>CM060908.1:313759532-323759532 GCA_030737815.1 Allium fistulosum | reverse complement strand
TTAGTTCTTATTGTGTGTCCCATTCTTTGGATCATTTGCGGGAATTGTTAATCGAACAAATTAATGGAGCTCATCTTGTTTGATCCCATCGGGGATTAGTATGATTGATCGATTTCAAACTCCGGGAGCCCATTCACACATATCGATATCAATCAATTTTGTTATGTACTTAGTATACAATATAATAACAATCATATATACGAAGGAATATTGAAACTTTAGTCATTAAATGGAAAGGAACAAAATAATCCTTCTTATTACATATTCATAAAGTCAAGTGCTAAAGCAAACACTGAAAGAAAATAGAATTGAAACATAAAGGAAATAATCTAAATGAAATATCATCGTAAATGCTCGTTATTCCACGCTCTCGGAAGTGTAATGCCATTAACAATCACTAGCTTGAAAGTTCCTTCTCTAGTCCTCTGTTCAATGACATATGACCCTTTCCAGGTCAGATTCATGTGTGGCGAGGTAGGAAAAACCCATTTCAGGACAAGATCGCCAACTTCGAAGGTTCTCGATCGTGCTTTAGTGTTGTAATGTCGGGCGACTCGATGTCAGTATGCGACTAATCTCAAATAGGCTTCCTCGCGCTTCTCATCTATAAAGTCCAAGGACTCGAAGAGAAGGTCTTTGTTCATTTTGGGATCGTAGTAAGTCACTCGATGAGAAGGGACTTCGAGTTTTGCTAGAATAACGGCTTCAGAACCATAAGCAAGGGCGAATGGAGTATGGCCAGTCGTAGACTTGTGAGTGGTTCTGTAGGCACAAAGTGCCATAGGAAGTTCATCCACCCACTTGCCTCTAACCTTCTCCAAACGCTTTTCCAGAATAGACTTGATGATTTTATTTACATCTTCAACCTGTCCATTTGCCCGAGGATGAGAGACAGCTGCAAACCTCTTTTCAATGTGATATCTTCAACAAAAGTCTTTAAATTCAGCACTATCAAATGAAGTCCTGTCATCTATTACAATAGTTCGTGGAAGACCGAAGCGACATATGATGTTTCGAACAACAAAATTGATTACTTTCTTGGTTGTAATCGTAGCTAACGGTTCCGCCTCGGCTCACTTGGTGAAGTAATCAACCGCAACAATAGCGTATTTTGCACCACCTTTAGAGATGGGTAAAGAGCCGATGATGTCAATACCCCACATAACGAATGACCATGGACTAACCATTTGCATGATTTCTATTGGCAGAGCTCTTAGGTATTTTGTGTATATCTAACATTTGTCGCATCGTCTTACATAGTCGGCAGCATCTCGGTTTACAATTGGCCAATAATATCCATAATGGAGTATTTTCTTCACCAGAGTTTGCCCCCCAATGTGGTCGTTGCATTCTCCCTCATGAACTACTTTTAGAACACGCTTTATCTCGTCATAAGCGATACATCGGAGTAAGGGAACTTAGAAACCTTTCTATACATAGTTCCTTCTTGCATAATATACCGTGAAGCTTTGCGAAGAATTTGTCGCTTTTCATTTCTTGTCTCAAGAAAGATTCCACGTAGTAAATAATCTTTAAATGGAGTCATTCACGATTCCCTTTCGGATTCCGCTTTCAGTACTTGATCGACTTCCATTATATTTATACTTAGGGTGTCTAATACCTCGACTGGAACTAAGCCCATCTATTGCGCATCGCCGATGCTAGCAAACTTTGCCAACGAATCAACCTTTCTGTGTTGGTCAGTGGGATATGTAAAATGTCATAATACTCAAATTCCACCAACAATTCTTGGACTTGGGTGTTTGTACCAAAATTGGGCACAACACTCTTCGGAAGTGTTTGAAGAGATAAAATGAAGAAAATAAATGTAAAAAGAGGATTATCTAACAAACAATCCAAACAATAATCAGAAAAACAGCAAATGAACATAGAGATTTAAAGTGGTTCGGCGTGTTGCCTACGTCCACTATGAAATGATTGTGCTTGCTGGTTACAACGGATTACAACAGTAAATTTCGAGTACAACAGTGATTTCTGAGTGCAACAATGATTTTGGCATAGTCTGGACGTCGAAGAGCCAAAAGTCCCTTTTCTGTAGGTTCTAGGCTGCTATTTATAGGCGTAGGTTGCAAATATCTCGCTCAGATCTCGGGAGACCTCTTCTTGCATGTGGGTGGGCCCACACGATCGATCCCATGACATTTGCACTCAGTCCGTGATCGATACGAACGAACTTCGTATCGATCGAAACTTCGTCCAATCGAGTCGAAATCGATCATGAACATTCTTGAGGTTGTACGCAAGCTCCTGTGAAAATTTGGTGGCATTTGGGCTTGTAGATTTTGAGTTATGATCGATGCAAGTTGGAATTTATTCAAGGCTGTTTCCTTCGTATCGATACCGTTCGTATTGCTCTGTTTGTATCGATCCGAGCACGTGCCAGCATGTTGACGTGGCGCTAACTCCTCGGATCGATCCACTTTTCGTGTCATGTGATTGAGTCTTTCATAGGAATGTACCTTGTTCGTATCGATCCAGTTGAGCCATGTTCGCATCGATCGCAACTGTTCTGTTCGTATCGATTGTCTTTGCTCTGTTCGTATCGATCGATTGCATCTCACTTCGTATCGATGGCTGGGGCTGTTTCGTATCGTTCGTCCGATGTTTCATTCGTATCAATCGTTAATCGATCGATACGAATTGACTCCAATTGATGGATTCGAAGTTGAACTAGGCCAAGTGGACACGAAGTTGGGTGTATGTGATGGATACGAACAGATGGATACTTGGTGGATACAAACAGATGGAGGCGAACAGATAGATGGATGCGAACAGATGGATACGAAAAGATGGATGCGAATAGATGGATACGAACAAATTGATTCACTTGGTTTGCATCGATCATATCTTGAGCATACGAACTCGTATTGACTTGAAATTTGGAACGTTGGCTTCCATAGCTTTGCATGTCGTGTCATGTTAATTGTAGCTTGATCCGGACTTGGACAAAATTCGTCGATATTCATAGTGAGCATGCATATAACCGATCTTCGGGACGAACTGTCCTCGGTTTCCAGTTAAGTTCTTGGTGTCATGGCCTTGCCAAAAGGCGGAATAACATTTTGCCCCCCAAAGTACATCTTGTGAGTATATGAAGTGCTTTGAAAAGTTGCAATCTTCATCCTGAACAGTTTTATCCGACTTGTCTGAATGGTTGTTGTCATTTCGTCGAAAGATGTAACCTTTGATTGATTCTTTAGTAATATGAATTGTTGGTTGCCAATTGTTGTACTATGCACTGTAGTAACTGTCGCCAGATGAGTATTCAATTCCTATGATTTTTTTTAAAATTGGATGTTAGTTCGTTATACATGAATGTATGTTAACCCGACTCTCGTTAACGTTCGCATGTTCACGAGTCGTTGTCAGTTTTTCAATTTTTTCTTTTGTATCGAATTTCGTATTGACCCTCTCCTGAATCAATGTGAAATTCGATTTGTAACAACGCTTGACGGTTGTTTTAGATTATCCCTTCGTATCAATCCTCTCCTGGATCGATGAAAAAGTTCGAAAAGTTGTCGTCGTATCGATGGATACGAGTCTTTGTGGGCTTTCGGTTAATGGATACGAACTCATCATTTTGTATCGATGCATTTATAATGGGTTCGAACAGTCCTAACAAGCTTTGGCATCGCGCTTCGTATTGTTCGTTGGATGGATACGAATTGCTTCGTATTGATAATGTTGAAATTTCCTCGATTGAACATTGGATACAAACTGGTTTTCGTATCGATTGTGTCATGGACTGCTTCAACCGATCATAATAACTGGAAGACGAATAGACTCTCTCCCTAGTATATAATGCTTTTGTACTTAGCATTTTTCCCACTTGTTCATTTGCCTTTCCAGCCTTTATATCACTCCGGATAAAAGAGAAAGAAAAACGCCTTTGCTTTCAAACCGCACCAAGCCTTCAATCCCCTAAACCAATTGTTAAATCTAGGTAATTAAACCACGAACTCACATTGAAAATGATGAGACTCGAGATTCTTTGCCATTTCATTCGAATTTGATGTCGATTCTGGTGAATAGGAGGCCATAGATGGTCGGAGCAAGGTTGTGGAAGGTTGAAAAGGAATTCGACATCTGGAGGGGAAGGAGAGCAGATGGATATGGTGGATTCGTACGTATCGATCATGGGTGGTAAAAGAGCTTCGTATCGATCTGAAAGAAAGGGAGTTTCGTATCGATGGAGGGGGTGGTTTTGCATCGATCCATAAAGGGAGTCCGTATCAATCCGAAGTGATCGATACGAAAACTTGAGCTTGCCGATCGAGACGAAGGCACCGCTGAGCATCGATACGAAATGGACAATTGGTATCGATACGAGCTATTTCTTCGGTGATCGATACGAAGTAAGGTATTCCATGATCGATATGAAATCTGTTCTCTGGGGATCGATCCACATCTTAACCTTGATGGATACGAAACTTTTTGCACACTCGAGCATTCGACTCCGACGAGCTTCCGCCTTGCATAATCGGACTTAACTATTTCACTGCATATTTGACTGCCTTTCGAAGCTCATCGATGGAACTGTAAATTAACAAAATTTAACGAACTTTAACTTGGATTGATCTCCAAAGTATGAAAGGCACAGTTGTGACGGTCAGCGATGACGGTCACTCTGGTTGAAATTTTAAGTCTTGTCGTCCGAACATCTTTCAATCCCATAGAATTTCTTAAGTATTATGTACCACTGCACTACACAACACATTCACGCACTTCACACTGGGGAACACATGGGCTTATTATCATCTAATGTTGGTTTTGATAAGTTGATTAGTTATGAAGTCTACAAGCTCACAACAGCAGGAGCTTCAGAGTTCATCTTCCTTAGTCATAGAGATACCGGTCATCGCGGCCGAAGTTATAGATCCAGCTCTGGACGAGCTTCCAGGTGCCAGGTTTATCGGGAACTCACAAGATTCTGTGTCGCCAACGTCTTCGAAGATATGTTGGGGCGGATATGCCTAAGGCACGGTCTTCCGTTGGATGATATCTTATTACCGGGACCGAACGATAGACCACATGCTCCCCCGGAAGGGTTTACTGCCTTCAACAGGCATTCATGTACAGTCGGGACGCTTCCTCCATTCATTCAATATATTCGGGAAGTGTTGTCTTTCTTTGGAATCGCCCCATCACAGTTACATCCAAATGGATATGCTCTGCTAAATAGTCTATTCATTGTATTCATGGAGCATCTTTTCTGACCCCCAACTCTGATCGAAATCGGATACTTTTTTAATGTTAAGAGTCGGGGAGATAGCCCTTCCTTCACGTTCTTAGAGGTGGTCTGGACTAGACCGAGCTACTTCAAAACCGAGTGGTTCTATGTTCGATGTCCTCCAGGATTCGCCAATCGGTGGTTGGTCAGACATAAGTGCTTCGACTTTTCTGGTAGTTAACAAGATAGTTGCAACTGGTATTGGGACTAATACTTTCTTTCTTTTACAGCCACAATTCCTTGACCTGAAGGCGCACACTTTAAAGAAATAGTACGCGTCCTTTAAGAAGTACCAGGCGAGATGAGAGAAATCGAGTCGGTGCTCACCGACAGGAACTTAAGAATTCTTGGGTTAATCGAACAAAAACAAAGTATAAGACTTGAAGGAGCGCTTAGGGCAGCCCGACGAAGCGGGTGAAGCGTAAAGTGCCCGGGGTCATAATAACTGAGGAGGGTGATGTAGAAAACACACCTATGAACGACGAACCTATATCCGGACCTTCTGACAGTTTTCAGGGTTCAGAGGGAAGGAGAAAAGGCAAGGCAGTTGCACACAAGTGTCATAAATCTTCGAGATGGAAATATGTAGTCGTGTCCCTGCCAGCCTCCGACGTTAGAATTTCGGAGGCTCCTCCCTCGCAAGTAGAGAATCCTTTTGAAGGACTTGCCGATATTCTGATTCCGAACTATGTGTCACTTCAACACGACACCGGATTGGAGGGGCTTCAAAGTGCTCTAGATTTAAGCGAGTCTCTACCCATCAGTGCGGCCGACATTACCGGTTGGTCGGGGGGTTGCACACACATATATACTTCATGGCACTACACGGTTTCCAACCTTAAGTTGCCTACTTCGAGAATTCACTAACTCCGTTCTTCTTTTACTTTACAGATACGATGAATAGGCAAGATTCTATGCTTGGCAGTCTCCGTTCAGCGCGCCAATCATCGAGTTCGTATTATGAGTCCCACCGGAGGGAGGATGATAGAAACCGCGATCGCGGTTACTCCAGCCAAGAGCGTTACGAGAGGGATAGAGATAGGGATAGGGAAAATAGATATTGATCCCGATCGTGTTCTCCACCCCCTCGAGTCCCCACACAACCTTCAAGCCATGGAAAACAACCAGTAGAGCCTCCTCGTCAAAAACCATCCTCTCATGCTCCAAGGTTTGAGTCTCAACGTCGTAGGACTGAGGCCGAACCTCCCACTATTGCTGAACAAGCCATCGCTGAGCCTACTGGGGAAGGGGTTATCAGAATTGCCCAGTTAAGAAAAGATTTCCTGAACATTTGCTTCGACGGCTTTATCTTCCCTCCTCACTTAAAGAAAATCCCCTCTGAGGCTGAACAAACGATGCACGACTATATTCATGATATCTATACCCAATATAAGGAGTGGATGAAAGCTGCGGATAAATCGTCAACGGTGGCTTTTGAGCGAGCAAAAATAATTGAGAAGTTAGAAACCGGCCTCGCTCAAAAAGACCGTATTATCCAAGTGCTCAATGATGAAGCTGAATCCTCTTGGAAATCTGAAATAGAGGCCACCAAAAAATTTGATGAGACGACTCGATCTATGGAAAGAATGCGACAAACGCATTTCGCTCTGGTGGAGCGGATGGGCCACCGAAACACCACAGTTACCACTGAAAGGGATGCTGCTCTAAAAGAACTTAATGAGCTTAAAGCCAATTTTTCTGAAATCATCAAGGAAAAGGATGATGCAAATAGAGCAGCCCAAGAGGCGTGCGAACAAGCGGTGGTGCTTTGGGATGAGAAGGATGCGGCTGTACTTAAAGTTCGGGAGGCCGAAGCTAAGGTTGAGGAGGAAGTTAAAATGGCCGAAGCCAGGCTAGAGGCAGATATTGAAGATCTTCTCGTTACTAACAATGCCAATGTTTTGAAGCACATAAACCTGGCCAGGCTTGACAACTATCCAACACATATGTTCAATGCTTGGGGTTGATTGGTAGGAGATGAAAAGTCTGCTCCTCAAGCTGAACCGATCGATGAGTTCGAGCTCGAGAACTGGATGTTGAGCGAAGACGAATGGAAAGTTCTCCATGATGCAATGATCTCATATGAAAAGGAGAAGCTTGGCGCTCAACATTCGGAAGTTGGAGAAGGCTCTGGTGTCGAGCATCATGATATAAGTTCTGAAACTCCCGTGCCGACTCAGCCTGAATCCACACCTGCGGTTGATCCCCATCCCGTTCCTGCTTGTAACCCGGATCAACCGCAGTTGTCTCTAGCTCGCGAGCAAGTCTCTGAGGCCGTTCCGACACCCGCGAGTCAAACTGAGGAAGGTACTCTGAATATTCTTTATGCTTACCCGAAATCGGAGGCGTCACTTGAAATAATTACTAACAGCCTTCCTTTAATCTTATCTAGTGATCGGAGCAAAATCGGTCGTGCCTCCGCAACTCAAGAATCACATCATGTGCAGGAGGCCATTATAACAGAAGCGACCACCACATCGACCATGGCACTGATTGATGAGGCACAAGGAATCACACTTACTTTCGATGAGCAAATGATGGAGGAACTTCTCGGTCATCACAGTGACCCCTTTTCTGATTTGCCGTTCGTTATGGGTGGAAGTGCACCAATGACAAGTTCTTCGGCTCCAACCGCGGGAGTCCCCGGCGATGCACAAACACTTCGTAAGGAGGAAATCATACCTGAAATCAATGCTGAGATGGAGGCAGCCGCACGGGGCAGCGGTTTTGGCGGTGGAATGGCTGGACCTGGTCCAGCCCCTTTGCGGATGATATCTCCGGGAGGAATGGTCATTGAGACGAGCGTGCCTATCCCACCTCCTTCTGTTGATCCTGTCCCTCCGACTCTGCCTTCAGGAAGCATTCCAATACACTTGAGTTCGGAGGAGGAAGTTGATATAATGCCCCTGATTGGAGATCGGCTGCCGAAAGGCAAGGGCTCAAAGAGAAAACCAAGCGACAGCTCCAGCGGGTCCACACCGAAGAAGAAACCGAGAAAGAAAAAAATAGATACAACTCTTCGGCTTATTTTTGAGTAGATAGGAGTTTCTTTAGCTTTTTTTGGCCGTGTATAGATGCAGGTTCGGCCCTTGCTAGTATGATTTTTGGGATAAACTTGTACTTAGTTTTCTTTCACAAATAGTTGAAATGAAATTTCATTTTGTCTTTAACTCAATTTTCATTTATTTTCTTAAGTATTTCAGGATTTGAACTCCAGTCCAGTACACTTGTTGAGTTTCGACCTTTGGATTGGATCCAAGTTTATTCGTTAAGTCCTGAAACCACGACCATGAGTTATGACCGAACGTTAAGCCGGACTCCGATGCTGCACTGTCTCAGTCAGTGATTGGCACTTAAGTTCTGCCCCTAGTTTCAGGGACGAATTGTTAAGATCAGGTGGTAATTGTACTTTGCCTTCAACACATCGAGCTTAACGTCGTTGAATTAATGCTGAAACAAGGAAATTCGAGTGGTCAAATCACACTCGCTCATTTATCGACGATCGCATCCACACTCCAGGGATTTGCATCCGTACGTCGGCGATCGATCACGCCTGCTTAAGTTTCAAGGATATGTCCACGCTTCAGGGATGTAAGTCATTTTCACGGGTGGTCAGTCATAACCGTCTAATGTTTGTAACCATGTCCATGCTCTGAGGACTTTAGACGGATTCACGAGTGGTCAGTCACAACCGATTGGCATTTACATTCTGACCATGCTCCGAGGACTCAGAGTTGTTTTACGGACGGTCGATTCCAATCCGCTTTGTGTTTAAACTCCAATCCACTCTCCGGGGATTTTGAGTCAACATTATTCTCCCATTCGCACTCTGGGAATTTGGAGTTGGTGTTTATGCTCCAATTCACACTTTGGGAATTTGGAGTTGGTGTTTATGTTGACACTCTAGTTCACACTCTGGGAATCCGGAGTTAGTTGACGTTTGTACTCCAGTTCACGCTCTGGGAACTTGGAGTCGGCCGACAGATGGTCAGTCCCATCTGTTCAGGCTTTAGGATTTCTTTCGCACTCTGGGAACGACGAATCTATCAGGATCGTGGATGGTCGGTTCACATCCACCCCGAGTTATCAAGCGAGGTCGTTAGATGGACGGATCCATCCTCCTCAAACTTGGTCAAGATACGGGTGAAGTCATTAGGTGGACGGATCCACCCTTTTCGAGGCCGTATTTGTAAGTTTATACTCTAGTTCACACTCTGGGAATCTGGAGTTGGTTAAAGGATTGTCGTGTATCAATCCTTTTTTGTCTTCAGTGTGATGACTTGCCCCCGAGCTGGGTTTTCACTTAGCGAGTAACCGGTCGTATCACAATCACTCCCTATTTGAATAAATTCCACCGTCGGGTGGAATTTAGCTCTCCGTGCATAGTGATAGTTGTATGACACATTCAATAAATCACAGCTCTGGCTTGAAGAGATTGCATTTTATTGCTGAAATAAGAAAATACGGCAAAATCAGTTGCCTTATTACAAATTCATATTTCGAAATGCAGAAACAAATTGCAAATGAAAAATAGACTGAATAAATAAACAGAGCCTGTCATGTGTAGTAGCGACGAAGACTTTCACAGTTCCAGGCTCTCGGAAGAGTGAGACGGTCAATGGTCGATAATTTGAATGTACCATCTCCGAGCTTTCATTCAATAACATACGGCCCTTCCTAGGTTGGCTTCATATGTGAAGGGATCGGGTAAATTCTCTTGAGGACGAGATCGCCGAGTTCAAAGGTTCGGGGTCGGACCTTGGCATTGTATAATCGGGCGACTCGACTTCGGTATGCGGCTGCCCTCAAATCAGCCTCTTCACGCTTCTCATCCAATAAATCGAGAGATCCGGCAAGTAATATAGCATTCGTCTTTGGATCATAATATGTCACGCGGTGAGAAGGTACTTCTAACTCGACTGGAATAACAACTTCTGAACCATAAGAAAGAGAAAACAGAGTGCGGCCAGTCGCGGACTTGTGGGTCGTTCGGTAAGCCCATAAAGCCATAGGAAGTTCATTGACCCACTTGCCCCCGGCCTTTTTCCAGTCGCTTCTTCAGAATAGACTTTATAACTTTATTAACAGCTTCAACTTGTCCATTCGCTTGAGGGTGTGCAACTGCGGAGAATTTCTTCTGAATGTGGAATCATTGATAGAAATCCTTAAATTCAACACTATCGAATTGGGTCCCGTTATCAGTGATGATAGTATGTGGGAGACCAAATCGGCAGATGATGTTGCGCACTACAAAGTTGATCACCTTCTTTGTTGTGATGGTAGCAAGGGGTTCAGCTTCCTCCCACTTGGTAAAGTAATCAACTGCTACGATGGCGTACTTCGCACCACCTTTGGCTAGAGGTAGAGAGCCAATAATGTCAATGCCCCATACTGCAAACGACCATGGACTGACCATCTGAGTTATTTCAGTAGGTGGGGCTCTAGGAATCCGAGCGTGCTTTTGGCATTTGTCACATTTTCTAGCGTAGTCCGATGCATCACGATTTACGGTCAGCCAATTGTACCCATATCAGAGTACTTTCTTGGCAAGGGCTTGCCCCTCGGTGTGATCGCCACATTCTCCCTCGTGCACGTCATGCAACACTCATTTGATTTCATCGTGAGCGATACACCGGAGTAAAGGAACAGAGTATCCTCTTCTATACATGACTCCATTCTGAATAGTGAACCGCGAAGCTTTTCGAAGAATCTGTCTCTTTTCACTCCTACGCTCTGGTAAGGTTCCGTGTTCAATATAATTTCTGAACGGAGTCATCCATGACTCCTTATCGAGAATTACCTCAAATATCGAATCTGTCTCCATTCAGTCGATGCTCGGGGAAGCTAATGTCTCTACGGGAACGAGTCCCATTTGTTGTGCCTTGCCTATATTGGCTAATTTTTCTAATGAGTTTGCCTTTTGATTGCGCTCTCGGGGTATGCAGTAGATGGCATAATAATCGAACTGATTTAAAATTTCTTGAACTCGAGCAAGGTAAGCAGCCAGTCTTCGGTCCTTGGCCTGGTATTCCCCTTGAACTTGACACACGACCAGTTGTGAATCACAATAAATCTCCACAGCAATGATTCTCAAATCTCTGGCAAGTCTCAGTCCGGCAAGTAAGGCTTCATACTCAGCTTCGTTGTTGGTTGCGTGAAAATCAAACTTTAAAGCATAGCATATAGATCGACCTTCAAGAGTTTCAAGCACAACCCCTACACCTGAGCAATGGTCATTTGACGCACCATCAACATGCAGCTTCCAGATATACTTGGGAGATTCACTAGTTTCAGGCAAGTCCTCTGGGATGGTAAATTCAGCTATGAAATCTGCTAGGACTTGTCCTTGAATGGCTCGCCTTGGAGTGTAAGTAATGTCAAACTGACTTAACTCGATATTCCATTTGAGTAACCTACAAGACGTCTCAAGCCACGTAAGGACCTATCGTAACAGCTGGTCGGTGTAAACGGTGATAGGATGAGCCTGGAAATATGGACGGAGCTTCCTTGAGGCAATAACAAGACAATAAGCCAACTTCTCTAGCTTTGGATAATTCCTCTCAGCTTCAGTTAGTCGTTTGCTAATATAGTAGACCGGTTTTTGTATTCGGTGTTCTTCCCGAATTAGGGCAGCACTGATTGCGTTTTATGATACCGCCAAGTAAATGTACAATTTCTCGTGATCAATAGGATTTGAAAAAATTGGCGGTGTGGAGATGTGTTGAATTAGTGCTCGAAATGCGCCCTCACATTCCGTAGTCCATTCAAAGTTTCATTTCTTTTTTCGGATCAGATCGAAGAAGTGAATACATTTGTCAGTGGATTTTGAAATGAACCTGCTCAGTGCTGCTACTTTCCCGTTAAGGCTCTGGACTTGCTTGATAGTTCTTGGAGTCTCAAGGTTTCTAATCGCCTGGATCTTTTCGAGATTGGCTTCTATTCCTCGAGCGTTGATGATAAACCCAAGGAACTTTCCTGATGCGACCCCCAAAGTGACATTTCAATGGATTGAGCTTCATTTTGTATTCCCGGAGGATATTAAACATTGATTCCTGGTCCTTGATATATCAGTGGAGAATCGTGACTTGACTAGCATGTCATCCACGTATATTTCCATGGTTTTTCCAATCTGATTGGCGAACATTCGATTAACTAAACGTTGATAAGTTGCCCTGGCGTTCTTGAGCCCAAAAGGCATAACTTTGTAGCAGTAAAGCCCCATATTAGTTACGAAGCTGGTATGCTACTGGTCGGGCAAGTGCATGGGTATTTTGTTGTAGCCCGAGTACGCGTCCATGAAGGAAAGGAGTTCATGTCCAGCCGTTGAATCTACGAGCTGATCGATTCAAGGAAGTGGAAAACTATCTTTAGGGCAAGCTTTATTCAGATCAGAGTAATCGATGCACGTTCTTCATTTCCCAGTTGGCTTTCATACAAGTACAGGGTTGGATACCCATTCCGGGTATAATGCATCTCGAATAAATTCGTTCAATTTAAGCTTATCTACCTCTTCTTTAAGGGCGGTAGATCTCTCTGGATCCATACCATGCCTTTTTGTTTGACCGGGACGTGCCGCGGGTCAATGTTCAATGCATGGCTCGCGATGTCCGGCGAGATCCCACACATGTCAGAGTGCGTCCAGGCAAACACGTTAAGGTTTATCCGGAGAAATTCAATCAATTCCTCTTGCATTAGTTGGCTCAACTGAGATCCAACCTTTACCATTTTAGAATCATCGCTATCATAGATCGGGACATTGATCGTCGGTTCGACCGGAGAAGCTTGACTGTCTTTACTTTCGTCTTGACTTTCGGTATCTCTCGGGTCAAGATCTCTTTGGAATTGGTTGGGGTGCCCGGGGCTAGGCCCAGGCATCAATTATCAATTTTCAACAAAGCGGACGCAAAGAGATTCCTGTACACCCTTTCCTTTTTCTCTTCATTGCACATCTCGCAGCTCAGCAACATAACAGGCTCACCCAACAGCCTGATCTCCTTGAACGACTCCAACCCCGTGATTGGTGGGGAACTTTAGAGTCAGACACCATGGGGCAATAGCAGCCCTGAACTCAGCCAGGGCTGGTCGGCCCAAGAAAGCATTATATGGCGAGTCTATATCCAACACCACAAATTGTAACATCTGGACTCTCCGGCGTTCCCCAATTCCTAACTCCACTGGCAATTCTACCACTCTGGTGGGTATAGTCGCACTCCCGTTGTAACCATGGATACGGTACCGACAAGGCTTCAAATCTTTCGTCTTCATTTTCATATGGTCATAGGCTCGCTTGAAAAAAATATTCACAGAACTTCCATTGTCTACCAAGATCCTCTTCATCCAAGCAGGACCTACTTGAGGTGATATGACAAGTGGATCGATGGTTGGGGCTTCGATCCTGTCGGCCTCTGTGTCTCGGAAGACGATGTCGTCAGTCATCATCTTCTGTTGCTTGGCCGGAGCCCCATCTTCCAAACTACTACAACACTCAAAGCTCGCATGCCTAATAGAACTGGCATACGACTCCATTTTATTCCAGCTTCGGTCTGCTAGATGAGGACCACCACTAATAGTATTTATCACTAACCTCCCGCCAGTTTGAGCGGGTTCCTCCTGTCTTGCCTGATTCGGTACATGATTTTGATTCGATGGGCCCGCACCTCCAGACTGCGGCGCCCGTACAAACTGCTCCAACTTTCTCTCTCTTATCAACTTTTCGATGAGATCCTCCAAGTGACGGCACTCATTCGTGTTATGGTCGTAGCTTTCATGGAATCTACAAAACTTTCCTGTCTGAATCTATATCTCCGATGACTGCTTCGGAGTAGGTTCCTTATACTGAATAGTATTGCAGGTCTGTAAATACATATTTTCCAGCGACGTATTCAAAGGAGTATAATTATCAAGCATAGGAGCCCTACGTCATGGACCACGATTCTGATCCCGTTTTCTATTTTGGTTTCCATTGCCTTTCTGCTAATTTTATTTATTATGAATGTTCAATTGTACTTTCCCGGAGCTTTCTTCGGTTTGTTTAACAGCAACATTGCTTTGAATTCCTTCCATACTGGGCCCTGCGTCATCCTTTTTCCTAGACTGTTTCGCATCCTCCCTTCTCAAGAATTGGGCTGCCTTGGAATGGAAATGGTCCAATGGCGCAGGAGGTTTTCCTGCCAACCAGTTTTCGAACTCCGAATCAGGATCAATCCCTTTAGTCAATGCCATTAGAATGGAGTTATCATTAGGGTTGCTGATCTCAGCGCATGCAGCATAAAATCTTTCTGAATAACGTCTGAGTGTCTCTCCAAGAGCTTGAGTGACACTAGACAAAGTATTAACATCTTTCGGTCTTGCGACATGCATGCGAAATTGCTCAATGAACTTTATTTCCAACTGGTCAAAACAAGAGATAGATCAAGGTGGTAAATAGGTAAACCACATAGTTGCTATGCCCCCTAGAGAGATCGGGAAGCTTCGACACTTAACTGCATCATCAGCTCGTGCAGCATTCATCAACCATTCATAGTTCAGGATATGTTGATTAGAATCAGAGCTCCCTTCGTAAACGGGTAAAGTCGGCATCCTGAATTGTCGAGGTGGTTCAACATAGAGTATCTCATCAGTAAAAGGGGTATGACTCCGGGAGATTCCCCAGTCATCATTGGTAAGACCCTGACTTTCACGGATCATTTGACAGATCATCGTTGGAATGTCGGGCATCTGGACATCTTGAGCATGTTGGGCCAAGGTGTGGTTGGGTTCCACAATGCGAGGAGGGGCCGGTCACTATCGACGGTCCATGTCTCGCCTCCTTGGTTCTATGTCTTCGAGGACATAAGGCTCAGGAGTATGGTTGCATTGGTGGTGGGTCGGATCCGTTCGGTTCCGAGCGCCAACTCCCAAATTGGTAGCAGTGGTAGTGCGGTTGTCAGTAATATGGTATGGGGCAGCGCCTCCTTGGGAGGAGGGTCCAGTCTGATGGCAGGTTGACGGGCTAAATCTCGGTTGCCCAAGATTCAATGTATGCTGATGCCCAGTGGCATGTATGTAACTTACGTCCAGTCGCGGGCGCGTGGATCTATGATGGTAGTCAGAAGAGGCTGAACTTTCGGTGGATGAATAGGAAGCCTGATCCCTTCTGGATCTCCTTCGTCTTTGATGGTTTAGTTGGTTGGTCAATTCTACGTTGGCGCGCAGTTGCTGAGTGAGCTGTTGGCGGCTCTGAGTCAGTTCTTGCATTAGCATTTGAAATTCTTCCCTGGTGACCGGGCCTTGCGGATCTGATGGTCCGGCAGTATTCTGATCGGCAGGAGGCAACTGTACTGGGTTCTGTCTGTCCCGCCCTTCTGGATCTGCGGCAGTTGAGGTAGTCCTTGTGTTAACCATGATGGATAGCGAAGCTGTTTCCAGGACTTGATGCAAATCTGAATAGGATGTAAGAACTTTTAACTTGAATCTGGATCTTCTTCTTAGATTTGTGCAATCCGATATCGATAGTAGATCCAACAAGCAGGAGAAAAACTATGTTTTCTCAGTGAAAGCACCAAAGTGTTTGTACCAAAATTGGGCACAACACTCTTCAGAAGTGTTTGAAGAGATAAAATGAAGAAAATAAATGTAAAAAGAGGATTATCTAACAAACACTCCAAACAATAATCAAAAAAACAGCAAAAGAACGCAGAGATTTAGAGTGGTTCGGCGTGTTGTCTACGTCCACTATGAAATGATTGTCTTTTATTAACTTCTGCTTGCTGGTTACAGCGGATTACAATAGTAAATTTTGAGTACAACAGTGATTTTTGAGTGCAACAATGATTTTGGCAGAGTTTGGACGTCAAAGAGCCAAAAATCCCTTTTCTGTAGGTTTTGGACTGCTATTTATAGGCGTAGGGTGCAAATATCTCGCTCAGATCTTGGGAGACCTCTTCTTGCACGTGGGTGGGCCCACACGATCGATCACATGACATTTGCACTCGGTCCGTGATTGATACGAACGAACTTCGTATCGATCGAAACTTCGTCCAATCAAGTCGAAATCGATCATGAACATTCTTGAGGTTGTACGCAAACTCCTGTGAAAATTTGGTGGCATTTGGATTTGTAGATTTTGAGTTATGATCGATGCAAGTTCAAATTTATGAAAGGCTGTTTCCTTCGTATCGATGTCGTTTGTATCACTCTGTTCGTATCGATCCGAGCACGTGCCAGCATGTTGACGTGGCGCTAACTCCTCGAATCGATCCACTTTTTGTGTCGTGTGATTGAGTCTTTCATAGGAATGTATCTTGTTCGTATCGATCCAGTGGAGCCATGTTCGCATCGTTCGCAACTGTTCTATTCGTATCGATTGTCTTCACTCTGTTTGTATCGATCGATTGCATCTCACTTCGTATCGATGGCTGGGGGCTGTTTCGTATCGTTTGTTCGATGTTTCATTCGTATCGATCGATACGAATTGACTCCATTTGATGGATTCGAAGTTGAACCAGGCCAAGTGGACACGAAGTTGGATGTACGTGATGGATACGAACAAATAGATACTTGGTGGATACGAACAGATGGAGGCGAACAGATAGATGGATGCGAACAGATGGATACGAACGAATTGATTCCCTTGGTTTGCATCGATCATATCCTGAGCATACGAACTCGGATTGAAATTTGGAATGTTGGCTTCCATAGCTTGGCATGTCGTGTCATGTTAATTATAGCTTGATCCGGACTTGGACAAAATTCGTCGATATTCATAGTGAGCCTGCATATAACCGACTTCGGGACGAACTGTTCTCGGTTTCCAATTAAATTCTTGGTGTCACAGCCTTACCAAAAGGCGGGATAACATCGGGCACTACAAGAAAAACCATTTATAGTTGCAAAAATCGGTGGCGTTTTATTGTAAATGCAACAAAAAATAGATTACCAAATAATATAAACGTGGCAAAAAATAATTCACGTTTCCCGCTTCTAAAAAAAAGAGTCCGCGCGAACTAAATAAACGTAACCTATCATTTTACTCTTGTACTTAACAAAATTCTCGTCCCTAATTTTCTTTCTTCTTCAAAAAAAAATTTCCCCTTTTAATCGTGTCAAATTTTCATCGCACTCAAGTATCATCGTCAACTCCGTCGTTTCCCCCTTACTCAACATCGAGTCGCGGCAGCCAGCAGATCTAGGTATATTTAGGTATGAATCTTTTAAATCGATTAGGTATATTTAGGTATGAATCTTTTAAATCGACTTTGTGATTCTATTTGGATTTTATATGAATTTGAATGCATCTTATTTTCGTATTTTTTCCTAAAATGTTACTGAAATGGTTGATTTAAAGGTGGAAACGATCACTCTGTATCATTTGTAGCTTGGAATCCATGGAAATAAAGAGCTCTGTACTCTGATTAATTGAATCGTTGCTAGAGGCAAAGTATCATGATATTAATAAATCACTTATTAATAATTCTGCCAAATAAGGAAATCTTAATTCCAGTTTTCATAGTTTTTGTTAGGATTATATTTTTTGTGAACTGCTATCTTTGTTCGACTGATTTTATATGGTGCATTGATATGTTTGGTATTTGTTTTCTTAAAAGAAATGGGTATATTAGATCATGCATTTTAATGTTGGTCTTTGTTTGTCAACTGATTCAATGGCTGGTGTTGTAATATTAATTTGAGTTTTCGCATTTCTTATTAAGATCTCTTTCTATAGTTACAAAACAATTGGACCAAGCATTCAGGACTCTCAATTGTTGTGGGTTCCTAATCCTACTCTCTCTCAGGCCTAAGAATCTTACTGTGGTGTAACCATGGACAAGGAATAGGGATATTTTCTCTCAAAAAATCCTTTTTAAGGTCCATTTAAGATGAACTGTTTAATACAATAAAAATATATCATAAATGAGTATGTGATTCTTATGACTTATTAACTTCTAACTATTATTTCATATTATAATAAATTATTGGTGAACATACATTTCTAAATAAGTATAATTGTTGAATTTTGATTAAATTAGTTGTGTGGATGTGAGGTAGTGAAGAGGAGGCGGTGAAGTTGACTGTTGGTTTGGTAAGAGGAAACTGTTGGTTTGTACATTCTGAGGCTTTGAATTTATATGCAGTAATTCTATAATTTGCTAGACTTGGGCTTTGAATTCATGCATGGATTAATTATAAATACATGTAAATCTGAGGTTAAATGCAAAATATAAGTGTATAATTTATATTTTTGGAAAAGTATTCTTTGCCTTTGTCTACTAAACCACCATGGTTATATGCAGTAGTGCTACAAGTATTTGTACTTCAACGTCTAGTTATTTTTTTGATTACAACAGATAACCAATTTATACGTCAAAGATTGGAAACTTATTTGCCTTCAAATGTCGATAATGGAAAAAGGCTGGGTTTTTTTAAACAGGTGATAAAACCATGATTAACTTAATATGTATTTTGAGAATTAGAACATATAATCTAATACTAAAGCTCACTTTTTTTTTACTTTTTTCATAGAACTAGTATAGAATACCGACAAGGAGCAATGAATTTCGTGCATGCTGCAAAGAGGAATGTAAGAAGTGTAGAAAAAAATTTATGCCCTTGCAAGGATTGTCGGAATCTTAGTCGTCATGATGACCAAATCATCGTTGAACATTTAATTATAAAAGGAATGGATCCTAAATACATTAACGGTGTATGGTTTAACCATGGTGAAGAGATAAATGTAGAGAATAAAACAAATACGTTTGATGTATATGAACTATTCAAGATGATTCAGTATGAAGATGAAGATTTTTTGAATCAAGATTTTTTTGATGATGATAAAGACGATGTTGATTCTCGAAGAAAAGAGGATGAGTTAGTCAAGAACTTGGAAGATGCAGAAACTCCATTATATCCTGGTTGCACAGATCACACAAAATTATCTGCCATCACCGTCTTGTATAATCTTAAATGCGAGACTGGCTTGTCCGATAGTGGTTTTGATAAGCTTTTAGCTGTGCAACATCTATTTCTGCCGAAGGATAACGTGCTTCCCAAAACCTTATATGAAGTCAAGAAATTTCTTAAAGCATTTGACATGGGTTTTGAAAAGATACATGCTTGTGAGAATGATTGTTGCCTTTTCAGAAAAGAATACAAAAATTTAGAAAGTTGTCCAAAATGTGGTTCCTCGAGATGGAAGAAAAATCAAGATACTGAAGAGGTTATACAAGGTGTTCCAGTTAAAGTATTTAGATATTTCCCAATCATTCCGAGGTTTAGACGAATGTATAGATCTCAAAAGATGGCTGAAGAATTAAGATGGCATTTTAATAATAAAAGTAATGATGGAAAAATGCGTCATCTCGTGGATTCTATGACATGAAAAATGGTGGATGAAAAGTATAAATCTTTTTCATCTGATCCATGCAATCTTAGGCTTGGTCTTGCTACAGATGGATTCAATCCATTTTCCATGTTGAGTTTGAAATATAGTTGCTGGCCAGTAATGCTTGTGACATACAATCTCTCGCCTATGTTGTGTATGAAGAAAGAAAATATTACGTTAACTTTACTTATTCCAGGCCCGAAGCAACCCGGGAATGATATTGATGTATATTTGGCGCCTTTGGTGGAAGACTTGCATCACTTGTGGTCTAATGGAGTTACTGCTTATGATGCATTTAGTAAAACTTTATTTAAACTGAATGCAATTTTGTTATGGACGATTAATGATTTTCCGGCTTATGAAAATCTTGCTGGCTGTCGTGTGAAAGGGCCAAAAGCTTGCCCGTTATGTGGTGTCAATACCCATTCTCGTTGGTTTAAACATAGTCGAAAGTTCGCCTACATGGGTCATAGAAGATTTCTACCTCCTTCAGATTCACGGAGGAAACAAAAGGCATTGTTTGATAATACCATAGAGACAGATGGTGCTCCTAGAATGCTTTCTGGGAGAAACATCTATGCATTATTGAAGGATTATCCAAATGATTTTGGAAAAGGAATAGAGGAGAAAAGTAAGAAGAGAAAGCATGTCTATGATAAAGAAGATGAATATGATGATACTAACAGTTCTACAGAAGTAGAGCTATCAAGGTGGAAAAAACGATCAATTTTCTTTGATTTGCCTTATTGGGAGGTTAGTGGTTAAATTATTTATTTTTCATTGTTTTAATACAAGAAAAACCCAATAATGCATTATTGTTTTGGTTTTCATAGGAACTTCCATTACGTCACAATTTAGATGTGATGCATGTGGAGAAGAACATTGGTGAAAGCCTATTGGGCACAATGTTGCATGGAAATAAATCCAAAGATGGAACCAACTGTAGAAAGGATTTAGAGGATTGGGGAATTCGAAGTGAGCTTCATACACAACCTCGTGGGAATAAAACATATCTTCCACCGGATCCATATATGTTGTCAAAATCCGAGAGAAAAATATTTTGCAAAAGACTGTATGATTTCAAAGGACCGGATGGCTACTGTTCAAATTTAAAAAATCGGATTTCATTGTCGGATTGCAAAATTAGTGGATTGAAGTCACATGATTACCATGTATTAATGCAACATTTATTGCCAGTAGCATCGAGAGGGTTCATGGTAAAGAAGGCAAGAAAAGCGATAATTCGCTTATGTTCTTTTTTCAACAAATTATGTCAACGTGTTCTTGATAGAGAGAAGGTAGAACAAATCAATGTTGAAATTATTGATGTTTTATGTGAGCTTGAAATTTTTTTTCCACCATCTTTCTTTGATATAATGATACATTTATCCATTCATCTTGGAAAAGAAGCACAAATGTGTGGACCTATTCATTTTCGATGGATGTACCCATTCGAAAGATATATGAAGACACTCAAAGATTATGTCAGAAACTATGCACGACCAGAGGGATGTATTGCAGAATCGTATCTTGCAACAGAATGCATGTTGTTTTTCAATGAATTTTTGAAGAAATCAGGACATATAGAGGAGAAAGGAGCTCGAAATGAAGATTATGAAAGTAGTAGAATATTAGAGGGACGTCCAATTTTAGTATCAAAGACAATTAAATTTCCAGTTAATGAGAAAGAAAGTGCTCATTTAGCTGTGTTAATGAATATGGCCGTGATGGAACCGTTTATAGAGTATATTGTTTTAAATATTTTGATGTGTTCGCAATGATATATATAAATTATAATCAATTGTTCAATACTAGTTTGCATTTGGAGGAATTAGAAAATTCAGACCAACGCATGACAAAAAACGCGACCTTACTTTGGGAAACACATACAAAAAGTTTTGTCGATTGGATTAAAAGGAAGGTTAGTTAGATTTCAAATATATTATCATTCAACTATCAATATTACTATATAAATTTACATGCTAAATGAAATTTGTTGTAGATACCTATTACCTCCAAGGATCATAATGACATGTTAAAATGGATTGCTTATGGTCCGAAGGATGATGCCATGTCTTTCAAAGGATATATCATCAACGAGCAACGTTTTCATGTAAAAGATTTAGGGAGAGAAACTCAGAATTGTGGGGTGACTTTTGATGCAACTACTATGTGTAGAGCAAGTGCTAAAGATATGTCCCAAGTGGTTGATGTGGTCACTTATTATGGAATATTGACAGATATAATTTTATTAGATTATCATTTGTTTTATATTCCAGTTTTCAAGTGTCGTTGGACGTATAAAGGAAATGGAGTAAAAGTTGATGATGATGGGTTCACTCTTGTTAATTTACATCAAGCATCATTTTCACGAGACCCATACATACTTGCATCTCAAGCAAAACAAGTATTTTATTCAAGAGAGAACGATGTTTCTAATTGGTACGTTGTAATGAAAGCACCATCAAGAAGTTTTAATGATATAGAGGAGCACGATTGCATCGAGGAAGATATTCAAGTGGTGGAAGATGAAATAACTGAAGCGGATGATGAAGATGTTTGCTATGTTAGAGAGGATTGTGAGGGCATAATTGAGTAGATTATATGTTCTACTTGAGCATAGTTGTTCATTTGCTTTAGTGATGGTTGAACTTATATATTAAATCCGGGCTATTTGGAAATTTCATTGAACTTGTATTGATTTTCTTTAGTGATTGTTGTTCATTTGCTGCACTAATGCTTTGTTTTTTTTAATGTTGCGAATGGCTGTTAGTTTGCACCATTTAATTTTCTAATCCATTGCAAATGCATGTACCATTCAATTTTTGTTCTTTGTGTTTTGATCTTTGTATACTTCCATAGACAAAGCATTATATGTTCTTATCAATTCTGTTTGCATATATTGCTTGATAATGAGTAGTGTTCTTATCAATTCTGTTTGCATTACATGTACATTTTCTCATAAAATTACAAATCTGTTCATCATCTCAAGGCTTTTAGGCCTGCTTGTTTGGTTTGCAAACTGCCACATCTCTTTTCAGCTACATGTTGATGATATTTAAGTGTTGTTTGTTAATATTTATCGATGCTTATTGTTTACATGTGCTTATTGGTTTATACTGTGTTTTCTGTCACTTGCAGAAAAATATGTCTAGAACATCTGTACGTACCTGCTTGTAGAGAAAGGCTGAAGAACAAATAGTCAAAGCTAAGAACAAACAGTCAAAGCGAAAACGTAAAGTTCCAGCTAGTATAAATGAAATAGAAGAACAACCAGACAATGCTAAGAAGCAGGCCACTGTTCACAATGAAGAAGACGAACAACCACTAGATGATATCCCCTCTGACCCAAATGAAGGACTCCGCTCAGAAAATGAAACCCGTCCTGAACAAACTGCTGATGCCGAGCTGGAAATTGGGAAACAAAGTGAAGCTGAAATCGGAAGTACATCTCGGAAAAGAGGCGGTAGAGGTCCAGCAAAAGCAAAAAGACTCCCGTCATGCAGTCAGGATCGAATTGAAGTTGAGTTCAATGATCTAGGTATACCAGTAGGGCAAGGGTCGGTATATTTATCCTCTTTTCTTGGACCGCTTGTGCGGGAGCAGGTTCCATACACCATTGATGATTGGAGGAATATTAGTGATGACTTAAAAGAAGTTTTGTGGCAGTCGGTTCTGGTATGAAGCAGGCATCTATTATTTAACATTCTGACTCTAATATGTTTTGAAAATGACTTCTAATATTGCATGGTCTTGCCAATTATAAATTGAAATTGCCATCTAATAACTTCTGGATAAATTGAAAAATAGTTCTTGCCAATTATAAATTGAAATTGCCCTCTAATAACTTCAGAAAACCTTTCAGATTTAATTAAATCTGTCGTATTTAAATTAAATAAATTTTACTAATATCATGTTTTGATGTATTGTTGCAGATTAGATTTAAATTGGAAGAGGAATGGCAAAGAAAAGCTATATTTCAACAAATGGGAGTACTTTGGAGATCATCAAAAAGCAAATTGGTTCGAAATTTGCAAAAAGTGGAGAACGATGAGGAAAGACTTAAACTGAAACCTACGAACATAAAAAGCATAACCGATTGGAGGAAGTTTGTGAAGGCGAAAACAAGTCAGGAGTTTAAGGTAAATCATTCCTACTGAACTCGTCTGGCATGTTTCTGCAAATCCATCTACATAGTTAGCAACCGATAAATATCTTTAGAAGTGAAGTCCAAGTGTTGGTGGATGCTGAGGGTTCAATCTATAAATATTATTAGTAGATATGGAATGCTGTATATGTCACTGAGTTATCCAGCATTAATAATACCAAATAAGTATATGACCATGATGAATTGATTTTCAAATAAATTGCAATCCTTACCATACATATTTACCCTGCATTATAAATATTAGATAGTTTTTCTTTTTATGATTTTGGTTGTTAAATTCTAGCATCTTTCAATATTTTCAGCAAAAAAGTGAAAAATATTCAGCCCTTAGGTACACACAACTTCCGCATACAACCGGTCGTAGGGGAATGGCTAGAAAGACCGAAGACATGGTAAGTTAATTAACTATAGCATTATTTAACATTATTTTATACATGTTAGTTTATTAATTTAATGTTATTCTATTTTTAGAAAAAAGAAAGTGCAGATCCATCGTCCATAAGTAGAGCTGATGTGTGGATTAGATCTCACATTAAAAAAAATGGTGAACCAGTGAACATGGAAGCTGCGAATACTATTGTAAAATTGTTTTTAATTTTATTGGTATATTTTTTTTTTGAAACTATGATATTTTTACCATTGTACATTATCTATGTGTATTTATTTATATAGGAGGAGATCAAAAAATATGGTAGCCTATCCCAATCCGGCTCGACACAGAATGATATTGGAAAAGATGCCCTTGTACATGTACTGGGACAAGATAAACCGGGACGGTTAAGGGCATTGGGTAGGGGTTGCACTTTAACCAAGCTAGCTTTGGCCCAGTCCAAAGATAAACAAGTGTCTCGGTGTCGAGAGGAAATAGCAGAATTGAAGGGAATGATACAGACTCTGATGGACCAGAAGGTAAATTTTTGGAAATTAATTTATATTCGTAAAATATTAATTTATATTCGTGCTTCGCTGCAGGGTAAAGAAAGTTTGAGAAAGAACTCACCTGATTCGGTAAAAATAATATTTATATTACTCAATAAATGAAATTTATATTTTAATTTTTTAATCCAGTAATTGATTTAATTTTCGGTTGATTAATTGTAGATCGACGACGAAGTATGTTTGCTGTTGAATTGGGATGGAACCTCTGGAGTTGTTGCCCATGGGAGGCTGTTGTCCATGGACCCAGATGACGTTGTCAATGGCATTCATCTTGGACCAAATGCTGGGAGCGTTGTTATAGATTCAGTGGATAAAGCAGATACTTATTTATGGAGGCCTACACCTGAAATGGCAGTCTTAGCAGATGTTAAGAATAAGGTAGTTGCTTGGCCATCAGTTTGCATCAAGGTCCCTCTGCGAACATGGTTGAACTGTAGTGCAGCCAGTACGGTAATTTTTTTCACGTTAAGTATATTAGTGTAATATGCTGCGAGCTTATTGATGTCTAAAATGCAGCGAGCACACCCCCATCTGAATAAAAATTTAACACATATTCGTTGTTTTTGTATAGCATACTAAAGTCTTGAATTTCACTTCTCATTTTTAGAGTACCAGCATCATCGAAGACACTTGCAAGATTTACGGTTGGACTGAGGGTGAAGGTGTAGTTGCCGAAGGAAGAATCCACGCCACTGATCCAAAATATACTATTAATGGTATTCCACTCGGTCCGTCTGCTGTTGTGATTTGGGTGGACAAAGTAGTAAATAAAGATGCTTATTTATGGCGACCCACATCTGATATGTCGTGCATTGGAGATGCAGTTGGTAGGAAAGTAGCATGGCCAAGATCAAAAGTAGAAGCTGATCAAGAAAAACTAGATGAGAGTCATGATGATACTGAAAATGTTGTGAATTCTCCCATGAAATCCGCACATATGGTGATGAATAAATCGCAAAATGTAAGTATTAATTTTCAAATTTGAAGAAGTTAACTGTGTATGAAAGTTTATTTAATGTGCATGTATACATTGTGCATAATAATCTCTTTTCTTTCAGCTGATTGCAACCATGCAAAAGGATACCAAATGCCAGTTGATCGATTTGGGTGGAGCAAACGTAGTGGCTGAAGGAAGTATTGCATCAACTGATCCGATAACGATGGTCCATTGTCGTCCATTGGGACGTAATGCTGTAAAAGTTTGGATTGATCTGGTGATAGTTCCAGATGCAGAGATATGGAGACCAACATCGGGTCTGACGTGCATGGATGATTGCTTTGGCGTTCCCATAGCTTGGCCAATGGAAAAAATCATTATTAAGTCAAAATGAAAGGTATATAATTTTTTTTATATATACATTAGGAATGCTAGCAGCTAAAGTGCAGATAGATTTTTGGTAAAATGATAAAAGTACATAAGTAGGGGTGTTATATTTGATTTGTGATTGAATGATTGTGATTGGTGGTTCAGGTTCAGGGGAGGGAAAATAATTGATGGTGAGGAATTATGTATGGATTGTGGTGGAATGTTAGTTGAATTAATGGTGAGGAGTTATGTATGAATTGATGGTGAGCAGTACAGTGATAGTGTAGTAAGAAGTGGCAAGGTAGTTGAGTGTTGTGGCAGTGCAGAGAAGTGGTTGATTGTCGTCCATATGTTTTGTTTCAGTACATTGCTTATTTAAGCAGTTTTAAGTTCAGGTTTTGTTTTCTCACTCTTTTGTTCTGTTCTTTGTTGACAGGTAGTTCAGGTTTTGAAGACATCAACAATGACAGGTAGTTCAGGTTTTTATGGTGGTTCAGGTTTTGCTCGGTACAGTTATTTCAGACGTATATGTACGGTTATTTCAGATGTTTATTTCAGATGTATATGTACGGTTATGACACTTATGGTAGTTTGGTTATAACACTTATGGTAGTTTGGTTGTGTATGTGTACGAGTAGCTTTTTGTCGACACCTATGTATGTGGATGTATGAATGTCTATGTATCTTGTGGATTTTCAATGCGTATACGTATTTTGTAGTTGTTTAATATAATGTGTTCAAAAGTGTATGTGCTTGCGTATTCTGTTATTATATAATTGGATGCTAGATCAGGGGTAAATCTGGAGTAGCAGGTGGAGGGAAACAAACGCTACTGGATATTATTTATTTTGGTAGCGTTAAAATGTCGCTACAAAAGAGTAATTAGAAACTAAAGTACACTTATGCTGGCGTTTATTACGTGCTACAAAAAATGTATATAACGCCATGAAAAGGTAACGTGGAGGAGAAAACCCTTTCGGTGGCATTAAACAGGCGCTACAAAAAATTTAGATAATGCCATAAAAAAGTATCATGGAGGAGAAAACCTTTTCGGTGGCGGTAAATAGGCGCTACAAAAAAGGAATTCTATGGCGTTATAAAAACGCTATCAAAAAAACAAATTTGGTGGCGTTTAAAAAATTGCAACTAATACTCGAGGATTTTTAGTGGCATGTTTTCTCGTAACGATTATCGGAACGCCACTAAAAATACGTAGTGGCGTTTTTTGGGCGCTACAAAAAATCAGTTTTCTTGTAGTGGGGTAAGATACGGGGCAAGTCGCTGTCCCTTACCTGATAGTCTCCTATAACTTGATCCACCACCAACTGCGAGTCGCAAAAGATTTCAAGAGGTTTAACTACAAGTTATTTAACGAGTTTATGTCCAACAATCAACGCTTAATACTCAGCCTCGTAGTTTGTAGCAGGAAAATTAACCTTCAAAGCATATCAAATTGACCGGTTTTCAGGGGTTACAAGCACAATCCCAGCTCCGGAACAATGGTCATTAGATGCCCCATCAGTATACAATTTCCATCTTATAGTTGGAATTTCGCTACCTTCTGGAAGATCGTCTTGCACGGTGAATTCAGTTATAAAGTCCAGTAATGCTTGCCCCTCGGTAGCTCTTCGAGGAAGATATGTAATGTCGAACTGGCTGAGCTCAAAGTTCCATTTAAGAAACCTTCCAGACCGTAGGACCTGTCGTAACGGCTGGCCAGTGTAAACATTATTCGGATGCGCGTGGAAGTACGGACGAAGCTTTCGTGATGCAATTTGCAAGTAGCATGCCAATTTCTCTATCTTCGGATAGTTCCTCTCTGCTTTTATTAATCATTTACTGATGTAATACACCGGCCTCTGAATCCGGTTCTCCTTGCGAACCAGTGCGGCACTTATAGCGTGTGCTGATTCAGCCAAATAAACGTATAACTCCTCATGGTCTACTGGTTTTGAGAAGACACGGGGTCACTCCAAAAGATTCACCAGAGCTCGAAACGCGTCTTCGCAATGCCGCATCCATTCGAAATTTCTCTTTCCTTTCCTAATCAAAGCAAAGAAAGGAATACATTTGTCAGTTGCTCTGGAGATAAATCGACTTAAGGCATCAACCTTCCCATTGAGACTTTGGACTTGTTTAATGGTTCTTGAAACTTGAATATCTCAAATAACTTGAATCTTCTTGGGATTGGCTTCTATTCCACGAGCATTGACAAAAAAGCCCAAGAATTTTCCTGACGCAACACAAAATGAACATTTCAAAGGATTGATTTTCATGTTGTAATATCGGAGGATGTCGAACATCTTTGCCAAGTCTCAAATGTGGTTATTTGATCACCGCGACTTCACGAACATATCATCCACATAGACTCCCATTGTCCTACCAATCTGATCTTTAAACATCCGGTTGACTAAGCATTGATAGGTTGCTCCGGCTTTCTTCAATCCAAATGGCATTATCACGTAACAATATAATCCAACATCTATAACAAAGCAAGTATGTTCCTGATCAAGGAAATGCATTGGGATTTGGTTATACCCCAAGTACGCATCCATAAAAGATACCAATTCATGTTCTATGGTCGAATCTACTAGCTGATCAATCCTTGGAAGGAGAAAACTATCCTTAGGACACACCTTGTTCAAGTCCGAATAGTCGATGCATGTTCTCCATTTCCCATTTTCCTTCTTCATCAGTACGGGATTGGATATCCATCCAGGATAGAGGGCGTCGCGAATAAACCCATTGATTTTCAATTTATCTACCTCCTCTTTAAGAGCGACGGATCTCTCTGAATACATGCCTCGTCTCTTTTGTTTCACTGGAACGTATTTTGGGTCAATATTTAATGCATGGCTCGCAATGGCAGGCGAGATCCCACACATGTCAGAACGAGTCCAAGGGAATACGTCTAGTTCGCTTGGAGAAAACTAGCAAGTTCTTTCATCATTGGGGGGCTGAGCTGCGACCCGATCTTCAAGACCCATGATGGATCGTCGTAGCTGACCGTGATACCAATCGTCAGCTCAGCCAGCGCAGCCTTGCTCTCCTTGGGCTCCTCTTCGTCATCCTTTGGATCTATATCTCTATAAGGTTGACCATGGCGCCCAAGCCAAGGGTTAGGAGCCAATTGTCAATCTTCAGTAACCTGGATGGGAACAGATTTGTCCATACCCTTGCTCTTCTCCTTACGCTGAGCTTCCCTCAACACAGCCACATAACAGGTACGTCCAGCCGCCTGATCACCATGAACCACTCCTACACCATTATCAGTTGGAAACTTTAAAGTTAAACACCACAGGTCAAGAGCTACCCGAAATTCAGCCAGGGTCGGTCGGCCTAGAAAAACATTGTACGGTGAATCAACATCCAAAACAATGAACGGTAGGATCTGCACTCTCCTATGTTCGCCTTCCCCCAATTCAACAGGTAACTTCACATAACCAACAGCCTCAGTTGCCACACCATTAAAACCTTGTATGCGAGCTTTAGATGGTTTCAAATCTTTAGCCTCCATTCTCATTTGATCATACGCCTTCTTGAAAATAATATTCACCGAGCTTCCATAATCAATTAAAATCCTTCTCACTATAGCAGGACCAATCATGGCAGAAATGACCATCGGGTCAATTGTACGAGCCTCTACTTTATCTGCATCCCTGCTTCTGAACACTATATCATCAATCATCGTGCATTGTTGCTTTGCCGAAGCTCCGTCCTCCATATTTGAACAATACTCACAGTCTACATGTCTTATTGCGTTAGCATAGTGCTCCATTTCTTACTAACTCCTATCCACAGGGTGCGGTCCTCCAACTATCATGTTTATCACTAATCTTCCACCGGTCCACGCAAGCTCCTCAGTCCTACACGGAACTTGTCATCGGTTGGGATTAGATGTCCCCTATCTACCATCCTGCGGAGTTCTCACAAACTGCTGCAATTTCTTTTCCCAAATCAATTTTTCAATAGAATCCTGGAGATGTCTACACTCATTCGTATTGCGCCCATAACACTCATGAAACTGGCAATACTTTCTAGTCCGTTTATGTGTCTCTGTCGACCCCTTTGGACGCAGCTTCTTATATTGAACAATATTACAAGTGGATAGATAAATATTCTCCAGGGATGTGTTTAGAGGTGTGTAGTTGTCATACATAGGAATCGTAGGCCTTAGTCTACCAGACTCCCTCTTTCGGTCTCGTTTCCTATCTCCATTTCTCTTTTGTTGATTCAGCTTGTTCTGAACATTAACTTGACTTTCCCAGAACTCTCATCAGACTGCTTTATTGCAATGTCGCTTTGTACTGCTTCTCCTTTCGGTCCCATGACATTTTTTTTCCTAAAGAAACTGACTTCCTCTTTCCTCAAAAACTGAGCTGCCTTTGAATAAAAGTACTCCAATGTGGCCGGCTATTTTCCAGCTAGCCAATCACCAAACTCAGATTATGGATCAATCCATCGTATCATGGCCATAAGTATAGCATGATTATTTGGGTTACTAACTTCTGTAGGGGTGATATGAAATCTTTCCAAATAGTCCTTCAACGATTCCCCCAGATCCTAGATTACGTTGGAAAGTGACGTCACGTCTTTAGGATGAGTAGCATGGATCCAGAACAGATCCACAAACTTAGTTGCCAATTCATCGAACCTTGAAATCGATCGCGAGGGTAGTCTTGTAAACCATATCGTCGCTATTCCAGAGAGGGTTATTGGAAAGGATCTACATTTTGTTGTGTTATTAGCTCTTGCTGAATCCATCAACTATTCATATCTCATGATGTGCTTCCTAGAATCGGTTTTTCCCTCATAGGCAGGCATCGAAGGCATGTTGAACCTTCTTGGATATTCCGCATGCAAAACATTTTCGGTAAATGGGGTATGGCTCCTCGAAATTCCCCAGTCATCATTCATCAAACCCTGGTTCTCTCTCACCAACTATCTGACCATTTTCGACAAATCCAGCATTTGGATGGGTGGTGCCAAGCGGTGGTCGCGCTCCACCTCACGTGAATGGTCTGGTCGACGTCTACGGGCTATTTCATGTCTCCTTGGTCCACCATCCTCTTGACGTGCACCTTGGGCATTCATCTCTTTGTCATTCCGGTGGGATACTTGGTCAGCATTTAGTCGAACTCCAGCATCCAAGCTTCCGGAAACAACTCCCGCTCGATTCCCCAAGTGTTGCGAGGGAATCCCTCCTCTGGAGGAGGGATCAGTACCGATCCCTAGGGAGGGATCTTCACTGATCCGTCTTGGCAGACCATATTGGTCTGCCAAGCAATGCTTCGATGTTTCTTCTTCTTCTCCTTCGACCCTGCGATGCCTTGAACTCTCCGACGCCGAGTAAGAAGTGGGATCCCTTCTGGCGTTCTCATGCTGTTGTTGAGCAATCTCATTCATTAGGCTTGCATTAGTATGAATTTGCTCATTCAGCTGTCTACGGCTTTCCATCAACTCCCTCATCAAGTTATTAAATTTAGCTCTGGTTATAGAATCAGCACGGTTCTGGACTTCAGTAGGCTCAACATTCAGATTTGTAGGTTGGTTGCTTGGGGCTCCTTGTTAAATGCTAGCAGTTTCATTCCCATCCGCATTCTGAGAAGTTGATCTGGTATGTCTCACCATTATCGATTTCTTTGCTTATATTCTAGCAAATCTAAGTGGTATCTGCAAGTTTTTGAAGATGACTATGGATCTTCTTCAGGGGATTTGCTCAATCCAGTAGCAACAAAGGGGATCCTAACGCGCCGAGAATCGGGTTCTCAGTGAAAAGCACCAAAATGTTTGCAATCAAATTTGCCACAAATACCCAAGGACGGGTTTGTGTAGAGAAGTAAATGAAGAAAACTAAATTAAAATAGAGGAATATTGGAAAACAATGAGCAAATCAACAAAGAAATCAAGAACAAAAGGATTTATAGTGGTTCGGCGTCGATTGCCTGCATCCACTTTGAATATTCTCTTTATTGATTCACTATAGTCTTGATTACAATAGTAAACAACAAGAAATAATGGAGTATTCAAGAAATTTGATTACAATTAGAGAGTTATTGATGCAGCGCAAGATAATGACTAAACGAATTACCTTAAGTCGCGACCGCTTCCTCGAATCGCAAAGCCCTAGGTCGCGGAGCCTAGATCGCGAACGACAGAATCCCCTTGAATCGCGAAGCCCTAGGTCGCGGAGCCATAGGTCGCGGAGCCTAGGTCGCGAATTCTTCCGGTAGGTCGCTGCTATGCTTCTTCCTTAGGTCGCGTACAATCTTCCAGTTAGGTCGTGAAGTGTTATGCCGCTTCTTCCAGTAGGTCGCGAGCAAATTCCCAGTAAGTCGCGAACTTCATTAGGTCGCTGAAATTCTTAAGTCGCGAACGATCTATCTTAAGTCGCTGAAGTTCTTACATCACTCCTGGATGCCTGGATGCCGCAGTTGTTAACTCGCTCTGCCAAGTGTTATATCGTTTGTTTGTTAAGTCGTTGTTTGTTAAATCGTTTATTGTTAGGTCGTTATTTTCTTAGGTCGCTAAAGTTGTTAAGTCGTCTGTATTTCTTAAGTCGCTGTGTTATTGAATATTGATATTTTTGTAAGTCGTTTGTATTGTTGTGATGTATTTTTCTTAAGTCGTGTGAAGCGTTGTAACATGTGTTGAGTCGTAAACTCCTATAAATAGCGGGTGAGTTGTATCATTTCAAGTTGTTGAATTTGAAATAAAATTTGGTTTGTGCTTCTTGCCTCCATTAAAATTGGTAGTTGAGTGTTATCTCCTATCTCCACCTTCGGCATTCGAGTGCGCTCGAATCAACGATTGTTGAAGCCAATTCACAGAATCAAGTGCGCTTGATCAACGTTCGAAGAATTGTAGATCGCATCGTGCGCGACCAACGTGTCGAAGATTGCTAGAATCCGGTATCTTCGTGATCAACGGATTTGGGCATTTAGGTAGTCTTAAATTCACCGATTTATCATCGATTCACCGATTATTTCCGCTAATCGTGTGAGATCCTGGACGGATTCGATTTACATCGTCGAATTCGCTTCCTTGGCTACATCAGTTTGGTATCAAAGCTAGGAGATGAACTTTTCCAAGTTCGTTGGGTGTGAAGTTTCGAGATTTGAAGTTTTTGTGAAGTTTGTGTTTGGATTTGTTGAAGATTTGACAATGCCTCCAAGAAGAGTTAATCGTCATCAGAATGTTGCTGATGTGTATCGAAGAGAAGATGCTGAACATATGGAGCAACAAATTAGTGATAAATTCAATGAGAAGTTTGATGAGGAATTGGTCGATTAGAGAGAATGATGCATGAAATGAATCAAAGTAGAAGAAGGGTTTCACCTAAATCGAGCCATGGAAGAAATAGAGTTTCACCACATTCAGATTGGGAGAGAAGAGAAGATCATGATCGTAGAAATGTTGACAATCGTGATAGGAATGTTGATGATCGAAATCGGAGAGATGTGGATGATCGTGATCGGAGGAATGTAGATCGAAGGGATGTTGGTGGTAGAAATGGTGGTGGTAGAGATGTTGGTGGTCATGATCGACATCGATATGCACCAGAGTTTGATGAGGAGTTTGATGGTGGTAGTGTTCATGGTCGAAATCGAAGCCAAGGAAGAAATCATTTAGAGTATGATCACAAATGGGAGTCCGGAATGATAATTGAAATTCCAGAGTTTAAGGGTGGAATGCAGGCTGAAGAATTTCTAGATTGGTTATCTAATGTTGACGAGATCTTTGATTTCAAGGAGGTTCCGGAAGATCGTTGAGTGAAGTTGGTTGCTACTAGGTTGAGAGGGAGAGCAATGGCGTGGTGGCAGCAAACCAAACTTACACAAGAACGGATGGGGAAGTCGAAGATTGTTGCTTGGGAGAAAATGAAGAAGATGATGAAGGCTACATTCTTGCCTTACAATTATCAATCACTCATGTATCAGAGGTTGCAAAATCTGAGGCAAGGGACGAAGACTGTTAATGATTATGCTGATGAGTTTTATCAACTGATTGCTCGAAATGACATTATGGAGACGGAGGAACAATTGACTGCTAGGTTTGTTGGGGGGTTGAGGATCCAGATCCAGGATATGGTAAATATGTTTGACCCTCGATCTGTGGCTGAAGTGCACCAGAAGGCGTTGGCTTGGGAGAAGCAGGGAAGACGAGGAGGTGGTGTGTTTCCAAGTTCCAATACTCAGAGCAAGGGTGCTAGTGGGAGTTCTAATGTTTCTAAAGCTGTCAGTAAACCAGTTGTGAATGAAGTTGCGAAGGCGAAGGTCAACAACAGTTTCAAGTGTTATAATTGCCAGGAAGTGGGTCACAAGAGTAATGAATGCCCGAAACCGAAGAGGCGAGCTATGATTGCTGAAGTGGAAGGTGAGGATGTTGATGAAGGTTATTCTAGTCCAGTTGAGGAGGATGAACATGATATCGCGTCGGGAGATGAAGGATGTAATCTAATGTTGAGGAGATCATGTTTGACACCGAAGCAGGAAGAGGAGGCTAGTTGGTTGAGGAGTAATATCTTTCAGTCGACATGCACTATACTGGGGAAGGTGTGTAAATTTGTGATTGACGCGGGAAGTTGTGACAATATCATTTCTACCGAAGCTGTGAGAAAGTTGAAGTTGAAGACGGAGAAGCATCCAAATCCTTACAAGTTAGCGTGGTTAAGGAAAGGAGGAGAGGTGAAGGTGGACATGCGAGTTCATGTTCCATTTTCTATTGGGAAGAAGTATAAAGATGAGATCTGGTGTGATGTGGTAGAGATGGATGTTTGTCACTTGCTTTTGGGAAGACCATGGCAGTATGACCGAGCAGTACAGCATGATGGTCGAACCAATAGCTATAGCTTTATGTTTGAGGGTACTAAGATCATTTTAGTTTCGAAGAAGAGACAGCAAGGAGAGAGCAAGTCAGAAGAGATTGAGGAGCTGAAGACTTTGTTGACTTTGAAGGAGTTTGTTGAAGAAGTAGAGGAGAGTCCAGAGGTGTTCTTATTGATTGGACATGAAGCTACTGAATCTGTTGAAGTTCCAGAGGAAGTAAAGCCAGTGTTGGAAGAATTCAGAGATGTGTTTCCTGAAGAGTTGCCAAAGGAGTTACCACCGTGGAGAGATATTCAGCATCAAATTGATCTTGTGCCAGGGGCGGCATTACCTCACAGGCCACATTACAGGATGAGTCCTAAGGAGCATGAGGAACTGAGAAGGCAGGTGGAGGAGTTGTTAGAACAAGGGCGTGTTTAGGAGAGCTTGAGTCCTTGTGCAATGCCAGCCTTATTGGTACCGAAGAAGGATGGGACTTGGCGGATGTGTACGGACAGTCGGGCTCTAAACAAGATCACTGTGAGATACAGGTTTCCTATGCCGAGGTTCGATGATTTGATTGATCAGTTGAGTGGGGTTGTTGTGTTCTCAAAGATTGACTTGAAGAGTGGATACCATCAGATTCGTATTAGACCGGGTGATGAGTGGAAGACTGCTTTTAAAACTAGGGAAGGTCTATACGAATGGCTGGTTATGCCGTTTGGCTTGTCAAATGCTCCTAGTACTTTTATGAGAGTGATGAACCAGATTTTCAGACCATTTATTGGGAAGTTCGTAGTAGTTTACTTTGACGATATTTTGATCTATAGTGGGAGTATGGAAGAGCATATCCAACATTTGCGAGAAGTGCTGTTGATTCTACGACAGGAGCAATTCTATGCAACAATGAAGAAGTGCGTGTTCATGACGCACAGTATTTTGTTTCTGGGATATGTTCCGTCGAAGGAGGGTATTCAAGTGGATGAAAGAAAAGTGAAAGCCGTCAGGAGTTGGCCACAACCCAAGACAATTACTGAAGTAAGGAGTTTTCATGGGTTGGTATCTTTTTATCAAAGATTCATTCCACATTTTAGCAGTGTGATGGCACCTGTAACCAATTGCATGAAAGGAAAGAAGTTCGTGTGGACAGAGGAAGCAGAATTAGCTTTTGAGAAGATCAAGACACTTTTGACGACTACACCCATTCTAGTACTGCCGGATTTCCAGATATTGTTCGAGTTACACACTGATGCTTCGAAGGTTAGGATTGGTGGAGTATTGAGTCAGAATGGAAGACCAGTTGCTTATTTCAGTGAGAAGTTGTCTGGAGCCAAGTTGAGATATAACACTTATGACGTGGAGTTTTACGCAATTGTTCAAGCTGTGAAGCACTGGAGACATTATCTGTTTCAGAAGGAGTTTGTTCTTTATACGGATCATGAAGCTTTGAAACATTTGCAAGGGCAGGACAAAATTTCAGCTAGACACGCTTCATGGGTCGCGTATCTGCAGCAGTTTACTTTTGTTGTAAAGCACAAATTAGGGGTGACGAATCGTGTAGTTGATTCCTTGAGCAGGAGGAGTCATTTGTTGACGACGATGAAGGTTGAAGTGACAGTATTTGAACTATTGCCAGAGTTGTTTGAGGAAGATCCTTACTTTGCGAAGATTGTTGAGAAAGTCAAGGATGGGAGTACTGATGAGTTTGTGTTGGTAGATGGATTCTTATTCAAGGGGAATCGATTGTGCGTACCAGATTGCAGCTTAAGAATGAAAATTGTAAAAGGGTTGCATGAAGAAGGACATGTTGGTCGGGATTGCACATTGTAGTTGATTTCTCAGTCTTATTATTGGCCCTCGATGAAGTGGGAAGTTGAATAGTTTGTTCGAAGATGTTATGTTTGTCAAGTTTCGAAAGGGACAGCTACAAATGCGGGTTTGTATATGCCTTTACCTGTTCCTACAAAACCGTGGGTTGATGTAAGCATGGATTTTGTGTTGGGCTTGCCGAGGACTCAACGGGGAAATGACTCTATATATGTTGTGGTGGACCGTTTCTCGAAGATGGTACATTTTGTTGCTTGTAAGAAGACGACAGATGCAGTCCATGTGGCACAGTTGTTCTTTAGAGAGATCTATCGCTTGCATGGTTTACTAGAATCTATAGTTTCAGACACGGATACCAGATTTCTGATTTATTTTTGGCTGAGTTTGTGGAAGATGGTGGGAACAAAGCTGAATTTCAGTAGTGCTTATCATCCACATATGGATGGACAGACTGAAGTTGTAAACAGATCCCTAGGTAATCTATTGCGATGCCTCGTGGATGACAATTTGAAGAGTTGGGATTCGAAGTTATGTCAAGCTGAATTTGCACACAACCATGCAGTTAATCGTAGCACTGGGTTCAGTCCATTCCAGGTTGTGTACTCAACAATTCCTAAAGGACCATTTGATTTATTTGTAGTTCCACAACAGAAAGGAGTGATCAAACAGGCTAGTGATTTTGTGAATGAATTGCAAGAATGCCACAAGGTTGTGCAGGAATGATTGCTTAAGGTGAATGAGAAATATAAGCAATCCACAGATATTAAACGACGACATGTTGACTTCAAAGAAGGAGATTTTGTATATGCAGTATTGACCAAGGATCGATTTCCTGTTGGTACTTACAACAAACTAGCTGCTAGAAAGATTGGTCCTTTGGAAATCATGAAGAAGATTAATGAGAATGCTTATCAGTTGAGATTGCCGGATCATATCCATACGGCTGATGTTTTCAATGTCAAACACTTAATTTCATACTATGGGGAGAAGCTTGTCGAAGAAGAGGAAAGTGTGAATTCGGGACGAATTCTTTTGACTAAACGAATTACCTTAAGTCGCGGCTGCTTCCTCGAATCGCAAAGCCCTAGGTCGCGGAGCCTAGATCGCGAACGACAGAATCCCCTTGAATCGCGAAGCCCTAGGTCGCGAAGCCATAGGTCGCGGAGCCTAGGTCGCGAATTCTTCCGGTAGGTCGCTGCTATGCTTCTTCCTTAGGTCACGTACAATCTTCCAGTTAGGTCGCGAAGTGTTATGCCGCTTCTTCCAGTAGGTCGTGAGCAAATTCCTAGTAAGTCGCGAACTTCATTAGGTCGCTGAAATTCTTAAGTCGCGAACGATCTACCTTAAGTCGCTGAAGTTCTTACATCGCTCCTGGATGCCTGGATGCCGCAGTTGTTAAGTCGCTCTGCAAAGTGTTATATCGTTTGTTTATTAAATCGTTTATTGTTAGGTCGTTATTTTCTTAGGTCGCTAAAGTTGTTAAGTCGTCTGTATTTCTTAAGTCGCTGTGTCATTGAATGTTGATATTTTTGTAAGTCGTATGTATTGTTGTGATGTATTTTTCTTAAGTCGTGTGAAGCGTTGTAACGTGTGTTGAGTCGTAAACTCCTATAAATAGTGGGTAAGTTGTATCATTTCAAGTTGTTGAATTTGAAATAAAATTTGGTTTGTGCTTCTTGCCTCCATTAAAATTGGTAGTTGAGTGTTATCTCCTATCTCCACCTTCGGCATTCGAGTGCGCTCGAATCAATGATTGTTGAAGCCAATTCACGGAATCAAGTGTGCTTGATCAACGTTCGAAGAATTGTAGATCTTCTCTCACGGCATCGTGCGAGATCAACGTGTCGAAGATTGCTAGAATCAGGTATCTTCGTGATCAACGGATTTGGGCATTTGGGTATTCTTAAATTCACCGATTTATCATCGATTCACCGATTATTTCCGCTAATCGTGTGAGATCCTGGACGGATTCGATTTACATCGTCGAATTCGCTTCCTTGGCTGCATCAGCTATGTAACCAGCAGCGTAAAGATCCTCAAAATGACCCCCTAGGCCAGTATTTATAGGTGAAGGCAACCACCAATCTCTCTGAGACTTCGGCTATAGGACGTCCTTATCCATATGGGCCCACCATAGGGGGCTCTAGGCCCAAATCTCAATGGAGAGGGATTGGTATCGATCCCTCTATTTGTTGATTTTGGGGCAGTGATCCCTATGGTGGCTTCTTCATGCTTAGACATGATGGCTCCCCAAGTATCATGTTGATTGGATATGTGGAGCTCGTGTTTTCACTTAATCTTTGGTTCAGATTCATTTTAGAGCTGTCCCTGCCGATCCCTTCATACTAGATCACGTTGATCCCTTTACATGCCATTTATTCGTATTCTTTGAACCCCATTATACAATGTCGATCCCTCCTTATTCGCGTATGTCCCTTGGACTTCATTATAACATGTCGATCCCTCCCATGACTCAATACTATGCCGATCCTTCTAATGACTCAACATGCTGATCCCTCTTATCACTTAACAGTATGCCGATCCCCTTGCTCCAGAATGGTGTGCGATCCCTCGAGTACTAACAAGTCATGTTGAACCAAGCATCATCACCTATGCTGATCCCTCTAATGCTTCATCCATGTTGACTATCTATCCAAATGACTATGCCAATCCCTTGAGTACAACCTAGCTATGTCGATACCTTGTCTATCCAAGCTAATTTCCATATTTCTAACATCCTGCGTCGTCTATTTATCAACTCCGTTCAATCCGCGCTTCGTATAAGCATCTGAACTCTACTTCCAGGTCCTATAGCCATTGCTTCATGGTCATCCTCCTTGTGGATAGTCAAATCTGTCTTGTGTGATCAGTCCAATATAGCCGGGCCAGGATAATGGGTAACGGAGTTATAATCTTTATAGTATCGTACATAATGTAAATTATAATTTTATTTGCACCATTGCTTATTTTGAAATTTTCCCTTTTGATTGATTTATTTGTTGTGAAATTTAAATTGGTTGATTTCAATCCTATGTCAATTTCATTTATGTATATCTCAAAAACTTATATATTTATGTTATTATATTCAACTATGTGGTTATGATTGATTATCAAGCAAAAATATAAACAGAGATCTATGATGTTGTTCTAACGGGATATCTAGTTACTTGTAAGTTGAAATATATATTATTCAATTAGTTTTAGTTGCTTTTAGAATTTGATTTATATTAGCTGTTTGTAAAGATAACCTCTCTTCTACTTCAGTCAACAGTTCTACTTCAGGTACCTTACTTGTATGTTGAAATATATATTATTCAAATAATAAAGTTATATTTTGTTGGTTTCCTAAATATAATATGCAAGAACATTTTGCTTAGGGAAACATGTCCATTTTTGGTATAAACTTAAGTTCATATGTACTAAAAACAGCAATATTAAATAATGGATGTACATTTAGTAAAAGTAAGTGTGTTATTTACAGATCCGCATATGCTTTCTCAAGAGGATATCAACCGCTTATCTCAACGGCCTGCATTTCTTTTCTATTCAGTCTGAGATCATGGGCTAAAGCCCAAACATTATATTTGTATCATATATATAGTTTGTTCAGTCTGTAATTCTTTTGAACTTCTGAATATAATAATAAAAGCAATTACTTCTTCATTAATCATCCCTCTAAATCTCTTGATTCAAAGACATCTTACTTTTCTAACTTGGTATCAGAGCAAACTGTTGTGCTAACTGCATCAATAACAGTTGTGAGTCCATCAGAAAAGTATCATCACGTGGACTCCTCTCATCAAGGATTCAAGATCCCTTCACTTGAGAGTTAAGGCTGTTCACCAATACTTAGTGCCTCGCCAGATCTGAATCGGCTGCATCAGAGTATTAGAGAAAGCGTATGGTATGTTAAAATTCCAACGAAAAAGAGCAAACTGATCAAGAACACCAAGAAAATTTCCAGTTGAATCAAGAGTATCAAGAAAACTCATCAGAAAGCAATTTATTCACAAATAAACAAAGAAATCATCATTCAAGTTTTGTGTAATACTGTCAAGATTCAACCACAAAGAAAATTTTCTTGAAATTCCCAATTCAAAGCAGGCTCAAGTTTAGAATTCACATACCAGTTCCTCGAAATCCTTCTCCCTGAAAAGCATTCTTGTAATCATCATGACAAATCTGGATGATGATGCTGTAAGCCCTCAATCATCAAACACAAGAGTATCTCAAAACCAACCACAGTCAGATCCAGTAAATGATCTGATGAAGGCCATAATCAAGCCTCAGAGTCAAATGATATCCATCCAGCTTGATGAATCAAATTTCTTGCTTTGGAAATTACAAGTGGAAACATCCATTAGAGGCTATGGGTTAGAAGATTATATTCTTGACACAAGAATTACTCCACCAAAATTTATTAAAAATAATGAAGACAAACTGGTACAAAATCAAGAACACTTAGCACACCAAAGGCAAGATAACCTTGTATGTGCCTGGATGATGTCATCCACAAGTGCATCTATTCTGCCACAACTTATAGGCTGTAGAACTGCTCAAGAAATATGGACAACAATTGAAAGAAACTTCACCTCTCAGTCATCTGCAAGAATCATGCATCACAGAAGACAACTACAAAATATCAGAAAGAATGATATGACAATGAATGAATATCTACTCAAAGTAAAAAACTTATGTGATCAACTAGCTTCAGCTGGACACAAAGTATCCGAGTCAGAACATGTACTGTACATAATCAGTGGTCTAGACAGTGAGTATGAAGCAGTGGTGGCCATCATTTCCACTATGGAACCTACACCACACTTGCAGTTTGTGTATTCTACCCTTCTTTCACATGAAGGAAGGATAGAACACAACAAAACAATAAGTTCAGACATCTCAGTCAACTACACATTCAACAGAGGTAAACAAAACTCAAATACCAGAGGACAGTTCAACTTTCAAAGAGGTGGACCATCCAACAGAGGAAGAAGAGGTGGCAGAAGCAACAACAGCAATAAAATAAGGTGCCAAATATGTGAGAAGTATGGTCATGGAGCAAACAAATGTTACTTTAGGTTCAACAAGAACTACACTCCTTCACAACAAGATAGCAGTGCAAATGTAAACATTGTCACCGTGCCAAAAGACAGCAACTCAAATCAAACAGAAGTTCTAAACACTGAAACTGCAACAAATAATGATACTGGAGATGACTGCTGGTACCCAGACTCAGGGGCTACAAATCACGTAACCAACAATCTCAACAATCTAAACTTGGGAAACAAAGAGTACAAAGGTACACAAAATCTTTCTGTTGGTAATGGTAAAACTGTACACATTACACACACTGGAAATGCAAGTATACATGGATCCAAACAACTTCTTCTAAGAAACTTGTTAAGAGTTCCTTCAATCAAAAAAAATCTAATGAGTGTTTCCCAATTTGCAAAAGATAATAAAGTATACTTTGAATTTTATCCTAGAACATGTATAGTCAAAGATATACTAACACAAGAAGTTATTTTGCAGGGTAAAGAAAACAATGGGTTATACAAATTTGATTTTTCAAATTCAAAAACTACTGTGAATAAGGAAAATATCCATGTAATGAATGTTACTAGTGATTCTAAGAATAGTAGTAAATTTGATTTGTGGCATTGCAAACTGGGACATCCCAGTTTACAAATTGTAAAACATGTCATGAGTAGCAATAACATTCCATGTAGTAACATTCCTAAATCTTATTTTTGTACCTATTGCCAATTGGGAAAGAGTCATATACTTGCATTTCCAGATTCACACACAACTTACACAAGACCCCTTGAGTTAATTGCTAGTGATCTTTGGGGACCAGCACCTATTAGCTCAGATTATGGATACAAATATTACATATCGTTTATAGATGTTTATTCAAGATTTGTATGGATATACATGCTAAAGTCTAAATCTGAAACCAGTAATATAGTAATGCAGTTCATTAACAAAGTTGAAAACATGACTGGAAATAGTGTTTGTACATTTCAGTCAGATGGTGGAAAAGAATTTTTTCCTTTAAAAACTTTCTTTGAAAAGAAAGGTACTAATTACAGGACTACATGTCCATACACATTTGAACAAAACGGAATCATTGAAAGAAAACATAGACATATTGTTGAAACTGGGTTAACATTATTAGCTCAAGCCTCTATGCCCTTAAATTTATGGCCAGAGGCATTTAACACTGCTGTACACTTGATAAATATACTACCAACAAAAATTCTTAAATTCAAGTGTCCACAAGAAGTGTTAACTAAAATTAAACCAGATTATGAGCATCTAAAAGTTTTTGGGTGCCAATGTTTTCCTTGTTTAAGATCCTATAACAAACACAAATTAGACTTCAGATCTACCCCTTGCACCTTTTTGGGGTATTGCAATAAACAAAAGGGGTATAGATGTCTAGACAACAAGGGAAAAATATATATATCTAGGCATGTAAGATTCAATGAGCAGGTATTTCCATACAGCAATACTGAAATTAAAACTACTGAAAAAGTGAGGAATCCAAAGTTTGTGATTCCTGATTTACTTGAAGAGATTGAGATCCTGCCATCAACACAGCCTATAAGGGATGACATCAGTGCAAGCCCTCAACATACCATGACTGCTAAAGAGTCAGGTCAAGAGCAAACTACACATGAAGATGATAGCAACAATCAGAATTTTCAGAGTTCAGAACTAAGCAGTGCAAGCCATGAACAAATCACCAGAGATGATACCATGGCCTGCAGCAGTTCAAACAACAGTCATGACAATACTGTCAGAAATAATACCAACACTCATCCAATGTTAACTAGAGCAAAATGTGGTGTCTATAAACCAAAAATTATCAACAACATGGTTGTTCAGGAAGAACCATCTTCCTACATAGAAGCTGCTCAGAATAATAAATGGAGAGCTACTATGGAGGAAGAATACAATGCTCTAATTAACAAAGGAATTTGGAATCTGGTTAAAAAACCAGAAAACAAAAATATAATTGGGTGCAGATGGACTTTTAAACTAAAGAAAAATGCTGATGCTTCAATTTCTAAGTATAAAGCAAGGTTGGTTGCAAAAGGATATTCACAACAATATGGGTTTGATTTCTCAGAAACATTCCCTGTTGTGAAACCCTCCTCAATTAGGGTCATCCTAACCATTGCTTTAAACAAAAATTGGAGCATCAGACAGTTAGATGTTAATAATGCTTTTCTTAATGGTGTACTACAGGAAGAAGTATACATGGAGCAACCAGAAGGGTTTACTCAGAAACCAGACAAAGGACTTGTATGCAAACTCAATAAAGCCATCTATGGCTTAAAGCAGGCACCAAGAGTCTGGTTTGATAAGCTCAAGACAACACTTATGAAATTTGGCTACAATTCTCTAAAATCTGACAACTCTATATTCTCTAAAATTAATGATTTTGCCACCACTTATATTCTAATTTATGTTGATGATTTTATTATTACAGGGAGCAGTGAGTTAGAAATTAAGAAAATCACTGCAATGCTTAACTCAGAATTCTCAATTAAAGACCTGGGTGATCTGAATTACTTCCTTGGAATTGAAGTTCAAAGAACCTCTAAATCAGAAATACATCTCAATCAAAAGAAGTACATTTCAGAAATATTATCAAGAGCCAAAATGGACAAGGCTAATCCCCTACCAACTCCAATGGTTAAAAATCATCAACTATCAAAATATAAGGGTGAAGCAATTCAGAATATAAAGCAATACAGAAGCATAGTGGGTGCACTTCAATATGCAACAATAACAAGGCCAGACATATCATTTTGTGTCAATAAAGTTAGTCAGTTCATGCAAAATCCTTTGGACAGTCACTGGAAAACAGTAAAGAGAATACTCAGGTATCTCAAAGCAACAATAGATCATGGCCTTATCCTAAAATCAAGTCACACACTTAACATAAATGCCTATGCTGATGCTGACTGGGGAACCGATACAGACGATCAGAAATCAACATCAGGCTACTGCATCTACTTAGGTAAAAATCCTATATCATGGAGTTCAAGAAAACAAAGCACAGTGTCAAGATCCAGCATAAAGGCCGAATTCAGGTGTGTGGCAAGTGCAGCAGTAGAGGTTATATGGCTTGAGTCACTTCTAAGTGAACTCAACATCAAAACTGATAGTAAACCAATAATTTGGTGTGACAACGTTAGTGCAATTTCCCTAACCTCAAATCCAGTTCTTCATTCTAAAACCAAACATATCGAATTGGATCTATACTTTATCAGAGAGCAAATAATCAAAGGAAAATTAAGAGTTGGATACATACCATCTCCGCATCAGAAAGCAGATATACTTACTAAACCTCTATCGAAGCCAAGCTTCACGAGATTAAGAGAAGAGCTCAACATTGACGTTGTTAACTCAAGTCAGAGATCCAAGAGAGTAATCTTCATACCAGATTAAAGCCTGATCTGTTGCTCTTAGCTTTCGAGGAAATTAAGAGTTGATTCCGCTGATTTTTTCTCATGAGGAAAGCGACCGCCATTACCTCTAATCTCTTTTCACAAACCCAAGAGCATTCGGGTTTGAGGGGGGGAGTAAAAGTAAGTGTGTTATTTACTGTAACGACCCGTAAATTTCAGTGGTTTTATTTATTTGGTTAATTGAATTTTTGTGAAATTTTTTAAACAATAAAATTTTGAAATAAAATTTATTATTTGAGATACGTCTTCTTAAACATAGCAACTGGTAAATTTTCATCAGATAATATGAAAGTTTATTTTCTGGTGTAATTCTATTTAAATTTAAATCAGTTAAAATTGATGATAATAAAATGTTTTCCAAACTTAAATATTTTTATAGAGAAAATTTGTAAATCATCTTCTGAGTGAGACGTCATCTTTCGTTTCCTCAAATTTGGACTTCTATTGCCATGTTCATCGTATTTCTGACAAATTTACAGCATTTTCGGTACCAATTATCGACTTTTGATCGGATGATCGTACCACTGATATCTGTGTACCATTTTGATCGTCTCTTCGTGATGATCTCCATAGAATATTCAATTATGTATCTCGGAGTCTGGTGTGCGGTAAAATTCGCGAAACAATATCGTACCGGTTCCACATTTAGCCTTTTGTTTCCTGTCCCTTCATTGTTCTATGCAAAACTGATAGCCATCAGAAATTAATTCTATGGGTGACTTTTTGTTGTTTCCACTGGTTACTTTTATATGATGTCCTTTCGTTCACTCTTTCTCGGTGCCGTCTTCTTCATTTTATAAAACCAAGATACAAAATAAGTCTATGCATTTGAGATCTAACATTCCTTCATTTGCTCTTTTCCATTTCCACTTACGCAACCACCTCTTCGCCATAAATCGTTCTCCAACCTTCACCTTCCCGGCCTCTCCCTACTTCGTGCCTCACAACCCACGACCGCCCTGCCTCCACCGAGTCACCACGCCCTGGACAACACCGAACCGCCGACCTGAAACACGAGTATTCCTTCCCTATGCACATGGTTTGCATCAACCATTGCGAACCGAATCGCAAGCTTAGCCATGGCAACCCATCCGCATAATCCGGATCCACCCATCTCCCAGGCTGTCACAGCCTTCCACCTCGCCTCCTTGTTCTCTCCTCTGGCCGATTTATGCAGCTTGCCTCCACCTTCTCTTTGTGCTGTGAGTCATATAGATGTATATATTTGTAGTTATACTTGTTTATCTATAACCGATATATTGCATATGCAGTTATGAATATTGAGTCTTTGTGGGTTGCTTTTATACAATCTGTTCACATGTACACATTTATACAAGTCAAGTTATCAGTTATTTTATATTTTAGTGACATGTTTATATATATATTTCATATTATTTATAAGAAGTATTATATATATGTATGCTATTTACGGTTGCATATATATATTTAGTTTCCTACCTTCGTATTATATATACATAATAATATAATATTAATATATATATATATATATCGAGCAAGATCTGTTTTTTTTGTAAACTTTGTAAACTTTTGAGTAGCTATATACATGTACAGAGCACGTTAGTATGAAATATTATATTTATATGAATTGTATATATGATAGTTAAACAAGTTTTGAAATCTATAGTATGTCTGTAATATATATATTATATGGTTTCAGTTACTTATGTAAGTAATCTTTTTCTACTATTTATATACATTGTTATAAAGTATATATATTGTTGGTATCTGTTCTTTTATATATTTGTGAAAACTTCTTTATGCGAATGCTGCTAGTATATGTTACATGCTTTGGGATAAACTACAAGTATATGCATACATATGTGTTTAAGATTTGTTTTGGTATTGGGCTTTAAGTATTGATGTTCAAACATAATGTGTATACATTTAAAAGTTGAAAAAAAAACAGTAGTATATATATATAGATTTTCGAATTTTAAGTTTACATAGATTTTTTTTTGAACTGTTGAATTTTACATATATATGATAAATTTTGTTGTCTGTCGGTATAAAGGTTAGTTTATAATTGGTTAACTTATATATGATTAAAGAAATATAAAATGGTTAGCTGTGTACGTCAGTTTGCATTTATGTTAGTGATATTTGTATGTTAGTATATAGAAAATTGGCGTCAGTTATAAATGTTAATTCATATGTCAGTCTGCATGATTTTAATTATGATAGTTTAGGTAAGTATAACTATATATTTTTACATAAGTTGTAAATTAATTATATAAGATTTGTAGAAACTGTTTGTTTATGTATATAGGTTTCACAAGTTTATAAGGATAGACTATTGTTTATATATATAGTAAGGAGTATACGCACGTTAGCATATAGATGTTTATATAGTTGTAGTTTACACTTTTGTTATATAAGTTTGTACCGTATGCCTATTATATTTATAATATTATAATAATATATACATGAGTATATGACCTCTTTGTTCTATATACTCGTAATTTACAGTTATATATATGGAAACTGGTGTTTTAAGGGTATGTGTATTCCGAAATTTATAAATGAGTTATATGTTAGAGGTATATAAAAAAAATGTTAGAAGTGTATGAGTTTATATATCTATGTGTTTTAATCTGAAATAATGGATTTGAAAAATATACATATATTTTATATGTATTTAAGGATTTAGGATATGATTATATATATATTTATATTTATATATAGGTTTGCTTATATCAATTATCTTCATCGATCCGTTCTGATTTGATTTCATCAATTCTGGTTTATCAGCTTTGTTTGTCAACTCGTGCCCAGTTCACTTTGCTTTGGAATTCGTGTTTGGATTCGTAACTCAATTTCATCATCTATTTCTCTAGCCTCGGAAGGTGAGCAATCACTCACGATTAACGTTCTTATATTTATTAAATTTGATTTCAATTGAAACGTCAATTGAAATATGCTGCTGTTAGTTATTCACATTGTTATATATATGTCATTATCTGTATCTGTTCACCGGTGACATCTGACACCATTATCTGTTATTTATATTGATGATATATTGCCTGTTACTATTGTTATTTTTATTATCATATCTGTTATCACTCTGCAAGTTCCCTGTTAGTATAGAATCACTATGGGTTGAAATGATACATACCCGAACGATCTGTAGAATAGGAGAAAATCGTCATGGGTTGAAATGATAAACCCAAACGATTTTCATTGAATTGAATTTGGGATTTCGGGTTGAAAAGATATATACCCGAATATGTTTTAAATTGCGGGTTGAAATGATAAATACCCGTATCACTTGACCATAGGGTAGAAAATTATATACAGACACCGTTGGTCTATATATAAATGTTTTGAAAATGATTTCTTTGGTTTTGAAAAGAAATATATGGTTTTGATAAATATTGATTTTTAAGATTCATTAAAGTTGATTTAATAAAATTGATAAATAATATGTTTAAGTATTTATTTAATATCTATATTTTCAAACATAGAATTTATAATAATTTGAAATTGATTGAAATTATATTTATTTAAGAATTATACTTAAACAAGTTTGATTTGAAATGTATTGAATTTGAAATTTAAAGAAGTGTTTTACAACTTGAAATTTGAAAAGGTGGCTTAAATGGATATTTCAAACTTATATATATATATATATATATATAAATGGGATATTTTGTTTATTTAAATTTGTAAATTGAAATTGTATTCAAATGTTATGGAAATGTTAAGTTAATATTTCAAAACTAAATAATTGTAAAGTGAATTTGATATGTATATAAATTTATCGAATTTAGTTTTGAAATGTTGAATATTTAAAGCTTTGAAATATATTAAAATTGAAATGGCTTATTTTATGGTTCAGATAGGTATTTGAAATCGATAATTTGAAATGGTTTATATAGAAGCTGAATCGAGTTGAAATTGATGATTTGAGATTTGATTAAATTAAATTTTTGGAATCCGAGTTAATTTGAATCGATTTGTAAAATTTGAGGAAACTATTTTATTTTATAAAGAAATTTTAAATTATATTTAAAACTATTGATACTTTACTTTATAAACTATTTTAATATAAATCATTTTTAATATAAATTATTTTATTTTAAACTATTTCTAACTTATAACTATTTATATAAACTATTTTATTTATAAACTATTTTATTATATATACTAATTCTAATATCTAAACTGTTTAAAAGGAAAGTGTTATGATTCCAAAAGACTATGATTTCGAAAGCGTTATAACTTTGGAAAGTGATATGATTTTGAAAATGGATATATTTGAAGTGAAAATGATATCGTATTAAATTGGGTTTTGAAATGATAATGATATTTTGGTTTTGAAGTATAAACTATTTTGAAATGACCACGGTGTTATAATAACGATTGGTTGTTAAAGAGACCGGGATCGGATATGGACATACTCTCTGTCGATACCGTAAACCACTTTGACAACTGTGTACGCGGTGGAGTTTCCAGAATGAAGTAGGATGGTGGCGACGATCCTAAGGTATATACGTGGACCCAACTCCTGTGAGTTGGCATAAGGTGGCTAAAACAGGAGCGATCTCGGACCAGTGAGGTAGCACCTCTTATCGGACGCACTTCTTCGATTTCATTCTATTACTTGTTGATTTTTGGTGGCCACCCTTCGATTTGGGAGTGTTGTTCGAGGTGGACGGTAGTGGCTGCTATCCGCTCCATCAGTCCGTGTGCGTAATTGGTATATCTACCATGGCATTGCCTTGTGTGCCATGTCACCTACCATATCGAGCTTTACTACAATTATGATTTTAAGATCCGACCGCGTTAAGGTTCTCCATCCCCTTAACGCTATTTTCTATATGATTATACTTTACTTATTAGACACTACTGTATATAGCTTATATTACTAGATAGTAAATAGTTTAACGGATCCTTAGGGGATGGTTATCCCAAACATCCTTTAAGTTACTTGTATTTCAGTTGATATTTCACTTGAGTTGGATTTATTGATATAAGAATGTTAATCCTGACTCGAGTGTTTTGTGTTTTGCTTTACGCTCGGGTCAGACTGAGTGATACAACATTTGAGACTCACCTTTGGAGTTGGAGCTTCGCTTGGAGATCCAGCTATCTATCGATCCTGCTTTCAGTTATTCAGTTGATTCCAGTGATGTATTCAGATCTTGTATTTGATTATTGTATTGAGACATTTATTGTATTCGAGACTTCTGTTGTATTTTGTTTAACCCTGCTATATATATAGTAGCTTCATGAACTGCTATCCTTTTGTTTCCGCTGCATTATTGTTATATTACTCTGTGTCTGTGATCTGTGATTATTTTATTTACCGTATATGCTGAGTTTTGCCAAATTTTATTTACAATCCATTGTTTTGAATCATTCAAGTCTGGCATGTGTGGATTTATTGTCGATTTGAATGGTCCAAAATACTGGGTCATTACATGTGGTATCAGAGCTCTGGTTTTAGGCAAAACTCAATATATAAAGTAAATTTAATTACAAAATCACTTTCGTTCGTGCTTGAATTCCTTCTTCTTTGACTCGGTTTTCTTTGAATTTTGGAACGTTCCCCTCGGTTCCAAAATCCATTCTTGTCTACCCTATTCGTGTCTTTTTATTCTGGAGCATCCCATAACTCCACTTCGAATGATCTCTATAATAAATCGGCGGTCTCACCAATCTTTGAATAATTTGTAAGGGGTGAAACTCCTGTACAACCAGCATTGATTCACCGAAGATTTCTATATCCTCGGTTTACGATGCTGTTATTTTTGCTATACCCGAATTCTATCTCTGGCAATCAAATGTCGATTTGCTCCAGAATTCTACCTCGATCTTATTTTGAAGTCACGGTTGACCCGGTGAAGGTTCCTCGCGATTTATATAAGTCTATCCATCTTACCTATTTTGTTATTTAATTATCTTATCTTTGTTTCGAGCCTATCTTCGAAATTTGATTTCTTTTGATTAGAGTCCCTTTAATTTGAATCTCTATCCTTGCTTTGTAATCCATTTTGTATCATCGAGTGAGGGTGTGTATTTGTAAATTTATATTAAAAATGTTTTATATATTGTGTTGTTTGAGTTGTTGATGTTGATTTGGGTCTTCGATCGATTCGTCTGATCAGCGATATTGATAGGATTTCCAAAACACTTGAACATAACAGACTGACACAATATTATTTTCAAATTTGGTAAATGAAATAAATTTGTATGATTATATTTTAAGAATATAAGTAAAATTTTCTGGAATTTAATAAGTTAATTAAAATGGTTGTTTGAAATGATAATATTTGATTATCGTTTATTATTCTAAATGAATTTATAAATATGGTTTATAAATTGATTTGGAATTTGAAATGAATTTAATTCAGAAATTTGAGAATTTAGTTTCCGATTATTTCGAATTTTGGTTTTAAATTTTTAAAGTATATATTATTGAAAGTATTTTCGAATAGAAATCGTTTTCAAAGAATTTTAAAATGTTGAAATCAGTGTTCTTCTCTTTGTCGCTAGAAAATAATTTCGGTGATGGCGGCCGCATCATCGATATTCATTTTCGAGTTTCGAAGTGGAGAGGCCATTCAGTAGCTTTGCTACACTTTTGTTTTGGAAATTGAATTTGATTCAAAAATTTTAAAGTATGGCTTGATTTATAATATATAGGTATATGGTTGTAAATCTGATTTGATATATATAGCCTATGTATATATATTTATCTCTAAGATTGTTTGAAGTTAATCAGGAATTTAAATCCTTAAATTTATGACTTAATGATGATTTCAATTATAAACTGAAGTCAAAATTCTTGGATAAATATTTAACAGGGAATAACTGAATTGTAAAATCTTATTTGTATAATACTCAATTACATCTCAACATAACTTACCTAGAATTTTCTGAAGTTAAAAATGTAATTGGATAATATACAATATAAAATGACTTTATAAGGAAAGATTTGAGTGTTATCGTAAATGTTATACACTTAAATTTTATTATAAAGATGTTAATAGAGAGAAATAGAATTATAAGTTAATTGAATAATGGATGAGACAAATAAATTTGTTTTGAAGAAATTAATAGATTGAAATTTGATTAATTTATGGATGTACCTTGAATTTAAAATCAATTATTGGATATAAATTGATTTAAACTGAAATTTATATGGTTTAAATTAATTTATATGGTTTAAATATATGTGATAGGACATATTAAGTGGAACAAAGTTAATAATAATTTGGAATAAAAGAATTAAACTTGTTGAATAAAATATGAGTATAATAAATGATTATACAAATTGATGATTTAGAAATTGTTAATTGAGGATGACTAGACAATAAGATAATGAATTTAGAAATAGATATATTGATTTAACTTATGAAGAAACCAAGTGGATTAAACCAAATTGTTAATTAATTTAATTCGAAATCTATATGGTTTAAATTAATTGTTTTGTCTTGTTTTAAATCTGTTTTGCTTTCTGGTTGTTTCTATTCTCCTACCTCCTTCCTTTTCGGGGACTTAAAGTTTTGAGTGGGGGAGAGTGTAACGACCCGTAAATTTCAGTGGTTTTATTTATTTAATTAATTGTATTTTTGTGAAAATTTTTAAACAATAAAATTTTGAAATAAAATTTATTATTTGAGATACGTCTTCTTAAACATAGCAACTGGTAAATTTTCATCAGATAATATGAAAGTTTATTTTCTGGTGTAATTCTATTTAAATTTAAATCAGTTAAAATTGATGATAATAAAATGTTTTCCAAACTTAAATATTTTTATAGAGAAAATTTGTAAATCATCTTCTGAGTGAGGCGTCATCTTTCGTTTCCTCAAATTTGGACTTCTATTGCCCTGTTCATCGTATTTCTGACAAATTTACAGCATTTTCGGTACCAATTATCGACTTTTGATCGGATGATCATACCACTGATATCTGTGTACCATTTTGATCGTCTCTTCGTGATGATCTCCATAGAATATTCAATTATGTATCTCGGAGTCTGGTGTGCGGTAAAATTCGCGAAACAATATCGTACCGGTTCCACATTTAGCCTTTTGTTTCCTGTCCCTTCATTGTTCTATGCAAAACTGATAGCCATCAGAAATTAATTCTATGGGTGACTTTTTGTTGTTTCCACTGGTTACTTTTAAATGCTGTCCTTTCGTTCACTCTTTCTCGGTGTCGTCTTCTTCATTTTATAAAACCAAGATACAAAATAACTCTGTGCATTTGAGATCTAACATTCCTTCATCTGCTCTTTTCCATTTCCACTTACGCAACCACCTCTTCGCCATAAATTGTTCTCCAACCTTCACCTTCCCGGCCTCTCCCTACTTCGTGCCTCACAATCCACGACCGCCCTGCCTCCACCGAGTCACCACGCCCTGAACAGCACCGAACCGCCGACCTGAAACACGAGTATTCCTTCCCTATGCACATGGTTTGCATCAACCATTGCGAACCGAATCGCAAGCTTAGCCATGGCAACCCATCCGCATAATCCGGATCCACCCATCTCCCAGGTTGTCATAGCCTTCCAACTCGCCTCCTTGTTCTCTCCTCTGGCCGATTTATGCAGCTTGCCTCCACCTTCTCTTTGTGCTGTGAGTCATATAGATGTATATATTTGTAGTTATACTTGTTTATCTATAACCGATATATTGCATATGCAGTTATGAATATTGAGTCTTTGTGGGTTGCTTTTATACAATCTGTTCACATGTACATGTTTATACAAGTCAAGTTACCAGTTATATTATATTTTAGTGACATGTTTATATATATTTCATATTATTTATAAGAAGTATTATATATATATGTATGCTATTTACGGTTGCATATATATATTTAGTTTCCTACCTTCGTATTATATATACATAATAATATAATATTAATATATATATATATATATCGAGCAAGATCTGTTTTTTGTAAACTTTGTAAACTTTTGAGTAGCTATATACATGTACAGAGCACGTTAGTATGAAATATTATATTTATATGAATTGTATATATGATAGTTAAACAAGTTTTGAAAACTATAGTATGTCTGTAATATATATATTATATGGTTTCAGTTACTTATGTAAGTAATCTTTTTCTACATTTATATACATTGTTATAAAGTATATATATTGTTGGTATCTGTTCTTTTATATATTTGTGAAAACTTCTTTATGCGAATGCTGCTAGTATATGTTACATGCTTTGGGATAAACTACAAGTATATGCATACATATGTGTTTAAGATTTGTTTTGGTATTGGGCTTTAAGTATTGATGTTCAAACATAATGTGTATACATTTAAAAGTTGAAAAAAAAACAGTAGTATATATATATAGATTTTCGAATTTTAAGTTTACATAGATTTTTTTTTGAACTGTTGAATTTTACATATATATGATAAATTTTGTTGTCTGTCGGTATAAAGGTTAGTTTATAATTGGTTAACTTATATATGATTAAAGAAATATAAAATGGTTAGCTGTGTACGTCAGTTTGCATTTATGTTAGTGATATTTGTATGTTAGTATATAGAAAATTGGCGTCAGTTATAAATGTTAATTCATATGTCAGTCTGCATGATTTTAATTATGATAGTTTAGGTAAGTATAACTATATATTTTTACATAAGTTGTAAATTAATTATATAAGATTTGTAGAAACTGTTTGTTTATGTATATAGGTTTCACAAGTTTATAAGGATAGACTATTGTTTATATATATAGTAAGGAGTATACGCACGTTAGCATATAGATGTTTATATAGTTGTAGTTTACACTTTTGTTATATAAGTTTGTACCGTATGCCTATTATATTTATAATATTATAATAATATATACATGAGTATATGACCTCTTTGTTCTATATACTCGTAATTTACAGTTATATATATGGAAACTGGTGTTTTAAGGGTATGTGTATTCCGAAATTTATAAATGAGTTATATGTTAGAGGTATATAAAAAAATGTTAGAAGTGTATGAGTTTATATATCTATGTGTTTTAATCTGAAATAATGGATTTGAAAAATATACATATATTTTATATGTATTTAAGGATTTAGGATATGATTATATATATATTTATATTTATATATAGGTTTGCTTATATCAATTATCTTCATCGATCCGTTCTGATTTGATTTCATCAATTCTGGTTTATCAGCTTTGTTTGTCAACTCGTGCCCAGTTCACTTTGCTTTGGAATTCGTGTTTGGATTCGTAACTCAATTTCATCATCTATTTCTCTAGCCTCGGAAGGTGAGCAATCACTCACGATTAACGTTCTTATATTTATTAAATTTGATTTCAATTGAAACGTCAATTGAAATATGCTGCTGTTAGTTATTCACATTGTTATATATATGTCATTATCTGTATCTGTTCACCGGTGACATCTGACACCATTATCTGTTATTTATATTGATGATATATTGCCTGTTACTATTGTTATTTTTATTATCATATCTGTTATCACTCTGCAAGTTCCCTGTTAGTATAAAATCACTATGGGTTGAAATGATACATACCCGAACGATCTGTAGAATAGGAGAAAATCGTCATGGGTTGAAATGATAAACCCAAACGATTTTCATTGAATTGAATTTGGGATTTCGGGTTGAAAAGATATATACCCGAATATGTTTTAAATTGCGGGTTGAAATGATAAATACCCGTATCACTTGACCATAGGGTAGAAAATTATATACAGACACCGTTGGTCTATATATAAATGTTTTGAAAATGATTTCTTTGGTTTTGAAAAGAAATATATGGTTTTGATAAATATTGATTTTTAAGATTCATTAAAGTTGATTTAATAAAATTGATAAATAACATGTTTAAGTATTTATTTAATATCTATATTTTCAAACATAGAATTTATAATAATTTGAAATTGATTGAAATTATATTTATTTAAGAATTATACTTAAACAAGTTTGATTTGAAATGTATTGAATTTGAAATTTAAAGAAGTGTTTTACAACTTGAAATTTGAAAAGGTGGCTTAAATGGATATTTCAAACTTATATATATATATATATAAATGGGATATTTTGTTTATTTAAATTTGTAAATTGAAATTGTATTCAAATGTTATGGAAATGTTAAGTTAATATTTCAAAACTAAATAATTGTAAAGTGAATTTGATATGTATATAAATTTATCGAATTTAGTTTTGAAATGTTGAATATTTAAAGCTTTGAAATATATTAAAATTGAAATGGCTTATTTTATGGTTCAGATAGGTATTTGAAATCGATAATTTGAAATGGTTTATATAGAAGCTGAATCGAGTTGAAATTGATGATTTGAGATTTGATTAAATTAAATTTTTGGAATCCGAGTTAATTTGAATCGATTTGTGAAATTTGAGGAAACTATTTTATTTTATAAAGAAATTTTAAATTATATTTAAAACTATTGATACTTTACTTTATAAACTATTTTAATATAAATCATTTTTAATATAAATTATTTTATTTTAAACTATTTCTAACTTATAACTATTTATATAAACTATTTTATTTATAAACTATTTTATTATATATACTAATTCTAATATCTAAACTGTTTAAAAGGAAAGTGTTATGATTCCAAAAGACTATGATTTCGAAAGCGTTATAACTTTGGAAAGTGATATGATTTTGAAAATGGATATATTTGAAGTGAAAATGATATCGTATTAAATTGGGTTTTGAAATGATAATGATATTTTGGTTTTGAAGTATAAACTATTTTGAAATGACCACGGTGTTATAATAACGATTGGTTGTTAAAGAGACCGGGATCGGATATGAACATACTCTCTGTCGATACTGAAAACCACTTTGACAACTGTGTACGCGGTGGAGTTTCCAGAATGAAGTAGGATGGTGGCGACGATCCTAAGGTATATACGTGGACCCAACTCCCGTGAGTTGGCATAAGGTGGCTAAAACAGGAGCGATCTCGGACCAGTGAGGTAGCACCTCTTATCGGACGCACTTCTTCGATTTCATTCTATTACTTGTTGATTTTTGGTGGCCACCGTTCGATTTGGGAGTGTTGTTCGAGGTGGACGGTAGTGGCTGCTATCCGCTCCATCAGTCCGTGTGCGTAATTGGTATATCTACCCTGGCATTGCCTTGTGTGCCATGTCACCTACCATATCGAGCTTTACTACGATTATGATTTTAAGATCCGACCGCGTTAAGGTTCTCCATCCCCTTAATGCTATTTTCTATATGATTATACTTTACTTATTAGACACTACTGTATATAGCGTATATTACTAGATAGTAAATAGTTTAACGAATCCTTAGGGGATGGTTATCCCAAACATCCTTTAAGTTACTTGTATTTCAGTTGATATTTCACTTGAGTTGGATTTATTGATATAAGAATGTTAATCCTGACTCGAGTGTTTTGTGTTTTGCTTTACGTTCGGGTCAGACTGAGTGATACAGCATTTGAGACTCACCTTTGGAGTTGGAGCTTCGCTTGGAGATCCAGCTATCTATCGATCCTGCTTTCAGTTATTCAGTTGATTCCAGTGATGTATTCAGATCTTGTATTTGATTATTGTATTGAGACATCTATTGTATTCGAGACTTCTGTTGTATTTTGTTTAACTCTGTTATATATATAGTAGCTTCATGAACTGCTATCCTTTTGTTTCCGCTGCATTATTGTTATATTACTCTGTGTCTGTGATCTGTGATTATTTTATTTACCGTATATGCTGAGTTTTGCCAAATTTTATTTACAATCCATTGTTTTGAATCATTCAAGTCCGGCATGTGTGGATTTATTGTCGATTTGAATGGTCCAAAATACCGGGTCGTTACATTTACAGATCCGCATATGCTTTCTCAAGAGGATATCAACCGCTTATCTCAACGGCCTACATTTCTTTTCTATTCAGTCTGAGATCATGGGCTAAAGCCCAAACATTATATTTGTATCATATATATAGTTTGTTCAGTCTGTAATTCTTTTGAACTTCTGAATATAATAATAAAAGCAATTACTTCTTCATCAATCATCCCTCTAAATCTCTTGATTCAAAGACATCTTACTTTTCTAACTAGCAGTTTCGAAATTTATATCGTTGGTAAATGCTATGAACTTATGCATAATACAAGCTTGAATTGTTTAAAATTTGATTTCTACTTTTAACATTACATATATTGCTTAGTTCTTATATACTCAGTTTACCTTTTACAGCTTATCTTGATATTTTAATATCATTGGCTATATATTTGTCTAAAAAGTTTTGATGTATGATACAGAGTTTTTGTGGAACTTGAGTTTGAGTTTGTGATGTTACTATAATTTGGAGTAACCGAATTTCAAAAGATAATTTATATTAACCATATCATTTGTCTCTACAATCATATATGTAGGTTGTGATCCCAATCTCCTTTTTTTGCAATAGACAAGACACAATTTGAATATAAATATACAAAACTATGTCAGTTTATACAATGAAAAATCTTTAGATATTTTGTATACTATAATATAATGTTGTTCCTTCCTAACCTTCTGGACTGTTATTCCTTTTTTTTTCTTTAGTAGTCTGTCTCCATTTGAGCTTGCCCTTGCCTTTGTGTTTTTGACAACTAATAATATTATACACAATAAACCTTTGCTTACTCATGTTTAATACATTCAGAATATGTTGCATTTATATTTGTCTGTGCATGCATTTCGTTTTATGCACCTACTTATATATTTCTGTTGTTTCGTATGTTACTATAAGTAAAGTGCCTTGTTGTTCTTCCTTTCATTTCTGAACTGATTGCTTGAAGCTGGTATTAATAAAAATTATTATTTTACTAGTTGCTTATTTATTTATCTAACTATGAATAAGATAGGCAATTAATTGTTGGCATATACTTCAGTTGTAATCTTCGTATTTTAATGTGTTAGTATATTTTGTATCTTGTTCATTTTAGAGAATGGAGTTTTACCTATGTGTTTCAAAGTAGTTAAAATAAGTTTGTTAATATGTTAATTTCGTGTGATTTTTAACTTAAATTAATATGCCTGGGTACATATTAGTAGCAGTTCTCTCTGACATCTTAGTAGTCCAATTCCTTTATAAACTGATCAATACGTAGGGTGTAAGGGCAAAAATATTTAAATCTATGTGTTTTCTTTCAGTGCAAGCTTCAATTCAAGTTGGTTTGAATGCCATACATGCATATTTCAAGTACTTTATTCATCTACCATAGCTTTCTTTTAATTGATTGATTATATTTTTGTTTGTGATTCCTTTACAGTATACTCAGAGTTATATTGATTGTTATTTTTTATGTTTAATATGTTAACATGTTCCAAATTATTAGTTTTGTTTAATTATATTGCATACACACACACACACATGCACGCATGTATGTATGTATGTATTGATCTTATAGATTTTGTCTAGTTTCTTAGTAGATACAGGTATAGTCACTGGATTGGATGGATTCCCCCGACCATGAGAACTTGAGCATAGATAACATTTAGTTTTGTTGTATATGTCTATTATGGACATTAGTTACATAGGTTTGTTGGGTGGGCTTTTTGTTTTCTTTTATTTGTAGGGGGTTTTTGTTACCTACTAGGCTTATTGACAACTCTGTTTTAAGTGTAGAATAAAATTATATGGGTGTTATCCTCCTTGTGAGAATCACTTATTTTCTCATCAATATGTATATATTATAAAATAAAATAATAACTATTATAAATAAAATATTTGGTTGTGTATATCTGATCAATATGTTGAAAAATTATGTTTTTTTAAATGAATGCATAAATATAACCGATCTTGTATGTGACAACTTCAATACAAATAAGAATCATCACCTAACTAACAATATAATTATATATATAAATATTTAAATATTATTTAGAAACTAAAAACGATATAATACAGTAAAAACTTACCTAAAACTAATGCCTTGACGCACGCCTAGTAATGATGAACTTTCGCTCCTTTGAAAGCTTTTCGATTCGGCAGACTAGTTATTCTTGAACCATAGACCTTTGACTACCAAAAAGTGATCGTATTTTGAATGTATTTGAGTTGGATTTGCTTTAGCTCCTAAGGGATGAATGTTAATACCTTAGTTATTGATTTTTATGACAATAACCATATACAATCATATAAAATATAGAACTAAAGTTTTGCTAAGTTATATAGTATAAAGTGTAGAAATTACACAGGTATTGAATTGAAGATTTTACATTATAAAGACTCAAAAGATAGACATAAAGACTCATGAGTATAAAGACCAAGATGTGAAGATCCCAATAGTATAATTTAGTATATAGAGTCATAGCTAATATTGTTAAAGTCCTTGACACCAATCTTTAATCTCTATCTCTTATTTTTCTATCTTTTATATTTTTAAACAAAATAAATTTTCAAAATGTATTCCAAAATATTTTGTAAAAGTTTTTCAAAGTTCAAAATGTTTATAAACTATGTTCAAACTATTTTACAAAGTATCAAATTAGTTTGCAAAGTATAGGATTTTCAAAATATTTTAAAACAAGTTTTCAAAATACACATGCATATGTCGACATATATGCATAGAGTGTCAACATACATGCCACCAATTGATTTTTCGAAATGAAGTGTCTATTTTTGCAACACTTCAGAAATGGACACATTTGTGATATATTATACAAAGGGGAGTGCACATGAATTTTTTGACAATTACTTATTTTCTTCCCTCCTCTTACTCCCTTGAAAATTCCATTGAAAAATATATTTAAATCTCTTCAAAATCATATATAACCAATTCATACTTCTTTATATTGATTCAATACCACTTTCTTACTATTTTGGAAGCATCTCTCTCTCAATTCAAATATCAAAGTGCTGTCCAAGAAGATATATGATCCATTGTATCCAAAGGTCAAGAAATTGTCTTTGGAAAAATTATCAACTCTATTTGTATTTGCTTAGATGTGCTTATAGCCTTTTCAAATCAAGTGGCTGTGCTTAGTAGCTCGAGAATCTAGAGGATGTGCTTGTAGCTTATTCAAATCAAGTGAGTCTATCCTGAGCTTGGAAATTCATGAGGGTGTATCTCGTAGCCTCAAAATCGAGATTGTATTTAGGTTTGCCTTCTGCCAAGTTAAAAGATTGGCATTTGAAAAGAAATATGTATAAGTAATTTTATGGGACTGGATGTAGAAGAAATTCGAACCAGTATAAAATCATTAGTGTCATCTTTCTAACTCTTTACTTTGTTTACTGCTTTTATTTTTATCTGTGATTACATTTGTGACTGTTTGATAGTATAATTGTGGGTTGTTAATCTGTGATTTAATATTTAACTTGAAAGAAATTTAAAAATATGTACATAAGTTAGAAAATAAGTTAGAAACCATATTCATTCCCCTCTAGTGTTTAATTAGCCTTAAGATCCATAATTCTACAACACATATTTGGTATCAGAGCAATATGTTTTCAGAAACTCATAATTTGATTTTTGAAAAACTATAAATGGCTAGTAATATTGTCAATACTCTTTTAAACACTTTTATGGAAAAACAATGTTGTGAAACCAATATATTGTTTTCAAGTAGATTAGAAACTAATCCTTTTGAAAAGTCACTCGATTTTTTGGAAAGGTATAATATTGAACTGCAGGAACAAGTTTGTTATATGGCTAATGGTGAACAAACACTTGATATTCATTCATCTTGAATTAAGAAGGACAAATGGATACTGGACAGTGGATGCTCAAAACATATGATTGGAAATCCGAAAATCTTGAAAGATATTGTTTACAAAGATGGTGGATCAGTTAACTTCGGAGACAACTCAAAAACATATGTGATTGGCATCGATAATATCGATAACTCTAAAACTTCTACTATTTACAGTGTTTTGCTAGTTAAGAATCTAAATCATAACTTTCTTAGTATTAGTCAATTATGTGATAAGGGTATTAAAATCAAGTTTGAAAAATATAATTGCCACATCGAAGATAATGAGTCAAACATTATCTTTGAAGGCACTAGGAAACGTAAAATTTATATTTTAAGTATAAAAGTGTCTGATGACAATCCGCGTCTTTTGGCTGAATCCTATGACCCTTGGATTTGGCACAAAAGATTTAGTCATTTAAGTTTTGAACACCTATCTAAAGTTGTTAGATATGAACTTGTTAGGAATCTTTAAAATAAGTTTCAATGTCAATAACTTATGTGATGCCTGTTAACTAGGAAAACTTCTAGAAGTTCTTTTGAATCAAAAGTGATGATTTTTTACTTCTCAACATCTTGAACTTCTTTACCTAGACTTTTTCGGACCATCACAAATACAATCGATAAATCATAATAGATATGTTTTTGTAATTGTAGATGATTTTTCTAGATTTACATGGATAATTTCCTTAAACTTAAAAGTGAAGCTTTTGAAATGTTTAAATTTTTTACTAAAAGAATTCAAAATCAAATGTCAATCAAAATTAAAACGATTAGGAGTGTTCATGGAGGAGAGTTCAAAAATGAGAATTTTGAAACCTTTTGTACTAAGAAAGGAATTACACATAACTTTTCTTTTCTAAGAACACCCTAACAAAATGGAGTGGTAGACAACAAAATAGAATATACAAGAATGTGCTAGAACGATGTTAAATGATATTGAATTACTATAAGTTTTTGGGCTGAAGCAGTTGCTACAACATGTTATATTTTAAATAAAATTTTAATAAGACCTTTGACTGAGAAATCTCCTTATGAATTATTTTATAATAAAAAGCATAAAGTATCTTATTCTCGAGTTTTTGGTAGTAAATGTTTTATATTAAATAAAAAAGGCAATTTAGATAAATTTGATGCTAAATCGGACAAATGAATTTTCGTTGGCTATTCTAATAGAAGTAAATCTTATAGAGTATTTAACACCGAAACTAACATCATTGAAGAGACATTACATGTTTCATTTGATGAAAATTTTAAAATCAATAATAATAATTTTAATGAAGAATAAAATATTAATAATGAAATTAAAAATAATGAAATTATTAATGATGAAAGTAGTAACAACTCTGAAAATTCACATCCAAATTATAAAAACAAAATATTTGAAAGATCACCCTATAGAAAATATCCTATTAAATATAAAGTATGTTGTAAAAACAAGAAATCAATTAAATAAAATGAGTAATGTTGCTTTTATCTCAATTATTGAGCCTAAAAATACAAAAGAAGCATTATTAGATGATTCATGGATTCTTGCTATGCAAGAGGAATTGAAACAGCCTACCGAAAATGAAGTATGGGAATTAGTCCCAAGATTTGAAAATAAGTCTGCAATAGGAACTAAATGGGTCTATAGAAATAAAATGAATGAACAAGGAGAAGTCGTCAGAAATAAAGCTCGTTTAGTTGATCAAGGTTAAAATTAGGAAGAAGGTATAGATTTTGATGAAGTCTTTGCTTCTATAGCTAGATTATAGGCTATTAGAATTCTACTCGCCTTTGCAAATCATAATAATTTTAAATTATTCCATATGAATGTCAAAAATGCCTTTTTAAATGGTTTTATTAAAGAAGATGTTTATGTAGAACAACCCCCACTTTTTGAAGATGGAAAACTTTCCAAGCACGTTTATAAATTAAAGAAAGCTTTATATGGTCTAAAACAAACTCCTAGAGCATGGTATGATAGACTTAAATCCTATTTATTACAATCTAACTTTGAAATAGGAAAAGTGGATAGTACTCAATTTATTAAAAGAAATAATAGTGATATTCAACATATACAAGTATACGTAGATGATATTATTTTTGGATCAACAAATGAACAGTTGAATAGAGAATTTTTAGATATAATGACAAAGAAATTTGAAATGAGTCATATGGGGAACTAACTTTCTTTTTAGGGTTACAAACAAAACAATCAAGTAATGGTATTTTTATAAGTCAAGAAACATATGCTAAAGATTTAGTTAAGAAATTTGGTATGTCAAATACTAGTGATAAGCCAACTCCCATAGCAGCAAATGAGAAATTAAACAAGGAGGAAAACTCAAAAGATGTAGATCAAAAATTGTAGGTATGATAGGATCCTTACTCTATATAACTGCTAGTAGACCAGATATAATGCATAGTGTATGTCTTTGTACATGATATCAATCTCAACCAAAGAAAAATCACTTAAAATCTTTAAAACAAATACTAATATATGTAAACAACACACTAGACTATGGACTCTTTTATCCAAAAGAAGACGCTTTCGATTTAATTTCATATGGTGATGCTGACTATGTTGAATTCAAATCAAACCAAAAAAGTACAAGTGGAACTTGTCACTTTTTAGGACATTCTCTTGTTTCCTGATTTAGTAAAAAGAAAAATTCTATGTCACTATCTACAACAGTGGCATAACATATTTCAGCTGCATTAGCCCGTTCACAGGTTACCTACATGCAACAAACTTTAAAAGATTTTGGTTTAAATTTCTCTAAATCACCAATATACTATGATAACACTAGTGCAATAAATCTATCTAAAAACCCAACACATCATGCTATATAAGACATCATTTTCTAAGAGATAATGTAAATAAAGGAGTCATTTTACTCAACTTTATAAATACCGAAAACCAAATAGCCAATATATTAACAAAACTGTTAACTCAAACATCATCTATTAAACTTAGAAGAGGGTTAGGAATATGTTCTTTCTCTGAAATATAAGTGTAACAACATATAAATTGTACATTTAAAAAGAAAAGAAAATATCAAAATTAACATATGTATGTCGACATACAATCTGCCTATATGTCGACATATGCTGCAGATTTTTGAAAATCTAGTTTCCCTCTTAAATTCAAAATTCGAAATATAACTATAACCCAAATTTTGAATTCTTTCTCATATCTCTATCTTCCTTTTTCTATAAATTCCAATTAAAATAAAATTAATGGACTCCTCAAATTCCATACGTCTAAGAGAAGAGACAGCCCCATTTAACTTTGAAACCTCCTCTTTAGATCCCTTCCAAACCATCATCATGGCCAAAGTCATCAAGGTTGAAGATGATATGAAGCATGTTCTCAACATGCTTTCAGCAATAGAGGTCGTCCAAATACGCCTCTTAAAAGAACAAGAAAAACAAGGGCACATTCTACGGAATCTGCATAAGCATCTATTGGATAATGCAGCCAATCTAATAGTTTCCATATATTAATCATCATATCATATTACATCATGTTTAGTACGCTTCAATTATTTTTTTCCCTTAATTATTGATTTTAACTTTACAGTTTCTAAGTATTTTATTTAAAGGGTTTTTTTGTTTCACCTGTTTTTATTGATGACAATAGGAAAGAAAAGTATAAAATATACACATGCATATATAAGGGTGGAGTTATGTAACTCAGGGGGAGATATATCATATTTTATATAGAGGAATATTAAATGGTTGTCATCATCAGAAAGGGGGAGATTCTTAATACCTTAGTTATTGATTTTGATGACAACAACCATATACAATCATGTAAAATATAGATACTAATGTTTTACCAAGTTATACAGTATATAGTGTAGAAAATTACACAACTATTGAATTGAAAACTGTATAGTATAAAGACTCAAAAGATAGATATAAAGACTCATGAGTACAAAGACCAAGTTATGAAGATCTAAGATCATAATTTAGTGTATAAAGTCATAACTTATATTGTTAAAGTCCTTGACAGCAATCTTGGATCTCTATCTCCTATTTTTCTATCTTTTATATTTTTAAACAAAATAAATTTTCAAAATATATTTCAAAATGTTTATAAACTTTGTTCAAATTATTTTACGAAGTATCAAATTATTTTACAGTACAATATTTTCAAAGCATTTTAAAAGAAACAAGTTTTCAAAATATACATGCATATGTTGACATATATGCATAGAGTATGTCGACATACATGCTGCAAATTGGTTTTTTAAAATTTGAAATGAAGTGTCTATCCGTCACAACTCTTCACGAATAGATACATCTGTTGATTTACTATATAAAGGGGAATGCAAACGAATTTTTTGATAACTAATTACTTATTTTCTTCCCTCCTCTTAATCTCTTAAAATTTTTATTGAAAAATATATTCAAATCTCTTCAAAATCATATAGAATCAGTTCATACTTCTTTGTATTGATTCAATACTACTTTCTTACTATTTTGGAAACATGTCTCTCTAAATTCAAAGGTTACAGTGCTATCCAAGAGGATATAGGATCCATTGTATCCAAAGTTCAAGAATTTGTGGAAAACTATCAACTCTATTTGTATTTGCTTGGGTGTACTTGTAGCATGTTCAAATTTAGTGTGTGCTTAGTAGCCCGAAAATCTAGTGGGTGTGCTTGTAGCCCATTCTGATTAAGTAAGTCTACACTGAGCTCCGAAATTCAGGAGGGTGTGTCTCATAGCCTCCAAATCGAGATTGTATTTGGGTTTGCCTTATGCCTGGTTAAAGATTGGCATTTGAAAAGAAATCTGCACAAGAAACTGTACGGGACTGAATGTAAGAAAAATCCGATCCAGTATAAAATCTCTGGTGTCATCTCTCTAACTCTTTACTTTTCTTTACTGCTTTTATTTTTATCTGTGATTGCATCTGCAACTGTTTGATATTATAATTCTATGTTGTTAATATGTGATTTAATATTTAACTTGAAAGAAATTTAAAAAGATTCACATAAGTTAGAAAACACTATTCACCCTCCTATAGGGTTTAATTAGCCTTAAGATCCATAATTCCGCAAACCACAATGAAATCAGCCAGCAATGGAAAGGGATAGTTGCAACAAAAAGGACCTTTTTTAATTAGGGTTTGAGATGTCTAAATAGTGGATGGAAGAGAGAAAATAATGGATCATATCTCATACCAATTCTCGCTAAATCTAGGTCATCCAATTCTAACACCTCCAACCTATTCTAGCTGCCTCATATAGTCCTCATTGCAGCCGAAATTATCAACCTATCATCATGGACCAATATCCCATTTAATCCCAAATAAATATTATTAATTAACTCTAATTTAATTGCTTATAGATATCACATATCGATCGATATATTTATAACTATTATAAATATATTTAATAATATTTATTCCTCAAATCATATTCAAAATTTAATAATTAATATTTCATAGATATTAATTAATTTAATTAATTTATAACAATTATAAACAAATTAAATCATTTGATCTAAAGAGAATTAATCATTCTGATTATGTGACTCGTTAGGTGTAAATTTGATCTCACTTAGAAGGTGGTGTGACATTTTAGCCAAATTTATCGCTTAGTTAGTTTCGGTAAAATCCAATTTCACTTTATTAAGCATTGCTCGGTTATGACATTTATTTACACTAATTCTCTTCGTTAAAACTATGTCACTTTGGACTTATGGAATTTGGTAATAGTCAAAATTTCAATATCGTCCATATTCAACTCTATAGTCCAAACACAAAGTCCTTAGTTCAATAATAACAATTATTATTAACCGAAATATTCTAGCCAGAGACTTTGACTTTGAGTTTACTGTGATACTAACCATATATAATCGAGGAGACGAATCCTCTCTTGAATAGTGCTTCACTTCCAAATACTTCTACTCGACCCAACCATAGTCACCCAATGGACACCGAGCCATGATTTGACTATAATCAAAGCGGAGCTTTCATATCAAAGATACATGGTATTCTCAAGTCAAGAGAACCGTGTAAATCAGTCACATTAATATTTCCTATTTGACCTTAATTATATTAATCAACAGAAAACTATCGAGTGAGTCGTTCCATAGTTATCCAATAACTATCAGTACGTAACCCCTAGGAGCCCCTAGCAGTCTGAGTAATACACTACCCAACATTTGTAGAGCGTTACATATTTTAGTCTTAATGAATACATCGATATCCATCTCAATGCATCTTGACCAAGAACATTTAAATTGGTATATTTATTTTCATTGTGATAAATTACTCACTGTTACAACACTTTGTAACTACTATCACAAAACATAAAATTTATGGATTCCTACGAAGTATACTTTTATTTAAATTAAATTATCGTTATAACAGATTATATCAATTATATAATAAAAAGAAAACACCTTTATTTTTTTTAACAAGATTGGTCAATGAGTTAGGTATATATAACAGATTACATAATTGCCCCTATGGCATATCTCTAACTCTATCAATCTCCCACCTGCACTTGGGTTCAATTATGGAATCTTATTCCAATTTCTCCAATCGATTTTCTCAAAACCAATTAGATCAGTCCCTTAACGAACAGGTATGTTATTACATTTCAATTATCTACTCTATCAATCAACTCTCTCCAACGCTGATAAGCTACCTTTACCATGTGAAACAATTCAGAGTACGTCTCTCGACTTCCAGTGAGCTCTATATTCTGTTACCAACTATATCCTGACATTTTTATCATATAACAATATTACGTGATTCACAACATTTGGAGTCACCTTCAACTCAGTTGCAAATTTGTTCATTTATAATATATACATTGTTTTATTGTGGCACTATTCAAGTCAATAAATCTGCCACATTCCTTCTGTTTGGAACGTTTTCAACTTAAAGATTTTTAATTTATTATTAACATGATATACTCAGTATTACTTATGAAATTTGTGTCTGAACATTCCTTCATAAAGAGTTAACTGTTTCTGTAAACAATTCTAGTATTTCATAAATACACAAGAACACCTCAAATAACCATTTAGGAACATCAATTTGGATTTGATATTTGCTTCATGTATCAAAATATAACATGTATGATAATTTCTATTGCCAATGCATAAGGAATCCATTTTACATGTTCCATATTAAACGTTTCAATAAGGTGTCCTTACATATCATTTTGGGACATTCCAAATATCTTTTATACTTACTATAAAAGACATCATTTACAAATCCAACGTTGAGTATAAAAAAAACTAAAACTGATTTTAACACAAGTACATCATTAAAAATCAGCGGTGTGTTGTTTACTTATGATAGAAATATCTATCTACATTTAAACTTTCTTTCTTATGAGCACATGCTTCCTCTGCATTTTGATTGACAATCAAACTATTTGAGATTTCTATCATATTTGATATTTCAATCAAAACATTTGTTCAATTTGGATGCTTTTAAAATGATACTTTCTACCATTTCTTAGATCATATCCAAAAACCCACAGACTCAATATTGCTCCTACCGACTTTGAGACACTTTGGTTATTATGTGCAAACAATCTAGTCTAAATCTATATTTAGAACTTTCTGTTTCAACACATATATACCAAAACATAAAGTCACATTAGGTAGTAATTTTGTGAGTAAAATCCAAACCAACTTGAGCACAATGAATGGTGAATTTGTTAAGCTAATTTCAACATTTGAAATTTACGAGATTATTCTTATCAACGTTGCTCATTTAATTCCAACTGCATTAGTCTTGCGTATAAAGACACATTCGCGACTGATGGATCACATCCCTTCGTTTATGACTACCAAAATCATATTTTGATAACGTGCTTGGAGTTCTTTCGGATTTTCGCTTCATACATATCATAGAGTCTATACTCTTAATTCTTTAATTAAATAACCGAGGATTGTATATTTTTGACATTTATAAGAAAATCACAGTTTCTCTTCAATATGCAAGAATACTCTCTAATGCAATGTGTTCATTTAGGTTAGTTAACTTCATTTCACCTCATGTAGTAAGTTTTATCTTTGGATCGTACGCAATTCCATTTTACTGCCAATTATTTCTCAATGAAATTCCTTCACTATGAAGTTGTTATTTCTTGAGACAATAATTGTTCCTCGGTGTAATGGAATAGATATTCATAAACATTTTATGAATTCATTATATATAAAACTAATTTGGTTTTAGTTTACAAAACTTCTATTCAGAACATATGTCATCCAATGACATCCTTTCCAAACTCCTTTTGGGGAGATTCATACAAAATCCTTCACGAACAATTATTATGTGCAGACTTTCGATTTTCATAACCCGCCAACTCCTTGTCTTGGGATATGTTAGGGATTCTTATAAACCCTTATCTTTTATGATTTTGTAAACTATTATTTAGATGAAATAATATTAACCTTGTACACTACTCTTAAGTACATGACCTTATAGAAAGAAATTAACTCAATTTCACTCATAATTAATTGTACTTTGTCCAACAAAGTTCAATTACTCCTTATTGATACATCATTACGTATCACATGGAGGAGTGAATTTTGAGATTAAATCTTTATTCATTTTTAGGTACATTCGGAACTCTTTCAAATATACTCACTCATTCGAGCAAATCGAAACATTTCTATCGCATGTTACATTATTTACTTCCATTGTATATTCTATGGGCTTACCATAAGCTTATACACGTATATCAAATACGCATGTCCATATCTGTGATAAATCATTGGCGACTATAACAAAATATGTGAAACCGTTTTGGTATTAATAGACCTACAATTGGATACATCAATATGTATCAATCCGAAGAGTTCATCGACTCTTATGACGCTCTCACTTAATGGGTGCATAGCCTTTAATTGCTCGAGATAAATTAACTAGTATCATATGATTCATAATCAATAATAAATTATTTCTCAAAACTACGGCTTAGTCTATAATTCCAAAATAATTGTACATGATTTTAGATAATTCAGTATTTTCAATTGCATCACTTTTGTTGCAAAAACAAATAACATGTTATAGTTTTATTTCGTTACGAATATTCATAATATTCACATTGAAATATAAATATGTCTATTTTTCAGTTAATGTCGAAAAATAGTCATTATTTCATAAATAATATAAGGTGTGTTTTACGAAAACAATTTTTCATAACTTGATGCAATCAATAAGTGCTATATGATGTGCTCTCATTATTTCCGTCATTACTATAATAGCATACAAAATTTGAAGGTCCGTCATTCACTTAATATAGATTAATTATTTCATATACTGCAACTAGTTCACAGCGGAGAGTTCTTTGATCAAATATCTTGAACTCATAAAATAAACCTCATAAAGAATAATTTTCTATATGAAAATACATTTCAGAATAGAAATCGTATTTCTTATTCCAAAGTTAAGTATCAATTATGATTATTACAATTCTCGTTTTCAACTTTTTTATGAAGCAAAAGTGATTATTCGCTCTCTTCATACCAACCATAACATCTATTATTGTACATTTGTTTTTCTTTCTAAATGGTCGAACCATTAAAAAGAAAACTCTTGCTACAACATCATAACGAATTCTTTACAAAGGTGCATTTGATCGTCCTTAACATTTAAGAACATTAAATATGATGTACTTACGTAAACTGATCAAACTGATATTTCAATGATTTAATTCTTAGATCTTTCTTATAGTTTTGGTCTAATTTACATTTAACATAATATGATCCTTTTGTAATTAATCAAATTGAATACTCGATCTCACAGTACTATTTATTGGCTTATTTTGAATGAACCAACTTTTTCGAAGTATCGTACATTACGAAATGTGATTGTTCCTATATATGACTTATATGCGATAGTATATGGATAAAATATCCGTAGGTTTGTGTTTTTTTTAGAGTTTGAAACTCATAAAATGCAATGCATGATCTTGACCAAATAAACACGTAAGCGACCAAATTACAAATGTATTTAATAGTTGTAAAATCATGTGCTTGCATGGGTGTTGAAATGTTAACATGCGATAAACATTAATTAGTAAGTATATATTATATTTCTATTTGCCGATCTTCAATTCAGTTCATTTATATATCTTAATTGATAATAAATTTATCAATCGTATTAAAATGCACAAATTTATTAATGTAGATTATTATAATATTATATTGCATATGTTCTTACAATATTAGAAAGGTTAAATGTTATCATTTCATTTTTCTAATAAGGCTCCCACGAGTCTTCTATGTTTCACCAAACCCTAAGTGAAACATAGAAGTCTTTCTACTTTACTAGTGGGTGTTAGGACTTGTATGCCTTGGTATTCTGATCTTGAGGAAAGCTGAACAAATCATAGACCCACATATGATGGATAACTCCTTATCGGTTATATCATATACAACTTCTAACTCATGGTCATGTCCTAATCTTGCCTTTACCTTGAGGAAAGATCAATAAGTAAAGTAGGACTATTCACTCGGACCTATCATTTCGCGACAGCCTAAGTATAGTGCACATATATTGAGGAAACCTCAATAAATACATGTAGTAATCTTGCCTCGTCTATTTAATATATTAATAGTACTCACAATATCCCTAGCTTGAGAAAAGCTCAACAACTAAAAAGTATGCAAGTAATTTATTCTTCATGACTCAGAATTTTATCACTTTGATTTGTGAATATTTAATTTATTGTAAATATTCAACTAACGGGTTTAATAGTTGAAATACCCTCTTTTAATTAATAACTAATGATAGAAAAATCATTTTTGAATTTGGTTTATAAAAATAATTAGTTAAAATGAAATTAGAAAATGTGATCGAAAGGCTTTTCCAAAATTTTCAATTTTTCACCATCAAAAGGTTGTTTAAAATGTTGTAAACACCTTAGTTAACACATTTTAAATACTATTAACATGGATTAGTGATAGAAATAAAGGTTAATAACATATATGTACTTAAGTATGAAAGATGGGACAATTTTCAAGTTTTAAATCAAAATAAATATGAAAAGTCACTTATCACTCACATCTCTTTCACCATAGTACAAGTCCACGCGTACACATTGGATAAAAGGGGTGAACCCTTATGCTAACGCATATGATAAGTAAGAGAGGGCATATGTGGTGATGTGGTAACAAATTAGTGGAGGGTAAGTACTTTAGGGCTATTTTGGTAATTTACTAAATCCATTTTATATTAAACTAACTCCTTTTCTCTCTCTCCTTCTTTATTTCATTTTCTTTCTTTTTCAAAGTTATCTTCTTCTTTCTTAAGCTTTTCCATTCTCTTTAATGGCTTCCAACAATATTTTCAAATTTCAAAAATCACCTTTTTCTCTCTTTTAACACTTAAAAACACCTAAAATCATTTCTTTCTTCTTCTTACACCTTTCTCTTCATTAAACAAGTCCAAACCTTCCTCTACAACACATGGCCGAGCCCATGTTGATCATGGCCGAGCCAAATAGCATGTTCCTAGGTTTGAAATCACATTTTTTACTAAAGATAAAGCTTAGATCTAAAGCCTTTCCAAAGTTCTAATCGATTCGGTTAAGTTTCGGTGAGTAAAGCTCATATTTTTATGAGTTTAAAACTTTATGTTATTGCAAATGTTTGTATTGATCTTGGTTGGAAATATATATATATATATATAATGTTTGGTGATAGATATATATGAAATCTTATGTGTATTGTTTGTTATAAGCTTGGAATTTTAGTTGAATGTTAAGTGGAGTTAGTAAATTTGCAAGTTATGATCTTTATGTGATGAATGATGTGAAGTTGAAATCTTTACTTGTGTTTGTGATTTGTGATATGCTTTGTATGCTATAGATATGAATACGTGGTTATATGCTAAGGAGTTAGCACTTTTGTATGGTTAAGCGACAAGTGATCCTTGTGTGAAACTATTGTTTTTAGTTTTAAAGATAAAAATACCAATTTCAAGTTTCAAACTTAGTTAGTTTTCAAAACACTTACTTTGTGTTTTGTAAAGTAAGTGAGCTTTCAAAAGGGAAAAGTTTTTAAAGTAAACTTAGAAAACAATTTTCAAGTTATGGTGCCATAGTGATAGTCCTTATGGATGCAGTTAAGTGAAAAATTCAACTTTTTACAAATTAAGTTTCTATGCTTAATAACATTTTTGAAATATTTTATAACTTAATAATAATGATTAAGGAAAGTTAATTAAGGATGTATTAATTAATTATTAATTAATTAAGTTTGGTACTTAATAATTAATTAAGTATTAAACAAGGTTTATTAATTATAATTAAGTGAAGATTAGTTACTAGTTAATTATCTTTTAAGGTAAGATTAATTTTTATTAATTATTGATTAAGAAATATTAATTTTTAAATTAATTATGACTTAAGTATATGATTTATTTTTAACCAATTATTAATTAAGTATATGGTTAATAATTAATTAATTATTAAGTAAAGGTTTAATCATTTTAATTATAAATTATTTATTAAAATTTAATTATTAATCATTTATAATTAAGTTAAGTTAAGGTTTAAATTTAGATTCAATTATGGTTTAATAAAGGGTTAGCTTGTAATTAGTTATTTTAAAAGAGGTTTAAGTTTTAATTACATTGTTTTCCAAAGATCATTTTGTTTAAAAGCAACTTTCTTTCCAAAGAATAAGTTTGAACATAAGAGATTCGATTGTCGATACAATTAAGTAACCATACAAATGTGAATAAGTTATGCTAAGTTGATGACATCTGTTTAGCTGAATAAATCCCCATTCTGCTATAATTTAATTGATAGATTATTTGGACATCTGTTAGCAGTTAAATCCCCGTGCTATTATAACTTAATTGATTTGATCATTATGGACATCTATTTAGTAGGATAAATCACCATCCTACTATTATGTTATTTGGACATGTAACTGCCAACTGGTTTATGTTGACATGTTATTCCCTGATTTGGGTTATAGATATATTGTTTATGTAAATGCAAGTTATGTGTGAATGTAATGGTAACTTGATTTAGTACCATTATGGTCGCTAAGCCTCTTTCCCATTTTTGTAAAGTTATGGATTTAGTTAACCTAAATTTTATAGTAGTTTGGGGTTTAGTATTTATAGATTATGTTTTAAAGCAAGTTATTAAATTATATTATTAAAATGTTAAAGATATTTAATTTTATTATTAAATTTGGTTCAAGTAATTAATGATATTATTTTGTGTTTTAAAGTTAATTACTTAATTATGGTTTAAGTTAATTGATTATCTATTTAATGGTGATTTAAAGGTAATTAATTATCAATTTATGATATTTGAAAGTGATTTATTTATTTGAAGATGAGTGTTTATAAAATGATATTTTGTAGATGATATTTTATAAAGGATTTTTAGAAAGGAAGATTTATAAAAGAGTTCTATAAACAGAAAGAGGTTTTGTAAATCATTTTAGAGAACTGTAAAAGAGGTTTATAAACTTACCTTAGAGATTATAATAGTGTTTTTATAAAATGATTTTTGAGATTTGTAAAAGGTATTTGAGATATGGAATGGGCTTTTAATAAGGAATTTTTATGAAGGATTAGTGGATTGGTTTTCTAGTAAGTAATGATTTTGAATGGAATTTGTTTCGCCCATTTAATATGGAATTTGAAAAGGAGAAAACCTTCCTTAAATTTTGTTAATATACTTATACCGTTATGATAAGTATATGGATATATTTTCTAAGTATTGAAAGTATAATGTTTTGGTAAGGTATGAGTATATAAACGTTTTCCAAATATTTGAAAGAGCATAAGAGGTTTGTTAAAATATCCTTTGTAAAGGTATTTTGAATCAAGTATTCATAAAGTGGTTTTAATTAATAAAGATTAATTAAATGAGGCTCAGTAGATCCCATACAAAATTAAATCGATGATTGATTGTTTGTTATTTGATAGTTACATAACCAACTATCAAATCTTGGTCAAAAATATAACTCTAGAAATATCTAGGAGAAATACGTGAGTTATATGGCACAGTCATCTTCGATGATGCTGAACTGTGCATATAAATCACGTCTCGTTCTCCTAGGATAACGGATAAGGAGATCCGTCCACTTAAACAGTTAGGGGTGATCCCCGCTCTTATCTTGTCTGTCTATTTCTAAAAGAACCAGAGTTGAGTTTACCGGAAACCATCGAACGTTGGTTTGAAGAGACCGGGATCGGATAAATATGAATAATCCGAAAACCACTTCGATCCAACTTAAGCGATGTATTCAAAGTATCTTGAAGATGATGGGATCGAAGATGGAGTCCTTTGAAGTGCAAGGGCTACTTGCTACTAATCCTGAGGGTGATTCCAATATGGATGTAGTAGAAGTAGTGCCTTCAGTTTTTTCATATCCTGAACAACTTGTATGGATGAATGCTTGCACTACATGGTTGCTAGGAGGGCAGTGTTAGCATTCCAAGTGGGTTTGCTATATAAAAGGTAAAACATAGCCTCTAGCCTCATCAACTGGTAATGAATAAATAGGGGATATGCAGCAAGGCTAAATGGGTTGCTTCCATTAGGGTGTACCATCACCTTTCGAGATATGCACTCATTTTATGGATTTGGTTAGAGCTCTCGGTAAAGGTTGCAAAGCAACCGAGGTGATGAATTATTCGGTACTATCCAGGAAGGGATAGGCCGGTTCTTTGTAGTAGAGGTGCAAGATGTTCTTGTTGACCTTGGTACATTTTTCTAGAGGTGTACCATGACATGCGATGCCCCAGTAGCCTTGTCATTGACGAAATCCATTCTCCAATACGTGCTTTTACGGATTTAGTTGTATACCTATTATGATGGAATTTGATTAATGTAACAATATCGGTTATATTCATAATTTATTTGAAAACCTTAGACATTATTATAATATCACTGGATTTTCTATAGAAAATGTTTTGGTTATCGTGAGGTAAAAACCTCTCCGTGTTTATTATGCGGCGTGGTCTTACAAGATGCCTTTGATTTTAAAGAGTTTTATAAGTTATAAATAAATTCCTTATGATTTGAATTTCTCATGATGGTTTTACCAGACTGATCCAGGCCTTGTTTTCTTATAATGCTCGGGTCAGCCTGAGCATATTTTCCAGATTTAGGTGGACAGTATGGAGCTTTTTAGAGATGAGCTGGATGCCTCTAAGACGTACTTCCATATTTTCTATTATCTTCCACTATTTTTTCTTGTTGTAGTTATCAACAATTGTAAGGACAAGTTGTTATAACTATCTAAGGCCGATGATAGGTTAGTGTTATACTCTGATGTATGAATGTATATATTAAAGTCTCCTTATTGTAAAGACTTGTTTAGTATTATATATTATTCGTCACATTTTGTGAGATTATGTCTTCCTCCTTTCTCTTTTTCCCAACGATCTGTCTTTCCAGCACTTGGATGCTTGGGACGTGAATACCGTGAATGTATTAGTGTTGATGTCTGAGGGTCGAAAAGGCAGATTGTTGCATTATTAATATATAAATGATAGAGGATAACTTTATTGTAACAACTCCAATTTTATAATTAATATAATAAAATAAATAATGATTTAAATTGGAGATTTAAATGAGAAATTTGATTTTCCAAGTATTGAAATATGGGCAAATTTTAATTTGTATCCTTTAATAAAAGATAATGAATTCTTTTGGAATATGAACTTTAAATTTATATAATCTTAGTAAACTAATATATGGAATTAATATTTTGGAATTTATAAATAAATCTATTTTATAAGAAGAATGGAATTTTTATTTTGTTTAATCCTTTTATTTATTATAAGAGGAGTTAAGAAGGGTTAAACTTTAAGTACTTAATTTTAAAAGATATTTTGGGATTTTATTTGTAAATTATTGAATTATTGATGAGAAGAGTTTAAGAAATGATTGTTCTATAAATAATCAATTTAAAGTGCATTTAAAAATTTGACTTAAAGAATTGTATTAAAGTTTATTGTTTGATATCATAAAAAGAAGATAAGGTGGGGATTGATTCTTTGAAAATTAAGAAACTATGATTTGGAATCCCTTTTACTAAATAAATCAAAAATAAGTAAATTTTAATTCTTGTTGAATTGTGAAGTGAAACCCAAAGCTCAAAAGAGGTTAACCAAAAAAATAATATCAAAAGCTAAGTATGTACGTTGTCTCATAACTTCACAAAAGGAGAAAATATAGAACTTTACTTCCTTTTTTCTAAATCTAAAACAAAGCTCCCAGTCTCTCCGAATTAGGTCAAATTAATCATCTTTGGAAGCCAATGGTAGTTATCTTAAACCTATGTGCACCTTGCTAGAACTCTATTTTCAATTTTATAATATATTGAATTTGGTTTTGTTGTGAATTTGGTTGAGAACTATTAGGCTTTGCTGGTTGAGAAGGATTAAACTGACCTGGTTGTTTTAGCTGCCATATTAAGGAAGAAAGATGAGTAATCCTTACCTTTATCTCTACTTGTGTTGCATGCAGTTGTTAAGTGGTTTGATTAAGATTTTTGGATGATTATTGGATGTTATACTGTCTGTTGATTAATTACAGTAAAACCAAATATTTTAACCTGTCTATCAAATACTTCAGTTAAACAGAACCCTTATTGCGTGTTGTGATTGAGTGATTTTATGTATTTTGTGGTTACTATAGACTTTTATTAGTAGTAGAATTTAATCGCGGCATTTCATTATCAATTGGTAGAATCGAATCAGTCAACATCAGAAGAAGTTGCCTGGAGCATTTAGGCCCTAGGCAGCATCACTTGTCGAACGATATGTTCCAATGGTAGACCACTAACTACCTACCGCGGGTCGACCGGTTGTAGCGCCTGGAGCCTATATCGCTCTAGGTAATTAATATTTTGATTTTTGATTTATATTCTACCTATTTCTTTTGCATTTTTGATCCTTCTGCTTTCTTGATTTCTTTGATTTCTGGAATTATGGATGGCATCATATTTTTCGAGAATCTCCTTATTTTAATTTATTTAAATAATATATATTTATTATATATATAGTATGGAGGAGATCATCTTTAAACTAGTTATATTAAAATATATTCTTTAAAAAATTCACTTTTAGAATATATATAAAATATATTATTGATTTCAAAATTCGGGTTTTGAAATAGAGATATGAATCTCATGTTTAAAAGTATTTTGATGAAGAAAGACTATTATGGAGTTTTAATAATAATAGTGTTCTAAAAGATGATAATAAAACTGCATATATATTAGATTTCTGTAAGTATATAGGAGCATATTTTATAACATCACTATTTTACGGTCAAGTGACCAATATTTAAATGATTTCAAAATAAATAATTTCTATATATAAAATATTACTTCTGTAAAATTAGAAATCTAATTAAACGATTTAGTAGTACAAGTGTACGGAACACTTGTATCGCTTTATTGCTTAATTCGTTGACTTATTTGACAGAATATTTTGCCTGAGTGGAATCTACGAACTTTTAGTAAATATTCAAGTATCACTAAGTGGTTATGAGACAGTGGGCGATACTCATTTGATTAATAATTGATAGTATTTAACACTTTTCATCAGCAATGATCACTTCGGTGCGGCTTTCGGGCTCATCTTATGATCGACGTAGCCTTCGTGCTCGTCTTTCAATCGGCTTGGCCTTTGTGCTCGTCTTATGGTCGGCGTAGTCTTCATGCTCATTTTTTGGTCGATGTAGCCTTGGTGCTCGTCTCATGGTTGATGTAGCCTTTGTGCATCCTTTCAATCGATGTAGTCTTCGTGCTCGTCTTATGGATGACTCGCTTTTATGTGTATCCTTTGATTTATAATTCATTTTGTGAGATTTTGATTCACCATATTTGAGACAATTGTTTGTAATATGCATGATATATTTTATGACATGGTGAATTATTATGATGTAGCCATTTATTATTTGGATGTTGGCATATTATATAGTTATGACTATATTGTTGAAATTTACTTATGTTACACCCAAGATTTCACTTTTGTTAAATCAGAGATAGTATGACCCGTATATTATTTATTAATACATAGGTCAGGCTAAGTCATTTCAGGTACTAGGACTCATTGACCGTGGATGTTGGGTTAGCTTATGGAGATTGATACACACACATACGTCGTTTAGATTCTAGACCTTAATACATGTTGTATACTTTGTACAAGCTACTGACTTTCTATGTCATGTAAAGTTTTGAGACATTGTAGTCTATGTCTGTACCTATATTATATGAGTCTAGTATTTCTGTTTTGTAGACTCACTTATGTATGTATCTTCTTGTCTATACTATGTATTCCGCTGTGTCTTGTGATTCTATGTTCTCTATGATATATTATATATTGTTCTATTCTTATTAGCCAATGTGTTTATTTCTGTGTGCCGATACCGTACACGTCATATATGATTCACGAGGTAAAGTCAAACATGTTAGTGTTGACCTAAGGGAATATTCACGGTTTCTCACTCATATCTAGGCTTATTCTCCATATTAGTAAACAATATTACTACGTAATATTCTTTTTCTTAGTATGGGTATAGAGGTGAGGGGTTACAACTTAGTATCCGAGCTAAGATTTTGAACAATATACGATATGTGAGACACAAATCATGGCCTAGACAGACTTAGAGTTTCATCGCTTGTGGTGCAGGGTAGAATTTAGGATATAAATGTAATGATTATCGGGAATAATCATCGGGATATATTTGTAAATTTTTTGAAGTACTACACAAATTATTGTTAAGAAATTGTTGCTAAAATTTAGAACTCCCTTTTTGTCAAGAGTGAGATTCAATAATTAGTGTAGATTAGACCTCAAATGGCTTGGGATTGAATTGTTGTGTCTTGATCCATTAGTGATCAGTGTTTCACAGCGAAAGCTGACATACTACCTTCCATTGAGCACATTAATTAGTTTGTCTGGTATATGTTTGTTTAATTAGTTGTCGAATGCTTGGTTATTTTAATTTTTTTAGTAACAATGAAAAAATTATAATAAGTAGGAATCAACACTTGAGAGTTCGAAACCTACTCGATATTAATAATAAGACCTTGCGATATCTTCAGAGGTGTAGTTACCGCAAGAGATATTAAAAGCTCGATTTTGTATAAAATATAATATTAATCCATATGTATGATTAATTAAATGTTAACATGAATTTGAAATTTTGATGGTTGCTTGATGTATGCATCGATGAATGGTCTTGGTATTAAATTGTTATTGGAAAATTATTATATGCATATAAATATTAAGATTTATTGGTAGTAGTTTAATAAAAGAAAACATCTATTCAAATTAAAAATCTCTTTGATAAAGAATATACCTATATAGGGTATTTGATTATGTTTAATATAAGCAAGCTAATATTTTGTAAAGGCAAGCTGATATAAGTCCAAAATTCCAATGTGTAGGGCTTTGTCAAGGGTAAGACTAAAAGTAGGTTTATGCACAGAAAGGAATACATAAAGATAAGATAAGTTATAGGTTGGCCTACAAAACCTTTAGGTTCACAGTCAGCCTAGTAAAACTATGAAATTGACAGATAGTCAGGTAAACACTAGGATAAGTGTATTTGGACAAACCGTCCGATTTTCTTCTAACAATCAATTAGGAATTTTGGTATGTCTGGTAGACCCGAGTCAACCATGTAGGTTGGTAGTTACTCTGTGAGAACTAAACTTTGGGACAGATAGTCCACAGATTTGATGGATAGTCATGATTTCCCATGTAGCATGCATGCATATATTATTTCTATTTGGCTATTTTAACCATTGTGGTTGCAGGAGTTGATTTTGCAAAGTATATATTTAAAACGGGTACTAGTGAGGGGAAACCTATTTCACTTAGTGACGTGGTCTCACTAGATATCTATAAACTGAGATGGTATATTATTATTCACACTAGGTTTTTCGTCTGACTCAAATTTTATGTTTTCCACTTAAACTCTCGGGCGCACAAAATTCGATTTGAGTAGGTTGGAGTAAGGTTTTACATGTAAAGTAGGTTTTGGCGAATAAAGCTTCCGATGACGTGTAGGAGGCAAAGCTAGCTAATTATGAATCTATTTTTATATATTATTAATTCGCTATATTAAAGTTATCTTGTTGAAGTACATGTAAAGACAAATGTTATAACTGTCTAGTAGTAAACTCTGATCAACCAAAGGGGCATCTTCATATGTCACTCTTCTAGTATTTTATAATAAATATATTTTATCTAAACCTCAACAACGTTTGAGATTATGTAATGAATATGAAATTATGTCTTTGAAATGAAATATGAAAGTTTGTTTTGAAATTATATTTAAAACATTTCATATTCTTGTGCTTTGATGTTATTGATACAATTAGCATATCCGCATTTTATCATCGGAATTCAATACTATAGATGACTACAGCATTTGTAGCAGTTAGTTTCGGGCCTCAGAATAGGGGATGTTACAACTTGGTATCGGAGCATAAGTTTATGTAAAAAAACCAATAGAATTTTTAAACTTAAAAGGGTTTTTAAAAAATAATCCAAATGAATCAGAGAATAAGATTGAGGTATGAAATAACGCTAAAGTAACGCACTTGTAATTGCTATAAATAAGTATACGCCTTATCTCTATTCTCTCTCTCTTAGACCGTTCTTACGTATCTTACTAAGATTCGAATGCATATTTAAGTGAAAGTTAGATACGGTGGCAGGAAGCGGAAGAGTGAATCTCAATGGAGGAAGCACCACTACCAATGGAAATGTCAGGCCTAACACTAGGAGGAACCGGGGTCGACAAACAACTGCTAATGTAGTAGTTGGAATACCACTGGTTGATATGAGAGCAATGTATTAGTTCTTTGTCAACATGATGCAGGCAGGAGCTACTATTTGATTAGTTGGAGGAAATCATGGAGTTGCTAATTAAGAAGATCCAGTTGTCGACAATTTTGCCATTTTGAGTAGAGACTATGCAAGACTTGGAGGGAAATCCTTTATTAGAATGGAGGATACAATTGAAGTGGAGAATTGGTTGCTTCATTATGAAAGGTTTTTCACTGATCTTGGTTTGAATGATGAACGGAAGAGGAGACTGGCATCTAGGCAATTGCAAGGAGCTGCATTGTACTGGTGGAATAGTATGACTGTTGGAGTAGCCGAGGAAATGTCGACTTAGGAAGAGTTTAGAAGGACGTTTGAAGAGAGGTTTATGTCTGAGATTGCCAAGTCAACTTTGCTAAGGAAGTTTGCTGAGTTGGTGCAAGATGATACGACAGTGCTGGAGTACGCAACCAGATTTGAGGAGTTGTCCCGATAAGGGTATGCTACCGTGGATGTAGTGATCAAAAGGAATGAGAAGTTCATTCGTGGACTGAGACCTGAGCTTACTAGGGCAACTTTACCACATATCAGGGATTCATGTGATGTAGTCATAGAGATGGCTTTGAGAAATGAAGAGATGCTTGCATTTTTTCAGTGATAACAACCCAGTAGAAGCTCAGAGTGGGAAAAATTAGAAGAGAAAGTTTTTCCAGAAGAAGGGAGCTCAGAAGGGTGGAGCTGCCAAGAAAGGAAAATCTACGGTTGTGTGTTACAAGTGTGAAAAGAAGGAGCATTATGCTCATGAGTGTCAAACTGGTAAAGGAAAGGAACTCGCTGGAAAGAAGAACATTAAGTGCTTTAACTACGACTAAGTGGGATGTTACAAGAACAAATGTCCGGAAGTGGCCAAGGCAGAAAAATGAAAAGTACTTGCTATGGAGCTGGCTACCTCAAGACCAATAGCGAGGAGAAAGGAAAAGCTGTGATGGGAGGTACACTTTTGATTCATATACATGTTAGAGTATTGTTCGATACTGGTTCATCACACTCTTTTATATATCGTTATTTGGTAGATAAGCTTAACCTAGAACCCTTATATCTAGTTACTTTCTTAAGGGTTTCAAACCGATTGGAGGATATGCAACTCTAGTGATGAGATGTGACCAATTAGAGTTTGAATTTTTAGGTCATATATTTGCCTACAGTTTACATGTATTTGATTTCGTAGGCTTTGGGATTATTTTGGGTATGGACTAGTTAAGTAATACAATGCTAGGATATTTTGCCAAGATAGGAAAATATCACCAATACACCCTAATAGTTGTGACCGGATTGTATACTCAGTAGAGAATCCAAGTTTGGATGTGTTTGCTTTGTTAGGTGCAATGAGGAAGGAAGGCGAGTTGAATCGAGTCTTTGTCATAAGGAAATTTGTAAATGTTTTTGAGCCTGTTACAGGACTACCGCCAAAACGAGCTATTGACTTTCGAATAGATCTTGTACCTTGGAGTTAAACTAGTAAGTAGACCACCTAACAGAATGACATCTATCGAGAAGAAAGAGTTAAAGGTGCAGCTGGTGGATTTAGAAGAAATTTATTTTATTAGATGTTATCCCACTTTTTAGCAAGACTGAGATATCAAGAAATTAACTGAAAATCGATGATTACTCATCCCAGATATCGATTATATATCACAGGTTCACTATGGATGTCGATGAATTTTATCCGAGTCCGGATTTAGCTACAATCGACAAGACATGACAAGCAAAGCTGTGAAAGCCAACGTTTCAAATTTCAGGTCAATCGGAGTTCGTATGAACGAGATATGATCGATGCAAGTTGAGGAAAGCACATTGTTCATATCGATCAATGATCCATGATCGAGTCGATCTGTTCGAATCCATCCATGACCACACTGTTCGAATCCATCATGTTCGTATCGATCATGAGCCTCGTATCCATCGTGTTCACATCGATTAAAGTATCCTCGCCTCGTATCCATCGTGTTCGTATCGATCGAGCGAAGCCATCGAATGGTTTCGTATCCATTAGGTCCACTGATCAACGTCCATGAAAAAGCATCACTTCGTATCCATTGATTTGTTCATTTCATATCGACCACTTACACATGCTTTGTATCGATATGAAATCTCCCATCGATATGAAATCCCTCATCGATACGGAGTGGACACTCAGTTGATCGATGCGAACGAGACGAAACACGATTGATACGAACAACCACTGGCACCGTCGCGAATAAGATGAAGTGATCGATGCGAACAAGGCTCCGATAGTGGGTACGAATAAGGCTCGGTCAACTCGGCGCGAAGAGTGGATCGATCCAAGAATCTCGCACCACATCACCATACGCACACATGCTCGGGATCGAGTCGAATAGAACGATACGAATGTATCGATTCGAACAGGACAGCCCACCGAAAACACAAATTTGCATCGATCATATCTCATAATCCACAAGTCTAAATGCTATGAAATTTTCACAGGAGCTTACGTACAAGCCAAAGAATGATCATTCCAAATTTCGACTCCATTGGACAAAATCTTGGTCGATACGAATTACGTTCGTATCGATCACGGATCGAGTCGAAATTGCATGGGATCGATCGTGTGGGCCCGCTCACGTGCCAGAAGAGGTCTCTCGAAGTTTGAGCCAAATATTTGCATGGAGCGCCTATAAATAGCACCATAGAGCCTACAGAGAAAGGACTTTTGGATCTTGCAACGTCCAGACTCTGCCAAAACCACGATTGCACTCAAAATCCATTGTTGTACTCAAATACTACTGCTGTAATTCACTGTAATCAGCAAGCACATCAATAAAAGATTATCCTTCGAAGTGGACGTAGGCCGGAGATAGCCGAACCACTATAAATCTTGTGTTTTCTATTTTTTATTTTTCAATTGTTGTTCTCTACTTTGTCTGGATCTGAGATTTGTGTTACAATATTGCTAATCTGTGTTCATACACTGGTGCTTTCACGGCATTCGGGGTTTGTGACCAATTTTGGCGCAAACACTTTGGTGCTTTCACTAAGAGGGCATAACTCAAGAATTCAACTACATAGATATTGTATTGGAAGGCTGAGGGATTCAGATCTGAATAGCAATGACGCAACAATAACCAAGAAGACAGAGAGGAGAAAGGAGCCAGCAAGAGGTGAGTCAAGAGGCCTCTTCTGGAGCTGGAGTAGGTAAAGCTTCGATCTACGTCACCAGGGACGAGATGGAGGCTATGGCGGATTCAATTCATGAAAGATAGCTGAAGAGTCAACAAGAAATGATGCAAAACTTCTTTGATCAAATGAGAACAGCTGGAGCACAGAACTGTGGACCGATGCAGTGACTACAGACATAGGACAAGGAGCTAGAGTCACAGAGACCAATAGAGGTCAGATCCAAGATCAGAACGAAGAACCTGAAGGCAATCAACAAGGACCTGGGGGCAGACCCTCGGGATCTGACATTGGAAGACCCACGGATGGAGCTCAGATAGCTAGAGCCAACGCTAACATGAATGAGCCACACGAGGAATATTACCAGGAATACCCTTCAAACCTGGGGGGCAGGATAGAAGCATGCCGAGGGGATGACCCCAGGATGGAGACGAAAGAATGGCTAGATTAGTGCGACGGATAATGAGGGGAGGATTGTCAAATAGAGGCTTAGAGGAAGTTAGTCGGAGTCTGTTCACTCCGAATATCAGAAATGCAAGGAATCCTCCAAAATTCAAGTTATCCGCGCTGGACCCATATGACGGGAAATCAGACCCAACCATGCATATTACTAGATATATTAGGCATATGGAAGTGTTGGGGGCATCCGAGGAAGTGATGGCATGATGTTTCCCTCTATATTTGACAGATTTGGCTGCGCTTTGGTTCAGGCAGCTAGAGGATGGATCAATCAGAACATGGAGCGAGCTAGTGGAATGCTTCATGAGGCAGTTTAGGGTCCACGTGATGCGACCCAAGAGTTGATGACCTTAGCATCGATAAAGCAGAGGACATGAGAGTCCATAAAAGATTTTCTTTTGCGATTCAATGCAACTGTGGCTTTAGTAGATTGCCCGGATCAATCAATGATTTTGATGTCGGCGGTAGCAGGGGTCGCGGAAGGTGCAGAATTTAAGGATTCTTTAGCAAGAGATCCACCACAAGACCTTGGAAAATTCTATCATGAAGCTGAAAAATTCATTCGGCTAGAAGATTCATGCGCCGAGAGGCGAGAAACAAACGCTGTGCAAGGCGAAGGAACCTCCAAAGAACTGTCCGAAGCAGACAAAGGGAAGCGAAAGCAGGACGACAAATACGATGGCCTTGACAAACGGAAAATTTTTCTAGAGCCCAGATTCAAACAATACGCTGACCTGACGGCAAGCCTGGAATAGATCTACACGGAGACACGGGGGCAGCTCCCCTATCGAAAACCACCCAGGAGAGATCCCACAGAACGGGAACGTGGAAGTGGAAAGTACTACCTATTCCATGAGCTGGAAGGGCATACTACCGATGAATGTCGCCATCTGAAGGATGAGGTGGAAGAACATGTCAGAAGTGGTAGATTTCCATAATACACCAAAGATCGGATAGTGGCCGTAGGCCCTGAGCAACTACCACCTCCACCCAACAGAACTAACCCTGGATCGGGATCATGACTCGTCATCAATTGATCATGATGGCAAGGGCCAAGTTCAGGACTTGAACTTAGGTCAATCATTTAAATTTCTTAGATTTGATTTCAAAATAAAACGGCTATTCCACTTACACATGTACGGGAACCGGAGAGATCCCCAAGCATGCTCTGAGATGGTAATAGACCGCTCTGCCCGGAGAGGCGACATCTAGGTTTTTCCCTTGTTTGTGATTGAACACTGGGACTTGAATTTCATTAAATAAACCTTTGATCGGAGAGTTAAAGGATGACTATTGATGATTAATTTGAGGTTGATCGCGTTATGACCCTACCCGGAGAGACAAGGTCCAGAGTGCAAGAAGTGAGTTGCTTCGCCAGAGAGCGACATGATCAACTCACTTAACGTCGTTCCCCATTCACCGGAGAGTGATTGGATCGGGGTTCGATAAGAGCCCGGAGTGGCTATAATCGACCTAGGATTTAGGCCATGACATCGCTTAATGTTCAGCGACGCCGAACCGGAGTGCGGGGGTGTTGCCGCTTCGCCGGAGAGCGACAGGATCGGCTCACTCGACGTCGTTTCCTCTTCACCGGAGAGTGACAGGATGGGATCCAGCAAGAGCCCGGAGAGGCTATGATCGTTCTAGAAAGACCAAGACATCGCTATATGCCCTCGCTAGAACCAGAGTGCAAGGGATAGAAAGTAACACCGGAGCGCAATAGGATATTTCTATTCGATCGTCAAGTCTAGAATGGACTTGGCAAGGGTCTGGAGTGACCACTGATAGTCTGGAGAGATTTTAGAATTCAATTACTGACTTCCACAAGTGGAGATGAAAACTGATTTGTCTTCGAACAAACATAAACTTTATTGATAATACTATGATTGTGAATTAAACATGAACTCACGATATTCGATTTGGAGCTATTCAAAACACGCCTTTTGCCAAAAGGCATGTTTTGGGGGGCAAAGTATTATCCCACTTTTTAGCAAGACTGAGATATCAAGAAATTAACTGAAAATCGATGATTACTCATCCCAGATATCGATTATATATCACAGGTCACTATGGATGTCGATGAATTTTATCCGAGTCCGGATTGAGGTACAATCGACAAGACATGACAAGCAAAGCTGTGAAAGCCAACGTTTCAAATTTCAGGTCAATTGGAGTTCGTATGAACGAGATATGATCGATGCAAGTTGAGGAAAGCACGCTGTTCGTATCGATTAATGATCCATGATCAAGTCAATCTGTTCGAATCCATCCATGATCGCACTGTTCGAATCAATCGTGTTCGTATCGATCATGAGCCTCGTATCCATTATGTTCGCATCGATCAAAGTAACCTCGCCTCGTATCCATCGTGTTCGTATCGATTGAGCGAAGCCAACGAATGGTTTCGTATCCATCGGGTCCACTGATCAACGTCCATGAAAAAGCATCACTACGTATCCATTGATTTGTTCGTTTCGTATCGACCACTTACATACGCTGCGTATCGATACGAAATCCCTCATCGATACGGAGTGGACACTCAGTTGATCGATGCGAACGAGACGAAACACGATTGATATGAACAACCATTGGCATCGGCGCGAACAAGATGAAGTGATCGATGTGTACAAGGCTCCGATAGTGGGTACGAATAAGGCTCGGTCAACTCGGCGCGAAGAGTGGATCGATCCAAGAATCTCGTGCCATGTCACCATACGCACACGTGCTCGGGATCGAGTCGAACAGAACGATACAAATGTATCGATTCAAACAGGACAGCCCACCGAAAACATGAATTTTCATCGATCATATCTCACAATCCACAAGTCTAAATGCTATGAAATTTTCACAAGAGCTTACGTACAAGCCAAAGAATGATCATGCCAAATTTCGACTCCAATGGACAAAATTTTGATCGATATGAATTATGTTCGTATCGATCACGGATCAAGTTGAAATTGCATGTGATCGATCGTGTGGGCCCCCTCACGTGCTAGAAGAGGTCTCCCGAAGTTTGAGCCAGATATTTGGATGGAGCGCCTATAAATAGCACCCTAGAGCCTACAGAGAAATGACTTTTGGATCCTGCAACGTCCAGACTCTGCCAAAACCACGATTGCACTCAAACTCAATTGTTGTACTCAAATACTACTGCTGTAATTCACTGTAATCAGCAAGCATATCGATAAAAGATTATTCTTCAAAGTGGACGTAGGCCGGAGATAGCCGAACCACTATACATATTGTGTTTTCTGTTTGTTATTTTTCAATTGTTGTTCTCTACTTTGTCTGGATCTGAGATTTGTGTTACAATATTGCTTATCTATGTTCATACACTGGTGCTTTCACGGCATTCGGGGTTTGTGACCAATTTTGGCGCAAACACTAGACCAAGAAGTTCGCCTTGGAGAGTGGCCATGGTGTTTGTAAAGAAACCGAACGGGTCGTTAAGGATGGTATTGATTACCATAAGTTGAATGAAAAGACGATAAAGTACCGATATCTTTTGTCAAGAATCAACGACTTATTTGATCAGTTGAGTGGTGCCAAAGTATTTTCTTAATTAGATTTGGTGACAAGGTTCCATCAATTAAGAGTAGCGGAGAACAATATTCCTTTAATGGCGTTTCAAACAAGATATGGTTCCTACGAGTGGTTAGAAATGTCATTCGAACTAACTAATACTCCCGCCTTCTTGCGGATTTGATGAATCGAATCTTCCAAAAGCACTTGGATAGATTTGTGTTAGTGTTTATAGATGATATAGGAATGAGCAAGACCATGAGACTCACCTTAGAATAGTGCTTGAAACATTGAGATAACATCAGCTAAAGGCGAAGTTTTCGAAATGTCATTTTTGGAAGAAAGAAGTGAAGTTCCTTAGTCATGTAGTCTCAGAAGAAAGGTTGTCAGTAGATCCTGCTAAGATCGAAGTAGTTAATAATTGGAAGAGACCCGAGATAGTGACTAAGATAAAGAGTTTTCTTGGATTAGCTGGCTATTATTGGAGATTCATCAAGGATTTCTCTCGTATAGTAATACTAATGACTAAACTAACAAGGAAGGACGTCAAGTATGCTTAGACCGATAAATGTAAGGAGACATTCCAAAAGCTGAAACATTTATTGACCAATGCACCCATGTTAGTTGTTCCGGATGGAAATCAAGATTTGGTGGTGTATACTGATGCATGCAAAACTAGATTAGGAGTTGTGTTAATGTAGAGGAGGTAAATTGATTGCTTACGCTTCTCGACAGCTCAGACCGCATGAAGTTAGATATCCAACCCATGACTTAGAGTTAGCTGCCGTAATTTTACTTTGAAGGTATGGAGATATTACCTTTTGGGAGAATGATTCGAGTTGTATATGGATCATAAGTCTTTAAGGTACGTATTCTCTTAAAAGGAGTTGAATATGAGACAATAGAGATGGTTGGAGTTTTTAGCTGCTTATGATTTTGGAATTGAGTATACACTGGGGAAAGGAAACAAAGTTACAGATGCGCTTAGTAGGAAACATCAGAATGCATTATTAGGTATTAGAATGGAAAGGTTTGGAATCATTGACTACTTGTAGTGTGCAGTTAAGATCGACTGCTAGTTCTAGTCGGAGTACTGCAATGTTATCTTGTTTGGAATTTCGACCTGTATTGATCGACATAATTGCTTATAAGCAAAGAGATGAACCATTGCTAGTTGAAGAATTAGAAGATTGGAAGGTGGAACCGAGACCGATGATTTGAAAAACTTTTATCTTGATCACAACAGATGGTTAAGGAAGAAAGGATGGATATGTGTTCCAAATATGGGAGACCTAAGAAAAGAAGTCCTTAGGAAGTGTCATCATTCGAATTTTACTATTTATCTTAGAGGGACTAAGATGTCTCAGGATATGAAAAGGAGTTTCTTCTGGAAAGGTATGAAAAGGGATGTAGGCTTATGGGTTAAACAGTGTCTGAATTGCTAGTAAGTAAAAGCCGAGCATCAAAAGCCTAGTGGATTGCTTCAACCTTTAGACATACCATTGTGGTAATGAGATTCTATATATATGGATTTTATAGACGAGTTGCCAAAGTCAAATAAAGGAATTGAAAGTATCTGGGTTATAGTGGACAGACTAACTACGAGTGCACACTTTATACCTGTTAAGTCGACAAGGACGGCACCTGTTGGCTAAGTTATTCATGAAGAATATAGTTAGACTGCATGGAGTTCCTAGCAGTATAGTCAGTGATGGAGATTCTTTATTTACTAGTGAATTTTGGAAGTGTCTACAAGAGGTTTTAGGTACCAAGTTCAAGATGAGTACCGCTTACCATCCACAGACCAATGGGCAAACAAAAAGAGTTAACAAAGTCTTGGAGGATTTGTTAAGAGATTGCATGCTAGATGGTGGAGGATCATGGAAAGACCATCTACACTTAGTCGAATTCTCATATAACAATAGTTATCAAACTAGTATATGGATGGCACCTTTTGAAGCTTTGTATAGAAGACCGTTCAAATCACCCGTAGGTTGGTTAGAGACCGAAGATAAAATAATTCTTGGTCCAGATTTAGTAAAAGAAGCCGTAGAAAAGATTGAGTTGATTCAAGCTAGAATGTAGGAAGCTCAGTCTAGGCAAAAAAGTTATGCAGATAAAAGATAGAAAGACCTAAAATTCTCAGTTGGATATCACGTTTTCATCAAAATATCACCGATGAAAGTTGTGGTAAGATTTGGGAAATCAGAGAAATTAGCGCCTAGGTTTGTTGGACCATTTCCTATTATAGAAAACATCGGGAAACTCGCTTATAGGATAGATTTACTAAGCAGTTTGGCAGGATTCCACAATATTTTCCATATTTCCCATCTAAGGATTGTGTTCGAAATCTAGAAACTACTATCACTTCGACTGCATTGGAAAACTTAGTAGTGGAACCTGACATGACCATATTTAGACATCCAGTTGATATAGTGTCTAGGGATGAGAAGAAGCTAAGAAACAAAACAGTCAGATTAGTAAAAGTCCAGTTGAGTGGCGATGAGAGAGATTGTACTTTGGAGATAAAGGATAGGATTAGGGACAATTATCCTGAATTGTTTGATGGTATATTTTATATCTATGCTTATATGTATGAGGTGTGACCCTTATAATAATTTTGAGGAAACAATTCTTTAAGAATGGTAGTCTATAATACCCCTAATTTTGGTTAACATTATTTAAGATATTTAATTAGATAAATAACATAAAATGATATAGAATGATAAGGAGATTGAGATTTGGTAAATATAATGGGTCGAACCTTAAGTAGTTAAATAATGAGATAATTAGAACCTTAATAATAAGAAGGATATATAAGGAGGGAAAATGGGAAAGGACCACAGTTCCTTAACATATACTATCATTCTCGTTTCCTCATTCATTTCATTCAATACAAACGAATTAAAAGAGAGGATAGGCCGACCATTAACAAGGTATTCAAGAGAAGATAAGCTAGGAAGAAAGGTCAAAGCTTTGGGGAATCAAATTAAAATACACATTTCAACCTTCTTTGACTAATCAAGGTGAATAATAGTAATGCATCTCAATTTTTGTTATTATTTTCGATTATAAGTATAAATTCGAATGTTTTGATGTTATTATGCCATTTTCTAAAGGACTAAATGATTATATGCTTATTGATGAATATTTAGATTTATTTATGAAATTAGTTTAAGTGTGAAAACCTATCATATGATGCCAAAATGACTTGAAATTTTGAAATGATGTTAGAAACATTATTTTAGGAGTGGGTTTTAAATTTCATAATTTTCCAAGCATGTATGAATTTATTATGGATTTTCTAAGTGGAGAAAATGGATTATTTCGGATTTTAGTTATTAAAATAATTAAATATTGTTTTTGGTTTTGAAATTTATATATGTTAAAATATAATAGGATTTATTATGTTTTTTAGGGATTTTTCCCAGGTGTGTAGGAAGGGTTACGAAATTATTAAGCTAGAATGACTTAATTATTATATTAAGGTATTAATATAAGGTTAAAGGTTTGCAAATGTTTTGAAAATGATAAACCAGCTTTAGATTAGTTTTTTGATAAAGATATTGATAAAGAAAGTTGGTTTTCAATAAGAATTTGACAAATAAAGGGAGTTGGTGAAAAAGAAATTACTTTTAATAGCAAAATAGCATTTTTCTGGTTAATTACAACATTGCCATGCCGACGTCATTTCGTCGATGTCCATGTTGTCGCTGTTATATGTACGTTGCTAACCTTAATGAATACGTAGGATATCATCTTAGATGATATGGAATGAATTCAAGAGGGTTGGAGTGGACGTCGGCAAGGATACTATCAACGTCGTGATCTTCGACGTGAATGTTGCCGCTTGTTTTACTTAAACATTTTGACACCGCCTATTTCTATAATGTCGCTGACCCTATTGCTTTCGAAGTAACCTATAACGGCGATAATGATGCCGCATATTTTGATAACGACTTCAAAATTCAAGATTGCCGCATTTCATCAACTTCGACTTTATCATTTGCCGCATGTTTTCAAAGAAGGCATTGATTGTGTGTTTAATCATTTCGAACTTAGTGATTGCCGACTTTAATCTTTAACACCTGTTTTGAAGAAGGCTAGGTTGCCGCCTATTATAACTTTTGCCTTGATGATGCCGCTTATTTTCCTTAAGACATTGATGTCTAGATTCACCAGTGTCGCCGAATATCTTTTAAGGCTTTATAATTGCTATATGAAGTAGTTAGCTTCGACTATATAACCTTATATTTTGTAAATCGAAGACTTAAATATATTTAGAGGGCCGAAGGCCCTCGTCAACTATAACATTTCCACGTTTTATCAATATAAAGGCTTTATATTGTTTTGGCTCTATAGTCTATGGTTTCAAAGTGAGATAACTTCCAAGTGATTTCGAGGTTCATCATTACAATTTTATAAATGCATATATATTTTGGCATAATATTTTGGATAAAGTAAAGGACTATAATTTCCTTGTTTTAAATATGCTTTCAAGGGTTAAATCATTTACAAAAGAACCATTTTCAAGGAAATAGATATGGGTATTTAGCCTGGAATTTTACTAAAGAATTATTTCTCTTATCACTTTTGGATAGATTAGGATAGGATAAATTTGACTCATAAATTAGAAAACCAAATAGGACTGGTGCAAGGTAGCACCTTATACTTCAGCTGTTAGCCCCTAGCTGATATAAGTCCAAAATTCCAGGGTATAGGGCTTTGTTAAGGGTAAGATTAAAAGTAGTTTTATGCACAAAAGGAATACATAAAGATAAGATAGGTTATAGGTTGGCCTATAAAACCTTTAGATTCATAGTAAGCCTAGCAAAACTATGAGATTGACAGATAGTCGGGTAAACACTGGGATAAGTGCATTTGGATAGACCGTCCAGTTTTCTTTTAATTGTCAGTTAGGAAATTTGGTATGTCTGGTAGGCCCGAGTCAGCCATGTAGGTTGGTAGTTACCCTATGAAAACTAAACATTCGGACAGATAGTCTGCGGCTTTAAAGGAAAGTCATGATTACCCATGTAGCATGCATGCATATTATTCTATTTAGCTATTTTAACCATTGTGGTTGCAATAGTTTATTTTGCAAAAGATATATTTAAAAGGGATACTAGTAAGGGGAAACCCGTTTTGCTCAGCGGTGTGGTCTCACTTGATATCTATAAACCAAGATGGCATATTATTATTTGCACCAAACTTTTTGTCCGACTCGAAGTTTATGTTTTTCCCTTACACTCTTGAGTGCTTAAAATGAGGGATGTTACATATTATGTAATAGCTATAACGCCACCTTTATACCTATATTAACAAAGAATATTATAAAGTATTGTCTGCTAATACAGATAATAAGGCTAGATAGGAGCGTCCACACGTGAATATTCTCTTGGGCTAACAACGACACATTTACTTTTACCTCAATAAAATCATAAATAACGTGTATGGTATCAGCATAAAGCAATAAACACGTTGACTATATAAGTATAGAACAATATATAATGTATCACAGAGAATGCATAATCACATAACACAGCGGAACGTATAATATAGACAAAAGGATATATACATAAGTGAGTCTTTAAAATAGAAATACTACATTCACATAATACAGATATATGCATAGAGTACAACTTGTATCAAATATATAGGACATAAAAAGTTAGCAGCTCATACAAAGTATACAGTAGGCATAAAGGTCTGGGATCTAAACGACCTATATATATATCCATAAGTTAGCTCAATATCCACGGTCAATGAGTCTCGGTATCTGAAATATTTCAGCCTGACCCGAGTATGAATAAATAATAAACGGGTCAGGCTATCTCTAATTTAAACAAAATGTGAGATCATAGGCATAACATAAGTAAATTTCAATAACATAGTCATGACTATATAATATGCTAACATCCAAATAATAAACTGCATAATCACAATAATTCACCACGTCATAAAAATGTATCATGCTTATTACAAGCAATCATCTCAAATATGGTGAATCAAAATATCTCACAAATCAGATGAAAAAGATGAGCATGAAAGCAAGTCAAAACCATAAGACAAGCATGAAAGCGAGTCTAAACCAAAAGATAAGCATGTAAGCAAGTCGAACAAAATGACAAGCATGAAAGCAGGTCATACCAAAAGGCAAGCATGAAAGCAAGTCAAAATCAAAATCCTACAAAACGAAACATAAATCAAAGGACATGCATGAAAGCAATTCATTCATAAGACGAGCATGAAGGCTACGCCGACAGAAAGACGAGCATGAAGGCTACGCCGACCATAAAATGAGCATGAAGGCTATGCACACCAAAAGACGAGCATGAATGCTACGCCGACCATAAGACAAGCACAAAAGCTATGCCAACCATAAGACAAGCCCAAAAGCCACATCGACCAAAAGACGGACACGAAAGCCATGTTGAAGTGGTCATTGCTGATAAAAAGTATTAAATACTTTCAATTAGTAATCAAACGAGTATCGCTCAATGTCTTATAACCACTCAGTGATACTTGAATATTTACTAAAAGATTGTAAATTCCACTCTAATAAAATATTCTATTAAATGAGTCGAAGAATTAATCAATAAAGTGATACAAGTGTTCCATACCACTTGTACTACTCAATCGTTTAATTACAGTTCTCATTTTGTAGACGTAATATTTTTTATATAGAAAATACAAAAGCAATTAAATATTGGTCTAATGATCATAAAATTGATATATTTCTCTAATACGCTACTATATATATGGAAATTATATATATATATAGTTTTATTATCATCTTTTAGAACACTATTATTATTAAAATGTCATAATAGTCTTTCTTCATCAAAATACTGTTAAATGTGAGATTCAAATCTATTTTCAAAACCCAAATTTTGAAATCAATAATATATTTTATACAGATTCTAAAGAATATACTTTAATATAACTAGTTTAAATATGATTTCCTCCGTAATATATATACATATATATATATAATAAATATATGTATATATAATTTTAAGTGAATTAAAATAAGGAAATTCCCCAAAAATATGACGCCATCCAAAATTCCAGATATCAAAGAAATCAAGAAAGCAGAAGGGAAAACAAAGAAAATAATCAAAATATTAATTATCGAAAAAGATACAAGCTCCAGGGGGAACAATCGGTCCACCTGGAGTTTCCATCGATCGACCTTTAGCGGACGACCGGTGGAACATACCAGTCGATCGGTCACACTTCCTAAAGCCTGAACACTCCAGGCAACTTCTCTAATGTTGACTGATTCGATTCCGGTAATCGACAATGATATGTGGGTTACCAATTAACTATAATTCTTGATTAACTGTAAGTATTTGATAGACGGATTTAACTACTCAGGTTTATTGTAATTATTCAACAGACAATATAACATCCAATAATCATCCGACAATCTTAATCAAACCACTTACGAACTTCATGCAAAAAATAAAGATAGAGGTGAGGATTACTCACCTTAAACCCTTGAAATAGCTTGCCAAAAACTAAATTTAACCCTGCTTTACAATTTCAGAAAACCTTAGAATTCACTCTTCCAAAAAGAAGAACAATAGGAATCAAAATACTATAATATCTGAAATTAACCAGCCTACATGTAATAGGGTTTAAGATTAATGCCTAAATTTTCTCTGGTTTTCTAGTAATTTATTTCAAATTAAAATAAGGGATTTTTCCTTAGGGATGGAAGAGGAGAATACTTAGTTTTCTTTTCTGGTTTTCAAGTTTGTAAAAATGAATGTACATGAAAGAAAAAGAAGAGGAATAAACATTCCCCTTAATTGCTAATGGGCTAATAAGTAGTTATCAACCCAATATCAAATAAAACAAATCTATTTCTTTTACATTTTAAACAATGACTTAACACAAACCTTGAAATGAACTTTTAGAATGAAATCTTTACATAAGTAAATGCTCTTGAATTCTTTTACATGTAAAACTTCAATATATCTTTTAAAATTAATTACTTACAATTTAAACACCTCTTAACTCCTCTACATAATAAATAAAAAGGATTTATCAAAATAAAAGAATTCATTATCTTCATAGTAGATAAAAGAATTTATCTTCATAATACATTAATTACTTACAATTTAAACACCTCTTAATTCCATATATTAATTTTCCAATATTATATGAATTTGGAATTTACATTCTAAAAGAATTCATTATCTTTTATAAAAGGATACAAATTCAAATTTCCACATATTTCAATACTTAAAAAAATCAATTTTCTCATTTAAATCTCCAATTTAAACCATTATTTATTTGATTAAAGTAATTTTAAAATTAGGGTTTTTATAGACTCATCCCTAATGAAATTGCATCCTCGCAATTCCATTTCAGAGAAAAGTCTATAATATGTGTATTACTATTGGCAATATATTCATTTTTTAAAATGTACAATACATACACAACAATTAACCATTTAAACAATCACACAATAGAATCATTTTCAACCATAACTCAGAAAACTCCACATCTACTATCTCGATCTAGCACGTATGGGGATCGACATCGACCCGTCAAGTATTAAGTATAGTAATCGAAAATGATTATTATATCCTTTTTTGATGGATTCCTGAGACTCAGAATTAACTTCCTTTCCTATTGTTTATGATTATGGACCATGAGTTTTACACAAACCCCCTTAGAAGTTTCTACTACTTGCAAAATAATTAAAACATTTATTAATATAAAATATTTTAATTACTTTTCAAAACGTTAAAACATCTAATCTTACATATCATTCCTTCAAAATGTGGATGTATAAAGATTTATAAATCTCCTTTCTTTCCAAAATATTTTCTAGGAATTTAATTTCCTTCGATCAACATCTTACCTTAAAATCTTAATATTGAGTAATAATTAACTCATTCCAGAGATAGTTTTAACTTTATATGATTGAAATAAGTTGTTGAATTTCTGAGCACTCTAAATTTGGTGAATAAAGAATACTTTAATTTTTGTATGGCTTTATAGGATAATAATGATGAGATATAAAAGTTCTTTTATAGAGCCAAGGATCAGAATAATATACGATATTTGAGACATAAATCTTGGCCTAGACAGACTAAGAGTCCCATCCCTTAGGGTGCAGGGTAAAATCTAGAATTTTTCCTATTTAGGATAAAAATATAAATGATTATTAGGAATAATAATCAGGATGTATTAGTAAATTTTTTGAATTACTATACAAATTATTGTTATGAAATTGTTGCTAAAATCCGAACTCACATTTTGTCAAGAGTGAGATTTAATGGATAGTGTATATTAGACCTTAGATGGCTTAGGATTGAATTGTTGTGTCCTGATCCATTAGTGGTCAGAGTTACATTGAAAGCTAGTAGACTGCCTTCCGTTGAGCACATTAATTAGTTTGTCTTGTATATGTTTGTTTGATTGATTAATGAATACTTGGGTAATTTGAAAATTATAGTAACAATTTAAAATTTATACTGAGTAGGAACCATCACTTAAGAGTTTGAAACCTACTTAATATTAATAATAAGAACTTGCGATTTCTTTAGCAGAGTAGTTACTGCAAGGGATATTAATCCACTAATATTAATCCATTTGTATGATTAATCAAATGCTAAGATGAATTTAAAATTTGACGGTTGCTTGATGTATGCATGGAAGAATGGGTGTGTTATTGAATTGTTATTAGTAAATTATTATTGTATATAAATATAAAGATTTATTGGAAGTAGTTTAATGAAAGCAAACATCTATTTAAAATAAAAATCTCTTTAATAAAAAATACACCTATATAAGGTATTTGATATGTTTAATATAAGCAACCTAATATTTTGTGAAGGCAAGATTATTAAAATATATACGTATATCATATTTAAAGTAATTCTAAAAATCAGTAGAAGTTGGCTTTCCCAAATTTTGAATTTCAAATATAGAATATCATGGAGAAAGAAGAGGAATAAACAGTCCCCTTAATTGCTAATGGGCTAATAAGTTGTTATCAACCCAATATCCAATATCAAATAAAACAAATCAATTTCTTTTCCTTTTTAAACAATGACTTAACACAAACTTTGAAATGAACTTTTAGAATGAAAGCTTTACATAAGTAAATGCTCTTGAATTCTTTTACAAACAAAATCTCAATATATCTTTTAAAATTGATCACTTACAATTTAAACACATCTTAAATCCTCTTTATAATAAATAAAAAGGATTTATCAAAATAAAATCTCTATTCTTCTTATAAAATTGATTTATTTATAAATTCCAAAATATTCATTCCATATATTAATTTTCCAATATCATATAAATTTAGAATTCACATTCCAAAAGAATTCATTATCTTTTATAAAAGGATACGAATTCAAATTTCCTCATATTTCAATACTTGAAAAATAAAATTTCTCATTTAAATATCCAATTCAAATCATTATTTATTTTATTAAAGTAATTCTAAAAATTAAGGTTGTTACAGACTTTATATTGAAGATTCATAATCTTCCTCACATTATATCGAGCGGTATTGACTTATTGAATAATGTATTTCTTATAAAATACCCTCGTGATTCAAGTATCGGACACATCGAAAAACACGGTATACGTACATTTACGTATGTATTTATTCCTTAAGTCTATTTAGGGTTTCTCAATGTTCCACCATTAATTTACACATTCATATTATATAAGTTTTATTATTACATATTTTTTGTATTTCATTTTACTTATATAATAGTCTTATGTATAATATTATATTAACTAAATCTTATTTTAATTTTAATTAATTAACATTTTAATTAATTTTATATCAAATAAATATAACATTTATATTGAATAAATATTGTATATTATAACCTTTATAGTATAACACATATATCATATAAATATATGTGTGTGGTATTTAATTAGTTAACCTTTAATTAATTTAATTAATTTATTTAATTTAATAATTTTAACTAAATTTTATATTAATTTCGAAATTCATTTATATACATACATGTAAACTTATGTTAATTTAACATTTTAGAACAACACAACATATATCATAATATACACTACATGTATATATTATTTAATTAATTAATTAACTTATTTAATTAATATATTTTATTAATCTTATTAATAAATTTTATAAATTTTGAAATTAATTTTTAATCAATTTGAAAATTTTCATTATATTACAACATTTATAATATATATATATATATATATATATATATATATAATATTTTAAATTTGACCTTTAAACTTCAAAATCTTATATTTTTAATTTTCAAAAACATTTGAAAATTTATATTATAACATTTATAATATTTTTCTTATTTTAAATTTATTTTTTAAATTTAAAATTTTATTTTTAATTTCAGAAGAATTTTAAAATTTAGCTCAAGGTTCAATTCAAATTTGGGCCTTTTCTATTATAGACATCTTTTGGGAAATGAGCATAATAGTTAACCCTAACATGACTAATTTAGACCACATATGCTATAGAACTCTAATACCATTGTTAGAATTGGGCTAGCCCGCCCGGAAGTTATCAGTGAATTTCAAAAAAAATCACTTAGTGGATCTATATTGGGCCTATGAAGTCTAATTTATTTAACACATTTCTAAATTTTATTTAAATAAAATCTCTTATTTTATTTAAATTTATAAATTATATACAATTTTATTTAAATTATATTCTAGGTATATATAAGTACACATATGTGTCATATACATATATGTATGTGTATGCGTGTGTAACATGATAACCCATGCAAGACATGACATGTTCGTATATAGAAGTTGGGATTTACATCGCAAATGACATGTTAGCTTATCCGATATGTATTGTATGTTGTCCAAATATATGTATGTATGTAATTTGTTATTTATAAAAATATTATAAATATATACACACACATAAATATATATATGTATGTATGTATGTATGTATGTATGTATAAAACTTATATATATAAGTAAAATATTAATTATATATACATATGTGTGTCTTATTGTAATAAATATTAAAATAATATATATATATATACATAATATAAAAGCCTTTTTTTTAATTATGAACTAATATATATATACACACACACACATCTATGTATGTATGTATTACAAAGACTAAATAATTTAAATTATATATAAGCATATTTATAGTATATATATATGTATGTATATGTAGTAATAAAATTTAATAAAAATTTAATTTTTGATTTTTAAACACTTCCAGATCGTATATATAGCACAAAAATATTTATTATAAATTTTATTATATTAATATATATATTGATTAATTAGTTAAAAATAATAAAATATTTATAAAATTGATTTTGAGACACGTTATTCAAAATTAAAGTTTTCAAAAAATCTTGCATGATATTTTTAGCTTTGGAAAAATTTTCCATAATTTTTCTTGGTCAAAATTTATTTTTTATTAATTAATTATTTTCAATCGTATATTATGATAATTTTTAAAATTATAAAAAATTATTTTTATATTATCATTTTGTGGAAAAGAGTTTATTTCATGATAAAATAATTTTATAAAATTTCAAAGTAAATTTTCAAAACATATTTTATTTTATATAATTATTTAGATAGTTTATTAATTTACATAATAGTAAATATTTATAAAAAATTAATTTGCAACTGTCAAGAATTATAATTAATGTAAATATACATATATAAAATATATATCCAATTATTAGCATGAAATGATGATATAATTAAATACAAACCATATAATTATAATTAAATGACATATATATATATATATTAATAAAATAATAGTTATTATTATAAATAAATATTTGGTTGTGCATATTTGATCAATATGTAAAATAATTGCTTTTTAAATGAATATATACATATAACCAATCCAGTATGTGACATCATCAATACATATAAGAATCGTCACCCAATTAATAATATAATAATAATATATATGAATATTAAAATACTATTCAGAAATTATAAACCATATTATACAGTAAAGACATACCTAAAATTAATTCCTTGAAGCACACTTAGAAATGATAAACTCTCTCTCCTTCGAAAACTTTTCGATTTGGCAGACTGCTAATCCTTGAACCGTGGACCTTTGGCTATCAAATAGCGATCGACTTTTGAATTGATTTGAGTTGGATTTGCCTGAGGTCCTAGAAGATGAAATTGGCCAACAATGGAAAGGGATAGTGGTAGCAAAAAAGCCCTTTTTTAAATAGGGTTCGAGATGTTTAAATAGTGGATGGGAGAGAGAAAATAATGGATCATATCTAATACCAATTCTCATTAAATCTAGGCCATCCAATTCTAACATCTCTAACCTATTTTAGTCGCCCCTATAGCCCTCATTACAACCGAAATTATCAACCTATCATCAAGTGCAAATATCCCATTTAATCTCAAATAAATATTATTAATTAAATCTAATTTAATTGCTTATTGATATCACATATTGATCGATCTATTTATAACTATTATAAATATATTTAATAATATTTATTCCTCAGATCATATTCAAAATTTAATATTTAACGTTTCATAGATATTAATTAATTTAATTAATTTATAACAATTATAAACTAACTAAATCGTTTGGTCTAAAGATAATTCATCATTTTGGTTGTGTGACTCATCAGGTGTAAATTTGGTCAGCGAATAACATCGAAATATTCGAATGTTAATGTTCACCCGTCACTTAGCAAGTAGTGTGACATTTTGGCCAAATTTATCGCTTACGTAGTTTTGGTAAAATCCAATTTCACTTTATTAAGTGTTACCCGGTTGTGACATTTATTTACACCAATTTTCTTCGTCAAAACTACATCACTTTAGACTTATTGAATTTGGTAATGGTCAAAGTTCCAATATCATCCATATTCAACTCTATAGTCCAAAAACAAAGTACTTAGTTCAACAATAAAAATCATTATTAACAAAAATTGTAACGACCCAGAATTTCTGATATTTGAAATTCGAATATTTAATTGATTTTAAATATTAATAAGTAGAATTAATAAGTCGAATAATTTATTTTTCGAATACTAGATTTAATTTGGACAATTAAATCGATAATTAAATAGTTGAAATTCCAGAAATAATTGAAATCTGGATTAAATGTGAAGGAAAATGATTTATAAAGTTATATTAAATCATATTGGGGTTATAGTAATATTATAGAATTTTTAAAATTGAATTGGGAGTTAATCTGTGAAAATTGAATATTTTAATATTTAATCGACTAGTGAAATTAGCCATTTTTGGGACAGTCTCAGAATTGGACGAAACTAGTTCCATTGGATCCGTAATAGTTTGTTATTATCGGATTTCAATTTTCGTAGCAATGGGAGTTGTCGTGTGACCGTGGCAGCTCCAAACGCATCGAAATTGTTTTAATATTTATTTGGCGAGTTAAAATAGTCATTTTTCAAACAGTCTCGGATTTCGATGAAACCAGTTTCATCGGATCCGTAATGTGATATTATTGTAAGGTTTCAAATTTCGTGTCAATCGGATTTACCGTTTGTCCGGGGCAAGCCAAAACACATTGAAATCGATTTGAATCGGTTTGATTTAAATTTGACTGTTTATTTCCGTAACTCTCACATACGACCGAATTAGCGCCCGAAACATGTTCCATTGTGTTCGGAACGTGGGGTAAACCTTACGAACGCCAGGTGGCACGTGTGATTTGGAGATCGTTTGAAAAAGTCGTTTTAAAATGAATTTAATTCTAATTTAATACGTATATATATATATATACACACGTTTGCCCAAACCCTAGCTAGGGCAAATAGCTTCAGCCGCCACCTACAGTTTTAATGGCCAGAAAACGTTCATCTTCTTCCCTCCAAATCTCTCAATCCGTTGACAATTAGCAAAAACTCTCAACTAAAAAGTCGTAGAGCACGACGAGATCTACGATCACAACGGTGGAGATCGAAAACGGAGCTACCAATCATCGGGAAAGTGGCCGCGTTCGACATCAGCTCGTGCACATTTACCAACGCCAGGGGGTGGCCGAGCTCCACCATATTGCAGCCGAAGGTAGGCGTGGTGATGGGCGTCGAAGTGGAGGTTGTTGATCGTCTTCAAGTTGCTCGGTTTGGTCGTGAAAATTCAAAAACAAACGGCGGCTATGGGCTGTCTTTGCACGGTTTTGAACGAAGGGGGAGAGGATGGAAGGTGCGGCCCAGATCTGGAGCTGCAGCAATGGACGGCCATGATCTGATGTAGGGTTTGAGATAAAAAAAAAGCTGAAATTGTTTTATTTAAATTCGTGTAATCTTTAAAATAGCATAACTTTTTCATACGAGGTCGAAAACGCACGAAACCAGTTGCGTTGGAACTGTATTGACGAGCACTACGCTATGGAACTAGATTGGAGTCGTTTGGAGTCAGTGAAAATTTTGGGTAAAATTAAACGTCTGTTTAATTTTATTCGAAATAAAACGATGCAACCGTTTTAAAAGCAAAGGTGAGAACTCCTCACTCAATCGAATGTTTTGTTTCGATTTAAATTTTAAATAGTTGAGATTTAAAATTGTTGATAGTGTTGATTGTGATGAATTGAATGATGATTGCTATTTATTGTGATAAATAGACATTATACGCCGTTATTAAGCGGAGGTTATTTATTAAAAACATATACCGCGAATATTCCAATGTTTAGTGGAATTGGTATTATATATGTATATAGCAATATATATATATTGGAATATGTATATATTGGAGTTGTTGATTTCCCGCATTGTATAGCGGATGAGACCCTATTGCGCTGCATAATAGCGGATAATATTTATAAATCCCATATACCGCGATAATTTCACATTGATGTGAAATTGGTATTGTGCTAACATCTGTGGATGCAGGGAAACAGGTTGGAGGGATCCAACTGGATACCTCAACTGTATTGATTTATTTACAGATATAATTGTATATTCTGTTATCATATGATGATATATGATGTTTGAATGCTGTGATTGACTATTTGGTGCTGTTGCATCATCGGATCCATTTTTGGAAGTTTAAAAATAAGGATTTGTAAATAATTAAAAGGATTGGTTTATTTAAATTGAGATTTTTGATTTACTTTAAAAATGGTTTATATATATAAGATTTATAAAATTGATATTTTATAGATCAAAATAATCGAGTTATAAAGGAGTTTTTAAAGTGTTAAAATGAAGTATAAGTAAATCTTATAAGTAATAAGATTTATAACTTGTGAAGTTTTAAAAGAATGATTTTTGCAAATAAATGAATTATAAGTATTTAACTTATAATATGGATTTTTGGTATATAATTGAGTTATAAATTGATTTGGTTAACAAAGTGCTTTTATAAGTTAAAGTTGTTATAAAATACCAATGGAATTTATAAACATAGATTTGTAAATCCGAGAAACGACTTATTTTGATAAGTTAAATTTTTATAGCTTATTAAAGGAAGTATATTCACGATTTTGGACAGTGGATAATCCTTTAAATAAAATGTGTAGAAATGTTGAATTTGGATAACGAAGTATATTCACAATTTTGGACAGTGAATATATTATTAGATAAAATGGATATGTTTTGAGAAGTGATATTATGAAATGAAGTAATTGTTTTAAAAGATGTTTTAAAACGTGTTAAGTATCGAAAACATAGATTTCAACATTTATTGTTGAAATAGACGCTTCGAGGAATAAGGAAATGGTGGACTATAACACCATTGTTATAGTAAATGGTTTCCGAAAGGAAATGTTTTATATAGTATTGAGATTTATATATCTATCTAAATTTCGAATCCCTATACTAGTGATTTTGAGTTGTCGTAACAATGTTTTACGTAACATTCGTTTTGACTCAAATAAATGTTTAAGAGAATGTTTCCATAAAGAATGAAATATATACTTAATTTTGATTTAAGTATATCGAATATTTTCAAATGTTGAAAATAAATAAATGGATTTGTGAATTACCTAGTATTAAATAGGTATGGAAATGTTTTCCAATATGAAGTGAAATGTTTTGAGAATTTATCTTTTTAAAGATGAATTGAAATTGAATATTTGATATCGATTTGAAAATCGTATATCAGTGGATATTGGAAATTTAAATTCACTATGGAATTTATAAAGGAAAGGGAAATTTGTTTAAAAATAAATATTGATTTATTTTTGAAGTGTGGAAAATTATATATCTTGTAAAGATATTTTTGGAAGATAAATAATTTGGAAGATTATTTGGAATCTGATGATGCTGTGCAGACCTATTGATAGTTAAATAACCGACTATCAATAATTACCTTGAATGGGTATTTGTTGTGATTTGCTTGAATTTGAATGCCACACTTATTTTTGAATAAGCGCTCACTATTCGGGTTAGCCGGGAAAGGACCTTTGGGTCGTATAACCCATTCCGAATTTGTGATACGACGATATGGATCGTATTGAAGACCAGTGGTGAAGATCGGGTATTTGTGAAAATGATAGGATGACCTATCGATTGTCTCTGCACCGTTAGCTACGGTATTGAGATTTCCTTTGTGATGGGAAGTTTTATCGGGATTATGAATATCTGGATTGCAAGGACTTCTTTGGAAGTGCCTTCGGTTCTGTTCGAACCCGGAACAGACTTGTATGGTTACATGTCTGACATTACATTTTGAGATGTAAAGCTGATTTCTTTCAAATACATTTCTGTTGGTGGCGGAGAATTTATTCTCTTAGCTTAACACCCTTCTCTGAGACGTACGAGCTCAGAGGTTATGTAGTTGAAGGTTATCAGCGATATATCCCAATTTGGTAATGTGGCATGCTGAGTGTTGCTGTGAAATGATCATTGTTTGATCATTTGTGATATGATCATTTGTTTGATCATTTATCTTTGTGATCATTACTTTGATCATTTGTTTGACCCAAAGCATAGCTTTTGTATAAAGCATAGCTTTGTGGACGAGACTTCGTCAGGGCCTCACAACCCGAAAATGGTCGAAACAGGAATGTTGCGGCAAGGTTATGAGGGTCGCGCCCTTTAGGGTATGTCATTTCCTTCTGGAAAGGGGTTGTGTCATGGTATGGAGCCCAGATACTTACTCATATGGCCACACCTTATTTATTTATTTATTATGTGTGATGTTGGTTACCGAGCGCTCGGATAAAGGTCCCAAAGGACCGGGGGATGACATATTCGTGAGTTACCTAGTTACAGGGGTAACCTAGCTTTGTTGGCAGAGAGCAGTTTGTCTCTCGGGACGTCCATCCAGAGGCGATCCCATTCGGCAGTAGGAAAGGAAGTTCCTTAGCCTGACCATTTGTTGGCAAATCCATTTTCCAATACGAACCCTGTACGGTATTAGTTGTAGAACCTGCCATTTACTTATGGTGGTCACCACTGTTTAGATGGTAGCTATAGTAAGCATCAAGGTTTTAAATATCGGATTTCGGTCACGTTTCGTCTCGGAATTTTTACTCAAGTTATCTCGTATCGGGGGAGATCTTGGGCGAAATAAGTACATATTGGGTGTACATCTCGGATTGACATCTCAGGACTTATAATGCATCTCGGGAATATCTCGGATGTACTTATGCGTCTAAAATTGATGTGTCAAAAATTTATTTAACGGTTATAACTTTTCTAGTAAAAATAAAAATGGTAACATACTTGATTTACATGAAAAAAGGAATATTTTTATAAGAGTAGTGGCTTGATTAGCTTAATTGATTCGGTAATGATTGAATAATATCCTTTTATTTGAACATAATAAAGAATTGAAATTTTTCGCTATGACTCATTAAGATAAAAAGTAAAGAATATGTTCAAGAAGTTGGTAATTTTTAATTGCATTGAGTAGTTTCTTTTAAATCAATATGAAAATAAAAAATATTATGCAAAATAAGAAAAATGTATAATTTCGGATGAGATCTCGGATTGAGATTTTGATTCATATTTCGGATGAGATTTGAATATCTCGGACGAGATGAGTGTCGAGGGAGATATGGAGGAGATTTGATGTCTCGTCTCGTTTTAGTGTGAAAATGAGATCTCGGAGGAGATCTCGGGCGATATATAGGAGATTTAAAACCATGGTAAGCATAGTTTGGAATGTCTATGCTAGCTAAGATTTATATTATACTTTCGAAATGTTTTCGACACTAGACATTATTAATAATAATAAATCCAATGATTTGCGTAGTAAGCATCTTTGACTATCATAAGAAGAAATCTCCTCCAATTCTGCGTTTGCATTGTGTGTGTGGCGGGAGGTCTTATGGTAGTTTCATTTTCCAAAAGCATTGCGGGTTTCAATGTTAAAATTCTTTTGTTGTGTGTTTGAAAGATAAACTGTTTTAGTTCTCACACTAGTCACCATGACTGACTCAGAGTTTATTGTTCCCTTCCTAAACTCTGGGTGCCCACCAATTTCCACACGGGCAGTCTAGAGTTAGGTTATCAGGTCATTCTGGATTCAGGAGATGCTGTGGAGCTCAATGGCGAGCTAGATGGCGAGACGTAGCATTTATATATGATATTATTTTTCCGCTGTGTATTATGTATATGGACAAGTTCATATAACTGTCCAGTTGTGTTGTGTTTTATATTGTTGTGTAAACTCTGATGATGATGTGATGTATAAAATGATATAGTTCTTTGATTTAAAGATTATTCATTTATCTATTATATATTGTTCAGCTGCGAATGTGAGATTCTGATATTGTCTCTGTTTCTGTTGTTTCTTCTTTCTTTTTCTTCTGTTTTCTTCTACCTCTTCTTTTTCTCCATAACGATTCGGTTTTCCGGCATTCGATTGTTCGGCAGTTGATACAGTGAATGTATTAATGTCAATTTTTGAGCGACGAAAAATCGCGTTCGTTACATTTGGTATCAGAGCATATGGTTAAGCTACAACCCTGCTCTGTTGAGTGTTACTCATTAGAGATAGAGTCAGTAGTACTCTAGAATGAGTTGAGTGTAATAATAGATATGAGCGCGTATTTGTTAGTGAATATAAAATTGTTTTATATTGTGATGATTGATTTGTTGAGTGGTATATGGATTCTGGTCGGTATAGTCTGTACAACTCTATCGATAGGGATCTCTAACACTTGTTCAGAACAATTCGGCACGATATTGGTTTTAAATTGGGTAAATGAAATAATTTTACCTCGATTATATTTTGTATATAAAGAAATAATTTTTGGAAATTATTAAAGTGTATATGATTGATTGTTTGGATGTTGAAAATTTAAATATATATATAAGTTAATAAAAGTTGTTTGAATGATCCAAATAAAACAACAATTGTGAAAGAGTAAATTGTATAAGCAAATGAATTATAATGTATGAAGTTATAATTAAAATGATTTGCAATGATAAAAATAATCTTATATATAAAAGTGAAATTTTATAAGTAAAAGATGTATAAATGTGATTTATAATCTGAAATAAAATTCCAGGGAAGTGTTTGAAAGGATTTGATGTTTTGGAAAATTGTTTTGGAGAGATGAAAGCTCTAAACTCTTTTCAGGTCGCTGGAAAATAATTCCGATGATGATCGCGACATCATTGGTGTTCATTTTCGGGTTTCCAAAAGAGTAATTGCTGCCAGATTATTTTAAATGAAAGAATTTTGGAAAATTTGGATTTGGTTTTGGAAATTCAAAAGATAAATTGAATTAATTTCAAAATGGTTTTGAAAGGTTGAAAAGACTCTGGAATCCTATTTAAAATATTTTATGGGAATGATAAATGGGTTGATAACTTGTACAAAATTGAATTTTGATAGAATAAATTTAACTTAAAGGATGGAGTTAAATTAAAGTAAGTATAAGTGAATCAATAAAATCTAAGCTGTGATTGTTGAATATAAGTAATCAAGTTTTGAACTTATAATATGAGATAATAAATTTTGACTTTGGTAAAAGTTAAATAGAATTGGAATTTGAATTGGATTTATAAGTGGAAACTTAAGTTAATTTGAACAAATGATGTTTGAAATGGAATATAACTTAAGTAATGTTAAACGAAAATGATTTTGATATCAAAGTAAATTAATAAAGTGAATTTATTAAATGAATGTGAACTTGAGTTATATAAATGAAATTCAACTTTATTTGTTAAATGAAGTAGCAATTGAATTGAATAAATGGATTGAATGTTAATCGATCTATTGTAAATGAATTGATATGAAACAATGAATGTACGTGTTAATTCATTAAAAAGCTAAATGTTATTGGAAGTTGAATAATTGAATGTAAGTCAATTTAATATCGACTAATTGAATTAAAGGTGTTGAACCAAATTGAATGTAAAATTTAATAATTTGGTTGTGTCGAATATACATTGGATGTTATATGATTGTTAGTTGGTTGTATATAAATTCATTAAGTGTTAATGAAATCGAATTAGTGAAATTGGAAGCTAAAGTGATTAAATTCAAATTGATAATATGTAAATTTGAATAGAATTGGATTTAACTTGATTTGAAAGTAAACCAACTTGAATGTAAATTAGTGAATGTAAACTAATTGAAAATTAATAATTGAATGTCATTGTATATGGATTGGTTGTAAACAATTAAAAGTAATGTTGAAATTTTATAAGTTTCTTATAAACCTTGTTTAGTATGCATTTCTTTGATATGCAAATGTTGTAGTTGTTTAAAAGAGTAAATTATTAATAACTTTGTATACATGTCACTTACATGTTTAAATTGAGTAAGTACAGGTGCCGTGGCTACCGTTCGATTGATTTGGTTGCGCTAAAATGCTAAATTAATAACTGCTTTGCTTAAAAATGCTAAAAAGGTACGCCTACGCAATAAAAATAGGAAATATGAACTATTTTTCTGCTTTTCCGATCGGGTGGGTCGATGTATACATATTTATGTCAATTGTGATCCTACTACGATCGAACCGCGCAAAGGAGACGCTGGCGATTTTTTCTGAAAATTTAAGGCGTTAGAAAATTTTCGAGAAATTTTGGAAATTTTTGTTAATGAAAAGTTTATTTCTAAATTGTAATGAAAATATACGAATTGAACAAGAAAATGAAAACCATTGTTTTGGTTGAAGTTAAAGATCTTGGAAAAGTGAATGTGAAATTTTTCGCTTAGTGAATTGTTTGAAAAGTTAATAGATTTTGTGAATTTTTCTTACTTGGTAATTTCGAGGACGAAATTCTTTTAAGGGGGGAAGTTTGTAACGACCCAGAATTTCTGATATTTTAAATTCAAATATTTAATTGATTTTAAATATTAATAAGTAGAATTAATAAGTCGTATAATTTATTTTTCGAATACTAGATATAATTTGGACAATTAAATCGATAATTAAATAGTTGAAATTCTAGAAATAATTGAAATCTGGATTAAATGTGAAGGAAAATGATTTATAAAGTTATATTAAATCATATTGGGGTTATAGTAATATTATAGAATTTTTAAAATTGAATTTGGAGTTAATCTGTGAAAATTGAATATTTTAATATTTAATCGACTAGTGAAATTAGCCATTTTTGGGACAGTCACAGAATTGGACGAAACTTGTTCCATTGGATCCGTAATAGTTTGTTATTATCGGATTTCAATTTTCGTAGCAATCGGAGTTGTCATGTGACCGTGGCAGCTCCAAACGCATCGAAATTATTTTAATATTTATTTGGCGAGTTAAAATAGTCATTTTTCAAACAGTCTCGGATTTTGACGAAACAAGTTTCATCGGATCTGTAATGTGATATTATTGTAAGGTTTCAAATTTCGTGTCAATCGGATTTACCGTTTGTCCGGGGCAAGCCAAAACGCATTGAAATTGATTTGAATCGGTTTGATTTAAATTTGACTGTTTATTTCCGTAACACTCACATACGACCGAATTAGCTCCCAAAACACGTTCCATTGTGTTCGGAACGTGGGGTAAACCTTACGAACGCCAGGCGGCACGTGTGATTTGGAGATCGTTTGAAAAAGTCGTTTTAAAATGAATTTAATATTAATTTAATACGTATATATATATACATATATACGTTTGCCCAAACCCTAGCTAGGGCAAATAGCTTCAGCCGCCACCTACAGTTTTAATGGCCAAAAAACGTTCATCTTCTTCCCTCCAAATCTCTCAATCCGTTGAAAATTAGCAAAAACTCTCAACTACAAAGTCGTAGAGCACGACGAGATCTACGATCTCAACGGTGGAGATCGAAAATGGAGCTACCAATCATCGGGAAAGTGGCCGCGTTCGACATCAGCTCGTGCACATTTACCAACGTCGGGGGTGGCCGAGCTCCACCATATTGCAGCCGAAGATAGGCGTGGTGATGGGCGTCGAAGTGGAGGTTGTTGATCGCCTTCAAGTTGCTCGGTTTGGTCGTGAAAATTCAAAAACAAACGGCGGCTATGGGCTGTCTTTGCACGGTTTTGAACGAAGGGGGAGAGGATGGAAGGTGCGGCCCAGATCTGGAGCTGCAGCAATGGACGGCCGTGATCTGATGTAGGGTTTGAGATAAAAAAAAAAGCTGAAATTGTTTTATTTAAATTCGTGTAATCTTTAAAATAGCATAACTTTTTCATACGATGTCGAAAACGCACGAAACTAGTTGCGTTGGAACCGTATTGACGAGCACTACGCTATGGAACTGGATTGGAGTCGTTTGGTGAAAATTTTGCGTAAAATTAAACGTCTGTTTAATTTTATTCGAAATAAAACGATGCAACCGTTTTAAAAGCAAAGGTGAGAACTCCTCGCTCAATCGAATGTTTTATTTCGATTTAAATTTTAAATAGTTGAGATTTAAAATTGTTGATAGTGTTGATTGTGATGAATTGAATGATGATTGCTATTTATTGTGATAAATAGACATTATACGCCGTTATTAAGCGGAGGTTATTTATTAAAAACATATACCGCGAATATTCCAATGTTTAGAGGAATTGGTATTATATATGTATATAGCAATATATATATATATATATTGGAATATGTATATATTGGAGTTGTTGATTTCCCGCATTGTATAGCGGATGAGAACCTATTGTGCCGCATAATAGCGGATAATATTTATAAATCCCATATACCACGATAATTTCACATTGATGTGAAATTGGTATTGTGCTAACATCTGTGGATGCAGAGAAACAGGTTGGAGGGATCCAACTAGATTCCTCAACTGTATTGATTTATTTACAGATATAATTGTATATTCTATTATCATATGATGATATATGATGTTTGAATGCTGTTATTGACTATTTGGTGCTGTTGCATCATCAGATCCATTTTTGGAAGTTTAAAAATAAGGATTTGTAAATTATTAAAAGGATTGGTTTATTTAAATTGAGATTTTTGATTTACTTTAAAAGTGGTTTATATATATAAGATTTATAAAATTGATATTTTATAGATCAAAATAATTGAGTTATAAAGGAGTTTTTAAAGTGTTAAAATGAAGTATAAGTAAATCTTATAAGTAATAAGATTTATAACTTGTGAAGTTTTAAAAGAATGATTTTTGCAAATAAATGAATTATAAGTATTTAACTTATAATATGGATTTTTGGTATATAATTGAGTTATAAATTGATTTGGTTAATAAAGTGCTTTTATAAGTTAAAGTTGTTATAAAATACCAATGGAATTTATAAACATAGATTTGTAAATCCGAGAAACGACTTATTTTGATAAGTTAAATTTTTATAGCTTATTAAAGGAAGTATATTCATGATTTTGGACAGTGGATAATCCTTTAAATAAAATGTGTAGAAATGTTGAATTTGGATAACGAAGTATATTCACAATTTTGGACAGTGAATATATTATTAGATAAAATGGATATGTTTTGAGAAGTGATATTACGAAATGAAGTAATTGTTTTAAAAGATGTTTTAAAACGTGTTAAGTATCAAAAACATAGATTTCAACATTTATTGTTGAAATAGACGCTTCGAGGAATAAGGAAATGGTGGACTATAACACCATTGTTATAGTAAATGGTTTCCGAAAGGAAATGTTTTATTTAGTATTGAGATTTATATATCTATCTAAATTTTGAATCCCTATACTAGTGATTTTGAGTTGTCGTAACAATGTTTTACGTAACATTCGTTTTGACTCAAATAAATGTTTAAGAGAATGTTTCCATAAAGAATGAAATATATACTTAATTTTGATTTAAGTATATTGAAGATTTTCAAATGTTGAAAATAAATAAATGGATTTGTGAATTACCTATTATTAAATAGGTATGGAAATGTTTTCCAATATGAAGTGAATTTATTTTGAGAATTTATCTTTTTAAAGATGAATTGAAATTGAATATTTGAAATCGATTTGAAAATCGTATATCAGTGGATATTGGAAATTTAAATTCACTATGGAATTTATAAAGGAAAGGGAAATTTGTTTAAAAATAAATATTGATTTATTTTTGAAGTGTGGAAAATTATATATCTTGTAAAGATATTTTTGGAAGATAAATAATTTGGAAGATTATTTGGAATCTGATGATGCTGTGCAGACCTATTGATAGTTAAATAACCGACTATCAATAATTACCTTGAATGGGTATATGTTGTGATTTGCTTGAATTTGAATGCCACACTTATTTTTGAATAAGCGCTCACTATTCGGGTTAGCCGGGAAAGGACCTTTGGGTCGTATAACCCATTCCGAATTTGTGATACGACGATATGGATCGTATTGAAGACCGGTGGTGAAGACCGGGTATTTGTGAAAACGATAAGATGACCTATCGATTGTCTCTGCACCGTTAGCTATGGTATTGAGATTTCCTTTGTGATGGGAAGTTTTATCGGGATTGTGAATTTCTGGATTGCAAGGACTTCTTTGGAAGTGCCTTCGGTTCTGTTTGAACCTGGAACAGACTTGTATGGTTACATGTCTGACATTACATTTTGAGATGTAAAGCTGATTTCTTTCAAATACATTTCTGTTGGTGGCGGAGAATTTATTCTCTTAGCTTAAAACCCTTCTCTGAGACGTACGAGCTCAGAGGTTATGTAGTTGAAGGTTATCAGCGATATATCCCAATTTGGTAATGTGGCATGCTGAGTGTTGCTGTGAAATGATCATTGTTTGATCATTTGTGATATGATCATTTGTTTGATCATTTATCTTTGTGATCATTACTTTGATCATTTGTTTGACCCACAGCATAGCTTTTGTATAAAGCATAGCTTTGTGGACGAGACTTCGTCAGGGCCTCATAACCCGGAAATGGTCGAAACAGGAATGTTGCGCAAGGTTATGAGGGTCGCGCCCTTTAGGGTATGTCATTTCCTTCTGGAAAGGGGTGGTGTCATGGTATGGAGCCCAGATACTTACTCATGTGGACACACCTTATTTATTATGTGTGATGTTGGTTACCGAGCGCTCGGATAAAGGTCCCAAAGGACCGGGGGATGACATATTCGTGAGTTACCTAGTTACAGGGGTAACCCGGCTTTGTTGGCAGAGAGCAGTTTGTCTCTCGGGACGTCCAGCCAGAGGCGATCCCATTCGGCAGTAGGAAAGGAAGTTCCTTCGCCTGACCATTTGTTGGCAAATCCATTTTCCAATACGAACCCTGTACGGTATTAGTTGTAGAACCTTCCATTTACTTATGGTGGTCACCACTGTTTAGATGGTAGCTATAGTAGGCATAGTTTGGAATGTCTATGCTGGCTAAGATTTATATTATACTTTCGAAATGTTTTCGACACTAGACATTAATAATAATAATAAATCCAATGATTTGCGTAGTAAGCATCTTTGACTATCATAAGAAGAAATCTCCTCCAATTCCGCATTTGCATTGTGTGTGTGGCGGGAGGTCTTATGGTAGTTTCATTTTCCAAAAGCATTGTGGGTTTCAATGTTAAAATTCTTTTGTTGTGTGTTTGAAAGATAAACTGTTTTAGTTCTCACACCAGTCACCATGACTGACTCAGAGTTTATTGTTCCCTTCCTAAACTCTGGGTGCCCACCAATTTCCATACGGGCAGTCTAGAGTTAGGTTATCAGGTCATTCTGGATTCAGGAGATGCTGTGGACCTCAGTGGCAAGCTAGATGGCGAGACGTAGCATTTATATATGATATTATTTTTCCGCTGTGTATTCTGTATATGGACAAGTTCATATAACTGTCCAGTTGTGTTGTGTTGTATATTGTTGTGTAAACTCTGATGATGATGTGATGTATAAAATGATATAGTTCTTTGATTTAAAGATTATTCATTTATCTATTATATATTGTTCAGTTGCAAATGTGAGATTCTGATATTGTCTCTGTTTCTGTTGTTTCTTCTTTCTTTTTCTTCTGTTTTCTTCTACCTCTTCTTTTTCTCCATAACGATTCGGTTTTCCGGCATTCGATTGTTCGACAGTTGATACAGTGAATGTATTAATGTCGATTTTCGAGCGACGAAAAATCGCGTTCGTTACAAAAATACTCTGGTCAGAGATTTTGAGTTTGAGTTGACTTTAGTTGACTGTGATACTAAATCCATATAACGGAGGAGATGAATCCTCTCTTAAATAGTGCTTCACTTCTAATACTTTCAATTAACCTAACTATAGTCACTCGATGGACGTTATGCCGTGGTTTAACTATAATCAAAGCCGAGCTTTCATATTGAAGATCCATAGTATTCTCAGGTTAAGAGAACAGTGTAAATCGGTCACATCGATATTTTCTGTTTGACCTTACTTACATTAACCAACGGAAAACTATCTAGTGAATCGTTCCATATTTATCCAATAACTATTAGTACGTAACCCCTATGTCCCCCTAGTAATCAAGAGTAATACACTGCCAAGAATTTGGAAAGCATTACGTACTCCAGTCTCAATGGATACATCGATATCCAGTCTCGATGCCTCTTGACTAGGAACATTTAAAAGGGTATGTTTGTTTTCATTATGATAAATTATTCACGGTTATAACACTTTGTAACTACTATCATAAAACATACGATTTATGAATTTTCTATTAAATATACTTTTAATTAAATTAATCAATTAATATGATACATTATATCAAGTATATAATAGAAAGAAAACACCTTTATTTCAAACAAGATTAGTCAACAAGTTGGATATATGTAACGAATTACATAGTTTCCCCTATGGCATACCCCTAACTCTATCAGGGCACATCCACAATTCTATCAATCCCCCACTTGCACTTAGGGGCAATTATGGTGCTTCATCCTTATGCCTTCGACCCGTCTTCCTAAAACAGACTGAGATAGCATATTAGTAAATGGATCTTCAATGTTATCTTTCATATCTGCTCTCTTGATCATGATCTCTCCATCATCGATAAACTTCCTTATCATGTGGAACCTGCAAATGATGTGTCTTGACCTCTTGTGAGCTCGCAGTGCTTATGCAATCTGAATTGCCGCATTGTTATCACAATCTATATAGCTAAGCCCGCTAAATCCCTACAAAATCCCCATTATAGTGCATAACGCTCTTTGACTGCTACGCTTTTTCAATATAGCGCTATCAAATAGTGGATCTACTTTAAGCCCCACTATTTTCTGCTACATCTACTAAATCAATAATTTTTAGCACCCGCTTTAGCGGCATTAATGTAACAAGTTTGATTTGACTAAACAAAATCAACAAAATTAGGGTAAGAATCTAATTTAAGGCATAAGTGCTCAATATAATTTAGAAATCTATTGTAGTCACCAAATGTGGATAGCATAATTCATGATATTCTTCAATTTTGTTATATAAGAATAAACAATATTTATTTTTTCTACACAAATGATGTGAGAATGAGAATAAATTAACTTTAAATATTTAGTTTTATATTTAATGAAGCTTTTTACATCTCCACTATTTTTCGATATATCTCCACTTCATACCTAACATAACTTTTTACACATCCACCGTTATGGAACCGCTAAGTACTTTAACTTCATAGGTCATAATACATGTGCATTGGACCTTCTTTTCTTGGAACCACACCTAGCTCCTTAATGAATCTGCACAGCCACACTACTTTTGTTGTGGTGTTGCAGCATCGTTTAATGCTATATATTCAGCCTCTTTGGTAGAATCTTCCACAACTTCCTATTTGGAAAATTTCCAACCGACGAGCCCTCCGATGAGAGTAGATACAAACCTCAATATTGGCTTACTATCATCAATATCACTTTGAAAGCTTGGTTCCAAATACCCCTTCATAAGGGGTTCATTACTTCCGTAATTCAGAAACAAATATTTAGTATTTCTTAAATACTTAAGATGACTTTGACCGCCATTCAATGATTTTCTCCTGGTTTAGATTGATATCGACTTACTGCACCTAGTGCTAAAGCGACATATGACCTAGTACATAGCAAGGAATATAAGATCGATCTTATTTTTGAAGCATAAGGAACCTGATTCAAGCATTGCCTTTCCTCATCCGTAGATGGGAAGTCCTTAAAAAGGACAATTCCATTGTAACGACCCGGAAATTCGAACACTTCATCTTGGAATATCTCAACTTTAGGAAAATGATTAAATATTGAAAATATGATTTTATAATCTTCTTAAACACTTTTTAATTAATAATTGATATTAGAAAACTTATTTTTGAAATGTGTTTACAAAAATATATTCTTTGATTAAATACTGGAAATGTGACTGAAATTTTTTTTTGTTAAAAATCAATATTTTGTTCAATAAAAGTTGTAGGAATATTTGTACATGTGTAGGATAATGTATAAACACATTAAAAAGTGCTTAAATCCTCTTATAACTAATGATAATTAATTAAGTTAAAAGATTCTAGAAAGAGGACATAAGGACACTTGATTTAAGGAGGAAAAGGTGGAGCAAATCATGGAAGGCATGGTGTGTAAGAGGTATGAAAGGGAGTAAATTCATGGTTGACCCTAGGAGGGTATTAGTGGTCTTTTACCACATTTCCTAAACCTATATAAGCATATGCAAGGCTCTCTTTATTCTCACAATTCCTAACTCCTAAAAACTCTACTTTTTCACTCACTTTCTCTACACAAAGTTCTTAAATCAAAACAATTCTAAACAAATCCAAAATCCTCCAAAGTCATGCTATTGCCTTAAATACCATACAACATCACTCTACCCCTCAAAACAAAAAGCATAGGAGCCATCCCCCTCAAACTCTCTAAAGCCATACCCAATTAGGGCTAATCCAAGCTTGGTCGTGCACTTTTTACCCCCTCTTCTCTCTTATTGTTCTTGATTCTTGGCTTGTGTGTTGAAGGAAGGAAGTGTAGTAGGGTTTGATTTAATGTTAGTAGGAAGATAGTGGAATTTGATTCAAGTAAAAGTGAGTTATCTCACTCATTAATCAAAACCATGAAACATGTCAAATGTGATAATATATATGATAATATTGCTTGATAATATTGCTTGCTATATATTATTAATAATAGGCATTAACTACTTAAAGTTATGACCATGATTATATGCTTCAAAAAGTATGTGATTTGCTAAAGTATTGCCTTTTAAACTATTGAGATGTGTAGTTTAAATAAAATGCATTCGAATGCTTAGAATGGACATGTTAACTTGCTTATAGGTTAAAGCATTTTAGTAGTAATGTGGATGGAATTTGGAATCAAATATGTGTATAAAAGTGAATGACACTAAATATTGGTTTGAATATGGAATTGTCTGTATATCGATAGTCGCTATAAACGCATTATGCAATCCCTTCCTTTTATCTCACTTTTTAAACTCCATATTTCAATTATTTTCATGTATAATGTTTTATATACTTAAAGTAGTATAAAATCTAGAAATAAATGAAGTTTTAAAGCTATGTATTTATAAAACAAAGTTAGTGAAGTTATGGTCCATATAGCGATAGGGCTATGAATGTAGTTTTGAAAATTCAGTTTTAAGCAAAGTTTAAAATATTGATAAATTGGATATTTTATGAAATCTTTCAAGGGATTTTTTATAAAAGATAAATAAGTATTTTAAAGGAAATAAGAAGTTTAAATATGTTTTAAAACAATTATACTAAGTTCCAAAGAAAATATTATTTCTATTTTATATACACCCAACTTGTATTTAAAAATAAAATAAAGGTCTTCAAAATCAATATTGTTTGCGCCAAAAATGGTCACAAACCCCAAGTGTTGTGAAAGCACCAGTGTATGAATACAAATCAGCAATATTCAGACACAAATCACAGATCTAAGCTAGCAATAAACAGCAATCCCGAAATAAATCACAAGAACACGAGATTTATAGTGGTTCGGCTATCTCCGGCCTACGTCCACTTCAATGATTTTTATCTTTTATTGATGTTCTTTGCTGATTATAGATGATTACAGCAGATACAATGAATGAATTCGAGTATAACAACAATGGAAAGAAGTAGAATTGAATCCAGCAGAGTCTAGACGTCGAATAGCCAAAAGATCTCTTTTATGCATGCTTCAAGGGGCTATTTATAGGCGTAGGAGGCTGAGATCGCGCCCAAACTTCGGGAGACTTCTTCTGGCACGTGAGGGGGCCCGCGCGACCGACCCCACCAAGTTTCGACTTGATCTGTGATCGATACGAGACCGTTTCGTATCCATCAAAAAATGATCCAATCGAGCTGAAACTTGGCAGGGACGTTCTTTACCTTGCACGCAAGCTACTGTGAAAATTTCATTGCACTTGGATCAACAGTTTGTGAGATATGATCGATTCAAGGTCATGTTTTTCGTAGTCTGCTGCTTTCGAATCCACGCTTTCGTATCCATCCATTCGACTCGATCGAGGCACATGCGCGGGGGATGACGTGGTGCGAGTTTCCTGGATCGATCCAATTCTTGCGGCGTATCGACTGGGTCCTCCGTGCGCTTTGCTCGCATCGCCATTCCACGTTGATGAAGACCATTTCTCATCCATCGCATGCAACTTCATTCGCACCTGCAATTTATTAGGGGGATGCTCGGATCGATCGACTTTGGTCAAGTTCGTATCCGTATGATCGATACGAACCAGTGCTTTCAAATCGATACGAACAACAGCTGAGTGATAGATACAAACGCGGCATGCGATGGACTCTATCAGAGGTTCGCTAGTCGATATGAACTCGATGGGCATGAATAACACAGTCTGGGATCGATTCGAAGACGATCGATTCGAGGACGATCGTTTCGAAATCGCTAGCTCCTGGTGGATTCGAACGAACTGAGGCGGTGTCGTCCTGATGGATACGAATACGATGGATTCAAAGCGGGGCGAAGCTATTTTGATGGATACGAATCTGATCGATTCGAATAGGTTGTCTCTGATGGATACGAACATCACATTTTATCTAACTTGTATCGATCATATCTTGTTCATACGAACTCCGATTTACCTGAAAATTGGAATGTTGGCTTTCATGGCTTTGCTTGCCATGTCTTATCAATTACGGCCCGATCTGGACTCGGGAAAAATTCATCGATATCCATGGTTATCCTGCAATGCATAGCTGAATATTCATGACTAGTTATTATTGATTTTCAGTTAGTTTTGGGTATCTCAGCTTTGCTAAAAAGTTGGGATAACACTTTGCCCCCCAAAACTTGCCTTTTTGTAAAAGGTGTGTTTTGATCAGTCTCAAATTGAATGCAGTGAGTTCATGTTTTATTTAGAGCTTATAGCACTTTCAATCAAGGCCACGGCTGTTCGAAGCCGAATTGTTATCAATTTCTGCCAGTGGAAGTTAAGAATGAAATTCTACAGTCTCTCCGGACTGTTGATGATCGCTCCGGACCCTTGCGAAGCCTATTCCAGACTTAGTGGTCGAATAGAAAGATCCTATTGCACTCCGGCGTTGCTTTCTACCCCTTGCACTCTGGCCCCAGTTAGGGCATGAAGCGATGTCTTGGCCGTTCTGGACCGGTCGTAGCCTCTCCGGGCTCCTGCTGGATCCCATCCTGTCACTCTCCGATGAAGGGGAAACAACGTTAAGTGGGTCGATCCTGTCGCTCTCCGGCAATGCGACCCACTTCTTGCACTCCGGTTCAGTGTATCTGAACATTAAGCGATGTCATGGCCTAAATCGTGGGCCGATCATAGCCTCTCCGAGCTCTTATCGAATCCCGATCCAATCACTCTCCGGCGAATAGGAAACGATGCTTAAGTGAGTCGATCCTGTCGCTCTCCGGCGAAGAAACTCACTTCTTGCACTCCGGACCCCACCTCTCCGGGTAGGATCATAAAGCGATCATCTTTATATTGATATTTAATGTTTATCCTTTAACTCTCCGGTCAAAGGTTTGTTTCGATAAATGTTTCTTTATTAAAGTCAAATCCTAGATGTTCAATCTCAAACACCAGGAAAAACAAGATAATGCCTCTCCGGGCGGAGCGGTCTATTTCCTTCTTAGAGCATGCCTAGGGATCTCTCCGGTTCACATACATGAGTAAGTGGGATAGCCGTTTTATTTTGGAAATCAAATCTAAGAAAACTAATCGACCAGAGTCCAAATCTTGAACTTGGCCCTTGCCATCACAATCAGTTGATGACGAGTCGTGATCCCGCTCCAGGATCATTCCTGTTAGGTGGAGGCGGTAGTTGTTTGGGCCTTACTGCCACTGCCCGTTCTCTGACATATTGTGGCAATCTACCACTCCTGGCATGTTCTTCCACCTCTTCCCTTAGGTGGCGCATTCATCGGTAGTGTGCCCATCCAACTCATGGAATAGGAAGTATTTTCCAGTCCTGCGTTCCCGCTCCGTGGGATCTCTCCTGGGTGGTTTTCGATAGGGGAGTTGCCCCCAAGTTTCAGTGTAAACCCTTTCTAGGCTTGCCGTCAAATCTGTGTATTGCCTGAATCTAGGCTCTCGGAATTTCTTCCGTTTGTCAGGACCATCATGTGCGTCATCCTGCTTTCTCTTTCCCTTATCTGCCCTGGACTGTTCCCTTGCGGTTCCTTCGCCTTGTGCAGCATTTACTTTCTGCCTCTCGGCTCGTGATTCTTCTAGTCGAATGAATTTCTCAGCTTCATGGTAAAATTCTCCGAGATCTTGTGGTGGATCTCTTGTCAATGAATCTTTGAATTTGGTGCCTTCTCCAACTCCTGCCACCGTCGCCATCAAAATCATCGATGGATCCGGGCGATCTACAGAAGCCACCGTTGCATTGAATCGCAGCAGAAAGCCTTTTATGGACTCTCCGGTCCTTTGCTTTATCGAAGCTAAAGTCATCACACTCTTGGGTCTTGTCACATGGACCCTAAATTGTTCCATGAAGCAATCTACAAGCTCGCCCCATGTCCTGATCGATCCAGTCTTTAATTGCCTGAACCAAAGTGCAGCCAAGTCTGACAAAAATAAAGGGAAACATCGTGTCATCACTTCCTCGGATGCTCCCAGTACTTCCATGTGTCTAATGTATCGGGTAATATGCATGGTCGGATCCGACTTCCCATCATACGGATCCAGCGTTGGTAGTTTGAACTTTGGAGGGTTCTTTGCATTCCTGATGTTCAGAGTGAACGGACTCCGACTGACCTCTTCCAACCCTCCGCTAGACAATCCTCCTCTCATGAGTCATCGCACTAATCCAGCCATCTTTTCATCTCCATCCTGGGGTTGCCCTCTTGGTCTTGAAGGGTATTCTGGTACGTACTCTTCGTGTGGCCCGTTAGCGTTGGTGTTGGCTCCAGCTTGTTGAGCTCCATCTGTCGGCCTTCCAGCATCAGATCCTGAGGGTCTGCCCCCAAGTCCTTGTTGATTGTCTTCTGGATCTGCATTCTGACCTTCATTGGGTTCCGCAATCCTAGCTCCTTATTCCACATTCATAGCCGTTGTAGCTGGTCCCAGGCTCTGCACCCCTACAGCTCTCATCTGTTCAAAGAAATTCTGCAGCATCTCTTGTTGGCTTTTCATTATTCTTTCGTGCATCAGATTGGTCATGGTCTCCATTTCGTCTCTGGTGATGTAGATCGAAGCTGGTTCTTCTCCAGCGCCAAAGGATGCCTCTTGACTTCCTCCTTGTTGGCTCCTCTCAGCTCTTTGTCTCGTTTGTCGAGTCATTGTCCCCCAAATCTGATCCCCTCAAGCTTTTAAATCTGAACTCTGAATCTGGTGTAGCGGGTGCTAGTTCAATTCTCAGTGAAAGCACCAAAGTGTTTGCACAAAAAATGGTCACAAACCCCAAGTGTTGTGAAAGCACCAGTGTATGAATACAAATCAGCAATATTCAGACACAAATCACAGATCTAAGCTAGCAATAAACAGCAATCCCGAAATAAATCACAAGAACACGAGATTTATAGTGGTTCGGCTATCTCCGGCCTACGTCCACTTCAATGATTTTTATCTTTTATTGATGTTCTTTGTTGATTATAGATGATTACAGCAGATACAATGAATGAATTCGAGTATAACAACAATGGAAAGAAGTAGAATTGAATCCGGCAGAGTCTGGAGGTCGAATGGCCAAAAGATCTCTTTTCTGCAGGCTTCAGGGGGCTATTTATAGGCATAGGAGGCTGAGATCGCGCCCAAACTTCGGGAGACTTCTTCTGGCACGTGAGGGGGCCCGCGCAACCGACCCCACCAAGTTTCGACTCGATCTGTGATCGATATGAGACCATTTCGTATCCATCAAAAAATGATCCAATCGAGCTGAAACTTGGCAGGGACGTTCTTTACCTTGCATGCAAGCTACTGTGAAAATTTCATTACACTTGGATCAACAGTTTGTGAGATATGATCGATTCAAGGTCATGTTTTTCGTAGTCTGCTGCTTTCGAATCCACGCTTTCGTATCCATCCATTCGACTCGATCGAGGCACATGCGCGGGGGATGACGTGGTGCGAGTTTCCTGGATCGATCCAATTCTTGCGGCGTATCGACTGGGTCCTCCGTGCGCTTTGCTCACATCGCCATTCCACGTTGATGAAGACCATTTCTCATCCATCGCATGCAACTTCATTCGCACCTGCAATTTATTAGGGGGATGCTCGGATCGATCGACTTTGGTCAAGTTCGTATCCGTATGATCGATACGAACCAGTGCTTTCAGATCGATACGAACAACAGCTGAGTGATAGATACGAACGCGGCATGCGATGGACTCGATCAGGGGTTCGCTAGTCGATATGAACTCGATGGGCATGAATAACACAATCCGGGATCGATTCGAAGACGATCGATTCGAGGACGATCGTTTCGAAATCGCTAGCTCCTGGTGGATTCGAACGAACTGAGGCGGTGTCGTCCTGATGGATACGAATACGATGGATTCGAAGCGGGGCGAAGCTATTTTGATGGATACGAATCTGATCGATTCGAATAGGTTGTCTCTGATGGATACGAACATCACATTTTATCTAACTTGTATTGATCATATCTCGTTCATACGAACTCCGATTTACCTGAAAATTGGAACGTTGGCTTTCATGGCTTTGCTTGTCATGTCTTGTCAATTATGGCCCGATCTGGACTCGGGCAAAATTCATCGATATCCATGGTTATCCTGCAATGCATAGCTGAATATTCATGACTAGTTATTATTGATTTTCAGTCAGTTTTGGGTATCTCAGCTTTGCTAAAAAGTTGGGATAACAAGTATTAAGTACATATTTTTAAAGTAATATTTCCTATAACTATTTATACCTTATTTATAAGTAATTTAAAAGTATTTTATTTACGTATAATTTTATAAAACCATTTTTAACTAATTTATTAAAATAAGAACTTTGACACACTTGCTTCCTTAACTTATTTTAAATTATATTTCCTTATTAAATAAAACTACTATATATAAATCATTTTAAAAAGAGTTTCAAATCTATTTATACAAATAATTTCAAAGGACTTTTGATTTAAAAGAAGGGATGATAAGAAACAACTATGTAATGACATTAGTTTGATTGTTTATGGAACGTTAGTATTACTATGCTTAACACTATAAGCCGTATGAGTAAGCTTCCCTATTTGTGAGAGTCAAGACTGATATTAGGTAGGGATAGAGCAATAAAGCTCTAACCTATCAACATCCTTCTAGGCTGAGGAATAGTTAAGCAGAAATGTCGAAAACGAGTTAAGTACACGAACCTTGATTTCCATACGCAAGTGCTTGAGATTTGATAGTCGATTAGTCGACTACTGAACTTGACCAAATTTAACTTAGGAAGTATAAGAAATGCTTCGTGGATTTATGCCAATGAGAACCCCTGGGGAGGAGAATTGGTACGAAATGCTTATAGCTTTCGACAACTTATAAAAGAACCGAAATTGAGTTAACTGGGGATTCATCGATTGGTTTTGAAGAGTCCGAGATCGGTAAGTGTTTTACTTACTGAGTACCACTTCAATACTATTATACTGTTTAGTTTGGAAAGAGGTCATTGAAGTGGATTCCGTTCGAGTGATGAAGACTCGTATAAAAGGTGTCGAACGTAGCCTTGACATCGGGAAAAAATGACCAAACACAGAGTATGCTAAACAATCCTAGGTTTAACTAACCCAAATAAGGGGTACATCAACCTAATTATCTAGAGTATGCTTATAGATATTGCTAGCGGGAGTAGTTAATACTTGGTCCACGTGTTAGGGCGTGGGCTTGTTGTGTTTTCCTTATGGTATATTTTATCTAGAGATATACGACGCTCGGTAAGGTATGAGATCGGTCTCATTGAGGAGGTCTCCATGGAAAATCCATCTATACGAACGTCCCTTAGCAGTTTTGAAATGTACTCTAATATGTTGTGGTGTGACAAATGTAAGCATCACAACTATTTTCATATTTATACTACACACCTTAAGACATTTTCTATAATATCACCTAATGTAAATAACAATTGAGTTGGTTCTTCTAAGGGGAAACCAATCTGGTGATTCTGTTGGTCTCGGAAGTACTGTTATGTAAAACCCTGAGATTGCAATTACCGAATGATAAATTAAAAATTATGATCTTAAGTTAAAAATGGACCTAAACAAATTTTTGGGAATTTAAATTTGCAATTGGTTTGCAAATTAAAGTATTTCGGGTTTAAAATGGGGAAATTAATATTTTTGGGATTTAATATTTAAAAGGGGAATTTTAAAAGGTGATAATGGGTTTAATTGGCTAATGAGACGATTATATGGTTTTAATTAAAATTAGGATGCCACTTAGGATTTTGTTCACATGATAACCTTAGGAAAATAAACTAAGTCCTAATGAGTTTTAAAACCTCTTACCATGACCCATTAACCAACCCACTCCTATATAATATCTCAAACCCCTCCCATAAACCCTAACCCTCCTCTTCATAAATTCCTAAACCTAGATCTAAACATAATTAATGGCCTCCCTTTAGAAGATTCATCTCCTTCTCTTCATAATTAAACTAGTTTAATCTTTGAAAGGTAATGCAATCTCTCATATTCTCTAATCTTTCTTAATCCTTATTTTATCTCTTCCATCTTGTGTAATCTTTGTTTTCATTTTTTTATTTTGGGTCCTTGAAGTTTCATGATCTTATGCTTTGGGATTGAGGAATTGGCTTGCTTGATATTGTGCACACTAACTATTTGATCAATTGCTTCTTTGAGGTAATTACTATCTATTAGTGATTATTGCTAGTTATATCTATTAGTGATTATTGCTAGTTAATTTTGGTGAAAATTTGATGCCATAACTTGAAAAAAACACCCCTAAATCACTAAAATCAGCAATTTGTGTTGGCTGGAAATGTGTAGGCTGAAAACATGGGCCTGAGTGCCCAAAACAGGCCTGGGTTGCACCAAGGCACAACAGGCTAGCCCAGTTGGGCTAGCCAGAAGCAGGCCAGCCCCTAGTGGGCTGGCACACTAAACCCCCCCAACCCAGCCTGCTGGGCTGGGGACCAGCTGACCCCAGCCCGCCCGGGCTGGGGCTTCCCCAGCCTAGGCGGGCTGGGGACCCAATGGACCCTAGCCCGCTGGGCTGGGGCTTCCCCCGCCCAGGCGGGCTGGGGACCTAATGGACCCCAGCCCGATGGGCTGGGGCTTCCCCAGCCCAGGCGGGCTGGGGACCAGGTGACCCCAGCCCGCTTGGGCTGGGGCCAGGATGAATCCCAGTCCAGGCGGGCCGGGCTTGAAAAAAAAAACAATCTTGTTTTCAGACTTTTTACCTCTACTTCGCGATGCCGCCACGATCGCATCCGAAGTCGGAATTCGACGTTTTTGGTCTGGTTGGAAAGGTGGAGTTTCGAACTCCATCTCTGGAAAATTTGGGCAACATCGGAGTTCGTTTGGTACTTCAAATTTCGTGTCGAAGTTGAACTCTGGTCGCTGTTTGTAAACAGTATGAATCTTTTTCGGGTTCCAACTTTGAGAGGTCGCTGCCACTTCGTCTCAACTCGGAATCCAGAAATTCTTTTTGCATCTTAAAGTAGGGATGTTGGACTACATGCCTGCAAATTTTAATGACATTTGGACACCGTTTGCTGGTCCAAATAAATTGCCGAACTTGAGTTCGCAGCTGTTTTTGAATGTTTACAAACACTTAGAATATTTTTCAGTGATTTTGTGGTTTTATTGATTTCTTTGAGATTTGTCTCTAGATTTCGTACACGGGTTTTATGAATCATTTTCAAAAGATTTTTCACTCCTAAATCACTTTAGAATTTATTATATAATATTATTTTTAATTATTAAATTAATTACTCTATAATAGGAGAGTTTTCAAAAGCCGTTTTAAAGTGATTTCAAAATCAATTATAAATCCGTTTCGCACCATTATTTTCTATAATAAAAATCTCACACTCACTTTTTAGCACGTCGAGCGAAATGGAAAGGTGCTTAAATGGTTAGGAAATCTCTGGCCTATGGAACCGTGTGTATTTTCTTTCCGGTTAATCCCCGACCTATTCGATTGATCGTTTTGACCTTTGGGTCTAGTTTACCGATGATACGAGGTGGACTTTTTATTGTTTGGAGTGTGAGCTTGCTATTGGTTAGGAAACCGTTTAGTGCGAACGTGGGGTATGTGACTCATTGTTAACACTTTATGGGTTCCTCACCAAGAAGTTAGTGACACATTAGCCTCTGGGCGGCCAGTACTGGACCTCTGGGTCACCACGCCTCTGGGCAACCGTCTCTGGACACCTGCTCTATGGAGCAGTTTATTTTTCGGCATGCGCCTCTGGGCCTTTATCCTTCTGGGAAGGATCTCGCCGTCTCGCGCGTTCCGCATCTGTGCGAGTGATCGATCACAACTCTACAGTACTTGGCAACAACGACTCTGGTCGGTGCACGTGCAATATTGATATTATTTGATGATTTTTATATCCATTCGAGTACCGCCATTCGGTGTTGGTTCTATGGAAGCATACGATGTAAGTGCGATTGCCTTGTGGATTCACAGTGTCTCTGGACACTGCTTTTCAGTGTTGGATTTCATTGACTTTTCAGTATATCCCCATTGCTCTATGGAGCATCGATCTTTGCTTAGGCATTGATTACAGACTCTGGTCACTCTTGGGATTATTGCCTATGGGCATCTTTTTATGGCTTTGGCTACGCCGATGATATGAGGCGATTTTATTTATTCTACACTTTGGTGTTGATTTCTCTTTGGAGATTTTTATTGTTTATTGATGATTAGGGATCGTCATTATATTCATGTGGTTCATAATATACTTCTCCTTGGATAAGTACTGTTTTATTTATGTACCGCATTATTATATATCTCAGTTATTACTGATTGTTTAGCTAGCCTGACCCGAGTGTTTTCGCTCGGGTCAGACCGAGTTGTTTCAGGTTAGGTCTCTGGACTTAGCTTCTGTGCTTCCGCTTGGACATTATCTGCTATGCTGATAGATAGCACTTTTATTTGTCCACTATTCCGCTACCCTATTATTATTCAGACTTTGATATGTACATATTTTTAACCCACATGTGTGGGCAGTGGCTTTGTACCCTCTTATTGTATTTGGATCTGTATTGACGATGTATTGTTCTGGGATTTTATATCTGTTATGTGATTCTGTTCTGTGATGTTTTATCATTTATTATTATGCTTTGTCCTGATAGATCTTTAGCCATTTGTAATTTCGTTATAATTATTTACCAAATATGTCGAACCACTTGAAAAAAAAATATAGATACCATCCTTTCGACGTATTCAGTAGATAGTTATAGCTTGATTACAAATGGTCGCTTCCACTATACTCTATTCTCCGCTTTAACAGACAGTGTTACTCCCGTAATACTCTTTGTTACAGTGGGTCTCAGAGTGGGGCGTTACAGTTTGGTATCAGAACTTGGTTTCAGGAATAAGCATAATAAACACAGAACAGATACACTTAGTACAATACATTTTAATTAGATCCGAATTAAATCAAATCCCTTCCTTAGGTTTATTGATAGATAAGTTAGGAATATGTATAGGAATCCGTTATATTCCGTAGTATTCCTTAATTAATTATCTATCATTGAATCATGTCTAACTCTAATTCCCGTTACGACATGTTTGACCAATTGAGCGGTGCGAGGGTCTTCTCTCAGCTTGACCTTGCCACCAGATTCTATCAGCTACGAGTCGTGGAAGACAACATTCCTCTTACAGCATTTCACACTCGTTATGGTTCTTTTGAGTGGTTGGTCATGCCGTTCGGCTTGACGAACGCTCTGGCTTTCTTCGTCGATCTCATGAATCGAGTATTCCGGGAATACATCGATAGAATCGTTCTGGTTTTCATCGACGATATTCTTGTTTATTCTAGATCCGAGGCAGAGCATGCTCGTCATCTGCGGATCGTCTTGGATACTCTTCGTCAGCATCAACTTAAGGCCAAGCTCTCCAAGTGCCATTTTTGGGAGAGCAAGGTCAAGTTCTTGGGCCATATTGTATCATCTGAGGGTATTTCTATCGATCCTGCCAAGATCGAAGCTATTCAGAATTGGAAGCAGCCCGAGAACGTTCATGATATTCGCAGCTTCCTTGGGCTGGCGAGTTATTACCGTCGGTTTATCAAGGATTTCTCTCGAGTTGCACTTCCCCTCACGACTCTGACTCGTAAGAGGGTTCGCTTTATTTGGTCTGATAAGTGTGAAGCTTCTTTCCAGCGATTGAAGGAACTTCTCACTCATGCTCCTATCCTTGTGGTTCCTGAGAGTAACCAGGATCTTGTTGTTTACACCGACGCTTGTGGTAGCGGCCTCGGTGCTGTTCTTATGCAGAAGGATCAGGTGGTTGCTTACGCTTCTAGGCAGCTACGTCCGAATGAGGTTCGCTATCCTACTCATGATCTTGAGTTAGCTGCTATCGTCTTTGCCTTGAAGACGTGGCGTCATTATCTATTGGGCGAACGTTTCATTCTCTACACCGATCACAAGTCGCTGAAGTATCTTTTCAGCCAGAGAGATCTCAATATGAGGCAGCAGCGATGGCTTGAGTTTCTCGCCTCATATGACTTAGATATTCAGTATACCCCTGGCAAGGGTAATCGTGTGGCTGATGCACTCAGTCGCAAACACTCGGCAGTAGTTTCTATGATGCTAGCCGAGTGGGATATGCTTGAGACTCTTTCTATTTGTGATATTCGAAATCGAGCTCCGTCTTCTGATCCTCAGATCTTGTTATTCAGCTTGGAAGCTCGACCTATTCTATAGGATCGCATTGCCCATGCTCAGCGGCAGGATCCAGACTTGTTGCGATATATTCATCTCCTTGAGTCGGGATCCAGTGATGAGACATTGCTAGATTATTCTATTGATTCTCATCGGTGTCTTCGCAGGAAGAACCGTATTTTGGTACCATCTGATTTATCACTTAGGCATGACATTCTGGACGAGTGTCATTGCACTAAGTACACCATCCATCCTGGGTCGAGTAAGATGTATGCCAACATGTGTCGCCTATTTTATTGGGAGGGCATGAAGAGTGATGTTGCAAGTTATGTAAGCCATTGCATGACTTGTCAACAGATCAAAGCTGAGCACCAGCGTCCATCCGGTCTTCTTCAGCCGCTAGAGATTCCATTGTGGAAATGGGATCAGATATCCATGGATTTTATTGACGGTCTGCCTCGATCGAAGTCAGGCCATACTTCTATTTGGGTCATCGTTGATCGCTTGACCAAATCAGCTCATTTCATTCCTATTAAGTCCACTCGGACTGCTCCTCAGCTTGCCAAGTTATATGTGAAGGAAGTCGTTCGACTTCATGGCATTCCTAGCTCTATCGTCTATGATCGAGACACTATCTTTACTAGTCACTTCTGGAAGTGCCTACAGTCAGCTTTGGGCTCAAAGCTGAATCTCTCGACTGCTTATCATCCTCAGACCGACGGTCAGACGGAGAGGGTGAATCGTGTTTTAGAGGATCTTTTGCGCTGTTGTATTCTGGATTTCGGAGGTAGTTGGGAGGATCACTTACCGCTTGTAGAGTTCTCCTACAACAACAGCTTTTAGTCTAGTATCGGCATGGTACCTTTCGAGGCTCTTTACGGAAGGCCATGTCGCTCTCCTGCTTGTTGGTTAGAATCTGGTGAGAAGCACCTTCTTGGTCCAGATTCAGTTCGGGAATCTTTTGAGAAAATTATTCTTATTCGTCAGAGAATGAAAGAGGCGCAGAACCGTCAGAATTCCTACGCGGACCGCCGTAGGAAGCCTCTTGAGTTCTCCATTGGTGATCATGTCTTTATTCGGATATCTTCCATGAAGGGGGTTGTGCGTTTCAGCTCTACAAGGAAGTTGGCTCCTCGTTATGTCGGAACATTTCCGGAACGCATCGGCCCCGTTGCTTATCATGTGGCTCTACCTGCTCATTTCTCTGGAATACATGATGTGTTCCATGTCTCTCAGCTTCGCAAGTGTGTGCGCGATCCTGATTCTATTATCGAGCCTCATATCGTGCCTGATTTGGAGATCTCACCCGATCTATCTATAGAGCAGCGTCCTCTTCGTGTGCTTGATTTGGAGATCAGACGTCTTCGAAACAAAGAGGTTCCGCTTGTGAAGATTCAATGGTCGTCTAATCCTAAGGACTGCACTTGGGAGACCAGAGAATTTATCGAGCGTACTTATCCCGGTTTTCTTTCATCTTCCGACACGGGTGAGCATCTATATTTTATCTTCTGTATTCCTTTTGTGGATTAGATGTTATAGACGACTTCTATATTTAAGGAATTGCAGGGACGCAATTTTCTTAAGGGAGGGAGTCTGTAACAACCCTGAGATTGCAATTACCGAATGATAAATTAAAAATTATGATCTTAAATTAAAAAGGGAGCTAAACAAATTTTTGGGAATTTAAATTTGCAATTGGTTTGCAAATTAAAGTATTTCGGGTTTAAAATGGGGAAATTAATATTTTTGGGATTTAATATTTAAAAGGGGAATTTTAAAAGGTGATAATGGGTTTAATTGGCTAATGAGACAATTATATGGTTTTAATTAAAATTAGGATGCCACTTAGGATTTTGTTCACATGATAACCTTAGGAAAATAAACTAAGTCCTAATGGGTTTTAAAACCTCTTACCATGACCCATTAACCAACCCACTCTTATATAATATCTCAAACCCCTCCCATAAACCCTAACCCTCCTCTTCATAAATTCCTAAACCTAGATCTTAACATAATTAATGGCCTCCCTTTAGAAGATTCATCTCCTTCTCTTCATAATTAAACTAGTTTAATCTTTGAAAGGTAATGCAATCTCTCCTATTCTCTAATCTTTCTTAATCCTTATTTTATCTCTTCCATCTTGTGTAATCTTTGTTTTGTTTTTTTAATTTTGGGTCCTTGAAGTTTCATGATCTTATGCTTTGGGATTGAGGAATTGGCTTGCTTGATATTGTGCACACTAACAATTTGATCCATTGCTTCTTTGAGGTAATTACTATCTATTAGTGATTATTGCTAGTTATATCTATTAGTGATTATTGCTAGTTAATTTTGGTGAAAATTTGATGCCAAAACTTGAAAAAAACACACCTAAATCACTAAAATCAGCAATTTGTGTTGGCTGGAAATGTGCAGGCTGAAAACAGGGGCCTGAGTGCCCAAAACAGGCCTGGGTTGCACCAAGGCACAGCAGGCTAGCCCAGTTGGGCTAGCCAGAAGCAGGCCAGCCCCTAGTGGGCTGGCACACTAAACCCTCCCCCCACCCCAGCCCAGGCGGGATGGAGACCAGCTGACCCCAGCCCGCCCGGGCTGGGGCTTCCCCAGCCTAGGCGGGCTGGGGACCCAATGGACCCCAGCCCGCTGGGCTGGGGCTTCCCCAGCCCAGGGGGGCTGGGGACCTAATGGACCCCAGCCCGATGGGCTGGGGCTTCCCCAGCCCAGGCGGGCTGGGGACCAGGTGACCCTAGCCCGCCCGGGCTTGGGCTTCCCCAGCCCAGGCGGGCTGGGGACCTAATGGACCCCAGCCCGATGGGCTGGGGCTTCCCCAGCCCAGGCGGGCTGGGGACCAGGTGACCCCAGCCCGCTTGGGCTGGGGCTTCCCTAGCCCAGGCGGGCTGGGGCCAGGATGAATCCCAGTCCAGGCGGGCCGGGCTTGAAAAAAAAAAATCTTGTTTTCAGACTTTTTACCTCTACTTTGTGATGCCGCCACGATCGCATCCGAAGTCGGAATTCGACGTTTTTGGTCTGGTTGGAAAGGTGGAGTTTCGAACTCCATCTCTGGAAAATTTGGGCAACATCGGAGTTCGTTTGGTACTTCAAATTTCGTGGCGAAGTTGAACTCTGGTCGCTGTTTGTAAACAGTATGAATCTTTTTCTGGTTCCAACTTTGAGAGGTCGCTGCCACTTCGTCTCAACTCGGAATCCAGAAATTCTTTTTGCATCTTAAAGTAGGGATGTTGGACTACATGCCTGCAAATTTTCATGACATTTGGACACCGTTTGCTGGTCCAAATAAATTGCCGAACTTGAGTTCGCAGCTGTTTTTGAATGTTTACAAACACTTAGAATATTTTTCAGTGATTTTCTGGTTTTATTGATTTCTTTGAGATTTGTCTCTAGATTTCGTACACGGGTTTTATGAATCATTTTCAAAAGATTTTTCACTCCTAAATCACTTTAGAAATTATTATATAATATTATTTTTAATTATTAAATTAATTACTCCATAATAGGAGAGTTTTCAAAAGCCGTTTTAAAGTGATTTCAAAATCAATTATAAATCCGTTTCGCACCATTATTTTCTATAATAAAAATCTCACACTCACTTTTTAGCATGTAGAGCGAAATGGAAAGGTGCTTAAACGGTTAGGAAATCTCCGGCCTATGGAACCGTGTGTATTTTCTTTCTGGTTAATCCCCGACCTATTCGATTGATCGTTTTGACCTTTGGGTCTAGTTTACCGATGATACGAGGTGGACTTTTTATTGTTTGGAGTGTGAGCTTGCTATTGGTTAGGAAACCGTTTAGTGCGAACGTGGGGTATGGGACTCATTGTTAACACTTTATGGGTTCCTCACCAAGAAGTTAGTGACACATTAGCCTCTGGGCGGCCAGTACTGGACCTCTGGGTCACCACGCCTCTGGGCAACCGTCTCTGGACACCTGCTCTATGGAGCAGTTTATTTTTCGGCGTGCGCCTCTGGGCCTTTAACCTTCTGGGAAGGATCTCGCCGTCTCGCGCGTTCCGCATCTGTGCGAGTGATCGATCACAACTCTACAGTACTTGGCAACAACGACTCTGGTCGGTGCACGTGCAATATTGATATTATTTGATGATTTTTATATCCATTCGAGTACCGCCATTCGATGTTGGTTCTATGGAAGAATACGATGTAAGTGCGATTGCCTTGTGGATTCACAGTGTCTTTGGACACTGCTTTTCAGTGTTGGATTTCATTGACTTTTCAGTATATCCCCATTGCTCTTTGGAGCATCGATCTTTGCTTGGGCATTGATTACAGACTCTGGTCACTCTTGGGATTATTGCCTATGGGCATCTTTTTATGGCTTTGGCTACGCCGATGATATGAGGCGATTTTATTTATTCTACACTTTGGTGTTGATTTTTCTTTGGAGATTTTTATTGTTTATTGATGATTAGGGATCGTCATTATATTCATGTGGTTCATAATATACTTCTCCTGGGATAAGTACTGTTTTATTTATGTACCGCATTATTATATGTCTCAGTTATTACTGATTGTTTAGCTAGCCTGACCCGAGTGTTTTCGCTCGGGTCAGACCGAGTTGTTTCAGGTTAGGTCTCTGGACTTAGCTTCTGTGCTTCCGCTTGGACATTATCTGCTATGCTGATAGATAGCGCTTTTATTTGTCCACTATTCCGCTACTCTGTTATTATTCAGACTTTGATATGTACATATTTTTAACCCACATGTGTGGGCAGTGGCTTTGTACCCACTTATTGTATTTGGATCTGTATTGACGATGTATTTTTCTGGGATTTTATATCTGTTATGTGATTCTGTTCTGTGATGTTTTATCATTTATTATTATGCTTTGTCCTGATAGATCTTTAGCCATTTGTAATTTCGTTATAAGTATTTACCGAATATGTCGAACCACTTGAAAAAAATATATAGATACCATCCTTTCGACGTATTCAGTAGATAGTTATAGCTTGATTACAAATGGTCGCTTCCACTATACTCTATTCTCCGCTTTAACAGACAGTATTACTCCCGTAATACTCTTTGTTACAGTGGGTCTCGGAGTGGGGCGTTACATGTTATGTATTTATACGCATTTCTGAGTTTCTCATACCAGACTTATGTCTAACACTGGTGTTTTCTTTTCCCAAAATTCCTCATGTGCTCTTTCAAGTAGACTGAGTAAAGAAGGTCTTAGGGTTGGATGTTTCAAGCTTATGGAGACAAGCTGGATGCTTCCATCTATCTATTTACTCATTTTATTTTTCATTCACTATTATGTATGTATTCAGCATTGTGAGACGGTTACAACTATCTAGGCTGATGGTAATACTTGGCCACTTTTATAACTCTGAGATTCATGTATATTGGAATAACTCTTTATACTACACTTTTGGTACATTATATATTATCGTTCCGCATGTGAGATTTCGATATTGTGTTCATCTTTCTTGTTCTTTTCTATTTTATTTTATTTTACCCTAACTTTCTATCTTTTTGGTAGTTGGGTGCTCAGCACACGAATACCGTGGATGTATTTAGGGTCAACATTCCAGGATCAAAAAGGCAATTGTTACATCCATGTCCCACGAAACATTTTACCACTTGGAGCTCTTCATACTAAATCACCTTAGTATATTATCTATGCATAGAGATTGGGACAGTACCAATATCCTTTTCGATCTATCTCAATAGATCTTAATACTTGTTATGCAGGCTTCCTTACTGAAATCCTTCATCAAAAAGTTATTAGATAGCTAAGCTTTCAATGACTGTAACATTGGTATAGCGTTACCAGTCGATAGCAGATCATTAACATATAAAAATAAGATGTTATAACACTATTTTTATCTTTTTAATATATGCACACTTCCTATGTGTTTTGATAGAAACCAAACTATTTGATTACCTTATCAAAACATTTGTTCCAACTTTCGATCTTAATAATCTATAGGCCGTACTGCCCCTCCTACTGACCTCAAAACCCTTTGGCAATGACATATAAATTGTCTCTTCTAAATCATTGTTAGAAACCTATTTAAATTTTAAATGCCCATTTGTCAAATTTCATAATCATAGTATGTGACGATTAAAATTAGAACCGGTTGGATTTAAGCAGGGCGACTTGCGAAATGTTTCATCATAATTAACATCTTGAATTTGAGGGAACCTTTCGTGACCAACCTCACTTTATAGGTCTCAATCTTTCCATTTGTATTGATTTTTTCCTTAAATATCGATTTGCAGCCGATGGGTTTTATAACTTTAGGTCTAGTTTCCAAATCCAAATTTTATTCATGTACATGGAATCCGTCATGGATTTCATCGTATCTTGCCGTAATACAAAGTTTTTACTCTCCAAGGCTTGCAGGTATGTGAGTGGATCGTCATTATGAATGAGACAATCCTTGCTCTTGTCGCCAACAAGGAACCCGTAGTGTCTCTTTGGTGCATAAGGTTCACTATTAGACCTTCTAATAGGTTGCATATTTTTAATGTGAGTCGGGAAACTATATGTCTATTGGGTCTCTATAGAAGTTTCTTGGAAATCATCCAAATCTATTGTATTCCACTAATTTATCATGAGAGAAATTCCTTTTGTAAAAAGGTGTCATGTCTAGAAACAAAATTTTTTTGTTCCCCGGTGTGATACAATATGTATATATGAGAATTTCTTGGATACCTTATAAGTTTACACAAGAGCAATCATTCCTCAGACTTACTCAGATTTACATTCTTGATGTAAGCGGGACAACCCCAAACCTTTAGATAATTAAGGTGGGTTTCTTATCAGTCCATAATGCATATGATATTTCAGGCACAAATTTAGATGGTATATCATTCAACATACATGTCATTGTTTCCAGCCCATATCCCCAAACCAAAGAGGTAACTCCGCACCATTCATTAATGATTGAGCTATATCCAACAAGGTTTGATTTCCCCTCTCTGCTACACCATTGAGTTGGAGAATATATGGAGGAGTGACTTGAAGAAGAATCCAACCCTCTTTTTGGTATTGCTGGAGCTCAAATCCAATGTACTCACCTCCTCGATCAGATCAATTTTTTATTTTCCTATTACTTTGATATTCAACTTTGCTTTTATATTTAACTAGTTTCTTATTGATCTATGATTTTTTTTTCATAAGATACACATATCCAAACCTAGAAAAATTATCAGTAAATGTCACAAAGTTCAAGGTACCATCTTTGGTCATCTTAGACATCGACCACAAACATATTATGTACGAGTCCAAGAGTTCATCAACTATTTTATTGCTTCCACCGAATGGGTGCATTACCATTTTTCCTTTAAGACATAACTCATAAGTATCAGATAAATCAAAATAAGACAATGGTAGAAACCCTTGGTTTCTTAACTCGTTAAGTTAGTTCTTACTGATATGGCCCAGTCTATAATGCCAAAGATATTATTATTAACTTTAAACACATAATTATTTTCAACAGCAAATATATTATTTAAATTAGGAATATAAATACCATTATTTAATGAATCACATCCAATTATTTTTTACCAAGGCAAGCAGGTATTTTTAATTGTCCACTTTTTATAAAATAATAAAAAACAGAAGTGAGGCAAAAGCACATAAAATGCTATATGACTGGCACCACAAGGTGAAAGGAAGTGCAGATTAAGGATCTTAAGGCTAATTTAACACTAGAGGGGGGTGAATAGTGTTTAATGGATTCTAAGACTTATATGAACTAAATTAAAATTATGACACAAACAAATGCAGAACTTAATCACAGAACAATAACAGAATCAAACACAGATGCAGAAAGTAAATAAAAAGCAGTAAAAGGAAAGAAAACACCGGATTTTATACTGTTTCGGAGTTACCCTACATCTAGTCTTGTACCAAGGTAGAACACCTCATACAGATTTTTATTATACCAATGTCGAGATTACAATCCTCAGTTTCTAAAGGCTTTGAGGTACCCTCCCGTCTCACGAGTCCAGGGCAAACTCTCTTGATTTACGGGCCACAAGATTACCCAATTGATTTCCAGACACAACCACACCTTATAGAGAGACTCGATAAACTTTTGATTACAAATTGATCCTATAACTCTGAATAGCACTTTGATCTTCGAGAGAGGGCAGAGAATCAAACAAGAATGAGATTCTAATTTGATTCAATTGAGAATTCGGTAGAATTTCGGCACGATCTTAAAAATATGAATATTTTAGAATATGGATTTGTGGAGAAGAAGGAGTGAAGATATGAAAATAGTTAGTTAAAAAATTCGTTTGTGAAGGCTATTTATAGACCAGTAACGGTCATAACCATTCATGAAGAGATTTAAAAGAATAGACACTTCTTTTGAAAATTGAAACTTTTGAATTTAACGGCCACCATGTCGACATGGGGTATCCCATGATGTCGACATACCCTAGTTAAAAATAATGTAAAATTTGTTTCGAAAATGGTATTGAAAGGAAAACAAGATGAAATGATTCTGGAGTAAAATAAACTAATTTCCTTATGTTTTAAAATAAAGAAGAGTAGAAAAATATATTTTTAGAATGTATATATTAATTTGATTTTAAATCTCAAGTATATATTATAAGAGAATATTTAAAAGTCGGAAGATAGTTTAAAAAACAAACGAAGTTTAAAACAAGAGTTTATTTAAAAACAAAAACAAAGATATTTTAAGGCTAAAAAACTTTTTGAAAATCATTTGAAAAGATAATTTTTAAGGCTAAAACATTCTGAAAAGCAGTTTTGAAAATCATTTGAAAAACCATTTGGAAGTAGTTTTGCAAGCTTCTTCCAGCAGAATATCTCATCACATCCGGACTCGAGAACTTGTACAAAACCAGGATGTTCATGGGTTTGTAAGCCACTTGTCGTGGGTTTGTAAGCCACTTGTCGTGGGTTTGTAAGCCACTTGTCGTGGGTTTGTAAGCCACTAAGAAGATAGAAATGGGTTCCATCCCAAACGAAATTTGGAATGAAGATTTCCGTGCTATTATGAAGTTTTAACAATAAACTAGACACATATCTTGAAATCTTGATCTTGATACTCTAGAGTCTTCAATCTTGAGTCTTGAGTCTTTATACTGATCAGTCTTCAGTAATCAATACCTACATATATCTATATATCCTTCATATACATATCTATCTAGACAATAGTGTTAGTATATATTTTATAATAAGATAAGTTAAAAAGGTTGTTGTCATCAAAACATACATCTCAGTTCCTAACACAAGGCACATCACCCACATATAAATAACATATCCACTACTAGCATAAATCTTACAAAGATGCAACCAATGCATCAACAACCTTACAAATAATTTTGTGACCAAAAAAATATATTATAGAAAAGCAACATATGACGCAAACATGAGATGAGCATTGAAAACATTGACATACAAGAGTAGCAAGCTATCACTTTAAAGATTCTAGTCAAGCCAATAACAAAACTTAATACATGAGTAACATGGTACAATATATCACATTTCAAACTAGGTAACCAAAGTAGATGCAATAAAATCAAGCCAAACAAAATATGCAAACAGATTCCAACAAAAAATACTTCACCTTACAACATATTCCAAATGAAATCAAGAGAAAGAAAATAGCTTCATTCAAAGAATGTAATTTCTTATTAGCATATAGATGCATTTAAGCATCTGCATAAATGCAATAGATAAGTAAAGTAGAACCTATAAACTTCACAAACCAAGGCTAAATATTTAAATGCACTGCTGTAACACCCCACCTCTAGACCTATATTACTCAAGAATAAAACAAATAATATTGTCAAGTAATATGGAGAATGAGGCTGTATAGGAGCGACCAATTGTGCATATTACTTTTGGGCTAACACTGCCACGCTTTACCTTTCTGAATTTGAATAAATGAATTCTCGCGTGACTACTCTCGGCATAATGCAACAAACACGTTCGCTTATGTAAATCAGAACAATATACAATACAACACAGAACATAGAATTACAAAGAATATACTTCACCCCGATATCACATAAGTTTCAAAATAATATGTACATCAAAATGAGTCCCTATCTCGACCATTACCAAATATACATAACCATGTCTAACACAAAATGTCACTAATCACATAAGTACTTATAACTTCAACTATGGAGCAAGCTAGTCTCATATATATATCACCGAGTCTCGGAACCTGTCAAGTCTTGACCTGACCTAAGTATTTATAAAAATAAATGGGCAGACCCTTTCTAAATAAAATCGAATGAGATCACATAATAGGCAAATATAATGTTCAAGCTATGGAAACAACTACATGACATAGCATATGTAATTTAAATATCAAGACTAAACACTATCACATATTGGTATAACATGATTATCATAATTTATCATTCCATTATAATGTGGATATGATCCATCCAAACTCAATATTGCATGACATCAATTAACATCGACATAATGCTGTATTACTTTTAGTTAACGCAAAAGTAAGGCATATAGTAAGTGTGAAAATCATATAGAAGATCCTATTAATGTCTTGATTATTTGGAAAATTATCTCCTTATTATTGCGAGCTTCTCTATTCCAAACCATACTACCCTCTTAACACAAGGGACTCATATGGTACATACTACCCTATTAACACAAAGGACTCATATGTATTTGCTTTCGAGTTGTGGGGAACCACTAACACGGATACCACAACTAGGAGTGCGACCTCGCAATTAGCCTACAAGGTCTAGCGGATAAAATAAGTGAGCTATGACATAATATATTTTCCCTCTTGCTCAGTTCAATTATAAAGTGTTAAATACTATCCAACAGTAATCACTAAAGATACACACTACAACAAAAGTACCATTTTACAACACTAATTCTGCAACAATTGACCAGAGTGTTGTAAAAATTGTAGAACTTTTACAACATTTTCTGAAAAAAATGTTGTGCTAGGTTTATTTGAACAACATTTTTTGTACTAATGTTGTAAATAAAAAGTTATCTATAACGTTTGTCTAAATTGTTGTAGAAAACTATTTTCAACAATGGTTTATTTATGTTGTATTAAATTTGTTTTCTCATAACATATAAATAATGTCATTGAAATTACTAAACTAAAAAATATCTTTTTAGCATCGTAATTTTATAGTATTCTACAATATTTATCAAACGTTGTAAACTCAATGAAAAACAACAACAAAAGATTGTTATATATTCTATTTTTTTATTTTACAACATTTGCATGATGTTGCTGCATTTCGTATTTAGGACAATATTATTTTAACATTGTTCATGATATGATGTTTCGACAACTTTGATAAACGTGGTCAATTCTTGCATTTTAACAATATTTTAGTAACATTGTTGTAAGTATGTTTTATAACTAATAATATTCTTAAATATTGTAGTAAAGACAATAAATTGTAAATATTGTATGATGTCCTTCGCACTTAATTATTGCATCGGTTTGCTCCACGTAATATGCATTTGTGCATGTTCCAAAAATGATCAAAGCAACAATATCTTCATCATGATAATGACCAAGCTCCAAAAGTTCCCACAGCATCATCAACCTGCTTATATGGATCAATATGCAAACAATTATATTGAATCTAACTTATAGGCTACATCATATCTAAGTAGACATGTCAAACAGGTTAGGTCAGATCATAATGAATCAGGTAAAAGTTGACCTGATTCTTTTTATGATTCAATCCATTTGATACGCTCATTTCATACATTTTTTAAAAGGGTCCATATCATCAAATCATCTTCATATATCGATAAACCCATTAAATCCACTTTATAAACATAAAAAATTTGAAAAATCTAGATAAAGTAGAAAAATGTCAAACGAAACCAAGAATTGTTTGGATTCGCATAAAAAAAACTGCATACATAAAACTGAATCCACAACAGATAGATTCCATGAACTGCACTACATAAATTAAAAATTTATTTAACCTCAAATCAACATCGCATGCTAACTGCATATAGATTCCAAGAACTGCATACATTAAATTTTTTATTTAACCTCAAATCAACGTCACATGTCATGAAAACAACACCAACCAACATGAATATGCAAAAACAACATCAAATAAATTTTAAACTGAATCAAATGACGTTAGTGCACCAAATTACATATTGTCCTAAAATATCCTGGGGTAATAACCAACATACAAGGCCACCTATATAATATAAAATTGAATGAACAAAGCATTAAAAGGAAGCAAATATCAGGGCCTTACAAAAAATTCAAGAAGCATTGATAGTCTATCTTCATGGTTCAAGCATATAATATATCTATCGACTCCTATATCTGTCCGTTTAACTTTTTCCAACACCGGGCTCTTCTAAGTTGCTTGGTTTGCCCTTGTTATTGTCACACCATCTAGAAAATAAGCCAATTTTATGGACTGATGCATCTTGAGGGGACCTGCACAGACCGATGAAGGCATGCACATACTTTATTTAGCTTTGCCAAAGTTTGGAGGACCTGCACAGACAGACCTTGTAAGCATTAAATACAATATTATTATTATTAGCAATGACATGGGTGCCAAAGCTATGGTAGATGTAGTTGCAGTAGGTGAACAAACTGTGCATTACGTTTTAGCCTCCATAGTTTGAGTCATATTAGAAGCAAAATCAAGTTTAATCAAATCTCAAATAAGTGAAGCTGGTTATTAACAAACTTACCTCCACTACGCTTTCCTCAAAAATTAACAAACTTACTAAAGCCAATTTTGATCAGTCTTCCAAAAGCAACAAAACAAATCTCAGGATATTTTCATGGTTAAGTTATACCGAGGCAACACAAATGGTGTAGGTGGCAAAAGAAAATATTATGTAGTCTTAAACTTAAATGTGGAAGTATCTTGTGATTTTGGTAGAATGCATAATAATACAATACAAATAAACATGATAGATAATTTAATTATGTATTGAAAATCCATAAACAGAGTTTTGATAGTTTTAAACAACAAAACCTACTTTTGATTTAGGAATTTGAAAATATACCAGAACATATGCAAATTGAAAGGTTATAAATGCACTAAAATGATTCAAACTAAGAAAGGTTGATATTAGCCGAACTGACTAAAATTAGGTTAGTACATTGATTCATAAAGCATGCTGGTTTACATTTTAAGATAAAAATTTATCTCGATCGTTTGTGAAAACGCATTATCATATTCTGGGCAGGCAATTGTTGCTTCTTGCAAAGGAAAAAAACTTTTTCTGATAGGAAGGCAGATTCTTCATTATCAAATCTAAGCGAGTGGAATATCAATTATTGCATATACCAACTCAGTGACCATGATCATAATCTGGAAATTCAATTCCACCAACTTCTACTAGGAAAATGATTCATAATTGACGTTTTGCACATAGGCAGAGGGAAACGTGTATGTTTTCCATGATATATAGTATGTACTACAATACAGTTATCAGTACTAAATTTAGAACTGTTTAGGGAGGTAGCAAGTATAAGGAGCTCGGAATCTTAATTTGAATGTAAATAATAGATCTGGTATACAGGTTTCATTTTTCACCGACTCATTACCTACTTTTATTAGAGTGTTAATATTACTGTCCATGATGACTTTCTTGCTATTGTACACGTTAATTTATGAAATTCAGAACTAAGTAAGAATATCGAATTCACATCTGGGATTTATTGATAACTAATGTAGCAATAAGATGGGGTGTAAATGTTAAGTTTTTATTATATTTTTGTTATGAGATGTTCTGCATGCTAATTCTCAGTCAAATTATATTTGTTTCACAGTATATACTAAACTGGAATCCTAATATAATTCAATTTTGCAATATGTGAATGTTCCTTGGATATATATAATATAGTTAAACCAAGATTTGAGAGTGTCTGAGGAAAGACATTGGTTTTGGGTAATTGCACGTTTGACTGTAATGGAGGGTCCTCCTGTGTAATAGGATTTACAACTCAGAAGCCAATTTGATAGAAACAAATAATTGGGAAACTATAGAAGGCATAACTATTATTTTTGTACATAGGAATTGTGCATTTTTCTTAGCATTTAATGTTAAATGTATAACTTGCATGGATTATATTTGTAATTTAGAAAGTAATCAACAACTCTGAATTTGATCAATTATAGTGAATTGTATTTGTTTCTTTACGAGATACTAATACAAGGTACGTTGGTTGTCCTTTTATGATGATTTCTACAAACAAAAATGGCCCTACCTTCAATTTAGTTGCTTTAGAAAATGCTGACATTTGTATGACCTATCACAATTTTGCATGCTGTATCTTTAATAGCTAACACCACTACTACACATTGCGTATTACGATAATTATTGTTTTATTTTTTGATGGATTACAAATTTACCTCACTTTTTTCATATAGCTAATTTCTATATTACACGTAATGCAGGAGTAGAAGCTGCTCTTGGGAAACCACCGCATCTAAATTTTAAGCCGTTTCCCTGTACATGTAAACGTCACAGTAGTTGCATTTTTTGGACTAAATTATCTTATGAATCCAATCTGCACAGTATTTGTTTTTTAAGTTACAGCCATGTACCGAGGCATCTTGATGTTAAATACCTTTTGAGTTGGAATTAGACTATTTTCTTTTTAACGAGCTATTTTGCCGGTTCAATGGATTGTTCTTAATGTTATCTACCTGCATCTTTGAGAAATCAATGAATTAATTTATTTTCATATATTGCTGAAATTATAAATATTGTCATGTTTTACTTACAATATTTGACAATCATTGCACAATGCTTATCTACGACGTCTATTATATGAATATAAATGTGTCTTATAATACGTTAGAACACCATTGTTGAAAACCATTCATAACAGTTAACGATTGCAGTGATAATACTAAATACAACAATTAAAGATAGTTGTATAAAATCAACTTTGCAATGTTTAACAAGTGACGGTAATAAAGTTTTAGTAACATGTAAACTACATTGTCTACTTTATACACACAACGTTGAATAAACATGTTTGCAATGTCAAACACTACGTATGAAAAAGGTTGTATGAATGTAATAGAAAACTCTTGTTAAATTATGCGAACATTATTTGCAACACTGAATAAACATGATTGAAATTCCAAAATACTACATTAGAAAATAGTTGTATAACTGTAATGCACAATTCTGATTAAACGATGCAAATACTATTGTAACGACGAGTAAATATCGTTGTTAAAATTGAGTTTACGATGATTGAAAATCATTAACAAAAGTAAGTATGCACATAAAGATATCATTGAGAAAAAGTTTATCATGATTTTTGAAATATGTTGTAAATGACTATTTTGTAACCATTGGAAAATGTTGTTAAAGATTTTTCAATCATTTGAGGGTAATTCTACAATATTCATGATGTGTTATAAATATATTTTTTACAACGTCGTACGCAACTTAAAGATAAATGTTGTAAAAGATACCCCATCTTTAACAACTATGGATATGACAACGTTATGATAAACGTTGTCAAAATGCATCAACAACATTTATTTAATGTTGTAAAATGATATTTTTCTTGTAGTGACAATGTGTATCCCATACCACTCGGTGTTGCTAGAGTTTTACTATAGGCTAGCAAATACCATTTACTTGATTATTCTATAAAACAAGTTGTATAATCATCCGAAGAAGTGACACCAAATGTCCTATACACTCAGGGATACTACTTTGTTTCATTATAGTTCTCATTTCATAGACTAATAAATATCATGCAATAACATTTCTAAAATCATACAGAAATTTATTTAGTTTTACAAGTCATATATAAGTGCGATAAATTGGCCATAGCTGAATTATTGTTCACAAGCAATAGTTTGTAATCTCAACTCAAGCATAAGGCTTTCAACATCTATAATTGTATTTGTATATACTTATAAACTTCTCTAAAATTCATAAATCCTTTTATATCACAACTATATATGTATAAGCTTATATTCATACTTGTTGTTACCATAGGTTAGTAATTTGGAAATCTAGATTGATAACCGGGTGTTTAAAGATGTAAATACGTACATATAGTTGTTTAGAACCCTTGAAAGTTCATAAGCTTATAGAATATATTTCTAAATACGTTTTTATAAATTACTTTATTTAACAAAATATGAGTTGAATTTCCCATCGTAACATGTCGTAACAAGTCATCCAACATATAGCAACAATCGGCAATGAACGAGGCGACGAATGGGCGAACCGGGGGAGTTTCCCTAGAGCTGGAATAGCTCTAGGATTCTACCATCGGACCATCGGTGGAGCACCACCGATCGACCGGTGTGGATGAATTTGGAGTTGTTCTAGCTTCAAAAACTCCTCTGATCGATCATTGGTGATGATGTTTTAATCTTGGGTCTAGTACAGGTGTTCCCAGGTGTGCATGCGACAAACACGTTTCAAACATTGCATTATAATCATCAATTAGAACATCCAATTTCTAATTTATATATGACTAAAGCTTTCAGCGTACAAGGTCAGTAATCAATGCAAATAGTTGCAATTAAACTTTAGATTTGAGAAACTGATTCATTCTACCCTACATGCGATTCTACCTAGAAAGAGTGGTGAGAAATTCTCACTTGAATTCTTACAATTTCCTTAGAGATTCGCAGCCCAAAGATCAACTTGTTTCCTTACTTGATGCAAACCCTAAAAACTATGATTCAAGGAAACACAAAAGGGTTTCATAACTACACAGAAATGAAATTGATTAAGCTAGAATGTGGAGAAGATATAGAATAACATACCTTGATTTTATAATAATTTTCCAAATTTTATTTATACTTAAAATGGAAAGATTTGATTGAAAGAGGGATTGGGTCTTAAACTTTGAACGTATAGGATAATAAAAGTGAGGAAAAATAAGTAAGTGTTTACCTCATTTGCTTAAGTGTGGACTTGGGTTTCCTTTAGGCCCATTAGAATAAAAATGCAAGTTCACTTTCTTATTATTTTTCTTCCCTTTACAATACATATTTTCTAATGCTATTTTATTTGTTCATAAATTAAATTCCTAATATGTATAAAATTCAAAAGTACACAATTCAAGACTTTTGTAAATTTTATTAGTTTTCTTTGGTATAAAAATCCTTATTTATTTAAATGCATATTTTATTTTCTAATGTATAAATTATTTATTTTAAATTTTTAAATATTTTATCATAAATAATAAATTCCATATCATAGGGATAAAATCTCTATTTCCACCATTTAAATAAAATTAATTTCATTCAAATTCCCATAAATATCCATAATTTATTATATTTTTGCCAATTTAAATTTATTATAGAGTTTTATCAAGGTAGTTATTCGAACAAGGTCGTTACAATAGCATACCCCAACTTGCCATCATCCACCATTAAGTCTTGTAAACATGACACTTATCATCAATAAAAGCACACACTTGCTGCACTATGGCAGTCCCTGTGTTGATATATTGGAAGGAGGGAAGGAAATAACAACAGGTAGATGGAGTAGAAGGCACATAGTTGACTAGAAAGCATGCACTCAAATATATACGCTAATGATTGCAAAAAAAGCAGAATACGACACTAATAAATAGACCAAAACTTTAGGAACCCAAATATTCCATACTACTGCCAAAATCAAAACCTTACCATACTTAGTGACTAACCACGCAACCTCAAATAAATTCTAGGAATGGAAAGCAGGCATGGAGGAACACAGACATGCAACATCCATTTACGCTAATGTTCCAACTCACATTAGAGTTCTGGCACAGGGGTAAATCAACCGAAAGGTCAACGAGGAGAGACGATGGCATAAAATGTGAATTCAAGAGGAAAGAGAACAAAAGGCTAAAAATGAGGTGGAGTAGTAAGAATCAAATAGACCAAAATGTTAATAAGAAAGAAAATGACGAAGATTAAAAAGGAGGATTGAAGTTGATATGAAGATATCGGCTTTAGAGGGAAGCAGTGGAGATATAGCAAAGTGAATGGAGAAGGAATTGAAATGGAAATGGAAGAGGCAGCTATAACATTAGTCCCCAATAATTGCATCTTAAAGGACAACTTGGCCGATTATTTTATTACTAACCCAAATATTCATAATATTGTCTTTACAACTAAAACTACATTCGTTCTAAGTCAAACATGAGAAAAATATTATTCTAGAAATAAAATTAGGTACACAATAACAATTATTTAAAGTCAAATTATAACTACTCGCCAATTTAACATGATATTCTCTCATTGCTTCTACATCTACGTTATCTCCATTTGTAACTTTAAATTTCATGCTTTCTCTAGTGATAAGCCTCTTGTATGGAATGTACCATTACGAGCAAAATCATATTCTTTTCCCTTTAATTTCTTCAAGTGCTTTGGAAAGTTCCTCTTCTAATATCCCTTCTTTGAGAAAAAGTGACAATCAACTTTATCTCAAGTCTTTGACTTCCTCTTGCCACCCTTTGATTTATGTTTTTTCTTCTTTAAACCTTCTGATGAAAAACCACTCTTGACAGCAAGCACTACACTCGGTTCCTTCGTGAACGTACTTTCGACAATCCTTAACATATTAAGAAGCTCAATGCCAGTGCACTTGAACAAGTTCTTTTTGAAATTCAATATAAACGGGCTCAAATGTGTAGTTATATCCTAAGAATCAAGTTGGTCTACAGCTCGATGCCTAGAGCAACACCTGGCTAGGCGAACCTCTCGATGTACCCATTATATTGAGTACGTGCTCTTGGACTGATGAACCCTTTCTCATCTTCATATGAAACAATTCCCACGAAACCTCGAACCTTGTGGTATGAGACTGTTCACCGTACAACTTTTATAGTAACTGAATATTTATTAACATTCATTTTCTCGTATTGTTGTTGGAGCTCGATGCTTATAGTGGACAAAAAATAATAGTGAGCTAGTTCGCAATTCATTTTCCAATCCTTGTAAGCCTTAATTTGTTTGGACATGGCATCTTTGTCGGGTTTAGTTCCAGGTCCATTGGTGATGACATGCCAAAGCTTCCGTATATAAGTGCAATTTTAACATTCCTAAGCCAGTTTTTGTAGTTAGTTCCCATTAATGTGTTATGTTCGAAGAATAGCTCCATAGTTACCATGTGTCTATGCAAATTCATCAGAGTAATTAGATATTGTTGCATATGTTCTTATACTTATTGGAACGGTTTATTATATTTGTTTAATAAGGCTCTCATTGAATTCTATATCTCTCAAAAACCTTAAAAGATATATAGAAATTTCACAAATTCATCTAGTGGGTGCTAGGGTCCATTTATCATGTCACATGACCTTAACGGTGCTCAAAATATCATATTCCCCATAAATGGTAAGTAACATGTTACTATTTATATCCAATAAAACTCCTTACATACATTTTAACTATGCATTTAATCTACTTCATGACCCTGAAGGTGCTCAACAAATCATGAAGTACATTAGACACTCTAGACCTATTCATTTTGCAATATCTTAAGGAGAGATTTGTAACCCTTTAGCGCTCAACAAAGTTACATATCATTCTTATATAGCTGTAGAAAATATAAATATAAATATAAACACGCCTTAGATATTCTATACCTTGAGGGTGATAACCAAGCATGATAGGTAAGGTACTCTATTTATATTATAAATGTTGGAGAGAATTATTATTATTTTTAAATTCATAATTAAAAGTAATTTTATAGAGTATTACAGACTACTCAACAGAGATAAGATATGACAATCATATCTTATGGTATCGAATATGTTTTATATACGTCCAATTTCTCCCCTAAGTCTCATAGATTTTATTTATTTTGACCCCCTGTTTTCTTTATACATATAATACACACATACACGCACGCACGCACGCACATATAAATATATTTAACTATAACATTTATAATTTATTTAATTGTGTATATATTTATATTGTTACCCGGTATCCTAACCCGGCTATATTGAACTGATTGCATAAGATAGATTCGACTGTTATCAAGTTCGGTGACCCTGGAGTAATGGTTGTGGGACCTGGAAGTAAAGTACAGATGGTCACATAAAGCCAAATTTGGATGGAATTGGTAGATAAATAATGCAGGATACTTGAAGTATGGAATATAGCTTAGTCAAAAGGAAGAGATCGGTATGGTTTGACTATTTGCTACAGATCGGCATATTCCAGTTGTTAACAAAGGGGTCAGCATGAGTTGATGAATAAAAGGATTGGCATAGATGAGTATGGATTGGCATGGCTGATTAACTTGGAATGACATGCTTTAATTCACAAAGAAGGGCTCGGCATAGATGACTAAGATGGATCGACATAGTTGCGTAAAGGAAGGATCGACCTATTTTGAATATTATGGTTCGACATATTCTGTGAAAGAGAGGGATCAACATTCTATATTAGAAAATATGGTTCGACAAGCTTCATTGAATATGGATCGGTATACAACCATTTAGAGGGTTCGGTAGAAAGCATTTCACAAGTCGAGTTAAATCAAAGATTGATCAGTAACTTGAGCTCCAGTGGTCTAAATGAAATGATATTTGAAGAGCCAATATATTTAAGCATGCAGAAGCTACCATAGGGATCACTGCCAAATATCGACCAATGAAGGGATCGGTACCGATCCCTCTTCATTGGAATTTGGATTAGCGACCCCTCTAGTGGGCCCATGTGGATTAGGAGGTCCTTTAGCCGAATTTTCAGAGAGATTGGTAGTCATCTTCATCTATAAATACTGGCCTAAGGGGTCATTTTGAGGATCTTTACGCGGTCGGTTACCATATTCTTTATTGTTATCAAGTTTTTCCTATTCCTTGCTGCTGTAATTAGATTATTAATTCATCAATAAAGATAATCTTCAAAGTGGAAGAAGGCATACAACACCGAACCACTATAAATTTCTGTGTTCTTGATTATTGCTTTTATTAGTTTGTTAGTTTATTATATTCCTTAGTTTTAATTTTACTTTCTTCATTTACCTCTCTACATAATTCTACTCTTGGGTGTTTGTGACCAATTTGGTTGCAAATATTTTGGTGCTTTCACTGAGAAACTTGATTCTCATGTTGCTAGGATCCCCTTTGTTGCTACTGGATTGGACAAATCCCCTGAAGGAGATCCATAATTATCTTCATAAAGTTGCTTATACTACTCAGATTTGCTGAAATCTAAGTAAAGAGATAGATAATGGTGAGACAAACTAGATCTACTTCTCAGAATGTGGATGAAAATGAGACCGCTAGCATTCAGCAAGGAGACCCAAGCAATCGACCTAAAAATTTGAATGCTGATCCAGCTGAAGTTCAGAATCCTACTGATTCTATAACCAGAGTTGAATTTCATAATATAATGAGAGAGTTGATGGAAATCCATCGACAACTAAATCAGCAAATTCAAAATAATATCAACCTGATGAACCAGATTACTCAGCAGCAGCGTGGGAAGGCCAGGAGGGATCCCACTCCTTACTTGACATCGGAAAGTTCAAGCTCATTGGATGAATATCACAGGCATAGGCATCGCAGGATTGAAGGAGATCACGTATAAACTTCAAAGCGTCGCTTTGACCATCACGGTCTCCCACGACCGTTCGGTGCCGATCACTCCCTAGGGATCGGTACCGATCCCTCCTCTAGAGGAGGGATTCCCCCTTACACTTAGGGAATTATGCCAAAACTATTCCTGAAGGCTTGGATAGTGGAGTTCGATTGAATGTTGACCAGGTACCCCTTCGAAATGACGATGAGATAAATGTTCGAAATGCACACCAAGAAGATGGTGAACCAAGAAGGCGTGAAACAGCCCGTAAACATCGACCGGACCATTCACGTGAGGTGGAGCATGACCACCGCTTGGTGCCACCCATCCAGACGATGGACTTATCGGCAATGGTCAGACAATTGGTGAGAGAAAACCAAGGCTTGACTAACGATGACTGGGGAATTTTAAGAAGCCATACCCCATTTACTGATAATGTTCTACATGCAGAATATCCGAGAATGTTCATCATGCCATCAATGCCTGCCTACGAGGAAAAACCGACCTAAGGCAGCATATTATGAGATACGAGTGGTTGATGGATTCTGCACGAGCCAATGATGCGACCAAGTGCAGATGATTTCCCATAACCCTTTCCGAAATAGCGACGATGTGGTTCACGAGACTACCCCCCCGATCAATTTCTAGATTCGATGAGTTGGCAACCAAGTTTGTGGAGCAATTCCAAATGCACACGACTCGTCCTAAACACATGATGTCCCTTTCCAGCGTGATCCAGGCTCCAAGGGAGTCATTGAAAGATTATTTTGCAGAGATTTCATATAGCTGCCATAGAGGTTAGTAATCCGAATGATCACATTATAATTATGGCTGTGATGAGAGGGATTGATTCGGAGTTTGAGTTTGTCGATTGGCTGGCTGGAAAATCGCCTGCCACTTTGGAGCGTTTCTATTCAAAGGCAGCTCAGTTTCTGAGAAAGGAGGAAGCCAGGTCCTCCAGAAAAAAGAACGTTGCGGGACCAAGTGGAGAAGCAATACATGGTAACATTGCAATAAAACAGTCTGATGATAGTTTTGGAAAAGTCCAAGTCAACGTTTAGAATAAGCCAAATCAACAAAAGAGAGGCGGAGATAGGAATCGAGAGCGAAAGAGGGATTCTGGGAGGCTAAAGCCTAGGATTCCAATGTATGATAATTACACGCCGCTAAACACGTCTTTGGAGAATATTTATCTATCAATTTGCAATACTATGCAATATAGGAAGCCACCTCCGTATAGAAAATACTATGAGTGCTTTGGGCACAACACTAATGAATGCAGGCATCTCCAGGATGTTATAGAAAAGCTAATTCGGGAAAGGAAATCGCAATAGTTTGTGAAAACCCAGCAGGATGGAGGGCAGGGGACGTCTGACCCCAATCGAGGACAAGCTCCGCATAGGGTTGAGGAGCCTTCCCGGACTGGTGGAATACCGGTGATAAATACGATAGTTGGAGGACCACACCCAGCAGATAGGAGTTGGCAAGAGATGGAGCGCTATGCTAGCACGATTAGGCATGTAGATTTTGAATGCTGTTCGAATATGGAAGATGGAGTTCCGTCAAAACAGCAACACATAATGGTAGATGATATTGTGTTTAGTAACAGTGATGCAGACAAAGTAGAGGCCCCAAAAATTGACCCCATGGTCATTTTAGCTATGATTGGTCCTGCATTGGTGAGAAGGATTTTTATTGATTGTGGAAGTTCGATGAATATAATCTTCAAAAAGGCATATGATCAGATGAGAATGGAAGTCAAAGATTTAAAACCATCTAAAGCTCGTATACATGGTTTTAATGGTGTTGTGACCGAAGCTGTTGGTTATATGGAATTCCTGTTGAATTGGGAGAAGGTGAACAAAGGAGAGTGCGAATCTTCCCGTTTATTGTTTTGGATGTTGACTCTCCATACAATGTCTTTCTGGACCGACCAGCCCTGGCTGAATTCCGGGCAACTCTTGCCCCATGGTGTTTGACTTTGAAGCTTCCGACAAAAAATGGTGTAGGAGTTGTTCATGGCGATCAGGCGACTGGACGCGCCTATTATGTAGCTGAGTTGTGGGAGGCTTAGCGTAAAGAAAAAGGAAAGGGTGCGGGCAAGATTGTCCACTTCCAAGCTACCGAAGATTGACAACCAGCGCCTGAGCCTTCGCTCGGGCGCCACAGTCGGTTTTATAGAGATATAGATCCAAGAGATGACAAAGAGGAACCCAAAGAGACCAAGCCACGACGACCCATCAGGAGTCCTGATGATTGGGTCATAACTCAGCCCCCCGATGATGAAAGAACTCGCTGGTTTTCTCCGAGCGAATCTAAATGTATTCGCATGGACTCATTTTGACATGTGTGGAATCTCGCCTGCCATTGTGAGCCATGTATTGAATATTGACCAGAAGTATGTTTCAGTGAAGCAAAAAAGACGCGGCATGGATCCAGAGAGATCCGCCGCTGTCAAAGAGGAGGAGGATAAACTAAAAGTCAACAGATTTATCCGCGACTCGCTCTACCCTGAATGGATATCTAATCCTATATTTGTGAAGAAGACAAATGGGAAATGGAGAACGTGCATTGATTATTCAGATTTGAACAAAGCATGTCCAAAAGGCAGTTTTCCCCTTCCAAGGATTGACCAGTTGGTTGATTCAACCGTAGGACATGAATTGCTATCTTTTACGGATGCATACTCGAGATATAACCAAATCCTGATGCATATCCCCGATCAGGAGCACACCATTTTTATTACGGATGTTGGGCTATATTGTTACGTAGTAATGCCGTTTGGATTAAATAATGCTGGAGCAACCTATCAGCGCTTAGTTAACCGAATGTTTAAAGACCAAACTAGAAAAACAATGGAAGTGTATGTGGATGACATGCTCGTGAAGTCACGACGATCAAGCGAACACATTAGAGACTTGGAAGAAATGTTTGACATCCTCCAATATTACAAGATGAAAATCAATCCTTTGAAGTGTTCATTTGGTGTTGCATCAGGAAAATTCTTAGGCTTTATTGTCAATGCTCAGGCTATCCGTGATATCCAGGCGCCAAGAACTATTAAACAAGTGCAGAGTCTGAATGGGAAGGTTGCTGCCTTAAGTCGATTTACCTCCAGAGCTACCAACAAATGTATTCCTTTCTTCGATCTGATTAGGAAAGGAAAAAGAAACTTTGAATGAATGCAGGATTGTAAAGACGCATTTCAAGCTCTAGTAAATCATTTAGAGAGACCCTCTATCTTGTCAAAGCCAGTGGATCATGAGGAGTTGTACATTTATTTGGCTGTATCGGCACATGCTATAAGTGCCGCATTGCTTTGTGAGGAGAATCAGATACAGAGACCGGCGTATTACGCCAGCAGACGATTAATGGGAGCTGAAAGGAACTACCCGAAAATAAAGAAATTGGCGTACTACTTACTAATTGCGTCATGAAAGCTCCGTCCATACTTCCAGGCACATCTGATCAATGTTTACACCGACCAACCATTACGACAGGTCCTACAATGACCTGAGACGTCTAGAAGGTTGCTAAAGTGGAATATTGAACTTAGTCAATTTGACTTTACTTATCTCCATCGGAGGACTATCTAGGGTCAGACATTGGTGGACTTTATAGCAGAGTTTACTATGCAAGATGATTCTCTAGAAGCCAGTGAAATCCCTATCGTATGGTGGAAATTATATACTGATGGAGCATCTAACGATCATTGTTCCAGAGCTGGGATTGTTGTTGTAACTCCTGAAAACCGGTAAATCTGTTATGCTTTGAAGCTTGATTTCCCAGCAATAAACAACGAAGCTGAGTATGAAGGTTTGATTACTGGACGTAAACTCGCAAGAGAGCTTGGAGTTAAATCTCTTGAAATCTTTTGCGATTTGCAGTTGGTGGTGTATTAAGTTAGGGGAGACTATTAGGCCAAGGGACAACAGCTTGCCTCATACCTTACCTGAGTTCAGGAGTTGTTGACAGAATTTGAATACTATGACATTTCATATATTCCAAGAGATCAAAATAGAGAGGCCGATTCACTAGCAAAATTTGCTAGCATCGGTGATGCGCAGCAAATGGGCTTGGTCTCGGTCGAAGTACTAAATACCCCAAGTATAAACATGATGGAGATCCGCCAAACACTGGAAGTGGAATTTGAAAGGGAATCTTGGATGACTCCAATTAAAGACTATTTACTACGTGGAGTCCCACTGGATATAAGGAATGAAAAGCGACAAGTCCATCGCAAAGCTTCACGGTATATTATGCAAAGAGGAATTATGTACAGGAAAGGCTTCTCTGTCCCTATGCTTTGGTGTATCACTCATGATGAGATAAAGCGTGTTCTAAAGGAAGTTCATGAAGGAGAATGTGGCGATCACACTAGGGGGCAGACTCTGGCAAAGAAAATACTCCGTTACGGGTATTATTGGCCAACCATAAATTGATATGCAATTGATTATGTAAGACGATGTGATAAATGCCAGATATATGCAAAAGTCCCAAGGGCTCCGCTAACAGAAATCACGTAGATGGTCAGTCCATGGTCGTTCGCCATGTGGGGTATAGACATTATTGGCTCCTTGCCGATCTCTAAAGGTGGCGCGAAGTACGCTATCATTGCAATTGATTACTTCACCAAATGGGCCAAAGCAAAACCAAATGGTCTCTATTGTCCGAAACATCATACACCAATACGGTCTTCCGCGAACTATTGTGATAGATAATGGGACTCAATTCGACAGCACTGAATTTAAAGACTTTTGTCAAAGATATTGTATTTAAAAGAGGTTTGTAGCGGTCACTCACCCTCAAGCAAATGAATAGGTTGAAGCTGTAAATAAAATCATAAAGTCTAATTTGAAGAAGCATTTGGAGAAGGCTAGAGGCAGGTGGGTGTATGAGCTTCCTATAACCCTTTGGGCATATAGGACCACCTACAAGTCTGTGACTAGTCATACTCCATGCGCCCTTGCCTACGGTTCCAAAGCCGTTATTGCTGTTGAACTCGAGGTCCCTTCTCATCGAGTGACTTACTATGATCCTAAAACAAATAGAGATCTCCTCTTGGAATCTCTGGACTTTATAGATGAGAAGCGCGAAGAAGCCAATCTGAGGGCGGCTGCACATCGACATCGAGTCTCTCGATATTACAACACTAAAGCTCGACCAAGAACCTTCGAAATTGGTGATCTCATCCTAAAACGGGTTTCTCCTACCCCATCGTACATGAATCCTATCTAGGAAGGACCATATATCATTGAACAAAGGCTTGGAGAAGGAACTTTCAAGCTAGCGACTGTTGATGGCATTACACTTCCAAGGGCGTGAAATAGCGAACATTTACGATGCTATTTCACTTAGTTATTTCCTTTACATTTCAATTGTATTTACTTTTAGATTTGCTTTAACGTTTGATTTTATGAATGTGTAATAAGACAGTCTATGTCATTTCTTCCCATTTAATGAATAAAGTTTCAGGCTTCCTTTGTATTTATGTTTGCAATTTCATTGTATGCTAATTACATAGCAAAACTGGTTGATGCCAATATGTATGGACAGGCTCCTAGAGTTTGAAATCAATCAACCGTGCTATCTCCAAATGGGATCAAACAAGATGAGCTCTATCAACTTGTTCCTTTAACGATTCTCAATCACAATCCAAAGGACATGATACACAATAAGGAATGAATGTGGCCGACAATCTGATGATCGAATAATTCCTGCCCAACTGTGGAACTAGGATAGAATCAGAGGGAACGTGATACGGTTGATCGCTCGTTGATTCAGACCCCAAATCCTGGGAGGCAAATTAATCAATTAAAAAGAGTACGATCCGACTGCACTCCAAAATAACTCTAAGTCCCCAGAGTGCGGACTGGAGTATAAATATAAATTGGGTATGAACCGACAACCCACGATAAGTCCCCAGAGTGCGGATTGGAGTATAAACATAAATCGGGCATGAATCGACCGCTTGTAAGATAACTCTGAGTCCCCAGAGTGCATACTAGAGTAATAGACTTGATGCGATCTGATCACCCATCAACTAAATCTTATCCCCAGAGTGTGGATACGAAGATGAATGAATAGATGAGTGGAATTTGACCGTTCTCTATTCCACAAACTCCGGCCTGAAACCGATAGGAGAAGTATAAACTCGCTAAGGATGGAATTCAGTCGTCTGACATCTGGCCTCGCCAAATTAAAACCAGGGGTAGGAGCACAGTTGCTCAAAAAACCGCTGAATCCGACAGCGTAACACTAAGGCCCGAGCCTAGTGTTTGATACGACTCGAGGCCACGACCATTTGGAGGCCTTGGGATAGTGTTGGTGGATTGTTATCAGGAATTCATGAGCAATGAATTACAAGTACATTGAATGGAAAGTAATAGCTCAACTACTTAAATAACAATTCACATGAAAGCTCAACAGAAAACAAGAAACTTTTATTCACATTACAGGTTTTAAGATCGTAGTACAAGTTATTCCAAAAAATCATGATTCATTCCCGTACAACCGCAACTAGTGAAAGAAACAACTATGCAAACTATATACATTGAGCCGAAGCGGTAGCTATTTCTTAGACTTCCTCTCGTTTTGGATTTCTTAGGAGTAGAGCCACTTGTGCTTCTCTTTTTGGATCCTTTACCACCTTTAGCAGGAGAGCTTGCAGAGCTAAGAGGAAGTTCACCGGGAATAGACCCGCTAGGCGGAATAACTTGCAGTGGCACAAGATGAGGATCATCAATGTCCACCTCGGCGGGTTCGGTTTTAACTTTTCTTTTCAGCAACTCCTCTTTTCCAATCTGCTCTTTCAAGATAATCTTACCGGTGTGCTTGGAGGCGCCAGTGATCCTTATGTCATCAGACTCATCTGCTAGAAGCAGCTCTTTGGCCTTGTCGTCATCTAGAGCCCCAATGACTTGAGCATCGGGCCTTGGTACATCAACAGCTGTCGGATCCTCAGTCGGTTTCTCTTGTTTCTTTACGACAGCATCACTTTTTGGAGTTTGACTGGGGCTCGGAAGACCTGCAAAATTTGTTTATACAAGGAGATTAGCTCAAAACCATTACGTGCGAAGAAAAAAACTTTTCATATACCAAGGAGTAAAGTGCGATGCCCGCATCTAGTTGGCTCTCCATGGTTGCTAGGGTACCTCCTTCTAAAATAGGAGACACCATCTTACATTGGTAGCCGGGCTTGTCTGGATCGTAGCCCAAATCCTGCTCCGTGTCAAAAGAGATTGATGTTCCAACTGCTTGGAATGGAGAGGGACCCTTAGGATCGGCCTCTGAAGGTCCCGCAATACGTTCTCCTTTCTCGATAGGTGTAGAAACGTTGAAGTATCGGAGTTTTGCGGTAGCCAAATCCAAGGGTTCGTTTCCACGAAGAATATCTGCACTAACTCTTCTTTGTTGAGCTCACCTTCATCCATTTCTCTCTTCTTTATCTCGACAACATGCTCCCAAGCTTCAACAAGTAATTTGAGGTAACCCTCGCCAAGAAAACTGAAGTCGCGGTGGATAAGGACTTTGGCATTATACTCGACGATCAACAGATCGAACCAGTTCTTGATCTCGTTCCTACTGAACTCTTTAGCGGCCTCCACTAGGGATTCAACTTATTCAATCGTTTCTTCGCAACCCTCTTCTTGAGCTTCCTCTTTAATAGCTTCGATTTTAGCAAACTGCTCATCGAGTTTAGTTTTTAGGCTCTTGGCCTCAACAACTTCTCCGCAATACTTCTGCCATTCTTCCTAGGCTTCGATTTTCTCCTCCCTTTCCTTTTTGAAAAGTTCTTCGAGTTCCTTGATGCGGCGAGCTAGAGCGTCGTTTTCCTTTGCAAGGAGTCTTTTTTTAGAGCAAGTGCCCCGCTGCGATGAAGGGCTGCGCCGAGTTCCTTTTTATGAGAAATTTCCAAACAGCTTACCGCCTCTACCATTTCCTTAGCCTTTTTCTCCGCTTCAGCAAGTTGTGTTTTCAATAAATTTGGCATCCTGATGTTTGATTATCTCCTTATTTTGTATAGCTTCCAGCTTAAGGCAGTCTATTTCTTGTTGTCACTCAATGGATACTTCAGAGACTTTTTTTGCCAAGTGTTTGAATGATTCATGCTGCACGAATGCATCATTGATGCACGCGAGAGAACTCTCCTTGGCGTGCCTCATAATTACATGAATGGAAGGAAGGAATTTGAGCCCATCAAAGCAAATTTTTGGAAAAGTGGCCTTAAGCTCGGCCAACTTCTCTCCTGTGGAAACATCAGGAGCAATAGCCGGTAAAGGCATATCAGAAGTAGTAATTGGATGTTTGTTTGATCGACATTCGCGAGATTGTTTAGACCTCGAGGAGCCGGAATGATGTTTGCGAGATGCGGCAATATGAGGGTCGCAGTAAGAAGGCTGGTCTCCACTGTGAGCAAGAAAGTTAAACTGTTCTCCTTGGCATAATGATTGAGATTGGGATTTGCGTTTAGAAGAAGAAGATTCCCTTGAGTGATAGCTTTTATCTCGTCCCTCATCTCTCTCCTTGCGTCGGCCAGACTCTGAATCCCACCTAGATCGATAATATGATGAAGAACTTCTTAAGCGATCAAAGGGTTTAGACTAAGAAATAGCTCCTACAAAGATCAAATGAGAGCATATTAGTAATTGTTGCATGAAAGATTAACAAAAAGTATGTAATGAAGTGCATGTAGTTGTGAGTGTCCTAGTGTTTCCCCTCAACAGACCGGTGGGTGTAGCCTTGCTCATCAGCGTTTTCTCTCCTTTAACAGAAGGTCAATGCCTTCACCACTCCTAGTGGAAGAGTTGAGTCCTTCAATGTTGATATTCGGAAGGTCGTAGGTCTGGATGTCATTCGAAATTTGAAAATTTGAATATCCTTTCAGCAAACTTTCCAAGTGTTGAGAAGCCGATTCCTCTTCAACATAAATAATAATGAACTCTGGATTCGTGGCAGTTTTTCTTTTACAAAGTTTGTACGCTAGCCTTTTCTTTCTTTTAGTGGGTTTCAAGATTGTGCGCCTTGTGATGGTTCGACCATTGGTGCTTTCCCCGGGCCTGCATCAACATCTCCTGGCTTATCGGCCTAAGAATCCCTAATCTCACCCTCCTCAGTGTCGTCCCGAGTCCCCTCAGCAAAGGGCACAACAGAATTGTCGGTATCTCTTCTTTGTTCTGCAACATTCCACGGCAATGCTGCACTTCCTGAGGGTCCGATACTACGACCTTCCTCCAATAGCCCGAATAAGGATAATAGCTTGTCCGTTACAAGAAGTTTAATGTCCCTGTGTTTGATAGGGGTAGCACGAATGGCGACGATAGCTCTTGAAAAATCGACGCCTTCAGGACATGGGCGAACACCTGAAAGAACTCTGGATGTTAGTAGATTCAAAGGAAAAGTTATGACTTGGATTAATGAACTTGAGAAAGAAGTGAAGGTAATACTTACGTCCTTCTAACCATCGCCTTTCAAAGCCGGGAAGACATCGTATATAAAATCATTCATGCATAAACAAAGAAAGTTTGTTCCAAGCGCCTATCAGAACTTGACAGTTCGGTGAGGGTTCGAGGAAAACATAAGAGGGACTTCCCGATCGCTGTTTCAAGTTGTAAATGAACCTTATGTCTTGGGGAGTCAGCGGACGAAATAAAATACTCACGAATAGCAAGAAGGTTTCATGTGTAAAAGCATAACTATTTGGATGGAGTTGAGTAGGGGCTATCCCAAGGTATCTAGCATCTCTCGAATAAATGAGTTAAAAAGCGGTATGCATCCGGCCCAGCACATGAACTTATTACACGACGTGTACCCCGCCGAGGTCAAGTGGGCCCTTTCGTTTCTTGAAGGAACCAAGAAATCCACAAATGGAATTCCATGAATAGAACATAGCCGGCGGAGAGCAGCCTCACCAATTCGAGAGGCCTGTGAGTCTACTGGGTTACCTAGGAGAATAGCACCTTCTACTGCATCAGAAGTAGGACTTATGTCCTCTACCGAGAGGGCCAGGATATCTGATAAAAGGTCGACCCATGGGTCAGAAACACCTGTTTGTTCCAGTTGATGGCTGGGAGAAAGCCTGCCAGATATAGTTGCGAAACTTGACTTTACTTCAGAACCGATGTGTTGCCTTGTCGGATCAAAAGACATATCAGCTGAATGCTTCGAGCGTCTGAAATCTATATTAGCTATACTAAGTTCATAATCGAGATTAGAAAAGATAACATGTTCCCCTGTGCTAAATGTGAACTATTGTAGTGCAGTATATAATAGATATAAACAGTTTGAAATCAGAAAAACGAAATAAAGCAACGAGACTTGGGAGTTCGTCCGGAGAGACCATTATCACTGACCGTCTCAGCTGGCAAGAAGATTGATCGGTTATGAAAGCTTTGGGATTGACTATTGGTATATCAAAGTGTTAAGTTTGTCGTTTAAGTACATTTGCAAGTTTTCAGTCCATATTGAAAGTTCCAGGAATTTGATACCTCAATCTCAAGTTCAACAGTGAATATGCATGTTATTCTGTTCATCGTCATCACATGTCCAAGGTCATTAAGGCAAATTAATAGTGATTTTTCAAACAAATCATGTTAGATTAGTTTACAAGTTAAAGAAACCAATTTATGACTCCATGTCGATCCCAAAGAGTATACTAGTCCCTATCCAAAAAACCTTATACTGAACCCTCATTTCAACCAGGGAATACCGATCCCTATTCCACCACCATAACCGTTCCCTCAACAAGATGTCCTCAACCGATCCCTCTCCTCAACTAAGACCAACCTAACCCTATGGATAGGCCGACCCATCTCCTACAACATCACTACAGAACCTTCACCCCTCAAACTACCGATCACTTCAAACAAAACCTATCCTGTCGATCCCTCACCTAGTTTCACTAAGACCAATGTCTTACTTCTAAACCTAATACTACCGATCCCAGCCTTTGCGCTATTTTGATACGCCGACCTCTTCCTTTTCCTGACAAAGCCTTCCATCCATCGAAACACCATGTTGAACCCTCATTTTTCTTCTTCTCCTCCTCTATCATCTCCTAACTCAATCTATCAAACCATTTACCTAATAATCATTAATCCCTCAAAAATCGCTCGCCATCACGACCTCGAACACTCACCAACTACTTAGAGATCTAGGATCTAACTGGATGATTAAAAGGCGTGTTTCAAAAATTACTTATATGACTGTTTGAATTATGGTAGAGGCGAACGTTTGGATATACGTGAATTCGAAGGTAAGGAGAAGTGCATTTATGAAAGGGATGGGAAGTAAGAGGATTCAAGTATGAGTAGGAGTAAGTTCTGTTTGGGTTCGTGAGTTAGAGCAAGGGTTCAGAGCAAAAACTAAGGAAATGATATAAGTAAAGAAGAAGAGAAAAAGGCGCACTGATTTATATATGTGAGCCAAGGGTTCGGCCCAGAGTTCTAAGCTAAAATCGAGGAGAAAAGGGTCGGCATAGAAGCTTGCTGATTCCTATTGTCACGACTAGAAAGAGAGATCGACATAATGCATGTCGATCCCTATAGATTCACGAAAGAAAATCAAATAATAAAGGAGTTGGTAAAATAATAATAATATATATATAAAAAGAAGAAAGACATAGTTGTAAGGATTGGACTATGAGCATGAACATACAAAATATTGTAGAAATTTGCAATGACCCGTAAGTGTTCGAACACGTCCGAGAGCCGAGAGCAAAAACGTGTATATCAATATGCACGTAAATGATTAAAAGTTTGATTTTTTGAAACCAACGGAAATTGAAATCAAACCTGAAGCCTTCAAGTTCAGGACTGGACCAGACAACGAAAGCTAACAAGTCTCCCAGAACCGGACTTATATATACTGGAAAAATATGGCAATGGATTTATATTATTGGAAATTGGCCAAGCGTCATTGTAATCAATGAAAAATTCAATGCCTTGGGGAAACGATTCGACAAAGGAATAGCAGTCACTCAGAAAGCTAGATGAACCTCTTTTCGACAATTCATATTTGTTTCGATTCAAATCACGTCATGTTACTCACAAGATGTACTTTGGGAGACAAGTGTTACCCGGTATCCTAACCTGGCTATATTGAACTGATTGCGCAAGATAGATTCGACTATTATCTAGTTCGATAACCCTAGATCAATGGTTGTGGGACCCGAAAGTAAAGTACAGATGGTCATATAAAGCCAGAGTTGGATGGAATTGGTAGATAAATAATGCTGGATACTTATAGTATGGAATATTGCTTAGTTAAAAGTAGGGGATTGGTATGGTTTGACTATTTGCTAGGGATCGACATATTCCAGTTGTTAATAGAGGGGGAGGGGGTCGGCATGAGTTGATGATAAGGGGTCGGCGCGGTCAAAGAATAAAGGGATCAGCATAAATGAGTATGGGTCGGCATGGTTGATTGACTTGGAATGACATGCTTTAATTCACAGAGAAGTGCTTAGCATAGATGGCTAAGATGGATCGGCATAGTTGCGTAAAGGAGGAATCGCTATTTTGAATAAGATGGTTCGTCATATTCTGTGAAATAGAGGGATCGGCATGCTATATTGGAAAATATGGTTCGGCAAGCTTCATTGAATATGAATCGGTATACAACCATTTAGAGGGTTCGACAGAAAGCAGTTCACAAGTAAAGTTGAATCAGCGATCAATCAATAACTTAAGCTCCAGTGGTCCAAATGACATGATATTCGAAGAGCCAATATATTTAAGCATGCAGAAGCCACCAAAGGGATCGCTGCCTAAAAATCGACCAATGAAGGGATCGGTACTGATCCCTCTTCATTCGGATTTGGGCCTAGCGACCCCTCTGGTAGGCCCAGGTGGATTAGAAGGTCCTTTAGGCGAAGTTTCAAAAAGATTGGCAGTCATCTTCACCTATAAATACTGGCCTAAGGGGTCATTTTGAGGATCTTTACGTGGCTGGTTACCTTATTCTTTATTGTAATAAAGTTTTTCCTATTCCTTGCTGCCGTAATCAGATTATTAATTCATCAATAAAGATAATCTTCAATGTGAACGTAGGCATACAACGCCGAACCACTATAAATTTCTGTGTTCTTGATTATTGCTTTTATTAGTTTGTTAGTTTATTCTATTCCTCGATTTTAATTTTACTTTCTTCATTTACTTCTCTACATAAATCTACTCTTGGGTGTTTGTGACCAATTTGGTTGCAAACACATATGTATTTCTTTTATTAATCAAATAGGTTAATTAATTTATATAACATTTATATTTACTAAATTTAAAATAATTTTAAATTTATATTTTATAACCCTTTATAAAATTAACTAACTACATATTTAATTTGAAAATTTTAAATTCGTATTTTATAACTTTTATAAAATTATGTAATTAATTAATTATTTACTTCAAACAATTTAAATTAATTTTATAATATATCAATAAACTACTTCAATTAACCTAAGACTCAAAAAGCTTTGAAATCTTCCATAATGGAATACCCTAGAATCAAACTATTTCGCCGACCAAGGTAAGAGCAAGTGGTTGGGAGGTTTTCCATATATAGTGGTCCTTAGTTAGAGTAACTTTCTTCTTAGTTTAAACAGCTTGCCTAGACACCCATTTACATTCACTTTTTCAAAGATTAACGCCCTTAGTGTTGGTTAATTTATTTATATAAGCATAATGCAAGCTTTGATACCATTGTTGATATCGTTCTTTATAACAACCGATAGTTTTAATAAAAATACATAATAAACTAAAAAGCACATTTTGGTAATATACAAAAGAATGGAAAACTAAATTTTTATAAATGACAAAATTTGGAAAATCTGACTTTTTCATTGCATCGAGTAGATTTTTCTAGCCCAAGTCATATATACAATGTTAGAAACGGATACCATGTGAAGAATATATGAACCATTTACAGTAGTGCGCATATCAGGTTTAGCGCCTATTTTGGAATTAAGTTTAAGAATTAATTACAGAATAAATCAAAACTTATTTATTAAATAATAAATTGAATTTGTGCGAATTGCTCTAAAAAGGACACAAAGGTTTTATGTGCATTAAAAGTAAAGGATAACAAGTACTTACACACACAAATTTAAAACCGCTTCAAGGTAAAAGCATTAATGATGAAATTATTGTTGTAATTAACGAATAAGAGTACACTGTCTCTTTATTACTAAAGAATAAGAGTAAGTCTAATTTTTGAATTTAGGAAGATTGATACAAATAAATTGCAAGCTGGTTGCACAATTACTGATAAAGAATAAGGTTCCTAATTAATGTAAATCAACACACACACACACATGTACGTTTGAATTAATAAATGATTCTTTACAATAGTCAATAATAGTAAATATGTAGAATATCAATAAATAATATTAATTTATTTGAATTATTATAAATAATATTTATTCAAATCATAATTAATGACGTTAATTGGGAGAATATAAACGTTATCTTATTTAAGAAAATAAAAGAAAAGGAATTTTACATATATCTAAGGATGAGTAATACATAAATAAACATATAATTTTTCCTACACCTAAACTTTACCTATAAATATAAAGCCCTAGCCCTCACTTTTCTTCATTCTAAACACTAGCCCCCACATCTATTTTCAATATGTTATTTTCTTCTTCTTCCTACTTGGGAACATCTCGATTTCAAACAACGCTTTCTTTCTCTTCTAAAATTCTAAAACAAAACTAAGTAAAAATAAAATCAAATTAAAGAGAGAAAGGGAGAAAAGACGAACCAAAGAATGGAAGATTCAAATTGAAAGAAAAATGAACGAAATCAACAACTAGGGAAAGAAGATAAGCAACAAATTCAAACCAAATTTGAAGAGGAATTTCTACAAATGACTATCGAGGTGAGTGGGTTTACCTACGAAGTGTATATGATGTTGGTAAGAAGTTGACTTTCAATTATACCTTTCTAGAATTAAAAATTATAGTTTAAATATTGGATCGATGTTTATTTTAAAAATATCTATGAATTAGCAAGAAAATAGAAAACCCTAATTGATAAATTGATAAATAATCACTATGATTTGAGAAGGGTGAGTAAATTGAACTAGAATGACGCCAATTGCATAAACGTGATTTTTGTACAAAATTGAGATTAACCTTTGATAATTGAAAATAAACAAATAAACTCTTTTGAATTTAACTAGGACTTAACTCTATTACTTCCGAATTCAAATATGAGAATCATTGAATAAATAGATAATCGATTTAAAAAGTAGGGAACTAAATAGAAATGTTATACATGATCAATGAAAATGAAAGTGCTTGGAATTATGTATAAATAATAATGAAAATGTAGCTGAACATTTGTAAAAATTGAACCTAGCACGTATATTCAAATCTAAAAAGAAGATGAATGAATTAAATAAAATTAAATAAAAAAAATTCATCAAAATTTGGAAAATTGCAAAACCAGACATTTAAAAAGTTAATCAGACGTTTGAAATCAATTTCAAATGATTAAATGTTAGACTGTCCAAACCCAAGAAGAATCAGTTCAAATTTAGTTAAATATAGACATTTGAATTCCGTTTCGGATGTCTAGAATCAAAATCAGAAGTCTGAGGAAGAATCTAGATGTTTGAATACGCAATATATGTTTATATATGGATATATATATATATATATATTATATGCGATCACACTAGGAAAATTTTCAAATGTATTAATTATGTTAGTTAGCCCAGGTTAAATCTGGACCAGGTACATGCCAAGTTGGAAGGATCGGGGGAAACATGTTCCCACTTCCTTCTTCACGTAGCTGAGTGAAGTCATGCAACAAGCTAGAAACATAATCACATTCAGTGAATTCCTACGCTCGAACATGTTCCCACTTCCTTCTTCACATAGATGAGTGAAGTCATGCAACAAGCTAGAAACATAATCACATTCAGTGAATTCCTATGCTCTCCATGTACTTTATACTATATCATGTTTATCAGTCACACTCTTCTATATTGTCATTTGGAGACATCATTGTATGGACCATGTTTGTATTGAAACTATTACCTGATTGTGTTATTTTCAACTAATTATATCTTATTCCTTCCGCTGTGAGATCTGAAAGTGTAGAATGTTTAAAAATTTATGTTAGTCTCTGTATCATGTTACTCCAAAACCAACGACTCATATTTCTTGGCGTGACGCGAATTCAAATGCCATTACGGGCTTTGGATCGGTGTGTCTGGAGGAGAGGGTTGTTACATTTGACATCAGACCTTATGTTAAGTGATTCCTATAGAACTAGGGAATATGAGAGAGCATACTTGTAATTTTCTATTATATATATATACACATATATACATACACCACACCCTATATATTTTGACTCATAAGGTAGTTGGTTGCCTTATGTAAGCAAACAACTACGAGCTAAGATAAATGTTAAGATTATAACAATAGATAAAGGAATGCTAATATCGGTTCCCTATACAAACTAGCAGTAGTGGGTAAATTACGGGTCTAAGGGTGAAAGAAGATGAGTAGTACCATTAGACCCATATAAAATAAGTTGATGTTGGTAACGCGTAATGGAGACCTGAATGAAGGACTTCACAAAGTTAGAGTAAATCTACTCAGTTATGGTAGAAACCATATTCTTATATTAGAAATAGTTGCAAAAACTCCATTTGACTTATATTGATAGCTGGAGTGTTCCTACATTGGATTTGGACACTGTATTGGGGAATGGACCTGAAGTAAACAATTTTGAAGAAAAGGGAAAAAATCCTGTACACTTAAAGCACTGTTAGATGTAGTTAAGCTTATGTAATTTAGGTTATTTTCATCCACTCTAATTTATGTATTAAACCATCGAAAACCTTTTTTTAAAAAGTTAGAAACAAAAGATGTCTGATATTTTTATAGAAATAAATCGGTTCACGATTTCTATGGAATGTTCAAACAAACCTTATGGAAATTTACAAGGAAAAAATTAAAATTGAATGAATTTCTAAAATGTGTTTGAAACTTTGGTGTTTGAAATCTTTGGAAAAGTATAGAATTTATAGTTTGAACTTGTAACGCATTATTTTATGCTCGAAACATAGGAAAACTTAATAAAAGGTAAATTTCCACAACTATTAGCTTTTAATTTTGTAATAAGCGTATTTGTTGCACCTGTCCTTTGATATGTTGCTTTTGGACAACGAAACTTTTGAAAGGTGAACTGAATAGTGTGTAAAATCCTTTCCTAGATGTCTCTATTTTATAAACATTTCTGTCCAACTTTGAAATGTTACATACCCTTTTGTGAAAATTTATTATTTATAAAAAAACTTAAAAAGATACTTTTGACATGTTTGCATTTTCAAATTTAACCATTTTGAAAAAAAATGTGTCATAAATTTTTGTTAAAAAGAAAAGGTGGTTAAGGTTAACATAGAATTTTATGATTTTGAAACTTACTATTTTTTGTGAAAAAATAATAATAAGATTAGAAATCAAATTTTTGGTTTAAGAACCAAATTTAAAATATTATTGATATTTTAGCTTAGATTTTTATTGGAGTTTGGTGGATTACACAACCTATAAACCTTGGATAGATTATTGTGGATTAGCTAGAATAGTCAAATTGCCAATGTGCTAAGGACTTGCCAATTACAGAATTGTAAAGCATTGGAAAATTTGGGGTAAATAAAAAATTAAAATAAGGATTTGGTAGCCTTCTCAATCGAGATTCGAAGTGGAAGGGTTGGGCATCAAATTGAATTTTCAGTAATAGTAAAGATAACACCATTTTGTGTTTTTTTCTGCCCAAATATGGTTTGAGTTAGCTAATCTTAGCGAGAGAAGGCTTGAAAGATGTGATTTGGTTAAAGCTTATTTAATTTTAAAGAACAAAAAGGGTTAGCCAAGATATTTTGCTATACCAAAGAATACTACAAAGGTAAGAGGTTTTCTTAGTTTGGCTAGCAACTATAAGAAGTTCATTAAAGACTTCGCAATGATTTTTTTGCTGCTAACATACCTTACCAAGAAGAATTTAGTTTCTTTGAAGAACTTAAAATGTGAGCACGCTTTTATCGAACCAAATAAGTTGTTTGTCGATCGTAAGTCCCTAAAATATTAGTTGTTTTAACATCGTCAGAAGTAGTAGACGGTTTGGATTATTTTGGGGATGGGTGTCATTGATCTGACATTTCAAGTAACATTACATCACACATATTGATTTTGACTTGGCGAATTATAGGTAACCAAGCAAGGATGTTATCGTCATACTACATGGTTATACAGCGATAATAATAAAGTATTGGTAGTAGAATTTTCGCAACTACCAGTTATTATTTGGGGCAGAGGTAACATGCGTTCAATGCCATGTTCACTAGGTTAGGACATTGTCCATTTTACATATCCGTAAATGAGTTGAGCTTGACACTATTTAAGTATTGAACATTATGTCTATTGGGTTAATATGGCAAGACAACATCCCACTTGAGTTGCCTAAACCATAAAACAACTGTAGTAAAATGGTGAAATGATTTGTTTGGGAAGGATCCCATTAAGGAGATTTCTTAAAGAGTGGTAAAATTATGGAACTTCAAATTGCAAAAGATATCCTAGATGAAGTTGTAATTAAAATTACACACGTAATGACTAATTTAAGAATTTGAATTCTCATTAAGCAAAAGATATTACAGTTTGCACACATTGAGAATGCGGAGGCGATTTTCATGCAAAATGAGATTTGGAATATTTTCGTAAGATTTTGAGAAGAAAATAGTAGGAATTCTTTCAATCATTCCTTGGATTAAGAGAAGATTATTTATATAACAAAGCTATCATGAAGTATTAACTTAAGGGCACATAGCGTTGCATATCATCGACATGTAAGTGATATATCACCCAATCGACTACCTTTAATGCTCAAATAATTTCAAGTTAGGATTTCACTTAAATTTAGGACTCCACCTAGACTTAGGATTTTGGTTACTACGTTTGAATAGGTTAATTAATAGGATACTTTACTTGAATGATTACTGCTTGTATGCTATAGAACTTAGAGAATTAACAAAATCCTTACAAACTGGAAGTGTGATATCTTGGTATCATAATTGTTGGAGGATTGGAGAAACAAAACCATTAGTGAAATGATATGGTTTAAGTTGAACCGAAATTAGAAACGAAAGTATGCTATTTTCACCAATTTAAGAGATCGCTAGATTTTGATGTCCTCAAGTGAAAAGGAATAATATTAGGAAGAGATTCAAATCATTTGATGCTGGGTGAAATGCCGCCCACATTCGAGTTGTCATACCTTAGTATCCAGAAGATGAAGTGATTGATATACTATTGGGATGACTTAAGGTATTTTGTATGTACATTGAGGGTTGCATAAGGCTATGTTTCCACTAGGGCATACTTGTGCTCAATTTATAAGTTATGGTATATGTCGACATCATTTTATCTTAGTTGGTAGCAAGGATAGTAGAAGTTTACTTATACACGTACATTTGTAGTTATTTGGATTGAGTCTCCATGCTAGTAGTAAATGTTGGAAGAATGATCCAACTAAGAGTACTTGGGAGCCCGAGGAGTAAATCAGAGCTACACATCAAAACCTCTTTTATGGTCTGTTTCCATTTAAGTTAGTATAATTATTTGCACACATAGTTTCTAACTTAGTATATCCCATGGTAGTAGTGTTTGGATGCTAGGCATGGTTGTAAACGTGTTACTAGGACTTGTTTTGAATGATGGTTACCAGTGGATGTATTTTATTAGTTATCATTACATATGTGGACCGATATGTTCATGTTAGCCTGCGACACAGTATCACCTTATCCATTTTAATTTATCATGCATAATAGTTGTTGTATTTTTGCATATGTATTGAATGGTTTCTCATCCGTATAGAATTGCAAGTTTAGGAGACTGCCTAATTTTATATTACCTGTATATTCATATGCATTTCATACTTATATTTAAAAGATGCATTAGAAATTTAAAACTAAGGATAATGTTTGCAAATAGTTAATGGTTGAGTAGATGGTTGTAGATGTTGGTTGAATGAGCGAGTTGCATTTCCCGTCTCTTGAAATTTCGGGGATGATATTCTTTTAAAGGGGAGAATGTAACAAACTGTAGTTTTAATAAAAATAATTAATTAATTAAAAAGAACATTTCGGTAATTTTATGAAAAACTAAAAACTAAATTTTTACAAATGATGAAATTTGGGAAATATGACTTTTTCATTGCATCAAGTAGATTTTTCTAGTCCAAATTCATATATTGTTTGCGTCAAAATTGGCACAAACACCCAATAGATTGTGTGGAGAATAAAAGTGATGAAAAAGTAAACGAAAATGAGTGGAAACGGTATATAGTGGTTCGGCTAATCATTACCTACGTCCATTTGAAATTTTATTGATAATATCTCTGGTTTACAACTGTTGTTCTTGTCGCTCGGTACTACTCGGTAGCCAATTACAAGAAATTAGTGCAAAGTTATTTGAGAGCAAAAATATCCCCAAAATGAAGCCCCCTAGCCCTATTTATAGCTACAGGTCATCGGGAAAGGCTCTAGTACGTCTTCCTTCATGTTCTATATGATATCCCGGTAGAGAAAACTTGGCCAACTCAGCAATTTGGATCGTTCGGTACAAATCCATGGCTATGGATCGGTACCGATCCATAAAACTTGGTCATGGATGCTTGGTTGCCTTGAGATGGATCACCATGTCGATAACTTGATTTTTCTTAATTCGATTGCATTAATTTGGGCATGTTTCTGAGTTGACCTAATTAATAGGTGGAGAAGTAATCATGTTGACTTCTTGCATTTGAGATGTTCGATGGTATACGGCAAGCGAACAGTCCATGGAGCTTGGAATTGACTTTTGGTGTAAAGAGTAGGCAACACGGCTAAAATGAGCCAAGTATGGGAGGATTCTATGGATCGATACCGAACATAATCTACCCCGAGTGACAGTGAACATAATCTACCCCGAGTGTTTGGATCAGCAAGCGCACTCGATTAGTCCCATGATACTTGGGTTTCCTTGACTTCGGAGGAACCTTCATTCAGCAGTCCCTTGCACATAATCTCTTCGCAACAGATCTGTTATACTTTCCTATGTTCTAACATTCTGACCATCGATAGCACACCCAGAAGCCAAATCAGTAGCATCACCCGGGAGTCAAGGATCAGGACCCAAGCTTGATGGTTTGGTACCGAACCTTCTTGATGGTTCGATACCGATCCATAGGCCTTGGCTGTGGCTCCGTCACACCTTCTATTTCGACTTCCTGGTGTCCTTCCTTTACTTCTCTTGCTTTTTATCCCTCTGTCTTTGCTTCGACGATGAGGAACTATCATATTTTGAATCATAAGGCGCTTTACCCCTCCCGCTTCTCCTACGACTGCTGGTTAGTTGATTTAACAAGTCCAAGCTTTGCTTCATCTGCACATGCAACTTATTGCGGCTTTCCTATAGCTTGTCTTCCATTTGTTTCATCATGCGGTCCATCTCAACTCTGGTGGCCACGACAGCTGGGTTTTGAACATCTATGGTGGTTGGTTGCGCAACCTGATTAACCAGTTGAAGATCGGTCTCCTCAACATCTTTGGCAGCATGTGAAGGGGTAACGGTCTCTTCTAGCGGCTATTGTTGAAAGCTCAAAGTAAGAAAAATGTAAAATAAGAATATTTAAGGTTTCATATCTTTTTTTCATTTTTTTATTGTTTTCTTCAAAAGCAATAAAAATCGGTGAATCGGAAACAATTATAAGAAAAAAATGAAATTAGATTCTTGAAAACCTAAGCAGTTAAAAATTCCAAAAAACAAAGGAAACTTGATTTATCTCTCGGATTTAGATAATGCAATAGTAGACGATGAGCCCAAATAGGTCTGAGAAACGGTTTTCAGTGAAAGCACTAAAATGTTTGGGTCAAAATTGGAACAAACACCCATTAGATTGTGTAGAGAATAAAAGTGATGTAAAAGTAAATGAAATTAGTAGAACTGGTACACATAAGGTTTATAGTGGTTCGGCAGATCGTTGCCTACATTCACTTGAGATTTTACTGATAATATATTTGGTTTACAACTGCTATTCTTATCTTTCGGTACCACTCGGTAGCCAATTACAAGAAATAAGTGCAAAGTTGTTTGAGAGCAAAACGATCCCTGAAATGAAGGCCCCTAGCCCTATTTATAGCTATACGTAACCGAGAAAGGCTCCAACATGTCTTACTCCATGTTCCCCATGATCTCTCGGTAGTTTCTCAAGAGAAGACGTGCCCAACTCAGTAATATGAATTGTTCGGAACCAATTGTAATGCCACTAAATTTTAATTAACAATGTTCGGGATATTTAATTGGATAAATTAAATAGAATAATGTGAATTGTAGGGAGATGAGATTAATAAATCCAATGGCCATGTCTAAAAGAATGAATTAAAATAAAAGGACTTAACTAAATTTAGAAGGAGGAATTTTCCTAAGGGGTAAACTTGGAAATGGGGCTACATTTCTTTGTATATACCTCTTCCTCCACTTGAATAAATTTCCACTTTCTCATTCTTAACTCCTCATCACTTCGACCGACCATTAAAAAGCTCATGGAAGAGTTTAAATTGAAGAATAAGCTAAGGAATTAAAGCTAGGAAATTATCTCATTCTCCAATCAACTAATCAAGGTGAATAATCATGTTTATCATCCGCTTTCTATGTTTGGATCGGTTATGGGCTATACCCGATTCATGTTTGTGATTTTGGTTAGGATATAGCCATTTAAACCTTTGTTTGAATAAGACTTAGGTGTTTTAAAATGTTAATGGGCTAATTAACATGTTTTCATTCGGCTTTGGTTAAATTCTGAGTTGTTTTGATCTTCATATGCTTTAAAATTTTAATATGTTGAAGTATATGATTTGTCATATTTTTGGAGATTTTTGAGAATTTTTCCTTAGTGATTTACTAAGGTAATTAAATTATTTAAGCCTAAGGGCCAAACTAAAAAATGTCTTCCACGTTTATTTAAAGCCGGAGGGAAATTGTTTTTGAGAATTGTTTGGGGAAGAAGTATAGTGTTTTGAGAAAAAGGTTGAATTTTGTATACTTTTTACTATTTGAAGTACAGGAGAAGGTTCCTTAGCCAATCAAAATTAGACAAACAAGATAAAAACATCACTTTAGTGGGCCCAGTTCTGCCTTCGACTCCAACAAGCCCGCTTTTACCCTTTCGATGAAGTCGAAAGGTACCTTTCGTCTAAAATAGAAGGTAAATAGTTACCTTCCGCCCAAAGTCGAAAGGTAGGCACGGGACCGAAGGGAAGAAAAGGGCGAAGGGATGAGGAGGCTGCTTCTTTTGCTTTCAGATAGAAATAAAAATTGTTTTCGAATAAGTTGAAGGGGGGATCCTTCGACTCTATCATTTTATAAAAAGACTAAAATTTATATATATATATATATATATATATCTTCAAGAAGGGGTTTTGAAGGGGATCTTCAAAAGCTTAAACCTTCAAGAGTATTGTTTTTAAAATGTTTTCCGAAAAGATGTTTTAATACCTTTCGGCAAGCCGAAGGGTAAACCTTCCGACATAGTTGGAAGTATACTTTCAAAGGGTTGGTTACAACGACAACACTTCTTTGTTTTCGAATGATTTCGAAAGATTTATTTCGAAGGGTTTTAAAGGGGCTATCTTTAATAATTTCGAAGGGTTTTAATTTCGAAAGATTTTGATTTCAAAAGGTTTGATTTCAAAAGGTTTGGTTTCGAAAGGTTTGACATCGAAAGGTTTATTTTGAAGGGTTTTGAAGGGGCTATCTTCAATAATTTCAAAAGGTTTTAATTTCGAAAGGTTTTAATTTTGAAAGATATTGATTTCGAAAGGTTTTGATTTCGAAAGATATTGATTTCGAAAGGTTTTGATTTCGAAAGGTTTGAGTTCGAAAGGTTGGATTTCGAATGGTTTTTATTTTGAAATGTTCTGAAGGGTTTATCTTCAATGATTGCGAAAAGTTCTGATTTCGAAAGGTTTTGATTTCAAAAGGTTTCCGAAGGGGCTAACTTTGGATGATTATTTGTTTTCGAATGGGACTTCATTCATAGGGTTTTAAAGGGCTGTTTTTAGCCGTTTTTCTTAAGTAAAACTTTGCTAAGACGAAGGGGTTACTTCGAAGGGTTATAACATAAAATACTTATCTTTGTTTGAATATGTAAGGGGGATCCTTATATAAAATGAATGTTTTAAAACCTTGGGGACATCGGGGTGGGTTTAATGTTTCTGTTACATAGTTTGGGGTTACAAACAGAAATATGCTTTCGAAAATATACATTGGGGTTATCAATGTGTTTTTATTTAATTTAACCTAATTGGGGCTACCAATAGGAATAGGTTAAACAGGTGGTATACCTGGGGAAAATAATTAATCATGGAGATCATGAATTTTTATAAATAATCATGTGGATCATGATATTTTTAGCCAAGTGATGGGTTCTTGGTTAACCTAGGAAAACCATGGAAGTGCGACGGATAGCCCACATCTAATTTCCAAAGTAAAGAATGTTTTGCTAGAGGTGGTTAGCCTCGGGATTTGGCATTCAAGGGTTCATAGTCATCCTAGAAAAACTATGGAGTGTGCAGTGGATAACCCACACCATCTTTTATAAAACAATGTACGATGGATAATCTGCATTTATTTTGAATGGATTTGAGATGGATAGTCCTATTAAATTATGACAGATAGTCATTTTAAAGATTTTAGAGGGGAACTCTAATAAATTGTGTAACGACCCGATATTTTCAACCATTCGCATCCATTATAAGTGTATAGGTAGACACTCATGCTGGAGTTGAATTGCTTAAAATACCGCGTTGTAATTAAAATTTTGCAAATCTCAGAATATACAGTAAATAAATATAATCACAGATCACAGACACAGAGTAAAATAATGCAACGGAAGTAAAAGAAATAGTAGTTCATGAAGCTACTATCTAAATATGTCAGAGTTACATAAGATACAACATAAGAAATAGAGTACAACAAAAGTCTCAATAAAATAACCAAGTACAAGCTGAGTAGAACAACGGAATTGAAATAGAGAGGACATGACAAGCAGATAATCTCCAGCGATTCAAATCTCCAAGAGAGTGGAAATCCAAACCTGTGAATAACTCAGGCTGACCCGAGCGTAAAGTAAAACACAAAACACTCGAGTCAGGACAATATATACTTATATAATGTAAACCAACTCAAGTGAACTGTAATAAAGGTACAAGTAACTTAGAAGATGCTTGGGACCGCCCATCCTCTAAGGATCCGTTAAACTATCTACTATGTAGTAATATTCGATATTATAATAGTGTCTAAATAAGTAAAGTATAATCATATAGAAAATAGCGTTAAGGGGATGGAGAACCTTAACGCGGTCGGATCTTAAAATCATAATCGTAGTAAAGCTCGATATGGTAGGTGACACGGCATAACTAGGCAATGCCCGGGTAGATATACCAATTACGCACACGGACTGATGGATACGCATAGCAGCCACTACCGTTCCACCTCGAACAACACTCCCAAATCGGAGGATGGCCATCTAATCAATCACAAGTAAGAGTATAATATCGAAGAAATGTGTCCGAGAAAAGGTGCTACCTCACTGGTCCGAGATCGCTCCTGTTTTAGCCACCTTATGCCAACTCACGGGAGTTGGGTCCACGTAACATACCTTAAGAACGTCGCCACCATCCTACTTCATTCTGGAATCTCCACCGCGTACACGGTTGTCAAAGTGGTTTTCGGTATCGACAGAGAGTATGTCCATATCCGATCCCGGTCTCTTTGCCAACCAATCGTTATTATAACCCGTGGTTATAACTTTTAAAAACAATACTTTACTTCAAAATAAAATATCATTTCAAAATCATGTCTTTATCAAAATAAAGATTTATCATTTCCAAATCATTTCAATATTCCAAAATATCGTATCCTTTCAAACTTCTTTTCAAATCATTTCAATATACCAAAATATCATATCTTTTCAACTTCATTTCAAATCATTTTAATATATCAAAATATCATATCTTTACAAACTTCATTTCAAATCATTTTAATATATCAAAATATCATATCTTTGATAGTTATACTTCGAAATCAAAATCATTTTTATTTCAAAACTATGTTCATTTCAAAACAACATCATTTCCATTTCAAACATATATTCACCTTTCAAATAGTCTATACTTTCAAAGTTATAATTCTTTTGAAACTAAAACATTTGAAATCATTATACTTTGAAAATCACAACATTTCGAAAACATATATTTGAAATCATCTTTTAATTCTACATATTTACAAATTTATTAAATTAAACCCAAATTCCAAATTTTTATTTAAATTTAATTCAAACCATCATTTTCAACTCAAATTCAGTTTACTAACAAACCATTTCAAATCTTATAATTTCAAATATAGGTTTAATTCACAAAATACAATATTCAATCTTTAGTATATTTCAAAGCTTAAATATCCCACATTTCATAAATTCATAATCATTTATATACATTTCAAAATATCAAAATATTATTCAAAGCATCATTCATTTATATTTCATTTAAATATCATTTGAATCCATTCATTTTATTAAATTTAAATACCATTTTAAACTCACATTAAAATCAAATTCTTCCATTTAAAACCATTTAAATGTCTCTTCATTATCTTTAGAAATTTAACATTTAATTTCCAAAATTATATCATTTTCCAAAGATTGTTTTTCATTAAAATTTATTAAAATAACAAAAATACAGTTTCCGTAACACTTACAAAAATGCTACGTAAAGTTATAGTTTAAAATAGTTCATTTAACAAAACGACAACACTTAAATGCTGTAATATATTTCCATTAAATTTAAAATAAACTTAAATGTTAAGTTTAACCACTACAGCACTTACAAAGTGCTATAATAGCCGTTATTTCAAATTAACTTATTTAGTTCATTTAAACAACTGCAGCATTTGCAAAATGCAGTAATATCTTTTACATACATTTCAAAAATGCTGTCAAATCAAATTCAGATTTTAATTACCTTTTCACAAATTTAACTAAATTTCAAATTTTATTTAATTAACTTAAACCTTTAATTAAAACTAAATTTCACATTTCCAAGTCAAGTTATATTTTAAAAGATCACTTTTAAACATTCATTTATTTAACCACTTAAATTCATAGAAAAATCAATAATATTTTAATAAATCATTTAAATTCAAATTAAATCAAATTATCATAATTACCATTTTCCAAATATAATTAAATTTCCATTTTATTTATATAACTTAAATATCATTTTTAACCAAAATTCCAAATTTCCAAACTTGAGTTATATTTCAAAAAATCCAGTTAAACCATTCGTTTATTACATTTTTAACACATAGAAAAATCATAATTTCTTTAATTCAAAATATTTCAAAATATGTTTAAATCAAATTTCATAAATTTATATTTTTTAAAATACTTAAAAGTATCCAAAACACCTTATAAAATAACCACGGGCCTGTATATAGTTTTCTAGCCTAGGTCAAGTGATACGGATATGTATCATTTCAATCTGTAGTTTATAAAGAAAAATCTGGGTTCTATCATTTCAAACCCGCAATCCCAAGTTAAAATAAATTAAATAAAAACCATTCAGGCCTATCATTTCAGCCCATAACGATTTTTCCCTATTCTAAAGTCCATTCGGGTATGTATCATTTCAACCCATAGTGATTCTAGTCTACAGGGAACTTGCAATGGTGATAACTGATATAAATAATAGAATAACATTAAATAACAGTAACATATGATATAACAGGTGTAATAATAGGTGTGAACATCATATGATAATAACATAGGCATATATAACATGATAATATATTTCTACAGATTCACAGGGTGTCAATTTACTAGTTATATAGGTACATGTTGTCTGGTGAGAATAACTCACTTGTTTAAGCTGGAGATGATGACCAAACACACAACACAGAATATTTGAAGGCACGACAACATGAATATGATTTGAGAGTGGAGAGCCAAATATAATTGCCTTGTATACATATAAACAAAACAAGACAATGTATACATAAATATGTAACACAAAACAATATCGAAATGACTTAAAATAAAAAAAACAACAAAGGGCAAAGTGATTCGACCTTTCTTTAACCATTCAAGAGCTTGACCAAGGGGATCTTTTGCTCAGCCATAGCTAGACATAATCTCAGTTTATGGCATCAAAATAGCATGGCAACAAGGAGATGATGATGGTAGGAGTTACATATGAATAAGACAAAGGGTCAAGGCAAAATAAGTGGAGTTTTGGTGCATTTTTGGCTCATCCAAAGGCAAGTGGGGGCTCGGCCCTTGCATGGTACAGGTCTGGACAGTGGAGGGTGATGGTGCAGCAGCAGCCAAAGGTCATGTAGCATGTGGTGGTGGTGGCTAAGGGGGTGGCCAAAGCAAGATATGGAGGGTAGGTGATGATATGTGTGGTCTAGGCAATGTTTTGTGGAGTTTTGTGGTGATGGCTTCAAGTGGAAGGTCATGGCCTATCTTGGTCAGAGGGAAGGGAGTGTTTGCTGTAGTAGATGGAGGAGGTGATGATGGGGATGAAGGCGGTAGAGGCTAGGCCAAGCAAACATGTGAAGAGATCAAGCAAAATCATTGAAAGAAAAGAGGAAAAGTGAAGAGAAGAAGTAGAGAATGGAAGCCATTGGCAAATTTTTCTTAGCCGTGAGTTTTAGGAGATGAGAACTGAAATTTTGAGAAGTTTTTAACGTGAATAAGAGAGAGGTACAGCTGAAGGAAGTATAAGGAACGGCCAAAATAACTGATGTATTGATTGAAAAAGAAACAGTAAAAGAAACGGTGAAACGACTTTACGTTTCTTAGCTTTTAAAACCTTCCATACTTCCTTTTCTTTTAAATCAAATAAAATGAAATAAAATTCAGCAAGTACATCTAAAAACCGAAACAAAGTGAAATAAAATAAAAATATATAATTAAATTTAAAGAAAATATAAAAAGAATTAAGGAAATTGCTTAAAAATAGTAAACTAGTCTAGAAAATTTGAAATTGAATAGAATAAATTTTAGAAAATTCATATGAGCTTGTAATATATTTTTAAACATAAATAGTAACATAAAATAAAAATATATTCACAAAATAAATATTAAAAATTTAATTTACATATAATTTTTAAATGGAGAAAATAGCAGAAAATAGGAAAACAGCCTTTAAAAATAGGAAATCATCATAGTAAATTTTGGAAAATTCTATTATTATTTTTAAAAATATTTAGAGATGAAAATATACATAAATTAACATATTGACACATATTAAAATAAATAATAAGAAATAAAATATGATTTATAAAATTTAAAATAGGCAAAATTGCACAATAAAACAAATTATACTAAAAATTGAAATGTACATAACTTTTACATTTTAACTCCGTTTTCAATGAAACGAAAAGCAGTATTCATGTTATTAAATCTATTTTCATAATAAAAGATAAAATTTCAAATTTCAAATATTTAAAATTTAAATTTAAAAGTCAAAGTTTGACTATTGACCAAAAATTCACATTTTCTAGAAATATTTAATTTAGTTATATTTGGAATTCTAATCCACATCAAAATAAAATTTTATACTTAAAATAACAAAAATTTATTCTTTTTCATTAATAAAGATTTTAAATCTGGAAATCAATTTAAAAATAATTGTAAAATACAGGGTTGTTACACTATCGGGTTAATTTTAAAATAATAGATAATATATATACTTATAATTTATATATCCAATTATATTTAAAACAATTTAAAATAAAATAATCTTGTAGTAAAACTACTACAGTGGCCTTCCCACTTTGAAACTCGAAAATGAATGTCGATGATGTCATTTATTGTTCTACAAATGAATTTATAAATAGTTGTTTATAAATTGATTTGGGAACTGAAATGAATTTGAATCAAGAATTTGAGAATTCAAGTTTCCGATGGTTTCAAACCTTATGTTTTCAAGTTTTAAAAGGGTATGTTATTTAAAGTATTTCGAATAGAAATTTTGTTTTCAAAGGATTTTAAAGTTTAAAAATTTAGTGCTCTTCTCTTTGTCGCTGGAAAATAATTTCGGTGATGACTGCAGCATCATCGACGTTCATTTTCGAGTTTCGAAGTGAAGAGACTGTTCTGTAGTCTTGCTACAGCTTTATTTTGGGAAATTTAATTGATTTTAATTTCTAAAAGATGATTTGATTATAAAATATATAGATATATGATTTAAAATTTGATTTGACATATTATGTATGTATAATTACTTATCGCTAAATGGTTTGAAAGGAATCGGAAGTTTAATTCTTAAATTTTATTTTAAAGAATAATTTCAGTTATAAGAAGAAAACCAAATTTTTGAATAAATGATTCAAACTTGAGATAATTGAATTGGAAAGTTTTATTTGTATAACACACAATTTCATTCCAATATAACTTACCTAAATTACACAGAAGTTGAATATGAAATTGGATAATATACAATATAGAAATGATTTTATAAATAAAATTTGAGTGGTTATAATAAATGTTATACACTTAAATTTTAGTTATAAAAGAATAATAGAGGTAAATATTGAAAAAGGAATTTAAAGAGATTTTATTTAAATAACTTAATAATCAAATTTGATTTAATATGGAACCTTAAGTCTAACCTAGGAATTTTAATAAAGGTTATTTCTTAAAATGAATATGTTGTATAATAAATAATGTATCTTTGAATAGAAAAAAAAATACATTTGAATTAGACATTTTGTAATAAAGTTTATTTAACTTGAATTCATAGTTTAATTAATGTCTAAATGAATAAATGTGTAAAGAAATTTGATTGTTATATTTGCTATATAAATATTTTATTAATGAAATAGATATGTCTTGAAAAATGAATGATTATGATTTAAATAGTTAAAATGTATTTTAACATCACTAAAAATTGATAATTGAGAATTTGGTTTTCAAATGGAAATTTTAAGTGTAACTTATTGAAGGAATATCTATTTATGAAATGGGCATTTTAAATAAAGTGTTAGGTTATTTGTTAAATGAAGAGCTAAGTAAAATAATGAACTTTTGACTTAATAAATGTAGTATAGTTTATTTGGATATTCCATTCATAAAAGTTTGTTTTAATAAGTCTTAAGTTAAAAGATATCCAAATGAACATTTATGGAATAAAACTGATTTGAAATGCTAATATATCTACTGTAGCATTTTATAAGTGCTGCTGTTTTGAAAATACAATGTTTTGGAAATTTTTATAATTGAATGAACTTAGAAATGTTACAACTTTTAAATGAATTAAAATATTTTAAATGAAGATTATTTTAAAAGGTGTTATGATTTTCTAAGTATTATGTTTTTTTAGAATAACATTTCCAAGTGTTATGATCTTAGTAGTATGATTTCCAAATGATAAACATCCCTAAAGTATTATGATTTCAAAGCATTATGGTTTCAAATTATTATCTTATTTTGTTTTTCAAACCATCTTTTGGTTGTCCTTATTTTCTCTCATCTTGCTACAGGCTGGTATAAGCATCTTTCGATAGTCTTTCTGTTTAGAAATCTTTCTGTAATCTTTGATAATCTTTGTTACTCATCTGGATCTGAACACTGTTTTTCCATTCATAGACCGTCGGTCAAGTGAAAGGGGTGATTCAGACTCTAAAGGATCTTTTCGTGTTTGTGTTCTTGATTTGATCACCCCATTTTGTCAAACTTACCTATAACAATAGTTATCAGGTGTAATTCCAATCTTCTTATCATCTTGTCTTAATTCTATTTCATTCTATCTTTTTCTATGCTTTCCCGTACCTCGTTCCTTTTCGGGGACGAAAAGTTTTGAGTGGGGGAGAGTGTAACAACCCTGTATTTTACAATTATTTTTAAATTGATTTCCAGATTTAAAAGCTTTATTTATGAAAAAGAATAAATTTTTGTTATTTTAAGTATAAACTTTTATTTTGATGTGGATTAGAATTCCAAATATGACTAAATTAAATATTTCCAGAAAATGTGAATTTTTGGTCAATAGTCAAACTTTGACTTTTAAATTTAAATTTTAAATATTTGAAATTTGAAATTTTATCTTTTATTATGAAAATAGATTTAATAACATGAATACTGCTTTTCGTTTCATTGAAAACGGAGTTAAAATGTAAAAGTTATGTACATTTCAATTTTTAGTATAATTTGTTTTATTGTGCAATTTTGCCTATTTTAAATTTTATAAATCATATTTTATTTCTTATTATTTATTTTAATATGTGTCAATATGTTAATTTATGTATATTTTCATCTCTAAATATTTTTAAAAATAATAATAGAATTTTCCAAAATTTACTATGATGATTTCCTATTTTTAAAGGCTGTTTTCCTATTTTCTGCTATTTTCTCCATTTAAAAATTATATGTAAATTAAATTTTTAATATTTATTTTGTGAATATATTTTTATTTTATGTTACTATTTATGTTTAAAAATATATTACAAGCTCATATGAATTTTCTAAAATTTATTCTATTCAATTTCAAATTTTCTAGACTAGTTTACTATTTTTAAGCAATTTCCTTAATTCTTTTTATATTTTCTTTAAATTTAATTATATATTTTTATTTTATTTCACTTTGTTTCGGTTTTTAGATGTACTTGCTGAATTTTATTTCATTTTATTTGATTTAAAAGAAAAGGAAGTATGGAAGGTTTTAAAAGCTAAGAAACGTAAAGTCGTTTCACCGTTTCTTTTACCGTTTCTTTTTCAATCAATACATCAGTTATTTTGGCCGTTCCTTATACTTCCTTCAGCTGTACCTCTCTCTTATTCATGTGAAAAACTTCTCAAAATTTCAGTTCTCATCTCCTAAAACTCACGGCTAAGAAAAATTTGCCAATGGCTTCCATTCTCTACTTCTTCTCTTCACTTTTCCTCTTTTCTTTCAATGATTTTGCTTGATCTCTTCACATGTTTGCTTGGCCTAGCCTCTACCACCTTCATCCCCATCATCACCTCCTCCATCTACTACAGCAAACACTCCCTTCCCTCTGACCAAGACAGGCCATGACCTTCCACTTGAAGCCATCACCACAAAACTCCACAAAACATTGCCTAGACCACACATATCATCACCTACCCTCCATATCTTGCTTTGGCCACCCCCTTAGCCACCACCATCACTTGCTACATGACCTTTGGCTGCTGCTGCACCATCACCCTCCACTGTCCAGACCTGTACCATGCAAGGGCCGAGCCTCACTTGCCTTTGGATGAGCCAAAAATGCACCAAAACTCCACTTATTTTGCATTGACCCTTTGTCTTATTCATATGTAACTCCTACCATCATCATCTCCTTGTTGCCATGCTATTTTGATGCCATAAACTGAGATTATGTCCAGCTATGGCTGAGCAAAAGATCCCCTTGGTCAAGCTCTTGAATGGTTAAAGAAAGGTCGAATCACTTTGCCCTTTGTTGTTTTTTTTATTTTAAGTCATTTCGATATTGTTTTGTGTTACATATTTATGTATACATTGTCTTGTTTTGTTTATATGTATACAAGGCAATTATATTTGGCTCTCCACTCTCAAATCATATTCATGTTGTCGTGCCTTCAAAGATTCTGTGTTGTGTGTTTGGTCATCATCTCCAGCTTAAACAAGTGAGTTATTCTCACCAGACAATATGTACCTATATAACTAGTAAATTGACACCCTGGTGAATCTGTAGAAATATATTATCATGTTATATATGCCTATGTTATTATCATATGATGTTCACACCTGTTATTACACCTGTTATATCATATGTTACTGTTATTTAATGTTATTCTATTATTTATATCAGTTATCACCATTGCAAGTTCCCTGTAGACTAGAATCACTATGGGTTGAAATGATACATACCCGAATGGACTTTAGAATAGGGAAAAATCGTTATGGGCTGAAATGATAGGCCTGAATGGTTTTTATTTAATTTATTTTAACTTGGGATTGCGGGTTTGAAATGATAGAACCCGGATTTTTCTTTTTAAACTACGGATTGAAATGATACATATCCGTATCACTTGACCTAGGCTAGAAAACTATATACAGGCCCGTGGTTATTTTATAAGGTGTTTTGGATACTTTTAAGTATTTTAAAAAATATAAATTTATGAAATTTGATTTAAACATATTTTGAAATATTTTGAATTAAAGAAATTATGATTTTTCTATGTGTTAAAAATGTAATAAACGAATGGTTTAACTGGATTTTTTGAAATATAACTCAAGTTTGGAAATTTGGAATTTTGGTTAAAAATGATATTTAAGTTATATAAATAAAATGGAAATTTAATTATATTTGGAAAATGGTAATTATGATAATTTGATTTAATTTGAATTTAAATGATTTATTAAAGTATTATTGATTTTTCTATGAATTTAAGTGGTTAAATAAATGAATGTTTAAAAGTGATCTTTTAAAATATAACTTGACTTGGAAATGTGAAATTTAGTTTTAATTAAAGGTTTAAGTTAATTAAATAAAATCTAAAATTTAGTTAAATTTGTAAAAAGGTAATTAAATTCTGAATTCGATTTGACAGCATTTTTGAAATGTATGTAAAAGATATTACAGCATTTTGCAAATGCTGTAGTCGTTTAAATGAACTAAATAAGTTAATTTGAAATAAAGGCTATTATAGCACTTTGTAAGTGCTGTAGTGGTTAAACTTAACATTTAAGTTTATTTTAAATTTAATGGAAATATATTACAGCATTTAAGTGTTGTCGTTTTGTTAAATGAACTATTTTAAACTATAACTTTACGTAGCATTTTTGTAAGTGCTACGGAAACTGTATTTTTGTTGTTTTAATAAATTTTAATGAAAAACAATCTTTGGAAAATGATATAATTTTGGAAATTAAATGTTAAATTTCTAAAGATAATGAAGAGACATTTAAATGGTTTTAAATGGAAGAATTTGATTTTAATGTGAGTTTAAAATGGTATTTAAATTTAATAAAATGAATGGATTCAAATGATATTTAAATGAAATATAAATGAATGATGCTTTGAATAATATTTTGATATTTTGAAATGTATATAAATGATTTTGAATTTATGAAATGTGGGATATTTAAGCTTTGAAATATACTAAAGATTGAATATTGTATTTTGTGAATTAAACCTATATTTGAAATTATAAGATTTGAAATGGTTTGTTAGTAAACTGAATTTGAGTTGAAAATAATGGTTTGAATTAAATTTAAATAAAAATTTGGAATTAGGGTTTAATTTAATAAATTTGTAAATATGTAGAATTAAAAGATGATTTCAAATATATGTTTTTGAAATGTTGTGATTTTCAAAGTATAATGATTTCAAATGTTTTAGTTTCAAAAGAATTATAACTTTGAAAGTATAGACTATTTGAAAGGTGAATATATGTTTGAAATGGAAATTATGTTGTTTAGAAATGAACATAGTTTTGAAATAAAAATGATTTTGATTTCGAAGTATAACTATCAAAGATATGATATTTTGATATATTAAAATGATTTGAAATGAAGTTTGTAAAGATATGATATTTTGATATATTAAAATGATTTGAAATGAAGTTGAAAAGATATGATATTTTGGTATATTGAAATGATTTGAAAAGAAGTTTGAAAGGATACGATATTTTGGAATATTGAAATGATTTGGAAATGATAAATCTTTATTTTGATAAAGACATGATTTTGAAATGATATTTTATTTTGAAGTAAAGTATTGTTTTTAAAAGTTATAACCACGGGTTATAATAACGATTGGTTGGCAAAGAGACCGGGATCGGATATGGACATACTCTCTGTCGATACCGAAAACCACTTTGACAACCGTGTACGCGGTGGAGATTCCAGAATGAAGTAGGATGGTGGCGACGTTCTTAAGGTATGTTACGTGGACCCAACTCCCGTGAGTTGGCATAAGATGGCTAAAACAGGAGCGATCTCGGACCAGTGAGGTAGCACCTCTTCTCGGACACATTTCTTCGATATTATACTCTTACTTGTGATTGATTAGATGGCCATCCTCCGATTTGGGAGTGTTGTTCGAGGTGGAACGGTAGTGGCTGCTATGCGTATCCATCAGTCCGTGTGCGTAATTGGTATATCTACCCGGGCATTGCCTAGTTGTGCCGTGTCACCTACCATATCGAGCTTTACTACGATTATGATTTTAAGATCCGACCGCGTTAAGGTTCTCCATCCCCTTAACGCTATTTTCTATATGATTATACTTTACTTATTTAGACACTATTATAATATCGAATATTACTACATAGTAGATAGTTTAACGGATCCTTAGAGGATGGGCGGTCCCAAGCATCTTCTAAGTTACTTGTACCTTTATTACAGTTCACTTGAGTTGGTTTACATTATATAAGTATATATTGTCCTGACTCGAGTGTTTTGTGTTTTGTGTTTTGCTTTACGCTCGGGTCATCCTGAGTTATTCACAGGTTTGGATTTCCACTCTCTTGGAGATTTGAATCGCTGGAGATTATCTGCTTGTCATGTCCTCTCTATTTCAATTCCGTTGTTCTACTCAGCTTGTACTTGGTTATTTTATTGAGACTTTTGTTGTACTCTATTTCTTCTGTTGTATCTTATGTAACTCTGACATATTTAGATAGTAGCTTCATGAAATACTATTTCTTTTACTTCCGCTGTATTATTTTACTCTATGTCTGTGATCTGTGATTATATTTATTTACTGTATATTCTGAGATTTGCAAAATTTTAATTACAACGTGGTATTTTGAGCAATTCAACTCCGGCATGAGTGTCTACCTATACACTTATAATGGATGTGAATGGTTGAAAATATCGGGTCGTTACAAATTGATTTTAGATGGGAAATCTAATAAATTGCTTTTAGATGGGATATCTAATAAATGGCTGGATGGGATATCCAATAAATATGATTTATGGCTTTATTTCATATTATGTTAAGACTTATCATTTTGGGTGCAGGGGCATAGTAAATGATTTGTATGTTTTATTTTGGATACTAGTGAGGGGAAAACTTGTTTAGCGACGAATTTTCTATCAGTTTAGAAAATCGTCGATAAATTTCAATTTAAAATTTAACCGCAAGCGCACGACGTACAATTTTAGTATGTGGCTAGTACGGGTCGATCCGCAGGGAATTTTTAAGATTTTAAATTTTTTCTAATCAATCAAATTAGACCAAAATGAGAGAAGATTGTTAACTACAAGCAAAATGAAGCTAAAAATAGAATTAAAATGAGATTAAAAACTATGAGATTAGAGAACAATCTAGAAGCAAATCCACTCTCATATTTTTGTAAATCAACAATCAAACAATCTGTGATCTCTTTTTTTGATATTAAGTGAAATAATTATTGTATTTATCATAAGTATGGTTTATATATGTTATTAATTAACATAACTTAAACCATCAAACTATAATACAACAAATAAACCACTTATCAATTCTCATAAAAATGAAGCCAAAGCAAAGGTATTTTAAGTATGATCTATTTACTATTGTAATTAGTAATATAGATCATCAAATTTTGTTTTTACTTTCATTTCAAAATCAAAAATCAATTAGAAAATGATGATGTAAATTGTATTTATGTTGAATAATAATAGCTCATTTGCAAAAGCAACATAAGCTATCAAACTCACTTGTATAAACTTACATCAAAATCCACTTTCATGAAGCACAAATAAAAGAGATCATAAATCATAGAAATGTTGAATTTACATAAAGTTAGAGAGCTTCATTACCCCTAAATTGAAGGGGTTTAGCTACTCATTTGTGTATCAAATCAACACTTGTAAATTTCAACATTAAAAGTAAAGAAATGGAAACTAAGCAAAGAAAGAAAAAGCGATTAACTACTAACTACTTGCTTAACAAAAAAATAAAGCTACACAACTTGCATGAATGTAAATCTAAGCTATAAACATGAAAGGAAAGAAAGTATAGAAATAAACATTAACATAAAAGCAAATAAAAGCATATAGAAAAGAAAAGAGAAAGAGGCTTGGAAGCCATTATTATTTCATGAAACTTTGTGTTTACAGCTTGCTTGCTAATTTTCCTAAGTAAAATAAGAGAGTAGGAAGATATTTACATGTATATAAGAGGGCTATTTATACATGCATAAAACCCTAATTCAATTTTTAGGATGCTTCTGAAAATGCCCTTTAGGAAGTATGGCCTCAAAGTAACCATTAGCCTCTAATTAATCCATCATTAAATATGCATGAAGCTTTAACCTCCACTTAGTTGTCCATTAGCTTCTAATTATAGGTTTAGGTATGTGGGTGGGGTCCTCCATGGTCATGAGCATGAATTATTTCCTCTTCATTCCTTTGTATTCCCTTGTGCATGCATATATCTTCATTAAACCCTCTTCCATATGCATCCAAATTCCTATAAAAATTATGTAAAATGTCAAAGTAAAAAGTCCCAAATTAACACATGCATAAAAATGACTATTTTGCCCCTGTATGTAGATGAATATATGATGATTTGAAAATAATTGAATTTTGGTTTTAAACATGTTAAAATACACAAATATGACATTTATTTAAATAAAAATAGATAAAATATGGATGTAAATATATGCACATTTACGTGCATATCAAATACCCCCACACTTATCTTTTTGTTCGTCCTCGAATAAAGGAAAATTAAGATAAATCCGTTTTCATAGGGAGCACGATTGCATTGAGCGTATGCAACAAGCCGTAAAACCTCCGGGTGTCCCCAATAGGACGAGTGTTGTCTCGTGAGGGTTTTCAGCAGATACTACCCACAAAATCCAAATGCAAAGTGAAAATATTTACAAAGTGCAAGATTTATTTACAATGGGATGAATGCAAGTTTTTGAAAGTATTTACAAATGAAGGATTCATTTTCAAATCGACACTAATAAGTTAAATATAAGTTCTGGTCATTATCAAGAAATTTAAGTCCTTTTACTTGTCAAAATTTCCAACAAAAATTAAGTTGTCATAACAGATAGACTATAGTTTGGCTAGTTGTTTCGGTTGATAACACAATGTAATTATGAAGTGGATCCTTAGTTAATTATCAAAGTTTTTCAAAGTGGTATTTTCATTTCTTTTCAATAACAAGTTAAATCAAACAAGTCAAAATAGTGTTTGGATTTCAATTTCTTGCTCTCTCTTATTTGAAAATTTTGTTGATATTAACAATATTTACATATGCCTAACTCAGATAAACTGAGGCCAGATATATCACCCATGCACTGCCTTTCGGGCTTACGTGAGGAGAATACAGAGCGTGGCGAGTGAACACACAAGTGTGAACACTTATTGACTATAGGCGTTATTAGTAAAAGAATTTTTATATACTTACACCTAACTTTGATAAACTGAGCCCAGATATACCGATCGTGCACTGCCTTTCGGGCTTATGTGAGAAGGGTACAGAGCATGGCGAGTAAACACACGAGTGTGAACACATGACTCTAGGTGTTAAAAATATATACATATATACAAATGTTTTTTAAACTTATATACATATTTTTTTTGTTTTTTTAAGAGAGAGTTTTGCAAAATCATCTTACCACCATTTAACTTAGACGATAAAAATGTTATGTCCTTTACTTTAAATTTACCACTTTTAAACAAAGATTTTCAATTAGAATATACTTCATAATTAACACATATGAACCTTCCTATATACTAGTTAAACCGATGTTATTTGTAATCAAACTTCATTTTTATTTTTGTTAAGACAAATAAATTTTCAAAAATTTCAATTTATTAACCAAAACTTATACTTATCTCATAGTTTTTCTTAAAAAATAAATAAAAATGCTAAAAAGAAAATGTTTTTGAGAATTGAGATTTTTTTTGAGTTAAAAGAAAATGAAAATTCAAAAATGCCATGAAACTTAAAAAAATGAAAATGAGACTCCCCCCCACTTAATTTTTACTGTGTCCCTACAGTAAGTGCATGATATAATCAGTGTAACGGGGAAAAATATGTACATATTTACAAAAGAGGGTTATCATTCTTACTAGACGTAGCTTGGCTCATGAAGGATCATGAGCTCCTCCTCTTGGTTATTTGGCAATTCCAAGAAAGGTTTCAAACGATGACCGTTGACTTTGAAAATCCATCCATCCCTGGGGTTTCTATTTCTACGGCACCATGTGGAAAAACAGTTCGTAGCACAAATGGTCCAGTCCATCTTGATTTAAGTTCTCAGAAAAAATTTTCTTAGGATTGACTTCTCATGAAAAACTTTTGTTTTTTCTTTGTAAATTTTCTCGTTTTCATACGCGTCGCTCCTAAGTTCTTCTAGTTCGTTGAGTTGTAGTTTTTGGTTTTCGCCATCTTTATCGATATCAAAGTTTAAGTTCTTTATTGCCCACAACGTTTTGTGTTTGATTTCAACCATTAAATGGAAAGCTTTCCTGTAAACCAAACGAAATGGAGACATCCCAAGGTTAGTTTTAAAAGCAGTACGGTAAGCCCAAAGCGCGTCGGTCAATTTCTGAGACCAATCTTTTCGATTTTTGTTGACAGTTTTCTCCAAGATTTATTTTATTTGACGGTTTGAAACTTCAACTTGGCCACAAGTTTGAGGATGATACGGAGTGGATAACTTGTGGGTTATCGAGTATTTCTTCATTAAAGTTTCAAAAGAATGATTGGAAAAATGGGTGCCGTTATCACTGATTATTGTGTGAGGTGTGCCGAACCTTGAAAAGATGTTTTCTTTGAGAAATTTCACAACAATTCTATGGTCGTTGGTTTTACAAGGAACGGCTTCGACCCATTTTGAGACGTAATCGACAGCAAGAAGAATATACAAATTTCCAAAAGAATTGGGAAAAGGTCCCATAAAGTTGATACCCCAAACATCAAAGATTTCGATAACAAGAATGGGGTTTAGAGGCATCATATTTCATCAAGAAATTCGTCCAAGCATTTGACATTGATCGCAAGTTTTACAAAATTCAAATGAGTCTTAAAAAGAGAAGGCCAATAGAAACCACACTAAAGCACTTTTTCCGTAGATTTTCGAGGACCGAAATGTCCATCGTACGCTTGATCGTGGCAAAACGAAAGAACACTCCTGATCTCATAATCCAGAATGCAACGTCGGATGATTTGGTCGGGACAATATTTGAAAAAGTATGGATCATCCCAATAGAAATATTTCACTTGGGACATGAATTTGCATTTGTCCTGTTTGGACCAAGATGAGGGAGTTTCTTTAGTGACTAAGTAGTTCATTATATCAGCATACCATGGATCGATAGAAATTGAAAGAAGTTGTTCACCAGGGAAGTTTTCATTGATTGGCAAAGAAGATGGTGCGTTCGGAAGACGAGACAAGTGATCGGCTATGACATTATTGGATCCTTTTTTGTCTTTGATTGTAAGGTCAAATTCTTGAAGTAAAAAGATCCAACGAATTAAACGGGATTTAGCATCCATTTTGACAAAAAGGTATCGAAGAGCGGTATGGTTAGTGTAGACCGTGATGTGTGAACCTATTAAGTAAGGTCGAAACTTTTCAAGCGTAAAAACGACAACCAGAAGCTCTTTTTCGGTTGTTTTGTAGTTGAGTTGAGCGTCGTTCAAAGTTATACTCGCATAGTAAATGACATGAAGGATATTGTTGATGCATTATCCTAAGATAGAACCAACCGTAAAGTTAGAAGTGTCACACATTATTTCAAATGGGAGATCCCAATTGGGTGCGCAAATGATTGGTGTAGAAATGAGTTCATTTTTGAGATGTTCGAAAGAAGAGATACAATCAGAGTTAAAATCGAAAGGAACGTCTTTTCAAAGAAGAGTCGTCAAAAGACGAGCGATTTTGCTAAAGTCTTTCACAAAGCGTCGATAAAAGCCAACGTATCCTAGAAATGATCGAATGTCCTTAACAGATTTGGGAATGGGTAGGTTTGCAATGACATCAATTTTTGCTTTATCTACCTCAATGCCTTTATTTGAGATTATATGTCTAAGGACTATGCCTTGTTTGACCATAAAGTGGCATTTTTCCCAATTCAAAGTACAATGTTTTTCTTTGCATCGATTTAGAACCAACTCAAGATGATATAAACAATCAGAAAAAGAATCACCAAATATAGAGAAATCATCCATAAAAACTTCTAGAAATCGTTCAATCATGTCAGAAAAGATGCCAACCATGCATCGTTGGAAAGTAGCAGGAGCGTTACAAAGTCCGAATGGCATACGTCGATAAGAATGGACACGTGAAAGTCATTTTCTCTTGATCTTCGCGAGCGATTAGAATTTGGTTATAGCCGGAATAACCATCAAGGAAGCAGTAGAATTCATGGCCGGCTAAACGTTCAAGCATTTGGTCAATAAAAGGAAGAGGGAAGTGATCCTTACATGTTGCGACATTTAGTTTTTGATAATCAATGCAAACACGCCAACCAATTTGAGTCCAAGTAGGAATGAGCTCAGTAGCATCATTTGTTATAACGGTAAGTCCGGACTTTTTAGGCATGACATGAATTGGGCTAACCCATGGGCTATCAGAGATGGGATATATGATACTGTTATCGAGGAGCTTAAGAATTTCGTCACGAACCGCATCTTTCATTTTTGGGTTAAGCCTCCATTGTGCATCACGAGTGGGTTTGGCTTCGTCAATTAAGTGAATGCGATGTTGGGCAACAGCAGGGCTAATTCCCTTAATATCAGTAATGGACCACCCAATTGCTTCTCTATTTTTCGAAGAATAGAAAGTAAGGAGGTTTCTTGATCAAGAGAGAGAGTTGGGGAAATTATGACGGGCAACGTTTCGTTATCACTTAAGTATGCGTACTTAAGGTGATCGGGAAGTGGTTTGAGGTCCAACTTCGGGAGTTTCTAGATCAAAGAATTGGGTTGAGATTCGGACTCAACTGGAAGCGATTCAAAAGGAAGAGTGTATTCAATCTCATTGGGTATTTCATGAAACAATTTTTCGTACTCAGCTTCGCATTCGTCGTTAAGGTCAAGTATCTCGTTTTTGAAGTTTTCATGAATGGCACTAACTTCCAACGTTTGGTCACGAGGTTCATTTGATTGACTTTCAAGATTGAAAATGTTGAGATCCAAAGTCATATTTCCAAAAGAGATTTTCATCGAACCGTTGCGATAATTGATTAAGGCATTTGAGGTGGCTAAGAATGGTCGGCCTAAAATCAATGGAATTTGACTCGTGGGATTTGTCACGGGTTGTGTTTCTAGAACAATAAAATCAACGGGGAATATGAATTGCCCTACTCGAATGAGCACGTCCTCGATTTATCCTACGGGCTTCTTAATGGAACGATCGGAAAATTGAAGTGTAAATTTTGTGGGTTTGAGCTCACCTAAGCCTAATTGTTCGTACACGGAGTATGGAATCAAGTTGACACTCGCGCCTAAGTCAATCAAATATTTATTAATCGTCTTGTCTCCAATTGTACACGAAATCGTAGGACGGCCAGGATCTTTGTATTTGACGGGCATGGATTTGGACAAGACTTCACTCAAACTGGCGGCTAAGAAGACTTTTTTGGGCACTTGAGTGTGTCGCTTTTGGGTATACAAGTCCTTAAGAAACTGGTAGGCGAAATTACTCGAGTAGAGGAAGAATTTTGACCGTCATTTGATTCAACGTTTGGCTCCACGTTCTGTTCTGATTCGTTTGAAGCATCGAGAGAGGTTACCGGTAAATCATTTGGGTTACAACTTAATTATCGATTTGTTTACCAGAACGTAAAATTGTGATAGCATTCAATTGGGTGACGTTGCTATCTTGAACAACATGGGCTTAATTTAAATTTGCGTTTTGATTTCTGGGATTTGGAATTAGCTGGCTTGGGAATGTGCCTCGTTCACGTTCGCTCATAGACGTGGCTAATTGACTCATTTTCATTTCAAGTTTTGCAATTGATTGGTTTGTGTTTTGCATATATGAGGTCAATAAATTTTGCAAATTGCTATTTGATTGAAGGCTTTGAGTATTTGCTTTTGCCAATGTTTCAAGAGTTTTCTCAAGTGTACTTGAACGTTTATCGTCTTGGGGAGGATGAGCAGAATTTGTTTGAAAATTTGATTGTTGCGTTTGATTATGAGACAGACCCGCAAAGTTGGTTTAAAATAGTTGGGCTGAAAGGAAGGATTCGAAGCATTATTCGAGAATGCTTGAAAATTTGGACGAACAGTATTAGTGTTGGGATTGTTTTGGTTCCAAGCAAAATTCGGATGATTTCTCCAACTAGGATTGTACATTGGAGAAAACGGGTCGTTTTTGGCTTTATTGAAAGCATTGATTTGTTCGACAGAATTAGGGCACTGATCGGCTATATGATTAGGATCGTTGCATTTATAACACATCGGTTGAGAAGCTTGGTTCATTTGATTCGATGAGAAAATGTTATCGAATTTTTTAATCATTGCATCGATCTTAGCTTCCAAAGAAAAAGAAGATCCTATCGAGTGTGCACTCGATCATGAGTAAATTGATTTTTCGTTTGAACGTTCCCATTGGGATGATTTTTCGGCGAAATTTTCAAGAAATTGCCAAGCATCATCGTGATGTTGGGCAAGAAAGTTGCCTTGGCACATTGATTCGAGAATGGTTCGTGAGCTATTTTCGAGTCCATCGTACAAGATTTGGCAAATTGTCCATTTTTCAAAGTTATGGTGTGGACATTATATCAAAAGCTCTTTGAATCTTTCAAAATATTTTCCGAATGGTTCTCCTTTGAATTGATGAAAATTTACAATTTTGTTTCGGATTCTACTCGTTTTTTCCAAGGGGTAGAACTTTTTTAAGAACGCTTTTATGAATTCTTCCCAAGTTTTAATCGAGTTTGATGGTAAGCTGTACAACCATTTTTCAACGTAATCCGTAAGAGCGAATGAGATTAATCAAAGTTTGATTCCGTCATCGGAAAGTTGTTGGAGTTTAATGGTTGCGCAAACTTGTTCGAATTTTTTCAATAAAATGTATGGGTCATCGTGCTCGAAATTGCCAAATTTTGGAAGCGTGGCAATATGATTAGAGTAAATTTCGAAATGGTTACTCATAGGGGCGGGTAACGTGATGCAAGATGGAATAGAAACTCTATCAGGAAAAATTCTATCCATAAGAGTTCGAGGGGAGTTCTCGTTCGCCATTTCGGGAGGATCGTCTATTCGAGTTAAACGATTAGTTGTTGAGTCGTGAGTCTAACGATTTGTTGTCGTGTCACGAGTCCAAGTACTCATGCACAAGTGAAAGTCGAGAAGAGAAAGAAGTTAGAATCGTGTTTAGAGAATGAAAGAAGATTTGAAAAACGAAGTGAATTTTTTTTTTGAATTTTCAAATATTTACCAAAAGGAGTTTTTTAATTTTAAGAAAATGGGAAATTTGATTTTTTTTGTTTTTGAATTTTTGTTTTTTTTGTTTTTGAAAAGATTAAATTTTTTTTTGGATTTTTTTTTGATTGAAAAATTTCAAAGGAAAGGAAAAAGGATTTTTTTGGATTAAAACTAAGTTAAGTAAAATTTATAATTTTTTTTGGATTTTTGATTTTGGATTTTTTTTGTTTTTTTTAAATATGCATGAACTAATGCAACTAAATGAATGCAACGGACTTAATTACAATTTTTTGTCCTTAGTAGCTCCTAACCCAAAATTGTATGATCACACTTTGTCTTAAATTAACAAAAATATTTCTTAGCGAGGTAACGGGCAGGGGTTATCGGTGCACCACGAATCACCGTAGCAATGCAGCCGAAGGTTTAGTACCTTCTGAGGAACAACCAGTATAATATTTATGAATCATCGTAATATTTATAACTGGTTATTACTCTACCGTAGCCTAGACACCAAGAAATAAAATTGTTCAAAGAAAACAATTGTGAAGATACAATTAAGCCCTAAGTGAGCTCGTGACACCCTTAAGTCGAATGTCTAACCTTTATTATTAGTCAAATTCTACGATGAAATTCGATTTGTGGGCTAAGGAAAGGGTGATGAAATCCCTCTCCTTATGTGAATTGGGGTATTGCCCTTAGAAAATAAAACAAGATGAAATGAATGCAAAACATAAATTAAACGTGAATTTACAATGCAACTAAAATGAAGTTTGTTTTTGTTTTTGGATTTTGAAGTCTATATATATATATATATATATATATATATATATATGCAAATTCAAGCAACCAACAATGCAAATCAAATTAAAAACAAGAGATAATAGCACGATACCAGAGCGTGCAGATTATTAGCAAATTTTTAAGCGGCGATTTTTTTTAAGCAAAGCAAAGCAGTTTATTTTGGGCAAGCAAAGCGAAGCAAGCAACTCTTCTTATCTGCTTTGGCAACTTGAAAATAAAAACAAGATATATATATATACAGTTGTTTTTATTTATTATTTATTATTATTATTATTAAACAAATTAAAACAAACCTAACTAAAATGACACAAAAACATTTAAAATCTTGTTTTTTTAAGACAAAACAAAACCAAAAACAAAGTAAAAAAAACGAATTAAGAAAAATCTTTTTTTTTACAAGGATGAAACTAAAAACAAATTAAACAAAACAAGTTAAATAAAAGAAAATAAATTAAAAGAATTTTTTTTAGTGCAATAACAAATCAAGAAAATTCAAAACTAAAATCAAAACAAAATAAATCAGAATAAAAATGAAAACACACAAACTCAAAAGGATTTAAAACAACCCAAAATAAAACCAAAACAAATTCAACTATCTTTTTTTAAAGAAAGAAGGCCACTTCACCAAAACAATCCAAACCCGGCCCAAATCAAAATTCTTCCTTTTTTTAACTCTCGTTTCCTCCTCTTCTGTTTTTTAAAAAAACAAAAAATCGCGAACTGCAAAAAAAATGAAAGAAAGAAAAAAATTAAAGTTGCAAATTGGAAGTGATTGGAAATCATGAATGGATTACAGTGCTGGTTTGAATTGCGATGGAGGTCACGAAGGATGTTCAACAGCCGATTGGGATTGGTTGCTTCGATGGTTGATTTTGGTGATGCGGTGGATGTTCGATTTGGGTTACAGATGAAGATTTCTGGTGATGTCAAGGGTGGCCGCGGGTTGTGGTAAGCCGGCGTTTGGGTTTGTTGAGTTCGATGAAGACTGCTCTGGTGGTAGGAGTGGTTGATTGCGATTCAGGTGTTCGTGAATTGTAGAGGAAGGTCATGGGTCGGTGGTTGGTTGCGAAGTGGTTTCGGGTCTGTCGATTGTGAAGAGGTCGGGGATTTGCAGAGGGTTGGTTTGGGAATTGTCGTGATGCTGATGTTCACAGTGAGCTAAGTATTTGTATATGATGTAGTTGTCAACTGAGTAGAATGGTCAGGTATTTGTGCAGTGAGGAATGTTTGTGGTTCTGTGATGTTGAAGTGGAAGCAACAGTATTTTTTTTTGAATGTGAATGTTTAAGTGTGGGATGGTTTTGATGGAAGTGTTTGGCAGTTGATTACTGGAGAGTGTGTGGCAAGGTAGGTGTTTATGATGTTGTAGTGGTATTTGCAGTGGTCAAGGGGATGTATTGCTTTGAGTTGTAATTGAAGTGTTGATTGACAGTGGCAATTTTGAGGGGTTGAGTGTGTGGGTGGGTGAACTTGCAGTGGTTTGTATGAATGTTTGTGCTGTGGTAATTGATGGTTGATGTAGTTAGTGTGGTCAGTGGGAAGAGAAGATGATGTTGTTCGATGTAAGAGAGGAGTTTGTATTTCTTTGGGCAGCAGAATGTATTAAAGGGGGTAAGGCTGGGTTGAAATTGCAACAGTGTGCAGGAGTTTAAGTGATTGTGTGCACTTGCACTATGCACAAGCTGTTGTGATGGTTTAAGTGATGAAGAATGTTTGTGGGTGTTCCTGAAGACAGAAATGTGCAAGCAGTTTTGGGAAGGTGGTTGTTGTTAGATAAGGGGATGGTGAAGTGGTATGCGGTATTGTTCGACAGTGTATATAAGGAAGTTGTGATGTGAGGTAGATATGTTGTAGATGAATTTGGTCAGTTGTTATGTAGAGTTGACAGTGGTGGATGGATAGTTGATTTGAAGAAGTTGTGTAGGGCAGTGTGGTTGTATTAATGGTTGATGTTTCAGCAGTATGAATGGAGTAGCTAATGAATGAAAATGGCAGGAAGATTTTGATGAAGTGAAGAGAGTAGTTTGTTTTGATGATGTATGGAAAGTTTGTGATAAAGTTTGAAGTGTGAAGTCGAATGCACTGGCAAGTTGTTCAGGTAGTTGTTTGGCAAGTTGTTGTATGGCAAGTTGTTCAGAGAAGCAAGGTGGGGACGTGGTATGGGACTGTGATGCTGTAGTGGGAAGTTGGATGAAGGTCAGGTGTTAAAGGGATGGTGTCAGTGGAACTGTGGGAAGTGAAGTTGTATTTGTGGTGGTTTGAAATGGTTGAAATGTTTGGTGGAAGGCAGCAAGGAAGGAGGTGGATTGATGGTTGTGGCAGCAGGCAGTTGTATAGGAAATTGTGTTTAGAGGAGTAGTGTGGTGTTTTGATTGTGGTGTGGTGTTTTGATTGTGGTCTGAAGGCTAGGAGGTTGCATTGGGAAGTGGTATGCAGTTTGATAAGAATTTGGTTTGTGATAGTTTGATAAAATAGTATATGGTTGAACTTGTGAATCCAACGGGGAGGGACAGTGAGTAACAATGCACTGCTTCATTTTGAATTTTGTGAATAGGTAGAGGGTATTCAAGTTGGGGAAGTGGTGTCTGATATGTTTGAAATGGGAAGGAGGTGGTGGTGAGATTGTCATAGTGAATGAAAGGCAGTTGTTTGAAAAACCCGTTCCGCTAAGCAGCGTGGTCTCACTAAATATCTATTTATGATAAGAGATGATAGGGGATTATTCATACTAGACTTATTGTCTGACTCGAAGTTTGTGTTTCTCCATAAACTCTCGGGTACTCAAAATTAATTTGAGTAGTCTGAGGGTGGGAGACTTTTAGGTTTTTGGACGAATAAGCTTCCGGAGACGTGTAGGAGGCAGTATTAGCTATATAGGAGCTATGTTGTGTATTCCGCTGTGATGTACTAAGAACTGTAAAGTTCATATTTATTAGTTCTCTGATCATCATAAGGGGACATCTTCATATGTCGCTCTTATCGTATTTTGTACATGTATATGTGATCTGAACGTGGTTAACGTCAGGGATCATGTAATTAAATCTTAAATTGAAATTCATAAGAAATGAGAAATTCTATTTTGTTGAAGTTTAAATTTTTTCATATTCTTGTGTTTCTGTGTTGCCAATAGTTTCAAGATTTCGATTTCTGTCACTCAGAAATAACACCTATGGATGATTGCAGCATCCGTAGCAGTTAGTTTTGAGCCTCCAGAAGCGGGATGTCACAAGTTGGTATCAGAGCATGGTCTATGTGCTTAAAAAGGAATTTAAACCTTAAAAGATTTTTAAAGCATAATCTAATGAATCTAAAATATGGTGGGCTTGGGTAAGTGTTATAGCAACGTATGTGTACTTTGCTATAAATACCTAAGTATGTATTCCCCACTCTCTCAGACCGTTCTTCTATATCTTACCAAGATTGGATTTCAGGTAGTAGGGAAGTAAGATATGGAGGTAGGAAACGGAAGAGTGAATCAAGGTGGAAGACGCACCGCAACATGTGGAAATGTTCGACCTAATACTAGGAGCAACTAGGGTCGACAGGCAAATGCAAACCCAGATGCAAATGCCAATGTTGGTGTCGAGATTCCACCGGTTGATATGGAGATGATGTATCAGTTCTTCGTGAATATGATGCAAGTTGGAGCAACTGCAATAGTGGCTGTAAGGAATGATGGAGGAGCTAATCTGGTGGCCCCAGTTGGCAATAATTAAGCCAAGATGAGCAGGGATTACGCTAGTTTTGGAGGGAAGCCTTTTCTGGGAACCGAGTATGCAGTAGGAGTGGAGAACTGGTTATTGCATTGTGAAAGGATATTTGCAGATCTCGACTTGACGGATATGCAGAAGAGGAGACTTGCTTCAAGGCAATTGCAGGGAGCAGCATTGTTTTGGTGGAATGGAATTACCGTAGGAGAGCCAGAGGAAGATCTGACTTGGGCTGAATTTCGAAGGAGGTTCGAAGAAAGATTTCTATCAGAGGTTGTCAAGTTAGCATTGCTCGAGAAATTTGCAGATTTAGTCCAGGGGGATAGATCGGTGATTGAGTATGCTACAGAGTTTGATGAGCTGTCCCGTTACGGATATACTACTATGGATACTGTCATTTGAAGGAATGATAAGTTTATCAGGGGGTTGAATCCTGAGATCGCCAGAGAAACCATGCCAAACCTCTGGGATCCATGTCATATTGTTGTGGAGATGGCTATTCGGAATGAAGAGATGCTTTCTACTTATGGAAAGGGGAAACCAGTCGAGGTTCAGAATTTTCAGGGTAAGAAGCGGAAGTTCTTCAAGAAGATAGGTGCCCAGTCGGGGATAGCGGCTAAGAAGAGCAAGGTTGGTATAGTTTGTTACAAGTGTGACAAGAAGGGGCACTATGTCAATGAGTGTTGTTTGGGTTATGGAAGAGCAATTGCAGTAAGGCCGAATGTGAAGTGCTACAACTGTGGCTATATGGTGCATTACAAGGACAAGTATCCAGAGGCTGCTAAGGCTAGAAAGGGAAAAGTCTTTGCGTTGGAACCATCATCCTCTAGACCAACGGCTGCTGAGAAAGGAAAAGCTGTGATGGAAGGTATGCTTATGATTCATAGCACTCCAGTTAGGATACTATTTGATACCGGTGCATCGCACTCATTTATATCTCAGTATTTGGTAGATTGCTTATGTTTGGAACCTTTATACCTTATTACTCCTCTAAGGGTTGTGAATCCTATAGGAGGGTATGCAACTTTGGGAATGACATATGACCGGTTAGAACTTGATTTGTTAGGTCATATGTTTGCATGCAGTTTATATGTTTTTGATTTCATGGGTTTCGGGATCATATTGGGTATGGATTGGTTAGATAGATATGATGCTAGGATATTTTGCCAAGAGGGGGAAATATCATTGTGACACCCTAATAGCCATAACCGAGTCATTTACTCGGTAAGGATTTCGAACGGAAATGCTTATGTGTTATTGGGTGCTTTGGGAACGGAAGAAGAGTTGAAGCAGGTTTATGTAGCAAGAGAGTTTGCGGATGTGTTTGAACCAGTTTTGAGCTTGCCGTCGAAAAGAGCTATCGAGTTTCAGATAGATCTCATACCGGGAGCTAAACCCGTAAGTAAACCACCTAGCAGGATGTCACCAACCGAGATGAAGGAATTGAAGGTGCAGCTAGTGGAATTGGAAGGAAAGAATTTCATCTGGCCAAGCAGTTCGCCTTTGGGAACGGCCGCGGTATTTGTGAAGAAGCCAGATGGGTCCTTAAGGATGCGTATCGACTATCGTTTGTTGAAGGAGAGGATGATCAAGAATAGGTATTCTTTGCCGAGGGTCAACGGCTTATTCGATCAGTTGAGTGGAGCCAAAGTGTTTTCCTAGCTGGATTTGACGATAGGTTTCCATCGGCTAAAAGTGGCAGAGCACAGTATTCCTTTGACGGCGTTTAGGACCAGATATGGGTCTTACGAGTGGTTGGTTATGCCATTCGGGCTTACTAATGCGCCAGCTTTCTTTGTGGATTTAATGGACCGGGTTTTCCGAGAGCACTTGGATAGGTTTGCGTTGGTTTTTATTGATGACATTTTGGTATATTCTAAGAATGAGAAGGATCATGCGGATCATGTTAGAATAGCGTTGGAGACGCTAAGGCAACATCAGCTGAAAGCGAAATTCACCAAGTGTCATTTCTGGAAGAAGGAAGCGAAGTTCCTTGCTCATGTAGTTTCCGAGGAAGGGTTAGCAGTTGATCCGGATAAGATCGAGACTATTAACAATTGGAAAAGACTAGAGATGGTAAGTGAGATTAGAAGTTTTCTTGGTCTTGTAGGTTACTACCGAAGGTTCATTAAGGATTTCTCGTGGATAGCGGCATCCTTGACTATGCTAACCAGGAAGGACGTGAAGTTTGTTTGGTCTGACAAATATAAGGAGGCATTCCTTAAGTTGAAACATTTGTTAACCAATGCGACCGTGTTAGTAGTTCCTGATGGGAATCAGGGGTTGGTAGTTTACACCGATGCATGTGGTACTGGGTTAGGTGCTGTGCTAATGCTGAATGGAAAGGTTATTGCCTATGCTTCTAGAAAGCTTAGACCACATGAAGTGAGATACTCTACTCATGATTTGGTGTTGGCAGCGGTAATCTTCGCATTGAAGGTGTGGAGACATTATCTTTTGGGAGAAAGGTTTGAGCTATTTCCGGATTATAAGTCTCTACGGTATTTATTCTCTCAGAAGGAACTGAACATGGGACAACAGAGATGGTTGGAGTTTGTTGCAACTTATGATTTTAGCATCGAGTATACATCGGGAAAAGGAAATAAGGTGGCTGATGCGCTTAGCAGGAAACATCAGAATGTGGTGTTAGCTATGTTGGCGGAATGGAAAGACTTGGAAGCACTGGTTGCTTGCAATGTGCAGTTGAGATCGACTGCTTGATCTAGTCAGAACATTGTCATGATGTCTTGTTTGGAAGTTCGATAGTTCTGATCGAACAGATTGCTTCTAGGCAGAAAGAGGATCCAGTGTTAGCCGAGAAGATTAGAAGGTTAGAAACTGGAACCGAGATTGATGACTTAAAGGAATTTATTCTTGACCGCAGGGGTTGGTTAAGGAAGAAGGAACGGTTATGTGTTTCGGATGTTGGAAACCTTAGGAAGAAAGTTCTTAGGGAATGTCATCGATTGAAGTTTACGATTTATCCTGGGGGAACCAAGATGTATCAGGATATGAAGAGAAGTTTCTTCTGGGAAGGAATGAAGAGGGATGTTGGCTTATGGGTAAAACAGTGCTTGAACTGTCAGCAAGTACAAACCGAACATCAGAAGCCAAGTGGTTTGCTTCAGCCTTTGGATGTTCCAGTTTGGTAGTGGGACTCGATATCCATGGATTTTATTGACGGGTTGCCAAGGTCAAACCGGGGTAATGAAAGTATATGGGTCATAGTGGATAGATTAACCAAAAGTGCCCATTTCATTCTGGTAAGGTCAACCAGGACGACATCTGTTTTGGCTAAGTTGTTCATGAAAACATCGTTAGACTGCATGGAATTCCTAGTAGTATCGTCAGTGATAGAGATGCTTTGTTTACTAGTGAGTTCTGGAAGAGCCTGTAGAGTGTGCTAGGCACTAAGCTCAAGATGAGTACCACATATCATCCTCAGATGGATGGGCAGACAGAGAGAGTCAACAAGGTACTGGAAGATCTGTGAGAGCTTGTGTGCTGGATTTTAGTGGTTCTTGGGAAGATCACTTGCACTTAATGGAGTTTTCCTATAATAGTAGTTATCAGACTACAATAGGAATGGCGCCTTTTAAAGCTTTGTATGGAAGGCCATGCAAATCACCAGCATGTTGGTTAGAGACCGGAGACAGGTTGGTCCTTGGTCCAGATTTGGTGAGAGAGGCGATGGAAAAGATCGAGTTAATACGGGAAAGAATGAAGGAAGCACAATCTAGGCAGAAGAATTACGTAGACAAAAGGCATAAGGACCTAGAGTTCTCAGTTGGAGATAGAGTTTTCATCAAGGTATCGCCGATGAAAGGTGTGGTTCGGTTCGGGAAGACTGGGAAGCTAGCACCGAGATATGTTGGACCATTTCCTATATAAGAGAGGATTGGGAGACTCGCATACCGAGTAGATTTACTGAGCAGTTTGGTTGGGGTCCACAATGTGTTTCATGTTTCTCATCTTAGGAAGTATGTTCATGATCCAGAAACTACTATCGCTCCGACGGTACTGGAGGACTTAGTGGTGGAACCGCATATGACTTTTGTGAGGCAACCAGTTCGTGTTGTGGCAAAAGATAAGAAGAGGTTAAGAAACAAAATAGTCAGGTTGGTGAAAGTTAAGTGGAGCGACAACGTGAAGGAATGTACTTGGGAGAAAGAAGACAGGATTAGGGTTACTTTTCCTGAGCTATTTTAGATGGTAAGTTCTATATAAGGTTTATATAGAATTTGGCTAGTAGGTTATACTAGCTTTGCTTGCATGGGCTATATGCTTGTTGTTTTGTCCTTACTGAAATTTCGGGGACGAAATTCATTAAAGGGGGGAGTCTGTAATGCCCTTGAATTTTAATTAACATTATTCGGGATATTTAATTGGATAAATTAAATAGAAAAATGTGAATAGTAGGGAAACGAGATTAATAAATCTAATGGCCGTGTCTAAAAGAATGAACTAAAATAAAACGACTTAACTAAATTTAGAAGGAGGAATTTTTCTAAGGGGTAAACTTGGAAATGAGGCTACATTTCTTTGTATATACCTCTTCCTCCACTTGAATAAATTTTCACTTTCACATTCTTATCTCCTCATCACTTCGGTCGGCCGTTAAAAAGCTCCAGGAAGAGTTTAAATTGAAGAATAAGCTAAGAAATTAAAGCTAGTAAATTATCTCATTCTCCAATCAAGTAATCAAGGTGAATAATAATGTTTATCATCTCATTTTTCTGTGTTTGGATCGGTTATCGGCTATACCCGATTCATGTTTGTGATTTTAGTTTGGATATAACCATTTAAACCTTTGTTTGGATAAGACTTAGGTGTTTTAAAATGTTAATGGGCTAATTAACACGTTTTCATTCGGTTTCGGTTAAATTCCAAGTTGTTTTGATCTTCATATGCTTTGAAATTTTAATATGTTGAAGTATATGATTTGTCAGATTTTTGAGAATTTTTCCTTAGTGATTTACTAAGGTAATTAAATTATTTAAGCCTAAGGGCTAAACTGAAAAATGTCTTCCGCGTTTATTGAAAGCCGGAGGGAAATTGTTTTTGAGAATTGTTTAGGGAAGAAGTATAGTGTTTTGAGAAAAAGGTTGAATTTTGTATACCTTTTACTATTTGGAAGTACAGGAGAAGGTTCCTCAGCCAATCAAAATTAGACAAACAAGATAAAAACATCATTTCAATGGGCCCAGTTCTGCCTTCGACTCCAACAAGCCCGCTTTTACCCTTTCGATGAAGTCGAAAGGTACCTTTCATCTAAAATGGAAGGTAAACAGTTACCTTCCGCTCAAATTCGAAAGGTAGGCACGGGGCCAAAGGGAAGAAAAGGGCGAAGGGATAAGGAGGCTGCTTCTTTTGCTTTCGAATAGAAATAAAAATTGTTTTCAAATAAGTTAAAGGGGGATCTTTCGACTCTATCATTTTATAAAAAGACTAAATTATATATATATATATATATATTCAAGAAGGGGTTTCGAAGGGGATCTTCGAAAGCTTAAACCTTCAAGAGTATTGTTTTTAAAATGTTTTCTGAAAAGATGTTTTAATACCTTTCGGCAAGCCGAAGGGTAAACCTTCTGACATGGTCGGAAGTATACTTTCGAAGAGTTGGTTCCAACACCAACACTTCATTGTTTTTGAATGATTTTGAAAGGTTTATTTCGAACGGTATTGAAGGGGCTATCTTCAATAATTTCGAAAGGTTTTAATTTCGAAAGGTTTTGATTTCGAAAGGTTTGATTTCGAAAGGTTTGGTTTCAAAAGGTTTGGTTTCGAAAGGTTTGACTTCTAAAGGTCTGTTTTGAAGGGTTTTGAAGGGGCTATCTTTAATAACTTTGAAAGGCTTTAATTTCAAAAGGTTTTGACTTCGAAAGGTATTAATTTCGAAAGGTATTGATTTCGAAAGATTTTGATTTCGAAATGTTTGAGTTTGAAAGGTTTGATTTCAAAAGGTTTTGATTTGGAAAGGTTTGATTTCGAAAGGCTTTGAAGGTGTTATCTTCAATGATTGGGAAAGGTTCTGATTTTGAAAGGTTTTGATTTCGAAAGTTTTGAAAGGTTTGATTTTGAGAGGTTTCCAAAGGGGCTAACTTTGGATGTTTATTTTCTTTCGAATGGGACTTCATTCAAAGGGTTTTAAAGAACTATTTTTAGCCGTTTTTCTTAAGTAAAACTTTGCTAAGTCGAAGGGGTTACTTCGAAGGGTTATAGCATAAAATACTTATCTTTGTTTGAATATATAAGGGGGATCCTTATATAAAATGAATGTTATAAAACCTTGGGGACACCGGGGTGGGTTTAATGTTTTCGTCACATAGTTTGGGGTTACAAACAGAAATATGCTTTCGAAAATATACATTGGAGTTATCAATGTGTTTTTAATTTAACCTAATTGGGGCTACCAATGGGAATAGGTTAAACAGGTGGTGTACCTAGGGAAAATAATTAATCATGGGGATCATGAAGTTTTATAAATAACCATGGGGATCATGATATTTTTGGCCAAGTGATGGGTTCTTGGTTAACATAGGAAAACCCTGGAATGTGCGGTGGATAGCTCACATCAAATTTCCAAAGTAAAGAATGTTTTGCCAGAGGTGGTTAGCCTCAGGATTTGTCATCCAAGGGTTCATAGTCATCCTAGGAAAACTATGGAGTGTGCAGTGGATAACCCACACCATCTTTTATAAAACAATGCATGATGGATAATCTGCATTTATTTTTAATGGATTTGGGATGGATAGTCCTATTAAATTATGACAGATAGTCATTTTAAAGATTTTATAGGGGAACTCTAATAAATTGATTTTAGATGGGAAATCTAATAAATTACTTTTAGATGGGATATCTAATAAATGGGTGGATGGGATATCCAATAAATATGATTTATGGCTTTATTTCATATTATGTTAAGACTAATCATTTTGGGTGCAAGGGCATAGTAAATGATTTGCATGTTTTATTTTGGATAGTAGTGAGGGGAAAACCCGTTCCGCTAAGCGGCGTGGTCTTACTAGATATCTATTTATGATAAGAGGTGATAGGGGATTATTCATACCAGACTTACTGTCTTACTCGAAGTTTGTGTTTCTCCACAAACTCTCGGGTACTCAAAATTAATTTGAGTAGTCTAAGAGTGGGGGACTTTCAGGTTTTTGGACGAATAAGCATCCGGAGGCATGCAGGAGGCAGTATTAGCTATATAGGAGCTATTTTGTGTATTCCACTGTGATGTACTAAGAACTGTAAAGTTCATATTTATTAGTTCTCTGATCATCATAAGGGGACATCTTCATATGTCGCTCTTATCGTATTTTGTACATGTATATATAATCTGAACGTGGTTAACGTCTGGGATTATGTAATTAAATCTTAAATTAAAATTCATAAGAAATGAGAAATTCTATTTTGTTGAAGTTTAAATTTTTTCATATTCTTGTGTTTCTATGTTGCCAATAGTTTCGAGATTTTGGTTTCGATCACTCAGAAATAACACCTATGGATTACTGCAACATCCGTAGCAGTTAGTTTTGAGCCTCTGGAAGTGGGATGTCACACCGATCCATAAAACTTGATCATGGATTAGCTTGGTTGCCTTGAGATGGATCCTCATGTCGATATCTTGAGGTTTCTTGGTTCGTTTGCATTGCTTTGGGCATGTTTTTGAGCTGATTGAATTGATGGTGGATAAGTAATCATGTTGACTTTTTACATTTAAGATGTTCGATATTATATGGCAAGCGAACGGTCCATTGAGCTTGGGAATGACTTTTGGTGTGAAGAATAGGCAACATGGCTAAAATGAGCCAAGTATGGGAGGATTCTTGGATCGGTATCGATCCGTAAACATAGATCGGTACTGATCCATCAGATTGACGGATCTTGGTCTTGAATCTTTGGATTTGTCTTGCCTATGTCTAGAGATCTTGATTGTACTCTGTTTTCTGGACTTTACGGTTATCTATCTGGGTATTCTACCTCGATAGCTTTCAAGTTCTATTCGTCAAGTCGTTCTGGATTTTGCCTGGTCAAAAGGTTGAATAACATATATAAAATATCTAAAATGGATAGCATGTAAAGAAGATACGAACCATTTACCATAGCATGTATATCAGATGTAACACCTATTGTGGAATTAACTTTAAGAATTAATTACAAGAATAAATCAAAACTTATTTATTAAACAATTAACTGAATTTGTGTAAATTACTCTAAAAAGGATACAATGGTTTTATGTGCATTAAAAGAAAAGAAGGAAATGTATTCACATGCACAAATTTGAAGCCGCTTCAAGGGGAAAGCATTAATGATGAAAATATATATATATAGTTAATGAAAGGATATGTTACCTACATTAGAAGGAAATGTAATAATATATTTATAAAAAGAATGCATTTAATAAGAGAAAAGTTGCATATTTTGGAAGTGAAAACAATAATATATGCATGGAAGGAAAGCGTTATTTTAAACAGAACGTAAGGTACACTTTCTCTTTATTAATATAGCATAAGGGCAAGTCTGATTTTTTAATTTAGAAAGATTAATACCAAACAATTAAAAATTAACTGCACAATTACTGATAAAGAATGAGGTTCCTGGTTAACGTAAATAAATACATACATACTATATACATATACACACACACATACACATGGACATTTGAATATTAGTAAATGATTCCCTACAGTAGTCAATAATAATAAATGTGTAGAATATCAATTAATAATATTATTCAATTCTAATTATAATAAATGTATTTATTCGAATCATATTTAGTGACAATGATTGGGAGAATATAAACGTTATCTTCTCAAAGGAAATAAAACGAAATGAATTTTACATATATATAAGGATAAGTAACACATGAATAAACATAGTGTTTTCCCTTGACCTAGACTTCACCTATAGATATAAAGCCATAACCCCACTTCTTTTCATTCTAAATCCAAGCCACTGCCTCTCAAATTTTATACTTTTCTTCTTCTCCTTTTAGAAACTCCTTAAATTCCAACAACACTTTCTTTCTCTTCTAATATTCTAAAACAAAACTAAGACAAAATGAAATTAGATTAAAGTGAGAAAGGGAGAAGCGACGAATCAAAGAACATAAGATTCAAATTAAAGGAAGGAGGAATAAAATAAACAACTAGGGAATGAAGAGGAGCAACTGTGACGACCCGCCTTTTCAACCCTCAAAAGTCAACACTAATACATCCATGGTTTTCACGTGCCGAGCATCTGAGTGCTAAAAATAAACGTTGTTGAGGTGAAAGAAAAGAAAAGGCAGAACATAATCCCACATCGTGACGAGTAATATATAATATATGCATGATCTTTACAAAAGAAAATTGTAATATATATACACACATCAAAATAAACTAACCTATCATCAGCTTGGACAATTATAACAGCCTATTCTAACAAATGCTGATAAATACAAGACAAGAAACGCAGCGGAAAATAAAATACGTAAACACACCTTGGAGGCATCCAGCTCATCTCCAGAACCTCCAAAGCACCCATAACTAAATCTAAAAATATGCTCGGGCTGACCCGAGCATTATAAGAAAATAACGCCAAGATCAGTCTGGTAAACTAACATGAGAATATCAAATCAAATCATATGAATTTTTAATGTTATAAAACCTTTCAAAAGATAAGATATATTGTAAGACCACATCGCACACAACACGAATGGGTTTTTACCTTACGATAACCACATTTTATTAGAAAATCCTATGATATTATAATAATGTCTAGGGTTTAAAATAAATATATAACATAGCTGCAATGCTTGCATCTCACATTCCAACATATTTGGTATACAACTAAGTCCGTAAGGCATGTATTGCAAAATAGATTCCAATAATGACAAGATAAGGGACTATCTTCTGTATGGTACACCTCTAGATAAAATGTACCGAGGTTGTAGACCTTACACCTTTACCAACACAGAACTGACCTACCCTTTCATCGATAGTACCTAATATGATCACCAACCTGTCTGCTAACTTGACAAACCGTTCCAAGGGCCCAGCATACATAATCAGTAAATATCGATCTAGATACAAGTGATGATCGTACCCTAATGGTAGCGGACCACATAGCCCAGTTGCATCTCCCATGTTTTAGTCATTTTCGGGTGTAAGGCTTAAGGCTACGTTTTACCTTTTTAGCTAATCTCACTTAGAATGCTAACATTGCCCTCCAAACAACAATGCAATACCAGCATTAATCCATACAAGTTGTTCTGGGACTGAACAAACTGAAGTCACAACTTCTACTACATCCATTTTGGAATCATACTTAGGATTAGTAGCAAGTAGCCATTGCACTTCAAAGAACTTTGTCTTCAATTCCCATCATCTTCAAGATGTATTTAATTCGAACGCTTATGCATGTTCCAAGTGGTTTTCGGAAAACATATATGATCTCGGTCTCTCCGAACTGACAACCGATAGTTTCAAAAATGGCCAAGATTTAATCGGTTATTCAACTATCAAATAAGCAAACAATTAAATTAGTGATTTAACTTCGTATGGAAACCAAGCATGTTCATGCACATAAGCAACCACTAAGCCTTTTTAATTAATCCTTCCATTAATTAAAATCACTTTGTAAATACTAGTATCAAAATACTTTTACAAAAGATATATTCATAAACCCTCTCTACTCTTTTCAATACTTGAAATTTTGATATACTTATCTCAATTGTATATTTATACTCATAAACCATTTCACTTTCAATACATAGAAAATTATTTATATACATATCTCAATGGTACAAGTATATTCGAAAAACACTACACTTTCAATACTTAGAAAATGTAACCATATACTTATCTCAATGGTATAAGTATATTCACATAATCTTAATGAAGATTTTTCAATTTTCCAAAATCATATCTAATGGGTCAAAAGCAAATGTCATTTAAAAACATTGCTTGCTACAAACCCAAAAAACTATCTTTTTGGTGCAAGTAAATGGGTCGTATGGAAGTTAGACCAAATAAACTAATTACAAATCTTCGGTTTCAAGATAGGACTAAATACTTTCCATAAAACGATCTTTCCATATATCAATATAAATTCACAAATGTGATTTATAATTCCCAATTACCAAAATGATATCATTTTACTTTTATAAAAGATCCTTTATAAATCTATTCTTGTATTTATAAAATACTATTTATAATTTTATCTTTCTATATAACATTTTTGTACAAAGCATTTCACAAATATTTATTACAAAATATTTCTATCTTCTTTTAAAATAGAATCACTTTATTATATAATAGATTAAGCCCTTTTTATTTATAATAGACATCCATTATTATATTAGCCTTTCTATAAAATAAATACTTCTTGAAATACCTTTAAAACATTTCCAAAAAGGTTGAAGTAAAATAGAGAAGTTCAAAAAAACCATTTCTAAATAAAATGCCATTAAAAAATTCCAAAAGTCATATTTAAAATCATTCCGAATCAAAATTATTTCCAAATCAAACAGCAAATACTAGTATTTTCAAAATACTATAATGAGGCCTAGAGTTGCCACAGTACTTAACAACTCCTTCCACTGATCTATAAATAAAAGAATTCAACTTTTCAACATATCAAAGTCATATCCAATACGGCCAAACTACCAAACTTTAGCATTCAACAATTTATACAAAAGGTATATAACTGAAATTAAAATCAATAGTGGAGAGGAATCTGTACCCCACTACAAAATTTCATAAGTTCCCTATATTTCATTCATATATATATGCTTTCTAAAGCGGGAATTCACTTAGACCCAACAACCCAACCACAATAATAACAGACACATTATTATCAACCATTAGCAATTAATTTCTAACACATCATTTATCCAATAATAATCAATCCACATATTAATTAACTACATAAATCATCTTTTTACTTTGTAATCACAGAACGGAGATTTATTCTGCTTGATAGATGCCCAAAATAATCCATTCAATTTAATTACAGCAAAATGATATTTTGTTTTGTCAAATAGATATCATAAATGAAGTACAATTAATTTAATTACGATATTATTTAAATCAACATAATTATGTTTTACCACTGTTATTTTATCAATATTTTATAGTTCGTTAAAACTATCAACAAGTTATTCTATCGTTTTCTAAATATCGATACAAATCTAATACAAAAAACCATGGGTTAATCAAATTTAAAATGAACAAAATATCTCATTTTAAAGTTAACAAATTTATTTAATATAATTAAACAACTAAATAAATAATAACTTTCACCCAAAACCAGACAATAAAATATACAAGCTTACAAATAAAAATTTATCTCAACATATATATCCTATAGCATTAAACCAAAGGTGAGTTAACTCACATTTATTCTAGCCAACGCTTATGCGTTCATGCTCAATCTAAAATAGAACGCCGTTCGAATTTAGCTCAAAATACTACTTGCACCAAACATGACAAAATTAACTCCAGTGCGTGGATAATGCTCATACGTGCGCAATACAAAAGATCGCATCTCGATTGGATCTCGTATAGAGAAGATATGAATTTTATATGAAATTGATTAAAATATTTAATTAATTTAGCTAATCATCAACTAATTACCATCATTAGCCAAATCTCTCTTCTCCCCAATTCAAAATTGTGCACGAACATATACAGGAACCCAAAAATGCATGCACCTTCTCTCCTCTCTTTCTCACTCCACACTTGACAAAATCATGAACCGACGATTCCTACAAACTCCATTACATGCGAGCTTCACAATGCACACAAACTCGACCACCACGACTACCCCCAAAAAGGCCGCGACCTGCTCCTTTCCGCTGATACGGTGAAAAGTCGCACGTTCTCTTAGTAGATCCGACCTCCCGTGGTCGCCTTTCCCTGATGCACATCGCCAAGACAAACGCATTCATACTCTCTGTTTCGCCTAGCTCCCTCTCCATCTACGACAACCACAAGCCCAAGTTCGGTCATGGTCATATCAATCTCCACCAATGTAATGACCCTAATTTTGACTAACAATATTTAGGACATTTAATTAGATAAATTAAATGAAATAATGTAAATGGTTAAGGGATTGAGATTTGTATGATCCTAAGGTAGCCATGCCTAATTAATCTATAAGCCAAAGGGAATTAAAATGAAATAAGTATGAGGAATAAGATAAGTGCAAAATAGGAATAAACTAAGTTCTTATACCCTAAACCCTTCTTACTTTCACTCCTTATCCATTCTAAACATTTGCAAACAAAACTAAGAACGTTCAAAGCTTGGTCGGCCACCATTAAAGGAAATCAAAAGGAAAATAAGCAAGGATTCAAATAGGAAGCTTAATCAAATCAATTCAAGAGCAAATCTCAAACTCCTTAACAACAAGCTAAGGTGAATAATAGATTACATCTCATTTTTATTGTTTTTGGTTTCTAGATGAGATCCGAATTTATTTTGCAAGTAAAATGCCATGATTTGATTGTTTAAATGGATATATAAGCTTATTGATGATTTATGTTGCTTCATATAGATTTTATGATAAGTTTTGATTTGAAAAGCCTATTAAATGACATCCTACCAACTTTAGTTTTTGATATAAGGCCAAAAACATTATTTTAGAGATGTGTTTCAAGTTTCATAATTTTCTAAGTTAATGTGGATTTATTAAGAATTTTCTAGGGAAGAAAATGGTTAAATTGGGTTTAAATTATTTTCGGCAGATTTATGATAGCCTTGGGTCTGAAATTTAAATATGTTAGAAAACGTATTAAAAGTGATTTATGTGAATTTTTGGAGAATTTTCCTAAGGATTTTACTATGGATATAAAATTATTTAAGGTATTGGACTTAAATGTTTTATATGCTTCCAAAAGGAGAAGGGGCTAATTTGCTAAACGTTTTTAATTGTTAATTACTGAATTCGGCAGCACTTTTAGAAAGAGAATTTGAAAAAGAATTGGCAACCAATTATATGTTGACAAATAAGGCAAGTTAGTTGGAAAGATATTACTTTAAAAGGCTAATAATCAGTTTTGTAAAGAATTACTACTTCGCCACTTACAACAGCTACCTTTCGACCCCATACTTTCGCCCCAACCAAGTCGAAACCAATACACATAGTATTAATGCCTTGGTACGTAGTGGATTAGAGTTAGGCAGAAGGTATATAGTCAAAACATGCTTTCGAAGGGGTAAAAGCTACTATTTTGACTTCGAATCACTTATGTTTATAAAGGAGGCTTTCGGAGTTATATTAGCTTTCGACCTAGTCAAATGTGCCTTTGTTTTATCAAAAGGACATTCAAAAGGGGTTGCCGCCTTTTTATTTTAAAATGAAGCTTTCAACGGGGTTCAAAACCCATGCTGCCGCATTCAACCCTTCGAATCAATACTTTCGAAAGGGTTAGTTTCAAAACCATCCACCTTCCTTTACTTAGGAATAATGCTTTCGAAAGCAAAGTTTTCGCCCAAGTCCTTTAAGACCCTTTGTTCTATTAAAAGCTATACCCAAAGGTTTCGAAAGGAATGGTTTTATACGGTTTTGAAGCTATGTTCCACAAACTTTTACTTAGACCCAATGCTTTCGAAAGGTTTGTTTTAAGTAAGGAATTTTAATACTTTCGAAAGGTATATAATGTAGGTTTCGAAGGGGAGGTACCCCAATGTTTTCGAAAGGTTTACTTGAGTCTTTAAATTGAAGGTTTCCAATGCTTTCGAAAGGCAAGTTTAAAGTATTTTGAAAAGAGTATGTCTAAGGTTTTATAAAGCTTTCAAAGGGATATTTTCAATGATTTCGAAAGCTCTATTTTAAAGGTTTCAAAAGGTATGTTTTGGCCTTTCGGCCTAGTGTTTCAAGGTAAAGTAGTTAACCTATTTTGAAAGGGGTACTCTCAATGGATTTGAAAGGGACTGTTTAAAGTTTTTAAACAAGGGTTTTGAAGGTGATATCTTGGATTTAAAACCTAATATTTTCTAAGTTAAAGAAGGGCTTTAACTTGTTTTAAAGGGACAGATAACCCTATTGATTTAGGTTTTCATCAACATTGTTTTTTGTAAAACATATATCATGGCAAAGACATTTGAGTAAAGCAAAAAGTATATTTTCCATGTTTAAGTATAATTTAAAGGGTTAAATCAATTTGAAGAAATATTTTCTAGGAAAATTTTATAGGGTAGTTAACCCTAAGTAAATGATTCAGATATTAGAATTCCAGATGGGACTGGTATAGGGTAGCATCATATACTTTAGCTAGTAGCTTCTAGCTAATATAAGTCCAAAAATTCCAGTGTGTAGGGCTTTGTCACAGGTAAGACTAAAATGATGTTATGCATAGAAAGGAATATACAGAGAAAGATAGGTTATTGGTGAGCCTGCAAAACCATTAGGATAAGTTGACCCTGGGAGAAGTAAGTTAAGGATAGACCGTCCAGGAATGTGTCCAACAGAAGTTAGATTATTTATTTTGTCTGGTAAGCCCGAGTCAACCAATGGTCAGTAGTTACCCAAACAAAACTATACTGTTCGGATAGATAGTCCATTGATTACCTGATTTATGTGTATATATGATATTGCTATTATTGCTTTAATCAGTTTGATTGCAGGATTTTGATTTGCAAAAGACATGTTTTAAAAAGGGATATTAGTAAATGGAAACTCATTCTGCTAAGCAGTGTTGTCTCACTTAGTATCAGTAAACCGAGATGTAATAGTTTTATTCACACCAGGCTTTATGTCTGACTTGAAGTTTATGTTTTCCCCTTGAACTCTTGGATGCTCAAAATTTAATTTGAGTAGATTAAGAATTAAGGTTTTCAGGATTAGTAGGTTGGACGAATAAGCTTCTGAAGGCGTGCAGAAGGCAAAGTTAGCTATGTATGAGCTATTTAGTTTTATTTCCGTTGTGATGTATTTATGGCGGACATTTATATTTAGTACTCTGCTCATTTAGAGGGGCATCTTCATATGTCGCTCTTGGCGTAATTTGTAATAATTATATTTGATCAAAACCTAGGAAACTTTTTGGGATTATGTATCTGAATATGAAATATGTATTTGAAATGTAATCAGAAAAGATGTTTTAATTCTGTGTTGATTTTATTTCATATTCATGTGCTTCTGATATTATGGATACCATTAGCATTACCGTATTTTGTCATCGGAAGTTAATACTATGGATGACTGCAGCATCTGTAGCGCTTAGCTTCGGGTCTCAAGATAGGGGATGTAACAACTTGGTATCAGAGCATAGGTTTATGAAAATTTTAAAAGAAATTTCAAACTTAAAATGATTTTGAAAACATAATCCTAAGGAATTAGAGAAAAGATTGGGGTATGGGATACACTATAGTAAAGTACTTGTATTTTCTATATATATGTGTACACTTTTTCTCTATTCTCCCATCTCCCTTAGGCTATTCTTCTGTATCTTACAAAGATTCAAATGCAGATTTTACGGACGTAAGATATGGATGCTAGAAGTGAAAGAGTTAACACTGGTGGGGGAAGCACAACTAATGGGAATGTCATACCATACACTAGAAGGAATCCAGGTCAGGGACAAGCTACTAATGTAGGTGCTGGAATGCCGCATCTAGATATGGGAGCTATGTATCAGTTCTTCGTTAACAGGATGTAGGCTGGAGTTGCTGCGGGTTTAGTTGGAGGAAATGCTGAAGGAGGAAATCAGGGAACCCCGGTGGTCAATAATTATGCTGTGTTGAGTAGAGATTATGCCAAGTTGGGAGGAAAACCGTTTATCGGGACCAAGGACGCAATTGAAGTGGAAAATTGGTTACTTCATTGCGAGAGAATTTTTGTTGATTTGAGGCTCAATGATGAGAAGAAAAGGAGGATTGCTTCTAGGAAAATTGTAGGGAGCAGCACTGTACTAGTGGAATAGTGTTACGGTAGGAGTTAATGAGGAGACCATGACTTGGGTTGAGTTCAGAAGAAGGTTTGAGGAGAGGTTTATGTCAGAGATCACGAAGTCAACTCTGCTCAGAAAGTTTGCTGAGTTGGAGTAGGAAGGCATGAAAGTGCTTGAGTATGCAACCAGATTTGAGGAGCTATAAAGATACGGATACGCTACGGTTGATACAGTTATTAAAAGGAATGAGAAGTTCATTCGCGGGTTGAAGCCTGAGCTTGCTAAGGCCACAATATTGCATATTAGAGATTTGTGCGATGTAGTTGTCGAGATGGCTTTGAGGCAGGAAGAGACACTTGCTTTTCTTAAGGGTAACAAAGTAGGGGGAGCTCAAGGAGGGCACAACTAGAAGAGGAAATTTTTCCATAAGAAAGGAGCTCAAAAGAGTGGAGCTACCAAAAAGGGAAAGACAGAGGTTATCTATTATAAGTGTGATAAGAAGGGACACTATGCTTATGAATGCCGAACAAGCAAAGGGAAGAAAGCTGCTGACAAGAAAGGAGTAAGATGTTTCAACTGCGATCAAATTGGACATTATAAGGACCAGTGCATGGAGCCAGCCAAGGATGGTAAAGGGAAAGTGTTTGCATTAGATCCAGCTACCTCGAGACCAACAGCAGAGGAAAAGGGAAAACCTGTGTTGGGAGGTACGCTTTTGATTCATGGTGTATATGTTAGAGTTCTATTTGATACTGGTGCATCACATTCTTTTATATCTTATTGTCTGGTAGATAAGCTTAACCTAGAACCCTCATACCTAGTTACTTTCTTAAGGGTTGCAAATCCGATAGGAGGTTATGCGACTCTTAGGATGAGATGTGACCACATAGGTTTGAATTGTTAGGTTATGTATTTGCTTGCAGTTTGCATGTGTTTGATTTCGTAAGGTTCGAATTATTTTGGATATGGATTGGTTAAGTAAATAAGATGCCATGATATTTTACATGATAGGAAAATATCACTTAGACACCCTGATTGTGGTGATCAGATAATATACTCTGTAGAAAACCCTAGTTTTGAGGGTAATGCTTTGTTGGGTGTTATAGAGGCATAAGACAAATTAAATCGAGTTTTCATTGTTAGAGAATTCGTAGATATCTTTGAGCCCAAAGTAGGATGCCGTCAAACGAGCTATTGAGTTTCGGATAGATTTAGTTCCAGAAGCAGAACCGGTGAGTAGACCGCCAAGCAGAATGACACCTACCAAGATAAGGGAGCTAAAGGTACAGTTGGTTGACTTGGAAAATAAGAACTTTATCAGACCAAGCAGTTCGCTAAGGGGAGCAGCCGCACTATTTGTAAGGAAACCGGATGGATCGTTAAGGTTATGTATCAATTATCGTAAGTTGAATCAGAAGACGATAAAGAAACGATATTTGTTACCTAGAATTGACGATTTGTTCGACCAGTTGAATGGAGCCAAATATTTTCCCAGTTGGATTTAGCAACAGTGTTCCATCAGCTCAGAGTAGCTGAGGATAGTATTCCTTTGACGGTGTTTAGAACCATATATGGATCGTACGAATAGTTAGTAATGTCATTCGGACTAATTAATGCGCCAGCATTCTTTGTAGATTTGATGAACCGAATTTTTCGAGAGCACTAGGATAGGTTCGTATTGGTATTCATAGATGATATTTTGGTATACTCTAAAGATGAAAGAGAGTATGAAGTTCATCTTAGAGTGGTGCTTGAGACGCTGAGATAACATCAACTGGAGACAAAATTCTCAAAATGTCATTTCTGGAAGAAAGAAGTGAAGTTTCTTGGTCGTATAGTCTCAGAAAAAGGGTTGTTAGTAGATCCAGGTAAGATCGAGAGCAAATAGTTGGAAGAGACCCGAGAGGGTGACTGAGATAAAGAGCTTTCTTGGACTAGCTGGTTACTATCAGAGATTCATTAAGTATTTTTCATGGATAGCATCACCGATGACTAAGCTAACTCGAAAAGATATGAATTTTTTCTGGACTGATAAGTGTGAGGAGGCATTCTAGAAGCTGAAACACTTATTGACAAATGCACCTGTGTTAGTTGTTCCAGACGACAATCAGGACTTAGTGGTGTACACGGATGCATGTGGAATAGGGTTAGGAGCTATGTTAATGCAAAGAAGTAAAGTGATTGCCTTTGCTTCTCGATAGCTCAGACCGCATGAGGTTTGGTATCCAACTCACGATTTGGAATTAGCTGTAGTAATTTTCGCATTAAAGGTGTGGAGACATTACCTTTTGGGAGAGAGATTCGAGTTGTACACAGATCATAAGTCATTGAGATATTTGTTCTCTCAGAAGGAGTTGAATATGAGACAGCAAAGGTGGTTAGAGTTTTTAGCAGCTTATGACTTTGATATTGAATACACAACTGTAAAAAGGCAATTAGTTTGGAGATGCACTTAGCAGGAAACATCAAAATGCAGTATTGGCAAAGATAGTTGAGTGGAAAGATTTGGAAGCATTGACTGCATGTAGAATACAGTGGAGATCTGAGGCTAGGTTTAATAAGGGATCTGCATGTTGTCATGGTTAAAGGTTCAATCGATGATGATCGAAAAGATCGCTTCTAAGCAAGGGGAGGATCCATTATTAGCTGAACGGATCAAAAAGTTAAGGGATGGAATAGAGAGCGATGGCTTGAAAGATTTTAGTCTTGACCAGAATGGATGCTTAAGAAAGAAAGGAAGACTGTGTGTTCCAAATGTGGGAAACATTAGGAAAGAAGTTCTTGGAGAATGCCATCGTTCAAAGTTCACTATTCATACGGGAGGAACTAAGATGTATCAAGATATGAGAAGAAGTTTCTTCTAGGAAAACATGAAGAGAGATGTAGGCTTATGGGTGAACCATTGTTTGAACTATCAATAGATAAAAGCTGATTAGCAACCAAGTGTGTTACTTCAGCCTTTATATGTTCCATTATGGAAATGGGATTCTATCTTAATGGATTTTATAGACGGGTTTCCAAGGTCGAATCGAGGAAATGAAAGTATATGGATTATAGTAGACAGGTTGATCAAGAGTGCCCATTTCATTACAGTTAAGTCAACCAGGACGGCACCTGTTTTGGCTAAATTATTCATGAAGAATATAGTTAGACTGCATGGAATTCCTAGTAATATAGTAAGTGATAGAGATTCCTTATTCACTAGCGAGTTCTGGAGGAGTCTACAGGAGACTTTGGGTACCAATCTCAAGATGAGTACCACTTACCATCCACAGACAGATGGGAAAATGAAAAGAGTTAACAAAGTCTTAGAAGATTTTCTACGAGCTTGTGTACTAGATTTTAGGGGATCATGGGAAGACCATCTACACTTAGTCGAGTTTTCATATAAAAACAGTTATCAGGCTAGTATAGGGATGGAATCGTTTGAAGCTTTGTATGGAAGGCCATGCAAATCTCCCATTTTTTTGTTAAAGACCGGGGATAAGCTAGTTCTTGGTCCAGATTTGGATAGAGAGGCTGCAGAAAAGATTGAGCTCATTCGAGCCAAAATGAAGGAAGCTCGGTCTAGGCAGAAGAGCTATGCTTATAGAAGACGGAAAGACTTAGAGCTCTCAGTTGGAGATCATGTTTTCATCAAGACATCACCAATAAAAGGTGTAATTCGAATTGGAAAATAAGGAAAATTGGCACCGAGGTTCGTTGGACCATTTCCTATTATAGAATGGATTGGGAAACTCGCGTATAGAGTGGAGTTACCAAGTAGTTTGGTAGGAGTCCACAATGTTTTTCATATTTCTCATCTAAGGAAGTGTATTCGAGAACCGAAGACTACTATATCACCAACTGTATTAGATGACTTAGTAGTGGAACCGAATTTGACTATAGTTAGAAAACCATTTCGTATAGTCACGAGGGATGAGAAGAGGTTAAGGAACAAGGCAGTCAGATTAGTCAAAGTCCAGTGGAGTGACGATAAGAGAGACTGTACTTGGGAAACTTAGAGCAGGATTAGAGATACTTATTTGACTTATTTCATGGTATGTTTTACCTTTATGATTGATTGCACGACATTTAATTAGATAAATTAAATGAAATAATATAAATGGTTACGGGATTGAGATTTGTATGAGCATAAGGTAGCCGTGCCTAATTATTCTATAAGCCAAAGGGAATTAAAATGAAATAAGTAAGAGGAATAAGATAAGGGCAAAATAGGAATAAACTAAGTTCTTATACCCTAAACCCTTCTTTTAGAGATAAGTAAGAGGAATAAGATAAGGGAAAAATAAGAATTAAATGACATCATAATGGCTTGCATTTTTGATATAAGATCAAAAACATTATTTTAGAGATGGGTTTCAAGTTTCATGATTTTATAAGTTAATATGGATTTATTATTAATTTTCTAGGGAAGAAAATGGTTAAATTGGGTTTAAATTATTTTCGACAAATATATGATAGCCTTGGGTCTGAAATTTAAATATGTTAGAAAACATATTAAAAGTGATTTATGGAAATTTTAGGAAATTTTCCTAAGGATTTTGCTATGGAAATAAAATTATTTAAGGTATGGGACTTAAATGCTTTATATGCTTCTAAAGGGAGAAGAGGTTAATTGCTAAATGTTTATAATTGTTAATTACTGAATTCGGCATCACTTTTAGAAAAATATTTTAAAAAAGAATTGGCAACCAATTATATGTAGACAAATAAGGCAAGTTAGTTGGAAAGATATTACTTTAAAAGGCTAATAACCAGTTTTGCAAAGAATTACTACATCACCACTTACAGCAGCTACCTTTCGATCCCATACTTCCGCCCCAACCAAGTCGAAACCAATACACATGGTATCAATGCCTCGGTATGTAGTGGATTGGAGTTAAGCGGAAGGTATAGAGTTGAAACATGCTTTCGAAAGGGTAGAAGCTAATATTTTGACTACGAATCACTTATGTTTATAAAGGAGGCTTTTGAAGGAGTTATATTAGCTTTCGACTTAGTCAAATGTGCCTTTGTTTTATCAAAAGGACCTTCGAAAGGGGTTGCCGCCTTTTTATTTTAAAATGAAGCTTTCGAAGGGGTTCGAAACCCATGCTGCCGCATTCAACCATTCGAATCAATGCTTTCAAAAGGGTACACTTGCCTTTAAACTTTGAAGCCGCTTCTCAATGCTTTTGAAAGGGTTGGTTTCGAAATCATCCACCTTGTTTTACTAGGGAATAATGCTTTCGAAAGCAATGCTTTCAAAAGTAATGCTTTTGCCCCAGTTCTTTTAAGAACCTTTGTTATATTAAAAGCTAAACCCAAAGGTTTCGAAAGAATGGTTTTATATGGTTTCGTAGCTATGTTCCACAAACTTTTACTTAGACCCAATGCTTTCGAAAGGTTTGTTTTAAGTAAGGAATTTTAATACTTTCGAAAGGAATATAATGTAGGTTTCGAAGGGGAGGTACCCCAATGGTTTTGAAAGGTTTACTTGAGTCTTTAAATGGAAGGTTTCCAATGCTTTCGAAATTGAAGTTTAAAGTATTTCGAAAAGAGCATGTCTAAGATTTTATAAAGCTTTCGAAGGGATACTTTCAATGATTTCGAAAGGTCTATTTCAAAGGTTTCGAAAGGTATGTGTTGGCCTTTCGACCTAGTGTTTCAAGGTAAAGTAGTTAACCTTTTTTCAAAGGGGTCCTTCCAATGGATTCGAAAGGGGTTGTTTAAAGTTTTTAAACAAGGGTTTCGAAGGTGATATCTTGGATTTAAAACCTAATGTTTTCTAAGTTAAAGAAGAGCTTTAACTTGTTTTCAAGGGATAGATAATCCTATTGATTTAGGTTTTCATCAATATTGTTTTGTGTAAAGCATATATCAAGGCAAAGACATTTGAGTAAAGCAAATGTATATTTTACTTGTTTAAGTATAATTTAAAGGGTTAAATCAATTTGAAAGAAATGTTTTCAATGAAAATTTGATGGGGTAGTTAACCATAAGTAAATGACTCAGATATTATAATACCAGATGGGACTGGTATAGGATCACTCCCTATACTTTAGCTAGTAGCCCCTAGCTAATATAAGTCCAAAAATTCTAATGTATAGGGCTTTGTCATATGTAAGACTAAAATGATGTTACACACAGAAAGGAATATACAGAGAAAGATATGTTATTGGTGAGCCCGCAAAACCATTAGGATCAGTTGACCTTGGGAGAAGTAAGTTAAGGACAGACCATCGAAGAGTGCGTCTAACAGAAGTTAGATTATTTATTTCGTCTGGTAGGCCGGAGTCAGCCAATGTTTAGTAGTTAGCCAAACAAAACTATATTGTTCGGACAGGTAGTCCATTGATTACCTGATTTATGTGCATATATGATATTGCTATTATTGCTTTAATCAGTTTGATTGCAGGATTTTGATTTGCAAAAGACATGTTTTAAAAAGGGATATTAGTGAGGGGAAACCCGTTCTGCAAAGCGGCATGGTCTCACTTAATATCAGTAAACCGAGATGTAATAGTATTATTGACACCAGGCTTTATGTCTGACTCGAAGTTTATGTTTACCCCTTAAACTCTCGGGTGCTCAAAATTTAATTTGAGTAGATTGAGAGTTAAGGCTTTCACGTTTAGTAGGTTGGACGAATAATCTTTCAAAGGCGTGCATGAGGCAAAGTTAGCTATGTAGGAGCTATTTAGTTTTGTTTCCGCTGTGATGTATTTATGGCAGACATGTATATTTAGTACTCTGATCATCCAAGGCGGCATCTTCATATGTCGCTCTTGGCGTAATTTGTAATAATTATATTTGATCAAAACTTGGGAAACATTTTGGGATTACGTATCTGAATATGAAATATGGATTTGAAATGTAATCAGAAGAGATATTTTAATTCCGTGTTGATTTTATTTCAAATTCATGTGCTATGATATTATGGATACCATTAGCAATACGGTATTTTGTCACCGGAAGTTAATACTATGGATGACTGCAGCATCTATAACGCTTAGCTTCGGGCCTCAAGATAGGTGATGTAACAACCAACGTTAACCGCACCCTACCATGCTCATATAGATTTGAAGCCTACCTTTCCCCAAATTCAACGGATCCAATTTCATGAATTTTCATGAACCGTTGCTCTTGATTTTGATTCTTGAAAGGGGTGGCCATGTATTAGTGTTTACTGCAGAAAGAAATAAAGAGAGGAATAAAGTGGTGAGAGGAAGTGAAAGGGTATGATGTATATTTATAATAAAATTATATTATTATTTTAATTTCGTTTTTAATCGTAACACATTTCAAGCTTGCACGACCACAAAGTGCATCAGATCGTCACGAAACTCATCGACGTACATCGCGTTATTATTATAGTCCCGATGGCACTAGTTTTTTCAAAATCGAGATAGTGTCCCGGAATGATAATTTCTCGCGTTTCGAGATCGTTTATAGATAAAATGTTTTTCGATCACACTATCGATATTAATTCGAACTATTTATTTTTGTAAATATTTTTCGATAATAAGTTCACCATTATTACTTATTAATTAAAAGGAGTTATTCATCTTTTAAAATCAATTATTTAAATATTTAAAATTAATTAAATATTCACAATCAAAACAATAAAGTTCTAAGTCATTACATTCTTCCCCCTTAAAAGAATTTCGTCCTGGAAATTCCCTAAGGAAAAAAATGTCTCTAAACCCTTAGGCTTTCAAAATCAATTAATTAAAATGAGCTATTAATCTTTTAAAGTCCCATATGTTATAGAAAATTTCGGCAACACCTCCTTTGCGATGCAAGGTTTGGAAAAATCACAACATCAATATAAGCCCATATCTGGGACCTTCCATATCTGGGGACAACACAACAATAATATATACTTATGATATACCTTGTAGAGTATATATGTCACATAGCAAACACACTCGTTAAGCATAAACACATACCATTTGTTGAGCAAGCTAACTCTACACATGACAAAAAGCAATCAACAAGCCTTTGCTTCCATGCACCTGTATTCCACTTACATAACCAAAAAAAGGGTTAAACACGACAAATGAAACAATACAATAACTCAGCCATCATATCATGAATCTAAGCCTGCTAAATCATATATAGCAATCATCTCACATACAAATGCCATCAAACCATATATTTTTCATTTCAAATAAAAGAAGCATACAATATATTAAAGCCTGTACAGTGTACATATGCATTCGTATGCAATATCAAATCCGATCACTTTCTCGATCATGTAAACTTCTCTTCCAAACTAGTATCGCTCACTCGACTTTCTTAGTGTGGACTTCTATCAGATCCCTTGATTAGTAACCTCTGTTCTCCTTACATAGCTATATAATATGATAGCAAACTTTAGAATCATATCAAAAATCTGTATCCATTGTTCATCGTCAAGAATCGAGTGAAAAATCCTTGTCGGATCAACGTAAATCACCTCAAAATCATGTACTCGAATCTAGATCAAGAACAGTTATGCGAATAAAATGAACTATGCACAACTTACGTATTTATCCCATTGGTTTCTTAACTACACCAATTACTTTTCATTTTAAATCACATTCATTTTCTCAAAGATCATTTCTTATTTAATACTAGAATTCATTTATGAAGCATTTCATCAAACACTTTCTTTATTTTATAAACATTCTATAAAGACTTGTCTTCACTTATAAAACAAAATTTTGTTTAAAACATTTCAGAGCTTAAGTTCATATTCGTACAATAATCTACTACATCTTAAGAGTATATCTACAATATCAGATTTCTTTACTTAGCATGAATGTCCAACAAATTCAAAACTTGTTTTAACTTACCACCTTTCCAATTCAAAGGTTACAAAACTCAACTTTTATATTTTCACAACCACTTACTTCAAGTTCTCAACTAATTCGGAAGTTTTTAACTATGCAAAATCGTTGAAAATTCCATTTCATTTCGACAAATGAAAACTATCGAACAACATATCATGCATAGGATACATGCGTCTGTAAAAAAACTTAACGGAAAACTTAAGAACTGAACACTGGGTTTGATTTCAAATCATTTTAAAATAATAATATATATATCTCATTTTTTATATCAATCATACTTTTAGGATTAAATCAAAATCTATTTTACCAAATCAACCCTATACCAAGCTACTATGGTAGCATTTCCCACTAAGAAACTCGAAAATGAACGCCAAAGATACTGAAGTCATCACCAGAATTATTTCCAAGCGACAGAAGTGAGTTCAGTACATTCTATCTCCTTTAAAATCCAATTTTAAAATATTTCTATACATAAATACTTCCAAATAATACTATTATTATTTTCTTAAAAACTTTAAAAAATAATTTCTAAACACACTAGTATTTAAGTTCTTAAGTTCTCGGTTCAAATCCTTTTTATTTATAAACCGTACTTATATAATTTCACTTTCTTTTATAAAATCATTTCACAAATGTTCGCCTTTGTTTAGATTATAATAAGCAAATTTTATTAAAATTAAAATTTAAACCTAACATTATCACCAAACGCCTTATGGTCAAACTATGAAACTTAATTCACAAACTATCTGAGCATAAATAATCAATCAACAAACAATAGTCAATGCTTCTTAACTAGATGGGCATGACTAATCAAAAACTAACTGATAATAATTGTATATTATCATTTCCTAACAAACAAACACATCATACACAACTATATCAACTTTTGAAAATTCTTTTTTTGTATATAAAATATAATTCTTCGTAAAATTATTTCATTTACCAAATTTTCAAAACATACTGTGTTGGTTTGCCTTGTCCAAGTGTTTAGAAACTCCTTTCGATACCGTAGCATCCCACGTCTCGACCAGAATTCATAAACCACTCAACAGATCAATCAACACAATATCAAATATTTTTATAGCACCAACAAATATGTGCTCTCATATATATGTATGTATGTATGTATTTATAATACACACAAACTCATTCCAAGGTATTATTAACCCTATCCCAAATGAGTCTACCCCACCAAATCATAGGCGTTCGCTCAACCTAAGTTCTGGTACCACTTATGATGACCTGCCTTTTCGACCCTCAAAAGGTAACACCAATACATCCACAGTATTCACGTGTCGAGCATCCGAGTGCTGGAATGACAGATTATTGGGGTGAAAGAAATACATAATAGAATCTCACATCGTGATGAGTAATATATAATATACACATGATCTTTACAAAAGAAAACTGTATTACATATACATACATCAGAGTAAACAAACCTATCATCAGGCTAGACAGTTATAATAGCTTGTCCATACAAATGCTGATAAATACAAAATAAGAAATGCAGTGGAAAATAAAATACGTGAATACATCTTGGAGGCATCCAGCTTGTCTCCTAAAATTTCAAAGCATCCATAACTAAATTTGAAAATATGCCCAGGCTGACCCGACCATCATAAGAAAGTAACATCCGGATCAGTCTAGGTAAACTAGCATGAGAAACACAAATCAAATCATATGAATTTTTAATGTTATAAAACCTTTTAAAATATAAGGTATCTCGTAAGACCATGCCGCACATAACACGGATGGGTTTTTACCTTACGATAACCAAACCATTTTATTGAAAAAATCTTGTGATATTATATTAATGTCTAGGGTTTATAATAAATATATAACATAGTTGAAATGCTTGCATCTCATATTCTAACATATTTAGTATACAACAAAGTCCGTAAGGCATGTATTGGAAAATAGATTCCAACAGTGACAAGGTAAGGGACGACCTTCCGTACAGTACACCTCTAGATAAAATGTACCTGGGCTGCAAACCTTGTACCTCTACCAACACAGAACTGGCCCAACCCTTCTTGGATAGTATCGAATGTGATCACCACCTCGGCTGCCAACTTGACAGACCGTTCCAAGGGCCCAACATACATAATTAGTAAATGTCGATCTAGATACAAGTGAAGATCATACCCTAATGGTAGTGAACCACACAACCTTGCTGCATCTCCCCGGCATTAGTCATTTTTAGGTATAAGGCTTGAGGCTATGTTTTACCTTTTTATTCAATCCCACTTGGAATGCTAACACTGCCCTCCAGGCAATAATGCAATGCTAGCATTCATCCATATAAGTTGTTCTGGGACTGAACAAACCGAAGATACTACTTCTACTACCTCCATTTTGGAATCATACTCAGGATTAGTAGCAAGTACCCTTTGCACTTCAAGAATTCTGACTTCGATTTCCATTATCTTCAGGATGTCTTTAATTCGAATGCTTATGTCGGTTTAAAGTGGTTTTCTAATAACATATCTAATCTTGGTCTGTCCGAAATGGACAATCGATAGTTTCAAAACTGGCCAAGATTTGCTAGTCGGTTATTCAACTATCAAATAAACAAACAATCCAATCAGTGATTTAACTTTATATGGAAACCAAGCATGGTTTTGCACATAAGCAACGACTAAGCTTTTTTAATTAATCTTTCCATTAATTAAATTCACTTTGTAAATAATTGTATCAAAATACTTTTACAAAAGATATATTCACAAACCCTCTCTACTCTTTTCAAAACTTGAAATTTTGATATACTTATCTCAAATGTATAAGTATACTCACAAACCACTTCACTTTCAATACTTAGGAAAGTATTTATATATTTATCTCAATGGTACAAGTATGTTCACGAAACACTACACTTTGAATACTTAAAAATGTAACCATATACTTATCTCAACGGTATAAGTATATTTATAAAATCTTAAGAAAGATTTCCCAGTTTTTCAAAATCATATTTAATGGGTCAAAAACAAATGGCATTTAAAAACATTGTCTATTATAAATCCAAACCACTATCCTTTTAATGTAAGTAAATGAGTTAGACCAAATGTACTTCTTACAAATTTTCAATTTCAAAATAGGACTAAATACTTCCATATCGATCTATATATCATTATAAATTCACAAATGTGATTTATTATTCCCATTTCTCAAAATGATATCATTTTATTTTTATAAAATATCATTTATAAATCTATTCTTTTATGTATTAAATACAATTTATAAATCTATCTACAACATTTATGTATGAAGTGTTTCACAAATATTTATTCTAAATATTTTTATCTTCTTTTTAAACGGAATCACTTTATTATACAACAGATAAACTCCTTTTTCTTTATAATAAACATTTGTTATTGTATTAACCTTTCTATAAAATAAATACTTCTTGAAATACTTTAAAAATTTTCTAAAAAGGTTGGAGTAAAATAGAGAATTTCAAAAAAAACATTTCTACATAAAATGCTGTAGAAAATTCCAAAAGTCATATTTAAAATCATTCTTTGAATCAATACCATTTCCGAATCAAACAGCAAATAATAGTATTTTCAAAGTACTATAATGAGGCCTAGAGCTGCCATAGCACTTAATAAGCGCTTCCATAGATCTATAACTGAAGAATTCAACTTTTCAATATATCATCATATCCAGTATGGCCAAACTACCAAACTTTATCATTCAACAATTTAAACAACAAATATATAACTAAAATTAAAATAAATAGTGTTAAGGAATCCATATCCCTCTATAAAATTTCATGAGTCCTATGTATTTCATTTCATATACATCTGCTTTCTAAAGTCGAAATTCAACTATTAGCATTATTATCAACTATTAGCAATTAGTAGCTAACGTATCATTTATCCAATATTAAATAATCCAGACATATAAATTATATCGGTCAACCCAGGTTGAAAATGGACTTGGTACAAGCCAAGTAGGAAGCATCGGGGAAACATTTTCCTAGTTCCATGTTCATGCAGCTGAATGGAGTCGTGCAACAAGCTGGAAACATAATCACATTTGGTGAAGTCTTAGGCTCTCGCTTCATGAAGTTTGTGAACATGGCACGTAACATAGCAAGCGCTTAAGTCATAATTAAAAGCTCTTATTATTCGTAGCTAGTCCTAACCACCAACTGGTGGGAGCTGGAAAGAGGGATGGTAGAGAAATCCTTTTTAGTAGGAATTGTTAATCCTACAAAGATCTTGAATCATTAATCCACTTTTGAATGCTACTTATGTAATGATGCAGAGCATAGGATAACGAAGGAGATTAGATTAGGATTATTAACGTAAAGGGATAATTTGGGAATGTTAACCCAAAAGGAAAATTCGAGTAGCATAGTGAGATATATTTGTTCAGCGTAAACAAAAAAATATAAATGAGAATGTTCACTCAACATAAAATAGGTGCTTATTTGCTAGAAATGTTTCTAGGAATTATTTAGTTTATAGGTTCTACCTATGACGGGAAGCCTTCACAATAAAAATGGAACGCAATCACAATAGGAGTAGTTAAGCTATACTATGAAAATAGTTAATCACTTATGTATAAAGAACACATCAGAGAACACTCTTATGTGTAGATTATAACTGAACTTTAACTACTTGTCCACACCACACCACTAGTGATATAATTCACTTACCAGACTTTGTCTGACACCCTCCATTTTTTGTCTTTATAATCTATCATAGGTGGTCACAATAGTAAGTGAAATAGGCAAGGCAAGGTGCATGGAGGAGGCGACCTGATGCTTCAAAGATATTCTCATTTATAATCACTCTTCATGTACTTTATACTATATTATTTTTATCGGTCACACTCTTTTGTGTTGTCATTTAGAGACATCATTGGATGGACTACATTGATAATGAGACTATTACCTTATTATATTATTTTTAGCACTTATATTTTATTTCTTCCGTCGTGAGAATTAAAAGTGCAGAATGTTTAAAAATTTATGTTAGTCTTTGTATCATGTAACTCTAAAAACCAATGACTCGTATTTCTTGGCATGACATGAATTCAAATGCCTTTCTAAGCTTTGGATTGGTGTGTCCGAAGGTGCGGGTAGTTACACTCTTGGATCATTACTTATTGTGCTCAAGCTCCTTTGGGTGACCTGATAGATCCATTAGATGCAATTTTTACTTGTAGGTTCTAGGCTCACATATAACTAATCAACTCCATGACCTAGGACATGTAAGGATAAGATTTAATGCTTCACCATAGATCACACTATGAGAACCCCCTATCATCTACTTGCTATGATACCTTTAATTTATCAAGGACACTGACAACGAGGTTAAAATATTGAATTTAAAAAAAATCTTTTATTAATTCATACAAGGTCTTTAATTTGTATTTGTGTAAATAATATTGTCATACCAAATCAAATTTCGTATTTTGATTCATAAAAGACGTTTGTAGTATTTTAATTAGATTTATTGATTAAAATATTTATTTACGATTAATGTTTAACATAAATTTAATTATAATTTAATTTATGATTCATTTATTAATTTACTTAATTTATATTTAATATGTTATGATATCCATATTCATAATATGGACATCAATATATATATATATAGTGTACATGTTTTACTATAAATATAATATATACAGTAAAACATATATGTTTGCGCCAAAATTGGTCACAAACCCCAAATATCATGAAAGCACCAGTGTATAAACACAAATCAGCAGTATATGATCACAGATCACAGATCTAAGTAATGTAGAGGATAAAAAGTGAAGAATAATGAACTTAAAACGGAAAGAAATAGACAGAGACACAGGATTTATAGTGGTTCGGCTATCTCCGGCCTACGTCCACTCCAAAAGTTAATCTTTTATTGACTTTCCTTGCTGGTTACAATTGGTTACAACAGATTACAATGATAGAATTCGAGTACAACAACAGCTATGGAGTGCAAAGTTGAGTCGGGCAGAGTCCGGACATTGAGAAGCCAAAAGGATCCCTTTTCCATAGGCTCTGGGGTGTTATTTATAGGCACTCCATGCAAAGATCTCACTCAAACTTCGGGAGACTTCTTCTGGCACCTGAGTGGGCCCACGCGATCGATCCCATGAAGTTTCGGCTCGATCCGTGATCATTACGAATGTAATTCGTATCGATCGAGATTTTTTCCAATGAAGTCGAAACTTGGTGTGAACATTCTCTAGCTGGTGCTTAAGCTTCTGTGAAAATTTCATATCATTTGGGCTTGTAAATATCCAGATATGATCGATACGATTTGGGTTTACGATTTCGTATCGATGACTTCGCTTCCCTCTCCTTCGCATCGATCATGGGCACGTGCCTCCCTGTTGACGTGGCGCTATTTCCAAGGCTCGATCCTAACTTCGTGCCAAGTTGAACGCTTCTTCCTTTGAATTATGCTTGCCCATCGTTCGTGTTAGTCATATTCATGCCCATCAATCTGCATCCATCATCTGCTAATGCCCATGGTCTTCTTCGAACCGATGCACGAGTGTGTCCTTTGTATCGATCGAAATCGATCGATACGAAATGCTTGTGCAAATCTCCGCGACCAATGCTCCATCCTTCATATTGATTCCAGCCCCGATCGATAAGAAATGTACCGTCATGCCTCACCATCCCATCGATGCGAACATCATCGATACGAAAACGGTAGCATGAATCCATCTGATCGATGCGAATATATCGACCCAAAACAAGTGACTGAATCCATCTTCATCGATACGAACTGTATCGATACGAAATATATCAAGGTGAAACCTTCGAGTCAAACAAACCATCGTGCACCCATCTACTCAATCCAAGTTCATATCAACCGAGTCGAAATCCATCTCGCATTCCTACCTGATCGATATGAATGCCTTATTCGTATTCATGTTGATCGATACGAACGTATCGATTCGAAGTGCTGCATGTTGATCGATATGAACAATATCGATTCGAAGTGCTGCACGCTGATCGAGTCGTACATTATCGATACGAAATGTTGTATGTTGATCGATACGTACAGCATCGATACAGACCACTTTCGACGAACCTTAACCCATCCATATTTCGAGCATACAAACTCTGATTGACCTGAAAATCAAAACGTAGCCTCTCCTAGCCTTTATCATCATTCCCAATCAATTCCGTCCTGATTGGAGCTCGGTCAAATTTTGACGACATCGATCACAACCTTGTTTCCAATTGATTTCCAATCCTGATATCCATCCCTTTTCAGCTAATTTGTTGATATTCTAGCCTTGACCAAAGGGTGGGATAACATTTGCCCCCAAAACATGCCTTGTGATAAGAAGGTGTATTTTGAATAGTTCTGAATCCAATATCTAAAGTCCATAGCCGCATCTTCCAAGTGCATCGTTCTTGACTGCTCCGAGTCGATGTTTGATTCCAAATCTAGTAACCAAAGCCTTAGCCAATTCCATATCCATCCGTACTCGATATCCTAGTCCTAATCCATCCTTATCCAATAACCAATAATCGAATCCAGGACCTCTCCGGGTCGATATCCAAGTTTTTTGTCGTTTACAGCCAATATTCATATCCGTAACCTCTCCGAGTTCTTGCCAAGCGCAATCCACACTTGACGACCGTGGCCCAGTATCCATGGGCGTTAAATAATTTCCATGGCTTAAGTCCTAAGCCGAATCCTGGTCGCTCCGGACCCTTGCCGAGCATAGTCCATACTCGACGACATGATATTGTGACCGACAGATATTATGGGGCCTAACTTCTAGGCCGAATCCTGGTCTCTCCAGACCCTTGCCGAGCATTGTCCATACTCGACGACCATTTACCAAAAACCAGAGGAAAATCCAATCAAAATCCAATCCAAATCAAATCAGAAAACCAAAAATCCACATCCGAAATCAAAACCAATATCCAAGCATGAAAAAAATCATCCGAATGTAAATCCAAACCAAAAATCAAACAGAATCAGGAGTTCAAACCAAACTCCAAAACCAAGCCAGAAAAGAAAAATGTCCAAACCAAAAGAAAGTGCAGATTTCACAAACCATAGCGTCGCGGTTTATCATCATTCAGAGCATGCCTAGGGGCCATCTCCATCCCCATACATGAGTAAATGACTTGGCCGTTTGCCAGTAGTTTGCTACTTATTTCATATCATCCCGGTCAATTGATAACCAATCGACCATCATTCCTGGGCCTCGCGCCATCATTGTTTGAGGTAGACGGTGGTTGCTCCTGCTCCACCACCGCATTCCGAACCCCGACATATTGTCGTAACTGTCCATTCCTTACATGCTCCTTAATAATGTCCTTCAGATGCCTACAACTGTTGGTATCGAGTCCATCTAAATCGTGAAAAAGACAGTGCCTCCTTGATGTCCTTTCACGTTCTGAGGGTTCTCTCCTAGCTGGCCTTCGGTAGGGAAGGCGATTCCGAGTCTCCATGAATATTCGTTCCAACGTCTCGTTTAATCCTGTGTAAGTGGGAAACTTTGGTTCCCTCGACCGCTTCCTAGATTTTCCTGATTTGTCATCCAGCTTCCTTTTTGCTTTATCTTTATCTTTATCCGAGCCTCCGCTAGATGGCCCTCCATCCTCAGTGGCGTTCACCTCCTTTAACTTCATATCTGAACATGCATCTTCCTTCCGAAGGAATCTCTCAGCTTTGTGAAAGAATTCTCCGAGATCCATTGGTGGGTCCCGTATTAGAGATACTTTGAAATCTGAATCCTCTCTGACTCCTGATACTGCTGCCATTAAAACCATCGATGGATCTAGACGATCCACCGAAGCAACCGCTGCATTGAACCGAGTTAAGAAGGCTCTGAGCGATTCGTCTGTCCTTTGCTTTATTAATGTTAGCGCCATCACGTTCTTCGGTCTTTTAATATGAACCCGAAACTGCTTCAGAAACCTATCCACCAATTCTGTCCATGTCCTAATAGATCCTTCTTCCAGCTGTCTAAACCACATAGCAGCTATATCCATCAAGTACAGAGGGAAACATTGGGCCATCACTTCCTCCAATGCCCCCAGCACTTCCATATGTCTTGTGTACCTCATTAAGTGATCAGTCGGATCAGCCTTGCCATTGTATACCTCTAGCGTAGGTAGCTTGAATTCTGGTGGATTCCGAGCTATTCTGATGTCACGAGTAAACGGACTCCTATTAACTCCTTCCAAATATCTGTTTCTCAAACCTCCGCGCATGGTTCTCTTGATGATCTTAGCCAATCCAGCATTGTCCGTTAAGGGTTGCCCCCCGAGTCCCCGAGGGAATTCTAGTATGTATTCCACATCACGTGCTCTTGCATCCCTGCCATCATCTTGTTGTGTGGTGTTACCTGGAATTCCTCCATGAACCGGTCCATCACTGTCGGGTGGCATGCCCCCATGTCCGGATCCATCCAGATTTATGGTCGTGTGCTGGTCTGGGGTTGTGCCTTGTTGAGCTGCTCCATTCGATTGCCTGTTTGGTCCTTCCGCTCCGGCTCCATGGATCTGAACTCCTGAAGTTCCAGCTACTCCTACTTGCCTAAACTGTCTAAGGAGGTTCTGCATCATCTCCTCTTGCCTTTTCAGAAACTCTTCATGCATAGCTCCCATCATCATCTCCATCTCGTTTCTGGTGATGAAAGCTGAAGTCTGATTAGCCCCTGATGATGCCTCCTGGCTCCCTTCATGCTGACTTCTCTCGGCTCTTTGCCTTCTACTTGTTTGTCGCGTCATTGTCTTTCAAATCTGAATTCCTCCAGCTTTCAAATCTGAACTCCAAATCTGGTATAGCGGGTGCTAGTCGTTCTCAGTGAAAGCACCAAAGTGTTTGCGCCAAAATTGGTCACAAACCCCAAATATCGTGAAAGCACCAGTGTATAAACACAAATCAGCAGTATATGATCAAAGATAACAGATCTAAGTAATGTAGAAGATAAAAGTGAAGAATAATGAACTTAAAACGGAAAGAAATAGACAGAGACACAGGATTTATAGTGGTTCGGCTATCTCCGGCCTACGTCCACTCCAAAAGTTAATCTTTTATTGACTTTCCTTGCTGGTTATAATTGGTTATAGCAGATTAAAAGTTCGAGTACAACAGCAGCTATGGAGTGCAAAGTTGAGTCGGGCAGAGTCTGGACATTGAGAAGCCAAAAAAATCCCTTTTCCGTAGGCTTTGGGGTGCTATTTATAGGTGCTCCATGCAAAGATCTCGCTCAAACTTCGGGAGACTTCTTCTGGCACATGAGTGGGCCCACGCGATCGATCCCACGAAGTTTCTGCTCGATCCGTGATCGATACGAACGTAACTCGTATCGATCGAGATTTTGTCCAATGGAGTCGAAACTTGGTGTGAACATTCTCTAGCTAATGCTTAAGCTTTTGTGAAAATTTCATAGCATTTGGGCTTGTAAATCTCCAGATATGATCGATACGATTTGGGTTTACGATTTCGTATCGATGCCTTCGCTTCCCTCTCCTTCGCATCGATCATGGGCACGTGCCTCCCTGTTGACGTGGCGCTATTTCCAAGGCTCGATCCTAACTTTGTGCCAAGTTGAATGCTTCTTCCTTTGAATTATGCTTGCCCATTGTTCGTGTTAGTCATATTCGTGCCCATCAATCTGCATCCATCATCTGCTAATGCCCTTGGTCTTCTTCGAACCGATGCACGAGTGTGTCCTTCGTATCGATCGAAATCGATCGATACGAAATGCTTGTACAAATCTCTGCGACCAATGCTCCATCCTTCATATTGATTCCAGCCTCGATCGATACGAAATGTACCGTCATGCCTCACCATCCCATCGATGCGAACAGCATCGATACGAAAATGGTAGCATGAATCCATCCGATAGATGCGAATATATCGACCCAAAACAAGTGACTGAATCCATCTTCATCGATACGAACTGTATCGATACAAAATATATCGAGGTGAAACCTTTGAGTCGAACAAACCATCGCGCACCCATCTACTCAATCCAAGTTCATATCCACCGAGTCGAAATCCATCTGGCCTTCCTACCTGATCGATACGAACGCTTTATTCGTATCCATGTTGATCGATACGCACGTATCGATTCGAAGTGCTGCATGTTGATCGATACGAACAGTATCGATTCGAAGTGCTGCACGCTGATTGAGTCGTACAGTATCGATATGAAATGTTGTATGTTGATCGATACGTACAACATCGATACAAACCACTTTCGACGAACCTTAACCCATCCATATTTCGAGCATACGAACTCTGATTGACCTGAAAATCGAAACGTAGCCTCTCCTAGCCTCTATCATCATTCCCAATCGATTTTGTCCCGATTAGAGCTCGGTCAAATTTTGACAACATCGATCACAACCTTGTTTTCAATTGATTTTCAATCCTGATATCCATCCCTTTTCAGCTAATTTGTTGATATTCCAGCCTTGACCAAAGGGTGGGATAACAATATACATATAACATATATATCCATTTCGAAAATATAAATATATTATATATTTATAAATGATTAAAAATAATTTTATTTTCTATAAATTATTATATATATATTCTTGTATGCATGTATGTGTATAACCTATTCTATTTTTGACTCAACCTATTTTATTGATATAAATTCAAAGTTAAAAAGTTTGACTTATTGAAATATTTTATTATTAAAATGCCTCAGTAGCCAAAACAAAACAAAAAATATGAATCTAAATAATTATATGCTTTCAATAATTCAAACCTTTTGTAAAATATATAAAATAAATATATGTTATATTCAGTTTAAAAAAAATAAAGATCTGAGAGGATACACACACACACACACACATATATATATATATATAAAGTTTCAAATAGGAGAAACAATGGGGAGATTCTAATATCCATGGCGACTAGCGATTTTCCTTTTTGGTTTAGCTTTCTTTTCCGATCCATTTCCTTTATTCTCTTCATTACTTTCCTTCCTGCACCTTGTCTTCAACTCTCTCTATCCTTCCATGTCCCGCCTTCTTGCTCTCTCCTTTGATTTGAATTCTACTACCAGATCTGGGCGAGTGTACAATTCAAATCCAACTACTGGTTCTGGTCCGACTCAGCTTGTCTCGCCAATCGAATTCCCTTCTCTGAGTATGACTCCGTTCATGCGATCATCTCTCTTTGGCTCTAGAAACAATGCTCCGTCCCTAACCGACAATCACTTTACTATATTATCAGACTCTCTTTTTGTATCTTACAAAGTCGATTTCTAGCATTGAGGCTGTCTCCATTGAGAAGTGCTCGAACCCTATTTCCAACCTTTTAGTGGTGGCGGCAGGTCATTTTTCTGGCCAGTGGGTGGATATGAACGTGCCAGGTTTTGGGGATGATGAGAGTTGATGGGTTGTGAAAATGACTGTATGGCTGTGTTAATGTTTTGATTGTGTAGCTGATGTTGTTGGTTCAGCGACTGCTACTGAAAATGCAGATAGTTTTGGTAGCATAGCAGCTGCTTGTAGTATTGCCAACTCCAAATCTTTATCTACAACTTGTTATACTATCATAAAAGACTAGGCGCCATATTCAGGTTCAGTGCAAATATTGCCTACCCATCCTGTGACTAACAAATGGTCTTCGCTATTTACTACTCTACCAAGAAATGCAGGGGTTTATTCCCCTAGATGCTATGACATTGTTTAAGATGATGGGGTGATGATTCCTCCCGTCGAGGTGTTCAAGCGGGAGTTGACTATTAGTCAGACTATTTGATTGGTTTTTTCTTAGATTTTCTCCCATCGTATCAGATAGTTAAAGTGCGTTGTAATCAAGTTTGGAAACTCATAGGTGGTCTTATTGTGCATCTTGATAACCCGATGTTTTTCTTCAAATTTATGAGACCCGATGAGAGGCAACATGTTCTTGAGTCTAACCAATTCTTATTGGAGGTAAGCCTTTCATTATTACATCTTGGAACCCCTCGTTAGACAGGGCTAGACAGTAGGTTTTGTCTCTCTCTATCTGGGCACACTTCTCATAAATTCTATCCATTTTGCAACCCATGATCGGGCTTGACTGGTTGGCCAGCTTGGTTGGTAAGGTAAGGTGCTTTGATTCTAATACAATTGCTAGGAAGAGACTTGCTTATGCCAGGGCCTTGATAGAGATCACTCCTAAAAAGCCACTGTCGTCTAGTCTTAAGATCAGGATTGTTGATGGTCATGATGCTAAGGTTCAGGTTCGATATAGTTGGAAACCAGGTATATGCACGGCATTCCATACTTTTGGTCACATCGTGGCGAATCGTGGTTCAGTTTTGCCTCAATCTTTCCCTTCGAAGATTCCCTTGCCTCACCTGCCTCTTAGGAAGTGGGTGCAGAAGCCTAGGCCCTCTACTCCAATGGTTATTGGTCCTACTGGCCCTGATATGATTCCTTCTAATGATGCCACAAAGTGTATTTATATGCCTACTATGACCGTTGCTCCTGTGATTGCCCCTCTTGTTAAATATTCCATTATTTGGAAGAGTAGCGAGAGTTGCTGGGTTCATGTAGATCCTGAGATGAGATATGTGTCATTGTGTGATAGTATCCACTTGCACGTTGGAGAAGAGGGGGAAGATCGTTCTTTGGTTTACCATATAAAGGGGGAAGGCTTGATTTTTTCTACTAAGGGGGACGATGGTGAGCATAATAAGTTACTATTACAGGATGGTAGCTGGGATAGGAAATATTTATATACTTGTGATTCTGTGCGCTATGTGCCTAACCTGGCGGTCCTTTTTGCTGGGGTTGGGCATGTCATAGGTCCTGTGTCTGCTAGTGTCAGCAGTATTGATGCCGGGGATTAGTTGTCCTCATCAGATTGTAGTTCAGGTGCTACTGCCTTGCTCTTGTGCTATTTTTTCTATTTAGTTGCTGAGGCAATATTGCTTCTCACCCTTATTACATTTTTTATGTGGTCTGGCCACTATAAAACCAACCTTAGTTATTCTGTGCATGTTCAGAGCACTTGTTTTATTTTTTAGTAAAAGTGGCATGATCCACTATAAAGCCGGTCAGCCTTGCTAAAAAAAGATACACACACATATAAGGATATATATATATGTATGTAATTTTTTTGAAACAATAAGAAGTAATATATATATATATATATATATTAAACTGAAATTTTAGAGGTGGTCTTAGTGTGCATCTTGATAGCTCGATGTTTTTCTTCAAATTTATGAGACCTGATGAGAGGCAACGTGTTCTTGAGTCTGACCCGATCCTTATTGGAGGTAAGACTTTCATTATTACATCTTCGAAACCTCGATAGATAGGGCTAGAGAGTAGGTTTTGTCTATCTCTATCAGGGCACACTTCTCACATATTCTATCCATTTTGCAACCCATGAGCGGGCTTGACTGGTTGGCCAACTTAGTTGGTAAGGTAAGGTGCTTTGATTCTAATACAGTTGCTAGGAAGAGACTTGTTTATGCCAGGGCCTTGATAGAGATCACTCCTAAAAAGCCACTGTTGTGTGGTCTTAAGGTCAGGATTGTTGAGGGTCATGATGCTGAGGTTCGGGTTCGATAAAGTTGGAAACCCGGTATATGCGTGACATGCTAGACTTTTGGTCACATCGTGGAGAATTGTGGTTCAGTTTCGCCTCAATATTTCCCTTTGAAGATTCCCTTGCCTCGCTCGCCTCTCAGGAAGTAGGTGCCAAAGCCTAGGCCCTCTACTTCGGTGGTTATTGGTCCTGTAGGCCCTGATATGATTCCTTCTAATGATACCACGAAGTGTATTTATATGCCTACTATGACCGTTGCTCCTGCAGTTGCTCCTCTTGTGAAACATTCCATTGTTTGCCAGAGTAGTGAGGGTTGCTGAGTTCATGGATTCTAAGATGAGATATTTGTCGTTGTGCGATAGTTTCCACTTGCACATTGGAGAAGAGGGGGAAGGTCGTTCTTTGGTTTACTAAGGGGGAAGGCTTGATTTTGTCTACTGAGGGGGATGATGGTGAGCATTATGAGTTACTATTACAAGATGGTAGCTAGGATAGGAAATATTTATATACTTGTGATTCTGTGTGCCATGTGCCAAACCTAGCGGTCCTTTCTGTTGGGGTTGGGCATGTCACAGGGCCTGTGTCTGTTGGTCTTAGCAGTATTAATGCCGGGGATTAGTTGTCCATGTCAGATAGCAGTTGAGGTACTTCAGCCTTGCTCTTGTGCTGTTTTTTCTATTTAGTTGCTGAGGCGATATTGCCTCTCACCCATATTACATTTGTTATGTGGTTTGGCCACTACAAAACCATCCTTAGTTGTTATGTGCATGTGCAGAGCACTTGTTTTATTTTTTAGTAAAAGTGGCACGACCCACCATAAAATCGGCTAGCCTTGCTAAAAAAATAAGAGATACACACACATACATATAAGGATATATATGTGTGTAATTTTTTTGAAACGGTAAGAAGTAAAATATATATACTAAACTGAAATTTCATACAAAATAAATTTGTTTTAACAATATATATATATATATATATATATGTGTGTGTGTGTGTGTGTTTAAATAGTAAAAAGGTTTTTTTTGCTGAAAATTAATATGGTTATAATATATATACAGGTATAATTTTTATAGATATAAATATACATATTTATATATTTAAATATATACAATTATAATTTAAAACAACTAAATAATTTAAAATTAATTTTGATTTTTTATTCATTCACTAATACATTTATATGTATATAAACTTCATTTATATACATATATGTGTATTATTCTTATAATTTTCTTTAGTACCTTTTACAAATACTAGTTTAGGCCAGAAATGGTGCTAGATTACTATTTGCATGTTTTTAGGATTGCTATTGACAGGATTGCAGTGAGACGTTCATTCTGGACCTTCCGCGTTCGCAACGAGGAGTACTTTCCGATTCTTCAACATCTGTAGTGTAGCGTTCTTCATTCTGGATCATCCGCATTTGCAGTGAGGCGTTCTTCCATGTCTGTAGTGTGGCTTTCTTTATTCTGGATCATTCCATTTGCAGTGAGGCGTTCATTCTGGATTTTCCAAGTTTGCAGTGAGGCGTTCTTTCTCAATTGGAGCTGTCTATCGATCTCATCCACACTGGGTTGCATCATGGATTTTTTGGGTACTTCTAACACCTCATTACCGAGCGATGGCCTTACCGGAGCTCGATATTGAGGTGTAATGGGCGGTAGCTTTGCTGGAGCTCATTCTATATGTACTCGAGTCCTTTTTCATTGTTTTTGTATTATGATTAGTTACCTGCCAGGCATGTTGGCAGCATCTTTGTTTTCAGTGACATATATATATATATATATATATGTGTGTGTGTGTGTGTGTGTGTGTGTGTGTATGTATGTATATGTATATGTATGTATATGTATATGTATATATATACACACATGTGTGCTCTCCTCTACTTTTGAGGATCACACATTTCTCTCAAAATGGCCTAATATAACAATACTATATGATGATACTAATAACATATGTGTATGAGTGAATATATATAAATCTAAACACCTTACTTCTAAGTGACCTTGTCGAGAATCGATATGTTGTTTGAAAATCATTCCCGTTGGAGCAATGTAGACTCCTTCTCTTTGATTTGCATCTTCAAAAATATGACAATACCAAGGGGGTTCAGCTAGGGTATTGTAAAGATAAAGCTAAAACTTCATTATAAGAATTTGTGTAGGTTAGGTTATTTATAGCCATCGGCCAACACCTTTCTCTCCCATATTTTCTCAAACCCTTGAGAACTTGGTTTATCTTTCTAACCTTGAAATATGGTTGCTTGGAGATGACCAAGCATGGTCAAAATCTTAGTTGACTACAATTTGAATCGACATTTAGAAGAATTTAATTCCTAGCTCCTAATCGATCGAACCATCATATAAATTTTATACATCATTCTATCTGATTTTAAGCTTGAAATAAATAACCGAATATATCCACATATTAATATAGCATTTGTATTAATTTATTATTAACTTATGACATTTATAGTTAATATCCTTGGTCGAACTCGAAAATAACAAACAACATGGTTGTATTGACACTTTGGTGTGAACTCAATCCACAATCAATTTTTAAACAATTCAAATATCAATGTCTGCATGGACTTTGCTGAAGAAAGTATAGGGTCAAGTTCGATGCTTACATATCATTTAGGAGAAATCATCTTTTTGATCTAATACAAACTCACCTAGTAATGACTGTTTGTACACATATTATTTCTGCCATCTCTTTATCACTTAAATATCTAGAGTTTGGTCTAAGGTCAAAAACTTTATTAATGTTCTTATTAATTGTGTAAATCAATTTTAAAGTGCTTGGCTTAATCTAATAACATTTATCAATTAACCAATTTTCTTTGTTCAAAGGCTTATACTTTAATTTGACTTACCAATTATGGTGATATCCACCTTCTATAAAGAAGGAGATGAATCCTCTCTTGAGTAGTAGTTTAGTTTGAGTATTTCAACGTGTACCCATCTATGGCTGTACCTAATCGCTATGCCATGTGGTAGCCCATAATCAAAATACGGTCTATATACTCAAGTTTGATAGTACTCTAAAGTTAGAAGACAACTATACGCCATCACCATAAGATTTTCCATTTTACCTAAATTATACAACCTATAGAAGACTCTCATTTAGTCATTCTGTTATTGTTCCAAACAACCATAAGTACATGACCCCTTGGTAACCCAACAATCATTAGTAAATTAATGTCCATCATATGGAGATCGTTACATACATAAGTCTTAATAATTGTATCGATATACTTTTCTTAATAATTCTTGATTAGGAATATTTAAGGAGTTTTTGTTTTTATTAATATCGACTCAATACTCGTGGTTATGAACTCACTTATATACAATCAATAAAACACTACTCCTAAGGATTTTCTACTTATATATGTTTAATATTAATTATTTATTACTTATATCACAATATAACAAACACATACAATAGAAAACAAAACCAAAAAAATATTTTATTTCAAATAAGGTTGTTTATAAAATTAGGATTATATAACAAATTACAAAATTGTCCCAAGGCACACCACTAATTCTATCCTCTAGGGGTGAGATCTATGTTCATAAAATATTTTAATTTTTTTACTCTTTTTTTGATCACAACTCATAAACAAATATACTATAAAGCAAGTAGTAAAACGCAAAAAAAAGTAAATGACACGCAGAATTTGTATAATGGTTCAGCCCTATGTCTATTTTATATCTCTTATTATGATATCTCTAATTTACCATTTCTATAAAATTTTCGCGATCTCTCTGGTTGGGTACAACAATAGTGAGTTTCTAAATCCATGATTGGCAAAACTTTAATGTAATAGATCATGGTTCTAGTCTACCCCGATTCGATGTTAGATGTGGATTGGATAGGCGATGTTGCATAAGATTGAAATGATTCCTTGCAGTCCAAAAGTTCTTTAGAAATTTGGTTTAGCTTATTCGGTTCGGCTAATTCAATTTAGTATTTTCTAATGCTCCAAACTTGTCCACCCTTACTATTTATCCATAGGATATTTGAATATATGAGGTTCCTACAAGATATGCACTTTCCATGTATGGCCAATTCGGTCTTGTAAGGTTTAGTTCAGTAGGAATTGATTCATAAAAGAACAATTTATAAGAAAATGGTCTAGAAAACACATTATCAGACCATTTTTCCTCTTTTCCACTTATTCATTACCAGACTTTTTTATTGTTCCTTTTAAAATCGATCTTTTGTATGCCATAAAATCTTTGTTTTAAGTAGAATTAAGTAAAACTTGAACCAATAACCTTGTATCATCGAGTAGAACAATCCAATGCCTTTGGATGTTCTAGTTGAGTGAAGTAGATAACGACCATCCAAGGTAGGGCACAAATCGATTAGGTAGTGAATCGATTTTAAGATGACCAAATACTTCAATCTATAGTTCAAATTAGGATGCGATTTAGACCAAGGTGTATGTCCTGACCAGACCTTATGCATATTTTCCAACTAGTTTGTGTGTGTTTCAAGACTGTGCCAAATTTTCTCTAACAATTTTCCCCCATAAAGTATGCTTTGTGGAGATAAAGCATGCTTTGCTCGAGACACTATCATAGTGGGAGATTATTGCAGTCGAGCAAGAATTCCATAGCGCTTTGGTGTGGTTATTCATCTACCCAGCAAATAGAGAGGTCAGTCCAACCGATATGGGTCAAGTGAAGGAACTGGCCTGATATACAGTGAGTGAAATGGGTAGATTTAAAAAAAATCACTATTTGGATCATAATGCTCGTATGAAGTATAATGGGTTTTACTAGGTTCAATCTAGTTGTTTAAAATAAAATCATATTTTATTAACATTATATTATTCATAATTAATTAAATCCATGTCAATTAAGTGTGAAATTTGAAAAGGTTTGAATATATCAAATGTATTCATATTTTAAATTGTGTGACAAACATGTGAAATGTAGAGCAAGTGTTATTGTTAGGTGTCAAAAGAATGGAAACAAACATGAAATTAGATCTATATGTGATCACATGCAAATCTAAAAGGAAAGAGATGAAATAGGGCATTATTGATTGATTCCACCTTTCCTCCTTTTAAAAATTTAATTGATTTAACATCTGATTAAATTACAAGGGATGATATGATACAACAATATGGTTAAACTAACAAAAACAACAAATAATAACATGGTCAATATATACATGTGTAGATATTAGAATTTATATCTATCATGTATATATTCACTAATTATATGTATATACCATTTCCTCAATTTTAAATTGTTCAATGAAAATAAAATTAAAAAATGTTTCTAATGCATGATTTAATAATGTAAAATATAAATTTAAATGTTTATACATACACACATGCGCATATATAATATGGTTAATCCAAAAACTTTCTAATTGATTCAAAAACAAACAACCATATTATAAATAAATTATCTGATGTATTTCAAAAATATTTATACAAGTTAATTACATGTATGCATACATATATATATATATAGTTTCAACCTAAAATAATATTTTGGTTTTTTATTGAACGGTCAAAATAGCATAAAACCAAAATTGCACATAACAAATCAAACAAGATATCAACAATCTCTTAAAAATTCAAACAGAGACATTTAAATTATTAAATTGTATGATATGTTTAGAATATTAGTATAAATGATTTTAAATCATAGATCCATAACCAAAACATTGTTTTAATTATAAATAAGTTTTGGTTTTAATTTTTTAGGTCAAAACAAATAAATTTGTTTAAATTATATTACTAATTCTAAATTAAGGTGAGGCAATAATACGTATATATAAAATTCTGATAAACAAATTACATCTAAGAAAACAATTAAAATTTGAATATACCTTTCAGATTAGCCAATAAGTTAAACTTTGATTTGGAAATCCCTTCTTAGATCCTTGAATATACAACCAACTTTGCAGTTGAAGGATGAACCGTGTAGTCTTTATATTTATCTGATGTTTTGATTTATTTTGGATTTGATTTTATTCTAGAAGGGGATGATGAAAATTTTGGCCATGGCAAGAAAAAATGGAAGAGAAAGAAAAATGAATGAATGAAGTAAAATTAGTATATTTGTTTTACTTGAAAAAATGGAACCTTTCCAAATCTTTTAATTAACCCTTTCATAATTAACCTTCAACTAATCCAATCGTTCCCTTTTTTGCATAGACGTCCCTAATTGCTACCTATATGGTGCAAAATTTCCAAAAACTCTTCAAATACTTATCTCTTATTTAACTCCCATTTAAAATTACATCAATAATATATATCGATGCATGCAAATATAACTTCTATATACGCATTCAAATAATTACAAAAAACACCCAAAACATCAAATAAATTAATAGTAACTAATATTTCTCAAATGTTAATTAATCAATTATATAAAATGAAAGACAAGTTCAATTCTCTGACTCTTCATTACCAGTTCCCTACTATTTTCTTTTTCTCTCAGATTTCATGTGGCGTCCTATAATTAATTTGATGATCTAATTGTTAGTTAGATCAAAATGTTTCATTTATTTTTATATACATATTATATACTCCATTTTTTTTCTATGATATATATTATTATAAACTTAAAGTGAGTTTATCAATTTATACCTTCCTACCACTTTATTCCATGTATATTCACATCTTTCATCTACTAGCATATGGCATTTAATTTTTTGTTCTACTATATAAATGGTTCGATTTCCATGACATACTAATCGTTTTTTCTCATTTTATTTCAGTCTAAAAAGTACGTTTTGCTTAATTTAAGATACATATTTCCTTTTTCACCACTAAAATTTTTCCATTATTCCATATATCACACCGGTATTAACTTAGCAATTAATGGTGTCTTATATTGATCATGTAACAGACAAAATCTCAAAAGCTACACTTATTCAAGTTTATTTATTTTGATAAATTCATTATAATAAATGCTTTATTTTGAACAATGGTTCTCTTCCATTTCTCCATATTTGTTGTACATTTTTTTCATAGTTATTTTTTACAAGGAACGGCTGCCAAGTCCCTAGAATTGGAAGATGACGGAAGAAAAGTCCCTCCCGAAGAAGTTATGAAAATTTGGTCCCTATTTTTAGTTTTTGGTTAATTTATGCTACTTTTGCCCCTGATTTCAATGCTGGATGGATTTTCTAGAATGGGACAATTTGGTCAAAAATAAAAAAATAGGGACCTAATTTACATGAGTTTATCAGTATGGACTTTTTGTGCACTGGCTTTGAGAATAGGGACCTTTGGTCCAAAACCCCTTTTTTATCTCCTTTTTCTTTCCCTTCGATTTTACTGTTCACTTTCACATAGTGTTATCTCTTTCCCTTTTCCACTTTCATATATATGCTACAATTAAAGAAAAATATATTCTAAATCCATGTCAAACTAAGGATTCATTCCAAACAACTTTTATTTAGTCTCTTTAAATTTTTAGTCTTACTAGAATTTGATTGAATTCAATGGTGGTTTTCTCTTTTTATTATTCTAAAATTTTATATTATTTTATTCTCATTTTGTAGAGATTATGTTTCTACACATTACTTTCAAATTTATTGTTTTCATCAAAATTTGGCCTAAAAGCCTACAAAAAACATTGACTTATTGGATTGATTGAGCTCAACTTAAAGGTTTGGTTTTTATTTTATTAACCATCTTTTCATTTAATTTGAGGTTGAATTTGTTGTTTAAATTCTAGATTTATGATTTCAGATCTTTGCTTCGAGTTTTGTATCCAAAATTATATTTTCTTCTTATATTAGTTTCAATCTACATGATTCTGAAAATTATTTCATTCATATTTTACAAGGGATTATTAGATTTATTACTCCATGGATACCGTATAATCTTCAGTTGTTTAATAAAAAAAAATTATAGGTAAATTTGAAATAATTTTTTGTTTTCGAGTACATGTTTACATTGACGTCCATCTGATTATTGTTTGTTCGATATGATTATGAATTTTATTTCCTTCATTCATTTTATAGAGCAAAGTTAGTTTACTAACACATAAATATCAAAAAAAATCTTCAATTTTGCATGATCTACTAGGGATAAAGTTTTATTTTATTTTAAGATATAAGTGTAGAAAAATCAAGTTGGGGAAAATATCATATGTTCTTCTTGTTTCTGATTCAATGTGTATCATTATGAATTTTACTTCCTGCCTATTACGTAGAAGATTAACCGATTTATTAATATGTCGATACCATAGAATTCTATGTTGTTTTGTGAAACCTATAATAGGTAAAGCTAGATTATTGTTTTTGTTCTCAATTTTTGTATTTATATCGGCTTTCATCTTATTTTTGTTGGTTTAGTATGATTACGAATTTCATTTCCTTCATTCATTTCATATGGCATAATTGGTCTATCAACATGTAGATACCGAAGTTTCTTTAATATTTCATAATCTACTTGAAGTAAAGTTTTTTTTTTCATTTTAAAGTATGAATATATACAAGAAAAATCAAGTTGGAGAAAATATTATATATGAAGTAAAAGCACAGTCAAATTATAAATTTGCATACCATATTTCGAAAAAAAGTATAAATGTATAAAGGTCTAGTTGTAAATATGTGTTCTATATACTTTAAAAATTTTTTGAATGTTTTATTCAACCTAAGATTATTTTGTAGTATCAAATATCATCCACTTTAAATAATCTAAGTTTTAGTACATTTTTCCATAGTGATGTTTCATAGACTCGGAAATGTTCATAATCTACAAATATTTTTTTCCATTTTATTCAAGTTTAATACAAAGTCCTTGAGGATTTTAAATAACACTATGGTCATTAGTTTTTATTTACTATACAATTTGTTTGATGTTATACTGTTTTGGAAATTGATTTATTAATAATGTTTACAAATAAATTTATGGATTTTATATCATTATAGATTGAAAACTTATTATTAATAATGTTCACAAGTAAATTAACTTCAAATGGAAAGGAACATATCTAAAAGTAAATTAACTACTACTCAATTAGTGTCCACTTTCAATTCAATATAACATTTAATTTTTTGACTGATTAAGATTGATTTTTAGTTTTAGTTAATTAAAATATACCTTTATCAAATCATATTGTGTAGTTTTTATTCAAGTTATTTTCAAATTTTCATATAAACTAGGATCATATTTAGGCGGTTGGAACAATAAAAGTTCCAATATATACATTATTATTAGTTTAAAATTTGAAATACAATCTATAAACCAAAATGCTACTCTAGGTGTAAAAGTTAGAAGGTCAAGTGGTTGAATTGTTAATCATCATTTATGATGTCAATTTGGAAAACAATGTTAGATTTAGTTCTTTTCTTGTTTGCTACAACCTAAAGCTTTGTGTAAAAATAATATTTTTCTATAAATTCTATGAAGAGCATATGTAATTCACCAAATTTGATAATATGTTTATTGTATAGTGTAACATCCCATGAAAATTTAATTGAAAATTTAATAAATTAAATTAAATTAATTAATAAGGGTAAAAATAGAATTTTTACAGCATCCGAATTTGACTACGAAACTTGCACCATTGCATTCATAGCAATTTTCTGGACAATTTTAATATATAACATTTTGTAATCGGAGCTCATATGAAAAAGTTATTGAAGTTTGTAAATTTGAAATCAGAAATAATTAAAATGAATAAAAGTAGAAAGAAATAATTTAGAAAGAGAAAGTTCCACCGGTCGACACCCCAGTTTTGACCAGTCGACCCATAGTGGTCGACCGTCCAAGTCCAAGCGGTCGACCAGTCCATTATTATCAGCTAGGGTTTACCTTGGTTGAACGACTCAGACTTTATAAGGTTTGACCTAACAACTGATGTCGATTTGTACCCCTATAAAAAGAAATCTAACTTAATACCGAGAACCATAATCTAATTCAAAACGTACCAAAACTCTATCTCTCCAAAAATTAAACTTTTTGTTCCTCTTTAAATCAATTTCTTCTACAAAAATAAATGTTTGCAAATTAAAAATCAAAGACTACAGATAAGAAAAACATAATCTAAAAGGAAAAGGAAAGGAAGAGATCGATGAACCAAGCATGAGCGATTCCAAGCAGATAAAAGAGGGAATAGATTACTAGAGGTGAGTGGGTTTGTTGTAATTGTGCTGATTTATATGTAGTTTATACCCTATTTGATCTAGAATTGGTTCAATATAATTTGAGATATTGTTTATCCAGAAATTGCAATTAATTGGGAATTTGATACAAATCTGAATTATATGCATATGATCCCTTTTTTCTCCTCAAATATTAAATCTAGAATTTGATATACATATATAACTTTACCCCGTTGACGTTAATTTTACACGGAATAAACTTGAAATATAGATATACTAATATCGTTACAGAAATTGTTAGAATCGTAGATTTAACTAGGGTTTACTGTTGAAATTATACAGGAAGGAAAAAGAAAAGTAATACAGCAATTAATTAACATACGAACGATCAAAAATAAAAGTTAACCATAATTAATATCGATCGGTCAATAGGTTTACTGGAGTCGGTCGACACCCAGCGGTCGATCGCTCCAGTAACAGATAGTCCACCAATCATCGAATTTTAGCGTAGATTGAACCTCGGCCTAAGGCCCATGTTTATAAATATATATATGTTATATTATATATATGGATGTTAATATATTATTAGGGAAATTAGTTCCCTAAACCTTGACTTTCGGACATTACGAAACATGTGAGGTGGTGTACGTGGGCAGTTTGGCTAGCCTAGATTATCTATCCAACAAAAGCGATTCAATCACTGGAAGCACTCACAGGAGGTTCCTTATTAGATGCACAACACTTTTAGTGGATGCCTAGAGAAGTGTATGGCCCAGCACTAACAGGAGTTCCTTGGCATGATGCAATAAATGGTGTGATGTTACCATTGGGCTTGGACATGGATGTAGGTACCTTGTGACACCTTTGGCACTAGTCCATATTATGGGCTCCTATCAATGCGTAAAATACGATATGTGTAGTCGTAGTTTGGGAAATGTAGTCCCAAGGATGATATTGTATGCAACCTTATGTTAGGAGTAGTCCAGGAGACTACTAGTCCAATCCGTAGCTGATTTGAGGTTCAATTAGTTATTCGACCATAAGTGTAACCTTTAGAAGATGTTGGTTGTAGGTATATTTAGAGCTATATTCCTTAGGAAAATATGAATAATACTACTAAGTAATACACAATACAAGTAGGACACCCTAGGTCATATAGGTTATAAATAAAGTCAATTGCATGTGATCACCATATATTAATGATGTAACTCATTCTTCAAACTTTTGTTTGACCCACTTCTTTCTTTTTCCCTCACCAAAGGAGGATAGGGCAGTAGGTAATTAGCCCAAATCTAGTACATGGAGGAGTAAGCTTCGCGTTGGCACCGCTTATTACTCTTTATCACTTTTCATGTAACTATTTATAGTATTTTAGTACTTTTCAGACTTTATGCTATTATTTTGTAGAACTCTGAATTTTTGGACTACATATATTTTGAGACTGAAAGTGTAGAATGTCTTAGATTTTATCCTTTATAGTCTTAGTCTATGTATTGTTTTAAAACCAACAGCTCGCATTTCTTGGTACGATGCAAGTTTGAAAGTCACCTTAGGCTTTGGATTGGTGTGTTTGGAGGTGTAGGTTGTTGCATGAGGTATCAAAGCCTAGGTTTTTATATTCCTTAGGAGCTAGGCACGTATCGAGAGAATGTACTTGAAATATTTTGAAAAAGGAGAGTTTTCCCTAATTTTTTCAAAAGTTTTTTCAAAATGGATTTTCAACAAGTATGTATGTGTGTATGTGTATTGATAAAAAGTTTTTCAAATTTTTTACATGTATAATATGAAAAACGCTATCACTTATTCTTTCCAATACTATCTGTGGAAAGTTGCAAATAATTTCTAAATCACAAATAGAGAATGAGCGATCCTATTGGTTGTGGCACAAGAGATGCAGTTGAGATTCTGGGCATGAACTTCTCGAAATGGTTCCACCAATATTTGCAATAGAGAGGACAAGCCGAGCTTAACCCGATTAAGGAACCCACAAAACAGGCGGCAGGTGTAGTTCTTGCTCACCTACCTACCACCTATTTCACCAAGCTGTGTAAAGCCTTTGTAAATCTAGGAGGGAAGCCATATGTGGGGACCGAATCTTATGTGGACTCTAGAGCATGGATTTGTACTTATGGAAAGATTTTCGAATTGATGGGCCTTGGAGATGACGTTAGGAGACGGCTTGCCGCTTCGCATTTATAAGGAAAGGCTTTAAATTGGTGGGATGTGGTAGTGGTGGAGACCAATGAGGAAGATAAAACTTAGGGGGAGTTTAAGAGGTACGTTAGGATGAAAATTTATTTACATGGCAGAGCAGGGAGTGCAATTGGAGAAGTTCATACATTTGCAATAAGGAGAGATGTCGGTGAAATAATATGTAAACCAGTTCAATGAGTTAGCTAAGTTTGGTATGAATATGATAAATACCTGTCACATGAAGGCTTTGAAGTTTGCAAAGGGGCTAAATCAACCTCTTCAAGATTTATTCACATTCCCATGGAGGCGGCTTATGAGAGTTTGGTGGAGATGGCTTTGCTAAATACTATTTCCAAGGAAGGGGTGAAGAGCGAGCCCCAAAAAGGCAGGAGGAAAGATACCTCAACAGAATCTGCACAAGGGCGGATTGGGGGCCGAAGGAAAGACTAAGAAGACGGAGCTCAAGTGCAAAAGATGCACTAAGGAAGGGCATGTTACGAAGGAGTGCAGGATGGATATCTCAAAGATCAAATGTTACAACTGCAATCAACTCAAGCATACGAGGAGGGAGTGTCCAAGACCACCAACGACCTCTAACCTAGTGGTTTTAGCTTACACATTAGATGTTGTCCTAGCTCGAGTGCGCATCCAGTGGTAGATAAGGGAAAGAAAGTCATGATTGAAGGTGTATTAATTTTATCTAATTTACCTATTTGTACCTTAGTTAACACTGGAGCATCACATTCTTTTATTTCAAGTAGACTTGTAGATTAGTTGTATTTGGGCACTAGCATAGTTACAGACCTACTAGTTGTATCAAACCCTATTGGAGGATCGGCTTTATATCTGTGATTTGTAAGGGTTTGAAATTGTTCATTTTAGGGGTGGAGTTTGATTGCAATGCCTTTTTCTAAGGATTTTATGAGTTTGGTTTGATTTTGAGGATGGATTGGATGACCATGTATGGGACTATCTTAGACTGTGGTAGGAAGGTTGTTCATTTGGGTACTTAGTGGACAAAGTTTAGAGGTTTATTACGATCCTAGAGGTTTGGATATGTTGAGTTACATAATTTAGACCTATCACACGATGAGTTAGCTTCAGTGCTAGTAGTTCGAGACTATCCAGACATCTTTTTCAAAGTTATTGGTCTTTCATTACAGAGAGACATTGAGTTTTGATTTATCTCGAGGAGAACAATAGATCCGTTGCCTTACCTTTGAGGCACGTGGCTCTTAAAGAAAGATGCGATTTGAATAAGAAGTGAATGAATGTTAGAGAAGGGCTTCATTAGAAGGATTATTTCAAAGTAGGGAGCACTAGTTGTCTTTGCCACCAAGAAAAATGGTTCTCTGAGGCTCTGCGTCGATTATTGTGAGCTTAATAAACCAATGAAGAAGAATTGTTACACGTTGCCCCCACATAGACGATCTCTTTGATTAGTTAGTTGTAGCCAAGTTGTTCCCTTAGCTTGACTTAGCTACTGAGTTCCATCAGTTGTGAGTAGCCGAGGAAAGTATTCAGAAGATCGCTCTTCGTGCACCCGATAGACTTTATGAGTGCTCAATCATGACATTTAGACTGACCAATACACCTGCCTACTTTATTGATCTAATGAGTCTAGTTTTTAGAGGGTTGGTTAATAAGTTCATGGTGGTATTTGTGGATGACATATTGGTGTGTTAGAAAAGTGAGGAGGAGCACAGGTTACATATAGAAAAAGTGCTCGATACTCTCCATGTCCATAAGTTGAAGGTGAAGTTTTCCAAATGTCACTTTTGGTGCAAGGAAATTCGTTTTTTAGGATACATCATCTCTTAGCATGGGCTGGTGGTCGATCCTAGTAAATTCATGGCGGTACAGGATTGACATGTACCGAAGAATTCCATAGAGGTGGGGAGTTTCCTTGGTTTGGCGGAATATCATAGGAAGTTTACTAAGGACTTCGCTAAAATCTATGCCCCTATGACTCGCCTTATCAAGAAGAATTTTGTTTTCTCTTAGGGCTCAAAGTATGAGGACGCTTTTGTCAAATTATAGGATTCGTTGACTAGTGCACCTGTTCTAGTATTACCCGATGGCTCAAAGACATTCACAGTGTATGCCGACACTTCCAATACGTGATTGGGCACAGTTTTGATTCAGGAAGGAAGAGTGGGGGCTGTGCTAGTCGACAATTGAAAGTCCATGATAGAAAATATCCTACCTATGATCTTGAATTGGTTGCCACTGTTTTCACCCTCAAGTCATGGAGGCATTATTAATTAAGAGAGCAGTTTAAGCTGTATGTAGATCATAAGTATCTAAAGTATTTATTCTCCCATAAGGGTTTGAACTTAAGACAGTCGAGATGGATGGAGTTCATGGCATCATATGATTTCGATATCTCCTATATTCCAGGCAAGGGTAATGTTATAGCTAATACCTTAAGTAGAAAGCATGCGATGTTGAGTCATATGTTCTTAGAGTGGAAGAACTTGGAGTTTACCTTAACATTCAATTTTCGACCTTTGTCAGACATTACTCCAGGATTGTTAGAAGCATTGGATATGCAGCCTACACTCATGGACCGCATTGGGTTAAGTCATAAGCAAGATACAGATTTATTGGACATTTTGAGAAGCTTGGTAAAGGCGAGAAGTGAAGTTGAGGCGCTACACCATTGACTCGAAGGGGTGGTTACGGAGAGATGGTAGCTTATGTGTTCCACTGATTATGGATTTGGTTGACATGGTACTAGCTGAGTCTCATCGTTCTAGGATGACCATTCATCCTGGTGGAGACAAAATGTATCGTGATATGAAGAGAGTCTTTTATTGGCCAGGTATGAAGAAGCATGTGGCGGAATATGTGTCTAAGTGTATGACTTGCCAAAGGGTAAAGGCGGAGCAAAAGAAGCCGGAAGGATTGTTGTAGCCATTAGATATTCCATAGTGCAAGTGGGAGAGTGTCTCTATGGATTTTATTGATGGACTACTTAGGAGTAGGAGAGGTAATAAGAGTATTTGGGTCATAGTTGACCGACTAACCAAATGCCCTCATTTTGTTCTGGTTACAAGTACAAGGACTGTTGCATCTTTGGCGACTTTATATATGAGGGAGATAGTTAGGCTACATGGAGTTCCTTCTAGCATTATTAGCGATAAAGATCCGCTTTTCACCAGCGAGTTTAGGAGGAGTCTTCAGGAGGCTTTAAGCATCGAGTTGAGCTTGAGTAACGCTTATCACCCACAGACATATGGGAAGATGGAAAGAGTGAATCGAGTGTTGGAGGATTTACTACGGATGTGTATTTTGGGTTTCAGTGGCTCTTGGTAGGATCACTTATGACTAGTGGAGTTCACTTATAATAACAACTATCAGGTAAGTAATGGGATGACATCGTTTGAGGAATTGTATGAGAGGCCTTGTAGATCAATGTCTTGTTGGTGGGAGACTACAGATAGGGTTATTCTTGGACCAAATATGGTGAGGGAGACATCAGAGAGGGTAGACTTAATCCATAAAAGGATGAAAACCACGCGAGATAGGCAGAAGTCTTATGCTGACAAGAGACACGTAGATTTGGAGTTCGGATTGGGCAACATGGTTTTTGTGAAGATTTCACCGTTTAGGCATGTTATGAGGTTTGGTGGTTTGAGAAAGTTAACAGCAAGGTTTGTAAGGCCTTTCCCGATTATAGGTTGAGTATAAAAGTTAGCTTATAAGGTAAAGCTTCCTGAAAAGTTAGTGGGAGTACACGATGTTTCCATGTATCACACTTGTGGAAATATCTACATGATTCAGCAGTTATAGCCAAACCGAGTTAGCTAGAAGAGCCGGTGGTAGAAAGGGAGCCACTTGTTCATCGTGCACCCACCCGTATCCTTAAGCAAGGTGCAAAGTGACTCTGCAATAAAGTTATTAATTTTTTTAAGGTTCGGTGTGGAGACGATCCAGCAGAAAGTACATAGAAGCCTAAAGAGAAGATCCGAGCTACCCATCCAAAACTCTTTTCTGATATGTTTCCAATTTACTTAATATGTATACGACTGCTTAGGCTTTAACTTAGTGTACCCCATAGGTAGGTATGCTTGGATGTTAGGAATGGATGTGAACGTGTCATTAGGACATGTTTTGGATGATTGTTGTTAATGGATGTATTTATTAATCTTTGCACACATAGGCATATATCTCTACTAGTAATAATTTAAATTCAATCCATATGTTTTCAACCGTGTCTTTCCGAAATACCGTAAATACCCTTTGCATTTCCACATCACCCCTTTCCGCATCACCCCTTTCCCAATCATACTACCATGTCTTCCTGAAAAATAGAAAACCCTAATGCATCCCATGCCATGACAGCATGCCAACGAGATAATCTCCCCTTTGTCGGTGGATTATATCCCTTCTTTTTTTTCACCCACTTCTTCTTAATCCTTTTGTTGAAATCCAATTTGAAAACGTTTTTACCAGCCTAGATCTCAGATGCAGATCAACTTTTGCCACTCATTCATACACCAACACTACTGACTACTCCTGCAATGACGCTGGACTTAGTCGAATTGATCAATTGAACTTATTACATGAGTTAAACAATTTGTCAAATTTGTTCTTCTATTAGTAACCGATGTTTGGTTTAGGTCAGACTTTTTTGTTTTGGATATTATTTTTTCACTTGGCGGTGTATTTTTCTTTGCAACCATCGGATATTCGGATTTTCTGTGCTAGGGTTTCGTCACTGTTCAAATTAGCAGTTAGTTTTTTTTTATAGGCTACAAATTGACTTCCATGGAAAATATTTAGTGTTGTTGACCTAGGTAGAAATGATATCAAATTTCCCTGAAATTATCATGAAATGAAACCGATATAAACATATTTTGCAGGCTTTGATATCATTTGAAAATGCTTTACAACATGTAGGTGGAATGAGATCAATTAATACTATGAAATCTTTTACATGTAGCAAGTCTGAAAATTGCATGGTTAGCAAGTCTGAAAATGTTAATGTTTCCTTATAGTGAAATCATACTTAAATATATTTCTTGACATATCTTATGGTACCAAGAATTCTACATATCATGAAGTTCCACTTATGGCTTACCTTTGATATATGCTGGCTAAAGTGAGTAGGCTAAACATGCATATTTTACTATTTATTTTGTTGACTGATTTTCAACTGTAGAAAGTTAAGTTTATTTTAACAAATTCAACTTAAATTGCAGCTGTTGCTTTTAAGTAGGATTCTTACAATATTCTTTTGTGGGGTTATTATGTCACATTGTACTTGGCACAATGTGACTGAAAGTTCAAGGGTTACCACAAAGTCTGTAAAATATCTTTGAATACATTTAAATAAAACTTTATTTGATTACCAAATTAATTTATGCATGATCAGCATAGACATGCTTTTGCTATGTTGTCCTTTATTTCTGAAATCTTCCTCTTCCTTTCCTTAAAAAAAAAATCTTGCTCTTCCTCTTTGTTGGCATGGATACATTGGATATAGAAAAGTGGAAATTTGTCAGATATAGATATGTATATTATTTACATTTGGTAAAGTATAATATCTATAAATGAAAAGGAGTTTCAACCATCTTTATAAGAGATTTGGATCTTCTACTATGGTCAAAAAATAGTTCATCCATATATTTGAGCTTTTGTATCAATGCTTGAGTAATCAAAATCAAATTACTGTACTGTAGTATATTCAGTAGTTCAAAAAGTTGTTAAAATGCACCAGATCTTTTCATCCAACTGTTAAAATGTACCAGAGCTTCTATATCAATGCTTGAGTAATCAAAATCAAATTACACGATGTTTGATTAATAATGCTATCCAATTAAAGTTGTCATCCATTGTGTACCTACCTTATATTTCTAGCCCATTACCAATATACTTTCTTTGTTAAATTAATTGCTTTTGATACATGTTCCCATGTAAGACTTATCAATATGGTTTTGTTCAATTAAAATTGTTGCTTCAGTCTTAAGATAATAGTACCGCTGAGAAAATACAATAGTATTATGATAGGTAATAAATATCTTACATCTGTTCAATACAGTTGTATTATCCTAAATAATACATATATAACATTTACTTTTGTATTTATCTTAAAGTGGGGAATAGATATACAGTAATAAAAGTGGTACTTGACCTAAGATTTCAAATAATATAATTATATATGTGGTTAGTTAATTGCTCATTAATTACTATGTGCCTATTCATTGTGAAACTTCATTATGTGCCTATTCTATGTAAAGTATACATTTACTTCTATACTTTAAGATCTATAATTGCTGCAGTCTTAGGAAAATAGTAGTACTTATCAAATACAATAGCATTATGCTAGGTAATACATATATAACATTTAATTCTATATTTATCTTATGGTAGGAAATAGATATACAACAATAGGGGCGGCATTTGACATTTATTTTTAGGATAATAGTATTGCTGTTCAAATACAGTTGTATTATCCTAGATAATACATATATAACACTTACTTTTATACTTATCTTAAAGTAGAGAATAGATATAAAGCAATAAAAGTGGTTTTGACCTGAGATTTCAAATGGTATAATTATATTTTGTGATTGGTTGATTGCTCATTACTTATTATGTGCCTATTTACTGTGAAATTTCATTATGTGCCTATATTCCATTATTTGTAAAGTAAACATTTACTTCTATACTTGAAGAGTTATAATTGCCTTGAAGTAGGAAATAAATAACAGAAATAAAAATGGTATTTGACCTGATATTTTAAAAAAATTAATTACATTGCTGATTTGTATTTACCTTAACTAATGTACTATTTTATTTTATTTGTTTACATGTTTCATTTCGACAATAAGAAAATTCATTTGCACATTGCTTACCACTGTTTTTTGCTCAGTAGTGTTTAATCATTTAATATCAATGTACTGGGATTGTAATTGTGTTTACTTTTTCAGATTATGGTTTGGTCAGATTTATAGATAATTAAGTTTGTGCTTAATATTGATGTGTTGTTGTAAAACTTTTGCTTATTTCATAGTAAATGTGTGTTATCTTATGTGTTTAATTTTTAAAATTTTGTTTCAACGGATGCAGGTTGTTGTAGGTGTGACCAGAAAGAAAGTCTACCAAGTTAGCTAGAATAACTAGCTCATTCATTGTATGGATTCAACTGTCCGCAAAAAAAATATTTGATCTTACTGCTAGGTGACAGTGAAAGTATCAGGGTTTCCAGCAATTAATGAATTACATGTTTGTTGGACAATAGTTTGAGCATGTCCAGCTGTTATTTGATAATGCTTTTTGGATTTATGGGCTGTATTATGTTGTTGCATACTCTCAGATTGTATTACTCATGTTGAATTTTTTGTCAATCACATGTCAAAACATCCTATAACATGATTTTGTTGTTAGTTCATGAATTTTAGTTCATGTACTTCATGCCTTCATCTCTCTCTTGTTCATATTGTTATATGTTAATGGTCTTATGAAGACATAAGATATACTTTTTATTGCTTACTATGGATATACGGTACTACTATAGTAGAACTCTATCTTTTTTGCTTATGCTGGATAATTAATTTTATGCTAGGAAGAGGTGTGCAAGACCACATTTCATGTGGGAGCCCAAGTAAAAGTAAGCTACAGCAAGGCTAACTGTGGAGAAAAAAATGCAATGCATCTTCTAAAAGACAAATATGACGTTGTTGGTCCTGAAAGAACCTAAATTACATCTTTCCTCATTTAGTTCTAATATCTGTCGTGAGAATGTAGCAACTCTAATAGAATTAGTTATTAAAAATGCTCAAATTATAAACATAGCGAATTAACATAAAATCAATATACATAGAGAAAGCATTGATATAATAGTCCGATATAAGCTCATGTATAAAATAGTTTAACAAAATATAAAAGGGATGCATATAACATTATTGTTTTTTGTTATAGGTCGGATCTTAATGTTCATGTACACTATACTAATTCATGAGGCATTGGGTATATTTGAATGTGTCGAGGTGCCAGGCGATCATTGCAGTGATTTTATTGCTATTGTTTTTTAATGGCTATGCTACGGAAATATGGCTCGACGACCAAATGTAGGTCCACCTGGACGTGCGTATATACTCATATATATAGGTTAACATGCACTCACACCATCACTTATTTTATTGCATCAAGTTATATACATATGTTGCATATGGATTGAACGGTTGCTCATACATGTAGAACTGCCAATGTATTTACATAGGATGTTGCATACATTTTGTATACATGGCATAAGCACTTGAATTTTAGGTGGTCGACTGGATCAGGAGACCGCCTAATTTTTGCATTAGCTTAGGTTCATATGCATTCTATGCCTACGTGTGAATATTGCATTAGAAAATCTGAACTAAGGACAATTATAACCATTGGTTGTGATTGAGTAGATGGTTGTGAGTATTAATTTCCATAGGTACGAGTTAAATTTTCCCGTCCTTGGAGATTTCAGGGATGAAATCCTTTGAAGGGGTATAATGTAGCACCTCATGAAAATTTAGCCAAAAATTTAATCAAGCAAATTAAATTAATTAATAAGGGTAAAAACAGAATTTTCAGATACGTTTGACTAGCTACGAAACTTGCATCATTGTGTTCATAGTGATTTTCTGGACAATATTCATATATAATGTTTGTAATCGGAGCTCGTATGAAAAATTATTTAAGTTCAAAATTTTGAAATCAGAAATAATTAAAATATATAAAAATGGAAAGAAATAAGTAAAAAGGGAAAGTTCCATCGGTCGACATCTAGGTTTTGATCGGCTTACCCCTAGCAGTCGACCGCCCAAGACCAAGCATCAATAGGTCCACTGTTACCGGCTAGGGTTTACCTACGCTGAACAACCTGGATTTTATTAAATTTGATCTAATGGCTGATGTCCATTTGTACCCCTATAAATAGAACCCTAATGTAATACTGAGAACCCTAATCTAATTCAAAACATACCAAAACTCTATCTCTCCCAAAATTAAACTCTATGTTCCTCTTCAATGTCCTCTTTAGAAATAAAAGTATGCAAACTAAAAATCATAGATTACAAAGAAGAAAAAGATAATCTAAAGGGAAAATGGAAAGGAGAGATCGACGAACCAAGCGGATAAAAGAGGAAGTAGCTTACTAGAGGTGAGTGTTTTCGTTGTTAATTGTGCTGATTTATATATAATTAAGTTTGTTTATACCCTATTTGATCTAGAATTGGTTTAATTCAATTTGAGATATTGTTTATCCAAAAATTGCAATTAATTGAGAATTTGGTACAAATATGAATTATACGCATATGATCCCTTTTGTTCACCTCGAATATTGAATCTGGAATTTGATATACTTATATAACTTTACCCTGTTGATGTTAATTTTACCCTGATAAACTTGAAATACAGATACCAAAATCATTACGGAAATTGTTAGAATTATATATTTAACAAAAATAGGTTTTACCATTGAAATTTTACAAGAAGGAAGAAGAACAATAGTACAATAATTAATTTACACACAAATGATTAAAAATAAAAGTTAACCATAACTAACATCGATCGGTCGACGGGTTTACTGGAGCTGGTCGATACCGAGTGGCCCACCGCTTCAGTAACAGGCAGTCCACCGGTTATCGAATTTTAGGCAGAGATTAAACCTCAGCCTAAGATCCAGGTTTATAAATTTATATATATTATATATATGGATGTTAGTATATTATTCGGGAAATTAGTTCCCTAATCCTTGACTTTCAGACGTTACGGAACTTATGAGGTAGTGTACGCATGCAGTTTGGCTAGCCTAAACACCATCTGTTCAACAAAGGTGATTCAATCGCCAGAAGCACTCATAGAAAATTCCTCGATGGATGCGCAACATTGTTGGTGGATGCCTGGAGAAGTGTGTGGCCCGACACCAAAGGAAGGTTCCCCAGCGTGGTGAAATAAGTGGCATGACATTACCATTGAGCTTGGACATGGATGCAGCTACCTCATGACATCTTTGGCATGAGTTAGCATTACGGTCTCCTCTCAATGCATAAAATACGATACGTGTAGTTATAGTCAAGGTTTTAAATCTCCCCGAGATCAGCCGAGATGAAAATCCGAGATTTGGCAGCTTGGTTAGTTATAAGTCTTTTAAATATCGCCCGAGACAGCCGAGATATTTGCCCGAGATATTGGCCAAAATCCGAGATTTGAAACCTTGGTTATAGTTTAGGAAATATAGTTCCAATGGTGATATTGTACGCAACCTTATGTTAGGAGTAGTCCCAAAGACTACTAGCCCGATCCATAGCTGATTTAAGGTTCGATTAATTGTTCGAGCCTAAGTGTAACCTTCACAAGATGTTGAGTATAGATATATTTAGAGCTTTATTCCTTAGGAAAATATGACCAATACTACTAAGTAATACACAACACTAGTAGGGCATCCTAGGTCATATAGGTTACAAATGAAGTCAATTGCATGTGATCACCATATATTAATGATGTAACTCATTCACCAGACTTTTGTCTAACCCAATTGTAACATCCCCTATCTGGAGGCCCGAAGCTAAGCGCTACAGTTGCTACAGTCATCCATAGTATTAACTTCCGGTGACCAAATATGGTAATGTTAATGGTATCTATAATATCAAAAGCACTTGAATATGAAATAAAATCATCATAGATTAAAATATTTTTCTGATCACATTTCAAAACAACTTTTCATATCCAAGTTACATAATCCAAACTTTTCCCAGGTTCAGATCAAATATAATTATTACAAAATACACCAGGAGCGACATATGAAGATGCCCCATTGGATGACCAGAGTACTATATAGTCATAATTGACTTAATACAACACAACAGAATAAAACAAAAAAACAACTCCTAGATAGCTAGCCATCAGCCTCTTGCTCATCTTCGGAACTTTATTTGCCAACCTACTAAAAACTTGAAAATCCTCAACCCTCGGCCTACTCAATCAATTTTGAGCACCCGATAGTTTAAGGGGAAAAACATAAATTTCGAGTCAGACATAAAGCCTGGTGTGAATAATACTACACATCTCGGTTATTTGATATTAAGTGAGACCACGCCGCTTAGCGAAACTGGTTTCCCCTCACTAATATCCTTTTAAAACAAATCTTTTGCAAATCATAATCCTGCAACCAAAACTGGTTAAAACTATAAAGCAATATCATGTAAACATACATATCAGGAAACAAATGAACTATATGTCCGAGCACTATAGTTTTGTTTGGCGAACAACTAACATTTGGCTGACTCGGGCCTACAAGGCAATATAAATAAATAATCTAACATCTATTAGATACTCCTCTTTTGGACGGTCTGTCACTAACTTACTTTCTCTTGGTCAACTGATCCTAATGGTTTTGTGGGTTCACTAATACCCTACCTATGTACAATATATATTCCTTTCTGTGTGTAACATCATTTTAGTCTAATCTGTGACAAAGCCATACACACTGGAATTTTGGACTAAATTAGCTAGGGGCTAATAGCTAATGTATAGGGCGCGACCCTATACCAGTCTTATCTGGTATTCTAATATCTGAGTCATTTTACTTAGGGTGATCTTCCCTTAAATTTTCCTTGAAAATCTTTTCTTCTCAAATTGATTTAATCCTTTAAATCATACTTTAAACAAGGAAAATAAATTTTATGCTTTACTCAAATCACCTTGCCATGTTATATATACTTTACACAAATCTTTGTTGACGAAAACATTTTAACATTTGAAAGTACCCCTTTCGAAACCAAATCCTTTTTATAACCTATGCCGAAAGGCCAAAACATTCCTTTCGAAACCATTCATATATAAACCTTTCGAAACCATTGAGAAACCTTTCCTTCGAAAACTATAAAACCTTAAACATCATATCTTTAAAACACTTAAACATTACCTTTCAAAAACATTGGAAAACCTTTCCTTTCAAACCTTTCGAAACCATTGGGGACCACCCCTTCAAAACCTTCATTAAAACCTTTCAAAAGCATTAAAACATCAAACCTTTCGATACCATTTGGGTTCAAGTAAAACATGTGGAACAACCTTTCGAAACCATTTAAAACTATCTCCTTCTAAACCTTTGGGTTCTACCTTCAATAGAGCAAAATGGTCATAAAACATTTATGTTGAAAGCATGCTTTCGAAAGCATTTCCTAAGTATGGAAGTGATGGTGTCGAAACAAGCCTTTCCGAAAACGTTGGAGAAGCGGCTAAGTTTTAAAACAAAACAACCCTTTCGAAGGCATTGCTTAGAATGGAAAAAGGTAGTAGCAAAGGGGTTTCGACCTCGATGAAAGCTTTTACTTAAAACAAAAGGCACAGCCTCTTAGAAACCATTTCTTTAAAACATTTGACCTAGTCGAAAGCCAACCAAGTCGTAAGCCTTCCTTTCGAAAGCAAAGCAGACGCGATTTCATTTAAAACAAAGTAAGGCTTCAACCTCCTTCAGAACCCATCATTTTGACTTTATACCTTCCGCCTTAGTCCAATTCTCTATGTACCAAGTATTGATACCAGGCGCATTGGTTTTGACTGATTTGGAGGTGGGAGTACTAGGTCGGAACCTAGGTGCGAAAGTGGCGAAACATGCTAAAAGCATGTAAAACCGATTTTAACTTTAAAAAGAAATTCTTTTCAACTAACCTGCCTTGTTTGTCAAAATATTATTAGTTACAAGTTTTTTATCTATAAGAACCGCCAAAATTTCAGAATTAAACAATTTAAATAATTTACAAAATACCCCTTCTCCTTTTGTAAATATATAAAACATTTAAGTCTCATACCTTAAATAATTTTATATATTTAATAAAACACTTAGGTAAATTCTACAAAAATTCAAGAAAATCAATTTTAATATGTTTTCTAACATATAATAATTTCAGACCCAAAACATATATTATTTAACTGTAAATAATTTTTAAACCCAAATAATCAATTTCCTCACTAGAAAACTAATATTAAATTCATATTAATTCAAAAAATTATGAAAATTGAAACCCATCACTAAAATATCATTTCTGATGTAAATGTAAAATTGCAAGGCATTTGGATGTCATTTAATAGCGTTTTCACATCAAAACATATCATAAAACCTATATGAATAAGCATAAGTCACCTTAGAGATGTAGTCGTTATTCACCTTAGCTTTGAGATTAAGGAGTTTGAGATTTGAATGAATTTGATTTTAATTACTTTTCTTCCTTTGATTGCTTTCTCTTTCTCTAGCTTATCTAATGGTGGCCGGCCTCTACTTTGTCTTTGATTTTGAAATGAACGTGTAAATGAATTCCTAAGGGTTTAGAGTATAAGAATAATCTTTTTCTTATTTTACCCCTTCTCTATTCCATTTTAACTCATCTTTAGTTCATTGTTTATATGGCACGGCTACCCCTTAGTTTAATCACAAATCTCAATCCCTTAATCATCCCATTATTTTATTTAGTTTAGCTAATTAAATATCCTAAATAATGTTACTAAAAATTAGGGTTATTACATACTTCTTTCTTTGTTTTTCCCCCACCACAAGAGGATAGGGCAGCAGGTGATTGGCCTTGATCTAGTATATGGAGGAGTGAGCTTGGCGTTGGCATTGATTATTACTCTTTATCACTCTCCATGTAAATATTTATCGTATTTTAGTACTTTTCAGACTTTATGCTATTATTTTGTAAAACTCTGGATTTTTGGACTACGTATATTTTGAGACTGTGTTTTCTTAGATATTTTTGAGATGATATTTTCTTGTATTTATATTTTATTACCTACCGCTGTGATATCTGAAAGTGTAGCATATCTTAGATTTTATCATTTATAATCTCAGTCTCTGTAATGTTTTAAAACCAACAACTCGCATTCCTTCACCTGACGCGAGTCCGAAAGTCAACATAGGCTTTCGATCGGTATGTTTGGAGGCGTGGGTTGTTACATATAGTTTAGTTATTTTTCATATTAGAAATGAATACAATTTATATCGTATAAATGAAAAATCAATCCATTTAGTTAGCATAAAAGAGAACTAATACACAATAAATGACCTAATCTAGAATGTGAAATAAAATCGAAGAGAAATAAACTAAAATTAATGGATTTAATTTTTTAACTAGTTTTAATTATAATTTAAATTAGTGAATATATCAATTTACTCTAACTTTTAATTTTGTGTGTGTTTGTATTCACTCTCATGTTGACCTTAATTTTACAATTATTAGTATGTGCCTTTTTATATTAATAACCGTCTGCAAGTTCAAATGAATTTCATATCATTATTTCTCTCCATTAATTATCTAACATATCTTGAATATGGTATATGGTTTATAAACTTAAAATTTACACTAGCTTCAACGATAAGAATGCACGTTGGTGAAATCATAGGTAATATATACTTTCAGTTTATGAAATTTTTTTAATGCATAAGTTTCTAAAAATTTTACTTTCTACTTTGGCCAATTTTGACACTATTAAAAAAATAAAATAATTACAATTTATCATAGAATATTTGTAATTTAACTAGATGCTTTTTTTTAAAAGTAAACGAGTGTGCCTTGACCCTTATCCAATTTTATGTCGTTGACAAAATTAATACAAGACCTAAAGCTATTATAGGTTAATTGAAAACTTTACATTTTTGTATTTTTGGTTAATCATTGGAATCATTATTTATTCTAGCTATGATTATTCCAGGCGAAGATTCAATGAGGAATAAATATTATAGTCAATTAACTAACTATAACTGAATTCTTAAATTGATATTAGTTAATTCTTATAATTATTATTGAATTCTCAAATTGATGTTAATTCATTCTTCTAACTAACATTAAGGGAACTAATTCAAATTTAATGTCTTCAATGCTCTAATTTAATTTGGAATAAAATAAAACATTAAATTCATAGTGTAAGCAATTCTTTAATTAGTTTGAATTTAGGTTTAAATTAGTAAATATCCTTATCTTAATGTATTTCATTCTCTTGATTCCATATGAAACTAATATAAATTCATTACCACAATGTTTACTCTTATGTTTACATATCGAAAGTATATCGATGCTAAAAGATTTTCAAACAATTTAGTCATCATAGGCTTGAGTACTTATTTATAATTTTTAAAATCATCTTACTATAGATATTTATTTCTCTAAATGCATCAATGTCAAATATGATTGTTTTCATATTTTAAAATATCATAAATTTAAATTGTTTTATGAATTTGTTAGAGAATATACGTACCTTAAAATTCACATTCCAAAATGAGGAATAAACATGAAACTCACTACAACTATTTTCTTAAGGAGTTAAACACCAAACATGGTTGGAAATGGATTATTATGATAATGTGCGTGTTTGTACCAAAAATGGGTACAACACTCTTCGGGAGTTATTTGAAGAGATAAAATGAAGAATGTAAATGTAAAACAGAGTTTATCTAACAAAAACTCCAACAAACAGAAATGTAAAGTGCACAGACAAGCAATTTAGAGTGGTTCGGCGTATAGCCTACGTCCACTATGAAGTTTTGATGATTTTATTGATTCTCTTTCAATGATTACAAGCGGTTACAGCAATGAACAGCGGATTACAGATTAGAATTCGAAATTGACAGCAAAAGTAGGATGCAAATCTCAATCCGGCACAGTCTGGACGCTTCAGAGAAAAAAGATCCTTTTTCTGTTGATTCTGGGGCTCTATTTATAGGCGTAGGAGGCTCAGAATTCGCTCAAACTCCGGGAGACTTGGTCTGGCACGTGAGGGGGCCCACGTGACCGTTTCCAGAAAGTTTCGAGTCGAACTGCGATCGATACGAAGTCATTTCGTATTGATCAAGATTACCTCCAATTGAGCTCAAATTTGGTGGAGACGTTCCTCGGTATGTGTGCAACCTTCAGTTAAAATTTTATGGTATTTGGATCAGTGGATTGAGAGATATCATCGATACGAGGCGATGTTCTTTGCTAGGCTGTCTGGTTCGAATCCATCTCTCCGAACTGAGGGCTTCGAATCGATGGTGTCACGCGCCTCTGTGAAGACGTGGAACGCACACTTCGCCTTGATCCGGTCTTTACTCCGAGTCGACCGTGTCGACTCCATATATCTCGGCGTTTCGCATCGAGGGATGACGTGGTGCGCGTGCTTCGCCTCGATCCGGTTTTTGCTCCGCGTTGACTGCTTCGACTCCATGTATCTCGCCTCGCTTTCTTCGAGAGATGACACGTTATCCAAGCTGGTTGACCTGATGGATTCGAGTAGGACTTCATCCATGGATTCGAATCACGGTCATTCATGGATACGAACTGATGGTCAAATGGAGACGGAGAGTCCCTTTCTTGATGGATACGAAACACGTAGCTCCTCAATGGGTACGAAGTCAAAGAATGCAAGTTGGAGCCTTTCGATGGATGCGAAGTATCGAACATCTGATGGATACGAAGTCGACATTAAGCGATCGTTACGAACCAGGTGACTTATTGATGGATACGAACAAGTCTTTCCGGCTGAAGGTTCTATCGATGCGAAGCTTATCAATGTGTGGACTTAATCATTCTAATTGACACGAGACCGATGGATGCGAAACGAGGACCACCGATGGATACGAAATCCATCGATACAAACTCGATATACTAGCTCCATCGAAACGAACAGATACGTTTTAATGGATACGAAATGGGGTCTGCCGATGGATACGAAAACATGCTTTTTCCTCTCACTTGTATCCATCATAACCTGTGCATATGAGCTCGGATTGACTTGAAACTTGGAACGTTGGTTTGCTTTATTTTCCCGATCATGTCTCATCAATTGGGGCTTGATCCGGACTTGGTCAGAATTCAACGATATCCATGACAAGCGACATTTGGAATCCAACTCCTTGGTGTCCTGGCCTTGCCAAAAGGCGGGATAACATTTGCCCCCCAAAGTACGTCTTGTGAAAACATGACGTGCTTTGAAAAGCTGCAGGTCTTCTTTGAATAATTTGAAAGCCGTACTCTTTAACCATCCTCATGTATCGATCCTCTCATGAATCGATGCTAAAGTTGGAAAGCTTCTCTTCGCATCGATGCGGGTTGACTTGATGGATACAAAAAATAGTCATTCGTATCGATGGTCACAAATCGCGGTGGATTCTGATTCGAATTGGCGATATCTGATGGATACGTAGTGACTGTTCGTATCGATAGGTTTTCTCTGTTGTGAGTCGATGGATCACAAAGTGGACATTTCGAACCGATGGAGTATGTTACCTTCAGGTGGCTTCCCTGTGTGCTTCGAAACGATGGAGTCCAGTGCCTTCAGGTGGCTCTCTTGTGCGCTCCGAATCGATGAAGGCTAGTGGGCTCGAAATGAATGTTCGCATCGATGCGCTGCTTGACTGGCTGCGACCGGTCATGTTGACTGGGAGGCGAATCGACCCAGTCTAATTCGAAGCTTCATATAAATACTCTGGACTTCGCCATTTTTTCACTTTTACTTTTTTACTGCCGTCTTCAGCTCCTTGTGATCGATCCAGAACTTAGAAAGAGATAATAGTTCTGTGCTTTCGACTCTATCAGCTTCAATCCACCAGATCTTGAAATTCCAATCTTAAACTAGGTAATCCACCACAAATCTAAACGACGAGACTATCTCCGATCTACTCTTTCTTCGTCAGTCAACCACTCTGGCAATTGGTAAAACCAGATCTGGCTCGAAGTCCGGATGGTCATGGCGACGCTCTTGTAGATTGGAGAAGAAAGAGTGGAGAAGACAAAAGCGAATCGATCTAGGGGCCGTGTTCGAATCGACGAAGACAGCGACATTTTTTCTTAGATCCTGTACCGATTCTTGGGATAAGTCAATGGGGGAGATCCAGTTCGCATCGATGGATATGGTGATGGATCGTATCGACGCGAAATGATCAATACGAAAAACTAAAAAATGTATAATTTAACGATTGTTCCGAAGTCCTTAGTTTCAGATCGATACGAATCTTGCCTTCACGATCGATGTTAAGCTAAGGCCTTTTCTGATCGATACGGACCAGGCAACCAAGGATCGATGCGAAGTACTCTGATCTTTGATGGATTCGAACTTGACTCCTGACGATCGATTCGAAACATGCTCATGGGTATCGATTCGAACCGGTATCATGATGGATTCGAACGAGCCTCTTTTGATCGATTCGAACTTCCCATGTCGGATGCGAAATCTTGACATTCTTCAGCATAACTCCGATGAGCTTCATTCTTGCATATCTGGACTTGATAATTAAATTGCATATTTGACTACCTCTCGAAGCTCGTCGATGGAACTGCCATTTAACAGAAAAGTACAATGAACTCTTTAATCTTGAATCGATCGTTATCATCTGGATGGCGCGGTCGTGACGGTCAGCGATGACGGTCATGCCTGTCTGACTTCCAGAATTTAGTCGCTTGCATGTTTTCTTTAACTCTGTAGAATTTGCTCAAGTCACGCATAACATTCGCACTACACAACACATTCACACACTTTACACTGGGGAATGCACGGGCTTTTTATCATCTAATGGTGATTTCTCGTGAGTTAGCTAGCCATGGAACCGTCAAGTTCACAGCAACAAGAAACTCCCAGACTCGAGATTCCAGACATCGAGGCTGAAGTCATCGGTCCAGCTCCGGACGAGTTACCTAACGCATCTTTCATCAATAGCCCACCTGATTCTGTCTCGTCCAATATCTCGGAAGACATGTTAGGGAGAATATGCTTAAGGCATGGCTTATCTTTGGATGAAGTATTGTTGCCTGGACCGGACGACAGACCACATAATCCCCCAGAGGGGTACACTGCTTTTAATCGACATGCGTGCGCAGCCGGCACACTTCCTCCGTTCAATGATTACATAAGAGAAGTGTTGGCTTACCTGGATATCGCTCCGTCTCAGTTACATCCGAATGGATATGCTTCACTCAATGGCCTATTCATCGCATTTATGGAATACCTTTACCGACCTCCCCGACCGACCGAGATAAGATACCTCTTCAACTTGAAGAGTCGAACTGACAGCCCATCTTTTACATTTTTGGAGTCTGTTAGAAACTGCCAAGTTGTCACGGGGTCGTGGACTAGGCTGAGCTACTTCAAGTCAGAGTGGTTCTATGTCCGTTGTCCACCGGGGTTTGCCAGAAGATGGCTATTTAGACGTAAGCATTGTCTTCTTCCCAATTAATTGACGGGGCAATTTTTGAATGAAACTAAACTCATATCTCCTTTTTTTTCTTTCAGCGATAATCTAGCGACCTGAAGGCGGCTACTATAAAGAGATAATTCATGTTCTTCAAGAAATCCCTAGCGAAGAAAGGAATATCGAGTTGCTACTGACGGACTAGAACCTTAGAGTTCTTGGGTTGATTGGGCGGAGGCAGAGCATAAGGCTCGATGGTGCATTAAAGACCGTCTCCAAAAAAAAGGTCAAGCGGATGAAACCCAGGGTTGTGATAATTGAGGAACCCGATTCCGAGAAAACTCATACCGACGAGGAACCGTTGGTCGGACCCGCTAATGCAACCCCAAAATCCGATGCAAAGAGGAAAGGCAAAGCAGTGGCTCAAAACAGCCTAAGTCCGGGAGGCGGAAGTCTGTGGTTTTGCACCGTTCTTTGCCAGGAGTTAGGATTACGGAAGCATCCTCCCTGCAAGCTAAAAATCAGTTCGAAGGGCCTGCTGACCCTCTAATCCCGGACATCGAGCCTGAGCAACACGACGTTGAATCGGGTGGACCGCGACATATCGTCGATGTTAGCGAGTCTATTCCTGCCAGTGCGATTGACACTTCTGGTTGGTCCGGGGGGTTACACATTCGCACACTCTCCACGGCACAACACATTTTCCTAACCGTAAACAACATATTGCAACCGATTACTGATTCTTCGTGGTTTTCTTTTCAGGTACGATGTCTGGGCAAGGTTCTATGCTCGGTAGTTTGCGCAATAAGCGCCATTATCATGAGCCACGCAGGAGAGAGGGCGAGAGGGATTACGACTCAGGACATTCTGGTCAGGAGAAGTCTGACAGAGATAAGGGATACGTTCGCCGATCCCGATCTCGCTCTCCTCCCCCCAGGACCTCTGCACCTCCTACGGCCGCAGTTACTCGTCCTCCTGAAACTTCATGGCCTAGGCCACCTTCTCAAGCTTCGAGGTCTGATCCTCCGCGCAGGACTGAAATAGCCACCTCCTCGGCTACTGTACCGGTACCGACTGAAGAGTCTAGTGAAGGAGCACTTAAATTGGCACAGATGAGGAAGGAATTTCCCGATATCTGTTTTGATGGTTATGTCTTCCCTCCGCACCTGAAGAGAATTCCGCCAACCGCTGAAACCACTATTCATGATTATGTTGCGGACATCTTTTTCCAGTACAGGGAATGGGGACGGGCCGCGAGGAAAGCGTCCAAAGTGGCATTCGATCGGGGCGTCACTATTGAGAAGCTCGAGAAGGAGTTGGGTCACAACGACCAAATCATAAAAGTGCTCAACTCGGAGGCTGAGTCTTCCCGAAAATCTGAAATGGAGGCTCTAAAGAAGGTTGATGAAGTAAACGCTGCCATGACCAGGATGAAGCAAGAGCATTATACCACCATCAAGGACATGGGTCATAGGAACACCACCATCACCGCCGAGAGGGATGAAGCTCTCAAGGAGCTTAATGAGTTGAAATCAAATTTTTTTGAGATGGCGAAGGAAAAAGACGCAGCTAATGTCTCTGCGCAGGAGGCCTGTGATCAGGCAGTGACGCTCCGAAAGGAGAAAGAAGCGGCTATACAACAAGCTCACGAAGCTGAGGCTGGGGTTGACGAGAAGGTACGGCAGGCGGAGGCCAGGATTGAGGCCGAGGTGGATGAGCTACTCGTCACTTATAACGCCAATGTGCTAAGGCACCGAGATTTGACATGGCTTGACGATTACCCCACGCATCTCTATAACGCATGGAACCTACTGGTTGATGAGGAGAAATCCGGGCACCCAGATGAAGCCCTTGATGAATTCGAGCTGGAGAACCGCATCCTCAATGATGACGAAAAGAAGGTTCTCCATGACTCCATGATTTCCCACGACAAGGTGAGGCTTGGTGCCCAAATCCAGGAAGTCGGAGAGAGCTCTGGTGCAGAACACCATGTTATGAGTTCTGAGATAATCGTGTCATCTCAGTCTGAGCGAACTCCGATGATATACCCCCAGCCTATCCCGGCATATGATCCAGATCAACCGCATCAATCTCCTATTAAGGAACATCCTTCCGATGTTGTTCAGACGACCTCAAGCCAAACCGAGGAAGGTACTCTGAACTAACTTCTTGTATATTTGGATTGAAGAGTCTGTGTTGAAATGTTGCTAATGACATGTCCTTTTCCTTTGATCAGTGACAGAAGTTGCACCAGCCGCGCCTCTTACCACCCAAGAATCAGGCCAAGCGCCAGGAGCCATCATCTCTGAGGCGACCTCCGTCGCGGCAATGGCACCAGTTGGAGTAACGCAGGGGAGCTCACTTTCTTTCGATGAACAGATGATAAACGAGCTCCTTGGCCGTCAGAGTGATCCTTTTGCGGACTTGCCATTCGGCTTGGGTGGATTCACGGCTACTTCTGACACCTCATCTCAGACTACTACGGCTCCTAGCGAAGCCAGAGCACAGCGGGAAGCAACGATGCTCGCAGAGATTAATGCCGAGATGGCGGCCGCGGTGCATGGTGGCAGTGTAGATGGTGGAGCAGCAGCACAGTGCCCCACTCCTCTCATGATTGTGTCTCCTGGGGGCACGCTTATTGATACTAATGTACCAGTCCCTCCTCCGGCTGCGGAGCCTGTTCCTCCAACTCCTCCTGTGGGAAGCATTCACATAGAGTCCAGCTCGGACGAGGACGTCGACATTATGCCTTCACCCGAGGGGAGCCTGCCTAAGGAGAAAGGTTCCAAGCGAAAGGGTACTGGTGGTTCTAGTAGCTCCTCGAGGAAGAAGAAGTTGAGGAAGCAGAAGGATTAGACACTCCTTTCATAGGCAGTTAGGGATTTTTGTTATTTTTTCTTTTTTTTCTTTTGTAGGCCGTGTTTAGATGCGGGTTCGGCCCCTGCTAGTAGGAATATTTTGGAAAAAACTCATGTATGAACCATTGTTTTTGAGTTAGTTGAAATAAAATTTTGTTTTCTAGTTTCAGCTCATGTTCCTTTCTATGCTTGAATGTTGCAGTGTTCGGACTTGAGTTGTGATAGGGGATCGCATCGGAGCTGAGCATCGCATAGTCTCGGGTAATGACTAACATTTGCCTCTGCCCCCAGTTCCAGGGTTAAGTTGTGATGATCAGCTTGTGATTGCATCAAGCGAGGACCGAGTGGCCGAACTACACTTGTTCTCTTATGAATCGTTTCATCCACACTCCGGGGATATATGTCATCTCGTAAGCGGTTGTTCGCACTCTGGGAACACGGAGTTGACTGATGTTTGTACTCCGTCTCGCACTCTGGGAGCACGGAGTTGGTCGTTTATACTCCGCTTCGCACTCTGGGAACACAGAGTTAGTTGTTTATACTCCGCTTCGCACTCTGGGAATGCGGAGTCGATTGATGTTTATACTCCGTCTCGCACTCTGGGAATATGGAGTTGAATGTTTACACTCCGCTTCGCACTCTGGGAATGCGGAGTTGAATGTTTATACTCCGTCTCGCACTCTGGGAATGCGAAGTTGAATGTTTATACTCCGTCTCGCACTCTGGGAGCACGGAGTCGAATGTTTATACTCCACTTCGCACTCTGGGAATATGGAGTTGGATGTTTATACTCCGCTTCGCACTCTGGGAATGCGGAGTTGAATGTTTATACTCCGTCTCGCACTCTGGGAATACGGAGTCGAATGTTTATACTCCACTTCGCACTCTGGGAATATGGAGTTAATTGCAGGATTGTCGTGTGTCAACCCTATCAATATCGGTGTCATGGCTTGTCCCCGAGCTCGGGTTTCACCTAGTGAGTGGCCGGTCGTATCACAGCCACTCTCCATTTGAATAAGTCCCATTGCATGATGGGATTTAGCTCTTCGTGTATCGTGATGTTGTATATCGTACTTAATGAATCACAGCTCTGGCTCGAAGAAGTGGCATTTTATTGCTGAATTAAGAAAATGCGGCAAAGTCAGTTGCCTTATTACAAAATTCAAATTTCGAAATGCAGAAACAAATTGCTAAATAGAACGAAATAAATAAAGCCTGTCATATGTAATAGCGCTGGAGACTTTCGCTGTTCCAAGCCCTTGGTAAATCGAGACCGTCAACAGTCGACAGCTTGAATGTACCATCTCCGAGCTTTCGTGTAATTACATACGGTCCTCCCCAGTTTGGTTTCATGTGTGAAGGAACTGGGTAGATTCTCTTGAGCACGAGGTCGCCGAGTTCAAAGGTTCAAGGTCGAACTTTGGTGTTGTACAGCCGGGCGACCCGACTTCGATGTGCGGCCGCTCTAAAATCATCCTCTTCCTGTTTTTCATCCAATAGATCCAAAGATTCGGCCAGGAGTATAGCGTTTGTTTTTGGATCATAATAAGTCACGCGATGAGAGAACACTTCTGTCTCGACCGGAATAACGGCCTCTGAGCCATAAGATAGGGAAAACGGAGTGTGTCCGGTCGCGGTTTTGTGGGTCGTTCGATAGGCCCATAACGCCATAGGAAGTTCATCGACCCACTTGCCCCCAGCCTTCTCCAATCGTTTCTTCAGGATCGATTTTATAACTTTATTGACAGCTTCAACCTGTCCATTCGCTTGGGGGTGTGCGACAGCCGAGAACTTTTTGCGGATATGAAACCGTTGACAGAAATTCTTGAATTCCGCACTCTCAAATTGGGCTCCGTTATCAGTGATGATAGTATGCGGGAGTCCAAATCGACAGATGATGTTACGAACCACGAAATTTATCACTTTCTTTGTCGTAATGGTTGCAAGGGCTTCGGCCTCAGCCCACTTTGTGAAGTAGTCAACGGCGACGATGGCGTATTTCGCACCGCCTTTTGCTAAAGGTAAAGCGCCGATGATGTCGATGCCCCACATTGCGAATGGCCAGGGACTGACCATTTGGGTTATTTCAGTAGGCGGAGCTCTTGGAATTCGGGCATGTATCTGGCATTTATCGCACTTCCTGGCATAGTTTGCCGCATCTCGGTTCACTGTCGGCCAGTAGTACCCATATCGGTGTATCTTCTTAGCGAGAGCTTGTCATCCGGTATGATCGCCACACTCTCCTTCGTGCACGTCATGTAACACTCGTTTGATTTCCTTGTGGGCAATACACCTGAGGAGAGGAACGGAATAACCTCTCCTGTACATGACTCCGTTTTGGATGACAAACCGCGAAGCTTTTCGCTGAATTTGTCTCTTCTCATTTCTAGGTTCAGGCAGCGCCCCATTCTCAATGTAATTCCGATACGGAGTCATCCAAGATTCTCTATTGGGAGCGGTTTCAAACACAGAGTTCATTTCTATCCGATCGATGCTCGGGGAGGCCAAAGTTTCAACGGGGACAAGTCCCATTTGCTGCGCTTCACCTGTGCTAGCTAGCTTTGCCAGTGAATCGGCTTTCTGATTGTGCTCCCGAGGTACATAATAGATGGCATAATAATCAAACTGGTTTAGTATTTCCTGAACTCGAGCCAAGTAAGCAGCCAGTCTTCGGTCTCTTGCCTGATATTCTCCTCGTACTTGACATACTACTAATTGTGAATCGCAATAAATTTCCACAGCGATAATCCTCAAGTCTCTGGCAAGTTTTAAGCCAGTTAGGAGGGCTTCATATTCGGCTTCATTATTAGTTGCACGAAAGTCGAATTTAAGAGCATAACATATGGATCGGCCCTCGGGAGTCTCAAGTACAACCCCAGCGCCCGAACACCGGTCATTTGATGCACCATCAGTATAGAGCTTCCAGATGTATTCGGGAGATTTACTGGTCTCGGGCAAGTCTTCTGGAACGGTGAATTCAGCTATGAAATCTGCCAGGACTTGTCCTTGAATGGCTCTCCGCGGAGCGTATGCGATATCAAATTGGCTTAGCTCAATGTTCCACTTGAGTAACCTACCGGACGTCTCAGGCCGCGTGAGGACCTGTCGTAACGGCTGGTCGGTGTACACAGTAAGCGGATGAGCTTGGAAGTAAGGACGGAGCTTTCTTGAGGCAATGACCAAGCAATAGGCCAGTTTCTCCAGTCTCGGATAATTTCTTTCAGCTCATGTTAGTCGCTTACTAACATAGACCGGGTTTTGCACTTTGTCTTCTTCCCGGACTAGAGCAGCACTGATCGCATGTTCTGATACTGCCAGGTAGAGATATAGTTGCTCGTGGTCAACCGGTTTTGATAAGATCGGAGGTGTGGAGAGATGTTGAACTAATGATCGGAACGCGCCCTCACACTCCGTGGTCCATTCAAAGTTCCGTTTGCCCTTCCGGATCAGGTCGAAGAAAGGAATGCATTTATCGGTGGATTTTGAAATGAACCTGCTCAATGCTGCGACCTTCCCGTTAAGACTCTGGACTTGCTTTATAGTTCTGGGGGTTTGCAAATTTCTAATAGCCCAGATCTTCTCAGGATTTGCCTCTATTCCTCTAGCGTTGACGATGAACCCAAGGAATTTTCCGGATGCAACGCCAAAGTGACACTTGAGTGGGTTGAGCTTCATTCCGTACTCCCGGAGGATGCTGAACATTGAATTCAGATCTCTGACGTGATCTGTGGAGAATCGGGACTTCACCAGCATGTCATCCACGTAAACCTCCATGGTCTTCCCGATCTGATCAGCGAACATTCGGTTGACTAAGCGTTGGTACGTTGCTCCAGCGTTCTTTAGACCAAACGGCATGACTTTGTAACAATAGAGTCCCAAATCGGTCACGAAGCTGGTATGTTCCTGATCAGGTAAATGCATGGGTATCTGGTTGTAGCCGGAATAAGCATCCATAAAGGATAGTAGTTCATGTCCGGCCGTTGAATCCACGAGCTGATCGATTCGCGGAAGTGGGAAGCTATCTTTTGGACAGGCCTTGTTTAGGTCAGAGTAATCAACGCAGGTTCTCCACTTCCCGTTTGGTTTCCGAACTAGTACAGGGTTGGACACCCATTCTGGATACAGAGCATCTCGAATGAACCCGTTCGATCGTAGTTTATCAACTTCCTCCTTAAGGGCGGCAGATCTCTCTGGATCCATACCGCACCTTTTCTGCTTTACTGGGACATGTCGCGGATCTATATTCAGGGAGTGACTTGCAATGCTCGGCGAGATCCCGCACATGTCAGAGTGTGTCCAGGCGAAGACGTCGAGATTCACCCGAAGAAATTCGACCAACTCCTGCTGTGTCTGCTCGTTCAGTTGGGACCCAACTTTCAGCATCTTTGAATCATCATCTTCACTGATTGGGACGTCCACAGTCAGTTCGGCTGGAGAAGCTTGACTCTCCGTTGATTCGTCTTTATCCTCGTTGTCCCTGGGGTCCAGGTCTTTCAGGAATTGGTCATGGTGCCCGGGCCGAGGCCCAGGCATCAATTGTCAATTATCGATAGAACGGACGCAGAGAGATTCCTCTACGCCCTTTCCCATCTCTTTACGCTGTGCCCCGCGCAGCTCAGCAACATAACAGGCCCTTCCTATGGCCTGATCTCCTTGAACAACTCCAATCCCATGATCAGTGGGAAATTTCAAAGTCAGACACCATGGGGCGATCGCCGCCCTGAACTCAGCTAGGGCTGGTCGACCCAGAAACGCATTATATGGCGAATCAATTTCTAGCACAACAAATTGTAACATTCGGACCCTCCGGCATTCTCCAACGCCTAACTCGACTGGGAGTTCAGTTATTCTGATGGGTATCGTGGCGCTTCCGTTGAAACCATGGATTCTGGATAAACAGGGTTTCAAATCCTTTGTCTCCATCTTCATTAGATCGTAAGCCCGTTTAAGCAAGATGTTCACAGAGCTCCCACTGTCAACCAGGATCCTCTTCATCCAAGCAGGACCTACCTGGGCAGATATGACTAGTGGGTCGATTGTAGGGGCTTCGACTTTAACGGCGTCTCAGCTCCTGAACACGATATCATCGGATATTATCTTTTGTTGCTTCGCCGGGGTTCCGTCCTCGCAATTACTATAACACTCGAAGTCCGCATGCCTGATAGAACTAGCATACGACTCCATTTCCCCCCAGCTTCTGTCTGCCGGATGGGGACCACCACTTATTGTGTTGATAACTAATCTCCCGCCCGCACGGGCGGGTTCCTCCTCTCTTTCCTGATTTTTAGAACGATTTTGATTTGAAGGGCCCGCTCCGCCAGACTGCGGCGCCCGTACAAACTGATCTAGCTTCCTCTCTCTAATCAGCTTCTCGATGAGGTCCTGTAAGTGCCGACACTCATTGGTATTGTGCCCATAGCTTTCATGGAACCTACAGAATTTCCCTGTCTGAACCTGCCTCTCCGACGAAGGCTTCGGAGCAGGCTTCTTATACTGTACAGTGTTACAAGTCTGTAAGTATACGTTTTCCAATGATGTGTTTAGCGGTGTATAACTGTCAAACATCTGAGCTCTACGTCGTGGACCTCGGTTCTCATCTCTCTTCTTATTCTGGCCATTGTTTCCTCTCTGCTGGGTTTGCTTGTTTTGTATATTCAGTTGAACTTTCCTGGAACTCTCGCCGGACTGTTTAACTGCCACATTGCTCTGTATTCCCTCAATGCTGGGCCTCGCATCGTCCTGCTTCCTAGACTATTTTGCATCCTCCTGCCGTAGGAATTGAGCGGCCTTGGAGTAAAAACGGTCCAACGATGCGGGCGGTTTTCCAGCTAGCCAGTTTCCGAATTCAGAATCAGGATCAATCCCCTTGGTCAGAGCCATCAAGATTGAATTATCGTTGGGATTGGTGATCTCGACGCATGCTGCGTGGAACCTCTCCAAGTAACGCCTGAGCATTTCTCCAGGAGCTTGAGTGACGCTGGACAGGGTGTTGACGTCTTTTGGCCTAGCAACATGCATACGGAATTGCTCCACAAACCTCTTGGCCAATTGATCGAACGAAGAAATTGATCTAGGTGGTAGGCGGGTAAACCACATTGTCGCGATTCCCCCCAGAGAGATGGGGAAACTCCGACACTTCACTGCATCGTCGGCCCTTGCAGCGCTCATCGACCATTCATATTTCAGAATATGCTGGTTGGGGTCACTATTCCCTTCATACATCGGGAGAGTCGGCATTCTGAATCGCCTAGGGGGTTCAGCATGTAACACTTCGTCTGTGAAAGGGGTATGACTACGGGAAATCCCCTAATCATCATTAGTGAGCCCTTGACTCTCGCGGATCATCTGGCGTATCATGGTTGATATATCCGACACGGGCAGGTTCTGAGCTTGATGAGCTAAGGCGTGGTCGGGTTCCACGGTGCGAGTTTGGACCGGGCGCTGCCGACGATCCATATCTCGCCTCCTTGGCTCAGCATCTTCTGGGACATAAGGTTCAGGAGTATGTCCACGCTGTTGATTGATCGGCTCTGATTGATTTCGGGTATCAACCCTTGTTTCTGCTGCGGCGGTTGTGGCGCGGTTATCCATGGTGTACTGTGGGGCAGTAGTGTACTGTGGGGCAGTACCTCCTCGTGTTGAGGGACCCGTTTGGAAGCTGGTCGACGGTCCTACCCTCAGTTGCCCAACAGTTAAGGCGGGCTGATATTCAGCAGCTTGAGCGCGACTCCCCTCTAGCCGAGGACGAGTAGTTCGGTGGTGATAATCAGATGAAGCTGAGCTTTCGGTAGACGCTCTGGAGGCATCATCTCTCCTGGACCTTCTGTGCCCCCGGCGGTTTAGCTGGTTGGTCAGCTCGATATTGGCGTGCAACTGTTCCACCAACTGCTGACGGCTTTGGGTCAGCTCCTGGAGCAATACTTGAAACTCCTGTCGGGTGACTAGCCCCGTTGAGTCTGAATGAGTGGTATTGTCTTGATTGGAAGAAGGCGGCTGTGTGGGATTCTGCCTATCTCGGCCTTCTTGCTCTGCAGCGGTAGCGCCAGTTCTTGTGCTGACCATTCTCGGTGGTGGAGTCCTCTCCTAGATTTTGAGCAAATCTGAATAGAATGGAAGGATTCCGGACTGGATATCTGGATCTTCCTCTTGGATTTGTGCAATCCGGTATCAACAGCAGATCCAATGAGCGGGAGAAAAAACTGGTTTTCTCAGTGAAAGCACCAAAGTGTTTGTACCAAAAATGGGCACAACACTCTTCCGGAGTTATTTGAAGAGATAAAATGAAGAATGTAAATGTAAAACAGAGATTATCTAACAAAAACTCCAACAAACAGAAATGTAAAGTGCACAGACAAGCAATTTAGAGTGGTTCGGCGTATAGCCTACGTCCACTATGAAGTTTTGATGATTTTATTGATTCTCTTTCAATGATTACAAGCGGTTACAGCAATGAACAGCGGATTACAGATTAGAATTCGAAATTGACAGCAAAAGTAGGATGCAAATCTCAATCCGGCAGAGTCTGGACGCTTCAGAGAAAAAAGATCCTTTTTCTGTTGATTCTGGGGCTCTATTTATAGGCGTAGGAGGCTCAGAATTCGCTCAAACTCCGGGAGACTTGGTCTGGCACGTGAGGGGGCCCACGCGACCGTTTCCAGAAAGTTTCGAGTCGATCTGCGATCGATACGAAGTCATTTCGTATCGATCAAGATTACCTCCAATTGAGCTCAAATTTGGTGGAGACGTTCCTCGGTATGTGTGCAACCTTCAGTTAAAATTTCATGGTATTTGGATCAGTGGATTGAGAGATATCATCGATACGAGGCGATGTTCTTTGCTAGGCTGTCTGGTTCGAATCCATCTCTCCGAACTGAGGGCTTCGAATCGATGGTGTCACGCGCCTCTGTGAAGACGTGGAACGCACACTTCGCCTCGATCCGGTCTTTACTCCGAGTCGACCGTGTCGACTCCATATATCTCGGCGCATTCGCATCGAGGGATGACGTGGTGCGCGTGCTTCGCCTCGATCCGGTTTTTGCTCCGCGTTGACTGCTTCGACTCCATGTATCTCGCCTCGCTTTCTTCGAGAGATGACACGTTATCCAAGCTGGTTGACCTGATGGATTCGAGTAGGACTTCATCCATGGATTCGAATCACGGTCATTCATGGATACGAACTGATGGTTAAATGGAGACGGAGAGTCCCTTTCTTGATGGATACGAAACACGTAGCTCCTCAATGGGTACGAAGTCAAAGAATGCAAGTTGGAGCCTTTCGATGGATGCGAAGTATCGAACATCTGATGGATACGAAGTCGACATTAAGCGATCGTTACGAACCAGGTGACTTATTGATGGATACGAACAAGTCTTTCCGGCTGAAGGTTCTATCGATGCGAAGCTTATCAATGTGTGGACTTAATCATTCTAATTGACACGAGACCGATGGATGCGAAACGAGGACCACCGATGGATACGAAATCCTTCGATACGAACTCGATGTACTAGCTCCATCGAAACGAACAGATACGTTTTAATGGATACGAAATGGGGTCTGCCGATGGATACGAAAACATGCTTTTTCCTCCCACTTGTATCCATCATAACCTATGCATATGAGCTCGGATTGACTTGAAACTTGGAACGTTGGTTTGCTTTATTTTCCCGATCATGTCTCATCAATTGGGGCTTGATCCGGACTTGGTCAGAATTCAACGATATCCATGACAAGCGACATTTGGAATCCAACTCCTTGGTGTCCTGGCCTTGCCAAAAGGCGGGATAACAGTGCGTACAAAATATTCTTCCAATTTTCTTTTAATATGTGTATATATATACATAAAAAAATGAAATTGCTCACATGTTTATTCTCATATGTTCGAATGTGCCTACATAATGTTAATGTTAATGTTAATGTTTATATGTAATATGAATTAAATAGTAAAGATCGTATCAAATATTATCATATATGCAATAGATAAAAATAATTTATATGCATTTTAACCAATTAGTCATGACTAGTGATGTTTAACATGATTTTAAACTAATTAAAACATTAATTACGATTAATTCTCTTTGATTGAAATTAAATTTAGTGAAAAAATCAGTTACATATTAGTTCTCTTTAATGATAATCGGTTGGATATTTAATTTGTGATCAATTAATTCATCTTAATTATTTATATTATCGGTAAATTTTTAGAAGCATTATAACTTAAAACTATGTGAGAGAACATATAGTGCAATAATCTTAACAAATGCTTCCTTAGCATAGAGAAATAGTAAAGTAGAACTTACCATCCATCCCTATAAAATATTTTTCTATCCTTTCACATATTTGGTAAAAGAATAAAAATAAAATAAATAAGGAAAAACTTATTTATAGATAAATTTTTCATCAGAAAACAAAATATTGTCAAGGTGATATTTGTTTATACTTTTAAAGGTAACATTATAATTTATATATTTGTTTGTATATCTTATAAATGATAAAACATGATTATAACATTTGTCTTCCATGCATAACAAATGGACTGGGTTATAAATATTACATGTCTGAATGTAAAGACAAAAAATATTACAGCATTAATACTAATGTTGAATTAAAGGAATCAAAGACAAAGTGAAGGTGGTGAAGAATTCATACAGAAAACTCAAGGACGGCGTCGGAATCACAATATGTGAAGAATAAAATTAAATGAAATCCGATTACATGAAAAAAGACAAGGTGGTAACTATGAAATAAGAGTCAAATTTAAATGAAAAATACATTTTAATATAGAGCTTGGTATTAAGTGATGTTAGTCTTTCGAAGGAGGAGATGTATGAAAAATGTATTAGTTTTGCTTCTTATTTTGAAAATTTTGCTGGAAAATAATCTATACTATATTATTATTAGTGAGTTAACTTTCAAGCTCAGACAGGCCCTCTTGAAATTTGGCAACTGAACAGTCCCCTGCTTTATATCTATAATATACCCACTTTCTCTTTTTTCCTCTCTTTCTGCCGTACCTCTCTTCTTTCTCCTGGGTTTTTCCAATTAATTTTCATGCCAGATTTCCAATTCTTTTTCATTCAGATCCAAAAGTCTCCCCTCTCCCAAACCCTTCGATCTCGACATCGTCTCGAGCACTGCTGCCCACAATCGCTTCTCAATCTCAAAACTTTCGAATTCGACTCTCCAGCAGGTTCGTGTTCGAAGGGCCACCCCCGCTTATCACCGCCGTCCCGTTTCTCCATTCTTTGTTACTTACGCCTGCCTTGACTGCCGTTTTGCCTCTTTTCCAACCGCTATTTCCAGCGGTTGTAGTATCGTCCTCTAACTACGTCTCTGAGGCGACCTGTTTGCGTTTGTCGTCTGGATTACGCTTCATCTTTGTTGTCCCAACCGTCTATTTTACAAGAGGTAAAAACTCTAATGTTGGCTTGCGTGATTTTAGTCTTTCATCATTGTTTTCATTTCTACCCGAATTTGGTCTGTTGATTTCATCTTTACGTCAGTAGTTAATTCAATAGGATTATGTAATCGGGATAGTTTCCAAATGGTGACTTTAACTTGATTTATTAATCTCTAACTTGATTTAAATATAGCATTGAAATTCATGTCCCCACGTGAATTTCGTGCAGATTTCATGTGTACAACAGTAGTGGTTGGGAAGAATCTTCAAATCGGGTTTGTTTCTAGACATATTACTCACTGACTTGATATAGGTATTGTCTTACAATTCTTACTTCTGCCTTCAAATAGTGGTGTGTGAGGCGTTTTGACATATGGATATTGCAAAATCGGTGGTGTCAACAATAATGCTTCAGGTACATGATCGTTGGAAGTTTATTAAGCTTCATTGTTAAGGATCTGGTGATAAGAGAAAACATAATGAAATTGTGACCTAAATTTGTGTGAAACGGATTTGAAGTGTAAGCTTGGTATTTGTGCTTTTCAGTTATTTTATCATTTTACTAGAACCATCTATCATGAGTGGCTTACGAAAAACGTTTAGACTACCTACAATTTTTATTTTTCTGCAAGGTATTTGTGCTTTTCAGTTATTTCAATAGCATTATTTCTATTTAAGCATATCTATGTACAAAGAAAGAATGATATATTGGCAACTTCTGAATCAGAGTTTCTAACCACCCATGTATCAAAATTTGCAAAATTACATGCATAGTTCCTGAAATCAATAAAAGTAAACTATTAATACAAAAAACAGAAGGGTCTCTCCTTTTCTTTAGAATCTAAAGTTTTCAAACCCTAGCAGTGATCTTAACAATCCTTTTCCTCAAAATGATTTATATTTCTTAACAACTACATATGTCCACGCTTTTGGCTAACAGTTTCACCTTTTGAGATTTTATACCTTCTCTGTTATCTATGAGAAGAAGATTTATATGGTTGCTTTAAGGACTGTTAGAGGGAATATGGGGTTGGGCATGTCTTCATGTGTAAGGATATATCACATTAGGACATAAAAACCCACTACATAACTACAGGTGTAAAAGATAATTATAGTATCAATGATTATCGTAATCACACATTGAGTTAGCATTGTACTTTTATAAATAAATACTGGACGTTTGTTATATATGATAGTATAATGTTATCGCGCATGCATTCTTACATACTTTTGGTGACTAGGTTAGCAAAATATTGAATAAACTAGGAACTTGATTCAGATGTGATATGAAAAACAATATAATCAAATAGTTCCAGCATTCTAAATATTTAAAAAGCTTAATGACATAGTTTGAATTTTGCGTATATCAAATGATACTTGCAATATGAGAAATCTGACATAATTTTGAAAATAATTATATGCCTCATGATGATGTATTAAGGTTATGCAGTGTAGCTAAATTGAAAATTCTTTCCTTATTTTAGGTTATAATTAACTAAATTTCTCTTCGTTTATGTAGCTCTTTCCTTATTTTTGTATGCTTCGCTTTAAAGGCTGATATTCTTTTGGTGGAAAGAATTTGGACGATTTTACAAGATTTCCTGGATAGGTACGTCCATTTTTATGAGTTTTGCTTTGTCTTTCAAGTCATGATGGTTTTTTCTTTTTCTTTTTTCTTAACTTAAATTCATGTTTCACTAAACACCAATGCCTCTGTCATATTACATCGTACTTTGTTAAATCTTTAGTCTTGCTTTGTCATATGTTCATACTAAAAAGCCTTTGTCATAAGCTCATGCTAAAATACACTGTGTAAAGAAAAAACAATCCAAAGTACATCAGCTTTGGATAGTTGGTGGACTTGAACACGTTATGAGTTTTGTGTAAAGCTGGATTTCTATTACAGCGTATCTATGTTTGGGCAAGGTTGAATATCAATCAATATGCCATTTGAATAAACACTGTTTGACCTAAGCATAATATAAAATGGCCACTATAAAGTAATATATAATGAGATTCCAAATATATGACATAAAAGTTTCGAGAACATACAATTATTTTTGCAAATTTGATTTATTCGTAATGAGTTTTGAGTATACATGTGAAAAGTTAAAAATGAAAAGGAGTTAGGCATTTTAATTTCTTCAATGTATATTATATTTCCACATAATGCTATGTATTAAGAATACTTTTTAGTTTACCCAGATATTTAATAAATAGCAAGTAAATTTCTCATTGGTCAGCTTTATTTACCGGTGCCACATTTTCTTAGGCTTGAATTTGATTAAAGTTATTATTTTTGAAAGAAAATACCATGTACTGTAATTAGTTTTTATAATCCCATTTGAATTACTCTATGAAACATGTAACTTGGTTTGAATTACAAAGGTCTCATAAAAGATTATGGCTATAGTTAAATATTGTGTTTGATTATAATACTTTTATAGTTTTAGTTAAAATAAAGTTATAAAGAAATTGATATACTCAAAAGCTTAAATGATTCCCAAAGGCACAACTGTTTTTTACTTTATATTGAAAGTTCAAAAATAGTAAATGAGCGGTACCACTAAAAATTAGTTATGTTTTTGTTTCATTCAATGTATTACCATAGGTAAGACATAGACGTGCTTTCATTAGGTTTTATATTATTTTTTTGTTTCATTCAAAAATATGTATTTATTTATTTATTTTTATTTTTGGCAAAGCCAGCGGGGTTAACTGGACCCCTACCAGTTTTATTGCAACACAATAAAAGATACATTATTGAAAGAAAAGAAAACAGGTAAAGCAATGAAGACAACAAAAGTCAAGCCCAACCAAGAAGCAAATCATGAGGGTAAGCTGTTTTACTGTTCTTCAATTGGCAGTAGGTACCATATTTAACTTCATTCCACAACACTTCAATATTCTTTCTTTGGTTTTCAAAAACTATGGCATTCCTTTCTCTCCATATGTATTTATATCTTTCTTTGGAGAAAAATATGTATTTATATCTTTCTTACTTCTTAATAAAAAAATTTGCAGTTGCTATATAATGAATTCCTTATGTTTAGGAGCTCCATTAGTTTCATGCGATGTCCATATTTCATTTACAAAATCTATTAAATTTCCATATTTTCAATCATGTTTTTATGATACTTGCCATGACATTTGTTGATTATGATTATCATAATGATTTAAGAAATGATGGTGGTTTACTTCGCCCTTTTTAAAATAAAAGAAATTGCCTTTTCTTTTACAGTATAGATAAATGATAAGAGAAGGCGACTATTTTTTTCAGAAGCAAACTACAATGAGTGTAATTTTCCTTATATGCATGTACTGTATGTTTACAACATAAATTTGAGGATTAATCCACACGTGTGCATCTGCTATGTTCACAATTGACAACTATGATTATTTAATTGTTTTACCGTTTTGATGTATTAAATTTTAATATACCGTTATAACTCTAGCTTGAAATCAAGAATCTAAGCGGTTAACATTTTTCGCATATGAAATTTTATAGAAAACAAAGATGCAATGAACTATTGATTAGAATCATGTACTGATTTTTGTAGGTCGGTTTATAGCTAAAATAGGTAGATGTATTATTCTTAAGTATTTTATTTTGGTAGTCTTAATTGATCATGGATTAATTTATGATCTACATATGTAGGGTTTTTTGTGCAAGCGAACAAGGAACAAGGTCCTTTATGTGTACGCACAATATCTAATAATTTAGATAGAGAGTGATGCGAAAAAACTAACCATGAGATAAAGGAATACTCTTGATGAAAGGAGGTTGGTTCTTGAATCCAGGCTCCTTGGTACCACTATCCCCAAAGAGACACTTTTGGTAAGCGAACATTTTGATTATTTTTATGAAAAAATATTTAGATCTACTTGCTTGGTATGTTTTAATTTGATTATAATTAATATTCATTGATGATGCAAGTTTATGTTAGTTTACCTAAAATGCACCAACATTCTGGGAGCTTTACAAAGGTATTGTTGTAACTTGCAATTTTAAAATGTTAGTTCATAGATAGATGCAGGAAGTAAAATAAAAGATATATAAAGCAACAACTTGAAAAAAGAAATTATTAAGAATTATTAAATAAAGTATATAGTGATTATGTTAATAAACATACAAGTCCAAAGGATTTGCATACAAAACTATCGTTTCTACAAATTTTAGATTCAAGGATGACTATAACGAATAAATAAAGCAATATTAACGCTATTGTTTTCCAACTAATTTATGTAAACCAATAATCGGTGGGTATATGATAGTTAGTATATCTATGGTAATTGTAAATACAGATATGAAAGGAATATCTTCAATTGTTGTTCAATTTTCATGATAATCTAATTATTCATTTTATGATTAGGTAGCAAGATACATTTTTTTGTGGTGCTAAATTATGGTTTTTAGTAAAATGGCTTAAGTACAAATTTGAAATTTGACTTAGAATAATTTTGTATACATCTTTTGTCCCAATTACACACAACACAACCTCCCTACTAATTTTCAAATTGTCTACAAAACTACTACCAATGTGTCCATTTTTGGTTGCCTCAACATAAAATTAAGTTGAACCTCTATATTCAAGAATGCATAATTTCATATTATAGAGAAAAAGATGATGGTTATGATACTTCCAAGTGACGTGTGATGCCATTTGAATTCAAAAGGTTCACACAAACTTGAACGATTCCAAGGACCTATGGTACAAAGAAATTTAGCACCTTTTATAACATTATTATTGGACATATTCACAAAATTTAGTATATTAATACAGTGACTAAACCTTTCAAATTTTGGAGCCTCTTGCTAATCTCAAAGGGATCGTGGAGTAGGGCTAACATATATTGATATTAAGTGGTTTCCAAAATGGGCAAATTAATACAACACATCAAAGTTTATAAATATTCCTTAGAAAATCCTCTCTATACATTTGTGCAAGTTGTATCTTATTGGTCGATACAACTATCATTAATAGTTTTTCTTTTTAAGGATCTATCATTTGAAATTTTACAAATTCGCTTAACCTTACTTCTTTGCAGGTTGAAGCATAGTTCGATTAGTGTTTTTAAGTCTTAATAGATTCTTTATTGCAGTGAGTGCATATTTCTCACAAAATTGTTTCAGTCTATTCTTATGAAAAGCTAATTTATTTACACAGTTTAACATTTTATTGATATTGATGGTAGTAGGATGAAGAGCATGTCTGTACTCTATTGATGTTCATCCTTTACTATCGATTTGCTTTTTTCAATGGTTTCCATTTGATGAATTAAGTTGTTGCATGTTACTGGTGAAACTCTAATATTACTGGAGATGTTTTTTGTCTAATGATAACGAATAAAGACGCCATCTGTCATCTAATAATTCCATCAATGCACTATCACGATGCTTTTAGATAAACCTAACACTCATATAAAGGCCTTCCTCCATTTGAAATGGTGGTTAAAAGGAAATTATAACTTCAAAATATCATTATAATTTCACCTATCATTTAACAACAAACTTTTGATTTTGGATTGCTTTGTATTTAGGTATCACATCCTGGAAATTTCCATGATGCAGATTATTAGATAGAAGTGGATAAAGACTTTCAGGTTATAAATCAGCCCGACATTGAAATGACCAATTTGAAGTCATTGACTTACATGTCTTCAAACAGGTTATTTGTAACGACCCGATATTTTGGACTATTCGCGTCCATTATAAGTGTATAGGTAGACACTCATGCCGAAGTTGAATTGCTCAAAATACCGCGTTGTTAATTTAAATTTGGCAAAACTGAACATATACAGTAAATAGATATAATCACAGATCACAGACACAGAGTAATAAATGCAGCGGAAATAAAAGAGATAGTAGTTCATGAAGCTACTATATAAATATATATAAAATACATCAGAGTTTACAACAGAAGAGTAATACGATACATCAGATACAAATCAGAATACATCACTGGAATCATCGAATACTGAAAGCAGAATAGATGGCTGGATCTTCAAGCAAAGCTCCAACTCCAAAGGTGAGTCTCGAATACTGGTACACTCAGTCTGACCCGAGCGTAAAGCAAAAACACAAGACACTCGAGTCAGGATTAACATTCTTATATTAATAAATCCAACTCAAGTGAAATAGCAATTGAAATACAAGTAACTCAAAGGATGTTTGGAATAACCATCCTTTAAGGGTCCGTTAAACTATCTACTAGGTAGTAATGTACGCTAAGTAGATAATGTCTATCAGTAATATAAAGATATCAAAGTAGGGTTAAGCAGGGCCCATACACCTCTTAACCTGTTTATTCCCAAAAGCATATACAAGACCGTAGTTTCCCTAAAACCGGAAGTCACCAGAGGGCAATCCATATACTAAAGGTACAAATCAAAATCGTAGTGGTCGCGAATAGGATAATCAGTATGACAAGGTACATGAGGCGATACCAACTAGGATACTAGTAGTTGCGTGATCCGGACTGATGTTGGGCATAGCAGCTACTACCCCAACACCGCCAAACAACACTCCCAAATCAAGGGGTGCACCCAAATCGAATCACAAAAGTAATAGATATGGTATCGAAGAAGTGTGTCCGCTAGAGATGGCGATCCTCAATGGCCCGGCGCGGCTCCTGTTTTAGTCATGTCAGGGGTCATCCAAAATCGTTCTCTTTCTTCAGTCAACACGTTCACCAAATCCATCCACTTCGTTCTGGATCAACACTCCGCGTATAGTTATTAAAGTGGTTTCGGTTCAGATAGAGAGTATATCCATTACCGATCCCGGTCTCTTTAATAACTTTCGTAATTATTACACCGATTGGTCGTTCATATATTTCAAAAACCAAATCAATTTCAATTTCAAATAGAATTCGTAAATCAACATTTCATTTGTCTTTCTAAAACAATTTCCAAATTTTCGTTTCAAAACTTCCAATTTTCCGTTTCAAAATCTTATAATTCAATTTCAATTTCTATTTAAAACAATTCAAATATTGATTCAAGTTCGTATATAAATTTCATTCCGAAATCATTTAAATAAATTCTATTTAACATTCAAATCAATTTAAACTCATTTATCGATTTCATTCAATATTCGTTAAGTTACTTTATCATTCAAAACAATTTCTATTAAATTTCCAATTCATTAAATCAATTCTTAAGTTCAACTTCAATAAATCAAAATTTACAATTTTGAATTAAACTAAATTCGTCAAATCAATTCTTTCAATTACAAGTCTTACGTTAATTCCAAAATATCACATTTTCATTTCTTGTTAAATAAATTCCATTTCACTTATTTACTTTCTTAAATAATTTTCCAAAACTTAATTAATAAAGAAACTCAATTTCAATTCTTTACGAAGTAAAGTTCACTTATTCAAAAGTTCAATTTTTCTTATTAGAAATCCAATTCAATTTAATCATTAAAATTTCAATCTTATTTAATTATTAAATAATTCAAAACTTAATTATTAAATAATTTCAAAGTTTAATAATTTCAAACTTAATTATAATTTCAACTTAATTATTAAATCATTTCAAACTTTAATAATTTCAAACTTAATTCCATCATTTCTCAAAATTAAACAACATTCTTTCATCAATTACATTTTTAATATTAAATATTCACATTTAAATTTCATTAAAATTCAATTTCCAACTTCGTTTCAAAACAATATTATTTATTCAAAATAAAACCTTCATTTTATTTTTAAATCAAATTTATTGACCAATCGGGTTTTATTTTAATTTCCTATCCTAGGTTAAAGTTCAATTTGGGTATTTATCATTTCAACCCGATTCCAATTCAATTCAAAATCAAAACATATCAAAGGGAACTTGCAGTGTGATAACTGGGATGGTGTCAAAGTAAATAAACAAGCAACAACAACAACCAATATCAATCCAATAATCAATTCAAATAATCCCGAAATAACCGTATTAATTCGCATTGTTATTTGTACGAATTAATATAATTATTTCTAGAATCTACACTATCATTTCATGTAGATTAAAGATTATTACATTACGGTTTTCACTTGTCATCTATTTACAATTTCATACATCATCAGTTTAAGCAACATACAATTGATGGTTCAAGGTGTAGTTAACAATCCTACGTGTCAATAAATTTAACAGTTAAAAGGGTCATATTATACAAATGTCCGTTAATCAAATTTAACATTTAATTATCCTATATCAAGTTCAATTTCATACTATTTATCAATTTAACATTAACAATTTTAACGTCCAATATAAACATCAACAATCAATCAATTATCAGCCAAACTGTATTATCATCGCATAAATAATTAACAGATAATGGTGTCAGATGTCAAAGGTGAACTGATACAGGTAATAGTATATATAACAGTGTAATTAACTAACAACAGCATATTTCAATTGTCGTTTCAATTGAAATCAAATTTAATAAATAAAAGAGCGTTAATCGTGAGTGAGTGCTCACCTTTCGAGGCTAGAGAGAATTTGACGATGAATCGAATTACGAATTCCAAAGCAATGCTGGATGGACACGATTCGATGGAGAAAACCGGCACGACGGACAAAGCTGATAACAGGAATCGATAAAACGAGTCAGAACCAGATTGATGAAGATAGATGGTGTAAATGAACTTATATGTAAAACTATATATAACTATTTACATAAAATCATATTTTAAAATTCAAACACATATTAAATTAAATATATATGTATTTCAAAATCATTGTTTTAAATTTAACTCATATGTTAAAGTCAAATATATATACATAATATATGTTGAAATACTATACACATATTAAAATATATACACATCATATATCTAACTAATGTTTATATATTTAAAATCATATACAGACCCGCACTTTATTATATTATACTTCTAAACAAACTAATATATACAACATATTAAAACTGTAACTTTATATATAAACGTAAATATATATACAATAACAGAAACTCATCCCAAAATGACGCAAATATATAGCACATATATATAACTCGCGTATATAACCATTAGCTGTAACAAATATATATAATACTAACAACCAAATACTTGTGATATAATAAAATGAAATATGGTATAATATAATACATTAAAATATGATTTAACATAATATAGTACAATATAATATTATATATAGTAAACGCACAATACTGTGACTCAGAATATGCGTAGTTTATATAAGCTAACCCAGTAAACACATACACATATACGGTTGTAAATATATACTCCTGTATATATAATATAATATCCATGTCGAAACTAATATATATATAGCTTTCGCACATAATATATAACATTAATTACAACAACTTTATATAACTAAAAAAAAAAAATAGTTTTAATACAAACCCAGAGAACAACAGACAAACTATATATAAATGTTATATACTATATACATACTTATATGTATAAACTGTATAAGTTTTATATTATAACGTGATAACAACATGCATAAACTAACAACTCGAAAACCGCTATATCAAGCACCACTAACACTAACAGCATGAAATATATATATTCAGACAATATATATGAAATCCGTACCTACATATTTTATAAATATATATTACAAGCAAAATAACATTTATATATTATAACTAAATATATAAAACAAACTGTTAGATGTATATATAACTTAAAAACAGACAGAAAGTAGACTATAGAAAATGAGATGCTCACCGCTTAGAGAAAAGCAAGGGGAGGCCGCTATTGGTGGTGCTAGTAGGTCGCCGGAGACAAGGCGGAGGCTTGATGGTGATGCTCAGCTTTGGCGTGAGCTGAGGCAGCCATGAAGAGATCGTGGTGGGCGAAGGCGGGCTGTGGTGTGGCTATACGGAGGAGGTCAGGGAGCAGTGGCGAAGCGGGGTCGGTGAGGTGGCTGTTCGGCTAATGGCGGGGCGTGGGTTGTGAGGGGAACGGTGATGAGGTCAGTGAAGGAAGAAGACAAGGTAGCATGAAGGAGGACAGTGGGGGAAGGGTCTTGCTGGCGTGGGTGCAAGGCGGAGGTCAGGGCTCTACGTGTGGCGAAGGGAAGGTTTCGGATCTGTTGGAGTTATGGTGGTAGCGGGTCGGCAACCAGAGGAGAAGGTGGAGGCAAAACAAGTAGATGCTTGCTGTGGCGTGAGTGTTCAAGCGGAGGAAGGAAATCTGGAGGGGAAGAGACACGCATGCGAATGGAAGGGAAGGAGCAGATCTAATTTCGAATGCAAGTATATAACATTATCATTTTCTTCTTCCATCAAAAATGAACGGATGGAGGAAAATTTTGTTGCGTGCGTTTGTTTCAAGTAGGTTGGTAGCTGTATGGGAGGAAGTGTTGCATGGAAGATATGGAATAAGAAACGTGCAACATTGAATGGCCTCAAATGAAAAGGCACAAATGGCCCTGGGTTTGAATTCACAGAGGAATATGAACGTGTACACATTTTTGAAAGTGTAAACTAATAAATGGCATTGAAACTATGTGAACACCCAATGGTCAAATGGATTGAATCCAGAAAAAAAAAACGGCTGGCTGCATGGGTTTCAAATGGTGGAAATTTAAGTGACACAAAACTAAAAGCACGAAACCGGTACCGATACGGTAGGTGTTACGCAAAGTGCAACGTACACCGGAACTCCGAATTTGACAATCGAATATACCGTATAGATCGGCACGACGAGACGATCAAAACGATATATAGAAATCAGTGGTACGATCATCCGATAAAAATCGATATCGGTACCAGAATGCTGCATTTTGCAGAAAATAAGAACGACGGAGCCAAAGATGTCTGAATTTGGAAAAACGACAAACTGACATCTTGCTCAGAAGATGGTTTAGAATTTTTCTATGTAAAAATATTTAGGTTTTGGAAACATTTTATTTTCATTTCTTTTTAACTGACTAAATTGAAGTGAATTTACGCGCGAAATAAATTTTCATATTTTCGGACGAAAATTTACCAGTTGCTATGTTAAACTAGACGCATTCCAAATATCAAATTTATATTTCAAAATTTTATCGTTTAAAATTTTCACAAAATTTCAACTAATTACGTTATTAAAACAGTTGAAATTTACGGGTCGTTACATTATTACAATATTATTTTTCAACGGAATGAATCACAATTTTCAATATTTAACCTTCCAATATACATTGCAGAAAAGTAATCAAATCTTACCATATCAGTATTCAATAACTAACACTTAGACTTTCATGGTTCTTAGAAGAAAACTGGGAAAAATCAAACAGATTTTCATTGATATAATAGTGTTAATAGTTAGTATTCACTTAACTATTGATGGCCCAGTTCATAATTGCCTGTAAGCTACTTGGTAGCTAATGCTATATTATGCTTTATTTTTTCATGTTTTGCCATTGCATGTTATCGCTATGTTGACTTTTTATAACAAACAGCCCTCTGTCTATTGTAACATTTGTCTAGCTGCATGTATCTTACTACGAACTACATAAACCACACTGACAATACATGATATTTTTAACGGTTTTACAAGCAAACCACCAGTTAAAAGTGCATTGCACTACCACCCTTGCAAGTTATATTCTGTTCGCCACCAACATCGTGGCATGTTCGCCACCAACACGTACAAGCCCCTTTTGATAATCTTATATTTTCCATCAAAATATGTTAATCTTTTACATTGGGTTAGAATCGAAGACAATTAGTTAATTTTTGGTAATATCTTTCAATTTGGTGTTGGGACTGTTTTTGGTCTCTAAGTCTCAAGTTAAGACCTTTATGTTAAATATAAATGGAGATTATGTAATTGATGTTTTTATTTCTTTGTTGATTACTTTTTAAGATCACTGGATATAAATTATTTGTGTGTTCCCATTTGTTTTAATTTTGTTCAATTAAAGGTCGCGATTCTTGATCGAGCAAAAGCGTGCATTTTCAACCAACATTTTCATGTAACTAGATTCAATATTTAATTTTATTGCTATTTAATGTTTTTCGGTAAGATTTTACAATTTAGTACCAATTGTGTTTTATATCTTTGTTTTTCTTTCTAACATGTTTGGAATTACATATATGTGTCAGTCCTTATGAAATGCAAGACATAGTTTTATTGTTATACCATATATTAGATTTTTTTAATGCGCGTACACATATACACCCTTTTTGATAATCTTCTATTTTCCATGAAAATATGTTAAGCTTTTAAACTGGGTGTGAATCGAAGACAGTTAGTTATTTTTTGTTAATATCTTTCAATTTGGTCTTTGTAGTATTTTTGCTGTCTAAGTTTCAAGTTAATCCCTTTGTATTAAATATAAATCGAGATTATGAAATTAATATTTTTATTTCTTCATTGCCCATTATATATTAGCACACAGCCATACTGCACCCAGTCCTCCTATCTCAAATACAAGCTCTATATTGAAATTAATCACTCATGTGCATGGTCAAATTTTATTTGCAGGTCCACATTCTGGAACAGCATCACGTTGATGAAAGGAATAATGCCAACAAGTTGACCTCATCTGCATTTTACCAGCCTACGTTGTGTGTGTGTGTATATATATATATATATTCGTTGTTTTTGCCGTTTCATCATGCTTACATGCCTATGTACTACTGTTAATTCTCTTATGCTATTTGTTGGTGAATATTAAGACTTCTGTAAACATATATATATTTGTAAACATTAGCACTGTATTATTGTTGCTGCAATTGCAGCTGTTTTGTACTGTCAGTTAATAATGATTATTCTTTTTTACAGGCTGGACTATATAATGTCCACTGTTACAAAACTCTGTCCAAAATTTCAATTCGTTTTGCTCTATTCATTCAACAGTATGAAACACTGATTAGAAGTTATAATTTGTTCCCGCTTGCTTGCCACAACCATATGTGATTCTTGAAATTTTGAATACTATGCACGCTAACTAGCTTACTTCATCGGGATGCGTTATCTACAAACTAATACCAATATAATACTGATTTGCTCTGACTAAATGAAACATCTTTTTCCCTTAGTTTTACATCATCGATTTTTTCCCATTTACACATGGATCTATCGATGCATATCTAAAAAATTTAAAATCCGTACGCATACACGACTCTGCGAATTTCACTGTCAAAATTTCATAACGTCCGTATGCGGAGCACGGGTTCACACTAGTAAAGAGTAACAATGGACACAATTAATGCTTAAATTTAGCTTTGCTTTTAATGGAAGATGGCATAATTTATCTTTGAGTAACCTTTAGTTTCCTCATATTTTGATTCACAATAAAATGAATTAACTTTGTCTACTTATCTTCTGTTCATATGTAGGTGCATGTTTCACATAATACTTTTTTCAACTCTGTAATATAGTCTTCTACAATAAATTTAATAACCTTTTATTATTAGTTTGCTTCTATGGATGCGTTTCTTTACACCAATTTATCATTATGTTATATTCAATTACATGTCATGTAAAGAACAAGTTGTGTATCCATAAGTATTTTGTTTAATAGTAATATTAATTTACTTTGAATTATGCTTACTATCAAATTGTTTAAGTTATTATGTTTGCATGGATATTTAAAGTAAAGTGGAAAAATTATTTGGCTTTCCAAATATTTGACTACACATCGTATATATTATATATAATTCTCATGTCATATTAGGTGATATGATTAGAAAATATAACATTTCAAATTTACCGTTATATATTTCTTTGATTTATTTATTAAGTGTAATTTCATAAAGCGTCACAATCCAAATATCAACATGTTATTTCTTTTGAGGCAAATTTAAACACTATTTTACATTTAGTTTGATTTCTCTATTCTAGGTTTAGAATATTTTTATCAATGTACATACTGAAATTTATATGTTAAATAGAGAATAAAACTATGTCTCTCTTATATCTACCTACATTTGAAAATCAATTAATATGCGTACTTAGAAATGTAATTCTTACCAAGTTAGGGATAAATTATAGTTGATATTATCGTTTATTTATAAAGAAATTATGCTCTAAAATATTAATTATACTTTGCATAATCTAAGATTATCTAAGAAGATACATCAACAAAAAAATTCTAGTTTTCAAGAAAAAGCTAATTTAAATATTGCAATCCATAAACATGTGCTTCCAGCTTCATATAACTAAAAGTTCTAAAAATGCATGGTTAAATAAATTATATGGTGAACCCCATGTGCATAGCATGGGTTCTCACTAGTTCAATTAATTTATAACATTTTATAAATTAACTAAGTCGTGTGGTTTTAAGAGAATTCACAAATATAGTTGAGAGACTCATATATATGATTTTAATCAACGATTAATATTAAACAGTTTAAATATTAATGTTCACACATCACCTTATCTAGTGGTGTGACAGTTTGATCGAATTCATCGCTTACAGTTCTTTTTCAATAAAATAAATTTCATGTTTTTGTAAGTGGTACCTTTTAGTAACGAGAATTTACATTCTCTTCACCAACACTATATCACTTTATGTTGTACGGAATTCGGAAATGGTCAAAACTCCAATATTATTCATATTCAACTTGATTAGTCCATGATAGAGTCCTTGGTTTAGTAATAACATTTGTTATTAACTATTCTACTCTAGCCAGAGATTTTGACTCTGAGTTGACTGCAGTTGACCGGGATACCAATCTTGTATAAATAAGGAGACAAATTCTTTATTGAATAATGATTCACTTCCAATGCTTCAACTCGGACCCGACTAAAATCACTCGATGGATCGTCGTGCCATGATTTAAATATAATGAAAGTAGAGTGTTCACACTGAAGTTCCAAAATATTCTCATGTTGAGGGAACTGTGTAACATCATCACACTAAGATTTCATGTTTGACCTAGTTATTACCAACCGGCTGGAAACTCTCGGACGATTCATTCCATAGTTATCCAATAACTACAAGTATGTAACCTCATGGTGCCTCCAGCAGCTATGAGTAATACACTGCCCAACATTTGAAGAGCGTTATGCACTTTGGTCTCAATAATGAATTGATATCATTTTCTTGAAACATCTTGACTAGGAATATTTAAACCAAAATGTCATTTCATTTAGTGATTAATTACTCATGATTGCAAATAAATTTAATGATTTTCTCATTATATACTTTAAATTAATTATATCATAATATAACAAAATATATAATGGAAAACAAAAACTGGTACTATGAACAAGATTGATTGTAGAGTTAGATATATGTAACAAATTATATAATTTTCCTAGGCATACACTTAACTCCTTCAATCTCCCATTTGTACTTGGGGTCAATTATGGAATCTTAATCCCATTCCTCTGATCGGTTCAGAACTGATCAAGCTAGTACCATAGTGAATGGATTTAGTATATTGTATTACTATCTACTCTGTTAGCCAATATCTCTCCATCATTGATAAACTGCATTTACCAAGTTGAAATTTTAGAGTATGTGTCTAGACATCATGTGAGCCCTAGTTTCTTTTATAATCTATGTCACGATGGTGTTTTCACAAAACAATGTCATAGGATTCTCAACATTCACAATCACCCATGGCTCGGTTATAAATTTGTGAATTTATATTTACACTGATTTTTGGTTGGTTTATTGAAGGCAATGTACTTAGCCTTTCAGTTGAATCACCCACCATTGCTCATTTGGAACAGTTCCAACTCAAAGCTTCTTTAATGAGATTGAAAACAAATTTAGGATTGACACACTATATTAGATATCACTTGAAGTTTCAGCCTAAAACTCCTTTATAAGGAGTACATTGTTTCTATAAACAATTCTCTAGTATTTCATAAATCATAGTTAATAGTATTCTCAAGTATTTATGAAATACTAGAGAATTGTTTATGGAAACAATGAACTCCTTATAAAGGAGTTTTCAGACCGAAACTTCAAGTGATATCCAATATAGTGTGTCAATCCTAAATTCGTGTTCAATCTCAATAAAGAAGCTTTGAGTTGGAACTATTCCAAACAAGCAATGGTGGCTGATTCAATTGAAAGGCTAAGTGCATCGCCTATATTAAATCAGATTTAATATTCATGCAATGCACCAAATAAATAAGTAAAATACGATATTGTAGAATTATAGTATATATGATAATTTATAATCTTGATGCATAAGTAATCCATCTCATATGTTTCATATTAAACACTTTAATTTTTTGTCTACATATATCGTTCGAGAATCCCAACATCCATTTATACTAGTCATAAAAGATGTCATTTCAAAATCCTACATCAATATTCAAATTAAAACTAATTTGAACATAGTTACATCATTAACAATCAGTAGTATGTTTTCTTACTTGTAGTTTAGAAATATCATTGTATCCTTAATCAGATTGACTACAACTATATGTGTCAATCTAAAGATACATCAACTATTTCATCAGTCCCACCAAATGAGTGATTTTGCCTTTATCACTTAAGACCCATTCACCGGTGCCATTTAATTCATAATCATATGATCAAAGAATTATTTCTCAAAGATATGGCCTAGTCTATAATTCCAAAATAATTGCTAAAATTTTGGATACTTCTGTATTTCCTATTGCTAATACATCACTAATGTTATAAAAACAAATACCATTATTGATTTACTTTATAAAGAATATCAATAATATTCATAACAAAATAAAACAATATTTATTTTTAGTCAATACTGAACAAAGTTATTATTTCATAAATAATATTTGGTATATATACAAAAATAATCTTTTGTATCTAGACATCTACAATTATGTGTTATATGGTAAGCTCCCACTATTTCCGCCATTACTGTAATAACACTTGAAACACGAAGCTCCCTTAACCACTTATTATAGGCTATTTATTTAATCCACTGTAACTAGTTAACAGTCGAGATTTTTAGATCAAATATCTTGAATTTATGGAAATATCTTTTATAGAAAACAATTTTATATAACAAAATACATTTGGAGTGGAATCCACGTTTCTTGTTCCATGTTAAGTATCTAACTAAATTTTAACAATTCTCTTATCTGATGTCCCTTTATGAAGTAAAGGTGAAGATTCATTCTCTTCATCCCAACCACGCCTAATTTACATGTGCTCTCGAACATTCTCTTTTATTTCAAACGGTCAAACCATCCAAAGGAAAGTTTATTATGAGAATGCACCGAATTCTATACAAAAGTGATTTCGGACATCCTTAACATTTAAGGACATCGAACAGGTTACACTTTAGCAAACTAATCAAAATAGACATTTCAATGATCAAGTACCTAGGTTTGTCTTTGGCCCTTGGTCTTTCGTTGTTTTCAATACATCAAGGCTTTAATTGTACTCAATCGCATCGAACATATAATCTTACACTATGGTTTAATTTCTCAATTCGAATAAAACAATTTTAATGAGATTTCACATATTATAAACACGACTGATCACCATACAACTTTTGTATGTGATGTAAGTCTTAGGAAAAAAATATTTAAGTGATCAAGGTAAGAATGTATTTAGTAGTCGTATTATTTGGCTTCTGCATGGGCCTTAAAGTGACAACATGCCGAATAATTTATTGGTAAATATATCCTATTTGTCAATCCTTATTCAGTTCATCAGTATATTTCAATTGGTAAACAATTTTATTAATTAGATTAGTTGCACAAATTTATTATTGTAGATAATTTTCATTTGTATATTGTATGTTCTTACAACATTAGAAAGGTTAAATATAATAATTTCATTTTTCTAATAAGGCTCCTACTAGATTTTACATTCCTAAAATCCTAAGAGAAATATAGAAATATTTGTATTCATCTTGTGAGTGTTAGGACTCATGTTATCCGGGTTTTTAACCCAGCAGAAACTAATAGAAAGCAGAACAACCTTGTGTAGATAGAATGGTTTAGAACTTAACCGGAAAGGCTAAGGCAAGGAGTGAACGAGAGCCAAGCTATATGGCTAAGACAACGACTGGGATCAACGAAGCCGAGAGATTAGTATTCCTTTAATCCAATCAGCAGCTAAACGTAAATAGCTAGTGAATTGCCATCGAAACGTAACAGCTACGATAAAAGGCTAAGGAAACATCTCCAATTCCAAACTCCAGAAAAATCCTAAGTGTTTGGATCATCAGCAATCCATACCTCTCCTCCACAAACCTTCCAACAAGACAGCCAAAGAATACTATGAAAGGAGGCTAAGACCTTGGCTCGCAAAACGAGCCAAGTCTATGGGTTGCCAGCGACCCATGGCTTTGCCTCGTTTTGCATGCCAAACTTCCCCAGGGTCGTTTCCTACCTACCTGCGAGCTGACAATGGAGTGGCCTGGCCTAGAAGCTCTTCGACCCATATAAATACCAACCTACCTGCAACATAAAGAGGGGCTTCTCGGGACTGGTTGCTGAAGCTCTGCTGGAATTTTTCTTCATTCTCTATCTCCCTCACAATAATCTCCAAAGGAATTCACTGTGATTCTCCAGTGGATTCCAACTCTAGGGATTCAATCTAGCTAGAGACAATCAAAGCATTGTAATCAAACATCTCCTGTAACAGCAATCAGTCTATAATAAAACTATAAAGTGGACGTAGGCTTCATTAACAGCCGAACCACTATAAAAATTCTCTGTTTACTTTCTTTTACTGTTCTTTCTTTATATCTGTGATATTGCTCTGTCAGGACAGGGCTGGTGCTTTCAAATCCAAACCTGGGTGTTGGTCCATTTTTTGGGTCATCAACTCGCTTGCCTTGGGATTCGATCTTGAGTTTTCTCAACAAATCCTAGATCCACAAACGATGGATGACTCTTTATTGATTGTACATATACAACTCATAACCGTGGTCTTTATCCCAATCTCAATCTCGAGCTTGAGATTGCTCAATAAATCGAAAGAGATTATTCACTCATATCAATCATTTTGCGACGGCCTAAGTGTAATGCATGTATCTTGTGTTCGGTCAACAAATACATGCATGTTTCTTATCTTGTCTAGGCAATATATTAATAATACTACATATAACATCTATAACTTGAGTTTGCTCACCAACTAGTGAGTGTGCAAGTAATCTATCAATACATAAATGATAGAGAACAACCTTCTATGTTAGATATACATAATCATTTATATTTACATTAGAGTGTTATCGATTTAAAGAATAATGTATTTGTTACGAAATACCCTCATGATTTAAATGTCAGACGCATTTGAAAACATAGTACACGTAATTTGTGTATGCACTTATTCCAAAAATCTATTTTAGGTTTACTTTAATTACACTTATATTGTGTTTATACACATATAATTATACAAGTTTAATTTATTTATAATTGTTATAATTTAATTTAATTTATATAATGCATATATATGTATCTTGTCAATTAAAATCATATTTAACTCATTTTAATTGTTATTAATTAAATCTTGTTTAATTAATTTTTGGTTGCTATTAATTAAATCATATTTAATTAATTGGTTTTCGTTAATTAAGTCATATTTAATTAACTTTCAATTTATATTAGTTAAGTCATAATTAATTAATCTTTAATTTAATTAATTTAATTTAATTTGAATATATTTAAAATTTCAAAAAATTTATATTGTTCATTCAAACCGTTTAGGATAAATAACAAACTATAACATTTATAGTTTTATTTCTATATACACACATCAAACCAAACATCCTTTCATACAAATATTTTAAAATAAAATATTTACCAACAAAATTTCTCTTTTCTTAGATAAAAATTTTCCTCTTTAATTAAGAATTTCTAAATCATAATACTATTATAGGAACACATTCCAAAGGATGATTTAAAAACAATTAAATTTTCTCATACAAAAATGTCACTTCAAAAATTGAAACAAACTTTCAATATCTAATTAAAATACCTTTTCACTAAAAGTACTTTCAAATAAAATATTTTTATTATGTTCGCTTTTCCTTTTTAAAATATCTTTATAAAATATTTTATTTCCAAATTAAATACTTTATTCTCATCAAAAAGTTCAACAAATCGCTTTCATGCTTGGAAATAACCATATTTCCCTTTTAATAAAATATCTTTAAATTCAGAGTGTTTATTTTACAAAATTTTACAAAAAAAAATATTTTTCACTTTAAAAATAAAAAATGATTCCATTTTATAAAGGTCGGGTTTGAATTATAATTTAACATCGGGTGTGTGTCACTTGGGTTATAACAAACACTAACCCCCGCTTATAAGTGTTCATCCTTCCCGACTGTAACTTTATTTATCTTCCACACAAAGGTCATCGTAAATAAACATCATCTTAGGGCGAGGTAATGAAGGTTAACAAACAAACCATACATACAAAGATTACAATTGTCAATCAAAACGCTCTCTCATCCTATCCTAACCCAACCTAAGGTGTAAATCATCATACTTTAATGGTCAAAACTTCCTAAGGCTCTGGGAATTGCTAAACCTAAACTATGATACTAAGCGTGAAGACCTACTATTTTTAACTTCTAAAAATAATTATAAATGTCGATAAAAATAAGCTTACATCTAATATCAAATGTTAAGGACAATGAACCATTGATATATAAAATTAAAAGAGTCTAAAGCAGTGAACATAAAAAGGGAGACCTCACATCGGAATTTAAACATAAATATCCTTTCAATAACTTAATATTACATAAATTCAATACATTGAATAATATACATATTTCAATGCATTAACCACTCAATTTTAAAACAAGAGCTATATAACTGTGATGCAAGAGATATACCGATCTTTCCTATGGATACCACTCCTTCTATGTCCTTTCCTCCCTTCTTTGTTTTCACCTGCAAACTTACACATATACATAGAATAAAGGGAGAAATGGTGTCACCTAATTTTAGGGCTGCGCCAATTTCTATACACCTCGACCTCAAGGGAACCGATGGCAATTGCAAAGAAAAAGGCTTCCTACATACACCTTTTGGGAGATCAAGCTCATGTATTTATGTTTCCTGCTCTTCTCCTGCATTCAAATAGTTGTTAGTAAAAACAATCGTAGCATCAATGCAACTATTACAACCATCGCAACCAATGCAACCAAAACAACCAATGCAACCAATACAAGTATAAGAATAAAATGGTATGTCTACTCATCCATCGCGACAAATCATCTTATAGGGTAACAACAATAAAAAGTAAACAACCATTGAACATCAACAATATTCAATGACAACCCCAACCATCAAATAAGGAAACAACAACATAAATATACCTACATACATTATTAATTATTAGCTATAATAATACATCATCAATGTAAATATAAATCATCTAGTGTATCTAATCACTCTACAATAGGAACACAACATTAATATCATCAAATGTGTATTAATCCAATCAATATTAGCAACACAATACCGATCATCAAGTAACTATAATTAACTACCCATCATTTAGTAGAGATAATGGTAAAAATCGCATACTCATCAAAATGTGATACCATTATCAGATATAAAATATTTGTGATAATTACAATCAACAATTCACATTCAACAAGCATCCTAATAATATATTTTCATCCATTTTCTTTAAAGTATAAATCATTTTGTTATTGTTCATTATAAACTCACCTTTATTTATTCATCCCAAAAATAATGATAATTCTTTCAAAATAGTAATGTACTTCAAATTCCCTTAACTATACTTTTATTTGTTCTAATACATTCAGAACATCATATTTGATACCAAAAATAGTAATCTTCGTCAAATCTCTTTTTATAATGATAGTACTATCATGTTACATCAAAATAATTAAATGTATTAAAACCCCTTTTAAATACTTTTTAGAACCAATTTATTACTACTTATTCCAAAAATATAACATTTTATTCTTAAATCGCCGAAACTCCTTTTTATTTATGTTTATCTCAAAATAGTAATTATTTTATTCAAAAACACTTTTGGAAAACATCTCTTTACTACTACTACTATTATTCAAAAAATACCTTTCTATTTTATTGCACAAACAATAACATAACATTTTCTACCATAGATCGTATAATCAATCATTTTACCATTTACCTAAAACAAACTATTTTCACTGAAATTGATATTAGTATTTAAAGTCTTATTCTACTTCATAAATAATAATAAACTTTCTGAATCTAATTTATGATATTAATTTTAGTTATTCCTTATTAGATTTCATACTTTAATCTCAGTAAAATTTATTAAATCACTGTTATTTGCATTTATCATCCAAAATCCATAAATAACCTTATTTATCATTCACTTATTTAATTTTTCCACCATTATCCATTTATTTCAAATTAATTATTTTCTAATTAAATCAAAGAATTCATTTTAGTTATGTATCCAAGATAATACAATCAACAATAATTATCCAACCAAGGGCACAGAGTACCCAAAATATTACAATGACCAAACAGTCATCCATTGAACAAAATATATATCAATAAATATGATTTCCCATTAATAGATATGTATTTTATAACTTAAAATTCAATTAATTAAATTAAATGTACCATACCAATGTGCTTTTAACAGCAGCATCCAAATTCGACAAACCTAGTGAAAAATCGTCCAGATTCCGCCATGAGTCCAATGGAAGAAACCATGCATGAATCAAAGTTCATATGTGAAAGATATAGAGGTTAAAAGTTTTAAGGTCTAATTTGTAAATAGATAGAGTACATGGTTTAATCGAAAAATCACCTTTCACGTCGAAACCCATTGCCGCCTAATTACCATAGCTTTGACCATTGATTTCGTTGTCATCTGACCACCACTCGTCATCGCACCACCAGTGTTGAATCCGCCTCGTCCCCTTAATTCCAACGTCAGTTGTCTTGTCACCTCTGATGTTGTTATTCGATCACCGTTGTCAACAAATTGTAAGGGTTTTTAAACCCTAATCACAAAACTCAATCGCTACGGCTAGATTTAGCCAATGCTACTACCTCCAGTTGATCCCTAGCCTCAACGTCGGCTAATTACTACTTGTGACATCACCTATTGCTCATATTTTTCATAAGCAACTAGCAAGCCTAGTTAAAGGCAATTTGACCCAATCAAAGCTAGCCCAACTGATTCATGCTTGGCCAGTCAGGGGTTGGCCCAAGCCTATGGTCTTAAAACCAACCCTTCAACCCAGCAAGGCACTATGGTAAACCCGGCCTGTTTAAGAAACCTTCACATGAACAAGACTAGGACCTAACCCAGATCGGTCCCATCTGGCTTATCTACATTTGATTTCCAACAGCAGCTAAAGATCACCGCGATACGCCCGGCTCCACATCAACTGACGCCCGATCCCTATCTAAGCCCATCTCGCAAGCAGCACATCAGGAAAGAATAGGCAGCCCTTGGGCATGGCTTCGATACAGCCAGATCCATCTAGCACCCAGCCTCCCTCCCAAACGTCCTACGCCCGTTCCAGTGTCTACCTTCCCCATATGGTCCTTAGCTAAATTCCAAACCTCTTCCATGTTACCGACTTTTGATCGACCAACTAGGCCATGTGAGTACTCAAGTGAAAGACAAAGCCGTCAATCCATCCAATCAGAGCGCCACCAGTATGGCAGCTGATTTAATGGTGCTTACCATCAATATTAAATACAGATTTAATGCAAGCCCATGCCTTGTATAGAGAGGTGATGAGTGCTTTCTCATCCACCGCTCATCTTCTGACCTGCTTTATAGATATCGACTATCCACCTCTATAACCAGATCAACGGTCGAACTCGATTCCTGCCTTTTCTCATAGCACAATCTCAGCTATACATAATCCATTTCAGCTACTATGGATACCCTATGCAATGGTAGTTCAAGGAGGTTGCATTCCAGTTAAACTATTGTCATTATCAAAGCCTAGAAATCCTCTCACGGCAAATACAAACCCTAAGCCCTTGAGATCAATTACTCTCTTAGCCTTAAGTGTTTTATTTCTTATAATTCTCTTGTAATTCCTCGTAGATGTAAGAGAAATATATAGTAAGAAACTTCACAGTGGATGTAGGAAACTTTGTCGAACCACTCTATATCTTGTGTTATTTATCTTTTAATTATGTATTTAACTCCTTATTTTTTAATTTAAAGCCTAGTGATTAGAAAGTAACCTTCGCTCTTTATAATGATTAGTTTCATTTTGAGGTTGGCTAGAAAACCAGTTAGTGTTTTGATGGTAGAAGAAGGGCATCCCCTTAAAAGCTCTTCCTTTTCCACAATTTTCTACTTTGAAAAAGGTGTGATCTAACTTATTGCCATGGAAAATATTTTGATGTTTGAAGGTAACTTGTGCCAGAAACTCCACTGATGAACGTCCCTGTCAGTCCTAGGAGATATGTCGCATGCATGCCTAATAGAATTAATGTCTCCCCGAACGTGGCTTTGCTAGTTATGCCAAATCGTCACCTTTCCCTAGTAGAACAACCACCAGCTCCTGCTTAACCACAAACTTCTACATTTGACCATCTCAATGGCGCTCCCTGCCATTAGCAAAGTGCACATGGCCCCCTCAACGCATTCCCAGTCTCACAGGGATGTGGCTAAAAGCAGGTGAAGGAGAAAGTGGGTTGTGCGTCCTAGGCCCCCTTGGGTGCATAGGGGGAGATCCCTGGCTGATCCTCGTCATTATCTATTTCTTCACTGATCCTCTACTCCGCCCCAACGTAGACTTAACCCTTAGCCTATAGTTGGCTGGAACATCCCGCAATAAGACGATGCAGGCCTTAGAGAAGAAATGCACACCCTCTGCCAAAAACTCAACAGAATGCAAGCCTCGGCATTAGGGCGATGCATTCTCAAATGATGAGAACAGGGAACCATTCTCTAATGAAATCATGGATACTTACATACATCGATAGTATGCCATGCCGCCGATTGATAACTACGATGATTGCACCAAAAGTTGGCACAAACACCCAATAAATAGAAAGTAGAGAAATAAAGTGAAGAATTAAACTTAATACAGAGAGTAAATAAGCAGAAACAAGAATAAACAAATTTATAGTGGTTTGGCATTGATTGCCTACATCCACTTAAAGGAATTGCTTTATTAAGTACTTGCTTTTCTGGTTATAGAGGGATCGGATCGCAATAGATCCTTGATTACAATAGAGTTGAAGTAAAACAACAGCGTAAAAGTTCCTAAAACGAACAATGAACTTTATATTTAGAAGTGTAGACAATCGAATATATTCTTGGAATTTCGCCGGTGGAATCTCACGATGTAGACGAGGTCACCCAAAAAGTTTCTTGGACCAACTCCCAAAGATGGGCGATCAAGGACGATCGGTCCGAATGGTCATGTGATATCATGCGATCCTTTTGTAGGTCCCCCTTCATGTTAGCTTCATGTTTCCAAAAGTTGTTTTGCATAGTCGTCTACATGTTTTGTGGAGATATCAATTGATTTTCATTAAGTTGAATTGCTGGTTTAAGTTGTTTATAGCCATAGTGATACAATCTAATCCCCTGCATAGGGAAAAGGATAGGTACGATCCCCTGCCTAGATGAGGCACTAATCCATACTTAGAACATTCCAAAGAGTTTATCTCTTGGTCTCTCTTGATCGTTGCTTCATACCATTATTTGTGCATGATCTCTAGACCCCCCCAATCATCACTCTGGGCTACTTTCCTTGTTTACCGTCGAGTATAACCTGTCCAATCAGTCAGGATATAGCCGGATCAAAAGGTCGGATAACACTTACCCCCAAAGTATGTCTTGTTTCAAACATGATGTGCTTTCAATCGAAGCAAGTTAGAGTTGTCGAAAAGGATTCCATTCAGCTGCCTGAACAGTCGTTATCCTTCTGTCAATTTGTCTTTCCAAAGGGTCGTATCTCTCTCGTTTGTTGCGATACCTGGTCGATTTCTGTCAGTATAAAACCGAGATGTAATCCTTGTCTATGCTCGGTTCCATTAAGCTTGTTGATCAAGTTAGTAGGCTTTGGTTATCTGAATTGCTTTCTTTTCTGAATATTTCAGGTAAGAACAATTTCCATCGAGTTAAGAAATCAAATGTTGAGTATGTACACTTGCATGTACCTTCATGTGCACATTTTTATCATTGGCTCATGGGCACGCTTACACGCCGATGGATCATTGTTGATTTCTATAAGATTACGAATGTATGTGTTCAACCATCATTCATATTTATTCTCCTTTTTTATTTGAATAGGGGTTCGGTACTGATCCCCTAGGCAGGGGATCAGTACCGATCACTTTGTATATGCATCTTAGCTACTATAGGCGTTAAGGAAGCGGGCCAATGCTATATAGAAGCTAAACATTTAGCTTTCATCTACTCACTTGTTTCATTCATCTGCTTATTGACCCGATCCTCTTTATTTCTTCACGTCCACCATCGTAACTCCTCCAACTTCGAGATTTCCCTCAAATTGCCCTGAACTAAAGTCGAACCATCACTCTACCTCCTCTAAATCCTTTGTCGCTGCCATTAGTTACGTCCAAGTACCCATTTTCAAGTGATTCAATCGTCGACCCAATTTGAACCCGTCCCAGGCCGATTCAATCTAGCCTTCAATCGAGTGGTATTTGCATAAAGGTGGGTTTTAATCGTTAGTTGGTAGCGAGTTGGAAGGAGGTTGTGGTTTAAAGTGGCGACAAATTGACTTTAGGTACTCATGTTCATGGTTATGGAAAAGTGAATCGGTGGCAGTATGGAGAAGATGAAGCAGATGGAGGCATCGATGTTGGTGGATCAAAAAAGATGATGTGGAGAAGCAGCTTAAAATGGGATCAGTTATTGGCTTATATGGGTTTTAAATTGCATAAGGCAATGCTGCCTAGTCTAGGGATCGGTCACGATCCCTTGTCTATGGGGACTTAGGCATTATCAGCACTTGGACTTGAACATTTAAGTACAAACATAACTTGAATGTAAACTTGAGCACTTAGGATTAGTTGTATATGACTCTGAACTTGAACATGAATACACATGACTTGTGCATATGGATCCTGGACTAAAACTTGAACTTTGAAACGAACACATATGCCTACATACATTTGACTATTTACATGAACTTGAACAGAAACTCTGTATTCCTGCACGCGGATAATTGATCCCAGAGCTTATGTGAAATCCACAACCAACAATGTGAAGGCTGGTTGGGAAGGTCAGGGATAACGGTCACTCCGGTTGAATTCCAGAGTCTTGTTACAGTTGTCGTTTAATCCTGAATTGTTTATCACTGCACTGCACAACACTTCACCATAATGTACTAGTTTATACTCTACACGGAGGGAACCAATTTATTTCTCTAACTACAACTATCTACTGAGCATGATAGTTTATGGGTTCCAAATGCTTAGGGCGTTTGGCTGCTATGGCTGTTGAGCGAGCTGCTACACACGATGGATCTGATGCTGAATCGAGCTCTGCAATAGTCTATGCTCGTTATTCTCTAGCTTAGCAATTAGAAAAACTTGAAAGCTCGCATCGAGTTTCTGAAATCCCTCGAAGTCCAGAAGTTGAAAGTGAGCCAGCCCCTGACACTCTGAAAGATGCCATCTTTTTAGAGAATCCAGAAGACTCTATGGCTTTGAGAGTCGACGAGGCTTCTCTTCACAAAATTTGCATTAAGCACGGAATCCCATATGAGGATGTACGAGTCTCGTCTCATAATGATAGAGCTCACTTGCATTCGGAAGGGTACACTGCCTGTAATAAGTATATGTGTTGAGCAGGATGTGTTCCGCCTTTTAATCCATTCATCCAGAAGATGTTGCATTATTTGAGATTGGCTCCAGTCTAGTTGCACCCAAACAACTGTGCATTTCTGCATTGCACATACATGATTTTTCTCGAATTCTTATATCATAAACTGACCCCAGAGGACATTAGATTCATTTACAATTTCAAGCGACGAAAGGGGAGCCTCTCGTACACTTTTCTTGAGTCAATCAATAACTGCCAGGTTGTAACTAGTGCTTGGAATAAGCTGAGTGCTTTTAAGAACGAATGGTTTTATGTGCATTGCCCACTTGGTTTCGTAGGATGATGGCTAGAAGGATGTAAGTGTTGTTTCAAACTCAATCTTGGGTGCATTTATTCAAGTCGTACCTTGAACTAAGAAATTCTTTAAATCTTGCAGGTAACTATCCACGACCCAGCGGTAACAGGTATTCAGAGGCAGTTTCAGAGCTCGGTTATATACCGGTGGAAGATAGAGATGTTAAGTCACTTATTACTGACGAGCACCTTCTCTACTTTCGGCTTATTGAAGAGGGCCGTAGCATCAGGTTATCAGGGAACGTTGAGGAGGAAGTGGTAAGTGAAAGAGGTGCTGCTTGGTAAGGAAGTAGTGATGTTAATCATGTCATGCCCCCAGTCGAGGAGGCTCAAGATGATGCCAAAGAAGACGAAATAAGGGATGATGCTAATGAGCCAGGTCGCGACGACGTGGGTTTGAGCCACGAGCCTATAATCGGGTCATTTAAAGACATGCAGCTTCTTGCTTCAAAGGAGAGAAAAGGGAAGAAGCTCGTCTATAAGCTTCGCAAAGGGAAAATTTCCAAGTAGCCAAAGCTAACCACTACTACTGTTGATTAATCCACTTCCTTGCCTTCGGAAGATATATTCGAGAGATCAACAAACATCCCGATACTGGGGGATGTCGAGAGTTATTATTTCACCAATATGAGCCTTGAGGGGTTTAATTCTATTATTCGAACTAGTACTGGCATTACTCCGACTAGCATAGGAGAGGTCAGTCCGGCTAGCAAAGCTCTAGCGCCTTGTCCGTTGAGGGGATACTAGGACACTCACATCCACGTGCACTGCACTACATGAAACCTATTCATCCTTAATTCTAATGATGCAGATACATCTTTGTATTATTTGTAGGTTCCATGGGGCTCTCTCGTAACTTCAATTTCTTAAAGAAGTCATCGCGCTCCTAAACATTCTTACTTTGAGCCCAGTCGAGGTCTGAACTCTGGCCAAGAGAGGGAAGGCCGTGACAGAGGGGATGATCGGGACAGAAGCTACCAGTCCAAGGATTCATCATCTAGACACAAGCCGAAGTCCCATTCTTCTCATCACAAGGACGTCGATCCACATCTTGTCATATATAGTGCTGACAAGTCATTTCTCATGCACCTACTTCGGCTACAGTACCCGAGCAACATTTAGGTTCTTTTGACACTCGGCGATCCTCCGAACACCGGTCTGGCGCAGGAAGCCTCGATATATCATTTCATATGCATGGAAAATAGACCCTCGTAGCTTCAGCTGCTCCAGTTAAACCTCCAGTAGTGCTTGATGCTACTACTGCAGAAAGGATGGCTGCACTTAAGGCCACAATCCCAAGATATGCTTCGATGAGTTCAAATTCGTTCTTGCTATGCACATGATTCCTTCAAGGGCCAAGGACATAACACTTTCTTATGTTAGTGATATCTAAGACTAGAATAGCACAATTCTACATGTGGCTGAGAAAATCTCTGAAGTGTCGATGAAAAGAAAACATGAGATTGATTACAAAACTCTCGAGGCGGTTCACGATAAAGACACCATCAAACACCTAGATGAGGAAGCTAAGGGGTGAACATAAAGCTGATTGACACCAAGAAGAGAGCCAGCGAAGCTTCTAAATTAGCTGAGCGTATAAAGAAAGAGAACCAAATTGAACTAGATGTTGTCGTTCATCGCAGCCGTACTTTATCTTTCGAGAAGGATCCCTTGCATAATGACAAGGATGCTTTGAAAAAAGATAACGACGCTTTGACTCTTCATATTCGATAGCTTGAGGAGGAGCTTGAAAGGGAAAAAAGGAGAAGATTGAAGCTCAACAAGAGTCTCAAGAATATTGTGAGAAAATTGTTGAGGCACGCATAACTAAGGAGGAGGCTAAGAAACAACTTAAGCAAATAGTGACCCTAAAATAAGAGGCCAAGGAGGTTGGTAGGATAGAGATGAAGGATGATTTTGATCCCATGTTGATATATTACAATGCAAGTGTCCTCCTTAACCGCAATCTCCGCTTCCTCAGAGAGGGATACCTTGAGTCGTTAGTCGAGGCCTGGGACTATATCATAGAGCTGAAAAAGAAATCTCTTGGTGACGCTGAGGTTGATGAGGAGCAGCTTATGCGTGAAATCTTGTGTGATGAAGAGCCTGATGAACTCAAGGCTGCTCTTCTTAGTCTATTTCGCAACCCAACGACCACCGAGCGGGGGAAAGAAAGTAGCAAAGCCTCTGCGTCCGGCTCTTAAGACCCTCTTACAAGTCGGGCAACTGGTGCCTCAACTTCTCATGCCCCTGAAAAGGATACAAGCTATAATCTGAATCAGCCTGATTTTCACAAGTCTTTTAAGCTATCTCTGATTCTTGAAGGCAGCACTCTGATTCAAACCAAAGGTTAATCCAACAAAGGTATATCTCTCACCTCCCAGACACTCAAGAAGGTTTACAACTTGTGCACGAAAGTCACATGATTAACTATTGAATCTTACAAAATTATAGGTCTGCCTATATTCGTCCGTGCTCCTGGTGGTGATGTCGTCCTGTGATGGTAGGCACTGACCATGGAGTCCACGGCGATCATCACTACACAGACTGTCCTGACCGTCCAATCCACTGAGACTTCCGGCCCGAACGCTGAAGTCATAGAGGCTTTAAATAAAGAAATAACCAACGATCAACTTGCCTAAGATGAAACAGAAGATGTCATGGTGACTCATGCTTCTGAGCACATGGATGAGCTCAGCTTGAAAGAGCACATCGCGAAGGAGGATTTAGATAAGAAAATCAAGATGGAGTGTGCCGAGGTGGATGCCACTCCACTCCAAACCATACTTCCTAGCAGTATCATCCCTAAGGAGGTTGACATTTCTGTTTCCTAGAGTGATACTGCTTCCATTTCTATTTCTAAAAACATTTCGCCTAAGGATCGCAAGAGCAGAGGAAAGTCGAAGAGGAGAGGTAAGGGTGACAGCTCCAGTGAATCTATCCAAAGAAGCCTAAGAAGGACAAGAAACAGCCATTGAATTGTCTTGGGTTATGGATAGCTAGATAACTAGTTTTTTGTTGGCCGTGATTGTGCGGTTATAGCCCCCGCTTTTGGTTTCTAGTTTCTAGAATAAACTTGTACTTAACTTTCCAAGTTTCTACATGTGAATAAAAACTTCTTCGTTTCAGTTTAACTTTTGTATGAATTCATTTAAGTGTTTGAGCTATTACGTTTTCTATTCAATGTACTTGTAATTTATCACTCGTCGTTTAAGTTGCAATGTTGTTCGATCGCCCGTTACTTCGGGCGTCGGTCCGATAAGTCTATCTCAAGGCCTCCTTTCGTTCATGGCCTTAAGTCGCATTAAGCACTGGGCATGAACCATGGTGTTATGCTGTCATATTCAACGGTTAAGTTATTATACTCCTACCCCCAGTCTCAAATTAGTGAAGTTAGTTTGTGGATGGTTGGATCCCATCCATTACAAGTTTATACTCCTCTTGTCGAGTTCTGATAAGAGCTGGCGAATGAATGGACAAGTCACACTCATTCATTTGTTTATACTTTCATCTACACTTCAGGAGTCAGAGTAAGTCGATGGGTGGTTAATCACACCCGTCTGATGTTTATTCTCCGGTCCACACTCTAGGGACTGGAGTTATTCTGCTACTTGGTCGAATCACATTTTCCTCGGTCGATTCTTTTTCTCCCAAGTCAGGGGCAAAAGTCAAAGAGTGATCAGTCATATCACGTCCACTTTTACCTATATTCCTCTCGTCGAATTGTGGGATGGAGTTAGTTAACGGATGGTCAAGTCATATCCATTTTATGTTTTATACTCAGTCCATCAGATTGTAGGCCAGAACTATCGGATGAATAGTCGAGACACATTCATTTTGATCAATTTGATCATGGAATTGAGAGCTTGGTTGGCACCAAACTGCGGGTACTCTTTCGTCTTAAGCTTACGTAGATGTAAGTCAATCGCATATCACAACTATGATACTACGCTCAAACAATTCATAGATATTGGAAAAAACTTCAAATTTAATTGCAAGCTGAAAGTGAAAACGACAGAGTCGGTCTTATTACATGGCTTTGAGCTAAAATGCAAAAGTAAATTCTAAATGAAATACAACAAAATGAAACAAAATCAAGTGAAGTAGCGCTGTAGATGCTCACTGTTCCAAGCCCTTGGAAGTGCAATGCCATCGAAAGTCGTTAGTTTGAAAGTTCCATCTCCAAGATTCTAATTGATGACATATGATCCTTCCCATCTCGGATCCAAGTTAGCGGAGCTAGGAAAGATCCGGTTCAGAATAAGGTCACCAATTTCAAAGGTCCTAGCTTGGACTTTAATGTTGTAGTATCGAGAGACTTAGTATCGGTGTACCGCTGCCCTCAAGTCAACCTCTTCGCGCTTCTCATCTATCAAATCTAGAGATTCCAAAAGGAAATCTCTGTTTGTTCTGGAGTCATAGTGAGTCATTTGATGAGAAGGGACTTCAAGTTCTACGGGAATCACGGCTTCAGGGCCGTAAGAAAGGGCAAATGGAGTGTGACCAATTGCGGACTTGTGGGTGGTTTTGTATGCCCATAGTCCTAATGGGAGTTCATCAACCCACTTGCCTTTGGCCTTTTCCAAATGCTTCTTCAAAATGGACTTTATGATTTTATTAACAGCTTTGACCTATCCATTAGCTTAAGGGTGAGCAACTACCGCAAATCTTTTCACAATATGATGCCGATGGCAGAAGTCTTTGAATTCAACGCTATCAAATCGGGTCCTGTTGTCAGTTATGATTGTTCGAAGGAGACCAAAACGACAGATGATATTTCATACAACAAAGTTAATTGCTTTCTTTGTAGTGATTATGGCCAAAGGTTTAGCTTCAGCCCATTTAGTGAAGTAATAAACTGCTACGATGACGTACTTTGCACCACCTATGGAAATCGGCAGGGTGCCGATGATGTCAATACCCTCATGTAGCAAATGGCCATGGACTGACTATCTGAGTAATCTCTATCGGTGGGGCTCTCGGAATCTTTGCGTATCTCTGGCATCTGTCACACCGTCTAGCATAGTCGTCGGCGTTTCAATTGACAATTGGCCAGTAATATCCATAACAAAGTATCTTCTTCACCAAGGTTTGCCCCCTCCCCCGGGTGTGATCGCCACATCCGTCTTCATGCACTTATCTTCATACTTGTTTGATTTCATCGTTGGTGATACACTGAAGTAGGGGGGTGAAAAAACCAATCCCATACATGACCCATTTTTGAAGGATGTATCATGAAGCTTTACAAAGGACCTATTATTTTTCATTCATCTATTCAGGAAGGATTGCCTTTTGCAAATAATCTTTTATCGGAATCATCAACGACTCCTTCTCGATCTCAGTCTCTAAGACCCAATCAATCTTCATTCGGTCAATGCTCGGAGCATTAAGTATTTTAATTGGGACTAAGCCCATAAGTTGTGCATCCCCGCAACTGGCTAGTTTGGCCAGTGAGTCAGCTTTCTCAATCTGTTCTCTAGGGATATGTGTAATAGTGTAATGCTCAAATCGGCTAGCAGCTCTTGGACCCGGTTGAGATAAGGAGCAAGTCATGCTCCCTTGGCCTGGTATTCTCCTTTGACTTAGCACACGACTAACTAGGAATCACAGAAAATTTGCAAAGCTTTTACTCCTATCTCTTAAGAAAGTTTGAGCCTGATGATCAAGGCTTCCTATTCAACTTCATTATTCATCGCAAGGAAGTCGAGTTTCAGGGCATAGCAGATCGAACGTTCCTCAAGAATTACTAGTATGACTCCGGCACCAGAACATCGATCGTTAGATGCTTCATCCATGTACATCTTCCATTGAATGGAAGGGTCTCCAATGCTCTTAGGAGAGTCATCTTGTGCATTGAATTCAGCTATGAAGTCTACCAATGCTTGTCCTTGGATAGCTCTCTGAGGAGATAACTGATATCGAACTGGTTCAATTTGATGTTCCATTTCAGTAACCTCCTGGATATCTCAAATCGTTGTAGGACCTATCGTAATGACCGATCAGTTAATACAATAACGGGATGAGCCTAAAAATAACGGTGGAGCTTCCTTAATGCAATCAACAGGCAGTATGCAAGCTTCTATGGCTTTGGATAATTTCTTTCAGCACATGTCAACTGCTTGCTAACATAGTATACTAGCCTCTGGATCTGATTCCCTTCCTGCAGCGGTGCGACACTTATGGCACGCACCGACACTCCTAAATAGATATATAATTCTTTATGATCCAGCGGCTTAGACAAGATGAGGGGTCCCTCTAAGAGACATACTAGATCTTGGAATGCATCCATACAATCATATGTCTATGTGAAGTTCCTCTTTTGATCAAGTTGAAGAAGGGAATGCACTTACCTGTGGCCCTGAAGATGAATCGACTCGGGGCAGCGACCTTTCCATTTAGACTTTACACCTGCTTAATTGTCTTTGGTGCTCGAGTATCTCTTATCGCTTGAATCTTCTCGGGATTGGCTTCAATCCCACGAGAGTCAAATGATGAAACCCAGGAATTTCCCCGATGCAATGTTGAAAGAGCATTTCAAACGGTTGAGTTTCATCACGTATTTCTGGAGAACATTGAACATCTCCACTAAATCACCGATGTGAACGCTTGATCATCGTGGCTTCACAAGCATATCATCCACATATACTTCCATTGATCATCTGATCTGATCTTTGAACATCTGGTTAACTAGCCTCTGATAAGTAGCTCCAGCTTTTTTGAGTCCAAAAGGCATCACAAGGTAGCAGTATAAACCTAGGTCGGTAATGAAGCTGGTGTGTTCCTGGTCTGGGACGTACTTCGGGATTTGATTGTGCTCAGAGTACGCATCCATAAATGAAAGCAGTTCATGTCCAGAGGTCGAGTCTACTGGTTGGTCGATCCTTGGAAGTGGAAAGCTCTCCTTCGGGCATGCTTTATTTAGGTATGAGTAATCGACGCATGTCCTCCACTTTCCATTAGCCTTTCTTACAAGTACAGGATTAGATACCCATTACGGGTAGAGGGATAAACCCATTATTCCTAAGTTTATCCACCTCCTCTTTAAGCCCAGTAGACCTCTCTGAATCCATGCAGCGTCATTTTTTTTTCACCGGGATATGCATCGGGTCAATATTCAATGCATGGCTCGCGATGGTTGGTGTGATCCCACGTATGTCAGAATGGGCCCAGGTGAACACATCAAGATTCGCCTGGAGAAAGCTGGCTAATTCCTTCATCATCGTTGTGCTAATCTGTGAACCGATCTTCAAGACCCACGATGGGTCATCGTGGTTGACCGTGATGTCAATCGTCAGCTCAGCGGGTGCAGCCTTGGGTTCTTTGGGCTCCTCTTCATCATCTCTTGGATCTATATCTTTATAGAACTGACTGTGGTGCCCGAGCCAAGGCTCGGATGTTGATTGCTAGACTTTGTTGGTTTTGATGTAGATAGGCTTCTCCACATCCTTTCCTTTTTCTTTTCATTGAGCATCCCTCAACTCAGCAACATAGCAAGCATGGCTAGTAGCCTGATCTCCATGAATAATTCCCATGCCATTCTCTGTCGGAATTTGAGTGTTAAGCACCAAGGGGCGATAGCTTCCCTGAATTCAGCAAGGGTCGGTTGGCCTAAGAAAGCATTGAATGAAGAGTTCACATCCATGACAACAAACGACAACACCCTCACTCTCCTACGGTTGTCGTCTCCTAACTCCACCTATAGCTTGACATAGCCTACCGCTTTAGTAGCAATACCATTAAGCCATGAATATGGGCTTTGCATGGTTCCAAATGTTTAGCCTCCAGTAACATCTGGTAGTAGGCCTACTTAAAAGGATATTGACTGAACTTCAGCAGTCAATCAGAATCTTTCTCACCAAGGCGTGGCCGATCATGACCGAGACCACCATTTGGTCTATTGTTGGGGCCACTATCCTGTCTGCATCTCTACTTCGAAATACGATATCGTCAATCATAGTTCTTTGTTGCTTTGCTAGAGCACCGTCTTCCATGTTCGAGCAGCAATCCATATCAACATGTCTTATAGCATTCACATAATGCTCCATCTCATTCCAGCTTTTGTCAGTTGGATGTGGTCCTCCAATAATAGTGTTAATGACTAACCTTCCTCCCGTCCATCCAGGTTCCTCGGCATTAGGTGGGGCTTGTCCTCTATTATAGTCGGATGTCCCCTACCCGCCATCCTGTGGGGCTTTAACGAACTAATGCAACTTTCTTTTAGGAATTAACTTTTCAATGACATCATAAAGGCGGCAGCACTCGTCTGTGGTTTGACCATAACTTTCATGGAACCTACAGTACTTCCCCATCTATTTCTACTTCTTTGTTAGTTCTTTCGAAGGTGGTTTCCTGTACTGTATAGTATTACAAGTCGATAGATAAATATTCTCTAAAGACATGTTCAATGGTGTATAAGCGTCAAATGTTGGGATCCTTGGCTGTCTCTCCCCGGATCCCGTCTTCGATCGCGGTTTCTATCACTGCACTCTTTTGCTCATTTGCTTTGTTTTGAACATTAACCTTAACTTTCCCAGAACTCTCTCCGGACTGTTTTACCACCACGTTACTTTTTACTTCCATGGCACTTTGGCCTGCAAATTCACTCTTTCTGGTCCAGTTTGCCTCCTCCTTCCTTAGGCACTGAGCTGCCTTCACATAAAAGCAACCCAACATAGAAGGAGGGTTTCATGTCAACCAATCGCCGAAATAAGAATCAGGGTCGACTCCCTTAGTCAGTGCCATTAGTATTGCATCATCATTTGGATTACTGACTTTTGTAACTGCCATATTGAATATTTTCCACATAATCTTTCAGTGACTCCCTCGGAACCTAGATCAAGTTGGAGAGCGACATGACATCTTTGGGGCGAGCCGTGTGCATGCGGAACTGCTCCATGAACTTCCTTGCTAACTCATCAAACGAAGAAATTGACTGCATTGGTAGCTTGGTGAACCATATGGTTGCAACCCCTTCCAAAAAAATGGTAAAACATATGCACTTGACTGCATCAATTGCTCATGCAGAGTCCATGTGCCACTCGTACTACATGAGATGCTGCTTGGAGTCGGTTTTTCCAGCATAAGCAGGCCTCTTAGGCATATTAAACCTCCGCGGATACTCTATGTACAGTATGTTGTCAATGAATGGAGTACAACTTCTAGAGAATCCCCAATCATTGTTGGTCGGGCCTTGACTTTCTTTCATAAGCTATCTCACTATAGCCATTAGATCTGGCGTCTGAAGAGCTAGAGCCTGGTGGTGGTCGTCTTCCACCTCATGTTAATGGCCCGATCCATGCCTTCGGACAACACCACGTTGCCTTGGCTCATCATGCTCCTCATGTGCCTCCTGAGCGACAATCCTATCATCGCCACTCGGTGTGGTTCGACCGCATTAGCTTGGGTTCCAGTGCCTTGGTCGGCTACGGCGCATCCGAAGTTGGCTCTTCCACCAGCAAGAAGGTTCCCCCTTGGTTGGAAGGTTCAGCACCGATCCCCCTAGAGGGTTCGGTGCCAATCCCCTTGGAGGGTTCGGTGCTGATCCCCCTGGAGGATTCGGTACTGATCTGGATAGTTTGGCGATAGTCGATCGCATAGTTTCCACTTGATGTTCTAGCATCATATGCATCTATCTTACGCTATTTGCTCCTATGATAGTCATCATATGAAGAAGAGCTCTCTGATCCTGAGTATGGAGTAGGCTCCCTCCTTGTTTTTCCACGTTGGTCTTTCAACGGGTTCATCAGGTCGATATTGGCCTGGATTTCCTGATTGAGCTGCTGACGACTATCTAGCAGTTCCTTCATCGGGACTTCAAAGTCGGCTTAGGTGATGTAATCGACTGGATTTTGGCATCGGTAGCTGTCGGTTGCACATACTGGTCAACCTGTTGAATACTAGTATCTACATTTCCTTCAGTAGCACAAGAAGTAGTGGACCTATTTCCTCTGGCCATGGCTAATAGATTCTTTATAGATCTTCTTCAAATTTGAGTAGAAATGGAAACTTGTCAATAGAAATATGGATCTATCTCACAGATACAGGAATCCACAAGTTGATGATGAGATTCAATCAAGCTAAGAATCATTTCTTGATGAAAGCACGAAAATGTTTGCACCAAAAGTTGGCACGAACACCCAAAAGATAGAAAGTAGAGAAATAAAGTGAAGAATTAAACTTAAAACAGAGAGTAAACAAGTAGAAACAAGAACAAACAAATTTATGGTGGTTCGGCGTTGATTGTCTACATCCACTTATAGGAACTGCTTTATTAAGTACTTGCTTTTTGGTTACAGAAGGATCGGATCATAATAGATCCTTGATTAAAATAGAGTAAAAGTAAAACAATAGTGTAAATGTCCCTAAAATGAACAATGAACTCTATATTTATAGGTGTAACGACCGAATATCTTTGTAGAAATCTGCCGACAGAATCTCATGATGTAAATGAGGTCACCCAAAAAGTTTCATGGCCCAACTCCCAATGATGGGCAATTGGAGCCGATTGGTCCAAATGGCCAGTGGCTTCATGCGATCCCTCATATGAGTCCCCCTCTATGCTAGCTTCATGTTTCCAAAGTTGTTTTGCATAGTCGTCTAGATGTTTTGTGGAGATATAAATTGATTTCCGTTGAGTTGAACTGTTGGTTTAAGTTGTTCATAGCCATAGTGATACGATCTGATCCCCTACATAAGGGAAGAGATAGGTATCGGTCCCCCGCCTAGGGGAGGCACTAATCCATACTTAGAACATTCCAAGTAGTCTATCTCACTTGACCGTTGCTTCATACCATTGTTTGTGCTTGATCTTAGGACCCCATAATCATCCATCTGGGTTACTTGCCTTGTTTAACATCGAGTCTAACCTGTCCAATCAGTCAGGATATAGCTGGGTCAAAAGGTCGGATAACATACGATGAGAGTACAGACACATTCAACTACATCATGGAGTCAACTCCATCACCCACATCGAACAGCTCTTTATCCCCGCCAAATGTCTACTTTTCCCCTCCACCCTTGTAGGAATAGCCTTCTACTGGTTCTTGCACCTACGATTTGACAACATCCACTCTAGGGCCCAACTATGCACAGACTTCAAGCTCATTTCTTCACATCCCACACGCATGTAATGTTAGCCAATGAACCGAGTAATATTAAGCAGGGCCTTCTAAGAGTCTACGTTTGTATGCCAGCCACTTCAACAAAGAGTCCACCCGGGCTAAGTGTCCGGATGTTAAAAGCTTTGTCGTGGCCCTATGTTCAGGAGTTTAATACAAATCCATGATATGGAGAGAACTCCAAAAATAGTAACATCGTCCCTAACTGGCTTCTAACATTGGTCGAATGGCATGATGAGGATGGAAGACACGGATCTTTCAAACAGCGACAATGAGGCTCCTCACCTATAACGGTCCTTACAGCAGCAACGATTGCCACAATAGCAGTCATTGGACTGATGCCTAAAGGCATCCACAGAACGGCCCTCCCTACAGGCCCAGGTATCATAACTACTCTCACTTGAACATGGACATTTCTACCATCTACCTTACCACCAGGAACCACATGCGGTATCAAAGATCCGCTACCATCAAAGACAGGAAGCAAGAGGAAACTTGTCGAAATAATAAGTACTGCAACTCCAATTGAGTCAACGGTCGGTCCATAATAGACTGCCATGTGCTCAAGGATGGGATCGAAAGGCTCATCTGAGAAGGGATACTTTTGAAATTTGTTCGCCATTAAGTCAAGTAAAGGGCGAATCGTGAAGAATGGCCGAATCATCCCCCTTCGGCCTAACATACAAATGTCCAGGTCATCACTGAGGTATTAACCATATGCGAAGGACCGCATATGGCAGGCAACAGCCTGGGACCCCAGTCTTGGTATTAGAGAAAGGTAGGTACTGCAGGGCAGGTTTATTCATTAGAGTTTAGGGCGTCTAAAGCACCCAAGTTGGAATCAAATCGCCCGATCAACTTTATAGCCAAAGATAAGGTAGTAATCTCCTACTACCATCACGACCCATGGTCATCACCCTTGCCTTGGGAAACTGAAATGTGCATCGAGCCTTCATGGAAGGGGGCAGGTCGGTCAATGTCATGTTTGAGAATGTGTTTAAAGCCCTCAGGCTTCCTGCTTCTAGCCTTACCCCGTGCGCCTTGCCCATTTATAGCTGTAGGGGTATAGACATTATTCTCGATAGGCACGACCTTACTCGTTACTGATAGAGTAAAAGGTATGCCTTGAGGGCAATAATGTAATTTTTTACAAAAGTCTAACTCGATAACCAACCTTGTTCGAAATAAAAGGTGTTTCCTTTCTGTTATATACTTGCTATAAAATGTTACAAATAATTAATTAGTTCATTTAAATATCCTTAATCAAGATGTATCGAGATTGGACATCATTCATCCATGGAGACTAGAGTACGTAACGCTCTCCAAATATTGGGAAATGTATTACTCAAAGCTATTGGAGGCACCAAGGGGTTACGTACTGATAGCTATTATATAACTATGGAATGACTCTCTTAATAGTTTTCTGTTGGTAAATATAATTAAGGTAAAACAAAAAATATCGAGGTGACTAATTTACACAGTTCTCTTGACTTGGGAATAATGTTGATCTTCAATATGAAAGATCTGTTTTGATTATAGTTAAATCGTGGCTTGACGTCCATCGAAGGACTATAGTTGGGTTGAGTGGAAGTATTGGAAGTGAAACACTATTCAAAGGAGGATTTGTTTCCTCAATTATATGGGTTTAATATCATGGTCAGCTAAAGTCAACTCAAAGTCAAAATCTCTAGCCAGAGCAGTTTGATTAATAATAATTTTTGTTATTGAACCAAGGACTTTATGTTTTGACTATAGAGTTGAATATGGATTATATTTGAATTTTGATCATTACCAAATTCCATAAGTCCAAAGTGGTATAGTTTTACCGAAGAGAATTAATGTAAATAATCATCGCTACCAGTAATGCTCAACAAAGTAAAATTGGATTTTACCAAAACCAAGTAAGCGATAAATTTGACCAAAATGTCACACTAACTGCTAAGTGACGCGTGAACGTTAATATTTGAATTGTCCGATATTAACCGCTAACCAAACTTACACTTAAAAGTCTCACAATTGAACCGTTGAATACTCTTGTGACCACCTAATTTAATTAATTTATAATCATTATAAATTAACTAAATTAATTAATATTTATGACATTTTAATTATAACATTTTAATTGATTGTATTGAATAATATTAAACAGTGTGTTTATAATAGATATAAATATACTAATCGATATACGATATCAATATGCGTTTAAATTGGATTTAAATGCGGGAACTTTCTGAATGGGCTTAAAGGTGTTTAAGATCCATAAACATGCCATACATGGCTGCCCATGTTTAGGATAGGAGGAGGAGTTTCTTTTTTTAAGTTTGAAATGAAAAGTTAGTTTTAATTATAAAGGAGATGAAAATGTTGTATTAATCACACGTTTTTTTTCTCTCCTTTAATAAGACATTACTTTTTCATTCTTCTCTCTCAAAATAAACCTCAAAACCAAAAAAAGAAGGCTAGCCATGGCCTGCTAAATAGAAAAAGTTCCAAAGGTCTAACTACATCAAATTCAATACCATTCGATAGTTGGTGGTTGGCAATTCGGGAGTCAACAACTTCTAATTTGCAAATAGATTCAAGGAGATCGATTCAACATTACAAATTGTATGCAAGGGCTTTGGCAAAAGGTAAATATCTGATTTAACTTTATTTCAACAAATTTATATGCTATTTTATTTATGTGATAGGATGTTAGACTATATTATGAACCTTGTATATCGAAATGTTGTCAAAATTAGTAAGTTGTATATATAGTTGCATATATAAATAAATAAATTTAAAAAAAATATTTTATGAATGTTTACCATGCTAGTGTTCATGGCCAGTAAATAAATAAAAATTAATTTTATAATAAAATATTAGTATAATTGATTTCGAGAAAACTAGTAATTATTTCTAAATATGTAACGATCCTAATTTTTAGTAACATTATTTAGGATATTTAGTTAGTTAAATTAAATAAAATAACATAATGATTAGGGGATTGAGATTTGTGATTAGTAAAAGGGTAGTCGTGCACATTAAACAAATAAACTAAGGGAATTAAAATGAATTAAGTTAGGATAAGTAGACAAGGGCAATATAGGAATAAGTAATATCCTTATACCCTAAACCCTCCCATACATTCATTTTACACGTTTATTCTCACAAACAAAAGCATAAGAGGCCGGCCACCATTAGGAAAGCAAGAAGAAGATAAAGCTAAAATCAAGATGGAGAAGCTTAAGCAACTTAATCAAAGATCAAATCTCAACTTTTTAATCTCAAGCTAAAGGTGAATAATAACTACATCTCATTTTTTTAAATTAATTTTGGTTTTATATTAAATCCGAGCTAATTTGCAAATGTTTTGTCATGTTTTAATTGTTAAATTGGACATATATGCTTGTTGATGATTTATGCGAATTCATATAGATTTTATGATATGTTTTAATGTGAAAACCCTATTAAATGACATCCAAATGCCTTACAATTTTAGAATATGATCAGAAATGAAATTTTAGAGATGGGTATTAATTTTCTTAATTTTCTGAGTTAATGTCGATTTCATATTAATTTTCTAGTGAAGAAAATGGTTATTTGGGTTTAAAATTAATTACGGCTATTTTGTGATGATTTTGGATCAAAAATTAATATATGTTAGAAAAAATATTAAAAATGATTTATGGGAATTTTTATATTTTTTTCCTAAGTATTTTAATAGATATATAAAATTATTTAAGGTATGGGACATAAATGTTTTATATATTTATAAAATGAGAAGGGGTATTTTGTAAATAATTTAATTTGTTATTTCTGAAATTTCGGTAGTACTTTTGAAAAAGAAATTAGCAACCAATCAAGTTTTAACAAACAAGGCAGGTTAGTTGAAAAGAATTGCTTTAAAAGGTTAAAAATCAGTTTAAACATGCTTTTTACATGTTTCACCACTTTCGGCACCTAGCTTTCAACCGTGTACTTCCGCCTCCATCACCATCGAAACCAATGTGCATGGTATCAAAGACTTGGTACGTAGCGAATTGGACTGTGGCGAAAGGTATGTGGTCGAAACAAGGGGTTCCGAAGGGGTTGAAGCTTTACTTTGTTTTTAAAAGAAAATGTGTCTGCTTTGCTTTTGCTTTTGATTTCGACTTGGTTAGCTTCCGACAGGGTCAAATTGTTTTAAAGGAATGGTTTTGAAAGAAGTTGCGCCTTTTGTTTTAAGTTAATGCTTTCGAAGGGGCCGAAACCCCTTGTTGTCGCTTTATACCTTTCGAAGCAAATGGTTTCAGAAGACTTACTTTGTTTTAAAACTTAGCCACTTCTCCAATGCTTGCGAACGATTGGTTTCGACACCATCACTTCTTTACTTAGGAAATAGCTTTCGGAAGAGTGCTTTCGACTTAGTTGTTTTATGACCCTTTGTGTTATTGAAACTAAAACCCAACTGGTTTCGAAAGAAAAGGTTTTAAATGGTTTTGAAAGGTTATTCCACATGTTTAACTTGAACCCAAATGCTTTCGAAAGGTTTGTTTATAGAAAAGGATTTGAATGCTTTCGAAAGGTTTTAAAAGAAGGATTCGAAGGGTTGGTTCCCCAATGTTTTCGAAAGGTTTAAGTGGAAGGTTTCCAAAGGTTTCGAAAGGTATATTTAAAGTTTTTTGATAAAAGGACGTCTAGGGTTTTAAATCTTTCGAAGGAGAGGTTTTTCAAGGTTTTCAAAAGGTTTATTAAGAATGGTTTCGAAAGGTATGTTTTTGCCTTTCGGCCTAAGGTTTTAAATGGATTCGAAAGGTGTACTTTCAAAATTTTAAATGTTTTCATCGATAAAGTTTTATGTAAAGTATATATATAACATAGCAAGGTGCTTTGAGTAAAGCATAGAGTATATTTTCCTTGTTTAAGTATGATTTAAAAAGATTAAATCATTTTGAAGGAAAAGGTTTTCAAGAAAAAATTAAGGGTAGACGACCCTAAGTAAAATGACTCAGGTATTAGAATACTAGATGGGACTAGTATAGGGTCGCGCCCTATACATTAGCTATTATCCCCTAGCTAATTTAGTCCAAAATTCCAATGTATAGGGCATTGTCAAAGGTAAGACTAAAATGATGTTACACATAGAAAGGAATATATAGAGTGAGGATAGGTTATTGGTGAGCTCGCAAAACCATTAAGATCGGTTGACCCTGGGAGAATTAAGTTAGGGACAGACCGTCCAGAAGAGGAGTATCTAACAGAAGTTAGATTATTTGTTTATTTTGTCTGGTAGGCCCGAGTCAGCCAAAGGTTAGTAGTCAGCCAAACAAAACTATATGGTTTGGATGGATAGTCCATTGTTACCTGATTTATATGCTTTCATGATATTGATACTTTATTAACCAGTTTGGGTTGCATTATTATGATTTGCAAAAGATATATTTTAAAAGGATATTGGTGAGGGGAAACCGTTCCGCTAAGCGGTGTGGTCTCACTTAATATCAAATTACCGAGATGTATAGTATTATTCACACCAGGCTTTATGTCTGACTCGACGTTTATGTTTTTCCCTTTAAACTCTTGGGTGCTCAAAATTGATTTGAGTAGGCCAAGGTTGAGGATTTTCAGGTTTTAGTAGGTGGATGAATAAAGCTTCCGAAGACGAGCAGGAGGCTGATGCTAGCTATATTTAGGAGTTGTTATGTTTTTATTTCCGCTGTGTTATTTTAATTCTATTATGACTATTAAGTACTTTGGTCATCCAAGGGGGCATCTTCATATGTCGCTCTTGGTGTATTTTGTAATAATTATATTTGATCTGAACCTGGGAAATGTTTAGGATTATGTAACTTGGATATGAAATGTTATTTTGAAATGTAATCAGAAAAATGTTTTAATCTGTGATGATTTTATTTCATATTTAAGTGCTTTTGATATTATAGATACCATTAACATTACCGTATCTGGTCACCGGAAGTTAATATTATGGATGACTGCAGCATCTGTAGTGCTTAGCTTCGGGCCTCCAAATAGGGGATGTTACAACTTGGTATCAGAGCCTGGGTTTAGGAAAAAAAGTTTAAAACTAAAATGATTTTTGAAAACATAATCCTAAGGAATTAGATATAAGATTAGGGTATGGGATAACGCTATAGTAACGTACTTGTATTTGCTATATATAAGTATATGCTATATCTCTATTCTCCTATCTCTCTTAGGTAATTCTTTGTATCTTACGAGGCTTGAATATAGATATGGAAGCTAGAAGTGGAAGAGTTATCCTTTGTGGGGGAAGCACCAAAACAAATGGAAATTCCATACCAAATACCAGGAGAAACCTAGGTCAGGCACATGCTGGAAATGTGGGTGCTGGAGTCCCGCAAGTTGACATGGGAGCAATGTATCAGTTCTTTGTCAACATGATGCATGCGGGTGTTGATGCTGGAGTAGTCAGAGGAGCAGTTCAGGAAGCTCCGGTGGTCAACAACTATGTTATTCTGAGTAGAGATTATGCTCGGTTGGGAGGAAAGCCATTTATAGGAACTGAAGATGCCATTGAAGTAGAGATTAAGGCCCAATGATGAGCAGAAGAGAAGGCTTGCTTATAGACAGCTTTCGGGAGTAGCGTTGTATTGGTGGAATAGTGTAACGATTGGAGTAAATGAAGAGACTATGACATGTGCTAAGTTCAAGAGGAGGTTTGGAGAGAGGTTTATGACTGAGATTACTAAGTCTGCACTGCTCAGAAAGTTTACTGAGTTGGAGCAGGGGAAGATGACTGTGCTGGATTATGCTACAAGGTTTGAGGAGTTTGCAAGGTATGGCTATGCTACGGTGGATACTGTGATTAAGAGGAACGAGAATTTCATCAGGGGGTTGAAGCCTGAACTCGCAAGGGAAATGTTACCACATATCATGGATTCTTGTGATGTTATAGTAGAGATGGCTTTGAGGAATGAAGAGATGCTTGCTTTTCTAAAGAGGAATAAGGAGAAGGAAGTCCAGGTGGGGCAGAGTCAAAAAAGAAAGTTCTTCCATAAGAAATGAGCTCAAAAGGGTCTGCAAAGAAAGGGAAATCGGAGGTTGCCTGCTTTAAGTGTGATAAGAAAGGGCATTTTGCTAACGAATGTCGCTCAGGAGAGGGAAAAAAGGTGATCGGGAAGAAGAATATCATATGCTTCAACTGCGATCAAATTGGACATTACAAGAACTAATGCAAGGAGCCTGCTAAGGATGGAAGGGAAAAATGTTTGCATTGGAGCCAGCTACCTCGAGGCCAACAGCAGAGGAAAACGGAAAAGCTGAGTTGGGAGGTACGCTTTTGATTCATGGTATGTCAGTTAGCGTTCTGTTTGATATTGGTGCATCGCATTCTTTTATATCTTATTGCTTGGTAGATAAGCTTAACCTAGAACCCTCATACCTAGTTACTTCCTTAAGGGTTGCAAATCCGATAGGAGGGTATGCGACACTTGGGATGAAGTGTGACCACCTAGGGTTTGAATTATTAGGTCATACCTTTGTTTGCAGTTTGCATGTGTTTGACTTCGTAAGGTTCAGAATTATTTTGGGCATGGATTGGCTAAGTAAGTACGATGCTAGGATATTTTGCCATGATAGGAAAATATCGCTTGAACACCCTGACTGTAGTGATCGGATTGTATATACCGTAGAAAACCCTAGCTGTGAGGTGAATGCTTTATTGGGTGTTGTGGAGATAGAAGACGAGTTGAATCGCGTTTTCGTGGTTAGAGAATTTGCGGATGTTTTTGAACCTGTAGTAGGATTGCCACCGAAACGAGCTATTGAGTTTTGGATAGATTTGGTACCTAGAGCAGAATCAGTGCGTAGACCTCCAAGCAGGATGACACCTACCGAGATGAGGGAGTTGAAGGTGTAGTTGGTGGAGTTGGAAGGCAAGAATTTTATTAGGCCAAGTAGTTCACCTTGGGGAGAAGCTGCAGCGTTTGCTAAGAAGCCGGACGGATCTTTGAGGTTATGTATCGATAATCGTAAGTTGAATGAGAAGACGATAAAGAATCGATATTTGTTGCCTAGAATTGACGATTTGTTCGATCAGTTGAGTGGAGCCATGGTATTTTCTCAGTTGAATTTAGCAACAGGTTTCCATCAGCTTAGAGTAGCAGAGGATAGTATTCCTTTGACAGTGTTTAGAACCAGATATGGATCGTACGAATGGTTAGCGATGACATTCGGACTAACTAATGGGCCAACATTTTTTGTGGATTTGATGAACCGAATTTTCCAAGAACACTTGGATAGATTTGTGTTGGTTTTCATAGATGATATTTTGATATACTCAAAGAATGAAAGGGAGCATGAAGTTCATCTTAGAGTGGTGCTTGAGACGCCGAGGCAGCATCAGCCGAAGGCGAAGTTTTCGAATTGTCATTTTTGAAAGAAGGAAGTGATGTTTCTTGGTCATGTAGTCTAAGAGAAAGGGTTGTTTGTAGATCTGACTAAGATTGAAGCGGTGAATAATTGGTAGAGACCTGAGACAGTGACTGAGATAAAGAGTTTTCTTGGATTAGTTGGGTACTATCGAAGATTCATAAAGGATTTTTCGCGGATAGCAGCACCGATGACCAAGCTAACGCGAAAAGATGTGAATTTTGTGTGGACCGATAAGTGTGAGGAAGCATTCCAAAAGCTGAAACACTTATTGACTAATGCACATGTGTTAGTTGTTCCGGAAGGGAATCAGGCCTTAGTAGTATATACAGATGCTTGTGGAACAGGGTTAGGAGCTGTGTTAATGCAGAGAGGTAAAGTGATTGCCTATGCTTCTCAACAGCTTAGACCACATGAGGTTAGATATCCAAAGCACGATTTGGAATTAGCCGTAGTGATTTTTGCATTTAAGGTGTGGAGACATTATCTTTTAGGAGAAAGATTTGAGTTATACCGGATCATAAGTCGGTGAAGTATTTATTCTCTCAAAAGGAGCTGAATATGAGACAGCAGAGATTGATGGAATTTATAGCTGCTTATGACTTTAGGATTGAGTACACACCAGGGTAAGGTAATAAAGAGGTTGATGCACCTAGCAGAAAACATCAGAATGCAGTGTTGGCGATGATAGCCGAGTGGAAAGATTTGGAAGCGTTGATGACATGCAAAATGCAGTGGAGGTCTGAAGCTAGATTTAGTGAGGAGACTGTTATGTTATCATGTTTAGAAGTTTGACCGGTTATGATTGAAAGGATTGCTTCTAAGCAAGGAGAGGATGGAGTGTTAGTTGAACGGGTCAGAAAGTTAAGGGATGGAACAGAGAGAGATGACTTGAAGGATTTTAGTCTTGACCAGAATGGGTGGTTAAGAAAGAAAGGAAGGTTGTGTGTTCTGAATGTAGGAAACATTAGGAAGGAAGTTCTTGAGGAATGCCATCATTCGAAGTTCACTATTCATACGGGAGGAACTAAGATGTATCAGGACATGTAGAGGAGTTTCTTCTAGGAAGGTATGAAGAGGGATGTAGGCTTATGGGTAAAGCAGTGTCTAAACCACCAACAGGTAAAGGCCGAACATCAGAAGCCAAGTGGGTTACTTCAGCCATTAGATATTCCAGTATGGAAGTGGGATTCTATCTCGATGGATTTTATAGACGGGTTGCCAAGATCTAATAAAGGAAATGAAAGTATATGGGTCACAATGGATAGGGTAACCAAGAGTGCCCATTTGATTCCCGTTAAGTCAAATAGGATGGCACCTATTTTAGCTAAGTTGTTTATGAAGAATATAGTTAGACTTCACTGAATTCCTAGTAGTATAGTAAGTGATAGAGATTCATTATTCACTAGCGAGTTCTGGAGAAGTTTACAGGAAATTTTAGGAACCAAGCTCAAGATGAGTACCGCTTATCATCCAAGACTAATGGGCAAACTGAAAGAGTTAAAAAAGTCTTGGAAGATTTATTACGAGCTTGTGTGTTAGATTTTCAGGGATCATGGGAAGACCATCTACACTTAGTCGAGTTTTCGTATAACAACAGTTATCAGGCTAGTATATGGATGGCACCATTTGAAGCTTTGTACGGAAGGCCGTGCAAATCTACAGTTTGTTGGTTAGAGACCGGGGATAGGTTGGTTCTTGGTCTGGATTTAGTTAGAGAACCTGTAGGGAAGATTGAGTTGATTCAAGCTAGAATGAAAGAAGCTCAGTCGACGTAGAAAAGTTGTGCTAATAGAAGACGAAAAGATTAGGGTTCTCTATTGGAGATCATGTTTTCATTAAGATATCACTGATGAAAGGTGTAATTCGATTCGGGAAATCAGGGAAATTGGCACCGAGATTTGTAGGACCATTTCTTATTTTAGAAAGGATCGGGAAACTCGCATATAGAGTAGAGTTACCAAACAGTTTGGTAGTAGTCCACGATGTATTTCATATTTCTCATCTGAGAAAGTGTATTAGAGACCCGGAGAATACTATAGCACCGATTGTGTTAGTGGGCTTAGTAGTAGAGCCGAATTTGACTGTAGTTAGAAAGTCAGTTCGCATAGTTGCGAGTGATGAGAAAAAGCTAAGGAACAAGATAGTCAAGTTAGTTAAGGTCTAGTGGAGCGATGATGATAGAGAATGTACTTGGGAGACTGAGAGCAGGATTAGAGATGCTTATCCTAATTTGTTTGATGGTATGTTTTACCTTTTTGATTGATTTGTTGAGTACCTTATCATAATTTTAAGGACGAAATTCTTTAAGGAGAGGAGTCTGTAACGACCCTAATTTTTAGCAACATTATTTAGAATATTTAATTAGTTAAATTAAATAAAATAATGTAATGATTAGGGGATTGAGATTTGTGATTATTAAAAGAGTAGCCGTGCACATTAAACAAATAAACTAAGGGAATTAAAATGAATTAAGTTAGGGTAAGTAGACAAGGGCAATATAGGAATAAGTAATATCCTTATACCCTAAACCCTCACATACATTCATTTTACATATTTATTCTCGAAAACAAAAGCATAAGAGGCTGACCACCATTTGGAAAGCAAGAAGAAGATAAACCTAAAATCAAGGGGAAGAAGCTTAAGTAACTTAATCAAAGATCAAATCTCAATTCTTTAATCTCAAGCTAAAGGTGAAGAAAACTACATCTTATGTTTTTAATTGATTTCGGTTTTAGATTAAATCCGAGCTAATTTGCAAATGTTTTGCCATGTTTTGATTGTTAAATTGGACATATATGCTTGTTGATGATTTATGCCAATTCATATAGATTTTATGATATGTTTTAATGTGAAAACCCTATTAAATCACATCCAAATGCCTTACAATTTTAGAATATGATCAAAAATGATATTTTAGCGATGGGTTTCAATTTCCTTAATTTTTTGAATTAATGTCGATTTCATATTAATTTTCTAGTGAAGAAAATGGTTATTTGGGTTTAAAATTAATTACGGCTATTTTGTGATGATTTTGGGTCAAAACTTAATATATGTTAGAAAAAATATTAAAAATAATTTATGGGAATTTTTATAGATTTTTCCTAATTATTTTAATAGATATATAAAATTATTTAAGGTATGGGACTAAAATGTTTTACATATTTATAAAGGGAGAAGGGGTATTTTGTAAATAATTTAATTTGTTATTTCTAAAATTTTGGTAGTACTTTTGAAAAAGAAATTAGCAACCAATCATGTTTTAACAAACAAGGCAGGTTAGTTGAAAAGAATTGCTTTAAAAGGTTAAAAATCAGTTTAAACATGCTTTTTACATGTTTCACCACTTTTGGCACCTAGCTTTCAACCGTGTACTTTAGCCTCCATTACCATCGAAACCAATGCGCATGGTATCAAAGACTTGGTACGTAGCAAATTGGACTATGGCGAAAGGTATGTGGTCGAAACAAGGGGTTCCGAAGGGGTTGAAGCTTTACTTTGTTTTTAAAAGAAAATGCACCTGCTTGGTTTTTTCTTTTGCTTTTGTTTTCGACTTGGTTAGCTTTCGACAGGGTCAAATTGTTTTAAAGGAATGGTTTTGAAAGAGGTTGCGCCTTCTGTTTTAAGTTAATGCTTTCGAAGGGGCCGAAACCCCTTGCTGCCGCTTTCTACCTTTCGAAGCAAATGGTTTCGGAAGGATTACTTTGTGTTAAAACTTAGCCACTTCTCCAATGCTTGCGAACGGTTGGTTTCGACACCATCACTTCTTTACTTAGGAAATAGCTTTCAGAATAGTGCTTTCGACTTAGTTGTTTTATGACCCTTTGTGTTATTGAAAGTAAAACCCAACTGGTTTCGAAAGGAAAGGTTTTTAATGGTTACGAAAGGTTATTCCACATGTTTAACTTGAACCCAAATGCTTTCGAAAGGTTTGTTTATAGAAAAGGATTTGAATGCTTTCGAAAGGTTTTAAAAGAAGGTTTCGAAGGGTTGGTTCCCCAATGTTTTTGAAAGGTTTAAGTGGAAGGTTTCGAAAGGTATATTTAAAGTGTTTTGATAAAAGGACGTCTAAGGTTTTAAAGCTTTCGAAGGAGAGGTTTTTCAAGGTTTTCAAAAGGTTATTAAGAATGGTTTTGAAAGGTATGTTTTGGCCTTTCAGCCTAAGGTTTTAAATGGATTCAAAAGGGGTAATTTTAAAGGTTTAAATGTTTTCATTAACAAAGTTTTATGTAAAGTATATATATAACATGGCAAGGTGCTTTGAGTAAAGCATAGAGTATATTTTCCTTGTTTAAGTATGATTTAAAAGGATTAAATCATTTTGAAGGAAAAGGTTTTCAAGAAAAATTTAAGGGTAGATGACCCTAAGTAAAATGACTCAGATATTAGAATACTAGATGGGATTGGTATAGGGTCGCGCCCTTTACATTAGCTATTAGCCCCTAGCTAATTTAGTCCAAAATTCCAATGTGTGGGGCATTGTCAAAGGTAAGACTAAAATGATGTTACACACAGAAAGGAATATACAGAGTGAGGATAGGTTACTGGTGAGCTCGCAAAACCATTAAGATCAGTTCACCCTGGGAGAACTAAGTTAGGGACAAACCGTCCAGAAGAGGAGTATCTAACAGAAGTTAGATTATTTGTTTATTTTGTCTGGTAGGCCCGAGTCGACCAAATGTTAGTAGTCAGCCAAACAAAACTATATGGTTTGGACAGATAGTCCATTAGTTACATGATTTATATGCTTTCATGATATTGATACTTTTTAACCAGTTTGGGTTGCAGGATTATGATTTGCAAAGATATCTTTTAAAAGGATATTAGTGAGGGGAAACCCGTTCCGCTAAGCGGTGTGGTCTCACTTAATATCAAATTACCGAGATGTATAGTATTATTCACACCAGGCTTTATGTCTGACTCGAAGTTTATGTTTTTCCCTTTAAACTCTCGGGTACTCAAAATTGATTTGAGTAGGCCGAGGGTTGAGGATTTTTAGGTTTTAGTAGGTGGACGAATAAAGCTTCCGAAGACGAGCAGGAGGCTGATGCTAGCTATATTTAGGAGTTGTTATGTTTTTATTTCCGCTGTGTTATTTTAATTCTATTATGACTATTAAGTACTTTGGTCATCCAAGGGGGCATCTTCATATGTCGCTCTTGGTGTATTTTGTAATAATTATATTTGATCTGAACCTGGGAAATGTTTAGGATTATGTAACTTGGATATGAAATGTTATTTTGAAATGTAATCAGAAAAATGTTTTAATCTGTGATGATTTTATTTCATATTTAAGTGCTTTTGATATTATAGATACCATTAACATTACCGTATCTGGTCACCGGAAGTTAATATTATGGATGACTGCAGCATCTGTAGTGCTTAGCTTCGGGCCTCCAAATAGGGGATGTTACAACTTGGTATCAGAGCCTGGGTTTAGGAAAAAAAGTTTAAAACTAAAATGATTTTTGAAAACATAATCCTAAGGAATTAGATATAAGATTAGGGTATGGGATAACGCTATAGTAACGTACTTGTATTTGCTATAAATAAGTATATGTTATATCTCTATTCCCTTATCTCTCTTAGGCAATTCTTCGTATCTTACGAGGCTTGAATATAGATATGGAAGCTAGAAGTGGAAGAGTTAACCTTGGTGGGGGAAGCACCACAACAAATGGAAATGCCATACCAAATGGTTATTTAATATTCATTTTTCTAGTGAAGAAAATGGTTATTTGGGTTTAAAATTAATGACGGGTATTTTATGATGATTTTGGGTCAGAAATTAATATATGTTAGAAAACATATTAAAAATGATTTATGGGAATTTTTGTAGATTTTTCCTAAGAATTTTAATAAATATATATAAAATTATTTAAGGTATAAGACTTAAATGTTTTATATATTTATAAAAGGAGAAGGGGTATTTTGTAAATAATTTAATTTTTTATTTCTGAAACTTCGGTAGTACTTTTGAAAAAGAAATTAGCAACCATTCATGTTTTGACAAACAAGGCAGGTTAGTTGAAAAGAATTTCTTTAAAAGGTTAAAAATCAGTTTAAACATACTTTTTACATGTTTCACCACTTTCGGCACCTAGCTTTCGTCCGTGTACTTCCGCTTCCATCGCCATCGAAACCAATGCGCATGGTATCAAAGACTTGGTACGTAGCGAATTGGACTGTGGCGAAAGGTGCAACGACCCTATTTGGATATTTAGTTAATTAAATTAAATTAAATAATGAAATGATTAGGGGATTGAGATTTATGATTAGTACGGGTAGTCGTGCCATGTTAACAAATAAACTAAAATGAATTAGAATAAAATAGATAAGGGAAGTTTGATAAGGGGCAAAATTGGGGAAAGACACAATCTAATACCCTAAACCCTTAAGCCGTATTCATTCTACACTTTCATTATCAAAAAACTAAAAATAGAGGTCGGCCAACATTAAGCAAGAACAAGAGGAAGATAAGGTAAAGGAAGAAGCTAAATCAACATTAATCCATTCTCAAATATCAACTCCTTAATCTCAAAACTAAGGTGAATATTGACTACATCTCATGTTTTCTTTCGTTTTCGGTTTTAAGTTGAATCCAAACAATTTTGCAAGGTTTTGCCATGTTCTCGAATGTTGAAATGATTATATATGCTTGTTGATGATTTATGCTAATTCATATAGATTTTATGATATGTTTTATTGTGAAAACCCTATTAAATGACATTCAAATGCCTTGCGTTTAGATTTAGTCCAAAAATGATATTTTAGAGATGGGTTTCAATTCCCATAGTTTTCTGAATTAATGTGGATTTAATATTAATTTTCTAGTGAAGAAAATGATCATTTGGGTTTAAAAATATCTATGGCAAAATTATATATGTTTTGGGTCTGAAATTAATATATATTGGAAAACATATTAAAAATGATTTATAGGAATTTTTATATATTTTTCTTAAGTGTTTTAATAGATATATAAAATTATTTAAGGTATGGGACTTAAATGTTTTATGTATTTATAAAAGGAGAAGGGATATTTTGTAAATAATTTAATTTGTTATTTCTGAAATTTTGGCAGTACTTTTGAAAAAGAATTTAGCAACGATTATGTTTTGACAAACAAGGCAGGTTAGTTGAAAAGAATTACTTTAAAAGGTTAAAAATCTGCTTAAACATGCTTTTTACTTGTTTCACCACTTTCAGAACCTAGCTTTCGACCGTGTAATTCCGCCTCCATCACCATCGAAACCAATGCGCATGGGTCAAAGGCTTGGTACACAGTGAATTGGACATAGGCGAAAGGTATGCAGTCGAAACAAGGGGTTCCGAAGGGGTTGAAGCTTTACTTTATTTTTAAATGAAAAAACGCTTGCTTTGCTTTTGCTTTCAACTTGGTTAGCTTCCGAATGGGTCAAATTGTTTTAAAGGAATGGTTCCGAAAGAGGTTGCGTCTTTTGTTTTAAGTAGATGCTTTCGAAGGGGGCGAAACCCCTTGCTGCCGCACCTTACCTTTCGAAGCAATGCCTTCGAAAGGGTTTCTTTGTTTTAAAACCAAAGCTGCTTCTCCAATGCTTTCGAAGGGTTGGTTTTGACACCATCACTTCTTTACTTAGGTAGTTGTTTTCGAAAGAGTGCTTTCGACTTAGTTATTTTATGGCCCTTTGTTTTATTGAAGGTAAAACCCAAAGGTTTCGAAAGGAAAGTTTTTAACTGGTTTCAGAAGGTTGTTCTACATGTTTAACTTGAACCCAAATGCTTTTGAAAGGTTTGTTTATAGAAAAGGATTTGAATGCTTTCGAAAGGTTTTAAAAGAAGGTTTCAAAGGGGTGGTTCCCCAATGTTTTCGAAAGGTTTAAGTGGAAGGTTTCCAAAGGTTTCGTAAGGTATATTCAAAGTATTTTAATAGAAGGACGTCTAAGGTTTTAAAGCTTTCGAAAGAGAGGTTTTTCAAAGTTTTTGAAAGGTTTATTAAGAATGGTTTCGAAAGGTATGTTTTGGCCTTTCGGCCTAAGGTTTTATTTGGTTTCGAAAGGGGGTACTTTCAATGGATTCGAAGGGGTACTTTCAAAGGTTTAAATGTTTTCATCAACAAAGTTTTGTGTAAAGTATATATAACATGGCAAGGTGCTTCGAGTAAAGCATGGAGTATATTTTCCTTGTTTAAGTATGATTTAAAAGGATTAAATCATTTTGAAGGAAAAGGTTTTCAAGGAAAATTTAAGGGTAGATGACCCTAAGTAAAATGACTCAGATATTAGAATACCAAATGAGACTAGTATAAGGTCACGCCCTATACATTAACTATTAGCCCCTAGCGAATTTAGTCCAAAATTTCAGTGTGTAGGGATTTGTCAAAGGTAAGACTAAAATGATGTTACATGTAGAATGGAATATACAGAGAGAGGATAGGTTATTCATGGGCCTGCAAAACCATTAGGATCAGTTGACTCTGGAGAAGTAAGTTGGACAGACCGTCCAGAAAAGGAGTATCTAACAGAAGTTAGATTATTTATTTATTTGTCTGGTAGGCCCGAGTCAGCCAAAGGCTAGTAGTTAGCCAAATAAAACTAGTTTTCGGACAGATAGTCCATTTGTTACCTGATTCAGATGCTTTCATGATATTGATATTATTGTTTTAACCAGATTTGGTTGTAGGATTAAGATTTGCAAAGGATATGTTTTAAAACGATATTAGTGAGGGGAAACTCATTCCGCTAAGCGCCGTGGTCTCACTTAATATCAAATAACCGAGATGTATAGTAATATCACACCAGGCTTTATGTCTGACTCAAAGTTTATGTTTTCCCCTTAAATTCTCGGGTGCTCAAAATTGATTTGAGTAGGCTTTTGAAAGGAAAGGTTTTAAATGGTTTCAAAAGGATATTCACATGTTTAACTTAAACCCAAATGCTTTCGAAAGTTTTGTTTATAGAAAAGGATTTAAATGCTTTTGAAAGGTTTTAAAAGAAGGTTTCGAAGGGGTGGTTCCCCAATGTTTTTGAATGGTTTAAGTGGAAGGTTTCCAAAGGCTTCGAAAGGTATGTTTATAGTGTTTTGATAAGAGGATGTCTATGGTTTTAAAGCTTTCGAAAGAAATGTTTTTCAAGGTTTTCGAAAAGGTTTATTAAGAATGGTTTCGAAAGGTATGTTTTGACCTTTTGGCCTTTTTTAGTTGTATTGAGAGGGGTACTTTCAATGGATTCGAAATGGATACTTTCAAAGGTTTAAATGTTATCATCAACAAAGTTTTGTGTAAAGTATATGTACATGGCAAGATGATTTGAGTAAAGCATAGAGAATATTTTCCTTGTTTAAATTATAATTTAAAGGTTTAAATCAATTTGAAAGAAAAGGTTTTCAAGGAAAATTTTATGGGTAGATGACCCTAAGAAAAATGACTCAGATATTAGAATACCAGATAGGACTGGTATAGGGTCGCGCCCTATACATTAGCTATTAGCCCCTAGCTAATTTAATCCAAAATTCTAGTGTGTAGAGCTTTGTCACATGTAAGACTAAAATGATGTTACATATAGAAAGGAATATACAGAGTGAGGATAGGTTATTGGTAAGCCCGCAAAACCATTAGGATAAGTTGACTCTGGTAGAATTAAGCTAAGGGTGGACCGTCCAGAAGAAGAGTATCTAACAGTAGTTATATTATTTGTTTATTTTTTCTAGTAGGCCCGAGTCAGCCAAAGGTTAGTAGTTAGCCAAACAAAACTGTATGGTTCGGACAGATAGTCCGTTTGTTACCAGATTTATATGCTTTCACGATATTGATATTATTGTTTTAACGAGTTCTGGTTGCAGGATTATGATTTGCAAAAGATAGGTTTTAAAAGGATATTAGTGAGGGGAAACCCATTCCGCTAAGCGGCGTGGTCTCACTTAATATCAAATAACCAAGATGTATAGTATTATTCACACCAGGCTTTATGTCTGACTCGAATTTTGTGATTTCCCCTTAAACTCTCGGGTGCTCAAAATTGATTTTAGTAGGCTGAGGGTTGAGGATTTTCATGTTTTAGTAGGTGGACGAATAAAGCTTCCGAAGACGAGCAGGAGGCTGATGCTAGCTATATTTAGGAGTTGATATGTTTTTGTTTCCGCTATGTTGTATTAAGTTTGTTATGACTATTAAGTACTCTGGTCATCCAAGGGGGCATCATCATATGTCGCTCTTGGCGTACTTTGTAATAATTATATTTGATCTGAACCTGGAAAACATTTGGGATTATGTAACTTGGATATGAAATTTTATTTTAAAATGTAATCAGAAAAGTGTTTTAATCTGTGATGATTTTATTTCATATTCAAGTGCTTTTGATATTATAGATACCATTAACATTACCGTATTTGGTCACCGGAAGTTAATACTATGGATGACTGTAGCATCTATAGCGCTTAGCTTCGGGCCTCCAGATAGGGGATGTTACAAAACATTATACATCATATGTTACATGCTTTAATTTTATAAAATCTGTTTATATAAAATATACATTCGAATTTTATTTTATTATACACACACACACACATATATATATATATATATATATTATATATGAACATACATTTATAAATTTAAGATGAAAAGGCTATCTTAATTTCAAGTAGATAAAATGGCTATGTAAACTAGTGTTAATCACATATTAATGATTACATTCAATTACTCCTTTAATAAGAAATTTCCATTTCATATTCATTCATTCTTCTCATTAAGCTAATAATTTCTAGTGTTAATCATATATTATTTTTTACATTCAATTTCTCCTTTAATAAGAGTTTGTCTTATTTTAGCAAAGCTAGCTGGCTTTTATATGGACCGTTCACTTTTATTGGTGAATATTAATAATAGATGTTTGGCATAGGCACAAGAACAACTAAAGGAGGAAGAAACAGGCGCTAGGCAGAAGGAACTAAACTACTAATAGACAAGGGACAACTAATCTTTGTCATCACTACTACTATCAACAGTAGAAATAGGTCCTACGACATGCAAATACCTAGAAAATAACGATGCCAGGTTCGGCACAAAGTGCATAGAATCACAAGAGTAATGATTAATTCTATGCTAGGTGTCATCCTTTAAAACAGTCTTACTTTGCTTACCATCTTCTCTAACAGTAGACAAGATCAACCCTTTCCCCTCAACATGATAAATCAGAGTACACACCTCATCCTTATCTCCAACAAACATATGGAAACTGCCACTCTCCGTCCTATATCTCATTTTTGATTCTTTATGCACCCAAGAATGCTCACTATGTTGCCAATAAATAGGATGCTCACTAGGCAGGGCAGCAGTTTGATCTGCCAAAGCAGAAGGCAATGAAATGACCTCCAGATCAACAAAGAAGAAGGTTCCATAGCGGGGTCACTGACGACAAAGGCATCAACAATGGTCCGACACTTAGGAATTCGAGGTTGGAGGATGGGAAAAGGTATCTTAGTAGGGATAGTTTGAGGGGGAATGGAAGCTCCAAACCCACAGGTCTCAATAGTATGACCAAAGGACCGACATGTCGTGCTAATATCTGGTTTCCATCTATAGTGAACTTTCACCTCAACATCATGACCCTCAGCAATTCTTAACCTAAGATTTAAAGACAGTGGTTTATCAGGAGTGATTTCAATTAGAGCCTTATCATACGCTAATCTTTCCCAGACAAATGTGTAGGCATCAAAACACTTAACATTGTCAACAAGACTGGCTAACCTCAAGACCAATCATGGGATGTAAAACAGATGGGATATGATAGAAGTGTGCCCAAACAGGAATAGGTAATACTCACTCCTTTGCCTTGTCAAATATAGGACTCTAAGTAGTGATAATGAAAGGTTTCCCATCAATGATAATTGGATCGAGCTCAAGAACACGAAGTCTTTCTTCAGCTCTCGAGAATTTGAAAAAGAACATAGAGTTATTAAAATGCACATAAAGTACACCTCTGAGTTTCCAAACTTGACAACAACGCTCTTTTATGATATGATAGGGCGGGAGAGAATCCAAAAGGAACCCATCCAAATAGTCAAACCAATAGGCAACATCCGCTTGCAAAACTTCAATAAAAGGAACCACCACACCGTCAGCCTCAACTAAATCGAAGGAATGAGGTGTATACTCCCCAGCATTCCTATGCAGAGAGGTAAAAAGAAAAGACCAAGGGGCACAAGGCACTAGAGCAGGCTTAAGTGTCTACTACAGATTCGACGACCTATCAAACAATAAGGATTGAACAAAGCTGTCAATATTACAAGCTACTGGCTGTGATAAATTGGAGTTGTCATTAACACAACCAACTCTATTGCCATCAGCACAACCAGCAAAAAGATTGGCTTCCGCTACCTTATTACCATCAATAGAAACTACAATACCCACTACATTATTACCATCAACAGAAACGACACTATTAACATCACACTCCAGCACACCCAAAATGGCACCAAAGATAGGTAATTTTTTAGTTTTGGACCACTGGACAACACCATGACTAGCAACAGCCGTGAATAAACCGGACAGAGGTGTGGAAATAGCAAACGAGTTAGTACCAACACCTGGAACCAAAGGAGCAGCGGCTAACTTAAAACCCTCCCGATGAGCCACTTTGTTAGCCTGCTCTCTCACAGCCATGTCTCTGACTCTCTATAGTGTCCCTCATAGCCTCTTCCTCCATGGACCTCTTCTCAATGGTTGCTAGCTTATGCTTTACCAAGCGCCATATCATGGCCTTGTCCATTATGCACTTCTTCATCGCCACCATCTCCTAGTAAATCCAAAGAGCATGAGACCTAGCCTATGGAAGAGAAATAATGATAAGATAATAAAGGAAAAAAGAAGGGAATTCTTAAGCGTAAAACATTATACCAAGAATGACTCCCAAATGTCAACTTCTTGTCCCAAATTTATGATGTGTCTGATCCATCTAGATTTCGGCCAGCTTTCTTGCCCTAGAACCTCTGAAGTCATCCCAACCAAGGTTTGAAGCAATCCATTCAGGCCCCTCTCGTTCATCTTCTAGACCAAGGATAGGTCGATGGACCCTACCACCCCCATTGACCTAGCAGCTCCGCCTCTTTAAAGAAGTAATACTCCCCTTCGCTTGAGTTGCTCGGCTCCTCATTATCCCCCTATATCTTCAAGTGAACTGAGTCCGGCCTGCGATATCCTTAAGGGATATATTTCATGAATGTTGACTTGGTGCTACTCTATAAGCATCAAGGGTAGAACAATGATAGTCGCTTGTGGGGGTAGAACCTTCCGCCTGAGTTGGAGGTGATGATTGGAACATTTTCCTCTAAAGGTTGGTGGTGCCATTGGATTGTGGGGTTTGAGAAGAGACGTCCCTAGAGCTAGCAAAGTTGACCAACTCAACAAATTTAAGTTATATCACTACAAAAATACAAAACAAAGCAGGAGAAAGTCAATTATGAGAAAGAGAACGACAAAAATGATAAGGCTAATGACTAAGAGGCAAACTAGATGGGTCTATCCTTGGCTTTGCCATGTTGCCTCCTCCTAATTAGTGTTCGGAAGGAGACTCGGTGTCATTATTGTTGGACAATACTTCCTCGGTTTTTTTGTAATATGGGCATGGTTTTATATGGTTCATGTTGATCGAAAAGCCTAGGGGAGACAGGAATTCTAATGAAGGAGCATATACACTCCGATGAGTTAGGGGCTCGGTGCCCACTCGCCCATCCTCCACCTCTAGTGTTCAGGAGTACTTATGCAGTTGGAGGACCATAAAACTTTACTTTCAGTGGCTAAGGCTCCATCTACATGTTATCCGAGCCGGTGGCAATCCCCTGTATCTCTCGCTCCACACACTCAAATATTTGAGGGTCTTACACCTATCACTCACCCTCATATTCTGGGTGGTCATGGCCAACGTAATACCCTGGATCGGTCTCTTTTGCCTTCTCTTCATTCACATAACCTACAACCACCTAGAGGGCTCTCCCTATCGCTACCTCAATGGTCATCATCATTGACCTACTTTTCTTAAGTCGAGGGGCCTCTCCCCCCTCTTAGCATAGACTAGTCGGGCCCTAGAAACCCGACCCAATGCATGTTCATTCGGTAAGAATAAGGGCCAATTTTCTTCCTCTTCATCCATCTTTGCTATTTGCTCTTGGTAATCTATAATGTTAACTTGGCTTTCTTCGGTTTTAACAGGAGACACTGCAATAAAAAAAGATCAAGTTAGAAGCCATAAAAAGAATAAGAATTAAAGTTAAGCTAGAGCTATGAATAGTATCTAAGGCCATGACCGCTCATACCTGCAGGATGGGGTTACTTACTGTTAGCACAAAGAAGTACTAGTCTTGGTGCCTGGAGATCTTTCCTAGAAGGCCATAGAAGAGGGCTAAGAGATTGATGGCCTGTAAGTGATAATACCTACAATTTTGGAGCAAGGGCCTGCTTTAGCAGTTTGAACGTGTGTCGCATGAAGAGTGGGCTGGGCTCTGATAGCCTAGTTCATGACAAATAATGTACAAACTTACTAAGAGATTTAGCCATTGGGAGATAGCTACGTTGGCATAGTTTGGTGGGTGCTCAAGAAATGAACGAAGAAGGGATGTAGTGAAAGGGTTAGCCTACACCGCATGTAGGGCATGGACCATGTAAGCAGTCAGCAAGGGCTGATTTGGCCTATCCGCGAGCAATGGGTAAAGCGGCTCATTTCCCTGCACCTCGTGCTGGGAAAATGTTGTGGATAGGTCATCTTTATCCTCTCTGACTTTAGACGGGCCAACCATAAAAATGCACCCCTTGGAGGAAGTTCCATTGTTAATGCCAAAAATGGATCAACACCTAAGAATAGGTTGTAGGGAACCTGTTAGACCTAGATCTAGCAGATAGCAATTGAAATGAAAGGAAAATAACAGAAATAAAGTAGAGAGACACCAGATTTTATAGTGGTTCAGCAATCTATGGCCTACGTCCACTTTATTGCTTTGTTGCTTATAGATCTGATGTAGTTTGTTTGAGATTACAAGAGATTTAAAAGAGAATAAATCACAAGTACAGGGGTTAGACATATTCTAATCTGAGAATTGCCCAAAATAGCTGCCTTGGTGACTATTGTGTGAAAATAAAAAATGAAGGAGAGGCAGAGCTTCTGCATAGTGATCGCAGAAACTAGATCCTTTTTTGATTGCTCTATGGTTTGTATTTATATGGGTAGTAGTCGTGTTGGGCCAGAAATCAAGTTGGAGCAGAGTTTAGACATCGGCTCGAATTAATGTACAAAACTGTGGGGGCCACCGACCTGTTAAACATGCCAGTACCGACATGTTTATATCGGTGCCGACATGTTTATATTTCTCAATTGTGGTTGAACTTTTTTGCACTCTTTATCCTACTTGATTTCGAAGTGTCACATATTGTTTCAATGGATCGTCGGTTGATTTTGATATTCGTTCCATCATTACTTGGTTTACTCTGATGTTTGAGCTGTTAACTTTTCAACTCTTGTACAAGGTTGTTCAAAACCCTTGGAAATCACTTGAGCGAGCATATGAGAAGTAGAGAATGACTCATGTGAAGTTTGAGTGGAAAATATGGAGCCAAAACAAGTCACCACTGACATGTTCATGACGGGGCCGACTTGTGTGGTTAGCTTATTTTTGGTTGAGATTTCTCCAAGACGTTTCTTTACCCTATCTAAGCATACCTCCAAGATTTCAAGTCATTTCATCTTCGTTTTAACGTTCTAACTTTTATTGTCTTCTACTTTGTTAAAAACCTAGTTAACATTTGCCCCTTAGAGTACGCTTTCATTGAAAATAAAGTGTGTTACGAATTGAAACAAGGCTTGGGCTGTTATTCTACGAATTCCAGTTAATAGTTTGAATAATGTTTCAAGATGTTGCTTTCGCTTGGTTTCAATTTATCAATTTCTGTTAACTACAGGCTTTAATTCTAATTGAAATTTCTTTTCTCTGCATCAGCGATGCAATTTACATACCAAAATCTATGTGTTGTTTTATGTTGTTAAATAGGTTCATAGTGATGAATTTGGGCAAGATTGGAGGAACAATGGCATATCGGTACCGACTTAGACATGTCGTACCGACTTAAACATGTCAGTACCGACATGTTAGATTAAGAATTTTTTTAAGTTTTTCTATTTTCTTTTATAATTAGACACTTGTTCAACACTTCCCTTCATGCTTTCATTTCTTCCTACTACCAAGTCTTCCAAGTGCCTAATTATCTTCATCCCTTAATTAACATCATTGTCGTCTTGTCTTTGTACCACCACCACTAGCTGAAGCTTCCCTAGACCACTCGTCACTGTTCAAAGCAATCACCAGCTGCAGATCCACCATTCAAATTCTCGAGGTCGAATAATCTTGAAACCCTAGGCCGGGGTGTTGGTGGATTACTGGGTGATGATGGTGGAGGAGATGACTTTGACCTAGTTGATTTCAATCTTGAGGGGAGATAATTGGTTTCTATAGAGTTTAATCAGTAATGAAACTAGGGTTTGCTTGGGTAAACACGTATGCTTCTAGAGAAAATTTTGATTCTCCGGCTTCAATTGCTCTTTCCGTGAATTAGCTAGGACTTGACCATCGAATTGATTCAAGTACGACGATTTGTTTAGAACTCGGACGTATTGATTGATTTCATCACATTACCTTTCCATCATGCACTTCCAGTGATCCTGAAAAGAAAAGCCTTCCGCGTCGCTTCGGATAATGGATCCATTATTGATTCTATATTGATAAGGGTAAGTTCAAAAAGAGATAATTCTAAAGTATGATGCGACTCGTTTTTCGAACACGAGCGAGCTATCTATACAGGATGGTTCATTAGCAGTGTTGGGACACTGGACTCACTCTACATGGATAACACACTACATATGCCCTCAATCAACATTTAGGATCCAATCAGTCAACACATATTGATTTCTTTTGGATTCTGAATATTGGTCACATGGGTACTTTTACTCTAATTTAAACATACCTGACCATGTTGAACGCCAAGTTTTACTGTTTAGAATGACTCGCCGATCACCCTGCTTAAAGCCCGGTGAAGGGTCGTCTACTCCTTCCAAAGCTGCATTGTCTACTGCTCCGGTCTCACCGTATGTCCCGGTCGGAACTGACCAGCCTTCAATTTATGAGTCCTAAAGCCAGCCGGTGCCGATTGATCTGGTACTATGTCCATTGCCTCCAAGGTTAGTAATTTTGAATGATCTACCAGAGTGGTTGGCCACCTCCCTAATAAAAAAATTGCTTTGCAATATTTGTTTACAACATGGCATCTCGGAGGAAGACATCCGCCTATCAATCGAAAATGAATTCACTCATAATCCTCCACTTGGCTATACGACCTATAATCGCTACATGTGTCTTAGTGGTTCCATTCCACCTTTTAATTCTTATCTGATGAGATTCCTACAAGAAATTGGGCTCGCTCCATTTCAAGTTCACCCGAACGGGCACGTGTTATTAAACTCGTTATATATCTTTTCATTCAAAAATTCAATTGGCCCCCATGATTCAACGAACTCACTTATCTTCTCAAGTTCAAAAGGAGGAAGGATTGCCCATCCTTCATGATAATAGAGCCATGGAAAAGATGTAAAGTTATCGAGAAGCTTCACGATAAACATTTTTACTTTAAGAACAAATACTTCTTCATACGCTGTCCAGAGGGATTCAACTATCTCTGGTTGAAAGGAAGTAAGCCTCTTTCCATCGGTCTCCATTATATCGGAATCTCTGAGTTTTTAGCTTAACGTATGTTTCTACAAAGGCCTTTCAAGATGTGATAATTGAGCAGTGCAATGAGGATGCTTAAGACTTGAAGGCTGTTAGGGAAAATTAGTGTACCGTCAAGTTCCTTCTGACAAATGACAACTTGTAAGAGTAGGACAACTTCAGCTTGGAAGAATAGCTGACACCGAACCTTCCACATGAAGCAGTTCTAAAAGCACTTGTTATAATGCCCCCACTCGTAGCTTCAACTAGAATTTTCAAGGGGAAGAAGAAGAAGGTTCATCCAGTGAAGAACATGAAGAGGAAGCCACTGATATAGAGGCTGATGAGCTGGTGAGAGATGATGCCCTCGATAATGAGGGTGGCGATACTATAATGACCACTATCTTGGAGGAAGATGTGGGATTCATGAGAAGAACAAGAAAAAGCTAGCTGCCAACGAAGAAGGTTATAAGTCTGATGATAATTATAGCGATTTCCTTGCTAGTGAAGGGGAAACGAGTCATTCGATGAATCGCCCGAGATGAGTCCTACTCTCCCCCAATCACATCCTCTAGAACATGTAGTCCTTGAGACTTCTAAAGCAGCCGACAATTAAGCTGTAATGACCACTGAAGAGAAAGTAGCTCGAACTCGTCCTATCGGAGAAGTCTTCCTCACCTTTAATGATCTCAGCGACATTAACTTCATAGTGACATTCTGGGCGAAATGGGTTTTGATTTCTACTTCTCTCCGGGGATAAGTATCAATAAAGATGGAGAAAAATTCATCCTTAAGTCTATGCGAACATGGTCCATAGAGTAATTATGGGGTCATTGGTGTCATACACTTCACTTAAGATCACAAACACACATCCCTGCATACACTTGACTCTCGTAATTCCAATACTTAAACATTTTCATCTTGTTTCAGGTTATATGGCTCATGATAGGTACAAAGCTCTCTCTTACAGTAGAAATGAGTACATGGGGCATACCCTCGAGCCTCATCCACCTTGACATTATGAGATGGATGAAGAAAGACAAAAGCGGAAAGATCGTGAGCACGATGAGGCTCAACATGGCTAAAGGAGAACGCCTTGAGGCTGAAGAAGAAAGATTGAAGAGGAAGAGAGAGTTTGGTGGGGACTCTTCTTGCAATGTGTATAAATAACATAATGATTCCTCCGAGCATCATGAGCTTACTTCTTACTTCGTTCCTCCACGTATTGGTGCTCAAGCTATTATTTAACGGGAAACTCTGTCATCTCAAGCCTTAACTACCGCTCCTCCCATTCAGCCCACAAGTATTACTAAGTCTAATCTTCGTAATGCCCTCCATGCCTATCAGCTGCCTATCCACATCTCTTTCTTCATGGTGTGAAGTTTGACCGAGACATTAAGCATGTGAAGAGGGAGATTACTCAGAAGAAGCTGCAAGAAGTTCAAGAAGACAAGGATGTGGGGCTTGAGTGGAAGCGTGTATATAAGGCTCTTTTCGAAGTAAACCGAATCAACTATACACAAATCGAGTCACTTAAAAGGGAAAGAGTTGAGCATGAGAGGATGAACAAGGAGTGATAAGATGATCTGCTCAAAGTCACTAGAGAAATAGATCACGCCAATAAACAAAAATCAAGCACGGAAAAATTAATGGAGGATTTGAAACAAGCCCAGGACCGAGCCATAATTGTGTTAAGAAACGAGCTGAAAGTCACTCTTGTTGAAGGCGCAAATTTCAAGGAACAAGTTAGGAGAAGGCCGAAGCGCTCATTCAGAAAGGTGAAGTCATATGATCTAAAGATCAGGCCCTATTCGAACAAGCATCCAAGCTTGAACATCTCTATGAGGAGAACCAAAAGCTTCAAGAAAAGAATAAAGGGCTAGTTGTGAAGGTGGATACCCTATCAACTGAGAAGCTTGCGAATGATATTGAACTTGCAGTTTGCCAAAGTAAACTTAATGATCTTGAAGTGGCAAAGGTCGCGGTGGATGATGCGAGAGCCAGAGAAAGCAAGAGCTGAACTGCAACCTTCAATATTTCTATGCGAGCGTTATCATGCATAGAAATATGAATTGGTTGAGAAATGATTACCCAGCGACTATTGTCGATGCATGGGAAGAGGTACTACGCTGCGTTGGAAATCATCGCTCCGAAGTCAAGCTGATGTTGTAGTACCTAGGTGTTGAAGAGATTGAAATGCTTGTTGTAGGGAAAGCAATTCTTGCCAAAGAGGATGACAATGTTGTTGTTGATGTTGCTAGTGCTCCCGTGGGCCTGAGCTCTTCGGGTCAGCATGAAGTGTCTCTTTCTAAGTCTAGAGAGCCAGTGATGATTATTCCTTCTTCGGCAGCCGCTGCAATAACTGACCTTATATCCCCGTCCCAACAGCATGTGAGTTTGAAATTTAAGTTCGAGAGAGGAGAACTACTGAAGATATTTCCTATGTTTCTCCTGTGCTCCAGCAGCTCAATTTCACTTCTGAGTCCTTTACCAAGTTGTACAACTTTCTTCTTGAAATAGGTCATCAGATGTCTCGTCTTTGCCCTCCGCGATTAGAGTTCAAGCACTGAAGCAATTTTCACCACCTCGACTGATGTTTCCACAGGCATGACTACTCTAATCCAACCATCCAGCTCCGGGCTTGACTCTGATGCTCAACAAATCACAGCCTTAGAAGGATTGGAAGATGTTTCTGCATCGCTTGAGGAGGACGTTGAGATTGTTGGTGCTTCTGATCCAACCGATGAAGAAACGATGGCAGAGCAGATACAGAAGGAGACCGAAGAGAAGATAAAGTTAAAGACATAGCCAGACGTCACCAGGATAAAAGTTCTACCATTTACGACTAAGACCGACAAGAAAAAGCCTAGAGACATGCCCGTCGATGGATCTGAAGAGCTTGATTTTGGTGCCGAAGAAGGGAAAACTTATTTTGGAGGCCAGACTCCTTTCGGAAGAAGAAAGGTGAAAAACAGAAGAAGATCAACCCCCGCCGAGGCGGTTAGAAGTGATGTGTTGGTTAAGTGCTGATGGAGTGGAGTACTTTTGGTTTTGGTATGTTATTGTGTTAACCGAATCTGTACTTTTTCTTTTCTTTTGAGTCTTAAACTGGGCGATGTTGTGCGGGTACGGCCTCGTTGTTTGTCCATGTACACGAAAAGATATTAGTAATGAAATATTAGCTTTTCTACTTTAATCTCTCTTGTGTACTTTTCTTGTATTCTATGCACTATACATGTTCATGTACCACCGCATGTATATATAATATGATTTCCAGTTCTAAAATTTCCATATTATATATTACTATTTTGTGTGATGTGATGTGTATATTACCCATAACTCTGTGCATGTAAATAGTGTAACTTGTAGTTATTTCGCATACGATTTTACTTAGTTCTATTGTGATTGCTAAAATACTCCATTCAGTGTAAGAGAACTATGATGTATTCCCATTTAACCAACTCCACGGTTATTTTTCGTTTGAGCTCAATCGAGCTCATCTTGACCATGTATGAGTTTATGCACCCCTTACCCCATAGGGCTAGTTACTCCGAACGCCAAATTTAAGCACTAGATAAGAGATTGGGTGTTCAAGGTAGCTCGTTCGGTTGCCTCCGGTCTCGGTTGCGCAATAGCTTCTATCTTCAGGAACTTGTAGTTTTGTCGCTCGGTTTCAAGAATTTAATTCCTTAACCACGATAGACTTTATTCGAGTTCAAAATAGCGATCTCGTTCAGCGTCGTCTATCTACGGGTGATGTCACTTTCGATGGTTATGAGTTTATTTCTCAATCATCTTGGCGATTTGCAATTTTCTAGTGTTGTCGGAGTAATGCTAGTCCTTGGAAAGTGGAGATTGATTTTCCACCAGTTCTGCAATCGAAAACTTTTCCGGTGTTTTCGAGCAGCGCTGGTATTTAGAAAGTTTGATAGTCCCTCGGTGTTGCTGGGGCAGCACCAATAACTAGGAAATAGAAGAGTTTCTCAGCGTTGCCAGGGCAATACTCGTACTTAGAAAGTTTGATAGTCCATTGATGTTTCTGGGGCAGCACCGATAACTAGGAAATAGAAGAGTTTCTCAGCGTTGTCGAGGTCTGGTACTTGGGGAGTTGGGATCGATTTTCCCATCGATTTGGCATTTTGGAAGTCCGTCCTTCTTATCCAGAGATTGAGAATTATTTTCCCAGTCGTGTGGCTTATTTGGTGTCACACAGGGATATTGCTTACAAGCATGCGGTTTCATTGGTTCAAGAAGCATCGTACGACTTATTGTGTGGCGCACAGGAAGGTTGTTTATAGGAATTCAGTTCCATCGATTCAAGAAGTGATATGCGGCTTATAATGTGGCGCATAGGGATACAGGCCTTTCCAATGTTGCCGGAGCAAGGCCAGTTCTCAGAAGGTGTGGATCGATTTTCTCCATCGATATGGTAGTTTGAGTTAATTTTCCCCATCAACTCGGTGGTTTGAGTCGATTTTCTCCATCGATTCGGTGGCCTTAAATCTCCTTAACATTGTTGGAGTAATGCCGATTCTCAAAAGGTTTGGATCGATTTCCCAGTCGATCCAACAGTTTTGCTTATAAGAACGTGGTTCCATTTGTTCAAGAAGCTAGCTTTATTAAAGAAGTAGAAGAAAAGGTCAAGTCCTGCCTATTTACAATGCCGCCAGTGTCCTTAGATGGTTATTTGCGAAAATAGGAAATACATAGACAGATATGAAATGTAGTAGTGCCATGGAAAGTCGTTGTTCCAAGCATGTGGAATCGGGATTCCGTCGACTATTGCTAGCTTAAATGATCTACCTCCAAGCTATTGGTAGATATTATAGGTTCCTTCCCAATTCGAGTCAAGCGCTCCTATACTTAGAAGATCTGTTTCAGGATGAGATCTCTTACCTCGAAGGTGCAGTTGTGAACCTTGGCATTGAAATGTTGTGCCACTCTCTTTTGGTGAGCAGCAATCCTCAGTTCAGCTTCCTTCCACTTCTCATCAACCTGATTAAGCGACTCGAGCAATAGCCGCTCATTCTCTCGTTGATTGAAATGTCTTTTGCGATGAGAGGGGACTTCCGACTTCACTGGTATCATAGTTTCTGAACCATATGCCAAAGAAAATGGTGAGTGTCCGGTCGCAGATTTATGTATCGTTATGTAAGTCCATAGTGCAAGCGGAAGCTCCTCAACCCAATTTCATTTAGCTTTCATTAGCCTCTTCTTTATGGTAGATTTGATGATTTTGTTCACTGCCTCCACTTGCCCGTTTACCTACAGATGTGCTACCACGGAAAAACTCTTCTCGATCCGGTAATGCTTACAGAAGTCCTTGAACAAAGCGCTCTCGACTTGAGTTTCGTTGTTTGTGATGACTTTCTACGGTACTCCAAACCTACAAATAATATTTTTGCTACAAGTCAATCACTTTTTTAGTAGTGATAGTGGCAAGCGGTTCCATTTCAGACCATTTTGTGTAGTAATCAACTGCGACGATAGTGTATTTGGCTCCTCCTTTTGCTATTGGTAGTACTTCGATTAAATTGATTCCCCATATCGTAAATGGTCAAGGGCTGACCATTTGCGTAAGTTCCAAAGATGGGGCTTTTAGGGTATTAGCAATCCTTTGGCACCGATCACACCATCTAGTGTAGTGTGCTGCATCTGTATTTACTGTCGGCCAAAAATATCCATAGTGGATAGCCTTTTTTTACTAGGTTTGCCCTCCGGTGTGATCGCTGCAGCTACCTTTGTGGATTTCCATAAGGATCTTTCTAGCTTCATCTTTGGTTACATACCTGAGCAAGAGAGCAGAGAACCCTCTCTAGTACAGCACTCCATCCTACATTACGAATCGTAGCACCTTCTAGAGATGTTTCTTTCGTTCATTCCGATCCCATGGGGAGTGTTCCTTTGAGTAGATAATCCTTGATCGGCATCATCCATGATTCTTCTTCTTCTACGGTCTCCAGAATCCAATCGACATCCATTTGATCAATGCTGGGAGCAGATAATACTTCTACTGGAATCAGTCCCGGTGACTGTGCATCTCCGGAACTGGTTAGTTAGGCTAAATAATTGACCTTTATGTTTTATTCTCCGGGAATATGAGTTATTGTATAGTGTTCAATGTCGTTGAGCAGCTCCTATGCTATTGACAGATAAGGCACCAGATTCGCTCCTTTAGCTTGATATTCTCTCTTCACTTGACAGACGACTAACTGAGAATCGTTGTAGATATTCAAAGCTTTTATTCCCAGTTCCTTCACAATCTTAAATCCTACTATTAGTGCCTCATACTCCGTCTCATTGTTAATAGCAGGAAATTCTAGACTTAGAGCATAACAAATCGACCATCCTCCAGGAGTTTCAAGCATAACTCCCGCTGCTGAGCGGAATTCGTTTGATGCGTCATCGACAATTTCTATTGCAATGCTACGACCGTAGTGTCCTCCTCCTCATCGTCTCGAATTGTGAACTCGACGATGAAGTCAGCAAGTGTCTATCCGTTAATTTCTTTTCGAGGATGGTAAGTTACATCGCATTAACTCGACCCAATGTTCCATTTCAAAAGTCATCCCAAAGTCTCGGGTCAGTAAAGTTCTTGCTTCAAGGGTTGATTCGTCAACACCTTGATTGGATGAGCTTGGAAGTACGGTCGCAACTTCCTTGACGCTATTAGCAAGAAATACGGCAGTTCTTCCATCTTCGGGTAATTTCGCTCGGCTCTAGTGAACCGTTTGCTGATATAATAAACTGGCCGTTGAATCTAAGCTTTCTCACGCACAAGTGTCGCACTCAAAGCATAGGCAGACACTGCCAGGTAAATGAATAGAACTTTTCTATTCGTTGGTTTGGATAGAACCGTTGGTCTCTCCATATGTTGAAATAATTCCTCAAAAATTGTTTGACAGGTCTTGATTCCATTAGAAATTCTTCTTACGCTTCTTCAATGCATCGAAGAATGGTATGCACTTGTCTATTGCTCTAGAGATGAATCGGCTCAATGTTGTGATCTTTTCATTCAAGCTTTGTAACTCCTCCTTAATTGTGGGGGCAGTGACATTCTGCAATGCGGTGATCTACTCTTGATTGGCCTCGATGCCCCTTCCATTCACTATAAAACTATGAAATTTTCCAGAAGCAACGTCGAAAGAACACTTCAGGGGATTCAACCTCATTCCATACTTTTGGGGGATCTCAAACATCTTCGAGAGATCATCCAGGTGATTTCCAAATACTCGAGACTTTACGAGCATGTCATCCATATACACTTCCAACGTTCATCCGACCTGATCCTTGAACATTTTCACAATCTTTGGTAAGTAGGTCCAGCATTTTTGAGACCAAACGACATTACACGATAGCAGCACAACTTTAAATATGTGATGAAGCTAGTGTTCTCCTGATTAGGATCATGCATCATAATTTGATTGTATCCTGAGTAGGCATCCATAATGAGAGTAGTTCATGCCCTATGGTTCCATCAATGAGCTAATCAATTCTAGGTAGTGCAAAGCTATCCTTCGGGCAAGTTTTGTTCAGATCAGAGTAGTCAATGCAAGTCCGCCACTTCCCATTTGATTTTCGGACCAGCATGAGGTTTGACACCCATTAAGGATAAGTCACGTCACGAAAGAAGTCGTTGGCCAACAACTTATCCACTTCCTCCTTTAATGCAGGGGATTGCTCCAAACCTAGACTGTGTCTCTTCTGCCTTACTGGTGTAAACTTGGGAACGATATTAAGTGCGTGACATGCTACCTCTAGCGATATTCTATACATATCGGAATGCGTCCAAGCGAACACATCCAGGTTGTCATGAAGAAATTTTATCAATTCGTTTTGCATCTTGATTCCAAGTCGCGACCCTATCTTCAAGACCAGGGTTGGATCGTCTATGTCAATAGGGACAACTATCATAAACTCCACTGGCGCTGCCCGTTCCTCCCCTGAACTTTTTTTCCTAGGGTCCATAGCCTTGTCGAAGCGACTATGGTCACCGAGCCAAGGGCTTTTCTGTAATTGCTATGCTTATGGTTCACGAATGTGGAGAGATTTCGCCACATTCTTCCCTTTTCTTGTCTTCACGCAATTCGACAACATAAAATTCTCTTGCAGCGCTTTAGTTCCCTCTTACTACTCCAACCCCATTTTCTATTAGGAATTTCATTGTGAGACACCATGGAGCCAGAGTGATTCTAAAGTCAGTGAGGGCGGGTCGGTCCAAGAGAGCATTATAAGTAGAAAATTTATCAACTATCACAAAGGTTTGGATGAGTACCACCCTTCATTCTCCTTCTTCGAGCTCCACAGGTAAATCAATTATTCCGGCGGTTGTTTTGATTCACCAATAAACCCCTGAATCTTCACCCTGGAGGCGGTCACATCCTTTATGCTAATCTTCATTTGATTGAACGTTTTTCGAAATAGGATATTAACTAAACTTCCACTGTCAACCAACACTCAATGCACAACAGCCGACACGATTCCAACAATTATCACCACTGGGTCAAGAGCTGGCGCTTCTATACCTTCAATATCCCAATTCTGAAATACAATGTCATCAGTTATCATTTTCTGTTGTTTGGCCGGAGCTTCGTCTTTAATGGTGTAACAATTTCCTTGGGAGCATGCTTTAAAGAAAACTCGCATATTGCTCCATCTCGCCCAAACTCTTTTGCATGGGGTGAGGTCCTCCGGTTATGGTACTTATCACGTGTCTTTGGTCTATTTGTCAGGGCTGATCTCACCTTGGCTCGGACTGATTTCCTTGAGCAATCGAAGTTTTTTGTCTAGCAGGTCGATCAGGTTTTTATGTTTTATTCACGTACTGCTGGAGCCTATTGTTCCTTATCAATTCCTCAATCAAGTTTTTCAGATGCCGACACCCATTTGTGTTATGCCTATGAGTCTTGTGGAAGCGACAAAACTTCCCTGATCTCTTTTGCTGCTTGGGCGCTTCCCTCTTGGGTGGTTTGTTATATCACTCAGTTTCCTGAGTGGCAAGGTAGATGTTTTCCAAACTATCATTCAATGATGTAATTTTTTCTATCATGTTCAACTACAATTACTCTAAATCACTTCCTTTGGTTGCTTATCGACAATTCTGCCTTTGATCATACTTTATTCTTCCATCCTTAGAAACCGGTTTGCCTTTCGGCGAAATTCTTCCATGGTAGTTGGTGCTTCATTTTAGTCCATTTACCAAAATCTGTATCCAGATGAATAACACAGAATAGAGCCATAAATACCATGTCTTCCCTTGGATTGCTCACCTCAGTAATCGCGACGTTAAACCAGTTCAAGAAAGCTTTCAATAACTCATTAGGCCCTTCGGAAAATACAGATAAGGACATCACGTCCTTTGGTCGTGCAGTGTGAAGTCTAAACTGTTCCAGAAACTTTCTTGCCAGCTCATCAAAAATGGAAATAGACTTCGGTGCGAGTCTCGTAAACCACATGGAAGCGACTCCTTTTATGAAGATAGGGAAACACATACAATGAACGACATCCGTAGCTCTAGCTCCATCCATATGTCATTTGTATTTAAACAAGTGTTATTTAGGGTCCGTCGTTCCATTATACGATGGCATAGTCGGCATAGTGAATATTCGAGGATATTCTTTTCTCAAAACATTTACGGTAAAGGTGGTTCAATTTGGCGCAGAACCCTGGTCTTTATTTTTCCTACTCATGCTTTCTTCCATCAATCGTTTGACCATGTCAACGATGTACTCTTTGCCGGCATGGTTATTTGCAACTCGGCCGTCTGGGGCTGCCTTAAGTGTTTGACTCCGCAAACGATCTTGGTTTGTCAACTGAAGCCTAGGCTCTCCATTCTCCGGGAGAACAACTCCTGCAACGTTCCGTTGGTGTGCAATTGGTCTTTCCACGATTGTCTGAGCTCCATTTCCAGCATTCTATCCGTTAACACTAGTATTCAATCCCAAGTCTCCACCATCAAGCTGCATATCGTCTTCGGTGTTTGAAATGAGCATGGCATCGCCTTCCTGCGGAGTGTTCACCCTAAAGTTTGGGTCGGCCCCAAGTTGTTTTGGATTGGCACCATCTTGCCCTTACAGGGAGAACCCCTATGCTTCCTATTGCAACGTCCCCTGCAGCTCCAGCAATTGCTTCCTTTTGTTTTTTCATTCCATCCCTCTGGTTCAAATCTAAATAGAGGAATTTTCTTATTCTATTACAGGAGAAGTTTCACTTCTAATTCTTCTTATTGTTGGCGGTTGCAAAGTTAGCAACGCATCCATCTTATCCATGAGAGCTTTCTGAGTATCAGTAAATTTTTGGTTTAGATCTGATTAACCTCTTCTTTAATGGCAACTTCATGTTGAATAGAAGATCCGAGTAGCGGATTTCCATTATTTACTTCCATTTGGTGGGTGGTTGCTTCATCACCACCAACTGTTGCTCCTATAGATCTTTTAGATGCATATTTTCTTTTTCTTGGAGCCGCTAGAATAGCAAATCTTCAATTTCTTCATGCAAAATTTCTGGATCTAACTTCTGGATTTTATGCAATCTAAAGTAGAGAGCTAGATCAAAGCCTAGGTTCAGTTTTCTCAGCGAAAACGCTAAAATGTTGATGCTAAAAATAGATCAACACCCAAGAATAGATTGTAGGGAACCTATGAGACCTAGATCTAGCAGATAGCAGTTGAATAAAAGGAAACTAACAAAAATAAAGCAAAGAAACATCGAATTTTTGTAGTGGTTCGACAATCTATGGCCTACGTCCACTTTATAGCTTTTTTGCCTATAGATCTGATGTAGTTTGTTTGAGATTACAAGAGATTTGGAAGAGATTAAGTCACGGTACATGGGTTAAACAGATTCTAAGTTAGAGAATTGCCTAAAGTATCTGCCTTGGTGACTAGTGTGTGAAGATAGAAGATGGCGGAGAGGTAGAGCTTCTAGTGATGGTAGAAAATAGATCCTCTTTTGATTACTTTATGGTTTATATTTATAGGGGTAGCAGTCGTGTTGGTCCAGAAATCGAGTTGGAATAGAGTCCATATATCGGCTCGAATTAGTGTACAAAACTGTCGGGCCCACCGACTTGTTTAAACACGTCGATACCGACATGTTTGTATTGCTCAATTATGTTTGAACTTTTTTCACTCTTTATCCTACTTGATTTAGAAGTGTCCCATATTGTTTCGATGGATTGTTGGTTGATTTTGATATTCGTTCCTTCATTACTTAGTTTACTCTGCTATTTGAGCTGTTAACTCTTTAACTCTTGTACAAGGTTGTTCAAAACCCTTGGAAATCACTTGAGCAAGCATATGAGAAATAGATGATGACTCATATGAAATTTGAGTGGAAAACCCGGAGCCAAAACAAGTAACCATCGACATGTTCATGTCGGTGCCGACTTGTGTGGTTGGCTTATTTTTGGTTGAGATTTCTCTGAGACGTTTCTTTGCCCTATATAGGTATCCCTCCAAGATTTCAAGTCATTTTGTCTTTGTTTCAATGTTCTAACTTCCATTGTCTTCTATTTGGTTAAAAACTCAATTAACACCCATCGATTGACCTTTTTCCTCTTGTCATCTATAAATTTCAAGAGCAACGTAGTTACTAGAACGCCCAAATACATGCATAGGGGCACACTAAACTTTGGGGAGCTTCGCTCAACATAGGCCAAACCGACCCAGACACCCGCATGCCTTACACAGGTCCTCCTTTGAGCATATGGTCGACTAATATGTTAAGTCTCTTGCATATGCAGGTTATCATCTTAACTAGACTGTGTGGCATGCCTAACCTATTATTTAAACTTAGTATTATATACGGGTCAAGGTTCATAGCCTGACTAAAGCCTCTCCTACCTAAGTAGGGAGAGAGGGGCAACTCAATAATTTTGGTGCATTTTCCTAAGTTTTTATGTGACCAAAAAACATTCAACATCGATCGATCTACGTTGATTTCTCAATGGTGGCCGATCAACGCCTCTCTCAAGGAATCCTCTCAACTATAGAAACTCTCAGCAAACAAATACGAAGCAATGAAGAGAAAGAAGAATTATGTTATTACGACTACACCCAAGACCACTCGAATACAATCGCAACGCGCAACGCGGAAAAGCCAAATCGTGCTAGATAGTGCAAAACAACCAAACACTCGAAGAATTCAATAAAACCAAATCCGAACACGATCACAATACCAATACAAGCAATGTATGAATGCAATAACAATAAGTAAATCACACACGATTTTATAGTGGTTCCACTAACGTTGTGTTAGTGTACATCCACTTGAGAGAGCTTTTATTATATCACCAATAGAAAGAGTACAAGAGATTGTTTACAATGATCTATTCAATAAGAATCAATGTTTGTGGAGATTAGAATTGAAGAAATAGGGTTTTGCCTAAAACCCTAATTAATGGAGGACTAAACCCTAGGTTAGAATGCTTCCTTTGATTTGTCTAACCCTTCTATCAGACCTGAAGAGAGTTTATATACTAATAGAGAAAACCCTGGCGAAAGACCACTTTGCCCTTCACAAATCACAAAACAGCTCAGAAAACCCGGCCCAGGAAAAAACAGAATTATACCGCCTCAGACGTCTGACCTCTGGCCTCAGACGTCTGAGCCAGGTTCAATCTGGCTGAACCAGACAGGCTCAGACGTCTGGACAGAGGGACTAGACGTCTGCAGGAACTTTCGGGAACCAGCCTGAACCTCGTCAGACGTCTGGCCCTCTCAGCCAGACATCTGACCTCTAACAGAAAAACAGCCCAGCTTCTTCCCTTCATATCTTCTTCCTCCGGACTCCGATTTGCGAACCGTTTTCTCCGACACGAAGCTACTTCCATCCTCTTCAATTCTCCTATATATTGTGTCTCCAAATTTCAACACTCCACCTCGACACTATATCCATCTCCAACACCAATGGTACCAAACCATCAACAACCGATAGCTCCAACTACCAACACTTCTACCTTCAACCAAACGTGAATGTTTCCCCAACGGGTTCCGGCAAAGCCACCCCCCATTGCATTCTATCAACGAGTTCAGGCACAAAGCCCCCACCCACCTACGAAATGTTGAAAACATTCAAACACCGTCTCACCAAGGACAAGAGCACTAGGAGTGTACACTAGCACTACACCAAGAAGATAGAATGACAATCTCATACCAATACTCTTCCACATCTACAACCAAGCTACTCTCTCACCCGTGCCACCTAGTGGCACCTAGCACTTCTCCAAGCGAATCAAGTTCGAGCAATGCTCGAACTTCCCAAACGGCAATGTCTTCGTGAACATATCCGCCGCATTATCCTTTGTGTGCACTTTTCGAAGACTTACTTGCTTATCCTCATCCATGGCTACCAAGAATGACTCCCTTACTTCTATATGCTTAGTCCGTGAGCTAAACGCCAAATTCTCCGCCAAGTGAATAGCACTTTGGCTATCACATTGAACATCAATGCTATCGTGTTCAATACCCAAGTCACACAACAATCGCTTCAAATAGAGTGCTTCCTTAGCTGCCTCCACCGCGGCTATCAACTCCGCCTCCGTAGTGGATAAAGCTACTACGGTTTGCAATCTCGATCTCCAACTTATGGCCGTACCACCTAGTGTGAAGACATAACCGGAAGTTGACTTTCTCCTATCTCTATCACCGGCGTAGTCCGAATCACAATAACCAACTAAGTTGCAACTCCTTTTCCCACTACCGCCAAAAACAAGACCATGAGATGACGTACCTGTAAGGTATCTCAATATAAGCTTCACGGCTTCCCAATGCGATTTTCCCGGATTAGACATAAAACGACTAACCACCCCGACGGCATTTGCAATATCGGGTCTTGTACACACCATAGCATACATCAAACTACCAACCGCACTTGCATATGGCACCTTTGCCATATAAGCCTTGTCTTTCTCCAAGATAGGTGAATCCTTACTCGAAAGCTTCACATGCAAAGGTAATGGTGTAGTTGACACCTTTGCATTCTCCATGCTAAACCGGCAAAGCACCTTCTTTATGTACTCCTTTTGAGTCAATTTCAACTCAAAACGCTTTCGGTCCCTTTCAATCTCCATGCCCAATATCCTCTTTGCTTCTCCAAGGTCTTTCATTTCGAATTCCGACTTTAATTTCAATTTCAACTTGTTGATTTCATTCTTGTCCTTCGAAGCAATGAGCATGTCGTCCACATACAAGAGCAAGTACACCCAACAATCATTTCCCAACTTCTTGAAATAAACACAAGCATCTTTGATGCTCCTATCAAAGCCACTTTCAAGCATAAAATGATCAAATCTCTTGTACCATTGCCTAGGTGATTGCTTCAACCCATATAGCGATTTCTTCAACTTGCACACCATATTTGACTTACCATTTACAACAAACCCTTGCGGTTGCTCCATGTAAATGTCTTCATCTAAGTCACCACGCAAGAAGGCGGTCTTCACATCAAGTTGCTCCAACTCCAAGTTGTGAATAGCAACTATGGCAAGTAATATCCGGATAGATGTATGGCGCACAACCGGTGCGAATATCTCATCATACTCCTTTCCTTTCCTTTGTGCAAACCCCTTAGCCACTAACCTAGCTTTGTATCTTCCATCGTCCTTCACCTTGTAAATCCATTTGCACCCAATAGCACGGTTTCCTTTAGGAAGTGGAACCAAACTCCAAGTTTGATTCTTCATCAATGATTGCATCTCTTCCTCCATGGCACAAATCCACTTCGAGCTATCACTCGAATCCATGACGTCATCAAGGTCCAAAGGCTCATCTTGGACTACATTGAGAGCATAGTCCAACCTATCACAAAAACTAAGACAGTTCCAATCACCATATCTTTCGGGTGGCCTTATAGCACGACGACCAACCCGAGTAGCAATATTATCACCCAAACCCCTTTCGGCTCCACCTTGAACCGAATCTTCTCTAGGTTCGTGTACATCACCAACACTACTAGAGGCACCTTGTGGACTATGTGATGTATCATCAACCGCTTTCTCCTCACAAGCATCTTCTACTAATCTACTCTCTCTACTACTTGGACAAAATGTGGTAATAACTTCCTTCCCCTTCGATTCATCACGAACCAAGACCGGAATATCCGATGAGCTTTCATTCTTCTTGAACATAGACGACTCATCAAAAGTAACATGACGAGAGTTGATTACCTTCTTCGTTTCCGGATTCCAAATCCGATAGCCTTTCACTCCATCCGTATTGCCAAGCAAAATCCCCTTGAAATCTCTTGGTTCAAGCTTATCATTTCCCGGATCATGCACATAAACCGGACTTCCAAAGACACGAAGATAGCTCAAGTCAATACTCTTTCCCTTCCACACTTCCTCCGGGATTTTGTTGTCAATAGCCGAGCACGGAAATCGATTAATAATATGCACCGCGGTTGACAAAGCTTCGGCCCAAAATCCCTTAGACAAACCCGATGTCAATCTCAAGCATCGAGCTTTCTCTAGTAGAGTACGATTCATCCTCTCCGCAACACCATTTGATTGCGGATTTCCCGGTATAGTAAAATGTCTCCGAATGCCATGATGCTTGCAATACTCCAAGAATTCTCCGGAAACATATTCTCCGCCATTGTCGGACCTAAGAACCTTCAAAGACTTACCACTCTCATTCTCAACAAGATCCTTCCATACTTTGAACTTAGCAAATGCCTCCGACTTAGCCTTCATTACATACACCCAAACTTTACGAGAAAAATCATCAATAAAAGAAATATAATACCTTGCTCCACCTAAAGAAGCAACCGGTGCCGGTCCCCAAACATCCGTATGCACATACTCAAGAACGCTTCTTGAATCATGTTTTCCTTCACCGAATGAAACCTTTGTTTGCTTCCCCATGACACACTCTTCGCAAAACTCTAGCTTGTTGAAACTCTCACCACCAATCATCTCCCTTTTCCGAAGAATATCCAAACTCCTCTCCGAGACATGTCCTAACCTCAAATGCCACAATCTAGTTGCATCTAAGTCGCGAGAACTATCAACCCCAATGCTAGCTTCACCTTCTATGGTCACACCTTGAAGCAAATATATACCATGAGCCCTAGCACCTTTCATAACCACAAGCGCCCCCTTCGAAACCCTCAAGCCATCTCTCTCAATAGTGATCTTGCACCCCAAAGAATCTAATTGCCCCAAAGAGATAAGAGACTTCCTAAGTCCCGGAACATAGCGCACATTAGTGAGAGTACGAACTACTCCATCAAACATCCTAATTTGCACGGAACCAATGCCCTTCGACTTACAAATAGCACCATTTCCCATAACAATCAAATTTCCCTCTCTAGCTTCGAAAGAAGAAAAACAATTCCTATTTGGCGTCATATGATAAGACGCCCCCGAATCGAGAACCCATTCGCTACCCGAAACATTTGATGCTACCGCCGTCAATACATCCATGTCTCCCTCACCAACACCTCTCTCCACCGCGACCGATGAAGATGCTACTTCCTTCTTGGCCTTCTCCTTGTCCGGACACTCATTCTTCCAATGACCGGGCTTCTTACAAATATAGCACTTGCCTTTCTTTTCCTTCGACTTTCCTCTCCAACCGGGATTCCTAGATTTGGAACGCCCCCGATTCTCCTTCTTCGCATATCTCTCCTTCTCCACAAACAAACCTTAACCATTTCCGGCACTACTTCCACCAACACTCAACTCCTTCATTTGATCTCTCAACTCCTCACTAAGAAGACCCGTCTTGACATCATCTAACGTCAATGTATCCCGGCTATAGATCAAACTATTTGAGAAACCCGTATAACGGTCCGGCAACGAACATAACAATATCATCGCCTTTTGCTCTTCCTCAATCTTCAAATCTACCGCCTTCATCATCATTAGCAAATCATCAAACACATTCAAATGTGCCTTAAGCGAACTCCCCTCTTTCATCTTATACGTGAAAAACGTTTGCAACAAGATCAAACGATTAGTTAGAGATTTCTTCATATACAACTCCTCTAACTTGTCCCAAATTCCCTTAGCGGTCGTCTCACCACTAATTTCGGAGATCACATTCTCTCCCATAGCTAGTTGAAGTGTAGTAAATGCCCACTCTTCCATTTCCTCTCTCTCAACATCCGAGATGTCCGCCGGCAACAAATGAGTATCAAACACTACCCTATGAACTCGATTTCTTCTTAAAACCGCTTTCATTTTCCATTGCCACTTTTCAAAATCATTATCGCCATTCCACTTGTCGATAACCAATTGTGATCCCGACGCCACATACGACCCACGTACATACGGCGCTATACTACTTGGACCAACCATTGAATTTTCAGAGGTATCCGTTTCCGGCATTTCAACAACCACCTAGCAACACCAAAGCTCTGATACCAAATGTTATTACGACTACACCTAAGACCACTCGAATACAATCGCAACGCGCAACGCGGAAAAGCCAAATCGTGCTAGATAGTGCAAAACAACCAAACACTCGAAGAATTCAATAAAACCAAATCCGAACACGATCACAATACCAATACAAGCAATGTATGAATGCAATAACAATAAGTAAATCACACACGATTTTATAGTGGTTCCACTAACGTTGTGTTAGTGTACATCCACTTGAGAGAGCTTTTATTATATCACCAATAGAAAGAGTACAAGAGATTGTTTACAATGATCTATTCAATAAGAATCAATGTTTGTGGAGATTAGAATTGAAGAAATAGGGTTTTGCCTAAAACCCTAATTAATGGAGGACTAAACCCTAGGTTAGAATGCTTCCTTTGATTTGTCTAACCCTTCTATCAGACCTGAAGAGAGTTTATATACTAATAGAGAAAACCCTGGCGAAAGACCACTTTGCCCTTCACAAATCACAAAACAGCTCAGAAAACCCGGCCCAGGAAAAAACAGAATTATACCGCCTCAGACGTCTGACCTCTGGCCTCAGACGTCTGAGCCAGGTTCAATCTGGCTGAACCAGACAGGCTCAGACGTCTGGACAGAGGGACTAGACGTCTGCAGGAACTTTCGGGAACCAGCCTGAACCTCGTCAGACGTCTGGCCCTCTCAGCCAGACATCTGACCTCTAACAGAAAAACAGCCCAGCTTCTTCCCTTCATATCTTCTTCCTCCGGACTCCGATTTGCGAACCGTTTTCTCCGACACGAAGCTACTTCCATCCTCTTCAATTCTCCTATATATTGTGTCTCCAAATTTCAACAAATTATTATTTGGAAACAGTTAAAATTGTTCAAAAGTAACCATGAAATCAATATCGAAAACCAATACAAAAGAAAAGAGGGTGCTTCTTGTTTGTGTTGTGGGAAAGATCAGAAAAGCTAAAGAAGATTTCTTGAAAAAGCTTGAAAACTCTTTAATGTATGAATCACGAATGATTGGTAAAGAATGCAAGAAGGAGATGGGCACGACTTATATAATTTTGGTTTCAAATCTAAGCCATTAGATGGAATAGGAGGAAGTGATCTGGACCATCATCACATCAGCCATCACATTACCGAACAATCTTTGAGCCATTCCAAAAACTGAATCATCATAACCATTAAGAAATGACTCATGTTGCCAACACTAACCGTGTAAGATTCCAAGTCCACCTTTGGCTATAGAAGTGAACTTAGGAGGCAAAATATTGCTCGATTTTCTTACAAGAAGAAAACGGGTTGGCCTGCTGAACTTTCAGTGTTCTCACCCCATATTGAATGACCTCGACATCGCTCCACCCTACCCATAACCCATGCACATGCCCCATGAGGCTCAATAAAGACTAAAGCACCTAAATAGCTAATGGGCCTGAACAGAGGCTTGACCAGTTAGCATTCCCAATAGGAGTGCGACCCGAATAAGATAGCCGCCCGTGTGATGTAAGTCTCTCTCCAGCTCTTCTTTTCGATTCTGCTAAAAGAATCCGACTATCCTACAAAAAGACGCAATGACACTGCACTATTCCACTAAAAAGATTGGCATAAAATGACACTGTTTAATTGGAAAAAGTGACATTGTGTAGCAATGAACTTTTGTCCTTCACTGTCCACATGGAAACGGCATCGACAATAGCTCCATATCCCTATATTGCCTTTTTGACAACAAGAACCTTGGTGTGTTCTGGCAGGGTGCCATCATTGAGTCATCTGGTCAATCTAGCTTACATCTAAGCCTTAAAATGCCATTAACGGCCACGAGGACTCCCAAGGATCGATGTGTTAATATGAGTCATCTGAACTAGATTTCAATAGCTATGAATACAGAATTATATGCACATGCACAAGGATGGAGTTTTTTCATTAAATGCCTCTATCATTGCCTTTTGTAATCAAGCAATTATAACTGAAATACAAGTAATATACACAACAAATATAGTGGACCTAGATCTCCTTGATCGAACCATGCTAAGTCATTTGTCTCTTTACTTGCTATATTATTTGTAATCTCTTTATTTTCCACTTATTAATCATGATATTAGTAGGCAATGCTAATATTCACTTTAATTCATAATTCCAAGGTTGACTAAATTTTTGGTCAACATAATGTAATATGAAAATTAAAGTTTTAATAAGTTTACAAATGAGAAGATTTTTTACCAATCGAATATTTAGATTATCCTTTGTCTGCAAATCAAAATGAGAGAAGTTTTAGTAAGTTTACAAATGGTAACTTTTGGAATATGAAACCTAATAATGCCCAACTTAGTGCTTGGAAACATATTTTAAATTCAAGAGAACTTGGTAAAAAGGTTAAAAATAAATTTCATAGATGGTGACAACACTGGCCTATGGTTCGATCCATGGCTAAATAACCAGTTATTAACTAAAATAGTTGGTTGGAATAATTTAATAATGTTTGAAAATGGACAACTGGGAATGGACGTTGAACAAAAATGGCAATTTCTCTTTCAAAAAAGTATGGAATTGCATCAAAGGCAGGTAACCAGAAGTGGACTGGCATAAATGCATATGGAATATGCCAAATTGCCCAAAGATGTCTTATTGTACATACTTTGCTACCAAAGAAAGACTTCCGACCAAAAGTGAACTTCTAAAATGGCTTGAAGATAACATGCATTTATTGTGCAATCTAATGATGAAACTTATGGTCATTTGTTTTTCAATTGCTTTTCCAATTATTTATTGGCAAAAACTAAAGAAAAATGGGAGTGCATAATAGCAATAACACATCCGTTAATGACCATTAGCTCAAGTGTCAAGTGGTATGGCGATGTAGGCTAAGAACCTAAAGTTCATGGGTGTGAACCTTCGAGACATTAAAATAAGTGCTCTACTTAAATAAATTACCATTCTTATTATTAAAAGCAATAACACATCTATTGGAGATGAAGCAGAAAAAATCAACATAGCATTTAAATCTAAATCACTTTAGGCAGACTGTGCAAATTGTTTACTAATAACAATAGTATGTTATATATGAAAGCAACACAACCTCAGACTACATGATAAAAGTAGCTAACCAGAGGCACTAATGGATAATTATTGAAAAAGATAGCAGCGTCATATTATCTAAATCGGCAAAAAAACCTAAAAGTTAACAAGGAGTCGAGTTCTTTTTCCTTTTATATTAAGAGCGGTACTTTATTCAAGTAGAGCACTCAACAAGGAGTCGAAATCTTATATGAAATGTGGAACAACATTGACAAAAGTGAAGATGTCGAGGAAAATTTGCAAAACCATGAAATAGAAGTTAACTAAGCTATTGCTTCTCATCTCTCTAACTTAGACCATAGCACACTCAACTCCATTGCATGATTAAATAATGCCAACGAAACTAGGGTTGCAACTGTAAATTAACTTTTCAAGGATAATCAAGGGTAGATCTGAGCATATGTAAACATATACTTAGATTTAAGGAACTCAACTTGTAGAGAGACAATATTCTAAGCAAAGGAATTCTAAAACAAAGAATTGGCGACTTCTTGTCTTATTGGGAAAGAAGAGAGAGTAGTAAGGAAACAGTAAAGTGTTTTGAATAGGAAAAGCAATGAAGATAATTTATCGCCACTAATTTTTTGCCATGCCATATAAGGAAAAGAGTTTTGATAAAGCAAAGTAAAGTCGACTAGGGTTTGATAGCCCTAAATTATATTTTGATATATTTCAGGTAAATGCCTGAACATGTACAATCAACCCTATATGTTGTTTTTAATGGGCTTTGGGCCATAACTATTGCCATTTTTATCAAGTTTAAAAAAAATTGCATTTTTAAATTAATTTTGAGGCCTCATTCATCTTTGAGGCCCTAGGTTATTACCTGAACGGGCATGTTGCAATAAGTTGAATACTCTTTTTTTCAAATGGGTAAAAAACCAAACTAGTCCTATTTGCATTTAGGCTTACATCAGTAATACCGAATACATACACTTAACCCTAATCCTAGCACTGCTCTTTTCATTCATGACTTTTATCTTCCTCTTTGGCTTCAATGGTTGCTAAAAAAGAAAACAAACACATGTTATAATGACCTGTATTTTACATATCAAAGGATCGTAAAATATTTTTATTTTATTCGTATGAGCTCGTATGATTCTATAATTTTGGAATATGACTCTTAGGGACATTTATACACCTATGATTTTTTCAAAATTTCTATGTGACCATTTTGACACTAAAAATCTTGTTTGGGCTATAACTTTTGATACATGTTGAATTAGGGTCTCAAACTAGTTCCATTGCTTTAGGATGATGGTTTTCCATTTTGTAAAGTGGTCATAATAGAAAAATGGACTTATGGTTAGAAAGTTATGCCTGTTTTAAGTTTTGAAAACTGATGGTCAGAACTAGTGTGTAATTAGTTAAGCTCATTTGTTGGTCCATTAGTCTAATTAGAGAATACTATAAATATAGAGCTGAAGAGTCAAGTTATAACTTTTTCCTCTCATTCTAAATCAGATCTAAACCCTAATGAGCCCTAGATCCATCCTAATTTCATCCAAATTGCTCTCTAAATCAAACTAAATAGCAGATTTGAGGTTAGATCATCAACTAGAGGATAGAGATCATTGATTTTCCTGATTTGAAGTGCATTCCATTGCAGCCCGAATTGGATCTACATTCATATTGGTTGAATTTGGTAATTGGTGAGTCGTTTATGCCTTCTCACTATATTATGCATGTTTATATGGTAGAATCATAGGATTTAACATGTTTTAAATCGATTTTTGACCATAAAACCTTTTCTAACTCTAATTACATGTCAAACTATGTATATGATCTAGATTGATTAGAAATCACCCTTGCACATGCTCATATATTCATGCTATTTGTAGATCTATATTAGAAATTTAATGTTTGTCTTATTTGATGGATTGCTTGTTAGATTGTATGAAATTGCTAGTTATACTATGTTGGATGATATGATTTGATGTTGTATGCTAGAGTTGTGGTTGCATAGTAAGTTAGGTCAGAGAATTGAACAAATCGGAGGCAAATTTGGTCAGAATTGGACGAAACTTGAAGGGGAAACTCCGTAGTATGAGAGGAGCTTGGGTTCAAGTCGTAGGTCCAGATTGTCCAAGCACGGAAGTCGGCACCGACATAAGATCTATGGGTTAGTCCTATAAGTATGCGGTTTTTGGGAAAGCAAGAGTGTTGCTAGTAGAGGTTGCCTAAGATGATGGATAGGTGATTAGCTAAGTGTTGGAGGCTATGGCGACTTGTTTCTAGGATATGAAGTAGGGTGCTTTGGAGAGAGGACTTGTTCTATTACAACTTGATTTGTGTAGAGAAGTAGGGGTCAAAGCATCTGGGTATGGAGTACTAGAAGCAAGGAAGAAGTGGAAGAATACTTAGCTATAGGTTGGCTAAGTATAGAGCTTGGCACCGAGTGGAGAGGTCGGTGCCGACTTCTTGGATTAGGTTCAAATAGGACGAAACTTTTAGGAGAACAAGTAGAGGTCTTATAGATCATGTTGGAAGTGTTGACTCATTCGTATCAAGTTGGATGATGATATAATAGCATGATGAAAAGCTATGGTCTTTGAATGTCAGCTCGTGTTGGGAGTGGGTTCTAAAGATAGTTGTTCATAAAGGGGGTGGGCTGTGTGATCGAGGAATGTGGAAGGGTTCCTCGTGAATAATGGAAACTGGATTGAGCAAGAAGGGCTCAGTATCCAAATGGAGTATAGATGGGCTTGGCTGTATGCGCTAAGGAATCGTTGATGACTCAGAGAGTTTTCAGTTGTACTCAAAGCAGGGGTAATGTAAGTGGGGACGCCCATGGGTCAATGAAGGGACTTGTATACCCTGGACCTGTTGCTTTGGGTCTAGTGTCCAGCTTTGGGTTGCAAGACACGTATCCAGCTTTGGGTTGTGAGATACGAGAGTGCAACAGAGAATCTAGATTTCCATTAGTCCCTAGTGGGAGGTCATACGAGTTATCATATATTCAGAGAACATGGAGTGATAGTTAGGATTGTTTGATGGATGCTATGGTTGCTTTGGTTACTCTCTTTAGTAGGCTATCACTCGTAGGTATCAGGGGAAGTAGGTATTGGAGGTAGGAATACCTGTAAGACTAATATCCTTTATTTGGATTGTGGTATATCTTTATGATATTGTAGAGTAGCATATTATAGTGTTGTATGCTAACTCTTTGATTGCAAGGACAGGTCAGATATGGTTTGTGTACTCTTATTCCTTGCCATATTTACCTGTTCATTATTTTGAGACTCATTTACCACTTACACCAGACTCATTTACCACTTACACGAGCTGGATTGAGCTATCTCGTATTATATACATATATGGAGTCTACGCTTATTCCATTGAGCAATGTTGTGGAGCCCATGACAGTGCTTGCTCATTACTATTTGTTGAGACAGTTTATTTGAGTTTACTTCTATTATATAAACTCTATTGCATTTGATGTATAACTTTGCAGATTTATTGCACTAATGATGTTTGTTCACATAGTCATTACTGTCTTTTCTGTTATATCTGCAATATTATATTTTATCCATGTGTTGTGAGATATGATAGGTTATATGCTATATTAGTTTATTTCAACCTTGATGATGTCCTATATCGGCCAGGCATGGACAACGCACTATTTATATACTATTAGTGCCAGTGGTATAGGGAAGTTGTCATATTTGGTATCAGAGCTTTAGTTACACGATTAACTGGAGTTGATACCATGATCCACTAGAGATAGGGAAGTTGTTATCGACTCATACTGGATTGAGAGTATATATGTATATAAGAGAGTGCGTACTTGTTATACGTTTGGTTTTCAAAACTATATGGTAATATATTATATAGTATAAGCCGCATGCACATAAGCGTTATAGACATAGTTTTCTTTAATAGAGACTGATCATACTTGCTATATATAAGAATGAGCCGGCATACAAGAAACACTATGAGAAATTATGCTTCAGAAGTAGTGGAAGGAGTGGGATTAGGAGCTGCTACGCCTGATGTCCAAGCCATGTTCAATACTATAATGGCTAATATGATAAGGAATGCTCATGGAGTAGTGATAGGTGGAGGTGCTCTAGTGCAAGCGCCTAGGGCTGATTTTGCCAAGCTGAGCAAAGATTACTCTACCCTTGGAGGAAAGCCGTTCCATGGGACGGAGTCAACCATAAAAGTGAAAGATTAGTTGGATACTTATGAGCCCATCTTTGGTGATATGGAGGTGGAAGATGCTATGAAAAGAAAGTTGGCTTCGAGACAGCTTCAGGGCCAAGCCATGAATTGGTGGAATATTGTTACTATTGCTACTCCAGAGGATCAGTTCAACTGGGATCATTTTAAGGCAAGGTTCACGGAGAATTATTTCGACTGCTCGAAAGTCGGTTTTATTCAGAAAATTTGCCAATATCAAGTAGGGAGAGATGACATTTCCTGAATATGTGGCAGTTTTTGATGCTTTGTCTAAGTATGGGATGTCATTCATCGACACTCTATTGAGGAAGAATGAGAAATTCATCATTGGTTTGGATGACTGCTTGAGGGAAAAATTAGTGAACCATATAGATGAGCCGTTTGAGAAGATTGTAGAGAATGCACTTTGCCATAAGAGCTTGTACCCTAAGGCTAAGAATTTTATTATTGTTTCTACTGAGAAAGAAAAGCCAAAGCCGCAACAAGGCGATGAAGGCAAGAAGAAGTGGAATAGGAAGAGGAAGCAGTCTCAAGGTAAGGGTGGCAAGAAGAAGGGTAGATGGGAACCTATTTGCTTCAAATGCAACGAGAAGGGTCATCTAATTAAGGATTGCAGGACAAGTAAGAAAAAGAAATGCTTCAACCATGACAAGCTTGAGCATTGAAGAAGAATTGTCCAAAATCGATGAAGGATAAGCAGGTGGTGAAGGCATATGCTTTGGATGCAGTCTCGACTTCATCGAATGCTCCCGCGGCGAAGGAGAAGGGGAAGGGAGTTGTCATCCAAGGTATGCTTTCTATTGGTGATGTTCCTGTTCGAGTTTTGTTTGATATTGGTGCTTCTTATTCATTTATCTGATTAACCTAGTAGTTAGATTGAGATTAGAACCTAAGATAGTAGACCGACCCCTAATCATGAAGAACTCTGTTGGATGCTTTACCAGTCTTTGCATGGTTTGTCATGGTTTAGTTTTATCGATTCATGGATGTTCTTTGATTTGTGATTGTTTTGTTTTGAACTTTGTTAGGCTCAGTAATATCTTGGGTATGGACTGGCTTAGGAAGCATGCATCCATAGTGGATTGAGAGAAGTTGTTGGTAACAATTGGAGATGTGAATGAGCGAACAGTAATGATTAGCTGCCTACTAGAGGATGGGTTAATGGTTAGCTTTCTATATTCTCTTAAGGTTCCACATGATGGATTTTTATCTATGCCTGTCGCTAGAGAGTATCAGGACATCTTCGAGGAAGTGACTGGTATGCCGCCGCATAGAGAGATTGATTTTCGGATAGACTTGGTGAAGGAAGCCAAACTAGTAGTTATGCCTTTGGGGCGTATTGCACCTAGAGAGCAGAATGAATTGGAGGTGCAAGTGAATGATCTATTAAGGAAAAGGGTTCATTCAAAGGATCATATCTGAGTGAAGCGCACCTGTAGTACTCACAATGAAGGCAGATGGCTCTTTGAGGTTGTGTGTGGATTATCGTGAGCTGAATAAAGTGACGAAGAAGAACAAATATTCACTCCCATGCATTGATGACTTGTTTGATCATCTGCATGGTGCGGAGGTGTTCTCCTAAATGGACTTGGCGATGGGATTTCACCAGTTGAGAGTAGCGAAGGAGAGTGTGCCTATTACTGCATTTCATACGCCATCGGGTTTCTATGAGTGGTTGGTGATGCCATTTGCATTGACCAATGCTCCGACATACTTTGTGGATCTCATGAATTGGGTTTTCAAAAACCAATTGAATAAGTTCGTGCTTGTTTCATGGATGATATTATGATCTACCCCGGAACTGAAGAGGAGCACAAGATGCACTTGAGGATTGTGTTGGAGATGTTGAGGAAGCACAAGTTGAGTAAGTGTCGCTTCTGGAGAAGAGAAGTGAGATTCTTGGATCACGTCGTTTCGGGACAGGGTACAGTAGTGGATCCTACAAAGGCGAGAGCGGTCCAAGATTGGAACTAGCTCAAGAATGCTATGGATGTGAGAAGTTTCCTAGGATTGGTGGGATACTATAGACGCTTCATAAAGGACTTTTCGAAGGTAGCGGCATCGTTGACCAATTTGACAAAGAAAAATTAGAATTTTATATGGGACGCAAAGTGTGAGCACGCATTTGTGAATCTGAAGGAGGGGTCGACAAGTGCACTAGTGTTGACCATTCCAAGTGGAAATGAAGTGTTGACAACATACACTAATGCTTATAGTACTGGATTGGGTGCGGTGTTGATGTAGAAAGGGAAAGTTGTTGCCTATGCTAGTCGACAGCTAAAACTACACGAGAGGAATTACCCAACTCGTAAATTGGAACTAGCGGCAATTGTTTTTGCTTTGAAGATGTGGAGCCACTATTTGTTAGGAGAAAAGTTTGAGCTGTTTATGGATTATAAATCCTTGAAGTACCTCTTCTCTCAAATGGATCTCAATGGCAACGGTGGTTGGATTTCATGGCCTCTTATGATTTTAGTACTTCCTATACTTTAGGCAAAGGAAATGCAGTCGCCGATGCATTAGGTAGAAGATATGCTAGGTTGGGAGCAATGTTCTTAGAATGGAAGAAGATAGAGTACATTGCTGGATTTCATTTTAGTCCTCACTGCAAGCTAGAATCTAAAATATTGGCATGCTTATCGATTAGACCTACTCTAAATAAAAGGATCGGTACTAGTCAAAAGCGAGATGCTAGGTTAGCGGGGATCCTAGTAAAGATAGAAGGAGTGGAATCTAAAGATATGAAGAAATATGAACTCGACTAAGAGGGTTGGCTTCGTAAGGATGGAAGATTATTTGATCCTGATGTTGATGGATTGCTAGATGAAGTGTTAAGAGATTGTCATCGTTCCAGATTGACCATTCATCCTAGTGGAAAAAAAATGTACTAAGGTATGAAGCGAACTTATAACTAGAAAGGTGTGAAGATGGATGTTAGAAGATTTATCTCGAAGTGTATAAACTGTCAGTTGGTGAAGGCAGAGCAGAAGAAACCTAGTGGATTGTTGCAACCATTAGAGATTCCTGAATGGAAATAGGAGCAAGTATTGATGGATTTTATTGATGGATTGCCGAGGACCTGAGCAGGGTACGATGACATTTGGGCCATAGTAGATCGGTTGACCAAGAATGCAAGGTTTGTACCCATCAAATCAAGTAGAACAGCATCCAAGCTGGTGGAGTTGTATGTAACGTGGATAATACACGGTGTGTCGAAGAGAATTATGAGCGACCGAGACTCATTGTTCACTAATGGGTTTTGAAAGAGCTTACCAGAGGCGTTAGGGATGGAACTGCATCTTAGTACAGCTTATCACCCACAAACGGATGGGCACACTGAAAGAGTGAGTCGTATATTGAAAGATCTCTTGCGAGCATGCATTATAGACTTTGGTGGATCATGGGATGATCATTTGCATTTGGTGGAGTTTGCATACAGCAATAGTTGTTAGTCGAGTATTGGTATAGCTCCGTATGAAGCTTTGTATGACCGGTTATGTAACACTCATGTTGGTAGGAAGCATACGAGAAGCTGATACTTCGACCAGATATGATTATAAAGACTTCGAAGAAGATTAAGATCATTCAGCAAAGAATGAAAGCAGTTTAGGATCGACAAAAAAGCTAAGCGGATAAGAAATGAAGGGAGTTGGAGTTTTCTATCGAATATATAGTGTTTGTGATGGTTTCTCCTCTAAAGAATGTAGTTCGATTCGATAGAAAGTGGAAGTTGACACCGAGATTCATAAGGATCTTTTTCGATAGGGGCGAAAATTAGGAAGCTAGCACATAGGGTCGACTTACCTCAGAAGATGGCGAATGTGCACAACATTTTTCATGTCTCTTATCTGCGAAAGTTTGTGCATGACTCAAGTGTGAAAATTACACCGGATCGGCTAGAAGATGTTGAGGTAGAACCAGAAGTTTCTATATCTTGTAGGCCCTTCGTATTGTTGGGTACAATGTGAAACAAATTAGGTAGAAAACATTAAAGCTAGTTAAGGTACAATGGAGTGGAAGTGAGGACAATTGTATGTGGGAGACGGAAGAGAGCATGAGGACTTCTTATCCGAAGCTTTTTGAATGGTAAGACCCATCGTTTATCGTGTTTACTTTCACCATTGTATATTATATTTGATAGGTTAGTATTCTGCATGCTAGAATAGGTCACTTATACTATTGATTGCATGGCTGCTTGATTGATATGTGTGATGGTTGCTTATGTTTGGTAGGCATGAGGGATGACCATGGTTGCTTATACTTTGGCTTATTTGGAGTTTCGGGGTGAAATTCCTAAAGGAGGGAGAATGTAACGACTCGTACTCTACGTATCGGAGGATCGTAAAATATTTTTATTTTATTCGTATGAGATCATATGATTCTATAATTTAGGTATATAACTCTTAGGAACATTTTACACTCCTATGATTTTTTCTAAATTTCTATGTGACCATTTTGGCCCTGAAAAAATTGTTTGGGCTATAACTTTTGATAGGAGTTGAATTAGGGTCTCCAACTAGTTACATTGCTTCAAGATGATGGTTTCCCATTTCGTAGAGTGATCATAATAGAAAATGGACTTACGGCTAGAAAGTTATGCCTGTTTTAAGTTTTGAAAACTGTTGGCCATGATTAGTATGTAATTAGTGAAGCCCATTAGTTAGTCCATTAATCTAATTACAGAATATTATAAATAGAGGGCCGAAGAGTCAAGTTAAAACTTTTCTCTCTCATTCTAAATCAGGTCCAAATCCTAATTAGCCCTAGATCCATCATAATTTCATCCAAGGTCACCTAAATTGCTCTCTAAATCAAACTAGATAGCGGATAGAGATTAGATCATCAACTAAAGGATAGAGATAATCAATTTGCTTGATTTGAATATCATTGTTGTCTGGATTGGATCTACATTCATATTGGCTAAATTTGGTAACTGGTGAGTGGTTTATGCCTTCTCACTATACTATGCATGTTTATATGGTAGAATCATATGATTTAACATATTTTAAATTGATTTTTGGTCATAAAACCTTTTCTAACTCTAATTACAAGTTAAAGTATGTATATGATCTAGATTGATTAGAAATCACCCTTGCTCATGCTTATATACTCATGCTACTTGTAGATCTATATTAGAAATTGACTTGTTTATCTTATTTTGATGGATTGCATATTTGATTGGATGAAATTGCTTGATATTCTATGTTAGATAATATGATTTGATGTTGTTTGCTAGTGTTGTGATTACATAGAAAGTTAGGTTGGAGAATTAAGCGAATCGAAGGCAAAGTTGGTTAGAATTGGACAAAACTTGAAGGGGAAGCTCTGGAGTATGAGAGGAGTTTGGGGTTCAAGTCGTAGGTCCAGATTTCTAAGCACAGAAGCCGGCATCAATGTGAGAGGTCGGTACCGAGTTCTGTAGGTTGGTCCAACAAGTCGGTGGTTTTTGGGGAAGCGAGAGTGTGCTAGTAGAGGTTGTCTAAGGTAATGGATAGGTGATTGGCTAAGTGTTGGAGGCTATGACGACTTGTTTGTAGGATTGAAGTATGGTGCTTTGGAGAGAGGACTTGTCCTATGATGACTTGATTTGTGTAGGGAAGTCGGGGTCAAAGCATCTAGGCATGGTGTACTAGAAGCAAGGATGGAGTGGAATAGAAATTAGCCATAGGTGCTAAGTCGAGAGGTCGGTGCTGAATTTTAAGGTTAGGTCCAAATGGGATGAAACTTCTGGGAGATGAAGTAGAAGTCCTATAGATTGTGCTAGAGGTGTTGGCTCGTTCGTATCAGGTTGGATGATGATATAACAACATGATGAAAAACTATAGCCTTTGGATGTTGGCTCGTGTTGGGAGTTGGTTTTGAAGATGGCAGCTCGCAAAGGGGGTAGCTCATATGATTAGGGAATGGTGAAGGGTTCCTCGTGAAAAATGGAAACTAGATTGAGAAATAAGGGCTCGATGTCCAAATGTAGCAAAGATGGGCTAGGGTGTACGTGCTAAGGAATCATTGAGTACTCGAAGAGTTTTCAGTTGTACTCAAAGAAGGGGTATTGTAAGTGGGGACGCCCATGGGTCAATGAAGGGACCTATATACCTTGGACCTGTTGCTTTGGGTCTAGTGTCCAACTTTGGCTGTAAGACACGTATCCAGCTTTAGGCTGCGAGATACAAGAGCACAACTGAGAACCGAGATTTCCATTAGTCCCTAGCTCAGGGGTCATACGAGTTATCATATATTCAGAGCACATGGAGTGATAATTAGGATTGATGGATGCTATGGCTGGTTTGGTTGCTCTCTTTAGTGGGCAATCACTCATTGGTATCAAGGGAAGTTGGTATTGGAGATAGCATACCTAGAAGATCGATATCCTTTATTTGGTTTGTGGTATAACTTTATGATATTGTAGAGTGGCATATTATAGTGTTGTATACTAACTCTATGGTTGCAGGAACATGTAAGTATTAGTTCCTGAGATGATGGTTTTAATGACAACAACCTTAGGACTTATTATAAAATATAAATACTAATATTCTTGTCCAGATATATAAGTATATGCAGGATATATATGTAGGTACTGAGAATGAAGACTGTACAGTATAAAGATTCAAGACTGGGTATAGAGATTTAAGACTGATGAATTCAAGACTAAAGAAAACAAGACTGAAGACTCATGAGTATCAAGATTTCAAGATTTCAAGATTTTAAGAGTTCAAGAGTTCAAGATATCACGATAAGTAATAGAGTCTAGATTTATGTTAAAACTTCATAATATCACTAAAATATTTATTAAGATTTTTATTATGGAATGGAATCCACCTTCTCGCTTTAATAGTGGGATGGAACCCATGACCTTTTTAGTGGGATGGAACCCACGACCTTCTCTAGTGGAGTGGAATCCATGAAATTTTCAAAATGATTTATTTTAACTATATTTCCAAAACCGATCTTTTTAAAAGTCATCTCTCTCGGTTTAAATATTTTAGCCTTAAACTATTCTAACCATCTTTTATATTTTGATTTCAAAATCATCTCTTGTTTTTAAACTATCTCCTGGTTTTAATATTATAGCTTTAAATTTCAAAAATATATTCTATACTTAGTTTTTAATATTACTTTTATATTATAGATTATATATTTTTAAGATTACTTTTTAAATCTCTTTTATAAGTTTAAACTATATTCAAAATTGTTTACAAAGTGTAGAAATTGTTTTGACAAGTTTTAGAATAGAAATCATTTTAAAGAAAAATTAATTTTCAAAATATACATAGGCATGTCGACATACCCCATCCCCCATGTCAACATGGTGACCGTAGAAATTCAAATTTCAAATTTTCAAAAGAAGTGTCTATTCGTCATAACCTTTCGTGAATGGACATGACTGTTATTCTTCAATAAATACCGGTTATTTTCAACGAATTTAAGTTAGTTTTTCTTCATTTCTTCACTCCTTCTTCTCCACTCAAATATTCTCTTATATTTTAACAAAACTATGCCGAAATTCTAAGTGAATCAAACTCGAATGTCTCTAGTTTGATTTTCTGCCACTCTCTCTCAAAGATCTCAGTGTTGTTCAGAGTTATAGGATCATTTGTAATCAAAGAAGTATATCGAGCCTCTCTATCTATCAAAGTGATATTGGAAATGGTGTGATTGTAGCCTGTAAATCAATTGGGTGTGATTGTAGCCCATAAATCAATTAGGTGATCTTGTAGCCTGGTTAAATCAAGAGAGTTTGCCTTGGACTCGAAGACAGGAGGGTGTATCTCGTGGCCTTGAAATCAAGGTTTTAATATCGACATTATATTTGAAAAGAAATATGCACAAGAAATTGTGTGGGACTGGATGTAGGGTAACTCCGAACTAGTATAAAATTCTGGTGTATTCTTTCCTTTTACTGCTTTTATTTACTATTTGCATCTGTGTCTGATTCTGTGATTGTCTCTGTATTTGTGAATTGCATTTGTCTGTGTTTAATTTCAAAAGATTTCAAAAATTCCATAAAATCCATTAAAAACTATTCACCCCCCCTCTAGTGTTAATCCAACCTTAAGATCCGTAATCCGCATTTCCTACAGTAAGGTATGGTTCGTGTACTCATATTCCTTACATATTTACTTGTTTAGTATTTTGAGAGTCGTTTACCACTCAAACTAGATTGTTGTCTGACCCAAGGTTTTATGTTTTTCCTCTTATTATCTTGGGTACTCTTAAATGAGTAGACTAGATAACGGGTCTAGGTGACACAGTAGATGTTCGAAGGATGAGCTGGATGGAGCTATTTCGTATTATATACATATATGGAGTCTACGTTTATTCCGTTGAGCAACGCTGTGGAGCCCGTGACAGTGCTTGCTTATTAGTATTTGTTGAGATAATTTATTTGAGTTTACTTCCATTGTATAAACTCTACTGCATTTGATGTATAACTTTATGGGTCATTTGCTTTGATGATGATTTGTTCATATAGTTATTACTGTCGTTTCTATAATATATGCGGTATTCTATTTTATCCATGTCTATGTTATAACAAGCGCTAAGCGAGGGATGCAATAGAAGTCTTGCTTCGCTGTATGTCACTTAAGCGCTGCTTAATTTTTTAGCATGCTTTATCCGTACCTGTATAAATCTATTATTAAGTGATTATATAAAGTGTACTATATGTGTACAAGTGTACTATATGTGTACGCACAAATTCATCACAAAGATCTAATGTTTAACTTTGAAGTTAACTTATAAATTCATAGGTTTCAAAGTTGGATTTGAATTTCTCTATTCATTAAAAGTTAGCATACTCGAGCTGAGTACAAACTATGCACATTAATTAAATAAAATAATTGTATCTTAATGTAAATCAATCGATATCATTAGAAAATGAGACCATTTTGTTAGGAATGTGGTTTTTTGCTATAATCATAATTTATTTTATTTAAAAATAATAACTTTTTTTGCTAAGTATTGCTTGAGCATTTCTTAAATTTAAGAAAAGCACAAATAAACATCAATTAAGTTCACTTAAATGCTCATCGCTTAATCGTTTTTCTTTTTAAAAAAAATTAAGCATTGTGCATGTGTTTAGAACTTAAGCAATGCCTAAGCGCGCTTTTCATAACATAGATCCATGCGCTGTGAGATATGGCAGGTTATATGTTATATTGGTTTAATTCAACCTTGATGATTGTCCTATATCGGGTCGGGCATGGACAGCGCACAATTTATATACCATCGGTGCCGGTGGTATTGGACAGTCGTCACACATGTTTTCTTCGTTACTCCCTTTCTCCCATGAGTTCTTCATCACTCTCCAATTCTGCTCGTTTCTCCTCTCGTCCAGTTTGAAAAATCCTAATTTAGGGTTTTCCATATGTTTGATATTTCACAAACTAGATTTTTTCCTTTATTTTTGCAATTCTCCTGCTCCAGTTTCTACTGATGATATTCTGTTCTTTATTATTCACCAAATCGATCATAGATCTCAGATATGCTTTTGATCTAGTTAGATCTGATCTTTCCCTTAGCGTGCGAGGCTCTAGAGCAGCACTAATTCTTATAATTGGACCGCCGCATAGCTCGCATGTAGCAGCTTCGGGTAAAAAGATTCAATGTGGCTTTAATATATCTAAAGTAGCTGCAGAACTACTTCTTGAAAGACATGACTTTAACAGAGCAATTTCTAGTTCAAAGTTTTGATAGTAGCTTTGAATTTTGGGTGAAGTTAGGTGGCCTTCAACCTCTCTCGTTCCATTATGTGGAACCAGGTCTTCAGATAAGTGTCCCTTCTTTACTTTTTCCATTGATAAACAAAATAAGTTTGTTGTCTTTATATATGAGTAGCCACCTTTTTTCCTTATTTGATTCCTTGTTATTATGTGCTCGATTATTTCATTCTTCCAATATGGGATATATTGTTGAAGTTACCATGATATGTGTCATGCCCCTCTCCATTGATTTGCCTTTAAAGTGGTTACTGATTATTTATATTTCTGATCTAAATTCCATGCTGTTACGGGCGTTTTCGCCCAAGGAGTGATAGTTACATAGTATTAAAATTTGGGATAAAAGTAGTAGGATTACATGATCATAAGGGGCATACTACGTCTAAGTACCCTAAACGAAGAGGCAAGAAGCTCCTAAAGTTATACAGATAGAAAGGAAAGGAAAAGCAAGGAAAAATACCCCATGCTTGTATGTTCTGTAGTCAGACTATGGACTAAAATTCATGTCTAATGGTCTTACTATTGAACAAAAATTCTTATTCGATGGTAGGCACCAAACAAGATTTCTTATCGTGTAGTAAAAGTACCGAACAAGAATGTTTGTTCAGTACTTAAAGAGATACCAAACCAAGGGGTGAAATCTGAATGAAACCAAGAATGCGACTGAGTTGACCTATCAAACCAACCACCGCTGAACCAATCAACTCTCATCGAACCGAACAGAATAATTAAAGAAAGACTATCTTGTATATATGGAAATTTTGGATCATATCTTGTATATATGGAAATAACCAACTAAGCATGGCATATAAGGAGCTACCTATTTTATTGGCCTAACCACCCTATACTTCCATTCCTATAAATTCTCAAGCTTACAGTAGTAATGGATGACAACTTTAATACAGTCAACCACCACCGAATAGGAATTGTCGAACATAACTTAGGGAGCTCTATATTCCAGTCTAAATCATTATATTTTGCATTGTAATCATTGTACAACCAATCTATGATGAAAGGAATGAAAATAAGCAGTGGATGCAGGGCCAAAACACTATAAATCCTTGTGTATTTTACTTTATCGTATTTTTACTCCTCTATTACTGTAGGCACTTCTTGTTGGATCTGGACCAGCCCGCAGCGGAAGTTATAGATGAATTTCAAAAATTTTACCCTATTGGATCTTTATTGGGCCTATGAAGTCTAACTGAATTAGAACATTTCTAAATTTCATTAAATAAAATCATTTATTTTATTTAAATTCAAATATATTAAGATATGAAATTAATTTTATTTGATTTAGTTTATACATAAATGTATCATATACATATATGGGTGAGTGCATGTGTAACATAATAATCCGTGAAAGGTATAATATGCCCATATGTAGATGTTGGGATTTACATCGCAACAGACATATTAGCTTATTTTGTATGTCATGTATGTTGTCCAAATATGTGCATGTATATGTGTTACAAAATATACACACACATGTATGTATAAATATATTATATATAATTTATGAACATAAAACATTAATATATAGATAAATATATAAATAGAAAGAGAGAAAAAAATTATTTATAATTCGAAATTAACTTAGTTTTGCAAACATAATAATTTTAGTATTTTAATTTGTATGTATTATGAATAAAATAATGTTTTCATCCATAAATAATTAACATAAAATAATCTATTGATGAAAAGTCAAATTTTACAATTTTCAAAAATCTAAAATCATAAAATAGAGCTTAGAAAAATATGGAGATTTTTCAAAGTTGAAATATTATTTTAAAAACAAATACATTGATTTCGGCAATAATTATTTAATATAAAATAATATATTATTATAAATTCAAATTTTAAAATTTTAGAAATTCTTGGACCATGAATTAAAGGTTACAAAAAATTTTGAAGAATTTTTCAATTAAATTATTATTTTTAATAAATCATAAACATTTTTTCTGAAATAATATTAATTATTAAAAATAATAAACTTTACTGAAAAATTCATAAATTTTTTCTATATGTTTCTGAAATGATATAATATTTTTTTAAATATAAAATTGAATTTTTAATGTAATAATTATTTTATATATAATAAATAATTCAAAGATTCAATAAATGTTAACTAAAAATATGAATATATGTATGATAATTAATTTTCAAATTTTTAAATTCATATTATATATAAATAAGTGTACTAAATTTTTTAAATCATATATATGTCTTATATATGCATATATGCTATTATGGGAGAGAAATATACACTAAAATATATATATGAATTTATTATTAAATATATATAAAACAATTATTAATGAAAAAAACTGATTTTTTTATAGTAAACAACATTTGTCTATACATAAATCAAATAGTATAACAAACAAATTATGCACATAACCAAACTGATTTGTGACAACTACATCTACTTACAAAATCTCACCTAACTAAACATATAGTAGCAATATATTTAAACAGATATGAAATTTCTCATTATAGGATCATAGAATATAATTTAATTACTATAATATGAATTAAAATTACCAATTTAATGATACCTTTGAATCCACGTTGAAGCAATGACTTCCTTTCCTTTTACTATTCTTGATTCGTCAGATTGCAAGTCCGGAATCACTGACCTCTAACTATCGAATAGTATTATTTTAATTTGAAATATATTTGAGAATTTTGGAGTGGATTGAGAGCTATGTTTTAACCAACAATGTAGAAGGTAATGGCGGCCAATAAGGTTAGTAATTATTTTTAGAGATACATACATATACATACATATACATATACATATACATATACATATACATATACATATACATATACATATACATATATATACATACATATACATACATACATACATACATACATACATACATACATATATAGGGTTGTATTAGAGAGAAACGAGGAAAACCTTTTTACCCATTCTCACTTGATCTCAACCCATTATCTCCAAGCCAATTCCCTAGGTTTTAGCCACCCCTAGACCTTCCCAAAGTTGAAATTTTGTAGCCCTAATGATGGGCCTTAAACCCATCTATGCCTAAGCCAAAATACTATGCAATTAAATCTAATTTAACCGCTTGTCGATATTATATATCGATCGATATATTTATAACTGTAATAAATATATATAACATTATTTATTTCTCAAATCATATTCAAATTTTATAATTAATATTTCATAAATATTAATTAATTTAATTAATTTATAACAATTATAAACTAATTAAATCGTTTGGTCTTAATGGAATTCATCATTTCGGCTGTGTAACTTTTGGGTGTAAATTTGGTCAGCGATTAACATCGAACTATTCTAATGTTAACTTTCACACGTCACTTAGCAAGTGGTGTGACATTATGGCCAAATTTATCACATACTCATTTTCGCTAAAATACAATTTTAGTTTAAAAAGCGTTACCCGGTTGTGACATTTGTTTACACCAATTCTCTTCGTCAAAACTATATCACTTTGGACTTATGGAATTTGGTAATGGTCAAAATTCCAGCCTCGTCCACATTCAACTTTATAGTCCAAATACAAAGTCCTTGGTTCAATAATAACAATTATTATGAAATGCTCTGGCCAGAGACTTTGACTTTGATTTGACTTGAGTTGACCGTGATACAAACCACATATAACTGAGGAGACAAATCCTCTCTTGAATATTGCTTCACTTCCAATACTTCCACCTGACCCAACTATAGTCACTCGATGGACTCCATGCCATGATTTGGCTATAATCGAAGCGGAGCTTTCATATTGAAGATCCACATTATTCTCAAGTCGAGAGAACTGTGTAAATCAGTCACATCGATATTTTTTGTTTGACCTTAGTTATATTAACTAACAGAAAACTATCGAGTGAGTCGTTTTATAGTTATCCAATAACTATTAGTACGTAACCCCTAGGTGCCCCTAGCAGTCATGAGTAATACACTGCCCAACATTTGGAGAGCGTTACGTACTCCAGTCTCAATGGATACATTGATATCCAGTCTCGATGCATCTTGAGTAGGAACATTTAAAATGGTATATTTGTTTCGTTGTGATAAATTACTCACGGTTATAACACTTTGTAACCACTATCACAAAATATACCATTTATGGATTTTTCTATTAAATATACTTTTAATTAAGTTAATTAATTAATATAATCACATTATATCAAGTATATAATAGGAAGAAAATACCTTTTATTTCGAACAAGGTTGGTCAACGAGTTAGATATATATAACAAATTACATAATTGCCCCTCGGGCATACCCCTAACTCTATCATTCTAAACAATTATCAACCATATATTATATAGTTGTGTTGTACAGTCAATATATAGTGGTCTACAATAAATCAATTGGAAGTGTTTGTCCATTTTCTATGCAAACATTCTTAGTGCTTTCATCCAGAGCTGAGAGTCTCAGTATGCCTCCAAAACCAAAGACAAAATTTGGTACCACTAGTAGGAATATAATATCAGTGCACTTAATCAGACAGCTACTGATTAGGATAACCATTCATCCAGCACTCTGATCCTGGATACTATCAATAAAGGCAACTTGGATAGAGTTTGGAAAAACTCAATAAATGTTTTACTGCCCCGCATCAAGCTATTATAGATCAGATCATGGCATGCTTGGGGCAAACACAAATTGTTGGACACGACATAGAAATGCAAGGACTATCCTATTTTGGGTATCTAGAAGGTAAAGGAGGTCGCATTCTAGCAGCGGATCTAATTAGGAGAACCAAAGAACATGGAGAGGAAATGTCGAGGAAATGAACAAGTAAGGGTCCAACCTGAAGTTGAGCCCGTGGATCGGTTTGGCATCTAATCGACCAGAGGAGACATTGAGCTAGGGCTAACTATAGCTAACCCTTCTCGCTCCAGATGCCGCTCTCCTGCCTTAGTCGAAATGGCTATAGATGGAAGGCGATCTGACTACCAAGAATAGTCCCGAAGTCGGGATCATAGTCAGGGTCATAGACCTAGTCATTGCAGAGGAGGTGAAAGAGACCTTTCACCTTGAAGGGAAAGGTCGATCCACACTTGACTTTCCCTAGAACCGAAAGACAGAATGACATGAATTAATAGGGAATACATTCGGCATGAGCAACTGGAATGAGGTATCAAAGTGAGCATCGGTAGCCCCTTCTCTTTTGAAATAGAAACTGCCTGGAATCCCAAGGACTTCTGAATGCCCACCATAGATCCTAACATGGCTCTAACCAACCAAGTAGTACATTTACAATGATATACCAGCATATGCTAATGAGTGGAGCCACAAAGGAGGTCTTATGCAAGTGTTTTCCTCTATTCCTAGCAGAGTTGGCCACCATGTGATTCTGTTGCATACCTCCAGGTTTGATCCACTCATAGGCCATGTTATAAGAGAAGTTCATTAGCCTATTTTGAGTGCATATGGAGTAACCAAAGGACCCATATTTGTTATTGGATGTAAAATAAAGGAAAGATGAATTGTTGTGGCAATTTTTAACCCACTTCAACATTGTTCTAGTAGGGGTACAAAATGTGGATGAGCGGTTGAATTTGATGGCTTTGTGTGGCACAGTACACCCAGACATGAAGTTGGCTAGAAGATTAACTAAGGAAAGACCGACCACTTTACATGATTTTTTCTATAAGGCGACCAAATATATGAGGTTAGAAGAAGCCGTAGCTAGGCGGCAGTAGCTGTGAAATCAACGGAGGCATCTAGTAGTGTAAACACTATAGCAAAGGCAAATGCAAAGGGTTTCATTAAAAAGAAAACAAATAATAACCAAAGTGGCTCAGGAGGAAAGAAGGTAGAATGGAAGCAATTCAGACCTAGACTAAGGCTCAATGCTTACACAAACCTGAATGACACTGTGGAAAACATCTACCTTACGATGCAAGCAAAACTTAAATATAATAGGTCTCAACCGAGAAAGGAGATCAAAGTGGACTTAAACTTGAGGAAGTATTGCCAACTTCATGAATCCCACAAACACGACACAAATGAATGCCATCATTAATGTGATGTTATTAAAGAATACATTAGGAAAAAAACCTAGAAAGGTGCGTCAGAAATCCTAATGCTCCACTCGTTCCTATCGACAACTACTTAAGCAGCCCCTACAAGGGAACTGGAGAGAAGGAACTGGTGGTAATCACACGAAGGACGGCAGATTAGTAATTAATACCATTGTAGGAGGACCTTATATAGCAGACAAAAGTTGGACTGAGATGGAAACGTACGCCAAATCATTGAAAAATAAAGATTGTTTTTTGTATGCCATAAGTGAGGAGCCTAAGGCTAAAGCCCCTCGTCGGGAACATGTTGAGATAACTTTTAACGATAGTGATTTTCATGGGAAGCATTATATACACACAGACCCCATGGTAATATCAGCAATGCTTGGACAGGTGGAAGTGCACCGGATCCTAGTGGACAGTGGAAGCTTGGTTAATATCCTATTTAAAGATCCATTTGACAAAATGGGGTTGTCTATGAAAGATGAGATGCCATGTAACAGACAGTTGCATGGCTTTACTAGAGAAGGCAAGACGCCTTTAGGGAAGTTGGATTTATTTGTAGAGTTGGAGAACATTCCCTTATCAATCATATAAAAGCAAACTTTCATTTTTATGGATAGATTCTCACTGTAAAACACCTTCCTAGGGCGACTCACCTTATCAGACTTTCATGTGGTTGTAGCCTAATAATGTTTGACTATGAAATTTCCCCTAGCCCTTTGAGTGGAAGTAGTAGAAGGAGACCAAGATGCTACTAGGTAATGTTATGTAGCAAAGGTCCATGAGAACAAGCGTCTGGAAAAAGGGAAGAATGCAGAGGTCAACCTTTGTGCTAAAAACTCAACCGCATAGCAATTAAAAGAGGGCCACCCACTCGGGTTTACAAGTGATCCTTTTAATGAACTTGTCTCGAGAGACGGAGAGGAGGGAACCGCAGTAGAGCCTAGAGAAGCGGAAGAGTTTATGGAAGTAAATAGTAATGACCCGACTAAGTTAATGAATATTGAATCATGGTTGGAGCGGGATCTGGAGTTACAGTTGATAGGATTCTTACGAGATAATCAAGATGTATTTGCTTGGTCTCCTATAGACATGTGTGGAATATCCCCCGCTATCGCATGTCATGCCTTGAACATTTATCTAAGAAACCCTCGGGTGAAACAAAAGAAAAGGAGTATGGTCCCACAACCCTTAATAAGGAGGTAGGAACTCTATTGGCAAATGGATTCATTAGGGAATCCCACTACCTAGAAAGGATAGGTAATCTGTTATTGGTGAAGAAGCCGAATAGGAAGTGGCGAACATGTTTGACTTTTCAACTTGAACAATGCATGCCCTAAAGATTTTTTCCCTTTTCCAAGGATTGATCAGCTGGTAAATGGGTTTACATGACAAGAACTCTTATCTTTTATAGATGCATACACTGGGTACAACAGAATTGCTATGTATGTCCCAGATCAGAAGCACACTAGCTTCATTAATGACTTAAGACTATATTTCTATAAAGTAATGCCATTTGGACTAAAAAAATGCTGGGGCAACATACCAATGTTTGGTCACTAAGATATTTGCTAACTAGATTGGAAGAACTATGTAAGTATATGTTGATGACATATCGGTAAAGTCCAAGAAGGTCGAGGACCATATTACTCACCGATGTAACATCCCCCACTTGGAGGCCCAAAACTAACTGCTACGGATGTTGCAGTCATCCATGGTTATTAGTTCTCGGTGACCAAATACGGTAATGTTAGATACATTGATATAGCAGAAACACGTGAATATGAAAAAAAATTAAACTCATATAACAAATTTCTCATCCCACTTCGAATCATATTTCAAATTCATTACATAATCTCAATCTCGTAAACCACGTTTAAAGAAATATAATTATCACAAATTACGCCAAGAGCGACATATGAAGATGCCCCTTGGATGATCAGAGTCTAAACATAGGCAATTAAGCAACTTTTCCATTATAACCAAAATACAGCGGAATCAAACAAATTGAACTCCTAATAGCTAGCTTGCCTCCAACACGTCTCCAGAAGATTATTCGTCTAAAGGAGAACCTGAAAGCCTTAACTCTCAAACAACTCAAAATTAATTGAGCACCCGAGAGTTTAAAGGGAAAACATAAACTTCGAGTCAGACAAAAAGTCTGGTAAGAATAATAACCTACCATCTCGAACCATATAGATATCTAGTGAGACCACGCCGCTTAGCGAAATGGGTTTTCCCTTCACTAGTATCTTAACTCAATTTATAATAACCATATACTGTGCACCTTCATCCGCAATGGTTAAAACATAACATGATAAAAAAGTATTATGATGATATGCAAACATGCAATATGCTCTGGATATCCCATCCCCCTTTATCTGACTATCTGTCGCAAGTTATAGTTTCTAGGGTCACTATTAACCTATTAGTTTTCATGGGCTAACTAATAACCTGTTCCAAGCTTACGGACTATCTGTCCGGTTTCATAGTTTTCATGCGATCACTAAGAACCTATTGGTATCTACCAATAACTTCATCTAATTATAGTTTTCATGGGCTGGCTATGAACCTATTGGATTCTCCAATAACTTCTCTCATGTCATAGTTTTCATGGGTTAACTATGAACCTATTGATCTCTGTCAATAGCTTAATCCGGATATAGTTTTCATGGGATCACTAAGAACCTATTGGCCCCTGCCAATAACAATTTCCATACATAGTTTTCATGGGCTTACTATGAACCTTTCTAAACCAATAATTCTTTGATCAGTCTTTAGGCATCCTAAATTCTGGTCCATCTAACCTCTTGGACGCAATTCTACTCACACATGAGTTAACTCAATATATATTCACTACTAGGTCAACCTAGCTGGTTATTCTGCCCTTAATACCCCAAAATGCAGTTATGGTTGATTATAAAGTGAATATGTTTACAGATATAGCATACATGATAACTGATCATAACATAATAATATAAACATCTATGGTTTAATTTCCTTGTAATCATTTTTCAAATGAAATATGGTTAATACCTTTAACTTATTATCTTTAGCAAGGAAAGCTTCTTTAAAACACCAAAGCTAAATGCCATTTCAAAACTTTTCATATCGCTATGGGTTAACTTTTAAAAATGAGATGGGGTTTCTTGTTTGAAAACTAAGGCTTTCGAAACATTAGGACTTCTCTTTCGAAACCATAAAAACATACCTTTCGAAAGTATTCAAACCTTCCTTTCAAAATACTTAAAGATATACCTTTCAAAACACTTAAAACATTCATGTTGAAAGCATTGAAACCTCCTTTCGAAACCATTAAAGATATACCTTTTGAAAGTATAAGAGATTATATTTAGAAAGCACTTAGTTCAAAGAAAATTATTATAAGCATAGCTTTGAAACCATTGAAAGTATCTCTTTCGAATCATTGGGTTTAACATTAAATGTAACTTCTGGGTCAAAGAAAATAAAAGCAAAACTAACCCCTTTCAAAAGCATTGATCTTCAAATAAAAGAATTGGGGAAACAGATGGCTTTGAAACCACCCTTTAGAAAGCATTGATAAAAGTGGCAATAAGAACCCTTTCAAAATTATTGGGAAGATGGCTTCAAATTTTACAAGGGCAAAAGCTTCCCTTTCAAAAGCATTGACTTAAAGTTATAAAGAAAGCAGCCTTTAAATAATTTGAAAGGAATGAATGCGGCAGCTTGGTTTCGACTAGGTTCAAAAGCGGCTACCCCTTTCGAAAGCTTCTTTTCAATACTAAATAAGCAGCAACTCATTTGAAAGCCTTTCTTAAAACACTAAAGCAACAACCCTTTCGAAAGCATCATTTATAAACAAAATTAATTCAGAGTTAATAAGAATAGCTTCTACCCCTTCGAAAGCAAGGTTTTGACACTGTCCCTTTCGCCTTTCTCTAATGCACTATGTATAAATTGCTCGATACCATGTGCATTGGTTTCGAATGGGTTCTCTAGCAAAGGTATGGTGTTCAAAGCTAACAGATGGAAGTGGCGAAGTAGTAAATCCAAGCAAAACTGATTTTTAGCCTTTAAAAGAAATTTCTTTTTACCTACTTTCCTTGTTTGTCAAAATGTAATTGGTTGCCATTTCTTTATCAAGATCTTTTTTAAACAGGCTATCGAATTCATCAATTAGTAATTGAAAATATTTTAACAAATAAGCCATTCCCTTCCATAAAACATTTAAGTCCTTCAACTTAAATAATTTAATAACTATACTAAAATACTTAAGAAAATTCCCCAAAAATCACCCTAATTCTCTTTGAATATGTTTTCTAACATATTTAAATTTCAGACCCAAAATCAATATATAATTACCGTAAATAATTTAAACCCAAAATTGTCCATTTCTTCCATTCGAAAATTCATAATAAATTATCCATCACTTGGAATATTATGAAAATTTAAACCTATCTCCAAAATAATGTTTTACATAACATATTCAACCATCATGGCACTTGAAACCCATTTATACGATTTTAACCATAAAATCGAATTATACATTTACATAAAAATCCTTGTTTAAATCAAACATGGCATATAATCTAAGCATATCATCATTCAATCCATCCTAACGGTTTTAAAAACTTAAACCCGAAATTAAATTATTCAAATAAACATATATGAGATGGTTTAGATTATTATTCACCTTGTTTGGATAAAGAACTTGAGATTTGATCTTGCTTAATTCTACCTTGCTTGAATCCTAAGCTTTTAATTGATTTTGATCCCCTTTTCTCCTAGGGTTATGGTCGGCCTTAGTCTCCTTTTGTTTTTAAAAGTATGAATGAAAATGAGGTAAGGGTTTAGGGGATACGGGGTTATGGTATATGGCTATTCCCCATATTACCCTTGCCTTACTTAACTTAGTTTTTAACTTACAAATCATTGTTAAGTATTCACTTATGAGCCATTTTATACATCCATTTAATTAAGGAACGACCCTAATAAATTTTCAAATCTCAATCCCCTTATCACTCTAGTCTCTACATTATTCTATTTAATTTATCTAATTAAATCTTCTGAATAATGTTATTTAAACTTAGGGGTGTTACAGGCTGTGCAGTTAATGCCCCGCTATATCCCCGCTATAACTCCGATATATCTTATAGCGGATTCCTACCGCTACGATTTTTCCATATATCCCCAACATATAGCCTTTCCGCTTTAATCCCCGTTATTTCCGCTATATCCCATTATTTCCGCTATTTCTGCTATATCTTCTATAAAAAATTGGATTGAAAAATGATATTTATACGCTATAAAAATTATGAAATTAACTAATTTCATTGAATTTTTTATATATGTTTAGAAATGATAATACTCTAATATTCTACTAAATTAAATTAAGTTATATAACAGTTTTACGTTCATTTACAATACATTTGCACATATTTTTATTTAAAATTATTTTTGTATTAATTATAATTCAATTGAATGTTAATTTTTCACATAATTACTATCTATATATTTGTAAAAACAACAAGTATGGGATTTATATGCTATTTTAGAGTAATCCGATATATCCCGCTATATCTTCACTACATCCATGCTATGACTTTTTGCACCTCTACCGCATTGAATCCACCGAGCGCTTTAACTACACAGGTTACAGGTTCCCCTCCTTAAAGAATTTCGTCCTCGAAATTCAGCAATGACTAAATACTAATCTTAGCAATCATCTATAACATCTCCTAACTACCATACTGGCCTACCTGACTAGAAAATAGTCTGTATAAAGAAAATATAGAACATACCCTTAGAGCAGATCAGGATAAGTATCTCTAATCCTGTCTTCTGTCTCCCAAGTACAGTCCTTCTCGTTTTCGCTCCACTGAACTTTCACCAACTTGACTGTCTTGTATCTTAACTTCTTTTCATCTCTCGCTACAACCTGAACTGGTTGTCTAACAAAAGTTAAATCCGGTTCTATTATTAAGTCTTCCACTGCAGTCGGAGGAATAGCAATCTCTGGATAATGCACATACTTACGAAGATGAGACACATGAAACACATTATGGACACCTACCAAACTGCTCGACAACTCTACTCTGTATGCGAGCTTTCTAATCCTCTCTATAACTGGGAACGGTCCAAAATATCTTGGTGCTAGTTTCCCTAGCTTTACGAATCATACCACACCCTTCATTGGTGATGCTTTAACGAAAACCCTATCACCAACCGAGAACTCTAGATCTTTACGCCTCTTATCTGCGTAATTCTTTTGTATAGACTGAGCTTCCTTCATCCAACCTCGAATCAACTCAATCTTTTATGTTGCCTCTCTCACTAGAACTGGACCCAAGACTAATCTATCTTCAGTTTCCAACCAACATGTTGGTGACATGCATGGCCTCCCATACAAAGCTTCGAAAGGCACCATTTCTATACTAGTCTGATAACTGTTATTATAGGAAAACCCAACTAAGTGTAGGTGATCTTCCCAAGATCCACCAAAATCTAGCACACAAGCTCTTAATAAATCCTCGAGTACCTTATTGACTCTCTCTATCTGCCCATCAGTTTGAGGATGATAAGCAGTACTCGTCTTGAGCTTGGTACCTAACACATCCTGTAGACTCTTCCAGAATTTGCTATTAAACAAAGTATCTCTATCACTTACTATACTACTAGGAATTCCATGCAGTATGATGATGTTCTTCATAAACAATTTAGCTAGAATAGGTGTCGTCCTGGTTGACTTAACTGAAAGGAAATGCACACTCTTAATCAACCTGTCCATTATGACCCATATACTTTCATTTCCTCGATTCGACCTTGGCAACCCGTCTACAAAATCCATGGATATCGAATCCCATTTCCAAACTGGTATCTCTAAAGGTTGAAGCAACCCACTCGACTTCTGATGTTAGACCTTTACTTGTTGACAGTTTACACAATGCTTTACGCATAAGCCAACATCCCTCTTCATACCTTCCCTGTAGAAACCCCTCTTCATGTCCTAATACATCTTGGTTCCCCAAGATGAACCGTAAATTTGGATCAGTGACATTCGCTAAGAACTTCTCTTCTTAAGTCTTAAACATTCGGAACACACAACCGTCCCTTCTTTCTCAACCATCCCCTCTGGTCAAGATTAAAATCTTTTAGATCATCAATCTCCGATCCAACCTCAAGCCTCCTAATCTTCTCGGCTGAAAATGGGTCTTCTTTCTACTTTGAAACAATCCTTTCAATCAAAACTGGTCGAACTTCAAGCAGGACAACATGGCAATGCTCTGACTAGAACTAGCAGTCGATCTTAACTGCACACTACAAGTAGTCAAAGCCTCTAGATCCTTCCATTCCGTTAACATAGCTAACACCACATTCTGATGTTTTCTGCTAAGAGCATCCGCTACTTTATTCCCTTTTCCAGGTGTATACTCTATACCAAAATCATAAGCTGCTAAAAACTCCAACCACCTCTGTTGTCTCATACTCAACTCTTTCTAAGAGAATAAGTATTTTAAGGACCTATGATCTGTGTATAACTCAAATCTCTCCCCTAAGAGATAATGCCTCCATACTTTCAATGCGAAGATCACTGCTGCCAACTCTAGATCATGAGTAGGATATCCCACTTCATGCGATCTAAGCTGTCATGAGGCGTAGGTAATAACTTTACCTTTCTGCATCAATACAGCTCCTAACCCGGTTCCACATGCATCTGTATACACCACTAACCCTTGATTCCCATCTGGAACTACTAATAAAGGTGCATTGGACAACAAATACTTTAACTTAAGGAATTCTTCCTCACATTTGTTAGATTAAATAAAATTTACATCCTTCCTAGTTAGCTTAGTCAAAGGCGTTGTTATCCGCGAGAAATCCTTGATGAATCTTCGGTAATAGTCAGAAAGTCCAAGAAAACTTCTGATCTCGGTTACCGTCTCTGGTCTCTTCCATTTGTTAACGGCTTCGATCTTATCTGGATCAAATGACAAACCCTTTTCTGAGACCACGTGACCAAGAAACCTAACCTCTTTCTTCTAGAAATGACACTTTGAAAAATTCGCTTTCGGTTAATGCTGCCTCAGTGTCTCAAGCACTACTCTAAGGTGAACTTCATGCTCTCTCTCATCCTTAGAGTATATTAAAATGTCATCTATGAATACCAATACGAACCTATCCAAGTGCTCTCGAAAAATCCAGTTCATCAAATCCACGAAGAAAGCTAGCACATTAGTTAACCTAAATGACATTACTAACCATTCGTACCAACCATACCTAATCCGAAACGCCATCAATGGAACACTGTCCTCTGCCACTCTTAGCTGATGGAAACCTGTCGCTAAATCCAATTGGGAAAATACTTTGGCTCCACTCAACCAAACAAATCATCGATTCTCGGCAAAGGATACCTATTATTGATCGTCTTCTCGTTCAACTTACGATAGTCGATACACATTCTTAACGGACCATCCGATTTCTTTACGAAAACCGCAGCCGCTCCCCAAAGCAAACTACTTGGTCTAATGAAATTCTTCCCTTCTAAATCCACTAGCTGCACCTTCAATTCCTTCATATCGGTCAGTGTCATCCTACTAGGTGGTCTACTTATAGGTTCTGCTCCTAGCACAAGATCTATCCGAAACTCAATGTCTCACTTCGGTGGTAGACTTATGACCGGCTCAAAAACGTTTGCAAACTCTTTTGCCATAGATTCAATTCTTTTTCTAATTCCATAGCACTCAACAAATAAAAAGCAGTTTGATCTGAATTCTCCACTGAGTATATAATTCTATTATGACTATTTGGGTGCCTTAGCGATATTTCCCTGTCTTGACAAAATATCCTAGCATCATATCTTTCTAACCAGTCCATACATAAAATGATCCAGAAGCCTATGGAATAAAAAACATACAAACTGCATGCAAACTTATGACCTAACAAATCAAGTTCTAACTAGTCATATCTCATCTCCAGAGTTGCATACCCTCCTATCGGATTCGCAACCCTTAAGGAAGTAACAATGTATGAGGGTTCTAAACATAACCTATCTACCAAACACTTAGATATAAATGAATGTGATGGACCGGTATCAAATAGTACCCTAACTGGTATACTATGAATCAAAAGTGTACCTTCCATCATAGTTTTTCCCTTCTCAGCAGCAGTTGGCCTAGCAGACGATGGTCCTACAGCAAAGACCTTTCCCTTGTCTGCTTTGATCGGTTCTGGACACCGATTCTTGTAATGTCCAATCTGGTCACAGTTGAAGCACTTCACTCCCTCTTATCTACAACCTCCTTTCTTTTTCCAGTTCGACATTCATGAGCATAATGTCCCTTCTTATCACACTTAAAGCAAACTAGATTAGCCTCCGCCTTCTTGGTAGCTCCTCCCTTTTGAGTTCCTTTCTTCTTAAAGAATTTTCTCTTCTTGCCCTAAAAACCCTGGGTTTCAACCTACTTCTCCTTCCCATAATTAGGAAGCATCTCTTCATTCCGAATTGCCATCTCCACTACAACTATACTTGGATCATGGAGATGTGGCATGGTCCTATAACAATCTTGGGTCATAACCCTCGAATAAATTTCTCGTTTCTTTTAATGACGGTGTCAATGGTAGCATATTCGTATCTGGACAACTCATCAAAATTCGTAGCATACTCAATCACCAACATTTTACCCTGCACTAAGTCCATGAACTTTCTTAGCAATACTGACTTGGTAATTTCAGACAAAAACCTCTCTTTGAATCTCCTACGAAACTCTTCCCAAGTCAATTCTTCCTCGGGAGCTCCAATGGTAACACTATTCCACCAATGAAGTGCTGCTCCCTGCAACTGTCAAGACGCAAGTCTCCTCTTCTGCTCATCATTTAATCCTAAGTCAACGTCCTTTCATAGTGCAACAACTAGTTTTCTACTTCGACAGCACTCGTCGTTCCCAAAAACGGCTTCCCACCAAGACTATATAATCCCTGCTCAGCTTAGCATAGTTATTGCCAACTGGGGCTACGGGATTAGCTACTCCAACATTCATAGCATTACCCCCAACTACTCCTGCAGCTGCTCCAGCTTGCATCAGATTGACAAAGAACTGATACATCATCCCTATATCTACTGGTGGGGTTCCAACACCTACATTGGCATTTGCATTTGGATTAGCATTTGACGGTTGACTCGGGTTTCTCCTGGTGTTGGGTTGAACATTTCTGTTAGTTGTGGTGCTTCCTCCACCTAGATTTCCTCTTCCGTTTCCTGCCTCCATATCTTCCTTTCTCGTTAATCTGCATACGAGCCTTATTAAGGTACAGAAGAACGGTCTAAGAGAGAGGAGAGTACGTACTTATAGATATATACATAACAAATACAAGTACGTTACTATAGCATTAACCCAAACCCCGATCTTATTTTCTGATTCATTGGATTATGTTTTAAAAATCTTTTAGGCTTAAATTTCTTTTAAGTTTGCATAAACCTATGCTCTGATACCAACTTGTAACATCCCCCACTTGGAGGCCCAAAACTAACTGCTACAATACTGCAGTCATCCATGGTTATTAGTTCTCGGTGACCGAATGCGGTAATGTTAGATACATTGATATAACAGAAATACATGGATATGAAAAGTATTTAAACTCATATAACAAATATCTCATCCACTTCAAATCATATTTAAAATTCATTACATAATCCCAATTTCATAAACCATGTTCGAAGAAATATAAATATTACAAAATACACGAAGAGCGACATATGAAGATGCCCTCTTGGATGATCAGAGTCCAAACATAGGCAATTAAGAAACTTTGCCATTACAACCAAAATACAGCAGAATCAAACAGAAAGAACTCCTGATAGCTAACTTTCCTCTTGCATGTCTCCGGAAGCTTATTCATCTAAAGGAGAACCTGAAAGCCTTAACTCTCAAACTACTCAAAATTAATTGAGTATCCGAGAGTTTAAGGGAAAAACATAAACTTCAAGTCAGACAAAAAGTCTGGTATGAATAATAACCTACCATCTCAAACCATATAGATATCTAGTGAGACCATGGCGCTTAGCGGAACGAATTTCCCCCTTACTAGTACCTAACTCAATTTATAATAACCATATACTATGCATTTGCATCCACAATGGTTAAAACATAACATGATAAAAAGGTATTATGATGCAAACATGCAATATGCTCTGGATTTCCCATTCCCCTTTATCTAACTATCTGTTGCAAGTTATAGTTTCTAGGGTCACTATTAACCTATTAGTTTTCATAGGCTAACTAATAACCTGTTCCAAGCTTATGGACTATCTATCCGGTTTCATAGTTTTCATGGGATCACTAAGAACCTATTGGCATCTGCCAATAACTTCATCCAATTGTAGTTTTCATAGGCTCACTAAAGTTAACTATCATTTCAAAACTTTTCATTTCGCAATGGGTTAATTTTAAAAATGAGATGGGGTTTCTTATTTGAAAACTAAGGCTTTCGAAACCAAGGTCTTCTCTTTCGAAACCATAAAAACATACCTTTCGAAAATATTCAAACCTTCCTTTCAAAACACATAAAGGTATACCTTTCGAAACACTCAAAACATTTCTTTCAAAAGCATTGAATTTCCTTTCGAAACCATTAAAGATATACCTTTCGAAAGCATTAAAGCCTATCTTTAGAAGTCACTTAGTTCAAAGAAAATTATTGGAAGCATAGCTTCAAAACCATTGAAAGTATCTCTTTCGAAACTATTGGATTTAACATTAAATGTAACTTCTGGGTCAAAGAAAACAAAAGCGAAAGTAACCCCTTTCGAAAGCATTGATCTTCAAATAGAGGATTTGGGGAAAAGGACGGCTTCAAAACCTCCCTTTAGAAAGCATTGATAAAAGTGGCAACAAGAACCCTTTCGAAAGCATTGGGAAGGCAACTTCAAATTTTACAAGGGCAAAAGCTTCCCTTTTGAAAGTATTGATTTAAAGTTATAAAGAAAGCGGCCTTTAACTAATTCGAAAGGCATGAATGCGGCAGCTTGGTTTCGACTAGGTTCAAAAGCGGCTACCCTTTTCGAAAGCTTCTTTTCAAAACTAAATAAGCGGCAACTCATTCAAAATCTTTTCTTAAAATAATAAGGCGACAACCTTTTCAAAAGCATCATTTACAAACAAAAGTAATTCAAAGTTAATAAGAATAGCTTCTACCTCTTCGAAAGCAAGGTTTCGATACTGTCCCTTCTGCCTTTCTCCAATGCATTGCGTATCAATTGCTTAATACCTTGTGCATTGGTTTCGAATGGGTTCTCTAGCGGAGGTATGGTGTCGAAAGCTAACAGATGGAAGTTGTGAAGTAGTAAATCCAAGCAAAACTAATTTTTAGCCTTTAGAAGAAATTTCTTTTCACCTACTTTCCTTGTTTGTCAAAATGTAATTGGTTGCCATTTCTTTATCAAAATCATTTCCTAAAAAGGCTACCGAATTTATCAATTAGTATTTGAAAATATTTTAACAAATAAGCCATTCCCTTCCATAAAACATTTAAACATTTAAATCCTTCAACTTAAATAATTTAATAACTATACTAAAATACTTAAGAAAATTCCCCAAAATTCGCCCTAATTCTCTTTTAATGTGTTTTCTAACATATTTAAATTTCAGACCCAAAATCAATATATAATTGTCGTAAATAATTTAAACCCAAAATTGTCCATTTCTTCCATTCGAAAATTCATAATAAATAATCCATCACTTGGAATATTATGAAAATTTAAACCTATCTCCAAAATAATGTTTTACATAACATATTCAACCATCATGGCACTCGAAACCCATTTTATACGATTTTAACCTTAAAATCGAATTATACCTTTACACAAAAATCCTTGTTTAAATCAAACATGGCATATAATCAAAGCATATCATCATTCAATCCATCCCAACGGTTTTAAAACTTAAACCCGAAATTAAATTGTTCAAATAAACATATATGAGATGGTTTAGATTATTATTCACCTTGTTTGGATAAGGAACTTGAGATTTGATCTTGCTTAATTCTTCCTTGTTTGAATCTTAAGTTTCTAATTGATTTTGATCCCCTTTTCTCCTAGGGTTATGGCCGGCCTTGATCTCCTTTTGTTTATATTTTTGTTTTTATGAAAGTATGAATAAAAATGAGGTAAGAGTTTAAGGGATATGGGGTTATGGTATACGGCTATTCCCCATATTACCCTTGCCTTACTTAACTTATAAATCATTCTTAAGTATTCACTTATGAGCCATTTTATAAATCTATTTAATTAAGGCACGATCTTAATAAATTTTCAAATGTCAATCCTCTTATCACTCTAGTCTCTACATTATTCTATTTAATTTATCCAATTAAATCTTCTGAATAATGTTATTTAAACTTAGGGGTGTTACAACCTAGATGGGATGATTTAAGTTTTATGGGAGTTTGGGATGAAGTTGAATCCGCTAAAATGTTCCTTTGGAGTTTCCTCAGGGAAATTCCTGGGTTCTATTGTGCATGCTAAAGGGATCGAAGCTAACCCAGAGCAAGTCCAAGCTTTAAAAGACATCAAAATCCCCTAAACCTGAAAGGAGATGCAGAGTTTGAATGGCAAAGTGGTAGAGCTGAGCAGGTTCATATCTAAGCAACTGATAAGTGTGTTCCATTCTTTAAAGCATTAAAAAAGGAGAAAGGCAAGTTCACATGGATAGATGAGCGTTTGGCTGCATTTCTCAACTTACCCAAACACCAGCATAAGTTGTCAGTTCTTTCCATGTCAGTAAAAAGGGAAGATTTATATCTATACTTAGTAGTGTCAAAACACGCCTTAAGTGTAGCATTGGTTCGAGAGGAAGACCAAATACAACGGTCGATGTATTATGTAAGCAACCTTTTCACTAAGATGGAGAAATTAGCTTACTGTCTCCTAATAGCATCCCAAAAACTAAGGCATTATTTCCAGTCCCACCCTATTTGGGTATTGATAGACCAACCATTGAGGCAGGTCCTACATCGACCTGATACCCAGGGAAGGTTAACGAAGTGGAGTATTAAGCTGAGCTAATATGAGATAACTTACCATCCTCGGATGGTGATCAAAGGGTAGGCCTTTGAGGACTTTATTGCGGAGTTTACCATTAGAGACGATGAAGTTGGACCACGGGATGAGGAGGCTCTTAAATGGAGGATGTACGTGGATGGAGCATCAAATGAGCATGACTCTAATGCTAGAGTAGTGTTGATAACACCCAAGGGGCAGAAGCAGAGCTGTGCGGTACGGTTGGAGTTCAAGGCAACAAACAATGAGGCTGAATATAAGGCGTTGAGAGAAGGACTGGAGATAGCAAAGGAGTTGGGAATAAGATCATTATGCATGCACAATGACTCTCGGTTGATTGTAAACTAAGTACTCGGGGAATTCCAAGCTAAAGAAGAACACTTGGCATCTTATCTATGATAGGTGAAGGCATTGCTTAACGAGGTTAAGCATATTATGATCAAGCATATTCCAATGGAAGAGAATCAGGAGGCGGATGAGTTGGAAAAATTGGTGACTGTAGGAGATGAGCTGTTGTTAGGCTCAATATCAGTGATGACCTATCCAAGCTCTATCTTTGAGGAGGTGAGTGCGGTCTCAACTATTGATGGATGGGACACCTGGATGGCCCTAATCATAAAGTATTCGAGCAAGGGAGTCCTGTTGAGCAATAGAAACGAAGCCAAGAAGGTTTGCGATAGGCATCTCATTTTATTATTAGGATGGCATACTATATCGAAGAGAAATCTCTAACCGACTATTAAGATGTGTTGCCAGAAGAGAAGCCCGAGAGGTGTTGGACAATATAAATCAAGGGGGTTATGGAGACCATACCAATGGGCAAATTTTGGCAAAAAAGGTATGCGATATGGATACTTCTAGCCGACATTAAATCATGATGTGATAGAATATGTAAAAGGGTGCGACAAGTGCAAGAAGTTCACGAAAATCCCAAAGTTGCCGCCGATCGAGATAACATATATGGTTAACCCTTGGCCTTTTGCAACATGGTGGATTGATCTAATTGGGAAGCTTTCCATGGCTAGGGGTAGAGCCAAGTATGCTATAATATTAGTAGACTACTTTGCTAAGTGGGTCAAAGTAGTACCCCTTACTAAGGTATCTTCTACCAAAATTATAAATTTTTTGGTCGGGAACGTAATATACAGATATGGGATCCTACTTCAGATCATCTCGGAAAATGGGTTATAGTTTGATAGCAAAGAGTTTACCGTATTTTGCCGACAACATGAGATAAATAAGAATTTTTCCACATAGCGTATCCATAGGTTAATGGATAGGTGGAAGCAGTCAACAAGATTTTTAAGACTCTAATAAAGAAGTGGTTGATGAAAGTAAAGGGAGCATGTGTGGACAAACCACCTCTAGCGCAACGGGCTTATCCACTTCCTACACTGCAACAAGACATACCCCTTTTGTCTTGTCCTATGGGTCAGAGCCATGTTACCCGTCGAGACTATAGTACCGTTCCACGGGTGAATTCATTATAACCCGGATGAGAATGAGGATCTGCAAAATATGTCTCTGGATTTGATCGACAAGAAATGTGAAGAAGCTGCTTTAAAAGCTACGGCCCACAAGAAAAGGATAACTAGGCAGTACAACTCTAAGGTCAAACACCGCCCATTCAAGGAAGGGGACTCAGTATTGAAGTGAATAGTCCCTAAACCAGGCACACTCGACCCGATCTGGGAAGGACTATATGTCATTCATAAAGATTTGAGCACAGTAGATGGGGCTATGTATAGGAAAGCTTGGAACGCACAAAACCTTTATCGTCATTTTACTTAATTCTTATTTCTTCTATGTTATTTATTCAAGTACTACTATGTTGTAACTAAGGCAATTATCGAATAATTGTTAATAAAATGTGCATTCCTTGAAATTTTACCATGTCAGGTGTCTTTTATTACATTTGGACAATTGTGAACACTTAGGTCAAGAAATAGGGTGTAGTTGTTTGCTTCAGCTTACCAAATCCTTTGGACAAATGGTTGAGATAGGAATAGGCTACCAAACTTGTCAGGTCGCGCTCACACAAACTAAGTGTTGTAAAGCTTGATGAGTTGAATTCCCTTATACTTAGGGGGAAAACCATGTCAAAATGGCATCGAATCTTCCCTCGGAAAACCTTGGCCAACAATGATGAACCAGGCTTACCCATGGTCAGAACATAACCATCGATTAGTTAGTTCACTATTAACGATCGACCTAAATTAACCTTGGCCAATAATGGTGGACTGGAATTACTAATGGTCCGGACATGACCACCGACTGGGCAGTTTACCATTGACGATCAGCCCAAAATAGCCTTGGCCGACAATGGTGGACTAGACTTACCCATGCTCAGGACATGACCACCGACTAGGTAGTTCACCATTGACGATCGACCTAAAATAACCTTAGTCGGTAATGGTCGATCAGACTTACCTATGGTCAGGAATGGCCGTTGACTAAATAGCTCACCATTGACTATCGACCTAAAATAACCTTGGCTAACAATGATGAACCAGACTTACCTGTGATCAGGACGTGACCACCGACTAGGTGGTTCACCATTGATGATCGGCCCAAAAAGCATTGACCTACAGTGATGAACCAAACTTGCCTATGGTCAGGACATGACCACCGACTTGGCAGTTTATCACTAGTAGTTGGCCCTAAAACCCTAGGTGGTAATCATGGACTCATCGTAACTAAGAAATTTTGTGTAGGACACCTATAGACTGAACATGTATGAACAATTAAGTAAGAATAACAAGAAGCAACAAGAAAATAAACTATGAAAAATCATGACTTCTAAACATCATATGTAACCAAATATCCACATCAAAAAGTCATGACCATAAAAAATACTACGCATATGCCTTTACAAAAATCATCAAAATTGGGTGTGTGCAGTTAGAATATATAGTATACAAATGTGTGAGAGACAAATAATTTCTAATAGAGGAAATGCAACTATCACTCGGACTTGGAAAAATGACTTTTCTTGGGTTTCTTGAGCCCAAATGGGTTTCTTTTTTTTCCTTGTCCTTCTTGGCCTTAGATAGAGCAACTGCATCAAGCTCAATTTACTTCTTCTTTATTACCTCAAGCTCCTTCGTTGCTTCAAGCTTGACCCTGGCCATCACCATCGTGAACGGGCCATTACACTTGCCTTGAGAGCTTAATCCCTATCAAAACCTTCATTCCCCTCATTGTAGCCCAAGACCTCAACCTCTGGGTCATCCTTCAAAGTAGCAATCATTTCGTCGTGGTCTTCTTCTACTATGTGATTTGATGGGCCTGAGGGTAACGACCCTAACACCAAATCTTTTGCAGACATCATAGCTCTAGATGGGTCCATCATGGTTGTATCACCTACATGAAAATTAGGGGACTATCAGGTATGCTCGAATGGGCTTGAATGTATTGAATATTGACCTGTAGGCTATATAAAAGAATCCTACCCCTTTTAAGGGTAGGCAAAACATCGTCTAGGGGATGGCTCTGGGTGGTTGTATTTGAGGTGGCGTGATAAAAGGCTAGCAAAACAACATGCATGAGGGCATAGATAACTAGTTTAGAAGAATGACCTTGAGTAATAACCATGGAAGTAGAGCCACTGCCTTTTCTTAGCATCTTCACCCTCTTGTTTTCTATGGGCTTCCTCATCAGCAGCCAACTTGATGTTACCCCATCGTATGGCGTCCATCTCTACCTTAAAAAATTAGGATTCAACAGTTTATAAGCTAAAAGGTGGTCCTCCTCGTGTGCTTGCCTCCTTAGCTTCTCGCACTAGCCTTTGGTGGATGAAGGCCATAACTTTTGGGTAGTCATCCATCCATTTCAGGTTCTCCTCCATATACATCTGAAAGTAGACCTTATCCAGAAGATTCTTAACTTGGTCCAGTTTCTATTCGACTCTTCGTTTTCAGCCTGAAGTTTCTCAGCATATTTTGCCTCAGCCTCTTTCTCAGCATATATGGATTCGATGCTTGCTTGGAGGGGAGCCCTCTCACACTTCCAATCATCAGTCGTGCTCTTTAGCTCCAAGAACCCCTTATCCGCCTGTTCAACCGCAGCCTTAATTTCACTCAGCTTCTTTGTGTATTTAGCTTTGGTGTTTTTGTAATCCTCGAACAGATGCTTGGACTGGGAATTATATTTGTCCCTTAGCGCCATGAAATCAATGGCATGCTCCTTTTTTAGCTTTTTCACTTCTTCGAGATAAGCGCTCTTGAGTTTTTCAAATTCATTAACTAGGATCTCTCTAGTGCATCTAGAACCTCTCGGTGCACTTATCTTTGTCATGCAGTTCCCTTCGGAGTTCAAAGATCCCAAATTCTTATCAACGTTATGCCATCTAATCTCAACTCCGGCCTTTACCACTTTGGCATGGAACTTGGATAGCATCTTTACACCTCTAAGACGGTCCCTAAGAAGATCGGTTATGTCATTGAATGAGGTAGGGCAACGTCAACAAGCAACCGGGTTATAGGATCCTTAGGTCGGTACGATTATTGGAATTCATCATATCAAGGGTCATTGGATCGGTGGTGATGGTGGTTTTCTCCTTCTCCTTTCCCTTTGCCTGGTCATTTGAAACAACTCTCGAAATGGAAGACTGCTCAACAGTTTTGCTACCCCCTTATTTATTCATTCTCACTTGCTTCTTGGAAGTCTCTGACTTTGAAAGAGCGAAAGATGGAGCCCTTGGAGACTTGGATGGAGAAGGAGGTGTCCAATATTTTGATCTACCAGGAGAGCGGGACCTTTTTCGAGAGTTGCTTCGTCTATCTCGGTTAGCTTGGCCATCAAATAGATGGTAGGATACCTTCTCCCCCGCCTTAAGCTTCGTCCCTAGTTTCCTAACATTGTGGCTTATGCCAAAAGAAGAGGCTGCTTTCTTAATCTCTATTAGAGGGTCATCCCTTTACAATTGCTTGAATTTAGATTGAAGCTTACTCCTTCTTGAACCCATGTGCCTAGCAAAAAAGGTAAGAGTGGGATGTTAGAACCATAGCATAACAAAGGAAATCCATTAGTGCTAAACTAATAAAGTAGGTGTGAGTGAAATGTGCATAACGTTTAAATGAACCCTTAGGCACTCGTATATTTCTATTTGCTGTTGAATCTCTAATAGTGATGCAGAATCCCCATAATCAATCCCTAACTCTGGGTCTTGTAGATAATTAGATACCATGATGTCACTAGGAACAAAATCCTCATAGCTCTCTAACCCCAAATGTTTTATGTAGGGCCACCTCAATGTCCAGATTAGATAGAGGATCAAGGCCAACTTGCCCATTAGAATGAGCCTCACTTCAGTCAGAATTGATGGCCTCACTATCTTAGGGATGTAGACTCTCCTCTTGATATTTCTACTATCAATACCATCGTCTTCCCAGTCCCTTAGATATTTCAGTTGGCCACTCACATGAGGCTGAAGCCGGAAAGACCCTAACTCCGACTCCACAAGAGCCGTGTCCATTATAGTATTAGTGCTGGCTGAGGTCGAAGTCAAGTTAGCCCCAAGGAAGGGAGGTTGAGAAGTATTTCCCTCACTAGTCTCACCGGTTGGAGAAGCCTCTTCTTTTCCCTTTTTTGTTAGCCTTCATGTTAAAGGGGCTCTGGCTTTCTCAATGGAACGCCCCTCGGCCAATAGCGCAAGTTGACTCAAATTCTCATCCATCACCAAACGGGAGCTTCTCTTGACTCTACCAAAATTCTCTTTAAATTCTCAAGCACTTCTTCCAAGTCCTCACCCATGGCTACCTTCACCAAACCTAAGGGAACAGCCGACCAAAGGATTAGCGACCAACATAAAAAGTTCATGGGTGAAAGGAATATAAACAGGCAGTTACGGTGTCTTACATCTTGAATGCCATTGTTGAAAGTGGGGAGAATCATCCTCGATAGAGATGTACCCTCTCTTCAATATGTCGTACTGCGAATATAGATCATCTATAGGTTTAAACTTGATGCCTGCTTTGAGATAGAGAAAAGGGAAACCCTCCGCCTAGCGTTTGACAGCATATAAGAATCTAATCTTACTGTGTGTGGGAGGAACCTGGAATTTTCGCACGAACACAATATAGTGGTTAGTCAAAATAACATAGTCGTTTGGGTGTAGCTGGAATGAGACAATCTTTAAGTATACTAGAAATCCCATAACCCATTAATGAAGAGGAGGCAGGGCTCCCACCATGTAGCGATACCCAGAATAAGCCATGTATCCCTCGGGAGGAGCGTGACCTTATAGCTGGTAAGAGAATCTCCCCTTGGTAATCTATAAGCATTAACTATAGTGTTCAGCTGCTTGGAAGACAAAGTAGAAGCTACAAACTTAATAGGATCCACTAGTAGTTGTGAAGGACAATATCTATGAATTAGAGAACGAGTTGAGCTAGGTTGACTAACCTTGGGCCCCGATGATGTAGGCTTAATAGGAGCAAAAGAGGAAGGAGCCTGAGCTCCGACAGCACTATATGAGCAGGTGTGACGACAATTTGACATGCTTGTCTAATATATCAACCTATCTCACATACTACCGTTGAATATACGTGTGTGTGCATGCTGTAATGTAGTAATAGGATGTTGAAAAAAATAAGAGCCTATAGTAAAAAGAATATCTTATAATCACTAAGTATTATGTTTGATTGCCAAATTATGACAACCCATAACCCTGGAAACCAGTCTAAGTTTTATGGTCAATTATCATAACTATCGACCTAAGGTTAACAACCTCCGAAGGGTCCAAGCGGCTAGGGCCAAGCTACATAGATAGAGATGTTGAACTATTAACCATGGCAACTACATACTTTGGTTTAGTGGCTGTAAGCATTAAACCCTACAACCGAACCCATCATAGCATAAGAATAAAACTATATCTCAATTCCAAACAACATTAAGAGCATCAATTAGAAGATTTAATAATATGACCTACTGCAGCACCACATGTCTTCGATCAACCTTGTTCGGTAGCTAGAACCCTAGTTGAACATGGCTCAACATCTAGTAACATTAAAAATCATAAACACCTGTTGTGTATCGGGTTAAGGAAATCTAAACTAAGATATTGAACAAATCATAGTTGTTCATAGCGGAAAAATCCCCTTACCCTTGTGTTGTCGAACAAGAAACAGTGGGAAGCAAAGGGAATCAGCGATGAAATTAATGTGTTAAACAATAAATTAGCATGAGAAGATTCATACCTTTGTAGATTATAGAGAACTTGATGGACAATCAAAGTTGGGCGTATTTGGGAACAAATCTGGGTCGTTGGCAAGATTGGGAGATGAATATACGTGGTATGAAGGAGTAGCAATAGAAAGAAGTAAAATGTTAGCAGGTGGGGGTCTGGAAGTTTATATAGGTAACTTAAATTGTTCGATACCAGATAGACAAGGGTCGAACACAATTTTCTATTTGGCAAGGAATCACCGAACAGATGAGTGAACAAACAACCACTGGACTTAGAGCAAAAGAGGCAATCATGGAAAGTGAGCAAACTATGAGAACGATGTCAAGCTTTATTAAGGAAGATGAGCAAAGCACACTCCATATTCTATGAAGTGTACTTTGGGAGGCAAGTGTTATCGGTGTTTCCACCTAAGGAGTGATAATTACACAGTATTCAAGCTAGGGATAAAAGTAGTTGGATTGCATATGTTGTAAGGGACATACCGTGTCTAAGTACCCTAAACGAAGAGGCAGAAGCTCCCAGAGTTATACAAGTAGAAAGGAAGGAGCAAGGAAGGAAAAGTCACCCCATATTTATATATTTGGTGTTTAGAATATCAAATAGAAATTCCTATACGGTGATCTTACTGCTGAACAAAAATTCCTATTCAGTAGTAAGAGCACCGGACAAGATTTCTTGTCCTGTAGTCAAAGTACCAGACAAGAATGTTTGTTCGGTACTTAAAGAGCTACCGAGCCAAGGGGTGAAATCTAATCAAAACCAAGAGTGAGACCGGGTCCACCTACCAAACCAGCCTCAGTTGAACCAATCAACTCCCACCAAAGTTAATGGAATAATCAAGGAATGACCATGCTGTATATATGAAAATTTTGGATCATATCCTATATATATGGAAATAACTAAACCGAACATGGTAAATAAGTAAACTACCTATTTTATCGGCCTGACCATCCAATACTTTCACTTTTATAAATATCCAAGCTTACAACAGCAATAGAGGACAACTTTGGTACATTCAACCACCACCAAACATGAATTGCTGAACAGAACTTGAGAGCTCCATATTCCAGTCTAAATCATTGTATTTTGCATTTTAATCATTTTACAACTGATCTATAATGAAAGAAATGAAAATGAGCAGTAGACGTAGGTACGTTTTGACCAAACCACTTAAAATCCTTATGTATTTTACTTTATCGCATTTGTATTCCTCTGTTACTATAAGTTTGTCTAAACAACAATCAACCGTATATTATATAGTTGTGTCGTACACTCATTATACATGGCTCTACAGTGAATCGATTGGAAGCGTTTGCCTATTTTTTGTGCAAACACATACCAATATTGCATTTGATGCCTAGCTTAGCTTTTGTAGTTGTCCATAAGTAACTAGCACACTTGCACTGAAACAATAAGTTTTTGCTTGATTCATTTTCTTCTTGACATAATAAGCATACTTGATTGTCAACTTTACTCCATTTGCTGATTTTGTCTTTAGTTGGTAACCTATCAGTAATGGCAAAAAATGAGCAGTATGCTATTTTTGGACAGTTACTTTTGTCCCATATTATTTCTTACCAATCTACCTCTGCTTGCTTGCCTCTAATATTCTCCTATGCTTTTTATGAAAGATATTTGTTTCATTTTTACTTAATATCCATTCTGATTTTTCCTGCTTTACACTTTCGTCTATTGATAATTTCTTGATGTTATCGTTGTACATGCTTGTAGCTGCATGATTTTCTGATTGCAGTTGATTGTTACCGATTATGTTTGCCATTGTAGCTTTAACATTACCCATAATAGTTTTATCCCTATACATTTATTAATGATTCATTGTTTTACCATGGATCAAACCATAAATTAGTAGTTGGCACATCCTTAAATTTTCTTGTGATAAGTTTCTATGTTATGTTTATATGCTCCAATATTTTCTTCGTTGGATTTGAATTCTCTATTTTGATTACTAAATTCCATAATGGCCCTTTTTGATATATCAGCTTTTGATCCATCTGGTCTACATTGAATCACTGCTTATTAACCTCCATAATAGTTTGAAATGACATATTGTATTGAAATCACTAAAGTTTCTTATGCATATTCCTCCTTTCTTAGGTCTGCACATTTTATTCTAAGTTAATTTGTGATAACCACCTCTCCATATAAAGTTTGCACATAACCTTTCTATTTTGTTGATTGTTGCTGATGGAATATGATTGTTTGCATCTAGTATAGTATTATTGCATATATCACTGTCTTTAGTAATTCAACTCTACCTACAATTGATAGCAATTTTCTAGATCATGTTTCCATTCTACCTTTAATTTTATCCAGTAGAATGTTGCATTCATTGTCTTTTATTTAGTTGACCAAGAGATAGCCCTCGTTATTTTATTGGCAGACTTCCTTATGCTATTTAAGTTCTCTAACACTTCACCTTTATTGCTGCAGTGCTTGTTGAAATAAAATTTGTTTTTAAATTCATTAACCTATAATCCTACATATTTATACAACTCCTCAAAAATCTCTTTAGTAGCGATGACATTAGTTTTATCAGCTTTAATAAATAATCAAATCATTTGCATACATCAGATGTGTTATGCATGGTGTTTCAACCTTATTTTAGGACTAATATTCTTTTTAATTTCCTCTATCTCCATAAATTAGTAAAGTGTTCAATTCATCTATAATTAGAATCATTGCAATTATTTTATATGTATAATTGCAACAAAAATTGGATCTAAAAGCATTTATATTGTTTGGGTTTTTGGTTTTTAGAATTAAAGTTATAAAAGTATGATTAAAGCTTTTAAGTAATTTCCCTTGTTCTATAAACTCATTTACTACATTCATTATCCCTCCTTTTATTTTTTCCTACCGAGTTCTATAAAATTTATAAATTAAACCATCAGGCTTGGACTTTTATTATCATTCGAGTTAAAAATTATTTGTTTCAATCCTTCTTTATTAACTCTAACCAATAAAATTTCTACTGCATTATGATTCTCGTTCTTCTTACATTTATTTATAACATAAGGAAATTGACTATTTTCATTTTCATGGTTAAAATGCTCCCTGTAATATTTAACTACCTCTTATGCTACTTTATTGAATTCATTAATGAATTTCTTTAGTTATTATAAATATTATTAATATGTTTTCTACTTGACATTCTAGCATAAGAAATTTTGTTGCCTCATTCCTTGTGTTATCTAATCTACCTTTTCTTTTTATTTCAAGTTACTAACATTGATTTGTAATTCTCTTGACATGTTAACTTGATTGGTGAAAACTTTAAGTTTACTTCAGTATCACTTTGGTTACTATCCAATTGATCTTGTAGTCTTTTACACTCTTTCTTTATTTCATTAATTATTTCTACCTGTTTAGATTCACTTTATTCCAATTTTCCAATTTGCTTTTAGAATATTTCAAAAACATATTAAATTGAAATTATCTTGTTCTTGACCAATAAAACTTAAACGTTCACTTGTTACATCCTTGTATTTTTCAATAAGGGTCCAACCATTTATAAATCTAAAAGGTGAATTGATAGTTTTATTCTATATATATTTCAAATTTATTAAAACTGGGGTATGGTAACTCATATTTTTAGTACTTTTGTATATGAAAATTTCGAGAATTTATTTATACATCCCTTATTAACCAGAATTCTATCCAATTTATGCTGAATATGTCTAAACTCGCTTAATCTCCACATGAACTTATTTCCATTCAGTAATGGTTCTATCGGTCCCGTTTCAAACATATTTTTTTCTATTTTTCCCTTTTTTAGAGGCGCGAGATTTCCTCCACTTTTCTCATGTGAATTCATGACTATATTAAAATCTCCTATTATTGTCAATGGATAAGTACATTTATTGTTAATTTATTTTAATTTTGGTCATGTGCTATCCCTTTCAGGTTCAAAATTGTTGGCATATATACTTGTTAATTGTATAGTTAATCCCTTATAGTTATGGAGTGTACGATCTATAAACTGACAATTGTATTTAATCTTATTAACACTTCATGTATTTGTATCACATAATAAAAACATCCTAACTTTACTCCCATTTACATTATTGTTAATACTACCTTAATTATTAAGCAGTTTTTGACAAAAAACATTCTATGCTCTTATCATTTAACTTGTTTTCCACCATCACCGCCACTGTTATCATTTAACAAGTGAAAATAAAATAAAGTAATTTCCGCAACTCTCTCTCTTGATCAAGAAGCTTCTCTTCTCTCTATTCTTTCGAAAAACAAGGAAGCGATTGGATGGTCGATCTCCGATATAAAGGGAATTAGTCCCGCTCTTGTCCAACATCGCATTCATTTAATCGACGATGCCAAGCCTGTTCGTGACACGCAACGAAGGCTTAACCCAAAAATGAAAGATGTGGTACGTGATGAAATTATTAAACTTCTCGACAACGGAATCATTTACCCAATCTCCGATAGTTCATGGGTTAGCCCAATTCACGTTGTACCGAAAAAGTCTGGGCTAACCGTTGTCAAGAATGATTCAAACGAACTTATTCCAACTCGTACTCAAATGGGTTGGCATGTTTGCATTGACTATCGAAAACTAAATGCCGCGACACGAAAAGATCACTTCCCTCTTCCTTTCATTGACCAAATGCTCGAACGTTTAGCCGGCCATGAATTCTACTGCTTCCATGATGGTTATTCCGGCTATAACCAAATTCCTATCGCTCCTAAAGATCAAGAGAAAACGATTTTCACGTGTCAATTTGGTACCTTTGCTTATCGACGTATGCCATTCGGACTTTGTAACGCCCTTGCAACTTTCCAACGATGCATGGTTGAAATCTTTTCCGACATGATTGAACGCTTTCTAGAAGTTTTTATGGACGATTTCTCAATCTTTGGCGATTCTTTTTCCCAATGTTTACATCATCTCGAGTTGGTTCTAAATCGATGTAAAGAAAAATATTTGACTTTGAATTGGGAAAAATGCCACTTTATGGTCAAACAAGGCATAGTCCTTGGACATATCATCTCAAATAAAGGCATTGAAGTAGATAAAGCGAAAATCGATGTAATTGCAAACCTACCCATTCCCAAAACTGTTAAGGACATTCGATCATTTCTAGGACACGCTGGCTTTTACCGACGCTTTGTGAAAGACTTTAGTAAAATCGCTCGTCCTTTGACTACTCTTCTTGGAAAAGATGTTCCTTTCGATTTTAACTCTGATTGTATCTCTTCTTTTGAACGTCTTAAGAACGAACTCATTTCTGCTCCAATCATTTGTGCGCCCAATTGGGATCTTCCTTTCGAAATAATGTGTGATGCTTCAAACTTTGCCGTTGGTGCGGTCTTAGGACAACGCATCAACAAGATCCTTCACGTGATTTACTACGCGAGTATGACTTTGAACGACGCTCAACTCAACTACACAACAACCAAAAAAGAGCTTCTACCTGTCGTTTTTGCTCTCGAAAAATTCCGACAATACTTGATAGGGTCAAACATTACTGTGTACACGGACCACTCCGCACTTCGATATCTCTTCTCTAAAAAGGATTCCAAATCCCGCTTGATTCGTTGGATCCTTTTACTTCAAGAATTTGACCTTACAATCAAAGACTAAAAAGGATCCGATAATGTCATAGCCGATCACTTGTCTCGTCTTCCGAATGCACCATCTTCTTTGCCGATCAATGAAAACTTCCCCGATGAACAACTTCTTTCAATTTCTATCGACCCATGGTACGCTGATATAGTGAACTACTTAGTCACTAAAGAAACTCCCTCATCGTGGTCCAAACAGAACAAATACAAATTCATGTCCCAAGTGAAATATTTCTATTGGGACGATCCATACTTGTTCAAATATTGTCCCGGCCAAATCATCCGACGTTGCATTCCGAATAATGAGATAAGGAGTGTTCTTTCGTTTTGCCACGATCAAGCGTGCGGTGGACATTTCGGTCCTCGAAAAACTGCGGAAAAGGTGCTTCAGTGTGGTTTCTATTGGCCTTCTCTCTTCAAAGACTCATTCGAATTTTGTAAAACTTGTGATCGATGTCAAATGCTTGGACGAATTTCTCGACGAGATATGATGCCTCTAAATCCCATTCTTACCATCGAAATCTTTGATGTTTGGGGTATCGACTTTATGGGACCTTTTCCCAATTCTTTTGGAAACTTGTATATCCTTCCCGCTGTTGATTACATCTCAAAATGGGTCGAAGCCGTTCCGTGCAAGACCAATGACCATAGAATTGCTGTGAAATTTCTCAAAGGAAACATCTTTTCAAGGTTCGGCACACCTCGCAAAATAATCAGTGATAATGGAACCTATTTTTGTAACCGTTCTTTTGAAACTTTAATAAAGAAATACTCGATAACCCACAAGTTATCCACTCCATATCATCCTCAGACTTGTGGGCAAGTTGAAGTTTCGAATCGTCAAATAAAACAAATCTTGGAGAAAACTGTCAACAAAAATCGAAAAGATTGGTCTCAGAAATTGACCGACGCGCTTTGGGCTTACCGTACTGCTTTTAAAACTAACCTTGGGATGTCCCCATTTCGTTTAGTTTACGGTAAAGCTTGCCATTTACCCGTTGAATCGAACACAAAGCATTGTGGGCAATAAAAAACTTAAACTTTGACCTTGAAAAAGCTGGCTAAAACCGGAAATTGCAACTCAACGAACTAGAAGAACTTAGGAATGACGCGTATGAAAACGAGAAAATTTACAAAGAAAGAACAAAAGTTTTTCATGACAAGTCAATCCTAGGAAAAATGTTTTCGCCTAACCAAAAAGTTCTTTTATATGACTCGAGACTTCATTTATTTCCGGGGAAACTTAAATCAAGATGGACCGGACCATTTGTGGTACGAAGTGTTTTTCCACATGGTGCCGTAGAAATAGAAAACCCCGGGGATGGATCAATTTTCAAAGTCAACGGTCATCGTTTGAAACCTTTCTTGGAATTGCCAAATAACCAAGAGGAGGAGCTCATGATCCTTCATGAGCCAAGCTACGTCTAGTAAGAATGTTAACCCTCTTTTGTAAATATGTACATATTTTTCCCGTTACACTCATTATATCATGCATTGACTATGGGGACACAGTCAAAATTAAGTGTGGGGGGTGGAGTCTCATTTTCATTTTTTTTAGTTTTTCATGGCATTTTTTGAATTTTCATTTTCTTACTTAAAAAAAAAGTCTCAAAACTCCTATATCTCAAAAACATTTTCTTTTTACCATTTTGATTTATTTTTGAAGAAACACTATGGGATAGGTATAAGTTTTGGTTAATATATTGAAATTTTTGAAAATTTATTTGTCTTAACAAAAATAAAAATGAAGTTTGATTACAAATAACAATGGTTTAACTAGTATATAGAAAGGTTCATCTATGTTAATTATGAAGTATGTTCTAATTGAAAATCTTTGTTTAAAAAGTGGTAAATTTAAAGAAAAGGATATAACATTTTTGTCTTCTAAGTTAAATGGTGCTAAGATGATTTTGCAAAACTCTCTCTCTCTCTTAAATATATATATATATACATATATATATATATATAAATAATAATAATAACATCCAAAGTATTCACTCTCATTTAAAAGTCCTCACGATTATGCATGGGTGAATTACTTGGAATCTTTGATTATGTGCTTTCGTACTCATTTAAAAGTCCTTATGGTTATGCATGTATGGAACACATGTAAAAAAAAAGAAAAAAAAGAAGAACAGATTTAATAAAAACCACCTATGGTCGATAGGTGTATGCATGAAAGTGTGTGCACTCGCCATACTCTGTACTCCCCTCACATAAGCCCGAAAGGCAGTGCATGGGTGGTATATCTGGCCTCAGTTTACCTGAGCTAGGTGTGTAATATTTTTTACAAATAATGAGAGAGCAAGCAATTGAAATCCTAGCACTATTTTTACTTATTTGATTTTATTTGTTATTGAAAAGAAATGAAAATACCACTTTAATAAACTTTGATAATCAACTAAGGATCCATTTCGTAATTACAATGTGTTATCAACCGAAACAACTAGTTAAACTATTGTCTATTTGATATGGTAACTTGATTTTTGTTGGAAATTTTGACAAGTAAATGACTTAAATTTTTCAAAACAATGATCAAAACCTATATTTAACTTATGAGTGTCGAATTGAAAGTGAATCCTTCATTTGTAAATATTTTAAAAACTTGCATTCAAACCATTGTAAATAAATCTTGCATTTTGTAAATATTTTCACTTTGCGTTTGGAATTTTGTGGGTAGTATCCGCTGAAAACCCTCACGAGACAACACTCGTCCTACTGGGGACACCCAGAGGTTTAACGACTTGTTGCATACGCTCAATGCAATCGTGCTCCCTACGAAAACGGATTTATCTTAGTTTTCCTTTATTCAAGGACGAATAAAAAGATAAGTGTGGGGGTATTTGATGTGCACGTAAATGTGCATATATTTACATCCATATTTTATCTCTTTTTATTTAAATAAATATCATATTTGGGCATTTTTACATGTTAAAACCAAAATTCGATTATTTTCAAACCATCATATTTTCATCTTCATTCAGGGGAAAAATGGTCATTTGTGTGCATGTGTTAGTTTAAGAATTTTTACTTGGACAATTTTTATGATTTTTATAGGATATTTTGGTGCTTATGGAAGTGGGATTCATGATGATATATGCATGCACAAGGAAATACAAAGGAATGAAGAGGAAATAATTCAAGTTCAAGATCATGGAGGACCCCACCCACTTACCTAAATGTACAATTGTGAGCTAATGGACAACTAAGTGGAGGTTAAAGCTTCATGCACTTTTAATGAGGGATTAATTAGTGACTAATGGTTACTTGGTAGCCACACTTCCTAAAGGGCATTTTGGGAAGCACCCTAAAAATGGAATTAGGGTTTTATGCATGTTTAAATAGCCCACTTGTGTACATGAAAACATCATCTACTCTTTCATTTTACTTAGGAAATTAAGAGATCAAATTGTAAGCTCAATGTTCTATGAAATAAAAATGGCTTCCAAGCCTCTTTCTTCTCTCTTTTCTACATGCTTTTCTTTGTTTTATCGTTAATGTTTATTTCTATGCTCTCTTTCCTTTAATGTTCATAGCTTATATTTACATTTATGCAAGTAGTGTAGCTTTAATTTTTATGCAATTAGTTACTAGTTAAACTCTCTTTCTTCCTTTGCTTAGTTTTCATTTCTTTGCTCTTTCATGTTGAAATTTACAAGTGTTGCTTCAATGCCACAATGAGTAGCTAAACCCTTCAATTTAGGGGTAATGAAGCTCTCAAATATTATGTAATTTCAACATTTCTATGATTTATGATCTCTTTGTCTATGCTTCATGAAAGTAAATTTTGATGCAAGTTTATACAAGTGGGTTTGATAGCTTATGTTGCTTTTGCAAATGAGCTATTCTTATTCAACATAAACACAGGTTGCATCATCATTTGCTAATCCATTTTTGATTTTGAAATGAAAGTAAAAATGAAATTTGATGATCTATATTACTAGTTACAATAGTAAATAGATCATACTTAATAACTTTTGCTTTGGCTTCATTTTCATGAGAATTATAAGTGGTATAATTGTTGTATTATAGTTTGATGGTTTGAGTTATGTTAATTAATAACATAAACAAACCATACTTATGATAAATGCAACACTTATTTCACTTAATATCAAAGTTAGAGATCATAAATTCTATGTTTGTTGATTTACAAAAATATTAGAGTGGATTTGCCTCTAAATTGTTCTCTAGTTTAATAGTTTTTAAATCATGTTTTAATTCTAGGTTTAGTAGTTAACAACTTCATTTCACTTTGGTCTAATTTGATTGAATAGGAAATTATAAAATCTCATCAATTCCTTGCGGATCGACCCGTATTCGCCACGTACTACAAAGTGTACGCCGTGCGCTTGCGGTAAATTTAATTCGAAATTTATCGACGGTTTTTTAAACCGATAGAAATTCCGTCGATTAACAATCTACTAATCTTATCTCGTACGTCGTTTTTCTATATGGGGAATTCATCCCCCTTATGTTCCACGTCATTAATGACATTATATGTAAGAGATAGCGAGTTTCAAGTTCTCATACCTACCCCTATAGTATTTTTTACCGTTCTTCTTGCATTCAACCCCTATAGTTTTTAGCTTTTTTGTTAAACTATCCCATTCTATGTTATTTGAAACGTATTTTTTCTTTAAAGTGTCTGATTTGTTTCTTTTGCATCTAATCTCTTTCTCGTTATTTGTAGTCTACAAACCAAGTGAATTATGTTCAAAGTTACCTGAAATATCAATTGTGATGCTAGCTTGGCTAACGCCATTTGGTGGTGCAGCTTCCTTTACATATACTACTATATCTCTTATGTTGTTATATGATATAATTTTTTTAACCGGCTCATTGTAATTTTGAATTGCCCATAATTGATTTTTAACTAAACCAGGGTCTAATACTGGGGGATATCAGACTCTAAGAATATTGTATTTTTTTGTTTCCCCAACTCTACTCGGATTTTGGTGCTTCTTTGAAACTTTATTTGATGTTCTTTTAGAGGCATCATGCTTTCTGCAACAATGATTTGAGTATCTTATTGCCCATTGAGTTGAGTTTCTCCACCATTATTCCGACTCTTTTTACTGCATTGGGTGGACTCTCGGTAATGACATCTTTACCCTAATCGAACTACATGTCCATGGCCTTATTTCTTTGTTTGCTAATTGTTCTATTAGTCTGTTGTGTGGTCTTGATTTTCATGATCATCTCTAGATTTGCCATGATCTTGATTTTCTTGCTCGTCTCTATTCCTAGGAACACATGCTTTGTTTGAGTTGCATTGGTTCCTATTATGGCCAAAATAGATGCATACTTCGAATCCAGGTGGAACCCATTCATATTCTACCTTTTGCACTATGTTTTCACCACTATATAATGTTAAGTTTATTTCTGACAATTCTCAACCACTTCTACTAGAATACGAGCATAATTTAATCTTGTCTTAACCATGGTTGCATACAGTTAAGTAGTTTTCCAATTACACTTGTCATGCGGTTGAATGCCTCATGGTCCCAAAGTTTTAGATTTATACTCGGCAATCTGACCCAGATCGATATCGCTATCAATAGATCTCTATCTAATTTAATAGTGTTAGACCACCTACTCATTATGATGAGCCTCCCATCATAGGAAAAGAGGCTATTTTTAGGATGCTTTGGCAATCCGATGATTCTTTAAAATTGATCAAGAAAAAGCCGTGTTCTCTGGTATACACTTCGAACTCCCATCGTGGTTTCCAAACTCTCTGTTTGTATGCTTTAAAGTGTAGAAAGTAGGGTTTCGCCCTACAACATAATCCAGTACTGAATTTTTTTAATACTCTTCCGTTCGGTTGCACATCTTTTCTTTTATAATGCCAAACTTTTTGTTACTTATTGTAACGCCTTGTCTCTATACCTATACTACTAAAAAGTATTACTACGTAATACCGTCTAGTAATACAGAGAATGAGGTTTGTTAAGAGCGACTTGATGTGAATATTTCCTTGGGTTAACACTGACACGTCATTAGTACAAAAAAATTAACGATCTGAATAGAATAATTAACGTGTACAGTCTCGGCACAAAGCAATAAACACACATAAGTTAAACTAAATCAGAACACTATACAATATTAGTCACAGAATCACAGATCACAACAGAATGATATACATCATATACAACTATAAAAGTATGAGTCTACAAAATGATAATACTAGACCCGCATATCTAATATATACAATATCACATCCAAAACTAGTACAAGGCTACTATCCAAAGTAATACACATAGCATCCCATACAAAATATCCCCAGACACACATAAGGTAAAATCAAACTATCAAAAATAGTTTATCCCCATGCTAGCACACATGTCCAAGGTCAGTGAGTCTTGGTACTTGTAGAATCTCGGCCTCAACATCGCCAGCCACTGCCATCGAGCTCTAGCCATCACCACTTACAACATATCGCCAACGGTCCGCCCTTCGTCGCCTCGAAACTTGCACGCCTGGAAGCACAACGTACCGCCTCTTCCCTTGCTTGCATCGGCCTCCGCCCTTTTGTCGGCGTCGCTAGCCTCGCGTTTGTGCCACCTTATGTCATTTGTTGCTTTTTTTTTATCTTTTTGATTTTCGATTTGGGAACTTAGATTAGGGCATGCTAAAGGGAAAATGTGTTTGGGAATAAACAGGATAAAGAATAAGAATTGGACAAAGGAGTGAGTTTTGTTTGAATGGGCTGGGCTTTTATTTTATTTTTTACCTTTTCATTTCTAGTTGTTTTCATTTTCTTTTAAGTAATTCTTTTATCGATTTGTAAATCTATTCCAGTTTAATTTAAATCGATCTACACTAATTCTATTTAATTATTCATTATATCATTACAAATTAAATTTATTTTTTAACTATTTTAATAATTAATTATTTTTTTAACTATTTCATTCAATCCAAATTAAATTTATATTTTAACTATTACAAATTAATTACAGCGTAGAAAGTCTAGTTGTTACACTTATTTTTGGGGTTGAATTCCACATTGAACTCTTCAATTTCTTGATCTTCTAGATTTCGGACAACAATTGCTTTCCAAGGTTTCATTTCTTAGGTCCGAGAAGGTAGCCAACTTTCCGATGCTGTTTACCGAATCTCTATCTATGGTCGCATCATTTTGGGGTCTAATTGTCTAGGGGTTCTTCAATCTCTCGTTTATCAACATGCCTCTTAATCTTGTTTAGAAATGTCAGTGGCTACTCTTGAACAGACTTCTTGTGGATGAAGTTGTATTTTTACGATTTTGCGCTAACTGAAAACCATCTTTATCGATGTAGAATATCTTTAGATGAAGATCTTAAACGAGATATAAGAGATATAACATCCGGTGGTCTATCTAAGTTTTTTTGTTGGGAATGGGAGGGGAATTCTTAAGAGGAGGCGGTTTTCATCGTGGGAACCTAAATTTTATTTAATAGAATACTCCAGTGAGTACTACAGAATAGTTTCAACATTCTTGTTCTTTTCTTGAATTTAAGCTGTAAACATCAAGTTCATTCCGGAACCTGTTTTTGGGCTAAGCCCAATACTAATTTGGCTTGGGCTACCCACGTAAGCAGCATCCGCCGATGTATACAGTTTTCGTAATGTTAAAAAAATATAAGCCCTGCTTCTCAGTTCTGACTTCTGACTTCTGACAACCGCGCCACTACCGTTTGACTCTCCAACAAGGCAACAACCGCGCCATCTCCTCTGTTATAGATTTGCTCCTCAGTTCTCCATCAACCATCGGTAAATAAAATCTCTGAAAAGGTATTTTGTTTGTTTTGTTTTTCTTTTGAATGTTTATCATTGCTTTGTGAATCAATTATTGGAAATTTGTGCTACGATATTAATTAATTTATGTGTTCAATTGTTTGCAATTGAATTGCTTATCCGATTTTATTTGGTCAATCCCTGAATGAATAAAAATGCCCATTGAGGCGCCTTTTGAGTGAGCTTTATTTCATTCTTTTTCTTCCTCCAACATCTTTTTTTCTTCTGTTTCCTTCATGTTTTATCTAGCGTGCTGCTAAGGGCCTCGCATTTTGTTTTTACAAACAACATGAAGAATTTTATGTCAATGGATGTAATTTTGTGCTTACTAATATGGAATGTTTTATATTTTATTCAGTTGAGAACCACCATCCGGAAGAAAACCACCATAACCAGTAATAGTTGGCGGTTGAATCGGCGTTTTACAACTATAAATTTTTACCATAAACGGCAAAAATAACTGTCGTCCGTAGGCACTGTAAGGTGGTGGCCCTTCCATTTTGTTATCAAGAGATTTGATGGTATTTTTTAAGAAAATGATATTAAATGAGGGAATCATGGTACCCTTAGCGATACACTTAGCAAAGTTGATTTTGTTAACCACTGTCAATGAGTATTTCTGCTTTGTTTTAACTTGTTAGGACTTAGGCTTCGTTTGTTTCTGAAAAAAAACTGCTGACCGCTTAAAAGTTTCAGTGATCAGACCAAATCAGCACGTTTGTTTTGACAGAGTAAACAGCTCCTAACCCTACTATTCAGCACTATCAATCAGCTATAATTATTGGCTGATTCATTTCAGATTTTTACACGCCTATAAAATTCATGCCACTCCTTTCTCTTTTCATCACCAAAATCTGCTTGCTCCTTCATCTTGTAACAGGCCCTGCATTAACTATTTCCTTGTAAGCGTTCATATGCCCAGGTGAATTCCTCTATCCACTTTATTCTACTGATTATTCTGTTTATTTTTTGTAACTTGTCTTCTGCTTATCATTTCCAGTTCAGTTTTTTGGTTTTTTGTAACTTAAGCTTGCATACAATTATGCACGTCACTGTCATACATAATATGAGGCTGTTATACTAATGTATGGAAATATATGCAGCAAATTTTTTTAAAAGAAAATACTTGTTCCTAAATCTTTTTCGCCTCTGCTTGTATATGCTAGCAACTACTGGACATACCCTGTAACTATGTGTATATATAAGTACTTGCATGTACATGTTTTACTAAATATATATGCATGTTTCGAAAATTTTTCCTGTACATACCATTCTGCCTGCAGCCTATGTCAGTGCAATTTCAAAGCCTAGTTTTAATTTTCCTTGCAAGCTACTTTAGTCCACTTTTTAGTCCCTGTCACTTCAACTTTATATATATATTATTATATGAAAATATGGACCAATCTTTCTAAATTGCAGAAACTTTCTTACTTCCAATTTTTTTTTTCATCCCTGCCTGTACACTTTAGTGTATTTTGAGCATATAAAAATCAGCTTGTTGCTCTGGTGATTTTCGCCCCCGTCTTTGTTTTAGAATTTTACACATCTCTTTGTTTGTTTTAACTTCCTTCAAAGCTTTATATAAATTGTCTCTGTTCTTTCTACCCTTGTAATCTTATATTTTTATAAAAAGGCACGTCATCTCAAGGTTTGAAACAGTAAACACGTATTGCTAAAAAAAAAAGAGAATGCAAGCATTCTTGCTTTAAATATTTTCGTCCTTACCTGTACAACTTGGTTCTTTTTATAACATTGTTGTGAAACATAAACTATTATTATTGATATATTAATTCTACAGTTTGACTTGACCAATGTGTATTGTTTATTAATGTAACCCACTTGTACGTACTTTGAAATGTCTTGTTCCATAAAATCTATATTTTAAAGTGCTACTAAAATGTATATATATATTAGTAATTGTTTAATGCCATATGTTAAGCTTGATTTGTTGTAAATGGATAGGATTTACATGTTAGTTTACATAAAAAAATTAGCCGGTTAGTTCTGTCCTATCTACTTCAGTTGTGCTATTGCGTGTCAATGATTTTGCATGTAGTAGTTAACAGTTATGGCATCAAAGAGAAAAACAAATTCAAAAAGCTATGACAACCATGAAGATAATGAGAACTGCGAAGATAGAGCTGCTTTCACAAAGGATCCTGAAATGGAAAAAGACTTCCTTGAGTTGTGTTTTAGGGAAGTTGAGCGTCAAGGGTACAGAGGAATGTCTCTTACGAAAGATTCGTGGACAAGGTTAGAGACAGAGTTTAATGCAAAATGGAAAGTGAATTTTGCGCACAAAATATTTAGAAATCGCTATGACTATTTACGAAGAGATTACGATGCGTGGGTGAGAATTACTGGGCTCTCTGGACATGGATTCTGTGCAGCCACCAACTCCATACACTTGCCACCTGAAAAGTGGAAGGACGTTATTCAGGCAAGCTAATCAACTGTACTAGTATAATGTAATAATTTGCAGTATATAAAGTAATGTATTATAGTTGCATTATTATTATAACCGTAAATGTTTAACATGAACAGCAAAATCCAAGAGCGGCGAAGTTTCGAAATAGTTCTCTCAAATATCCTGAACTAATGAAAGGCGTGTTTGAAAAAACGCTAGCGAAAGGTTCATATGCTTGGTCGTCTTCATCGTCAATCCCACGTCCTACAACTGATACTGAAAATGAGGATGATCATTTTGGAAACGAAGAGGATATAAATGCAGAAAATGTTGAGCTGAATGGAAGTATGAATGATGATTACTTTGAGGGGATAAGAGTTACTGAAGATATCGGAAGTACCACCTGTGAAGCAGATAATAATCGCACTAGACAGTCGAAGGCAACACCCCGTCGGTCAAGTAAAAAACATCAAAAAAGTGTAGGTGGTGAAACACTAGAAAATCAAATAGAGGGATTAGTTGGCATTTTGAAGCAGCAAATTGACGAAGAAAAGGCTAGTAAAGGACCTTCGTACACCGATATTATGGTTCCCCTAAGAGAAATGAAAAGTTTGGGTATGATATCACCGGATGAATATAGACAGGCAAAAGTGTTGTTTTGTGACAAGCCAGAACTGAAAATTGCGTTCATGGATGAACGTACCATTGAAGAGAAAGGAGAGTTTTTAAATTATGTTCTATATCAGTAATTGTCTAGTGTTCGTTTTCAGAAATAAACTGTATGCCGAGTCAATAATTTATTGTACTGCTACCCGTACTAGTTTGCTATATCTATTTCAATTTATAGTTACATGTACGCTTCATTTTGATGGATTGTTTTTTTTTTCAGCATGACACTGAAGTTTTGGTTGTTGGTTAGATGGATCACTCTCTTAATGTTACTGAAAATAAGAAACCATGGAACAATGCGGCAAAAAATTTTGACCTCGTCTCTTTCGGGAAAACAGTACATGAAGGAGTTGTTGGAGGGACCTTCCACCGTCATATACGATGAATTTCGAATGGATAAACAATCTTTTAAAAATCTATGTCGTTACTTTCGACAGCAGAGTTGGCTTTCTAATAGCAAACACCTTGACGTCGAAGAAAAAATGGCAATGTTTTTATCCACTGTAAGTCATAACAACCGAAACCGTATAATAAGGTACAGATTTCAACACTCTGGTCAAACGGTTCATAAATACTTTCATGAAGTATTGAACGCGATGATGAATTTTGCTCAAGAAATGATTGTTCCTCCAGATTTCACCAAACCCACTGAAAATATTCGATCACATGTTGATCTAAGAGAAGGCGCGTTTAAGGGTGTGGTTGGAGCATTAGACGGTACGTTAATAGATGCAAACATTCCAATTGATGAGCAAGTACCATTCAGAGGACGAGGTCAGGGAAATTGCTATCAAAATGTATTGGCCATATGCGACTTTGACATGAAATTTATTTATGTGATGGCTGGCTGGGAAGGAATAGCGCATGACTCAAGGGTCCTCAGTGAAACACTGCATGATCCTGCAAACAATTTTCCTATACCACCACCGAGTAAGTATGTTATGATAATTAACTAACATCGTGAATGAAAACTATTATTTACATTTCATTATGCTGATGTAGGTATGTATTACCTTTGTGATGCGGCATATATTAACACAAGAGGCTTCTTATCTCCATATCGCAACACCCGCTATTGGCTGAAGGCCTATAGAGGTAATAGTGCTACAACTAGAAAGGAACGATTTAATCATGCTCATGCAAAACTAAGAAATGTTATTGAGAGAAGCTTTGGTGTGTTAAAAAAGAGGTTTCCCATTCTAGATAAAATGCCTCCTTACAAGTTTTCTGTGCAAAGAGATATAGTAATTGCATGTATGGCCATACATAATTTTTTACGTCGTGTTGCTCTTCATGATGAGTTATTTGAGCAAGCTGAACAAAGTGAGGAGGATGGGAATGATACTAATGAAACATCTAGCATGGCGGGCGATGCAGAACCACCGCAAGTTCCACTACGTCACAGTGATATATTTTCAACGCAATCACAAGTGTTCATGGATAACATGCGTGATCAAATTTCTTATTGCTTGTAATCAGTTAATAATGAGAATTTTTTGTTATGTACGTTTTTTTGGATTATGATGGACGTATATCTGTATGTTTTTCATCGGTAATTTATCGTGTGTTGTTTTACATTTGATACGAAATTTTTACATTAGAAGTTCTTAATAAAAAAGTTGCAGAAGTAAAAACAAACAGCATTCCAGCATTCAGCATTCAGCACTCAGCACTCAGCAGAAAAAAACAAACGCACCCTTACTGACTTTGGGCGATTAGATTGAAAAAAATATTTTGCTTCTGTTATGGTTAATTTGGATGAAAAATAAAAAAGTAACAATGTTTTTATTATATCTGTACAATTCAAACCAGCATTGACAGATTTTACATAAAATAGCTTATTGAGAAACTTATACAAAAAAGTATTGATATCTATTTGTTTAATCATTGATGTTCATTTGTTTAACCACTATGTCGTCAGGACTATGGAGGATTAAGTGGATTGGTCGTGATTTTAATTGAAAATGAATATTTGGGTATGTCAAAATATGATATAAATTAAAATATTTACTTCTATAAATTCGAGAATAAGTCTTTTTGTTGAATAAATTGATATTTTGAAGATGTTGTAACAAGTTTACACTTTTGTCTTAATTAGTTATGTATTTTGGGAGAATTTATTATGTATGAAAACTTAATGGTAATATAGATATATATTCTTTTCAAATTGTTCTTTGTATAGGTCAACAAAACCTGTACTTGCTTTGAGCAACTCAAAACTCAGAACCATCCCTCCAAATCCCTAGATTCCCAATACACGTTTTCTAATGGCGGGAACACAGTGCGAATCATCTACCACGTGTCATAATCCAGTGAAGACAAAACCTGTAGTTGTTAGAGTTAAAAGAAAAGCCGACCAAGAGCGACTTAACGCTTTCTGTTAGTAATCTTCTCTTTCTTTCAATTTTCAATTTTTAAAATGAAATTATTTGTTGTTTTGATTATGAAGTAATTGTTTATTAGGGTTGGAGATTAATGACAGACCTGCAAAAAAGCAAAGTTTGGATATTGAGGGGCTTTCCATTTCTGGTTCCAAAGAAAAAGGTGTGCATTTGATTGTAATTTTCGTTGTATTGGATTGTTTAGATCATGGGTCGTTTTTAAACTGGATTTATTTTAATTTATTTAATTGTATGTAGAATTATAGAAATTTTTGTTGCAAGTGTTGAGGATTGCAAAAAAAAGTATTAAACTATTTCTTGAATTTTATGATATATGATCTTCAGATTACCTATAGTGACGCTTACAGGATCAAGTACAATTTTTATAACTCATAACCAACGCATACCAGAATCGCTTCATTTTTTCAGGCTTATGGTAAACTTTATTCATAAAACTATTAATCAGGTTCACACAGACATATTAAATTCAAACTAAGACTCCACTTCTATTTCAAAAGCTCTACTTAGAAAAATGATGGTCTGCCTAAGCTTTACCTTTTGCCTTGGTCTTCAACGTTTAATTGTTGCTTATGTTCCACCTTTTCTTGGACAATGCCATACATTGTTCTTCTAGTCTTCTGCAGACTTCAGTGCTTAGCCCTTTGCTCCCACGACAATAGTCCACTCTATTCAAAGCCTAAAACACAGTCTTTATTCTTATATTGTAACCATTAACTCTCTTTGCTGTTTTCCCAGTTCTCTTAATCACTTCAACTTTAAGCCTAGAAGGGTCTGCTATGTTTTTGCTAAGCTCACGAGTTTTGTTTTTCAGCATGATGACCAAGCATTGAATGGTGTTATAGCGCTACCTTTTATCTTTGATAGTATTGCTTGTGCTGTATTTTACCTTTTAAAACATCGACATTTTGCATTCCACTCCCCCCTTAACAAAATAAATAGTGGCTACAGTTTGCCTCAAAATTCGGCAAACACCCAAAGAACAAATACTCATTGATCCCAGCATCTGGTGTTATTTGGCGACACTATATGGGGATATGTAGAGGTCGGAAGTAGCTTCGCAACGGAGAAAACGGTTCGCAAATCGGAGTTCGGAGGTGGAAGTTATAAGAAAAAATGTGAAGTAGGCGAAGTTGGGGCAGAAACTTCTTTCAGACGTCTTACCTATTTTTCAGACGTCTGATTTGGTTCAGAAATGCTTCCAGAGCATTTCGTCAGACATCTGACGAAATGGGTCAGACTTCTGATCTGAAGGAAAGACACTCCAGTGACTTTAGCCAGACGTCTGACCTTTTGGTCAGACGTCTGGAACGACTTTTGCCTGTTTTTCTCGTACGGACTCGGCGTGAAGATTTGTGTCAACTGCGGGGGCAATTTCAGAACATTGCCTAGGGTTTCTATTCTCCTATATAAGCTAGCCTCAGGTATCAGATCCGGGAGTGAGAAGGACGCAAGCGACTGCAAGAGATCAGCCTCCACTAATTAGGGTTTATCAAAACCTAATTTTCTTCAATTCTCTTCTCCACAAATCAATTTCTAATTAGAATTTGACCACTGTAATCAATCTCTTGTACTCTTCTCATCAATAATAATAAAGCTCTCTCTTAAAGTGGATGTACACTAACACAACGTTAGTGGAACCACTATAAATCGCTGTGTGATTTATTTTTCGTTATTGCTTTAATTTCTGAATTGCTTATTTGGGATTGTGATTGTCTTTGGATTGGTTGAGACTAGATTTGAGTTATTGGTTGGTTGTTTTTACACTTCTTATCACGATTCCGTCTTCCGCTGTGCTTAGGGGATTTCGATCGGAGTGGTCTCTAGTTGGAATCTCGTAATAACATTTGGTATCAGAGCATTGGTGTTGGTAGGTGGTTGTAGAAATGCCAGAAATAGATAATACCTCAAGTAGTTCCTTAATGGGTAATCCAAGTGGTGTAGCGCCTTATGTACGTGGATCGTATGCAGCTTCAGGATCACAATTGGTAATAAACAAGTGGAATGGCGATAATGATTTTGAAAAATGGCAATGGAAGATGAAAGCGGTTCTAAGGAAGAATCGGATACATCGGGTAGTGTTTGACACACATTTGTTGCCAGTGGACATCTCAGATGTTGAGAGAGAGGAGATGGAAGAGTGGGCATTCACTACACTTCAACTTGCTATGAGAGAGAATGTTATCTCTGAAATTAGTGGTGAGACAACCGCTAAGGGTATTTGGGACAAGTTGGAGGAGTTATATATGAAGAAGTCACTGACAAATCGTTTGATCTTATTGCGAACGTTCTTCACCTATAAGATGAAGGAAGGTACTTCGCTTAAGGCGCACTTGAATATATTTGATGATTTGCTAATGAAGATAAAGGCGGTAGATTTGAAGATTGAGGAAGAGCAAAAGGCGATGATATTGTTGTGTTCGTTGCCAGATCGCTATACAAGTTTCTCAAATAGTTTGATCTATAGCCGAGATACATTGACTCTTGATGATGTCAAGACGGGTCTTCTTAACGAGAAGTTGCGGGATCAAATGAAGGAGTTAGGTGATGGAGGTAGTGGTGCTAGTAGTGGTCATGGTTTGTTTGTGGAGAAGGAGAGGTATGTGAAGAAGGAGAACCGGGGGCGTTCTAAATCAAGGAACCCCGGTTGGAGAGGAAAATCAAAGGAAAGAAAAGGCAAGTGCTATATTTGCAAGAAGCCCGGTCATTGGAAGAATGAGTGTCCGGACAAGGAGAAGGCAAAGAAGGAAGTAGCATCTTCATCTGTAGCGATGGAGAGTGGAGTTGGTGATGGAGATATAGATGTGTTGTCGGCGGTAGCATCGGATGTTTCGGATAACGATTGGGTACTTGATTCGGGGGCGTCTTATCATATGACGCCAAATAAGAATTGTTTTTCTTCTTACATCGACAAAGAAGGAAATTCAATTGTTATGGAAAATGGTGCTATCTGCAAGTCGAAAGGCATTGGTTCCGTGCAAATTCGGATGTTTGACGGAGTGGTTCGTACTCTCACTAATGTACGCTATGTTCCGGGACTTCGGAAGTCGCTTATCTCTTTGGGGCAGCTGGATTTTTTAGGTTGTAAAATCACCATTGAGAGTGATAGCTTGCGGGTTTCGAAGGGGACGCTTGTGGTGATGAAGGGTGCTAGGACTCATGGTATTTATTTGCTTCAAGGAGTGACTGTGGAAGGCGAAACTTGTCTAGGAGTTGACAGTTCTCGTGGCTTGGATGCGACTAGGTTGTGGCATTTGAGGTTAGGTCATGTCTCGGAGAGGAGTTTGGACATTCTTCGAAAGAGTAAGATGATCGATGAAGAGAGTTTCAACAAATTAGAGTTTTGCGAAGAATGCGTCATGGGGAAGCAAACAAAAGTTTCATTCGGTGAAGGAAAGCATGATTCGAGAAGGGTTCTTGAGTATGTTCACACGGATGTTTGGGGACCGGCACCTGTAGCTTCTTTAGGTGGAGCTCGCTATTATATTTCCTTTATAGATGACTTTTCTCGGAAAGTTTGGGTGTATGTAATGAAGGCCAAGTCGGAGGCATTTGCAAAGTTCAAAGCATGGGAAGCTCTTGTTGAAAATGAGAGTGGAAAGTCTTTGAAGGTTCTAAGGTCTGACAATGGCGTAGAGTATGTTACCAGAGAATTTTTAGAGTTTTGCAAGCATCATGGTATTCGGAGGCATTTTACTACACCTGGAGATCCGCAGTCGAATGGTGTTGCGGAGAGGATGAATCGTACTCTACTTGAGAAAGCTCGATACTTGAGATTGACATCGGGTTTGGCGAAGGGATTTTGGGCTGAAGCTTTGTCAACCGCTGTGCACATTATTAATCAAATTCCGTGCTCAGCTATTGGTAACAAAATTCCGGGGGAAGTGTGGAAGGGAAGGAGTATTGACTTGAGCTATCTTCGTGTCTTTGGAAGTCCAATTTATGTGCATGATCCGGGAAATGATAAGCTTGAACCTAGAGCTTTCAAGGGGATTTTGCTTGGTTATACGGATGGAATAAAAGGCTATCGGATTTGGAATTCGAAAACGAAGAAGGTAGTGAATTCTCGTCATGTTATTTTGATGAGTCGGCGATGTTCAAGGAGAATGAAAGCTCATCGGATGTTCCAGATTCGGTTCATGATGAATTAAAGGAAAAGGAAATTATTTTCACATTTTGTCCAAGGAGTAGAGAGAGTAGAGTAGTTGGAGATGCTTGCGAGGAGGTAGCGGTTGATGTTACATCACATAGTCTACAGGGCGCCTCTAGTAGTGTTGGTGATGTGCATGATTCTAGAGAAGATTCGGTTCAAGGTGGAGCTGAAGGAAGTTTGGGTGATGGTATTGCTACTCGGGTTGGTCGTCGTACTATAAGACCACCCGAAAGATATGGTGATTGGAACTATCTTAGTTTTTGTGAAAATTTGGACTATGCTCTTCATGTAGTCCAAGATGAGCCGATGGACCTTGATGATGTCATGAAGTCGAGTGATAGCTCGAAATGAATTTGTGCCATGGAGGAAGAGATGCAAGCATTGTTGAAGAATCAAACTTGGGATTTGATTCCACTTCCTAAAGGAAACCGTGCTATTGGGTGCAAATGGATATACAAGGTGAAGGACGATGGAAGATACAAAGCTAGGCTAGTGGCTAAGGGGTTTGCACAAAGGAAGGGAAAGAAGTATGATGAGATATTCGCACCGGTTGTGCGTCATACCTCTATCCGGATATTACTTGCTATAGTTGTTGTTCATGACTTGGAGTTGGAGCAACTTGATGTGAAAACCGCCTTCTTGCATGGTGACTTGGATGAAGACATCTACATGGAGCAACCGGAAGGTTTTGTTGTGGATGGTAAGTCAAATTTGATTTGCAAGCTGAAGAAATCACTATATGGACTAAAGCAATCACCTAGACAATGGTACAAGAGGTTTGATCATTTTATGCTTGAAAATAGTTTTGATAGAAGCATCAAGGATGCTTGTGTTTATTTCAAGAAGTTGGGAAATGATTGTTGAGTGTATTTACTCTTGTATGTGGACAACATGCTCATTGCTTCGAAGGACAAGAATGAAATCAACAAGTTGAAATTGCAATTAAAGTCGGAATTCGAAATGAAGGACCTTGGAGAAGCAAAGAGGATATTGGGCATGGAAATAGAAAGGGATCGAAAGCGTTTTGAGTTGAAATTGACTCAAAATACATTAAGAAAGTGCTTTGCCGGTTTAGCATGGAGAATGCAAAGGCGTTAAATACACCTTTACCTTTGCATATGAAGCTTTCGAGTAAAGGATCACCTATCTTGGAGAAAGACAAGACATATATGGCAAAGGTGCCATATGCTAGTGCGGTTGGAAGTCTAATGTATGCTATGGTGTGTACAAGGCCCGATATTGCAAATGCCGTCGGGATGGTTAGTCGATACATGGCTAATCCGAGGAAATCGCATTGGGAAGCTGTGAAGCTTATATTGAGATACCTTAGAGGCACATCATCTCATGGTCTTGCTTTTGGCGGTAGTAAGACGATGGATTGCAAGTTGGTTGGTTATTGTGATTCGGACTACGCTGGTGATAGGGATCGAAGAAAATCAACTTCCGGATATGTCTTCACACTTGAGGGTACATCCATAAGTTGGAGATCTAGATTACAGACCGTAGTTGCTTTATCCACTACGGAGGCGGAGTTGATTGCCGCAGTGGAGGCGGCAAAGGAGGCACTCTATTTGAAGCGATTGTCGTGTGACTTGGGATTCAGGCATGATAGTATTGATGTTCGATGTGATAGCCAGAGTGCTATTCACTTGGCAGAGAATTTGGCGTTTAGCTCACGGACTAAGCATATTGAGGTGAGAGAGTCATTTCTAGTAGCCATGGATGAGGATAAGCAAGTATATCTTCGGAAAGTGCACACAAAGGATAACGTGGCGGACATGTTCACTAAGGCTTTGCCGGTTGGGAAGTTCGAGCATTGCTCGAACTTGATTCGCTTGGAGAAGTGCTAGGTGCCACGGGGTGGCACGGTTAAGGGAGGAGCTTGGTGGTAGATGAGAAAGAGTATTGGTGAGAGATTGAGGTTCTATTTTCTTGGTTAGTGCTAGTCTTTGGAGAGATAGCTTAGGTTTTTGGATGTTTTCAACATTTCATTAGCGGGCGGGGGCTTTGCCTGAGCTCGTTGGTGGAGTGCAATGGGCGGTGGCTTTGCCGGAGCTCATTGGGAAAGCATTCATGTTTGGTTGAAGGTAGAAGAAGTGATAGTTGGTGCTATCGGTTGTTGTTGATGGTATGGTACCATTAGAGTCGGAGATGGATATAGTGTCGAGGTGGAGTGTTAAATTTTGGCGACACTATATGGGGATTTGTAGAGGTCGGAAGTAGCTTCGCAACGGAGAAAACGGTTCGCAAATCAAAGTTCGGAGGTGGAAGTTATAAGAGAAAATGTGAAGTAGGCAAAGTTGGGGCAGAAACTTCTTTCAGACGTCTGATCTATTTTTCAGACGTCTGATTTGGTTCAGAAATGCTTCCAGAGCATTTCGTCAGACGTCTGACGAAATGAGTCAGACGTCTGGAACGACTTTTGCCTGTTTTTCTCGTACGGACTCGGCGTGAAGATTTGTGTCAACTGCGGGGGCAATTTCGGAACATTGCCTAGGGTTTCTATTCTCATATATAAGCTAGCCTCAGGTATCAGATCCAGGAGTGAGAAGGACGCAAGCGACTGCAAGAGATCAGCCTCCACTAATTAGGGTTTATCAAAACCTAATTTTCTTCAATTCTCTTCTCCACAAATCAATTTCTAATTAGAATTTGACCACTGTAATCAATCTCTTGTACTCTTCTCATCAATAATAATAAAGCTCTCTCTTAAAGTGGATGTACACTAACACAACGTTAGTGGAACCACTATAAATCGCTGTGTGATTTATTTTTCGTTATTGTTTTAATTTCTGAATTGCTTATTTGGGATTGTGATTGTCTTTGGATTGGTTGAGACTAGATTTGAGTTATTGGTTGGTTGTTTTTACACTTCTTATCACGATTCCGTCTTCCGCCGTGCTCAGGGGATTTCGATCGGAGTGGTCTCTAGTTGGAATCTCGTAATAACATCTGGTAGATGTCGTGGACGTGGATTGCCATTGTTGTAAGGATCATCTAATTGTTGTTGGTTGTTATTCAATAGCTTAAGAATCAGGACAACAAGCAATATGTATATAGTCGGTATAAAATAGAGATTAAACAAAACTAAAAAGTAAACGAACAACAGGTTTTTTTTATAGTGGTTCGATTGTTAATTAGATCTATGTTCACTTTATGTTTTTATTATTGATTTCACTATATTTGGATTGTAGTACAATACAATATTCTTAAATACAATGAATCAATTGTGTTTCAAGTTTGATAGAGTTCCGTTAATTACCGAATCAGTGTGTTTTCCTTTCTGTTGGTTTGATAGTTATAGGCACAATTGAGATGCGTAGGAGCTTAATTTTGGAGGGATAAGTCGTCTCTTTATTGTAGAAGCTCGAGCTAATCAGATGCGCAAAATGAGGAGTGAGAATCGGTCTCTGTTGACTGGTTATACTTGTTCAAATGGTGGTTCGGTTAGGTAAGTTGGAGTGGCTCAGGCGGTTAATGGAAGATGGTAGGAAAGTGCGTGTAGAAGCTAAGGAAATGAGTGGGTGTGCAAGCTTGAGTTGGCTATGCCCTGAAGCAAGTGGGTCGGCTAGTCTTGAGGGTCGACTACTTGTGAAGATCGGCTAGACCCTTAGTGGGTTGGCTAGGGCTTAACTAGACCGACTCATTCTTGAGTCGGATAGTTGGTGAGCGCCTAGTCGAACCAGCTAAGCAGCAGTCCCAAGTTGCCTAGCTGCTTATTCGAATTCCCATATCTTCTCCATTTTACTCTGATTCGCCTTTCTCCTTTGCATTCCCGTCGAATACTTCCAGTACAACTTTTCAGTTATTTTCTTGATCATTAGTAGCTCTATCACTTCGTGTAATCTTCTGCTCTCTCAGTGGGATGAGCCCGTTCAACAGTAGTTCAGCATACCTAGTCACTCTTTAGACGGCAATATGTTTTTCCTCATTGTTCGGAATGCAATGAAATTTTCTCCATTGCACTCCAAATGCAATTAGCTTTCATCTATCAAAGTTTGATGGCATTCAGATGGTCTTGTTCTCTCTGGCAACATGTTCTCCAGCGTTGTCTGCTCACTAACATAGCCAATATTTGAAATATTCATAATTTTTCATTTAAGTTGAATCTGTTCGTGATTTCGATCAGTGTTCATCATTTGCTCCAAGGATTGTTTTGAAACACTCAAATTCATTATTCCCGAATGTGGAAATTTTTCCCACACTAAGTATTCACTTACATACAACACTCTCGTGATAAGTGAAAAAGGATGAGGTTACCACCTTAATGTCAACAGTGGTTTGTTTGTGGCCTACGTCTACTCTTCTCTTCATGGCTCAAGATTTCACGTTTCTGTTAAATATATACACGAATCTTTTCTGGTTTATAGCTGAACCCGTCTTACATGTAAATTTCAAACAGCATTAGGCATTAAATTAAGTGTTTCAAACTTTTCACAGAGCAAGCATTTTAAAAATTGAGCAATAAGTTGACCGTTGTTTCAAGTTTTAGCAATGCAATCATTTGATGATTAAGCTTTTATACAACATCATTTAGGTTTAATTTTCAGCAAAACTAATGCATTAAGGGAAGCTGAGTTTGATCTATTGATCAAGAGCAAAACTGAGTAAAAGTTTTGAGAACTAAGCATCCAATATGTGGTTTTGGTTGCTGGACTTGCAGCGACTCGAGAAGGAACCGCACCTTGGAAAAGCGTATACTGAAGAATGATTTCGATTTGTTTCTTGCTATTTTCTTGCCAAAAAAAAGGACAAAAGAAGAAGAAGAAGAGTTTGTGTAATGTTCTTTTTGATAAAGAGATTAAAGATTTGTCTTGCATATTTTGATGCTAAAAGGAAGAGCATTTAAAATGAACTTAAAGCACAACAGATTCAAAACAAACATCTCAAGCTTATTAAGCATCAAACTGAGCAATACATTCAAAAGCATTAGGCACCAAGATAATTCAAATATCCCAATATTTCAATAAACAAAATTCTACAGCAGTGAATTCATCAAAAATAATCCAAGAGCAACAAAGCAAACATTTCAAGCATACAAACAAAGGTGAACTCGTTTTATTAGAACCCGAACGAATTCAGTTACAACAAATTTGAAAATCGATTTGGGCCAAATTCGAAATTCAGATTCACATGAATCCATTCAAATTTGCATGAGTCTGTTTGAATTCTCATGAATCGTTCAAATTTTGAAGTGGAATTCGATAATGGTGGGCTTACCCATGAATATAGGCAAACAGTAGGATTAATCGGTGGCGAAGGAAAGGCAGTGGTTAGGTGTTTTTATTATTTATATTTTTGAGAAAGAGCGTAAAAATAAAGTACTGTCATGGTCAAGTGAGCAAGCCAACTAAAACATGTCTCCTCCCCCTGGCTGCATCTTCTCATCATGTTTTAATAGGAAGTCTTTGTCTAACAAAATCTCAACTAAATCAAGCATATATGTCCTTGCAAAAACACTTAGCTTACATTCAAGTTTTGCTCATTGTGCCTCAAGGTGTTCATAATCACCTTATTTCTGTTTGGTGGATGTGGACCTTGTTCAAGGAGAGTTTGTACCATTCTTTTCTGCTTCTTGAAGTTGTGTGTGCCTTTTGACCCAAGTTGCTTGCACAAACCTTATGTCCTTCAGCTCAAGCATAAAATTTTGAGCTTTGTAAGATTTAACTTAAGTCGTGCTTGCACAGATTTGAACACCCTTCTGTTTACAAAATTTAGAAACCTTCATGTGATGTTGGCAGTTTAATTTGTTTTTTTACATATATTTTAACTATTGGTCTTGCACAATTTGAACTATAAGTTGCATGTTCTCAAGGAAGTTTCATGTCTTTGTATATTGTAGAGTTTCAGCATATTTGTTATTGGGATGGATCTTAATGTTAGTTTGCCTGTACAAATTTAAAGGTGAAATGGTCATAAATATGTGATAAGTAGAATCAAATAAACATATCTTAATGTTAGTGAGCCTATTTTACTGTGTCGCTATTTCATTTTTGTTTTATCTAAGCACAGTGATTAATGAAGCCAAATCAAAAAAGTTGCTGGTGCAGCATGTTGAAACTGTTGACATTTCTGATGCTACTAAAGACGTTTTGCAGTCTTATTTGGTTAGTTTTCGTCATCCCACATACTTTCATATTATTTTAGTTTCTTTCATGTATGATTTTCTTGTGAATTTGAATTTTCAAAAAACAAGTATCTTTGTTTTTATTCAAGGAAACATGAAGCATTTCTTCAAAAGACTGTTGGAAGTCATTTGAGAATAAAATGATTTCATATATTTGCGGACTTTATTCCCATATAGGAAGAATACATTTAACTATGACCTAATGGTAAATTCATTGTAATGTATTACTTAAAATTTTGATCATTCTAATTATTGTTTTTTTACAAAAATGTTTTATGCCGTTTTTACATGAATACATCAAATTATATTTTGCTTTTGTTTTTCATTTTCTATTATAAATAACTACTTTGAAGTTCAACTAATGTTTTCTTTAATTTTTATTTTAGCCTAACCTGGATCCATCCAAGAATTTCAAGAAAAGGGTTGAAGAGCGAAAGGCGATGCATAAACAAGACAAAGTAAGTGTAAATCGACTATAAGTTGAAACATAAAAGAATGGATTTTTAACACAGGATATTCATTCTTTATATTATGTTACATCTCTTTATTGGCATTTATTTTCCTTGTTGCATGCTCAATGGCTATCCTAAGTAAAAGAGCTTGTGTGGCTTGCTGCGCTCTACATCTATTTCATTTGTTAAAATTTTAAATTTCTTATTGTTCATGTCATATCCTCTTAGAATCTGTGGAAGGTATGAAGAATAATAATGCATTGTTTCCTCAGCTTTAGTACAAACAATTAGTCTTGAATATTAGTTGGGTTCAATGTTCAATACAAATCATGCTTTAACGTACAATATAAGTTTTAACACGGCCAAGTTCCTAATTTAATGTTATTCCTACTGCAATTGTTTTGGCTATTGATTTTGGTTTATTTTCACTTATTTGATGGGTATTTTTCTACCTATGACAGCAAAAGCAGGAACATATAAGATCTGCACTTAGACAAAAGCATGAGGTGAGTATTACTCTTAATTGCTTCCAGTAGTCACTGTCGGGGGCTTTCTTGTGTTGAATAGAAAATACACATAAATGCACATGCACTTCTATTTTATTTTTCGTAAAAGCTTGTGGTACTCCCTTTTTTCTCCACTAAATTTTATTTATTTTTACCTACTGGCTAAATTGCCTTATAATAATTTCCTTTATTAATAGATAATATCACATCTCACAATATTGAACAGACGAATACTAATTAGTACTATTGTTATCCAGGGACATACATGAATAATACTCTATAACGCCATTGTTGTCCAGGGACATACATGAATAATACTCCATAATCGCCTATACTTGGTTTTGTGAATAAGATCACAAAAAGCGATATTATTAGATACAGTTCCTATTTAAGCAAGCCTGGTCAATTTTTCTCGTGAACCATTGTATTTTTCCTATTCCTATAGGATCTTGTAAGAAATGCTCGCTTCGAGCAAATATGGAAAAGTAGAAAAGAGAAGATTAAAGATGGTGATGATTCTCTGCATGAAATATGTCATCTATACGATGTGGTTCAAGTTGATACAGAGGACGAGAACCCTGATGAGACCAAAAAACAGAAGTACGTTTCATTTAATATTTGCTAACATATTATGATTGATTTTACATCATTCTATCGCATTTATGATTAATTTTACATCATTCTATCGCATTTATGATTAATTTTACATCATTCTATCGCATTTATGATTAATTTTACATCATTCTATCACATTCATGATTATTACTCTTTTGCAGTCCTGTTTATGTGGATGAAAAAGAAATTCTGTGCAACTATCTTCCGTTAATCAGGGAGTATCTACCTTTAGATGCAGAGGAGATTGAGTCCGAGATTAATTCGTATGTTTTTGGGGAAGGTACTTTCTGATTTTTATTTTATTGTTTTGATTTTATTTACATAACAAAAATATCAAACGTCACTTGTTCATGCCATATTAAATTGTTATGATAGTTGTGTGTCATATTCTGATATTAACTGAAAGTGGTATTACCTCATATTGATAGAATGATAAGTAGTTCAAGTCTTCGAGAAACTTAGGCAGTCTTTGGCTAGAAAATGTATTTTGTGTTTTGCGTTTTCAATATGCATGTCAACGAAGAGGGATTGGTAAGAAGGAAGATAAATGTTGATATTTCCTACAAGGTGGAAAACGAAAAGAAAAAATCATTTTCAATCTTACATGTTAAAGCTCATTTTTTTAATCAACCGTTTTCCATCCCCCCCGCCTCTTCCGTGCATTTTAAAGTAGACGGTTGAAAACGCAAAACTCAACGTATTTTCAAACCAAGCGCTACCTAGTATACTAAGACAGAAGCTATTTATGCATCATTATACCACAAATTCCCTGATTTGCTTTTAACTATTTTATATGTGAATTATTATAAAATGACACAAAAACTCTATTTGCAAGTCAAAAATTTGTGTTCATGTATATCTTTTTAGAAGTGCTTTCAATCCGATTACTTCATAATTTGCCATATAAACCTTTGTTTTATTCTTATTCATGGCTTATTTCCTAGTATACAGCTTACTTTATAAAAAAAGGAAAAAAAAACCGGTACAAAGCTGTTGTAACAGTTGAAAAATTAATTTTCTTTTCAACATGTGAGGCAGTTTGGAGCAATGTAAGATGACTTCAAAGGTTCCCTAAAATTAATTGTTTTATCATTATTCAGTGGGAGACAGATCAGATGTGGCCCTCACTTAATGCTATATTGTAAGCTTAAATCAGTGCCAAGAATGATTTCAAATATTAAAAGAAATAAAATTAGGAGAGAGCATGGAGACATGTTGGAACAAAAGATAAAACGGCCAAACTTGTACTTTGTCAAACGGTAGAAGTGGCTTTTGAGAAGAAAAGATTTTTAGAATCCCTCTTTGTATGAAGGAAAAATTACCCCTGTGCTAGGTAAGGCTTATTGCCTAGCCATCTGCCTAGGTCCACCTAGGCAAGACTTACTACCTCATATAAGCATATATAGGGGATTCTAGGCATTTCTTAGGTATTAAACGAGGTTTGAATCCTCATATAAGTATGTGTGTGTGTGTGTATATATATATATGCTACTTCTAGGCGATCTTATCTTTTTGGCTACTCTCAAGCCCATCTAAACTCCAATTTCCAATTTGGGTCAAGTAGTGGTAACTGAATGCTAAACTTATATCAAAAATGCATTAGTTTATCAAAAATATTTAGTTTCGATTTATCCCCAATTAATCTATGCTTGGATGACTAATCCGTAGTCCAATACCCGTCGCCTAGTGTCCTCCCAACGATTTTTACAACCTCAACGTAAGTGGCGATAATTTGATAGAAACACACATGATTCCATTGACGATATGATGTTTATTTAGCGCTTGTGTATCTTGTTTTGTTTTTTCCTAAATATATTGATTGGATATGATGACCATGTTACAGCTGTTTTTCAACAAATTATTCTAGTTCATTTAGAGTTCACCAAATATGCTTTATGTAGAGAATTTACTTGTAACCGTTCTTTAACAGAAAACGTGAAGAAAAGAACCGACGGTGAGACTTCTAGTGCTGGCTATGTGTATGATTTATATACAGTAAATGTCAATGCAAACATGGAAGATGAGACTACCTCTTCAGCTTACCCTTTGTATGCATCGCATAATCATACCGCCACATATGTTAATTATAGATCGATAACATGTAGTTGATATTCCGTACTGAATTTCTTTTTATCTTTTACTTTAGGGTGCAAGTTGATCATGAAGATGATTATTATGATGGTCCTTCCGACATGGAGTATGAAACTGATGATTCAAATGGTATGACACGACCTTATTTGTTTTTTCTTCGCTGGAAATGTTTAAACATGATAGAACACTAAGGCCCCAGTATCTGTTATGTACTAGTAAAACAGAAAATTTTCTCTTTCCTTGATTCTTTTATTATTTCATTTTTCTCTTTCACATCCTTAAAATTATCGTCTACTTCTAGCATGCAGTTATCACTTGGTGAAGTGCTAGTAGAAAGAACTAACGAGGCAGAGATGTGTAAACTTGTAATGTTCTTATTTTTAATGTTCACATATGCAGCTGAAAATAACCCTATGAATGATTACCCTGATGAGATCACATCTGAAGAAGAAGAAGAAGAAGTTGACCCATTTTTCAGTAAAGAGAATGAGTATGATTCTGAGTACGAAGAGGAAGAGGTGAAAGTTTCTGACGAGGAAGATGAAGTTGACTGGAGATGGAACGTACGAAACTAACTCTGATAAAATTTGATGTTTGCCTAAACAAACGAGTACTGTATCATCGGTAACATCACTTTTTGCAAGTGGTATAAATTAATGACGCAGTAGTTCTTTATTTGTACTAATTAGGTGATCTTCCCAGTGTTTTATCTGAACATGCACATGCACATGTAGATTCTTCATGTCTGCGTAGCATCTTTCATTGTCATTTAAACAAGTGTTTGTCTTGATTACGTAACGGTAAATATAGTAGAAAAAACAGAGTTTGTGATTTTGATTACGCGTCCTTGTCGCCTTTCCCTGTTTTGGTTGGTGACCAAGAAAAACAAAGCTCTATATTGTTGACGAGGCAACAAGGATAGAGACATTGTGGGTCTCTCTCTCAGACTAGTTTTATTTATTTCACAGAACTTTTATCATCATGTTCTGATGTAACTGGACTGTGGGCACGTTGTGGCTGGGGACTACACGTCATAGTGTTTATCTAGTTTCGCGGATGTGCATTTATGATAAGAACATTCCAACGAAGGTGAAAGAATTTGGTAATTTCATCTTTAAGAGCATCTTCAATGCAAATAGGATGTAATTTCAATTAAAGCCTATGTGTCAAGGGATAAATCACAATGTTATCTTAATGTAATTTCTAAAAAGTAAACATCACATTAAAAACAAAAAAACTACTCCAATGCAAATGTATTTATTGAAAAAAAATTGACTATGTGTTCCAATCAAAATTTAAATAAATAAAAATAATAGATAAAAAATTAATTCATTGTGAATATTTATTACTTCACATTGTGAAGTGCAATGTCTAAAACTAGACATTGCACTAGACAATGTCTAATGATTGTTTTGCCAAGTCATCATAACATTGTCATTAACATTGGCATTGGAGATGAAAATTTGAACTAAATTAAATGTTGATGATGTGTACTTGACATTACATCAAAATAGCTCATGGGTTGGAGATGCTCTTACTGAGAAACGTTGATAATAATAATATCCAACTGTTTTACTGGTCGAGGAAAATAGAACGTGGTATCTTTTATGTGTTTGGTTTGAGAACAATTACTGATTGTTATGTACACTTATAATTCATGGAGAAAGCTAAAATCAGGCTTCCTTTGCAGATTCAATTGCCACTCTTTGATTAGTGTTTGACGAAAATTTCGTTGAATATCTAGTGTACGTCCGACATGTAGCTTATGTTAGTGTGAGAGCATCGATGTTTGGAAGTTGAAAAATGTATCCAAAGTACAGATCGGATGTAAACCCGATATGTTCTAGTTATAACTTAGTCCGGTTGTTTTAGTTTTTTCTGGTATAAATTATTTTCTTCCATTTCTACTTTACGCCTCACTTTCACTTCCCCCAACTACATACATAAATTAGTGTGCTGTTAAAAGGTTTCTCATTTTTCCCTTTCTAACGTTATTGTTAAAAAATACCATAAAATTTTACATTATATTCTTCATAAAACCAAACATTTTAAGAGACTACTAATTGCATCATTTTCTACTTTTTTTGCACGGCAGACAATCGTCGAACGACACCATTTTCCACGGTGATCAACTATCAAACAACGTTAGTTTGGTGGTTGATTGCCATGGAAAATGATGTTGGTCGACGATTGTTCACCGTGAAAACGACTTTACGCGGTAGTTGATTGTCGTGTGGAAGGGCTTTGGTATTAGAAAGCATAGAAATTGTTAGAAAATTTGATTTTGAAAGTGAATTGTTAAAAATATTGAGAAAAGTATAGAATACCCCTCTTAGTGAATAGTCTCACGTTGTGGGGAACTATAAAATATTCCTATTTAAATATATGATTCACAAGGGAAAGGATGAACTCTTTAGGCATCCAATGTTTTCTCTTATGTTGAGGAGGGAGACCATGCTGTCCATCACGCGCGCGCCGACCTGTTAGTATCTTAGGCATTGGTTTTGATGACAAAAAACATATGACATCATATAAAATATAGATACTAATGTTTTTATCAAGTTATGTATAATATATAGTGCAGAATAGTAGACATGTATTAATTAAGAAGACTTCTTTGATCTCTTTCTCTCTATTTTTTCTTTTCAAATGATTTTCAATTTCAAATATCTTAAAATTCAAAAATAGTTTTTAAAGAGAATTCTTGTTTTCAAAATAATCTTTTAAAATAGCCTTTAAATTATTTTTACCTTTTGATTTTATTATACCTTAAGAAATTAAGTTTTTGAAGTGTTTTAAAATATACTTTGAATATTATACTTTGTAATAATTCTAGTTTTAAAGCTTTCTAAATATTTATAACTATATTATAATATTTTTATAACGTTGATTTTAAATGTATTCACTTATACTTTATTATTAATATTTAAAATCCTTTATACACTTAAAATATTCTAAAAATAATTTTATAAAGTTTTCTTAAGTTTTGCTATAATTAAAATATGTATACTATGTTTAAATGATTTTACAAAGTATCAAAATATTTCACAAACCTTAATATTTTTAAAATAATTTTTATAAAGTGCTTTTCAAAATTACAAAAGGTATGTCGACATATCCCCATAGAGTATGTCGACATATGGATCGAAATTTTCAAAATTCAAATTTTGAATGGAATTGTCTTCTCGTCATATCTCTTCGCGAATGGACATGATTGTTGTTTCTCTATAAATAAGGAGTAAACCAACGAAATTTGGTTAACTATTTTCTCATATTTTCTCTCCTCTTTCACTCTCTTGTTTTCTAAAAGAAATTCTACTCAAATTCTTCTCAAATTCAATCAAAATCAAATTCAACTCCACTGATTTGATTCTCTATTAACTACTCTCTATCTCTCTCACTCAAACAAGAACAAAGTGCTATTTAAGAGGTTATAGGATCATTTGTATTTAAGATCAACGATCTATGTCTGCAATACTCTATCAAATCATACTCGCATATTGGTGGATGTGATTGTAGCCTGTGTAAATCAACTGGGTGTGCTTAGTGGTTTGAAAATTCAAGTGGATGTGCTTATGGCCCGTGCAAATCAAATGAGTCTACCCAGAGCTCGAAAAGTCCGGAGGGTGTGTCTCGTTGCCTTAAAATCAAGATTGTATTGACTTTGCTATTTGAAAAGAAATACGCACAAGGAATTGTACATGACTAGATGTAAGGTAACTCCGAACCAGTATAAAATTCTAGCGTGTTCTTTTCTTTTTTACTTTTACTGTATTTATATTTATCTGTATTTGAATCTGTGATTGATAATTGCGTTGTTTAAAATATAATCTTAATATAATTACAAAAGATTCACAAAAATTATAGAACACTATTCACCCCCTCTCTAGTGTTAAATTAGCCTTAGTCCATCTTCCGCTAAATAACATTTGGTATCAGAGCATTGGTTTTCAAAGTATTCATAATTTTTATATTTGAAAAGTTTTAATAGCTAACAACACTGTTAGTAATACTGTTAGTAGCACCGTTAATCCATTTGTTAGTAATTCCTTTATGGAAGGACAATCTACTGCTATACCCTCACTTTTTAATGGCAATACTTATACATATTGGTCATGTAGGATGAATATTTATTTACAGTTAATTGGTCTAGATATTTGGAACATCGCACAAAATGAGTACACTGAGCTCAGGACTAATTTTTCTACTTGGACTGCTAACCAAAAGGCAGTTGCACAAAGTAACTCTAAAGTCATGAATATTTTGTTTTGTTCATTGGATAGAAATGAATTTAATAGAGTGTCCATCTGTAAGTCTACATTTCAAATATGGAAAACATTGCAAGTTTCACATGAGGGCATTGGTAAAGTCAAACAGACTAAAAAATTTATGTTAACTAATCAGTTTCAATTATTTAAAATGAGTCCAAATGAGTATATTTGTGATATGTATAGTAGGTTTTAAGATTTAGTTCATTCACTAATTGCACTTGGTAAAAGTTTTTTCGAAGAGGATCAAGTTAGAAAAATCCTCAATTCACTTACTCCTGAATGAGACCAAAAGACTTTTGCGTTGAAGAGGCTAATGATATTAGTACTCTAAAAATTGAAGAGTTAATTGGCAATTTAATGTCATTTGAAGCACAAATGTAGGGCATGAGAGAAAGCAAGGCAATAGAGAAGAAATCCATCGCTTTCAATGCCACAACAGATGATCTGGATTCAAACAATGATGATGATGAGGAAATCGTCTTTATGACAAGAAATTTTAGAAAATTTATGAAGTATAGAAAGATGAATAATATCAGGAGATATGATAATAAAAATCCAGGAAGTGGAAATGGAAGCGGAAATGGTGTTAGATGTTTTAACAGCGATGAACCTGGTCATATAAAAAGAGACTATCCACATCTTGAGAAACCGAAAAACACACCAAATACTAATTCGTCTAGAAAACGGAGAATGGCTTATGCTGCAACACTAGACGATTCAGACACTTCCTCAAGTGATAACGAACCAGATGCATAGAATGTTAATATGTGCATCACAGCGATAATTAATAAGAAATCTGGAGAAATGGAATAAAAATAGGTATGCATTTAAATAATTTTTTTGAATTTTTGTTGTTGTTGATTGCTAGCAATAATATGTAGATTAATAATGACATTGGATGAATATTGTGTGCGTATATTTTAAATATTGTAAGATAACTATGAGTATAGATAAATAGGAATTATTTATTGAATTTCTCTTTTTGAAATTTTCGATCTATTTGTCGACATACCCTACAAGTATATGTCGACATATGCAGGCATATTTTGAATTTCCCTCCACCTTTTCACCAACCCCGATGTTCTAAAAAGAAGTCTCTTGACTAGAAAAATATGTTCGTTAATTCTCTATTTGTTTACTCTATCTCTATCTACTCATTTTACTTTCATTTTCAAATTCAAAAATCTTTAACTCTCTTATCTCTTCAAACTATTTTTGAATGGAATCCTGAAGCAATACTCCATCAAGAATGAGGCTTTCTAAGAAAACAAAATGCTTTCTTTTTAATGACAAATAAGCCATGCAAGCTTATATAGAGTATATGTCTTTTGGAAAAGTCTCTCACGGAAGATTTACTATTTTTGAATGTTTTCCTACTTATGATCTTTTCAATCTTTATTTGCAAAATGAAATTCTTGGTTTAATCGATGCTTCTCAAAACAATTTCGTTTGGTATCCAAATTTAGTAAAAATGTTTTATGCAAATTTGAAAGGAAAATTTTACGACGGAAATGAAGAAGTTTGGAGTAGTGTCAAGGGGACACTGATTGTTTTAAATTGTGAGATTTTGGGTCACATTCTCAAAAGCAAATATGGTGGAATGGACCTTTCAACTTTTCAAATTGATTTTCAAAACTGTGAAGTGATTCACGACACTTTCTAAAGTGATGATGACTTTGAATTCAAAAACAAAAACTTGTGTCCAAAAGCAAGAATTCTAAGCCTTCTTTTGCAACAAAGTATCACTCCTAGAACGGGTAATTATCATAACCCGGCTCAAAAGGTTTTCAAAGCTCTTTTTGCCATTTATGGTCATACGACATAAATTGGTTTCAAGTCATTTTGAATGAATTTTTTCTTAAATATCATTCTAAACATGAAAACACACTATTTCTCGGTGTGTATCTCACTAGAGTTTTCACTTACTTCGGTATTGATCTTAAAGGAGAGGAAATCATTCCTCGAAAAAAATTTGACAAGGCCAACATCTCACTTATGCATATTTCACCCTATTTCAAGCCTTATGAAACGCTTGTGGAAAAGGAACAAAGATTGGCTTGGGAAGAAGAGCAAGATACAAGGGAAGAGGAGGAGGAGGAAAAAGATGAAATGGAAGTTGAGGAGGAAGAACAAGAGGAGGAGGAGGATACTTCCTTGGAAAGTATCAATATGCCATCTAATCCATCCAACAAAGATCTTCTCAAAAATCAGGAGAAGATCATTCGCAATTAAAGGAAGCTTAAGAAATCAATTTTACAGAAGTTTACTTCACTTTTCACTAAAATGGATAAATCCTTGGAAAGATCATCCGCAAGCTTGGTGGTTCTTCTTCATCTCCATCAACATCTTTCTATTTGTTTGTTTAAGTTATATATCTTTGATTTGGATGCTCTAGTTTTAGTTTATGTTAATCTTCCGTATCTTTCTTCTATTTCTAATGTATTTCACGTACTCAACTTTATTCTTAACGAAATTCTATTTCCTACTGTTATACATTGTTAATCATCTCTAGAAATTCATACAAGTATAATAGTATAAGTCAAATACAATAGAATAGTAAAATAAAGTAGTTTTGAAAATTATATTGCATATGTCGACATATGCCAAGTATGTATGTCGTCATATAATGGCCAGTTTTCAAAAAAATAAAAAATAAAAAAACTACCAAACACCTGTTCATTTCAAACGACTTCTTATCCATATATATACCTATTTACTCTAGAAAATCATTAAATTCAATCTCTTTCTTCTATCTTTCATACATAAACTTATCTCTTCAATAATGGATTCTCCACATCAAAAATTGTGCAAAAATCTTGAACAAACACTTGAATCGTTCAAGAATATTCTTAACTTCATTCTTAGAAATCAGAGACACTTAGAACTAAGTCAAATACAGATGATTAAAGAGCAAGAGAAGCACTTTGACGCTATTTGGTGGATGATTTCTTCTCTTATCAAAGCAAACCAACCAACAATCTTGAAACTACCCTTAACAAAGATGATGAAGATTGGAATGCTATCAAAGCGGATCTAATTTTCGGATCCAATGGATGGGTAGAAGTTCCTAGAGAAATCTAAAGATTGATTGGTTTATATTTAATAGGTATGTATATTAATATATTACAATATTGATTTGTGTGGATTGGATTGACTTTGACTTTGTGTGTATTAATTAGATTTGATTTGTTGAATTATATGATTGATTGGTTTGATTTACTTGTTTTATCTAACTTATCAAATGTACTGATTAATGCAATTAATACAAGTTATTCATGTTATCACTTTTATATTACTATTATTGCTTTTTCTAATTGCTTTTATATCTCAGTATTATATATATTATGTAGTACCTTAGTTAGTGGGAGTTTTTAAGTTAGATTCTGTTGATGACAAAAGGGCAGAAATATATAAAAAATCTAGGTATAGATTAAGGGGGAGTTTTGTAACTCACGGGAAGTCATAACATATTTTATATACATGGTTGTTGTTATCAAAAAGGGGGAGATTATTAGTACCTTAGGCATTAGTTTTGATGACAACAACCATATGACATTGTATAAAATATAGATAACATTATCTAAAATATAGATACTAATGTTTTTATCAAGTTATATATAGTATATAGTGCAAGATATTAGACAGGTATTAATTGAGAAGACTATATAGTATCAAGTGAAGATTCAAGAGGCAGCTAATGTAGAGATTCAAGAGTTAGAGATCGAAAACTCATGAGTATTGAAGAACTCAAGATTTCCCAGATAAGTTATAGAGCCATAGAATTATTGTTAAAACCCTGATAGCACTTCTTTGATCTCTTCCTCTCTCTCTTTTTCCTTTTCAATTGATTTTTAATTTCAAATATCTTAAAATTCAAAAATAGTTTTTAAAGAGAATTCTTGTTTTCAAAATAATCTTTCAAAGTAGCCTTTAAATTATTTCTACTTTTTGATTTTATTATACCTTGAGAAATTAAGTTTTTGAACTGTTTTAAAATATACTTTGAATATTATACATTGTTATAATTTTAGTTTTAAAGCTTTCTAAATATTTATAAGTATATTATAATATTTGTTATAACTTTGATTTTAAAAATATTTACTTATACTTTATCATTAATATTTAAAATCCTTTATATACTTAAAATATTCTAAAAATAATTTTATAAAGTTTTCTTAAGTTTTGATATAATTAAAATATGTATAACTATGTTTAAATGATTTTAAAAAGTATCAAAATAATTCACAAACCTTAATATTTTTAAAATAATTTTTATAAAGTGTTTTTCAAAATTACAAAGGGTATGTCGACATATCCTCATAGAGTATGTCGACATATGGATTGAAAATTTCAAAATTCAAATTTTGAATGGAAGTGTCCTTTCGTCGTATCTCTTCGCGAATGGACATGACTGTTGTATCTCTATAAATGGGGGTAAACCAACAAAATTTGATTAACTACTTTCTCATATTTTCTCTCCTCTTTCACTGTCTTGTTTTCTAAAAGAAATTCTACTCAAATTTTTCTCAAATTCGATCAGAATCAAATTCAACTCCACTGATTTGATTCTTTATTAATTACTCTCCAATCTTGCTCATCTCTTTCACTCAAAGAAGATCAAAGTGTTATTCAAGAGGTTATAGGATCATTTGTATTTAAGATCAACGATATGTGTCTGTAAGACTCTATCAAATCATACTTGTATATCGGTGGGTGTGATTGTAGCCCGTGTAAATCAATTGGGTGTGCTTGGTGGCTTGAAAATTCAAGTGGGTGTGCTTGTGGCCCGTGTAAATCAAGTGAGTCTACCCAGAGCTTGGAAAGTCTAGGAGGTGTGTCTCATTGCCTTGAAATCGAGATTGTATTGACTTTGCTATTTGAAAAGAAATATGTACAAGGAATTGTACAGGACTGGATGAAGGGTAACTCCGAACTGGTATAACATCTTGTTGCATTCTTTTCTTTTTACTTTTACTACATTTATATTTATCTATGTTTGAATCTATGATTGTTAATTGCATTGTTTAAACTATAATCTTAAAAGAATTCAAAAAGATTCACTAAAATTAAAAAACACTATTCACCCCCACTTTAATGTTAAATTAGCCTTAAGATCCATCTCCCGCTAAATAACACAACCGACCGACTCGACCCGACTCGGGCAGGCCGGACCGGGTCGGGCTTGGCTTGGCTAATGTGATGTAGAACTCTTTATTTTTTGGCAGTATATTTTAAACCGACTTTGACCCAAGCTATTTGACAGAATTTTATATAAGTTTATAAACTGAGCTCTCTTCTTCTTCTACCTTAAAACGAAACTTTAGATCTGAGCAATATTTTTTGGGTGCTATTGAATCAGCGGTCTTTGTGCAAGAGACCGAAGAACTCGGTTATCCCGCCTTTTGGCACTATTATCCCGCCTTTGGGCAAGGCCGTGATACCAAGGACTCGGTTAGAGACTGAAGAAAATCTACTATGGGGATCAGTTATCTGCAAGTTCACGACGGATATAGGCAAACTTGGTCCGGGTCCGGATCGGGCCACAATCAACATGACATGACAAACAAAGCTATGCAAAGCAACATTTTAAATTTCAGGTCAATCGGAGTTCGTATGCTCAAGCTATGGAACGATCAAGATCCATGAGAAACATGCCAATCTTGTATCCATCATTCGTATCTATCATCTCGTATTGATCAACATTGATACGAAATGAATGTAACTCAAGCACTCGGCATTCATCATTCGTATCCATATGGTTCAAACTCATAATGATGGACTTCGGCACTTCCCAGATCGATCACACTTCACTTAGCCAGCAACTGCACTTTTTGTATCGATCACCTACTTGATCGATACGAAGAGCAGAACATACGATCGATACGAAGGTGGAAGCAAGGCATCGATACGAAATGGAAGCGATGGATGGATACGAACGAAGCAAGCCGCATATCTGAAGCTCAGAAAGAAGTAGTCAACCCAAAGGAAGCGGTCTCACCACTATCCACAAATCATGGATCTCCACAAATCGTGCATACCACGTCATCAATGTAAAGGGATTGATACGGAGGTATTGATACGAGGGATTCAGCCTCTCCATGTTTACAACCTTGATCGATCAATAACTCCACAACCACAACTCCAAATAAAATGAGATTTTCATAGCAAGTTGCACAACACATAGGGGACATCCATAGCTCAATTGGAGCAGTTTATGATCGATTAGAACTCGCTATGGATCAATCAAGGATCGATCCCAAATGACTCCAGATCAATCGTGTGGGCCCACCTCGGCTTGAGAAAGATTATTCCAAGATCTAAGGCAGATATTTCCAGCTCCACACCTATAAATAACACCTCCATTGCAACTAAAAAGGGACTTTATGCTGCTGCTTGAGTGGAACTCCATTGTAATTCGAGTGTTAGCTTTTGTACTATTGTAACTCAGTTTCTAATCAGCAATAAATATCAAAACCTTCAAAGTGGACGTAGGAAATGATGCCGAACCACTATAAATTCTTGTTTTCTTTATGTTACTGCTTATTTTCTTGGTGTGATTGTTAGATTAGCCTCATTTTTCATTTTACTTCTTCATTTTAATCTCTTCAATTACACCCGACGAGTGTTGTGCCCATTTTTGGTAAATATAGGCACAGCGGCGAAACGTCTTAAAGAGAGCGACCTAGTCCGCGACTCAGCCACAAAGATACTATAGATTCAGATCGAGGTACAATAGAAATTTAACTGTGTTTATTATTATTTTCTATAATATTAGAAAGAGGAAAACTGAGTGCCCTTAGCAACACGCTAAATTTAAGCCTTCAAACATCGAATCTTTTGTAGCTTGTACAAGAAAACTACTAATATTTTATAGGAATTCCAAGATGTCAACGTTATTTGCCAAAATTCCTATTGAAGAAATTTCAATCGATCAAAGAAAGACGAAGATCGAAGTGTATCAGAAGATTGTAGAAAATTTCAACTCTTACATAAGGGATAGTTAGGTGTTGATGCAACACGAGCGAAGAATAAACACGACAATGATAAAAAAGAATTCACTAAGCGAGGGAAGTTGAGAAACAAAACTAAAGTAGGAAACCGGTATAGCTGGTTGCCTGATTGAGCCAAGGTAATAACTTATTTAAACTCATTAATATATCATTTTCTCAACTTTTCCTCTAGTTTTCAGAACATTGATAGTGTAACACATGTTTTCTCTAATTTGCAAGACATCGGTAGTAAAACTTTAAAATGGACAACTACCTCAGTATCCAATTTGAAATATTAAGGGAGTATTTTCAAAAAGTGTGGCCACTGGAAAACATGTTGTATCATCCATTCAGATTGATGTGACCACTGAGAAAGTTAGGGCTATATCCTAGAGGCGATTATGTGATATTATGTAATTTATTATATATATCCAACTCTATAATCAATATTGTCCAAAATAGAGGTATTTAATTTCTATTACATACTGTTGGAACCGAGCCGGTCTGAAGTAGATGAAATAAGTCAATTTCATTTTTTCCCTATTTTGGATCATATTAGCCTACGAAATCTAAAGGGTTGTATTAGATCTTATCTAATTAATTTAAATAAAATCCAGTTATAAACATACATACAGGCCTATCAATGGGTCGAGTTTGGTCCGGGTATCATAAAACACGAACCCGAGTTCGATTACAATAATTAAAACCCGAACACGGTCCGAAACCGTAGGGTATTTCAAACCAATACCCAAGCCCAGCCCGTCGGGCTTTTTATTCCCATTGGGTACTACCCGTATACCTAATCTAGAATATTTATGTTAAAACCATATTTTAAAATTACAACTTTGGTAAAATTTGTATACAAACAATGTTAACATATAAATTGGAAGGTGATGTAGTCAAGTTCACAAAAAAATTAAGCAAAAACATCTACATGTAAATAAATAAAATGGTAAATAAATAACATACACTTATGTTTTGATACGGTGGAAAAATTATAGTCGGATCAGGCCCTAAGTGGGTCGGGTTTTGATAAAATTGTACCTGACCCTAATCGTAACCAGGTCGCGCACAAAAGGCAAAATCTATATCCGTATTAATAGGACGGGCTCGGGCCGAAACACGTACCATCGACACGCCTACATATATACATACATATATATATTAATTGCCTTGAAATTATTTAGAATAACACACATGTAGAGATATATATATATATATATATATATATATAATATTCATAAAAAGATTTATATAATAAAATATCTAGTATAATTCGACTAAGTCATAATTTTAAATTTCATATTAAAAGTAAAAAATGTCTAAAGCTTTTAGGCACCCAGCTCCATATCATATTCTCCATAGTCAAAGGTATGTGGACTATGGAAGATCTCAGGCATTGCCTTGACTTTCATTTCCGCCGCAGTGGGTGGAAAATCACTCTTCACTCGAATCGCTCATTTTTGGTGAAATTCCCCGATTGTCACTTGCTTATGGTGGCAGTGAAAAAGGCTGTCTTTCACAAGGATAATGGAACTATTTACGCCTATCAGTGGTCTCTCGAGCGAGAGTGCTATCATCGCTAATTTTACGTGCCATCTTGGATTCGTGCGTTGGGAATTCCTCCTTTTTGACTGATGATGTTGAGCTTAGGTCAATTTTGTTTCCAATCGGAGAGGTTCTGGGTTCTTACCATTGTGATTGGGTTACCGCTGATCGGAGGCATATTATTGTTAAGATTAAGCTGGATATGTGTGCTGAGGTTCCTGGGAACTTGGTTACTAATGCGTTTGGGTTTAATTTAAAATTAGTTTTGACCACTGAATTCACTGCCATCCCCCTATCGTCCTAGGGATGCTAACACTTGCAAATATTGGGCTGAGAAGCCTATTTTTCGTTACAGTGATGAAGGACTTAAGTCGTGGTTTGATATGCCAACTCCTAACCTTAGTTTCGTTGATGATGTCATGTCGGAAGAAGCTCTTATTCAACAGCGTAAGAAGCATATTACGGCAGGTAAGAAGTAGTTTACAATAGTCTCTGATGAGCTGGTTCAACCTCCTGTAGATGGATTGATTGATGAGAATTTAAGGATATTTCCTACCTACTCTCGTGCTCTAGTTGGCTTGCTCCTGCCTTAGATATAGTGTTAAGTCTCTTTATCTTCTCCAAATCTCAGATCCAAGATTTTAGGTTCCGAATCTAGCTTTCTTCTCAATGAAAGCACCAAAATGTTAACCCAAAAAATAGATCAATACCCAAAAATTAGTTCAAAGTGCCAGGTGTTTTAAAATAAATGTAAAAGGAGCAGAAATCCCAGATTAAGCAGGTAAAAGATAGTAGAAAAATAAAGAGCACAAAAGAATTTTTATAGCGGTTCAACAATCTCTGGCCTACGTCCACTTTATAGTTTGTTATTCATTGTCTTCTATCCAGATTACAATGAATTATATCAGATCTGACCACAATCTAGTGGATCTCAGATTTACAATGAAATTTCTAGAGTGTTTGAGAGGTAGAGGTTAGGAGTGAAGGAGAAGGAGAAGTCTTCAATGGAAGAGTGATCAGATCCAAAGTGAAGAGCTGAAGATTATGGAAGATGTTCTCTTTTGGTTGCAGGTTGGCTGGTATTTATGGAGAAATAGTTGTGTTGGATCAGAATTCCAATTGGAGTAGAGTCAAGAGATCGACCCGAAGTCACTTGTAAAGTTGTAAAGAACCACGAGTTATCCAAACATGTCGGTACCGACTTAAACATATCGGTACCAACATGTTTCCTTAGTTTAAAACACTTCGAACTTTCTTGCATCCTTCTTGCTACTTCATTTTGCGGCGTCCCATGTTGTTTCCATCGATTGTTGGTTAATTTTGATGGTTGTTCCTTTATTTCTTGGTTTACTCTTCCACTCTAACTCTTCAATTCTGAAAATAAGTCATCAAAAACCCTTGGAAATCACTTGGACACATATAGAAAAGGTAGATAATAACTCGTGTAAAGTTGGAGTGGTAGAATATGGGCTCAAAACAAGTTGGTGTGAAACATGTCTGTAACACCCCTAATTTTTGATAACATTATTCAGGAAATTTAATCAGATTAATTAAATAAAATAATGTAAATTGTTAAGTGATAAGGGGGTTAAGATTTGAATAAATCTAATTAAGGCCGTGCTTAATGAAATAATTAAATGGGCTTAAGAATGGGTTATAAACTAATTAAATTACATAAGGGTATATTGGGTATTTGTCGCACATAACCCTTATTCCTACCATTTTATTTCTCATTCACGTAATTTTGAAAACGCAAAACAAAAACATTAAGGGGAGCCGGCCATTAACAACAGGAATTCAATTAAAACCTAGAGATTCAAGATTAGGGGAAATCAATCTTAATCCAATCTTCTTATCTAAATCAGGGTGAATAATAATTCCATCTCTATTTTGTTTTATAATAATATGTTTTTGGATTTAAGGGTAAATTCGTTTTTATGATGATTTGGAAGATAATATACTAAAAACACAATTTATTTGATTTAAACAAGGATGTTTCAATATGATTTTTCATGGTTTTAGGGAGAAACCGATTTATGTTGATGTTTAAATGCCATGAAAAAATTTCATGTTTTGTAAAACGTGATTTTGGAGTTGGGTTTTTATTTTGATAATTTTCCCAGCTATGGAAAGATTGTTATGAATTTTCAAAGGAAAATATGGTTATTTGGGTTTATAAATTTATTTCAAAAAATATATTGAGAATTTGGGTTTGAAATTTGGATAATGATAACATGATCAAAGTGAATTTATGGAATTTATGAGGATTTTTCCTATGTGATTTGCTATGTAAATTAAATTATTTTAGAAGAGGGACTTTTTTGCAATATTGGTTTTGCTTAATGGAAGGGCTTATTTGTTAACTTAACCGTGGTTTAGATCTGAAATTAGCAGCAGTTATTTTAGTAAAGAATTTGAAAAGTTAAGACAACCAATCTGGTGTTTACACCTGGCAGGTTAGTTTGAAAATGGTTTGCTTTAATTAGTATTAAACCAGGTTTACCCAGAAAAGTTGGTTTCGCCTTCTTTAAAAGTACCTTTCGACTCAAAGCTTCTGTCTTCAGCCCAGTTGAAACCTATTAAGCCGAAACTAATACACAAGGTATCACAAAGATGGTACGCAAGGTGTCGAAAGCACGGCTTCCGAAGGGGTCGATACCTTGGTTTGTTTTAAAAAGAGAAGCGCCTACCATTGTTTTATTTAAGCCTTCGAAGGAGTCGAAGCATATGTTTTCGAAAGTGGTTTTTTTTAAAAGCTTTCGAAGGGGTTGCCATCAACTTATGTTTGCTTTCGAATGGGTTCCTTTACTTATGAAATAATGTTTTTGAAAGAAGGGGTTCCGACCTAGTCAAAGCCCTGCTGCCATTCTTTAGCCTTTCGATGATATTGAAGTCATCAATGCTTTCGAAAGGTAGTGGTTGTTTTTAAAGATGTTTTAAGTAACTTCCTAAATGCTTTCGAAAGGGTCAAAGGGTTTCGAAGGAATGGCTTCGAAAGGGGTTTCGACGCTATCCTTCAATGTTTTGTTTAAATGGTTTGAAGCTTTCGAAAGAGATAGTGTCGATGCCATCATGTTTTCCCCAATATTTTTATATGATAAAGGATGGTTTCGAAAGAGATGCTCCACCAAGGTCGACAAGATAATGTAATCCAAATGTTGAAGCCAATGTGGGTGTTGGAAATCCGCCAGTAGATGCGGGGATGGTGTATCAGTTGTTAGCCAATCTTGTGCAAGCTAGAATAGCTGGTAATGTTGGAGGAGCAAATCCTGTAGCTCCAGTTGGATATAATTATGCAAAACTAAGCAGAGACTACACCAGTCTGGGTGGAAAGTCGTTTGCTGGAACGGAGGATGTTGTTGAAGTTGAGAATTGGCTATTGCACTGTGAGAGGATCTTTTATGATCTAGGATTGGATGATGGGCAAAAGAGGAGGCTGGCCTCTAGGCGGTTGCAAGGGGCAGCACTTCACTGGTGGAATAGTGTGACTGCCGGAGTTCCAGAGGAAGAGCTGACATGGGCTGATTTCAGAATGAGGTTTGAGCAAAAGTTTTTATCTGAAGTGGCAAAGTCGGCGTTGATGAGGAAGTTTATGGATTTAGTCTAGGGAAATATGTCAGTAATCGAGTACGCTGCTAAGTTTGATGAGTTGCCTCGATATGGATATGCCACTATAGACACCGACCTCAGAAGGAATGAGAGGTTCATTAGAGGACTGATACTTGAGCTTGCTAGAATGACCATGACCCATATTCGTGATCCTTGTAATGTGGTGGTGGAGATGGCCATTCACCATGAAGAGATGCTGGCTGGTTGTGCTAGAGAGAAGCCAGTTGAATCCCAGGGTCCTCAGGGAAAGAAGATGAAATTCTTTAAGAAGAAGGGAGCCCAGAAAGAGGATTCTACCAAGAAGGCAAAGGCTAATTTAGTGTACTTCAAGTGTGACAAGAAGGGTCATTATTCTCATGAGTGCCGGACGGGCAAGGGGAAGAAGGCTGTAGACAAGAAGAATAGAGAGTGCTTTAACTGTGATCAAATTGGGAATTACAAGAACCAGTGTCCAGAGCCAGTCAGGACAGACAAAGGAAAGGTCTTTGCTATTGGATCTTGGCTAAGCCTGCTGCAGCTAATAAAGGAAAGACTGTGATGGAAGGTACGTTTTTGATTCAGAGTATACCAGTTAGGATACTATTTGATACCGGTGCATCACATTCATTTATATCAAAGTATTTGGTTGATAGGTTATGCTTAGAACCCACATACCTTGTTACTTCTTTAATGGTTGCCCAATAGGAGGGTATGCAACTCCGGGGATGAGATGTGACCAGTTAGAACTTGACTTGTTAGGTCATATGTTTGCATGCAGTCTGTAAGTTTTTGATTTCGTAGATATCAGAATCATTTTGGGTATGGATTGGTTGAGAAGGTATGAGACCATGATTTTTGCCAGGATGGGGAGATATCACTAAGACACCTTGATAGTCATAACCAAATTATATTCTCAATAGAGAATTATGAACGGAGTAGTTGTTCTTTGTTAAATGCAATGGAAGTCTAAGAAGATCTAAGTCAGGTTCAAATAGCAAGAGAGCTTGCAAATGTCTTTGAGCCAGTCACAGGACTACCACCGAAACGAGCTGTTGAGTTTCGAATAGATCTTGTGCCAGGAGATGAACCTGTGAGTAGACTACCTAGCAGGATGACATCGACTGAGATGAAGAAATTGAAGGTGCGGCTAGAGGATCTAGAAGGAAGGAATTTTATTAGACCAAGCAGTTCGCCTTTGGGAGCGGCCGCAGTATTCGTGAAGAAACCAGATGGGTCGTTGAGGATGTGTATAGACTATCATAAGTTGAACGAAAGGACGATAAAGAATAAGTATCCTTTACCGAGAATTGATGATCTATTTGATCAGTTGAGTGGAGTCAGAGTGTTTTTCCAGTTGGATTTGGCGACAGGCTTCCATCAGTTAAGAGTGGTAGAGGACAGCATTCCTTTGATAGCATCTCGAACTAGATATGGTTCGTACAAATAGTTAGTAATGCCATTCAGGTTGGCGAATGCACTTGCTTTCTTTGTGGATTTGATGAACCGAGTCTTCCGAGAGTATTTGGACAGATTCGTGTTAGTGTTTATAGATGCCATTTTGGTATACTCTAAGGATGAGAGGGTGCATGAAGATCATCTTAGAGTTGTGCTTGAGTCACTGAGGCAGAATCAGCTAAAAGCGAAGTTTTCTAAGTGTCATTTTTGGAAGAAGAGGTTAAGGTTCTTGGTCACGTGGTTTCAGAGAAAGGGTTGTCAGTCGATCCAGATAAGATCGAAGCTGTGAACAATTGGAAGGGACCAGAGACGGTGACCGGATTAGAAGTTTTCATGGACTTGCTGGCTATTACCGAAGATTTATTAAGGATTTCTCGCAGATAGCAGCACCTTTGGCTAAGTTAACCAGGAAGGAGGTGAGTTTGTTTGGTCTGACAAATGTAAGGAAGCATTCATTAAGTTAGAGCAATTGTTGACCAATGCACCAGTTTTGGTAGTGCCAGATGGAAACCAAGGGTTGGTGGTGTATACCGATGCACGTGTGACTGGATTGGGAGTTGTGTTGATGCAAAAGAGTAAAGTGATTACCTACGCTTAACGACAGCTTAGACCGCATGAAGTGAGATACCCTACTCATGATTTGGAGTTGGCTGCGATGATCTTCGCATTGAAGATTTGGAGGCATTATCTCTTAGGGGAGAGATTTGAGCTATACACAGATCATAAGTCTTTAAGATACTTATTCTCTTAGAAAGAGCTGAATATGAGACAACAGAGGTGGCTGGAGTTTTGGCTGCTTATGATTTTGGTATAGAGTATACACCAGGGAAAGGTAATAAAGTAGAGGATGCTCTTAACAGAAGACACCAGAATGTGGGTGTTGGCTATGTTGGCAGAATGGAAGGATCTAGAAGCTTTGGCCAGTTGTGGTGTGCAGTTAAGATCGACTGCTAGTTCTAGTCAGAGTACTGCCATGTTGTCATGTTTAGAAATTCGACCAGTGTTGATCGAAAGAATCGCTTCTAAGCAAAAGGAGGATCAACTATTAGCCAAGAGGATTCGAAAGCTTGAGGTTGGAACTGAGGTCGATGATTTGAAAGATTTTAGTCTTGACCAGAGAGGATGGTTGTGAAAGAAAGGGTGATTATATGTTTCAGATGTTGAGAACTTGAGGAGAGAAGTTCTTGGGGAATGTCATCGATCCAAGTTTACGATTCATCCTAGAGGGACTAAGATGTATCAAGATATGAAGAGAAGCTTCTATTGGGAAGGCATGAAGAGGGATGTTGGCTTGTGGGTTAGGCAGTGTGTAAACTGTCAACAAGTGAAAGCTGAACATCAGAAGCCGAGTGGGTTACTTCATCCTCTAGAGGTTCCAGTTTGGAAATGAGATTCGATATCCATGGATTTTATAGATGGTTTGCCAAAGTCAAGTAGAGGAAATGAGAGTATATGGATCATTGTGGATAGGTTGACCAAGAGTGCCCATTTCATTCCAGTAAAGTCGACCAAGACAGCACTTGTTTTGGCAAGCTGTTTACGAAGAACATAGTTGGACTACATGGAGTTCCTAGTAGCATAGTCAGTGATAGAGATGCTTTATTCACTAGCAAATTCTAGAAGAGTCTACAGAAAATGTTAGGCACTAAGCTCAAGGTGAGTACTGCATATCACCCTCAGACGGATGGGCAGACAGAGAGAGTCAATAAGGTACTCGAGGATTTATCGAGAGCTTGTGTATTGGATTTTGGTGGATCTTGGGAAGATCACCTACATTTGGTTGAGTTTTCCTATAATAATAGTTACCAGACTAGTCTAGGAATGGCGCCTTTTGAAGCTTTGTATGGGAGGCCATGCAAATCACCATCATGTTGGTTGGAGACTGGAGACAGATTGGTCTTAGGTCTAGATTTGGTTACGGAGGCGTAAAAGAAGATTGAGCTGATCTGAGAACGGATGAAGGAAGCTCAATCCAGACAAAAGAGTTATGCTGATAAGAGGCGTAAAGACCTAGAGTTCTCAGTTGGAGACAGGGTTTTCATTGTATCACCGATGAAGGGTGTGGTATGGTTCGGAAAGTCAGGGAAATTGGCATCGAGATATGTTGGTCCATTTCAGATTATGGAGAGGATTGGAAAGCTCGCATACAGAGTAGAGTTGCCGAGCAATATGGAAGATGTCCATAATGTATTTCATGTGTCTCATCTTCGCAAGTATCTGCATGATCCAGAGGCTACTATTCCTCCGACAGGGTTGGAAGATCTAGTAGTAGTGCCTAATTTGACTTTTGTTAGACAACTAGTTCGGGTTGTTGCGAGAGATGAGAAAAGATTAAGGAACAAGATAGTCAAGTTGGTGAAAGTTTAGTGGAGCGACAACGAGAATGACTGTACTTGGGAGACATAAGACGTGATTCAAGATACTTATCCTGATCTCCTTTAAGGGTATGTCTATAATAGATTTATATAGATAATTTCTAGTCAGGTAGACTAGTATGGTTGTTAGGAGTCGTTACTGATGATTGCTATATTTAGTATTTGGTCCTTGCTGAATTTCGAGGACGAAATTCTTCAAGGAGGGGAGCATATAACACCCCTAATTTTTGATAACATTATTCAGGAGATTTGATTAGATAAATTAAGTAGAATATTGTAAATGTTAAGTGATAAGGGGGTTGAGATTTGAATAAATCTAATTAAGGTCGTGCTTAATGAAATAATTAAATGGGCTTAAGAATGGGTTATAAACTAATTACATTACATAAGGGTATATTGGGTATTTGCCGCACATAAACCTTACCCTTATATATTTTCGTTCCTACCATTTTATTTCCTATTCACGTCATTTTGAAAACACAAAACAAACACATTAAGGGGAGCCGACCATTAACAAGAGGAATTCAATTAAAAGCTAGAGATTCAAGCTTAGGGGAACTCAATCTCAATCCACTCTCCTTATCTAAATCAAGGTGAATAATAATTCCATCTTTATTTTGTTTTATAATCATATGTTTTCAGATTTAAGGGAAAATTCATTTTTATGATGATTTGGATGATGGTATGCTTAAATCACAATTTATTTGATTTAAACAAGGATGTTTAAATATGATTTCTCACGGTTTTAGGGTGAAACCGATTGATGTTGATGTTTAAATGCCATGGAAAAATTTTATGTTATGTAAAACATGATTTTGGAGTTGGGTTTTAGTTTTGATAATTTTCCAAGCTATGGAAAGATTATTATGAATTTTCAAAGGAAAATATGGTTATTTGGGTTTATAAATTTATTTTGCAAAATAGATTGAGAATTTGGATCAGAAATTTGGATATGTTTGATAACATGATTAAAGTGAATTTTTGAAATTTTTGGGGATTTTTCCTAAGTGATTTGGTATGCAAATTAAATTATTTTTGAAGAAGGACTTCTTTGCAATATTGGTTTTGCTTAATGGAAGGGCTTATTTGTTAACTTAACCATGGTTTAGATCTGAAATTAGCGGTAGTTATTTTAGTAAAAAATTTGAAAAGTTAAGGCAACCAATCTAGAGTTTACACGTGGTAGATTAGTTAGAAAAGGGTTGCTTTAATTAGTATTATAACAGGTTTACCTAGAAAAGTTGGTTTCGTCTTCTTTAGAAGTACCTTTCGACTTAGAGCTTTCGCCTTCAACCCAGTCAAAACCTACTAAGCCTAAACCAATACACAAGGTATCACAAAGATGGTACACAATGGATTGGAGAAATGCGGAAGGCTAGGTGTCGAAAGCATGGCTTCCGAAGGGGTCGATACCTTGGTTTGTTTTAAAAAGATAAGCATCTGCCATTATTTTATTTAAGCCTTCGAAGGAGTCGAAGCATATGTTTTCGAAAGAGGTTTTTTTTAAAAAAAATCTTTCAAAGGGGTTGCCATCAACTTATGTTTGCTTTCGAATGGGTTCCTTTATTTATGAAATAATGTTTTTGAAAGAAGGGGTTTCGACCTAGTCGAAGCCCTGCTGCCGTTCTTTAGCCTTTCGATTGTATTGAAGTCGTCAATGCTTTCAAAAGGTAGTGGTTGTTTTTAAAGATGTTTTAAGTCACTTCCTAAATTCTTTTGAAAAGGTCAAAGGATTTTGAAGGCAATGGCTTCGAAAGGGGTTTCGACTCTATCCTTCAATGTTTTGTTTAAATGGTTTGAAGCTTTCGAAAGAGATGGTACCGATGCCATCATGTTTTCCCCAATATTTTTATATGATAAAGGATGGTTTTGAAAGAGATGCTTTCATCTATATTCACTTTGATCCAAATAATATTTTAAGTATAAAACAAATGGTTTCGAACGGGGGACTTTCAAAGATTTCAGAAGGGATACTTCAAATGGTTTCGAAAGGGGGACTTTCAATTGGTTTCGAAACTATGCTTCTAAATGATTAAATGCTAATGCTTTAATACATTCGAAAGGTTTCGAAAGAAAGTTTTAAAGTGTTTGAAAGGAAGGGGCCTGGTGTTTTGAAAATAGATTTTTATGCTTTCGAAGAGGGTATCCAGTGAGGTCGAAAGCAAGGTTTCGAAGGCTTTGTTTTTCAAAACGAATAACCCAAACACAATTTCTAAAGGAAAAACCCATGGCTAAATTAAAGGAGTTTTGCAATGGTTTCAAGAAGAGGCTTTCCTTGAAAATGTTAGGTTAAAGGGATTGACCATGATTTAATGAAAATGATTTCAAGGATATAAAACCCATAGGAGTGGTATTGTTATGTTATTATGTTTGCTTCTTCAAATATAAATATATATTCACATTATAACAGACCCATAACTGCATTTTAGGAAAAAAGGGCAGAAGAACCAGCTAGGTTGACTCGGTAATGAATCTAAATTGATTAAACTCCTGGATGAGTAGAATTGCATCCAAGAGGTTAGGGAGACCAGAATATAGGTTGCCTAAATATGGAAGTTGTCAGGGAGACAGGTTCATTGTGCACCCATGAAAACTATGATTAGGAAGTTATTGGAGTTACCAATAGGTTCATAGTGATCTCATGAAAACTATGTTATAAAGAGTGGTTGGCAGGGGCCAATTGATTTGTAGTGCACCCATGAAAACTATATCCGGATCAAGTTTTTGACAGTTTTCAATAGGTTCCTAGTCAATCCATGCAAACTAGGATAAGAGAGAAGTTATTGGAGTCAGCAATAGGTTCAGGGGAACCCATAACTTAATTAAGTTAATTGGCTGGGGCCAACAGGTTCATAGTGCACCTATGAAAACTATGAAGTAGGACATGAAGTCCATATATTATATAAAGGTTATTAGTAATCCCATGAAAACTAATAGGTTAGTAGTGACCCCAGAAACTATAAATATGACAGGGAGTCAATTAAATAGAGTATGGGAAATCCAAAATGTTTTAACATGTTTACATATAATCATAATATTTTTAAATAACTATGTTTTAACCATTGTGAATGCAAGGGTACAGTATATGGTTTTATAAAGGTTTTGGGATACTAGTGAGGGGAAAACCCGTTCCGCTAAGTGGTATGGTCTAACTTGATATCTAAATGATTTGAGATGGTAGATTATTATTCATACCAGGCTTTATGTATGACTCGAAGTTTATGTTTTCCCCTTAAACTCTCAGGTGCTCAATTGATTTTGTGTAGTTTGAGAGTTGAGATTTTCAGGTACCTCTTTAGACGAATAAGCTTCCGGAGATGTGCAGGAGGCATGGTAGCTACTTAGAGTTCTCTTTTCTTTTGATTCCGCTGTGTTGTTTGTAATGGCAAAGTTGTTAAATTGCCTATATATACTCTGATCATCCAAGGGGGCATCTTCGTATGCCGCTCTTGGCGTATGTTGTGATAAATATATTTTCTTTGAACGTGATTTACGATTGTGGGATCATGTAATGAATTGGAAATGATTTGACATGGAATGTAATCTTGTTTGAAGTTTTAAATTTTTTCCATATTCATGTGTTTCTATCTATCAATGAATCTAGGACCGCCGTATTTGGTTGCTGAAGATTAATAACTATGGATAACTGCAGCATCCGTAGCCATTAGTTTTGGGCCTCCAAGTAGGGGGATGTTACAATGTCGGTATGAAACATGTCGGTGCCCACTTATTTCCTTAGTGTATTTTTGGATGAAATTTTTCCGAGCTATTTCCTCGCTCCATCTAAGCGTGCTTTCCAATTTTCAAGTCATTTCGTCCTCGTTTTAATCTTCTAAGTTTAGTTGTAATCTGCTTGACTCAAAATAAGGCTAACAAATATAACAATTCTTTGCACCACAATACATAACATCATAATTTAGTTAAAACAATTTAGGATATTTCATGTGTTGGAAATCCTTTTATCTGACTAATTTCAAAATTAAGAAAAACAAAAGGGTGCCTTCAAGATGAAGCAAGGAATAATTTGTCAAACAAAAACCTACTGACATGCTAAGGAAAGATTTAGATTATCGCTTACTCACATCTTACGAACCACCCAAATGATAAAGAGTGTGTACAAGCAGAAAGTGGACTAGTTTTTTGATATGCTACAAAATTAGCCCACAAAGAAGATACAAAGATAAAAATAGAGTGGTTAACCAAGGTGATAGAACATTCCATACTTCTACGCAAAAAAATTTGATTCAAAAACAAGACCAACAAGTAAGATAATGATGGATGCTCAGGGCAACTAGGTCAATGCCAATGAAAGACTTAACGTGGAAGTTGTTCGGTATTTCGCAAATTTATTTAATACTTCCCTTATAAATCATAATTATTTACGTGTCACCTGTAAATATCCTTTTAGAAAATGCTAGAAAATAATTATATAGGCCTTCCGAATTGGACAAAGTTAAAGAGGCTATACTTTAGATAGATGATAATAGCTCTCCCAGACTAGATCGTTTTAACTAATTTTTTTTACAAGAGGTAAGATCATTAAAGAAATTAATAATACTTTTATGTGCTTAATCCCTACAATATAGACTAACAGACTCTTTCAGATAGGGGTGGGCAATATTCGCTTAGAAATGAATCAACCGACTATACTGGTTCATTTCGATCGCGGTTCGAATATGAAAATAAATCGGTTTTAATTCGGTTTGTAAAATTACAAAAAATTAGTAATCGGTTTAACCGATTTAATCGAATTTTTATTATACTATCCAAATTTATGATATCGTAACACTTTTAATAATTAGTTTAGTGATAAATACAAAGTGTACTTCTTGAAAATAGATCAAATTTAATTATTAAGATACAAAATACTTGATAAAACCTATGAAAACATCAATTTGTAATTTACTTTGTGTAAATCAATCATTTGAATAATAACAAACCTTTCTAGTTTGGTTAAATCAATTACCGATCGAATTAACCGAAATTAATCCGCTTCGGTTCGGTCCGGTTCGGTTTTGATTTTTTTCAGTTTCAATTCGGTTTGAATTTTTTACCTTAAACTGACTGAATGCTCACCCCTACTTTTAGATCATAGGCCAATATGTAATGTAATCTACAAATTTTTGGCTAATATGCTATGTAGTAGGATGAAGCAATATTCAAACAACTTGATTTCAATAAATCAAAATATGTTCATCCCAGGTAGACTCATCGTAGAAAATTATCTCCCGTCATATAAAATGATGAGAGGGTTTAATATAAAGACTGCCAATAACCTATGTATGAAAGTGGATTCGCACAAAGCTAATGACGATATAAGTAAGGAATTCATTTATATGTTGTTATGCATAGGCATTTCCAAAAAAATTGCGAATATTATATATGGATGTATCTTCACTACTACTTTCTCAATTTTATTAGATGGCAATTCAGTGGGTTATTTTAGTAGTAATAGGGGTATAAGACAAGGAGATCCATTGTCTTCTTTTCTATTTACAATTGTAATGAAATAATTCACAGTTTTACTAGACATGGAATTTTTGAAGGAAATATTATTCATGTTTTTCCTATTGAACCATCTCTCACTCATGCTAATGACACTTTAATGTTTTCAAAGGCCAGCACTAAAAGTGCAGAAAGCATTTCTAAAGTTATGAAATTGGTTTAGAGTTTGTGGGTTTAGAATTGAATGAATAAAAAAACAACCTTGTTTTTTAGCAAATGGTAAGATTCAGAGATCAAGTCATCAATATTCTAAATGTTTAAGCTGGGAATCTCCCAATTACGTATTTGGGAATTCCCTTTTTTATGGCAAGCTAAAATCAAGAGATTTTAGAGAATTGTTAGATAAAATAAATAAAACGACCCATATTTTATGTATCGAAGGGTCGTAAAATAATATTTTTAAATTCATATGAGGTCATATGACTCTATAACTTTGGAAAATGCCTACTAGTGATATTTTCTATCTTTAGAATTTTATCGCATGATTTTACCTCTGAAAAATTGTAATAGTTGTAACTTTTGATAGAAGCCGAATTAGCATCCGAGATCACTTCCATTGGAAAGATATAATGGTTTTCCTTTCTACAGAGTGGTCGTAATAGTAATCTAGACTTTCTTGCTAAGAGATATGATTGGTTAAAGTTCGGTAGTTTTTGGAGCAGTTTAGTGGGTAATTAGTGAGTTTGGAGAGAGGCCCAATAACCCATTTAAGGTTTGAGGGTAAAAATGGCTGTTGATTTTCGGATCTGCATGCAAAACTTGGATTTTGGAGTGTTTGGTGAGTGATTTATCATCTCTCACCTATATGTATATATACGTTTTAAAATGTTTTGGATTCATTTTTGAAGTCAAAATTATGTTTTATTGCTGTTTTGAAAGCCCATCTATAGTAGAAAACCGAATAAATGGATTTTGGTGTTTAGGACATGTTATTTGGATATGTGTTTGCCTTGATATATGTTAGGTTAGATTGTAGACACCTTGTATGATGATTGCTATGGTTAACTGTGTGATTTGCATATTTGAATGTTGTTTAGGCATGTATGGTGTTTTTTTGCATGCTTGTATGGTTGAAAACACTTATCGGAATGAATTAGAGGTTGGAACCATGAATTGGATTCTGAATGATAGGCTCTAGAGCGTTTGGAGCCGTATCATTACATATGTGATACATGCGGGTCTAATGTTGGGTGTAGCAATAGAATCGACGTGAGGTTGATGTGCTGAAGGAGCTACAGGTTTCTGGTTCGGTGGAGCTTTGTCTAGCATAAGAATAGCTAGTGGTTGGCTTCGTTCGGCAAGGGAAGACCGGATAGGAAATCCTATCTGGTACCTAGTTGGTTTGGTAATGAAGGACCAAATAGGAAATCATGTCCGGTAGTTACTTGGTCCAATGGTTAGAGCGCCGGACAAGAATTCTTGTTTGGTGGTGGATGTCCGATGATGGTTGTTCGGTTGCGGTCGTCCAATGCTGAGGGATGCCAAGCAGAACATGGGATGAAGTTTTTGGGGTGTTGGCTTTGGGCTTAGCATAGAGGGGCTTTGAGGTAAGACTTGGGGTCACTTTGGTGGTTTTGTGGGTAGGCTTGGAGTAAGGATGGATAACTCAGGATGATCTTAGGGTTTCAGTAGCAACCAAGGTAATATAACGACTTTGACGACTCGATGTTGTAAATGACTATAGCATCTTCTAATGGACCAAAAAGATGAGTTTTGCATGATAGCTCATGGAGTAGAACATGAGGTTATGATGCTCGTTAGTGGGACAGAATTGTCTTTGTGTACCCATATTTTTGGACGTTTGTGTGTATCCAATCCTTTTCCATCTGCATGGGCATGAATTGAGCATCTACGAAGTAGTTCTACTATCGTACATGTGCTAAGGGATTGATGTGTAACTCTGAGGTTGTGATGCTCATTATTGGGATAGGGTAGTCCGTGTGAACCTATATTTTTGGATGTTTGCATGTGTATGGTCCTTTGTATCTGCGTGGACAATGAGTTGAACATATGTAAGAGTTATCGTATATCTAAAGCATTTGAGTGAGAGATGCAAGGTTGTATGATGAATGCTATGTTTGTTGTGTGTCTAATATGTTGTGTGATACCCCTATACCCAATGTTTTCCACTTGTGATAGTAATTTAGCATATACTATGTTTATGCGCTAACTGTTTGGATGTAGAGACTGGTCAGGTATGACTATTCAAACCTTATACCCCTATTTACTATACAAATTTTTTATAGTATTTTGAGATGATGTATCGCTCACACTAGACTGTTGTCTAACCCATGGTTTTATGCTTTGCTCCTTATTATCTCGGGTGCTCTTAAATGAGTAGATTAGGGATAATAAGTCTGGATAGTGCATGGAGCTGCATGGAGTGTGAGCAGGAGGCTATGCTTTCATATGTCAGACTTTGGAGTTTACTATCACTTTTATTCCACTGTGCAGTACCAAAGAGCTATGTTCATACCTATATGGCTTTAAAGACAGTTATAGAGTTTATTTTGGAGATTGAGATGTATAAACTATGTTATTTCGGTTTTTGCATAATCCGTGAACATGTTGCACTCTGATGTTCTTATTTATGATTCATTTGATTATATCACTATCTCGTCTATTTTACATCTATGTTATTAAATCATATTTTTTCTGTGCGCTATGAGATGTTCTATAGGTTCTATGCTTGGATTTTTGTTACTTTACACCTTTGGCTACCGTCTTGCATTGGTCGTGTACCTCCACAATGCGTTATATATATACATATATATATACACACACACATATATATATACATATATATATACATATACATATATATATAGACACATATATATATACATATATATATATATACATATACATACATACATACATACATATATATATATATATATATTGGGTACCGAAGGTGTAGGGTGGTCGTCATACTTGGTATCGGAGCTTAGGTTGCATGGACGACCTAAGTTGATACTTGGATCCATTAGAGATAAGGAAGGAGCTATCACCTTAGAATTGATCGATCGATATACGAGAGAGCGTACTTATTATATTTTGGTTTTCAAAACTATATAGTAGTATATATATAGTATATAAGTCGCATTGAATTCACATACACCACTTATTCCTTTTAGAGAGACTGATCATTCTTATCACAGGTTGTAAGAACGAGCCGGCTAACAAGGAATGCTGCTAGGAACTTTGTTTTTGGAGTTGAGGAGTGGGCGGGATCCGGGGCTGCTAACCTGACCTGTAGAAATGTTCGTTGAGATGGTGCAAAACATGGTTCAAAATGCCCAAGTTGCTCCTCTTGTGGCTGTTGGTGGTGATAGTCCACTACAAACGTCGAGGGATGACTTTGCCAAACCGTGCAAGGATTATGCAACTCTGTGTGGAAAATCGTTTCTTGGAATAGAATCAACCATTGAAGTGCAAGATTTGTTGGATACCTACATAAGCATCTTTGAGGATATGGAGTTAGCGGATGCGATGAAGAGGAAGATGACCTCTAGATAGCTTCGGGGATGAGCTATAGGGTGGTGGAATGCCATCAAGATTACTACCCCTGAGGATCAGATTACTTGGGAACAGTTTAATGTGAGGTTTGAAGAGAAGTATATACTGACCGCTCAGAAGTCGGTGCTCTTTCGAAAGTTTACTGACTTGAGACAGGGAGTTATGTCAGTGTCAGAGTACGTGGCTAAATTCGATATGTTGTCGAAGTATGGTCTATCTTTTATTGAGACTCTGCTCAAGAAGAACGATAAGTTTATCATGAGCTTAGATTATTATTTTAGATAGAAGATAATGAGTCATATTGACGAGTAATTTTAGAGGCTGGTGGAGAAGGCTCTTTGACATGAGAGTCTTTATCCTAAGCCTAAGTTGGTTGTTGTTCCCAAGGATTAGCCAAAGACACAAGCTGGCAGGGGAGGTAAGAGAAAGTAGGACAACAACGAGAAGAAGAAACTTCAGAAGGGTTTCCAGAAGAAGGACAAGTGGGAGCCTACATGCTATAACTATAGACAGGGGGCCATCTTAGCAAGGATTAGAGAAACGAAAAGAAAAGACGTTTTAACTGCAACAAGCCGGGGCATATGAAAAAGGATTGCCTAGAGCATCAAAGAATAAGCAGGTTGTGTCTGCTTATGCTTTGAACGTTGTTCAGGCTTCATCGAGTGCTCCATCGGCAAAGGAGAAGAAGATCGTCGTTATATAGGGTATGCTTTCTATTTTCGATACACATATACGTGTTTTAATCGATACCGGGGCTTCACATTCCTTCATATCTAGTGATTTGGTAGATAGATTGGGATTGAAACTCGAGATAGTTGACCGACCTTTGATTATTACAATCTCGGTTGGAGGATCGACTGGCCTTTGCATGGTTTGTCGAGACTTAGGCTTATTGAGCCATGAATGTTTGTTTTCTTGTGATTACTTTGTTTTGAGTTTTACGGGGTTCGGTATTATTCTAGGGATGGACTGGCTATAGAAGTACGGAGTAGTGGTGGATTATGAGAGGTCGTTGGTGATGATAGGATGGACGATGAGTGTAGATTGGAGATAGGTTGCCTACCTGATGATGAGGTGATGATTAGCCCTTTGTACTAGCTCGAGATCTTGCATAATGAGTTTCCATATGTGCCTATGGTGAGGGAGTATCCGGACATATTCGAGGAGGTGACTGAATTACCACTGCATAGAGAGATCGAGTTCCGTATATATTTGGTGAATGATGCCTGACTGATTGTTATGCCATTGAGGCATATGGCACCGAAAGAGCAGAAGGAACTGGAGGTGAAATGAATGACGTATTGAGATGAGGGTTCATCAAATGGAGTATATCTAAGTGTGGAGCACATGTTCGCCATTAAGGCGAAGGACTCTTTAAGATTGTGTATAGATTACCGTGAGCTGAATAAGGTGATGAAAAAGAACAAGTATCCACTACCGTGCATTGATGACTTGTTCGATCATCTCCATGACGCTAGGTTGTTCTCTTAGTTGGACCTTGCAATGAGATTTCATCAACTAAGAGTGGTGAAGGAGAGTGTGTCGATCACAACGTTTTGCACGCCATTTGGGTTCTATGAGTGTTGGTTATGTCGATGTCGTTCGGGCTAACCAACGCACCAGCATACTTTGTTGATCTTATGAACCATATTTTCGAGGATTAGCAAAATAAGTTTGTACTTGTGTTCATGGACGATTTCCTAATTTATTCAAGGATGGATAAAGAACATAAGGTGCATTTAAGGATTGTGCTCTAGGTGTTGATAAGACACCGATTGAGGCTATTCAAAGTGTCACTTCTAGAGGAGGGAAGTGTGATTTCTAGGTCACGTTGTTTCTGAGTAGGGTATTCTGTTGATCCTACAAAGGTGGTAGTAGTATAGGACTGGGATCGACCCAAGATCGTTACAGACATGATAAGTTTCCTTGGATTGGCGAGGTACTATAGACGTTTTATCAAGGACTTTTCTAAGGCAGTAGCGCTATTGACTAACTTGACGGAGAAGAATCAGACTTTTATTTGGGATGCGAGGTGTGAGCACATGTTCGTGAGTCTAAAGGAGAAGTTGACAAGCGCATTAGTGTTAGTCATTCTGAGCGGGAATAAGGAGCTGACAGTATACACAAATGCTTGTGGTACTGGATTAGGTGCAGTGTTGATGTAGAGGGAAAAGGTTGTCGCTTATCCTAGTCGACAGTTAAAACTACACGAGAGGAATTATTTGACTCATGATTTAGAGTTGGCGGCGATAGTATTCACTTTGAAGTTATGGAGGCAATAATTGATTGGGGAGAGGTTCGGGTTGTATATTGACCACAAATCGTTGAAATATCCATTCTCCCAAAAGGACCTTAACCTTTGTCAGTAGTGATGGTTAAAGTTCCTAACCTCCTATGACTTTTTTTTGCATTTTAAGGAGTGTTTTATAGAGGGCCCTTACCTCTTTCTATTAATGCAAAATAAAACCGTAGAGGAGAACAATCAAACAAAACAAAACAAAAGGACCCAAATTAAAACAAAACCAAGTAATTAACCTGGGCTATAGACCCATGTAAAATCATGGACTATAGACAAATTCGGGCCCATCTATAAAAAACTATATTATCTTCTATATTATATGTAAACTATTCACATAATGCAAAAATCCTACTTCTCATGTTCCTCGGGCATATAATGGTTATTTCATCAACAGATCTCGTCCCCTGCTCAAAGAGTCAACCATTTTGCTCCTTCCAAACTTCGACAAGCATGGTTTTCAGACCGAGAAGCAAGATTTTTTTTCCCAATTTTCCATCTAGTAGCCATAAAAATCGAATGCCACTCCTGATTGTTGTTAGTGATGATAACCACTAGCCGAAAGAAGTTTTCTCCATATTTGTTGCACCATATTGCATTGGAAAAAAATGCATATTGGACTCATTTTTATTTTGGTACAAGCTGCATAAGGATACGTTCATCATCTTCATATGGCAAAGCTTGTCTTGAGTGAGAATCACGTTATTCAACACCCTAAAAGGAAGAGATTCGGTTTATGGATACCTGATTTTTCCTAAATTCTTGAGCACCATGGACTGCTTTCTCGAGCTTGAACTTTGGTGATTTGCTTGTACACATGACTGATGGTATGCTGCGTTGGCGGGGCTCCCCATAGCAGGTTGTTAGCTTCTACAGTTAAAGGCTTTAGGTTCCCAATCTGATTCCAGACCTCTTGAATACGAGGATTACTCATACGGCGAAGAGAGATACGTCCATCTTGAATATAGGCTGTTGCTCTTGCATTTAATGATACTCTACTTTGAATTCGCTTAATGTACATTAGTAGGTTCAATAAGATAATGCCCTTCGAGGACTAAGGCGCGTTCCAGAAAGGAGCAGATGATCCCCTAGACACTGTAAGATTCATATGCTGCTGAAGATGAATCCTAGAATCAATAATGCTTCTCCACACCCAACTAGCAGTTTGTTTTATTTCATCTTCCCAGCATTTTTTGGCTCCAATATAATATCTTTGGCACCATTTCGTCCATATAGAGGATCTTCTATTAACTATAATGTTAAGATGGTAAGAGAAAGCAGCTTCATTCCACTTAGTCAAGTTTAAGATGCCGAGACCACCCTGGTTGACTGGCTTTTGAAGCTTAGAGTATGCAATAGGCACATGTTCTCTTGAGTGAGGATTCCCAGTCCATAAAAAATGACATCACGCTTTATCAATCATCTGGAGAAATTTCCTTGGTAGGATTAAGATACGGGAATAGTGTACCTGCATAGAAAAGAGAATGGAGTTTATAATGGTTAATCTTCAGGTTAGAGACAAGTACTTATTGCACCAGAGCATCATTTTAGTGATGATTTTCTTATACAAGGGGAGGAAGTTCAAGGTTGGAATTCTGATAGAAGTTAGAGGTACTCCTAAATATGTGAAACCAGGCTGTTGCAATGGAAAAACAAGCATGGAGGCAATCTCATTTCGGGCTGACCTATCCACCCCAGTGAAAATAATGGAGGACTTCTGCTTGTTCACATCTAGGCCTATCAGCAATTTGAAGTCTTGGAGGGTGAGACCGATGGAACTAATCAACTTCTGGTTGGTCTTAGAAAATACCATCAAATCGTAAGCAAAACACAAGGAAGATATAGGAGGATCACAACATTTAGGATGGAAGTCTATGAGCTTAGAAGTGTGTCTGCTTTTTAGTAAGATTGTGAGCATTTCCATGACTAAGAGGATAAGCGAATCAACTTGGCATATTCCTTGTGTCCCATGGAAAAACCTGCTAATCTGGCCATTGACATGGATAGAGAAAATGGCAATTTGAATGCATGTTTGTTTCCAGTCTATAAAAGCCATTGGAAAGCACATACGCATTAAGGCATAAGAAATGGCTTGCCATTTCACCGTATCGTAAGCTTTCTACAAATCTACTTTTAGGCAGCATCTGGGACTTAGATTTTCACCATTGTACCCTCTTAAAAGTTCATGTGACATAAATACGTTATCAATGATGCTACGGTCCTTGAGGAACGCACTTTGATTGGGTGATATTAGACTTGGACGAGCACCTTTTAATCTTCTAGCTAGCACTTTAGATATGCATTTATATATGGTATTACAACAATTTATAGGCCTAAACTGGGAAACGTGTGTGGGGTTCTTGACTTTGGGAATTAAGCAAATGGTATTAGCATTAATCCTAGTTAACATCTTACTGCTTCTAAAAAAGTTGTGGATAGCCTTTAGGAAATTGATCTTGATAATATCCCAATAAAAAATTAAAAAAAGTGGAGTTGAAACCATCAGGACCCCTAGCACTGGTTTTGGGAATAGCAAATACGGCTTCCTTGATTTCATCATCAATGATGTTTTTATCAAGATCAAAAATCTGCTATTCGGTCAGACTAGGGACATGCTTATAACATCCCCCTACTTGGAAGCCCAAAACTAATGGCTACAGATGCTGTAGTCATCCATAGATATTAATCCTCGGTGACCAAATGCAGAAATGTTAGATACATTGAAACACAGAAACACATGAATATGGAAATTTTTAAAACAACAAACAAAGTCTATATTCCATTTCAAAATATTTCAATTTAATTACATAATCTTAGAGCGCATACCACGTTTAGCCAAAATATAATTATTACAAAATACGCCAAGAGCGACATATGAAGATGCCCCCTTGGATGATCAGAGTATATAATAAGGCACTAAAACAAGTTTGCCTTTACAATCAATCACACAGCAGAAATAAAAGAACTCTAATAACAAGCTTGCCTCATGCACATAATCGGAAGCTTATTCGTCTAAATGAACACCTGGAAACCTTAACTCTCAACCTACTCAAAATCAATTGGGTACCCGAGAGTAAGGAAAACAAAACTTCAAGTCAGACATAAAGCCCAATATGAATAATAATCCACCATCTCCAACCCTTTAGATATCTAGTGAGACCACGCCGCTTAGTGGAACGGGTCTTTCCCTCACTAGTATCCTAAAAGATCTATAAAACCATATACTGTGCTCCTACATCCACAATGGTTAAAACATAGGATTTCAAAACATTATGATGATATACAAAACAAGTAAATCAAATCTAGATTACCCATCCCCATTCATTTTGACTATCTGTCTCAATTAAAGTTTATGGGGGTAACTATTAACCTGTCAAATGTTTATGGACTATCTGTCTAGTTTCATAGTTTTCATGGGATCACTAAGAACCTATTGGTAACTCCAATATCTTTTCTATTATCCTAGTTTTCATGGGCTGACTAGGAATCTAGTGACTAACTGTCAATACCTTAATCCAAATATAGTTTTCATGGGCTAACTATAAACCTATTGGCCCCTGCCAATATCAAATCATAGTTTTCATGAGCTGACTATGTACCTATTGGCCCCTGCTAATATCTTTCCCTTTACATAGTTTCCATGGCCTTACTGTGAACCTATTGGCCTCTACCAATATCTTAAATTAAGATTTTATCATTTCATAAGTTATATTAACTACTGGGTCAACCTAGTTGGTTATTCCGCCCTTCCCCAAATTACTATTATGGGTTAATTACAATGTGAATAAATATATGAAGAAGTAACACTTTCAAAAATCTTTATTTATGCCATGCTATTTCCTTTTAAAAATGAGAGTGGGTTATTTGCTTTGAAACCTTAAAACATCACTTTCGAAACCACTGGATGATCTCCTTCGTAAGCATAGAAAACCTCTTTTCAAAACTCTAAGTATATACCTTTCGAATGCATCAAAACCTTACTTAATAATCTTTAGGAAAATAGCTTCGAAACTAATAAAAGTACCCTTTTCGAAAATATTTGGTTTTTCTCTTTAAAAACATCCTTTGGGTCAAAGAGGTTATAAACGAAAGTATCTTTTTCAAAACCCCTTATAGAATTGTTTGAGGAAAAGTAGAAAGTGTCGGAACCACTTATTCGTAAGCTCAAAACATTTAAGTTAAAACTTTGAAGGGTAGCGTCGAAACCCCCTTTCGACCCCATTGCATTCGGAACCCTCAACCCCTTTCGAAAGCATTTAGGAAGTGGCTTAGCTTAAGTTAAAACTAAGATAACCCTTCAAAAGCATTAATGGCTTCAATATACTCGAAAGGGAAATAACGGCTGGGTTTCGACTTGGTCGAAACCATTACTTTTAAAAGCACTTAAACAAAAAGGAACCTCTTTCGAAAGCTAATACTTTAAACATAAAACGACAACCTTCTTCAAAAGCTATTTATAAACTCCTTTTGAAAACATTCATTTCGGCTGGGCAAAAGCTCTAAGTAAAATAGAGTAAATACTTAACTTTTGAAAATCAAATAGGGTTTCGACCCCATCAGAAGCATTCCTTTCGACACCATAGCTTTCGTCTTTCCTCCAATCCACTACGTACCAACTGAGTGATACCTTGTGTATTGGTTTTGACTAGGTGGGTTTTGGTTGGGTTGGAGTGGAAGCAATGGAGTTGAAAGGTATTACTAAAGGAGGCGGAACACACTTTTCTGATTAAAGGCTGAAATTATGCACATTTTTAGTAAATGCTTTAACTAACCTGCCTATGTGTAATGTTTTAATTGGTTGTCTTAAAACTTTTCAAATACTTTACAAAATAACTACTGCATTTATCAGTTCTAACTCAAAGGAAAATTAACGTTTAATCCCTTCCATTAAGAAAAACTAACATTGCAAACAAGTCCCTCTTTTAGAATAATTTATTTTCCCTAGTAAATCAATTGGGAAAAATCCCTAAAAATCACAGAAATTCAATTTCATCATGTTATCTAACATATTAAAATTTCGGGTCTAATTTCTTTCATAAATAATTAAAATAAATTTCAAACCCAATCATAGCATATTTTCCTTTAGAAATTTACAATAAACTCTCCATAGCTTGGAAAATTATGAAAAATTAAACTCATCTCTAAAACCATGTTTTACCTAAGATATAATTTTTTCATGGCATTCTAAATCCAATAACAATCGATTTTGCCCTTAAACCGTGTAATTTCATATGTAAATGAATTGGTTTAAATCAAACATATAATAACCCAAGCATATCATCATCCAAAACATCATAAAACGAATCTTAATCTTAAATCCGATAACATATGATTATAAAAATAAAATAGAGATGGAATGATTTATTATTCACCTTAGATATGATCAGGAATTTGAGACTTGTTGTTGATTAATCCTTCCTAGCTTTGATCCTTAGCACTAGATTGAATTTTCCTCTTTTCCTACTTGTTAATGGTCGACTCTAATTTAGGTTTTTGATTTGCGTTTGTGATAATGAGAAATGAAAAATGAATAAGCAATTAAAAAAGTGTATAGCCGTGAGTATGATGCAGTTATTTACTAATATGTCCATGTGTACAATAATTAGCTTACAAACCAAATTAAGTCCATTTATGTTATTGTTAAGCATGGCCCTATACAAATCTCAATTCCCTTATCATCATTATTCGATTTAATTTATCTAATTAAATTTCCTAAATAATGTTATAAAAATTAGGGATGTTACAATGCAATTGATCAATACAACTTGTGTTGATAATTTGAGGCTCTTTGGATCCAAGAACGTTGAAGTAATGATTTACAAAGGCTTGAGCAACAACTTCTTGACCTTCATGAATTTGATTGAGATCATCTTGAATTATAGGAATGAGGCTAGAGTTAGACTTGCACTTTAGGTAATTGTGATAAAAGGTTGTATTCTTATCTCCGAGATCTTCCCATTTATCCCTGCACTTTTGCTTAAGCATGCATGCTTCCGTATGGTGTGCTTGGACCAGTTAATCAGTTAGCTCTAATTCATGCATGGCAAAGAGTTGTTTTGAGGATGAAGATATAAATCAAATTGTACCTAAGCTAATTGCCACTGGATTTTTGTGGAAAGCTTGAAACCATCACTAAAGTGCTCCCTACTCCACTTTTTGAGGATATGTTTGATGGCTTTGAGCTTGGATTGAAGTATAAACATGAGTTTTCCACAGGCTGTTATGGAGGACTAGGCATTACTCACGACGTTAATGAATTCTAGATGTGATAACCAAGCATCGAAGAATTTGAAAGAAGAGGGTGGCTTAATGTGCAAGGGTCCAAAACTTAAAATAATAGGTAAGTGATCAGAAAGGATGGGAGGCAATACATCATAAAGAATGTTCGGCCAGGTAGCAAGAGTTTGCTGGTTAATAAAAACCCGATCCAACTTAGAAAAGGTATGTTCTCTTAAGCGCGACTTATTATTCCAGGTATAGAAAAGACCCCTAAATTTGCATTCAAACGGGTTAGAATTCAAAGTGGCATCATTGAGTGGCAACAGTTCGTTTTGAGACTAAGAATTGCCTCCACTTCTATCTCCAAGGGCTATCATGCAATTCCAGTCCCCAATGGTGATCCATGCCTGATTGGGGGAGGGGGGGATTTAGCATTGGCAAGGAGTTTAACGTTGGCTGTCTTGCGCTGGGGGTATTAAGGACATATACAAAGGTGCAGAGGATTTGGTAGTTGGTAGATATGCGTAAGACTAGAGCATGTACAAGCTGGTTAGTGATTTGAATGGGATTTAGGTGGAAAATTTCAAGGTTCCACATAACTATAATTCTACATATCAGGGCTTCCATCAGGTTATGCATGATGTGCCAATCAGGATGAATGTGATGGCATGCTTACTGATAAGTCATGTTAAACTTATTTTCAATTAAAGCTATCATTTGAAGTCTATGATCTACGATAAGTCTTTTGATTTAATTTTTCTTGGAGATATCGTTCCTCCTCTTATATTGAGAATCACTATATTTTCAATCATTGGGAAGAGGATAGAGATTTGGGTGAGGTGGGCAGAGCTTGCATGGTGTTAAGTTGTGGATTCAATAGGGAGATAGAGCTCTTAGTAAAAGGTGGGCAAGTTATAGGGAAGATAGCTTCAGGTGGGAAAACTACAGCTTTGTCCCTATCCTTCGATTTGCTTCTAGTGACTCTAGGAGAGAACTTGGTTTTAGATAGGGACCTTATCTTCTTGGCATTGATAAAGGCCTGGTTAGATTGAGGAGATTTTCCTTGAACCGAGTTATCAGCTGATGGAATATATAACATGGTTTGGTTGGATGGGGATGAGGTGAAAAACAGAGAGGTGGTGGTAGGGGTTAGCTGGTGGGAGAACTGAGCTGGGCAGGATTAGGAGATGTTGGAGGAGTTGACATTCTAAGATAAGGTGGGGCTACTATTCACGTGCACGAGATTGTGCATAGATGGAGAAGTTAATAAATTACTATGCATGTGCACAAACTTATGCATGGATAATTTGGCCGATGGGGTATATACATCTATGGAAGGCTTGACTTTAAGAAGGATGATTAGTTAAGATTAGAATCTCGACTTGCATTGGAAACTGCGTTAGTATAGTTGGACTGGCCGAACAAAAGGGGGGTTGGGACCAGCTACTGAAGTGCACCTGGATCAGTTGCATGGAGATTATTAGGTTCAGGTTCACCTTCAAGAGACCTAACAGCTTCAAGGATCAAGTATTTTTTGGCGTGCACCAGGCTTTGGTTGAGGCAAAGGTCAATTGGTTCAGACAGATTGTGGGTGGAAAACTAGGAAGTAAGAGAGATGGTCACACTGGTGTTGTTTTTGAAGTAGATTATGGTGGTATGGGAATAGTTGCACTGGTTCCTAAGGTAAAACTGGTTGCAATGGTCGCAAGGTGGGGTTGCGATGATGGTTTAGCTTGATAATGGTTAAATGCTTGGTGCGCTGATTTTTGAGTGTAAGGCTTGACCTTTTGAGCTTGTTTTTTTCCCTTTCTCTAGACCAATGGCCTTGGTTTGAAATGTTTTTTCTGGAGGGTTTATTTGGGTTTGTTTTCCATGCAAATGTGTTGAGTTCTGTGCAGTTAATGCCCCGCTATTACCCCGCTATATCTCATAGCAGATTTCTACCGCTATGATTTTTCCATATATCTCCAAAATATAGCCTTTCCGCTTTAAGCCCCGCTATTTCCGCTATATCCCGTTATTCCCGCTATATTTCGCTATTTCCGCTATATCTTCTTTAATAAAATGAATTGAAAAATTGCATTTATACATTATAAAAATTATGAAACTAGTTTATTTGATTTAATTTTTAATATATTTTTAGAAATGAAAATACTCTAATATTCTACTAAATTCAATTATGTTATATAACAGTTTTATGTTTATTTAAAGTATATTCGCACATGTTTTTATTTAAAATTATTTATGTATTAATTATAATTCAATTGAATGATATTTTTTCATTTAATTACCATTTATATAATTGAAAAAACATTAAGTACGAGTTTTATATGCTATTTTAGAGCCTTACACTATATCCCGCTATATCCTCGCTGTATCCCCGCTATGACTTTTTGCACCTCCACCGCTTTGAATCCACTGAGCGCTTTAACTGCACAGGTTGAGTTAACAGTCTGGTTGGCTTTCTTGGGACAAGAAGAGACAGTGTATCAAAAAGCTTTGCATTGATCACAAATTTCTGGTTGCCACATATATTCTACTTGGACATATACATCCATATCTTTAGCCATTTGAATTGGAATTCAATTCAGTAATAATTTTGTTGGTTTGACCTCCACCAACACTTTCACGTACTCGAAACGCTCTAGTCTCTCCATGATTCATCAAAACAAATCACTTTTCCTAGATAGCTAGCAATCCAATCAATTTCCATCAAGGTCCAATGTAGCAACATGATATTTGATAGATAAACCAAAATTGGAATCGATTTAACTTGTCCTTGTGCGGAATCTATGGTCGGGTTCCATTGCGTAATTATAAAAACCTTCGCTCTAATAATTATAGGATCCGATTTTAGAACTTTCATTCTATGATTATCATCTTCAAATTGAAAAAAAAGGACTTCCCATCCAATTTCACTTTGACACCATGCAAATTTTCCCAAAGTAGCTTTAGATGGAAAATAAGTGTAGAGTACGACAGGGGTTTATCAAGAAAAAAAAATCTACAAAATATTTTTTCCAATACTTAGTGCCTTCCTCTACTACAACTTCCGAAGGTATCATAGCATTAGACTTGGATAGAGAAATCAAAAAAATTTGAGGCTTATATTTGCCTACGTTCTTGGGTAGCTTTTTGAAGAGGTTGGACCAGGAATCATAACCTAAGTTGCATGTTTCAACCAAAGAAGGTGGGTTCTGGGTAGGGTTGCCATCTACACGAGGTAGGTCGGGTCTACTGGGGGGTTGAGCTTGCGCCTGGGATGGAACGATTGGTGCGGATGAAGTACAAGCTCTAGTAGGTGGAGGAGGGTGTCGGAGGCATTGGCATCTTAGGTGTGGATGGTGATGGGTCGGGAGGACGAAGCAGGGGTTTGGAGCAGTAGGTAGAAGCGGGAAAGGATTAGGCTAGTCGACAGAATCAGAGGAGGATTGGGTTTCAGAATTAGTAGGTGGGAGATTCGAATAAATGAGGGGATTTGAAATGGTGGGTGGGTTGATTGGTGTGGAAGAGGAGGCCATGGCTAGGGTTTCAAGCTTTTTTGGACAACATAAGTAATTGATATTTGGACAACATAAGCCTTATATGACTTTGACATTTCCTATATACCCAATAAGGGAAATGTAGTTGTTGATGCCTATAGTATGAGACATGCTAACTTGGGAGCGATGTTATCGGAGTGGAAGCAGTTGGTGATTATCGTTGGCTATGATTTTAGACCTCGATGTGAGCTAGAGCCAGAAGTGTTGGCTAGCTTGATGATTATACCTACTTTGATTGAGCGGATCAGTACTAGTCAAAGGCGAGATGCTAGATTAGCGGGGATCATGGCGAAGATAGAGGAAGGAGTAAAGTCTTAGGAGATGCAGTATGGACTCGATCGTGACGGTTGGTTCCATAAGCACGAGAGATTGTTTTGGTCCTGATGTCGATGGGTTGAGGTGTTTCGATAGTGCCATCATTCGAGATTAACTATACATCACGATGGCAATAAAATGTACCATGGTATGAGGTAGGCATTTTATTGGAAAGGGATGAAGAAGAATGTTAGGGCATTCATCTCGAAATGCATGAACCGTCAGTTGGTAAAGGCGAAGCAGAAGTAGCCGAGTGGTTTGCTGCAACCGCTTGAGATTCCTGAGTGGAAATGAGAACAAATTTCGATGGATTTCATCGATGGATTGCCAAGGACAAGAGGAGCGTATGATAAAATTTGGGTCATATTCGATAGATTGACGAAGAGTGCCCTATTCATACCCGTCAATTCTAGTAGAACGTCATCCAAATTGGCCGAGTTGTATGTGAAATGGGTTGTGTGATTCCATGATGTTCCAAAGAGCATTGTGAGTGACTGAGGCCCTTTGTTCACTAGCGGGTTTTGGAAGAGCTACAAGAGGAGTTAGGGTCAGAGATAAATACTGCTTATCACCTACATACAGACGGGGAAACTAATATGGTGAATTGTATCTTGGAGGATCCTAGCGAGCTTGCATTCTTAATTTCAATGGCTTGTGGGACGATCATAGGTAGAGTTCACATACAACAACAGTTATCAATCTAGCATCGGTATGGCACCATTTGAGGCGTTATATGGCCGACCATACAACGCTCCTTCATGTTAGTGGGAAGTGGGTGAGAAACTGATACTTGGTCCATATATGATTAGAGACACTTTGGAGAAGATCGAGATCATTCATCCACGAATGAAAGCTTACAGAAGAGCTACACTGATAAGAGGAGAGTGAATTAGAGTTCTCCATCAATGATATGGTGTTTGTTAAGATCTCTCTGTTGAAGAATGTTGTTCTATTTGATACAAAAGGGAAGTCGTCATTGAGATTCATTAGCCTTTTCCCGATACTTGAGATGATTGGGAAACTGGCTTATAGATTCGACTTACCTTAGAAAATGGCAAGCATGCACAACGTGTTCCACGTCTCTCACTTGCTGAAGTTTGTACATAGTTCGGGCATGATAGATGAACCAAATTAGCTTGATGATATCGAGATTTAACCAAAAGCATCAAGATATCATAGTCATATCTATATCATTGGATGTGATATGAATCAGCTTAGGAGGAAGATGGCAAAGCTAGTGAAGGTTAAGTAGAGTGGGAGCGAAGGTGATTGTACTTGGAAGACGGAGGAGAGCATGAGGACTGCTAATCCAGAGTTCTTTACTTGGTGAGACTTTCTGTTTATTGCATTTATTTTTACTCTTGGTATTATATAGGGTAGTTTAGTATCTTGCATGCTAGAGTAGACATTAATATCATTTCTTGCTTTTGTGTGCATGCTTGATGTTGATATGTTTTTTCATAGATGTTAGACATGCGGGGTAGTATGTTTGATTTTATCTTATTTGCATTGGGGATTTCGGAGGCGAACTTCCTAAAGGGAGAGTGTAATGACCCATTTTACACATCGAAATGTTGTAAAATATTATTTTTAAATTTATATGAGGTCATATGACTCTATAATTTAAATAAATGCCTACTAGTGATATTTCTTATCTTTAGAATTTTATTGGACAATTTTGCCCTTTAAAATTTATAACGGTTATAATTTTTTATAAAAGCCGATTTAGTATCCGAGAGCACTTCCATTGAAAAGATATGATGGTTTTCCTTTCCGTAGAGTGGTTATAATAGCGATTTGGACTTTTTGACTAGGAGTTATGGCTGTTTGAAGTTTGGTAGTTTTTGGAGCAGCTTAATGTGTAATTATTGAGTTTGGGAAGAGGTCCAACAACCCATTTCGAGTTTGAGGGTTACAATGGCTGAAATAAACATTCTAAATCATTTTTACTTCTCTCAAATAGATCGAAGCCTCCATTAACTCATTTTTCATCCAAAACCTTCTCTTTTCTTCTTCAAATCAAGTCTAAATCATAGATTAAGGGTAGATTAGCAAAAGAATCCATTAGTGATCTTCAAATCTATATTTTTGGAGAAGAAAACTTGGGGTTTGGCTATTGATTTTTGGATTTGCCTCGATTTACGTGCAAAACTTGGATTTTAGAGTGTTTGGTGAGTGATTTGTCATCTCTCACCTTATTATACATGTATATATAGGTTTTAACATGTTTTGGATCCATTTTTGAAGTCAAAATTATGTTTTATTGCTGTTTTAAAAACCCTATCTACGGTAAAAACGTGAATAAATGGATTTTTGGTGTTCAAGACATGTTATTTGGAAATGTGTTTTCCTTGATATATATCAGGCTATATTGTAGACACCTTGTATGATGATTGCTATGATTAATTGTTTGATTTGTATGTTTGAATGCTGTTTGGTACATGTATGAAATTTAATTGTATGCTTGTATGGTTGAAAATGCTCATCTGAGCGAACTAGAGGTAGGAACCATGAAATCATATTTTTACATATAGGCTATAGAGTGTTTGGAGCCGTATCGTTGCATAGGCGATGGATGCGGGTTGAAGTGTTCGGTGTAGCGATAGAATCGACGCGAAGTTGGTGTTTTGAAGGAGCTATATGTTTCTGGATCAGTGCAGCTTGGTTTGACATGGGATGGTCCGGTGGTTGGCTTCGTTCAGCAAGGGAGGACCGGACAGGAAATCCTATTCGGTAGCTAGTTGATTCGACAGTGAAGAACCGGACAGAAAATCATGTTCGGTAGTTACTTGGTCCGGTGGTTGGCGTGCCAGACAAGAATTCTTGTCCGGTGGAGGATGTTCGGTGATGGTTGTCCGGCTGGGGCCGTCCGGTGGTGGGGGATGGCGAACAGAACATGGAATGAAGTTTTTGGGGGCGTTGGCTTTGATCTTGGCATTGAGGGGCTTCAGGGCAAGACTTGAGGTCACTTTGGTGGTTTTGAGCGTAGGATTGGAGTAAGGTTGGATGGCTTTAGGATGGCTTGGGAAGACCTTGGGTTTTCAGTGGCAACCAAGGAAGTACGATGACTTTGACGACTCAATGTGACGAATGACTATAGCATTGGTGATGGACCAAAAAGACGAGTTTCACATAATAGCTCATGGAGTAGAACATGAGGTTGCGATGCTCGTTAGTGGGACAAGGTAGTCTGCATGTACCCATATTTTTGGACGTTTGTGTGTGTCCATTCCTTTTCCATCTATTTGGGCATGAGTTAAGCATCTGCGAAGCAGTTCTGCTATCAGTACGTATGCTAAGGGATTGATGGGTAACTCTAAGGTTATGATGCTTATTGTTGGGATAGGGTAGTCTGCGTGTATCCAGGATGTCTATGTGTACCCATATTTTTGGACGTCTATGTGTGTCCAGTCCCTTGCCATCTACTTAGGCAACGAGTTGAGCATCTATAAGAGCTATCGTATATTTGAAGCACTTGAGTGAGAGTTGCAATGATGCATGATAAATGCTATATTTGCTATGTGCCTGATATGTTGTGTGATACCCATATACCCGATATTTTCCACTTGTGATAGTAGTTTAGCATATATTGTAACGACCTGCATTTTACGTATCAAATGATCGTAAAATATTTTTATTTTATTTGTATGAGGTCGTATGATTCTATAATTTTGGGATATGACTCTTAGGGCCATTTTACACACCTATGATTTTTCCCAAATGTCTATGCGACAATTTTGACCCTGAAAACCTTGTTTGGGCTATAATTTTTTGATAGGAGTTGAATTAGGGTCTCAAAACAATTCCACTGCTTCAGGATGATGGTTTCCCATATCATAAAATGATCATAATAGAAAAACGGACTTATGGTTAGGGAGTTATGCCTGTTTTAAATTTCGAAAACTGCTGGTCAAGTTTCATGTGTAATTAGTGAAGCCCATTAACTAGCCCATTAGCCTAATTAGAGAATCGCTATAAATAGGGATTACAGGAGTTAAATGAAAACTTTTCCTCTCATTCTAAATTAGGTTAAACCCTAATTAGCCATAATTCCATCCGAATTTTATCCAAAATTATCCAAATTACTCTCTAAATCAAACCAGATTAGAGATTAGTGAATAGGTCATCAATTAGAATATAAAGATCATCTATTTGGCCAATTTACATTGCTTTGGTTTGCTGTCTGGATTAGATGTACACCCATATTGGTTGAATTCGGTAATTAGTGAGTGGTTTATGCCTTCTCATTATACTATGCATGTTTATATAGCAGAATTGTAGGATTTAACATGTTCTAAATCGACTTTTGGCCATAAAGCCTTTTCTAACTTTAATTACATGCTAAATTATGAAAGCGATCTAGATTGGTTAGAAATTACCATTGCTTATGCTCATATATTCATGTTATATGTAGATCTTTGTTGTAAATTGACATGTTTATCTTATTTTGATGGATTGCATGTTCGATTGAATGAAATTATTTGTTATTCTATGTTTGAATGATATGATTTGATGTAGTTTGCTAGTGTTGTGATTGCATGGGAACTTAGGTTAGAGAATTGAGCATATCGAAGGCACAGATGGTCGGAATTGGACGAAACTTGGAGGGAAAGATCTAGAGGATAGGAAGAGATCTGGATCCAAGTCGCAAGCTCTAATTCCTTAAATACAAAAGTTGGGACTGACATGAGAAGTCAGTACCGACATCTATGGGATAGTCCATGGTGGCAGCAACTTTGGGGAAGGCAGTGATATGGCTAGTAGAGGTTGCCTATGGTGTATGTTCAGGTGCTCAAGGCTATGACGACTTGTTTCTAGGAGATGAAGTTGGTTGCTTTAGTGAGTGGACTTGCTCTATGATGGCATGTTTTGGGTAGAGAGGTCTGGGTCAAAGCACAAAGGTACGAAGTACTAGAAGCAAGAAAGGAGTGGAAGGGAACTTAGCCGTGGAGTGGCTAAGTGGAGATGTCGACACTGAGAGGTTGGTACCAACTTCTCAGGTTGACTCCAATTGGGATAGACGTTTTAGGAAATGATGTTGAGTCTATAGGTCGTGCTAGAGCTTGTGGCTTGTTCATATCACATTGGGTGACAATGTAATAGCACGATGAAGGCTATGAATCTTCGATTTGTGACTCATGTAGGGAGCAGGTACCAAAGGGGCTCGTATTAGGAGCTGTGGCATGGAGGAACATGGTGGGTTCTTGGATAATAGAAATTGGATTGAGCAAGATGGGCTCGGTGTCCAAAAAGGAGCAAAGGATGGGTCGATTGAAAGTTGCCAAGGAATCATTGATATCTCATGGGTTCTTTGTAACAATAGTGGCAACGGATCTATTAGAAAATCAACTGACATAGCAATCGCTACTTAACATGGTAGGTTTTGATTGAACACAACACAATAATTTTTCAATGTACCGAGGTTCCTCCAAATATTGGATTAAGGCTAATTTTTCGGATTACAAGCAATTATTAAAATATGCAGCATCAAAGATGACAAGTAAAAGGCAAGGAACTTATCTTTAAGGAGTTCGGCTGCAAACCTCTTCGACCACATCGAAGTGGTAGCGGTATCAACTACACCACGATAATATCTGGAGTTTGAACAACCAACAACCCTTGAAACTAGCCAAAGCTATTGTGAAGGTAGGTGACGGAGTACCAGATCTACTTGGAGACGAGAGGCAGCAACGGATTCGAAGGATTTTAGTAGCGATTTGAGCACAACCGCCATTAATTCATTGGAATTAAAGCTTTAATTAACTTAAGTTTATTTGTGGAAGTATCTCACGTGGTGGAATTGGATTGAATGGTAATTAACTTAAGTTTATTTATGGAAGTACCTCATGTAGTGGAATTGGATTTAGTGAAGTTTATTAAAAAATAGTGGCTTTAACTTTGGATTGAACATTTTTATTTTTTGTTGGCTGTATTTTTAGATTTTTGATAGCGGTGGAATACAGGAAATGCTACAGTGGTTTTTGAGTAAGATTACAGTTTACCTTTCTTAACATCATTTGTTCCATTAACGCTATAAAATTGCAATTTTTTTTAGTAAATAAAGTACCTCTTTAAAAATATATATTAAATTAGTGATAATTAAGTGAATTATTTAAACAGATGATTCGTTCTGTTCAAAGGATTTTAGAAAAGCAAATTTTTGCGAAATAATATCTACATTTTTCAAAAGAATATAGTTTCTTATTTTATAAAAGTTCATATATTATAGAAAATTCAAACAATTATGCTTTAAAAGAAGTTCAGTCATGTTAAAATGATCCATTTTCTAAGAAAAATGAAACAATTTTGTTCAAATTATCCCTATTTTTTCTTTTATATTTTTGTCTTTTTTAATATGCTGGATCTTCTAAAACATATATGAAAAAACATCAAAAAAAGTTTAGACAGATTTTAAAGTTTCAAAAAGAAAATTGAAATTAGTACATAGAAATCTAAAAATATTCAAACATCAAAACTATATCGAAAGTCTTTTCTTTTATAAGAATTATTTTAAATATTATAGAATTCCCAAAGAGATTACATCTTTTTATGACCTTTGACTGTTATCATGTTTTAAATGAAATAAAATTAATTGTTTCCACCTTGGTGCGTTAGTACTAGTTTAATTATTTTATAACCTCTCGTGTTAGTTGAAACGATTTTTCATTTAATAAAATTGTTTTTTTTTCCTTTTGTTTGGTTTCCTCTCACATCTTGATTGTTGTTGTAACAAATCACAACGCTGTTTGTTGTACGTGTAGGCTAATTTGTTAATTGAAATGCCATACATGTGTGCTGATGCTATGGGGAAAAAAAAAAAATCCAAGTAACAATGAAAACCCAGTAATAACAGCGTAATTATTAGCACACCAATTAGCATTCATCGTGCAACGTTTTACTGAATTTGAAATTTTAAATCTGAGTTGAATGAATAAAATTCAAGGTTGGTATGGTCCTATTCAAAAGTTCACTACTCACCTTTCTTCTCTCTCTATATAAGCCATCCATTTTCCTCCTCCTCCCAAAAATTAGAACTAAATCAAACAAATTCAGAAGGTGAAAAAAAGAGAGACTTTTCTTTCTCATTATTCTCAGAAGGGGCCAACTTTAAAAATGCAGAGATTTTTCGTTCGAAAAATCTCTTCATTGCCTTTCTCTAGAAATCGATGCCTATCGCAGCTAGCCCAGGCAGAGATTTCCCAAAATGGCCCCGTTCTTCCCAAAATGCCCCCTTTTGACTATTCTCCGCCATTGTATGACGGGCCAAGGGCTGATGAGATCCTGAAGAAGAGGTCAAAATATTTGAACCCTTCTATCTTTTGTTTCTACAAGAAACCTGTAAGTATTTCAAAATGGATCCCGTACGTTTTTAAATTATTGGAATCTTTACATCATCTGTCCCATTTTATATTCATCTTTTCTTTTGTACTATTTTTAATACTAGCTGGGTATATTCCTTAAAAAAACTAGGAGTGATGATTATACATTATCCGATCCAAACTAGACGAAGAACAGGTCCTAGTCAAAGTCTTTCAGTTCTTTGGATCTGATTTTATTTGGATTGAAACTATATATATTTTATAAAATAGAATTGATCAAAAGTTTGTTTTTACTGAGCAAGAGCATGTTTGCCACCTACTTGTTAAAAGAGGTATAATTTACTCATGCTATTTGTATGTTTGCCAACAACTCATATGAAAACGAAATATTGTTTATAGCAACTTATTTAATTTTTACAGTTTCAACATATATTTGCTTAGAATTTTACAGTTTCAACGAATACTTGTTCATGACATAAGCAATATCTACTTATTTACCTAAACATTTCTCTATTTTACTACTCATTTGAAATTATCATTTAAAACTACTTAGTACTTGTCTAAGGACCACTAGCTCAAGTGTCAAAACGATTTAAATATATGTAAACGGATTAAGATTTTTTTTTTTAAAAGGTTCAAATTATGTGGAAACAAATTTAAAAGAAGCAAAACGATTTAAATTCATGTAAAAAAATTAAAAAGACCAAAAACCAGTTAAAACGCAAAAACAAACAAAACCAAATATACTCCGTTTTACATTTTGAAAAGCAGCAGCTTAAAAAATTCAAATGAAACAGGTTTTCTATTTTTTTAGAATCCTAAAAATTGAATATAAAAATGAATTTAAATATTTGAAAATTAAAATAAAATAAAAGGCTAATTAAATTTTTTAGTAATAGATATGTATACACTTATCGTTTCCACTCTGCTTTCACACTTTTAAAGATATATAAATTGGTTAAAAAAAAATAGTGTAATTGGTACGGAAGGTAGAAAGTGGATACACTTATCATTCGTATTTTTCATCTCTTCACCAAAGAACAAACTATTCTACGGATTTGTTGAAATACTGTGTATTATTTACAGTATGTATTGTGAAACAGGAAAACAGGCATAGAGAAGAAGTTGCAAAAAAATTTAGTCTCAGGACAACTAGTTTGCTTTTTAGTCAGAATGACATTTTTTAGTGTAAACAGAAAATGATAGTTACAAAAGTGTCATTCAGCTTAAAAAGCAAACTTCTTGTCCCTAAAACTAAATTTTTCTTCAATTTTTTTCTTGAGTCTAAAAACCCCATTGTGAAACTTGATTTTTTGGGTATTAATGAAAATGTTGTAAATTTTACATTCTACTAAACAAAATATTGAAGAACCGGTCAACATTTAACAGTTGAGTATGCCCTGCTAGGTAGAAGATCAAAGTTGCGACTGAGATCGTTAATGCACGATGAGACAATTAGGAACCACATTTCATAAAAGATGGTTGTCTTGGTACCTTGTATACAAAATGTTTAACACATATTCCGTTTAAGAGAGAGTGTTAGAAGTTGTGACTTATTCTATATTGTCCTAATTTTAAGATAGTTGAGCATATATTGCACTTATCTAGGCTTCAATGATTTGTGTAGTGGCTACTTTTATGTGTGTATGTACGTGCATGTATAAAGGCTTTGCTGGTTAATGAATATTACAAAGTAATTTTCAATTTAATAACTTTTTAATCAATTTTCAGTTTATTATTATATTTTTTTAACATAATTTGCCAACAAAAATGAAATTAAAAAAAAAAACAACGTTCACACTAGAAAAACGAGTAAAATAATATATCTAATTCATTAATAGAGCATCTCACCCGTTTCTTCATCTCTCAAAATGAAGGCAATTCATTACTACTAAAAGCATCTCCACCCGTTGCTTCATCTCTCAAGATGAAGATCAATTCATCCCCAACCTTTCCCCAATTTGCAAAATTTTGAGAGTCGGATCAGCGTTTGTTTTCAGTATTTCAAATTGATTTTCTTTTCATTCATCATTTTGAGAGTCAGATACAAGGATTGACCCTCCCACTGATGTAAATACCTTTGAAATATGAAGGATGTGTTGTGAGATCCGTGAATATTTTTTCAGGATGCTTATGAGTGGATAGTAAAAAATAATGCAGTATCTAATTACTTTTACAAGTTGCACCTCACTTATTTACAGCTTTGCCACTATCTTAGAGTGAATGAAACAACAGAGAGAATGAAATATTTGTAAAATTGCTATAAATTTTTTAATGGAGATAGTATAGTTGTAGATAAAATTTCTATAGCGCTCCAATTTGGGAGAACAAAAATTACTGATAGGAGAACGATAATCCATCAGCCTTTATGCTATCTTTTCTAGGTATGAAAGTTGGTTTCTCTCTCTACCATCCTACATTACAAGTATTGATTTTAGACTATGCACTAACTTTCGTTTGTCAAGTCTTAGTTTTGTAAAAAAATTAGAAAGGATAATATTTATATGACTAAACATTTAAATTAAACTATTTTAACTTCAAACCAAAAATGGTAACTATGCATAACCAAAATAATCTCGTGATACTAATTAAGGAAACAATAGAGATCAAAGGAAATTAAACAAGATATCATTCTCAGAAAACCAACTAGAAAACATATCATCCATCTAAGACATATTTGTTTTTCGTGTCTTACTTTTACCAATATTCCAAAATTATCTTGAAATACTAGTCAGGAAACATATATAAATATATGGGATTAAATGAGATATTATTCTAAAAAGATCAATAAGAAAATAACTTTTTTTTAATCTCACCTTCTATAATATTTTAACCAACAATTAATGAATAACTAGTGAAATGGTACTCTCTATACATAAAAAACGTACATTTGAACATCCTCGCCATGAAAACCTCTCATAGTAATGACACATTTATTAAAAGATAACAATCCCGAAACAAATTTATATATAGGTTAGGGTGTGTTCTCTTCTTGTGTACTAATGAACGTACAAAGCATAAGGAAGTAATGAAACAAGCAATGCAGAAGGAATGTGTGATGTAGAAGGAATTAACAATGTTGAGGAGGTGCATAGATGACATGAAGGGACGTATGTATGCAGATTTTTGCATCAAAAAGTAGCAATTCTTGCAAAACACACAAATGTTTTTTTTTCCTTCTTCATCTAGGCAAACGGGGTTAACTGGTCCCATACTATATTTTATTAGATAAAAAGAACAAAACATACAAGACATAAAACAACAACAAGATACAACACACACACGAGGAAATTAAACACCCCTAACCCTAGCTGTGTTAGCATTGTCTAAGGTGTCCTTAAAACAATGCTTATACAATTTAAATGAATCTGATGTTCTTTTCAGAATAATATGAAAATTTTCTTTCTGGTCATATAAGCGCCATTGAAATGTCTCTTATTCCTCTCCCATCAAACCTCACTCGCCATCTTTTTGAGGAGGTGCAAGACTCATATTTCAGTAATAATTATAAATCTATTTTTATTAATAACCTCTAAACAATGGAGGTTTATGCCGTATCATTTTAGGAGCTAAGTTTGTCTTGGTAATTTAAAAAACCCTGTCTAAGAAAAGAAAAAAAGAAATCGATTTGCATGCTTTTAAATGAAATAAAATTGTTGGCGTAGACAGAATGATTTTGATAACATCTTACCTCTTACCTTTTTTGTAAGGGGATATTCGTTTATGCATTTACATTGGAGTCCACATGACTCTGCATTAAATGTCATGTGATGGGATGTTGTGCTGAACCCCACCTGAACAGAAGGACGAACATGTCCAAGGGCAAGTCCTGAATTTATAGGTTAATTGCCAATATAGGCCTAGAATTGTATGCGGTTGTTCTTGAAAATTATGGTGTAGGAACAATATTGTATATCAAATATCTCAGTAGTAGGGCTCATAAACTGACTGGCTTAAAGAAGCTACTACATGATTAACAATATTGTACCGATATTTGGTTATCTCTTTTGTAATATCATTGTCATCCTAGCAGTTATATCTTTGTGATAACTATTGATGCATTTTGATGTTAGTGATCAATAACTTTAAATTGATACTCAATTAATATTTCCGAATACTCCTAGTTAAATCTGGTAGATGGAAAGATGCAATACTTATTTGATGAGGATGGAAATCGATATCTTGATGCTTTTGGTGGTATTGCAACTGTAAGCTGTGGGCATTGCCATCCTGAAGTTACAGAAGCTACAATCAATCAACTTAAACGATTGCAGCATTCAACTGTTTTGTATTTAAATCATGCAGTTGCAGACTTTGCTGAGGCGTTAGCTGCAAAAATGTCTGGCAATCTCAAGGTCTTTAACTTGCATTTTACATTTACACCATGAATAGTATTATAATGAAAAACAATCTTTATCACAAGTTTGGAGTATTAACAACTTTTGCGGCTGTAATCCTGTATGTTACTGGCAGACGGTTTTCTTCACTAATTCTGGAACAGAAGCAAATGAGTTGGCACTTATGATAGCTAGGCTTTATACTGGTTGCCATGATATTATTTCAGTAAGAAATTCTTATCACGGTAATGCTGCTGGAACTATGGGGACTACTGCTCAAAGCAACTGGAAATTTAATGTCATTCAGGTCAATATTTGAATTGTATTTGAATGCATATTTTCTGAAATCCATGATAATCAGTGGAAAATATGTTAGGACCAAGCTCTTAACGCAAATAATCATATAGTTTAAACTTTAAACAGCAATTATATAGTTCATAAATTAGAACATCTCACAAATATATATTATAATTAGTTGAATGTGATTTATTCAAGCAACACTCCACATAATATTTTTTAAATAATAATAGACGACGACGACGATGATGACAATAATAATAATAATCAGTGTTTGACATTAAAAATTGATTATATCAGAGTGGAGTGCATCATGCGCTTAACCCAGACCCGTACAGAGGTGATTTTGGTTCAGATGGGGAAAAATATGCAAAAGATGTTCAGGAAATAATCGAATATGGGACTTCGGGAAAAGTAGCTGGTTTCATTGCCGAAGCTATACAGGTACAGTATTTTTAATTTCTAGTTCGTTTAAATTTGCTAATTTTATTTCTTACTTCCTATCTGTTTGAAATCATCCATCTGTTATAGGGAGTGGGTGGAATATCAGAACTAGCTCCAGGTTACTTGCCTGCAGTGTATAAAAGCATAAAGAAAGCTGGTGGCTTATGCATAGCTGATGAAGTACAGTCAGGATTTGCACGCACTGGACATTTTTGGGGTTATGAGGCGCATGGTGTGACTCCTGATATTGTGACAATGGCAAAGGTGATTTTGAACTTAAATTCAGTCTCATATTTCTAACCTTATATTAGAGTTATGCCATCATTCTGTTAAAATCTTAGTTAGTAATGATGTTAATTATAAAGATATAGGTTTTAAAGCTGGAATATCAAAGCTGTAAAAGATCAAACTATATACTTTTAATTTTGGGGATTTTCACTTCAAGGGTTTGTTTGTGCAGGGTAATAAATTTTAAGGACACCACTTCCGAAAAATTAGTTTTAAGGATATTTTACAGAAAATAGATAAAAGAATTTATCATTTTCAGTTATACAGAAATAATGATAAAATGATTTATCATTTTCCTGTATAACTTAAAAAAATAAATGAATTTATCATTATCCTGTAAATTATCCTTAAAATTAATTATTCAGAAATGTTGTCCTTCAAACTTATTACCCTGGAAATAGAAGCCCTTCAACCTAATTTCCACTTTAATTTTCCCTTCTATATCTAAAGTCTAAACTGCTAAAAAAATTCTAGTTTCTATTCAACATTACACAACCGGACGTTTTACCACTATTACCGGTGATCATTGGCTTGAACATTCTAATTTTGAATAATTACTAACTGATGTTAGGGCATTGGCAATGGAACGCCTCTAGGAGCAGTGATTACAACGACAGAAGTTGGTCAGGTTTTGACTCGAAGAAGTTACTTCAATACTTTTGGTGGAAATCCTGTTGCTACCGCCACAGGGCATGCTGTACTGAAAGTAATCGAGAAAGAAAGACTTCAAGAGAATGCTTTTGCTGTTGGCTCTTATTTGAAGGATCGCTTTAAATCTCTCCAAGAAAAACATGAAGGTGCAAACTTGCTGTTTATCTTTTCCTTCATTCTTTTCCTTTTAGAAAACCTTTTGATTGTCTTACATTCATTTGTTCACAAAATTCGCATATTTGGTTAAGTCCGTCTAATTCATCCTTGTTGACTGTTAGAAGTTTTGTTAGAAATACAACTAGTTATTTTTAACTAATTAGTTGGGGAATATTGACCTTAAATGTGAAAATGAATTATTGTAAGCCTGTTTTATCTTCTTTATATTTTCAGTTATAGGCGATGTGAGGGGAAGAGGTCTATTACTTGGAGTCGAGCTAGTTACAGATCGTCTTAAAAAAACTCCAGCTAGCTCAGAAGTAGTGCATGTTATGGAACAGATGAAAGGTAACCCAAAAATATAAATGGTTGTTCATAAAAAATCAAAGCACAAAGTAGAACAAAATGTAGTTAAGAAACCGTACATCAACATAAGGATGCCATTATCATGATGCAGTCCTGAGCTCCTATTTAGTAGTTGCTTGTTTTTGCTTTATTGAAGTTATTTATGGTTGTTATCTAAAACATTATGTATTGATAGACATGGGAGTATTGATTGGCAAAGGAGGTCGTTTTGGAAACGTTTTCAGGGTAACTCCTCCTCTCTGCTTCACAAAGGAAGATGCTGGTATGTTTCTAATTTTCTTCTTTTGTTTTCTTTTCTTTTTATCCTTTTTTTTAGCACGTGCACACACACATACATATTGTTGGTGCATGCATAGGAATCGAATATAAAACCTTTGATTATCGCTATTACCAGAGATTAATTGGTTGCCTCCATGGCAGAATACACATTTCTGTAGATCAGTTTACATCGAAAACTATTTTTGCAGATTATCTGGTTGATGTAATGGACATTGCCATGTCAAAGCTGTGAATTTGAAAATATGCAAATTAGTGTGTGGGAAACATGAGGCTACTTCGAAGAGAAATTACATGAGCCATCACCTCGTTGTCTCTGTCTCTCTCAATCTGTGTTTCTACTGCCAAAAAAAGAAAACTTATCTTTCATAATATTATAAGATTTATGTGTTCTATCTTTTCAGCTGTTCAGGTTATGACTGATTGTAAATTATCATGTTCTAATGATGTTTTGCACTTTTGCTTATATGTACTTACCCGTTTGAAGAAGATTGTGTTCCATCATCCATGAATGAATGAATGCCAGTGCAAAATAGAGTAAAATTAATGATTTAGATAAATCGAAGACTATCCATGAACTTGATACACTGACAGTGTATCATTGTTGGAGAAGTTAATATTTAGTTTAACATTGTGACGATAATAGAATGAATTGGAGAGAAAATGAGAAGAGGAAGTAATGGAGAAGAATAACACCAGACAATAGATGCATCATTTTATTTTATTACAAAGCTTGCAGACAAATCATACGCTTACATACACATAAAATAAGAATTGCAATGAACTAGTTCACTAACAATTCACCCTACTAAAAGCAAATTTATAACTAATTACTTATTGTTCCTATTTTTCTCTATAATTTGAATAGATTAATCTAAAAGTTTGTGAGGAATCCTTTTGTTTTTATTTGACATTGTTGTTAAATTGCATCATTACTATCTCCTCGAAATCGATCTTGTTCTCAGGATCGAAAATGTTCGCTACATAAATTGTTCCATCCGTCGAGAAGATTAAAACTTTTCTTCCCTATGGCATTGTTGTGTCTTACACTAATTCTCACGAAAAGAGTATGTATTCCCTTTCTTTCCACTTAATAGGTTGATTTAAATTGAATGTAAAATGCAATTTCAACTTATTTATCATATCAACATAAGTATTCTTATGCATATACTTCAAACATTTTGAGCCGCTATTCCATTCAACGCAATGTGGTCGCAATCCGCCCTAATAAGGAGGACGATACATGCCAGTTATATCAAAACGAACACGTTGATCACACTAGGCAAGAAAGGTGCAAAATTGAACGAGAAGCTCGTCGATCTCAATAGACAGATTCGACAAAACTTATCCTTTTCATTTTGGAGTAAATTTACACAAATGATTGTAAATCAATCCAAATAAACGCAAAAGCAATCGTGTTGTAGTACGATAAAACAAACAGCAATAAGAGAATCCAAACAGTAAATAATAAAAAACAGATAGAGAGTTCACACATGGATTTATAGTGTTTTCACTATTACGAGATAATGTACATCCACTTTGAAGAGATGAGATTTTATTATTTTCTATGAAAAGATTTTTTTTACCAAGATTGATAATGATGGTTAAGAAAAAGAATAAGAAAATACAACTTGAGAGGATGCTTCCAATCTCTACAGAATGACTATCTTTATATATAGATTATTACTTTGGGTTGAAGTAATTGATTTATGGTTATAAATTAATCCCTCGTCAATTCTTGTATTTCATTTTTTTAATTAGCCGATCAAGGAATTGTTTAATTACTTCGGTCTTCCAAATAATTCATCTTCCCATGTAGATAATTTATTGCCCTCTTTAATGCAATAAAAGACGCAATATATTTGAATCATGATCTCAAATACCTTCTAAATTTTCTTTAATTATAAATATTGTATCATTGAAATTAACAATAACTTCCAAATCTTTTTTAATATAGAAGTATTGTATCACCGAAATCTAACAATCTCCACTTTGATACTATATTTCCATTCAAGCCTATCAACTCCACCTACATCCTATTACTCCAAACAACTCTTGACATGACAACATGGATACTTCCCCAATTAGCTTGGGCATGGCCACCACCTATTGAACTTTGTTAACGAACACCAGCAAGGCCACCGTCTACTAACAAAGTGTTGCCCTCTCCATAGAGGACTTATCAATCTCCACAAATGTCTCCATCTATTAACTCACTCTCCCCATGTGCGACCAAGTGGCACCTAGCACTTCAGCAAGCAAATCAAGTTCGAGTAATGTTCGAATTTTGCAACAAGTCCAGCATTGTATCTCCCATCGTCCTTCACCTTATATACCCAGTTGCATCTTATGGTCCGACTTCCTTGAGGGGTGGTACCAATTTCCTAGTTTGATTCTTCTTCAACGAATCCATCTCTTTTTCCATAGCATGCATCCATTTCGAGCTGGCACTCGAACTCATAGCTTCTTCAAGGTCGAAAGGCTCATCTTACATTATACGCAGTGCGTAGTCAAACTGATCATCAAGGCTAAGATTTACATAGTTCCAGTCTCCATACCTATTTTGTAACGACCCGTATTTTTACGGATCGAAACATCGTAAAACAGTTGACATTTGGTCGCATTTTTGATAAGTCATCCAGAGTCTAAGTCTTAGGTCGTATGAGAGTTTGGAGCGACCTAAGGAAGTGGGCGAGTTAAGGAGTAGACGACCTTGTGGGGTGAAGCGACCTAAGGATTAGAACGACCTAAGGAGTTAGGTCGTGTGATAGTTAGGTCGTGAGGTGGTTAGGTCGTATGGTAGGTTAGGTCGGTCGAGCGACCTAAGGGTTGACGACTTATAGAAGTTAGCGACCTAGTAGACTGGACGAGGTAAGGACTTAGGTCGTATAAGAGATAAGTCGTGGGATAGGTTAGGTCGTGTAAGCGACTTAAGGATATAGGCGACTTAAGTTAGTAAGCGACTTAAGAGATTGGGCTAGTTAACGACCTAAGGGATAGGTCGGTCGGCGACTTAAGAGTTAGCAACTTAAGGAGGGTAGGTCGGCAACGACCTAAGGAAGCTGGGGGTAGCAGTGAGCGACCTAAGGAGGTTAAGTCGTAGACGACTTAGGAGTTAGGTCGTGGATTGTTAGGTCGCTAAGTATTAGGTCGTAAGGGGTTAGGTCGTAACCCAGTTAAGTCGTGTGTACGTTAAGTCGCTGAGTTTTGGTTTAGTGATAGGTCGTATTGTAGTTAAGTCTTAGGTCGTGGCATGTTTAGGTCGCGTGAAGGCTTAAGGGGTTAGGTCGCTGAGTCGTGAGCGACCTAGGAGTTGAGTCGATTGTGTGCTAAGTCGCAGGATGTTAGGTCGCGATCTTTGATAGGTCGCTAAGCCACATCTTCGTTAGGTCGTAAGTCGCGTGGTGATAGGTCGCGCGCCTGCGTTGTGTTAGGTCGCAAAGAGTTAGGTCGGAGGGTTTGTTAGGTCGTGGACGACCTAAGAGTGAGCGACCTAAGGGGATTTCAGCTATAAATAGGAGGGTTTTTCTCACTTTTTGAGATTCGGATTTTGAAGCGACGAAGTGCTGCCATTTTGAGAGCTCGGCTTCTACACTTCTTCACTTCTTTCCTCCACTCTAATCTAGTGATCCCTTCCATCCAAATCGAAGATCCAAGAGCTTAGATTGAAGATCTACATCCATCGAAGAAAGATTTCATCGTTTGAAGCGGATTTGTGATAGATCGAGCTAGATCCTTCGCTGTCCAGATCTGAAGCGTGTTGATTTGGGGTTGTTTAGATGATTTGGTGGGTGGTGATTATCTCTCACACGGATCCAAAGGAGTATATCGGATCGTTGGCTTGATTTGGTGTTAAAGTAGTGATTTCCATGCATTTTCCTAATGATATGTGTAGATCCATATAGATCCATTGTTCATGATGATTTGACATCCATTTTACTAAGTGTTAACCTATGCAAGTTCATTCATCAAGATTATAGAGACATTGCTCATGTTTTCATGCTTGTTAGACTTTTGACTCTTTAATTACGAAATTGCCATTGTTGTTATAATTGTCTATTTAGATCATACTTGAATGCTTGTTTACTTGGATTAATGTTTGACTTGATTAATTGCTATGAATTAGATGATTGATGATTTGATTTAGACCGAAGATGATTCAAAAGCTAAGAGGAAGGCTCTTGGATTGGGAAAGCTGCTTGTGGCATATGTAGTGGATGTGGAAGCTCATATGGATAGATTGGATGATGATGTTGAGATGAGGCTTTGCGAGGATGTGATGAAGCGAAGCATGATATGAGATAGTCTTGGATTAATCCAGACGGGATCATTCCAAGCATGTTGATAACTCGGTGAAATGTTCGAGTTTGAGGATAATGGTTTGCTCGAGAGGCGCTTGAGCTAGTATGGAAATAGTCGTCGAGGAGGATGACTAGCAGGCTGAGATCTCATCGTTGTTGAAGGTTCTAGCATGCTCAAAGCAAGAGTACGTTGGGCAGATTCGATAGTCCCTGAAGGCTACTGATTGGTAGTCAAGTACTCTGGGCAGATTCGATAGTCCTAGGCACGGGTCACGATGACGTGCGGAGTTATGTCTAGAACTGGGGTTTCCATTAGCCCTTGACGGACGGATGAAAGAATGAGTCGGTCATTCAATTAACGATGATATCGAAGCAATGATAACAGTGATAGCCAGAGTCATGGATGTTTGGTTGTATCGTCATTCGGTCTCAAGAGCAGTGTTTTCTGGGTGCTTATCTGATCTTGGTTTAGGCCTTGGGGGTTTGTGCTTGGAAAACATCGTCCTTGACTCGAGTGATAATTGCTTTACTTTAAATTGTATGCTCTGCTATGTTTGCTTCTGCTTAGTGTGTGTCTGGGGCCTATCACTGTAGAAAGAGGTGGAGTGGGAGGGTTGTATTCCTATTCCTTTTCCTTTATGCTCTTTTGGTATGTTGTTAGTTAATTTACCGCTCACTAAGACTGTTGTTTGACTCAATGATTTATGTTTTAACTCTTATTGCCTTGGGTTGTTCGTCCATTTTGGGACGGGCAGACTAGGTAGCAGGTGACAGGTGTTGTTCTTGCTTCCCACGATGCTGATATCGAAGACGAGCTGGAGGCTTGCATACTATCTTCTTACTATATGTACTGGATGTTCCGCTGCTTTGTATATTCTCTGAGTGTTATGTAGTGAGGCTTGATGTATTGACTATTCAGATGTTTGTATTCAACTATTATGAAGTTTTATTGATGAGATTCTTTTCTGTGAAGCTTCGCTATATATATATAATATTCTATTGTATTTTGTCCTTGCGCTGTGAGTAATACGATAGATTCTGTTGTTTAAATTTACCCTGGCAATCGTCCATGGTCGCCTGGCACACTTTACAGCGCTATCTCTAGGTTCGGTGCAGGGGTCATGGGCGGTCGTCACATATTTGGTGGCCTTCTAACTCTAGAGCTAGCCCGAATAGGTGTAACTTCGCCTAAGGTTACGTCAACTCCACCTTGAGCTGAATCATCTCTAGCTTCACGACCATCACAATTATTGCTAGAGGAATTTTGTGGACTTTCATGTGATGTGTCGAGTCTACAATTACCCTGCCTTCTTTTCAGCTCTAACTATACTACTAGACTAATATGTGAGAATAGTTTTTATCTCCTTAGACCTTTCAGCTTCTAAATCTATTAAACTAGGTGGATTCTCCTTTGGCTTGAACATAGAAGACTCATCGAACGTGACATGTCTCGAGTGCACTATCTTCCTATCAATAAGGTTCCAAATGTGATACCCTTTGATGCCTTCTATATAACCCAAAAATTTGTCTCGATAGGCTCTAGCCTTCAACTTATCATTTCATGTATGGTGAACATACACAAGGCTACCAAATATACGAAAATAACTGATATGTATAGATGTATCTTTCCACTTTCCTTTGAAATCTTTCCATCAACGACCGAGCATGGAATTCAATTGTTAATATATGCTGCAATCAGTAAAGCTTTAGCCCAAAAACCTCTAGATAAACCCATCGTCAATCATAAACAACAAGCTTTCTTCGGTAGAGTCATGTTCATCCTTTTAGCGACTCCATTTGAATTCGGATCTCCAAATGGAGTGAAGTGTTTCTGAATTCCATGCTGCTTATAGAAATCTGTGAACTTCTTAGAAACAAACCCAACGCCATTGTCAGATCTCAACACCTTCAAATTTCTTCCGGCTTCATTCTTTACCAGACCTTCCAAGTTTTGAACATCTTGAATGACTCCGACTTGGCTTTTATCACGAACACTCAAACCTTTTGAGAGTAGTCATCGGTAAAATAGATAAAATATTTAGCTCCTCCAATTGAACTTGTAGTTACCGGTCTCCAAACATCCATATGGACATACTTTAGTACTCCTTTAGACTCATGTCTACCAACACCATAAGAAACATTCGTTTGCTTCCCTAATACACATTCTTGTTAGAATTCCAAACGGTTGAATCTTTCGTCCTTGATCATCTTTCTTCTACGAAGCAACTTCAAGCTCTTATCCGAAACATGACACAATCTAAGATGCCAAAATCCGATAAAGATTTAGGACCGTCACTCCTTTCAGCGGATAAAGATTTTGAACCGTCACTCCTTTCATCAATACTAGACACCACATGTCACCTTCAAGCTATCTGGCTCTATCTTAATCCTACAACCCAAAGATGCCAGCTGATCCAAAGATAGAAGAGATTTCCTTAAACTTGGAACATAGCGGATTCCAGTGATAGTGCGCATCACACCATTGTGCATGCAAATATGCACCGATCCTTCTCCTAATGGCTTTCAAGTAGCATCGTTCCCCATTAATACGACATTTCCCTCCTTACCTTCATAAGAACAGAAATACTCCTTTCTAGGCATCGCGTGGAAAGACGCCCCTAAATCCAACACCCAATGGTTTGATACATAAAAAACAGATGCAGTCAACACATCATCAGAAACAACCTTCTCTACCGCAATAGATAAAGAACCATCCGCTTCATTTCTCTTCCTCAAATTTGGACAATCTTTCTTCCAGTGGTCATGCTTTTTGCAACGATGACAACCGTTGTCTCTAAATTTACCTCTTCAACCACTTCGGGCTTCCTCGATTTGGAACCACCTTTGAAATTATTCTCATTCTTCTCCTTTCTTCCTCTCTCTACGAACAACACTTGACTACTACTAGCTTCTCCTCTTTCACCCATAAGTTCCATTTGATACCTCATCTTTTCACTCAAAAGTTCCGTCTTTACATCTTCCATTGTCAACGTACTTTTGCCATAAATCAAGCTATTAGCGAATACCATGTATCGCTCTGGAAGAGAGCATAATACCACAATAGCCTTTAGCTCTTCATCCACATTCAAATTAACAGTTTTCATCTTTATCATCAATTCATTGAAGAAGTTAAGATGTGCTTTCAATGACATACCTTCTCGCATCTTGTAAGTGAAGAAAGTTTTTAACAAAATTATTCTGTTCGTGAACGACTTCTTCATGTAGAGATCCTCCAATTTCTTCCACAAGCCTCAAGCGATAGTTTCACTACTAATTTCTGGGATGACGTTCTCAGCCATGGCCGATTGGAGGGTAGTAAAGGCTCATTCTTCCATCTTCTTCCTTTTCAATTCTAAGATATCCACTAGTAACGATTCTACATCAAACACAACTTGATGAACATTATTTCCTCTACACCACCTTCATCTTCCATTGTCACTTCTCAAAATCATTATCTTTGTTCTACTTCTCCATAGCCAAATGCGAACCAGATGCTGCATATGAACCCTTAGTGTAGGATGCATACTCCTGGATAGGTCTAACCTCACTTCCGTCTCCAGATCTTGCCATTTTATTGATCACCTTCTAGCCCTAAGCTTCAACAATAACTTTCAAAGCTCTAATATCAGATTGTTGAAGTAAATTCGTATAAATGACTGTAAATTAACCCAAATAAATGCGGAAGCAATAAGATCATGTTATAGTATGATAAAACAAACAACAACAAGAGAATCCAAACAGCAAATCATAGAAAACAGATAGAGAGTTTGCACATAGATTTATAGTAGTTTCACTATTGCGAGATAGTGTACATCCACTTTTGGGAGAGGAGATTTTATACTTTCTAAGAAAAGAAAATTTTACAAGATTGATAATGAAGGCTAAGAAGAAGAATTAGAAAATACAACTTGAGAGGATGATTCCAATCTCTAAAAATCACTATCTTTCTATAAAGATTATTACTTAGGGTTGAAGTAATTGATTTATGGTTATAAATCAATACATCGTCAATTCTCCTATTCATATGGGAAACGTTTGTCTGTTTTATTTTTCAGTTTTCTCCAATTTGCACGCGACTGATAAGATTCCTTTTTTTGATTAGCGGATTAGAATTACTTCAATCTTCCAAATAATTCTTCTTCTCATATAAATAATTTTTTGCTCTCTTTAATGCAATAAAAGATGCAACATACTTGAGTCATTATCTCAAATATCTTTCAAATCTTCTTTAATTGAAAATATTGTATCATCGAAATCAACATTATCTTTCAAATCTTCTTTAATATAGAAATATTATATCATCAAAATCTAACACTTCATATCCATTGATATCAGATCTCAATCGGGATCAAAACCACAAAGTGTCTGGCAAATTGTATCATAGTTGAAATCAAGAGACGAATGAGACACAACATAATAAGCCAAACATAAAATCATGGAATGAGGTTATAATGGTAAACCAAGTGCTCTGCTCCTCTCAAGTTTTTTCAGTCTGTGAATATTACTAATTTAAAATGTGCAAAGATGTCTACAGAAGTTATTGCTTCAGCAAGGAAGCAATGTGATAATTCAACTGTCATTTATGTGATTGGATCAAAATCATATTACCCATATTTTAAGGCATACATTAATCGAGTACGGAACCCTGTGAGTGATTTTCAAATTTTTGTGAAAGATAACGATCTTTACATTATCATATTTTGACAAGCAAGAAGATTGTGATTGAATTTTAAAAGGAGGGCCTTATTTTTATGAACGTAAACTAGTCATCATGAAGCATTGGATGCGGACTAAAGTTGAACAAAGAAAATTTACAAACAGTTCCTGTTTGGGCTCGCCTACTAGGACTGCCTCTTGACTATTGACGAAGGAGGAATAAGTCGTATTGCCTTGGTATTGGAAATCCTATTAAGGGAACAAATACATTGAAGATATGATAAAATTTTCATATGTTAGGGGATCTAACTGAAATTAGTAGCATATCCCTTGCTGTATTGAATTAACACAATAAAATAATAATGCAAGATCGATGTTGTATGAATGGAGGCCTGATAAATGTCAAAATAATTATAGTTTTAGATAGTTTAGCAACAACGCACTTTTGAAAAAGTGTGCATGCCAAAAGTTAATCAAAATAATGATCGTACAAATGGCATCACAGATATAGGCAATGGAACTGGAAAACAGAACTAGTTCCAGACACAGATTGAAGAAAATGCTCATCAAACTGACAGTGATAATACTTCAAGTAATATATTGAATCAATCCAAGTCAAGTCAAAGGATGAAGCAATTCATAAGTCCGGCAATAATTATAGTCAGGATATAGAAAAGCAGTAACAAAACAACCTAAATACAAGCTCGGATCTAATGTTACACTCAGAAAACCAAGACTGCTACAATGTTGATCATAAGAAAATAACAAGTGAACACGAAAATGCACAAGAAAAAATCAATATTAAAAAACCATGCAATTGTGAAAAGGAGAGTTCAACCAAAGATTCTGCCAATTGTAATCTACATCCCAAAGACAACCATATGAATGAAGAACATATTCATACGAGTTGCCAAAAGTTTCAGGAAAATCAAGCCAAACAAAATAAGGAAATGGTGGATGCAGCAATCAACAGCTCTATCAACATAAGGCTAAAAAATAATAGATAATCCAGAATAGATGAAATGCCATTTGAATTTAAAGCTACACAATCTTATGAAGTGGTGGAAAATCCTACATGGAATAACATGGTGAATCAACTTATGTTCAAAGGAAGAAAATCAAAGAAAACAAAGATTAGTGGGGTTGCTTCTTCTCTCCCTGAAAGAAGAAGCGATTCTACTCTTTCTTAATATATGGAAATGTTAGTATGGAATGTCAAAGGGATGAATTCCCCTTCAAAATAGCTTGATCATCTAATTAGAAAACATCATTTCTCCTTTATTTGCTTACTCGAAAATAAATTATAACCAGCTAATATTATAAAAGTGGCTATGCTAATCGATTCGGAGTGGAAATTTGTTCATGATAACTCTGAAAATCAAAAAAAGGAAGATTATTGGTACTTAAGGATCCAACACAGTGGTCAAACATTGTTATGCATAAAGATGAACAATATATTACTTGCTAATTACATAATGCTGGGAGCTTGACATTTATATGTACAATGGTACATGCGCCCCTAACATGCCTGACAAAAGGACGATGTTGTGGAAATACATCTAATATCAAACTTTCATGGACTCTGGTTGTGGTGGGTAAGTTTAACACTACACTAATTAATTATGAGAGAATTCATGATGGCAACTACAACATTTCTGTAGACTCAGATTTTAATTAATGTATTTCTTTGTGTGGACTGTATGAAATCAATTTTTTAGGTAATTTTTATACTTAGGGGGACCGGGGGACAATATAAGCTTCAGTGTTCATAGTAAAATAGATAGAGTATTTATTGACTATGCTTGCTACGACAAATTCATATCATTTTATGTACATTATGTTATACGATCAGTATACCAAAACAGAGATTAATATGTTATAAACTCGTCACACAAGTTTAAAAATCAGATTTCCACTACTTTGGAATTATGTATTAGTAATTTTGAACAGTAACTATGTTGTAATTAATTTACAAGAACAAACTATAGCAATAACAACAACAAATTGCTGTATTAAACTATAGCGATAAACAAGCGTTGTACTACTTCGTAGAAACAATACAAAGTTGAAACAGAAAGATTACAGAACGATGTATATAAATATATTAAGTAAACAGAAATATTACCAGATGAAGAAGGAAATTTCGTCTGAGGCTTGTCTTAACAATTTTCTTAAGACTTTATTTAAAGTCTCTCAAGATACAACAGACATGATCTGCTCGAGATTGTGATGTGTATGATCTTCTGTGTGATATGCAGAAGCGCACAAATTGTAGAAATTAAGAAATGATCAAGAGGAAGAAGAGAAAATTCGGAGTAGTTAACTGATCAGGTTTCCTTCTCCTTTTATAGGCTAATTCCCAACGGTTATGTCTGTTGGGAACAGCCACATCTTTTCGTCTGCAACGGCCAAAAACTGTCACGGTTTGCAACAGTCGCGTTCTTCATTTGCAACGGCCAAAAACTATCTCGGTTTGCAAAAGTCGCGTCTCTTCATTTGCAATGGCTAAAAACAATCGCAGTTTGCAACAGTTGCGTCTCTTTATTTGCAACGCCTATTTCTGCTTGAAAAGCCGCGTCCAGTCAAACAATTAGCAACGTGCATTTCCAAGTCGCTTCTATTTGAATTTAAATAGTAGAAAACTGTCTACTTCTGTGCAACAAAAATATAACACGGCCCACTCTTATTGGACCCGCACCCGATCCGGCCCGGTTCGGTTCGTTACGGGACGGGCGGGCGGCGCGCGTGCGCGTGTGTTAGTTCATGGCCATATAGGTCTTTCCCCTCACACAAAATTACCTGATCCTAAGAGCCAATATGGATTTGAGAAAAGTAGTATATAAGCATGAACATTAACTTATTTTTGGCGATATGGAACAATATCTCATTCACTATAAAGAGGCTCTAACAATCTCCCACATGAATGATGATATATGTCTCCCCCACACAAAGTGTAATATCACACAGTTCATATGAAAATAATGCTATATCGAGGATAAGTAGATATTTCACTTTGAACTTTCCCTAGTTAAAACTTATTGGATATACTTGTCTAATCGGTGAGTTATTTCATCTTGAACCGTCAACCGTTTGTGCATAGCCAGACAATATGCTTTACAAAGCTTTGTTTCCCTTCACATCCAATCTCTTGGTTGTGTTCATTTTGGTACTGAACAAATTTGGTTCTGTGAGTGTTTTAGATAATTTAAGCCTTTAATATTCTCATAGGGCCGACACAACTCACACTAACATAGGTGATCGCAACCATTAAGAGTATCCTACATATACCCCCTTGTTATTTTCAAGGTATGGTCATCATTAAAAAGCATAACTTTATCCTTTTAATACTTCTGTAGGCTTTCATTCTATTGTGCACCATAGGGCTGGAGTAGGACAGTCCAAACAAATGCATTACTTCTTGAGTTACTCGGAACTAGTTTGCCTATTGATCCTAGTCTGTGGGATCTCCAGTCGCTAGGATAGATTTCCGTATAAAATAACTCTTATTGGTTTAGGCTTTTAAACTCATTCCCCTCGATGCGCAGTCAATTTTCTCTCTTGATAATCCTTTAGTAAATGGATCTACAAGGTTATCAGTAGTTCTCACATAATTAATGGAAATAGTTCCATTTGAGAGTAATTGCCTAACTGTGTTATGGCGTCGACGAATATGTCGTGACTTTCCATTATACACAAAGTTTTGTGCTCTGCTTAACGCTGCTTGATTATCACAGTGTATGCATATATGGCCGGTACAGGTTTAGGCCAAAATGGAATTTCTTCTAAAAATTGACGAAGCCATTCTCCTTCTTCGCCTGCTTTATCTAAAGCGATGAACTCTGATTCCATAGTGGATCGAGCTATGCACGTTTTTTTAGTAGATTTCCATGACACTGCTGCTCCTGCTAGGGTGAAGACATAACCACTAGTTGATTTAGATTCCTCTGAATCAAAAATTCATTTTGCATCACTATATCCTTCTAAGACGGTAGGATATTTTTCGTAATGTATGGAAAAGTTCATGGTACTCTTTAAATATCCCAACACTCTCATTAGTGCTTTCCAGTGTTCCTTCCTTGGGTTGCTTGTATACCTGCTCAGTCGACTTACTACATAAGCTATATCTGGTCTTGTACAATTCATGAGGTACATTAGACATCCTATTACACGAGAGTATTCCAGTTGCATTACACTCTCATTAGTGTTTTTATGCAGTACTTCCGATTGATTAAAAGGTGTTCTTACTCCTTTAATTCCGTAATTTTGGAATTTTTCAATCTTTTTTCCACATAGTGTGACTGAGATAGTTCAATTCCATTAGGTGTTTTTATTATTTTGATTCCCAAAATAATGTCTGCAACTCCTAAATCTTTCATGTCGAAATTGTTGATTAACATTTTCATTATGGTCTCTATTACTTTACTATTTGGACCAAAGATTAGCATATCGTCTACATATAAACAAATCATCACGTATGATTGTCCAACTTGTTTATAATAAATACATTTATCACATTCATTTATACGGAAACCATTTTTCATCATGACACTATCAAATTTTGCGTGCCATTGTTTTGGAGCTTGTTTTAGTTCGCATAGTGATTTTACTAATCTACATACTTTGTTTTCATTTCCTTTGGAAATAAAACCCTCGGGTTGCTCCATGTAAATCTCCTCATCAAGATTTCCATTTAAGAATGATGTCTTTACATCCATTTAATGAATCTCTAGATTATATATGGATGCAACTGCTATTAACATTCTTATAAAGGTTATTCGTGTAACCGGTGAATAAGTATCAAAGAAGTCTAAACCTCCCTTTTGACGATATCCTTTGGCTACCAATCTTGCTTTATATTTTTCAATAGCGCCATCTGGTTTCATCTTCTTTTTGAAGATCCATTTGCAACCAATCGGTTTTATTCCAAGCGGAAGATCAACTATTTCCCAAGTTTTATTACTTAGAATTAAATCAATTTCACTTTTGATTGTTTCTTTCCAACATGAAGATTCAGAAGATGACATTGCTTCCTTTTATGTTTGAGGTTCATGTTCTAACATGTATGTTAGAAAATCTGAACCAAACGTCTTGGACGTTCTTGCTCTTACGCTTCTTCTTGGTTCAACTTCCTCAATTTCACGATGAGTTTCATCGTCATGTGGCTTGCTTGATTCTTCTCTTGTCCTTTTAGGGACATAATTTCCTTCATTCCCTTTGTGCGGAAACACATCTTCAAAAAATGAGGCATCTCGAGATTCTATGATTGTATTGACATTAAAATAAGCTAGACTTGAATACCAAAAATATGTAGTCACTACTATTTTGGGCTGGCCCTAAATAGCAATAGTCTACAGTTTTTGGTCCAAGTTTGACTTTCTTGGGAGGCGGAACTGGAACTTTGCTAAGCACCCCCACACTTTGAGGTATTTGAAACTTGGTATGTGTCCTTTCCATAATTCATATGGAATTGTTCCTGTTTTATTGTGAGGAACCTTGTTTAATATGTGATTAGACATATTTAACGCTTCCCCCCACAAGTTCGTCGGTAGAACAGAGGTCAATAGCATTGCATTTATCATATCTTTTAATGTTCTATTCTTTCTCTCGGCAATACCATTTTGTTGTGGTGAATATGGAGCTGTTGTTTGATGAATTATACCAGTTTCTGCACAGAATTGTTCAAATGGTGATTCATATTCTCCACCTCAATCAGATCTCAATATCTTGATCTTTTTATTTAACTAATTTTCTACTTCAGCCTTATATTTTATAAACGATGTAATTGCTTCATCTTTACTATTCAAAAGATATACATAGCAATATCGTGTATGGTCGTCAATAAAAGTGATAAAGTACTTTTTTCCACCTCTTATAGGTAATGATTTAAAATCACATAAATCAGTGTGAACCAAACCTAGTGGTTCTGTACTTCTATCAACAGTATGAAATGGCTTTTTAACCAATTTTGCTTCTACACATGTCTTACATTTGTAGTTTTTATCTATTTGGAATTTAAAAATTAATCCCAAGTTTGCTAATTTTTTCATTTTTCGAAAATTTATGTGTCCTAATCTATCATGCCATAGTAAAATTTCATGCTCAACCAAATAAGAAACTTCATTTTTATTAATAGCACAATTAGAATACATAGTTTTATTGCCGACTACGGCTACATTTTCCTTAAATAGGCCATCACATAAATAACCCCTTCCTATATAAATTCCAGCTTTAGATAGAACTACTTTATCTGACTCGAAGACCATACGGAAGCGTTTCTTTGAGAGCACATGTCCAGAGATAAGGTTCTTGCGGATATCCGAAACATGAAGAACTTCACTTAGTGTCACAGTTTTTTCGGATGTAAATTTAAGGACGACAGTGTCGTTACCTTCGATCATGGAAACCGCAGAACTACCCATGTAGAGTTTTTCTTCCTGATCGTATTTCTTGTAAGTGGAGAACATAGATATATCAGAACACACATGACGAGTAGCGCCTGTGTCTACCCACCACCGTGCAGGGTTCTGTACTAAGTTGCATTTTGAGACAACTCCTGAAAAGTTCATCTCCTCAATGGTTGAACTCAAACTTTCCACTATATTTGCTACCGATTTGTCATTCGTCTTCTTGTGCCTGCAATCTTTAGCAGTGTGCCCAGTATTTCCGCAGACCCAACATTCACCTTTGAACTTCTTGTTTTGTTTATCTTTGGATTGATTATCTGGTGCCTTTCTCCTTTTCTTTTTGTTGTTGAAGTGTCCTTTCTTCTTTGATCCTTCTGTAACAAGTGCCTCTTCGCCTTTGGGTTGTGTTATTCCACGATTATCTGCCTCAATTTTTAATCTGACAATGAGATCTTCTAAGTAAATCTCCTTTTTCTTATGTTTCAGATAGTTGCGGCAGTCTCTCCAGGTAGGTGGTAATTTTCCTGTTATCGCTTCAACAAGGAACGATTCTCCAACTTGATGTCCTTCTGCTTCAAGTTCATGAATTATAAGTTGGAGTTCCTGCACTTGACTAGTTATGGATTTGGAATCCACCATTTTGTATTCCATGAATTTATCTACTATGAACTTCTTCAAACTGACATTTTGCGTCTTGTATTTATTTGCAAGTGCAGTCCATATGGATTTTGCTGTCTGGTGTGGCTGATATACTTTATATAGTACTTTATCCAGATGGTTCAGAATGTAATTTCGGCACAAGAAGTCTGAATGCTTCCATGAGTTAATTCCAAGAAAAACAGCTGTGTCTTTTTCTCTAGTTTGTCCGTCTTTAGGCTTTGGTTCATCCTCCTCAATGCACTTCTACAGCCCTAATGTGGTGAGATAAAACAACATTTGATTCTGTCATGTTATGCAGTCATCACCATCTCCTTTAAACTGATCATGCCTGTTGTGGGTAGCAGTTTTTGTTGATAGTTTAACTGTCGCCATCTCTGTTTTAGTGAAAACAGGAAAGTCTTAAGATGTTATACGATCAGTATACCAAAACAGAGACCAATATGTTATAAACTTGTCACACAAGTTTACAAATCAGATTTCCACTACTTTGAAATTCTGTATTAGTAATTTTGAATAATAACTATGTTGTAATTAATTTACAAGAACAAACTATAGCAATAACAACAACAAATTGCTGTATTAAACTATAGTGATAAACAAGCGTTGTACTACTTCACAGAAACAACACAACGTTGAAACGGAAAGATGATAGAACGATGTATATAAATATATTAAGTAAATAGAAATCTAACCGGACGAAGAAGGAAATTTCGTCTTAGACTTGTCGTAACAATTTCCTTAAGACTTTATTCAAAGTCTCCCAAGATACAACAGACGTGATCTGCTCGAGATTATGATGTGTATGGTCTTCTGTGTGATATGCAGAAGCGCACGGATTGTAGAGATTAAGAAATGAAGAGGAAGAAGAGAAAATTCGGAGTAGTTAAATGATCAGGTTTCCTTCTCCTTTTATAGGCTAATTCCCAACGGTTATGTCTGTTGGGAACAGCCGCATCTCTTCGTCTGCAACGGCCAAAAACTATCGCGGTTTGCAACAGTCGCGTCTCTTCACTTGCAATGGCCAAAAACTGTCGCGGTTTGCAACAGTTGTGTCTCTTCATTTGCAACGCCTATTTCTGTTTGAAAAGCCGTGTCCGGTCAGACAGTTCACAACGTGCATTTCCAATCCACTAGTCACTTCTATTTGAATTTAAACAGTAGAAAACTATTTACTTCTATGCAGGAAAAATATAACACGGTCCACTCTTATTGGACCCGCACTCGACCCGGCCCGGTTCGGTACGGGATGGGCGGGCAGCACGCGCGCGTGTTAGTTCATGGCCATATAGGTCCTCCCCGTCACAAAAAATTACCTGAACCTAAGGGCCAATATGAGTTTGAGTAAAGTAGTATATAAGCATGAACATTAACTTATTTTTGGCGATGTGGGACAATATCTCATTCACTTTAAAGGGCCTCTAACACATTACTAGTCATTCTATGAGTGATCACACACCTATCTTCTTCAAATTCTCTGATGCAAATACAAGTAAGATAAATATGCCCTTTAAATACAATAATGCATGGTACCTACATAATGAATATAAAGCATTTTTAGAAAAATCTAATTTAACTCCATTTGGAAAGTTTGCTGAAGAAATTAAATGCAATCAAAATCTTTCTTAAGCATTGGAAAAAAAGCAATGGTAGTTTAAAAAAAGCATGAGGACATCAAAGAAGGACCAAATGCAGTTTATTTGCAGCTTGTGGATAAACCAAGTAATGAGAAACTCATTCTCAAATATAAAGTTTCACTCGTGTTACGAAGTATGGCAGTAGAAAATTTACAAAGAACAAAATTCAAATGACTTGCACAAGGTGGCTGTTGCTCAATTTTCTCCCAAGTATGGAAAGAAAGTGAAGATAAAAAATTTAAGGAAAAACTAAAATTATTAGAGGGAGAAGTAATTTGGTCAAAGGGAATAAAAGTTAAGGGAAATTTTTACGAAAGTCAAAATACAATAGGTGGTATTAAATTATACCAAACTTTTTATATAAAATTTTACAGTATTACCCTTCATTTTATTTGAAATTATTTTTATTGTTTTCCATTTGTATAATTCCAATCTAAAAAATACATATTGATGTCGGTTTTGTTTGAACAAATTTAAAAATTGAATTTCAATTAAATAGATAATTACATATCTTATTTTGAAACTTGATCAAGACATTAGTCCTAAATATCTTCCAATAACAATGGTATATAAGAATGGAAATAAATATTCATATCATCTTGTTTTGATAAAAATTTAGATGGAGATCGATGAAATAGAGATTGAGATGGAGATGAGATGTATTACCTTTCACAATCTTCAAATAAGAAAATTGACGTCTCAAACTAGGGAGCTAAGTTTTAGAGTCAAGGGACGAAGAGACAAATAGTTTGACAATAATGGTTATAGGAACAGTTGTGCTGTTATAGTTTGATTTAATAAGGCAAAATCAATTATTTGGTTTCCTCTTAAAAAAATTAGTTAAGAAAATGTCTTTTTTCATTGCCTTTGTCCAAATAGATTCCCTTTTGATAATTCCCTAAAAAAATTATATTGAGAATGTAGAGAAGACTAAAGGAACTATTGTTAGATTAGAAAGGTATAATAAATGCAAGAGGTATGGTGGATGAGAATAAGAATGTTATAAGGTGAAATATGTGAAGAGTTAAAATGCTTGGGAATTAGGATTTGATCCTCAAAGTTATAAGGGTAAAAGAAGGGATCCGTTAAAGAGAGAAGCAATTTGGATAAGAGAAATGAAAGAAAGATGGATTTTTTTATAACATGAGTGATACTTTATTTAAGCAAATCACTCTTTTTGATGTCTTAGGGGCTTGAATCTGTAACCTTTAAAACCTCTGACTAAAGAGCCACAGTCTTAACCACTTGAGATAGAGCTAGAGGTCCTTGATTAAAGATGGAAAATATTTAGGAAAATAAAATGTACGAAGGAAAAATAGTCATTTTATACCTGATTTTTTATTTAAAATTATAACCATTCTTTTCGAATATACCCCTCCCATTTTCTTCATATTTATTTAAGTTATAATACATATGATAATCAAGTGCTTTAAACAAACATACTACTCATTTTAATAAACATTATACCAGCATTTGATTTAACAAATGTTAAAAATAATCACATTAATAATCATTAAGCCAATATTAAATTAATATTCAAACATCAGTTACCACAATACCTTTGACTTCAAATATCACTAACTAATACGTTAATATTGGGATCTTAAATAGAAGGAAAGTATTGGTGAAAATTTAGATGGAGAATAGGATAATAAAGATTAAAACAGAGATGGGTACTCCTTCAAAATCATAATATTTATCGAGATTTAAATTAGGGAACTATAACTTCAAAGTTTTGAGGATGAAGTGAAACATTTGGTTTTAGGGAAGTATACAATACATGAAAGAGGAGGGAAGAAGTGTATTTATGAAATGGTCCATTGGATAATTTTACATTACTTTTATAAAAGGAGAATTAATGGTTTGATTCTTCCCTTTGACAAATTACTTAATTAATATCCATATCACTTTTGTCGTTCACAATTCCCAAAATGAATAAAAATGGTCAAACGTTGAACTTCTTATCGATAGAGTTAGGTGTATCCCTATGTGCAATTATATAATTTGTTCTATATATCTAACTTGATAACCAATCTTGTTCAAAATAAAATGTGTTTTTTTTCTTCTATTGTATACTTGGTATAATATGTTATATTATTAAATAAAAATATATTTAATAGAAAATACATAAATGGTACGTTTTTGTGATAGTATTTACAAAGTGTTATAACCATGAGTAATTTATCACAATGAAATTAAACTTACTTTTTAAATATTCCTAATCAAGATGTATCGAGACTGGATATTTGTACATCAGTTGAGACTAAAGTACGTAATGCTCTCTAAATGTTGGACAGTGTATTACTCATGACTGCAGAGAGGCACCAAGGGGTTATGTACTGATAGTTATTGGATAATTATGGAATGACTCACTCGATAGTTTTATGTTAGTTAATATAACTAAAGTCAAACGGAAAATATCGATGTGACAAAATTACATAGTTCTATAGACTTGAGAATACTATTGATCTTCAATGTGCAAGCTCGGCTTTGATTATAGTTAAATTATGGCATAGCGTTCATTGAACGACTATAGTTGGGTTGAGTGAAAGCATTGAAAGTAAAACATTATTCAAGAGAGGATTCATCTTCTTAGTTATATGAGGATAGTATCACGGTCAACTAAAGTCAACTCAAAACCAAAGTCTCTAGCTAAAGCAGTTCGGTTAATAATAATTGTTATTATTGAACTAAGGAATTTGTATTTGGATTATAGAGTTGAATATGGACAATATTGGAATTTTGACCATTACCAAATTTTACAACGGGCAGCGGACCGTTGTAATAGGCGATGTTGTAATAGGTCACCCATATTTTACAACGGGCAGTTAATGTTGTAAAGACCGTTGTAATAGACTGTAATACAAGCTTCTTTGCCCGTTGCAAAATACTATCATACAAGATGGATAGCATGTTTTACAACATTCCCTGACCGTTGTAAAAAACATTTTGACAACGGTTTTCGACTGTTGTTATAGACTTTAATACAAGGTGCAAATGACCATTGTGAAAATGATTTTTACAACGGTTATTGACTGTTGTAATAGAGTATAATACAACGCGCTTTGACCGTTGCAGAAAAAATGCAAATTAAAAAAAAACTACAGCAACGTATAGGTAGCACATCTATACAAATAATGAATAATTTAACAGTAATAAATATTACGCACAAACAACCAAAATCACATGCGAAAAGACTAAAAGATAGTCATAAAATTCCAACACTCCAAAAAGTCAGATAAGTTTACCTCCCAAATTCATAAAGCATTAATACATAACAGTCGACTATAAATATCAAGTTCTAAGTACAATCATACTAGACTAAGGATATAAAGTCTTTGTGCCACGCGACGATTGATCCAACGGCCTCTTTAATAGTGGACATCTCTGAATTTGGCCTAAATAAAAAAGCTTCTGGTTCCACCGCTACATCCACCCATACTTTCCAAGCTTCTACTCCAAGCTTTACAAAATGTACCGACGCATCAGGATCAGTGCTTGCTATTGTCCCCTCTGCAACTACGTTCTTCTCCCAATTCAATAGCCTGCACTTTTTTTTCATCAAACCATCCACAATAACTCGTTCTTGCTGATCTTGAACCTGCTGCGTATTGTTGCTATCGCGGTGTGACTGCAAGAAAAAAAAATTGACTTTAGTGAATATGATAATCATGATCAGGTGAAGTTATCATTAAAAAATCACTGGCAAATTTCTCATGATATGTAGAGCAGTTTTTAATATATATACACAGGCCCACTTAACAAATATGCATATTTAGGCTAGAAAATGATAAAATTTTGAAAAACACTTAAAGGCAAAAGTCGTTGCTTAGGTTCTTAACTTTTCAGAAAGTGCAAGATCATCGAATTCTGATAAATCTATTGAACGTGATGATTAAATGAAGTTAGCGCTGATTTGAATAGTTTAGCCTTGTCGAACAGCGAAGATTTTCTTCGTTAATTCACGATTTTATGCTATACTTCAAATTATAATTATTCTCTAATGACACGACTTTCTAACGAATGTAAATTGTCAAAAAAAAGATTAATGGTTTGAGATTTGTGATTAAAGCAAATCATTATTTAGCACAAAAGCTTCCTATTAGAAAATTCAAATTGATTATTTATATGCAATAAATATTACTGATTACAGTCAAGGGGATATAGGAATGGACAGACTCATGCATTTGTTTTCCTCTCAACAAATAACGAATGAGATAAGTTTGAGCAAAACATAGGCAGAAGAAAATACGCTTTGAAGTGTAAATAAACAACCTATTCATTTCAACTATATAACTGTAAATAAAAGGTAATTAATAACAAAAACTAATTTGTCAATGGATATTTATTTTTAATTAATTGCTTTGCTTAAAGCAACCCCTCTAAGCAGCACATGATCCGCTGTTGATTTGGTATCAATGTACTTCAGATATTTTTATGTATACATCGAAATGTTTTTATCCGTATTAACATTTAGAGTACAATTAAATTAATGAAAGCATTGATTCTTTAACTAACCTTTGGTATGTATGTGAGTGTATTGAATGATAATACGAAGATTATGTTTGTAATCTGTGTGCATAAAAAAAATTCCTTAAAAAGTGGAACCATAAAAGCTCAGCTAGAACAGTGACCAAATACAGCAAAGCAATTCAGTGAGAAATGTCAAATTTGGTATAAAAAAACAAATCAATGCTAATAGTTATCCAAAAATCAATTCACATTATATTTATTATTTGATTATTTATCAACCATATCAGGCTTCAAAAACATCAGCACAATGTAGTCATCATGTCCGCTATTAAACCAAACTGGGAACAAATACCAGTTCATCCTTTTGCCTTTGGTTATAAAGAAGCTTCATTAATACATTGTAAGAATATATCTCTGTTTAGTTAGGTTGTATGAATTCATTACTCTTGAAGGCAAAGTATACGTATGCAAAAAAAACGTGACTAGTTTTAAGCAACCTTATTCTTGCCTTTGGTTTACATAACATGCTATTCACTAAGGAAATGATCATACGCCGATCACAACAAGAAAAGAAGCACCTATATATTCAATAGACTTTCTATTAAAAAGATGGACAAATTACCACATCAATACTTCTGTAGAAAGTAATGCAATATGACATCGTTTATAGGTGAAGAAGACTCCAAAAACTTTATATTTGATATTCACTTAAGATTGCACAAACATGGCTCTCAATTCCCCGTTGAGTACCCATTAGAAAATATGTTCAAATTCGTTATTTAATTTTAAACTCCTAAATGAACTAGTTTACATTTGGGTTCGGATTAGTTTTCAAGTGTTTCATGCATATATTGTAAAAATGAATGTGCAAGCAAATAGGCATAAAAACAGTTTTATAAACTTACTGTTATAAAATAATTATCCTTATTCGAATGACCACCAAGATTGCTTAGCCTTCTGTTTATTCCAATAAGCATCAAAATCTATTAACTGCTTCGTAAACTTGTGTGCCAACATCCTGTATAGAAAAAATAGAAAACTAGTCAATAATGAGATAGCTAAGTGCCAACAAATTAATGATACCAGGCTCACTCCAAATGGTAATATATTTCACGACATTCACCATTAAATAGAAGTATGCTGTATTTAATGTTAAGATACTAGAATTTAGTGAAACATTCAGCCAAATGGTATTCGTTTAAAAATAAGACTACAGCTACATTTCATGGAACATAACCACTGTTATTAATGCAAAGTAACCAATTCCCTTCATGAAAATAAAATAACATTGCTACAATAATAACTTCAGTATCAAGCTACCGGCCTATTTTTTTGATTTCTTTGTTGACTTCCATCGTTGACCGACTCCCATCTAATTTCAATAAGAGAACTATAAAGGGCCAAATACTCCTTTTGGAGCCTAGCATACCTCGAAACCTGCTCCTACGCGAGTCTTCCACTATAACAGCATAATAGAAATAATTATTAAATATAAAGTCATCATATTGATAATGGTAAGTTTATTCAGTATAGGGAAACTTGATATAAAATCCATAGTTGAGCTGCATCAATAAGGATAATTATATAGAACTGTTTTATAACAATTTAAAATTCCTATTATTATTTTACCCAAACTTTATCCATATAAAATAATTTCTGTTTTTCCATATATATATATATATATTAAAATATGTGTGTGTAAAAATTTGTTTCCTTTTTCTGTAATAACAATAGTAATTTTCTTTACTATATATATGCATATATAAATCAACTGTTTTATAAACTTACTGTTATATATATACTTTTTCTCTTCTCTGTTTATAAATATACTTATTACATTTAAATTAAAAACGGAAATTTTACCTTCACTGCAAAAAACTTCTCCAAATCGATCACCAACACCGGTTGCCCACACAACCCCTCTTAATCCACTGCAGCTCGACGACGAACCCCCCCCTCCGATCTGCCGCTGTCACGCGAGTCGCCGCCCAGAATCGCGGTTCCAACCTCCATCGTCTCGCGCCCTTAGTCGCTATCTTCAATCGCTCGTGCTCAAACTCCTCGTCGCGAAGTCACGACTTCGAGCCTCTCAGATCTGTCGCTCGACCCACGTACACCTCACAAAACGAAGCTTGCGATTTGGTTTTCCGCAATCGAACAAATCGATTTCGATTTGTCCCTGAAAGCGTGAATCGATTCCCCTTATTATACAAGTTTTATCTTTATTTGCTTCTGATTCCTGGTTTCGAACCCTATAAGGGGAAGGAAGGGAAACTAATTCTGCAATTTTGAAGAAGCCCTCCGCCTAATTTATTTCTTCATGACTCGAGAGTTTTGATTTCGATCTCTCCTCAGGCTGAGTATGATTTTGATTATAAATTTGAAAAGGAGATAGAGGGGAAAGGAACGAGATTAGGGATGAAAAAGAACGGCAACTTCTTGTAAAAAATGTTCATCCCCTTATTTAGGGATGGAAATTGAAATTTAGGGTTAATAAAAAGGGGAAAGCGGGAAATGAAAATTTTGGAAGGCAAGGGAGCAAAAGTGGCCTGCTAACCAAAATAAGAACAATAATAAATATTACCATAAACTTATATTTTTGAATTTTAGAAAAATCCTTTTCAAAAAATTAATTCTGCGAATATTTTTAAATTTATTTTAAAAGAATTTAAAATTTTAATTTTTATTTGAAACATTAATTATAATTAAATATTAAATGCTAAAAGGTACATTCTTGATTCTTAAATATTACATGTTAATTATTAAATATTAAATAATAATCATAATTATTAATTATTAATCATTTAATAGTAATTATTAATTTCAAATTACTATGTATTAATTTTTATATATTAATAACTAATTATTACTTATTACTACTTATTTATAATTGAATATTAATTATTAAATGTTAATTATTAATTATTAAAGTTTCGTCGAAATTTGTAAAATATATATTATAAGTTAGATATAATAAGCGAAATTTATATTAAATATGACATGAATTTCTTGAAAATTAATTTTTATTAAAATATTTAACAGTACGTCTAAATTATTATTAATTATTACAATATTACTTCTTAGTTGTAATTGAATATAAATTATTAAAATTTAATTACTATATACAGGTTACTAATTATTTTTTAAGTATTATATATTTAATTATTATTTGCTATTAGTTTTTTTATTAATTGGTAATTATTATAAATTAATTTTAATAGATCATTATTATTATTTAATATTAATTTTTACTTTCAATTATTATTATTTAGTTAATTACCATTTATTATAAAAGTTTTATTATTGATTATTACCTACTGCTGTTTAATAGTGAATATCATTTATAAATTAATATTTAATAATTAAATATTTATTATTGTTCATTTATTGTTAACATCTATTACAACGGACATGAAAGGACCGTTGTAATAGCATTCTTTTACAACGGGCAGTCATTGGCCGTTGTAAAAAGGGTGTTGTATAGGGCATCTATTACAACGGTCCTGAATGGACCGTTGTAATAGCCTTCTATTACAACGGGCAGCAAATGCCCGTTGTAAAAAGGGTGTTGTATAGGGCATCTATTACAACGGTCCTGAATGGACCGTTGTAATAGCCTTCTATTAGAACGGACAGCAAATGCCCGTTGTAAAAAGGTCGTTGTAATAGGGTATTTTTGTTGTAGTGATATAGTTTTGACGAAGAGAATTGGTGTAAATTATTGTCACAATTGGGTGATGCTTAATAAAGTAAATTTGGATTTTACCAATGCCAAGTAAGTGATAAATTTGGCTATAATGTCACACCACCTACCAGGTGAAGTGTGAACATTAATATTCGAATCGTTCGATATTAATCCCTGACCAAATTTACACATAAGAGTCACACAACCGAAACGTTGAATACTCCTTTTACCACCTAATTTAATTAATTTGTAATTGTTATAAATTAATTAATATTTATGGAATATAATTATAAAATTTTATTTGATGTATGTTGAACAATATTAAACAATTTGTTTATAATAGTTATAAATGTACTAATCGATATATGTTATGGACAGTTTCACCCACGAGATCAAGGCTTGGAAGTAGCCAAGGCAAGACAAAAGAAAGGCAGGATCACAAGAGCAAAGGAAAGGTAGTGAGGAAGGAAGACGGGGCACAAAGGGCCGAGAGACACAAAGGAGATGATAGAGGAAACCCCCTTTTTTGGTACCCAAGATACCAAATATGATCTTCTGTTCAGTGGGTGGGGTGCCGAACTAGGAGGGGCATTATATGAAGATCAGACTAGGGTAAAACATGGAAGGCCGAACCAAGGAGGGAGGTGCAAGAACTTCCCCTACAAAGTGTCCACGTGCATTTCACTAAACCAACCAACCTTAAACCAAGATTTCCTGCCAAACCAAACAAATTATATATGGAATGAAATCTGAATATATTTGGAAATTAGCAGTCATATCTTTTGTATATGGAAATATTCGATTCGAGTGAGGTATACATGAAAATTTCTTGACCTACCGAATTAACCACACCACCTCTTCACCTCTATAAATATCCAAGCATTTGGTAGCCATAGGGATGATTTTGAGAGCTACAAATTTCCGTGCTTTAGAAAAAAAAGAACCAAGCTTTTGGATTCCTATATTTAATCATAAATTATTGTATTTCACATCAATACCGTTGTAAAAGTCGAAATATAAGAAAAGGAATAAATATGAATAGTGGACGTAGACCCGTTATGGCTGAACCACTATAAATCCGTGTCTCTTACTTTCCTAGAATTTTATTTTCCATTGAATATGTTGCCATTAATTCAATTGGAGGTGTTTATTCATTTTTCGTGCAAACATTTTTTTGTGTTTTCACTAAGAACCTTCTCAACATGCCTCATAAATCTAAAAGTAAGACTGGTGGAAATAGCGGAAATGCTAACCAAGCTGTTGTAGAACAACACAATCATTCATCTAGTACCCCAACAACAGACACCATAACTAAAGGTGACTTAGACAGAGTTGTGGAAGACTTTGATACCTGGTTCGCTGCCTAATAGCAAGCTATTATGGACTAGATCATGACATGCTTAGGACAGACGCAACCAGTCACACACAACACTAAGGCAAGGGGAAGGACTAGACCTCAGGGGTTCGAAAGAAAGAGGATGTCATACTCTAGTAGCGAATCAAATTGAGAAAATCAAGGAGAAAAACGAGTAAACATCGAGGAAGCAGGTCGAGCAAAGGATCGGCCGGACGCTGCACTCGAGGACTGGTTCGACGCTGAACCGAACAGGGAAGGTGATGAACCAGGGGCTGCCATGGCTGAACCTTCTTGACCCAAGCAACACTCTCTAGTCTTGGCAGAAGTAGCAACTGGAGGAAGGCGAGCTTATCGCTGAGAGCGATCCTAAAGCAAGGAACAAAGCCAGGACCGTAGGGCAAGTTATCATTAGAAGGTATGAAAGAAGTCTCCCACCTCAACAAGAGAGGTCGACCCAGCTCCGCTCATCTCCTAAACCAAAAGACCGTATCACGCAAATTATAAGGGAATGCGTCTGTCATAAGCAAATAGAGCATATAATTGATGCAAGAGTAAGTAGCCCATTTTCTATGGAGATAGAGACTACTCGAAATCTTAGGAGCTTTTGGATGCCCACTATGGACCCTTACCAAGGTTTGACATATCACATAGTGCATCTGCAATGATATATGCAACATATGTTAATGAGTAGGGCGATAGAAGAAGTTTTATGTAAGTGCTTTCCCCTCTTCCTATCGGATTTGGCGACTATGTGATTATGCCATTTAGCTTTCGGCTCGATTCATTCATGGGAGATGTTGAAAGAAAAATTTATCAGCCAATTGTGGGTTCATATAGAGCAACCCAAAGACCCATACTCCATGTCGGATATGAAAGAACAAAAAGATGAAACACTGTGACAATACTTGACTATCTTCAATGCTACAACTGCCGGCGTTCATAATGCTGATGAACGATGGGCACTAATGGCATTGTGCGGTGGTGTTTATCCTGACATAAAGATAGCTCGTTGATTGATTAAGGAGAAACCAGCTACTCTGCAGGATTTCTTCTACAAAGCAGCGAAGTACATGTTATTAGAGGAAGCAGCAGCGGGAAGACAGGCTGCAACGACTGTCAAACCATCGAAAGCTTCTAATAGCATGAACGCTATGGTTAAAAACGATGAGGGTAGTGGTGCAGAGTAAAAGAAAAACAATAATTCAAGCAAATCCGATGGGAATTAAATGGATCGACAGAGGTTCAAGCCTGACATGAGGTTTGATACTTATATGTGTTTGAATGATACTATAAAGAACATCTACCTCGCCACCTAAGCAAAATTCAAATACAATAGGCCTGCACCGAAGAAAAAAATTGAAGCTGAAATGAATACCGGAATGTATTGTAGATTCCACGAATCCTAAGAGGATAACACTAATGAATGTCATCATTTAAGGGATACAATAGAAGAACACATCAGAAAGAGAAAGTTGGAGTGATATGTTAGGAATCCGAATGCTCCCCTATTCTTGAACAACAGACCCCGAGGCAGCTTCCACCTAGAAATGGGGGCGAAGGATCCAATGCCCATCATAGAAAAGATAAGAGGTTGATTAATACCTTAGCAGGAGGGCCGCATCTAGACGGTAAAAGTTGGGCTGAAATGGAAAGGTACGCAAAGTCCTTAAATAATAGAGAAGCCTATGTGTGCGCCATAGGTGAGGAGCAGAGAACTAAGGATCTACGTCGAGAGTAGTTGGTGATAACCTTTAACGATAATGACTTACGAGGTAAGAAGTACCCACATACGAACCCATTAGTAATTTCGGCAATGCTTGGCCCAACTGAGGTGCTTTAAATTTTGGTAGACAATGGGAGTTCAGTAAACATTTTTCTCAAGGATGCATCTGATAAGATGGGGTTGTCCATGGAAGATGTCACATCCTGCAACCAGTGGTTACATGGTTTCACAGGAGAGGCACGATGACCTAAGGAAGGCTGGATCTATTTGTTGAGATAGGAACTTGTCCCCGATCAGCCATATGAAAGCAAACTTTTGTCTTGGTGGATGGATTCTCAGCATACAATGCCTTCCTAGGCCATCTGGCCTTATCCAACTTTCGTGTAGTGGTGGCTTTGTGGTGATTAACCATGAAATTCCTTACAACGAATGGAGTAGGAGTGGTGGAAGGAAATCAGGATGTCACCAGGGAGTGCTATGTAGCGGAACTCAGGGAAAAAAACGATGGGAGAAAGGGAAGGGTGCAAAGGTTGCATTCTGCACCAAGAATTCTATCGCATGACAATCAAAATAAGGGCCCCCACTTGGGTTCATGAGAAATCCTCACAATGAACTTTACCCGAGAGATGGAGGTGAAGGGGCTACAGTTGAGCCTGGAGAGGCGATGGAATTTATGGAGATAGATAGCAATGATCCAACGAGACTCATAAAAATCAGATCCGGGTTGGAACAATATATTAAGACACGTCTAATAGGATTCTTATGGGACAACCAGGAAGTGTTCGCCTGATCTCATGCAGACATATGCAGAATCTCTCCCTCGATTGCATACCATGCTTTAAATGTTGACTCCAGGAAACCGTAGTGAAGGAAAAGAAAAGAAGTATGGGTTCGGAGCGATTGACTGCTCTAAATGAAGAAGTGAAAACATTATTAGCAAATGACTTCATCAGAGAGTCCCTATACCCAGAATGGATTGCGAACCCGGTTTTGGTCAGGAAGTTGAATGGGAAGTAGTGAACATTCATCGACTTCTCCAACCCGAATGATGCTTGTCCTAAGGATTAATTCTCGCTGTTGAGGATTGACCAGCTAGTAAATGGAACTACTGGGCACAAGCTCCTATCTTTTATGGACGCATGCTCCGGATACAACCAAATTGCAATGATTGTCCCCGATCAGGAGCACACTAGCTTTGTCACCGACTTAGGGCTTTACTGCTTTAAAGTCATGCCGTTTGGGCTTAAGAATGTAGGAGCGACATACCAATGCTTGGTTAATAAGATATTCGCCGGCCAGATTAGAAATCTTATGGAAGTATACGCTGACGACATGCTTGTAAAATAAAAAAGGGCCGAAGATCACATCTTATACTTGAAGGAGATGTTTAAAATTATATGGGAATTTAGGATGAAGTTGAATATGCTAAAATGTTCCTTTGAGGTATATTTTGGAAAGTTCTTAGGTTTTATTATGCATGATAGGGAATCGAGGCTAACTTGGAATAAGTCCAGGCTTTAAAAGACATCAACATTCTTGAAACTTGGAAGGAGATGCAAAGTCTAAACGGGAAGGTAGAAGCGTTAAGTAGGTTCATATCCAAGGCGATGGATAAATGTGTTCCATTCTTTGAAGCAATCAAGAAGGAAAAAGGTAGTTCATGTGCATAGAAGAGTGCTTGATCACTTTCTTGAACTTGTTGGAACACATGTAGAAGCCACCGGTTCTTTCTACACCAGTCAAGGGAGAAGATCTTTATCTATACTTGGCAGTATCATTCCATGCCCATTGCGCAACATTAGTTAGGGGGAACATCGAGTGCAACATCTAGTATACTATGTGAGTAAGTGTTTCACCGGGCCGAAATCGAGGTATCCTAAGCTTGAGAAGCTGGCATACTGTCTGTTAATTGCATCCCGGAAGTTGAGGCACAATTTCCAGTCGAATCTCATCCGAGTACTGACAGATTAGCCCTTGAGACAGGTTCTGCACAGGCCCAACATTTCAGGAAGGTATACCAAGTAGAGTATTGAGTTGAGCCAGTACGAGATAACCTATCATCCTCGAACTGCAATCAAAGGATAAGCACTGGAGGATTTCACTGCCGAGTTTACCATTGGGAATGAAAAAGATAAATCCCAAGAGAAAGAAGCTCTTAAATGGAGAATGTATGTAGACGGAACATCAAATGATCATGACTCCGGTATAGGAGTGGTATTGCTGACACCTGAAGGAAAGAAATTAAGCTATGCAATATGGCTGGAATTCAAGGCAACAAACAACGAAGCAGAATATAAAGCTTTAATAACAGGGTTAGAAATACCAAAGGAGTTGAAAATTAGGTCGTTGTGCATGCACAATGAGTCGTAGTTGATCATGAATTGGGTGCTCGGAGAATTCCAGGCTAAGCGAGAGCGCTTGAAGTCATATTTGCATAAAGTAAAGATCTTACTTAATGAAATGGAGCACTATTTGATCAAGCACATTCCTTGGGAAGAAAAACAAGATGATGAGCTGGCAAAGTTAGCAAGTTCTGTAGTTGGTGCTCAGTTGGGATCGGTACCCATTACGACCCTGCATAGCCCCAGCTTCGGGGAGGTAAACGTGATTGCAGCTACCAATGATGAAGAGACCTAGATGACACCATTAATAAGATATCCGAGTGAAGGAGTATTACCAAGTACTAGGAACAAAGCTAGAAATGTCCTGCAAAAGGCTGCTTGTTTCATCATTCAGGATTGAATGCTGTATCAGAGAGGATTTTCTAACCCACTGCTAAGGTGCACCACCGAAAAGGAAGCCGAGGATGTGTTAGAGAACAACACCAGGGGAGCTGTTGAGACCATACTAGGGGCGGACCTTAATAAAGAATGTGTTGCTTATGGACATTTCTGGCCAACGTTAAACCATGATGTGATGAAGTATACAAATAGGTGTGACAAGTGCCAGCGGTTTGCAAATATTCCAAGGTTGCCCCCCTATCGAGTTAACTTATATGGTTATACCTTGGCTCTTCGCGGTCTAGGGGGTAGATCTAATCGGAGAACTTCCTATGGCACGGGATGAAGCTAAGTATGTTATAGTGGCGGTTGATTACGTTACTAAGTGGGTGGACGCCAAACCCCTTACAAAGGTATCATGGCCAAGGTCATAAACTTTTTGGTTAGAGTTGTGATATGCAGGTATGGAGTTCCCCTTCAGATCATCTCGGACAACGGATTGCAGTTTGACAGTGAGGAGTTTGCCAATTCCTACCAGTAACATGGAGTAAAGAAAAGCTTCTCCGCGGTAGTATATCCACAGGCTAACGGACAGGTGGAGACAGTTAACAAAGTTCCAAAGACACTCATAAAGAAGCAGCTGGAAAAAGCCAATGGAGCATGGGTGGACGAACTTCCTCTGGCATTATGGGCCTATCGCACTTCCTTCAAGAGGGAAACAGGGCATACTCCTTTTTCATTGTCTTACGATCAGAGGCAATGTTACAGATGGGGATGACGGTGCTATCACACCGGAGGATTCATTATGAACCAAAGGAAAATAAGGAGTTGTTGAACATGTCATTGGACTTGATTGACGAAAGGCATGAGGAAGCCCCTTAAAGGCCGAAGCGCACAAGCGAAGGATAGTCGCACAATATAATTCTAAGGCCAAAACTGCTCGCTCAAGGAAGGGGATTTGATGCTAAACGAATATTCCCCAGACCGGGGGCACTCAATCCAGCTTGGGAAGGACCATACGTTATCCACAAGGACTTGGGCAACGGAGCTTTCATCCACAGCATAGTAGATGGAGCCATATTCAGAAAGGCTTGGAACAAACACCATCTTCGTCGTTATTTTACTTAAATTTCTATTGTTTCGCTAATTGTACTTTGATTCTGTAATTAAAATAGTTATGAAATGCATTCTAATAAAGTGTGTTATTCCTTAAAATCTTGTCATAATAGGTAATGGTTAGGAAGCGTAACTTTTTATTACCGCTTGAACACATTAGACTAATGTCAACACTATGAGGAAATAATGCCCAGACCCGAAGAGCTGACTTCTCGACTCGAGGGAAAAACCGCGTTATCATGGTATCTCCTCTCAAGCTTTTAGCCGGTAGTGATGGACCAGAGTGATCTCTATCTGAATGTCCATCATTGACGATTGGCTCAGACTTCTACCGGTAGTGATGGATCGGAGCTATGAAGTTAATGCCCCATTAAATCCTCGCTATAGTGCATAGCGCTCTCCAACCGCTATGCTATTTCAATTTAGCACTATTAAACAGTACATCTGCTTTAAGCCCCGATATTTTTTGCTACACCTGCTAAATCAAGACTTTTTAGCACCCACTTTAGCAATATTAATATATAAATGTTGATTGAACTACTTTTCTTTTAAACCAATCAACAAAATTAGCGTATACACCTAATCTTAAGGCATAAATACTAAATTTAAGTTAGAAATCCATTGCATTCACCAAATTTAGTCTACAAGAACCATGATATTTTTCGATTTTGGTATTAAGATTAAAAATTATTATTTTTTCCCACAAAAGTAATATGAGAACGAGAATAAACCAAAATTAAATTTTTTGTTTTATATCTAATGAAGCTTTTTGCACCTTGCCTATTTCCCGCTATATCCCTGCTTTATCTCCACTATAACTTTCTACATCTCTACCACTATAAAACTGCTAAGCACTTTAATTGCACAGGGCCGGAGTGATCCCTAACCAAGTGTCCATCATTGATGACCGGCTCAAACTTCTCACCGACGACGGTGGACCAGAGTTATCCCTAACTGGGTGTCCATCATTGACGATCGACTAAAAATTCATGTCGGTAGTGATGTATCCGAGTGATCTCTAACCGAGTGTCCATCATTGACAATCGGCTCAAACTTCTCGCCAGAAGTTATAAACCATAGTGATCCCTAACCGGGTGTCCATCATTGGCGATCGGCTCAAACTTCTCACCGGCAGTGATAGACCAGAGTGATCCCTAACGGGTGTCCATGATTGACGATCGACTTAAATTTCTCATTGACAGTGATGGACCAGAGTGATCCCTAACCAGGCGTCCAATATTGACGATCAACTCAAACTTCTTGCCAGCAGTGATGAACCAAAGTGATCCCTAACCAGGCGTCCATCATTGATGATCGATTCAAACTTCTCGCAGGTAGTGATACACCAGAGTGATACATAATAGAGCATCCATCATTGATGATCGGCCTAAACTTCTCGCTGGTAGTGATGGAGCAATGTGATCTCTAACCAGGTGTCCATCATTAATGATCGGCATAAAGTTTCCCATCGACCAAAGTGGACTAAAGTGACCCTTGTTGGGCATTCACTGTTGTTGATAGCTTCACACCCATGGATGGCAATGGATAACCCAACTTACCGAGGGTCAGGACATGACCATCGCCTAGCTAGTTCCCCCTTTTGCGGTCAGGTCGGGGCCTTGTCAACACCGAATAGCCAAGTCCGACAATGATAGACAACAACCATCGGTTCAAACTAACCTAAGGAATGCATGAATTACATAATAACCAAAAACAAAAAGGGAAAACACAAAGTATGCCACAATGATTACATGCAGATCATATTTTCGATCAACCAGATATTTACAATTCAAAATCACAAGTATCGGAAAATAACATGTGCTTGACCTCGCCAATACATTAAAATTGATCAAGCACCAATAGCAATGTTTAATGCATTTAAAGAAAGAATATATAACAAACTATCCCAAATATTAAAACAGACGAGATGCGAGCATAGCTTTCACTTGGACTTGGTCTTGGAGACGGTCCTCTTGCTGTGGGGCTCGGAGCCCTCCTACTCACCTTCTTTCTTCTCTCCCTCTTGCCTGGCGATGGCTGCTACATCAAGTTCCGCTTGTTTCTTCTTCATATGTTTTAGCTCCTCTAGGGTTTTGATCTTAACCCTTGCTAACTCCTTGGGAAATCTAGCTAGGACTTGTTGTTTCAAAGGCTCATCCCAATCGAAGTCCTCTTAGGCTTTATGGCACCCAATACCTCGATGTCGTGTCATCCTTGAGGACCGCAATCATTTCATCCTGATCTACATCAACTGGAGGGTTGGAAGGGCTTGGGGGAGGGATTGCTATGGGTGGATCTTGGGAAGTGATACCGACTTTGGATGAGCCCATCACTAAAGAACTACCTATAAAGAAATGAGGAAGGCTGTCAGATACGTTTTCCCCCTAGTAAGATTGAACATACTGAGCGGTGGCCCTGAATTATAAAGAAGAATCCTACCTTCTTTAGGAGAGTTCAAGATATCTCTGAGAGGCTGAATATGACCCAGAAGCGAAGGCACTTCTCGAGGTTAACTGGAAGCAGATACATTTGAAGAAATGTGGACAATAGTTAGAGGAACGTCATGCATGGGAGCATATATGACCGGTTTTAAAATCTGACCTCGCATTGTTGCTCCAGAGGATAAGCCACCATCCTTTCTCTTCTCTACTTCTTCCTGTCGGGCCTTCAGAGCTTCCTCCAACTTGACGTAACCTAGGCGAACTGCTTCCATCTCATCTGCTGAGAAGAGAGCATCGATTACCTCAAGGTTCAAAGGCGAACCTCCTTGCTTATTCGCAGCTTTTGCTTCTTTAATTAGCCGCATATGGATAGAAGCCATAACTTCTTAATAATCATCCATCCATGGCAGGCTCTTCTCCATGAAAATTCTGAAGTAAATTTCTTCCAAAAGTCCCTCCACCTGGTCAAGTTGGCTAATCATTTCATCATACATTGCTTGCATCTTTTCAACTTTAGAAGTTTCAGCATCCTTTCTAGCAGATAAGGCTTTAACATCTGCTTGGAGAGAGACCCTCTCAGCTCTCCATTCTACAACTCTTTTCTTTAGGTCAGCAATGCCAGGCTCTACTTTCTCAATTATCGCTCGGATCATGTCCAACTTTTTGGTGAATTTAGTCTTGACATTTTTGTAGTCATTAAAAAGCTGTCCAGCCTTATCGTTATACTTAGCTTTGATGTTGGTAGAATGATCCCGTCTCATCTACTCCATTATTTCGACATATGTAGTCTTGAGCCCCTTGATCTCTTCAGAGTGAAACCCCTCTAATGCATCTACCACATTGTTGTGATCTAACTCCTTTTAGTGCAACTGCTTTCTCAAATCAAAGATTTTTAAATCTTTTTAGCAATTTTCTTGCTAATCTCCTCCTCGGCTTTAATTAACCTACCGTGAAACTCTAACAAGGCCTTCACACCACTCAGCCCGTCTACTAAAAGATTAATAGACCTCGAAAAGGAAAGAGGCGATGCCTCAGCAAGCAAGCGGGCTAGAGTTTCTCTCGGTTGATAGGCCTATTGGAACTCATCAATGTTCGAGTCTGTAGGGTCAGTAATGATAACTGCTCCCTCTTTCTCCTTCTCTTTATCTTTTCTCTTGGGGGTAAGGACTACCGCTCCTCTCTTATCTGTCTTCTCCTGCTATTTGGATGTTTCTAAATCAGATAAAGGAAAATGTGAAGGTCGAGGAGATTTAAAAGGACAGACTGGAGTCCGGGACCTTGATTAACAGCCAGGGGAGCGGGACCTTTTCCATGAACTATCCTTGGGGTCTTGGTCGCCCTTATCCTCGATCGGGCAGTAATGAACAGTCTCCCCTATTTTCAGCTCTGTAGTCTCAACATTTTCACTTGGTCCAAATGAAGATGTAGCTTTTTTGACATCCTTAGGAAGCACTTCCGGCCCTAACTGCTTTATCCTGGATAACATCTTTTCTCCTTTTGAATGTATGCCCCCTGCAATTGCAAAATACGATGGTTTAGCATTAGAATAAGAACTCGGAAAAAACATGACTGTGGCATAAACATGTGACTAGGTGAATGTGCAAGGGTGCATAGCGTCTGTAAGAACCCTTCCTCATGGGTTTCCGACTATCGTTGGATTTCCATTATTGATGCAAAATCCCTGTAATCAATCCTAAGTTTCGGACCCTGAAGATAGTCGGAACTGAAAATATCTCTGGGAATGAAAGTTCCTTCCTCCTCCTCCTCGAAGCTAAAAATGCTATGTAAGGCTTCCTCTACCTCTAAGTTGAGTGAGATGTCTAGGCTGATATGTCCAAAGGAATGCGCTTTACTTCGGTCCGAAGCGGTACACTCGTTGTCATGAGAGTGATAGCGTGCCCATTCCACTATCTTTGAACGGATGCTATCAGCATCCCATTTACTTAAGGTCTTGAGCCAACCACTTTTACGAGGTTCGCTCCTGAAGGAGCTTAACTTTGGCTCTTCTAAACCCATAAGGACAGTGGGGGCAACTCTGGATGGATCCGTAGTCAAGATAGCATCGAAAATGGAGGGATGAGAGAATGGTGCTTTGCTTGTCCTTCCAGTGGCCGAGTCTTTTCCCTTTTTCTTCTTTGCAGGCTTATGAGTAGAGGGTTGTCTGCCTTTCTTGACTGAATGACCAACTACCATTAGTCCAAGCCGGCCCAAGTTATCATTAGTGACTAAACGGGGGACCTCCCCGAGCTCCATTAGGATTTGCTGGAGTCTTTGTAGCATGTCTTCTAAGTCTTTTCCTGTAGCTGCCTTCACCATACCTAGAAAGGAAGTCCAGAGGGAATAAAATTAATACTTAATGTAGAACTCCTTATGGTAAGAATGTGGAAAGAGTTAGTGAAAAAAAGCTTACATCCGGGATGCCAATAAAGGAAGCATGGAGAATCATCCTGAACCAAGCAGTACTTGTGCTTTAACATACTGTACTTTGTGTATAGGTTCTCGACTGGCTTAAATTTGTTCCCCGCTTCAAGATACATAAAAGGAGAACCTTCTGATTTTATCTTTATAACATAAAGGATCCTGATTTGGCGGTGGGTAAGGGGCACCTCAAACTCCCTCATGAAAATAGCATATTGGCTAGTAAGGATGGTGTATCTATTAGGAAGCAATTAGAATGGAGCGATCTTCAAGTACGAAAGGAAGCCTGTGATCCATTGAGGAATAGGAGGTGAGGCTCTAGCCACACAATGATATCAAGAATAGGCCCATACCCTTCTAGTGGAGCATGTCCATTATTCGAAAGTGGGCAAAAGGATGTCCTCTCTAGGGATACCATGAGAGACTGCGATAATATCCAGCTACTTAGAAGTCAAAATGGAGGGCTTAGAGTCGATGGGATCCACCAACAGTTTGGATGGCCATATCCATACACTAGAGAGCGAGCAGAACTAAGATGGTTCGAGCGGCGCCCCGACGGTGCAGGATTTGAAGGAATGGAAAAGGACAGAGCCTGATCTCCAAAGACCGTCTGTGAACAAGTCTTACGATTGTCCGACATACCTGTCTAATATAATAACCTATATTACACACCGTCGTAGAGCATGAGAGTGTTTATGTGTACATGTGCACGCGTATGCAATGGGAAAAGAATAAGTTGGTAAATAATCTTAATCTAGGCATTCTATTATTAGTAGAAAACTATTTCAAACCATAATCTGCCCGAAGAAGCATATGCAAGGCCGCACTCAACAACCGAAACCAGAACAATATGTAAAGATTAGCAAGCGGCCAACGTCCTCTCTGTCCGATAGTCGAACACTTGAACATCCATGCCCTAGGTTTTAATTCAAGGTCCTGGTGATTCGAAAGTGTGTTGTGATCATATTTATGTGGTTCGAATCTCTCTTAACACAAACATACCCTAATTTATGTGTTTAACCAAAACTGGGCAAATGAAAACCCTAACGCATTAACCTAATACCAGACAAGGCACAAATCATGGTATACGGTTAATTTACATAGAAGCGAAGGAGGATAAAGGTCAGATGATGACCCTAGATGATGATTACGATGATTTGAAGGAATCTGGGTGGAGATTGGCACTAGCAGTTGGATGGGAGTCGAACAGTCTTGAAAAACTTAGGAACTAGAAAAGTGTGTGTTATCCCGCCTTTTGGCAAGGCTGTGACACCAAGAACTTGACTACAAACCAATGACAGTTCGTCTTGGAGATCAGTTATACGCAGGCTCACTATGGATATCGATGAATTTTGTCCGAGTCCGGATTGAGCTAAAATTGATATGACACGACAAGCAAAGCTATGAGATCCAACGTTCCAAATTTCAAGTCAATTGGAGTTCGTATGCTCAAGATATTGATCGATCACGGTTGAGAAATCCAAACTTGCATCGATCATAACTCGAGATCTACAAGTCCAAATGCCACCAAATTTTCGCAGGAGCTTACGTATGACCTAAGGAATTTTCATGCCAAATTTCAACTCGATTGGAGCAAGTCTTGATCGATACGAAATTCGTTCGTATCGATCGTGTATGGAAAAACTCCAACTTGCATCGATCATATCTCTTGATCTACAAGTCCAAATGCTATGAAATTTTCAAGGTAGCTTACATACAACATGAAGAATGTTTCTACCAAATTTCGACTCAATTGGAGCAAGTCTTGATCGATATGAAATTTGTTCGTATCGATCGCGGATGGAAAAACTCCAACTTGCATCGATCATATCTCTTGATCTACAAGTTCAAATGCTATGAAATTTTCATAGCAGTTTACATACAACATGAAGAATGTTCCTGCCAAATTTCGACTCGATCGGAGAAAGTCTTGATCGATATGAAATTCGTTCGTATCGATGGTGGATGGAAAAACTCCAACTTGCATCGATCATATCTCTTGATCTACAAGTCCAAATGCTATGAAATTTTCACAGGAGCTTACATACAACATGAAGAATGTTCCTGCCAAATTTCAACTCAATCGGAGCAAGTCTTGATCGATACGAAATTCGTTCGTATCGATCGCGGATGGAAAAACTCCAACTTGCATCGATCATATCTCATGATCTACAAGTCCAAATGCCATGAAATTTCCACAGGAGCTTACGTAAAACATGAAGAATGTTCTTGCCAAATTTCGACTTGATTGGAGCAAGTCTTGATCGATACGAAATTCGTTCGTATCGATCACTGATCGAGTCGAAATCGCCTGGGATCGATCGCGTGGGCCCACCCACATGCCAGAAGAAGTCTCCCGAGATCTGAGCGAGATATTTGCCTCCTACGCCTATAAATAGAGCCCCAGGGCCTACAGAAGAAGGACTTTTGGCCTCTCTACGCTGATATTATGCCGAAATGATTATCAAACTCGAGTGGTACTGTTGTAATCTTTTGTAAACAGCGAGTGAAATTCAATAAACATCAATCATTTCATAGTGGACGTAGGAAATTCGTCGAACCACCCTAAATCTGTGTGTTTCTATGCATTTTCTTATCTGTTTATTGGTGTGTTTGTTATATCTGCTTCATTTTACATATGTTTTCTTCATTTTATCTCTTCAAACACATCCGAAGGGTGTTGTGCCCAATTTTGATACAAACACTTTGGTGCTTTCACTGAGAAAAACCCAACTTTTCTCCTGCTCTGTGGATCTACTACCATTGTTGGATTGCAAAAATCTAAGGAGGAGATCCAGATCTGTCGTCCAGTGGTTTCTTCTATTTTATTCAGATTGCTCCAGATCTAAGAGGAACTGCATTCATCTATATTTTTGTATCCATGTTCTCGAATCCAGAGAATATGGTGATTTTCGTATCCATGTTCTCGAATCCAGGGAATATGGTGATTTTCGTATCCATGTTCTCGAATCCAGAGAATATGATCATTTTCGTATCCATGTTTTCGTATCCAGAAAATATGGTGAATTTCGTATCCATGTTTTCGTATCTATGAAAATGTGATGAATTTTGTATCCATCATTTCGTATCCATGTTTTCGTATCCATGAAAATGTGATGAATTTCGTATCCATGAAAATATGATGAATTTCGTATCCATGTTTTCGAATCCAGAAAATATGATCATTTTCATATCCATCATTTCGTATCCAGAAAATATGATCATTTTCGTATCCATCATTTCGTATCCAGAAAATATGATCATTTTCGTATCCATCATTTCGTATCCAGAAAATATGATCATTTTCGTATCCATCATTTCGTATCGATCGCTCTTCGTATCGATCACCTTTTGTATCGATACTCACATGCAGTTCGTATCGATCCATCTGCGTCCAATTCGTATCGATACTCACATCATGTTCGTATGGATACTCACACTCCGTTCGTATCGATCGCAACTGCTCTGTTCGTATCGATCGCAACTGCTCTGTTCGTATCGATCGCAACTGCTCTGTTCGTATCGATCGCACTTCGTATCGATCCAGACGCATCCAATTCGTATCGATCCTCAGATACACTTCGTATCGATCCAACCGCGCGCATTTCATATCGATCCAACCGCGTGCATTTCGTATCGATCCTCAGATACCACTTCGTATCGATCTTGCATCGTGCATTTCGTATCGATACTCAAATACCACTTCGTATCGATCCAGCCACGTGCATTTTGTATCGATCCTCAGATACCACTTCGTATCGATCCTGCAGCATGCATTTCGTATCGATACTCAAATACAGTTTTCGTATCGATCCATCTGCGTCCAATTCGTATCGATACGAAAAGTGATCGATACGAAAGTCGATCGATATGAAAAATTATCGATACGAATTTCGATCGATACGATAACTGATCGAACAAAGTTCGATCGATACGAAATTTCAAAAAAAAAATCGGGTACGATCCAAATTTCCAAAAAAAGAGGCGTAGTTAATTCAAAACTCAACTTAATAAAGGAACATTTTGATTGTTCCATGACTGGACGGGGCGTAGGGGATTACAGTAGCAATTGTTGAGTTGCAATGAAGGAATGGGTAAAGAAATACTACTCAACCATACTCCTAGAGGCTGGAGAACCTAGCTAATATGCTAAGAACTGGAGTTGATTAATATATCATGCTTTTAAGGTGGAATGCAACTTCCTCCAATTGACCAGCTTTTAAACACCTGAATTGACAACTATGGTATGATGGCTAATATGACGACTCCCCTACACTATCTACTCTGCCAACTCAAAACATAGCTGGTCACCACTGAACCATCTTCAAATGCCCGCATCTTAATCATTCCACGTCCACATGACTAAAAGCATGGCATACAACCTCAAGAGGGCTTCCTTAATACCCTATATAGGTCTCCTATCTGGATGAAAGTTTGGGATAAACACAAATCTATTAGCCCATTTTAACCAACTCGCCGTCCAATCGGCGTTACCAACCACTCAAACGTTGGACAATCATGCATGCATCATTCGCCAGTATTACAAGACCCCGTAGCCAGAAAATAGACCTAGTCATAATGACAATAAGAGAATCTTCCCCAGTGGAGACCTATTTATTGAAACCATCCTACATGCAGATTTTTCCAGCAAAAATTCAACATGCTGACTACGTCAGTGTACTTTGGAAATATAACCCCCGGCAGTACCTCATGAAGTGAGAATTGTGCATGGCTTAATCCAAGAGTGATGGCTGCCATCAAATGTAGATGTCTTCCCCCATTCCTCAAAGAACATTGTCAATTGTGGTTAGACATACCAGTTCTACTTCACATATCGTTGAAGGGAATGAAGAAGCTGGTAGCCAATGAATTTATCCAAAGCCCACAGCCAGTTGCTGCCAATACCCATAAATGAATTCATAACCAGTGCTTATTTCCAGACTTTGATAAGAGAATTTGTGGGTAGCCGCCGACGAGTACACCAACATATCTAGGCCAATATCGAGTTGATGAACCAGATGAAGGATCAACATGGCAAGATAAGGAGGGGACCTACTCCATACTCTAGATCGGAAAAATCCTCTTCTCTAGATGGCTACCGTGAACGCCAACGCCATAAGGCTGCTCCGGGAAGGATAACTCCAACAATATGTGCAAGCCCCATAAAACGAAGGACCGGGAAGATCCGACCCCTATCGATCAAGGACTTTGATCAAATTGAACCATTTGCGTTAGACTTCCAACTGAGAAGGGCTGGACTGAAGTGCAATAGCGAGCATATGATGCTGCCTCACTTATCAATGAGATTTGATTTGATCTCTTTTGAATTATTTCTAATTCAATTTCATTTACATTGCGGAATATGAATGACTTGAATTAAAATACTTGCAAATGATGCAGGTAACCGAGTACTTAAGATTGGGTGCAAAACAACCTCCATGGACTATGATCAAATCATTGAGGTATCATCATGACGAGCATGATTCAACCACTCATCGGCTACTATATTCCCTTGACTGGGGGCAAGGCATCAAAGCGGAAGAGACCGACAAGGTCAAGACTCTAGTACAAAGTGGATGCAACCGACCATCCACTCATCCACCTATGCAATTTAATTGGAGATATGGGAAAGACTTGGAGTGATATATCCCAACAATGTACACTCCATCTCATACTTGAAGCTCGCCAAAATACTTACGCTTCTTCTGATGCTCGATAAAATCGGAATCACACCAAGGGTGGACGCAACGTCACCATCCATGCATCCAATCCTACATTAGACACTTGGGGTTATTTGAGAACACATGTTTAAAGTGGATATGATTTGACCGTTCACTCCCCAGTATGCGTCTGTGATTCGGCAAAACAATCATGCCTTAAACCGACTTCATCAGGGGCCAACCCTCAATTTAAAGTCATCAACGACTGACTGCCTACTCACTAACCATCACGAGTTGTCATTTCAACTCTCTTTCTTAGCTCGATCGAAAGAATGCAAAGTGTAAATTGGACGTGACTCGACTGTCTGCTCTCCAATTCTTGCACCCGACTAAAGGGAAAATACACAACTCAGAGTGGATGTAGTTCGACCATCCCTTCCTATGCTCAAGCACAAAGCTTGCCAGAACAATAATCTTACTCCTTAGGCTTAGCAAAAGTGGAATCTAAACGAACATGGATGTGATCCAACCGTCCATAAACTAAATCTCATCCTTCATTGAGGGGCATATAAGTGGAAGTTAATCGGGATCCCACCGATCACTCGCTAAGTGAAACCCCAAGCTCAGGGACAAGCCATCACACTGCGGCAATAAGGGATTGATACACGAAAATCCTCTAACTAACTCCGGCTCTTAGAGTGTGAGCTGGAGTATAAGCTTACGGACATGGGCTCGAGGAGGATGGATCCGTCCATCTAACGACTTCACCCGTGTTCAACCTAAACCCGAGGAGGATGAATCAGTCCATCTAACGACCTCGCCTTCCATATTTACAAGCTCGAGGAGGATGGATCCGTCCATCTAACGACTCCGCTTGCCTACTCATGGTGGATATGATACAACCGTCCACGTACCTGATCAACTTCTTGTTCCTAGAGTGTGAACGAAATCCTAAAGCCTAAACAGATGTGACTGACCATCTGTCGGCTAACTCCAGATTCCCAGAGCGCGAACTGGAGTATAAACATTAAATAACTCTAAGTCCCCAGAGCGCGGACTGGAGTATAAACATCAACTAACTCCAGATTCCCAGAGTGCGAACTGGAGCATAAACATTAACTCCAGATTCCCAGAGTGCGAACTGGAGTATCAGAGTGCGAACTGGAGTATAAACATCAACAACTCCAGATTCCCAGAGTGCGAACTGGAGTATAAACATCAACTAACTCCAGATTCCCAAAGTGCGAACTGGAGTATAAACATCAACTAACTCCAGATTCCCAGAGTGTGAACTGGAGTATAAACATCAACAACTCTAGATTCCCAGAGTACGAACTGGAGTATAAACATCAACTAACTCCAGATTCCCAAAGTGCGGACTGGAGTATAAACATCAACAACTCTAGATTCCCAGAGTCCGAACTGGAGTATAAACATCAACAACTCCAGATTCCCAGAGTGCGAACAGGAGTATAAACATCAACTAACTCCAGATTCCCAGAGTGCGAACTGGAGTATAAACATCAACAACTCCAGATTCCCAGAGTGCGAACTGGAGTATAAACATCAACAACTCAAGATTCCCAGAGTTTGAACTGGAGTATAAACATCAACTAACTCCATATTCCCAGAGTGCGAACTGGAGTATAAACATCAACTAACTCCAGATTCCCAGAGTGCGAACTGGAGTATAAACATCAACAACTCCAGATTCCCAGAGTGCAAACTGGAGTATAAACATCAACTAACTCCATATTCCCAAAGTGCGAACTGGAGAATAAACTTCAACTAACTATAAGTCCCCAGAGTGTGGACTAAAGTATAAACACCAATTGGGTGCGAATGACCACCCATCAACTTGCTTCGGTCCCGAGAGCGCAGGCTAGTCTATAAACACCAAATGGGTGTGACTAACAACCCATCAACCAACTCCAGTCCTCTAAGCATGGTTTGGAATATGAATACCAAAAGGGATGTGATTTGACTGTCTATCTATCGGCTATGGTTCCTCATCAAGTTCTGTAATACAAAAAGCGGATGTGGTTCTACCGTCTGCTTTCCAATCTTCCCCTGACATGGGGGCACACTTAACACACAAAATTGGATGCGATCCTACCATCCAGCACTAAGCGGGTGTGACCCAACCGTCCATGCATAACCTTTTATCTCCGGCACGGGACCCATAACATAATTTTATAGGGATGCACTCCAACCCTACAAGACAAAATTTCTTCCTTGATTCGACAGAGAGATGCAGATTCACAAAACGAACCTAGCTGAATGTCCTATTCTAAATGGATGTGACTACCCGTTCTACTGCAAACGAACGTGGCACGACCGTTCATCCGCTAACTCTCCCCTATGATCCAATGGGCTGTTCGTGCAACATGGATGGATGTGACCTAACCATTTGCCAATCGATTCCTTCCTACAGTTCAGTGGGAGAAGCATCAAATTAAAGTTGTTGTAATGTGATCGACCACACTTCGACTTTCGCCATTGACTAGTGCTAGAGGGATTAATTGAGGAAAATGCGGTCCGACCATTTTCTACTAAAACTCTTAGTCCCCAGAGTGTGGACAGGGGTATAAACATCAAATAGTTGTGATGAATGGCCCTTCATCTGACTTTGATCCCCAAAGTGTGGCTACAAGAATAGACAAACAAATGAATGTGATTCGACCATTCATTCACCAACTCTGACCTAGACTCGACATGAGCAATATAAACTCACTACATGTGCAATTAGACCATCCATGAACTAACTCTTCTAACTCAAGACTGGAGGTAGAAGTACAAATCACCGAAAGAAGAGAAAGGTGACTCACTACATCTCCAGCTTAGCGTCCTTTACAACTTAAGGCAACGAATACAAGGAGACCCTAATGCTAACCAATCAGAATGATGCCTGAAGTTCTGGGCAACCAATTATATCGTACCGCCGGATCGATAGGCAATATCGATATGCACCTTTCAGATCGTACCATTGAATCGACGGTCAATATCAGTCCTCTTCGTCTACAAGTCGATGTGACTCGAACTCCATCGAATACCTTTGACCAACAGAGCATGGATAGAAGAATAAACCACGAATGGGTGTGACTTGACCATTCGTCCTCCGTTACCTTCCTTTGATCCGTTAGGAAGAGCATGAGACCAAATGAGCATGACATGACCGCATTCGAGCTAACTTTATCCCTAAATCTGACGGGAGAACGTAAATCGAAATGGACATGGTTGATCACCCAACTCCAAATGAATGCAACGCGACCATTCATTCATTGACTCTTACCATGATCCGACTAAAAGAGCAATTCAAAACAAGTGCAACCTAAACATCTGCACACTGATTCTTACCCTGGATTCAACAAGGGAAGCATCAATCCTGCATTGGATCTGACTGGACGATTCACTCTTCAGTTTTTGCCCAAAGTATGGCGACATAAGCAGCGAAGTGAATGTCATTGACCGTCCAGAATCTAGCTTATGTCTGAATGTCGGCAAAGTAACAATGTATTCTGCCAATAGGAAAGAACTAGAACATAATACAGGATAGGCACGACTCAGCCTTCCATCGGTTAACTCGATCCCATGGTTCAATGGGATAGAATACAAAATTGAAGCGGACATTATCTACCCTGCCACTTATCAAGATATTCCCCTGACTTGGGGGCACGAACAAGAAGATAAGATTAATATGATTCAACCATTCATCAGTCAACCCTGGTTCTTAAAGCTTGAACTACAGTATAGACACAACTAGGACGAGACTAGACCGTCCGCGTAATGCATCCGCCAACCCGAGGCTGGGGGCAAAAGAGTAATTATCTGAGAGTTGACTATGACAATTTGAACCTATGACCCATGCCTGATATTCATAACAACTCTAGGTTATGACTGAAAGAATGCCTAGAGATAGAATCATCAGATCAATACCCGAACTCATGGGTGATTGATCATCATTCCAACCGTTACAATGAGCAATGGATCGCGAGTACATTGAATGAAAAGCGCATCATTCAAAAACACAAGTGAATTCAATCTTAAAGCTGGAGCCAGCTATGTAGTAGCGTGCATTACAAGACTAAGTTCTACTAATCCTTTAATTCAACGTCCTTATAAGCTTGATCATTTACCATTGCAAACAAACACATGAAGCGCCTACAACCTATCACAAGTATTGTAGATCAGATCATAACTCTGCGCAATGATGAAGAAAGAGTCAACTGTTTTACTTCAGGTGAATCTTGATGTGTTCGCTTGGACTCAATCTCATATATATATATATATGGACTCTCGCCATCCATGAAGAACCCTGCATTAAATGTCGACCCGAGGCATGTCTCGGTGAACAAAAATGATATGACATGGATCCGGAGAGATCTGTTGCACTTAAAGAGGAGGAAAATCTGCTCAAAACCAGTGGGTTTATCCATGATGCCCTCCAACCAAAATGAGTATCCAATCCTTTACTTATAAGAAAAACGAACAGAGAGTGGAGGACATACGTCAACTACTCAAATTTGCATGGGGTATGACAAAGCACAGCTTTCCACTTCCAATGATCAACCAACTGATGGACCCAACCATCAGACATGAATTATTCACATCCATAGATGCAAACTCCAGATACAATTAGATACTGAAGCATGTCCCAGACCAGGAATACAACTGTTTCGCTACTAACCCGGGCCTATAGTGCTATGCTGCAATCCATAGATTCAAACTTAAGGACACTGGTGCTACTTACCAAAGGACGATTAACAGATCATTCAAAAATTAGATCGACCGATCGATAAAGGTAGATGTGGTCAATATGATTGTGAGATCATGACTATAAAACGACCACATCGATGACTTGGCAGAGATATTCAGTGCTCTCCAGAAAATGCAGGATCAAACTCAATCCTTCGAAATGCTCTTTCACCATTACATCAGAAAGATTCTTTGTTTTCATCATCAATTCTCATGGAATCAAGACTAATTTCTAGAATATTCCGACAGTTAGAGACACCTATGTACCAAGGACAACCAAGCAGCTCTGATAGATCGCTTAAACAGACCTTCCATTTTACCCAAACCTTTGGATTGCGAAGATTTATACATCAATTGGGCTCTGTCAACACGTGCCATAAGCGTCGCAATGCTATGTGAAGAGAAACGAATCCAAAGACCAGTATATGATGAAGGCTGGCTATTGACAAGCTCACCCCATTAACGTCCATATCAACCAACCGTTACGATAGGTCCAATAGAAAACTTAGATGTTTTAAAAGTTACTCAAATGGAGTATCAAGCTAAGCCAATTTGATATCACTTATCTCCCTCGGAGAGCTCTCCATGGTCAAACATTAGCATGCTTCATATCTGAATCCACCACATCAGACGACTATCCGAAGAACAGTGGAGAACCGTCTAACCGATGGAGAACGTACACCGATGGAACTTCCAATAATCGGCTTTCTAACATCGAAGTTGATTAGTGACTACTGAGGAACAATCGATCTGCCACGCCCTCAAACTCAACTTCCCTGTAACAAATAACGAAGCTAAGTATGAAGCCTTAGAGCTCAAACTTGCAAGAAAACTAGGAGTGGAAACTTTATATATCTTATGTGATTACTGGTTAGTAGTATACCGAGTCAGGGAAGATTATTCGACTAGGGGGCAACATCTTACTCCTTATCCTAGCAGGGTCCAAAAGCTACTAGTCGACTTCGACTATTACACCATTACACACATTCTCGGAGAACAAAATGAAAAATCTAAGTCATTGGTCAAGCTAGCCAGTTCTGGGGATGCGTGGCAAAAAGACTTTGTCCCAGTTGAAATACTTATTATTCCAAGCATTGACATATGAAGATAACTAGATCTTAGAGATGGATCTAGGAAAGGAGTCATGGATGACTCCTCTCGAAGATTATCCATAATCGGGGATTCTTCTTGAATGAAGGAATGAGAAATGGCATATCCTCTGTGAAGCCTCACTACATGATTATGTCTCGATCGTTCGACTCCATCGATACAAAGCATTACTTTTGCAGCCATCGATCCGAGACCCAATATTATGTATCCATCGATACGAAGCATGCATTCCAACATCTCAGATCGATCCAGGAGAGGATTGATACAAAGGAAGGACTTAAAACAACTATCAAACGTTGTTACAACTCGAATTTCACAATCGATCCAGGAGAGGATCGTTACGAAACTCAATAAAAAAAACTTGACAACGACCCGTGAACGTGCAAACGTTGACGGGAGTCAGGTTAACATACGTACGCGTATGACGAATTAATATTCAATTTTCAAAATTTACAAGAATTGAATGCTCACCTGATGACAATTACAACAGTGAACAACAAATCGCTAGCACTCGACACTCAGTTACAACAATGCACTACATAATCATTGGCAGTCAACAAATCAACATTCATATTACTGGAAATCAATCGAAGGTTACATCTTTTGACGAAAAGATAGCAACTACTCAACGAATCAGATAGAACTTTTTCAGAATGAAGGATGCATCATTTCAAAGCACGTCATGTTCACACATGACGTACTTTGGGGGGCAAATGTTATCCCGCCTTTTGGCAAGACCGTGACACCAAGAACTTGACTAGAAACCAATGACAGTTCGTCTTGGAGATCGGTTATACGCAGGCTCACTATGGATATCGACGAATTTTGTCCGAGTTCGGATTGAGTTAAAATTGATATGACACGACAAGCAAAGCTATGAGATCCAACATTCCAAATTTCAAGTCAATCGGAGTTCATATGCTCAAGATATTGATTGATCACGGTTGAGAAATCCAAACTTGCATCGATCATAACTCGAGATCTACAAGTCCAAATGCCACCAAATTTTCACAGGAGCTTACGTATGACCTAAGGAATGTTCATGCCAAATTTCAACTCGATTGGAGCAAGTCTAGATCGATACGAAATTCGTTCGTATCGATCGCGGATGGAAAAACTCCAACTTGCATCGATCATACCTACAAGTCCAAATGCTATGAAATTTTCACAGCAGTTTACATACAACATGAAGAATGTTCCTGCCAAATTTCGACTCGATCGGAGCAAGTCTTGATCGATATGAAATTCGTTCGTATCGATCGCGGACGGAAAAACTCCAACTTGCATCGATCATATCTCTTGATCTACAAGTCTAAATGTTATGAAATTTTCATAGCAGCTTACATAAAACATTAAGAATGTTCTTGCCAAATTTTGACTCGATCGGAGCAAGTCTTGATTGATACGAAATTTGTTCGTATCGATCGCGGATGGAAAAACTCCAACTTGCATCGATCATATCTCTTGATCTATAGGTCCAAATGCTATGAAATTTTCACAGGAGCTTACATACAACATGAAGAATGTTCCTGCCAAATTTCAACTCGATCTGAGCAAGCCTTGATCGATACAAAATTCTTTTGTATCGATCGTGGATGGAAAAACTCCAACTTGCATCGATCATATCTCTTGATCTACAAGTCCAAATGCTATGAAATTTTCACAGGAGCTTACGTACAACATGTAGAATGTTCCTGCCAAATTTTGACTCGATTGGAGCAAGTCTTGATCGATACCAAATTCGTTCGTATCGATCACTGATCGAGTCGAAATCGCCTGGGATCGATCGCGTGGGCCCACCCACGTGCCAGAAGAAGTCTCCCGATATCTGAGCGAGATATTTTTCTCCTACGCCTATAAATAGAGCGAGACTCTTGGAAAATTCTGTTCATTAAATCTATGAAGAAAGAGGTGCATTAATCAATTCAAAAGGCATTACTAACCACTCGTACGAACCATATCTTGTTCGAAACGCCGTCAATGGAATACTACCTTCCGCCACCCTTAGTTGATGGAACCTTGTCACCAAATCCAACTGAGAAAACACTTTGGCTCCACTCAACTAATCAAATAAATCATCGATTCTCGGAAGGGGATATCATTTCTTTATCGTTATTTCATTCAACTTACGATAGTCGATACAAAATCTTAACGACCCGTCCGGTTTCTTCACAAACACCACGGTCGCTCCCAAGGTGAACTGCTTAGTATACTAAAAATCTTTCCTTCTAATTCCACCAGCTGCACCTTTAACTCCTTCACCTTGGTAGGTGTCATTCTACTAGGCGGTCTACTTACAGGTTCAGCTTTATGTACAAGATCTATTCGAAACTTAATAGCTCATTTCGATGGTAGTCCTGTAATAGGCTAAAAAAACATCTGTAAATTCTCTAACTACGAATTCAGTTCATCTTCCTCCTCTATTACACCTAATAAAGCACAAACATCAAAATTTGTATTCTCTATTGAGTATAATTCGGTCGCTACTATTACGGTGTCTTAGTGATATTTTCCTATCTTAGCAAAATATTCTAGCATTATATTTATTTAATCAGTCCATGACCAAAATAATCCTAAAGCCCACGAAATCAAATACATGCAAACTGCAGGCAAATATATGACCTAACAATGCAAACTCTAAATGGTCACATCTCATCCCTAGAGTTGCGTACCCCCTATCAGATTCGCAACCCTTAAGGAAGTAACTAGGTATGAGGCTTCTAGGTTAATCTTATCTACCAAATAATGAGATATAAATGAATGTGATGCATTGCTATCAAATAATAATCTAACAGGTATACCATGAATCAAAAGCATACCTCCCATCATAGTTTTCCCTTTCTCCTCAGCTGTTGGTCTCGAGGTAGTCGGTTACAAAGCAAATACTTTTTCTTTTTCTGCCTTGGCCACTTTTGGACATTTGTTCTTGTAATGTCCCACTTGGTTGCAGTTAAAGCATTTAATGTTCTTCTTTCCAATGACTTCCTTTCCCTTACCAGTTCGACACTCATGAGCATAATGGCCCTTCTTGTCACACTAGTAACACACAACCTCTGACTTTCCTTTCTTGGCAGCTCCACCCTTCTAAGCTCCCTTCTTCTGGTAAAACTTTCTCTTCTGATTCTGTCCACCCTAACTCTCTACTAGATTATTCTTACTAAACAAAGCAAGCATCTCTTTATTTCGCAAAGCCATCTCCACGACTACTTCATATGGATCCCTGAGATGTGGTAACATTGCCCTAGCAATCTCAGGTCTCAATTAATAGATGAACTTCTCATTCCTTTCGATCACTATATACGCGATAGCATACCTATATCGGGACAGCTCCTCGAATCTGGTTGCATGCTCAAGCATCGTCATATCACCTTGCACCAACTCAGCAAACTTCCTCAATATAGTTGACTTAGAGATCTCAGACATAAACCTTTCTTCAAACCTTCTCCTAAACTCTGCTCAAGTCAGAGCCTTTTCTGCTACTCCAATGGTCATACTATTCCACCAGTACAATACAAATCCTTATAGTTGCCTGGACGCCAATCTCCTTTTCTGTTCGTCATTCAAACCAAGATCAGCAAAAATCCTTTCACAATGAAGCAACCAGTTCTCCACTTCAATTGCATCCACGGTTCTAATGAATGGTTTCCCTACATGTCTTGCATAGTCTCTACTCAAAACAGCATAATTGTTGACAACTGGAACTTCCTAATTAGCTACTCTAATATTTCCACCAACTAATCCAGCAGCAGCTCCTGCTTGCATCATGTTGACAAAGAACTGATATGTTGCTCCCATATCAACCAGTGGTGTTCTTGCAACTACAATAGCAGCTATCCGTCGAACGAATTTCTCCTTATGTTAGGCCTACCATTTCCATTGGTAGTGGTGCTTTCTCCATTGATATTCACTCTTCTATTTCCTACCTCCATATCTTACTTCCTTATATATGTATTCGAACCTTAGTAAGATATGGAAGAACGGTCTAAAGGAGAGGGATAATAGAGATAAAGTGTATCCTTTTATATAATAAATACAAGTATGTTACTATAGTGTTATTCCATATACCAATCTTATTCTATGGTTCATTCAGATTATGTTTTCAAAACTCTTTTTGAAGTTCAAAATTCTTTAATTTTACAGAAACATATTCTCTAATACCAAGTTGTAACAACCCTTATTTTGAGGCCTGAAACTAAGCGTTACAGGTGCAACAATCATCTATAGTATTAATTTTTGATGATAAAATACGGTCATGTTAATGGTACCCATAATATCAAAAGCACAAGAATATGAAATAATTTTAAACACAATTTCAAAGCAAACTTTCACATTTCCTCTCAAAGATAATATTCCATATTCGTTACATAATCCCAAATGTTGCCCAGGTTTTGATAAAATATAATTATTACAAAATGCTCCAAGAGCGACATATTAAGATGCCCCCTTGGTTAATCAGAGTTACTAAATAGACATATACATCTAATGTCAATACATTCGTACAACAACTGACATAACACATCGGATCATGGTAATAAATAGACTCTTATATAACTAGCTTTGCCTCATGCACGTCTCAAGAAGTTTTATTCCCTAAAACCTACTTAACCTGTAAAGCCATTACTCCCGACCTACTCAAATCAAATTTTGAGCACCCGAGAGTTTAAAGGGAAAACATAAACTTTGAGTCAGACAAAAAGCATGGTCTGAATATTAATATGTCATCTCAGTTTATAGATATTAAGTGAGACCACCCCGCTGAGATGAACGAATTTCCCCCTCACTAATATCCCTTTTTAAAATATATCTTTTGCAAATAAATTCCTATAACCAAACTGCTTAAAATAAACAATATAAACAATAGTGTGCATACATGTTGCATGGGTAATAATGACTATCCATTAAATTAGTGAACTATTCATCCTAATGTTTAGTTTTCACAGAGTAACTACCAACCTACATGGCTGACTCAGGTCTACCAGATATACCAAATTCTCTAACTGATTGTTAGAAGAAAACTGGATGGTCTGTCCAAATACACTTATCCTAGATTTTACCTGACTATCTATCAATCTCATAGTTTTGCTAGGCTTACTATGAAGCTAAGGTTTTGCAGGCCCACCTATAACCTATCTTATCTTTATGTATTCCTTTTTGCGCATAAACCTACCCTTTGTCTTACCTTTGACAAAGCCTTGCACATTGGAATTTTGGACTTATATTAGTTAGGGGCTAATAGTTGAAGTATAAGGCTCTACCATACACCGGTCCCATCTGGTCTTCTAATCTCTAAATCAATTCATCCTATCACAACTATCCAAAAGTGATAAGAACAATAATTTCTTTAGTAAAATTCTGGGCTAAATACCCTTTTCTATTTCCTTGAAAACACTTTCTTTATCAGATGATTTAACCCTTGAAATTATACTTTTAAAACAAGGAAAATATTGCCCTTTATTTTATCCAAAATAATTATGCCATGATATATGCTTTTATAAAATAACATTGGTGAATCTCAAAATCACTTGGAAGTTAATTCACTTCAAAACCATAGGATATAGAGCCAAAACAATATAAAACCTTTATATTGATAAAACACGGCAACGACATAGTCGACGAGGGTCTGCGCCCCTCTAAATATGTTAACGTCTTTAACTTTTAAAACATAAGGCCATAAGGCCGATAACAGGGACGTCGCACTTCATAATGTGTCGACTTCGTAGTATATAAAGCATAGTTTGAATAGTTTAAGGTCTTAAAGCTTAATATCGACATAGTTAAATCTTGGCATCAAATGCCTCAAAGAAAAATATGCGGCTTCATTAGAGTCAAAGTCAATATAAGCAGCATTATAACCCTCTTTGAAAATAGATTACTATTATTAAAAGTGGCAGCCGTTACAGTCAAAGTTATAACATACAGCTCTATATTGTCGAAGTCATTGATAGTGGAATTGTTGCCTATAAAGTTGAAGTCGATATGTTTGAAACATGCGGCGCCACTATTGCCACTATAAGTACTTCAAACCAATGGAGTAGGCATCCTTGAAAAAATAAGTGGCATTGCTTTCGTTGACATCGACAAGGATAAAAGCGGCATACTTAAAGTGTTTGAGGGAAACAAGCGACGTCATTCTCTTCGAAGCTCATGATGTCGATGGTATCTATGCTGACGTCGACTCCAACCTTACCGAATTCATTCCATATCGTCTAGAATGATATCCTATGTATTCATTAAGGTTGGCAACATATAACAGCGGCATAATGGACTTCGATAGCCATGATTTCAAAGTGGCAATGTCATAAATAACCTAAAAACTGCAATTTTGCTATTCAAAGTAATTTTGTTTCACCAACTCCTTGTATTTGTCAAAATACTATTAGATGACAAACTTTTTTATCAAATTATTTTCCAAAAAACTGCCATAGGGTTGATTTATCATTCCGAAACATATTTGCAAACCATTAACTTATATTAATAGTTTAATATAAATATAAAGCTTTTCTAGCCCAATAAATCTATATAAGATCATAAACTCATGGGAAAATCTCCAAAAATCATGATAAGTCCAATTTATTATATCCTTCAACATATAAAATTTTGGGACAAAAAACATAATTTAATTATTTTTAATAATTAAAACCCAAAATAAACCATTTTCCAACCTTAGAAAATTCAACAAATATTCTCATTAAATCGGAAAATTATGAAATTAAAATCCACTTTTAAAATAATGTTTCTAACATTATACTAAAGTTTCAAGTCATTTGGTGTTACATGATAGGTTTTTCTAACTCAAACGTATCACTTAATTTCATAAATAAATTCCATAAATTCACCAATAAGCATATAATCATTCAAAATATCGTAGCATGGCATAATATAAGCAAAAGAATTGGATTTATGCTTAAAACCGAAAATAATACTTAAATATGAGGTGCACAACTATTATTCACCTTAAATGGTTTAAGAAGGTTGAGATTTGAATTTGATTTGATTCCCCTAAGCTTTCTATTTGTTTTCCTAGCTTTTCTTCCTATTGAATCTTGTAGCAATGGTCAGCCTAAACTTTAGTTTTGTTTGTATAAGTGTAAAATGAATAAAGATAAAGGAGGTAGGGGTTTGTATTAGGAAATGTAACCCTTTTTCCTATTTACCCTTCTCATATATCATCCTTCTTATTAATGTTCTAATTAATTTCATTAGTTCATTAATTAAGGCATGAACCCTGCTAATTATCAAATCTCACTCTCCTTAACCTTTTACATTATTTTATTTAATTTATCCAATAAATATCCTAAATAATGTAAATTAAGATTAGTGTCATTACACTTTCCAACCAAGTCGAACGAGTTATATATGGAATGAAATCTGAATATATTTGGAAATTAGCAGTCATATCTTTTGTATATGGAAATATTCGATTTGAGCAGGCTATACACGGAAATTTCCCATCCTACCAGATTAACCATGCCACCTATTCACCCCTATAAATATCCAAGCGTTTGGTAGCTATAATGACTGATAGCTTCAAGCTTTTAGGCTACAGAAAGAAAACCAAACCGAGCTTCCGGATTCCTATATTCAATCATAAATTATTGTATTTCACATCAAACTCTTGTAAAAGTTAAAATATAAGGAAACAAATAAATATGAACATTGGACATAGGCCCATAATGGATGAACCACTATAAACCTGTATGTCTCTTAGTTTCCTAGCATTTTATTTTCTATTAAATCTGTTGCTGTCAATTCAATTGAGGGTGTTTTCCATTTGTCATGCAAATAATATAAAATATCGATATGCGTTTAAATTAGATTTAAATATGACGAAATTTTTCGGACTTGAATGGATTTGAGGCCCATATGGGGGTTGTTTATTTCGGCCATGGTAGAAGCAAGGTGGGTTGGAATTTAAATTAGAAAAGAGGAGAATTGGTGTGAGAAAAATAAGGATCTAGATCCTTATTTTACTCCTTAGGATCTCCTTGTTTAATTATCTCCGACCTACACTTTTCTATGACTTTAGGGAGCCTCCATACCATCCGCTTACTGGCTGAAATCATCCTTCCCTTATCCTTAAATTTTCAAGCATCTTAAATACAAAATTAAATCAAATACGATCGTTGGTGGTAAAGCTAATTGGAAGCTAGCAATTTTTGGACTTGCAATTGGAATCAAGAAGTTTAGTTCATCATTTAAAGGTGCGAATTCTAGGCTTTGGTGAAAGGTAGATCTCTTGTTTATTAACATATATAAATGTTTATTTAATCATTAAATAATATGTCAGTTAGTTAGAAATTATCATGTGACGACCTGTATTTTATATATCGAAGGATTGTAAAATATTTTTATTTTATCCATATGAGAACGTATGATTCTATAATTTTGGGATTTGACTTCAAGGGATAATTTACACACCTTTGATTTTTTCCAAATTTCTATGTGACCGTTTTGACCCTAAAAATCTTGTTTGGACAATAAATTTCGATAAGCATCGAATTAGGGTCTCAAACCAGTTTCATTACTTCAAGATAACAGTTTTCCATTTCGTAGAGTGGTCATAATAGAAAAATGAACTTATGGTTAGAAAGTTTCGTCTATTTTAAGTTTTGTAAACTGCTGGTCAGAATTAATGTGTAACTTGCGAAGCCCTTTAGTTGGCCCATTAGTCTAATTAGAGGATCGATATAAATAGGGGCGTATGAGTCAAATGAATACTTCCTCTCTCATTCTAAATCAGGTCTAAACCCTAATTAGCCCTAAATCCATTCTATTTCATCCAAATTTCTCCTTAAATCCAATTAGATTATTGATTAGTGATTAAATCATCAACTAGAAGATAAAGATCATTGATTTGCTTGATTTGGGGTACATTCTATTATTATCCAGATTGGATCTACATTCATATTGATTGAATTTGGTAATTGGTGAGTAGTTTATGCCTTCTCAATATATTATGTTGTTTATATGGTAGAATCATATGATTTGTTATATTTTAAATCGATTTTTGGCGATAATCCTTTTCTAACTTTAATACATGTTAAACTATATATATATGATCTAGATTGATTAGAAATCACCCTTGCTTATGCTCATATATTCATGCTATATGTAGAAATATCATAGAAATTAACGTTTTGTCTTATTTTTATGGATTGCTTATTTGATTGGATGAAATTGCTTGGTATTCTATGTTTGGATGATATGATTTGATATTGTTTGCTAGTGTTGTGATTTCATAGAAAGTTAGGTCGAAGAATTGAGCAAATCGGAGGCAAAGTTGGTCGAAATTGGATGAAACTTGGCAGATAAGTCATAATCGATACCGACTTAAGGCTATAACTCGGCACCGAGTTATGATGCTAACTCTTGTGCACTTTTTGACTTCACGGATGGGAAGGATTAGTCAAGTGGAGGTTGCCTATAGCTTGATGCTGGAAATTTTGCTAAGTGCTGAGTGTGATGACGAGTTATCTCTAGAACTATAAGAAAGTGCTTTGGGTTAGGGGCCGAGTTATCAAAAGTGGATATGTCGAGGTCCAAGGCACTGAAAGGGGATTACCAGAGACATGGAAGGGATATTAGCCATTTGTTGGCCAAGTGTATAACTTGACACCGAGTTATACATATAACTCGGTATCGAGTTACCATGGTGAATGTTATGATAGTGGAACTTCTTAGGACTATTGTTGAGGTCCTGTAGATCGTGTTGGAGGTGGTGGCTCATTCGTATCAGGTTGGATGACGATATAATAGCATGACGAAAAGTTATAGTCTTCGGATGTTGGCTCGTATTGGGATTAGATTCCGAAGATGGCGGCTCGTAAAGAAGGAAGTTGTATGATCGGGGAATATAGAAGGTTCCTCATGAATAACGGAAACTGGACTGGACAAGAAGGCTCAGTATCAAAATGGAGCAAAGGAGGGCTCGGATGTATGTGCTAAGGAATTGTTGGTGATTCGAAGAGTTTTCAGTTGTACTCGAAGTAGGGGTATTGTAAGTGGGGGTGCCCATGGGTTAATTGAGGAACCTGTATATCTTGGACCTATAGCTTTGGGTCTAGTATTCGGTTGTGGGCTGCGAGACATGTATCTAGCTTTGGGCTGTGAGATACGAGAGTACAACAAAGAACCGGGATTTCCATTAGTCCCTGGATTGGGGGCATACAAGTTATTATATATTCAGAGCACAATGAGTAATAATTAGGATTGTTGATGAATGCTATGGATGCTTTAGTTTTTATATTTAGTAGGCTATCACTCATAGGTATAAGGGGTAGTAGGTATTGGAGATAAGAATACCTAGAAGACTGATATCCTTTATTTGGTTTGTGGTATATCTTTATGATATTATAGAATAGCATATTATTGTGTTATATGCTAACTCTTTGGTTGCAGGGACATGTCAGGCATGGTTCGTGTACTCTTGTTCCTTACCATATTTACCTGTATAGTGTTTTGAGACTCATTTACCACTCACACTGGACTGTTGTATGACCCAAGGTTGTATGCTTTGTTTCTTATTATCATAGATACTCTTAAATGAGTAGACTAGATAACAGTCTAGGTGATGCAAGTGCTGTTCGAAGGACGAGCTGGATGGAGCTATCTTGTATTATATACATATATAGGTTTCTATGCTTTTCTGCCGAGCAACGCTATGAAGCCCATGACAGTGCTTGCTTCTTTCTATTTTATGAGATAGTTTATTTGAGTTTACTTCTATTGTATAAACTCTACTACATTTGATGTATAACTTTGTGTATCTATTGCTCTGATGATGATTTGTTCACATAGTTATTATTATCTCTTCTGTTATATCTGTGATATTATATTTTATCCATGCGCTATGAGATATGACAGGTTATATGCTGCATTTGTTCATTCTAAATACTGATTATCATCCTATACCGGTCGGGCACGACAGCAGCGCACTAATTATATACTATTGGTGTCGGTAGTATAGGACGGCCATCACATTTAGTATCGGACCTTTAGATACACAATTAACTAGATTTGACACCATGATCCAGTAGAGATAGGGAAGGCGTTATCGCCTTAGACTGGATCTTTAGTGTGTGTACATATATACGAGAGAGTGCGTACTTGTTATAAGTTTAGTTTTCAAAGCTATATAATAATATATTATATAGTATAAGTCACATGCACATGAGCACTATGGACACTGTTTTTTTATGAGAGGCCGATCATTCTTGTTATAGATAAGAATGAGCCGGCATACAAGGAACACTGTGAGAAATTCTGCTTCAGGAGTAGAGACAAGAGCGGGATCAGGAGCTGCTACGCCTGATGTCCAAGCCATGGTCAATGCTATGATGGCTAATATGATGAGGAATGCTCCTAGAGTGGTGATAGGTGGAAGCCTCTAGTGCAAGCGCCTAGGGCTAATTTTGCCAAGCTGAGCAAGGATTATTCTACTCTTGGAAGGAAGCACTTTCATGGAACATAGTCAGCTAAAGAAGTGCAAGATTGATTGGATACTTGTGAGCGCATCCTCGGTGGTATGTAGGTGGAAGATGCTATAAAAAGGAAACCGACTTTAAGACAGCTTTAGGGCTGAGCTATGAATTGGTGGAATGCTATTGCTATTGCTACTCCGGAAGACCAGTTTTCTTGGTTTTTGTTTAAGATGAGGTTTGAGGAGAAGTTTATTCTGGCCGCTCAGAAGTTGGTTCTGTTCATAAAACTTGCTAATCTCAAGCAGGGAGAGATGAAAGTTTTTGAATATGTGGTATAATTTGATGGTTTATCTAAGTATGGGATGTCGTTCATTGCTACTCCATTGAGGAAGAATAAGAAATTCATCATTGGTTTGGATGACTAATTGGGAGAAAGGCTAGTGGACCATATAGATATGCCATTTGAGAAGCTTGTAGAGAAGGCACTTCGTCATTAGAGCTAGTACCCTACAGCTAAGACTGCTATTATTGTTTCTACTTAGAAAGAAGAGCCAAAGCCGCAACAAGGTGATGAAGGCAAGAAGAAGTGGAATGGAAAGAGAAAGCAGTCCCAGGGAAAGGGTGATAAGAAGAAGGGTAAATGGGAACCTACTTGCTTTGGATGCAAAGAAAAGGGTCATTTGATTAAAGATTGCAAGGCAAGTGAGAAGAGGAAATGCTACAACTGTGACAAGCTTGGGCATTTGAAGAGGAATTGTCCAGAACCAGTAAAGGATAAGCAGGTAGTGAAAGCGTATGCCTTAGACATAGTCCCGACTTCGTCAAGTGTTTCCTTGGGGAAGGAGAAGGGGAAGGTAGCCGTCATCCAAGGTATGCTTTCTATTGGTGATGTTCTTGTTCGAGTTTGTTTGATACCAATGCTTATCATTCATTCATCTGTGGTGACCTAATAGATAGATTGGGATTGGAACCTGAGATAGTAGACCGACCCCTAATCATAACGAACCATGTTGGAGGCTCTACTAGTCTTTACATGGTTTATCATGGCCTAGTTTTATCAAGTCATGGATGTTCTTTGGTTTGTGATTGTTTTGTTTTGAACTTTGTTGGGTTCGAGATTATCTTGGGTATGAACTGACATAGGAAGTATGCAACGATAGTGGATTGTGAGAAGCTACTAGTGAAAATAGTGGATGTGGATGGGTGAACAGTAGCGATTAGCTGCCTACCGAAGGATGAGGTGATGGTTAGCTTTCTATATTCGCTTGAGGTTCGACATGAGGGATTGTCATCGATGCCTATCGCTAGAGAGTATCTAGACATCTTCGAGGAAGTAACTAGATTGCCGCCGCATAAAGAGATCGAGTTTCGGATAGACTTGGTAAAGGAAGCTAGATCGATAGTTATGCCTTTAAGGCATATGGCTCCCAGAGAGCAGAAGGAATTGGAGGTGCAAGTGAATGACCCATTGAGGAAAGGGTTCATTCAAAGGAGCATATCTAAGTGAGGCACACCTATACTATTCACAACAAAGGCGGATGGCTCTTTGAGGATGTGTGTGGATTATCGTGAGCTGAATGAAGTGACAAAGAAGAACAAGTTTCCACTCCCACGAATTGATGACCTATTTGATCAGCTGCATGGTGCAAAGGTGTCCTCTCAAATGGATTTGGTGATGGGATTTCACCAGTTGAGAGTAGCAAAGGAGAGTGTGCCTATTACTGCGTTTTGATGCCGTCGGGTTTCTATGAGTGGTTGGTGATGCCATTTGGATCGACCAATGCTCCAGCATACTTTTTGGATCTCATGAATCAGGTTTTTCAGAGATCGGTTGAATAAGTTATGCTTATGGTCATGGATGATATTCTGATCTTACTCTAGAACTGAAGAGGAGCACTCATTTTGTTCTAGGATTTTTTCTATTTGTGGGTCACAATACGCACTTGGGAATTGGGTTAGAGATATTAAGGAAGCACAAGTTAAGAGCGAGTTCTCTAAGTGTCACTTCTGGAGAGAAGAAGTGAGATTCTTAGGTCACGTCGTTCCAGGACAGGGTATAACTGTGGATCCTATGAAGGTGGTAGTGGTCCAAGATTGGAATCATCCCAAAAATGCTACAGATGTAAGGAGTTTCCTAGGATTGACGGGAAACTATAGTCGTTTCATCAAGGACTTCTCAAGGATAGCGGCACCATTGACGAATTTGACGAAGAAGAATCAGACTTTTGTATGGGATGCGAAGTGTGGGCATGCATTTGTGTGTTTGAAAGAGAGGTTGACGAGTGCACCAGTGGGTATCATTCCAAGTGGAAATGAAGAGTTGATAGTATATACCGATTCTTGTGGTATTGGATTGGGTATGGTGTTGAGGTAGAAAGGGAAAGTCGTTGCCTATGCCAGTCGATAGCTGAAACCACATGAGAGGAATTAACCAACTCCTGATTTGGAATTGGCGGCAATTTTTTTTTCTTTGAAGATGTGGAGGCACTATTTGCTAGGAGAAAGGTTTGAGCTGTTTACGGACCACAAATCCTTGATGTACCTTTTCTCTTAGAAGGATCTCAACCTTCATCAGCAACGGTGGTTAGAGTTCTTAGCCTATTATGATTTCAGTATTTCCTATATTCCAGGAAAAGGTAATGAAGTCGACGATGCATTAAGTAAAAGCATGTTGGGTTGGGAGCAATGTTCTTGGAATGGAAGCAGATAGAGTATATTGTTGGATTAATTTCAGGTCTCGCTGCGAGCTAGAACCTAAAATGTTGGCAAGCTTATCGATTAGACCTACTCTGATAGAAAGGATCGGTCGTCAAAATCGAGATGCTAGGCTAGCGGAGATCATAGCAAAGATAGAGGAAGGAGTAGAATATGAAGATATGAGCAATACAAACTCGACCGAAAAGGTTGGCTTTGTAAAGACAGGAGGTTGTTTGTTCCCGATGTTGATAGATTGCAAGATGAAGTGCTAAGAGAGTGTCATCATTCCAAATTAACTATTCATCCCGGTGCTAACAAGATGTACAGAGGTATGAGGCAAACTAACTACTGGGAAGGTATGAAGAGGGATATTTGGGCATTCTTCTCCAAATGTATGAACTGTCAATTGGTAAAGGCAGAGCAGAAGAAACCTAGTGGATTATTGCAACCATTAGAGATTCTTGAATGGAAACGAGAGCAAGTGTCGATGGATTGTATTAATGGTTGCCAAGGACTCGAGTAGGATATGATGGCATTTGCATCATAGTTGATCGATTGACCAAGAGTGCAAGGTTTATACCTGTTAAGTCAAATAGGACGGCATCCAAGTTTGCAGAGTTGTACGTAAAATAGATAGTACAGTTTCACAGTGTACCGTAGAGCATTGTGAGCGACTGAGACCCGTTGTTCACTAGTGAATTTTAGAAGAGCTTACAAGAGGCGTTAGGGACGGATCTACATCTTAGTAAAGCTTATCATCTGATGGGCAGACCGAAAGAGTAAATCGTATATTGGAAGATCTCTTGTGAGCATGCATTATTGATTTTGGTGGATCATGGGATGATCATTTGCATTTGTTGGAGTTTGCATACAACAACAGTTATCAGTCAAGTATTGGTATGGCTCCGTATGAAGTATTGTATGGCTGACCATGTAACGCTACTTCATGTTGGTGGGAAGCGAGCGAGAAACCGATACTTGGGCCAGATATGATTAGAGAGATTTCGGAGAAGATTAAGGTGATTCGACAATGAATGAAAGCCACTCAGAATCGACAAAAAAGCTACGCGGATAAGAGAAGAAAAGATGTAGAGTTTTCTATCGGTGATATGGTGTTTGTAAAGGTTTCTCCTCTAAAGAATGTAGTTCGATTCGGTAGAAAGGGGAAGTTGGCACCGAGATTCGTGGGTCCTTTTCCGATAGTCAAGAGAATTGGGAAACAAGCATGCAGGGTCGACTTACCTCAGAAGATAGTGGGCGTGCACAACGTTTTTCATGTCTTTTATATATGGAAATTTGTGCAAGACTAAGGCATGATGATCACACTGGATCAACTAGAAGATGTTGATGTAGACCCAGAAGTTTCTATACCTTGTAAGCCGCTTTGTATTATTGGGTATGATATGACACAGCTTAGGAATAAGACGATGAAACTAGTTAAGATACAATGGAGCGGATGTGATGACGATTGTAAGTGGGAGATGGAGGAGAGTATGAAGACTAGATGTCTGAAGCTCTTTGAATGGTAAGACCCAACGTTTTTCAATCTACTTTCACCATTTTATGTTATATTTGATGGGTCACCTATACTATTGATTGCATGTCTGCTTGTTTGATATGTGTGATGGTTGCTTATGATTGGTAGGCATGTGAGATAACTATAGTTGCTTATATTTTGACTTGTTGGGAATTTCAGAGGCAAAGTTACTAAAGGGGGGAGAGGATGTAATGACTCGTATTTTACATATTGGAGGATCGTAAAAAATTTCTATTTTATTCCTATGAGGTCATATGATTCTATATTTTTAGGATATGACTCTTAGGCACATATTACACACCTATTTTGACCCTGGAAATCTTATTTGGGCTATAACTTTTAATCGGAGTTGAATTAGGGTCTCAAACAAGTTCCATTGCTTCAGGATAATGGTTTCCCATTTCGTAGACTGGTCAAGATAGAAAAATGGACTTTCGGTTAGGGAGTTATGCCTGTTTTAAGTTTTGTAAACAGCTGGTCAGAATTCGTGTGTAACTAGTAAAGCCTATTAGTTGGCCCATTAGTCTAATTAGAGAATCACTATAAATAGGGATGTAGGAGTCAAATGAAATTTTTTCCTCTCATTCTAAATCTGGTCTAAACCCTAATTAGCCTTAAATCCATTCTAATTGATCCAAATTTCTCTCTTAATCTAATTAGACTGTTGATTAATGATTAAATCATCAACTAAATAACAGAGATCATCGATTTGCTTGATTTAAAGTGCATTCCATTGCTGTTCAGATTGGATCTACATTCATATTGATCGAATTTGGAAATTGGTGAGTGGTTTATGCCTTCTCACTATACTATGCATGTTTATATGGTAGAATAATAGGATTTTACATGTTTTAAATTGATTTTTGGCCATAAAACCTTTTTTAACTTTAATTAAATGTTAAAATATGTATATGATCTAGATTGGTTAGAAATCATCCATGCTTATGCTCATATATTCATGCTATATGTATATCTATGTTTAGAAACTGACAAGTTTGTTTTATTTTGATGGATTGCATGATTGGATGAAATTGCTTGGTATTCTATGTTTGGATGATATGATTTGATGTTGTTTGCTAGTGTTGTGATTGCATAGAAAGTTAGGTTGGAGAATTGAGCAAATCAGAGGCAAAGTTGGTCGGAATTAGATGAATCTTGACATATAAGCTCACGAGAATGGCAGGAGGCCACATGATAACTCATAGGTTGGTACGAGTTAAAGTCATAACTCAGTAGTGAGTTAAAACTATAACTCGGCACCAAGTTATGATGCTAACTCATGTGCACTTCTCAACTTCGTGAATGGGAAGGGTTTGTCAAGTGGAGGTTGCCTATAGTTTGATGCAGGAAATTTGGATAAGTGTTGGGTGTGATGATGAGTTATATATAGAACTAGAAGAAGGAGCTTTAGGTTGGGGGTGATTATCAAATGTGGATGTCGAGTTCCAAGGCATTGGAAGTGGACTACTAGAGACATGAAAGGAAGATTAGCCATTTGTCGTCTAAGTGTATAACTCGACATCGAGTTATACATATAACTCGGTACCGAGTTATCATGGTGAATGTTATGGCAGTGGAACTTCTAGAGATTGTTGTTGAGGTTCTGTAGATTGTGCTAGAGGTGGTAGCTTGTTTGTATCAGGTTGGATGACGACATAACAACACGATGAAAAGCTATGGTCTTCGGATGTTGGCTCATGCTGGGAGTAAGTTCCGAAGATGGAGGCTCATAAAGAAGGGAGCCATATAATCAGGGAATGTGGAAGGTTCCTCGTGAATAATGGAAACTGAATTGGGCAAGAAGGGCTCGGTATCCAAATGGAGCAAAGGAAGGCTCGAGTGTATATGCTACGGAATTGTTGATGACTCGGAGAGTTTTCAGTTGTACTCAAAATAGGAGTATTCTAAGTGGGGACATCCCTGGGTCAATTGAGGGACCTGTAGCTTTAGGTCTAATGTCCGACTTTGGGCTACGAGACACGTATCCGGTTTTGGGCCACGAGATATGAGAGTACAACAGAGAACCGGGATTTCCATTAGTCCTTAGCTTGGGAGTCATATGAGTTATCATTTTTTCAGAGCACAAAGACTGATAGTTATGATTATTGATGGATGCTATGGATGCTTTGGTTATTTCTTTAGTAGCACTCATACTTATTAATGGAAGTAGGTATTAGATATAAGAATATCAAGAAGACTGGTATCCTTTATTTAATTTGTGGTATATCTTTATGATATTATAGACTAGCATATTATAGTGTTATATGCTAACTCCTTGGTTGTAGGGATAGGTCAGGTATGGTTCGTGTACTTTTGGTCCTTACCATATTTACTTGTATAGTGTTTTCGGACTCATTTACCGCTCACACCAGACTATTGTCTGACCCAAAGTTTTATGCTTTTTTTCTTATTATCTTGGGTACTCTCAAATGAGTAGACTAGAAAACAGGTCTAGATGAAGCAGTAGCTGTTATCCCGCCTTTTGGCAAGGCCGTGACACCAAGAAATTAACTGGAAATCAAAGACAGTTCATCCCGGAAAACAGTTATACACAGGTTCGCTATGGATACTAGCAAATTTTGACCGAGTCCGAATCGAGCTACAATTAACATGACACGACAATCAAAGCTATGAAAGCCAACGTTCCAAATTTCAAGTTAATCCGAGTTCATATGCTCAAGATATGATCGATGCATGCCAAGAAAATAAACTCGTTCATATCCATCGGTAAATCCATTTCGCATCGGTTTCATTCGAATCCATCAACAGCAACTTCCTTCGTATCCATTGGGATTGACCCACTTCGTATCCATTTGCAACCATCCACTTCGTATCCATCAGAAGTAGCACGGTAGTCCATTTCGTATCGATCCAGTTTCAAGCATGCTTCGTATCGATCGGCCATAGATCGGTATGAAATCAACACCTCCCATCGATATGAAGTGGAGCACGGGCGATCAATACGAAGTGGAGCACAGGTGATCGATACGAAGTGGAGCACAGACGATCGATACGAAGTGGAATGCACAAGATCGATTCGAAGAAAACACATTCAAGTGGAAGACTCGGTCACTCGGCATAAAAAGTGGATCGATCCAAAAAGCAAGTGCCACGTCAACTAGCAAGCACGTGCCCAGAAGCGATACGAACAGATCGATGCGAAGTGGAGTGATGCGAACTCAGCAGCCTTTAATAAATCCAAACTTACATCGATCATAACTCAAAATCTACAAGTCCAAATGCCACCAAATTTTCATAGGAGCTTGCGTACATCTTCAGGAATGTTCATGATCGATCCCGACTCGATTGGAGTAAATCCTGTTCGATACGAATTGCATTCGCATTGATCATGGATCGACTCCAAACGGTCAGGGATCGATCGTGTGGGCCCAACCACATGAGAGAAGAGGTCTTCCAAGATCTAAGCGGGATATTTGCAGCCTACACCTATAAATAGCAGCCCAGGACCTATTGAAAAAGGACTTTTGGCTCTTCTACATCCAGACTCTGCCGAAATCACCATTGTACTCGAATTTTACTGTTGTAACTCGTTGTAACCAGCAAGCAAAAATCAATAAAGTCAATCATTTCATAGTAGACGTAGGCCATACGCCGAACCACTCTAAATCCGTGAGTTTCTGTGCGTTTTTCTTGCTTATTATTGGTGTGTTTGTTAGATTTTCCTCCTTTTCCATTTATATTCTTCATTTTATCTCTTCAAACACATCCGAAGAGTGTTGTGCCCAATTTCGGTACAAACACTTTGGTGCTTTCACCGAGAAAACCCAGTTTTTCTCCTGCTCATTGGATCTATTATCGATATCAGATTGCGTAAATCTAAGAAGAAGATCCAGATTTCAAGTCTAAAGTTCTTCCAGCCTATTCAAATTTGCATCAAGTCTAGGAAAGAGCTTCGATATCCATCATGGTTAACACTAGGAATACTTTAACTGCCGCAGATCCAGAAGGACGGGACAGACAGAACCCCGTACAACTACCTCCTGCCGATTAGAATGCTGCCAAACCATCTGATCCGCAAGGCCCTGTCACCAAGGAAGAATTCCAACTGTTAATGCAAGAGCTGACACAGAGTCGTCAACATCTTACTCAACAACTTCGTGCCAACGTGGAATTGACCAATCAACTAAACCGTCGAAGACGAAGGAGAAACAGAAGGGATCAGGCTTCCTATTCATCCACCGAAAGTTCAGCCTCTTCTGACTTTAATCATAGATCCACGAGCCCACGGCTGGACGAAAGTTACACACAAGCCACTGGGCACCAGCACACATTGAATCTTGGGCAACTGAGAGTTGGCCCGTCAACTAGCCATCGGACTAGACCCTCCTCCCGAGGAGGTACTGCCCCGTATCATATTACCAACAACCGCACTACCACTGCTACTGAATTGGGAGTTGATGCTCTGAACCGAACGGATCCGACCCACCGCCAACGCAATCATACCCCTAAGCCTTATCCCTAAAGACATAGTACCAAGGAGGCGAGACATGGACCGTCGACTGCAACTGACCCCTTCTCGCATTGTGGAACCCGACCACACCTTGGCTCAGCATGCCCAGAACGTCCAGATGCCGGATATCCCGACAATGATCCGTCAAAAGATCCATGAAAGTCAGGGCCTTACTAACGACGACTGGGGAATCTCCCGGAGTCATAGCCCTTTCACTGATGATATACTCTATGCTGAACCACCTCGGCGATTCAGGATGCCAACTCTACCCGTTTATGAAGGGAGCTCTGATCCTAATCATCATATCTTGAAGTACAAATGGTTAATGAACGCCGCACGGGCTGATGATGTGGTCAAATGTCAAAGTTTCCCAATTTCCCTAAGGGGCATAGCAACTATGTGGTTTACCCGTTTACCACCTCGATCTGTCTCGTGTTTTGAACAGTTGGCAACAAAGTTTATTGAGCAGTTCCACATGCATGTCGCAAGGCCTAAAGATGTTAATACTTTATCCAGTGTCACTCAAGCTCCTGGAGAGACACTCATATGTTATTTTGAGAGATTTCATGCTACATGCGCTGAAATTAGTAATCCCAATGATAACTCAATTCTGATGGCACTAACTAAGGGTATCGATCCCAATCACGATTCCAAGTTCGGCAACTGGTTGGCCGAAAAACCTCCTGCGTCATTGGACCGTTTCTATTCCAAGGCAGCCCAATTCTTGAGAAGGGAGGATGAGAAATAGTCTAGGAAGAAGGATGACGCGGGACCCAGTATGGAAGGAATCAAGAGCAATGTTGCTGTTAAACAAACCGGGGAGAGTTCTGGAAAGGTACAACTGAATATACAGAATAAACAGAATCAACAGAAAGACAATGGAAACCAAAACAGGAAATGGGATCAGAATCGTGGGCCACGACGTAGGGCTCCCGTGTTTTATAACTACACTCCTTTGAATACGTCGTTGGAGAATGTGTACTTACAGACTTGCAATACTATACAGTATAAGAAACCTACTCCAAAACAGTCATCGAAAAAACAGATTCAGACAGGAAAGTTTTGCAGATTTCATGATAGCTATGGCCATAACACGAATGAGTGCTGTCATTTGCAATATATTATTAAGAAGTTGATACGTGAAAGAAAGTTGGAACAGTTTGTGCGGGCGCCGCAGTCCAGAGGTGTGGGCCCATCGAATCAGAACCGAATACCAAATCAGGCGAGACCGAAGGAATCTGCTCGTACCGGCGGGAGGTTGGTGATTAATACTATTAGTGGTGGTCCTCATCCAGCAGACCAAAGCTGGAAGGAAATGGATTCGTATGCCAGTTCAGTTAGGCATGCGAGCTTCGAATATTGTAGTAATTTGGAAGACGGGGCTCCGGCCAAGCAATAGAAAATGATGACTGACGACATCGTATTTTGAGATAGAGATGCCGATAGGGTCGAAGCCCAACCATTGGTCCACTTATCATTTCAGCTCAAATAGGTCCTGCTTGGATGAAGAGAATCCTAGTGGACAGTGGAAGTTCAGTAAATATATTGTTTATGCGAGCTTATGATCAGACGAAAATGGAAGCAAAAGATCTGAGGACTTGTCGGTACCGCATCCATGGCTTCAATGGAAGTGCGACTATACCCACTGGGATGGTGGAGCTACTAGTGGAATTGGGAATTATAGAACGTTGAAGAGTCCGGATATTACAATTTGTTGTATTGGACATAGATTCGCCATACAATGCTTTTTTGGGCCGACCGGCCCTAGCTGAGTTCAAAGCTGCTATTGCCCCATGGTGCTTGACTTTAAAATTCCCTATCGATAATGGAGTCGAAGTTGTTCAGGGAGACCAGGCTGCTGGATGATCCTATTATGTTGTTGAGTTGCGGGAGGCACAATGAAAGGAAAAAGGAAATGGCGTAGAGGAATCTCTTTGCGTCCGCTTTGCGGAAAATTGACAGCTAACGCCTGAGCCTAGTCCCGGGCACCCCAACCAATTCCCAAGGGATCTTGACCCGAGAGATACTGAAAGTGAAGATGAAAGTAAAGACAGTCAAGCTTCCCTGGCCAAGCTGACGATCGATGTTCTGATCGACGATAGTGACGATTCTAAAATGATAAAGATTGGATCTCAGCTAAGCCCACAAATGCAAGAGGAATTGGTTGAATTTCTCTGGGCAAACCTCGACGTGTTTGCCTGGACACATTCTGACATGTGTGGGATCTCCCCAGACATCGCGAGCTACACATTGAATATTGACCCGTGGTATGTCCCGGTCAAGCAAAAAAGGCACGGTATGGATCCAGAGAGATCTGCCACCCTTAAAGAAGAGGCAGAAAAGCTCAAATCAAACGGGTTTATCCGAGATACATTATATCCGGAATGGGTGTCAAATCCTGTACTTGTCTGAAAGCCAAATGGGAAATGGAGAACATGCATTGATTACTCAGACTTGAATAAAGCTTGCCCTAAAGACAATTTTCCACTTCCCTGAATCGATCAGCTCGTAGACTCAACGGCTGGACATGAACTCTTATCCTTCATGGATGCGTATTCTAGCTACAACCAGATACCCATGCACTTACCTGATCAGGATCATACTAGCTTCATAATCGATCTGGGACTTTTCTACTACAAAGTTATGCCTTTCAGACTCAAGAATGCTGGAGAAACTTATCAGCGGTTAGTTAATCGAATGTTCGCTAACCAGATCGGATAAACCATGGAGGTATATGTGGATGACAAGCTAGTGAACTCGTGATTCTCCACTGATCATATTAAAGACCTGGAGTCAATGTTTAATATCCTCCGAGAATATAGAATGAAGCTCAACCCGTTGAAATGTCACTTTGGGGTCGCATCCGGAAAATTCCTTGGGTTTATCGTCAATGCTCGAGGAATCGAAGCCAATCCCGAAATGATCTGGGCAATCAGAAATCTTGAGACCCTAAGAATTATAAAGCAAGTCCAGAGCCTCAACGGAAAGTAGCAGCACTGAGCAGGTTCATTTCAAAATTCACTGACAAATGCATTCCCTTCTTCGATCTGATAAGAAAAGGGAAATGAAACTTTGAATGGACTACAAAATGTGAGGGCGCATTCCGAGCACTGATTCAACATCTCACTACACCACCCATTTTGTCAAAGCCTATTGATCACGAGAGGTTGTACATCTACTTGGCGGTGTCAGAAAACGCAATCAGTGTTGCCCTAGTTCAGGAAGAAGATCGGATACAACGGCTAGTATATTATATTAGCAAGCGACTGACCGGGGCAGAGAGAAATTATCCAAAGTTGGAAAAGTTTGCTTATTGTCTTGTTATTGCCTCGAGTAAGCTCCATCCATATTTTCAGGCCCATCCTATTATTGTCTACACCGACCAGCCATTACGACTGATCCTTACGCGGCTTGAGATGTCTGGAAGGTTGCTTAAGTGGAATATCGAGCTAAGTCAGTTTGACATTACTTACACTCCAAGGCGAGCCATTCAAGGACAAGTCCTAGCAGATTTCATAGTTGAATTCACTATCCCGGAGGACTTGCCCGAAACTAGTGAATCTCCCAAGTATATCTGGAAGCTACATACCGATGGTGCATCAAATGACCGTTGCTCAGCTGCAGGAGTTGTACTTGAAACTCCTAAAGGTCGATCTATATGCTATGCTTTAAAGTTTGATTTTCGTGTGACCAACAACGAAGCCGAATATGAAGCCCTGCTTGCCAGGTTGAGACTTGCCAGAGTTTTAAGAATCATTGCTGTGGAGATTTATTATGATTCGCAGTTGGTCATATGTCAAGTACGGGGGGAGTACCAGGCCGAAGACCGAAGACTGGCTGCTTACCTAGCTCGGGTCTAGGAGATATTGAATTAGTTCGATAATTATGCCATCTATTGCATACCCCGAGGGCACAATCAAAAAGTTGATTCATTTACTAATCATTAAAATACCATTAACTATTACTTAAACATTAACATTTATTCCAGATCAACCCTTATTATACAATTATTCCAAAATAAAAACTGTTCTAAATTAACAAACAATGGTGAATTATCAGAAGTTAGAATTATCCATTGCTTAAATGATGCCTTGCACTACATTATGAATTATCCCAATTAACAGTCGCATATTGCATCAACCGAAAATAAAATTTAAAATTTTGAATTATCCCAAATCAAATTATTAATATACCATATTATGTTATTACTATTTTGTTTTATTATATTTTCTCTAAATATATAAATCTACTGCCTTTCTAACAACAGATGGTGAATTAATATTTTAGGGTTAAATAAGTCATCATTATGCTTGCCCCATATCTCATAGACACAAAAACATGTATAAAGACAAAAGCCATCACCAGAAAATGAAAAGAGGCTTACTTATACATATGACAATATTTCATCAATTAAGAGTGAACTTACATATTTAGAAAAGAAAACTGTACAATTTGTGCAAAATAGTTGGATATATTTACCAAGCTTAACCTCTATGAAAGTGTGCTATGGATCGTGTAATATGGATATACGATAATACAGAATATAGTGATGATAGCTATACAGTAAATAGTGCGGAATATAAGAGCAGTATAATAAAAAAATGACACCAGAGATTTTTATATTGGTTCGAAGCACCGTCCTACGTCCAGTCCCAGACTCCTTCTGGAATTTCACTAAAACATTAACCCTCACTTAACCCGGAGGAATAAGTCTATACAACCCTTGAGCAGCCGAACAAGGACCTAAGCAGCGGAACAGGATTTCGCCTCAGCAGCTGAAGAGGACTTCACATGCCTGAGCAGTAGAATAGGACTTCAACAAATACAAAAGATTGTTTTGACTTTGTGTGTTCTAATAACACGGATTTGTCACTTGTAGTACACCCTTCCTATAATCTTCCCCTCGAGTATAAATATATATATTTGAAGTGTATGAAGAATAGAAAGGTATAAAATTGCTTTAATGCAAAATATTTGAAAGAACAGTTGCAAGTAGATTCCAGAGTGTTAGATAAGAAAGATAAGAAAATTCGGTAGTTTGGAATCAAGTTAGAGTATGTATTTATAGATGTTAAAAAGCAGCGACTGTTGATGAAGAGTTTCGATTGAAGTGTTGCGTCCAAATCTTTTCGTAAAGGTTCGTAACTCTCCATAAATAGTCGTGTCTTTTCAGAAAATAGTTGTTGTAGAAATTCAGTCAACTGAGCCTCTGAGTCAGTCGACTGGATATTCAAACGATTTTTATTATAAAAATATATATATACTTGTGCACCTGTGCATACTGCACAGAAACTAGCAGGTCAGTTGACTGACCTGGTATTTTCTGTGCAGTTTGCACAGTTTACGTAGGTATATATAATATATATATTATATATGATACTAACGTTAAAATATTGATAATATATATATTTTATATGCTTATATATGTATAAATCATTTGAAAATAATAAAATTATATATATAAGCTAATATATACGTAAACGAGGAGAGATCTTAACAATAATGACCTAAGACTCAAAACAAAATAATATAAAAGTTGATGCACTGATTTTGATGTCTTGTCTCCACGTAGTATATATTTTATTTTTGTCGTAACAGTCGCAGAATCTGTATGTTGTAGTGATAGCTTTGAGTCATGAATCAAAACCAAGTCTCAACACTCTATTCGTATATCTTGAACAAAATCAACAGTCTGTTTATATTTTTTTACCATAATATTATCCCCATAAAAATTACAAAAAGAAATTAAAATCAAATTTTGATAAACCATACCAAAATCCATAGAAGAATTTGACTCTCGATATGCGCCTTCCATGATCTATTGAATTTGCTTAGAGATTTTATAAAGGATCGGAGCTTTGATTTGGGACTGGAGGTGAGGAGGTCGATGGCAGCAAGTAGAAAATCAACAGAACAGGGGAAGGATGAGGTCGGTAGCAGGCGGCGGCTAAAAGGAGGCATGGGCAAAGGCGGTGGGGAGGGAGGAAGATAAATGTTGAACTACAGCTGCTTGCTTCAACCTTGGAGTTAGAGCCGTCAATTGGAGATTGGATTTGGAGAGTCGCCGTCAACCATCGTGCTTAGCCTCATCGCCTTCTTTAGTTGCGTGATTTTTTATTTTCGACGTTGTGCCATTTTTTTCTTTTATTAGCTGCTGCATGAATATATGATTAGACGACCTGGCACCCTAGAATTCTATGTGGCCCAAAGCGAATGCTTTTCTAGCTTTACCAAAAGACTGGGCTTGCCTGGTGTGTAAATGGTCTCTAGTGTTGTCATTTTGTTTAGGATGGTTATGAAGCTCAACGTCCTTTTAGATCTTGATATCATGTAACTATCAATGTTCCTACCTTTTTTACTCTCGATGGTTGTGTGTGTCTTAAGTCTATAGTTGATATATATGTCTGCTTAGTGCAGCTTGTTATTGAATATGCACACCATGCGTGGTGTTTAAGAAAAGCTGTATTGTTTTAGAGATCAGTGTATGTGATATGTGTGTTGTAGTTGTTAGGGAAATTTAGTCCCACACCTATTTTTCAATTTATAAAAAATGGTTAGGGTCAATTCACACCCGCTTTCCTTGAAAAAAAAAGTTACCCTGGAAGTTGAATCAAAATCTCTTATGTTTTCTTTAATTTGGTATTTCGATATGACACATTATCTACAACTAAAGAAAGACGATTGTAGTAACTTTTTAGAAGACTGATATCTTTAATTTGATTTTTATAATTTGGATTCTAAAAGGTGCCCATTTGTTAGAGATCAAGCATCGTTATATTATATATATATATATATATATATATATATATATATATATTTAAAAAGCCAACCCTAATTTTTACAAACCCAATTAATATATAACAAATCAAAATGTTACATACCCAAAGTCATAACGCATATAAAAAATGAGAGAAGAAGGATTTCTACTAATCCACCACAACTATAAGAAAACGAGAACACAAAAGGTGCATGCTTTCCACCAATTTTCAAAGGATAAAAAGCTTAGGAGATGATAGTACTTGAGGATTTAAGATTTTGTTCTAGATGAAGAAGGTGAGAAAATGAAAGTAAATAGGTGAAGTGAAAGTGGAAAATATATTTATGAATAAGTAAAATATGAAATGAAAGAGCATAAGGTTACTACATTATAATGGGAATTAAGTTTAGGTTTGAAATGGTAAATAATTATTAGAGGGGTAAGTGAAATTTTTTCCCTCAAACTAAGAAAAGATGTGAATCATGAATGAGAATGAGTGATAAGTGCGAGTACAAATAGTCCAATATCGAAAAATTTAGAATATAATAGAAGATTTGTGTCTCTATTAGTCATGTTGATTAAAAAAAGAAACGATGAATCATATTATTATCATACATTACAAAATGCAATGTTGGGTTCTAAGTATTATATTATAGAATACTAACCACTGTTATTGCAACGACAAAGAGACACCATAATAACAAGGTATGAATTTCAATTTTGATGAGGCATCTCACTGAATATTTACCGGTATGGTAGTAAATAGCATATGATATAGAGACTTATATGATGTTTAGGAGATTAGATAGATGTGTGTATCTATATATATACGTGCTTGCATGTGTGTGTGCGCGCGCACATGCTTGCACGTGTGTGTGTGTTTGAAGTCTGAGAGAACCAAGCTTTGCCAGTAACTCAAAATATACGCTAAACCCACAATACATACTTTAGGCATATTCACAGGAATGTGTGGTTGTAAAAATTAAATGCTCGACTTTTCATTTGAATGCCACATGTGTGTGTACATGTGTACACACACAAAGACACACCCAATCTTCTTCTCCGTGCCACTCTCTTTTTGATTTTTTTGCTTTCACTCTAATCTTCTTCACTTTCGCTTTCAAAATAGAAATAAGAGTATTAAGTCAGACTGAAATTCAAATTCAAATAAAAATGATCAAATTAAAACAAAATCTAAATGTTAGAAGAATGTTGAATTTATATCGGTTTACAAATATCTCTTCATGCATTTCGCCGTTAATCGCTCAAATTATATTTAGTAAGGAGCTATTGCTGCAAGATTGAAAGAAAGAAGTAGAAATAATTATTATCATAGTTTTATTTTAGGGTTGTTTTTTTCAAAACCCTTCAAAAGTTTCAAAACTCACTTTCTCTCTCTGTCAAAAATAGTTTCATGAAAAATCTCGTAAATATTTTCAACGGAAATGTGCATTTTAAACTGCATATATTTATAGCTAGAACTGCAAATATTTATATTTTGCGCTGCAAATATTTGCAGTTTTAACTACATATTTTTGTAAAATGAAAATTTGCAGTCTACTCTGTCAAACCGGGCATTCTGCACTTTAAATATATGTAGTACATACTAAAATTATTTATTTTATAAATATGTGCGTTTTAAACTGTAAATATTTGTAGTTGTAACTGCAAATATGTATTGTTTAAAATGCATATTTTCGCTGAAAACATCAACGGGGTATTTCGTGAAACTTGTTTTTTAGAAGGATCTTTTAGGTATTACACTACTAGAAAAAAGCTAAATACCGACGGAGGGGGGCGACGGCTTCCGACGGGCCGTCGACGGCCGTCGGAAGCCGTCGGAAATTATCGAACTACAGGCTCAGCCAAGCCTTCTTCCTCCTCACTTTTCATACGAAAATATTAATCCCTAAATCTCCAAATCTCTTCCCCAAGCTTCCAGTCATCAATTTCGAGCTTTCGGATCCTCCCCGGCTGCATAATCAACGTCTATTGCTCTCCAGCTAAGGTATAATCTCTTATTTTCAAGAAAAATTGAGTTTTTATCCTAATTTTCGATTTGCATAAATTGATAAATTAGGGCTAATTGGTGATTGAAATTGTTTCCAATTGTGTTATAATAGTTTCTAGCATTCCATGATATACCTATTTCATCTTTTATCGTGAAATTGTGAAAAACATGTATAATTTGGGCTTGTTCGTGTATATGGAAATCGTTGTATATGCCTTGGTTGTACCATTGTATATGTGTGTAGCACTGCTATCATTGTATTGTGTTAGTTGGACTAAGATAAAATGAATGCACGAGCTAGGAATATTATATTGTGCACGTATTGACTTATGCAACAAAAAAAAATACGTCGAACGAGCCTTAAGTTGATGGAATACGTCGAATAAATGTGTTAAATTAAAATATTTTTTTGTAAATGTGAACAGTTAGTAAAACTGTATTTTTTCATAAAATGCGCACATTTAATTAACTAATGTCCCTTAGACAGTTTTTGGCCCCGTCTGACGAATGTTGTACATGATCGTTATATAAATAGTCGTTTTTTTTTTCAAAAAACGACCATTTATATTCATCTGGTACAATGTTTGTTGGATTTGTCCCTGTATTGGACAAGTTATGAACACAGTAAGCATTTACATTTTGTATACTACTTTGTCTCAAACGGTTCATAAAATTTCGGCCTAACTTTTCTTTTTTGTTTCCTACGTACACGCATTTGTGTACAATGCAGGGAACAAAAGGGAAATGCTGTCGAAATTTTGTTGAATCATTTGAGACGAAGTAATATACGAAATGTAAATGCTTAGTGTGTTTGTAATGGGAAGTAGGATGTCTGACCATGGAAAAAAAATTTATACAATTTTTTATATCGATACGTTAAAAAATAAAATGTGCCCTATTTGAAAATATTTTTAAATTTGTGAAGTTATTCTTTAAATTCAAATATTATACGACCATGAAAATAATCTTTTTCGAATTTGTATTCTTGAAAATAAATATTAAAATTTTGAACTTCTAATTTTCTCAAATAGGAAAAATGATTGATTATTTTGTTGATCGGAGGAGATGGATGTACCAAAGAAAAGGACTGAGGGGCTCAATAAAAGAAGATTTTTATAATGGTATAAACATGTTTGTTGAATTCGCTTTAAGTAATAACGGAAACGATCCAGAAATTCGTTGTCCGTGTAGTAGGTGTAGACATTTGAAGTATTTGTTACCAGATATTGTTAAAGTTCATTTGTGCAAAAACGGTTTCGTACCCGAGTATTATGTTTGAGATCGGCATGGAGAAGTTGTAGCAAATACTTCTGTAGAGTCTGAAAGTGTCGTTAACGAAATAGTTAGGACGACCCGTATAGAAAATATGGTCGAAGATGCAGCACGATCAATGTTTCCTATGGTTTAAGTTGATGACGATAATGGAAATGTTGAGTCCGTTATGGATCCAGCAGAACATGGCAGACGATACGGATTTGGCAATCAAGTGGTAAATAATTTATTTTACTGCTAATTTGATATTTAAGTCAGTATTCTATGTTGGAATATATAATTTTATCTTGAATACCTAAAATATGCTATTTGGACCTTTTCAAAACAATAAACTTGAATTTTATTCATTTACAGAGATATGCACATACACTTACAGAGATCACACAGCTAAATTTAATATTTATTGCAGGCCAGCAGTTAGAGACGGGGTCGGTGGAATAGATGTCAGAGCGATCTAGCCGATATAGAAGAATTGCGGACTAGAGTGTCCCAGCTAGAGGAGCAGAACCGCCAACAGGCCATGCAGACCACACAGTTGTTAGAGTACATGCATCAGTTTGGTGGCCGCTTTCCTTCCTCGGCTGGCTCTGGATCTGGAGGAGATTGATTCATTGCTTTCTTCCGTTTCAGGTATTATTTTTTTAGTTTTGTATGATTATTTTTGATACACTTGGTTGTGTGGTTGTGTAATGATGTGGATGTTGATGATTTTGTGTATGTATAACATGATATAACACTTATTGTTGGGGTTGTTGGAATGGTTATGTATATTATGTATTTTATTTTGATGTTATTTGATAAATTTGTGTGTTTGATTAATTTTGTGTACTTTAGGTTTTGATATTTGGTTGGTATATTGTATATTGGATTGTGCAGTATTGGTTTAATAGTTTTTGAAAAAGAAATGTGGATGGAAGGCTATATTTGCAGCGGTATAAAAAAAATAGCAGATTTTCGACGGCTTCCGACAGCGTACAGGTAGCAAATTTCCGACGGCTGACGACGGCCTGTAGGACATTTTTTCCGACGGGTACCGACACGTGTCGAAAGCCGTCGGAATCCGTAGGAAGCCGTCGGGAATATGTACGGCGATTTCCGCCGGAAGCCGTCGAAAGTACTGCTCCCCGACGATGTCAGTTCCGATGGCTTTTTCCGACGGCCGCCGACGGTTTTCAGCCATCGGAAATCACTGTTCCCCTTGTAGTGTTAGTTTTGAAAATAGGGGACGGATCCTGATTTTTACTTTATTTTATGTAAGCTGTTATTTCACACAGTTTACTGCTTACTCATGTTGCGTTTTATTTTATGTAATTTTTCTTTGTAACTTTATGTTTTATTTGGTGAAATGTGTATTTATTTTCCTAATATTATAAATCATTAAAGTGATTACTTAAATGCATATACTTTAAACCATGTACAAAATATACATTAAATAATTTGCCAAATATCTATTTTTTTGAGACATCAAACATATACATAGTGTGCTACTATTGGTATCTTTTTTTTCTTTCGACTGCTATAACTAAATGTCACCTTACTAATTTGTGTTCTATGCTTCTTAACACCAAGCATTAATTTTTTCTATCAACCAGGCACCTAAGCATTTCAAAGCCTCCCTCCTGAACATTAAATCTAACTAAAACGCACCTATTTTATTTGACGATAGTTAAGATGAAGTTTATTGTTCATCTCAAGCAAATCCCAATCATAAGTCTTCTTCTTCTCCTCAACCAACGTAGTCAAGTAAGTATTTTTATTGTTGTCGATGACATCAACAGCGCCGTCTTAGCATTGTTTTTTTGTTTTTATTTCTAATTGTTTCGATTTGGTAATGCCCCTTGAAACATAACGTCGAAGAGATGAAACCCTATATCGAAAGTTGTGAAAACATATCCTAAAAAACAATCAAAAATCCTAAATAGTATATTTATGATTGATTTGTAGAAGATGTAGGCAATTCAATTTAGCCATAATTAACCCTAATTAATTCAAGAGAAATCAAAACGGTAAACAAATAGGGATTAGCGGAAGCGTACCAGAATCCATTAGATAAAATTGTATGGAGGTTGTGATCTTCCAAGAATACGGTTTCTTTTGTTTTGTGATGTTTCTTTCTGATGGGGATGAAAGAAAATGAGAAGCGTACGTATTCTCGGGGACCCCAACGGCTTTTTATTAACTGATAATAAAATCAGTTATTTTATATTTACAATTTACCCCCTCATTAAATTGTAAATACCGCTTGATGTTTTATACCTCAATTTAAATAGCATCATACACTTTAACATATGTGCCCACAATAGAATTTTAATCCAACAATCTCCCACTTGGGCAACATATGTTTCTTTATAAATGTATAACCTTGTGAGCTCAAAATTTTCTATTACATAAAGGTATTTCTTAACAATCTCGTCCATCAACCATGTTTATACAGGATCACAGTGGTCTTTCCATATTAATCATGACTAAACCCATCAGTGGTCACATACATATATATAGTCAAATGACATAGATCAACCTATTTTCAATTGGTCCTCCTTAAACTTAAGTGAGGTCAGAATCAAAACAATAAAACAGAGTGAATGAACTGAATACTTTACTTCTGATCAGAAAGTCAAACACATAAATGTCTTAAAGAAAATATACAACACATATAATACAAACTCCCACTAAACCATAATATCCTCAAGCAATACAACACCCATATGAGCAGTGTGCTCATGAAAGACCTTGGGTGGTAAACCTTTTGTGAGCGGATCCGCTATCATGAAGTTTGTTCCAATATGCTCTATAGATATATGTCCACTCTGCACTCTTTCTTTCACAACTAAGTATTTTATGTCAATATGCTTTGACTTAGTTGAGCTTCTATTATTGTTAGAATATAGCACTGCTGGCTTATTATCACAATATAACTTCAGTGGTCTTTCTACATTCTCCAAAATACGCAGCCCAGTGACAAAGTTGCGTAGCCATATTCCATGATATGATGCCTCATAACATGCTACAAATTCTGCTTCCATAGTGGAAGCAGTAACAAGTGTTTGCTTAACACTTTTCCAAGATATAGCTCCTTCAGCCAACAGATAAATATAGCCTGATGTAGACTTTCTGCTATCTTGGAATCCAGCAAAATCAGAACCAGAATACCCTACGACCTCCAAATGATCTGATCTTTTATAAGTGAGCATGTAATCTTTTGTTCTCTGAAGATACCTCATAACCCTCTTGGCTGCTTTCCAATGGTCTATACCAGGGTTGCTTAAGTATCTGCCTAACATCCCAACAATGTATGCAATATCTGGACGTGTACATACTTGAGCATACATTAGACTCCCAACAACTGAAGCATAGGGAATCTTTTGCATTTCTTGAATTTCAAGATTTCTTTTAGGGCACTGACTAAGACTGAATTTATCTCCTTTAGCAACAGGGGAATCTCCTGGTCTACAATCTTGCATGCCAAACCTTTTAAGTACTTTGTCAATATAGCTCTTTTGTGATAATCCAAGAATACCCCGAGAACGATCTCGAAGTATTTGGATACCTAATACAAAAGAGGCATCATCAAGATCTTTCATCTCAAAATGTTTTGATAGAAATTTCTTGGTTTCGTGCAATAAACCTATATCATTAGTGGCAAGCAAAATGTCATCGACATATAGAACCAGGAATATATGTTTACTCCCACTGAACTTGTGATACACACAATCATCAACAATATTTGTCTCAAAATCGAACGAGATGATTACTTGATGGAATTTGTGGTACCGTTGACGAGAAGCTTGCTTAAGTCCATAAATGGATTTTGTTAATTTGCAAACCATATTCTTTGGATCTCCCGACACAAAGTTTTCTGGTTGTACCATATAAATTGTCTCATCAATGTCTCCATTGAGAAATGCCGTCTTAACATCCATCTGATGTAACTCAAGGTCAAAATGAGCAACAAGTGCCATAATTGTTCTAAAAGAGTCTTTCGATGAAATTGGAGAGAGAGTCTCTATAAAATCGATACCTTCCTTTTGAGTATAGCCTTTTGCTACAAGACGTGCCTTATACCTCTCCACATTACCCTTTGCATCCCTCTTGGTTTTAAATATCCATTTACAACCAATTGGTTTTGCACCTTCTAGTAATGGGACAAGTTCCCAAACATTGTTGTCTTGCATGGACTTATACTCCTCATTCATGGCATCTATCCACTTTTGAGAGTTAGAACTTTTCATGGCATGATGAAAGTTGATTAGGTCATCTTCCATCATTCCATTATCGTTCTCTTGTTCTTGGAGAAATACAATATAATCATCTGAAATAGCACTTCTCCTTTCTCTCATGGACCTCCTTAATGGCACAGGTTCTTGAGGTTGTTGAGTTTGTTCTTGTGGAACAATAGCTTCATCCTGAATAAGGGGTTGTATAACATTATCTTGTTGAGGTTCCGGATTCACTTCTTGATCAATGATAGGTGTAGGCAACTGAACATTGTCAAAAGTGATAATAGGAACTGGGTTTAAATCCAATTCCTCCTCAAAAGAAGTGTCTTTAGCTTTATTTCTCCCCCCAAACTCAATATCCTCAAAAAATACTGCATTTCCCGTCTCAAAAATATTCTTAGCTATGGGATCATAAAACTTATAGTCCCTAGAACGCTCAGAATAACCAATAAAGTAGTTGCTCACTGTTTTGGAATCCAGCTTCTTTTCACACTACAACAAAAATGGCCTTTCGCAGCGTTTTAAAAACGCTGTGAAATGCTTTCGCAGCGTTATGAAGAACGCTCTCTTTCAACAAGCTGTAATAGGGTCGGAATATATTGCAGCGTTTTGAAAACGCTGTAAGAAATATTCCATATTGCAGCGTTTTGCCTTTTTGCAGCGTTTCAGAAATGCTGCAATATGTCCTAACCCTACTATAGTTCGTTGTTAAACAACATTCTTCAAACGCTGCGAATGTGTTTCACAGCGTTTTTAAAATGCTGCGAATGTGTTTCACAGCGTTTTTAAAACGCTGCGAAAGTAAATTACTACGTTTTTAAAACGCTGCAAAAAGATTTTTCACAGCATAGATAAAACCCTGTAGAAAGCCATATATTTTTATTAATTTTGTAGAACAGACCCTTGAATTAGCTGAGATGTATAAAACATATTCAAATGAAACAATAACATTAATCATATAAACACATTTAAATAGTTCAACACATTATATATAATAAACATATCCATATTTACATAATATCTTTATAATACTTTGTTCTTATATTCTTTACCATGTTAAACATAATGCAGAAAATAATAAATTATGGCCAACAAAATTACTTATTGGGATATGAATCGTTGAAGTTTATATCAAAACCTTCCAACAACACCAAATATTTTTCCAAGATTTTGCCTTGAATAATCCTTTGTTCGAGAATGGAGCAGGTGGGCTGAGGAGATAAATGAAGCAACCAATTAACAATGGTGACCAGTTCTGTCGTATCCAGCTGAATATAATGCAAAAAAGGATTAGACTGTTGTATTGGCAGTATGCATTGACATATGCAATTAGCTGAAACAAAGACTAATACAACTGCAAGCAATGACTTTCACAAAGAAATTGAATAGAAAATGAAGCAATAAAATAGCGTTTAACAATAATGATAACTGGAGCAGCAATATTCTAAAGCCAACGGACTATGAACTGAATATGAAATGTGAACTGAATATCATGATGATCAATCAAACTACTGAACTAAAGAATGCTAACTAAGTGACATAAGATGGAAGCAACTAATTAGCATGTATGGAATGGCATGACGATAATTTGAGTGAGAAACATAAGGATTAGTCAGGGGTACCAGATTAGATAGAACTGAAGAAATTATTAAAATGTGCAATTGTCAGTTATGCACATGCACAAAACTGCAAGATTATTACAATCCCATTTGAGCCAGCAATATGCATTTAGATTTAAATAATGAATTTCAGTTGTAAGCTGTTAAGCTCGTGTACCTGTAAGTGTGAAATTTTTGAGAAATAATTTTTTTTCTTCCAATACAAAGTTCATGCAAACAAGTACAATCAACATGGAACTAGAGAGTACATCTTCTTATGTCGAGGAATTGAAGACAACGTTTCTAATGGATGGGACAGATTATCAAAGGAAGAGTATTGCTTTACAGGACTTGTGCCAGGAGTTAAGCAACATATTCTATGAAATTGAATGCAGCTTGCAGTTACCTTTCTCAAAAGGTGGAACTAATCAGGTATGTGGGTTATGTTTTGACTTGTTTATTGTGATAAGAAAGTATATGTGTCTGTGCGTTCATGTTTCAAATTATATCATTCCTTTTGTTTGATATATTTTGACATGTATCATATAATTGAGGTCGAGGTCAAATTTCTACCTTTTTGTGATCATAATTCAAATTACACATTCCTTTGCTTAATTATTATTATAAACTTGTTGATTTTTTATTATACTTAGTTAATTTTTATAAACTTATTATCTTTTATAAATCGTACTTAATTTTTATAAAATTTAGTTAACTTGGTTAATTATTATTATAGATTTAGCTATATTTTATATTTTTATAATACTTAAATAATTTTTATAAACTTATTTATTGCAATTATTATATACTCGTTTAATTTTTCTAACTATAATCATCGTCGTCGTCGTTATTATTATAGATTTAGTTGTATTTTATTTTTTATAATACTTAGTTAATTTTTATAAACTTAGATAGTTTATTATTATTATTATTATTATTATAGAAAATATAACAAAAGCAAAAAAACATCACTTGCTTACTACAAAAAGATGCAGATAGATGGCATTACTTATGGGAGTTAGTTGCATGGTTAATACCTTAAGAGCATGCAGTGCATCAGTGAAATCTATAGTGATAAAGTAAATTTATCCACTATAAAGCATTAGTTTTTAGGTCCTGACATCTGCACATATAAAGCATCTAGTCTTCAAATAATCAACCTAAGCAAAAAAAAAAAGAATTTATCCACTCTGCTTACCGTTCCATTACGGAATTCTCCAGCAACACCTAATTGCACCCACAAAGCTCTTGATATCAGAAAAAGGACAAAAAACACCCCCAAATACAACGGATTTCTGCCCAAAAAGAAGGTAAAATAAGCACTTATGTACTTGTAAGCTTGAAATAATATAACAATATAATTTACTTCAAAAGCACCATGAATTCATTGAACCCAAGGATTGCAATCATCGCGATTGCCCATGGTGGAGGTAACCAACTGTTGCCGCGCTTATGAGCTTCCTACAAAACATAACATAATGCAATGAAATAAAAGTGATAAAGTAAATTTCAATATCGATAAGAGAAGGAGAAATGTACATGTACCTGTGCAGATATTGCTTGAGAAACTGTATATTCGGTTTCTGTTTTAAACTGTCTCCATACCGACTTGCATTGTACTGGAGTTATCAATGTATCTTTTGGAGATATCTGAACACATGAACATAACTCATGAATTTAAAATTTGATTTTCAGGCTATATACATTGCAAAATATACCTCTTCCCAAGAACTGGAAGCAAGAGGATCAGTGTTTGCTGTGATTTCTCTTCCTTTAGCAGTGGGAGCATCAGTAAGCGCTGAACTGAGAATATTTTCGATTCTATCTGATTTTTCTTCTAGTCGAATTGCAGCCAAAACAGCTAAAAGTTTAAGTGCCTGCAGAAATATTTTGAAAAAAACTATTCAAATTTCAAATTTATATTAGTACATAAATCAAGCAATTTTAATCTGAAATTTTGTGGTACCGTAGCACGAGCTTCCTTTGTGATTATTCGGACATTCTCCTTTCCTGTCCAAACCCTTGGCATTGAATCTTCATCATGATTGAAAACTGTAGAAAACCTGTAAATAGAATTAGATTGATTGTTAGTATGTATGATATAAACAAATGAAATTTGGAGATAAATAAAGAAGTACCTATCTTTCATGTGCATCAAAACTTTGCCGGCTTCTTCTCTGGATTTCTTTTCAATTATACTCCTTGCGTAATCTTTCAAATTTGAAATCATTGTTTCAGATTGTGCACCAACAAGTTCAAATCCAGAAAGTGCGGTCGTAAATGTAGAAATTGCATTTGCAACTTCTTGTCTGTAAATTTTTCTTATAGAAGCCCATGTATCAATTCCAGTAGCATCAAATAATGACTCCACAGGCTCAGATAATGATTCTGTTAGTTGTTTCTGTTTAACAACACAATTTCTTTAGGTTAAACAACATTAACTAAATAAATTGGAAAAAGATAAAGAAAGGTTGAAAATATTGAACCTCATAAGCAGCTGTAAGCTCAGATAATTTCTCAGTACGAATAGACACGGAGTATTCTTCAATATCACGACAAAGCTTGTCCCTAACTTTGGAACTGTCCCAGTCTGTTTGCTTGATTACAATATCTACAAAAATAAATAAATAAACATATAATTTTCAAACTTCAAAGCAGAAAACAAGAAATTTTATTTTGAAAAAAAACTTAAGAGTTACTTCAATAATTTCTTGAAAATTTACCTGTGCATTGTTCATCAAAATCAACCATTGCAGACTGTGTACATGTATTAACGGCTTCTGCAAAACCTTCCCCACATTTTAAAGAATTTTCTAAATTAGTTTTGAATTTGTCTAATGATCTTGCACGAATATGTCCTAGCATTGCTTGGAATGCAGGATGCACAAGCTGTAAAAAGTACGAAAGCAAACAAGAAATCAAGCTTCTTAATTACGAGCAATGAATAACTAAATGTATGTTGCTGGAAGAGTTACTTGCAATGTTCGTGTTTCTAACTGCTGTCTTTTTGCAGCCCTAACAGTTTCATCGAAGTACGCTGCTTCAGCATCATACCTGTAAGAAAAATCAATGTTATTCAAATTAGTTCATTTTTATAAACATCATTATGACTGTATAAATGAAAGATTTGCATTTGAACATTAAGAGTTATAACATAGAAAATTACCAATTCATATAACAGTTCAAGCATAGTTTTGGATATTTATACAATGTTGTATTATAGCACAAATTCAGTACAATTTGTACTTACTGAGACAAATACATATCAAGGACGGAACCAAGTCTTTTACCAAACTCAGACACAGGACCAGACTGAACCGCTGCCTCCAACTCAAGCCACCTCTATCACAAATTCAACATCAAATTATTGATCATTTATACTTCTCACGATGAAATATATCATAAAATCCACAGCAGTTAAAACAATTTAAAAGTACCTCGTCTGAGTGATAAAGTAAATCTATAGTGATAAAGTAAATCTATACTTACCTAATCTATATTATCCTCATCTATAGTGCCTTTAATATTCCCTAAAAACTCAGGCAATTGACTGCCTTTTTTTCTATCAGCAAGGGAAGTAGCTACACTTGCATAGATCTCAACCGCTTGAAAATTGTAAAGTAAAACACAACAACAGATTTGGGGACCATGTAAAAGGAAAATAAATACATAATAATTGAGTCCAACATATTTAAAATGGAGATGTGTGTGGGTCAAATGATGAGGTTACTTGGAATAAATATGGAAGTAAAGACAATGCAAACTTCCAAACCTGGAAGTTTCTGGATCGGTTGGATTCCCAAAAGGAGAATGCTTCCATTGAGGCCTATCTGCATCATTGAGTGATTTCACAAACTCAACCTACAGTTTATCAAGCTATTTTATGAAATTTATAAGAGACAACATGATGTATTGCTTAAAGCTATTTCATTTTTTCATCTTTCAGAACAACATCCTTAAAACTATCATATGCCCATGTCAATGTCAGCTCAATCTAAAGTTTGGATACCGATACCACTTACACTAGGTTATTGTAATGATAAACTCCAAAATGCATCCCCTTTTCATTTTTCATCGCCTCATTTATCAGGGCCTTATCATCGTGCCCTTTCAAAACTACCTGTTTTCATGAGATCAGTAGTTACCAACTGAAGCCTTTCCTTTGCTCCTTCTAGCTCCCATAAGTGTGCTACTTTTTTGTGATCTCCTGTATAATAATTAACATAATGTAATATGAAGGTCAGTTTAGAAGCTTTTGGTCGATGTTTGTACAAAAGAAGAAAAACCTGGTAATCACAAATAACTAAAATTAACAAGAGGAATATAAGGAAACCTGGATTTCTAACGGTTCCTTTGACGCTATACCCAGATTCGAGAAGTCTCTTTATGAGCCATGAAGCTACGAAACCAGAGGCTCCTGTCACACAAACAGTTCCCTTTTCACCCATTTTGTTTTCAAGAAAAAAAAACTAAAGAAGCTCTAAATATATAAGCATACATGCAGACCGAGCTTCGAAAATATTGTGGGTCATTCATTCCATGTTTATGAATAAATTATCTCTGGAGGTAGATTGTAGACTTGTAGTTAATACCCTTAAACTAAAGGTCATAAATTTGTTAGATAACAATATTGGTGAGTCATCTAATGTGAATGAATGATTGTTTTTTTTTCCTGAAAAAAATTCAACTTAGTATTCAGCAGTTTCAAGCTATAGAAAAGTTAAGAATGATAATTATTTTCCAAAAGACAAGAAAATTGAGTTAAATACCAAAATACAAGAATGGAATAAGATGTGCCGGAAAGGAACATCTCCTTTCCAATCGATGAAGTCTGAATGCTATTTAAGGTAAAATAAAAAGGTGAAACCACACAACAAATCATTACCGACCCTTAGTATAGAATGCACTTATAGATACAAATGGTCACTAGATTAAAACACAAAAAAAGTTCCCTCTCGAAAACAGTTAAAAAGAATGGTCTACCTTCGTTATAAAGTTTATAAAGCTGAGCGATAAAATAAAATAAGAAACTAAGAAAAATAAAATAAAATAAGAAACCATGATGAGTTTTTCTAACATGTACAATTAAACCGATAGCATTTTCCAGTCAAAAGCCAAGAAAAATAATTTTAATTAACTTATCATAAAGTTGCAGAGTATGCGAACTTAATGTAAAGAGTACCTGCTTTTCAAGATCCTCCGAATAATCCTCAAAAAGGTCTTTTGGTGTAGAACCTGAAGTATTTGATGCTACTGCCAGATAGGGTGTTGAATTCTTGACCTTAAAAATCATAATACACAAAAAGATGTTTCCAAATAAAGGAATATATTTGAATACTAATTTCTATGTTATTTCTAACATACCTTAACACAATAATCACACCAATGCATTTTAGTTGTAAGCCAACCAAACAAAACATCTTCTTCCATTATTTTGCGGAATGCGTCGCGGTTTTTACGCTCTTCACGCCTTAGTTGCACCTTAATAGAATTTTAAGGGTTAATGAGAACATTCCAATTATATTCAGAACTGAAAACAAAATATAGCTATCCTTTTTTGTAATCACCATTTTGTTAAAATATTAATAATGATATAAACTTACTTTTTTGTACTTTTTTGTGCTGCTCCTCTTCTTTCTCAAGATCATATATGTACTCCTGAAAACATATGCAAGTTAGAGGAAGTATCACATCATAAGTGATATTACAAATGAAAATAAATAAATTTGGCTTACTTGGAAAACATCCAATTGGTCCAGTAATTCAAGTTGACGACATCTATCATTATCCTCATCCATCATGTGAACCTGAACTTTCCTCCATGTAGTGTTGAACTAAGCATGAAAGTGAAATAATCAGTGCTATAATATAAAAAAATACAAAAATAAAGAATAACTATGGTCTATGTTCAGCACCTTAATGAAATCACATGACTCGAGAAACGATCTGAATTCAGCAATACATTGCTTGTGTTCCTCTGCTATTTTCTCTCTCTCCTACAACAGTTTTAAAACTGTGACCAAATATTTATAATCTAAAGTTAATCTACACCATAACTGATGAGATACAAGTTCACAGCTAGTGATTGAACTTCAAAACTTCAATATTCATGCCACTTATAGATTTTATGACCAATCTCTCTTCTGATAATCATTTCGTTTGGGAAGGAATAACTCCTATAAGCGGTGAGAGATATGCCAATCTAACACCCAACTGCTTAATGCCCCATATCTCAAAGAGTTGCAATATTGATTAAAGAGAAACCAAAAGGTAAAATATGAATGACAAAAAGTTCATCAGAGGCACATGACAATGGCATATTCAATAATATGAAAAAAAGTGTTTAATTTTAATCCATTGTTTGATAATTTTTGTTAATTTATGTTTTTGAAATAATCATGGGATTGGAAGCTGGAATATTTTGACAGTAATTGAGTGAAATACCAAAATCAGTCATTCCTAATTTGGACAAAATTTCAAACATTTAGTCTGAAATATTGGACTTCATCTCCCAAATTCTGAACATGCATTTTTTTGGAGAATCCCATGAGACTAAAATAATATGACAATTTCATCTAAACTAGGATATGGTAACAACATAAACTCTTTTAAAGAGTTTGACAATAATATAATGAATCCTACCACTGATAACTATTTAGTGAAGAATAATATCATGTAATAACTGACTAGCAAAAACATAAACCTAATTTATCAAGGGAAATGAATTTGAAAAACATTAATAGAGAAACATCAATTAGAAAAAGTAAACATGAATTATTCATTTGCCTACATAATAGTCGGATTCCTTAACAGTACAATAGTAAACCTAACAGTACAATAGTAAAAAAAATTAATTCTGAATTGAGCAGAAAGAAATTCACAAATTCTAACCTAAAAAAGGATTGCAACTGAGAACTCGTAGCGACGTGAGTGGACCGAATTCAAGATTATGGATGGAGCTTTTATACGAATCTACGAAGTGTCATCGATGTGATGTGGAGGTCGGAGAAGCAATTAACAGTGCGAGCTAACGTATCTGAGGAGGGAGGGTAGGTCGGCAATGAAATGAAGGAAGCAATTAACAGCGTGAGCGAAAGTATCTGAGGAGGGAAGGTATTTCGTTTGGAAATGAACAAGGAAGGGTTTGGGAGGGGAAATGAAAAAAGGCCAAAAACATGGAGCGAAAATTTGCAGACGCCCCGCCAAATCAATAAGGCAGCGATTTTTGTAATTAAACAGCGATTTTTATTGTATATAATAGAAGTAAAATTGAATAATTACAGCTTTTTAGCTTAAAGGCTGTTATATAGAGCTGTTAAACACAATTTTTCTTGTAGTGTCATGTGGCCTATAAGGCCTTGCCTCAGCTGGACAACCCCAAATGTGAAAGTGCTTTAGACTAGGCTTTCGGCCTGTCCAAATCTCATAAGGTGTTTTTGCAGCCGCTTTAGTTGGTACTCTATTGAGAATATAAGCTACTGTCTTTAATGCTTCTCCCCAGAGAGACTCAGGTAAGGTGGAATGAGCAATCATACTCCTTACCATATCCTTAAGAGTTCGGTTTCATCTTTCAGCAACACCATTCAAGCTAGGCGATCCCGGCATGGTGTACTGTGGGGCAATACCGCATTCCTCTAGGAATCTAGCAAACGGTCCTGGACGTTGTTCACCTGAGCCATCATATCGACCGTAGTACTCACCACCACGATTAGATCTGACACTTTTAATTCTTTTGTTGAGTTGATTTTCAACTTCAACTTTATAAGCTTTGAACACATCCAATTATTGCGAATTTTCATGAATGAGATGTAGGTACCCATAACGTGAGTAATCGTCTATGAATGATATGAAATATTGTTGACCATTCCAAGATGCCGTAGGGAAAGGTCCACAAATATCTGTATGAATTAATTCTAAGACGTCGGATGATCTATTGGCACCCAATCTTTTGGTTTTGGTCTGTTTTCCCTTGATGCAATCTACATATACATCAAAGTCTGTGAAGTCAAGAGATTCTAAAATGCCATTAGACACTAAGCGCTCAACTCTACCTTTTGAGATATGACCTAAGCGCTTATGCCACAAAGATGCTGAATTTTCTTTATTTAATTTACGTTTAGTACCACGTGAGTCTACATGCAAGGTTTCATTATAAGATGCAACTGTTTCCAACAAATAAAGATTGTCATAAACATTTAAATAACCAGTTCCAACAACATTTGAATTCAAAGACAAAGTAAACTGATTGTTTCCAAATGAACAACAATATCCAAATTTGTCCAACACAGAAACAGAAACCAAATTCCGTCTAAATGATGGTACAACAAAAGTGTCTTTTAAATCCAAATAAAAACCAGTTTCTAATAACAATCTAAAATGTCCAATTGCTTCTACTTCTACCGACTGTCCATCGCCCACAAAGATGTGTCTTTCACCATCACTTGGCTTTCGGTAGCTCAGGCAACCCTGCATAGAAACACTTATGTGAGTGGTAACACCAGAATCTATCCACCAAGTGTTTCTAGGTACTGAAGATAAATTAACTTCAGAACAGACCAAAGTAAAAAACATACCTTTCTTTTCACGCCATGCATGATATTTGGTACATTCCTTCTTCATATGTCCAGGTTTGTGACAAAAGAAACAATCGTCTTTTTCCTTTTGTTGTTTCTTTTGATCTGGATCCTTAGCAGCTTCATTTTTAAATTTTCTTTTCTTGCCCTTTGCTTTAGAGGTGCTTGCCAAATTGGCACTTTCAGTCTTATCTTGCTTCAGCCTTTCTTCCTCTTGTACACAATATGAAATGAGCTTATTGAGAGTCCACTTCTCCTTTTGACAGTTGTAACTGACCTTAAATTGACTGAATTGTGGAGGAAGCGAGATAAGCACTAAATGCACAAGTAAGTCATCCGAAAGCTCAAGCTTTAGTGCCTTTAATTTTGAAGCAACGTGAGACATTTCCATAATGTACTCCCTTATGTTTTCCTTGCCTTTGAACCTCATGGAAATAAGTTTCTGTAAAAGAGTACTTGTTTCCACCATATCGCTTTTGGCAAAGCGTTTCTCAATTTCAGTAAGGAAATCTGTGGCATCGGTAATCTCTTCGGATACCGCACCCCTAAAAGCCTCAGGTATGCCCCGTTTAATGATCATAAGACTCATGCGATTTGAACGCTCCAATTTCTCAAAAATTCTCCTTTCCTCAGAAGTACTAGCATCTGTAAGAGAAGCAGGCCGATCCATCCTTAATGCAAGGTCAAGATCCATGCAACCAAGAACAATAAAAATGTTCTCCTTTCAGTCCTTAAAGTTATTACCATTAAGGATCGATACTGAATTAAGATTAGCAGATATAGTAGCAACGGCTGAAAAGAGAACATGACAATTATATAAATAACATGCTCATATAATTAAAAATCCATATAAATCAATAAATGCAAATATTGGTTAATCCCATCTCAAGATATCAAATACATCATTAATATCAAGTCTTTGGACAGTAATATTAATTGTAAACGATACTCTTGTTGTAGTGATCAAACATTGACAACAAATTATGTCAAATAATATGTAATCTTTGGACTAACATATTGCTCACATAAAATACTTTGCAATCGTCACACATTTATCACCACAAGTGTGCATGAAATTCGGCCAAATACTAACCCACCTTTGGGCTCGTTAATAAATGCATGAATTACGTACACACAATCAGTTTGAAATTTTAATTAGATTAATTTACACAAAAGCGATCACTTTGGTGATATTTTGTTTCGATTAATCTATTTAAGATATTAGACAAATTTAAGTAAACCTAAAACCAAATTTGAATATTGATCTATTTCAGCAGTTATTATTTTGTGCACTTATTGACTGAAATATACAGCAATTTGAGTATACAAATTCAGTCAGCACAATCTATGCAAATATTGGCAGCATGCTCCTAGTTTATTATCATACAAAGTTTGTCTTTACTTGTAAAAGTATTCTGATGTGACAATATTCTTAGTATGAAACTATGATACTAGTATTTAAATATATATGCTGCCAGTATCTCAGAGAAGAAAAATGATGACAGCACATTAAATGCATGCCATATTTCTCTCAAAAGCATAAAAGGCTACAGGCACATAGCTTTCAGGCGTGAATGAATTTATACCATGCCTTTATTTCTAACAGGCAGTGAATGAATTAGCAAATTAGAAGTTAATTATTCTCCACGCAAATCCGGAAATCAAACATGGACGCTGAAAATATTTAATGAACCGAAAATCAAACATGGGTTTCATGTATAATCAAAATATTGCTTTCATGAAATTCTTGCAGCATGAAGATCATAACAACACAGTAAATTCTCAGGAATCAATTTAGGGTTGCTCTGATACCAATTGTAGGAAATTCAATTTAGCCATAATTAACCCTAATCAATTCAAGAGAAATCAAAACAGGAAACAAATAGGGATTAGCGGAAGCGTACCAGAATCCATTAAATAAAATTGTATAGAGGTTGTGATCGTCCAAGAATACGGTTTCTTCTGTTTTGTGAAGTTTCTTTCTGATGGGGATGAAAGAAAATGAGAAGCGTACGTATTCTCGGGGACCCCAACGGCTTTTTATTAACTGATAATAAAATCAGTTATTTTATATTTACAATTTACCCCTTCATTAAATTATAAATACCGCTTGATGTTTTATACCTCAATTTTAATAGCATCATACACTTTAACATATGTGCCCATAATAGAATTTTAATCCAACAGAAGAAAAATAGACTTTAACACATGAAAAGAAAACCAACATTTTTGTGATCATTACAATTGGGAATATCCGCTAAATTTTCATCTTCTATAATCTATGAGGCAAAAAGAGATTTTTTTTAAAGAGATTTAACACATGAATACGATGACCATAAGTACATGAAAAATATTGATATCTAATAAAATTATAATGGTGGTCGGGAGAAAAAAAACGAATGTCAATAATCAAACCGACCGTAGGGAGGTTTGCTTATTTCTACTAGCCAAAATCAATTTTTCCGAAGCCCAAATCACACTGCAAATGTTTTTCGCTGTTTTTCGCTACTCCATTTTTTCTTCCCTGATTTCCTCACATCTCACGCAGAATTTAACGCACAATTTGCAGAATTTCACGCAGAATTTTTAAATTACATCTCTCCATCCTTAAATTTGTATATTCTTTTTTTCTTCCAATCTCACTTCTAGCCCTATATGACCGACTCTCAAGTCAGCGCCACCAGAGTCAACACCTCCCCTTCCTTGCCCACAATCGGTTGCAACATCCTGCCTTTCGGATCCTAACCCGCAACCAACTCTCAAAGTCCACCATTGGATTCACGCAACAAAATGCCTCCCAAAACCTAACCTGCAACCGATCTCAAATCAGCGCCGTGCACCATCAAATCCAAGCTTGAAATGTGTAAGTTTGAGTAAGTAGACATTATCTAAGTGAAGTAGTGAAATAAGGGTAGTACTAGATTGAATTTTATAGTAGTACTAATTCATAAAGAGGTGCTTTATTTCACTTGAATTTGATTTAGGGTATCTTTTCATTTGTTTAATTTAGGGAAGAACACGTTTGAATAGATGAGGGGTAAAACTGGAATAATTTGTAAATAAACTTAGAGGGCAAGGATGTGTTTAGAATTGGAGTATATTGAACTTATAATTTAGTTGTTGTATGCTTATCAGTTTTATGTTTAGAATTGGCCTATCAGCACACCATGTAATTCAAAATAGAATAATATGCGTTGAAATTACAATACAAAATATATGTTGATCCACGATGGTGTACCTAATCAAAACAAGATTAGGCTCAAAATCTAACACTCATGAAATTAAGTTGTACAATATATTCTCTGATGATGTTATTCAACTCTTCTCTATTTTTGTTTATAGTTGATTCGAGATGAGATAAAGGCGGGGAAGAGTGATAAGGAGATCTATAAAAAACTGGAGGAAGATTTGGAGAGACTTTGTTAACCATGGTAAAACAAGTTCATAGTCTTTCCCTTCTCTAGCTCCAATTGAGCTTGCTTCGCCAAATGAGCTATTTGTATCTCCTCTAACTTGGCTCATAATTTTACAACATCATAAATTGTATTACTAGAGCTAAATTTGGAGGGCATTGCCTATTATACGTACAAATGTTACAAGAATAGACTCAAATTTATAAAATTGAAGAATTTGCTTGTGTCTATCAATCTGACAAGTCTAGGAAACCGGTTCAATAATGTTAGCTTTTATATGACTTGAACTATGAATTACAAGGTATGATTAGTAAGCATTTGGTGTCAATAACATCAGTAAATGCTGCAGCCAAGAAGAAAGGTGTAGGCAGAAAAGGGTTTCTAAATTAGAATTTTAATCATATAGTTATGGTCAAGTGATAGTGGGAACAACGAAAAAAATTATGACTCTCCTGTAACTGATAAATATAATCGTCACTACTAACATTTATATTCACACTGAATTTAGAGGGAAATGCAAGCAGTAAATGGATCTTGTAGGTTCTAACGAACATTTACTTTGAAATTGAAAAAACAGTGGGAGCAGTAAATGGATCCCACATTAAGATTCAAAATAGTAAAATTCTTTACTGAAGTTTAGTGTATGCTCACATACAAAATTTTGCAACATCTTGGCAATTTATCAAGAGAAATTATAATAAGAACTTATGCCAGATTTTATGGTTTTAAAATACTTTGCAACACTAGAGAGCTTTCTGAGATATCTTGGCAAATTACCAAGAGAGATTTGAGTTATGCAAGGCTCTGTAAAATTTTTTTATTATGATGAAAATACAATGTATAAGTTGCACACTTCATGAAAAATGATAGAACTAACTTGTTGGTTCAAAAAAATTTCATTTGAGGGTGTGTAATTGGGTATCAATATGATAGTATCACAACATACACCAAAACTTATGGGGTACACAACACAAAGGTGACTTAAAATGGGAATGTGAACCAAATAATTAACACAATATATGCTATTTTTGGTTGACCTTATCCCTCAGCAGTTATTTTTTTTCCTTTTGTTTTTTTTTTCTTTTTCCCGTAATTTTATTTGATGTTAATTTACTACTGTTAAACACATAACCAAAAGGTAGTTGACATACCGGCCTCAAGAGTTGTGTATTTTGTTTGTAGGGTGTTAAAATCAACCTAATTGCTTGAAAGGCTTGCCTTTGGACTGTAAATGCGTTTTCATTTATATCACAATTTTACTGCTAATCTATTCACTACTGGTAAAGTTGAGTTTGCATATTTTTCTTGTCTGCTTATTACTACTTGGGCAACTCTCCTTTTGTAAATACTGTAGCGGTATACTTTTGTATATTATTGGCAAATGATGCCTCTAAATACTGTATTTGATGTTAATTTATTACTGCTAAACGATTATTTTCTTCAATTAATTTTTGAAAATTATATGATTGAACGGTCGGTTTTTCCACCGTTGTGCGGTTATACTAGTAACACACTATACAAAGTATCAACACGCGTAGCAAAAGTAAACATACACATTGCATATTAGGTAAATTAGCACTATGTGGTGGACTATCCGAGCATAAATTAATATCAGGAAATAATATATCGGCTGGGGATGCTCATACTGGCCTTCCTATGTCCGGTTGGAGTTGGCGACTCGTTCTACTGGCCGTTTCCATTTTACTTCATTAAACGAACGGAGCAAAATGTGATGTTAGTGTCGGACGCGTCAACTAGCTACGATTGCTCCTTTCCAGCACATAGCTATTTTTAAGGTATGAAAAAATAATAGAAGAAGAATACTACAATAGCGAGGTTAATGCCAGTAAAGCATTCATCCTTGATTTTATTGGGAAATCCTCCCGTTCAATCGCGCGCGCCGACTGCACAAGCGTTAACAACTTAAAATATGCAGATGAATCACGTGCGGGGCAATGGGACAACGAGTGGCAGTTTTGTGGAAAAAGAGAAACTAAAGCCTAAAGGGGTTGACGTTTCCATACAAGGACTGAAACAGCTGTATTCACAGTTGGATCCATGCTGGATACAACCGAACCTGAAAAGCTGAGCTGGCAGGGGCAGGCTTTCGGTGGTTCCACTTTTATAACACCGACCATTGCCCCCTGCTGCCTACACACCTGTTGAATCATTGCCTGCATATCTTTGCCTTGTGGTTGTTTTTTTTTTTGAACCCAGGAGAACCCGATGGGTCGGTAAACTCCTAAAGAGAGTATTATACGTGACGTCCGATTTCGTTTTTGTTTTGGTTATTAAACACCAATTTTAAATTAGGTTTTCCAACAAATTTCGTGCATTATACGTTTTTAACGTAACGTTATACATCAATTTTCAAGCTTTGTTTAACGGAGATTGAAGAAATAAGGTTTATCAAGTGAAATATCAAAATAATACTCATTGCAATTGTACGTAGGTGTTGAGTTTGAAGACGCCTTGAAACAGTGCTCAACGCACTTCATGTAGTCAATCGAGTTTGTAAGAATGGAAAATACTCATAACCTATACAAGGTAAAGTGATCAAAAGTGCATAGAAAGAGGCGCAAAGGAACACACATATATTTTGGAGTTCCATTATATGATATTGTTATAGAAATTAATTAATTAACGAAAAATTTATTGTTTAAATAATATGGTGCGTTTGGCATACATTCCTGGTAAGGTTTGAAAATACACAAAACATCCCTCCATTTTTTTAATAAATTTTTGGTCCCTGTTTCTAAATTCACACGCGCACAAAGACCTAAATACCATTTACGTTTTTAACATTTCAAACGCTTATAGCTTTCTGTAGAAACATCGGATTAGCATACCGTTTTCACCAAAAATTCAAAAAAATTATGATCTTTAAAATGAGATCCATTGTTGATACCAAAAAATCATATTTGCAATAAAGGTGCAATTATTCCATATATTTGCAGACAATTCTGCAAATTTTAAACATTTTCGATTTTTCTTCAAATCTACAACTATTGCATGTAATTACAGACATTTATGCAATTATATGGTATAATTGCACACACGTCTGCAATTACTGCATATAGTTGCAGAAGTGTCTACAACTATTGCATATAATTGTAGACATTTCTGCAATTATATGGTATAATTGCAGACATATATGCAACTATTGCATACAGCTGCAGACATTTCTGCAATTATATGGTATAATTGCAGACATATCTGCAATAGTTGCAACTGCAATTATTGCATACAGTTGCAACTATTGCATATAATTGCAGACGTTTCTGCAATTATATGGTATGTCTGCAATTATTGCATATAGTTGCAGAAATGTCTGCAACTATTGCATATAATTGCAGACATTTCTGCAATTATTGTATATAATTGTTGAATTGTCTGCAATCATACCATATAATTGCGAATAGCTTGTCCTGCCATTGTTTTTACATATGCACAATACCACTCATTAAGAAGATAATAAAATTTGTGATTTAATGGTGAAAACGGTTTGTTAAGCCGTCGTTTCTACAAGAAGTTATTGCATTTTAAAGATTGATAATTAATTAGGTGCAAATTTTAATTATGGATGTGAGAATAACATCCATATATGAATAATCAACATTGCTACAATGGAGAAGAGGGGTATTGTAGGGAAGAAAAGTGTAGTATTTGAAAATATGGATGTAATTTATATCTTTTTTATGAGGAGGATGTTTTGTGTATTAAGTTTGATTTTAGGGATATGTCCCTTATTTTCACTAAATAATATTTGGTTAGCAAAGCATAATTTAACAATTAGAAGGTTAATTGAAGTGAATACCAAATAAATAATATAATTTAATGTGAATAATATTGTAACAACCCGCCATTTATATTAATTGCGGGACAACTTGGTTAGCTCATTCGAATCAAAATCTTTTAGGTATGAATTTGCATGCAAGGACTTTTCACTCGATCTCGAAGTAGTCATAGGTAGTGTAACTTGGCGAAGGGAGAGAAGGACATGTAGACTTGTTCCTGTCTGACTTTTGAATGATATCTGTAATACATGCACTAACGCACTCAGATTCGATAAGTATCACAAATGACGATTCATCATGTAATATTTAAAGCAACAAAACAAAGCATGTCTATCACACACGCCGCAAACCTACACACACATACCACTAAATCTCATGATGAACGTAATAGATATAATATCAACATAAATATGTAATACAGTAAGCGCATATAATATCAAAGAGACACAAAATTCAATATCTATTGCATTAAAAATTGACACAATACCCCAAATCAAACAAAACAAGATGAAATTAATAAAAAACGACATGCAAATAAGGAAACATAAAACTTTTATAGTGGTTTGGCCTCAAATCGATTACCTACATCCATTATTCGTTTATTTAGGAGATCCTTACAATTACAACTGTTTTTGAACAAATATAGTTCTAACACAGGTTGACAACAAAAAATAGCAGAACTTCGATGCAAGGATCAAAGAGATTGAAAATCCTTATTTTGTTGCTCAAGAACAAATGTTTATAGTAAAATCCACCCCTCAAAGTAACTAGCTCCCAAAAGAACAAGTAAGAAGTCAGATCCACGCTTTCAGATGGGAAGAACGAGTAAAGCTCGTAAGTCAAAACAACTTGGTACCGACATGAATTCTCTTGGTACCGTCATGTTTTGTCACTTTACATCTTCAGCTCTCCTGTATACATGTTTGAGTCTTCAACCTTCCCAAGCTTCGCTGGCAAAATTGCCCCTACAAATCTTGTCGGTTCCAACATGATTTTTCCTATGCGGGACTTTGTCATTTTTTTCAAGTACAAGACATCTTCACATATAACTTCAGAGTGGGTCCACTATATCCAAACATGTCAGGGTTGATATGTTCAATCATGTCGGTGTCAATATAATCAATCATGGCGGTATCGATATGATCAATCATGTCGATACTAACATGATTTCCTTATGTAATTCTTGCTCATACGTCTTGTGCTCCATAACTTCATCATTCTAGACACCTCCTAAGATTATTGATTCATTTCTTCTTCATCTTGAAGTCCAGATCCATCGAGATGTCGCTTGGTTCAAATGTCGGATAATATATGTCCCCAAAATATGCTTCTGTGAAAACAAAACATGCTTTGGATCGTGACAAGCGACCCGATGCTAACTGCAAAGGAGTCATCAAATGACCAGCTGTCATCTTGAAGCGTCACATCTACTCCATGAACATTTGTTTATTGCTTCAAATAGTCGCCAAACATATTCTTTTCGTAACAAAGTTTGAGCCATAAGTTTTCTGTAAGGTATGCCATGACTTGATCATGTAGACTTCGATTTATTTTCCCCCTTTTTTTACGTATGAAGTAAAACATGTTGGCACCGACATAATCATGTTGGTACGGATATGATTCTTTAGAATTATATAAGAATAGGACATAGAAATTTTTCTAAGTCCATGCTCATTTCCTCACTCATATTTTTTCCCTTAGAGAATTCAATCGCCGTTGCTACCTTGCCTTCATCGACGATGCCATCGTCGAACTTCGGCACCATAGCGCTGTCTTTATTTGGGTCACCTCAACAAGTCAACACTGAGTTTTCCAACTCAAGCATCACCAAAACTCATTAAATTCCACTCAAGACTTTGATTTAAGGTAGGCTATTGCCTTGTCGTTGGCGCTGGCGCCATCACTAATGCTGCCTCATCATTGCCTCGCCTCACCCTCGTCTCTACCAAGGTGATGTCCTCCGATCCGTGTTCGTAGCCAAGCCGGCTACTTCCCTTAAACGTTGTAAATTTTATTCAACGCACTCATGGCCCCGAGTTTTTCAAAAGGAAACCCATGGCCATTCTTGAGTTTGATGAAGGAATTCCCAAGTCAAAAGCACCGACATATAGCGTTGGTTTAAAGAAAGTGGCCCGAGTCCTTAAAGTTACTCTCGAATGTGGGATGGGCATTTTGGCTTTGACGAGGCGCCTTCAATATGTTTATTCATCAAGCATTGTCCAACGTTCAATAAATTCATACATCAATATTCTATATCGAGTGGCACAATTCTACGATCCTATAAAGAATGCTTCATGTCGCTCCGTACAACGATTCTACTATCGTATATTCTGGTTAAAATCTGATCCACAGTTCCATAGCGTGACAGAGTTTGTGCAAGCATGTGCAAGCTATCTACAGAGAGTGTTCGCGTACACCGTGCTTTGGTCATATGACATATTACATAGATTGACTCATTGCACTACCCCGGTCAATGTATAGAATTTGATTGATCAACACGCATTGACATCCGTTGGACTTTATACATTGGCTACATGGGTTTTACTTTTAAATAAACATCAAGATAAATCATACGTGACCATAGTCATTATTAAGTTTCTAGTATAGAATGGTAGACCTCAGACGATCTCCTCGTCTTCAAACTAGCACCAACCCTTCTACACCTCCGAAAGTTGGCTCATCTACTACCCAAGTGTCTATATCTACCCCATCGGGGAATGGTTATTGATCACCCAAGAACTTTAACTATAGTCCGATCTTATAGTTCAACCTCATGGCCCCACCATTCCATGGGATGACCAACTCTTCCTCATGGTTTTAGATAGTCCTCTAAACCAAACAACCTCTAGACTGACTGCCAAAGGGATGAGGTTAATTTTGCTTTAAACATGAATTCATGAAGATGAAGTTCTTCTTCCTAAACCCAAATAAAGGGCTTATCTTCCACCGGATGGCTATATCGCATGTAGTAGATATATATGTCTCCCTAAAGTTGTGCCTCCTTTCAATGAATTCCTTAATTTTGTTTTTCAAGAGCTTAGACTAGCTCCAACCCTAATGCATTCTGATGGCTACGCCCTGTTGAGCTCCGTTTACGTTATATTCATGGTGCATTTGGGTTGTCCCCTACCTTTGAAGAGCCCTCCTACCTACTTAATTTGGAAAGGAGACAAGAAACCACCTTGCTACTAATCGTTGAAGCCTTCGGTCACTGCTACGTTGTCCAAAAAATTCACAATAGAAGGAGTTACTTCAAAAGCTAATACTTCTTCGTTTGCTACTCTGAAGGTTTCAACCGCTTCTAGTTGTCCAGTTATAAGCTTCCTTACCCAAAAACTTCATCACTTGAGATTTCTTCCCTTAAGTGACTAACATTCTTTCTATATCCCTGATAGATACCCTTGAATGAGTCCCAACTCTTGCTCTTGCAAATACTTTGGCACTCTTGAAGGGAATCAATCCATATTAGCATCAATTCCATCTTCTCTACAATGGAAGGAGTGTCGTTCAATCTAGTCCCTACCAGAGTGACTCGAGCTACTCCTCGTCATGCGGCTCCCAATCCCAACGATGGTGCACAAGGAAGTGAAAAAGACCGAGGAATTGAAGAGATCTTGGAGAAGAGGAAGAAGATAAAGGAGTTGAGAACTTAGATAAAGGAGAGATACGAGGAGGAGAAAACATAGTCGAAGGAGGAGACAAAGAGGGTGAAAAAGAGAATGAGGTTGAGGAGGAGGAGGAGGAAGAAGAGGGCGATGACTATACCAATGAGGACGAATCATTCGATGAAACCTCCCTTGATGGCACACTTATCACCTAACCTCATAAACTAAAATGATTGATCATCAAGTCTTCCCATCTCATGCATGAACCACATCATGACCCTATTGTAGAGTCAACTCCTCCAACAGGCGTGTCCGACAACAACTTTCGTTCTCTAGGCAATTTCGGTAATCTCTCAACTTCCCTTCAATGGGATTAAACATTGAATACATTCCAGTGACTAGACCTCATGAATTCTCTTTTCATCAGCCGATATACTTCGGGCCATTGAGGGTGAAGAAACTTCATCCCTAGATCCCTTTAAACATGGTCCATGGACTACCTAGGGCACATTGACAGTTCACACGCTTCTTGGATCACAAGCACGACCATTCCGCACTTGTTCTCAATCTAGTTCTTCGATTATAATCCAATCCTTCTTCTTTTAGGTATAATAAGGAAATCCAGTCGAATGGAGTGACTTCGTGAAGGCACTGAGTAGTACCTCTCCCAAACTCCGAGGATCTCCTACCCTCACAGAGACTCTTATCACAAGTCGAGAGCGAGAGGCTGAGGATGAAGAATAAATAATAGAGTGATGTAGAGGAAAGAAATGACATTGTGATGAACAAAGGGGGCCATGCGACTATTCTATGCAAGACTACAACTCCCACCATCAGCATCACTCACATTCTCAATCTTCTCAGCATCGCCAATCTTTTCATTTCGGTATCCTCATCTCGACCTCTTACTATCGCCACCATAGCTCCTCATCAATCCAAATCAATTGGCCCTTCTGACTCTTAACAATCTCATAGGGCTGGAAAAGAAGTAATCTTAAGTCATGATGCTCCTCTTTCACCCCTCGAAGGCCAATCTATTGCTCATGTCACAAAGATGTAGGTGGATCTTCCTGACTTCTACCTTGAAGGGGGTTAAATTCAATTGCCATGTCATAGCTTTTTTGCGAAGCAATGCAAACTAAAGCATCGCCAAGCACCAAGAGGTCAAAGAGTAGTTATTTCAATGGAAGAAGCTAGCCAAGTCCTCTTAGATGTCAATAGAGGGAACCAACTGATCATCCGAAGCTTTGATACTAAGAGGGTCGATAATACTCGCATCTATGCAGACTATAAAAAGAGTTGGCTAAGCTTCAGAAAGACAAAGATGAAAAAGCTAAGTCTGCCAAAGATTCCCAACAGAGTGGCCGAATTTGATGCTACCTACAAAATTGAGAGCTTAGTCCTCAACGTGTAAATAAGGTAACCCACCTACGGTAGCGATCTGGAAAAAGAGACCAAGAATCATGAGGTCCAAAATGCTCAACTTCAATCAAAAATCAATATGCTCAAAGTTAATCCGCTGGCTGAAAAGGAATCAGGAGTACAGGCTCAGAGCGATCTTCCAATTTAAGTATCAAGCTGGCCACTACAAAGAAGGAGAAAGCAGACCTCAAGGCCCAAGTAGTCCAGACCGAGGAAGAAATCAAAACCACTCTCCTTCAATTCTTTGCAAATATCACTAAAATGAAGAATCTTAAGTGGTAGGGTGGTGGCTACCCCGTTACACTATATGAGGCCAAGGAAGAGATCTTTAGAAGAGCTAGAGCATTTGGTGATGAAGTTGATGAGGAGAGTTGAAGAGAAAGATTCTTGACGAAGAAGATTTGATAGCCTTGGAAGAGGTCACTAAATTGGGGCAGTAGAAGCCACAACTACTCAACAGGGTACCCAATTCCACCATTTCTAGCTCCTCATATTATGTGGACGACACCATAGTTCTATAAAAACAATCTCAGGTGGAGATCATCACTTATATGGACACCACTCTTAAGGTGGCCGTAACCGAGACACCTATAACTGCTACTTTTGACACCGCTACTTCTGGCAGCTAGGATTTGAACCTTGAGGTCGCTATATCCGAGATCGGTCAGAACGGGGCAGCTTGGGTTTGAACCTTGGCCTATGGCCCGAATTTAATAATTTTAATCTAACAGATATGAATGGTTTGAGCGTCTATAAATACAATCCTAACCCCTCACTTCTCTTCTCCTATTTTCTGATTAAAGCAATGAAGCTCTGCTATTTTCTCTTCTTCACTGTTCCTTCTAATAATAAAATAATTTATATTTTTACAAATTGGAGAAAATCGGAAAATAAAAGGAAAGAAGAGAAAAAACGATCAACATTGCACAATAAAATGGTATATTTCTATATTATAAATTTATATTCCCCTTATCTCCAAATCTCTTCTCAAATTTGTAATTCTACTAGTATGTATATACATTTATATATATTTCCTTGGATTAAAAAGGATATGGAGTTGAATCAAAGGATCAGATTCAGATTCGGGAATTTTGGAAAGCTTCAAAGATTAGTGGGAGATTATGTAATTTATTTATAGCTTTGGAATTTATTTTGTTAGATTTTTATTTAATAATTATGCCTAAATAAAGATCCAAAGAGTTGTACGCTCGAATTAAATGCATAAAAAAATTACCTACATATTTTTGCAATTTAGGAAATTTGGATAGAAATATTATTTACAACTAGACTTGGAAGTCAGTCCCCAAGTTATTAAAAGATGAATATTGATAAGATGTAGAATTTATTCTAGATCAACAATTGGGTTGTAAAGATGTTAGTATAATTTAGATTTGCCCTAATTTTATTGGAATGTGAATTTCCATGTTTTAATTTGTTGGAAATATTATCCGTGCAACCTCCATAAATTATCTAATTTCTTAAATACATAAAAGTGCATCATTTGAATCGACAAGTAATATACGCAAAAACGGAAAGAGATGTGTAAAGTATGGATATTCTTTTCATAGTTTACACCGTATATTTCAATAAAAAGAAAATAAATAATTTATTTTAGTTTCGAATGAAGTAAATATCTTATTTTAGGTTAATTTATGAAAATTTATAACGAAAAAACTTTTTAGAAGGATAACTCTAATGGATTAAAATATGGAAAGGAATATTCTAGTTAGGGATGAATAAATAGAGATATATAAATACGTATAACCATGATAAACATTTAAAATAAAAAATTAATTAATAAAGCGTAATACACGTCAATATTCACATCTGACATAATTAGAACATTAGATTAAATCACATAATAAATAATAGGAATAGGAAATGTAGATGGAAAAGGTTATAACTCCAAATTAATAAGGCAATAAATGTGCAATAAATAAGTAGTTATAAGAATTTAATAAAGGATATAAGTGGATTAATGAGACTGATTAAAAAGATTAATAAGGTAATTATGGAGAGATAAGGAAGGTGTAACAGGTAAAATTAGAATGATAAATAAATGTCTTTGGAAATTTGTCTGGTTAGAATAATAATGATTTATTACAGATAAATTGACATTTATAGAAATAGTAAATAAACACGTTAGGTAGTAATTAAATATTATAAGGCAGTATAATCGTTATTATGGTAAATTATATAGCCTTAATTATACAAACGAAGAATAGTGGGCTTAGCCCAACACTTAAACTTAGGATGAATAATTTGATTTAGTAGGTTGGGATGCAAGGTTAGTAGAGTTACACGACAGAAGTCTACCCTTCACTCAGAGGCTATCTATAGTTGTCTACACTTACTACTGACGTGGAACATCTCCAATTGTAGGAATCATGGGAAAGGAATATACATTGCGGATAAGCAAAGGAAAATGCACCGAGGGTTCGTCTTGGATTTGAAGTATTAAATGGCCTGGTGACATTTGGGAAATGGGACCTACTTCATATCCAATAAGAGGTAGTAAGTAACCGAAAGGGGCATTTGTATTGGTATTTTGTAGTAGGTCTGGCATATAGGCTTTGACGCCAAGTGAGCTATAGCAAAGACTTGGGTTATTCCCTGATGGATTTCGCTTCCTACTAGTGTAGAATCCATACGGAAGATGCATAGACCTCAAAGTAGACGGTTAGTTGAAAAAATAGTTTAGTAGAGGTGGGCTAGTTAACCCTCAGATGAGTCTTTGAGTTGCGTTAGTACTACGTCGATTAACTTAAATTATATATTATAAAGCCATATGTAGGAGTCATCGGTCTCTATCGCTAGAACTAATAGACTAGCGTTGACAATGCGAAGGGCCTACTTCATATTTAAGGAGTATTAAGTGGTTAGGGTTTTGGGTAGTGAAATGTTAGAATGTATGTGTGTACATATGCATATATATATGTAGAGTATATCTTAGAGAAGGTTAGGTCAGATATATCATACGCACATATAAGAAATAAATAGATTAGCCGTAAATATTAGACATAACATTTAAATGGAAATTAATTGGTATAAGTTTGTGTTATGGATAAAGTATGCAATTTTCCAATCACTAGAACGTTGTCCCGACCTTCCTCCTCATTACAACCCGCATGATAGATTTAGAGGGATAGGTCACCTGAACAAGATGAGAACTGTTGATGGAGAAGTCTTCTTATTCATGCTCGGTACCGACAAGTGATTAGATGTCTAAGGAATACCATTGATTCCGAGACAGTAGAGTAATGACCCGGAATATTACCAATTTAAATATGGATAATTAATACAATTTTAAATAATTAATAAATGGATTTTATTACTCAAAATACCCTCTTTTAATTAGTAACTAGTGATCATGAATGATTTTCAAAATATGCTTATAAAAATATTTATTCCAAAGGAAATCAGAAAATGTGACCTGAAAACTTTTTCAATATTTTCACCATCAAAAAGTTGTTTAAAATGTGTAAACACCTTTTTTTTTGAGAAAAATGTGTGATCCTCTACGAAGAGAGGAGAGCACACATGCGAATATATATATATATCGAATATAAAGTGCTGCCAACAAGCCTGGCAAGTAACAAAAACCAAATACAAAAATAACAAATCTTAGGTTCTCCTAAGATGAGTTCCGGCAAGGCCATCACCCATCACACCCCGATATCGAGCTCCGGCAAGGCCACCGCCCGATATTAAGGTGTTAGAAGAACCTAAAAAACTAGTGGAAAAAAACAAAAACTACTGGATGACGTTCCAGACTAATGAGGAAGCTCCAACCAACTGAATTAGAAAAGGTGAATAAGCATTTGCTCTAAAGTGGATCTGTTGAAAAGAGAAACCGCTCTGAAGCCTCTGATCAAGGGAAAGGGGTACCAAACTGAAGAATATGCCTCCTGGATGAAGATACTCTGCTCTGCTGACCTATCTACCATATGGTGTCCTGCTTTCTGAAGATAAGAAAACCTGCAAAATGAATCCGATATCCTATCTCCCATACCTGTAACTGGAAAATGACTAAAGAAAAAAAATTAGAATGATACATATATATGTATATTTATATAATAAATATACATATATATGTATTAATAAGGAAGGAAATAAAAAACCTAAATAAGACTAACTGAACAATAACAATATAAATAAAAATTCTTAAAAACCAAAACCAAACAGAGACTAGCACAAATATTGAGACGGATCAATCTTATGAACCTTTAATCATAAGTAAGTTATGATTAGAAGTGAAATCATCATCTAAATTAGAGAAAATATTAATAATACTATTATTAATGTTAAAAAAATTATTGTTGTGTTTAAAGAAATTAATATTATGATTAACCTTGTTAAGATACCTTTTGAAAAGGATATTTTTGGCTAATTTATATTTGGGGTTAGAGATCGAATTAAAACAATATGTAGTAATTGTAAAAATCAATTTGTTAAAATGACAATTATTATTATTGAAAATTCTTTGATTTCTTTCAAACCAAATAAACCAACTAATAATAATGAATAAAGAGTCTAGTAAAAATCTAATATCCTTATTGAACTTGAATCTATAATTATTCCAATAAAATTCACAATCTGAAATTTTAGTTTTTATATTAAAGTTAAAAATTTTAAGAGTATTGATTAGAATCCATGCAATTATAGTATATATGATTAATGTCCTCAAGATACAGATTACAAAAATAACATTTATTATCATTTGGAATATTTTTTCTTTTTAAAAATTCGATTGTATTAAGTTTTCCATGAAGAATTAACCACATGTGAATTTTGGATTTGGGAGGAGCATTAGATTTCCACATATATTTAAAAGAGTTATTAGTTATACCCGAAAAATTAATGAATCTGTAGAAAGAATTAGAAGTATATTTCTTACTTTTATCCCATTCCCAACTAATAAAATCATTGTCATTATCAATATTATAAAGGTTTAATATGGTATAAAGCAAAGAAAGTTGTCTAAAAGTTGAATCAACTAAAATTCTGCTAAAACTGAAATTCCAAGGAGGATCATTTTCTGGAGAATAAACTTCGTTAATTAAAGCAAACTTAAAGTTACAAATATCATACAGATCCTTAAATTCTATCTTAAGAGGCAAGACCGAAATCCAACGGTCATGCCAAAATGAAGTACGATTACCAGAGTGAACAATTGTATTTATTCCTAAATTAAATATCTCATTACATTTTAAAATGTTTTTCCAAAAGTTAGATATATTTTGAGTGACTGGAGAAGCAATTTGATATAAATTGCTATTTCCATTATAGTAATATTTAGAAATGATCTCTTTCCAAATAGCGTTATCATTTATATCTTTGAACTTCCAAAGCCATTTACCTAACAGAGACAAATTCATATTACGCAAATTAATAACACCTAATCCACCTTCTTTTTTGGCCTTACAGATAGTTTCCCAGTTAACTAGATAGTTAATATTATTACTAGAGTTTTCTCCACTCCATAGGAAATCTCTTCTAATCTTATCAATTTTATCAATAACCCAATCCGGGAATAAATGCAAGGACATCCAATAAATCGGAATAGCTGATAAAACCGAATTTATTAAAACTAGTCTACCTGCTCTAGAAAGAAATCTCCCATTCCAGTTAGAAATCTTATTTTTAATTTTATCAATGATAATAATCCAGTCGTCATGTTTGAGTTTGGTGGGTCTAATCACAAAACCAAGGTAGTCAAAATGAAAGCTCATAGTTTTGCAATTGAGAGTATTAGCAACTAAGTTTTCAACTTTATCAAAATCATTTAAAACTAAAATGGAACTTTTATCAAAATTTATTCTTAAACCAGATAAAAGTTCAAAACTGTAAAGAATAAACTTAAGGGTAATGATGTGTCTTGGAAGATGGGAAGAAAAAAGTAAGGTATCATCAGCAAATTGAAGAACCGATAAACCATTACGCGAAATTTCATTGCCTACACGTCCAAGAGATCCATTATCCACTGTTCTTTTTATAATTTTAGCAAAAACATCAGCAGCTAAGTTAAATAATAAAGGCGATAAGGGATCCCCTTGCCTTAAACCTCTCTTAGATTGAATTCTATTACCTAATATACCGTTAACCATAATACTAGAGTTTCCAGTTCTAAGCAAGGTCAAAATCCAAAAGATCCATCTATGACTAAAACCTCTAGCATGAAAAATATCTACAAGAAAATCCCAATCTACTGAATCAAAAGCTTTAGCAAAATCAAGTTTTAAAATCGCACAAGTTATGTTATTCTTACAACAATAATTAATATATTCTTGAACAACTGCCACCCCATCAGTGATATTTCTCCCTTTAATAAAAGCCGATTGTGAACAATCGATTAAATCATTCATTCTTTTACTAAGTCTATTAGCTATAACTTTAGAAATGATTTTAACTGAACAGTTAATCAAAGAAATAGGTCTAAAATCTTTTAAGTTTTTAGCTCCTACTTTTTTGTGTAACAAAATAACATTTGCGAATTTAAATCTCCCTAATTGCAAATTACCATTATAAAAATCGTTAAACATATTAACTAAGTCAAATTTTAAAACGTCCCAAAAAGTAATATAAAATAAGATAGGAAACCCGTCAGGACCCGGGGATTTATCACTTGGCATGTCATTAATAGCTTTTCTAATTTCTTCTTCAGAAAAAGGATTATCTAATTCTGATAGATCAATAATAGAATCAGGTGGATACAAATCTATCCATCTAACATTGATTCTATGATTGATTTTAGAACCAAAAATATCTTTATAGTAGTCTGTAAAAGCCTTGTTAAGATCTCTTTGATCCACTAACTCTATATTATTAACAAATATAGAGTTAATTGTATTACTACATTTTCTACCATTAGCTATATTATGAAAAAATTTGGTATTATTATCACCCTCGTTGATCCATTGAATTCTGGATAGTTGTTTCCACATAACCTCCTCCTTTTCTAAAATAGAATTTAATTCATCTTTTAAATTAGCAAGAACATTACGTTCACCTATATTTAGAGGTCTAGATTCTTCTATCTTATTAATTTTAAGCATTTCATTAAAAATATTATCTTTTTTAATTTTTAGATTGCCAAAAACATTTTTGTTCCAGTTTTTAAGAAAAATCCTAAGCTCCCTAAGTTTAGAAACAAAAGCTTTTGCAGAATTTTCCTTATTTCTGAATTATGGAAACTCAAAGAAACCCATTTACCTTTAACTAGACTCACAAAGTTAGATTCCAAAAGCCACATCTTTTCAAATTTAAAATTATTAATAATAACTCTATGGTATTCACAAGTAAGAATAATTGGACAATGATCGGAGTAAGTATAAGGTAAACCAGTGACTCTACAGATTGGGAATTTATCTTCGATATCGTCGCAAACAAAAAATATATCTAGAAGAGCCATAGATGGAGACTCTCTAGCATTATTCCAAGTAAACTCTCTATTAGAAAGGGGAATTTCAATCAAATTAGAATTAATAATAAATTGATCGAACTCCTTCATTGCAGAGTAATCCCCTTCCCTAGGATATCGCTCACCAATGAAACGCGTAACATTAAAATCACCTCCCAAAATCCAAGAACTCGGGGCAAAGGATCTAAAATCTAGGCATTCATTCCATAAAATTCTCCGATTAATTTTAGAATTAGGTCCGTAAACATTAGAAATATTTAATAAAGAGTTATCAGAAAGATTAATGAGTATAACATGAAGAGAATGCTGTTTAACAATACATTGAAGTAATTTAAAATATTTATCCTGCTACCCTATCATTAAACCCCCTGAAGTACCCATAGAAGGTAAAAAAACCCATTTTCTAAAATGATACCCGCCTAATCTTCTAAAAAACCGAAAATCAGGACAACAAATTTTAGTCTCCTGAAGCAAAGCAATGTCAATTAAAAAGTATTTAAAGAACGCTCTAACCTTATCACACTTATTCAAATCATTTAGACCTCTAATATTCCAACTGATGATCCTCATAAACTCACTGAACCAGCCCTCTCTATTTCCTTACGTCTAATGTACTCACGATCAATCTCAATATCAGAGAAAATAAAAGAAGTATCACAGGCTAACTGAGTAAACTCAGCAGATGATAAACTACCTAAAGCGTAAGTAGAATACGTACTACCTAAAAAAGAACACATACCTGAGCCTGAATCCATAGCGCCACTCACGGCACTCGAACCAGGTAACTCACCCATAGACTGCGGTTGACAGCTGCGAATCCTAGCACTTCGACGGATAGATCCACTAGAAACTACTGACTTCCTACACCTTCCTTTCTTAGACTTACTGCCGCTACCCATTCTTTTTTCTAGCACAAGATCTGAAGCATCTATTATCACTCTATCTGAAGAAGGACTCAAAGACATATTAAATTTCTCTGCTAATTTGCTACCAGTCTCCCCAAGAAGAACTTCAGAAAGAAGACCTAACTTCTCCTTAAACAACAGAACATTATTTGTTGTATCCATTGAATCAACAACTACAGAATCAGTCCTAGCAACATTAACTGACGCGCACTGTTGAAAATAAGCAGAATCTCCATCCCCCTAATTCCTTACAAAAACACTCGCACCCTCTTCAATATCCAAACCAACAGAAAAAGCCTCAACACCAATTGAATTCACAACATAGGCCTCAACAACTTCTCCAGATTTTTCAAAAACAACACCATCAGAAGGAGGACCAGAATTAACATTCAATGCCAATTTCTCAGACGATAATTCAAAGTTGTCAATAAAAACATAATCTTCCAAAGCAGAGCCTACAACTTCTTCACTCAACTGAAACGATGGCCTAGTCCACTCGCATAAGTCGCCGATTTGTAAGAAAATATTATCACCTGAACAAACCTGATCATCAATGGCAAGAGAATCACCAAGCTCTTCCAGAACCACACCATCCCAAATGCCAGATTCCAACATACCAATATGATCCTTAAATTCAACTAAGCATGAAGTATCAATCTCTGAAATTGTCGACCAAAAATCAGCACATTTGTTTGACATATATAGCTGATCAACATCTAATTGAGCAACAGTATCACTATTATCATCCAACTTAGAGATCTGACAGTCATGATCATATTCAAACAAGGATTCATTTAAGAGATTACTGTCCTTAGCCTGATCACCGATATTATCAATAGAAACTACATCTTGAACAATCACAACTCTCTTATGCTTTGCATCACAACCACCAGAAACAGTCATAACACTATCAACTTCATTCTCAAATGAATCAAAATCTGTTGTAGTCTCAGAGTTGAGACAGTCGAATTTGTTTGACAAATGAATCTCAAAAATTTCCTGTCTTCTAGAGTAAGAATTACCTTTTTTCTTTATTTGAAGAAAGCCTTTATTTGACGAATCTTCTCCAGCTTCTCCAGTAACCTTAGTTATAGATGAACAAGAACCCTTAATGCAATATAAAACGTTAGTATCAAGAGTAATAGGATCGGTTCGAACAAATCTATCACTCATAACAGCATCTGTAAACTCACTATCATTCAAACGAACAAAGTTCTTCTTTGGAGTATTGTGAACAAAATCAAGATTACCAAAATAAATCTCTGGATTGCCAAATCTCTCTTTGTATCCCACACCAATATTCGGTGAATTGACGATGTTAAAGTGATATAACATTTCTTCTAGATAATTAATACCCTCAAATCTATTTTGCCAGAGATAATCCAACAGAATACCCTTCAACAACAAAAACTTAAGAACAAATTGAAACCCATTTTCAACCAGAGATGAGGAAGAGATTGGGATAGTGGAAGAGAATTCCGATTTGCCGAAGTATGACTCTGGATCTCCAAATCTTTTTCTGTAGCCCTTGCCAATGTTCGGCTAATTAACTATGTTAAAATGAAATAACAAATCCTCTAAATGCTTAATTCCTTCATTCCTTTTTTGCTGAAGATAATCCATTAGTATCCCTTTCAACATCATACATTTGAGCACGAAAAGAAATCCATGTTCGACCAAGGACTCTGAGGAAACAGAAGAGTTGGATTTGAACAGACAAACATTACTCTTGTGACCAAATTTACCACAAGAAAAACACCTGATTGGATCATGACACTGAGAAGCATAATGGTTGAGGTCTCCGCATCTGAAACAAAAATCTTTCCTAATTTTTTGAATCGATCCATTTCTTATTCGAGGATTGCAAAAATGGAAATCTGGAACTACGCAGTGGACATCGATCCTTTAACACTTGAGCATAAGATCGATTAGAGGAAGGAAATCGATAATCAGAAAAAAAACGAAGATGATTGAGCCGATAAAGATGGATTTTGAGAGCAAGAACGAATATTTGCAGACGCCATTTTCTTTAAATCTTTAATGGATTTTAATTTTAGTATGATTAAAATGTGTAAACACCTTAATTAACACATTTACACATTTTAAATAATATAAGTATGGATTAATATAAAATAAAAGTTAATAATATGTGTGTACTTAAGTAAGGAAAGATGTGACAATTTTCAAGTTTAAAATTTAAATATAATGAAGGAAATTATGAAATGTCAAACTCTCTTTCACATTCTAGTACACTTAAGAGCATTGCATGGTGGATAAAAGGGGTATTCTGGGGCTGGCGTGTGCGACATGGTGAGGAGGTGATGGGGGTGATGATGTGGCAAGCAAAGAGTGGAGGGTAGGTACTTTAAGGGCTATTTTGGTAATTTACTAAATCCATTTTATATAAAACTAATTCCAAATTCTCTCTCTTTCCTCATATTATTTCTTCTTCCTTAAGCTTTGAAAACATCCTTAATGGATTCCACTTTATTTTCAAATTTCAAAAATTAAACTTTTCCTTTAAAAACCTTTTAAAAACTTGTTTCAATCCTTATTCTCCTTCCTATAACCTCCTCCTTTCCAAAACAAACCCATACACCACCTTTATTAGCATGGCCGAACCCTATTATCTCATGGCTGAACCCATTTTTAACTTTACAAGACCCAATCTCCAATTTTTGCTAAGGAGAATCAAAGATCTAAGGTCTTTTCAAGTTTTAGTGGGAGTTAGGTTTTCGTGAGCTTTTAGTGAGTAAAACTCACATCCATTTTGTAAAATTACATCTTTAAGTTATGTTAGTATTGGTATGTTATAATGCTTGGTTATTGGTTATTTACATGCTTTGTATGTGAGAATATATGTGCTTATATATGTTTAGATGTGATATGTAGTTTAGACTTGAAAATGAAGTCTAAAAGTGATGTTAGTGTGCTAAAGTTATGATTTTTGTTTTTGTTGTGGTTGTGATATGTTTGTGTATGCTATAGACATGACTATGTAAGGGGATACTAAGAAAAGCTAGCATTTTTGTATGATTTAGCGATAAAGAATACTTGTGTGAAAAATTATGGTTATTAGTTCAAAAATCAAAATCATTTTCAAGTTCCAAATTTTGTTTTACTTTTTATAAAAACATACTTATGTTTTGGAAAAGTTAGTAAGCTTTCAAATGTTAAGTTTTCAAAAGAGAAAACTAAGACATTTTCTAGTTATGGTATCCATAACGATAGTCGCTATGGATGTAGTTTCATTAAAAAGTCCACTTTTTGCAAATTAAGTTCTTATACATAAACACTTTGGAAATGTATTATAAAACTTAATAATAATGATTAAGAAATTAATTAAGGATTTATTTATTAATTAAGTTGGTAATTAATTAAATATTAACCAAGTTTCATTAATTATAATTAAGTGCGGATTAGTTACTAATTAGTTATCTTTTAAAAGCAAGATTAATTTTAATTAATTATTGATTAAGAAAGATTGAATTTTAATTAATTATGAGTTAAGTATAAGATTAGTTTTTAATTAATTATTAATTAAGTATAGGGTTAATTATTAAGTAAGTGTTTAATTATTTTTAATTATAAATCAATTAAGGGTTTTAATTTATAAATAAATTATTTTTAAATAAATAAGTTAAGTTAAGACTTAATAAAGATTTAATTATGATTTAATAAAAGGATTTAATTTGTAATTAATTATTTAGAAAGAGGTGTAAGTTTTTAATTACTTTGTTTTCCAATAATCAATTTGTTAAAAGCAACTTTCTTTTACAAAGAATAGTTTTGAACACAAGGGATTCTATTATCGATACGATTAAGTAATCCTCCAAATGTGAATAAGTTATACTAAACTTTGACACTATTAGCAGAATAAATCCTCATTCTATTATAATTAAACTTAATAGATTGTCTGGACATCTATTTAATAGGACAAATCACCATCCTGCTATTATTTTATTTGGACATGTATCTACCAGTTAGTTTATACCGACATGTTATTCCCTGATTTGGTTATGAATTTTATTTACATATATATTGACTTATGTAAATCACTGTTATGTGACATGGAAATCAGATTTAAATAAATGATAACCTGGTTTAGTACCACTGTGATCGCTAAGTCTCTTTCAAAATTTGTAAAGTTATGTTTTAAATTAACTTGAATTCTATCCATTTGGGGTTAAGTGTTTTAAATGATTTTATAAGTTATCCAATTTTTTTTATTAAAGGAGATTTACAAGTGATATTTTGTAAATGATATTTTATTAAAGGTTTTTATAAAGGAATTATAAAGGAAGATTCATAAAAGAGCTTTATAAATAGAAAGGAATTTTATAAATCATTTTTGAGATTTTAAAATAAGTTTAAAATATTTCTTGGAGATTTATAAAAGTGTTTTTATAAATTGCTTTTGGAGATTTGTGAAAGGTATTTGAAAATATGAAATGGGCTTTTAAAAAGGAAATTTTTATAAAGGATAAGTGGTTTGATTTTATAGTAAGCAATGTTTTAAATGGAATTTGTTTCACCCATTTAATATGGAATTCGAAAAGAGGAAATCTTCCTTAAATTTTGTAAATATACTTATCTTGATGAGATAAGTATATGGATAAATTTTCTAAGTGTTGAAAGCACAATGTTTTGGTAATGTACTTATACTATTGAGATAAGTATATAAATGTTTCCAAGTATGTAAGGAGTATAAAAGGTTTGTGAAAATAGCCTTTGTAAAGATATTTTGAATCAAAGATGTGAAAGCGACTTGAATATGAAAAGATTAATTAAATGGAGGCTTAGTAGATCCCACATGAAATTAAATCTTTGTTGTTTGATTGTTGTTGTTTGATAGTTAAATAACCAACTATCAAATCTTGTCCAAAACATAAATCTGGAAATATCTAGGAGAAACATGTGAGTTATATGGTATAATCACCTTCGATGATGCTGTACTATGCGTAAAAATCTCATTTTGTTCTCCTAGGACAAATGATAGGGAAATCCATTCACTCAACGGTTAGGAGGTGATCTTTTCTCTTATCTATTGTCTATTTATTTCTGAAAGAACCAGAGTTGAGTTTACCAAAACAATCAATGTTGTTTCGAAGAGATCAGGATCAAATAAGTATAAATTATCCAAAAATTACTTTGATCCAACTCAAGCGTTTCGAACTAAAGATATCTTGAAGAATATGGAATCGAAGAAGGAACTTTTTAAGTGCATGGGCTAATTGCTACTAATCCTAAGGGTGATTCCAAAAAGGATGTAGTAGAAATAGTGCCTTTGGTTTGTTCAGACCCAGAACAATTTGTATGGATGAATAGTAACATTCAATTGTCTCCTGGAGGGCAGTGTTAACATTCCAAGTGAGAAGTGTTAAAGAAAGGTAAACGTAGCCTCAAGCCTCATCAACTGGGAATGACTAAAACAGGGGAGAGGCAGCAAAGCTATGTGGACTTATCCTATTAGGGTATGATCATCACCTTTCTATATTGCTATTACAAAATTGTTTGTGTATGAGCGCTCTCAAAGGAAAGGTTGGAAAGCAACAAGGGTGATGACATATTCGGTACTATCCAATAAGGGGTAGGCCGATCTTGTATTGGAAGGGATCATGGAGAGGCCCCAGGTACATTTTATCAAGAGGTGTACCATTTGGAAGGTATTCCCTTACCTTGTCATTATATGGAATCCATTCCCCAATAAGCATCGTATGAACTTAGCTGTGTCCAACTATGTTGGAATGTGAGATGCAAGCATTTCAGCTATTTTATCTATTATTTTCAACCCCTAGACATTATTATAATATCACTGGATTTTCTATAAAATTGTTTTTGTTATCATAAGGTAAAAGCCTAGCTGTGCTTATAGGCTTTGTCAGTTTTTTTACCATTATTTTTTAGTAGTTTGGCTTATAGGCTTTGATGCCTAGCGATCCTAGGCGAGTGGTAGCAAAGAATCGCGTTATGCCTTGACAGATTTCACTTCCTACTAAGTGAAATGAAATGTTGGAATGTATATATGTATATAGGCATACACACACATATGCCAAGTATATCTTAGAGAAAGTTAGGTTAGATAAATCGTATGCTCATATAAGAAGTAAACGAATTAGCGATAAATATAACTTTGTGTTATGGATAAAGTATGCAATTTTCCAATCACCAGAACGTTGTTTTGACCCTCCCTCCTCATTACAACCTATATGATAGATTTAGAGGGATAGGTCACTAGACCAAGATGAGAATGGTTGATGGAGAAATCTTCTTATTCATGCTCGGTATTGACAAGGCGATTGGATGTCCAAGGAATACCATTGATCCAAGGTAGTAGCCTTAGTTTGTATTCATGTTCTATTATATTTTCCATTCCGCTATGAGTTTAGATTGATCGATCTTAAATATACTTATGTTTATTATAGGTTACAAAAACCAATGATCCGTACCCTGATGAACTTGGGTTTCGATTTTGTCAAAATTCAAGCCCATTAAGGTGCGGGTTGTTACAGGAGCACCTCAAAAAAGGAGGAGGGGAAGAAAGTTAAAAAGAAATGCCTCGCTAAGCAGCCAACGAAGGAAGGCAAATGAGGGAGGAATAAGTAACCAGCTATCGTTCTATTTTGAGGACACTTTATGTTTGTCTTTTTGGGTTTCGTTCGTTTTGTTTTTATCATGTATATAAGTTTTCATTGTGCGGGAGCGGGCCTCGCAACTCTCTACTTAAAGATGATGTAAATAAAAGATTGTTTTCTGTCCAACCCTTGTCCTATTTATGTTACTGCATTTTTTATTTCAGTTACCTATATACATACCCGTGTTTGTGAATTCTACAACGCCATTATTTAATATAATTCTGTACATATAAATAAATGTCTGCAATTGCTCGGTATTATCCTGTTTCATAGCTTTGTTTATCATTATTTTAACATTTCTTGTTCGACTAAACAAAACTATTATTCATCGATCGACTCTGTTTATCCTTAGACAAACGTATCTTGCTCGACTTTAAACAATGTCTTACCTGCAAAAGATTCAATTACACCCCGATCATTGAGAATTGGTGTATTGGATGCTTGTCTTTGGGAATGCATGTTGTTGGGCCGCAAACAAAGTTGCACCTGCAAAAGATACAGTTCTACATCGGTTCCTATTTTGGCGATCCGATGTCTATCTTCGGGCATCAATCCTTGACCTTACCTACCTTCGAGCATTGGTAAAAATTAGGCTTGAAAGGGAGAATCGTTTGATTGACCCTAGTACAAATATACTCCAATGACCCGATCTTGGATTGAAGGAGTTCCTCGCTACCTATCTCTGGATACCTACACATCCAATATTTCAAAACATAGAATGTCTTATTTTGCTATTGATCATGCAGCACAAAGCTAGAATTTAAGATACGGTTCCATTATCTCAAAAAGCCAACTTTATTTATGAATGAAGAATGGCAATCTCTGCCTTATTTCATCAAATCTCAAACGGGAGCATGTTCTATTTGCAAAATAATTTAAGTGAAATAGCACTGTAAGTGCTCGCTGTCCCATTCCCATGGAATTGGGATCCCATCAACTGTCTATAGCTTGAAAGTTCCATCTCCAAGCTTCTACGCAATCATATAAGGACCTTCCCAATTAGCACCAAGTGCCCCTATACCAGGAAACCCATTTCAAAACAAAGTCACCTATCTCAAAAGTATGGTTTTGACCTTGGAATTTAATTGCTTTGTTACTCTTATCTGGTATGCAGCTACCCTTAGTTTAGCCTCTTCTCATTTTTCTTCAACCAATTTGAGGGACTCAAGCAGAAGTTTCTTGTTTATCAAGATCAAAGTGTAATATTTTATGAGAAAGGACTTCAGATTCCATAGGTACCACGACCTCAGTTCTGTAGGCCAATGCGAATGGAGTATGACCAGTCATAGACATGTGTTGTCCTACAATGCAAATGGTAGCTCATCAAACTGGTGTCCCTTGGCTCTCATCAGTCTTTTTGCAGGTATGGGTTTGATGATCATCTCCACCGCCTCGACTTATCCAGTCACTCGTGGGTGTTCCACCATCGAGAAGCTCTTTTCAATTCAACACCGAGCTTATAATTCTTTGAACTTAGTACTTTGAAATCGAGTTCTTTTGTCAGATTATTTTCCATGGAAATCCGTATCTACATAAAATTTTCTTCACTGCAAAGTTGATCACTTTTTTTGAAGTAGTCATTATTAGCTATTCCGCTTCATCCCGTTTTATGAAGTAATCCACAACCACTATAACATATTTTTCCCTGACTCTCGACATCAGTAGCACACCAATGATGTACATTCCCCACACTGCAAATAGCCATAGGATAACCATTTGTGTAAGCTGAATGGATGGGGCTCTTGGTATCTTTACAAACCTTTAAAACTTGTCACATCTTCTAGAATAGTCAACCACATCCCGACCAACTGTTGGCTAGAAGTATCCGTAGCAAAGACCCTTCTTTGCTAATATCTGCCTCCTAGTGTAATCTCCACATCTACCTTCATGCACATCTGCAAGGATTTTCTTAGGTTCGCCTTTGGTGGTACACCTCTGTAGGGGCATTGTGAATCCTCTCATATACAATGCTCTTTCTCTCATAACAAATCAGGGTACTTTATGTACGAGCTTCATCTCCATTTGGGAGGGTCCCTTTTAGAAAGATTTATTAATTAGAGTCATCCATCACTCCTCCTTTTCCTCAACTACCAAGATCCAATCAACATTTATCTTATATACACTTCGAGTCATCAAATTCTCACCTGTAATGATACCTAAAATTTGCGCATCCCCAGAGTTGGCTGATTTGGCTAGTGAATAACCTTTTATATTTTCTTCCCTAGGGATGTGTGCTATCGTGTAGTGCTCGACATCGTTAACTAATTCCAAACTTTTGTTAGAAATGGGCAAGTCTTTCTCCCTTAGCCTAAAATTCCTTCTGGACTTGGAAGATCACTAACCGACAGTCGTTGAATATATGCAACATCTTAACTCTTGGCTTCTTTGCTATCTTGTGTCCTACAACCATCGCTTCGTATTCGGATTCATTGTTTATCGTTGAGAAACTTAGCTTTAAGGCGTAATAGATCCTATGCCCTAATGGGGTTAGGAGAACCACTCCTGCCCCAGAATGATGCTCATTGGAGGCTCCATCTACATACAACCTCCATTGGGAAGGCCAAACCCATTCTTTTCTACTTCATCATCCCGGATGGTGAATTTAGCAATCAAATCCATCAATGCCTGTCCTCATATCACCTTCCAAGAATGATATGTTATGTTTTACTAGCTCAACTAAATATTACACTTTATTAATATTCCTAAAGTCTCGGGTTAATATAACACCTGCCTCAATGGATGATCAGTTAGTACCTTAATTGGATGAACCTGGAAATATAGCCACAACTTCCTCGCAGTTATCAACAAACAATACGCTGGTTTTCCCAGCTTTAGATACTTCTTTTCAGCTTCGGCAACTATTTTCTTGTATAATACACAAACCTTTAGATTTTTCTCTCCTTACGCACCAAGGCTCTACTCAGTGCATGAGTAGACACTACTGAGTAAATAAATAGATCTTCTCCTTCCAAAGGGTTCGACAACACTGGTGGTCCCTCCATATATTCTAACAAATTCTAGGTATCATCCTAACATTCCTTCGTCTACTAAAAATTTCCCTTCTCTTTCTTGAGGGCATCAAAGAACGATATATATTTATAGGTTGTCTTCGAGATGAATCTACTAAGTGCTGCTACCTTCCCATTTAAGCTCTATATTTCCCTCCTCGTTTTGGAACAATAATCTCTCTTAATTCTTTAATCTATTCTGATTAGCTTTAATACCCCTTGAGTTTACAATAAAACCCAAAAACTTACCCGATGCGACTCGAAAAGAACACTTATGTGGATTAAGCTTTATTCCATACTTCTGAAATACATCAAACATCGCTTGTGTGATTCATCGATCATTGTGACTTCACAAGCATATCATTTGCATAGACCTCCATAGTCTGTCTGATCCGATCTTTAAACATTCTGTTCACTAATCGCCAGTAAGTTGCTTCAGCATTCTTTAGGCTAAATGAAAAAACTCGATAATAATATATCCCAAATCTATAATGAAACTGGTATGCTCCTAATCTAGGACATGCATTGTAATCTGATGTAGCCGGAGTACGCATCCACAAAAGATAGCAGTTCATGTTCACCAGTTCCATTAACATGTTTCAATTTGTGGCATAATGAAGCAGTCCTTTAGGCATGTTTTATTCAAATCGGAATAATCAATGCCTGTCAACCACTTTCCATTCGCATTTTTGACCAACACAGGATTTGATACCTACTCCTGGTACAAAGCATCGCAGACATAGCATTTGCCTTCAGCTTTTCCACTTCTTCTTTCAATGTAGCGGATCACTCTAGTTCCATGTTGCGCCTCTTTTGCTTAACAGGAGGGTATCTTAGATCCACATTCAACACATGGCACACTATCTGTAACATCTCCCTACTTGGAGGCCCAAAACTAACGGCTACGGATGCTGCAGTCATCCATAGTTATTAATCTTCAACAACCAAATACGGCGGTGCTAGATTCATTGATACACAGATCACAAGAATATGGAAAAAATTTAACAATTCAAAAATATATTTCCACACTCTATTCAAAACATTTCATGTTCATTACATAATCTCAAAACGTTAACCACGTTCAGCAAATTATAATTATTACACATACGTCAAGAGCGACATGTGAAGATACCCCCTTAGTTGATCAGAGTATATAATAAGGCTAAAAATCTGCCTTGACATCCAAATACACAGCGGAAAACGATAACTCTGTATAACTAACTGCCTCCTGCATGCCTCCGGAAGCTTTATTCGTCTAAGAAGAGTACTTGAAAACCTCAACTCTCAAACTACTTAAAATCAATTGGGTACCCGAGAGTTTAAGGAGAAAACATAAACTTTGAGTCAGACATAAAGCCTTGTATGAATAATAATCAACCATATCGAATCATTTAGATATCTAGTGAGACCATGCCGCTTAGCGGAACGGGTTTCCCCTCACTTGTACCTCAAAACCTTTACAAAACCATATACCGTGATTCTTGCATCCACAATGGTTAAACAATTCAAAGCAGTATAATAGGATAATATAGAAATTTATTATATATATTGGATTACCCATCCCACATTAGTTAGTCTAACCAACTAAGTTTCAACTGACTATCCGTCTTATATTTTCAAGGACTACCCCTCCCATTTTAGACTTTATTTGCATCAAAGAGGGACTATCCATCCCACGTTCATTTTACTTAAGATGATGCAGACTATCCATCTCACATCCCATAGTTTTCCTAGGATGACTATGAACCCTTCCTTAATCATATAGAGACTATCCATCCCCGACATGATGTAAAATATCCATCAAACATCCCATAGTTTTCCTAGGATGACTATTAACCCATCTTTAATCATATGGAGACTATCCATCCCCAACATGATGTTGACTATCCATCAAACATCCCATAGTTTTCCTAGGATGACTACGAACCCATGTTTAATCATATGGAGACTATCTATCCCCGACATGATGTTGACTATCCATCAAACATCTCATAGTTTTCCTAGGATGACTATGAACCCATCACTTGGCCACTTGACTCATGTTACCCACATGATTCTAATTATCCCATGCTATCCACATGATTAACCTACTTCCATTAGTATCCCTAATTTAGATTATATTCATTTATAATTTACATTGGTATCCCCTAATGATTATGTCAAAACATATAAGTGTTGGTATCCCCAACTATTATGTTGAACTCGTTAAACCCACCCCGGTATCCCCAAGGTTAAACAAAATTTATTATATAAGGTTACCCACCCTACATATCCAAAAATCAAGTGTCATATAAACATACCCTTTCAAAAGTATCCCCTTCAAAAGTATAAAACTTGGTTAAAAGAAAACAATTTTACAACCCCTTTGAAAGTATCCCCTTCGAAGGCAAAGAAAACAAAGTAAACGTATTCAAAGGCAAAAAAATCAACTCCTTCGAAAATATAAAACTTTGTTTTAGCTATAACTTTTATAGGTGTGGAATTAAGGTCTCTAACCTATTCCATTATGTTCAAATGATGGTTTCCCTTTCCATAGAGTGGTCAATAGAAAAACGGGCTTACGGTTAGAGAGTTATGCCTATATGATTAGTCTTAACATAATATGAAATAAAGTCATAAATCATATGTATTGGATCCCATTCACCCATTTATTAGATATCCCATCTAAAAGCAATTTAATAAATTTCCCATCTAAAATCAATTTATTAGAGTTCCCCTTTAAAATCTTTAAAATGACTATCCATCATAATTTAATAGGACTATCCGTCCCAAATCCATTTAAAATAAATGCAGATTATCCATCATATATTATTTTATAAAAGATGGTGTGGGCTATCCACCGCACACTCCATAGTTTTCCTAGGATGACTATGAACCCTTGGGTGCCAAATCCCGAGGCTAACCACCTCTGGCAAAACATTCTTTTATTTAGAAATTTGATGTGGGCTATCCACCGCACATTCCATGGTTTTCCTAGGTTAACCAAGAACCCATCACTTGGCCAATTAAAACATCATGATCCCTATGATTTTTTATAAAAATTCATGATCCCTATGATTACTTATTTTCCCCAGGTATACCACATGTTTAACCTATTCCCATTGGTAACCCAAATTAGGTTAAATTAAATAAAAATACATTGATAGCCCCAACGTATATTTTCAAAAGCATATTTTTGTTTGTAACCCCAAACTATGTATCAAAAACATAAAACCCACCCCGGTGTCCCCAATGTTTTATAACATCAAATTTATATAAGGATCCCCCTTACATATTCAAACAAAATAAGTATTTTATGCTATAACCCTTCAAAGTTACCCCTTCAAATTAGCAAAATTTTACTTAAGGAAAATGCTAAAAACAGCCCTTTAAAACCCTTCGAATGAAGTCCCATTCGAAAGCAAATAAACATCCGAAGTTAGCCCCTTCCGAAGCCTTCCTTTTGAAAGCATCACAAAACCATACCTTTCGACCTTGTCGGAAGGTTTCTTTTCGACCTATAAAACCATTTATAAACCTTTCGAAAGCAATGAAACCTTTCGAAGACAAAACCTTTCAAAAATAAAAACCTTTTGAAGTCCAAACCCTTTGAAATAAAACCTTTCGAAACCAAAACCTTTCTAAATCATTAAAGGTAATCCCTTCAAAACCTAAAACCTTTCGAAAATAATGAAACCTTTCGAAGACAAAACCTTTCGAAAACAAAAACCTTTCGAAGTCAAAACCCTTCGAAATCAAAACCTTTTGAAACCAAAACCTTTCGAAATCATAGAAGGTAACCCCTTCAAAAAATAAAACCTTTCGAAAACAATGAAGTGTTAATGTTTGAACCAACCCTTCGAAAACAAATGAGAGAGGCAACAAGTTTTAGAAAACAAAAGATAACCTTTGACTCCATCTGGGTTGAAAGGTTTGGAAGCGGCAACTATGCTTCCAACCTTGTCAAAAACTATACCTTTCGACTTTGTCGAAAGGTTTCATTTAAAACAAGAAAGCAAACCAATCGAAATCCTTTTCTTTTAAACCATTTGACAATGTCGAAAGCTCTTTGTCGAAAGCTAGTAGGCGTATTTTCCTTAAAACCAAAAATAAAGCTCATCTCTTTCGAAAGCTCTAACCTTTCGTCCCTAAACCTTTCGACCCCTTCCAGTTCACTACGTACCAGTTGCCTAATACCATGTGCATTGAACTTTTATCTAGTCGAAAGATTTGATACCTTTCGACCTTGTCGGAAGGTCTGGAATGAAGGCGGAAGTCCTTGCCGAAAGAGTCGAAATAGTGAAAATTGTACTTTAAAACAGTTCTTTTGTGCCCCACCTGCCTTGTTTGTCTAAATCTGATTGGTTACCAAAATTTTGTATTCAAAATTGCTGCCGACCTTCCTTATTTGGAAATTTAAATAAATTTGAAAAAGCCCCTTTCTTTTTTATAATTATATAAAACATTTAAGTCTTATTCCTTAAATAATTTTATATAACCATTAAAACATCTTAGAAAAATCTGGAAAATTCTAGAAAATCAATTAATATGTTATCTTCAACATATTAAAATTTCAAAGCATATGAAGATCAAAACAACTCAGAATTTAACCAAGACCGAATAAAAATGTGTTAATTAGCCCATTAACATTTAAATCACCTATGCCTTATCCAAACAAAGGTTTAAATGGTTATATTTTAACCAAATCACAAATATGAATCGGGTATAACCCATAGCCGAACCAAACAAAGAAAAATGAGATGATAAACATGATTATTTACCTTGGTTAGTTGATTGGAGAAGGAGATAATTTCCCAGCTTTAATTCCTTAGCTTTTTATTCAATTTATGCTCTTCCTGGAGCTTTTAATGGCCGACCGAAAGTTGCTGAAGAGTTATGAATGAGAGAGTGAAAATTTATTAAAGTGGAGTAAGGGATTTATACTAAGAAATGTAGCCCCATTTTCAAGTTTACCCCTTAGGAAATTCCTCTTTCTAAATTTAGTTAAGTCTTACTTTAGTTCATTCATTAAGACACGACCATTGGATTTATTAATCTCATCTCCCTAATTATTCACATTATTCTATTTAATTTATCCAATTAAATATCCCGAATAATGTTAATTAAAATTCATGGGCATTACAAGGTCGAAAGGTGCTTCCAAAAATGCTACATAAGGGTCCAAAACTGCTGCAGAATGATGCAGTTGAAAGGGGCTTTCGACACGGTCGAATGACAGAGTCGTAAATAACTTGAAAACTGTTATTTTGCTAATTAAAGTATATTCTTTTCACCACTCCTATTCTTTATCAAATTTCTACTGGTTAATGACATAATTTAGTAGTTTCTTTGAAGAAAAACTGCTATAGACCAGATTTTATTATTTCCAAAATTATTTTCAAAATAATTAATTATATTAATATTTTAATATAATTATTAAGCCGTTTTAGCTTAGAAAATTCATAATAAATCAAAATCACATGGGAAAAATCCCAAAAATTCATCATGAATCTAAAATAACATTTTCTATATCATATAAAAATTTCGGAGCAAAATTCATTATTTTATTATTTTTAATAATTAAAACCCGAAATAAACGCCTTTTTCACCTTAGGAAATCCATAAAATATTCCTATTAACTCCGAAAATTATGAAATTATAAACCCGTCTCCAAAGTTATGTTTTACACAACATATCCAAAAATCAAGTCGTCTGAAGGTCGTTTACTAAGGTTTTTACTTTAAAAATCATCATTTTAATTCCATAAAAATTCCAATAAATTACCATAAATCATTATTCTATCCAAAAATGATTATTAGATCCAAACATGATCAGCACAACAAAAAATGTTTGGTTACTATCCATAACCGGACCAAAACAAGGAATAATGAGATGATTTACACTATTATTCACATTGATTAAGTTGTTGGAGTTTGAGATTTGTCCTAGCTTTAATCTTCTAGCTTTCTCTCTTGGATCTTCCAAGTTTACTGATCTCCTAAGGTGTTTTAATGGCTAGCTATAACTTCTCTTTTATGTGTATTTTGATTTATGAAATGGTAGGTGAGAATAAAGGAGGGTTTAAGGGTATATGGGTATGGCTATTCCCATATTGCCCTCCTCTTATTTTCCTAACTTATAAATTATAAACCATACTTACACATTCATTAGTTTAGCCGCGGCCAAGTTAATTGACAATTAAATCTCAACTTTATAATCAACCACATTATTCTATTTAATTTATCCAATTAAATATTCTAAATACTGTTAAACAAAAATTAGGGGTGTTACAGGCTCCCCCCTTAAAGAATTTCGTCCTCGAAATTCAGTAAGGACTACAAACAAGCATAACAACCATGCAAACAAAAGCTAGTAAGGACTACTATATCTTCTAATGCAGCTGGAGTGATAGTAGTCTCTGGATCGTGCACATACTTACGAAGATGAGACACATGAAACACATTATGGACACCTACCATACTGCTCGGCAACTCTAATCTATAAGCGAGCTTTCCAATTCTTTCTAAAATCTGGAGTGGTCCAACATATCTCGGGGCCAACTTTCCCGATTTTCCAAACCGTACCACACCCTTCATTTGTGATACTTTAATGAAAACCCTGTCTCCTACTAAGAACTCTAGATCTTTACGCTTCTTATCTGCGTAACTCTTCTGCCTGGATTGAGCTTCCTTCATCCGTCCTCGGATTAACTCAATCTTTTTTGACACCTCTCTAACCAAATCTAGACCTAAGACCAATCTGTCTCCAGTCTCTAACCAACATGCTAGCAATTTGCATGGTCTTCCATACAAAGCTTCAAAAGGCGCCATTCCTATACTAGTCTGATAACTATTATTATAGGAAAACTCAATCAAATGTAGGTGGTCCTCCCAAGATCCAACAAAGTCCAATATACAAGCTCTTAAGAAGTCCTCAAGTACCTTGTTGACTCTCTCTGTCTGCCCATCCGTCCATGGGTGATAATCTATACTCATCTTGAGCTTGGTACCTAATACCTCTTGTCGACTCCTCCAAAATTCGCTAGTGAATAATGCATCCCCGTCGCTGACTATGCTACTAGAAATCCCATGAAGTCTAACTATGTTCTTCATGAACAACTTTTCTAAAACAGATGCCGTTCTGGTCGACTTTACTAGAATGAAATAAGCACTCTTGGTCAACCTGTCTACAATAACCCATATACTCTCATTTCCTCTCCTTGAACTTGGCAACCCATCTATAAAATCCATGGGTATCGAATCCCATTTCCAAACTAGAATATCTAGAGGCTGAAGTAACACACTCGGCTTCTGATGTTCGGCTTTCACTTGTTGATAGTTTACACACTGCCTAACCATAAGCCAACATCCCTCTTCATTCCTTCTCAATAGACTCCTCTTCATATCTTGATACATCTTGGTCTCTCTAAGATGAATCATAAACTTGGATCGATGACATTCCTCAAGGACTTCTCTTCGAGTTCTCCACATCTGGAACACATAACCGTCCCTTCTTTCTCAACCATCCTCTTCGGTCAAGACAAAAAATCTTCAAATCATCGACCTCAAGCCTTCTGATCCTCTCAGCTAATAATGGATCCTCCTTCTATTTAGAAGCAATTCTCTCGATCAACACCGGTCGAACTTCCAAACAGGACAACATGGAAGTATTCTGACTAGAACTAGAAGTTGATCTCAACTGCACACCACAACTGGCTAAGGCTTCTAGATCCTTCTATTTTGCCAACATCGCTAACACTACATTTTGATGTTTTCTACTGAGAGCATCAACTACCTTATTTCCTTTCCCAGGATTATACTCTATACTGAAATCATAAGCAGCTAAAAACTTCAGCCATCTCTGCTGCCTCATATTCAACTCCTTCTGAAAGAATAAATACTTTAATGGCTTATGATCGGTATATAACTCAAATCTCTCCCCTAAGAGATAATGCCTCCAAATCTTCAAGGAAAATATCACCGCAGCTAACTCTAAGTCATGAGTAGGATATCTAACTTCGTGCGGTCTAAGCTGCCTTGATGCATAAGTAATAACCTTTCACCTTTGCATCAATACTGCTCCCAATCCAGTGCCACATGCATCAGTGTATACTACCAACCCTTGGTTACATATGGAACTACCAATACTGGAGCATTGTTCAACAAATGCTTTAACTTAAGGAATGTTTCCTCACATTTTTCGGACCAAACAAACTTCACTTCCTTCCTAGTAAGCTTAGTCAAAGGCGCTGCTATCCGTGAGAAATCCTTGATGAATCTCCGGTAATAGCCAGCAAGTCCAAGAAAACTTCTAATCACGTTCACCATTTCTGGTCTCTTCCAACTGTTCACAGCTTTGATCTTATCTTTGATCTTATCTGAATCAAAATCATACCTTCCATCACAGTTTTCCCTTTTTCTACGGCGGTAGGTCTAGAAGAAAACGGTGGTCCAATAGCAAATGCCTTCCCTCTGTTCACCCAAACTGGCTCTGGACACTTGCTCTTATAATGCCCGACTTAGTCATAATTGAAGCATTTCACATTCTTCTTCTCTACAGGATTCTTCCTTTACCAGTTTTGCACTCGTGGGCATAATGGCCCTTCTTATCACACTTATAACACACTAAATCAGCCTTCGTCGTCTTGGCAGCATCCCCTTTCTAGGCTCCTTTCTTCTTGAAGAATTTCCTTTTCTTATCTTGAGAACCCTGATTCTCAGCTGGTTTCTCTATTCCGAAAGTAGAAAGCATCTCCTCATTTTGGATGGCCATCTACCCTACAACATCACTCGAATCTCGGAGATGTGGCATAGTAGCCTTAGCAATCTCGGGATTCAGTCCTCTAATAAACTTCTCATTCCTTTTGATGATGGTGTGAATGATAACATATCCATATCTGGATAACTCATCAAACTTTGTAGCATACTCAATTACTGACATATCTCCCTGCTTTAAGTCAATAAACTTTCTCAGCAATGCAAACTTGGAAACTTCGGACAAAAACTTCTCTTCGAATCTCCTTCGAAACTCTGCCCAGGTCAACTCTTCCTTGGGCACTCTAGCGGTAATTCCATTTCACCAATAAAGCGTTGCTCCTTGCAATTGTCTAGAAGCAAGCCTTCGCTTCTACTCATCATCCTTCATTCCAGCAACTGATACACCATCCTCGCATCTACTGGCGGATTTCTAGCACCTATATTGGCCCTAGCATTTTGATTAGCATTAGCCTGTCGACCTTTGTTTCTTCGAGTGTTAGATCGAGCATTTCCATTAGTAGTGATGCTTCCTCCACTTAGATTTCATCTTCCGTTTGCTGCTTCCATATCCTCTTTCTCATAAATTTGCACACAAGCCTCAGTAAGATACAGAAGAACAGTCTAAGAGAGAGGGGAATACGTACTTATATATATATAGCAAATACAAGTACATTACTATAACATTAACCCATACCCCAATCTTATTCTTTAATTCATTAGGATTATGTTTGAAAACGTTTGGTTTATTTTATGTTTTACCTATGCTCTGATACCAACTTGTAAAATCCCACTACTTGGAGGCCCAAAACTAACGGCTACGGATGCTGCAGTCATCCATAGTTATTAATCTTCGGCGACCAAATACGGTGGTGCTAGATTCATTGATACACAGATCACAAGAATATGGAAAAAATCTAATAATTCAAAAACATATTTCCACACTCCATTCAAAACATTTCATGTTCATTACATAATACCAAAACGTTAACCATGTTCAGCAAAATATAATTATTACACATATGCCAAGAGCGACATATGAAGATGCTCCCTTGGTCGATCAGAGTATATAATAAGGCTAATAAATTTGCCTTCACATCCAAATACACAGTGGAAAATGATAACTCTAAATAACTAACTGCCTCCTGCACGCCTCTGGAAGCTTTATTCGTCTAAGAAGAGCATCTGAAAACCTCAACTCACAAACTACTCAAAATCAATTGAGTACCTGAGAGTTTAAGGGGAAAACATAAACTTCGAGTCAGACATAAAGCCTGGTATGAATAATAATCTACCATATCGAACCATTTAGATATCTAGTGAGACCACGCCGCTTAGCATAACGAGTTTCCCCTTACTAGTACCTAACAACCTTTACAAAACCATATATTGTGCTTCCTGCATCCACAATGGTTAAACATTCAAAACAGTATAATAGGATAATATAGAAATTTATCATATACATTGGATTACCCATCCCACTAGTTAGTCTAACCATCTAAGTTTCAACTGACTATCCGACTTATATTTCCAAGGACTACCCATCCCATTTTAGACTTTATTTGCATCAAAGAGGGACTATCCATCCCACGTTCATTTTACTTAAGCTGATGCAGACTGTCCATCTCACATCTCATAGTTTTCCTAGGATGACTATGAACCCTTCCTTAATCATATGGAGACTATCCATCCCCGACATGATGTAGAATATCTATCAAACATCCCATAATTTTCCTAGGATGACTATGAACCCATCTTTAATCATATGGAGACTATCCATCCCCGACATGATGTTGACTATCCATCAAACATCCCATAGTTTTCCTAGGATGACTATGAACCCATCTTTAATCATATAGAGACTATCCACCTCGACATGGTGTTGACTATCCATCAAACATCCTATAGTTTTCCTAGGATGACTATGAACCCATCACTTGGCCACTTAACTCATGTTACCCATATGATTCTAATTATCCCATGCTATCTACATGATTAACCTATTTCCATTAACATCCCTAATTTAGGTTATATTCATTTATAATTTACATTGTATCCCCCAATGATTGTGTCAAAACATATAAGTTTTGGTCTCCCCAACTATTATGTTGAACTCATTAAACCCACTTCGATATCTTTAAGGTTAAACAACATTTATTATATAAGGTTACCCACCCTATATATCCAAAAATCGAGTGTCATATAAACATACCCTTTCGAAAGAATCCCCTTCGAAAGTATAAAACTTGGTTAAAAGAAAACAATTTTACAACCCCCTTAAAAGTATCCCCTTCGAAGTAAAAGAAAACAAAGTAAACGTATTCGAAAGCAAAGAAATCAACTCCTTCGAAAATATAAAACTTTGTTTTAGCTATAACTTTTTATAGCTATAGAATTAAGGTCTCTAACCTATTCTATTGTGTTCAAATGATGGTTTCCCTTTTTGTAGAGTGGTCACTATAGAAAAATGGGCTTACGGTTAGAGAGTTATGCCTCTTTGAAATTTTGTAAACAAAGCTGGTGAAAACTGCTCAAAAAGGCTTCCGCTACATTTTCAACTGCTGTCGAAAGGGAGCTTTCGACTGAGTTAAAAGGTGCTTTCGACTGCGTTGTAAGGTGCTTTCAAAATGCAATAGAAAGGTCCAGAAATGCAGCGAAAGTATGATGTCGAAAGGTGCTTTCCACAAGGTCGAAAGGTGCTTCCGAAAATGCTACAGAAGGGTCCAGAACTGCTGCTGAATGATGTAGTCGAAAGGTGCTTATGAAAATGCTATATAAGGGTTCAGAACTGCTACAGAATGATGCAGTCGAACGGGGCTAACGACAAGGTCGAATGGCAGAGTCGTAAATAACTTGAAAACTATTATTTTGCTAATTAAAGTATATTCTTTTCACCAACTCCTATTCTTTGTCAATTTCTATTGGTTAATGACATACTTTAGCACTTCTTTGCAGATAAACTGCTATAGATAAGATTTTATTATTTCCAATTTTATTTTCAAAATAATTAATTATATTAATATTTTAATATAATTATTAAGCCTTTTTAGCTTAGAAAATTCATAATAAATCGAAATGACTTAGGAAAAATCCTATAAATTCACCATAAATCTGAAATAACATTTTCTACATCATATAAAAATTTTGGGGCAAAATTCATTATTTTATTATTTTTAATAATTAAAACCCAAAATAAATGCCTTTTTCACCTTAGGAAATACATAAAATATTCCTATTAACTCCGAAAATTATGAAATTATAAACCATCTCCAAAATTATGTTTTACACAACATATCCAAAAATCAAGTCGTTTGGAGGTCGTTTACTAAGGTTTTTACTTTAAAACCCATCATTTTAATTCCATAAAAATTCCAATAAATCATAATAAATCATTATTTTATCCAAAAACATAGCAAAATAAATTTGGTTACTATCCATAATCGAACCAAAACAAGGAAAAATGAGGCAATTTACACTATTATTCACCTTGATTGAGTTGTTGGAGTTTGAGATTTGTCCTAGCTTTAATCTTCTAGCTTTCTCTCTTGGATCTTCCAAGTTCGCTAATCTCCTAAGGTGTTTTAATGGCTGGCTATAACTTCTCTTTTATGTGTATTTTGATTTATGAAATATTAGGTGAGAATAAGGGAGGGTTTAAGGGTATATGAGTGTGGCTATTCCCATATTGCCCTCCTCTTATTTTCCTAACTTATAAATTATAAACCATACTTATACATTCATTAGTTTAGCTGCGGCCAAGTTAATTAAGAATTAAATCTCAACTCCGTAATCAACTATATTATTCTATTTAATTTATCCAATTAAATGCCTTGAATAATGTTAAACAAAATTTAGGGGTGTTACACTATCTCTAGTGAAATTCCATACATATTGGATGCGTCCAAGAAAACATGTCTGTTTTTCCTAGAGGAACCCTACCAAGACCTTAATCATCTTTAGGCTAAGCTGAGACTTGCTCTTAAGAACCATCGCGGAATCTCCATCAACGATCGGAATGTCGATCGTCAACTCGACTAAGGCCAGCCTTGCATCCTCTAACTCTTTTCGTAGGCCCATTGGCATATGAAATTTGCTGTTGGACCCGAGCCAGGGCTTTGGCAGTAGTTGCTTTGCATTGGAAGACTTAATGCAAAGAAAATTCTTTGCATCCATCCCTTTCTCATATAGCTTCGTCGCTTTGAGCTCAGCAACATTGCACTCTTGAAATGTGCTCTAATCTCCTTGGATCGCCCTTACTCCATTTGTGTTAGGAAATTTCATCATCATACACCATGGAGCAATTGCGAGCCAAAAATTAGTAAGGCCCGGTCGGTCCAGAAAACATTGTAAGCCGAAAAACCATTAATCATAATAAACATTTACTAGCTCAACCGACAAATCTATTCAACCCACTTGCTCCTTAGCCTCTTCAATAAATCCTTTAATGCGAAATCTACAAGGCTTCAGATCCTTGTTATCAAGGCACATCTTATCAAATATTTGTTTGGATAAGATGTTCACCGAGCTTCCATAATCATTAAGGACTTGATGCACCGTAGTTGGTTCTATCACGACCATTATCACCCTCGGGTTCAGCATTGGTGTTTCGAACCCATAAGAATCTCTATTTTCGAATCCAATATCATCAGTAATTATCCTCTTTTACTTTGCTGGAGTCCCATTCTCTATGGAGAAACATGTTTCTTAAGGCACACATTGTAACGAGCTGCTATAGTGCTCCATTTCATTCCATCTTTTCTCCTCTGGATGTGGGCCTCCAAATATATATTTTTAATCACAATTTCTCTCATTTACTATCTTGGTCTCTCTCCATTAGACCCAACTTGATTCTCTTGAGAGGGGTATGTTATTCATCTGCACGCCAGCCAGTAGGTTCGTGACATACTGCGGCAGTTTCTTCTTACAAATTAAATGTTCAATAACATCTCTCAAATGCCTGCACTCATTCATATTGTACCCACGGGTTTCATGGAAGCAATAGTATTTCCCCAAATGTCTTTCTTCTTCAACTGCCTCCCTTGGAGGTGGTTTCTTTTAGCATTCAGTACCTTTCGTAGAAAGGTAAATATTTTCAACTGTATCATTCAAGGGAGTATAATCTCCCGGTCTAGTATACCTAGTGCGCTTCCTGGTGTCTTGCTTCCTTCCACCAGTGCCTTGATTATTTCTCTTACCATTATTATTATTAATTTCAATAATTATTGCAACATTCCCAACATTATCACCAGTCTGTGTGGTATTAACGCTCTGTATCGCATTACTCAATCCCTCTTGGCCATCAACAGCTTAACCGACAGCCAAATTTGCCTCTCACAAGCGTAGAAATTAGGATGTCTTTCGATAAAACTCTTCCATGGTGGATGGTTGCTTTCTTTAGAGTCACCTACCAATATTCATCCTTAGGCGAACCCTATTGATTAACGTTATCAATAAGATCTCCTCTATAAGGTTTCTTACTTCATAACAGCAGCATTGAACCTCTTTAACTAGTTCTTCAAAGTCTGTTTGTAACTAAGACGAAAATTTGATAATGACATAACATTCTTCGGTTGCATAACATGGACCAGGAATTATTCCATAAACTTCTTATTAAGTTGATCAATAATGATGTGGACCTCGACACGAGCTGAGTGAACACATCTTCGCCACTCCATCCAGGAATATCGAAAAACATCTACATTTGATAGCTTCTATTGCATGAGTGTTGTCCATATGCCACCTATATTTCAATAGATGTCGCCTTGGGTTAGTCGTCCTATCAAATGATGACGTAGTCTGTAACGAGCTGAAAATTTGATACCATAATAATTGGATTTTTAACTAATGGGTGAATTGGATATCATATTTGTAACTATTGCGAATGTCTTTCTAAGTTGATTAATTTGATATATAATCTTGATGGATTTGGAGTGGCTTGTGAAATAGAGGCGTTATAGTGTTTAAATAGCGTACGTGGCTGTTTTGGGCCAAACTGGATACATAACATGTAACCCAACCTAACGATTACATAAGTGAGGCCACGAAATCCTAGCCATCACATTTATCTTTGGTTTTCTTTCTAGTTCCTGAAATTATATAATCACCTGCTAACGGCAGATGATTATCTCCAATCCAAAGTTGATTTAAAATTCAATTTGTCTAAAACCCATCGAATTATGTGTTGTTTCGAAGCTCTAGACAAGGCAAATCAACAGTAAATATTCGTTTGTCATAAATAATTACTAAATTGACCAGAATCACGGTCAAAGGTGCTAGTGGTGGGCTAGGGTTTTTAAATTTGGTTAATTTTGATCTGGCAACCACTATTGCAATTGAAAGATCACAATCGTAGTGCTCTATGAGGGGATTCCAGATCTGGCGATTTGATGAACGAAGCAACAAGATGGCCAAAATTTACCATGAAAGCTCATGGAGGCATGAAGTTTAGGGCTTGATTTTTAGCGATTGGCAGCGATTACACAAGGTCAAGGAGGTGCGACAGCCTGAGGGGGTGCCGATGGTGGTTGGCGTTCGTGCTACTGTGTTTGGAGGTTGGAGAATTTGGTGGTCAAACTTTGTTGGTGACTGTGGTTTAATTTGGGAAAGAATGGTTAAAATTTAGTTTAAACGCTGAATTTTATTTTATTGCAAATTAAAGCCCGATACTTCTAACCTCAATAACTTCTACATACAATCACTGGTTCATGCATGGTATCTTTCGTTTAACTCATGGCAGAATTTCAGATGGTTTGCCACTTGGTTTGTTGAGTTTGGAGGCTATTAGAAACAACGCATTGGTACGAACTATTTATTTTAATTAATTGAATTTAAAATTATAAAATAAAAACAATTGTTGAGAAACATATATGTTAATGTATGTTGTGTTTTAGGATGACTGCTTAATTATTATAATATTTTGAATGTGTTGTGCCTTCGTTGGATAATTATTCTTAATTATCGTATTTTTGGAAGTTTAATTAAAATAAATTCTTTAATTTGGTTTAGAAGTAATTAATTGGATGATAATGAGAAAACTAAATAAATAAATGATAAATAAGATTATTTACAGATTTTGGATGGTTTCTGTAAATAATGATGATTTAACAAACTTTGCTGAAATTAAAGTACAAAATTTAGTAAGGTTATTATTTATCAATTTCTAGGGAAATTAATAAATTATAAGTATAATTATATTTTAAATTAATATTTGGAAATTTTGTTATTTATAAAATGGAACGATATTTTAAATAATAATAATGTGAATTTTAATGAAGATAGTATTGTTTTGTGTAAATGAAGAAACGGTTGATTTTACAATATTTATGTATGAAATATTATTATTATTATCTGATTTATAAAATAAAATGATATTGTCTGGATAATAATAATAATAATAGGTATGGAATGTTTTCTAAAAATGCTTTTGGATAAAATAAGTACTATATTAAGATAAATTGAAAGAAAAAGAGTTTCGGTGATTTAAAAATAAAAATATTGTATTTTTGGAATAAATAGAAACAAATTGGTTTTGGAATGTATTAAGGGGGTTTCAATGTATATTATTATTTTGATGTAAGATAACAATAATATCATTTTAGAAAGCATTGATGAAGATACTATTTTTGATTTAACATGCGATGTTAATGTGTATATAAAGAAATAGACTATAAAAAGGATTTCAAGAATTTTTATCGATTAAAATAAAGTATTATTATTTTGGGATGCAATAAATAACTGGAGTATTTGTTATAAATGATAACAAAATGATTTTATGCTTAAGAGAATAATGGTCGTAAATATACTATTTAAATGGTCGTGTCACTAATGTTGATTGGACTAGTACACATTTGATGGATTATGTTTACATTGATTGATGACGTATGCTAGTATATTTATTGATTGTGATTTTCTTATTTGATGGTTTGGAATTGTCATTGAATATTTTTAATGTTTGATGGCTATATACTATATGGTTGTTACCCCACAAGATGATTTGTTGTGATGGATGAGTAAGAATATTGTTTTCTGCTAGTGATGTATGCGTTGGTTACAATGGTTGGATGCTATGATTGTTATGTACTAACAAGTATTTAGATATAGGAGAAGAGCATGAAATAGAACAATGTGAGCTTGATCTCCTAAAAGGTGTACGTATGCAGTCTTTTTCTATGCAACATCCATTGGTTCCCTTAAGGTCGAGGCGTATAGAAATTGGCGTAGCCCAAAAAATAGTTAAAACCTTTCCCCTTAGTCCATGTATATTTGTGTATTTGTAAGTTTGTAGGTGAAATTAAAGAAGGGAACAAAGGGTCTGGAAGGAGTTGTATCCACAGGATAGATCAGTATATCTCTTACACCATAGTAACATAGTTGTTGTTTAATAATTGATGTATTGAAAGGTGTATATTATGTGATGTATGAGGTTTGAGTAATATTTAATTATTAAAATAATATATATATATATATATATATATGTACGTATATATGTATGTATGTATAAGTATACATTGATGTTTAAATTCCACAGTGAGGTTTCCCTATTTTTTTCATTGTTTATAATTTTCTTAATTTTATATACCTACTGTTCACTATCTTTAACATTTGAAATTAGTTGTAAGCATATTTTCTTGATGTTTATAATTGATTTTAGATGTTAAGGATAGTGGGTCATTTCATCTGGTACCAAAGCTTAGGTTTAGTGACACTCCAACCATTGAGTAGGTTTGAATCAATTAGGGTAGTTTAATTTATACCTTAGGTTGGGTCAGAACATAAATGAGTGAGCATTTTGATTGGCGATTGTATGCTTTATGTGTATGTGTTGTTTGTAAACCGTCATTACATCACCCTAGAATGATGGTTATTTATGATGATGGAAGATAAATAAAGTAAGAGGGGGTAGGATGAATGCTTTTAAGAGGAGTTAACTGCTGGCTATAACCCGGGTGACACACACCCGATGTTAAATTATAATTGAAACCTGATCTTATTTAGATGGAATCACTCTTTATCTTTAAAATGAATAATATTTGTTTGGAAAATTTATGAAATATACACCTTTGATTTTAAAGATATTCCATTAAAAGGGAAAAATGGTTATTTCTAGGTATGGAAGTGATTTGTTGAAATGTTTGATGTGGATAAATTATTTAATTTGTAAATAAAATATTTTTATAAAGGTACATTCAAAAGGGAAAGTGAACATAGTAAAAATTATTTTATTTGAAAGTAATTTTAGTAAAAAGGTGTTTTAATAATATATTAGAAGTTGAATTCAGTTTTCATAGATACATTTTTATGTGAGAAACTTTAACTGTTCTCTTTTTTAAAACATCCCTTGGAGCGTGTTTCGATAATGATATTATGATTTAGAAATGCTTTAATAGAAATGGAAAAAAATTATCTAAGAAAAGAGAAATTTTGTTTACAAATATTTTATTTGAAAATATTTTTGTGAAAGGACATTTAGTTTAAAATATTTATTTTTATAGGAATATTTTAGTTAAAATTGGCTTTAACTTGGGAGCACCCTTGAAAAAGGTAATTTTTAATCTCATTATTGCTTAGAATACTTTGCAAAAATATTTTATTGAGGGATATTTTGGAAAGAAATATTTCTATAAAAGGATATTTAAAATATATATTGTAAGGCTTGAGGAGTATTTATTTAATGAGAAGCTTTGAGGAAGAGAGAGGTATTTTGGTAATATTACATAATTTAAAATGTTTTTGTCAAAAGTGCCTTGTTGGAGAATATTTAGTGAGAATCGTTATTTTAAAAAGAATATTTTGTTGAAGCGTTGTTTATAATAAATATTATATAATTTGGAGAAGATTTATTACAAGAAGGTTATTTCCATAAGAAGGTATTTTATTTCGAATGAATTATTTTCTCAAAAAAAAGTATTTGAAAATAACATGGTGAAAATATTTTTATTTGAAAAATTATTAGTGGAAATATTTGAAAATAATTCGATGGAGATATTTTTTGAGAAGTATCATTTTGAGTTAGGAATGCAACAAAGTATTTATTTGAGAGAAAAGTTATACCAAAGGACTATATTTTATTTTAGAAAACTTTTAATTTAGAAATCGATTTTGGTTGTAAGGATTTTTACTTAAAAGCATGCTCTTTGATAAATGGTGGTTTGGAAAGAAAATTATTTTTGGGCTAAGAGTTTGGTTGAAAAGACATGGTTTGAAGATTGTTTTATTGAGGATACATCTGGAAATATATTACGGAGAAATGATATATATTATAAAGTATCTAGTTTTACAATACTTTAAAGAAGATATTTTACTAAGATGAGCTCGATTTGGAAAGTAAATTGTTAAAAGGTAAAATATTTGATTGATTAACAAATTTTAAAGATGATCGTTAAAAAGTATTTTATTAAAAAGATGTCTTATTCAGGAATTTTGAGGACTGTGAAACAAGACTTTGAAATGTAGGGTGTAACATGACAAGGATAAGTTTTGAGTCCATCTAACATTCATTATGACAATGTTACCTTTATGGCTATTATGTGTGACTTTCCCAAAAGAGTTTTAGGAATGTCTAGTTATTCCCTTCCATGGAGAGGGTTGGGATATAGTGTAGAGACTATCCACTTTGATGTTTGGAGTATGACCTTTTTATTGTATTTGTTTCTTTTGATTGAGTTGTTTGCATTGATTTATTTCTTGTTAGGTTACGTTTGATCTCTTGTTTGTATTGTACTGCTTGACCATTTATTTAATTCACGTCATGCTTGTTTGAATAGTTTCCTCTTCTTTGTATTGCGTTGATTGCCTGATTTGTTGCGATTGTTTTACATATAATCAATTTACTTTTTGCTTATTTACTTGTCTGCTCACCTATTTGTTTGATTGCGACGTATGATAAATGTAAGATTAGATAGTTATCCAATGTCAATTTTTAAGGGATGTACATTGGAGTGGATTAATAAAGGACATATTTAGTTTAGCATAGTGGGATAGCACAATTTTCTAAGTTGAGGAAGACGGGATAATCGGAATGACCAAGAAATTTGAAGATTTTCCTTGAAGATGAGAATAGTAGTTAGAGAATTCCGATGACTAAAGACTTGATGAGTACCCGAGGAATCAAAAAGATGATTAGGGAGGTTCAATATATATATTTTATTAAAAGGGGCATTTCACCAGAAGGACAAACTTTGCAGTCCAATTAGTTTTCAGGACACACATTCAAAGAAATTACTTTCAAGGCCAAAGTCAGCAGAATAATTACTTTCAAGGACAAAGTCAGCAGTCCAATTACTTTTAAGGACATAATTTCATAGGTTTTTAGGCCCTAGAAACTAATTATTTTACGTTTTGTCCTTAAAAGTAATTATTTCAGTTGTGTGTCCTAGAAACTAATTTCACTTGCTAAAGAGGCCCTTGTGGCTAATTTCCACTTATTAAAATATGCATTTTGAAATTTATATATTTCAAATAATTACCAACTTCAATAAATATTTTGAATGAGTTTTCATTTTAATTTTTTTACAAAATAATATTTTCTCAAAAATTATTTTGAAATTGATTTAAATAGTGAAAACATTTTGGGAAATTATTTTAGTGGTGGTATTTCAGAAAGGAAAAAGGATTTTGGTTTTAAACGTAGATGGAAGCTTTGACTTGAAAATTAAAATGTTTTTCTTTGATTATATATGGGAACATTCCTCGCTAGTGGATCTCTCTTTGGTATTTTAGGTGGGTTATCCTTGTCATCACAAGAAGAGATTATTATAAGAGGATTTTGAAATTAGATTTTTAAACGTAATCCGAAGATTTAAAGAGATAATACCCAATATAGATGTTCTGGACTTGACGACTTAATGATGGGAACTGTGGTGATTCCTCATAAGGACAAGTCCTAGGACACGAACTTGCAAAGTCGAGCTAGGAGGCCCTCTACTATGGATATGAAGTGTGCTGAGAGAGCATTGATACTCGGAGGTTTCGATTTGTGCTCATAAAGCAGGGGTATGTGAGGACGCTAACTTGGGCTAGGACATGCCCTGGAGTTAGTTAAGGTTAGGACTTGGTTTCTACGTGTCCCCAAGGTCTATTGGCGTTGAGACCTAGTCTTGCCCTGGACTGCTAAGACATGCAGTTTAGTTTCGGGCCCTCTAATTTGTCAGTTTGTAGAAGTAAGGATCTTAAGGCTAATTTAACACTAGAAGGGGAGGGTGAATTGTGTTTACTAACTTTTATGAATATTTTTGATTTCTTTTAAGATTATAATTTAAACAATACAAATTGACAATCATATATGCAAACACAAATAGATATAAATGCATCAAAAGTAAAGAGTAAAGAGTTGGAAGATCAAACCCTAATTTTTATACTAGTTTGGAGTTACCCTACATCTAGTCTCGTAAAATTTCTTGTACAGATTTCTTTTCAAATATCAAAGTTTATACAATCTCGATTTCAAGGCTACGAGACACACCCTCCAGATTTTTTGAGCTATGGGTACTCTCACTGGTTTCGAATGGGACACCGGCACACCCACTTGGATTAGAATAAGGCACCAAGCACACCCACTTGATTCAAACGGGACACAAGCACACCTAGGTGGATTTCAGGGACACCAAGCACACCTAAGAGTATTTAATTATGATTTGATAGAGTTTACAAAACCAATTTCTTGATCTTGAATACAAACAATTCTATAGCCACTTTAATTGCACTTTGATCAAGATTTGAGTGAGAGAGATAAGAGAGATCATAGAGTATTCAGTTGAGAAACAAATCAATAGAATTTGAATTCGATTCTGATTGAATTTGAGAAGATCTTGAGTAGAATTTTTTTTGAAATCAAGAGAGTGAAAGAGGGGAGAATATATAAGAAAGTGGTTGTTTAAAATTCTTTGGGAGAACCCCTATTTATAGAGAAACAATAGTCATGTCCGTTTATGAATATATACGACGAAAAGATATTTCCATTCAAAATTTGAAATTTGAAAATCTCGGCCTATACGTCGACATATCCTTTTGTATTTTGAAATTTTACTTTATAAAACTATTTTGAAAATATTAAGCTTTGTAAAATATTTTGATACTTTGTAAAATCAATTTAAGCATAGTTTGTACACATTTTAATCATAATAAAACTTAAGAAAACTTCATAAAATTATTTTGGAATATTCTAATATATAAAGGATTTAAAAAAAAAATTTTGAAAAATAAAATTATATCTAAAGTATAAGTGAATATATATACATACATATATATATATATATATAAATATTAATGAATGTCAAAATATACTTTTAAATACCATAAACATTTCAAAAACATTAAAACAAAATCTATATCTAAATATAATAAATTAAAAGTATATATTAAAATATAAAATACTTAAAAACTTAATATAATAGTTTTGTAAATATATAATTAAAAGTTTAGGAATCATCTGAAGCTATTTTGAAAAGATGTTTGAAAAATCATTTTGAAAACAGGGATTCTTAAAAATCATTTTCCTGAAAACTAGGATATCTAAAAATCATTAAAATCGGAGAATTTATTTTAAAAACCATTTAAAAAAATTAAAGAGAGATCAAAGAAGTGCTACCAGGGTTTTAACAAAATAATATATGACGCTATAGCTTGTCTTGGTATCTTGAATCTTCAAACTCATGAGTCTTCAGTCTCTAACTCTTGAATCTCTATATCATCCTCTTGAGTCTGCTCTTGATACTGTACAGTCTTCTTAATCAAAACATATATAATATCCTGCACTATATACTATATATACTTTGATAAAAAAATTAGTATCTATATTTTATATGATCTTATATGGTTGTTGTCATCAAAACTAATACCTCAGGTACTAACAATCTTCCCCCTTTTGATAATGACAACCATATATATAAAATATGATATAACTCCCCCTGAGTTACAGAACTTCCCCTTAATCCATGCCTGGATTTTATATATTTCTCCCCCTTTGTCATTAACAAAAATACAACCAAAAATCCCCCTAACTAAAGTACTACATGATATATAAAGGCGATATATAAGAGTGATATGTTGATAAATAAGAAAAACCAATTTTATTAATAATCTAATCAAATACATACAAATATTCAAACTAATCCAAGTCGATACAAACATATATTCAAATCAAACTAAAGTCAAACCAAACCCAAGTTAAATCTAATCGATTCTAATCTTGATATAAGTCTATACACACCAATCCAAGCCAATATCAATCCAAACCAATTCAATCAATCATATATTTCAAACAATCCAAATAATTCAAACAACAATTTAAAAAAATCAAATCAACTACAGTATGAGTAGATGGCCATATTATTTTGAGGATTTAGTCTTGACTAGACACATTATTTGAGGATTCAGCAATGACTACACACATATTATTTTGAAGACAAAGTCATGACTAGGCACATGTTACTTTGAGGATGTGATCATAAGTTGGTGCATGGGATGTTCTAGATGTTATGAAAATGGAATAGTATACTGATTATTATGAACATGAGACTATGAGGAAGTTCATCGACAGTTTTAAGGATTCACATATTATGATGGAAGTGTAGTCAGCATAGGAATTATTGCAAACGTGTTATTGGTTGATGGGTTATTATGGTGATGATACATATTATTTTGAGTACCTGTGTTTATTTTGGTGGGCTATGTTGGTTATTGATTTATATATAATTATTTATTTGTACGTGCAAGATTTGATCGGCCACCGTTTTGTTGTGGACTTTTTTTATGGTCAATTATGGTTAAATTGTTGAAATGCATGAGACGAGTTAAATCTATGACTGAGATTATTTCACCTTTTGTTGTGTTATTTTTACATACTGTAGTTTGGGTTGTATGACTAAGGAAGTGCATTTGTTATTATAGTATGTATACATAGAAAGTTAAACTCATTATTGTAAATGAATTGTATTGTGTCATGATTGATGGTGTTATGTAGTCGTTATAAGCTGTTTTTATAAGTAGTTATTCTGTGATTGATATGTTTCCTCACATTTTGTAATTAAGTCCATGGTGAAACTTTATTAATTTGGTTGATGATTGTATTTGAGGATTTGCTAGGGCGCAATTCTTTTAGGAGGAGAAGAACGCAACGACTTGAAAATTTGACGTTGTTAATGTTAAGTTAATTAAAAATGGATTATTAACTAGTGGGTGAATTTGGTATCATATTTGTAATCCTTGCGAAGGTGTTTTCGAGCTGTTCAGTTTGACATATAATTTTGATGGATTTGGAGTTACAGTTTATGAAGTAGAGGCATTATAGTGTTTAAATAGCTTACGAGCTGTTTTGGGTCAAACTAGATACATAACCCATAACACAGCCTAACAATTATATAAGTACGGCTATGAAACCCTAATTGTCACCTCTATCTTCATTTTTAGTCTGATTCCCAAAATCCTCTAATCATCTCCTAATGGTGGATGATTATCCCTAATCTAAAGTTGATTTAAAATTCAAATTGTCTAATAATCATCAAATTATATGTCATTTCTAAGCTTACAACGAGGAGAATCAAGGCCCACTGTCCGTTTGTCAAAAAAAATGCTTAACTTGACCAGAAATCATGGTCAATGATGCTGGTGGTGGGGTAGGGTTTTTAAATTTGGGTATTTTTGATTCGATGACTGATTGATGCAATTGAAGGTTACAAATCATAGTGATTGACGAGGGGAGTCCAGATCTGCTTTTGATTTGATGATCGAAGCAGCTAGGTGGTCGAAATTTGCCTCAAAAGCTCACATTGATGTGAAGTTTGTTGTTCGATTTTTGGCGATTGGTTGCAATCTAGGTGGCGTCATAAGTTCTGGAGGTGCGACAATGTGAGGGGGTGCTAATGGTGGTCGAGGTTCATGTTATTGCGACCGAAGGTGGGAGAATTCGATGGTCAAAGTTTGTTGTCGGCGGTGGTTTATTTTGGGGAAGAATGGTAAAAGTATAATTTAAACCTTGAATTTTATTTTTTTGCAAATTTAACCTTGAAACTTCTAACCTCAATAACTTCTACATACGAACCCCGATTCATGTACGATTTCTTCTGTTTGACTCAAGGTGGAATTTCAGACGATTAGCCTTTGGGTTTGCTAAATTTGGGGCTGTTAGAAACAGAGTGTTAGTATAAACTATTTAATTTAATTAATTGAATTCAAAATTATAAAATACGTAACTATTAATGGAAAATCGTATTTGTTGATGTATATTGCGTTCTTTAGATGATTTTTTAATTATTACAATATTTTGAATGTATTATGCCTTGATTTGATAATTGCCATTGATTGTTATTTTTTTGGATGTTAACTAAAATACATTCTTTAATTTGGATTAGAAGTAATTAATTGGAATAAATTGGATAATAATGAGAAAAGTAAAGAATAAATGATAAATATGGTTATGTATAGATTTTGGATAGTTTCTGTAAATGACTATGATTTAACACATTTTATTGAAATTAAAGTGTGAAATTTAGTAAGGTTATCATTTACATATTTCTAGAGAAATTCATAAATAATAACTATAATTATATTTTAAATTAATATTTAGGAATATTTATAAAATGGAATGAGATTTTGAATAATAATAATAATGTAAATTTTAGTCAAGATAGTATTGTTTTGTGTAAACGGCTATTTTGAGATAAACAGTAAGAAAAAGGAGTTTGAATGATTTAAAAATAAAATATTGTATTTTGGGAATAAATGTACTAAACTGCTTTTGGAACGTATTAAGGAGTTTCAAGTATATTATTATTTTGACGTAAGATAATAAAAATATCGTTTTAAGAAAAGAATTGATGAAGACTACCATTTTGATCTAAAATGTGATGTTAACGAGTACATAAAGAAATGGAAGTATAAAAAAGAATTCAAGGGTATGTTATCGATCAAAAGAAGTATTATTGTTTTAGGATGCAGTAAATAAATTGAGTTTTTATAATAAATAATAATGTACCCATGCTTCGCATACGGGTTATAGCTATATTTTGTTTTTTTGATTATCAATGTATCTTTGTTTGTTTTCCTGTAGTGTTATCCTTATGGTATTATTTAAGAAATTCATTTCACTTAGATTTTTCTAATAAATTATTTAAATTGAAATTGTTAGATAAAATAAACTTTAAAGAATAAACAATATTAAAAATTGAGTTTTTTGTGATATAACCACATTTTTCGTTCTTAAGATTAAATTTTTTAACCTCGATAATTTTAAAATCAAAACATGAAGCCAAAAAATTATCCAAAGTGTTGAATTTTTGTTATATGCAAACATAATATTTTACCAACACTTTACAATGCCTCATTTTAAAGAAGAAACTTATTTCTTATTCTCAAACTTCAATTATTTTTCTAGGCATATTTGTTAATCTTTATGGAAAAACAGAGTGGACACATAAACATAGCTATGCACGCAACCATCATAAATAGAGGAAACCAATCATAATGTAGTTAATCCAAGCAGTAGCTCTCATTATATATTTAGCAAACATAAGATGGCTAGATGTTTGTAAGAACCGACTTTTTTTCCATCAGGCCAAGTTTTCCCACATCTGTATATATACGTATAACGACAACATCAATAACAATAATTATATAAAAAGGAATATCTACACACCTATTTGTAAATATGCCTAAAATAAAATGTTGGCCGAAAACAAATGTGTGGCATCAAAATATATACAACTTCAGCCCAAGGAAAAAAAGCATGCATGAGTGCGTGCACGCGCGCCCGGGCACGTGGGCATTTTTGTGTGTATTTATGTCTTCATGTTTTTTTATATGTATAGATTAAATGCATATAAGCAACTTAATGCCTTTGTCCTTGAGGTAATGATGATGAAAATCTCCATTATGCCTCCCTGCAAAAATATGAAAATAAAAGTAAATATAACCGTGGATCACAAAAAAATTCATTAAATAGCACATAAAGAAACATGAAACAGTTATAACAACAGTTTGATAGAGTCCTCCATGACTTGAAATACATCAAAGTAATATGGAAGGATTCAAATTATATAAAATTATTCTTTAAGTAGAATGAGTGACTTTAGACAAAACAAACATATTAGTGAGACTAAAAGTAGGTTATCCACAGTGAGGCAACTCCTCTTTAGAGGGTAGTGTATATTAAATAAGTGAATGTTAACATAACCAAGCCCCCATATGGTGGACAATCTATGCCAACCACACATGGTACTTTGTTTAATTAATAAACAAAATGTAAATAAATATAAGTTACTAAACAAAATGCACCGCAAACTATTTTTTACAAATTAAGTAAAGTAAGGTTCAGAGAAAAAAATATAGAGATTCGAGGATAACTTGTTTTCTATAAATGCTTAATATAGGAATCAAAATTCCGGTAATGCAATATTTGCGATGGACTTATGTATATTGCGCATAAATGTAAATATATGTGATAGAAGGATCAAGTGCATTTTTCATTAAATGGTTGAAATGTACATCCATCAAATGTTATAACATAAATTACATATGGAATTTGAAGAAAACATAGAATAAAACAGTAGCAGTTTATTTATTAAAAAAAGAGAACCAATTAAGTAAACCGTGGGAAGCCTGAACCAACCCATAGTTAGACTTTAGGTAGTTCCAAAGATGGAAATTGGATCTCTTGTGAGTTCTTCACATGTCTTAACACATGGCCACCAGGGCCGGCCCATTAAGTTTGGTTGCCTAAGGCAAATAGGAGATGAAACTAAGGTGGATGCAAAAAAGGCAGAAATAATTGCAACAGCAGAACTCGAACTCGGCACGTTGTTGAACATAGAGGAACAACATACCACTGTACCGAACTTCCTCTTAGTAATGTAACCTATTTTATATAAATTAAACATATCATTTAAAAGAAATTTAATAATTTGTTGCCCTCCTCTGATGGGTTGCCCTAGGCGGCCGCCTTAGCTGCCTTGCCCTAGGGTCGGGCCTGATGGCCACCCTAACATATTAGCAATGAAAATTAGTGTTTGATTATTCAACGTTTTAATGGAAAATTCTAAATGAACTCCTACATATGACCTATATTAAACAAAAATATATTTTTCTACAAAAGAAAACATAAAACCATAAAATTAAAGCAAATATTCAAATCATAAAAGTATGAATTAGAAGGACCAGGTAACAAAAAAAGTTATATCTACATCTATGCTATACATAAAGTTACTTAATTCATAACATTAGGTTTCAACTGAACATAACTAACAAATTATTTAAATCATAATTGTAGTTTATGCTGAACCATCAACCATCTCTAAAATACTTGAAATTAATTTGAACTATTAGGAATAAGCATTAGGAGAATTGTTATAAACTACCAAAAAGATAAATTAGAAAACTTGTAAAACAAAAATCCTTACACCATCAACTAACTTTGGCAGTCTCGTTATTGCATATATATTCAGGCATAATATTTCCAACAAAATATTTGATACAGACAGGAATATAGATGAGTTAACTTTTATTCGTTTCATACTCATTTCGGAGGGACACACTTAAAGCTTTGCATATGGTAACCAGAAACAAATTTGTATCCCATGATCATGAATAGAACAGTCAGCAAGTTGCCAGTAATGATCCTTTTGATCCTTGCATAGCAAGAAGTATTGGGCACTTGATTATGCCCTTTTATCCATTCCATTTAGAATACAAATTATTATTGTCCTTTTTTTTCATAAAAACCCACATTCAAAATAATAAATTCAGCGACATGATAATAACCAACTGTTATAGTTATTCAACGAACCAATTCAGAGATTTTTGGATTTTTAACATATGTTTCTCTGTTTTTATGTTCGCACAGTACTATCTTACACATATTGTTCATGTTTTAGGGATTATGGACATAATGAAAAATTAAGCTAGTAATTATGTTCATAGGCCAGTGTGAAAAATAATGCTAGCTGATTAATAGTGAATCTTTTATTTTTTTCTGAAATAGCTATATCATTCAATTCCAACTATGGAAAAAATTTCCCTATGATTAACTTGTGTTTATGTAGAAGAAATTAAAATTCATTGTTTGAGTTAAATAGATGCTTATATTCATATCCTTTCTAGTGTAAGTAGTAAATGTGACACATACTGAAATAAAATGAAATTTTTTGATAAATTTTGGTTGTAGAAAATAAATCTACCAGAATTACAAAATTGAATCATTATCATACTTCAAAAATTATTTGCATTAGGAAACCACAATGAAAATTGTTTCTATTAAGATGTTTACTTACATCAGACTGTAATAACAATATTATGTTAAATTATTGGTTTATTATTTGAAACTTCAAAATCAATCAATAGTAACATTTCTAAAAAATTAAAATCAACCATTATAGAAATGGTTATAATGTGGATCCTTCGCATATAATTTTCTTTCTTTCAATTAACCAAAATGTTAAACAATTGGTGTTCTAACCATGACTAATAAATTAAGAAATAATAAATTAGAACAAATATATATATATATATACACACACACACATATATATATACACACACACACACATATATATATGTATATGTATATATATATTAAATGTGGATTCAGCAATAGTAAACAAAGTAGCATTGGAAACAATAAAGATTAAAGCAAACCGATTTAATATTTTAAAAAAGTTCAACCCATTTAAATTACAAATAAAATTCATATATGACACTGAAAATTTTTAAGATGGAAAAAACACACGATGAAAGTGTCATATTATTCTTTATTTCTCAACCATGAGACTTCTTTTTAAAACTAAAGGTTAAAAATCAACAAAATAACCTAAGATAGTTCAATCATACATGAAAAATAGTACTTTAATTATGTGTTTTAATCATATGTGAATCCAATATAACATAAACATGTACTATTTTAGTAATAATAAAATAGCAAGATACAGTTGTGCAATATAAATTGTTTCAATAGTATTGAGGTTATGAAACATAATACTAAACTTTTCTTTGTACCACCTCTTTGCAACCTACTATAGAAGAAGCCATAGTATGATCAATTACTCAAGGGAATTACCCAATGACTATTTATTGAAATTTAATTTTAAATTCAATTAGAAAAGGTAAAATGGAAAAATTCAAAGTCCATACCATGATAAACTGGTGCACCAAAAAATATTTCAATAGATTAATACTTCCCTATATCTATCAACAAATAAAATACTGTTTGTGATGAATAAATGCGTATGCTCCGAAATATAGTAAAATCTACACATTGTATATTTGAATTTATATTACGAAAACTATGCATTACAACATTAGTAAAAAAATAGTAGAATGATTATTACCAGTAGCCTCTGGCTCCCAACATACAGTACTAAGCAGTCTGGTTTTATGCTCATGTATCTCCGGTCCTTTCTCTATTGTAACTTCGTACTTTTATCTAGAGTGCACTATGTGAAACAGAAGGAACATGGAAAAGGAGCATTTAAAAGGGAAGTGAAAGGGGAACTTTAGAAAAGGAGGATGTGGTTTTGTGTGTATAAAACGGGGAATGAAAGAGGTATTAGAAAGAGGGGTGGGGGACATTTATAAATAGGATAGAAAATAATTATAGTTGACGTCGTATGCACCCGACACCAACTGAACAATTTGAATTATTCACCCTAATTGGGCAAACTGGTGGCCACGGTTTGACGCGTTGTGTGCATTGAAAACTCCAACCGGACAAAAATATTTTCGATATTACATGTTTGTTCATGAATACAATCCTTAGTTTGCTAAAAATTATTTTTGGTTACAATGATTATTTAGTTTATATAATACAATTATGAAATAATAAAAACATTTTTCAATGTTATCTTGGAGATACTTATATACTGTAATATTTTCCACTTAATATAACACATGATTACATATTTAATGTAATCCAAACATTAATGTAACATGTAATGGTAATTGATGATAAAAATTATAACAATATTTTCAAAGATACTTAAAATTCATAATACATTTTTCAGATTATAGTATTCCAATTGCTAAATATTAATTTGAATCATTGTAATAAAAAATGATGCAACAAAAAATAGTGAAATTATCTAAAGGTGCTACAACAAAATGAGGACGATTAATTAGATCAAAGATGACCGTAGCTAAGAAATCAGATTACTCAGCATTGATCCTAGTTTCATGTACTGTAATCATGATTGATGGAAGAGAAACCCATAATTTTCCACCAAAAAATCAACCAACAGTATTTCAAGGTAGGATTATAGTTAAAATATGGTTTACCTGAAGTGAAATCAAAATTTAAGAGCTCTATTATCGTTGATTAGGTTGACGCTGATATTCAATCGAAGACAATCGATGATTCAGGAGTATGGATGACATAAATTGAGACGTCCATTAACAGCCATGGCGTATGCCTTGGACGATATCATTTAGAAAGCAGAAAACTTCACTGACAAACACCTTGTTGTTGGTACGATTAGGAGAAGAAATGGGAAAGCGGATTTGTAGTCGAAAGATTTAGGGTTTTCTCCACCTTCCTATTTTATGAAATGAATGCAAGGTTTTATCCTTCTTCCGATTTTCTGAGGCGTTTGTTAGATTAGGGATTTGTCTCTGTAGAGTAACCAAAGAATGAAGAGTAACTATTAGGGGAACAAGTGCGGTCAGGAAGTTAAAAAACGCAGATATGAAAAGGATTCCTTTATTTCAAATTAAAGGAAAAATATCAATTCCACATTAGCATTGCAATGTTCCTATTTTTAAGTTGAAGTAATAGATTTGAAGTTGACGGTAGGTTTTTTAGCAATAAAGTTTAAAGGCCCGAAATAAAGAAACAAATTTTCGCCCGAAATAATGTTATGACCTTTTGCCTGAATCAAGTAATGGTTGTAGTTCTTTTGATGATTCAAAATCAATGAAGCCCCCTGAATTCTATTGAAGCCATTTTTAGTGGTGCTTTACTTTTGGTAGTTACAATTGCTAGACATTTTTTTTATACGCAGGGTAAAACTGCTGCACTATTAAACATCTATCAAACGATGATCATAACAGTACAAAAATTAAAATAACTATGATGGTTGATAAATTTCCCAGATTTATATGATCCTCTTCAAGTTAACCATCGTATATTTGCAAAATACTACTCAGTTTACATAAATGTCGAATTCATACCTTGATGATGAATAAGCTTTTAAGATGATGTTGAAAAAAAATGTGCACCTAAATGGTAGAAGACCGTTATTTTTGAAGCTTCATCCTTGCTCCCTACGTCGTTTGACTCCATCCCTTATGATGCTTCTTGTGAAGTTGGTAACCATGGTCAAAATCTTTTTTTCATTAATACAGGCAAATTGAGGGAGGTGTAGATAGTAGGTTCAACATTTAATCACCACATCATCTAATTGGAAGAAGAAAAAAACTTTGATGCCATTAAGTAAAGGGGGAATTAATTTAAAGGACAAAAATTTGTATATTTTTAATCTCAAGGACACGACCTCAATATTTTAACCACAAAGACAAATATTCTCCTAAAAATCAATCATAAGGACAAACATTCTTCCAAAATTATTCATAAGGACAAACATTCTTCAAAACTGCTACCGAACTTAAAAATGATACCTAAAAACTGCTGCCGATAACTACAAACTGATACCTAAAAACTGCTATCAATAACTAAAAACTGATACATAAAGAAAGTTGTCTTTCAGACTAAAATACCGAATGTCTGTCCTTGAGGCTAAAACATCGAGAAATTTTTTCCTTGATAATAATTTCATGTTAAGTAAATATAACTTACAATAATATCCATCATAACAGTGTTGTTTCATCATTTAATGTGTGCAGCGCCAAGTGTTTACTTTTTTTATTATTACTGTAAACTGCAGTTGGAATTAATTATTAGAAAATTGAAACCTAAATTTTGTTGCTAAGATTAACAAAAAAATTACTATGATATATTACCATCAGGAAAAAATAATTGATTTGTACTTCACTTTCTCCCATTTCACGTCAAACATGAGAGCTCATGTCAAAAAAACATAATATAAAAATTATTTGAATATATGTCAGACACTGAATATAGAGTTGAATAATTGTGTATGTAGGATAACAGAACAATATATTGACATGTAGCCAATCCTGTCAAGTGTTGCATGGTCTATACCTATGATATTTAAAATAGCAGAATAGCTATACCCAATGTGATTTCAATATAAATATGATAGTTAGAAGACCGTATAAAAATAATTTTAAAAATTCACAAAATATCTAAATTATTCTTAAAATAGATGCAGAAGCTAAAAAATACAGTCTAAAAATATAGTTGGAAATTTATCTTTTAGTTAAAGTAAAATATTACTTGAAAACAAAGATATGTGGAAGGTTGTCTGGCTGTTCCTCCAGTAGATGCCTATAAGGTGAACCAAATTCCTGCCCTCAATCGCTTCCAATTTGATATACACACTGAGACAGTTTATAAATTGTGATGGTTGAAAATCACACTCTTACATGGATATTATTCATTTTTCTGGACCCAGATGCAGGTACTCGGAATGAATAAATCAAATATAAATATGGATCTAAGATAATTAAATAGTTTATAACTACTATGACCGTAATGTAGACTGTTGTACTAAAGGCAATTGAAAATTGGATTGGTAACCTCTTAGTCTCTTACAGTTACTATGATTTGTATACTTAAAAACTAAAACGTTATCGGCTTTTGAGTTTTTCATACAGGTCAGTAGATAGTTTACTATACCTCCTTTTACTCTTAATTTGTGTGTTTATATATAAATATAAATATATAAATAAATATCTTAGTAATATATCTTATAATTTAAAACATCACATGGACAATCAAATTATTTTTGAATCCATCGTCTGGTATGATAGTGTTTATGTGATTATTTAATTTTTGGCATAAGTTAAGATTTATTATGGGAAGTATATTTATGACATAATAAGTATAGTACATCACAAATTACATTCATCTGACTGAGTCCGGGAAATTCTTGAAAAATCAATCCTGTTTATAAACCGCAAGACTATAGCGGTTCACGTCGGATGATTTCAATTATTTATTACTACCTCGATTGATGATGTACTTACAACAATATGGCAAATAAATATTGTGGATGCTATAAATCTCATGTTTTTCAGTTATAAATTCTAAAATGTTTGGTATATTAAGGGAATAAATTGTTCTTTTACTTCATTAAGAGATCCAAAAATGTCCTATTTTTTTTTTATGAAAAATGATTGTTACATACAATCTTCAAAACTTTCCATTTCCAATTTCATTTTAAGAAATACATCTTATCGATTCAAAATATCTAGCATTTCAATTCACCACATGCACACACTTTTAACTTTGCATTCAATTAATCTAAAAATCCAAAAGTTTAAAAAACCTTTGTTCTACACAGGTCCATAAAATATGTTCCCTTCTATCCTTCTCTGCATATGAGTACCCATCCCTACTACTTCTATTGCCACCATGATTCTCTTGATGATTGTATATGTTTAGAACAATAATATGCACCTACAAAATACATTCATAATGAGTAAAGGTGCAGTGATATACTTAAACACAGCTAACATATTAAATTCAAACTTAATGACAAGATTATAGTTATATGCCAAATAAAGCCTCATCATAGTTGCATGACCATATAGGTTGGTTGTTGCATATAAGTAGCAACAAAATTAGTTGTTTGTGTATGCAAATTGGATTCTAAGCTGAAAACGATGTGTATCAAAATCATCAAACAAATCATTAATGACAAATTGTGATATATTATATTTGACTCCGTTTACAATTATCTGATAACGACATAGCAAATAAGGTGGTTGCCCTTGATTTTATGAAATCACTTAACCATTGCTTGATAGATATAAGTATATTAGGCAGTAAACTCAATGTCACTTTTTCCCTCGACCATCACCTATCTTATACTAATTTTTGATTTTATGAAGATATCCCATGAGATACTAATAAAAAAATGATTAATACATTGAACATACGAAAAAACATAAAAAATAAAATTAAACTGCATAAATTAACCACTTACTTAAATTCTGCCTTCAAATCGGCATAAAAAAATTCCAATAAATAAGTACTTCCCCTTTCAGATCGGTCCTCTGCATAGTAAATTTCAATCCAATATTTCCTTGGTTTCATACGGAAGATCCATGAGTTTTGATATGCTGTGTTATGACTTTTGAGATCATTTGACTATAATAAAGATTGATTTTTCTATTTCAATTGGTAAGAGGTTGATGACATAGGGTAAGATGAAGAAATAACGTTGCTAGAATTGGAGAGAAACAGTATGGGAGAGGACGAAGACTGCCGAGCAAAATATAATGAGACCTGGAAGGAATGGAGAGGAGCGACCAGGTGAGGGTCATTTTGGAAGTGATTCCGAGTTGAATTAGCTAGCGATAGTGGTGGGTTGGGAGGGCAATGCAGGCGTAAGGGAGAAGCTAAAATCAAGATAACCTAATTAGTTACGGCTGGGGGGGGGGGAAGAAGCAGGAGAGAGCGACGATAGGGAAGAAATAAGTATTGGCCAGACGCTTCATTTTTAAAATCCATGCAAAGTTGATGGTGGCTTCTGTGCTCTTAAAATGCAACTCAGTAATAATAGAATAGTATAGATGATAACAAAGTAATAAAAGAATAGGAACTTGATTGTTCTAGTAGATGATACATGGGATATGAGTCATTTCTACAGCATTGAGACACTTTATAACATTCCAGAACTTGCTTCAGTATTTTCTAGTTTTACACATGTTACGGGACCTGCCCTATCAATGAATGCAAGTGATTTATCCTCTTATGAAGGGGGGTAGCATGTTTTAGTTCCAGTAGTCGGGATACTATAGCCTCGATCCTATTCTAACTGTCACATCGTAGTTGTTGGAGCATGTCTGCCTTACACCTATTTTATATTATACAAGTGGTCTGCCCACTATAAAACAAATTATAGCTGTCGAGGTGATTTTGCCTCACACCTGATAAATCTTTGTAAAGTGGTATGGCCATAATAATTCGACTTACATGTGCAAAATAATATTCTTTATTTTTCCCATCAAAACGATTTTATACTTAAAGGAATAATGGTCATAAATATACTATTCAGGTGGTTGTAGAATGTGCGATTAACTGTTAATTGTAATTATCATGTATATCTAATGTTGAAGGCGATGTCGCATTTTGATGAGTGTGCAATATTTTACCATTATTGCTACTAAATAATGGGAAGTTAATTATGTTTATTTGATGATTGATGGTGTGCGACTAATGTTGATTGGACTAATACACAAATGGACTACATTTACATTGATGATGATGTTTGTACGTATATTTACGTATTGTGATTTTCTTATTTGATGGATTGGCATTGAATGCTATTGATGTTTAATGGCTGTGTACTATTATGGTTGTTTCCCTATAAGAAGATTTGTTATGATGGATGAGTAGGAATACTATTTTTTGCTAGTGATATTTGCATTGGTTGCATGGATGTTATGGTTATTATGTACAAACAAGTATTTGGATGCAGGATAAGAGCTGGAAATAGAATTACAGGGGCTTGATCCCCCAAAGTGGTACGTGGGTAGTCTTTTTCATGCAACAACCATCGGTTCCCTTGAAATTGGGGTGCATAGAAATTGGTGCAGTCCCACAAATAGTTGACACCTTTTTCCCTTTATCCTATGTATATTTGTGTATTTTTATGTTTGTAGGTGAAAATAAAGAAGGGAGCAAAGGGTTTGGAAGGAGTCGTATCCACATGATAGATCGGTATATCTCTTGCATCATAGTTACATAGTTGTTATTTTAAGAATTAATTATTCAAAGGTGTACATTATTATTTTATAAGTTTGAGTAGTATTTTAATAGTTAAAGAAATGATATCTCTGTATATGTATACATTGATGTTTAAATTTCACTACGAGGTTCCCATTTTTATTCATTGTTTTAGAATTTTATTAATTTTATATACCCACGGTTCACTATCTTTAATGTTTGAAATCAGCTATAAGCATTTTTTTGTCATTTATAATTGTTCTTAGATGTTAAATATTGTGGGTCTTTACATATCGGCATCATGAACTTCTTTGGATACTTAGCTTTCGGCGAATGGAGACTGACTCGTTGATGAACCCCACTCATCATTATTAATGTGTTTATTTTCATTCAACAATTTCTTAACCATATTAGTGATATACTCTTCACTACTTTGGGCGGCTAGATGATGTCCATGAGGAACAACGCTGAGTGTTTGAGTCTATAAACACTCTTGGTTTGTTACATGACGTATAGGCTTCCATGTCTTTGCGGAAACCATTCGTCCCGACGCACTTTGTCATTGCCTCAGTGATTCTGTACCATTCATATGAACACCACTAGTCTGAGCACTTGTAGATTGTCCGTCATCATTGTCAATATCTATAACTCTGTTTTACTATTAGACAAATCTATGCCTCCCTGGACCTCTCAGTATCGACATTACCAAACAACTCGGTACTAACTTGATTTCTTTCGGTACCAACTTGATTGAAGTTTTCCCGATTTACTCCATCTTTTGCAATCCACCTCCTTGATTCCCTAACATCCTTCCTCTTCATTTTTTGCTTGCCATATCTTTGATTCTAATCTAACGAAGGTGAACTTTCTTCCTTAGAACACAAAGATGATGGATCCCTACAGTTTCTTTTATGCCTTTGAGGTAACCGAGACATCATATCAAGGCTTTTCTCCATCCTTTCCATAAGTGCTTTTCGACTCTCCAGCATCTTTATGTTCTTCTAAACCATCATTCTATCCAATTCAACCTTTGTCACCATTTTCTGCTGAGTTGAAGGTTTTGGAAAATCATTCGAGGGTTGAAAATGAGTTGTTTTCTTCCTCATGTTATGAGCCATCGTGATCTCCTTCAATGGCAACTTCAGACTAAGACGTAGCCTTCTTGGAGCCATTACTAATCAAATCTTCAACACAAGCTCTAGATCTACCTTTTATATTCTTAAAATCTAAAGTTAAAGTGCATATATACTCCAGAGAATCTATTTTCTTAATGAAAGCACAAAAAATGTTGCACTAAAAAATTAACACAACATACTAGATCAAACTAAAACAAGATGAATAAATTAAGAATGAAATGAAAATGAGGAACATACAAAAAATTTATAGTGGATCGACTATAAATCGATTGCCTACGTCCACTATTCGTTTATTTTAGAAAATTCCTTTAGTTACAACTGCTTTTGAATAAGTATAGTTCTAATACTAGTTTATAGAAAATATGGCACAACTTTATTGTAAGGATCAAAGAGATTGAAATGTCCTTATTCCATTGCTTAAGAACATATATTTATAGTCAACTCCACCCCTCAAAGTTGCTAGCTCATGGAAGAACAAGTAAGAAGTCAAATCTACGCTTTCAGGCATGAAGAATAAGTAAAACTTGTAAGTCAAAACAACTCGGCTACCCCATGATTTCTCTCAACACCGACATGTTTCTTCATTCTGCATCTTCAACTTTCCTGCTTACTTAATCAAGTATTCAAGCTTTCCAAGCTTCGTTGACAAATTTGTCCCTACAAATCATGTTGGTATCGATATGACTTGTCCTATACCAATATTTGTTTTCCTATGCAAAGTACAAGGCATCTTCATATATAACCTTAGGGTGGATCCCCTTTATCCAAACATGTCAAGGTCAACATGTTCAATCATGTCATTGCCGACATGATCAATCACGTCATTGTCGACATGATCAATCACATCGACATCGACATCATTTCCTTGTGTGGTTCTTGCTTATACCTCTTGTGCTTCATGACATCACCATTCCAGACACCTCCTAAGATTCTTAATCCAATAATCAAACCATATAGATACCAAGCATGCCTAACAATCAAACAAGGATAGCAATCGTCAAACATGCACGCATAAGCAGTCAATACATCCTACGCAAACCCTAGCATATAAGGTACTAAATTCAAAAAAATATGATACAAAATGTGAAAGCTAATGATAAAAATGGAATCTTACAAAGTAAATCGCTTTGAATAAATAGTCCTCATACTCTCCTCAGTTTTCTAAGTCCTATCGCATTGCTTTCGCTTCGCCAAACCATTACCAACTTAACTATCTTCCTTCTAAGTTATTTTGTACCATGTTCTACTTTATAAATAGGTCTCGTAGCCCTTGATGGTTTAGATTCAAATTCCATTATCCAGTTGATCCAGTGCAACAATCATGCCTAAATCGTGCATAAAATTCCTATGATGTGAAACATGGAACAAATTGTGTACACACGTCATCTCCTAAGGTAAGTCAACCCTATATGCTAGGTTCTCAATCCTCTCGAGTATCAGAAAAGGACCTATTTCTTCACATATCTACTTCACTCAATGGAATCACACTATCTACTTCATATACAACTCAACCAACTTCAATGTCATTCTATTGGATTTTATAGGTATGAACTTTGCACTCTTTGTCAATGTTTGGACCAAAAGTGGCACAAACACTCAATCAAGTCATAAATATAAAAGAAAAATGATTAATAGAAAGAAGAATATATAATTTTTATAGTGGTTCAACTAATTCTCCGGTCTACGTCCACTTAATCGATTTTGTTAATTATATTTTTCTCCTACAAAGTAGTTTTTACAACTCTATCTCTTACAACTCGGTATGAGTTACACAGAGCTTAATCAAGGATTGAATAACTCAATTCATATTGATTCAGAGTAGCCAAGAAAAAGATCCATTTTCCAATATGTCTCCTCCTCTATTTATAAAAAATTCCATCGCCTAAAATGCTCATTTAGAGTCTCCATGTCAGCCCGAAGTTGTAGCGAAAAAATCGTGGGGAAAGCCCAAAAATTTACAACTCGTTACCGAGTTATGCACAACTCGATGCTGAATTGTGTAGCCTTAGCTCCCTTTTTCTTTCTTTCTTTTTTTCCTTGCCTCAGCTTAGCTCCCATCTTTAACTCATCTTTGATCATAATTTGGTGCCGAGTTGATTATAACTCGGTACCGGATTATTTCACTTAGTCTAATCTTATCTATCTTCTATGTGCTTCTTCATTATGCCATTTTATATACTTTCCAAGCCTCTACATCCATTTCTTTATCCTTCTTTAGTCCAGTTCATCCATTTGAGTCTGTTATGAGACTATGGAAAATTTGACGGTAATGATCAATCTATTGACTATGACCCAATAACTATCGTACCATCCTACGATCCCCGACAATCAATCAATGAAATCCATTATTATCCATTCCCACTTTCACTAAGAATCTCAAGAGGTTGTAGAAAACCACTTGGCTTCTTCTTCTCAACCTTCACGAACTAGCAATTCATACACTTCAAAATAAATGTCCCATCCTTCTTCATCCCATCCTAATAAAATTTCCACTTCATATCTTGATGCAATTTATTGCCTCCGGGATGTGTGGTTAACCTCAAATGATGGCACTCTTATAGCACCTCATCCCTATGTCCATCAATATAGGGTATATACAATTCACTGTTCTTACAAAGCTAACCTTGTTGGTTGGGTCCATATTGCTTCTTCTCCTTAGATTCTACTCCTGCCTCTATCTTAGCAATAATCTCAACTACCTAGCATTGCGCCTTTGAATAGTACCAATCTGCTCTATCGGAGTAGGTCTAATTGTAAAGCTTGCCAACACTTCTAACTCCATCTCACCCCTTGGTCAAAAATCATAACCATCGATATAATCTAATTGCGTCCACTCTATGAACATAACTCCCAAGTTGGCATGTCTCCGACTTAAAGCATCTATGACCACATTTTCCTTACTAGGATTATAGGAGATGTCAAAGTCATAGGAGGCTAAGAACTCTAACCATCACTTCTGACGAAGGTTAAGGTCCTTATGTAAGTAAAGGTACTTCAACGATTTTTGGTCGATGAATAACTAGAACCTCTCTCCAAATAGATAATGCCTCTAAGTCTTTAATGCAAATATTGTCGCAGCTAAGTCCAAATCATGGTTTGGGTATTTCATCTCATGCAATTTTAGCTACCGACTAGCATAAGCGACAACCTTACCTCTTTGCATCAATATCGTGCCCATTCTAGTACCACAAGCATCCATGTATGCCATAAACTCCTCATTCCTACTTTTAATAACTAATAATGGTGCGCTTGTCAACCTTTCCTTAAGACTCATGAACGTGTGTTCACACATCGCATTCTTAAGAAAAGTATGATACTTCTTCATCAATTTGGTCAATGGTGCTGCTACCTTTGAAAAATCCTTTATGAAACGTCAATAATAACCCACTAATCCTTGAAAAATCCTCACATCTGTACCATTCTTAGATCTTTCCTAATCTAGAACTACCACCACCTTAGTTGGATCCACCGTAATGCCCTACCCTGAAACATCGTGGCTAAAATATCACACTACCCTCGTCCAGAAGTGACACTTTGAAAACTTCGCCTTCAATTGGTGCTTCCTCAAAACCTCAAGCACAATCCTCAAATGCGTCTTATGTTCCTCTTCCGTCCATGAATAGGAAAGAATATCATTAACAAATACAAGTAAAAACTTATTTAATTGATCTCTGAAAACATAGTTCATTGAATCAACAATGTATGTTGGCACATTTGTTAGCCCGAATGACATACCCAACCACTTATGAAATCTCGATGGCATATGAAAATGTAGTAACCAGAATACTTTCCCTTGCCATTCCTAGTTGGTGAAAACCCATTGCCAAATCCAACAAAGAAAACATCTTCGCACCATGAAGCTGATCGGAAAAGTCATCAATACATAGGAGTGGGTATTTGTTCTTACTCGTCACCTTGTCTAGCTCATGGTAATCCATATAAAGTCACAAAGAGCCGTTTGTCTTAGTGGTGGATACTACAGGTGCTTCCCACTCAAATATGGTCCTACGAATAAACCCACTCCTTAACAGGACATTCACTTGCACCTCTAGTTCCTTCTACTCTTTCACTACATCAATACAGAATTCTATCTCCCTATGTAGTGGTAATTCGATCGCCTCCTTGAATATGTTCAGATATTCTCTAGCTATAAGTATTGATGGCAACTCATCATTAGGGATCTGGAGAAAATATAGAAAGCTAACCATTACCGCAACCATCAATAGGCAACCCAACTTTAGTCTACGCTCATTATTGTCACAAACATCCTCTCGCAATCCACTAAGACTCCGTACTTCCTCATCTAGTCCATCCTTGATATAATACAAAACCCCACAAAACCAAGTACAAAACAATCACAAACAAACATGCATCCATGACTCGACAAGACTACATCTTAACAGACCATAGACAAACTAGTTGAACATCCCATAGGGTTTGACATGACCAAAGGCCTATTTACTATGTTAGGCTTTAATCCAGTTTATCTACCAGGTTACTAGATATAAAGGAAATACAAAGCCATGGTATTAAATAAAACGTGAATAAGTTCATTATAAATAGAAAGCATACCTTGGATAATGATGCCTTTCCCTTTCTCCTTCGCCAATGGAGAATTTGATGAAGTTGGAATAACATCAGGAGCATATGCCTTCACCATCTGCCTCTGCTTCACTAGCTCGGGACAATCTCTCTGGATGTATCTAAACTTATTATAGTTGTATTACTTTTTTCCATCATTTTTGTAGTATTTTCTCATATGGCCCATCTCTTCACAATTTAAACAAGTGGGCCCTTATTTACCCTTCTTTTGGCCCTACTTGTTCTAGAAATGCTTATATTCCTATTGCTCCATTTCCTCTTCCCATTGCTACCTTGCGGTTTAAACTCGTCCTTTGGAAATACAACATCTTTCGACATTGGGTACAAGCTCTTGAACCTCAAAGCTTTTTTAATTAATTTTTCAAAACTTTTATCAATATGACTGCCTAGCCTTTCTACTAGACCGTCACTCGACCTAATTATGAACTTCTCATTCTTCTTTAACAAAATGTCAATGAAGGACATCTCGTATTTTGCTAATGTGTCAAACTTGGCTACTTATTCTAAAATCAACAAGGCTCCCTATCTCAGATCAGCAAATCTTCTAAATAGCATCGACTTATAAGCTATCGATATGAAATTCTTTTCAAACATAGCCTTGAAGTGACCCCAAGGTAAACTAGTCCTTAGGAGTAGCAGCTCGAAGGGCATTCCACTATCCCATCGACCTTCCTTTTAGTTTTATAGAAGTTAACTTCCACTTTTATGCATCCTCCAACTCAAGATTGTCGAAAATGTGTTTGCTTGTATCCAACCAATCTTGGACTTCCATAGCTGATTATGTCCCTTGGAACGATTTGCCCCCAAGACTTGCAAAGTCCTTATTCATCTTAGTGAAATCAGCTCTTGGCGCTTGCACTGGAGCAACACCATCTACTACAGCCGGAGCGCCTACCTGGATGTTCTACATCATGTTAATCATAATACTATTGAACATCCACTATGCCACAAAGTGAATCAGACAACAGTGATCACACAACATAAGGTAGATTCTTTGTTATCCCACTTTTTTACACAATACATGGAAAAATCATCTTTTGTCTAACACAGCCCCTGAAATCATTATGTTATTGAGATTTCATGCATGACATTCAAACAACATTTTATCTGTTGTTTGAATGTAACTATAATATATTTAGATTTGGCTCCATAAATGTGTTATTTTCCCTCCTAATATAGTCAACATTTTATTTTTCCTCTCATATTTTAGTTTTGATTTCAAACCATACTTTTATGTTGTTTGATTATGGTTATCAAAAATTTCAGATTTGGCTCCAAATATTTTGATCTCCCTCCAGACGTCGTCAACATTTTACCTTTTCCCTCTCATATTTTAGTTTTGTTTTCAGACCATACTTATCTATTGTTTGAATAAGTAGTCAAAAATTTAGTTTTTGGTCCACATTTCATATTTTGGCTTCGATCTCCGTGTTTTACAATTTTCCGTTGTTTGTCGAAGTTGTAAAAATATTTAGTGTTCGGTCCATATTATACTTTCGTTTCCCTATCAACGTTTTATTTTCCCTCTTCTTCTTTTTATTATTTTTCACTTTTTCTCTCCCAATATTCTCTCCATATCAAAAGCCAATCGAACCCTAATATCGACAATTTGGCAGCGAAATCAGCGAAACCCTAATCTCGATAGGTAGTAAGGTATACCCCAATTCTCTTGTCTTCTGTTTGTGAAATTATGATGATAATCTGATGATTGTTATTGGTTGTTATCGGTTGTTTTGATTGTTGGGAAATTTGGCTACTGTGCTTACTGCAATTGTACTCTACTATTGTTCTTCTTCTTATTAGTTAGGCTACTCCTTACTGCTTTTGGTTTGTATTTGGTGATTTCAACTCTATCGTCTAGTGTCATTTAGTACTGAATACAAAATGGTTTCTACTGAAATATAATGGTTTGATCAGTTTCTATTATATTGTCTGTATTTATCATTATGGTTTTCAATTTCTTTGAAAAAATAATAAACTTGTTAATTTTGTTTAGTGTTGTTGGTGGATAATCTCAGTTATAGAATAACAATAAACTCAGTTCGTTTTGTTTAGTTGTGTATGGATAAGTCATGGATGCATGCAGATAGACGTTCATATAAATTTGAAAAGGGATTAACATCATTTTTTGAGTTTGCATCAGTTAATGATAGGGATAAAAATAATATACTATGTCCTTGTTTGAAATGTTGCAACACATATGGATTCTCCATTTCAGTTATTAGGGACCATATTTATTTGAATGGCATTGATGAGGGTTATCAGCATTGGAAGTGTCATGGAGAACCAAATATAGTTGGGTCGGAGCATAATTTTGGAGAAGAATCTGAAAGTGAAGATGGGGAATATCATAGTGGTGTGTGGGAGGATGAGGTAGATGGTGAAGAATGTGAGGATGAACATATGTCAGATGACTCGGTTGATTTTTTGAAGTATGTGGAGGATGGTGATAAACCACTATACCCTGGTTGTACGAAGACAACTAAGTTGAACGCTTTGATTCAGGTTTTCAATTTGAAACCAAGGCATAACATGACTGAAAGCTGTTTTATAGATATGTTATTATTGATTTGGGGTTTGCTTCCAGAAGATAATTTGGTTCCACACTCCTTGTATGAAGCTAGAAAGAGTTTTGATGCATTAGGAATGAAATATGAAAAAAATTCATGCTTGTCCTAATGACTGCATGTTGTATAGAGGGCAGCATGCAGCTAATGTTCGCTGCCACATTTTTCGCATTTCACGCTGGAAATTGGGGAAGGAAAAAAATTAACAGGTGTTCCTGCTAAGGTTTTGTGGCACTTTCCACTAATTTCAAGGTTGAAACGGATGTACCAGTCGGCAAATAAATCAAAGAATCTTACATGGCATGACCATGGTAGGAAGAAAGAAGAAATGATGCGACATCCAGCTGATTCCCCAACTTGGAATTCAATAGACAAAAAATGGCCGAAATTTGGTAGTGAGCCAAGGAATCTCAGACTAGCACTATCATTTGATGGATTTAATCTCTTCAGCTCCCAAAATAGCGATAATTCTTGTTGGCCTGTTTTGGTTGTCACATATAATCTTCCTCCATGGTTGTGTATGAAGAGGAAGTGTATGATGTTGACGTTATTAATTTCTGGGCTGAAACAATCGGGTAATGATATCGACATCTATCTTCAACCCTTAATAGATGATCTTAAGTTATTGTGGGAGGGTGTTGATGGAGTATACGATGCACTAAGAGGTGAATACTTCATGTTGAGAGCAGCACTTCTAAGGACTATTAATGACTTTCCCACTTATGGGAACTTGTCCGGTAACATTGTGAAGGGTTACAATGCTTGTCCAATATGCATCGATAAGACAAAACCAAGGTACATGAAGCATGGTAGGAAAATGTCGTTCATGAGGCATCGGAGGTTCCTACCATGAGATCATCCTTATCGGAAGCAGAAAAAAGCTTTCGACAACACAGTAGAGGAGGACATGGCTCTTGTTCCGTTAACGGGTGAAGAAGTGTTAGCAAGAGTGGATGATCTAAACTGTGAGTTTAGAAAAAAGGTAGATCCTCCTTAAGTGATGGGTTGTGCAGACCGTATTAAACCTGTTTGGAAGAAGAAGTCTGTTTTTTTCTAGCTAGAGTTTTCACCATATATTCTGGTTCGACATATGCTTGATATGATGCATATAGAGAAGAACTATGCTGAGGCCATTCTTGGTACCTTGTTGAAAGTTCCAGGGAAGACAAAAGATGGGGCTTCTGCTCGTTTAGACATGTGCACGATGGGTATTAGGAAGGATTTGGTAGCTAAAGATGGTGCCAAGAGTTTGAAGTTGCCTACGGCTAGTTGGAACCTTCTTGTAAAAGAAAAGAAAATTGTTTGCAACTCTTTCTTTAACATGACCGTGCCAATAAATTTTTCATCTAATGTTAGGAATCTTGTCTCTATGCATGATTTAAGACTTATTGGTGATGCCTTGCTACCAACTCCTATCAAAGGTGAATTTATGACAGTGCAAGATGCGCTTGGTGGTACATATATTGCTTGGCCGAGAAGATTGATCTCCAATGCAGTAACTAAGAAGGTAATTTCAGTATCTATGCATGGTTACCATGCATTCACTCTATATTAATAGACTTCACATATTGTATACTTTTAGTATCTTCTGTTACATTTGAAGTTAAAATCATGGATCCTTCACTAACAAACATACCAGTTATTGTCACTTAGACTGTAACCATGACTTTCGCACACCATAGCTTTTAACAAATGATAGTTTGATGAAAAATAATTGTTGAATAAGTGTATCCCTTAGTTCTTTTTATATATTTAATGTAAAATAATTGATATTTTTTATGACCAGACTAGTTTGTGTAGTAAATGAAGATTAGTTTAAAGAGTGAATTATTCTCTTACAAAAAACCGTTACTACTTCACCACTTGCCTAATTTGAAAATGAAACTTCAATCAAATTATTGTGAAAATTGTTGTTCAATTATAAAATGCATAACATAAGCAATAAGATTACAGTAATCATTTGTAGATGATCGAGGAATATTAAATAGACAACTTTGTTTCATAAGGTTAATTCATAAGTTTTTTACATAACCAATGTTTTATTTAATTTGATATAAATAAGTTGACTGTTATTTACATAACTTGGAGGTTGTTAAGCCTTATGTTGTCAAGAAGAAGAAGAGGAAATATGATCACAATGGGCTGGATGATGCTGAAGACCTCGACACACTACCTGCTAAACTGCCTGCAGTGCTGAAGGTGCTTTGCCAATGGGAAAACACATCCCTGAAGAATGGGGTCAGCATCAAAACCACTTTGGACGAGGAAATATTCGATTTTCGAACAAAAGTGGCTATCTTCAGGAGAGATATACATGCGATCACAAAATCTTTTCAGACATCTGCTCAAGCCATTATTTTTTATATGAGGTAGGTGTTAATTATTCTTTTAATGATGCATTGGTGTTTCTCATGTCATTGTTGAGACATATGTTCAAGTCACAAATTTTTAATGTTGCGTTTGGTGTTAATTATTCTTTTCTTATATGCTTTTATAACTACCTTCATGAAGGGCTGAAGAAATCTAAGATGGTAGAAATGATTGCCTTCGTATATCCTACTTGTACAGATGCACGCGGATGTGGAAATTCAGCTAAAATAGCTTCTTGTTTGGCCAAACGGTATGAACAAGGGAATCCTGATAAGATTTTTTTGGTGCCGTATAACTCAGGGTATGTACAGTATAGTTCTCTATGTTGTTCTATAAAATTTTGTACTTGACTCATGCTGTGTATACTTTGTTATGAATGTTGAGTGGAATTTTCAATGTTAGTAATCATTGGCGTTTGATGGTCGTGAATCCCACTAAAGAAAGTGTTCATTTCATGGACCCATTGATAGGACGATTGTGTGGTGAAGAATGGATTAATATTGTGAATAGGTATGTGCAATTGCTATTTTATGTTTGTTTACTTTGTAGCTTCATTGCAATTTACAAGCTTTGGTGAAAGTGTGGTAATTTAGGTTGGTCCTGATTGTACATTCCAATGTTTGTTTAAATTAACTTCAAACGCATTGGAGATAGTTTGGCCAAACATGTATTCAAAGGTTTGGTGGTTTATGTTTGTTTACTTTGCAGCTCCGTTGCAATTTACAATTAGGACAAAGTGAAAGGCAAAAAGAAAGTTCGATGGATTCCTTGTTTGGTGCGTATACGTACTCAATATTTCTCAAGTCTGATGACTTTTTTCCGCAACATGATTGATTAAATTATATGTTTACTTGACATCTATGCATGCTTCAGGGAGCTCCAAAATAGAGAGGTCAGTTGACATGTTGATTGTGGGTTATGCGCTACATGAAAGAAATCGTCGGAGACAAGAATCAATAATGGGCTGCTGAGGTAATATATGTCAATGCTATATTTTAGTTAGGCATATATATATATCGAGTTACATGCGGAGTAAAGTTAACCTCTGCATTTCCTATTTGTTGCAGTGGAAGAAGGATGTAAACAATACTTTTTCCCAAAAGGATATTGATATCGTTCGGGTGGAATGGGCTACGTATGTCTACAAGTTTGCTGGATCATAATGCATGAATTCTATATATGCCTGCTATTATATTATGTAGATATATGCACCTTGCAATTGAACCCTGTTTGGTTAGCTTCGCCAATGTTGGTTTTGTTGTATTTTGTGTATATATGGGTTCAGTTGCATAGTTTATGTAGTTTGTGTTGAACCGTTTCTTATAGGATGTATTTGGATTTGGTGTCGAGGTTGGTTTTGTTTAATATTGTATGTAGTAGAAATCTGAACTCCTGTGTCATCTGAACTGCTTTGTGTCATTTGAACTACTTTGTGTCATTTCATTTAAGAAAGAACAACACATGCAAAAACTGATTTGTGTTATCTTAACTGCTCTAAACAAACATTTATCTGTTGTAAGAAGACGGTTGTAATAATTAGTAGAAATGTGCATTTCATTAAGATTACGTAAAACTGTTATTTTATTAACTTTTAGACAACATATAATATTCATCTCTACTATTTTTAAAACAAGAACAACACATCAGACAACACACGACTTTGTTGTTGTGTGTTGTGTTAGTTATTATAAGACAACGGGGCATATCTGTGGTCTAATATGTAATGAGATGGCACAGAAATAGACGACATATAGGTATTCATTCAGACAACGGAGCATATTTGTCATCTGATTCGTTTTTTCTCATAGTGATCATCTGCATATCGGGGTTCGAAGTTGCCCCATAGCCTGTTCTTGTCTCAATTTCTAAAGAAGAGTTCTTGAACATGTTCCTAGTATGTCTGCTTATCCTTACAATTTGTAATAAGAATGATTGGTCTCTCAAATTGGATTACTTAAGTGGTACTTATGTGTGCAGTGCCACTTAATATTGTGTGTGTGTGTGTGTGTGTGTGTGTTTATATTACTACATATGTTTGAAACTCAAGAATGATTTCTCTCTCATATATTTCTTGATCCATTCTAGAGTGGTAACATCTTCATTGTCTCTAATGGATTCAAGTATCTACTTAGGTTATACCTCAACTTTCAACTATAGTATCAAGTGTGACGACCATCCTATACCTTTGGTACTCAAATTAGTTAAAATATAGGATATAATAGGATAGAATATAATAATCAATATAGATATAAAACATGCGAGATAGTAATATAATTAGATGAATCAAAACAATCAAAGTGCAGAAGATCCACCATAATTATAAAAAATTTGTGGAATATAGTTTATACATCCAAACAAATAAACTCTTAAGGGAAAAAACTATCTCTAATAGATAAATATTACCGATAATAGCTCCAAGCTACTACACTGCGAAATAATAATAATAGCTCCAAAACATAGTGTATGAAAGTGATATCCACCTGCTCGTCCTCCGCACAACTCAGTGTGCTATCTCAGACCCGTTATCCCTAATCTAATTATTAAAGAGTACCCCAGATAATAAGAAGCAAAACATAAAACCTCAAGTCATACAACATTTTTGTATAAGCGCTCAATAATCTCAAAATACTACAAAAATCGATATAGTAAATAGGAACACAAGGTATGTAGAATCATACCTGACATGTTCCGACATCCAACAATTTAGCACCTATAACATTATATGCTAATCTATCATCATTGGGTACTACTAGTCCAAGTACATTTGGGGTGTTTAGACATTTAATTCGATGATACCTACATCATGTGACATCCATAATAGAACATAACAAACATAGAAACTATAAAGAAAACGTCACATTATTCACTCAAGTGCATTGGGTATATAATAACTCGTATGACCATATACAATTAAAAACTAATCAACATTTCGGTTTTCTAGTGCTTGAATTTATGCCACTTCGAAGACTAGGAACTAGACTTAACATCAAAAGTCCAAGGAACAAATATCTATAGTCAAAGATCCGGGATAATGTCAAATCCAGGTTAGCATTTTCACACATTCCTACTTCACAAGCATATATTGAATCCTCTAAATTACCAACGATTCCCTCGTGCTTGTCTCCATAATAGAACACGTTATAGGTTCCACTTCATAAGCCTACATCTACAAACTTTCCCTTATGGACCATTAAAAAACTCCCATCCTTGAGTCATCAAATTTTAGAACATCTTGTGACATCAATCCTAAGTCACATAGTCTCCTTATCTCGGTCCTGAGGTCACCTCATCATTTGGATCATTTCATTTATAAGGAGAATGATTCTTTTTATCGAAGGATCAAAAAAAATTGGTCCAGATCTACTACTAGAATGATTTGGAAGATCCAAAACTAAAAATAGCAGTATTTGCTAGCACCAACATCATGAAGATAGTCAATCAATATAGATTAATTCGAATTCTGATTCAAATCTAATATACCATCTATGGGTACATAAGAAATGCATCGAATCGATTCTTTCTATTAAGAAGATCCAATCGCAATTTCTAATACAGAATTAGGTGATCAAATAGGAAATGATACTCTAAATCATATAACTATAATGAAATATATGATCAACTTACATTTTTGAATTTGAAAGAGACTTGAAAGAAATTGTTTGATCCTCTTATTTCTCAAACCGAGATATCCATGAATCGGGATCCTGATGCATATATATACAAATGGTCTAATGGGAGCAAGAATTTATAGGAACATTTGGAACATTTTGTTTTTGAAAAGAAGAACCATTTTCAGGTAGTGTTCAATCGATTACGTATGAGTCAATATTCTATTGATTGGTATGAGGATATCGACAAACAAGATTTTTCTAAGTTACTTTGTTTCTTGTTTCCAAGGCACTTCTCTATTTTTCCAAGTTAATTTTTTTTGCCTCCATCATTATACTAAAAAAATATTGAGATAATTAAAAATAGTGTTCCCTTGTTCTGAAATTCTTTCTCTTTACTTTTAAAAGTAAGGTTTAGACATTACTTCGATGATCCATATCCCATTTATCAAATTAACAGCAACATATCATTTGTTTTTTTATTACCTTATGTGGAAAGATAATATGAACGATTTTTTCCCTTGTATGCAATATAAAAAATGTTATTTATTTTACTTCAAACCTGTTGGGATTTGAATCTTGCAATTTAAAATTTAAGTTTCTATATTGTGGATATACTTAAATAAGTAGCCTAATTTATTAATTTGATACTAACCCTAGATTCGCCCCCTCCCCCTTGATAAATGAATCAATATATTTTGCTCGAGATCCATCATGTTGTATTTCTATTTACTAACCCATTGCAAATTGGATTTCTAATAGGAACAGAACAAATTATGTTGAATCAAGAGCATCTTCATTCCTGTAGAAAATGGTGGATGTAAGAATCCATAATGAATTATGTCCTTCAAGTCACACACTGCTTTCTACAACATCATTTTAAACGAAGTTTAACCATAATACTTGTCTCTTTTTAAATTTTAATCTGAAATGGTATGTTATTGATTTAATATGGAATCATGAATAGCCGTTGGCTCAATGATTCATAATATTTTTTATGTATGTATATAGGGAGAATAAATAGTTATTTGGAAAAAAGTCTTATATTATAAATGATTTAAGTCATTTTGCTACTCTATCCTATGTGAAAAAAATTTCTTAAAAATAAAGAATTAAATCAATTTCCTTAAATCTAATTAAAATCTTCAATGTATCATTCGGGATGTTATTTTGAATTATGGAAAAAAATTCTTCTTGAATAAATAAATTCAAAATATAAAAAGAATGGCCCTATAGATTTTCTAATTATGAAATAAAATCAATTAACAAAATACAAGCTATGCCAATAACTCGAAAAAGTCACAAGTTTCTCTATATTAATAATATAGATTTTTCAAATTTCTTCGAGTACCTAGGTTCATGAAAAAAAATAGTCTTTGTTTTCATGAATGTGAAATAGAAAGGATCCTTTTTCTCTTTCAATTCAGAATTCCATAATGGGTTACATAATGCAAGAGTTCCATAATCCTTATTTCCACTCGTACATTCAATCACATTTGCGAATAAACTAAATGAATAAAGTTCTATTTTTATAGAAAAATCAGAACAAATGATGACACCATATCCAAGACTAAAGAAAAAAAATTCCAAATCTAAAGAGAAATTTGTAAAAGAGAAGAATATTTCCTTTCTCATGTAGCTGCTTTGGGATAGAAGGATTCAAACCTTCGAATAACGGGACAAAACTCGTTGCCTTACCACTTGGCCATGCCCCATTTCAATTATGAAATTCTCTTCGATAAAGCTTAATATTGGTATAAGTCATTCATCAATCCCAATTCAAATATATATGAAATATATGACCGCTAGGATTCAACTTATGAAAATATAGAAAACAATGATCGATGATTCCATAAAATTAAATTAAAATGTCATATGAAACTAAAATTTGTTGTATTCTCATTTGAGAATGAGAAGGAAGAATTTTTATTTGAGAGCGTTCGAAGAACAAGAAGATTTTTTGACTAACCTTTTAATTCTTCCTTCATAAAAAGAACTTGATAAAAATGTAATTTTCTAATCTACAAGAATGAAATGTCTGTTATGCATAATTTCTTTAGTTTAATTTGTATCTATCTTAATTCTATCATTTCTTCGAGTAGTTTTTCTTTGGAAAATCGCCTGGGGCTTATGTCGTTTCCAATCCTATCGTATATGTTGTGCTTGTAATACGTATACTACTTTTGCTCTTAGCCTTTGTTTGGCGAGCTAATGTAGTTTTCAATTAAACCATTAATGCTCCTGAAAAATCATGATTTGTTCAAAACAAATTTTCTAAAAATTTATAAGATCTTAGAAATTTTAAATTATGAACCCACCACTCTAAAATAGAAATTCTTGTTCTTATATTGTATTGAATAATCACATGATGATAAATTTTTATTAACTTATTTCCTCGTTTTGAAGTTCCAGTAAACAAGGATTTTCTAAAGACCCGATAATGGATATGACCAAAAATATCAAAAAAAGTTGATAATAAAGGATTCGAAATCTTGCTTTTCTTATAATTAAAATTACATTGTAAAGAAAAGGAATTAGAAAAAATTACCTGTTTCAAGAAAAGACTTCATTTCCTTTTTGGTTTCCTTTTAGGGCACTATGTCAACAAAGTGTATGTGATAAAATATATGCAATCTATTTCCCTTTTCAAAAAAAAATCCTAGAGATTGTGTAATGGTTACCCTAAGACTCTTTGTTTACACAGTATTCATATTTTTTTTGTTTCTCTCTTCATTTTTGAATTCTTATCCAATGATCCAGGCTGTAGTCCAGAACGTGAGGATAAAAAAATATTTTGAAAATACAATGCAATAGAGGGGAGAAAAGAGAGAGGAGGGATTTGAACCCTTAGTGCAAATAAATCACATAACAAATTAGCAATTATCGCTTTAGTCCACTCGACCATCTCTCCTAGTTCAAACATAAATATTTTATATGATGTGACATGCAAAGTAAATAAGATTTAAATTGAAAAAAAAACCTTACTTTCTTGATTTTCATTTTCGAGGAAAAGCCAATTCTCCCGACTAGTACTTAACCAGGTTGGGTTATTACATTACTTCTGATGAATTAATCATTCCAAAAATCAAATGATTTCATTTTTTGTTTATGTTATATCAAATCAAAGATACTTGTTATTGAAGTAATAATAAAGACTATTTTTATCTCCATTCCACGTGTAGTTTCTTAGTATTAGTAATATAATACTATAGAAAATACTATAAAACATATAATAAAATATGAATATGGAAGAATATTCAAATTAATAATTTTGTTATTAGCATTTATTAATCAGTATTGAGTAGTATTTTTAATTAAGTAGTACTTTGTATCTTGTGTCTTTTTTCTCAATTTAGTTAATTATTTAACAGGAAAAAAGCACATACATAAATCAAGTAATATAATATAAAAAATGAAACACGTATATGTTATCACAAATATCCTGCTGTTGAAAAAGACATGGAAATTTTTTACTATTCAAGACTCGATCAAATTATCTCCAATAGGCATTTGGATTTTAAATATCCTTTGATTCTCCAAATGAATACTAGTCTATTGGTGAAAAGGCAAATAGATGGATTTATCATTCCATTACACCCTCTTTTGGTATTTCAATGGAAATATGCATTGGTATTTTACAAAGAAATAGTATTCTTGCTTATATTGACGATCCATGATATAGAAGAAATAGTTTGGGAATTACTAAATATAGGACCGTAGAGGTGGATTCAATCGTAAAAAAGATTATTGGATTGAATATTCAGGAGTAAAAGAATTTATTCCAAAATACAAAATGAAAGTGGATTGGTTTTTTAATTCCAGAAGAGGTGCATATCTTACCCGGATCTTCATACCTAATGGTCTAGAACAATTGTATCATTGAAGTAGATATAAAACTAACTTTAAATACAAATACAAGAAGCCAAGTTGGTGGATTAGTCTAAGTAGAGATTAAAAAAAGCATTGAACTGAAAAAATTCCAAGTATATTCATTTTCTCGAAGAGACAGATAATATATCTAGATATGGCGGCATTTTAATACCATCAGGAATGAAAAAATTCCTTGGAATCAAATTTTTTTGAAAAAATGGATTTATGTCCAACAAATCAGTTCCATTAAAAAAAGATTTATTTTTAGTTTCATCCATAGTCACATACGAAATAGCTGATGGTATAAATTTAGCAAAACTTTTCACTCAAGATCTCTTGCCGGAAAATGATAATGTCTAACTTTTATATCCTTTATGGAAACGGAATGTTACTTCATGGATTTTTTCACACAACTATTCAATATGTTTGGACTTTCTTAGTATCGAATTAGGACTAAGAAAAAAATGGTTTTATCGAAGAAGATCATGCTTTTGTTGATGTAAGGGAAAGTGATCTGATTCAAATTTTCATAAAAATTCAGTTAGTAAAGTCTAGTATTTCATATGTCAAAAAGAGGTATGATACAACAGGTCTAGGATTGATTCCTGATAATGGATTCAATGGCATTGATATCAATGCTTTTTTTAAAGTGAATATTTCAATAGTTACTCAACATCAAGCAAATAACGGTGCATTGTTGAACCAAAATAAGGCTTTGATGATTTTGTTATCATTCAATTATCCTCGAGTTGGCTTGTAACATCCCTAATTTTGATAACATTATTCAGGAAATTTAATTATATAAATTAAATAGAATAATGATGATAAGGAGATTAAGATTTGAATAAATTATATATATAGGGTCGTGCTTATTAATAAGATATATGGGCTTTAAATTGGTTTATTGTTTAATTAAACTACACATGGGCATATTAGTAAATTAGCCAATTTATTACACATGGCTATATCATTTTGTAATTGTCCATTCACGTTTCATTTTCCACTTTCACAAATGAAAAATCTAAAACCTAAACCAAAGCCGGCCTTTACCAAGGAAGAAAGAAAGAAATTTATCTAAAGCTAAGGATCAAAAGCTAGAGAAGATTAATCAACAACAAATTTAAAATTCCTTATCAAGTCTAAAGTGAATAATAATCTCATACCATCTCTATTTTTATTCTATGATTATATGGTTTCGGATTTATGACTTAAATTCGTTTTTGTGATAAAATGGATGATGATATGCTTGAGTTATATTATGTTGTTTTATTTTAATTCATATGCATTTGAATTTGCACGGTTTGTTGTAAAACCGAGAAACTATGATTTTAGATTGCCATGGAAAATTTTTATGTTAAGTAAAACATGATTTTGGAGATAGGTTTTAAATTTTCAGAATTTTCCAAGCTATGGAAATTTAATTATGAATTTTTAATGGAAAATATGATATGATTGGATTTAAAATTTATTTCAAGAATTTCAGCAAGAAATTGGGTTTGAATTTTAATATGTTTGATTACATGATGAAATCGAAATTCTGTGATTTTTGGGGATTTTTCCTAATTGATTTACTAAGGGAAATAAATTATTTTAAAACAAGGACTTTTCTAAAATAATTGGTTTTAGTATATGAAAGTGCTTAAATGTTACATTTTTATGTTTTAGATCTGGTATAAATGTGGCAGTTTTATATGTAAAGTATTTGAAGAGTTTTTATTGCAGCCAATCAATGGTTTACAAATAGACAAGTTATTAGAATGTAATTACTAAAAGTGGCTATATTTTAGCCTTTAAATCGGAAAAAGGTGTTCCGCCTCTATTAGTAAGTACCCTTCAACTCCATTGGTTCTTCCCCATCCTAGTCGAAACCTACATAGTCGAAACCAATGCACATGGTATCACCTAGATGGTACGTAGTGGATTGGAAGGAAGACGGAAGCCTTGGTGTCAAAAGGTAAGCTTTCAATGGAGTCGAAACCCTGCTTCATTTTCAAAAGTTAAGTTCTTGCCGTGTTTTACCCAAAGCTTTCGACACCGTCGAAACATATGCTTTCGAAAAGGTTTTATTAGTCGCTTTCGAAGAGGTGCTTTTTTCTTAAAAATCGGTGCTTTCGACTGGATTTGTTTCGACCTAGTCGAAACCCCGCCGCTACTCTACCTTTCGACTATATTGACTAGCAATGCTTTCGAAAGGTTATCCTTATTTTTACCTTAAACCAAGCCTTTTTCCTAATTGCTTACTAAGGGGTCGAGAGTTTCGAAGGTGATGGAGTTGGAAGAGGGTTTTGACTCTATTCTTCAAAGTTTTAACTTTTAAAGGCCTTTGCTTTCGACTAGATGGTTCCGATGCCATCAACTTTTCCCCAAATAAATTTTTAGTTGGTTTTGAAAGAGATATTTTCGTATATAACCATTTTGACCCAAGAGTTGTTTTAAGGAGTAAACCCAATGCTTGTGAAAGGGGTATTTTCATTTTTTTCGAAGCACTATGTTATAAAAGATGATTCGATACCTTCGAAAGGTATAATTGGTTTTGAAAGAGAGTATTTATCAAGGGCTTCGAAAAGTATATATATTATGTTTTTGAAAAGAAGTTAGCTTTCGAAGGAGGTCATCCAGAGGTTTCAAAAGAGATTTTTTTAAGATTTCAAAACATAAACCCAATCTCAATTTAAAGTAATAACCATGGCATATATAAACAAAGTGTTTTGAAATGAAGAAGTTTTCCTTGATTTAAAAAGGTTAAAGGGTTTGACCAGGATATATAGATAAAGAGGTTTTCAAGGATAATGAACCATAGGTGTTGGTATTATTTTGTTGCTATGTTTACTTCTTCATATATTTATTCACCTTGTTATTAACCCATAACTGTATTTTGGGGAAAGGGGCAAAATAACCGATAGGTTGATCCAGTAGTGAATATAACTTAAAAGATGTTAAAATTTTAATTAAAGATATTGACAGGGGCCAATAGGTTTACGGTATGCCCATGAAAACTGTATGATATTGGCAGGGGCCAATAGGTTCACAGTCAGCCCATGAAAACTATGATTTGATACCGGCAGGGGCCAATCGGTTTGTAGTTAACCCATGAAAATTATATCCGGATTATGATATTGATAGATAGTCAATAGGTTCCTAGTTATCCCACGAAAACTGGGATATGTAAAATGATATTAGAGTTAGCAATAGGTTCTTAGTGATCCCATGAAAACTATGAAACTATACAGATAGTCCATAAACATTTAAAGGGTTAATAGTAACCCTTAAAACTATAACTGAGACAGATAGTCAGAATAAATGGGGGCAGGTAATCCAGATTTGATTTACTTGTTTTGCATATCATTATAATGTTTTGAAATACTATGTTTTAACCATTGTGGATGCAGGAGCACAATATATGGTTTTATAAATGTTTTAGGATACTAGTGAGGGGAAAATCCGTTCCGCTAAGCGGCGTGATCTCACTAGATATCTAAATGATCTGAGATGGTAAATTATTATTCGTACCAGGTTTTATGTTTGACTCGAAGTGTTTGTTTTCCCCTTAAACTCTTGGGTACTCAATTGATTTTGAGTAGGTTGAGAGTTAAGGTTTCAACGTGTTCTTTTAGACGAATCAAGCTTTCAAGGACGTGCAGGAGGCAAGCTTGTCATTACAGTTCTTTTGTTTCCACTGTGTGTTTTGTTTGTAAAGGCAAATTATTTTCTTGCCTATCTATATACTCTGATCTACCAAGGGGGCATCTTCATATGTCACACTTGGTGTATTTTGTAATAACTATATGTTAATTGAACGTGGTCTGCGAATTGGGATTATGTAATCAATTTGGAATATTTTTAAATGGAATGTGGAATTTGTTTACTGTTTAATTTTTTTCCATATTCTTGTGTTTCTATGTATCAATGAATATAATGTCGCCGTATTTGGTCGTTGAGGATTAAGAACTATGGATGATTGCAACATCCGTAGCCGTTAGTTTTGGGCCTCCAAGTAGGGGGATGTTACATGGCCCATGTCTATTCAATAGCTCGAAATATAACATCACGGCAAGAGAATTTAATCCCATAGTTCTAGTTAGGGATTGGCCGTGTGATCTAGGTACTACTGTATCTAAACTAATGAACTTTTATTTAGCTTACTATTTAATAACTCATAATCTGATCTTGGTAAACAAATATTGTATCAAATACTTGTAGTACTTAAATATTGTTTAATGTATGAAAATAGAAAGATTTATAATCCCAACCCATGCAATACCATCATTTTGAATCCATCCCATTTGAATTGGTGCCTTTTAACATCACAATTATTATGAAGAAACATCCACAATAATTAGTTTAGAAAATTTATTTGTGAAAATATATGTCTAATTAAATATGGGACACATCTAAAGTGATTTGGTCAAATTTTAATTGTTCATGTTGATTCCTTGGTTATAAGATCTGTTAAGCTGTATTTGGCTACTCTAAGAGTGACTGTTTATGGACATTATAGAGAAACCCTTTCTAAAGGAGATACATTAGCTACATTTATATATGAAAAATCCCGATCTAGTGACATACATAGGGATTTCCAAAAGTGGAGAAAATCTTGGAAGTGCATTCGATTGGTTCAATATCGATGAACCTTTAAAAGAGAGTCGAAGGTTGGAATAAACGTATACCAAGAATTCTTGGAATAATTTAGGGATTCTTAATTGGAGCTTAGCTAACTATAGCCCAAAGCTATGTCCTTTGGTTAATAAGATCCAAAAGGTTTATCAATCTCAAAGGGTGCAGATTCATAACAAATATCTAGAGATTATTGTATGACAAGTAACATCAAAAGTGTTGGTTTTAGAAAATGGAATGTATAAAGTTTTTTTCGCTTAGAGAATTAATTGGATTGCCATAAGCAGGGTGTGCTTTAAACGAAACGATCTGTTATAGGAAAATTTTATTAGGAATACCGAGGGTATCTCTGAATACTCAAAGCCTCATATCTGAAGCAAGTTTTCAAGAAACTGCTAGAATTTTGGCAAAAGCTGCTTTATAGGGGCATACTAATTAGTTGAAGGGTTTGAAAGAAAATGTAGTTATGGGGGGCATTATCCCTATTGGTACTAGATTTAAAAAATAGCCACCGGTTCAAGGTAAGACCAAAACATTCATTTTGTAATAAAAAGGATAAATGTATTTCAAGCGAAATAAGATATATTTTATTACACCATCAAGAATTTTTTTGTTCTTGTAGCCCAAAGAATTTTCATGACTCGTTACAAAATTCATTTAGGCGATTTCATAATTCCTTAGTAGATATTTTCCTTTTTCCTTTTTAGACCTGTTAAGTAAATAACTAAAGTAAAAAATAAAAAAATTAATGGTTCGAACTATGTATTAATTGTCAACCTCCTTGTAAGGTTCCATAGGAACAATTAGTTATTTCTAAAAAAAGATAAAGTGTGGGAAAAATGATAAGAAAGTATTGGAATATCCATTTGGAAAAGATGATGATGTCAGGATTTCATTTTGATCATGGTACTAAGAAATGGAATCCTAGAATGGCCCTTTACATTTCTACAAAGCGTAAAGGTATTCATATTACATATCTTACTAGAACCGCTCATTTTTATCAGAAACCCGTGATTTAGTTTTTGATGCAGCAAGTCAAAGAAAACCTTTTTAATAGTTGGTACTAAATATAACGCAACAAATTTAGCAGTCTCAACTACAATAAGGGATCAATGTCATTATGTTGATAAAAATGGCTCGATGGTATGTTAATGAATTTGTCCTACAGAAATGATAGTTCATAAGTTCGGAGGTTTTAGAGGAGAACAAAAAATAGGGAAACTCAATCGTCTCCCTAAAAGAGTTGTAGCAATGTTGAAGAGAAAATTATCGACTTTGCAAACATATCCGGGTGGGATCAAATACCTGACTGGGTTGTCTGATATTGTACATCGATCAACAACAAGAATATACAACTCTTCGACGGTGTGTCATTTTGGGAATTCCAATAATTTATTCAATCGATATATATTGTGACTCGGATCTTACAAATATTTTCATTCTAATCAACAATGATGGTATAGCTTTAATCCAATTGATTCTCAAAAAATTAATATCCACAATTTGTGACGATCATTCTAGCTATATAAGAAGTCATTTACTATTGTTATGTTATGTTTATGAATAATAAGGTCAGTAATTTATTTTGATTTCTTAGATTGGTTGCTATTCCTATCTTGAATTTTTAAAAAGAGATAATGGAATATTATGTTAGTTGATTTCTTGATAAATATATGATTAAAGATGAAAGTAGATAAGTTGAAAAAGGGATGGTTGAATCAAAATAATATTTTTTAAGTTTGATTTCTGTCAGAGGGCAATATGAACTTTAAACTATATTCCATTAGAACACTAAAAGGATTCTACGATATATCAGGTATAAAAGTAGGCCAACATTTATATTGGCAAATAGGAGGTTTACAATTCATGCTTAAGTACTTATCACTTCTTAAGAATTTCATAAACTATTCGAAATCCATAAACTATTCCTGACGACCGCAGAATTTCTTTGAATATGTTCTTGAATTTATTCAAGACTTGAGTAAAACTCAGATTGGGGAAGAATATGGGCCTTAGATTCCTTTTATTGGAATCATGTTCTTATTTATTTTTGTTTCTAATTGGTCTAGAGCTCCTTTACCTCAGAAAATCATACAATTACCTCATCGAGAGTTGGCTTCCTCTACAAATGATATAAATACTACTATTGCTTTAACTTTACTCGCGTCCATAGCATGTTTTTCTAGGTCTTACCAAAAAAAGATTGGCTTATTTTGAAAAATACATTCAACCAACTCCAATCCTTTTACTAATTAACATCCTATAAGATTTCACAAAACCTTTATCTCCGAGTTTGTGACTTTTTGAGAATACATTGGCTGATGAATTAGTAGTTATTATTCTTATTTCTTTAGTACCTTTAGTAGTTCCTATCCCTATCATGTTTCTTGGATTATTGACAAGCTATGTTCAAGCTCTCATTTTTGTAACTTTAGCCGCGACTTATATACGGGAATCGATAAAGGGTCATCAATGATTAGTTTACAAAAGAGTCTTACTTTCAAAGCTTACCCGACTAAGGCAATGCAAGGGTCAATAAAATATACTTCGTTCGCTAACATATACATGCATAGAGAGTAATAAGAAATCCATACATATGTACGACTAGAGATTTAAGAGGAAAGACGATATTACGTAGGATGGGTTAAGGTGATCACACTAGGTATATGTCTATATGTAATATCCATAAGTCCAGCTGTAGTTCATGTATATCTTTCAATAAATTTTACTCCTACAAATATGTAATTGTTGGAACAATACCTCGAGAAAGAATGATATGAAAATGGCAAATTAGCGGATTTGCTCGCTTTATTCCTTCCAGTCCTTCGATCAGTGCAATGGAATTTTTCTTTTTCTTTTAGGAAGTGTTTAAACAGGAGAAATATTTTATAATTTCTACAAGATCTAGGACCCAACTTAATAAATATCTCATCAGAAACTTAAAATAAAGAAAAAAAATTAAGTAAAAGAAATCGATCAAAAAAGGGTAAGTCCAAGTGATACAAAAAGAACTCTATTCTTTATTAGTCCTATCTATAAGAGGAGAGCATACAAAAATGTGATCGATTCTTTAGTTTCCTTAGGCTACTGCATATTTGCCGAAGGATTTAGGTTGAATACTGATATTTTAGCAAAAAATCTAATAAATCTAAGTGTAGTGCTTGGTGTATTAATTATTTTGTAAAGAGATTGTGTGCAATTTGTACATTTCAAGAATAGGTTGGACCCAGCTAGCTGCGCTTTATTTATTTGTATATTTATATACAATTTTTTTAGAATAAGATAAATAGGAAAAAAGTGTACAATCTCGACTAACCCCTTCTGAATAAATTAATAAATAAAATGTAAGAATCATAACATTTTGTTCTTTATTGGTAAGTCGACTTTGATTCTCTACCAACCAATAACGTAAGACCATTAACACGGTTAAAGCTAAATTGTTTGTAGTTCAAGCATAACATGGTGCTATTTCTACCGTTATCTTAATATCAAAATGGTTAAAAGAATAGCTGGAAATTTTTCGGAAATGTAGCACTCATATCAATCAAATCATTCGAACCAATATCTAGAATAAATAAAGTGGCGCCCTGCGTTTTAATACCCAATATCCAATGCCAAATCGACGACCTATGTATAAAAAAGATAAAATTTTGGATTTGAATAGAAAATTTCATTGAAATTTGTAAAGAAACAACGTTGCTGAATATTAGAGATTTTTGTCTTATCACAAGAGTCCTTATAATATTCATGTCTTGTATCAGTTTTGATATGTTTGCATACAAACTAAACTAGAGAGGACAGATTGATTACATTAAAAACATATATAAAAGTGCCTATAAAATGAAAATTTGAGCTTGAGAGTCAAAAGTATCGAAATATTCATGTTTGGTTCCGGAAAAGATCATGGAAGTTGTCAAATTATTGGTAAGATAATCTACTTTCATTAAATGATTTATTAGATAATAAAAAACAAAGGTTTTTGAGTACTAGTCGAAATTCAGAAGAATTGCGTAAAGGGGCCGTTGAGCAGCTTGAACGAGCTCAGGCTCGTTTACAAAAAGTGGAAGCGGAAACAGAAGAATATCGAATAGATGGATACTTTGAGGTAGAACGAGAAAAAATAAATTTGATTAATGTGACTTCTGGGAGTTTGGAACAATCATAAAATTACAAAAATGAAACACTTTGTTTTGAACAACAAAGAGTAATTAATCAGGTCCGGCAACAAGTTTCATAACAAGTCTTATAGGGGCTATAAGGTTCTCTGAATAGTTGTTTGAATAGCGAGTTACATTTCTGTTAGCGCCAAAATTGGTCACTAACACCCAAACGCTGTTGAAAGCACCAATTCACAGTTACAGTTCACTGATAGTAAATATGAAGAGGAAAGAAATATGAAGAACAATCAAAATTAAAAAGAAAGTTGTAATAAGACAGGATTTATAGTGGTTCGGCTAACTCCGGCCTACGTCCACTCCAAAAATTTCCCTTTTTATTGATTAGAGAATTGGTTACAGTTACAATCCCAAGTTTTTAAAACAAAAAATGGCAGAGTAACTGAAACAGCCTTTGTAGAAAATGTTATGGAAGAACAGAATGAGAATCCCCTTTTCTGAAGCCCCGCCTGCTATATTTATAGGAAAAATCCAGGTTACTGGGCTTCCTGGGTGATACGAGCCTACCAAAATCATAGTCGAGCCCATACTGTCGACCACTGATTTCCAGGAGTATAAAATATACCGACCCCAAGTGACTCGGGTCGTGACCCGAAGCAGCCTCCATTTTGACCCGAAGCAGATTGCAATTTGACTCCGAGCAAAAACATACCGACCCCTTGATTTATGCCGACCTGATTTCCCCAAGACCGACCCGAATTATTTCCATTACCAACCCAAAGCAACCAAAAACATGCCAATCCCAACTCCTCACAGCCGACCCCAAGTGACCTGAGTCATGACCCGAAGCAAGTTGATCAATGACCTGAAATAAACTGCCTTCTGACTCGAAGTGAAAACATGTCGATCCCTAGTCTTCAATATGCCGACCCCATATTGAATTCTCCTCATCCCAAAACAAACCTAGCAATGACCCGAAGTAAATTGTCCACTGACCCGAAGTAGAATGCATCATGACTCCAAGTAAAATAATGCCGAACCCTCACCTTCAATATGCCGACCCGAAGTAGCCTGGGTGTTGACTCGAAGTAACCCCAACAATGACCCGAAGTAAACTGTCCAATGACCCAAAGCAGAATGCATCTCGACTCCAAGTAAAATAATGCAGATCCCTCACCTTCAATATGCTGACCCGAAGTAGCCTGGGTGTTGACCCGAAGCAACCCCAACAATGACCCGAAGTGAACTATCCAATGACCCAAAGCAGAGTGCATCTTGACTCGAAGTAAAATAATGTCGATCCGAGACAAACATGCCAACCCCAAGCTGAACCCGAAGCAATACCAATGCCGACCTGAACGAAGTACATTCTATCATGACCCGAAATGACTCAATTTTTGTCAAAACTTATATTTTGAGTATCCCGTGCCTTTTGTCCATCGACTATGCCGAATCCTGGCTTCATAATCATGTTTATCAACCGTGATTGATCGTCAATCCATCCAATCAAATCAAACCCATGATATTCCAGCCTTGATAACCGCGCAGTCGATTGGGCTAAATCTGCCCGTACGCTGCCTTGCCAAAAGGCGGGTTAACACTTTGCCCCCAGAAACATACCTTGCGATAGGAAGTTGTGTTTTGTATTGCCATAAGCCCAAAATTCCGAAGTCTATAATCCATTGATCGCCATATTCAGCCTTGAATCCAATCCATTGCCAAACCAATTCCTTGACCTCTCTACATCATTAACAAAATCCACGACATTTCTGAGTCGATACCCAATTCCGAATTCATTCCAAATCCATTAACCGAATCCACGATATCTCCGGATCGTTTTTATTCGAGTCCGGGACCTCTCCGGGTCCTGTAATCCAAATCCGGGACCTCGGCGGGTCCAAATCCAAAGCCGGGACCTCGCCGGGTCCATATCCAAACCGGGACCTCGCCGGGTCTTATAATCCATATTCGGGACCTCGCCGGGTCCTATAACCCATATCTGGGATCTTGCCGGGTCCTATAATCCATATCCGGGACCTCGCTGGGTCTTATAACCCATATCCGAGACCTTGTCAAGTCCTATAATCCATATCCGAGACCTCGCCAAGTTCTACAACCCATATTCGGGACCTCGTCGGGTCCTATAACCCATATCTAGGAACTCGCCGAGTCCTATAATCCATATCTGGGACCTCGCCGGGTCCTATAACCCATATCCGGGACCTCGCCGGGTCCATATCCAAAACCAGAACCTCATCGGGTCCTATAATCCATATCCAGGACCTCGTCAGTTCCATATCCAAAACCGGGACCTCGCCGGGTCCTATAATCCATATCCGGGACCTCGCCGGATCCATATCCAAAACTGGGACCTCGCCGAGTCCTATAATCCATAACTGGGACCTCGCCGGGTCCATATCCAAAATTGGATCCTCGTTGGGTCCTATAATCCATATCCGGGACCTCGCCGGATCTATATTCAAAATTGGGACCTCACTGGGTCCTATAATCCATATTCGGGACCTCGCCGGATCCATATCAAAAACCGGGACCTCGTCGGGTCCTATAATCCATATCCGGGACCTCGTCGGATCCATATCCAAAACCTGGACCTCGCTGGGTCCTATAATCCATATCTGGGACCTCGCCGGATCCATATCCAAAACTGGGACCTCGTCGGGTCCTATAATCCATATCCGGGACCTCGCCGGATCCATATCCAAAACCGGGACCTCGCCGGGTCCTATAATCCATATCCAGGACCTAGCCGGATCCATATCCAAAACCGGGACCTCGTCGTGTCCTATAATCCATATCCGGGACCTCGCCGGATCCATATCCAAAACCGGGACCTCGCCGGGTCCTATAATCCATATCCAAGACCTCGTCGGATCCATATCCAAAATCGGGACCTCGCCGGGTCCTATAATCCATATCTGGGACCTCGTCGGATCCATATCCAAAACCGGGACCTCGCCGGGTCCTATAATCCATATTCGGGACCTCGCCGGGTCCATTTTTCCTACTCCGGCCTTGACTCTTCGATCGAGGGATTTTATTCTCCAGCCTCGACTCTCTGGTCAAGGACTTATATTCTCTGGCCTCGACTCTCCGGTCGAGGACTTTTATATTCTCCGGCCTCGACTCTCTGGTCAGGACTTATATTTTCCGAGTTCTCACTAAGCATAGTCCATACTCGATGACTTTTTTAACCAAAAACCAGAGGAAAATCCAGTCAAAATCCAATCCGAAATCCAGATCAAACCAGAGAACCTGAAATCCATATCAAAAATCCAAACCAAAAGGCAAGCATCCAAACAAAAATCCAAATCAAAAAACCAGCAAAACCAGGAATTCAAACCAAACTCCAAAACCAAACCAGAAATAGAAAATATCCAAATCGGATAGAAAACGCAGATTTCACAAACTAGAGCATGGTTTATCATCATCTCAGAGCATGCCTAGGGGCTATCTCCGTCCCCGTACATGAGTAAGTGACTTAGCTGTATGCCTAGAGTTTGCTACTTATTCCATACCATCCCGATTAGTTGATGACATGTGCCTTTAAGCCGGGCTAGCTTCGATTTGCGACAGATGATAGCTGTTTCTATTCCATCACCGCTATCTGTTTCCAAACAAACCCATCCAAATCCATGCCCCCAGTTCCGTGGGTATTTGTGCCAATCGATTAACCCTGGTCGGGGTTTGCCCCCGGCTGTTCCAATCCATGTCCAAGCCAGCTAATTTCCGTTCCAAGTCATGGGTTCCAATTTCCAGCTATTCCAGCATCCATAGGTTTTTTCCGACCACCATTCCCATCCTTCCTCCGAGTCCACGAGGGAATCCTAGATCGTCCTCTTTCAAGCGTGCATGTCCATGTCAGAATCCATAGCTCCATCCAACATCCTGCTTGCTTCTTTTACCTTGGTTCTGAGCTCCAGCCTGTCCAATCTACCGTAGCAGGTTCTGCATCGTATCCTCCTGTCTCTTCAGCATCCTTTCCTGCACAGCATCCATCATCATCTCCATCTCATCTATGGTGATGAAAACTGAGGTCTGATTAGCTCCTGAGGAAGCCTCCTGACTTCCTTCATGCTAACTCTTTTCCGTTCTCTGTCTCCTTGTTGATTGCTTTTCCATAGCTTCCTAGAATCCAAGTTCCTAAGCCTTCAAATCCAAAATCCAAGCTTCAGAATCCCTGAGTGCTAGCTTTCTCAGCGAAAGCACCAAAATGTTAGTGCCAAAATTGGTCACTAACATCTAAACGCCGTTGAAAGCACCAATTCACAATTACAGTTCACTGATAGTAAATATGAAGAGGAAATAAATACGAAGAACGATCAAAATTAAAAAGAAAGCTGTAATAAGATAGGATATATAGTGGTTCGGCTAACTTCGGCCTACGTCCACTCCAAAAATTTCCTTTTTATTGATTAGAGAATTTGTTACAATTACAATCCCAAGTTTTTAAAAAAAAATATGGCAGAGTAACTTGAACAGCCTTTGTAGAAGAAGTTATGGAAGAACAGAATGAGATTCCCCTTTTCTAAAGCCCTTCCTGCTGTATTTATAGGAAAAATCCAGGTTACTGAGCTTCCTGGGCAATACGAGCCCACCAAAACCATAGTCGAGTCCATACCGTCGACTACCGATTTCCTGGAGTATAAAACATACCGACCCTAAGTGACCTGGGTCGTGACCTGAAGCAGCCTCCATTTTGACCCGAAGCAGATTGCAATGTGACTCCAAGCAAAAACATATCGACCCCTTGCCTTATGCCGACCTGTGTTCCCCAAGCCCAACCCGGGGTATTTCCATTATCGACCCAAAGCAACCAAAAACATGCCAATCCCAACTCCTCACAGCCGACCCCAAGTGACCCGAGTCATGACCCGAAACAAGTAGATCAATGACCCGAAGTAAACTGCCTTCTAACTCGAAGTGAAAACATGCCGATCCCTAGCCTTCAATATGCCGACCCCATATTGAAGTCTCCTCGTCCCGAAGCAAACCTAGCAATGACCCGAAGTAAATCATACACTGACCGAAAGCAGAATGCACCACGACTCCAAGTAAAATAATGCTGAACCCTCGCCTTCAATATGCCGACCCGAAGTAGCCTGGGTGTTGACCCGAAGCAACCCTAACAATGACCCAAAGTAAACTGTCCAATGACCCAAAGCAGAATGCATCTCGACTCCAAGTAAAATAATGTCGATCCCTCGCCTTCGATATGCAGACCCGAAGTAGCCTGGGTGTTGATCCGAAGCAACCCCAACAATGACCCGAAGTAAACTGTCCAATGACCCGAAGCAGAGTGCATCTCGACTTAAAGTAAAATAATGCCGATCCCAAACAAAAATGCCGACCCCAAGCTGAACCCGAAGCAATACCATGCCGACCTGACCAAAGAACATTCTACCATGACCCGAAATGACTCGATTTTTGTCGAAACTTATATTTTGAGTATCCCGTGCCTTTTGTCCATCGATTATGCACAATTTCCATACCATCAGTGCTAATATTGAAATCCTTGGGCAATGGAAGACATAAGTGATTAGCTTTTCTATTTTTTATTTTAGTTTAGAACTTAGGCATTATTTTTTCCCCTTATTTCTAAAAAGGAAAAAAGAGACACTAATGGTGACTCTTCGGGCTGATGAAATTAATAATATTATCCATGAACATACAAAATAATACAATAGAGAAGTAAAAATTATGAATACTGGTACCGTACTTCAATTGGGGGACGACGTTGCTCATATTCATGGTCTTGATGAAGCAATGCCAGGTGAATTAGTAGAATTTAAGGAGCGTATAATAGAAATTGCTCTTAATTTGGAATCAAATAATGTTGGTGCTGTATTAACGGATGATGCTTTGATGATATAAGAGGTAAGTTCTATAAAATCAACATGAAGGATTGCTTAAATTCCTGCAAGCGAGGATTATTTGGGTCGTGTTATAAATTCTCTGGCTAAACCTATTGAAGGAAAGGTGCAATTTATCTTTTGAATCTCGATTAATAGAATCTCCTGCTCTGGGTACTATACCAAAATGCTTAGTAAATAGGCCTCTTTAAACATGACCTAATGCTATTGATGCGATGAACTCCGTAGGACGTGGCCAGTGAGAATTAATTATTGGGGACATACAGTTCGGCGAAACGGTAGTAGCCATAGATATGAGTCTCAATTAGAAAGGGAAAAATGTAATCTGTATTTATGTAGCTATTAGTCAAAAAGCATCTTTTGTTGCTCAAGCAATGACTAATTTCCAAGGACGAGGGGAACCAAAATATACTATTAGCCAAAACCACTGACTCACCTGCTACATTACAATACCTTGCTCCTTATACATGTGCAGCTATAGCTGAATATTTTATGTATAGTGAACTACACTGTAACCACCTGCATTTTAATAAGCCCAAATTTTGACTAAATTGAAACCCTAGTCCATTAGAGTACAGATCGTTAGATTTGGTACCTACAAATAAGCATGAGCATTATCAGAGATTTATAAAATCTAAACTCATGGAGGAAACAATAATAGAATATAAATACTAATTATGACTACTACCTTGGGATTAATGGTATTCCTTGGATATCTGATTGCCACATCAGCATCGAGCATAAGAGAAAAGAAGGCTTCTCCAACAATCAATCACGTCCAGCTCTAGTGACATGTTTCTCTAAATCTATCATGTGGGTTGTAATGAGGAGGGGGTTAAAACAAAGTTCTCGTGACTAAAAAATCTATGTACTGTCCATACATATTTATACCGACTGGTTTCCATTTAATTGTAATGTCTGCTATTTTAAGGTTAACCAAATCAACCTAATATTGCACGCACGATTTATCTATGTACCCTTTCTCAAGGTATAAAATGCTGACGAAGCCTATCAACCCTCTAATACTCCTCAAATCCATCGACCACTTGATACTTCCAAATATGAAGCGGGCTCCTACTATCATCAAGTCCATCAGCTACTTAATATTTCTAAAAGTCAAATGGGTAGACTTTGGCCATTTAAGGCCTCAATCAAGGTAGACCTCATCATTTAAGATCTATCTCTAAGGTAGACTCCTAACATCGTCGTCGCTGGTCCATTGGTCCTAGCTACAGAGATCTCCGACTACTATTTAAGGCTTTATAATATCTAATAGCCATACATATATAACTATCATCAACAAAATCACAGCCATGTGAGAGTCAGTACCTCAGCCATTAAATACCTTATACATAAGGACTGGGCGGGCTTCTAGCCATTTAATACCTATATCCTAGGTTGGTACTACATTATTTAGTACCTAACCCCAAGGTGGACTCCTCATAGGTACTATCTAGCGGACATCGCTTGGAATCTCATTGGGCTAATTAATATTATTTTATAGGAAAGAGGTGGACCATATGATATAATGCCACTTATGATCCCAATCCTGAAGCAAACCCTTCTAGAGATATCCATTATCGCTCCTAATTATTAGTTTGGAACCTCACCAGGTTACTTAATACTTCCTTTTAGGAGAGAGGCGGACCCTACAACCACTTAATACCTCAAATGTTAGGACCTAGAATTTTAGTCATTCGAATTTGGAATATTCAATTGATTTTAAATATTGAAAAGTTAATTTTATAAGTTAAATAACTTGAATTTCAAATATAATGGTTATTTGAATAGTTGGAATTTTTTAAATAATTGAAACTTGAACTTAATGTGAATAAAAATGATTTCGAAAGTTGATTTAAATTCTATTTAGGTAAGAATGAAGATAGTAAACTTGAATTTATAATATTAAAGTGATTTGAAGTGTTTTAATAATAATTCGTTTTAAATAACGTGTGAAAATAGCCTTCTAGGGCACTGTCTCGGATTTCGATGAAACCAGTTTTATTGGATCCTTAATAGTGAATTATTATATGCCGTCGAATTTCGTGGCGATCGGACGTATCGTTTGGTCGTGCGTGTTCGAAACGCGTAAAATTTATTTGAAGGAATTTAAATTAATATAATTTGATTATTAAAAAGTTAACTTCTGTATATGATGGAATTGGCTCCCGATACTAGTTCCATTGCGTTCGGAATTGGGGTATAACATATAGATTGTCAGACGGCACGCTTCGATTGGAGTTCGGAAAATTTAGACGTGAATAGTTTTTAGATATTTATTTTTGCTATAAAAGGACCTAATTTTCATTTGAGAAACCCTAATTTCTAAAACAAAAGCCACCATCTCTGTTCCCCTCATCCAACAGCCACCGTTTCACGTCATGCTAGAGGTGACGATCACCAAGACCTTCAACATGGAACTTGTAGAGCTTGACTCACGATCCCAATGACCCCCTCCGATCATCCATCGACGGTCCCTAGGCAATGCAAAAGGAGGACGAGCAGAATTCGTTCATATGCGAAATCACAACGTTCGACGGCGATCTATAGCGCTACACCTTAGGCGAAGTGAAGAGGGGGGTCGGCGCATGCTAGGACTAGGTCACCGCGGCGGCATGTGCGATGAACGGCTGCGTGGTGAACAAAGAAGGCGCAGTCGAGTTTTCATTGCTTAGAACGAACGAGGGAGAGAGGGAAAGGTAATATTAGTTTAAAATTTTAATTAATTAATGTTAATTAAAATTTAAATAATCACAAACTTTATTAATTCGTATCTACTTCATACGATTTCCAAATTGAATGTGACAAATCGCGTTGCGATTATATCAGCAAAATCTACATTATGGAATTGGATGGGATGAATTTGGAGCTAGCAGGAATATATGTTAAAATTAAATGCTTGTTCAATTTTAATTCAAATCAGGGCACTATGGAGATTACTGAAATTTCTGTGAGTTAACTCACCTCTTTGGTCCACTTATATTTCTACTAAGTGTGGATAATTTTATTGTTGATTGTTTGTTGACTGTTTAGATGATTTACTATTTTAGTTGGTTTAGAGATATACCCTCCTCTGGAGCGGATGACACCTTATTACATTCCCGTGTATGAGCGAATGACCATTTATATACGATCCCGCTTCGAAGCAGTTGATTTATATTTTAAGATTATATACTATATGTGATGCGTGGGGATAGGTTGGAGGGATCTGAAAGGATTCCTCACATAGTTGATTTTATTTTTCATATATTTTTAATATATGTTGTGTTGGATGTCATATTTGATGACATGAATATGATTTTGCTTATTTAGTGCTATAGTTGCACTTGGCCTTAGTTCTGATATTTTGAAATAATGATTCTGATTTAAGAGGGATTTCGAAGCGGTTTTGAAAGTATATATGTTTTAATAATTTTTAAACTATTAAAAGGAATGACTTTGTTTTAAATAAAAGAAAAGTTATGGTTTTTGATGTTATAAAAGTATAGTTTTGAGAAATACTTTAAATAATTTTTTTTGAATGGTTTATAAAAAGAAATTATAAAAGTGATGTTCTATAAATATAGTCATAGATTTATAAATAGAGTTTTTATAAATATTAGAAATGGATTTTATAAATAAATTAGATTTATAAAGAAAAGGATTTATAAATGGATTTTGATAGTGAAATGAGTTTCTATTTTATATAAAAGAATGACTTATAAATAGAATTTTAAAAATAAAGAGACTTTATAGAAAAAGAAGTTTTACAAAATACAAAGATATTATAAACATAGTTTTACAATTATGGTAATGATTTATGTTGAGACTCGAATATGGATTTTTATATAAAGGAAAAACATTCAAGTTTTTGAAAGTTAAATAATCTTTTAGAGGAATGTTTGAAAGTAATATTTTGATGGAGTTAATGGTTTTAAAAGAAATTTTTTAGAAAATAATAATTCCAAATGCAATTTAATAGTTTTAAAAGTGATTTAAAATGTGATAAAATTAGTAACAGAACTTTAGGCAGCACTTCTAGAAGTGCTACCATTGTAAATTGAAGATATAAATTGTTTAAAAATGATATTTATTTTAGGATTGTTTTCTAACTTATAATATAGAGTTTTAAAATTAGTTTCAAGTTTAAATATATTTTTAACAATTAACTATGAATTTCTAAACTAAGTAGCTTTTAAAATAAAAACTTGTTTTATTTCAAAATTCCTTATTTTTACATAATATTCTATATAAAAATAATTATCATATATTTAAAGTAGTTTAAAAGTATTTCAACATATTAATAAGTATTTTAAAGATATTTCTAGGTATATATATATATGTTTTAAATATTAAATTAAGTAATTTATAAATATAATAAAGGGAGTTTGGATTTAAACATTTAAGTTAAAATAAATTGTTTTATAGAATCAACTAAAAGCGTATTGGCTTAATTAATAAGTATGGACATGCTTTAATCTTTAAATAAATGTTTAAATTTATTAATGGATAAACAAATAGTATTAGGTTGTTGTAAACAGTGTTTATAACAACACTTATTTTTAACCCTTATTATTAATTATACTTGGAAATATAATTAGATATTTACTAATGGATATTTAGTAGAAAAATACAAGTAAATGATTTTTGGTTTGTTATGACAAATGTTTTGAGCAACGCTTGTCTTTAACCCTTAAAAATAAATAAATCATTAAGAAGTTAGTTTTAAAGAGGAATGTTTCCAAAGTATAAAATGTTTGGGTTTGTTGTGACAACTGTTTATAACAACACTTTTCTTCAACCCTTAAATGTAATAAAACCTTTAAAAGGAGAGTTTTAAATATAATGATTAAATGTAATGGTTTTGGATTTGTAGTAAATAATGTTTTAGCAACATTTATTTTTAAACCCTTGAATTATATTTTGGAAGAAATATTATAAATCTTTAATGATGGAATTTTAGAGATAATAACAAGTATTGAAATCTTTTTTAAAGAGAGATAAAATGTTATATGTTTAATTTATAAAAGAAAAGGAGTTTATTATGACAATGTTTTAGTAGTACTTGTTTTAATCTCTTTGGTTATATTTCAAGTAAGTAAAACTTGTTAAACGATTTATGAATACACTTTTACCATCGGAATAAGTATGTAAATACTTTTTAAGTATTAAAAGAATAAATGAATAGTTAAATGTATAAAGAAAAGTATATATCTTTTATAAAGAGAAGTCCAATATATTTATACAAGTATATAAATGAAGTTTTAATTAATAAAAGAGTATTAATTATCTTGATTTATAAAAGAAGTTTTATTAGATAAAAAGACATTTTACTAATAAAAAGGGTTTTAATTAATGAAGGACAAATTAATTATATAGGGATTAAAAGTCGTTTATATGACTTGATTATACTTGGATGATAAGAAACAACTATGTAATGACCTTAGTTTGATTTTTATGGGATGTTAGTACTAATACGCTTAACACTAAAAGCCGAACGATTAAGCTTCTGAGAGTCAAGATTGATGTTTAGGTATGGACAAAGCAAAAGAGCTCTAACCTATCGGTATTCTTCTAGGCTGAGCAATAGCTAAGCAGAATGGTCGGAATCATGTAAAGTGTGGAACCTTGATTCCCATAAGCAAGTGTTCAAGACTCGATAGTCGACTACCGATCTTGACCAAACTTAACTAAGGAAGTATACAGAATGCTTTGTGGATTTATACCAATAAGAACCCCGGGGAGGAGTATTGTTACGAAACGCCTCTATCTTTCGATTATTTCTAAAAGAACCGGAATTGAGTTAAACGGAAATTCATCAATTGGTTTTGAAGAGTCCGGGATTGGTAAGTGTTTTACTTACCGAATACCATTTCAAAACTATTATATGGGTTCTATGTTTTTGAAGTAAATGATGGAAACCATGTGTGGTTCTGGAAATCTGTTGAGATGATGGAATCCTTATAGAATTCACTATATGATCGAGTCTCGTTGGAAACTCATGTGAAGGTGCCGAACGTAGCCTCGACATCAAAAAATGACTAAAGACAAAGTTGAATGCATGATCCGGGTTTAACTAACCTAAATAAGTGGTACATCAACTCCATTATCTATAGTATGCTTATCGGTTTGTTGCGCACAAGGAGTTGATGATACTCGATTCACGTGTTAGGACGTGGGTTGGTTGTGCTATGGTATATTTTATCTAGAGATATATGGCGCTTGGAAGGAAGTTTCTGACCCTTGTCTTAGGTGATCGGTCTCAATATGGCTTACGAGTATATTGGGGAGGTCTCCATGGAAAATCCATTTATACAGACGTCCCTTAGCGGTTTTGTTTATATGCCTGAATATGCTGTCAAATATAATCAATGTAACCAGTTCAGCTATGTTATATTTATATTAAACATCTTAGACATTATAATATCAATAAATTTTCCTAAAAAATGATTCAGTTTTCGTAAGGTAAAAACCCATATGTGTTTATTTGTGGCGTGGTCTATCGATATACCTTTGTTCTTTAAAGGTTTTACAAATATAGTAATTCTACTTAAATTTTCTTACGCTGGTCTACCAGACTGATCTGGGTGTTATTCTTCCTATAATGCCTTGGTCAGCCTTGTGTATATTTCCACATATCATTGATGATTCATTAGAGCTCTAGGAGAGGAGCTGGATGATTACCTATCGTAGATTTTATTTCCGCTGCATTGCATTGGTTATTTCAACAATTATAAGGATAGACGGTTATAACTGTTCAGGATAATGATATGTTAGTTTGTTCTGATTATTATATACGTATTGTTTTTCTTTATTAAAGATCATTTTGATATTATATATTATCGTTCCGTCGTGAGTTTCTATTTTGTTTGTACACCTCTTTCTTGTTCGTTTTCTTTTCTTCTTTTTCTTTACCCTAATGTTCTGTCTTTCCGACACTTGGGTGCTTGGCACATGAATACCGTGGATGTATTAGTCTCGACATTTGGGGGTCGAAAAGGCGATCGTTACATTTTGGTATCAGAGCTTAGGTTAGCGAGCACCTAGGCTTTGGTGGAGTACTGATTATAGATAGGGTTAGTAATACCATAGAATGAGATTGAGTGTATTATTGATATGAGCACGTATTTGTTAGTGTTTATAAAAATGTTTTATATTGTGTTAATTTATCTGTTGATTGGCTTATGAATTCAGGTCGGTACGTGGGATGCCACGATATCGATAAAGGTTTCTATACACTTAAATAAGGCAAACTGCATAGTATTGTTTTGAGAACTGGTAAATGAAATAATTTTACCTTGATTATATTTATATATAAAAGAATAATTTTTCAGAAATTATTATAGTTATATATGGTGTGTTGGTTGTTAGTGAATGATAATATTTGATTATTATCATTTGTTGTTTGTTGTTTGTGTTCCGATAAAAGTTTTTATTATTATAATGTAAATAAAGATAAACAACTAAGAAATGGTTTTATATAACCAAAGTGAAATTATATACAAGGAAAATTTATAAATATGATTTGTAAATAAAGAAGGATTTAAAAGCTGAGAATTTAAATCCCAATTGATTTTGAAAATTGTTTTTCAAAGGTTTTGAAAGAATAATAATAGTATTATTTTGAAAATATTTTGATTAGAAATATCTTAAAAGAATTTAAAAGACATAGACAGTACTGAACTCACTTTAGTCGCTGGAAAATAATTCTGGTGACAACTACAACATCATTTGTCTTTTCGAGTTACTAAGTGATGGATTGCTACCATAGTGATTTGCTATTGGTATTTTGTTTTGGTAAGTATGATTTGAAATATAAAGAAATTATGCATATGCGATTTCAAAATGATTAGAAATAAGAACCGGGTGTTTAAATTTTGAAAGTTTTTATTTAACTGTTTTGTTGAAATTATACGAAAATAAGTTTAGTAACTTATTAATTTTGAGAATTAGTGAGTTAAAACAAAAATTTTAAAGCTGTTGAATATAAATGTAAAGAAAAGTAAATTTGAAATTGAATAATGAAATGAAATTTTAGTCAAGTTAAATAAAATGAATTTTGAAATGGAATTTAACTTAAGCAAATTTAAATGAAATTGAATTTGATTTGTAATGATTAATGAAATGGATATGAACTTGACTTATAAAATGAAATTAACCTTAAGTTATAAAGTGAAAATAAACATAAGTGTTGTATAAAATGTTTATAATAAAATTAAGTAATGGTTTTATGAAATGGTTTATAAATGATAGTAGTATTAAAGAAAATGCTTATAACTAAAGTAAAATTTATGAAATGATTCATAAATGAATTTAATATTGAGTGAAATGTTGTTAAAGATAAAATGAATCTAAATAAAAGTAGGCGAGTAAAAAGAAATTGGTATAGTTGAGAAACCAATTGGAATAAACATGTAAGTTTTAGGTATATTATTTTATTCGCATAACAGTTTGATCCAGATTCGAATATACAATTTCGAGATGATTTACATCGGTCCGAGTTAGGATTTTTCACTCGATTCTCGATGGCGAATACTGGATATGGAGTTTTGATTGATTCTGATATTCTTTATCATAGTATATGGTTATGTAAGGAGAATGACGGTTTCTAATCAAGGAACCGGATTTGAGTCCACACTAGAGTGGTCGTGTGAACGATACTAGTTCGGAAGTCAAATTGTGTGATCGAGAGAGCTATCAGATATGGTTTTGTGTACGGATGGTATATGTACATCTATGGGCTTAGTAAATTAAATGTTGATGTTGGAAGATGTAAATCGATATGTTTATGAATTAATTGGATGATTATTATTTGTCGGATGGTTTCTCTTGTTACATTTGCATATAGTTATTGTATAGTCTATGTTATCTATTGATATTACTTTCCCTATACCTGTTCATATTGGTTGTTGAGTGATTGGTAGGTGTGGATGGTGTATGCTTCACATTTGGAGCTCGCTTTCACATTTTATTGATTGTATATGCTTGCTAATACTAATAAAAGGTATACATCTCAGATTACATATCGTATTTTCATATTTTCCCCTACGGGATGGCTTATCCTTGAAGATAACATGTATATTTGTGATTTTATATATATTGTAAAAAAATTCGATCGAAACGTGCAAAGGAGACAAGGCAAAATTTCTCATAAATTTAAGGCATTAGATAATTTTTGAGAATTTAGGAAAAAAATTTGATAACTAAAATTTGATTTTCATGTTATAACTTGAAATGGTATTAGTTAGTAACCGTGGATGAATTTTAAAGACTTAAAAGTTTTATAATCTATTTCAACAAATTGATTTTGTAAAGTTAAATGCTTAAAAGAATTTGGTAATCTATTTCAACTAATTTATTTTGAAAAGTTAATGGGTTTGGGGAATTTTTCTTACTTGCTTATTTCGAGGACTAAATTCTTTTAAGGGGGAGGAATATAACGACCCAGAATTTCAATCATTCGAATTTGGAATATTTAATTGATTTAAAATATTAAAAAGTTAATTTTATAAGTTAAATAACTTGAATTTCAAATATAATGGTTGTTTGAATAATGGGAATTGTTTGAATAATTGAATCTTGAATTTAATGTGAATAAAAACGATTTCGAAAGTTAATTTAAATTCTATTTAGGTAAGAATGAAGATAGTAAACTTTAATTTATAATATTAAAGTTTTTCGAAGTGTTTTAATAATAATTCATTTTAATTAACGTGTGAAAATAGCTATCTAGGCCACTATCTCGGATTTCGACGAAACTAGTTTCATTAGATCTGTAATAGTGAATTATTATATGCCATCGAATTTCCTAATGATCGGATGTATCGTTTGGTCGTGTGAGTTCGGAACACATAGAAGTTATTTAAAGGAATTTAAATTAATATAATTTGATTTTAGAAATGTTAACTTCAGTATATGATGGAATTTCCCGATACTAGTTCCATTACGTTCAGAATAGGGGTATAACATATAGAACGTCAGGCAGCGTGCTTCGATTGGAGTTTGGAAAACTTAGACGGAATAATGTTTAGATATTTATTTTTGCTATAAAAGGCCTAAGTTGTTTTCATGTGAGAAACCCTAATTTCTAAAACCAGAGCCACCATCTCTATTCCCCTCATCCAACGGCCACCATTTCACATCGTGCTAGAGGCGACGATCGCCAAAACCTTCAACATGGAACTTGTAGACCTCGATCTCACAATCCTATCGACCCCCTCCGATCATCCATGTCCTTATGCAATGCAGAAGGAGGATGAACCAAATCCATTCATATGCGAAATCATGGTGTTCGGCGGTGATCTATGGCATCGCACCTTAGGCGAAGTGAAGAAGGGGATCAGCGCATGCAAAGGCAAGGTCGCCGCGGCGGCAGGCGCGATGAACGGCTGCACGATGAATGAAGAAGGTGCGATCAAGTTTTCATTACCTAGAACGAACGAGGGAGAGAGGGAAAGGTAATATTAGTTTAGAATTTTAATTAATTAATGTTAACTAAAATTTAAATAATCTCAAACTTCATTATTTCATATCTAATTCATTCGAGGTCCAAATTAAGTGCGACAAAATGCGTTGCAATCGAATCAGCAAAATCTACGTTATGGAATTGGATTGGATGAATTTGGAGCTAGCAGGAATCTGGGTTAAAATTGAATGCCTGTTCAATTTTATTTCAAACCGAAGCGCTTTGGCAATTACTAGAATTTTGCTGAGTTAACTCACTTCTTTGGCCCACTTATATTTTTATATAAGTGTGGATAATTTTATTATTGATTATTTGTTGACTGTTTGGATGATTTACTATTTTATTAGTTGGTCTAGATATATTCCCGCCCCTAGAGTGGATGAGACCCTATTACGTTCTCGTGTATGAGAGGACGACCCTTTGTATATGATCCTGCCTCGAAGCAGTTGATTTATATTTTATGATTATATGCTGCATGTGATGCAGGAGGATAAATTAGAGGGATCCAATAGAATTCCTCGCAATATTTATTTTACTTTTCATATATTTTGATATATGATGTGTTGAATACCATATTTGATGACATGGATATGATTTTGTTTAATTAGTGCTATAGTAGCACTTGGCCTTATTTATGATACTTTGAAATAATGATTCTGATTTAAAAGGGATTTCTAAGTGATTTTGCAAGTATATATGTTTTAATATTTTTAAATTATTAAAAGGAATGAATTTGTTATAAATGTGATATTTTATATATAAAATAATATATTTATAAACAGAATTTTTATATATATTAGAAAAGGATTTTATGAATAAATTAGATTTATAAAGAAAAGGATTTATAAATGGATTTTGATAGTAAAAATGAGTTTTTATATATATATAAAAGAATGACTTATGAATAGAATTTTATAAAAAAAAGAGATTTTATGGAAAAAGAAGTTTTATAAAATAGAAAGAGATTTATAAATATAGTTTTATAAATATGGAAATGATTTATGTTGAGACTCGAATATGGATTTTTATATAAAGTAAATATATTTAAGTTTTAAAAGTTAAAAATCCCGTAAGGGAATGTTTGAAAATATTATTTTGATGGAGTTAATGGTTTTAAAAGTGATTTTTTAGAAAATAATAATTCCAAATGGAATTAAAAAGTTTTAAAAGTGATTTAAAATGTGATAAAACTAGTAACAGAACTTTAGGCAGCACTTCTAGAAGTGCTACCATTGTAAATTGAAGATATAAATTGTTTAAAAATGATATTAAAATTTAATAGTTTTCTTTAATCTTTTTTTGGATTGTTTTCTTACTTATAACAGAGAGTTTTAAAACTGGTTTCATGTTTAAATATATTTTTAACAATTAACTATAAATCTCTAAACCAAGTAGCTTTTAAAATAAAAACTTGTTTTTCTATTTATTTCAAAATTCCTTATTTTTACATAATATTCTATATAAATAATTATCATTGTTTTAAGCAGTTTAAAAGTATTTTAACATATTAATAAGTATTTTAAAGATATTTCTTTATTTATAAGTTTGAATATTAAAATAAGTAATTTATAAATATAATAATGGGAGTTTGGATTCTAACACTTAAGTTAAAATAAATTGTTTTATAGAATCAACTAAAAGTGTATTGCCTTAATTAATTAATGTCGATATGCTTTAATCTTTAAATAAATTTTTAAAGTTATTAATGGATAAGTAAATAGTTCTGGGTTGTTGTAAACAGTATTTTTTAGCAACACTTGTTTTTAACCATTATTATTAATTATACTTGGGAATATATTTAGATATTTACTAATGGATATTTAGTAAAAAAAACTGGTAAATGGTTTTGGGTTTGTTATGACAAATGTTTTGAGCAACACTTGTCTTTAACCCTTAAAAATAAATAAATCTTTAAAAAGGGTGAAAAGGAATGTTTTTAAAGCATAAAATGTTTGGGTTTGTTGTGACAATGTTTTTTAGCAACACTTGTCATTAACCCTTAAATGTAATTAATTCTTTAAAAGGAGAGTTTTAAAGATAATGACTAAATGAAATGGTTTTGGATTTGTAGTAAACAATGTTTTAGCAACATTTTTTAAACCCTTGAATATATCTTAGAAGGAATATTATAAATCTTTAATAATGGAATTTTAAAGAAAATAACAAGTATTGAAATCTTTTATAAAGAGACAGAAAATGTTATATGTTTAATTTATAAAAGAAACAGAGTTTATTATAACAATTTTTTGGTAGTAGTCGTTTTAATATCTTTGATCATATTTCAAGTAAGTAAAACTTGTTAAACGATTTGTGAATACACACATACCATTGGAATTAGTTTATGAATACTTTTTAAGTATTAAAAGAATAAATGAATAGTTAAATTTATAAAGACAAGTATATATCTTTTGCAAAGAGAAATCCAATATATTTATACAGGTATATAAAGGAAGTTTTAATTAATCAAAGAGTATTAATTAATAAAGGAAGTCTTGATTTATAAAAGAAGTTTTATTAGATAAAGAGATGTTTTACTAATAAAAAGGGTTTTATTTAATGAAGGATAAATTAATTATAAAGGGATTAAAAGTCGTTTATGAGACTTGATCATACTTGTATAATAAGTAACAACTACACAATGACCTTAGTTTGATTTTTATGGGATCTTAGTACTAACATGCTTAACATTAAAAGCCGAACGAGTAAGCTTCTCTATTTGTAAGAGCCAAGACTGATGTTTTGGTAGGGACAGGGAAATAGAGCTCTAACCTATCGGTATTCTTCTAGGCCGAGCAATAGCTTAGCAGAATGGACGAAATCATGTAAAGTGTGGAACCTTGATTCCCATAAGCAAGCGTTCAAGACTCGATAGTCGATTAGTCGACTATCGATCTTGACCAAACTTAACTTAAGAAGTATACGGAATGCTTCGCGGATTTATACCGATAAGAACCCTAGGGAGGAATATTGGTATGAAACACCTCTAGATTTCAATTACTTCTAAAAGAACTGGAATTGACTTAACCGAAAATTCATCAAGTGGTTTTGAAGAGTCAGAGATCAGTAAGTATTTTACTTACCGAATACCACTTCAAAACTATTGTATTAGTTCTTTGGTTTGGAAGTGAATGATAGAAACCATGTGTGTTTTGGAAATCTATTGAGATGATGGAATCTTTATAGGATTCATTATGTGATCTAATCTCATTGGAAACTCGTGTGAAGATGCCGAACGTTGCCTTAACATCGAAAAATGACTAAAGATATAGTAGGATGCATGATCTCGGGTTTAGCTAACCCAATTAGGGGGTACATCAACTCCATTATCTAGAGTATGCTTATCCATTTGTTGCGCACGGGGAATTGATGATACTTGGTTCACGTGTTAGTGCGTGAACATGTTGTGTTTACCTTATGGTATTTTATCTATAAATATATGGTGCTCGAAATGTAGTTTCTGACCCTTGACATAGGTGATCGGTCTCAGTATGGCTTACGAGTATACTGGGGATGTAACGACCCAGTATTTTGCACCATTCGCATCCGCACATGTCGGACTTGAATAATTCAAAATACCGAATTGTTAATTTAAATTTGGCAAAACTGAACATATACAGTAAATAAATAATCACAAATCACAGACACAGAGTAATAAATGCAGCGGAAATAAAAGAGATAGTAGTTCATGAAGCTACTATATAAATATATAAGTTACATCAGAGTTAAACCAGATACAACGGAAGAGTAATATGATACATCAGATACAAATCAGAATACATCACTGGAATCATCGAATACTGAAAGCAGAATAGATGGCTGGATCTTCAAGCAAAGCTCCAACTCCAAAGGTGAGTCTCGAATACTGGTACACTCAGTCTGACCCGAACATAAAGAAAAACACAAGACACTCGAATCAGGATTAACATTCTTATATTTATAAATCAAACTCAAGTGAAATAGCAACTGAAATACAAGTAACTCAAAGGACGTTTGGAATAACCATTCTTTAAGGATCCGTTAAACTATCTACTATGTAGTAGTGTATGATAAGTAGATAATGTCTATCAGTAATATAAAATAACAAACTAGTGTTAAGGCGTTACCATTATCCCCCTTAGCACATTTTATACAAGCGTTATAGTCTATACAGCACTGTAAACTCCACCGTAAACTAGTAGGCTATCAGGGAGTACTCCATAGGTATAACACAAAACAAATCGTAGTGGTCGCGTCGCGTATAGGGATACAAGTATGACAAGGCACATGAGGCAATACCCAAGGTAGTGAAACTACCGTTTGCCTGATCCGGACTGGTGAGAACGCATCGCCGCAGCGATCGCAACACCGCGAAACAACACTCCCAAAATCAAGGGTGCACCAATCGACAACAAGTAATGAGTAGTTTTCGAAGAAGTGTGTTCGCTTGAGGTAGCTAGCCCCCATTTGGCCCGGCACGGCTCCTGTTTTAGTCATTTCCAATTTGACACAAGTGTCAAGGCTATCCATTATCGTTCTCTTTCTTCAGTCATCACGTACATCATTCCAACCACTTCATTCTGGATCACACTCCGCGTGTAGTTATTAAAGTGGTTTTCGGTTTAGACAGTGAGTATGTCCCTAATCGATTCCGGTCTCTTTAATAACTTTCGTAATTATTACACCGATTGGTCGTTTAATAAATTTCAAAAACAAAACAAATTCAATTTCAAATAGAATTTGTAAACAAACATTTCATTTGTCTTTCTAAATCGATTTCCGTAATTTACGTTTCAAAACTTCCAAATTACCATTTCAAAATCTTATAATTCAATTTCAAATTTTATTCAAAACAATTCAAATATTGATTCAAGTTCATATATAAATTTCATTCCGAAATCATTTAAATTAATTTAATTTAACATTCAAATCAATTCCAAATTCATTTATCGATTTCATTCAATCTTCGTTAAATAAATTTATTCTTCAAAACAATTTCTATTTAACTTCCAATTTATTAAATCAATTATTTAAGTTCAACTCCATTGTATCAAAACTTACAAATTGCATTAAATTAAATTCATCAAATCAAATTCTTTACATTTCAAGTCTTACATTAATTACAAAAATATCACATTTTCATTTCTTGTTAAAGAAATTTAATTTCACTTATTTATTTACTTAATTACAAATTCCAAAACTCAATTAATAAAGTAACTTAATTTCACTTATTCAAGAAGTTCAATTTTACTTATCAAAGAATTCAATTTTATTTAATTATCAAATAATTTCAAAACTTAACTATTAAATAATTTCAAACTAATTTTTAAATAATTTCAAAACTTAATTCGATCATTTCTCAAATTAAACAACGTTCTTTCATCAATTTCTTTATTAATATTTTATTTCAGATTATTAAATATTCACATTTAAATTTCATTAAAATTCAATTTCCAACTTCGTTTCAAAACCATATTATTTATTCAAATAAAATCTTCATTTTATTTTTAAATCAAATTATTGACCAATCGGGTTTTTATTTAATTCTCTATCCTAGGTCAAAGTTCAATTTGGGTATTTATCATTTCAACCCGATTCCATTGCAATTCACAAATCAAAGCATAACAAAGGGAACTTGCAGTGTGATAACTAGGATGGTGTCAAGGTAAATAAACAAACAATAACAACAACCAATATCAATCCAATAATCAATTCAAATAATCTCGAAATAATGTATTAATTTACATTGTTGTTTGTGCAAATTAATATAATTATTTCTAGAATCTACACTATCATTTCATGTAGATTAAAGATTATTACAATAATATTAATACGGTTCTTCACTTGATATCTATTATTCAATTTTAAACTATAACAATTTATACAACATACATTCAATGGTTCAAGGTGTAGTTAACACTATTTCTACGTGTCAATTTATTTAACATTTAAAGGGTCATATTATGCAAATGTCATTAATAAAATTAACACAAACATCAAATCTAACTATCCTACGTCAATTTCAATTTCAAATTATTTATCACTTACAACATTTACAAATTTAACGTCCAATTGTAAACATCAAACAATCAATCATTTAACAAATTTACGGGTTGTTACAGGGGAGGTCTTCGTGGAAAATCCATTTATACGAATGTCCCTTAGCGGTTTTGTTTGTATACCTAAATATCCTATCAAATGTAATCAGTGTAACTCTATTAGCTATGTTATATTTATATTAAACACCTTAGACATTATTATAATATCACTAAATTTTCCTAAAAATTGGTTTGGTTATCGTAAGGTAAAAACTCATCTGTGTTTATTTGCGAAGTGGTCTTACGAGATACCTTTATTCTTTAAAGGGTTTCACAAATATAGTAATTCAAGTTACTTGAGTTTTCTCATGTTGGTTTACCAGACCGATCCTGGTGTTATTCTTCTTATAATGCTCGGGTCAGCCCCATGTATATTTCTAGATATCGTTGATGATTCATTGGAGCTCTAGAAGAGGAGCTAGACGATTACCTACCATAGATTTTATTTCTGCTGCATTTCTTTATTTATTTCAGCAACTGTAAGGACGTGCAGTTATAACTATCCAGGCTGATGATATGTTAGTTTACTCTGATTATTTTATATGTACATTTTTTCTTTGTAAAAGGTCATTTTAATATTATATATTATCATTCCGTTGTGAGATTCTATTGTGTTTGTTCTCCTCTTTCTTGTTCCTTTTCTTTTCTTCTTTTTCATTATCCTAACGTTCAGTCTTTCCGGCACATGGGTGCTGGGCACATGAATACCATGGATGCATTAGTGTAGTCATTCGGGGTTCAAAAAGGCGATCGTTACATCAAACTTGAAGCGAACCCCTCTGGAGATATCCCTCATCGCTCTTAATTACTAATTTGGACCATTTAATACGTTTTAATTAGGAAGGAGGCGGGCCCGCAAACAACCACTTAATTTCTCTATCCTCAAAGTATGTCATATCTCTCACGTAGTCATGGGTTCTATGATTGGTGATGTCTCACATCAATAGTAAGTGCACATTACTACTGGTAGTCTTTGAGTAAAGGGCAATTTTCCATCGCGTGACTCTAATGACCTCGCATCCCAATCTACTAAGTCCAAATAATTATTCCAAGCCTATACAAGATTGAGGTCATATATCCTAGGTCTTAGTATTATTCCTAGGTTAAATATTGGACTTAGTTTATTGATTCGCTTTTTATTTAAGGCAATTAGATTTACCTTAAGTACTTTATTACCCATAAGTCCCTTTCTAATAATCCACAAATGTCAATTTATCCATAATAATCCTAATGGACATTTCCTAAGACATTTATATATAAGTACTAATTTCTAATTAATAACCTTTTATAACTATTCCATATTTATTTACCTAACCTTCCATATTTATCAGTCTCATAAATTCATTTGCACCTATTAATTATAACTCCTAATTCATTCCTCATTTATTTGCCCATTAATTGGAGTTACTACCTTCTATACCATATTAGTTAATTGTAACCCCCCAATTCAATTCACATTTATTGCCCATTAATTAGGGTTACAATTTTTATATTCTATTAATTATTGGAAACTCCTAATTTTATTGCCCGTTAATAGGAATTACTACCTTTCCTAATCCTCTTATTCGTTTTCCTAGCCTACCTATAAATAATCTATCCTAAGCGAGCGGTACACGTAATTCAACGCTATTATTTAAATTTTATACTCATTTATTAGCAATAAATACGTATAGACTACCTACTCCTATCTAGATATGTTCTAATAATAAATATTTAATTAGAATATGCTTTCCCTATTTAATTTGTTGGAATTAGATTCCTTAGGAATATTTTCCGTTATAATTTCCATAAATTAGTTTAAAATAAAAGCTAATAAAAGAAAAGTGTAATGACCCATAATTTTATCACTTTAATTTAGGATATTTAATTAATTTTAAACATTCGAATAATTGTTTTATAAGATATATAATTCATTTTAAATTATTTTATAATGATAAGAAATTTAATTTTAATTTTTGATTGCATTAATAAATAATTTGATTAAAAACTGAAAATATGACCAGAATTAGAATTCCGGGTTTACAACGGTTTGAAAAATAAAAATGGTTTTAGGTTGTAGCAACCTTATTTGAGCATACACACAGAGACATACACATGCACATATACATATAAATGTGCATTACAATTAGTCAACCAAAGCCAAAAGAAATATCTAAGCATGTATACATATAAGCTTCTTATGTATAAAGAAATGCATCTTGAAAAAGCATACTCACCATCACTCACTCTTGAGAAGACAAGCACATGGCAGGGGAGTGGGCTAGGTGGTGGGTTCGACCGAGAGTAGGGGGAGTGGTGTAGCATATGGGTGATGGAAGATGTGATGATGATGTTGTAGATATTTTTGTTAAAAAGTCTATAAATAGCACCTTACACCCTCTTATTTCTTCACACCAAATTCTCAAGTTCTTCTTCCTCACATGCTTATCAATGGCTTCCATCCACTTCTTCTCTAAAATATTTCTCCACCATACCGAAGCTTTGCTAAAAATATATACAAAATATACCACCTTAGTTCAAGTTCAAAGTAGTAATCTACATCCACTTCTCCATCTTGGTCGTGCTCATCTAGGGCCACCATCACCTCGTTGAGCATCTCTACCTATTACTTATATACCATGACCATCCCTATAGAGGCCAAGCTCCTTGGGTTTTAAACTGGGAAAGAAAAAGCGTTAAAAGTTAGAAAACATATTACTATATACGTGAGAACAACTCCGTACCTTTTATTAATAATTCCTATGATGATATGATATGTTTATATGTTTTTATGTTGCTTGATCATTATATTTTGGATGTTGATTATATTCTTGTTTGATATGAAAATGATTCACAGTAAAATACACGTCGAATTTAGATAAAGGAATCACTTCCTTTTATAAATTATAATGGTATGTATAGCATTGTTGACTACTTTAAAAATGGATTAAAATGGTTTATAAATATTTTAGAAACATTAAAACTCATTTTGACAAAGTTTGAAAAAGATTGGAAAATGGAGTCAAAATAAGCGCGTCGCGTAACGGTAGTTCGCAATTTCATGCCATAAAAATTTAAATCCATTTATAGAATGGAATATGGGTCGGAATTCTTTGGAATAAGAATTTTCTGGACTCTTATAATCATAGTTTATAAACGAAAAAGAAAAACAGAATTTTCATCTAATAAAGTTTGAGAGATGTCCAAATCAAGTTTTCAAAATAGTCGCGTTTTGGCAGTTCGTAAACCATAGTTTTCAACCTTTTAAAATTTGATATTTTTAAATCTTAAAGAATATGAAATAAATTTAATAAATATGTTAAAATGTTTAAAATGAATTTGAGTTATAAAAATGGATATAAATATATAGTGGAATAAGTGTTTTGATCTACAAAGCTTTAAAATTACTATTCACCATCAATTTAACAATTGAATTTGGAAATATTTGAATAAATGATTTAAACTTGGATTTCTTTTACTGAATCTTTTGATAATGGTTTCAAAATAACCATATGTTACCCCGCCTTTTGGACAAGGCCGGGATATCAACAAATTGGCTAAAAAGGATGGATATCGGGATTGGAGATCAATTGGAAACAAGGTTATGATCGATACCGTCAAAATTGGACCAAGCTCCAATCAAGGTGGGATCGATTGAGAATGATAAACAAGGCTTGGTGAGGCTACACTTTGAATTTCAGGTCAATCGGAGTTCATGCGCTCAAGTTATGGATGGATCAATATTCATAGAAAATCAGTTTGTATCGATACTTTCGTATCGATTGAAGTAGACTCGGCTGTTTGCTTTGGATCAGTAGGTTTTGTATCGATGCAATGCACATCGATTGATGGATACAGCAAAGCATGATGGCACGCTTCATATCGATCAAAGCTTGGATCGATACGAAGGAAGCAGGACTTGGATGGATACAGACTTGATTGGTACGAAGTCATATGCTTCACCAGGACACTCGGGATCGATACGAAGATAGGTGTAGGGGATGGATATGAAAGGCAGTGGGCATTCAGGGATCGATACAAAGGAAGGCATGTGTGGATCGATACGAAGAACAGAGTTCTTGATGGACACGGAAGATTTAGGAGCCATTTTCGTATCGATCGATATGAAGGAAACGGTCAAGATGGAGCACAAAACATGGATCACAACATGTGAAGCAGATCGATGCGAAAGCTATGGACACGGGATGATGGATATGAGGACTCGGATCGATGCAAAAGTGATGGATACGAATCATGGATACGAAATCATCAGCCAACACTAGGAAATTGAAACTTGGATCGATCATATCTCAAAAACTACACAATGGAATTTCATGAAACTTGGAGAGCAAGGACTTTGTGCCATCATCTTTCACCATGATCTATTGCAGCTCATTTGGAGTGATTCTTGATCGATATGAAATCCACTTGGATCAATCAAGGATCGATCCCTAACAACCCCAAGTCGATCTGGTGGGCCCACCTACACATGAGAAAGAATATTCCGAATTTCAGGGTAGATATTTCCAGATCCACTCCTATAAATAGCAACTCCATGGCAGCTAAAGAGGGATCTTCTTCTTCTTCGCTTGGAGGTGAAACTCTGTCATTTTGGTTAATTGTTTTTTAAAGGATTGTTATTGTAATCAGTATAAAAGGAATAAAAGGATCAATTCAAAGTGGACGTAGGCCGAAGATAGCCGAACCACTATAAATCTCATGTCTTTTCTCACTTTCTTTCATTTTAATTTTGTTATTTCTTCATTTTTGTTCCCTACATCTAGATCTGAGATCTACGATTGGATACTAAGGACTCGTCAGTAAACACTGGTGCTTTCACTTCTTTTTGGGTTTGTGACCACATTTGGCGCAAACACTTTGGTGCTTTCATTGAGAAAGCTAGCACGCAGGGATTCAGAAGCTTGGATTTTGGATCTGAAAGCTTAGGAACTCGGATTCAAGGAAGCAATGGCTAAGCAATCGATAAGGAGAGAGAGAATGGAGAGGAGTCAGCATGAAGGAAGTCAGAAGGCTTCCTAAGGAGCTAATCAGGCCTCAATCTATATTACAAGAGAGGAGATGGAAACGATGCTGAAAAGGCAAGAGGACATGATACAGAACCTATTCCAACAGGTTGGACAAGCTAGAGTGCAAAGTCAAGGGAATGGAATTGCAGGGGATGCTGGAAATGAGGATCATGAAGCTGGAGCAGCAGGAACAGAGACAATCCAGAATCAGGACCGAGGAAACGAAACAAACAGGATGCGGGACAGAGCGGAACCATCGGGAGCAGCCCCTGAACAAGGGGGCATGCCCCCGAATCATGTTGGCTTAATTCCAGGAAGGATACCAGGCGGCGCTGTGCAGTTTGGCATTGATTGGGATATGGATGCTCGTCCAGAAGGACAAGTTTCAGGATTTCCTCGCGGACTCGGGGGGTAGGTTGGAGATTGCAGATAGAGGCTACCACTTGATGACAACGATAGGTTAGCGGACAAAATCGGATGGGCTATGAGGGTAGGATTGGTGAATAGAGATTTGGAGGATGTGAATAGGAGCCCCTTTGCTCGTATGATCAAGCAAGCTAGGAGTCCATCAGATTTCAAACTACTAATGCTGGAGATGTATGACAGGAGAACGAATCCTGATGTTCACTTGACAAGGTATATGAGGCAAATGGAAGTATTGGGGGCATCGGAGGAAGTCATGGCACGGTGCTTCCTTTTGTATTTAACAGATATAGCAGCACTATGGCTCAAACAACTGGAAAGCGGCTCTATTGGCACATGGACGGAGTTGATCGAGAGGTTTATGAGGCAATTTCGGGTCCACATCGTGAGACCCAAGAATGTGATGACTTTAACATCGATGAAACAGTGGAAGGGAGAATCACTTAGGGATTTCTTAACCAGATTCAATGCAGCAGTGGCTTCGATGGATCGACCCGATCCATCGATGGTTTTGATGGCAGTAGTCTCAGGGATTGCAGATAATTCAGATTTTAAGATACCGTTGGAGCAGGATCCACCAATGGATCTTGGGGAGTTTTACCATGAAGCGGAAAGGTTTCTACGACAAGAAGATGCGAAGGCTAAAAGAGAGGGGAGAGAGGCTGAAGTATATGTGGCAAAATGTGGAGGTCCACCAAGGGAGGATTCAAACAAGGATGATAGAGGCACAAGAAAAATGAATGATAGCGGTAACACATCGAAAAGGGAATGGAGGGAATCTAAATTCTCTTCTTACACTAATTTAACTGAAACTCTAGAAAGGATTTACTTGGATACTCGATGGCGTCTCCAGTATCGAAGGCCGGCAAAAAGGGAGGCCCCTAAATACGAGCGGGCAACGGGAAAGCGTTGCCTATTCCATGAGCTGGATGGGCACAACACGAACGACTGCAGGCATCTGAAGGATATTATTGAGGAACAAGTGAGGAATGGTCATTTGCAACAATACATAAGGAATTGAACTGTGGCAGTGGAACAAGAGCGGCCACCGCCCACCTCAAACGAAGATGGCACTGGATCTAGGCATTGTCATCAGCTTATTATCAGTTGATTGGATTTATGGATGGAATAAGTAATAAACACCGAAGTAATGCGGCTAAGTCACTTATACATGTACATGATCGAGGACGGCCTGTAGGCATGCTCTAAGATGATGATAAACTGTAATGCTCGGGTTTATGAAATCTTGTTTTCTGCAAACTCTGGTTTCTTTCTTGGTAATATGGCTATTTCTTTTTCTTGGTTGTACGGACTTTTATTTTGTCAATTGAACTCTATGATGATTGGATTTGGATTAATGTAATAAATATTACAGGTCACGCGGTTACGGTACCGACTGGAGAGACGAGGCAATAACCACGAGTTATGAGTCCCTTCGTCGGAGAGCGACATAATGGACTCGGACATGGAATATAAGTCCTCGACCGGAGAATATAAGTCCTCGATCCGAGAGTCGAGGCCGGAGAATATAAGTCCTTGACCGGAGAGTCGACGCTGGAGAATATAAGTCCTTGAGCGAAGAGTCGAGACCAGAGAATATAAGTCCTCGATCGGAGAGTCAAGGCCGGAGAATATAAGTCCTGGACTGGAGAGTCGAGGTTGGAGAGTATAAGTCCTCGACCGGAGAGTCGAGCCCGGAGAATATAAGTCCTCGACCAAAGAGTCGAGGCTGGAGAATATTGTAGGAAATGCGGATTACGATTCTTAAGGCTGGATTAACACTAGAGGGAGGCGAATAGTGTTTAATGGATTTTATGGAATTTTTGAAATCTTTTCAAATTAAACACATACAGATGCAATTTCACAAACATAGAGACAATCACAGAATCAGACACATATACAAATAGTAAATGAAAGCAGTAAAGGAAAGAACACACCAGAATTTTATACTGGTTCGGAGTTACCCTACATCCAGTCCCATACAATTTCTTATGCATAAATTTGAAATATAAGAGAATATTTGAGTGGAGAAGAAGGAGTTAAGAAATGAAGAAAAACTAACTTAAAATTAGTTGAAAACAACTGGTATTTATATGAGAACAACGATCATGTCCATTCGCGAAAGGTTATGACGAATATACACTTCTTTTGAAAATTTGAAATTTGAATTCTACGGCTACCATGTCGACATGGAGGGGTGAGGGATGTCGACATGCCTATGTTATTTTTGAAAATAGATTTTTCTTTAAAATGATTTCTATTCTAAAACTTGTCAAAATAATTTCTAAACTTTGTAAACCATTTTGAATATAGTTCAAACTTATAAAAGAGTTTTAGAAAATAATATTAAAATATATAATCTATAGTATAAAAGTACTATTACAAACTAAGTATAGATTTCTTTAAAATATATTAAATCTAAAATATTAAAATCAAGAGATAGTTTAAAAAACAAGAGATGATTTTGAAATTAATATGATTAAAAATAGTTTTTGAATTAAGGTTAAAATATTTAAATTGATAGAGATGACTTTAAAAGGATAGTTTTGAAAAAATAAATCATTTTGAAAATTTCATGGATTCCATTCCACTAGAGAAGGTCATGGGTTCCATCCCACTAAAAAGGTCGTGGGTTCCATCCCACTATTAAAGTGAGAAGGTGGATTCCATACCACAATTAAAATCCAAATAAAGATTTTAGTGCTATTATGAAGGTTTAACATAAGTCTAGACTCTATTACTTATCTTGATATCCTGAACTCTTGAACTCTTGATTCTCATGAGTCTTCAGTCTTGATTTCTTCAATCTTGAATTCGTCAGTCTTGAATCTTTATAATGTACAGTCTTCACTCTCAGTACCTACATATATATATATATATATCCTGCATATACATATATATCTAGAAAAGAATATTAGTATTTATATTTTATAACAAGTCCTAAGGTTGTTGTCATCCATCTCAGGAACTAACAATCTCCAACTTTTTGATGATGACAACCTATGTTTATAATATATACTCCACCAAACTCTGATTCTACTCTGACTCCCTCTTATTCCAATAACTCCCCCTTAATCTACTAATTCCCTCTTAATCTAAGCCTTGCTAACCTATTTTATAATTCCCCCCCTTTGTCATCAACAAAAACTAATCCTAAACTACATAACTCCCCTTAAATCTTATACTATAGCACCATATATGATAATAACACAGTACAGTAGAATATAAATGAGACAGATAATAATATGAGTAAAATATAGTAATTTAAATGTGAGACATATGAAAATTTTAAACATAATCAATCACTATATACATCATGTTCTTATCAAACCACACCATGTTCGATCATATATTACACACCAAATTCAAATCAATCCAGACCATACTATTCTAAACCAAATCAAATCAAACCAAACAATTCAAACCAAATCAAAGTAAATCAAACCACATATGTCAAATCAAACATTTCTTGGAACTTGAACCCATCCTTCTTCACCAAAGATAGGATCTACCTTTATAGCATCCCATTCTTCATTATCTTTGTTCAGAGTTCCTTCTGGATTCGTTTCAAGTTCTTCTTTGTTGAGGGCAGAGATCATCCATCGAATGGCATCGAAGTGCCTTTCTTGTTCCTTTATCATCCGCATTTGGATTAATTCTAAGTGACATTGATTACGAAGGATAAAAGTAAATATGTTCTTAAAGGATTTGAGAGTTTCTTCAAGATTCTCACTTAGATTATGAATAGGAGAGGTCTTTTTTTGATAAAATATGAAGAAATTCAATAGAAAATAAAGAGAATTGAAAGTATGCATTTTTCTGTAAGAAACAGGTATTTAAAGAGTTAGAAAGTCGTTTGAAATGAAAAGACACAAGGTAGTTATGTCAATTTCAATTTAAAAAAAACAGTTTCTGGCCGTTACATGTCGACATGGGGGTAGGGGGATGTCGACATGCCCCTGTTGATTTTGGCAATTTGCTTTGTTTCTTTATATTATGTACAAGTCTATACATATAAACTTTTATAATATAATAACAAGCATTCTAGAGATATTTTAGAGATAATAAACAAAAATAAAGGGTTTTCATTGATAATTTTAGTTAACATTACATGAAACGATACATAACATTAACGAAAGAGTGATATAAACTAATACAACATGAAATGAAACTAGTATTAGTTAGAGGATGATGAAGATGATGATAATCCAAGCTTGTGACTCACTTTCCCAAAGAACTTGTTCATTTTGGTGGAAACCTTGTCCAACTTTTTACCAATGGATCTTTTGAGAATCCGTTGATTTTCCACGATAATCTTTTGGTTCTTGAGAAGCGTTTTGTTGGATGGATTGTTAGGAGTGATAGGGTATTCGATGCTTTCCAATGAAGTCTTCCTCCTCCTCTCCTTCTTTTTCAATTTCCATCTCCTCCCCTTCTTCCTCCTCTTTTTGTTATTCTTCCATCTCTTCATGAGCCAATCTCTCATCCTTTTTGGCAAGTGTTTCATATGGTTGAAACACAAACGGATTTTCATGAGAAAGATGTTAGCATGGTTAAAAACTTTTCTAGAAATGAACTCCTCCCACTTATAATCAACACCAAAGTAGTTAAAAATCCGAGTGAGATAAATCCCATGATATAAAGTGTTTTTACCTAAAGTAAAAATTTTAGGACGAAGTTCATCCAAAATCACTTGCGCCCAATTAATGTCATATTGCCCAAAAATAGCAAAAAGAGCCTTACAAACTTTTAAAGTAGGGTGATTGAAATTTCCCGATCTTGGAGTTATGGTATGTTGCAAAAGAAGATTTGCAATTCTAGCTTTAGGTCGGAAATTTCGGTTTATAAACTCAAATTTATCATCCCCTTCAAAAATGTGATGAAATGTCTCACGATCAGGTTCATCAATTTGAAATTCTGAAAGATCCAATCCTGTATACTTACAACCAAGAATGTTACCCAAAATCTTACTATTTAAAACAATACGCATTCCTTTAACGTTACTCCACACTTCCTTTTCATTTCCTTCGTAAAAACCACGATTCAAATTTGCATGAAACATTTTTACAAGATTCGGATAAAAAACAAAATCATTTTGAGAATCATCAATTAAGCTAAGAATTTGATTCTCTTCAAAAAGAACATTGATTTCATAGGAAGAAAAATCATTAAAGATAGCAAATTTTCCCGTATGGACCTTTCCAAAGTTTACATAGCTAATGTAAGCTTTGATAGCCTCTGGATCATTGTAGAGGAAAGCTTTGGTGGCCTTGGACAGTCTAATGGTGGATGGAGTGCATGAGGAAGCCATTTTTGAAGAAAGTAGAGAGCTTGAGAGTTTGAAAGAGGGTTTGAATTTTGAAATGAAAGTGAAAGGATAGGATAAAGTTAAGGAGATAAATAGATATCTAAGAGCCATTTTCTCTGGTCAAGAGATACCTTTTTAGAGCTTTTGAGTTGGTGAAAAGGTGGAGGGAAATTCAAAGTTTTGAATTCAAATTTGAATTTCAAATTTCTAGAGGGATGTCGACATGGGGGTAGGGTCATGTCGACATGGGTCCCTTAAATCATGTGACTTATTTTTCTTATTTTATTTAATATATATATATATATCTTATAATCTAATTTATATTTTATCTGAAATAATATTAAATATAATAACACTTTAATATTAATATTTTAATATTAAATATTATTAAAATAATATTATTTTTAAAATCAAAATTTTAAATTCAAACAACAAGAAATTTCAAAACATGCAAACAATCAAACATTCAAACAAGCAATTTTAATCAATATAATTTAAATGCGTACCTATTTTTAGATCCATATTTCCAAGATCATCAGATTCGTGAATGACTGTAAAGCACATATTTGAATCTTTCGTCTCTTGATCTTCATCACTAGAGGATGAGTCTAAATCATCCAGTGTAGCAGTATATGCTCTCTTTCTTTTCTTTGATGAATCATTAATTGGAGAAAATTTCTGTTTATATGGATGCAGACAATCTCTTTTTAAGTGGCCTGGCTCATCACAATTTTTGCATCTAACGTTGTTTTGAGTCTCGTTACTATTTCCAGAATTCTTGTGATCATTTCTCTTGTAATTGTTCATCTTTCTGTATTTCAGAAACTTTCTAAAATTTCTTAACATCAAGGCTATTTCTTCATCGTCATCACTGTTTGAGTTTAAACCATCTGTTATTGCATTGAACGCTATTGACTTCTTTTCTGAGGCCTTGATTTTTCTTCTTCCTTGCATTTGTACTTTAGACGACATCAAATTCCCAACAAATTATTCAATTTTCAAAGTACTAATATCATTAGCCTCTTCAATTGCTAGAGTCTTCTGATCCTATTCAGGAGTGAGTGAATTCATAATTTTTCTAACTTGATCTTCTTCGGAAAAGTTCTTTCCTAATGCAATTAGTGAGTGCACAATGTCTTGAAACCTACTGTACATGTCTGAAACGGACTGATTTGGATTCATCTTGAATAATTGAAACTGATTGGTCAAGATAGATATTTTGGTCTGTTTAACTTTGCTTGTTCCTTCATGAGTAACTTGCAAAGTTTTCCAGATCTCATATGCAGACTTACAGATAGACACTCTATTAAACTCATTCCTATCAAGTGAACATAATAGAATATCCATGGCTTTGGAATTATTTTGTGCAACAGTCTTTTGCTCAGCAGTCCACTGTGCAAAATTAGTTGTGGGTTCAATATACTCAGTTTGTGTGATATTCCAAGTGTCTAATCCTATTGATTGTAAATAGATTTTCATTCTACATGCCCAATATGCATAGTTACTGCCATTAAAAAGTGGTGGTCTGGCAGTAGACTGACCCTCTACAAATGAACTAGTGATAGTGTTGACATTACCAGTGTTGGTAACCATTTGAAAACTTTTCAAAAACCAGATTATGAAAAATTTGAAAACCAATTCTCTGATACCAAATGTAGGAAATGCGAATTATAAATCTTAAGGCTGGATTAACACTAGAGAGGGGGTGAATAGTCTTTAATGGATTTTATGGAATTTTGGAAATCTTTTCTAATTAAACAGATACATATGTAATTTCACAAACACAGAGACAATCACAGAATCAGACACAGATGCAAATATTAAATGAAAGTATTAAAAGAAAGAGCACACCAGAATTTTATACTGGTTCGGAGTTACCCTACATCCAGTCTCATACAATTTCTTGTGCAGATTTCTTTTCAAACATAATGTCGATATTACAACCTCGATTTCAAGGCCACGAGATACACCTTCCTGTCTCCGATTCCAGGGCAAACTCCCTCGATTTAACCAGGCTACAAGATCACTTAATTTATTTACGGGCTATAATCACACCCAATTGATTTACGGGCCACAATCACACTGTTTCTAATCACACTTGATAGAGAGAGACTCGATACACTTCTTTGATTACAAATGATCCTATAACTCTGAATAACACTGAGATTTTTGAGAGAGAGTGGCAGAGAATCAAACTAGAGACGATCGAGTTTGATTCACTAAGGATTTCGGCAGAATTTTGTTATAACATTTGAAATATAAGAGAATATTTGAGTGGAGAAGAAGGAGTGAAGAAATGAATAAAAACTAACTTAAAATTCATTGAAAAAAAACTGGTATTTATAGGAGAACAACGGTCATGTCCATTCGCGAAAGGTTATGACGAATAGACACTTCTTTTGAAAATTTGAAATTTGAATTCTACGGCTACCATGTCGACATAGGGGGATGAGGGATGTCGACATGCCTATGTTATTTCTGAAAATAGATTTTGCTTTAAAATGATTTCTATTCTAAAACTCGTCAAAAAAATTTCTAAACTTTGTAAACCATTTTGAATATAGTTTAAACTTATAAAAGAGTTTTAGAAAGTAATATTAAAATATATAATCTATAGTATAAAAGTAATATTACAAACTAAGTATAGATTTCTTTAAAATATATTAAAGTTAAAATATTAAAATCAAGAGATAGTTCAAAAAAACAAGAGATGATTTTGAAATTAATATGATTAAAAATAGTTTTTGAATTAAGGCTAAAATATTTAAATTGATAGAGATGACTTTAAAAAGATAGTTTTGAAAAAATAAATCATTTTGAAACTTTCGTGGATTCCATTCCACTAGAGAAGGTCGTGGGTTCCATCCCACTAAAGAGGTCCTGGGTTCCATCCCACTATTAAAGCGAGAAGGTGGATTCCATTCCACAATTAAAATCCGAATAAAGATTTTAGTTCTATTATGAAGTTTTAACATAAATCTAGACTCTATTACTTATCTTGATATCTTGAACTCTTGAACTCTTAATACTCATGAGTCTTCAGTCTTGATTTCTTCAATCTTGAATTCGTCAGTCTTGAATCTTTATACTATACAGTCTTCATTCTCAGTACCTACACACACAGATATATATATATATGTATATATGTATATATATATATCCTGCATATACATATATATATATATATATATATATATATCTAGACAAGAATATTTGTATTTATATTTTATAACAAGTCCTAAGGTTGTTGTCATCAAAACCATCATCTTAGGTACTAACAAATATAAGTCCTCGACCGGAGAGTCGAGGCCGGAGAGTATAAGTCCTTGACCGGAGAGTCGATGTCGGAGAAAAACCATGAATAAGCCCTCGACTGGAAAGTCGAGGCCGGAGTAGGATAAAATGACCCAGCGAGGTCTATGGATTTGGGTTTGGACCCGAAGAGGTCCCGGCTTTGGATAAAGGCCCGGAGCGGTCCCGGATTTAAACATCGACCCTGAGAGGTCATGGATTTGGTTATTGGTTACTGGATATGAATGGATTGGAACTAGGTTGTCGGGTTCAAATGGATATGGAAATGGCTAAGAATTTTTTTACTGGATTCAGAATCGGATATCGACTCAGAATAGTTGCGGATTTGGATAAGGATATGTCTATGGTGCTTGGATAGAATGGCCTAGTAATGGATTGGATTATGGGTCGAATGATATGGCTATGGATGGAATATGGATTTTGCATGTCGGATTTGAAGCTATTCAAAACACGCCTTCCTACCGCAAGGCATGTTTCGGGGGGCAAATGTTACCCCGCCTTTTGGACAAGGCCGGGATATCAACAAATTGGCTAAAAAGCATGGATATCGGGATTGGAGATCGATTGAAAACAAGGTTATGTTCGATGCCGTCAAAATTGGACCAAGCTCCAATCAAGGTGGGATCGATTGGGAATGATAAACAAGGCTTGGTGAGGCTACACTTCGAATTTTAGGTCAATCGGAGTTCATGTGCTCAAGTTATGGATGGATCAATATTCATGGAAAATCAGTTTGTATCGATACTTTTGTATCGATCGAAGTAGACCAGGCTGTTTCCTTTAGATCGATGGGTTTCGTATCGATGCAATGCACATCAATTGGATGGATATGCAAGGCATGATGGCACGCTTCGTATCGGTCAAAGCTTGGATCGATACGAAGGAAGCACGACTTGGATGGATACGGACTTGATAGATACGAAGTAATATGCTTCACCAGGACACTCGGGATCGATACGAAGATAGGTGTAGGGGATGGATACGAAAGGCAGCGGGCATTCAGGGATCGATACAAAGGAAGGCATGTGTGGTTCGATATGAAGAACAAAGCTCTGGATTGATATGGAAGATTCAGGAGCCATTTTCATATCGATCGAGTTCGTATCAATCGATACAAAGGAAATAGTCAAGATGGAGCACGAAACATGGATCACAGCGTGAGAAGCAGATCGATGCGAAAGCTATGGATACAGGATGATGGATATGAAGACTTGGATTGATGCAAAAGTGATGGATACAAATCATGGATACGAAATCATCAGCCAACACTAGGAAATTGAAACTTGGATCGATCATATCTCAAAAACTACACACTGGAATTTCATGAAATTTGGAGATCAAGGACTTTGCGCCATCATCTTCCACCATGATCGACTGTAGCTCATTTGGAGTGATTCTTGATCGATACGAAATCCACTTGGATCGATCCAAAACAACCCCAGATCGATCTGGTGGGCCCATCTACGCATGAGAAAGGATATTCCAAATTTTGGGGCAGATATTTCCAAATCCACTCCTATAAATAGCAACTCCATGGCAGGTAAAGGGGGATCTTCTTCTTCTTCTTCACTTGGAGGTGAAACTCTGTCATTTTGGTTAATTGTTTTTCAAAGGATTGTAATTGTAATCAGTATAAAAGGAATAAAAGGATCAATTCAAAGTGGACGTAGGCCGAAGATAGCCGAACCACTATAAATCTCGTGTCTTTTCTCACTTTCTTTCATTTTAATTTTGTTATTTTTTCATTTTTGTTCCCTACATCATCTAGATCTGAGATCTGCGACTGGATACTAAGGACTCGTGTGTAAACACTGGTGCTTTCACTACTTTTGGGGTTTGTGACCATTTTTGGCACAAACACCATACAAGTATTTTTAAAGGTTTAGAGTCGATCAAATAACTTTACCGCCTTATGGGTGATAGAAAGGTAGTCTCTAGGCTAGAGTTTGGAAAACCAGTTGTCTGCTCACCCTAGCAATCCAGACTGGCTTGACGAAGGGGATAGTTAATTTGATTTACTTGGATCATCTTTTATTAAGATAAAAGAAAAGAGGCCTAGAATTCTCTACAAAGTTAAACAAGATTTCAAATAAGATTTTGATGGTAAAGAGAACGTTCTAGTTAAACTCTGTATTAAATTCCAAGGAGGGAACCTATACTATCCATGTGAATTTAAATGTGATTTCACCGTTATTCGATGAATAGTATAGGTTAAATACGAAAATTAGTATTGAGTATAATTAATCTAAAATCCACGAATCCTTTTTACTATGTATAATTGGTTTGGGTATACAGTAAATGATGTCTTAAATAATATTTTTTTAACCCATTAAAATATATGTTTTGGAAATAAGTAATCTCCATTAAGATTGGAATTATTGAAGATGGAAATATTTTTCCAAAGTGATTTAAAAGAAATGATTTGGTATTTCCAAAGTTAAAAATAGGTTTAATAAATATGTATACACTAAGAAGGAATGGTTTAAAATATATCTCCAAATATATTTTATTGGATGTAAAGATATTAATTGATTGAATGATGACCACCAATCGCCCACCTATTTAACATCTTTTCTATCGATAGTTGGTTCGGAGAGGCAAGGATCAGATTTGGGTGATTCCTATTCGAACACAACTTCAAACCAACATACACATTCAAAAGTGAAGATACGTTGAAGGCAATGATTTTGAAATCTTCTTTGCAAGGACTGCCCGCTAGTAATCCTAGGGTTGATTCCCAAACAGGATGTAGTAGTACCTTCAATTTGTTCTGTTCTTGGACATCTAGAATGGACGAATGTCTGACATTGCATTTCTAAGACCGTGTATACAAACGTACGTCTATTTGGTGGTATAGGAGGTAACCCCTCTTGTACTTAACACCCTTCCCTGAGGCGTATGAACTCAGGGGTTGTACTTTTGTGAAAACCAATTAGTGTGTCGTTAGAAATGAAAATGTAGCATTCAAAGTGGAATTTGTCACGTGAAAGGTAAAGCGTTACCTCAAGCCTCACACATCGGTAATGGCAAAAAATAGGTTGATGCGGTAGGGCTATGTGGATCATATCCATTAGGATATGATCATCATCTTTATAGATATCCCTCCATATTTCGGGTTTATTGTGTATGCTTTGGGATCCCATGGATAGGTCGGGAACGACCGAGGTGATGGGATATTGGGTACTTTCTATGGTAGAGGTAGGCCAGTTCTGTGTTGGTTAAGGGCAGCGGGGCTGGGCCTCGCTCCATTCTTCTAGAGATGTACTGTCAGAAGGTAGTCCCTTACCTTATCATTGTTGGAAATCCATTCTCCAATACGTACCTTTACAGACTTGATTGTATACCTAAATATGCTGTCGAACTTAACATATGTAACAAATCCAGCTATTTTAATATGTTATTCGAAATGTGTTTTCAAAAAATGTCATTAAGAATAATATCTTTGATTTTACATAGTAAAGATTTTGGTTATCATAAGGTAAAAACCCATCCGTGTTTATATGCGGCATAGTCTTATGAGATACCTTTTGTTTTCAAAAGTATCTGTTCTTTTCAGTTTTCTCACACCAGTCCCATTACTGACCCGGGGTTTATTTCTTTTTCCTTACACTCTTGGTGCCCTAATTTTCGAGCAATCGTGCAGTCTGATTTAGCTGGAGCATTTTGGAGGAGCCTGGAGCAGAAGATTCCTCTGTAGGTAGTTATCTATTTCTATTTTCTCTATATTATGTCTAAGTATATACCAGCACCTATGGGGATAGACAGCTAAAACTGTCCCTGGCTGGGTTAGTACTTGCCATGACTCTGATACATCATTTTGGGAGTAATTGTATGTAATATCTTTATCTATAATTATAAGTTGTTCAATGCGATGTGAGAATCTTTGTTTCTATCTTCTATCTTTATTTTATTTTACCCTTGATCATCCGCCTCTTCGACACTTGAATTTGCGGCACGAGAATACCATGGATGTAGTAGTGTTGGTTTTCAAGGGACGAAGAGGCGGGTCATCACAGAAAGATTGACTCTGTTTGAAATTACAAGGAATGAATAATTTCTTTTTATTTGGAATGGACAGTGTAAACTATGGAGAATAAATCTGTACTATACACATCTCTTCCTTTTTATTTGCAAGTATTCCTTGTTAAATCAAATATCGTCTTTTTCTATGAAAAATGGAGAAATAAACCAATTTATAAAAATCAGACGGATGTTCTTCCCAAAAAAAATCTATGGAAAATCTACAATTCAGCATAAATAGGGCAATAATCCAAATCCTGTTAATATTTTACAGCTTAAGTACAGATCAGGAATAAGATTACACACCATTAAAATTCTAAAATCTTTGGGACTAATTTCCAGATTAGCGTGTAAACACTATTTCAAATCAGATCTAAAACAAGAATATGTAGGTAATGGTTTCTATGCAGATTGAGCCCACAACTTACAAATAAGATTGATTTAGGCATAAAAATCAAATGTATGCCAATGGAATAGATTCAAAATCATAAAAAATATATATATTTCCCATTCACCTTTTAAAAGCATTCCAAAACTCCAGATATGAAGCAAAACCTTTGATCCAACTCCAAACCCTTTATAATCCATGAAATATGTATAAAAAGGGCATATACATATATTCGAATTTTAGATCTGAGAAGAGATTTGGAATTGGGAGAGAAAATAGATATAAATCTAAATATAAATTACCTCAATAACGCGTTGTGTTGATTCTATTCTCTTCTTCTTTTATTTGATTTCTATCATTCTTCAATTTGTATGAATATAGATACATATACCTTATTTTTATAATTTAGAAAGAAAGTGAAGAAGAAGAAGAATTAGTAGAGCTTCATTGCTCTATATAGAAAAATATGAGAAGAGAAGGGAGGGTTATGCCTAAATTGATAGGCGTTAGAATCAACCACTGCCGTACGATTGAAAATATAAAATCCGAGCTATTTATGTCAAGCCAAAATTTGGCCTTCACATGTGGATTTGTCGACTGCTCCTATCCTTGGGGTCGACCACCCCAGGTCGACCGTCTCTATGAAGGGGTCGACCTGTGGTCCCTTTATATATATATATATTAATTTTTATTAATTAATTATTTTCACTCCGAATTCGTTTATCGTATGTAACTTCTTAGTTTGAACTCCAATCGCAAAACTCCAAATATGAAAGTTGCTCAGAATTTCACCACGAAAGCAATGGTCCAAGTTTCGTGATCAAATTCCATCATTTGTAAAAATTCAATCATTTGTACAAATTCCATTTTTGGAGCTAAATTAATCGACTACCTAATTAAATAACTAACATTAAATTATAGGGTGTTACATTCTTCCTCTTTAAAAGAATTTCTTCCCCGAAATTATAGCAATGAGCAAGTCATGGTTCAAGCTAGTAATCATCCTAATCTACAAAGCTAATTAGTGTACAACCAATTTTTGCAATCAACGTGCACAAGTGCACAATGTATCACAATATAGAAAACATGCATGCATAATGATTCTAAATCGGATCCACCTATATGAATGCATTTCTTTGAAAACATTTTAAGAAAATATAATGCAAACAACCTATATATATACCGACAGTTCTATATATATGCAGATTTTGAAAAATCTTTTCACTAAAAATCTCCACACTCCTACAAAAAGAAGTATGGTGCAACCAATTTTGCATCTAATTCCTACCATCCAAAAATCTAACACATCGCAAAGTCACTTTCTGAACTTCACTGTTATGCCCAAAATTGGAATTTAGGTTGAGAATTTAACTTTCTTACCACTCTATAAGTTTTCCATTTTCGTAGTACAGTGGAAATTTCCCTACAGCTCCAAAATTTCCACGATAAAATGCAGATGGAGGCTTGTTTTCAGGCTCTAAAATAGAATTGAGTCTAAAAATAGACTAGCAGGCATCATCAACAAGGTCTGGAAATAGGAATTCCAAGGCTAAAACATCTTTTCCTTATTATCACTTGCGTTTTATCATAATGCACCGCTAAATTCGCAAATTCAGGCTCTATTTGCCTTCCCTACGCCTAACATGTGGCCTTCAAAATCAAAGATTTCACAAAAAATCTTTCTCACTTTTTGAATTTGTACATTATTTGAAAAATAAATTCAAAAATTTTAAGGCATACATTTTCCCTTGAAATCAAATTTTGGACAAAAACTCTAGAAATCGTTTAATAGCTAAAAATAACTCAAACATAAAACTTTTTTTTCAAAAGAGAAACCTTTTAGATCAAGGGAACATTTCAAAAATATTTCTCTCCTTAAAATTTTTGATAAATCAAGCCATAATTCAGCGTAGTCGGAAGTCAGTTATGTGCGAAATGCATAAACAAAATTCTAAAATCCCGCAACTAACCTTAACCCACTAAACTTAACAAAAAAAATTCAACGCATCTATTATTCAAAAAAATAGCTTTTTACGAACATGAGCAATGACCTGTGATACCAAAACAACTTTACCCCGTCATTCGCTAAAAAATTTCAGCTGTTCTAAACTCTCAGTCTTATATTGCATTTACTGTTAGTTAAGTTTCTATATGAGATTTCCATATTTATATTGTTTCTTCGCTATGCATGTATAAGAGCCGCTCGCATATTCAGAAACACTAGCCTAATATATAAATAGGAATATTCCCATAATATCATATGTGCCATTTTACAAGAGACAATTAATAGTTAGAACCCAAACAAGCTAAAAGAAAAGAAAAAATGTTGGAAGGGAAAGATAACAACACCATAAATCCTAAAACACTTCCTATAAACTATGAGATGTCTTGCTCCGTAGTTGGAGCTCCAACCATTGCCGCGACCCTTGAATGGTAATAGCATGGAGGCTATACACCCAATCTCGTGTCGCCGGTGATGCTGGTTTTATTGGCGACTTCAGAATCTCCATCTTCCTAAGGGAGGATCTATCGATGGGAGAAGGAATCTTCTTCTAAATCGCCTCTTCATGGAGATTCACTCGTATTGCCTATAGCCAAGAATGAATAGGTGATACTATGGAAAGTAACTCTATGGTGTGTTGGCTCCTTGATCAACAAAATAAACCAAAAAGGTGTTGGTCCAATTGACGGCGATGCCGCCAATAATAGCATAGGTAGTCTTTCGCACCATAGGATAAATCCGATCGTAACTTCCCATCTTTGGGATGGTATTGTGTTGAATGGTGCGCACAACCAGACGGGCAGTCATACGTAGATTATCCGTCTTCCAAACACTGATATCCTAGGAAAAAATCCACTGCACAATCTATGGGTCGGTCACTTCTAAATCATCCAAGTCCGCATCCTTCATGGAAACCTCCAAAACCACAGCAAGATCATCATTACTCAGCTCAATTTGGACACCCTTCACCTTCAATCGAATCAAACTATTGCCTTCATCAAAACTTTACACCAACTAGGCATCGAAAAGGCAGTTACAGTACAAGTTACACTCCCACACAAAGGTCTCGAAGCAGAGGCTCGGTGCAAGTCCTACCATGATGAATAACTCCGCTAGCCTAAAGCGGTGAAATCTTCAGCTCATTCCGGTCGTGCCAAGTGGCCTCTTGAAGGATAAGTCCAGGGTGCTAGGAAGAAGAACCGACAGTGCAGGAAGGTGCCATGGGCTAAGAAGTGGTTGGAGGAAAGAAATAGGGTTTCGATCTGGAGTTGTGGTGGGGCGAGACCTAATGTGCAAAAACCAGCACGAGGGGGAGGCAAGGCTGCTGCTCCTAGGAGCATGAGAAAAATGGCGTCACCTGGTGGTGGAACGGAGGAGAGAGACTGCTACTTTTAATGAGGAGGATGAAGATTAGATTTGCCTGGTTGAGGAAGGAGAAACGAAAGAATGCAACAGAGGGAATTCAGACGTGACTTTTATAATCACGCTCCAAGTTCAGGTTGTGCCAAAACTCGTTGACTAGTAGATCGCTCTAGGTTTACCACTAGGTGGTTAACCACTAGATGTGCTTTGGGCGTTGGTTGAACTTGGACCCAATTATGGTTGGATTAAAAAAAATTGTTTCATGCCATCTCCTTTGAATCGACACGATCTAAAAAAATCTTGTCTTCATTACGATGGTGTCAAAGTCAACCGACTAATTCTTATCCATTCTCCAGCAATTTACAGTAGGCCCAACAAAAACTGCTGCGACCAATAACATTACCATAAACCCGAAAATATTCCAACTATTATTCCGCATTATATGGAAATATTCCTTCAAATAGCTGGTGGGAAGAACAACACTTCCAGTACAAAACTCCAATAGAATTAAATGTCATTCTTATTTTGTCCATCCCTTAAGAGAGAGAAATTTTAAAACCATGATTATAAAATGAAAAAAATTGTCAAGCTAAATATACACTCCTTAATACTTATTTCTAAATAACAGAAACTATTTCATACCAAAACTTCTTAAATCAAATTATTATTATTATTATATATAAATATTTTTGGGTTCAAAAAACCTTTTTAAAATACAAACTTTCCAAATAGATCTAGTAGCAAAATCCTTTGAAACCCTTTTCAATATTTAGAAGCATTTCCAAAATATATATAATAAAATTTCTCTTATAGGGTTGGTCTAAGGAATTGACTAAATTTCTCCAAATAAAAAGATCCAGTTTGCCATCAAAGAGGTGATCGATGAATGCACCCTTGCAAGAACTTTTTTCCATATAGTGCGTCATACAAACTCTAATATCTCACCCATTTGGAATAAACCTGTATCTCCGACTGGAACTCATCATCAAAATCCAAAATTACAAGGTAGCTAGATCTTAACCATCTAGTCAAACACATCCAACCTCTAGGATTCTACCATATTTCGTACTCATGCTCTTTCAAATTATTGCCTAATGCATTATGGGGTAGTTCGGGGTTGGCATAAGAATCTTGAACTCTAAAATATTTCCAACCCATAGTTGTTTGCCCATTCCAATGAGGTAGGACAATAAATATGCTATAGTCAGAATTCTTAGAGACAAGTGAAAAGATGATAATGATAGATTGAGAATACGAATACATTCTCTCATTTTTACCGTAATTCCATAGATCAACTAATCTAGGCTCTAATACCAAATGTAACCATCCGTACTTTAATGAGTCCAAATTTCGACATAATTGAAACTTACCTTAATAATTTATGATGATCTCTCTAAACAAGCACAAGCTTATCGCCAAATGCCTCTTCTTTTAAGAGGACTACCTGGTATGAAGCTTATCCAAGAGATGTTTTGAATTGCATTCATGCCTTTTGGAAAGAGTTCCTAAATAAAGTTCTAGCTTAGGTGAATTGAGTATGACTACTTTACTGATAGTTGAGACTCAAGCTGGGGATGTTTCGGCTTATATCCTTACTAATGTAATTTCCATTCCATTTGGATAAATATTATTATTTGTCGATTTATTCAATGTCGGAATCTGACCTGTTATTAATGTAGGCATTTCTGCTTCTAGAGTGGGATCCACAACTCAAATTAAAGCCATAAAACAAGTAGCTAGAAAATTAAAATTGGAAGTAGCTCAATTCAAAGATTTAGAAGCCCTTGCAAAATTCGCTTATGATCTCGATAAATCTACCGAGAATCAATTGGCAAGAGGTCAATAATTAAGTGAATTGCTTAAACAATCCCAATCAAACTCTCTTATTGTGGTAGAATGGATGGCTACAGTTTATATTAGAGCAAATGAATATATTGATTCATTAGAAATTATACAGATAAAGAAATTTTTTACTAAGTTAAGTACCTACTTAAAAAAGAATAAACCTCAATTTTAAGAAATTTTATCTTCTAGCAAGACATTCACCGAGGAAGCGGAAAGCTTTGAAGGAAGCTGTTCAGGAGCACACCAAACTATTTCTACTTAAGGAAGAAGAATAAATTCATAACTCTAATTCTATTGTTAGAATAAGAGTTATTCTTGCGAATTATTTTTGATTCAGTTCATTCAAAAAAGGGATTTCTTAGTATCTCCACTATAAAAATAGATACAAAAAAATTATGTCCAGTAGGATTTGAACCTATACTAAAGGTTTTGAAGACCTTTGTCCTATCCATTGGACAATGAATGTTTTTCCCTCCTCTTTCATTCTTTCACATTCTCCTTTTCTCTTTTTTTGAGAAAAATAAATGAAAAAAAATTTAGGTAAAAAAAGAATGCATATTTGAATAGATGATGCATATAAAATAAGGAATAAGGGGCGGGTAGTAGGAATCGAAGTAGCATCGTTAGCTTGGACGGCTATGGGTTATAGTCGATGTTAAGTTATCATTCTTAATGTCTCTAATTAAAAATCGAACATGCAATTTTTTTTTCATTTGGCTCCTTTATGGAAAATTGATGTATTCTTAGAAATAAAAAATTAGATCCATAACATCTGTGTCAGCTTTTCTTATTATGGTCACCCAAAGCCACTTGCTTTCTAGATGATCCCCTTAGAGAAGGAGGATTCTATTACCCAAATCCATCAAACCTAATTACGTAATTTCCTGTTTCCACTCGAGGGATCTTGAGGAAAAGAATTTAATTTAGTTTCACCGAGTAAAATAATATGTTGGTTTCAGTAAACCAAAACTATCATTTTCTTGCTATTTGGCTTTAAAATTAGCTTATACAAGACAAAAATTGAAGATCAAGTTAAAAATGGAAATGCACTTTTTGTTTTTTATCTTCATCCATAGATCCTTCACTTATATTTATTAGCCGGAAGATTTGATATAATTTTTTTTATTATGCTTCATAACTCTATAACCCTTTTATTCGATTTCAATTGAACTTTGAATACAAATCATGTGAATTTCTATTTTCCTCAAATATGCTATTGAGGGGAAAAGGATTAAATTCTTTTGAGGAAATAAAATCGAAATATGAAACACCCAAGAGACCCCTTAACTTTTTAAGTTATTAATTGAATGAATCACACTTTTACCACTAAACTATACCCGCTTCATATTTATTGGTATATCTGAATATACCATTTGTCAAACAAAGTAATGAGATGCTATCTTTATAGCACCAAACTTCTTAAAACTTGAGTGTTGCCCCTTCATCTTCCCGAACCGAGGGTACTTGAAGTTGAAGTACATAAAGTTTTTAAAAATAACCAAATTCTAACAAAAATTAGAATAAAGCAAAAAGTCTCATTTTCACTTATTATAAGCCATTACTGATAATCCTAAATTGAAGGAAGTATTAGTTGGGCTATAACTACAATAAATCCCTTATTTTTTTACTTTCCCTTCAACTGACTTATTTTTGAATTTGAACTCAGATTAATTGCATCTTAAAGGTTCAATGTTCCATGAACAAATAAAAGATTTATGTTATATATGTTATGTCATATGTGTGTTTAATTTTTTACATTATATTATTAATATTTGTATGTGCTTTTTTCCAGCTAAATAATTAATTGAATTAAGAAAAAAGGCTCAAAATTCAAAATACTACTTTATACTAATTAATAAATACTAATAACAATTTATTAATTTGAATATTATTTCATTTTCATATTTTATAGATTATTTTATAGTATTTTATATTGTTTTATATTACTAATACTAAGAAATTACACTTCGAATGGAGATAAAAATTGTCCTTATTGTTACTTCAATAACAATTATCTTTGATTTGATACAATAAAAATAAAAATTGAAATCATTTGATCTATGAAATGATTGATTCATTAGAAGTAATGTAACAATCCGGCTAGGGAATGGACTTTTCTAAGAAAATGAAAATCAAGGAAGTAAGGTTTCTTCAATTGAAATCTTTTTTACTCTGCTTCTTGCACCACATAAAAAAATTCAATTTAAATAGGGAGAGATGGCTAAGTGGACTAAAGCGGTTATTTGTACCAAGGGTTCGAATCGCTCTCTCCCCCCTTTATCACTCAGATATCGAATTTTTTTATTCATCACATCTAAGATTATAGCCTGTATCATTGGATAAGAATTCAAAGATGAAGAGGGAAACAAATTTTTTGACTATTATATAAACAAAGAGCCTTAGGGTAAGCATTACACAATCTCTAAGATTTATTTTGGAAAGGGAAGTAGATTGCTTATTTTTTATCACATACACTATGTTGACATAATGCCCTAAAAAGAAACTAAAAAGAAAATGTAGACTTCCTTGAAAAGGTTAATTTTTACTAATTTTTTGTTTCTGTAATACAATAGTAATAAGAAAAGCAAGAATATGATTCCTTCATTACCATATTTTTTTGGTATTTTTGATCATATCCATTATTTAGTATTATGGAGTCTTTAGAAAGTCCTTGTTTACTAGAAGGTCAGAACAAGGAAGTAGGTGATTAAAATCTATCACCGTGCAATTATTTAATATAATACAAGAACAAGGATTTCTATTTTTTAATGGAGGGTTCATAATGTAAAATTATAAGATCTTATAAACTTTTAGGAAATATGTTTCAGATAAATCATGAATTTTTCAGAGCATTTAAGATTTTATCGAAAACTCAACAGCAACTTACCAAATAAAGGTTAAGAGCAAAAATATTATAAGTATGATAAGCATAAATTCTATGATAAAATTGAAAAGAGAATAAGCCTCGGGCAATTTGCCAAAGAAAAAATTACCTGAAGAAAGGGTAGAATTAAGATAAATACATATTAAACTAAAGACATTATGCATAACAAACATTTCGGTCTTATAGATTACAAAACAAGATTTTGATTGCGTTCTTTCTATGAGGGAAAATTAAAAGGTAGGTCAAAAAACCTTCTTGTTCATCGAATGCTCACAAATCAAAAATCTTCCCTTTCATTCTCAAATGAGAATACAAGGAATTTTTGTTTCATAATATATTAGTCAATCCTTTTTTTCTATATTGTCATGCGTTGAAACCTAGCAGTAATATATTTCATATATATTTGAATTGGGATTGACGAACGACTAATATTGTTATTAGTCTTTATTGGTATTGAAGAGAAATTAGAAATTGAAATAGGGCATGGTAAAGTGGTAAGGCTATGGGTTTTGGTCATGTTATTCGAAGGTTTGAATCTGTTAGGTCGAAGTTTAGTTCAACCCAATATGTACTAGTCACGAGAAATTAAAGGCACTTGAGTAAGTTGGAATATTTAGTCAAGTATGCTACCGTTGAGTCCGCATGAAGTCATTATATAAATTTTCTTTGTCAAAGTCCTTGGATAAAAATCACAAAGTCATATAAGTCCAAGTGGCCATTAGAGTCACAATTCAAGCTCTCCTTATTATGCTTGAAGTAAAATGAAAATGAAGAAGAAGATAAATTTAGAATTAACCCCTTTCTAGTGGGTTTACAAGCCTTTTTATTGAAAAATCATGTCCTTATATCGCTGACACGTGGCACTCAAAAAGATGAACGACTGAGATTCTCCTGATATGGCACTTTGATGATCTGTTTGCATAAGTTTCCTTCGATTCCTTCATGACAATGTGGCTTGGTTCGACCAATCGAGGGTTGCCACATGGCTTTGTAGGGTGCTTTTTGCATTGAGCTCTTGATGTATGATAGGGCCAACATGCAATAGCTTCATATGCTCAATATGCTATAGCTTCATATACTCACTATGCGAGCTTCCTAACCTCAACATGTGATAGCTCCACAAGCTTAATATGCGATGGCTTCATGAAGTCAATATGCTATAGCTTCATAACTTTGACATGCAATGGCACTATAACTTCAATATGTGATGGCTTGATTGTTCAACTTGCGATGGTTTCTCAGCCTTAACATGCGATAGCTCCATAAACTCAATATTCAATAGCTTGATGAACTCAATTTGTGACAGCATCTTAATTTTCATTAGGTGATAGCTCACTTTCTACATGCGATAGCTTCAAAGTGTCAACCTTCGATAGCTTTTTGGTCAACATGCGATTGAAATAGAGACATCAACCCTCATTAGCCTTTCTACTCAACATGTAATAGCTTTGGGATCATCAACCGTCGATGGCTTAGTGGTCAACATGTGACGGCTATTGAGACATTAGCCCCTGATAGCCTTTTTATTCAGCATGTGATAGCTTCAGGATTACCAACCTTCCATAGATCAATGGTTAACATGAGCTGGCTTTGGAGACATCAACCTTTTAAAGCTAATTGGTCAACATGATATGGCTATAAAGGCATCAACCCTCGATAGCCTTTCTATTCAACATGCGATAGCTTTTGGTTCATTAACCTTTAATAGCTCATTGGTCGACATGAGATGGCTATATAGACATCAACTCTCGATAGTCTTTGAATTCAACATGTGATGGCTTTAGGATTATCAACTGCCGATAGCTTTGAAGCATTGGTCTACAATAACTTCTTAATGTTATAACATACCAACCTTGCTTGTATCATCTTGCGATAGCTCCGTTCATTATTAACCTATAACATCTTGCTTCGGTGTAATTACCCGAAATTTCATCATATTAATTTCCGAATATTTAATTAATTTTAAATATTCAAATAATAGGTTTTATAATTAAAATAAAAACAATTTTAAATAATAATATTGAAAATAAAATAGTTTTTAAATTTAGTTTACAAAAATATTTTGTTCAATGAAAAATAGAAAATGTGACTGGAAACCGTTTTCCGAATTTTCGACGTTTCATCGTATAAAAGTTATTTGAAATGTTGTAATCAAAATAGCATAAGTATATACATATTCATTTAGAAATAAATGAGGATATGTATGTATCCAGTATGCATTAGTTAAGTGTATGTATATATATATATATACTTAAGATAATATAATATAAAATTATATAAAAGTAAACATCACATCATGGAAACATGTTCAAACATTAAGTACATGCATTTATGACATGTTGGCTTTGATTTGAAGGGGAAGGGGGCTATGGTGGCGTAAGTACAAGGGGAGGAAGGCTTGGTGATGAGGTGGAAGCATATGAATGAAGGGAAAAGGACAAGGGTATAATGGTAATTCCATTTATGCATTTTATATAAAAGTTTTCTTCCATTTTCTTTTCCCTTATTCTTTTCACTTTTTCCATTTTTTTTCAAAATTCTTCATCATCCTAAAAGCTTCATGAAACCTTCTAATGGCTTCCATTCATAATTTTAAGTTTTTAAAAATCCAAGTTTAAACTTTTAAAATAATTTCAAACTTGTTAAATCTCCTCCTTTTCATTTTAAAAACTTCTCCATTTTCCTCCCACTTCATTCAGCCATAACTTCCTCCAGACTACTCCAAATCATAATTTTCTTTTGTTAAAAGCATGTAAAATTCCAGTGGCTACAACTTTTATTTTCATCACTTCTACAAATTTCGAGAATTTATATGTCAAAATATCAATTGTTTACAGAGTGTTTTTGGACCTAGAATTCCAAGTCCGAAAATGGTCATTTTTATTTGGACCACATCTTCTTCAAAATAAATCGTAATTGAGTGTTTATTTTTCTTAAATTGTAGAGGAAATAATTTCTTAAAACTTTCCTTTTAAGCATGTTACCAAATTTCGAGAGTAAAATGTCTAAAAACCAAGGAGAAGATGACCCTTTTCAAGTTTAATTTTGGTGATTTCCAAGCTCTACAAGTTTAAAGTTTATTTCAAGTTCCTAAACAGATTTGATGAGTAAAATACTACACCTTCTTAAACCAAGTTTATACTATGTTAATGTTCATGTTAATACCCTATGAATGCTTATTGTATATGTAAAATGATGGTTTGGTTGTTTGTTTATTTCATGCTTTGAAATGTTGTCGCATTTGAAAGTTAGTAAACATGTGGCTAGCTATATGAAAAGTTGATAGTTAGAGTTAATATAATTGTTAGTAAATACTTGTTACATGTTGAATCATCATTATTTACCTTGTATTGTACTTAAACCATTACTATGTGATGTTTGGTTTTATGGCTAATGTCATAAGTTTGTTTTCCCAACTATCTGTACAGCGATAAACGCTATATCAACACTTCGGAAAATCACCTTTTATCAAAACCGTTTGGTTTCATCTTCATGCTTGGAATTGTTTTACAAGTTAAGCAAGATTTTGAATAACAATGTTTTCAAAAGTAATAAATCGTTTTAATATTGATTATTTAATTTAATTAATTACTTAATTAATAAGGATTAAGATAATTAATTACTAAGTTAATGATGTGTTTTAAATTTAATTAATTAGCTGGTTAATGATTGTTTAAATTAATCAATCATTTTATTTAGTAATGTTTAAAGTTAATTAATCATTTTGCTAATGATGCTTTTAAATTAATAAATCATTTTACTAACGACTTTTAAAATTCATCATCTTATTTTAACTCTAATTAATCTTTCCTTTATTAATGTTTATAATTAATAAATCATTTTTAAATAATAAGAATTAATTAATTAATTAATTATATTTAAATATATTAATCAACTGAATTAATAAAATGAGAATTAATTAATTTTATTAATTTTATTTAAATTTATTAATTAAATTAATGATGTTTTAAAGGTGAGTTACCCATTTTAATTAAAGGTTATTGGAGTTAATTAATCAACTTAATTTATGAAGTTTAAAAGTGAATTTATCAAAGTAACCATGATGTTTTGACTTTGTTATTCATTTTAAATACTGATAATTAATTGTTCATTAATTTAATTAATTATATTTTACAAATTAATTGGATTAATAAGGTTTAAAGTGGTTTACCATTTTTATTATTTAAAGACATTTGAAGTTCAAAAATCAAATTGTGTGATGAAGTTTAAAGTTAATTAACCAATGTAATAAAGATGTTTTAAGTTATTAAATCCTTTTTAAGTTGATGTTTTGAAGTTAGTAAACTCTTTTAACAAAGTGTTTTAAAGCTAGTATTTGTAATGTGAGGCCAAGCACGAATTCAGGTTTTTAAAAGAAAAGGTTTGATTCGTTTATGGAAATGAATTAATTTCCGTAAAGCGATTCGCTTATATGAGAACGATTTATTGTATAGTTAGCACTAAACGTCGAAGAAGTAGACTCGTTGCTATTTCGAAAGTTAAGAATAATAGTGAGATATGACTTTGAGGTAACACTATCTTGACTTGTCCGGTATTATTGTTAACCAAGAAATAGTACAAGTTGGAATTCGATGAGTGGTGATAAGTACACAAGATTTAATTTCCATTTACGATCGTTTTATATCCTCGATAGTTGGTTTCCCAATTATCGGTTACCTCGGCCTTCTTTATATTTCATCATTCTAAGACGTTGTATTTCTCACTTGAGCTTTGTTATCCTTTGTCAAAAATGACTAAACCTAAAGAGCGAGTGGGGGCCAAGCTATGTGGGGTTGCTCCCATTAGGGTATTTTCACATCCACTCTAGATTGGATTCGGTGTTGCGCATTGAGATGTGAAATACTCGGATACTCGGTAACAGTTGGCGGGTCGGGCTTGGAGGTTTCCGAGAGCCATCGGAGTTCTCAAGTATATTTCTAGAGGTATACTTTCTGTAAGGGGGACGCACCCTCCTAGTCATTGTTGGAAATTTTCCTTTTCTTATTTGATTCGAACCTTTGAATCTGTTTTCTTTAATTACAACGGGAAGAGTCAACTACTCTTCGCGGTGTTCAATTATTGGTTTTTTCCATTCTATCGAGTTTGGATAGTTATCCTGTTTAGTCCATTCTATCGAGTTTGGACTGTTGTCTTGTTTTATCCATTCTATCCAATTTGGATTTTTATTCAGACTATTTCCATTCTTTCAAGTCTGGATGTTATACTGATTGTACCCATCATCTATGTTTGGAATTGCTCCTTATTGTTCATTTCCATTTTTGTTATGTTTGGTTGTTGTTTATGCGGGAGAAAAGCCGTTCCGCATTAGCGGCGTCATCCCACATATTATTGTTTAAATACATCTCATTTGTTTGATAGTTTTATTCATACCAGACATTTTGTCTGACCTGAGTTGTTTATTTTCCCTAAACTCTTGGGTACTCAATTATATATGGGTAGTCCAAGAATAACAGGTTTTCTTTGGAGCTCTTTGTAGACGCTGATCAAGCAGGCGGCTCCTTAGTTATCTAGTTATTTATTTCCATTGTATGATTATGTAGGTGTATTTGGTATCTTAAAAATGAAAAGTCAGAATGTATAGCTATCAATCTATTAGACGTGGTATTTTTTTTATAACTCTGATAACTCCTAATAAGGAGTAACCTTTTGTACTATATCATTTTATATTATTGTAACCATTTCGCTATGAGGTTTATTTATTCTATCTTGTTCTGTTCCTTATTTTACCCTAAGACAACTTATCTTTAGGATGCTTGGGAAACGGCACACGAATACCGAGGATGTATTAAGTGTTGTTCCCAGGGATCAAAAATGTAGGTCGTCATAGATGGTATCCGAGCTTAGGTTTAGCGAACCACTAAGCCTGTTGGGGCTAACTCTCTAAGGATATGATTAGTAATATCCTAGGATAAGGTCTGAGAGTATAGGCATATATTGAGTGTGTATTTGTTAGTGCTATAAAAATGTTTTATATTGTGTTGTTTGATCCATTGAGTGGTATATGAATTCTGGTCGATCCGTCTGATCAGCGTTATCGATAGGCATTCCTAAATACTTGAACAGATCTTCCAATACAATATTTTTTTAAAATGGTAAATGAAATAATTTTACCTAGGAATATGTTTTACATATATAAGAATGATTTTCAAAATTAATATAGTTGTATAGTTGAGTTGATTGTTTATAAATGATAATATTTTATTGTTATCATTTAGAATTTGTTTAGTTATGCTCATCCAGTTTGAGCATTAACTATTGTTGAATAAGTATATAAGAAATTTTCCTTAGTAAGATATAGGTCGAGTAGATAGGAATTAGGGAATCTTGGAATGAACCACTTGTGAATTAAGTTTCACAGTTTGATTATAAGGTGTTTGGCGAAAGGGTTAAGTTAAAAGTCATCTTTTAATAATGTTATAAATAAATAAAAATTTAGAGGATAAATATTTGAGAAAATTTAATTATAATAAAGGTGAATCATTTAAATGTAAGTTTAACTCACATCCAAATTTGCTATATCATATCTATGATGCTATAAACTATTTTTGATTTCTTGGATGATAGTTAGATTTGTTTGATTGATTAATTGAAATTAATCCTGATATTCCATTTAAACTATTTAAGTGCCATTATAGCAATTTCTGTTATACCGTCATTTATTAAATAGCATCCCCTAAACCCTTTTGTGTGTTTGAACTTGAGATTGTATTTTCCCAAAAGTAGATGTTTAAAATTCATTAATCATTTTGATTAATGATATTTTAAATTAATTAATCATTTTAACTAATGATGTTTAAAATTAATTAATCTTTTTGGATTAATGAGATTTGGATTTAATTAATCATTTTAAGTAATGATATTTGAATTTAATTAATTATTTTAATTAATGATATTTGAAAATTAATAATCATTTTAATAAATGATATTTAAAAGTAATTATTTATTTTAATTAATGATTATTTGAATTTAATAAATCATTTGATAAATAATATTTTAAGTTAGTTAATTGATTTAATAAGTGAGTTTAAACTAAATTAATTGATTTGATGAATGTGTTTTGGAAGTAATTAATTATTTTATTAAAGATAATTGATTTGTTCACTAAAGGAAATTGTAAATTTGATTATTTATCTTTTGGGATAGTTAATATTATTTTAGATTTATAAAAGAGATTATAAATGTGATTTATTATCTTTCACGATAATTAATGTTATTTTAAATTTAATAAACGAATATAAATTTGATTTATTTTCTTTGGAAGATTTATTTGGTTTTAAGGTTTTAAAAAGAATATTATAAATCACCCCCCAAGACGATTAACATTGTTTGGAATTTATAAAAGGTATTTAAATTTTTTTATTATACCTTTAGATAATAAATATTGTTTTAAATTAATAAATGATGGTTTTTAAACGAGAACTTTTAAATAGAATTGTTTATAAATAAAGCTAAGTGTAAATTTTTTTGGGATTTTAGTAAACGACATTTATTTTGTCTCTTGTTTTAATACAATTAGTATTATAAATTTGTCTTTCCAAATAACATTGAATGAGTTTTGGAAAATTTAAATCCTCGAATTGTTTAAAATGATTTCAAAAGATTTTGAGAAAAGTAATAGCGTTATTAGTTGGAAATATTTCTAAAGTGTAAATATTTTGGAAAAGAAATTTTAAGTAGAATGCTTTTTCTTTGAAAAATTCGAAGGGAAATATTTCGATTAGTTTTGTGGTAATCTGAATAATCTTCTAAGTGACGATCAGATGCTGCTTAGGCAAATGTTGTGGAGTACTTAATAAATTATTCTCTTTATGATTGTGCGATTGAAATGAATTCAAATCCGAACGAACCCAAAGATGAGTTCTGAAATTTATGTCATTTAAAAAGAATAGTGTAGTCAAGAAACCAATAATTTTAGAGTATAACTTTCAATTTTGTCCGAGTAAGTTTGGATAATCTTCTAAGCAATAACCAAAGGCTAATGAATAAAGAATGGTATGCTTAGATAATTTCCTATATTTTAGGCAATCAAGAAAGTTTTTGGACCTAAGTTAGGATTTTGTTGTTAATATTTTGACATTTTAAATAATGTTGAGTGTTAGATTTTTTTTCCTTATGGAACTTGAATGATTGATAGTGTTAGTGTATTCCTTTATGGAATTTTGTTGATTTGATTTAACTGAATTTGATTGATTGATTGTGTGGTCTAATGTACCATAGTATATAAATTTAAAAAAAATTTATAAACCAAGGTTTTTAATTTTTTTATTAGGAATTAAATCCCGATGCTTTCGAAAATGTGATTTTGGAATTTTTTTGGGTAAGTGATAATAATTGTTCACTCTAGTTATTATATTTGGAGGAACCGGAATACCACTGGATGCTCCATGTTGTTTTGATTCTAGATTTTTACATGTTTTGCTAGGAGGACCGTCTTCTAGTTATTTTTGGTTTTGGTTTTAATATATTTCTTTTTGAAGAAATTTGAAAAAAAAATTGAATATAAGAGCCCAGACATTTAGTTCTAAATTTACCTTTTGATATGATTGGATGTGCAGTATTTTATTTCAGGATATTCTCTGAATTTGGTTTCATATAGATTAATATCATACTAGTTTTTACTAGATAAGTTACATCTAAATGTGTTAGGTATTTCTAGGGTAGTTTGTTTCCTGGGATAGGATTGTGGTAAATTTCGAGGACGAAATTCTTTTAAGGAGGGAAGAGTGTAATGACCCGAAATTTATTTCCGAATATTTAATAATTTCAAATATTAAAATAATAGGTTTTATAATTAAAATAAAAACAATTTAAAAAAATAAATATTGAAAATAAAATAGTTTTCAATTTAGTTTACAAAACTATTTTATTCAATGAAAAACAGAAAATGTGATAGGAAATCATTTTCTGAATTTTTGATGTTTCATTGTACAAAAGTTGTTTGAAATGTTGTAATCAAAACAACATAAGTGTATACATATTCATTTAGAAATAAATTAGGATATGTGTGTATTCATGTATGCATTATTTAAGTGTATGTATGTATATATACTTAAGATAATATAATATAAAATTATATAAAAGTAAACATCACATCATGGAAACATGTTCAAACATTAAGTGCATGCATTTATGGCATTTTGGCTTTGATTTGAAGGGGAAGGGGCTATGGTGGCGTGAGTACAAGGGGAGAGAGGCTTGGTGATGAAGTGGAAGCATATGAATGAAGGGAAAAGGATAAGGGTATGATGGTAATTCCATTTATGCATTTTATATAAAAGTTTTCCTCCATTTTCTTTTCCCTTATTCTTTTCACCTTTTCCATTTTTTTCAAAAGTCTTCTTCTTTCTAAAAGCTTCATGAAACCTTCTAATGGTTCCATTCATAATTTTAAGTTTGTAAAAATCCAAGTTTAAACTTTTAAAATAATTTCAAACTTGTTAAATTTCCTCCTTTTCATTTTAAAAACTTCTCCATTTTCCTCCTACTTCATTCGGCAATAACTTCCTCTAATCTACTCTAAATAAAGATTTTCTTTATTTCAAACCATGTAAAGTTCTGGTGACTACAACTTTTATGTTGACTATTTCCTCAAATTAAGGGAATTGCTATGTCAAAATATCAATTGTTTACAGAGTGTTTTTGGACCTAGAATTCCAGGTCCGAAAATGGTCATTCTTATTTCGACTATATCTTCTTCAAAATAAATTGTAATTGATTTTTTATTTTTTTTAAATTGTAGAGGAAAGATTTCCTAAAACTTTTCTTTTAACCACGTAACCAAATTTCGAGAGTAACATGTCTAAAAACTAAGGAGAGGATGACCATTTTCGAGTTGATTTTTGGTGGTTTCTAAGCTCTACAAGTTTAAAGTTAAATTCAAGTTTCTAAAAAGGTTTGGTGAGTAAAACTACACCTTCTTAAACCAAGTTTATACTATGTTAATGTTCATGTTAATAGCCTATGAATGCTTATTGTATATGTAAAATGATGGTTTGGTTGTTTGTTTATTTCATGCTTTGAAATGTTGTTGCATTTGAAAATTAGTAAGCATGTGGCTAGCTATATGAAAAGTTGGTAGTTAGAGTTAATATAATTGTTAGTAAATACTTATTACATGTTGTATCATCATTATGTACCTTGTATTGTACTTAAACCATTGCTATGTGTTGTTTGGTTTAATGGCTAATGTCGAAAGTTTGTTTGCCGAACTGCCCGTATAGCGATAGTCGCTATATCGGCACTTCGGAAAATCACCTTTTATCGAAACCATTTGGTTTCATCTTCGTGCTTGGAATTATTTTACAAGTTAAGCAAGATTTTGATAACGATGTTTTCAAATGTAATTAATCATTTTAATATTGATTATTTAATTTAATTAATTACTTAATTAAAAGGATTAAGGTTAACTAATTACTAAGTTAATGATGTGTTTTAAATTTAATTAATTAGCTGGTTAATGATTGTATAATCAATCAATCATTTTATTTAGTGATGTTTAAAGTTAATTAATCATTTTTCTAATGATGCTTTTAAATTAATAAATCTTTTTACTAACGGCTTTTAAAATTCATTAACTTGTTTTAACTCTAATTAATCTTTCCTTTATTGATGTTTATAATTAATAAATCATTTTTAATTAATGAGAATTGATCAATTAATTATTATATTTAAATATATTAATCAATTGAATTAATGAAATTAGAATTAATTAATTAATTATATTTAAATTTATTAATTCATTAAATTAATGATGTTTTAAAGATGAGTTACCCTTTTTAATTAAAGGTTATTGGAGTTAATTAATCGACTTAATTTATGAAGTTTCAAAGTGATTTTATCAAAGTAACCATGACGTTTGACTTTGTTATTCATTTTAAATAATGATAATTAATTGTTCATTAATTTAATTAAATATATTTTACTAATTAATTGGATTAATAAGGTTTAAAGTGGTTTACCCTTTTTATTATTAAAGACATTTGAAGTTCAAAAATCAAATTGTGTTGAAGTTTAAAGTTAATTAATCAATGTAATAAGGATATTTTAAGTTATAAATCCTTTTTAAATTGATGTTTTGAAGTTAGTAAACTCTTTTAACAAATTATTTTAAAGCTAATACTTGTAATGTGAGGCCAAGCACGAATTCGGGTTTTTAAAAGAAAAAGTTTGATTCGTTTATGGAAATTAATTAATTTCCGTAAAGAGATTCACTTATATGGGAACAATTTATTTGTACACTTAGCACTAAACGTCAAAGAAGTAGACTCGGCGCTATTTCGAAAGTTAAGAATAATCGTAAGATATGACTTTGAGGTAACAATACCTTGACTTGTCCGTTATTATTATTAACCAAGAAATAGTACAAGTTGGAATTTGATGAGTGGTGATAAGTACACAAGACTTAATTTTCATATATGATCGTTTTATATCCTCGATAGTTGGTTTCCCAATTATTGGTTACCTCAGCCTTATTTGTATTTCGTCATTCTAAGATGATGTATTGCTCACTTGAGCTTTGTTATCCTTTGTCAGAAATGACTAAACCCAAAGAGCGAGTGGGGGCTAAGCTATGTGGGGTTGCTTCTATTAAGGTATTTGCACATCCATTCTAGATTGGATTTGGTGTTGTGCATTGAGATGTGAAATACTCGGATACTCGGTAATAGTTTGTGCGGTCTGGCTTGGAGGTTTCCGAGAGCCATCGGAGTTCTCAAGTATATTTCTAGAGATATACTTTTGGTAAGGGGGCGCACCCTCCTAGTCATTGTTGGAAATTTTCTTTTTCTTATTTGATTCAAACCTTTGAATCTGTTTTCTTTAATTACAATGGGAAGAGTCAATTGCTCTTCACAGTGTTCAATTATTGGTTTTGTCCATTCTATCGAGTTTGGATAGTTATCCTGTTTAGTCCATTCTTACGAGTTTGAACTGTTGTCTTGTTTTATCCATTCTATCCAATTTGGATTTTTGTTCAGACTATTTCCATTCTTTCAAATCTGGATGTTATACTAATTGTACCCAAAATCAATGTTTGGATTTGTTTTTTATTGTTCACTTCCATTTTTGTTATGTTTGGTTGTTGTTTATGCGGAAGAAACCTCATTCTGCGTTAGCGGCGTGGTCCTACATATTATTGTTTAAATACATCCCATTTGTTTCATAGTTTTATTCATACTAGACATTTTGTCTGACCCGAGTTGATATGCCTTGTGGAAAGATAAAAGGTTTCTCGTTTATTTCCCTTAGATGGGTGCTTTGACCAGGCCCGACAGTGGGATCAAAGACTTAATTGACCATCGCTCTTTGGATAGTTGCTTTGGTCAGCCCTTGTGGTGGGACCGAAGGCTTCTCATCCATCTTCCTTGGATGGTGCTTTGACTAAGCCTGGCGATGAGATCAAAGGCTTAATTAACCATCACTCTTTGGATGGTTGCTTCGACCAGACCTTGCAATGGGACCGAAGGCTTCTCGTCTAACTCCTTTGGATTTATGCTTTGACCAACCCGATGACATGATTAAAGGTTTAGTTGACTATCACTCTTTGGATTATTACTTTAGCTCGGCCTTTTGGTGGGAACAAAGATTTTTCATCCATCTTCCTTAGATGGGTGCTTTAGCCAGGCTCAACGACATGATCAAAGGCTTAATTAACCATCACCCTTTAGATGGTTGCTTCAGCCAGGCCTTGTGGTTGGATCGAAGGCTTAGTTATCCTCTTCCGAGTATAAGGTGTGCTTCTACCTAACGAATCTTACTAACCTCATCAGGTTAGGAGATAAGTCAAACATACTGCATCTTAGTCTAGGGGCTATTATTTTGGAAAGATATTATAATAATCCACTTTTTCCATCAAATGTTGTGAAATATGGTCTCAAATGTTCATCATTCCACGTTCTTGATTTCACATTTCCATCTAGTATACTTAATCGATATGTTTCTAGGGAAATGACTTCATGGACGACCAGTGGTCCCACCCAATTTGGTCCTGGTGGGACATATGCTGGATCCTTAGTATTTGCCATTACTCTTCTTAGCACTAGATCTCCTTTCTTAAATGTTTTTCCTTTTACTTTTGAATAAGAATATTTGTTAATCTTCACTGGTATTCAACCGTCTATGTGGCATCTTGATATGTTAATTTGTTAAGCAAGTCGAGGGACTCTTTCTTTATTTATTGATTTGATTCATTCATACGTGCATGTAATTTTTTGACCCAAAGGAACCTTGACCACGACTGGTAGCATGGTTTCAAACCTGTGGGTTAAAGATTATAGGATATGTCTAGTAGCTGTCCTTGTGTAAGTTCTACTTACCAAAAAATGAGGGGAAGCTCTGCTACGTAATTTCCCTTTGCTTTACGCAAATGTTGCTTTAGGAGATTCTTTATGGTCTTATTTGCTGCTGCTGCTGCCTCATTAGCCTTTGGATGAGCTACTAATGAAAAACTTTTTAGTATTCCATTTCTTTTACACAAGCGGATGAATTCTTCACTTTCGAATTAACTCCCATTATCAGAAATAATCTTATTTGTGAGTCCAGATGTGGTATATTCTTTATGACAAACTTTAAAACCTTTCCTTTTGTGATGTTTGGCAACGGCTTTGCTTCTACCAATTTAGTAAAGTAATCAAAGACTACTATGGCAAATTTTTCTCCTTATTTGAGACCAAAAGAGGTCCAATTAAATAAACTCCCCGTATGTCAAAAGGCCATTGCTTTGCAATGGTAGTCAATTCGTTTGGAGGTAACCGTGGAATTCTTGAAAAATTTAGCATTTATTACACCTTTTACCGTAAGACAATGCTTCCCGAGTCTTATGAGGCTAATAGTATCTTTTCCTCGTTAATTTCTTTGCTAGTATTATCCCATTAGTCCTCACGGAATCCCTTATAGTTTTCTTTTAATAGTCTTGCCCTTACCATTAGTATCCACAGAGTCCCTTATGGGTTTCTTTCAATAATTTTACTCTTATTTATAAAGTAGCGCATCGTAGATACGGCATTGAATATCCCTTCCTATATAATATTCCATCGATCAGGGTGTATGAAGGGCATGGTGTTTTAACTTTAGTGACTCATTTTTTCCCTTGGGCAATATACCCTTTCCCAAAGTATTCGATTAATAACATCATCCAACTATTAGTGTATTCATTCTCATAAGTACTATTTCCCATTCTCTTGGGAGCTCTCTCATGACTACTCTCTCTTCAAGGGTCATCTTTGCCATATTATGGTTGTTCAGCCTGGGATTGAGTTAAAACTAAAGCCTCGTTATTTGGTTCTTCTTCCAAAATTACAACATTTGACTCTTTTTTTCCTGATTTGATACTAGGGTTCCATTGAATTCCAATGGAATTGATTTTAACTTCCAGTGCTCCTCACGAGCTTGCTAGTTTTTCTAAAGAACCTGCTTGTACCTTCTTTTCTCTTGGTATTTAATGAATAGTAAAGTCTTCAAACTGAACTAGCATTTCATGAATCCTTTCCATATACTGGACCAACGGACCGTCTTTGGTTTGAAATAAATTTTCAATTGATTTACCATTAGCTACGAACCGCTAAATATTTCAATCCTTGGGATTTTTAGTTGTCGAGCTAAGGTTAACCCTGTTATCATGGATTCATACTCAACCATATTATGCAGAAAATCCTAGCTTCATTGCATGATGTAGTCTATGTCCATCGGGTGTAATTATCACATAACCAAGCTTGTTTCTTGTTCATTTGAAGCCGCGTCTACATATAGTTTCCATTTTGGTTCAAGTTTCTTTTCATTTTCTAATTTCTCTATAATAAAACCTATACATTCGGCTATAAAGTCGGCTATAGCTTGCCCTTTAATCGATGTTCGAGGTAAATACTCAATGTCGTACTGGCTTAACTCCATTTCCCATTTTATTAATCTTCCAAGCATTTTGGGTTTATTGAGGACTTGCCTTAATGGGTAATTGGTTAATGAATAGGTGGGCTTGGAAATAAGATCTTAGCTTCTACGATTTTAGAAACAAACAATAGGCTAATTTCTCTATAACCGGATATCTAATTTCAGCATCCTTTAACCTCTTGCTAGTGTAGTATACCAGATATTGAATTCCATTCTCTTTCCTTATTAAGATTGAGCTAATTGTGTGTTCAGATACTGCCATATAAAAGAACAAGTCTTCTCCCTCGATGGTGTATAAAGTATCAGTGGCATTTCTAAATGATCTTTTACTCTTGGAAAGTTTTTTGGCACTCTTCTGTCCATTCAAAGGTTTTTCACTTTTTAATCACATCGATGAAAGGAATGCGTTTGTTAGTTGTCGTTGACACGAATCTATTGTGTGCTGCAATTTATCCATTCTGTCCTTGTTGCGTTGGAAAATGGCACAGCACCCCGATATTGGATGAAAGCACCAAAAATATAAATAATCAAAATAAACAAAAGAAAGGATGCGATTTTTATGGTGGTTTGAAAAATTCTTCGGCCTACGTCCACTTTAATTTTGTTATCTTATATTCTCTCTGAAATACATAGATTACCACTCAAATCCGATCACAATCTAGTAGATTTCAGATTTAATAGGGTTTGGGGAAGAAGAAGACTAAAAAAAGTCCAAAAGGAAAATGTCCTTTCCAAGTGGTAGTTAGCTTCCTATTTATAGGTGATTCCACGCACCAATCTCATTATCCGGGCCTGAATTTATCTAAATCTTCAAGATCCAATAATCCAGCAGGTAGAACAGATCAGTCCACACAAATATCATGAAAAATCAGCTTGGTAGCAACTTAAATTAGGTCGGTGTCGATCTAAATTTATGTATCTGAAACCCATTTTCTCTTCATATTTAAGCTCCTTTCATCCATCTCTTGCCATTCCAAGTCTAAAAATCATGTTGGTGCTAACTAAATCATATCGGTACCGACATGATTTTGTTGCTCGAAAGTTCATGAAACTTCAAAAGTTTCTTCATATCATCATTCTAGATAGTTCTAATCATGTTGGCATGAATCATGTCATTGAAAATCATGTCAGTACCAACATGAATCATGTCGGTATCAACCTGATTGGATTTTTGAAACTTGGCCAAACCTTTGATTTCTTCAATTTTGACATCTTTTAAGCTCCTTAAGTCATTCTTTCATCATTTTGCAGTCCATTTCATCTGTTTGAGTCTAATCTAAGAATATGGAAAATTTGCCCATAATACTTGCCCTCCAAAGTACGCCTTATGTATGTAATGTGTGCGTTGCTGCAGAACATGTTCCTGGAGTGATCAGTCATTGGTAGTTGAATTATTTAGCTATCCATCGATCCAATTTATGTTGAATCATCCAGTACCTTCGGATCAATCGGCAAGTCAAAGTCCGTTCTAGACCATAATAGCTAAGAACTCTAGTCCTTGCTTAAGTGTTAGTCGTAAATTGTAATCACTATGTGTTCATCAGACTTGCCATATCATATATCATTATCTAAGCTATCCCATGTTTACCTGGGGATAAGTTATCAAACATCATTATCAGAGTCATTACATGTTCCCTTGGGGTTGGGTTATCATGTTTCAATATCGTCCCATGTTTGCTTAGGATTTAGGTTATTATAAATATATATATATATATATATATCATCTCATGTGATCATGCATTGTTAATTATAGTGGTGCATTGCCACCAATTGGAATGTTAGTTATAAATCGTCTAGTATTGCTAAGCATCTCATTATAAGTTGCCCAACTGAATTGAGGCATTGTCAATCATCAACTAATTAATAATCGTTATCTAATTATAAGGCGTTCAAATCCTAAAGTTAAGTTTAGATCTCTCCTGATCACATTATCTACGTCCAATCTAGTGTTTGGTCTCTTTGGATCACATTATCTACGTCCAATTTAGTGTTTGATCTCTCTAGATCATTCAACACCCAGTCTAGCTAGGGTTTGAAAGTAACCAAGGATCGTGCAATATGGAATATTAAATAAACTATCTACTTATGCAGAATGTAAATGTAAAAGTGAAGTAACAAAGTAAATAACACCAGAGATTTTTATACTGGTTTGAACTTCCCATTCTACGTCCAGTCCAGACTCCTTCTGGAATTTAACTATCAACCCTCACTTAAATCGAAGGAACAGGTATTATACCGCCTGAGCAACCAAACAACTTTAATACTAACTGCCTGAGGACTCTACAACAGGACTTCAATCTTTTCCTTTACAAAGAAATAACTTGACTATATATTGTGTCTTTAATACACTGAGTAGTCGAACTGGAGTACAACTTCTATAACCTTTAAAAATAATGCAGAATGAGTGTGCAGAGGCTAGGAAGTAACTTTGGACCAGATTTAAATATTGTGGAGTGAAAGAGTGCTGGTGTAAACTTTCTATTGGAATAAATATGGAGTTTATAGCGTTTGGAAGCAATATGAGAATGATTTGAGAGAATAAGATTGTATTTTGTTTTTGGGATGGTGGAAGGCTTATATAGGAGTGAATGGAAGCCAATAAATAGTTACAATTCTTCAGAAATTCCCATTAGGAAAGATGCATCTGTTGAAAGTTTGCAAATGGTTCAATAGGCAGTTAATATTCATTTCGAATGGTAATGTAAGGTATCCGTTGGCTTTCAATTCAAAGTGCTTTGTAGTACAACTGGCATGCATGCAGTTTCTCTGCTAGTTGGGCTGGGTTCGAATCCCACCCCACCTCTATCCCACTAATTTTTGCTCCACTCCTTCTGATTAAACAACAATTCAATAATGCTGCTAATTGCCTTATTGACAAAAGCATCCTCAGTAGAGTTGGTAAAGGAGTCCGTTCCCTCAACAAGTGATGTGGGTTCGAATTGCAGCGTGTCTTCTTTTTATCACCAATTTAGTTTTGCCTCTCTGTTCAATAATAAAAGGTGCTGTGTAGAATTTGATGTAAGCAAATGTAGTTTGTTGGTAAGTTGGTGTGGTTTACTCCTTGGTTGTCTGGGTTTGAATCTTGCCACCACTAAATTTTGCGAACTTATATTCCACTCTCTCCATGCATGCATGATATAAAACTGCCAATTCAAATGCTTACAAAAGCCTTCATAGTTTGGTTTGTAGAGAGCGGTGACTTTGTTCTTAGCACTTGATTTCAAATTTTGCTTTGTTTAATTTTTTTCGTTTTCAGGCTCCATTGTCCAAGAAAATTTATTTTCAAATCATTTTGTGGTGGCTAATTGACATGTCCATTATTATTATTCCCTTTTTTCTGCTATACTCTTCTATGTAAGTTCTATAAATTTTATCATACATCCTATAGCTAATTTCACTTATGGAAAAATAGCTTGAAATAGCCCTTTAAATCCCTTCGAATGAATCCCCATTAGAAAGCAAATTAACATCATCCTTTGAAAAGCATGGAAAACAATACCTTTCTACCTTGTCGAAAGGTCCTACCTTTCGACCTTCTCGGAAGGTTTCTCTTCAACCTAGTCGAAAGGTTTCACCTTTCGACTTTGTCGAAAGCCTGGGGTATCCCACCTTTATAAAACCATTTATAAACCTTTCAAAAGCAATTAAACTAAAAACCTTTTGAAATCATTGAGGGTAACCCCTTCAAAACCTTTTTAAAAGCCGTCAAGTATCAGAAGAACGTTGGAGTCGAAAGCACTGCTTTGAAACCAAAAACCTTTCGAATCAAAACCTTTCGAAATCAAACCTTTCAAATCAAAACCTTTCGAATCAAACCTTTAGAAACCAAAACCTTTCGAAAACAATAAAGTGTTGGTGTTGACACCAACCCTTCGAAATCAATGGAGAGAGGCGGTAGGTTTTAGAAAACAAAAGATAATCTTTGACTCCATCTGGGTTGAAAGGTTAGGAAGCGGCAACTATCTTTCGACCTTGTCGAGAGGTTTCATTCAAAGCAAGAAAACAAATCAATCAAAACCTTTTTCTTTTAAACCATTTGACAACGTCGAAAGCTCTTTGTCGAAAGCTAGCAGGTGTATTTTCTTTAAAACCAAAACAAGGTTTCATCTCCTTCGAAAGCTAACCTTTCGTCCCTAAACCTTTCGACTCCTTCCAATTCACTATGTACCAGTTGCCTGATACCATGTGCATTGGTATCTGACCTAGCCGAAAGGTTTGATACCTTTCGACCTTGTTGGAAGGTTTCAAATGAAGGTAGAAGCTCTTGCCAAAAGATTTGAAATAATGAAAATGGTACTTTAAAACGGTTCTTTTGTACCCCACCTGCCTTGTTTGTCTAAATCTAATTGGTTGCCACAATTTTATATTCAAAATTGCTGCCGACTTTCCTTATTTGGAAATTTAAATAAATTTGAAAAAGCCCATTTCTCCTTTATAATTATACAAAACATTTAAGTCCCATACCTTAAACAATTTTAAATAACTATTAAAACATAATGAAAAATTCTGGAAAAATTCCATCAAATTAATTAATATGTTCTCTTCAACGTATAAAAATTTCAAAGCATACGTAGATCCAAAACAATTCGGAATTCAACCAAAACCGAATAAAAATGTGTTAATTAGCCCATTAACATTAAATACACCTATGTCTTATCCAAATAAAGGTTAAAATGGTTATATCCTAACCAAAACACAAACATGAATCGGGTATGACCCATAGCCGATCCAAACAGAGAAAAATGAGATGATAAACATGATTATTCACCTTTATTAGTTAATTGAAGAATGAAATAATTTGCTAACTTTAATTCCTTAGCTTTATCTTCAATTTATTGCTCTTCTTGGAGCTTTTAATCGCTGGCCAAAATATAGGTGAGGAGTTATGAATTAGAAAGCAAAAGTTTATTAAAGTGGAGGAAGATATTTATACTAAGAAATGTAGCCCCATTTCCAAGTTTACCCCTTAGGAAATTCCTCCTTCTAAATTTAGATAAGTCTTATTTTAGTTCATTTATTAAGACACGGCCATTGGATTTATTAATCTCATCTCCCTAATTATTCACATTATTCTATTTAATTTATCCAACTAAATATCCCGAATAATGTTAATTAAAATTCAGGGGCATTACAGACTCCCCCCTTAAAGAATTTTGTCCTCGAAATTTCAGTAAGGACACAATAACAAGCATATATCCCATGCAAGCAAAGCTAGTATAACCTACCTGCCAAATTCTATATAAACCCTATATAGAACATACCATCTAAAACAGCCTAGGAAAAGTAGCTCTAATCCTGTCTTCTGTCTCCCAAGTACAGTCCTTCACGTTGTCGTGCCATTGAACTTTCACCAACCCGACTGTCTTGTTTCTTAACTTCTTCTCATCTTTTGCCACAACACGAACTGGTTGCCACACAAAAGTCATATCCGGTTCGACCACTAAGTCCTCCAGTGACGTCGGAGCGATAGTAGTTTCTGGATCATGAACATACTTCCTAAGATGAGAAACATGAAACACATCGTGGACCTCGGCCAAACTGCTCGGTAAATCTACTTGGTATGCGAGTCTCCCAATCCTCTTTGATATAGGAAATGGTCCATAATATCTTGGTGCTAGCTTCCTGGTCTTCCCGAACCGAACCACACCTTTCATCGGCGATACCTTAATGAAAACTCTATCTCCAATTGAGAACTCTAGGTCCTTACGCCTTTTGTCTGCGTAACTCTTCGGCTTAGACTGAGCTTCCTTCATTCTTTCCCGTATCGACTCAATCTTTTCCGTCGCCTCTCACACCAAATCTGGACCAAGGACCAATCCGTCTCCAGTCTCTAACCAACATGTTGGTGATTTGCATGGCCTTCCATACAAAGCTTCAAAAGGGGTCATTCCTATAGTAGTCTGATAACTATTATTATAGGAAAACTCCACTAAGTGCAAGTGATCTTCCCAAGAACCACTAAAATCCAGCACACAAGCTCTCGACAGATCTTCCAGTACTTTGTTGAGACTCTCTCTGTCTGCCCATTCGTCTAAGGATTATATGGGGTACTCATCTTGAGCTTAGTGCCTAACACACTATGCAGGCTCTTCCAGAACTCGCTAGTAAACAAAGAATCTCTATCACTGAAGATACTACTAGGAATTCCATGCAGTCTAACGATGTTCTTCATGAACAACCTAGCCAAAACAGGTGCCGTCCTGGTTGACCTAACTGGAATGATATGGGCACTCTTGGTCAATCTTTCCAATATGGCCCATATACTTTCATTACCCCGGTTTGACCTTGGCAACCCGTCAATAAAATCCATGGATATCGAGTCCCACTTCCAAACTGGAATATCCAAAGGCCGAAGCAAACCACTTGGCTTCTGATGCTCGGCTTTTACTCGTCGACAGTTCAAACACTGCTTTACCCATAAGCCAACATCCCTCTTTATTATTTCCTAGAAGAAACTTCTTTTCATATCCTGATACATCTTGGTTCCCCCAGGATGCATCGTAAAGTTCGATCGATGACATTCCTTAAGAACTTCCTTCCTAAGGTTTCCAACATCCGGAACATATAACCGTTCCTTCTTCATCAACCAACCCCTGCGATCAAGAATAAAATCCTTTAAGTCATCAATCTCGGTTCCAGCTTCTAACCTTCTAATCCTCTCGGCTAACACTGGATCCTCCTTCTGCCTAGAAGCAATTCGTTCGATCAGAACTGGTTAAACTTCCAAACAAAACATCATGGCGATATTTCGACAAGATCCAACAGTCGACCTCAACTACACACTGCAAGCAGCTAGTGCTTCCAAGTCTTTCCATTCTGCCAACATAGCTAACACCACATTTTGATGTTTCCTACTAAGCGCATCCGCCACCTTATTTCCTTTTCCTGGTGTATACTCGATGCTAAATCATAAGCTGCAACAAACTCCAGCCATCTCTGTTGTCTCATGTTCAGCTCCTTCTGAGAGAATAAATACCATAACGACTTATGATCCTTAAATAGCTCAAACCTTTCTCCCAAAATATAATGTCTCCACACCATCAATGTGAAGATTACAGCTGCCAACTCCAAATCATGAATAGGGTATCTCACTTCATGCGGTCTAAGCTGTGTAGAAGCATAGGCAATAATCTTTCCATTCTGCATTAGCACAACACCTAACCCAGTACCACATGCATCGGTGTAAACTACCAACCCTCGATTTCCATCAGGAACTACTAACACGGGCGCATTGGTTAACAAATGTTTCAATCTATGGAATGCTTCCTCACATTTGTCAAACCAAATGAACCTTCGGTGGTATCCTGCAAGTCCAAGAAAACTTCTAATCTCACTTATCGTCTCTGGTCTTTTCCAATTGTTAGCAGCTTCGATTTGATCCGGTCAACTTCTAAACCTTCCTTGGAAACTACATGACCAAGGAATTTCACTTCCTTCTTCCAGAAATGACACTTTGTGAACTTCACTTTCAGCTGATGTTGCCTTAGTGTCTCCAACACTATTTTAAGATAATCTACATGATCCTTATCATTCTTAGAATATATCAAAATGTCACCAATAAAAACCAACATGAACCTATCCATGTACTCTCGGAAAACTCGATTCATCAATTCCACGAAGAAAGCTGACACATTAGTAAGTCCGAATAGCATAACCAACCACTCGTAAGACCCATATCTAGTCCTAAACGCTGTCAAAGGAATACTGTCCTCTGCCACTCATAGTTGATGGAAATCTGTCGCCAAACCCAGCTGGAAAAACACTCTGACTCCACTCAACTGATCGAATAAGTCGTTGATCCTTGGAAAATGATACCTATTCTTGATCGTCCTCTCGTTCAACATAATAGTCGATACACATCCTGTTAGGTGGTCTACTTATGGGTTCAGCACCTGGTAAGAGATCTATCCAAAACTCGATTTCTCTCTTCGACGGTAAGCCCAAAACTGGTTCAAACACATCCGCAAACTCTCTTGCAACATAAACCTGCTTTAACTCTGCTTCTGCTCCCATGGCACCCAATAACGCATAAGCATTTCCGTTCGAACTCCTTATTGAGTAAATGACTCGGTTATGGCTATTAGGTTGTTCCAATGATATTTCCTCCTCCTGGCAAAATATCCTAGCATTATATCTATCTAACCAATCCATACCCAAAATGTTCCCGAAACCCACGAAATCAAAAACATATACACTGCATGCAAACATATGACCTAATAAATCAAGTTCTAACTGGTCATATCTCATTCTCGGAGTTGCATACCCTCGTATAGGATTCGCAGCCCTTAAAGGAGTATTAAGGTATAAAGGTTCCAGACATAAGCAATCTACCAAATACTGAGATATAAATAAGTGCGATGCACCGGTATTAAATAGTATCCTAACCGGAGTACTATGAATCATAAGCATACCTTCCATCACCGATTTTCCTTTCTCAGCAGTCGTTGGTCTAGAGGATGATGGTTCCAACGCAAAGACCTTTCCCTTTACAACCTTAGCAGCCTAGGGACACTTGTCCTTGTAATGCCCCATCTGGCCACAGTTGTAGCACTTCACATTCGGCCTCAGTGCAACTGCTCTTCCATCACCCGAGCGACACTCATTAGCATAGTGCCCCTTCTTGTCACACTTGTAACAAACAATATCAGCCTTGCTCTTCTTAACTGCTACCCCTAACTGGGCACCTTTCTTCTTGAAGAACTTCCGCTTCTTACCCTGAAAATTCTGAAGCTCAACTGGTTTCCTTTTTCCAAAAGTAGAAAGCATATCTTCATTCCGAATAGCCATCTCAACAACAATATGACAAGGATCCCGGAGGTTTGGCATGGTTGCTCTGGTGATCTCAGGATTCAACCCCCTGATAAGCTTATCATTACTCCGAATGACAGTATCCACAGTAGAATATCTGTAACGGGACAGCTCATCAAACTCCGTAGCATACTCAATCACCGATCTATCCCCCTGGACTAAATCTGCAAACTTCCTGAGCAATGCTAACTTGGCAACCTCTAGTAGAAATCTTTCTTCGAACCACCTTCGAAATTCAACCCAAGTTAGGTCTTCCTCTGGCTCTCCTACGGTAACTTCGTTCCACCAAAACAACGCTGCTCCCTGCAATTGCCTTGAAGCAAGTCTTCTCTTCTGCATATCCGTCAGGCCGAGATATGCAAATATTCTTTCACTATGCAATAGCCAGTTCTCCACTCTTACTGCATCCTTGGTACCCAGAAAAGACTTCCCTCCAAGAATAGCGCAATCCCTGCTTAGCTTGGCATAATTATTGCCAATTGGAGCCACCGAATTGGCTCCTCCAGCATTCCCTACTACCACTCCTGCAGAAGCTCCATCTTGCATCATATTCATGAAAAACTGATACGTTATCCTCATATTAACCGGCGGAATCTCAGCACCAACAATGGCATTTGCATCTGGGTTTGCATTTGCATATCGACTCTGGTTGCTCCTAGTATTAGGTCGAACATTTCCACTTGTTGCGGTGCGTCTTCCACCTTGATTCACTCTTCCGTTTCCTACCTCCATATCTTACTTTCCTACTACCTGAAATCCAATCTTGGTAAGATATAGAAGAACGGTCTAAGAGAGTGGGGAATACATACTTAGGTATTTATAGCAAAGTACACATATGTTACTATAACGCTTACCCAAGCCCAACCATATTTTAGATTCATTAGATTATGCATTAAAAATCTTTTTTAAGGTTTAAATTACTTTTAAGTACATAAACCATGCTCTGATACCAACTTGTAGCATCCCGCTTCCGGAGGCCCAAAATTAACTACTACGGATGTTGCAGTCATCCATAGGTGTTATTTCCGAGTGACCGGAATCAGAATCTTGAAACTATTGGCAACATAGAAACAGAAGAATATGAAAAAAAAATTAAACTTCAACAAAACAATTTTTTTCATTTCTTATGAATAATATTCAGATTTAATTACATAATCTCAGACGTTACCCACGTTCGAATCATATAAAAAATACGATAAGAGGACATATAAAGATGTTCCATTATGATGGTCAGAGAACTAATAAATATGAACTTTACAGTTCTTAGTACATCACAGTGGAAGACACAAAATAGCTCCTATGTAGCTAACACTGCCTCATGCACGTCTCCGGAAGCTTATTCGTCCAAAAACCTGAAAGTCTCACACTCTCAGACTACTCAAATTAATTTTGAGTACTCGAGAGTTTATGGAGAAACACAAACTTCGAGTCAGACAATAAGTTTATATGAATAATCCCTTATCATCTCTTATCATAAATAAATCTAGTGAGATCACGCCGCTTAGCGGAACTGGCTGTCCCCTCACTAGTATCCAAAACAAAACATGCAAATCATTTACTATGCTCTTGCACCTAAAATGATTAGTCTTAACATAATATGAAATAAAGCCATAAATAATATATATGTTTTATATCTCATCCACCCATTCATTAGATGTCCCATCTAAAAGCAATTTATTAGATTTCCCATCTAAAATCAGTTTATTAGAGTTCCCCTCTAAACCCTCTAAAATGACTATTCGTCATAATTTAATAGGACCACCCGTCCCAAACCCATTTAAAATAAATGCAAATTATCCATCGTACATTGTTTTATAAAAGTTGGTGTGGGCTATCCACCACACATTCCATAGTTTTCCTAGGATGACTATGAACCCTTGGGTGCCAAATTCCGAGGCTAACCACCTCTGGAAAAGCATACTTTTCTTTAGAAATTTGATGTGGGCTATCCACCGTACATACCATGGTTTTCCTAGGTTAACTAAAAACCCAACACTTGGCCAATTAAAAATATCATGATCCCCATGATTACTTATTTAAAATTCATGATTCCCATGATTACTTATTTTTCCCAGGTATACCACCGGTTAAACCTATTCCCATTGGTAGTCTTAATCAGGTTAAATTAAATAAAAACACATTGATAGTCCCAATGTATATTTTCGAAAGCATATTTCTGTTTGTAACCCCAAACTATGTACCGAAAACATTAAAGCCACCCCGACGTCCCCAAGGTTTATTAACATCCAATTTATATAAGGATCCCCTTTATATATTCAAACAAAGATTAGTATTTTATGTTATAACCCTTTGAAGTAACCCCTTTAAATTAGCAAAAGTTCACTTAAGGAAAAATGGCCTGAACAGCCCTTTAAACCCCTTCGAACGAAGCCCCATTCGAAAGCAAATTAACATCAGCCTTTGAAAAGAATGGAAAACCATACCTTTCGACCTTCTCGGAAGGTTTCTCTTCGACCTAGTCGAAAGGTTTCACCTTTCGACTTTGTCGAAAGCCTGGGGTATCCCCCCTTATAAAACCATTTATAAACCTTTCAAAAGCAATTAAACTCAAAAACTTTTGAAATCATTGAGGGTAACCCCTTCAAAACCTTTTTAAAAGCCTTCAAGTATCAAAAGAATGTTGGAGTCGAAAGCACTGCTTCGAAACCTAAAACCTTTCGAATCAAAACCTTTCAAAATCAAACCTTTCGAATCAAAACCTTTCGAATCAAAACCTTTTGAAATCAAACCTTTCGAATCAAACCTTTAGAAACCAAAACCTTTCGAAAACAATGAAGTGTTGGTGTTGGCACCAACCCTTCAAAATCAATGGAGAGAGACGGAAAGTTTTAGAAAACAAAAGATAACCTTTGACTCCATCTGGGTTGAAAGGTTAGGACGCGGAAACTATCTTTCGACCTTTTCGAAAGCTATACCTTTTGACTTTGTCGAGAGGTTTCATTCAAAACAAGAAAGCAAATCAATCGAAACCTTTTTCTTTTAAACCATTTGAAAACATCGAAAGCTCTTTGTCGAAAGCTAGCAGGTGTATTTTCTTTAAAACCAAAACAAGGTTTCATCTCCTTGGAAAGCTAACCTTTCGTCCCTAAACCTTTCGACTCCTTCCAATTCACTATGTACCAGTTTCCTGATACCATGTGCATTGGTATTTGACCTAGCCGAAAGGTTTGATACCTTTCGACCTTGTTGGAAGGTTTCAAATGAAGGCGGAAGCTCTTGTCGAAAGAGTTGAAATAATGAAATTTGTACTTTAAAATGGTTCTTTTTTACCCCACCTGCCTTGTTTGTCTAAATCTAATTGGTTGTCATAATTTTATATTCAAAATTGCTGCCAACTTTCCTTATTTAGAAATTTAAATAAATTTGAAAAAGCCCCTTTGTCCTTTATAATTATACAAAACATTTAAGTCCCATACGTTAAACAATTGTATATAACTATTAAAACATCAAGAAAAATTCTGGAAAAATTCTAGAAAATCAATTAATATGTTCTCTTCAACATATAAAAATTTCAAAGCATATGAAGATCAAAACTTCGAAATTTAATCAAAACCGAATAAAAACGTATTAATTAGCCCATTAACAATAAAGACATCTATGTCTTATCCAAACAAAGGTTTAAATGGTTATATCCTAACCAAAACACAAACATGAATCGGGTATAACCCATAGCCGATCCAAATAGAGAAAAATGAGATAAAACATAATTATTCACCTTGATTAGTTAATTAGGGAATGAGATAATTTCCTAGCTTTAATTCCTTAGCTTTATCTTCAATTTATTGCTCTTCCTGGAGCTTTTAATGGCCGGCAGAAATATAGGCGAGGAGTCATGAATGAGAAAGTAAAAGTTTATTAAAGTGGAGGAAGAGATTTATACTAAGAAATATAGCCCTATTTCCAAGTTTACCCCTTAGGAAGTTCCCGAATAATGTTAATTAAAATTCAGAAGCATTATATGCTTACAATAGCCTTCATAGTTTAGTTTGTAGAGAGCGGTGACTATGTTATTAGCACTTGAGTTCAAATTTTGCTTTGTTTAATTTTTTTCATTTTCAGGCTCCATTGTCCAAGCAAATTTGTTTTCAAATAATTTTGTGGTGGCTATTTGACATGTCCATATTTCCATTATTATTATTCCCTTTTTTTGCTACTATACTCTTCAATGTAAGTTCTATAAATTTTATCATACATCTTATAGCTAATTGACCTGAAATAACTAAATAACCACATTAGTAGCATTGTCATATAGTTATTATCATCAAAACACTAAAATTGTGTTTCAACATTCTCCCCCATTTTGATGATGACAACTATACGACTTTCTAAAATAATAGTATATTGCTCGCCCTTAATATTTGCTCTCCCTGAATTTATATAGTCCCTCTATTAACATGCCCAATTTTCTCCCCCTTTGTCATCAACAAAAATGGTGAAAATCATCATCAATTTGGGTCGTATATTAATCTACTCAATTTAGTCCAAAAATAAAAATATATTTTTTAAGTCTAAATTATACATTATAGGCTTTAACTTTTTTTAATAATTAGATGATTTTGAAAATATTTTAACAAAATTGACATAATATTGGCTAATGTTAGGGGAAAAACGACTTATACAATATGAAGCATAGTTATACATTTTAAAAATATTTTTTGGTTTCAAAAAATATTTTTATTTTTCTTGAAATAATTTTTTACACTCATTTAGCTTAATGGAAAATATGCTAAATATTTTTAGCACTTTTGAAAGAAACGTCTTATATAAAAGAGTATCTAATTTATTTCTTTTTCATAAAAATATTTCTTTGTGTTACTATAAAATTAACAATACCAACCCAAAACTATTTATAAAAAGAAAAATGAAATAGATATTCTGAATTTGCTGTAGTTTCGTTATTTGTAAATGCTCGTTCTCCGTTGTGTGTACAAAACATTTGCTATTTGAAAATCAAAATGTTTCAGCCAGCTGAATCGATTGAAAATTAAAGTAGCAAAGAAATAGTGTAAAAATGTTATAATTCAGATGTTTGAATATTCTAAGTCAGCCGACTGAATGTTCTTATTTTTTTTGAACACGCACATCATTCAATCGGCTGACAAGGGTCATTCATCCGGCTGAATGCAGTGTTTTCATGTAGCTTCTTTGATTTGCTAATATTTTTATTTTGAGTGCATATATACCACTTCAGAGAGATTTTAACATATATTTACTACTAAACTCAGACCTTAAACTTAATACTTTGCTGAAGCTTCAATCCAGAATCTTGTCTTCGAATTGTTAGAATATTTCTCGAGTAAAAAATAATATCTTCTCCTACAAGTTTAGTTAAATCAAAACGATACAGTTACTTATATTGCTGTCACAATCAAAACACCAAAATTCGAGGTTCTAAAATTCTCCCCCTTTTTTATGATGACAACTATGTAGGTTATATAAATAAAAATGGATTTATACTCCACCCATCTTAATACTTCCCCTATCGTTATGAGGTACCTTTTTCTCCTCCTTTGTCATCAACAAAAAGGAATAGATATCAATTGGAGAAATAAGAAGTTTGTATAAATAAACAATTTATGAGAAGCAGTATTAGACTCAAAATATCACAGAACATACAATCATCACATCACGTAAAATACTGACATTGAAAATTTGAACATCACGTTTGTGGCTTAATTTCCATAAGTATTAGAAAATTTGGAATATATCTCCTTCTTTATATATGGTGCACCTGAAAAAAGTGAGATATATGTGATTGTACCAACTTCCTGTATTAGGGTCCGGGGGTTAGGTCTTAGGAAGCCATACCCATTTTGGTACGGTTCAACCTTTATAAATATAATTTTCATTATTAACTACTATATCAAAATAATCGTCAATGTATTTTTCTTTGTTTTTCTAATTAACATGAACCCAAATAGTTAGATATTTTTTATTTATATTTCCCAACAATGATTTTGTACTTCTAGAGATATTATAAACAATATTGGTCATAGCAGTACTTGAATTTCTATAAAAATTGGATTTAGACTTTACTCGAAATCTAGTACCAGCACTAACATTTTTACTACACATGAAAGCATATCTGGTTCTATTTCTATAATCAGTTTTATTATATCCTAAATCACTTTTATCATGTAAAGGTCTAGAACTAGATTAAATCATGTTTAAATCATTTTGACCTTTATTAAATTTCATGAATTCATTTTTAAGTTTTTCAAATTTAGTTTTAAAGTCACAATTGTTATTTTGAAAAGAAATATTACTATTTTTCAAAATATCAATTCTCTTACTTAATTTAGAATTCTCGTTTTTTAACGTACGGTTCTCATTTTTTAGAAGAAAATTTTGAAATTCTGAATTATCTAAAGAGGATTGTAATAAATCATTTTGTCTTTTTAAATCAAAAATTTCTTTTGAAAAATTTTCTTTCTCTTTTTCAAATAAGGTGTTTTGTTCATCTAGAAATTCTTGAAGAGTTATAATTTTTTTAAAACACCAAGTTAATTTTCTAAATTTAATTTCTCATTTTCAATTTCTCATTTTTATGTTCGACAAATTTCATCTTTTCTAAAATAATAAAATTAAGCTTTGAGACATTATCACTTGTACTAACCAATTCATTATTGTCTTTTACTAACATATACAAATCAGAATGTACCTTTTTATAGTACTCATTTTTGTAGCTCTGATAGTTTCAGGCTTTTTGCTTGCTATATTTCGATTGGATTTTTTTACGGCCATTATTCTATGATGTTGTACGATCGATAGAATTCCAGGCTCTGATACCAATTGAAAGTTGCTATGAACAGGATCGAAGATGGCCAACAGTAATAAGCAATATAAACGCAGTAAAAATAATACAGTAGATCGCACAGTCGATTTTATACTGGTTCGAACTTCCCGTTCTATGTGCAGTCCCTGACTCCTTCTAGGATTTAACTATCAATCCTCACTTAACCCGGAGCATTAGGTATTACACCGCCTGAGCAATCGAACAGGACTTTGATACCGACTGCTTGAGGACTCCGCAACAGGACTTCAATCTTTTCCTTTACGAAGAAATAACTTGACTATATATTGTGTCTTCAATACACCGAGCAGTCGAACTGGAGTACAACTTCTATAACTTTTAAAAATGATGTAAAATGAGTCTACAGAGGCTAGGAAGTGAATTAGGACCAGATTCAAATATTGTGGAGTGAAAGAGTGCTGGCCTAAACTTTCTTTTGGAATAAATATGAAGTTTAGAGCGTTTGGAAGCAATATGAGAATGATTTGAGAGAATAAGATTGTATTTTGTTTTTGGATAATGGGAGGCTTATATAGGAGTGAATGGAAGCCAATAAATAGTTGCAATTCTTTAGAAATTCACATTAGAGAAGATGCATATGTTGGAAGTTTGCAGATGGTTAAATAAGCACTTGAATAACCGCATGAATATTCATTTTCGAATGGTAATGTAAGGTATCCGTTGGCTTTCAATTCAAAGTGCTTTGTAGTACAACTGGTATGCATGCGGTATCCCTGCTAGTTGGGCTGGGTTTGAATACCACCCCACCTCTATCCCACTAATTTTTGCTCCACTAATTCTGATTAAACACAATTTAATAACACTGCTACCTGCCTTATTGACAAAAGCGTTCTCAGTAGAGTTGCTAAAGGAGTCCATTCCCTCAATAAACGATGTGGGTTCGAATCGCAGCGTGTCTTCTTTTTATCACCAATTTAGTTTCACCTCTCTGTGCAATAACAAAAGGTGCTGTGCAAAATTTGATGTAAGCGAATGTAGTTTGTTGGTAAGTTGGTGTGGTTTACTCCTTGTTGGTCTGGGTTCGAATCTTGCCACAACCACAATTTTGTGAACTTATTTTCCACTCTCTCCATGCATGCATGACATAAAACTGCCAATTCAAATGCTTACAAAAGCCTTCATAGTTTGGTTTGTAGAGAGCGGTGACTTTGTTCTTAGCACTTGAGTTCAAATTTTGCTTTGTTTAATTTTTTTCGTTTTCAGGCTCCATTGTCCAAGAAAATTTATTTTCAAATCATTTTGTGGTGGCTTTTTGACATGTCCATTATTATTATTCCCTTTTTTTGCTATATTCTTCAATGTAAGTTCTATATATTTTATCATACATCCTATAGCTAATTGACCTGAAATAACTAAATAACAACATTAGTAGCATTGTCATATAGTTGTTATCATCAAAACACTAAAATTGTGTTTTCAACGGGGTTCGATCTCTCTGGATCGTTTAATATCCAATCTAGAATTCAATCTCTCCGGATCGTTCTACATTCAATTTAGGATTCAATCTCTTTGTATCCATGTTGAATCCTATCATCCCACTCTCCGATGAGGGGACCCAACATCTAAGCAAGTACATCCACTCACTCTTTAGTGAGAGGACTTACTCTCGTACAAGCCCAATCTACTTGTTCTTCGACAATGGGACTTGCACCTTATGGTCATCATCTCGCCTCTTCGGACAGGACTAACATGTTCAGTCAATATCAATCATTAGGTTCAAGAGGTTTACAAAAATCAAATATGCAAGTTAAAGAATCAAACAAATATCCTGAACATTCATCTCAAACTTCTAACTCAGAGCGTGCCTAGAGGCCAATCAAGGTCTCATACACGTGCAAGCGGCCTGAGGTTATTATTGTATTAATTATTCAAAATAGAAAGCAAAACATGGGAATCGAACTTGACTCCCATCCATCCTGATCATACGTAATCCCGGCCCAGATCCATAGTTGTGCCTTAATGTATTCTCTATAGACGGCGGCTGCTCCGGTTGCACCACTGTAGTGTAGTTCCTGGGTACTATTGTAGTTGGTTACTTCGAACCAACTGTTCTATCAAATCATGAAGTTGTCGGCGCTTGTTCGTCTGAGCCTATCCATCTCATGGAAAAGGAAAAATCTTCTAGACTTTTTCTCCCTATCCATGGGTTCCCTCTTAGCTGGCTTCCGATGGGGGATTTGCCCCATAGTCACTAGATAAATCCCCTTTGAGATTTCAGTTAGATCAGTATAAAAAGAGAATTTATATTTCTTTCTTTGTCACTTCAGTCCTCTGAAGCCATCATCAGCTTTTCGATTTCCATTGTCCGTACCATATCCTACCACGGATGGTGTTCTGTCTTCCACAACATTTACCTCAGCATTATTAGCTTCAACGTCCTCTTGATGCAAATATCTCTTAGCTTTATGACAAAAATCCATGAGATCCATCGTTAGATCCCTCTCCAATTCAAATTTGAAGTCGGTCTTGGTTGGGACTCCAGACACCACCGCCTTCAGGACTATCGATGAATCTAGCTTCTTGACTATAGTGGCTGTTGCATTAAATCTCATCAAATATCTTCTCAGCGTCTCTCCAGCCCTTTGTTTCACGCTCGAAAGTGTCATCACATTCTTTGGTTGAGAGATATGAACTTTGAAATATCTTAAAAACCTGTCCACCAATCCGGCCTACATGCTTATGGACACATTCTCTAACTGCCTGAACCACATAGCAGCCAACTCCATCAAGTATGACGGGAAGCATCAGTCCATTACCTTTTAGATGCATCCAGCACTTCCATATGTCAAATGTATCTCATCAGATAAACGATCGAATATGTCCCTTAATTGTATAATTCCAGCGTAGATAGCTTAAAATTGGGTGTATTCCTCGCATATAGGATTTTTGGGGTAAACTGATTCTAATTCGCATCCTCTATCCTTTGATTTAGAGGCCCACCTCTCACTATTCATCAGATCATCATAGATATTCGGTTGTTGCCATCTAATGTAGGTCTCCGATCCATAGTTACATTTTTCCTACCTTCTTATATGGAAACTCCATCACATATTGCTCTGGCTGCACGTTTGCGTTCTGAACCACACCTCTAGCTTCGTTCTATCCCCCATTCCTATAGGGAAACTCAGGCATATACTCTTCCAGTTGTTGTGCATTCGCGTTCTGATGTGTGTTTTTGGCTCCTCCTATAAATTCATGTTGCTACTGATCTGATTCAAGTCGATAGCGATCTGATTTTTGTGGTGGGGGCACTGTTCGATTTTTCTCTGCTCCAGTTTTAGATGCTCCTACATTGGTTTTTTGCCTTTGGTTCATATTTCCACCTTCTCAGCATGTTCCTTATTGATCAATCCTTTTAAAATTCCATCTAGCATTCCCTGTTGTTGGGCCATCATCCCATCTTCCATCTCTTTCATCATCCTTTCCATCTCCACTCTGGTCACATGGATGGGTGGATTTGACCTTGAGGACACCTCTCGACTTCCCTATGCTCTGATTAACTTTGTCCTGCAATAACTCTAGTTGAAGGCCTCTTCATCTCTTTCAAACTTCAGATCCACGCTTGAAGTCTTCATGTCTTCAAATCTAGCTTGTTCCCGGTTAAAGCGCCAAAGAATTCTTTACGGAAGAAGAATAGATTCTTTCTTTGATCGTCCCAAAACAAATTCCCTTTACTTTAAATCGATCATAGAGAGAACGTATTTGGTATTTGGATATTATCCATATTAACTGTTTAATGGATCATTCATGATTTGTCATGACACCCTTTAATATGAACTAATTATTCTTTTAATGAACTTATTTTAAAACAAAATAAATTCATTAAATTTCAAAATGCTTATTCAATCCCCTGAATATTAAAAATTATTATACTTTCTTCTTGATATGTATGTTTTTATCTGCATACATAGGTAAAGTAGCGTGCAATGAAAAATGCAAGCACGATTGGAGGTGTCCTTTTCTTCTATTGCAATAAAGAAAAAATCTACTTCATCAAACTAGTTCCGGGTTCAAGTCCCGAGCAATCCATATGGAATATTAAAAAAGAAAGCTATCTTTGTTGATTTTCAACCATTTAAATTTTATAGTTTTATATTGTATTTAAATTTAGTCAAATAGGTATATACCAATTGAGGTAGGTCAGTTGGGATTTGTTGACATTGGCATATAAGTCTTGTTATACTATTAATAACAAGCCTTCTATTATCTATCTTATTTATAATTAGTATGTTTTCTTAGGAGTCCTTGAAAATTGAATAAATCAAGATTTTTCCACGACCGCTATTTTAAAAAAATGCGAAAGTACAATGCTACAGGGTTTCTTCTATAACTAAATAACTAGCACCGGAAACCATCTTTACATCGGACGGTCCAGTGTTTTGATGATCCCTACCTTATTGATCACAACTTCTGTATTTATTATAGCCTTTATTGCTATTCCTCTAGTAGATATTGATGGTATTCTTGAACCTGTTGCTAGGTCTTTACTTTATGGAAACAATATTATCTCTGGTGCCTCCTATTTCAACAGCTATAGGCTTGCATTTTTACCCAATATGAGAAGCAACATCTTTTGATGAGTGGTTATACAATGGCGGTCCTTATGAGCTAATGGTTTTACACTTCTTACTTGGTGTAGCTTGTTACATGGGTCATGAATAAGAACTTATTTTTTATTTGGGTATTCATCCTTGGATTGTTGTTGCATATTCGACCCTTGTTGCAACTGCTATTGCTATTTTCTTAATCTGTCATACTAGTTAAGGAAGTTTCTCTGATGGTATGCCTTTAGGAATTTTTGATACTTTCAATTTTATGATTGTATTCCAAGCAAAGCACAACATCCTTATGCATCCATTTCACAAGTTAGATGTAGATGTGTATTCGACAGCTCCCTATTTAGTACTATGAATGGTTCCTTAGTAATCTCTAGTTCAATTAGGAAAACCAAAATGAGTCTGCTAATGAAGGTTACAGATTTAGTGAAGAGGAAAAAACTTATAATATCGTTGTGGCCAATGGTTATATTGGCTGATTCGTCTTCCAATATGCTAGTTTCAACAATTCTTTTCCCTACATTTCTTCTTGGTTGCTTAGCCTATAGTAAGTATCTAGTTCACTACTTTAGGTATAGGTATTATGGGTTCAACCTAAATGGTTTCAATTTCAACCAATCTGTAGTTAATATTCAAGGTCATGTTATTTACACTTGGGCTGATATGATCAATCATGCTAACCTTGGTGTGGAAGTAATGCAGAAATGTTATGCTTATAACTTCCCTCTAGACCTTGCTGTTGTAGAAGTTCCATCCACAAATGGATTAGATTTTCATCTTAAAAAGGATAAGGCTTTTGTCTTAATGTATTAAGAATCGTCGATCAAAGGGGTTATATCTAATATCTACTGAGTATAGCTCCACTCATGTTTGAGTTATTTTCCTTTATCGTAAGGTTGTCTCTCATTAATGAATGATAAGTATCTTTTTTTTAAATTAGTGACAAGATTTATTATCGTTTCTCCCCTGTCTCGTGAAAGTGAGGGTCGACGCAAATTCTCCCAATTTGTGACCTACCATTCGATCTGTTCTATAATTAGGTAAATGGTCCTTTCCATTATGAGTAGTGATTGTGTGGCCAATCATTTTGGATATAATGGTAGATGCCCGAGACAAGTTACTATTATTTATTTCTCCTCCCCCATGTTGAGTTTTTTTTCCTGATAAATGATTAGCTATAAAAAGGTTTTTTAAGTGAACAAGCCATAGTTGATTACTCCGTTTTTTACATTTTAAAGATTGGCATTCTATGTCCAATAGAATATCCTGGTCTAAGTATCAAGGTAAGAAAATACAACAATGATGAATGGAAAAAAGAGAAAATCCTTTAGCTAGAAAAGGGGTAGAAGTTGCCAAGTGGATCAAGGCAATGGATTGTCAATCCACCACGTGCAATTTCAATTCCCATGCCCATCATATTATTTCAAATTCAAATAATTCTATTTTAAATATTCTTATTTACGGTGATGAAGAATAGAGCTATCAATATGTTTTTTCCTTTTTCGATTTCTTCTTCCAAGCATAGGATAACACTTAGGAGCTATGGGTTTTTTCTACCAATTGAGGCTTTCCCTTTCCAACCTCAATGGGGATGGACTACAGGGTTCATACTACTCCTCTTACTATAGGACGATTACCTATCCAATACTTTGATCTGTCTTTACCCAAACTTTGTTGATTCACCCAACATTACCTACTTGTCTGGCTATTTTTATGCAGTTTTTGATATCAAGAGGACCTCCTCGAATAGTAATCCTAATGTGATTGATTTACTGTAACAACCCTATTTTTGGAGCCGTAATATTATACGAATTTAATTAAAATAAAGATGTTTGTATTCGATTTTTTATAACTATTATTTTGAAATTCATTTATGTTACGTTGATACAATGAATAATTGAATAAAGGTGGATAAATATTGAATCAAACAATGTCGTGTAATTATCAAAATTGTACTTCGTAAATTAGATTGTAGATTAATTTAAACAGGAAATTATTGTCAAGGACAAAAAATTTCAGCGTTTTTGCCTCAAGGACAGGCCTTCGATATTTTATCCTGAAGGACAACTTTCTTTAGGTATCAGTTTTTAGTTATTGATAGTATCAGTTTGTAGTTATCGGTAGCAGTTTTTAGCTTGGTAGCAGTTTTGTTGTCCTTATGAATAATTTTGGAAAATATTTGTCCTTATGAATAATTTTTAGAAGAATGTTTGTCCTTATGGTAAAAATATTGAGGTTGTGTCCTTGAGGCAAAAAATATACAAATCTTTGTCCTTTAAATTAATTCCCCCTAATTTAAATTGGAAATGGTTCTACAAATCAGCGGTGGAATTATTCACATTTAAATATAGGGATTGAAAAACTTTAAACAATAAGTGAAAATGCAAAATTTATTTATATAAGAAGTTTAGTTTTAAATTTAAAGAGAACAAAATAAATTCATTTCAAAATCTCTTTCCCCCTCACTTTCGGCCCAAGCCTATTTATATAAAAAATTAAAAATGAATTCACCTTTACATTTTTCTTTCCCAAATCCAAGAACCCGATCAGATACCCTAATCCCCAAATACCCTAACACACGAGACTGAAAAAAAATGACAACAATCAAAAGCGTGACTTCAGGCAACGATTCCATGGGGTTGGCCAGGGCTAGCGATGATGCAGGCCGACCTAGGCGATGGTTGAAGACGGTGATGTCAGGGATGTGCAAATGGAAGCTGGAGTTATCGCATCCTCTCATGGCAATAGGGAACCGTTGAGGTGACATGATGACAAGGTCGTGCTTAGCTCCGGTGCTGGCATGGGTTGGAGTGCGCTGACGAGTTTGAGCAGGTGGGATAGTGGCTGTAAGGTAGGATTGGAGCTTGGCAGCAAGCATTGACGTGTGGTGTGTGTGAACGGACGACGATGACAAGGGAGGATCTATGACTAGCTATAAGTTGAGCAGGCGACTGGAAAGTGAATTTTGGGCAGCAATGTAGTTTTCGGTTTTGCTTGGAATTTTGGCGAGTTAATCAATTTAACTCACACATCTATATCTATTCCATTGTTTGCTATATATATAATTATCCCGATAGTTGATTGAATTGGTTGGTTGAACTGATTGAGATTATTGGTTGAATTGTATGAATGAATTGTTTGTTCGGGATATTGAAAATCTATTACTAGTAATATATGGATTGTTATGTGGATTAAAAGAAGTCAATTTGCGAACGAAATTCTATTGGATTGCAAATTACATTTTATTAACTTATATAAAAATACTTATGTTGTTTGTGTGATCGGAGTTGTCGGAAAACAACTCGAATCACTAATAATTCCATATTTTGAATAATTTTTTATATAGAGCAAAGCTGGCTCCAGATAGTGCATTTTGAATTTCTGATTCTTTGTTGCATTTGATTCTTTAATTTTGAGACATATGGAATTTCTATTCTATAAAATTTGGAAAATTTGAATAATAATAATATTATATATATATCAGGAATTTGTTTAAAAGAAACGATTTTTCTTTATATTAGCAAATTATAAATAGTAAAAAGTGATTTATAATAAATTCAAAGGTTTTGATAAAATTATTAATAATGCATATAATTAGATATTTCGAAAGAAGTTATTATTTCAAAATTTTAAATCAAAGTAAATTTTTATAAAAATCTTCTTTAAATTGAAATTGGATTAATAATTCTAACTAGAATTAAATTGGAGAATTGAATGATTTCCATTTCAATTGGATTTCATGCTTTTCTATGAAACAATTTTTTTTATAAATGATTCAACCGTCGGATTGGTATGGGACATTTCGTGCAATTCTTACGGTTATTATTATAATTTGTTAAATAAAGTTTAAAGTGGAAATTACTAACTTTTAGTAAATACTTGAATTTACTAGCTGGTAGGGGACAATTAGTTAAATTCTTCTGACAACTTAAGTGATGGTAATTAACACTTAGAGTTGTATTATCTTAGGGTGTTCGGATTTCAAACCGATAAATCCCCGAGAGAAGATAACTCATTTTTCATCGATCTGAGAATCGATACATTTTTAGATTTGGGTAGACGGATCTCTTTCGAAAGATCTGTTATGGTGTAAATATGGCTGTCTCTTTCGGAAGGTGAATTTTTACACGCATCCTAGTTTATAGATACTACAACCTATCAGTTTATTTTGTTTTATACAGTTAGACTATGTTTACCTCCTTTTGTAGGTAAATTTGCATAGGACAGATTAAGTACACGACTGCTCTTTTCTTTGAGCGGTGTTCCTAATCTGCAGTCTCTTTCGGTAGGCTCCCTTTCTATGTAGCGGGTCTTTTTCGGTAGATTGCAGGTTACTGTATTAAACTGATAGATGACTACCATTATTATCCCATTATTGATTATTATTTCTTTAGAGATTTTTAGTATGGATATTCTATATCCTTTATGGCTCTGAGGAATTTTGAATTGGTTATCACCATATTTTGAGATGATAGTCTATTGAGACTTGATATGTATTTATGAAATGGTGATTTGTTAGATATGCTTTTTATGGATTTTCGGGTTTTAGGAATATTTTGAAATGGCTTATTTTAAAGTTAAATCATTTTATGGATTTATAAAGAGGTAAATTTAATTAATATGCCATATTATGATTGTATGTTCGGCATATTTTATTATAGCTTATTATTTTAAGTCATATAATTATGATATTAGCATCTCACCTTTTTATTTAGATATAGTCTAACCCGTTTATTATTTTTAATAATACTCGGGTTAGGCCGAGCCTTTATAGGTACATGGACATTGACCTTTGGATTTTGTGCTGGACACAGTAGACTATTTTTGACTTTTTAGTTTACTTCATAGTTGTATATATAGATATTTTAAAACGACATGTTATGTATATTAATTTGTAGTCTATTTGTACCTGATACTGTAATTTGGATATGATGTGTATATATATTTATGTGGGTCTGGTACTGCTATTTTGTAGACTCACTTCTTATTATGTATATGACGTTTATTACTCCGCTGTGATCTATGACTCTGATTTTGATTTATCTATATTATATACTGTTCTGAATATTTTTAATCGGTGTGTCTATTACTTTGTATTAATACGATACATGTTAAAATTTTCAGTTCAGATCCTTAAAAGGTAATAAAGACGTGTCAGTGTTAATATAAAGATATATTCACATTCGATCGCCGTTAACCAGCTGTATTTACCGAACTAGCATGAAACATCCTACACCCCTTAGTATACCCAAAAAGGACACACTAAAGGATATGGTGCGTTATAGGTATAGCTAAAGCATCACAGAGACTAAGATTCACAAGATAAATAAATAATAACAGCGGAAACATTTAAAATACTTATCATTACTTCATAAAATAAGTCTGAAAAACATCACATGTCTCAAATACCAAATACACGTGTCTTATGAAAAATAGATCTCAGTCTCATAAAATCAGAGTACAATAAAAATGATCATCCCTCTCATAAGTACCAGTATATCAAAAGCCAAATGAAAAGAAAACTGAAAAGAATAAGAATACATGAAGAAAAACTCCGCAACTGAATCTCCAAGAAATCTGAATCTACTGTCCTTGCTTCTTCTGGCCTATGGGGGGGTAAGGGGAAATATAGGAGTGGGTCAGACTATAAGTCAGGTGAGTGAAAGTAATTACTAGCATTTCTAAGCAAGATAAAGATAATAGTCTTAGCAAAAGTTCAAGTATAGAAGGAAATAAAGGAAAGATAAAACTAGGATAAAACAATGTTTAACTGTTTGCTCTGATTGTGATTGTTTGCACTTGTATTAGATTGCCTTGATTAGGTTGAAACCCTAATCCTATTTTAATTAGGCTGAAATCCTAATTCTACCCATTGATCGGCCTTATCTCTCTGTTGTGCCACTGTGAGCTAGTCCCATCCTGTGGGACCTACAGTAAAAGACACATGTTTAGTGCTTGGAACGCAGTAGCGATTTATTTACCCTAATCGATGTCGCACGCTCGGTCACCGCCAGTACACACTAACCGTCACTCCCTATTTTGACTTCTTATCTACCCTAATAAGCATAAACGTGCCTAGCCACACCTAATCTGTTCTGAGACCATCAACCTTAGTCTAAAAGGGTCCTGCCCAGCCTCACCTAAGTATTTTTTGAGACCATCAGTCCTAGTCTGAAAGGGAATGTTGTCGGTACGTGTCCTAACAAACAAAATCTAATTGCGCCCCTTGCCTAAATCCCCCGATTTGAGGTTCTATCTATTGGCCAGTTATTTTACCTGTGTCCCAACCTCACCTAACTAGTGTGAGACCATCGGTCCTAATCTGAAAGGGTCCTGCCCAGCCTCACCTAATTTGTTGTGAGACCATCAGTCCTAGTCTGAAAGGGAATGTTGTTGGTACGGGCCCTGCTTCTATCTTTGCTTATTAACTTAGTTTAAGTTTTAAAATAAGTCTCTTATGTTATTTCTGCTTTATTTGCTTATTAACTTAATCTAAGTCTTTAAAATAAGCCTTTACTATTCTTTCTGCTTAAATATAACCTACGTTATAATTGTTACTCTTCTATTTTATCTTTTTAGTTATAACCACTAGTTATAAACATGCTTGCAAATGTATCAAATTTTCTTATTTCAGTCTATCTTCTTTTTATTACAGTTCTTCTTATTTTACATCTATCTTCTGTAAATTTAGTGTTCTTATATTTTAGTCCATATTAGCGAATTTTTCTCTTTTTAATATTTTATTCACGTAAAAAGGAATAAAAAGAAACTAACATTTACAGTCTAAATTCTAATTTAAAACATATGCAAATAAAATATAAATAACTATAAATAACTGAATAAAATAGTTGAATAAAAATAACTGAATAAAATAGATCGAAAAGAACTTTAAAAAATAGCTGTAAATAACTTATATAAAAATTGTCTCAAAATTGCAGAAAAACTACAACTATTGAGAACCCTATTATTTTAAATTAATTAAAAATCCAAAATAATTACAAAACACTCACCTGTGGTCCTTAGCTCTTGTCCTTGGTCTTCCTTGATCCACTTCTAGAGCGTAGAATATTTTTATCAAAAAGATCTTCTCCTTAGAAAAATATTCTATTTAGGGTCCAGCCTCAGGCAATGAACCCAAATAGGAGAAAATCTGAATGAGAAAAATAGCTAGGCCTAGGATCTTATTTATAGTGTGGTATTGGGATCTCAGACTATTGGGTTTGAAGATTAAATCTGGTGCAACCACATAGGCTTGCTGGGAACCGTCGGATGGAAGCACGGACGCACATGATTCAAAGAAATTGGGAAAACACGTCATCGTTTAACTGGACAAAAGCTCGTCCAAATACACAAAGGCAGGTCGACCTTGGTGTCGACCCATGCATGCTAGGGGTCAACCAATAGGTCGACCTAGCTATGGTGAGGGTCGACCCTAGGGTCGACCTTGCCTTGTATATATAATTTTTTTTTCTTTTTTGTCCATTTCTTGTTTATTTCGCAACTTCTTCATATTAACTCGGATTTTGACAAATTATATATGGAAATTGACTAGAAAATTGCCACGGACACAATGGTGCAACTCCCATGGCTAAATTCTGATAATTTCACAATCTTTTTTGATTATTTAATTAATTCATTAATTAATTATTTTAGCTTAAATTTCGGGTTGTTACATTCTCCCCTTCTTAAGAGATTTCGTCCCCGAAATCTCTAAGGACAGAAGAATGAAATAAATATTTTCATCTAAATTCTACAACCATATATTCAACCATCATCCATTGTCCTTACACTTTCTGATGTAATTTATGTTATATATGCAAATAGTGTAGTGTCAATGTCCCTAACTAATGCAAAAGATTAGGCGGTTTACTGATTCAGTCGACCTCCTTTTTATGCAATCATGTCCTTGCCATGTATCCAAATGAATGCAAATTCCCTAATGGCAACTGATAGTTCTATATGCATGCTACAATCATCATCCAAATACAACAATCATATGTTAATCATCCATTTATAGCAACCATGGAAATAAAATAATAATGCAAACGCGCACGCATCCATATGCATATGCTTTAGTACCTAATTAGACCGATCCCTAAGAGATAATAGTGCCTAGTGTATATATATGCATCCATTAGCATCCACTAGCAAACACTTGCAACCACTAGCGTCCATCTTACATAACATGTTCTAGTAACATGTTTACATTCAGTCCTACCATCCATAGGTTAAATCCTAAGATCTACTCTCCTAAAGGATACTAAAGGAAAGAACCTATTCAAAACTAAAGATGGAAATAGGAAATTCAAAATGTACCACCGAAAAGAAATGGATAAGAGGTACATATTTTCTCTTCGTCCTCTCATGTAGCGTCTTCAATGCTATCTCCCCACTACACCTTAACCAAAGGGACTTCTTTATTCCTAAGCTTCTTGATATCACGCCCAACGATCTTGGTAGGAATGCGACAAACCGATGCTGCTCTCTCCACTTCAACTTCTTCAAGTTGACAAGGTTCTGCTACCTCTACTAAATCATGTAAGCACTTTCTCAAGTGCAAAACGTGGAAAACATCATAAACTCCTGCGAGCCTCTCTGGTAGCTTTATCCGATACGCCATCTTCCCTACTCTTTCCACAATGGGGAATGGTCCTACGAATCTGGGAGCAAGTTTCCCACTTGATCCAAATCTTACCACCTTTCTTAGCGGAGATACTTTAATGAAAACCAAGTCTCCTACTTCAGACTCAATATCCCTTCTCCGCTTATCTGCATAAGATTTCTATCTATCTTGGGCCGTCTTCATTCTCCTTCTAATCAAATCAATCTTTTCTTAAGTCTCTCTAATCATGTCGGGACCAAGTAGCAATCTCTCTATAGACCCCAACCAACATGAAGGCGACTTGCACGGTCTTCCATAAAGAGCTTCAATAGGTGCCATCCCAATGCTTGTCTGAAAACTATTATTATAAGCAAATTCCACTAAAGGAAGATGCTCCTCCCAAGTTCCTCCAAAATCAAGAATGCACATCCTCAACAAATCCTCAAGAATTCTATTAACACTCTCCATTTGGCCATCCGTCTAAGGGTGATAGGCCATACGCAATCTCAGCTGTGTTCCTAAAGCCTCTTGCAAGCTTCTCCAAAACTCGTTAGTAAAGATAGGGTATTTATCGCTCATTATGCTAGAGGGAACTACATGAAGTCAGACTATCTCACGAACGTATAAGGATGCCAAATAAGGTGTTGTCCTCTTACTCTTGACCGGAATGAAGTGGGTGCTTTTAGTCAAACGATCTACAATCACCCAAATATAGGTATTCCCCTTCCTAGATCGGGGTAAACCATCTATGCAGTCCATCGAAACACTATCCCACTTCCATTCGAGTACATCCAATGGTTGAAGCAATCCGCTAGGCTTCTGCTGCTCCGCCTTAACTCTTTGGCAAATAAGACACTTGGCTACAAACTCTACCATATCCTTCTTCATGCCACTCCAATAAAACACTCTCTTCATGTTCCTGTATCTCTTATCACCACCCGAATGAATAGTCATTTTGGAATGGCTTGCTTCTTCTAGAATAGCTCTCATCAAATCACTAGTGCGGGGGACACAAAGTCTTCCATCTCTCCTTAGCCACCCTTCACTATCTATGGAATAGCATTGGAGATGTCTAGAGACCTCTCCTCTACTAAAACCATATCCAAAATATCCATAAGCTCCGAATCCTCTCGCTGCCTTGAGCCAATCTGATCTATGAGGGTAGGCTTAACCTCAAGTGCTGCCAAGGGTAATGTCCGTAGAGGGCTTAAAATCAAAGGTGGAAATAAACTCTAGGATTTTTCACTCCACGAACATTGGACTAAGGGTTGCTCTCTTCCTACTTAACGCATCCGCAACTACATTCCCTTTTCCAGGGGTGTAGGCTATGTCAAAGTCATATGATGCCAAAAACTCCATCCAACGTTGCTGCCTCAAGTTTAAATCCTTTTGTGAGAATAAGTACTTCAATTATTTATGGTTAGTAAAGAGCTCGAACCTCTCTCCTAGCAAGTAATGCCTCCAAGACTTGAGCGCGAAAACAATAGCAACTAACTCCAAATCAAGGGTGGGGTAGTTCTTCTCATGAGTTCTCAACTGTCTACTCCCATAACATACTACCCTCCCTTCTTGCATCAATACTGCTCCAAGACCCATCCCACATGCATCAGTGTATAATGTAAAAGGCTTAGCTCCGTCGGGTAAAACTAACGCTGGTGCACTAGTAAGGGCTCTCTTTAGTATCGTAAAGAAATCCTCACAACCCATGTCCCACACGAATGCCGTATTCTTCTCAGTGAGGCGAGTAAGTGGTGCTGAAATCTTAACAGAATCTCTGATAAACTTCCAATAATAGCCAGCTAAACCTAGGAAGATTCTAACTTCGATAACATTCTTGGGGGCCTTCCAATCTTATACTGCTACTACCTTAGCGGGATCAACAGCTAAACCCTCTCTTGAGACTACATGCCCCAAGAAACGCACCTCCTTATGCCAAAAGTGACACTTCAAGAGCTTTTCCTTCAACCGATGAACGCGAAGTGTATGAAGAACCTCCTCAAGATGAATAGCATGCTCTTCCATACTCTTGGAAAACACTAGAATGTCATCCACAAATACTACCACGAACTTATTTAGGACATCTCGAAAAACACGGCTCATCTAATCTACAAAATAGGCTGGGGCGTTGGTCAGCCCAAATGGCATAACCAACCACTCAAAGAATCCATCAGGTGTCCTAAATGCTATCTTATCGATGCTATCGTCATCGATCCTAAGCTGATGAAATCCAGTAGCTAAGTCGAGCTGAGAAGATACCGAAGAGCCAACCAACTGATCGAAAAGATCGTCTATCCTAGGAAGGGGGTAACGGTTCTTCTTCATGAGATTATTCAACTCTCTATTGTCTACGCAAAGTCGAAGGGAACCATATGCCTTCGTAGCGAAGACGATTGGCGCTCCCTACTCAGGTACGCTTCGTCTGATGAAGCCTTTCTCCAATAGCTCACCGATCTGCTTGCTTAACTCTTTCCTCTCCCTAGGAGCTGTGCAATTAATTCCCCGCTATTACCCCGCTATAACCCAGCTATATCTCATAGCAGATTTCTACCGCTACGATTTTTCCATATAGCCCCAAATATAGCCTTTCCGCTTTAAGCCCCGCTATTTCCGCTATATCCCATTATTCCCGCTATATTTCGCTATTTCCATTATATCCTCTTTAAAAAAATGACATTTATACATTATAAAAATTATGAAATTAATCTATTTAATTGAATTTTTAATATATTTTTCAGAAATGAAAATACTCTAATATTCTACTAAATTCAATTATGTTATATAACAGTTTTACGTTTATTTACAATATATTTGCACATGTTTTTGTTTAAAATTAATTATGTATTAATTATTATTCTATTATATGTTTATTTTCCATTTAATTACCATATATATATTTGTAAAACATTAAGTACGAGTTTTATATGCTATTTAAGAGGCATCCGCTATATCCCGCTACATCCTCGCTGTATCCCCGCTATGACTTTTTACACCTCCACCGCATTAAATCTACCGGGCGCTTTAACTGCACAGCCTAGGAGCCATATGTCTCACGGGCAATGCCACTGGCTTAGCATTGTCATTCAAATAGATCCTAAAGTCGATCTCTCTCTTAGGGTGTAGTCCCCTAACTTCCTCAAAAATGTCTAGGAAATCTCTAACAACTGGAATGGAATCTAACTCTCCTAGTGATGAATCAAAGGGATAAAGGAAGCTCAACATGACTGACCCCTATGGGTCGCAAGAAACCTCGAGAGTCCTATCGCTGCATGTTTATAGTCTGACGACTCTCTTCTCATAGTCCAATATCGCTCCATAAGTGGATAGCCAATCCATCCCCAAAATCATCCCATATCCTGAAAATCCCAGCTCATAGGCGTCACAATCAAACTCTACGCCTAGTATAAAAAATTTCGAACCCCTACAAATCATGGATAAATGTGCCGATCCTCTTATAGGGTTTGAAACAACTATAGGGTCTACTACTAGAGAAATATCTAAGTGCAAACAATCAACCAAGGAACTAGAAATGAAAGAATGTGATGCTCCAGAGTCAAAAAGTGTCCGAATAGGAAAATCCAAAACAGAGATCAAACCTTCTACAGAGACTTTCCTACCTCGATCCGGTCCACTACTAGAAGGTGCTGCATCCAAAGCCCGTACCTAAGCTGTAGGTGCGCCTGCTCTCTGCCCCCGTCCTCTGAATACGAGCTCTACTAAGATGACTAGGCTGCCCGCAGTTATAACACCTCCCCTTCATCGTTTCCTTCATACAGTCCTTTGCGTAATGTCCAACCAATCCACAACTATTGCATTTCTCGCCATTCTTGATCTGCTTTTGAGGGCCTCCTCCTCTCCTCTTATCTTTATCCTTCTTGTTCTTCCACCATTTCTTCTTAGAATTCTCTGACTTAGGAACCTCCTTAAGCTCTTCTTCCTTAGCAGCATCAAACATGAGCGTCATCTCCATAAGTGACTCATACGTCGCTCCCATTGGTACATGAGTCAATAACAACCCTTGGAGGGACTGATTCATTCCCTTAGCAAACTTCATGGCCTTCTTGTGCGGTGTATTAACAAGCTCCATCCCAAACTGCGACAACTCATTAAACTGATTTATAAACTCCTTTACTAAAAGACTCCCTTGCTTCAGATTAATAAACTTCTCCAATTTCATGCTTTCCTCAGCTTGTGACAAGAACTTTCTCTCAAAAATTTCTCTAAATCCAAACCAACCAATGTCTCTTCCTTCCATCTCTATGATCTCCCACCAATAAGAAGCTTCTCCTTTTAGCTGCCAGATGCAAGATGAACTCTCTGGCAGTCCTCCAATCCTAACAGCCCAAATATCCGCTCTGTACTCCTCAACCAAGCTCGTGCCTCTATGAAATCCTCCATGCCAGAAAACGTCTTGCTTTCTAGATTAGCAAATTCCTTACATAGCTTAGAAAAATTGGCTGCTGCAGGTGGATTAATGGGATCTCCACCCGCTGGTGCTGGATTGGGCGCTTGCCCTTGCACCTCTGGTGTCATAGCTTGGAGGTATCTACGAAACCAGCCAGGTACTTAGACATCCTCTGGAAGGTTCGGGGCGTCTGCCATTTTATGCAAAGAAAAGAAAATTTAGGCTCGAAAGAATCGAAAGGAGGTTGAACTGGACTTTAAGGGGATTTTTATAAAAACTCTCTTTTATACTTGAAAACTATTTCTAAGAGTTTATTTCTGAAAAATACTTTTAAAATATGTTACCTTTGAAAAATACGTTACTTTTTAAAACAAGTTTTTAGGAATCCTGTAACCTTAGGCTCTGATACCAAGTGAAACACCCCACACCCCTTAGTATACCCAAAAAGGACACACTGAAGGATACAGTGCGTTAAAGGTATAGCTGAAGCATCACAGGACTAAGATTCACAAGACAAATAAATAATAACAGCGGAAACATTTAAAATACTTATCATTACTTCATAAAATAAGTTTGAAAAACGTCACATGTCTCAAATACCAAATACACATGTCTTATAAAAATAGATCTCCGTCTCATAAAATCAGAGTACAATAAAAATGATCATCCCTCTCATAAGTACCAGTACATCAAAAGCCAAATGAAAAGAAAACTGAAAAGAAGAAGAATACATGTAGAAAAACTCCGCAACTGAATCTCCAAGAAATCTGAATCTACCGTCCTTGCCTTTGCTGGCCTATGGGGGGAAATGGGAAAGAGAGGAGTGGGTCAGACTATAAGTCTACCGAGTGAAAGTAATTACTAGCATTTCTAAGCAAGATAAAGATAATAATCTTAGCAATAGTTCTAGTATAAAAGGAAATAAAGGAAAGATAAAACTAGGATAAAATACTATTTAACTGTTTGCTTTGATTGTGATTGTTTGCACTTATCTTAGATTGCTGTGATTAGGCTGAAACCCTAATCCTATTTTAATTAGGTTGAAATCCTAATTCTACCCGTTGATCGGCCTTCTATCTCTGTTGTGCCACTGTGAGCTAGTCTCATCCTGTGGTCCCACAGCTAAAGGAACCTGTTTAGCGCTTGGAATACAGTAGCGATTTATCTACCCTAATCGATGTCGCACGCTCGGTCACCGCTGGTAAACACTAATTATCGCTCCCTATTTTGACCTATTATCTACCCTAATCAGCATAAGCGTTCCCAGCCTCACCTAATCTATTGTGAGACCATCAGCCCAAGTCTGAAAGGTTCCTGCCCAGCCTCACCTAAGTGTTTTGTGAGACCATCAGTCCTAGTCTGAAAGGGAATGCTGTCGGTATAGGTCCTAACAAACAAAATCTAGTTGCGCCCCTTGCCCAAATCCCCCGATTTGAGCTTCTATCTATTGGCCACTTATTTACCCTATGTCCTAGCCTCATCTAACTATTGTGAGACCATCAGTCCTAGTCTGAAAGGGTCCTGCCCAGCCTCACCTAATATGTTGTGAGACCATCAGTCCTAGTCTGAAAGGGAATGCTGTTGGTATGGGCCCTGCTTCTATCTTTGCTTATTGACTTAGTGTAAGTTTTAAAATAAGCCGCTTCTGTTATTTCTGCTTTATTTGCTTATTAACTTAATCTAAGTCTTTAAAATAAGCCTCGACTGTTCTTTCTGCTTAATTATAACCTACGTTATAATTGTTACTCTTCTATTTATCTTTTTAGTTATAACCACTAGTTATAAACATGCCTGCAAATGTCTCAAATTTGCCTATTTCAGTCTATCTTCTTTTTATTACAGTTCTTCTTATTTTACATCTATCTTCTATAAATTTAGTGTTCTTATATTTTAGTCCATATTAGCGAATTCTTCTCCTTTTAATATTTTATTTGCGTAAAAAGGAATAAAAAGAACTAACATACAAGCTAAATTCTAATTTAAAACAGATGCAAATAAAATACAAATAACTGTAAATAACTGAATAAAATAGCTGAATAAAAATAACTGAATAAAATAGACTGAAAAGAACTTTAAAAACTAGCTGTAAATAACTTATATAAAAATTGTCTCAAAATTGCAGAAAAATACAACTATTGAGAACCTTATTATTTTTAATTTCTTAAAAATCCAAAATAATTTCAAAACACTCACCTGTGGTCCTTAGCTCTAGTCCTTGGTCTTCCTTGATCCACTTCTAGAGCGTAGAATATTTTTATCAAAAAGATCTTCTCCTTAGAAAAATATTCTATTTAGGGTCCAGCCTCAGGCAATGACCCCAAATAGGAGATAATCTGAATGGGAAAAATAGCTAGGCCTAGGATCTTATTTATAGTGTGGTTTAGGGATCTCAGGTCATAGGATTTGAAGATTAAATCTGGTGCAACCATGTCATATGCTCTCTGAGATCCGTGGATGGAAGCACAGACGCACAGGATTCAAAGAAATTGGGAAAACACGTCATCGTTTAACTGGACAAAAGCTCGTCCAAATACACAAAGGCGGGTCGACCTTGGTGTCGACCCATGCATGCTAGGGGTCGACCTAGCAATGGTGAGGGTCGACCTAGCCTTGTATATATTTTTTCCTTTTTTTGTTCATTTCTTGTTTATTTCGCAACTTCTTCATATTAACTCGGATTTTGACAAATTATATCTGGAAATTGACTAGAAAATTACCACGGACATAATGGTGCAACTTCCATGGCTCAACTCTGATGATTTCACAATCTTATTTTATTATTTAATTAATTTGTTAATTAATTATTATAGCTTAAATTTTGGGTTGTTACATAGCAGACGACATTATTTGTAATGTTCTTTGCTAAACTGGGCATAACAGTGGGGCCATCACATTTACCCTCTTTTGTGCATAGTTTTGCTACAATGAATGCCACTCTATCAGATATGCTTGGTTGTATGGGCTGCGAATATGTTGTAGGTGGTTGTAGGGGTTTGGATATGGGCGATCTGTTGTAGGTGGTTGTAGAGGTTGTAGGCTGGTTGTGGATATGGGTGGCTATAGGTGGTTGCGGATCTGTTGTAGATGGTTGCTGATATGTACTGGCCTGGTGAATGAGTTGTGTTGAGTATGTGAACTGTAGATGAATGGATGAATGAGTTATTGAGGGGCTCAACAAAAAGATGTGTGTTGGATTGCGGATGTCTGGGTCTGGGTTTGTGTGAAGAGGTATGGTAGCATGAACAATTTGCCTAATGGGTCTAAGATGAATTTAAGGCTGAGATGAAAAATGGTGTTTTTTAGATTTTTTTTGCCGATAGTGAAAAGGGAGGAGAAGAAGGATGTGATTTAAACTAATATTGAATAGAGTCTGGGTTTCTGGAAGTAATGTACAAGTTTTGGTTTTGTTCATATGGTTTTCGTATTAAACTTTTATTGTATCCAGTTTATGGTGAATGAATTAAAGCATGAAATAATATTCTATGCCTCGATATTATTTTTCGAAATATTGGATCTATTATTATTGCAAAAATAGAAATAGTGATGAAATAGGATGTGAGAGAGGGAGTGCATTTGACATGTAGTGATTTAATTTGTGTGAAAGACGAATAAAAAACTTGCTTTGCAAAAATAGAATCCGTAAATAGAATTTGAAGTTCACTTATCTGTAAGGTTAAAATATCAAATATATGCTAATACAATAAATATTAACGATTAGTGTTCGCATTTTGATGAAATTTATGGATTTTAAAAAATGTTGAGGGGTGAATGTAAAAATTTATTCTATAATATTATTTTTACACATCTAAAATAGTTGTAATTGACACCATTACAGCTTCTAAAATGGTCGTAGGTTATTTTATTACAATGTTTTTTGTAGCATCTTGAAAACGTTGTGAAATGCACCGGCCTATTACAACTTAACCTAATACTACGTTTGCAAAAATGTTGTGAAATACATATAAAAAGGTATTTTTTTGTAGTGAAAAACCCTTTCCCAAACATTATAAGCTTCTTCCAAAATATATGGCTTTCTAGATGTATATGTTGATATCTAGACAAATGGATCTTTGTCTTATAAGAATCATATGATGAAGGGCCACGTCCGTGGATATATAGGAATCGAAATCAACCGAATCACTGATGTATGAATTTCTACATCCTAGGTCTCCATGTTCCATCATTTGGCTTATGTTCTTCATGTAGCATTCAGATCAAATAACTTTATGAAATTACGTCGATACTTCCATAGAGTATGGGTAACGTAGGAGACATCTCTATTTTTCCCTAAGGGGATCTTTATAATTACCACGGCTTGGCTAACAATTTACCTCTAACAATCAAATTAATTATGAATAGCTTGTCCTTCTCTCTTTTGAAACAAGGGGCACTTCCGGTTCTGTGGGTGCTTCAAACAATTTTGTCTTCTCCATATTACCATATCTTTAGAGATAATAATTTTCTATGAGGAACTATTGAACTCAATCACTTATCATCGTTACTCAATAGTTTTCTATTGTGGTCTATCACATAGAGTTACTCAAGTTGGATTGGTGATTGTTTTCTAGGTTTCATCATAAACCTAGCTGGTTACTTCCAATTACGTAAATCATTAGTTCAAACCGCACTCAAAGGTAGGGAATTTCCCATTGATTAGTGACTTTTATACCATAAACAATGATATCTCCATTATAGCACCTCAGGGTGTAAAATAAATCTTCTCTCACCATCCCCATAATGTATGAGATAGTTTATGCATTTCGATTAAGGTCGTATTCTATGGTTACATTTTTATTGAGCACCGGCTATTATCGGTAAAAGGAACACGTAACACCATGTAGATATAACAAATATTAATTAAAAAGAAATTAATTAATAATCAATAACACTAAAAACGTAATTTCCACAAACATCGAAATTTGGCTACGAAACTTTTGTTGTTGAGTTTGTGACGATTTTCAGATCAATTTTCATATATAAAGCTTTACGATCGGAGTTCAAACGGAAAAGTTATTAAAGTTTGAATATTTCAAATTGAAAATAATTATATAAGTAATTAGGGAAATAAAAATTAATTAATGCTAATTAATGTTAATGGTTTATTGATGTTTAAGTAAGGTTAGCGCTAATTAGAAGGGAAAGAAATTATCTTCGTTGAGTAAAAACAAAATTAAATTAACGTACACGAAATTAAAAGAAACTGGATAATTAATAAACACAAAACGATAATCGATCGGCCCTTTTACTGCGACTGGTCGACCACTAAAGATTGACTGGTGGAGGATTAGCGGTTGACCGCTTATAAGCTGGAGGCTGTAATCGGTACCTAGGCTAACTACCCAAATTTCAAATAGAATAATCTAACGGCCGCCATTGATTCGAACCCGTATAAATATGGGCCTAATCCCTCACTTTTCTTCTCTTATTTTTTTAAGCACGACAAAGCTCTGTTATTTTCTTTTCTCCACAAATTCTTAAATCTAAATAAAATTATTATTTATATACGTATAGAAAAGTGGACAATAGCAGAGGATAATAGAGAAGAAGAATAGGATCGAATCGAATTGCCAAAGCTAAAGTAAATTATAAACTCAAATCTGAATTAAATTCAAATCTCCTCCTAGATCTGAATTTCTAATACGTATGTATGTTCTTGCGGTACATATTCCATTAAGGAGAAAAATGGAGTCAAACAGAAATAACAATGGTTTAGATCTGGAAATAAAAATTATATATTTTATATAGGATTTATTTCATTGTAAATCTGTTCCTTATATGCCTTGATATAATTATTTTGGAGTTTTAGGCTTAATTATTTGCATAAAGAAATTGAAAACCATGGCTACATATTCTGTGAACTATTAACTTGTATTAAATATTACATATACTTGAATTTGGAAAGTAAAGGTGATAGTAGTCCCTAAGTTAATGAATTGTATAGTAATTCTAAATTGTTGGGTAAAAGACATATGTTAGAAAATATGAATTAGAGATTATTATAAGATGAACTGGGACTTAAGTATTATTTCAATTCATTTGAATGAAGCGTGTTGTAATGTAAATTCCAATAAATTATATAGTTTAATAAATATGAATAAAAGTGTAACATTTGAAGTAACAAGGAATATGCCTAAAAGAAAGAGTATTTTGTATTATTTATTTCAATAAAAATAAAAAGATAATTACTTGTAATTCCAAACGTAACACAAATCATTTTTTAGATAAGTTACAGAAATTTACGGTGTTAATACTCCTTTTATGGGAAGGTGTAATTTCAACGCATTAAAATGCAAAAATCCTTCAACGCATTAAAATTTATGGTCTAATTAAAAATTGAATATATATGTAATAAAGACAAGTTAGAAATTAAATAATAAGCGACGAAATGTAGGTAAAGTAATGAAATGAGTAAGTAAGAAAATAATAACCGAAGGAAGATAGTAAGAACTAAAAAGGAACGATAAAATAGATCTAATAAAACAAAGGAAAAGTAAGCAGTAAAAGATATATTAAATCTTTTAAGTTAAAAGTGGATAGTAAATGACATTACATTGATATTAACGAAACAAGGAGTCAGTTGTATAAAAATAACTAAATATTAATAGTTGAATGTTGGAGGCTTAGTAAATGAATTATTATGAATATATATACATTACCTCAAGTATGCATTTGTGACAAGTGTGAACTATTAAATTTAACCAGTAGCTTAGATTAAATAAGAATGACAGTCATTAAAATGGATTGGAATGCGAGGTCAGTAGTGTTAAACAACAGAAGTCTACCCACCGTTAGGGGTTACCAGTAGTTGTGTATACATTATACTGATATGGGACATATAATATTGTAGGACCTGTGTGATTATACGTTCACGTATATGTGAAGAGAATATACCAATAGGAAGGTTCACCCCGACCAAAGTGTCAAAAGACAAGTAGAGTCTGCTTTAACATTTTAGGGGTTACATTTTAAGTAAACAAGTAGGCATTTCGTCCATTGCATTAGGTAATTTAAATGGGACGGTGAGCAGCGCTGGATGCTATGACAGTGAGATCAGTACAATATATGAGGAGTGGGAGTTGTTTTCATAGCTTAAGAGTGTCATTGATCCTGTGCGATCAGCGGAAAGGCAGGGGTCACACATAAACAGACTATACCTCCTACTAGTGTAGATCACGTTTAGGACCTGCATCACCTAAGAGTTGTTAGTTAGTTTGTTGTTAGGAGGCAAGGCTTGTTAACCTTTCAAAGGGGTCTTTCAAAAACAAATAGAATAGTCTATGGAGATGAGTTTATGATATACATCAAGATCAGAAAGAATACAACTAAATAGTTATAATGCCATTATTAGGCACTACGGGAGTTCCTTGGTATGCAAGGTGATGAAGACGTAATACTGCATTGATGATGGATCTTGACGAAGTGTTGGGTTATGGATGTTAGCAGGGAAAGTATCCTGGTAAGGTGGATTGTGGTATTTTTGTATGTATGTATGTATATATATGTGTGTGTGTGTGTGTATGTATGTATGTATGCATGCATTAATGTATGTGTGTGTATATGTATATGTATGTATTTATGTATATATGTACACAGAGATTTATATATGTATGTATGTATGTAGTTATTGCCTATTTCGAGTAGATAGGACGCATCATACGCATATGTGAAGTCCAGACAACTAATTATAAATAATAGACATAACATGTAATGGAAGGCAATCGGCATAAACTAGTGTTATGTATAAAATGTGCAATTTACCAGTCATCAGAACGTTGTTATGACCCCTTCTTCATTACAACTTCATTATAACCCATATGATAGTTTTAGATGGATAGGTACTGGTACAAAGTGAGAACAGTGGAAGGATAGATTTTTTTTATGCATGCTCGATACTTATAAGGACACTAAAGATTAAAGGTGTCAGCCTTGGTCAATAATCATATGTTTTATTATACTTTACTATTACCTTGTGATTTTAAATTGATAGTGCTCTAGTATGCTTTTGTTATTTGCAGGATTCCAAACACCAACAATCTGTACTTTGTTGGACTTGGTTTTTGATTTAGCGAAAATTCGAGCCAATTGGGTGCGGGTTGTTACATTTGGTATCAGGGCTTAGGTTAATCGATTATAGAAAAGATACTTGAGTGAACATATTTGTATTTTTACCATAATTATATATATTATATACGCTAAATTCTATTTCGACTATAGATGTGTTGCAACCATATATTGAAAAGATGGACAATACAACTTTGAGTTAGAACAATAGATGAAACTTAAGATATACACCTGTCTGGAGCACCCCATGGAAAATAGGTCATATTGGAAGGCATTGACTTAAGAAGAGCACGACTGCGACATTTGGAATAGTCCCTGAAGCTTGATAGTACCCGACTCCCTTATAGAGCATAGATTTCCCTATGGTTGCAGATCCTTGTAGGATTGCCGATTGATGATGTACAGTAGGTCTAGATAAATGGGAAAATAGGAATCTATATGTTGCAGATATTCGGAATTAAGAATTAAATAAGTTTCCAAAAGAAGGTGTGTAGTAATCACTCTAAGATGATAGTCAGGTTTTTAGAATTCTGGGAGAAGATAAATTAATAAGTAAGTAGAAAAGAAGAAAAGTCCAAAAGTATAGACAAATTAAAATCCACTCTAAGTTCTACCCCATATGAAAGAATTTAATATAAAAGTTATATTTATATATATATATATATCTAACATGTTTGAAATGATTTTCAAAGGATTTATTTGAAAGAAAAAAAACTGTATTTTTGAAAAGTAAGTAAATATTAAATTTTCGGAAAACAAAGTTCTAGCAGAAATTAAAAAATTTAAATCATAAATTTTAGTAAATGGGTTTCTATAAAAAGCTGTTTCTTTTGAAAAAAATAGCATAGTGTATGTAGCTCGTTGGTTTTTTTCTGAGATGTAAAAAAATAATGATCTATAAGTTATGAAATTCTTTTTAGGGGTGGACAATAGGAAGTGGTACAAGTTTAAAATGGGGTAAATAGAATGGAGAAAGAAGATTAGAACCCAAAAATAAAGTAGTAGGCTAACGCAGTGCAATATTTCAATAAAGAAGATAGTCAATTAGGAGGAAAGCTATATATGTGAAGTAATTTAAAAAAATAGTTTAGGTAGAATTAAGTTAAATAGTGGTAAAACTATGAATTATAAATAGAAACAGTATTAGAAATTATATAAAATAATGTTAGTAATTAAAAATAATAGTAGAAGGTTATCTTAAAAATAATGCTAGTAATCTAATTAGAAGCAATATAGAAAACTAAAGGTAAAACAAAGGAAAATGGATATTTTCCATAGTTGTATGCATTGATTGCACGTATCTTTTTAAAGTCACACTCACATGCTATCAGAGCCTCTGCTAAGGTGTAAAGTTATCATGAGTAATAGAAAAATAACTAGATGGAAGTGTCCCTGTCTACTCCAGTTTTATTGTTAAAATTATAAAAGATGTTTTAGAAACATTATAAATTGTATTTTTTAAAGAAATTGTTTAGTATAATAATTGAGCTTTTTTTAAAGACAAACTTAGTAAATAGTTTGAGATAAATATCCCACTTTTAAAAAGTAAATTCTTCATTGTTAAAAGGTTTTGAAGGAAAAGTTGATTTGAATACCATTCATGTAATAAATTTTGACTCTTATTTGAAAAGAAAGAAATGATCTTTTAAAATTTTAATCGCTAACATTTCCTTTCAAAATTAATAAATAAACTTAATTGATAAATTCTAAATTATAGTTTTAAAAGTTAATACATCTACAATTAACATTGGTTAAAATAAGGAGATTTTCATGGTTCCTTCTTTTGAAACCAAAATATTAAAGAATTTAAATAAAAAGTTTCCAAGCTTATATTTTTAAAGATAAAAGTTTAGGATTAGACATTTACAATTGTGGAATTTTAATTTTAGAAAAAACAGCAAAAATCAAACCAAAATTTTAATATGGAGTGGATAGGGATGATTGCCTTGGTAAGACGGGGTAAAAGTTAATGCTATGAATAAAATAGCGATGAATGCTCATAAAGTAGCAATAGTGGACCCCCATAGAATATAAGAAATATTGGTATGACCCTATGAATGTTTCATTAAACATGTGTGAAGACCATAAAGAAGAACCCATAAGGAAATGAGAAATGGTATTAAAGTACATTCTACAAGTTCTAGAGTATACCCGCATGAATTTTTTTATAAAAAGCATATACCAAGGTTTGAGAATACTATTAATAGATTGGGTTAAAAGAAGATAGTAATATAATTGGTTGTGACTATGGAAGCAATTGATGGACCTTATTTATTTGTAGCCAAAAAGGAAAGTAAGATATGAGGATTAAAATAGGATGACATATTAGAAATGTCCATTTAATTTAAGGAAGAAGTGATAGGGCCACAACATCATTAATGTCAGTTGACGTTGAAGGGTAGTTTCCAGCAATTGTTTCTTTTTGGTTAGTTGGGTTGTAAGTATTGGTTGTCTCTGTTTATATAAAAATGCATATTATATTTTGTGAGAAAAGTCCCTTTTAATTTCTTTGTTGATTTTCTGGATTGATCACTATATATTAGGATGAAGAAAAGAGTTAATTAAGGACGTTAACTCATTGATTAAATTCTAGCTGCATAAGATGTAGCTTAATTTGTTTTGGAAAGATAAAAAGAAATACTTTTGAAATTTTGGTTCAAAATCTTGATTTTAAAAATAAAATACTTTTTCGATAAGTTTTGACAAATGAGTTTTCATTTAAAAAATTTCCAACCATTTCTAAAATTTAGTTGAAAACAATTTTTGAATGAAAAAAATAAAAATTTCATATTCTTGTAATGCCACATGCTTATCATAGGGAAAAGGTTGATGGGTTAAATAGTATAAATTTTATTAGACAGCAAAAGTCACAATAAAGTAAAAGGTACTTAGTGATAAGGAAAATAACTGTTTTAGCCTTGAGAATTCTTTTTCCATACCTTGTCGATAGGTAAACCAAACTTGTTTTAAAATTACTCTATTTTAAAATTTTGAAATTTTAAAAGTAAATCTCCTTATGTAGACTATACTTGGAAAAGTTAAAAATGAGTTGGGGGAAAAAGAGAAGGTTCCAAGATACAAGGGAATGGGTACATAAGAGAAGGAAGGAAATATGGAATTCTCCATCTAAACCATTTTCCACCATTAGAATATAGTTTAGAAAAATGGATTTTTCTCAATTTTGGATGTTAGAAACGGCGTGCTAGGATTATGGATGGTAGAGATTGGATGCAAAAATTGGTTCAACTATACTTCTATTCGTAAAAGTATGGGAAAATTTGGATGCAAAAACAAAGATTTTGATTTTTGAAATTTTGCATGCATATAGAGTTGCTAGTATATGTAAGTTGTTTGCACCATGTTTTCAAAATTGTTTTAAAGAATTCATTCATATGGGAAGCGCCGATTTAAAATTATTCTGCATACATATCATATGTATTGTGACACACAGTGTATTTGTACACGGTTGGCTGCAAAATTGGTTGCACACTAATTTGTTTGATAGCTTAGGTCGGTTGCATGTTATGTTACATGATTCAATCCTTGAGGAATTTTAGGGATGAAATTCTTTTAAGAAGAATGTTACACCCCATAAATTTAACAATAATTAATTAAAAAGAAATTAATTAATAATTAGTAATGCTAAAAAAATGAAATTTCCACGAACATCGGAATTTGGCTACGAAACTTGAATCGTTGCATTTGTGGCGATTTTCTGATCTATTTACATATATAAAGTTTTACGACCGAAATTCAAAAGAAAATGTTATTAATGTTTGAATATGTTAGATCGAAAATAATTATATATGTAATAGGGAATTAAAAGTTAATTAATGTTAATGTTTACTTAACGTTTAAGTAAGGTTAACATTAATTAGAAGAGAAAGAAATTATCTTCGTTGAGTAAAAGGGAATTGAATTAACGTATACGGAACTAAACGAAACCGTATAATTAATTAAAATTAAACAATAACTGGTCGACCCCTTACTACTACCAGTCGGCCATTAGCGATTGACTAATGGAGGAGTAGCGATCAACCGCTTATATGTTGGCTGCTAATCTAAACCTAGGCCGAACGATTCAGATTTAAAATAGATCTAACGGCTGGCATTTATTTGAATCCCTATAAATATGGGCTTAACCCCCCACTTTTTTCTCTCATATTATATGAAGCACAACGAAGCTCTTCCATTTTCTTTCCTCTACAAATTATTAAATCTAGATAAAATTATAATCTATATACGTATATACGTGTGGATAATAGCGGAGGATATTAGAGAAGAAGAATATGATCGAATCAAATCGTGAACGCCAAGGTAAACTATAAATCCAAATTTGAATTAAATTCTAATCTCTTCCCATATCTAAATTTCTAATACATATGTATGTGCTTCCGATACATATTTTATTAAGGAGAAAAAGGGTGTCAAACAGAAATAACATTATTTAGATCTGGAGATTTGGAAAGCTTAAAGGTGAGTGAGAAATTATATTATTTTTTATATAATATTGGATTCATTTCGTTGTAAATTTGTTTGTTATATGCCTTGATATAATTATTTTAGAGTTGTAGGCTTAATTATATGCATAATGAATTTTAAAATCAAGCCTATATATTCTGTGAACTGTTAACTTGAATTAAATATTACATGTACTTGAATCTGGAAAGTAAGGTTGATAGTAATCCTTAAGTTAGGTAATTGTATAGTAATTCCAAATTTGTTGGGTAAATGACATACGTTAGTAGATATGACTCAGAGATTATTATAATATGAACTGGGATTTAAGTAGTATTTTAATTCATTTGAATGAATGTGTTGCAATGTAAATTTCTGTAAATTATCTAGTTTTATAAATATGAATAAAAGTGTAGTGTTTGAAGTAACAGGAAATAGGCCCAAGTGAAAGAAGTGTATAAAATAGGGATGTTTACCTTATTTCGTATTGTCTATTTCAATAAAAATAATAAGATAATTCCTTATAATTCCAAAACGTAACACAAATCCCCTTTTGGATAAGTTACATAAATCTATAGTGTTAAAATTCTTTCTTGGGAAGTGTAACTTCAATGCATTAAAATGCAAAAATCCTCAAGTATAAACTAAAGAATTGTATGTAGTAATGTAACATCCCCCATTTTGAGGCCTGAAACTAAGCGCTACATATGCTGCAGTCATCTGTAGTATTAATTTACGATGATAAAATGTGGTCATGTTAATGATATCCAAAATATCGGAAGCACATAATATGACATTATTTTAAATACAATTTTCATAGCTAACTTTCATATTTAATTTCAAAGATAATATTCCATATTCATTACATAATCCCAAATGTTTCCCAGTTCTAATAAAATATAATTATTACAAAATACTCTAAGAGCGATATAAGAAGAAGCCCCATTAGTTGATCAGAATTACCAAATAGATAGATACATCTACTGTCAATACATTCATATAACAACTAACATAACACAGCGGATAATAATAATAAATATCTCCTACGTAGCTAGCTTTGCCTCCTGCACGTCTCCGGAAGCTTTATTCGCTAAAACCTACTTAACCTGTAAAGCCCTTACTTCTGACCTATTCAAATCAAATTTTGAGCACCCGAGAGTTTAAGGCGAAAACATAAACTTTGAGTTAGACAAAAAACCTGATGTGAATAATAATAATATGAAATCTCAATTTATAGACATTAATTGAGATCATGCTGCTGAACGGAACGATTTTTCTCCTCACTAACATCCTTTTAAAAATATATCTTTTGCAAATCAAAGTCCTACAACTAAACTGCTTAAAGTATACAATATAACAATAATGTGCATGCATGCTACATAGGTAATCATGATTATCCATCAAATCAGTGGACTATCCATCATAATGTTTAGTTTTCACAGGGTAACTACCAACCTATATGGCTGACTTGAGCTTACTAGGTATACCAAATATTATAATTGACTGTTAGAAGAAAACTAGACGGTCCGTCCAAATACACTTATCCTAGTGTTTACTTGACTACCTGTCAAACTTATAGTTTCGCTGGATTTACTATGAACCTAAAGATTTTGCAGGACAACCTATAACCTATCTTTTCTTTATGTATTCCTTTCTGTGTGTAAACCTACTTTTTATCTTACTCTTGACAAAGCCCCACACACTGGAATTTTGAACTAATATCAGCTAGGGACTAAAAGCTAAAGTATAGGGAACTACCCTACACCAGTCCCATCTTGTTATCTAATCTCCGAGTCAATTCATTCTATCACAATCTTTCCAAAAGTGATTAGAACAATAATTTCTCTAGTAAAATTCTGGTTTAAACATCCTTTTCTATTTCCTTGAAAACACTTTCTTTATAAATGATTTAACCCTTGAAATCATACTTTCAAAATGAGGAAATATATCCCTTTACTATGTCCAAAATACTTATGCCATGATATATTCTTGTATAAAACTATATTGATGAAGTTCGAAATCATTTGAGATTATCGCCTCCCAAAACAATAGGCCATAAACACAAAACAATGTAAAACCTTTACAATAATAAAGCTTGGTGGCTTCACCGCCACTAAGCATCTTCGTCTTTCTTTAGTATAAAAATAAGTTAAAGCCTTTAACTTTTACAATGTAAGGCCCAAAGGTCGATGACTCTACATCGTACTTCATAGGGTGTCGACGTCGTGTAATATAAAATATGGGTTGCATAGTGACAAGCCTTAAAAGAATATAGTCGACATAGATAAACTTCGGCATTACTTCCTTAAAAAAAAGTGGCATCAATAAGGCCGAAGTGATAATAGGCGGTAAGGATTAAATTCAACAATTATTAGGGTTGAATTTGCAAAACGTGGCATCATATATTGCCGAAGCCAATAATAACGGCATAGTTGTTGATAAAGTCGAAGTCAATGAGTATAAATATGCGGCATCATTATTGCCGCTATAAGTCACTTTGAAACTAATGGAGTCAGTGTACTATAAAATAAGCGACATTGATTTCATCAGTGTCGATAAGGATAAAAGCAGCATTATTAAAGTGTTTGAAGGAAACAAGCATCGTCATTTTCTTTGAAGCTCATGATGTCGATGGTATCTATGCCGACGTTAGTCCCAACCTTCATGAATTCATTCCATATCATCTAGGATGATATCCTATGCATTCATTAAGGTCCGCAACGTATAACAGTGGCATTATGGACTTCGGCGACCAGGAATTCGAAATAGCAATGTCGTAATTAACTTAAAAACTATAATTTTGTCGTTCAAAGTAATTTCTTTTCACCAACTCCTTGTATTTGTCAAAGTACTATTGGATAAAAAAATTATTTATAAAATCTTTTCCAGAAAAGTGCCATTGGGCAAATTTATCATATCCAAACATATTTGCAAACCATTAACTTATATTAATATTTTAATATAAACATTAAGCTTCTCTAGCCCAATAAATTTATATGAAATCATGAACCATGGGGAAAATCCTCAAAAATCATAATAAATCCAATTTATTATATCCTTTAACATATAAAAATTTCGGGACCAAAATCATAATTTAAATACTTTCTTTTAGGAAGGCTAGCCAGCTTTATAGTGGGCTGTGCCACTGTATAAATGAAGGAAAAAACAGGTGCTCTACACGTGCACAGAACGGCTAAGTGGGAGCAACCTGCCCACAGAAATAACAAAAGTGCACAGGAGTTAGGAAAAGAGAGCCTAAACTACTAAACAATAACCAGACTATGCGCCCTCCGAAGAGGAACAACCACTACCCACTGTAGACGTGGGGCCAATAACAAGGACAAACCCAGAGAACAGAGTTGCCGGATTCGAAACAAAACCCTCCGAAATAGGTGAGTAAATGAATTTCCTATCCCAACCGACATCATAAAACTTGCTTTTATTCTCCTCACCAATCTCACCTTCTTCAGTAAGTGTCAGACCCTCACCCTCAATGTGATAAAAGAGAAATCAACTCTCACCGACTACATCATCGATATAAGCAAAATAACCGTCAGACTCAGGCGAGTACCGCATGTTAGAAGGAGAATGAACCCAGCCCGCTCCTCAGAATTCCAAGCAATAGAATCAGACAAAATAGTAGTATCATGCTCAATCTGGGCCTCACCAGCAGGAGGCGCAACAGAAGGAGCAACAGTAGGAGGCGCAACAGCATGAGACAAACTAGCAGATTGAGGAACAACGGGGGCTACAACATTGGGAGCAACAGAAGCAACCTTAGGAACCCACTTGTGGATAGGAGGACGAGGACGTGGAATCCGAGTAGCAAGAGGAACAAAATCAGCAGAGGCCAGGCTAGAACATGCATCCGAAAGATGCCCAAAGGACTAACAAGACGTACAAATATTAGGTTTCCAACTGTAACGGACTCTGACCTCAGCAAAAAGGCCCTCATCTAGTCTAACTTTTAGGACTGAAGGAAGAGTTTGGCAGGAGTAATCTCGATAAGAGCTTTGGCATAAACTAATCTCTTTCTGGCCACAATGTTAGCATCATAACATATAACGTTGCCAACAAGACCTGCTAGCCAGTCGATCCCAATCATTTAATCACTTCTAATAATTAAAAACCAAAATAAGTTATTTTCCAACATTAGGAAATTCACCAAATATTCTCACTAAATCATGAAATTATGAAACATAAGTGCTACTTCCAAAATAATGTTTCTAACATCATATCAAAATCTCAAGTCATTTGGATGTCATATGGTAGATTTTCTAAATCAAACATATCACTTAATTTCATAAATAAATTCCATAAATTCTCGATTAAGCATATAATCATTCAAACTATCATAGCATAGCATAATATAATCAAAAGAATCAGATTTATACTTAAAATTGAAAATAACAATTAAACATGAGATGCATAACTATTATTCACCTTGAATGGTTTAAGAAGGTTGAGATTTGATTCCCCTAAGCTTTGCTCTTGTTTCCTAGCTTTTCTTCCCTTGGTTTCTCCTAGAAATGGCCGGCCTACCCTTTTGATTTCGTTTGTATGAAGATAAGTAAGGGAGGAAATGAGAATGGGAAGTGTTATATTTAGGAATTATACTTGTCCTATTTTCCCTTCTCATGTATCCTCCTTCTTATTAATGTTCTAATTAATTCCATTAGTTCATCAATTAAGGCTCGACCCATACTAAGTATCAAATCTCAATCTCCTTAACTTTTACATTATTTTATTTAATTTATCCAACTAATTCTCTTATATAATGTTAATTAAAATTTGGGTTATTATAGACTTCCCTCCTTAAAGAATTTCATCCTCGAAATTACGATAAGGTACACACCTCAACCATAAAAGTATAGATGTAAAACATACCACCAAACGAATAAGGTTACGTGTCCCTAAACCTACTCTCCATTTTCCAAATATAGTCTCTCTCATCATCACTCCACTGGAATTTTACTAATATGATTGCCTTGTTCCTTAGTGTTTTCTCATCCTTAGCCATAATATGAACTAGATGTCAAACTATAGTCATGTCTGATTCCATTACTAAATCTTCCAATGCAATCGGAGTTATAGTAGTCTTAGGATCTCGAACACACTTTCTCAAATGAGAAATATGGAAAAGATGATGGACTTCTGCCAAACTACTCAGTAACTCTATCCTGTAAGCGAGTTTCTCGATCCTTTCTATCATGGGAAACGGTCCAACAAATCTGGGTGCCGGTTTCCTTGATTTCCCAAATCTTACTACACCCTTCATTGGTGATATTTTGAAGAAAACATTATCTCCAACTAAGAGTTATAAGTCTTTCTAACTCTTATCTGCATAAATGTTCTATCTAGATTGAGCTTTCTTCATTCTAGTCCGAATTAACTCAATCTTTTTTGTAGCTTCCTTACATGTACGGACCTGTTTGCACCAAAAATTGGTACAAACACCTAATATAAGTTTTAAAGAGAAATAAATGTTGAATATAAAATGAAAATAGAGGAGTAAAACAATTTAATAGGAGAAAATCAAAGCAAGAACAGAAACATAGCAATTTATGGTGGTTCGGCGTTGTTTACCTACGTTCACTTTGAATAGATTATTTTATTAATCACTTTGTAAACTGAGTACAATAGGGATCAGATGAAATTCATTAGTTACAATAGAGTACAAAGCAACTAGTAGTGTAAAGTCCTGAAAATGAACAACCAAGCCTGTATTTATAGATGGAGATGACGAAATATCTCCTTGAAAATTTGGCAGAAGGATCTCCAAAACCATACGGACACGTAAGAGGAATCGCATGGCCCAAATCCTAAAGAATAAGGATCAGTACCAATCCCTCTTTTGGTGGAATTTAGGGATGCGGTCCCTAAAGTAGCTTCCCCATGTCAAAACATGCTTAGACTCCAAATTTCATTCCAATTGGATTAGTAGAACTTGAGTTATTGCTCGATCTTTACTTCATTATGGATTGCCTTCTAATTTCTGTCGACCGTTATTGAGGCAAGAGGGTCGATCCCTCTTAACCCATCCTTTTAAGGTGCGATCCCTAGGGTAGACTCCCTAACGTTCTCACATCTTGCTCACAAAATTGCATAAGCATTGGACTTGTGGATATTGAGATATTAATTTTTTTCTACTGAACTGCACTTGCTTCCTGAAACATACCGATCCCTATGTTGGAGGTTGGTTATAGCCAATCCCTGCTAAATGTTGAACCATATTCCATACTTCAAACATTTTGTATTGCACATTAATCAATTCCATTCGATCATGGCTTCATATTACCATCTGTACTTAACCTCTGGACCCCACAATCATCGCCCTAGACTTAATAGCCTTAACGTTAGTCGAATCTAACTTATCCAATCAGTTTGAACATAGCCGGGTCAAAATGCCAGATAACATTTGCCCCCTAAAATATGCCTTGTGTTGAACATGACATGCTTTGAATCAAAGAAAGTTAGAGCCATCGGAAAGAAATCCATCTAGTTTTCTAAATAGTCGATATCCTTTTGTCGAATTATTTTCCCAAAGCGTTGTATCTCTCTTTGATCGTCATGACGTTTGGTCAATTTCCAATAGCAGAAATCCAAAATTATATTCCCTCGGCTAATGTCTATGTCCGGTTCTACGTGACTAGTAAACTTTGGCTATTTGATCCAGTCACGAACTTGAAAGCTTCAGGTTTGAATTCAATTTCTATCGACTTCAAAAATTGAACTTTTAGAATACACATGTGCAAGTTCAAGTACACGTTATGGTCGTTGGCTTCCGGATGTGCTCGTATGCTCACGGTTCATCATCAATATTTGTTGAGTTAAATGCGAATTCATTGCATTTTGTAATTTTCATGTCCATGTTTACATGCACAAAAACCCATAGCCGATCCCTTCTTTTCTTCCCTTATTTTAGTTCATGTATAGGGATCGGCATTCTCCTTGCCGATCCCTCATTCCTTCTCCTTTTTTTGCACTTGTAAGGATCGGCATTCTCTTAGCCGATCCCTCCCTCATTTTCTTTGACTTCGTAGAGAACGAAGATGCGTGCCGAACCCTTATCCCCAACTATAAGCTAGCACCTTTTCCTTTAACCCTCATGTATTCATCTCCTCCCCATTTACTTTTTACTTTCCATCTTCCTTAAAGCTCGGTCCCGAATCGCCGTTGTTAATTTGAAAACTCGACCCCTACCTTTCGAATCAAACACCGTCTCTATCCATAAACCCGTCTTCCTATTTTTCTTTATATCATCATTTTGTCTTAAATTTGAGCTGTAATCTAGTTTTTCTCCTTGGATAGCCCACTCTCCATATACTTAGGTAGGTTTGCTTGCCTTTAACCTTTAATTTTATGACAAGATGATGGGTTCTACTACGTTTGCGGATAGGGTTGGAGTTCGTCGTGGTAGGGAGGTGATGGTCGAAGTTGTTAGGGGCAGGCATGATGTATGATGGAGTAGGGTTTAGAAAAGTAGGATAGAAGGAGGAAAAAAAGAGGGTAGGATAAAGGAAACGTAGGGATCGGTCAGAATACTTGAGGAAAAGCATGAAAACGTTGGAGGAAATGGTTCGGTGGCTTATGTGGAGGATTCGGTAGGATGGTTGAGTTGAGGGATCGACGGTTTTGCTAAGTAGAGGAGTGATCGGTTGAAATGTTGGAGAGTTATGAATGCGGCCAGGTATAGGAATCAGTAGTGGAGTGTTGTGGATGGAGGGATCGGTAGCTTTGCTTTGGAATAAGGATCGGCTATAGGCCTTTAATAGGGGTCGGTTGTTATAGGGATCAGCTATTTGCACTTGGCCAATCCTAAACTTCGTATTGAACTTCAAAACTAATCAATATTCATTTGTTTGAACAATTAGAACCAATCATATCTTAATGAACTTGGATATATGATGTATTGATCAACTGGATTTGCATATCCAATAACGAACTCGAAATTGAATAACCAAACTCCTAGGACTTAGGATATAAACAATAATTTAACATACAGACTATAATAATGGATTCTGTGATTTGACAGGCCGATAGTCCATCCTAAATCTTACACAACCGATCAATCTAAATGCCAGTTGAGACGGTTAGCGACGATGGTCACTCTGGTCGGAATCCAAAATCTCGTTATTTTCCTTTTCTTTTAATTTTGAACAGCTTATCTCTTCATTACATGACACTGCACCACACTAGCTTACACTTAACATGGAGGGATCGGTTAATTTTTCTAATCTCGATTATCTACTGAGTTTAGTTGGTATGGACTCCAGACGTTCAGAGCATCTAGCTACAATGTCCTCCGGACAAACTTCACAACATGGCAACCCCAGAGCTGAATCTAGCTTCGCAACTGTATCTAGCAGTCTTTCCCCTGATTGTCAAACTGAACAACCAGAGGTTTCTGGTCCGTCAGTGACCTTTTCTCTAACGTTCTCGTTCTCTTGACGGAAGATGTAAGTCCTACCCCCGATGCTGCTACATTTTTAGATAATCCAATGGATTCCTAAGCCTCCAGGATCGGCGAAGCCGCTCTTCGCAAACTATGCTCTAGACATGGGGTACCAAAGTCAACAAGCCTAGCGATGCTGACGTAGGTCTGGGCAATGCACCCATGGTCGAACCGTCAAAAGGTGCACAACTTCACATACTAGCAAGGAGAAGAAAAAAGCTTTCATATAAACTATGTAGGAGAAAACCGGCTAAAGAGCCTGAGTTTATTATCACTTCCATCGACGAAGAGTCTTCCACTCAACATTTAAAAATTTCGATAGAAGGGTTCTCAAACCTTCCAATTCCTGATGACATCATGACTTATGACTTCCCTAACATCAGTATTGGAGGGTTCAATTCTCCCACTAGAAGTGGTGATGGCTTTCTTCCCACCGGTAAAGGGGAGAAAACTCCAATGGTAAGGCTGCAACAACTGGTCCATTGGGGGAACACTAGGACACTCACAATCACGCGCACTTCACCATACGATTTTCATTCATCTTTTTTTCAATGGTCATTCACATAATTTTGTATGGTTTACAGGTACGATGTCTCAATCTTGTACTTTTGATCGTTTAATGAGTTCCTCGACGTGGTACGGATCCAACCGTGGTTCAGAATCTGGTAGGCATAGAGAGAGATGACGGCTGGGAAAGAAGTCGTCGTTCAAGGGAATCTTCATCTTCCAAACATAAGTCCCAGTCTCAGTTGTCTCATGAAGTTCAGCCTAATCTTCCTGTACATAGTGGCAATCAGACTTCTTTTCTTGGTCCTCAAGTTGTTGTACCGCCTGAGCAATATTTTGGTTCATTTAGCTCCAGACAGTCCCATGATTAAAGGTCGAGTAAACACCTAATCGTTACTTCTGATCCATCTTTGGCGACCACAGCTCCTAAGGCTTACACGGTGGAAAAATTGGCCGAACTTAGGGTCAATTTCCCAAAGATTTGCTTCAATGGGCTTAAGTTCCTTCCCTCCATTCATACAATCCCAAGGACTGTAAAAGCAAGTTCCCACACATGCGTAAACAACGTTTTTATGCAACATGATTCGATTCAACACTTAGCCAAAAAGATTTCTTAGGTGTCTATCGAGAGACAACATGAAATTGATCATCTCAAGCTAGAGGCGATCCACGATAAAGATATAATTAAATATCAGGATAATGAGATCTCGGAGTTGACATTGAAACTAACCGAGGCATAAAAAAGTGCCAAGGAAATATCCAAGGTGGTGAATCGCCTAGATGCTGTCCACAAAAAAGAACCGAATGTCGCCCTCAGCTGCAGCGTTGTGCTTTCCATGGAAAAAGATACCTTGCAAAAGGAGAAAAATATTTTGGCCCGGCGCATTGTAGACTTGAAGAACTCCTTAAAAATGAGAGGGAAGATAAAACTGAAGCTTAGGAGGAGTCGCAAAGATATTGCGAAGAGGCTGTTGAATCCCGAAGATTGAAAATTAAGCTTGACGACAACTTGCTCAAATCGAAGTCCTCAAGGAAGAGGCAAGAGAAGCGGGCCGCAATGAGATTACAGAACAGATCGAGGCCCAGTTAGAAGATGCCATGGAAGTCGGTCAAAATGAAATTAAGGACATGTTCGATCCCTTGATCATTGAATATAACGCTAAAGTCCTTATCCATCGCGACTTGAGTTTTCTCAGATAGGGCTACCTTGAGTCACTCACCGAAGCTTGGGAATACATTGTCAAAATGAAAAAGAAAACCCTTGGTGAAGCTGATTTAGACGAAGAGAAGCTGGTACGGGAGATTCTTCACGGGGATGAAACCTTTAGACCTTGCTATTGCAAGACTTTGATACTTTGACATCCTAGCACCCTCCGAGGGAAAAACACTGCCGAGTCTTTGGAGTTCGATCCCAAGGGCCCCACCTCTTCTCAAACATCCAGAGCGTCAGTTTCTCTTGGCCTGGGACATGACCTAAGCTACGATTAAGACAGACCCGATTATCAGTCTAAGATGCTGACTCCTATCCTAGAAGGGAGCACTCCGGGAACAACTCAGAGTCAGACAGACGAAGGTATTCAGCTTTATTCTCTAATTTTTGAGAGATTTCATTCTGCATGCCCAATTTTCATGGCTTATTCTCTTATTTCCTTGAATCTGCAGGTCTCTCGGGTCCCAGCCTAACTCCAAGAAGTGGTGCCGCCATGGAGCAACAATCGACATCTATTGAGATTTCGGCAACCTTCGATGCTCCAAGACCCGACGCTTAAGTTATCGGAGCACTTGATGATGATAAGGTTGAAGACCCATCATTGCCAGATGCATTAGACAACGTTGTGATTACGGGTTCCACCGAACATACAGACGAGCTGAGCTTAAAAGAGTGCATTGAGAGAGAGGAGTTGCTAAAGAAAAAAGCAAAGGCTAAACCCGTTGATGTAGACATCAATGATCCAAATCTCGTCCCTCTATAAATCATTCCACCCGGTGGGTCGGTTCCCTTAGAACTCCCTCCTACCTTTGAAAGCTCTCCTGCCAAGGGCGGAAAAGGATCAAGGAAAAGGACATGTGGAAGTTTGGGTAGTAGAACTCCTAATAAATCCATAAAGGAGAAAGATAGAAGAAATAGTCATCACTCCATCCTGGTTATATATAGTTTGCGTAGCTATTTTTCTCTTTTGTCAGCCATGAATATGTGGGTACGGCCCCATTTTTTGAATAAACTTGTATCACAATTTTGAAGTTTAGCATGCAAATTAAAATTCTTTATTTTCTGTCTAACATTTGTGTGATAATTGTCTAAGTAGTGAGCTATTACTTTTCCATTCAATGTACTTGTAATTCATTGCTCATTGATTTGGATGATAATCTGTTAATTATATCCCAAGGCCTCTATGTGGTCATCGCCTTGAGTCGCACCAAACATGGGGCTCGAGCCTTAATGTTTGGTTGTCGGATTCTGTAGTTTGAGCGATTATACTCCTGCACCCAGTCTCAGGTTAGCGGAATTAGATAGCGGATGGTTTAACTCCATCCTTAACGAGTTTATCTCCCCCTATCGGTTTCAGGCCAAAGTTTATGCTCCTCCTTTCGGTTTCAAGCCGGAGTTCATGGAATAGTAAGTGGTCGAACCACACTCGTTTATTTGTTTATATTCATATCCACACTCTAGGTATAAGAGTTAATTGGAGGGTGGTCGGATCACTCCCATTCATTTTTATACTCCAGTCCACGCTCTGGGGATATAGAGTTATTTCGAAAAATAGTCGGACTGTACTTTCCTTAATTGATTGATTTGCCCCCAAGTCCGGGGTTTAACTTTGCGAGCAAACAGTTGTATTACGATTGCTTTTGATTCATATTTGTCCCATCATTTGATAGGATTAATTTGGTCATTAGATGGTCGAGTCACATCCATCCCTCATTAGGTATTCCGTCCATCGGGTTGTGAGCGAGAATCATCGAATGAATGGTTGGACCATTCTCATTTTGTTTAGTTCAATTGTGAACTTATACAATAGACTAGCTCCAAACTCTGGGAACCAACTCGGACATATCAATATTAGTTAATCGGGTATCGTAACTAATATGTAATGTTATAGCAATCACAAATATGAAGGAAGTTTCGAACTTCATTTGATAAATAGAGAGAAATGACATAATCTGTCTTATTACATATCTGAAAAATCAAATGCTAAAGAAAATTCGGAAATTGAATATAACTGAATGAAAAAGAATAAATTAAGTGAAATATGGTCGTAAATGCTTGCTATTCCACACCCTTGGGAGTGTGACACCATCAACAGTCATTTGCTTGAAAGTTCCCTCTCCAAGCCTTTGTTCAATGACATACAGTCCTTACTAAGTAGGATTCACATGCGACGGGGCATGAATATCCTATTTCAATACAAGATCGTCAATTTCAAAGGTCATATGTGGGACTTTAGTCTTGTAGTATCGGCCGACTTGGTGCTTGTGTGCAGCTGCTCCCAAATTAGCTTCTTCGCGTTTCTCATCTACAAAGTCTAGAGATTCCAGGAGGAGGTCCTTGTTCAATATGGGATCATAATAAGTTACTCGATGATAAGGGTCTTTGAGAACAACATGAATTACAGCTTCAGAGCCGTAAACAAGAGCATATGGAGAATGTCCAGTTATAGACTTGTGGGGAGTCTTACAAGCCCATAGTGCTGTCGAGAGTTCATTTACCCACTTGCCTCTAGCCTTTTCCAAATGCTTCTTTAGAATGGAGTTTATGATTTTGTTCACAGCTTCAACTTGTCCATTTGCTTGAGGGTGTGCAACTACCACAAGTCTCTTTTCAATATGATGCCGGCGACAAAAGTCTTTGAGTTAGCATTATCAAATTGAGTCCCATTATAAGTTACAATAGTTCGTGGAAGACCAAATTGACAGATGATGTTCCGAATGATGAATTTGATTACTTTCTTTATAGTGATCATGGCTAAAGGTTCTACTTCGGTCCATTTAGTGAAGCAATCAACTACGACGATGGCGTACTTTGCACTACCTTAGAGATCGGTAAGGAATCGATAATATCTATACCCCATACGGCAAACGGCCATGGGCTGACCATTTTTGTGATTTCCATTGGCGAAGCTCTCAGAACTTTTGCATATATCTAGCACTTTTCACATCGCATTGCATAATCAGTAGCATCTTGATTAACAATCGACCAAAAATACCCATAACATAGTATTTTCTTTGCTAGGGTTTGCCCCCCAGTGTGATCACCGCATTCCCCATCATGAACTTCCTTCAAGACTCGTTTTATTTCATCATGAGCGATACATCGAAGCAGAGGGATGGAGAAACCCTTTTTATACATAACTCCTTCCGAAATAATATACCATGAAGCTTATAAAGGAGTTGTCATTTTTCATTCCTCCATTCGGAAAGAACTCTTTGTAAAAAATAATCTTTAATCGGAGTCATCCACGACTCCTTCTCAGGGATTCGTCTCTAGCACCCGACCGATTTCCATCACTTTTATGCTCGAAGCATTTAGTACTTCAACTGGGACTAAGCCCATTTGTTATGCATCCCCAATGCTAGCAAACTTTGCCAATGAGTCGACCTCTTTGTTTTGATCTTGAGGAATGTATGTAATATCATAGTACTCAAAGTCAATCAATAGCTCTCGGACTTGGGTAAGGTATGGAGCGAGTCATTGTCCTATAGCCTGGTAATCTCCCCTGACTTGGTATACAACCAATTGTGAGTCACAAAAGATTTCAAGAGATTTTATCCCCAGTTCTCTGGCGAGGTTAAGTTCAGCAATTAGAGCTTCATACTCAAAATTTTCTTTTGTTGCATGGAAATCAAGCTTTAAAGCATAGCAAATTGACCGATCTTCTAGAGTTGCTAGCTCAATTCTAACTCTAGAACAATGGTCATTGGATTCTCCATACGTATATAACTTCCACTGTATTATAGGAGTTCCACCGCTCTTTGGGAAATTATCCTTTGCAGTAAATTCTGCTATAAAGTCCACCAGTGCCTATCCCTAAATAGCCCTTTGAGGAAGATAAGTGATGTCGAATTGGCTTAGTTCAATATTCCACTTGAGCAACCTTTCAGATATCTCAGGTCGCTGTAGGACCTATTGTAACGGCTGGTCGGTGTAAACATTAATCGGATGAGCCTGAAAATAGGGGCTGAGCTTTCATGAGGCAATTAACAAGCAGTATGCCAATTTTCTACTTTTGGATAGTTCCTTTCAGCTCTTGTCAATCGCTTGCTAACATAATAAACCGGTCTTTGGATTCGATTCTCTTCGTGAAGCAATGTATCATTTATAGCATGTACCGACACAATCAAGTAGATATCAAGTCTTTATGATCTACCGGTTTTGACAAGATAGGAGGTCTCTCTAAGTGGTTCACCAAAGGTTGGAATGCGTCTTTACAATCATATGTCCATTCATAATTCCTTTTCCCTCTTCTAATCAAGTCCAATATAGGAACGCATTTATCAGTTGCTCTGGAAATAAATCGACTTAGGGCGGCAACCTTCCCATTCAGGCTTTATACTTATTTGATGGTCTTTAGCGCTTAAATGTTGTGAATAGCTTGGATTTTCTTAGGATTAGCTTTGATTCTGCGGGCATTAACAATGAAATCCAAGAACTTTCCTGATACAATGCCAAAAGAACACTTCAGAGGACTGATTTTCATTTTGTAATATTGGGGGATATCAAACATTTCTGCTAAGTCTCTAATGTGGTCGCTAGGTGCAAAAAAGGTAGGACTAGTTCTGATTCAATTACGAAAACTGCTGATTCGAGAACAAGAACAGCTTCTTCCTTGGCCAGCTACTAGCCAAAGAAAATCGATTGAATGTCGGGGTCTCAACAAGCTTTTCCGTTAATCAAATATCTGTCTGGGCCCTCATGTGTTAAGAATCTTAGGCCAATCACACTCAAGCTCTTCTACGTTATTACATTGGTTCAGCGACACCACTTATTCCACATCTGTCGTGACTTCACGAGAATATCATCCACGCACACCCATCATCTTTTCAATCTGATCTTTAAACATTCTGTTAACTAGACGTTGATAGGTCGCTCCGGCATTCTTTAATCCACATGGCATCACCACATTAACATATAATCCAACATTGGTAATGAAGCTGGTGTGCTCTTGATCCATAATATGCATCGTGATTTGGTTATATCCTAAATGCGCATCCATGAAAGATAGCAATTCATGTCCCGCAGTTAAGTCTACTAACTAGTCAATCCTTGGTAAGGAAAAATTGTCTTTCGGGCACGCCTTATTTCGATCCAAGTAATCAACGCATGTCCGCCATTTCCCAATTTCCTTTCTCACGAGTACAAGATTTTATACCCATTTAGGGTAAAGGGCATCGTGAATAAACCCATTGTCTTTGAGCCTATCCATCTCCTCTTTAAGAGTGGAAGATCTCTCCAGATCCATGCCACACCTTTTCGGTTTCACCGGGACGTGCCTCGGGTCGATATTCAATGCATGGCTCGCGATGACAGGCGAGATCCCACATGTCATCGGGGGGCTGAGATGTGATCCGATCTTTAGGACCCATGATGGGTTGTAACGACGCGCAAATATATCATTTTAATAGATGTATTGATTTTATAATTATAATGATTTTTATAACTCATTTTAAATAGTTATAGAGCAACAATTTATCATAAATTTTATAAAGACACATATTTGATTTAAAATCATAAAAAAATTCATTTCGCTTTATCAATATAACAACAATTTTGTAAATAATTATTAGTATTAATTTATACGGTTTTATAAATGAAATATGATCGTTTTAATTAATTAAAAATGATAGTAAATTTATTTTCAAATTCTTTTTACAAATATATACATATTAACTAAAAAGAGAAAATATGACCGGGAATCGAAATTGGGATTTGTAACAATACAACATATAGAAGTTGTGCAACGTTGCAGAGATATATAACATATACATACATGTTATCCTGCCTTTTGGCAGGGCCGTGATACCAGGAACTTAACTGGAATCCAAGGACAGTCCGTCCCGAAGATCGGTCATACGCAGGCTCACTATGGATATCGATGAATTTTGTCTGAGTCCGGATCAAGCTACAATTGACAAGACATGACAAGCAAAGCTATGAAAGCCAACGTTCCAAATTTCAAGTCAATCCAAGTTCGTATGCTCAAGATATGATCGATGCAAGCCAAAGAAATCATCTCAATCGCATCCATCATTTCGTATCGGTTAGGCCGTCTCCATCAATTCGCGTCCATCTATTCGTATCCATCAAAACGCATTACATCGTATCCATTAGGGGAATATGCTTTATTCATATCAATCTATTCGACTCCACCAGCAAACAACTCCACTTCGTATCGATCAACAGTTGTATTGTTCGTATCCATCGAGGATGGCCTTCTTCGTATCCATCAGAAGGCAGGCCCACTTCAAATCGATCGGCTATTGCCCATTTTGTATCCATCGACTGCAATACAAGTGTCTAGTTCATGTCGATCAAACATCATACATACTTCGTATCGATCAACCACAGATCGATACGAAGTAGACACTTCCCATCGATACCAACAAAAACAAGCACTCGATTGGTACGAATATAACAGAACAATCGATTGGTACGAATATGACAGAGCAATCGATCGATACGAATAAAGCAAGGCGACCGATACGAACAGAACGAAACCATTCAGATCGATACGAACAAGGCTTAGATTATGGATACGAATAAGGAAGCAGTCAACACGGCACGAAAAGTGGATCGATCCGAGGAGTGAGTGCCACGTCAACTTGCAAGCACGTGCTCAAAAGCGATTCAAACCGATCGATACGAAGGTATCGATTCGAACAAGACAGCCTAAAGAAAACGCAAGCTTGCATCGATCATAACTCACAATCTACAAGTCCAAATGCCACCAAATTTTCATAGGAGCTTACGTACAACCTAAAGAATGTTAATGCTGAATTTCGACTCGATTAGACCAAATCTTGATCGATACGAAATTCGTTCATATCGATCACAAACCGAGTGCAAATCATGAGGGATCGATCGCGTGGGCCCGCCCACGTGCCAGAAGAGGTCTCCCGAGATCTGAGCGAGATATTTACAGCCTACGCCTATAAATAGCATCCCAGAGCCTACGGAAAAAGGATCTTTTGGCTCTTTGACGTCCAGACTCTGCCGAATTCATCATTGTACTCGAATTTCACTGTTGTACTCGAGATTTAATATTAATCAGTTGTAACCAACAAGCAAAAGTTAATAAAGATCAATCATTTCATAGTGGATGTAGGCAACACGCCGAACCACTCTAAATCTTTGTGTTCCTTTGTTGTTTTTTCTGATTATTGTTTGAAGTGTTTGTTAGATAATCCTCTTTTTACATTTAATTCTTCATTTTTATCTCTTCAAACCCTTCCGAAGAGTGTTGTGCCCAATTTTGGTACAAACACTTTGGTGCTTTCACTGAGAAAAAACCAGTTTTTTCTCCTGCTCGTTGGATCTACTATCGATATCGGATTGTATAAATCTAAGAAGAAGATCCAGATCTCAAGTTCAAAGTTCTTCCATCCTATTCATATTTGCATCAAGTCTAGGAAAGAGCTTCACTACTCATCATGGTTAATACAAGGACTACTTCTACAGCTGCAGATCCAGAAGGACGGGACAAACAGAATCCCGTACAACCACTTCCAACCGACCAAAATGCTGCCGGACCATCAAATCCGCAAGGCCTGTCACCAGGGAAGAATTTCAAATGTTAATGCAAGAATTGACTCAGAGCCGCCAACAGCTCACTCAACAACTCCATGCTAATGCGGAACTAACCAACCAACTGAACCGTCAACGACGAAGGAGATCCAGGAGGGATCAAGCTTCCTATTCCTCCACAGAGTGTTCAGCTTCTTTGGATTACCATTATAGATCTACGCGCCCAAGGCTAGATGGGAGTTACACTCAGGCCATTGGATGTCAGCATACATTGAGTCTTGGGCAACCGAGAGTTGGCCCATCAACCAGCCATTAGACTGGACCCTCCTCCCGAGGACGCGCTACCCCACACCATATTACTAATAACTATACTGCAACAGCTACTGATTTGGGAGTTGATGCTTGGAACCGAACGGATCCGACCCACCATCAATGCAACCATACTCCTGAGCCTTACGTCCTCGAGGACATAGAACCAAGGAGGCGAGACATGGACCGTCGACAGCGACCGGCCCCTCCTCGGATTGTGGAGCCCAACCACACCTTGGCCCAACATGCTCAAAATGTCCAGATGCCCAACCTGCCAATAATGATCCGTGAAAGTCACGGTCTTAGCAATGACGACTGGGGAATCTCCCGGAGTCATACCCCTTTTACTGATGAGATACTATATGATGAACCACCTCGGCGATTCAGGATGCCGACTTTACCTGTTTATGAAGGAAGCTCAGATCCTAATCAACATATATTGAAATATGAATGGTTGAAGAATGCTGCACGAGCTGATGACGTAGTTAAGTACCGAAGCTTCCTGATCTCTCTGGGGGGCATAGCGACTATGTGGTTTACCCGACTGCCACCTCGATCTATCTCTTGTTTTGATCAGTTGGCAACAAAGTTTATCGAGCAATTCTGTATGCATGTTGCAAGACCGAAGGATGTTAATACTTTATCTAGTGTTACTCAAGCTCCTGGAGAGATACTCAGGCATTATTTAGAGAGATTTCATGCTGCATGCGCTGAGATCAGCAACCCTAATGAAATCAAATCGTGGTCCACGACGTAGGGCTCCTATGTTTGATAATTATACTCCTCTGAATACGTCGTTGGAGAACGTATATCTACAAACCTGCAATACCATTCAGTACAAGAAGCCTGCTCCGAAATAGTCATCGTAGAAGCAGATTCAGACGGGGAAGTTTTGTAGATTCCACGAAAGCTACGGCCATAACACAAATGAATGCCATCACTTGTATGATCTCATCGAAAATTTGATAAGAGAGAGAAAGTTAGAACAGTTTGTGCGGGCGCCGCAGTCTGGAGGTGCGGACCCATCAAATCAAAATCATATACCGAATCCGGCTAGATAGGAAGAACCCGCTCCTACTGGCGGGAGGTTGGTGATAAACACTATTAGTGGTGGTCCTCATCCAACAAACCGAAGCTGGAAGGAAATGGAGTCGTATGCCAGCTCTATCAGGCATGCAGACTTTGAATGTTGTAGTAATTCCGAAGATGGGGCTCCGGCCAAGCAACAAAGAACGATGGCAGATGACATCATATTTCGAGGTCGGGATGTCGATAGGATCGAAGCCCCCACAATTGATCCACTTATCATATTAGCTCAAGTAGGTCCTGCTTGGATGAAGAGGATCTTGGTAGACAGCGGAAGTTCTTTGAATATCTTGTTTAAACGAGCCTATGACCAGATGAGAATGGAGACTAAAGACTTGAATCCATGTTAGTCCTGTATTCATGGCTTCAACGGGAGTGTAACTATACCCACTGGAGTGGTGGAATTGCCAGTGGAGTTAGGAATTGGTGAACGCCGGAGAGTCCGGATATTGCAGTTTGTTGTTTTGGATATAAACTCCCTATATAATGCTTTCTTGGGCCGACCAGCCCTAGCTGAGTTCAGGGCTGCCATCGCCCCATGGTGTTTGACTTTGAAATTCCCTACCGACAATGGTGTTAGAGTTGTTCAAGGGGATCAGGCCACAGGACGAGCCTGTTATGTTGTTGAGCTGCGCGAGGCGCGGCGAAAAGAAGAAGGGAAGGGTGTAGAGGAATCTCTCTGCGTCCGCTTTGTTGATAATTGATAATTAACGCCTGGGCCCGGGCACCCCAACCAATTCCAAAGAGATCTTGACCCGAGAGATACCGAAAGCGAAGATGAAAGTAAAGACAGTCAAGCTTCTCCGGCCGAACTGACGATCGATGTTCCAATCGACGATAATGACGATTCAAAAATGATAAAGATTGGATCTCAGCTAAGCCAACAAATGCAAGAGGAATTGGTTGAATTTCTCTGGGTAAACCTTGATGTGTTTGCCTGGGCGCACTCTGATATGTGTGGGATCTCGCCGGACATCGCGAGCCACACATTGAATATTGACCCGCGGCACGTCCCAGTCAAGCAAAAAAAGCGTGGTATGGATCCAGAGAGATCTTCCGCCCTTAAAGAAGAGGTAGATAAGCTTAAAATGAATGGAATCATTCGAGATGCATTATACCCAGAATGGGTATCCAATCTTGTACTTGTTCGAAAGCCAAATGTAAAATGCAGAACATGTGTTGACTACTCAGAGTTGAATAAAGCTTGCCCCAAAGACAGTTTTCCACTTCCTCGAATATATCAACTTGTAGACTCAACGGCTGGACATGAACTTTTATCCTTCATGGATGCGTACTCTGGCTATAATCAAATACCCATGCACTTGCCCGACCAGGAGCATACCGGCTTCGTAACCAATATGGGGCTCTATTGCTATAAAGTTCTGCCTTTTGGACTCAAGAATGCTAGCGCAACTTATCAATGACTAGTTAATCGAATGTTCGCCAATCAGATTGGAAAAACCATGGAGGTGTATGTGGACGACATGCTAGTCGAGTCACGATTTTCCACTGACCACATCAAAGACATGGAGTCAATGTTTAATATTCTTTGAGAATACAGAATGAAGCTTAATCCCTTGAAATGTCATTTTGGGGTCGCATCAGGAAAATTCCTTGGGTTTATCGTCAACCCTCGAGGAATCAAAGCCAATCCCGAAAAGATATGGGTAAGTAGAAACCTTGAAACTCCGAGAACTATAAAGCAAGTCCAGAGTCTCAACGGGAAAGTAGCAGCACTGAGCAGGTACATTTCAAAGTCTACTGATAAATGCATTCCCTTCTTCGATATAATCCGAAAAGGAAAACAAAACTTTGAATGGACTACGGAATGTGAGGGCGCATTCCGAGCACTAATTCAACATCTCTCCACACCGCCAATTTTGTCGAAGCCTATCGACCATGAAAAATTGTACATTTATTTGGTGGTATCAGAAAACGCAATCAGTGCTGCCCTAATTCGGGAGGAAGACCGAATAAAAAAGCCGGTCTATTATATTAGAAAACAGCTAACCAGAGCTGAGAGAAATTATCTCAAGATAGAGAAATTGGCTTACCGTCTTGTTATTGCCTCGAGGAAGCTCCATCCATATTTCTAGGCTTACCCAATCATCGTTTACACCGACCAGCCGTTACAATATGTCCTTATGCAGCCTGAGACGTCTGGTAGGTTACTCAAATGGAATATCGAGTTAAGTCAGTTTGACATTCCCTACACTCCAAGGAGAGCCATTCAAGGACAAGTCCTAGCAGATTTCATAGTTGAATTTACCATCCCCGAGGACTTGCCCGAAACTAGTGAATCTCCCAAATATATCTGGAAGCCGCACAAAGATGGAGCATCAAATGACCGTTGCTCAGGTGCAGGAGTCGTCCTTGAAACTCCTGAAGGTCGATCTATATGCTATGCTCTAAAGTTCAACTTCCATGCAACTAATAACGAAGCCGAGTATGAAGCCTTACTGGCTGGACTGAAACTTGCCAGAGATCTAAGAATCATTGCTGTGGAAATTTATTATGATTCACAATTAGTCGTGTGTCAAGTTTGGAGGTAATACCAGGCCAAGGACCGAAGAATGGCTACTTACCTTGCTCAGGTCCAAGAAATATTAAATCAGTTCGATTACTATGCCATCTACTGCATTCCCCGAGAACACAATCAGAAAGCCGACTCGTTAGCAAAGTTAGCCAGTACAGGCGAAGCACAGCAAATGGGACTCGTTCCTGTGGAGACATTGTCTTCGCCAAGCATCGATCAGATGTAAACCGATTGGGTACTAGAAGTCATTCCTAAGAAGGAGTCATGGATGACTCCGTATAGAAATTATCTTGAGCACGCAACCCTGCCAGAGCGCAGGAGTGAAAGAGACAGATTATTCGAAAAGCTTCGCGGTTCACTATTCAGGATGGAGTCATGTATATAAGAGGATACTCTGTTCCTTTACTCCGGTGCATCGCTCACGATGAAATCAAACGAGTGTTGCATGATGTACACGAGGGAGAATGTGGCGATCACACCGGGAGGCGAGCTCTTGCCAAGAAAGTACTTCGATATGGATATTATTGGCCAACTGTAAATCGTGAAGCATCGGATTATGCCAAGAGATGTGATAAGTGTCAGAAGCATGCTCGGATTCCTAGAGCCCCACCTACCGAGATAACACAGATGGTTATTCCATGGCCCTTCGCAGTATGGGGCATCGATATTATTGGCTCTTTACCTCTGGCCAAAGGTGGTGTGAAATACGCCATCGTAGCAGTTGATTACTTTACCAAGTCGGCGGAAGCTTAACCCCTTGCTACAATCACAATGAAGAAGGTGATCAACTTTGTAGTGCGCAACATCATCTGCCGATTTGGTCTCCCACGTAATATCATCACTGACAACGGGACCCAATTCGACAGTACCAAATTTAAGGATTTCTGTCAACGATTCCACATTCAGAAGAAATTCTCCTCAATCGCACACCCTCAAGCAAATGGACAAGTCGAAGCTGTAAATAAAGTTATAAAATATATTCTGAAGAAACGACTGGAAAAAACCGGGGGCAAATGGGTTGATGAACTTCCTATGGCCTTATGGGCTTTCCGAACAACCCACAAGTCCGCGACCGGCCACACTCCATTTTCTCTTTCTTATGGTTCAGAAGCTATTATTCCAGTCGAATTAGAAGTGCCTTCTCATCGTGTGACATACTATGATCCGAAGACAAATGCTATATTACTTGCCGAATCTCTGGATTAATTGGATGAGAAGCGTGAAGAGGCTGATTTGAGGGCAGCCGCATACCGAAGTCGAGCCGCCCGACTATATAATGCCAAGGTCCGACCCCGAACCTTTGAACTCGGCGATCTCGTCCTTAAAAGAATTTACCCGGTGCCTTCGCATATGAAGCCAACTTGGGAAGGGCCGTATGCTATTGAACGAAAGCTTGGAGATGGTACATTCAAATAATCGACCGTTGACGGTCTCACTCTTCCGAGAGCCTGGAACAGCGAAAGTCTTCGCCGCTACTACACATGACAGGCTCTATTTATTTAATCAGTCTATTTTTCATTTGCAATTTGTTTCTGCATTTCGAAATTTGAATTTGTAGTAAGGCAACTGACTTTGCCGTATTTTCTTATTTCAGCAATAAAATGCAATCTCTTCGAGCCAGAGCTGTGATTTATTGAATGTGTCATACAACTATCACTATGCACGGAGAGCTAAATTCCACCCAATAGTGGAATTTATTCAAATAGGGAGTGACTGTGATATGACCGGTTACTCGCTAAATGATACCCGAACTCGGGGGCAAATCATCACACTGAAGTCAAAAAAGGTTTGATACACGATAATCGTTTAACCAACTCCGGATTCCCAGAGTGTGAACTGGAGTATAAACTTACAACTGCGGTTTCAAAGAGGGTGGATGTGTCCACCTAACAACTTCGCCCGTACCTCGACCAAGTTTGAGGAAAATGGATCTGTCGATCTAACGACCTCGCTTGTTAAATCGGGGTGGATATGAACCGACCATCCACGTTCCTGATAAATTCGTCATTCCCGGAGTGAGAATGAAATCCTAAAGCCCGAACAGATGTGATTGACCATCTTTCGGTTAACTTTGAGTTCCCAGAGCACGAACTGGAGTATAAACATTAACTAACTCTGGATTCCCATAGTGTGAACAGGAGTATCAACATAAACACCAACTCCAAATTCCCAGAGCGTAAATTGGAGTATAAATGTTGACTCAAAATCCCATAGTCTCTAGTAGGGGGCATTATGTCAACATCCTCCTCCAAACTCAAATGTATTGGAATGCTTCCTGCAGGCGGAGTCGGAGGAACAAGATCAACAGAAGGAGGTGGGACAAGCGCACTCGTCTCAATAACCGCTCCTCCCAGAGATATCATCCGCAAAGGAGCCGGACCAGGTCCAGCCATTCCACCGCCAAAACCACTGCCCCACGCGGCTGCCTCCATTTCGGCATTGATTTTAGCTATGAGTTCCGCCTCATGAAGCATTTGTGCATCCTCAGGAACTCCCGTAGTTGGAGCCGAAGAACTTGTCATCGGTGCGCTTCCACCCATAACGAACGGCAAGTCTGCAAAAGGGTCACTGTGACGACCGAGGAGTTCCTCCATCATCTGCTCATCAAATATAAGTGTGCTTTCCTGCGCTCCATCGGTCGGTGCCGTTGCCATTGTGGTGGTCGTTTCAGTTATGATGGCCTCCTGCATATGATGTGGTTCTTGAGTTGCAGGTGGCAAAACCGGTGTAGCTTCAATCACTGGATAAAAACAAAAGAAGAACTGTTAATAATTACTTCAAACGACGCTTCCGATTTCTGATAACTATAGAGAATGTTCGAAGTACCTTCCTCAGTTTGGCTCGTGGGTGGCGGAACTGCCTCAGAGACTTGCTCGTGTTGGAGACATCCACGGTTGATCCGGATTATAAGCAGGAACGGGCTGAGGATCAACTGCAGGTATGGATTCGGACTGAGTCGGCACAAGAGTTTCAGAACTTGCATCATGATACTCGACGCCAGAACCTTCTCCAACTTCCGGATGCTAAGCGCCAAGCTTCTCCTTCTCATATGAAATCGTGGCATCATGGAGAACTTTCTGCTCGTCTTCACTTAACACTCGGTTTTCGAGCTCGAACTCATCAACTGATTCTCCCAAATGCGCAACCTTTTCATCTTCTACTAATCGACCCCAGGCGTTGTGTAGATGCGTCGGATAATTGTCGAGCCAGGCTAGATTTCTATGCTTCAAGACGTTAGCATTATAAACAATGAGGAGATCTTCAATATCAGCTTCTAGCCTAGACTCCGCCATTCGGACTTCCTCCTTGACCTTAGTCTCCACCTCCCGAACCTTAGCCGTTGCCGCATCCCGTTCGCCCCAAAGCACTACGGCCTGTTCACATGCTTCCTGAGCTGCTCTATTCGCATCATCCTTCTCCTTGATGATTTCAGAAAATTTAGCTTTAAGCTCAGCGAGTTCTTTCAAAGCAGCATCTCGTTCAGCTGTGACAGTGGTGTTTCGGTGGCCCATCTACTCCACTAAGGCAAAGTGTGTCTGCCTCATCCTCTCCATGGCCAATTTCGCCTCATCGGCCTTTTTAGTGGCCTCTATCTCTGATTTCCGAGAGGACTCGGCTTCATTATTAAGCATTTGGACGATGCGGTCCTTCTGGGCGAGATCAGATTCTACCTTTTTGATTATTTTAGCCCGCTCGAAGGCCACCTTCGATGCTTTCTCTACAGCTTTCACCCACTCTTTGTACTGGGTATAGATGTCGTGAATGTAATCATGCATTGTGTTCTCTGCCTCCGACGGGATTCTCTTTAAGTGAGGACGGAAAATGTAGCGGTCAAAGCATATATTTGGAAAATCTTTCTTTAACTGAGTAATTCTAATAGCCCTTTCCCCAGTAGGCTCAGTGATAGCTTGTTCAGCGACGACTGGAGGCTCAACCTCAGTTCTGTGGCGTTGCGACTCAAGCCGAGAAGTTTGCGAAGATGGTTTATGATGAGGGGACTCTATTGGTTGTTTTCCCTTGCCTGAAGGTTGTTTGGGGGGTCGAGGGGGTGGAGAACGCGATCGGGATAGATATCTATATTCTCTGTAATCCATGTCTCTATCCCTCTCGTAGCGTTCCTGACTAGAATAACCGCGATCGCGGTTTCTATCGTCCTCCCTTCGACGGGACTCATAATACGAGCTCGATGACTGGCGAGCTGAACGGAGACTGCCGAGCATAGACTCTCGCCTATTCATCGTATCTATAAGAAAAAGGAGAACGGAGTTAGTGAATTCTCAAAGCAGTCAACTTAAGGCTGGAAACCGTGTAATGCCGTGAAGTGTATATATGTGTGTAAACCCCCCCATCGACTGACCGGTTGTATTGGTTACATTTGCAGGAAGTGCCTCGCCTAAATTTAGGGCGCTCTGAAGCCCTTCCAATCTGGTGTCATATTGGAGTGACACGTTGTCCAGAATCAGAATGTCGGCAAGTCCTTCCAAAGGACTCTCTATTAGCGAGGGAGAGGCCTCTGAGATTCTAATGCCAGAGGCCGGTAAAGACACCACTACTGATTTCCACCTCAAAGACTTAGGGCATTTGTGTGCGCTTGCCTTGCCTTTTCTCTTTCCCTCTGAACCATAAAGACTGTCAGAAGGCCTAGCCACATGTTCGTCATTCGTAGGTGTATGTTCTTCATCACCTTCCTCAGCAATTACGACCCTGGGTGCTTTGCGCTTTACCCACTTCATCGGGGCTGCCTTTAGCGTTCCTTCAAGCCTTATGCTTTGATTTCGTTCAATAAGCCCAACGGTTCTCAAGTTTCGTTCTATTAGCACCGAGTATATGTCTCTCATTTTGCTTGGCACTTCTTAAAGAACCCGCACAATTTCTTTAAAGTGCACGCACTCAGGTCGTGGAATTGCGGCTGCAAAAGAAAGAGAGTATTAGACCCAATACCAGTTGCAATTATCTTGTTGACTACCAGAAAAGTCGAAGCACTTACGTCTGACTAACCATCGGCTAGCAAATCCTGGAGGGCATCGGACATAGAACCACTCCGTTTTAAAGTAACTCAGTTTGGTCTAGGAGCCGGTCATAACTTTACAATTCCTGACTGCCTCTAGGAATGTGAACAAGGGACTATCTCCCCGACTCTTGACATTAAATAAATATCTAATCTTGATCGGGATCGGTGGTCGAAAAAGATGCTCCATAAATACAATAAATATGCTATCCAGTAGGGCGTATCCATTGGGGTGTAACTGAGATGCGGTGATTCCGAAGAAAGACAACACTTCCCTAATGTATTGGTTAAACGGAGGAAGTGTTCCCGCTGTACATGCATGGCGATTAAAGGCCGTAAACCCCTTTGGGGGAGCATGAGGTCTATCATTCGGTCCTGGTAATAATACGTCGTCCAACGCCATGCCTTAGACATATTCATCCCAACATATCTTCAGAGACGTTAGATGGCATAGAATCTTGTGGATTCATAATAAACGTGGCACCAGGCAGCTCGTCCAGAGCTGGATCTATAACTTCGGCCACGATGGCCGGTATCTCTAGGACAAAAGGAAATGAACTCTGAAGCTTCTGCTGTTGAGAACTTGTGGATTCCATAACTAATAGACTTATCAAATACTGTCATTAGACGATAATAAGCCCGTGTATACCCCAGTGTGAAGTGTATGAATGTATTATGCAGTGCAGAGCTACATATTACTTGAGAAAGTATACAGACTTAGAGAAAATGTCTAAACGACGAGACTTCAAAATTCAACTGGAAGCGACCGTCATCGCTGACCGTCACAACCATGCCATCCAGATTTTAGAAACCGATCCGAGACAGAGTTTGTTAAATTACAATTCCATCTACGAGCTTCGAAAGGCAGTCAAGTATGCAGTTTAGCAGTTAAGTTCAGTTATGCAAGGCTGAAGCTCGTCGAAATCAAACGTTCGAACCTTCATGAAGTTCGTATCCATCAGAGTCGATGTTCGGATCGATCATTTCAAAGGCCTCGGTTTCGTATTGGTCAGAGACTTCAATTTCGTATCGATCGGTATGATTTAGATTTCGTATCGATCGGTATGCTTTAGATTTCGAATCGATCAAGTCACATTGTCTTTACATCGGTTGGGTTGCGACGAAGTTCGTATCGGTACAAAGCTTTCATTTTGTATCGGTCAAACACTTGCTAGTTTCGTACTGATCTAAAACCATGGAGTTCGTATCGATCAAAGCCGTGAAGTTCGTATCGATCGCTTGTAGCAGGCTTTGTTTCAATTGGAGGCCATCCGACTTCGAATCGATCGACTCCGATCGACACGAACTATCATTACCCCAGATCGATATGAAATTCATCATTTTATCAGTTCACTTTTCATTGATACGAAACTTATCCTCCAAATCGATGCAAAGCAAAGCCTTCTCCTTCTTTTCACCGATACAAAATTGAATTCATGTTGTCCTCCACACTTCATCTTCTCCAAAACTCGAGTGTCATTTTTTCCCTCCTCGACCTCATGTCGATCACCTCCGACCACCACATTGCCAGAACCGATCGCGGAGGCAAGCGAGACGGCATGGAATTCAAAGTCTCATCGCCTTCGATACAATTTCGTAGTTAATTTACCTAGTTTTAGTAATTGATTGGAGGGGTTAAGGTTTGGTTCGATTCAAAGGAAAAAACAGTTATCTTCCTTTTCGTGTTCTCTATCGATACGAAGGCCAGAAGAAAATAGTGACAAGTAAGAAATTTGGTTAAGTACAAAACGTTTATATATGGACCCAAGAAGTGAAGAAAAACGATTCGCCTTCCAGTCATTGCGACCGGTTCCGACCGGTTTCTCCCCGGATCGATACGAATTCGTTATTCGTGTCCATTGACTCGAGCTTTATCGATACGAAATTTGCAACAAAGAATTTTCTGAAGCACCAGATTCCATCGATACGAAACACTTATTCGTATCCGCTGTTTTCGACTCCATCCAAGGCGCATCGATGCGAACTGTACTGTTCGTATCCATCAACACACAACCCATAAGGGCTCATATCCGTCGATATGAATATTACACGGGGGACCAGTTGCACTGTTCGTATCCCTCGTTAGCCTATCGATACGAAGTCACAACTTCGTATCCATCATTTTGAGAGTTGCAGGGATTCACAGCCATCGATGCGAAGATCATCACAAATTAATATTTGGATAATTCAACTCCATCGACACAAGATTCATGTTCATTCATCCTGAATCGATCCAGGAGAGGATCGATACGAAGGGATACTCCAAAATGACCACCAAGCATCGTTACAACTCGAATTCCACGTCAATTCAGGAGAGGATCGATACGGAATTCGATACAAAAACTTAAAACCTGATAATGACTCGTGAACGTACGAATGTTAACGGGAGTCAGGGTAACATACATTCATGTATAATGAACTAACATCTAATCTTTAAAATTTGCGGGAATTGAATACCTGTCGATGACAATTACACCAACGAGCGACAAATTACAATCATACATCGATCAATTACAACAGTACACAGTACAACAATTGGAGTCTACGGTTCATAATTTATGTTTCTATGGATCAATCAAAGGTCACAGCTTTCAACAAAAAGACGATAACTGTTTGACAAGTCAGATGGAACTATTCAGAATGAAGATTGCAGCTTTTCAAAGCACGTCGTGTTCTCACAAGACGTACTTTGGGGGGCAAATGTTATCCCACCTTTTGGCAAGGCCGTGATACCAGGAACTTAACTAGAAACCGAGGACAATCCGTCCCGAAGATCGGTTATACGCAGGCTCACTATGGATATCGTTGAATTTTGTCTAAGTCCGGATCAAGCTATAATTGACAAGACATGATAAGCAAAGCTATGAAAGCCAACGTTCCAAATTTCAAGTCAATCCGAGTTTGTATGCTCAAGATATGATCGATGCAAGCCAAAGAAATCATCTCAATCGCATCCATCATTTCGTATCGGTTAGGCCGTCTCCATCAATTCACGTCCATCTATTCATATTCATCAAAACGCATTACTTCATATCCATCAGGGGAATATGCTTTATTCGTATCGATCTATTCGACTCCACCAATAAAAAACTCCACTTCATATCGATCAGCAGTTGTCTTGTTCGTATCCATCGAGGATGGCCTTCTTCGTATCCATCAGAAGGCAGGCCTACTTCGAATTGATCGGCTATTGCCCATTTCATATCCATTGACTGCAATACAAGTGTCTAGTTCGTGTCGATCAAACATCATACATACTTCGTATCGATCAACCATAGATCGATACAAAGTAGACACTTCCCATCGATACGAACAAACCCAAGCACTCGATTGGTACGAAGATAATAGAACAATCGATCGGTATGAATATGACAGAGCAACCGATCGATACGAATAGAGCAAGGAGACTGATACGAACAGAATGAAACATTTAATCGATACGAACAAGACTTAGATTATGGATACGAATAAGGAAGTAGTCAACACGGCATGAAAAGTGGATCGATCTGAGGAGTTAGCGCCATGTCAACTTGCAGGCACGTGCTCAATAGCGATTCAAACTGATCGATATGAAGGTATCGATATGAACAAGACAGCCTAAAGAAAACGCAAGCTTGCATCGATCATAACTCACAATCTACAAGTCCAAATGCCACCAAATTTTCACAAGAGCTTATGTACAACCTAAAGAATGTTCATGCTAAATTTCGACTTGATTGGACCAAATCTTGATCGATACGAAATTCGTTCGTATCGATCACGGACTGAGTGCAAATCCTGTAGGATCGATCGCGTGGGCCCATCCACGTGCCAGAAGAGGTCTCCCGAGATCTGAGCGAGATATTTGCAGCCTACGCCTATAAATATCATCCCAGAGCCTACAGAAAAAGGATATTTTGGCTCTTTGATGTCCAGACTCTGTCGAATTCATCATTGTACTCGAATTTCACTGTTGTGCTCGAGATTTACTGTTGTAATCCAATGTAACCAGCAAGCAAAAGTTAATAAAGATCAATCATTTCATAGTGGACGTGGGCAATACGCCGAACCACTCTAAATCTCTGTGTTCCTTTGTTGTTTTTCTGGTTATTGTTTGAAGTGTTTGTTAGATAATCCTCTTTTTACATTTAATTCTTCATTTTTATCTCTTCAAACCCTTCCGAAGAGTGTTGTGCCTAATTTTGGTACAAACAATACACATGTACATGTGCATACATGAAAACATATTCGCAAGCACATAAACATACATATACACATATATTTAAGTATATAAAGATTATATAAAATATATAAGATATTTTTAGTTTTCTTACTTCTTAAGTATGCAAAAGTCAACATTTGCATGCCTTAAAGTGATGGAAGTGATGGGCACATGGGTGATATGATTCTAGCCGTGCATAAGAGGGGAGGAAGTGATGATGAGGATGCATGTGATGGTGATTTATGCATAGATAATTTTTTGCTCTCTTCTTTTCCTATAAGTACCCTGCACACTCCCTTCACTTTCATTCCTCTTCATTTCCTAAGCTCTCTCTCCATATTTAATGGCTTTCAACCTAAAGGAAATGTGCCAAAATATTTGTCAAAAAGAATTTAAATTTATAATATATACTTATATTCACTTAAGCACCTCAAAATGATTCCAAAACTCCACTCTTCCTCTCTACATTCACAGTCTCCACCTCCTCCATTGAAGTCCGAGGCTTCTTCTTCTTCTACCCTAGGCCGTGTGTTTTTCAAGCCATCTCAAGCTTATGCCAAGTCACTTAGAAGCTAAAGTCCAAAGGATCATGAGCTTTAAAATCCAAATAGCGGAGCTATAGCCGATTTTTAGTTAATCGTTTAAACCCAAGGGACAGAAACTCTTACTTATATTATATTCCTGGATGATGATATGATGTTTGCAATGGATGTTTAATATGCTTTAATCACCAATTTTGGTCGTTTAATATTGTTGTTGAATATATATATATATATATATGCAAGTCATGTAAATACACGTCGATAAGCATAAAAGAGATCACTTTCCTCTATTTTATTGAATTGGTGTATATGGAATGTTAAACCACTTTTAAAAGGTTTTAAAATGATCTTTAACTTTTTTACAAATATATGAAAGTGTTTTGGTGAAGTTTGAAAAGTAATTGAAAATTTAGTCAAAAATAGGCGCGCCGCGTAACAGCAGTTCGCGATTTCATGCCATAAAAATCAAACGAGTATATAGTATGAAATATAGCTCAAAAATCTTCAAGATAAGAATTTTCCGAACTACTATATCCATATTTTTTAAGACAAAGGAAGAAAATTGAGATTTCGATAAGTAGAGTTTGAAATATGAGTAAAACAAGTTTTGGGAAAATCGCGATTTTGCAGTTCGTAATCCATAACAGGATTTCTTTGAAATTCATATTTTAAAATTGTTTAAAAATATGAAAAAAATTCTAAAAATCTTTTAAAATGTTTTAAAAGTGATTTTAGTTATAAAAATGAATTTCCAAATGATAAAAAAGTTGTTTTGATCAATATAGCTTAAAAAACACTTTCCGCAGTACTTTTCCGCAGCACTTTTCTATAACTTTTGAAATATAGTTTTTAACGCAACCAATCTTTTCCAAATCTTTTTTAAATGTTTTAAAATAATTTAATAAGTATTTTAAAGATTATTTTGAAGGATTTATGAAATAGCTAAATTTTAAATGATTTTGAATCGATCAAATAACTTGACCACCTTATCGGTGTCAGAGAGATAGTGTTTAGGCTTGAGTTTGGAAAACCAGTTTCCTGCTCTCCTTGACTATCCGGACTGGCCCAATGGAGGGGATAGTAAATTTGGTTTGCTCGGATCAATATTTTCCTAAGTGAAAAAATGAAATGATTTCGAATTTATTCCTAGTTTAAAAAAGGTTTAAAGTAATCAAAGAATTTGATAAGAGAGGTTTAATGATTCCTTATATACCAGAAAGAATGTTTTAGAAATATATATCTCTAGAAAAAGATTTTGATAAAAAGAAATTAATCGATTAAAGAAGGATTGCCTATTCACAGAACAACTTTGTTTGATGATTGGTTCGAAGGAAGCGGGGTCGGATTTGGGTAATTCCTATCCGATGACCACTTCGAACCAATTTACGTATTCGAAGTGAAGATATGGATATGATTTGGAAGATGAAATGTAGGACTGCTTGTCACTGACCCTCCAGGGGAATTTCCCAGATCATATTATGTGGCAGTAGTTCTTCATTTAAGATCATCGATGCAAGGACTTCTCACTAATAATCCTAGAGGTAACTCCCGACAGGATATGGTAGAAGAGTGCTTTCGATTTGTCCTGTTCTTGGACAACTTGTATGGATAAATGTCTGACGTTGCATTTCTAGTTACATAAGTGATCTCTATGAACGTATCATCTGTTTGGTGGCAGAGAAGGCAACTTCTCTTAGCTTAACACCCTTTCCTAAGACGTACGAGCTCAAGAGTTATATGTTTGTAGAAATCAATTGTGTGACCGTCGAATGGTAGGGTGGCATTCAAAGTGGAATGTGCTATGTGCAAGGTAATCGTTACCTCAAGCCTCACACCTAGAAATGGCCGAAACAGGGTAGATGTGGCAAGGCTATGTGGTTCACAACCATTAGGGTATTATCATTCCTTTCTAGATATTTTTCTACCTACTATAATGTTCAGGTTTAAATTGTTGTGGTATGTGCTAAGAGACATCTCGGATAGGTCGGTAACGACCGAGGTGATGACATATTCGGTACTATCTAGGGAATGGTAGTTTGGTCTTTTGTTGGTAGAGGTGCAGATATTCTATAGCATCTGTACATTCCTCTAGAGATGTACTGCCAGAAGGTAGTCCCTTCACCTGGTCATTTGTATGGAAACCCATTTTCCAATAAGTGCTTGCCATTTTGTTTATAGAACCCACTTTATGGCTAGTATGCTGGAGTTTAGTAAATGTAACAATTTTGGCTAAGATTAATAAGTTTAATTTCAAAGGTTTTCAAAGAAATGTTATTAAAAACAATATCCCTTATTTTTTTGGGCAGCCAAGTAGTCAGGATGATGTTGGGAGTGTTTTGGTGAAGCTTTTGGAAGAGTTTTTGGGGCATGGAGCTGGAGCATCTTATCTGGATATCTATCTATCTTTTATTTTCTGCTGTGTCTAAGTTTTTTTGTACCAGCAAATGTGGGAGCAGGCAGTTATAACTGTTCCTGGCTGGGTTAGTTAATACCATAACTCTGATGTACAATGGTGAGAGTGGTTGTATGTACTATCTATCTTTATAACGAAATATGAGAATGTGTGTTTTTGTCTTCTACTTTTACTTTACTTTACCCCTAATAATCTTCCTCCTTGGCACGTGGATTTATGGTACGTGAATACCGATGATGTATTTTTGTTGATTTTTTAGGGTCGAGGAGATGGTTATCACATTTGGTATCAAAGCTGAAGGTTAAGCATGAACCTTGGCTTTGGTGGGGTATTACTCATTAGAGATAAGGTTAGTAATACCCTAGAATGAGTTTAATTTTTGGGAGTGCGCGTTTAAAACCCTTATCGAAATAAAAAAAATAAAGTTGTGCTTAATACCCATGCCTCAAGATAATTTCACCTTTGTATTCTAAAGTTATCTTACTAAATTCAGGTAGTAAGACATGAGTACTCGTAGAGGATGAAGACGGGGAAATAGCAGCACCACAACAACCAACGGTCGAGCTCCAACCGCTGCGGTAGAAGAAGTAGCTCCCGTACAACCCCAGGTCAATTTTGCCACCCTGTAAAAGAATTTTACCAGCTTAGGGGGAAAACCATTCAAAGGCACGGAAGCTATCATTGAAGTATAGGCTTGGATTAAATTATGCAAAAGAATCTTTAAGGCGTTGGATATTAGTAATGAGCAAAAGAGGTTTTTGGCCTCATGGCAACTGTAGGAAGGGGCTCTGGCTTGGTGGGAGTCCGTTGCCCTAAATGATTCAGAAGACAATTTCTCTTCGAAAAGGTTTAAGGAGCTCTTGAGGAGCAGTATATGCCAGCATCTAGGAAATCTCATCTATATAAAAGCTTTATGGATCTAAAGTAGGACAAAATGACTGTTGAGGAGTATGCCAGTCTAATTGACTTGCCTTTAAAGAAAAATAAGAAGTTTATTTCTAGGATGAATGAGAAGTAGCAGAGTAAGATGACTGCTTCTATAAATGGATCGTTTATAGACTTGGTGGATATGGGATTCTATTATGAAACATTAAAAAAGAAGAATCCACTAGTAGCTCAGACCAACAACACCAATAATTGGAAAAAAAGGAAGACGAATCCAGTGGGAAAAATCCATGGTAAGGAAAATCTGAGGAAGGATCTCAAGGAAACCGCTTTAAGGATTACATTTGTAATAATTGTAAAAGGAAGGGCCATATCGTGAAGGATTGTAGGAGTCCAAAAGCCGAAGATTCCATCTCTCCTATGGTTTAGAATAGCCTTTGCTATAATTTTCATCAAACGGGGCACATGATAAAGGATTGTCCAATTATGAGGAAGGGAGAGCAAGCCGGAGTTTGTGCTATAAAGGATGAACCTCAACCTCTCAGAATATGAAGGGCAAAGGAGTTTTGAAAGGAAATATTTTTATCAATAATGTTTTAGTTAAAGTATTATTTGATACAAGAGCTTCTCATAGTTTTGTTGCAAGAGAAACTGTTGATGAACTGAAACTTGATCCTAAATTAGTTGATACCTCTATCGCATAAAAATCCTATATATGGTACTACTAACATTTGTATGAATTGTGAAAAAGTCCAAATTTCCCACTCTTCCCCTAAATTCCCTTTTAATCTATTTGTCTTTGATTTTATTGGATTTGAAATTTTACTCGGTATGGATTGGTTGACTAAGTATAAAGTTATTCTAGATTGCGATAGAAGGACGATATATTTATGGACCAGCTTTGGGAAGTTTATAGAAATATCTTGTGAAGATCCTAGTCCAAGGAGGGATAGTTTTCTATATGCATTAGATTTACCTCAGAAAGGATTTGAAATGATACCTACTGTTAGAGAATTCCCGGACGTTTTTGAAGAAGTAAAGAGGTTACCCCCACATCGGGAAATCAAGTTTTGTATAAACTTGATTTTTGGTGTAAGGCCAATTAAACAATCTGATCGAAGAATGGCTCTAAAGGGGAGATGGGAGTTAAATAACCAAACCCAAGAACTATTAAATAAAGGGTTAATAAGACCTAGTCGTTCAAGTTGGGGATCAGCGGTGGTTTTTGTTGTCAGATGGATCTTTAAGGTTGTGTGTAGATTACCGAGATATAAATAAACAAATGATTAAAAACAAGTATCCTCTACCTCGAATAGGTGACTTGTTTGATCAGTAACATGGTGCTCGGGTATTCTCGAAAATGGACCTAGACATGGGATTCCATCAACTAAGAATCACAGAAGAATGCTTCCATCTAACTGCATTTAAAGGTCTGAATATTTTCTTCGAGTGGTAGGTTATGCCTTTAGGGTTGACCAATGTAGCCGCTTATTAGTTAGACCTTTTGAACAGAGTATTTATAGATGTACTCAATAAATTCGTGTTATTCTTTATCGATGATATCCTGATCTATTCTATGACAAAAGAAGAAGATGAAAGTGTTAGTTCCTGAGATGATGGTTTTGATGACAATAACCTTAGGACTTGTTATAATATATAAATACTAATATTCTTGTCAAGATATATATGTATATTCAGGTATTGAAGAATGAAGATTGTACAATATAGAGATTCAAGACCGCCGAATTCAAGATTAAAGAAATCAAGACTGAAGACTCATGAGTATCAAGAGTTCATGATTTCAAGAGTTTAAGATATCAAGATAAGTAATAGAGTCTAGATTTAAGTTAAAACTTCATAATAACACTAAAATCTTTATTCAGATTTTTATTGTGGAATGGGATCCACCTTCTCGCTTTAATAGTGGGATGGAACCCATGACCTTTTCTAGTGGAATGGAATCCATGAAATTTTCAAAATGATTTATTTTAAATATTTTTCCAATTTTTTTTTAAAGTCATCTCTCTCTCTATTTAAATATTTTAGTCTTAAACTATTCTTATCATCTTTTATATTTTTGATTTCGAAATCATCTCTTGATTTTAAACTCTCTCCTGGTTTTAATATTATTAGCTTTAAAATCTCAAAAATATATCTATACTTAGTTTTTAATATTACTTTAATATTATAGATTATATATTTTTAAGATTATTTTTTAAATCTCTTTTATAAGTTTAAACCATATTCAAAATGGTTTACAAAGTTTAGAAATTGTTTTGACAAGTTTTAGAATAGAAATCATTTTAGAAACAAAATCAATTTTTAAAATACACATAGGCATGTCGACATCCCTCATCCCCCATGTCAACATGGTAGCCGTAGAATTTAAATTCAAATTTTCAAAAGAAGTGTCTATTCATCATAACCTTTCACGAATGGACATGACCGTTATTCTCCTATAAATACCAGTTGTTTTCAATGAATTTTAAGTTAGTTTTTATTTAATTCTTCACTCCTTCTACTAAACTAAAATATTCTCTTCTATTTTAAAAAAACTCGGCCGAAATCCTAAGTGAATCAAACTCGATCATCTCTAGTTTGATTCTATGTCACTCTCTCTCAAAGATCTCAGTGCTATTCAGAGTTATAGGATCATTTGTAATCAAAGAAGTATATCGAGTCTGTCTATCTATCAAAGTGATATTGGAAACGGTGTGATTGTGGCCTGTAAATCAATTGGGTGTGACTGTAGCTCTTAAATCAATTAGGTGATCTTGTAGCCTGGTTAAATCAAGAGAGTTTTCCCTGGACTCGAAGACAGGAGGGTGTATCTCGTGGCCTTGAAATCGAGGTTGTAATATCGACATTATATTTGAAAATAAATCTGGACAAGAAATTGTGTGGGACTGAATGTAGGGTAACTTCGAACCAGTATAAAATTCCGGTGTGTTCTTCCCTTTTACTGATTTTATTTACTATTTGCATCTGTGTCTGATTCTATGATTGTTTTTGTGTTTGTGAATTTCATCTATTTGTGTTTAATTTCAAAAGATTTCAAAAATTCCATAAAGTCCATTTAACACTATTCACCCCCCTCTAGTGTTAACCCGCCTTTTGGCAAGGCCGTAGATAGGCGGATTTAACTAAATCGATTGCTTGGTTATCGAGGATGGAATACGATAGGTTTGAGTCGAATGGATGGATAGACGATCAATCATGGATGATAAACATGATTATGAAGCAGGGATTCGGCGTAGTCAATGGGCAAAATATGTAGGATACTCGAAATATGAGTTTCAAGAAAAATCGAGGTGATTCGGGATGTATGGAGTTTACTTCGAGTTGCACTTGGGCATGCTTCGAGTTTTCATGGTGTTTACTTCGGGTCAAATTGGGGTCTACTTCGGGTTCAATCAGATCGACATATTTTAGAGGGATCGGTGTTACTTCAGGTTGGCAGGAATTAAGGGATCGGCATATTTGCCTGGGATCGGCGAGGACTTTGGGTCGGCACCTAGTACGCTTCGGGTCATGGAGTGATTGGCTTGGATCGGCATCTCGTTCTGGGATCGGCATGGAAGGGAATGGATTGGGTCGGCATCGAGGAGTGCTCGGGGTCGGCAAGTATTTGGAGATACGATCGGCATGAAAGGGAATGGATCGAGTCGGTATCTCTGTGTTGGCGTGAATGGAGGGATCGACATTATGTTGGATCGGCATGTATTGGTTTACTCCGGGTCAGTACTTCTTCCACTTTGGGTAGGTAGCTTGGAAAGGAGTCGGCATGTTGGAGTCTTGGGATCGGCATATTGAATGGCATCGGCTGTTTAGGGTCATAGAGCCCTTAACTTCGGGTTGGTGCCTAAGTCTCGAGTTGGGGTCGACAATAGGTTAAGGGGTCGGCGTGCTTCGGATCGGTGTAGTGAAGACTCTGGGTCGGCTATGGTGATTCTAGCATGGGGTTGGCATTGGAGGAAGCAAGAATTACTTCGTGTCGGCGATGGCCACGCTTCGGGTCGGCCATGAGGTCAGGTCAGTGTATGGGAGATTGGATCAGTGTGTCGTATCAGGTCGGTTACTTTGGTTCGTAGCTCACCTAACTTTGGGTCGGTGCCTAGGGCAAAATCAGATCAGCATACTCTAAACTGGGGGTCGGCGGTGATGATGGATTTGGGATCGACTATGGTCTTGATGGGCTCGGATCACTCGGGAAGCCTAGTAACCCAGATTTTGCCTATAAATACAGCAGATGGGGCTTCAGAAAAGGGGATCTTTATTCTGTTTCCGTTTATCTCCTCCACTAAGGCTACTCCGCCATTATTGTTTTAAAAACTCCAGATTGTAACTGTAATTGATTCTGATATCAATAAAAAAAGAATTTTTTAGAGTGGACGTAGGCCAGAGTCAACCGAACCACTATAAATCGTCTGTTATTACCACTTTCTTTTTTATTTTGATTGTTCTTCATATTTAAACTCTCTACATACACTCTATCTATTATCTGTGATTGTGAATTGGTGCTTTCAACGGCGTTTGGGTGTTAGTGACAAATTTTGGCACTAACATTTTGGTGCTTTCACTGAGAAAGCTAGCACTCAGGGATTCTGAAGCTTAGATTTTGGATTTAAAGGCATAGGAACTCGGATTTTGGGAAGCAATGGTTAGGCCATCGACAAGGAGACAAGTGACAGAAAGGAGCAATCAAGAGGGAAGTCAAGAGGCCTCTTCTGGAGCTGGATCAGATCAGGCATCCATCTACATCACTAGGGACAACATGCAGATTATGATGGATTCTATGTAGGATCAGTTGATGAAAAGTCAAGAGGAAATTATGCAGACCCTTCTTAGGCAATTTGGATAAGCAGGAACAACAGGAGCTGTAGGAGCTCAGATCCATGGAGCTGGATCAAAAGGACTCAACAGGCAAGCAGATGGAGTGGTTCAGCAGGGGGAGCCCCCAATTCAGCAAACAACTATCAATCTGGATGGACCTAGACTTGGGGGCACACCACCAGGTAATGCTGGACCAATCCATGGAGGGATACCAGATGACACTGCGCAGCCCGGCGCTGACAGGAATACATGAGTGCGTGATGAGGGATATGTACCAGAATTCCCTCGAGGACTTGGAGGGCAGTTAAAAAATTAGATGGAGGGCAACCCTTGGTAGGTAACACTGGATTAGCTGACATTATCAGGCAAACTATTCGCGGAGGTCTGACAAATAGGGATTTGGAGGGAGTAAACAAAATACCATTTACCTGTAACATCAGGATGGATAGGAATCCACCCAATTTCAAGCTGCCCACTCTAGAAGTATACAATGGTAAGACAGATCCCACGGACCACTTGATGAGGTACAAAAGGCATATGGAAGTGCTGGGGGCATCAGAGGAGGTTATGGCCTAGTGTTTCCCCCTGTACTTGATCGATATTGCTACTATGTGGTTTAGACAGCTGCAAGATGGATCTATTGGAACATGGACCGAATTGGTGGATAGGTTTTTGAAACAGTTTCGAGTTCACATCAAAAGGGCGAAGAATGTGATGACATTGATGTCGGTGAAGCAGAAGACGGGAGAATCGCTCAGGAATTATTTAACTCAGTTTAATGCAGCAGTTGCTTCGGTGGATCGGCCAGATCCATTAATGGTTCTAATGGCGGCGGTGTCAAAAGTCAGGGATAATTTGGATTTCAAAGTATCGTTGATACGGGACCCACCAATGGATCTCAAGGAATTCTTTCATGAAACTGAGAGATTTCTTCAACAAGAGGATGCATGTTTGGAAATGAGGTCAAAGGAAGTAAACATGGTTAAGGATGGAGAACCGTCCGGTGAAAGCTCAGGTAAAGATAAGGATAAAGGGAAGAGGAAGCGCTGGGGAGAACCAAAATTCTCCACTTACAAAGGATTGAATGAGACATTGGAAGGGATATACTTGGATACTCGGGATCGCCTTCCTTATTGAAGGCCGGCAAGGAGGAAACCCTCAGAACGCGAAAGGGCATCGGGAAGGTACTGTCTCTTTCATGAACTGGACGGGCATGATACTAACAGCTGCAGGCATCTAAAGGATATAATCGAGGAGCTTGTAAGGAGTCGTCAGTTGCGGCAATATGTCGGAACTCGAACTGCGGTGGTGGGACAGGAGCAATCACCATCTACCTCAAACAACGACAGTGCGAGGCCTAGGAATGGTGGTCGGTTGGTCATTAACTGATCAGGGTGGTATGGAATAAGTAGAAAACTCTAGGCAGACGGCTAAGTCACTTACTCATGTACGGGGACAAAGACAACCCTAGGCATACTCTGAGATGATGATAAACCATGACGCTCTGGTTTGTGAAATCTGTTTTTTCTTTTTGGCTTGGACACTTGCATTTTCTGGTTTGGTTTTAGAGTTTGGTTTGAACTCCTGGTTCTGTTTGTTTTCTGATTTGGATTTTGGTTTGGACGTTTTTCTTTTGGTTTGGACTTTTGATATGGATTTCTGGTTTTCTAGTTTGAATCTAGATTTCGGATTGGATTTTAATTGACTTTTTGTCTAGTTTTTGGCTAAAAGGTCGTTGAGCATGGACTATGCTCGGCAAGGGTCCGGAGAGACCAGGATTCGGCCTAGGACTTAGGCCCCATATTATCTATCACTTTTTATTTCAGGTCGTCGAGCATGGACTATGCTCGGCAAGGGTCCGAAGATACTAGGATTCGACCTAGGACTTAGGCCCATTTTGTCTATCACTTGTTATTTCAGGTCATCTAGTATGGACTATGCTCGGCAAGGGTCCGAAGCGACCAGGATTTGACTTAGAACTTAAGCCACGACATTACTCAGCGTTCAAGGACACTGAACCAGGAACACCATGGCATTACTTAACACAGGTCGTCGAGTGTGTAGTGCGCTTGGCAAAAACCTGGAGAGATTACGGATTCAGATTTCGGCTTTGAATGGCTAAGGATTGGCTATGGTCTGGAGCGATCCCGTATTTGGATATCAACCCGGAGAGGTCATGGATTTGGTTATTGGTTATTGGATATGGATGTGTTATAACTCGGTTATCGAGTTCAGATGGATGTGGAATTGGATAAGGATTTGGTTACTGGATAGGGATCGGATATCGACTCGGAGCAGTTGTGGATTTGGGTAAGGATACGGCAATGGCACTTGGATAAAATGGATTGGATTATGGATCAGATGATATGGCTAAGGATAACATATGGGCTTTGGATGACGGATTAAAAGCTATTCAAAACAAGCCTTCCTACCGCAAGGCAAGTTTTGGAGGACAAATGTTAACCCGCCTTTTGGCAAGGCCGTAGACAGGAGGATTTAACGAAATCGATTGCTTGGTTATCATAAATTTTATAAAGACACATATTTGATTTAAAATCATAAAAAAATTCGTTTCGCTTTATCAATATAACAACAATTTTGTAAATAATTATTAGTATTAATTTATACGGTTTTATAAATGAAATATGATCATTTTAATTAATTAAAAATGATAGTAAATTTATTTTCAAATTCTTTTTACAAATATATACATATTAACTAAAAAGAGAAAATATGACCGGGAATCGAAATTGGGATTTGTAACAATACAACATATAGAAGTTGTGCAACATTGCGGAGATATATAACAAATACATACATGTTATCCTGCCTTTTGGCAAGGCCGTGATACCAGGAACTTAACTGGAAACCAAGGACAGTCCGTCCCGAAGATCGGTTATACGCAGGCTCACTATGGATATCGATGAATTTTGTCTGAGTCCGGATCTAGCTACAATTTACAAGACATGACAAGCAAAGCTATGAAAGCCAACGTTCCAAATTTCAAGTCAATCCAAGTTTGTATGCTCAAGATATGATCGATGCAAGCCAAAGAAATCATCTCAATCGCATCCATCATTTCATATCGGTTAGGCCGTCTCCATCAATTCGCGTCCAACTATTCGTATCCATCAAAACACATTACTTCGTATCCATCAGGGGAATATGCTTTATTCGTATCAATCTATTCGACTCCACCAGCAAACAACTCCACTTCGTATCAATCAACAGTTGTCTTGTTCGTATCCATCGAGGATGGCCATCTTCGTATCCATCAGAAGGCAGGCCCACTTCGAATCGATCGGCTATTGCCCATTTTGTATCCATCGACTGCAATACAAGTGTCTAGTTCGTGTCGATCAAACATCATACATACTTCGTATCGATCAACCACAGATCGATACGAAGTAGACACTCCCCATCGATACGAACAAAACCAAGCACTCGATTGGTACGAATATAACAGAACAATCAATTGGTACGAATATGACAGAGCAATCGATCGATACGAATAAAGCAAGGCGACCGATACGAACAAAACGAAACCATTCAGATCGATACGAACAAGGCTTAGATTATGGATACGAATAAGGAAGTAGTCAACATGGCATGAAAAGTGGATCGATTCGAGGAGTTAGCGCCACGTCAATTTGCAAGCACGTGCTCAAAAGCGATTCAAACTGATCGATACGAAGGTATCGATTCGAACAAGACAGCCTAAAGAAAACGCAAGCTTGCATCGATCATAACTCACAATCTACAAGTCCAAATGCCACCAAATTTTCACAGGAGCTTACGTACAACCTAAAGAATGTTCATGCTAAATTTCGACTCGATTAGACCAAATCTTGATCGATACGAAATTCGTTCGTATCGATCACGGACCGAGTGCAAATCATGTAGGATCGATCGCGTGGGCCCGCCCACGTGCCAGAAGAGGTCTCCCGAGATCTGAGCGAGATATTTACAGCCTATGCCTATAAATAGCATCCCATAGCCTACGAAAAAAGGATCTTTTGGCTCTTTGACGTCCAGACTCTGCCGAATTCATCATTGTACTCGAATTTCACTGTTGTACTCGAGATTTTCTATTGTAATCCGTTGTAACCAGCAAGCAAAAGTTAATAAAGATCAATCATTTCATAGTGGATGTAGGCAACACGCCGAACCACTCTAAATCTCTGTGTTCCTTTGTTGTTTTTTTTATTATTGTTTGAAGTGTTTGTTAGATAATCCTCTTTTTACATTTAATTCTTCATTTTTATCTCTTCAAACCCTTCCGAAGAGTGTTGTGCCCAATTTTGGTACAAACACTTTGGTGCTTTCACTGAGAAAAAACCAGTTTTTTCTCCTTCTCGTTGGATCTACTATCGATATCGGATTGCATAAATCTAAGAAGAAGATCCAGATCTCAAGTTCAAAGTTCTTCCATCCTATTCATATTTGCATCAAGTCTAGGAAAGAGCTTCACTACTCATCATGGTTAATACAAGGACTACTTCTACAGCTGCAGATCCAGAAGGACGGGACAAACAGAATCCCGTACAACCACTTCCAACCGACCAAAATGCTACCGGACCATCAAATCCGCAAGGCCTGTCATCGGGGAAGAATTTCAGATGTTAATGCAAGAATTGACTCAGGGCTGCCAACAGCTCAATCAACAGCTCCATGCTAATGCGGAACTAACCAACCAACTGAACTGTCAACGACGAAGGAGATCCAGGAGGGATCAAGCTTCCTATTCCTCCACAGAGAGTTCAACTTCTTTGGATTACCATCATAGATCTACGCGCCCAAGGCTAGATGGGAGTTACACTCAGGTCATTGGACGTCAGCATACATTGAGTCTTGGGCAACCGAGAGTTGGCCCGTCAACCAGCCATCAGACTGGACCCTCCTCGCTAGGAGGCGCTACCCCACACCATATTACTAATAACCATACTACAACAGCTACTGATTTGGGAGTTGACGCTTGGAACCGAACGGATCCGATCCACCATCAACGCAACCATACTCCTGAGCCTTACGTTCCCGAGGACATAGAAACAAGGAGGCGAGACATGGACCGTCGACAGCGACCAGCCCCTCCTCGCATTGTGGAACCCGACCACACCTTGGCCCAACATGCTCAAAATGTCCAGATGCCCGACCTGCCAACAATGATCCGTGAAAGTTAGGGTCTTAGCAATGACGACTGGGGAATCTCCCGGAGTCATACCCCTTTTACTGATGAGATACTATATGCTGAACCACCTCGGCGATTCAGCATGCCGACTTTACCTGTTTAAGAAGGAAACTCAGATCCTAATCAGCATATGTTGAAATATGAATGGTTGAAGAATGCTGCACGAGCTGATGACGTAGTTAAGTGCTGAAGCTTCCTGATCTCTCTGGGAGGCATAGCAACTATGTGGTTTACCCGACTGCCACCTCGATCTATCTCTTGTTTTGATCAGTTGGCAACAAAGTTTATCGAGCAATTCTGTATGCATGTTGCAAGACCGAAGGATGTTAATACTTTATCTAGTGTCACTCAAGCTCCTGGAGAGACACTCAGGCGTTATTTAGAGAGATTTCATGCTGCATGCGCTGAGATCAGCAACCCTAATGATAACTCCATTGACCATTCTAATGGCATTGACTAAATGGATTGATCCTGATTCTGAGTTCGGCAACTGGTTGGCCGGAAAACCCCCTGCATTATTGGACCGTTTCTATTCCAAGGCAGCCCAATTCTTGAAAAGGGAGGATGCGAAACAGTCTAGGAAGAAGGATGATGCAGGGCCTAGCATGGAAGGGATTCAGAGTAATATTGCTGTTAAACAATCCGGGGAGAGCTCCGGGAAAGTGCAATTGAATATTCAGAATAAACAAGATCAACAGAAAGGCAATGGTAATCAAAATAGGAAACGAGATCAAATCGTGGTCCACAACGTAGGGCTCCTATGTTTGATAATTATACTCCTCTGAATACGTCGCTGGAGAACGTATATCTACAAACCTGCAATACCATTCAGTAAAAGAAGCCTGCTCCGAAACAGTCATCGGAGTAGCAGATTCAGACGGGGAAGTTTTGTAGATTCCACAAAAGCTACGGCCATAACACAAATGAATGCCGTCACTTGTATGATCTCATCGAAAATTTGATAAGAGAGAGAAAGTTAGAACAGTTTGTGCGGGTGCCGCAGTCTGGAGGTGCGGGCCCATCAAATCAAAATCATGTACCGAATCCGGCTAGATAGGAAGAACCCGCTCCTACTGGCGGGAGGTTGGTGATAAACACTATTAGTGGTGGTCTTCATCCAACAGACCGAAGCTGGAAGGAAATGGAGTCGTATGCCAGATCTATCAGGCATGCAAACTTTGAATGTTGTAGTAATTTCGAAGATGGGGCTCCGGCCAAGAAACAAAGAACGATGGCAGATGACATAATATTTCGAGGTCGGGATGCCGATAGGATCGAAGCCCCCACTATTGATCCACTTGTCATATTAGCTCAAGTAGGTCCTGCTTGGATGAAGAGGATCTTGGTAGACAGCGGAAGTTCTGGGAATATCTTGTTTAAACGAGCCTATGACCAGATGAGAATGGAGACTAAAGACTTGAAGCCATGTCAGTCCCGTATTCATGGCTTCAACGGGAGTGTAACTATACCCACTTGAGTGGTGGAATTGCCAGTGGAGTTAGGAATTGGTGAACGCCGGAGAGTCCGGATATTGCAGTTTGTTGTTTTGGATATAAACTCCCCATATAATGCTTTCTTGGGCCGACCAGCCCTAGCTGAGTTCAGGGCTGCCATCGCCCCAAGGTGTTTGACTTTGAAATTCCCTACCGACAATGGTGTCAAAGTTGTTCAAAGGGATCAGGCCGCAGGACGAGCCTGTTATGTTGCTGAGCTGCACGAGGCACAGCGAAAAGAAAAAGGGAAGGGTGTAGAGGAATCTCTCTGCATCCGCTTTGCTGATAATTGACAATTAACGCATAGGCCCGGGCACCCCAACCAATTCCAAAGAGATCTTGACCCAAGAGATACCGAAAGCGAAGATGAAAGTAAAGACAGTCAAGCTTCTCTGGCCGAACTGACGATCGATGTTCTAATTGACGATAATGACGATTCGAAAATGATAAAGATTGGATCTCAGCTAAGCCAACAAATGCAAGAGGAATTGGTTGAATTTCTCTGGGTAAACCTTGATGTGTTTGCTTGGGTGCACTCTGATATGTGTGGGATCTCGCTGGACATCGCGAGCCACACATTGAATATTGACCCGCAGCACGTCCCAGTCAAGCAAAAAAAGCGTGGTATGGATCCAGAGAGATATGCCGCCCTTAAAGAAGAGGTAGATAAGCTTAAAATGAATGGATTCATTCGAGATGCATTATACCCAGAATGGGTATCCAATCTTGTACTTGTTCGAAAGCCCAATGTGAAATGCAGAACATGGGTTGACTACTCAGACTTGAATAAAGCTTGCCCCAAAGACAGTTTTCCACTTCCTCGAATTTATCAACTTGTAGACTCAACGGCTGGACATGGACTTTTATCCTTCATGGATGCGTACTCTGCCTATAATCAAATACCCATGCACTTGCCCGACCAGGAGCATACTAGCTTCGTAACCAATATGGGGTTCTATTGCTATAAAGTTCTGCCTTTTGGACTCAAGAATGCTAGCCCAACTTATCAATGACTAGTTAATCGAATGTTCGCCAATCAGATTGGAAAAACCATGGAGGTGTATGTGGATGACATGCTAGTCGAGTCACGATTTTCCACTAACCACATCAAAGACCTGGAGTCAATGTTTAATATTCTTCGAGAATACAGAATGAAGCTTAATCCCTTGAAATGTCATTTTGGGGTCGCATCAGGAAAATTCCTTGGGTTTATCGTCAACCCTCGAGGAATCGAAGCCAATCCCGAAAAGATCTGGGTAATTAGAAACTTTGAAACTCCGAGAACTATAAAGCAAGTCCAGAGTCTCAACGGGAAAGTAGCAGCACTGTGCACATACATTTCAAAGTCTACTGATAAATGCATTCCCTTCTTCGATATAATCCGAAAAGGAAAACAAAACTTTGAATGGACTACGGAATGTGAGGGCGCATTCCGAGCACTAATTCAACATCTCTCCACACCGCCAATTTTGTCGAAGCCTATCGACCATGAGAAATTGTACATTTATTTGGTGGTATCAGAAAATGCAATCAGTGCTGCCCTAATTCGGGAGGAAGACCGAATAAAAAAGCCGGTCTATTATATTAGAAAACAGCTAACCGGAGCTGAGAGAAATTATCTCAAGATAGAGAAATTGGCTTACCGTCTTGTTATTGCCTCGAGGAAGCTCCGTCCGTATTTCCAGGCTCACCCAATCATCGTTTACACTGACCAGCCGTTACAATAGGTCCTTATGCAGCCTGAGGCGTCTGGTAGGTTACTCAAATGGAATATCGAGTTAAGTCAGTTTGACATTGCCTACACTCCAAGGCGAGCCATTCAAGGACAAGTCCTAGCAGATTTCATAGTTGAATTTACCATCCCCGAGGACTTGCCTGAAACTAGTGAATCTCCCAAATATATCTGGAAGCTGCACAAAGATGGAGCATCAAATGACCGTTGCTCAGGTGCAGGAGTCGTCCTTGAAACTCCTGAAGGTCGATCTATATGCTATGCTCTAAAGTTCAACTTCCATGCAACTAATAACGAAGCTGAGTATGAAGCCTTACTGGCTAGATTGAAACTTTCCAGAGATCTAAGAATCATTGCTGTGGAAATTTATTATGATTCACAATTAGTCGTGTGTCAAGTTTGGAGGTAATACCAGGCCAAGGACCGAAGAATGGCTGCTTACCTTGCTCAGGTCCAAGAAATATTAAATCAGTTCGATTACTATGCCATCTACTGTATTCCCCGAGAACACAATCAAAAAGCCGACTCGTTAGCAAAGTTAGCCAGTACAGGCGAAGCACAACAAATGGGACTCGTTCCTGTGGAGACATTGTCTTCACCAAGCATCGATCAGATGGAAACCGATTGGGTACTAGAAGTCATTCCCAAGAAGGAGTCATGGATGACTCCGTATAGAAATTATCTTGAGCACGGAACCCTGCCAAAGCGCAGGAGTGAAAAGAGACAGGTTCTTCGAAAAGCTTCGCGGTTCACTATTCAGATGGAGTCATGTATAGAAGAGGATACTCTGTTCCTTTACTCTGGTGTATCGCTCACGATAAAATCAAACGAGTGTTGCATGATGTACACGAGGGAGAATGTGGCGATCACACCGGGGGGCGAGCTCTTGCCAAGAAAGTACTTCGATATGGATATTATTGGCCAACTGTAAATCGTGAAGCATCAGATTATGCCAAGAGATGTGATAAGTGTCCGAAGCATGCTCGGATTCCTAGAGCCCCACCTACCGAGATAACACAGATGGTCAGTCCATGGCGCTTCGCAGTATGAGGCATCGATATTATTGGCTCTTTACCTCTGGCCAAAGGTGGTGTGAAATACGCCATCGTAGCAGTTGATTACTTTACCAAGTGGGCGGAAGCTGAACCCCTTGCTACAATCACAATGAAGAAGGTGATCAACTTTGTAGTGCGCAACATCATCTGCCGATTTGGTCTCCCACGTAATATCATCACTGACAATGGGACCAAATTCGACAGTACCGAATTTAAGGATTTCTGTCAACGATTCCACATTCAGAAGAAATTCTCCTCAATCTCACACCCTCAAGCGAATGGACAAGTCGAAGTTGTAAATAAAGTTATAAAATCTATTCTGAAGAAACGACTGGAAAAAACTGGGGGCAAATGGGTTGATGAACTTCCTATGGCCTTATGGGCTTACCGAACAACCCACAAGTCCGCGACCGGCCACACTCCATTTTCTCTTTCTTATGGTTCAGAAGCTATTATTCCAATCGAATTAGAAGTGCCTTCTCATCGTGTGACATACTATGATCCGAAGACAAATGCTATATTACTTGCCGAATCTCTGGATTAATTGGATGAGAAGCGTGAAGAGGCTGATTTGAGGGCAGCCGCATACCGAAGTCGATTCGCCCGACTATATAATGCCAAGGTCCGACCTCGAACCTTTGAACTCGACGATCTCGTCCTTAAAAGAATTTACCCGGTGCCTTCGCATATGAAGCCAACTTGGGAAGGGCCGTATGCTATTGAACTAAAGCTTAGAGATGGTACATTCAAATTATCGACCGTTGACGGTCTCACTCTTCCGAGATCCTGGAATAACGAAAGTCTTCGCCGCTACTACACATGACAGGCTCTATTTATTTAATCAGTCTATTTTTCATTTGCAATTTGTTTCTGCATTTCGAAATTAGAATTTGTAGTAAGGCAACTGACTTTGCCGTATTTTCTTATTTCAGCAATAAAATGCAATCTCTTCGAGCCAGAGCTGTGATTTATTGAATGCGTCATACAACTATCACTATGCACGGAGAGCTAAATTCCACCCAACAGTGGAATTTATTCAAATAGGGAGTGACTGTGATATGACCGGTTACTCGCTAAATGATACCCGAACTCGGGGGCAAATCATCACACTGAAGTCAAAAAAGGTTTGATACACGATAATCGTTTAACCAACTCCAGATTCCCAGAGTGTGAACTGGAGTATAAACTTACAACTGCGGTTTCAAAGAGGGTGGATGCGTCCACCTAACGACTTCGCCCGTACCTCGACCAAGTTTGAGGAAAATGGATCCGTCCATCTAACGACCTCGCTTGTTAAATCGGGGTGGATATGAACCGACCATCCATGTTCCTGATAAATTCGTCATTCCCGGAGTGAGAATGAAATCCTAAAGCCTGAACAGATGTGATTGACCATCTTTCGGTTAACTTTGAGTTCCCAGAGCACGAACTGGAGTATAAACATTAACTAACTCTGGATTCCCATAGTGTGAACAGGAGTATCAACATAAACACCAACTCCAAATTCCCAGAGCGTAAATTGGAGTATAAACGTTGACTCAAAATCCCCGGAGAGTGGATTGGAGTTTGAACACAAATCGGATTGGGATGGACCGTCCATAAAACAACTCTAAGTCCCCGGAGTGTGGTTAGGGTGTAAATGCAAATTGAGTGTGACCGACCGCCCACGAATCCATCTAAAGTCCCCATAGTGTGGACATCGTTGCAAACATTAAGCTGGTGTGATTGACCACCCATGAAAATGACATAAGTCCCCGGAGTGTGGACGTATCCTTGAAACTCAAGCAGGCGAGCCAGACCGCCGACGTACGAATACGAATCCCCGAAGTGTGGATGCAATTGTCAATGAATGAATAAGTGCGATTCGATCACTCGAGTTTCCTTGTTTCAGCATCAATTCGACGACGCTAAGATTGATGAGTTGAAAGCGGAGTACAATTGCCACTTGATCTCTACAATTCGACCCTGAAATTGGGGGCAAAACTTAAGCGTCGCTCACTGGTTGAGACAGTGCAGTATCAGAGTCCAGTTTAACATTCAATCGTCACGCATAGTCATGATTTCAGGACTTAACAACTAAACTTGGATCCAATCCAAAGGTCGAAACTCAACAAATATACTAGACTGGAGTTCAATTACTGGAAAACTTAAGCAAATAAACAAAAATTGAGTTAAAGACAAAATGGAATTTCGTTTCAACTGTTTGTAGAAGGAAACTAAGTACAAGTTTATCCAAAAAATTCTACTAGCAGGGGCCGAACCCGCATCTATACGTGACCAGCAAAAAAGAACAAAAGAAATTCCTATCTACTCAAAATTTCACCAAAGAAGCATGTCTATTCTTTCTTCTTCTTCGGTTTCCCCTTCGGTGTAGACCCACTAGAGCTTCCGCTTAGTTTTCTCTTTGAGCCTTTGCCTTTCGGCGGCCGGTCTCTAGTAGGGGGCATTATGTCAACATCCTCCTCCGAACTCAAATGTATTAGAATGCTTCCTGCAGGCGGAGTCGGAGGAACAAGATCAACAGAAGGAGGTGGGGCAAGCGCACTCGTCTCAATAACGGCTCCTCCCGGAGATATCTTCCGTAAAGGAGCCGGACCAGGTCCAGCCATTCCACCGCCAAAACCACTGCCCCGCGCGGCTGCCTCCATTTCGACATTGATTTTAGCTATGATTTCCGCCTCATGAAGCGTTTGTGCATCCTCAGGAACTCTCGTAGTTGGAGCCGAAGAACTTGTCATCGGTGCGCTTCCACCCATAACGAACGGCAAGTCTGGAAAAGGGTCACTGTGATGACCGAGGAGTTCCTCCATCATCTGCTCATCAAATATAAGTGTGCTCCCCTGCGCTCCATCGGTCGGTGCCGTGGCCGTTGTGGTGGTCGTTTCAGTTATGATGGCCTCCTGCATATGATGTGGTTCTTGAGTTGCAGGTGGAAAAACCGGTGTAACTTCAATCACTGGATAAAAACAAAAGAAGAATTGTCAATAATTGCTTCAAACGATGCTTCCGATTTCGGATAACTATAGAGAATGTTCGGAGTACCTTCCTCAGTTTGGCTCGTGGGTGGCGGAACTGCCTCAGAGACTTGCTCGTGAGCTGGAGACATCCGCGGTTGATTCGGATTATAAGCAGGAACGAGTTGAGGATCAGCTGCAAGTGTGGATTCGGACTGAGTCGACATAAGAGTTTCAGAACTTGCATCATGATACTCGACGCCAGAACCTTCTCCAACTTCCGGATGCTAAGCGCCAAGCTTCTCCTTCTCATATGAAATTGTGGCATCATGGAGAACTTTCTGCTCGTCTTCACTTAACACTCGGTTTTCGAGCTCGAACTCATCAACTGATTCGCCCAAATGCGCAACCTTTTCATCTTCTACTAATCGGCCCCAGGCGTTGTGTAGATGCGTCGGATAATTGTCGAGCCAGGCTAGATTTCTATGCTTCAAGACGTTAGCATTATAAACAATGAGGAGATCTTCAATATCAGCTTCTAGCCTATACTCCGCCATTCGGACTTCCTCCTTGACCTTAGTCTCCACCTCCCGAACCTTAGCCGTTGCCGCATCCCGTTCGCCCCAAAGCACTACAGCCTGTTCACATGCTTTCTGAGCTGCTCTATTCGCATCATCCTTCTCCTTGATGATTTCGGAAAATTTAGCTTTAAGCTCAGCGAGTTCTTTCAAAGCATCATCTGGTTCAGCTGTGACAGTGGTGTTTCGGTGGCCCATCTACTCCACTAAGGCAAAGTGTGTCTGCCTCATCCTCTCCATGACCAAGTTCGCCTTATTGGCCTTTTTGGTGACCTCTATCTCTGATTTCCGAGAGGACTCGGCTTCATTATTAAGCATTTGGACGATGCGGTCCTTCTGAGCGAGATCAGATTCTAACTTTTTGATTATTTTAGCCCGCTCGAAGGCCACCTTCGATGCTTTCTCTACAGCTTTCGCCCACTCTTTGTACTGGGTATAGATGTTGTGAATGTAATCACGCATTGTGTTCTCTGCCTCCGACGGGATTCTCTTTAAGTGAGGAGGGAAAATGTAGCGGTCAAAGCATATATTTGGAAAATATTTCTTTAATTGAGTAATTCTAATAGCCCTTTCCCCAGTAGGCTCAGTGATAGCTTGTTCAGCGACGACTGGAGGCTCAACCTCAGTTCTATGGCATTGCGACTCAAGCCGAGAAGTTTGCGAAGATGGTTTATGACGAGGGGGCTCTACTGGTTGTTTTCCCTTGCCTGAAGGTTGTGTGGGGGGTCGAGGGGATGGAGAACGCGATCGGGATAGATATCTCTATTCTCTGTAATCCATGTCTCTATCCCTCTCGTAGCGTTCCTGACTAGAATAACCGCGATCGCGGTTTCTATCATCCTCCCTCCGACGGGACTCATAAAACGAGCTCGATGACTGGCGAGCTGAACGGAGACTGCCGAGCATAGACTCTCGCCTATTCATCGTATCTGTAAAGAAAAAGGAGAACGGAGTTAGTGAATTCTCAAAGCAGTCAACTTAAGGCTGGAAACCGTGTAATGCCGTGAAGTGTATATATGTGTCTAACCCCCCTCCCCCGACCGACCGGTTGTATCGGTTACATTTGCAGGAAGTGCCTCGTCTAAATCTAGGGTGCTTTGAAGCCCTTCCAATCCGTTGTCATATTGGAGCGACACGTCGTCCAGAATCGGAATGTCGGTAAGCCCTTTCAAAGGACTCTCTATTAGCGAGGGAGAGGCCTCTGAGATTCTAACGCCAGAGGCCGGTAAAGACACCACTACTGATTTCCACCTCAAAGACTTAGGGCGTTTGTGTGCGCTTGCCTTGCCTTTTCTCTTTCCCTCTGAACCCTAAAGACTATCAGAAGGCCTAGCCACGTGTTCGTCATTCATAGGTGTATGTTCTTCATCACCTTCCTCAGCAATTAAGACCCTGGGCGCTTTGCGCTTTACCCGCTTCATCGGGGCTGCCTTTAGCATTCCTTCAAGCCTTATGCTTTGATTTCATTCAATAAGCCCAACGGTTCTCAAGTTTCGGTCTGTTAGCACCGAGTATATGTCTCTTATTTTGCTTGGCACTTCTTAAAGAACCCGCACAATTTCTTTAAAGTGCACGCCCTCAGGTTGTGGAATTGCAGCTGCAAAAGAAAGAGAGTATTAGACCCAATACCAATTGCAATTATCTTGTTGACTACCAGAAAAGTCGAAGCACTTACGTCTGACTAACCATCGGCTAGCAAATCTTGGAGGGCATTGGACATAGAACCACTCCGTTTTAAAGTAACTCACTTTGGTCTAGGAGCCGGTCACAACTTGACAATTCCTGACTGCCTATAGGAATGTGAACGAGGGACTATCTCCCTAACTCTTGACATTAAATAAATATCTAATCTTGATCGGGATCGGTGGTCGGAAAAGATGCTCCATAAATACAATAAATAGGCTATTCAGCAGGGCGTATCCATTGGGGTGTAACTGAGATGCAGTGATTCCGAAGAAAGACAACACTTCCCTAATGTATTGGTTAAACGGAGGAAGTGTTCCCGCTGTACATGCATGGCGATTAAAGGCCGTAAACCCCTTTGGGGGAGCATGAGGTCTATCATTCGGTCCTGGTAATAATACGTCGTCCAACGCCATGCCTTAGACATATTCGTCCCAACATATTTTCGGAGACGTTAGACGGCACAGAATCTTGTGGATTCATAATAAACGTGGCACCAGGCAGCTCGTCCAGAGCTAGATCTATAACTTCGGCCACGATGGCCGGTATCTCTAGGACAAAAGGAGATAAACTCTGAAGCTCCTGCTGTTGAGAACTTGTGGATTCCATAACTAATAGACTTATCAAAAACTGTCATTAGACGATAATAAGCCCGTGTATACCCCAGTGTGAAGTGTATGAATGTATTTTGCAGTGCAGAGCTACATATTACTTGAGAAAGTATACAGAGTTAGAGAAAATGTCTAAACGATGAGACTTCAAAATTCAACGTGAAGCGACCGTCATCGCTGACCGTCACAACCATGTCATCCAGATTTTAGAAACCGATCCAAGATAGAGTTTGTTAAATAACAATTCCATCTACGAGCTTCGAAAGGCAGTCAAGTATGCAGTTTAGTAGTTAAGTTCAGTTATGCAAGGCTGAAGCTCGTCGGAATCAAATGTTCGAACCTTCATGAAGTTCGTATCCATCAGAGTCGATGCTCGGATCGATCATTTCAAAGGCCTAAGTTTCGTATTGGTCAGAGACTTCAATTTCGTATCGATCGGTATGCTTTTGATTTCGTATCGATCGGTACGCTTTAGATTTCGAATCGATCAAGTCACATTGTCTTTACATCGGTTGGGTTGCGGCAAAGTTCGTATCGGTACAAAGCTTTCATTTTGTATCGATCAAACACTTGCTAGTTTCGTACTGATCTAAAACCACGGAGTTCGTATCGATCAAAGCCGTGAAGTTCGTATTGATTGCTTGTAGCAGGCTTTGTTTCAATTGGAGGCCATCCGACTTCGAATCGATCGACTCCGATCGACACGAACTATCATTACCCCAGATCGATACGAAATTCATCATTTTATCAGTTCACTTTTCATCGATACGAAATTTATCCTCCAAATCGATGCAAAGAAAAGCCTTCTCCTTCTTTTCACCGATACGAAATTGAATTCATGTTGTCCTCCACACTTCATCTTCTCCAAAACTCGAGTGTCATTTTTTCCCTCCTCGACCTCATGTCGATCACCTCCGACCACCACATTGCCAGAACCGATCGCGGAGGCAAGCGGGATGGCATGGAATTCAAAGTCTCATCGCCTTTGATACAATTTCGTAGTTAATTTACCTGGTTTTAGTAATTGATTGGAGGGGTTAAAGTTTGGTTCGATTCAAAGGCAAAAACAGTTATCTTCCTTTTTGTGTTCTCTATCGATACGAAGGCCAGAAGAAAATAGTGACAAGTGAGAAATTTGGTTAAGTACAAAACATTTATATATGGACCCAAGAAGTGAAGAAAAACGATTCGCCTTCCAGTCATTACGACCGGTTCCGACCGGTTTCTCCCCGGATCGATACGAATTAGTTATTCGTGTCCATCGACTCGAGCTTTATCGATACGAAATTTGCAACAAAGTTTTTTCTGAAGCACCAGATTCCATCGATACGAAACACTTATTCGTATCCGCTGTTTTCGACTCCATCCAAGGCGCATCGATGCGAACTATACTGTTCGTTTCCATCAACACACAACCCATAAGGGCTCGTATCCGTCGATATGAATATTACACGGGGGACCAATTGCTCTGTTCGTATCCCTCGTTAGCCTATCGATACGAAGTCACAACTTCGTATCCATCATTTTGAGAGTTGCAGGGATTCACAACCATCGATGCGAAGATCATCACAAATTAATATTTGGATAATTCAACTCCATCGATACAAGATTCATGTTCATTCATCCCGAATCGATCCAGGAGAGGATCGATACGAAGGGATACTCCAAAATGACCACCAAGCATCGTTACAACTCGAATTCCACGTCGATTCAGGAGAGGATCGATACGAAATTCGATACAAAAAGTTAAAACCTGACAACGACTCATGAACGTACGAACGTTAACGGGAGTCAGGGTAACATACATTCATGTATAATGAACTAACATCTAATCTTTAAAATTTGCGAGAATTGAATACTTGTCGATGACAATTACACCAACGAGCGACAAATTACAATCATATATCGATCAATTACAACAGTACACAGTACAACAATTGGCAGTCTACGGTTCATAATTTATGTTTCTATGGATCAATCAAAGGTCACAGCTTTCAACGAAAAGACGATAACTGTTTGACAAGTCAGATGGAACTATTCAGAATGAAGATTGCAGCTTTTCAAAGCACATCGTGTTCTCACAAGATGTACTTTGGGGGGCAAATGTTATCCCACCTTTTGGCAAGGCCTTGATACCAGGAACTTAACTAGAAACCAAGGACAGTCCGTCCCGAAGATCGGTTATACGCAGGCTCACTATGGATATCGATGAATTTTTTCTGAGTCCAGATCAAGCTACAATTGACAAGACATGATAAGCAAAGCTATGAAAGCCAACGTTCCAAATTTCAAGTCAATCCGAGTTCGTATGCTCAAGATATGATCGATGCAAGCCAAATAAATCATCTCAATCGCATCCATCATTTCGTATCGGTTAGGCCGTCTCCATTAATTCACATCCATCTATTCATATTCATCAAAATGCATTACTTCATATCCATTAGGGGAATATGCTTTATTCGTATCGATCTATTCGACTCCACCAACAAACAACTCCACTTCGTATCGATCAGCAGTTGTCTTGTTCGTATCCATCGAGGATGGCCTTCTTCGTATCCATCGGAAGGCAGGTCTACTTCGATTCGATCGGCTATTGCCCATTTCGTATCCATTGACTGCAATACAAGTGTCTAGTTCGTGTCGATCAAACATCATACATACTTCGTATCGATCAACCATAGATCAATACGAAGTAGACACTTCCCATCAATACGAACAAAACCAAGCACTCGATTGGTACGAGTATAACAGAACAATCGATCGGTATGAATATGACAGAGCAACCGATCGATACGAATAGAGCAAGGCGACTGATACAAACAGAACGAAACCTTTCAGATCGATTCGAACAAGGCTTAGATTATGGATACGAATAAGGAAGCAGTCAACATGGCACGAAAAGAGGATCGATCCGAGGAGTTAGCGCCATGTCAACTTGCAGGCATGTGCTCAATAGCGATTCAAACTGATCGATATGAAGGTATCGATTTGAACAAAATAGCCTAAATAAAACGCAAGCTTGCATCGATCATAACTCACAATCTACAAGTCCAAATGCCACCAAATTTTCACAGGAGCTTATGTACAACCTAAAGAATATTCATGCTAAATTTCGACTCGATTCGACCAAATCTTGATCGATATGAAATTCGTTCGTATCGATCACGGACCGAGTGCAAATCACGTGGGATCGATCGCGTGGGCCCGTCCACGTGCCAGAAGAGGTCTCCCGAGATCTGAGCGAGATATTTGCAGCCTATGCCTATAAATAGCATCCCAGAGCCTACAGAAAAAGGATATTTTGGCTCTTTGACGTCCAGACTCTGTCGAATTCATCATTGTACTCGAATTTCACTGTTGTGCTCGAGATTTACTGTTGTAATCCGCTGTAACCAGCAAGCAAAAGTTAATAAAGATCAATCATTTCATAGTGGACGTAGGCAACATGCCGAACCACTCTAAATCTCTGTGTTCCTTTGTTGTTTTTCTGGTTATTGTTTGAAGTGTTTGTTAGATAATCCTCTTTTTTACATTTAATTCTTCATTTTTATCTCTTCAAACCCTTCCGAAGAGTGTTGTGCCTAATTTTGGTACAAACAATACACATGTACATGTGCATATATGAAAACATATTCGCAAGCACATAAACATACATATACACATATCTTTAAGTATATAAAGATTATATAAAATATATAAGATATTTTTAGTTTTCTTACTTCTTAAGTATGCAAAAGTCAACATATGCATGTCTTAAAGTGATGGAAGTGATGGGCACATGGGTGATATGATTCTAGCCGTGCATAAGAGGGGAGGAAGTGATGATGAGGATGCATGTGATGGTGATTTATGCATAGATAATTTTTTGCTCTCTTCTTTTCCTATAAGTACCCTACGCTCTCCCTTCGTTTTCATTCATCTTCCTCTTCATTTCCTAAGCTCTCTCTCCATATTTTAATGGCTTTCAACCTAAAGGAAACGTGCCAAAATATTTCTCAAAAAGAATTTAAATTTATAATATATATACTTATATTCACTTAAGCACCTCAAAATGATTCCAAAACTCCACTCTTCCTCTCTACATTCACAGTCTCCACCTCCTCCATTGAAGTCCGAGGCTTCTTCTTCTTCTACCCTGGGCCATGTGTTTTTCAAGCCATCTCAAGCTTATTCCAAGTCACTTAGAATCTAAAGTCCAAAGGATCATGAGCTTTAAAATCCAAATAGCGGAGCTATAGCCGATTTTTAGTTAATCGTTTAAACCCAAGGGACAGAAACTCTTACTTATATTATATTCCTGGATGATGATATGATGTTTGCAATGGATGTTTAATATGCTTTAATCACCAATTTTGGTCGTTTAATATTGTTGTTGAATATATATATATATATATATATATATATATATGCAAGTCATGTAAATACACGTCGATAAGCATAAAAGAGATCACTTTCCTCTATTTTATTGAATTGGTGTATATGGAATGTTTAACCACTTTAAAAAGGTTTTAAAATGAGCTTTAACTTTTTTACAAATATATGAAAGTATTTTGGTGAAGTTTGAAAAGTAATTGAAAATTTAGTCAAAAATAGGCGCGCCGCGTAACAGTAGTTCGCGATTTCGCGCCATAAAAATCAAACGAGTATATAGTATGAAACATAGCTCAAAAATCTTCAAGATAAGAATTTTCCGAACTACTATATCCATATTTTTAAGAAAAAGGAAGAAAATTGAAATTTCGATAAGTAGAGTTTGAAATATGAGTAAAACAAGTTTTGGGAAAATCGCGATTTTGTAGTTCGTAATCCATAACTGGATTTCTTTGAAATTCATATTTTAAAATTGTTTAAAAATATGAAACAAATTATAAAAATCTTTTAAAATGTTTTAAAAGTGATTTTAGTTATAAAAATGAATTTCCAAATGATAAAAAAGTTGTTTTGATCAATATAGCTTAAAAAGCACTTTCCGCAGTACTTTTCCGCAGCACTTTTCTATTACTTTTGAAATATAGTTTTTAACGCAACCAATCTTTTCCAAATCTTTTTTAAATGTTTTAAAATAATTGAATAAGTATTTTAAAGATGATTTTGAAGGATTTATGAAATGGCTAAATTTTAAATGATTTTGAATCGATCAAATAACTTGACCACCTTATTGGTGTCAGAGAGATAGTGTCTAGGCTTGAGTTTGGAAAACCAGTTTCCTGCTCTCCTTGACTATCCGGACTGGCCCAATGGAGGGGATAGTAAATTTGGTTTGCTCGGATCAATATTTTCCTAAGTGAAAAAATGAAATGATTTTGAATTTATTCCTGGTTTAAAAAAGGTTTAAAGTAATCAAAGAATTTGATAAGAGAGGTTTAATGATTCCTTATATACCAGAAAGAATGTTTTAGAAATATATATCTCTAGAAGAGATTTTGATAAAAAGAAATTAATCGATTAAAGAAGGATTGCCTATTCACAGAACAACTTTGTTTGATGATTGGTTCGAAGGAAGCGGGGTCGGATTTGGGTAATTCCTATCCGTTGACCACTTCGAACCAATTTACGTATTCGAAGTGAAGATATGGATATGATTTGGAAGATGGAATGTAGGACTGCTTGTCACTGACCCTCCAGGGGAATTTCCCAGATCATATTATGCGGCAGTAGTTCTTCATTTAAGATCATCGATGCAAGGATTTCTCGCTAATAATCCTAGAGGTAACTCCCGACAGGATATGGTAGAAGAGTGCTTTCGATTTGTCCTGTTCTTGGACAACTTGTATGGATAAATGTCTGACGTTGCATTTCTAGTTACGTAAGTGATCTCTATGAACTTATCATCTGTTTGGTGGTAGAGAAGGCAACTTCTCTTAGCTTAACACCCATTCCTAAGACGTACGAGCTCAAGAGTTATATGTTTGTAGAAATCAATTGTGTGACCGTCGAATGGTAGGGTGGCATTCAAAGTGGAATGTGCTATGTGCAAGGTAATCGTTACCTCAAGCCTCGCGCCCAGAAATGGCCGAAACAGGGTAGATGTGGCAAGGCTATGTGGTTCACAACCATTATGGTATTCTCATTCCTTTCTAGATATTTTTCTACCTACTATAATGTTCAGGTTTAAATTGTTGTGGTATGTGCTAAGAGACATCTCGAATAGGTCGGTAACGACTGGGGTGATGACATATTCGGTACTATCTAGGGAATGGTAGTTTGGTCTTGTGTTGGTTAAGGTGCAGATATTCTATAGCATCTGTACATTCCTCTAGAGATGTACTGCCAGAAGGTAGTCCCTTCACCTGGTCATTTGTATGGAAACCCATTTTCCAATAAGTGCTTGCCATTTTGTTTATAGAACCCACTTTATGGCTAGTATGCTGGAGTTTAGTAAATGTAACAATTTTGGCTAAGATTAATAGTTTACTTGCAAATGTTTTCAAAGAAATGTTATTAAAAACAATATCCCTTATTTTTTTAGGCAGCCAAGTAGTCAGGATGATGTTGGGAGTGTTTTGGTGAAGCTTCCGGAAGAGTTTTTGGGGCATGGAGCTGGAGCATCTTATGTGGATATCTATCTATCTTTTATTTTATGATGTGTCTAAGTTTTTTTGTACCAGCTAGTGTGGGAGCAGGTAGTTATAACTGTTCCTGGCTGGGTTAGTTAATACCATAAATCTGATGTACAATGGTGAGAGTGGTTGTATGTACTATCTATCTTTATAATGAAATTTGAGAATGTGTGTTTTTGTCTTCTACTTTTACTTTACTTTACCCCTAATAATCTACCTCCTTGGCACGTGGATTTACTGTACGTGAATACCGTGGATGTATTTTTGTTCATTTTTTAGGGTCGAGGAGATGGGTCATCACATTTGGTATCAAAGCTGAAGGTTAAGCAAGAACCTTGGCTTTGGTGGGGTATTACTCATTAGAGATAAGGTTAGTAATACCCTAGAATGAGTTTAATTTTTGGGAGTGCGCGTATAAAACCCTTATCGAAATAAAAAAAATCAAGTTGTGCTTAATACCCATGCCCCAAGATAATTTCACCTTTGTATTCTAAAGTTATCTTACTAAATTCAGGTAGTAAGACATGAGTACTCGTAGAGGATGAAGACGGGGAAATAGCAGCACCACAACAACCAACGGTCGAGCTCCAACCGCTGCGGTAGAAGAAGTAGCTCTCGTACAACCCCAGGTCAATTTTGCCACCCTGTACAAGAATTTTACCAGCTTAGGAGGAAAACCATTCAAAGGCACGGAAGCTATCATTGAAGTATAGGCTTGGATTAAATTATGCAAAAGAATCTTTAAGGCGTTGGATATTAGTAATGAGCAAAAGAGGTTTTTGGCCTCATGGCAACTATTGGAAGGGGCTCTGGCTGGTGGGAGTCTGTTGCCCTAAATGATTCGGAAGACAATTTCTCTTCGAAAAGGTTTAAGGAGTTCTTGAGGAGCAGTATATGCCAGCATCTAGGAAATCTCATCTGTATAAAAGCTTTATGGATCTGAAGTAGGACAAAATGACTGTTGAGGAGTATGCCAGTCTGATTGACTTGCCTTTAAAGAAAAATAAGAAGTTTATTTCTAGGATGAATGTGAAGTAGCAGAGTAAGATGACTACTTCTGTAAATGGATCGTTTATAGACTTGGTGGATATTTGATTCTATTATGAAACATTAAAAAAGAAGAATCCGCTGGTAGCTCAGACCAACAACACCAATAATTGGGAAAAGAGGAAGACGAATCCAGTGGGAAAAAGCCGTGGTATGGAAAATCTGAGGAAGGATCTCAAGGAAACCGCTTTAAGGATTACATTTGTAATAATTGTAAAAGGAAGGGCCATATCGTGAAGGATTGTAGGAGTCCAAAAGCCCAAGATTCTGTCTCTCCTATGGTTTAGAATAGCCTCTGCTATAATTTTCATCAAACGGGGCACATGATAAAGGATTGTCCAATTTTGAGGAAGGGAGAGCAAGCCGGAGTTTGTGCTATAAAGGGTGAACCTCAACCTCTCAGAATATGAAGGGCAAAGGAGTTTTGAAAGGTAATATTTTTATCAATAATGTTTTAGTTAAAGTATTATTTGATACAAGAGCTTCTCATAGTTTTGTTGCAAGAGAAACTGTTGATGAACTAAAACTTGATCCTAAATTAGTTGATACCCCTATCGCATAAAAATCCTATATGTGGTACTACTAACATTTGTATGAATTGTGAAAAAGTCCAAATTTCCCACTCTTCCCATAAATTCCCTTTTAATCTTTTTGTCTTTGATTTTATTGGATTTGAAATTTTACTCGGTATGGATTGGTTGACTAAGTATAAAGTTGTTCTAGATTGCGATAGAAGGACGATATCTTTATGGACCAGCTTCGGGAAGTTTATAGAAATATCTTGTGAAGATCCTAGTCCAAGGAGGGATAGTTTTCTATATTTATTAGATTTATCTCAGGAAGGATTTGAAATGATACCTACTGTTAGAGAATTCCCGGACGTTTTTGAAGAAGTAAAGAGTTTACCCCAACATCGGGAAATCAAGTTTTGTATCAACTTGATTTTTGGTGTAAGGCCAATTAAACAATCTGATCGAAGAATGGCTCTAAAGGGGAGATGGGAGTTAAATAACCAAACCCAAGAACTATTAAAGAAAGGGTTAATAAGACCTAGTCGTTCAAGTTGGGGATCAGCGGTGGTTTTTGTTGTCAGATGGATCTTTAAGGTTGTGTGTAGATTACCGAGATATAAATAAACAAATGATTAAAAACAAGTATCCTCTACCCCGAATAGATGACTTGTTTGATCAGTAACATGGTGCTCGGGTATTCTCGAAAATGGACCTAGACATGGGATTCCATCAACTAAGAATCGCAGAAGAATGCGTCCATCTAACTGCATTTAAAGGTCTGAATATTTTCTTCGAGTGGTAGGTTATGCCTTTAGGGTTGACCAATGTAGCCGCTTATTATTTAGACCTTTTGAACAGAGTATTTATAGATGTACTCAATAAATTCGTGTTAGTCTTTATCGATGATATCCTGATCTATTCTATGACAAAAGAAGAAGATGAAAGTGTTAGTTCCTGAGATGATGGTTTTGATGACAATAACCTTAGGACTTGTTATAATATATAAATACTAATATTCTTGTCTAGATATATATGTATATTCAGGTATTGAAGAATGAAGACTATACAGTATAGAGATTCAAGACCGCCGAATTCAAGATTAAAGAAATCAAGACTGAAGACTCATGAGTATCAAGAGTTCAAGATTTCAAGAGTTTAAGATATCAAGATAAGTAATAGAGTCTAGATTTAAGTTAAAACTTTATAATAACACTAAAATCTTTATTCAGATTTTTATTGTGGAATGGGATCCACCTTCTCACTTTAATAGTGGGATGGAACCCATGACCTTTTCTAGTGGAATGGAATCCACGAAATTTTAAAAATGATTTATTTTAAATATTTTTCCAATTTTTTTTTAAAGTCATCTCTCTCTTTATTTAAATATTTTAGCCTTAAACTATTCTTATCATCTTTTATATTTTTGATTTCGAAATCATCTCTTGTTTTTAAACTCTCTCCTGGTTTTAATATTATTAGCTTTAAAATCTCAAAAATATATCTATACTTAGTTTTTAATATTACTTTAATATTATAGATTATATATTTTTAAGATTATTTTTTAAATCTCTTTTATAAGTTTAAACCATATTCAAAATGGTTTACAAAGTTTAGAAATTGTTTTGACAAGTTTTAGAATAGAAATCATTTTAGAAACAAAATCAATTTTTAAAATACACATAGGCATGTCGACATCCCTCATCCCCCATGTCAACATGGTAGCCGTAGAATTTAAATTCAAATTTTCAAAAGAAGTGTCTATTCGTCATAACCTTTCACGAATGGACATGATCGTTATTCTCCTATAAATACCAGTTGTTTTCAACTAATTTTAAGTTAGTTTTTCTTTATTTCTTCACTCCTTCTACTACACTAAAATATTCTCTTATATTTTAAAAAAACTCTGCCGAAATCCTAAGTGAATCAAACTCGATCATCTCTAGTTTGATTCTATGTCACTCTCTCTCAAAGATCTCAGTGCTATTCAGAGTTATAGGATCATTTGTAATCAAAGAAGTATATCAATTCTGTCTATCTATCAAAGTGATATTGGAAACGGTGTGATTGTGGCCTGTAAATCAATTGCGTGTGACTGTAGCTCGTAAATCAATTAGGTGATCTTGTAGCCTGGTTAAATCAAGAGAGTTTTCCCTGGACTCGAAGACAGGAGGGTGTATCTCGTGGCCTTGAAATCGAGGTTGTAATATCGACATTATATTTGAAAATAAATCTACACAAGAAATTGTGTGGGACTGAATGTAGGGTAACTTTGAACGAGTATAAAATTCCCGTGTGTTCTTCCCTTTTACTGATTTTATTTACTATTTGCATCTGTGTCTGATTCTATGATTGTTTTTGTGTTTGTGAATTTCATGTATTTGTGTTTAATTTCAAAAGATTTCAAAAATTCCATAAAGTCCATTTAACACTATTCACCCCCCTCTAGTTTTAACCCGCCTTTTGGCAAGGCCGTAGATAGGCGGATTTAACTAAATCGATTGCTTGGTTATCGAGGATGGAATACGATAGGTTTGAGTCGAATGGATGGATAGACGATCAATCACGGATGATAAACATGATTATGAAGCAGGGATTCGGCGTAGTCGATGGGCAAAATATGTGGGATACTCGAAATATGAGTTTCAAGAAAAATCGAGGTGATTCGGGATGTATGGAGTTTACTTCGAGTTGCACTTGGGCTTGCTTCGAGTTTTCATGGTGTTTACTTCGGGTCAAATTGGGTCTACTTCGGGTTCAATCGGATCGACATATTTCAGAGGGATCGGTGTTACTTCAGGTTGGCAGGAATTAAGGGATCGGCATATTTGCCTGGGGTCGGTGAGGACTTTGGGCCGGCCCCTAGTACGGTTTGGGTCATGGAGTGATTGGCTTGGATCGGCATCTCGTTCTGGGATCGGCATGGAAGGGAATGGATTGGGTCAGCATCGAGGAGTGCTCGGGGTCGGCAAGTATTTGGAGATAGGATCGGCATGAAAGGGAATGGATCGAGTCGGTATCTCTGTGTTGGCGTGAATGGAGGGATCGACATTATGTTGGATCAGCATGTATTGGTTTACTCCGGGTCGGTAGCTTGGAAAGGAGTCGGCATGTTGGAGTCTTGGGATCGGCATATTGAATGGCATCGGCTGTTTAAGGTCATAGAGCCCTTAACTTCGGGTTGGTGCCTAAGTCTCGAGTTGGGGTCGACAATAGGTTAAGGGGTCGGCGTGCTTCGGATCGGTGTAGTGAAGACTCTGGGTCGGCTATGGTGATTCCAGCATGGGGTTGGCATTGGAGGAAGCAAGAATTACTTCGTGTCGGCGATGGCCACGCTTCGGGTCGGCCATGAGGTCAGGTCGGTGTATGGGAGATTGGATCAGTGTGTCGTATCAGGTCAGTTACTTTGGTTCGTAGCTCACCTAACTTCGGGTCGGTGCCTAGGGCAAAATCAGATCAGCATACTCTAAACTGGGGGTCGGCGGTGATGATGGATTTGGGATCGACTATGGTCTTGATGGGCCTGGATCATTCGGGAAGCCTAGTAACCTAGATTTTGCCTATAAATACAGCAGACGGGGCTTCAGAAAAGGGGATCTTTATTATGTTTCCGTTCATCTCCTCCACTAAGGCTACTCCACCATTATTGTTTTAAAAAATCCAGATTGTAACTGTAATTGATTCTGATATCAATAAAAAAAGAAATTTTTAGAGTGGACGTAGGCCAGAGTCAACCGAACCACTATAAATCGTCTGTTATTACCACTTTCTTTTTTATTTTGATTTTTCTTCATATTTAAACTCTCTACATACACTCTATCTATTATCTGTGACTGTGAATTGGTGCTTTCAACGGCGTTTGGGTGTTAGTGACAAATTTTGGCACTAACATTTTGGTGCTTTCACTGAGAAAGCTAGCACTCAGGGATTCTGAAGCTTAGATTTTTGATTTAAAGGCATAGGAACTCGGATTTTGGGAAGCAATGGTTAGGCCATCGACAAGGAGACAAGTGACAGAAAGGAGCAATCAAGAGGGAAGTCAAGAGGCCTCTTTTGGAGCTGGATCAGATCAGGCATCCATCTACATCACTAGGGACGACATGCAGATTATGATGGATTCTATGCAGGATCAGTTGATGAAAAGTCAAGAGGAAATTATGCAGACCCTTCTTAGGCAATTTGGATAGGCAGGAACAACAGGAGCTATAGGAGCTCAGATCCATGGAGCTGGATCAAAAGGACTCAACAGGCAAGCAGATGGAGTGGTTCAGCAGGGGGAGCCCCCAATCAGTAAACAACTATCAATCTGGATGGACCTAGAATTGGGGGCACACCACCAGGTAATGCTGGACCAATCCATGGAGGGATACCAGATGACGCTGCGCAGCCCGGCGCTGACAGGAATACATGAGTGTGTGACGAGGAATATGTACCAGAATTCCCTCGAAGACTTGGAGGGCAGTTAGAAAATGTAGATGGAGGGCAACCCTTGGTAGGTAACACTGGATTAGCTGACATTATCAGGCAAACTATTCGCAGAGGTCTGACAAATAGGGATTTGGAGGGAGTAAACAAAATACCATTTACCCGTAACATCAGGATGGATAGGAATCCACCCAATTTCAAGCTGCCCACTCTAGAAGTATACAATGGTAAGACAGATCCCACTAACCACTTGATGAGGTACAAAAGGCATATGGAAGTGCTTGGGGCATCAGAGGAGGTTATGGCCTAGTGTTTCCCCCTGTACTTGACCGATATTGCTACTATGTGGTTTAGACAGCTGCAAGATGGATCTATTGGAACATGGACCGAATTGGTGGATAGGTTTTTGAAACAGTTTCGAGTTCACATCAAAAGTGCGAAGAATGTGATGACATTGATGTCGGTGAAGCAGAAGATGGGAGAATCGCTCAGGAATTTTTTAACTCGGTTTAATGCAGCAGTTGCTTCGGTGGATCGGCCAGATCCATTAATGGTTCTATTGGCGGCGGTGTCGAAAGTCGGGGATAATTCGGATTTCAAAGTATCGTTGATACGGGACCCACCAATGGATCTCAGGGAATTCTTTCATGAAACTGAGAGATTTCTTCAACAAGAGGATGCATGTTTGGAAATGAGGTCAAAGGAAGTAAACATGGTTAAGGATGGAGAACCGTCCGGTGAAAGCTCAGGTAAAGATAAGGATAAAGGGAAGAGGAAGCGCTGGGGAGAACCAAAATTCTCCACTTACAAAGGATTGAATGAGACATTGGAAGGGATATACTTGGATACTCGGGATCGCCTTCCTTATTGAAGGCCGGCAAGGAGGAAACCCTCAGAACGCGAAAGGGCATAGGGAAGGTACTGTCTCTTTCATGACCTGGACGGGCATGATACTAACAGCTGTAGGCATCTAAAGGATATAATCGAGGAGCTTGTAAGGAGTGGTCAGTTGCGGCAAAATGTCGAAACTCGAACTGCGGTGGTGGGACATGAGCAGCCACCATCTATCTCAAACAACGACAGTGCGAGGCCCAGGAATGGTGGTCGGTTGGTCATTAACTGATCAGGGTGGTATGGAATAAGTAGCAAACTCTAGGCAGACGGCTAAGTCACTTACTCATGTATGGGGACAAAGACAACCCTAGGCATGCTCTGAGATGATGATAAACATGACGCTCTGGTTTGTGAAATCTGTTTTTCTTTTTGGCTTGGACACTTTCGTTTTCTGGTTTGGTTTTAGAGTTTGGTTTGAACTCCTGGTTTTGTTTGTTTTCTGATTATGATTTTGGTTTGGACGTTTTTCTTTTGGTTTGGACTTTTGATATGGATTTCTGTTTTTCTAGTTTGAATCTAGATTTCGGATTGGATTTTAATTGACTTTTTGTCTAGTTTTTGGCTAAAAGGTCGTCGAGCATGGACTACGCTCGGCAAGGGTCCGGAGAGACCAGGATTCGGCCTAGGAATTAGGCCCCATATTATCTATCACTTTTTATTTCAGGTTGTCGAGCATGGACTATGCTCGGCAAGGGTCCGAAGATACTAGGATTCGGCCTAGGACTTAGGCCCATTTTGTCTATCACTTGTTATTTCAGGTCATCTAGTATGGACTATGCTCGGCAAGGGTCCGGAGTGACCAGGATTTGACTTTGGACTTAAACCACGACATTACTTAGCGTTCAAGGACACTGAACCAGGAACATCATGGCATTACTTAACACAGGTCGTCGAGTGTGTAGTGCGCTTGGCAAAAACCCGAAAAGATTACGGATTCGGATTTCAGCTTTGAATGGCTAAGGATTGGCTATGGTCTGGAGCGATCCCATATTTGGATATCAACCCGGAGAGGTCATGGATTTGGTTATTGGTTATTGGATATGGATGTGTTATAACTCGGTTATCGAGTTCAGATGGAAGTGGAATTGGATAAGGATTTGGTTACTGGATAGGGATCGGATATCGACACGGAGTAGTCGCGGATTTGGGTAAGGATATGACAATGGCACTTGGATAAAATGGATTGGATTATGGATTAGATGATAAGGCTATGGATAACATATGGGATTTGGATGACGGATTAAAAGCTATTCAAAACAAGCCTTCCTACCGCAAGGCAAGTTTTGGGGGACAAATGTTAACCCGCCTTTTGGCAAGGCCGTAGACAGGCGGATTTAACGAAATCGATTGCTTGGTTATCGAGGCTGGAATATGATAGGTTTGAGTCGACTTGATGGATAGACGATCAATCATGGATGATAAACATGATTATGAAGCCGGGATTCAACGTAGTCGATGGGAAAAAGATTCGGGATACTCGAAATATGAGTTTCGAGAAAAATCGAGGTGATTCAGGGATGTTTGGAGTTTACTTCGAATCGCAGTTAGGCTTGCTTCGAGTTTTCATGGTGTTTACTTCGGGTCAAATTGGGGTCTACTTCGGGTTCAATCGGATCGACATATTTCAGAGGGATCGGTGTTACTTCAAGTTGGCAGGAATTAAGGGATCAACATATTTGCCTGGGGTCGGTGAGGATTTTGGGTCAGCACCCAGTACGCTTCGGGTCATGGAGTGATTGGCTTGGATCGGCATCTCGTTCTGGGAACGGCATGGAAGGGAATGGATCGGGTCGGCATCGAGGAGTGCTCGGGGTCAGCAAGTATTTGGAGATAGGATCGACATGGAAGGGAATGGATTGAGTCGGCATCTCTGGGTCGGTGTGAACGGAGGGATCGACATCATGATGAATCGGCATGTTTTGGTTTACTCCGGGTAGGTACCTCTTCCACTTCAGGTCGGTAGCTTGCAAAGGAGTCGGCATGCTGGAGTATTGGGATTGGAATATTGAATGGGATCGGCTGTTTTAGGTTATAGAGCCCTTAACTTCGGGTCGGTGCCTAAGTCTCGAGTTGGGGTCGGCAATAGGTTAAGGGGTCGGTGTAGGAGCTTGGGCATCAAGTCGGCGTGCTTCGGATCGGCGTAGTGAAGACTCTGGATCGGCTATTGTGATTGTAGCATGGGGTCGGCATTGAGGAAGCAAGAATTACTTCGGGTCGGCAATGGTCACGCTTCGGGTCGGCCATGAGGTCAGGTCGGTGTATGGGAGATTGGATCGGTGTGTTGTATCAAGTCGGTTACTTTGGTTCGTAGCTCACTTAACTTCGGGTCGGTGCCTAGTGCAACATCGGATCGGCATACTCTGAACAGGGGGTCGGCGGTGATGATGGATTTGGGATCGACTATGGTCTTGATGGGCCTGGATCACTTGGGAAGCCCAGTAACCCAGATTTTGCCTATAAATACAGCATGCAGGGCTTCAGAAAAGGGGATTTTCATTCTTTTTCCCTTCATCTTCTCCACTGAGGCTACTCCGCCATTATTGTTTTAAAAACTCTGAATTGTAATTATAATTGATTCTGATATCAATAAAAAAAGAAATTTCTGGAGTGGACGTAAGCCAAAGTCAGCCGAACCACTATAAATCCTCTATTATTACTACTTTCTTTTTAATTTTGTTTGTTCTTCATATTTAAACTCTCTATATACACTCTATCTATTATCTATGACTGTGAATTGGTGCTTTCAACGGTGTTTGGGTGTTAGTGACCAATTTTGGCACTAACATCTAGTGTTAATCCGGCTTAAGATCCGTAATCTACCTTTCCTACATTTGGTATCAATGCATTGGTTTTCAAACTATTCATAATCTGATTTTTTGAAAAGTTTTCAAATGGCTGCCAACACTGGTAATGTCAACACTATCACTAGTTCATTTGTAGAGGGTCAGTCTGCTTCTAGACCACCACTTTTTAATGGTAGTGACTATGCATATTGGGCATGTAGGATGAAAATCTATTTACAATCAATAGGATTAGACACTTGGAATTTCACACAAACTGAGTACATTAAACCCATAACAAATTTTGCAAGTGGACCATTGAGAAAAAGGCTGTTGCACAAAACAATTCCAAAGCCATGAATATTCTATTCTACTCACTTGATAGGAATGAGTTTAATAGGGTGTCTGTCTGTAAGTCTGCATATGAGATATGGAAAACTTTGCAAGTTACTCGTGAAGGAACAAGCAAATTTAGACAGACCAAAATATCCATTTTGACCAATCAGTTTTATTTATTCAAGATGAATCTAAATGAGTCCATTTTAGACATGTACAGTCGGTTTCAAGACATTGTGCACTCACTAATTGCATTAGGAAAGAACTTTTCCAAAGAAGATCAAACTAGAAAATTCTGAATTCACTCACTCCGGAATGGGATCAGAAGACACTAGCAATTGAAGAGGCTAATGATATCAGTATGCTGAAAATTGAAGAATTAAGTAAGAATTTGATGTCGTTTGAAGTACAAATTCAAGGGAGAAGAGAAAGCAAGGCCTCAGAAGAAGTCAATAGCATTCAATGCAATAACAGATGGTTCAGACTCAAACAGTGACGACGATGAAGAAATCGCCTTGATGACAAGGAATTTTAGAAAGTTTCTGAAATACAGAAAGATGAACAACTACAAGAGAAATGACCACAAGAATTCTGGAAATAATAATGAGACCCACAACAATGTCAGATGCTACAATTGTGATGAGCCATGCCACTTAAAAAGAGATTGTCTGCATTCGGATAAGCTGAATTTTCCTCCAAATAATGATTCGTCAAAGAAAAAGAAGAGAGCATATACTACTACACTAAACGATTCAGAATCATCCTCTAGTGATGAAGATCAAAAGACGGAAAATTCAAATATGTGCTTTATAGCTATTCACGAATCTGATGATCTCGAAAATATGGATCTAAAAATAGGTACGCATTTAAATTATATTGGTTGAAATTGTTTGCTTGAATGTTTGAATGTTTGATTGTTTGCATGTTTTGAAATTGCTTGCTGTTTAAATTTAAATTTTTGATTTTCAAAATTATATTATTTTAATAATATTTTAAATATTAAAATATTAATATTAAAGTGTTCTTATATTTACATTATTTCAGATAAAATATAAATTAGATTATAGGATATATATATATATATATTAATCAAAATAAAATATAAGTCATATGAATTAAAGGACCCATGTCGACATCCCTACCAGAATTTTGAAATTCAAATTTGAATTCAAAACTTTGAATTTCCCTTTACTTTTTCACCAACTCCAAAGCTCTGATAAGGTGTCTCTTGACCAAAGAACATGACTATTGGATATCTATTTATCTCCTTAACTTTATCCTATCTTTTCACTTTCATTTCAAAATTCAAACTCTCTTTCAAACTCTCAAGCTCTCTACTCACTTCAAAAATGGCTTCCTCAAGCACCCCATCCACCATTAGGCTGTCCAAGGCCATCAAAGAATTCCTCTACAATGACCCGGAAGCTATCAAAGCTTACATAAGCTATGTAAACTTTGGAAAAGTCTGAACGGGAAATTTTGCTATCTTTAGTGATTTTCCTTCATATGAACTCAATGTTCTTTTCGAAGAGAATCAAATTCTCAGTTTAATTGATGATTCTCAAAATGATTTTGTTTGTTATCCAAATCTTGTTAAAAATGTTTTATGCAGATTTGAATCATGGTTTTTATGATGGTAATGAAGGGGAAGTTTGGAGTAGTGTTAAAGGAACACGAATCGTTTTAAATAGTGAAATTTTGGGTAACATTCTTGGTTGTAAGTATACGGGAATGAATCTTTTGGATTTTCAAATTGATGAACATGATCGTGAGGCATTTTATTACATTTTTGAAGGAGATGATAACTATGAGTTTATAAATCGAAATTTCCATCCAAAAGCAAGAATTGTAAACCTTCTTTTGCAACATAACATAACTCTAAGATCAGGAAATTTCAATCACCCGACCTTAAAAGTTTGTAAGGCTTTTTTTGCTATTTATGGGAACTATGACATTAATTAGGCGCAAGTAATTTTGGATGAACTTCGTTCCAAAAAATTTACTTTAGGAGAAAACACTTTGTATCATGGGATTTATCTTACTCGGATTTTTAACTATTTTGGTGTTGATTATAAGAGAGTGGAAATCGTTTCTTGAAAAGTGTTTAACCATGCAAATATCTCTCTTATGAAAATTCCGCTTGTGTTTCAACAATATGAAACGCTTACCGAAAAGAATAAAAGGTTGGCTCATGAAGAGATGGAAGAAGAAGACGAGGAGGAGGAGGAAGGGGTGGAGATGGAGATTGAAGAAGAACGAGAGGAGGAGGAAGAGACTTCATTAGAAAGCATTGAATACCCTATCACTTCTAACAATCCATCCAACAAAACACTTCTCAAAAACCAAAAGATTATCGTGGAAAACCAACGGATTCTCAAGAGATCCGTTAGTAAAAAGTTGGACAAAATTTCCACCAAAATGAACAAGTTCTTTGGGAAAGTGAGTCGCAAGCTTGGATTATCATCTACACCATCCTCTAACTAATACTAGTTTCATTTCATGTTGTATTAGTTTGTATCTTTCTTTAGTTAATGTTATGTATCGTTTATGTAATGTTAACTAAATTTATCAATGAAAATCCTTTATTTTCTGTTTATTAGCTCTAAAATATCTCTGGAATGCTTGCTTTTATATTATATAAGTTTATATATATATAATTGTACATAATATAAAGAAACAAATAAAATTGCCAAAATCAACAGGGGCATGTCGACATCCCCCTACCCCCCATGTCGACATGTAACGGCCAGAAAGTGGTTTTTGTTTTGAAATTGAAATTGACATAACTACCTTGTGTCTAATCATTTCAAACGACTTTCTAACCCTATAAATACCTGTTTCTTCTAGAAAAATGCATACTTTCAAACTCTCCTTATTTTCTATTGAATTTCTTCATATTTTATCAAATAATGGCTTCTCCTATTCATAATCTAAGTGAGAATGTTGAAGAAACTCTCAAATCTTTCAAGAACATACTTACTTTTATCCTTCGCAATAAATGACACTTAGAATTAAGCCAAATGCAGATGATATAGGAACAAGAAAGGCATTTCGATGCCATTCGATGGATGATTTTAGCCCTCAATAAAGAAGAACTCGAAGTGAATCCAGAAGGAACTCTAAACAAGCATAATGAAGAATGGTATGCTATAAAGGTAGATCCTATCTTCGGTGAAGAAGGATGGGTTGAAGTTCCAAAAAATGTTTGATTTGACATGTATGGTTTGATTTATTTTGATTTGGTTTGAATTGTTTGTTTTGGTTTGATTTGATTTGAATTGTTTGGATTGATCTGAACATGGTGTGTAATATATGATTGAACGTAGTGTGGTTTGATAAATATATTGATTGATTATGTTTGAAATTTTCATATCTCTCACATTTACTTTACTATATTTTACTCATTATAATATACTGTATTATTATCCTATATAGTGCTATAGTATAAGATTCAGGGGGAGTTATGTAGTTTAGGATTAGTTTTTTGTTGATGACAAAGGGGGAGAATTATAAAATAGGATAGGGTAGTTAGGCTGTTAGTTAGGCTTAGATTAAGGGGGAGTTAGAGTAGAATCAAAGTTAGGTGGTGTATATTTTATAAACATAGGTTGTCATCATCAAAAGGGGGGAGATTGTTAGTTCTTGAGATGATGGTTTTGATGACAACAACCTTAGGACTCGTTATAAAATTTAAATACTAATATTCTTGTCTAGATATATAAGTATATGAAGGATATATATGCAGGTACTGAAGAATGAAGACGGTACAGTATAGAGATTCAAGACTGACTAATTCAAGATTGAAGAAATCAAGACTGAAGACTCATGAGTATCAAGAGTTCAAGAGTTCAAGATATCAAGATAAGTAATAGAGTCTAGATTTATGTTAAAACTTTATAATAGCACTAAAATCTTTATTCGGATTTTTATTGTGGAATGGAATCCACCTTCTTGCTTTAATAGTGAGATGGAACCCATGGCCTCTTTAGTGGGATGGAACCCATGACCTTTTCTAGTGGAATGGAATCTACGAAATTTTCAAAATGATTTATTTTAAATATTTTTCCAAAAACTTTTTAAAAGTCATCTCTCTCTCTCTCTCCCTGTTTAAATATTTTAGCCTTAAAATATTCTTATCATCTTTTATATTTTTGATTTCAAAATCATCTCTTGTTTTTAAACTCTCTCTTGGTTTTAATATTATTAGCTTTAAAATCTCAAAAATATATCTATACTTAGTTTTTAATATTACTTTTATATTATAGATTATATATTTTTAAGATTATTTTTAAATCTCTTTTATAATTTAAACTATATTCAAAATGGATTACAAAGTTTAGAAATTGTCTAGAAATCATTTTAAAAATCAAAATCAATTTTCAAAATACATATAGGCATGTCGACATCCCCCATACCCCCATGTCGACATAGTAGCCGTAGAATTTAAAATTCAAATTTTCAAATGAAGTGTCTATTCGTCATAACCTTTCACGAATGGACATGACCGTTATTCTCCTATAAATACCAGTTGTTTTCAACGAATTTTAAGTTAGTTTTTCTTCATTTCTTCACTCCTTTTTCTCCACTAAAATATTCTCCTATATTTTAACAAAAGTCTGTCGAAATCCTAAGTGAATCAAAATCGATCATCGCTAGTTTGATTCTCTGTCACTCTCTCTCAAAGATCTCAGTGTTATTCAAAGTTATAGGATCATTTGTAGTCAAAGAAGTATATCGAGTCTCTCTATCTATCAAAGTCATATTGGAAACGTTGTGATTGTGGCATGTAAATCAATTGGGTGTGATTGTAGCCTATAAATCAATTAGGTGATCTTGTAGCCTAGTTAAATCAAGAGAGTTTGCCCTGTACTCGAAGATAGGAGGGTGTATCTCGTGGCCTTAAAATCGAGGTTGTAATATCGACATTATATTTGAAAAGAAATCTGCACAAGAAATTGTGTGGGACTGGATGTAGGGAAATTCCGAACCAGTATAAAATTCCGGTGTATTCTTTCCCTTTACTGCTTTTATTTACTATTTGCATCTGTGTCTGATTCTGTGATTGTTTTTGTGTTTGTGAATTGCATCTGTTTGTGTTTAATTTCAAAAGATTTCAAAAATTCCATAAAATCCATTAAACACTATTCACTCCCTTAGTGTTAATCCAGCCTTAATATCCGTAATCCTCATTTCCTACAGAAAGGCATCTAGAAATTGTGTTAGAGATATAAGGAATAATGTGCTTAAAGCCAAATTCTCTAAATGCTATTTTTTGGAGAAGGAGGTAGGATTCCTTGGACATATAGTGTCAAGGGATGAGATTTCAGTAGATCCTATAAAGGTTGCAACTGTTCTAAACTAAAAGCAGCCACAAACTCCTAAAGAAATTCGTAGCTTTTTAGGTTTGGCAGGGTATTACAGTAGATTCATTTAAGACTTCTCAAAGATTGCTTACTACCTAACGAAGTTGACCATGAAGGATACTAAATTTATCTAGACTCCTAAATGATGAAGCATTCTAGGAACTAAAAAGAAGTTAACAACCGCTCCAGTTCTAGCAATTATAAATGGAAATAGTGGACTAACAATTTATATAGATGCTTATGGGGAAGGAGTTGGTGTAGTTCTAATGCAAGAAGAGAAGGTGGTCGCTTATGCAAGTAGACAACTAAAGACTCATGAAAAGAATTATGCAACACACGACTTGGAATTAATAGCCATGGTGTTTGCATTAAAAATATGGAGGCATTATTTACTGGGTGAAAGGTTTGAGCTCTTCGTGAATCATAAATATTTAAAGAATCTTTTCACTCAAAAAAAATTAATCATGAGGCAGCAACGTTGGCTAGAATTTTGTCGCATCTTATGATCTAGATATTCTATATACACCTGAGAAAGCCAACAAGTAGTAGATGCGTTGAGTAGAAAGAATGCTGTTATTTCTTATTTGGTAGTTACTCCAACTCTTTTGGAAAGAATTACCAACAAGCAAAAATAAGATAGGTTCCTAAAGGAGATTATTAAAGATATATACAAAAGGAAGAATTCAAGTTTTAAAGTAGATAACCGTGGAGTATTGCGGTTGAATGGGCGAATTTGTGTTCCGAATATGGAAAATCTTAGGCAAGAGGTGTTAGTTGAATGCCACAAACCCAAAATTAACATTCATCCAGGAATTAAAAAAATGTACAAAGACATGAAGCGCACATTTTGGTGGAGATATATGAAAAGGGAAATATCCATTTATGTTTGCTAATGCATAAATTGTCAACAAGTCAAGAGCGACCAACAGAAAATTGCAGGGTTACTTCAACCTCTGGAGATTCCAGCTTGGAAGTGGGATTAAATATCAATGGATTTCATTGATGGCTTACCTCGAATGAGGAAGGGAAACAAAGGTATTTGGGTTACCATAGACTGCTTAACTGAAAGTTCACACTTCATTCCAGTAAAGCCAACAAGGACCGCTGCAAGCCTTGCAAAGATATATATGAAACAGATTGTCTGATTGCATTAAGTTTGAAGCAGTATAGTAAGCAAAAGGGATCCAATCTTTACTAGTCAATACTGGGAAGCATTACAGACAACTTTGGGAACAAGGATGAATATAAGTACTGCCTATCACCCCCCAAACTGATGGACAGACAGAAAGAGTCAATCGCGTTTTGGAAGATCTTCTAAGAGCATGTATTCTAGACTTTGGAGGCTTATGGGAAAATCATTTGCATTTAGTTGAGTTCTCCTATAACAACAGTTATCAAGCTTGTAGCAGCATGGAACCGTATGAAGCTCTATATGGTCACCCATGCAAGTCACCGGCGAGTTGGATCGAAACCGAAGATCGGTTAATACTTGGTCCTGATATTATACAAGAAGCTTCAGAGAAGGTTGACATGATTAGAAAGAAGCTAAAGGAAGCCTAGAGCAGACAAAAAAGTTATGCAGACCAAAGGCGTAGAAATATAGAGTTGTCAGTTAGAGATTCAGTCTTTTTAAAAGTCTCTCCGATGAGAGGTGTTGTGAGGTTTGGAAGGGCTGGGAAGCTAACACCTCGATATATTGGACTTTTTCCCATTCTTGAACGAATCAGGCACTAGGTTATCTAGTGCAATTGCCAGAAAGGTTGTCAGGAGTGCACAATGTCTTTCATGTATCTCATTTGTAGAAACATGTGCATGACCCAGAATAAATCATAGAAACAGCTGCTTAGGAAGACTTGGAAGTTGAACCGAATTTCGCAGTTATTAGACGGCCTCTTCGAATCATTGATCATAATGAGAAACGATTAAAGAGGAAGGTGGTATGGTTATTCAAAGTTCGATGGAGTGGAGATGCCGAGGATTGCACTTGGGAAACAGAGGATAAAATGAGAAAGGCATGTCCTGAGTTTAGGATTGATATATAGACTGTATAAATCATGTCGTTATACTGCACTCACCGCCTATGGTGTAGTTACTTATCCATACTCTTGTATATATTTCATCTTATCGAATATATTTCCTTTTGAGCTATTTTCTTCTTATCTAAATTTCGAGGACGAAATTCTTTTAAGGGGGGAAGTCTATAACGACCCGCAAATATATCACTTTAATAAATGTATTGATTTGATAATTATAATGATTTTGATAACTCATTTCAAATAGTTATAGAGAAATAATTTATCATAAATTTTATAAAGATATATACCTGATTTAAAATCATAAGAAAAATTTGTTTTGCTTTATAAATATAACAACAATTTTGTAAATAATTATTACTGTTAATTTATATGGTTTTATAAATGAAATATGATCATTTTAATTAGTTAAAAACGATAAGAAATTTATTTTCAATTTTTTTTTACAAATATATGCATATTAACTAAAAAGAGAAAATATGACCAGAAACCGAAATCAGGATTTGTAACGATACAATATATAGAAGTTGTGCAACGTTGTAAAGATATATAACATACACATACACATGTCCATGTGCGTACATGAAAACATATTCACATGCACATAAACATACATATACACATATATTTAAGTATATATATATATATATATATATTATATAAAATATGTAAGATATTTTTAGTTTTCTTACTTCTTAAGTATGCAAAATTCAACATATGCATGCCTTAACATGATGGAAGTGATGGACACATGGGTGATATGATTCTGTCCATGCATAAAGGGGGAGGAAGTGATGATGAGGATGCATGTGATGGTGATTTATGCATAGATATTTTTTACTCTCTTCTTTACCTACAAATACCCTACACTCTCCTCTTCATTATCATTCATCTTCCACTTCATTTCCTAAACTCTCTCTCCATACTTTTAGGGCTTCCAGCCTAAGGAAATTATGCCAAAATATTTCTAAAAAAGAATTTAAATTTCTAATACATATTATATTCACTTAAGCACCTCAAAACGATTCCAAAACTCAAATATTCCTCCCTACATTCACAGCCTCCACCTCCTCCATTAAAGGATGAGCCTTCTTCTTCTTCTTCTACTCTAGGCCGTGTGTTTTTCAAGCCATCCCAAGCTTAGGCCAAGTCACCTAGGAGCTTAAGTCCAAAGGATCGTAAGCTTTAAAATCCAAATAACAGAGCTATAGCCGATTTTCAGTTAATCATTTAAACCCAAGATGCGAAATTCTTACTTATATTATATTCTTGGATGATGATATGATGTTTGCAATGGATTTTTAATATGCTTTGATCATCAACTTTGGTTGTTTAATATTGTTGTTGAATATATATTTAAGTCACGGAAATACACGTCGATAAGCACAAAGAAATTACTTTCCTCTATTTTAATGAATTGGTGCATATGGAATGTTAAACCTCTATAAAAAGGTTTAAAAATGAGTTTGAAATGTTTTATAGACATTTTAAATTGTTTTAGTGAAGTTTGAAAAGTAATTGAAAATTTAGTCAAAAGTAGGCGCGTCGCGTAACGGCAGTTCGCGATTTCATGCCATAAAAATCAAACGAGTATATAGTATGGAATATAGCTCAGAATTCTGCGAGATAAGAATTTTCCAAACTATTATATCCATAGGTTTCAAACAAAGGAAGAAAATTGACATTTTGATAAGTCAATTTTGAAATATGAGTAAAACAAGTTTTTGGGAAAATAATGGTTTTGTAGTTCAGAATACATAACAGGATTTCTTTGAAATTGATTTTTTAAAATTGTTCAAAAATATAAAATAAATTCTAAAAATCTCTTAAAATGTTTTAGAAGTGATTTGAGTTATAAAAATAAATTTCTAAATGATAAAAGAGACGTTTTGACCAATGTAGCTTAAAAAGCACTTTCCGCAGCACTTTTCTGCAGCTTTTTTATATAACTGTTGAAATACAGTTTTTAACGCAACCATTCTTTTCCAAATCTTTTATAAATGTTTTCAAATAATTAAATAAGTATTATAAAGATGATTTTGAAGGATTTATGGAATGGTTAAATTTTAAATGATTTAGAGTCGATCAAATAACTTGACCACCTTTTGGGTGCCAAAGAGATAGTGTCTAGGCTTGAGTTTGGAAAACTATCTTCCTGCTCTCCCTGGCTATCTTGACCGACCCAATGGAGGGGATAGTAAAATTGGTTTGCTCGGATCAATATTTTACTAAGTGCAAAAATGAAATGATTTCGAATTTATTCCCAGTTTAATAAAGGTTTAAAGTAATCAAAGAATTTGATAAGAGAGGTTTAATGATTCCATATATACTAGAAAGAATGTTTTAGAAATATATATATCTCTAGAGGATATTTTGATATAAAAAATTAATCAATTAAAGAAGGATTCCCTGTTCATAGAACATCTTTTTTCGATTATTGGTTCGAAGGAACCAGGATCGGATTTGGGTAATTCCTACGCGAAGACCACTTCGAACCAATTTACGTATTCGAAGTGAACCTCGGGGGAAATTTCCCATATCATATTATATAGCAATAGTCCTTCATTTAAGATCTTCGATGCAAAGACTTCTCGCTACTAATCTTAGGGGTAACTCCCGACAAGATGTGGTATAAGAGTGCCTTCGGTTTGTCCTATTCCTGGACAACTTGTATGGATGAATGTTTGACGTTGCATTTCTAGTTACATAAGTGATCTCTATGACCATATCATCTGTTTGGTGGCAGATAAGACAACTTCTCTTAACTTAACACCCTTTCCTGAGACGTACGAGCTCAGGAGTTATATGTTTGTAGAAATTACTTGTGTGACGGCGGAATGGCACGGTGGCATCCAAAGTGGAATGTGCTATATGAAAGGTAATCGTTACCTCAAGCCTAACACCTAGAAATGGCCGAAACAAGGACGATGCGGCAACGCTATATGGTTTCAACCAATAGGGTATGATCATCTCTTTGTAGATATATCTCTACCTACTATAACGTTCAGGTTTAAATTGTTGTGGTGTGTGTTAAAAGACATCTCAGATAGGTCGGTAATGACTGGGGTGATGACATATACGGTACTATGTAGGTAGAGGTAGGCCAGTCATGTGTTGGTAGAGGTGCAGATGTTCTGTAGCCTCGGTACATTCCTCTAGAGATGTACTGCCGGAAGGTAGTCCCTTCAGCTGGTCATTTGTATGGAAACCCATTCTCCAATAAGTGCTTGCCATTCTGTTTGTAGAACCCACATTATGGCTAGTATGCTGGAATTTAATCAATGTAACAATTTCGGCTAAGATTAATAAGTTTACTTGCAAATGTTTTCAAAGAAATGTCATTAAAAATAATATCCCTTATTTTTACGTAATAAAGATTTGGTTATCATAAGGTTAAAACCCATTCCATGTTTATGTGTGGCGTGGTCTTATAAGATACCTTTTTGTTTTCAAACATTGTATTTTGAGTTCTTACACCAGTCCTATGACTATCCCGGCTATTTTTTTCGGGTAGCCAAGTAGACAGGATCATGTTAGGAGTATTTTGGTAAAGCATTCTGGAAGAGTTTTTGGGGCATAGGGCTGGAGCATATTATATGGATATTTATCTATCTTTTATTTTCCACTGTGTCTAAGTTTTGTTTGTACCAGCAAGTGTGGGAGCAGGCAGTTATAACTGTTCCTGGCTGGGTTAGTTAATACCATAACTTTGATGTACCCTGGTGAGAGTGGTTGTGTGTACTATCTATCTTTATAACGAAATGTGAGAATGTGTGTTTTTATCTTCTACTCTTACTTTACTTTATCTCTGATAATCTGCCTCTCCGACACTTGAATTTACGGCACGTGAATACCATGGATATATTAGTGTTGATTTTCGAGGGTCGAGGAGAGGGGTCATCACACAGGTCATCGTGCCTGACCGTGATGTCTATTGTTAGCTCAGCCGGTGCAGTCTTGGTCTCTTTGGGCTCCTCCTCATCATCCCTTGAATCTATGTCTCTACAGAAATGACAGTGGTATCCAAGCCAAGGCTCAAGCACTGGTTGTCAATCTTTAGTGGCTTAGATGTGAAAAGACTTATCCACACCCTTTTCTCCTTCCATTGAGCATCCCTCAATTCAGCTACATGGCAGGCATGTCTGGGTGCCTGATCACCATGAACAACTCCAACACCACTATTTATTAAGAACTTCAAGATCAAACACCATGGGGCAAGAGCTGCCTGAATTTCAGCTAGGGCTGGTCGGCCTAGAAAAAAAATGTATGGAGAGTCAACATCTAAGACAAAAAATGGAAACATCCGCACTCTTTTTTGATCACCTTCTCCCAACTTTATGGGAAGTTCAACATAACAACCGACTTTGGTTGTAGCACCATTAAAGCCATAAATGCGGGCTTTAGTCGGTTTCAAATCCTTGGCTTCCATCCTCATCTGATCGTATGCTTTTTCAAAAATTATATTCATGGAGCTCCCACAATCAACCAAATCCTCTCACCAAGGTGGGGCCAATCATGGCTGAAATGACCATTGGGTCGATAGTCAATGCCTCCACCTTATCTGCATCTCTGTTCTTGAACATAATGTCATATGCCATTGTACGTTGCTGCTTTGCCGGAGCTCCGTCTTCTGTACTCGAATAACATTCAAAATTCACATACTTGATCGCGCTAGCGTAGCGCTCCATCTCATGCCAACTCTTATCAGCTGGATGTGATCCTTCGACTATGTATTGATTACTAATCTTCCACCAGTCCGCGCAGGCTCCTCAACCCTGTGCGATGCTTGTTTTCGGTTAGGGTCAGATGTCCCTTGCCCACCATCCTGCGGTGCTTTATCAAACTGCTGTAACTTCCTTTCTTAAATCAGCTTTTCAATAATATCCTGGAGATGCCTACACTCATTTGTGTTATGACAATAATATACGTGAAACCGACAATACTTTCTGATATGTTTATGCTTTTCCGTTGATTCTTTTGGAGGCGGCTTCCTGTACTGCATCGTAGTGCAGGTAGACCGATAAACATTATCTAGGTATGTATTTAGTGGTGTGTAAGTACTGTACATCGGAATCCTAGATTTTCCTCTTCCATAATCCCTTTTTCGTGCTCAGCTCCTATCTTTGCCTTCCTTTTGTTGATTCGGTTTATTTTGGACATTCGCTTGAACTTTCCAGAACTTTCATCTGACTGCTTCACAGCAATGTTACTATATACTCCCTCTATACTTGATCCCACAATATTCTTCTTCCTAGAACATCTAGCTTTATCTTTCCTTAAACATCGAGCTGCCTTTGCATAGAAAAGTTCCAATGTTGCGGGTGGTTTGCTAACTAACCAGTCACCAAAATAGGATTCTGTATCGATCCCTATTGTTACCATCATTAATATTGCATGGTCATTCAAATTACCAATTTTTGTGATAGTTATATGGAAACTCTCTAAATAATCTTTCAGTAATTCTCCCAAAGCCTAGATCATGCTGGATAGGGATATTACATATTTTGGGAAAGTTGTGTGTGTATGGAACTATTCCACAAACTTTGTTGCTAATTCTTCAAATCTAGAGATCGACCATGGGGGTAATCTACTAAACCACATCGTTGCTGTTCCAGAGAGAATAATAGGAAAACATCTACACTTTGTTGCATCATCTGCTAGTGGAATCCATCATCCATTCATACCTCGTGATATGTTGCATGGGGTCGATCTTTCCCTCATAGGTAGGTATTGACGGCATACTGAACCTCCTTGGATATTCTGCATGTAAGATATTATCAGTGAACGAGGTATGACTTCTCGTTATTCTCCAGTCGTCATTGGTCAAACCTTGGCTCTCTCTCACTAACTATCTAATCATGGCTAACAAGTGCAGCATTTAGATAGTTGGAGACAAGCGGTGGTCGTGTTCCACCTCACGTGAATGGTCTGGTCGATGTCTATAGGTCATTCCATGCCTTCTTGGTTCAACATCCTCTCGATGTATGTCACATGAGTTTACTTCATCGTTATTTCGGTGAAGCAACTGGTCAATATCCACCGGAACCCCAACATCCAAATTAGTCGTAGTAGCTCCAGCTTGGATTCCAGCATGGATAGGTAAGTTCCCTCCTCTTGAGGAGGGATCGACACCGATCGGTCTTGGTAGACCAAGTAAATTTGCATGTTGGTGCATTGATGCTTCCACGCGATATTCGTCAATTCCACAATTCATGCATCTATGATAATCATCTGATGAACTAGAACTCTTTGATGCAAAGTAAAGTTAGGGTCCCTCCTCGCTTTCCCATGTTGTTGTTGATTAAGTTGGTTCATTAGGTCGATAATTGCTTGAATCTACTAATTCAATTGTCGACAGCTATCCACTACTCTCTCATCTGGAATTTAGCTAATGGAATCAGTTGGATTCTGAAAATCAACCGGATTGGTAGCATTCACATCCACTGCTTGATTGCTCGAGCCTCCTTGCTAGATGCTAGCATTCTCGTTTCCTTCTGCGTTATAGGGAGTAGATCTGGTGTTCCTAACCATTATTGATAGCTTCACTTAGACTTTTGCAAATCTGAATAGAGCAAGAAAGATTTTTGAAGATAGTTATGGATCTTCTTCGGGGATTTATGCAATCCAGTAGCAACAAAGGGATCTGAATAAGCTAAGAATCAAGCCTTTCTCAGTGAAAGCACCAAAATGTTTGTTCCAAAAGTTGGAACAAACACCAGATAGAAGTTTTGAAGAGAAATAAATGAAGGATATAAAGTGAAAACAGAGGAATTAAACAATTTAATAGAAGTAAATAAAAGCAAGAACATAAACACAGCGATTTATAGTGGTTCGGTGTTGTTTGCCTATGTCCACTTTGAATGGATTGCTTTATTAATCACTGTGTAAACTGAGTACAATAAAGATCAGATGAAAATCCTTAGTTACAATAGAGAAAAAAGCAACTAGAAGCGTAAAGTCTTGAAAATGAACAACCAAGCCCGCATTTATAAATGAAGATGATGAAATATCTCCCTGAAAAGGTGATAGAAGGACCTCCAAAATGGACCCGTAAGAGGGATCGCATGGCCCAAATTCCAAAAAATAGGGATCGGCACCGATACCTCTTTTGGTGCAATTTGGGGATGCAATCCCTAAGGTAGCTTCCGTATGTCAAAACATGCTTTGCCTCCAAATTTCATTCTAATTGAATTAGTAGAACTTGAGTTATTGCTTGATATTTACTTCATTATGGTTCACCTTATGATTTCTGCCGATTCCTATTGAGGGAAGAGGGCCGATCCCTGTTACCCCATCCTTTTAAGGTGCGGTCACTAGGGTAGACTCCCTAGGTCCCCACATCTTGCTCACAAAATTTCATAAGCACTGGACTTATGGATAATGAGATATTAATCGTTTTCTATTGATCTGCACTTGATTCCTAAAACATACCGATCCCTATGTTGGAGGTTGATTATAGCCGATCCCTCCTATATGTTGAACCATATTTCATACTTCGAACATTCTGCATTGCATATCTCTTAATTCCATTTAATCACGGCTTCAATAACCATCTTTACTTGACCTCTGGACCCAACAATCATCACCCTGGACTTACTGGCCGTGATGTCAGTCGAATCTAACTTGTCCAATCAGTTCGAATATAGCCGGGTCAAAATGCCGGATAATAGGACTAGAACTAATCTATCTCCGGTCTCTAACCAACATACGTGTGATTTACACGGTCTTCCGTACAAAGCTTCAAAAAGCGCATTCATATACTAGTCTGATAACTATTATTATAGGAAAATTCAACAAAGTGCTAATGGTTTTCCCATGTCCCGCAAAATCTAGTACACAAGCCCTTAATAAATATTTTAGTACCTTATTGACTCTCTATGTTTGCCCATTTGTCTATGGCGATAAGCGGTACTCATCTTAAGCTTGGTACCTAAAATCTCTTGTTCACTCTTCTAGAATTCACTAGTAAAAAAAGAATCTCTATCCCTGACTATACTACTAGGAATCTCATGCAGTCTAACAATATTCTTTATAAACAACTTAGCCAATACAGGCGTTATCCCGTTTGACTTAACAGGAATGAAACGTGCACACTTGGTCATTCTATCCATTATAACCCAGATACTTTCATTTCCTCTATTTGGCCTTGGTAACCCGACTATGAAATCCATAGATATAGAATCCCATTTCCATACCAGTATATCCAAAGGCTGAAGTAGTCCACTAGGCTTGTGATATTCGGCTTTTACTTGTGGCAATTCAGACAATGTTTTACCCATAAGCCTGCATTCCTTTTCATACCTTGCCAGAAGAAACTTTTCTTCATATCCTGATACATCTTAGTTCCTTCAAGATAAATGGTAAACTTCGATCAATGGCATTTCTTAAGAACTTCTTTCCTTAGGTCACCAACATCTGGAATGCACAGTCGTCCCTTCTTTCTCAACCATCCATTCTGGTCAAGATAAAAATCCTTCAAATCATCGATCTCAGTTCCAATTTCCAATCTTCTAATCTTTTTAGCTAACAGTGGATAATCTCTCTGCTTAGAGGTAATCCTTTCGATCCACATTGGTCAAACTTCCAAGCAAGATAATATGGATGTACTTTGACTAGAACTAGCAGTCAGTCTTAACTGCACACTACAAGTAGTCCTTGTCTCTAAATCCTTCCATTCAGCCAACATAGCCAAGATCACATTTTGAGTTTTCCTACTAAGTGCATCTACAACTTTATTCCCTTTCCCTAGTGTATACTCAATACCAAAATCATAAGCTGCTAAAAACTGCAACCACCTCTGCTATCTCATATTCAACTCTTTTTAAGAGAATAAATACCTCAAAGACTTATGGTCCGTATACAACCTGAATAGTTCTCCCAAAAGATAATGTCTCCACACCTTCAAAGCAAATATTACCGCAGCTAAATCTGAGTCATGAGTCGAATATCTAACTTCATGCGGTCTGAGCTGTCGCGAAGCATAGGCGATCAGTTTACCCCTCTATATTATCATAGCTCTTAGTCCTGTTCCACATGCATCTGTATATACCACAAAATCTTGATTTCCATTTAGAACAACTAATAAGGGAGCATTGGTCGATAAATATTTCAACTTCTGGAATGCCTCTTCCCATTTATTGGTCCACAAGTACTTCACATCCTTCCTTGTTAGTTTAGTCATCGGTGCTGCTATACAAGAAACTCCTTGATGAATCTATGGTAGTTGCCAGCTAGTCCAAGAAAACTCTTTATTCAATCACCATCTTTGGTCTCTTTCAATTATTAACTACTTTGATCTTAGCTGAATCTATGGACAACCCTTTTTCTGAGACTGTAGGACCAAGAAACTTCACCTCTTTCTTTGAAAAATAACACTTTGAACTTCGCTTTTAATTGATGTTGCCTTAGTGTCTCAAGCATTATTCTAAGATAAATCCCATGATCTCTTTCATCCCTAGAACATATCAGAATGTCATCTATGAATACCATTATAAACCTATCCAAGTGCTTTCGGAAAATACGGTTCATTAAATCTATGAAGAAAGCAGGTGCATTAGTCAATCCGAATGGAATTACTAACCACTCGAAGGAACCATATCTTATTTTAAATGCCATCAACAGAATACTGTCTTCCACCACCCTTAGTTGATGGAACCCTATTCAAATCCAATTGGAAAAACACTTTGGATCCTCTCAACTGATCAAATAAATCATTGATTCTCAACAGGGGATATCGGTTCTTTATCATCTTTTCGTTCAACTTATGATAATCGATAAGCAATCTTAATGACCCATTTGATTTCTTCACAAATACCGCGGCCGCTCCCCAAGGTGAACTACTTGGTTTAATAAAACACTTTCCCTCTGAGTCCACCAGCTGCACCTTTAACTCCTTCATCTCGGTAGGTTTCATTCTACTAGGCGATCTACTTATGGGTTCAGCTTCAGGTATAAGATCTATTCAAAACTCAATAGCTTGTTTCGACAGTTGCCCTGTAATAGGCTCAAAAACATATGTAAATTCTCTAACTATGAAAACCCGATTCAACTCATCTTCTTCATCTATTACACCCAATAAAGCAAAAACATCAAAACTTGGGTTCTCCACTGAGTATATAACTTGGTCGCTACTATTAGGGTGTCTTGGTGATATTTTCCTATCTTGGAAAAATATCCTAGCATCATATTTACATAACCAGTCCATACCCAAAATAATCCCAAAACCCAAAAAATCAAACACATGAAAACCGCAAGCAAATACATGACCTAGTAATTCAAATTCTACTAGTCATATCTCATCCCAAGAGTCGGATACCCTCATATCGAATTCGCAACCCTTAAGGTAGTAACTAGAAACAAGGGTTCTAGGTTAAGCTTATTTACCAAACAATGAGATATAAAAGAATGTGAGGTACCAGTATCAAACATGTATACCATGATTCAAAAGCATACCTCCTATCACAGTTTTCCTTTTCTCCTTAACTGTTGGTCTCGAGGTAGCTAGCTCTAAAGCAAACCTTTTCTTTTCCACCTTGGCCACTTTCAGATAGTTGTTCTTGTAATGTCCCACTCGATCGTAGTTAAAGCACTTAATGTTCTTCTTTCCAACGACTTCCTTTTCCTTGCTAGTTCGGCACTAATGAGCATAATGCCCCTTCTTGTCACACTTGTAACACACAACCTTAGACTTTCCTTTCTTGCCAGTTCCACCCTTCTAAGCTCCCTTCTTGTGGTAAAACTTTCTCTTCTGATTTTGTCCACCCTGACTCTTTGCTGGCTTGTTATTGTTGAACAAAGTGAGCATCTCTTCATTTCTCAAAACTATCTCTACGACTACATCACATGGATCCTTAAAATATGGTAAAGTTACCCTAGCAAGCTCAAATCTCAATCCACGGATGAATTTCTCGTTTCTCTTAATCACTGTATCTACTGTAGCATATCCATATTGGGACAGCTCCTCAAACCTCGTTGTGTACTCCAACACAGTCATATCACCTTGCACCAACTCAATGAACTTCCTCAGTAGAGTTGACTTATCGATCTCAGACATAAATCTTTCTTCAAACCTCCTTCTGAATTCAGCCCAAGTCAAAGTCTCATCTGCTACCCCAACAGTCACACTATTCCACTAGTAAAACACAACTCCTTGCAATTGTCTGGATACCAATCTCCTCTTCTGTTCATTGTTCAAACCAAGATCAGCAAAAATCCTTGCACAATGAAGCAACCAATTCTCCACTTCAATTGCATCCTCCGTTCTAATAAATGGTTTACCTCCAAGTCTTGCATAGTCTGTGTTATCCCACCTTTTGGTCAAAGCTGGAATATCACCAAAGTTGGCAAGGAAGGATGGATATCAGGGTTGGAGTTCACTTGGAAACAAGGCTGCAATGGATATCGTCAAAATTTCACCGAGCTCCGATCGGGACGGAATCGATTGGAGATGATGATGAGGACTAGGAGAGGCTACGTTTCAAGTTTCAAGACGATCGGAGTTCGTACGCACAAGATATGAATGAATTAAGATGCACAGAGCACGGTTCGAATCGATGTACTTCGCATCGATGGATGTTGGTTCGAATCGATGAAGGTTCGAATCAATTGAAGCTTACTGCGCTTCATATCGACATGGTTCGTATCGATGAAGACGAAGTCAGACATTCGCTCTGGGACAACATGTTCGAATCGATCGAGAAAAAGTATAATGCATCGAATCGATGAGGTCAAGGAGAGTTCGAATCCATCGGGTTAGGGTATGTTCGAATCGATCGATTCGACGAGATCGATTCGAAGCATGCCCCTAGGATCGATGGATACGAATTGGAAATATGTACTAGTCAGGGAAACACGCACATACAGATCGATTCGAAGAAAATCAAAGGCATACGGGAAGGATACCTTGGGAGTCGGCTTCGTAGACACGAAGTCATGGATACGAAGGATGGGTGATCGTATGGATTCGAAGGACTCAGGAACAATGTTCGTATCGATCGTGCTTGAATCGATCGATACGAAGGAAATGAACAAAAGGATACGAACTGAACACGAAGAATGGATACGAGCTGAGGTACGAAGCATGATTAAGTGTGTGAAGTATGCGCAACTCATGGGAAGAAACGTTCAACGCGGCAACAAAGATGGAGTCGACCCATTCAACTCGGAGCACAAGACGGATCGAAACGAAGGAGGCACGTCACGTCATCGTGAAGACATGCTGAATCGAGTCGAGACGATCGATTCGAAGGAACCGAGTCGATGGAGATCGATTCGAAGAGACATTTCAGCCAAGTATCCAACCTTGGATCGATCATAACTTGAGATCTACAAGTCCAAATGCTATGAAATTTGGATAGGAGCTAACTGGCAACCTAAGGAATGTCCATGCCAAATTTCAGCTCAATCGGAGCAAATCTTGATCGATTCGAAGCAAGGGTCGAATCGATCCCAAAGTGGGCCCGGATTTCCAAAGAGCGGGCATGTGGGCCCCCTCACGTGCCAGAACTGGTCTCCCCTCATTTTAGGCGAAATATCAGCCTCCTACACCTATAAATAGAGCCCCTGGTCATTCAGAAAAGAGGTCGGACAATTTTGAGAGCTAAAGAGCGCCCAGACTCTGCCAGATTTACTCCAGATCACCATTGCTGCCTTAGATTCAGATTATAATCATAAAATCCGTTGTACTACGCAATAGGAAATTGTAATCTTCAAGCATCGATCAATAAAAGATAAAAACTTTGGAGTGGACGTAGGCCGGAGATAGCCGAACCACTATAAATCTCGTGTTTTTGTTCATTATTTCTGGACTGCTGTTTGTTGTTTGTTTAGATCTGAGATTTGTGTTTGAATATTGCTGATTTGTATTCATACACTGGTGCTTTCACAACATTCGGGGTTTGTGACCATTTTTGGCGCAAACACTTTGGTGCTTTCACTGAGAACAACTAGCACCCGCTACACCAGATTCTAAGTTTAGATTTGAAATTTTAAGGATTCAGGTTTGGCTCTACGATGACTCGACAAACAAGACAAAGAGCTGAGAGGAGCCAACAGGGAGGAAGTCAAGAGGCATCCTCCGGAGCTGGAGAAGGACAAGCTCCAATTTACATTACCAGAGACGAAATGGAAACTATGGCAAATTCATTGCATGAGAGGTTGCTGAAGAGTCAACAGGATATGATGTAGACTTTCTTCGAGCAGATGAGAGCCGCAGGAACACAGAACCTCGGACCAACTATAGCGACTGCAAATGTGGAACAAGGAACTAGGGTTGCGGAACCCAATGGAGGACAGAATACAGAACCGGAAGGCAATCAACAAGGGCTTGGGGGCAGGCCCACAGGATCCAACGCAGAAGGACCTTTGGAAGGAGTTCAGCAGGCTAGAGCCAACGTTGCGGCTAACGAGCCACATGAAGAATATGTGCCGGAGTTCCCTCGGGAGCATGGGGGGCAACACCTAACAGGCAATGCTGGATTAATGGAAATCATTAGGAAGACTATGCATGGAGGTTCGATCAATAGAGACTTGGAAGGAGTGAACAGGAGTCCGTTCGCTCGGGAAATCAGGATGGCTCAGAATCCACCTAAGTTCAGGTTACCTAGCGTGGAAGTATATAATGGAAAGGTTGACCCGACTGATCACTTGATGAGATACACTAGACACATGGAAGTGCTGGGGGCATCGGAGGAAGTGATGGCCAGGTGTTTCCCTTTATACTTGACAGACCTAGCGGCAATGTGGTTTAGGCAGCTGGAAGAAGGATCTATCAGGACTTGGAGGGAACTGGTGGATAGGTTTTTGGGACAGTTTCGGGTTCATATCAAAAGACCTAAGAACGTAATGACGTTAACATTGGTAAAGCAAAGAACGGATGAATCGCTTAGAGCATTTTTAACTCGATTTAATGCGGCGGTTTCTTCGGTGGATCGGCCGGATCCATCGATGGTTTTGATGGCGGTAGTGTCGGGAGTTAGAGAGGATTCAGATTTTAAGGTATCTTTAGTACGAGACCCACCACTGGATCTCGGGGAATTCTTCCATGAAGCTGAAAGGTTCCTTCGGCAAGAAGATGCATGTATGGACTTAAAGATAAAGGAGGTGAATGTGACTGGGGGTGGAGGACCATCCAACGGAAGCTCGGATAAAGATAAAGGAAAAAGGAAGCTGGATGACGATTCAGGAAAAACCAGGAAGCAATGGAAGGATCCAAAGTTTTCCACATACACAGAATTAAACGAGACGCAGGAGCGGATATACATGGAAACTCGGAATCGCCTTCCTTACTGGAGGCCGGCTAGGAGAGAACCGTCCGAGCGGGAGAGGGCATCAGGAAAGCATTATCTCTTCCACGATTTGGACGGGCATGATACCAACAGCTGCAGGCATTTAAAGGACATAATTGAGGAGCATGTGAGGAATGGACAGTTGAGGCAGTATGTTGGAGTACGGAATGCAGCGGTGGAACAGGAGCAACCACCGCCTACCTCGAGCCATGATGGTGCGAGGCCCAGGAATGATGGTAGATTGGTCATCCATTGACCAGGATAATATGAAATAAGTAACAAACCATTGGCGAGCAACCAAGTCATTTACACATGTATGAGGACGGAGATAGCCCCTAGGCATGCTCTGAATGGTGATAAACCGCAAAGCCATGGTTTGCGAAATCTATCTTTTGTTTTTGGATTGGATACTTAGTTTTCTGGTTTGGTTTTTGGAGTTTGGATTGAACTCCTGATTTTGTTTGTTTTTCTGGTTTTGGCATTCATTCGGATGATTGTTCTCCGTTTTGGATGATGATTTTGATTTCTGGTTTTCCGATTTGATTTGGATTGGATCTTGATTGGATTCTTTTTGGTTTTTGATAAACGGTCGTCAGGTATGGATTATACCTGGCAAGAGGTGAGTCGTTCTGCCCGAACGCAGTAAAGTGACTCACTCAGGTCGTCGAGTATGGACTATGCTCGGCAAGGGTCCGGAGTGACCAGGATTCGGCCTAGGACTTAGGCCCCCTGCTATCGATTATTGTTTCAGGTCGTTGAGTAGGGACTATGCTCAACAAGGGTCCGGAGCGACCAGGATTCGGCTTAGGACTTAAGCCACGGCATTACTAACGTCCAGGGACACTGGACCACGGTCGTCAGGTGTGGATTACGCCTGGCAAGAACCCGGAGAGGTTAGCTCAACGTCCAGGGACACTGGACCACGGTCGTTAGGTGTGGATTACGCTTGGCAAGAGCCCAGAGAGGTTATGGATTTGGATATTGACCCGGAGAGGTCTTGGATTCGGTTGTTGATAAGGATGGACTAATAACTCTGTCTTCGAGTTCGGATGGACATGGAATTGGCTATGGACTTCGGATATCGGATTCGGAATTATACAAAACACGCCTTATTATCATAATGCATGTTTTGGGGGGCAAATGTTATCCCACCTTTTGGTCAAAGCTGGAATATCACCAAAGTTGGCAAGGAAGGATGGATATCAGGGTTGGAGTTCACTTGGAAACAAGGCTGCAATGGATATCGTCAAAATTTCGCCGAGCTCCGATCGGGACGGAATCGATTGGAGATTATGATGAGGACTAGGAGAGGCTACGTTTCAAGTTTCAAGACGATCGGAGTTCGTACGCACAAGATATGAATGAATTAAGATGCACAGAGCACGGTTCGAATCGATGTACTTCGCATCGATGGATGTTGGTTCGAATCGATGAAGGTTCGAATCAATTGAAGCTTACTGCGCTTCATATCAACATGGTTCGTATCGATGAAGACGAAGTCAGTCATTCGCTCTGGGACAACATGTTCGAATCAATCGAGAAAAAGTATAATGCATCGAATCGATGAGGTCAAGGAGAGTTCGAATCCATCGGGTTAGGGTATGTTCGAATCGATCGATTCGACGAGATCGATTCGAAGCATGCCCCTAGGATCGATGGATACGAATTGGAAATATGTACTAGTCAGGGAAACACGCACATACAGATCGATTCGAAGAAAATCAAAGGCATACGGGAAGGATACCTTGGGAGTCGGCTTCGTAGACACGAAGTCATGGATACGAAGGATGGGTGATCGTATGGATTCGAAGGACTCAGGAACAATGTTCGTATCGATCGTGCTCGAATCGATCGATACGAAGGAAATGAACAAAAGGATACGAACTGAACACGAAGAATGGATACGAGCTGAGGTACGAAGCATGATTAAGTGTGTGAAGTATGCGCAACTCATGGGAAGAAACGTTCAACGCGGCAACAAAGATGGAGTCGACCCATTCAACTCGGAGCACAAGACGGATCGAAACGAAGGAGGCGTGTCACGTCATCGTGAAGACATGCTGAATCGAGCCGAGACGATCGATTCGAAGGAACCGAGTCAATGGAGATCGATTCGAAGAGACATTTCAGCCAAGTATCCAACCTTGGATCGATCATAACTTGAGATCTACAAGTCCAAATGCTACAAAATTTGGACAGGAGCTAACTGGCAACCTAAGGAATGTCCATGCCAAATTTCAGCTCAATCGGAGCAAATCTTGATCGATTCGAAGCAAGGGTCGAATCGATCCCAAAGTGGGCCCGGATTTCCAAAGAGCGGGCATGTGGGCCCCCTCACGTGCCAGAACTGGTCTCCCCTCATTTTAGGCGAAATATCAGCCTCCTACACCTATAAATAGAGCCCTTGGTCATTCAGAAAAGGGGTCGGACAATTTTGAGAGCTAAAGAGCGCCCAGACTCTGCCAGATTTACTCCAGATCACCATTGCTGCCTTAGATTCAGATTATAATCATAAAATCCGTTGTACTACGCAATAGGAAATTGTAATCTTCAAGCATCGATCAATAAAAGATAAAAACTTTGGAGTGGGCGTAGGCTGGATATAGCCGAACCACTATAAATCTCGTGTTTTTGTTCATTATTTCTGGACTGCTGTTTGTTGTTTGTTTAGATCTGAGATTTGTGTTTGAATATTGCTGATTTGTATTCATACACTGGTGCTTTCACAACATTCGGGGTTTGTGACCATTTTTGGCGCAAACAGTCTGTACCCAACACGGCATAATTGTTGACAACTTGAACTTCCTGGTTAGCTCCTCCAGCATTTACACCAGCTGACACAACAGTAGCTCCTGCTTGCATCATGTTTACAAAGAACTGATACATTACTCTCATATCAACCAGTGGTGTTCCTGCACCTACGCTAGCAGTTGTATGTTGACCCAGATTTCTTCTAGTATTGGGCCTGACATATCCATTGGTAGTGGTGCTTCCTCCATCGAAGTTCACTCTTCCATTCCATGCCTCTATATCTTACTCCCTTAAATCTGCATTCAACATTAGTAAGATACAGAAGAACAGTCTAAGAGAGAGGGAGAACAAAGATAAAGCATATACTTATATATAGCAAATACAAGTAGGTTACTATAGCATTATCCCATACCCAAATCTTATACCTTGATTCATTAAGATTATGTTTTCAAAACTCTTTTTAAGTTCAAAAATTCTTTTGGGTTTTACATAAAACCTATGCTCTAATACCAAGTTGTAACATCCGCCATTTTGAGGTCCGAAACTAAGTGCTACAGATGTTGCAGTCATTTATAATATTAATTTTCGGTAACCAAATGAGGTCATATTAATGATATCCATAATATCAGAGGCACAAGAATATAAAATAATTTAAAATACAATTTTCGAATCAAACTTTCACATTACATTTCAAATATAATATTCCATATTCATTACATAATCCCAAATGTTTCCCATGTTCAGATAAAATATAATGATTACAAAATACTCCAAGAGTGACATATGCAGATGCCCCTTGGTTGATCAGAGTTACCAAATAGATAGATACATCTACTATCAATACATTCATATAACAACTGACATAACACAATGGATAATAGTAATAAATAGTCTCCTACATAGCTAGCTTTGCCTCCTGCATGTCTTTGGAAGCTTTATTCGCCAATACCTACTTAACTTGTAAAGCCCTTACTCCAGATTGTTGTGCACTATTTAGGGTATTTGGGTATCAAAGGTGTAGGATGGTCGTCATAACATATCTCAATAGTGAGTTCTTCACCTACACCATGCCATCCACTGCAAGCTCTCAATGCATTCCTATCCTATGTAGCTTCTATTCCTTTTATATCACTTCAATAGAGTCCTTTTCCTACACCATGTCACCCACTGCGAACTCTCCATACATTCCTATCCTATTTAGCTTCCATTCCTTTGCGTACCACTTCAACTTTCCTTGAGGTGTTCTTAATTATACAGTGTCCAAGTATAACTTTAAATTAAAAAAAATTTACTATTGTCATATCCCCATTGTCAAATACAAATCATAAATTTATCCACATAATCATAACTCATAAAGTCTACTTACTCTAATAAGCACATGTAAACAAGCCTACTAATTAGTAGCCATGGGAACCTATGCTTCCCAACCCAACTGCGACATGCAATAATTAAATGCACATACGTAACATAAGATAACCCTAGTAGTATATCCATAATTCCAATAAATGCTCATATCCATAATACTATACTTAATACCAGATATGCAGACATAAAAGTTGTATCCTTTGTGAAATACCTTACTAAGCTTCTTCATTAAGTCCATTGGCATGACAATACGATACTGACAAGTCTCCCCTCTAGGTGGACTAACATTTAGGATTTTTAGGTAAACCCCATACTCCATCACCATTTAATTTACAAACAAACAAATGGACGATGCCTTAATTTTGCTAAACACAACAATATTTTAACTAAACAACTAAATTAAAGATAACTAAACGTAACTAACCACAAACCTATTAAGTCCTAAATAAAATAAAAGAATTTAAGACGTAACTTTATACTATCGTAAAATTGGACACAACAACCACTACAATAAATTCTTTGATTAAATTATGCGTATTTTAAGTGTGTCAGGCACAGAAAATAGGTTTTGCACATATAAATTACTACTTCGGAATATTGATTTAATAAGATAGGTTTTCAATCCAAATGATAATTAAAATGAACCAATCTCACCTCTTCATTAGTTTTCTTCCAAATCTTTAAATCTCGCTTTCCATAAAGATCACATTCTTAGCACGTGCACGTTAAGACATTTGCTTCACGTCTTGAAATTATACATCACTTAATACTAAAAATATATTAACTCCATGTGCATGTGAAGTCATGTAAAATAACATATAGCTAGAGTACCTCTATGTACATCGCCGTACTCTAACAATACTTTACATATAGTTGCTTGATGGCATCTTCTCTAACATAGATTCCTTATCAACTCATTTCCAAAATATAAGAGATGAGGCAACCCAATATCGGACGATGTCTCACCATACTAACTAACAAGCATATACAGAGCCACAAAATGGCATTGCCTCCATAAAATCTGTAAACTTCATACATGAACACTGGAAAATGAATTAATATCCTAACATAGTGAACATGACAGTGAGTCTCTGTCACGTTCAACTGATCATAACTCATATTTGAAAGAGTTAATGGTATAATCTAGGGGTAATTATGTAATTTGTTAGATATATCTAACATTGTAATCAATCTTATTCGTAATAAAGGTGTTTGTTTTCTTATATATATTTGTTATATTGTAATATAATTAAGTTAGTAAATAATTTTAAGTATAACCATAAGAAATCATTAAATAAAATTTTATGTGATCAAAGTTGCAAATGGTTGCAATCGTGAGTAATTAATAATAATATAAAATAACATATTAATAATAATATAAAATAACATATAGTTAAATCATGGCATGAAAACTATTGAATGATTGTAGTTGGGGTGGGTTGAAGCATTGAAAATAAAGCAATATTCAATAGATAATTCGTCTTTTCGGTTATATGAGGTTAGTAGCACGGTCAGCTATAGTTAAGTTAAAATCTTTAGCCATAGTAGATCGATTAATATGAATGCTATTATTGAATCAAAGACTTTGTTTATGAACCAATCGAGTTAAATATGGATAGTATTGGAGTTTTAACTAATGTCTAACTCCATACATGTTAATGTGATATAGTGTTGGCAAAGAGAACATATGTAGATTATTATAACTATTGGTACTACTTAAGATAATATAAAATATAATTTTACCAAAAAGGTCTATAAGCGGTGAATTTGGCCAAACAGTCACACTACTAGAAAAGGTGATGTGTGAACACATTCTTTGAATTGTTCAATATTAATCACTGACTAGATTCACACCTTTGATTCACACAACAACATTTGTAAATTCACCCAAAAAACTCACGTGATGTAATTGGTTTATAAATGCTATAAATTAATTACATTAATTAATATTGAAGAAAGATTAATTATTGTTATATTTCATGTTTAGGGTATTGAAGTAAGTAGGTGGCTCCTAGAAATTTATTAGGTGTAATTAATGATTATTTCGATATGTATATAAAAGTTATATACACATATCAATATACGATATCGATATATATTTAACCGAACTTTATATATCAATAATTAATTAATGGATTTTGTGATTTTTTTTCTATGAATGGGCATGCATGGTCAGCCATAGAAAGGGAGAGAATCATCTAGATATTTGATCTAGAGTTAATTATAAATTAAAGAGGAGTTTTAAAGAGAGAAAGTGAAAGGTTTTTACTCTCTATATAAAATATTACTCTCATTGTATTAGAATTAATTTTTCTTTCTCTTCTCTTGTTCATGGCCACCATATCCTTTATCCCTCCCCTTATGGTTGTAATTTTTCACTAAAATAGTGTCAAATAAAATTAAACAATGTTGTTCATTCGATTCTAGCAAGATCGAGTGATGATTTAAGGAGTCTTAGAGTCGATTCACAAATTAAGGTGTCATGGAGGGTTGGATCTACAAAGGAGGATCTATTTGTATTATATAATTATGCATGTTCCTACCTAAACCAAATTGACGTATGTGACATATATTTGAATTTCCATTGTATATTATTTAAGTTTTATTTGTTAAATATGTTATTTATAAACAAAATTCAAGACAAAAAGGAAAAACAACAATCAAATATGATATATTATTTTGTTCCTTTATATTTGTGAATCAACCTATTTTAAATATATTTTATGCAATATTGAATTATATATATTTATAATGATAACTTAGTTTAGCTATAATCGAAAATGTGTTTGATGTGAATCTGAAATTGATGTCTTGAATTTTTGTTTTTTAAATCATGATATTTTCTTGCCCACTTAGTCAAAGAAATAGTTTGAAATTTATCTTGTTAATTATTTTGGATTATATATGTGCACACACATACACACACAGATATATATATATATATATAACACTTATTTATAATTATGTGGAAGTTTGTTTATATCACATCCATATAAATAAATATTGTTTTATATATAAAATAATAATTAAACATATATGTATATAGTAGTATGATAATCTATTTATCTTTTCATAAACACACACAGGTATACACACACATGCACACATACATATAGATACACACACACACACACTTGTTGATCGTTTTGTGTAAGTTACAATTATGTAATATCAAATATCCTATCTCTTGTTTTAGGATATAAAGAAGTATGGAATATAGGAGTTACAATATATGATTTGGATCTAAATTTATTTAGGGGTTTATAGAAGACAAAGGTGGAAAGCCTTTCCATTTTTATTATATACTAATTAGATGTTTCCTTAATCAAGAAATAAATTCAAATTTTGTTTTATTGATTTTACTTCGATATGTGTGCGCACGCGCGCACGCTAAAGGGTATGTATGATACACACACACACACACACACACACACACATATATATATATATATATATGTCTAAATTATATATATATATATATAGTACTGTTAACGTGTATACAAATCACATACATATATTGTAGTATATTTAAACATATGTATAAGGCATTTATGTTCCTGATATGCATTTGAATTCATTAAATGCATTTGTAAGTATAATATATATGTATATACAAAGATAAAAATTTCAATATCAATATGTATATATTGTCATACACATGCTTGTATATCTCTTTGTCGTCACATCATGTTATTGTATATTCAAATAAACATTAAGTTAAATTAATTAATATGATTAATTAATTAAATACACGATATTATAAAATAAATTGTGTAATGGCCCGTGATTTTCGATCCTCGAAATCAACATTAATACGTTCACTATATAGAATGCTGAGTAATCGAGTGCCAGAAATACCAGATCATTAGGGGTGTAGAAGAAAGAGATAGAAGAAACCGAAACAACAACATAGAATCTCACAATCAAAGCGGAACAAAATATAATATATAATAATAGATTTTTATACAAAAGAAACTGTAACTGTTAATAAACATACAATTATCGGAGTACATTAATCAACAATCAAACTGGACATTTTAATAACTTATCCTCACCAGTGCTGACTATACAGTCTGCACACACAGTAGAATATAATCAAATACGTGGTATATGCTTGAAATTCCCCAGCTCATCTTCTGAGCTCCATAGCATCCTAACCTGAATCTGAAATACTCGGTCTGACTTGAGCATTATAATAAAATAACACCCGAGTCGGTCTGGAAAACCAGCGTGAGAAATCACACTCAATTTGAATTATTACAGTTATCAAAATCATTTGAAAAACAAAGGTATCTTGTAAGACCACGTCACACATAAACACGGCGGGTTTTTACCTTACGATAACCAAAACACTTTTATAGAAAATCCTATGATATTATAATGGTGTCTAAGTACAAATACTTAGTAAAATAGCCGAAATTGTTACATTAATTAAATTCCAGCATACTATGCTCTACAACCAAAACCATAAAGGCTCGTAGTGGATATTAGATTCCATACAATGACTTGGCTACTGGGGTACCGCCCATCACAGTACACCTTTAGAAAAATGTACCGAGGACCTCGCCTGGATCCCCTACAACTCAAGACCGGCCTACCCCTAACCTGGATAGTACCGAATATGTTACCACCTCGGGTGTTCCCACCCTAATTGAGCGCTCACTTTCCATGCACAGCCATATCCATAATTTTCAATATATATCTGAGGGTATCTAGAAAGGTGATAACATACCCTAATTGGGTGCGACCCACTTAGCCTTGCTGTATCTCCCTTGTTTTAGTCATTCCCGGTTGATGAGGCTTGAGGCTACGTTTTACCTTTATGATAGCATTCATACTTGGAATGCTAACACTGCCTTCCAGGAAACAATGCAAAGATAGCATTCATCCATACAAGTTGTTCTGGGTCTGAACAAACCAAATCTCTGAAGTCACCGTCTTCATTATCTTCACGATATCACAGTTCGCAACGCACAAACTGGATCAAAGTGGTTTTCGGATAATTAAATCTGATCCCAGTCTCTTTGAAATGATCAACGAATTTGGCCAAATTTGATAGTCGGTTATTTAACTATCAAATTACACACATAAGCAGTCACTAGGCCCAGATTATAAATCTTTCAACATCTATTTAAAAATATCTTTACAAGATATATATATTTAATCCCTTCCAGTATTTCAATATTTGAAAACGATTTTAAATTCTTATATCAATAACAGGATATTTCTGAATTATTTCAATACTTGAAATATTTTCCTCCAATTCCATTTATAATTCAACACTTCGAATATATTTCTATAAAAGTAATCTCATAGTTAAAATATTGCAAACCCTTTCAGTTCAATACTTAGGAAATATCTATAAGTATATTTTCCTAAAATCATTTATTTCCAATATTTAGAAAAATACTCCATTTATTCCTATTTCTCAAAATCATTTGCAATTCATTCATAAATTCCATAACTCATTTATAACTAATTCTATAAGTTCCTGGAAATTCATTAATTAATACCCTTTAAAATTTCCACAATCGATTATACTTGCCTATAATCCCAACTACTCATTTCTAACTTCTTTTATGAATTCTAGTCCATTCTCGAAGTTCTCGTATTTAAATACTTTGGAAATTTCTTTAAGTTCCCAGAATTTCACTATAAGATTTCTCTTATAAAAATCATATCAATTAAATAAACTCCATGTACAAATATCGAGAGGATTATAAATAAATTTCAATCATTTCAAATCTCTATATATATATAATAAGTATTTTTGTTTCAAAGAATATTAATTTATTTTTAAAATATGTTTAAGTAATTTTTTAGAATATCAAAACACTTTAATGAAACATCAATAACTCATTTCCAAATCTTTTTAAAATAAAACTAGTTGTTTAACAAAGCTTATTATAAAATTTAGAATTTATTTAAAATTAATATTAGATATTTGAAAAATCCACTTTCTGAAATATTTCAATACTAACTAGTTTAAAATTACATAGTTTAATAAATAAATGTTTCCCTTTAAAAACAAACTTAACTTCTTAATAATAAAAATATATTTTTAAAATCTCAATAACCAATTTAATTTATAAATTCCTCTCGATTCACAACATTTCGATTTCATTCCGATTCTCTAACCATCTTCACTTTTCAAAATAGAATCCACTTATTTTCAAATCCCGATTTATCAATCGATATCACATCCCTTATTTATAAACATTGTTTATAAATTTATAAACCCCTTTAAAGTATCACTTGTTTATAAAAACAAGTCTCGTTTATAAAATCTCATTTCATAAATCCATTCCTTCATAAGCCCCTTTATTTTTCAAATCTATATTTACATATCGATTATAATTTCATAACTCGTTCTCGTTTTATCTGTTTAACAACAGATCTATATTTCAAAAATCTATTTATAATTCATTCCTATTTGAAATTCCGTTTGGAAATCTATTCCTCAATAAATCAATTGATATTCCAAATTCAATCGAAAACTCGATTTCTACTTCGAAATCATATTTAATAGATATCATTAAATTTATTATTTAAAATTCCTTTCTATAAATTATTTTCAAAACCTCTATTTAAACATTTAATAAAATAGTTAAGCAAATTTCCAAAATCAAACCTTTTATTTAATTCAAATCCATTTCTTATAAAATACCCCGAGTCTATATAAATGTCTTAAATTCCAAAATTTCCTTTCTAATTTCATTTAATATCCAAGAATATTATTTATGATAGTTAAAATACATAATTAAGGCCAGTACGATAACATTCAAACATACAATCCACATAACAATCTATAACAGATTATTCAATTCCATCATATATAACTATATATGAAACAATCAATATATATTTGAGGAATCCAGTTGGATCCCTCCAACTTGTTTCCTTGCATCCACAGATTACCAACCCACTTTGAGGGGGATATCGCGGTAATATAGGGTCATCCGCTATTATGCGGGGCGCATAGGGTCTCATCCGCTCCAATAGGCGGGAAATAATATCCAACTACTAATATATATATATATATATATATAATATAACATCCAACTGATAATAATAATTATCAATTCATCCGATCATTCAATGATTAATTTCCAACAATTTAAATTAAACAGTAGTCGAAGATGAATGAGATTTACTCACCTTGATTTTTAATTGCAATCCTTTCTAATTTTATTCTATTTCGTAGATTCAGCAGCTACGGACCAACTCAACTTGTTTCATATAATTTTGGATATAACACAAATTAAATATTGATAATATAAGATTTAAATCTTAAACTATATTAATTTAACATTAATTAAAAAATTTAATGACATATACCAGACTAATCCATCTTCGAATGCCGACTACTCCTCTTCCGATGATCATCTGACCACTGCTCCATCACCACGAGTCAACCCCCAAATCGTCTCACCCACTGCGCCCTCACTGACTGCCATCATCGCCCCCATAGCTCACGCGCATGCGCTGCTCCCTCCTTTTCTGCCTCACTTTAGCCTCACGTGCTCGCTCCAACATCGCGCCCCTTCATCCAACGACTTCGCCTACAACCCTGCCACCGTACGCGACTCCTTGCACCACCGCGCGCGCGCCCCCATCAATGCGCCATCGTGCGGCCCAAGAACCCCAATCACGAACGTGCCTCCATCCACTCGAATCCCCAAACCCAATACCAGTATAACATGCCGCTCTGCCTTCTAGCGCCTCACGCGTTCCAGGAATTCACGATTTCGATTGAATGCTTATTTCTTTCTTTCTTTTTATCTCTGGTTCGAAAATTGTGAAGGAGAAGGTCGCGTTTTTGAAATAAGAAGGAGAAGGAAACGACGCATAGGGTGGCGGCACAGAGGTAGGGTGGCTTGAGTATAAGATAGGTCGGCTAATGTTGACTTTGATTTGATTATATATATTTTAATATTCAAAATATCTCACATCACATATCTCGAAATTCCGAACCCCTATTGAGGCGTGCTGCCTGGCATTCCTAATGTTATACCGCTATTCCAAACCCAATGAAACAAGTTTTGAGTCCTAATTCGATCGTATGTGGAAGATAGCTTTTTAAATCGACTATCTAAATTAAATTCAATTAAATTATTTCTAGGCATTTTCAGATCGCACGACCAAACGTAAATCTAAACATTACAAAATTTGAAATCCGATAATAATACACTATTACGGATCCAATGGAACTAGTTTTGTCAAATTCCGAGACTGTGTCCCGGATCGCTATTTTAACGCGTCGATTAAATCGACGATTTCAAAAATTTATGAAATCTCTTAAAATCTCAGTTTTAAAACTTTACTAAATTCTAATTTAAATAGAATTTTTTTATCAACATTAGAAATCGTTCCGATTCATATTTACCTTTAATTCAATTTTTTAAACTATATTCAATTATTAAATTCAACAATTGAATTTATCCAACAAATCGCTTTATTTGGAATTTAAGTTTTATTCCACTAATTTGAAAGATAAACTTCATATTAAAATTCCATTTACATTTCAAATTCAACATTTAAAATAAATTAAATGTTCGAAATCAACCGACTAAAAAACCGGGTTGTTACTTTCCTTTCCCCTTAAAAGAATTTCGTCCCCGAAATTGCTAAGGTAGGACGAATGATCCAACCCATTAACTTATTCAAAACCCACTTAGTTAAAACCCTACATTTCACTTTCCTAAACCTTTCAGTTCTATCCAACTCATTTAGTTTTCATTTCTAAACCAAATCCCTTATTTCAATTTCCATTCAAAAATCGACTTCCTTAGTTAACATAAAAATTTCAAAATTTTTCTAACACCCTAAATTTTCGAATTTTTTTGGCAGAGTCTCCATTGTACGGAGAGCCTTTTGCAATATGACAAAAATGATAAAAATATATACATCGACCCACACGGTCGGAAACACAATATATATCAATAATTATATCATCGCTGTATTTAATCCGGAAACGTACCTTATTTAGCGTTTTTAAGCGAGTTCGCTTAATTTATATGAAATTACGCAACCCAAATCTAGCCCAATAACCCCCTTGTACCTGTACTTACTAAATTAAAACACGTAAGTTCCATAATTATGAAATTTAATAACTTCACATTCATTTTACTAATGAAAGTACATAGATTCCATAACCAAACATGTTATAACAATTACAAGGTTCCAACATACGATTATTATCTTCAAATCGATTTATATACCTTTTTATTCGATTTCTAATAATCCATAAGCAATTTATTTGCATCCAATACATATTTTCACACATTATATTCATATCCATTTCAAATTGATTCTAATCAATTTTATTCACCTTCCATTTTATGATTCAATATCTAATTTTCATTTCAAAAATCACTTCAATTGGTTTGACTTGAATTCAACTCCAATTTATAATTCAAATTCTAATTTCCATTCCTTTTACTAGCTCAATCCATTTAACTAGCTTAAGTTAAATATCGAAATTAACATTACCAGGTTATAAGTTCAAAAACTTAGGGCCCGTTTGGTTTCATTTTGTATTTTGAGTTTTGTGTTTTCAATTTGCACTAAGAAATAGCAAGAAATAAGAGAGGAAGATTTATAATTCTTAACGAAAGAGTTTGATTGTTCTCCGTGCTTTTGTTATCTCCCGAAACACGAAAATAAAATAAACTTGTTTTCTATTTTATATGTTAATTTCATTTTTTAAAATTGTTTGTTTTTCAACTATACATACAACGGACGCGTTTTTGTATAGACGAAAACACAAAACTAAAAACGACATGCCAAACGGGGCCTTATCTTCTTTCCGTTTCACTAATGATTTAAATATAAAGTGTTGGACATAAGGTTTTGCCCGAGTACTCCTATTCTCTATGCAGTGTATATAAAACTAACTATGTGATTTCCATGGATATAATACCTTTCCCCGGTAAAGCTAACTTTCAATTTGTAGGAGCAGTTATTAACAGACCATTGTTTTGATTCGTTGTTATTCAATTCTCATTGTTAAAAATTAACTGTGGAAAATACAATCTGTGGAAGCTTTAGAAAAAAACTGTAATCAAGAGGGTACTGTTAAGATTATAAGGCACTCATGCTATTTGATCAATGATCTTTTATTTCGAATTATCTACATGAAATAGAATGATACCAATCACACAAAACACGTTGTGATACATAATGTATTCGTGAATACTTACATCACCGCCAGGGCCATTGATATACAAATGTAGTTTTTTTTAAAATCCATTACCCAAATGACTCACTATACTATAATTGTTCATATATAACTTGAGTGTTATTAATTGAATTGCTAGACATATAATAGATTTGGAGCAAAGTATTCATGCCATTCAGGTCACATGTTCACCTCATGAATTTGGCTATATATACAAATTTCATAACCTGCAATATGATAACAGGGAATGGCATAAAAGAAATCATAAAATCATTTGAAACCACAATAACAACCATAAGGAGATATCACATAACATAAAAGGAAATAACAGCCAAGTGGGAAGCCTGAACTAAACAAAACAAAGTACAATATGCAGCTGTCCATGCGTTTGACATATTATACAATTTTTATAGATGCAGCATTACTAGCTGCTTTAGAAAACAGCAGCTACAAACTGAAGCAAAGTGGGTAGATGGAGCACCACTTGGATCTTCTCAACGGACGTAGGGAAAATAGTAGGCAAGCAAGAGGGAAGGATCAACAAGCACTTGGGTTGAATTTTTATTTTGTAATCCAAGTTCGTATTCGATTTATTCAAATTCAACACAATTTAAATCCAATTTTATTTTAAACAACAAGTCATTATAAATTAAATTCCATTCTCTTTCACTAATTAATTTAATTAGTTCATTCATTTAATCCACTTCAATATTCAGTCCACAAATTAAGTTATCTAATTAGTTTTTCTTTTATTTTACAATTCTACATCTGATTTTTATTCCATTCAAAATTTATAACTTATAGTTATATAGTCACTTTACAATTTAAATTTTATTTTCAAATCAATTCGATATGGTTTCAAATTCCATTCCAATTTTATTTAACTTAGCTTAAGTTAAATTCAATTCATACAATTCATTTTAACTTAAGTTAAAATTCAATTCCAATTCCAACTCAATTTAATTTAATTTACCTCAAGTTAAATTTTTAATCCACACAATTCTCTTTTACTAACTCGATTTATTTAACTCTACCCAAGTTAAATTTTATTTCATATAGAAATTCACATTTCCCAAGTTATAAATCCAAAAAATTATTTTTCTTCTAGATTCACAAATCATATAGCTGAGAATTCAGAATTCAAACACCCGGTTCCAATTTAAATCATTTTTGAAACCAAATATATAGCTCGTTTTGGTTTTAACAACCAATCATCTGGGATTTTCGAAACCAATTTGGTTTTATCCAGCACAAACTCCCTTTAGGATTTTCAAAACAACACTTGTTTTCAGACAAAAATTTTCATATCAAATTATTACGGCAGCAATCCATCACTTAAAAACTCGAAAATAAACACTGATGATGATGCAGTCATCATCAGAGTTATTTTCCAACAACCAAGTGAGTTCATTGCTTCCAATTTCTTCTACATCCCATTTTTAATACATTCCTTTTCAAAAGCATTTTCAAACCAATACCGTTATTTTTTTCTTCAAAATATCTACTGAAACCAATTTCAAAACCACCAGGATTTTAAATTCCCACCTTAAATCCATTTCTATTTATAATCTCATTCACGAATTTCATTTATACCATTTTTATTTTCACAACACTTCGAAAAATAATTTCCAACTTTCCGGGATTTTAAATTTACAATTCTAGCTTGAATTCATTTTTGAGTTTAACTCATTTGTATAAACCATTTTCATACAATTTCTATTTGGTTATATTAACCATTTAAATTTTATAATCTGTTTTGATTACAATAATAACATACAAACACTCCAAATATACTATAATATCTCAGAAAATTATTTCTTTTCTATCAAAATATATCTTTGAGTAAAATTATTTCATTTACCCTCTTTACAAAACAATAATGTGTCGAATTACTCTATTCAAGTGTTTAGAAACCCATATCAATACAGTTGTACGGACTGTGCCGACCAAGTTTATAAGCCACTCAATAAATCAGCTAACATAATATAAAACATTTCATATCACTAACAAATACTCGCTCATATCTATTAATACACTCAAACCCATTCTAGGGTACTACTGACCCTATCTCTAATGAGTAATCGCCACCAAAGCCAAGGTTCTTGCTTAACCTTTAGCTCTGATACCAAATGTAACGGTCCGGGATTTTCGATCCTCGAAATCGACATTAATACCTCCACTGTATAGAATGCCGAGCAATCGAGTGCCGGAAATATCATATCATTAGGGGTGCAGAAGAAAGAGATAGAATAAACCGAAACAACAACACAGAATCTCACAATCGCAGCGGAATCAAATATAATATATAATAACATATTTTTATACAAAAGAAACTATAACTGTTAATAAACATACAATTATCATAGTACACCAATAAATAATCAAATTGGACAGTTATAATAACTTGTCCTCACCAGTGCTGACTATACAGTCTACACACACAGCGAAATATAATCAAATACGTGGTATACTTCTGAAATTCCCCAGCTCATCTCCCGAGCTCCATAGCATCCTATCCTAAATTTGAAAACTCGGTCTGACCTGAGAATTATAATAAAATAACACCCGAGTCAGTATGGAAAGCCAGCTTGAGAAATCACACTCAATTTGAATTATTACAGTTATCAAAATCCTTTGAAAAACAAAGGTATCTCGTAAGACCACGTCACACATAAACACGATGGGTTTTTACCTTACGATAACCAAAACACTGTTATAGAAAATCCTGTGATATTATAATAGTGTCTAAGTACAAATACTTAGTAAAATAGCCAAATTTGTTACGTTAATTAAATTCTAGCATACTAGGCTCAACAATCAAAACTGCAAAGGCTCGTAGTGGATATTGGATTCCAAACAATGATTGGGCTACTGAGGTACCGCCCGTCACAGTGCAGCTCTAGAAAAATGTACTAAGGACCTCGCTTGGATCCCCTGCCAACACAAGGCCAGCCTACCCATAACCTGGATAGTATCGAATATGTTATCACCTCGGGTGTTCCCACCCTCATCGAGCACTTACTTTCCATGCACAACCATATCTAGAATTTTTAATATATATCCAAGGATATCTAGAAAGGTGATAACATATCCTAATTGGATGCGACCCACTTAGCCTTGCTACATCTCCCCTGTTTTAGTCATTCCCGGTTGATGAGGCTTGAGGCTACATTTTACCTTTAGGATAGCATTCATACTTGGAATGCTAACACTACCTTCCATGCAACAATCCAATGATAACATTCATCTATACAAGTTGTTCTGGGTTTGAACAAACCAAATCTCCCAAGTTACCATCTTCATTATCTTCACGATTTCACAATTCGTAACGCATAAATCGGATCAAAGTGGTTTTCAGATAATTAAATCCAATCCCGGTCTCTTCGAAATGATCAACAAATTTGGTCAAATTTGATAGTCGGTTATTTAACTATCAAATTACACACATAAGCAGTCACTAGGCCCATATTATAAATATTTCAACATTTATTTAAAAATATCTTTATGAGATATATATATTTAATCCCTTCTAGTATTTCAATATTTGAAAACTATTTCCGATTCTTATATCCATAACAGGATATTTCCGAATTATTTCAATTCTTAGAAATATTTTCTTTCAATTCCATTTATAATTCAACACTTTGAAAATATTTCTATAATAGTAATCTCGTGGTTAAAATATTTCAAACCCTTCCAGTTCAATACTTAGGAAATATCTATAAGTATATTTTCCTAAAATCATTTATTTCTAATATTTAGAAAAATACTCCATTTATTCCTATTTCCCAAAATCCTTTACAATTCATTCATAAATTCCATAACTCATTTATAAATAATTCTATAAGTTCCTAGAAATTCATAAATTAATACCCTTCAAAATTTCCAAAATCGATTATACTTGCATATAATCCCAACTACTCAATTCTAACTTCTTTTATGAATTTTAATCCATTCTCGAAGTTCTCGTATTTAAATACTTCGGAAATTTCTTTAAGTTCCCAGAATTTCACTATAAGATTTCTCTTATAAAAATCATATCCGTTAAATAAACTCCGTTTACAAATCTCGAGAGGATTTATAAATAAATTTCAATCATTTCAAAACTCTATATATATAATAAGTATTTTTTTCAAAGAATATTAATTAATTTTTAAAATATGTTTAAGTAATTATTTAGAATATCAAAACACTTTAATTAAACATTGATAACTCATTTCCAAATCTTTTTAAAATAAAAATAATTGTTTAACAAAGCTTATTATAAAATTTAGAATTTATTTAAAATTAATATTAGATATTTGAAAAATCCACTTTTCAAAATATTTCAATACTAAGTAGTTTAAAATTACATAGTTTAATAAATAAAATTTTGCCTTTAAAAACAAACTTAACTTCTTAATAATAAAAATATATTTTTAAAATCTCAATAACTAATTTAATTTATAAATTCCTCTCGATTCACAACACTTCGATTTCATTCCGATTCACTAACCATCTTCACTTTTCAAAATAGAATCCACTTTTTTTTCCAAAAACTAATTTCAAATCTCGATAAAAATTCACACTATGAATTTTATATTCCCAATTTATCAATCGATATCACTTCCCTTATCTATAAACATTGTTTATAATTTATAAACCCCTTTTGAGAATCACTTGTTTATAAAAACAAGTCTCGTTTATAAAATCTCGTTTCATAAATCAATTCCTACATAAGCCCCTTTATTTTTCAAATCTATATTTAAATATCAATTATAATTTCATAACTCATTCTCATTTTATCTTTTTAACAATAGATTTATATTTCAAAAATCTATTTATAATTCAATTCCTATTTAAAATTCCGTTTGGAAATCTATTCCTCAATAAATCCAATTGATATTCCAAATTCACTCGAAAACTCGATTTCAACTTCCAAATCATATTTTATAGATATCATTAAATTTATTATTTAAAATTCCTTTGTATAAATTATTTTCAAAACCTCTATTTAAACATTTAATAAAATAGTTAAGCAAATTTCCAAAATCAAATCTTTTATTTAATTCAAATCCATTTCTTATAAAATACCCCGAGTCTATATAAATCTCTTAAATTCCAAAATTTCCTTTTTAATTTCTTTTAAAATTCAAGAATATAATTCATGATATTTAAAATACCATAATTAAGGCTAGTGCTACGATAGCATTCAAACATTCAATCCATATAACATTCTATAATAGATTATTTAATTCCATCATATATTACTATATATGAAACAATCAATATATATATTTAAGGAATCTAGTTGGATCCCTCCAACCTGTTTTCCTGCATCCACAGATGTTAAATAACATAAAATACCATTCCCACTTCGAGGGAGATATCGCAGTAATATAGGGTCATCCGCTATTTTGCGGGGAGCATAGGGTCTCATATACTCCAACAGGCGGGAAATAATATCCAACTACTAATATATAAACTAATATATATATATATATATATATATATATATATATAATATAACATCCAATTGATAATAATAATTATCAATTCATCTAATCATTCAATACTTAATTTCCAACAATTTAAATTAAATAGTAATCCAAGATGAGTGAGATTTACTCACTTTGATTTTTAATTGCAATCCGTTCCAATTTTATTCTATTTCGTAGATTCAGCATCTACGGACCAACTCGACTTGTTTCATATAATTTTGGATCTAACAAAATAAAATATTGATAATATAAGAATTAAATCTTAAACTATATTAATTTAATATTAATTAAAATTCTTAATGTCATATACCATACTAATCCATCTTCGAATGCCAACTGCTCCTCTTTCGATGATCATCTGACCTCTGCTCCATCACCATGAGTCAACCCCCACATCGTCTCACCCACCGCGCGCTCACTGACCGCCACCAACGCACCCTAGCTCGCTCGCACATGCTGCTACCTCCTTTACTGCCTCGCTTCAGCCTCACGTGCTCGCTCCAACATCACGCCCCTTCATCCATCGACTTCGCCTACAGTCCTGCCACCGTACGCGACTCCATGCACCACCGCACGCGCGCCCATCAGTGCACCATCGCGCGACCCAAGAACCCCAATCGCGAGCATGCCTCCATCCACTCGAATCCCCAACAGTATAACATGCCTCTCCGCCTTCTAGCACCTCAGGTGTTCTAGGAATTCACGATTTCGATTGCCTTATTGTTTCCTTTTTTAATCTCTGGTTCGAAAATTATGAAGGAGAAGGTCGTGTTTTTGAAATAAGAAGGAGAAGGAAATGGCGCATAGGGTGGCGGCACAGAGGTAGGGTGGCTTGAGTATAAGATAGGTTGGCTAATGTTGACATTGATTTGATTATATATATTTTAACATTCAAAATATCTCACATCACATATCTCCAAATTTCGAACCCCTATTGAGGTGTGCTGCCTGGCGTTCCTAACGTTATACCGCTATTTTGATCCCAGTGGAACAAGTTTTGAGTCCTAATTCGATCGTATGTGGAAGATAGCTTTTTAAATCGACTATCTAAATTAAATTCAATTAAATTATTTCTAGGCGTTTTCAGTTCGTACGACCACACGGTAAATCCAAATGTTACAAATTTGAAATCTGATAATAATACACTATTATGGATCCAATTGAATTGGTTTCGTTGAATTTCAAGACTGTGCCCCGGATCGCTATTTTAACGCGTCGATTAATCGATGATTTCAAAAATTTACGAAATCTCTTGAAATCTCAATTTTAAAACTTTATTAACTAAATTCTATTTTAAATAGAATTTTTTATCAACATTAGAAATCATTTCGATTCATATTCATCTCCAATTCAATTTTTTTTAAACTATTTTCAATTATTAAATTCAATAATTAAATTTATCCAACAAATCGCTATATTTGGAATTTAAGTTTTATTCCACTTATTTGATCGATAAACTTCATTTTAAAATTCCATTTACATTTCAAATCCAACATTTAAAATAAATTAAATGTTCAAAATCAACCGACTAAAAATCCGGGTCGTTACAAACTGTGATTTTATTCTAACAAATATATTGGATATAATGCTAATAGAAGACATAGGTCCATTAAGATTCAAATAGGCAAATTTTTAGAAATTTACCTATGTCACCCACTGCTAACACAGGCCAGACCAACAATGGTATCAAAGCTAGTATAGTCTATGCAGGCCCGTTAGCCAGCATTTATGGCCAACTAATGAACTTTTCTATTTTACTAGTATAAATTGCACGATACGTGCATCTAATATCTAAAGATATTTGGTTTTTATTTAAAAATGTTAATGGATGGATATGTGATATAAGTGCAAAATCTTTGATGGTCACAACGCTTTTATTTCAAATAGTTGTTGGTGGTGTTGGTGGCAAATTGTTAGTGAAATCCGTTGATGGGTGGTCGCAAAGAGGACGGTGGTAGAGATAAGTCACCAATAATGAGATTCTGTTAATAGAAGAGGGTATTTTTGGAATTTCAAAAGGACACCGTGGAAATTCTATCCATTGAATTCTCTTTATTAATAGTAGAGATATGTGCTATTCGACATTGTGGATTATGTGCAGCATCCAAAATTTGAGATGAAGTAATGCGTTGACTCGGCAATCCACCTGTGTTATAAATTTTGATCACCCGATTTTTGGTCCAGTGTTAAAACAAACCTGTGTATATTATAGTACCTAAAATTTCATTCCAACTGCTATTTCAGTAAAGACAGGTTATTATTGTACGTGCAACTTTTAAGAAGAGAAGACTATCTATTGCAAAATTGGAAAATGGAGAAGCGGGTGGTTCAGAAACCCATACTAATTCATAGAAACATAATTACGTTGCATTGCTAATCATCCGATAGCAACATAAGCATATAATAATAACACAACAATATAATTAATTAATTAACTATAAATTGAAATGGACGCGGCTCGTTGAAGAAGACGTAGAAATCGTCGTCGGTGTAGAATTGATTTCCGTTAGTGGACAATCGACTGATGTAGTTGCAGTAGTGGAGGATTGCGTCAATGTAGTTGAAGTAATGGAGGATTAGGAAATGGAACTGACACTGTTTTCGTGGGCTAGCAAGCGGATGGTAAAGTGAGCGACATGTGAAGGGTAGTTTGGGAATTTCAAAAAGACACGGTTGATCTTAGTTCTTTGAATTATCATTATTAGAAGTAGAGATGTTGTCTAAAGTAGTATTATCAAAGCTTAGGGTTGGATGAAAAGTATTCTCCTCACCCTAGCTACTAGCCTGGCCTATTTGATGGAGTAAGTCTAAAAGGTTTGTTCTGATGTAAGGTCCAAGATTTCTTTGGGCATTAGGCTAACTTTCAAATTAAGATTTTAAAATTTAAAATATATTTTAAATTTAAATGCTAAATTTAAAATATAAAAGGAAATTTTATAAATGTTATAAAAGAAAATTTAAAATTTTCAAAATAGTTCTGAAAAATTAATTTAATTATTTTTGAAATATTTTTATAAACATTTAATTAATATGATTAATTAATTAACTATATATATATTGATATATATATACATATATAACTATAAAGGTTATAGCTTAATGTTTATCTTAAAACTAACAAAGGTAAATCGGATAAAATTTCAAAATTTATTAAAATAATTAATTAAAATGTTCGATTAAATAAATAAATAATTTAATAATTAATTAACTAAATTTTAATTAATATACATATATTTGATATATATGTATATATAGCCATATAGGTTACTGTTAAATGTTCTTCTTAAATAGTTTAAGATGAATATAATTTGATATATATGTATATATAGCTATATAGGTTATTATTAAATTAAGAATTAAATATGATTTAATTAACAAGATACATATAAATATAATATAAGTTAATTAAATTATAATGGTTACAAACAAATTATACTCATATAAATATATATGTATAATTATAAATGAAACTGACCTAAATCCCAAAATAAATATTTGGAAAAAATGCATATGTATGGAACATATACAATGATTTTATACGTTTTTGACATTTGAATCACGAGGGTATTTCATAATAAATACATTACTCCTTAAATCGGTATTACCCGAAATATATTAAAAGATTTTGAATCTTTAATATATATTGCCTCTATTATTTATATATTGATAGATTACTTGCATACACAATAATTGTTGAGCAAACTAAAGCTAGAGCTATTATGGGTAATACTATTTTTGCCTAGACAAGGTAAGACACATGTATGTATTCATTAAGAAAACTCAATATATATGCTTTATACTTAGGCCATCGTGAAATGATAAGTAAGAGTGAATGATCTCTCTTGATTTGCTGAGAGAAATCAAGTCGAGGTCGATATTGGGGCAAAGACTACGGTTAGGAGTTGAATATGATACGACCAATAAAGAGTTATATATTGTTTATGGGCTCATGATTTATTGAGCAAACTCAAAGTCAGAATCCCAAGGTAAGCAAGTCCTAACACTCACTAGAGAAACCGAAAGGTTTCTATATATTTTTTGGACTTTGAGGAATATAAAAATTGAGTGGGAGCCTTATTAGAAAAATGAAATGATTATAACTATTTTTTCAAATACTGTAATAATACATGTTATACAATATGAATATTATCTATTCAATAATTTGGTGCAATAATCTAATTGATAAATATCTTTATCAATTGATTTATACTAATGTAATGGCCCGAATTTTGACTAACATTATTTAGGCCATTTAATTAGATAAATTAAATAAAATAATGTAGATGGATAAGGGATTGAGATTTGTAAATTAATAAGGGGGTCATGCCTTAATAAATATAAGCAAAAGAAATTAAAATCAAGTAAGTAGAAGGTGTATGATAAGGGAAAAATAGGAATAGTATCATTCTTATATCCTAAACCCTTCTTACTTTCATGTATAAAAGTGGGTATGTTGTCAAAAATGGGTTACCAACACTCTTCGGAAGTTTTTGAAGAGATAAAAGTGAAGAATGAAAATTGAAAATGAGAATTATCTAACAAAAACTCCAAATAACAGAAAGTAAATTGCACATAAGACGACAATTTAGAGTGGTTCGGCGTTTCGCCTACGTCCACTATGAAGTTTGAAGATTTTATTGCTCGATGCTTGAAGATTACAATTTCTTATAACGTAGTACAACAGATTTTATGATTATAATCTGAATCTAAGGCGGCAATGGTGATCTGGAGTAAATCTGGCAGAATCTGGGCGCTCTTTAGCTCTTAAAATTGTCCAACCCCTTTTCTGAATGACCAGGGGCTCTATTTATAGGTGTAGGAGGCTGATATTTCGCCTAAATTTCGGGAGACCACTTCTGGCACGTGAGGGGGCCCACGCGCCCGCCTTTAGGAAATCTGGGCCCACTTCGGGATCGATTCGAAATCCATTCGAATCGATCAAGAAAACGTCCAATCGAGCTGAAATTTGGTGTGGACATTCTTCAACATGTGCGCAAGCTTCTGTGAAAATTTCATAGCATTTGGACTTATAGATCTCGAGTTATGATCGATTCGAATTGGTGTTCTTCGGCAGGCCGGTAAGTTCGAATCGATCACTTCGAATCGATAATGGCACATGACTTCGTGATGACGTGGAGCGGAACTTTAGCTTTGATCCGCTTTCTTCGCCTATTTGATCGAGTCGTCCCGGAGACTTCGCCACCTTGACTTGGTGGATTCGAAGGCTTTAACCACTCTAGGATTCGACCTAGGCTTTGGTCGTATCGATCGTGAAATGCTTCGATCGATACGAAGTCAATGTGGCTGGATGGATTCGAAGCAAGGCACCTCGATGGATTCGAGCATGCCACCTATGCATGGATTCGAAGCAGAGCATCCTATTGGATACGAAGTATGGTGTCTTCATGGGTTCAAACATTGGTCATATGTGATGGATACGAACTAGGGATTACTGAGCGATTTGAATAGGACTTTGACCAATGGATATGAACTTGGGAATGGATAATCAATACGAGGATAGACCATTTGATGGATTCGACCTGCTCGATACGAAGCCAAACCGTCTGTTGGGTTTCGACCTGATCGATATGAAGCTGGAGGATGCGAAGCTTATGCCAGGAGATCATTGTGACGTGGTCTTTCTGTCAATGGATTCGAACTAGGAGACGGTGATCGATTCGAAATAGACAAGTGTTGATGGATACGGACAAGAAGTCGCCCGATGGATTCGAACATGGGTTTCTCCTATGGATTCGAATTATTGGGTATCTCCTTTATTTCGATTCGATCATAACTCAAGCATACGAGGTCGGATTGACTTGAAACTTGGAATGTTCGCTTTCCTTGCTTTGCTCGTGTCTTATCAATTGCAGCTCGATCTGGACTCGGATGAAATTCATTGATGTCCATGATGTACTTGCGATGTAACTAATTTCCAGGACGGATAGTCATTGATTTCTAGTCAGTTCCTTGGTGTCACGACCTTGCCAAAAGGTGGGATAACATTTTCTCCCCAAAGTACATCTTGTGGAAACATGACGTGCTTTGAAAAGTTGCGGTTTCTCTTTGATTAATCATCGTATTTCTTGTTGAATGTTGTACTCTGCATTGCTGTAACTAACTGTTGTATGATAGTGATTAGCTGTTTGTTGCTATAATCGTAATGTGGTGAGTATTCGATCCCTGTGAATGTTGAAGATTGAATATTAGTCCGGCATATATGAATATATGTTATCTTGACTTTTTCTAACGTTGCGTGTTCACGAGTCGTTGCCAGTTCAGTTTGTTATCAAATTTCATATTGATTCTCTCCTGAACCGATTTGAAATTTGAGTTGAAACAACGCTTGATGGCTGTTTTTGACTACCCTCTTGTATCGATCCTCTCCTGAATCGATGTAAAAGGTTGAAAAGTAGTTTTTTATATCGATGCGGGTCGAATTGATGGATACGAAATGCTCATTCGCATTGATGGTCACAAATGGATACGAAATGATCGTTCGTATCGATAGGTTTTGATGGATACGAAAACAAAGTTTGTATCGATGGTCCAGTATTGTTGCGAGTCGATGGTCATAGAATAGGCACTTCGAATCGATCAGTACCACATTGCCTCGTATCGATGGACCCTATGTCGTTGGACGCGAATAGGCAATTTTTTCGATTCGCATCGATGAATATTGGCTCCTTGAGGTTAAGACTCGTAGGATTCGAACGACACAGTTTACATCGGTAGAGCGTGGGTGGAGTTGAATCGAATTGAAGTGTCGAACCGATGAATCCTGGTGGTAATTTCGCCTTGTTGAAGGCAGAGTCCGATGGATTCGAACAGAACATTCGAATCGATCTGTGGTTTTGACTGGTTGCGAGCGGTCACATAGACCGGGAGGTGAATCGGCCCGGTTGCGTTCTAAGTTTTATATAAATACTGGGTACCTCGGCATTTTTTACTTTTTACTTTTCACTGTTGCTTTCTTGCGCGATCAAATCGATCCTAGATCTCAAGAACAAAGACGAACACACTGCTCTTTCCCTCGAATCGACCCAGCGTCTAACTCCTTCGATCCAATTACACATCTAGGTAGATAATCCGACTATGTATTCGAAGTTCTAAGATTTGAAATTCCCCCTATTTCCATTCGTGTTCGTATCGATCTTGATGGAGTCGAAATCAGGGATGACACCAAGAAAGGTTGAATGAAGGAGAAGTATGGGAGAGAAAGTCAGAGCCTTTCCTTCGTGTCGATCTGGAATGACGGCGATCGAATTGATCTGGGAATGAGATTCTTCCATGGCTATCGGATCGATCTGGATGTACAAAGTGGAGGTTTGTGGGTCGAATCGATCACAGATGGTGAGTCCTCGTATCAATCCATAACGATCGATACGAAGTTTAGGCTACTTTGCTGTTTTGAAGTTTTATTTCCAAAGATCGATTCAAAGGCCAGACCGTTGATGGACACGAAGCTTCGGGGTTCTTGATCGATTCGAGAGTTCGGCCGTGATCAATTCGAATTGTATTGATTCGACTAAGACCGACTCGGAACAATGCCCCTCTAATCGATTCGAAATTTTTGATTCCAGCCTTGATCGGTACGAACAAGTCTTTATGGATATGAAAATTTCACATAATTAATGGCATGATTCCGACGAGCTTCATCTTTGCATACTTGGACTGAACTTTTAAACGGCATACTTAACTGCCCTCCGAAGCTCGTCGATGAAACTGTATTTTGGCAAAAAGTACCGTAACCTGAATTGATCTTCGTGGGGTTAAATAATACGGTTGTGTCGATCAGTGATGACGGTCACTCTGAATAGATTTTGATATTCTTGCGGTTTGCATATTTTTTTTCAATTTTGTTGAGTTTCCCAAGTATTTGCTGCACTTCACTGCACAACACTTTCACACACTTTACACTGGGAAATGAACGGTTTTATCACATGCTTAACGTTACTTTCTGGTGAGTTAGTCAGTGATGGAATCCTCGAGCTCTCAGCAGCAAGAGATTCAGAGTTCTCCCCCTCTAGTTCTCGAAGTTCCAGACATCCCAGCGGAGATAGTAGATCCAGCTCCTGACGAGCTGCAAGACGCTATATTTATTGAGGATCCTATAGAATCCGTTCAATCCAATATTTCTGAAAACTTGTTGGGTAGGATATGCACAAGACACCACATTTCTTTGGACGATGTGCTATTGCCGGGTTCTAGCGACAGACCTCACTGTCTGCCCGAAGGGTACACCGCCTTTTATCGCCATGCTTGTGCGGCTGGGACACTCCCTCCATTTAATCAATATATTAGGGAGATGTTATCATTTCTTGGGATTGCTCCCTCTTAATCACACCCCAACGGGCATGCGCTGCTGAACAGTGCGTTTATCGTATTTATGGACCATCTCTTCCGTCCACCAAGGCCAACAAAAATCAGATATCTATTTAATTTCAAGAGTAGAGGTGATAGTCCATCCTTTACGTTTTTGGAGGCAGTCAGGAACTGCCAGGTTATAACCGGAGCCTGGACCAGACTCAGCTACTTCAAGAATGAATGGTTTTATATCCGGTGTCCTCCAGGTTTTGCCAGGCGGTGGCTATCTAGGCGTAAGTGTCGTAACCCATCGATGATCTACTTGATTAATAGTTTTTTAGCACTGGTATTGACATTCTACTTTTCTTACAGCTATTATTTCCAGACCCGACGGCGGGTATTACAAGGGCATGGTTCGGAGCCTTTAAGAGGTCCCGAGCGATTTGAGGCACATCGACTTGGTGTTGACTGACTATAACTTAAGAGCTCTTGGCTTGATTGAAGTAAATCAAAGCATAGTCACTGAAGGGATGCTAAGGCCCGTTCCAAAGAAGAAGAAGAAGAAGAAGAAAATGGCGAAGAAAATGCTCGGATTCGTAACAACCGAAGTGAGCGACGAAGAACGGACTCACACGGACGTCGAGCCGATGGCTGATTTTTCAGGCAATTTTGAAGAATTGGGAGAGAGACGGAAAAGCAAGGCTGTCGTTTCCAAAAAACTTAAACCTAATAGATGGAAGTCTGTAGATGTGTCTCCTCCCACTTCCGGAATCATAATTTCCGAGGCTGCTCCTTCTCAATCGAGAGATACCTTTGAAGGGCTTGGTGATATTCCCATCCCGAATTACATATCAATTCATCACAATCCCGAGTTGGAAGAATTCCGAGATATTTTAAATATGAGTGAGCCTTTTCCTTTTAGTGCGGTCAACACTTCCGGTTGGTCAGGGGGTTTACACATTTACACACACTTCCACAACACTACACGATTTCCGCATATTGGACGTTATTTTTATAGGATGCATAACTGCGGTTCCTTCTTATTGCAGGTGAGATGTCAGGTCGTGGATCCACACTGGATAGGCTCCGCAATGTTCACCGATCTTCCTCATATTATGAGTCCCGTTGGAGGGAATCAGATAGGGATCACGGGCGAGGTTATATCGGCCAGGAGCGTTATGACAGAGATCGAGATTATTGGCATGGCCATTCTGGTCAAGAGCATACTGATAGAGACAGAGGCCATAAATATCAATCATGGTCTCGTTCTCCTCTGCCTTCTAGGGCCCCTATAGATCCCCTTGAGTCTTCGCAGCAACAACAGCCTTCTCAATCTTCAAGGCCTGAAACTCAGCGGCAAAGAGTTGAACCACAGACAGCTACCATTGTTGAACAGGCTCCGGCAGAATTGACTAGTGAAGGAGCCATCAAGCTTGCTCAGATGAAAAAGGATTTTCCAGAAATTTGTCTGGATGCATATGTCTTCCCTCCCCATCTCAAGAGGATTCCTCCGGATGCCGAGAATATCGCGCATGATTATATCCATGACTTTTATGCTCAATATAAAGAGTGGTATAAGGTAGCTGTGAAAGCTTCAAAAGTAGATTTTGACCGGGCAAAAATTATTGAGAAACGTGATGCTGACCTTGCCCAAAAAGGTCGCATCGTCCAGGTTCTCCAATCAGAGATCGAGTCATCTCGAAGTTTGGAAATTCAGGTGCTCAAAAAGCATGACGAGGTCGTGGCGAAGATGGCAAGGATGCAGCAGGCACACTGTTCCTTAGTGGAAGGGATGGGCCATCGCTATACCACCGTATTAGCCGAGTGGGACACCGCTGTTAAAGAGCTGAATGAGCTTAAAGCCAAATTCGCCGAAATGGTGAAAGAAAAAGATGATGCAAACACCGCTGCTCAGGAGGCATGCGATCAAGCTGTATCACTTCGAGCTGAACTTGGTGCGGCGATGGCAAAGGTTAAGACTATGGAAGCAGAAGTTGAGGAAAAAATTAAGGCGGAGCGGTCCCGGATTGAGGCTGATTTTGACGATCTCCTGGTCACATATAACGCCAACGTGCTGGAACACAGAAATTTATCTTGGCTTGGGGATTACTCTATGCTCTTGTACAATGCCTGGACTAGGCTGATGGAGGAAAAGAAAGCAGCGAGTCCGGATGAAACACTGGATGATTTCGAACTTGAGACGCGCTTGCTCACTGAGGAGGAGAGGAAGGTTCTCCACGAGGCGATGATTTCCGAGGAAAAAGAGAGGCTGGGTGATAGGCAGATGGAGACCAACGAAGACTCGGGGGTCGAACATCACGGAACAAGTGCTGAAGTTCTAATTCTGTCATTGCCCGAAGCCACTACTGCGGTTGATCTCCAGCCTATCCCTACTTATAATCCGGATCAGCCACAGTTGTCTCCCTTCGGAGCATCTGCCTCTGTACCTGCCCACACTCCGGGTCATGCTAAGGAAGGTATTTGAACATCTCCCGCATATACTTAGAGTGGTGAATCTGAGGCAATATATTTAGCTAACAATCTTCGCTTTCTTATATTCAGTGACCGAGACTGCTATCTCTGCGCCTTCTGCATCTCAAGTCCTTTATCAAACGTAGGAGGCCATTGTTACCGAGGCGATCATGACAGCTACCGTGGTCTGTGAAGGGGGAGAATCGAGCATGTTATCTTTCGATGCACAGATGATTGAGGAACTTCTTAGTCAACCTAGAGACCCATTCACAGATCCATCTTTCGCCATGAGCGGGGGTGCTCCAACTATTAGCTCCTTCATGCCAGCCACCAGTACGTCCAGCGCGGCCCAAGTACCTCGTGATGATGAGATTCTTGCCGAGATCAATGCTGAGATGGCGGATGTGACAGCAGGTAGTATTTCGGGAGGTGGCACGGTACCGTCTGGCCCAGCTCCATTGATGATGATATCGCCAGGTGGCATCGTGGTAATCGCAAGCGCTCCTGCTCCGCTTCCTGTTACAGTTGCCATGCCTCCAATTCAATCCTACAAGAGAATTTCTGTCGCCTCAAGCTCCAAGGAGGATGTTGACATTATGCCGCAATCGGAGGACAAAACGGAGAAGAGCAAAAGATTGCGGAGGAAGTCGGGTAGCGGATCCAACGGGACTACCCCGAAAAAGAAATCGAGGAAGAAGAAAGATTGAGTGCTTCTTCAGTTTGTTATGTCATATTCGGGGGTAGTATTTTGTTTTGTCTTTTTGGTTTTCTGTAGCCGTGTATAGATGCACGCTCGGCCCCCGCTAGTAGGGACTTTTTGAATTGGCTTGTAATTGGATTCCTTTTGTTGATAATTGAAATGAAAACATATTCTCTTTTGTCTTCAATTCAATATTTGTTTTGGTTCTGCCCCCAGCCTCGGGGATAAGCCATAATAGGCGTTGTGTGAAATTATCCATGGTTTAGTGTTAACATCCACACTCTAGGGACTTTTCTTTTTGGCTAATAACTTGGTTCACGAGCGCGTGATGCAACTCTGTTGAGGTGCGGTTGAAGTCGCTTGGCGGACGGATCCTCCTTCCTTGAAACCGCATTTGGTTATTTATTCTCAGGTTTGCGTTCTCAGACTTCGGAGTTTGTTAACGCTTATACCCAGCTCGTGCTCTCGGAGTACTCTGGGATTCATTTTATGTTTATACTCCGTCTCGCACTTCGGAAGTACGGAGTTGACGTATGTTTATACTCCGCCTCGCACTCTGGGAGGACGGAGTGGTTTAATGTTTATACTATGTCTCGCACTCTGGGAGTACGGAGTTGGTAGATTTTTATACTCCGTCTCGTGCTCTGGGAGTACGGAGTTGATTGAGGTTTATACCCCATCTCGCACTCTGGGAATATGGAGTTGATGAATGTTTATACCCCGTCTCACACTCTGGGAGTACGAAGTGGTTTAATGTTTATACTCCGTCTTGCACTCTGGGAATACAGAGTTATTTAATGTTTATACTCTGTCTCGCGCTCTGGGAGTTCGGAGTTGACGTATGTTTATACTCCGTCTCGCACTCTGGGAGTACGGAGTTGATGTATGTTTATACTCCGTCTCACACTCTGGGAGTACGGAGTTGATGTATGTTTATACTCCGTCTCGCACTCTGGGAGTACGGAGTTGATGTATGTTTATACTCCGTCTCGCACTCTGGGAGTACGGAGTTGATGTATGTTTATACTCTGTCTCGCACTCTGAGAGGGCGGAGTTGAGTGAGGGATTGTCGTGTATCAGCCCATTTTTAGCCTTGATGTGATGGCTTGCCCCCGAGCTCGGATTTCACTTAGCGAGTGGCCGGTCGTATCACTGCCACCCCCTATTTGAATAAATTCCACTGCATGATGGAATTTAGCTCTCCGTGTGTCGTGATGTCGTACATTGTATTCAATGAATCACAGCTCTGGCTTGAAGAAATGGAATTTTATTGTTGAAATAAAAAAATATGGCAAAGTTGGTTGCCTTATTACAAGTTCTAATTTCGAAATGCAGAAACAAATTTTAAAATGGAATTTAAACTAAATAGATAGACATAGCCTATTATTTGCAGTAGCGACGAAGACTTTCGCTATTCCAGGCCCTTGGTAAAGTTAGACCATCAACGGTCGCTAACTTAAATTTGCCATAACCGGGCTTTCGCTTAATTCCATGTGACCCTCTCCACGTTGATCTCATGTGTGGGAGTGTCGAATAACCTTTTTTGGTGACAAGCTCATCGAGTTCAAAAGCTTTAAGTCGGTCCTTAGCATTACGTAATCGGGCGACTCGATTTCGGCGTATGATCGTTCTCAAGTCAACCTGGTCGCCCTGGATGACCCCAACTCCGTTGACGGTAGGGAACTTTAAAGTCAAGCACCACGGGGCAATTACGGCCCTGAATTCAGCAAGGGCAGGTCGACCTAAAAAAGTGTTGTATGGCGAGCTTATATTCAACACAACGAACTGTAATGTCCGAATCCTCCTGTGTTCTCCGGCTCCCAACTCAACTGGTAACTCCACCATCCCAACAGGTATGTAGCGCTACCGTTGAATCCATGGAGATGAGTTTGGCAGGGTTTTAGATCTCTGGCTTTTATCTTCATTTGATTGTAAGCATGTATAAATAGGATATTCACAGATCACCCACTGTCAATCAGGATCCTATTCATCCACATCGGACCTACTTGAGTCGATATCACAAGTGGGTCAATAGTTGGGCTTCCGACGCTATCAACATCGATGTCTCGGAAAATGATGTCGTTAGTCATCGTTCTTTTTCGCTTGGTTGAAGGTCTATCGTCCAAGTTACTATCATACTCGAAGTTCGCACGTTTAACTAAGTTGTTATATGATTCCATTTCCTCCCAGCTTCGAACCGCTGGATGAGGACCACCACTTACTGTGTTTATAACCAGCCTTCCGCCCGTACGAGCGGGTTCTTCCTATCTTTCCTGATTTTGTGCACGATTTTGATTTGAGGGGCCCGCACCACCAGACTGCGGTGCCCGCACAAACTGGTCTAACTTTCTCTCCCTGATCAACTTCTCAATGAGGTCCTGCAAATGTAGACACTAATTGGTATTGTGGCCATAACTCTCGTGAAATCTACAAAACTTCCCTGTTTGAATCTGCCTCTCCGACGATTGCTTCGGAGCAGGCTTCTTATATTGCACAATGTTGCAAGTTTTTAAGTACACGTTTTCCAATGATGTATTTAACGGCGTGTAATTATCAAACATTGGAGCCCTACGTCGTGGGCCTCGGTTCAGATCTCTTTTCTTATCTTGACCATTGTTGCCTCTCGGCTGGGTTTGTTTGTTCTGTATATTTAACTGAACTTTTCCAGAACTCTCACCGGACTGATTAACTGCTACGTTACTTTGTATTCCTTCACTTCTGGGCCTCGCATCGTCCTGCTTCCTAGATTGTTTCGCATCCTCTTGCCATAAGAATTGAGCGGCTTTGGAGTAGAAACGGTCCAATGATGTGGGTGGTTTCCCAGCTAACCAATTTCCAAACTCAGAATTGGGATCGATCCCTTTGGTTAATGCCATCAAAATCGAGTTATCATTGGGATTACTAATCTCCACACATGCTGCATGAATCTCTCCAAATAACGTCTGAGTGTTTCTCCATGAGCTTGAGTGACACTAGATAGGGTGTTAACGTCTTTAGGTCTAGCAACATGCATATGGAACTGTTCGACAAATTTCTTAGCTAGTTGATCGAACGAAGAGATAGATCTAGATGGCAACCTTGTAAACCACATTGTTGCGATTCCTTCCAGAGAGATGGGGAAACTTCGGCACTTCACTGCATCATCAGCCCTTGCAGCGCTCATTGACCATTCATATTTCAAAATATGCTGATTGGGGTCACTACTTCCTTCGTACATTGGGAGAGTTGGCATTCTGAATCGCCGAGGAGGATCAGCGTATAATATTTTGTCTGTGAAAGGAGTATGACTACGGGAGATTCCCCAGTCGTCATTGGTAAGCCCTTGGCTTTCGCGAATCATCTGACGTATCATGGTTGAAATATCGGCCATAGCCACATTCTGTGCATGCTGAGCTAAGGTGTGGTCGGGTTCCACAGTGTGAGTTTGGACCGGACGCTGTCGACGACCTATGTCTCGCCTCCTTGGCTCAGCATCTTCCGGGACGTATGGTTCAGGAGTACGCCCACGTTAATGATTATTCGGATCTAACAGATTTCGGGTATCAACCCTTGTTTCTACCGCAGCAGTTGTAGTGCGATTGTCCGTGGTATATTGTGGAACAGCACCTCCTCGTGATGAGGGCCCGGTCTGGAAGCTGGTTGATGGTCTAACCCTCAATTGTCCTACAGTTAAGGCAGGTTGATATCCGGTAGCTTGAGTGTGACTCACATCTAATCGGGGACGGGTAGATCTGCCGTGATAGTCAGATGAGGCGGAACTTTCCATGGACGGGTGGGAAGCATCATCCCTCCTGGTCCTCCTGCACCTTCGGCGGTTTAATTGGTTGGTTAATTCAGCGTTAGCGCGCAGCTGTTCAGATAATTGTTGCCGAATTTAAGTCAGTTCTTGGAGCAACACTTGGAACTCCTGTCTAGTGACTGGTCCTGACGGATCTGAGTGAGCAGTGTTGTCTTGATTGGATGGTGGCTACTGTATGGGATTCTGTCTATCCTGTCCTTCTTGATCAGCAACCGTAGAGGCAGTTCTTGTACTAACCATCTTAAGTGGTGGAGTCCTTTCCTAGACTTTACGCAAATTTGAATAGGATGGAAGGATTCCGAATTAGAGATCTGGATCTTCCTCTTGGATTTATGCAATCCGGTGTCGATGGGAGATCCAAGGAGCAAGAGAAAAACTGGTTTTTCTCAGTGAAAGCACCAAAGTGTTTGTACCAAAAATGGGCACAACACTCTTCGGAAGTTTTTGAAGAGATAAAAGTGAAGAATGAAAATTGAAAATGAGAATTATCTAACAAAAACTCCAAATAATAGAAAGTAAATTGCACAGAAGACGACAATTTAGAGTGGTTCGGCGTTTCGCCTACGTCCACTATGAAGTTTGATGATTTTATTGCTCGATCCTTGAAGATTACAATTTCTTATAACGTAGTACAATAGATTTTATGATTATATTCTGAATCTAAGGCGGCAATGGTGATCTGGAGTAAATCTGGCAGAATCTGGGCGCTCTTTAGCTCTTAAAATTGTCCGACCCCTTTTCTGAATGACCAGGGGCTCTATTTATAGGTGTAGGAGGCTGATATTTCGCCTAAATTTCGGGAGTCCACTTCTGGCACGTAAAGGGGCCCACGCGCCCGCCTTTAGGAAATCTGGGCCCACTTAGGGATCGATTCAAAATCCATTCGAATCGATCAAGAAAACGTCCAATCGAGCTGAAATTTGGTGTGGACATTCTTCAACATGTGCACAAGCTTCTGTGAAAATTTCATAGCATTTGGACTTATAGATCTCGAGTTATTATCGATTCGAATTGGTGTTCTTCGGCAGGCCGGTAAGTTCGAATCGATATGATCGAATCGATCACTTCGAATCGATAAATGGCACATGACTTCGTGATGACGTGGAGCGGAACTTTAGCTTTGATCCGCTTTCTTCGCCTATTTGATCGAGTCATCCCGAAGACTTCGCCACCTTGACTTGGTGGATTCGAAGGCTTCAACCACTCTAGGATTCGACCTAGGCTTTGCTCGTATCGATCGTGAAATGCTTCGATCGATACGAAGTCAATATGGCTGGATGGATTCGAAGCAAGGCACCTCGATGGATTCGAGCATGCCACCTATGCATGGATTCGAAGCAGAGCATCCTATTGGGTACGAAGTATGGTATCTTCATGGGTTCAAACGTTGGCCATATGTGATGGATACAAACTAGGGATAATTGAGCGATTCGAATAGGACTTTGACCAATGGATATGAACTTGGGAATGGATAATCGATATGAGGATAGACCATCTGATGGATTCGACCTGCTCGATACGAAGCCAAACCGTTTGATGGGTTTCTACCTGATCGATACGAAGCTGGAGGATGCGAAGCTTATGCCAGGAGATCATTGTGACGTGGTCTTTCTATCGATGGATTCGAACTAGGAGACGGTGATCGATTCGAAATAGACAAGTGTTGATGGATACGAACAAGAAGTCGCCCGATGGATTCGAACATGGGTTTCTCCTATGGATTCGAATTATGGGGTATCTCCTTTATTTCGATTCGATCATAACTCAAGCATACGAGGTCGGATTGACTTGAAACTTGGAATGTTCGCTTTTCTTGCTTTCCTTGTCGTGTCTTATCGATTGCAGCCCGATCCGGACTCGGACGAAATTCATTGATGTCCATGATGTACTTGCGATGTAACTAATTTCCAGCACGGATAGTCATTGATTGCTAGTCAGTTCCTTGGTGTCACGACCTTGCCAAAAGGTGGGATAATAGAAATAGTATCATTCTTATATCCTAAAACCTTCTTGCTTTCATTTCTTACTCATTTCAACATTTATAAACAAAACCAGAACACTTATAAGTTCGACCGGCCACCATTAAGAGAAATCAAAGGAAGAAAAACTAGGAATCAAGTAGAAATCTTGAAGAAATTAAGCAAAGAACAAATATCAACCTTATTAACACCAAGCTAAGGTGAATAATGATCTTACATCTCATTTTTATTGATTTTAGTTTCTAGTTAGGTCCGAATTAATTTTGCAAATAATATGCCATGATATGATTGTTTAAATGGATATATATATGCTTGTTGATGATTTATGTTACTTCATATAGATTTTATGATAAGTTTAAATTTGAAAAATCTATTAAATGACATCCAAATGACTTGCGTTTTTAATATATGATCAGAAACATTATTTATGAAGTGGCTTTCAAATTTCATAATTTTCTAAGTTATTATGGATTTATTATGAATTTTCTATAAAAGAAAATTAAAATTAGGTTTAAATTAATTACGGCAAATATATGTTGATTTTGAGTCCGAAATTTAAATATGTTAGAAAACATATTAAAAGTGAATTATGGTAATTATTGAGGAATTCTCCGAAGTATTTTACTATGATAATAAAATTATTTATGCTAGGAGACTTAAATGTTTTATATGTTTTACCAAGGAAAAGGGCTTATTTATTAAACGTTTTAATTAATAATTCTGATATCGGCAGCACTTTTAGAAAAAGATTTTCATAAAGGAATGCAACCAATTATGTTTTTACAAATTGGGCATGTTAGGTGACAAGAAATTACTTTTAAAGGCTAAAATAAGTTTTACTTGGATATACTGCTTCGCCACTTCCATCTGTTGGCTTTCGACACCATACCTTTACCAAACTCATTCGAAACCGATGCGCATGGTATCAAATAATTGATACGTAGTGATTGGGAGAAAGGAGGAGGGTACAGTGTCGAAAGGTTACTTTCGAAGGAGTAGAAGCTACTCTTGTTAACTTTGAACTATTTTTTATAAATGATGCTTTCGAAGGGGTTGGAGTTAGCTTTCGACTTAATCAACTTGCCTTTGTTTATATAAAAGAGTTTTCGAATGAGTTGTCGCCTTTATATTATAAAAGAAGCTTTCGAAAGGATAAAACCAATGCTGTCGCTTTCATATCTTTCGAACTAGTTAAGGTCGCTTTTCTTTATGGCCGTAAAATAATGGTTTCGAAAGGTTGCTTTCGCCTTTGTGCTTTGAAGGTGCCTTTCTCAATGCTTTCGAAAAGGTCCTATAACTATTTTAAAATGGTTTTAGAGGCAATGGTTTTGAAAGGGGGTTTTGATTTTATCCTCTCTTTTACTTGGAATAAATGCTTTCGAAAGTAATGCTTTCACCCTAGTTCTTTATGACCCTTAGTTATATTAAAGGTTAAACCTATTGGTTTCGAAAAGAATAATTATTAAAGGTTTCGAAGCAATGTTTCCACGATTCTTCACTTAAACCCAATGTTTTCAAAATGTTTATTTTGAGTATTTTAATGGAGGGTTTCCAATGATTTCGAAAGACAAATTTAAATGGCTTTAAAAGAGGATGTCTAAGGTTTTAGTAAAGCTTTTGAAAGGGTTGTTCTCAATGATTTTGAATGGCACTATTTAAAGTTTTTGAACAAGGGGTTCGAAGGTTTTACCTGGGCTTCATGGTCTAAAATCTTTTAAGTTGAAAAGGGTTTAAACTTACTTTGAAGGGACAGATAACCCCATTGATAAGGTTTCATCAACATTGTTTTATGTAAAGTATATATTATGGCATAAGTATTTTGAGTAAAGCAAAGTATATGATTTCCTTGTTTTATAAAGATATGATTTGAAGGGTAAATCATTTGTAAAGACCGTTTACAAGAAAATAAAATTTTAACAGCGTAGTTAACCCTAAGACAAGAAATGAAACATGAATAGGATAGTTAACCCTAAGTTTAAGAGATATTAGGAAACCAGATGGGACTCGTGTAGGGTCATACCATATACTTTAGCTATTAGCCCCTAGCTAAAATAAGTCCAAAATTCTAGTGTGTAGGACTTTGTCACAAGTGCGACTAAAATGAGGTTACACAAAGAAGGGAATATACAGAGTGAGGATGGGTTACGGGTGAGCCAGCAAAACCTTTACAGTTGATCCAAGAAGAGGATAGTTAAGGGCAAAAAGCCTAGTATTATGTCTAATAGAAGTTAGATTGTCGATTATGTTTAGTAGGCCTGAGTTAGCCAATGGTTAGTAGTTAGCCTGATAAAACTATAGTGTGGACAGATGGTCCATTAATTTCCTGATTATTTTGTATATATGTACTTGCTACTATTGTTATAATCAGTTTGATTGTAGGATTTTGATTTTGCAAAAGATACACTTTTAAAAGGATATTAGTGAGGGGAAACCTATTACGCTAAGCGGTGTGGTCTCACTCAACATCAGTAAATAGAGATGTAATAGCATTATTCAAACCCAGCTTTATGTCTAACTCAAGTTTATGTTTCCCCCTTAAACTTTCGGGTGCTTAAAAATTAATTTGAGTAGACTAAGGATAAGGGTTTTCGAGTTTAGTAGGTTAGATGAATAAGCTTCTGAAGACGTGTAGGAGGCAAAGTTAGCTATGTATGAGCTATTTAGTTTTATTTCCGCTGTGATGTATTTATGATTAATATGTCTATCTAGTACTCTGATCGTCCAAAGGGCATCTTCATATGTCGCTCTTGGCGTAATTCATAATAATTATATTATATTTGATCAAAACCTGGGAATCATTGTGGGGGATTATGTAACTGAATATGAAATATTGATTTGAAATGTAATCTGAAAAGTTGATTTAGAAATCTGCGTTAATTTTATTTCATATTCATGTGCTTTGATATTATGGATACCATTAACATTATCGTATTTTGTCATCGGAAGTTAATACTATAGATGACTGCAGTATCTGTAGCGCTTAACTTCGGGCCTTAAAATAGGAGATGTTACAACTAATTAACTGAACTCATATTGACAAAGAAAAATAAAATATACTTAACAACAAATCTTTTGGCATGTTGTCACATTAAGACCCATGCAAGTCCAAATTACATATCTACTAAATACATTTGTATCAGGGTTACTTAAGTATTTATTTACTCGAGACTGTTATTGTCTTCTATGAGTTTTGAAATCTAAAGAAATCCAAGAATATGGATATTTGACCTATATCAGATCACATACAAAATTTGTATGGCAAACAGCCACGCTCTTAACATACGAAAAGTTGATGAAATTGGTTCATTTGAAATGAGCAACAAAACCGTAGTGCAAGATAATGTCCAATATGATTGAATATGATTAGAGTCTTATTATGTTAAAAACAACATTAGACCAAGGACTAAAGACCAGCCTAGGAGTTTGCTCATTGAAATGTCAGTTTAGATCAGTTTACTTAAGTGCGTTCTATTCGATATCCTTAAGACATTAACGATGTCTCAATGCGCTTTTGTAAAGATTTTGGAGAAGTCCTCTAATAGGGGTTTCCTTTTGAATGGTTTAACCATTCAGAACTGAAAGAGAATGTCCAAGAATGGATGTGACATAGGTACTGTTGGGATATCGAGACTGAATTGTCACCTCTCATGAAGAGATTGAAAATGAGAACTGTATGAAACACAAGTACATACTTGATATGGAATGAGAAATGTTATTTCTATTAAAGGCATATTTCTATAGAAAATTATTTTATGTAGGAATTATTTCTTTAAATTTAAGATAGTTGATCTAAAACCTCGACTGTAAATTACTTAGGGTAGATGAAATAAATAGCTCATAATAAGTGGTTGTACGGAGCTTCATATCATTTCATGTGTTGTTATTATAATGGCAGAAATAGTGGGAGTGCACCGTTTAACACTTATTATTGGATGCATCAAGTTATGAAAACTTACTTTCGTATACGTACAAATATTGTTTTTGAAATAATACCTATTTTCAATATAGACTTATAGTAGATATAGTTTTATTTTAATATGAACACTGTGAATATTTGTTATAAAATAAATATATGATAATGGTATTTGTTTTCATAACAACAGTGATGCATTAGCTATATAAAATACACAAGTATCTGAATTTTTCAGTAATTATTTTGGAATTACGAACTAAGCCATATCTTTGAGAAATAATTCCTTTATCATATGATTATGAATCATACAGTGTTAGTGAACTGTATCTCAAACGATTAAAGGCCAAGCACTCATTCAGTAAAAGTGACAAAAATTTAACGAACTCTTAAGATTTGTACATATAGATTTATTAAGTCCAAGGTCTAATGATACTTAAATAGATCCACATACTTCATTGAATTCGCCGATGAATTATCATAGACATAAACATGTGTAATTGATGCACACGTAGAATAACTTTGATAAGTTCATAGAATATAAAACATAAGTCAAAAATGTAACATGCATAGGAAATAAAACAAGTCAATTTGATCGAATAAGTGAGTATATATTAGAAAATAGTTCTAAAAGTACCTAAAAATGACAAATATTCAATCTCAAAGTCACATCTCCCCATGATACATAATGATGCATCGAGAAGTAGTAATCATACTTTATTGGACAAAGTATGATTGATAATGATTGAAGTTGAGTTAAATTCTTTCTATAAGAATATGTACTTATTAGTAAGTACATATGTTAAATTCAATTTCATCTAAAGCATGAAATAATATAAGATATTAGTAGCTTAGAAAGCCGATCTTAAATGGTACAAGATGTGATGTTGACTAATTTATGTTATGAACGCAAGTTTCATAAACTCAAAACTATTCAGTTTTATGTAATTATAAAGGCATTTTATATAATGTTTTGAATGCTTATTCCATCACGTTGAAAAATAATTATTGTTTTAGGAAATAAAACATTATGCGAGTCGAGAGCTACACATAAGATTCGTCTGTGAGTAATCTTCTATGAATAACCACAAAGGAGTTTGGGGCTGACTACAATAGAAATTAGTGACAGTACAACGGACTTAGATACAATTTAAAAACTATAACATGGAAATTGATTGCATAATATGAAATACAATTAACCAAATCTAAAAAGGATGTGACTCGTTAGAATGCTAAACAAGAACTCTCATACATTAAAAGAGAAACTGTAAGTTTCATATCAATGTCGAGAAAAAGAATTGTCAGTAGTTGTCAGTCAACCATGAACAGCATAAACTATGTCATATGGCACGATGCCTTAAATCTAAAATGGATTTCAAGTACATTATCAAAATAAAATTTTGGTAGTTAACCATAATACAGGAAATGAAACATGAATAGGGTAGTAAACCCTAAGTTTATGACTCAGATCTTAGAAGACTGGATGGGACTAGTGTAGGGTAGCGCCCTAAACTTTAGCTATTAGACCCTAGCTAAAATAAGTCCAAAATTCCAGTGTGTAGGGCTTTGTCACGGGTGGGACTAAAATGAGGTTACACGTAGAAGGGAATATACAGTGTGAGGATGGGTTATTGGTGAGCCACTAAAACCTTTAGAATCATTTGATCCTAGAAGAAGATAATTAAGGGCAGAAAGCCTAATATTGTGTCTAATAGAAGTTAGATTGTCGATTATGTCTGATAGACCAAAATCAGCCAATGGTTAGTAGTTAGTCTTATAAAACTATAGTGTGGGTAGATTATCCAATGATTTCCTGATTATTTTGCATATATGTACTTGCTACTATTGTTATAATCAGTTAGGTTATAGGATTTTGATTTGAAAAAGATATGCTTTTAAAAGGAAATTATTAAGGGGAAACCTGTTCCGCTAGGCAGCGTGGTCTCACTTAGTATCAATAAATCAAGGTGTAAAAGTATTATTCACACCAGGCTTTATATCTGACTCGAAGTTTATGTTTTCCCTCTTAAACTCTCAGGTGCTTAAAAATTAATTTGAGTAGACTAAGAGTAAGGGTTTTCAGGTTTAATAGGTTGGACGAATAAGCTTCTGAACATGTGCAGGAGGCAAAATTAGCTATGTAGGAGCTATTTAGTTTTATTTCCACTATGATGTGTTTATGACTAATATGTCTCTCTAGTATTCTGATCATCCAAGGGGCATCTTCGAATGCGCTCTTGGTGTAATTTGTAATAATTATATTATATTTGATCAAAACCTAGGAATCGTTGTGGGATTATGTAACTGAATATGAAATATTGGTTTGAAATGTAATCTAAAAAGATGATTCTAAAATCTATGTTGATTTTATTTCATATTCATGTGCTTTGATATTATGGATACAATTAACATTACCGTATTTTGTCACTGAAAGTTAATACTATAGATGACTACAGCATCTGTAGCGCTTAGCTTCGGGCCTCAAAATAGGGGATGTTACAACTTGGTATCGGAGCATAGGTTTATGAATAACTTAAAAGAGATTTTAAACTTAAAATGATTCTGAAAACATAATCCTAAGGAATTAGATAAAAGATTGGGGTATGGGACAATGCAATAATAACGTACTTGTATTTTTTATATATAAGTATACGCTTATCTCTATTCTCTCATCTCTCTTAGGTTATTCTTTTGTATCTTACAAAGACTCGAACGCATATTTTAAGGACGTAAGATATGGATGCTAGAGTAGAGGAGTTAACATTGGTGGAGTAAGCGCCACAACCAATGGGAATGCCAGACTTAACACCAAAAGGAATCCAGGTCGGGCACAAGCTGCTAATGTGGGTGCTGGAGTGCCGCAAGCCGATATGGGAGCTATGTATCAATTCTTCGTTAATATGATGCAGGTTGGAGCTGCTGCGGGTTTAGTCGGAGGAAATGTTGAAGGAGGAAATCAGGGAGTTCCGGTGGTCAATAACTATGCGGTACTAAGAAGAGATTATGCCATGCTTGGAGGAAAGCCATTTATCAAGACTGAGGATGTAGTTAAAGTGGAGAATTAGCTACTCCATTGCGAAAGGATCTTTGTTGATTTATGGCTTAATGATGAGTAGAATAGGAGGCTAGCTTCTAGATAGTTGCCAGGAGCAGCACTGTACTGGTGGAATAGTGTTACCGTCGGAGTTAATGAGAAGATCATGACTCGGGCTAAATTTAGAATGAGGTTTGAGGAAAGATTCATGTCAGAGATTGCTAAGTCAACTCTGCTCAGGAAGTTTATGGAGTTGGAGCAGGGAGACATGATAACACTTTAGTATGCAACTAGATTTGAGGAGCTATCAAGATACGGATATGCTATGATTGATACAAAAATCAAAAGGAATGAGAAGTTCATCCATGGACTGAAACATGAACTAGCTAAAGCAATTCTATCACATATCAGGGATCCGTGTGATGTAGTTGTCGAGATGGCTTTAAGGCAGGAGGAGATGCTTACTATTCATGATGGTAACAAAGTAGGGGAAGCTCAAAGTGGGCGAAACCAGGAGGGAAAACTTTTTCATAAAATAGGCGCTTAGAAAGGTAAAGCAGCCAAGAAAAATAAGGTTGATGTAATTTGCTATAAGTGCGACAAGAAGGGACAAAATGCCCATGAGTGCCAGACAGACAAAGGGATGAAGGCCGCCGACAAGAAGGAAGTGAGATGCTTCAACTATGATCAAATTGGACATTATAAGAGTGAGTGCAAAGAACCAGCCAAGGATGGAAAAGACAAGATGGTTGCATCAAAACCAGCTACCTCAAGGCCAACAGCTGAGGAGGAAGGAAAAGCTGTATTGGGAGGTACGCTTTTGATTCATGGTGTATCATTTAGAGTTCTATATGATACTGATGCATCTCATTCTTTTACATCTCATTATTTGGTAAATAAGCTTAACCTAGAACCCTCATATCTAGTTACTTCCTTAAGGGTTGCAAATCGGATAGGAGGGTATGCGACTCTTAGGATGAGATGTGACCATTTAGAGTTTGAATTGTTAGGTCATATATTTTCTTGTAGTTTGCATGTATTTGATTTCGTAGGGTCCGAAATTATTTTTGGTATGGATTGGTTAAGTAAATATGATGCTATGGTATTTTTCCATGATAGGAAAATATCACTTAAATACCCTAGTTGTAGTGATCGGGTTATATATTCTATAGAAAATCCTAGTTCTGGGGTAAATGCTTTGCTGGGTGTTACGGAGAAAGAAGAAGAGTTTAACCAAGTTTTCATTGTTAGAGAATTTGCAAATGTCTTTGAGCCTCTAGTAGGACTACCGCCGAAACGAGCTATTGAGTTTCAGATTGATTTAGTACCAGGAGCAGAACCGGTGGGTAGACTGCCAAGCAGAATGACACCTACAGAATTGAAGGAGTTAAAGGTGCAGTTGGTGGATCTGGAAAGTAAGAACTTTATCAGACCAAGTAGTTCGCTCTAGGGAGCAACCGTAGTGTTTACAAAGAAACCGCATAGATCGTTAAGTTTGTGTATTGATTATCGTAAGTTGAATGAGAAGACAATAAAGAATCGATATCTGTTACCTAGAATTAACAATTTGTTCGACCAGTTGAGTGGAGTTAGAGTATTTTCCCAGTTGGATTTGGCAATAGGGTTCCATCAGCTTAGAGTAACAGAGGATGGTATTCATCTGACAGTGTTTAGAACAAGATATGGATCGTATGAATGGTTAGTGATGCCGTCAGGACTAACTAATGTGCCAACATTTTTTGTGGATTTGATGAACAGAATCTTCCAAGAGCATCTGGACAGATTCGTGTTAGTGTTCATGGATGACATTTTGGTATACTCTAAGAATGAAAGAGAGCATGAAGTTCATCTTAGTATGGTGCTTGAGACATTGAGGCAGCATTAAATGAAGGCGAAATTTTTGAATTGTCATTTTTGGAAGAAAGAAGTGAAGTTTCTTGGTCATGTAGTCTCGGAGAAAGGGTTGTTAGTAGATCCGGCTAAGATCTAGGCAGTGAATAATTAGAAGAGACCTAAGGCAATGATTGAGATAAAGAATTTCCTTGGATTAGCTGGTTATTATCAAAGTTTTGTTAAGGATTTTTCGTGGATAGCAGCATCGATGACTAAGCTAACTCAGAAAGATGTGAAGTTTGTCTGGACCGATAAATGTGAGGAGGCATTCTAGAAATTGAAACACTTATTAACTAATGCACCTATGTTAGTTCTTCCAGAAGGGAATTAGGACTTAGTGGTGTACACGGATGCATGTGGAACAGGTTAGGAGCTGTGTTAATGTAAAAAGGTAAAGTGATTGCCTATGCTTCTCAATAGCTCAGACCGCCTGAAGTTAGATATCCAACTCATGATTTGGAATTAGCTGCAGTAATTTTTGCATTGAAGGTGTAGAGGCATTACCTTTTATGAGAAAGATCCGAGTTGTATATGGATCATATGTCACTGGGGTATTTATTCTCTCAGAAGGAGTTAAATATGAGATAGCAGAGGTGGTTAGAGTTTTTAGCCGCTTATGAATTTAGAATTGAGTACACATCGAGGAAAGGCAATAAGGTTGTAGATGCACTTAGCAGGAAACATCAATATGCGTTATTGGAAATGATAGCTGAGTGGAAAGATTTAGAAGCATTGACTATGTGTAGAATACAATAGAGATCTGAAGCTAGTTCTAGTAAGGAAACTTCTATGTTGTCATGTTTGGAAGTTCGACCAGCGATGATCGAAAGGATTGCTTATAAACAAGGGGAGGATCCATTATTAGCTGAACAAATCAGAAAACTAAGGAATGGAACGGAGAGTGATGATTTAAAGATTTCAGTCTTGACCGAATGGGTAGTTAAGGAAGAAAGGACATTATGTGTTCTGAATGTGGGAAACATTAGGAAGGAAGTTTTTGGAGAATGCCATTGTTCAAAGCTCACTATTCATTCGTGAGGTACTAAGATGTATCAGGGCATGTAAAGGAGTTTCTTTTGGAAAGGTATGAAGAGAGATGTAGGCTTATGGATGAGGCGGTGTTTGAACTCTCAATAGGTAAAAGCTGAACATCAAAATCCAAGTAGGTTGCTTCAACCTTTGGATGTTCTAGTTTGGAAATGAGATTCTATCTTAATGGATTTTGTAGACGGTTGCCAAGGTCAAACTGAGGAAACGAAAGTATATGGGTTATAATGGATAGATTAACCATGAGTGCCCATTTCATTCCAGTTAAGTCAACTAGGATGGCACCTGTTTTGGATAAATTATTTATGAAGAATATAGTTAGACTGCATGGAATTCCTAGTGGTATAGTAGGTGACAAAGATTCCTTATTCACTAGCGAGTTCTGAAAGAGTCTACAGGAGACTTTAGGTACCAAGCTCAAGATGAATACCACTGGCCATCTGTAAATAGATGGACAAACGGAGAGAGTTAACAAAGACTTAGAAGATTTTTTAAGAGTTTGTGTGCTAGACTTTGGAGGATTATGGGAAGACCACCTACAATTAGTTGAGTTTATGTATAACAACAGTTATCAGACTATTATAGGGATGGCACCATTTGAAGCTTTGTATGGAAGGCCATGCAAATCTCCCGTTTGATGGTTAGAGAGCGGGGATAGGTCAGTTCTTAGTCCGGATTTGATTGGAGAAGCTGTAGAAAAGATTGAGTTAATTCGAGCTAGAATAAAGGAAGCTCAGTCTAGGCAGAAGAGTTATGCTGATAGAACACGAAAAGACTAAGAGTTCCCAGTCGAAGATCATGTTTTTGTCAAAATATCACCGATGAAAGGTGTAATCTGATTTGGAAAATCAGCAAAACTGGCACCAAAATTTGTTGGACCACTTCCTATTATAGAAAGGATTGGGAATTCCACGTATAGAGTAGAGTTACCAAATTGTTTGGCAGGAATCCATAATGTCTTTCAGGTTTCTCATCTAAGAAAGTGTATTCGAGATCCAGAAACTACTATAGCACCGACTTTGTTAGATGATTTAGTAATGGAACTGGATATGACTACGATTCGAAAACCAGTTCATATAGTCTCGAGAGATGAGAAGAGATTAAGAAACAAGGCAGTCGGATTAGTCAAAGTCTAGTGGAGTGACAACAAGATGGGCTGTACTTTGGAAACTAAGAGCGGGATTAGAGATACTTATCCCGACTTGTTTCATGGTAAGTTTTACCTTTATGTTTGATTGTTGTGAGTACCTTATCGTAATTTCAAGGATGAAATTCTTTAAGACGGGAGTCTGTAATGACCCTAATTTTGACTAACATTATTTAGGACATCTAATTAGATAAATTAAATGAAATAATAAAGATGGATAAGGGATTTAGATTTGTAAATTAATAAGGGGTTTGTGCCTTAATAAATATAAGCAAAAGAGAACTAAAATCAAGTAAGTAGAAGATGTATGATAAGCGCAAAATAGGAATAGTTTAATTTCATTCTATACCCTAAACCCTTCTTACCTTCATTTCTTACTCATTTCAACATTACACCCAAAACCAAAACACTTATAAGTTCGGCCGACCGTCATTAAGAGAAATCAAAGGAATAAAAGCTAGGAATCAAGTAGAGAGCTTGAAGGAATTAAGAAAAGAACAAATCTCGACCTTCTTAACACCAAGCTAAGGTGAATAATGATCTTACATCTCATTTTTATTGATTTCAATTTCTAGTTAGATCCGAATTAATTTTGCAAATAATATGCCATGATATGATTGTTTAAATGGATATATATATATATATATGCTTGTTGATGATTTATGTTGCTTCATGTAGATTTTATGATAAGTTTAGATTTGAAAAACCTATTAAATGACATCCAAATGACTTATGCTTTTAATATATGGTCGAAAACATTATTTATAAAGTGGGCTTCAAGTTTCATAATTTTCTAAGTTATTGTGGATTTATTATGAATTTTCTATGAAAGGAAATAGTTAAAATTAGGTTTAAATTAATTAGGGCAAATATATGTTGATTTTGGGTCCGAAATTCAAATATGTTAGAAAACATATTAGAAGTCAATTATGGTAATTTTTGGGAAATTTTCCTAAGTATTTTACTATGATAATAAAATTATTTATGCTAAAGGACTTAAATGTTTTATATATTTTTACCAAGCAGAAGGGCTTATTTATTAGATGTCTCAATTAATAATTCTGAGTTCGGCAGCATTTTTAGAAAAATATTTTCATAAAGGAATGGCAACCAATTATGTTTTGACAAATAGGGCAGGTTAGGTGACAAGAAATTATTTTTGAAGGCTAAAAATCAGTTTTTCTTGGATATACTGCTTTGCCACTTCCATCTGTTGGCTTTCGACACCGTACCTCCACAAAACTCATCTAAAACTAATGCGCATGGTATCAAACAATTGATACGTAGTAAATTGGAGAAAGGCGGAAGGTACAGTGTCGAAACCTTGTTTTCGAAGGGGTAGAGGATACTCTTATTAAATTTGAACTATTTTTTATAAATATGCTTTCGGAGGGGTTGGGAGTTAGCTTTCGACTTAATCAACTTTCCTTTGTTTATATAAAAGATCTTTTGAATGAGTTGCCGCCTTTACGTTATAAAAGAAGCTTTTGAAAGGATAAAACCCATGCTGTCGCGTTCTTATCTTTCGAACTAGTTAAGGACGCTTTTCTTTATAGCCTTAAAACAATAGTTTCGAAAGGTTGCTTTCGCCTTTGTGCTTTGAAGCTGCATTTCTCAATGCTTTCGAAAAGGTCCTATGGCTATTTTTAAATGGTTTTAGAGGCAATGGTCTCAAAAGAGGGTTTTGATTTTATCCTCTTTCTTTTACTTGGAATAAATGCTTTCGAAAGTAATGCTTTCACCCTAGTTCTTTATGACCCTTAGTTATATTTGTAACGACCTGGATTTTCCATTGTTTAATTTTGAATATTTAAATGGTTTTAAACATTGGGTTTGGAATAGAAACTGATTTTTGAATATGAAGATTTTTGTTGAAAGTATAGAATGAATTTAAATTTCAAATATAGCGATTTATCAAAATACGGAAATGGTTAATAATTGAAATCTAAGTTGAATATGAATCGAAAAGATTTCCAATGTTGATATAAATTCTATTTGAATTAGAATTGAGTTAATAAGTTTTTTAAACTGAAATTTCAAGTGATTTCATAAATTTTTGAAATCGTCGATTTAATCGACGCGTTAAAATAGCGATCCGGGGCACAATCTCGGATTTTGACAAAACTAATTCCATTGGATCTGCAATAGTATATTATTACCGGATTTCAAATTTCATAGCGTTTGGATTCACCGTTTGGTCGTACGATCTAAAACGCCTAGAAATAATATAATTGAATTTAATTTAAATAGTCGATTTAAAAAGCTATCTTCTTCATACGATCGAATTAAAGCTCGAAACTTGTTCCATTGCGTTCGAAATAGGGATATAACATTAGGAACGCATAGCGGCATGCCCAAATAAGGGTTCGGGATTTCGAGTTATGCAAAATGAGATATTTTGGGAATTAAATAATATTATAAAATTAAAAAGTCAAACCTTATTCTCATCACTGCCACCCTACCTCTGAAAACACGCCATCCTACCACTAGTTAATTAAAATTGCGTATAATTCCTCTTTCTTCTTCAAAATCGAAATTGACACAAACAAATAAAAAAAAGAACGAAATCTCGTTTGACTTAGAGGAATATATATATATATATATATATATATATATATATATATATATATATATATCAGCGTGGCGCAGCTAGGGCGAACTCGAGGGGAGTGTGCGCGCGCATGGGTGGTGACGGTGGCGAGGTGAACTAGGTGTGCGACGTTCGAGGGCAGAAGCATGGCTGTGCACGAGCAGGTGATGGTCGATGGCGAACGAGGAGGGGTCGCGAATGGGGGAAGCTCGGCTAAATTGGGCCGATGCCGTGGCAAGCTTGGACAGGTGGTCGACAGTTGAGGGTCGCGTGCGCGTTAAAGTTGAGGTCATGATATTTTGTTCGTGGACACGGATCTTAGAGCAAGGATGGGAAAAGCGTCAGTGAGGTTTAAGTTAATTATATTAAATAATTTATTATTTTGTTAAAAGTAAATTATTATCGTTATATTTATAAAATCGTATTAATTCATACGAGGTCCAAAAATCACGAAATCGATCACGTTGGATTCGTAGCTGCGAAATCTACGCAATAGGATTTATTTGGAGTCAATCGGTAATATATGGAATTTTAAATTAAATTGAATATTAGTACAGTTTAATTTAAAATCGGATGATTAACAAATTTGGAAAAAATTAAGGTGAGTAAATCTCATTCATTTGGACTGCTGATTTTAATTTAAAATAGTTAAAATTAATTTTTGGTTGAGTCGATGAATTTATAAATTGTTATCATTTGAATGTTATATTATATATATATTAGTAGTTGGACATATTTTTCGCCGATTGGAGCGGATGAGAAACTATGCGCCCCGCATAATAGCGGATGACCTTATATTACCGCGATATCCCGCCCCGAAGCGGGATTGGTATTTTATGTTGTATAACATCCGTGGATGCAGGGAAACAGGTTGGAGGGATCCAACTGGATTCCTCAAATATATATCGATTATTTTCATATATAGTGATATATGATGTGATTAATTAAATCTATTATGGATTGTTATGTGATTTGATTATCGGATGTTATAGAGCACTGGCCTAAATTTTGGTATTTTAAATACCATAAATACTATTTTTGAATTTGAAGGAATTAAAAGGAGATTTTGGATATAAAAATATTTATATTGGAATTTGGATATTTTAAAGGAAGTTGAGTTGGATAAAATAATAATTTGATTTTATTCACACTAGGATTTATGTCTGACTCAAGTTTATGTTTCCCCCTTAAACTCTCGGGTGCTCAAAAATTAATTTGAGTAGACTGAGGATAAGGGTTTTCGGGTTTAGTAGGTTATATGAATAAGCTTCTGAAGACGTGTAGGAGGCAAAGTTAGCTATGTAGGAGCTATTTAGTTTTATTTCCGCCGTGATGTATTTATGACTAATATGTCTATCTAGTACTCTAATCATCCAAGGGGCATCTTCATATGTCGCTCTTAGCGTAATTCGTAATAATTATATTATATTTGATCAAAACCTGGGAATCATTGTGGGGGATTATGTAACTGAATATGAAATATTGATTTGAAATGTAATCTGAAAAGTTGATTTAGAAATCTGTGTTAATTTTATTTCATATTCATGTGCTTTGATATTATGGATACCATTAACATTATCGTATTTTGTCAAAGGAAGTTAATACTATAGATGACTGCAATTATGTAGCGCTTAGCATCGGGCCTCAAAATAGGGGATGTTACAACTAATTAACTGAACTAGGATTGACAAAAAAATAAAATATACTTAAAAACAAATCTTTTGGCATGTTGTCACATCAAGCCTCATGCAAGTCCAAATTACATAACTACTAAATACATTAGTATCATGGTTACTTAAGTATTTATTTACTCGAGACTGTTATTGTATTCTATGAGTTTTGAAATCTAAAAAAATCCAAGAATATGGATATTTAATCCATATCTGATCACGTACAAAATTTATATGGCAAACAGCCACGCTCGTAACATACAAAATGTTGATGAAATTGGTTCATTTGAAATGAGCAGTGAAACCATAGTGCAAGATAATGTCCAATACGATTGAATACGATGAGAGTCTTATTATGTTAAAAACAACATTAGACCAAGGACTAAAGACCAGCCTAGGAGTTTGGTCATTGAAATGTCAGTTTAGATCAGTTTACTTAAGTGCGTTCTATTCGATATCCTTAAGATGTTAAGGATGTCTCAATGCGCTTTTGTAAAGAATTTGACAAAGTCCTCTAATAAAGGTTTCCTTTTGAATGGTTTAACCATTTGAAACGGAAAGGGAATGTCCAAGAATGGATGTAGCATACGTCAGTTGGGATATCGAGACTGAATTGTCACCTCTCTTTCGTGAAGAGACATTGAAAATGAGAATTGTATATAGCACAAGTACATACCTGATATGGAATGAGAAATGTTATTTCTATTATAGGTGTATTTTTGTAGAAAATTATTTTCTGTAGGAGTTATTTCTTTAAATTTAAGATTGTTGATCTGGAACCCTCGACTATAAATTAGTTACAGTAAATGAAATAAATAGCTTATAATAAGTGGTTGAATGGAGCTTCGTATCATTTCATGTGTTGTTATTATATTGGCAGAAATAGTGGGAGTGCATCATTGACACTTATTAGAGGATGCATCAAGTTATGAAAACTTACTTTCGTATATATACAAATATTATTTTTGAAACAATACCTATTTTCAGTATTGACTTATAATAGATATAGTTTTATTTTAATATGAATATTGTGAATATTTGTTCTAAAATAAATATATAATAATGGTATTTGTTTTCATACCAATAGTGGTGCATTAGCTGTATAAAATACACAAGTATCTGAATTTTTTAGCAATTATTTTGGAATCACGAACTAAGCTATATCTTTGAGAAATAATTCCTTTATCATATGATTATGATCATACGGTGTTAGTGAATTGTATCTCAAACGATTAAAGGCAAAGCACTCATTCATTAAAAGTGACAAAAAAGTTAACGAACTCTTCAAATTGATACATATAGATGAATTCAGTCCAAGGTCTAATGATACCTAAACAGATCCACATACTTCATTAAATTCGCCAATGAATTATCATAGACATAAACATTTGTAATTGATGCACACATAGTATAGCTTTGATAAGTTCATAGAATATAAAACATAAGTCAAAAATGTAACATGCAAAGGAAATAAAAAAAGTCGATTTAATCGAATAAGTGAGTATATATTAGAAAATAGTTCTAAAAGTACCTAAAAATGACAAATATTCAATCTTAAAAGTCACATCTCCCCATGATACATAAAGATGTATCAAGAAGTAGTAGTTAGACTTTGTTGGACAAAGTATGATTGATAATGATTGAAGCTGAGTTAAATTCTTTCTATAAGGGTATTTACTTATTAGTAAGTACATATGTTAAATTCAATTTCATCTAAAGCACTATTTATGAAATAATATAAGACATTGATATCTTAGAAACCCAATCTTAAATGATACAAGATGTGTTGTTGACTAATTTATGTTATGAACACAAGTTTCATAAACTCAAAACTATTTAGTTTTATGTAAGTATAAAGGAATTTTATATAATGTTTTGAATGCTTATTCCGTCACGTTGAAAAATAATTGTTGTTTTAGGAAATAAAACATTGTGCGAGTCGATAGCTGCACGTAAGATTCGCCTATGAGCGATCTTCTATGAATAACCCCAAAGGAGTTTAGGGCCGACCACAGTAGAAATTAGTGGCGGTACAATGGACTTAGATACAATTTAAAGACTCTAACATGGAAGTTAATTAGTAATATAAAATAAAATTAACCAAACCTAAAACGGACGTGACTCGTTAGAATGTCAAACAATAACTCTCATATATTAAAAGAGAAACTGTTAGATTCTTATCAATGTCGAGAAAAATAATTTTCAGTAGCTGTCAGTCGACCATGAAGAGCATAGACTTTGTCATATGGCACGATGCCTCAAATCTAAAAAGGGTATTAAGTACATTATCAAAATAAAATTTTGGTAGTTCTACCGAAAGAGATATGATTCATCATCCGTGGGTGTGTCTTTGAAAGGAAGTCCGATGCTTTTGGAATATAGTAAGTAATACAGATGAGAATAACCTTACAAATTTCAATTGGTGAAATTAGCATGGCAGATTTATCAGTTAGCATGCTTGAGTTAATTTAAGTTCTACTCACAAAATTATCGCCCAATATGACTTTAGTTTGGTACATCTGTGTTGAAATAGAAATTTCAAATAAATATTAAGAATAGGCAATTTGCACATAGTAACCAAAATGTCACGAAGTTAGTGGGAGCGATAATTCGTCTTATAAGTATTGGATACGATCCAGAAAATGATGTGTTAGAATTATTCGACAGGCATCAGAATTAAGCAAATATTTGACAGAAATATAATGGTTTGATTTTCAGTCAAAATGCAAGCGTGTGTTTGTAAGAAAGAATATCAAATGTTACTAAAATATTTCTAAAACTATAAATAAACGACATGCTAGTGATTGTTAATAATGTACCCTTGTTCAAATCAGATTTAATTCGGTTGTTTAACCCTCGATATTGGATTTAACAATAATATCTTTTATAATAAGTTAAAGGATATTTGAAGTATCTCTAACGATACACAAACACAATATTAAAATGTTTTATATGGAGCATATGAGATGGATTCTTTATGCATCGGGAATAGGAATTATCATATATGATACGTTCTCTACTATATTGCAATTCGCTTATGTAATTAGTGCATTGAGCATGTATCAAATTTGAATTAACTTCACTAAATGGTAGCTATGAGTATTCTCCTATATTTATGAAATAATAGATAATTGTTTATGAAACAACGAACTCTTTGTATAAGAGTGATTGGACTCAAACTTTGTAAGTAATATCGAATAGTATGCCAATCCTTAATTCATGTCCAAACTTAGTTAAGGAGCTTTAAGTTGGAGTTGTTCCAAACTAGATGTGGTGCCATATTCGAACAAAAGGTTAAGTACATCATCTTGAATAGTGTCGCAATGAAAGTTGTATATATAAGAGCATAATTTATAACCGAGCTCGAGGTGATTTCAAATGTTGAGAATCTTATGACAAAGTTTTATGGAAACTATTCGGCGATATAGATAGCAAAAGAACCTAGGACTCAAAAGATTCTAGGCACATACTTTGAAAGTTCCACATGATAAAGGCAGTTTATCAATGATAGAGAAATGTTCGTTGATGGTAGATAATTAAACAATATAGTAGATCCATTCATTAAGGGACTAGCTCGATTTGTTCTAAGAAAACTTATCAGAGGAATAGGATTGAGATCTGTAATAAACCCAATCTTTAAGTGGGAGATTAAAATAATTAATGGTATGCCTTAGGGGTAATTATGTAATTTGTCAAATATACCTTTTTTGATGAAAGAGTGATCCTTTACAGAGGAGAGCACTCGTGTAACTTGTTACATTTATCTAACTTTGAAATCAATCTTTTTCATAATAAAGGTGTTTGTTTTCTTATATATTATTTGTTACGATACAATTATTTAAGTAATTAATTTAAAGTATACTACTAAGAAAATCCTTAAATAAAATGTTATGGGACTATAATTGCAAATGGTTGCAATTGTGTGTAATTGATCACAATATAAAATAATATTTTGTCTTAAATATTCATGGTCAAGATAATTTGAGAAAGGGTATCAATTCATCCATTGGGATTAATGTCCGTTATGCTCTATAAATGTTAGGTAGTGTATTACTTAATGAAACACCAAGAAGTTATGTACTTGCAGTTATTGGATAATTATGGAATGACTCATCTGAGAGTTTCCTATTGGTTGATAACTACTAGTCGAACATGAATTCTCGTTGTAACAATGTTATGTAATTCCCTAATTTTAAGAATATTGTGGAACCATAATGTGGATACTCCACCTTGATAATAGTTAAATCATATTGCAAAAACCATAAAATGACTATAGCTGGATGTGAATTAAAACATTCGAAGTGACGCACTATTCAATAGAGAATTCGTCTCCTTGGTTGTAAGAGGTTAGTGTCACCACTAACAAAGATAGTCTATGAACGATAATATTTGAATTCTTCAATATTAATCGTCTGTAGAATTCACACCTATTAATCACAAAACCACATTTGTGAATTCACCGAAAAACCACACGTTTTAATTGGTTTATAAAGCATTCTAAATTAATTATACTATTTTTTATTTTTTAAAGGCTCCCCTATATAGAGGACCTCAGGAAGGGCTGATGGACAGGCTAATCCAAAGAGAGATTAAGTTGTGCCCGTCTGCTTCAACTCATGGCACATATAATCCCCAAGGTACTATTTTTTGCAAGAAGCGTGTGCAAGGCAGGCTCAAACCTGGGTCTGTTACCAAACCTGTGCACCTTTTTTCCATTATGCCATACCTACAGACAATTATATTAATTACTATTTAAGAAAGATTAGTTATCATTATATTTTATGTTTGAGGTATTGTTAGTAAGTGGGTGGGTCCGAGAAATTTTCTTGGTGCAATTAATGATTATTTATGTGTATATACTAGTTATACACATATATCGATGTATGATATTGATATATATATTTAAACGAGCTTTAAATATTGATAATTAATTAATGGATTTTTGATCTTTTTTCATAGATGGACCATGCATGGCCAGCCATAGAAGGGGAGGGAATCATATAGATATTTAATATATAGTTAATTGGAAACTAAAAGAGGAAGAACTAAATAGAGGATAGAAAAGGTTTTTATTCTCTCCATAAAACAGTAACAACCCGCAAATTTTGAAAATAATTTAAATGAAAATTCATTTGAAACTTTGAATATAATTATTTTAAAATTTGATAATTTGGAAATTTAATGTAATATTTTGGGATTTGATGTGAAATGTTCTTCCAAATTTAATAAAATAAAGACTTTTCTTAAATTTCAAATTTTTGTCAACTTTGGTCAAAGTTTGACTTTCTGTGAATATTTTAAAATTTGAATTTTTAACGTTTACTTTTTTATGAAGATGAATTTAATTCTAACATTTTCCTTGTTTTCATTTTGTTAAATTTTGATTTTTACTTCTCAAAAAGTTACAACTTTTGGCGTATTACACGCAATTATTTTCTCTTAACGTTTATCTTATTTTCATTGTGACTTTGGGCTTGTACAAATGGGCTAAAAAACCCTTTAGTTAGATGAGAAGCCTATATAATATCCTAGAGTTTGTGATAGAGTCTTCACTTTCATTTGTGCCTCCATAGAAAAAAATATGCAAGTTCCTTCTTCATCTTCCTCCTCAAAACCCTAGACTTTCTCCCTCCTTTCCTCTATAATTTTCTTCCTCCTCTCCTCAACAAATTTCGGCCATGCTTGCCACTACCCCATCTCCTCTTCCTCCAACCAAAAACCCTAACCAAAACTACCTCTTCTCCTTCCTTTTCCCCCTTTCCTCTTCACCAATTTCGGCCCCACCTCCTCCTATTCCTTTTTACCCTTTTTCCCTTCAACCAATTCGGCTACCATGGCCGAACCTACTCCCAAACCCTAGCCGAAACCCTTGTTTAGCCTAAGGCCGAACCCACCTAACACAAAACCTAGCCATGGCCGAGCCTAGCATAGACCAAACCCCACCCAAATCTAGCCTAGACCGAACCCAAATAAACCCTAGACCAAACCTATGTGTACCATAGACAAGCCCTCTTCACATGTTTACAAATATATTGTTTTTCTATATTATTTTTCTATGTGAATTATTTGTTTACGTATGGAATTTATTTTATTTTGCAAAGCGTAGGATTTGGATTCTCCTCTCACTCAAGTTTTTCCATAATTTGTTGTGCTTGTCGTAGTCGTTGTGTTGCGTTTTGAATCACTTCTCTAACCAAAGAAAGGTGAGTAATCACTCTTGACAACGTACTTATATTTTGGTGAATTGATGACAATGGAATTGTATGGATTTGTATATGCAAGTTAAGAAATTTCACTATTGAATATTATTATGTTATTTCATATCATATTTTACCTGTTATGATCATATGCCATGATATATTGAAGATTGTTATGTTTACTTAATATTCTGTAATCATACTGCAAGTTCCTTCACTATGGGTTAAAATGATACATACCCGAATGATTTTTAGATTAAGGAAAATTGTTAGGGGCTGAAATGGTAGGCCTGAGCAATTTTATTTGACTTGGGATTGCGGGTTTGAAATGATATAAAACCTGGAAAATTAATAAATTGCGGATTGAAATGATATATGTCCGTATTTACTTTACCCTAGGGTTGAAAATTTTATACAGACTCCGTGGTTGATTTAAATTATTTTCTAAAATTATTAAGTATTTTGGAATTCTATATATGAATCTCATCTAAAATTTAATGTAATAATTTCTGTGAATTTGTTTACATAAGTTAAAATTTTTATAAGAAATAAATAGTTGGAAATGTAAATTTTGGAATCTAATTTACAGAATGAAGATTAATTGAAATTTAATAATCCGATTTGATGTAAAAATGGTATTTTATTCTAACCTATAAATTGTAAGTTTTAAATTCATGTAATAGTGATTAAAATGATAAATGGTTTTTTTGTGAAATTTTTTTTTAGTTAAAACGTACATTTGACATGTAAGTTTTAACTAATGTAAATGGTATAACTTGGGTAATAAAAATGATAAATGTTATTTACTGAAAGGAAAATAAAGTGTAAGTTAATAACGTACTTTTAACTTAGCATAAGGATTTCAGCTTTAAAATTTGACATTATAGTAACATATTTATTTAACTAAAGGTGTGGTTTCTTTAATGACCAAATAGCTAAAATTAGAGTAATATAATAAGAATGATATAATGACTATGATAAAAACTGTAAATATATGTACTATTTGATTATATAAACTATTGTAGTAGGAAGTATTATGGTAACAATTCAAAACTGCTGCGATTTCTTACGGTAACAATTCAAAACTGCTGCGATTTCCATACTGTAACAATTCTTCACTGCTGCGGATTCTTACAGTAACAATTCTGCACCGTTGCGAATTCTTACAGTAGCATTTCTGCACTGCTGTGAATTCTTACACTAGCATTTCTGTACTGCTGCGTTTTCTTAAAAGTGACATTTTCCTGAATGCTACAAAATTTTCTAAAGGGTTATGGTCCCGAATGTATGATTCTAAAGGTTACATTTTTAAAGTGCTATGATCTCTAAACTTTTACGTTTCAAAGGGGTTATAATTAAATGAATTTGGAAGTGTTACAACTTTGAAAATATGAATAATATTTTAAAGAATAATGATATGGAATTTATATTGTTTTGAAAGGAATATGTTTGATATGAAAAATAAACCATTTGAAATTGAATAACCACGGGTTATAATAACGTTTGGTTGTTAAAGAGACCGGGATCAGATATGGGCATACTCTATGTCGATACCGAAAACCACTTTGACAACTATGTACGCGGTGGAGATTCCAGAATGAAGTAGGATGATGGTGACGATCTTAAAGGTATACATACATGGACCTAACTCCCATGAGTTAGCATACGGTGACTAAAACAGGAGCAATTGACGGGCCAAGGAGGTAGCTCCTCCGATCGGACACACTTCATCGTTAGCCATTCTATTACTTTGTGATTGATTTGGTGTGCACCTTTGATTCGGGAGTGTGGATCGAGTTGGGCGGTAGTTGCGGCTATGCGTTACCAATAGTCTGAAAGTGTAATTGGTATATCTACCATGGCATTGCCTAGTTGTGTCGTGTCACCAACCCTAACGCGCCTTCTACGAGTTTGGTTTGTACCATACCTATGGAGTGCCCTCTGACGACGTCTAATACGGGCGGGATTACGGTACTGTATAGACTATGGGAAATAAAAATGTGGTAAGGGGGAAAATGTAATGCCTTAACGCTATTTTAATAGTTTACTTTACTTTAGACATTATTATAATAGCGTAAATTACTACATAGTAGATAGTTTAACAGATTCTTAGAGGATGGGCAATCCCAAGCATCCTTTAAGTTACTGATGCACTTCTTTTACAGTTCACTTGGGTTGATTTACATTTTATAAATATGTATGTCCTGACTCGAGTGTTTTGTGTTTTTGCTTTACGCTCGGGTCAGCCTGAGTTTCACAGCTTTGGTTTCATCTTTCTGGAGCTAGAGATCCGCCGGAGATTTAGCTATCTACCTGATATTTCTATTCTAGTTATTTCCACTCAGCTTTTGCTTTTGTAGTAGAGAACTTATGTACCTTGAATTTCCAAATGTATTGGTTTCAGACTTTGGTATTATGTATTAGTTTTGAGACCTTGTATCTAGTAGCTTCATGAACTACTATAGTTATTTTATTCTGCTGCGAGTTATTCTGATATTTTGTATCTGTGATTCTGTGATTGATTTTATATGCTCCAAATTTTATTAACAATATGTTGTTTTGAATTGTTCAAGTCTGACATGTGTGGTTTTATTGTCGATTTGAATGGTCCAAAACGCGGGATGTTACAGTTGGTACTAGAGCTTTGGTTTTAGGCAAACATTAGCCTACGGGGCAAAAACTCATTAGAGATAGGGTAGAAATACCCTAGAATGAGTAAAATCAATCTTAGAATCATTCTTTGCGAGAGAACGTATTTTCAAGTATAATATGGTTTTCAAATGATTTTTCAAGGATTATTTTGGATATAAAAATTTTCTTGTTTTAAAATCTAATTTTCCTTAATATTTCCCTTCTTTTTGAATCCACCTTGTTTAATAGAATTCTTTGATTGGGATTTCCGTTCTAGTTGAATCTTGTCTTTTGTCTTTCTCCTCACTCTTGGTCCTAAAGAAAAAAATCATTATTGAATTTCCAGGATGAATCGTAGGAATGCCAAAGGTCAGGGTCGTGGTGTTGCCCCGGTTCCAGCACCAGTTGCACCCATTAGGTTTACTATTCTCTGTAAGGAGTTCACTCAGCTAGGTGGTACTAAGTTTACGGGATCAGAGACCATCATTGAAGCTCAGCAGTGGCTACGAAGTTTGGAAAGGATTTTTATAGGTTTGAAGGTCACCGACGCTCAGAAGCGTCAGCTAGCAGCATGGCAGTTGCAGGAGGTAGCCCAGGATTGGTGGGAGTTTGTTACAGCCAACACTATTGAGGCAGATATTTCTTGGGAACAGTTTCGGTATTGTCTTGAGTTAGTCCTTTTGAATTTGATTTAGGTTATCCCTTTGGAATCTTTCTTAAGTTTGGATATCGTGTTTTAGGGAGGCTTTTGTGGCGAAGTGGATGCCAGAAGCAGGAAAGTATCACCTGTACACGGAGTTTATGGATCTTAAGCAAGGGGATATGTCATTTTCTGAGTATGAGTGGAAGTTCAACGAACTTTCTAAGTTTGGTCCTAGCTTGATTGATACCCCTCTTAAGAATAATGAGAAGTTTATAGCTGGAACCTGCCCAGAGTTTTATGATCGTCCGATTTCTCATGTGCACGGCTCTTTTACTGGATTGATGGATATGGCTATTAGATATGAGAACCCCACTTCTAAGGAATCATCTGTTACTCATGCACCTTCATCTCAGCCTTCTTCTGGCAACTCTTAGAAGAGGAAGTCTAATTTCGATCGACAGAAGCAGAATTGGCTTAAGAATCCAGGTTTAGGATCTTCTTCTTCCCAGAGGCAGCCTGTTGATCTTTCTTCCATCACTTTCTTCAAGTGCGATCAGAAGGGTCACTATGCTAATAGTTGTCCCACTTTAGCCGGAGCTGCTGTTTCTCCAGTTCAGGTGACTAGGCGAGACCTCTGCCATGTCTGTGTGTAGCCTGGCCACTTCAAGCAGGATTGTCCCTTGTATCAGAAGGGCAAGACATCTGGAGTCTTTGCCATGACTTCTTCCACTCATGCTCCGCCTACTCCACCTGCTCCTAGTGATACCCAAGGTACTCTCCAGAGCACCTTTACTTTGTTTGGTTTTCCGGTTCGTGTTCTATTTGACACTGGAGCTTCGCATAGTTTCATTTCTGTGGACCTTTGTGATATGTTTGAGCATATCCTTTCACCTAAGTTTGCAACCGAACCTTTGTGTGCTACTAATCCTATTGGTGGTCCTGCAAGCCTTAGTAGGATTTGTAACAATGTGAAACTCTTCCATTCTGACCATCGCTTTGATTTCTATGTTCTTGGTTTCGATGCTTTTGACATGTTGCTTGGAGGAGATTGGTTGAAGATTCATGAAGTTGTCATCTCTTGTAAAACCCAGACTGTTTCTCTTGTTGATGATTTTGGTAAGCCCTTGGTGATTCAGTGCCGTATGCCTCAGGAGTATGCAGGCAGTTTTATCTACTCTCTTGATTCTTCCCCTAGTGATCTTGATTCTACTCCTTTGGTCAAACTCTATCCCGATGTGTTTGGTGACGTCACTTCTTTACCTCCTAAATGGGAAATTGAATTCCGTATAGACCTCATTCCTGGAGCTCGACCTGTAGTTCTTCCTCCCAGAAGAATGGCACCCCGCGAGCAGGTTGAATTGAGGAAGCAAATTGAAGACTTGTTCTCTAAAGGTCTGATCATACCCAGTCATTCCGAATAGGGAGCAGCAGTGGTTTTTGTCACTAAGTCTGATGGTTCTTTGAGGATTTGTGTTGATTATAGGGAGCTGAACAAGCTCACTATGAAAAACAGATATCCTATGCCTTGTATTAATGATATGTTCGATCAACTTTATGGAGCTACTGTATTCTCTCAGTTTGATCTTGCCACCGGTTTCCACCAGCTCAGAATTGCTGAGGAAAGTATTCCCAAAACTGCTTTATGTTCTGAGGATGGTTTCTTTGAATGGTTAGTTATGCCTTTTGGTTTGACTAACGCCCTAGCTTTCTTTGTCGACCTTATGAACCGGGTTTTCCGTGATGTTCTTAATAAGTTTGTTCTAGTCTTCGTCGATGATATCCTTATTTTCTCTAAGTCTGAGGAGGAGCATGAATCTCATTTAAGCTTTGTTCTGGGGACTCTCAAAAGTCATCAGTTGAAAGCCAAATTCTCGAAATGCCATTTCTGGAAAGATGAAGTCCGATTTCTTGGACATATTGTTTCTGGTAATGGAGTTTCCGTTGATCCAGTTAAGATCACTACGACCGATGTAAGTCTATCTTATCTTCTTTCCTTTGTACATTAATTATTCTATCTCTTTCTCGGTTCTTATTTTCCCTATTCTATTTTAGAATTGGGAAACTCCTAGGACTCCATATGATATCCGTATTTTTCTGGGCCTTGCTGGTTATTATCGGAGATTCATTGAGAATTTTGCTCGGATTGCTGCACCTCTCACCGCTTTAACTCGTAAGAATGCTAAGTTTAGATGGAATGATAAGTGTGAAGCTGCATTCAATGAGTTGAAGCACAAGCTTACTTCCGCACCGTTCTTATCGTTCCAAATGGAAATGAGGGATTAATGGTATACACGGATGCCAGTCGTGAAGGTTTGGGAGCCGTTCTGATGCAGGATGGGAAGGTTATCGCTTATGCTAGTCGCCAGTTGAAGACTCATGAAGCCAATTATGCAGCCCATGATTTGGAATTGCTTGTCGTAGTTTTTGCTTTGAAGCTTTGGAGACATCATATATTGGGAACTATGTTTGAGCTCTCTATGGATCATAAGTCTTTAAATATATTTTCACCCAGAAGGACTTGAATCTGAGGCAAGTTAGGTGGCTTGAGTTTCTTGCTTCTTATGACCTCGACATCAACTATACCCCCGGGAAAGCTAATGTTGTAGTCGATGCTCTGAGTAGGAAGAAGGCGATGTTATGTCAGCTTGTTGTTTCGTCTCCTCTTATGGATCTTATTGTTGCTAAGCAGGATGAGGATAGGATAATTAGGCTTATTAAGCAAAATGTTCGTAGCAGGGTTGGTGGTAGTAGCCTAGATGGAAGTGGAGCTCAGATTGATGATAAAGGGATTTTAAGGATTAATAGTAGGATTTGTGTTCCGAACGTCGATGGATTGAGGCAAGAGTTACTTCGGGAGAAGCATTGATCTAGACTTTCTATTCATCCAGTTGTGACAAAGATGTACCATGATATGAAGAAGCTGTATTGGTGGAGTGGTATGAAGCGTGATATCTCCCTTTTTGTTAGTAGATGTGCTACTTGTCAGCAGGTTAAGGCTGACCATCAGAAGACCGCTGGATTATTGCAGCCTCTTAAGGTTCCCAATTGGAAATGGGAACAAGTTTCTATGGATTTTATTGATGGGTTACCAAGGACTAGGAGAAATAATGAAAGTATTTGGGTTATTGTGGATAGATTGACTAAGTCAGCTCATTTCATTCCGGTTAAGTCTAACCGTTCTACTTCTAGTTTAGCTGAGATTTATATGAGAGAGATAGTCTGTCTTCATGGTGTTCCTGTTAGCATTGTTTGCGATAGAGACCCCATCTTTACCAGACAGTTTTGGAAAGCTTTTCAGGAATCTTTAGGTACTCGTCTGAATCTGAGCACTGCTTAATATCCGTAGACCGACGGTCAAATGGAAAGAGTGAATTAGATTCTGGAAGGTCTTCTTCGTGCCTGTGTCCTTGATTATGGAGGATCTTGGGAAGATCATCTCTATCTTGTTGAATTCACCTATAACAATACTTATCAGGTATAATATCAAATATCTGTTTAAGGTTGTCTTAAACATTTGTTTATCTTATTCCATCTCTTAAAATTCAGGCTAGTATCACAATGGCTCCATTTGCTGCTCTTTATGGACGACCTTGCAAATCTCCATCTTGTTGGATTGAATCCGGTAATCATTTGGTTCTTAGTCCGGATATGATTCTAGAAGCATCTGAGAAGGTTGAGGTGATTAGGATAAAGATGAGGATTGCTCAGGATAGACAGAAGAAGTATGCTGACAGGCGTAGGAGGAGTTTGGAGTTTTCTGTTGGTGATCAAGTTTTCCTTAAGGTCTCTCCATTAAGAAATGTGATTCGGTTTGGACGGAAAGGGAAGCTCGCTCCTAGGTTTATTGGTCCTTTTCGCATCTTAGAGGTGTTAGTCCATAGGATAGTGGTTTTGATGACAACAACTATAGAAGTATTATAAAATATATATGTGCAGGAAATCTATATGCAGGTATCAACAAAAGAAGACTGTACAGTAAAGAAAACAAAATTGATGAAAACAAAGATCAAGAGTTCAAGATTGAAGACTCATGAGATTCAAGATATTCAAGAGTTCAAGACAAATAATATAGTTAGGTTAGATATTTGTTAAAACTCCTTGAAAGCACTATCATTCTTTTTTATCCAATTTACTCGTGGAATGGAATCCACTTCGTTCTTGTTAAAGGGATGGAACCCTAGTGAGATGGAACTCACGAAATATCTAGTGGAACGGATAGTAGCCCTATTTTGTTATCCACTAATTTTGATTCAAAATGATTTTCAAAATTATCTCTTGTTTTATAAAATGATTTTCAAATATTCCTTTTCAAAAGAAAAACCTTCGTTCACATTTCCAAAAATGTTTTAGCCTCAAAATCATATTTATCATTTTGTTATAATTTGATTTCAAAATTGTCCTTGATATTTTAGCCTCAAAATCTATTTTAATATTATATTTACTTTAGTTTATTTACTTTGATTTTAAATATATTTTAGTATATATACATATATACATTCATAAGTATTTCTACTTCTAAATACCTTCTACAAATACATAGAGTCCATTTGAATAAAGTTGCATATGTTTTAAATCATCACTTTTTACTAGACCATGTCGACATCCTATTTACCTGTCATGTCGACATGCTTCCCGTTACAGCAAAGGTTGTTTTCAAAAGAAGTGTCTATTCGTTTAAACCTCTTCGAATGGACACATCCATTCATTCTCTATAAATAGAGACTGTTATGGACGTTTTCCAGTAACTACATTCTTTATTTTTCTCTCCTCTTTACTCTCTTATCTTATTTTCTAATCATCCTATCCATATTTTGCCGAAATCTTAAGTGAATCAAACCAGAATATCTCTAGTTTGATTCTCTGCCACTCTCTCCAAAGAATCTCAGTGCTTATCAGAGTTATAGATACATTTGTACTCAAAGAAACTTGTGTGGGGTTATAAAGGAGTGATCGTGTCCTTGGAAATCGATCGGGTGAACTTATGTCCTATGAATCAAGTGGTTCTACCCAGAGACCTGAGAATCTGGAGGGTGTACCTCGTTGCCTTGGAATCGAGGGATTGTAATCTAGATTATTGTTGAATAGAAAGCCGTACGGGTTGTGTGGGACTGGATGTAGGGTAACACCGAACCAGTATAAAATTCCTGGTGTGTTCTTTCCTTTACTTGCTTTTTATTTATATTTGCATTTGTTTGTGATTCTGTGATTTGATCTATGATTGTGTATTTGCATTAAGTTAGTTAATTCAATTTAAATCAAAGAAGTTTTAAAGAAATTCTTAAAACACTATTCACCCCCCCTCTAGTGTTAAATAGCCTTAAGATCATCTTCCGCGTCCCTTTCATTTGGTATCAGAGCAAGTTTTTCAAAGTATTCATAATCTGATTTTTGAAAAGTTCATGGCTAAGTTTGAAATGTTTCCTAAAAATATTTCTTTAATGATCAAATCATTGTGGTCTCATAAATTGATGCATGATAGTTATATAGAATCAGGTAGTCTACAAAAGTTGCTCACTGTGCAGGAATCTTGCTTCATGGCGACAAATGAATCTATTCACAATGGACAAGCTGTGCAAATAAGGAAAAACAAGTGGATACTTGATAGTGGATGTTCAAGACATATGACAGGAAATCCAGAGATACTCAATGACATTATTTACAAGGATGGAGGATTGGTTAATTTTGGGGATAATTCAAAAGGTTATGTGGTTGGCATCGGCAATGTAGGTAATTCTGAAACTCCTATTATTTCAAATGTTTTGTTAGTTAAAAATCTACAACATAATCTACTTAGTATTAGTCAGTTATGTGATAAAGGATATAGGATTAAATTTGAAAAAGACAAGTGTCACATCGAAGATAATAAATCTAATATTATCTTTGAGGGAGTTAGGAAAAAGAATATCTATATTCTTAGTATGAAAATTTCAAATGATAATCTATGTCTTTTGGCCAATACAAGTGACCCTTGGACTTGGCATAAGAGATTTGGACATTTGAATTTTAAACTCTTATCTAGACTATCCAAACTTGATCTAGTAAGAGGCCTCCCTAAGATGCAATTTAAAGTAGATAGTATATGTGATGCATGTCAATTAGGAAAACTTAGAAAAAGTTCCTTTAAACTTAAAGATATGATCTCTACTTCAAAACCTCTTGAGTTACTTCACCTAGATTTATTTGGTCCATCTCAGATTCAATCAATCAACCATAGTAAATATGTCTTTGTAATTGTGGATGATTATTCCAGATATACATGGACAATCTTTCTGAAACATAAAAGTGATACTTTTGATTATTTTAAAAGTTTTTCAAAAAGAGTTCAAAACCAACTTTCTTCCAAGATCATCACTATTCATAGTGATCACGGTGGTGAATTTGAAAATGAGAAGTTTGAGGAATTCTGTAATCAGAAGGGAATTACTCACAATTTTTCGTTTCCAAGAACTCCACAACAAAACGGAGTAGTTGAGCGTAAGAATAGGACGATTCAAGAGTGTGCTAGAACTCTACTTTCTGATAGTAAATTACCAAAACATTTTTGGGATGAAGCAGTTGCAACAGCCTGTTATATTTTGAATAGGATTTTAATTAGACCTCTAACCAATAAAACACCTTATGAACTTCTTTTCAATAAGAAACCTAAGGTATCTTATTTCAGAATTTTTGGAAGTAAATGTTTTATCTTAAATACAAAAGATAATTTAGATAAGTTTGATCCTAAATCCGACAAAGGAATCTTTATCGGATATTCTAACAGGAGTAAAGCTTATAGAGTTTTTAATCTAAGAACAAACACTATTGAAGAAACTTTACATGTTTCCTTTGATGAAAATTTCAAAGAAGTTGATCAGACTAATGATGAGGATGACTTAGTTATTTCTAATCATGAATCTGTAGATGCTACAAATGAAACTTTTCATCCAAATGAAAAGATTAGGCTTTTAAAAGATCACCCTGTAGAAAATATTCTAGGAGATATGCAATCTGTTGTTAAAACTAGGAATCAATTAAACAGTATGAGTCATGTTGCTTTTATATCCTCAATAGAACCTAAAAATCCAAAGGAAGCATCAACTGATGATTCATGGATTCTTGCTATGCAAGAAGAATTGAATCAATTCACCAGAAATGATGTTTGGGAACTTGTTCCTAGACCTGAGGATAAATCCATTATAGGCACTAAATGGGTATATAAAAATAAATTAAATGAATTAGGTGAGGTCGTTAGAAATAAGGCTCGACTCGTTGCACAAGGTTATTGTCAAGAAGAAGGTATAGATTATGACGAAACCTTTGCACCCGTAGCAAGATTAGAAGCTATTAGAATTCTGCTTGCTTTCGCTAATTTCAATAATTTCAAACTTTTTCAAATGGATGTCAAGAGTGCCTTTCTAAATGGTTTTGTAAAAGAGGAAGTTTATGTTGAACAACCTCCACTCTTTGAAGATACAAAATTTCCAAATCATGTTTTTAAATTAAAGAAAGCCCTGTATGGTCTAAAACAAGCTCCTAGAGCTTAGTATGATAGACTTAGGTCTAATCTTTTGCAATCTAATTTTGAAATAGGTAAAGTAGATAAGACACTTTTTATTAAAAGAAACAAAATTGATATTCAACTTGTACAAGTGTACGTAGATGATATTATTTTTGGATCAACCAATTCTGACATGAACAAAGAATTTTCTGACATAATGACAAAAGAGTTTGAGATGAGTCATATGGGTGAACTTAACTTTTTCCTAGGATTACAAATCAAACAATTAGATAATGGTATCTTTATCAGTCAAGAGAAGTATGCGAGAGAGTTAGTTAGTAAGTTTGGCTTGACCAATGTGAGTGGAAAACCAACTCCCATGGCAACCAATATAGCGTTAAGTAAGGATGATCTATCCAAAGACGTAGATCAAACCTTGTATAGAGGAATGATTGGATCACTTCTCTATATAACTGCTAGTAGACCAGATATCATGAACAGTGTCTGTCTCTGTGCAAGATATCAATCTCAACCCAAGGAAACTCATCTAAAAGCTGTGAAACGTATCATTCGATATGTTAAACACACCTTTGATTATGGATTGTTCTACCCTAAGAATGATTCATTTGAATTAGTTTCCTACTGTGATGCTGACTATGCTGGGTGTAAGTCAGACCGAAAGAGTACAAGTGGAACTTGTCACTTTCTAGGTCATTCCTTAATTTCCTGGTTCAGTAAAAAGCAGAATACTGTTTCCCTATCAACAACTGAAGTAGAGTATGTTTCTGCTGCTTTAGCTTGTTCTCAAGTTTTGTATATGCAACAAACCTTGAATGATTTTGGTATATCTATCACGAAATCTCCAATTTTCTATGATAACACTAGTGCCATTAGTTTGTCCAAAAACCCAACTCTCCATGCCCGAACTAAACATATTGACATTAGACACCATTTTCTAAGAGATAACGTAAATAAAGAGAAAATTTCTCTTGATTTCGTTAATTCTGAAAATCAAATAGCTGATATTTTAACCAAACCTTTAGGAGAACCTGTCTTCACCAAGTTAAGAAGAGAATTAGGTATATGTTCTCTTTCTGAAATATAGTATATAGTATAGTAGTATACATAGGGTATATATGAATGTTTTCTTAACCATAGCATTTTGCAACACCATGTCGACATGGTATTCATGCGTCATGTCGACATGCAACGGTAAAAATGACAGTTCGTTTTTTTCCCTCTAATTTTTGAATGGGTGGTTATTTAACTCACCCATTCCGAGTTTCTCTTCCCTCCAATCATTATTTCTTCATTCTACTTTCTAGAAACATCAAATCCATGGCTTCCACATCCAATCCTAATCAAATATCACCGGTTTCTTTCCCTTCTCCTTCACATGGCCCTTTCCAAAACTCCATACTCGCTCGTGTCATCAAAATAGAGGAGAAAGTTAATGATTCGCTGCAGATGTTAACTGAAATGCAAGTTCAACAATTGAGAATGGCAAGAGAGCAAGAGAAACAAGGGAAAATTTTGAGGAATCTTCAAAAATTCCTCATGGATAATCATGCCAATCCAATTGTAATTGAAGATTCTTCTAACATAGAAGCAAATGAAGAAGGAGAAAAAGACGAAGACGAAGAAGAAGAGGAAGAACCAATGGAGGAAGAAACTGATGATGAAGCAGTATGTGTAGGGGAAGTTTGTTTTGATGCTTATGGGAACATTGTGGAACAACATGGAAATTTCTGTTTCCATTACCCAAATTGTCCTGTCCACAAGTCTCCCATCATCAAAAACAACCGTTGAGTTGTTTATTTTCTTGTTTTAGTTATTTATGTGTTTATAAGTTTAAATAGTCATGTATATAGTAATATTGAAATGAATAAAATAATCTGTGGTTACACTTATTATTCTTATTCTTATATTGCTCATATATAACATTCTAAGTATACGATGTTTATTGCATTGTTATATCTAGTTTCAGTATTATTAATGATAACACTATCATTAATATCATAGATTTAGGGGGAGTTAGTGTCATTTTTTTTGTTGATGACAAAGGGGGAGAAGTATAAAATAGGTTAGTTAGGCATAGATTAAGGGGGAGTTATTAGATTTAGGGGGAGTTATAAGGAGAATATAAATATTTTATAAACAAAGGTTGTCATCATCAAAAAGGGGGAGAATGTTAGTCCATAGGATAGTGGTTTTGATGACAACAACTATAGAAGTGTTATAAAATATATATGTGCAGGAAATCTATATGCAGGTATCAACAAAAGAAGACTGTACAGTAAAGAAAACAAAATTGATGAAGACAAAGATCAAGAGTTCAAGATTGAAGACTCATGAGATTCAAGATATTCAAGAGTTCAAGACAAATAATATAGTTAGGTTAGATATTTGTTAAAACTCCTTGAAAGCACTATCATTATTTTTTATCCAATTTACTCGTGGAATGGAATCCACTTGGTTCTTGTTAAAGGGATGGAACCCTAGTGAGATGGAACTCACGAAATATCTAGTGGAACGGATAGTAGCCCTATTTTGTTATCCACTAATTTTGATTCAAAATGATTTTCAAAATTATCTCTTGTTTTATAAAATGATTTTCAAATATTCCTTTTCAAAAGAAAAACCTTCGTTCACATTTCCAAAAATGTTTTAGCCTCAAAATCATATTTATCATTTTGTTATATTTTGATTTCAAAATTGTCCTTGATATTTTAGCCTCAAAATCTATTTTAATATTATATTTACTTTAGTTTATTTACTTTGATTTTAAATATATTTTAGTATATATACATATATACATTCATAAGTATTTCTACTTCTAAATACCTTCTACAAATACATAGAGTCCATTTGAATAAAGTTGCATATGTTTTAAATCATCACTTTTTACTAGACCATGTCGACATCCTATTTACCTGTCATGTCGACATGCTTCCCGTTACAGCAAAGGTTGTTTTCAAAAGAAGTGTCTATTCGTTTAAACCTCTTCGAATGGACACATCCATTCATTCTCTATAAATAGAGACTGTTATGGACGTTTTCCAGTAACTACATTCTTTATTTTTCTCTCCTCTTTACTCTCTTATCTTATTTTCTAATCATCCTATCCATATTTTGCCGAAATCTTAAGTGAATCAAACCAGAATATCTCTAGTTTGATTCTCTGCCACTCTCTCCAAAGAATCTCAGTGCTTATCAGAGTTATAGATACATTTGTACTCAAAGAAACTTGTGTGGGGTTATAAAGGTGTGATCGTGTCCTTGGAAATCGATCGGGTGAACTTGTGTCCTGTGAATCAAGTGGTTCTACCCAGAGACCTGAGAATCTGGAGGGTGTACCTCGTTGCCTTGGAATCGAGGGATTGTAATCTAGATTATTGTTGAATAGAAAGCCGTACGGGTTGTGCGGGACTGGATGTAGGGTAACATCGAACCAGTATAAAATTCCTGGTGTGTTCTTTCCTTTACTTGCTTTTTATTTATATTTGCATTTGTTTGTGATTCTGTGATTTGATCTATGATTGTGTATTTGCATTAAGTTAGTTAATTCAATTTAAATCAAAGAAGTTTTAAAGAAATTCTTAAAACACTATTCACCCCCCCTCTAGTGTTAAATAGCCTTAAGATCATCTTCCGCGTCCCTTTCAAGAGAGAGTTGGTTCCTTAGCTTATCGTTTGGAATTGCCTGAGAAACTTTCTGGAGTGCATAATGTGTTCCATGTTTCGCATCTTCATCGGTATCTTCATGATCCATCTTTGATTGTTCAGCCTTCTGCTCTCGAGAGTTTGGATGTCTAGCCAAACCTTACTGTCGAGAGGAAGCCACTTCGTATTATCGATAGAGGTACGAAGCAGCTTCAAAGAAAATCTATCAACCTAGTCAAAGTGCAATGGAGCACTGATGATCAGGATTGTACTTGGGAAACGGAAGAGGGCATTTGTGCTTCAAATCCGGAATTGTTTGTTCCAGGTATTATTTCATTATCCTACCTTATCCTTCTTTGTTTTCTGTGTCTCGTTCCTTTTCAAGGATGAAAAGTTTTGAGTGGGGAGAGTGTAACAACCCGCAAATTTTGAAAATATTTAAATGAAAATTCATTTGAAATTTGAATATAATTATTTTAAAATTTGATAATTTGGAAATTTAATGTAATATTTTGGGATTTGATGTGAAATGTTCTTCCAAATTTAATGAAATAAAGACTTTTCTTAAATTTCAAATTTTTGTCAACTTTGGTCAAAGTTTGACTTTTTGTGAAAATTTTAAATTTTGAATTTTTAACGTTTACTTTTTTATGAAGATGAATTTAATTCTAACATTTTCCTTGTTTTCGTTTTTTTAAATTTTGATTTCTACTTCTCAAAAACTTACAACTTATGGCGTATTACACGCAGTTATTTTCTCTTAACATTTATCTTATTTTCAATGTGACTTTGGGCTTGTACAAATGGGCTAGAAAACCCTTTAGTTAGATGAGAAGCCTATATAATATCCTTGGGTTTTTGGTAGACTCTTCACTTTCATTTGTGCCTCCACAGAAAAAAAAATGTAAGTTCCTTCTTCATCTTCCTCCTCAAAACCCTAGACTTTCTACCTCCTTTCCTCTACAATTTTCTTCCTCATCTCCTCAACAAATTTCAGCCATCCTAGCCACTACCCCATCTCCTCTTCCTCCAACCAAAAACCCTAACCAAAACTTCCTCTTCTCCTTCCTTTTCCCCCTTTCCTCTTCACCAATTTCGGCCCCACCTCCTCTTATTCCTTTTTCCCCTTTTTCCCTTTAACCAATTCGACTACCATGGCCGAACTTACTCCCAAACCCTAGCCGAAACCCTTGTTTAGCCTAAGGACAAACCCACCTAACCCAAAACCTAGCCATGGCCGAGCCTAGCATAGACCAAACCCCTCCCAAATCTAGCCTAGACCGAACCCAAATAAACACTAGACCAAACCTATGTGTCCCCTAGACAAGTCCTCTTTACATGTTTACAAATATATAATTTTTCTATTTTATTTTTCTATGTGAATTATTTGTTTACGTATGGAATTTATTTTATTTTGCAAAGCATCGGATTTGGATTCTCCTCGCACTCAAGTTTGTCTGTAATTTGTCGTGCTTGTCGTAGCCGCTTTGTTGCGTTTTGAATCACTTCTCTAACCAAAGAAAGGTGAGTAATCACTCTTGACAATGTACTTATATTCTGGTGAATTGATGACAATGGAATTGTATATGCAAGTTAAGAAATTTTAAATATTATTCAGTTATTTCATATCATATTTTACCTGTTATGATCATATGCCATGATATATTGAATATTGTTATGTGTATTTAATATTTTGTAATCATACTGCAAGTTCCTTCACTATGGGTTGAAATGATACATACCTGAGTGATTTTTAGATTAAGGAAAATTGTTATGGGCTGAAATGATAGGCCTGAGCAATTTTATTTGACTATGGATTGCGGGTTTGAAATGATATAAAACCCGAAAAATTAATAAATTGCGGATTGAAATGATATATGTCCGTATTTACTTGACCCTAGGGTAGAAAATTTTATACAGACTTCTTGGTTGATTTAAAATGATTTTCTAAAATTATTAAGTATTTTGGATTTCTATATATGAATCTCAACTAAAATTTAATGTAATAATTTCTGTGAATTTGTTTACATGTGTTAAAAATCTTATAAGAAATAAATAGTTGGAAATGTAAATTTTGGAATCTAATTTACAGAATGAAGGTTAATTGAAATATAATAATCCGATTTGACTTAAAAAAAGGTATTTTATTCTAACCTATAAATTGTAAGTTTTAAATTCATGTAATGGTGATTAAAATGATAAATGGTTTTTTTTGTGAAAAAAAAATGTAAGTTAAAACGTACATTTGACATGTAAGTTTTAACTAATGTAAATGGTATAACTTGGGTAATAAAAATGATAAATGTTATTTACTGAAAGGAAAATAAAGTGTAAGTTAATAACGTACTTTTAACTTAGCATAAGGATTTCAGCTTTAAAATTTGACATTATAGTAATAAAGTTATTTAACTAAAGGTGTGGTTTCTTTAATGACCAAATAGCTAAAATTAGAGTAATATAATAAGAATGATATAATGACTATGATAAAAACTGTAAATATATGTACTATTTGATTATATAAACTATTGTAGTAGGAAGTATTACGGTAACAATTCAAAACTGCTGTGATTTACTTACTGTAACAATTCTGCACTGCTGCGGATTCTTACAGTACAATTCTGCACCGTTGCGAATTCTTACAGTAGCATTTCTGCACTGCTGCGAATTCTTACAGTAGCATTTCTATACTGCTGCGTTTTCTTAAAAGTGACATTTTCCTGAATGCTACAAAATTTTCTAAAGGGTTATGGTCCCGAATGTATGGTTCTAAAGGTTACATTTTTATAGTGCTATGATCTCTAAATTTGTACGTTTCAAAGGGGTTATAATTAAATGAATTTGGAAGTGTTACAACTTTGGAAAAATGAATAATATTTTAAAGAATAATGATATGGAATTTATATGGTTTTGAAAGGAATATGTTTGATATGAAAAATAAACCATTTGAAATTGAATAACCACGGGTTATAATAACGTTTGGTTATTAAAGAGACCGGGATAGGATATGGGCATACTCTCTGTCGATACTGAAAACCACTTTGACAACTGTGTACGCGGTGGAGATTCCAGAATGAAGTAGGATGGTGGCGACGATCCTAAAGGTATACATACGTGGACCTAACTCCCATGAGTTAGCATAAGGTGGCTAAAACAAGAGCAATTGACGGGCCAAGGAGGTTGCTCCTCCGATCGGACACACTTCATCGTTAGCCATTCTATTACTTTGTGATTGATTTGGTGCGCACCTTTGATTCGGGAGTGTGGATCGAGTTGGGCGGTAGTTGCGGCTATGCGTTACCAACAGTCCGAAAGTGTAATTGGTATATTTACCCTGGCATTGCCTAGTTGTGTCGTGTCACCTACCCTAGCGCGGCTTCTACGAGTTTGGTTTGTAACCTATGGAGTGCCCTCTGACGACGTCCAGTACGAGCGGGATTATGGTACTGTATAGACTATGGGAAATAAAAATGTGTTCAGGGGGAAAATGTTACGCCTTAATGCTATTTTAATAGTTTACTTTACTATAGATATTATTATAATAACGTAAATTACTACATAGTAGATAGTTTAACGGATCCTTAGAGGATGGGCGATCTCAAGCATCCTTTAAGTTACTGATGCATTTCTTTTACAGTTCACTTGAGTTGATTTACATTTTATAAGTATGTATGTCCTGACTCGAGTGTTTTGTGTTTTTGCTTTACGCTCAGGTCAGCCTGAGTTTTACATCTTTGGTTTCCTCTTTTTGGAGCTAGAGATCCGCCGGAGATTTAGCTGTCTACCTGATATTTCTATTCCAGTTATTTCCACTCAGCCTTTTCTTTTGTAGTAGAGAACTTATGTACCTTGAATTTCCAAATGTATTGGTTTCAGATTTTAGTATTATGTATTAGTTTTGAGACCTTGTATCTAGTAGCTTCATGAACTACTATAGTTATTTTATTCCGCTGCGAGTTATTCTGATATTATGTGTCTGTGATTCTGTGATTGATTTTATTTTCCCCAAATTTTATTAACAATCTGTTGTTTTGAATTATTTAAGTTTAACATGTGTGGTTTTATTGTCGATTTGAATGGTCCAAAACGGCGGGATGTTACAAAAAGAATACTCTCGCATTCATTTCAGATCTAAGTTTTCTTTCTTCCCTCTCATTCATGGCTACCATCTCATTCATGTATTTCACCATGGCCAAAAAATTTCACCCAAAATAGTATCAAATAAATAAAACAATGGGGTTCATTCGATTTTAGCAAGATCGGGTGGTGATTCAAGAATTCTTGGAGTTAATTCACAAATCGAGATGTCTTGATGGGTTGCATCTCCAATGGTAGATCTATATTTATTTAATATACTTATTGTAACACCCCTAGATATTAACATAATGAATTAAAGTGATAAAAAGGGTAAAATAATAATTTTAAATTAAAGGAAAAAATAGTAAGTTTTTGTAAACATTGGAATTAGGCCATGGAACCTATTTTATTATGTACAAAACACCGTTTTACAATTAAAAAACATATAAGACTTGCCTAATTTGGAAAAGTGGACAAAATCAATAAAGATTTCAACCAGTGGGATTGTGGTAAATTATTAGTGCGGTCCAAACCAGAGAAAATCTAATTTTTAACCTACAAATAAGTGGTTAAGACCTAAGCTTTTTGTTAGAAACCCTAGCCACCATTTGCATTTCAGAAACTTTGGATTAAAACATCTTTCTCCTGACCTTTTCTAAAAAATTCTAAATAAAATCAAAAACAATTCAAATAAAAGAGAAAGAGGAAGAAGAACAACAAATCAAAAGGATATATTGATCTAAAGAAGAGACCCAGAAGAAGGATTTTCAGACTAAAGGAAGAGGAAACCTAATAAAGGAGTGGGAATTTATCTTCTTTCTATATGATCTATATACGCTCTTATCTCATTTCTATAAACTAAATTAGATTAAATTGAAAAAAAAATATAGGTTGAATTACAATATTAAATTAATAATTGAATTTTGATTTATTCATTGACTATGTAGGTTGAAACGATATCTTTAATTGTAATTGGGTCAATGATAAAATGTTTGGAGTTGAAACGATACTCCACTTTTTAAAGATAAATCAAAATTTTATTAAATTGTGCCTAAAAATCTAGAATGAATCACATGGATATAAATTGAGATTGATACAAATCGAATAGGTTATTAATTGGATTTATTGTTGGTTGTTTGGAGTTGAATGATACTCTGATTGTTAATAACAATCAGTTGCCTTATAAAAATACAAGTTTGAACTAAAGTAGACCACCTATGCATTTATATATATATACACTCACATAGAACTATATAGGATATATATTTTTATAAGCAAATTAGTAAATCAATATTGTAAAGAAAATGAATAGGTTTATTGTTAAAATTAAAAATTAATCAATACTATAACTATGTCGATGAAATGAAAAAGGACGTTGTGAAAATATGATAGGCATAGTAAATGATAAAAATGAGAAAAAACATGTTATTTGAAGTCTATAGAAAACCTAAGGCTAAGAAATAGTGAAAACCCTATTAGAACACTCAAAAATACAAATCTATAGTCAATAAGACGTTTGAATTAGTAGGTCGGATGTATGAAAATTTTACAGTGGAAATATGTTGAAATCTGACATGATTTAGACATTTGAGTTTATGTTCAGACATCTGGAATCAAAGTCAAACGTCTAAATACGAGCAGACATATGATTACCATTGACTAAGTTTTTATAGCAAACTAAACATCTGAATGGTTTTTTTGACGTTTGAATAGTTGATAAATGCATAAGTTGAACCTAGACCCATAAGGGCCAATTCGAATAGTTAGAGGAATTATATATTGTTTGTTTATGAATGTGATGAAATAGAATGATGTATAAACACTTATATAACGTATGAATTATGCATTATTTATTGTTTAGGAATGGTATGTCTACACAATGTTAGAATGAGACACTCGACAATAATGATCTGTCTACAACGTATTGAAATGAGACATGCGACAGAAATGACATGTTTGCAACATGTTGAAACAAGACACGTTGCAGGAAAGATATGTCTACAACGTATCGAATTGAGACACGCGGCAGGAATGATATGGCTGTGAAACTTGTTGCAATAATACATGTAGTAGAATTAGGATATGCTAATATTTCATGCATATTAGTTTGTAAGGATGTGATAGTGATTTAGTCAATGCTATGATAAAAAGACCAAAAAGAACAATGGTAAAATAATCCCTTAAACTGACACAGTGACAGTAGTCTGTAGAGATGTTTTATTAGAATTTTAGTATCATGCATTTTGATATATATGCTCACTCACCAGGCTTATGTCCAACCCCCATCTATGTTCCTCTATTATTCTATATAATAAGGTGATAGGTTAGCGGAAGCCATATGTGAAGTGGGGGCGATGGAGACCATTGGTGGTGATATGACATTCATTATCCATGAATTATTTATTTATCTAGTCGTTATGTTTAATTAAACTATGTAATCTGAAATATTATGTAACAACCCACCCCGAAATGGAACTAATTTTCGATCCAATAATAGTCCATCGAACCATAGGCCCATTCCAAGTTGGTTGTTGGTTGGTAAAATTGATACAAGGAATAATGCACAGAGCTATCTAACTACGCTATCAGAAATCTCATAGCGAAAAGGATAAAATATAAGATCAGAATAAGTATCCATTTCACAAAAAATCCAAATCTTAGAAGTATAATATATCATCCTAAATATCCAAAATACAATATCTAAAAAATAACATTAATAACTGAAATAGGTACATAAAAATATAACAAAAACATAAATAAATAGATAACTGCCATAAGACTTTGCCGCCATCTTCATCTCCTAAATCAACATTTTCTTCTTTAACTTGTGTGTTATAATGAAGAGGGAGTAAGAACAATAATATATGGTGAGTAAAAATCTCAAGTATTACCATAATAGTATTTAGGCAATATCATTTGGATAAGAGATATGCCTTAAGAATTCTATACTATATCTACCAAGTATACCTCCAACTGTAAGCCGAAGGCTTTTCTAGTCCAACTACATAACATACCTTCAACTATAGGCCAATAGATCCTTAAGGGAATATAATTCAAGTTTTCCAGTGGTATCCGTAACAAGTGAGATTTACTAGCTTCTAGCAAATACTTGAATTTCACCAAGCAGTATGGGACATTTTTGTTAAATTCTAGTGATTATTCAAAGTGATAGTATTTGGCAATTTAGATTATATTTCCTTTTGGTGTTCGGTCGAGGCCGATAGATCCTTAAGAGGTATGCTTTTCATAAGCTTTGAAGGACGATTATAATCTAAGTATAAAACATAAGTCTAAATCCTTAAATAGCTAAATCAACAAAAACTGAAGAGAAGCATGATTCTATTATTTAAAATCAGTTGGAAATGAAATTTAAATGCTTAAGCTTAGGTTAAATGATATGTCAATTAAGATGCCATCTCTAATTGTATTTGAAATAACAAATTATGGAAATGATTTTATAGGTTTATTTATCTCTTGGATATTAATTAAAATATTAAGAGGAATTGAACACATTCCTATGAAGAGGTTAGCGAATTGAATCCATATGATATATATATATATATATATATCATTGTGTGTGTATTGATTCAACCTTAAATTTGGTAGTGTCTAAAGTTTCAAACGTGTACTAAGGAAAGGATTTATTTCAAAATAAAAATAGCTAGGGATTTGGAAATATTTTTGGGAATTTCAAAAGATGAGAAATTGTTAATGATTTTTAGATGGGAAAATGAATTTTTGGAGACTTAGTTATTACAATAATTTCTTGGAAAGCAAATTTATTTAAAAAATTAATTAGTAAATTCTTAAATATGATAAACTCTAATTGGAAAATCCAATTGATTTATATACATATTATGCAATGAAGGTGAAGTGCCTAGTTAAAAAGATAACGGTTGAACTTTAAGGACTTTAACCACACAAAAACTAATTTTGGAAAATCTTCAAGTTTTCAAAACTTAATAGTATTTTTGGAAAAACTGGAGGAAGTTTCTTTATTTGGACAATAAATATATAGCAAAGCAAAATGATTGGGAGTTCTTTAGCATGAAAGTTGTAGTGTAAGATTATAAAGGAAATTTAGTTAAGTAACGTGAATACTTTAGAATAAGTTGCATACTTTGAGCCTTTCAAATTAAAAACTAATTAAGATTTTTTTGATATAGAAATAAGTAAGAGGTAAGTTTGAAAGGAAAATAGTTTGTAATTGGGGGTTTGTTTGAATTTTATAAATTTAAAGACCCCATTGGGAAGGAATTTCATGATGTGATAAATTTATATTAAGAATCTTGGAATTTAAATGAGGAGAAATCCTAGAATTAATCTCCAACTCTTGAATGTGATTAATTTAGCAAGTCTCTTAGAACATCAAGAATGTTAAGTATTTTTGAATAGAGAAAATACTTCTAATAAATTGGGATGTGAAAATCTAGATAAAAAACTTGCTTGGAAATTTACAATAAGAACCTCTTTTGGGGAATATAACCTTTGTTTGATCGAATGAGGTTGGAATTTGTAAAATTTTAAATCCTTTAATACAAATTATAGGAGTAACTATAGTGAGATCTAGTAATGAAAAAATTAAGAAATTTCTAGAAGTGAAAGATTATAGAAATTTTGAGAACTCTAACCAATCATTTGAATTTATCTTAAGTAAGTAATAAACAAACCGGTATTTCATGAGAAAATTTAATAGGGAGCTTCTAAGAGATTTGAATGTAGATAAAATATTAGAAATCTACCTCAGGATTGTTTCTTGACTTGCGCTGGGAGGGTCATGTCTACCTTGATTTAATGTTCCCATTATTGATAAATTCCAATCCGATGTCAGTATGGCTCCTTTCGAGACTTTAGTTGGGAGCCCTTATCGATCATTCTCTTGTTGGTTTGAGTAGGGGAAATGAGGTGATCTTAAGTCTCGAATCTATTTGTGAATCCTTTAGAAAGACCTTGGGATTTCTATTGGAGATCAAATCCTTATTCATGTTCTTGTTGGACGACTGGTATTTCAATCAATTTGGGATAATAAGTCTTTGATATATGGGACACTACCCAACCATTGATTGTAGTAGCCCCGTTACTTACCGAGTTCCTTACCTATCCAATTTTCTGGCATTTGCGGCGTCCTTAACGTGTCTCGGCCTTGGAAACACTTTAAGGAATTCTGATTCTATTCTTGAGCATAGAATCCTTGTTGCATTTGAGATCTTACAAAATCTAATTTATGATCAGAGCTCAATTTGTTTTGCTATCTCGGAGATTGAACACCTGGGATATAGTCGTTATGCTTATCTAATCCTAATGGCCCGATGAGCCTAAGGACTATTCTTGTGGTGCTAGAAAGTTCGTCAAGTGATTGCATTCTTTGTTCTTTTCTAATTTCATTTGTGATGAGTCTCTTACTTTGAGTTATCCTTCTTTTATAACTCAATTTCCTTTGAGAAATACGTTCTTTGTGATTTATTGTAGACTTTTCCCTTAAAGAAATTGCAGGAACGTAATTTTTGTAAGGTAGGAAGACTGTAACAATCCTAGTCGAGATTACTTGAAATTAAAATATAAAATATGATATAATTAATTATGTTTAATTAATTGAATGAATTTGGGGAATTTACAGCCATTGTATTTCCAAATTTTAAATGGATTTGGAAAAAATTAAATTGGAAATTTAATGAATTGTCCTTTTATGTAATTCAGTTCTTATATTTAATAATATAAGAACAATCTTGGAGAAAATGAGTAAAAAATTATATGGAAATAATTTTTATAATTTATAAATGAATTTCTCTAAGGGTTTATTTGCTTATTTATTTTAATAGGAGATTTATAACATAAATCTATTGTTTTCAAAAATTATTAGAACAAATGTTGTAAATTTAATAAAATGTTAATATTGTGGTTTATTGTTTAAAATGAGATTTTTTTATAATTAATAGTTTATTCTCTAAATATTAATAATAAGAATGAGAATAGCCTTTAATTTCAAAAGTTATATTTAATTTTAGAAAATATCTCAATATTAATAGAAATGAGAATTTTTGATATGTTGGAGCTTTGGTAAAATTTGAGGAAAATTAATCTATGCTTCTGTAAACATAGTTGAGTATTAATTAGTGTTTTATAAGAGAAAACAATAGCAATTAGTAAACATTTTCTCATGAGTTATAGGATACCCATTAGGCCTACGTAGAGGGTGAATAATAATCCATATATTCTTGTTTTCCTTCATCACTTTCTCATTTCAGCCAAGATCAAAAAACTCTGAAAATAAAATAACCTTATTTGCAAACCCTAGGAACTAGATAAAATCCCCAAATCATGTTTGAATCAAAGGGCTTCCGAATATTAATAGAAGATGTAAAGCTAAGGTAATCTCTACCATCATATCTTACATCTATTGGGTCTTTAATCTCAGCATTGGTCATGATTGTAATCCAATCTTTTACAATTATTCAAAATCAAACTTAGGTTGTAGCTGAAAGTTTTTACCTAAGTAGAATCTGAATTCTAATCATCCATTCAGGTTCAATTCTGTGAGTTAATCTCACACTTCTAGCCTGTATATGAATGCATATCATTGTTGTTATAGATGAAGTTAGTGTTGAATTGATCTCAATTTTGTGTTGATTTTCTTATCATATGAAACTTGACTTTCTTTTAGATGAAAATCCATTTCATATGATCATGAATTGCATTCCATTGTAGTTGTGTTTATGCTCACGGGCTAATTCCGTGTACTAGAGGTAATGGTTAAAATCAGCGAAGAAACCATTGCCAATGGGCAACTGGAGCACCGTCGGAGATGCCTGAGGCTCAGTCCAGGCATGCCAACCGGTGCAGCAGCCATGATGATCAATGGACTTATCATGACCTAGGCTGAGACTCCAGTCACTCCATTTCGGGCTCCGAATTTTCCCGTTTGCCCCTCCGTTTTCCCACGTGATCACTTGAACCTATTTGCTTGATTTTGATGATGTTTTCTTTACCGATTTCAATGTTATTATTGGATTTTAATTTATGAATTTATGGTTTCATCTTGCAGTTTATTATACCATAAAATTGCTTTATGGGTCCATGATTCAACACATAACTTCTGCCGCACGTTTTCAACTAGAGATTTCAAAAAAATGATTTTCAATCCAAACTATTTTATCAAATCATTTTAAGTATGAACATATTTTCTATAAAAGATATTTGGAATATTTATGTACATACAAAATATATTTGTTTATAATAATAATGGCTTTAAAGTTGATTTGGAACAATGGTATAAATTTGTACTTATATATATATATATATACATATTAGCAAGGGCTTTCCAACATATACATATATCTTCTAGTTTATAAAACAATATTTTTCAAGAAGGATTTCAAAGTAAGTTATTTTATGAAATTGCACAACATTGATCAAATGTGGAATCAATTTAAACAGATTAATAAAACGAGTGATATGAAACACTCCCGTTTATTTTTTTTGATTAATCCCTAGACTTGTTCGATTGAGCCATTTATACACACGAGTGGAGTTTATTAACCTATAGTAAATGTTTAAATAAACCCGTGTGGTATGCGATACACGTTTGTGATTTATTCAGTTACTATTCGAAGATATATGACACTTATCGACGAGTTTATGACTAGCCCTTGGAGTTTTATAGGTCTTGCACCTATCTTGATGTTTATAGGACTTGTTCCTATCATGATGTTTATAGGTCTCGAACCTACCTTGATGTTTATAGGACTTGTTCCTACCTTGAAGTTTATAGGTCCCATCCCTATTTTGATGTTTATAGGTCTCTTACCTATGTTGATGTTTATAGATTTATACATCTATCTTGGAGTTACATGCATGCAGGTGAATTTATTTCATCAATCTTGGAGTTTGGCACCTTCCCTCTTTTTATGAAATTTCTGGATTTCTATTTGTGATTTCTAGATTTGATGTTATGTGTGTTATCGCCAAATCATTTTGATGATTTTTTCTTTTAAGAAGATATCTTGAGTTTTAGTATTTGGTGATTTGAAGCTATTGGTGCTGGTTTGACATTTGTCAATAAATGACTATATTTGAGAACTAGTTCACTTTATATATCTTTCATTCTTGCTAACTCATTCATTATAGTCTAGACTAACCCATTTTTTAGTTTATAATACTCGGGTCAGACCGTGATATTTTAGGTGCTCCAATTTAATAGTTCTTGAGAGGATTCCACTCCAGCTATCTAGTTATCATTCATCTTACCTACATCTTGTATATGTGTACATATCCATGTAGTGTTGTATCTTATATCGAGTTTAGACTCTTTTGTGTGCATATTTGTTTCATGAGATGTAGTACATATGTATTATATGGATCATTTTTGACCATAGTCTTGTATTTGATATTATGTATCTATTCGATTTGATTAGCCTGTATCTATTTGTATTCTACTGTATATATTCTATGATATGTGATTCTGTGATTTGTACATATCATATATTGTTCTAGATTATTATTATAGACATCATAATTTTGTTTTAAGACTGGATTGCATACGTTGATTCCACTTGCAATATATATATATATATAACACCCTAATCGACGTATTAATGTTTACTTAAAGCAAAACTCACAGATGGTCACTCCTAACCAGCCCTATCTTTGCACTAACAGACAGTATTATCTAGTTATACCCTTTGTTAGTGTGGCTCTTGAGGTGGGGCGTTACCACATATATACTAGACAGGTCCCTGTCATTAATATCTAACCCAAGGCGGACCCCTCCCTGGTACTCTCTAGCTGACATCGCACAAAATCTCATCATGCCACTTTCTTATGAGAAGAGGCGGACCCTACAATAGCCACTTAATACCTCAACCTGAAGGGGACTCCTCCCGAGATTACCCCTACCGCGCCTAAACTATAATTTCGACCATTTAATACTTCTTAAGTAGGAAGGAGGCAGACGCTACAATGACCACTTATTACCCCCAACCTAGAAGCAGTTGCTACGTTGTATGACCCATAACCCAAACTATGACGTCTCATAGTAGTTTGACTATTGTAGGCGTTGGTAGCCATGTTAGCTCGAAAAATTTACCCTACAAAACTGGGCCTAACCTGGCATCCTCCATGAGTACTTATTATAGACGGTGTCTCACGTCAGTCCTAAGTCACACTACCGGTAGCCAGATTAGCTAGGCAGAATTCTGTGTGCTTTTGACTTCCCTCGCATCCTTATAACTTAGTCATATTTCCTCTATCCTAACATCTACCATATACACCTCATCACATTTCACATTAAGGCCATATAAGGAAAACTTCTTATTCCGCCTTTAATTAATGATTAATTTCCATTATTATCCTTAACTTGCTTCTTATGGGTTTAATGCTATTTACTACACTATTTATTCTATACGATTAATATGTCATTAATACGTTATTAATTATACACTAATATTATATTTATATCCATGCAATAATTAGGCTAACTAATATACACATACACACATTCCTAAGTGTAAAAATGTCAAAACTTCCAAATTTATACAAGCCTAACTCCATACAATAACTTACAAAATAGCTATAATCCTTAGCCAAACAAATAGACTTGCATCAATAAAATCAAATACCAAACTTATCTCACATTAGTATAGTAGAATCGACACCTCTATTTCAAGGAATAAAATTTACAGTTTAAACTTTTTATATTCTATTCAACTTTTTATACATGAACTTGAAGTGAAAAAGGAATTCATCTTTAAATTATGAAAGTAGGCAGTGCAAACTACGAATAAAAGAATTCATACCTTACATATAATTTTCTAACTTATATTCTTTTTAGAACCATTTAACACATCAGTAAGAAAAAGGTGAGAAATGGAATAGAATATAAAATATTCAAATTGCAATAACCAAACAAATTCTACTATTTTAATATAAACAATTGAGATTACAATAACTTAAGAATTGACATTTCGCTTGGAGGAATTTCGGGGTTTTAGTTTTAGAGTTTCCGTAAACAAAATTCCCCCATAAATAAATAAAAAATCCATACTTCTACTATACAAATACTAAAATGTGAAAATCTAAGATTTCCACTCATAAAGAATTTGTTTGCCTCCTTTTGGATTTAAGTATGTCGTTTCCTAGTTGCTCCTTCAGGTCTATTCTCTTTGAAATATACAGCAATTGAATTGTATATAAATTAGATTCAAAATTAGGGATTAGGGAAGAATAGAACTAGAAATTGAACATTTAATACCAAAAATCCCTTACTTTGAAATCCTAAGTGATTCTGAATTGTAGAGTAGAAGAAAACTAGTAGAGCTCTACTAGTGTTCATGGATAATTTATGAATAAAAGTGAGGGGGCTAGCCTCTTATTTATAGTGGTTAGGGGGCTAGCCTCTTATTTATAATGGTTAGAAGATACCAAAACCATCAAATTTAAGTTGGTTTAAAATTAGAAAATTCAAGCCCTTCCTGGATTAAATTAACCCTAGCCGCAGTCCTCCTACTAGTTGATCGCTTGACCGTGGGTCTCAACAGATGTATCGATATCACTTCTCGAGACATCTTGACTAGAAATAATTAAAATAAAATGTTATGTTATATTATGATACACAACCTGCAACTACATTTTATTTAAGGATTTTCTTGTTAATATACTTTAATTTAATTACTTAATTAATTATTTCACAATAAAACAAAGTATATAAAGAAAATGAACACTTTTATTATGAACAAAATTGATTACATAGTTAGGTAACTTACAATAAATTACATAATTTCCCCTATGTAATACCCCTAACTCTCTCAGTCTCCCACTTATGCTTTAGGTCAATTATGGTTTCTTAATCCAAATTCTTTTAATTAGTTTAGTCAGAGCTAATCGAGCTTGTCCCTTTCGTGAATGGTTCTGTTATGTTTTCTTTACTATCTACTCTTTTAATCGTCACTTCTCCGTTGTTGATAAACTCCCTCATCACTTTCGAAGTATGTGCCTTAAGCTTTATGTTCTTTTACTATATGCATCATGACATTGTTATTATAGAACAATGTCATAGGATTCTCAACATTTGGGATCACCCCTAGCTCTGTCGTAAATTTACACATTCATACTGCTTCTTTTTCTTCTTCATTTAGGATGATGTACTCAGCTTCCATCGTTGAATCGGCTACAAACTTTTACTTGGAACTTTTCCACCTAATCGCTCCACCATTTAGTGTGAATACATAATGTAATAACCTGCATATTTTACGATTGTATATTTAAATGTTTTGTTTAAATATATAATCGTTTGTTGAATTTAAAAGTCCAAAATGTGACTTTTTATAAACGGTCGAATCCGGACTTGAGACCACTTCCATTGAGTTCAAAACGACGTTTATAACTTTTTTGAGTATAAACATCGATATGTTTGAAGTTGAGTAGAATTTTTCTATTTTTCTATTGGGCTTTGGGTTTGGGGTTTCAGCCCACTAACCCAACAAAATACCCTAACACTCCACCCCCTCTTCATTCATTCATTCTATTTTCCTAACACTCCCAAGCTAAAGGAAAATGGGGGAAAGAAAGGGAAATTAAAATTCCTAAACCCTAGTTTACTAGGAAATTCAAATTCAAGTTCTAGAAATCAAAGAGAAGCTTAGGTAAGCATCCTCTTCATCTTCTCCATCTCAATCTCTCTTCAATTTTCAGAAATCCCTAAACCCTAACTTAGAAAATATTTTCTTATGAGCTTAGATTGGAGCTTCTTGAGTTGAAGTTGAAGAGTGGTTGATCTTTCCTTTGTTTTAGAGCTTCTCAATTCTTGTTTTTGGGTTTAAAGGTGAGTTCTTGAACTCACATCTATGTCTATAACTTTCATTGTTGTTAGGTATGAATTCCTAACATATATTGCATGTTCAATTGTTTTTGATTTGAATTGATTTGGTGAATTTTCCAATTTTTGGTATTTTGAAGTCAAAATCTATGAAAATCCTATTATGGATGTTTGGACATGTTGTTCAGAGTGTATGGATGAGTCTATAGGACTGGGTTATCACTTGGCATAAATCCCTAGCCATTGTCGCTCATCCGATCGCTTCCGATATGAATTGGCCATCATTGGCCTAGGCAAAATATTGCCCTGAGCTTCAGCGCAGATGTCTGGTATTAAGCTCAGACGTCTAAAGCTACGGGAATAAAATTCCAGATTCTCAGCTCAGACGTCTGAGCTTACTTCCCAAACGTCCGGGCGATCTGGAAGAAAATTTCCAGTCTTTCGGCTCAGACGTCTGAAGCTGCTTATTTTAGCCAAATTACCTGTTTTTAGATGGGTTTCCGTTTTAATCGATTTTTGGTTGATCCGATTAGTTGTTATCACTTATTATCAACTTTGATGACTTCTTTTTCTGGATTTTTGGGAATATCCATTTGATGGATTTGATATCGAATTTTTATGGTTTTGATTCACATCGTCGAATGTGAATTTTTGGCGATTGATTGTTTCTACAATCATTTCTGTGATTTGTCACTTTAAAATACAAAGGTTTATATACTAGGAGTAAATACTCAAACTCTTTTGCAAACATGATTTCAACAATTACTTTCAATACAAAACTCGCTTTTAAAACCGTTTTCCAATCTATTAGTATATACAAACCTTTACCTCATTCGTATGAGAAATCTAATTAAACATCTTAGCAAAACAAGTGGTATGAATCGCTTGCGTTTACTTCGTCGGTTAATTCTTGGACTTGTTCGATTGAAATCTTATGACAATTTTTCGAGTGGAAATCTACAATTTGTTCGTAAATACTTAAGTTAAGCCAGTGGTTATGGGACATGAAGCTAAACTCATTTATTTACTAGCTTGGTGTAATTTACACTTCTTATTGATCAATGCTGATCATTTTATGGCTTAGACTAGCGATATGCGATGTCTCTTAGTCCACGTGGGGGACTGTACCCCGTTCTTTGAAGTTTCTTTGGAGTTTTGACTCACTTTTATGAGCTAGAGACCCACGTTCTTTTATGGAGTTCGATTCATCGGGCGTACCGTTATTGTACTACGTCGTTGTTCCGAATTATTCGAGTTTTAGGTTCATCGGGAATACCGTTATTGTACTACGTCGTTGTTTTGGCTCATTTGAGTTTCAAGTTCCTCGGGCGTACCGTTATTGTACTACGCTGTTGCACCGGCTCTATGGTTAGCGACCATGGGATAGCGACCCGTTTGTGATACACGTGTTGGTGAGTTTTCATGCTCCCGTTTATGATAGGCCTCCCCCTTTTTGTGATTTCTGGATTTCTAATTGATGAATTCTAGAATTTGTGTTTCACCAATTTTTGAGATTTGTATTGATAAGCCCTATCGATATTTGTGGTTTGGTGAATAAGCTAAAGAATATGATATTCTTTTTGGATATTTGACGAGATTTGAGATATTGTATGATTTTTATTGTTATCGAATGTATACTTGTCACAGTATGGCATTACTGTTATCATACATTTTTGTGGTATCTCTTATCCTTTCTCATCTCATATGATATTTATAGCTAGACTGATCCGTTTATTATTTTTCTTCTTAAATAATACTCGGGTCAAACCGAGGTGTTACAGGTTCTTTCACTTGACTTCTTAGCAGGGACTAGCTTCTGACTTTTGGCTAACTACTTTAGCTTAGTAGTTTTTGCTTTTATACATTTGAGCTAGAGACTCCTTGATGTATACATATTCTTTTGCTTAGCACTTGTACCAATTCATTTGTGATGTAGTTGATCTTGTATGACCACTATTTTGATGTACACTTTTATGTGTTATATTCATATCTTTTTCCACCTTTGTGATATGAATATCTATGACTGATTTGTGTTATGCGTATTTCTATATTTGTTTCCGAAGCTCACATAGCCATTGTGAAGTAGCTTTGAGTTTGTATTTGATATGTCGAATTTCCTCTTGAAATGAAATGCAAGTCATATTATCTGATATATCGGTACTCGCACAAAGCAATTACACAGATGGTCACTCCTCAACAACCTTATTCTTCGTGCTAGTCGATGGCATTACCCCGTAGTGTCCTTGGCTAGTGTGAGTATAGAGGTGGGGCGTCACACATAACCCGACACAGATTTACTTTCATTGATATCACTTTGGAACCTCTAGTCTATATACCCCTTTATAAGGAGTTTTTCATTCTCATATATTAGTAATAAGTTTTTAGTATTTTGTAAAGCATAAGAATATATTTTACAGCCATCCAATGCTTTTCTATAGGGTTTGACTGGTATTGGCTTACACATCATAATGCATAAGCTACATCCAGTATCGTACAAAGCATAGTATACATGGATTCAATGGCTAATGCAAATGGTATCCTTTTCATATGCTCTTTCTCCTCATCAGTATAAGGTGCGTCTTTCTAAGAAAGGATGATTCCATATTACATCAAAACATTTCCATGCTTGGAATTCTCCATACTAAACCTTTTTAGCATGTAGTCTATGTACAAGTAACGACCCACCTTTTTGGATGGTTTAAATCGACAATAAACCACACATGGCAAACTCAAACCATTCAAAAGGAGGATTTTTATGGGGTGAATAAGAAAAAAAGAGAAAGAAAGAAAACAAAACACAGAATCTCACAGTGGAATGAAAAATTAATAATCAAATAAACAGTTCATTAAGCTATTTACAAATAATCATTTGATTACACTTTTACAATACAGAATCAGAGTTACATACAACAGAAAGAAATAAAATGCAACGGAACAACATGATGCAGTGGGATAGATAAAATAAATAATAATAGTACTAAATCTTCGTCTTCGTCCTCCAGAAAAGCAGTCTTCGATACATTGAAAAACTTAGACTGACCCAAGCGAATTGAAAAGACAAAACACTCGAGTCAGAACTAAAAGATCTTATGTAAATTAAATCAACGGTAAATAAATATGAGTGTAACAGCGTCAGAGATGTTTATGGGATTTGACATCTCCTATCCAATGTCAAACGTGAGTGAAATAACTTAAGAGATGTTCGGGATTCCATCTCCTAAGGATCCGTTAAACTATCTACATGCATAGTACAATACGCTACTATAATAGTGTCTACAGTAAAGTAAAGTATTAAAATAGCGTTAAGGCGTTACTCATATCTCCCTCAACAAATTTTTATATATTCTTGTAGTCTATACAGTACCGTAATTCCTCCGTAAACTGGAGGGCTATCAGAGGGCACTCCATAGGTATGGTATAAACCAAACTCGTAGTGGGCGCGATAAGGCATGTGACAAGGCACGCGAGGCAATGCCAGGGTCGGATTCTACCATTTGCACTCCCGGACTGGTGGTAATGGATAGCGGCTACTACCGCCCACCTCGGAACATAATCCCATAATCAAAATCGAGGGGTGGCCACCAAATCAATCACAAAGTCAAAATATGTATCGAAGAAATGTGCTCGATCGGAGGAGCAACCTCACTTGGCCCGATATAGCTCCTGTTTTAGCCACATCAAGCTGACTCGCGGAAGTCAGGACTATGTGACTACCTCATACAGAATCATTTTCTAAACCATCCTACTTCATTCTAGAATCTCCACCACTTACACAGTTGTTAAAGTGGTTTTCGGTATTGGCAGAGAGTATGACAATATCCAATCCCGGTCTCTTTAACAACCAAACGCTTATTTCACACCGGATGGTTCTTTTACGTTTCCAAAACCGATTCATAATTGATAACAAAATATAATATTCAATTCAAACCATATCACTTTTGAAATCATATTCACTTTCGAAATCATATCGACAAAATAGGTTAAATCTTCATTTCAAAATCATCATATTCACTCAAATATGTCATTTCACTAAAATAATCATTTCAAATCCCAACTTAGGTTATAACATCATTTAACCATATTCGCTTTTAAATCAAGGATTTAAATATAAACAAGTCAACCTACACCGTTAGAAATTTAGAAATATAATTTAGATAGTCATAAATAGTTTAAAATAGTTTAAATAGTTTAAAATACCTAAAATAGTTTAAAATACTTTAAAATAGTTTTAAATACTTTAAATTAGTTTAAAATGCTTTAAATTAGTTTAAATTACTTTAAAATAGTTTAAATTAAATTAAAATAGCTTAAATTAAATTAAAATTGTTTAAATTGTTTAAAATTGTTTAAAATAGATTAAATATATTTTTATTAGTTAATATAAAGTGGTTTGATTATAGAAATAATTTATATAGTAAATATTTTAAAATCTAAATAAATCAGAATTTTAAAATGAAATATCTTTAAATAGTTTATATTAAAATAATTAATTTGAAATTAATATCAAATTAAACTATTTCATTTATTTCAACACATCTGGACCATGTCCAGCTTTCAAACCAACAAACTTAATTTTGTCTTTCAATTCAGATTCTCATTTAAAACCATTTAATCAATATCGATTTCAAATCCATGTTCGAGCTATAAATTTAAACTATTTCAAATTTAGTAGATTTCGAAGTTTAAATATTCAAATATTTCAATAACTCAATTTCGATAAATTTCATTTATACTTCAAATCTAACTTTAAAATTTCAATTTAAACCAATTCCAATTTCAACATTTAAAACTTGGATTTTCAAAAATAATTCAGTTTATATAAATCAAATTTTCTTCAAAATATCATTTAACTAAATTCAAATTTTAAGGATTTAAAATCATTTAATTTAACCAATTCAGCGTCCGTATATAATTTCCTACCCTATGGTCAAGTGATACGGATATTTATCATTTCAACCCGCAATATTTTATATTTACGAATATATATCATTTCAATCCGCAATCCCAAATAAAATTCAAAATCCATAAAATCGCTGGGGTTTATCATTTCAACCCATAACGATTTTTCCTTAATCTATAGATCGTTCGAGTATGTATCATTTCAACCCATAGGGATTTTTCTAACAATAAATTAAGAGAACTTGCAGTGTGATATCAATATATATAAAATAACAAAAAATCCAGTCATCTAATCTCAACAATTAAACATCCATTACAATCACCATTCAAATCAACAATTTATTTAACAATAATTGATTGATTATCATTTACAGGTATTAACTGGCAATTTATATTCAATATTAAATTAAATGCGATTAAATTCAATATAAATTCAAATTAGACTCAAATGACAATTTAAATATATCAAACACCAACCAATCAATTTCTAATCACATCATAAATTCAATTTAACTAACATAAGATAATTTAGTAGTTGTGAGTGGGTTAAAACACTCACCTTCGATTTCAAATCGATTTAAAATCCGATTATAACCCAAATTTCAACTGTCTCGGAATTTGACCAAACCAGTCACATAATGTCTGCAATTTTGCTACGATCGCAGCGGAAGAAACCGCGCATGAATCTGAGCTCGTATGAAAAAGATATGCTAATTAGAACGGTTGAAATTAAATTAAATTAAATTAAATAAAAATAAAAAAACAGAAGGCAAATCACGAACAACACGTCACCTTCGATTTTAGCGCACTACGCCATAAATGGCCTACTGCAACACAAAAAAAATGTTGGCTCAGGCCCGAAAAATGTTGCCATAGGTCTATGGCAACACTTTTAGGGTGATGCAATTTTTGCCTTTGCCTTAGACCTCAAAGGCAACATTTTGACTATCTAAGGCAACATAAGTAATATTGTTGCAATAGAACCCTATTTGGGTCTATGGCAACACCCATGGGTGCCTGTAGCAACATTCAAAAATGTTGCTATAGATATTGATTTTCTGAATTTGTGGGGCCCACAATATAGAGCATATTTGATTTTTAATAGAAATAAATATTTATTTAATAAAATGCTATTTGCATAGAATTTGATATTCAAACAGTAATTTATTTAAATAAATATTTTATTTCAACATTTGAAATAGTACAAATTCCTGACTCCACTATTTTAAAATTCAATGATATATAACACTGATATTCACATATACAGATATTCCTCACTACATCACTCAGTTCACTCATTACATATGCAGTTTCAATTTATACAGACACCGACACTAACAAATATATGACGAGCCGAAGGCGAGCCGAGTGTCGAGCCGAAGGCGAGCCGAGTGCCGAGCCGAAGGCGAGGCGAGAAGCGGGTCTGGCGCAGCGCCGGCGGGGGTCCGGGGCACCGCAGTCCCGGCGGGGATCGAGCCTTCTTTGAAACGACGTAAAATGATGCACAAATGAACACCTCCTGCGAATTTGAACACCTCCTCGATGATTGACTTTTGCAACTCTTTCATGGCTTCTTCTGAATCATCCGACCTTTTTCCAGCCATCATTCTTAGCTCTGCCTTGGTAAAAGACCTGAAACCATGATAAATAAAAATTGACATTTCATCAAACATGTTGCGTGTTAATAAGTAATACATTACCCTTCATCGAACATGTTGCCTAATCACCTAATCACAATCGCTGGCATAACCACCCATTCCTTCCTTCCACAAAACAATAACAGCAACCTACCATTCCACCACCAACTTCCTTTCACCAATCCAAACTGCCTTAACCGAAACTCCTCCCTGCTACATTTCAAGCAACAACAACCTTCTCAAGCAACCACTGCATACTTCATTATCGAAACCCCTACCAGCAAACTGCATTTTCTTCCAAACTACCATCTCACAACCAAAACATCCCAAACGCGCAACAACAAACAAAGCTCTAACCTATCACTTCATATACTTCAACCTCCATCACACCTTCATATCCAACTTCTACAAACAGCGACAACCAGATTCACCATCCAGCTACAATCAGCCACAAACTCCTGCCCCTATCACCTAATGAACTCGAACCATTTCTGCACATAGCACAACAAATCCCTTCCTCTACAATCTGTCACAACCAATTCACATCTCCTCACTAACCCTATGCCTTCACCATCACAACAACCACCTACCTGCCTTCTCCGACAACCCGAACTACCCCTACACCCTAACTTCCTCACCAATCAAACTGAAAACCAACCTGTTAAAAACTCCTCCAAATCGCGAACCCACCAGCGCCTCCCATATCAAATTCACCAACCGCAATTTCAGCAACCCATCGACCAGAACTACCTTAAATCACCATTGGCCTCACCTCCATCGCTTGAAATTTCAATCGCAATCACCCACTGCCGTAACCCAGTCCAATCATGACCTAACTCCAACAACAATCGCCGATTCACAAGTCGAACAGACATTTCCAGATCTCGACAACAAAGCAAACGGGGCTCACATGTAGGCAAACAGCAGCGAAATTGGAGGTGAGAACGAAATGGGGAACGAAGCTTGTCTGAGATCACTACCAACCTTTGAAAAAAGGACGAGATTTTGTTTTTGGAAGAAAAAAAAGAAACGAAAATATTATTTGGAAATTAGGGATTTGGAAATTGGGGGTGAGAACGAAAATGATATGAAAAGTAAAGCGGGAAAACGAAAATTTGGAGCAAATTGTAGCGGTGATCCAGTTTAACAATCGGATTAAATGTAGACCGTTGGATCGTATTCACGCGGATTGCTAATTTTATTAATTTTTTAATCTGAATACATCTATAGCAACACTATATAAAAATGTTGCATCGTGTTACACTTTTTTAGCTAGAGCAACACATTTTTATGGCTAAGGTAACACCATAAATACAACGTTGCAGTAGGACCAAAATTTTATATCTATCGCAACATTTTAGCTGGCAACACCTTGCAAAAATGTTGCAGAAGGTCATTTATGGCGTAGTGGCGCCAAACTTCAATGCGCATGAAAATGAGTTCCAGGTTTCGATCGACCCAAGCCGCCTCCTTCTAGCAAAGATCGCCGCCGCCACACACCTCCTGGACCAGATCAGACGACTCCACCTCGATGCTCACCTCCGGCCGCACACGCCTGTAACACGTTCGACACCTCCGCCTCCTTCTACAGTTAGCACCTCTGTGAACTAAGTTGCTGTTTTTTGGTGAATTGAGACACTACGAGCATGAACTACGACCATAGATGATCACTGCTCGATGAACTCTATCATCCCACGCCCTCCGATCGTCGCTAGGATGACGATCCACCGTCCAATCCAACAACCACATATGAACGGCCATGGATAAATAGCCAATTTCTGGTCAAACCATGATCCAAATCGAAAAACAAATCACCGTAGGAGATTGCGCTCGTCGAGAGCTTTCCAATGATATATAATATGATATAGTTTGAGGAGTTTTAATTTTTCGATTTGATTTTGATTTGCAATTGAATCTAGGAATTAGGGTTTGTGCCATTTGAGAAGGAAAAACAGACAGATGGAATTTTACGTACTGTAATAAGAAATAGAAAAGGCTGCTAGGGTTTAGAAAAATCTATTTATATAGACAAGGCCCGATAAGAAAGTATGAACATATCGAATCGGTTTGAAATGACAATAACGACCCGTAAAGCCCGTTCTGCTTTCGAAACGAAAGTGGGCCATCTCATATATCAAAATAGATGTTTTCGATATTTTTAAATTCAATGGAATGGGTTTCGGGTCCTAATTCCATTGCATGAAGAAGTTAAATTTTAAAATCAGTTTATTTCAAATTGATTTCATTAAATTGAGTTCTACGAATTTCGAGCCCACACGATCGAACGGCAAGCCTGATCGCTACGAAACTTGAAATCCTACAATAACTCACTGTTACGAATCTGATGAAACTAGTTTCGTCGAAATCCGAGACAGTAGCCAAAATGGCTATTTTCACATTAATTAAATAAATTATTATTAAATCAATTAAATCACCTTTAAAAATATTAAATTTAAAAGTTAATAATTTTTATCATTATTGATGACCTAGTAATTACAATCTTTTAAAATGAATTTCTATGTCAAATCCAATGTTAAATATTTCACTAATTACCGTGTTCAATTTCAATTGGAAATAAATTCATTAATTCAAATTTAAATTCAAATAAATTCATTTATTTTGATTTTTATCTTATTATTCAATCAATTATCACTTTATGGACATAATTAACATTGGTTACGTTTTATTACATAAATATTCTACAGTTATCATTTTAATTCACATTAACTGTAATATTTAAGTAGATTAATTGCAATTGATTTCCAGTTTATTTTCAACGAATTAAATAGTGAATTTATAATTAAATCATTGTTACAACTTACCAATTCAAATACATTTCTATGTTTATTGTTTACAAGCCAAGCAAATAAATTCACATACTGATTAACCATTCTATATTACCCAATTTCAATTAGTTACGTATAATTTCTCTTTTTATTACCACATTTGGTTTATTTACTATTTACAATTTATAACCAAATTTTATATTTACAATCATTTCAATTAATTGAAATTGCATTAAAATAGTTATCAATTACCTTAAATTAACATCATTAAATTTCATTCTACTTATTTTTCTTATTAATAAATCACAAATTTTTAATTTTTCACAACATTAAATTCCAAAACTTGTTTAATTAATAAATTTAATTATCGAAAATTACGGGTCATTACACTAAGGATTGGGATAATCCTAGAAATTTCTTAGATCTATCTTTATAGATTCCTAATACCAAGTACATAGGTCGCTTCTCCCAAATTCTTTATAGAGAGGTTCTTGGACAACTATGCTTTCATCGATTGAAATAATGGGACGTCGTGGCCAATCAAGAGAAAATTGTCGATGTAAAGGACAATAGACAATATAGCACTACCTTGCTCTTTTCGATTTATGTATGCTTCCTCTATGTTCGGATAAAAACAAAACTGTTTGATTACTTTATCAAAATATTATGACCATATACTGACCTTATAACTTACAAGCCTTTCCCTCGCACCTATTGACCTCGAAACCCATGGGCTACAAGATTTAAGCGGTCTCCTTTAAATTACCATTTAGAAACATTGTTTCCACGTTTATTTGCCATATTTCATGGTTATAGAATGCAGTAGTAGGTAATATTTTCATGGATATAAGCATGGTTATGGGTAAAAACATTTCATCAGAATCAAAACCTTAAGTTCGATGGAATCCTTTCACAAATGTAACACCCCCTGTTTTGTTGCATATTATTATGTATATTTAACAAGGAAATAATTAAATAAATAATATGGGGGGATATAAATATATAAATAGTGTGGTAATTGCAGTATAAATATGATTGAATTTAAAATTTAAAATGGAGAATTAGTTTATAAGGAAGGAAATAAAAGAGGCTTTAATTATATAGGAGAGAAATAAGGAAGTAAAGATAACACAATAAATTATTACCCTAACATATACTCTCCTTTCCTCATTATATTTCAGCCTCATAACCGAAGCGAAGAAAAGGAAAAAAACCCACACAAAACTCCATTAAAAGTTCATTCAATAGAAAAGAAGAAAATGAGAAAAGCTTAAGGGAAGAAACAAAGACAATAATCTTTACACAAGATCAAATTAAGGTAAATAATATTTTCATCGCTTTATTTTATGTTCTTTAATTTAGGATTTATGATGAAGCATGAAATTATTTATTCATGTTTATCATGCATATAGCTTAGATAATCATTTAGATGTGTTATGTTTATAGTTAAATATTTATGTAAATTTCTTAAGGGATTTTGGTATAAAACTATGTTCTTAATCTTCAAATGCTTTGAATTTTTGATATTATGTTTGAAATGATATTTTAGCAATGGGTTTTATTTCTCAATTTTTTGAATTATTATGAATTTAGAAATTTGAGAAAATGGATAATTTCTAGTCTAGTTATTTAAAATTAAGAAAAACAATTATTTTACTTTGAAATTTTTATATGAGGACTAAGAGGCAAATTTTGATTTTTTGGGGTTTTTGCCAAGTAATACGATTTTATATAAATTGTTTTGTGAAGAGGGTTTTAATTGCAAAACAAAAATTATTGGCATAATTAATTTAAAAAATTATATATTTTGAGAAATAAGAGAATTTTTTGTTAGTTTTAATGCAAATTTTTGAAAAAAAATTGTTTACCCAATGAAAGTTTAACAGAAAAATCGGTTTGATAAAAAGTTATTACTTTTAGAGGAAACAGATTTGATTTGCAAACATTTACGGAAATGTCATTAATTAACTTGTAATAGCCCCTATTTATCGATATGCGGTTGCATGTATTTTCCAACTTGTGATAGCTATCATTTGTGCCACCATGCAATAGCATCATTTTTTCCAATTTTTGATAGTTATATGCTTTCAACTTGTGATAGGTATATGCTTTCAACTTGCAATAGCTATCATTTTTGCCAACTGTGATAGCATCATTTTTGTTAACTTGCGATGGCTATTATTTCTGTTGATATATGATAACATTATTTTTGTCAATTGGTGATAGCTATCATTTTTGTCAACGTGCGATAGCATCAGTTTTATCAACTTGTTATAGCAATATGTTTTAACGTGCAATAGCTATATGTTTTCAACTTGCGATAGCTACAGATTTTGTCAACTTGCAATGGCTTTATTTTGGTTGGTATGCGATTGCTATAGCAGTCAATATGCAATAGATACATGTAGTGTAAACATGTGATGACTATGATTTTCTTAACATGCGATAGCCTATATCTTTGATATGCGAAGGCTTAAGATTTTCAATGTGCGAGGGCAAAGTTATTGAAAAGAAAGATAGCTTATTTTATGATACTTGATGGTTTTTTACTCTTGTTTGTGCTGTATTTCCTTAAATAAAATAACAAATTTTGTTAACTTTTCACAAGTTTTCAGAGGATAGAAAAGATATTTTAGTCCATTTTTTTGCTGAAGGAAATTATTACTTTTTTTACAAGTAATTTTGTGTATAAAATGATGATCATATGAACACCTATTTATGATGAACGATGATGTATTATATGTTTAATATTATATGTTGATAAGTTATTATTACATATGCTAAATTGTTGATATGCTCACTTTTATTTTATATGTTATCACCCAACACTTATGACCTTGCTGATTTGGGAACTGATGACCAATTAGGATTGTTTCAATAGTGGGTATGGTAAGACTTAAACTCCTGAGTGATTAGAATTACATCCAAGAGATCAGGTAGATCAAATTATGTTAGGATGCCCTGAACTAAACAAACGATGTGGCTCATGGATATTTTTAAAACTAGATTTTGATGTAGAGACTAGGGTAGGGTTACGCCCTATCTTCAAACTGTTAAGCCCCTAGTTAATCGGGTCCACATTCTAATGCATAAGGCTTTGACGACGACAAGGCTAAGTATTTGGAGTTATACATAAAAAGCAATTCGTACCAGAGATGCTCACTATTGTTGCATCAACCCGTATTTTATGTATCGTAGGATCATTAATATTATTTTTAAATACATATAAGGTCATATGAATCTATACCTATGTGAAATGCCTATTTGAGACATTTGCTATATTTAGAATTTTTTCGAACGATTTTACCCCTAAAAATTTATGTCGGCTATAACATTATATAGGAGATTAATTAGCATTTGAGACCACTTCTATTGGAAAAATATGTTGAGTTCCCTTTTCGTAGAGTGGTCACAACGGCGATTTGAACTTCGTGGTTAAGAGCTATGGTTGTTTGAACATTGGAAGTTTTTGAAGCAGCTTAGTGTGTAATTAGTGAGTTAGGAGAAAAGCCCACTAACCATTTTCAGATTTGGAGACCTTATATGGTTGAACCATCATCTCCAAATTACATTTACACCTTCTCGATCTCAGCCTCCATTAACCCATCCTCTACCCAAAACCATCTCTTTTCACCTCCAAATCAAGTATATATTATAAATTAGTGATAGATTAGCAAGGAGACTCATTAGAGATCTTTAAATCCATATTTTTGAGAATGAAAAATTATACCTGGTTGCAACCAAATTGGCTACAAACACCCAAGAATAGATTTAAGTAGTGGAATAAATGAAGAAATTAAATGAAATCAGAGGAAGATCACAAAATATCAAGAAAAATGCAGCAGAAAGTAAAAACAACAAGATTTATAGTAGTTCGGCGTTGATTACCTACGTCCACTTTAAATATTCTCTTTATTGCTTCTTAGTTCTCTTGATTACAATTACAAACTGCCAAAAATAGCGAGAGATCAGAAAAGAATAGAGGAAGTTAGTTACAATAGTGGCGGAGCTTAACTAACAACGTAAGAGTCCCTAGAATGGCCCCCTTCCCTTGTATTTATAGATGAAGGCGGCCTCCATTCTGATTGAAACTTCGGCAATAGGACCTCCTCAACCATATAGGCTGACCATAGGGAGGGCTAAGCCCAACTCTCAATGGATAGGGATCGGTACCGATCCCTCTATGAGTCGAGTTTGGGCTAGCGATCCCTATGGTAGCTCCCTTATGGACTATCATGATGGTGCTTCAAATATCATGACATTTGGGCATTCGGAGCTCTAGTTCTTGTAGTACTTTGGTTGGAATTCCAATCTGGTCAGGGGAGTGCCGACCCCTTATGGATCTTTAACGTATACCGATCCATATTTCATGAGAGATGTATGCCTATCCATCTCTCACGAACCTTACTATGTCGATACATCTCCCACTAGTTCATCATGCCAATCCCTCTCTCACGAGTGCATTATGCCGATCCCTCTCTCATCTTAAATGTATACCGATCTGTAATTCATAAGTCACACCATAATCCTTATGTCGATCCATTCCCTTCGAAGACATCATGCTGATCCATGTTTATCCTTTATACTCACCAATCCTCACGACTTCTTCATGCTATATTGAACCCTATTTCATCTCAGTCATCTCCATCATCCACTATGTCGATCCCCTTCCTTATATAGGCTAACTCTTATTTTTCTGTCATCCTACGCCGTCCATCTATCAGCCCTGTCCAATCCAGGATCCGTATAATTGTCTGCACTTTATATCTTGACCATGCAGTCATTGCCTTATGATCATCCTTCTCATCAACAGTTGAGTCTGGCCTACGCGACCAGTCCAATATAGTCGGGTCATGGCACCGGGTAACACTTGCCCACCAAAGTACGTCCTATGAGTAACATGACGTGCTTTGAATTGGAAAAACCTAGGCTCTCGGGAATAAGTCTATCCAATTTTCTTGTTAATCCCTATTCCTTTATCGACCTTCAATGATACAAGTTTGATGTCGTATTTAGTATGGACAGATTTGGTTATGTGAGATTTACATGTTTTCTTCTAATTTGATTTCAAACTTGACGTTTTAAGCTAAACCACCACTGCAGTTAATTCCAAAAGGTCGAATCCTTAAATCTCTTTCATGCACGTTCACAGATACTTTTCTGTTATCGGCCCTCGAACGCACTCGGACATTCACAGGTCATTACCGAGTTTAATAGTTCTCTATACGCTTGCATTTTCGATTGAGCCTCCACGATGACGATCATTTGTCACTCCCTAATTGCTTGTCATTTTCCTATTTCCATGTCTCATTCCATCCATATCCATCATTCACGCATCTTTTTTTTCTAGAGGGATCGTCATCTAACATGCCGATCCCATGTGAGATAAACGTTGATAGGAGTCGGCAAATTCCAATGTTGATCCCCATTTGCTTCAGACTTAGTCAACCCATAGTAACTGGTTCCACTTCCCTTCATATGCATGCATATATAAGCATAACTTTATCGTCTCCTTCCCTTCACTTTTTTACTTTACAATTTCTACCTAATCATTTTATCTTCCCTTCACATACTTTTCTTGCCTCTTCCTTACCAAACCCATACCATCACAAAGTCTCCCTTCACAAGCATGATTCCTTCAATTGCACGCCTCAAATTCAATCGTGAACTCAATCCATCCCCTCGCAGTAGCTCCTCTTCAATTTCTGATTCTTAAGCCCGAACACTCGGTCTCTAATTGAACTTGAAAATATAGATCCGAACCCTTTTTTGTTTGCGTTAATGACTTGCGTCAAGCTCTGGTGGGTTTGAGTGTTCTTAGGCCATGGTAGGTAAATGGATGGCTTCGGATGTAAGGAAGAGGAGGGGAAGGAGAAGGAAGTGGAAAAGGAGATAGGGAAAGATGGATCCATTGAATAGGAGAGGGTTCAGTGTGGATTTAGTAAAAAGAGATCTGTTGTTGATGTTGTGGAGTTGTAAAGTAGGGATTGGTAATAGAGTGCGTTGAGGAGGGTTCGATCATGAATAGCTCCGGGGAAGGGTTGCGGAGGAGTTAGTTGAATTATCGGTGTAAGTTAATTCGATTAGGTCGGTAGGATGTCAAAAGAAAGGGATCGGTAGGCTATTGGAGCGTAGGAAATGGTTTTACGAGGGGTCGACAGAAGTCATTGGTCTTAGGGATCGGTATAGAGGTTTAACTGTGGGGATCTATTTAGGAGTTAAAACATAGGGATCGATTTAGGAGCTAAAGGGAAGGGATCGGTGTTGCTATATGAGTTATAGTGTAGGGATTGGTTATGAGGCCGGGGCATAGGGATCGACATATGGCAAAGGGATCGGCGTTGACTATAAAAACTAATTTAACTCAAGTCACTCAAATACCTAACTGCATACAGCTTTGCTCGAACATAAAATGACTAAAAATAACACGACTTGCATACTTGGACTGACGGACTTAAGCTTCAATGAACAAACTTCCGGACTGCTCAACATGAACTAAGAAAAAAACTGGCTAAATGAACTTGAACAATGGACTTTATAATTCAGAATGTCAACATCTGATCTTAAAGCTTTGGTTGCCGATCAACTTTCTCATCAATTGAGAAGGTCAGCGATGACGATCTCTCTGGACGAAATCTCTAAGTCTCGACATTTTATTCTCGCTTCTTTGATTTCAAATTATTTATGTTTGTTTCACATTGCACTGCATTAGTTCACACATAGCACGAGGGGAACAGGTTATTATTTCTAATGTTGATTGTCTACCGAGTATAGCTGACATAGATCTCAAGTTAAATGGAGTGCTCAGCCATAATCTCTTCTGAATCAGCCGCGAGACATATCAGTTCTGAAGTAAGATCAAGCTCCGCCACTCTATTTGATAAACCTTCTCTGAGTCATCAAACAGAACAAGTAGAGGCATTTGACCTGCAAACGAATCTCTTTTCCGACATTCCAGTCTTTCCTACATAAGTTATTAATCCGGCTCCCAATGTCGTTGAGGGTGCTATCATTCTAAACAACCGGTTGACTCACAAGCGTCTAGAATCAGCAAAGCCGCTCTTCGTTGATTATGTTCCATCCATGGAATCCCCTTCAAAGGAGTTTTAGTTCCATTGAAGCAAGACAGACCTCACTTGCCCCCAGCCGAATATACTGCTTGCAACAAGTTCATGTGTTGGGCTCGTTGTGTGCCACCTTTCAACTCCTTCATTCGTGAAATGATGAGGTACCTGGGGATCGCTCCTCCAAAGTTACATCCTAACAGCTACGCTTTCATTCATGGAACCTTCCTCCTCTTTATGAGCATTCTATTCCATTCGCCGACTCCTGAAGACATTAGATACATCTACAATTTCAAAATACGAACACAGAGCCCCTCATATGTTTTTCTTGAATCCTCGCCTAAATGCTAAGTCTTTACAGGTGCATGGAACAAGCTCTATTTATTCAAACATGAGTGGTTTTATGTACAGTGTCCTCCTGGTTTCACAAGGAGATGGCTGGAAGGACGTAAGTGTTACTCCTATCTTGGCCTTTAGTTCGAAGATTCACGTCACAACTTCTTCTTTGAACATACTAACACTCCAACTCTTTCTAGTGTTTTCCGTCGACCCTAAAGCATCGAGTATTTTAGGGTCGTTACGGCCATTTATGCTACTCCCGTTGAGGATCAGGACATCAAACTTCTTGTCACTGATGAGCTACTCTCATTATTTGGGCTATTGGAAGATGGCCGCAAAATTGGACTCCCCTGTAGTAAAACGGTCCTGAGAATTGTCATCCAAAGAAGGATAGAAGCAAGAGACCCCTTGGTGCCCCCTGTTGAGGGAACCCGGGAAGACATTGAAAAAGGAGAGATAATAGAATCTCAAGATGCAGGGCCGAGAAGTGAAGACGTGGGCCCTGCAAAAGCACCGGTAGTCGAAGCACCACAGACCAGCCAAACTCAAACTCCCCTGAAGAGGAGAAAAAGGTTGGTGTACAAGCTGCGAAAGAGTAAGGCTGGGGCAAATTCAGAATTCGTCATAACCCCACTCGAAAAGGAGTCGTCTTCCCAACAAATGGAAAGTTCATTGAAGGGACTCTCCGACATTCTGACTCCGGATGACATATTAAATTACAACTTCACTAATATTGATGTTGAAGGGCTCAACTCTCCCACAAGAAGCGGTGAAGGCATGCAACCTTCCAATAGAGGGGAGGAAACTCCAATTAGTAAAGCCAATGTTACTGGTCCGTCAGAGGAAACACTAGGACACACACAAACATTTGCACTCCATCATACACTCGTGATTAATTCCTCGTGTTACAGCTTCTAATATGCTCCTATTTGGCTCTTTTATAGGTGCAATGTCACATTCGTATGCTTTCGATCATCTTCGGGGTTCTTCTACTTACTTTCACTCGAGCCGAGACTCCAAATCTGGAAGACGCAGAGACAGATACAAAGGGCGAGACAGAGACTATTGTTCTCGAGAATCTTCTTCTTCATCCAGACGTAAGTCTAAAGCACACGCTCCCCACCATGTTGATCCATCAAACCTTCCCGCTCATAGCGGAGATAAATCCTTGCACCGGGGTTTCCAAGCTGCTGCTCCTCACAATCAATATTCCAGGTCATCAAGCTCAAGGCAATCGCGCGAGCACCACAAGCACCTGCTTGTTTCTTCTGATCTGCTTCCGCTGATTCCTGCTCATGATCCTACCATAGTGGAAAAGTTGGCTGAACCCAAGGCTACTTTTCCACAAATCTGATTTGATGGACTCAAGTTCCTCCCCTCCGTACACGTCATCCCTGGAAGTGCCAAAGGGAGCTCATTAGCATGTATGAACGATGTGTACGTCCAGCATGAATCGTTTATTCACTTAGCGAAGAAAATCTTTGAAATTTCTATCGAGTGCCAACATGAAATTGATTGCCTCAAGTTGAAGGCTATTCATGACAAAGACATCATCAAGCATCAGGATGCTGAGCTGCTTGAACATAAAACCCAACTTGCCGCGGGAGAAAAGAACACGAAAGAAATGGTAGAGGCTGTAAGTCGTTTGGAGACTTCGTACAAAAAGGAACTGAATGCAGCACTCCATCACAGTGGCACTTTGGCTTTAGAGAAGGATTCTTTACAAAAGGAGAAGGAGGTCTTAGCTTGCCGTGTTGAAGAGCTTGAAAAATTATTTTACAATGAGAGGGAGGAAAACATCGAGGCACAGGAAGAATCATAGAGATACTGCAAAGAGATCATTGAGGCGAGAAACTTAAAAACAAAGCTTAACGAACAACTTACCCAGATCGAGGCCTTAAAAGAAGCAGCCCATGAAGAGGGCTGAAGAGAAGTGCTTAAAGAAGCCAACTCTCGGGTAGAAGCTTCCACGGAGTCTGGTAGAGAAGAGATCAAGAACTTGTTCGACCCGCTCATCGCCGAATATAACGCAAAAGTTCTTCTTCACCATGACTTGACCTTTCTAGGTGAAGGCTATCTTGAATCGCTCACCGAAGCCTGGGAGTTTATCGCCAAAATCAATTCTCTAAGGCTCCTACACAAACTAAAGAAGGAGAGGACATTGCCGGATCCTCTGGAATTGATCTCAAGGGTCCTTCTCCTACTCAAATGGCCAGAACATCATCTTCTCAACTCACGGAGAAACACATCATCTATGATCTGGACAGGCTCGGCCTTGGTCCACAAATTCTATCCCCTATTCTTGAAGGGAGCACTCCAATGACCATCGAGAGTCAACCAGATGCTAGTATCGCACAGAATTTCTTTGAATTCAAAAAATTGTTGCCTTTGAAGCATAACGGTCATTGACTAATACTCATGCTTTTACTAACTTTTGCAGGTCATCCCGGTCCAGAGCAAACTTCTAGGAGCGATGTCGCCACGGAGCAACAAGACAAAGTGGCCGAAGCTCCGGCTGCCGCGGATATTCTGGGGCCCGATGTGCAAGTTATCGGGGCACTTGATGAGGACAAGCTCGAAGACCCATCTCTCGCTGAGGAACTTGACGACGTAGTGGTCATGGGTGCTTCTGAGCATACTTCCAAGTTCAGCATGAAAAAGCATATTTAAGAGGATGAGAAATCGAAGCACGAAGTCAAGGGTGAGCCCGTTGAGGTGGTGGTTGAAGATCATGTCTTATGCCTCTGCATGTCATCCCACCTGGCGAAACAATTCCTATTAAGATCTCTCCTTCTTCTTCAAGTGTTTCCACTAAGGGTGATAAAGGGTCCCGAAACGACGCTCAACCGACTCTACTTCTGAGAAACCAAAGAAGGGGAAGAAGTCGAAGAAATAGTTAGTGCTTTGCGTTGTTGTACATAGTTTGGATAACATAGATGTGTATTTCCTTTCTTTGTAGTAAGTGTGGCGGTACGGATCCCAAACTTTTTGGAATAATTTGTAACGGACTTTTGAGATAGTGAATAAAAGCTTTTGTTTTTTGACTTGTCACCATGTGAACCAATACTTCAATAGTTGAATAAGTACTTCCCATTCCATGTACTTGTAATGATTTTCACAAGTTTCGTTGATAATTCACTATCTCCATCTCAAGGCTTTCCTGTAGTCGTCATCTTAAGTCGTAAGCAGCGCTAACCGGAACTGCAATGAACTGTCATATCTCGTCTTTAGCAGTTTGGACTTCTCCTGTCGATTTGAAATTTGAATTCGTGGGATAAAGAACAGTCAAAATTCGGCCATCCACTTGTTAAATTTACGAGTTAGTCTGCGGCCTAGGGACTTAGAATTTTTCGCAAGTGGTCAGCCATACCCTAATTTCTCATACTCTAATCCGTGCTCCAGAGACTTAGAGTTTTTGTCGTGGGCAGTCGCTTTTTCGCCCGTGGCAGTCATTTTTCCACCGAATGGTTTGTACTCTAGTCCGCGGTCGGGGACCTAGAGTACTCTAGTCTGCAGTCGGTGACTTAGAGTTTTTGTCATGGGCAGTCGTGTTTTCACCCGTGGTAGTTGTTTTTCCGCCGGATGGTTTATACTCTAGTCCACGGTCGGGGACTTAGAGTACTCTAGTCCGTAGTTGGGGACTTAGAGTTTTTGTCGTGGGCAGTCGTGTTTCCGCCCGTGGCAGTCGTTTTTTGTCGAATGGTTTATACTCTAGTCTGCAGTCGGGGACTTAGAGTACTCCAGTCTACAGTCAAGGACTTAGAGTTTTTGTTATGGTAAGTCATGTTTCTGCCCATGGCAGTCGTTTTTCCGCTGAATGGTTTATACTTTAGTCCGCAGTCGGGGACTTAGAGTACTCTAGTCCGCAGTTGGGGACTTAAAGTTTTTATCGTGGGCAGTCGTGTTTCCGTCCATGGCAGTCTTTTTTCCGCCGAATGTTTTATACTCTAGTCAGTGTTGGGGACTTAGAGTACTCTAGTCCACAGTCGGTGACTTAGAGTACTCTAGTCCGCAGTCGAGGATTTAGAGTTTTTCCCATTTTCTCATCGTCGACGGCTTTTGTTCCTTATTGCGAGCATCGTTTTTTGGTTCGTCTACAGGTGTCGTCAACCGAGCAAACTTATGAAGCTCACCTTTTACGATCCCATCGGGGATTAGTATGATTGATCGACTTCAAACTTCATGAATCTGTTCACACATCGCACATATCGATATCAATCAGTTTCATCGCATACTTAGCATAAAATGTAATAACATTAGCTTACATAAAGGAAGCTTCAAGATTTTATCCATCATATGAAAAGGAACATAATAACTTGTCTTATTACACATTGAAAAGGTCAAACACCAATGCAAATGTCGAAAGTAACCAGTACTAAAATACAAAAGAAATAGTCTAGGTGGAATAGCGTCATAAATGCTCGCTATTCCATTCTCTTGGATGTGTCACGCCATCAACAATCGCTAACTTGAAAGTCCCTTCTCCATGCCTCTGTTCAATGATGTAAGGTCCTTCCCATGTCGGGTTCATATGTGATGGGACCGGGAAAACCCGTTTTAGGACAAGATCGCCAACTTCGAAGGTTCTCGATTGGACTTTTGTGTTGTAATATCAAGTGATTCGATGTCGGTGTGCAGACTTGTGGGAGAATGGAGTATGGAGTATGGCCAGTCGCGGACTTATGGGTGATCATGTAGGCCCAAAGTGCCATAGTAAGTTCATCCACCCACTTGCCTCTAGCCTTCTCCAAATGCTTTTTCAGAATAGATTTGATGATCATGTTCACGGCTTCAACTTGGCCATTCGCCTGAGGTTGAGCGATCACTGCAAATCTCTTTTCAATACGATATCTTCGACAAAATTCCTTAAACTCAACACTATCAAGTTGAGTCCCATTACCTGTCATGATAGTTCATGGAAGACCAAAACGACACACGATGTTCCTAATAATGAAGTTGATAACTTTCTTGGTTGTAATAGTGGCCAACGGCTCCGCTTCGGCCTATTTGGTGAAGTAGTCAACTGCGATAATCACATACTTTGCGCCACCTTTGGATATTGGCAAAGATCCAATGATGTCGATTCCCCACATAGCGAATGGCCATGGACTAACCATTTGTGTGATCTCTATCGGTGGAGCCCTCCGGACTTTCGCATATATCTGGCATTTGTCACATCGCCTCACAATTTCAGCAGCATCCCGGTCCACAATGGGCCAATAGTACCCATAACGGAGTATCTTTTTTGCAAAAGTTTTCGCCAGTGTGATCGCCACATTCCCAACCATGGACTTCTTTTAAGACACGTTTTATCTCGTCGTGGGCGATACACCGGAGTAAGGGAATGGAAAACCCCTTCTATACATAGTTCCTTCTTGCATAATATACCGTGAAGCTTTAGGAAGGACTTGTCGCTTTTCATTTCTCTTCTCAGGCAAGATTCCATGCAACAGATATTCTTTAAATGGAATCATCCATGATTCCCTCTCAGGCTCCTTTTCCGGTATTTGGTCAACTTCCATCACATTTTATACTTGGGGTGTGCAATGTCTTGACCGAAACCAAGCCCATTTGTTATGCATCACCGGTAATGGTATACTTTGCCAACGAATCGGCTTCCCCGCTCTGCTCACGCGGGATATGTGAAATGTCATAGTATTCGATATCCGCTAACAACTCTTGAACTCGGGTAAGATACGGGGCAAGTCGTTGGCCCTTAGCTTGATAGTCTCCTCTAACCTGATACACCACCAGTTGTGGGTCGCAAAAGACTTCAAAAGACTTCACCTCGTGCTCTCTAGCAAGTTTTAAGTCCAATGATCAATGCCTTATAATCGGCTTCATTATTTGTAGCGGGAAAATTAAGCTTCAAAGCATAGAAAATTGACCGATTCTCAAGGGTTACAAGAACGATGCCGGCTCTGGAATAATGATCATTAGATGCTCCATCAATATATAGATTCCATCGTATAGTAGGGATTACATTACTCTTTGGGGGCTCGTCTTGCATGGTAAACTCTGCTGTGAAGTCTGCGAATGCTTATCCCTAGATATCTCTTCGCGGCAGATATGTAATGTCAAACTGGCTAAGCTCGATGTTTCATTTAAGTTGCCTTCCAGACGTCTCAGGACGTTGTAGGACCTGTCGCAATGGTCGGTCGGTGTAAACGTTTATTGGAAGTGCCTAAAAGTACGGGCAAAGTTTGTGTGATGCAATTAGTAAGCAGTACGCCAATTTCTCTATCTTCGGGTAGTTCCTTTCTACATTACTGACGTAATACCTGTGTAGTTAATGCCCCGCTATTACCTCGCTATAACCCCACTATATCTCATAGCGGGTTTCTGGCGCTACGATTTTTCCATATAGCCCCACAATATAGCCTTTCCGCTTTAATCCCCGCTATTTCCGCTATATCCCGTTATTTCCGCTATATTCCGCTATTCCCGCTATATCTTCTTTAATAAAATGAATTGAAAAATTCAATTTATACATTATAAAAACTATGAAACTAATTTATTTGATTTAATTTTTAATATATTTTCAGAAATGAAAATACTCTAATATTCTACTAAATTCAATTATGTTATATAACAGTTTTACGTTTATTTAAAGTATATTCGCACATGTTTTTATTTAAAAAGTATTTATGTATTAGTTATAATTCAATTGAATGATAATTTTTCATTTAATTACCATTTATATATTCTTAAAAACGTTAAGTATGAGTTTTATATGCTATTTTAAAGCCATCCGCTATATCCCGCTATATCCTCGTTGTATCCCCGCTATGAATTTTTGCACCTCCACCGCTTTGAATCTGCCGAGCACTTTAACTGCACAGCGTAATACACTGGTCTCTGAATCTGGTTCTTCTCGTGAATCAAGGCGGCCGCGGCACTTATAACATGTGACGATACAACCAAGTAAATATACAACTCCTCATGATCTACCGGCTTTGACAAGACATGGGATCTCTCCAAATGATTCACCAGAATGCGTCTTCACAATCTCGTGTCCACTTGAAATTCCTTTTCCCCTTCCTTATTAGGTCAAAGAAAGGAATGCATTTAACAATTGCCCTGGAAATGAATCGACTCAAAGCAACGACCTCTCATTCAGACTCTGTGCTTGTTTAATAGTTCTGGGTGCTTGTATATCCTGAATGGCTTGAATTTTTCTGGATTAACTTCAATTCCTCATATATTGACAATAAAGCCCAAGAACTTCCCTGATGCAACACAAAATGAGCACTTCAGAGGGTTGATTTTCATGTTATAGAATCGAAGGATATCGAACATCTTCGCCGAATCTCGAATGTGGTCGTTTGATCGTCATGACTTCATGAGCATATCATCCACATAGACTTCCATCATCCTCCCAATCTGATCCTTAAACATTAGGTTAACTAGATGTTGATAGGTTGCTCTAGCGTTCTTCGGTCCAAATCGCATCACAACATAGCAGTATAACCCAACATCCGTCAAAAAACTGGTATGTTCCTGATCTGGGACATGCATTGGGATTTGATTATACCCCCAGTACGCATCCATAAATGACAACAATTCGTGCCCCATAGTGGAATCAACTAGCTGATCAATTCTAGGTAGGGGAAAACTATCTTTAGGGTACGCCTTATTCAAGTCCAAATAGTCAATACACGTTCTCCACTTCCCATTCACCTTCTTCACCAGCACGGGATAAGATATCCATTCGGGATAGAGGGTGTCACAAATAAACCCATTAACTTTAAGTTTATCCACCTCCTCTTTAAGAGTAATAGATCTCTCTGGATCAATGCCCCGTTCTTTCTATTTCACTGGGACATATTTCGGATTAACATTTAATGCATGGCTCGCTATGGCAGGTCAGATCCCACACATGTCAGAATGGGTCCAAGCAAATACGTCCAGATTCGTTCGGAGAAAGTCAGTAAGTTTTTCATCATCAAAGGACTGAGTTGCGATCCAATCTTCAATACTCACGATGGGTCGTCATGGCTGACTGTTATATCAATCGTCAGCTCAACCGGCGCCGCCTTGACCTCGTTGGGTTCCTCCTCATCATCACGTGGATCTATATCTCTATAGAACCGACTGTGGTGACCAAGCCAAGGCGTAGGCGCCATTTGTCAATCTTCAGTAACTTGGATGCAGATAGACTTGTCCACACCCTTTCCCTTCTCTTTTCGTTGAATCTCCCTAAACTCAGCCACATAACTGGTGCGACCAGTCACCTGATCACCATACACAACACCTACTCCATTATTTGTCGGAAATTTCAAATTCAAACGCCATAAGGCAAGAGCTGCTCGAAATTCAGCCAGGGCCGGATGGCCTAGAAAAACATTGTACGGTGAATCAACATCCAAAACAATGAACAGTAGAATCTGCACCCTCCTACGTTCACTTCCCCCCGATTCGACCAGCAATTCAACATAACCAACTGCCTTAGTAGCCATACCATTGAAACCGTGTATACGAGCTTTAGACGATTTCATATCCTTAACCTCCATCCTTACTTGATCATAAGCCTTTTTAAAGATTATGTTCACAGAACTTCCACAATCAACCAGAATTCTCCTCACCAGAGCGGGTCCAATTATGGTCGAGATAACCATTGGATCAATGTTGGGACTTCTACTCTATCGGTGTCCCTACTCCTAAATATTATATCATCAGTCATTGTACGTTGTTGCTTGGCTGGAGTTTCGTCCTTTGTATTCGAACAACATTCAAAGTCCACATGTCTCATTGAACTGGCATAGCGCTCCATTTCTTGTCAACTCTTATCTGTTGGATGCGGTCCACCAACTATCATGTTTATTACTAATCTTCCACTGGCTCACGTAGGCTCCTCAGCTCTACGCGAAGCCTATCCTCGGTTGGTTCAGACATCCCCTGTCCGCCATCCTAGGTATTTTTCACAAACTGCTGCAACATTTTCTCTCGAATCAATTTCTTAATGGCATCCTGAAGATGCCTACACTCATCTGTATTATGCCCGTAACATTCATGAAATCGACAATGTTTCCCGGTTTGCTTTTGTGCCTCTGTCGATTCTTTCGGACGTGGCTTCTTATATTGGAAAGTATTACATGTGGATATATATAAATGTTCTCCAGGGATGCATTTAAAGGTGTATAGCTATCATACATAGGAATCTTGGGCTTCGTCCTTCCGGGCTCCCTCTTCCGATCTTAATTCCCTTCTCTACTACTTTTCTATTGATTTGGCTTGTTTTGAACATTAACCTGAACCTTCACGAAACTCTCATCAGACTCCTTTATTATGATGTTGCTTTGTACCGATTCCCTGCTCGGCCCCATAGCATTGCTCTTTCTAGACAACCTGGCCTCTTCCTTCCTCATAAACTGGGCCGCCTTTGAGTAGAAACGTTCTAACATGGCCGACAGTTTTCCAGCTAGCCAATCGCCGAGCTCGGATTTAGGGTCAATCCCACTCGTCACAGCCATAAGTATTGCGTGGTCATTAGGGTTACTAACTTCAATGGTAGAAACATGAAATCTCTGCAGGTAGTCCTTCAATGATTCCCCCGAAGTTTGGATTACGCTGGACAACGATATCACATCTTTGGGGTAAGTTGCATGAATCCGGAACTGCTCCACGAATCTTGTTGCCAGTTCGTCAAATCTTAAGATTGATCATGGGGGTAATCTTGTAAACCACATCATGGCGATCCAAGAAAGAGTTATGGGGAAGCATCTACATTTTGTGACATCATTCGCTCTTGCTGAGTCCATCAACCATTCGTACCTCATAATGCGCTGCATGGGGTCGGTTTTTCCCTCGTAGGCATGCATCGTAGGCATGTTAAACCTTCTAGGATATTCCACATGTAAGACGCTGTCAGTAAATGGGGCATGGCTTCCGAGATTGCCCAATCGTCATTTGTCAAACCCTGGTTCTCTCTCACCGGCTATCTAACCATTGCCGATGAATTTGGTGTCTGGATAGGGAGTGCCAAGTAGTGATTGTGCTCCACCTCACATGAGTGTTCCAGTTGGTGTCTCCGAGCCATTTCACACCTCCTTGGCCTAACATCCTCCTGATATGCACACTGAGCATTCACTTCATTATCATTCCGGTGAGGTAGTTGGTTCGCATCCAAACGTACCCCAGCATCCAAGTTCCCAAATCCAACTCGAGCATGACCCCGCAACTGCAGTGTAGGAGCAGCCCCCCTGGTTAGGGGATCGGCACAGACCCCTAAGGAGGGATCGGCACCGACCCATCGTAGCAGACCATGTTGGTCTGCCAAGAGTTGCTCCGATGTCCGTGTTCGTGCTGCTTTAACTCTGCAACGTCTTCGCCTATGATGTTCGTCCGATGAAGTTGAACTATATGACGCCGAGTAAGAAGCGAGATCCCTTATGGCGCTTTGGCACTGCTATTGAGCAATCTGGTTCATTAAGTTCGCGTTAGTCTGGATTTTCTCATTTAGCTGCCTTCGACTTTCCATCAGCTCTCTCATCAAGTCATTGAATTCAGCTCTAGTTATGGAATCAGTAGGGTTCTGGACTGCAATAGGCTCCACATTCACATAGCAGGTTGGTTGCTTGGGCCTCTGTTAAACACCGGCAGTTTCGTTGGCATCAACATTCTGGAAAGTAGATCTGGTGTGCCTCACCATTTTGGAATTCTTTGCTTGGATCTTGGTAAATTTGAGTAGTATCTGCAAGCTTCTGAAGATGAATCTGGATCTTCTTCGGGGGATTTCCTCAATCCAATAGCAACAAAGGTGGTCCTAATAGGTTGAGAATCAACGCTCTCAGCGAAAGCACCAAAATGTTTGCAACCAAATTGGCCATAAACACCCAAGAATAGATTTAAGTAGTGGAACAAATGAAGAAATTAAATGAAAACAGAGGAAGATCACAAAATATCAAGAAAAATGTAGCAGAAAGTAGAAACAACAAGATTTATAGTGGTTCGACATTGATTGCCTACGTTCACTTTGAATATTCTCTTTATTGCTTCTTAATTCACTTGATTACAATTACAAACAGCGAGAAATAGCGAGAGATCAGAAAAGAATGGAGGAAGTTAGTTACAATAATGGCAGAGTTTAACTAGCAGCGTAAGAGTCCCTAGAATGGACCCATGCCCATGTATTTATAGTCGAAGGCGGCCTCCAATCTGATTGAAACTTCGGCAACATGACCTCCTCAACCATATGGGTCCATCATAGGAGAGCTAAGCCCAACTCTCAACGGATAGGGATCGGTACCGATTCCTCCACAAGTTGAGTTTGGGCTAGCAATTCCTATTGTTGCTCCCTTATGGTCTATCATGATGGTGCTTCAAATATCATGACATTTCGGCATGTGGAGCTCTAATTCTTGTAGTACTTTGGTTCGAATTCCAATCTGGTCAGGTGAGAGATGACCCCTTCTGGATCTTCAACGTATACCGATCCATATTTCCTAAGAGATGTATACTGATCCATCTCTCACGAACCTTACTATGCCGATCCATCTCTCACGAACCTTACTATGCCGATCCATCTCTCACAAATGCATCATGCTGATCCCCCTCTCACGAGTGCATCATGCCAATCACTCTCTCATCTTAAGTGTATATTGATCCCTTCATTATCTTATCCAATTTGACCAATGAACATGCCGATCTGTAACTCATAAGCCACACCATAATCCTTATGCCGATCCATTCCCTTCGAAGACACCATGTCGATCCATATTTATCCTTAACACTACACCAATCCTCACGACTTCTTCATGCTATACCGAACCCTATTTCACCTCAGTCATCTCCATCATCCACTATACCAATCCCTCCCTTATATGGGCTAACTCCTATTTTTCGGTCATCCTGCACCATCCATCTATCAGCCCTATCCAATCTGGGCTCCGTATAATTGTCCGGACTTTTTATCTTGGTCATGCAGCCGATTCCTTATTATCATCCTTCTCATCAACAGTTGAATCTGGCCTATGCGACCAGTCCAATATAGCCGGGTCACGGCACCGGGTAACAATACCATTGCTGTTCATTTTCGGATTTACCTCGATTTGAATGCAAAACTTGGATTTTGGGTGTTTTGGTGAGTGATTTATCATCTCTCATCTTATTATATATGTATCTATATGTTTTAACATATTTTGAATCCATTTTTAAAGTCAAAATTAAATTTTATTACTATTCTAAAACCCAATCCGTAGTGAAAACGTGAATAAATAGATTTTTGGTGTTCTAGACATGTTGTTTGGATATGTGATTGTCTTGACAGATGTTAGGCTATGTTAAATACATCTTATATGATGATTGTCATTATTGATTGCATGATTTACATGTATGAATGTTATTTGGTGCATGTATGGTGTTTGTTCGTATGCTTATATGATTGAAAATGCTCATCGGAGCAAACTAGAGGTAGGAACCGTAGAGATGGACTTTTACGGATTGGCTATAAAGCATTTGGGGTCGTATTATTGCATAGGCGATGCATGAGAGGTGAAGCATTAAGTGTAGCGATAAAATCAGCACGATTTGGAGTGCTGGAAGTGATACAGGCTTTCGGGTCAATTGGTGGTCATCAGCATATGGGATGGGTCAGAGACCGGGTGCCGAAACATGGTTGGCATATGGGATGGGTCAGTTACCGGGTACCAAAACATGGTTGGCATATGGGATGGGTCGGTGACCGGGTGCCAAAACATAGTCGGCATATGGGATAGGGTGGTTACCAAGCACCAAAACATAGTCTGCATATGGATGGGTTGTTGACCGAGTGTCGTAACATGGTCGGCATATGGGGTGGTTCAGTGGTCGATCGAGGAAACAGGGTCGGTAGGTGGATGGAGCAGACCGAGCATAGTGGCGTGATCGGTGGCCATGTAGTGGAGCATGTCAGCGGTTTGGCATGGGGCACGGTTCGACATTGGTAATCGGCGCTTCATTTGATCGTAGGATGGACTAATGGAATTGGAGCATGGAGTTTAGCTATGGACTTTAGGGCAAGACTCAGTTTTCTTAGTAGTCTTGGGAGTTGGTTTGAGGTAGGGATAAATGACCCCAGGATGGCTCTAGATGACTTTGGGGTGGCAACTAATGAAGTATGACGACTTCGACAACTCGAGATAGTGAGTGACTTTGGCATCTGGTGGTGGACCGAAAGGACAAGTTCTGCATGATAGCTCCTAGAGTAGAAAATGAGGTTGTGATTGTCATGAGTAGGATAGGATAGTCTACTATACCGAGAGTAATCTATGTGTACCCTTGGATATTTGTGTATGTTCGGTCCTTAGCCATTTGCATGGGCAAGAGTGAGCATCTATGGAGTAGTTTTACTATAGACAAGTGTGCTAAGGGATTGATGGATAACTCTATGGTTGTGATGCTCATTAACGGGACATGGTAGTCTGCTTATACCTAGGGTAGTCTGCATGTACCCATATTTTGGATGCCCGCGTGTGTCCAGTCCCTAGCCTTCTATGTGGATAATGAGTTGAGAATCTAAGAGAGTTATAGTATATCCGGAGCACTTGAGTAAGAGAAGCAAGGCTGTGTGAAGGATGCTATGTTTACTGTGTGCTTGGCATGTTGTGTGATACCCATATACCCCATATCTTCCATTTATGATAGTAGTATAGCATATATTGTGTTTGTGCTAACTCTTTGGATGTAGCAATAGGTCGGGTATGGTTGTTCATACCCAATACCTTATTTACTATATATGAGTTTTATATTTATATATTGCTCACATTGGACTATTGTCTGACCTGAGGTTTTATGTTTTTCTTCTTATTATCTCGGGTACTTTTAAATGAGTGGATTAGGGATAGCAAGTCTGGATAGCGGATGGAGATGTATGGAGTATGAGTAGGAGGCTACGCTTTCATATATCTATACTTGGAGCTTACTATCGTTTATATTCCGTTGTGTAGTACTACACAGCTATGTTCGTACATGTATTATTAGAGATAGTTATTGAGCTTATTATTGAGATTTGGGATATATAAAATCTTTATTTCAGCTTATGTATAGTTTATGAATCTGATGCACTCTGATATTCTTATTTTTGGTTCATTTGATTATACCATTGTCTCGCCTATTTTACATCTATGTTGTATTATTATATTCTATCTGTGCACTATGAGATGTTCTATATGTTCTGTGTTTGGATTTTTCTCTTCTTATATTCTTAGCTACCGTCCTACATCGAATGGGTACCTCCATAGCACATCACATAGCTATATTGGGTACCGAGGGTGTAGGGCGGTCGTCACATTTGGTATCAAAACCAGGTTTCTTGGACGACCTAAGTTGATACTTTGATCCATGTGAGATAAGGAAGGAGCTATCGCCTTAGAATGGATCCAGTGATATATGAGGAAGCATACTTGTTATATTTTGGTTTTTAAAATATATAGTAGTATATATAGTATATAAGTTGCATTACATTCTTATAAGAATGAGCCGACTAACAAGGAATGCTGCTAGGAACTCCATCTCTGGAGTTGAGGAGGGGGCGGGATCGAGGGTTGCTAACAACACTTGCAAAAGATGTTCGTTGAGATGGTACGAAACATGGTTTAGAATGCCCAAGTTGCTCCTACTGCAGCTGTTGGTGGTGGTGCTCCAGTCCAAACATTGAGGGCTGCTTCGCCAAATTGAGCAAGGATTTCCCTACTCTGAATGGAAAACGTTTCTTGGAACAGAATCAGCGGTCGAAGTGCAAGATTGATTAGATATCGGTGAACCCATCTTTGCGGATATGGAGTTAAAAGATGCGATGAAGAGGAAGCTGGCCTCTAGACACATCTTCAAGAAAGGGCCATGTGGTGGTGGGACGCCATCAAGATTACTACTCCCACGGACCAGATTACTTGGGAGCAGTTCAAGGTGAGATTTAAAGAGAAGTATATACCGACCGTTCAAAAGTCGATACTCTTCCAGAAGTTTACTGATTTGAGACATAGGAATATGTCTATGACGGAGTATGTGGACGAGTTCGACACGCTATCGAAGTATGGTCTATCTATTATCGATACTCCGCTCAAGAAGAATGAGAAGTTTATCATGGACTTGGATGATTACCTTGGAGAGAAGCTTGTAGGGATATTGATGAGCCATTTGAGAGGCTGGTGGAGAAGGCTCTTCGACATAAGAGTCTGTACCCTAAGCCCAAGCTGGTTGTTGCTCCTAAGGATGAGCCAAAGCCGCAAGCTAGCAAGGAAAGCAAAAGGAAGTGAGACAACAATAAGAAGAAGCAACGGAGCGTACATGATATAACTGTGGATAGAGGGGCCATCTTAGCAAAGATTGCAGGAACGAGAAGAAAGGATGTTTCAACTACAACAAGCTGGGGCATATCAAGAAGGACTTCCTAGAACCGCAAAGAAATAAGAAGGTTGTGTTTGCTTATGTTTGAATGCTGTTCCATCTTCGTCGATTGCTCCATCATTGAAGGAGAAGGGGAAGAGCGTTGTTATATAGGGTATGCTTTCTATTTCTGATATACCTATATGTGTTTTATTCAATATCGGGGCTTCACATTACTTTATATCTAGTGATTTGGTATATAGATTGGGATTGGAAAATGAGTTAGTTGATTGACCTTTGATTGTCACAAACCTTGTTAGAGGATCGACTAGCCTATGCATGGTTTGTCGAAACTTAGCCTTATCGAGTCATGGATGCTTGTTTGCTTGTAATTGCTTTGTTTTAGGTTTTTTGGGGTTTGGTATTATACTAAAGATTGACTGGCTAAGGAAGTATGCAGTAGTGGTGGATCATAAGAGGTTGTTGGTGATGATTGGGGTTGTGGAGGGGCGGATGGTAGTGATTGGGTGCTTGCCAAATGATGGAGTTATGGTTATCTTTATACATTCACTTAAGAGTCCATAGGATAATTTATCTTCTGTGCCTATAACGAGAGAGTATCCGGACATATTCGAGGAGCTGTTCGGATTACCACAACACCGAGAGATTGAGTTGCACATAGATTTAATGAAGGATGCCAGACCGATAGTTATGCCTTTGAGGCGTATGGAACCCAGAGAGCAGAAGGAGTTGGAGGTGCAAATGAATAACCTATTGAGGTGAGAGTTCATTCGTAGGAGCATATCCGAGTGGGGCACACCAGTAGTATTCGCCACTAAGGCAGATGGCTCTTTGAGCTTGTATGTAGATTACTGTAAGCTGAATAAGGTAATGAAGAAGAACAAGTATCCACTCCCGCGTATTGATGAGTTGTTCGATCAGCTCCATAGTGCTAGGGTGTTTTCTAAGTTGGATCTTACGATGAGGTTTCATCAATTGAGAGTGGCGAAGGTGAGTGTCCTAATTACAGGGTTTCGTACACCATCAGGATTCTATGAATGGTTGGTTATGCCATTCAGGCTAACCAATGCATCAACATACTTTGTTGATCTTATGAACCGCGTTTTCAGGGATCAACTAAACAAGTTTGTAATTGTGTTCATGGACTATATCCTTGTTTATACGAGGATGGATGAGGATCACAAGGAGAATTTGAGGATTATACTCAAGGTGTTTAGGAAGCACCGATTGCAGGCGAAGTTTTCAAAGTGTCACTTCTGGACGATGGAAGTGTAATTCTTGGGTCACATTATTTCTGAGCAGGGTATTACTGTAGATCTTGTGAAAGTGGTAGCAGTACAAGACTGGGATCAGCCTAAGACCTCTATAGACATGAGAAGGTTCCTTGGACTGAGGGGATACTAGAGACATTTTATCCAGGACTTGTCTAAGGTAGCAGCGTCCTTAACCAACTAGACAAAGAAGAATCAGACTTTTATTTGGGATGCGAGGTACAAGCATGCATTTGTGAGTTTGAAGGGGAGGTTGACAAGTGCACTAATGTTAGTTATTTCGAGTTGGAATGAGGAGCTGATAGTATGCACAGACGCATGTGCTACTGGATTTGGTGTGGTGTTGATGCAGAGGCCAAAGGTTGTCACCTATGCTAGTCGACAACTGAAATCCACACAAGAGGAAATATCCAACTCATGATTTAGAGTTGGCAGCGATAGAATTTGCTTTGAAGATATAGAGGCATTATTTTCTTGGGGAGGGGTTCGAGTTGTATAAGAACAACAAGTCATTGAAGTATCTATTCTCCCAGAAGGATCTTAACCTTCAACAGCAGCGATGGTTAGAGTTCTTGGTCTCCTACGACTTTGGTTTTTCCTACATGCCTGGTAAAGGGAATGCAGTAGCTGATTCTTTGAGTAGGAGAGATGCAAGCTTAGGAGCAATGTTCCTAAAGTGGAAGCAGTTTGGTTATGGTTTTAAACCTCGATGTGAGCTGGAGCCAGAAGTGTTGGCTAGCTTGACGGTTAGATCTACCTTGATTGAACGAATCGGTACTAGTCAGAGGTGAGATGCTAGACTAGCGGAGATCATGGAGAAGATGGAGGGAGGGGTAGATTCTGAGAAGATGAAGCAGCACGGGATCGACCGTGATGGTTGGCTCCGTAAGGATGGGAGATTGTTTGTTTCTGATGCGATGAGTTGAGGGATGAGGTACTACGCGAGTGCCATCATTGGAGATTGACTATACATCTCGATGGCAACAAGATTTATCATGATATGAGGCAGACATTTTATTGGGAAGGGATGAAGAAAGATGTTTGTACAATCATCTCAAAGGATGTTGGTACATTTATCTCGAAGTGCATGAACTGTCGGTTGGAAAATGCAAAGCAGAAGAAGTCAAGTGGTTTACTATAACCACTTGAGGTTCTCGATTGGAAATGGGAACAAGTTTCAATGGACATCATCAACGGCCCAAGGACCAAAGGAGTGTAAGATAGCATTTGGGTCATAGTTGATAGATTGGCGAAGAGTGCACAACTAATTCCCGTCAAGTCAAGTAGAACAGTATCCAAATTGGCTATGTTATATGTGAAATGGGTTGTGTGATTCAATGATGTGCCGAAGAGCATTATGAGCAACCGGGACCCTTTGTTCACTAGCGGGTTTTGGAAGAGCTTACAAGAGATGTTGGGGATGGAGCTTCATCTCTGTACGGTTTATCACCCACAGACAGATGGGCAGCCTAAGGGGGTGAACCGTATTCTAGAGGATCTCTTACGAGCTTGCATTATCGATTTCGATGGCTCGTGGGACGATCATTTGCATTTAGTAGAGTTTGCATACAACAATTGTTGTCATTCTAGCAACGGTATGGAACCACTGGAGGCGTTATATGGCCGATCGTTCAACACTCCTTCATGTTGGTGGGAAGCAGGAAAGAAACTAATACTTAAGCTAGACATGGTTAGAGAAACTTCGGAGAAGATCGAGATCATTCGCAATGAATGAAAGCTACTCAGGATAGACATAAGAGCTACACCTATAGGAGAAGACATAACTTAGAGTTCTTCATTAGCGATATGGTGTTTATCAAGATATCTCCTTTGAAGGATGTTGTTTGATTTGGTATTAAGGGGAAGTTGGCACTGAGATTCGTTGGACCTTTTACGATACTTTGGAGGACTGGAAACCTAGATTATAGAGTCGATTTACCTTAAAAGATGGCGGGTGTGCACAATGTGTTCCATGTATCTCACTTGCAGAAGTTTGTACACGACTCAGGCATGATAGTTCAACCGGATCAGCTTGATGATATCAAGATTGAACCAGAAGCATCGAGACCTCGTAGGCCTATTTGTATCATCGGACGTGATATGAAGTAGCTTAGGATAAAGAGGGTAAAGCTGGTGAAGGTTCGGTGGAGTGAGAGCGAAGGCGATTGTACTTGGGAGACCGAGGAGGGCATAAGGATCGCTTATTCAGAGCTCTTTACTTAGTGAGACTTCTGTTTATCGCATTTAATTTCACTTTCGATAACATATAAAGTAGTTTAGTATCCTGCATGCTATGGTAGGAGTATATATCATTTATTGCTCTTGTGTGCATGTTTGATGTTTGATGTGGTCGCTCGTGGATGATAGGCATGTGGGGTAGCTATGTTTAATTATACGTTGTTGAATTGGGGATTTCGGTGGCAAAAATCCAAAGTAGGGAAGAGTGTAACGACCCGTATTTTATGTATCGGAGGATCGTAAAATATTGTTTTTAAATAGATATGAGGTCGTATAACTCTATAACTATGGGAAATGCCTGTGGGAGACATTTTCTATATTTAGAATTTTTCAAAATGATTTTACCCATGAAATTTATATCGACTGTAACTTTTTATAAGAGCCGAATTAGTATTTGAGACCACTTCCATTGGAAAGATAAGATGGTTTCCTTTTCCATAGAGTGGTCATAATAGCGATTTGGACTTCGTGGCTGAGAGATATGACTGTTTGAACATTGGAAGATTTTGGAGCAGCTTAGTGGGTAATTAGCGAGTTTAGGGGCAAGATCTAATAGAGGAAATGAAAGTATATGGGTCATGGTGGACAGATTAACCAAGAGTGCCCATTTCATTCCAGTTAAGTCAACTAGGACGGCACCTGTTTTTGCTAAGTTATTTATGAAGACTATAGTTAGACTTCATGGAATTCCTAGTAGCATAGTAAGTGACAGAGATTCCTTGTTCATAGCGAGTTCTAGAAGAGTCTGTAGGAGATTTTAGAAACCAAGCTCAAGATGAGTACCGCTTACCATCGACAGACTGATGGGAAAATAGAAAGAGTTAACAAAGTCTTGAAGGATTTGTTACGAGCTTGTGTGTTAGATTTTGGAGAATCATGGGAAGACCATCTATACATAGTCGAGTTTTCGTATAACAACAGTTATCAAGCTAGTGATGGCACAGTTTGAAGCTTTGTATGGAAGGCCATGCAAATCCTAGTTTTTTGGTTAGAGACTGGGGATAGATTGGTTATTGGTCCGGATTTGGTTAGAGAAGATGCAGAGTAGATTAAGTTGATTCGAGCTAGAATTAAGGATGCACAATCTAATCAAAAGAGTTATGCAGACAGAAGACGGAAAGACATAGAGTTCTCAGTTTGAGATCATGTGTTTGTTAAGGTATCACCGATGAAGGGTGTGATTAGATTTGGGAAATCAAGAAAGTTGGCTTCGAGATTCGTAGGACCATTTCTTATTGTGGAGAGGATCGGGAAACTTGCATATAGAGTAGAGTTACCAAATATTTTAGCAGGAGTCCATGATGTTTTCCATGTCTCTCATCTAAGGAAGTGTGTTAGAGACCTAGAGTCTACTATAGCACCGACTATGTTAGATGACCTGGTAGTAGAACCAAAGTCGACTATAGTTAGAAAGCCAGTTCGGATAGTTGTGAGAGACGAGAAGAGGCTTAGAAACAAGACAGTTAGATTAGTGAAACTCTGGTGGAGCGATGATGAGAGAGATTGTACTTGAGAGACTGAGAGCAGGATTAGAGACGCTTACCCTGATCTGTTTGATGGTATGTTTTACCTTTATAATGAACTTGTTGTGTACCTTATCATAATTTCGATGATGAAATTCTTTAAGGAGAGGAGTCTGTAACGACCCTAATTTTTAGTAACATTATTTAGGATATTTAGTTAGCTAAATAAAATAAAATAATGTGATGATAGAGGATTGAGATTTGTGATTAATAAGGGGTAGCCGTGCCATGTTAACAAATGAACTAAAGATGATTTAAACTGAAATAAGAGTCATAAAATCCTATTAAATGATGCCATATTAACATGTTTTGATGTGACAACCCTATTAAATGACATCCAAATGCCTTGCGATTTTAGATTTAGATCAGAAAGGATTTTTAGAGATGGGTTTCAATTTTAATAATTTTTTGAATTTATATGGATTTAATATTAACTTTCTAGTGAAGAAAATGATTATTTGGGTTTAAAATAATTTACGACTAAATTATTTATGCTTTGGGTATGAAATTAATATATGTTGGAAAACATATTAAAAATGATTTTCTAGGATTTTTATAGAGTTTTCCTAAGTGAATTAATCGATATATTAAATTATTTAAGGTATGGAACTTAAATGTTTTATATATTTATAAAAGGAGAAGGGGTATTTTGTAAATTATTTAAATTGTTTAATTCTGAAATTTCGGCAGTGCTTTTGGAAAAGGAAATTTGCAACTAATCATATTTTGACAAACAAGACAGGTTAGTTGAAAACATTACTTTAAAAAGATAAAAATCAGTTTAAACATGCTTTATACATGTTTCACCACTTTCGGCACCCTGCTTCCGCTTGGATTCTTCCGTCTCCATCACTATTGAAACTAATGCGCATGATATCAAAGCTTGGAATGTAGCGAATTGGACATAGGCAGGAGGAACTGTGTTGAAACATGGGGTTCTGATGGGGTTGAAGCGTTACTTTGTTTTGAAATGAAAATGCCCCTGCTTTGCTTTCGAAAGGAATGCTTTCGACTTGTTTGAGTTTTGACTGAATCAAATGATTTAAAGGAAAGGTTTTGAAATTGTTTGCGCCTTTCTCTAAAAAAATGCTTTCGAAGGGGTCTAAACCCCTAACTGCCGCTTTCTACCTTTCGAAGCGAATGGTTTCAGAAGGTATACTTTGTATTAAAATCCAAGCCACTTCTCCAATGCTTTCGAAGGGTTGGTTTCGATACCATCAATCTTTACTTAGGAAACGCTTTCGAAAGAGTGCTTTCGACTTAAATGTTTTATAACCCTTTTTTCTGTTGAAGGCAGAACCCAAAGATTTCAAAGAAGATAGTTTTAAATGGTTTCGAAAGGATCTCCATATGTTTTATTTGAACCCAAATGGTTTCAAAAGGTTTGATGTTTTAATGCTTTCGAAAGGTTTTAATGAAGGTTTCAAAGTGGTGGTCCCCCCAATGGTTTCGAAAGGTTTGATAGGAAAGGTTTTCCAATGTTTTCGAAAGAGTGCTTTCGACTTAAATGTTTTATGACCCTTTTTCCTGTTGAAGGTAGAACCCAAAGATTTCAAAGAAGATAGTTTCAAATGGTTTCGAAAGGATCTCCATATATTTTACTTGAACCCAAATGGTTTCGAAAGGTTTGATGTTTTAATGCTTTTGAAAGGTTTTAATGAAGGTTTCAAAAGGGTGGTCCCCAATGGTTTCGAAAGGTCTTAAAGGAAAGGTTTTCCAATGTTTTCGAAAGGCAATGTTTAATTGTTTTAAAGATAGGATGTCTTAGGTTTTATAGCTTTTGAAGGAAAGGTTTTTCAATGATTTCAAAGGGTTTATATGAATAGTTTTGAAAGGAATGTTTTGGCCTTTCAGCCTAGGTTATAAAGGGTTACTTGGGTTCGAAAGGGATACTTTCAATGGGATCGAAAGGGGTACTTTCAGAGGTCTAAAATGTTTTTGTCAACGAAGATTTGTGTAAAGTATATATATAGCATAGCAAGGAGATTTGAGTAAAGCATAGAATTAATTTTCCTTGTTTAAAGTATGATTTAAAGGTTTAAATCAATTTGAGAAGAAAAGGTTTTCAAGAAAAATTTAAGGGAAGATTACCCTAAGTAAAATGACTCAGATATTTGTATACCAGATGAAACTGGTATAGGGTCGCGCCCTATACATTAGCTATTAGCCCCTGGCTAATTTAGTCCAAAATTACTGTGTGTAAGGCTTTGTCATAGGTAAGACTAAAATGATGTTACACACGGAAAGGAACATATTTGTACAGAGGTAGGTTATTGGTGAGCCTACAAAACCATTAGGATCAGTTGACCTGGAAAAAGTAAGCCAGGGACAGACCGTCCAGAAGAGGAGTATCTAAAAGATGTTGCATTATGTTTATATATGTCTAGTAGGCCCAAGTCAGCCAAAGGTTAGTAGTTAGCCAAATAAAACTGTAGTGTTGGAACATATAGTCCATTTGTTACCTGATATGTATGTTTACATGATAATGCTTTATAGTTTTAACCAATTTTGGTTGCAGGATTATGATTTGCAAAAGATATGTTTTAAAAGGATATTAGTAAGGGGAACCCGTTCCGCTAAGCGGCGTGGTCTCACTTAATATCAATAACCGAGATGTATAGTATTATTCACACCAAGCATTATGTCTGACTTAAAGTTTATGTTTTTTTCCTTAAACTCTCGGGTGCTCAAAATTGATTTGAGTAGGCTGAGGGTTGAGGATCTACAGGTTTTTAGTAGGTGGACGAATAAAGCTTACAAAGACAAGCAGGAGGCTGAAGTTAGCTATTTAGGAGTTGTTTTGTTTTTTATTATGTTGTGTTGTATTAAGTCGGTTATGACTATTTAGTATTCTGGTCATCTAAGGGGGCATCTTCATATGTTGCTCTTGGTGTATTTTGTAATAATTATATTTGATCTGAACCTGTGAAACGATTGGGATTATGTAATGGAATATAAAACATGTTTTGTAAAATGTACTCAGAAAAGTTATTTTTTTGAAATCTATGATTTGTTTCTTGTTCATGTGCTTCTGATATTATGGATACCAGTAAATTACTATATTTGGTCACTGGAAGTTAATACTATGGATGACTGCAGCATCTATGACGCTTAGCTTCGGGCCTCCAAATAGGGGATGCTATAATGTTTCTCTGGATCGACCACCTAGCTGAATTCTGGGAAGCTCTTGTCCCGTGGTGTTTGACTTTGAAATTTCTAACGAATAATGGTGCAGGAGTTTTTCATGGTGACTAGGTGACTGGATGTGCATGTTATGTAACTGAGTTGAGGGTAGCTCATCACAAAGAAAAAGGTAAGGGTGTGAACAAGACTGTCTGTATCCAAGCTACCAAAGATTGACAACTAGCACCTAAGCCTTGGCTCGGACGCCACAGTCGGCTCTATAGAGATATAGATTTGAGGGATGACGAAGAAGAGCCTAAAGAGACCAAGGCTGCACCGGCTGAGCTAACGATTGATATCATGGTCTGCCACGATGATGAAGGAACTTGCTGGTTTTCTCTGAGCGAATCTAGACGTGTTCGCTTGAACTCACTCTGACATGTATGGAATCTCGCCCATGATTGCGAGCCATGCATTGAATATCGATCCGAGGTATGTCCCGATGAAGCAAAAAACACGCGGCATGGATCTAGAGAGATCTACCACTCTCAAAGAGGAAAGTGGACAAACTAAAAGACAATGGGTTTATCCGCGATGCCATCTACGCTAAATGGGTATCTAATCTTGTACTTGTGAAGAAAGTGAATGGGAAATGGAGAACATGCATTGATTATCCAGATTTGAACAACGCGTGTTCGAAAGACAGTTTTTCACTTCCGAGGATTGACCAGCTGGTGGATTCAATCGCATGGCACGAATTGCTATCATTAATGAATGCATACTCGGGATATAACCAAATCCCAATACATATCCCCGATCAGGAGCACATCAGTTTTATTACCGATGTTGTATTACACTGCTATGTAGTAATGCCGTTTGGATTAAAGAATGCAGGAGCAGCTATGTAGTAATGCCGTTTGGATTAAAGAATGCAGGAGCAACTTATCAGCGCTTGGTCAATAGAATGTTTAAAGATCAGATAGGAAAGACAATGGAAGTGTATGTGGATGATATGCTTATGAAGTCATGATGATCAAGCGACCATATTGGAGAGTTGGCGGAAATGTTTGACATCCTTCGACAATACAAAATGAAAATCAACCCTTTGAAGTGTTCTTTTGGTGTTGCATCAGGGAAATTCTTGGGCTTTATTATCAATGCTCATGGGATAGAAACTAATCTAGAGAAGATTTAGGCTATCCGTGATATCCAAGCACCACGAACTATTAAACAAGTGCAGAGTCTGAATGGAAAAGTTGTTGCCTTAAGGCGACTCATCTCTAGAGCTACCGATAAATGCATTCCGTTCTTCGCATTGATTAGGAAAGGGAAAAGAAAATTTGAATGGATGCAAGATTGTAAAGACGCGTTTGAAGCTTTGGCGAACCATTTGGAGAGACACCCTATCTTGTCAAAGCTGGTGGATCATGAGGAGTTGTACATTTTTTTGGCTGTATCTACACACGCTATAAGTGCTGTATTGCTTCGTGAGGAGAATCGAATCTAGAGGTTGGTGTATTACGTCAGCAAATGATTAACAAGAGCTGAAAGGAACAATCCAAAGATAGAGAAATTTGCATGTTGCTTACTAATTGCATCACAGAAGCTTCGTCGTACTTTTAGGTACATCCGATTAATGTTTACACTGACAAGCCATTATGATAGGTCCTACAATGACCTGAGACATCTGGAAGATTACTCAAGTGGAATTCTGAACTCAGCCAATTTGACATTACTTATCTCCCTTGGAGGGCTATCCAGGGTCAAGCGTTGGTAGACTTTATAATAGAGTTTACTATGCAGGGTGATTCTCTAGAAGGCAGCGTAATCCCTACCGTACGGTGTAAATTGTATACTGATGGAGCGTCTAATGATCATTGTTCCAGAGCTGGGATTGTGCTTGTAACTCCTGAAAATTGATCAATCTGTTATGCATTAAAGCTTGATTTCCCAGCAACAAACAATGAAGCTGAATATGAAGCTCTAATTGCTGGACTTAAACTCGCTAGAGAATTTGGAATAAATTATCTCAAAATCTTTTACGATTCGCAGTTGGTGGTGTATCAAGTTAGGGGAGATTATCAGGCTAAGGGACAATGGCTTGCCCATACCTTACCCAAGTCTAAGAGTTGTTGACGAAATTTGAGTACTATGACATTTCACATATTCCACGAGATCGAAACAGAGAGGCTGATTCATTTGCAAAGTTTACTAGTACCGGCGATGCACAACAGATGGGCATGGTTCCGATCGAGGTATTAAATACCCTAAGTATAAACATGATAGAAATCGACTAGACACTAGAAGCAGAGCCTAAAAGGAAATCGTGGATGACTCCAATCAAAGACTATTTACTTCATGGAGCCCTACCAGATAAAAGAAATGAAAAGCGACAATTCCTTCATGAAGCTTCATGGTATATCATGCAAGAAGGAATTATGTATGGGAAAGGTTTCTTAGCCCCTTAATCGAATGTATCGCTCATGATGAGATAAAACTTGTTCTAAGAGAAGTTCATGAAGGGGAATGCGGCGATCATACTGGGGGGAAAACTATGGCAAAGAAAATATTCTGTTACGGGTATTATTGGCCGACCGTAAATCGAGATGTTGTTGATTATGTAAGATGATGTGATAAATGTCAGATATATGCAAAATTCCCAGGAGCTCCGCCAACAGAAATCACCCAAATGGTCAGCCCATGGCTGTTCGCCATGTGGGGTATATACATTATAGGTTCCTTACCAATCTTTAAAGGAGGTGCTAAGTACGCCATCGTTGCAGTTGATTACTTTTCCAAATAGGCCAAAGCAGAACCTTTAGCTACGATCATAACCAATAAAGTAATCAACTTTATTGTCTGAAACATCATATGTCGCTTTGGTCTTCTATAAACTATTGTATCAGATAATGGGACATAATTCGACATGAATTCAAAGACTTTTGTCGAAGATATCGTATTGAAAAGATATTTGCAACGGTTGCTCACCCTTAGGAAAATGGAAAGGTCGAAGTGGTAAATAAGATCATAAAGTCCATTATGAAAAAGCATTTCAAGAAGGCTAGAGGCAGGTCTGTGGATGAACTCCCTATAGCACTATGGGCCTACAGGACAATCCACAAGTCTGCGACTGGCCATATTCCATTCGCCCTTGCTTACGGTTCCAAAGTCGTTATTCCTATTGAGCTCGAAGTTCCTTCTCATCGAGTGACTTACTACGATCCCAAAACGAATAGAGATCTCCACTTGTAATATCTTGACTTTACAAATGAGAAGTGCGAGGAAGCCGATCTGAGGGCAGCTGCACATCGACACCGAGTCGCCTGGTATTACAGCATTAAAGTCCGACCTAGAACCTTTAAAATTGGCGGTCTCGTCCTAAAATGGGTTTTCCTGACCCATCGCACATGAATCCAATCTGGGAAGGACCATATGTCATTGAATAGAGGCTTGGAGAAGGAACTTTGAAGCTAGCGACTGTCGATGGCATCATACTTCCAAGTGCGTGGAATAGCGAACATTTACGATGCTATTTCACTTACTTTATTTCTTTTTCATTTCAATTGTATTTTCTTTCAAAATTTGCTTTAGCATTTGATTTCCCAGATGTGTAACAAGACACTTTGTGTATTTTCCTTTCCGTTTAATGAATAATGTTTCAGACTTCCTTTATATTTATGTTTGCCATGGCATTATATATTAATTACATAGCGAAACTGATTGATGTCGATATATATGAACAGGCTCCCAAAATATGAAATTAATCAATCACGCTGATTCCCAATGGGACTAAATAAGATTAGCTTGGTCCACTTGTTCATTTGGTAACTCTCATTCATAATCCAAATAACGGGATGCACGACGAGGAATAACGTAGCCGACCATCAAATGATCAAATAAATCCAGCCAAACTGTGGGATTAAGATAAAGTGAGAGTGACTATGACATGACCAATCACTCGCTAGATCAAACCCCAGACCCTGGGGGGCAAATTAATCAATTAAGGAGAGTACGATTCGACTGCTCTCCAATATAACTCTAAGTCCCTAGAGCGGGGAATGGAGTATAAACATAAGTCGAGTACAAATCGATCGCCCGCAAAATAATTCTAAGTCTCCAGAGTGCAGATTGGAGTATAAACATAAATCGGGTATGAATCATTCACCCACGAAATAACTTTGAGTCCCCAGAGTGCGGATTAGAGTATAAACATAGATCGGGTGCGATCCGACCACCCATTAACTAAATATTATCCCCAGAGTGCGGATACAAACATAAATGAATAGATGAGTGAAATTCGACCGTTTGCTATTCCATGAACTCCGGTCTGAAGAAGATGGGAGGAGTATAAACTTGCTAAGGATGGAATTCAACCATCCGACATCTAACCCCACTAACCTATAATTGGGGGCAAGAGTACAGTTGCTTAAAAACTGCTGAATTCAAAAGCATAACACTAAGGCCCGAGCCAAGTGTTTAATACAATTTGAGGCCACGACAACTTGGAGGCCTTGGGATAGAGCGAGTGGATTGTTACCAGAAATTAATGAACAATAATTATAAGTACATTGAATGGAAAGTAATAACTCAACTTCTTAAATAGTAGTTCACACGAAAGCTCAACAGAAAACAAAAACTTTTATTCACATAACAGGTTTTAAGATCATAGTACAGGTTATTTTAAAAAATTAGGACTCATACCCATACAACTACAGCTACTGAAAGAAATGATTGTACAAACTATATACACACTGAGCCGAAGTAACGGCTACTTCTTTGACTTCCTCTCTTTTTTGGATTTTTCGGGAGTAGTGCCACTTGAGCTTCTTTTTTGGATCCCTTGCCGCTTTTAGTAGGAGAGCTTACAGAGGTAGGAGGGAGTTCACTGGGAATCGACCCGCTAGGTGGAATAACTTACAGTAGCACAAGATAAGGATTGTTAATGTCCACCACGACGGTCTCGGTTTTAGCTTTTCTTTTTAGCAACTCATCCTTTTCAATTCGCTCTTTTAAGCTATCTCATCGATGCGTTCGGAGGCACTGGTGATCATTACATCATCAGACTCATCCGTTGGGAGCGGATCTTCGACCCTATCGTCATCAAGAGCTCCAATGACTTGAGAATTGGGCCCTGGTACATCAGCAGCTCCCAGAACCTCAGTCGGTTTTTCTTGTTTCTCTATAGCGGCATCGCTCTTTGGAGTTTGACCGGGACCCGGAAGACCTGCAAAATTTGTTAAAACTGAGAGATGAGCTTAAAAACCATTGGGCGCGAAGAACAAAACTTTTCATAAACTGAGAATTAAAGTGCAATACCCGCATCCAGTTGGCTCTCCGTGGTTGCTGGGGTACCTCCTTCTAAAATGATAGACAACACCTTGGACTGGTAGCCGGGCATGTCTGGATCATAGCCCAGGTCATGCTCCATGTCGAGGGAGACTGATGCTCCGGCGGCTTGGAAAGAAGAGAAACCCTTAGGATCGGCCTCTGAAGATCCAACAATATATTCCCCTTTTTTAGTAGGCGCAGAAACGTTGAAGTATCGGAGTTTCGCAACAGCCAAATCCAAGGGTTCGTTTCCACGAAGAATCTCCTACACTAATTCCTCTTTATTGAGCTCAGTTGAGCCCAATTCTCTCTTCGTAATTTTAATAATATGCTTCCAAGCTTCAGCAAATGATTCGAGATAACCCTCGCCAAGAAAACTTAAGTCACGGTGGATAAGGACTTTGGCATTGTACTTGATGATCAATGGATCGAACAAGTCCTTGATTTCATTTCTACCAGACTCTTTAGTGGTTTCCACTAGGGATTCAATTTGTTCAATCATTTCTTTGCGGCCTTCTTCTCGTGCCTACTCTTTAAGAGCTTCAATTTTAGCAAACTGCTCATAAAGTTTGATTTTTAGGCTTTTGGCCTCAACAGCCTCTTCGCAATACTTCTGTGATTCTTCCTAGGCCTCAATTTTCTCCTCCCTTCCTTTTTTCAGAAGCTCTACGAGTTCCTCGACGCGGCACGCCAAAACATCCTTTTCCTTTTGCAAGGAATCTTTTTCTATAGCAAGTGCCACACTACAATTGAAGACAAGATCGAGTTCTTTTTTATGAGAAGTTTCTAAATTTCTCACCGCTTCTGCCGTTTCCTTAGCATTTCTCCACTTCGACAAGTTGTGTTTTCAATTCTAACAATTCGGCATCCTGATGTTTGATTATGTCTTTATCATGTATCGCTTCTAACTTGAGGCGGTCAATTTCATACTGTCGCTCAATGGACACTTCGGGGATTTTTTTCGGCCAAATGTTGAAACGATTCGTGTTGCACAGATACATCATTGACACATGCAAGAGAACTCGCTTTGGCGTGCCCTAGAATCATATGAATAGAGGGAAGGAATTTAAGCCCGTTGAAGCAAATTTTCGGGAAAGAAGCCTTGTGCTCGGGCAATTTCTCTACTATAGAAACATCAGGAGCTGCAGCCGAATCAAACGCAGCAATTGGATGTTTACTTGATCTACGTTCACGAGACTGTTTAGAGCTTAAGGAGCCAGAATGTTGCTCATGTGATGTGGCGATTTGAGGGCCGCGGTAAGGAGGCTAGTCTCCGTTGTAAGCAGGAAAATAGGAATGTTCTCCTTAGTGTGATGGCTGGGACTAGGACTTGCGCTTAGAAGAAGAGGATTCCCTTAAATGATAGCTTTTATCTCGTCCCTCGTCTTTCTCCCTGCGCCGACTAGATTTTGAATCCCGGCTATATCGATGATATGATGGAGAACTTCTTAAGCGATCGAAGGCCCAGGACTGAGTCATTGCACCTGCAAAGACCAAATGAGAATATATGAGTAATTATTGTATGAAAGATTAATGAAGAGCGTGTAGTGAAGTGCACGTGGTGTGAGTGTCCTATGTTCCCCCTTGATAGACCGATGGTTGTTGCCTTGCTCATAGGCGTTCTCTCTCCTTTATCAGAAGGATGAATGCCTTTACCGCTTCTGGTAGGAGAGTTGAGTCCTTCGATGTTGATATTTGGAAAGTCGTGAGTCATGATATCATCTGGAATTTGGAGATTTGAAAATCACTTCAGCGAACTTTCCAAGTGTTGAGAGGATGATTCCTCTTCGATAGAAGTAATAACAAATTCTGGATCCGCAATGGTCTTTCTTCTACGAAGTCTGTATGCTAGCATTTTCTTTCTCTTGGTGGGTGTTTTATATTGTGCGCCTTGCGATGGTTCGACCATAGGCGCCTTCCCTGGGCCTACGTCAACGCCGCTAGGTTTATTGGTCTGGGAATCCCTAATCTCACCCTCATCAGTGTCATCCCGAGTCCCCTCGGCAAGGGGCACGATGAGATTGATAGCATCCCTTCCTTTCTTTACAATATTCCTCGGTAATGCAGCACTTCTAGGTAGCCAATGCTACGGCCTTCCTCTAATAGCCCGAATAAAGATAGTAACCCGTCAGTTATAAGAAGTTTGATGTCCCTGTCTTCGACAGGGGTAGCACGGATGGCAACGGCAACTCTTGAAAAATTGGCACCTTCAAGACGTGGGAGGACACCTAAAAGAATCCCAGATGTTAGCAGATTCAAAGGAAAAGTTATGACTTTTATTGACGGACTTGAGAATGAAATGAAAGTAATACTTACATCCTTCCAACCATCGCCTCGCAAAGCCGGGTGGACATCGTACATAAAACTACTCGTGCTTGAACAAAGAATGTTTATTCCAAGCGCCTGTCAAGACTTGGCAGTTCGGTGAAGGTTCAAGAAAAACATATGAAGGACTTCTTGACCGCCGTTTGAAGTTGTAAATGCATATTATGTCTTTGGGAGTTAGCGGATGAAATAGAATGCTCATAAATAGCAAGAAGGTTCCATGTATAAAAGCATGACTGTTTGGATGGAGCCGAGTGAGAGCTATTAAAAGGTATCTCAACATCTGTCGAATAAACAAGTTAAAGGGCGGTACACATCCGACCATCACATAAATTTATTACATGTTGTGTACCCCGCCGAGGGCAAGTGAGGCTTGTCATTTATTGAAGGGACCAAGATGTCTATGAATGGAATTCCATAAATAGAACATAGTCGGCAAAGGGCAGCCTCACCAATTCTAGAGGCCTGTCAATCTACCGGGCTATTTAGAAGAATAGCACCCTCTACTACATCAGGAGCAGGACTTATATCCTCTGCTGGGAGGACTGGAACATCCAAGAAAAGGTCAACCGATGGGCTAAAAACATCCATCTGTTCTGCTTGATGGCTGGGAGAAAGCCTGCCGGATATAGTCGTAGAACTTGATTTTGCTTTAGAATCAATGTGTTGCATTGCCGGATCAGAAGACATACCAGCTAAACGTTTTGAGCGTCTGGAATCCGTATTAGCTACACTCAGTAGATAATCGAGGTTAGATAAGTTAACATGCTTCCCCCATGCTAATGGTGAGCTAATGCAGTGCTGTGCAGTGTGTAATAGATATACACAGTTTAAAATCAGAAAAACGAAGTAAACGATGAGACTTTGGATTCCAACCAGAGTGACCGTCATCACTGACCGTCTCAACCGGTAGGGATATTGATTGATTATAAAAGCTTTGGGATCGACTATCGACATATCGGAGTGTGAAGTTTGATGTTTAAATCCATATGCAAATTTTTAGTCTATATTGAAAGTTCCAGAGATTTGATTATTCAATCTCAAGTTCGACAGTGAATATGCACGTTTTATTATTCATCGTCATCATATGTCCCAGCTCGTTGGGGTAAATTAATGGTGATTGTTCAAACAAGTTAAGTTGAATTACTTTACAAGTTCAAAAGGCCAATCCTTAACTTTATGCCAATCCTTGTCCCATAGCCTAAATACCGATCTCTATCCCTATACACCGACCCCTCTCTTGCACTAAAAACTACCGATCCATTGTCATGGATAAAGCCTACCAATCCCTAAACCAATATTGATCCCTTTCTTTAACTAAATCAAGCTGATCCCTATAGATAGGCCGATCCCTATGGATAGGCCGATCAATTTCCAAAGCCACATGACCGAACCCTCTCTTCAATCTAAGTACATCAATCCCCTCTATTTTGCCATCTACTCGTTAGGCAACAGTATCGATCCCTTACCAACAAACAAGGGATCGGTCTATGCCCAAGCTTCTAGCACGGACCCTGCCTACGCTTCATCTTCTTCTTCCTCCTTCGCCATTCTGCCAAACCTAATTCCTTTCTACACCTCGTCTTCCCCAAACGACCAATGTCCTCCATCATCCACTTCATCACAAATCAAGCTGTCATCCACGAAGTAACATATATTGCATCACTTTGAAGTCACAAGTGAGATAGAAAGCTCACCTAATTCAATCGGAACAAATGGTAGGCTACGATTTGGTTGGAAGGTGGAATAGTGGTTCAGGATTAAGTAAGAAGATGGGTTAGTTGATTGGAACGAATGATTGATTGAAGGGGAAGTGTTTGACTCCTTAGGAGAGTTCTGTTGTGAAGATAGGAGAGTTAATTAGAGAATGAATAAATAAGGGAAGGGAAGTGAAATGTTAGCTTATATGGGCTCGAGGGTTCGGCCCGCCTTCTAGCACTGAAATGGTTAAGTCCAAATAACAAAAGAGGGATCGGGTATGATCCCCTCCAAGAGAACCAATGTTGATCCTTATGGTAGGATAAATATTCGATCCCTATTAAGAAATGCTCATACCGACCCCTTGTGAGTACAAGGAAAGGTTTGAAGGAGTCGGTCAGGTGAGCACCCACCCATTTTGGCATGCAAGCGGCACATGGATCGGCGTAATGTATGTCGATCCCTATAAATTTTAAAAAGGAAAAAGAGAGGGAAGTTGGCAATGACCGGTAAACGTGCTAGCACGTCCAGGAGCCAACAAAAAAAGTGTATACAAATGTGCACATGAATGATCTGAAAGTTCAATTGTTTGAAATCGACAGAGATTGAAATCAATCCCGAAACCTTCACGTCGGGGTCAGAACAGATAATGAAAGCATATTACTCTCGCAGAGCCGGACTTATATATATTGATGAAGTATGGTGCTGGATTTATATTATTGGAAACCGATTAAGCGCCATAGCGATTAATGAAAAATTCAATACCTTGAAAAAACGATTCGACGAAGGAATAGCGATCATTCAAGAAACCTAGACAGACCTCTTTTCGATAATTATGACGTGTTTTGATTCAAAGCACGTCATGTTAATTACAAGACATACTTTGGGGGGGCAAGTGTTATCCGATATTCTAGCCTGGCTATATTGAACTAATTGCACATGTTAGATCCAACTGCTATCAAGGCCGATAATTCCGGAGCAATGATTGTGGGACCTGGAAGTCAAGTACAGGTGGTTATATGAAGTTGGAATTGAATGGAATTGGTAGGTAGACAATGTAAAATGCTTAAAATATTTAATATAGTTTAGTGACTGGAAGGGATCGGTATGGCTAATTGGAAGGGATCAGTATGGCTTGGCTCCTTGAGAGGGATCGACATACTTCAACTCATAAAGGAGGGCTCGACATAGTTGATTGAGATGGATTGGCATATCTTATGAAAGAGGATGGATCAGCATGATTTATTGGAAGAGATGGATCGCCATGCTTCATTGGAAAAGATGGGTTGGCAAGCTTCATTGACTAGGGGTCGGCATACATCAAATTCCAAATACATTCTTGCATTCAACGATCAATATCTTGAGATCTACAAATCCAAAGCATATGAAATTTGGAGAGCAAGGTACATGGACCTTAGGGAACCTACCCTGGGGATCGCACATCAAATAGGCAAAGCTAGAGGGATTGGCATAATACAACCCTTTAAGGGGTTTGGAAGAAAGCAGTTTACAAGTATAGTTAAATCAAAGATCAATCAATAACACTAGCTCTTTTGATCCAAATGACATGAGAATTGAAGGGCCAACATGTTTAAGCATGAAGAAGCCACCATAGGGCACGCTGCCCAAAAATCAACCAATGAAGGGATCGGTGGGATCGGTGTCGATCCCACTTCATTGGGAATTGGGCCTAACGACCCCTCTGGTGGGCTTATATGGATTAGAAGGTCCTTTAGCCGAAGTTTCAGGAAACTTGGCAGTCATCTTCACCTATAAATACTATCCTAATGGGTCATTCTAAGGATCCTTACATTGTTTGTTAGTATAGACTTTATTGTAATCAAGTTTTCTCTGTTCCTTGCTGTTGTAATCAGATTTATAAGTGATCAATAAAGACTTTCTTCAAAGTGAACTTGGGCATACAATGTCGAACCACTATAAATCTCTGTGTTTTCGGTTATTGCTTTTTATTTGTTGTTACCTTAATATTTTCCTTAGTTTAATTTTATTTTCTTCACTTACCTCTGCAAAAATATGTTCTTTGGTGTTTGTAACCAATTTGGTTGCAAACAATTATTGTCGGCTTATCCTTTGAAGAATACATTGCAATTGCTAACCTATCTTCCTTACAAATAGCTAAAAGAATAAATACCTACCTTGGAGTTCCCCTCACATCAAGCAGAATATCTATAGCTCAGTGCATGCATATGTATCACAAAATTATTAGGAAGTTAAACACCTGGCCTACTAACAAATTATCTTATGTTGGTAAACTTATCATTGCAAAGTCTGTTGTTGTTTCCATGAGTTTATATTACACAGACTTATACATGCTCCCTTTAAAGCTGATTGCTAGATTAACAGTGCACTAAACCACTTCATTTGGCATGCTAACCTTCATTCAAAAATACTCATTCCAATACCTTTTAAGAAAATTATTCAGCCTTATGATAAAGGAGCCTTGAAGTTATGAACTTTGAGATTAGGAACAAAGCTGCAATTTAAAAGTATATTGATAGATTAATGAATGGGAAATCTGATCTTTTTTCCTCCTAGATTCATGCTAATCTCATCAAAAATTCCAACTTTTGGATAATGGAGCAACCCCTTGGTTGTAGCTGGTTTCGAAAAAATGTGCTGAGAGCAAGAAATGTGCTTCTCCCCTTTTTTCCAGAATATATAAATCTACCTCTTTCTGGCATTCTCCATGGGTATGTAAGGGCCAAATAAACTACTATAAATCATGGTCTCAAATCAATGTCGGGGATCCCTGACTAAGCCAAAGTATTGACTTACTATAATGAGGGCTATATAAATCACCCACATTCTAGCTCTCAGTCTATTAGTCATGTCTAGAGTTATATTTCCTCTGCTCTATATTCCACTAATGATGGTCATTGCCTATGGAATGACAATGATCACTCCATAAACTTCATTTACAGGGCTTTAGTGCCATATAATTCTATTTTTCCATGGCATTCCAGAATATGGTCCAATAATACTAGACCTAAGGAAACCTTATGTTATGGAAAATTCTATCAGATGCTAACCATACTCAGGACAAACCTTAAGTTAAGAGGTTTAAACGTTGTTTCAAAATGTGTTATATGTAATAAAGAGCCAGAAAATAATTCTCATATGTTCTTTGAACGTTATTTCTCTTTTAAAATTTAGCCCTCAATCCTTCTATTATTTGGCCTTCACAATCCCAGTGCTGATTCAAATATTGAATGGTTCTTTATTTTAAAGTGACTTGGTGGAGAAATAATAACTATGATCTTCTTCTTTGATGTCTGAAGAAATTAGTGATGGGGATATGGGAAGAAAGAAATAATTGTATATTTAAAAAGGAAGCATGTGAGGAAAATATAGTGATGTGCAAGATTTTGAAGTAAGAAGCTATGTGCTTTCTATTTTGGTCATTTTTAGGGTTTCTATAGTGGCTTTCCTCCTTTTTATGTACATTCTTGTTTTTAATTTCAAGATGTAATTTAATTATTATTTTCAGCTGCTGCAGTAGCATGTTAATGTAACAATTTTTATTTTATTCTTAAAATAATCGGGTAGGGGCTAGTTCTTTTCTATTAGCTTTGCTAAAAAAGGACTTAAATAAAAATTTAACGGGGTAAAGTTAGTGAATATTTGCCTTTAAAAAATAAAGAAGACAATAGATACTAGCAGCTTAGCATTTAAGCAATTGTTAATTACAATGTAAATTAATATCATTCAATCAAATAAGCAAAGCATGGAAGAAAATAAGTAAACTAAAAGCATAAAAGGAAATATATATTGTAAGTAACAGTAAATTAATACTTCATCCCTAAGTAACATTAAAATTAATGTTAACATTGCAATAAAAGAAAGAAGCCCTAACTAACGTTAAAAATTAATGTTAACATCAATATATTAAAAGCAGCAATAAATGAGAATTAATTAACGTTAAAACAAATGTTAATAAATAAAAACGTTAATGTTGGAGGAAAAAAATAAAAAATAGATGGTAATAAATTAACGTTAATGTATACTTAACATGTAATCAAGATTAATGTTAATTATATTAAAACAAAAATGGTACGGATTATATATAATGAACTAACATTAATCTTACTTAACGTTTAAGAACAATCAACGTTAAATAAGATGGTTATCTAATGGATGAAATTTATTCGTGCACCTATAAATACAGGCCTAACCGCTCACTTTTCTTTTTCTATTTTCTGAATTAAAGAGCGAAGCTCTGCCATTTTCTTTTCTCCACACATTCTAAAAATGTAGAAATTATAAAATTAGTATATTATATATGCATATATGTGGAGAATAGCAGAAAATAAAAGAGAAACAAAGGTAGATTTAAATATAAATTAACTTCAAATATCTTCTCAGGCCTAAATTTCTAGTGAATATATATATTCTTGAGGTACATATTCTAAAAGAGATAAAAGGGAGTCAAACTAGAATAACATGGATTAGATCTGGAGATTTGTAAAGTTTAAAGGTTAGTGGGTGTAACAACCCACCCCGAAACAGGCCTAAATTTCGACCTAGGAAAGGCCCATCGAAACTTAGATCTATTCCAAGGTAAGCCGTTGGTAGAACTAAGAAAAAATAACAGTATAGAGCCATAACTAAACTTTTAGAACTCACAGCCGATGAAACAAAATATAATAGCAAAGTGTACCCATTTATTTCAAAATCATAAATATGTCAAAATATAAAGTACCATCAAATTGTATCATAAATTCACTATAGCAATAGTCTAGATACAGGGTACACATAAAAGCAAGTGAAAATGATAAATACTGCAATAAGAAAACCACCTCCGTCTCTAAGCATCATTTTTGCCATCAACGCCCTTTAACCTGTGTTGTAATAAGAGAGGAGTCAGAACGACAAGTGTTTGGTGAATAAAAAACCTCGAGTCTTGCCTTCTTAGTACTTAGGCAGTACATTTCAAAATAAGAACATGTCTACGAACATAAAATCATTTAATACTCCTTTTTAAGGAAAGAAGCAGGTCTAAAAAATCCCATAACCCAAATCCCTCATTATAATTAACTAGCAATGCAAGAGATAGTACTCAAGCCACATAATACCATTTATTGGAGAATAGGTAGACTCTGTTTGTTTAATACCTTAATAAAGGCATACCCCATCATTTAATACCTATTCCCAAAGCATGCTCCTCAATGGTACTATCTTGCTGGCATCATATGGAATCTCAAGTCACTTAATACTTTTTTATTCAAAAAGGTGGACCCTCAATCAGCACTAAATACCATATCCAAAAGTGAACCTCTGTAGAGATACCACCTAACATGTCCCCTAGGCCTTTTAATATTTCATTTGGGGAAAAGAGACAGGCCCTCAGACAACCACTTAATACCTCAAGACCCTGAAGCAGGCCCCACTTACTATGGTCCATACTCATAATGATGTCTCACATTAGTACGACTATTCGTAGGAACCAGTAGCCAGATTATCTGGGTAGATTTCCCCCACATAATTTGGGACTAACATCACGTCATTATAAATATTTATCATAAGGATATCTCACATCAATAGGAAGTGTACACAACTGCCGATAGCCTCAAAGTGAAGAGCAGACTTCTGTCATGTAACTCTATTGACCTCGCATCCTTATGACTTAGTCATAAATTAAATACACTCCATATATGTAATGATATTCATCTTACCGTTTCATAAATAAGGCCTTAAAAGGAATTTTCCTTATTCCGCCTTAGAATAATAATTAGGTTGTATAAGAAATTCCTCTTATTTTCACCTAATAATCACTTATATTCGTAATGGGGGAAATAAATGAAAATAAATACCTAGTTAGCTATGCCATATATGCAATAATTATATGTTAATTATGCTAATAGAGATAAATAAATATTCACGCCTAATAAATTCTAAACGCATGGATGCCCTAAACTAGCGTAAAATATCAATTCCCTTACCAAATACTACTACAAGTCCTTTTTCTTCAAATTCCTAAGATTTCAACATACCAAAACAATATATTCTAATATCCAAAATAGGAAATAAATATTCATAACCAAAGTTGCAATAACAGACTTGTAAATAAAATAGAAACCCAATTTATTACACTAATTCAATGAAATATCCTAAATAATAGAATTGTACTCTAAACTCCATATTCTATCTAACTCCTCTTTTACAAACAAATGGGTAAGAGGGAAATTTATTGTGGAATAAGTGGTGTAAGCTATGAATAAAATATGTAATATAAACCCCTTTTTCATTGAAGAATCACAAATTGAACTAAAGAAGAAGGAGAAGTGCAATAGACTATGAAGTTATCAAAAATTGCATAAACAAAACGAATTCTATGAAATTAATGTAAATACTTGAGAATCTCAACATAGAATTGACATTTCGAAATAAAAAAGGGATTTTGGGAGATTTATCTATCATACTATCACATTACCAAAATCCCTAAAGCATATTCAAATCCATAGAGATACACTAAACAATTACTAAAAAAGAAATACAAAGGTTTCCACTCACAGAATTGCCTTAGCTTCGCTTTCCTTAAATTTGCACGCCTTTTAATCTCCTCCAGAATCTCTCTCTTTTGATATATACACGATAGGGAGGATGTATATATTTTTATTAGAGTCAGAACAATTAGAGAAAGAACAAAAGAAGAATAGATTGGAGGAAGAAGAAGAAATAATTAGAAGAGGGATTGAATTCTTACATGAATTCTCTACGAAGTTTCTAAATCTAATTTGGAGAGATAACAATGGTAGAGTTTCATTGTATTCCCTAAAATAATATGAATAAAAAGTGGAGAAGGTATAGTTCTATTTATAGGGATTGAAACATAGCAGAACCGTAGGATCAAATTAGAAAAAAATGACAAATCGAGAGCGTTAAACAATGCAAAACCTTAGCTGCCAACATTAGGAGATGGTCGACTACTTAAGCTAGATTGGTCGACCACTATGGTTGACCCATGTGGGTCGACTGCTCCGCCTTATTTTGGGAAATAATGATTCGTTTCTGTTGCGTTTGATTTTAATTAAATTCTTACCCTAATTATTCTTAACATTAAATGTTAATCAAAATGTTTACCTAGCCCCCAAGCTAATTTTGAAATTTAAATCCTAAATTTAAATTCTCATTTGAATTTGAGTTCAAACTAAATTAATTTAAACCTGAAAACTTCAAACGCTCGTATCTTCTTCGTTTAAGCTCCACTTTCAGCATATTATATATAGAAATAGATCAGAATTTCTCCGCGAACACAATGGAATAACTTCCTTGGTCAAATTCCAACTTTCATAAAATTTCCATATTCTACCTTATTATATTTAATTAAATTTTATTTCATTCATTTATGGATCATTTTATGGGATGTTACGTTCCTCCTCCTTAAAAAGGATTTCATCCCAAAATCTTTCAAGGGTCGAACAATGAAACGCGCAATAACATCCATTTATACAACCAAGTTATCAACACAATCATCTACTCAAATAATAGTGTAATGTGATTTTGTAAACATGCTAGAATGAGCTCAATCTTAGCGTGAAGGTGTAATCGTGTTATGCAAGTATGTATGGAAACACCCTAAATATGCAAAAAAATTCTACATGAGTGCAAAGTGATTGTGAAAAAGTGTAACAACCTTTCCTACCATCCAATCTAGCAACCACAATGCAACCAAAGTCCTAAAATTTAGAGAGGAAAATTACCAATGAAAAGCTTTGGTGAGTGTCTTCATCTTCTTCTCGGTCTCTCATGTGCTTTACGCCGGATTGTCCCCTCATTGTACTCAGACCAGTCTAATTATTTTATTGTGGAGTCTCACAGTTTCGTGCTCCACAATGCGTGCGATGGCATAAAGCACTATCGGCACGATCTCAAAATCCCCCAACTGATCAGGCTCTACACTAATAGCAATGTCAAGAAGGCATTTCCTAAGGTGAGAAACGTGGAAAACATTACGGACTCCTGTCAACTTGTCAAGAAGCTACAGATGGTATGCCAAATTTTATATCCTTTCCAAAATTCTGAATGGCACGACAAACCTAGGCATTAACTTTTCAGACTTGCCAAATCTAACAACCTTCATAAGATGGGAGATTTTAACAACACCGTATCTCCAACCTCAAACTCAAGCTCTTTCCTTCTTTTATCCATATAAGATTTCTGACAGTCTTGTGATGCCTTCATCCTTTGCCTGATCAACTCTACTTTTTCCATGGTAACACGAATCAAATTGGGTCTGAGTAATACTTTTTTGGTGGTTTCCCACCAACAACTAGGCGATTTGCATGGCCACCCATAAAGTGCTTCAGAACGGGCCATACCAATCATTGCTTGATAGCTATTATTATATGCAAACTCAACCAAAGTTAGATGCTGCTCTTAATGTCCTCCGAAGTCCAACACATAAGCTCTCAAAAACTCCCCCAAAATCATATTTACCCTCTATTTTTTCCATCAATTTGTGGGTGATATGCAGTGCTAAGATTGAAAGAAGTTCCCAACGCTGTCTGTAAGCTCCTCCAAAACTCACTAGTGAACATGGGGTCTCGATCACTGACTATGCTCACAGGAATTCCATGCAAACGAACTACCTCCTTGATATAAATTTGTGCGAGAGAGGCGGTAGTCCTATTTCCCCTAATTGAAACAAAATGAACACTCTTGGTGAGTCTATCCTTAACAACCCAAATAGTCTCATTGCCCTTCTGACTTCTAGGCAATCCTTCCACAAAATCTATTGAAATATATTCCCATTTCCAAGTTGGAATTTCCAACAATAATAATAATCCACCAGGCTTCCCTTTCTCAGATTTTACTCTCTGACATGTCAAACACTTAGCAACAAACTCAGCTACGCTCTTACTTCATTCCTTTCCAAAATAAGATCCTCTTCATGCCTTTATACCATTTATCTCCTCCGGAATGGATGGTCATCCTAGAGTGGTGACATTCTATAAGCAATTCTCTCAATAAATCATTGATTATTGGAACACGACGTTCATCTCTTCTCAAGTGTCCCTTCTCATCGATTGAATACCTTATAGCATGGGGAAAATTCTCTCTTATCCTCAATTCTCCAAAATCTCTACTAACTTCTCATCCTTCACTTACTCATGCCCTATACGATCCATCAAGGCTGGTCTAATCTCCATAACTGCTAGAAAACCTTGGATGGGTTCTATTAATGGTTAAAAGTTAAAATTCGAGAGAAACTCCAACTGTCTACATCCATATATAACACCTATAGTAGCATGCCTCCGACTAAGGGAGTCGGGGACTATGTTCCCTCTTCCAGGAGTATACCGAATATTAAAGTTGAACGACACAATATACTCCATCCATCTCTACTATCTAAGATTCAAATCTTTTTGGAAAATAGGTATTTAGTTGATTTATGATTAGTGAATAACTCAAACCTTTCTCCCAAGAGATAATGTCTCCACATCTTTAAGGTAGAGACAATAGCTGCCAATTCCAAGTCATGCACTGGATACCTCTTTTCATGATCATTTAGTTGCCTACTAGCATAAGCAACTACTTTCCCTTCTTACATTAAAACTGCTCCTAATACTATGCCACAAGCATCTGTAAAAACCGTGAATGGTTTGGTTCCATCGGGAATGGTGAGCATGGGTGCACTAGTCGATGACTTCTTGAGCTTCTCAAATGCCTTAGTGCATCTTTCATCCTAAGAAAAAACTAGGTTCTTCTTAGTCAATTGAGTTAAGAGGGTTGCTATTCTTGCAAAGTTTTTGATGAATTTTCTATAGTAGCCTGCCAACCCTAGGAAATTTCTAACCTCCGATGCACTCTTAAGGGTCTTCTATCCTTGGACAGCTTCCGCTTTGGCGGGGTCTATAGCCAATCCTTGCTCTGAAACAATATACCCAAGAAATCTAACTTCATTCTTCCAAAAGTGACATTTAGAAAATTTGGCCTTGATTTGGTTCCTCCTTAAAGTCTCTAATAGCTACCTAAGGTGGTCTTCATGCTCCTTCTTGTGTTTGGAGAAAACCAAGATATCATCAACAAACACCACGACAAATTTATTAGGTTGCCTCATAAATACTCTCAAATCTACAAAGTATGTTGGAGCATTCGTCAATCCAAAAGGCATTACTTCCCACTCATAGAGTCCATTTGGAGTGTGAAATGAAGTCTTGACTTGTTATCCTCTGTTATCCTTAACTGATGGAATTCCATTGCTAGGTTTAATTGAGAAAAGACCCTAGCTCCTACAAGTTGGTTGAAATAATTCATCAATCCTAGGTAAACGGTACCTATTCTTCCTTGTAAACTTGTTCAGTTCCCTATAATTGACGCAAAGTTTCAAACAACTGTCTACCTTAGTGGCAAAAACAACAAGGACTTCCTATTCGTAAGTACCCCTACAAATGAATCCTTTTTTCAATAGCTCCGAGATTTTCTTATCCAATTGCTTTCTTTCTTTGGGGAAAATATGCCTCAAAAGTAAGGCGACGGGCCTTGCGTCCTTCTCCAAATCGATCAAGAACTCGATCTCCCTAGGGGGTGGGAGACCCGAGACCTCCTCAAAGACATCAAGAAATTCCCAAACTATGGGTACAGATGATGGTTCTCTAATAACTGATTAACTTCGTGAGTATAAATGGCTTAACTAAACTAAATCATTGGGTGTACAAAGAACCTCTAGGTCATGATCTCCATAACTCCTTAGTCGTAAAACCCTATTATCATAATGAAGAATGGTTCCATAATATGACAACCAATTCATACCCAAGATAAGTCCATACCCCTCAATTTAGAACGTATGCATTGCGTTTGAAATCAATGTTGTATATGTCTAAGACTTGGTCTTTGCAAATAAGAGAAAAATAGGTTGAACCTTCAATGAGATTGGAAACCCTTATTGGGCTGTTAACCATCTAGGTTTGAAGGTTTAAGAAATATATTACATTCCTAGCTATGAAGGAATGTGATGCCCCTGAATCAAATAAGGTACGAATAGTAACCCCAAAAATAAGAGTTATAACTTCTAGAGCTACTTTCCTTTGGTCTCTTGGTGGTTTACTAGCAATAGGGATAGCTTCAATAGCAAAGTCATGTCCGCTTGATCCTTCCTTATCCATATTGGGACACTGATTCTTATAATGCCCTTCCTTGTGAAATTAGAGCACTTCCCTTTAAAGGCTTCCTTCATCAGACTCTCCCTACAATCTTTGATTTATGACCCTTCTTATAGCATCCCTGACACACCTTGCCATCCTTCTTAAACTTCCCCTTCGACTTCTTATTAGTCCAAAAGCTTCCCTTCTTGGACCTTCCTTTCTTTTGGATCGGTGCAGTCTTCTTTTCTACTTCCCAGCCTTTTGTATTGGCCATGTACAGCATTTCCATTTCCAATAACATCTCATACGTGGCCCCCATAGGCACTTGGGTCAAAAACATTTCTCTTAACGGGGAATTTAGGCCCTTCACAAACTTCATGGCCTTTTTCGTAGGTATGTTTATTAGGCTCATCCCAAATTTTGCTAATTTAGTAAACTTAGCTATGTGCTCCTTGAGAGTAAAACCTCCTTCTCTCAACTGAATAAACCTTTCCATTTGTAAGCTAACCTCGGCTCTGGACATGAATCTCATCTCACACCAGTCCTTGAATTCATCACAAGAGAACATCCTTCTAGGATGCTCATTAATCACAAAGTTCCATCAATCCAAATCTTCTTCCTTGAGGTGCCAAGCTGCTATTCTCCTTCTTAGCTGGTCATCCCAACCAAGCTCTCTAAATATCTTCTTGTAATTACTAAACCAAACTTTAGCTTCCGAATATTCTTCAGTTATAGAGTATGTCTTCCCTCCCATATTGAGAAAGCTCTTACAAAATTTAGGAAAATCGACATGATGGGGAGTTGCATCAGCGGGCAGGGCAGCAGGTGCTACCGGTGCAGCTAAAGGAATAGGAATCTGCTCAACAGTCCTAATATATTGTCTAAACCATTCTAGAATTCCATGAATGGGTGGTCTTCCATGAGTAGGTTTCCCTTATTTGGAAGAAGATTGATTATCAGCTGTATCCACTATATGTAGGTTGAATCTTTAGTGATGATTTCCTAAGATAGTATTTTATATACTGAAAGAAAAGAGTTGCCTAGTGTATATGCATATGTTTAAAAAAGTAGGGTATAGATATATATACATATATATAGTAAGAATTTTGAAAATTCATTTTGAAAAACCTTTTTAAAATAACAAGTACATCTCTCATACATATAGTTTTTCCCCATTGATCGGGTAACCTAAGCTCTGATACCAAATGTAACAACCCACCCCGAAATAGGACTAAATTTTGACCCAAAAAAGGCCCATCGAAACTTAGATTAATTCTAAGGTAAGTTGTTGGTAGAACTAGGAAAATAATAGTATAGAGCCATAACTAAACTTTTAGAACTCATAGCGGATGGAGCAAATATAATAGCAAAGTGTGCCCATTTATTTCAATATGTCAAAATATAAAGTACCATCAAATTGTATCATAAATCCATTACAACAATAGTCTAGATACATGGGTACACATCAAAGCAAGTGAAAGTGATCAATACTACCACAAGCAAACCACTTCCATATCTAAGCGTCATCTTCGCTATCAATGTCCTTTAACCTGTATTGTAATGAGGAGAGAGTCAGAACAAGTGTTTAGTAAATAAAAAAGACCACGAGTATTACCTTTTCAGTACTTGGGTAGTATATTTCAAAATAAGAATATGTCTATGAACATTAAACCATTAAAATCATTTAATAATTCTTTTTTAAGGAAAGAAGCAGTTCTCCAAAATCTCATAACCTAAATCGCACATTATAATTAGTAGTGATGCAAGGATAGTACCCAAGCCACTTTATACCTTTATTGGAGAATAGGCAGACTCCGGTCGTTTAATACCTTCATAAAGGTAGACCCCATCATTTAATACTTATTTCTAAGGCGTGCTCCTTAATGGTACTATCTAGTTGGCACATATAGAATCTCAAGTCACTTAATACTTTAATATTTGGAAAGGCAGACCCTCAACCAGTCACTTAATCCAGAAGCGGATCTGTATAGAGATACCACCTAACGTGTCCCCTAGGCTATTTAATACTTCATTTGTGGAAAAGAGGTGGGCCTTCAAACAACCACTTAATACCTCAAGACACCGTAGCAGGCCCCTCGTACTATGGCACATACTCATAATGACATCTCACATTAGTTCGACTATTCGTAGGAACTGATAGCCAGATTAGTTGGGCAGATTTCCCCTACAGAATTTGGGACTAACCTCGCATCATTATAAATATTTATCATAAGGATATCTCACATCAATAAGAAGTGTACACAACTGTTGGTAGCCTTAAAGTGAAGGGAAGACTTCCATCATGTAACTCTATAGACCTTGCATCCTTATGACTTAGCCATAAATTAAATACACTCCATATATATAATAATACTCATCTCATCATTTCATAAATAAGGCTTTATAAGGAATCTTCCTTATTATGGCTTAGAATAATAATTAGGTTATATAAGATTTTCCTCTTATTTTCACCTAACAATCAATTATATTCATAATGGGGGAAATAAATGAAAATAAATACCTAATTAACTACACAATATACGCAGTAATTATACATTAATTATGCCAACGGAGATAAATAAATATTCATGCCTAATAAATTTTAATCGCATAGATTTTACGCCCTAAACTAGCATTAAATATCAATTCCCTAACCAAATACTATTAGAAGTCCTTTTCTTCAAATTCCCAAGATTTCAACATACCAAAATAAGGCATTCTAATATCCAAAACAGGGAATAAATATTCATAACCAAAACTCCTTATCGGACTTGTAAATAAAATAGATACTCAATTTATTACACCAATTCAATGGAAACAAGAATTGCAATCTAAACTCCATATTCTATTTAACTCCTCTTTAACAAAGAAATAGATAGGAAGGAAATTTGTGTGGAATAAGTGGTGTAAACTATGACTAAAATCTTTAATCTAAATCCCTTATTTCATTGAAGAATCACAAAATAAACCAAAGAAGAAGGAGAAGTGGAATAGATTATGAAATTATCAAAAATTGCATAAACAAAACAAATTCCATCTAATTAATGTAAATAATTGAAAATCTCAACATAAAATTAATATTTCGAAATAAAAAGGAATTTTGGGGGATTTTATCTATCATATTATCATGATCCCAAAATTCTTAAAGCATATTCAAATCCATAGAGATACATCAAACAATTACCGAAAATGAAAAAATACTAAGAACTCCACTCATAGAACTGCCTTAGCTTCGCTTTCCTTGGATTTGTATGCATTTCTATCCCCTTGAAAATCTCTCTCTTTTGTTATATGCACGATAGGGAAGATGTATATATTTTTATTAGACTCAAAACAATTGGAGAAAGAACAAAAGAAGAATAGATTGGAGGAGGAAGAAAAAACAATTAGAAAAGGGATTTCTTACCTGAATTCTCTACGGAGTTTCTGAATCTAATTTGAAGACAAACAATGGCATAGTTTCATTGTATTCTCGAAAACAATATGAATAAAAAGTGGAGAGGGTAGGGTTCTATTTATAGGGATTGAAACCCAACAGAACCATAGGATCAAATTAGAAGAGAAATGGACAAATCTAGAGCGTTAAACAATGCAAAACCCTAGCTGCCACCATCAGGAGACGGTTGACCGCCTAAGGTCGACCGGTCGACCGCTACGGTCGACCTGTTGACCCATGTAGGTCGATTGTTCCACCTTATTTTGGGTAATAATGATTCGTTTCCGTTGCATTTTGATTTTAATTATTTTCTTACCTTATTTATTCTCAGTGGTAAATGTTAATTAAAACGTTTACTTAGCGCCTAAACTAACTGTGAAATTCAAACCCAAAATTTAAATTCTAATTTGAATTTGAATTCAAACAAAATTAACTTAAATTTGAAAACTTCAAATACTCGTATCTTCTTCGTTTGAGCTCCGTTTTCAGCATATTATATATGGAAGCGGATCAAAATGTCACCACGAACGCAATGGAATAACTTCCATGGTCAAATTCCAACTTTTATAAAATTACAATATTCTACCTTATTATATTTAATTAAATTTTATTTCATTTATTTATGGTTCATTTTACTGGGTGTTATAATGGGACATTATATGTTTTTATATAATATTGGATTCATATCAATATAAGTCTGTTCCTGTATGCCTAAATGTAATTTTGGAGTTGTAGACCTAATTGTATACATATAATGAATTTATAAATCCTGTCTATATATTTTGTGGTTGATAACTTAGATTAATATTACATGTACTTGAATTTAGAAAGTGTTGGGTAGTAGTAGTCCCTGAACTTGATAAATTATATAGTAGTTCCAGGTCTATTGTTTAAATGATTTATGCAAGTAAATATAAATTAGAAGTTATCACAATAAATTATTTAGGTTTAAGTCGTATCTCAGTTCGTTGGAATTTAGGGTGATGAGATGTAAATTTCTATAAATTGTCAAGTTTAGATCTATGAATAAAAGTGTATCATTTGAAATAATAATGAGCAAAAGCTATTCACGCTCATAGCATGTACGAAACTCCCCTAAAATCTAAACCCTAAAACCTTAGAACAAAAATCAAATTTAGAAAACTTTACCTCGAGTAATGAAGATGCGGGAATATCAAGAGTTCAGGCAATGAGAACTAGCCAATTTCGAAGTTCAATCGATTTGAAGTAAATTGAAGGAATTTAGTAAAATAAAAAATAGAAGAGGAGAGCGATATTTAAAGGGGATAAGGAAGGGAAGACGAACGGTCTCGAGTTTTCAACTAGTTGTAGAGACTTAGTGCCGAACCAAACAAAACACGTTGTGTGACTACACAACATACTTTGGGGGGCCAGTGTTGGCTCGGTTTTTCAGCAGGCAGAGAGAGGAAAGTAAGGAAGCAGGGTTGGGATATGACGTAGAAGGCAGAACTGCCGGACCAAATATTTGGTCCGACATTCACTAAAACGCCGGACCAGATATTTGGTCTGGCACTCTCCAAAATGCCGGACCAAATGTTTGGTTCGGCTTGACATATCAAGCATCGGACCAAATGTTTGGACCGGTGAATGAGAAGCTTCTTGACCAAACACCGAACCGGACCTTCCTGCCCAAAATGTCGATCCATATTCAGAGAGTTATATCTCCACCTCCACACTTCACAACTCCACTCTATAAATACCAGAGCTTCTCAACAACAATGGGACAGATTTTGGGAGAAAAAGGGAGAAAACTCTGTTGAAAATCCACCACTTTGGCTACTTGAAATTTTACTCTTTTCGCATATATCTTGTACTTGTAATCAAATCAAAGATAGAATAATAAGATGGAAAGTGGGTGTAGGCACATTCGGGCGGAACCACTATAAAAACTCCGTGTTATTTGCTTTCCTTATCCGTTTTTCAAACTTTGCACTTGTGAACTGTCTCTGCGCTTCCCGAAATTCATTCCGTACATGCTGGAATATAAAAACCCCACGTCAATCAAATCAAATGAAACTTAACTAAAAAAAGGAAAAGGGAAAATTAGATTTAGAGGTGTTTGTCCAACTTTTGAGCAAACATTTTTGGTGTTTTCACTAAGAAACGAGCGACGACGGCCGAGCATAGGAAGCCAAACTCTACCATCCATTACTCTTCCAACCTTAGCGCATCATTAGAGCATGGCTCCCTCTAAGCGAAATGCTGACAAGGGTAAAAATGCAGTTACTGAAAATACACTCAACCCCATCCAAGAAGATCAAGAAAACCCAACTACTCGCTCCCTACCTCTAGACTCAGTTGTCACCCAAGAAGACTTAGAAAGGGTTGTGAATGAGATTACTAACCGCTTCGCTGCCCAACAAGAAGCTTTGGTGGACTAACTCATGACACGCTTAAGGAGCACGGAGGAATCCACTCACAATACCGGATCCCAAGGTGAATCCCAGTCTAGAGAGTAGCATAGAAGGAATAGATCTCCTGCCAATGATGAGTTCGATCAGGAGGATCCAAGGGCTCGAAGCCGAGCCAGGACCCAACCCGAAGCCGGTCCAACAAGGTCGTCAAGAGATGGACCCAGTCAAGGGGGCCCCAGACATGAACCGTCTGTGGTTGATCCTGTCATGCTTCGAACCAATCATTGCCAGTCTGGCTTCAATCAAGGCACCAGGCACCATTACTATCAAAGAGAGGGCCCCTCTTCTCCCAGGGCCTCCCCTGAGTCTGAAGAAAGAATGACACGTCTCTTCAGGGAGTACCTCAGGCGCGAACAACTTGAAAGGGGGATAGGCGCCAGAGTATCCAGCCCTTCCACTAGGGACATAGAGGCAACAACCATGCCTCAAGAATGGAAGATGCCCACCATGGATCCATATAAGGGCACCTCTGACCCAATCGTCCACCTACAACGATACTCTCACCACATGCTCATGAATGGAGCAACTGAAGGTGTATTATGTAATTGTTTTCCGCTATTTTTGTCAGATTTAGCAACCATATGGTTCTGTCTCCTACCTCACGGATCCATCAGTTCTTAGGAAATTTTGAAGGAGAAGTTCATAAGCCAGTTCCGAATTCATGTGGAATAGCCTAGGGACGCGTATTCCTTGTCCGATGTAAAATAGAAAAGGGAACCACTGCAACAATACCTTACCCGTTTTAACGCGGCTGCAGAAGCGGTGCAAAACGCGGATGAAAGACTTACACTGATGCCACTATGCGGAGACGTCCATCCGGACTCGAAACTTGCAAGAAGACCGACGAAGGAGAAGCCTCTAACTCTTCAGGAATTCTACCATGAAGCAGGAAAAAATATGATATTGGAAGATGCAGCGGCTATCCGGCATGGCGAGCAGCCTGCAGGGGGTTCCAGCTCCCATGGAAACACAAGAGTCCTGCCTCGAGGAAAAGGGAGCAAACCAAACAATGACGATAAAGGTAACTGTCAGGGCAACCCCGGAACTAAAAAAAGCAATAAACGAAGATACAGACCGGGACCAAGATTTGATTCCTACACTCCTCTGAATGACACTATGGAAAACATTTACTTGGCCACTCAACACGAATTGAAGTACAAACGCCCTCCATATAAGAAGGAATCAGAAGCTGCGGTTAGGACGGGAAAGTATTGTCGCTTCCACAAGTCTCATGGACATAACACAGAAGAATGTCAACATTTGCAGGACCTCATTGAAGAATACACCCGAAAAAAGAAATTGGAACGGAACGTACAGCAAAAGCATAACTCCCCCGCTCTGACCCACGAAGGACCAGGGCCGCTCCGACACGGAAATAACAAAGAAGAAGCAAGTGTGAGCCGCGCCAATCAAGAGAAAATAATTTTTCATACTATATCAGGGGGGCCGCATTCAGCCAGCGGAAGTTGGGCTGAGATGGAGTGGTACGGAAAGTCTTTGAAGGAGGGAGAAGGGTATGTTCATTCCATTATAGAAGGACGCCTCGCCAAACGAAGAGAAAGGACCAATATAACCTTCAGCAATGAGGATTTGGTTGGAAGGCAGTACCCACATACCGATATTATGGTCATTTTTGCCTGGATCAGCCCGGCAGAGGTGTTCCGCATTCTAGTCGAAACGGGAAGCTCGCTGAATGTATTATTCAAACATGCCTTTAATAAAATGAAGTTATCAATGAGAGAAATATCATCGTGCAATAAGCTCCTACACGGATTTACTGGAGAAGCCACAATTCCACAGGGCAGTTGGACTTGTTTGTTGAGCTAGAAAGTCACCCTCGATCCGTTATCCGAAAGCAAACATTTGTGCTGGTAGACGGACATTCTACTTATAACGCATTTTTGGGCAGACCTGCCTTATCATATTTCCAGATAATCTTAGCCCCTTGGTGCTTGAAAATGAAGTTCCCTACCGATGGGGGAATAGGAGAAGTAGAAGGCGACCAACACGCAGCCCGCGATTGTTATGTGACAGAACTCCGCCAAAACAAAAGGAAGGAAAAGGGCAAAAATGTAGAGACCGCCCTCTGCGCCAAAACTGTGGAAACATAGCAATTAAAGAAGGCCCCTCCACTCGAGTATACTAGCGACCCGTTTAATGAACTAGACCCGAGGGACAGAGAGAAGGAGGCCAGCGATGAGCCCATGGAGGCCATGGAACATGTTGCAGCAGATGATCGCGACGGAACAAGGCTTTCCAAGATAGGGTCGCAGCTAGACAAAAATCTGAAAATCCAATTGGTAGGGTTCCTACATAGAAATTTGGATGTGTTCGCATGGACCCATGAAGACATGGTGGGAATATCCCCCGTAATGGCCTGTCACCACCTAAATATAGACCCAACCAAGACCCCGGTCAAGCGGAAGAAAAGGAGCATGGGAATGGAACGCTCAACTGCCCTCAACAAGGAGGTAAAAAACCTACTCGCCAATGGTTTTATTCGCGAGGCTATCTACCCCAAATGGATCTCCAACCCGGTTCTGGTGAAAAAATCCAATGGAAAATGGCGAACCTGCATCGATTTCTCCTATCTCAATGATGCTTGCCCCAAGGATTGTTTTCCCTTGCCTCGAATCGACCGACTAGTGAACGAAACAACACGTATGAATTGTTATCATTTATGGATGCCTACTCGGGATATAACCAGATTCCCATGCATGTACCAGATCAAGAAAATACTAGCTTTATCATAGATTTGGGCCTATTTTGCTACAAGGTCATGCCCTTCGGGCTTAAGAATGCTGGTGCGACCTACCAATGCTTGGTTAATAAGATGTTTAAGCAGCAGATGGTCACTCCATGGAAGTGTATGTCGACGACATGCTTGTCAAACCAAGAAAGGGAATAGATCATTTACATCGCCTAAACGAGATGTTTCAGGTATTGCGCAAATACCAAATGAAGCTGAATCCATTAAAATGCTCCTTTGGAATATCCTCGGGCACGCCAGAGGAATTGAAGCGAATCCCGAAAAGGTCTAATCCCTGAAGGGCATCAAAATACCAACCACACGAAGGGAAATGCATAGTCTAAATGGGAAGGTAGCCACCCTAAGCAGATTTATATCTAAGGCCACAGACAAGTGTGTCCCATTCTTCAAAGCCCTAAAAAGGACAAGGGAAAGTTTAAATGGACCAACGAGTGCCACTCGGCCTTCCAAAGCCTGCTGGAACACATGTAGAAACCGCCAGTGCTTTCTACCCTGGTAGATGGAGAAAGCCTCTACTTGTACCGAGCTATGTCCCCTCATGCATTAAGCGCCGCCTTGGTATGAGAAGATGACCATACCCAAAAACTAGTATATTTCATTAGCAAGAGGTTTACTGGGGCAGAGGCTAGATATCCGAAGATCGAAAAATTGGCCTACTGTTTTGCTCATAGCGTCCAGGAAATTGCGACATTACTTCCAATCTCACTCCATAAGGGTCCTAACAAATCAACCATTTCGCTAGGTCCTACATAAACCGGATACATCGGGACGTCTGCTAAAATGGTGCACCAAGCTAAGCCAGTATGATATCACCTACCATCCATGCACTGCAATCAAAGGGCAGGCCCTGGCTGATTTCATAGCTGAATTCACCATTCAGGACAAGGATACACCATCAGAACAGAGGAAACAACCGCGTGGAATATGTTTGTGGATGGAGCATCCAACGAGCTCGGCTCGGGGGCAGGAATAGTAATCATCACACTCCGAGGAAGAAAGTTAAGTTACACGCTGAGGTTAGAATTCGCCACAACCAATAACGACGCTGAATATGAAGCGGTAATAGCTGGTTTGGAGATCACTAGGGAAATATGGATCAAATCAATATGCATACACAGTGACTCGAAGTTAATCGTAAACCAAATCCTGGGGGAATTCCAGACTCGCGGGAAAAGACTTGCCTCTTACCTCTACAGGGCTAAAACCCTCCTGAACGAGCTAGACTACTATGTAATCAAACATATCCCACATGAGGAGTATCGAGAAGCGGATGCCCTTGCCAATGAAGCTAGCGTGAGAAATGAGCCGATGCTGGGGGCAACCCCCATCATGATGCAAGCTACACCAAGCTTCAAGTGTCTTCAGATCACACCCATCAGTAGTAACGAAGAAACATGGATGAACCCCATCGTCAAATACCTACAAGAGGGGATCTTACCGGCAAATCGCGATGAAATTAGAAAAATCCTAAGGAAGGCATCCCGCTACACCGTCCAGGAGGGCATCCTGTACCATCATGGATTTTCCAATCCCCTACTAAAGTGGATCGTAGGAAACGAAGCAAAAGATATTCTCAACAACACACACCAAGGCAGTTGCGGTGACCACACCGGTGGTCAAACTCTAGCCAGAAAGGTCCTGCGCTATGGGTACTTTTGGCCCACACTGAATAAAGATGCAACCGAGTTTGCTAGAAGAAGCAACAAGTGCCAGAGATTTTCCAAAATCCCTAGACTGCCACCTACTGGTTTGACCCAGATGGTTAGTCCTTGGCCCTTCGCCGTTTGGGGGATCGACCTAATGGGGGAACTCCCCATGGGGCGAGGAGGAGAAAAATACGCCATAGTGGGAGTGGATTACTTCACCAAATGGGTGGAAGTGGAACCTTTAAACAAGATTTCATCTACCAAAGTGAAAAAATTTCTAATACATAACATCATGTGCAGGTATAGGTACCACAGAAAATCATATCGGACAACGAGCTCCAATTTGACAGCGAGGAATTCGCCAATTGGTGCCACGAGCATGGGATTGCCCGAAGCTTTTTATCTGTCACGCATCCACAGGAAAATGGACAAGTCGAAGTAGTGAACAAGGTGTTGAAAACGCTGATCAAGAAGAAACTAGAAAAATCCAAGAGGGCATGGGTCGACGAATTGCTTACAGCTTTGTGGGCCTACCGAACTTCTTATAAAACCGCGACAGGACACACTCCATTCGCAATGGCGTACGGAGCTGAAGCCATGCTCCCCGTCGAAACAATTGTCCCCTCACACCGAATAATACACTATAATCAAAAAAAAATGAGGAGCTATTAAACGTATCACTCGACCTGATCGAGGAGAAGAGAGATGATACCACCCTCAAAGTAGCTGCTCATAGACAAAAGGTGGCAAGGCAATACAATTCCAAGGTGAGGCCTCGAACACTACAAGAAGGAGATTTGGTTCTCAAACGAGTCTTCCCCACGACCTGGGGCGTTAGATCAAATTTGGGAAGGACTGTTCATTGTACATAAAGACCTCCACAATGGAGCTTACATCTTGTCGACGTTAGATGGAGAGGTGTTTGGGAAAGCATGGAATCTCCAACATCTCCGTCGCTACTTCTCTTAAGTTGTAAAGAAGCATGTACTAAAGCAATAAAAGAAAGATAGTGGACGTAGGCATATTTTGGCCGAACCACTATAAAATCTGGTGTCTCGTATTACTTACCTTATTTAATTGTTCTTTCGTTTAATTATTTTATCTAATGATCATTCCTACTGTGAACAATCGCAGACTCTCATCGGCAACAGTGAAAATAAGATAGCCACGATAAAGGGCATGAAACAAGCCTTGGAAATTCACTACTGACAATCGGCACCCCCAAGTCGGCAATGATGAACCGATCATAAGCCATGAATTAGGCACAAATTATAGCCAAGACAGTTCATCATTGGTGTTCGTCTTGCCGGCAATTGCGAACCGATTATAAACCCCACGATTAAGGCATGGCCGCAGCCAGGGGTAGTTCGCACTTGACGATTGGCACTATACACGCCGACAACAATAAATCGAATAATACTCACAGCACGGGCATTAGCCTAAGTAGTTATCATTCGTGATTGGCCTTGAATATAACAACACTTCTATATTTCTCTGTATCTCTAAACACTATAACGGTTAACTAAGTCGTAAACAGTTCACAAATAGACAAAGCAGACTATAAAAAACACGCATCACAAAAGTCATCCCAGATAAACATATATATATATATAAAAGAAAAAAAACATAAGTTGAACAGTATTGTGTTAAATTTCTCTCGTACAAAGCTTATCTCTTATATTTATGTACATATGCAGAACGTCCATACATCCTTCAAAAATGCATGCAAGAAAGGGAAAAGGAAATCTCCTTGGCTAAGAAGGAAGGACGTCCTTGCCGCTCGGCCCACTCCCTCCGGCCATGTCCTTCGAGGGCTTTGATTGCCTGAGAAGCTCACCTTCCTTTCACGAAGACCCAACTTGCCCCAGAGGCACCCTTGCACGAGGCAAATAAAAATAATTGTAAGCTTTGCAATCCAGAATAGGTAATGAAAGAGCTAGAGTAAAAAGGCAAGATACCTGCCGCAATGTGACTTGGATCACCAAGCCCCTCGAGATCCGGTCTGCCCTCCTTATCCTCATCGTCAGCCAGCAACTCATACCCCTTGGCTATAGCCTTGGTCTCCTCCATTATGAACTGGTTGTTCACCATATCAACGTCATATACAGCCCCTTCTTCCTACGCGACTACAGCCTTAGTATCCTTGATAAGTCGAGCATGGATCCCGGTCATCACCTGAGGGTAGTCATCCATCCACTATAGGTTCCTATGTTTCCAGAACATGAAATAAGTATCCTTCAGCATCTGGTTGATTGACCGTGTCGCAAAAGTCGCTGGATTTATCGACTTCGGTCTGGAGGGCCACTACCTTATTCATGTATTGCTCCTTATCTCTCCTCAACTGAGCATGCTCCACCTTCAACCTGTCGACCTCAGCTTGGTATGAGTCTTTCTCTATTTTCCATTTACCCCGACACTTCCTCAGCTCGACTAAAGCCTCTTCCGATTTCTTCACCTTGCCCTTGAGGGAGCGAATTCACTCCAGATCCTTCTACCGAGCCTCATCCACCGAGCAGATATCCATGTCAATCTACGTCTTACATAGGTCAGCAGCCTCTTTTCTTGCCTCCTCCTTGGCCTTCGTTATCTCGGTGGATCGGGATGCTTTGACTTCCTTTAACTTAGCCTCTTTCTCCCTGAGCGCCTTACGAAGGTCATCCATCTCTAGACGCAACCGCACATTGACACTCCCTACTTCTTCACTAGCTTTGGCCAAACGGGACTGATAGTCAACTATGTTTTTGGTCTCCGCATTGTCAAGTTAACAAAATTAAGAGTCTTCGCCTCATCCAGGATCCGGACCAAGGGATTTCGAGGTAAAAGGAACTCGGTGTCAGGATCCACCGTGCGATAACCCGCATAGTTGGGATTTATATCAGGATGACTCTCAAAGGGATTCCGCATCGGCTGCTGATAATTCGAGAAAAAAGAATCAATATTGCCCTCTCCCAACTCATCTGGCACTTCGTGCACTTCGGAACCCATCAGATAGTGACGGCGACAACGGGAGGAAGTTTGGGAACCAGGGGAGGTGGCTTCCTTACCCTAGGACCTCGCATGTTTTTGAGAAGACTCATGTCTCTCTCCCTTATCCAAGCCTGAAGGGCTCTACCTAATATTCTCTTGCATAGATTTTTCCCCTTGGAAAGTCTCCTTGGAAGAAACGAAAGTCATTTTCATCCGTTTGAACTGCTCAAGTTGCCTGGCGACTTCATTCAGCTTAGGGTTTCTCCTTTTCCCTGGAATACAGGCAACAACGTTAGATCTAAGAAAGCGAGAAAGCATAAAAAATACGTAACACTCAAGACACTAAGACACAGCAAGCTACTACAAACCCTTGGGGTAGACTGGATCATATGGCCGAGGCGGGGTCTCACTCAAATAAGGAACACCCAGGGATGAGACTCCACTCGTAGGAAGGAGAACACATAGCGACCGGACTTCATTGGATTAAGGAGTAGGAGGAGGCTGGGACTCATCGAAAAACAAAAGGTTTTCAAGAAGTGTCTCAAAGTTCGTACAGTAATCAAAAGTACCTGGAGAAAGCCTGAAGTGCTCGCCGATTCCCGCTCCACCTTGTGCTGGAAGAGGCGGTATTTCACCCGGATCACCCAAAGCCACGTTCTCCCAGGAAAGATCGGTAGCAGAAGACGGCCTTGGGGCCGGCTCAGATTGTTCCAACTACTCAGGCCACTCTCGCACGGCCTCGGCATTTTTTAAAGAATCCACTCACAATCCCTCGCTACTTATGATATCCACGTCTGGAGATACTTGAACATCCCCTTCCGTTGCTTTAGAATTACTCTCTGAGCCTTCCTCCTCTTCACTTTCTGCTCCCAAATGAGAACCTCCCCCATCGCCAAAGGAGGGAGCATCTCGAATACGCAGAGATTTCTTCGAGCGGGGAGGACGAACTGCACTCTTCTTATATCTCAGTTTCTTCGGGGCTTCAGCCACACCACTTCCTTCATCTGGGCCTTTACCTTTGTCTCCGTCACCCCCGTCACCTCTGGCTCTCGCTGCTCTCTCAGCAGAACTTGGCCTAATCTTGTACATGGACTGTCTGGGGCCAATCAAGTTGTAGAATCGGAGGGCTGCATCATGGAGTAGGAATGAGGCTTCTTGCTCGGCCTCCTGGATAGCCAATATTTCCTTGGCCGTCCTTTTCAAGCCGTCATCCTCTACCACGTTCACACAACCTGAAATTTATGGAGCAATAAGAGGCCAGGCCAACAAAATTTTTAGAAAAATATAATACAATAACTTACAGCCAGAAGTAAAAGCGTTTTGGGCCACGGTATCATCACGTATAAAGAAATATTCCTTCTTGAACATACTAAACTTAGAATATAAATCCAAGACGGGTTTGAATTTGTGGGTGGACTATAAACTGATAAAAGGACTCCCCTTTCGATAACTCCTCACGTTATACAGATATCTGATCTCTCTATGAGTGGGGGGTCTCCAATACCGCTTCATGAATATCAGATATAAACACGTCAGGATAGCATAAGAGTTTGGCTGAATTTGCATAGGAGCAACCTTTAAATAAATCATGAAGATGGCAATCCAATTGGTAAGCGGAGGAATCGTGCCGCACATACAATGATACTTTCTATATGCCATATACCCGCCTGGGGGAAAGCACGCTTTATCGTCCGGACCAGGTAGTATCATATCCCGACGGTCTATCCCAAACGTAGTAGCTATGGAGTTCAGCTTCTCTATCGTCAACACACTAGGATAACACTTTGAAGGCCTAACCAGCATTTGATTAGGAGCATAACCTTCCACCAAAGAGTAAGCAGAACTAGGTTGCCTGGGAGGATTGGCCGGAGCGTCAGAAGAAGAAGGACCAGCCCCGGTAGGCTGAGAAGCCGCAAACTTGGAATGAAGCTCACGACCAGAAGAAATGTTCCCTACGCAAGAAAGTGGAGGTCAAGCTAAGTTCAAAACGAAGTTAAAAACACTCATGGGGAACCTCCTATCGTCTAGCCCAGTTGAAACCATACTCCTAGCCTAACCATCTCAAGCTCGGCATACCTATGGACCATGTGCTCGGGCTATTTGGTCTGGCATTACTCTATCCCATAGACCGAACGACATCACGATGCCGAACCAAACCCACTGAATGATGACTATGTTGGCTCGAAGCTCGCCCTCTTGTAAGCAAGCCACGCACACAACCACACCGCATAGAAACACATTTCATGCCCTAGCCTAGCCAAACTTGGCAACGTGAACTTGTGACCAAGTGGAGATTCAATATGATGATTTACCAAATCCATTATGGGAACAAAGTATAATACTGCCTCCTATACTATAGCCAGCATAGTCAGACCTTACAGCCCAACCGCACAGGCCACTCAACAACTTGGATCAGGCAGAACAACTAATTGCACAATGTACCCAACTCCAATAACACAAACCAACATTCCATTAGGAATCGCTAACCCAACAGGAAAACCCTTTCACCCTCCATAGTCACGGCCACCTCACCTTCACCAAGCATGAGTTTCTCCTTCACCGAATCACTCTCGAATCCCCTCGCTCACTTCCTTTCCTCGATTCGGAGCAAAAGTTATTCACGCTCACAACATGTACCAAACTCCCCTAAAACCTTAGAACAAAAATCAAATTTAGAAAACTTTACCTCGAGTAATGAAGATGCGGAAATATCAAGAGTTCAGGCAATGAGAACTAGCCAAATTCGAAGTTCAATCGATTTTAAGTAAATTGAAGGAATTTAGTAAAAGAAAAAATAGAAGAGGGAAGTGGTATTTAAAGGGGATAAGGAAGAGAAGACGAACGGTCTCGAGTTTTCAACCGGTTGTAGAGACTTAGTGCCGAACCAAACAAAGCACGTTGTGTGACTACACAACATACTTTGGGGGGCAAGTGTTGGCTCGATTTTTCAGCAGGCAGAGAGAGGAAAGTAAGGAAGCAGGATTGGGATATGATCTAGAAGGCAGAACTGCCGGACCAGATATTTGGTCCGGCACTCTCCGGAATGTCGGACCAAATGTTTGGTCCGGCTTGACATACCAAGCACCGGACCAAATGTTTGGACCGGCGAATGAGAAGCTCCTTGACCAAATGCCGAACCAGACCTTGCTGCCCAAAATGCCGAGCCAGATTCAGAGAGTTATACCAGAGCTTCTCAACAACAATGGGGACAGATTTTGGGAGAAAAAGAGAGAAAACTTTGCTGAAAATCCACCACTTCGGCTGCTTGTAGTTTTACTCTTTTCGCATATATCTTGAACTTGTAATCAAATCAAAGATAGAAAAATAAGATGGAAAATGGATGTAGGCACATTCGGGCTGAACCACTATAAAAACTCTGTGTTATTTGCTTTCCTTATCCGCTTTCCAAACTTTGCACTTGTGGACTGTCTCTGCACTTCCTGAAATTCATTCTGTACATGCTGGAACATAAAAACCCCACGTCAATCAAATCAAATAAAACTTAACTAAAAAAAGGAAAAGGGAAAATCAAATTTAGAGGTGTTTGTCCAACTTTTGAGCAAACAATAATAAAGAAGGGAAATAAGTAGTAAAAGATATTTAACTCTTTTTAGTTAAGTAATAAATGACATTAAATTGATATTAATGAAACAAGGGGTCAATTAAATAAAAATAATTGAATATTAATAGTTAACATTGGAGGCATAGTAAATAAATAAGTTTGAATATATATATGTAGCCTCACGTATGCATTTATGATGGATGTGAATTATTAAATTTAGCTAATAATTTAGATTAAATAAGAATGACATAGCCATTAAAATGGGTTACAATGCGAGGTTAGTAGTGTTGCACAATAGAAGTCTGTCCAACATAAGGGGCTACCAGTAGTTGTTATACATTATACCGATGTGGGACATATCCAGCTATAGGACTTGTGGAATTATACGTTCATGTATGGGTAAAAGAGTACCAAGTAGAGTCTACTTTAATCTTTTAGGTGGTATTACCTTTGTTGCAATAGGCAATCTAAATAGGACGGTGAGTAAATCTCGGCACTGTGCCAGTGCGTTGGTACCATATTCGAGAGTAGGAGCTGTACATAGGTCGGGAACGTTATCGGTCCTGAGCTGTTAGTGGAAAGACGAGGACTACACCTAAACGGGTTGCACCTTTTACTAGTGTAGATCACGTTTAGATCATGCACAATCGCAGTTGTTTGCTGGTTTGTATGGTAGGAGGCAACGCTAGATAACCCTTAATTAAGGTCTTTCAAACGAGTGGGGTAGTCCGAGGAGATAGGTCCTCAATAGTTTGTGGCGCTGAGTCCATAACATGAAGCAGCTACATAAATCCCCAAGATGAGATAGAATGTGGCTAAACAATAGTGACATTGTTACTAGGGACTAGGGGAGTTCCTAGATGTTCATGGCGATGAGGACGTGATGTTGCATTGGCGATGGATCCTGATGAGGTACTAAGTTACGGATATTAGAGAGGAAAGTATCCTGGTCTAAAGAGGGATTGTGGTACTTATATATATATGCGCATATGGTTCTGATCTACTTCAAGTAAATATGGAATATCGTACGCATATGTGGAGTTGAGACAACTAAGTAAAATAAAAGGACATAACATGTAATGGAAGGCAGTTGACATAAACTAGTGTTATGTATAAAATATGTAATTTACCATTCACTAGAATGTTGCTCTGACCCTGCTCCTTATTACAACCCACAAGATAGCTTTAGATGGACAAGTACTTTTACAAGGCAGGAACGGTGGAAGGACAGATTTCCCTATGCATGCTTAACACTAACAATGGTACTAAATTTCAAAGGTGTCGGCCTTGGCCAATAACTATATGTTTATTATACTTTATTATTATGTTGTGAGTTTATATTAATAGTGCTTTGATATACATTTGTTATTTACAAGATACCAAAACCAATGATCTGTACTTGGTGGACTTGGGTTTTTGATTTAGCGATAATTCGAGCCCATTAAGGTGCGAGTTGGTAGGTGGCAGCATAACAAATAATGGAAATGTATGGCCTAATACTTGGAATTATAACTGAATTACCAACTCTAATGCAAATGATAAAGCTAATGTGGGTGTTAAAGTCACCCCAATAGATTTGGGGACAATATACAAGTTATTTATTAATATTATGCAAGTTGGATCAGCGGTTAAACTGACTGGAGGAAATGTTTGTAATGCGGGAGCTGCTGCACTTGAAGTGGTTGCCCATAATAACTATTCCGCATTAAGTCGAGATTATGTTAGCATGGGAGGAAAACCATTCTTGGGGATGGAGAATGCCATTGAAGTGAAGGATTAGCTTCTTCGGTGTGAGAGGATCTTTGTTGATTTGGGATTAAATGATGATCATAAGAGGAGACTAGCTTCAAGGAAGTTGCAAGGAGCTACTTTGTATTGGTGGAATAGTGTTACCACAGGAATTATGGAGGAGGAGCATACCTGAGTTGACTTTAGAGAGAGGTTCGAAGAGAAGTTATTCTTTGGAACAGCTTAGTCAACTTTTTTTAGAAGGTTTTAGGAGTTAGAACAGAGTGAGATGACTATGTTGGAGTATGTTATGAAGTTTGATGAGTTGTCAAGGCATGGATAAACCATCATTAATATTTTTCTTAAGAAGAATGAGATGTTTATTCGTGGACTGAAGCCGGAGATTACTAGGGGAACTATGCTACATCTTAGAGATCCATTTAATGTCATGGTGGCCATGGCTCCGAGGAATGATAATTTTCTTTTTCTATTGGGAAAAATAAGTCTATGAAGATTACGAGTTTCCAAGGCAAGAAGAGTGCTCAAAAGAGTGGAGCTTCTAAGAAAGGGAATCCGAAGTAGTTTGCTTTAAGTGTAATAAGAAAGAGCACTTCAAAAATCAGCGTCGCTCTGCAGATAGTAAGAAAGCCATTGATAAGAAGAGGGTAAAATGCTTTAATTGTGGTAAGATAGGGTATTTCAAGAGGGGGTGTCCTAAACCGCTCAAAGCTGAAAGAGGAAAGGTTTTCGCTTTGGAACCTATAGCTTTTGGACCCACTGTTGAAGAGAAAAGAAAAACTATAATGGGAGATATGCTTTTGACACATGGCATACCTTTTAATGTACTATTTAATTCTAGTGCATCACATTCTTTTGTCTTCAAATGTTTGGTAGATAAGTTAGATCTGGAACCAACATACCTTATTACTTCTCTAAAGTTGCGAATTTGATAGGCGGTTTTTTAACTCTTGGAATGAGATGTGATCATGTAGAGTTTGAATTGTTGGGTCATATATTTGCCTACAAGTTGCATGTATTTGACCTTGTGGGTTTTGAGATTATTTTTAGTATGGATTAGTTAAGCCGATATGATGCTAGGATATTTTGTCAAGATAATATCCATAACAAACCGTGATTACCATGATCAGATTATATACTCAATATAAGAATCGAGTTTCGATGTGTGTGCAATGTTAGGTGCTATAAAAGGCATATAGGATGAAATTAATTGGTTTCTATGGTGAGAGAATACGCGGATATCTTCAGGCCACTTATGGGACTAGCGCCGAAACGTGTCGTTGAGTTTTGAATAGATCTCATACTGGAGCTGAACCTGTAAGCAAACCACCTAATAGAATGATACCTATCAGATGAGGTAAAGGTGCTGCTGATAGATTTAGAAGGGAAGAATTTCATTAGACCAAGAAATTAACTTGGGGAGCTGTTGATTATAGAAAGCTGAATGAGAAGATGGTAAAGAGTCTGTACCCTTTGCCTAGAATAGATTATTTATTCAATCAATTGAGTGGAGCCAAGGTATTCTCACGGTTAGACTTACCGATGAGTTTCCATCAATAAAGAGTGGTAGAGGAAAGTATATTGTTGATGGCATTTCGAATAAGATATGGTTCTTATGAATGGTTAGTCATGCCCTTCGAATTGACAAACTTGCCTACTTTCTTTATAGACTTAATGATTCGAATCTTCCGATGGCATTTGGATAGATTCATATTGGTGTTTATTGATGACATATTGATATATTCTAAGAGTGAATAAGATCATAAAGTTTATTATAGAATAGTGCTAGATACGCTGAGGCAGCATCGGTTAAAGGTGAGGTTTACGAAATGTCATTTCTGGAAAAAGAAAGTGAAGTTTCCTGGATATGTAATTTTGGAAATGGATTATCCATGGATCCATTGAAGATCGAAGCTATAAAAAGTTGGAAAAAAATCCGAGACTGTTAACGAGATTAAAAGTTTCTTGGGGTTGACCAACTACTACGAGAGATTTATTAAAGATTTCTTTTGTATAGCAGCACCGATGACTAAGCTAACAAGGAAGGACGTAAAGTTTGTTTAGACTAATAAATGTGAGGAAGCATTTCGAAAGCTAAATCACTTATTGACCAATACGCCTATGTTAATTTTTCCAAATGAGAATCAAGATTTAGTATACTGATACATGCGGAACAGGGTTATAAGTTGTATTAATGCAAAGAGGTGGAGTCGTTGCCTTTGCTTCTCGGCAGCTTTAACTACATGATGTTAGATACCTTACTCATGATTTGGAGTCGGTGGCAGTGATCTTTGCATAAGTGAATTGATGGTTAGATACCCTACTCATGTTTTGGGCCACCCTTTTGAACTTATTCCATTCACTTAAGCCAGGCTGGTAGCCAATTGGGGAAAATACTTGATTATTCAACTCCATGCTTGGAAACTACATTTCTAAGCAGTTAATCATATTGGTAAGCATTAGCTAGTTAGATCTAAGTTGCTAATTTAGACCGTATAGACCATTTGGGCTTTGGTACAATTGTTGGAACCAGACCGATCGGGTGAAATGGGTAACTTAAAAAAAATTCCCTATTTGGATTATGTGGGCCTATAAAGTCTAATGGGTTGTAATATATCCAATCTAGTTTATTTAAATAAAATCCAATTTTATTTTCTGATTTAATTAATTAATGTTAAAATTGATTTGTATAATATTTATGAGTATATCGTTATATACTCATATGTGTATTACATGCATGTGCAACATAATAATGTGCACATAGATAATATGTGTGTGTGTGTTGGCATTTGCTTCTACAACGTATACTTTCATCATTCATACGAGTATATATGCACGCCCAGGTGGACCTACATTTACAACATTAACACCTTTAATATCCCTTAGTGCTTATCAAGGGATTTAAAATAGTATTAGAAAAGTAACGAAAAACTAAAGGGTAATGCTCTGCATCCTTCAAATGTTCTAGAACCAAATAAAATCAATTTTAACACTGGTCCCGTTGAATTCAATATCCGTAGTATTAAACATTCATGGAGGTTAGGCCTAGTCGAAAACATAGCCACTAAAATTAAAATAGTTTTTACAACATATGTCGTGGTTACAAAATTTCTTTCCAGCTTAAGCAATATATATTTCCTCTTAGAAACTAATGATCACAACCCCATCAATCTATTTATAACTAATTCAACCAATAAAACATCCCAAACCATTTAAATACATAAACAATTGGATTTTAACACAGAATGCAAAGACTTTATTGAGCTTCATCCCACTGAAACTAAAGTGTTACGGCACGCGCTTTGCGCGTGAATTGTTTTTCTTATTAGTTGAATATGTTTAAACTAGTAAAAAAATAATTTTTTATTTTCAAGTGATATTAAAATTTGTATATTTGTAAAGAAGTATTTTGAATTTGTAAAGCAAGTTTAATTATAGATCCTATTTTTAGAAGCATTTTAAATTTGTAAAGCATGTTTAATTGCTACTTTTAGGGGCATTTGAATTTGTAAAAAAAGGTTTAATATTAAATCCTATTTTTAAGTGATTAAAATTTGATAATATATAGACCGACGTTTTTGGTAGTTCACGTTGATATTAAAAAAAGTGTGACTCCAAAGCCATAACTATTATTAAAGATTAATAAAGATATATAGATTAGTTGATTTATTTAGAAAGTTTTTGCATTACATATTTTAATGCAGCCATATATATTTGATTCGCTCTCTAAAGTCTAATTATAATTACATTTGAACAATTCTATTCTATGAATAATTGGAACAAAATCTAGGTTTGAATATGTCTAAAGTAGTTGTGGGGAAATTTTATCTCCTAATTTATTGGGTAGATCATATAAAATAATAATAAATATTTAAAATGTTATATATAGGGTTATTTTGGGAAGTTCATGATCGGACCAAAAGATTGCGCTTCCAAGCCAACTATTAATAAAAATATGCTAGCTTTTATTTGGATCATTATAATATACATGTCTTTCTACATTGGAATGGAAACTCGTTCTATTGGAGCTAATATTTAACTATATTTTTTCGCTATTTGGATTAGATTATAATTTTCAATGTTAAATTGAATTTGATTCAGACGTTTCATTTTTGAAATATTATTTCATTCTCATATTTCTTTAAATATAACTGTAAAAACCACATATATTATTAGTCAGCCACCACATTCAATATTGATCAACTATTTGATTGAATTATTCTATGCATAAACAACAAAAAATTTAGAAGAAAACTAATAGGTGAAAAGATTATTTCAAGCCTTAATAAACAGTAAATATGTGATCAAACAGTAAATATGTTATTAGCATAAATTAGTTCACACACACATATGTTAAAAATTTACTATAGCATGTTACCATAGACATGTTACCATAGCAAGTACAATGCAATATAAATTCTAAAAATTATTCTAATATCAACAAATCAATTACCACCTTGAAGTTTTTCATGTGTGACGAATGTATCATGGAAGAGAATACACAACTGTTGCCTTTGACAAAGTGACCAACAATTTTTGATGACCAGTTGAATGCAATTTTACTCCTCAAAAAAATGTTAAGAAAAGAAACATGCAAACATGTGCTCAATGCATCATATCGAACAATAAATCAGTTTCACCATTCTGAAAAAAAATAGAATACTTCAAAGGTTAAGAATACTGGCATCCACCAAGAAAACGAAACCCAAATTTGACACGGGTCTAAGAAATTGTACCCCTTAAACCATAGCAAAGGATACTATTATTGCATTACTACTTCAAAAATATAATATGTTCAAAGTTAGGAATATTGTTATTTCATTGTAGAAACACCTAGTAAGAACCTTTAGGAATAGCCCATGTCTTCTGTTTCATGAATAAAATGTTACAACCATAACAATTTAGTTTCAAAGTCACAGCACCTACTTATCCATCCATTCAGCGAATTTGATACATTAAAATTTGCAGTACTAAACTGCAAGAGGGCACAACTGTATCTTGATACTTGAGGCATTAATGATGCATAGGTTATTGGTTTCATACCAAGGTCTCAAAATGATCAATAAAGCTAGCCAGAATAGAAGTTAACCTGTAAATTGAAGATTAAAATAAAACTTTAATTAAATCTGAGTAACATCCATAAAGTTCACAAAGTTCACAAATTCCCACCTTAATTCGACAAATTAAATCTTGAAACGACACATCCAACTTGCCATGCAACTTGACATCATTACGTACACAGTCTTCTATATTATCATCACAGGAATAAATGCCCTCAAAATTTTCCAAAGGCCGACATAATCAACTAATAAACATAGCATCATTTGAACGAATTGTTTCATGAAAATCATCAGCAACTCCTATGCATGTTTTTGCACGCATCAACAAATCAGCTTTGATATTACCACCCAGCATAAATGCATATTTTTTCCAGTTTATCTGTATCCTCTATCAAGCTTTGAATCATTAACTTATTAAAATCAAGCACTTTAGCTTCTCCAACACATATCAGATTGTAACCTATATAAGGTAGAAAAATAAATTTTTGCAACAACACCTCACCAATTTTCGAAATTAACACAAACTGCCCTATTATATATTCAACAGCTATCTTTACTGAATCCTCTTTCCTCTGTACACTTTCATGCACCCAATTTTGTATCATTGTATCATTAATCATAACCAAGCCATCACTACATTCTTTCTCTATCATCTGTGTATCCCCAAAGCCACAATCCTCCCCATCAACAATTAAACCCCTATCAGCACTCGTTGCTTCACCATGTATACTTAATTTGTCAGGAAGTCTAATCAGTTAAAAAACAATATTGAACATGATACATGTTTAAAAATTGAAATATAGCTTGTGCGGTTTGGTCAAATTTCCAACTGTTGTTTTGGTCTGGATTATCTCTTATGTATTTTTTGGGACAAATATAGTGAAATTCTTCTTAACTAATTTCATGAAATAAAAAACTCATTTGCTAAAAATGATTGATATCAATTACTATCGTTTGCGGGGTGGATGAAATAATTTCAACTATATCATAAGACATGCAAGTTGATCTTTCCTGAGCTTGCACCATTCATTGTTATTCAGCTTACCACTATTTTGGGCCAATTTGATGGATGAAATTGCCTTTTGTTATCTCGAACTTGAGCTGTACAATTTTAGTTTATGATTATTGACTCCATTACAATTGCAAGTCAAGTCAGCAATTTATGTAGAATTATGCAGTAAGAAGTAATATGTCATCCTTAGATGTTTTTATTTTCATCTTAGGCTCTTATGTTTTTTTAGTTGTTAGTGAAGGAGAAACAACAGTAAAATTTAAAATCATGGCTGCCTAGATGTCATAAAAGTGATAAAACGTCTGTTATGTAATGATTTAATTCTATCTTTCTTACAATGCTCTGCATGCCGGATCATAGTAGAAACATTAGACGTTATTACTGTCAAAAATTACATTTTCTTTAATTAATAATCCAATTAATGATATTAGAAAATTACCAATTATTCTTGCATCTTTTATTTTCATTCATGTATTGTTCTGGTCTTTTAGGTCATGCATCATTTAACATATGTGGCAGTTATGATGCACGTGCTAGTTACGATGCATTCCTAAATCAAAAAAATCAAAATAGTCCATAATTTTATTTTAGGTGCAAAATAAAAAATTCAGACATATACATATCTGTTCAAGTAACCATACCTGTGATACTCACAAATACAGTTAGTATAAAATGTTTCAGTAAATGTGATCTTCTGTATAAACTATACATATCATTGTTCATGCATACATCAAAACTGTATTATAGAAGGATACTTCAGTTTTAAAATTATTGTATTGAAAAAAGTTGAATTTGGGTATTTCATTTATGTTTTGAATTAGTATGTATAATTGAACAATATTGGAAGAAACAAAAATTAAACATGCCGAGTCACGCACACATGCACATTAAATCTAGTAGAGGATTCATTCCAAAATTCTAAGATGGGACGAGCTTAGAAAATAAATCACTATGATATTTCAGATCAAGATAATTTTCACAACATGTCCAAATATAGATCAAGCTTGTATTAATAATATAACAAAACATTAGTTATGCATTGTTAATATTGACTTGCGGTTACTTAACGCAGAAATAGTTCGAACTCGGAAAGTAGCATTCATGGGTAAGATTGGTAAGCTAAATCATACGAATAGTCTCAAAATAGATTTATAAAATTTTGTGCTAATAAAGTTATGAGTAGAGTAGCCTGCCGGTAATGAGATCCATCCTCAGACCAATTGTGGAGATGAACAAATCATTCTCAACCAGCTCATTAGGCAATGATGTCTTTGTTGTAATCTGCTCAATACTTGCAAGTAACTTTTTTACCTACAATTAATATGTCATGCAAAATTTGTTGAAAGAACAAAAATTATGTTGTTGCTTCATATCTTTAACGGTATTTCTTTTCTCATGTATAAGTTAATCTCATATGTAAGTCAGCTTATCGAAAATCTATTGACTTTTAATACTGACCACATTCAAATTATTTACTGTTTGTAATTTTGTGTTAAAACAAACAGTTCTAATCAACTCATTATTAGGGACATTAACAAAGTGTGACGAATAGATTTCATATGGACACAATCAATTACTTTCAAATCATTATCTTAAGTTAATAAATGGTGTAATAAAACGTAGCTCATTTAGAGATAAATAAGCTTTTTTATTCTATCATATCTCCCTTTACTCAAAAAATTTGCCTAAATTATAAAACAGGGATGAAAAACTCAAACATAAAATTCTATAGTTCTTAAGTACTTATCACATGTTGTTAGTAAATTACCTTTTCAAAATGATCAACATATTCCACTGCTTATTTGCTTCAATTCTTAAGAGATTGAAACCTGCCAAACAATCATTTTACGGCATTAAAGAACACATGTATATATCTATAGCTCAAAGAGGACTTTCCTAATCAGAGCTTTATGTGTGTGTATTTATTCCATAGAAAAAAATGTCAGGAAGCAATAAAGTTCAGAAGGAAAAAAACAATTTGAGCTTGAGATAAGAAGTAAAAGTTGCTGAATTGGGTTTTATGGCATTTAATAATAAATTTACTGGAAATCCAGGTCTTGCGTTATATATTCCATTCATCGGGTTTTGATCTACGATGGATGCAGTTACCAACCTAATTCTACATCATCTCCAAATTTTGCAATCAACAGTAAAATATGAAAATATGCTTACCATAAGTAATAGTAGTCTATCCAATTGTTAAGATACCTTAGTATGCTAATTGCCAGAGTTCCATAAAGAAGTGAATGAGCTAAATATGCTATGTTGAAAAGCGAGATGCACAAATGAATAATTGAAAAGGTTGGTTTTTTAAGCCGGCTTTCAAGCTTTCTATACTCCGAAAGAAAAATACAGTGAGATGGGTAGGTGAATAAATTATGGAAAAACATAAATTTGTAAACTGATCAAAATATAGCAACTTTTAAGCTAGACAATGCTACATTAAATGTCTCTGTCGGCATATACAGTGTGGTAATAACACGTTGAGTGGAATATATGATAAGCAACAATAATGTATATCGGGTTATTAGGGACAAACCCAGCATTCTTGTTGTTGGGAACTTAATTTGTTTCCACTGTCCCTTTCGACATTACGTCATTGGGTTGATATATTAGCATATATATATGTACAATGAACAATTTTCCTTGTGATACATATTGAGTTGCCCTCTGTATTCACAAAACTTTCATGACAAAAATACCCCTTTAATTTTTTTTGCTTAATTTATGTTTTACTTCTTTTTTTCATCAAATTTTATATCCACCACGCAGTGGCATTGCATGGTGCCCTAAAGGCACCAAGTGGTGCCACCGCGTGGAAGAGTAATTTTGGATTTTTTTTTCGACAAGGGCCAACTCAGCAATTGAGGGGGTTTTCAGTATTTTAAAATTTTGCTATTCAACTCAGCAATTGGTTGCTATTAATGAACTTAAAACAGCAATGGCTTAAAATATATTATCTCTATTAAAAAAATTTGGAAATACATGTTTAGAGGATCCAATATAAGAAGCAATTAATGAAAAAAGTCAATAAGGTCCCCATAAGAGTATCTAAAACAATAAAGATAAAACATTTTACTGTAATCATGAATGAACCTTTTACTGTAATCAGAAAGGAAAGTTGATGACATGCCCACAACTTCTCCGTTGCACAAACTATAGATTCAAAAGGCACAAAAAATCCTAGAAGCTGTAGAAATGTTTAAACGAAATTTCTCTATTCCATATACTATAGATTCACCTGTAGGTAACGTAAAAGAAGAGGTAAATACAGCGAGGATGTACCTTGGAAAGTTGATGATGTATGTAGATGAAGATCAAATTAAGTACCTTTATTCTTAGCTAATCAGTAAAACATCTTTGTAGATAACATTTTTAGTGAAAGTTCTGGTTCGTCCAACAACATGTCCCTTTTCTACCAACACCTTGGTATTAGCGCTTGAAACTCCTCGTGAAAGTGCCACATATAGTTGTCCATGACCAAATACATGCTCAGGTAGAAAAATAACGGTATTTTTTATCGTTTGCCCTTGTGCCTTATTTATAGTGAAGGCAAAACACAAACGAATTGGAAATTGTTTCCGTATTAACACAAATGGTAAATTCAAATTTTCAGGTGGCTTTAGTGGGATTCTTGGAATGAAAACTCTAATACCAACATTATGTTCAGTGATGATTTCAGCATCAATGCAATTCTTATTGAGTTGTTTACATATAAGCCTTGTTCCATTGCATAATCCAATTTTTGGATTCAAATTTCTTAACAACATTATCGGTGCTCCAAGCTTCAATTTTAGACAATGTGGAGGTAGCCCGCCAGGAGTGATTGAGTTTAGAAATTCTTGTTGGTATAAATTGCAAGCACCGTCTTCTACTGCATCATATGAATAGTAAATGATTTCATTTCCGGGAAATATATTGAGTACATGTTCATTGAGCTTGTCGACATATTCATTTAGTTGTGTAATTAATGCTCTATTAACTATGTACTCTTTGTCGAATGCATTTTTTGATAAGTTGGGAAAAATTGTATCTATCGACTTTGACAGTGGATTAACATCATTTTTTGACGTTATGACCATATTTGTTGGTATTTGAATCATTTCTTCATTGATTAAAGGTTCGGTACCATCTCCAATTTGAATTAGAAATTTTGAATATGCGATATCATTTGCTGCTCGCATGTTTTTCTTTAAATGCAAAATTTTAAATTTTTCCCATAAAAGTGATTTAATGATGCATGCATTAATCGCTTCATTTCTTGTAGCTTTAGGCACAACTGGCAATACTTTTCGAAAATCTCCTCCCATAATAAGGATTTTACCTCCAAATGGTTCATCTACATCCATTATATCTCTCATAGTTCTATCAAATGCCTCAAAAACATAATGATGTACCATTGTGGCTTCATCCCACATAAGAACAATTGATTGTTTTAAAAGTTTTGCTAATTTTGACTGTTTGCTTATTTAGCATGTTGATGTCGCTTTTGGTTGTAATGGAAGTTAAATCTTGAATGTGCAGTTTTTCCTCCAGGTAGTATAGTTGCAGCGATACCAGATGTAGCTGTTGCAATTGCAATACCACCATCTTTTCTAACCGTTGACAAAATAGCACGGTATAAATATGTTTTTCCCGTCCCTCCAGGACCATCTATAAAAAACAAAAAAATTGTTTTTTTACAATTGCATTCATAATTGTATTGTAGGCCTTCAATTGTTCCTCATTCAATTTTTCAATAGCTAGTAAATCATCCTTGGAAATAGGAATTGCTAACTCTTCTTCTATTAGCTCTGAAATTTTGTCACACTCATCACAATCATATGCTCTTGAGATATTTGGAAAATCATAATCAGTTGTGCTTTTGTTGTGTTGGAGAAGTAACATGTTTAAATCTTTCAAAAGACGATTTGTTAGAAGCATTTGGTTAGTAGTACTTGAATTTCGGTAATCTTCTACCATATGATCGAAAAACTCATCCCATAATCTCCGCACGCCTGATGGATTGTAGAAAACCAATATAGTAACAAGTAATGCTCTCAAAGAAACTGGCATCTTTGTACTTGAGGCTTCGGTTAAACATTCTTTAATGCTATCATCGTTTTCTAAAAGCCTTCTTTTCTCAGCGGCTTCTTTAAATGTTCGACTTCTAACTTCGTCAACTATAAGTAAATCATTAAAAGAAGTTAGTCCTCTAATATGATTCAAAAGTATTCTCAAGAAAAAACATTCTCCTTCTGTAGGTAGGACTGTGTATATTCTACCAATCACCCTTACATTAGATACTCTTATTTTCCATTTTTAATCCAACAATAGTGCTCTGGAAATTCACGATATAAAAGTTGCCTTGCCTGTTCATCAATTGAATTTGTATAGAAAAACTCTGCCAACATTGTGTGTAGGTTGCTTTCATCGGCCAAAACTTCATTGATGGTTTGATCATTGGAAAACATAACACTTTGTTTATTTGGAAGATGTATTTGAAGACGTTTAACTAATGGATATATCTTGCTAAGAGAGAACCTAGAAATCTTCCACAATGCTTCTGGAGCAGAAATCCACCATACATCTATAAATTTTTGTATCTCATCATAGTTAGGTCTAGGTCGAACTTGCATTGAAACGCGGTATGGACCTTTGTAAACGTATTTGTAAAGATATTTAATGCTTTTTATACTACTACATATCTCTACATTGATGTGACAGTTATATTTACGTAGTAACCAAGGATTGTAAGGTACAACCCATCTGTTATCTACCATCAACTTTTCATTTCTATTAATAGGAATAGATTTTCCAGTACCGCATCTTCTGTAAATTGGGAATGAATCTGTGCCTTGAATAGTCACATTTGAAAATTGTTTTGGATACTCTCTTTTGTAACTACCATTTTTCATGCAAGGACAATTTCGATTTTGAGTGCCACATGGTCCATGAATCATCCACTTCATTACTGCCACATGTAACTCTGATTCTTCGTTAGAATCTGGTATTTCTGCTCTAACAATTTCATCATATTCATCTGGGTTAGTCAATTTGTCTTCATCTTTGAAGATAATTAGCATATGAACATGTGGTAAACCTCTTTTTTGAAATTCAATCACATGGACGTGAGCAGCTACTTTTCCAAGTGCTCCTTCAATAAAAATATCTTTTTTTAATTCCTCGTATTTTGCACGAAATATCCTTGTCGTCAAATCCGGTCTATCTTGGGGGTCTTGACCGGGTAGCAATTTGTTAACAATTTCATCCCAAAGTGGATTGCATGTCACTGTAATGAATAAATCGGGTTTTCCATACTAGTTTACCAAAGCCATTGCATCTTGATATCGTTGATACATATCACGTGGACAACCAATATAACAAGAAGGTAGTATTGTCCGTTTTCCAACATTACCTAAATAAGAGAATTTGTTAAAAACTTCATAAATTTGAAATTTAATTACATAAAGGTATAAAAATGTACTTGATATAAGAGCGGGTTTTCAAATTCACAAACTACGCACTTGCATCATTTTCCTCGGCGTTTAAAGCATCTTGTAATCCTTGGTACATTTCAGCTCTGATGGTTTTTTGATTACTTCTATACCATCTTAGCCTGCTGGTATCTATCTTAACATAGTTATCAACCACATATTGTTGAGACAATCGTCCGCCTCAAAGAAAAAGCGATTTATCATTTTCTCGAATCTATAAAAGAACATTAGATATTGATGAATATTAAGAAGTAAAAAATATAAATATATAAAACGTGTTATATATTGAATTGTATATACCTGTAGAATATTAGCATAATACTCACGACATGAAAATTTATTGCCATTTTCTTCTTGACCATTTATATCCCATCCGTAACTTCCATATGGTAATAAAAGTGGATGTTGCAATGTATCGTAATAACCAGCTGTTTCAGGAACAGTTATGAGTTGTCCATAGTTTGTCTCAACTACAGTATCTCTTTCATGTATTTCTTCATTTTCAGCTCCTTCTACCCAGATTCCAGCAACTTGTGAAGAAGTTGGGAGAGTATATTGTTTTTGATTTGAAGATTGTTCTTTTATGACCAATTTACAATGTTGGATATTTGGTTTTTGTCCAAGTTGTCGAAATACAACTACAAATCTATTATGTGTACTAAGAGTTTTTTGTAATTTCTCCACGATATCTCGACTCAAATTATTATTTTCACCCAATCGGTTATCAATTTCATTCTCTGTATCGTAAATATAAAGTTGTAGAAATCTTGGACGATTATCAGATGTAGGTACCAAACTGCCTATTTTATGATAGATACTTCCTTGAAATCGAAATGTGTATACTCCATCTTTACCGGTAGCCAAGTTCTCGTCAACATGAACTCCCATCGATGTAAATGCAAACATGTGGTTATAAGCTTGTATGTTTTTTCTGAATTCTTTTCCTTTATTTGATTGGTCATTGTACAAATTGAAGATCTCATCGTGTGAAGAAATTGATTGTAAATTGATTTTTCCATTTAGACAACAGAAGTTATTTGATTCTCGGTGAAAGAGTTTTGCTTGACAATGCCGGCATATTCTTGATTGTGGCAAATAGAATCTTTGAAAACCGGAATGATCTATAAAGCTTCTTGCACAATTATGTCTTGCTGTAGCACTTCAACATGGTTGAGTAACTCTATGTATTGTGTTTCTATTGATGTTGTCTCTTTATTCAAAAGATGGTGTATTAGCGTTTTGTTCATCTTCATTGTTCACTGACCCATCGAAATGTTGATCTACACAAACTATTGATAAATAAAATTTATAAGTATTTATTAACATGAAATTCAAATAATTTTTTTATTATATTTAATATATATATAATAAAGAATTATAGTAAATGGTTTTCTTAGTAATACCTTGTATATTTCGAGTGTAAGGTAAAGAAAAGGAACTATCTGTGCTTGTTTGTGGTTCGTAATCATTGATATTTTATTCACATCTTCTGGATTTTATAATATGATAATTAGAGCGAATTTGCTTTCTTTTTGCTTCTTTTTCAGCTTCTGTCATTGAATTTCTTTTCGTTATATCATAAATGTTACAATGCTCTAATTGTTGAGCCCTTTGTTCTGCATTAATTCAGATCGACGTTGTCTTTTTCTTTCTGCCTTGATTTGAGCATCTAATAATGCTTGTTTTTTAGCTTTCTCAATAATTCTAGGGCTTCTACGAAGTACCAAAGATGGTGATTGGTTAGATGTTCCTGCTTGACGTTGGTTTCTTTCAAGGATTCTTAGACTTCTACGGGGTGGTAACTGAGAACTGTAGTTTGATTCCATTGGGTTGTGTTGAATTCTATTGGTATTCATTGTCCTTTGTAAGTGAACAACTTCGTTGGCTTCCATTGCTTGAAGTTGAACTTTTTTGATTAATCTAGGACTTCTACGTGGTTTTGATTCGGAAAGTTGATTAACTTCCATAGTTTGGTGGTGAAATGCACAAATTCAAGATTGAAATTGTTTTACCCTAAAAATAGAACATTTACTTTGTTTAATTTAGGAAAAAGTAAAGATTATAAACCATTATTGTGTAAGAACTAAGGTATGTACAAAAATGATAAAAAAAATACTTAATTGTTAAGTAAACCATGGTATTTACTTAATTTGAGATAATAACATAACCATTCCTGGTAAGAAAATATTTATATAATATTTATAAATCCTACTTCAAAGTATTTTCAATGGTTTAGCATACAGTAGAAGTTAAAATTGGTGTAGAAAAATATCCTCAATAATCTCTCAAATTTCAAGCTATTCTACAAATAATACCACTTATGTTCAGTTTAAAAGTTTTTATTCCAATTAGTGCGTTATTGAACAAAATGTTGTCTTTTTATATAAAGTATTGTTGTGATTATATATTTATGTGAAAATTGTTTTTAAGGTAATAATCCATGCGTAAGTTTGTAAATATTTTTTTGTTTTCAGTTACAAATAAATATCCATTTTAACGCATGTATCAGTAGATGTATCAAATGTAAGTACTATCCTAGAGTTTTTAATCCCAACTCATGTATTATATAGTCGAGTGTAAAAAAGGATGCACGTTAAAATAATTATAGTTGTTTTTGATGAATGAAAGTATAAAACAAATTAAAGCATTTTGGGACTAAATGCTTTAATTTCGACAGCACTTCACTTCTTTCTCTTGTACGCATAACTTTGCATCCAAGGGATGTGTTGTCGTTGTATTTTCTAAAATAAATTAAAGCCTTTTGGGACTAAAGGCTTTAATTTGTTGTTGTATTTTTTAAAATAGTATTTAAAGTTTATTTTCATATAATTATATTCATTTCATAATTTAACCAAATGCAATTCTGTGTGTACTATGCAATTTCTTATAATATCATTGATTAAGGAGTGTCGTCTTTTATATATTTAAATTTATTTGCCATTTGATTATAAGTCATCTCACCGGTAGCATATAAGTAATAATACAAAAATATCAGTATCGTTCACTATGATGGGTTTATGTTAATTGTAAATATATTATGACTTTATTGTTCACTATGCTACAGGCCAGCAAATCCTTGTAGAATAAGTTCTAAGAAATGCTGACACGATTAAGTGTTTTCATATTGATATAATGCATAAATTTCAGTGTTCCCAAGTCCTTTTAACATATAATCCTCTAACTATTTTCCTGTTTAGAGTTTAAAAATCTACGCAGAACAAATAAGCGCGTGAAAATTATGAAAGCTACAGTAATCTAACAGTTTCAGCATAAACAAAAAAGCAGTTGTCCAGCCCATTACACCCTGAATGTTACGTGTAATATTCAGGGTCAGTTCAAGAGAATTGATTCTGAAAGCCTATTTGAAAGATGTTCAGAATCTGACGTTCAAACATGGAACGTCTGCTTAATAAGCACCTGTTAACGAATTTAGTGTAAAAAAATAATAGAACTTGCATTAGTTGTCTATATATTTGCTCAATGTCATAGGTGTAATCCATGTTCGTTGTTGCTAATATAGTCTGCATGTTCATTGTTGTATGGAACTTTCAGAACATCATCCATGTTCATAAACTGAAAGTTGATAACATAGTCTGAAAGTTACTAATTAAGAAGGGGGGATCATCCATGTTCACTGTTGATAACAAAGAAATAATTTTGCAGCAAAGCAAAAGATAATTTGAATAACTTGTACATTTATAATATATAACTCTATATTTTATATAATGCGGACATATAGTTATTGAAACAGTAAAGGACGAATGCATGCATGTGCTCCTACAAAACTATGACATGCAAGAAAGAAGCGGCCAACATTATTTCAGCAAAAACAAAAATTCTTAGAGTCGGTTCCCTAGTAATAAATTTTTTAATCATGTCAGTACATGCTACAATCTCAAATCACATTTATTAGTTTTGTTTTCTTCTTTCTATTCTTTTCATTTCATATATCAAACTTTATAAACAAAATAAAACAAAAATATATTATCTGGAAAAAAAATTATATCCTGAAATTCTTGTATATTCTTCAAATAGAGTAAAAACCAATGATGTTTCTTCTTATCAACAATCTTTTCACATATGGTTTCTCATAAAAGGCACACCTTTAAAGATGATTTAAAGTTTAAAGGCTCAAACCTTTGAACATCCATAAGTTAAAGTTTTGTTTCCTTTTTCACATCCTTTTTTTGCTCTTCATGGCACTCATACATAACAGAAAATAAGGGTAATCCTGACAAAAAATTGATGACGTATTTAACTTAACCTTTGAATTTAATGGCATATAAAACTATAGATCATAATATTCAAAAAAAATAAAGCGCTAGTACAATTTTAAAAGCAATTATTGTCATAGTAACAGAAACTGTTGGCCTTGCTTAATCACAAATGTGAACCCGAATGTAAAGCATTTTAGTTTCAGGAGGTGCAACAGCAAGACATGCTCAAAAGCTATCCAACAAATCCTTATTGGATATAATGAGAAATGCAATCAATCATATTGCATACAAATAGAAATTTTAATATAATTTCCATTGTATTTAATGGATGATGTAAATACATTTAATTTTTTAAGAAAACGATACAAAATAGTATAATACAGCTGGTGTTATTGCATAATATTACCTCGATTCTTGGATGACCAATCCAATTCTTGAGATTGTCTTTTAGGCCTATGAAGAAGTAATCCACATCTTTATTCTGAGAAGAAACACTTCATACTAAATATATTTTTCAATGCAATTTTTCATTCAACTCATAAAAATTTTCCACATTTCTTTTCCTTTTATGAAATGAGCCAATCTATGGGTTATTAATATTACTACTACTTCAACATATGGTCTTTCAATACAATTTTTCAATGCAATTTTTCATTCAACTCATAAAAAAATTTCCGCATTTCTTTTCCTTTTATGAAATGAGACCATCTATGGATTATTAATATTACTACTACTTCAACATATGGTCTTTCCAATTTAAACAGAACCATTTAACGGTAAAACATAATCTCAATGTTATTAAATAACTGAATCTCACGTCTGTCATGGGATTGCATACCTCTTATCTTAGGCAGTAAAATAAAGCAAGTGATATGGATAACATATCATAGTCTATCAACATTGCCTAATTGGATGACATGAGCAATGTAAACATATGTAGTTCATACATCATGGCTTGTTTGCTATTATTGAAAATAACAAATTATCACATGGGATCATTTCTATGTTCCATATGACTCTCTTAACATCTACTAATCACTACCAATAAGGACAACAAAACATACATAGGTAAAAACGACTTACGTTATTTTGTAATAGTCATCATTAATTGAACAGGTTATTTATTTGACACAGCAGTTTACCAAAATTAATAGTAATAAAATATCGTCATTTATTTCAACATGCTTTTTTAATCACTTGGTCCTTGGGATGTTGCATAATCATTGGGAAAAAATGTGTTTTGTTGCGTTTTGTTATCATTCCAAAAGTACATAGTGAAAATATTTCATTGCATTTTGGAATATTTGAATATTTATGGATCAATAAACATCATATAAGTTCATAGTTTAGGCGATGAGCAAAGGTGGAAGCTTGTCACCTAACTTTAATGGTGCTTACCATCTTTAAGTGTCACTTAATTTGTCAGTATCACTTTTCAGTTATGCAGTTATAGGCATCACTTTATTTATATGCCCAACAATTATATGCATGAAACCCAATGTTAAGCCAACAAATGGAGGGGGGAAAAAAATCAAAAAATCGAATCAAAAAATAAAATCAACACACATAGCGTTTTATAATTCAGGGTCAGTTCTCCTCATGTTAAGCACATATCCTCTTATTTTCTACTTAAAAGATGTATATAACTTTTTTTGTTCATATTTAGACAGTTAATCCCTTATATCTTCATTATTCTAAAGTTGTATGTTTATCACTCTTTGCTTGGTAGGTACTTAAGCAAATCCAAGGGATCAAATGCAAGAAGCTTCATGATGAAAAAGCTAAAAATATATCATAACTTTGTAACAATCGTCAGAAATATGAAATCAAAAACCAAATATTGGTTATATGCTAGCTTAAAAAAATCAAAACAAAAAATATGTAAAAGCATACCTCATTCTAAAAGGCTGAATGAGGCATAGTTTCATATGTAAAATTGATAATGAAGTTATTAAAGCTGGTTATAAATCACATCGATAAAAATTGACTGTTCACAATTTTCTTATAATAAAAGAGAAAAAAATGTAAAATTAATAGGGCATGTGTATCTTCTTTCTTAATGTTTTCATCTCTTACCCCGTTGGACGCAAAGCAAAATAAGATATTTTTTAAAGTAATCCAATATATTATCAACTTAACAATACATACCAGGCATTAACAACATAAATGTTTAATCAAAAGTAACATTACATGGCATAACGACATAAATGTTTAATGAGACCAAATTTACAGCGATGGTAATAATCTACGAAGCTGAAAACGAAAAATGAAGCTAACATTAACAAATCAGGGCATATTTTTCAGAAAAATACCTAAAACATGGTCAAAGTTCGAAATCGACGCAACAGCCTAGGCGATGAGCAAAGTTGAAGAATCACAACAGAATAAGTTCACCATAGTGCACAAAATACTTCGACTGCATGTTGCAACCGAATGGAGGAGGAGTAGGTGTAATATACGGCAAGGGATAGCGTTGGTGATCAGATAGCAGTGGTGGTTGATTGGCGTCGATCGGTGATTATCACAATGGCGTTTAATTTGGTGCGATTAGGGCTGGTGTGAAAGTGAAATGTGAAATGTGAAACGTGAAGTATGAAAGAAAACATGGAAGGGTATATCTGGAAATTCAAAAAGACGCGGTTGAAAACGGTACATGGAATTCTTATTATTAGTAGTAAAGATATGCATTGGCTATCATAAAATATTATTTAAAAATATACATAAATGTGTAATAAATTTGAAATATATTTAGATATTGAATAAAATTAACTTTTAAAATATTTGATTAGATTTTGACTTAGTCTATAAAATTCAAAGTCAAATTGTAAAGTTTAAAATATCTAATTTTGACTAGGTAAACTATTTTAAATTTCAAATTTAGATCTACAAAATTAATTAATATCCTTTAATTAATTAAAATAAATATTTTATATTTTGAATAAAACTAACCTTTACAAAACATAAAAATAAATTTTTGAATATATAAACAATTGAAAATTTGCAATTAATTGAAGAATATAATTTTTATATATATTTTTAATGAATCAAACATTCACATTTGTGTATGTATAATAATAATAAATTAAACATTATTAAAATTATTTAATGTAAATATAATAATATATTATTAATATATCTAAGTTCATAATTTGAAAGATTATACCTAAACATATTTTTACATATACATAGTTTTATAAACATTTCAAAATTATAATACATATATAACTTAAAATTACTAACTAGTACTTTTAAATTATTATATATCAATTTAAAAAAATTAAAAATATAATAGGGCCAATTTTTTTAAATTTACGAAAATTTAAAATAATTATATTTGATAACAAAGATGTTAATGTGATAAAATAGAATATAATAATATGAGACAACAAATGCGCAAATAAAATTATTATATATAATTGAGTTGTTGCATGATGTATGTATATAAAGTGTAAAATAGATTATACCTTAAAGATGAAGCCTTTGAATGTGCCTTGCTTAGTGGGATCTTCTGAATTCACCCTGAATCGATTTCTATAAGTTGCAATGATCAAGTGTACCGCTGAAATTTTTTGATTTGATGTAATTCGGGTTATCTAATTTTCGACAATAGGGAGGGAAGGAAGGTTGCTCATGATCTAAAAGGAAATAGAAGGAAGTAAGACTAAAAATGTGGAAGTTTAAAAAGGAGATAAATTCTCCATCTTTTACTCATTCCCTTTTTACGAAGTATTCAGAATTGGGTTTGACATTTAAACTCTACTCCTCTACACCGTACTACTCTAGCTAGGGATTTTGATCTTGAGTTGACTATGGTTGACCATGATATTGACCTTATACAACCGAGGGGATAAGTTCTTTATTGAATGGTGTTTCACTTCTAATGCTTCAACTCTTACCCAATTGTAGTCGCTCGATGGTCATCATGCCATGATTTAACTATAATCAAGTGAAGTATCCATGTAGAAGCTCAACAGTATTCTTAATCCAAGAGAACTGCGTAATATCACCACTTCAAGATTTCATGCATGACATAGTTGTTATTAACCAATAGGAAATTCTCGGGTGATCATTCCATAGTTACCCAGTACACAAGCTCTTGGTGCCCCCAACAGCCATGAGTAAATACATTGCCCAACATTTGGAGAGTGTTATGTACTCTAGTCTCAATGGATGTATTGATCTCCTTTCTTGAAACATCTTGACCAAGAATATTTAAAATAATCATTTATTTTATATTGTGGTAATGCTCTCATAATTACAACTCCTTGTAATTATTATAACATAACATATCATTTAAGGTTTTTCTATTTAATATACTTAAATTAGTTCCTTAACAACCTATCACAATATAACTAGTATGTAATAGAAGATAAACACCTTTATTATGAACAAGATTGGTCACAGAGTTAGATATATGTAACAAATTACATAATTTCCCTAAGGCATACCCCTAACTCTCTCAATTTTGTTTTCAAATTAATACATTCAATATTTTATTGTTTAGTCAAAATATGTATTTGAAAAAGTTGCAATATATATATATATATATATATATATATATATCTATGTGTGGAACGTTTTAATTAATCAATCATGTTGTTGGAGCAATTTACTAATTGTGGCAATATTCAAAATGATCATGTTTATATATATATGTGTGTGCGTGTGTGTGTGTTTATGTGATATTTCAAATCTCAAAATTAAAGTTAAGATAATTTTTATTATGGATAAGCATAGAAACTTTGCCTTGTAAAGATTGGACATAGTATTAGCTGGGTGTTGCTAAAAGAGGAAGGTGAAATCAATTAAAAATGTTACATTGTTCTTCCTCTTTGGATTTAGATTTGATTTGATCTAGATCTGACACATATATTTATATATCATTTCCTTCTTCTCTTAAACATTAAGCATTCACCTATTTAGAAGATATATGATATATAAGTGGCAATATAATTATCACATATATGTATATATATAAGGTCTAAACTATATATGTGGTACCACTAATATCTATATATAAAAAATACACATATTATAGTAAATTTAAACATATATATGGACACACACACTTAGGCATTTATATTGCCAATATTCATATCAAATTATCGTATGCATATATAAGTAAAATATATTGTATATATCATAGATATATATCCCAACATGTATAAATCTATATAGTTATACACATGTTTATACTTCGTTATACTATCTTGTGATGTTTCTAAATATATACATGTTATATTTGAATAAATATTCAATTAAATTAATTGATATGAGTAACTAATAAATATATAATATATTTTATATAAAATATTATTTTATTTAACAAATAGATTGGATCTAATGCTAGCAAATAGACTTTGTATGCTCACTAAGATCCAAATAGAGGTTTTTTTTAAATTACCGATTTCAACCATTACAAAATGGACCGGGTTCGAACATATGTAACCCATGATGTTCTTCACCATCGCTTCCCATATTGACATTGCCACAACTCTTAAGCATGAACCAAGGTGGAGATGATGAAGGAAGAAGCTAATTTCTTAGGTTGAATTATAGCTATGGATTGGTGATGAATGTTTTATCGAGTTGATTTGAAGGATTGTCTTGATAGATGAATTCTAGATTTGAATGAATTCAAGAGTCGATATGTCCTGGGATGTCCATCTTATCGACACTCAAATTCAACCATCAAATATTTATTGTCCTACAAAGTAAAGCTCAGTACTTCCTTGGGTTTCATCTAGTTCCGTTAACGTAAATCGTATATTAATAGATACTATCGGACACATAGTTTCATCGCATACAGAAGCTCGAATGATAGTATGAGCGGGCTATTTACATAGAGTTTTCTATACACGAACACAGGACACACACTGCATAGCCGCCTCGGTATGTACATAACCCAATTGATCAACACACGTCGACATCCATTTGATCCTATACATTGGATACATGTGAGGTTTAATCAAAGTAAAAGGAGAATTTAAAATTAATTGACCATGCTCGTCCTCAAGCTTCAAATCTTTAAATGGAACACCATAGAGATTCTGAGTGTCTCTCCACCTCTGCCACAACTCCATCTGCTTTTACATCCACTCCTCTGATATCAGTCTCTATCTTTGCCCCGTCTTTAACTTCCACTCCTTCCAAAGCTAGGCTCAACACCAACTTGCACAACCACTATAGATTATTCAATATACGACCACAGGGGAAGTCGGGAAGGCATTGCTGCTGACCCTAATCTAGTCGATGTTATAATCCTTGACAATCCCCCGGATTCCTCGGCTTCGACGTTAACGACCATGGATCTTAAAAGAATTCATAAGTGCCATGGCCTGCCCCAAGAAGAGACTTTACTCCCTCTTCCTTCAAAAGAGCACATGGTCCGTTGGAAGGTTACATAACCTGTAACTGAAACATGTGCCTATCAAGCGTCCTTCCTCCATCTAATTACTTCCTTGTATGGATGCTTCAACTCACGAAGCTGGCTCTAGCTTAAGTTCACCCGAATGGATACGTTGCTCTCCTACACCTATATAATCTTCTCTTAACATTTAGGCAAGAAACCTACTTTCGAAGAGATTCGATATATATATATATATAATTTCATGAAGAGTCCGACTACCATTTCTTACTTTCTTGGAGCTGGTTCATGGTTGCTGAGTCACTGTCAGACTCCATAAAAGATTAAGCCACTTCAAAGATGAATATTTCTTTGTTAAGTGTCCAAATGATTTTTCTCTAAGCTGGTTGTCTAGTTGTAAATTCCAATTCCATACATCCCATTCCACTTGACCTCACTTCACTCAAGTTACTAATGATTTCCTATTCCTTTTACACTTAATCCTCAAAGCATCAGAATGTATTTTTAGCTCAAACACTACAGCGCCTAAGAAATGTCCCAACTGATAAGGGAAAGAAAGTAAATCTTCTCAGCGACCTTTGACTTTGCCACTTCTAACTATTGCACAATGGTCGAAGGGTCAACTATGTATGACCATATTAAATGTTGCTCAAGCCGCTTTGTGGACTAAGATTGATCCTCTAGCTCTAGCACATCATGAACCTCTAAACATGGTGGAGGACGTCTATATCACTAGTAAGGAAGATGAGAGAAAGAAGAAAGGATGACAATGAAGAAGCGAATAAAGATGATGAGTGTAACGACCCACAAATTTGACACTTCAAATATTAAAATAATTAAAAATGAATTTTCAATAAAAGGGGTATTTGGTGTAATTTTTTATTCATTGTGAAGGTCTTTCCGAGCTGATCAGTTAAATATATAATTTTGATGGGTTTAGAGTTTTAGCTTGCAAAATAGAGGCGTTACAATGTTTAAATAGGATATGCTACTACTTTTTAGCTAAACAGTTACACTTAACTGAATATATCTCATTTCCTATATAAATAATGCTCATAAACCCTAAAGAGCGCTAATCATATCAGTCTCTCTTCCTTAATCACAAAATTCCTCTTAATCGTATTTAAATGGCGTATGATTTTTGCTAATTACAAATTGATTTAAAATTCAAAGTGCTCAAACCCCAATACATTATATATCATTGCGAAGCTATAGACGAGTGGAGTTTACAAACAATATTCTTCTATCGAGATGGTGCTTTGGTTGGCAAGAAATAGGCAAACTATTTACAACCATCTATTTTAGGGTTTCAAAATGAATGATGGGTCGACGACAATTGAACTATCGGAAGTGACAATCGTGTAGAAGGCATCAAGGGTTGTCGATCTATATGGTTGGATTGACGAAATTGTCATTAGATTCATCGGAATTCAATGAGGAAGTAGGGGTGACTTCTGGGATGCCACGAGGGGTGGGGTGCTGTTTGGCGAAGGTATGTCATCGGTGAGGTTGGATTAGAGTAACAATGCCTGTGGCAGCAGTGATTTAAGGTTAAAGTAGGTGGCTATATGGGTTATGGGGCTTCACTAAGTACTGTAGCGGAACGACATCATTTACATTTTAGTCGCCGTGAATTAAATAATTATATAAATAACCTTATGACTTACAATTGTCTTATCTTCTGCATACGAACTTCGATTCACATGCGGTTTCTTCCGTTGGACTCGTGGTAGAATTCTGGATGTTTTGACCTTAGGTTTATTGGGTTTGGAGGCTGTTAACAAAAGCACATTGGTATGATTTATTTATTTAATTAATTGAATGTTTAAATTATAGAATATTTATCCATTGATGAAAAATCGTATTTATTGATATATGTTGTATTCAATGGATGACTGTTGGTTATTATAACATTTTAAATGTATTGTGTCCTGATTAGATAATTTGTTGATTATTGCATTATTGGGCGTTTAATTATAATAAATATTTGATTTAAATTGGAAAATGATTAATTGGAATAAAATAAATGATAATGAGAAAATATGGTAAATGAATGATAAGTAAGGTTATTTACATATTTTGGATGGTATATGTAAATAATAAAGAATTAATGAATTTCAGTCAAATCAAAGTATGGAATTAAATAAGGTTATTATTTATGAATTTTTGGAAAAATTCATAAATAATAACTAAAATTATATTTTAAATTGAAGAAAAACATCGGTTTTAAATATTGTGTTTTGGATGGAGATAATATGTGATTAATTATTAATTGACTTACCACATATGGTTGCTTATGACGATGAAATCGCATTAGGACGGGTATGCGATGCTTTACCATTATTACTACAAGGTGAAGGGTGGTTGGTTATTGTTATATGATGATTAAGACTATTTTACTAATGTTGATTGGACTAGTGCACATTTGATGATTGATGCTGTGTTATTAATGTTATTTGGATTAGTACACATTTGATGATTGATGTCGTGTCACTATTATGGGGTGATCAGTATACATTTGATGATTTATACTGAAATTAGTGATGTGTTGCTATAATGGATAATTGGTATGTCTGTAAGTGTCTATGTTGTTATTTTCTTATTTAATGATTGGGGTTAACACCAAGTATTATTAAATATATGTGATGTTTAATTGCTAAGTGTACTATTATTGTTGTTCCCCCATATGATGATTTGTTGGTATGGATAAGTAAAAATATTGTTTTTCGCTATATTGGTTGCATGGATGATATGGTTGTTATGTACTAACAAGTATTTGGATGTAGGAAAAGAGAATGAAATAGAACTACACGGGCCTAATCCCCTAAAAGAGGCATGTAGGCAGTCATTTTCCATGCACTATCCCACAGTTCCCTTGCGGTCGGGATATATAGAAATTGGTGCACTCCCAAACATAGTTGAAATATTTTTCTCTTTTATTATGTGTATTTTTTTTAAGTTTGCAAATGAAAACACAAAAGATGGTTCGATACATCTCTTACATCGTAGTTACATAGTTCTTATTTTAAGATTGAGTGGTTAATGTATTAAAATATGTATTTTATCTGATATATGGAATGCATGTAATATTAAGCCACAAAAGAATATTTATGTTTAAATTCCGTTGTGAGGTTCCCTTTTTTTATGTTTACTATTTTAGACTCTTTTAATTTTTATATACCTACAGTCCACTGTCTTTAACATTTGAAATTAGTTGTAAGCGTATTTTTTCAGCATTTATGATCATTTTTAGATGTTAAAAATAGTTGGTCATTACAATGAGGAGGAGGGAGACAAAGATGATGATGGAGAGGAGTCGACTGGCGAAATAGCCGAAGGAGAGGGGACCTCGGCTTCTGCCACTAGACTGATTCGAATTAAGATAACATCCTGAAGTTTAGTTTCGAGCACGCCAATGTCCAATTGGAGAGTTAGCTCCACTTCTAATCGTTGAAGAGATTTGCAGCTAAATGATTTTCCTAATACGACCCTTCTAGAATTCGACATAGACAACTTTCTTGCTTCAAACCTTCCAAACCTAAACCAAGCACTTGTCAATGCACCCCTGCCTCTTAAGGGAGTTGACATCCCACTTGAGAGCCCGACCGAGCATGGTCTGTAGGTTCAATAGGGCACACCAACACATCACACCTCAGTTAGGATCACAAGCACATTCACTCTTCATGTACTCTTATCTAATTGCTAAGTTCTAATTTTGCCATTTCTTCTTTCCAAGTTTAATGGATTGTTCTCGCCACTTAGGATACCTAGTAAGAAAACAACCAGCTTTCGATCATACCGACCCTCCAACCACACCCTAGGCATGACTCTCATCGTTAGTCAAACAGCGAGAGGACCATAAGGAAGGAACGGGAAAGGCAAGAAGACAAAGAAAGAAGGTGCCCCTCTGGCGACGACCATGGATCTTGTGACCATTTTAGGCCTGGAAGGGGATCTGATTCCATGCGTCACGAATGCTCCCCACTCCATCAATCAATGGGCCCATGCTTCGATAGACCCAATTCCTCTAAGAGGCAAACTCTCCTCCAACTTCCAAAGCTTCGATCACCGCTACCCCCTCTAATATAGGCCATAGATCCTACCCAAAAACCCAAAACTACACTTTCTTCTTCTAATTCTCCATCAAGGAGGCCCAACAAGGAACAACTTACCACTTTCGCTACTTCTGTGCCTATTGGGTCAAGCCCGTTCTAGCAGAGGATGAAATTGGTAAATTTCAAAATAAACTTCCCCTTTTGGATATTAATAGGCCTATGTAATCTCTTAACTAGCATTAGATCCAATTTATTAATTAAAATAAAATTATGTTCCATTTTAAAGTATTTTATATTTATTTAATTAATCTTATTAATTAAATTTATTCAATGATTGTTCTAAGTATATCTCATATATTCATGGCATGACATGATAAGGTATAGGTATGTGGGGGTGTGTAATTAATTGGAAGTTTTGTTTTCCATTATTTAGGTATATGTTGGATCAGTAATCTCACTTTAGAAAAATGGAGGATAAAAAGGCATCCAACTAAAAGACCATAAGTCGACACTGACCTGTGCAAGTCAACTCGGTACCGATTTGACTTTGCATATGCTGAGTTGTCCATGGTCTCTTCTTGGAATCTCCCGCCGGATGTAGAGAACGTAGGAAGAAATTTTTGAAGCTTATCTCGTTGATCTTCATCTATAAATAGAGGGAGAAAGGTACAAAATTGGGAGCTTTTCTTTACTTTCTAAATTTACTAATTTTAACAAAACGCCCTGTTGGATGCTTACCGAGTTGTAAGCAATAAAGTTGTAAAATTATAGTTGCAATGGATCTCATAAATCATATACAAAGTTTAAGTAGATATAGGCCAGAGTATTTGCGGAACCATCATAATTTCTTGTGTGTCATTTATCTCATTTTTATTTATTTCTTCATTAATCTCTACTTACAATCTGGTTGGGTGTTTCTTCAACTTTTGACATAAACATTTTGGTGCTTTCACTGAGAAATCGCTAAATTCTCAATCTTTAGATCTATCTTGAACCTTTGGATTATTACAATCCATGAGTTAGATTTGAAAATTATTGTTGAAGGGTTTTTGATTGCTTAAATTTCCATAAAGTCTATCATTGGATCCAAGAAAGCTACGGCACCCATAAATGCCATAGAGAAGTCACATACTTCTAGGCCCACTAATGAAGCTGAAAATGGGGGCTTTTGACACAAAGAAGAGACAAATTAACTTGTTGCCACTAAAATTCCAAGTGTACTAGAAATGGCAATTAAGATTGATTTAGATGGAATGGTGAAGATAATCATACAGTTAATGGAGATCTAGAATGCTACGATAAAGCAGAAGAAGGAGAGTGTGGATTTGATGACTTGGCTATCCCTGAGACGTAGGAGGTGTAGAAAGGAGTTATCATCTTCTGATTCGGAAGAAGAGAATCCTTCTTCATTAAACGAAAACCACAAACATGGAAAATAGAAGATAACGGGAAATGAGAAGGTTCAGGTAAACAACACATAACTCGGCATTGAGTTGACTCCATAACTTAGCTTCGAGTTGAGACCCCGAGTGGCGATCGAAGAGTTAGATTGGGAGTTATAGGTAATGTTGATGTTAAACAAGAGTGGTGGTGTTCAAACCGATGCTACCGAACCATCGACAGAGGGATCGTAAACAACAAACAATTGGATGAATGGTTCTCTCGGAGATAGGGGAACCCAAACATCAAGGAACTAACCAAGAGCGTTTTGTGGAGCCAAACACTCGGGGCAGGCCTTTCTTTTCTCCATTTAGTCGATACAGCTAATCTGGAGTATATTGCTAATATGGTGAGGAGGCTGGTGAATGAGAACCAGCATAGGAGCACTGATGATTGGGTTTCTTCACCTAGTAGAAACCCATTTACTAAAAACTTTTTATGATAGGATTATCTTAGGGGATTTTTGATACCTATGATGTCATCATATAACGAAATGACTGATCCAAGGTAACATCTTATGAAGTACGAGTGGCACGTGGATGGTGTCAGAGCAACTAACGATGTGAGATTTAGATGTTTTCTGATATTGCTTGAGGAAGTGGCTATGATGTGGTTCACTCGGCTCGTGCCGAGATCTATATCTTCACTTGATCAACTGGTTAGGAAGTTTGTAGAGCAATTCCGACTTCACACTACTCGTCCAAAGGACATGATGTCCTTATCGAACATCTTTAGAGTCCTAGAAAGACTTTGAAGAAATTTTTGAGTATATTTAACACTAATGTGACTGAAGTGAGCAACACCAAGGTAGATATTATGCTGATGACACATTGATTAAAAGAATTCATTCGGATATCAATTTTGGTAAATGGATAAAGATGAAACTAACATTGACCATGAAGGAGTTTTACTAAAATGTGACCCAATATCTAGGCTTGGAGGAGGTAGATATGGCCATTGGCGAGGCTGGTAGAAGACCATATGATGATATTGTGTAGAAAACATCACTTTGAAGCAAACTGGTGGGAGCATCAATAACATTGCGATTAATGTTGGAAACAAGAACAATAAAAAAAAGAGGAAACCAAGGTGCTGGAGGTAGAAAGCAAGATTACAAGAAGCGTCCCAAGTATCCAAAGCATGAAGATTACACCTCGCTGAACGAGACCGTAGAGAACATTTACCTTGCCATACATGGCACTAAAAGTTACATAAATTCGACTCGAAGGAAGTCGACTGGGTGAGAGATGATGTCTAGGAAGTATTGTTGCTTCAATGAAACCCACGAGCATTATATAAACGAGTGTCAACATTTGCAGGATATAATCGAAGGTCCGATATGAAAGAAGAAACTTCAACAATGCGTGAAAGACCTACAGGATGGCGGGCACATGAATGATCGACCCCAAGGGCTAATAGCTCAATGGGGTTAGGCTAGGTCTAGTAGAGAGGAACCTAGGTAGCCTAAAAGGAGACCTATGACCAATAACATTACTGGTAGACCCCATCCGACCAAGAAAATCTGGAATGAGATGGAGGGATATGGGAGTTCAATAAAATACGTTGTTCAGGAGAGTTGCTTTGCTCTCGAAGATGGAGCTCTGGAGAAACAACTAAGGTTAATGAATGATGATATAATATTTAGAAATAGTGATGCAGATGAAGTATAAGTGTTAACACTTGCCTCTTTGGTGATTAAAGCCGTCATTAGGTCGACTGCTGTGAAACGAGTTCTTGTTGATTGTGGGAGCTCAGTCAATATTTCATTCAAGTAAACTCATGATCAAAGAGGATGGATGGGCAAGATCTGAAGCCATGTAAATCCCACATCCAGGGATTCACTAGAGATGCTACAAAGCCTATTGGATGTGTTGACGTACCGGTGGAGTTTGGTGAAGGTAACCACAAAAGAGTGTGGGTGTATACCTTTGTTGCTATAATCACATACTCTACTTACAATGCCTTTTCAGGCCGACCGATCCTTGCTAGTTTCAGAGTGGCCTTAGTTGTATGGTACTTAATGATGAAGTTCCAGACTAAAAATGGGTTAGGAGCTATTCAATGAGATCAGGTTACAAGACGTGAACGCTACGTTTCAGAGCTAAGAGAGGCCAAGCGACATCAAAAAGGAAAAGGTGCAGAGATTACTCTCCTCATCAAATCAATTAATGCATAGCAACCACCACCTAAGCCCTGGCTCGAACGATATAGTAAATTTTACAAATCTATGGAAGAAAGAGTCAGAGGATGTAAGGACAACCCTAGCCGAGCTGGAAATTAACATCCTGGTCGATTAGGATAACGCCACTTGGGGACTAAAGATCGGATCTCAGCTTAGCGTGAAGATGAAGAAGGAGTTAGTTGGGTTTCTCCGGGAAAACCTAGATGTGTTTGCCTGGATGCATTCTAATATGTATTGAATATCACCGTTGATAACATGCCATACATTGAATGTAAACCCGTGATGCCCTCCTATGAAGCAGAATAGGAGTAACCTGGGATCGGAGCGATCCGCTATGTTGAAAGAGAAAGTGGATAAGATGAAGGATAATGGCTTCATCCACGATGTTATATAATTTAAATGGGTATCGAATCCAATGCTAGTTAAGCCTAATGGAAAATGGCGGACAAGCATCGACTATTAAGACTAGAGTAAAGCATGCCCTAAAGGACAGCTTCTTGCTCCCTAAGATAGACCAACTAGTGGACTCAATTTCTAAACATGAGTTGATATCCTTTATGGATGCTTATTCCAGTTACAATCATATGTCAATTCACATTTCAGATCAAGAGCACACCAGTTTCATTACCGATCTAGGATTGTATTGGTATAATGTGTCTTAGCGTTCAGTCTGAAGAATATAGGAGCTACATACCAGAGATTGGTAAATTCAATGTTCAAAGATCAAATGGGATATATAATGGTGGTTTATATGGACACTATGCTGGTAAAATCAAAGTGATCGATGAACCATATGAGAGACCTCTCGAAGATGTTTAATGTACTTCAAAGATATGGAACGAAGCTCAATCCATTGAAATGATCTTCTGGAGTAGCATTAGGAAAGTTTTTGAGTTTCATTGTAAACTCAAGGTGCATAGAAGCTAATCCAAAGCATATTAAAGCATTAGGAGATGTTGAATCCCCGAGGACAATGAAGGCAATGCAAAGCTTGAATGGAAAGGTCATTATGCTGAGCCGATTTATCTCAAAAGCGACGGATAAATGTATGTCACTCTTTGATGCCCTCAAAAGGGAGAAAGGGAAGTTTGTCTAGACGGAGGAGTGCCAGAAAGATTTCCAAGCCTTATTCGACCACATGGAGAGACCACTAGTCTTATCGAAGCCTTTGGAAGTAGAGGACTTATTTGTTTACTTGGTAGTATTTTTTCATGCATTGAGTGCTACTATAGTATGTAAAGAGTCCAAAATCCAAAGGCATGTGTATTACATTAGCAACCGACTCACTAGAGCAGAGAAGAATCATCCAAAGTTAGAGAAGTTAGCTTGTTTCTTGTTGATTGCTTTGAGAAAGTTACGGCCCTACTTTCAATCTCATCTGGTAAAAGTAATGACCAGTCAACCTTTGAGATAAGTGTTGTTAACCCAAAAAATGGATCAACACCCTGGTTAGAATGTGAAAACACCAGCCATGTTCTCAAAGAGCAATAATGTAAAAAATAAATGTTTAAAAGAATGGAAAAAGAAAGAAGACAAGAGATTTTTATAGTGGTTCGACTATTAACGAAGCCTATGTTCACTTTATAGTTTCTACTGTAGACTGATTACTGCTACAAGTAGTGTTTGGTTACAAGGCTTTTGATTGTCCTTAGCTAGATTGAATCCCCAAAGTTGGAATCCACTGGAGAATCACAGTGAATCCCTTTGGAGATTGTTGTAAGGGAGATGAGATGTGAAGAAAGTTTCTAGCAGAGCTTCAGCAGCCAGTCCGGAGAAGATCCCCTTTGTATTGCAGGTAGGATGGTATTTATAGAGATTGGAGAGTTTCCGGGTCAGGCCTGTTCAATGCCTATTTGCAAATAGACTCGAGAAGATGCAATGAAGCTTAGCTCGCGACCCGAGCCAAAACCATGGATTGCAAACGATCCATGGATTTAGTTCGCGTGCGAGCCAATCACTTAGCTCCTCCTTTCCCTTTTTCGCCTAGTTAGCTCGCCAAGAATACACTAACAAGTATGGATTGCTGGTGATCCATGGTGTATGGATCGCTAGCGATCCATACACTTAGAATATTTTGGCTTTCTTCGCTTTCCATGTGCCTTAGCGACCCAGTGATGAAGTATGGATTGCTGGCGATCTATGCACTTAGACTTTTCTGGATTTTGATGTCTGGCACGCTTTTGTTGATTTATAGCGACGTTGTTTGTGTAGTCTCATTGCATGTCACTTTGTTTTGATGATGATATTTTTGTTAGTTGTGTTTGTCTCCTTGTTCTAGTCCCTTCGATTGGCTTTTGAGCTATTCTGACTCGATGGAGTTCTCTCGACTTCCTCTGGATTCCACTGGGTTAAAAACCCGGATAAAATTTGCCCCCCAAAGTATGCCTTTGTTGAAAACAAGGCATGCTCTAGAAGTAACTTCTTTTGAGTTTTCATTTTGTTAAATCTAGTTGATCGTGTCGAGGTTACCATGCAAATTTGGCTTTGACTGTTGATTTTTTGATGTGAATCGTCAAAGTCCACCTCAAGATGTTGTTCTCAATTGACTGACTTCTGATAACCGTTCATTTTTTGATTTCGATCTGAATTTCAATTCCTGGTATTGACGATGCAATCTTTGCTCCGTAGTTTACGCAAGGGTTTAGGTCGGTAAGTGGGTGCATGATGTAGGTTTGGAGTTGTCCTATATAGTTTTAATTCAACTGACGGTGAAGCTAAGTTTTGTCTCGAAAGATTGAACATTGTTCTGGAGCAAAGTCTCGCACTTTGTCTTTAATTGTTCCTTTTTGAGAACCTGGTTAAGCTCCCGTCGATGTTTTTGAATTCCAATGCGACGATTTATTCCAAAATCGGATATAGTGGATGATTCAATTGTATCGCTCTTCCCGTTTCTGTATTCCAGTGATCCTGGAAAGAAAAGCTTCCCATGTCACTTCAGATAGTAGCTCCGTTATCGATCATGTAAGAGATAATTTCAAAGGACAATATGGATTTTTTTTTTCAAATGCAAGCATGCTATCTACGCTAGATTGTTTGTTTGTAGAATTCAGGATAATGGACTCTTCTTATGCAGATAACACATGCATTTGCCCCAGTCAACGCTTGGAACCCGACTGGTTAACATACACCGACTTCCCTTGGATTCTAGGCATTGGTTATACGTGGATATTATTAATAAAACATATCTGACAGGGTTGAATTCCAAGTTTTGTTGTTGAAAATGACTTTTCGGTCATCCAATCTTTATTCTAGCGGAGGGACTTCCACTCCTCCAGAAGCTAGGCCCTTTGCAACTTAGGCTTTGCTTATTATTCCTGTCATCTCAGGATGATCAATTACAGTTAAATTACAAGGCACAGTTGCTTTTGTAGAGTTGTAGTTGAAGTTTGATCCGGCACAGCTTCAGCCTTCAGAAACTAGTGCATGAGTTATTCGATCACGAATATCCTTCCTTTGTGGTTTCTAAAATTCGATCTGCATACTAGCTTTTATCTTAGGGGACTATTGGCTTAATTCCTCGGCTTCAAGAATTGCTTTTTATAGAACTATAAGGTAGCTTGGTTTAGCCAGTTTTATGATTGTTCTTATTTATGTTCAGTCGAGTTCATGCTCAGCTGAGCTCGTTTGACAAAGTGTTGGTGTAAATGCCTTAGCCTACAGGGCTGATTACTTTGACTACTGAACCAACACATTTTGGGAGGTTAGGTCTCCTAAGAAATAAGTTCGATTGCCCCAATTCGATTGACACAATAGCTCCTATCTTTGGGAACTAGGGACTTTGTTGCTTAATCCCAAGATGTGAGTTTAGTAATGATGTCAGTAGGCATTAGAAAGATTTGTTTTTGGCATCTTTTGCTAAAGTAAATTCTTCCGAGTCCGACATTGAGATCCTAATCATGTGTTGGTTTCTATCTTAGCAAACTCATGTACGGATGACTCAAACCTGTGGATTTTTCCTTGATGTTGTGGATCTTTGGATAACATAAGATTCCAGAAGGTAGGATTAAAGAGTCAATCAAGCTTTTGTTTCTATTTCCGAAAGTCGATGTATCGATAGTTTCATCCTGGGAGTTTCTCCTTAGCATCACCAAACTTTGGGTAATGGCATATTCCTGCAAGTTGGAACCAAATGGTTTAGTTAGACCTTGAGTAGGTCATCGATCTTTTTCATCATTGCCAGACTATGAGTGACGGTTGATTTCTAAACGTTAAATCCTCCATTTCCTTTGTTGGTGATTTTATTGCCAGAATGCTTTGTTTTATGATACAGAACCGTTATCTAACCAACCTCGCAGTTATTCGTGTTTGGACTTTGAAACATTTCTTTCGATCAAGTATGTGTGTCAATCCCTCCTTGAGGGACTAGCTATTTCGAACACCTATATTTGGGCGATTGTGAGAGGTGGAGATCTGTGGGGCGAATTGCTCAATTGCCCCTAGTCTTGCTCTCAATCCTATATGGAATTGAGGATGTTTGAGTTTATTTTCGACCTTCCATGATTGCTCCCACTTGTCCTTGGCCATGCATCATTTTATTGGTTGTTGATGTCGTCATGGAAGTTTTGTTCATATGTCAACTCCTATCTTTGTGAATTGATAACCTAGCTGCTTGGTTCTAAGCAACATCTCCTCGAGGCTGCCTATTTTTTGGCTGTATCTAAATTCTTTCTAAGTTGAATTTTGGAAATTCGATTGTCCACCATCTTTCATCCTTAGAAATTAGCACAGGAGCAATTAAATCCTAGGATTTCCTTTCTGTGCAGCTCTATTCCCGTGAAGTGGCTGATTCCTGCGATGTCAGGTTGAACCATCCGGCTAACCTATGAAAGGATATGTCTTCGAGTCATTGTCTATCACTGGGCAATAGTAGTTTTCTAAAGACAAGGGTAGAAACTCAGTTAAGATCCAATGTCTATCTCCGGAAGCTAGTGCATCGATGGGTCACCAGGATGAGTGTTTCTCATCAGCCCTGTAGATTAAAGTTTTCCTAGCATTGCTGGGCAATACCGGTACTTAGTAAGTAGAAAGTTTTCCAGAGTTTCCAGGGCAACACCGGTACTTATGAAATAGAAAGTTTCCCAGCGTTGTCGGGGTAACGCCAGTACTTAGGAAATAGAAAATTTTCCTTGCATTGCCAGTGCAACACCAGTACTTGAAAGATAAAAAAATGCCTTGGCGTTGCCGAGGCAACACCAACACTCAGGGAGTTTGGGATCGATTTTCCCCATTGATTCGGCGGTAATTTTAGTCCAGTTGGGTGCTAATTTCGATCTTCAAAAACTAACCCTTCGATGATCGGATTGTAGAAGTATTTTCTTAGTGCAGCCTATCTTTGGGCAGTGTTAAAGTTACATTGGTGAGAATTGAATCATTCATCTGATCCTGTAGAGTTGAGTAGATTCCTTTTAACCCAATGTGGTTGTTTTCTCAACGTTGCTTAAATCTGGGATACACCACGTTTTGGAGGGGTGAGAGTCCCAGGCATTTCTGTTGCCTAACTTTATTTATAACCATCAAGTATTACCCTTGGAGATGTAAGGTTGTTGCTTAACCAATTCTATAATTATTCTTATTCATGAAAAATCGAACTTCCTCCAACCGGTTTTTGTTACGATCTAACGAATATTGGCAGAGTCCTTCATTTCTAGGCGTCAAACTCCAGGTTCTTATAGAAAATTTGAAATTGTGGAGCAAGTCATCACATTGCGCCCGGTACGACCGTGTTCATTTCTATACTGATCATGGACTGGTAGAGTTCGGTAGTGTTTGTCTTGAATCCATGACACCTAACCTTGCTTGTTTCAGGCCATATGCATTATGCTGGACTAATAGCATTGTTTCGGATATCAACCTTATTCGTTGGTTCCAATCTTCGGGAATCAATGGTTTAGCTACTCGATTTTGAGCGTTCTCTCCTTATCGTTGTTTGTCTTCGGATAACAGCTGGTTTTTTGCAACTTAGTGTTTGAGACCTCATTCGAGCACCTACTTCTGTCATCGGAAGCTGGTGCATTGATGATTTGATTCTGGAAATGCCTTCTGACGTCGTCTATCTCTGTACGACAGTAAGTTCCTCCTTTTATTGCAAGTTGGAGCGATCTTTTATCCTGACCAAGTGTTAATGTTTTGTGTGCCCCTCAATCAATAGGGCTGATTATTTTGAACAATTGATGTGAGAGTTGATATTCTAGGCGACTCCCTAGATGCCCTCGGTCAAAGTTACGTTGCAGCTCCTATTTTTGGGAACTCGTGGTGTGGGTGTCTTGAATTTTGACATTTTTTACATTAACTTTGGTTAAAGATCAAAATTCTTTGCCGACTTCTTGGTTTGTGAGCTTTGCGGCACTACCGAAGCAATGTCGGTTCTTTCGGATAGTGGGAGTTGATCCCTGCTGATCCTGCAATAGACAAGTTTCCCGGTGTTGTCGGGACAACACTAGTACTTAGAAAATTTAGCGGTTCATCGATGATGCCAGAGCAACATCAAGCAGTGTTAGCGCTGCTTATTAGATGTGCATCTTATGAAATGCACACCTTTGAGAGTGTGTGGCTTATGAAATGCACGGCTTTTGAGAGTGTGCGGCTCATGGGATAGATACGACCCGACGGCCCGGAACAGTTTGGAACTTCTTGACATTGCCAATCTTCGGGTAACGTGAGGAGTTTGTACTTCGAAAGCATGGTCCAACAGCTCAAGAAGTGATGCGCGACTTATGGGAGTGCACGCAATGGTTTGGGCTTCTTGGTGTTGGAATAGCGATACGAGTTCTTAGAAGGTAAGGATCGAGTTTTCCTATCAATCCGGCGATTTGACTTCGCTAAAACACGATTTCGTCGGTTCTAAGAGATAGTTGGTTTTTGGATCAGATAACCATGGCTTGGACGATCCTCTTGTATTTCAGAAAGATGTGCATAGCCAAATAGATAAGGTTGTCATGGTGGAGAAATCTATAGCCGACCGCATGGAGATAGTTATGAAGAAAGATCTTATGGGAGTTAGGGTAATACCTCAGTTTTTGGTCCAAACTTCCTTTAGAGAATTGGTCTTTAAGTGGCATACAGTCTAAGAGGAAAAGGAACTGGTCACCAAGGGTGATAAAGGAAAGGTTGGGAGGAAGTAAGCAAGTATTATGCTTCTATTTCATTTGTTGCACTAGCTAGATCGTTAAGTCTGTAGTTGTCAAAATGCCATAATTTTTGATCCGGCATAACAGAACTGTGGTATGATTAGTCTTGGCCTTCCTTGTGGCTATTCAAGTGTGTGTGATGCCCCCCATGCCACAGGGATGTTGGCGCACTTGAACTGTACCAGGGTCTCTCCACAACTTGTTTGGTTGCTCCCAGTCCAGTGGGTGTGGTTCTCCCAAGTTCTAAGTCTTGGCTTGATTCGAGTCAACCTCTGATTAACCACAAGTTTGGTTCAGTTTTGGCCTAGTTCTTTTGAGCGACTTTGAAGCTTTGGAGTTCAGCACTGTTTATTTCATCGGTCATTGGAAGTGATTCTATTAATTTTGCAGAGTGGTTGATATGATTGTCGATTAGTGGCCCCAGAGCGTGACCTCGTTGACTTCGGGGAGCTTCGGATTAGACGACTATTGATCTTCCAGCTCACCTTCGTGGATATTAGTCGTACTTAAATTTCGATGATCTACCGGTTCGCCTTCATGATGGTTTAGTTCGTGAAAGACCTTCACGTTCACGAAGGGTTTTTTGGATCAGATGGCCGCCGATCTACCATTTCACCTTCATGATGGTTTAGTTCATGAAAGACCTTCACTTCGCAAAGGGTTTCTTGGATCAGATTATCGCTGATCTACCGGTTCATCTTCATGATGGTTTAGTTCATGAAAGACTTCAACGTTTGCAAAGAGTTTTTTGGATCAGATGACCGTTGATCTACCGGTTCACCTTCACGATTGTTTAGTTCGTGAAAGACCTTCACGTTCGCGAAGGGTTTTGTGGTCAGATGTTTGATGACCAGACGGCCTTGGAACTATAATTTATCGATTATGACAGGAATTTTGGGATTTGGCTCGCGGGAACACTGTTTTATTGGTTCATGGAGACTAAGGGTTGGATCTGTTTGTTCGACAATCCTTTGGACAAGACTTCTCGATGCTACCAGAGCAACGCCTGTTCTCAAAAGGGGGATCGACATGAATAGTCGAGGGCATAGAAGCATTTCTCTTGCAGTGCTCTCTGCAATGCCCTAGTGCCGGTTCTCAGAAGGCATCGTTTTAGGTTGCTGCCCCATTCCTTAGTTGTTAGCTAGCTTGAGTGTTATTTGATAATCATCCTTTCGTCTGATTTCGTCAGTTAGCTGGGGCGCTTTTCTACTAGGTATTAGTAGCCTTGCTTGGGTAGAAGGTCCCTAAGGTTCTGTAGCTCCTTCACCATTTGGTATGTTCTTTGGAAAATTGCCGGGTTTGCGTTCTTCCAATTGCACTACTTCTAGTCTTTAGAACCGGTTTGCCTTCCCATATAATTATTCCAGGCTAAAAGATTGTTTCATCCCTTAATGATTCCTAAGGGCCTTGTAGTAGACTGCATCCGTCGCCCTTGCTTCGTCCATATGCTAGTCGTACCTGTAACACAGAAATTTTGAATCGGTTGTACAAAAGGTATAGTTGGCATGATAAACTTTTTTGGATATTCTGCATGTTGAACGACTTCGATGAATGGGTTTCGATTGGGGAAGATGCTCTAATCGTTGTCAGGCCGGTTCGTTTTCAAGTTACGGCTGTTTATAATGCTTGAGAATTATATATGCATAATTGTCTATGCTTGAATGATTGGAAATGCCGACTGAATGGCGAAACACTTATGATGGGGTCATGGATCAGTGATGATCCCCAAAAAATTTCAAACTATGTGAGATCAGTCGGGGTGGCAAAGAAGGCCCCATAAGGTTGCATTCTAAATGGCATTTGGAGTTCGCTTGTTTGAGTTATGGGAAAAAGAAGATGGATCGGCATTGATGGATCGGTGGTATTTTACTTGGAGTTCGACTCGAGAAAATTTGCCATTTGCTTGGAGTCACAGACTTTGAAGTGCTGGGTTGGTGACAAGCGTTGCTTGGAGCCATTTGCATGTTTGCTTGGAGAAAATCTTGGTTTACTCGAGTCTGATTTCGGGCCAGAATTTTCTAGGTTCACTTCGAGTCAAATGGGTGATTACCCGAGTTTGACTTCGAGTCAGGACTTCCAGAATCTGTTTCAGGTCGAATAGGCGATTACTCGAGTTTGACTTCGAGTCAACCCTGAAGCGAGTTTTTCAACAACCATTTTGATGATTTTCGACGACGGCCATTCGTGATTCGACGATGTGAGCTCCATGATGGGATTGGAAGCCGGTCAGTCGGGAGTGGTCACAATATACCATTGGAGCTTGGCATTGTAATTGATCTCGGTTTGCATCATATTTTCTTGGTCCTCCTGCCTCTAGGAATACCGTTTAAGTAGCAGTTCCTCATCCATTGCTTGGCACTATGCTACGACATGGATTTAAGTGCTTCTTCTAGCGTTTTGCACATAGGCATTTTCATCCAATTTGTCTTCCTCGAATTGTTTGTCATCTTCAGAGCCGGAGAGAGCCATCGTTATAACCTTCCCTGAGTTGTTCATCCCTAAGTTCGGGTTTGTAGCCGGTGCTTTTGTAGTAGGTGGAGTGTTAACGTTTTCTTCCATCATGATTCTTGGAGTTCCGCCCATTGCTTCCTTTCGATTATATCCCTTTCAAACGACCCCGACAGGGGTCTCGTTGCCCGGTCAACGAGTCTGGGTCCAGGGGATAACTTTATGGATCGCTAGCGATCCATAGCTTCTGGCTCAATAGCGATCTAGTAGCTTGACAAGCTTCCCCTTACCTTCTGCCTTGAAGCTCATGGCGACCTAGCAAAATAGTATGGATCGATGGCGATCCATAGTACATGGATCGTTAGTGATCCATGTACTTAACTGATTTCAGTACTTTGTCTTCTAGGGTATCTATTGGATCATGATGCGAGAGAGATGATTGACCCACGAGCAAACATCATGGATCGCTAGTGATCCATAGGAGATGGGGGTTCAGGGGTAACGCCCCTGAAGTTTACGGTATATGTTACGAACCTATCTGATCCAAAGTAGATAGCTAGATCCTTCGAACAGAGATTAAGGATCTAACTTCTAAACCTACCTGATCCAAAGTAGATAGCTAGATCTTTGCCTGAGTTGGGTTCACAGTGAAAGCACTAAAATGTTAACCCAAAAAATGGACCAACACCCTGGTTTGAGTGTGAAAGCACCAGCCCTGTTCTCATTGAGCAATAACGTAAACAGTAAATGTAGAAAAGAACAGAAAAGGAAAGAAGACAAGAGATTTTCATAGTGGTTCAGCTGTTAATGAAGCCTACGTCCACTTTATAGTTTCTATTATAGACTGATTGTTGTTAAAAATAGTTTTTGGTTACAAGGCTTTTGATTGTCCTTAGCTAGATTGAATCCCCAGAGTTGGAATCCATTGGAGAATCACAGTGAATCCCTTTGGAGATTGTTGTGAGGGAGATGAGACGTGAAGAAAGTTTCCAGTAGAGCTTCAGCAACCAGTCCGAAGAAGATCCACTTTGTGTTGCAGGTAGGATGGTATTTACAGAGATTGGAGAGTTTTTGGGCCAGGCCTGTTCACTGACTGTTTGCAAATGAACTCAGGAAGATGCAACGAAGCTCAGCTCGAGACCCAAGCCAAAACCATGGATCGCTAGCGATCCATGGATTTAGCTCACATGTGAGCCAATCACTTAGCTCCTTATTTCCCTTCTTCGCCTAGTTAGCTCGACAAGAATCCATGAACAAGTATGGATCGCTGGCGATCCATGGTGTATGGATCGCTGGCGATCTACACACTTAACATATTTTGGCTTTCTTTGCTTCACATGTACCTTAGCGACCCAGTGATGAAGTATGGATCGTTGGCGATCCATAGTGTATGGATCGCTGGCGATCCATAGTGTATGGATCGCTAGCAATCCATGCACTTAGACTTTTTCTGGGCTTTGATGTCTGGCATGCTTTTGTTGCTTTGTATCGACGTTGTTCGTATAGTCTCGTTGCATGTTACTTTATTTGATGACAATCTTTTTGTTAGTTGCATTTGGCTCCTTATTCTAGTCCCTTCGATTGGCTTTTGAGCTATTCTGTCTCCATGGAGTTCTCTCGACTTCCTCTGGATTCTGCTGGGTTAAAAACTCGGATAACAAGTGTTGCACTGACTCGAGACTTCGGGAAGGTTACTGATGTGGAACATCAAGTTAAGCTATTATGATATAACCAACCATCCTAGGAAGGTGATACAAGGATGGGCATTGGCTAATTTCATTGTCGAGTTTACCTCCTAAGATGAAGAAGCGGAGGAAGATGGAGAACGACTTGCTCAATAGAGACATTACATAGACGGAGCATCTAATGAACGCAGCTCTGAGGCAGGAATGATCTTAGTAACCCCAGAGGAATGGACAATCTATTATGCCTTGAAGCTTGAGTTTCCCATAACGAACAATGAAGCTGAGTACAAAGCACTGATCTCGAGGCTCAAGATAGCAAAAGAATTGGGAATCAAAGCAGTGTATATATACAGCGACTCTTGATTGGCGGTCTGTCAGGTGAAGAAAGAATTCCATGCTAAGGGAACAAGACTTGCCCCTTACTTGACGAAGGTTCTCGAACTGCTAAATGATATCGAATGTTACACGATAACGCACATTCCCAAAGAAAAGAACACGAAGGCTGATTCGTTGGCAAAGCTAGCCAAATCGAGGGATGAGCAGCTTATGGGATTGTTCTAGTGGAGTTTTGTTAGCTCTGAGAATCGATTAGATGGATTTCAATTGGATCTTGGAGGTTGAAGTGGAAAAGGAGTCATAGATGACGCCAGCCAAGGAATATTTGTTGAAGGGTACTCTCTGAATGGAAGAAATGAATGAAGGAAACTCCAAAGCAATGTACCGCGATTTATTATTCAGGAAGGACTGTTATACATGAGAGGATTCTCTGCTCCCTTACTATGATATGTCATTAAAGCGGAAGCTAAAAAGATCCTTGCGATGTACACGAAGGTGCTTGTGGCGATCACACTAAGGGGCAAGCTTTGGCAAGGAAGATTCTTCGATGCTGATACTTGTGCCCAACAATAACCCAGGATGTGGATGATTACACCAAGAAATGTGATAGGTGCTAAAGTTTTATGAAGAATCCTAGATCCCCATCCATAGAGATCATACAAATGATCAATCCATGGCCATTTGTTGTTTGGGTAATCAACATCATCGGTTTGCTACCAATGTCAAAGGGCAGAACGAAGTATGTCGTTATTGTAGTTGACTATTTCATAAAGCAGGCTGAAGTGGAACCGTTGGCCACAATCACTATAAAGAAGGTGATAGACTTTATGGTGAAAAACATTATCTATCCATTTGAAGTTCCTTGAAAAATCACCATCGACAACAGGACCTAATTCGACAACGCTGAATTCAAAGATTTCTGCAATAAATACCGGATTGAAAAGAGAGTTGAAACTGTAGCATACCCATGAAAAAATGGATATGTAGAGGTGGCGAACAAGGTCATCAAATCTATTATAAAGGAATGGTCGACAAAGGCCAATGGTAAGTGGGTCGTTGAATTACCCCTAGCATTGTAGGCTTACTGAACGACTCACAAGTCTGCGACCAGCATACTCCATCCGCTCTGGCCTATAGATTATAGCTCATGATTCCAATTGAATTGGAAGTACCTTCTCATCAGAAAATTCATTACAATCCCAAGGAATGAGGAAATCTTGCTTGAGTCCCTTGACTTGATCGATGACAAGCATAAAGAAGCTGATTTAAGGGTCATTGCTCATTTGAAAAGAGTAGCACAAAAATTCAATGCAAGGTTCAAGAATCGAACCTTCGAGATCGATGATCTCATTCTGAAATGATTCTTTCCTGGCCTAGTGGCTCAGAGCCTGAATTGGGAAGGTGTAACATCCCTTATTTGGAGGCACGAAGCTAAACGCTTAAGATGCTGCAGTCATCCATAGCATTAACTTCCGATGACCAAATACGGTAATGTTAATGGTATCCATAGTACTAGAAGCACATGAATATGAAACAAAATCACATATTAAAAAAAACAACTTTTTTGATTACATTTCACAAAACATGTTTCATATTCCATTACACAATCCCAATCGTTTCCCAGGTTCAGATCAAATATAATTATTACGACATACGCCAAGAGTGGTATATGAAAATGCTCCCTTGGATGATCAGAGAACTAATATACTAACTGTCTCAACACAACATAGCGGAATTTAAAACAAAACAAAATCTTTATATATCTAGCATTGCCTCCTGCACATCTTCAGAAGCTTTATTCGCCCACCTACTAAAACCTGAAAAACTCAAACTCTCAATCTACTCAAATCAATTTTGAGCACCCGAGAGCTTAAGGGGAAAACATAAACTTTGAGTCAGACATAAAGCCTGGTGTGAATAATACTATACATCTCGGTTATATGATATTAAGTGAGCCACACCGCTTAGCGGAACGGGTTTCCCCTCACTAATATCTCTTTAAAACATATCTTTTTGAAAATCATAATCCTGCAACCAAACTGGTTAAATTGATTACATCAATAATAACAAATATCATAGATGCTTAAAACATAATAACTGGACTAGCTGTTTGGAAAAACTGTAGTTTTTTTTGGCTAACTACTAACCCTTGGCTGACTCAGGCCTACCAGACAAAATATCAAATGGTCTAACACCTGTTAGACAAGCTTCTGGATGGTCTGTCCTTAACTTACTTCTCCAAAGGACACCTGATCCTAATGGTTTTGCGGGCTCACCAATAACCTATCTCTGTACATAATATTCCTTTTTGTGCGTAACCATCATTTAAGTCTTACTGTGACTAAGCCCTACACACTGAAATTTTGGACTAAATTAGCTAGGGGCTAATAGCTAATGTATAGGGCGCGACCCTATACCAGTCTCATCTGGTCTTCTAATCCGAGTCATTTTCTTAGGGTTAACTACCCTTTAAATTTTTCTTGAAAACCTTTCTCAAAATGATTTAATCCCTTTAAATCATACATATACAAGGAAAATATATTCTTCACTTTACTCTAAGCTATTTTCCATGTTATTTATATAGTTTACTCAAAATAATATTGATGAAATATATTAAGGATTACATGTCCCTCCAAAATAAGTTAAAAACCCTTTTTAACTTGAAAACACTTAGGCTACACTACCATGGTAAATTATTCGAAACCTTTGTTTAAAATCTTTAAACAATTCTCTTTTGAAACCAATGAAAGTACCCCATTTGAAATCATTGTAAGTACCCCTTTCGATACAAGTAAAATACTTTACTTTATAACCTCAGGCCTAAAGGCCAAACATACCTTTCGAAACCATTGAAAACATCTTATTCAAACGCTTTATAAACCTTAGACATCTTCTTTTAAAATCCTTTAAATATGCCTTTCGAAACCATTGGAAACTTTCCATTTAATATAGGGTAAACCTTTCAAAAACACTGGGGAATCACCCATTCAAAACCTTATATACATATACCATTCGAAAATACTGGGAACCTTCCCTTCGAAACCTTTACTCGTTACCTTTCGAAAGCATTAAAGTATAATACTTAAAACAAACCTTTTGAAAGCTTTGGATTCAAGTATAAATGTGTGGAAAACCTTTCAAAACCTTTGGGTTTAATTTTCAAATATCAAAAAGGGTTATAAAACAGCCAAGTTGAAAGTAACTCTTTCGAAAGCAATTCCTAAGTAAAAGAAGTGGATGGTGTCGAAACTCATTCCTTCGAAAGCATTGGAGAAGCGGCTAATTTTTAAAAACAAAGTAACCCTTTCGAAACCAATCTGGGTCGAAAGGAAAAATGGTGGCAGTTAGGGGTTTCGACCCCTTCGAAAGCATCTACTTAAAACAAAGGCACAACCTCCTTCGAAAGCATTCTTTCTTTTGAAACATTGACCAAGTCGAAAGCTATTTTGTTCGAAATCATTCCTTTCAAAAGCAAAGCATGCAAATTTTCTCTAGAGAGAAAATTGAAGGCTTCGACCCCATCGAAACCCCTTGTTTTGACTCAGTACCTTTTGCTTGCATCCAATTCACTCTGTACCAAGTCTTTGATACTATGTGCCTTAGTTTCGATGGTGATGGAGGTGGAAATACTAAGTCGGAAACTAGGTGCCAAAAGTGGCGAAACATGTTTAAAGCATGTTTAAACTGATTTTTATCCTTTTAAAGTAATCCTTTCAACTAATCTGCCTTGTTTGTCAAAATATTATTGGTTGATAATTTTCTTTTCTTAAACTACTGCCGAAATTTCAGAATTAAACAGATTAAATTATTTACAAAGTGTCCCTTCTCCTTTTTTAAATATATAAAACATTTAAGTCCCATACCTTAAATAATTTTATATATCTATTAAAACAGTTAGGAAGATTCTACAAAAATTCACATAAATCTCTTTTAGTATCTTTTCTAACATATTTAAATTTCAAACCCAAAACACATACATAATTGTCGAAATTAATTTTAAACCCAAAAAACCTTTTTCTTCACTATAAAATTAATATTAATTCCATAATAATTCAGAAAATTATGAAAATTGAAATCCATTTCCAAAATATCATTTCTGACCTTATATAAAATTCGCAAGGTATTTGGATGGCATCATGTAAGTTTTTCAATCCGAAACACATCATAAAGTCAATATGGATTAACCTAATTCATCAACAAGTATATATAAACATCATTCAAAACATGGCAATACACTTGCAAAATCATTCGGGTATAACTTTAGAAAACAAAACTTCCAAAATATGAGATGTAGCATATTACTCACCTTTAACTTTGATGTTATGGAGTTGAGATTTAATCTTGGATTTAAGTTAATTGGCTTCTTCCTCTTGATTTAGCTTATCTTCCCCCTTTCTTTTTTAATGGTGGCCAGCCTCTAGCTCTTGTTTTAGTTTGTGAAATGAATGTGTAAAATGAATGTATGTGAGGGTTTAGGGTATTAGAATATGCCTTATTCCTATACTGCCCTTGTCTACTTACCCTAATTTAACTCATTTTAATTCCCTTAGTTCATTAGTTTAAATAGGCACGGCTACACCCTTTTTATACAAATCTCAATCCCTTAAATAATTAATCTTTATATTATTCTATTTAATTTAGCTAACTAAATCTCCTAAATAATGTTATAAAAAATTAGGGGTGTTACGAAAGATCGGTATGTAACTGAACACAAGCTTGGAGATGGAACATTCAAGCTAGCAATTGTCGATGGAATATCACTTCCGAGGGCATGGAATAGCAAACACTTATGACCTGTTTCGTTTAAATGTACTTTGTAAGTATCTAACTAGACTTTGTTGTAATAAGGCAGAAATAGAGGTCCGAAACACCATTTCTAATTAGCATTGACTGTCAAAACCCAAAGATAGGCGAGATCGAACATGGATGTCCGAAGATAAATGTCCAAAACATCGCTTCTCGCCGATAAGGAGCAGAAGTTGGAATGACAAGTGCCGGTATGGGCGAAGAAACTGAAAGAGGAGGAGGAAGATCATCAATCTTTTCATTCTTGATTTCCTAGACCTTTTTGGCTTGTAGGGTCTTCTCCTCCAAAAATGATGGCCCAGACATATGCTCATCATCCCCTATAATAGCTATGTCCTTGTCGTCCCGCATCAAGTTAGGATTATCAATGGCCTCTTCGGTTAATGCATGAATCTTTTCAGCATCAGGACTGGGAATTGGAATAGCTGAAGAAGTTAGAATTTGAGTGGAGGTAGATACAATAACTATTCTATTATTGAAGCCTGGATGCCCGAAGTCAAATCTCCTTTTGGTAAAGGGGCAAGAGCTTGTGAACATGAAACTTGAAAAATGAAAAACAATGATTAGATACATCAACTGGTGTTATTTTAGCATTCTCAAATACATAAGAAGTGAGTGATATACCTCCAAGAGAAATGGAGGTCATTTGCAAGGAGTCCACATGGAACTCCCTTCCATGATTGGAGATAAGATTTGCAGTTTTGGAATGAATTCCAGTTGTGATAACCGAGCTTTACGGGATTGTATCGTACATCGACTGAAGATTTCAAAGCAGTTGATGTTCTTGAAGTCGCCACGGTAGTTGGAGTTGTAGTAAGAGGCCCTAATGTGGAAAAAGACATTATTAGAAGTAGTTACAATGGGAATCTCTACTGGGAATTTCTTAGAGCGAGAGTATAACTTTCACCCAAATCTTTATAGCTAGATTCGAGGAGGACCCTGGCAGGCACATCAGCAGAAGCAACAACCTGAGTTTCCAACAAAATTTGGCCCATAGTGAGTGCATCCAAATCTTCATCATTTAAGAGTGGCAGTCGCTATATGATGTAACTTATATATGAAATGTGGAATGATCTATAATATGGAAAAATATAACTTAATCTAAAAATATAAGCAAGCTAAAAGAAAACAGTAAATAAAGATTGCACTAGCGATTTTATACTAGTTCGGACTTCCGATCCTACATCCAGTCCTAGACTCCTTTTAGAATTTCACTAAACAACCCTCGCTTTATCTGGAGGAACATGTTTCTATAATACCGCCTAAACAACCGAACATAACTTCAACAGCATTCCTGAAGATCACCAAACAAGATTTCACAAAAACAAAATAAATTATGATTTTGACTTCGATGTGTTCTTGACAGCATGGATCGATCACTTTTCAGTACACCTTCCTATAATATCCTTCGATGATATTGAACTGAACGTGCATTTAGGAAGTAAAAAATTGTTTTTGAAAGCTTTTGATCTTGTATAGAAAACAAGAGATGAAAGCACAAGAATAGAATTGTTAGATATATCTAAAACCTCAAAAGCAAACTCTATTTATAAAGTTGAAAAAGTTGCAATGAAGTTTTGTAAATGTTTGAAAAAGTCGTAGCCATTAGTAGGAGTTGTAACCTTTGGGAAGAAGACAACTCTTCATTTGAATTTTGATTGTTAACAGCTGATCGACATCTGAATTTTGCCTCAAACGCCCAAATCATTTCAAATATGAAGATATGCTTCTCTATTTTGAAAAAATGGCTATTTAAACGTTTGAATATTCATTTAGACGTCTGAAAAATAAGCTCAAATGTCTAGTTGAATTTATTAAACGTTTGAGTGGTCAAAAAAACAAGATATATAATTTAGGAATATTTATACGTCTGAGGCTTGTGTTTAGACGTCTGAAAAATAAGTTTGGACATTTAAATTCCATGTTTTTGTAAACAGAGAATAACTATAGTTTAGACATCTGAAAAATGTGATTAAATGTCTGAAAATTCAAAAATCTTTATTTTTCTTTTCAAAGTCATTTTCAAAATAAAAGTTCAATTAACAAATATTTTTCTAAGTAAAAATTCTATTAGAAATATTTGTGTGTGTGTAATATCATCAAAGGATATAATACAAGTATTTTCTAGACATTCATATAATGACTCATCTGAGATATGGTCTTCATTGATCGAGCTTGTCAGCTGTTGTCATTTGCCTTAGTTTTCATAGTTTGAATTTCCCTAAAATAATCAACTTGTACAATATATATTGAAATGTATGGTTATCGCTTCAAAACCAGAATCGAAGGTTCCAACGTTCTCCCATTTATTGACGATGACAACTATACATATACATACATACATACATATATATATATACATATATATATATATATTATGTATATATATATATATATTACCCCCCTAATTGATATATGTCTGTTTTTCTCCTCATTTGTCATCAACCAAAGGTAATATAAGAGAGAAAAAGTAGAATTTAGAAGAGGGTAAAAATATGACACACATTAACATATGAGAAATAGTTAAAAAAAACATCTAAAATATTTGTCATATGTATATAAATCATTTAGGAATTCGTGTATTTTAATATGTAGTCAATAATTTTTATATGAAAGCACTGATAACCTTATAATGACTTATAGCATTTTAAAAAAAAATCGTATTCTTAAAAGTCCCCGTAGAGAATTTCAAAGTGCAAACATATTACTAAGTAATCCTTTTTTGGGAAAATATTCTTTTTTTAAACACTTATACCCATAAAAATAAATTTCTTGTAAAGAAAATCTTTTATTTTTGATAAGTGCTTATGAGACTATAAATATCTTGTCAAAATATCCATATAATTATCTTTTTCAAAATTTTGTCAAAAATAAGTAATGGCTTTCAAAAGTAATATTTTTGTTAAAAAAACATAAAAAAATTATGAATTTTTTGTTTTTCTCCATTTGTAGTTCCATTTCCATATATATTGGATAATTTAGAATCCTTCTCCCCCTCAATGTGTGGTGTACCTATAAAAATTAAGAAATATGTTATGATGCGCACTTCCTACATTAGGGTCCAGGGTTAGATTTTCAGTAACTATACCCAAGAGGATTTGGTTAAACCTTTGAATATGTAATTTGAACTTAAATGTACTTCAGAAATAAAATTATTTACATACTTATTTCTAATAATTGTATTTCTAGTTTTGGGAACCCAAACACTAATAGTCTTGGATTTTTCTGATTTTATTTGACTTTTAATAACTTTGGGTTTTCTAAAATTAGTATATAAAGATGCATATTTCATTTTAGAACCAAAATTACTAATTTTAGAAGTTTTGAAACCCAAACAATTTTATTAAGGCAGGTTTTGAAAATTTATCTAATTTGTTAAACTCTCTTTGCCTTTATTAAATTTTGAATATTTTGTGATAAATCGTTAATCTTAGATTCTAAAGTAATAATTTGATATTTAGATATATCAAGAGATGATAGTAAATCACAATTTTCTTTTAAAAGTTTGACTTTCTCATCTCAATAGATTTTTAGTTCTTCTTGCAAAGCATGAATTTGAGAAGTCAAATTGTCATTAGATTCTTGAGCTTTACAAAATTCTTCTTCACGAATTACTTTCTCATCTTTCAGCATAATTATCTCTAATTCTGCTTTATCTAATTTTGCATATGCATCTTTTCTCAGTTTCTTTTCATTTTTCTTTTCTTTTAAAATACCTATATTAATTTTAAGTAAATCATCATAAGAGTAAGTCTGACGAACCTCATCATCGCCATAAAATAGACATTTGCTTGCTCTGTGTCACTTTCCTTGTTGGATGAAGAAGAATCAGAGTCATTCCAAGTGACTTGAAATGCCTTTTGCTTTGGTTTTGCCTCTTATTGCTTCTTGGATTTGTTTTCTTTATTTAGCTTCAAACAAACCCTTTTATGTGGCCCATCTTATCAAATTCAAAGCACTTCATAGTTGATGGGTTGGTATTAAAGTTATTTGACGGCATCTTGGATTTTAAATACTTTTTGAAACCCTTTGCAAGGTAGGCCAATTCATTTTGATTAATATCTGAATCATCTTCATCTTGAAATGCAACTGATTTCCTTTCTTTTTCCTGTTTCTTCCTGACGTGTAAATTCACTTCATAGGATAAGAGATTGCTGATTAACCCTTCAACCTTGAGTTTAGAAAGGTCGTTTTCTTCTTTAATAGCTGCCACTTTTCTTTCCCGCTCGTTTTTTAAAGAGGTTAAATTTTTTGAAACAACATCAAATTTGAATACATTTTCTCCTAATTGATTGAGTGCATGTGTAATATCTTGTAAACGTGAATAAATACCTGAAATTGGCTCATTTTCCTTCATTTTTAAAAGCTGCAATTGATTTTTCAACATGGAAAGGTTGCTCTGTTTAACTTTGTTTGTGCCTTCTAGTGTAATTTGCAGAATTTTCCATATTTCATATGTAGACTTACATATACAAAATCTATTGAAGTCATTCCTACCTAATGAACAAAATAAAATATTCATAGCTTTCATCTCTTGTTTTCTGTACAAGATCAAAAGCTGTCAATTTCTTACTTCCTAAATTTTGCACATTCACTTCAATATCATCAAAGGATATTATAGGAAGGGTGTATCGAAAAATGACTGATCTGTGTTGTCAAGAACACATGAAAGTCAAAATCAGAATTTATTCAATATTAGTATGACTAACTGTTGGTGATCTTCAGGCAAGGTGCCGAAGTCATGTTCTATTATTCAGGCGGTATTGTAGAAACCTGATCATTCGGATGAAGTGAGCATTGTTTAGTGAAATTCTAGGAGTTTGGGACAAGATGTAGGACGGAAAGTCCGAACTAGTATAATAATCGCTGGTGTAATTTTTATTTACTACTTTCTTTTAGCTTGCTTATATTGTAAGATTAAGTTATATTTTGTCATATTACAAATCATTCCACATTCCGCATATAAGTCACATCACATAGGGATTTTCAAAGAGGCAGTATTTCAATTTCTCTTCGTCACCTCAATGCCATCTAATTGTTCTCATTCTTGTTTAACTATTTCCTTCCAGGCCAATGCCAAGGCCTTAGGGTATCCTTTATCAAGCCACCCCGAATTCCCAGACTTAATGACATTCACATAGAAGCAAACTATGGTAGGCTCTATTTGGAACTTGATTCCATCCTCGGCAGTTTTCAAATAGAGCTTTGCGTCTTTTTATGCTCACTGAGAATTAACCAATTGCTCTACATACTCTTGAGCTTGGATAAGGGCATTATCTTTCTCTTTCTTTTAGACCTCCAATATAACCTTTCAAAATTTTATTTCTAAAGCTTGCTCATTAATCATCTTTTGGAATCAAATCTTAAGTCTGAGGCCGATGAGCATAAATTATAGGGACCAATTAATGAGCATTGAATATGTACATCTTGAATATATATATATATATATATATATATATATATATATATATATATATATATATCCAGCACTGATGGCCCAACTTCTATGAGTGCGTTGTATAAATTATTTATTTATATATATATATATATATATATATATTGTATTCAATTCAACTTTGACCTAGTAAAAGATATCTTAAATTCAAATTTCAAATTAAGATTTATTTCAAAATATCTACAATTCAAATTGAAACAAATATTTGTAAAGGCGACTAATTCAAATATAAATAAATATTTTAATAGTAATCTCGACTTAATATACATACGTACACACATATATATTAAATATAATTTATATATATATAAATCAATATATTAATTTAATTATTAAATTACATTTGGCACTAAATTTTTTTATTAAACCTGTGAGCAAAATGATATTTTTTGGCAAGGCAAAACGATATATTTTATTATTAAACCAAGCTTAGAAATTTTTATAGGCATATTTATATATTAATATAACTGAAAATAATTTAATTATATTGCAACAAAGTAATTCGAATTAAAATTTATATGATATATTATTTTATAGCCAAAATAATATGTCAAATATATATATATATAGTTTATCATTTGCAATTAATGTTTATAATATAAAATAAAATCAATTTTTATATTAATATTACTAAATTATTTAAATAAATGTACATAAAATTTGGAAACTTACAGACACACCCCCAAGGTGTAAATGGCATATGTAAAAGATGATAAAGAGCATATACCTCAAAGATCTGGCCTTTAGAAACAACTTGATTTGAAATACTCTTAGAATCCTTTGATTCGACACTCGAAATCGCTACGATCGAATGCACCACAAAATTTAGTATGTAATTGTTGTTTTTATAGTGAAAATAAGATCAGTTTTGTAGGGATATGCTTGAGCTATAGGTAGCCAAGGAAGGAGCAATAGGAACAAAGAAAATAATGAAGCCAGCCTTTCTTTAATAGAGAGAGATTTGGAAAATATCTTCCTCGTTTCTCTTTTACAAAATCAAAGCTAGATCCACCCTATTCTCCCCTATTTTGGTCGGCTATAATACGTCCTACATGGACCAATTACATCTCAAGGACAGTTTGGTAATTAATTATATTTAAAGTCTGTTTAATTATACATCGATATCATATATCGATGCGCGCATATATAACTTTTATATATATGTCCAAATAATTACTAATAGCACCCATAAAATTTCTATGAGCTACCCTAAAAAATAATAACACCCCAAACATAAATAACTAATATTTCTTGAAATATTAATTTAATTAATCTATAACACCTTTTAAACTAATTAAATCGTATGGTATTTTGGAGAATTTACGTATGCGGTTATGTGACCCATACCTATGAATTTAGTCAACGATTAATACTGAACGATTCAAATATTAATATTCACGCCTAACCTTTGCTAATGATGTGATAGTTTCATTAAATTCATGCTTACAAATCTCTTCGGAAATATCATATTTTACGTTTCCTTATGTTATACCTTTTAGTAGCGATAATTTACACACGTTCTCTTCATTATCTTTATATCACTTTAGGATATACGGAGTTCGATATAGGCTAAGACTCAAATATTATATGCATTCAATATAATTAGTTCATAAACAGAGTCCTTAGTTCAATAATAACAATTATTATTAATCGTTCTACCCTGGCCATATATTTTGACTTTGAGTTGATTATTGTTGAACGTGATAATAACCTCATACAATATAGGAGTCAAATTCTCTACCGAATACTACCTCACTTCAAGTGCTTCAACTCAAACCCAACTATAGTCGTTCAATGATTTATATGCCATGATTTAACTATAATCAAAGTGGAGTATTGACATTGAAGTTTCACTGTATTCTCAAGTCGAGAGAACCGTGTAACATCGTCACACAATGAGATTTCCAATTTGACCAAGTTGTTATCAACCATTATAAAAACTCTCATATGAGTCGTTCCTTAGTTATTCAATAAATACGAGTATGTAACCCCTTGGTCTCTCCAACATCCATGAGCAATACACTATTTCACATTTGGAGAGCGTTATGTACTCTGGTCTTGATGGAAGTATTGATATTCTTTTTGAAAATGTCTTGATAGGAATATTTAAAACATAACATTATTTTATATTTTGCTTAGTTACTCTCACAACTATTTTCAACTATAGTCATATAAAATTTTATTTAAGGATTTTCTTGTTAATATACTTTAAATTAACTACTTAATTAATTTTACCACAATATAGAAAAGTATATAAAGAAAACAAACACCTTTATTATGAACAAAATTGATTACAAAGTTAGATAGTACAATAAATTACATGATTTCCCAAAGGGCATACACTAACTCTCTCAGAAACTTCAGGCTAAATTGATTTAACTATTAAATCAATTTAATTAATTTATTTATGCTCCTTTAATTAAACCAACGTATAACTTTTATATATATCATTTTGATTAATTTTAAGACTTTAAATAAATGATTAAAAAGTCATAAAAAATTATACAATATTTATATTAACTTTATCATTAATTTGTAACATTTAAATTAATTTTATATTGGTCGAACTTAGAAATTAAGTAATATAATTTTATTGACTCTCTGATGTGAACTTGGTCTTAAGTCGGTATTTAAACAATTTAAATATTGGAGTCTATATGGACTTTGCTGAAGTACAGTATCGGGCAAAAGTTCAATCGCTTATAGATCATTTAGGAGAAATCTCATTTCTAATCTTTATTAAGCTGAACATAATAAAGACAATTTATGTATGTTTTCTTTTTGTCAACTCTGTATCATTAAGGTATCTCGAATTTGGTCAAAGGTGAAAAACTCTATTAATCAATAGTTAATTGGATATGCTATATTAAAGTCCTTGGTATAATCTAATAATATTTATCGATTAACCAATTTAATGTGGCCATAGTTGGGTACACTAGTCAATCTTATAGTTGGGTACCATAGTTGGATATAGAAAATTGCCTTGCATGGTTTAACTATGGTTGGGTAATCATATGGAGACCGTTACGTACACTGGTCTCAACAGTTCAATATCCTTTTCTCGATATATTTTGACTAGAAAGAGTTAAGAAATAAGTATTTAAATATCAATTCAATACTTATGATTACGAACACATTCACAAGTCATAACTGCAATCGATAAAATACTTCTTCTAAGGATTTTCTACTTAATTATGTTTAATGTGTTAATTAACATTACTTATATATCTATACAACAAAAACATATAAAAGAAAATAAAACCAAAAGCATGCTTTGTTTCGAACAAGATTGTTTTATGAGAGTTAAGTTATATGACTATTTATAGAATTTCCCATATGGCATATGTTTAACTCTATCAAGCCTAACTTAGACCATGATCGATGTTGAAGGTGATACCTGATTCCATCGTCGACGAAGAAGAAGGAAGTCGCAATGGAGAAGATGACAAGGAGAGCTTGGCCGAAACTCTAGGAGTGATAGAGGAAGAAGAAGCAATGTGATTGAAGAAAGTAATCTCGTTCGGTGATTGAAGAAAGCTAGGGCTTCGATTGGAAAAAGTGTCGAATGAGAAATCTCGTCCGGTGTTGCAGTTTCGTTCGGCATTGAGGAGGACCGAACCAAATATTTGGAGCGGTGATTTGGAGAAGTCATTCGGCAAAGAAGGAAGAAGTTCGTTTGGTACTTTTGAGCGGTGTTTTGCCAAACGAACTTTTTCGTTCGGTATTAAGGAAATGCCGGTCTAGATGCGCCGTTCAGTATTTGAGCATGCCGCTCTAATTAGGAAGATGTAGATGCTGGTCCAAATTTGTCACTCGGCGCTTTGCCGAAGCAAATACCAAGTGATGCATGTCGAACCAAGACTGCCGAATCAAATGTGTGCCGAACCAAACCTCAGGACTGCTATATAGCAGCTAACCCTCCTCATTTCTTCATTCTATAAATGGAAGAGCTTCCGGATAACAATGGCAGCCGAAATTGAGAGCTAATTTCAATTAATTTCAGAGCCATCCTAGAGAGCTGAAACTCTGCATAATTTTTTCTATATAGTACATTCTTCTTATGTATAGCCTCCGAAAGCGAATCAATCTTATAACTCTAATCTTTCAGTGATTAATAAAATCTCCTCTCCACAAATGGACGTGCACTGCCTCACGGTAGTGGAACCACTATAAATACTGGTGTTATTTATTTTTCTGCATTGCATTGATCTGTGACTATCTGTTCTGGTGTTTATCTCTGTATGTATCGTCTCACTACAGTCACGATCCAATTGTTTTCCACTGCATTGGGTTTTTTATTCCCTTAGACTGATCATCTAAAGGGATTTTCCCCAATAATCTGGTATGAGAACTGCAAGGTTGATTGAGGATTATTAGACGCTATGGCAAGAGATGAAGCGACTCCAGTTGTTACAAGACCCTATACTAGAGGGATGTATATCACGTCAGGATCACAGTTGACAATTGAGAAATGGAATGGGGATAAAGACTTCGAGAAGTGGCAATGAAGGATAAAGGTTGTTCTAATGAGGAATGAAGTCCATCTAGTAGTGTTTTCCCCTGAGGAGTTGACGACTAACATCTCAGTCGCGGAAAGGAAGGAGATGAAGAAATAGGCATTTACTACTTTACAGTCAGCTTTGGGAGAGAATGTCATCTCAGAGATTAGCATAGAGACCACTACTAGGGACATTTGGACCAAGCTAGAAAATCTCTACTTGAAGAAATCTCTGACTAACCGTCTGATATTGCTAAAGACATTTTTCACCATGCGGATGAGAGAGGGTACTTCAGTGAAGGAACATCTTAATTTCTTTGATGATCTCATGATGAAGATGAAGACTGTTGACTTAAAGATGGATGAGGAGCACATGTCAATGATTCTTTTGTGTTCTCTTCCGAAGGGTTAAATAGGTTTCACTAACAACCTTATCTTCGTTAGAGATACATTGACAGTGGAAGATGTGAAGTCAGGCCTTCTATCTGAGGGCTTGAGAGATAAGATGAAGGAGATAAGCGAAGAAAGTAGAGGTGGAAGTAGTAGTCACAGCCTGTTTGTTGAAAGAGGTAGAGAAGATAAGAAGAATTGGCACTCTAGAGGGCGTTCCAAGTCTAAGAAGCCCGGTAATGGCAGGAGAGGAAAGTCTAAGGATGGGAAGTGCTTTATCTGCAAGAAACCTGGTCATTGGAAAAAGAATTGTCCAGATTTGAAGAAGAAGGAAGAAGACGGATCTTCATCACTTGCGATGGAGAAGTCTGTATCTGACGATGTGTTGTTTGCAGCAGTATCGGATGTCTCAGACCATTGGATGTTGGACTCGGGGGAGTCTTTCCATATGACACCTAATAAGGATTACTTCAGTCCTTTCGTTGAATAAGAAGGAAGCTCTATTATTATGGGTAATGATGCTAGCTGTAGAGCAATGGGTGAAGGTACAGTGAGGATCAGGATGTTTGATAGAGTGATACGCACTTTGACAAGTGTTCGGTATGTTCTAGGTCTTCGGAAGTCCTTAATTTCTTTAAAACAATTGGCATCTTTGGGATGTAAGTTAACTACCGAGAAAAATAGTCTAAAGGTTTCGAGAGGTGCACTAGTTCTTATGAAAGGAGATGTGTTCCGAAATCTGTATTTGCTGAAAGGAACCACAGTTCTTGGAGAGTCATGTGTTGGAGTAGATAGTTCTCGTGCATTGGATGCCACAAGGCTTTGGCATCTCAGGTTGGGTCATATTTCAGAGAAGAGCTTAGAGTTGCTTCGAAGATGGAAGATGATCAAAGGAGAAAGCTTCAACAAGATGAACTTTTGCCAGGAGTGTGTGTTAGGCAAGCAAACTAAAGTATCATTTGGAGTTGGACTCCATAGATCGAGGCGAGTACTTGAGAACGTGCATACAGATGTTTGGGGACCAGTTGCTACTCCTTCTCTTGGAGAAGCAAAGTATTTTACCGCTTTTATTTATGACTTTTCCCAAAAAGTATGGGTGTATGTGATGAAGGCCAAATTAGAAAGTTTTGAGAAGTTCAAAGACTGGAAAGCGCTTGTTGAGAACCAATCTGGTTCTAGGTTGAAGGTGCTGAGATCTGATAATGGCGGTGAATTTGTCTCTAGGGAGTTCCTCGATTTTTGTAGATAGCATGGCATTTAGAGACATTTCACTACACCCGGAGATCCGCAATCCAATGGGGTTGTAGAAAGGATGAACAGGACTCTACTGGAGAAGGCTCGTTGCTTGAGATTGACGGTGGGCTTGTCTAGAGGCTTTTGGGCTGAGGCATTATCAACTGTGGCGCCGTGCTCAGCCATAGATAGGAAGATTCCAGAGGAGAAGTGGAAAGGTAAAGCAATGTATCTTGGTTACTTCCGAATTTTTGGTTGCCCTCTGTACGTTCATCATACAGGTGATGACAAGTTGGAGGCTAGAGCATACAAGGGCATACTAATGGGATACACCGATGGTATCAAAGGGTATCGAATTTGGAATCTTGTTGATCAAAAGATTGTTTATTCCAAACATGTTACTTTTGATGAGTCTGGTATGTTCAATCCGAAGGAGAATCTACCTACCACATCATAAGATTCTGATAAGCCTAAGGAGATGGAAGAAGTTCCCGTGTTTCAGCCAAATAGTAGAGTTGTTGTTGATGTTGTCGAGGAAAATGCAGTTGATGAAACATCACAAGATATTCCACAGGTAACTTCTAGTAGTGCCGGTGATGTGCATGAATCTAGAGGAAGTTCAGTTCAAGGTGGAGCTGAAAGGAGTTTAGGCGAAGCAGTAACTACCCGGGTCAGGCATAGGACTATTAGGCCGCCTGAAAGGTATGGTGATTGGCATTTTGCGAACCTTAGCCTTGGTGATCAGTTTGACTATGCCCTACATGTGGTTCATGAGAAGCCACTTGACCTTGATGAAGCTTTGAAGTCATGTGACAGTTCGAAGTGGATATGTGCTATGGAAGAGGAGTTAGAGTCGTTGAATAAGAACAAGACTTGGGATTTGGTACTACCTCCTCAAGGAAGCCGAGCCATTGGCTACAAGTGGGTGTTCAAGGTGAAGGATGATGGGAGATACAAGGCTAGACTAGTTTCTAAAGGGTTTTCACAAAGAAAGGGATTGGATTATGATGAGATATTCTCTCCAATAGTGAGGCATACGTCTATCCGCATTTTGCTCACTATCGTCGCAGCTCATGACTTGGAGCTGGAGCAACTGGACGTGAAAACCGCTTTCTTGTACGGAGACTTGGATGAGACCATCTGCATGAAGCAGCCAGAAGGATTTGTTGTAGATGGGAAAGAAAATTGGGATTGCAAATTGAAGGTCATTGTATGGACTTAAGCAGTCGCCTAGACAATGGTACAAGAGGTTTGACTCTTTTATGCTTTCACTTGGTTTTGATCATAGCATCAAAGACGCATGTGTGTACTTCAAGCATTTAAAGAATGGTAGATGGGTGTACCTACTTTTGTACGTGGATGATATGTTGATTGCTTCCAAGGATAAAGCTGAAATCGGTAGTTTAAAGCGAAAGCTAAAAGCGGAATTCGAAATGAAGGACCTTGGAGAAGCAAAGAAAATTTTGGATATGGAAATCCAAAGGGATAGAAAGCTAGGACTTTTGAGCTTCACTCAAAAGGAATACATTCAAAAGGTGCTTGCTCGGTTTAGCATGGAAGGGGCAAAGGCAATCAGCACATCCATGCCTTTGCACATACGGCTTTCTAGTAAAGGCTCTCCGATCTCGGAAAAGGACAAGGCTTATATGATGAAGGTCCCATATGCAAGTGCAGTTGGCAGCTTGATGTATGTCATGGTCTGCACTAGGCCTGACATTGCACAGGCGGTTGGATTGGTTAGTAGGTTCATGGTGAATCCAGGAAAGACGCACTGGGAAGCGGTGAAGTATATCTTCAGATACCTTAGAGGAACTCCAAACCATGGACTTGTCTTTGGCGGTAGAGGAAGAGATTTCAGCTTGGTTGGATTTTGCGATTTCGACTATGCCGGTGATAGAGATCGAAGGAAGTCAGCCTTCGGATATGTGTTCACCATTGGTGGGACAACGATCATTTGGAGAGTGAGGTTGCAGACGATTGTGGCTTTGTCTACTACAGAGGTAGATCTCATAGCTGCAGTTGAAGCAGCTAAGGAAGTGATTTATTTGAGGCGACTGTTGTGTGATTTGGAATTCGTATACGAAGGCGTGGATGTGTACTGTGATAGTCAGAGTGCAATTCACTTAGCTGAAAATATAGCGTTCTACTCGAGGACGAAGCATATTGAGGTGAGAGAGTCATTCCTTGTCTCGATGAGTGAAGAGAAATTGGTTCATCTTCAGAAAGTTCACACAAAGGAGAATGCAGCAGACATGTTTACCAAGTCGATGCCTGTTGCTAAGTTCGAGCATTGCTCTGACTTGATTCACTTAATGAAGTGCTAGGTGCCACGGGGTGGCACGGGGGAAGAGTTGAGATGGTTCGTGGAGACGTTTGTTTTCATGGTGGAGATTGATAGATTCTACACGGACTGGGTACTTCGAACACTTTGTTGACGGGCGGTGGCCTTGCCGGAGTTCATTGACAGAGTGTAATGGGTGATGGCATTGCCAAAGCTCATTGGGTAAGTATTCATTGCTTAGAGCATTAAGGTGTAGATTGTCTTGGATTGCTTGATGGAACATGGTATCAAGGTGGAGATTGTTGAAGGTGATACCTGATTCCATCGTCGACGAAGAAAAAGGAAGTCGCGGTGGAGAAGCTGACAAGGAAGAGCTTGGCCGAAACCCTAGGAGTGATAGAGGAAGAAGAAGCAACGTGATTGAAGAAAGTAATCTCGTTCGGTGATTGAAGAAAGCTAGGGCTTCGATCTGCAAAAGTGCCGGACGATAAATCTCATCCGGTGTTATAGTTTCGTTCGGCATTGAGGAGGACCAAACCAAATATTTGGAGTGGTGATTTGGAGAAGTCATTCGGCAAAGAAGGAAGAAGTTCATTCGGTAATTTTGAGCTGTGTTTTGCCGAACAAACTTTTTTGTTCGGTATTAAGGAAATGCCGGTCCAGATGCGCCGTTTGGTATTTGAGCATGTGGCTCCAATTAGGAAGATGTAGATGCTGGTCCAAATTTGTCCTCGGCGCTTTGCCGAACCAAATACCAATTGATGCATGCCAAACCAGGACTGCCGAACCAAATGTGTGCCGAACCAAATGATACCAAACCAAACCCCAGGATTGCTATATAGTAGCTAATCCTCCTCAATTTTTCACTCTATAAATAGAGGAGCTTCTGGACAATAATGGCAGCCGAAATTGAGAGCTAATTTCAGCCAATTTTAGAGCCATCCTAGAGAGCTGAAACTCTGCAGAATTTTGTCTGTATAGTAAATTCTTCTTATGTATAGCCTCCAAAAGCGAATCAATCTTATAACTCTAATCTTTCAGTGATTAATAACAAGTGGACGTACACTACCTCGCGGTAGTGGAACCACTATAAATACTGGTGTCATTTATTTTTCTGCATTGTATTGATCTGTGACTATCTGTTCTGGTGTTTATCTCTGTTTGTATCGTCTCACTACAATCACGATCCAGTTGTTTTCCACTATGTTGTGTTTTTTATTCCCTTGGACTGATCATCTGAAGGGATTTTCCCCAACAATCGATGAATAAAAATCATATATGTACTTGTGTATCTTAATTGACAACTCTCATTAAATTATATATAATAACTAATATCTTAATGATTCACTAAATGCTTTAATTTTTTTATAAAAGGGCCAAAAACTATCACTAACCCATTATTCAATCTAAGTATAGTCCAAATGTACCAATCAGACATATAAAATATTTGTATTCAATCCTAGAACTATATTTACTCATTTATCCGATTTGATAAGTTTATAAACAAAATTAATAATAAGTTCATTACTTCATGTTCCTTTCAATATAATATGTCAAGTTTATTAAATTATACCAATTATGGGTATATGTATAAAATAATGCTTCAAATGTCAAACTGACTAATTTATTCATTTTGTAAGTTTGTGGGGGGAGGTGGAGGGGGAGGAGGAATGTCATATAATGTGCAGTTGCTAACTCGGTAAACTTAGGAATCCTATGTGTAAATAAATCATGTTATTATTTATCTATATTTAATTGACCTTTTAAAATGTCAAATATAACTAACTAAATTCCAAACAAAATTTCCTAACTATTATACTAAATATTAAAGTTTTACAACTTATGTCATATAATCAAACACACACCAATATACGACTTACGTGAGTGTAACAATATACGAATTATGATGTTTTGTTAACATATATCAACGTTAGTATGCGTGGACACTAATAAATACATGATAAGTTTTCCACTACCATCGTCATCTTAATTTGACATCTTAGTTACTATTTCCCAACCATAACGAACCTCATCAATAAACTAGCCTTCCAAATACATAGTCTTGCTCACCTTATGAAACTTGGTCATACCATTATAACTAAAACAAAAAATGCACCATAACTTCCACCTTAGTCTTTCTAATGCCTGCCATACTAAAAACCAACTTTAGCAACTATCACACTACATAGTTATTGTACAAAACAAGTGAATAAATTAAAGATACAAGGAAAACAACTATAACAAGATTACTAAACAAAACAATCAAAATAAGAACACAACCAACATGCAAACAATGGTAATACAATGCAAGCAGAAGAAATCAACCTAACACAACATGTCATAAACTATAAACAACCATAGTTAAACCATGCAAGGCAATTTTTTTAAACCTAATCAATCACTAGAAAAACATAAGAATAATGCAACCAGCACAACCAACGTAAACATTGAATCAAAAATACCATTACCCTATCCATTTATGTGGATAACCATATCATCATAACTCAACTCCCTATAAGGGAATAGACTAGACATCTTTATAACTTTTTAGGTTAACTCACACATAATAAACATGGTTAATTCCTCATAATGAGTTTTAGGGAAACCTAAACTCATATCATCCACTCACACTACAACAAACAGGCCTTTTTATAGCGTTTAAAAACCGCTATTAAAACTTTTTACAGCGTTTTTATAAACGCCAGATATCAACATGTTGTAATAAGTCTGAGAGATACAATAGCGTTTCAAAATTGCCATGGAAAATGGGTTTTTAACAGCGTTTTTGTTGCCATCTTAGGCAGGTCGTATTGGTACAACAACTTTTCTATAGCGTTTGAAGCTTGCTGTAGAAAATCTTTTATGACACGTTTGAAACGCTGTAAAAAATTATAAAAATTTTCTTTTCACAGCTTGGTTAAAACGCTATTAAAAGTATAAAAGCTTTAAAAAAAATTATTTTCGTAGCCCGGTTAAAACGCTATAAAAAGTTTTCATAGCCTACTTAAAACGCCATAAAAAGTTTAAAAGTGTTATAAAAAATTCTTTTCATAGCCTAACTAAAACGCTATAAAAAATTTCCATGTTATTTTTTTATTGCCATATAAATTCAAGCCTACAATTTTGCAGTTACCAAGCTTATTTCAACTAATATATTATAATAATTCAAAAAACCGCACTTACCGCATTGTAATGTACATAATCAAACGAAGTCATAAGCCAAACCACAATATATATATATATATATATATCCATAATATTTCATACATGAAGTATTAAACATATAATATTTGTGACAAAAAGTAACAATACATACAACTGTAGCTAATCAAAATGATACATATTAAAAACAAGAGTGCGACATCATGTAGCTAACCAAAATGATACATACACAAAATGATCGACTTGAAAGAGAAAGAGTGCGACATCATGTAGCAACCTTTGCATCTCATATATGGTAGAATGGAAAATGCTTTGAAGGAGAAAGAGTGCAAGAACCTTTGCATCTCATATATTTCTGCAGACTAAATAAGAAAACCACTTCATTAACATGATAATTGCAAAAGACATACAAGAATAACTACTGAAAATGCTTACCCCCGATAATGTGACTATGGTTAACTAGTAGAGAGTGACATTACAGTTTATTCTACATTGCATATATACAACCTTAATTATTCTCTATGTGTCCACACCACTTACTTATTGACTTACTTATTCTACTAGCCCATCTTTCATCTACCAGCTTGAAAGTTACTCATGTTTTATATACAACTAATTCCTGATTCCAGGTGTACATGTAAAAAAATATATTAAGAGGTACTGGCTAACAGGCAACTAAACTACACATGAATTATTAAAATTGAAGAATGTAATACTTACAATTCACAGTTGTTTAAAACAGCAAGCTTGCTGGGAACACAACACTGTCCCCCTGATTTGCATGCTGTATCACAAGATTCCCCCTACCTAATAATTCGAAATGTAATGTGTGTATAAACGAACAATAATAACTATTGTGCTAAATATTTGAAATTCAACTAGAAACATACTTTCTGATGACAACATTCACTCCATATAATTTTGCTTCAGAGAACTCTATGATACCTGATGCTTATACTTCACTCTTTTTGAAACATTCAAAAAACAAAAATTAAACTTATGCGCACCAGATGTATTTGATTCCAGGGAAAAGCAGTGATGAAAATCGCTTGCATAAGCATTCTCATGCACCTGAAATATAAAACGATTGATAATGTTTTGCATGCATGTGGCTGAATATACCCACTCACTATGATATGAAGAACTAAAGAAACCATGTGGATGATAAAGATATGAAGAAAAAAGAAAATAAGGAAAGAAAAAAAAATCCATCTTCCATCATTAGGAGAACGCCTAAACAAGGAATACCTATTTATGGCTCTTAATTCATTGCAAACCCATAGGTGCTTAAGGTTGCGTATTTAAGTCTATGTGTAAAGTATAAAGCGAACATTACTTACGGTCCATAGGTACCTGAAGAAAAATTAGAAACAGAAAAGATTTACAAAGAACCACTTAGACTGCAAAAGACATGTTACCTGCTGTTAAGGGTTTGGCTATCTTCATCCTCAGTGCAAGGCCTTCTTGTGTCTGAGAAATTATTTATGACTAATGAGAGAATACACTAAGAAAAAATATGCAATGAAAAGTGATCAATGGATGATTATTTTATCTAATCATAAACAAAAATATTATTTTATATTTATTCCATGCAATATTTAAAAAAGAAATACCTCAACGAATAAGTAGCCATTTCTTAGTTTCTCCAAGTTTGGATTCCTAGATACATTTGTCCTGCAACCTGTGACGCCGTTGCACATGCACGTAACATTTACATTTATATTGAACAAAGAATATATATGTATATATATAATTGAATGAACGATTGCTAACCTTGATACCATTATATGCTACAAACTTCACCACCATTGAGCTACTTATCAAGTGTTATTTGTAACTATTCATTAGGTAAACAAAAATATTATATGCCTAAAATGCCATATATCTACTGGAACTCCCATTATCAGGTATGGAATCAAACTTTTTTGTATTTATTTCATTCTACATCATTGCCGCTCTTGAAGGCTGGAGATTAATGAGATTCTTCATCATGGTTCTGTTTACTGTATTTTATTTTTACAACTGTAAAAGCTGAGGTTGACATTCCACACTCAAATGAATAATATGTAAGCAATGAATTGGGTAAGAAAAGTGAAAGCGATTATGATGTTGATGGGTTATAGTACTGTTTTCAGAGGATGAAATAATTTTATTTGAAGTACTTTAAGATCTGGACATATGAATTATGGATTAGACAAAGAGCACGTGTTCATTTTTTTTATTTAGTAGCTAAATTTAGAGCTTCCCAAGTTTGTGAACTTACATAAGATAAGTTCTATAAGAAGAAGGTAAAAAAGATTAAAAAAAAACTACAAACCCGTATCCATTTAATCTGATATAGCTGAAGCACTAATGGGTTTTGAAACTACATAGTTTTCCTTTTGTTCTTCATACTCCTGCATTGTCCTGAATTTCTGCTGTCACTGTAGTGCAAAGCTGCAACCAAGAGAGTCAATTGTCACAAGTTTGACAAAAAGAAGCAATTGATACGTAACTCAGGGAATAGAGTAATAAATTTAGTAGATGTATAAAAATCATTTTCCATGGCATACACAAACTTGATCACTCTGAATCAAGTGTTCAAACTATATATCAAAATCAGTTTCAATTAATTCCTCCTGAAAATTAATTTTAGTACATTTGTTTGTGAATCCATCCTATAAGTTTGCTACCTAAGATTCATGTATCTGTTGTGAATCCATGCATCTGTTCCATGCAAGTTTTTATCGTGGTTTCAACCTAAGATTCTCTCTATATATTAACTTTCCTGGATGATCATTTACAGTAGTATCTATCATTTACAGTAGTATACAACTGTGCTGTGCCTGCTTCCTCAAAATTGAATACTCATCAGCCTAGCTGCTACCACTAATTCATGTTGGATGGAACTCAAGCATCGCAACCCTGTTACTTAATTATATTCGTTTATATTCCTTTATCTCATCTCCATCTCTTTCTTAATCATTGTCATGCATCATCCCATTTTTATTATTACGTTATTATGTACACGCACACATGCCATTCTGATCACAACATTGCTTAAATTTGTCAGTCATTGTCAACTTATGTACTGATTTACTCTTAAATGCCACTGGTTTACGTATTTTTAATTCATTACCTTCTAACAACCATGTTTGTATTATGCAATTTACATGTTGCACTTTGCTTTCTCAATACACACACACACATGCACTCTTGGACAGAACCTGTCTTTCTGCCCACCATGCACGCTCTCTGTCTTGCACAAATTTTTGACTATTCTTAAGCGTAAAAGGTTTTTTTTACAGTATGACATTCATCTAACATTCCTAATTTATATATATATAATAAATATATCATTTAATTTCTTGATTTGACCACTTTTGCCGTAAAATTGATTTTAAATTTTATGACCGTCAAATGATTTCTTAATCTTGCGCACAAGACATGGATGTGTATCAGAGGCAAAATGTAGCGGTGCATATTAAAGGAGGAGTTCAGAATACTAGGGAGCAAAGTATTTCAAATTTTAAACAATACCAAGCCCCAACCTCCTGATGTTCAAATACACACAAGCAGTTCTAATGTGAATGCTGCAAACACTACATTTCAGTCTTTAATAAAGCAAATCAGTCTTGAAATTATATTTAAAGACGGATCAAAGACCGAAATTTTAGTCTTTGAATTACTAGTCCCAAAAAAAATTTAAGACTGAGATTTCAGTCTCAAGATGTAAAGACTGATATTGCAGTCTTAAATATATTTAAAACTGAATTTTAAAGACCGAAATTTATTCTTCGCTAATACATTATAGATGTTATAACATGTATGACAAGTCCCTGCTCCGGTAGAAAACCAAAGCAAGGGCTCATCCCGCATTGGCTGTTGGATCAAAAATCCGATGACTCAAAGCAATGGTGATGCACTTTAGAAAGTATTGAACATTGCTAAAAGGCACTGATGTTTTGAACTGTTAGACTTTGATCCATTAGTTCAGAACAGTGGGTGAACCAATGCTTTTTTTTTTCTTTAGTAACCATAGCAGGTGATTCATATCCCTCTTACACATGACATGATCATTTATTAGAGCTTCTTTATGGTTCCTTAAAGAGTTAAAACAAGAATGTCAGATAGGATAAAAACTTACATTGCAGATAAAGTGAAGATGATGAGAAGTACAAGAGAGAGGCCATAAGCAAAGGGAGAATAAGAGTATTTTCCAGTACTGCAGCAACAATGATAGAAACAACCACATAACATGACCAATGCAAAAACCACAAACCATACAGCTGCAATGATGAATATAGGAACACCAGTATATGCAACAGACTGCATTAAAAATTGCTTACATCAGTGACATAGTTGTTCGTTTTATTGGCTTATAAGCTCAATATGCACATTCAGATTAATAGTAAAAAGATTATATAAGTATGCATATATCAGTGCAAAATGCATATAATATTTATATGTCAGTGTAAATGTTTAAGCTATTAACAAGAGATGGCTTGTTATTGGGCCTAAGAGGAAAAGGGTTCTTACATCTTCAGGTATATCAGAGTCATACCTTAAAATTTGACATTGGAGAGGGAAAATGATGTATTTTCAGTCATGTCATAGTTCATCAACATTTTATACCACATGTGATTATCCTTGCTAACCGATCAAACTCAACATCAATAAGCTTATTTGTTTTGTTATACTAACTATTTTATGTTTATATTTAATATTGTGCTCATTTCTTTTTTCATTTTTTCTTTTCAAAATTTATCTTCTTTATAGACTTGTACGCTCTAACAATGGGAAGCATGAAATGCCAAAACGAAGCGAGCAGCATGTAAAACCGAAGCTAAAGGGATTCAGAAAACTATGGAGCATGAAAATCAAGAGCTTGTTTCATAACGCAGTTCATTAACCAATCACTAGTAAATGTCCAAATTCCCATTTTTGCAGCTACCATTGCATCTTCCATGTCTTCCTCACAAGCAAGATATATCGTCTTTGATGGCTCTTTTATGCTTTCTACCCTACGAACAACCTTTAAAAAAAATAAACACGAATGAAACCGAATGAAACAGTACATATACACTGCTTCCTGACAACACAAGCCCAAATAAATTTACATTGCCACCAGCTGATCCGATGATAGATGAAAGTACATTGGAAGATGGTAGAATATGCTTGGCAATGCAAATATCATACCCCTTCAGTAATGAATGTGGATTTGCTTTCGCTTTAATAACTGCATCCTTCAACTCAGACTGGTATTTTGTCAAATAATCCAAGTCCCCCAGAATAAACGATGACTCATCTTCAGAAAGATTAGGACAAGAGATTCTTAATGTCAAATTGTACGGGTAAACTAATAAGAATAACTGAATAACCTGTAGATAGTACAACAAGAATGTGCACTCACCCAAGAACTTGCCTTCACGGAAGCTTGCTTTTAGCCATTGAGGTGATACAATCCAGGCCCTATCAATAACAAGAGCAGTATTAAGCATAACAGGAATGATCAATATCCTTACAGCGTACTACAATCAAAATAGTCTTAGCAAAGAATAAATTAAAGTGGTAATTTGCAAGAAGGGCTTACTAATACATTATATTATATTATATACTTATCTAACGTCGAATTATATCAGTCTTATCTACTATATTATGGAAAAACATACGAATATAACAAGATGTTATAAAGGCCTAATTGATGTTTATAGAAAATCAATCTTGATGAATCTTACAACAAATCATACAAATCAAATCAGCCAAATTAAAGTTCAATCAAGCTAGAAATGAATTTGGACTAAAGGAACAATTCACGTTAAGAAAAAAATCGACAACACAGTTCAAATCTTCTTGATAAACAATCAGCTAGGGTTACTTCAGAAGACTCGCCTATGTGTGATGTTGTGAAGCGCCAGGCTGACTGATGAGGTGCTCGAAGGAAGGAATGCCGAGGTGACCTCACCAACCCTGTTGTGCCTAAGCCTGAAGGAAAGAGAAGGTAAAGGTGAAACCCTAGGCCAGAAAGGGGTAAAAGATGGAGACGTTAGAGACAAAGAGATGAGGTAACTTTTCTTACGGATTTTTATGGTTTGATGATTCTGCCTAGAAATTGAATGGTGGGAGAGAACGAAATAAACTAGAAAAAGAGCGGCCGCTGAAATATTTCATGATCCCGCCTATCTATTAAATAATAGTAAAGCAGAAGAATTTCTTGCATTCTAGTTAATTATAGGATTTTTCTCTTCTCTCCTTAATTCTCTCAAGATATTTCATTTTCAAATCTCTATGTAATTTATTATTACTATAATTATTACAGTGTTCTACTAATTCTTTATCGTATCATTTTACATTTAAATATCAACATTTAATAATTTCTGCTATTATTTTACAAAATTCTTCCAAGGTTTCTCTTATTTTTTACATTCAAGTCCACATGTATTTAAATTAATTATGTGATCTTAAATTTAAACTTTTGAAATACATGCAATTAAATAATATTTGTTATTTGGTCTAATAACTACAAAAAACGACAATTTCATGTACCATTTACCGATTTTTATTAACAAAAATGGTAAAACTAATTTTTCATTCAAGTTCATATAATTTAAAATTTCACAATTATACATGAAAAGTACCTTTAATTCTCTTACATTATTCTAAATTCAAATTCAGCCAATTTATTTCTTTTTAAAATTAGTCTTTTACAATAAAGAAACATATACATAAATTTTCTTTCTAAAGATGTTATTTTATTCCAAACATATACACTATTTTTTTTCTTTTTAAAATTGGTGTAATATTAGAAACATATATAACGTTTTTTCTTTCTAAAATTGGTGCGTCAAGTGGATTTTTCATTATTAGTAAATTTTATGTTGTTAAGAATGACACCAAAATTGATAATAAGTGATGAATATTTTTATTTGGAAACTGGAAAAATAATTATATTTTTTGTTAATATGTTTATGAAATTGTTAAATTTTAATTATTTATTTCATATGTTACGTTAATTAATAAATAAAAATATACAATAATTTAATTGAAAAATAATTTTTTTTTGTATTTTATTGTCATTTTGAGGTAGACGCCAACCACTTTTTGAAAATTTTTGTTGTAAAATACAATTATCAAGGTATGAAACAATGGATTGAAAGTAAGATTATTATTTTTACATAGTTGAAATAAAATCTGACTTTTAGCGTTACACGTCTTATTTTCGGTTAACATTTCTTTTAGCTCGTTAAGATAATTTTTTTATCACTTTAATAATATCATGTACTTTATTTATTTACTATAAGAGCCTAAAATACATTAAAATATATTGATCAATACTATTACGCATTCACTTTTAGGTATTTTTGTCTTCTTTCAAGTAATATTTGATATCAATTTATATATTGTTTATCTTTTAATAAAACGTATTATATGCTAAATATCAAAATAAAAATCTATGTACCTAAACATTTATCTATGGAAATGTATATCATACTAATTTTAAAATTAAGAATACTAACCTCCATTTATTTTCCTAATAAATATAAATCCTAAAATTAATAAATTAGCATATAACGCAATTTTATCTATAAAAATAACAATTTAGTTTCTATCAAATATAAAAATACACGAATCGCATAACAAAAAATACATTTTAAATTAGTTTAATGCATAACTCATTTATCTCAATAACTTCACCATATCATGCATAATAAATTTAAGTTTCAAAAATATTTATAAAACTATTTTTTTTATAATATACCGTGTGCAACGCACGGGTTACACACTAGTTAAATTGAAAGATAAAACAACTATAGCGTGCACGTATTTAATTTTTTGTTTTGAACCGAGTATTGACTGCAAGGACGTTCGCACGCTGTCTTTTAATGCCATTAATGATGAATTTTCTTGTAGTGTCATCTAACACCGATGTCACCAAGTCTAGTCATACAATCTTCAAATATTACTCATGTAATTTCTAACAAATGTATCTTCCCATGAAAGATTCCCAATGGAAACACTTTTTAATAATATATATATATATATGTATGTATATATATATATATGTATGTATGTGTGTATAACAAAATTACTGGGACTTAATGGCAAGGTAATGAAGAGACAAACATTACTGGAGATTAAACAATGCAACAGATTTCAAATGGTTATCAATAATCAACTTATCACTGTTAACAATCTACATAAGGACATTAAATTATTGCCACCTATCCAGAATTCAACCGCTCCCAGTCCCACTACCATACTACATCGTTCTCTTCCAAAATCCTCCTTAAATGACTCCAATCAAGTTAATCCACTAATCTATAGCAAGTATGGCACTGAAACTACCTTTTTTGTAATCCATTGCGTACTTCTCATGTCCGACATCTGATATATGTTTAAGGTTGTTGATTACTTAATTGATTTTAATTTATAATCTATGGCTTAAAGAGGGAAATTTTCAATTCATTTACAAGAATCCCTTTTTTCCCTTATCCTTAGACCTTAGATCAATTCCATATGTTTTGATTTCTTCAATTTTGTTTTAATTGAAATATTAGGATTTACATGATAAACCAATCATTGAATATAATTTTTTACTTTTGTATTGTTGTGGCATTTACCAAATTTGTATCAAAAGCATCACATGAATTTGTATTTTTTTTGTTTTGGTTGCAGCGTTGACTATTTCATTAGTATCTCGATTGGACTACCACGTGCATTTACAATTGATGCATTAATAGTTTACTGTTGATTTTTAGTTCTATTTGTTAAAATTGAGTATATATTGCAATCTGTTGTGGTAGAGTCGGACTTAGCAAGTTAGTTTGCTTATATTGAAAGTTCCTTGATTTAGCATTTTTATTACATCCATATTAAGGCATTTTTTACTTAACAGTTCCATTCATTGCTAAAATTCTTAAGAATCTTGACTCTCTTCTCAGATTTTACTTACTTCAGCCACCATAGTGATTTGTCGATATGAAAAAAAGTTTGGAAGAATTGTACCTATATGGATTTAATATGAACCTTTTTCCCTGACTCTATATTCATGTACTTAGCTTTTCAATACTAAAGCTTTTTCCTGCTACTTTTAAGTTTTAACCATAATAAGTAACTTTGAATATGGGGAAACTCCATTAGCATGTTAACTCCTATATATTTGTAGCATTATTGATACATCGAAGCTTTTTTTTTCTAATTTGCATTATAGGTTAAATTAAACAAATAAGCATGACGGTGCAAAAATGGATTTCATTCTGATATATTGATCAACTCTCAAAGCTTGAAACATATTATTTGGGTTCTGTTTTAATCTTAAATTTATGCCTTTTTTATGGTGCAGAATAGATAGTTCCTGAAGTTTCATGAAAATTAGTTGATTATGGATAGCTTTGTATCTATTGTTAATAACTAGTAAGTTTTTTTAATTGATTTTGACATGAATCTTATGGTTTGTATTAAAATTTAGTGGTTGGAATATTTAGATGTAATTTGATTTGGTTACCTAAATGTTTGATTGTTGGTATTATTGACTCGTTCATTTATGAATATAGAAATTATCTCTAAGTTAAGAAAGTAAAATTTGTCATCCTTTGATTACATTTCACTTTCCTCAAATTGATGTTTTTCCAAATAACTTTGGTTATTTGATGTTTAGAGAAGGATATGAAGAAAAGTTGCATGTTTTCACATATGCCAAGTAGCGCAACATGCAACTCATATAGATATAAACATTATATATTTATGGTATCTAAATGGATTTACTTCATACTCTATTAAATGATTTTAAAGATAATTGACCACCGTAAAATTATTAGTATATTGAACTAGGTTGCAACTTCTTATTTTAGTGTAATTCGTATACTACATTTGTTGACAAACCAAATTATGTAATGACATGTAAATATATATTTTATATAAAATCTTCTTTCTTTGTTACATTTTAATAAGTGTCTTCTTTCATACATCACAGTTGCATCATTGTTTTGTTGTGCATATATTTGTATCAAAAGACGAAAACCTTCATAGATTCATTGAGAGCCTTTAGGAAGTACTTTTTATTACGTTTTATAACGAAATAGTGCACGACGTGAGTTACAATTCTAAATTAATAATGATTGATTAGAAAGCGTGGGTTCAACCTAACTCGATCAATAATGGCTTCAAGAGAAATTCTAGGATTAACTATCACTAAAATTACATATTGTTTGACATCTTCTATTTGTTTCTTGCAATAAACACATCATTTTTTTTCTAACCATTTCAAATCAACTTTTTACTATTATGGCTAATAGGTATACTACTTTCTCAATCTGAATAGTAAGCTTATAAGGAAATTCATTTTACCGAGTTATATCTTCTATAATATTAAAAATAATACTTCTCACGATGTTTACATATTACTATTCTAACTTAAGCTTCGGTAGTTATTTTTTCATGTGTTTAAAATTATTGTGCTTGATTTGCAAATTTGTAGTATTTTTGTTAATATCCATAGGATGGTACTATAAGAGAATGAGAGAAATTGTATTAATCTCAGATATTGTTTTGTACAGAGTAGCAAATGTATTTATAATACAAGTAATGTGTATTGGGCTTTGCGGGTTGGCCCAGACTGCTATAAAGAAGTAATACACCCGCTTATGTTATAACCCTATACACAGATACAAACATATCATTCTCTAATATGCCCCCTCAAACCTAACGCAAAAGTTAGGGTTTGCGATTGGAGGCGCTAGCGAAAGCGATTTCTCAAATCAATTTCTTCTGGTATGGAAAGGTTGGAGATTGAGGATTAGAAGCTCCTTAGCATTGTTCTCGACTGCTTGAGGGGTATAGATCTGATTTTGCTTGCAGTCGAGCTGTAAGATGGAGCTTTGACAATCTTTTCTCTCGTGTCTGGAACCCTCTGGGATATAAATTTGGGTTTTGGATCTGAGGTTGACATCTGCTTCGTCTACACCGAGCTCTCGGCTGAATCTAGTGAAGTTCAGTCGAGACAGAGGTTTGGTTAAGATGTCCGCCTTTTGGTAAGCTGAAGGTATGTATTTGACTTCAATGTTTTTCTTCATTACTTGCTCTCGTACAAAGTATAAATCGAGCTCGATATGCTTTGTGCGAGAGTGAAGTACAGGATTCTCTGAAATTGAAATAGCACTTTAATTGTCACACCAGATAGTTGGTTTGTTGTATGTCTTGATCTGAAGTTCAGTTAGTAACGATGTTAGCCACATAATTTCAGCAGTAATACTAGCAATACTTCTGAACTCGGCCTCTGTACTGGATCTAGATACCGTAGACTGTTTCTTTGCACACCATGACACTGGGTTCCTGCCTAGATAAACACAGTATCCAGTCGTAGACTTTCTGTCATCCTGATCAGTCGCCCAGTCGGAATCAGTGAACCCATTGATATTTAAGCTGGCACTAGTTTGTAGAATTAGCCCTTGGTTGATTGTGCCCTTTAGGTATCTTAATATTCTTTTGATAGCTTTCCAATGTTCGTCAATAGGTTTTTGCATAAACTGGCTTACTTTGTTTACACTATATGAGATATCTGGTCTTGTGATAGTAGCATACTGTAGTGCTCCCACTATGCTCCTGTATTCTTTGTCATTCAGTATTGATTCACCTTTGTTTTTTGATAGATGACTGTTGCTTATCATTGGAGTAGGTAGTGGGTTTGCTTTGTCTATTTTTGCTTTAGCCAGTATCTCATTGATGTATTTTCTTTGATTCAAGTGCATTTCTGATTCTGATGTTCTTTTAACTTCTATGCCAAGAAAGTAGTGTAGATCCCCCAGATCCTTGATTGAAAATTCTTCTTTCAGGCATTGAGTGATGTTCATGATTTCTGACTTGTTATTGCCTGTAATGATAAAGTCATCAACGTAAATTAGTATATAGACTACTGTATCATTAACAAGTTTAATAAATAGAGAGTTGTCAGATTTTGTGTGGTGATAGCCATGTTTTGCTAGAGTTGTTTTTAGCTTGTCAAACCAGACACGTGGTGCTTGCTTGAGCCCATAGAGTGCTTTGTTGAGTCTGCATACTAGTTGGCTTTTGTTTTCATTCACGAACCCTTATGGTTGCTCCATGTATACTTCCTCCTGCAATTCACCATTAAGAAAGGCATTATTAACATCTAATTGTTTGATGGACCAATTCTTGTGCAAGGCAATTGTTAAAATAACTCTGATAGTGGTGGGTTTCACAACAGGAGAAAAAGTTTCTTTAAAGTCAAATCCACTTTGTTGTGAATATCCCTTGGCCACTAATCTTGCCTTGTACTTAAGAATTGAGCCATCTGGATTTTTCTTTAATCTAAAGGTCCATTTGCATCCAACTATGTTTTTATTCACTGGAAGCTGTACAAGATCCCATGTCTTGTTTTTTATTAGTGCATTGTATTCCTCTTCCATGGCCTTTTTCCAGTTGTCATTCAGGACTGCTTGTTGATAAGTAGTAGGTTCAGTGATTTCTGCCTCAATACTGTATAACTTTGGTTTAAATACTCCACACTTTGCTCTTGTCATCATGTGGTGCCTAGTTTGTGCAGGTGTGGTTGGGTGCCCAACTTCAGCAGCAGTTCCTCCTGGTTGAGTACTGTATGACTGATTGTCATGCAGTACTTGACATGGATCTGTTTGATGACTGTCTGATGCTGTATTGTCAGAAGGTACTGAAGCACTTCCTTGACCTGGTTCATTTGTGGATTCTGTGAGTTGAGGACTGATGCTACTTCCTTCGTGCTGGCCATTGCTACTTATTGGTATGACAATCTCTGGTGAGGGCAGCACTTGAGGTATTGAAAGCTTGGAATTGCATATTTTTTGAGTTGTTTTGATTGCTGCATCTCTAAAAGGGAACTCATGCTCATTAAATATAACATGTCTAGATATGTATATTTTGCCATTCTCATCAAGACATTTATATCCTTTCTGACTGTTAGCATACCCTAAGAAAGTACATGGCTTAGATCTGTAATCTAATTTATGTGTGTTGTATGGCCTTAGGTAGGGAAAACATAGGCATCCAAAAGTCTTTAGACTTTGATAATCTGGTTTGACATTGAACAGCTCTTCCATTGGACTTTTAAATTTTATAACCTTAGTAGGTAGTCTATTAATTAGATAGACTGCAGTAGAGAAGGCATCTGGCCAGAATTTTAGTGGTAGAGATGCCTGTGCCAACAATGTCAGACCAGTTTCAACTATGTGCCTATGTTTTCTTTCAATGAGGCCATTTTGTTCAGAAGTGTATGGGCATGTGATTCTCTGTGTTATCCCTTTTGTTTGAAAGTAACTTTTCAGAGGCAGAAACTCTTTGCCACCATCAGTTTGAATAACTTTTAATTGATAGTTTGTCTGTCTTTCTGCATTAGAGATAAACTGTTCTACAGCATTTTTAGTTTCAGATTTTGACTTGAGAAAGTAAATCCAAACATATCTAGAGTAGGCATCAATAAATGAGATGTAATACTTATAACCATAATCAGCATATATAGGGGCAGGGCCCCATAAATCTGTAGCAACAAGATCAAGAGGTTTGTTGTAGACAGTCTTAGAATTTGGAAATGCAAGCTTATGACTTTTACCCATTTGACAAAAAGTACAAGTATAACAATCAGGAATTTTGCTAATATGAATGTTGTCACAACAGCTCAAGACATGTCTCATTACATTCAGACTAGGGTGGCCTAATTTGTAATGCCATACATCAAGATTTTCAGTAATTTTAGTCTCAGAGATGTTACACCATTTTTTACTGTTTTCAACATTTCTTGTTTTTGGTGCATCAAATTTGTATAGTCCCCTATGTTCTTTACCCTGCAAGAGAACTTCATCGGTTAGATTATCTTTAACTAGACAGTGTGTAGAATGAAACTCAAAGTATACATTGTTGTCTTTAGCAAATTGTGACACACTCATTAGATTTTTTTGATTAATGGAACCATTAGCAGATTATTGAGGTATAATTGCCTGGCTCCATTAATGCTTGCATTTCCAATATGAGAAATTTTAATAGGGTTGCCATTACCCATGTGTAATGAATGTGTACCTTTGTATTCTTTGTTGCCAAGATTCAAATTGCTCATATTGTTTGTTACATGGTTTGTTGCACCGGAGTCTGGGTACCAACTGTCATCATGTATATCTTCGGTTTTTGCTATGTTTGCATTTGTATTCTCTGATGTTGATTCTTGTTGTGCACTGACCATGTTGGCATTAGGATTTTGAGATCTTGAGTTATTGTTGCCTTGATTTGCTGGTGTAAAGTTGACATCAAATCTGAAATAGCATTTGTTGGCAGTATGGCCATATCTTTCACAAATTTGACATCTAGGTTTGTTGCTGTTATTGGGGTTCCATCTACCACCTCTACCTCTGAATCTGCCTGATTGACCACCTCTGGGATTGTTAGATTGGTTTCTGTTGCTTTGATTCTTTTCTTGATTTCTGTTTTTGCCTATAGCTGCATAATTAGCATTATGTTCCCAATTTACTGATTTCTTTTGCTCTAGTCTTCCCTCATGTGCAATGAGAATAGACTGAACACTTTGAAGTGAGGGTAGCTGTTCATTAGATGATATAACAGCAACTACTGCTTCATAATCTTCATCAAGACCATTCAGGATGCACAGAATTTGTTCAGTATCAGTGACTTTATGTCCAGCTGATGCCAACTGATCACAAATTGTTTTGGCCTTGGATAGATATTCTCTCATGCTGACATTGTCTTTTCTCAAATTTTGTAATTGCCTTTTATATTGCATTATTCTGGCAGCAGACTGAGAGCTAAATGTTTGCTCAATAGTGTGCCATATTTCATGAGTGGTTTTGCATCCAACTAATTGTGGTAATAGACTGGCACTAATTGATGATAATAGCCAAGAGCTAATTAGGCTATCTTGTCTTTCATGAATAGTGTATTCAGAATTGCTTACCAATTTTCCTTCTTGATTTGTAGTAAATCTTGGAGGAGTAATTAGAGTTCCAAGAACGTATTCTTGCAGTCCATATCCTCTGATAGCGGTTTCGATCTGGAATTTCCAGAGCAGATAGTTGGACTCATCAAGATGAATGGTGATGATCTGACTTTGTGGTTTGATTATGGATTTGATGAGTTCTTGAGTGGTACTGGATTGTTGCTGAGTGGTTCTTGAATGCTCCTGAGGAGTATTGTCACTGCCTTCTTCAGACATGGTGATGAGACTCTATCAAGAAGATGATCAGTGATAAAGAAAGGCAGAAGTATGGATGATAACAGTACTGAAGTGCAGCCAGATACTGCTTGAGTGATGATACAAAAACTGACAGGTAGCTCTAGGCACGGCACTTCAGGTGAGTTGATCGAATCTTGATAACTCTGATGGTATGATGGCAGCCGGAGGGGTGATATGTGATGAGATTTTCTCTGATATCTCCCTTTCTTGGCAGGGCTAGCACACCAAATGATGTAAAACTTCAAGATAGTTGCACAGTTGTTAAACTGTGTAACCAGAAATCTCAAATGATGAGATTTATTCTGATGAGATTCAGGTTTTCCTCACCCTCTCTTTGAGAATTCAGATCGAGTTGCTGTTAAGCAAACTTTGAGTTTTTTTTTGAGAAGATGGCTTTGATACCATATAAGAGAATGAGAGAAATTGTATTAATCTCAGATATTGTTTTGTACAGAGTAGCAAATGTATTTATAATACAAGTAATGTGTATTGGGCTTTGCGGGTTGGCCCAGACTGCTATAAAGAAGTAATACACCCGCTTATGTTATAACCCTATACACAGATACAAACATATCATTCTCTAATAGGTACAATGATGTTTTTTTGACAATTATATCCAGTTGCACTTATAACCTATGCAAGTTTTTAAATCTATGATCATGTAATGACTGTTGACTCATTCTTTCAATGATATATCCATTATACCCGAGTGCTATTTATTTCATGTTTTCTGATGAAAAAACAGATTAATGGGTGAAGCTTGAATAATATATATTTTCCAACATAATTATAGGCACATGAATTTGCATTAGTTAATTCATCACGTATCATATCATTCCTTGCAATGTTCAATGTTTAAATAATTGAAAATATGTAGTGAAGATTAATTTAGCATTTATTAAAATGATCATCAAATTAGGTAGTGCATAACTACAATAATTCTCTACACAAAAAGTTTATAGTTTTAATATTTATTATTCATTCACATAGTCAAAGCCTTGCCTCTTACTACTGTATACGTGTAAATTATAGTTTCGTATATCTTCAATACATTATAGATTCTTGCATTAGACTTCCTTGAAGAAATCATTCCTTAAGATTGGCTTCCCTTAATAGCACTAGGTTTCCTTAAGATACCATTGTTCTATGGCTACATACCATCATCTTCTATCCTTACAATGCTCAATATATTTTTAGAATTTCAATTAATAAAGGCGTAAATTAGTTAGCATTATGAAAATGATTAAGAAATTAGGTAGTACATAAATATAGTAAATTTTTGAGGAAAAAACTTACCATTAGAGGTGAGTTTTACTAATTTTAAAATAATACATATCACAAAAAGCTCTGTCTTTATTATAGTGAAGTGTAACTGAATTATATATTGGTAATGTTATATTACATGTCCTTAAGTACATCATTCCTTAACAATAAATTTCCTCAAGTTCATTAGATTTTCGTAAGACATGCATGACCTATTATTTTTTGGCGTATGAAATGATCAGTATTTTAAAGTAATTGGAATCATTCAAGATTATATATTGGATTCACATTTAACAAACCGATGTGAAAATTAAGCGCAACCATGGATTGTTTTCTTAAAAAAGATCATAAGTCTTATTAATTATGTATACATGATATATTTTGGATATAGTGAACTATATCATGATGCAATTAGCAGCACAACATATCATATCTGGTACTTTTAAATATACGGTTGGGTAAATCTACGCTTTCTTGAATTATTCTCAGTGGCCTATCTTACCTTCTTCAAAATTATTCTATTTGGTTCATTCAATAAAAGATAATAGAATTACATAGTGAGCTAATTCTTAGTAACCACTATAGTGTAGGATCCAAAATATATCCCTGTGACATAGATCAATTTTTTGTTTGATATAGGTCCAATGCATTGCCCTGGACATTCAGTATGAGTTATTAAGGTCGCGGGGAAGGATAGGGTAGTATTGATTTTACTGTACATTTACACCAAAATAACCTTACTAAATTACTTGACGGATATCTTGCACAACGCAGTTCAATTATGTATAAGTTAGTGAATAACAACAATTTAGATGGATATTTTAACTAGAGAAACAAATAATTATTTCCTGTTATATTGATTATCATTGCAATAATCATTGAAATCTGTTAAAGTCTATTCTTTAAATCCCACTGTGTTAATGATCAAACTATATGCCAAAACTGAAGATAATGATAGTCGTTCTTAAAATTTGGAATCAGGGTTGTAAAATAATAAGTAACTCTTCTATTGATTGGATGTAGAAAACATGCTTGCTGCATTACTTTTGCTTTTCCAGTATTCATGTTTTTCTCAAGTGTTATTACTCTAAATAGGCAACATACCTATTTTTAGTTTTTTTGCAAAAGCCATGTAGTTAGTCACCATCTAAAATTTTATAGTTAAAGTAGCAAGCCTTTATGTGGTAAAAATAGGAAAATTGTTCCATCTCAAAATATCATCATAGTACGGAAGCTGAAAATAATTTGTTTACACTTAAAAACATTTTCAATACAGTATCTAAAGCATGCCTGTTTATTATGTTTGTTTTTCTACCATTTCTTACACTATTTTAAAAGTTGGATGGAATCACTAGATGCAATGTTATAAAAAATGCATGCTCTGTCATTATCATGATTATTACATTATATACTATCATATTTTCCACTATTGCATGCATTTAATTATTCATAAATTCTCTACATGGTTCATTTGAATCTTACTATATTTTTACCTCTCCTTATATAATTATAGACTGCAATTCTTTATGAATGTCGGTTCTTTTGGATAACTTGGTCAGCTTATGATCCGTACGAGGTGAGAATGTTCATATGCTTGGACCTCGATTAGGATTTGAAACTAGATAATATTAATATATGCCACTGGATCATCTTTTATGTTTGAGGGCACTTTCACATCTGAAATCTGAAATGGAGTAAGGAGTTGTGTATTTTGCTAAAAAAAATTATTGCAACTATTCCCTTTATGCTTGGTGGTTATGGATATATATTTTATTTTCGTTTGCTCAATACAAGCCTGACTATTATTGAACTTTACCGTGTTTGAGTTGGCTTAATTAGCTTTTGGTATAGAGGGGAACCTATGTGCTGTATTTGGCTTTATTGTTATTTAACTTTGTTGCAAGTTTAATATCATAGAATAACAACTTTTGGATACAAAATTTTGTATGTTATTGTTCATTACTCACAATAACATGTTTCAGAATAATGGTGCTAAGTTAGAACATTGTTTGTGGTTATTCTACCACCCGGGTTTGAATTGTTAGCAATACTCAACTACTCTGGATGGACTACCATACACTATTGTAAGTGTTTTATTCACAAAATATAATGATAGTGCATACATAGTTGAAAAAGTTAACTACCATTGCAAAAATATATTTTTACATTGATTCGACATAGTTCGTAATAAAATTATTTGGAAAAAATGTACTTATTTTAACTTTTTTCCTTCATATTTTTATCCAATATTCATTTATTCATATCTCATATTACACCCAATACATACACGTATTGCTATATTCTTGGCCTTCAAATGGTAAGAAACATAGATGTAACTAGAAATATTACGTCCATCAAATATATTCCAACCACGTATTCATACAAACGAGAACACTTAGTAACATATGCACCCGGGCATCACATAGGCTTTGACTTTTGTATGTGTGTGTGTGTTCCTTGAGAATATTACCCAAAACAAAACAACTTTCAAACAAAATTCCTTTAACGAAATATCTAACCACAATTGATATCTTTTCTACTAAAGTTTTTGTAACGACCCGTAAAATTTTCAATAATTTAATTTGTTAGGTTAATAAGTTTTGGGTGATTTAATATAAAACAAAATGAAAAAAACTTTATCTAATAATAATTGAACAATGGTAATTAGAACTAATTAGTAACAATTGAAATGAAGTCCCAATGATGAAATAATGTAAATTAGTTATAAATTTGAATGTAAGAAACAAGTGTGAATGTTGAATCATTAATGAGATAATATGTGATAAATAGAAATTGAAGTAAATCAGTGTTAATTGAGTAATTGTAACATTGGATTTGTAAATAATAATGAATTCATTAATGTGGATTAAAGTAATAGTAACGGGTGTGAGTTACTATTTAATTAGCCTATTAATTTAGTTATAAAAGTTATATTTGAGTATAAATTTAAATATAAGTAAATAAGGGTTTGTGGTGTATAAATAAATAAATTTGTATAATTGATAGTAATTGAATGAATTCAATATTAGGTAAGTAATTATGGTAATTAGTGAATATATGATAAACTTAAGTGTAAATTAAAGGTTAGTGATAACAGCTATTATGAGTTGCCTATTTTGTCTATAAAATAATTAGAAAATCTTTAATGTCATTAATGAGAATTTATGCAGTAACGGGAGGTGTGAATGTATAAAATAAATAGAAACATAAATTTATTTATAAAGTAATAAATTGGAAAAAGGAATGGAACTAAGGTAAATTAATTAATTGGTTTTAAATCTTAATTGATGTGTACAATTGACAAGATTTCACATTTAGAAATGTAACATTTTATACAAATTTAAGAATAGAATATATACAAGATCTTTCTCCTTTAGTTGTTGTCTTTTCTTTACTTGCCTTCTCATCTTTCCTTAGCCGTGAATTCCTCTTATTAATTCACGTGAAAGGAAGAGCATCTCATCTCATTTTCCATTTGTTTCTTTTTATTAAATAAGTAACAAATCCCTTCAAATCTCTAGCCGTTTAAAACATTTAATTACTTGTCGTTTTCTTTCCACTTGATTAGCCGTTTCTTTTTCTTCTTCCATCTTTAGCCGTGTATTTCTTTTGATAACTCACGCACAAACAATTCTCAAAACTCCTCATTATCATTTGCGTGAAGAAAAATATATGTTCAAGCTCTAAAGTCATGGCTTCTCTTCTTTTTCCATTTCTTTTCTCTTTTCTTTTCCTCTTTCTTTGTTTTGCTTCAAAGCCATGCTCGGCCTCTCCACCATATTTCCGACCTCCACTCCTCCACCACCTCCATGTATAGCCAACATCACCCTTTCATCGCCACAAAGACCAAGCCGAGCTATGTAGCCCATGGCCGAACCCTATGTTGCTTGTAACCATCGTAGCCTTGCCTTTTTGCATTCCATCTCCTTATAACTTGCCACTTTTCATCTTCCATAGTCCATGGCCGAGCCCTAGCTTGCCTCACCACCACCTTGGCCGAGCCTACATTCCATAAAAACATCATGGCCGAGCCTAGTCCTATGATGGTTGAACCCTATGGTAATGTAGCCGAGCCTATTACCTTGTTTTATCAAAGGTTATGTCATCTTTCTTTCATATCTTTGAATTGTTTTAATTCATACTCTTTTGTATTGAATTTTTCTTATGTTTGTGATATTTGTGTTGATCACAAGTTTGGATCTGATTCTTCATTCACTCAAAAATATCGTCGTGCCATGTCGTGTTTTTTGGAGTTGAGTTGTGTATCTTGAATTGTTATCTTCAGCTTTAAAAAGGCGAGTTTTATCACTCTAGACATATGTACTTATATTATTGTGAAATGATGACAAGTGAATCTGTATAAATTGATATATTATTCATACATGCATGTGATATATTATACGATGATAAATGTTGTTTTATACCTGTTACATCATCTGTTATTATTTTATATGTTTTACTGTTCATTTTAATTACTATATCTCACACTGCAAGTTCCCTATCACTATGGGTTGAAATGATACATACCCGAACGGACATTAGAATAAGGAAAAATCATTAATGAGCTGAAATGATAGGCTTGAGTGATTTTATCGTAATTTATTTGACTTGGGATTGCGGGTTTGAAATGATAGAACCCAGATTTTTCTTTTTAAATTACGGATTGAAATGATACATATCCGTATCACTTGACCTAGGCTAGAAAATATTATACAGGCCCATGGTTAAATTTTAAATAATATTTTCCTAAAAATTTATTAAGTGTCTAATTATTTTCTGAAAAATTATTAAGTATTCTGAAATTATAAATATATGAAATTTAACTTAAATTTGATTTAAGGCTTTAAACTATAAAGGTGTATTGTTTTCTATAAGTTAAATTTTATAAGTTAATAATTGGTTTAAATGGAATTTAAAGAATTTTATTTACGATAAATAACTTAATAATGAAATGTTGATTTAATATGGAATGTTAAATCTAACCTGGTAATTGTAATGAATTTTATTTATGAAATAAACATGTTTGAATAATAAAGAATGTATTTTAAATTGATAAAATAGAATACAGTTTTCTTGGACTTTGGCAATAAAATTTGTTTAACTGAAATTCATAGTTATTTGATGTCAAATGAATATATTTATAAGGAAATTTGATTGTTATATTAACAATGGTAGATATTCTATTTATGAATATGTTTGTAAAATAAATAATTAGGATTTAAATGGAAGGGAATTGTAATTTAAAATATGACCTAACTTGATAGTTGGAAATTTGGATTTTCAAATGGAAATATTAAGTTAAGTAAATAAATAGTAATTTAGTTTTATTTATGAAGTGGGTATTTTAAAATAAAATGTTAGGTTATTTGTTGAAATAAAAGTTAAGTAAAAGAATGTGATTTTGACTTAATAAATGAATTATAGTTTAATTTGGATATTTATTTATAAAAGTTTATCTTATTGAATCATAAGTTTAATGATATCCAAATGAATAATTTCTGAAGTGGAAGATGTAATTTTATAGGTTAAAAATGGCTAGAATTGGAGTTTTAATATTTCTGAAAGTTGAGCAATTTATAAAGGATTGACTAATAAATGAAATTAATTTAAATTCGACATTTATTAATAAAAATGTTGTTTTATTAAAATTTATAAGTTAAGTAATATCCAAATAAAAATTCTTGGAAAGTAGAATGAGTTTGATAAGTTAAAAATGAGAAAATTGAAGATATATTGTTTTAAAGGGTATAACAGAAATTATAGCGTTTCTGAAATGTTGTGGTTAAATGAACTATGGCTGGAAATATACTAAAAAGACCTATAACAGCATTTCTGAAGTGCTATAATTTCTGGAAATTGAACTATGGCTGAAAATATACTAAAATATACTAAAAGGACCTATAACAACATTTCTGAAGTGCTGTAACTTCTGAAAATTTGAACTGAAATTTCTAAATAAACCTATAACAACATTTTTGAAATGTTGTAGTTTCTGATTTTGAACTATGTTTTGATATTTACTAAATATACCTACTACGGCACTTTATAAATGCTGCTGTTTTGAAAATTTCAATGTTTGAAATGATTGAACGAATGAACTTAGAAATGTTACAACTTTGAAATGAATATTATTTGACATTGAATTTAAATGGTTTGGAAATGAATTTATTTGAAATAGTATTTAATTAAGAATTGTCTTTAAATATATTAGCTTGAAGCTTATTGGAATTGAAGATTTAAGAACGTGACCTTATAAAGTGGTTTGGTTTAAGATGATTTAAAGGAATATTTCAAGTTTATTAAATTTAAGGAAATATTCAGTGATTTGGAAATTTGGGTTTTATTTAAATGATATATTGATTTGGCTTTTGAATTTAAATGATATTATGGCTTTGGTTTTTGAAATGGAAATGATATATTGATTTGGCTTTGAAATGAAATAATATAGTATTTAGTTTTGAAATGGATATGATATTTTGGGTTTTAAAGTAAATGATTTTGAAATAAATATCCATGGGTTATAATAACGATTGGTTGGCAAAGAGACCGGGATCGGATATGGGCATACTCTCTGTCGATACCGAAAACCACTTTGACAACCGTGTACGCGGGGGAGATTCCAGAATGAAGTAGGATGGTGGCGACAATCCTATTGAGGTATGAACTTGGACCCAACTCCCGTGAGTTGGCATAAGGTGGCTAAAACAGGAGCGATTGACGGGCCAATGAGGTAGCACCTCTGATCGGACGCATTTCTTCGATACCATTCTATTACTTTGTGATTTATTTGGTGGCCACCCTTCGATTTTGATTGGGAGTGTGTTCCGAGGTGGGCGGTAGTGGCTGCTATGCGTTTTCACCAGCCCGGATGCGTAATTGGTATATCTACCCTAGCATTGCCTAGTTGTGTCGTGTCACCTACCATATCGAGCTTTACTACGAGTTTGGATTTGTGTCGTAGCCTGTGGAGTATTGAGGGTAGCTCCCGATCTGGGTATGCTGGTACTGGATAGACTACTGGGACTATTACGTGTTAAGGGGAATATTAGGTCACTCCTTAACGCTATTTAAAAGTAAGTTTATTTTATTATTAGATATTATTATAATAGCGAATATTACTACATAGTAGATAGTTTAACGGATCCTTAAAGAATGGACGATCCCAAGCATTCTTTAAGTTACTTGTACCTTTATATTACAATTCACTTGAGTTGGTTTACATTATATAAATATGTATGTCCTGACTCGAGTGTTTTGTGTTTTGCTTTACGCTCGGGTCAGATTGAGTGATACATCATTCGAGACTCACCTTTGGAGTTGGAGCTTTTCTTGGAGATCCAGCTATCTATTTCGCTTTCAATTATCCAGTTGATTCCAGTGATGTATTCTGATTTATACTTGATTATCATATTGAGACTTCTGTTGTATCTTTTACTTCGGTTGTATCTTGTAACTCTGATGTATATATAGTAGCTTCATGAACTACTATTTCTTTGCTTCCGCTGCATTGTTATATTACTATGTGTCTGTGATCTGTGATTTATTTTCTGTATATTCTGAGTTTTGCCAAATTTTATTTACAATCTATTGTTTTGAATTATTCAAGTCCGACATGTGTGGATTTATTGTCGATTTGAATGGTCCAAAATAGTGGGTCGTTATAGTTGGTATCAGAGCTTTGGCTCTAGGCAAAACTTAGTATATATGGTAAATTTATTTACAGAATCACTTTCATTCGAGCTTGAATCTCTTTCTTTTTGACTCGATTTCTTTTGAATTTTGGAATGTTCCCTGCAGTTCCAAATTCATTCTTGTCTCTCCCTATTTGTCTTCTTTTGATTCTGGAGTATCCCATAACTCCACTTCGAATAATCTTTATAATAAATTGGCGATCTCGACGATATTTAAATGATTGTAAAAGGGTGAAACTCTTTTACAATAAGCATTGATTCACCGAAGATTTATGTATCCTCGGTTTACGATGCTATCCATCTCCTGCAATATCCGAATTCTATCTCTTGAGATCGAATGTAGATTTACCCCAGAAAATCCACATCGATCTTATTCTTTAAGTCACGGTTGACCCGGTTAAGGTTGGCCGCGATTTATATAAGCTTATCCATCTTCCTATTCTGTTATTTAATCATCTTATCTTTTGTTTACAACTTATCTTCAAATCAGAATTCTCTTTGATTTGAGTCAATCAAATTTGAATCCCTATCCTTATTTTGAAAACTTATTTCTGTATTTGTAAACTAATATTTAAATATTTTAATATATATTGTGTTGTTTGAGTTGTTGATGTTGATTTGGGTTTCCGATCGATTCGTCTGATCAACACTATCGATAGGATCTCCAAAACACTTGAACAGAGCAAACTGACACCATATTGTTTTCAAACTTGGTAAATGGATAAATTTGTTATGATTATATTTTATATATGTCTAATTTTTTTTGAAATTTTGATAGTTAATTGAATTGGATATTAAGAAATAATATTTGACTTTGTATATATCTTATAATCATTGGCTTTTGTTTCATATATAAATAATTGAACTACAAAACATGGTTAAATTAATTTAAAACAAGAATTGAGGATTTAATTTCCGAAGATTTCAAACTTTGGGTTTTAAAGTTTTAAAAGGATATATTATTTAAAGTATTTTCGAATAGAAATTGTTTCCAAAGAATTTTAAATGTTTAAATCATTGCTCTTCTCTTTGTCGCTGGAAAATAATTTCGGTGATGACTGCAGCATCATCGACGTTCATTTTTAAGTTTCGAAGTGAAGAGACCATCTTGTAGCCTTGCTACAGTTTTGTTTTGAAAATTTTAATTGATTTGAATTTCTAAAATATGACTTGATTTATAATATATATATTGGTATATGATTTCAAATTTGATTTGATATATATTATGTATATATATTTATTTACCTAGAATAGTTTGAAGTTAATCGGAAATTTAATTCTTAAAATTTTATCTTAAAGGATAATTTTCAATTATAAAAGGAAATCAAGATTGTTGAATAATGTTCTAACTTGAGGTAATTGAATTTGAAACTTTTATTTGTATAATATTCAGTTGCACCCCAATATAACTTACCTAAATCATTCGGAAGTTAACTACGTAATTGGATAATGTACAATATAAAAGGATTTTATAAATAAATTTTAAGTGGTTATAATAAATGTTATACACTAAAAGTTTAGTTATAAAAGATTAATAAAGGTAAACATAATAAAAGTTAAGTGAATAAATTATGATTTGAAATGGTGTTAAAGGAATTATAAACAAATTTGAGTAGTTATAATAAGTGTAAATATACTTAATATATGTGATTAGATATATTAAGTGGAATAAAATTAAATAATAATTTGGAATAAAGAAGAATTAAATTTATTGCATAAATTATGAGCATAATAAATGATTTACAAATTCATGACTTTGGAAAATTGTTGATTTAAGATAATTGTATGATGAGATAATGAGATTTAAAAATAGTTAAGATTTATTTAAATTAGGTGAAATCAAATGGATGAAATCAATTATTAATTTAAGTTGAAATTTTCATGGTTTAAAATTTATTATCTTATTTTGTTTTCCAATCTCTTTTCTTTCGGATGTTCCTATTTTCCTGCATCCTAAGTGGGAATTGAATTCCGAATTGATTTTATTCCTAAAGTTCAACCTATAGTCCTTCCTTCCAGAAGAACTTATCTTTACCTGTCAGTTTTGGAAACTTTTCATAAATTTTTGAGTACTCACCTTAATCTGAGCACTGCTTACTATCCACAGACCGATGGTCAAACGGGAAGAGTGAATCAGGTTTTAGAGGATCTCCTTCGTGCTTGTGTTCTTGAATTTGAAAGATCATCTCCATCTTGTAGAATTCACCTATAACGACAGTTATAATGTCAGTCTTCTTTCATCTTGTCTTAATCCTATCTCATTCTATCTGTTTTGGGTATAAATTAATTTGAAATTGAATTTATATGGTTAAAATCATTGATTTTATTTTGAGTTTCAATTTAGTGTTCTTTCAGGGTGTTTCTATTCTCCTACCTTCTTCCTTTTCGAGGACGAAAAGTTTTGAGTGGGGGAGAGTGTAACGACCCGTAAAATTTTCAATAATTTAATTTGTTAGGTTAATAAGTTTTGGGTGATTTAATATAAAAGAAAAAATAAAAAAAACTTTATCTATTAATAATTGAACAATGGTAATTAGAACTAATTAGTAACAGTTGAAATGAAGTCTCAATGATGAAATAATGTAAATTAGTTATAAATTTGAATGTAAGAAACAAGTGTGAATTTTGAATCATTAATTAGATAATATGTGATAAATAGAAATTGAAGTAAATCAGTGTTAATTGAGTAATTGTAACATTGGATTTGTAAATAATAATGGATTCATTAATGTGGATTAAAGTAATAGTAATGGGTGTGAGTTACTATTTAATTAGCCTATTGATTTAGTTATAACAGTTATATTTGAGTACAAATTTAAATATAAGTAAATAAGGGTTTGTGGTGTATAAATAAATAAATTTGTATAATTGATAGTAATTGAATGAATTCAATATTAGGTAAGTAATTATGGTAATTAGTGAATATATGATAAACTTAAGTGTAAATTAAAGGTTAGTGATAACAGCTATTATGAGTTTCCTATTTAGTCTATAAAATAATTAGAAAATATTTAATGTCAATAATGAGAATTTATGCGGTAACGGGAGGTGTGAATGTATAAAATAAATAGAAACGTAAATTTATTTATAAATTAATAAATTGGAAAAAGGAATGGAACTAAGGTAAATTAATTAATTGGTTTTAAATCTTAATTGATGTGTACAATTGACAAGATTCACATTTAGAAATGTAACATTTTGTACAAATTTAAGAATAGAATATATACAAGATCTTTCTCCTTTAGTTGTTGCCTTTTCTTTTCCTGCCTTCTCATCTTTCCTTAGCCGTGAATTCCTCTTATCAATTCACGTGAAAGGAATAGTATCTCATCTCATTTTCCATTTGTTTCTTTTTATTAAATAGGTAACAAATCCCTTCAAATCTCTAGTCGTTTAAAACATTTAATTACTTGCCGTTTTCTTTCCACTTGATTAGCCATTTCTTTTTTTTCTTCCATCTTTAGCCGTGTATTTCTTTTGATAACTCACGCACAAACAATTCTCAAAACTCCTCATTATCATTTGCGTGAAGAAAAATATATGTTCAAGCTCTAAAGTCATGGCTTCTCTTCTTTTTCCATTTCTTTTCTCTTCTCTTTTCCTCTTTCTTTGTTTTGCTTCAAAGCCATGCTCGGCCTCTCCACCATATTTCCGACCTTACTCCTCCACCACCTCCATGTACGGCCGACATCACCCTTTCATCGCCACAAAGACCAAGCCGAGCCATGTATCCCATGGCCGAACCCTATGTTGCTTGTAACCATCATAGCCTTGCCTTTTTGCATTCCATCTCCTTATAACTTGCCAATTTTCATCTTCCATGGTCCATGGCCGAGCCCTAGGTTGCCTCACCACCACCTTGGCCGAGCCTACATGCAATAAAAACATCATGGCCGAGCCTAGTCCTATGATGGTTGAACCCTATGGTGATGTAGCCGAGCCTATTACCTTGTTTTATCAAAGGTTATGTCATCTTTCTTTCATATCTTTGAATTGTTTTAATTCATACTCTTTTGTATTAAATTTTTCTTATGTTTGTGATATTTGTGTTGATTACAAGTTTGGATCTGACTCTTCATTCACTCAAAAATATCGTCGTGCCTTGTCGTGTTTTTCGGAGTTGAGTTGTGTATCTTGAATTGTTATCTTCGGCTTTAAAAAGGCGAGTTTTATCACTCTAGACATATGTACTTGTATTATTGTGAAATGATGACAAGTGAATCTGTATAAATTGATATATTATTCATACATGCATGTGATATATTATACGATGATAAATGTTGTTTTATACCTGTTACATCATCTGTTATTATTTTATATGTTTTACTGTTCATTTTAATTACTGTATCTCACACTGCAAGTTCCCTATCACTATGGGTTGAAATGATACATACCCGAACGGACATTAGAATAAGGAAAAATCATTATGAGCTGAAATGAAAGGCTTGAGTGATTTATCGTAATTTATTTGACTTGGGATTGCGGGTTTGAAATGATAGAATCCAGATTTTTCTTTTTAAATTACGGATTGAAATGATACATATCTGTATCACTTGACCTAGGCTAGAAAATATTATACAGGCCCATGGTTAAATTTTAAATAATATTTTCCTAAAAATTTATTAAGTGTCTAATTATTTTCTAAAAAATTATTAAGTATTCTGAAATTATAAATATATAAAATTTAACTTAAATTTGATTTAAGGCTTTAAACTATAAAGGTGTATTGTTTTCTATAAGTTAAATTTTATAAGTTAATAATTGGTTTAAATGGAATTTAAAGAATTTTATTTACGATAAATAACGTAATAATGAAATGTTGATTTAATATGGAATGTTAAATCTAACCTGGTAATTGTAATGAATTTTATTTATGAAATAAACATGTTTGAATAATAAAGAATGTATTTTAAATTGATAAAATATAATACAGTTTTCTTGGACTTTGGCAATAAAATTTGTTTAACTGAAATTCATAGTTATTTGATGTCAAATGAATATATTTATAAGGAAATTTGATTGTTATATTAACAATGGTAAGATATTCTATTTATGAATATGTTTGTAAAATAAATAATTAGGATTTAAATGGAAGGGAATTGTAATTTAAAATATGACCTAACTTGATAGTTGGAAATTTGGATTTTCAAATGGAAATTTTAAGTTAAGTAAATAAATAGTAATTTAGTTTTATTTATGAAGTGGGTATTTTAAAATAAAATGTTAGGTTATTTGTTGAAATAAAAGTTAAGTAAAAGAATGTGCTTTTGACTTAATATATGAATTATAGTTTAATTTGGATATTTATTTATAAAAGTTTATCTTATTGAATCATAAGTTTAATGATATCCAATGAATAATTTCTGAAGTGGAAGATGTAATTTTATAGGTTAAAAATGGCTAGAATTGGAGTTTTAATGTTTCTGAAAGTTAAGCAATTTATAAAGGACTGACTAACAAATGAAATTAATTTAAATTTGACATTTATTAATAAAAATGTTGTTTTATTAAAATTTATAAGTTAAGTAATATCCAAATAAAAATTCTTGGAAAGTGGAATGAGTTTGATAAGTTAAAAATGAGAAAATTGAAGATATATTGTTTTAAAGGGTATAACAGAAATTATAGCGTTTCTGAAATGCTGTGGTTAAATGAACTATGGCTGGAAATATACTAAAAAGACCTATAACAGCATTTCTGAAGTGCTGTAATTTCTGGAAATTGAACTATGGCTGAAAATATACTAAAATATACTAAAAGGACCTATAACAACATTTCTGAAGTGCGGTAAAATATACTAAAAGGACCTATAACAACATTTCTGAAGTGCGGTAACTTCTGAAAATTTGAACTATATGTTGAAATTTCTAAATAAACCTATAACAGCATTTCTGAAATGCTGTAGTTTCTGATTTTGAACTATGTTTTGATATTTACTAAATATACCTACTGCAGCACTTTATAAATGCTGCTGTTTTGAAAATTTCAGTGTTTGAAATGATTGAACGAATGAACTTAGAAATGTTACAACTTTGAAATGAATATTATTTGACATTGAATTTAAATGGTTTGGAAATGAATTTATTTGAAATAGTATTTAATTAAGAATTGTCTTTAAATATATTAGCTTGAAGCTTATTGGAATTGAAGATTTAAGAACGTGACCTTATAAAGTGGTTTGGTTTAAGATGATTTAAAGGAATATTTCAAGTTTATTAAATTTAAGGAAATATTCAGTGATTTGGAAATTTGGGTTTTATTTAAATGATATATTGATTTGGCTTTTGAATTTAAATGATATTATGGCTTTGGTTTTTGAAATGGAAATGATATATTGATTTGGCTTTGAAATGAAATAATATAGTATTTAGTTTTGAAATGGATATGATATTTTGGGTTTTAAAGTAAATGATTTTGAAATAAATATCCATGGGTTATAATAACGATTGGTTGGCAAAGAGACCGGGATCGGATATAGGCATACTCTCTATCGATACCGAAAACCACTTTGACAACCGTGTATGCGGGGGAGATTCCAGAATGAAGTAGGATGGTGGCGACAATCCTATTGAGGCATGAACATGGACCCAACTCCCGTGAGTTGGCATAAGGTGGCTAAAACAGGAGCGATTGACGGGCCAATGCGGTAGCACCTCTGATCGGACGCATTTCTTCGATACCATTCTATTACTTTGTGATTTATTTGGTGGCCACCCTTCAATTTTGATTGGGAGTGTGTTCCGAGGTGGGCGGTAGTGGCTGCTATGCGTTTCCACCAGCCCGGATGCGTAATTGGTATATCTACCCTGGCATTGCCTAGTTGTGCCGTGTCACCTACCATATCGAGCTTTACTACGAGTTTGGATTTGTGCCGTAGCCTGTGGAGTATTGAGGGTAGCTCCCAATCTGGGTATGCTGGTACTGGATAGACTACTGGGACTATTACGTGTTAAGGGGAATATTGGGTCACTCCTTAACGCTATTTAAAAGTAAGTTTATTTTATTATTAGGTATTATTATAATAGCGAATATTACTACATAGTAGATAGTTTAACGGATCCTTAAAGAATGGACGATCCCAAGCATTCTTTAAGTTACTTGTACCTTTATATTACAGTTCACTTGAGTTGGTTTACATTATATAAGTATGTATGTCCTGACTCGAGTGTTTTGTGTTTTGCTTTACGCTCGGGTCAGACTGAGTGATACAGCATTCGAGACTCACCTTTGGAGTTGGAGCTTTTCTTGGAGATCCAACTATCTATTTCGTTTTCAGTTATCCAGTTGATTCCAGTGATGTATTCTGATTTATACTTGATTATCATATTGAGACTTCTGTTGTATCTTTTAGTTCTATTGTATCTTGTAACTCTGATGTATATATAATAGCTTCATGAACTACTATTTCTTTGCTTCCGCTGCATTGTTATATTACTCTATATCTGTGATCTGTGATTTATTTTCTGTATATTTTGAGTTTTGCCAAATTTTGTCTACAATCTATTGTTTTGAGTTATTCAAGTCCGACATGTGTGGATTTATTATCGATTTGAATGGTCCAAAATAGTGGGTCGTTACAGTTTTGATTTTCAAATTAAAATATCTTGAAGTATTTTTCTTAAATAAATCATTTCTCAAAATATCTTTCTAAATAAAATAAAATATTCTTCCTTCCAAAACTTCCTTGAAATAAATAATTCTCATATAACATGGTATTCATTAAAAAAATATTCTTCACCAAAAATTATTTTCCTCTGTTTGAAAGAGTTTGTAGTATGTCCTAGGGGAAATCATGTAATTTATTACATATATATAACTTTGTAGTCAATCTTGTTTGTAATAAAGATGATTGATTTCTGTTATATACTTTGTTATATTGTGATATGATTAATTGGGTAATTAATTTAAAGTATATTAATAAGAAAATCCTTAAATAAAATGCTACGTGATTATAACCGCAAATAGTTGCAATCATGAGTAATTAATCATAAAATAACATAACATTTTGTTTTATATATCTCTGGTCAAAATGTTTTAAGAAAGGATATTGATACATCCGCTAAGACCAGAGTACGTAACACTCTCCAAATGTTAGGCAGTGTATTACTCATGACTATTAGGGGGGCACCAAAGGGTTTTCTACTCGTAGTTATAGGATAACTATGGAATGACTTGCTCTATAGTTTCCTGTTGGTTAATAACAACTAGGTCAAACGGGAAACCTAAGAGTGACAATGTTACACAATTCTTTCGACTTGGAATAAGATTAAACTTAAATGTAGACACTCCTTTTTTATTATAGTTAAATCGTGACATGACATCATCGAACGACTATAGTTGGATCTGGGTTGTAGTATTGGAACTGAAACACTATTCCATAGAGAATTCGTCACCTCAATTGTATGAGGTTAGTATCACTGTCAACTGTAATCAACTCAAAACGAAATGTCTGATCAAAGTATGACGCTTAATAATAATTGTTATTAATGAGCCAAGAACTTTATTTATGAACTAACTGAGTTAAATGTGGATAACATTGGAATTTTGAAAAATACCAAACTCCATACATCCTAAAGTGATATGGTGTTAATGAAGAGAACATAAGTGAATTATCGTCACTATTGGTACCATTTAAGAAAATGTAAAATGTGATTATACCAAAGAAATTGTTTATCAATGATTAATTTGGCCAGACTATCGCACCACTGGCTAAAATGATGTGTAAATTTAATATTTGAATTGTTCAATATTAATTGCTGGTTGAATTCACACCTCCGAGACTCACGGTCGTATTTGTGAATTCTTCGAAAAATCGCACAATTTAATTAGTTTACAAAATATTATAAATTAATTCAATTAACTAATATTTAAGAAATAATAATTGCTAATTTATTTGATGTTTTGGATGTTGTTTGTAATAATTTGGATGTATATATAACATGTTATATATGCGCGTATTGAATATAGTTAAATGGACTTTAAATAGAGATAATTGATTGAATGAATTTTTTTTTGGAAAATTTGCTTCTTATAGGAAAAAATATGGCCGACCATGCTATGGAAAGGAAACCGTGGCTTGGTTGAAAATTAAATAGGAATTAAAAGGAGAATTTTTATAAGAGAATTGGAAAAGTTTCATTCTACCCATTATTTAAAACAAAATCCTCTAATTTCATTTCATGCTTTAATTCTTCATTCTCCTTCTTTCCTCTATCCATGACCATTACCCCAAGTCCAAAATCTGGTTGAAACCAATTCTAAAACAAAGTAATAACATCAAATAAAATTAAAATGTATGGGTTCATCTGATTCCCACAAAACCGAGCGTTGATTCAAAGACTCTAATGAGGAATTCACATATCAATGTGTCACAAATGGCTTGATCTAACAAAGATAAATTCTCTTCTCCAATTTCAATATTTCGTCCATCCTAATCTATATATCTGTACTGTCAAAATGTGTATTTGTGATAATTTTAATTTACTGAGATTGTTTGCAACGTTTGTGCCTTCTAAATTGCAAATTCTGTAAATTACGAATGAGCAGTGTTTGTATACTTATATCGATTTTTTGGTTTTGATAACAAATTTATAAATTAGGCCTAAGTTTATTTAGATCTGATATAAAAATAAAATTTTAACTTTTCCTAGATTATATATATGCATATAGACATGTGTGCGTGTGTATGTGTGAAATTCAAACATAGATTTACATATACTTATTATAATATGTTATTCCGAGCTAGTGATCAATATTATTTCACATGTTTAGATCTAAAATATTTTATGCTTTTTGATTCTCTATTAGATCTGACATTTATTTCATGTTTAATATATATTTAATAAGATTTGAAGTTGAACAGGAATACTAGTATGGTATTTCAAATATTTGGATGTTTTCAGTTGTGTTATTGTTTGAATGGTGATTTCATTTCCAAATTTTCATATAATATTTTAAAGTACAAAAGTTCAATATTAAATAAAATTTGTTTGTGGGTATATGAAATTATATTTCCTTTTGACCTAAAGATTAGCTTTTAAATTAAGAAACTTTATGTGAGAAAGATGATTTTCCCTTTTCGTTCAATCATCAAATCTTCAATTATACAAAAGATGTCTAATCTAATAATTTGCTTTCCCCTTTTGCCAATCACCAAATTTTTAATTATGCCTAAGATTTCTAATTTAATTCATATGGTTTTAATTTCAAATTATGTTCATGTACAGATAATTGACAGTGCATTATATATACATATAAATGCCTAAACTACATATGGTGCTATTAGTATGTGTATACAAACCATATACACATATCATACTATATATGAACATATGTATATACTTAGGCTTTTACATTGTCGATACGCGTTCGAATTTGTCACCTGCATATGTAAGTATAATATATATGTTTATACAATAGATGTAACTTCCAATATATATATATACACATATAATTATACACATATTTATACATCTTTTTATATTGTTATATCATTGAATGTATCCATGATATATTCAAATAAACATTTAATTAAATTAATATGATTAATTAATAAATATAAAACATTTTTTAATAAAATACGACTTTATTTAATAAATATATTGGATCCCATGTTGGTTAATTGACCTCATAGATCCACTAAGATCCAAATAGGAATTTTTTAAATTTACCTATTTTACCCGCGGCCAACAAGGGCCAAACCAACACTATCAAAATATTCCTTAACAAAAATAGTTTCAGCAAAATGTCACAAACCATGCTACCTTCAACATAATACTTTTCATAAAATGTTTTATGATTTAAATAAATTCAACCAAAATATTTTCTACTAAAATAATTTCCAAACATCTTGAACTACGTATGTCTTTGCAAAATGTTTTAAAATAAGATATTTCATAAGCCAAATACCTTTTACAAAAAAAAACTTTATACTAAAATTATCTTATTTCTCAAAGTAAATACTTTATTCTTACCTCCTATATAAAAGTTTCTCTATTAGAACGCTTTAAATTCAAAAATATGTATATACTTTCTAACAAATCAATTTATGAAAATTTTACATTATGTGTGTATCATTCGAATTACAACTAACACTTGATCTCTTTTATAAGTGTTAATTTCACTCAACTTCCATCACGCCTATTTTTGACATATAGGTTATCGCATAAAAGCATTATCTTGGTATGGGATAATGGTGGTTAAACATACCAAATCATATAGAAATCAACAAATACACTCTCATCTTATTTTTTGACATAACACAAGGCGTAAATTTATCTACTCTAAATGGTTTAAACCTACCCAAGCTCTAGAAAACCACAACCAATACTCCGATACAAAATGTAACAACTCTAGATTTTTAGTGCCCAAAACTAGTGTCAAACTCTGATAACAACAAACTTGAGCACTAATCTCAAATGTTAAAAATCGTGGGTCATTGGGTGAATAATTTAAAATAACTAGCGCGAACCCGTGCTTCGCACACGGATGTTGAAAAAATATTGTTGTTGCATAGGTCATATCCAAATGTATAAGAAATTTAATACGGTGGTAATGAAAAAACATTGTTGAACGATAGTGTTACATCATGAATAACAATTTGGTAGGATAAAGAATACATAGATATATTTGGTTATGATAATCACAATTAAAATCGAACAAAACAATTACAGTGAATATGTTAAAGTTCACCGACTATTTAGAGGATAATGTGTTAAAAATTTATCTGCTAATGCATAGATATATTCACTGTGGCATATAATGCCAATGTTGTTGCTTTTGCAATTACACAGCTGCTTCAATGTGCATAGATATAGTTGAAGTATTCACTGTGAACTGCAGACACAAAGACACGGTGCAGTTCGATTCAATTAAATAAGAGTAACAAAATTTTTTTGCAATGGGGAGAAATATAGTAATAGGACGAAATTTGTAAACAGTCAGGAAAAGTATTTGTCAACGGCTAAAAAAAGGGAGCAAAAGAAAAAAGAAAAAAGAAAAAAGCAACAGATGTAGTACAGGGGAAAAGTAGTAAAACAGAAGATTCAATTGAAATAGAAATGATGATGCAATAAGAAAATAACATGGGTTCTAATATAAATTACTATTGTTCACCGAATCTGATCTATGTCGATGCAGGGTACAAAACACGGCATACAGCTGGTCGTAGTAACCAATATTTGAAAATATCCAAAACATACAGAAGAGAACAATTGTGAGAAGTCCATTCATTTTTTAGCCTCAGAAATAACTGCTAGCAACGCGTGTATGATATTTGCTTGAGCGCAAATAGGTGATGTTTTCTTGGCCTTAATAGATGCATTACATCAGTCAATTATTTTAACCATTGAAGTTATTTGTACCTGCAGCCAAAAAAGGAAAAAGTGTCATTGATGCAGTATTATTACTAAATTCTCTCACTGCTCGTCTGACCTATTAACTATATCTAATAATCAAACCATGACTACATAATCATCTATACAAAGATACATTCATCAATTGTTTTCTAGAAGTTTTCCGACGGTGGTGGTGCAAGTGATTTTAGAATTTACTGCAAAAAATAAACTCTTTTAGGTGGTTATCAACATTATTCTCACTACAACACACGTTTTGACCCAGCACTTAAACCGTGCATCTACCTTAAACCCGAATATAACAACTTATATGCTTATTGTATTATTGATCATCGTAATTGTAAACGAAATTGAGTAAACTTCGCCAAATTATGTCATCAAACCTGGAAGCAATGTATTAAACGCTGAGCTGCACGGTTGAATCAAGCATTAATTATGTGAAGTCATTATTTAATCATCTCAAGCTATCAAAAATCAAAATTCATTTTTCAATTATATTTTCATAATGCAGTTAAATAACTATCGTTAACATCAAACAAAATTATTACTACAGCTAAATTAGTATTGCATCACACAAATGCAGTTAAAATATTCAAAAACAATAATTGCTTAATTCAAAAAATACTGCAAAATAATAACCGCTTTTGCTTAATGCATTTAAATTTTAACTACAGTAAGATCGAATAAATCATCGTGTACAACCAAAATTATTACTGCATCACATAAATATAGCTGAAATATTCAATTTCTACCATGCATAATTCAAAATTGTCATTAAATTATAACTGCATTTTATTAATGTAGTTAAATTTTAATTGTATTAAGATTGAATAAATTCCTGAAATGTAGCCAAATTTATTACTTCATCACATAAATGTGGTTAAAAATCTTCAAATATAGTTAAATTTACCCAAAACTTGCTGGTAAATTATAATTGCATTTTCTTAATTTCATTAATTTATAACGGTTTTAAAATTGAATAAAATTATCAAATATAGTCAAAATCATCAATAGTAAATGCAATAAAAAAAATGCTAACGTAGTTAAATTAATTCAAAAAATGCCGATAAATTATTACACCATTTTTTGATGGGGTTAAATTATAACTGCACTAAGTTTGAATACTATCAAACACAATCAAGATTATTACTTTATTACATAATGTAGTTACAATATTCAAAGGCAACCATAATTGTATAATTCAAAAAATATATTCCTTTCAAATATGTTAAAAGATAATAAATACATTATAATAATCTAGGTAAAACTACTATGTAATGTTTATGATCATCATAATAATGCTGTTACAGAAACGCGGTACACAGCGGTGACATAAAATAATTGCGCAATTAAAACTGCTATATAAAATTATGATTTTAAAAATTTTATTTTTAGCTATCAACAATGGATATCATTGGAAAGCAAATTAAATTTGAGATTTAATAGTGAAAACGATTCTTAAATCCAATTAATGTAGAAAAAGTTATCACATTTTAAAGTTTGGAATATAAAGAAATTAAAAATGCGACTGTTCAGTTGCCAAATTTCAAGGGGGCTTGTGTGAGCTTGAAATTCAACTCACTAATAATAATATAGTATAGATTTATTTTATGTTTTTAATTTACCTCATAGCGGAATTAGATAACGATATATTTCTTTAGTAATGTACAATGTGCAAGAACCTATACGATAGATAAAAATATCACCAGTTATCTATGTATCCAACTACGTCAGTTATGACTAAATTTACTAATAATAAAAATATGAGGTAAGCGAGATGTATTAGATAATCAACCTGTAGATGCAACCTTCAGTTAGGCTTCCTTTCTCCTTCCGTTGCATTCATTTGCAAACTTTTAAAAAGTACAAACATATCAGGTAAAAGAGAAAAATGTTGTTAACTAGTTTAGACCATGTCATAACGCTATGCACCCCAACACAACTTAAAGGATCAAGCGGTTATTATATAGAGAATGGCTATCTATGTACCATTTATAGATCAAGCCCAAAAAGTTCCATTTTCATGTCTGAACCTTCATATAGCCCGCAATTAAGAATGTTAGCACATGATAATATTTATCATTAACACATCAACACCACTAAGTAAGCATATCCATCATATTATTCACAACATGATAATAACAAATAGGTAATAACACCTTAAAACACACACATACACACACAACAATAGTTACCCTATCCATATTTCAATCAAAGCCAAATCAAATCATTAATCAAACACTAATATCCAATTATAAAAGTTATATACAAATCCAAAAATAATAGTCGCAATAACCACACATCAAACAACAGTAACAACCATTGGTGAATTCAACAATCAACATGCTATCGGACAGTAAATTCCAACAACCATATATATCACCATCGAGCAAAATTCTAATAAATAGATATTGCCCATCCATATAATAATAAATGGTAATCACCTCCCAGATAGCATGTCCATAAATGGTAAACAATAACTCACATAACCAATGATCAATAGTAAGTAGTATTGCTTCATTCCCAACTTGGTAAATCGTTTTATTATAATTTATAAATTCTTCTTAAGTATACTATTGCCAACCTCATAGTAGTAGTAGTAATGATGATCATATTTTATGTTATATATTTAAAGGTTATGCTATTGTTAATGTCTTACCAAAGACATTCATTCACCCTAAAGTCCATTGATTAACAATAAATATTCATGTAACTTACTTTAATGTATTTTACTGTTATGCATTTGAAACATACCATTTTCTTCTCTTATATAAACGTTTTAATTTATTATACCATTACATGGCTCTAAATAACTTTTAAGCATAAACATCAATTTATGCACAATATTATTTATTATTATCTCCTCCAAAAAATAATATTAACTTATTATTATTATTATTATTATTAATTTCCCTATAAATTCATAAACAGTAATTTATGTGAAATTAATAATTTAATATGTAAACATCCATTCAACCAATTTAATGATTATGTAAATAAGCAATCTAATCTAATCATATTTCATAAGCAAAAATATCAAAATACACAAAATCATCAACTAAACACAATTACATATCAATTGAATATATATATATATATATATAATATTTTGAAAATGTAAACACTTATGACCTTTGAATTACACCGAGACACTTTCATCAACAACCCCAAAAGGCAATAAACCATATGTTAAGATGTCTGAAATCGCTACAGTATCATCAAACCTGCAACTCCCCTTCAATGCTACCTTTGAAGAATCGTAGCCTTCCAACTCGTCCACTAGAGCTCCCTGTCGCATTCATTTAACCATTTTCGTTTCTTATGGTTTACACGCTTTTTGAATTTTCTAGCCACCTCATTGTGATCCAAGACGATCGACCACCATAGATGTACTCCAGTTGTTTTCCCCTGCACAATGATACCCTCAGATCATCATTTAGTCATTGCCTCACAGTTGAATCACACATGAACACCATGAATGATCGAAAATGTATCACAAATTTCTAATCAGTTAAAGCACTTGACAAAAAAAACCACACATGCCTCTTCGTCTCATCGAGAGCTTTGATTTGATATACCATGTGACGACCTGCCTCCCACAACACATAAAATCCATGCATATAAGCAACCAAATTTCCCAACGATGCTACAAATGACATTCTATTAAGGGTAAGATATGTAAACAATGATAAATATATACAGCATATCTATCACAACTAATTAAATCTTATAGTAGAAGGATATAAAATATAATATCAACTCAAACATGTAGATACTAGATGAATATCATATGAATAGACATAAGGTCTAACATCAAAATACAAAGTGTAAATGATACATTAAATCCAAGCCCAACCCTTTAGTAAAGCGAGAGAAGCTTTCGCTTAGGGCCCCTAAAAACACAGAGCACCAATTCACTGGAGTGATGTAGGAGAAAAAAATAAATCACAATTTCGTGAACCAGTAGCGACTCTTCACCTCCAGGCAGCAGGCTCCATCTCCTCCAAGTCTAGGTAGAACACTCAGGGCCCCATCACGGAACTTGGAAGGCTCCATTTCCATTCACCTTCAAGCGGCAGCTCCATCTCCATTCTCCTCTAAAGATTGTTAGTAATAATCTTAATACTAATTTTATAATGGTTGGTATAAAAGGTTGTTAGCAATACTAATTTTGACTGATTTTTTTGGAGCTAATATTGTTTGTTACTAAATGAATTTTATAATAGTTGGTATAAAAGATTGATAGTAACATTGATTTATTTTGTGGAGCTAATATTGTTTGGAAATCAAAAGATTGTTAGTAATACTAATTTTTTAAGCAATAAGCAGTAGGCTCATTCTCGGCACTCGGAAACTATGACACAACACAAACAACGCACAAATTTAGTTGAAGGTACTATTTAATTTGGAATTTTGTATGTTTTAAAGTTTAATTTTTTAGTTAGTTTAGTTATTGTATTGTAATTTACTGATTCAGTAATTTGTAAAATGAACATCATCTATGTTCTACAATGCAAATTCAATTTTGATCCTATATTCTGAATTTAGGTTAGTTGGTTGTATATTAATTTGATGGTTGATTTGTACATTTGTATAATAATTAATAAGGATTAAATCAAAATTGCTATATTCAAGTTGGTATTTGACATAAGTGATAATTGTATAACATTGATTTATTTGGTATAGTTAATGAATTTTTTAGTGGTTAGTCAACGTACAATTTATCGATAAATAACTATTTTGATGATTTAATTAATGGTAATAACATTAGTTTCTATATAAGGGCCTTGATTTTGTAATTGGCTTTAGGTACCAAAAAACTTAGGACCAACCCTGATTAAATCTAATATGAATACATGTCTTAATATAATACATAAGTCTACATATCAAAAACTGGATAGAGATAATTATAGCGATATCATGGCTATGGCCTTATGAATTGCCTCCAACTAACAGAAACCCTCATCTCTATATCAATCTACTAAAAGAATGGATAATAAAGAAACAACAAAAAGAGGGTTAGACATAAAGTACAATGGAAAAGAAATATCACTAATATGCATAATTATCAATATGTTAATATATCATGGATAAGGAGTGTGGTACTACTCATGGTAATAGAACCATACCTTAACATTGCATCCAACACGTTAGCACATTTCTACTATCATGCAATGTTATACGATAAAACCATTATATATAAAAGAACACAACACCAATCGCGACCTAAATGTCACACATTAAGCTAGTAGGCACAAGTCTTCCGGTAAGGCCAAAAACCGCCAAGTATAGCCATTAATACAAGACCGATACCCCAATGTTTTCAATGCATCTCCACCATCTAAAATCATATTGAACTAGAATCAATATACATGCACCTAATCAGTACCCTATTTTTCACTATGAGGACCGATGACAGGCGTATCCGAGCACATAACCCTTGTTATGACGTAACCGTATGTTATAGCCGCATTACAGAGATAGAATGCCTTATAGCAATAGTGTCGATCCACCCGAATACACACCCGGCGTGACAACTGCTCATTCCACAAATGGTCTAAAAATATATAATCCCAAGGCTAAAGCTAAAGGACACAGACTTTCTCTATATACGCAACATCGTATGAAATCGTATATCAAAATATCATTCTTGCAAAGTCTTAAAAAATCACTGGACGACTCTATAAAGTTACCATACAAATGAAAGCATATCTTCAATCATAAACTATAACCTCAATATCATCTCACATCCCGATACACCCTTTTGGTCTATCTCAAAATCTACGGTTTTGCAATAAGTGTCGGAGTAGGTCTCATACGAGCCCTGAAATCAAACTACTTCAAAACCTACCAAAATATCATGGATTATAGCCCTTGAATAATGATGAAACATAGTGTAAACAACGCCCCAATCCAAATTCATATTCCAAAGTTATCGCATTTTGAAATTTCAATTGAATTGGGCAATCAAAAGCCAAACCATCAACTAGAAAAGTGAACGGTCGACTCTACAGTAGTTTAGTCGACCGATGTCCCGTCGTTGGTCGACTAATCAACCCCTAAAAATGTGCTAAAAGTGCTTGGTTTGGCTTAAGGGCTCAATCGGTCGACTGATTGGTCCCATTGGTCGATCGATTGGCTATTCCTGGCCAGTTCTGCCACATGAACTTCAAACGTTCATATCTTTTGATCTGTAACTCCAAATGGTACTTCATTTATTCGATTGTGATCATAGTGAAATTATCTTTGATATAGATATCTCATATCAATAATATACACATTTTTTGATGTGGTTGGTTTCCCTTAAACGCCTTCGACACATGGCTCTATATCAACAAGAGACGTTGCATGGACATCGTTCGACATGAATTCATGCCCTTATTATAAGTTTTTTGACATTTGGATGGGTGCAACTTCGCACTCGATGAACAAATTTGAGGTAATGGACCAATTTCACAACCAATATAAATTAACAACTCGATCAACCAATTCAATTCTACATCTCACACCAAAGTTTGTATCATTGATGATCCACTATTGGACAAATATCACTTGAAGACAATTCGACGAATCATCATGGAACTCAAATGCTTTACAAACCATATGAGTTTAACTACTCGATCAACCACTGCAATTCCATATTCCATCATTCAGTGAAAATTTCAACTATAATGGAATGTCTACTTAATAATGTTATCTATCACCTAAAATCAACAATCAAACAAACATTATTCAATCAGCAATTAAACTACACGTTCATATCAAACGTCATTCAATATCTATAAATTCCTAACATATCATTTGTAAAGTGTATACTATAAAACATTCATTTAATAATATTCTCATCTCTAAAATCCCTAAATCAAGTTTATTTCTTAAGCCCTAACTAATATTAGCATTAAAACATGATTTTTAACAAATATGATGATCATAGAGTATAGAGAATGGTTCTCACTTACCAAATCTTTAAGAAATCTAAGCTCACTAAATCGAATTTTGGAGCTCTCCTTTGATTTCAAAAATCCAGCCTTAATATTCTCCATGATGCAAACTTGATGATATGGATTTGTAAAGGATTTTCTAACTTGAATTTAGAGATTTATTTTGGAATTTTTGATTAAAGAAATTAAATGTTACGAAGGCTTGAAGATTGAAAACTTTAATTTTTCTTTTTGGCTTTGAAACGAGGAGGGAGGAGAATGAAGAGAATGAAGAGGAGATATGTTTGTTTCGGAAATGATATAGGTGCTGACCAAAAGACCATTTTGCCCATCCTTTCTCCTTCCTCCTCATTTTTGCAAACTCTATCCAATCCTAACAGACTTAATATGTATTTTATATGTAAATGACATTATGAACTCAACAGAGTAAGTCTCGAGTCGTAATTCATTCATCTTTAAAAATTATTATTTTAAGTTATTAATTTGCTAAAATCTTCGATTAAGTGATTAATTAAAATCAATTACAAAGGGAAAATTACGGGTTGTTACATTCACCCCTTTAAATAGATTTTCCCTCAAAATTATACTTATGTGCCCTCACCACATATACTTAGCATTATCAAAACAAAAGTAGAAGTCCAATCATAGCAACACGAAGCATGATTCTACACTAGCATGCAATTCTAATCAACTAATGGAAATAAAATACTTAGAGTAAGGGAAGTCATACCGATAAAAAAGTTCCAGATTGGAAGCATGCATCTTCTCTTCCAGCTTCCAGGTGCTATTTTTGGAATCTTCGCCTCGTTGAACAAGCTTCATAACCTAGTTCCAAAGTCTCATTACACTACTCTTTAGATTCTGAATAGGTCCTCTAAGCATGGAAACTTCCGGTTCCACATCCACCTCCTCCAATTGACTTTGCCCAACCAACACATTTGTGCCATGCACGCACTTTCGCAAGTATGGAAAATGAAACACGTTGTGTACTCCTGATATTATATTATAGAAGATCAACTTGATATGCAAACTTTTTGATCCGTTTCACAATACTAAATGATCCAACGAACCTAGGTGCGGGTTTTTTGGAATTGCCAAATCTCATAACTTTCTTCGAAGGTGATGTTTTCACAAATATTAAATCATCAACTTCAAATTCAAGGTCAATGCATATCTTATCGGCATAAGACTTTTTCCAATCTTGAGATGCTTTCTATTTTCGTACCAACTCAACTTTCGCCTATGTCTAACAAATCATCTATTTGGTTCGAATATCACCTTATTGGTCATCCCTTACCAACATGTAGGCAACTCACAAGGTCATCCATACAAAGTTTCAAATGGCGTCTTGCGATACTAGTTTGAAAGCTATTGGTTTATGCAAATTCAACAAGAGGTAAGTGATCTTTCCAAGAATCCCCCAAGTCAAGGATACAAGCTCTCAACAAGTCTTCTAGCACACGGTTCATCTTTTCGATTTGGCAATCAGTTTGAGAATGATAGGCCATACTAAAGTTCAATTCTGTTTCCAAATTAACTCATGAAGAGTGGATCTCAATCATTCACAGTACTAGAGGGTACACTATGTAACCTCACTATCTCCCGCACAACAATGTCGTTAGAGATGGAGCATTTCCTGAAACCTTCACTGAAATAAAATGAGCGCTCTTTGTCAAAAGGTCCATAATAATCTATCTGTTCTCGTTTTCTCTTCGACTCCCTAGCAAACCATTTGTGAAATCCATAGACATATACTCTCACTTTCGATGTGGGACTTCCAAAGGCAATAATAAACCACATGACATCTTTTGTTTTGCCTTGCCTTGTCGACAAGTCATGCACTTTTCTATGATATTTGAAATATGTCTTTTCAACCTCTTCCAATAACATATGTGCTTAACATTGATACAAATTTTGTTGCCATGGAATAGTCATCCTAGAACGATGATTCTCTCGAAGCACTTCATCAATCAAACCTTCCACCTTGGGAACACACGATCTACCATCTCTACGAAACCAAATACTTTCGTGTCAATGGAATAATAGTCAGTGTGGTTACACTTCTCTCCCTTCCTAATACGGTCTAAGGTCCATAAAATACTTGCATCAAGTCTTTTACTTGAACCAATCTGATCGATAAGTGTTGGTCTAACTTCTAACATTGCCAACAAATTGGGAAACACGTCATAGAAAGGTCATAAATCGAATTTTGTGATAAACTCAAACCCCTTCTATTCAACAAATACAGAGCCCAACATAGCATGCCTTCTACTTAATGCATCCGCTATGGCGTTCCCTTTTTTGGGAGTATAGGGAATTCCAAAATAATACAATGTTAGTATATTGCGATCTTTATGGGAGAATAAGTATTTCAACGATTTATAATAAGTGAATAGCTCAAACTTCTCACCCAACAAAATACCTCCATGTATTCAAATCAACGAAAATGACTACCAACTCCAAACCATGAGTCGGATAATTTTTCTCATGGATATTAAGTTACCTATTCGCACATGCAACTACCTTGCATTCTTGCATAAGAACCATGCCGAGTCTTATACTATAAGCACTGTTGTATACAATAAACGGTTTAGCTCCCTCCGGGATAACAAGAATTGGAGCACTAGTCAATGACTTCTTCATCTTAATAAAAGAGGACTTACAACGTGCATCCCATAAGAAGACTTGGGTCTACCCAGTTAGACGGGTCAAAGATGTAGCAACATTTGCAAAGTCTTTAATGAACTTTCAATAATATCCTACCAACCCAAGAAAACTACAAACCATGGTTGTACTACTCGGTACTTTCAAATCTTGCACCGCGGGAACCTTACTTTAATCAACTAAAACCCCATGCTTGAACATAACATGACCCAAGAATCTCACTTCTCTTTCTCAAAAATAACACTTATAAAACTATGCCTTCAAGTAATTTCACTTCAAACCGTACATTTCTTTCGATTGTTATTTGTGCTCTTATTTACTTTTGGAAAATACCATAATATCATATATGAACATCGCCACAAATGTCTCGAGTTGGTCTCAAAAGATGCAACTCATGAGATTAACAAAATATTATGATGCATTCATAAGGTCGAATGGCATCACCAACCATTTGCAAAATGCATCGAGAGTTCTAAAGGTGATTTTAGAAATACTATCTTTAGCCACCCTCGGTTAATGAAACCCATTGGAAAGATCGAGGTAGAGAAAATATTCACTCCTCCGAGTTGGTCGAAAAAACCATTAAAATGAGGAAGATGATATTTGTTCTTTCGTGCCAACTTATTCAGTTCTCCATGGTCAACAGACAATCTCGAGGATTCATCCACTTTAGTAGAAAACATGACGGGTGCTCCCCATTTCGATGTACTTCTCCAAATAAGGCCCTTCTTCGAAAGCTCGGAAATTTGAGTTTCAAGTTCCCTTCTTTCTCTTGAAGCCATTCATCTAATAGGTAGGACAATCGGCTTCACATATCGCTCTAAGTCAATACATAATTCAATTTCTTGATGAGGAGGTAAACCCAAAACCTCTTTAAACACGTCTGCAAAAGCCCCAACAATAAGAACTTGTGCTAACTCATCATATGGGAGATCCAAGGAATATAAATAGCTTAACAACATAGAACTCTTCGGCTTACAATACACATTAAGTCCTTTATACCACTATCCTTCATACGGACCACAAAGCTATCACAATCTATAATAACACCATGCTTTGTCATCCAATTCGTCCCTAGTGTAATTCCATAGCCGAACCCGAGTACAAAATCATCACAAGAAAACTCGAACCTACCTCGAGATAATGTAACATCTTTACATATCATAGAAGTTGTATTGTCCCCCAGTGGGATTCAACACAATAAGAGATTCATCGATAACATGAGGCACTAAGCGCAAATTATTAATAAGATGACTAATGATAAAAGAATATGAAACTCCCATATCAAATAAAACATGAATAAGAAAGTCATATATGAAAGCACACCTTTTATGATGATATTCCTTCCCTTGCCGAGCTTGGCGAAGTGCTCGAACTAGGAGTAGCTTGGACACCATAGGCTTTGACCACTTGTATACCCTTTGGAAGAGACGAACAATCCTTCTTGAGATGTCCCGACTGATCATAATGGTAGCATATCTTCCCTTAGGGGTTGACTATGCAATATCTAGCCAAATGCCCTTTTAGACAACATATATTGTACATCACTCCTCACTTCTTAACTTGGCTTTGATCACCCTTGGGCCTTTCTCCCTTTTTATTACATTGGGACTTGGGTCTTTCTTCAACTTTGGTGTCTTTCCCTTCAGGAAGTCCCCAGATATTTAATATGACCATGTTATTTCACCAAGACCATCGTAAATAGGGCCCATCGAATTCTGACTAAGAGCAAATCCCTACCGCCTTTGAGTGTCAAGAACGGGTGATGGAAGGTTAGGCATCACTCCAACTACTATAGGTATAGGTGGGACTATTGTAGGAGGTGAAGTGCCCCGTGCTTTTGCCTTAAGTATGGCAGGAACCATGTCGATATGTATAAATCAAGAACCTCAACATTGCCTCTAGCTGTCGATGATCGGTTGGAATGACTCATAGTGACTATATATATGTACGTATGTATGTATGGATGTATATATGTATGTATGTATGGGAAATTTTAGCAATTTTCCCAAAAGACAGCAGAGCACTAGAAACGAAAGTGAGTGCTAAAATGCGCTATGCATAAGTATACAAAAAATACAAATATTCTCTCTTAACTTGCCCCAATTTATGATGATTGAGTAACCTAAGATCCGGTACCAAATATAATAACCCGTCTTCCGTAACACTCGAAATCAACACATAGAAGCAATAAAATCGCCTGATGATGCTATGGACGACATTCCATTAAGGGTAAGACATGCAAACAACAATAAATATAATATAGTATATCTATCATAACCAACTAAATCTCACATCGAAAGAAAATAAAATATAATATCAACTTAAACATGTAAAAGTCTAGATGCATATCATATAAAAGACATAAGGTCCAACATCAAACAAAGTGGAAATGATACATCAAGTCTCATATGAACACATGTCTCAAAATACTACATAAGTTTAGAAATCAATGTACAAAAATCTGGATGGATATAATCATAGTCGTAACATGACTATGGCTTTATGAATCACCTTCAATTAGTAGAAACACACATCTCTGTATCAACCTACTCAAAGAATAGATAACAAAGAAACAATAAAGAGAGGGTTAGTCATAAAGTCTAATGAAAAGGAAATATCACTAATCTGCATGATTACCAATATGCTAAAATATCAAGGATAATACCAAGTGGTACTCGAGGTAATAGAGTCATACCTCAACTTACATCTTTACTTACATCCAACAAGTTAGCACATTTCTACTATCGTGTTGTGCTATATGATAAAACCATCATATACAAACAACATGACACCAATCGTGACCCAAACGTCACACATTAGGTTAGTGGGTCATGGTTCTCTTGGTAAGGCTAAAACCCGCCAAACATAATCACTGATATAAGACTGATACTTCTAATGCTTTCAACGCATCGTACACCACCTAAAATTGTATCGAATTCGAATTTATATACACCTGTATAACTATTACCATTTGTTTATCATGGGAATCGATGTTAGGTACATACGAGCATATGACCCTTGCTATAATATAGCTTTATATTATAGTCGCGTTACCAAGGCAAATGGTCTTCTATCAACAACGTCGGTCCACTTAAAGGCGTACTCTCGATGTGGTAACCGCTCAAGCTACAGATGGCCTAAAAAATATCTAACCCAAAGGCCAAAGCCAAGAGGCATAGACTTACTTCGTATATGCAATATCATATAGAATCATATTTTAAAATCCCCAGTTGCCGCATCTCAAAAAAATGAGTGGATGACTCTATAAAATATAATGTACAAATCAAAACACATCTACAATCATCAACCATGACCTTAATGTCATCTCACATCCTCGGTCCACCCTCCCAATCTATCTTAATCTACATTTTTAAAATACATGTTGGAGTAGGTCCCGCATTAGCCTCGAAATCAATCTACTCCAAAACCTACGAAAGCTTCATGGTTGTTGGCCTTGAAAAATAATGAATAGCGGTCCAAATCGTGCCTTAATCCTAGTTCATATGTTAAGGTTATCGCATTTTGAAATTTTAGCCGAACTGTGCGATCAACAGTCGAACAATCGACAAAAAAAGTAAACACTCAACTCTACAATAGCCCAGTCGACTGATTTCCCATCATTGGTTGACTTAAAAACCCCAAAAATGCACTAAAAGTGCTCGAGTTGACTCAAGGGCTCAATCAGTCGCATGTTGGTCCCACCAGTTGACGATTGGAAAATCCTAGCCAATTTTTCCCGGTGAACTTCAAATGTCCATATCTTTTTATCTGTATCACACTATTTCTTTTCCTGTGATCGCGACGAAATTCATTGTAATTTAGATATCCCATGTAATGAGTTTACACACTTTTTTTATGTGGTTGCTTTCCCTTGAAAACCTTCGACACACAACTCCATGTCACCGAGGTATATTGCATGGATATCATTCAATGTGAATTCACACCATCGTTATAAGTTGTTCGACATTCGGACGGGTGCGCCTTCGCACTACATGAACGACTCTGAGACAATGGACCAATTTCATAACCACTCCAGTTTAGCAACTTGATCAACCATTTCAATTCTACATCATATACCCTAGTTCGTATCATCGATATATAATCTGTCATGGGACAAATACCACTTCATGACAGTTCGATGAATCGTTCGTGAACTCGAACGGTTTACAAACTATATGAGTTTAACTACTCGATCGACCACTTCAATTCCATATTCCATCATTCAATGAAAACTTCAACAATAATGGAATTACTACTTAACAATCATATCTATCTCCTAAATCAATAATCAAACAAACACTATTTAATCAACAATTAAAATACACGTTCATATAAAAATCATTTAATTTCTACAAATTTCTAACATGTCAATTTATGAAATTTATACTTTAAAACATTCATTCAACCAGATTCTCATCTCTAAAATCGCCAAATCATGTTCATTACTCAAGCCATAATTAACATTAGCATCAAAACAATGATTTTTAACAAATATAATGATCTTAAAATATAAAGAATAGATTCAAATCGTCAAATCTTCAAGAAATCTAAGCTCACTAAACCCAATTATGGAGCCCTTATTTGATTTTGTGAAATCTAGCCTTAATCTTCTTCAAAATGCAAACTTGATGGTATAGATTTGTAAATGATCTTTTGACTTGAATTTAGACATTTATTTTGGAATTTTTGGTTGAGGAATTTAAAAGTTGTGAAAGTTTGAAGATTGAAAACTTTGATTTTCTTTTTGCTTTGAAAGGAGGAGGAAGAAGAATGAAGAGAATGAAGATGAGAGGAGTTAGCTTCGAAAATGATCTAGGTGTTGGCTAAAAGACCATTTTGCTCATCCTTTCTCTTTCTTTCTCATTTTGTAAACTTTATCTGAATTTAACACACTTAATATACATTTCATGTATACATGAAATATTTCATGGTATTTATAGTCATGTATGTCATGTATCTTTCATGTATGTCAGACTTGTGTATTTGCTTTGTCTTCCCCATAAACTCATGTATACCAGTTTGCGTAGGCTTAGTTTGTGGGATTGGCCAGGCTTCCTTTCGAAGACAAATAAAAGGTCCGAAGATGAAGCAAGAGATTTAGTGGTTATTATTAGTTTTTATTCCGTTTTTGTAATCTATAATTGGTTAAGTGAACATGCTGGCATCTTCATATGTCAAACGCGTCACCATTATCTATATTTTATTATATATACCTTCGCATAAGCAAGTTTTGAGAAATAAATATGTAAAGACAATTGGTGCAATGAAAAATTTGTTTAACTGCTTTATTTACTTAATGTTGTTGAAAAAACTAATCTGATTGTATCGTATGAAAATAATTCTAATGATGCTGCAATATCATCGACATTCATTTTTGGGCTTCAAATGAGGATATTACATGGTATTTATAGTCACTGGATATCAAAAGCATCTACTCTTTTTGCTCCTCTCTTTACTCTAGATTTATTTTAGTCAAAAGAATATATATTCAAATAAGTTTCATCGTTTTGGTCTCTCTCCATTCTATAATATCAACCTAATTAATGTCATATATTAATTAAATAAATATTTATTTAGACCCATATATTTAACTAAACTAATATATAATAATTATATCTTATTTTCATTAATTATAAGACCATGAATAATTAAAAGGAAAGAAATTAGTACAATATTTGTGCCAATATTCACTATTAATTTATAAATTAACGTAAATAAGTTAGAATTCGGAAAATCGCTAACAACACTGTTGTGTTGACTTCTTGATGTTAATTTGGTCCTTAGTAATATTTAAACAATTTAATATTAAAGCTTGTATCAACTTTACTTAAGTACAGTATCGAGCATAAGTTTAGTTGCTTACAAATCATTTAGGTGAAACCAATTTCTAGTCTTTACTAACTTCACCTGAAGTAACGTTATTTTGTGCACGTTTACTTTTCGTCATCGCTATATAGATTTGTATATGCATTTAATTTTGTAATGTTGCTTTAAAACCTTGGTTCAATTTGATAACATTTAACGATTAACCGATTTACTTTGATCAGAGATATTAACTTTAAATTGACTACCGATTATGGTGATACAAATCTTCTACAATAAAGGAAATAGATTATCGAGTAGTTCAATATGTATCCAACTATGGTCTTAAATGATTATGATGCCACATGATTGACCGTAATCAAAGTATAATATAGATACATAAGGTCAATAGTACCATCGAGTTTAAAGACTAATGCATATCGTTACATGAGATCTTCTATTTTGACTTAATTGTTTATAAAAGATACTCTTGTTGAGTTATTATGTGATTGTTCCAAATAATCACAAGTACATAATCTTTGATGTTCCCTAATACCATGAGTAATCCATAGTCTATCGTATGGAGTGCACCACATATACCAATCTTAATGATTGTATCAATATCCTTTTCCCGATACATCTTGACTTGGAACAATTTAAGAACAAATATTTAATTATTCAATTCGAAACTCATGGTTAAGTACACACTGTGCAGTTAAAGGTCTTAGCGATTTTATAGCGGTGGAGGTACAAAAAGTTATAACGGGGATATGTCAAAAACTAGAGGTGTAAAATCTTTATTGGAGATAAAATCAAATCTCCAAAGTTGAGTTATTCTCATTTTCGCGTCACTTTTATAGAAAAAAGAAACATTTATCACTTCTATATAATAAAACCGTATAATATCATGGTCCACGCAGTTCGAACTTGATAAAAAAAATAGAGTTCTAGCTTATGTTGAGCATTTGGGACTTTAACTTAGGCCCATATTTTAAATTTGATAATTTGATTTATAAGAGAATTGATCAAATTAACTCATTTAAGTTAAAGTTATTAAAGCATATGTTAAAAATCTTTGATTTAGCGGACACAACGAAAAATAAAGGGACTTTAAGTCGACCAACTATTTAATAGTGCAAAGTTAAAAAAACGTAGCGGTCGAAGAGCGCTAATCACTTTAACGTGGCAATATCAGGGCTTTAGCGAGACTTTAACTTCATAATGTACATATTCACAACTACAATCGATTAAATACTTTTTCTATTCCAACTTGTATATATTAAATGTATTCAGATCATTACTTATATCATAATATAACAATATATACAATAGAAAACAAGCAAAAAACATACTTTATTTCTAACAATATTCTAAAACAATGGTCTAAAAATATTACATCCTTCAACTTTACAATTACTCCTAGGAGACATCCTTCAACTTTACCAGTATCATTTTCTCATTTTGTATTTTAAATTGAATGAGTAATCAATGGTCTAAAAATAAAAGTTTTATAGATCGCGTACTCCAAACTAAAATTCTACTTTGTATAGGTTATAGTACTGTTTATAGTCTATTTTTACCCAATTACCGTTTTTGACACGTCCGACGCGTCTGAAGTCCCAACGGGCAAACCTCTCCTTCAACACCATTGAAGGGAAGTTGGGGAAAATAAAGTTGTCGTCCGGTGTGTCGAACGCCAACGTTACTTTACCAACTTCCCTTCTTAATGCCCCTTTTCCACCTCTTCTTCCTTTCATTCTCCCCTCTCTCCCTTACTCTTCTCTTTCACTCTCTACTCCACTCTTCTCTTCAATTTCACTATCATGGCTAGTTCCGAAACAAATTCCAATTACAAAGATGTGCAGGATTTAGCCGTTGAATCGATGTATCTACGTAGACGAATGAATGATATTAGGCAAATTCACGCGTCAAACCATACCGGTTTACACTGGATGAACGATATATTAAATGAGCATCACGAACATTTTTAATGTAATTTCGAATGAAATAGTTATGTTTTCTCTCTTTGCGCAATATACTACAAAATTATAGGCAGGTTTCAACTGAAACTATTAATATCAGAGAAGCGTTAACATATTTGTATACACCGTAACCGCATCGCTGTCAAATCAACAAATAAATGATTTTTTTAAAGATCAGGTAGCACAATTTCAATCTATTTTCATGCTGTTTTAGAAGATGTACTGTTACTTGCTACATAAAATATCTTAGCAGCATGCTCATTCGATTTATAATTCACTTATTTGAAGAATGTACCAACATACTCGTTTGAAACTCAAGTAAAAATTGTGGTTACTACAATGGCTCTGCACAATTTTGTACAAAAACACAACAATAGTGATTTAAATTTTATGGCTTACTTGTTTTAGAAGAATACGAAGAGGAATATTATAATATGAGAACCGCTGCAAACAGAGGAACTGAACAGGTACAACGACGCGCAGACAAATGAAATAACAAAACTTCATAACGTCATAAAAAATGAAATTATTGCAGCAAGGCTGCGTTGAAATACTGCGGTTGCATCATTTATCTATATTTTTAAATTATTGTATTTGCTTTTTAAATATTGTAGTTCTATTGTATTATTTTACTTTTATTTTATTTTAATTAAACATATATTATACAATAAAAATAATAATTAACTAACTATAAATCAGCTACATTGAAAATCACATTTCAAATACTCCTCTCAAATATCTCTTTCGTATCACCATACACATCTCTCTTTCAGTTAACTTCCCAATTCAAATACCTCGCTTAAATGTCCAATGTCCCATCCGCTTCGTAAAGAATGGACCCTATATTCATTTGAATCTTCTAAAATTTAGGGCTCAAGTACTGACGAATATAAAGTCGTTTCAACATGGGCTTGGCCCTTTCCGTTACAGGGTGACAGGGTGTGCTTATGAATAAAAGAATATTAGAAGGGGAGCTATGAAATTTTCCCCTATAAAAAAACTCGAAAACGATAAAATGCAAAATAAAAAAACAAACAAAACAAAAATAAAAAAAAACACAACTCTTTTTTCCTTTCTCTCACTACGAAATAAAAAAGTAACAATTCTACAGCAAGAAGAATTTATTTCTTATTTTCCTACCTTCAGCCACCACTCCCCCCCAAACCCTAATTATTGAATTCAAGACTCTTTAGTTTTCCTTCAATATATTCGATACCCGAAACACCCTTCTATAGGGTTTCCGCGAGCTGGATTCCCTTCCTTTCCTGCACCGAATCTCATCTCGGCGCTGGTCAAGTGGATTCATTGATTAGGCTTGTGTTTTTCTCAAAAATTCAGGATTTTGATTTTTTTTAGCGGTTAGGTTATGACCGGGCTGAGTGGCAACAACTAGGGTTTGCTTGATGGCATTGGGAGATCTGATGGCATCACCTTTGCTTTCGCAGCCATCAAATGTATCATTAAATTACGGTAATATAAATAGTATCGAGGAGTTTGTTGGCCGGGAGGAAGAGTTGACGAGAGAGCTGGAGGGTGTTCAGATTGTGGAGAATTCGGATACGAGCACTCGTACTAGCGGTGGTTTTGCATACTTGCCGCAAAATGTGGTGCTTTGCGATTTTAGGCACGATGGATTTGAGGAGAGGGTGCCTTTAGGGCCTGCAGAAAATGGGTTGGTTTCAAAATGGCGGCCTAAGGATCGGGTATGAGGTTGATTTTTTTTGAAATTGTTTTGTTTTCGGATAGTTGCTTGCGCGAGGTATGAGAGATATTTTGTTTTAGATGCTGTAATTAGTTATAGTAGATTAACATTATTTTGTTACTTTGAATATACATATGTTAAGAAATTAATCGTGTAAATATCATGATGATTTATTCATATTGATTATGCATATGGTAATTTGATCCGCTGTCTAGAATCCTGTGACAGTTTACTACAAGCTGCAGTCATGCCACCTTATTTCATCATCTAACATGAATGCAAGACGATGAACTAAGATTTTAGAACATATACCTTCCATGTTGATTTGATGAAAAGTACAGAGGATGCACACTTCTTTAGGGCATTCCTAAACACCAAGGGACAAGTGAGTGGATAAAGCCACATTAGTTTACACTCAAGAAAAAAAAAGATGAAATTTGATTGTTATATTGACTTAAATTTGTATTAAAGTGAACAGAGATGATGACGTGTCTTGTTTTTATTGGTCAGACTTTTTATTTGCACTCAGAACTAGTTCACTGGGCGAGTAAAGTTGGTATTCTACCACTTGCATCTTATCAGTTTTCTTTTCTTTTATTTTATTTTTTTTGAAGTTTTTTTGCAAGGGTGTTTCTGCACACTCACTAGCACGTTGGTTGGGATGCCTTCTAAATACTGAACTCTGTCATTTAGTTTGCTGTGTGTGAGGGGATGTGGGAGTTCATCTCAAATTTATTTAGATTAGGCCTGAGTTGTAATGGTTAGTGCTCAACCATGCATGTGCAGGCAGATTTTCGTTCCAGGCATCCGGTCATATTGTCTAGTCAATCTTGTAAACACAGTTAACTAATTTTACTAATATTATGTGTAGTTTTGTAAACCTTTATGATTTGTATTGTCTAGTCTTAGGATCCTAGTGTAATATCGAATTTAATCAATGCTGGTAGATGGATGCTTGTAACCCACATCTCCTGTGATATCTTGAATCATATGGCACCCTACACACTCAGGTGCTTGCTTTTAGATTGTTGCCTCCCGCATTTTTTTTCCTGCATGAGACCAAATGCTCTAAGAGAAAATAAAATTATATTCACAACATTAGCAGTTAGATGATACTTTAAATTTGAAGAACTCAATGTCATTTGAAAACAAAGGATCCACAGAAAACATAGTTTTAATTTGTCAGAGCAACGGCTATAGTAAAAAACCGTGTAATTATGTGCAACACATGATCGCCATCACATATTGAGAAATATAATTAACCGACTGATTGGTAAAACCATATTTGTGATTATAGGTAGAAATAAATTCTGTCCTTGTGTAATCATTGATGAATCAGATCATTTTTTTTACCTTGCTTTTATTACATACTTCTTTGCAAGCTTTGTATATCAGTTAGCAGAACACTAAGAGTAGGTCCTCCTTATCGGATGACATTCCTGCCTAAGATGGTACCTTGAACTTAGTTGCATGACCCCGATTTGATTAATTGATTTTCATGTGCTAAATTACCTTGGCCCTCTTGTTTTGTCATAGCTTGCCAGCTGATTTGCCATTAATAAGTATAGGGATATTAAAACTAATGCTTTGAGGGCAGTTATTGGCGGTTTCGTCTTAAATAAGAAAAATGCCATACAAGTATGCATTTCTATAATGTCATCAATGTCTTTCTGATATGCAATTATTGCCTATAAGCTTAGGGATTTTATATGTTACTGACTTTCAGGTTGTTCTACTTTGATTTTTATACTGTAGATGAAGACTGGATGTGTGGCGTTGGTGTTATGTTTAAACATTGGTGTTGACCCACCTGATGTAATAAAAATTTCACCTTGTGCTAGATTGGAATGCTGGATAGGTAACTTAGCCTTATGCTTCTTTTCTTACCTTGCTGCATTATATACTTATGCAGATTGCTAGTTCACGTTTTAAGTTATTAGTTGACATTGATAATCACCAAAAACAATGGTTAGTATTGGGGTTCAAAATAAACTGTGTTAAGTTTTGATAAATATGAAAAATGGTTATTACCGTCTCGAAATATTGTTGGAACACTTCTTTATATATTGACATGTAGTGTTGCTTGCGTTCATTTTCAGCAGTGGATTACGGAATCTTACCTTTGAAATTTGATCTTGTTGTACGAAAACAATAAAATATTCTCATTGGCACAATTTGTTTGATTAATGATGATATTGGTTGTCTCTTGCAAGTTTTACAACAATTAACAGCTCATAACGGGTCAATAATTTTATAACTTTTATTTTTTTACTGATGGGTATTGTTTGATATTTCTTTTCCTCATCAGATCCATATTCTTTGCCGCCTCCCAAAGCTCTTGATACGATTGGGAAGGCTTTGCATGCTCAATATGAACGTTGGCAGCCTCGGGTAATTACATATTGGCTCTTTTATCGTTTTTCCTTATACACAATTTTGTTTTGTTTTGTTTGTGTTGTATAGCTAATAGAGTCAAACTATCCGTTTCACTTTAGGCTCGCTATAAACCTCAGCTGGACCCTACTGTAGAAGAATTGAAGAAGCTATGTATCAATTGCCGCAAAAATGCCAAGTCAGAAAGGGTTCTATTTCATTACAATGGTCATGGAGTGCCAAAGCCAACAACTAATGGTGAAATTTGGGTTTTCAATAAGGTTGTTTTTATATCGTTCACTCTGCAGTATCAATATTTTCTCAAGCTAGATGCTAAGCTTTCTTAATGTGATCTTTATTATGTGTAGAGTTACACACAATACATACCACTGCCTATTAGTGATCTTGATTTTTGGTTGAAGACACCATCAATATATGTATTCGACTGCTCAGCTGCTGGGTTGATTGTCAGTGCATTTACAGAGGTAAATCTGCTATCTAACATGATACATTGCTTTGCTCTTTTTTGATAAATACACATGTGTACTATCTGTGCTTATGTATATGAATAGACAACATTCTCCTGTTTCTTTCGCAGCGTCAAGATGGGAGTTCTTCTAGCTCACCTGGGGAGGCATCAAAAGACTGCATTTTGCTTGCTGCTTGTGGACCAAATGAAACTCTTCCACAAAGTTCAGATTTTCCAGCTGATGTTTTCACTTCCTGTCTCACTACTCCAATTAAAATGGCTTTACGATGGTCAGTAATTACTCTTTTCATCCCCACAAATGCGTTTGTGGATTCGTCTGTGTGTGTATTTGTTGCACATGTTTTATTGAAAATGCCATTGCATCAAATTCATTGGTAAAGAATAAGCTATTAAAGAATACTTTTGGCATTTCATCATTGTTCCACTTCATTACCTTTTTTCGAAGTATGTTTGATTACCCCAAAGATTCATAAATTGAAAATAAGCAGTTCTTTACTTGCAAGCTGTTTTTATTCATCTTTTATTACCGTATTATAGCTATTTTTAGCAGCTATAAGGTATATATTAGCACACTAAAAACACGACATCAGGATGTTCTTTGTTTTCGGTGTAGCATGTAAAACAATAGGGTAGCTTTGAGGTAGTAAATTATAGGACAAAATATATTAGAGCATTAAATTGAACTGCCATAATGGTAAAAACAGTGACTAGAGTATTTAGTTGCAATCAATTCATAAATGCCACTAAAAGTTGAATCGGTTCGTAAATACGATACTTGCCATTAAATGTATATATCAGGGCTCGTTCGCTACCAAAATTTCCCCACATTGTGGTATCCAGCACAAGTGTCAAGTAGTTGAGTATTTAGTTGCAATCAATTCATAAATGCCACTAAAAGTTGAATCGGTTCGTAAATACGATACTTGCCATTAAATGTATATATCAGGGCTCGTTCGCTACCAAAATTTCCCCACATTGTGGTATCCAGCACAAGTGTCAAGTAGTTGATGCAGCTTAACACAGTTCTCACGCCTGATGCATGATCAAAGCAGCTTTCACGTCCGCTGCAATGCTAATATCCAGCTAGTATACCTTTCTTTAACATTGGTATACAACATCTTGCTGCTTGAAGCTGCATTCCATGCGTGGAATGCCAACAGTTACAGTTATATTAAACGGCTGATGTTTTCAATCCTCTATGTATACTCACCATTTTTTCACTGTTATAAAATCTCAAAATCAAAAAATAATCCAAAAATCCAACATAATTTTGAGATACCTTCATTAAACGCGTTTTTTCCCCCAGTTTGGATTTTGGGAAGTAGAATGTTGGGTTCAGCAAGACCCTAAGTACCACGATTTGGGATTTTTATCCGATTGTGTTCCTAATCGATATTTGATTGGTTCAATTAGTTTGATATACATTAGAGTAAATCTTTGACATGTAATGTTCTGATTGCTTGTTTTACTTTTATCTTGGGAACTTATAACTTTGATTGGTCATTTTCATGAAATTATATATAGTTGTTTTTTTTGCACACAATAATAATACACAATAAACAATAAAACATTCTTATAAATAATATATATAGTATACGTCCAAACATTTAATTAACCACTAAAATCACTAACCATAAATTAATTATTTACATTCACCGTTGTTTCAATTATTTTACTTTGCTCAAATGGCCACAAACGTTTTACTGCACTCACCACTTTGGCTGCCATCAAATGGTGCTCTCTTGCAAACACGCATTTAGATTATGTTGCATCCAACTCACTTCATATGATGCTACAGTGATGTTCTGTTTCTATATTTGTTTTTCTATTTTAGACTGTTTTTCGTTGATATACGTTATTGCTATATTATTGTGGATGCTGCTAACTTTACGATGTTTCCTTGTACGTTATGATCCATCTAAATTTATTTTTCCTTGCAGGTTTAAGTCACGGTCTCTGCTTTATGATTTTCTGGATTATTCGCTTATCGACCAAATTCCTGGCCGCCAAACTGACCGAAGAACCCTTTTAGGGGAATTAAACTGGATTTTCACAGCAGTTACTGATACTATTGCTTGGAATGTTCTTCCTCGTGGTATTTTTTTAATGATATTCTTTTTCCAAGTAAAATGAAACCTCAAAATAGACTATTTGTGCTTATTTGGAATTGATTATGCAGATATCTTTCAACGGTTATTTAGACAAGATCTACTTGTTGCTAGTCTTTTCCGTAATTTTCTGCTGGCCGAACGAATAATGAGAACCGCAAATTGTTGCCCAGTATCATATCCGTTATTGCCATCTACCCATCAACATCATATGTGGTGCGTGCATCATTCTTATATCCACTGTATTATTTTTTTTCATCTGTTATTTGTGCTGCATAAATCACCTCTCCACTTTATTATTTCTTGTAATATGTTATTGCCAGTTTGTACATATATGATTTTTTAATTTTATGTAAAAAAAGTTACGGCAAAGTTTATTTATTCAGGAAAAAAAGGAAAAGGTAAAAGATAAAATAAACATAAAACAGTTTTTAAACTGCAGAGTGGTTTAGTATAAAACCTGCTTGGTATGTCAACTTAAGATGATAACATTTTTTTTCTTATAAAAGATTATAGATCATTTTACAAATATAGAGCATTCTAGTTTTCTATACTTCCTTTTGTCAATTGAAAATGATTTCGATTAATGGTATGTAAATATCATATTTTATTTCTCAGCTATTAATATTTCAGGGATGCATGGGACATGGCTGCTGAGCTCTGTCTTTCTAAGCTTCCACAGTTGATTGCTGATCCAAATATGGAATTTGAGGTTTGTTCTGTTACTTGTTCTTAATTCGATTGTCACTTAAATGATAGAAATCATATTTTAGGCTGAATTTTTGTTTTCCATACCCTTAAATTTTCAACAAAGGGATTTTTTTTAGTATCTCTGTCTCTCAATGCTTACAAGTCTTAATTTAATTGTACTATGTGATTATTCTGCATAATTATCATTGCTATCTCAAGCACATATATTGGATGTGAGCATTTTTTGCTTTTCTCATATTTTTCCCAAAAAGGATATACAACAAATAATCTATGCAGTTCATGTCAGTGTGAATTAACATTCAGTTCTTTTCCTTTTATTCATGTTCCCAACTTAACCCACCATTTATTTACCTTTCAGCCAAGTCCATTTTTTACAGAGCAATTGACAGCATTTGAAGTGTGGCTTGATCATGGTTCTGAACATAAAAAGCCACCAGAACAATTACCAATTGTACTTCAGGTGAGAAGAACTTTCAAGTTACTCTATACAAATGTATTTGATCAGTTATTGTCAGCTCATTGTAGAGGGCAATGTATAGTAGGTCCTTTTGTGGGATAAAGAGCGTCAGATTAATTGATTGCATTCACCCAGTAGACAATTTATTCCGTTGAATTTCAAACATTTATCAATATAAACTTGGTTTGTCCTCATGTTTCCGATTTAATAATGGTTCCAGGTTTTGCTTAGCCAATCTCATCGTTTTCGTGCTCTAGTTCTACTGGGAAGATTTCTTGATATGGGACCGTGGGCAGTGGATTTGGTATTATTTTCCAATATATGTTTACTTGCTCAACATTTTCTGATTGTTTAAATACCATAATTAAAGTCTGAGACTGTTTCATTATAATATCAGGCTTTGTCTGTTGGAATCTTCCCATATGTGCTCAAACTGCTGCAAACAACCGCATTGGATTTGCGACAAATTCTAGTATTTATATGGACAAAGATTCTTGCTCTTGATAAGGTATTTTATATTCTCGGAAGAATTTGCTTTTCATATTTTGGAGGTAAGTATGTTCCAGATTTTTTTAGCTTTTTCACTTTAGAAATGAAGAACATTTAAAAAATATTCATTTGGATGGGGAATTGGACTAAGGCACCAGATTAAGTTTTGGTCCAAAGGAATATGGGTTTCAATATTAATTTTTCATAGTTTATAGAAGTATGCATGCATGCACTTTTAATTTTTGGCCTTATTTGTACTTTAAGAGTTATACATACTTCCAGAAAACAGAGATATCATTTTACACTTTTCATTCAGCCATCTTATTCTTGATTCAGACAGCGAAATGGAAAATTTAGGTAGTGTGTGTTTGAAAACGAGTTTTTTGTTTTGCATTTTCAACATGTACTTTAAAATGCATGAAAGAGGTCGAGTCCTGCCAACGGATACTTTTGGATGCGGATGGTGTCACATCCGCATCCACATCTGAAATCATTTTCGGCTATTGGATATCTGCATCCATGGATACATATGGATATCAGATAATTATTCTATCTGCCAACAATCGATAAATCAAGAAATACAAATAGAAAATTTTGGTTTAACAGAGATTTTTTTTCTCAATCTCACTAATTATAAAAGTGCGCAAAATCAACAAATATGTTGATAATAAATAGGTTTGAGCAGTTTATATGCACTAAATGCACATAGTATAAATTATTAACTTAATAAAACAATAAATACATATCTTTCATTGTACTAAAATTCCTATAGTATAAACTATGATATTGACAAATATCAGACCGATAATTTTTGGATGCAGATGTCTTCGTACCCATATGTGTTTTTCGAATATCGAATATTTATCTGCTTTTTGGATTTTTGGGTATCCATTGACAACCTTAGAAGTGGAGAAAGGGTGAAAAACAGAAGATTTGGAAAATGTTTTTAAAATATAAAATTGAAAATGACTTTTCTTATTTTCGTCTTTTGAGAAATATAAAATACTATCTTCTCCCTTTTCATTATCCTCTGTATTTCATCCTCTCCCATGCCATTTGATACAAATATTGAAAACGCAAAACAAAAGCCAAACACTACCTTAGCTTTCTTATTCTAGTTTTAATATTTATTTGCTATCTTGAGGTGCTGTTCAAACAATAAACATCCATCATGCAGTTATCCGTCAAATTCAGTTCTAGCTATTTCTTCAGCGATTAATTCCCATGAACGAATCATGACATTTGGATTTACAGTTGGAAATTATTGCCAAAACATTGCTTCATGCAGAAACCATTTTTTGCATCTGCACATTTATAAATCATGAAAATATCAGTATGCCAAAAGCTGATAACAAGCAATTTTTTTTCTTGCTATTTAGTCCTGTCAGGTTGACCTGGTAAAAGATGGTGGTCATGCATATTTTATCAAGTTTCTTGATAGCGTGGATGCTTACCCAGAACAGCGTGCAATGGCTGCTTTTGTTCTAGCAGTTATTGTTGATGGACATCAAAAAGGGCAGGAAGCATGCGTGAGAGCTAGCCTAATCGATGTGTGCTTGAAACATGTGCAGTATGCAGTGACGAATGAAGCTCAGACCGAGCCTTTACTTCTTCAGTGGCTATGTTTATGTCTTGGAAAGCTGTGGGAAGATTACACTGAAGCACAAAGCATGGGTTTGCAGTTAGATGCACCTGCAATACTTGCACCTTTATTGCTGGAACCACAACCTGAGGTAAGAGTTGTACTATTTGTTACTATACTATGAACTTTCTTTTTCAGATTGAATAGTTATTTGGCTTTTAAAAATGAACAAATGATCCTCTATCAGCTAATATCCTTTTTGTTGTAATAATACACACACAGTTACATTGATCAAGCAGAATATAGTAATATGCAGACAGTTACATTGATCAAGCAGATTATATAGGACAGTTTGGATCCTCGTTTTAATGATGATAATGTCTTGATGCATACAGGTTAGAGCTTCTGCGGTTTTTGCTCTTGGCACACTTCTTGAGTTAGGTGTAGATTTTGGAGACGGACATGGGGTTGATGAGGATGGTGAGGATGATGATGAAAAAAAGGTTGAGCTTGATATTGTTAGGAGTCTACTACCTATAGTTGCAGATGGTAGTCCTCTTGTTAGGGCAGAAGTTGCTGCAGGTATATCAGATTTACTTGAAAATATAGTTGGGCAGGGATATATATATATATATAATTTCTTGACTTATTATTTTATTTGACAGCTCTTGCTCGCTTTGCCTTTGGCCACAATAAACACTTAAAGTCAATTGCTTCCACTTTCTGGAAACCTCAACCTAGCTCAATGTTGACTTCATTGCCATCATTGACTAACATTAGTGCTAACAATAACCAGTATATGCAGTCTGGAAGCTCAATTCCTTCTCCCATTGGTCCTGTATTAAGGGTTGGCAGTGATTGCATGGCCAACAATCGAGATGGAAGAATCTCCACTAGTAACCCAGTTACATCTACTGGGATCATGTATGGTTCGCCAGTATCAGATGATTCTTCTCAACATTCCGATTCTGGCATGCTATTGAAGGAAAATAATGTCAATGGAACCGTTAATTATTCAAATAGATCCAGCTCTAGTTCGAAATCACTTGATAATGCATTATATTCCCAATGTGTTCTTGCCATGTCTACTTTGGCAAAAGATCCATCCCCTAGAGTTGCAAGTTTAGGTAGGAAAACATTGTCTATCATTGGTATTGAACAAGTTATCGCAAAAACTACCAAGTATGTTCCTGGTACTTCTAATGCGGGAGAACATTCTGCTCCAGCATCTGCTAATATTGGTGGATTAGCAAGATCAAACTCATGGTTTGACATGAATGCTGGTAAGTGACTGAGTTACGAAGGTTTGCATTCTTGTATACAGTTGAATTTACATGGCACATCATTGATCAGATTAAATTTCCCCACGTTTAAGGTTGTATCTGTATCATTAACATATTATTAAATCCAAAAGTGTAGAGGCCGTCTAAAAGAAATCATCCAACCTGGAGTTTTTATTGTTGGGTTTTCTGGTTTAAGACTGGTACTATGTAGTACCAAGTCATTGTTGAAACTTTTATATTTTCTGGTTTAAGACTGGTTTAAGGTTCTATTCATATTAACATATTATTTAACACAAAAGTGTAGAAGAGGCCATCTAAAAGAAATCATCCAACCTGGAGTCTTTATTGTTGGGTATTCTGGTTTGAGATTATTACAAATATTTGGTTGGTACTATGTAATACCAAGACATCGTTGAAACTTTTATATTTTGACACTTCTTATCTCTCTTACCAAGGATTTTGAGTAATTTATGTTCCTTTTAAGTGACTGAATTTACTTGTCATACATTGTTTGCCAGTAAACTTGTGTGTCATGTTATTGTGATGCTATACCCTAGTTCACCAATAATTTCGTGTTTCAAACTTTATTCACTAACAAATTAAAAGTTTATGACTTTCAGTCTTCGTCAGTCATCAAGCCTATAGTCTTATGTAGTAATACATTGGGTTTTGACTCTTTTGATTCTGCACTTTATATTACTGTTTATTTACTCACCTGCTCAAATCACAAGTTAAGATCTAACTTTCCGAGCATTATGTACCTGTTAGAGGCATGACCTAGGAAATCTTTAGCCTTGCCCCTTCTATTTTTTCAACTGCTTATACCAGATGCATTTACATGTAGGTCAATGGAAAAAAACAGACTAATTTTTCTTTCACCAAAAAAACCCTGGCTCACTATAACATTAAAAAAAGTTGTACATGTACGTTTTATGCAAATTCAAAAAAAAAAAAATACCAAAAACAGAAAACAGAGCTTTTCATCCATCCACATATGTAAACACGCATTTTCCTTGTATGCAAATCCTAAAAATAAATAATAATAACGACAACAACAAGTCAACAATAACACCACATATGTAAACATGCATTTTCCTTGTATGCAAATCCCAAACAACAACAGCAACAACAATAACACCGCATTTCCTCTACACCCTGTGTTTTCCGTTTGCGCAAGTATCCCCGCCCGGCTATATTTTGTGTCGGGGTCATTTTTTTTATTCTTGTAAGAAATTTCACATTTTTCTTGCCATTTTTTGAAATTATATTCCTGGGAAAAGAAAACTATACTGCCCTGTAAAGCATCTAGTTAAACAATTTTAACACTTTGTGCCCTACCATTACATTGCAGTAATTTATCAACAAATGAGGAACATTGCTGATATCCGATTAGTGTGTAATTAGTTTTCCAATTTCCATTTCTGGTTTAAGATATTATGCGTTGTGCTATCTGTATCTTGGTTGATGAGTGCGATCTGTATTATTGATGTTTTATCGTTAATTATTTTGTAAGCATTTCTTATGCTAGCTACGATAATTATTCATTTTGTTATATATGTGGAACCCATTATGTGTACGTATACGTATGCATATATGTATATATTACCGCTAAGCTACATACTTATACATATATCTAACAAGGAAGATGAAGGTTTATTATTTTTGCGTTGACTACTTACTAAGAATTTGGCAGCTCGTTGTACACCTAGAAGTAGAGCTGCCTGCATTTTTCGTAACCTTAGCAGGTGGTTTCTGTTAAGAGTTAAATTAACTTAAAGCGCATTAATTCTGCAAGCGTAAGATTTCAAGTCAGGACATTTTTAATTATACCTGTTAGCTTATTCTTTCTGCTCATCCGTTGTCCTTATGTCATGTGCTATCCTTGTAATTTTATTATCAACCCTCTACAGGTCATTTACCAATGACATTTAGAACACCTCCTGTGAGCCCACCAAGACCAAATTACCTAACTGGACTACGTCGTGTATGTTCGCTAGAATTCAGGCCAAACCTACTTAATTCACCTGAATCAGCCGATCCTCTTATGAATTCTACTGGGTCATCAGGGCAGACCGAGCGCAGTTTGCTACCACAGTCAACAATATACAATTGGAGTTGCGGTCATTTTTCAAGACCTCTTCTTATAGCAGCTGATGACAACGAAGAAATTATGAGTAGGCGTGAAGACAGGGAAAAAATTGCATTAGATAGCATTGCCAAATGCCAACATTGTTGTGAGTTGAATACCGTGGTTTGTTTTACTTAAAACGTCAATTTATAATATTCGTTTCTTATTTTTGATCTTTGAATTGCAGCTGTAAGCAGGCTCAATAATCAAATTGCTAGCTGGGATACCAAGTTTGAAACTGGTACAAAAGCTGCATTGTTGTTGCCGTTTTCTCCTATCGTCGTTGCTGCTGATGAAAATGAAAGGATCAGGTAAAAATAGATATGCAGTATATTCTGAATTTTTCTGTTTGTCGTTATGCATTTACAGTATTTCAAGGAGTTACAATCTGATTGGACTTGACCATCAGGCTTTTATTTCAACGTTTTCATCTTGACTGACATTGATTTCTACCTGTTGATGTGATGTTGGTACTTGAATTGGTACATTAATTATTGGTTGGTTTCTTCTTACTGGATGATTATTAGTTGTCATTATAATCTCTCTTACCGTTAATGCTACTGACATGGAAACTTAGTGCAATTTTGTTAACACTCGCTGGTTATTTACGGACTTGCATGCGTTTTTTTGAAATGCAATCTCGCAGTTGGCTTTTTTGATGTTTTATAATATCATAGATCACATTGAAAGTATCTGGTACAGAGATGTAATGGGGTGATTTAATTTTTTTTTCAAGTTGAGTGCAAACCATTATCTTGATGCTATGAGAAAGGGTCCTGTTTGGATAATATTTATGAAAAGTATCCATGATTGGCGCTTCTAAATGTGTGAATGAAATTGAAGGCCTTTGTTAAGAGAACTCGAGTGAAATGTTTGGTTATAGCTTTCCAAGAGTAGTAGCGTTTTACTTGGTTAACTAGACATGCATGATGTTTCTGACTGCAGCATATTTTACCTTTTTTTTTATTTGATAATGCTGTGACAACAATTTGACCACAATGTTTTTAGTCATAGTACCTGCTATTGTTTTGCAGGGTGTGGAATTATGAAGAACCTACCCCATTAAATTCGTTCGATAATCATAATTTATCCGATCGAGGAATTTCAAAACTCTGTCTTGTAAATGAGCTTGATGACAGCTTGCTTCTAGTGGCTTCATGTAAGTTCTATCTTTGTAGTCTTGATATCCGTTTCAATGTATTCATCATACCTTATCTAAATCGTGCTTCCACCCTCTCAAGTCATATTTTTACACATTCACCCACACTTGCACGCACGAAAAACTCCTAAAAGGATGTTAAAAGTGTGATTTTGGGGGGGGGGGGGGGGAGGGGATTGTGCATTGCCACGAGTCTGTAAACTTCAAGGAGGTGCATGATACAATAACATGTTTTTGCTGTCTCCAATTTGTAGCAAATTAGCAATTCCCATACGTGAACTCTAAAATCTAAATGCAGGCGATGGAAATGTAAGAGTATGGAAGGATTACACTCAGATGAATAAACAGAAGCTTGTAACAGCATTTTCTTCGACCCAGCCATATAAACAAGGAGTTCGAACATCAAATGCAGTAGTAGACTGGCAACAACAATCTGGCTATTTGGTATTACAGCTAATTGTCCTTGACTACACACACACATATTTTGCACATAAACACTTATATATGTATGCAGTATGCACATACATACATACATATTCATAAATACATACATTCATAGTTCATACATACATACGTATACATTTATGCATGCCCATACATACGTGTATGTCTGGGTGTGCTCATATACACACACCCACACACACATAATATCCTTCTTTATGCTCTCAAACTAAATAAATGCTGCATTGGTTACAGTATGCTTCAAGTGATATGCCATCAATATTTGTTTGGGATTTAGATAAAGAACAGAATGTTTGTTCAATTTCCGCCTCCTCAGACAGCTGCATATCAGCTTTGGTAAGTCTGTTTCTTGCCTTTCAGTCATTGATTGTATGTAAATGCTAAAGTTCCTTATTTTTTTGTTATGTTATTTATTACCTTTTAGGAACTGCCAAGTGTCTGAATGAACATATATTCAGCTAAAATTGCCTACTAAAATTTCCGACATTCTACTGGAAATTACAATAGGAAAACTTTAATAATCTTGTGTTGTAATTTTCATAGACAGAATAAAATAAAATATGATATGATATATGGTTACATCTAACACATTCCATCTAATTTGATAGTCTGCTTCTCAAAATCATGGTGGCCAGTTTGCTGCTGGCTTTATGGATGGTTCTGTCAGAATATATGATGTCCGTACTCCTGATTTGTAAGTTCACCCTCATTAATGTCACCAACATATTGTATTTTAAGGCTGCTTTGATGATGCATAATTCGATTTCTTTTGTGGGACTAAATCTTTTTAACTTGTCATATAGGCATATATGTTCAACGGAACTACATACTCAGAAACTCAAAAGGGTTGTTGGGATTGGCTTTCAGCCCGGCCTTGATCCAACTAAGGTAATGAATAATAAACAGCCTTCTGAAGCATTAGTCATACAAACAAATTAATATTTATTACATGTATTCTTATGAATTCAAACCCAGATTGTAAGTGCTTCTCAAGCTGGTGACATCCAATTCCTCGATATAAGAAATCCTTCTCAAGCATACCTTACTATTGATGCACATAGAGGATCTCTTACAGCATTAGCTGTTCATAGACATGCTCCAGTTATCGCTAGTGGATCAGCAAAGCAAATCGTCAAAGTATTCAGCTTAGAAGGGACACAATTAAGCATAATCAAATATTATCCAACGTTTATGGGTCAAAAAATTGGCTCAGTCAGCAGCCTTGCTTTCCATCCATATAAATTGTTGCTTGCTGCCGGGGCTGCTGATGCATGTGTATCAATCCATGCAGATGACACCTACCAAGCTAAGTAATATTTATATATCAAAATTGTATGTTCCTATATTCATTAGCCTCCATGCATATTGTCACCAATGTCAGGAAATTTCTCGAATTGTTCATGGAGGCTCTCAAAAATAATCTTGCTACTTAGGTAAATCTGTAAATAGCTCTTTTATTTTTATTATTATTGAAATCATTTTGTAAAATGTCATCCTTGTTTATGTTATAAATTAAGTGTGCTTGGTTGTTAGTAAACGGAAAGGGGGGAAAAGGTGCGCCATGTTTAAGTTATTGGCAAACTGTTTACAGTTATTACAATTACAGTTTTTATTTTTATTGGAAAGAATTTCTTTTCTTCTGTGTTTTAAAGGATGCTGTATTTGCTATTTGATTTTGCGTTCACAGTAATATTTTTGAGCAAGCTATGGTTTATATTGTGAACTATTTTTTTGACCACCAATGTATTTTAGTTGGCTATGATTCAGCGGTAGATTGGTCCTTAAATCTACTGAAGCAGTAATGTAATATATTTTTGGGCTATACAAATCTACCTCTCGAATTGGTGCAGTTATTTGATTTTTACTTCACTTGTCAGTAAAATTACCTCTGAAATCTTCTTGTCAAATCCGTTTGTTTTTAACTCTGGTCACAAACAGCTGTCGGTGTACATTCAGCTGCACTTTGTGTATGTGTAACTGTAGGATAGCTAGTCATTTTAATTATCATAGAAATCTTTGTAATTTGGCAGAATGAATGTTGAGTCTCATGACTCTCTTTCAGGAACTTAAAAGTGGTTTAAGGGATGTCCAATGGGGCTTATTCAGTTTAAAGTCGCTCTTTAAAGGATCTTCACTGCAATTAATAAATGGTCTGTTTTGTTTAAAGTAACAAATGAATTAATATTTTGAACCTGCTCATAAATAGTAACTTAATGGCATTTTCTAATAAACCTGTTTTGATAAAGCCGTTTTGTTAAAATGATTTTATTAAAGCACTTAACTATGTTTTAATGGTAAAATTCCTCATCGATATCTGGAGGCAAAAGGAATCATGATGGAAACATCTATGAAAACCATTGCTGTCAATTTTCTTTTAACTACTTTCTCAATCGAATGATCGAGTATGGAGATCTCTCTGTCAGATATCAAAATGCAGCTCCTCAACATTCAGTGCATAAGTAAAATTTCGGAAGTATCAAAGTGCAGCATCTCAATGGTGCAGTTTTTTTTCTGCAATAACAAGAATGTGCCGCTTAGGTTCCGTTTGGCAACTCAAAGCAAAAGTGCTTGGGCTAATATGATAAGTACTTCTACGTTTAAAAGGTCAAAAAGTTTGTATGGTACAATAACAACTTATAAGTAAAAAGATAAAAAGTCAATGTGGATAGAAGTATATTTTCTTAATAGCTTTTTGGTTTTTGGCGTTAGAATCTTAAAACAAAGTATAAATGAAAAATGAATCAAAACACAACACAAGTACTTGCTTGTTGTTTGCACATCTATTTTAAGTTACAAAATAAACAACAAACCATGCATAGATACATGTTGATTTTTTACACAAATTTCAAGCATTATAATAGAAATATTGAAAACTTCTAAAAGAATACTGAAACTAAAATGGCAAACGATAAAATACCGCCATACTTCGACGAATTTGTTCTCTTTGGTGGTTGAAATCTTGTCTTCCTCGAGTTGAATCTATTCCAACCGAAGTTTGATCAAGATTGTTTTCTTCAGAAAAGATCAAACCATCGTTTTGAAATTCTTCAAAAATCTCATCATCTAAAGTGTGCATCCTAATGTAGTTGTGAATTACACATGCAGCTATAACAATATTACGTTGTTTGCGAAGACTGTACGGTGACATCATTTTCAAAATAGGAAAACGTGCTTTAAGAACGCCAAAACAACGTGCCAAAACAACGTTCGATGATATTCCGTAAAGATGAGTGGGCATAAATATGTTGCTCCTTTGCGGATTGTGGTGTCCTGTTTACTCCTATAAGTCACTGCGATGATATCTTTCTCCTCTGTATGGGGCTAAAAACCCAAGCATATTAGCATATCCCAAATCGACCAAATGAAATTTCCCTATCGAACAAAATATGCAAATTATAAACTCATAGCTAAATTTAGCTTTGAGTTTATTGTTTAAGTTTATTTGGCACAAAGAACTATAAGAGCAGTTCAGTTTCATGATTTTAAAATTCATCTAAACATTATTGTGAAAAAACAATAGTAAATAATACCTTTTGGAGGCATTGGAAACTTTTTATTTAGATTATTAATTGTATCCATCAATACTCTTGAATTATTTGCACTGCATTCCCATTCAGCTAAGATGTATGTGAAATACATATCAAAATTGCATACGCACGTTACATTTTGAGTAGGTAAACTTTTCCTCCCTCGATATGGAATCTGTGCCTTTCCCGCCACCGATGTGCTAATATGCATGCCATAAACGCTCTAAAACATATAAAAATAAATGGTGGAAAATGTAAGGAAAATGATGCTAATTGAAGTCGTGTGCTCTGAATGAAATCCGTTTGTTACAAAAACATACTACCAGCAATACTGATGAAATAGTTAGCCATGTACTTCGATACTCAAACATCTTGCTGAAATTAAGCCTATTCCAATTTTACATTGTGGGACTTCAATTCTTGGTTTGTGAGTGAAACCAACGTAAAAAAGAAAACAAATACGGTCATTTAAAATCCAACATGGTGATAACCTATCAATATTTTTATGTATCCGACAATATAAGAGAATTTTGTGAAGATATGAAGGAAATTCAAACCAAGGGCTAAGCTTAAATTGAATTAGTATTCATTATCATCTGAGGTAATTTTTCTGTCTACCAAACTTCGCTTTTCTTTTTGTTAGTCTTAGCTACTTACATCAAGTAAAGTAGCTAAAGGGTTGAATTTAACACTTATTTTGCACTCTAAGTTGGGTGTATGACTTATACCGACCAATTCCAGGTAAATGTAGTAACGAAAAAAAAAACTTATACATGCACACATGTATGTAAATTCCAGCTAAGTCGTAATAATTTTATATTTTCTACATGGCCAACATCTAAGTTGTGTCATCAAGGATTCCCAATATCAAAGTTATGTTTGAAATTATGCAGTTTAAAAAATTGGCTGAAGAACAGAGTAAACTTTACTGCATAGAGCTAGGTGAAATCAAATTCTATTCATCCTGAATGTTAACATATAGAACGATTGTAGAAATGACATATTATCCTTTATTTATAGAAAATTCGAATCACATAAAACATGTTCAAAACGAAATAAACCATACAATATGTGAATAAATGTATTGACCGATCGAACCAAAAACAAATAAACGAAATCGAAGTAGATTGAGAATAAATAAGAGAAGAAAAAGAGTACCTTTGCCAAGAATATCAAGGAAAATTATATGCAGCTCGATAAGATTGAAGCCGAGAAAAAATCGCTCAGAAACCCTAATTGTGAAAGCGCGACCAGAAAGTCGTTTTTTTATTGGATTATGAAATCCGAAAGCAAAATAATTGGTTTTTGAAATAAGTGGAAAAGCAACTTTCAAAAGTCCAAATATTTTATGCATCAATATGGGCTTTTTTATTTTTCTTTCAAAAAAGTTAGAAAGCTGCTTATTTCAGCCCATCCAAACGGGCCCTTAGTCGTATGTTGGAAAATTATGTCCCACCAGCAAATGTACATACAACACGTTTATGAAGATACCATGAATGAAAATGGAATGCAACTAAAACTAGGATTTTTCTATTCACGAAACTTTGTAAAAGAAGAGTAGGACGAAAGATGAATATGTAGGTGAAGAAGAAGTTGAGAAAGAGGTTGAAGAAACAGAGGTATCCAACACTTTCTTACTTTAGGAAAAGGAAAATTAGGTGGATTGATGGATTAGAAGACACATGAGATGTCTGTTTGTGATGCTGCTCATCCCGTAGTGGATGGAATTGCCGAAATTGGAATGGAGCCTCTTGTGAAGAAGCAACAGAGATTTAACTTGGTTCAACCATATTCTTTTGCAAAATTTTGGGTTCATAAATCATATTTCGGCAAGTACCATAATTGGTATGAGCAGGCTTTGAAAAAGAATTGTTGAATTTTACAATACATTGGAACCTATTTCGATGCAAGCCACATAAATTAATTATATTTCCATTACGGATAAAAATTGGAAAGGTATCATGCCAAAGTTGGACTGGAGTGACATTCAAATATTAAAAGCATTACCATTTTTGTCAGAATCAAAAGTTGTTAGAATCGTGCTAATTATATTTGCGTCCAATAATTCGAATGTAAGCAATCCATTTCAAAAAAAATTCCCCCGCACATCATAGTTATAGATTCTAATGTTATAACGTTCTTCTCTCCCTTTCCTAATCCTTTTATAGTTCATCTCAGAACCTTGTCCTCATGCTTACATAAGTCTCCAAAGATCCTTTCGGCTCTTCCATGGTTCTTCGATCTAACTCGCGTTGAAATACTTGCATCCAAGTCCTCCCACAGTCCAGGACCACTCTAAATCATCCCCATTGGGTTACTTTCTCCTAATTCTTTTCTCCAAACTAACGCTTAAGGCTCTCTAACTGTAGGATTACTCCCTCCCTAAGGACTTTCGACTTAAATTGCTTAGGCTTACTTTCTCCTTAGGTTAGCCTCCTCCTCTAACATTGGGTCTCTCATCCATGAAAACAATCTCCCTTCGTCTTTGGTAGGGTTTCCCATATGCTCAACGATCGAAGCATTTCCACCTAAGATGGTTGTACACGATCTTAACTCTAAGTTCACACAAGAACGTACTTCGTAGCTCAAAAAGAGTCACATCAAAGAATTCTCTAATCCTTGCAATCACTTAAACTCTCTAATTTAAAATCTATTAGATTGAAATTGACCTAACAACATGTAAGGGTTGAGAAAAACCAACGATCTGGAATTTGATCGCTTATCTAAGTTTGATCGTGGGTCACAATCACTAATTTGTTTGTTTAGAGTCCTACCCTTTGTTGTAAAAATCCTTCTAGGCTCCCATCTAGACCCCGCCTAGGCACCAGGCTAGCCTTACCATCTAGGTTTTTTCCTAGTTTGTCTAGATGAGACGTACTGCATTATCTAAGCATATAAACAGGTTTATAGGCACCATATTCGCAATAATTTAGGCTTGATGCCTCTTATAAGCATCAAAATGTTTGTTTCAAATGATTTTATCTCTCTGATTGCTTCCAAACCCATCCAAATCCATGACATCCATCGTGGATTAGTTAATACTAAACAAAATACTATACTTTTATCCAAAATGCATCATTTTATCAAAAACATCTAGCTTTGATTACTCCTCGATCAATCTCCTCCTAGACGATTAGTCCTTAGTCCATATTTACCGTCTGACACCCGCCTAGCGATTTTTAAAACCATGGTCATACCTATTCAAACCTCAGATCAAAATATATCAAAATATATCAAAAAATGAAAAAAAATATAAAGTAGAAAAGGAACACAAGACTTATAGTGGTTCGATTATGCCTACGTCTACTTTATAAGATTCTTATTGCTGTTTTCACTAATATCCAAAAGGATTACCATGCTTAACTTGAAACTGCAGAAAATTTTGTGTTAGAAATCCAACAGAGTCTTACCTTTGTGAAAAATAAATCGATCACTTGGTGTAAGGCTTCTATTTATAAGTATCTTTGAGGATGCCAGGAAACTTAGATCGTAAATATTTTTAAATTTTCAATAGAGAAAGACCATGTCTGGATCCATAAATCCAGGTAGAAGAATACGTTAAAACTTGACTCAACTCATATGGTTTAGTGCTTATCGACCAGTACGATCCATGCCTATCGATTAATACCTATTGACTAAATTTCTAGCCAACCACAAAATAGTAATTAATGATGGATCTTAGCAAATGTTGTTTACTAAAAGTGCTGTTTAAAATGTAAAATGAAGGATGATTAAGAGTGTAAAATATAATACAAGTAAATGATATAGGATGCAGGTACAATTGCATGAAAACCTATAATTATAGTTGTAGAGATCATGCTTTGAAGAGCTGTGATTAATGCTTTGGTGCTAAGTTCCAAGAGAATCATTGATTGCGATCGGCGATCCATATGCGACCAACTGATGAGACATATTTTGGCATGCTTGTGTCAGAAGGGAAGCATGACACATGAAGTAGTTGATGTATAGTTTCCCTATAGCCAGGTAGGGAGTGATGTACAAAGAGTGGTTGTGGCATAATGATGCTTTTGTCAAATGAATAGTGCTGACATGATGCCTTTGTCAAAGAAACAGTATGTTGTCGCCGCTTCTTTTTGAAGGGGCGACCATGAGCTTTTGTCAGAAGTTTGTCCACTTGCAACAAAGCAATGTGGTAGAGAAGTTGGCCAACGAGGAGTCTTAACAAATAAAGGAACGATGCAGACAGGACCTATAGGTTGACAAGTTGATACGTGAGTTGGAATTCTCTTATGTGACTTAGTCGTTGAGGAGCAAGGCGAGGAGATATATGGAAGGTGGTCGGAAGATGGTGCCTATGAGGTTTGAGGCTCTTTATTGTTCTTGGAAATGATTGTGGACAAAGTTCAAAATAAGGATAACAAGGCAAACAGACCTGGTGCATGAGGGTATATGAGGTGGGTAGGTCATTGGACCGAAAGATGTCTTGGTCGACATATGCTATACAGGCCTTTGATGTCAGACTATGGATCTGATGGGCCCTTTTAAACTTTTGAGAGAAAAACGAGAAACTTTTCGCCTCTAAGGTCAACTCTGCAGAAAGAGGTGGACTTGTCTTATAAGTAATTAACGTGAATGACACGTGTCATATTTCGGTAGGCCGTGGCATTTCATTTCTAGAGATGGTTAAAGATGCGACTTTTGATGTAATAGCACATTTGATTTGAATTTGATCCTGCTCATTTCATTAATGGTTGGGATTGGAGAACAAATTTATAAAAGAAGATGAATATCTTCTTCATTTCCTTTACTGATCTTTGTGCACAAAACTGGCATTAATGATTTTCGAGCTAGCAACAACTAACAGTTTTCTGACTCTATTTTCGACTTGGATCCCATCAACAATGAGTGTTTCTTCTCATCTTTCATTTCTCTTGCTTCTTGTAGTTTCTTATATGCTAGGCTTTAGGCTGTAGTTAGCCGAATGTTCGATGGGTAGAACGATGTTGATAGGTCGACGTTGAACCGAGCTTTGCCCCATGAACTCAAAATATATAAATTAGGTATTGGATCAGTGCCTGCTAAATTGTGTTAAAATGATATTTTATGATATTTTTGAGAAAATAGGCCATATCGACCACCTGATGTTTAAGCCTTATACTAATTTCTTAGGTGTGTGTGAGATGGTCAGTCTTGTGCTTGCAGGGTTGTAACAACCCATCATGAACCAGACCTAATTTCGACCCAATAAAAGCCCATCGAACTTTAGGCCTATCTCAGGGCGAGCTCTTAGGTTGATAAAATTAAAACAATACACAGTATACAAAGCTATCTATCTATACTTTCAGAATCTCATAGCAGAATGGATAAAATATAATATCAGAATCAAGTACCCATTTCTTAAAGAAAACAATTTCAGAAGCATAACATGTTAAATATTACAACATGCCTATCCAAAACCTCCATAGTACAATATTTCAAAATAACATAATTATCTGAATTGGGTACATTAGCAATAGTTAAAAAGCATAAATAAATATATGTACAACTTCCATAAGTCTTCATCTCCAACTTTGCCTCCTATAATCAACATTGCCTCATTAAATCAGCACTGCCTCCTTTAGCATGTGTATTGTAATGAAGAGTGGGTCAGAACAACAAATGTCTAGTGAAATGAAAATCTCAAGCTTTATCATAATTGTACCCGAACAGTATTATTTAAATAAGAAATATATCTTACGTATTAAGATCATAACATACATATAAAATCAATTGTAAGCCTGTAAGCCCGAAGGCTCTTCTAGCCTGACTATACAAAAGTCAACTGTAAGTCCGAAGGCTCTTCCAGTTTGACTATACAACTCTAACACAACTAACATCAATGATGCAAGAAAAAGCATCCAAACCAATAAATACCCTTTATTGGTGATTAGGCAGCATTCAATACCTATAAAATAGGCAGGTTCTGTCTTTTAACACCTAACCCTTTTCAATTCTAATGCAAATATCGTTAACGATGCTAGAGTGAGAACCTTCAAACCACTTAAACCTCTTTCCTTGGGACTTAGGAAAACTCTGACCATTTAAGACCTCTAAAATAAGCAGTTCTCCATCATTTAAGACCTAACCCGAGGCGGGTCTGTATATGGTTCTCACTAGCTGTCATCATAAGAAATTCTATTAGGTCACTTAATACTTCTCCTAAAAAGAGGCGGGCCCAAGCATAACCAGTTAATACCTCAAACCCGAAGCAGACCCCTCCGAAGGATTTCACTTACGACATCCAAAACGTAATTTATGACCCATAACCCACTCGTGACGTCTCATAATAGTCTGACCATTCGTAGGTACTGGTAGCCAGATTAACTGGGCAGGTTTACCCTATAGAATTGGGACTAACCTCACATCCACTACGGTTATTTATTATAGGCGATGTCCCACATTAGTCCACAAAGCCACGCCGTTGGTAGCCAGATTTAACTAGGCAGACTTCCATGTAGCTTTGAACAAACCTCGCATCCCTATAACTTAGTCATAACTTATACATATATCCACTATATACATACATTATCCTACTGGAATAATAATTGAGGCCATATAAGGTGTCCCCTTATTACGCTCCTAATTAGGGATTAATTCGCTAATTTACTTTAACCCACTTCCTACAAATTAATATTACTTAACTATACTAACAATACTAATTTTTACATTCAATACGCTATAATCAATATGTTATACACACACATACACATTTATTTTTAAGCATGGAATTTAAGGTCTAATCATTACCTTACAACAATTCGATAATAGTTCGCTTATAAGGTATTTTGAAATATCAATCTCATACAAATCTACAATACCAACATGAACTGCTACTACCATAGCCAAATAAATAGATTTGTACAAACGTAAAATATCTACACTTGTCCCATATTAATACACTAGAATCCCTTTTCTATTTTAAAGAACAGATCATCGCATATTTGATCATCTATATTCAATTCAACCTTCGTATGTAACATTTTGAAGTGAGAAAGGAAATATTTATTTATTTAAGTGGTAGAAAAAGACGGTGCAAACTACAAACAATTCAATTCATAATTTACATAACATTTCTAATTTGTTTTCATTTTGAATTCTTTAACACTTCAATTCAAAAGTGGGGAAATAGGTTAAATTGATCATAGATTATCTAATTCTAACAATTAATTAGGTTCTAATATACCAATATTAAAAACAATTAAAATTCCAACATATACAAAGATTGATATTTAATTGGGAAAATTCTGGGGGTTTTAGATGTCATGTTTTCGTTTACCAAAATTTCTTAAGGCATACATCAAATCCAAATAAATACTATTCAATTATAAAAATATGAAAAACTTGATATTTCAACTCACAAAGAACTATTTGCTTCCTAACTGGATTTGATTCTACCACGCCTAATTCTCTTTTAGATAAGTGAATTTTATATAGAAATTAGATTTATAATCAGAAACTAGAGGAATAGAATCATCAAAAGAATCAAACATCTAAACCTTTTATTTGAAAATCCTAACTGATTTGGGAATCTAAAGAAGAAGAAGAGATCTGATTTACCACTCCTAATCCTCTATTAGATATTCCCCTTTATGAATATACAATAAATAGATTGCATATATAGATTAGATTTCAGAAATCAGAAGATAGAAAGAAGAATGATTAATTTAAATTGAAGGTTAGAAATTATAATTACTTACTAGAAAGTTTACTATTTTCTGGAACCATAAGGGGAAATATTTTGATAGAGCTTCGCTAGCATTCTCAAAATTTTATAAAAGAAAAGTAAGGGTATATGGGTCTATTTATAGAAATAAGAAGAAACCAGAACCATTGGATCGAAATCAAACAAATCCGAACCGTTTAAAATAACAAAACCTTAGCCGTCGCTCACCTATTTTCTTCCCATTGGTCGACTGAAGCATTTGTACTTAAGGACATTATGTTTGAACTATAAAATAACAAAACCTTAGTGTCATGGTTAACTGAAGTCAACTCAAAGTAAAAATCTCAGGCCAGAGTAGTTCGGTTAATAATGATTGCTATTATTGAACCAAAGACTTTATGTTTAAACTATAATGTTGAATATGGACGACATTGGAATTTTAATCATTACCAAGTTTCATAAGTCCTAATGTGGTATAGGTTTGACAAAGAGAATTGGTGTAAATAGTTATCACTATTAGGTAACAATTAAATAAATCAAAATTGGATTTTACGGAAGCCATGTAAGCGATAAATGTTATAACCCGAAATTTAGTCACTTTAAATATGTATATTTAATATATTTTTAAATAACTGATAAATGGATTTTACAATTCAAAGATACTCCTTTTAAAAATAACTAGTTATGGTGAAATGAATTTTAAAATGTGTTTACAAAATAATTAGTTTAAAAGAAAATAGAAAATCTGACTGGAAATCGTTTTTTGGATTTTCAACTTTTCAATGTCAAAAAGTTGTCGGAGACGTTGTGCACATTTGAGTTAACATACACACACTTATAATTAAATTATAAGTATGAATTAGCAACTTAGTAAAAGTAAAAACATATGTTTACTTAAGTAAGAAAGATGCGACACTTTTCAAAGTTTAAAATTTAAATAAAACGTGAAATATGAAATGTCACACTCATCTCTTACATCATAGTACAAGATCATCCTATTATCCAGTGTGTTTTAAAATGTGTGGTTAGTAATATAATAAGATAAATAAATATATTTACTTAAGTAATAAGTAAAATGAAGAGATGTGACATTTTACACTAAGAAATATTATAAGTATGAAATGTCACATCCCTCTTTCATCTAAGTACTTGGAAACACCTTATTAACCACTAAATAATCCCATGCTTTATAGTAGGATTTGATGGAGTGATGGAAAGGTGTAAAAGGAGGGGGAAAACGTGCATTACAAGCTAGGATGGGAGGATGTAGTGATGATGTGGAAAAAGTTAGTGGAGGGCATTTGTACTTAAGGATATTTTAATGATTCTCTTATCTCATTTTATATAAAAGCTTTCCTTTTTAAGACCGATTCCATTCTTTTCTTTTTCAGAAAGCTTACCTTCTTCCTTAAATTTTTTAAAGATCTTTAATGACTTCTTTGTTTTAGAAATTTAAAAACCAAGTCCTTTTCAACTTTTAAATTTCTTAAAATCTTTGAAAAAGTCTTCCTTTCTACCTTACACCTTCTCTCTTCTCTAAAGCAAGCCTAAATTCCCCTAAAGGTCCAAGGCTAAGCTCCCTACACCTCTTGGCCAAACCCACCTTGGCCTTTAAGGCCTTCAAAAATCCATTTTTATTAAAGCAAAGCAAGGATCTAGGGTTGTTTCAAAAGTTAGTAAAAATTCGATTTGATTTGGTTGATTTTGGTGAGTAAAGCTCACTACTTTATTTAAAGTTTCTAACTTTAATTATGATGCATATTTTGTTGTTGCCTAGTTGTTAAAATATTTTCTTATTTGGGTGAATAATAGTGTTGGCTTGGATGTATGTATGTGTGTTTGGATGTGTTGACATATAGTTTGAAAATGGAAGTTTGAAAGTCAAGTTAGTTTGCAATTTGTAATCTTTTATTGTATTTGTTAAATCATGACATACACACATATATATGTATATTTGTGTTTGTGTGTGTTTGAGACCTTGATTTGTCATGTTAAACTAAAAAAAAGTTAGCATTTTGAGAAGTAAAAGCTGTAACAACCCACCCTGAAATTGACCTAAATTTCGATCCAAAAAAGACTCATCGAAACTTAGATCTATTTTAAGGCAAGCTGTTGATAGTAAAAAGAAATAACCTTGCAGAGCCGTAACTAAACTTTTAGAACTCACAAAGGATGTAACAAAATATAATTGTAAAGTGTACCTATTTATTTCGATACCATAAAAATGTCATAATACAAAATTCCGTAAAAACCGTAACATAATATCCGTTACAACAATTGTCTAAATACACGGGTACACATAAAAGCAAGTAATAATAATAAATACTGCCACAAGCCAAGCTTCTCCATCTCTAAGCATCACCGCTACCATCACTCCGTCCTTAACCTGTGTTGTAATGAGGAGGGAGTTAGAACAACAAGTGTCTGGTGGATAAAACCTCGAGTCTTACCTTTTCAGTACTTGAGCAGTATATTTCAAAATAAGAATATGTCTACAAACATAAAATCATTTAATACTTCTTTGTAAGGAAAGGAGGTGGGTCCAGGCATTTAATACCTTCCATTCCAGAAGTAGATCCCATATCCCAATCATACGTCATAAATAGCTAATAATGTGAGAGACAGTACCCAAACCGCTTAATACTTGCCAGTGGAAAACAGGCAGACTCCGTCATTTAAGGCCTATTTCCAGAAGTGTGCTCCCCAAAGGTACTATCTAGCTGACATCGTATGGAATCTCATAGGCCACTTAACACTTTCAAATGGAAAATAGGCAGACCCTGTCATTTAAGGCCTTCTAGAAGCGGACCCTTGTAGAGATACCACTTAACGTAACCCCTTGGCCATTTAATACTTCATCTGAGAAAAAAGGCGGGTCCAACTACTTAATACCTCAAACCCCAAAGCAGGCCCTTCGTCTTATGGTCGTACTTATAATGACGTCTAACATAAGTCATTTATTCGTAGAAACTGGTAGCCAGATTAGCTGGATAGATTTCCCCTACTAATTTGGGACTAACCTCGCTTCATTACAAGTATTTATCATAAGGATATCTCACATCAATAAAAGTGTACTCAACTACTGGTAGTCTCAAAGTGAAGGGCAGACTTTTGTCATGTAACTTTATTGACCTTGCACCCCTATGACTTAGCCATAATTAATTACTCTAGACACACACACACACACACACATCTCACTGTTTCATAAATAAGGCCTTATAAAGAATCTTCCTTATTACGTCTTAAAATAATAATTAGGTTGTATAAGTGTTTCCTCTTATTTTCACCTCAAAATCAATTACCTTCCTAATAGGGGAAAATAAATGTAAGTAAATTCCTAATTAACTACGACATATACGCAATAGTTATATGTTAATTACATATATAGAAATAAATAAATATTCGTGCTTAATAAGTTCTAAACGCATTGATTTTACGCCCTAAGCTAACGCTTAATGTCAATTCCTTAATCAGTTATTATTACAAGTCCTTTTCTTCATTTTCCTAAAATTTCATGGAATTCTAGTGTCCAAAACAGGGAATGAATATTCATAATCAAAACTGCAATTACAGACTATAATAAAATAGAAACTCAATTTATTACACCAATCTAATGGAATATCTTAAACAATAAGAATTACAATCTAAACTTTATATTCTATTCAACTTCTCTTTTTACAAAGAAATAAATATGAATAAGTGGTGTAAACTATGAATAGAATTCATAATCTAAACCCCTTATTTTATTGAAGGATCACAGTTTGCCCCAAAGAAGAAGGAGATGTGGAATAAACTATGAAATAATCAAAAATTGCATAAACGAAACAAATTCCATCAAATCAATGTAAATAATTGAGAATCTCAACTTAGAATTGACATTTCAAAATAAAATGGAATTTTGGTGGATTTTATCTATCATATTTTTAGAATCCCAAAATCCCTAATACATATTCAAATCCAAAAGAAATACACTAAATAATTGCTGAAAAGAAATACTAAGGTTTTCACTCACAGATTAGCCTTAGCTTTACTCAAATGGATATGTAGCCTTTCGATTTCTTCCTGAATCTCTCTATTTTGATACACACACACACACACAATAGGAAAGAGGTATATATACACATTAGATTCAGAATAATTGGAGAAGAATATGATAAGAATAGATTAGAGGAAGAAAAAACAAATAGAAAATAGGTGAATCCTTATCCGAATTCTCTACGAAGTTTCTATATCTTATTAGAGAGATAGAAATGACATAGTTTTGTCGTATTCCCCAAAATGATATAAATAAAAGTGGAGAGGACAGGGTTCTATTTATAGGAGTTGAAATGCACCAGAACCGTAGGATGGAAGTAGGTAGGAAACAGGTAAATCTGGAGGGCATAACCGAATAGAACATAACATAAAACCCTAGACGCCGCTGGCAACTGTCATTACCAAGCGGTTGACCACCCTTGGGCGACCGGTCGACCGCTACGGTCGATCGGTTGACCTGTTCAGGTCGATGACTCTTTTATTCAGAGGCGTTTATTTTGTTTCCGTTGCCATATTATTTTATTCCCTAATTAACATTTTAACGTTAAGCATTATTTAAACGTTTACTTAGCCCCATGCTAATTTTTGAAATTTAAATTCTAAATTTGATTTCTTATTTGAATTTCAATTCAAACTAAATTAATTTAATTTTTAAGAACTTCAAATGCTCATAACTTCTTTGTTTCAGCTCCACTTTCAGTATATTATATATGGAAACAGATTAGAATTTCGTCACGAACACAATGGAGTAACTTTAATGGTAAAATTCCAACTTTAATAAAATTTCCACATCCAACCCTTATCATATTTACTTTATTTATTTATGGTTTATTTTACGGGGTGTTATATTCTTCCTTCCTTAAAAATGATTTCATCCCAAAATCTTTCAAGAGCCAAACAACGTAACGTGCAATAACATCCATGTTATACGACCAAGTTATCTACACAACCATATACTTAACCAATAGTGCAATGTGATTATGCGTTGCAGACATACTAAAATGAGATCAATCCTAGTCAATCTTAGCGTGAGTGTGTAATCGTGTCCTGAAAATATGTATGCAAATACTCTAAACATGCATAAAAAATTTCTACATGAGTGTAAAGTGGTTGTGAAAAGTGTAACAACCATCTCTTACCATCCAATCTAGCAATCACGATGCAACCAAATTCCTAATTTTGGAGAGAAAATTTTCCAGAGAAAGGCTTTAGATGAAGAGTCCTCATGCTTCCCATCAAATTTTCTCACCATTGTACTCGAACCAATCTAATTCTTTGTTGCGGAGCCTCTGTGTTCTGTGCTCTAAGGTGCATGCGGTGGTACGAGATGCTATTGGCTCCATCTTAAAACTCCCCAGTTGATTAGGCTCTACAACAATTGTTATGCTACGAAGGTATTTTCCTCAAATGCAAAAACGTCATGGACTCCAACCAACATAAAAGTTTTCTTATTTTCCTATATTAGGAAAAGGCCCAATAATTCTAGTGCCTACTTTCCAACTAACCAAATCGTACGCTATCTAATCAGTTCAGACTATTCAAAGTCTCGTGATACAAATCTGGTTCGAGTAGAATTTGTCGGGGGTTTCTCACCCACAATTTGACGATCTGCATGGCCTCCCAAAAAAACGATTCAAGGGTGCCATAATAACCATCTATTGATGGTTGCAATTCTACTGAATTATACTAAGGGTGATTGCTATTCCTAAGGTCCTTGGAAGTCCAAGATGCAAGATTTCAACAAATTCTCCTAGTTCCCATCCATTCCTTCAGTTTGTCCATCGGTCTTCAGTCGGTAAGCGATGCTCTAATTTAACAAAGTTCCTAAAGCTAATTCCTAAAGTTACTAGCAAACCCCTCCAAATTTTCTAGTAAACTAAGGGTCCCTATTAGTAACGATGCAAAGCGCAACTCCATAAAGCTGTGTTGGAGTGCTGCGGTTCCATTACTTCCAATGGAAAATTTCTACCACCTTCTCCTTAATCCTTGATCAATAAAAAATTTCATTCTCATTCCTATACATTTTCTCTTTTCCTTGCATGGTGGCTTTTTGTGAGTTAAATCCCTTATGTTTCCCCAAAATCTAAAATTTTGAGATTGAAATATCTACTCACTTTAGGCTGCTAACATAATTTCCTCATTAACTTCCAGTTTTACCTCTGGTCTATCGCTAGTTAAGTGTTCCCATAAAATTTCCTTATTTACTTTGCTTTCCAACATATATCAAGTGGTTTAAATCTCATTCATATATTCTACACATGAATAAAACGGGAATATATCGTATACTACATCATCCACTTTTCCAATAAGTATGGGGGACAACTAGCGACTGTAATCCAAGAACTCCAAAAGAAAATTTTACTGGAAGTTGTCATTTATTATCAGTTAATATAAATGGTTTTGAGGCCCTACCACTCCTTTCTAATTTAAGATGGGCTATCTTTAATATTTCATTCCATTGCTACCCATTTTCTTAGTTTCCCTTTTTTCAGTCTTTAATAAATGCGGTCCATTTATTGCTTCAATTAATACCTATAGTAGCTGATCATTGCTGTTAGAATTGGACCATTTCCAATTAATCCTTGTTCAATATTATTAACCATCTTCAAGTTTTCAAAATCCACCCATTACTCCTCTACAAATGCAATATCAAGATTCCTTAATTAGTCTCCCATTAGATTACTTTTTCTCTTATTAATTACAAATTTATTATCCATGAAATTTGTAATTAACATCCATAAATCCTAATCTTTGAGTAACTAACTAATGCACATATAGTCGTAATCTATGTTATCTATATATATTCTAGTCGTTTAGCGTAGTTGTACGATATCTATATCTTACTACTAATACTACAAATAGAATACTCATTTCCATATTTTAATTCATCGAAGCTATTCTTTCAAAAAGATTACTATCATAAGTTTCCATAATTAAGATTTTTGCTTTGTTTGAAAATACAAGGAATTTCTTTTTTTATTATTAAAATAGACAGTGTAAACTATGGAAATGAATATCCATCTCTTACACATCTCTTTTCTTTTTAGTGTATTCCTTGTTACTTCAAACAATGCACTTTCACATATATTTTTTGGAACTGGATAATTTATGCAAATCATGCGGAAATTGCTCTGAAATTAACATATAGAAATTATATTCTATAGGCAACCTAATTCACAACCCAATTATATATCTGGAATATCTTTACACATTACCAACTTCTTCAAATAGAGGTTTGGGACTGACTTCAACTTTCCAGATCAGGTTGTGCATTCTATTTCTATTCTACTCATATCCTAAGAACCTTAGTCTATCTCACCTAGTCATGATTCATATCTACTCCACAAAATTATATAATATCATAACTTTCGCATACAAAATAAAATATTTTCACACAAATAAACTTGTTCAAAAATAAGTATTTATTATTTCATTACTTACAATACTCAAAATATGAATATCAAATTCAATATCTCCATCTCTGAAATGTAAACTTTAATAAAAACCTTTATCAAAGATTCAAAATTCCTTTGTTTCTAAATAGGAATAAAATAATCTCCCTTTATAAAACTCTCTTTATCAAAACTTTTTTTATTAAAAGTTGGACTTTCTAATTTATGCCACTCAAAATTCTCTTAGTTTTTCAAAAAGGAACTTATCTAAAACTTTCCTTTTCAATAGCTTACTAAAACAAGGATTTACTCCTCTTTGAAATAGGAATTTTTAACACAAAAGATTCAAAACTTAATTATCTTTCCAAAATAATATGTTAAACCATCTTTGTTTCAAAGAGTTTTCTACCTACAAGAATTATCGTTTACAAAATAGTAAAATTTTCACAATATCATTTCAAAATAACAGTTATTTCCTTCTAAAGCATAAAATAATATTTATTACTTTATTACTCAAATATACTATTATTTGATGAAATATATCTCGTAACTTTGCTCAAAAAATCTTAAAACCTCTTGTGACACTTTTCTTTATTAAATCCAATATTATTATTATTTAAATAACTTTGTATTCAAATTAGGAAAAACTTATAAAATTCTTATCTTTAGATAAATGCTTCTAAAACATCTAACTTATTCGTCAATCGTCATTTAAATTCAGTCAATGGTCAAAAGATACATTTTATAACTTTATACGATAGAAAAATAGATGGAGTAGACAAAGATAAATTCTATCTTACTCTATTACTCCTTTTACTATCTCACCTACTAGAATGCACAATTCTATTATTACCTAAATTTCAGCCATTATTCTCTTCATCACCTTATATGTGAATGCTCTTCTTCCTATACTATCCGACATTCCTTTCTTTTAATTTTCTATTTCTTTATCCCAAAATAGGTGTTATTTCTATCTATAAACCCGTTAAAAGAGTTCTAATGAAAGAACTTTTAGATTTATAAATATGGAAAAATAGAATGATCTAAGATCCAAAAGATAAAATATTTTAATCAAATTAAAAAGGTTAACAAATGGAAACTTTTCCATTCATTAATTTACAATTAAAACCATCTACCATTTTGTCTTGTAGAAATTCACTGCTTTTAAAAATTGCATTACCTTTTCAAACCTTTTCAAAACTAATGGTGGTATATTTCCAAATTTTCCTAATACCATAATTATATTTCTAAAAATTTTCAACTTAGGCAGTCTCTAAGAAGTTATAGAGGAAAGAACTTTCAAAAACTTTGTATAGATAATATAACATAGAAAATGGGAAGAATACAAAAACAAGGAAATTGAAAGCTTTTCCAATTCAGTTAAATTTTAAATTAAGAATTTAATAAATGGAAACTTTTTTTTTCAACTTCTCAAGTCATCAAATTTTTAAATTAAAATCACCTACCAAAAATGTTTCAACACCCTTTTTGTAAGTTTGTACGGATCGTGCTATATGGATATATGATAATACAGAGTATAGTGATGACAGTAAAACTGTAAATAGTGTGGAAATATAAAAGTAGTAGTAAAATAACACCAGATATTTTATACTGGTTCGGAGCACCGTCCTACATCTAGTCCCAGACTCCTTCTGGAATTAACCAACTAACAATACCCTCACTTAACCCGGAGGAATAGGTTTTAAACAACCCTTGAGCAGCCGAACAAGGACCTGAGCAACCGAACAGGATTTTGCCTCAGCAACAGAAGAGGTCTTTACTTAACCCAAGCAGCAGAACAGATCAATAGTAAATACAAATTAGTTTCTGACTTCTTGTGTTCTTAATAACACTAATGAGTCAATGATGTACAGAACTTCCTATAATCTAATCCTCAAATTTGTGAATGTGAATAAGGATTGAAGGAAGAATATGATAGCTTTATAGAAAATAATATTAGGGAGTAAGATCAGAAAGCAATAAAAAAAATTGATAATATTGATGAAGAACTAACGTGTTTATATAGTTGTCTAAGAGATATAACCATTCACGAATAGTTCTCATCAAAAGAAGCATCTATTTAGAAGAGATATGGATTGAGACTCTTCATTAGAGGAGATGTCTTTTCAGAAAAAATGACAGTTGTAATACAGTAGTCGACTGGTCAAAAATCTACCAGCCAACTGGTTGAAAAAGATGTGTGCACGTTTATGTGCATGTTTGCTTATATATGAGCAAACTGCTGAACCAGTCGACTGGTTGAAATGCACCAGTCGACTGCTTTGGCTGTTTGTGCATATATATGCATATTTTCCAACTTTTTTAAAATTACAATGAAGATGGATATTTTGTTGATGTTTGTGAGAGATTTTGAGGATAGATTTTAACAAAAATAACTACTCTACAAACATAATATATATGTACTAACACATTTATACAATGTGGCCTTGAGATCTCCAAAGTGCTAGCATATCTCCTTCGGTTAGTAGTCGCATCTTCTTTGCTTCTTCTTGTTAATCATTGTACGTTGTCATGAATCAAAATCCATGATTCAACATTCTCCCCCCTTTTGATTGATGACAACCTGTAAAGAAGAATATATATGTCGTAGCAAAAAGAATATAAACTCCCCCTGAATTTATTATTCTTCCTTAATAAATGGCTATCGATTTCCTGCAAATAAAGGTTAGTCCACCTATGTCTCTCCCCCTATGTCATCGACAAAAAGAAAAAGTAGAAGCATTGCATAAATAGATAGCATACAAAATATGAAGTATGACCATATAGTAGTAGCAGTAGTGATAGAGAGACTAGTTATACAAGTCTCTTAAAAAAAATAGAGAATAATATTCAAAGAAAAGCAACACCAGGGATAACTACGACTGCTTAGTCGAAATCTGTTTGCACATCGTCTCCTTCCTCTTCTTCTTCTTGAATTTCTTTCCCTTTGCTTTTGTGTTGTGGTTCAGAAGAAGGTCCGCCAATACTTGGAGAAGAGCTAGTAGCTTCATCTAAAGTGCTCCATGTGAATTGAGGTGCAGGACGTTTTCCCAGATCTTGAGCAGCATGAGGACTTGATGAAGAGCAGGAGATTGCGTCCCATAATTTGACAAAGAATGATTTTACCTTATCGAATTTCTTATCTATTTTAGCATCCATTCTTTTCAAGCGAGATTCTAGAAGGAATTGATTCCGAGCAACTATATCCAATGAATCTTTTGTTGAGAGAGTTGCAGATGGAATACGAACATCGCTTGGCCTTGAAGATTGAGAAGTAGCAGTTGGTGGTTGTTGAGGTTGTCTTGAATGTGGACGTGCAAGCCAATCTGCATAGGGCATAATGCGAAGAGTGGGAGGAGGCAGCTTCATGAGTTTTATAGTCTTTGCATTAAGAATGCCGACGGTTGAAATTTCAGAATCTGGTTCCGGGACGTCACAATGTTTAAGTAGACGCATTATGTATTCAGCATAGAAAATACGTTTCATAGCACCTTGATTGAAGGCGAGTAACTCGTCTACTATGAGTTGAGTCCAATTAATGTCTTTACCATCATATATAGCATACAAAGCACAAAATTTTTCTTGATAAACCTGATCAAAAGTGCCTGTTCGTTGAAGAATAGAGCGCATCATTGCCCGATGAAGTAATCTGGCGGTAGGACGAAGACCAATCGACTTAGTACCGTCTGAATTATCTTCTATAAAACGGTGACTGACTTCATTTCGAGTATGGACTACACAATTAACTTCATGAAGATTAATCCCATCTGTTGGTGTATCAAGAATATGACCAATACGATCAATTGGGAGGAACACCTTCTTGCCACATACTAAGCTCCAAATGCAATTATCTCGGTTACCTCTTGGATCTTGGTGACCCAAATTCAAGTTAGCTAGAAAAAGTTTAACCCTTATGTAATTTATTGGTAACTTGTTCCTTTCATAGTCGAGTAAAGATTCTAATTTACCTTGCCTACCAATGTTGAGAAGACCGTAGGCTGAGAAATCCGGAAAAACAACAAATGAGCTCTCAAGAATTGGAACATTTTTCAATTTCCTCCATTGTTGAATGGCAGTAGCATCGTACAACCACTGCGCAATATATGTATCAATGGGATCTTGAGTGGAAGAAGACGAAGTTTTTGATTTTTTGGTTTTGGGAGGAGCCATTTTAGTGATATTTGAAAAATAGTTTGAAGGGGTGTTAGGTTTTTAATTTATGAAACTGAAGAAGAGTGAATCGGTTATGAAGAGATGTAGATGAGGTGTCAAAAAAATACTGGGTGGAAGAATGAAAAAGTGTTCCGGTTTGCATAATTTTTTTAAAATCGAAGTCCAGCAGTCGACTGGTGAAAGATATCCAGTCGACTGTTTAAGCCAAACAGAGAAGTACTTAGGTAAACCAGTCGACTGGTGGAACTTAGTCGACTGGATAAGGAAACCAGAGAGCAAAAACAGTTAAAACAGTCGACTGGTTGAAACTTGGGCAGTCGACTCCTGGAATAATTTGATGTACATAGATACCGCGACTTGTAAAAATCGATATATATAAAAAGTATACTAATATATATATAAAATATAGATTTTCATACATAACAATAGTATGACCAACACTTATTTTGGTTGAGATTTTTGATCATTTATTTGAAACAATGAATCAAAATATAACCTAAAAAAATACAAATAATGTAAAAAATCATTTGGGAGATTTCTTTGGAGTCTTATTTTGAGATTTCTTTGGAGTTGTCTTCGGTGTTGTTTCCTCTCCTGGTTCTATTTTGGTGTTCTCAATATATGGTTGAAGAGGAGACCAAATGTTATACCGAGACGTATAATTTGGATAGACTGTAGGAGGTTGAGGACTTGGTTCCCATGGATTATAATGAGAGGAAGACGGTTGAGAAGAATGAGGATGAAAAGATGTTGGTTGATGTACGTTAGATGTAGAACAACCACATATTTTCGATCCGATATCTGCAAGAAACTGAAGACGTCTTGTATTTGTTTTCTGCTCGTAATACATTTCACGGTTTAGTTCAACTAGTTCCCGTTGATAGTGATGCATATCATTTATCTTTTGTTTAGTATCCGGGGAACCGAAAAAGAAAAACCTCCTAGACTTCTTCTTTTCCGGAGTATATCCGATATGATTTCTAGCAGTTGGAGTGGGTAAATGAGAATCAGAGGAATCATATGCAGAAGATGGTGTTGAAAAATCTTCGCATGATGGTTCATCAGAAGAGTTGTGGTTAGAAGCCATAAGGATGATAATATTTGCCAAGAATAGTTCTAGAGTCATTGTTTTGAAATGAAAGAAAACTTTACTTTTGTTTGTAAAAGAAAGTGTGAGGATAATATACAAATAGTGAGTATATATATAGGCGAAAACTTCAGAAAATATAAATGGCTAAAAAAGCTTTCTAGCCGAAAAAAGAGTGATGGGGAGAAAATAAAGGAAACAGGTAGTTTCAAAATAACCGAAAGATGTTATAAAAACAGAAAACATAAGAAAGTAAGAAATACACATAGCTTAGTTGGTAATTATATCTTTAAGAGAGACGATACCAAGTTCTCGTCTAAATTTAATAAAAGAATTTTCATTTAAAGGTTTAGTAAAAATATCAGCCAGTTGATTTTCTGTAGGAACAAAGTCTAAATCTATTAAATTCTTTTCAATACAATCACGAAGAAAATGGTGACGAATATCAATATGTTTTGTTCATGAATGATTAACTGGATTTTTGGATAGATTTATAGCACTGGAGTTATCACAATATATTATTGATTTAGATAGGTCGAAATCAAAATCTTTAATTGTTTGTTGCATATATATGACTTGAGCACATGCTAAAGCTGCAGATATGTATTCTGCTTCACAAGTAGATAGTGAAACACAATTTTGTTTTTTACTAAACCAAGATACAAGAGACCGTCCAATAAAATGGCAAGTTCCACTTGTACTTTTTCTATCCGTTCGACTTCCTCCAAAATCAGCATCGCTATAGGATACTAATTCGAAAGGACATTCTTTAGGATAAAATAGTCCAAAGTTCTTGGTTTTACTAAGATACCGTAAAATTCGTTTCACTGCTCTCATATGTGATTCTTTAGGATCTGCTTGAAATCGTGCACATAAACAAACACTCATCATTATATCTAGTCTACTAGCAGTTAAGTAAAGTAATGATCCAATCATGCTTCGATATAATTTTTGGTCAACACTTTTGCCATTTTCATCTTTTTCTAGATGTATTGTTGTACTCATAGGAGTTGGTTTGCTAGAAGTATTTTCCATATCAAAACATTTGATTAAATTATTACAATATTTTTCTTGATTTAAAAAGATACCATTTTCAAGTTGTTTAATTTGTAAACCAAGAAAATAATTTAATTCACCCATATGGGACATTTCAAATTCTTTGGTCATTATGTTTGAAAATTCTTTACATAGTTTTTCATTAGTAGACCCAAAAATAATGTCATCAACATATATTTGAATAACTAAAATATCATTTTTATTCCTTTTGATAAAAAGAGTTTGATCAACCTTCCCAATTTCAAAACCAGAATTTATAAGATAACTTTTGAGACGATCATACCAGGCATGAGGTGCTTGTTTAAGACCGTATAAAGCTTTCTTTAACTTATAAACATGGTTTGGAAATTGTTCATGTATAAATAGAGGAGGTTGTTCAACATAAACATTTTCTTTTATAAAACCATTTAAAAATGCACTTTTAACATCCATTTGATAAAGTTTAAAATTATGAAAGCATGCATAGGCCAATAAGATACGTATTGCTTCTAATCTAGCAACAGGAGCAAACGTTTCTTCATAGTCAATTCCTTCTTCTTGATTATATCCCTGTGCAACTAATCTAGCTATTTCTAGTGATATTTCCAAGTTCATCAGCTTTATTTTTGAAGACCCATTTTGTACCAATAACTGATTGATCACTAGGCCTTGGAACTAAATCCCAAACATCATTTCTTTCAAATTGGTTTAGTTCTTCTTGCATAGCGATAATCCAATAATCATCAGTAGAGGCTTCTTTAATATTTTTAGGTTCAATTGAAGAGAGGAAAGCTACATGACCCATTTGATTCAATTGACTTCTTGTTCTAACAGTTGAATTAATTTCTCCAATCACATTTTGAACAGGATGATCCCGTAAAATTCGAGGTGGAGATCTTATTTCTGTTTGAACAGAATTTTGAATTTGATTTTCATTATGAACAGTATTTTCAAAATTCTCAAAATTTGTAGTTTCAATATTTGTAATATTTTCAGAAAATTCTTCATCATCATTTCTACTTGGTTTAGTAATAAAATTTTCATCAAAAGTTACATGTAATGTTTCTTCAATAATTTTAGATCTTTTATTAAAAATTCGATATGCTTTGCTTCGATCTGAATATCCAATAAAGATTCCTTCATCAGATTTTGGATCAAATTTGCCAAGTTGATCTTTAGTATTTAAGATAAAACATTTGGAACCAAAAACTTTAAAATAAGAAATATTTGGTTTTCTGCCATAGAACAATTCATAAGAAGTATTCTTGGTTAATGGTCTTGTAACGACCCGTAAATTTCAACTGTTTTAATAACGTAATTAGTTAAAATTTTGTGAAATTTTAAACGATAAAATTTTGAAATAAAAATTTAATATTTGGAATACGTCTAATTAAACATAGTGACTGGTAAATTTTCGTCCGAAAATATGAAAGTTTATTTCGCGCGTAAATTCACTTCAATTTAATCAGTTAAAAAGCGATGAAAATAAAATGTTTCCGAAACCTAAATATTTTTACATAGAAAAATTCTAAACCATCTTCTGAGCAAGATGTCAGTTTGTCGTTTTTCAAAATTCGGACATCTTTAGCTCCGTCGATCTTATTTTTCAGTGTTTTTCTTGCATTTTCCGTAGTAGAAAATTCGAATTTTTATAATTCAATCGTACCACTGATATCTGTATACCGTTTTGATCGTCTCATCGTGTAGATCTCTACGGTATATTCAATTTTCAATTTTGATGTCCGATGCACGGTGGAATCTGTAAAACGTCGAATCGTATCGGTATCGGTTTTGTGCCTTTTGGTTATTTTGTGTCCATTCATATTTCACATGAATAATCCAATGGCTTCTGGCTTTAAATGTGTCTATTAATTCTTGCGTGACTTTTTATTATTATTCCCTATGAGTTATTTCTAACTTTTGCTATTCTACCGGTTCATTTTCTTTCCTCTCCGCTCTCTGTTTTTTTTCTCTCTTTGTTTCAGACATTGAAAAATGAATTTTTATTTGCTGTTGCATTCAAATTATGCCTGCTCCTATTTCTTTTGCTGTTCATCCTACATCTTCTTTCCTCCCCTCCAAGCACCGACAACCCACCATTCCATCAGCCTCTTCCCTTCCACCTCCCCACTCTTCTCTTCCCACTTCGACCAGCAAGCCCTACCATTTCCCTGCATACAGGCAGCCGCCTACCAGACCACCGACCGTGAGCAGCCCATGCCGAGCTTTGCCTGAGCCCAGTCACCCCACATCAACCACCTCCTCCTCCGACCACCACTCACCCTCTGTGCTCCGTCGTGCTCCACCCTACGCAGCAGCCACCGACCTCCTTTTCCCTCTCCAGCAACCGACCGAACTCGTTTCTCTCCTCCACTAATAGCCTAGGCCGAGCCCTTTACTCCTTCCCTTCCACATCGCTCACACTCATCTCACGCCACATCACCACCACCAGTTCCGAGCGCCGGTACTCCAGTTCGCCTCCCTCTTGTCAACAGTGATCCACGTCAGCATCTACAGCCACCCTGAACCCACCGCCTTCTCATCTTCTGACCGATCGAACTCCTCCTTCCTTTTGTAAGAGGTATAATATATATCATTTTATATAGGTTAATTTTATAAGTTTGGTAATATATATCATATAAGTATTGTATATATATAACTATATTTCTATCCGTTTATATTTTGATCTGAAAAGGAGGTTATATGAGTTTACTAAATAAATGTTTACTATATACTACAAAGGAAGTTGTATTGGTATGCTAGTTTATATAATATGTTTTAAAGTATTTTATATAAGCTGTATATGATACTAATTGGTTTCTTTGACTGTCCAAATATATCTACTGAAATGAAGATTTACTATGGTCTGCATGTTTACAATCTTAAAAGTTAGTTGATATGAATCTTAATTTTTGTTAGTACTGTTCTTTATATTACTTTTGTATCACATATAGCATCTATATTTACAAACGTACGTATGCTCTGTGTATGGTTTTAAGTATAAGATACTGTTTTAAGTATATATATATTCTTTTTATATCCTGCATGTGTTTTCTAGTTGTATAATATATTAGTTTATATATATATATGTTTATAGTATTATGTCAAATGGTTATTGCCTGCTTAGCACTATGCATGTACATTTTGTATACAATAATATACTAAATATTATTATATGATATTACACTACATTACCTTTACATCATATCATAAGGCTAGCCGTATCTATATAGATGTGTTAGTAAATTTAGTAGGTCTGCATAGAAATATGCTAAGCAAGTTTATATTATAAGGTTTGTTTATTGTTATAGGATACGTATATTTTTGTGTTTGCATGTTTGTTTATTTATTTTTTCTGAACAGCAGTTAGACTACATGTTCACGAAATCATATCTCACTCATGTTTTATCGGAATGGGTTGATTCTATTTTTAAAAAAGCTTCTAAGTTACCTAGTTTATGCCTGTCAAAATTTAGCAAAATCCGACATCGTTTGATTAGTGGTCGAGGATCTGGAAGTTAGACCCAGGCAGTTGTTCTTTTGTACTTGAAATTATTTTACACTTCTGTAAACACGACCTGAGTTCATGTTTGACGCATCGTATCTCTTCCGTCTTACGTCGGAACACAATGATTCCCTTTTTGTTTAAAAGATAAAGTTTTCTACTTTCTGTATATAAAATTTTAGCTTCATACGAGGTGGTTCAGTCCTCTGTTTCTTACCTGAAAGTCAGACCCAGAGGGGTTTTCTGACCTGAACATTTGACAGTCGCAACATGGCCTGAGTCTATGTTCGTGACATCGTAATTTTTTTCCGTCTCTTGTCCAAATCAAGTGATTCTTTTGCAGTTTGAGATACAAGTTTTGATCTTTATTCATACCAAATTTCAGACCATTTCGATCTCGGTAGCACATAGAATTATATTGTTAAACTTTGACGCAGGACATGTTTTTTTTTATTTTTATTTTTGTGTTACTATGTTGAATGTTTTGATTTGATTTCGGCAATTCCTATTTAACAGCTTTGCTCGTCGATTCGTGCCAATCTAGTTTATTTCGGAAGACGTGCTTGCAATTCGTAACTCAACTTCATTGTCTATTCTCGATCTCTAGCCTCAAAAGGTGAGCACTCACTCACGATTAACTTTCTTTTATTTATTAAATTTGATTTCAATTGAAACGACAATTGAAATATATTGCACTATTATATATGTTATTACCTGTATCAGTTCACCTGTAACATCTGACACCATTATTTGTTAATTATTTATGCGATGATAATACAGTTTGGTTGATAATTGATTGATTATTGTTTATATTGGATGTTAAATTGTTATAAAGTGATAAATTTTATGCAAGTAAATTGGACGTAGGATAATTAAAATTTGAATCGACATATATGTTGAATTTGATTAGTTGAATATGACCCCTTTTAATTATTAAATTAATTGACAGGTAGAATAGTGATAATTACACTTTGAACCATTGAACGTATATTGGATTAATTGTTGTAGTGTTAAAATTGAAATCGAATGACAATTGAAGAACCGTATAAATATTAGTGTAATAATCTTTAATCTACATGAAATGATAGTGTAGATTCTAGAAATAATTATATTAATTCGCACAAATAACAATGTGAATTAATACGATTATTTCGGGATTATTTGAATCTATTATTGGATTGTTATTAATTGTTGTTATTGCTTGTGTATTTACTTTGACACCATCCCAGTTATCACAATGCAAGTTCCCTTTGCTATGTTTTGCTTTTAAATTGAATTGGAATCGGGTTGAAATGATAAATACCCAAATTAAACTTTGACCTAGGATAGAGAATTAAATAAACCCGATTGGTCAATAATTTGATTTAAAAATAAAACGAAGATTTTATTTGAATAAATAATATGGTTTTGAAATGAAGTTGAAATTTGAATTTTAATGAAAGGAAAATGTTAATATTTAATAATCTGGAACAAAATATTAACAATGTAATTGATGAAAGAATGTTGTTTAATTTGAGAAATGATTGAATTAAGTTTGAAATAAAAAATAAGTTTTGAATTATTTAATAATTAAATAAGATTGAATTATTTAATGATTAAATTGAATTGAATTCTTTAATAAGTAAAATTGAACTTTTGAATAAGGGAATTTTACTTCGTAAATAATTGAAATTGAGTTTCTTTATTAACTAAGTTTTGGAAATTTATTTAAGTAAGTAAATAAGTGAAATTGAATTTCTTTAACAAGAAATAAAATGTGATTTATTAAAATTAATGTAAGACTTGAAATTATAAGAATTTGGTTTGATGAATTTAATTTAATTAAATTTGTAAGTTTGATATAATGAAGTTGAATTTAAATAATGGATTTAATGAATTGGAAATTTAATAGGAATTGTTTTGAATGGAAAATTTACTTAGTGAATATTGAATGAAATCAATAAATGAATTTAAATTGATTTAAATGTTAAATTAAATTAATTTAAATGATTTCGGAATGAAACTTATATACGAACTTGAATCAATATTTGAATTGTTTAAATAGAAATTGAAGTTGAATTATAAGAGTTTGAAATTATTAATTTGGAAGTTTTGAAACGTAAATTATGGAAATTGATTTAGAAAGACAAATGAATTGTTGATTTATAAATTCTATTTGAAATTGAAATTGATTTGGTTTTGAAATTTATTAAATGACCAATCGGTGTAATAATTACGAAAGTTATTAAAGAGACCGGAATCGGTTAGGGACATACTCACTGTCTAAACCGAAAACCACTTTAATAACTATACGCGGAGTGTGATCCAGAATGAAGTGGTTGGAATGATGTACGTGATGACTGAAGAAAGAGAACGATAATGGATAGCCTTGACACTTGTGTCAAATTGGAAATGACTAAAACAGGAGCCGTGCCGGGCCAATGTCAGCTACCTCAAGCGAACACACTTCTTCGAACTACTCATTACTTGTTGTCGATTGGTGCACCCTTGATTTTGGGAGTGTTGTTTCGCGGTGTTGCGGTCGCTGCGGCGATGCGTTCTCACCAGTCCGGATCAGGCAAACGGTAGTTTCACTACCTTGGGTATTGCCTCATGTGCCTTGTCATACTTGTATCCCTATACGCGACCACTACGATTTGTTTTGTACCTTTAGTATATGGATTGCCCTCTGGTGACTTCTGGTTTTGGGGAAACTACGGTCTTGTATATGCTCTTGGGAATAAAAATGTGTTAAGGGTGGAATGGGCCATGACTTAACACTATTTTGATATTTTATATTACCGATAGGCATTATCTACTTATCGTACACTACTACATAGTAGATAGTTTAACGGATCCTTAAAGGATGGTTATTCCAACATCCTTTGAGTTACTTGTATTTCAATTGCTATTTCACTTGAGTTGGATTTATTAATATAAGAATGTTAATCCTGACTCGAGTGTCTTGTGTTTTTGCTTTACGCTCGGGTCAGACTGAGTGTACCAGTATTCGAGACTCACCTTTGAAGTTGGAGCTTTGCTTGAAGATCCAGCCATCTATTCTGCTTTCAGTATTCGATGATACCAGTGATGTATTCTGATTTGTATCTGATGTATCGTATTACTCTTCCATTGTATCTGGTTTAACTCTGATGTAACTTATACATTTATATAGTAGCTTCATGAACTACTATCTCTTTATTTCCGCTGCATTTATTACTCTGTGTTTGTGATCTGTGATTATATTTATTTACTGTATATGTTCAGTTTTGCCAAATTTAAATTAACAACGCGGTATTTTGAGCAATTCAATTCCGGCATGAGTGTTTACCTATACACTTATAATGGATGCGAATGGTCCAAAATATCGGGTCGTTACAGGTCTAATAGAAACACGATTCAATACATAACAGTCTGTTGCAACTGCTTCTGCCCAGAAATGTTTTGGTAGCGTACTTCCATTTAACAAAGTTCTTGCACATTCTTGTAAAGTTCTATTTTTCCGTTCCACTACTTCATTTTGTTGAGGAGTTCGAGGAAAAGAAAAATTATGGATTATTCCTTTCCTTTTACAAAAATGTTCAAAAGCTTCGTTTTCAAACTCACCACCATGATCACTTCTAATATTTTTTATTTTTAAATTCTTGAAATTTTGTATTCTTTTGACAAAAGTTTTGAAATACTCAAAATTATCACTTTTGTTTTTCATAAAAATAGTCCAAGTATATCTAGAAAAATCATCAACAATTACAAACACATACTTATTATGATTTTTGGATTGTACTTGAGTTGGTCCGAATAAATCCATGTGTAGTAATTCTAGTGGTTGTACTGTTGAAATAACCTTTTTAGATTTAAAAGATGACTTAGTTAATTTTCCTAATTGACATGCATCACAAATATGATTTACTTTAAAATTCATTTTAGGTAAACCTTTTACTAAATCATTTTTAGAAAGTTTATTTATAGCTTTGAAATTAATATGACAGAAACGTTTGTGCCATAACCAAGGATCATTTTCTTTGGCTATTAAACACATATCTGAATTATGATTTATTTTCATATTAAGAACATAAATATTTCTGTCTCTATTACCTTCAAAAATAAGATTTTTATTTTGATCAAAAATACTACATTCATTTTCTGAAAATGTGATTTTGAATCCTTTGTCACACAATTGGCTAATGCTTAAAAGATTATGTTTTAAATTTTTAACTAATAAAACATTTGAAATAAGAGGTAAATTAGATGTACCGTTGTTGCTCACATCGCCTTTGCCGATGATAAATCCTTTGGAGTTGTCTCCAAAAGTGACAGAGCCTCCTTCTGAGTAAATAATATTTGATAGCATATTTTTGTCTCCTGTCATGTGTTTTGAGCAACCACTGTCTAATATCCATTTTCCTCTCTTTTTGAGTGGGACCTGCAAAAAATAAGAAAATAACATTGGTACCCACTTTTCTTATAGGGTCCTAAGAGTTAGGTCTTAGGAAACCAAACCCAAGAGGGTTCAGTATTCCCTTTAATAATATAATTTTCATTTTTGTACACAGATTCAAACAAGGAGTTTATATATTTCTTCCTAATCAAAGTGTTATTTGTTTTAGGAATCCATATTTTTATAGTTTTTGAACTGATCCTTTTTGAATTATCTTTTGTGATCTTACTTTTAGAATCTTTTCTCCATTTATTTTCTTTTTTATGTGGAGCTATTGATTTCTTAACATATCCTAGACCTCTTTTACTTGAAACAGATTGAGAATTTTCAATAATTTTAGACAAATTTTCTCTTCCTTTATTGAAGTTTGAGACATTTTTAGTAATATCTTCTAACTTACTTTTAAGACCAATATTGTCTAATTCGATCATTTTAACTTTAGTCTTTAACTCATGATTTTCAAGAACTAAAGCATCATTCTTTTCTTTTTGAGTTTCAATTTCTTGACTTAATAAGGTAAGTTGAGAATTAATATTAGAGAATGATTTTTGAAGATTTTCAAGTTCTTCCTCTAGTATTTTCTTCTCATCTTTAAGCATATCCTTTTCGAATTCTGCTTTATTTTGATTTTCATGAGTTTCCTTATATTTTCTTTTGAGATTTTTAAGAGTGTCTAGGAGTTCTGAATTAATCTCAATTAAATCATCAAATGTGAAATCACTAACCTCATTATCTGTAGCCATAAAACATACATTAGCTTGTTCAGTGTCATTGTCACTTTCACTTCCAGATGATGAAGAGGAATCTGAATCATCCCATGTTACTGAGAAAGTTTTCCTTTTGTAATTGTCCTTCTTGCTCTTGTTTTTGTAGGTTTTCTTCTGTTCTGGACAATCTTTTTGAATATGACCTTTCTTATGACAATTATAGCATTCTAGAGCAAAGTTTGATGGTTTGTTGGATCCGTTATTGAAACTTCTTTTGCTATTATTTTTGTTAACTTTTCAAAATTTCAAAAACTGTTTGAAATTTTTGGCAATGAATGCAAGATTTTCATCATCAGAACCTACTTCTTCTTCTTGTGCATGAAAAGCTATATTCTTTTTATCTTGTGCCTGTACTCTCTTTGCCTGCAAATTTACTTCATAGGACATTAGATTTCCTATTAACTCTTCTGGTTTCATGGTAGAGAGATCATTAGCTTCTTCGATAGCTAATACTTTTCTTTCCCACTCATCCGTTAAAGAGTTAAGGATTTTCGAAACAATATCAAAATCAGTATATTTTTCTCCTAGTCCTAACAGTGAATGGTAAATGTCTTGAAATCTAGAATACATGTCATTAATTGATTCATCTTGCTTCATCCTAAAGTTTTGAAATTGATTTTTGAGCATAGAGATCTTACTTTTTTTAACCTTATTAGTTCCTTCATGTGTGATCTTCAGTGTACGCCATATTTCATACGCAGATTCACACATACTAATACGATTAAACTCGTTTTTATCTAAAGCATAAAATAACATATTCATTGCTTTAGCATTGGCAGTTGCATCTAATTTTTGTGTATTACTCCATGTAGAGTATTCTCCAGTAGGAGGAGTGTATTCTTTTTGTGAAATATTCCATGATTCAAAACTATTAGATTGCATATAGATTCTCATATGTGTAGCCCAGTAATTGTAGTTCATGCCATTGAAGAATGGAGGTCGTGCTGTAGATTGACCTTCAGTAAAACTAGTGTTAGTGACAGTGCTAGTGTTATTTTCCATATTAGCAAAGTATCAAATAACTGTGTAACGGTTATAGGATGCCTTGCTCTGATACCAAATGTAAGTTTGTACGGATCGTGCTATATGGATATATGATAATACAGAGTATAGTGATGACAGTAAAACTGTAAATAGTGCGGAAATATAAAAGCAGTAGTAAAATAACACCAGATATTTTATACTGGTTCGGAGCACCGTCCTACATCCAGTCCCAGACTCCTTCTGGAATTAACCAACTAACAATACCCTCACTTAACCTGGAGGAATAGGTTTTAAACAACTCTTGAGCAGCCGAACAAGGACCTGAGCAACAGAACAGGATTTTGCCTCAACAACAGAAGAGGTCTTTACTTAACCCGAGCAGCAGAACAGATCAATAGTAAATACAAATTAGTTTCTGACTTCTTGTGTTCTTAATAACACTAATGAGTCAATGATGTACAGAACTTCCTATAATCTAATCCTCAAATTTGTGAATGTGAATAAGGATTGAAGGAAGAATATGATAGCTTTATAGAAAATAATATTAGAGAGTAAGATCAGAAAGCAATAAAAAAATTGATAATATTGATGTAGAACTAACGTGTTTATATAGTTGTCTAAGAGATATAACCATTCACGAATAGTTCTCATCAAAAGAAGCATCTATTTAGAAGAGATATGGATTGAGACTCTTCATTAGAGGAGATGTCTTTTCAGAAAAAATGATAGTTGTAATACAGTAGTCGACTGGTCAAAAATCTACCAGCCAACTGGTTGAAAAAGATGTGTGCATGTTTATGTGCATGTTTGCTTATATATGAGCAAACTGCTGAACCAGTCGATTGGTTGAAATGCACCAGTCGACTGCTTTGGCTGTTTGTGCATATATATGAATATTTTCCAACTTTTTTAAAATTACAATGAAGATGGATATTTTGTTGATGTTTGTGAGAGATTTTGAGGATAGATTTTAACAAAAATAACTACTCTACAAACATAATATATATGTACTAACACATTTATACAATGTGGCATTGAGATCTCCAAAGTGCTAGTATATCTCCTTCGGTTAGTAGTCGCATCTTCTTTGCTTCTTCTTGTTAATCATTGTACGTTGTCATGAATCAAAATCCATGATTCAACACTTTTTAAATTTACAACCTCTTTTCAAACTTTTTACAAAGCAAACGGTGGTATAATTTAAAAGTCATCTAAAATCACTTTATTAAAATTTTCTAACTTATAAGATTTTCATTTCAAAATCTTTTGAAAGGCACTTTCAAAATTTTCAAGGGTTTTTCAAAGAAACCCTTTTATAAAATTATGTCACAAAAGGTAGGATTAAAATTTGTTCTTTCTTTTTAATCTTTGTACCCTACCCTTTAAAAATCTAATTCCTTGCGGTGATAATTGTATTCCTTTTTATGGAAGTTTGCTTCTTTTCTTACTTCCATATTTTATTAATACATAACACCTTCATTTGTTACCTGCATAAACGTTAATTTGTCCATTAATTGTCAGCATAACGGACATTTCCTTAAGGTCATTATTTCCTATCAACCTTTCCATCTATGATTCATATCCCTCTTACCTTAATACTTATATGACCTACAATTATAAGGAAGACTAGGTCCTATCAAGGAGTCAATTACTATCCAGATTCCAGGGTGCTTCTGTAAGTTGAGGTCATGCTCTCCCTAGTTTGCTCCTAAAGATATGATCTGCGCCCCAAGTGTAATCGGAGTAGTATTCGTCGACGACGACGATTCTATCGAGTTAGAAAACCGTCGAATGAATTTATGGTAAAATTAACCACAAGCGCACGGCGTAAAATTTTAGTACATGGCGAGTACGGGTCGATCAACAGGGAATTGTTAGATTTTAAATCTCTATTCAATCAAATTATACCAAAGTCGAGAGAATGTTTTAACTACAAAAAATGTAAAAAACAACACTACAAAAGTGAATGAAAACTATGAGAATAAAATGACAATTTAATGATAATTCCACTCTCCAAATCATATAGTTCAACAAAATATGAAATTATGATCTATCTTTTTTGATCATTAGTGAATTTAATTGACGTGCTTATCATAAGTATGACATATTTGTGCTATTAATTAGCCCATTATAAGCCATCAAACTTTAACACACCTCTTAAACCACTTACTAATTCTCATGAAAAATGGCAACAAGTTGAAAATGAAATCTATTTTAAGTATGGCCTATTAACTATTAACAAGAAATATAGACCATCAAATTTTGATTTCAACATTCACTTCATTACCATAATCATATGTAGATGAAGAGGTAATTTGTGTTTAGTGATTGTTTAAGCATAGCATATCTGGTGTCAACAATATAGACTATCAAATTCAAAGCAAAAACAACAAGTTAAACCACTTCAAGCATTGTCATTAAGCACAAAAAGAGAGCAATAATTATCAAAATGTTGAAACTACATGATTAGAGAGCTTCATTATCCCTAAATTGAAGGGGTTTAGCCTCTCATTTTTGTTATCATATCAACAACTGTAGCATGCAACATGAAATAAAAAAAGGAAAAAGAGAGCAAAGTAAAAGAAGAGCTAACTAATAAGAAATAAAACTATTCTACTTGCGTGAATAAATGAAACTACACTACTAGAATGAAAGGAATTGGACATGTAATTAAAAGGAAACAATAATTAACATTGCATAAAAAAGGAAAATTACATAAGATAAAAATGGCTAAGTAGCCATGAAAAGAGAAAGAGAGATTTCTTTTATATTTAATCTAAGCTAAAACTAACTAAGAGGAAGAGAGGTTACATGAAGCATAAGGGGTATTTATACATGTATGAAATCCTAATCCACTTTTTTGGGGAATGCCCAAAATACCCTCTTAGGAAGTGTGGAGACCAAGTAATCATTAGCATCAAATAATCATCATTTAAGTGTGCATGAAGCTTTAAACTCTATTAGCATGTTCATTAGCCTCTAATTTGTACATTAAGATAAGTGGGTAGGTGGGGTCCTCCATGATCCATGAAATGAATTATTTCCATCTCCATTCCTTTGTATTCACTCTTGTGCATGTATATATATTCATGAAACCACTTGTATATGAAGCCAAATTCCTACAAAATAATATAGAAATTTCCGATTAATTTTTCTCAAATTAATATATGCACAAAATGACCATTTTGCCCTTGGATGAAGATGAATATGTGACAATTTCAAAATAATTTGAATTTTGGTTTAGACATGTTAAAACACCCAATATGATCATTTATTTAATTTAAATAGATTAAATATGGTGGTAAAAATATGCACATTTACGTGCACATTAAATACCCCAACACTTATCTTTTTATTCGTCATCGAATAAAGAAAAACTAAGATAAAGCCGTTTTCGTAGGGAGCACAATTGCATTGACCGTATGCAATAAGCCGTCAAACCTTTGGGTGTCCCCAGTAGGATGAGTGTTGTTTCTGAGGGTTTTCAGCGGATACTACCCACAAAATCCAAATGCGATATGAAAATATTTACAAAATGCAAGATTTATTTATAAAGAGATGAATGTAAGTTTTTGAAAATGCTTACAAATGAAGGATTTACTTTTAAATCAACACAAATAAGTTAAATATAGGTTTTGGTCATTGTCATGAAAATTTAAGTCATTTACTCGTCAAAACATCCAATAAAAATCAAGCTGTCATAACAAATAGACTGTAGTTTAACTCGTTGTTTCGGTTGATAACACAGTGTAACTATGAAATGGATCCTTAGTTGGTTATCAAAGTTTACTAAAGTGGTATTTCATTTCTTTTCAATAAAAAGTCAAATCAAACAAGTTAAAATAGTGCTTGGATTTCATTTGCTTACTCACTCTATTTTTTTGAAAATTTTATTGATATTTACAATATTTACATATGCCTAACTCAGATTAACTAAGGCCAGATATATTACTCTTGCACTGCCTTGCGGACTTATGTGAGGGGAATACAGAACGTGGCGAGTGAACACACAAGTGTGAACACTTATTGACTGTAGGCGTTATTAATAAAAGAATTTTTTATACACACACACACCTAACTTAGATAAACTGAGACCAGATATACCGATCATGCACTGCTTTTCAGGCTTACGTGAGAAGGGTACAGAGCATGTTGAGTGAACACACGAGTGTGAACACATGACTCTAGGTGTTAATAAAAATTATATACATATATACAAATTTTTTTTTTGTTTTCTTGTTTTTTTAAAAAAAAGAGAGTTTTGCAAAATCATCTCAGTACCATTTAACTTAGAAGACAAAAAAATGTTACATCCTTTACTTTAAATTCACCACTTTTTTAAACAAAGATTTTCAATTAGGATATACTTCATAATTATCACCATGAACCTACCTATATGCTAGTTAAATCATTGTTATTTGTAATCAAACTTTATTTTATTATTGTTGAGACAAACTAATTTCCAAAAATTTCAATTTAATAACCAAAATCTTATACTTATCCTATAGTGTTTCTTTAAAAATAAATCAAAATGCTATTTTTTTTATTGTTTTTGAGATTTTTCTTCAGTTTTGGGAAGAGAATGCAAAAATAATCCATGAAAAATTGAAAATGAAAATGATGAGACTCCCCCTATACTTGATTTTGATTGTGTCCCCACAGTCAAACCAAGTGAAAGGAGAAAAATAAAACAAAAATTAGAAGATGACCTATATTTACATGAAAACGAAAAGATTATTATTTACAAGAGTTCAAAAAGTATATTGTTAAAAAGTAAATGAAACGGTCTTCCAAAGACCGATTCATTTGTCTCTCCAAGTATGCGAGACACAGCTTAAGCTCGAAAAACCAAACCATAAAAGATTTCAAAGTTGAATGTTGATTTGGAAAAACGAATGTCATTTTATTAAAAATCGTACGAGTTGTTTTATTTTCAATGATTTTTGGGGTCGATAAAACAATTGGTTGAAATTCAAGCTCATTTTCACCACATTGAAATTCAAGCTCATCATTTACGAATTCTTCAAAGTTATTGATTTCAAAATGGAAATGGTGATTTAACTCTTCCCCTTCGAAATTTAACAACTCATTTTCGAAAAGTCCAAAAAAATCATGTTCATTGAATTCATCTTCCTTTATTGGATTATCAACAACTTCATTGTGTATATCGTTTTCAAGATCCAATGTTGTTGTATTCAACTTTTCAAAATCGGAAAAAGGAAGATTGAATTTTAAATCAAGTTTCTCACCCTCAAAAGAATTGAAATCTAACTCAATTACCGTCTTTTCAACAACTTCATTTAGATTGTCATTTTCGATTTCAAAAGTTGTTATTTGAAAATCGTCGATTTTGGTAAAAGGTGGATTCTCACTTGACTCGTTACACGTTGTGATTTGCATTTGTTGCTCATGAAATTTTTTGTATGTTTCATGCAACAAATCCGTGTGATCATTGTAAATCTCGTTCATTTGCTCAACAAAATCCAATTTATAATTATTAACTCGAGAATTTTCGATTTGGGACTTGTTGAGAACAAAAATTGTCAATTTCGATAAACGGCGGATTATCATTTGATTCTTCACACGTTGGGATTTGATTTTGTTTCTCACGAAATGTTTTGTAGGTTTTACGCAACAAATCCTCGTAATCTTTTTCCATTTGCTCAACTAATTCACTTTCATGATTATTAGTTTCAGAATTTTCAATTCGAATTTGTTGAGAGCAAAAATTATCAATCGCACCATTAATGAAACTATTCCCATTGCCAAAATTATTTGAAAAGTTGTTTCCATTTTTGTTGTGATTTTGAAATTCATTTTGGAGCTCGAAGTTGAATTGCATGGGTTATAATCACAATCATTAGAATTTGGAAGTGAATTCAAATTTTGATTATTTTGAAAACTTTGGCTTGAATTGTTGCATAGATCGTTCAAAAGTTGAGAATTCCTTTGATTTTGTAGTGTAACCTGTTCAAGTAAATATTCCATTCTTGTTTCAAAAGTTGCGAATTAATCGTTATTTTGAAAATTTTGTGGTGCAAAATCCGAATTGTTTGTATAATAGTTGTTACTAAAAATCCATAAGAATTTGGTGTGAAATTATATGGATTATATTGACCTTCACAACTATCGTAAAATTCATGTGAATATGAAAACTTGGACATTTTTAAGAATGTTTTTTTCTTTTTTAGATTATTTTTTATAAAGGAAAACTATTTACCAAAAGGAATTTTTTTTTTCAAAAGGGAAATTGATTTTTTTTGAAAAGATTTTTTATATATATTTTTTTGGATTTTTTTTTTCTAAAAAAAACTAAGTAAATATATTTGGATTTTTTTTGTTTGAAAATTTTCAAAGGAAAGAAAAAAAAACTAAGTTAAGCAATATTTATAATTTTTTTAAGTTTTGGATTTTGAAATATTTTTTTTTGTTTTTTTTAAATATGCATGACCTAATGCAACTAAATGAATGCAAGGGTTTAATTACAAATTATCTATCCTAACCTAAAATTGTATAATCACCCATTGTATTAAATCAACAAGATAGTTCTTAGCCAAATAACGGGCAGGGTTTTTCGGTGCACCACGAATCACCGTAGCATTGCAGCCGAAGGTTTAAGTACCTTCAGAGAAACAATTCAGTATAATATTTATGAATCACCGTAATATTTATAACTAATTATTGCTCCGCCGTAGCCTAGACACCGGGAAATTAAATTGTTCAAAGAAGACAACTAGTCAATATACAATTAAGTGCTATCGATGTCTAACCGTTATTATTAATTAAAATCTAAGATGAAATGCAAAGTAGAAATTAAACGTGTATTAACAATGCAACTACGAATGGATTTTTGTTTTGTTTTTGAATTTTTTTTTAAAATGCAAGCAACCAACGATGCAGATTAAAACTAGATATAAAAGCACGATACCAGAGTTTGTAGAATTATTAGCAAATTATTTTAAAGCAGCAGATTTTTTTATAGCAATCAAGCAAAGCAATTTATTTTTAGCAAGCACTTTTTCCTTTTAATCTGCTTTGGCAACCTGAAAAGGAGTGAACCAATATACATACAATTTTTTTCAAATAAATTAAAACAAAACAAAATTAATTTTTTTTAGGATAAAACAAAAATAACTAAAAGCAAAGAAACTAAATAAAACAAATTTCGCAAACTTTTTTTTTTAATTAAACAAAACCTGCAAACTCTTTTTTTTAAAACAAACCAAAAAAAATAAACAAAACAATTTAAAACAAACTCTTTTTTTTAAGAGAAAGCTCAAGACATTTCAAAATGTAACCCGACCCAATATTTATTTGTTAATTGATGAACAAAGAAACCGACGTTCTCAACTTTTCAACATAACTCTCTCCTCTTCAACTTCACGAAACGGAACTTCAATTTTCAAATTCAAAATATAAACCAAGACTCAATACGATTTCGGTTTGTTCATGAGTTCAAATTGGGTTCTTGAGTTCGAATTGGTTATGGCGTTCGATTGGGATTTGAGGACGGTGAGATTGCGGAGGTGTAGAATTGGACGAGGCTGTTTGAATTGGGTGCGGCTATCTATTGGTTTTCGATTTTAGGTGGATGAGATGCTCTGGTGGTGGTCGCAGTGGTTGCTGGGCTGGTGTTTGGCGATTGTGGTAGTGAGTTGTTTGGGTTTCGCGGCGATTAAAGGTCGCGGTGGTGATTCGACGAGGGTTGTGGTTGAAGGCGATGCGACAGTGGACTTGGTTTTGCAGTTGATAGAGCACTAATGAGGTAATACCTAGTTGTGAGGTCGTGGTGGTAGCACTTCAGAGATGATGGATGCTACGGTTTGGGGGGTGAAGGACTGTGTTTGTTATAGAAATGTATGTGTCTGCAGAGGTTAGGTGTTTTTTTGGGGTTCGGTTGCACTGTGTTGTATTTCATGATGAACTGTTGCACTGTTTTGTATGCAGCACGAAGGATGTTGTGTGGTCGGAGCAGTTTTGTTTGAATATGCACAGTAGCAGGGTGAAGATGGAAGGTGTGTAACAATAAGGAGTTGAATGGTTGAATGTTTATTGTATGGTATGTATGCAATGGAGGTTGGGGTGAACTTGCTGCACAGGGGTTTGAACTGAATGGTAGTGTTTGGTCATAAGGATGGCAGTGATGGGAGTTTGTGGTAGTTTGGTTATGGCTATGCTGGTTGACGTTGGTGCACTTGAAGTTGCAGTGAGGTGATTTAAGGTGAAAGAGTTGCTATGTACAAGGGGAAGGCTGAAATAAAAGGCAGTGGAAATTGCAATGTATAGAAGTGAGTTTGGATATGAATCAGTGAATTGGCACAAGAGATTGACTGTGGTGGGTGATGATGTTCACCGGTGATGCTAATTTGGCTTGGTGTGATGGTATGTGGAGGCATAACAATGGAACGAAGTTGGACATGGGTTATCTGTAGAGGTGAAGTTCAGTGATGGTTAGAACAATGTAAGTTGATGTTGTAAAGGCGCCGATGGATGGCTGTGATGTATGGTGAAGTAAGGTTGTGAAGAAGGGTCTGGAGTAAGAACTGAAGTGTTGTAGAAGGCTGTTGATAGTGGCGCAACAGTTAGATTGCAAGGAAATGGCTTGTAGCAGCGATGGTCAGATTCTTGATGATTGAAATAGGTGGTGGCCAGGCAGAAAACAATAGATGCAAAATTTTGAATGATGCACAGAGGTGCACAGTCAACAGAAAATAATAGAGCAGCAGTTTAAATGTAAAACAATGAATTTTTTTTAAACAGCGAAGAAAATGTAAATGCAAGTGCAGGGAATAAAAATATTTTTGTTTTTTTTGAAATTGTATACTTTAAAAAAAAATGCAAATGCAATGCAAATAAAAAAACAAGAAACAAGCACACAAATAAAATCACACAACAAACATTCACACAACAATTTTGTTTTGTTTTTTTTAAAATGCAAACAAACACACAAAACAAACACGCACAGTAAAATCAAACAACAATAATTTGATGAATAGAAAATAACAAATCAAAACTAGTTCCCCGGCAACGGCGCCAAAAACTTGTTCGTCGACGGCGATTTATCGAGTTAGAAAACTGTCGAACAAATTTATAATAAAATTAACCGCATGCGCACGGCGTACAATTTTAGTACGTGGCGAGTACGAGTCGATCCACGGGGAATTGTTAGATTTTAAATCTCTATTCAATCAAATTATACCAGAGTCGAGAGAATGTTTTAACTACAAAAAATGTAAAAAACTAACACCATAAAAGTGAATGAAAACTATGAGAATAAAATGACAATTTAAAGATAATTCCACTCTCCAGATCATATAGTTCAACAAAATATGAAATTATGATTTTTTTTTTGTCATTAGTGAATTTAATTGATGTGCTTAACATAAGTATGACATATTTGTGCTATTAATTAGCCCAGTATAAGCCATCAAACTTTAACACACCCCTTAAACCTCTTACTAATTCTCATGAAAAACGACAACAAGTTGAAAATGAAATCTATTTTAAGTATGGCCTATTAACTATTAATTAGAAATACAGACCATCAAATTTTGATTTCAACATTCACTTCATTACCATAATCATATGTAGATGAAGAGGTAATTTGTGTTTAGTGATTGTTTAAGCATAGCCTATTTGGTATAAACAATATAGACTATCAAATTCAAAGCAAAAACAACAAGTTAAACCACTTCAAGCATTGTCATTAAGCACAAAAAGAGAGCAATAATTATCAAAATGTTGAAGCTACATGATTAGAGAGCTTCATTATCCCTAAATTGAAGGGGTTTAGCCTCTCATTTTTGTTATCATATCAACAATTGTAGCATGCAACATGAAATAAAAAAAGGAAAAAAAGAGCAAAGTAAAAGAAGAGCTAACTAAAAAGAAATAAAACTATTCTACTTGCATGAATAAATGAAACTACACTACTAGCATGAAAGAAAATGAACATGTAATTAAAAGGAAACAATAATTAACATTGTATAAAAAAGGAAAATTACATAAGATAAAAATGGCTAAGTAGCCATGAAAAGAGAAAAAGAGCTTTCTAATCTAAGCTAAAACTAACTAAGAGGAAGAGAGGTTACATGAAGCATAAGGGGTATTTATACATGTATGAAATCCTAATCCACTTTTTTGGGGAATGCCCAAAATACTCTCTTAGGAAGTGTGGAGACCAAGTAATCATTAGCATCAAATAATCATCATTTAAGTGTGCATGAAGCTTTAAACTCTATTAGCATGTGCATTAGCCTCTAATTTGTACATTAAGATAAGTGGGTAGGTGGGGTCCTCCATGATCCATGAAATGAATTATTTCCATCTCTATTCTTTGTATTCATTCTTGTGCATGCATATATCTTCATGAAACCACTTGTATATGAAGCCAAATTCCTACAAAATAATATAGAAATTTCCAATTAAATTTTCTCAAATTAATATATGCACAAAAATGACCATTTTGCCCTTGGATGAAGATGAATATGTGGCGATTTCAAAATAATTTGAATTTTGGTTTAGACATGTTAAAACACCCAATATGATCATTTATTTAATTTAAATAGATTAAATATGGTGGTAAAAATATGCACATTTACGTGCACATCAAATAGGAGTAGAAATTATCTCTATTTATTCTTCCAACTCATAGTCGCCTCGTCCATCCTTTCGGAATATGGTCGCAACTACTTCTATAGTGGGAATTTATAGAGTTAAGCGTAAATTCAAAATAAGTGTATGTATATATAATATGAGTTTTCGAAAAATCTTTTGAAAAACCTTTTTCAAAGATAACAAGTACGCCACTCATACATATAGTATACTTTCCCCATTGATTGGGAAACCTTGGGCTCTGATACCAAATGTAACAACCCACCCCAAAACATACCAAAATTTCGACCTAGAAAAGGCCCATCGAAACTTAGATACATTCTAAGGCAAGTTGTTGGTAGTAAAAAGAAATAACATTGCAGAGCCATAACTAAACTTTCAGAACTCACAACGGATGGAATAAAATATAATAGTAAAGTGTATTCATTTATTTTAAAACCATAAAAATGTCATAATACAAAATTCCATAAAAACCATAACATAATATCTGTTACAACAATTGTCTAAATACATGGGTACACATAAAAGCAAGTAATAATAACAAATACTGTCACAAGCCAAGCTTCTCTATCTCTAAGCATCGTCACCGTCATCACTCTATCTTTAACCTACGTTGTAATCAGGATGGAGTCAGAACAACAAGTGTCCGGTGAATAAAAACCTCGAGTCTTACCTTTTAGTACTTCGAAAGAATATATTTCAAAATAAGAATATGTCTACGAACATCAAACCATTAAAATCATTTAATATTTCTTTATAAGGAAAGGAGGCAGGTCCAACCACTTAATACCTTCCATTCATGAAGTAGATCCCATATCCTAATCATACGTTATAAATAGCTAATAATCCAAGCCACTAAATACTTCCCGATGGAAAATAGTCAAACCCCGTTATTTAAGGCCTATTTACAGAAGCATGCTCTTCAATGGTACTGTCTAGTTGACATCATATGGAATCTCATAGGCCACTTAATACTTACCAGTGGAAAATAGGCAGATCCCATCATTCATGGCCTATTTCCAGAAACATACCCCTATAGATATACCACCTAATGTAATCCCTTGTCCATTTAATACTTCATCTGGGGAAAAAGGTGGGTCCAACCACTTAATACCTCAAACCCCGAAGTAGGCCCTTCGCCTTGTGGTCATACTTATAACAACGTCTCACATTAGTCCTATATTCATAGAAACAGTGTAACATCCCCTATCTAGAGGCTCAAAGCTAAGCGCTACAGATGCTGCAGTCATCTATAGTATTAATTTCTAGTGACTAAATACGGCTATGTTAATGGTATCTATAATATCAGAAGCACTTGAATATAAAAATATCACAGATTTCAAAACAACATTTTCCATTGCATTTCAAAACACATGTTTCATATTCATATTACATAATCCCAAAGCGTTTCCCAGGCAATGGTAAAATATACTTCTTGCAAAATACGCCAAGAGCGACATATGAAGATGCCCCCTTGGATGATCAGAGTTATATAGTCATAATTACATACACAGCGGAAATAAATATAAAACAAAGAACTACAACTCCTAAATAGCTATCTGTTAGCCTCCTGCTCGCCTCCGGTAGCTTTATTCGTCGTCTTACTATAACCTGAAAGAAACTCAACCCTCAGCCTATTAAAATCAATTTTGCACACCCGAGAGTTTAAGAGGAAAATATAAACTTCGATTCAGACATAAAGCCTGATATGAATAATACTATACATCCCGGTTATTAGTGTTAAGTAAGACCACGCCGCTCAGTGGAACGGGTTTTCCCCTCACTAACATTCTTTTAAAACATATCTTTAGCAAACCGTTATCCTATAACCAAAATTGGTTAAAACTGTAAAGCATTATTATGTGAATATACATATCAGGTAACAAATGGATTATCTATCCAAACACTATAGTTTTGTCTGGCTTACTATTAACCTTTGTCTGACTCGAGCCTACCAGACAATATAACAAAATAATCTAACATCTGTTAGACACACCTCTTCTGGACAGTTTGTCCTTAACTATTTGTTAAATATTTCTCTTCTGGACGGTTTGTCCCTAACTTAACATCTCCCAGGGTCACCTGATCCTAATGGTTTTGCAGGCCCACCAATAACCTATCTGTATACAAACATATATTCCCTTCTGTGTGTAACCATAATTTTAGTCTTACTTGTGACAAAGCCCTACACACTGGAATTTTGGACTAAATTAGCTGGGGCCAATAGCTAATATATAGGGTGCGACCCTATACCAGTCTCATCTGGTATTCTAATATCTGAGTCATTTTGCTTAGGGATACCCTCCCATAATTTTCCTTGAAAACCTTTTCATCTAAAATTGATTTAAAACCTTTTAAATCAAACTTAAACAAGAAAACCTTTTATATTCAATGCTTTACTCAAAATCACATTGCCATGCTACACACACACACACATTTTACTCAAATCTTTGTTGATGAAAAACCTTTAAACATTTGAAAGTACCCCTTTCGATCCTATTGAAAGTACCCCTTTCGAAACCATGTAAAACCATTCCTTTCTTTTAGGCCGAAAGGCCAAATCTTCCTTTCAAAACTGTTCATATAGACCTTTTGAAACCATTAAAATTTCTTTTCTTTCAAAAGCTAAAAACCTTAGACATCCCTTCTTAAAACCCTTTAAACATTGCCTTTCGAAACCATAGGAAAACCCTTTCCTTTAAGCTTATTCAAAACCATTGGAAAAACCCTTTCCTTTAGACCATTTGAAACTATAGGGGAACTACCCCTTCGAAACCTTCTTTAAAACCTTTCAAAGGTATTAAAACCTCAACCCTTCGAAAGCATTTGGGTTCAATTTAAAACATGTGGAAAACACCCTTCGAAATCATTCAACACTAGCTAGTCGAAACCTTTTTTCTTGAAACCATTGGGTTATTCTTTAAAAATCATTAAGGGTCACAACAACAGGATCGAAAGCATAACCTTTCGAAAGCTATAACTTATATAAGGAAGTGCTGCTGTTGAAACCACCCCCTTCTGAAAGCATTGGAGAAGTGGCAGGGTTTTAATAAAACAAAACAACCCATTCGAAAGTTCTATTTCAAAAGGTGGAAGGCGACAGTAAAGGCTTTGACATAGTCGGAAGCTATCATTTAAAAGCAAAGGTGCAACTATTTCATAACCAACCTTTAAAACCATTGACTTAGTCGAAAGCACCAAGTCGAAAGCTATTACTTAGAACAAAGGCACAACCTTAAAACCTTTCTTTAAATCAGTTGACCTAGTTGGAAGCCAACTAAGTCGAAAGCATCTTAGTCGAAAGCAAGTAGGCGCTTATCTCATTTAAAACATAAAGGCGCTTCGACCCTTTCAGAACCCCTTGGTATCGACTCTTACCTTCCGGCCTTTTCTAATTCACTGTGTACCGAAATTTATACTATGTGCATTTGTTTGAGGAAAGAGGTGAAGGGTCTTAGTCGAAAGCAACCTAAGCGAAACATGCTTTTAAGATGAATTTCTGATTTAAAACCTTTTTAAGCAAACTTTTAACTAACCTGCCTTGTTTGTCAAACTCTTATTGGTTGCTAATTTTTCTTTTCTATAAGTACTGCCAAAATTTCATAATTAATTAATTTAAATCATTTGCAAAATACCCCTTCTCCTTAATTAAACGAGTATATATGCACGCCCAGGTGAGCCTGCATTTAATTACAACGTGCATGCATTTATAGTTGCACTTGTGGAAGTAGATTTGACAGTACCATTGCCAACATAAGCTGAACCTGAAGTAGCGACCGAGACAATTGAAGAACATTCATAGAACCAATAACTTGAAAGCATTCATATCATTCATAGTTTTATCCTTCATTTAAATTTTTTTGGTTTATTTTATACTACTGAAAATGAAAATAATACTTGTACTTTTACATGCATATGCTCTTTTAGCTAATGTGGGTTGTGAGCAAAAATAGTCTTGGTTGCCTTATGATAGGGCCGGGTCGGTTGAAACAAATTCATGTATACACCCAGATGTGGGGACATGGAAACTGATATGCATTAAAAAAAGGACAATTTGGCTAAAGTCTTTATTAAGTTTCAAAATACACCAAACATCCTTGCCAAAAAAGTATGTAAATTAGGTCCCTAGAATTAAGTTACAGAATAATTACATATATTTATGCAATTATTCAGTGAATAATTGCAGACATTTATGCAATAATATCCAAAAATTGCATACATTTCCATAATTATTCTCTGAAAAATTGCGGACATTTCCGCAGTTATTCACCAAAAAGATTACAGAAATTTCCACAATTATTCACTAAATAACTGTACACATTTATGCAATTTTTGGATATAATTGCATAATTGTCTGCAATTATTCAACGAATAATTGCATAAATGTATGCAATTATTCAGTAACTTAATTCTAGTGATCTAATTTAAAATCTTTTCTTGGGGAGGAGTTTTCATTTATTAAGTTTGATTTTAAGGACCTGAGCCTAATATTTACTTAAAAAAAATAAATAGTGGATACAATAGTTCTCTGAAGCACACGTCTTTTCTAGATCAGTTAGTGTATAGTGAAATTATGCAATGAAAGACAACCATAATGTTTGAATTTAAAAAATATTTTACGTAAGGTACTTCATTGAAATCAACTTGCATGATCGGATCCTCCACCACAGTGACCAATAATTAGTTATGTGAAAAGAAACACTTGACGAAGGAAGAAATCCAAAAAAGAGAAAGAAGTCGGGCCCTTTTCAACTACCAATAACTCAAGTTGAACCATCTAAAGAGAACAAAGATGCTTTTCAAAAAAATTGTTGTATGGTTGTTTAAACATGACTGAATTATAAATTATGCTATTGAAATTTATGACTTTTTACGTGGTTATTATCAACTTTATATTACTATTTTTTTTAATTCGCGGTATTCATTGATGATGGATAGTTTATTGTTTGGCTGGTTTGATATAAAAAGCAAAAAAAATGGTTGTTTGATATAAAAATCAGTCGGTAGTTTCATAAGGAAAATGAGATGGAAGCAGCTTGCTCCCAAAAAAAGTTACATAAGCTCATTTGTCTTGCATCTATGTAAATTTATATTTATATGGGTGTAATTCACATCAGTGTTGAGCTCGTAAATAACCTACTTACTTTTACAAATGGTTTTAAAAACAACATAAATCTGCATTTACTTTAAAAAATTAGCTAATCCAAACTTTTACCCAGTACTTAGTTTACGTTGATCGTTCTCTCATTAAAGAATTTATAAAAATGTTGAAACTCATGCGAAAATGATGGTGAAATGTTTTAAAATTATAAATTGGCTCAAGACCAAAATAGCATTGCGCTACTCTAGAATAATTCATTTAATAATTTCACACATAATAGAAATTCTTTATATCAACAATTATCATGTGATTTCCTTTTCTTCGTATGTTCCAACAATTAGTTTGAAAACTTCAATACTTTTCAGCAATCATTTACGATTTTTCATGAAATCAAGAAGATAATTTAAGAATTAGGAGCAATCACTGTGTTTTAATAAAAAAAATTATGAACAATATTATAATTATAGTATGTTTAAGAAAATGGAATTGTGAAGAGGCGGGCATTACATTGATATTCAAACTCAATCACACACATAGCATCAAAATATATGACACACATTCACTCACACTCAAGTGATAGGAAGTGATTTCTAAATTAGTTTTCATTAAATATTCATCTAACGGGTTATTAAAATATCAGGCCCGATGTGTGCTGATGGATGTATGACAAACAACACAAAAGTGTATCCCTACCATGCCTATTCATTTACTGATAGTTATGATATTTCTTATATGGAAACAATAGTTAACCGAGTATATAAAACATTTATATCGCATGAATGAAAATGGTAATGGTTATTGAGTATACAAACCATTTCACAATAATGTAAATTTAATGCAACTTTGCTTTATATTCTCATTATAAGTGAAATCAATGTTCAATACAGGTTGCTTTTACAGATTATGTAACATTTATCCAATTTAAGGTCCAATTAATAACTCTTCCATCATCAACTATACTACATTCATAAACAAATGCATTAAAAAGCTACGCAGGAAACTGGAAAGAAAACGAACACTTTCAGTTAGAAATCATGTAATTCAGCAGAAAAATAACAACTGAATCATTTATAATAGGCGGCATATGTATACACAATTTAACATTGGTATGTACAAAGGACTCCACGGTATGAGAAAGCATTACTAATTTACTGACAGCATACATACCTTTAGATGGAGTTGCTCCATAGTAATTTACTCGAAAAATCATCAAAGAAAACATCCAAATTTCCGAACCATGAGTACTAAAGTCAAAGAACAGCTCACTATTCAAACCTTCTTGAAAGCTCAAATCCATTGAAAGCTCAAATCCACTGAAAAATCAATACGCGGACAATCAAACTATAAATGAAATTATACTATAATCGACATATAAATCTATGTTGTAACAAATCCATCATTATACTCCAAAACCATAACTGAAATTTAATAAGAATCTATGTTGAGTCACCAAGCACCTGGATTATAATCCTATCAACTGACCAATTCAGCCTGCATGCTACTATAATCGACAACTTAATATACCTAGCATGCAGAAATTCATGGTAGATTACCAACTGTTGACATATTTACCAACAATTTGCCTAAAAAAGCTATTAATTCTATATAATCTACTCTTTTACTTTTGTAAGCTGAAGTATATCTATTTATGATATAAACAGATTGACTCTCGAAGAGTTGTTGGTCTATAACTTGATTAATATTTTTGCACCACCATTTAAAATGAACTACAACCAAATAGCAACACATAAATTTTCACAATGTATAAAATTTTAGCTCAACTGCCCTTTGGTAGCATGCATAACAGGTCATATTCATGACGAACAGAATATAAAAATCATAATGAATTGGGTTTAGAACACTCTTATTTTAGATCAAGTAAAAGTCAAACTCGGTTGGATAGCAGATCTTTGAATCCACAACTGTTCCTGAAAATACTGCAATAATTCTCAAGACAAAAAGCAAACCCAAGATTACTCTGAAAAGTTTTATTTTAAGAATTGTATGCTAACCTGGTAAAATGTTTCTACTTTTATAAACATAACGATTATCCATGTAGTCATTTGCAAAAAGTCTTGTATGATGACGTTTTTGGACTACTATAAAAGTAACTGTTGGTTGATAATTATGCTCAGGAGATTCACATGCCTAACACTAACAATCCAGAATTATAAAATGTATGTCAGTCTGAAGTATTATAGTCATTATTCAGGAAATATACTCCATGAGATTACCTTTCTGATGGCATCTATCTCATGCAACAACACTTTGGAAAAACTGCCCCTCACTGACGCCATCCCTGGAAAATGCGTAATATAAGCGTTTTTGTGCAAGGAATGAAACATCAGACGGTGTACACAACATAAAGAGAGTTAATAATAACCTGTAAAATATTCGGGCTTCTGTTCAGTTTCTCTATAGAAAATTCTCAAAAGGTCCTTGTGCAGTTAACCCATATATGTAAAAAAAAGCTGATCATTCCTAAAGTGCCTTTTTCAATAAAAAAAAGGAAAGAAAAGAAAGACAAACAAAAACAAATACAAAAAATAATAGAATAAAGACTACCTGACCATTCCACCAAAGTCCTTTCCTTTCTGTGGATCTTGCCACTCTATGTAAAGATCATCAATCAACTATTGACGATTGATTTGAGCAGAAACCAACCCAGCATATTCTATGATCTTAGGCCAATCTTGTGATATTGGTTGTACTAAAATCATGCAACTGCTCTTGACTCTATGCTAATCTTTTCAAATAAGGACCAGCTGCTCACTCAACATCCTGAATCTCACATCTCACACTTCTTGCTTAACTTTAAGCAAACTTTCAGTCCACTTCAGCTCAAAGCTTCAATGCATATCTGCAGTTGCAACTAGGATCAGCCTGATGTTGCCTCAGTTGCATCATCAGCCCATGCTACTTCAGCTGCTCTTGGTCGCATGCCTCGGTCCCTCAGTGAATACCTATTCTATCGAAGTTCTACAGGGAATGTCTCAGATATCCAGATTTCATTGTCCTTCCATTACCCTTTATTTCCTGTATATTTTACGCTATGTGAAAAAGTTAGTTAATAACTTCTAAGTAAAGCACTTGGTGAATATATTAGTTGTTGACTACAGCGATCGTGGAATAAAATGTGGTGGACCATTGGTTTGGTTGGTTAGTTGGAAGACTAAAACAGTCAGCAAATGCATAGGGGAAAATAGTGGAAACATGTTGCAGCATAGGAGCTTGAAGTGTGAGAGGGACACACCGTATGTCATCGTAAAAAGGCAGCACTATAGCATAAGGCGAATGAAATGTTTGAAAAAGGATACAAAAACTCAACAACACATATGGAGACAGTCAGAAGTTAAAAATATAAAAATATATGCAATAGTTAGTTTATTAATTCTCCTGTCCAGTGCATTTATTTTGCTACAAACCACAGTTACTATTGAGAAGAGAGTAGAACTGAGTACCAATTATGTTGTTCAATAGAATAAGTTTACTAGCTGAGCTATAAGGTGACTCCCAGTAGGTGTATAAAGGCATAAAGATACGGAAGAGGGGTAGTAAAGAATGTAACTGGAGGTAACCCTATGAGTAATGCAATTGCAAAATTGCATGTATGTCACTGTAAATATGAAATAAAAATGTAATTTAAATGTTTTATTAACAATAATAGAATATATGTTAAATTATATATTTCTGCAATAGAACAGATTAAGGTTTTGTAAAATGACAATTGGTTAAAAATGTCATGATGACGCATCTTTAAGAAAAAATTAACAGTGCTCTAGTGCGATAAAGTACAGTCATTTATCATGACATAATCTTAAACACAGATACTCAAAGCTAGCTAGCCTACCCATTTCGAGAATTAAACATTTGCTAATAATAGTCGCATCTAGATAATTATGAGATATCTCATCCTCCTTTGTAATAGCTAGCATTCAGTTGTGTAATCTTCAATAAATGATTAATAGTCCCCATTTGTCTTCTACACCTTGAATCTATTTATATGGTAAAGCATCCATCAAAAAAAATTATCTAGAATATCAAATTTTCAGACCTTCATGTGACTATTAGAAACATGCATTGAACAAAACATATTCAGTTAATTAATATTGAAAATAGTAAGTTAATTAATGCAGCTTACTATTATTATTTTTATGAAAGATTCTCTCAAACATATTCAGTATTTTTAGCATATTAAAAAATAGTTTTGGTATTAGCTGGAATAAGTAAACTATTCTACCATAATCTATTGTTATAATAGAAGAATATACCCTCTAGCAAGTAACCACTCATCATATACGAAAATACCGTCTATTTTTCTCATATATACAGAGAGATAACATAGTTAATTCCGAAAGTCCAAAAGAAAGGTACCTTTGATCCTACTAATTGTCTTTTTAATCCTTTGAATACATCCATCGCAATGCAGCCCAATCTTCAACACAATAGTTGACACTGCAGCCTGAAACATTTTTCTGAATAAGTCCTCGGCAAACCGACAATTTAAAAAATATAATAGAACAGGTGAGTAGATGCAATATAATTACCTCTTTTGGTTTTTTATCATCTGATTTTTTATCCTTCACATCAGCAGCCTGTTCTTTCTTAGCTTCAGAGTCCTTGCCAGTAGATTCCTTCTTGGGTGCATTTGCAGGCGAAATAAGATCCACTTTCTTTCGGGTTTTGGATTCCAGCCGTTCATGGATCTTCCATGGATCCACTTTGCCTATAACTGTCAGCTTGTTGTTCGCTATGTCAGTTGAAACTACATCAACGCCTATTTAAAAATAAATTGTTGAATTAATGCCTTTGTTGATGCTAAATATGGACTGTGTATATGTTAACATACCTTCAAAATTCTTTACTACCTTCTCAACTTTTAAGGCGCAGCCTTCGCAATGTATGTCGAGCTTGTAAACAGCTGTAGTTGGAATAGCACCATATGATTTCTTTTCGACTTTGCTTTCCTTTTGGTCTGCTTTCTGATGTTGGAAATTTCAAATTTGAATTCAAAATCAATAGGTTGATAAACAAAACAAATGAAGTTTAAATTTTTTAAAGCAGTAATAATTACCTCTCCCATATTAGTAAGATTTATTTTAAAACGCTCTTTGATGGTTAAATTCTATGAATGAAAGTTGATTGTTTTGGAAACGTTGGACAAAAAGGATTCGTATATATAGAAGCAGCAAAGGGAATTGATTAGAGGGGCAGGGGTAGTCTTGTAATTAAAGGGTGGGCTGTAAGACAAATACGATCAAATTGGGTCGAGTTGGTTTGGATTTTTAGTGCGGAACTTTCTAGAGAGAAACTGTACCCGGCCCGTGGTGGTATTTTGTGATAATGAAGGGGAAACTTCTAGCGATGTAGCTGTGTTGCATCTCATCTACTTCCATTACTGCGCGTACATATCGCAAAACCACGTTCGAAATGTATTTGCTCTTTTTATGCAATATAAAACATGCCCACCTAATTTTACTATATTTATTAGTTTGGGCATATATTAAACATTATGCAAATAGAGATCAATTAAAAGGGGAAGGAAGCATACATAATTTACTTGAATAGGAGCATGTAATTTTTTTGAATTGTAGCATGTAATAGGACTGAAATAATTAACATGAATATGGGGATGTAAACCATTAATACTTACCAAATTCAAATTATTTTCTATTTTTATTTTTATGGTCTTACCAACTTCATGTAATCTTCTTATGGTCATTAAAATATTTATTTAGGCATGTGTTTAGGATAATACATGTTACTGATTAATTACAACCTATAATAGCCAGTAAAGGTTTAACTTATAGGCTTAAACATAGGAGTAGAGTACAAACTCATTTGACACCAAATTAGCTTTTCTCCATACATGCACTGCGATTGGTTTTGCTCGTGTTCTATTTCATGTCTTTACGAAAATATACAAAACCCAAAACATGCTTAATCTTGTATAAAAAAATCAAATCAAAATAGTCAATCAACAATAATTAAAAGGTTATTAAGAACATCAAAATTTTCATATCATCAAAGCAGCTATTGATATCAACTCAGAGATATGAAAAATTACAAATCAATTCCACAAAAATATGTTGGGGTTTTTTTTGGAGTGGGAGAGGGTGCAGTTAGGGGGAGGGTGCAGTTAGGTGAATGTAAAAGACACCATATTAATAATCATAAAATATCATGTAAATCATTATATAAAATAATGGATCACTGATTTGAGGTTTTTATGAAATGGTATAATAACTAAATCATGTTCGATTTTGAACATAAGAAATACTCAGATCATCCATTATATTTAATTTTTTGATCCATAACAATCAAAAAGTTACTAAGAACACCCAAGTTCGCATATGATAGCTTCAACGAAGCTTAAAGCTTTAAATTAACATCAAGGCATCTTTTGTTATGGATAGTGAAAATAAAAAAAACAAATAAAAATGACAAAATTCTAATCTGCATTGAATGCATCCAATTTCAAATAGTTAAAGGTAAAGAACATCACATTAAATATGGGTAAGTAAAGTGGATAAATTCAATCAAATTCCTAAGAAAATCATAAAAGATATGTGAATATGTAGGAAATGATGGAGAGAAACCAAAACCCTCATTTTAATTATCATCTCAATTTCTGAAGTGCAACTTCGTGTTTATTCATCTTCTCCTGACTTGGTCACTTCTCCTCATCTTACTTCTAGTGTCATATCTGTCGATTGTTATGACTTCTGAGAAAAATTGAGTAATATCCGAGTCGAAATAAATTAGCTGAACTAACCACTAACTGTCCAGACACGTCTTAAGCAATTGCTCTCCCCTAAGGAGAAGGCATAGATATAGAAGGAGCGAAATTTAACCGTGCATAGCAAATTTACACATAGTTCTTCGAGACGAAGAAGAAATGATATGAGGTAGAAGAAGCGAATGGAGTCGAAACTGAAAAGGGCATTTTTGGTGGTTCAAAAAGACACGATGGAATTTATATTCACTAAATTATTGTTATTATAGAGATGACCACTACCTACCTTTCATCCCTACCTTGTCTAAATTACCCTAACTCCTTGAGTAAAACCATAAGTATATTTTCTAGTTAATACATAAATTATACCACAAAACTAAGCTTCCTAAATTGAATCCAAGGTTCTCGAGTTTCTCATCTACATATTATTTTATCAAGTGATATAATGGTCAATCATACAAATATTTCAGAAAGGTTATTCTTTGTGGATATTTGGAGCCTTGCTCAAGATTTAATATCATGGATATAAATTTTAAGCATACAAAAACAAAAAAGTTTAACCCCCAACTAAAAAAGTGAGGAAACCCTACAACAATAAGTAGTTTAAGCTTAACTTTTGTTAGAAACAAAAGTTTTCATATCATGATATATAATCATCAACATGAAGTCAGTACATAAATTTTCTTAGTATGAAATTTAGATAATTTGTTAGATACCAATACCGTACTGTATAATAGATGAAATATCTTGAAAAACCGTTGTAAATGTGAAAACTAAGCACATTTGTACACACCAGAAAACCATTGTAAATGTGAAAACTAAACCATTATAATGGATGACTTGAGATGTATATATATACACAACCCCATCTATGATATATGATGACTCAGATTTAATTAGTTTTATTTACTGCACAAAACCTCTATTTTTGACATAATACACCGTAAAAACAATCATTTTTATATGTCACTTTAATTGACAAATGTCTCTTTCATCCTTGATGTACCAAGTTAATGAATAGTTACAATTAAAGGAGCACGGTCTACATGTCAATCTAATCTAACCTCTTCAAAATTTAATCAAACAACAATAAGAATAATTACATAGAAAAGCCAAAAACTAACCTAATTTCCTTGATATTTTATTCTGTCAATGACATCGCTGAGGTATAGGTTAATGCTCATTCAATGATTTACTCTATTAATTGAAAAAAAATTAAATAATAGTAATAGTCAAAACATCATAAGCAAGCACCAACCTCCTTAGTATCTTCCATCCCTAGAATCAGACTCGTTGGTCGAACTTGTAATTCACGGTCGACACCATTTCCCCTACATCGAGCCTTCCCTGCCTAAATCAATCCTTTCGAGCTCGAGCACTTGTGTCGTGCCTTAAGTTCAGCTATCGTAGTTTAATGAAGTAACCATTGTCGATAATCGGTAATCGACAATCAAAGTTGGAGAAATTAGTGGATCTGGAAGGGGAGGAAATTGATTTAGTTAATTTTGTACTCGATGAACCAAGAAAAAAAGAAAAATAGGAGATGAATCGAATGATGGTGGCGATAAATCAAATTGAGGATTTGAAGAACTGAATTGTAAATCTGGATGAATTGGGGAAGAAATCAAATCGGGAGCGGTAATAGGAGGTACACGTTTACGCGTGATAGTGAAATGCGGAGGGCATTTTGGGCAATTCAAGATGACACGGTTGAAATAATGGACTGAATTTACATTATTAGTAGTAGAGATATATAAAACATTTATGTCTTACACCTTAAATAATTTTATATATTCTTCAAAACACTTTGGAAAATTCTATAAAAATTCTAGAAAATCCCATTTTATATAATTTCTAACATATAAAAAATTTCAGACCCAAATCAATTATAATTTACCCGTAAATAATTTATAGCCCAATAAATCATTTTCTCCATTAGAAAATTAATATAAAATCCACATTAATTCAGAAAATTATAAAAATTGAAACCCATCTATAAAATATCATTTTTGGTCTATATTTAAAATTGCAAGGCATTTGGATGTCATTAAATAGGGTTTTCACATCAAACATATCATAAGAATCAATATAAATGTTCATAAACCATCAACAAGTATATATAAACATTCTTCTCTTCCAAAACATGGCTAAATCATGCAAGATAAATTCGGGTTTCACCTTAAAACCGAAAACATATAGAAAGTGAGATGTAGTCATTATTCACCTTAGCTTTGTGATTATGATGTGAGATTTGATCTTGATTAGGTTGATTTACTTCTTCCTCTTGAAAATCCTAGCTTTATCTTCTCTTGAGATTAAAAATGGTGGCCGGCTCTTAGAGTATTCTTGCTTGAGAAAATGAAAATGAAAATGAATGTGTGTTTGATTTCCTAAGGGTTTAGGGTATAAGTTCATCCTATTTCCCATTTTCCCCTTATTTCCTAACACTTATTTCTTTAGTTCATTTTACATATAGGCACGGCTACCCTTAGTTAAATCAAATCTCAACCCATTAATCATCTTACATTATTTTATTTAATTAAACTAATTAAATATCCTCAATAATGTTACTAAAAATATGGGGTGTTACAGACTGGTAGCCAGATTAGGTGGGCAGATTTCCCCTACAGAATTTGGAACTAACCTCACGCCATTACAAATATTTATCATAAGGATATCTCACATCAATAAAAATGTACACAACTATTGGTAGCTTCAAAGTGAAGGGCAGACTTTTGTCATGTAACTCTATTGACCTCGTACCCCTATGACTTAGCTATAAATTAATTACTCTATATAGACACATACACACACATCTCACTGTTTCATAAATAAGGCCTTATAAGGAATCTTCCTTATTACGCCTTAAAATAATAATTAGGCTATATAAGAGTTTGCTCTTATTTTCATTTCAAAATCAATTACCTTCCTAATGGAGGAAAATAAATTGAAATAAATGCCTAATTAACTACACCATATACGCAATAGTTATACATTAATTAGTAAATTGAAATAAATAAATATTCGCACTTAATAAGTTATAAACACATAGATTTTGCGCTCTAAGCTACCGTTTAATGTCAATTCCCTAATCAATTATTATTACAAGTCATTTTTTTCAATTTCCCAAGATTTCGTGGAATTCTAGTGTCCAAAGTAGGTAATAAATATCCATAATCAAAACTGCAATAAGAGACTAGTAAATAAAATAGAAACTCAATTACTACACCGATTCAATGGAATATCTTAAACAATAAGAATTGCAATCAAAATCCTATATTCTATTCAACTCCTCTTTTTACAAAGAAATAGATATAAATAAGTGGTGTAAACTATGAATAGAATTCATAATCTAAACCCCTTATTTTATTGAAGGATCACATTTGACCCAAAGAAGAAGGAGAAGTGGAATAGACACCGGTTTGTTATGATTTAATTAGATAAAATATAAATGACATTTGTTTAGTAGAATAAATCCTAGTTTTGCTATAAATAAACTAAGTAGATTATGTGGACAGGAAAATAGAACAATAAATCCCCGTTCTGCTATTATATTGATTGGAAAATTGAATTGTATACCAGTAAATTCATATTTGATAAGAGATGTTCTCTATTTATGTATAGTTATTACTTGCCTTTGTATCACCCTTATGTTATCTGATTTTGGAATAGAAAGGTAATCCCTTTTGAAATATTTTTGTTAAATCTTATGCGTGGGTTTTACAAATATAATTAATTATTTAAAATAAAGATGGTTTAAAATAAATTAATTTTCCATAATAAGGTTTTAAAATTAATAGATTATTTTAATAATAAGGATTTAAAATCAACTGATTATTTTAGTAATGGTGTTTTAAGATTGATTAAGCATTTTAGTAATGATGTTTTAAAGATAATTATTCATTTAAACAAGGATTTTTTAAAATTAATTAATCTTTTTAAATAGTGTTGTTTTGAAGCAATTAATCAGGATTAACACTAATTGATTATTGAAATAAAGATCTTCTGAAAATAATTAATCCTTGATTAAAGTTGATATATCATTTTAAGTAACGATATTAAAGGAAATTATTAGTTTAAAAAAGGTAATTAATTTGTGTTTATAGTAAATTAGTTCATTTTGATAATGTTGTTTAAAGTTGATATATTTAAATGTGAAGCCCTAGCACAAGTTTGGTTTTAAAAGCAAAAGTTCGATTCGATTAAGGAAAAGTAGTTCCGTAAACGATATCACTTATATGGAAAGGATTTAGTCATACTTTTAACACTAAATGTCAAGGCATGGACTCGTTTCTGTCTCGAAGGTTAAAATGTCATCAAGGTAATGCCTAGAGGTAACACTACCTCAACTTGTCCGGCTTCCTTTTCAATCGAGGAATAGCATTTGTTTAGAATCTATGAGTGGAGGTAAGAATATGAAATTTAATTTCTATATACGACCATTTTTAATTATGTCTGATGATTTATTAACTATCGGTTTAGCTTTCTTCATTTTGTATCGTCAACCTAAGGCGATTTGTTGCTCATTTGAGCATTGATATCCTTTGTTGGAAATAACTAAAGCCAAAGCGTGAGTGGAAACCAAGTTATGTGGGGTTGCTCCCATCAAGATTTTTTCACATCTAATCTAGGTCAGTTTCGGTTATATGTGTAATAAGATGCGAAGTACTCAGATTCTCGGTAAAGGTTGGCGAGGTATGGCTTGATATTGTCCAAGAGCATCGTAGTTCTCAGGTATATTCTAGAGGTATACTTTCAATAAGAGGGATGCACTCTCCTAGTCATTTTGTTGGAAAGTTTTCCTTCCTTTCCTTTGGTTCCAAAATTTAAATTTACATATTTCTTAATTGCATCGGGAAGTGTTGTGAGCACTTCACGATGTTTAATATTTTGTATCCATCGTTGTGATTGGATGTTTTAATTGTAAGGGAAAACCTATTCCAAAGTTGGCGGCGTGGCCTCACATAATGTGTTTATTTTCACTTTTTGTTTAGAAATTTACTCATATCAGACTTATTGTATGACCATAGTTGTTTATTTTTCCAAAACTCTCTCAATTATATTTGAGTAGTCCAAAGGTAGCAGGTTTCTTTGGGCTCTTTGAAGACGATGGACAAGCAGGAGGCTCCATTATTTATCTTGTTATTTATGTCCGTTGTTATGTCTATTTTGTATTAGAATGGGTAAAAGCGGTGTGTATAACTACCTAGTTTGATAGTTGTAGCATTTATGTGTAACTCCGATAAGTCCATGTAAGGAGCAATCTTTTGCACTATATTATTTTGTATTATATATAACCATTATGTTATGAGGTTTTTGTAACATCCCGAAATTTTCGACTTTCAAAAATTCGACATCGATACTCACTTTATCGACTGCCGAGCAATCGAATGCCGGAAACCCGAAAAGTTAGGGTTTTAAAAAGAAGAGGTAGAAGAAAAGATAGAAGAAAAGAGAAGAGAAGAAAGAAGAACAACAGAACAACATCAGAACAGAAATAATAACAAAATCTCACATATCGCAGTGGAACAATATATAATAGATAATCATTAGTCTTTTAAAACAAAGAACTATATCAGTTTATACATACATCAATCAGAGTCAATATACAACAATGGACAGTTATATAAACTTGTCCTCATACAGAATACACAGCGGAATAATACAAAATATAGGTGATACGTTTCGCCATCCAGCTTGCTTCCAAAGCTCCAGAATATCCAGAATATCCTGATAACCTAACTCTAGACTGCCCGTGTGGAAATTGGTGGGCACCCAGAGTTTAGAAGGGAAACAATAAACTCCGAGTCAGTCATGGTGACTGGTGTGAGATCGTAAAACAGTTTATCTTTAAAATAAACAACAGAAAAATTTTAAAGTCAATTCGCAATGCTTTTTGGAAAATGAGACTACCATAAGGCCTCCTGCACACACACACAATGCAAACGCAGAATCGGAGGAGATTTCTCCTTATGATAGTCAAAGATGCTTGATACGCAAAATCAAATCATTTTGATATTATTATTAGTGCATAGTGTAGAAAACTTTTCGAAAGTATAATATAAATCTTAGCCAGCATAGGCATTCCGCACTTATGCCTACTATAGCTATCATCCAAACAGTGGTGACCACCATAAGTGAATGATAGGTTCTACAACTAAAACCGTACAAGTCACGTATTGTTTCTTTGGATTTCCAACAAATGGTCAGGCTAAGGAACTTCCTATTCCACGAATAGAACGCCTCTGGAATGACGTCCCGAGAAATAACCTAACATTACGGTTAGATCTCTGCCAACACAAGGCCGGGTTACCTCTGCAAAAATAGGTAACTACTGACACGCGTATGCCATCCCCCGATCGTAACCGATCTTCCCGAGGATCCCCGATTCGCAACAAACTACATAATAAGCAGTATCAACATAGGTTAAGTATCTGGGCTCCATACCATGATACCACCTCTATCCAGAAGGAATGACATACACTAAGGGGCGCTACTCCCTAGAACCTTGCTGCATCCTTCCTGTTTTGACCATTTCCGGGGTGTGAGGCTCGACGAAGTCTCATCCACAAAGCTACGCTTTCTACAAAGCCATGCTTCGGGTCAAACAAATGATCATAGAAATGATCACAAAGATAAATGATCAAACAAACGATCATATCATAAATGATCAAACAACGATCATTTCACAGCAACACTCAGTATGCCACGTTACCAAATTGGGAATATATTGCTGATAAATTTCAACTACATAACCTCTGAGCTCGTACGTCTCAGAGAAGGGTGTTAAGCTAAGAGAATAAATTCTCCGCCACCAACAGAAATGTATTTGAAAGAAATCAGCTTTATATCTCAATTTGTAACGTCAGACACACAATCCATACAAGTCTGTTCCGGGATCGAACAGAACCGAAGGCACTTCTCACGAAGCCCTTGCACATCCGGATAATTTTCTAATCACGTCCAGACTTCCCGTCACTAAGGGTGATAAAACCTCTAAATCGGAGATCAGCCGATGTAGAGTAACTCGATGGTAATCCTTCCGTTTTCAAAAATATCCGGTCTTCAACACCGGTCATCAAATGCGATTCATAACGACGTATCACATATTCGGAATGGGTTATACGACCCCATGGTCCTTTTCCGGCTAACCCGAATAGTGAGCGCTTATTTAAAAATAAGTGTGGCATTCAATTTCATCCAATTTACAACAAATACCCATTTAAAGGTAAATATTGATAGTCGGTTATTTAACTATCAATAAAGATGCGCAACATCATCAGATTCCAAATAATTTCCCAAACTATTTATTTTCCAAAATATCTTTACAAGATATAAAATTTCCACACTTAAACCGTTTGAAAACAAATTTTCAAATATTCACTTTTCAATTTATCTTTGAAGATAAAATTTCAAACCCTTCGTTTCATATTGGAAAAGCAATTCCATACTTATTTAAAATAAGTAATTCACAAAACTATTTATTTTCAACACTTGAAAATATTCGATATACTTAAATCAATATTAAGTATATATTTCATTCTTTTAAGGAAATCAGTTATTTTAACAACATCTATTTGAGTCAAAACGAATGTTACGTAAAACATCGTTACGACGACTCAAAATCACTAGTATAGGGATTCGGATTTTGATAGATATATAAATCCCAATACTACATCAAAACATTTCCTTTCGGAAATCATTTACTATAACAACAGTGTTATAGTCCATCATTTCCTTATTCCTCGAAAACGTGTATTTCAACAATGAATGTTGAAATCTATGATTTCGATATTCAATATATTTGAAAACATCTTTAAAACAATTAACTTCATTTCAAATATCACTTTCCCAAAACCATATCCATTTTACTTAAAAATATATTCACTGTCCAAAATCGTGAATATACTTCACTAACCACATTTCAATCTTTTCTACACATTTATTTCAAGAATTTATCCACTATCCAAAATCGTGGATAAAATTCCCTTAATAACCTTCTATATTCAATTCATCAAATTTGATTGATTTTCGAATTTATAAAACAACGTTTATAAATTCTATTTCTATTTTGTAACAACTTCAATTTAATAAATCTCCTTTATTAACAATTCGATTCATAACTCAAATCTTATACCAACAATCCATAATTATAAGTTAAATACTTATAATTCCTTTATGTTACAAAATCATTTCCATTCATAAGTTCACAATTTATAAATTTCATTTATTTATAAATTCTTAAAAATTCATTTTAACGCTTATAAAAACTCGTTTTATAATACCAACATTTTAAAGTTATAAATATCAACTTTTATTTTAAATCTTCTAAATAAACCGTTTTCAATATTCAAAAAATCCCAACTTAAACCATTTTATAAATAAATCGACTTTTATTTCAAAAAACGACACTTTGGTTATATTCCACTAAAAATTATAACTCTTATAACTTTAAAATTTTAGACGTTTATTTATTTGAAATAAATCAATTCAAAAATTCAATAAAACGTCTACTTCCGAAAATCACTTTAAAATCCTTTTAAAGTAAAAGTCGTTATTTTTAAACTTCAAAACTGAATCCGATGATGCAACAGCACCAATTAGTCAATCACGACAACAAACATCACATATCAATTATGATAACAGAATATACATCAATATCTGTAAATAAATAAATACTGGTGAGGAATCCAGTTGGATCCCTCCAACCTGTTTCCCTGCATCCACAGACGTTAGCACAATACCCATTCCACTTCGAGGTGGAATATCGCGGTATATGGGTTTTATAAAAATCATCCGCTTACTAACGGCGCAATAGGGTCTCATCCGCTATACGAGGCGGGAAATCAATCAATCCAATATATACATATGCCAATATATATATATTGCTATATATATAGATATATTCTACTATATCTAATATCACATCCAAATAGCAATCATATCAATCAATAAATAACTGCAATACAAAATTTATTTTTGAGTGAGAAAAATCTCACCTTATCATTTAAATTTTGCAATCCTTTTCCATTTTGACCATTTCCTCACGGTTTCGACCTTGTATAAACAATTATACAATTCTATTAATATTTGAAATAAAATCGATCAATTAATTGCCATTATATAAATTTTATCAAATTGATGATTCTGTTTTAAACGACTTTCTTTTGATAATTTTATTTAACTTAGAAATTTGATTTAAAACCAAATTTCCTTTACAATTTTCATTTTTAATAATCCTATCAATTTTAAAACAATAAATTTCTTTCAAAAGTCTTTTCTCTTGCTGTAAAACAGATTTTTAGTTTAAACATAAAAAATTCCTATATAAATATTCAAATTGAATTAAGAACACTTAAATTTTAAAACTGCTTATACATAAGATTTTCTTTACTGTAAACTGCATATATTTACAAAACTGTTCTATATAGATAAAAAAATCAAATCTTTTTATATAAATCCCTAGTTCTTCCCAAAGTCTTACCTATATATATTTTCTACTTAAACAGTTTATACTAAAAGTACATGTTATTTTTCTTTGAACGGGAAAATTTAATTTCCAGTGTTCATCACTTAAAATCTCAAAGCAAAGGGGAAAACAAAAATTTATACCTTACTGTTAGAAAACTCCAACGATCGTCAAGTCCAACGAATCGCCAGAAGCCAATGCTTCGACCACGACTTCGTCCACGAGCTCGAGCGCCACCCTACATCGAGTCGAACGCGACTTCAACGATGATCATCGCGAAATTGAATCGCCTCTACCAGACTTTGCCGCATATCCATCTCGCAACAGCCCTCTCCGGAAGACAATCGAAACCCTAGATCGAACTGCCTTCGTCGATGTCCCTTAGACTATCCCCAACTCGAGAACCCCGCCTCGACGCCTCCCACTGCTCGGCAGTCGAGCTCCAGTTCGCACTCGAGACGATGCGCCTCCCTCCTCCGCGATTTAGTTCGCGTGACGCCCCACTTTTCCTCCACGAAATCGCGATGCTTCCTTTGCACCGGCCCTCAAATCGAAATTGCGATTTCGATAAAAAGAAAAATGCTCGGTCGCCCTTTATAATTTGAACGAGATGTTTTTGTTCGATTTTTTTTTGAATTAGAATAGGGAAAGAGGGAAAGACTTTCGTTTGTTCAGCCATTGTTTCGAACTGAGATTTTGATTTTTAGACGAGAAACTCGGTTTTGTTTTCAAGAGGGAGGGGACGATATATTTAAAATTGAACGAGGTATGGGTTTGCACGATTCCTCTTCGTGATTTCTGGCGTGTTTTTAGGCGTGAGATAAGGGAGACAACGTGGTGTTTGTTGACCAATTCAAGATTTAAAATTTAAATTGAATTTGATTCAATTTCAATGCATTTGCTCGCCGTACGACCACGTATTAACTCCGAAAAATACGAAAATTGAAATCCGACAATAATTCAATATTACGGACCCAATGGAACTGGTTTCGTCGAAATCCGAGACTGTCTCCCGGAACGCTATTTTTAAATATCAATTCGAACGATATAATTTCAAACTGAACAATTCAATTTCAAATTCGATTCTGAAGCTTCTATTATCTTCAGTATTATCAATATGAATTTTAAAAGCTTTTGAAATATTTTTCTTCAACTTAAAATTGAAGATTTTAAATTTTTATCCAACATTCAACAGATTAAATTTTATAATTTAATCGCCAATTTCAAAGTTATATCGGGGATTCAAATTAAATCATCGTTCAAATATTTAAAATAAATTAAATATTTTCAATTTAATTTGTTCAAAATTCTGGGTCGTTACAGTTTTTCTATTCCATCTTGTTCTGTTCTTTTATTTTACCCCATGACAACTTGTCCTTTGGATTCTTGAGCAACGACACATGAATACCGTTGATGTATTAAGTGTTGTTCCTAAGGGTCAGAAAGGTGGGTCGTCACAGTTGGTATCAGAGCTTAGGTTGAGCGAACACCTAGGCTTTGGGTGAGGTAAACTCATTAGAGATAGGGTAAGTGATACCATAGAATGAGCTTGAGTGTATATATATAAGTGCGCGTATTTGTTATTTTTATAAAAATGTTTTTATATTGTGTTGGTGGGTCCTGTTGAGTGGTTTGTGGATTTCGGTCAATACGAGTAGCTAACATTATTGATAAGGATCTCTAAAGCACTTAAGCAAGGCCGACCGACACGGTATTGTTTTAAATTAGGCAAATGAAATAATTTTACCTAGACTATATTTTGTATATAAAAGAATTTTTTTAGAAAATTGTTATTGTTATTTAGGATATGCTTATTGTTAGAGAATGATAATATTTGATCATTATCATTTTTTTTGATTAGTTAGCCTCAGATAGTTTATGAACACTTATTGTTTTAGTTAAATTAAATGCAAACACCTTGTGAATTCAGTTTCACAATTTGACTATAAGGCATTCGGTGATAGCTTTGGGATAAAATTTAAATTTAAGTTTGAATGTAATAAGAACTGGTTACTATAATCTAAACTAAGAATAAACATTGTGAAATGTTTTTAAAAAAAGGGTGGAATTATATAAGTATGATTTATTTATAGGGGTTAAGATAGAAGATTAAAATTAAGAATTCGAGAACTAAAAACCCAGTGTTATAGAAATTGTTTTGAAAGTTTTAAGAAAAATAATAATGGTATTATTTTGAAAAGTATTTATGAATAAAGGTATTTTGGAATTATTTAAAAAAAAGTAGGAAACACAGACTTACTTCGGCCGTTGGAAAATAATTATGATAATGACTACAGCATCATTGGTGTTCATTTTTGAGTTTCTGAGTGGGGAACTGCTACCATAGAAATTTGCTATAAGATTTGTTTTGATAAAGCATATTTTGATTAAATCCGAAAAGCATGAGTTGATTTGAAAAAAATAAGTAGATTATTATTTCAAATGATTTGTGGAGGAAATAATAGAAAGTATTACTTGAAAGTTTTTACAATTATGAATATGTTGTAAAGAGAATTTCGAGTAAGAAGTATATATATTTTTTACTTTTAAAAGTGAATTTTAAAATAGAAGAAGAATTTTGTGTTAACTAGTTCGATTGGCCAGAAAATAAATAAAATGGGAAATATATGTGTTCTGGGCAAGCACTTCTCTTTAGTATTTCCTTTCTTGGTAAGGGAATATATGATACCTTCTGGTAGTATCTAGTTCCCTAGTATCATTTTGGGGTTACTCAAGCTATATAAATATATTTTCTATGGTTAAAATGTATAAAAACCATTTCAAAAGAGTTTGGAAATAAAGCCAAGTATTTGGATCTTGAGTTTACTCAAGAGAAATAAATTCAAAATGAAAAAGTTTGAACCAGATAGTGGTATATACTCTCTGGATGTAGTAGAGTATTACGAAAATCAAACTTAAGTTAGTTCTATGAAATTTTTTCATTGATAATTTTAGCAGAAATAGAAATTGGTATTAGTGATAAATCCAACAAGATAAGTACGTAAGTTAGACATAGATCATTACTCTTTTCACATAGGTTGGATCCAAGGTTCGAGTACATGACTTTAAGGTGTACCACACTGTTCCAAATAAAGATCTACTACTCGATTTTCGACGACGAACACTTAGTAAGGGTTCTAGATATGGAACCAAAGTTTTCTATCATAATATATGACTATGTAAGGAGGACGGAGGTTCCTAACTAAGGAGCTTGATCGGAGTACACACCAAGAAATCGGGTGAGCGATACTAGTTCAGAAAAGAAATTATGTAGTCATGTAGAGATCAAATCATATTTTCTGTATGAACGATCTATGAACATTCTGCGGACTTATGAATAATTTGGATGTTTCCTTTTGGGTTTGGGTTGTCGTAGAAGTTCAGGGTTGAAATTCTTTTACGGGGGAAGAATGTAACGACTCGAAATTTAATCACTTTAAATATGGATATTTAATATATTTTTAAATAATTAATAAATGGATTTTATAACTCAAAGAAACTCCTTTTAATGCTAACCAGCGATGGTAAAATAATTTTTAAAATATGTTTACAAAAATAATTAGTTCAAAGAAAAATAGAAAATATGGCCAAAAATCATTTTTTGAATTTCCAACTTTTAGACGTCAAAAAGTTGTCAAAAACGTTATGCACATTTGAGTTAACATATACACACTTATAATTAAATTATAAGTATGAATTAGTAACTTAGTAAAAGTAAAATATATGTTTACTTAAGTAAGAAATAAGATGTGTTATCCCGCTTTTTGGTCAAAGCCGGAATACCAAACAAATCGACAAGAAAGGATGGATATCAGGGTCGGAGTTCACTTGGAAACGAGGCTGCAATGGATATCGTCAAAATTTGGCCGAGCTTCGATCAGGACGGAATCGATTGGAGATGATGATGAGGACTAGGAGAGGCTACGTTTCAAGTTTCAGGTTAATTGGAGTTCGTATGCTCGAGATATGGATGGATTAAAATACACAGGGCACGGTTCGTATCGATGCATTTCGCATCGATCGTCATATGGTGGTTCGAATCGATACCATTCGTATCGATCGAAAAGTAAAGGCTTTGAATCGATACTGTTCGTATCGATCGACATGGGTTCGGTTCAGTGAAGTTCGCATCGATCAAGTTCTGGTTCGACTCAATGTACACCGCATCGATGGGATAGATATGAAGAAGTTCTTCGTATCGATCAATGTTGGATCGATACGGAAAGGAAACAGCAACTGTGGGATTTTGGTTCGTATCGATCGCCTGGGGATCGATACGAAGAAGGTGTTCGAGACGGATACATTGGGAGTTGGCTTCGTGGAAATGAAGTCATGGATACGAAGGAAACGATTTAAAGTGGCATAAAGTTATGGATTCGACTTGGATGTGAAAGATCAATACGAAGGATGGGTAAGTGCATGGATTCGAAGGACTCTGGGACAATGTTCGTATCGATCGTGTTCGAATCGATCGATACGAAGGGAATGATCAGAGCGATACGAACGGGAGGATACGAACTGGTTGTATGTTCGAATCAAGGGAATAGGAGTTCAACATGGAGAAATATCTGGAATGACTCGATCCACTCGGCGAAAAAGATGGATCGACACGAAGAACGCGCGCCACATCAATCTTCTAGCACGTGTATGGATCGATTCGAAGCAATGGATTCAAACGTGATCGATTCGAACGGAGCACTACAACCGGAAACGTCAACTTGAATCGATCATAACTTAAGATTTGCAAGTCCAAATGCTATGAAATTTTCACAGTAGCTTGAGCACATGTTGAAGAATGTTCACGCCAAATTTCAGCTCGATCGGGCAATTTCTTGATCGATTCGAACCAAGGGTCGAATCGATCCCAAAGTGGGCCCGGATCTCCAGATTTCGGGCATTTGGGCCCCCTCACGTGCCAGAACTGGTCTCCCTTCAATTTAGGCAAAACATCAGCCTCCTACACCTATAAATAGAACCCCTGGTCATCCAGAAAAGAGGTCGGACAATTTTGAGAGCTAAGGAGCGCCCAGACTCTGCCAGATTTACTCCAGATCACCATTGCTGCCTTAGATTCAGATTATAATCATAAGATCCGTTGTACTACGCGATAGGAAATTGTAATCTTCAAGCATCGATCAATAAAAGATAAAAACTTTGGAGTGGACGTAGGCCGGAGATAGCCGAACCACTATAAATCTCGCGTTTTTGTTCATTGTTTCTGGATTGCTGTTTGTTGTTTGTTTAGATCTGAGATTTGTGTTTGAATATTGCTGATTTGTATTCATACACTGGTGCTTTCCCAACATTCGGGGTTTGTGACCATTTTTGGCGCAAACACTTTGGTGCTTTCACTGAGAAGAACTAGCACCCGCTACACCAGATTCAAAGTTTAGATTTGAAATTTTAAGGATTCAGGTTTGGCTCTACGATGACTCGACAAACAAGACAAAGAGCTGAGAGGAGCCAACAGGGAGGAAGTCAAGAGGCATCCTCCGGAGCTGGAGAAGGACAAGCTTCGATTTACATTACCAGAGACGAAATGGAAGCTATGGCAAATTCATTGCATGAGAGGTTGCTGAAGAGTCAACAGGATATGATGCAGATTTTCTTCGAGCAGATGAGAGCCGCAGGAACACAGAACCTTGGACCAACTATAGCGACTGCAAATGTGGAACAAGGAACTAGGGTTGCAGAACCCAATGGAGGACAGAATACAGAACCGGAAGGCAATCAACAAGGGCTTGGGGGCAGGCCCACAGGATCCAACGCAGAAGGACCTTTGGAAGGAGTTCAGCAGGCTAGAGCCAACGTTGCGGCTAATGAGCCACATGAAGAATATGTGCCGGAGTTCCCTCGGGAGCATGGGGGGAAACACTTAACAGGCAATGCTGGATTAATGGAAATCATTAGGAAGACCATGCATGGAGGTTCGACCAATAGAGATTTAGAAGGGATGAACAGGAGTCCGTTCGCTCGGGAAACAGGATAGCTCAGAATCCACCTAAGTTCAAGTTACCTAGCGTGGAAGTATATAATGGAAAGGCTGACCCGACTGATCACTTGATGAGATACACTAGACACATGGAAGTGCTGGGGGCATCGGAGGAAGTGATGGCCAGATGTTTCCCTTTATACTTAACAGACCTAGCGGCAATGTGGTTTAGGCAGTTGGGAGAAGGATCTATCATGACTTGGAGGGAATTGGTGGATAGGTTTTTGGGACAGTTTCGAGTTCATATCAAAAGACCTAAGAACGTGATGACGTTAACATCGGTAAAGCAAAGAACGGATGAATCGCTTAGAGCATTTCTGACTTGGTTCAACGCGGCGGTAGCTTCGGTGGATCGGCCGGATCCATCAATGGTTTTGATGGCAGCAGTGTCGGGAGTCAGAGAGGATTCAGATTTCAAGGTATCTTTAGTACGAGACCCACCACTGGATCTCGGGGAATTCTTTCATGAAGCTGAAAGGTTCCTTCGGTAAGAAGATGCGTGTATGGACTTAAAGCTAAAGGAAGTGAATGTGACCGGGGGTGGAGGACCATCCGACGGAAGCTCGGATAAAGATAAGGGAAAAAGGAAGCTGGACGAAAATTCTGAAAAAGCTAGGAAGCGATGGAAGGATCCAAAGTTTTCCACATACACAGAATTGAATGAGACGCTGGAGCGGATTTACTTGGAAACTCGGAATCGCCTTCCTTACCGAAGGCCGGCCAGAAGAGAACCATCCGAACGGAAAAGGGCATCAGGAAGGCACTGTGTCTTCCACGATCTGGACAGGCATGATACCAACAGCTGCAGGCACTTAAAGGACATAATTGAGGAGCATGTGAGGAGTGGGCAATTAAGGCAGTATGTTGGGGCTCGGAATGCAGCGGTGGAGCAGGAACAACCACCGCCCACCTCAAGCCATGATGGCATGAGGCCAAGGAATGATGGTCGATTGATTATCAATTGACCAGGATAATATGAAATAAGTAACAAACCATTGGCGAGCAACCAAGTCATTTACACATGTATGGGGACGGAGATAGCCCCTAGGCATGCTCTGAATGATGATAAACCGCAAAGCCATGGTTTGCGAAATCTGTCTTTTGTTTTTGAATTGGACACTTAGTTTTTTGGTTTGGTTTTTGGAGTTTGGATTGAACTCCTGATTTTGCTTGTTTTTCTGGTTTTGGCATTCATTCGGATGATTGTTCTCCGTTTTGGATGATGATTCCGATTTTTGATATGGATTTCTGGTTTTCCGATTTGATTTGGATTTTGGATTGGATTCTGATTGGATTCTTTTTGGTTTTTGATAAACGATCGTCGGGTGTGGATTACGCTTGGCAAGGGGTAAGTCTTTTTGCCCGAACGTGGTATATTGACTCATTCAGGTCGTCGAGTATGGACTATGCTCGGCAAGGGTCCGGAGTGACCAGGATTCGGCCTAGGACTTAGGCCCCCTATTATCGATTATTGTTTCAGGTCGTTGAGTATGGACTATGCTCAGCAAGGGTCCAGAGCGACCAGGATTCGGTTTAGGACTTAAGCCATGGAGTTACGCACGTCCAGGGACACTAGACCATGGTCGTCAAGTGTGGATTGCGCTTGGCAAGAACCCGGAGAGGTTAGCTCAGCGTCCAGGGACACTGGACCACGGTCGTCAAGTGTGGGTTGCGCTTGGCAAGAACCTGGAGAGGTTAGTTCAACGTCCAGGGACACTGGACCACGGTCGTCAGGTGTGGATTGCGCTTGACAAGAGCCCAGAGAGGTTATAGATTTGGATATCGGCTCGGAGAGGTCCTGGATTTGGCTATTGGCTGTTGGATAAGAATGGATCAAAGGCTCGGTCTTCGAGTTCGGATGGACATGGAATTGGCTATGGACTTTGGATATCGGATACGGAATTATTCAAAACACGCCTTATTATCATAAGGCATGTTTTGGGGGGCAAATGTTATCCCGCTTTTTGGTCAAAGCCGGAATACCAAACAAATCGACAAGAAAGGATGGATATCAGGGTCGGAGTTCACTTGGAAACGAGGCTGCAATGGATATCGTCAAAATTTGGCCGAGCTCCGATCAGGACGGAATCGATTGGAGATGATGATGAGGACTAGGAGAGGCTACGTTTCAAGTTCAGGTTAATCGGAGTTCGTATGCTCGAGATATGGATGGATTAAAATGCATAGGGCACGGTTCGTATCGATGCATTTCGCATCGATCGTCATATGGTGGTTCGAATCGATACCGTTCGTATCGATCGAAAAGTAAAGGCTTTGAATCGATACCGTTCGTATCGATCGACATGGGTTCGGTTCAGTGAAGTTCGCATCGATCAAATTATGGTTCGACTCAATGTACACCGCATCGATGGGATAGATATGAAGAAGTTCTTCGTATCGATCAATGTTGGATCGATACGGAAAGGAAACAGCAACTGTGGGATTTTGGTTCGTATCGATCGCCTGGGGATCGATACGAAGAAGGTGTTCGAGACGGATACATTGGGAGTTGGCTTCGTGGAAATGAAGTCATGGATACGAAGGAAACGATTAAAGTGGCATAAAGTTATGGATTCGACTTGGATGTGAAAGATCGATACGAAGGATGGGTAAGTGCATGGATTCGAAGGACTCTGGGACAATGTTCGTATTGATCGTGTTCGAATCGATCGATACGAAGGGAATGATCAGAGCGATACGAACGGGAGGATACGAACTGGTTGTATGTTCGAATCAAGGGAATAGGAGTTCAACACGGAGAAATATCTGGAATGACTCGATCCACTCGGCGAAAAAGATGGATCGACACGAAGAACGTGCGCCACGTCAATCTTCTAGCACGTGTATGGATCGATTCGAAGCAATGGATTCGAACGTGATCGATTCGAACGGAGCACTACAACCGGAAACGTCAACTTGAATCGATCATAACTTAAGATTTGCAAGTCCAAATGCTATGAAATTTTCACAGTAGCTTGAGCACATGTTGAAGAATGTTCACGCCAAATTTCAGCTCGATCGGGCAATTTCTTGATCGATTCGAACCAAGGGTCGAATCGATCCCAAAGTGGGCCCGGATCTCCAGATTTCGGGCATGTGGGCCCCCTCACGTGCCAGAACTGGTCTCCCTTCAATTTAGGCAAAATATCAGCCTCCTACACCTATAAATAGAACCCCTGGTCATTCAGAAAAGAGGTCGGACAATTTTGAGAGCTAAGGAGCGCCCAGACTCTGCCAGATTTACTCCAGATCACCATTGCTGCCTTAGATTCAGATTATAATCATAAGATCCATTGTACTACGCGATAGGAAATTGTAATCTTCAAGCATCGATCAATAAAAGATAAAAACTTTGGAGTGGACGTAGGCCGGAGATAGCCGAACCACTATAAATCTCGCGTTTTTGTTCATTGTTTCTGGATTGCTGTTTGTTGTTTGTTTAGATCTGAGATTTGTGTTTGAATATTGCTGATTTGTATTCATACACTGGTGCTTTCACAACATTCGGGGTTTGTGACCATTTTTGGCGCAAACAAGATGCGACAATTTTCAAAGTATAAACTTTAAAAAAAGCAAAATATGAAATGCCAGACTCATCTCTTACATCATGATACAAGATCAACCTATTATCCAATGTGTTTTAAAATGTATGTTTAGTAATATAATAAGGTAAATAAATATGTTTACTTAAGTAATAAGTAAAAGGAAGAGATGTGACATTTAACCAAAATTCTAAATAAGAAATATTATAAGTATGAAATGTTACATCCCTCTTACACCTAAGTGCATGAAAACACCTAAGTGCATGGAAACACCTTATTAACCACTAGATAATCCCATGCTTTGTACTAGGATTTAATGGAGTGATGGAAAGGTGTAAGAAGGGGGAGGGGGAATGAGTATTACAGGGTAGGATGGGAGGAAGTAGCGATGATGTGGCAAAAAGTTTGTGGAGGGTATTTGTACTTAAGGAAGAAGGTAAGCTTTTTGAAAAAGAAAAGAATGGAATATAACATACAAAGAAAAGCTTTTATATAAAATGAGATAAGAGAATTACTAAAATATCCTTTTTTAAAGATCTTTAATTGCTTCTTTTTTTGAAACTTAAAAACAAGTGCTTTTCAACTTTTAAACTCATTAAAACCATTGAAAAAGTATTCCTTTCTACCTTACACCTTCTCTCTTCTCTAAAGTAGGCCTAAATTCCTCTAAAGGTCGAAGGCCGAGCCCCAACACCTCTTGGCCGAACCCACCTTGGCCTTTAAGACCTTCAAAAATCCATTTTTGTTAAATCAAAGCAATGATCTAGGGTTGTTTCAAAAGTTAGTAAAATTTCAATTTGATTTGGTTGATTTTGGTGAGTAAAGTTCACTAATTTATTTAAAGTTTCTAACTTTAATTATGATGCATATTTTGTTGCTGCTTAGTTGTTAAAATAGTTGCTTGTTTGGGTGAATAATAGCGTTGGTTTGGATGTATGTATGTGTGTTTGGAAGTGTTGACATATAGTTTGAAAATGGAAGTTTGAAGGTCAAGTATGTATGCAATTTGTAATCTTTTATTGTATGTGTTAAATCATGACATATATATATATATATATATATATATATATCTCTATGTGTGTGTGTTTGAGACCTTGCTTTGTTGTAGTAAACTAAAAGAAAAGTTAGCATTTTGAGATGTAAAAGTGACTTAATATGCTTTGGAAAAACAAATTTCATTCATTAGTTTTTTTTTAATTACTGAAAAGATTTCAAGTTTCAAACTTTGTTTTTTTTTCAACAAACTTTTACCTATTTTTTTATAGTGTAAAGTTTGGAGTAATAGGTTTGGAAAAGTTAACTTAGAAACTAATTCTAAGTTACGGTACCCATAGCGATAGTCGATATGGATGCAGTTTGAGAAAAGTTAGCGTTTTAAACTTAAAGTGGTTTCTTTTTATAACGTTTTCGAAACTTTAAAAAAATACTAATTAAGTATAAAAGTTAATTATTTTAAAATTAAATATGAGTTTAATAATTAGTTAATTACTTAATTATTTAATTAAGAATAATCATTACTTAATTTGTAATTAATTTAGGTACTTAAAGTTTAAGTATTAAATAAATAAATAAATTATAATTAATTAATTAATTAAGGAAGTTTTATTTAATGATTTATTAAATTAAAGTTAAATAAGAATTAATTTTTCTTAATTAATTTTATTATTTAATTAATTATTATTTAATTAGGGTTAATTAATAATTAATTACTAATTGGCAGGGTTAAATTAATTAATCTAATCAGATTTAATTACGGGTTGATTATGGTTTAATTAGAATTAATTATGATTTAAATTTATAATTAAATTAAGATTTAATTAGTAATTAATAAAGATTTAATTTTAAACTCTATCAATTATTTCAAAATCAGCTCTCTTTTATAAGTAAGCTGATTTTAAATCAAGGGATCTCTTACCTGTGCCATTAAGTTAGCTTAGTAAATGTGAATGCTTATTTGATGATATCTGTTTAGAAGAATAAATCCCCATTCTGCTATAACTTAATTAAGTAGATTATCTTGGACATCTATTTAGCAGGGTAAAACACCGTTCTGCTATGATTTAATTAGGTAAAATATAGATGACATCTGTTTAGTAGAATACATCTCGTCCTACTATAAATAAATTAAGTAGATTATGTGAACATTCATCTAGTAGAATAAATCCTCATTCTGCAATTATATTGATCGGGACATTGAATTGTATAATAGTAAATTCATATTAGGTAAGAGATGTTCTCTATTCTTGTATATTTATTACTTGCCTTTGTACTTATGCTCACCCTTAGGTTATGTGATGTTGGAATGGAAATGTAATCCCTTCTGAAATATTTTTGTTAAATATTGTGCTTGGGTTTTACAAAGATAATTAATTATTTACAATAAAAATGGTTTAAAGTAAATTTATTTCCATAATAAGGATTTAAAATCAATAGATTATTGTAATAATAAGCATTTAAAATCAACTGATTATTTTAGTAATGGTATTTTAAGATTGATTAAACATTTTAATAGTGATGTTTTAAGGCTAATAAATCATTTAAACAAGAATGTTTTAAAATTAATTAATGTTTTTAAATAGTGTTGTTTTAAAGTAATTAATCAGGATTAAAGCTAACAGATTATTTTAGATAAAGATGTTTTGAAAATAATTAATCCTTGATTAAAGTTGATTTATCATTTTAAGTACTGATATTAAAGGAAATTATTACTTTAGAAAAAGGTGATTAATTTGTGTTTAAAGTTGATCAATTCATTTTGATAAAGTTTTTTAAAGTTACTATTTTTAAATGTGAAGCCTAACACAAGTTTGGTTTTAAAAGTAAAAGTTTGATTCGGTTATGGAAAAGTAGTTCCGTAAATGATATCGCTTATATGAAAAGGATTTAGTCATGCTTTTAACACTAAAAGTCGAGGCATGGGCTCATTTCTATCTCAATGGTTAAGAATGTCGTCAAGGAAATGCCTATATGCGACACTACCTCAACTTGCCCTGCTTCATTTTCTACCGAGGAATGACGCTTGTTCAGAATCGATGAATGGGGGTAAAAATATGAAATTTAATTTCCATATACAATCATTTTTAATTATCTTTGACAGTTGATTTATTAACTATCGATTCAGCTTTCTTTATTATATATCATCAATCTAAGGCGATTTGTTGCTCATTTGAGCATTTATATCCTTTGTCGGAAATGACTAAAACCAAAGCGCAAGTGGAAGCCAAGTTATGTGGGGTTGCTCCCATTAGGGTATTTTCACATCTACTCTAGGTCAGTTTCGGTTATATGTGCAATAAGATGTGAAATACTCGGATTCTCGGTAAAGTTGCCGGGGTCCGGCTTGGTATTGTCTGAGAGCCATCGTAGTTCTTAGGTGTATTCTAAAGGTGTATTTTCAGTAGGGGGTGCACCCTCCTAGTCATTTTGTTAAAAAAATTCCCTTCCTTTCCTTTGATTACAAATTTTTATATTTACTTCTTTCTTAATTGCATCGGGAAGTGTTGTAAGCACTTCACGATGTTTAATTATTTGTATCCATTGTTGTGATTGGAAGTTGTTATTGTGAGGGAAAAACCCATTCCACAGTTGGCGGCGTGGTCTCACGTATTGTGTTTATTTCCACTTTTTGTTTAGAGATTTACTCATACTGGACTTATTGTCTGACCTTGGTTTTTATTTTTCCTAAACTCTTAGGTATTCAATTGTATTTGAGTAGTCCAAGAGTAGCAGGTTTCTTTGGGCTCTTTGAAGACGATGGACGAGCAGAAGGCTCTTTTATCTATCTAATTATTTATTTCCGCTGTTATGTCTATTATGTATGTATATTTTGTATCAGCATGTGTAACACCAGAGTGTATAACTGCCTAGTCTGATAGTTGTAGCACTTTTTTGTTACTCTGAGAAGGAGTAATCTTTTGTACCATATTATTTCGTATTATATATAACCATTTCATTGTGAGTTTTTTCTATTCTGTCTTGTTCTGTTTTTTATTTTACCTCATGACAACTTGTCTTTAAGATGCTTGGGCAATAGCACATGAATACCGTGGATATATTAAGTGTCGTTCCTAGGGGTAAGAAAGGTGGGTCGTCATAATAAATTTGGTAATAATGTCACACCACCTGCTAAGTGACGTGTAAACATTATATTCAAATTGTTCGATATTAATCGCTGGTCGAATTTACACCTAAGTGTCAAACAACCAAAACGTTGAACACTCTTGTTACCAGCTGATTTAATTAAATTACAATTGTTGTAAATTAATTAAATTAACTAATATTTATGAAATATTAATTATAAAATTTTATTTGACATGTGTTGATCAATATTAAATAGTGTGTATATAATAGCTACAAATATACTGATCGATATACGATATTGATAAATAGTTAAAATGGATTTAAATGTGCTAATTATTGATCGGGCTTGAAGCGACCGGGTATCCCATAGAAGGGGTTGTTATATGCGGCTATATGGGGAGTAATGAGGCTGGTCATATGACGGTGTATGGATGTTGAATTTTGAATTCAAAAAGGGGAGAATAGGTAGGAGAGAAAGGTGAATCTAGATCCTACTTTTATTGCTTAGACTCTCTCCTATTTTATCACCTCCAACCCTCACATCTACACTAGAGTTTTCTTGATCTCTCCTACCAGAAAAGGCCATCCACCCCCCCTCATATTTCCTTAATTATCAAGCTTTAAGACATTTTATCAAATACAATTCAAGCATCGGTGGTAGCTGCATTCAGGACGGTAGCATTTTATGGATATAGAAATTGTTTCAAGGAGTTCAGATTCAACATTCAAGATGTGCTTTCTAGATATTAGGCAGAGGTATATTCTCATTTATAATTATATATAATGTATATAAATGATCATTATTCCATATAAATTTAGATAGTAATTGGAGATCATGAATCTGCATATATCAGTGCTTTCACCATACGATGGATTATATATATGTATAAATGTTTGTAAATTTCTATGTGTATATATATTATACATATGCTCACAGCTAGGTTTTAAAGATTTTTTTGAATTTAATTATATTACTAAATTAATTTTATTGCAAGGATTGAACTAATACAATATGTAAATATCTAATGTATATATTTTACTTCATTAATATCAAAATATGCATATGTAGTATTCATATATATATATATATATATAATTTTATTTTTATAAATAATTAATTTCGAATATAATATATAGCTTAATTTAAAAATTGAATATATATGTCTAATAAATATATATAATATGCTTGTAAATAGTACAATATAGTATGTAATAATTTAAAATTGGTTTTGGATTTTTAAAATTATTTATTTAATTTTTGTTTATATTTCCGTATAGAAATATGTAAAAAACCTTGTATGGCCAAAAGCAATTCTGATATATATATAATACTTTATTAAATATACTTATATGTATTTGTTTATGCTATATATCAATATATAAACATCTAAACATTATTTTAATACATACATACATACATACATATATATATATTTATTTAAATTTTCTTTATTATATATTGATTTACGGATTTTGAAATATTTTATGTATATATATTTGAAAGTAATTTATGATATTAAATTTAAAATTGTTTTAAAATACATGTAAATATTTAAAATTAATTAATTGTATTAAAATAATTTTAATTTAATAATGCACACACACATATATATTATTTTATAAATTTTATAATTTAAAATTAATATCTTATAACATACATACATACATACATATATATATATATATATATGTATATATGTCAAGGAACTCTATCTCAAGTGGTTGGAGGTATGACGCTTTAGGCAAAGGTCATGGGTTTGAGTCACTCAGACATCATAATGAGTGCTCTGCTTGAATAAAGTATCACTCTTGTTATTAATATATACATATACATATATATATATATAGACAACGGTCATGTATATTGAGGGGCTAATATATTCGTTGCCGTGTAAATTCTAGCATCTATACATGGGCATATTAAACCATGTACACCTTTTATGTTGCACGTGCACGTACACATAAATGTATATATGATACACATATTATATAATATACAAACTCGATAATAAATAATACTTTATTTATAAATTAAATAAAATACCAATTTTATTTAAAACAAAATTAGATAAGATCTAAATAAACTTAGACTGCATAGGCCCAATAAGATCCAAATGGTAGATTTTTTCTTCTGAAATTTACCTATTTACCTCGCAGTGTGCTGGTCCAGATCCAATAAGAGTATCAGTGCCTAACAACCTATATGGTCTAAATTAGTCATATTAGGGTCAACCGCTTAAGCTTATAACCCATTCAGTAGGGTATCCAGAAAGGTAGTATCTAGGCCTAGATTTGGGCAATCAAGTACCCTACCATACCTGGCTATCGTCCTAGCCCAAAAGTTATATGAGACAATGGTTGCCCCTAATAGAAAATGCCTAATTTGAATTGGGCCTTGGGCTATTTTTCAGAATAGTTTTGAAAATTGAAATAAAATGTTTTAAGTTTAAAAGTCAAATTTAAAATAAGATATGTATTATAAAATGTTATAATATGGTTTTTCAAAATGTTAAAAACATTATAAAGTTTAATTTTGAAAATTTTAATTATAAATAAAGTAAATAAATAAATTAAATAGTTAATTAATTAAAAATAAATATACATGTATAATATATATATAAGATATATGTTATGTTGCCTTGAATTGTTTAAGACAATATAAGTATATATGTGTATATAAGGATTTCTGAAATTAATAACATTTAACTAATTTTTTAATTTAAATTAATTAATTAGAAGTTAATTAATAAAATATATATAATAATATATGTGTGTTTCTATAAAGGTTATAATATACATATTCAATATAAAAAGTTCTAATTGAATAACAAAATAATTAATTAAACTGTTAAAGAATTATGTTAATTAAATAAGATTTAGTTAATATAATGTTATACGTATGACTATTATATACGTTATTTAAATTATAAAATGTTATATAATAATAAAACTTATATAATATGATTATATAAATTAAAGGTGGAACATTAAGAAACCCTAAATAGACTTAAGGGATAAATACACACAAATTGTACGTATACTGTGATTTCTAATCTGTTTGACACTTGAATCATGAGAGTATTTCATAAGAAATACATTATTCTATAAGTCGATATGACTATAAATAATATATTAAATATTAGGCCACCGCAAGAGCTTTTCTGAAGGCATGCATAGTATATTTAGGCCATCGCAAAATGGTAGGTACGAGCGAATAATCTCTCTTTATTTCTTGAGTTTTCCTCAAGATAAAGATGAGATTAGGACAAGGAACCATGGGTTAGGAGTTGTATATGATACAACTGATAAAGAGTTGTCCATCGTATGTGGGAGTATGATTTGTTGAAATTTACTCAAAGTCAGAATCCTAAGACATATGAGTCCTAACATTCACTATTGAAGTCAAAAGACTTCTATGTTTCATCTTAGGGTTCGGAGAAACATAAAAGACTAGTGGGAGCTTATTAGTAAAATAAAACATTAAGTTTAACCTTACTAATATTATAAGAATACATACTATGAAATTGTCCTAATATACCAATATTAAAATTTACAGAAAACATCTACATCAAAATTGTTTTCTAAAAGCGACAAGCTTACCAGACCCAACTATGTGATTGGCTAAGAGAAATTAAGATAACATTAACTAACGAGCGCCTTTGGTCACCCATTACCTGCATTCCTAAAGAATAAACCGCTGATGACGTGGACCCTAAACTTAGGCTTGCATATAAGTAATGGGTTTCAGACCTAGAGATAGCCTAAGTTTTTGTGCTATCTATGTTAGACAAGCCGTTGCAGAGGCAACACGGAAACATATATGTCCATGATATATTTGATAGTCTCAAGGCCCTATTTTGTGAACAGTCATGTTCCACAAGGTACAAGCTTACGAAGAAGCTATTTAATACCAAAATGAATAAAGGATAGATAGTGAACGATTACATTCTAATGATAAAGGGCTATATTGATACGCTTTCACAATTGGATGTAGTGATCAGTAATGAGTTACAGGTTAATTTGATCCTTGGTTCTCTTACACCTCGGTATGAATCATTCATACCGAATTACAATATAAACCAGTTGAATGTGAATCTCATGGATCAAGGGGCTATAATTGCAGTAAAGGGTGGTGCATCATCTTTGAAAGTTTCGAAGAAGCGGAAGAGGGTTAGCAAGAATAGTAAGAAAACTACTACTGCTGACAAGGGTTAGCGTCATCATTGTCACAAGAAAGGTCATTGGAAACATAAATGCCAGAGTACTTAAAGATTGTTAAAGAAAAGAAACAAAATGTTTCTTCTGCTCCATCGGGTACAATTATGATTCAAAATTGTTTTACAGTCAATGAATATTCTTGGGTTTTAGATACTGGATCTAGAACTCTTATCTATAATTTTTTTATAGGGGCTTAGGAACTAGCATCGCATGGCAAAGGGAGAAATCAGGCTTCAGGTTGCTGATGGATCTACTGTAGATGCAATGGCAATTGGAGATTTTCATTTGAGTTTGCCTAATGGTTTTGTGTTGATATTCCATAATTATTATTTTGTTAAAGACTTTATTTGTGGAATAATTTCTGTATCGAGATTGTTTGAGATAGGATATATTTTTCACCGTATGAATAATATTATGAACTTTTTTTTGGATGGAAATAAAGTCTATAATGGTATTTTGGAATATGGTATTTATGTAATTAATACGAATTATGTCTATTCTGTGAGTAATTCTTTGAATAACAATATAAATAATAGTTATCCTTGGCATTGTAGGCAAGGTCATATAAGTGAGAAAATACTACACAAATTAAAAATCGAAGGTTTCTCCCGTCATTTGATTCTGAATCATTTGACACGAGTGAGTCGTGCCTTAAAGGAAAGATGAACAAGTACCCTTTTAGTGGGAGCAATGAAAGAGTTGATGAACTCTTAGGGCTAGTACATAGTGATGTATGTGGCCTAATGCCTATAATCACTAAGGATAAAAGTTCTTACTTTGTAACCTTCATTAATGATTTCTTAAGACTAGAAATGTGAATCTTATGAAGAAAAAATCCGATGCCTATGAGAAATTTATTGAATATAAGAATGAGGTAGAAAATTAGATGAACCAAAAATTAAGATTCTTCAATCCGATCGAGAAGGCGAGTACATTGGACAGGATCTCCAATAGTACTTAAAAAATTATGGGATTATCTCTCAGATTACTCTACCCTATACTCCACAATATAATGGTACGTCAAAGTAAAGGAACCGAACCCTATTAGATATGGCTCATTCCTTGATGAGTAAGGTTGAGTTACCTCTATCTTATTGCAGAAATGCATTGGAAATTGTAGCGTATATGTTGAACTTATTGCCCACCAAATCTGTGCCTAAAATACCTTATGAAATATGGTGTTGGAAAAAACCCCAACTCAAGTATTTGAAGTTGTGGGGTTGTCTGACTTACATTAAAACGTTGGTCAGAATAAACTCTAGGCAAGATCAGTATTATGTAAATTTGTAGGATATACAAAAAAATCGATGGGATATAATTTTTATAATAACAGAACAAAAAGTTATTGTTTCCTGATATGATGTCTTTTTAGAAAAGGAATTTCTGTCAAAAGAAACTAACAGCGAACTTATAGATTTGGATGAGATCTAAGAAATTAACAGTGAGGTCGAACTAATGGGAGAACCTAGTTCACCTGTATATGAAAACATGCAACCTATTGGAAGGTATAGTAGGAAACCTCATGCACTAGAGAGATACTACGGTTTTTTCATGGATGGTGAGAAGGAGGACCGTGTCTTAGATGACAACACTCCTCTATCATTCCCACAAGCACTGCAAAGTAAAGACTCCGCACTCTGGCTTGGAGCAATGAAATCCAAGATGGATTCCACGTACGAAAACAAAGTGTGGACTTTGTCTACGTACCCGAAGCGATAAAACGCATCGGTTGCAAATGGATTTTTAAGAAAAAGCTAAATACAGATGGACAAGTAGAGACTCATAAGGCTTGGCTAGCGGGGAAAGGATTTCATCAAATTTATGGTGTTGACTGTAATGAGACTTTGTGGCCCCAAGTCTTGCTCAAGTCCATTTGGATTATGTTGGCTATTGCAACATTATATCACCACGAGACATCGAAAATTGGATGTAAGATGGAGTTTCTAAATGGTGATTTAGAAGAGACTGTCTATATGTTGCAGCATGAGGGTTTTGTGGTCAGTGGGAGTGATGGCAAGGCCTACAAGTTGTTAACGTCCATCTGTGGACTTAAATAAGCTTTAAGGAGTTGGAATGAGTGTTTTGATAAAGTAATCAAATAGATTGATTTTTATTAGAACACAAAGAAGCGTGTGTATACCGAAGCAATAGGGCAACACTGTATTCATAGTGATGTATGTTGATGATATTCTGTTGATTGGGTTTCATTATTGCAATCGATGGAAGCTTGGCTTTCCAAGAACTTCTCCATGAAGGATTTGGGAGAAGAAGCCTATATAACGTGTTTAAAGATCTATAGAGATATATATCTGTTTACACCAAAAATCAGCTTCTTCGCGCTTCTCATCTGCCAAGTCTAGAGATTATAAGTGGAGATCTCTATTCGTTCTAGGGTCGTAGTAGGTCACTCGATGAAAAAGGTCTTCGACTTTAATAGGAACGGCGACTTTAGAGCCATAAGCAAGGGCAAATGAAGTATAGCCAGTCGTAGACTTGTGGGTGGTTCTGTAAGCCCATAATGCTGTTGGGTGTTCATCTACCCACTTTCCTCTAGCCTTTTCCAAACGTTTCTTTAGAATGGACTTTATGATTTTATTTACAGCTTCAACCTGTCCATTTGCTTAAGGGTAAGCAACTGCCAGAAATCACTTTTCAATATGACGCGGACGGTAGAAGTCTCTAAATTCAGTGCTGTCGAATTAGGTTCCATTATCAGTTATAGTGGTTCTTGGAAGGCCAAAATGACAAATGATGTTCAGGACAGAAATTGATTACTTTCTTTGTCGTGATCGTGACTAAAGGTTCTGCTTCGACCCATTTGGTGAAGTAATCAACTGATATGATGGCGTACTTCGCACCACCTTTAGAGATCGATAAGGAACTGATAATATCTATGTCCTATATGGCATATGACCATGGACTGACCATTTGTTTAATTTCCGTCGGTGGAGCTCTTGGAACTTTTATATACATTTGGCACTTATCGCATCGCTTAGTGTAATCAGCATCATCTCGGTTGATAGTTAGCCAGTAATACCCATAACATAGTATTTTCTTTGCTAGAGTTTGCCCCCCAGTATGATCACCACATTCCCCTTCATGAACTTCCCTTAGGACTCAATTTTATCTCATCGTATGCGATACACTGGAACAAGGGAATGGAAAAAACGTTTCTATACATGGCTCCTTTCTGAATGATATATTGTGAAGCGTTGTAGAGGATTTGTTATCTTTCATTTCTCCATTCAAAAAGGACTCCCCGTAGAAAATAATATTTAATCGAAGTCAGCCATGACTCCTTCTCAGGTTTCGTCTTTAGCGCAATCGATTTTCATTTGGTTTATGCTCGGAGCGTCTAGTACTTCGACTGGAACAAAGCCCATTTGTTATGCATCCTCGGTGCTAGAAAACTTTGCCAATGAGTCAACCTCTTTGTTTAGATCCCAGGGAATGTGCGTGATGTCATAATACTCAAGCCAGTCAATAGCTCATGGAGTCGGATAAGGTACGGAGTGAGTCGTTGTCCTTTAGCCTGGTAATCTCCCTTGACTTGGTATACCACCAGCTGGGAGTCGCAAAAGATTTCAAGGGGTTTTATTCCTAGTTCTTTGGCAAGTTTGAGTCCAGCAATCATAGCTTCATAGATAGCTTTATTGTTCGTTGCAGGGAAGTCAAGCTTTAAAGCGCAGAAAATTGATTGATCCTCTGGAGTTACTAGTACAACTCCAGCTCCAGAACAATGATCATTGGATGCTTCATCCATATACTTTTTCCACAGAATGGTAGGGGCTCCACCGCTCTTTGGGAGATCAACCTGCATAGTGAATTCTGCTATAAAGTCCATCAGTGCCTATCCCTGATGCCTCTCCAAGGGAGATAAGTGATGTCAAATTGGCTCAGTTCAATGTTCCACTTTAGTAACCTTCCAACCGTCTCAGGTCACTGTAAGACTTGTCGTAACGGCTGATCAGTGTAAATGTTGGTGGGATGAGCCTGAAAATAGGGGTGGAGCTTTCGTGAAGCAATCAAAAAGAGTATGTCAATTTCTCTATCTTCGGATTGTTCCTTTCAACTCCTGTTAGTCGCTTGCTAAGATAATAGACCTGTTTCTGGATTCGATTCTCCTTGCAAAGCAGTGCGACACTTATAGCGTCGACATGGCCAAGTAGATATACAAGTCTTCGTGATCCACCGGCTTTGACAAGATGGGAGGTCTCTCTAAGTGGTTTACCAAATCTTGGAATGCGTCTTCACATCCTGTGTCTGCTCAAGTTCCTCTTCCCTCTTTTTATCAGGATGAAGAATGGAATAAATTTATCAGTGGCTCTGGAAATAAACCGGCCTAGGGTGGCAACCTTTCCATTTAGGCACTGTACTTATTTGATAGTCTTTAGTGCTTGGATGTTGCGAATTGCTTGAATCTTCTTAGGATTAGCTTCTATTCCATGAGCATTTACAATGAAACCCAAGAATTTTCTTGATGCAATGCCAAAAGAATATTTTAGAGGATCGATCTTCATTTTGTAATATCAGAGGGTGTCGAACATTTCTATTAAGTCTTTGATGTGGTTGCTTGATCGTCGTTATTTCATGAGCATATCATCCGTATATACCCACATCGTCTTTCCAATTTGATCTTTAAACATTCGGTTGACTAGTGATGAGAGGTTGCTCCAGCATTCTTAAATCCAAATGGCATTACAACATAGCAATACAATCCCACATCGGTAATAAAGCTGGTGTGTTCCTGGTCGGGGATGTGCATCGAGATTTGATTATATCCGGAGTATGCATCCATGAAAGGTAGCAACTCGTGTTCTGCGGTAGAGTCTACCAGCTAGTCAATTCTCAAAAGGAGGAAACTATCTTTCTGGCATGCCTTGTTTAAATCTGAAGAGTCAACACACGTCCACCACTTTCCATTTTCCTTTCTCACAAGTACAGGATTAGATACCCATTTAGGGTAGAGGATGTCGCAAACAAACCCAATGCTTTTGGGCCTATCCACCTCCTCTTTAAGGGCAGTAGATCTCTCCGGATCCATGCCATGCCTTTTCTATTTCACCGAGACATGCCTCGGGTTGATATTTAATGTGTGGCTCATAGTGGCAGGCAAGATCCCACACATATAGAATGAGTCCATGCGAACACATCAAGGTTCGCTTGGAGAAAACCAACAAGTTCTTTCATCATCGGGGGGCTGAGCTGTGATCCGATCTTTAGGACCCGTGATGGGTCGCTATGGCTGACCACTATGTCAATCGTTAGCTCAACTGATGCAGCCATGGTCTCTTTGGGCTCCTCCTCATCATTCGTCGGATCTATGTCTTTATAGAACCGATTGTGGTGCCTAAGCCAAGGTCCAAGTGCTGGTTGTCAATCTTTGATGACTTGGATGTGGAGAGACTTGCCCACACCCTTACCTTTCTCCTTCCATTGAGCGTCCCTCAACTCAGGCACATAGCAGGCACGTTCAGTCGCCTGATCTCACTGCACAACTTCCACGCCATTGTCAGTTGGGAATTTTAAGGTAAGACACCAATGGGCAATGGCTGTTCAGAATTCAGCAAGGGCCGATCGACCTAGAAAATCATTATATGGAGATTCCACATCCAACACAACAAGTGGCAGCATCCGTACTCTCCTACGGTTGCCTTCTCCTAACTCCATCAGTAGCTCAATATAGCCTATCGCTTCCATCGCAACACCGTTAAAGCCATGAATGTAGGCTTTACACGGTTTCAGATCTTTGGCTTCCATTCTCATCTAATCCTACACCTTTTTGAAGATAATATTCACCAAGCTGCCACTGTCAATCAAAACTTCTCTCACTAAGGCAGGGTCGATCATGGTTGAATGACCATTGGGTCGATCGTCGGATTACTGACTTCTGTGATGGCTGTATGAAATCTCTCCAAATACTCTTTCAACGACTCTCCCACGGCCTAGATTATGCTTGGTAGGGACATTACATCTTTGGGCGAGTTGCATGCATACGGAACTGCTCCACATTTTTTTTGCTATATCATCAAATCTAGAGATTGACCTTTGGGGCAATCTTGTGAGCCACATCGTTTATGAATATTATGATAAATATTTTGGAAAGAGATTTAAATAAATAAAAGGTTTATATTGAGGCTTAGTGGTTGCTATGGAAATATTAGATCTCTGGATTGCTTTCTGATTGTGTATTTGATAGTTAAATAACTGACTATCAAATCTTGGCTAGTATTGAGTTAGGGAGTAAATAGTAGCTTCACATGTTCATACGGTTTGAGTTCCCTCTAGAGAACCCATTCAGGCGAAACTTCTCTAGTATTAAGGGATATATTAGAGATCCCTTTGGGACTCCGGTATAGTCCGCTTACTTTCGGAGGAACTGGGAATGAGTTAACGGAAAATTATCGATTGTTGGTTCGTAGAGATCAGAATCAAATATGTTATCCAAAAACCACTTCAAACCAACATATGCATTTGAATGGAAGACATCTTGAGGATGATCTATGATGGAGTTCTTTGAAATGCAAGGGCTGCTTGCTACTAATCTTAAGGGTGATTCCAAAATGGATGTAGTAGAGGTAGTGCCTTCGGTTTCGTTCAGACTTAGAACGAACTTGTGTGGATGAGTGCTGACATTGCATTTCTACCTAGAGGGCAGTGTTAGTATTCCAAGTGGGAATTGCTAAAGGAAAGTAAATCATTACCTACGAGCCTTACACCCCGGAAATAGCTAAAACAGGGCAGATCTAGCAGGACTACGTGGGTCGCTCCCATAAGGATGTGTCATCACCTTTCTAGATTATCATATTATAGATTTGGTTATGCATGAAAGCTCTCTATAAAGACCGAGAATAATCAAGGTGGTGAAATACTCGGTACTATCCAATAAAGGGTGGGCCGGTTCTATATTGGTAGAGGTCGAAAGGTTTTCATCCTCAGGTACATTTTATCTAGTGGTGTACCATTTTTGGAAGGTAGTTCCTTACCTTGCCATTTGTTGGAATCCCTAAACCAATAAGCACCTTCGGTTTGCAATTGTATATTTATTATTGTTGTGATTTTAAACCATATACATTATTATAATATCGGTGGATTTTTATAATAAAATGATTTGGTTATCATAAGGTAAAAACCCGTCCGTATTTATGCGTGGTCTTACGAGATACCTTTTATTTTGAAAGTGTTTTCAAATATAGAAATTAATATGATTTGATTGAGCTTTCTCAGGCTGGTTTACCAGACTGATCCGGGCATTATTTTCTTACAATGCTTAGGTCAGCCTTAGTATAATTTACAGGTTTAGCTGGATACTTTAGAGCTTTCAGGAGACAAGCTGGATGTCTCCAAGACATAGTCATGTATCTTTTACTTTACCCTTGATTTTTTTTCTGTTTGCGTTAATCAGCATTTGTAAGGACATGCCGTAATAACTGTTCAGGGTAATAATAAGATAGTGTACTTCGATGTTGTGTATAAATAAAGATGATTTCATTTTGTAAAGATTTTGTGTATATTATATATTGCTCGTCACGATATGAGATTCTATTTTGTCTTCTTCTTTTTTCACCCTAAATGATCTGTCTTTCGGACATTTAAATGATCGGCACACGAGTACCAAGGATGTACGACGTGTCATCTTTAGGTGTAAGAAATGCATATCGTTACAACCGTCGGCCACAATCGCCAAACACTACCAAAATTTCACCATGAATTCATCGTCCCGCTATGAAACCAATGCACCACACGCTGCCATCTAATTCGACTCAGATTGAGAGAATTTATTTTCCATAGTTCATGGCCAATTTTCGCCACTTACTGTCATTGAGCAACCACAGCCACTGCACTCGATGAAAACTTAGGCGAACCTTTTTATAAAATACTAAAGACTACAACAAACAACTTTCGTGTAAGAAGTTTTAGTTATTTTTCGACGGATTGAGAGATGATGATTTTTGAAGTTGAATGGAGGTATGCTTTTCATGACAGAGAGAAAGAAAACAGAAAGAGTTGAATAAGAATGTGCTCTCTGTTGTTCTCCCTTGCTTCTATGTAAATATGTGAATGTGTTTGTTTATGTGCACATATATAAATAACTCAAATATTTAAAGGCTAAGTAAACAAAAGTCAAATTACTTCAAACTCAAGCAAAACCCTAAAATTCAGGACACCCATCACATCAAGAGCAAATCATAATTAATGGCATGTTTTCAAAGCTTAGTTTTTGGATTGGATTTAGAAAAGTTAATAAAAGAAAGTTTTGCGGTACATCGCCACACAATATCACATTTACGTACGAGCCACGAATGATAGAAATTAAAATTCAGTCTGGCATAATAATGCGACATAAACATAAAACAACACAAAAATACACAGGTTAATTATTCTGTAAAGTTTCAAAAATACCGACGTTTGCCGCAAAATGCATCAAACAAAAATTTAATTGCTTTACAAATTAAAAATAATGGAAATTTTTTATAAATTAAATTAAAAATACTACACTAAAAATCAGGTCATTACATTCTTCCTCCCTTAAAAGAATTTCGTCCCCGGAATTCCATGGAGCGAAAAATAGAATGGAAGCCAAACAATTAACAAAAGTTATGCACACCAAAAATAATATCACCCATAAACCCGATCGGAGGTACAGTGCCTTATCTTATCCATTTCTATTTATAAAATTAAGGTATATTCATTTAACAATCCTTGGTTGATTACTAACCCTACTTAGGCACATAACCTAAGCTCTGATACCCCGTTCATTCTAAAATAACAAATGATAACTACCAACTTAATATACAACAACATTTGAGAAATATACAACACCACTAAATGCATAGGATACAGTTTTAGCAATAAAAATTATCAGAGTAATCATTTATCCTACTGGGTGTACTTTAATCATACCAAACTCAAATACTATAAATCTATTGCTGCACAAATCTGATGTAAGAGACAGCAATACTCATTCCTACAAACTCAATGAACATGTTAATGCGGAATAAAATGGTAAGAAGAAAGATACATCTACTCATGATAAATAGAAAACATTAAACATAAAAATGTTTTCTAATTATTGGGTCTGCGTCACTACCACTCATGGCTGCCTACGTACCCCTATCTAATTGGGTACCTAATTAGGTATAGGATCAAGCCAATATAGCTCTCCTACCACAAATAGAACTCAAGGAGCTTACGAAACATATATGCAATTCCCAAACTACATAGCATAATACATGCAAATGTAGTATCCAAATCTACCCACTTAGGCTTAATCATTTAATTCTTTTCAAAAGATAATTTAGAACTAAATACCCAGGTTTTTTCTTTTCAAAATATATTTTTCAAAACTCTTTCCAAAAAGGAATATATCAAAACTATTTCCAACAATGACTAGGAGAGTGTGCTGTCCTTTCCAAGCATGGTAAAACTCTAAACAAAAATGGAGTCTCCGGTGGAATTCCAGTACCTCCTAAACACAATAGAGTAAACAAATATACCTAGCGAGTCTCAAAGTAGGGAAACTCACAATTGCCTTCGGTTTTAATCATTCACAGCAATAAATAAAAATATTTGTAAAACACTTTGCAAATATTTATTGGAACAAATTCAAACTCTTACAAAAATAATAATATTTCTCAAATACTTCAAATCATACTGTTATTATTTCTTTCCAAAATCATGTCAAAAAATCTCTTCAAAACAATTTCAAAGCTAGGGGGTTCTAAGTTCAAATAAAATATAGTTTTATAAATATCTTTTTAACAAAACATTTAAATCAATATTTATTCCTAAAAATATTTACTTTTAAAAATATTCTAATTAGGAAAAACACTTTCACAAATATAAATCACTTTAAAGAGCAACTTATTTAAATTGAAGTTCAAAATTTAAATACTAAATTATTATAACTAAGTATAGTATTTTAATAAACTAATATTATCACTAAACACCTCATAGTCAAACTGCGAAATAAATCACAAGGTGTTAGCCTATAATTGTTTTCTACCCAACCCATGCATATGGAAATTAATTACTCATAAAATGGTCGAGCACAATTCAAACAACCAAACAAACAATAATAACAAACACATTATTATTATTAGCAATTAACAATACATAGCTAACACATCATCTATCCAATATTAATTAATCTATAAATTAACTTCAAAAACAATCTTTTTACTTTGCAAGCACATAACGATGATTTATTCTGCTTGGTAGATGTCCAAAATAATCTATTCAATTTAAATACATTATTTATTTACATCGATGTAATTATATTTTACCACTATTTATTTATCATTAAACTATACTTATGTAAAACTATCAATAAGTTATATCAAAATGTTTTACTCGTCAATATGAGTCTAATGCAAAAATACATGGGTTAATCGGATTTCATATGGATGAGTTAAGATTTTTTCAAAGTCAATCACTTAATTAACTAAATAAAAATAAATAAAATCCTCATCCAAGCCCATACGGCCTAATACCCAAATCAACTAGTGCCTCTTCTTCCCCAAACTTCAATTGCATGTACATGCACAACTTGCACACCATTGTCGTGCGTGTGCACACGATGATCTGGAGCTACACTCCACGAAATCGAACACCAATCAATGCAATGAACTTCTCTTCGCAAATTTGATGTGCTGGACCACTTTGCTTCAAGCATGGCTCCTCCATGGTCATCGTCGCCTGCTCGACAGTTCATGTGTCGCACCCACCAATACGATGTCGCACTTCACCAAATTTGCACCACCACTTCATCTTGCAACACTAGTTCAACGCCACACTCCATTCTGCCTAACTCTTCCTCAATCAACTACAAACTGGAATCCTAGTTTTCAACTACTGTCACCACCATCGCCAAACACCACCAAACTTCCACAAAAAATCCATCATCTCGCCTTGAAGCCAATACACCATACACTGCCGTCTAATTCGACACAGATCGAGAGAACTTATTTTTCAAAGTTTATGAATATTTTTTTCCATTTACTGTTATCGAACAACCACGGCCACTACATTAAGCAAAAACTCATATGAACATTTTCATAAAATACTAGAGACCATAACGAACAACTTTCGTGTAGGAAGTTTTGGTTAATTGTCGACGGATTAAGAGAGAATGATTTTTAAAGTTGAATGGAGTTATGTTTTTCATTACAAAGAGAAATAAAAAAGAAAGTGTTGAAGTAGATGTGCTCTTTGTTGTTCTCCCTTGCTTCTATGTGAATATGTGAATGTGTTTGTGCACATTTACAAACAACTCAAATACCTAAAGGCTAAGTGAACAAAAGTCAAATTACTTCAAACGTAAGCAAAACCCAAAATTCAAGACACCCATCACATCAAGAGAAAATCACAATTAATGGAATGTTTTCAAAGCTTAGTTTAGGATTTGATTTGAAAATTTTAATAAAAGCCAGTTTTGCGGTACACCACCACACAATATCACGTTCGCGTACGAGTCGCGAATGACAGGAATAAAATATAATTGTGCAAAATAATGTGTCATATGATAATGAAAATACATAGGTTAACTTATTATGTAAAGTTTCAAAAATGCTGATATTTTCTGTAAAATGCATCAAACAAAAATTTAATTATTTTCCAAATTAAAAATTATGGAAAAATCCGATAAATTAAATTTAAAATATTACACTAAAAATCAGGTCGTTGTATGTCTTATTCATTTAAAAGGATTGCATGTCGACACGATAGAGCCCATTCTATGATTTCTAAGCTTTTCACTTTTAATACAGAGAGTTCTCTCATTATTCTTTCCCTTCTCGATATACCTATTTTCCCAATGATTTGTCGCGTAACGTTCCTTTACGGTGCCTTTATCTCCTTCAATAATTCCTACTCCATTTACGGTTATGAACTTCATTTTCAAGCAACACCGAGTTAGTACTACTCTAAAATTCAAAAGAGCAACTTGTCCAGGAAAAGCATTGCTGGTAAAGAAACCATCCACCAAAATGAAGGTTTTCTTCGGAATGGCCGATCTGGTATAGTTTCGTAGCTCAACAAATAAGTCAATTCGCCCTAGAGGCATATTTCCTTCTCTAGTGGAACCAAGTAATGGTTTATAGAAAGGGTAACATTCTTTATAGATAATCCTATTCTATCAAAAGCACTTTTTAATAGGATGTTTACCTGAACTTCCGCTATCTACTAGCACATGATGCACTTCATCGATCCGAGTATAGCTGAGATTACCATTGGATTAGTGTGGATAAATTTCTTTCGACACAAATTTCTCTAAGCGAACGCAATCTCAGTGTCATCTCTACGATATTTTTAGTGTCTCATTACTTATCCATGACATACAAGAATTCCTTGTCGTTCTTTAGCGATTAGCATACCTTTCCACATCATCCCAATTCCTATCAGCTATACTTGGTCCTTTGGTTCTTGTACTTACCACATTCCTTCTATTATTTTTTGTAGTGGCGTTGGTACGTTCCCCATAATCTCCACGTAGAAGTTGCCTTGGTGTTTGACTTACGGGGATGAAATAACCATTCAAGTCCTTAACAGATCTTAGTAACTTCCTTTTACTTTTATATTCAGTTATATCATGCAAGTGAAGACACTCACTCATGTTATGCTAATGTGTCTTATGGAAGTGACAGTATTTTCCAAAATTCAAGTCCACTTCCATTTCCTTCTTTGCCAAAGGCCTCGGTGTTTAAAGTTTGCTTGCTGGGCTAGATAGATGTTTTCGACAGTATCATTTAGATCGATGTAAGCATCAAACCTAGGCCCCTGGCCTCCAACTATTGCACTCTAGCTTCCTTCCACCATTATTCTGGTTGTCACCTTTGTTCTTTTTAACAAAGTCACTTCCATCTCCTTTAATTGTTGCGTTGACACCAGATGATTCTTCGATTGGGGTTCATCCATTAGGCTATCTTTTGGAAGCAGCATCCTCCAATCTCGTATACTTTGATGCTTTGTAGTAAAACTCCTAAAATGTGGTAGCTTCTCCTTAATCGGTTTTCATGAGAAGTTTATATTAGACCGCACACCATCACATAATGCTATAAGCACTAACTTCTCATCTGCATTATGTGAAAGGGTTAGTAGTATGCCCTAAGGGTAATCATGTAATTGGTTACATATATCTAACCTTGTAGTCAATCTTATTCATAATAAAGGTTTTTGATTTTTATTATATACTTTTCTTATTTTGTGATATAATTACTTAAGTAATTAATTTAAATTATATTGATAAGAAAATCCTTAAGTAAAATGTTATGTGATTGTAGTTGCAAATAATTGCAATCATGAGTAATTAAATATTCCCGATCAAGATATTTTGAGGAAGGAAATTGAAACATTCCTTAAAACCATAGTACGTAACACTCTCCAAATGTTGGGAAGTGTATTACTCATAACTATTGGATAACCATGGAATGACTTATCCAAGAGTTTCCTATTCATTGATACCAATTGGGTCAAATAGAGAATCTCAATGTGACGATGTTACGTAGTTCCCACGACTTGAGGATAGCTCGAAACTTTAATGTGAATACTCAAATTTGATTATAGTTAAATCATGGTATAGAATCCATCAAATGATTATAGTTTGGTTTGAGTTCAGGCATTGGAAGTGAAGCCATATTTAACAGAAATTTGTTTCCTCAATTGTACGAGGTTGGTATGAGATCAATTCTGGCCAGAGTAGAACAATTAAGTAAATGTTACTATTGAACCAATGAATTTGTTTATGGATTGATCGAGTTGAATATTGATAATATTGGAGTTTTGACCAATGCCTGACTCCACACATCCTAGTGTGATATAGTGTTAGTGAAGAGAGCATGCATAAATTTTTATCACTATTAGTACTACTTAAGATAATATAAAATAGGATTTACCAAAAAGCTTTGTAAGCGATGAGTTTGACCAAACTATCATGCCACTAACTAAGGTGATGTGTGAACAATAATATTTAAATTGTTTAATATTAATCGCTGACTAAATTCACACCTTTAAGTGCTACAACTGTATTTGTGAATTCTCTAAAAAATCACACGATTTAATTAGTTTATAAAAAGTTATAAATTAATTAAATTAATAAATATTTATGAAATATTAATTATTAACTTATTTAATGTTTTGGATGTTATTATTATTTGGATGTATAGATAAAAGTATGTATGTATCAATATACGATATCAATGTATATTTAAAATGGCTTTAGATAAAGATAATTAGTTGAATGGCTTTCAGAAAATTTGCTCTATATAGGGAAAGACATGGTTAGCTATGCTAAGGAGAGGAAAGGCGAGCTTGATTGAAAATTAAATAGTGTTGGCGTCAAAATGGCTACAAACACCTAGTTATGTGAAAGCACCAATATCCAGCCACATATCTCAGATAATATAATGTAGAGAATATAAATTGAAAAATAATAAAATAAAACAAACGCAAGTAAGGGAGACACATATTTATAGTGGTTTGGCTAACTCCGGCCTACGGCCACTCCAAAGATTTTCTTTTTATTTGTTTATGCTATTGTTATAGCTACAAATCCTTGAAATCTTAGAATAAAAATGGCAGAGTATAGCTTAGGTAGAAGATAGAATGAAGTAGAAAGAAGATCCCTTTGCTGATGCCATATCCGCTATATTTATAGGAGAAGAAGTGAAAATATATGCTTAAAACTCGGATCTGGAACCCTAAAGCCAAGACGAACCTACCCATAATGTTTGGGGCCCACAAGAGCCCATGATAAGGATCAAGGTCGATCCCTATTTTAAAGGATTTGTAGGGTGCGATCGCTATGATGGGTCCCCTATGTTGTAATGTACTTGTCCTCTAAATTTCACGTTAATTGCTTTTGTAGATTTTGAGTTATTGATCAATCATTGCTATGAACTTGATTATGGCCGATCCCTCATAAGGAAGATGGCCGATCCCACCATTTGATGTGCGATCCCTAAGGTAGACTCCAAAGGGTTCTTTTTTGGTTTCTATAAGTTTCAATTTAATACGCCTTATGGTTGTTATGGAGCGATCATCATTGAGTTGTGTTGTGTGCATCCTGTTTAATCCGATCCCTTTATTTCGATCCCTCTATTATGATCCCTCTTCAAGGGGAAGTATTAGTTTGATAGTTAGCCATTTTTTTAGTAATGTCCATCCGAATCCATCCAACCATCACCCTTAGGTCCAAATATAATCAATCTCCTATCTTAGTAACCATCTCTCTAGGCTTTCTGCCTTGATGATCGTGAAGTCTGTTGGGTTAAATCCGCCTGTGTATTGCCTTGGAAAAAGGCGAGTTAACACTTTGCCCCCACAAAACATGCTTTGCAATAGGAAGGTGTGTTTTGGATTACTATAAATCCAAAATTCGAAGTCCATAATCCATCGATAGCCATATTATGCAATCCAAATCCACGATCTCTCCAGATCGTTAGTGAAATCCATGGCCATTCTAAGTCGATATCCAATTCCGCATTTATTGCAAATCCACAATCTCTCCAGATCGTTTTATCCAAATCCTCGACCTCACTGGGTTGTCAGCCAAATCCGGGACCACTTCGGGTCCATATCCAAATCTGTGACCGCTCCTAGTCCAATCCAAATCTATAGCTGTTCGAAGCGGATATCCAAATCTGTGACCTCTCCTGGTCCTTGCCAAGCATAATCCATACTCGAAGTTCGAGTAAGCCGACCCTGTCGCTCTCCGGTGAAGCGGCGTTATTTCCTGTACTCCGATTTAGTGTCCCTTAATAATAAGTTGTGTCTTGGCCTAAGTCCTAGGCCGATAATGGTATCTCTAGACCTTTGCCGAGCATAATCCATACTAAATGACCTGAATAGGCCAATCCTGTCACTCTCCAGAGAAGCGACCTACTTCTTGCTGGGAATAATCCATACCTGACGTTCCATTGGGTTTTATTCTCTGGCCTCGACTCTTCGGTCAAAGACATAATCCATGCACGAGTTCATTCCGTCGGTCTTCGACGAAGGGACTTGCACCTTGCGGTTGCCGCCCCATCACTCTGGTCAGGACAAAAATCACGTCCTGTTTTTTTTATCGCAGTGATGTGGATCATAAATAACCTAATAAATAAGAGTCCGTACATCTAGAAATCCAAAAAACTAAAAAAACCAATGGGTGTCTCCCCAAGCATGATGGGGCATCATCATCTAAAAGCATGCTTAGGGACCATCATCGATTCCGCATATGTGTAAGTGACTTAGCCGCCATATTATAAATTTTATTATTACTATTATTATGGTTGGAGTCCAAGTCCTGAACACGGTCCTTACCATCAAATCAGCTGATGATGATCCGTGGCCTCAATCCAGGGCCATTCTTATTTCCATTCGATGCAGACAGTGGCTGCTCTTGTTCCACTACCATTGTTCGACTCCTCACGTACTACGGCAGTCTACCATTCCTAACATGCTCCTCAATCATATCTTTTAAATGTCTGCATTCATCTGTGGTGTGCCCGTTCAATTTGTGGAATAGGTAGTACTTTCTAGACATATGCTCCCACTTTGTGGGATCCCTTCTTGCTGGTTTTCGATAGGGGATGTGACGCCCCACCTCTATACTCACGCTAGCCAAGGACACTATGGGGTAATGCCGTCAACTAGCACGAAGAATAAGGCTATTGAGGAGCGACCATCTGTGTAATTGCTTTGTGCGAGTACCGATATGTCAGATAGTATGTCATGCATTTCATTTCAAGAGGAAATCTGACATTCCAAATACAAACTCAAAGCTACTACATAGTGGCTATATGGCCTTCGGAAACAAATATAAAATAAGCATAACATAAATCAGTTACAGATATTCATATCTCAAAGGCGGAAACAGATAGGAATATAACATATAGAAGTGTACATCAAAGTAGTGGTCATACAAGATCCACTACATCACAAAAGAATAGGTACAAGTGCTAGAAAAAAGAATATGTATACATCAAGGAGTCTCTATCTCGAATGTATAAAAACAAAAACTACTACCCTAAAGTAGTTAGCCAAAAGTCAGAAGCTAGTCCCTGCTAAGAAGTCAAGTGGAAGCACCTGAAACACCTCGGTCTAACCCGAGTATTAGTTAAAAAGAAAAATAATAAATGGATCAGTCTAGCTATAACTATCATGTAAGATGAGGTAGGATAAGAGATATCACAAATATATATGATAACAACAAAAATCATACAATATCTCAAATTTTCTCAAACACCAAAAAGAATGTCATATTCTTTAGTTTATTCACCACATCAAAAATATTGATAGAGCTTATCAATACAAACCACAAAAATTGGTGAAACACAAATTTCAGAAATCATCAATTAGAAATCCAGAAATCACAAAAAGGGGGGAGGCCTATCATAAATGGGAGCATGAAAACTCACCAACACATGTACCACAAACGGGACGCTATCCCATGAGTCGCTAACCCACAGAGCCGGTGCAACGACGTAGTACAACGGTACGCTCGAGGAACCTGAAACTCAAATAAGCCGGAACAACGACGTAGTACAACAGTATGCCCAATGAACCGAACTCCATAAAGCCCGTAGGTTGCTAGCCAATAAAAATGAGACAAAGCTCAACATAACAGGGTACAGTCCCCCACGCGGACAAAGTGACATTCCATATCGCTAGTCTAAACCATAAAATGATCGTCTTAGATCAATAAAAGTGTAAAATACACCAACTAGTAAATAGATGAGTTTAGCTTCATGTCCCATAACCACTGGCTTAACTTAAATATTTACGAACAAATTGTAGATTTCCACTCGAAAATTGTCACAAGATTTCAATCGAATAAGTCTAAGAATTAACCGACGAAGTAAACGCAAGCGTTTCATACCACTTGTTTTGCTAAGTCGTTTAATTGGATTTCTCGTACGAATGAGGTAAAGGTTTGTATATACTAATAGATTGGAAAATGGTTTTAAAAACGAGCTTTGTATTTAAAAGTAGTGTTAAAATCGTTTTTGTGAAAGAGTTTGAGTATTTACTACTAGTATAGAAACCTTTGTATTTTAAAGTGACAAATCATAGAAATGATTGTAAAAACAATCTATCACCAAAAGTTCAAATACGACGATGTGAATTAAAATCAAGAAAATCGGTATCGAATCCATCAAATGGATATTCCCAAAAATCCAGAAAAGAAGTCATCAAAGTCGATAATAAACGACAACAACCAACCGGATCGACAAAAATCGATCAAAATGGAAAATACATAAAAACAGGCAAAGTGCAAGATTTAACAGCCCCATACGTCTGGTGGTTCTCCCTAGACGTCTGAGCTGAGGGTCTGGAATTTTTCCAGACCACTCAGATGTCTGGCTTCAAAATACCAAAATTTGGAAAATTCACCAAAACAATTAAAATCAAAAGCAAATGAATATAAAATAGATGTTAGGAATTCATACCTAACAACTATCAAAGGTATATACATAGATGTGAGTTCAAAAACTCACCTTTAAACTCAAAGACAACAAGTGAAGCTCTTAAAACAAGGAAAGATCAATTCCTCTACAACTACACCTCTAGAATCTTCAATCTATTATCAAATGAAATGAATTTCCTAAGTTAGGTTATAGGAATTTCTGAAAATTGAAGAGATATTGAGATGGAGAAGATGAAGAGGATGCTTACCTAAGCTTGTCTTTGATTTACAACCTAAAGTTGAATTTCCATTTTTCTCTTTAGCTTGAGTGTTAGGAAATGAGGAGTAGAATGGATGAAAAGTAAAGGAGTTAGGGTATTTGGTAGAGGAGTTGGGTTACCTTGTTGGGTTAGTGGGCTAGAACACAACCCAAAGCCCAAATGAAAATACCAAAATCCTAATCAACTCCAAACATATTGATGTTTATACTCAAAAAGGTTGTAAACGTCGTTTTGAACTCAATGGAAGTGGTCTCGAGTCCGGATTCGACTGTTTACAAAAAGTAACATTTCGGACTTTAAATTCAACAAATGATGCTATATTTAAACAAAACATTTAAATATATAATCGTAAAATATGCGGGTTGTTACAGACTCCCCTCCTTAAAGAAATTGCGTCCTCGCAATACTTAAGAAGAAAATAAAGAGTAACAACCACTCTAAAGCATAACAACACAAAAGAAAATTTTGAAGTGAGAAGTTCACCTTAAGGAGCACGGGAGAGTAAGTCCGGATATGTTTGCTCGATGAATTCCCTGGATTCCCAAGAACAATCCTTAGGATTTGCGGACCATTGAACTTTCACAAGCGGAACATCTTTATTACGAAGGTGTTTAACCTCCATAGCAATGATACGAATAGGATGTTTCTCATAAGTCAAATTAGGTGAAACTTCAATTTCTTCAATAACACCGGGCTCAAGAATAGAATCGGAATCTCTAAGACATTTCCATAATTGAGAAACGTGAAAAACGTCATGAATAGCAGAAAATTAAGCCGGTAATAAAAGGAGATAAGCCACGGAACCAATGCGTTCGATGATGGAAAATGGGCTAATATATCGAGGTGCTAACTTTCCCGATCGATTGAAACGCACAACACCCTTCATAGGTGAAACACGAATGAATACCAAATCTCCCACAGAAAATTCCAAATTCCTTCTTCGGTTATCCGCATAGGATTTTTGTCTACTTTGAGCTTCTTTCCTCCTATGACGAATAAGGTCAATCTTTTCTGTGGCATCACGAATAAAATCTGGACCTAAAACCAGCTTCTCACCGGCTTCAAGCCAACACGAGGGAGATCGGCATGGCCTTTCATAGAGTGCCTCTAAAAGTGCCATACCTATACTAGATTGGAAGCTATTATTATAAGAAAACTCGACAAGGGAAATATGATCTTCCCAACTTCCACCAAAATCAAGAACACATGCACGAAGAAGATCTTCAAGAGTTTGATTCACACGCTCTGTTTGTCCATCGGACTAAGGATGATAAGCGGTGCTAAAATTAAGCTTCGTTTCCAAAGCCTTTTGAAGACCCTTCTAAAATCCACTAGTAAATAATGGATCACGATCGCTAACAATAGAAGTAGGAACTCCATGCAATTTAACAATTTCTTTGACATAGAGTTTGGCCAAAAGAGGTACGGTCCGATTGGACCGAACGGGAATAAAATGGGCGGATTTTGTAAGTCTATCTACAATCACCCATAGACTATCATGACCCGAACGAGAACGGGGAAGACCGTCAATAAAGTCCATGGAAATTTGATCTCACTTCCAAATTGGAATGTCTAAAGGTTGCAATAACCCACCAGGCCTTTGATGCTCGGTCTTTATGAGTTGGCAAGTCATGCAATGCTTAATGAAGTTAGCAATATCAGATTTCATTCCATCCCAATAATAAAGTCGTTTCATGTCTGCATACATTTTACTAATATTTAGCACAATAATTCTACCAAATTTTCGAATGCCCCCACGAGCATCGATTTCAAAGTTTTTCATACCATCAATATTATTTTTATCCCTACAACTTTGGCTAAGATGAGCCAATTTCGGGATCTTGCTTTTGAGCTTCAAGGATGCGGTCTAAAAGAGAAGGATGAGCCTCAAGGCTACATAAAACAAGAGATGAACATGAATTGGATTCATGATCCCGAATCTCACAAGTGGACAAAGTCTCGAGATCATTCCATTCAGATATCATCATAAAAATAACTGCTTGTTGCTTACGACTAAGGGCGTCGGCAACACGATTTCCCTTCCCGGGAATATAAAGAATATCAAGATCATAAGATGCAAGGAATTCGAGTCAACGTTGTTGACGCAAATTAAGTTCCTTTTGAGAGAAAAAATACTTCAAAGATTTATGATCGGTGTAGAAAACAAATTTCTCTCCCAAAAGATAATGACGCCAAATTCTAAGGGCGAAAACAATGGCCGCAAGCTCTAAATCATGAGTGGCATATCTAGTCTCGGCAGGCTTTAATTGCCTAGAAGCATAAGCGATAACACGTTCCCGTTGCATGAGAACGGCTCCCAAACCAACACGACTAGCATCAGTATAAACAATCAAGTCTTGGTTTCCTTCGGGAATCACAAGAATAGAAGCATCGGAAAGGAGTTCATTTAATTTCTTGAAAGCAGCTTCACATTTGTCTGACCAAATGTACTTAACTCCCTTCTTTGTCAAACTAGTAAGAGGTATGGAAATTTTAGAAAAGTCTTTTATGAACCGACGGTAATAGCCCTCCAATCCAAGAAAGCTACGAATTTCCATCACACTCTCCGGTCTCTTCCAATTTTGAATCGTCTCAATCTTTGAGGGATCCATGGATATTCCGGATTTAGAAATAATATGCCCTAAAAATTTCACATGAGATTGCCAAAAGTGGCACTTAGAAAATTTTGCTTTCAATTGATTGCTCCTAAGAGTTTCCAACATAATCCGAAGATGTTTTTCATGCTCTTCCTCGGTTTTAGAATAAACAAAAATATCATCTATAAAGATGAGAACAAATCGATCGAGGAAGTCTTTGAAAACTCGATTCATAAGGTCAACTAAATATGCTGGAGCATTCGTTAAACCAAATGGCATAACAAGCCATTCATAAGATCCATAACGGGTATGGAACGAAGTCAAAGGAATGCTATCCTCTGCAATTCGAAGCTGATGAAAACCAGTTGCTAAGTCTAACTGTGAAAAGACTCTAGCACCACTAAGTTGATCGAATAGATCATCAATTCGAGGTAAGGGATATTTATTCTTGATGGTGAGATCATTAAGCTTGCGGTAGTCAACGCAAAGACTAAGTGTACCATCGGATTTCTTCACAAAGATAGTTGAAGCTCCCAATGGAGAGGAACTAGAACGAATAAACTATTTTGCTTCCAATTCGGATAATTGTTTGCGCATCTTCTCATTTTCCTTATCGGACATACGATAAGGAGGACGAGTGATAGGTAGAGCTCCAGGGATTAGATTAATTCTGAACTCAATTGCTCGCTTAGGTGGTAATCCTAAAATGGGCTCAAATATATCAGGAAATTCACAAACAATGTGAATGAGGGAAATGACATCTTCCTCATCATCATTATCGTCATCATGTAGATTTAGAGAATATAAGGATGCTACCGAATTGGAATATGAATCTTTAAGAACAATAGAAATCTGCTTAACAGATTGAGGATGTCGAAGATGAATAGTCCTCTCAGGACATAGGATGTGGGCTTCATAACGATTAAGCCAATCCATTCCCAAAATCATTCTGAAGCCTAGGTAGCGCATAGCATGCAAATCGACTTGGAAAGCAAAATCACATAAAATAATCTCGACATCTTTACAAAATAAATTGAGTGTTGTGGATCCACCAACCGGATTTGCAATTCTCAATGAAGTCATCAAGCCCATAACATTTAAGGACAAAGTATCAACAAGTTCCTTTGATATAAAAGAGTGAGATGCAACCGTATCAAAAAGAACTCGAATAGGATGATCACGAAACATAATAATTCCATCAACGACAGAATGAGAAATACCTTGACCAAGAGGGGTGTTACTAGGGGCTTGCACAACATTCAGCTTTCCCTCTTTCTTGCTTTGAAGTTTAGGACACGAAGATATAAGATGACCCGAACTTTTGCAATAGCGTCAATAAAGGGGTTTCAGACACCTATTTGCATAATGGTCCTTAGAACCACAATTGTAGAATTCTCCACGACTAGGGGTAGGAGTCTTTGCTACCAAAGTTGCTTTCTTCCCTTTCTTGTTGGGATTAGGCTTGAACTTAATATGCCTCTTTTTGTTGTTGTTGAAGTTCTATTTGGCACCCACAACTTCAACATCACTTTCTTTATCGGCCTCTTCAAGTCGAAGAGCGATATCTACAAGCTGATCGAAAGAAACTTCTAGTTTCAGAAGTAAAGGATTTTTGAGATTCTTATTCAACCCATAGACAAACCTCTAATTTTTCTTCAATGGGGTATTAATGTACTCGACCCTATATTTAGAGAGGGATTCAAAATATGTGACATAGTCTATCATAGAAGATTCACCTTGAACAAGGCCAATAAAGCGTCGGGCTAAAGTTACTTTTTCAGCTTCTGGCACAAACTTTAACTCGAACCTTTCCCGGAATTGCTCCTGAGTAAGATCCGCTTCAATAATTTCCGAAATCAAAAGCTCATACCAATCTACTGCTCTCTCCTGGAGCATGATAGAAGCCACTTGGACTCGATGTAGATCCATAAGATTCATGCAAGAAAAGATGCGATCGCATGTTCTAAGCCAAGCTTGGACTTCTATAATGCTTTCGGAACCCTTGAATGGCCTTCCATCCAAATTGGTATAATCACTGCATAAGCGTGCAAACCTGATTTAAGATGAGTAGGCTCAGAAATGGGTCCAGTGATTTGGGCATTCTTTACAAGATCCAAAAGCTGTTGGGCAGACATGAATACGCCATCCTGAGGAGTAGCACTAGATTGACTGGTGCTGGGACGACCAAGTCTAACCATTTCTCTTCTTTAAGAAAGAAAGAAGAGGAAAAAGATTATTCTCAGAATGAATATCAAACAAACTTGATTGATAAAACAAGGCATCATAAAAGAAAATAGGATAGAATGGGTCTTAAGACTCGAATTAAATCCTAAGGCACGATTCCTAAGAGAGACTTAGGACAATGATCCTTACTATATTATTCTACATTGTTCCGAAGTTTGGTTTCGATACCAAGCTGTGACGCCCCACCTCTATACTCACGCTAGCCAAGGACACTACGAGGTAACGCCATCAACTAGCACGAAGAATAAGGCTATTGAGGAGCGACCATCTGTGTAATTGCTTTGTGCGAGTACCGGTATGTCAGATAGTATGTCATGCATTTCATTTCAAGAGGAAATCTGACATTCCAAATACAAACTCAAAGCTACTACATAGTGGCTATGTGGCCTTCGGAAACAAATATAAAATAAGCATAACAAAAATCATTCATAGATATTCACATCTCAAAGGCGGAAACATATATGAATATAACATATAGAAGTGTACATCAAAGTAGTGGTCATGCAAGATCCACTACATCACAAAAGAATAGGAACAAGTGCTAGACAAAAGAATATGTATACATCAAGGAGTCTCTATCTCGAATGTATAAAAACAAAAACTACTAAGCTAAAGTAGTTAGCCAAAAGTCAGAAGCTAGTCCCTGCTAAGAAGTCAAGTGGAAGCACCTAAAACACCTCGGTCTGACTCGAGTATTATTTAAGAAGAAAAATAATAAACGGATCAGTCTAGCTATAAATATCATGTAAGATGAGGTAGGATAAGAGATATCACAAATATATATGATAACAACAAAAATTATACAATATCTCAAATTTTCTCAAACACCAAAAAGAATGTCATATTCTTTAGTTTATTCACCACATCAAAAATATTGATAGAGCTTATCAATGCAAACCACAAAAATTGGTGAAACACAAATTCTAGAAATCATCAATTAGAAATCCAGAAATCACAGAAAGGGGGGAGGCCTATCAAAAACGGGAGCATGAAAACTCACCAACGCGCGTACCACAAACGGGACTTTATCCCATGAGTCGCTAACCCACAGAGCCGGTGCAACGATGTAGTACAACGGTACGCCCGAGGAACCTGAAACTCAAATAAGCCGAAACAACGACGTAGTAAAACAGTATACCCGATGAACCGAACTCCATAAAGCCCATAGGTTGCTAGCCTATAAAATGAGACGAAGCTCAACATAATGGGTACAGTCCCCCACGCGGACAAAGAGACATCCCATATCGCTAGTCTAAACCATAAAATGATCGTCTTAGATCAATAAAAGTGTAAAATACACCAAGCTAGTAAATAAATGAGTTTAGCTTCATGTCCCATAACCATTGGCTTAACTTAAATATTTACGAACAAATTGTAGATTTCCACTCGAAAATTGTCACAAGATTTCAATCGAACAAGTCTAAGAATTAACCGACGAAGTAAACGCAAGCGTTTCATACCACTTGTTTTGCTAAGTCGTTTAATTGGATTTCTCGTACGAATGAGGTAAAGGTTTGTATATACTAATAGATTGGAAAACGGTTTTAAAAACGAGCTTTGTATTTAAAAGTAGTGTTAAAATCGTTTTTGTGAAAAAGTTTGAGTATTTACTACTAGTAGAGAAACCTTTGTATTATAAAGTGACAAATCACAGAAATGATTGTAAAAACAATCTATCACCAAAATTCACATACGACGATATGAATTAAAACCAAGAAAAGCGGTATCGAATCCATCAAATGGATATTCCCATAAATCCAGAAAAGAAGTCATCCAAGTCGATAATAAATGACAACAACCAACCGGATCGACAAAATCGATCAAAATGGAAATTCGCATATAAACAGGCAAAGTGCCAGATTTTAACAGCGCCAGACGTCTGGTGGTTCTCCCCAGACGTCTGAGCTAAAGGTCTGGAATTTTTCCAGACTACTCAAATGTCTCAGCTTTGTTGAATCATGAGTTTTGATTCATGACAAGGAGCATTAACAAAGACTATATGGCGATAACAACAAAAAGAGAGTAACATATACATGGTATAAACTACAAAGAGAAGAGACTTCAAAACTTATTTTTGTATGATTATTTATTATGTTTTTGAGTTTTAGATATGTTTAGATACTGTTAAAATCATTCCTCAAGTAGTTACACTTGCGCACAAAACAAATTAATTTCGTTTATATATGCATTAAAATTCACTGTGCAAAATTGCACAAGTCAGTCGACTGATTACAGTCGACCAGTCGACTGACCTGGTGCAAAATGCACAGTGAACAGAGAATATATATTCAAATTTGAATTTCAGTCAACTGAGCTTCTGAACTCAGTCGGCTGACTGGCATATAACGACTATATTTTATGAACGGATGCATCCTCTCGCGAAGAGTTTCAATCCAATTCGAAGAGTAATGGTTGCATCTATTGATTGAATCTCTTAGCAAAACGTTGTATCTATCTATGCACTATATAAACACATCAAAATCATTTTTCCAAATAACCGATTCTTGAATAATTTACTGATCTTACTTACTCTTTATATTCTCTGCATTCAAAAGCAATCAAACCATCTTCATTGCTTGAATCTTTGAACTCATATTCATATTCTTTGATTCATAGCAATAATCTTCCTTTCATATCTTCACACACACTCATATACTTGAGGATTTGATTATAGGAAGGGTGTACACACATTGACATATTTGTGTTATCAAGAACACATTAGTCAGACAATTTTATATACTAGTAGAAGTCCTGTTCTGCTGCTCAGGCATTGTGAAGTCCTCTTCGGCTGCTGAGGCGAAATCCTGTTCTGCTGCTCAGGTCCTTGTTCGGCTGCTCATGGGTTGTATAGACCTGTTCCTCCGGGTTAAGTAGGGTTGTTGTTTTAGTGAAATTCCAGAAGGAGTCTGGGACTGGATGTAGAACGAGAAGTTCGAACCAGGATAAAAATCTCTGGTGTTATTTTTATTATACTGCTTTTATATATTCCGCACTATTTACTGTATAGCTATCATCACTATACTCTGTATTATCATATATCCATATTACACAATCCACACCACTCTCTTTCATTTGGTATCAGAGCAAGGCATCTTATAACCGTTACACAGTTATTTGATATTTTGCTAATATGGAAAACAACACCAGCACAAGCACTGTCACTAACACTAGTTTTATTGAAGGTCAATCTACTGCACGACCTCCACTATTCAATGGCATGAATTACAACTATTAGGCAACATGAATGCGTATTTATATGCAAGCCAATGGTTTTGATGCATGGAATGTTACACAAGCAGAATATACTGCACCTACTACTGAATATTCTACATGGACAGCTGCACAAAAACAAGATGCTACTGCTAATGCTAAAGCAATGAATATGTTATTTTGTGCATTAGATAAAAATGAATTTAACCGAGTTAGCATATGTAACACTGCATATCAAATATGATAAACACTTAAAGTTATTCATGAAGGAACTAGCAAAGTTAAACAAAGCAAAATATCTATGCTCAAGAGTCAATTTCAAAATTTCAGAATGAAGCAAGATGAGTCCATAAATGATATGTACTCCCGATTTGAAGATATTTATCATTCTCCAATAGGACTAGGAGAAAATTATTCTGACTTTGATATCGTGTCCAAAATCCTAAACTCTTTAACCGATGAATGGGAAAGAAAAGTCTTAGCTATTGAAGAAGCAAACGACCTTTCTACCATGAAACATGAAGAGTTAATAGGAAATTTAATGTCCTATGAAGTAAATTTACAGACAAAAAGAGTTCATGCACAAGACAAGAAAAATATGGCATTTCACGCCGAACAAGAGGAATCAGATTCAGAGGATGAAGATTTAGCTTTCATAGCTAAAAAATTTAAGAAATTTTTGAAGTACAGAAAAGGAAATCGAAATAATGGCAAAAGAAACTTCAACAATAAGCCATCATCCTCGGTACTAGAATGCTTCAATTGCCATAAGAAGGGTCATATATAAAAAGAGTGTCCAGAACAAAGGAAGGGAAAACAAAATAAATATAAAAGGACAAATTCAAAAAGAAGGCATTTTCGGTGACATGGGATGACTCAGATTCTTCGTCTTCTAAAAGTAGCAGTGATAGTGAAAATGAACAAGCAAATGTCTGCTTCATGGCTACTGATAACGAGGTAAATGATCTTACTTTTGATGACATGATTGAAATAAATTCTGAATTATTAGATACTTTGAAAAATCTCAAAAGAAAATATAAAGAAGCTCTCAAAAATCAAAATAGAGCAGAATTCGAAAGAGATATGCTTAAAGATGAGAAGAAAATATTGGAAGAAGAACTTGAGAAAATTCAAGATTCATTTTCTAATGTTAATTCTCAACTTACCTTATTGAGTCAAGAAATTGAGACTCAAAAAGAAAAGAATGATGCTCTAGCTTCTAAAAATCATGAGCTAAAATCAAAAGTTAAAATGATCGAATTAGATAACACTGGTCTCAAAACTAAGTTAGACGATATTACTAGAAATGTGTCTAACTTTAATAAAGGCAGAGAAAACTTATCTAAAATTATTGAAACTTATCAGTCAGTTTCAAATAAGAAAGGACTAGGTTATACTAAGAAATCAGTAGCTCCACCAAAAATTAAGCAGAGTAAGAGAAATATTTCTAAACCTAAGCCTACCATAGTTCAACCAAAAAGGGATCAAAACTCAAAAACCATAAAATATGGGTTCCTAAAACAAACAACAGTTTGATTAGGAATAAATATATTGAGCCCTTTTTGAAAAATGTTCATAAAAATAAAAATTATTTATATAAAGGGAATACCGAACCCACTTGGGTTTGGTTTTCTAAGACCTAACTCTTAGGACCCTATTAAAAAGTGGGTACCAATGTTATTCTTTTATATTTTGTAGGTCCCACTTAATAAAAGAGGAAAATGGATACTCGACAGTGGCTGCTCAAAACACATGACAGGAGACAAAAATATGCTAACAAATATCACATATTTAGATGGAGGCTCTGTCACATTTGGAGACAATTCCAAAGGTTATATCATTGGCAAAGGCGATATGACTACTGGATCATTGCAATGCAAGAAGAACTAAATCAGTTTGAACGCAATGAAGTTTGGGAGTTGACCAAGTGATCAAACTGTTATTGGAACAAAATGGGTATATAAAAATAAGGCGGACGAACAAGGCAACATCACCAGAAATAAAGCAAGGTTAGTCGCTCAAGGTTATAATCAAGAGGAAGGAATTGACTGCTACAAACCTGCCAGGTTTGTATCTCCATAAAATCGTACCGAACATACTCCAGAAAAGAAGAAAGCTCGTCGTTTCTTATTCTTCGGTTCTCCGTCAACTAAACAAAAGATTGATGATATGCATCATTATCAACGGGAACAACTAGAACTCCAACGAGAAATGTACTATGAGCAAAAAGTTAATTCCAAAAGTCTTAACTTTCTGGAGCAACTCGGTTGGAAAATTTGTGGTTGCTCTACATCTAATGTTCATCAACCAACATCATCTTCTTATCACAATCCATGGGAACTCAGTCCTCGACCACCTCTGGTCGAACCACATACAATGACTCATAACAATATATGGTCTCCATTACGACCGCACATTGAAGATACAAAAGTAGAGCCGGATGAACAAACGACACCACATAAAACACCTCAAAAGACACCACGAAAATCACCATCCTCTAAATAATTTTTGTGCGTCTTTATCTATGTCTTTTTATATATTTTATGGTGTATTCATTCACTTTTTGTATAAGCTTTGCTATATGTTGGTTTTTGATTGCTTAACAGGATCACTGTGCATTTTAATAACAGTCAGTGGACTGACTGCATCAGGACAGTTGACTGAATACAGACCCAGAAAACTCTCGGGTTCCAGTTCAGTCGACTGACCTGTTGTATTCAGTCGACTGAACGATGTTTCTGAGCCTTTTTACCCCCTTTCCATCTCCTTTTTACCCTATCTCTTCATATTTTCACTTTTACTTTCCTATTTTTACCCAAATTCTATCTTTCCCAAACCCTAAAAATCCCATTTTTCAACCTTCTACCATAAAATTTACCACAAATCATGCCTCTCAAACGTTCAAAAACCGCTGGATCATCCTCAACTGCAGCCATAGACTCTCTCATCGCTCAATGGCTCTATAATCGGATGGCAATGGAAAGATGGAACAAATTGAAATCGGCAAGGATATTTGAAGGTTCTTTTATGGTATTCCCTGATTTTGAATCTTATAGGCTTAGAGAATTGGCTAATCAAAGTGGCTTACAATCTTTAATAGACTTAAAATTGAATAGCCATAAGATTAATCACATTATGGTTAAGCTTTTCTATGCTAATCTTAACTTAGCACATCAACAACCTAGACATACCAACAATTGTGTGTGGAGTCTTGTTTGTGGCAAACCTGTTTGGTTCTCTCTTGATCGCATTACCCATATTTTACAAACACCAAATCATGGTGTCACCCTTGATGAAGTAGAATGCAACATGGCAACTCGAGATAGAATAAGTCATCAATTTTTGGACGATGATGCAACTGATGTAAAATCAATGTCTCTACGTCCTAAAGCTAGGATTATGCATAGGACCCTAATGAAAACTATTCTACCAAGAACCGAGTCATATGAGCTTGTCTATCAAAATAATTTTAAAGCTCTATATGCAATTTGGAGTACCACGCAAGTCAACTGGACGCAATTAATTTTAGATGAATTCCTCTCGTTTAATCAAGGAAAAATGAATGTAATCTATTTTGGGGAATACATTATGCGTCTTCTTATCAACTTGGAAGTGCCCTTTCCCGATTCTGAAGTGTCAAATGTTGGTGCTATAAACATGAGAACTCTTAGTCTCATGAAATTACCTGTTACTCCTCCTCCTATTATGGATTATGATGCATGGAAAGCACGCCAATGTGCGCGACGTCAACAACAACAAGATCAAGGTCCTTCCTTTCAACCACGTCGCTCACCTACTCCTCCATCACATTCCAGAGATGGCGAGATTCAACTTGCAAACTCCAGTCATTCAACCCAACAATCTATTGAGATTTTATCCCGGAACCAACTTGTTCTTGACACACGTTTAAAAAGGGTTAATAAAAAGCTTGACAAAATCAAAGGTTTTTTCTCCATCTTATGGGATGCTATTTCTTGTTCTACCTCTACTTCGACCATGCCATCTACAGGAAAACGCCCTATGCCACAATTTACATGGAGCACATCCGAGGATAACACCGGCATAGACACCAGCGGAACTAGCGGAGGTGGACATGGTGGTGAAGCATCATCTCGAGGAAAGTCTCCCGCCATTCCAGAACAAGAATATGACTGGGATGCCGATGAATAGTTGGGTGCTATCGTATTTGGATATGGTATTTTCTTTGCTCTTTTTTCTTTTCTATCAAGGCTTGTACTTAAATAGCCTTGTGTTATTTTGGTTTATGGAACTTTATTTGCTTTTTCCTATGATACATTATGTAGCTACATCTTGGTTTGTTATGTTAGTTATGCTTATTCGTTGCTTTACTGGTTATGTCTACTCCTTTTTGTCGATGACAAAAGGGGATAAAAATGTCTACTAACAAGCTTTATGCAGATTACATTATCGCCACACATTCAGGGAAGAAATATATATAACTTTTGTTATATAATTTCTACTATATATCAATTCGTTAGTTATAGGTTGTCATCAATCAAAAAGGGGAGAATGTTGAATCATGAGTTTTGGTTCATGACAAGGAGCATTAACAAAGACTATATGGTGATAACAACAAAAAGTGAGTAACATATACATTGTAACATTCCCCCTTTTGACCGCCTCCAGTCGGTAATTAAACCAACTAGAAACGTTCAAAAAGACGAATTGTTATTTAGTTTATAAGGTTTAAACAGAATCAGCCACAGAAACACAGATATTAACAATCAATTAAAAACAAATGAATCTTTATTTCATTACTATAAATCTTTTAGAATACATCAGAGTTTTATACAATTTTAAACAGATACAGCGGAATATCATAAAATACAATTTTCTTCTGATCTAAAAATGGTTCTTTACTCTCTCTCTAACTTCGCTGCTCGAAAATCTTCAAGCTGTAGAAATACTCGGTCTGACCCGAGTATTATATTCAAAAGAAAATAATACACAGGTCAGTCTAATTCAAACCAGTTTATTAGTGCATATAAGCAGTAATAATTTAAATAGACGACAGTCACAATAATTCCCGTCTATCCGACTCTTTTAACAAAGAAATCGGATAACGAAAATTTTAACACTAAACAGTGTTAAACAATAAATCAGCAGATTTAAATCATCAACAGAGATAAATAAACAATTTATCGATCGACTAAATCAATTTAAAACAATTGGAGTTGTCACTTCAAAAACCATCAAGACTCGATTGGCTGCCGTACACACGTGTGCATTCGTACACGTGTGCACTGCCCCGCCAACTCGAGTGCACAAGGTCAAATCTAAAACAGATTCAACACAAGTGCAAATTGACTCGATCAAAATTCAAAGTGTAACTGCAACAAGACAAGTACAAACTGGACAACAAAACGAATTCAAGAAGTGAGAACAATCAGAAGCAATTACAGGAATCAAGTATAGCAGTGTACAGTCAAGAACACTGTGCAATGTAAAGCATGCAGGAGAACAAGCATAAATATACATGGACCAGTAATGAACCAGATAACTAGTGCAACAGCATCAACTAGAAAGAACAACTCAAATAAATGGTCCAGTTTCAACATGAATGCACGGTGTCATCAAGAAACAAAAAGACCAAAACTACAACAACTGAAATGAACAAGGTCACAGTGAAATGAAATTGCAAAGTGAAGACAATCATACATATGCAGACCTGGGGTACAACTTCAGGTTACACAGATGAAAACATGGCCGAGAATACATCATCCAGACCAAAGCTACAAGATATCATAGTGCAGACAACAAAAAGAATGGAACAACGACTAACTCAAATGAATACAGAACAGTAAACATATATGCACAGGCCCAAAGACAGTGAGCTACATGATGAACTTATGTGTAGTGACCAGTGGATAATTAAATGAAATTGGACCAATTCAAGTCCAATGTAAACCATATCTTACCTGATACAATTGCCCCATGGATGCAAGCAAATACATCTAATTTAAATAAATGACAGGATTAAAGTCAAAACTGATGCCAACAGTTAATGGCCAAGGTTATGGAATTTCATCAATAAGTTCAAGTGTGCTACAGGGAAAATGCAATATGAATCAAAGTAACTACAGTACTCAAGCTACAAACTGGACCATGCTAACTGCAAATGACCTAGACTACATGGACGTTATAGGCCGAAGTCCAAACCAACATATTAAATATGAATATGCCCATGAAGTAAACATATACACATATGTGTGCAGTCAGTTCAAGTCTAACCAAACATTGAACCTCCATAACGAAATGAGACAGTAATGCAAGCAATGCCACAAAATGAAAACCAAATGGACAAACAAATGTCACAGTGAAACTATAGTTACAGACAGGTACAACAAAGTGTACCAGAAAGACCCGTGAATACAACCCCAATAGGCCACTGCTTTAAACTACATATATACATATATAAGAGCTCAAAATAGTGTCAGTGATCATAGTCACAAAAGAAATCAATATCGACAAATTCCAAAGGTCCATCAGACAGCGTGATGAACTTATCTGAGTACGAGACGGTGAGACCGTAGCTCAACGTCAATATACAAGAAAACTGTAAATGTAGACTCGACGATACATGCATACACACATACAATTGTATATATGCACATATAAGAAGTCACATCTAATTAGTCAAGCAGTTTCAGATTAACAGTTTTTTTTTTCTCAAGCCATAGTCAAAAAGAAATCATCGTTCCAGTCAAAGAACGAAATCAAACCGGAATCGAACAAACAGTGATGACCAACGAAGTCGACTCAAGTCAAAAATCAAGTTAAAGCCGAGTCCCACATTATTACAAATCAAGGTTAAACCCGAAGTCACCATAAATCCACAAAACCAACTGTGAAACCCATCTTCTCGAGAATATAAGAGTTCGAACAAAATCCACATAAACAAAATTGGACAGTCAGAAAAATCGAACAACAAAATCGAAACCACTACAGCCATGAAACAGAAACGAACGAAAAATCACAGGATTCAAATACTAATACGCTAGAGGTATGAATTAGATGTGAGAAATAAAATTTCTCACCTTTACTCGACGAATCGGAGCAGATGGAGTTGACGCCGCGGCGGTGAAGAACGAGCGAAGAGGAAGACGAAGCTCCAATTCGCCAGAACGAGCAAGTGTTGAAGAAGATCGAGGAGTTGAATCGCCGAAGCCCTAGTTTCCTCTCGCCGCCATTTTCGTTCTTTTCGTTATTTCGTTTCTAGGGTTTCGAATGAGAGAAAATGAGATAAAGGAAAGGGGGAGACGTGGGGGTATGGCAGAAGAATGGGCTGGTGATAAGGGTATGGGCTGATATTATTTAAGGGGTATGGGTTATGGTTTTTATTTTATCTTCTTTTTTTTTTTAAATCTAATTTTGTTTTCATTATTTTTATTTTGTCTTGTTTAATTTTGTTGTTAAAATCTAAACTATATATATATATATTCATTTCGTATTAATAAAATTTGATAAAAGAATTTTAATCGATTTACAATTTCCCAATTCAAACAGAAATTTACAATCGATATTAAATCATTAATTTACGAAGATTTTATCGTTATAAAATTCTCCAACAATAACAACAAATTATCTATCAACTTTAATCGTTCATCGATGATTATAATTTTGGGCAAAACCCCAGTTGTTACATAAATTCAATTTGAATTCGATTAAATTCTCTACGCGTTTATACGCCATATATTCACAAAACAATTCTGATAAATACGAAAATTGAAATCCAGTAATAATTCAATATTACGGACCCAATGAAACTGGTTTCGTCAAATTCCGAGACTGTGCCTCGGAAGGTTATTTTTAAATTCGATTTCAAACGATACAATTTCAAAACTGAACAAATCGCTTTCAAATTCAATTCTGAAGCTTCTATTATCTTCAGTATTATCAATATGAATTTTCCAAGCCTTTAAATTATTTTTAACCGGCTTAAAATCGAAGATTCAAATTTTATTCAACTTTCAATAGATTAAATTCAAAAATTTAATCGCTAATTCATTCTGATAATTTGAAAATCAAGTCAAATCATCGTTCAAATATTTAAAATTAATTAAATATTTTCAAATTAAATTGTTCAAAATTCAGGGTCGTTACAAACTCCCCTCCTTAAAAACTTTTCGTCCACGAAAAGGAAAAGTCGTTAAAATTTCATCGATATTTATACTCTACAAAATTTTACTAAGCTTAAAACTCATTACAAATAAATGAATATAGGATTCATTCCATTTGTTTAATCTCACTAGTTCTGTTTATCTTCTCTTTTATTCAATGATTTCTACAATCATTGATTTCTAAAATCAAAACGCAAAAGTCTTTTACTAAATTTCTTAATTTATAACTCAGATTCAAACTCAAAATTCTTCACGTTAGAGATTTATATAATATATATCTCTTCCAAAGCTGTGGACTTTCAAAACATTACAAAGATCCTCTTCCTTAGTTCATTAAGTAGGAATTATGTAATTTTAATTTCAGGCTATTGATTTGCTATTTAAAGTTTGAAAATACTTGCTAACTCGAAATTTAACAAGTCCATCTTCGTTCTCATAGACATTAGGCATACGCTGGCCAGGCGTAAGTCTAAAAATCTCCAAGTACTAAACATACTTGCTTCAATTCCCAGTGAAAATACTTTTAAAAATTCTTTTAAAAATGGATATGGAAAGCACGTTCCCCCATGGATTACAGTTCCACCCGGCGGTTACGCTACTATCCCAGTAGAGTCGCTTGTGGCTATAGATTTCTCATCTCTTAAATTTCGCCATGGTTGTCGCCATAGATTGCAGTACACACGGCGGTTACGCTACTATCCCAGTAGAATCGCTCGTGTCTGTAGGCATCACGCCCCTCAAATTTCGCCTGGCATTAGATTGCAGTTTACTCGGCGGTTGCGCCACTATCCCAGTGGAATCGCTTGTAACTGTGGGCATCTCGCCCCTCAAATTACGCTAATCATCAATCAAATCTAATCTCATCGCGATGAACTATCGCGAAGGATTTCCGATTCAAATAGTCACTCTGACTAAAATTCTACGTAGCTACGAATTTCAAATGGACACTCTTCACGAGTTCCAATACCTTCTCCAATAATAAATGGAAGGTACTTTTCCACATCCTCAGTTTAGAAAACATAATATCATATATGTAGTACTTTCATTTCCCATTTCGTACATATAACATCTATGTAAACATACATAAGATTTCCATAACAATGTCTTTCTAAACTAACGGTTTCAAATTTACCGTATTCATATATATATAAGTTCTAAAAACTTACATATCCATATTCATAACAAAATAGAGGATTTCAAAATTTCCTCTAAGTCGATTTGGAAATTTAAGGTTATCTCAAACCTAATTCATATTCATAATTCCATTTCATTATCGACTTTCACATCCGATTTGAATTTCACGCTTACATCGTCAATTCTCAACACAGAATTGATGTCTATCGATATATAACCTCTGAGCTCGTACGTCTCAGAGAAGGGTGTTAAGCTAAGAGAATAAATTCTCCGCCACCAACAGATATATATTTAATAGAGATCAATTGCTATGTCATCAATTCACAATGTTAGACATACAATCCAAATCATCATCTGAAATTCAAAGCTCAACTTATATTGTCTTTGATGTCGAAGTTAAACTCAATTTTAACTTAACGATTCAATCTTTTTGAAAAATTTCAAATTGAACAAATTGTTCAAATTCTCATTTAACTTTCCAACTTCGACTTCAAAAATGAATTTCAAATCATTTATTCCTTACGGAATATATTCACAACATTTCATATCATATTGGAAAAACATTTCCATACTTATTTAAAAATAAGTAATTCACAATCCATTTTATTTTCAACATTTGAAAATATTCGATATACTTAAATCAAAATTAAGTATATATTTCATTTTTAAGGAAATCATTCTCTTTCACATTTTCATTTGGGTCAAAACGAATGTTACGTAAAACATCGTTACGACAACTCAAAATTACTAGTATAGGGATTCGAAATTTAGATAGATGTATAAATCCCAATACTACACAAAATATTTCCTTTCGGAAATCATTTACTATAACAACAGTGTTATAGTCCATCATTTCCTTATATTCGAAAACGTCTATTTCAACAATGAATGTTGAAATCTATGGTTTCGATATTCAATGCTTTTGAAAACATCTTTTTTAAAACAATTTCTTCGTTTTAAAATATCACATTCCAAAAACATGTCCATTTTATTCAATAATATATTCACTGTCCAAAATCGTGAATATACTTCATTTAACAAACTATATAGAATTTTACTTATCAAAATAAGTCAGTTTCGAATTTATAAACAACGTTTATAAATTCTATTCCTATTCATAAAGACTTCAATTTATAAAAATTACTTTATTAACCATTCCTTTATAACTCAATTTTATATAAGAATTTAATTTATAAGTAAATTACTTATAAATTCCTTTATTTCGCAACATCGATTCATTTTATAACTTCACATTATAAAACTTTTAATTCTGAAACTTTTCATCCACTTATGAAATCCATTAAATATTTCACTTTTAACACTTATACAATTCCAATATTTTATCAACACTTTTCAAATCTTCAATTTAAGCCGTTTATAATAATTCAAAAATTCCAATTTAAACTATTATATAAATTTATCAGTTTTCCATTTCCAAGATAATCAACTAGTTCTTTAGTAAATCATTCATCGACTTGGTTTTCAATTAACCGCATTTGATTCATTCACATTGGATTTTACTAACATTCATTCATATTCAATTAGTTCACTTTCACTAATTTACATTCAAGTTAGTTTGCTTTCAATTCAAATCAAATTTGATTCTAGTTAAATTTACTTATCCTTCAATTTGAATTCAATTACATAGCTTTCAATTCCCATTAATACAATTTCATTAATACTTAATGAATTCTATACGATCAACGAACAACCAATGCCCATTTAACCAAATTTATTTACTTTGCTTATATTCAATTTGGTTCAACACACTTAATTTTAATTGGTTTACATTCTAATTCAGATTGAATTTTTATACTCACCATATTCACTAATTCACTTTTACAATTAAAGTTGAATTTCGTTTATATAACTCAAATTCATATTCATTCTTCACTTTATCAATTCATTTTGATATCAAATTCAATTTGATTCAATATTACTTAAGCCATGTTTCATTTTATCTCTACTTGCATTTATTTTCACCATAAAACTTAAGTTCGGCTCAAATTTATATCACTATTCAGAATTCAGATTTTGTTTTACTTCACAAAACTGTTTAACCATTTAACAATTGGTTTGATTTAAATTCCTTCATTTTATAAGTTAAACAACTTATAATTTAAACTTCCAAATCCATATTGTATAATAACTTATCTTTCAAGTTTAACTTTTCATCTCAACAATTTTTCAAATCAAGTTCAATTTATTTAACTTCCCTTTAGTTAAATTTCAAATCCATTCATTTATTAATACTAACTCAATTCAATTTAACTTTTCTTAAGTTAAAAATCTTCATTTTCAAAATCAATTTTATACTTCTTTGGATTTGAAAAACGTTTCCTTTTTAAAGTGTTTCTAGTAACTATTCATATTAAACATCATAAACTAAGCTTTGTGTAAACCAAAGCTCTGATACCACTCTGTAACATTCCCCCTTTTGACCGCCTCCAGTCGGTAATTAAACCAACTAGAAACGTTCAAAAAGACGAATTGTTATTTAGTTTATAAGGTTTAAACAGAATCAGCCACAGAAACACAGATATTAACAATCAATTAAAAACAAATGAATCTTTATTTCATTACTATAAATCTTTTAGAATACATCAGAGTTTTATACAATTTTAAACAGATACAGCGGAATATCATAAAATACAATTTTCTTCTGATCTAAAAATGGTTCTTTACTCTCTCTCTAACTTCGCTGCTCGAAAATCTTCAAGCTGTAGAAATACTCGGTCTGACCCGAGTATTATATTCAAAAGAAAATAATACACAGGTCAGTCTAATTCAAACCAGTTTATTAGTGCATATAAGCAGTAATAATTTAAATAGACGATAGTCACAATAATTCCCGTCTATCCGACTCTTTTAACAAAGAAATCGGATAACGAAAATTTTAACACTAAACAGTGTTAAACAATAAATCAGCAGATTTAAATCATCAACAGAGATAAATAAACAATTTATCGATCGACTAAATCAATTTAAAACAATTGGAGTTGTCACTTTAAAAACCATCAAGACTCGATTGGCTGCCGTACACACGTGTGCATTCGTACACGTGTGCACTGCCCCGCCAACTCGAGTGCACAAGGTCAAATCTAAAACAGATTCAACACAAGTGCAAATTGACTCGATCAAAATTCAAAGTGTAACTGCAACAAGACAAGTACAAACTGGACAACAAAACGAATTCAAGAAGTGAGAACAATCAGAAGCAATTACAGGAATCAAGTATAGCAGTGTACAGTCAAGAACACTGTGCAATGTAAAGCATGCAGGTGAACAAGCATAAATATACATGGACCAGTAATGAACCAGATAACTAGTGCAACAGCATCAACTAGAAAGAACAACTCAAATAAATGGTCCAGTTTCAACATGAATGCACGGTGTCATCAAGAAACAAAAAGACCAAAACTACAACAACTGAAATGAACAAGGTCACAGTGAAATGAAATTGCAAAGTGAAGACAATCATACATATGCAGACCTGGGGTACAACTTCAGGTTACACAGATGAAAACATGGCCGAGAATACATCATCCAGACCAAAGCTACAAGATATCATAGTGCAGACAACAAAAAGAATGGAACAACGACTAACTCAAATGAATACAGAACAGTAAACATATATGCACAGGCCCAAAGACAGTGAGCTACATGATGAACTTATGTGTAGTGACCAGTGGATAATTAAATGAAATTGGACCAATTCAAGTCCAATGTAAACCATATCTTACCTGATGCAATTGCCCCATGGATGCAAGCAAATACATCTAATTTAAATAAATGACAGGATTAAAGTCAAAACTGATGCCAACAGTTAATGGCCAAGGTTATGGAATTTCATCAATAAGTTCAAGTGTGCTACAGGGAAAATGCAATATGAATCAAAGTAACTACAGTACTCAAGCTACAAACTGGACCATGCTAACTGCAAATGACCTAGACTACATGGACGTTATAGGCCGAAGTCCAAACCAACATATTAAATATGAATATGCCCATGAAGTAAACATATACACATATGTGTGCAGTCAGTTCAAGTCTAACCAAACATTGAACCTCCATAACGAAATGAGACAGTAATGCAAGCAATGCCACAAAATGAAAACCAAATGGACAAACAAATGCCACAGTGAAACTATAGTTACAGACAGGTACAACAAAGTGTACCAGAAAGACCCGTGAATACAACCCCAATAGGCCACTGCTTTAAACTACATATATACATATATAAGAGCTCAAAATAGTGTCAGTGATCATAGTCACAAAAGAAATCAATATCGACAAATTCCAAAGGTCCATCAGACAACGTGATGAACTTATCTGAGTACGAGACGGTGAGACCGTAGCTCAACGTCAATATACAAGAAAACTGTAAATGTAGACTCGACGATACATGCATACACACATACAATTGTATATATGCACATATAAGAAGTCACATCTAATTAGTCAAGCAGTTTCAGATTAACAGTTTTTTTTTTCTCAAGCCATAGTCAAAAAGAAATCATCGTTCCAGTCAAAGAACGAAATCAAACCGGAATCGAACAAACAGTGATGACCAACGAAGTCGACTCAAGTCAAAAATCAAGTTAAAGCCGAGTCCCACATTATTACAAATCAAGGTTAAACCCGAAGTCACCATAAATCCGCAAAACCAACTGTGAAACCCATCTTCTCGAGAATATAAGAGTTCGAACAAAATCCACATAAACAAAATTGGACAGTCAGAAAAATCGAACAACAAAATCGAAACCACTACAGCCATGAAACAGAAACGAACGAAAAATCACAGGATTCAAATACTAATACGCTAGAGGTATGAATTAGATGTGAGAAATAAAATTTCTCACCTTTACTCGACGAATCGGAGCAGATGGAGTTGACGCCGCGGCGGTGAAGAACGAGCGAAGAGGAAGACGAAGCTCCAATTCGCCAGAACGAGCAAGTGTTGAAGGAGATCGAGGAGTTGAATCGCCGAAGCCCTAGTTTCCTCTCGCCGCCATTTTCGTTCTTTTCGTTATTTCGTTTCTAGGGTTTCGAATGAGAGAAAATGAGATAAAGGAAAGGGGGAGACGTGGGGGTATGGCAGAAGAATGGGCTGGTGATAAGGGTATGGGCTGATATTATTTAAGGGGTATGGGTTATGGTTTTTATTTTATCTTTTTTTTTTTTTTTTAAATCTAATTTTGTTTTCATTATTTTTATTTTGTCTTGTTTAATTTTGTTGTTAAAATCTAAACTATATATATATATATTCATTTCGTATTAATAAAATTTGATAAAAGAATTTTAATCGATTTACAATTTCCCAATTCAAACAGAAATTTACAATCGATATTAAATCATTAATTTACGAAGATTTTATCGTTATAAAATTCTCCAACAATAACAACAAATTATCTGTCAACTTTAATCGTTCATCGATGATTATAATTTTGGGCAAAACCCCAGTTGTTACATAAATTCAATTTGAATTCGATTAAATTCTCTACGCGTTTATACGCCATATATTCACAAAACAATTCTGATAAATACGAAAATTGAAATCCAGTAATAATTCAATATTACGGACCCAATGAAACTGGTTTCGTCAAATTCCAAGACTGTGCCTCGGAAGGTTATTTTTAAATTCGATTTCAAACGATACAATTTCAAAACTGAACAAATCGCTTTCAAATTCAATTCTGAAGCTTCTATTATCTTCAATATTATCAATATGAATTTTCCAAGCCTTTAAATTATTTTTAACCGGCTTAAAATCGAAGATTCAAATTTTATTCAACTTTCAATAGATTAAATTCAAAAATTTAATCGCTAATTCATTCTGATAATTTGAAAATCAAGTCAAATCATCGTTCAAATATTTAAAATTAATTAAATATTTTCAAATTAAATTGTTCAAAATTCAGGGTCGTTACATACATGGTATAAACTACAAAGAGAAGATATGCATTAAAATTCACTGTGAAAAATTGCACAGGTCAGTCGACTGACCTGGTGCAAAATGCACAGTGAACAGAGAATATATATTCAAATTTGAATTTCAGTCAACTGAGCTTCTGAACTCGGTCGACTGACCGGCGTATAACGGTTATATTTTCTGAATGGATGCTTCCTCTCGCGAAGAGTTTCAATCCAATTCGAAGAGTAATGGTTGCATCTATTGATTGAATCTCTTAGCAAAAGGTTGTATCTATCTATGCACTATACAAACACATCAAAATCATTTTCCAAATAACCGATTCTTGAATAATTTACTAATCTTACTTACTCTCAATATTCTCTGCATTCAAAAGCAATCAAACCATCTTCATTGCTTGAATCTTTGAACTCATATTCATATTCTTTGATTCATAGCAATAATCTTCCTTTCATATCTTCACACACACTCATATACTTGAGGATTTGATTATAGGAAGTGTGTACACACATTGACATATCTATGTTATCAAGAACACACTAGTCAGACAATTTTATATACTAGTAGAAGTCATGTTCTGCTGCTCAGGCATTGCGAAGACCTCTTCGGCTGTTGAGGCGAAATCCTGTTCTGCTGCTCAGGTCCCTGTTCGGCTGCTCAGGGGTTGTATAGACCTGTTCCTCCGGGTTAAGTGAGGGTTGTTGTTTTAGTGAAATTCCAAAAGGAGTCTGGGACTGGACGTAGAACGGGAAGTTCGAACTGGTATAAAAATCTCTGGTGTTATTTTTATTATACTGCTTTTATATATTCCGCACTATTTACTGTATAGCTATCATCACTATACTCGTTATTATCATATATCCATATTACACGATCCACACCACTCTCTTTCAAGCTTAAGGTCTGGAACGTTTGTTCCTTTGCCTCAGACGCCTGAGTGTTTTACCAGAGGTCTGAGCTGAAGCTCAGGGCAAAATTTGCCTAGGCCATTAATGGCCAAATCGGTTTGGAAGCGATTGGATGAGCAACGATGGCTAGGGGTTTATGCCAGGCGACAACCCAGCCCTATAGACTCATCAATACACTCCAAACAACATATCCAAACATCCATAGTAGGATTTTCATAGATTTTGACTTCAAAATACCAAAATTTGGAAAATTCACAAAACAATTCAAATCAAAAGCAAATGAACATAAAATAGATGTTAGGAATTCATACCTAACAGCTATCAAAGGTAAGACATAGATGTGAGTTCAAAAACTCACATTTAAACTCAAAGACAACAAGTGAAGCTCTTAAAACAAGGAGTCAACTACACCTCTAGAATCTTCAATCTATTATCTAATGAAATGAATTTTCTAAGTTAGGTTATAGGAATTTCTGAAAAGTGAAGAGAGATTGAGATGGAGAAGATGAAGAGGATGATTACCTATGCTTCTCTTTGATTTATAACTTAAAGTTGAATTTCCTAAGAGAATTAGGGCTTAGGAATTTTTAATCTCTTTTCTTTTTCCCCATTTTTCTCTTTAGCTTGAGTGTTAGGAAATGAGGAGTAGAATGAATGAAGAGTAGAGGAGTTAGGGTATTTGGTAGAGGAGTTGGGTTACCTTGTTGGGTTAGTGGGCTAGAACACAACCCAAATCTCAAATGAAAATACCAAAATCCTAATCAACTTCAAACATATCGATGTTTATACTCAAAAAGGTTGTAAACATCGTTTTGAACTCAATGGAAGTGGTCTCAAGTCCGAATTCGACTATTTACAAAAAATAACATTTCAGACTTTAAATTCAACAAATGATGCTATATATAAACAAAACATTTAAATATATAATCGTAAAATATATGGGTTTTTACAGGGGAGTTGCCCTCTAATATCCAGATAAATCTATTCTAGGCTTTCCATCAATTCCGAATAGGCGAAGAACTTCGGCTCCTGCTCTTTCCATCGGCTTTGTCTCATCATATCCATCATCCAGTTTCCTTTTGCCTTTATCATTCTTTTTTTGCATTTCCTGATGATCCTCCACTTTGCACAGCGTTCACCTTCGATTTTTCGGCTCGTTCGTCATCCGGCCGCAGGAACCTTTCTGCTTCATGATAAAACTCCCTAAGATCCGTAGGTGGATCCCGGGCCAATGAATCCTTGAAATCCATGCCGTCGGCAATTCCTGATACAAATGCCATCAAAACCATGGATGGTTTTGGCCGATCCACCGATGCCACTGTGACATTAACTCTAGAAAACTCCTTAGAGACTCTCCGGTCATATGTTTCAGTGTTGCTAGACTCATCACATTTTTGGGTCTCGAAATGTGAACCCTGAACTGCCTCATAAATCTTTCGATCAATTCCATATATGTGCTAATAGAATCGCTCTCCAACTGCCTGAACCACAGTGTAGTTATTTCTGTTAGATACAGAGGAAAGCATCATGCAATGACTTCCTCTGATGCCCTCAGTACTTCCATATGCCGTATATATCTCATCATATGCATAGTTGGGTTTAACTTTACATCATATACTTCCAGCGTTCGTAGTTTAAACCCTAGTGGATTCCTAGCCTTCCTGATATTAGGAGTGAATAGACTTCTATTTACACTCTTCAAATCCCTGTTCACCAATCCTCCACGCATAGCTGGTATGATCATCTTTGAAAATCCATCATTGTTATCCAGCTGTAGTCTCCTATCATCATTTCCAAACTACCCCTTGAGTCCACGAGGGAATTCCGGAAAGTACTCCTCCAGACGAGCATCCAAATAGCGATTCGCACCAAGCTCCATAGGATCGGCCATAGATCCTCCAGCATTGTGATCGACCAGACCCGGGGACATGCCCCCAAGCATTTAGGGAATGAGGTCGATTCCTCTAAGATGGCCGGGGACTAACCCCAGCTGCTATGTTCCATTCCTTTCTCCAATAGCTCCATACCCATGGTCCCAGTTCTGGTTTCCAGTGACTCCTGCCACATCAACTCCTTGATCCAAGTTGCCAATAGCTCCTGCTACTCTATTCCCTTGGTTCTATGCTCCATCTTGTCCAATATGCCGAAGTAAATTCTGCATCATCTCCTCCTATCTTTTCAGCATCCTTTCATGCATAGTATACATCATTGTTTCCATTTCATCCTTTGTGATGTGGATAGACGTTTGATTAGCTCCAACTCCAGAGAAAGCCTCTTGACTCCCTCTAGGATGGCTCCTTTTCGATAGTGCTCCCCTTGTTGATTGTCTAACAATTGCTACAAATCAAAGCTATCAGTAGATTCCAAATATGAACTTTAAATCCGCGGGGGCTAGCTTTCTTGGTGAAAGCACCAAAATGTTGGCGTCAGAAATGACCACCAACACCCAGTTATGTGAAAGCACCAGTATCTAGTCACATATCTTAGATAATATAATATAGAGAATATAAATTAAAGCATAATAAAATTAAAACAAAAGGCAAGTAAAGAGAGACATGGATTTATAGTTGGTTGGCTTACTTTGGCCTACGTCCACTCCAAAGATTTTCCTTTATTCATTTATGCTATTGTTACAGTTACAAATCCATGAAATCTCAGAATAAAAATGGTAGAATATAGCCTAGGTAGAAGATATAATGAAGCAGAAAGAAGATCCCTTTACCGATGCCATGTCCACTGTATTATAGGAGAAGAAGTGAAAATATCTCGCTCAAAACCCGGATCTGGAACACCGAAGCCAAGACGAGCCTACCATGAAAGTTTGGGGGCAACCGAAGCCCATAATAGGGATTGGGTCTGATCCCTATTTTGGGGGATTTATAGGGTGAGATCCCTATGATGAGTCCTCTATGTTGTAATGTACTTATCCTCCAAATTTCACATTGATTACATCTGTAGATTTTCAGTTATTGATCGATCATTGCTATGAACTTGAATATGTCTAATCCCTCATAGGGAAGAGGACCGATCCCTCCCAACTCCTCTATTTGATGTTCGAACCCTAGAGTAGACTCCCTAAGGTCCCTTCAGTTTGTTTCCAAAGTTTCACTTCAATTCGCCTTGTGTTTTTTAAGTTATGGAGTGATCATCATTGAGTTATGTCGTGTACATCTTGTTTAATCCAATCCCTTTATTCCAATCCTTCTATTCTGATCCCTCTCCTGGCGGAAATATTATTTCCATACGTAGCCATTTTTCAAGTGTTGTCCATCTGAATTCATCCAACTATCATCCATAGTTCCAAATATAATCAATCGCCATTCCTGGTAACCATCTCTTTGGGCTTTCTGCCTTGATGATCGTGAAGTCTGTTGGGTTAATCTGCATGTGTACTATCTTGGCAAAAGGCGGGTTAACAAGTAGGAATTAAAAATGGGAAGTTTTAATAAATGGAATTGGAAAGGTTTTACTCTCCTCATTAAAACAAAATCCCCTTATTCATTTCCTACTTTAATTTTTCTTTCTTCTTATTTCCTCCATCCATGGCTGCAACCCTCTAGTCAAATTTCTTACCGAACTCAATTTCAAACCAAATTAAAACAATAAATAAAATTCAAAGGTACATGGTTCATCCAATTCTATTAATATTGATTTAAAGATTCCAAGGAGGAACTTGTAGATTAAGGTGTCACAAAGGGTTTGATAAAACAATGGTAAATTCTTTTCTCCAAATTACAATATGTCATCCACACCCCAATCTATATGTCTATTTTGCCAAAATATATTTATTTATGAGAATTTTAATTTATTGAGATTGTTTGTAACATTTGTTTCCTTCTAATTATAAACTTTGCAAATTATGAATGAACGATGTTTATAGACTTGTATCAATGTTTTAGCGTTGGTTATGATTTTATAAATTAGACTCGAGTTTTTTTAGATCTGATTTGAAGGAAAAATTTATTTTTTTCTTAAATTATGTATGTATATATAGATATTTGTGTGTGTTTAATTTATTAACATTGTTTGTCACATTTGTTACCTTCTAAATTGTAGACTCTGCAAATTATGAATGAACGATGTTTATAGACTTGTATCAATGTTTTGGATTTGGTTATGATTTTATAAATTAGATTTAAGTTTATTTAGATCTTATTTAAAGGAATATTTTATTTTTTCTTAAATTATATATATATATATATATATCTATGTGTGTGTGTGTGTATTTTTAATACACAAAGAGATATACAAACGCTTATTATAGTATGTTATTCGAAGTTATATTATAACTAAAATTATTTTACATGTTCAGATCTGAAATATTTATGTTTATCTAATTCTCTATTAGATTTGAAATTCATTTACTATTTGATATATCTATATATTTAATAAGAGCTGAAGATGAATATGTGTTAGTACCAAAATGCGGCACCAACACCCAAGAGATAATGCAGAGAATGAAATTGAATAAAATGTAAATTAAAATGAGCAAAAACATAACAACACACATTTATAGTGGTTCTGCCAATCGTTGCCTACGTCCGCTTGAGGTATTTATTGATGATGTAGTTGTTTTACAAGTTTCGTTCTTTTTGTTCGTTGCCATTGCATAGGAATTACAAGAGATTATATCAAAATTGTAAGAGAGCCAAAAAATCCCAAAAATGATGCCCTTCCATGTCTATTTATAGTTGTAGGCCGTTTGAAAAAGCTTCATCATATCCTCCTCCACGTTCTCCATAATGTAGCCGCAGTTATACTCGAGAAGAAATGGCCTTATCAACAAACAGCCATGGATCGGTACCGATCCATAAGATCTTCGTATGGAGTCTTCTAACCACTTCGGGATGTAGCAACATATCGTTAGCTTTGTGTTTCCAAATGTGTTTGTAGTGCTATGAGCTTGTTTCAGAGTCAATTGGATGGATCGATGGAGGAGTAAACTTGTTAGTTTCTAACATTTGAGACGTTCGATAGAAAATGATAGGCAATCGATCAATGGAGTTTGGAATAGGCTTCTGGCATCAAGACTAAGTAGTAGGAGGAAAATGAGTGATTTCGAGGAGGTACTATAGATCGGTACTGATCCATAACCATGGACTAGTGTCAAACCATTAGATTGATGGACCGTGTGGTGAAACTTTTGGATTAGCCTTGTTTTTGTCTTGTGACCTTGATCATACTTAGTTTTTGGGTTTACGGCTATCTCTTTGGGCCTTCTACCTCGATAGCTTTCAAGTTCCATTCATCAAGTTAGTGTAGACACTGCCTGGTTAACAAGCTGGATATCACTTGCCCTCCAAAGTGCATCTTGTTGCAAACATGATGTGCTTTGAACCGAGATAAGTCAGGATTGCCATATCGGACTCTAGTCCATGCTCTGAATGGTTGTTATCCTCTTTCGGATCTTTTCAGTAAAGTGTTGCGTCTAGAACCATTCGCTATGATACTTTGTTAGCATCTAAGACTATAAAAATTGGTGTGTGCTCTCATGATCTGTCATTTCGAGCTTGGTAATTATGAACTGATTCCTTTTCCAGGTCGTTCAGGTTTGAGTGTGCTTTCCTTTTTCTCCAGTTATTGAATGCTGAGTATGCACATATACAAATGCTTTGATTTTCCATCGTGCCTTAGTTCCATGTACAAACTAGTTCTTGTGAAGCACTATACAAACATGCGCACGTATACATATTTCATTTTTTTTCTTTTAAAATGTAGATCGATCGGTACGGATCCATGGGCATGGATCAGTACCGATCCACGACCTTGGAATGAGGCAATTCTTCTGCCTATTATTTTGGTTTGTGGCCTCTATACTTGGACTGTTTCCTTTTCTCCTTCACTTTATTCTTGCTATCCAATCTCAAGCTCTCGGTTGCCTTTGAAGAACTTTACGTCGAAAATCAAATTTAACACTGTCACCCTACGACCTTTGAATCGCCACTGCCTTCTCACTAGACACGACGTCGTTCATCATGCGTAGGTTGAACCTGAACCATAGTTTATGCCCGAACCATCACTTCATCCCCAAATTTATCTCCAGATTCATGCTTCACGCTCAACCTTTAACACAAGGCTTGACTGTAACAAATCAATAGGTAGGTGGATGGACCGATGGAGAACTCGAATCAATCTCATATTGATGGCTACGCGAGGGATCAGGGAAGGGAGTTGAAAAGAGACGAAAACCCACCAAGGGTATGGATCAGTAACGATCCTACCCTTAGAGATTTTTGGTTTTCAAACTCTCTTGTGAGAGTAGCAATGTCAATCAATATTGAATTTTTTTCAAACACTATTTCCTGGATTCCCAAGCGTTTCCAAGGCTTGGTCAATGACATGAAGGCCCGTCGAGATTGTCAACGATGATGGTCACTACGGATGAAGTTAAAACCTTTGAATGAATTGTTGTACAATATTGGAAATCGGCACCGCATGACACTGCATAATACTAGACTAGGCTTTCACTTTAGCATGGGGCATGACTTTTAATCAATCCGATATTAACTATTTATTGAGTTTTGATAGATATGGATCGTAGACTTTTCGAGCATCTCTTTGCTCAGGTTGTAGGTCCATCAATGTCCAGATATGCCAAATCAGATATCGAAAATCAAGCTCGGGTTCCATTTGCTCGACAAACTCTAGTACGACATGTACCATAACTTGGAAACCCACAGGTAGAGCAATCTATTTTGGAAGTTCTGGTAGAGTCTATAGAAGGGCCAAAAGTTGAACCTGCCCCTGACACTCTTAATGATGCAGTTATATTAGATGATCTTGTCAGTTCTGTTGCTTCAAAAATCAAGGAAGGATCACTTAGAAGAATTTGTGAGAAGCACAGAGATATCTTAGTTCCGACGCACCACCAGAGAGCACACCATCCGCCAAATAGGCATATAACATGTAATAGGTTTATGTGCATGTAGGAGATGTCCCACCATTTAATCAGTTCATCCGACAAGTTCTACATTTTTTGTGACTGGCTCCAAAACTCAGCTTCACCTAATAGCTATGCATTCCTTCAAAGTATATTCATTATATTTGCTTGCCATTTCGATCGATTCCCCAGTAATCAAGAGATCAGATATTTATTTAGCTTCAAGAGTCGCAAGGAAAATCCTTCCCTCATCTTTTTAGAGCCATCCATGGGGTGTCGAATCGTGGTTGGCACTTGGAACAAACTAAGCTATTTTAAGGAGGAATTCTTCTTCGCTCGCTGTCCTTCTGGATTTGCACAGCGATGGTTATCTCCTCGTAAGTTCTATCCCTATTCTTTTCATACAAGCTTGGGTCCATTGTTTTGCTATCGTTGAACGTCTTTATCATTCCTTGTAGATGTACCACCTAGGCCTAACAATCAAGCTCTAGCAATAACCCTCCGACAACTTCACTAAATCCCAAAAGAGGAGGGAGAGGCTAAGGCATTGCTTACTGATGAAAATCTGCATGCTTACAACTTATTGGAGTTTGATCGAAGTGTTGGTGTTGCTTCAAAAGCCTCCAATAGTGATGAAACTGATTCTTTGTCCAAATATATTAGAGATCACTCACTAGTGCCCTCAGTTCATAGTATAGAAATTGAGATTGGCAACATGCAGGAGCATGTTGAAGAAGGTGAAATTAGAGGTGAAGGTGAGGTAGGAGGTAACAGAGAAGAAGAAAGCCAAGCTGGTACAAATGTAGGTCATGACCCATCTGGTGACGAAGACGATGAAGACCAACAACCACTTTAGAGGCCTTAAGATTAAAATTAGCAAAAAGAAGACTCTGATTCTGCCTCTACCGGCCACAACTGCATTTGAAACTCCTATATAGGTTTCAGAGGATCCTTTTACTGGTCTTGGGCCAATTCCCAATGTAATCGACTCCTTTGGCTCGCCAATATGAGTATTGGGGATGTTGGGTCGCCCATTCGTTTCGCAGAGAACATGCCTTCAACAAAGCAGGAGAGATCACCCTTTTCAGCAAAGTTAAAATCCACGGTCCGTTGGAGGGACACTAGGACACTTGCACACACACATGCACTGCACTTTAATCAGTTCATGTTGTGTTCAAATTCAATCATGGCTAATCCATCCTTATCTTATTTGTAAATTCGATGAAGTGACGTGGACTGTATGAGGACTTTCCGGATCAAATGGAGTATCAGCCGAGGCTTAAACCAATCACGTGACCTCATAAGTCTAGCCATGATTCCGATTCCAACCAGTGTTCAAGCCATGATCGTGGAAATAGATAGAAAGATTATAGGCCACATGACTCGTCGTTGAGGCGTCGATCTAGATCCATGTCACCAAAATCTAGGGGTTTGGATAAACATTCTAGTCACCATGATGACATTACTTGTGATGAACCTTCTCGCACTTCACTCTCTGCTAAACAAACAATGCCATCTCATACTTCTCAGCACTCACAACGTCACTCAAAATCCATTGCCTCTATGCCCCTCCTAGAAAGATGCCTGTTAAGAAACTGATCGAGCAGCCGGTTGTAGAAACAGAGCAACCGATCGCCTCAAACAAACTCATATAGCAGAAATAAAGTAATGCTTTCCAAAGATTAACTTTAAAGTTTGCAAGTTCGTTCAAAACTTGAAAGATATTCCTGCGTATATCTAGACTGAATCGATTTCTTATGTCAGTGATGTTTATGATCAGTATTTCATTTGGAAAAGGTTAGTAAAGATGATCTCGGAATACACCAAGAATTTAGATGCTGAGAGTGTAGGGATGAAATTCACAGTGAGCCAGAATGACGAAACCATTACCCATCTCGACAAAGAACTTGCTGAGTTAAAGAAAGCAAAGGAAGATGCCGACCAAAAAGATCACTTAAGCCATGTCGAATCTATTCATCACCGGAACTTCGAGCTAGCAGAAGAAGTGAAAAAGTTGAAGGCATAGCTTGAAGGAGAAAGAAAGAGAAAGATAAGGCACCTTAAACATCTCACAATTACTGTGAAGAACTGCTCGACGTGCACTAGACAAGGAAAAAGGAGTGGATGAGCTGGTGCAGCTACAGAGAGGAAAACTGACGAGCTGGTGGCAGCTGCAGAGAGGCGGGTCAAAAATAGTTTTGATCCTCTCATCACCAACTATAATGCCAATGTTCTTAAGTTTCAAGATTTAGCATGGCTTAGCAAAAGTTATCCTCGTGCCTTAGTGATGGGATGAGAGAAAATTGTGTGAGAAGAGCGAGAATATTTGGAAGGAAGGCAAAGTGGACCTGGTAAAGCTGGAGAAAGAAATCGTAAGTGTAGAGGAAATTGAGGCTCTCAGAGCAGATGAGTTCATTTTTCACCCGAAACTAGCTGCCACAGTTCAAAAGGACCAAGCCGAAGGTTTCGATGGTACTCCTCAGGACCCCACTACAGGCCTTACTTCCGGGCCTCCAGCTGTCTCTATTACTCCGTCCAATCCTGGGTATAATCTTGATGCCTTGCAACTCCATAAGCCAAGTGTGCTATCTCTTATTCAGGAGGGGAACTCAGATGGCATGCTTGCTCACACTGAACCTCAATCTAGTGGAGGTATATCGTTGATCTCACTCATATTTGAGAGAGCACACATGACGTCGGTCAATGTCGCTAATCTCTTATTTCATCTTTCTCAAATTTAAAATCAGCCTGCAATTCCAAGTCTTCCCAAAGAGGGCTCTCGGTCAGGATCAGAAGCAATGATGACCGATTCAATGGTGTGACCATCTCTAAAGTAATCCCGAGCATCCTGGTCAGTGATGCCCTTGGTACAAACGCATAAATGATCAGCGCGCTACAAGAAGAGGGACTTGACGACTTTCAGAAAACACATGCAAATGATGATGTTGAGATCTTCGAGATGCTTGATCTTGCTCAAGGGATTCCAACGAACAAACTTCTTGAAAAACATCTTAAGTCCACTGCAGAAATTAAGCAAGAGCCGATTGACTTTTTTACTCCTCCTTTGTTAATAGCTTTACCCGACGAGACCATTTTTTGCTTCGGTCATGCTACCCATGGTTGGGAGCACTTAAAGCATGTCTGCCGTAATGTTACCTAGCTCGCCTTCGAAGGGAAAAGGAAGTGGAAGAAGAATAAGGAAGAAACCAGAGGGATCCGATGAACCATCTTCTGCAAAGAAGAAAGAGAAAAAGAAGAGGACCATGAAATGATCAGCCATCTTCTTTGTGCTTTTGATTGTATAATATTAGGAACCAGCTTTTGTTTTCAGGTCGGTTTTGTGCGGGTTTGGCCCACGCTTTTGCTTTCAATCTAGTTGTCAATAATACTTGTACTTTTTCTTCCATGTCTTATTTTGGTTATGAATAATAAAGACTTTTTATTTCGTTCAAGTCTTGCATGAGTTTGTCTAAGTGTTCAAGAAATGTGCTTTACATTCAATGTATTTGCGGCCCACTTCTCCTTATCATCACCGGTCTAAGTTACTAGTCCGTTCCATTATTTGCAAGTAAAGAATGATTGCCAAAGTGTGTGCTTGCATATGACCATGTTCGGATCCAGAATTTGGTCAAACTCCACTTGGTCGGAGAGTTAACTTAAACATCCATTCGAGGATGTTTTGAGTGCGATCGTGCCTAACTTCGAGCGTCAATTGAGGCAATTCATCTTTCGATGTCTCTTTGGACATCCTTCTCTGGAATATATGCTCTAACCATGTCATATTCTGGGTGTTGGTTGGAGTTAACCACTTAATCATAATGGTTTAAACATCCTTTTCCAGAGCGTTTGTCATTGATCATGCCTAACTCTGGTGTTGATCGATGTAGGTAAGATCCTGCTTATCTTCGAGCGTAGAACTTTTGTCCTCCCCGCTCTAAGCAAGGCGTGGATGCTCTACTGAACTCTGGGCACAAGCAGTAGAGGCGAATTGTCTCGTTCAGCCTTTTAGTATTTGTGATCCCGCCCCTAAGTCATGAGTAAGAGGAATTGTTTAGCATCTCTCTGGACGCCAACTATGGTTGAGCTATGTGTGTCCATTCATGGACTATAGGAGCTTGATTGGCACCTATCTTCGGGTACCTACATGCCTACATTTTGTACATGCAAGTTCGTTTAAGCATATGTCACCGATCCTAATGTAAAGTCAAGCACAGATAGATTCAAAAGTCACTTATTTTATGAACATTAGAAACGACAGATTCTATCTTATTACACAGCTTTGATTAGGTATGTACAAATTTACATTCAAGTGAAAAAGCATCGTAAATGTTCGCTATTTCATGCCCATAGGAGTGAGACCTCGGCCACCGTTACCAACTTGAATGTGCCATCTCCAAGCTTTTGTTTTATTACATATGGACCTTCCCAAGTCACGCCCAAGTTCCCAGGGCCAGAGAAGATTCGTTTAGGAACAAGGTCGCCAATCTCAAAGGTTCGAGTTTTGACTATGGTATTGTAATATCGAGCGACTCGATTCCGATGTGCAGGTGCTCTCAACTCGGCTTTGTCATGCTCCTTATCAATCATATTGAGAGATTCCAACAAGAGTTCCTTGTTCGTTCGTGGATTATAGTGAGTTACTCAATGAGAAGATACTTTAAGTTCAACCAGGATCATAGCCTTTGATCCATAAGCTAAGGCGGATGGAGAGTGGCCAGCTGCTGACCTATGGGTTGTTCGATAACCCCAAAGTGCTAATGGAAGTTCATCGACCCACTTGCCCTTAAGCTTCTCCAAACGTTTCTTGAAAATTGACTTCATGATTTTCTTAGTTGCTTTGACCTATCCATTTGCCTGGGGTTTTCCACTGCAACAAACCTCTTCTCGATACGGTGCCTACGGTAGAAATTTTAATATTTGACACTGTTAAATTGGGTCCCGTTATCGAAGATAATCATTTGTGGAACCCTAAAATGACATATGATGTTTTTGACCACAAATTTGATTCTTTTCTTTATGATGATTGTGGCTAACGCTTTGCCTCATCCCATTTAGTGAAGTAATCAACTGCGACGATACCATATTTCACATCACCCTTTGATATTGGCAACGCACCAATAATATTGATTCCAAAGACTACAACAACAAGGGATTGACCATCTGAGTAATCTCTATTGCCAGGACTTTTGGAATCTTAGAGAATCTCTAGCACTTGCCATACTTTCTGGTGTAATCAGTTGCATCTTGGTTGACAGTTGGCCAGAAATTCTCATAACGAAGGATCTTCTTCGCCATGGTTTGCCCATAGTGTAGTCGCCACAGGCCCCTTCATGAATCTTAAGACTCATTTGGCCTTACCACCAGTGACACACCAAAGCATAGGGACCATGAATCCTTTCATATAAAGTACTCCTTCTTGCATGATGAAACTTGCAGCTTTAAGAAGGAGTTGACGCCGTTCATTCATATCTGGAAGGATTCCTCTCCACAAATAGTTCTTAATCGGAGTCATCCATGACTTCTTTTTAGGTTCAGCCTCCAAGATCTAATCGACATCCATCTGGTGATGCTCGAAGCTAATAGTACCTCCATTGGAACCAGACCCATAAGCTGTCCATCTTCGGAACTAGCCAACTTAACTACTGAGTCGGCCTTCGTATTCTTCTCTTTGGAAATATGTGTTATCGTGTAATATTAAATGTCACTAAGTATCTCAAGGGCCCAGTTTAGATAAGGAGCTAGCCTTGCTCCTTTGGCCTAAAACTCTTTCCATACTTGATACACCACTAGTTAGGAGTCATAAAAAATATGCAAACCCTTAACTCCTAACTCTTTGCCAATCTTAAGTCCTGCAATCAGAGCTTCATATTCTGCTTCATTGTTCGTTATAGGAAAATCAAGTTCTAGGGCATAACAAATCAGATATTCTTTGGGAGTCGCCAAAGCAGATCTTGCACCAGAACATCATTCATTAGATGCACTATCTGTGTACATCTTCCATCTGGCATTCTGCTACCCGCTGCTCCTTGGATTATTATCTCGCATAGTGTATTCAACAATGAAATCTGCTAAAGCCTTAGCCTAGATTGCTCTCCTAGGATGATAGGTTATTGTGTAGTATCTCAATCCAATGTTGCATTTCAATAGCCTTCCAGAAGTCTCAGGTTGTTGTAAGACCTGTCTCAAGAGCTGGTCAGTCAGAACTTTGATCGGATGAGCCTGAAAGTAGGACAGAGCTTCCTTGAAGTGATCAACATGCAGTATGTAAGCTTCTCCAGCTTCGGATAGTTCTTTCTGCTTCGGTCGGCCACTTACTGATGTAGTACACCAGTTGTTGGATTCGGGACTCCTCTCGTACAAGTGCGGCGCTCAAAGCGTTCACCGACACTCAAGATAAATAAACAAATCCTCATCATCCAGTGGCTTTGACAGAATGAGGGGTCTCTCCAAGTGATCTACTTGAACCTACAATGCGTCTATGCACTATTGCATCCAAGCAAAATTTCTCTTCCCTTTCTTGATCATATCAAAGAAAGGGATGCATTTGTCAGTGGGTTTGGAGATGAATCGACTCAGGACGGTGACATTCCCATTCAAGCTTTGAACGTCTTTGATTTCCTCTGAGGCTTGGATGTTCCTCAATGCTTCAACTTTCTCTGGATAATCTTTGATCCCATGGAAGTTCATGATGAAGCTTAAGAATTTCCCCAACGCAATGCTGAATGAGCATTTCAAAGGGTTAAGCTTCATCCAGTACTTCCGAAGAACACATAACATCTCTTCCAAATCATCGACGTGGTTCCCAAATCATGGTGACTTCATAAGCATATCATCTATGTAAACTTCGATCGATTGCCCAATCTGATCTTTAAAAATCTTGTCACCAATCTCTAGTAAGTCGCTCTAGCGTTTTTTGATCCGAAGGGCATAACAAGATAGCAAAACAATTTCAGATCGGTTATAAAGCTGGTATGTTCCTAGTATGGCACGTGCATCGGTATTTGATTGTATCCAGAGTATGCATTTATGAACGATAACAATTCATGTTCGATTGTTGAGTCCACCGGTTGATCTATCCTTGAGAATGGGAAGCTGTACTTTGGGCATGCCTTGTTTAGGTCAATATAGCAGACAAATGTCCTCCACCTCCTGTTTGACTTTTTTACCAAGACTGGATTTGATACCCAATTCAAGTACAAGGCATTACAGATGAAGCCATTATCTTTCAAATTTTCCATTACTTCTTTGAGTGCAGCGGATCTCTCTGAACTAAGGCTGTGACATTTTTGTTTCACAAGAACGAATTTAGGAGTTATATTTAATGCATGGCTCGCTATCTCCTACGATATTCCACACATGTCTGAGTGAGTCCAAGCGAACACATTCTGATTCGCCTAGAGAAAACCAACTAACTCTTTCATTATTTTCATGCCAAGCAAAGATGACCTTCAGGACCCTTGTAAGGTCATCCTGGCTGATTGGAATGTTGATTGTCAACTCAGTTGAAGCTGCCCATCCATATTTCGGCTCTCTCGACGGATCCATATCCTTATGGAACCGACTGTTCTGCCCAAGCCAGGGCTCAAACGGTGGTTGCTATGCATCTAGAGCCTTGATGCAGAGAGTCCTCTCTATACCCTCTCCTTTCTCTCTTCGCCTCGCCTCTTTTAGTTTGGCGACATAACACTCACGGCCATGCCCTTGATCTTCTTGAATTATTCCCACACCATTTTTGATTGGTAACTTCATCGTTAAACTCCATGGAGCGATGGCCACTCTAAATTCAGCAAGGGCCAATCGGCCCCAAAAAGCATTATAGGCAGAATAAATATCAAACACAACAAAAGGCACAACCCGCATGCGGTCACTCGCTCCAAGTACCACTGGTAGATCCATGCATCCTACAGGCTTAGTAGTAGTCCCATTAAATTCCTAGATCCAAGATTTACACGGCTTTAAGTCATTGCCCTTCAAAAGCATCTGGTCGTAGGCTTTCTCGAACAGAATGTTGACTGAACTTCCACAGTCAACAAACACTTTCCTCACAATAGTAGGGCCAAACATGGACGATATCACAAGCGGATCAATCGTCGGGGCCTCTACCCCATCAACATCTCTGTTTTGGAACAAAATACCATCTGTCATAGTTCTATGTTTCTTTGCCATAACATTGTCCTCGATGGAAAATCAACTCTCATTCATTGCATGCTTTAACGCTCCCATATATCGCTCCATCTCATTCTAACTTTTGTCAGCTGGATGCGGTCCACCAATAATAGTATTTATCACAAGATGTTTCTCAAGCCATCTGGGCTCATCAACACCAGTCCCTGCTTGCCCTTGCTGGGGGTTTAAAGTTCCTTGCCTGTTATCCTATGGGGCTAGCGCAAATTTTTGTAATTTCTTTTTGTGAATCAAATCTTTGATCACATCATGCAGAGGCCTGCATTCGTTGGCGTTGTGACCATGTATTACATGAAATCTGCAAAACTTGCCAGATTTCATCTCCTTCTCAATCGACTCCTTGGAAGTCGGCTTCCTGTACTTCTCTTTACCCCGAGTAGCTAAATTTATGTTTTCAATCGAGTTGTTCAATGGAGTGTAATTGTCAAACTTCGGGATACTTGCACGTCTCCTTGAATCTTGCTTCTTATCTTTAGCCCCATCATTGTTCTCACTTTACACACTACTTCGATTCTCTATATTAACATCAACATTGTCGAAATTTCCTTCAGATTATTTTACAGCAACATTACTTTGTATTACCTCTACCGACTGTCCGAAATTGGTTTTCCTGTCGCTAGCACTTGCCTCTTCCAAGGGTAAGAACTGATTTTCCTTTCTATAAAACACGTCAATTATTCGTAAGAGTTTCATCTTTAACCATCTCTCAAAGTTAGTCTTAGGAAGGATTCCTCTAATCATTCCATTAGCACAATATCCACCTATGCATTACTAACTTTGGTCGCTGCGGTATTAAACCTATGCAAGGAATCTTTCAATGACTCTTGCGCTCCTTGGAAGAGGTTGGAAAGTGACATGATGTCCTTTGGATGAGTTGCGCATGCGGAATTGCTCAATAAATTTCCACGCCAATTGCTCGAAAGATGATATGGATCTCGGTGGAAACTGGGTGAACCACATCATCGCCACTCCCTCCAGAAAAATCGGGAAACAATGACATCATACAACATTGGTAGCTCTAGCAGAATCCAAATGCTAATCGTACTTCATCAAGTGTTACCTTGGATCCGTCTTCCTATCATATGACGACATTGTTGGCATTACAAACCTCCTTGGGTATTCCTCACGAAAGGATATCTTTCATGAATGGATTCTGGCTCGGGGAGGAACCCCCTCATCATTAATCTGATGCTGGCTCTCAATTGTAAGTCTCCCGACCATTTTAGTCAAATCTGGCTCAGGTGGATCTACTAAATGGCAGTTATGATGTCCAACCCTATGTGATTGGCCCGACAAACGATCTTGGTTGCTTTCATGATACCTGGGTTCTCCAAACTCCAGGAGAACCGTTTGTTCAGCAGTTTCGTAAAGATGATCTCTCCACGATAGATCTGCAGCACTTGCCTGATCTCCAACATTCTGGCCGCTTATAGCACGTCCTAAAGCCAAACCTGTGTCATCACCCAGAAGTCGACCACTTGAACCATGATTATATGGTTCGAAACTGAAACCTCTGGATGGATCGGTACCGATCTATAGGCTTTGACTGCGGTTCGACCCCGTCTTCTATTTTGACCTTTCGATGTCCTTTTGAACCATCTACTTCCTATTCTTCTACCTTTGCTCTAACAACGAGGAACTGTCAGATTCTGGACCAGAAGGCATTCTGTCCCTCCCGTTTCTCCTACGGCTATTTTTCAGTTGATCCAACAAATCCAAGCTCTGTTTCATTTGCTGATTCAGTTCATTGCGGCTTTCCTAGAGCTTGTCTTTTATTTGCTTCATCATACGGTCCATCTCGACCTTAATAATCACATCTTTCGGGTTTTGACCTTCGTTAACGGCTGGCTGTGCAACCTCCTCGACATGTTGAAAACCCGCGTTCTCAACATACTTAGCATCACGTGAAGTAGTGGATCGATCCCTTCTAAGAGCCATGGTGGAAAGCACTTGTGTAATTTTTTGAAAAATTGAATGGTTAAAAATTCCAAAAATGAAGAAAACTGGATCAATCTCTTGGATTTAGGCAATCCAATAGTAGATGATGGATCCAAACAGATTGAGAATTGGTTCTCAGTGAAAGCATTAAAATATTATTACCAAAAAGTGGCACAAACACCTAAGAGATTATGTAGAGAATGAAATTGAAGAAGAAGTAAACTAAAATAAGCAAAAATAGAACAACACACGTTAATAGTGGTTCGTCCAATGATTGCCTACATCCACTTGAGATTTTTATTGATGTTATAGCTATTTTATAAGTGTTGTTCTTATGGTTCGGTACCACTCCATATGCAGATATAAGGGATTACATAAAAATTACCAGAGAGCCAAAAGATTCCCGAAATGATGCCCCTCCATGCCTATTTATAGCTATAGGTCGTTGGGAAAAGCTCCATCACGTCTTCCTCCATGTTCTCCATGATGTAGCAGCAACTGTACTCAAGAAGACATGGCCTTATCAGCAAATAGTCATGGATCGGTATCGATCCATAGGCATGGATTGGTACTGATCCATAAGATCTTCTTATGGAGTCTTTTAACCACTTTAGGATGAAGTGAAATATCATTAGCTTTGTTTTTCCAAACTTGTTTGTAGTACTATGGGCTTTTTTCTAAGTCAATTGAATGGATCGATAGAGGAGTAAACTTCTTGTTTTTCTAGCATTTGAGATGTTCAATAGCAAATGATAGGCGATCGATCAATGGAGCTTAGAATAAGCTTTTGGCATCAAGACTAAATAGTAGGAGGAAAATGGATTGATTCTTAGAAGATCCTATAGATCGGTACCGAACCATAACCATGGATCGGTACTGAACCATCAGATTGATGGATCGTGTGTGGAACATTTGGATTTGCCTTGTTTTTGTCTAATGACATTGATTGTACTTAGTTTCTGGGCTTTATAGCTATCTCTATGGGCCTTCTACCTCGATAGCTTTCATGTTCTATTCGTCAAGTCAGTTTAGGAACTGCTTGGTCAAAAGGCTGGATGACAATATGAATATTGGTATTGCATACCAAATGTTTGAATGTTTTCAATTGTATTATATTTGAATGGTGATTTGATTTCCAAATTTTTGTATAATATTTAAAATGCAAAAGTTCAATAGTAAACAATTTTGTTTGTAGATTATTATATTACCTTTTGACTTAAAGATTGGATCTTGTTTAACTAAGAAAATTTGTGTGAGACGGGTTGTTTTTGCTTTCTCTTTTCATTCAATCACCAAATCTTCAATTATTCCTAAAATGACTAATTTAATAATTTTCTTTCCTTTTTTGTTCAATCACCATTTCTTCGGTTATGCCTTAGATATCTAATTTAATACATATGGTTTTGATTTCAAACTATGTTCGTATACAAATAATTAGCAATACATGATACACACATACAAATTCCTAAACTATATATACGGTACAATTAATATGTGTATACATACCATATACACACATCGTGGTATATTTAAACATATGTATATAGTTAGGCTTTATATTTTTTATATGCATTTGAATTATTTCATGCCTATGTAAGTATAGTATATATGTATATGCAATTGATATAAATCACTATATCTATATGTATATACAAATAGTTATGCACATGCTTATTCATCTCTTTATATAGTTATATCATTGAATGTATACATGATATATTTAAACAAACATATAGTTAATTAATTAATGTGATTAATTAATAAATATAAAACAGTTTTATCTAAATATTATTTTATTTAATAATTAGATTGATGTTAGTTAATAGACCTTATAGGTCCATTAAGATCCAAATAGAGATTTGATTTGATATTTACCTATTTTGCTCACTGCCAAAATGGCCCGGACCCAATAATGGCATCAAAGCTCATATGGTCTATGCATTCTAATTAACCAACATTAAGGGCCAACCAATAAACTTTCCAATCTGAAGGATATTTAGAATAGTAGTATCTAGGCTTAGGGTTGAATTAAAAGAATTCTCCCCTCCCTGGCTATTAGTATGGCCTAATAAATAGAGTAAGTCCAAAAAGTTGGTCCATCCAAAGTTATTTGGGCCTTAAACTAATTTTCAAATTAAGATTCCAAAATTTAACATATATTTCAAATTTAACTATAAAGTTTAATACGTAAAAGGAAATTTTATAAAGGTTGTAAAATAAAATTAAAATTTTCAAAATTATTTTGAGAAATTAATCTAATAAATTTTGAATTTTTTAATTAATGTTATTAACTTTATAAGTAATTAATTGAAATTTCATTAATTAAAAGATTTATATATATATATATACACATACACAACTATAAAGGTAATAGTTGAGTATTCATCTTAAAATTTTTTAAGGTAAATTTAATAAAATTTCAAAATTTATTAAAATATCTGATTAAACATTTTAATTAAATATTTGATAAATAATTAATTAATGAAAAAATATATACCGATATATATAAAGGTTATAGTTTAATAATTTAAAATGTTATGATTTTCTAAAAATTATTTTAAGAAACTAAACTAGATAGATTTTTATAATTTATTGAATATTTAATTAATTTTTTTAATCGAATAATTGATTAAACATATTATATATATATATATATATTGATATATATATAACTATAAAGGTTATAGTAAAATATTCTTCTTAAGTTTAAGATGGTTTTTAAAATAAAATTTAGTTAAATTAAGTTTTTTTGAAAAACCTTGCTATAGTAGCAAGGAAATAGAGAATGTCAATTCTTAAACACTTTCATACAAACAAAAGAACAAAATAAATAGAAAAGAAAAGGTAGACCAGCCCATCAAAGCTAACGCTAAAACCATAAAAAAGCGCCGCTACTTCATCTTGGGTCATAATCGATACTCTAGCTGCTTAGCAGATCTATGTCACCCTCCTCAAATTCCTTAATTCTTCTATGAAATTAAGCTCTCACATCAACCTTTACTAATTTTTCCATCTGATCAACAATGAGTTATCCCCAAAATGGTTCTACCATTCCTCTCCATCCACACATGATGAATGAGTGTTACAGCAGCTATAAACACTACATCTTTTCCAATACCCTTGCAATTATAATGTTTGTTAAGGGAGCTTAACTCCTCGATGAAAACTGGCTCTGATGCTGACAACCATGAATGTAGTTGGTCTTATGCAGGTAATCATCACATACATGCTTTGTATGCAGTAAAGCTGAATATTTTTGCAATAGGACGAGTACATATAATCTTCCCCCAATTAACAGTAGATGATTCTATTAGTACCTTAGGAATTGGTTTTGATGATAACAACATATGACATTATATAAAATATAGATACTAATGTTTTTATCAAGTTATATTAGCAAATAGTGTGTGATATTAGACAGGTATTAATTAAGAAGACTATACAATATCAAGAGAAGATTCAAGAGGCAGATATAGAATTCAAGAGTTAGAGATTGAAGACTCCTGAGTATTGAAGAACTCAAGATATCACAGATAAGTTATAGAGTCTTAGAATTTTTGTTAAAACTCTGATAACATTTCTTTGACTCTCTCTCTCTCTCTATTTCTCCTTTTCAATGATTTTCAAATATTTTAAAAATAGTTTTAAAAGAATCTTTGTTTTCAAAATAGCCTTCAAATTATTTCTATCTTTTGATTTTATTGCATTTTAAGTTTTTAAGTATTTTTAATATATTTTGAATATTATACTTTGTTATAATTTTAGTTTTTAAAGATTTCTAAATATTTATAAGTTTATTATAATATTTGTTATTAATTTGATTTCAAATATATTCACGTTTACTTTATATCTATTATTTTCAAAAGAAATTCATATTTAAATCCTTTATATATTTAAATATATTTCTATAAAGTTTTCTTAAGTTTGATATGATTAAAATATGTATAAACTATGTTTAGATGATTTTACAAAGTATTAAAATATTTCACAAACTTTAATATTTTCAAACTAATGTTTATAAAGCGTTTTTCAATTTGGTGAAGGATATATCGACATATCCAATTCTTATATGTCGACATAGTGACCCAATTTTCAAAATTCAAATTTTGAATAGAAGTGTCTTTTCGTCGTATCTCTTCGCAAATAGACACGACTATTGTTTCTCTATAAATAAGGGTTAAACCAATGAATTTTTATTAACTACTTTCTCAAATTTTCTCTCCTCTTTCACTCTTTTGATTTCTAAATGAAAATCTATTCAAAATATTCTCAAATTCAATCAGAATCAAATTCAAACTCCAGTGATTTGATTCTCTATTGATTACTCTCTCATCTCTCACACTCAAACAAGATCAAAGTGCTATTTAAGAGGTTATATGATCATTTGTAGTCAAGATCAACTATCTGAGTCTGTCAAACCCTATCATCATACTCGTTTATTGATGGGTGAGAAGGTAATCCATGTAAATCAATTGGGTGTGCTTAGTAGCCCAAAAATCTTGTGGGTGTGCTTGTGGCCCATGTAAATCAAGTGACTCTGCCCAAAGATGGGAAAGTTTGGAGGGTGTGCCTCGTTGCCTTGAAATCAACATTGTATTTGCTTCGCTATTTAAAAAAATTTATATAAGGAATTGTACAGGACTGGATGTAGGGTAACTATGAACCGGTATAAAATCCCGTGTATGTTCTTTTCTTGTTACTTTTAATGCATTCATATTTATCCATGTTTGAATCTGTGATTGTTAATTGCATTGTTTAAACTATAATCTTAAAATAATTCAAAAAAGATTCACAAAAATTATAAAACACTATTCACCCCCTCCCTCTAGTGTATAATTAGCTTTAAGATCCATCATCCTCCGCTAAACTAACAGATGCAACGGTAATTGAGTCCCATACTGCTGAAAAGTTGAAATTATTAGAATCTGAACTTTTCCAGTAATCATCTATATGCTCTGTGCCAATATGAAGTTACGTAATAATATCTGCTAGCTCTTTGGTAATGATAATCTATCTGGATGGAAACTATTTCCTTCAATAATACAATTCACTGTCGTATTAGATGCATGACATAGAGATAATTTATACCAACCCAATAGATCCACTATAGATTTATGGTTCGACCAAGGGTTGAACCATAAAAAAGTTGACTGACCATTCACAATACTTCTATACATAATAGTAGCTGCTGTATCTCTGACTCTAAGAAGATATTTCACTGTACAAGAATAGGTATTATTAATGGACATGACCCAAATTTTTTGAAGTTGTAAGTATTTATTTGATATCCAAACACTCCATGTACACTTTTTTGTGAGAAGAGACCATACCAATTTCAATACTGCAATTTGTCTGAGATCTTTAAACAGCCTTAAACCGATCCCTCTCCTACTTTAGGTTTGCATAATAATTCTCAAGCATATTTATATTGTCAACCCCTTAGAAAAAATTAGCACACATCCTTTCTATTTTATGTAAAACGGATCTTGGAAGATGATAAATGAGTAACCAATATAGAACTATTGGTGTGAAAGTACTCTGAATCAATTCTGCTCTACTAGCAATAGATAATAGTTCATTGTCCCAACCTTCAATCACAAACACTTTATGTAGCAAATTAGTATAGTTAGATGCATGAATATAATCACTTGATTTAGTCTGGTTGATGTGTAAACCCATTTTTCTAGCTAGCATATTGAATATAGTAGTCGTTGTGATTGCATTAGACTGAGTAGCATTCAGGAAAATCATTACATCATCAGCATAATGTAAATGAGCAATAATTGGCTGAGTAGATGATAATGGTTGCAACTATTTTGATAAGTAAGCATCTTCCATAAGAAAAGAAAAAACTCCATTGCTGCACAAAAAAGATAGAGGGAAAGTGGATCACCTTGGCGTTGATGAGATAAACCCATTTCACCACTAATATGGAAAAAGTAGGAGTGTTAATACACTCGTACTTCAACTCCACTAATGAGTTAGGAAAGCTCATTCTGATAAGCATGTAACAAACAAACTCCCTGTTCACCATATCATATGTTTTTTTGCAAATAACCTTGATGCACATTTTAGCTTTTCCTTTTTTCTAAAATCCATGACTAATTCATAAGCTAATAAAATATTTCTCCTATATTCCTTTGAGGAACAAAAGAAGACTGATTTTATGCAACTAAATGGGGGAGAAAATGTTTTATCTTGTTGCAAATAATTTTAGAAATTATTTTATATAAAACATCTGCACATGAAATAGGCCTATAATTAGAAAATATTTTGTGGCTTATCTTTTTTAGGGGATCAATGTGATAGAATTGTGGTTCATGCCTCTAGCTAGCTGTCCAAATTGGAATGCAGCAGTAATTACTGAAAAAAGAGCGTGCTGTAATTCATCCCAATGCAATTTGTAAAATTTGGAGGAAAATCCATCAGCATGAGGGCTTTTGAAATCCTCAATAGAGAATATTGCCTCCATTATTTCTGATAAAGAGATAACTATAGATAATAATCTTTTCTCTTCTTTATTTATTACATTCCTAGGTTGAATAGGTGGGAAGAAACCTCCTATTTGACCATTAAACATATGATAATAATAGTCAGTTGATTGATAGATAATCTCCTATTGATCATATATGTGATGACCTTCAGAATCAACCAGTGCCTAAATTCTAGATTTGTGTTTTTTCATAGACATCCTGGCATAAAAAACTTTGAATTTGTGTCCCCGGATTGAAGCCAAGCTATTTTACTCTGTTGCTTAAGAAAATCATGCTGATTCTTAACTTCATCTTTTGACTGAATATATAACAGATGGTTATCTTATCCCTTTTTTCCTAGATTTGAATCAAGTTGTAGTAGAAATTTATTATAATCATCCTCTAATTTTTGCACAGTATTTGTTTTTATTCTTTTCTTGTTTCAAGCTTTAAGATTCTATTTAATATGCTGCAACCATGAAATCAATTTATGCATTGCAGTACCCTATGTAGTAGCTTCAAGTCCTCTTTTAACACAGTCTGCATAACCATTAATTTAATATCATGAATTAACATACCTGAAAGGTCTGCCCTTAATCTGTTTTTGATGAGTAGCCAATTGCAACAACCAGGAGTATGATCACTATGGTGGTCTGACAAGCTAATAGTAGTCGACTTAGGAAAAGTGGTTAACAACTCATAATTTGCAAGGACTTTATCCATGCTTATAGCAATCCCTCTTCTCCTCTAAGTAAATTTACATCCCTGTAAATTAGTTTCCACTAACCCACATTTAAGCATGCAATTTTTAAAATCAGAAAAATAGGAGAAAGGGATAAGAAGGCCTACCTTTTTATCCTTAGGACTTGAAGCATTATTAAAATCTCCCACTATTATCCATGACAATCCTATAGTAGAAGCATTCATAATTAAATGCTGCCATAAGGTAGCTCCCTCCTAATAAAATTTCTACTATATATAAAAGTGATCACACATTGGAAGCCTCCCATATTTGTCATATGAGATGTTATGTGTTGTTCACTTTTATATATAGCTTCATGAGACCAAACTACTGAATTATTTAATAAGAAAATTCTACCTTTACATCCAAGATCATTATTATGAACTACCTCTCATTGGCTTCGAAGTAAAGAGTGAAATCTCATCGTATTCTGAGTATCCAACTTATTCACCAACAAACCTAAGACCAAAAGTTTATGGAGATTTAGAAGATTGAATACATGATACATTTTAGTATCTGTATTCATTCCTCTGATGTTCCATGACATAAAATTCATTTAATAGTGTTTGTGCTCTTTGTTGATCTTTTAGGATAAGCTACAGGCTTGGGAGTAGATTTATGGTGCTTCAAAATATAATTAGGATTCACTGAAACCATGTAGGAAACATTTTTGTGAACTTCTTTTTTTGGTTTTTCTTGTATAACCGTTGCCACATTATCCAGAACTGCTTAGTAATGTCAAATGCATCATCAGAATGAGTAGTCTCACAATCACCGTTACAATCTTCAATATGGAACTCCTTTGTATAATGTTGACTCTGAGAAGATGTATTTGGTTCTGAATTAGGCTGTGGGGCTGTGGAACCTAAGGTTGATGCTGGCTGTTCATGCTCTTTAGATAGACGATTGAATGGGTTTGTAGTGGACACAAAAGGCACTTGAGTGGTGTATGCAGTTGCCTTTTTTTTTCCTCTGTCAGTGTTAAATTCATACATATGTGTAGTATTTTGATTTGCAGTTGTATCTAAAATTTGAAACTTTGACTGCCATGTTTGTTTCAATGTAATCGGACAATAATCTGGACTATGGCTATATAATCTGCAAGTTGTACATATCTTTGGTTTATATTCATAATTCAGTTCAATACTCTACTTATTATTATTTGATCTTAAAATTTAAATTCTATCTGGGTACTTGAAATTAGAATCAATCTCTACTAACACATAAGCACAGTTCAAACGAGTTTTGTTGGTTGTAGTGTTGTCCAAATGAATAAGCCAACCCAATGCACTAACAACTCGATTTATCCCTTCTTTGCTCTAATAAGCAAAATTGAGATTGAGAATATAGACCTAGATTGGAATAGTAGTAAAATAATCACAAGCCATATTCAAATCCTGATTCCATTTCTTAAGAATAACTATCCTAGAACTAAATGTGTAAGGTTCCCCTTTAATAATATTATCATAATACACATTTGAAGAGAGTTTTATGATAATAAAACAATTAGGTTTAAAATAAATCTCAAACTCAGAAAGTGGTTTCATGACGTTTAGAACAAAATGTTTGAAATGCTCATAAGAAGGATGCCTGCCCATAACATAAGAAATCGGATTACTCATCCATTTACCAGAATTTTCTGAGATAACCGCAACCGGCATGAACACTGCAGGTTCGCTGTCGCCTTGAAGAGGTGAGTAAAGCTGCAAATCTGCACCTGAGTCTAGAGTAGATGAAGATCTAACCTGTTTCACAGCCTCCGCCCATGTTTTAGAGGCCACCCGAGATGTAGTTGCACCCGACGGTGCCTGGGAAGATGAGGGATCTGGTAGTTTCGAACGAATATCGCAGTCGGTAACTGTTCCTACACGTGCATCTGTTTCCGCCATTTCTTTAAGTATTAAAATTAATTAAATATGATTTAAATAATAAGGTACCTATAATTATTACATAGTGGAAAATAGGCACAAGGTCATAAATTTTTTGGCTGAAGGACAACAAGTTTTATTTTTAGGCTGAAGGACAAACTTTGAAAGATAATTAGGCTGAAGGACAATGCTAATACAACTAGCATTTTGTACAATGTAAAACTGGATATAATGCTAGTTATAATTAGCATTTTGTACAATGTTTGCACTGTACAAAATGCTAACTATATTTAGCATTTTCCTTCAGTCTAATTTTCTTTCAAAGTTTGTCCTTCAGCCTAAAAATGAAACTTTGTGTCCTTCAGCCTAAATTTTTTTCAAAGTTTGTCCTTGTGCCTAATTCCCTCCTCTATTACATAAGTGTAACGACCCTTTTTTTTAACAATTTGAAAATTTTTAATTAAACAAAATTTTAGAATAGAATTGTTAGAAATTAAAATTTTATATTTTTATTGATGTAAAATATATTAGATTATAAGTTATAATCTTCGTCTGAATTCTTATTAATAACACAGGTTGCAATAAGATAAAAATGTAACATACATTAGGATAAAAGTTAATGATATTGGTTTGAATGTAATTTATGACATGGATTGGAATAAAAAATGTTAATTTTAATAAGGAATAGAATGGATGTGTTATTAAAAGAGAAGTCATAGGTTTGTTTGTTTGTAATGTGTTTTAGCGTAAAGATTGATTTCACGAATTAGAGAACTTTTATTTAGTAAGTAATTTATAACTCTTGTTGTATACAATAATTTTATAATTATATTTTAATATAATTTTTTATTTCTCTTCTCATCAATTAGTGTTTGTTTTATAATTTAACATCAAAATTAATTGTAATTAATCAGATTGGAATCTTTCTATTAAAAAGTAATAAAATGTTAATCGCAATTAGTGGTATTTAATAAAAGAAATATACATTGGTATTAAAAGAAAAGGAACGTTTTAATAAAGAATTAAACGGTATGAATATGTGTATATTTGGGGTTATTGAGATTAATTGGGTTGAGAATACGTTTGGGTGATTTCAAAAGGTTGTTTTGCATTGTTTACCTGGTCATTCATTTCTTATTAATTAATACCTGCTTGTTAAGCCTTATTTTAGTTTCATTTTCTTTTCCCATTTCCTGTAGCTTCTTTTTAAAAAATCACCCTTAATTTACTTTTTCAAAATTAAACCTGCCGCCTCATTTTTACTTCCCATTTCCATTCTCCTTTTCCTGAAGCCAATTCAACATGAGATCTTTTTTCTCTTTCTTCTTCACCTCTCTTTTCCTCCTTCCTTCTTCTTCTTCACTTTTCTTCTTCAAAACAACTCAAAATCCAATCATACTTTTTAAACTAAAGAAAATTGAATAAGAAAGAACTTTCATGTTTATTACTTTTTCAAATTTTGAGAGTAGTCATGTCAAAATTCAATTTTTTATCCAAATCATTCTCTATCCCAAATTTTTAATTTTGAAAATACCTCCTCCTCCTCAAGCCATAACTTCCTCAAACCAAATCCAAATACAGTGATTCTTTATATGAAACCATACAGAATATAATAAGGAAGAACTTCCTATCAGACCACGTTTTCAAATTCGTGATGCAATCTGGTCAAAAACCCATGAGAAGTCGACCTATTTTCTGATCCAGTTTTGATTAAAAGGCGGTTGCTTTAGCTTGGAGGTTTTGGTTGGAAGTACTGCCTTGATTCTAGTGGTTTATGATGTTTGTTAACTTGTTTTTGAGGTACCTAAGTTGATATTTGTCTTGTTATGGGGCGCTTGTCTCTCTTGGTCTTGTTTTGGAAAATCTAATGCGCTAAATCAAAGGTGAGATTTACATCTCATGACCTATATTTCCTTATGAAATTAAATTTAAATCTGGTTTGTTGAATTGAATGATAATTTAATGTTGTTGTCATATTTTGGTGATGAAAATGAAAATGAAATTGAAATTTATGTTGACATCATACTATTAAATTGAACCTAAATTGAATATTGTGTCACAAGTTGAAATATTGGACTTGAATTTAATGTTGACATATAGTAATGATTTGAAATGAAATTAATGGAAAGAACTTGAAACCTTAAGTTGGAATACATAGTTGAATTTAACATTTTATGATAAAAATAAAGTTGGAATGAAATTTCAATGAAAATAAGATAGAATTTTCACTCTTTGGAAATTGTATATGAAGTTTATTTTGATTGGAGATCGAAATTGAATTGAACTGAATGTTGGATGATAAGGTTGTATGGTTGAATGGTTGCTATGAATGTTTTGTGTTGATATGAATGTTTAGTGATGATATTGAATTCGCCATCTCATGGCATTCCAAATTATTGATTATTATGACACCCTATTAACATTGTATTGCACATTGTCATCGTTAATTGTTTGAGGATGTTATGTTAAGTAACTATATTGTTAAATAGTATAATTTAAACACCATTGACATTTAGAATCGAAATAATAAGATTTGAAACTGAAATTTTACTAGTTTGGCCTTAGAATAGAAAATCTAAATCAAACATTGTTTTGTCCTTATTTATTTCATGCATTAATGTGCTTAATTCAAAGTTTTTAATGTGTTAAAATAATTGATATTTTTCATAGTATAGTCTAAAATTTGGTAGTAAGATTTCGTGTAGATTTTTTAGAATAGGTATATTCACAAAACATTGTGAAAGATTTCTCATTTCAAAATCATATTAAAAGGGTCAAACAAATGTTATTTAAATTAGAGATAAGGATAACCCTAAATATTATTCCTTCGGTGTTAACCCGTCTTTTGACAAGGCAATATACATGCGGATTTAACCTAATAGACTTCACAATTATCGAGGCCGTTGAGTGCAAAGTGATGATTGTGGGGTCTGGAAGTCAACTATGGATAATGACATAAAGCCAGGATTAAACATAGTTGGTAGATAAACAATCCAGGGTGCTTGAAATGTGAATATTAACTTAGAGAAGGATGGATCAGCATAGTTTGGATCGACATAGGAATGATCGGCAAAGCTTGGATCGGCTTGGATGGACAAAGCTTTGATCGGCATAGTATGGATCGGCATAGGAAAGATTGGCATAGCTTGGATCGGCATTGTTCATGGTGAGGGATGGGCTTTGATATTAATCTAAGGGGTCGACATATTGGTGGTTCGTGATATGGATCGGTATGGCACACACTGGAAGGAATTGGATTGGCAGGATGTCCTAAGGCATTAGGGATCGACATAACGTCCTGAGTGCTATGGATCGGCATGCCCTAGAGGGGTCGGTATGCTTTTCTAGGCTACACCGGGAAGGATCGGCGTATCTTCATGAGAGAGGATGGATCGACATATCTTCATGGAGGAAAAAGGATCGGCACGCTTCAGGGAGGATGGATCGGTATAGTATATTGGAAGAAGATGGATCGACGTAGTAACATGGAAAGGAAGGGATCGGCATAAAGGACCTTCCAGAGACGACCGGCCTTGGACTGGATGAGGAAAAACGATCGGAGGAAAGATGGAGGATCGTTATCAATGGACGAATTGGACACACCGATCGTTATGGTGGGCCATATGGATGAGAAGGCCCTGTAGCTGAAGTTTCACCGATAAATACAGCAGGCACGACTTTAGAAAGGGGGATCTTCTTTCTACTTTTCTTCATCTTCTACCTAGGCTACACCCTGCCATTCTTATTCTTGGATTTTGGATTGTAACTGTAATCAAATTTCTGTATAATAAAGTGGATTATTCTGGAGTGGACATAGGATGGAGTTAGCCGAACCCCTATAAATCTTATCTCTTTTACTTGCTTTCATTTTAATTTGTTTATTCTTCATATTATATTATCTACATTATATATAATCTGTAATTAGTGACTGGATATTGGTGCTTTCATACAACTAGGTGTTGGTGGTCAATTTTGACGCCAACATTTTAGTGCTTTCACTGGGAGAGCTTGCACCCATGGATTTGGAAGTTAGGATCTTGGATTTGAAAGCTTGGGTACTTGGATCTAGGAAGCAATGGCTAAGCAATCAACATGGAGATAGAGAGCAGAGAGGAGCCATCATAAAGGGAGTCAGAAGGCTTCCTCAGGAGCTGATCAAACATCGATCTTTATTACCAGGGACGAAATGGAAACGATGATGGATACTATGCAGGAAAGGATGTTGAAGAGACAGGAGGAAATGACGCAGAACCTACTTCGACAGATTGGACAAGCTGGAGTGCAAATCCAAGGAAATGGAGTAGAAAAATGCTAGAAATATGGATCACGGAGCTGGCGCATCAGGAGCTAAGGAAACCTAGGAAACAAAGCAAATAGGATGGAGTGGAACTGCCGGGAGCATCCCCCGACCATCCAATAACGATCGGTGGTACCTTAGCCGATCATTCTGACCAACCAAGAACGATCGGTGGTACTTTAGCCGATCGTTCTAGGACGATCGGTGCCGATTGTTCCACACTCAGGGGCATGCCTCCGGGTCACGTTAGTTCAGTTCTTGGCAGGATACCAGGCGATGCTGTGCAGTTTGGCATTGATTGGAATATGGGTGCTCGTCCAGAAGAGCAAATTTCAGGATTCCCTTACGGACTAGGGGGCAGCTTAGAGGTAATGGACGAAGACTACCACTTGATGACAATGACAGGTTGGCAGAAATGATCAGACGGGCCATGAGAGGAGGATTGATAAATAGAGAATTGGAAGATGTGAATAGGAGCCCCTTCACTCCTAGGATCAGGCAAGCTAGGAATCCACCGGAATTCAAACTACTAACACTTGAGACATATGATGGAAAAAATGGTCCCGCTGTTCATCTGACGAGATACTTGAGGCACATGGAACAACTGGGGGCATCGAAGGAGGTCATGGCATGGTGCTTCCCTTTGTATTTAACGGATATAGCTGCGCTATGGTTCAGATAGTTGGAAAGCGGCTCTATTCATTACATGGACGGAATTAATCGAAGGGTTTATAAGGTAGTTTAGGGTTCACATCTCGAGACCCAAAAATGCGATGCGTTTGGCAACACTGAAATAGAGGACCGGAGAGTCCCTGAGGAGTTTTCTAACATGGTTTAATGCTGCGGCGGCATCGGTGGATCATCCAGATCCATCCATGGTCTTGATGGTGGGTGTATCTAGAATTGTTGATGGCATGGAGTTCAAGGATTCACTAGAATGGAATCCACCTATGGATCTATGGTAGTTTTACCATGAAGCAGAAAGGTTCCTGCGATAAGAAGATGCACAAGCGAACAAACCGGAGGTGAATGCTGTGCAAAGTGGAGGATCATTAGGAGATGTAAACAAGAAAGATAAAGGCAAGCGGAAAATGAAAGATGGCAGTAATATGTCGAAAAGGCATTGGAGAGAAACGAAATTCTCTTCTTACATGGATTTGGCCGAACCTTTGGAAAGGATTTATTTGGATACTCGAGGATGCATTCAGTATCGAAGGCCGACGAAAAGGGAACCCTCCAAATAAGAGCGGGTATTAGGAAAGCATAATACAAATGACTTTGTGTTGTACGAACTCTTATTTTATATTCTGCAAAGTGGACTTTGAAATGTTAAAATCTAGATTAATGTAATAAACAACGCAAGTCATGTTATGGCCCCGACCGGAGTGATGGGGCGATAACCGCAAGTCATTAGTCCCTTCGTCGGAAAGCGACAGGGTGGACTCGAACATGGATAAATCGTCAACCGAAGAGTCGAGGCCGGAGTAGGATACCCACGGATTAAGTCATGGACTGAGGATCGAGGCCGGAGTAGGATGCCCCACGGATCAAGTCCTCGACCGGGGATCGAGGCCGTAGTACGACACCCCATGGATTAAGCCCTCGACCTGAGAGTCAAGGCCGAAGAATAGAACATAACAGATCGTCGGGTATGGGCGATACCTGGCAAGAGGTAGGCCGCTTTGCCGGAGAGCGATAAGAGTGGCCTACTCAGATCGTCGAGTATGAATTGTGCTCAGCAAGGACCCAAACCAGTCTCGGATTTGGATAAAATGACCTGAAGAGGTCTAAGGATTTGGATATGGACTCGTAGCGGTCCCAGATTTGGATAAAACAACCCGGAGAGGTCTAAGGATTTGGATATAGACCCGGAGCAGTCCCGAATTTCGATAAAATGACCCGGAGAGGTCTAAGGATTTGGATATGGACCCAGAGTAGTCCCGGATTTGGATGAAACGACCCGAAGAGGTCTAAAGATTTAGATATGGACCTAGAGTGGTCCCGGATTTGGATAAAACAACCCGAAGATGTCTATGGATTTGGACATGGACCCGGAGTGATCCCGAATTTGGATAAAATGATCCAGAGAGATCGTGGATTTGCTTAATGGATTTGGGTTGAATTCAAAATTGGATATCGACTCAGAAGGATCATGGATTACGTTAATTATCCAGAGAGATCAAGGAATTGAACGGATTGGATTCTGGATTGAAAAATATGGCAATCAATGGATTACGGACTTCGGATTCGGATTCATGGCAATACAAAACACGCCTTACTATCGCAAGGCATGTTTTGGGGGGCAAAGTGTTAACCCGCTTTATGGCAAGGCAGTATACAGACCCAAAAAAACTTCACAATTATCGAGGCCGATAAGTGCAGAGTGATGATTGTGGGGTTCGGAAGTCAACTATAGATAATGACATGAAGCCAGGATTAAACATAGTTGGTAGATAAACGATGCATGGTACTTGAAATGTGAATATTGGATTGGAGAAGGAAGGATCGACATTGTTTGGATCGGCGTGGTATGGACCAGCATAGGAAGGATCGAGAAAGCTTGGATCGGCTTGGGTGGACAAAGCTGTGGATCGGCTTGGATGGACAAAGCTTTGATCGGCATAGTATGTGAAAGTATGCTATGGATCGTGTAATATGGAAATACGATAGAGTATACTTATGATAGTTATATAGTAAATAATGTTAAATATAAATGCAGTAAAATAAAAGATAACACCAGAGATTTTTATACTGGTTCGGAGCACCGTCCTACATCCAGTCCCAGACTCCTTTTGGAATTTCACTATTAACCTTCACTTAACCCAGAGGAACAGGTATATACAAACCTTGAGCAGCCGAACAAGGACCTGAGCAGTGGAACAGGATTTCGCCTCAGCAGCCGAAGAGGACTTCACACGCCTGAGCAGCAGAACAGGACTTCAACAAATACAAAAGATTGTTTTGACTTTATGTGTTCTAATAACACGGATTTGTCATTTGTAGTACACCTTTCCTATAATCTTCTCCTCGAGTATATATATATATATATATATATATATTTGAAGTTTATGAAGAATAGAAAGGTATAATATTGATTTATTGCAAAATAATTGAAAGTATTATAGCAAATAGATTCCAGAGAGATAGATTAGAAAGATAAGAAAATTCGGTTGTAATTCATTTAGTTGGAATCAAGTTGAAGTATGTATTTATAAAGTTTAGAAAGCAGCGACTGTTGATGAAGAGTTTCGATTGAAGTGTTGCGTCCAAATCTTTTCGTAGAGGTTCGTAACTCTTCACAAATAGTCGTGCCTTTTCAAAAAGTAGCCGTTGTATAAATTCAGTCAACTGAGCTTCTGGGTCAGTCGACTGAATATTCAAATGAATTTTTAAATATATATTTGTATATCTATGCACCTGTGCATGTTGCATAGAGATTTCTGGGTCAGTCGACTGAACCTCTGGGTCAGTCGACTGACCTGGTAAAATCTGTGCAATATGCATAGTTTACACAGGTATAATAATACATATAACTTTTAATCGCTTTTATAAATTTTATATGCTTATATATGTATAAAACATTTGGGAATGAGATGATTAAATATATAAGCTAATTATATATGTAAGCGAGGAGAGATTTTAACAAAGTTAACCTAAGACTCAAAATCAAACTAATAAAATTGATGCACCGATTTTGAAGTCTTGTCTCCTTGTAGTATATATTCTCTTTTTGTCGTAGCAGTCGTCAAATCTGTATGTCATAGTGATAGCTTTGTGTCATGAATCAAAACTAAGTCTCAACATTCTCCCCCTTTTTGATTGATGACAACCTGTAAATAGATATAGATTTCGACTGTATATATATATAATATAAATACTTACTCCCCCTGAATCTTTGATACTCTATATCCTGCATTCTTAATGTTAGTAATAATATTTCTCCCCCTTTGTCATCGACAAAAAGGAATAAGAAAGTAAAGGTATGAGCATTGATAGATATTATGAAAGAAACGATTATTCATACATTAAAATACCATTAACAAGAGTCTGGAAATAATATGAATAGAGTGGCTATTTAATAAAAGCCATACAAAATAAAGACTAATGTTTTTATAAAATAAAATAACAACTTGCTTACCCCTTAATCTGTGCTTGCATTGTTTATTCCTGCAAATAGTGTTAGAGCAATATCTTTCTCCCCCTTTGTCATCGACGAAAAGGAGAGTTTATATGATAACAAATATTATATTCCACATAAGTGTTAACAATATAGAACAAAATAACTACTACTTATAATGTAAGGTATCAAAAAACAATGAACATTTAAAGCATGCGATACCCAAGGTTCTTATAATTTCCTAATTTTTAGGAAACCATACCCATTTGGGTGTGGTTGAACCTTTATAAATATAATTTTCATTATTATGAACATCTTCTATAAATGAACTAATATACTTTTTCCTTATTAACTTGTTATTAGTTTTAGGTACCCATATATTTATAGTTTTAGAAACTAGTCTTTTTGAAGATGTGGGTGTTTTATCATAGTTAACTTTGTTTATTAGATTGTGAATTCTTGACTTTCTTCTTATATCCTAAACCATTTTTATTGTTAACAGGTTGTGAATTCTCAATAAGTCTAGATAATTTTCTCTTCCTTTATTAAAATTTGAAACGTTTTTAGTGATTCCTTCTAGTTTGGTCTTTAGACTTGAATTTTCTAGTTCAACCATTTTAATATTAGTTTTTAAAACATGATTTTCAAAAACAAGACCATCATTCTTTTCTTTTTGAGTTTCAATTTCTTGACTCAATAATATAAGTTGAGAATTAACATTTGAAAGTGATTCTTGAGTTTTCTCAAGTTCTTCTTCCAATATTTTCTTCTCATCTTTAAGCATATCTCTTTCGAATTTTGCCTTGTTCTGATTTTCTACAGCCTCTTTATATTTTCTTTTGAGACTTTTTAAAGTATCTAATAATTTAGAATTTATTTCTATAATATCATCGAAAGTTAAATCACTAACCTCATTATCTTTGGCCATAAAGCATACATTGGCTTGTTCATTATCGCTGTTACTCTCGCTTTCTGATGAGGAAGAGGAGTCTGAATAATCCCGTGTAACTGAGAAAGCTTTACTTCTGAACTTGTCCTTCCTTTTATTGCGATATTCTTTCTTTTGATCCGGACTATCCTTTTGTATATGCACCTTTTTGTGACAGTTAAAGCACTCTAATACTGATGAAGACGGTGGTTTATTGCTGTTTGAGCTTCTCTTGCCATTATGTCTGTTTCCTTTTCTATATTTCAAGAATTTCTTGAAATTTTTAGCAATAAAGGCTAGGTCGTCTTTATTTGAATCTGATTCTTCTTGTTCTGCATGGAATGCTATATTCTTTTTATCTTGAGCTTGAACTCGTTTAGCCTGCAAATTCACTTCATAGGACATTAGATTTCCTATTAACTCTTTCGGAGTTATTTGGGAAATATCGTTTGCTTCTTCAATTGCGAGAAATTTTCTTTCCCATTCATCCGTTAAAGAGTTAAGAATTTTGGATACAATATCAAAGTTTGAATATTTTTCTCCTAGTCCTACTAATGAATGGTAGATATCCTTAAATCTTGAATACATATCATTTATAGATTCATTTTCTTTCATTCTAAAGTTTTGAAACTGACTTTTGAGCATGGATATTTTTCTTTGTTTGACCTTGTTGGTTCCTTCGTGTGTAACTTTGAGTGTACGCCATATTTCATATGCAGTATTACACATGCTAACACGGTTAAACTCATTTTTATCTAAGGCACAAAACAACATATTCATGGCTTTTGCATTAGCTGTGGCATCTAGTTTCTGTGTATTTGACCAAGTAGAATACTCCTCAGTAGGAATAGTGTATTCTTTCTGAGTAATATTCCATGAATCAAAACCATTTTCTTGCATATATATTCTCATTTGTGTTGCCCAATAGTTATAATTCATGCCATTAAATAGTGGAGGATGTGTAGTGGATTGTCCTTCAATGAAGCTAGTGTTAATGCTAGTGCTAGTATTAGCGTCCATATTATTAGATTATCAGATAACTGTGTTACGGTTATATGATGACCTTGCTCTGATACCAAATGAAAGTGTGCTATGGATCGTGTAATATGGAAATACGATAGAGTATACTGATGATAGTTATATAGTAAATAATGTGAAATATAAATGCAATAAAATAAAAGATAACACCAGAGATTTTTATACTGATTCAGAGCACCGTCCTACGTCCAGTCCCAGACTCCTTCTGGAATTTCACTATTAACCCTCACTTAATCCGAAGGAACAGGTGTATACAACCCTTGAGCAGCGGAATAGGATTTCGCCTCAGTAGCCGAAGAGGACTTCACACGCCTGAGCAGCAGAACAGGACTTCAATAAATACAAAAGATTGTTTTGACTTTGTGTGTTCTAATAACACGGATTTGTCACTTGTAGTACACCCTTCCTATAATCTTCTCCTCGAGTATAAATATACATATTTGAAGTTTATGAAGAATAGAAAGGTATAAATTGCTTTATTGCAGAATAATTGAAAGTATTATAGCAAATAGATTCCAAAGAGATAGATTAGAAAGATAAGAAAATTCGGTTGTAATTCAGTTAGTTGGAATCAAGTTGAAGTATGGATTTATAAAATTTAGAAAGCAGTGACTATTCAAGAAGAGTTTCGATTGAAGTGTTGCGTCCAAATCTTTTCGTAGAGGTTCGTAACTCTTCACAAATAGTCGTGCCTTTTCAAAAAGTAGATGTTGTAGAAATTCAGTCAACTGAGCTTCTGGGTCAGTCGACTGAATATTCAAACGAATTTTTAAATATATATTTGTATATCTGTGTACCTGTGCATGTTGCACAGAGATTTTTGGGTCAGTCAATTGAACCTCTGGGTCAGTCGACTGACCTGGTAAAATCTGTGCAATATGCACAGTTTACACAGGTATAATAATATATATAACTTTTAAACACTTTTATAAATTTTATATGCTTATATATGTATAAAACATTTGGGAATAAGATGGTTAAATATATAAGCTAATTATATATGTAAGCGAGGATAAATTTTAACAAAGTTAACCTAAGACTCAAAATCAAACTAATAAAATTAATGCACCGATTTTGAAGTCTTGTCTCCTTGTAGTATATATTCTCTTTTTGTTGTAGCAGTCGTCAAATCTGTATGTCGTAGTGATAGCTTTGTGTCCTGAATCAAAACCAAGTCTCAATAGTATGGATCGACATAGGAAAGATTGGCATAGCTTGAATCGGCATTGTTCACGGTAAGGGATGGGCCCTGATATTAATCTAGGGGGTCGGCATACTGGAGTTTCGTGATATAGATCGGTATGGCACACGCTGGAAGGAATTGGATTGGCACGATGTCCTAAGGCATTAAGGATCAGCATAACGTCCTAAGTGCTATGGATCGGCATGCCCTAGAGGGGTCGGTATGCTTTCCAAGCTACACCAGGAAGGATCGACGTATCTTCATGGGAGAAGATGGATCAGCATATCTTCATGGAAGAGAAAGGATCGGCACGCTTCAGGGAAGATGGATCGGTATAGTATATTGGAAGAAGATGGATCGACGTAGCAACATGGAAACGGTGGATCGGCAAAAAGGACCTTCCAAAGACAATCAGCCTTGGACTAAAGGAGGAAAAACGATCGGAGGAAAGATGGTCGATTGTTATCAATGGACGAATTGGATACACCGATCGTTATGGTGGGCCTATATGGATGAGAAGGCCCTGTAGCCAAAGTTTCACCTATAAATACAGCAAGCATGGCTTCAGAACGAGGGATCTTCTTTCTATTTCTCTTCACCTTCTACCTAGGCTACACTCTGCCATTTTTATTCTTTGATTTTGGATTGTAATTGTAATCAAATTTCAGTATAATAAAGAGGATTATTCTAGAGTAGACGTAGGTCGGAGTTATCGAAACCACTATAAATCTTGTCTCTTTTACTTGCTTTCATTTTAATTTGTTTATTCTTCATATTATATTTTCTACATTATATACTATCTGTAATCTATGACTGGATATTGGTGCTTTCATACAACTGGGTGTTGGTGGTCAATTTTGAGGCCAACATTCGGTGTTAGAGATGGAACAATTTTCCACACCACCATAATTAAGAAGGTTGGTTGAGGGAAACCTCATCTCAATTTTTTTATATAAATTCCTTCAATAAATCCTTTTAGTAAATCATTTCCATTGTTGAAATCTCCTTTGCTTAAATTCCAAATCCAGTTATAAAACTATTTTACAAATATCCAAAAATCATTTATAAAACTCTTTTATAAATATCTAAAGTTATTTATAGACTCTTTTATAAATCTTCATTTAAAATTCCCTTTTTAAAATATCATTTACTAATATCACTTGTAAATCTCCTTTAAATAAATCCTTTCCAAAATATTATTTACAAAATATCATTTGTAAATACCTTTATCAAAATAATTGGACAACCTATAAAATCATTTAAAACACTTAGAATTAAAGTCAATTTAAAACCATGACTTTTATAAATTTCAAAGGAGGATTAGCGACCACAATGGTACTGAATCAAGTTACCATTTATTTAAGTTTATCTTCCAAGTCACATAACAATTATATACATAAACCAACATATATGTAAGTAAAATTCATAACTAAATCAGGGAATAACATGTCCATATAAACCAATGACAGATGCATATCCAAATAACATAATAGCATGATGGTGAGTTGTCCTGATAAATAGATGTCCTAAAAATCTATTAAGTTTGGTTATAGCAGAAAGAGGATTTATTCTGCTAAAGATGTCTAAACAATCAATTCAATTAAGTTATAGCAGAATGGAGATTTATTCTGCTAACAGATGTCCAACAATCTATTCAATTTAACCTATACCAGAACGGTGTTTTATTCTGTTAACAAGCGTCCAAGTTTAGTATAACTTATTCATAGTTTTTGTTTACTTAATGGCACAAATAAGAGATGCCTTGGTTTAAAATCTGTTTACTTATAAAGAAAAGCTGACTTAAAAATAATTGATAGAGTTTAAAATTAAACCTTTACTAAATAATAATTAAATCTTTATTTAATTACTAATTTAAATCATTATTTAAGTACCAATTAAATATAAATTAATCAAATTTAAAACTTAGTTAAACCCTATATTAAATCTTAATTAAATCCAATTAGACTAATTAATTAAACCCCGCTTGATTAGTAATTATTATTAATTAACCCTAATCATTAATTTATTAAATGAATAAATTTAATTATTTAAAATTATTTCTTAATTGATTTTTACTTAATTAATCATTAATTAAACTTCCTTGATTAATTAATTATACTAGACTACTACGGTTTTGTTTTAGTGTTATTCTATCACGGCGTCTCCCTGGTTGCCGACGTTACTGGTTGTGTTATAAGGCAAACTGTAGAATAATGCTTAAAAATGTGTTAAAGGAGATTAATGTAAAGCCTTAACGCTATTTTAATATTTACCTTACTGATAGACATTACAAATATAACGTATCTTACTACATATAGATAGTTTAACGGATCTTTAGGAGATGGAATATCCCATAACATCTCTTAAGTTATTATACTCTTATTGCTTGAATTGAATTTACTTACACAAGAATGTATAGTTCTGACTCGAGTGTATTATTTTTCTTTATGCTTGGATCATTCTAAGTTGTTTCAGTGTTTCAAAGACGTTTATTTCTTGGAGAGGAGGATGGAGTTTGAAAGACCGTATTTACTAGTATAATTCCGCTGCATTATTTTGTTATGTCTATTGAATGTAAAACTCCGATTAAATTGTAAAATGAAATTAAATGTATATTGTAAAATGAAATTAAATGAATATTGTAAAACGGCTTTATGGACTGTTATGTAATTATCATATTTTATCATTTCGCCGTAAGAATCTGTGTATTGTTCTCTTCTCTTCTTATTTTCTTTACAAACCTCATTGATATATGTCTTTTGGACTATTTGAGTTAGACATGTGTGGTTTATTGTCGACTTAAATTTTCCGAAATGGCTGGTCATCACAGTTGGTATCGTAGCCTTGGTGGAGCGAACACCTAAGCCTGTTGGGGGTAAACTCATTAAGAGATAGGATAATGGAATGCCCTATTATGAGATGTATGTGTATATGTATGAGAGAACGTACTTGTTAGTTCTTTTATCATAGTTTTAAAAATTATAAATAATTTTAAAATGTTTTATACACAAGATTTGTAAATGTTTTGAAATATAAAGAAGAAAATATCACTACAACAAAAAAGACTTTTCACAGCGTTTGAAAAACGCTGTTAAAAGTTTTCATAGCGTTTTTAAAAACGCTGTATAACGACATGCGGTCGTTGACCCTAAATTTTTAACTGCAAAATATAAACGCTGTCAAAAACCCACTTTCTACAGCGTTTTTTAAACGCTGTTAATAATTTTTCTACTGCAAGGTATAAACGCTGTTAATAGTTTTCTACTGCAAGGTATAAACGCTGTCGTAGGGATATGCATTTTTTTCCCAATGAATTGACAGCAATGTATAAACGTTGTCTTAGGGATATGCATTTTTTTCCCAATGAATTGACAGCAATGTATAAACGCTGTCGTAGGGATATGCATTTTTTTCCAATGAATTGACAGCAATGTATAAACGCTGTCGTAGGGATATGCATTTTTTTTCCAAAGAATTGACAGCAATGTTGTGCCATTGCAATATTCACACATATCATTAATATAAACTACATTTAATTATATTTTAATCAGTTAATGTACATAACATAAACAAATCAAACTAAAAATTGTAAAATAAAAGCATAACTATTAATCACTTCCATAAAATAAGTTGAACACAATATCCATGAACAAAGTTTACATAAACCCGTAAAGAGAGATAAAATTTATAAACCAGCTGCATACAAAATTAGACAAATGCACAATATATCGGTTATAACATAGGCATACTCTAACCCATACAATTCCTGATAAGATTACAACTATATAATAACTGCAAAAAGTACATATATCGGTTATAACATAGGCATACTTGGGGTAAGCAAAGGCTTGAGTACAAGAGGAAGCCCAGTCTGAGGTTGCAACGTAAGCATCTCCACAGGCATATGCTTATACTTGGGAGACAGTGAAAATTCAAATCTTTGTAGAATCATGGCAGTCACAATCTTAGCTTCCATCATCGCAAAGTTCTGGCCAATACACGATTTTGGTCCAGTAGAAAACGCAAGCATCGCGCTTGGGTGCTTTGCAGCTCTAGTGATCCCATTCTCAAATCTCAAGGGATCAAACTCATTTGCATTCTCCCCCCACAGCTCTTCTTTTCTATGAATTACCGCAAATGGAACTACAATTGCCGACCCTTTTGGAATTTTGTACTTTCCTATGTTCACTTCTTATTGTACGTTTCTACTGATGCATATTACAGGACCGTAGAGCCTCAGTGCTTCATACAGAACCATGGTAACCTATAAATATCATTTTATGATGAAAAACTACAAAGTGGGAGGTTTTAAATAGTAGTATTATAATAAAAATCCATAGTACAAAAATGAACTAGACTTAAACTAGCATACTTCAGAAAGGCTTGTTTTACTTGATTGCAGTTCCAGATCATTCACAAATTGTTCAATTTTTGCTTCTAATTCTAACCATATGCACTTAGTGTATCGCATGATAACATGACTAGCAAGTGAAGTACAGATGTTCAACTTCATGCATCTAATTCTAACCATATGCACTTAGTTACTCTAGCCAATTTATCATGCGAAACTTCAAACAAAACAATGGCTCGGTATTGCAAAGTAATGGAATTATCTCAAATGATAGTGTAATTGATGTGCATAAGTCTACATCACTACATAACAATACAAAGATGGAGGATGAATGCTTTAAATCCCTTTATAACTCATAAAAAGATCAGAACGAGCCATAAAATAACGGTTGATGTATTATTTGTTTTATACTATTTGAAAAGGTAATCGGAGTATATATAATCATAAAAAAGGCCACCGGTTATCCCAATTTGAACTTACATGTTGAGATGGAACCAAGATTCGGTTTTTTCCCATCATGAAGAACTCCACACTGATCTAGTGGCCATGCCTAGCAAAGTGTAGTAACTCCATCTTCTTTAACCTATCACACATCACATATATTCTGTTAATTATAGTTAAATGCACTAAAGATTTCAATGGTAAATTTGGAATACAGAGAAAAAGAAGATTTAAAATTCAAATTAAATATGGTACTTGAATAATTAAGGTCGAACACAAATCAAACTCTAAATTGCATATAATTAACAATTTCAATCGAAAGTGATAGTATAATGCAATATGAAAATAAAGGATAATATTTGATTCTTGAGGTTCCAGGGTAGCCAGTGAAGTGCAAAGCCAGTGAAGATAAGAAGGCTGAGATAGTTTCTACACTGGGAATGAAGCAAGCTATAAGAAATATGAGAAGCTGGAGCTACAAAGGCTGGCAGTAGAAGTGGAGACAAGGCAACTGAAAACTGATTTAGGGAAGTTGTCATAAAAGTTGACCTGAGACAGGAGTGTGTAAAACTCTTCCACTAAAAAGCATAGCCAATCTAGATATAGCACAAAAGCGTTGGAGCATGCAACTCAAAAAGAGAACCATCTCAAAAAATAGGCCAGAACAAAATCCAACAGAAAGAGAAGTTGCACATAAATTTTCTGCATGCAATCCTAACACATAGACAGATTAGAAGTAATAGGAGGCTGAGATGGAGTCTAAACTCGAAAGCATTAGAATAGTGTATGAGTGGGGTAACCATATATTTTCAAAAGAACTTTTCTTTAACCGAACTGAGTTTGAGTGTGGCAAAAATGATCGTTATAAAATCATGAATAACATGAAAGTACCAAAACTTTACTGTATATAAGGATTTCATCAGAAAAACTTCTAGAATTTGGAAGCCTAAAAACTAGATTATATATATATAAACTACTTAAAAGTGCAACTGATAACTACATTTAAGAATTGGATCCTACAAGTAAAACTAAAGCATGCTTGAATAAGAGCCATGTTTGTCGGAAGTCCTTTGATCAAATCAGGGTTATTGCCCTTACCAACCAATAAGTATAAACTAATCCACATGCATCATTGACAAAGGTAACATGATGTTTAAAGCAAAATTAAAAAAAAAACAGCAAATAAATAACAATGATTCTTAAACACCAAATGGAAGAATATACATGAAATCAGTTTTGACACAGCAAAAGATTGCGTAAGTTATCAAAAAATATTTGTAAAACCAAACCAGTTTATTCTTCCCTTAATTTCCACGGCAAAAGATTGCAATAAGCATATAGAATATTGAACTGTATGATGTTTGCTCGAAATTCTGTCTGAAATAATATAAAATATTTGTACTGCTGATTATAGGACCAACAACATTTAAGTACTCTGAAAAGCAAATTAAGGTATTGTTGCACTGATTATTATTCTCAGAACATGATGAAAAAAGTATAAGTTGAAGCATATAAAATCCAACAAAACTCATTAGCTTAAATTAGCAACAGAGAAGGAATAGTAGCAAGGGCTTTAGGAGGCCTAGAAGCTCATATCTAAACTGATAATGCTATAGAGGATGGTCAAAGGGATTGGGTGAAGCTGGACTCTGATGTACTTAAGTCAGCTTCATTGGTGTACTGACAGCAAGAACTTCTTGGGAGGAGCTCACGATCAGGTGAATAGGTTCTACTGTTATTCAATCTAAACCATCAAATAATGATATTTTTGATGAAGTTTATTTATGATAGATTATGAGTGGAGTTATAACTTGTAAGTTGTAAGCATAGAGAGTTCGAGTATATTCTACCGAAGTCCACAGTAGCTAAACAACTGGTAATAAAAGTTGGACAACAGCTCAATTAAAACTTGGCACCCAAGAAAAACCAATAATTCTACTTTGCCAGAAAAGGAACGCGTGGGTTTAGACGGGAACGATCTCAGCCATGAAATAGGAATAACCCACCTGATATCCATCTGTACAATATGCTTTCGGGTGTTTCGGGTGTGTTTTTGTTTGGGCAGAGTAGCAGCTTCCAAGAAAAACAACCCTGTATATAAACAACTCCAATTCATTTCGTTTCTCAAATAAAAACATCCAAGCAAACATAAAGAAAAGACAAAACTAGAAGAGCAGAATGGAATGGTGATGACTCAACCCATCGAACAAGAAGAAAATCCTGACCACAGGCCAAGGGACCATCATTTCAACGCAATCAAAAGCCCTCCAACTGCCGATGTATTACCATTGAAGTTAACCAACCATTCGTAACCAGGTGTAGTGAAGGAAATAACTGATAAATTCTGCTCTAAGAGATTCGGATCCAAGTGTGACATTATTTCAATCCTCATTATGTCTAATAGAGCATGAACAATGCTCATTTTGATGAAGACAAAGATGATTATGAAGCTTAATTAAATTATAATAATGCCAAAGAATTGTTCTTCCTATTTGTTATCATTAATCATATTTGTAATGAAACATTTGCATTCTTTGTTATGGAAATATACATCCTCATTATTATAAAAACTAAGTTTTTGATCTTCCAATTATAATAAATTACATTGCTCTACATTTGAGGTATTAAGCAGGGTCGGTCTTCTCGGTTTTCACATAGTGATAGCATGTGAATCCTAGGCAAATGTATCTATGGGATAACATAAAAATCATAATATAATGCATATCTACACATGTATTACATATCAAGTAAGAGCATGATCACAAATTTTATACTTAGTTAATTTTCATAAATTTATTTAAATTTTAGAAAATTATTTATTTTTATAAAAATTGATTAACTTAGTTAATTTTTATAAACTTGGTTAACATATCTAACTTGCAACTACTTGAAAATTACGACACAACAAATTTAATGGGTTTTAAACACTTTTAGTATTTTATAAAATTCAACAAGTAAACACTTACAATGTTCCATGGAATATTTCAAAGTAAAAGCTGTTACATAGGAACTATGTCTTCTTGTATGTTTTCTGATATGTCTTCTGATACTGCATTATCGTATTGGGTAAGCATAATCAAATGCAAAAGTGTTGCTGAGACAAACCTAATTATGATTTTGATCAACTATTGCTTACCTTGGCTTCAACTCCAGTGCTTGCTCGGCCATCCACTTGTGCCATTTACGATGCTGCAAGATGCATTAGTTCTGCCTAAATCATTTTGTTAGCTCGCAGCAATTCTATACAGTAACTCATTCCCTCTGTAGTTGAATAACAACTTGCCAGCTTTGGCCATTTCTACCGCGACCTACATTTATCTTCTTCCTCTATTCATGCATTTGTTATTCTGCTTACTATCTTTTGATATAATAGTTAGCCGTTCTTTTTCGGACCTGCATTAGTAGGAGGGAAATGGCTTCAGATTGCTGAAGTGCATCAACTTGTGAGCATTTGCATTCAAGAAATGGACGGCATGTGAATTTTGAGCTAGACAAATGTTAGCATCATCACTTGGCATGGACAGACCCACACCAAGATGAGAATGCACATTTTGAACAATAACAGCCTGATTATGCACAAATCCCATTGTAACAGTAGCACTTAAAGCTTGTGGTTGCACTTGATATGCATGAGAGACATGCACAGGCTGTGCTAGAGGATGGCACATGGTTGTGCATCAGTGCAAGCCTAAATCTGAAATGACTGTGCACAAGTTCGAGTGGAGCATGATTCATTGCAACTAAGCTGTAGTGAATCAGAAACATCAGAAAGTAATGTATCATCAAACTACACTCGATAAATACAACCTTTTTTTTAGGTCATGATAGGATAGAAATGTAATTTACTATATGATAGGATAGAAATTTAATTTACTATATGATAGGATAGAAATTTAATTTACTATATGATAGGATAGAAATGTAATCCTAGGGCATGAACATTTGGGAATGCAATTTACTATATGATAGGATAGAAATGTAATAAACTACACCCGATAAATACAACTTTTTGTTTAGGTCAGTTAAAATAAATAATAAAACGAACAATGGTAGGTTAGAATCAAGAATTTCAACATAGGTGAAGTAAATCTCAAATAATAACGTCCAAGCCAAACTTCTAAATGGATCGTTATCTAAACTAGCAATGACAATAGAATGAATGAGCTGAAGCTACTAATAAGTTACCAGATGAAGTTGGGACCAATTTCTGACAATGCAGTTTGCCAACCAGCAGCCCACATTTTGGGTCCCTCCACAGCAATTGCAAATTGGGTGAGAATCAGTAGAGAAATAATGGAGAGACATGCATAGTAATTCATTCCACTAACTAATTTTCCTTTCATTCCCCTTTTTGAGAAAATGTTTCTTTACACAAATGCAACATTTGATATCATGGCACCCATGAAGCCTGTAATCATAATTAAGTATATTAAATCAAAATATAATTCCTTTATCAAGTAGGTATAATACATAAAAAAAAAACTTTTGCAGCCCACATTCAGTTACTAAACAATATATAAAATTAATGAACAAAATAAATTTGTCCTAAAAGAACCGAGGTTTGGGTAATGACAATGTTTATTTAACCTGTTAGTGCAGCTCACTAACATTTGATATCATGGCACCCATGAAGCCTGTAATCATAATTAAGTATATTAAATCAAAATATAATTCCTTTATCGAGTAGGTATAATACATAAAAAAAACAACATTTGCAGCCCACATTCAGTTACTAAACAATATATAAAATTAATGAACAAAATAAATTTGTCCTAAAAGAACCGAGGTTTGGGTAATGACAATGTTTATTTAACCTGTTAGTGCAGCTCACTAATTATTGAAACCTAGGAATTTGTGGATATCTACTGCAACATCTTATTGCTGAGCTAGTTTATGAATAACATAATAAGTGGTCATCGATAACCTTAACACACAATAGCACATCAGGTAAAATTTAGGTTAAGTTATTGCTCTAGACTAAATTGACAGTCAAGAATATAAATTACCAATCATGTTAAAGTTAAGTTCAGTTACTGCAGCCAGAGCTACTATTGGCAGCGTTTATCTTCGGCAACGCTTGCAAAACTATATTTGAAGCCCTTATATTTGTGTTCGTCATCCACCCTTACAATGTTGGTGATCACTGTGTTATAGATGGAAACATGGTAACTATATTCTTATTTAAAATTCTAGTATATGAATATGGCTATAAGTGAAGTCTCAAACTTAAACCTGATACTCTTATTTGCTTCACAGATGGTGGCGGAAGAGATGAATATATTATCAACAGTGTTTCTAAAGTTTGATTTGGAGAAGGTGTACTATCCAAACTCTGTACTGGCAACCAAAGCCATCAATAATTTTTACAGAAGTCCAGATATGTGGGATACACTAGCGTTGTCCGTAAGCATGTCGACTTCCATGGAAAAAATAGGAGCTATGAAGGCTAAAATTAAGACGTAAGTTTATTATACACACACATACATACATATAAATACATAAATGTGCATTTTAATTATTAATAATGTTTCTGAAGTTATTCATTAATGGAAATTAAGTGTAAGATATAATGCTACTGTTATTTCTCACTGCGAGTTCAATGCTTTCTCCTTAATGCCGATTGACAAATAATGTATTTTTCTTCTTCTGTTAATCGTAGGTACTTCTGCAAACAAAGCCATAGAACTGCTCATAAAGAAGGGTGTTCCTTAGGATAGGATAATTTTCCTCAACCTCATCTCTGTGAGTTTTCTCCTGAGTATCAAACTGCATTTGAAGCTGAATAGACATAATTCTAATTTTTTAAAACCACTTGTTTATATTATTTTTTCTTTTTATATCAAGGCGCCTGAAGGAATCCATTGTGTTTGCAAGCGCTTTCCTTCACTGAAAATTGTTACTCTAGAAATTGATGCAGCACTATACGAGGATTATAGAGTCATTCCTGGATTATATAGTCTACAGCATGCATCTTAAAATGGAGTAAGTAATACAAAACTTACATGTATTTATTTTTGTATTATAGCAATTTTAAAGAAAGACAATATGTCTGTGTATTCAAAGTAAACTAGCTTATTTATACATTCTGGGTTTATTTTTGTTTAAAATCATTTTAGAACTACTTGACTTGACTTTGAGATTAATTACAGTAACATGTTTGAACAGATTTCGAAATCCTTCTGGAACTACTGTAGATCACATATATGCATGAAAACTTACATCTTCAAGCTAATAGATATTCAAGAGCTCATAGGCATGTGCACGCCTAAACATTTTTTGGGCCGCTTCACAGCCTTTTCATTCAAGACCCTATTCTCCTACCTGTTAATTAGCACACACTTCTTGAACCTGCTGCATAAATACAATTTTTTCGTACTACCTATTCGCACAAAAACATGATATGTTCCATATTCGATGAGGCTAATGAAATGCATTATTTTAAAATTTTCTACATTGGCAATTGCAACATACCTAGAATTTATAGTGTTAGAAAATGTTTCTTCATAAAAAATAGAGGTTCCTACGAGTAACGATCTAGTGGAACCTAATTTTGAATTATAACTTATTTTACGATTTGTAAAAGTCAACTAGACTCAAATAGGATTTAGGTACTATTATACTAGTCAAAGCATTTTGAATTTAATTAGATTCATTTAATCCTAACAAAGATGTTGATTTCACAATTAATATGGCATATTGATCAAGATGACAATTGTAACAAGCATGTTCATTCAAATAAATCAATGTTTGATTTTATAATCTATTTTGTGTTTTTTGAACACTTCATCCATTTTTTATTGATCAATACATATAATAATATTCATTTAATTTAATTAAATTTAATATAAAATAAATTAATTAAAATGATATAATAGGACATAAATTTTTGCAAAATGATAACACAAATACCATTTCCAATATTTTAAAAATCCTACTCTCTAGCTTATGTAAGCAAAATATTTTATTCCTTAACATAGCTATAACAAATTTTCTCCTTGAAAACTAGTTCCCAAACACATCCTTAACCATAATTCTTCATATGTGTTTATGTATGACATGTATAGGTGTGTGACTTTGTATTACTTTATTTATTTCAATTTACGTCTAGTTTATACTTCTCTAATCGAAATGAAATGTATAAAAATGAGTGTAAAAAACTGACTATTTACTGCAAAAAACTAAGATAAGTTTCTTTTTCTCTAGCTTATGTATTCTTGCTTCAGCGAATAAACAACCTGTTACAAAAAATAGACTAATCAATTTAATTTTTAATATCGTGCTTCCTTTTGCAAAGGAATATCATCTATTCCTCTACAGGAAAGACAATATTCCTTACAAGTGGTCAAAAAAAACTTAAAATATTTGATGCTATAACCATAAACAATTTTATTCTTTTTCCTTCACTATCCGAACAGTTTGTAACATATCCTAAAAAGATACCATAGACTGTTGCATTTGAGGTACTAACTACTCATAAGTTATAAATAACCAATATTACAAGTGAGACTTATATCATGTTCAGTTACTCCTTAAAAGTACTCAAGAATTCTGGTGTTAGGAAACTTCTCAAAAGGATATTGCATAAATATCTTAGAACTAGAAATACAAGAAAAAATCAGTTGTTGCTTACAACTTATAAAGAAAGCAAAAAAGCAATAAATTCATAACTTTCATGTACAGTCACATACATGCATAGACATGTCCAGTTATGTAAATGCTTATGCATTCATTACATACAAGTCATATTACCCAAACATCTAAATTGATTTATTTTAACTTATAAGTTAAATTACATCTAAATACTTTTAATTAGAAGTTACTGTTAAAAATTACTTAAAAATGAAAATTCATAGCTCCTTTTAAGAAGATCAATATAAGTTGTCACTTACACTTGTGCATACTATATTTTATGGTGATAGGATTATGGAGTGTCTGTGACTGTATTCATAAGAGCCAATAGCTGAAAGTAAGCATGTTGCAATAGCACCAGTAGCAATTATTCAATTTCATAATTGATAGCCTTTTACAATCTTTCCCAAATTTTAAAAAAGATTTTGTATGTGTGTTAAAAGATCAGATATCTGAGATATGCAACACTGAAATCTACGTAAGCTTGGTAAGAGAATAATATGTAGCGCAAAAGTTCAAAAGTATCAGGAAAAATGAAATTGGATTGTAAATAGCAAGTTATAAATACATGTATTAAATAATCATAGTAATATAGTCAAATAATCATATCTCGCTTGGTATATCTGCTGCAATCAACCCCTTCCAGACCGCTACTTGAACTCTTTGTAACCTGCTCGCATCAATTTGCAGACGTAGCTGCTGCTAACTCAATTTCATAATCTGGTGGCAAACACAATCTTGTAGTTTTTTCAAACCAGCTTGTCCCTCCTCAAAGCTTTAGATTTGCACAGATCCTCCTACACATACCAAACCTATTATCGATTAACCCTACCATATAGAGACCTATCTTCTTCTTTTTCTAGAGCTTGAAAACATAACTCGCAATATATAAAAAACAACAGTAACAAAAATGAGTAATTTTAAACGTGGCATCTAAATATTAGAAATTTACCTCAAATTGGGCTTCTGAAGAGAATGATCGACAATTTTGAAGCGAATAGGGCTCCTAGTTATTGAGTGAACTCAGAATTGGATTCACATTCTTGTGTATTTCAAGGATGGATTCATGGGGATTAGGGCTCGAGCATACTGGCTGTTGCTAGCGGAATTAGGGGACGAACGAAATTTCATGGGAGATTTCATGTATAATTGGGATTTTAATTAGGTTTAAAATAATCATGGGAAAGATTGGCAGTTTACTGCTTTCTATCTTTGTGCGGAAGAGAAGTTAAAAGGAAGAAAGGAAGGCGGCTAAGTAACCGCGTAATGAAAAGAATCTAAAAATGAAGCGGCTTAATTTAAACAGCGTTTAAGTCTCCAATTCTTATCTTAGTAAATGCTTTTGTCAGCATTTATAAGGAAAACGCTGTCCATTATTGCCGTTAAAACCAAATTTTGTTGTAGTGTATTTCTTTTGAAAATAATTAAAGGAAAAAAATAGTTAGTTTTATGGATTTCGCTAATATATACTAATAGAAGTATGAACTTAAAAGTAAAACTAAAGGTGTAAACTTTAATACTAAAAGTGTAAAAATAAAATTAGAAGTGTAAACTTTAAAAATGCAAGCTTAAAAGAAAATAAAATTAAAAGTTAAATTTAAAATAATGGAATTAAAGTGCAACCTATGTAAGACTCAAATATATGCTAAGAAACCCTATAGCACCCATATCTGGTGGACACACTTTGTATGATTTTTATTGTATTGCAAGTCAATTCTTGAATAAAAGTTAGAAAATATTAAAAAAAATCAATATAATAGGAAATGTTTAATATAAAAGTGATTTTATATAGGTATTGTAACGACCTAGAATTTAATCGCTATTAAAATGAATATTTAATTATATTTTTAAATATTTGATAAATGGATTTTTATTAATAAATAAAAATATTTTAATTAATAACTAATGATGATAAAATCGTTTTCAAAATTTCTTTACCAATGTATATAGTTTATAGAGAAATTGAAAATGTGACCGGAAATTATTTTCCGAAATATCGATTTTTCATTGGTTAAAGTTAATTAAAATGTCATAACACTATTTTAAACACATACGCACACACTACAACAATTTATACATGATGAATACATGTGTATATGTGCATGTATATGCCTCTCTTTAAATTGTATATATATAAGGATAAAAGATAATATTTTATATAGAAAAGTATACACACACACATATAAAACTCTCTTTTTCAACACAAGTACCTAGTGTATGGCCTGAACAGTGCAAGATAAGGAAGGAGGTACAATGAGGATGGAAATGAAGGAGGGAAGGAGTATGGTAGTGCATGCATACATATATTTTAATATAAGCACTTACATAATTTTTAATTAATTTCCTAAGCCTATATATACCACCTAACTTTCATTTTTCTCATTTTACAAACTCCTTCTCAACTTCTAAATTCCTAAGAACTTAAGAAAGCATCCATGGCTTCCTCTTTATAGTTTTCAAAGAGAGAAAATCCACTTCATTTTGTTAAAAATCTCCTTTTTAATTCCCAAAATCACTTCTCCATTTACTACAACACCTCCCCTTCCAAGTTGCAAGCCAAAATTCCCACAAGAACATAAGGGCAGAGCCAAACTTCCCATGATCAAGCCCAATTAGCCTTGGCAGAGCCCATTTCAAGTGTTCAAGGGTCCAAAATTTCAATATTTGCAAGTTTCTAAAGTGTTTTCAAGTTTTGGCAAAAGTTCATCTTGAATTTAAAAAGTTTCGGTGAGTAAAAATTTTAATTTTTGGAAAAGAAAAATACTTGATTTTGATGAACGGTATGTTGTGAAAATAAAGTGGTTGTTGTGTTGATGGTATATGGTTATATGTTTATGGTTGAGCTTGGATTTGTGATTTAGTTGTTAAATAATATGTTTGGATATGGATATGTGATTGGTTGGTTGTAATATGATGGTAGTGTGTTTATGAAACAAAACCAAGTGTATGTGATGTAAATGTTATGAGTTAGCACCTTCAAAAGTCATAAAGGACTTGAAATCCGATTGAAAACAAAATCCTCTTTTTCTAGTTTTGGATTTGAATTTTTTTTCCAAGTTTTCACCTTTGTTTTTAAGTTTTCAAAACTTTTTCAACTGTGTTTTCAAATATGTTATAGCTATAGTTAAAGTGAAGTTTTCACATAGAAATCAATTCTAGCGAACTACGCTCATAGCGATATTCGCTATGGATGCAGTACGGGAAATTTTGGGATTTCAAGTTTTAAAGTGTTTTCTTTTGGATCTGTAACGGCCCAAAGATTTTTGACACCGAAAATCGACACAAATACGTTCACAGTATAGAGTGCCGAACAATCGAGTGCTGGAAATCCCAGACTGTTAGGGTTAAGAAGAAAAAGAGGTAGAAAAAGAACAGAAAACAACAGCACAGAATCTCACAATCGTAGTGGAATAAAATATAATATATAAATAACAGCATTTTCTACAAGAAAAGCTGTAACTGTCAATGTACAAATACAAGATATCAGAGTACAATAAATCTAGAAAGTTATAATAACTTGTCCCTAATGCTGACTATACAGCCTATGATATACAACGGAAATATAACTCATACGTGCAATAAGTCTCTGCCATCCAGCTCGTCTCCCGGGCTCCAAAGCGTCCTAACCTGAAAATCTGTAATACTCGGTCTGACCCGAGCATTACAATAAAGTAACACCCGAGTCAGGCTGGAAACCAGCGTGAGTAAAACCAACTCAATTTGAAAATACTTAAGTTATAAAGCTTCTTTGAAACCAAGGTAACTCGTTCAACACTACAAGTTTTTATCTTGTTATAACCAAACACTTGTTACAAAATCCATTGATATTGAAATAATATCTAAGTACCGTAACTTATTTTTTTGAATAGTCAGATTTGCTTAATTTATTCAATTCTAGCCTATTAGACTCTAAGATCAAACCCGTGAAGATTTATAGTGATGATTGAATCGAAGTGGTTCCGGGTACCGCTGATATCCGATCCCGGTCTCTTCGAAGCCAAGCAATAAATTCTTAAAGGGGTAATTGTTTAAAATAACAATTTATTATTCAGGGTGACGTTATTCAATTATGGGAGTTTATTTCAGACGTTTATTTTCAAATAAACGTCTCATCACTTTTATTTACTATTTAACCCGCCTGACCACTTGATGGCATAGGCAAGAATAATTGGAATAAGTGTCCAATATAGATCGTTAACCAAATTAACGATCTATAACCATACCAAACAATTTCATATCAGTATTTATTTACTTTAATCAACTGAAATCCATTTCTGTCTTAACTCAAATAAATTTCAATTTAAAGAAATTATATAACAATTTATCCTTAGTTGAATTAAAATTTTAAACACTCTGTTTAATATTCGACTTTGATAATTCATATAAGAATTTAAAGTCAACTAACAACAAAATCAATTACCCATTTAATTTACAAAATATCATTAACTTGGAATTTGGTTTTAAAAGACAATAGTTTTTAGATAAAAGAAAGAAAACATAAAATATCATATAAATGCATATATATATATATATATATATATATAAATCCACTACTTTTCTCTTTCTCTATTTTATTTATTATATTTCTTTTTCTCATTTCCTTTCCATTTCCCTTTTCCTTTCTTTTATTCTTTTCCTTTATTTCTTATCTTTTCTTTTATTTTCTTCTCGTTTTCTTTTATTTTCTTCGTTTCTCTTATTTTCTTTTATTCTTTTCTTTTTCCTTTATTTTCTTTTACTATTTCCTTTTTTTTCCTCCGGTCCATTACTTTTCCCCGGCCCAGTCTTCCTTCTTCTCCCCTTTCTCTTTTCTTCCTTCCTCCTGTTCTTTAGTTGAGAAACAGGAACGTGCACAAGCATTGTCGTACACGTGCACACCCAAACGAAGTCTCGCCAACCATCTCCGACCTCACCTCCAAGTCACCCCCGACCCACGCGTCCATTCCGACAACCCAGATTCCCACGATAACCCCCTTTTCGAAAATTCGACAACACACCCATATCCAGACGACATACCTGATCACTCCCCGACCTTGCGCCGCCGTCCCCGACCACCAAAAGCCAAGCCACTTCACCCGAAGCTTCGCCTTGCTCCCCTATATCCTTTCCCCCTATACCGCAGCCTCCTACTTCCACCATGACGCCGTATTCGCCAGAGAAACCACCTCGACCAAAATTCTAGCCTAAACCCTACTCTTCTCCAACTTGCCTCCACGACCATCAATAAATTCCCAAACCATTTTTCGTAGACTCGTCGCCACCTTAACCTCCTCCACGCCAACCTACTGACCACGAAATCAACAGGGGTCGCCAGAATTTACCCCAAACCCAAATCCGATCATCTACCATTATCTCGCTACATACGCAACTAAAATTTGTAAAACTCTCATCAAAATTCAACATTTCAACTGTCGATTACGTTCATATAAGTAAAAGCAAAGAAAACGATAATTGAATTTCTAAAAATATTTGGTTACTTACAATAAAATCCTCGGTTTAGGTTCTATTCTTTGTAATCTTTACTAGAACAAATTTCGAAATAAAGTACAATCACAAACAAGCAACTTTCATTTTAACATCGTAACCTAAATTCAATTGTATAAAGGGATGTTGATTTTTGAAGTATTAAGTTAACAGTTTCCAAAACAAATAAGTATGAACAGAGTGTCTATGAAGAACCCAGTTCTTTTCCCTTCTTAACTTTACTTAAAAACCTTCATACTATATACTTGCATGCATTGACAATTTTATATACTACATGTATTCAAACAGTAATATAGTTCCATAAACAAGTTTTGTAATCAGTAAAAAAAAGTGTTCTACTCACAGTTTCCTTTGAACAGAACAAGATGCTTTTTTTGAAAAACTGCTGCTAACTTGGATTTGTTAATGATCTTTCTGTTGAATTATTTTGATTTTACCTAGGTTTGAAAAAGGCATTTTGTTTTCTGTTTATTTTAGCTGGGTTCGAATGAATAAAAATGAGACAAAGTTGAGGTGTATATATATATATATAGTGAAGATAAGGATTATAGGGTAAGCATAGAGGCTAAAGCCTTGTACAAGCTTTTATTTTTATTTTCTTTTGTTATTTTGTTTTGAAAACATGAAAATTTGATTTGATTTAATAAAAGTTGATTTGATCTTCATATGACCTGATTTTGAAATCTTGCCATAATAATGTTCGCTTGCATGTTTCGTACTTCATATATATATATATATAGGTAGATAAGCTTTGTACTTATTTACACAAGCATATTTTTCGTTTATACAAACCTCTTCCATTTGCAGGTATGCTTTCCTACACTTATACATATTTATTTACTTTTCTTATGTAAAATTTGTCATAATGATGTCTCCTGTATATATAAACCCATTTTTATGCATTACATAAACATATACAGATATATAGATTTTCCAAGTATCCTAGTTTTTGGCCATATATGCATATACATGTACCTAAGTATATCATATATTCATTCATGCATTTCCATATTTTCCAATACTATATACATCTTAACTTATGTATATACATATATATATATATATATATCTTTTATTTCCCAACATGAAGCCTTTACATGCACATATCTATATACATTTTATATGCACTATTTTACATAATATATAAGTAGATGTATGAACTAGCATGTGTTTGTCCTTATACATATTTTTACCTTACACATATTTCAAGTACATCACTTTCCTATGGTCATATATATACTTATATATATTTTTATATATTATGAATAATTAAAGTTTGTATATATTTTTCTATATATATTTATAAGTATTTTATCCTAATTTAAATGATGGAGTTCATTATTTATTCTCCATAAGATCTATCATATCCAAAGATTTAAAATATAAATTTTTATATAGCTTTGAATCAATTTATATATATATATATATGTATGTATGTATTCAGATATTTTAATTATTAGAAATATATTTGTTCGATATAATAAATCAATATTTCAAAATTTTGAGAACAGATTATGGAACGTCAGAAAATCCGGGTCGTCACATTCCTCCCCTCTTTAGAACTTTTCGTCCTTGAAAAGGAACGAAGCGAAAATTTTAATTTTAATGTTTATTATTAGTTAAATCATTCTTTACACATTTTAACTCTTTACTTTTTATTATATAAAATTTTAAAAACACCTTTAAAACAACATAATATTACCAAACTATTTTATATAAAAATACTTTTATAACTCGATGTCTCAACAAGTCCATCCTTGTTTTCATAGAAATTCAGTCATACGTTGATCAGGCGCAGGACTGAAAATCTATAAGTACATAGTGAACCTGTTTTTAACACCCAGTGAAAATACTTGAAAAACGTTTTGTAAGAATGATATGGAAATCATCACCCTCTCCATGGGTCACAGTTAGCACGATGATTGCGTCACCATCCCGACGAAAATCATAAGAAAACTGTAGGCATCCATACCTCTCGACTTTTGCCATGGAAACTGCGCAGATCGCAGCTACATCCAGGGTTGCGTTGCTATCACAGCAAAAACCTGTGTAACTGTAGGCATCAGCACCCCTCGAATTACGCTGCCAAATATAACTTCATCACATAGATCGCAGACTACACAAAGTGATGTCACTATTCCAGTGGAACTAGTGTAGACTGTAGGCACTCACTTCTACACGAATTTCGCTATGGAACTAAACCACATAGATCGCAATCTACCGATGTTACTTCACTATCCTAGCGAAATCAAACGTAGATTTTAGGCAATCACTGCCACTCGACTTACGCTATGGAACGACGATAGATCGCAGTTACAACAAAGGTTACGTTGCCATCACGGCAAATCCCAATGCAACTGTAGGCATCGGCGCCCCATGAATTACGCTACCCCAATCATAATCCTCAGGAACTAAAGTTTTGTCCGGACGTCCTCTGGGATCCAAATTTAGAACCCCCCTTAGGGCTTAAGGCAGAACCACCCAGTGGATCTCATACTATAAGTTTCTACTCTAAATGGGAGCGCCTTTTTCCCCATAGCATTCTCAAAACATTTCATACTATACACTAATAGTATCTTTCAAATCATACTCTTTATATATACATCACATATAAATCCCATTTATGCAAAATCGATATCTTCCAAAATCGATAATTCTCAAATTTGATTTACCAAATTTCCAAAATTTTCTTTTTGCCAAATCAAAAACTTTACAAAATCAATGAGTTCCAAAACCCCTTTCAGTTCCACTCTCAAATACATATAAAATCATTTATATATATATAAGATTTATTCTTTAACTTGAATAATTTTCGAATCATTTCATTCTTATATAAATTCCACTTTATATTTCAAATATCCTTTAAGGATTATTTCCTCCAGTTATACTTTCAATAAGGGAAGTTTTTAATATATAACCTCTTTTAAACCAAAAAAATTTCCAAGTTCGATTTACTTTCAAAGTCATTTGTCACTCTACTTATTTTTTGCAAAGTAAGTTCCCAGTTATAGTGACTATTTACTCTTTATTTTGAATCATCATAATTACTCAAAATATACTCTTTCACTTCTAATCATTTTTGCTTCAATATCCAATTTTTCTTTCACTACAAAACTGCTTCGATTTCCATTTGGGTTATAACTTCAATTTATCCCAATTCGCATTTAAATCCATGATTTAAATATAACCAATTTCCATTCTGACCAGTTTGAATTTAGGAAAGTAGCTTAAAAAGTTTAAAATAGATAAATAGTTGTAAAATAGTTAAATAGTAAGTATAAGATAGTTTGGGTATTAAAAAGAAGGGTTTGTATAGTAGATAGCTCGGAGAAATCAAAATAATCTGAATATTTAAGAAAATAGATTTGAGACAGTTTATATTAAAATAATTCATGGTCAAACTGATTCAGTTCCCAAACTACACTTCAACCAATTCAATTTTCATTCCCCTTTTAAATTGATTCAATCTAGATTCCAATTCAAATTAACTTCAATTCTCATTTTAATTCAAATCAATTCCCATTTGATTTCAAATTAATTCAGCTCCGATTACAATTTCAATTCAATTTTGATTTTGAATTAATTTCAACTTCGATTACAATTCCAATTAATTCAATTCAATTTCACCTTTGAATTAATTCCAATTCCATTCTCAAATTTTCACCCATCTTGATTTATTCGGATTTGGTTTTCAAAATGTTGATTTAATCACTTGGATCAAATTAACCCTTAATAATTTATTTAACAACCCAAGTCTTCAATAATTCAATTCTGAGTCCAATTCAAATATTCACTTTAAATTGCTTTTACTTAAACTTATTTCAAAGTCCGAGTGAGAGTTCAGATCTTCTTAAACAATTTAATCTTCGGAATCCAATTTATTACCAAATTTTAACTTCAACTTAAAACCCATTTTTTTAAAACAATTCCGGTTGGTAAATTCATTTTTAACATTTTAACTTAAGTTTAAAATGATCCCATTTCCTTAAATTCAATTTTATTTCTAAGAATCAAAATCTTTAAATGGTCTCTAAATAAAGTTTTATTTCCATTTAGTTTTCAGCAATGGATGTATATCATTTCAATCCATTTCTTAATTTACTCGAAATAATCCAATTTACAGTTTTTATACACCGTAAATAACAAACAGGATGATATCCAGATATATCAAAGCAAATAAACATCCAAATTATCTAAACATCAATCAATAGCATCCATTACCCATTTCTAGAATTCAAAACCCGTTTTATTTCAAAAGTTGTTTGAAATTATCCATACATAACCTCTTATCAAATCCATACTTTTCTTTTCAATTTTATCCATTTAACTTCCTTAAGTTAAATTTTCTATTTCACATTGAAATTTTCCAATTCAGGTTGTACGTTCAAAACTTATTTAACTTCCCCTAAGCTAAATTTCCTATTCATTCAATCCATTTAACCTTACTTAATTTAAAATTTTCACTCCAAATTTAATTTTTTATCAATATCCCTTCCCACTTATAAGTTCAAAAACTTATTTTTCTTAGGGTTATACTTCATATCCTCAGGAGGATTTCACAATTCAACACTTAGTTTTTATTTCAAATCAATTTTGAAATCATATATATATATATATCTACATTTGTGTGTGTATATATATATTTATCATATTCACATATCCAATTACACCTTAAATTTTAAACCATCCTGGGTTTTAAATTCAAAACTAATTCCTTTGGAATTTTCAAAACACTCTTGTTTTCAAAACAAAATTCCCACATCAAGATATATTCCAATAATATTACTTATTATTTCCTTAAACACTTTGAAACAATTTCCAATTTCTCTGGCTTAGATTTAAAACTTCACAATTTAAATCCATTTCAATATATAAGTCACATTTATAAATTCAACTTAGATAATTTCACTTCCTTAAACATTTCATAAGGTTTTATCATTGTTTATTCTGTAATAAACATCCTTTACAATAACCAATTTTACGATAAAAATCAATATTATCATATTCAGGGGCCAAACACACCATATATTCCATAATAACTTCCTGATAAATGAAATCAGGGTAAATTTATTTCATTTCAAAAAACTTTGAAAAATACTTTCGGAATTTTCAATTTCTGGTTTCATTCTATTTTCAGCTTAACTTACTTGTATAGTTAATCCTTACCCAATTTCTATTTAGTTATTTGTGTTTTACCACTTAAATTTTATAATTTTGTTTTATTTCAATAATCACAGCCAATCACCTTATTATACTATAATAATCTACAAAAATTATTTCCTTATATATCAAAATTATTTTAAAAATCATTTTTAAAATCATTATATGAGAAAATAACAAGTACGCCCTCATATATAATACACTCAACTCATTCTAGAGTACTACTGACCCTATCTCTAATGAGTAATCCCCACCAGAACCAAGGTTCTCGCTTAACGTTTCAGCTCGGATACCAACTGTAACGGCCCGAAGATTTTCGACCCTGAAAATCGACACTAATACGTTCACTGTATAGAGTGTCGAACAATCGAGTGCCGGAAATCCCAGACTGTTAGGGTTAAGAAGAAAAAGAGGTAGAAAAAGAACATAAAACAACAGCACAGAATCTCACAATCGCAGCGGAACAAAATATAATATATAAATAACAACATTTTATATAAGAAAAGCTGTAACTGTCAATGTACATATACAAGATATCAGAGTACAATAAATCTAGACAGTTATAATAACTTGTCCCTAATGTTGACTATACAGCCTATGATATACAGCGGAAATATAACTCATACGTGCAATACATCTCTGCCATCCAACTCGTCTCTCGGGCTCCAAAGCGTCCTAACCTGAAAATCTGTAATACTCGGTCATACGTGCAATACATATTTTTCATTTATACAAACCTCTTCCATTTGGAGGTATGCTTTCCTACACTTATACATATTTATTTACTTTGCTTATGTAAAATTTGTCATAATGATGTTTCCTATATATATATATGTATACCCATTTTTATGCATTACATAAACATACACAGATATATAGATTTTCCAAGTATCCTAGTTTTTGGCCATATATGCATATACATGTACCTAAGTATATCATATATTCATTCATGCATTTCCATATTTTCCAATACTATATACATCTTAACTTACGTATATACATATATATATATATATATTTTATTTCCCAACATGAAGCCTTTACATGCACATATCTATATACATTTTATATGCACTATTTTACATAATATATAAGCAGATGTATGAACTAGCATGTGTTTGTCCTTATACATATTTTTACATTACACATATTTCAAGTACATCACTTTCCTATGGTCATATATATATATACTTATATATATTTTTATATATTATCAACAATTAAAGTTTGTATATATTTTTCTATATATATTTATAGGTATTTTATCCTAATTTAAATGATGGAGTTCATTATTTATTCTCTATGAGATCTATCATATCCAAAGATTTAAAATATAAATTTTTATATAGCTTTGAATCAATTTATATATATATATATTTGGATATTTTAATTATTAGAAATTTATTTGTTCGATTTAATAAATCAATATCTCAAAATTTTAAGAACAGCTTATCGAACGTCAGAAAATCCGGGTCGTCACAGGATCATTTTTGAAAAACCATTTGAACTAATTAAATAAGTCAAAAGTTTAAGTTTTAATTATTTAATTATTTAATTTATTAATTAAGGTAATCATTAATTAATTAATTAGGTTAAGTAGTTAGAATTTAAGAAATTATTAACTAAGTTAATTATTTTTTAATTAGGGAAGTTAAATAATAATTAAATAAGATAAAAAAAATTAATTTTTATTTAATCAAGTTTATTTAATATAATTTATTATTTAATTAGTTAATTATTTAACTAAAGGTTTGATTTCTTAAATGAAATGTTATTTAAATTAAAGTTTAATTATAAACAATTAAATTCAAAGTCTGATTTTTGATTTAATTTAAGGTCAATTAAAGTTTAATTAAGTTTTATGCTTATGGTCAGGTTAAGGTTTATTTATTTTAAAGTTTCTTTCAAAACTCCATCGTTTATTTATTTTAACCAACTTTCTTATTTTAAGTGAATTTTTTTTAAAACCAAGATCTCTTGTCCATGCTATTAATTAGCCAAATAAATTAAAGTAGTTGTAATAAAACGATGACGTGTTTTATTGAAAGTAAGTCGACTTGTACTTATCATAAATATCGCACTTCGGGAACGTGATGAATACAAGGGGTTAAATCGATAAGCGGGTTACGATAATGTAAGCATATGGAATGTATGTTCATATGTTAATCTTTACACCCTGATAGTGGAATAGTCCACTACAAACAACTTGACTCCTTAAAATTATCAAACGTTGGTTTGGAGAGACCGAGATCATATATTAGGTGGTATTCGAAAACCACTTTAAACCAATGTAAACGTTCGAATTGGAAATAGTAAAGGCAAGGTCCAAGATGAAGACTTCGAAATGTAAGGGGTATTTGCTAATAACCCTGAGCGTGATTCCCAAATAGGTGTAATGGAGATAGTGCCTTCGGTTCATTCATCTCCTGAACGACTTGTATGGATGAGTGTAGAAATTGTGTCAACATATGGAAGGAAATGTTAACATTCTAAGGGGAAATGCTGTAATAAAGGTAAACATAGCCTCAGGCCTCATCAAATGAGAATAATAAAAAACATGGGAGTTGTGGCAAGGCTAAGTGGGTCGCTTCCATGAGGGTAAGGTCATCCTTATCCAGAGTCCCTACTATCAACTCATGTATGCTTCGGTACGGTTGATGATCCCAAACGAGGGTGATCTTATTTGGTACTGTCCAGTAAAGGGTAGGTCGGTCTTGTGTTAGCATAGGTTGATAGGTCAACCTCGGTACATAAATCTAGAGGTATACTGTGACGGACGATACTCCCGTAGCCCAGTCATTGTATGGAATACATTTTTCAATAAGTGCCTTCGGTTTAGTTATATACCTATTATACTGGAATTTAATTAATGTAAAAATTTCGGCTATGTGAATTATTTATCTGAAAACCCTAGGCATTATCATAATATCACTGGTTTTCTATATAAAGTGTTTTGGTTATCATAAGGTAAAAACCCATCCGTGTTTATGTGCAACGTGGTCTTACGAGATATCTTTGATTTTCAAAGCGTTTTATAAAAGTAAAAATTAATTTGTTTGAGTTTACTCATACCAGACCCATGTCTAATCTGGAATTTTATTTCCTTTTACTAAAACTTTTAGGTACTCAAATTTGTATGAGTAGCCAAGTGATCCAGATTTCTTACGGAAGCATTTCGAAGGAGATGGAGCAGATGGCTTCACTATTAGCTAGTTATTATCTTATTCCATTCTGTTTATGTATATTCTATGTATTTTTGTATGGGCAGTAGTTATAACTGTCCAGTTGAAGGTTGTAATGTATTGACTCTGATGTATTATTATTATGGAAATGACAATGTAATATTCTATGTTATCTATTATATGTTGCTCCGATTCGTGGTGAGATTCTATGATTGTGTAGTTTTCTTCTTATCATTCCTTTTCTTCTACCCTAAATGGCTCATTTTTGGTGCAAGAAAGACGGTCGTTACAATTTTGGTATAAGAGCCTAGGTTAACCGAACACCTAGGCTTTGGGTTAGGTTCAACTTCGAGAGTGCGTATTTGTAATTTATATATATATATATGATAAACAGATTAGCTTAATAGGTTTGATTAGTACCCTTTTGTCAAGATTTATCTCGTCCAAGTATTCTAATATTATCTTACTATGTCCAGGTAGTAAGGCATGAGTAACAGAGGCAGGTGAGGTAGGGGAGTAGGTAGCACTATGACTATAAATGGTCGAAGCCCAAATCCTGGAGCAGTTCGGATTGCCGAAAAGGTAGCGCCAGCGTGGCCAAGAGTGAATTTCACAACCTTATGCAAGGATTACACTAACCTTAGAGGGAAACTGTTTAAAGGAACCGAGTCTATCATGGAAGTGCAAGCTTGGTTGCTATCTTGCGAGAATATTTTTAAAGGTCTTGGTTTATCCAATGAACATAAAATATTCTTAGCAGCATGGAAACTACAAGAGGAAGCAGCTGCTTGGTAGGGCTCCCTTACTGCAAATATTCTAGAAGAAGAGTTTTCGTGGGCTCGATTTAAAGAAGTTTTTGAGGACCAATTCTTGCCAACAACAGGAAGGACCAGGATGTACCGGAACTTCACGGACTTGAAGCAAGGGGATCTATCTATAGCAGAATATGAGACGAAGTTCAACATGCTATCTTGTTTTGGATCGGAATTGATCAACACCCTGTTAAAGAAAAATGAGATATTTGTTTTGGGTATGAGAGGAAGGTACCATGAGAAAATGACTGCTCACGTTAAAGGTACTTTTGTGGATTTAGTTGATATGGCTCTGAAGTACGAGGCCTTGGAAAAGAAGAAGCCTACTCTAGTAGCACCTAGTGGAAATACTGATGGAAACGGTTCTAATATGAGGAAGCTCAATCTAGGGGAGAATAATGGTAAAAAAAATTCAAGAACATTATTTATTACCTTTTCAAGCAGAAAGGTCATATTTCAAGGTCCTGTCCGAACTGTGAAGCTCCGAAGCAGCAAAGTGGACCCTTCTCTCCAATGGTGCTAAAGTCGCTTTGTTTCAATTGTCATCAGTTGGGCAATATGATTAAAGACTACCCACACATGAAGAAGGCATAGTAGGCCATGGTGTATGCCATTAAGAATGAACCGTTTACTTCAACAGATGTGAAGGGAAAGGCATCCTTAAAGGTACCTTATTGATTAATGCTATTTTTGTTCGAGCATTATTTGATACTGGTGCCTCTCATAGTTTTATTTCTTTAGAATTAGTAGATAAATTTCATCTTATTCCTAGAATTGCAGAAAACCATATGTGTGTGTCTAACCCTATAGGTGGTGTAACCCATTTGAATATGATTTGTGAAGATGTGCCAATTTCCTACCTTTCTCATCACTTTTCTTGCGACCCGTATGTCTTAGACTTTAAGGGATTTGATATTATTCTGGATATGGATTGGTTATCGAAGTATGGAACTGTCTTAGATTATGCTGAAAGGACTGTATCATTAGAAACTAAATTGGGAAGAATTGCTAAAGTATCATGCAAGGATACTGGTATTAATATCTGTAGTTTCTTGTAATTCCATGGAATCATCCCAGGATGAGTTAAGTTATATAGAAGTTGGTAAAAAAATTTCTCGATGTGTTTAAAGAAGTAAATAGCTTACCCCCGCACCGAGAGATAGAGTTCCGTATTGATTTGGTCCCTGGTGCTAGACCTGTGGTTCAACCCAAGAGAAGGATAGCCCAAAAAGAGTGGAATGAATTAGAAAAGCAAACCAAAGACCTATTAAGAAGAGGATTGATTAGACCTAGTCATTCGAGTTGGGGATCTGCTATGGTATTTACAGCAAAGTCTGATGGATCTTTAAGGTTATGCATGAATCATAGAGAGTTGAATAAGTTGGCCATTAGGAACAAGTATCCCTTACCCCAAATCGATGATTTTTTTGATCAACTTCATGGAGCTACGGTATTTTATCAAATAGATCTAGCTATCAAATTCCATCAATTGAGGGTTGATGAAGGTAGTATACCCTTAACTGGTTTTAGAGGCCCCAACTATTTCTTTGAGTGGATGCCTTTTAGGCTACCCAACGCACCTGCATATTTTGTAGATCTCATGAACCATGTTTTCCGAGATGTTTTTAATAAGTCTGTGTAGTTTTCGTTGATGACATCCTTACCTACTCCAAATATGAGGAGGAGCAATAACATCATTTGGAAGTGGTGTTGGAGACATTGAGAAGACATGTCTTGAGGGAAAAATTTTCTAAGTGCCATTTTTTAAAATCGAAAGTAAGATTCTTAGGACATATTGTGACAAGAGAAGGTATTTCAGTAGATCCAGTGATGGTGGAAGCTGTTCTAGAAGCAACCGCGGACTCCTACCGAGGTTCGCGATTTCCTAGTTTAGCTGAATACTATATGAGGTTTATTCAAGATTATTCTAAGATTTCCTCCAATCTAACTAAGCTGACTAAGAAGGAGGAGAAGTTTATATGGACTCCAAAGTGTGAAGAAGCATTTCTGGAATTGAAGAAGAGATTGACTAGTGCACTAGTTCGGCTGTTCCAGATGGAAATAGTGGATTCACAGTTTACACGGATGCTTGTGGAGTGGGCCTAAGTGTTGTTTTGGTGCATCATGGTAGGGTGATTGCATATGCAAACAGGCAGTTGAAGCCTCATGAGTTGAACTATGCTACGCATGACTTGGACTATTGGCTATTGTCTTGCATTGAAAATGTGGAGACAGTACTTGCTGGGTAAGGATCCTTCTATTCCTCTTGTTTATTTCTAATCTTTAGAGATTTTAGAAGTAAGTTTTCTTTCTTTAATTAGGTGAAAAATTCGAGCTCTTCATGGATCATAAATCCCTGAAGTATCTATTTACTCGGAAGGATCTAAACCTATGGCAATGGAGGTGGTTAGAGTTTCAGGCGGCTTATGACTTGGATATTCTTTATACGCTAGGAAAGGCTAATGTGGTGGTGGATGCCTTAAGAAGGAATGCCGTTTTGACTCTTTTGAAGGTTACCCCGACTCTCTTGGAAAGAATAGCGAGCAAGCAAAGAGAGGACAGTATCTTAGTGGCGATCATCAGGAAGGTTGAGGAGGGTAGTGTACAAGTTTTGAGATTGATAACTAAGGAGTTTTAAGGATGAATGGATAGATCTGTATACCGAATGTCAATGGTCTTAGGCGGGAAGTTTTTTCAGAATGTCGTCGTTCTAAGTTGAGTATCCATCTAGGTGCCTCAAAGATGCATAAGGACATGAAGAAGATGTTTTGGTGGAAGAGAATGAAGAGAGATATCTTTATCTATGTTAGCAGGTGTTCGTGTTGACAACAAATCAAGGGTGATCATCAGAAGATAACCGGATTATTACAACCTTTGGAAATACCTAACTAGAAATGTGAAATGATATCAATGGATTTTATCGATGGTTTTTCCAGAACCAGAAAAGGAAATGAAAGAGTATGGGTTATCATGGATCAGCTAACGAAGGGTGCGCATTTTATTCCGGTAACACCAACAAGGACCGTTGCTTTTTTAGCTGAAATTTTTGTGAGAGAGATAGCCAGGTTGAATGGAGTTCCTATGAGTGTAGTAAGTAATTGAGACCCCATATTTATTAGTCAATTTTGGGAAGCATTACAAACAACTCTAGGAACAAAGTTAAGCTTAAGCACAACATATCACCCCCAAATAGACGGACAGATGGAGCGAGTGAATCAGATTCTAAAGGATCTCTTAAGAGCGTGTATTCTGAATTTTGGTGGATAATGGGAGGATCATTTGCATTTAATTGAGTTCTCCTAAAATAATAGTTTCCAAGCGAGCATCAGAATTGCACCTTACAAAGCCCTATATGGAAGACCGTGCAAGCCACCAGCATGTTGGATTGAGATAGGAGATAGATTAGTTCTTGAACCAGACATGATCTTTGAAACTACCAAAAAAGTTACAGTGATTAAGAAAAGAATGAAGGAGGCTTAAGATTGCCAAAAGAGTTATGCGGATAAGAAGCGAAGAGATTTGGAATTTGTGGTTGAAGACTTGGTATTCATGAAACTTTCACCAATAAGAGGAGCTGTTAGATTTGGAAAAGCTGGGAAGTTAGCTCCTAGGTATGTTGGACCCTTCTGTATTCCTAAGAGGATCAGATTGCCTGCTTATAGGGTCGAGTTGCCAGAGAGATTGGCAGGTGTTCATAATGTGTTCCACGCATCTCATTTGAGGAAGTATGTTCATGACCCATCATTGATTGTGGATCCATCAATTCAAAAGGAATTGGAAATAGAACCGAACCTGACAGTGGTTAGACATCCAATTTATGTTGTGGATCGGGATGAAAAGAGGTTGCGTAACAAGGTGGTGCAACTAGTCAAGATACAGTGGAGTGAGGATCCAAGAGACTGCATTTGGGAGACGGTGGATCGCATGAAAGAAGCCTATCCCAAGTTGATGTTAGGATAGCTAGTTGTAAGTTGTATGTATAGTGTATGTTTGTCTGCTATGGATGCTTAGTGTATGTCTTTGTATGTGTTATATGATATTAATATATTGGTTTTTGCGTAGTCTGAATTATTTCCTTGTTTGCTAATTTTGGGACAAAATTCTTTTAGGGGGGAGTGCAATGACCCAGAATTTGATCGCTATTTAAATGAATATTTAATTATATTTTTAACTAATTAATAAATGTACTTTTTATTAATAAATAAAACTATTTTAATTAATAACTAATGATGACAAAATTATTAATTAGGGTAATTATTAATTAGGGTAATTATTATTAAGGTAATTATTATTTAATAATTTAATTGTTTAATTTATTAGTTAGGGTAATTATTATTTAATTAATTAATTAGGAATTAGGTTAAATAATTAGAATTTAAGAAATTATTAACCAAGTTAATTATTTTTAATTAGGAAAGTTAAATAGTAACTAATTAGCATAAAATAAATTTAATTTTTATTTAGTCAAGTTTATTTGCTTCAATTAATTATTTAATTAGAGTTAATTATTTAATTAATTATTTTTTAATTAAAGGTTAATTATCCACTTAATTATGATTTAATTTCTTAAATGAGATGTTATTTTAATTAAAGTTTGATTATAAATAATTTTAAATTAATTAAATTCAATGACTTTTTATTTAATTTAAGGTTAATTAAAGTTTAATTAAGTTTTAAACTTATGATTTGGTTAAGGTTTATTTATATTAAAGTTTCTTTCAAAACTCTATCAGTTATTTATATTAACCAACTTTCTTATTTTAAGTAAATTGTTTTAAAACCAAGGATCTCTTGTCTATGCTAATAAGTAGCCAAATGAGTTAAAGTAGTTGTAATAAAATGATGACGCGTTTTATTGAAAGTAATTCGACTTGTACTTATCACAAATACCGCACTTCGTGAACGTGATGAATATAAGGGAGTTAATTTCAATAAACGGGTCATGATAATCTAAGCACATGGAACATATATTCATATGTAAATATTTACACCATGATAGTGGAATAGTCCACTATAAACAACTTGACCCCTTAAAATTATCGAACGTTGGTTTAGAGAGACTGGGATCAGATATTAGTTGTTATCCGAAAACTTCTTCGAACGTTAATACTTCGAACCAATGTAAACGTTTGAATTGGAAATAGTAAAGGCAAGGTCCAAGATGAAGACTTTGAAGTGCAAGGGCTATTTGCTACAACCCTAAGGGTGATTCCAAAACAAGTGTAGTAGAGATAGTGCCTTCGGTTCGTTCATCTCCTAAAAGACTTGTATGGATGAGTGCTGACATTGTGTCAACATATGGAAGGCAGTGTTAGCATTCCAAGTGGCAATGCTATAATAAAGGTCAACATAGCTTCAAGCCTCATCAACCGAGAATGACTAAAACAGGGGAGATACAGCAAGGCTGGGTGGGTCGCTCCCACTAGGGTAAGATCATCCCTATCTAGAGTCCCTACTATCAACTCATGCATCCTTCGGTATGGTTGTTGATCCCTACCGAGACGTGATCTTATTCGGTACTATCCAGTAAAGGGTAGGTCAGTCTTATGTTGGCAGGGGTCGATACGTTTAACCTTGGTACACAAATTTAGTGGTATACTATGACGGGCGGTACTCCAGTAGCCCAATCATTGTATGGAATCCATTTACCAATAAGTGCCTTTAGTGTTAGTTGTATACCTATTATGCTGGAATTTAATTAATGTAACATTTTTGGCTATGTGAATTATTTATTTGAAAACCTAGACATTATCATAATATCACTGGTTTTCTATGTAAAGTGTTTTGGTTATTGTAAGGTAAAAACCCATCTGTGTTTATGTGTGGCATGGTCTTATGAGATACCTTTGGTTTTCAAAGTGTTTTATAAAAGTAAAAATTAAGCTGTTTGAGTTTACTCACACCAGACCCATGTCTAACTAGAGTTTTGTTTTCTTTTCCTAAAACTCTTTGGTACTCAAATTTGTTTGAGTAGCCAAGTGATCTAGGTTTCTTACGGAAGCATTTCGAAGGAGCTAGAGCAGGTGGCTTCACAGATAGCTAGTTATTATCTTATTCCACTATGTTTATGTATGATCTATGTATTTTTGTATGGGCATGTAGTTATAACTGCCCAGTTGAAAGTAGTAATATATTGACTCTGATTTATTATTATTATTATGGAAATGACAATGTAATAGCCTATGTAATCTATTGTATGTTGTTTTGATTCATGGTGAGATTCTATGATCGTGTAGTTTTCTTCTTACCTTTCCTTTTCTTCTACCCTTAATGGCTCGTCTTTCGATGCAAGAAAGGCAGTCGTTACAGGTATGATTTAAAAGATAAATTTTATAAATAAAGAGGATTTTGAAATATATATATAGTGGCATTACTTATAAATATTTATGAGTACAAATATTTTTAAAGGAAATTTTGCTTTGATAGTTCAGAGAAAACATCTCGATTGGTTTTATGTTAATCTAAATAATCTTCTAAGTGACGATCAGAAGATTGCCTAGGCAAATGTTGTAGTGCACTTTATTCTCATTTTTATTGTACGATCGAAATGAGTTTCAATCCGAGCAAACCTAAAGCAAGTGATGGTAGACCATTGTTAAAACTATTTTCTCAATCTATAGTTATATTTAAAATAAAACCTGGATATTTAATTCTAAAAGTTCTTGAAAAAAAATTATTTGATATAATGTGTTTTAATTATTAAAATTTTTGACATAAGTTATGTAAATTCTCAAATTTAGAAAGAATAATTTAGACCAGATTTAAAATATATTAAATTAAATGATAAGGTTTTAATAAACATTGTCCTATTTTAAACCATGTTTTGTTTACATTATTATTTTTTAAACTATTGGATGCTATGGGCCTTTATCTGAATTAAAAGAAGAAGAAAAAAAATTAAAAATGACATTAGTTATATACTCTTAGGACATAGTAGAATATTATATCAATCTAAACTTAAGTTATACTTATGAAATGTTTTCATAAATGATTTTAGTAGTAAAAGTGATGCTTTTGCATAAATAAGTGTAAAAAAATTAGGGTTAAGATTGTATTAACAACTTATCCTATTGGGAAAGTACCATAAGTTGGACTTGAATTATTTTTTGCATGACCATGCTTGATATATAGTTCGAGTATAGGGTTTCTAAGTGAATTACACCAGTCTGGACTAGGCATTTTCACTAGATTCTCAATGGTGGGTACTTGAGATGAATTCTTGAGTTAGTACGAATGTTTTCTATCTATATTGTAACTATGTAGGGAAAACAATGTTATTAAATCAAGGAATCGAATCAAAGTCTACACTAGAGAACTTAAAGTGATCTATGCTAGTTTGGATAAGAAATGTATGTATTCAAACAAGTGATCCTATCAGATATCGTGAACGGATAATTCATGCACATTGCATGGAAAATTTTAAGGCGTTGTCTTAGGAGACTTTAAGGAACAACTTTCACTTTTATTCTAATACAGCTTAGGTAATCTTCTAAATAATAACCAAATGATGAGTGTAATGGTACACTTAGGAGGTCATCTCTATCTTTGAGCAATCAAGAAGGTTGTGAACATGAACAAACATTTAGTTTTGATTAGTCACTAAATGTATTAAATAATGTTCTGTGCCATTATGTATCTTCGTAATTTGTTTGTTATGAAATTCCAGATCGTTGTGTCTTTCCCCTCCCTTAAAAGTATTTTGCTCCAATTTTGAAAAATGGACTTAATAACTTAAATCGCCATCTTTCTAAATATAAGTAATGGTGTTAACAATTATTTTCAAATATTTTAAATATATTTATGATGATGATACCTAGGGTGAATATTTAAGTGGTATTTATAAATGAGATTTACCTTACATGATGTAAGGAATTTTACAATGAATTTGTAAAGTATTCAAATTTTGAAGAATGTTGATTTTGGAATAAATGAGGCTGATATAAATTTTCTTTAAGTATAAAATTTAGAGAGACTATAAAAGAGTTATATATAAATTTTATCCGTTTTGAAATTTTATGGTATAGAAGAAATGCCTTGGAAAGTTATTATTTACATACGATGTGTTTGGAAAAATATTTTGAATATCTTTTTTTTATAAAAAGATTTTTCAAGTATTCCACTTAGTGCTGGAACTAGTCTACCAAGAACTTAGAGATTTTAGGCATATGTTTGATTAACGTATGGACTAAATTTAGTAAAAACGAGGATTGGTGTAACATCTCTCAAGGGACTGTTAATAGTATTGGATCTCACTCTAGTCGCTTGGAAATAGTTCTGGTAATGACTGCTGCATCATCTAAATTCATTTTTGGATCTCGAAAGTGAGAAGTCAAAAATAAACCTGTTAAGGCATCAAGCATATATAAGATCGTTTTGAAACGTGTTTTTAAAAATGGGTATTGATTATTTCAAATTATAGTAAAATTAATAGTTAGTATAAATGCTTTATAGATTGATTATTTTGGTAAAATATATCAAAATGCTAGGCTCTTTGCTCCTTCCTTTTCGAGGACACTAAGTTATGAATGAGGGAGATTGTAACGGCCCGTATTTTCAATAATTTAAATTTTTTGAATTAAACAAAGTTTTTGAATAGAATCGTTAAAAACTTTATGGTGTTATTGATGTAAAATATATTTGAATATAAGTTATAATCTTACTTTGAATTCTTATTAATAACACAGGTTGTAATAGGATTAAAAGATAACATATATTAAGATATAACTTAATGATATTGGTTTGTGTTACCTGGTATAATGGGCTGGCTATGTGAGGTTGATCATGAAGTCCAAATTAGACTATTGATGGGAAAGATGGCCATGAGGCGACATCTGTGTGACCAGAGTATGATTTCTGAACAGTTATATCTAGCCCAGGGTAAATAAGGTCGACAAATGGATAAAACTGGATGTCGAAGTCTTGGAATTTGGTTTGGTTGGATTAGAAAAATTGAACAAAGACTAGAAGGTTCAGCATGGTAGAGGTTGGATCGGAAGAGTGTATGATATGGTGGGCTCGGCATAGCCTATGAAATGGCTCGGGTCGGTAAAATGTATGGTGTAGCATGGATCGGGTCGTCATAGCATATGTTGTAGATGGATCGGCATAATATGTAATGGGGCGATATGGCTAGGTAGTGTTGTTGGGGTCAGCATAGAGCATGAAGGCCATCAGGTCGGAATAGAGCATGAAGACCATCGGGTCGGCATAGAGTACAAAGACCATCGGGTTAGCATAGTGTACGAAGACCATTGGGTCGGCATGTCAATATGGATTGGGTCGGCACACAAAGACGGTCGGGTCAGCATGATGATATAGATCAGCATAGTGAGTTGGGCTAAGCATTCCTTACGGAGGGCCCAAGTGGTCGGGGGGTCCAGGCTTGGAGATGTCAGTCAGGTTGAAGGCTGCCTTCGTCTATAAAAATAGGGGCATGGGCCTATTTTTGACACTCTTTCCGGCTGACAAGTGAAACTCTACCATTTTTTTATTTTTCTAACTTGTTCTCAAGCAGTTCTTGTGGATTGTAAGTGTAATCAATTGAGTGATAAAGCAATAAAGAAAGCATTCAGAGTGGACGTAGGCAATCAACGTCGAACCACTATAAATCCTATTGTTTTTACTTTTTGCTATCTTTTCTTGAATATTTATTGTTATTCCTCTGTTTTCATTTAATTTCCTCATTTATTTCACTACCTAAACCTATTCTCGAGTGTTTGTGACCAATTTGGTTGCAAACATTTTGGTGTTTTCATCGAGAGCCTCGATTCTTGAGCTATAGGATCACCTTTGTTGCTACTTGATTGTAGAAATCCCCCATAGGAGATCCGGGTGTGTTTTCAGAATCTTGCAGATACTATTCAGATTTTCCAAGATCTAAGCAAAGGATTCTAAGATGGTAAGGTGCACCAGATCTACTTCCCACAATGTTGATGCCAACAAAACTGCTAGTGTCCAGCAAGGGGGGCCAAGCAACCAGCCTGCTAATGTGAATATGGAGCCCCTTGCAGCCCAGAACCCCGCTGATTCCGTTACCAGGGCCGAATTTATTGATTTGATGAGGGAGCTAATGGAGAGTCGTAGGCGCTAAACGAGCAAATCAAGGCAAATGCCAACCCGATGAACCAGATTGCGCAACAATAGCATCAAAATGCCAAAGGAAGTCCCGCTTCATACTCGGCATTAGATAGCTCAACTTCATCGGATGGACACCACAGGCATAGGCGTCGCAGGATTGAAATGGCATGAGGTGGAGCAATGGAGCTACATAGGGTAGGCCACCACGGGCAGTAAAATAGGGTCGGTGCCGATCCCTCCCTAGGGGTCTGTACTGATCCCTCAACCATGAATATGGCTCCTCAACTCCACCTGGGGGTCATGCTCGCCCTGAAACTGGGAACTTAAGCACTGGAGCACACTTTCAATTACCTCCCCAGGATGATAATGAAGTGAATCCTTAGGATACGCATCTGGAGTAAAATAGGCCAAGAAGGCATGAGATGCCTTGGAGATACCAGCTAGAACATTTACATAGGATGGAGCCTGACTGGCACCCCCTATCCAGACTCCGAACTTGTCCGCGATGGTCAGGCAGTTGATAAGGGAGAACCAGGGCTTGGATAACGATGATTGTGGAGTCTCTAGGAGTCATACTCCATTTATCAATAACATTTTACGGGCGGAGTATCCCAAGAGGTTTAACATGCCTATGATGCCTGCTTATGAAGGGAAGACCGACTCCCGACAGCACGTTATGAGGTACGAATGGTTGATGGACTCGACAAAAGCGAATGATGTAACCAAATGTTGATGCTTCCTTATAACTCTATCCAGGATTGCTACAATATGATTCATGAGGTTGCCCCCACGATCGATCTCAAGATTTGACGAGCTGGCTACGAGGTTCGTGGAGTAGTTCCGGATTCATGCCACATGCCCCAAAGATGTCATGTCGCTATCTAGTGTAGTCCAGGCTCTGGGGGAATGGTGATTGGCTAGCTAGAAAGCTGCCGTCCATGTTGGAACGTTTCTATACGAAGGCAAACCAGTTAATGAGAAAGGAGGAGGCTAGATTGTCTAGAAGGAGCAATGCTACAGGACCAAGTAGAGAAGTGGTACAAAGCAACATCGCAGTAAAGCAATCTGGCGAAAGTTTTGGAAAGGTTCAGGTCAATGTTCAAAATAAGCCGGGTCAACATAAAAGGGGCGGAGAAGGAAATTCTGATCGGAAGGGGGAGCCTGGAAAGTGGAAGCCATGAATTCCTACTTATAACGACTATCCACCTCTAAATGCATCTCTGGAAAATATATATCTATCGACCTGTAACACTTTCCAGTATAGGAAGTTGCGTCCGAAAGAATCGACTTAGGAACAAAAGCAAACCGGGAAGTACTATTGGTTTCACGAATGCTACGAGCACAATACTGACGAATGTAGGCATCTTCATGATGCCATTGAGAAATTGATTCGCTAGAAAAAGTTGCAGCATTTTGTCAAGAACCCACAGGATGGCGGACATGGAACTTCTGATCCCAATCGAGGACAAGCTTCGCGCCGGCCTATGGAACCCACTCAGACCGATGGGAGGTTGGTGATAAACACAATAGTTGGTGGACCGCATTCTTCGGACAGAAGTTGGCAGGAAATGGAGCGTTATGCTAGTTCAATGAAAAATGTGGACTTTGAATGTTGTTCGAATACGGAGGATGGAACTTCGACTAAGCAATAGCGTATAATGATGGATGATATAGTGTTCAAAAGTAGAGATACAGATAGAGTGAAGGCCCCTACTATTGATCCAATGGTTATCTCTGCCATGATTGGCCTCGCTCTGGTGAGAAGAATTTTGATTTATTGTGGTAGTTCTGTGAACATCATCTTTAAGAAAGCTTATGATCAAATGAGGATGGAGGCTAAGGATTTGAAACCATCTAGAGCTCGTATACACGGTTTCAATGGTGTGGCCACTGAGGCGGTAGGTTATGTTGAGTTACTGGTTGAGCTGGGAGAAGGTGAACGTAGGAGGGTGCGGATCCTACCGTTCATTATCTTGGATGTCGATTCACCGTACAATGTTTTTCTATGCCGTTCAGCCCGGGCTGAATTTCGAGCAGCCCTTGCACCGTGGTGTCTGACGTTGAAATTTTCAACTGATAATGGAGTAGGTGTTGTCCATAGCAATCAGGCAACTGGTCGTGCATGTTATGTGGCTAAGTTAAGATAGGCTCAGCGGAAAGAGAAGGGAAAGGGTGTGGACAAGTCTGTCCACTTCCAGGTCACTGAAGATTGACAAATAGTGCCTAAGCCTTGTCTTAGGCACCATAGTTGGCTCTATAGAGATATAGATCCAAGGAATGATGAGGAGGAACCCAAGGAGGCTAAAGCAGCTCTTGTTGAACTGACGATTGATATCTCAGTCAGCCACGACGACCCATCGCGGGTGTTGAAGATTGGATCACAACTTAGCTCTTCAATGATGAGAGAACTTACCATTTCTTCCAAGAGAATCTGGATGTATTCACTTGGACTCGTCCAAAAATGTGTGGGATCTCACCTGCTATCGCGAGACACGCATTGAATATTGATCCAAAGTATGTCCCTGTGAAGCAGAAGAGACGAGGTATGGATCCGGAGAGGTCCATGGCTCTTAAAGAGGAGGTGGATAAACTTAAAGTCAACGGGTTTATTCGCGATGCCCTCTATCCCGAATGGATATCTAACCCCATGCTGGTGAAGAAGGCAAATGGGAAGTGGAGAACGTGTATTGACTATTCGGACCAGAACAAGGCGAGCCCTAAGGACAGTTTTCCCTTGCCTAGAATTGATCAGCTAGTTGATTCGACCGCAGGGTATGAATTGTTGTCATTTATGGATGCGTACTCGGGATACAACCAGATCCCGATGCACATCCCAGATTAAGAGCATACCGGTTTTGTCACGGATGTTGGATTATACTATTATGTAGTAATGCCATTCGGATTAAAGAACACAAGAGCTACCTATCGGCGTTTGGTTAATCGCATGTTCAAAGGTCATATTGGGAGGACAATGGAAGTCCATGTGGATGATATGCTCATGAAGTCACGGCAATCAAATGACCACATTCGAGACTTATCAGAGATGTTCAATATCCTTTGATTTTATAACATGAAAATCAACCCTTTGAAGTACTCATTCGGTGTTGCCTCAGGGAAGTTCCTAGGCTTATTGTCAATGTGCGAGGAATCGAAGTGAATCCAGAAAAGATTCAAGCCATTCGGGATATACGAGCACCCAGAACTATTAAGCAAGTGCAGAGCTTAAACGGGAAGGTCCCTGCCTTGAGTCATTTAATATCTAAGGCAACCGATAAATGCGTTCCGTTCTTCGATTTTATAAGGAAGGGGAAGAGGAATTTCGAGTGGACGCATGATTGTGAAGGTGCGTTCCAAGTTTTGGTGAGTCATTTGGAGAGACCCCCTATTTTTTCAAAGCCGATAGATCATGAGGAGTTTTACATTTACTTAGCAGTATCGCCACATGCCATAAGTGCCGCACTGATTTGTGAGGATCGCCGGTTCCAAAGACCGATGTACTATGTCGATAAATGGTTGACGGGGGCAGAGAGAAACTACTCGAAAATAAAGAAATTGGCGTACTGCTTGGTTATCACGTCGTGCAAACTTCGCCCGTATTTCCAGGCGCATCCAATCAACGTCTATACTGATCAGCCTTTACGACAAGACTTACAACGACCCGAGACGTCCGGGAGGCTGCTGAAGTGGAACATCGAGCTCAGTCAGTTCAACATCATATATCTTCCTTGAAGGGCTATCCAGGGACAAGCACTGGTCGACTTTATAGCGGAGTTTACCATGCATGATGAGCCCTTGGAGAATAGTGTAATCCCTACTGTACAATGGAAGCTATATACCAATGGTGCATCCAATGATCATTGTTTCGGCACAGGCGTCGTACTTGTAACCCCTGAGAACCGATCAATTTGTTATGCCCTGAAGCTTGATTTCCCTACAACGAACAACGAAGCCGAGTATGAGGCTGTAACAACCCGAAATTTAACCCGTAACAATTAATTATAAAATAACTTTGTGAAATTATCATAATTAAGCCATGGAAGTTGCACAATTGTGTCCGTGGGAATTTTCTGGTCAAATTCCATATATAGAACGTCAGAAACCGAGCTAATATGACCAAATTACAAAATAAACAAAATAAGCGGAAATATAACGAATACACACACACACACACACACACGGTCAGGTCGACCGACCGGTCGACCTAGGCAAGGGGGTGGTCGATCGCCTTGTAATTTTGCAGGTGCACAAATGTTAATTCGTTCAAACGAATGAAAAGCGTCGGAACACGTCATTTGCACCCTTTAGTGTACTTCAGTCCCTCCGTTTCTGCATCCGATGGCTCCTATTCAGCCTATGACGTGGTTACATCCTATTCAATCTCCAAATCCAACGGTCCTAGATCCACTTCTACACATATAAATAGACCCCTAGATCTAACACTTCTTCTCATTCTAGATTTTTTTCCGCTTGGGTTCACCTTTTTAGGAAGGACCCTAAAGGAATAATTTTCCAAGAAGAGAATCTTTTTTATAAAAATTATTTTACAACTCCAAGTGGATCTAGGAAGATCAAAGGAAGAGCTTAGGATCGAAGGTGAGTAATTGTAATTATTTTAAGATTTCTTCAAGTAATTTAAATATAATAGGGTTTCCAATAGTTGTAGTTTTACTACGATTTTTGGAATATCCTTTTTCAGTAATTATATACAGTTATTAATTATTTTTAGTCTATTCAGCTATTCTTTTCAGTAATTTTAGTATTATTGCTATTAATCATAAATTATTGCTGTTAAGCATAGCTTTTTATTAATTTACAGTCTATTTACATTATTTAAGCTTATTTACTGTTATATATTTCTTATTTACATCGTTTCGACGTTTTGGATTTTATGCAAGCGTCTATTCTCTTCAATCCCCTTTTCTGCACGTATGGATTAGATTAAATTAAAAGTGGATATGGATTTTTTTAAGTAAGAATATTAAATGAAGAAAATAAGATGTAAATTATAGAGACTGTAACAAATAATGGAATTGGACTGAATTTACTCCTAATTATAATTAGAATTGGACTAATTAAAGATAATTGGCATAGTTATAACTTAGGATTATAACTAAATGAAGTAAAAGATGAAAGAAGATTATTTTCACACTTAGACCTTGGGTTAAGTAATAAGCATGATTATAACGTAGGTTATAATAAGAAAAAGAACATAATGGGGCTTATTTTAAGGCTTGAGATAAATTAGCATAGAAAGTAAAAATGGTAATAAAGGCTTATTTAAATAATTTATCTAAGTTAATAAGCAAAGATGAAAGTAGGACCTGTACCAAATAGCATTCCCTAGGGCACACTTATGCTAAGAATGGTAGTAATTGGTCAAATAGAAGTTCAAATCACGGGTATTTGGATAAGGGGCACAACTAGATATTGTTTGGATGAAGGGCCAGTACCAACAACATTTCCCCTATTTTTCTATGGAAACATGGTGATCTCGCATTAACCTAAAGTGAGATGAGGGGCACGCTATGCTATATGTTGGAGGTAATAAGAAGACCCAATAGGTGGAACAAAAGGTAGCATGGCATGGTGGCAGTTACGTGTGCGACTTCCATTTGAGTGCTCAGTAATAGCTATGAGTTCCAAGAGCTTAGTATGGTGTCTTAGTAGACACCATTGCCTTCTGTGTAGGGAGCTATATATGTCATCCGGATCTACAGTAGTTGCTATGTGCATATTCCGTAGATACCATTGGTTGCTGTGCAGGGAGTTATATAGCGGCTGGTCCATAGAAAGGTCTACGGAGTAGCAGACCGATCAAAAAGGGTAGAATTAAGGTCACATCTTAACTACAGGATTAGGAATTCAGCCTAATTAAATTAGAACAAGTGCAAGCAATCAAAGTTAACCTATCTTGAGCAATATTTAATCGTATTTATTTCCAGTTTATCTCTTTCCTATTTCCTTGGTTATCCTTATTTATGCTAGAACTATTGTAGAGTCTATTACTTTTATCTTGCTTAAAGACTCTAGTAATTACTATCATTTACCAGGCTTTTAGTCTGACCCACTCCTTTATATCCCCCTTTTCCCCTCTTAGGCAATCAAGGAAGAAGCTAGTAGATTGTTGCAGCTTGGAGTTCTTCTTGGAGGAGACTTTTTTTATATACTTCTTTTATTTTTAGTTGTTGTTCTTGTATACACTGGTTTATTTATGAAGGATATTACATACTCTGATTTTGAGACTATGAAGTTTTATTTCATAAGACACTATGGGTTTTGAATGTTGTATTTGGCTTTTGACTTATTTATGAATTAATTCCGAGGCTTTTTTTAATTAATACTTATTTAGTTTCCGCTATTTTTACCTATTTTTGTCTTATGGATCATAGTCTTTGTTAGTTCCAGTCATACCTACAATGCACCACGCCTTTTGATGTGCCCTTTTGGGTATATTAAGGGGTTTGGGGGTTTCACTTGGTATCAGAGCCAAGTTTCAGGATTCCAAAAATTTATTTTGAAAGTAAAGTGTTTTTCAAGATAACTTGTTTTAAAAGTATTTTTCAGAAAAGAACTTTTGGAAATGATTTTGTATAAAAGAATTTTTATAAAAATCTCCTCATAAGTCCAGTTCAATCTCCCTTTGACTCTTTCCTAAACTACCTTTTTCTTTTCGTAGAATGGCTGATGCCCCGAACCTTCCCGAAGGCATTCTAGTCCCAGCCTGGTTTCGTAGGTACTTACAAGCCACGACTCCAAAGGTGGATAAGCCTGCGCCCAATCCTGCACCAGTGGGTGGGAATCCCATCAACCCACCCACCGTCATCAATTTCTCTAAGCTTTGTAAGGATTTTGCAAGTTTGGGAGGGAAGACTTTTTCTGGCAAGGAGACTTTTGTGGGGGAGAGAGCATGGCTTAGGGACACGGAGAAGATTTTTGGTCTTTTGGGATTAGATGGTCAGCATCGAGTTCAGCTAGCCGCTTGGCAGTTGAAGGAGGAGGCATATTATTGGTAGGAGGTGATCGAGTTGGAGGGAAGGAATATTACTTAGGGTGGATTCCGGGAGCGGTTTGATAGGAAGTTTCTATCTCAGGCAGAAGAGAGTGTTCAGTTGGAAAAGTTTATCAATTTAAGGCAAGGGTGTTTGTCGGTCAAGGAGTACATCAATCAATTCAATGAGCTGTCGCGGTTTGGTATGGACTTGGTGAACACGGCACACAAGAAAGCTATGAAGTTTGCGAAGGGATTGAATCAACCCCTTCAGGGATTATTGCTGACTCATGTACCGATGGAAGCTACTTATGAGTCTTTGGTTGAGATGGCACTTATGTCAGATACGGTCAAGGAAGGAGAGTCTGAAGAGGAGTTTAAGTCAGAAGGTCCAAAGAAGAAGTGGTGGGAAAAGAATAAGAAGAAGAAGAAAGGTGATGGTCCTCAGAAGCATATTAAGAAAGGAATAAAATGCCATGTTTGTGGGAAGGCTGGACATGTGGCCAAGGATTGTTGGAAGGAGAAGATGAAGGGTAAGTGTTATACTTGCGGGCAGCCCAGTCATATGAGTAGGAGTTGTCCCTAGGGAGCGAGTGCACTAGTTGCGCAGATTCAGGCATTAGACACAGCACCTCCCAGTAGCATTCCAGATAGAGGTAGGAAAGTCACAGTTGAAGGTTTGATTTCAATATCTGATTTTCCTATTCGGACTTTATTTGATTCTAGAGCATCACACTCTTTTATCTCTAGCTCTCTAGTAGATTGTTTGCACTTGGACATATCATTAGTAGTAGACCCCATTATTGTTTCAAACTTCATAGGAGGATCGGCACACTTATCTATGATTTGTAGGGGTTTGAAAATCTTTATCTTAGGCATAGAGTTTGACTGCAACGCCTATGTTTTGGGATTCTCGGGGTATGGGATGATCTTAGGGATGGATTGGCTATCCACATACGGAGCTATCTTAGACTGTGAGAGGAGAGTCGCTAGACTTGAGACTTTCAGTGGTAGGACTTGGGAGGTATCTTGCGACCCGCAAGGGTCGGTCATGTTGAGTTTTCTCTATTCCCTCGATTCATTTTCATCAGAGTTGCATTCAGTTCCTATCGTCAGAGATTTTGCAAATGTCTTTGAGGAGGTTAGGGGACTACCCCCTAAGAGAGAGATTGACTTCAAGATTTATTTGACCGAGAATGCCAATCCAGTAGCGTTACCTGTGAGACACATGGCACCTAGGGAGAGGAAAGAATTGAGCAAGCAGATTCGTGAGCTCTTGGAGAAGGGATTCATAATAAGGGGCATATTAGAGTGGGGAGCGCCAGTCGTCTTCGCCACTAAGGCGGATGGTTCTCTTCGACTTTGCATGGATTATAGGGAATTGAATAAGCTCACTAAGAAGAACCGATATCCACTTCCTAGGATTGATGATCTTTTTGACCAGTTAGTATGTTCTTCGGTTTTCCCTTAACTTGATTTAGCCACGGGATTCCATCAGCTTGGAGTCGCTGATGACAGCATAGATAAGACTGCCTTTAGGACACCGGATGGATTCTTCGAGTGGTTGGTTATGCCTTTTGGGCTAACCAATGCTTCAGCCTATTTCGTTGATTTGATGAGCCGCGTCTTTAGGGATGTCCTAAATAAGTTTATGGTGGTATTCGTGGATGATATCTTGGTATTTTCCAAGAGTATGGAGGAGCATGCTGTTTATTTGGAAGAAGTTCTTCGCACACTTCGTAGCCATCATTTGAGAGCTAAGTTTTCGAAGAGTCATTTTTGGAGAGAGGAAGTTTGTTTCTTGGAGCACGCAGTCTCGAAGGAAGGTTTGGCTGTTGAGCCCACCAAGGTTATTGCAGTACAAGATTGGAAGCCCCCTAAGAATGTTACCGAGATTAAGAGCTTCCTAGGATTGGCAGGCTACTATTGGAAGTTCATTAGAGACTTTGCCAAGATTTCGGCACCACTCACACGCCTTACTAAGAAGAATAAAGCTTTCATGTGGGACGTGGATTGTGAGGATTCCTTCATGAAGCTTAAGAGAGCCCTTACTAGTGCACCAGTGTTAGTTTTACCCGACGGAGCTAAGCCTTTCACTGTATACACTGATGCATGTGAAACGGGTCTAGGAGTGGTGTTGATGAAAGAAGGGAGGGTAGTGTGTTATGGTAGTAAGCAGTTGAGGACGCATGAGAAGAACTATCCTACCCACGATTTGGAGTTGGCTGCCATAGTTTTTGCACTTAAGACTAGGAGGCAGTATTTGCTTGGAGTGAGGTTTGAGCTTTTTACCGACCATAAGTCTTTGGAGTATCTATTCTCGTAGAAGGACTTGAACTTGAGGCAACAAAGGTGGATGGAGTTTTTAGCCTCGTATGATTTTGAGATAGCTTATACCCCTGGAAAGGGTAATGTGGTTGCGGATGCATTGAGTAGAAAGAAAGCAACCCTTAGTCCTTTGTTCCTAGAGTGGAGGAGCTTGGAGTTTATTTCTACTTTTGATTTTAAGCCCTCTACGGACATTACTCCCGGATTGTTGGCAACCTTAGAGGTAAGTTCTACCCTTATGGATCAGATTGGCTCGAGACAACGGGAGGATTCGGAACTCATGAACATTATGGATAGGATTAGCCGAGGAGAGGTCTCAAGACATCTCCAACGCTATTCCATTGATAGCAGAGGATGGCTTAGGAGAGATGGGAGGCTTTGTGTTCCACGCACCGGTGACTTGTTGAGAACATTTTTGGAGGAGGCGCACCATTCCCGTATGACTATTCATCCGGGTGGTGGAAAAATGTATCGGGATATAAAGAGGATGTTCTATTGGGGTGGTATGAAGAAGGACATGGCAGAATTTGTAGCTAAGTGTCTCATATGCCAAAGGGTAAAAACTGAGCAGCAGAAGCCTGGTGGATTACTTCAGCCCTTAGATGTACCAGAGTGGAAGTGGGACAGTATTTCTGTGGATTTCATTGATGGTTTACCCCATTCTAGGAAAGGAAACACTAGCATTTGGGTGATTGTTGATAGATTAGCCAAGAGTGCTCACTTCATCCTAGTTAAGAGTAAGCGTACGGCTTCATATTTGGCATCCTTGTATATTCAAGAGATAGTCCATCTACACGGATTTCCTTCTAGTGTTGTTAGTGATATAGATCCCATTTTCACTAGTGAGTTTTGGAGAAGCTTACAAGAGGCGCTAGGGACGCAACTTAGGTTGAGTACGGCCTATCACCCCCAGACGGATGGCCAAACGGAGAGGGTAAATAGAGTGCTTGAGGATTTGCTGCGGATGTGCATTTTGGACTTTGGAGGAACTTGGGAGGAGCATCTTCCGTTCGTTGAGTTTGCGTACAATAATAGTTACCAAGCTAGTATAGGAATGGCACCATTTGAGGCTTTATATGGGAGACCTTGCAAGTCCCCATCATGTTGGGTAGAGTCTAAGGAGAAGTTATTACTTGGACCCGATATGGTTAGGGAGACCTCTGAGAGGGTGGATTTGATTCGGTGAAGGATGAAGGCGGCTCAAGACAGACAGAAGTCGTATGCGGATAGGCGGAGGAGAGACTTAGAGTTTGAGGTTGGAGACTTAGTTTTTATCAAAGTATCCCCGCTTAGGAAAGTGGTAAGATTCGGATCAAATGGAAAGTTAGCCCCTAGATTTGTTGGACCATTTCCTATCACAGAGAGAGTTGGGAAGATGGCTTACCGAGTGAAGCTACCAGATAGGCTCGCAGGAGTAAACGACATTTTCCATGTTTCGCACTTGCGAAAGTGCTTACATGACTCGGTGGAGGTAGTAGAGCCTAGTCAATTAGAGGAGGTGGAGGTAGAAAGAGAAGCTTCTATTCGGAGTATCCCCACAAAGATTGTTGGAAGAGATAAAATAACTTTGTGAAATTATCATAATTAAGCCATGGAAGTTGCACCATTGTGTTCGTGGTAATTTTCTGGTCAAATTCCATATATAGAACGTCAGAAACCGAGCTAATATGACCAAGTTATAAAATAAAAAAAATAAGCAGAAATATAACAAAAATATATATACACGTTCAGGTGGACCTGGACAAGGGGGCGGTCGACCGCCTAGTCGACCCGCCTTGTAATTTTGCAGGCGCACGAACGTTAATTCTTTCGAACGAATGAAAAGCATCGGAACACGTCATTTGCACCCTTTAGTGTAATCCAGTCCCTCCGTTTCTGCGTCTGATGGCTCCTATTCAGCCTATGACGTGGTTGCATCCTATTAAATCTCCAAATCCAACGGTCCGAGATCCACTTCTACACATATAAAAAGACCCCTAGACCTAACACTTTTTCTCATTCTAGATTTTCTCCGCTTGGGTTCACCTTTTTAGAAAGGACCCTAAAAGGAATAATTTTCCAAGGAGAGAATATTTTTCATAAAAATTATTTTACAACTCCAAGTGGATCCGGGAAGACCAAAGGAAGAGCTTAGGACCGGAGGTGAGTGATTGTAATTATTTTAAGATTTCTTTAAGTAATTTAAAAATAATAGGGTTTCCAATAGTTGTAGTTTTACTACGATTTTTGGAATAGCCCTTTTTAGTAATTATTTACAGTTTTTAATTATTTTCAGTCTATTCAGTTATTCCTTTCAGTAATTTTAGTATTATTTCTGTTAATTATAAATTATTACTGTTAAGCGTAGCTTTTTATTAATTTACAGTCTATTTACAACATTTAAGCTTATTTACTGTTATTTATTTCTTATTTACATCTTTTCGACATTTTGGATTTTATGCAAGCGTCTATTCTCTTCATTCCCCTTTTCTACGTGTATGGATTAGATTAAATTAAACGCAGATATGGATTTTTTTTAAGTAAGAATATTAAATGAAGAAAATAAGATGTAAATTATAGAGACTGTAATAAATAATGGAATTGGACTGAATTCACACCTAATTATAATTAGAATTGGACTAATTAAAGATAATTGGCATAGTTATAACTTAGGATTATAACTAAATGAAGTAAAAGATGAAAGAAGCTTATATTCAAACTTAGACCTTGGGTTAAGTAATAAGCATGATTATAACGTAGGTTATAATAAGAAAAAGAACATAATAGGGCTTATTTTAAGGTTTGGGATAAATTAATAAGCGTAGAAAGTAAAAATGGTAATAAAGGCTTATTTAAATAATTTATCTAAGTTAATAGGCAAAGATGAAAGTAGGACCTGTACCAACATTCCCTAGGGCACGCTTATGCTAAGAATGGTAGTAATTGGTCAAATAGAAGTCCAAATCATGGGGATTTGGATAAAGAGTGCAACCATATATTGTATAGATGAAGGGCCAGTACCAACAGCATTTCCCCTATTTTTCTACGGACACACGATGATCTCGCATTAGCCTGAAGTGAGATGAGGGGTGTGCTATGTTGTACGTTGGAGGTAATAAGAAGACCCAATAAGTGGAGCAAAAGATAGCATGGGAATAGTGGCAGTTACACCTGCGACTTCCATTCGGGTGATCAGTAATAGCTATGAGTTCCATGCGCTTAGTATGGTGTCTTAGTAGACACTATTGCCTTCTGTGTAGGGAGCTATATATGTTGTCCGAATCCGTAGTAGTTGCTCTGTGCATCTTCCGTAGATACCATTGGCTGCTGTGTAGGGAGTTATATAGCGGCTGGTCCACAGAAAGGCCTATGGAGTAGCAGGCCGATCAAAAAGGGTAGAATTAGAGTCACGTCCTAACTACAGGATTAGGAATTTAGCCTAATTAAATCAGCACAAGTGCAAGCAATCAAAGTTAACCTATCTTGAGCAATATTTAATCGTATTTATTTCTATTTTATCTCTTTCATATTTCCTTTGTTATCCTTATTTATGCTAGAACTGTTGTAGTGTCTATTACTTTTATCTTGCATAAAGACTCAAGTAATTACTATCATTCACCAGGCTTTTAGTCTGACCCACTCCTCTATTTCCCCCTTTCCCCCTTAGGCAATCAAGGAAGAAGCTAGTAGATTGCTGCAACTTGGAGTTCTTCTTGGAGGAGACTTCTTCTATGCACTTCTTTTATTTTCAGTTGTTGTTCTTGTATGCACTGGTTTATTTATGAGGAATATTACATACTCTGATTTTGAGACTGAAGTTTTATTTCATAAGACACTATGGGTTTTGAATGTTGTATTTGGTTTTTGACTTATTTATGAATTAAATCTGAGGCTTTGTTTTAATTAATACTTATTTAGTTTCCGCTATTTTTACATGTTTTTGTCTTATGGATCTTAGCCTCTGTTAGTTCCAGTCATACCCACAACACACCACGCCTTTTAATGTGCCCTTTTGGGTATATTAAGCGGTGTGGGGGTGATTCAGAGGCATTAATTGCAGGACTTAAGCTTGCTAGGGAGATCGAGGTGAAATCTATCAAAATCGTTTGTGACTCGCAGCTGGTGGTGTACCAAGTTAGAGGGGACTACCAGGCAAAGGGACAACGGCCTGCCCCATATCTTACCCGAGTTTGGGAGTTGTTGGTGGATATGGAATACTATGGCATTTCGCATATCCCGTGTGAGCAAAACAGAGAAGTCGACTTGCTGGCAAAGTTCACAAACACTGATGATGCACAACAGATAGGCTTGGTTCCAGTCGAGATACTACATTCCCGAAGTATAAATGTGATCGAAGTTGATCAAGTACCGTAAACATAATTTGAAATGGAGTTATGGATGACTCCGTTTAAAGAATACATGTTGCATGGAACCTTGCCTGAGGAAAGGAATGAAAAACGACAAGTCCTTCATAAAGCCTCACGATATATTATGCAAGAAGGAACTATGTATCGAAAGGGATTTTCTATTCCCTTACTCAGGTGTATCGCCCGTGACAAGATAAAGCGTGTCTTGAAAGAAGTCCATGAGGGAGAGTATGGCGATCACACTAGGGGGCAAATGTTAGCTAAAAAGATACTTCGTTATGGGTACTACTGGCTGACCGTGAACCGGGACGCCTCGGACCATGTGAGACGGTGTAACAAATGCCTGATATATGCAAAAGTCCCAAGAGCACCACCGACAGAGATCATGCAAATGGTTAGTCCATGGCCATTTGATGTATGGGGAATTGATATTATCGGCTCTCTGCCGATTTCCAAAGTGGCGCGAGATATGCAATTGTCGCAGTGGACTATTTCACCAAATGGGCCGAAGCGGAGCCACAACCAAGAAGGTCATTAACTTTGTTGTTCGAACATTGTGTGTCATTTCGGTCTTCCGTGAATTATCATAACTGATAACTGGACTCAATTTGATACTGCTGAGTTTAAAGAGTTTTGTCGGAGGTATCGAATTGAGAAAAGGTTTGAGGCAGTCGTTCATCCTCAAGCAAATGGACAAGTTGAAGCTGTATACAAGACTATAAACACTACGCCATAAATGGCCTACTGCAACACAAAAAAAATGTTGGCTCAGGCCCAAAAAATGTTGCCATAGGTCTATGGCAACACTTTTAGGGTGATGCAATTTTTGCCGTTGCCTTAGACCTCAAAGGCAACATTTTGACTATCTAAGGCAACATAAGTAATATTGTTGCAATAGAACCCTATTTGGGTCTATGGCAACACCCATAGGTGCCTGTAGCAACATTCAAAAATGTTGCTATAGATATTGATTTTCTGAATTTGTGGGGCCCACAATATAGAGCATATTTGATTTTTTAATAGAAATAAATATTTATTTAATAAAATGCTATTTGCATAGAATTTGATATTCAAACAGTAATTTATTTAAATAAATATTTTATTTCAACATTTGAAATAGTACAAATTCCTGACTCCACTATTTTACAATTCAATGATATATAACACTGATATTCACATATACAGATATTCCTCACTACATCACTCAGTTCACTCATTACATATGCAGTTTCAATTTATACAGACACCGACACTAACAAATATATGACGAGCCGAAGGCGAGCCGAGTGCCAAGCCAAAGGCGAGGCGAGAAGCGGGTCCGGGCGCAGCGCCGACGGGGGTCCGGGGCACAAATGATGCACAAATGAACACCTCCTGCGAATTTGAACACCTCCTCGATGATTGACTTTTGCAACTCTTTCATGGCTTCTTCTGAATCATCCGACCTTTTTCCAGCCATCATTCTTAGCTCTGCCTTGGTAAAAGACCTGAAACCATGATAAATAAAAATTGACATTTCATCGAACATGTTGCGTGTTAATAAGTAATACATTACCCTTCATCGAACATGTTGCCTAATCACAATCGCTGGCATAACCACCCATTCCTTCCTTCCACAAAACAATAACAGCAACCTACCATTCCACCACCAACTTCCTTTCACCAATCCAAACTGCCTTAACCCAAACTCCTCCCTGCTACATTTCAAGCAACAACAACCTTCTCAAGCAACCACTGCATACTTCATTATCGAAACCCCTACCAGCAAACTGCATTTTCTTCCAAACTACCATCTCACAACCAAAACATCCCAAACGCGCAACAACAAACAAAGCTCTAACCTATCACTTCATATACTTCAACCTCCATCACACCTTCATATCCAACTTCTACAAACTGCGACAACCAGATTCACCATCCAGCTACAATCAGCCACAAACTCCTGCCCCTATCACCTAACGAACGCGAACCATTTCTGCACATAGCACAACAAATCCCTTCCTCTACAATCTGTCACAACCAATTCGCATCTCCTCACTAACCCTATGCCTTCACCATCACAACAACCACCTACCTGCCTTCTCCGACAACCCGAACTACCCCTACACCCTAACTTCCTTACCAATCAAACTGAAAACCAACCTGTTAAAAACTCCTCCAAATCGCGAACCCACCAGCGCCTCCCATATCAAATTCACCAACCGCAATTTCAGCAACCCATCGACCAGAACTACCTTAAATCACCATTGGCCTCACCTCCATCGCTTGAAATTTCAATCACAATCACCCACTGCCGTAACCTAGTCCAATCATGACCTAACTCCAACAACAATCGCCGATTCACAAGTCGAACGGACATTTCCAAATTTCGACAACAAAGCAAACGGGGCTCGACATGTAGGCAAACAGCAGCGAAATTGGAGGTGAGAACGAAATGGGGAACGAAGCTTGTCTGAGATCACTACCAACCTTTGAAAAAAGGATGAGATTTTGTTTTTGGAAGAAAAAAAAGAAACGAAAATATTATTTGGAAATTAGGGATTTGGAAATTGGGGGTGAGAACGAAAATGATATGAAAAGTAAAGAGGGAAAACGAAAATTTGGAGCAAATTGTAGCGGTGATCCAGTTTAACAATCGGATTAAATGTAGACCGTTGGATCGTATTCACGTGGATTGCTAATTTTATTAATTTTTTAATCTGAATACATCTATAGCAACACTATATAAAAATATTGCATCGTGTTACACTTTTTTAGCTAGAGCAACACATTTTTATGGCTAAGGTAACACCATAAATACAACGTTGCAGTAGGACCAAAATTTTATATCTATCGCAACATTTTAGCTGGCAACACCTTGCAAAAATGTTGCAGAAGGTCATTTATGGCGTAGTGAAAGTCCATCTTGAAAAAGCATTTGGAAAAGGCTAGAGGCAAATGGGTGGATGAACTTCCTACGACACTCTGGGCCTATAGGACCACTCATAAGTCTGCAACTGGCCATACCCCATTCGCTCTTGCTTATGGAGCTAAAGTCGTCATTCCTGTAGAATTTGAAGTCCCTTCTCATCGGGTAACGTACTATGATCCCATAACAAACCAAAATCTCTTATTGGAGTTATTGGACTTTATTGATGAGAAGCATGAGGAAGCCGATTTGAGAGCGGCTGCACATCAACACCGAGTCGCCTGGTACTATATTACTAAAGTCCGACCGAGAACATTCGAAGTGGCAACCCTGTTCTAAAACGAATCTTTCCAGTCCCATCGTACATAAACCTAACATGGGAAGGGCCATACATCATTGAACAGAGGCTTGGAGAAGGAACTTTCAAGCTAGTGACTATGGATGGCATAACGCTTCCAAGCATGGAATAGCGAGCATTTACAATGCTATTTCACCTAGACTATTTCTTTCATATTTTAGTAGAATTTAGTTTCAATATTTGCTTTGGTATTTGATTTTTTGATATATAATAAGGCAAGTTATTATGTCCTTATTTTTATGATGAATAAAAGCTTGAAGCTACCTTTGCGTAAATTGTTGTTATTGCATGTTATGTTAAATATGTGTTGAAACTGATTGATGTCGGTGTATGTAATGTATGAACAGAAGTGAAATGAGAAAAATCTCTAAGTCCCCGGAGTGCGGACTAGAGTATTCTAAGTCCTTGGAGCGTAGCCTAGAGTATAAACAAATTGATAAAAATCTCTAAGTCCTCGAAGCACGGACTAGAGTATTCTGAGTCCCCGAAGCGTGGATTAGAGTATAAACGAATTGAGAAAAATCTCTGAGTCCTCGTAGCGCGGACTAGAGTACTCTGAGTCCTCGTAGCGCGGACTAGAGTATAAACGAATTGAGAAAAATATCTAAGTCTCGGAGTGTGGACTAGAGTACTCTGAGTCCCCAGAGCGTGGACTAGAGTATAAACAACTTGAGAAAATTCTCTAAGTCCCGGGAGTGCGGATTAGAGTACTCTGAGTCCCCAGAGCGAGGACTAGAGTATAAACGACTTGAGAAAAATCATTTAAATCCCCGGAGTGCGGGTTAGAGTACTATGATTCCCTGGAGTGCGGACTAGAGTATAAACGACATAAGAAAAATTTATGGGTCCATGAAGCGGATTAAAAAAATTCTAAGTATCCAAACTGACGGATATGTGGGAGAACTTTCGACCGTTCACTATCCCACGTACCCCGATCTAAGATCGATGGAAAATGCTCAAACTGTTAGCAGCGGAATACGACCATTAGTTACGATTTTGGCTTGATTTCATTTGTGACCTAAGATGGAGCCTGTAGAAGAGCTCTGAGATTAAGATAATGAATCATCAATGAAACTTGGAAAAGTTATCACAAGTACATGGAACGGGAAAATTTACTTTACTATTGAAATAACAATTCATTCGATGATTGACCAAGGAACAAAACCTTTTATTTACAATTCCAAAAATTCCTTACAACCCATCCAAAGGTTCGGCGTCCACGCCCATACATGTGCTACTAAAATAAAGGGGGATAAACTACAACGCAAGTCTACCTTATTTGGACTAAGCACAATAATACAAGACCCCAACTATTTCATTGACTTCCTCTCCTTCTTTGGCTTTTCAAGGGTTGACTCGGTCGAGCGCCTCTTTTGATTTTCTTTATCGCCTTGAGCAGAGGTGCTTAAGGAAGAAGGAGGAACCGCAATAGGAGACATTACGCCAGGTGGGATGAATTGCAAAGGCCTATGAAGAGGATCATCGACCACCAGCACATCGAGTTCAGCCTTAACTTTGAGTTTTGATTTGTTCTCCTCTGCTATTTGCTCTTTCAGGCTGAGTTTGGCGCTGTGCTCCGAAGCTCCCGTGACCACAACATCATCATGTTCCTCGGTAAAAGATGGGTCTTCGGTTTTGTCCTCATCGAGTGCCCTGATCACTTGAGCATCGGGCCCCGGAGTGTCTGCGGCAGCTGGAGCTTCGGTCACATTTCCCTCCTGCTCCGACGCAACCTCGCTCCTAGGAGTTGACTCGGGACCAGGATGACCTACGAAGTTACGTAAAAAGTGAATGTTAGACAACGGCCGTTATTTATCGAGAACGGCAATTTTTTGATTAAAAAGGGGCTCAATGTGGTATCGACATCCGGTTGACTCTCGGTAGTCATCGGAGTACTCCCTTTGATGGTAGGAGATAACGCGTGAATGCCAAGTCCAGGCTTGTCCGGGTCATAACCGGTGTGTTGCTCGATAGGTTATGAAGATGAAATCTCAGCCGGTTGAATGGGAGAAGGACCCTGGAGCTCAGTGCCAGACGACCCAACGATATCTTCCTTTTCCTTGGGCGGTGTGGGAGCTTTGCCAAATTGAAGCTTTGCGGTGGCCAAGTCGGATGGCTCATTTCCTCAGAGCACTTCTTACGCAAGTGCCCCTTCATCAATCTCTGCCACCCTCAACTCCTCTTTCTTGATTTTGGCGATGATATCCCAAGCCTCGGCAAGCGACTTAAGATAGCCTTCGCCCAGGAAAGTTAAGTCACGGTGGAGGAGGACCTTTGCATTATACTCGGCAATGAGTGGATCAAATAAACACTTGATTTCATCCCTACCGGACTCGGTTGCTGCCTCAATTCGGGAGTCGACTTCTGCAAGCACTGCTTTCTTGCCCTCTTCACGAGCAGCTTCTTTCAAGGCTTCGATTTGGGAGAGTTGCTCGTCAAGTTTCATTTTCAGGTTTCTTGTTTTGACGATCTCCTCACAATACCTTTATGACTCCTCTTGCGCCTCGACTTTCTCCTCCCTCTCCTTGTTCATCAGTTTTATAACTCCTCCACGCGGTTGGATAAAATGTCTTTCTCCACTTGTAAGGAGTCCTTTTCCAAAGCCAAAGTGCTGCTGCAGTGGAGTGCACCATCTAGTTCCTTTTTATGAGAAGCCTCTAGGCGACTAACTGCCTCAGTTGTCTCCTTTGCATTCTCCTTCGCCTCGTCAAGTTGAGTTTTGAATGCGGGCAGCTCAATATCTTGATGCCTAATAATATCCTTATCATGGATGGCTTTCGGCTTAAGTCGATCAATCTCATGTTGATGTTCAATAGAAACCTCAGAGACTTTTTCGACTAAATGAACGAACGCTTCATGTTGTACATACACATCATTCACACACGCTAGTGAGCTCTCTTTGGTAGTTCTAGGGATAGTGTGTATAGAAGGGAGGAATTTGAGCCCATCAAAACAAATCTTTGGAAAGGTAGCTTTAACCTCAGCTAGTTTCTTCGCCGTAGTCAGATCATGGGCAAGAACAGGGGGAATTTGTTCAGATATGACCAGCGTTTGTTTACAGTGCTCACAGGACTACCTGGTGCTTGATGATCCAGAATGTTGGTCACGAGGAGCGTCAGATTGAGAGCCTCGGTACGCGGACTTATCTCCATGACATGCAGGAGGGTTAGTTCGGTCGCTTTGATGCGAAGCATGTGCTTTGGGCTTCCTACCGGATGATGAAGATGATTCTTGAGAATGATAATCTTTCTTCCGTCCTTTATCTCTCTCGGCGTTTTTCGGACTCAAAATCCCGACTCGAACAATGGATGGTGGAAGAACCACGAAGGTGATCAAAAGCGTGTGAGTAAGATATTGCACTTGTAAAAGAGCCAAACGAGAACATATTAGTGGTTGCTATGTCAAGAGTTAATTACAAATGAATGGTCGGGTGCAAATACTTGTATGTGTCCCCCCGACGGACCAGTAACATTTGCTTTACTCATAGGAGTTCCTTCTCCTCGATTGAAAGTTTGCCTGCCTCCGCCGCTCCTCGCGGGTGAGTTAAACCCCTCAACGCCAAGGTTAGTAAAGTCATAATTCAACAATCATCCAGAATCGAGATGTCAGAAAGTCCCTTCAACGTGCTCTCCATTTGTTGAGAAGACAAACCCTTTTCGACCGGAGTTATGACAAATTTTGGGGTCTCCCCAGCTTTCTTTTTCTTAATCCTATATGCCAGACTTTTTCCCCTTTTCGACGGAGGTTGCGATCGGCTAGTGTGTGGCGCATCGACTGTCGGGGCTTGACCAAAGCCTCCATCCTCATTTTTTGGCCCCGCATCTTCTGATTCCTTTATCTCCCCTTCTTCGGTGCCTTCTTGGATTCCCTCAGCAGGGGGCAGCACGGGGTCATTTAGTTCTCCCCTTCTCTCAGCGACAATCTTGGGGATCGCTCTATTTCCCGAAAGAACAATTCTGCGGCCGTCTTCTAATTGCTCGAATAGTGAGAGCAGTTCGTCGGTGATGAGGAGTTTGATTTTCCTATCCTCCACCGAAGTAGCACGGTTAGCCTCAACAGCCCTGGAATATCTAACGCCTTCTGGCCAAGAGCGAACACCTGAAAAAATTGAAAGAATTCGTACAATTAAGGAAGAATATGCGATTTTAATTCTTGAACTAAGGGCAAAAGCAGGAATAGTACTTACGTCCTTCTAACCACCTTCTCGCGAAGTCTGGAAGACATCGTACGTAGAACCATTATTGTTTGAACAAGGAGAATTTGTTCCATGTGCCCATTATGACATGATATTTGGGCATGGGCTCGCGGAAGACGTACAAAGGACTGTCGTTTCATCTTTTAAAGTTGTAAATATACTGGATATCCTCAGGAGTTGGTGGACGAAATAGGACATTCATGAAGAGAAGGAAAGTACCATGGATAAAAGCGTAGTAGTTGGGGTGCAATTGAGTGGGAGCGATTCCCATGTACCTCAGCATTTCGCGAATAAAAGAGTTGAATGGTGGCACACATCCGGCCCAACACATGAATTTATTACACGCGGTATATCCAGCTGGGGGCAAGTGAGGTTTATCTTGCCTTGACAGAACCAAGACATCTTCAAAAGGAATCCCGTGGATAGAACACAATCGACAAAGAGCAGCTTCGCCAATTTTTGAAGCTTGTGAGTCGGCCGAGTTATTCAAGACGATGGCATCCTTCACAGCATCGGGAGCTGGGCCTACAGCTTCGTGGAAAGAATCGGGATATCGGAAAAAGATTTGCTTGTGGATCAGATGTCACTACTCCTTCTCTTTGCTGGCTTGGTACAGGTTTGTCAAACAAAGTAGCGGAGCTTGATTTCATATCTGATCTGGAAGACATTGCGATTGAACGCTTTGTATAACTCGAGATCTGTGTCAGCTATACTCAGTAGACAATCAATATCAGAAATAATGACCTGTCCTCCCGTACTATGTGTGAACTAGTGCAATGCAATATGAAATGAATGTGAACAGTTTAAAGTCAGAAAAGCAAATGTAAAACATCGAGGCTTAGAGGTTTTGCCTGAAGAGACCCTTATCGCTGGCCGTCTTAGACAATGTAAAACGTGATCGGCAACAAAAGCTTTAGGACCGGATGTTGACATTCAGGATTATAAAGTCCGTTTTTGGAATATATTGGGCTAGCTTTATACTTAACTTGTGTTGAGTGAACTGGGAATTTGTTCGTTCAAGTTTAAGTCCATTGATCCGTGTATGTTAGACGTGTTGTTATCAGTCACTTTATGCTTGGGCAAGGTAGTATGCAGTCATAGGTTTGAATAACTCGAGTTAAGGTGGTTTTAATTTGTCAACACCGACCCTAGACATTTATGTCGATCCCTATGTTCTACCCCATGACCGGTCCCTGGACATAGGCTCATATAGGAGTGCCAAACCCTATCCACCCCTGAATACCGATCCCTCCTTTCATCCTAACATATATCGATCCCTTCCTCTCCAGCCTCTATACTGATCCCTTCTTTCCTAGCATAATACCGACCCTTATGCCTAAAGAAAAATACCGGTCCCTTTCTTTTATACTAATGTACACTGATCCCTCCTTATATCCTAACCTACACCGATCCCTAATCCCAACGACCCTATCTCTTACATTCTCTTCACCGACCCCTCGCCCAGCCACTACACTCAAGTCCATGTCGAGTTGTTCGTCGACTATTTTTCTATCGGTTTAGGAATCCTTCGAACGAATTTATAATAAAAATTAACCCTAAGCGCATGGCGTACAATTCTAGTACGTGGCGAGTACGGGTCGATCCACAAGGAATTGTTAGATTTTAAAAATTCTATTCAATTAAATTAGCCAAGAGTTGAAAGTGTTTTAACTACAAATGTAGAAAATTACCAAAATAAAATTGATAAAAATATGAGAGTTTAAAGGCAATTTAGAGATAAATCCACTCTCTAGATCACATAGTTCAACAAAATATGAAATTACGATCTCTCTTTTTTGGTCATTAGTGAGTTTAATTGATGTGTTTATCATAAGTATGGCCTATCTGTGCCATTAATTAGCTCAACATAAGCCATCAAACTATAACACACCCCTTAAACCACTTACTAACTCTCATGAAAAATGACAATCAAGTTGATAATAAAATTTATTTTAAGCATGGCCTATTAATTATTGATTAGAAATATAGACCATCAAATTTTGATTTCAACATTCACTTCATTACCATAATCATATGTAGATGAAGAGGTAATTTGTGTTTTGTTTGTTTAAGCATAGCCTATTTGGTGTCAACAACATATGCTATCAAATTCAAAGCTAAACAATGATATATTTACCACTTTCTATCATTTCCATTAAGCACAAAACGAGATCAAAATGAACAAGTTATGTTGAATCTATATAATTAGAGAGCTTCGTTACCCCTAAATTGAAGGGGTTTAGCCTCTCTTATTTGTTATCATATCAACAAATATAGATTGCAACATGAAACAAAAACGAAAGGAAAATGAAAGCTAAATGAAAAGAGAGCTAATTAGAAAGCAATAAAAACTAATCTACTTGCATGAATAAAAGGTCTACACTACTAGCATGGAAGGAAATAAACAAGAAAGGAAAGGAGCATGTATTAAAATTGTATAAAAAGAATTACATGAAAAAAATGTCTAAGTAGCCATGAAAAAGAAAGAGAGTTTGTATTTTATTTTTGAGCCTAAACTAAATTAAAGAGGCTAAGAGGAAGAGGGACTAATTACATGAACATAAGGGGTATTTATACACGTTTGGAAACCCTAATTCATTTTTTGGGAACTTCCCAAACTACCCCTCTAGGAAGTGGGGCCACCAAGTTATCATTAGCATGAGATAATCATGCATTAAGTGTGCATGAAACTCTAATGGTCATTGGCATGTGCATTAGCTTCTAATTTGTACATTATGGTAGGTGGGTAGGTGGGGTCCTCCGTGATCATGAGTTTGAATTATTTCCATCTTCATTCCTTTGTATTCTTTTGTGCATGCATATTTTCCATAAAACCCTCTTCCATTTGAAGCCAAATTCCTATAAAATAATGTAGAAATTTCCAAGTAAATTTTCACAAATTAATATATGCACAAAAATGACCATTTTGCCCCTATATGAAGATGAATATATGACGATTTGAAAATAATTTGAATTTTGGTTTAAACAAGTTAAAATACCCAATATGATCATTTATTTAATTTAAATAGATAAAATATGGTGGTAAAAATATGTACATTTACGTGCACATCATGAGCTCTCTCCAACCAACGCCACCTTGTCTGAACCCTCTTTTTCCTCCTTCTCCTCTTTTCCATTTCTCCTGTTCCCTCATCTTCTCCTCCTCTCTTATGTTTCTCGATGAAAATCCATTCACCTATATACCTAAACGGCTCTCAAATTTTTCCAAATTCGAAGAATACGACCCAGCAATTCGAGTAAAGGAAAGATTCATACTTATATGACTGTTTCGGGTCGAGTTAAAGGGCGAGCGTTTGGGTTACGGGATCAAGGATTAAGAAGAAGAAATTATGGAGAAGAAGCTCGAATTTGTGCTTGGTTTTGAGATTGGGAGTTGAAGGAGCTAAGTTTGTTGGAAGGGAGTTTTTTATGGTGACAGTGGTTCGGTAGAAGGGATGCCTGAAGGTGCTAAGGAAGAAATGAAAACTTAGAGAAGTGGAAGTAAAAGAGAAAAGAACAGAGAATATTGGTTTTTATGTGAGAAGGGTGGTAGGAATGCGAACCGGTCTCTTCCGAGAGACCCGGTTACAATATTAGAAGGGGTCGGCCATTGTGTATGCCGACCCCTACCCATTTAGATCCATCGAGGGATCGGCATGCCAAATGCCGACCCCTCACAAAAAAAGAGAAAAAGAAAAAATGTAAATAATATTAAAGAATACTATGTGATGATGATATATATTGAGTGATGAAAGAAAGGGGGAAATGTGAATGGGATAAAAAGAAGAGCAAAAGGCAATAGCAAATGTTTGGAGAATCCAAATGACAACTGGTACCGTAAGGGCTAAGATGCAACAGAAATACATGTACGAGCATGCACGAGGAGTTAATCAATTCGACCTTTTGTAAGGTTAAATCAGAGAGAAGCCTAAAAGTTCCATATGACCAAATTTATGAATTTAATGGAACGAGACATCAGGCCTGTTTCATCAAAAGTTAATAGGAGAACGATAACCAACCAGTGACTTGGATAGGCCTGTTTCTGGGAACCTGGTTTTCTCCAATTCAAAGTACGTCATGTTATTCACAAGACGTACTTTAGAGGGCAAGTGTTATCCGGTATAATGGCCCGGCTACATGAGGTAGATCATGAAGTCCAAATTCTGTTGGAACAGGACTAGCCCACAGCGGAAGTTATGGGTGAATTGCAAAAATTTTACCCTATTGGATCTTTTATTGGGCCTATGAAGTCTAGCTGAATTATAATATTTCTAAATTTCATTTAAATAAAATCATTTATTTTATTTAAATTCAAATATATTAAGATTTGAAAATAATTTTATTTGATTTAGTTTATACATAAATGTATCATATACGTATATGTATGAGTTCATGTGTAACATAATAATCCGCGAAAGGTATAATATGCCCATATGTAGATGTTGGGATTTACATCGCAACAAACATATTAGCTCATTTTGTATGTCATGTATGTTGTCCACATATGTGCATGTATATGTGTTACAAAATACACACACACACACACACATATGTATGTATAAATATATTATATATAATACATGAACATAAAAGATTTATATATAGATAAATATATATATATAGAAAGAGGGAGAACAATTATTAAAAAATTATTTATAATTCAAAATTAACTTAGTTTTGCAAACATAATAATTTTAGTATTTTAATTTGTATATATTATGAATAAAATAATGTTTTCATCCATAAATAATTAACATAAAATAATCTATTGATGAAAATTCAAATTTTACAATTTTCAAAAATCTGGGATCATTAAATAGAGTTTAGGAAAAATTTGGAGATTTTTCAAAGTAGAAATATTATTTTTTTAAACAAATACATTGATTTTGGCAATAATTATTTAATATAAAATAATATATTATTAAAAATTCAAATTTTAAAATTTCAGAAATTCTAGGATCATGAATAAAAGGATACAAATTTTTTTGAATTTTTCAATTAAACTATTATTTTTAATAAATCATAAACAATTTTTTCGAAATAATATTAATTATTAAAAATAATAAACTTTATTGAAAAATTCCTAAATTATTCTATATGTTTCTGAAATGATATAATATTTTTTTAAATATAAAATTGAATTTTTAATGTAATAATTATTTTTTATATAATAAACAATTCAAAAATTAAATAAATGTTAATTTAAAAATATGAATATATGTATGATAATTAATTTTCAAATTTGTAAATTCATATTATATATAAATAGGTGTACTAAAATTTTTAAATCATATATATATATATATATATCTTATATGTGCATATATGCTATTATGAGAGAGAAATGTACACTAATATATATATATATATATATATATATAAATTTATTAATAAATATATATAAAACAATTATTAATGACAAAAATTGATTTTTTACAGTAAACAACATTTGTCTATACATAAATCAAATAGTATAAAAATAAATTATGCACATAACCAAACTGATTTGTGACAACCACATTTACTTACAAAATCTCACTTAACTAAACATATAGTAGCAATATATTTAAACAGATATGAAATTGCTCCTTATAGGATCATAGAATATAATTTAATTACTGTAATATGAATTAAAATTACCAATTTAATGATGCCTTTGAATCCACGTTGAAGCAATGACTTCCCTTCCTTTTACTGTTCTTGATTCGTCAGATTGCAAGTCCGGAATCACCGACCTCTAACTATCGAATAGTATTATTTTAATTTGAAATATATTGAGAATTTTGGAGTGGATTGAGAGCTATGTTTTAGCCAGCAATGTGGAAGGTAATGGCGGCCAAAAAGGTTAGTAATTGTTTTTAGAGATACATACATACATATATATATATATATATATATAAGGTTGTATTAGAGAGAAACAAGGAAAACCTTTTTACCCATTCTCACTTTATCTCAACCCATTATCTCCAAGCCAATTCCCTATGTTTTAGCCACCCCTAGACCTTCCCAAACCAAAATTTTGCAGCTCTAATGATGGGCCTTAAACCCATCTAAACCCAAGCCAAAATACTATGCAATTAAATCTAATTTAATCACTTGTCGATATTGTACATCGATCGATATATTTATAACTGTTATAAATATATATAACATTATTTATTTCTCAAATCATATTCAAATTTTATAATTAATATTTCATAAATATTAATTAATCTAATTAATTTATAACAATTATAAACTAATTAAATCGTTCGGTCTTAAGGGAATTCATCATTTCGGTTGTGTAACTCTTGGATGTAAATTTGGTCAGCGATTAACATCGAACTATTCTAATGTTAACGATCACACGTCACTTAGCAGGTGGTGTGACATTATGACCAAATTTATCGCTTACTCATTTTAGGTAAAATCCAATTTTAGTTTAATAAGCGTTACCCGGTTGTGACATTTGTTTACACCAATTCTCTTCGTCAAAACTAAATCACTTTGGACTTATGGAATTTGGTAATGGCCAAATTCCAACCTCATCCACATTCAACTTTATAGTCTAAATACAAAGTCCTTGGTTCAATAATAACAATTATTATTAACCGAAATGCTCTGGCCAAAGACTTTGACTTTGAGTTGACTTGAGTTGACTATGATACTAACCGCATATAACTGAGGAGACGAACCCTCTCTTGAATAGTGCTTCACTTCCAATACTTCCACTCGACCCAACTATAGTCACTCGATGGACGCCATGTAATGATTTGGCTATAATCAAAGCGGAGCTTTCATATTGAAGATCCACAGTATTCTCAAGTCGAGAGAACTGTGTAAATCAGTCACATCGATATTTTCTGTTTGACCTTAGTTATATTAACCAACAGAAAACTATCGAGTGAGTCGTTCCATAGTTATCCAATAACTATTAGTACGTAACCCTAGGTGCCCCCAGTAGTCATGAGTAATACACTGCCCTACATTTGGAGAGGGCTACATACTCTAGACTCAACGGATACATCGATATCCAGTCTCGATGCATCTTGACTAGAAACATTTAAAATGGTATATTTGTTTCGTTGTGATAAATTACTCATGGTTACAACACTTTGTAACTACTATCACAAAATATACCATTTATGGATTTTTCTATTAAATATACTTTTAATTAAGTTAACTAATTAATATAATCACACTATATCAAGTATACAATAGGAAGAAAATACCTTTTATTTCGAACAAGATTGGTCAATAAGTTAGATATATGTAACAAATTACATAATTGCCCCTAGGGCATACCTCTAACTCTATTAATCTCCCACTTGCATTTGGGATCAATTATGGAATCTAATTCCAACTTCTCCAATCAGTTTTCTCAGAACCAATTAGGTCAGTCCCTTAGTGAATGGGTATGCTATTATGTTTTAATTGTCTACTTTATCGATTAACTCTCTCTAACACTGATAAACTGCCTTTATCATGTGGAACGATTCGAAGTATGTCTTTCGACTTCTAGTGAGCTTTAAGATCTATCATGACCAATTTCATGACATTGTTATCTTATAACAATATTATGGGATTCTCAACATTTGGAATCACCTTTGGCTCAATTATAAATTTGTGCATTATATCTATATACATTGTTAATTGTAGCGCCATTCAAGTTAATGTTCTCAACATTTTGTTGAATCGACCACAATCACTTTTATTTTGAAACGTTTTCAAATTAAAGATTTTAACTTGAATTTTATCGTTGACATGTTATACTCAATATTACTTATAAAAGTTTGTGTCCAAACCTTCCATCATAACGAGTTCGTTGTTTCTATAAACAATTCTTTAGTATTTCATAAATACGCGTGAACGCCTCAAACAACCATTTGGGGTATCAATTTGGATTTTATATTTTCTCCATGTATCAAATACATAAACAAAACACAATATCATACACAACATAACCTGTATGATAATTCCTATTGCTAATGCATAAGGAATCCAACTTAGATGTTCTCCTTTTAATAGGGTGCTCTTGTATATCGTTTTGGGACAATCCCTATATCTTTTATACTCACCATAAAAGACATCATTTACAATCCAAAATTGAGTATTAAAACAACTAAAGTTGATTTTAATACAAGCATATTGTTAAAATCAACAGCGTGTTGTTTACTTATAGTTTAGAAATATCAATGTACCTTTTCAAGTTCTTTCTTATGAGCACACACTTCCTCTGCACTTTGATTGAAAATCAAACTATTTGATATTTCTATCAAAATACTCATTCAATCTTGATGCTTATAAAATGATACATTTGTATCATTTCTTGGATCATATCCAAAGACTCACAAACCAAATATCGCTCTCACTGACTTCGAGGCATTTTTGGTTAATATGTGCAAACGGCTTACTCTAAATCATTATTTAGAATTTTCTGTTTCAATACATAAGTACAAAACACTAAGTCTTATCGAGCGATAATTTTGTGAGTAAATCTGAATTAACTTGAGCATGTTGAATACCGAATCTGTTATGCTAATTTCAACAATTGAAATTTGCGATATTATTCTTATCAACATTGCTTATTTAATTCCAACCACATTAGTCTTTCCAATAAAGACACAATCTCGGCCGATGGATCACATCTCTTTGGCTACGACCACTAAAATCATATTTTGATAGCGTACTTGGAATTCTTTCAGATTTGTGCATCATACCATATAGAGTCAACAATCTTAATGGTTTAATTGAACAGCCGAGGGTAATGTATATTTTCGACATTAATAAGAAACTCATAGTTTCTCTTCGATGTACGAGAATACTTATTAGACATTTTGATGTTATGTGTTCATTTAGGTTAGTCAATTTCACTTCATCTCATATAATCAGTTCTATCTATGGATCAGATCCAATTCCATTTAACTACCAAAAATTTCTCAAAGAAATTCTTTCACAATGAAGTTGATATATCTTGAAACAACAATTGTTTCTTAGTGCAAATAGAATAGGGATTCATAAACGCTTTATAAACCTTTTATTTATAAAACTGATTTTAGTTTACAAAAATTATGTTCAAAACATAAATATGTCATTTGATGATAGACCTTTCCAAAAAAGCTTTTTTTGGAGATTCATACAAGATCCCTTATGAACAATTATTATGTGCAATCTTTCGACTCACACAACCTGCCAACTCCTTGGCCTAGGATATGTTGGAATTTCTTACAAGCCCTTATCTTGTATGATTTTGTAAACTATTGTTTAGATGAAATAATATCAACCTTATGTACTAATCTTAAGTACATGACCTTATCGAAAGAAACTAACTCAACTTCACTCAAAATTAATCGTAAATTGTCCAACAATATCTGATTACTCCTTATCGATGCATCATTAAGTATCACATGGAGGAGTGATTTTGAGATTGAATCTATATTCATTTTTAGGTACATTTGGAACTCTTTCCAGTATACTCACTTATTCAACCAAGTCAAACCATTTTATTCTATTGCATGTTATTTTATTTACTTTTCTTTTATATTTTATGATTTTATCATAAACTTACTACATGTGTATCTAATACACATGTTCATGTTGGTAATAAATAATCGATGAATATAACAAAGTATGTGGAACCCTTTTGGTAGTAATAAACTTGTGATTGCATACATCAATATGTATTAATTCAAAGAGTTTATCAACTTTTACGATGCTCCCACTGAATGGGTGCATAGCCATTAATTGTTTGAGATATAATTAACATGTATCATATGATTCATAATCATATAGTGAATTATTTCTCAAAACTACGGCTTAGTCTATAATTCCAAAACAATTGTAAATAATATCAGATGCATATGTATTTTGTTGCGTCACTTTTACTATGAAAACAACTTCCATAATATAGTTCTATTTCATAATGAATATTCATAATACTTATATTGAAATATAGTTATATCTATTTTTCAGTCAATACCAAAAATAAACATTATTTCACAAATAATGTTCGGTACATTTTACAAAAACAATTTTTGTAATTTGATGCAATCATTAGGTGCTATATGGCATGCTCCCACTATTTCCGCCATTACTATAATAGCGTACTAAATTTAGAGGTCTAACATTCACTTAATATTGTTTACTTATTTCATATGCTGCAATTAGTTTACAGAGGAGAGTTCTTTGATCAAATATCTTGAACTCAAATAAATAAATGTATAGAAAACAATTTTCTATATGAAAATACATTTCAGAATAAAAATCATATTTCATATTCCAAGATTAAATATCAGTTATTATTACAATTCTTGTTTCCAATGTTTCTCTATGAAGCAGAAGTAACTATTCATTCTCTTCATTCCAACTTTACCTTAAATTACATCTATTCTTATACATTCGTTTTTCTTTCAAATGGTCAAACTATTCAAAAGAAAACCTTACTACAATATCATAACAAACCTTTTACAAAAGTGAATTCGATTATTCTTAACATTAACACATCAAATATGTTGCACTTTATGTAAACCGATCAAGATGACATTTCAAAATCGAGTTCTTAGATGTATCTCATAGTTTATGGTCTTGTGTTACATTAACACAATATGATCCTTTTGAAATCATTCAAGTTGAATACATGATCTTAAAATACTGTTTATTGGCTTACTTCGAATGAACTAACTTCATCGAAATTTTATACCCCACAAACTATATTTGTTCACCATATAACATTTATATGTGAAAGTACATGGATCAAATATTCATAGGCTTGAATTGCATTTAGAGTTTAAAAACTCATAAAATGCAGTACATGGTCTAAACCAAATAAACATATAAGTGACCAACTTATGGATGTATTAAGTAGTTAGAATTGGGCACTCGCATGTGTATAGAAACATTATATAACATGCAATTAGAATTATTAGTAAGTATATATTATATTTCTATTTGTCAACTTTCAATTCAGTTTGTTTATATATATGTTAACTGACAAACGTTTTATCAATCATATTAAATGCACAAATTTATCATTGTAGATAATTATAACATTATATAGCATATGTTCTTGCAATATTAGAAAGGTTATCATTTTTCTAATAAGGCTCCCACTAGTCTTTTATATTTCTTCAAACCCTAAGATGAAACATATAAGCCTTACAACTTCACTAGTGAGTGTTAGGACTCGTTTGTTTTGGTATTCTGACCTTGAGTTTGCTCAACAAATCATAGCCCCACAAACGATGGATAACTCCTTATCGGTTGTATCATATACAACTCCTAACCCATTTTTCCTTGTTCTAATCTTATTTCGACCTTGAGTTTGCACAACAAATTTAAAGAGATTAGTCACTCATACCTACCATATCGTGATGGCCTAAGTATAGTATATGTACCTTGAGTTTGCTCAACAAATACATATAGTTATCTTACCTCATCTGTTCAATATATTAATAATACTACGCATAACATCCCTAGCTTGAGTTTGCTCAACAACTAAGGAGTATGTAAGTAATTTATTAATATATATATGGTAGAGGACAACATTATATTGAAGATTCATAATCTTCAATATATATATTGAGTGATATCGACTTATAGAATAATATATTTCTAATGAAATACCCCAGTAATTCAAGTGTCAGACACATCAGAAATCACGATATATGTACATTTACATATGTATTTATTTCTCAAGTCTATTTGGGTTTCTTTAATGTTCCACATTTAGTTTATACAGATATCATATAAGTTTTATTATTATATAATTTTTATATTTCATATTACTTATATGGTAGTCTTACGTATAATATATCTTTAATTAAATCTTATCTAATTAATTTTAATCAATTAACTCTTTAATTAATTTTAAATTAGTATTGCAATATAACTTTTATATTGGACATATCTACTATAACATTTATAGTGTATATTATAACCTTTATAGTGTAACACACATATATCATATATATGTGTGTTTTATTTAATTAATTAACCTTTAATTAATTTATTCAATTAAACAATTTTTATTAAAATTTATTAATTTCAAAATTTATCTTATATACATACATGTATACTTATGTTATCTTAAACATTTTAAAATAACATAACATATATCAACATATGTAATACATGCATATATGCATTAATTAATTAACATATTTAATTATTTTATTTTATTAATCTTATTAATAAATTTAAAATTTAAAATTATTATATAAATATTTTCAAACATTTTGAAAATATCATTATCCTTTCAAACATTTTGAAAACTTATGTAGTATTATAATTTTTATAATAAACATGTTTAATTTTAAATTTAACTATTAAATTTAAAATCTTTAACATTAATCTTCAAAACGATTTTGAAAATTAACCCAAGGCCCAAATTAAGTTGGGCCTTTTCTATTAGGAGCAACATTTGGGCTCACTTCACCTTTCGAGCCAGGCTGGTAATCAGGTAGGACAGTGTAACGATCCTGACTCGGCCTTCGAAAATCGGCACCCGTACTTCACTTGTACTCGAATGCCGTAGATTCAAACGCCGAATCTGGCTCGCCGGAGCTTATAAAACATTAAGTATAACAACACAGCGGAAGGAAGAAATGAATGATATCATATACATCACAAATGATACAATATCCAGAATATGATATACAACAATGATATCTATATGATACAAGAATATCTGAGACAAATAATAATGTTACAACGGAAACCAAAGAAGTGATAACTCCAAACGATCTTTAAAAGAGAATGAGTCCAACAACTCCAACATCAAGCTCGAACCACCATCACGTTGCACCAAGATAAGCAAGTGTAGTCCATGAACTCCAAAAACTGAACTAGCTCCAACTAATCTACTAAACCTGACTATCTGAAAAACCCAACTCTAGACTGCCTGTGTGGAAAATTGTGGGCACCCAGAGTTTAGGAAGGGGACAATAAACTCCAGGTCAGTCATGGGACTGGTGTGAGTAAACAAAAACAGTTGCTTGAAATACAAACAGTTCATAAGAGAAATCCGATATGTTTTTTTGAAAATGAAACTACCATAAGGCCTCCTGGCACACACACAATGCAATCGCACACATGGGGGAGATTTCTCCTTATGATAATCAAATATGCTTAATACGAGAAAACTCTTTGATATTATCACTAATGCATAGTGTGAAAGCATTTCGAAAATATAATATAAATCTTAGCCAGCATAGGTACCATTATACTATGCCTACTATAGCTACCATTTTAAATGGCAGGTTCTAGAACTAAAACCGTACAGGGTTCGTATTGTTTGGTTGGATTTCCAAAAAATGGTCAGGCTAAGGAACTTCCTACTGCCACATGGGAACGCCTCTGGAGTGACGTCCCGAGAACCTACCCGGCTCTCTGCCAACACAAGGCCGGTTACCCCCTTCCCGGGAAGTAAACCTAAGATATGCCACCCCCGGTCGTTTGCGACCTTTATCCGAGGGCCCTCGATCACAAAGCAACAATCACACAGTAAATGAGATTGGAGCAACCACACAGGTAAAATATCTGGGCTCCATACCATGATACCACCTTTTTCCAGAAGGAATGGACATACCCTAGGGGAGCTACCCCTGAAACCTTGCCGCATCTTTCCTGTTTCGACCATTTCCGGGGTGTGAGGTCCGATGAGGTCTCGTCCACAAAGCTACGCTTTACACGAAAGCCATGCTTTGATCAACAAATGATCAGCAACACACAACAACACTTAGCATGCCACACTACCAAATTGGGAGTATATCACTGGTAACCTTCAACTACATAACCTCTGAGCTCGTACGTCTTAGAGAAGGGTGTTAAGCTAAGAGAATAAATCTCCGCCACCAAACAGAAATGTATTTGAAAGAAATCTGCTTTATATCTCAAAGTGTAATGTCAGACATACGACCATACAAATCTATTCCGGGTTCGAACAGAATCGAAGGCACTTCGTCCAATAAAGGAAGAAGCCCTTGCAATCCGGGTATTCACAATCTCGATCGGACTTTCCATCACATATGGAGGTCTCTATACCGGAGCCACTCAGTGCAGAGACAATCGATAGGTTATCCTATCGTTCTCGCAAACACCCGGTCTTTAACACCGGTCTTCAACTGCTATCCATTTACGTCGTATCACTATTCGGAATGAGTTATATGACACAAAGTCCTCTCCCGGCTGAACCGAATAATAAGCACAATATTTTAAAAACATATGGATATTGGGAATTCAATTAAGTCACAACTTATTACCCAAAACTTCTCTTTCAAATGGTTTAAACAAATTACCATTTTAATCTTTTACACAAAAAGATTCATCTCACAAGGTTCACCTAGTTTCACAAAGATTCATTTACATTTTTTTTTCAAAACAGTTTTCCTTTCAAATTGGATTAACTCGTCCAATCTTTAAATCAAAGATTTAATTGATAGCTTTCAAAACAACTCCATTTCGACCTTTTATACAACAGGTACACCTTTCCAATTTCAAAACAAAATTCAACAATCTTTCACAAAGATTTATTCATAACTCGAAAAAACCATTTTCATTTCAAACTTGAAATTCTTTTGACACAAATTGGAAATTCATTCCTTATATGAAAGCTTCTATTATTCGAAAACAAATAGTTTTAATTTCGGAAAATCTGATTCATTTATACGAGTTAAAGTCCTTGGGTTAAATTCAAATTCTCAAAACCATACTTTTAAAATGGTTTAAATTCATATAAACACATTTATAACATCTTAACCATAATTTCCAAACATGGAATTCAATTCCAAATTTTGAATTCAAATTCAAATTAAATTATTTAAATTGAAAAAAACTTTACCAAGTCATTCAAAATAACTTTTATCTTAAAAACTCCTTTCCAAAATCAATTGAAATTAAAATTTCAATTTCAAAAACAATAAATTTAAATCATCTGTGACTTAACCGATTTCTTCGTGAAATCCATATTTGTGTGTGTAAAAGTGTGGTCCAAGGGTTTTACACAGTAGTGCAACATTACAAATCATCACATCATCACATATTTAAGCATATCAATATCGATAAGCGGTATATTCCTATAACGCTTATCTTCCATTTACCAATTCACAGATAAATAATATACATTCATCACAGATAAAATAAATTACATTCATCACAGCTTGAATTAAAACAAATTTACATCACAAAGCATCACACAGTAGAGAATATCAAACAATTCACAGCATTCAATAGAATACAGTCATCCATAAGTGAAACCAATTAAGGTATCTGATTAATCTAAACCAGATCATTTGCCTATGGATAATTCCTAGTCAGGGTTAATTAATAATTAATTAATTACAAACATTTAATTAATTATTCTTTAATAATCATTAATTACCCTTTAATTAATAATTAATCCTTAATTAATTATTCTTAATTAATTACAATAATTAATTACCCTTTAATTAATAATCATTTCATAATAACTTTAACTAATTAACCTTTAATTAATTATTCTTAAATTAATTACCCTAATTAATTAACCACATTAATTAATTTTTCTTTAAAGTAATTAAACCTTAATTACTTGGTTAATCAATCTTTGATCATTAATTACCCATTCTTAATAACTTTTACTAAGTAATTTTTTTATTATTAATCATTCATTAATTACTTAATTAATTAACTTGAATTATCAATTAATTTTATATTAATTACTTTTATTAAGTAATTACTTCAAATCTTTAATAAATAAAGTTTAACCAATCCTTGAAAAGTTAATTAACAATTTTAAAACATCCTTAATATTAACTTCTTTAAGTATCATTGAGTTTATTTAAAATAACTTCAAAAATAAAAGCTATGTTATTAAAAACCAATTTTAAACTTAGCTAATTAAAAACAATTTATTTAAAAATATCCTTCTCAACTAATACTTAAACTTGGATATCAATTAATATAAGAAGAAAATTGATTTAACAAGATTTATCAAGATTTCAATTTTAAAAACTTGAATTTTCTTTTAAACATTAAAAATGTTTTTGGCCAACATTAATAGACCCGAGAAAAACACTCGTTTACTCGAGTTTTCCCCTCCATTTTCCCGAGTTCCCTCTTCTCATTCTCGCGTATTTAGTTTAAGTTTTAAACTTAATAAATTGTTGTTTCAGGCTCGAGAATCTCGCGTTCCAACCCGAGGCAATCCATCACTTTCTCGAGTATCAACTCGAGTCGCTTTCCCACGAACTCCTCACCAGACACAGTGCGTAGCCGTGCACATACACAAGGCCTCAATGACACTCCGATGATCGGTGAGACCTCCGACAAATCACGAACGATCACGACCTCGAACCCCGATCGATTCAATACCCAAACATACCCTCAATCAAAATCGAGCATGGCTCGATCAACCTCGACCCAAACGACAACCAAAAGTTTGTCTCGCCGTTGCAGCTCCGATCACCAACGATTCTGAAACTCCGGCCACCACTTCATCAACCTCCCCCCTACCATCACCCAAAGTTTCGTAGCACTCGATCCATTATAGAGGACGAAAGAATCAAAACATTGACTCTTAACAAAATTAGGTTTCCAGACTTCCAAAGCTTGCCGCCGCCACCTCGATGATCGAGTACATCTCTAACCATTTTTTCCACCATCGCCGTAGGCTTCTCCACCTCCACGCGGAACCCCGGCCTCCAGAACGTCGCCCATCGCCGGAATTTGGCAAAATTCCATTTTTCGTTCGACGTTGAACTGCTCTTCCACCTTAGCTCTAAAACTTATGATTTTAACTTTAAAAATCATGTTAAAGTATACGAATTCAGTTTATATACCTGAAATCGTAAATTAAAATGTTTGAATTTTTGACTAAGTTAAGGTTTGCCCAGTTTTCTTGGATTCCAGAGAAAATACTAAATTGTTTAGCTTAAATAAATTTTTAAGTTAAAGCTTATGATAAAACAACCAAGTTTTATTCAAATCTTGAATCCAAATTATGCTTAGATCAAGAGGAAATGATTTTTTAAATCAAACTGATGCCTGGAACAAAGAACAGGATATTACAGAAGACAAACATCCATCATTCAAATATACTCAGGGAATTTATATATGTACACAAGCATACTAATTCACAGATTTACGTGCAACAGATTCATACTCTTAAATTTTAAAAAGGTGATGTTACTCACCTTGATTTCAGAAAAATGAACAGAGTCTCATTTATGTTGAAACAGGCTGTGAAAGTTGCAAGCTGAAATCTTTCTCTTTAATTCTCTGATCTGAGTTGAGCTGGAGTTTAAGTTGTTTAAGTTGAATTTTGTTAAGTATGAAATAGTATTTGCTTTAGAGGTTACTCAATTTTAGATGGACGAACTGGAATGAGGAAGGCTGATATATATAAAATGAGTACAGGGTGATATTTTTTTGTTTGTACCATATACCAGAGATTTTTCTTGCTTTGGTGGCTGAGATAATTATTTGTGGTGGCTTGCATTAATTGCCATGTACAAACTTGAATATATATCTTCTTTTGCAAGCTTATAGATATTTATATCTTGTTGTCTGGTTTTATACTTACATATTTATCTTCATTTGCTTCCATGAACATATTTCTTTCTTTTGTCTTATGCTTGGTAATATTACTTTATAATATAAATAAATTTCTATTTTAATATGTTGTTAGATTTCAGCTGATGTGTTTACTTTATAATTTATCTTATATATATCTATTTCTATTTTTATTTTTGTAGTCTATTTTGTTTGTATTAATACATATTATTTAAAAGAGAACAATTTGAAATTAAATACATACTAAATGAATTACATAGATTTATTTTATAAATTCAAATTATTTTTTAACCATTTACTTAAAATGTAAATTCAAATGATTTAACGCATATTTTATTTGAATTTGGAGAAACTCAAATCAATTTACCAATTTATTTCACAATTTTTATTCAAAAATTAAATTAATTATCAATTTAAACTTAGTTAAAATCCGGGATCGTTACAGACAGGGTACTTGGTTACCCAATTCCAATCCTAGACATTACATTTCTAGACACCGTACTAAGTAGGCAAGCTTAATTAGTGAGCCCTAATATGATTAATTTAGACCGCATAGGCTATTGGGCTCTGATACCATTGTTGGAACTAAGCTAGCCCACAGCGGAAGTTATGGATGAATTTCAAAATTTTTATCCTATTGGATCTTTTATTGGGCCTATGAAGTCTAACTGAATTAGAATATTTCAAAATTTCATTTAAATAAAATCATTTATTTTATTTAAATTCAAATATATTAAGATATGAAATTAATTTTAGTTGATTTAGTTTATACATAAATGTATCATATACATATATGTGTGAGTGCGTGTGTAACATAATAATCCGTGAAAGGTATAATATGCCCATATGTAAATGTTGGGATTTACATCGCAACAGACATATTAGCTCATTTTGTATGTCATGTATATTGTTTAAATATGTGCATGTATATGCGTTACAAAATACACACACACACACACACATATGTATGTATAAATATATTATATATAATATATGAACATAAAAGATTTATATATAGATAAATATATATATATAGAAAGAGAGAGAAAAATTATTAAAAATTATTTATAATTCAAACTTAACTTAGTTTTGCAAACATAATAATTTTAGTATTTTAATTTGTATATATTATGAATAAATAATGTTTTCATCCATAAATAATTAACATAAAATAATCTATTGATGAAAATTCAAAATTTAAAATTTTCGAAAATCTAGGATCATAAAATAGAGTTTAGGAAAAATTTGGAGATTTTTCGAAGTTGAAATATTATTTTTAAAAACAAACACATTGATTTTGACAATAATTATTTAATATAAAATAATATATTATTAAAAATTCAAAATTTAAAATTTTAGAAATTCGAGGATCATGAATGAAAGGTTATAAAAAATTTTGAATTTTTAAATTAAATTATTATTTTTAATAAATCATAAACAATTTTTCCGACATAATATTAATTATTAAAAATAATAAAATTTATTGAAAAATTCCTAAATTTTTTATATATGTTTTTGAAATGATATAATATCTTTAAAAAATATAAAATTGAATTTTTAATGTAATAACTATTTTATATATAATAAACAATTCAAAAATTGCTCATTATAGGATCATAGAATATAATTTAATTACTGTAATATGAATTAAAATTACCAATTTAATGATGCCTTTGAATCCACGTTGAAGCAATGACTTCCCTTCCTTTTACTGTTCTTGATTCGTCAGATTGCAAGTCCGGAATCACCGACCTCTAACTATCGAATAGTATTATTTTAATTTGAAATATATTTGAGAATTTTGAAGTGGATTGAGAGCTATGTTTTAACCAGCAATGTAGAAGGTAATGGCGATCAAAAAGGTTAGTAATTATTTTTAGAGATACATACATACATATATACATATATATATATACATATATATATATAGGGTTATATTAGAGAGAAACGAGTAAAACCTTTTTACTCATTCTCACTTTATCTCAACCCATTATCTCCAAGCCAATTCCCTATGTTTTAGCCACCACTAGACCTTCCCAAAACTGAAATTTTGCAGCCCTAACGATGGGCCTTAAACCCGTCTAAGCCCAAGCCAAAATACTATGCAATTAAACCTAATTCAATCGCTTGTCGATTTTGTATATCGATCGATATATTTATAACTGTTATAAATATATATAACATTATTTATTTCTCAAATTATATTCAAATTTTATAATTAATATTTCATAAATATTAAATAATTTAATTAATTTATAACAATTATAAACTAATTAAATCGTTCGATCTTAAGGGAATTCATCATTTCGGTTGTGTAACTCTTGGGTGTACATTTGGTCAGCGATTAACATCGAACTATTCTAATGTTAACATTCACACGTCACTTAGCAGGTGGTGTGACATTATGGCCAAATTTATCGCTTACTCATTTTTAGTAAAATCCAATTTTAGTTTAATAAGCGTTACCCGGTTGTGACATTTGTTTACACCAATTCTCTTCGTCAAAACTGTATCACTTTGGACTTATGAAATTTGGTAACGGTCAAAATTCCAACCTCATCCACATTCAACTTTATATTCTAAATACAAAGTCTTTGGTTCAATCATAAGAATTATTATTTACCAAAATGCTCTAGCCAGAGACTTTGACTTTGAGGTTACTTGAGTTGACTGTGATACTAACCGCATATAACTGAGGAGACGAATCCTCTCTTAAATAGTGCTTCACTTCCAATACTTCCACTCGACCCAACTATAGTCACTCGATGGATGCCATGCCATGATTTGGCTATAATCAAAGCAGAGCTTTCATATTGAAGATCCACGGTATTCTCAAGTCGAGAGAACTGTGTAAATCAATCGCATTGATATTTTCTGTTTGACCTTAGTTATATTAACCAACAGAAAACTATCGAGTGAGTCATTCCATAGTTATCTAATAACTATTAGTACATAACCCCTAGGTTCCCCTAGCATTCATGAGTAATACACTGCCCAACATTTGGAGAGTGTTACGTACTCCAATCTCAACGGATACATCGATATCCAGTCTCGATGCATCTTGACTAGGAACATTTAAAATGGTATATTTGTTTCGTTGTGATAAATTACTCACGGTTACAACACTTTGTAACTACTATCACAAAATATACCATTTATGGATTTTTCTATTAGAAATACTTTTAATTAAGTTAATTAATTAATATAATCACAGTATATCAAGTATATAATAGGAAGAAAATACCTTTTATTTCGAACAAGATTGATCAACAAGTTAGATATATGTAACAAATTACATAATTTCCCCTAGGGCATACCCCTAACTCTATCAAATTCGACTATTGATGGGAAAGATGGCCACGGGGCAACATCTATATGACTAGAGTATGATTTCCGAACAGCTATATCCAGCCTAGGGTAAATAAAGTCGACTAATGGATAGCACTGGATGTCGAAGTCTTGGAATTTGGTTTAATTGGATTAGACAAATTGAATAAAGACCAGAAGGTTCAACGTGGTAGAGGTTGGATTGGCAGAGTGTATGATATGGTGGGCTTAGCACAGCCTATGAAATGGCTCGGCTCGACAAAATGTATGGTGTGGCATGGATTGGGTTGGCATAGCATGTGTTGTAGACGGATCGGCATAATATGTAATGGGGCGATATGGCTAGGTAGTGTTGTTGGGTCGGCATAGAGCACGAAGACCATCGGGTCGGCATAGAGCATAAAGACCATCGAGTCAGCATAGAGCATGAAGACCATCGGGTCGGCATAGAGTACGAAGACCATTGGGTCGGCATAGAATACGAAGACAATTGGGTCGCATAGTGTACGACGACCATCAGGTCGGCATGTCAATATGGATCGGTTCGGCACACAAAGACGGTCGGGTCGGCATGATGATATAGATCAGCATAGTGAGTTGGGCTAAGCATTCCTTATCGAGGGCCCAAGTGGTCAGGGGGTCCAGGCTTGGAGATGTCAGTCAAGTCGAAGGCTGCCTTCATCTATACATACATGGGCAGGGGCCATTTTTGGCCCTCTTTTTGGCTGACAAGTGAAACTTTGCGATTTTTGTATTGTTCTAACTTGTTCTCAAGCTAGTTCTTGTGAATTGTAAGTGCAATCAATTAAGTGATAAAGCAATAAAGAAAGCATTCAGAGTGGACGTAGGCAATCCACGCCAAACCACTATAAATCATGTTATTTTTTACTTTCTGCTATCTTTTCTTGAATATTTATTGTTATTCCTCTATTTTCATTTAATTTCTTCATTTATTTCACTACCTAAACCTATTCTCGGGTGTTTGTGACCAATTTGGTTGCAAACAGTTTGAATGTAATTTATAACATGGATTGGAATAACAAACGAAGGTTAATTCTAATAAGGAATTGAATGGATTTTTTACTAAAAGAGAAGCCATAGGTTTGTTTTTTGAAAAAAAAATTAGCGTAAAGATTGATTACATGAATTAGAGAACTTTTATTTAGTAAGTAATTTATAGATCCTATTATACACAATAATTTTATAATTATGTTTTAATACAATTGTTTTTTTCTCTTGCCATTAATTAGTGTCCGTTTTAGAATTTAATATTAAAATTAATTGCAATTAACGTGATTGAAATCTTTCAATTAAAAACAAATAAAATGTTAAACGCAATTAATAGTGTTTAATAAAAGAAACATACATTGGTATTAAAAGAAAAAGAATATTTTAGTAAATAATTAAATGGTATGAATATGTGTATATCTGGGGTCACTGGGATTATTTGGGTTGAGAATACATCTGGGAATTGAATTTCAAAAGGTTCTTGTTTACCTGGTCATTCATTTCTTATTAATTAATACCTACCGATTGAGCCTCGTTTTTGTTTCATTTGCTTTCCCCATTTCTTGTAGCTTCTTTATAAAAACCCATCCCTTAATTTACTTTCTCATTATTAAACCTGCCACCCTATTTTCATTTTTTCCACTTCTCATTTCCAGTCTCTTTTTCCTGAAACCAATTTCAACGTGAGATTTTTTTCTCTTTCTTCTTCACCTCTCTTTTCCTCCATCCTTCTTCTTCATTTTTCTTTTCAAAATAACTCCAAATCCAATCATTCTTTATCTTAAATCGAAGAGAATTGAATAAGAAAAAACTTTCATGTTTATTACTTTTCAAATTTTGAGAGTAGTCATGTCAAAATTCAATTTTTTTATCCAAATCATTTTCTATCCCAAAATTTAATTTCGAAAATACCTCCTCTTCCCTAAGCCATTACTTCTTCAAAACATATCCAAATATAGTGATTCCTTTTTCGAAGCCATATTGAATTTAATAAGGAAGAACTTCCCTTCAGACCGCCTTTTTAAATTCCTGATGCAATCTGGTCAAAAACCCATGAGAAGTCGACCTATTTTCCGATCTAGTTTTAATAGAAATGCATTTGCTTTAGCTTCGAGATTACGATAGGAAGTGTTGCCTTGGTTTTAGTGGCTTGTGTTGTTTGTTAACTTAGTTTTGAGGTACCTAAGTTGATAGTTGTCTTGTTGTGGGAGCTTGTCTCTCTTGCTCTTTTTTTGGAAATTCTAATGTGTTAAATCAAAGGTGGGATTTATATCTCACGACCTATATTTCCTTATGCAATTAAATTTAAATCTGGTTTGTTTGAATTGAATATTAATTTAATGTTGTTGTCATAGTTTGATAATGAAATTGAAATTTATGCTGACATCATACTACTGAATTGAACCTGAATTGAACATTGTGTCATTTGTTGAAATATTGGACTTGAATTTATTCTTGACATATAGTAATGAATTGAAATGAAATTAATGGAAATAACTTGAAATCTGTGTGTTGGAACAAATATTTGAATTTAACATTTTATGATAAAAATAAAGTTGGAATGAAAGTTCAATGAAAATAAGAGAGAATTTTCACTGTGTGGAAATTATATATGAAGTTTATTTTGATTGTAGATTGAAATTGAATTGAATTAAATACTGGATGATAAGGTTTGTGACGCCCCACCTCTATACCCAAGCTAACCAAGAACACTACGATGTAGTGCTGTCAATTAGCGCGGAGAATAAGGCTGTGGAGGAGCGACCATCCATGTAACTTCTTCGTGCGAGCACCGATACGTCAGATAGAATAGAATGCATATCTTTTAAGGAGGAAATCCGACATACCGGTACAAACACAAAGCTATCACACGGTGGCTATATATAATCTTCGGAAAACAAACATAGAAATAATCATAACATAAATCAGTCACAGACATCCATATCACAAAGGCGGAAGAAGATATGAATAAATATATAACACATGAAAGTGTACATCAGAGTAGTGGTCAGAAAGATCCACGATAATACAAAAGAATAGCAACACGTGCTATACAAAAGAATAAGTACACAACATAGAGTCTATATCTCAAAGGTGTACATCCAAAAACTACTAATCTAAGTAGTTAGCCAAAAGTCAGAAATATCCTGAAGAGAAGTCAAGCAGAAGCACCTGTAACATCTCGGTCTGACCCGAGTATTATTTATAAGAAAATAATAAACGGATCAGTCTAACTATAAATATCAGATGATATGGTATAAAGTAAATGGCATGGCATGAACATGAAATAACTATTACGACATACTACTATAAGTATGTAAATGACAATCAGCAAAAGATTAATCAATATCACAAGAATCTTCTCAAAGATAAGGTAGGGTATCATACCCTAAACTTGTATTCATAACAAGTCAATAACACATGAATTCACCAATGCACAAAAACTGATATCATATCAATGAAAATCATGAAAATTGGTGAAGCACAAAATTCCAGAAATCATCATCAGAAATCCAGAAAACACATAAAAAGGGGGGAGGCCTAACACATGAATGGGAGCATGAAAACTCACCTACGCGTAAACACATGACGAGAAGTTATCTCATGGAAGCTATCCATTAAATTTTCACACAGGAATGGCCCGAAGACCGTAGGAAATGTGATGGCGAAACATCACATAATCGGGGTATAGTCTCCCACGTAGACAAAGAGACATCGCTCAATCGCTAGTCTAAATCACAAAAATGATCGTCATGATCATAAGGAAGTGTCAATCACACCAAGCTAGTAAATATATGAGTTTAGCTTCATGTCCCATAACCACTTGCTTAACTTAAATATTTACGAACAAGCTGTAAATCTTCACTAGGAAATTGTCACAAAAAGGGTTCAATCGAACAAGTCCAAGAGCTAACCGACGAAGTGAACGCAAGCGTTTCATACCACTCGTTTTACTAAGTCGTTTAAGTCGATTTCTCATTCGAGTGAAGTAAAGGCTTGTATATACTAGTAGATTGAAAATCGGTTTGAGAAAACGAACTTTTGATATTTAAAATAGTGTTGAAATCGCTTTGATGAAAGAGTTTTGATATTTACTATTAGTATTGAAACCTTCATATATCTTTAAAGTGACAAGTCATAAAACGATGGTAGAACAAATCAATTCACGTTCGAAGACGTGAGTAAAGTCCAAAGAAGTCAATCCCAAAACCATCAAAGTAGAAATTCTGATAAACGTTTTTCAGAAGAGATTGCCTACACAGAGTAATACGGGGTTCGACCTAGTGAAGGCAAGCGGTCCAGCGACCTAAGGAAAAATAGGTCATACGACCTAAGGAATTCGCGAACTCAAAAGACCAAGTGTAAGGTCGGCGACGACCTAACTTGAACGACTTAACTGGGGGATAAGTCGGAGACGACCTACGACTTAAGGTTTAACTCGCGAACGACTTAACTTGGCCTGGGGATTATAGGTCGGCAACGACCTAAGACATAAGGTTTAACTCGCGAACGACTTAACATCTTGCCTGGGAATTATAGGTCGGCAACGACCTAAGACTTAACAAAATTCGAGCGACTTAACTTTTTTTGCCTGGGAATTATAGGTCGGCAACGACCTAAGACTTAACAAAATTCGAGCGACTTAACTTTTTTGCCTGGGAATTATAGGTCGGCAACGACCTAAGACTTAACAAAATTCGAGCGACTTAACTTTGCCTGGAGATTATAGGTCGGCAACGACCTAACGTTTTGCCTGGGGATTTTAGGTCGGCAACGACCTAAGATTTTGCCTGGGATTTATAGGTCGGCAACGACCTAAGTTTTTGCCTGGGATTTATAGGTCGGCAACGACCTAAGTTTTTGCCTGGGATTTATAGGTCGGCAGCGACCTAAGTTTTAACTCGCAGGTGACCTAAGACTTAACTCGCAGGTGACCTAAGACTTAACTCGCAGGTGACCTAAGACTTAACTCGCAGGCGACCTACGACCTATGGATGGACGACCTAACTCCGAACGAGCTAAAAATGGCCAGAACGACCTAGTAGCAGTTTTTTCACCAAAATCACTAAAATTTGGAATTTTTTCGCCAATCCAATCCAAACCAAATGCAACAAACATGCTAAAGTGATGAGGAATCATTCCCAACAGTCCAATGACGATTATAGGCAAGATGTGAGATCAAAAATCTCACCTTTTCCACGAAATTGATGTTGGAGAGCTTAAGAACGAAGCAAGAATCAATCCCTAGCTTGAATCTATGTTCTTCACCTTGAATTCGGAGTTTGATGTTGAATTTACTAAAGATCTCGAGCTTGGAATTTTAATTTCTCTTTCCCCCCACCATTTTTGAAGAAGCTTGAAGTGTTTGATGAAGTGATGAAGAGAAGAGGGGGGTTGGGCTGAGTTAAGAAGGTGCAGTCCCAACCAAAGTCACAAGTGGGAAAAGTGACGAAAATTTCACTATCTCCAAACATATCGAAGTTTACACTCAAAAAGATCGCAAACGTCATTTTGAACTCAATGGGGGTGGTCTCGAGTCCTAATTTGACCGTATGCAAAAAGTAGCTTTTCGGACTAACATCCGACTAACGATAAAATATTTAAATATAAAATCGATAGATATGCGGGTTGTTACAAGGTTGTAAGGTTGAATGGTTGCTATGAATGTTTTGTGATCATTTTGAATTCACTATCTCATGTCATTCCAAATTATTGATTATTATGACACCCTATTGACACTGTATTGCACCTTGTTATCATTAATTGTTTTGAGTATGTGATCTTACTTAACTGTATTATTGAATAGTATAATTTAAACACCATTGACATTTGGAATCAAAATAATAAGATTTGAAATTGAAATTTTACTATTTTGGCCTTAGAATAGAAAATCTAAATTAAACGCTATCTTGTCCTTGTTTGAAAAAATTTCATGCATAAATGTGTTTAATTCTAAATTTTTGATATGTTAAAATAATTGATACTGTTCATAGTACAGTCTAAAATTTGGTAGTATGATTTCATGTAGATTTTTCAGAATAAATTATTTAATTAAATATGAAGAAATATGCGTTTTGAAAATTAGTGTTATTTTAACTTGAAATTTTTTTGTCACTTTATCTCAGTAAAAGAAAAATATTTTATAAAGAAACCTACGCCAAATTGTAACATCTAGTATTTTCTATATTTAATTCTTTGAAAATCGAATTATTGAAATTTTGAAATTTTGTAAATATATTATTTTGACCTAAACATTTTTTTAGAACTAGCATGTTATTTGGAGAATATTTAATAAAGGGACCTATATTTATTTCGACAATCTTATAATTTTTATAAATTCATCTTTCAATTTAGTCGTTTGAAAATTTAGAAGAATTAGAAAATCAACTCGAAAATTATGAAACTTTGCTAAAAACTCTAGAAAGGTATTGTGATTTAATTAATGCGAATTTTTCTGTAAACCTATAAGTTTTTATAATTTAATTAATGTGAATTTTGATGTATTTTAAATATTAAAATAATAAACAACTCTAGAAATTTCTAAAGTTTTTTACTGTGAATTCCTAAAGAAAAATAAAGCTCTTTTTATGTTAAACACTTTGGGAAATTTTGTGTGGAATTTATTGTACAAATTAAAATGGTCAAAATGACATGCATTTATTTATTGAATGATTAGTTAATAAAGAGACCGGGGTTGGATATTGGCTTACTCTCTGTCAATACTGGAACCATTTTAGTAATTATATACACAGTGGATGTTACCCAGAATGTGGAGGTTGAATTAGCAAACATTTACTAGAATGAAGAAATAGAATGATAATGGATGACCCCGACACTTGTGTCAAATTTCAAATGACTAAATCAGGAGCTATACCAAGCCAATGAGGTTAGCTTCATCTAGCGGAAATCTTTTTCCCGTATTACCATCTTGATTTGAACTTGATTTGTGTGCACCTTTGATTTTGAGATTGATGGACACGGTCAGCCGTTAGGGGTTACGACCAGTCCGAGAGGGCAAAACGATAGTATCTTACCTTGGGCATTGTCTCATGTGCCTTGTCATACGATTATTCCATACGAGACCACTATGATTTTATTTTAATATTGTTCTATCATGGTACCTCCCCGGCTACCGACATTACTGGTTGTGTTATAAGGAAACTGTAGAACAATGCTTAAAAATATGTTAAGGGGGATTAATATAAGGCCTTAACATTATTTTAATATTTACCTTACTGATAGTCATTACATATATAGAGTATCTTACTACATATCAATAGTTTAACAGATCCTTAGGAGATGGAAAATCCTGTAACATCTCTTAAGTTATTGTACTTTCATTGCTTGATTTGAATTTACTTACATAAGAATGTAGAGTCCTGACTCAAATGTATTGTTTTTCTTTATGCTCGGATCAGTCTGAGTTGTTTCAGTATTTCGAAGAAGTTTGTTTCTTGAAGATAAAGACAGAGTTTGGAAGACTGTACTTACTAGTATGATTCTGCTGTATTATTTTGTTATGTATGTTGCATGTATAACATTGAGTCTATTGTAAAATGAAATTAAAGGTATATTGTAAAACAGCTTCATTAACTGTTATGTAATTATTATCATATTTTATCATTCCGCCATGAGATTCTGCGTATCATTCTCTTCTCTTCTTATTTTCTCTACAAACCTCGTTAATAATCTATCTTTTGGACTATTTGAGTTAGACATATGTGGTTTATTATCGATTTAAATTGTCCAAAATGGCTGGTCATGACAATAAGTTAATCAAATTATAATAGTTCTAATTAAATTGAACTCATATAACTATATGTATAAATTTAATTTAAGTGGAACTAAAAAACCCAAATAAATTTTTGGAATAAGCACATACATATTGTAAGTATACCATGATATCAGATGTGTTTGATGCTTGAACCACGAGGGTATTTCATAAGAAATACATTATTCCTTAAATCGATATCACTCAATGTATATTAAAGATTATGAATCTTTAATGTAGTTGCCTTTTATCACTTATATATTGATTGATTACTTGCATATGCAACAGTCGTTGAGAAAACCTAAGCTAGAGTTGTTATGTGTATTACCATTAGTATATTATCTTGACGAGATAAGATACATGCAAGTGTTTGTTGAGCATTCTCATGGTATATGCATTATACTTAGGCCATCAGGAAATGATAGGTAAGAGTGAGTAATCATTCTTGATATTTTAAGCAAACACGGGGTCAAGGTCGACTCTAGGGAAAAGACTATATATAAGAAGTTATATATGATACAACCGATAAGGATTATCCATCACTTGTGAGCCTATGATTTGTTGAGCAAACTCAAGATCAAAAGCCCAAGGCAAGCGAGCGCTAATTCTCACTAGAGAAATTGAAAGGTTTCTAAATTTCTTTTAGGATTTTGAGGAATATCAAAATTTGGTGGGAGCCTTATTAGAAAAATTAATGAATTACAATTTACCATTCTAATATTGTATGAAAACACGCTATACAATATTAAATTATCTACTTCAATAAATTTATGCTACTAATCTAATTGATAAAATTGTTTATCCATTGAAATATACTAATGAATTGTATTAATGTTAATAAAAAAATGTAAAATGTACTTACAAATAAATCTTTTAGCATGCAGTCGCTTCAAAACTCATGTAAGAGAAAAATTATACAATAGCTAAATACATTTATATCTTTGACACTTAAGTGTTTATTTTCCCAAGATTGCGTGTTGTCTTCTAAGAGTTTTGAACTCTATAGCAATACAAGAATATAGATATTTGATCCATATTCGAGTACACATAAAATTTATATGACAAACTGTCGTATTCGTAATATATGAAATCTCGATGAAATTAGTTCATTTGAAATGTGCAAGTGAACCATACTACATGATTATGTGTTCAACATGATTAAATGCAATGAGAATTTTGTATTTGCTGAAATCAACACTAGACCAAGGACTAAGGCAAACCTATGAATTTGATTACTAAAATGTCATTTTTGATTAATTTACTTAAGTGTTATCTATTCGATACCCTTCAAATGTTAAGGATGTCCAAATATACTTTTGTAAAGAAATATGTGCAGTCCTATAATAAGAGTTTTGATTGAATGGTTTGACCGTTCGAAATGGAAAACGAATGTTTGAGAGTGGACGTAGCATAGGCACAATTGGGATGGAGAGAGTGAATGGTCACCTCTGCTTCATGAATAGATGTCGAAAACGAGAATTGTATAAAATACTAGTAGATGCTTAATATAGAACGAGAAATGTGATTTTTATTCCAAATGTATTTTCATATAGAAAATTGATTTCTATGAGAGTTGTCTCGTTGAGTTCAAGATATTTAATCTAAAACTCTCGGTTGTAAGCTAGTTATAGTGAATGAACTAAAATCCCGTAGTAAGTGATTGAATGGAGCTTCGTATTTTATGTGCTATTATTGTAATAGAAGAAATAGTAGGAGCATACCTTATGACACTTATAAGTGTATGTATCAAGTTATGAAAGATTATCTTCTAATATATACCAAATATTATTTGTGAAATAATAATTGTTTTCCAATATGGACTAAAAATAGATATGGTTATATTTAATATGAATAGCATTAATATTTGTTATAAGATAAATATATAATAATGGTATTTTTTAATATCAAAAATGATGCATTAGCTATAGAATACATAAGTATTTATTTTTTTTACAATTATTTTAGAATTATGGATTGTCGCATCTTTGAAAAATAATTCTTTAATCATATAATCATGAATCATATGCTACTGATGAATTATATATCCAATGATTAAGGGCAAAGTACCTATTCATTGGGAGTGAAAAAAGAGTTCGGTTACTCTTTTGATTGATACACACACATGTGTATATATGCAATCCAAGGTCTAATGATACCAAAAAGGATATGTTTACTTAAGTAAATTCACCAATGAATTATCATAGATATGAACAAGTGTATTTGATACACTAGTATGTCTATAATAAGTTTATAGAATATAAAATGGAAGCAGAAAACATAACTTGCAAAGAAAATAAAATAATTCAATTTGATCGAGTATGTCAGTATATTGAAAAAGAGTACCAAAAGTACCTAAAAATGTATAAGATTCAATCTTAACGTCACGCTACCATATGATGCATAATGATGTAAGGAGCAATCATACTTTATTAGACAAAGTATGATTAATGATGAGTGAAGTCAAGTTAACTTCTTTCTATATGGATATGTACTTGAGAGTAAATACATATTTTAAATTTCATTTAAAGCCTAGTTTATGCGATCATATTCATTTAAGAAATGAATTGATAAGAAACTCATATCGTAAATAGTTTAGGATGTGTGGTTGAGTAATTTATGTTAAGAAATAGGTTTCGTAATCTCAACACTAAATCAGTTTTATAAAGGCAGTTCATGAAATGATTTTGAATGCTTATTTTATCGTACTAAGAAACAATTATTGTTTCAAACACCTTCACGGTTACGGAATATACTTTGAAATTAGTGGTAGTACAATGGACTTGGATACGATACAAAGACTTGAATATAGAAACTGATTACATAAGATCAAACTATGTTATGAAAAGTGTGCTTAAGAATCGCTTAAGCGCTAAATGCATCTCCAACACATAATTTTTTGAAAAGGCAATAGTATTAAGCGATGAGCGTTTAAGCATGCTTGACTGGTGCTTATCCCGCTTTGCTTAAATTTAAGCGATGATTAAGCGCTGCTAAGCAAAATATATGTTATTTTTATAATAAGTAAAAATAAGGTTGTAGCATAAAAGCGACACTCCTAAACAAAATTTTCTCATTTTCTATCATATGAGCTCATGGATGATGTGTAATTTTTTTCAATAAGATATGACTATTTATTAGACGAATGTGCACTATTTGTACTCAACTCGAGTATGCTTACTTTTAATGAACAACGAATGCCAAATCTAACTTTCGCAACCTACGAATTTATAAGTTAACTTCAAAGTAAAACTTTACTTTTTTATGATTAATTCATGCATATACGGACAATGATGCATTCAATATAATCTCTATGCACAAATTTATATTAATATAAATAATGGATGCCCAAAAATAAAGTAGCGCTTAGGCGATGCTTAAGCGGTGCTTAAGCGACATTAAGCGAAGCGAGACTTCTATCATCTCGCCTTGCCTAGTGGTTAATATAACATAGAGATCAAATAAAATTAACCAGGTCTAAAACAGACACAAGTCATTTTATAATGTCTAGTAAGAATTCTCGTACACTAAAAGAGAAAATATGGGCTTCTTATCAATATCGAAAAAAGAATTATTGGAAATAATAATCTACTCAGTTGTCAATAATCCATGAAGATTGTAGACTCTACCATATGGCATGATTCTTTCAATCCGAAATATATTCCAAATACATTATAAAAATATGATTTTGATAGTTATACCCAAAGGGATATGATCCATTGGTCGCAAGTGTGTCTTCAAAAGGAAGACCTATGTAGTTGGAATATAGTAAGCAACGTTGTTGAGAACAAACTAATAAATATAAGTTGTTGAAATTAGAGTAGCTAACTTCTCTGTCAATGTGCTTTAGTTAATTCAGATTCTACTCATAAAATTATCACCCAATATGACTTTGAATTTTGGTACATCTACGCTGACACAAAATTTTTGAATAAAGATCTAGAATAGAAAATTTGCACATAAAAACCAAATGTCACCAAGTCAATAGGAGCGATAACTAAGTTTGAAAGTATTGGATAGTATCCAAGAACTGATACGTCAATATCGTTCGACAAGCATCAAAATTGAGCAAATATTTTGACAGAGAAATCTAATAGTTTAATTTTTAATTAAAATGCTGAGAAAGCGTGTGTTTGCAACAAAAAAATATTAAATAACAATAAAATATTCCTAAATTATAAGTAGGGATGTTGGGATTGTCCCAAATGATATATGTTGACACCTAATTAAAATGAAGCATATGAATGGATTCCTTATGCATTGGAAGTAGGAATATCATATACCTTATCTACCATATCGCTATTTGCTTAAGTAATTGATGCATTTAGAGAGTATCAAATCCTAACTAAGATCACGAAATGGTAGTTATTATTTTCAAGTATTTGTGAAATTTTAGAGAATTGTTTACAAAAACAACGGACTCCTTACGTAAGAAGTATTGAGACTCGAACTTCATAAGTGATATATAATATTGTATGTCAATCCATGTTTATTGTAATGACCCGTAAATTAATAACTTTATATTTGAATATTTAAATCATTTTAGAATTTTAAATAATCATTTTTAATAAACAACTTTTAAATAATAATTAATGATGTTAAAATCATTTTCAACATATGTTTACCAAAACAATTAGCTCAAATAAAAATAGAAAATGTGACCAAAAAATGTCTTCCGAAATTTCGACTTTTCGGTATCGGAAAGTCATTCTAAATGTTGTGCACCCTTGTGCAATAATGTACACACTTTTATATGATAGAATTAGTATTAATAAAGCATACTTAAACATATTAACATATATTTATTCTTACTTAAGCATGATGTGACAAATTATGATTAAAATAAAAGCTTATGTATACACACACACACATTTGTATATATACAAAACCCATCGATACCTTAAGTAAACATATGGCTTTGGTTGCATGATTTAGGGAATAAAAAGGGGGCAACGCATGCTAGTGATGGAGAGGGGGTATGGTGGTTGTCATGTACATAACATGTACATATATTATATTGCTAAAGGTTAGTTTAGTCTTTTTACAACTTCTCATGCCCATAAATACCACCTCCTCTTCACAAATTTCTACTTTATATTCCTACTCTTCATTTTCCTAACACATCTTCATTCATATAGTCATGGTCACAATCTTCTTGTTCATAGCTTAAAACAGGAGTTTTTCCACTTTTAAACTTCTTTCATCCATTTAAAACTAGTTCCTTACTCTTCTAAATCACGTAACTATTCAAACAAGTACCCATGCCCTTCAAATCAACCTAGGCCGAGCCAAAAACAGCCCATGGCCGAGCCCAACATTCACTCCGAGGTCCACAAGGTCGAGCCACTTGCATAATAGAGTCTAGATCTAGTCGCATTCAAGAGTTGGTGCGAGTTTGGTTAAGTTAGTAAGCTTTTTATGAGTAAAATTCCACCCTCAAAAACAAAGTTTGTAAACTATATTCATGTTCAAATTAGTAGCTATTTGATGCTTGTTGTATGCATTGATGATGTATTGGTTGGTTGGTTTGGTTCATGCTGCAAAAAAATGGCGTTTTGGAAAACTAGTAAGCAAATAGATAGCGACACGCTTGATAGGTAGTTAGAGCTAACTAATTAGTAAGTAAATGTTCAATATATCTTGTATAATTGTAAATTTCCATGTATATATGCTAATAACCTTGTTATGTGCATTTTGTTGTATCGCGATGACATACACTTGATTTTCGAACTGCCCGTATAACGATAGTCGCTATATCGGCACTTACGGAAAATTTCACTTTATCGAAACCACTTGGTTTCATTACCGTGCTTGGAATTATTTTACAAGTTAATCAAGTTTTTGATTAATGATGTTTTCAAAAAATAATTAATTATTTTAGTGATGCTTATTTAATTTAATTAATTAATTATTTAATTAATAAGGATTAAGGTTAACTAATTAACTTATTAGTGATGTGTTTTTAATGTAACTAATTACTTAGTTAATGATGTTTTAGATTTAATTAATCATTTTATTTAATGATTTTTAGGGCTAATTAATCTTTTAATAATTATGGATTAAAGTTAATTAATCAATTTATTAATGATGTTTTTAAATTAATTAATCTTTTTAATTAATGACTTTTAGAAGTTAACAAATCTATTTAACTTTAATTAACCTTTCCTTTAATGATATTAATAAAGCATTTTAAATAATGAGATTTAATTATTTATTTATTAATTTAATTAATAATATTTAAAAAAAATTAATCAAGTGAATTAGTGATGTTTTAAAAGTGATTTACCCTATCAACTAAAGGCATTTGAAGTTAATTTAACAACTTAATGAATGAAGTTTCAAAGTGAATTTACCAAAGTAACAAGGATGTTTTGACTTTTTTATTCATTTTAAATAATGATAATTAATTAATTAATTTAATTAACTATAATTAATTAAATTAATGGTGTTTAAAGGTGATTAACTTCTTTTGAATTAAAGGCTATTGAAGTTAATCAATTAACTGAATTATGAAGTTCTAAAGTTGATAAATAAATGTAATAAGGATGTTTTAAGTTATTAAATCCTTTTTACAATGATGTTTAAAGTTAGTAAACTATTTTAACAATGTGTTTTAAAGCTAATACTCGTAATGTAAAGCCAAACACAAATTCACTTTTTAAAGAAAAAGTTTGATTCGTTTATGGTTCCGTAAAGCGATATCACTTATATGGAAATGATTTATTTGTATGCTTAACACTAAACATTGAAGAAGTAAACTTGTCGCTATTTTGAAAGTTAAGAATAATCGTGAGACATGACTTTGAGGTAACACTACCTTGACTTGTCCGGTATTATTGTTAACCAATAAATAGTACAAGTTTGAACTCAACGAGTGGTGATAAATATACAAAACTTAATTTCCATATACGATCGTTCCATATCCTCGATAGTTGGTTTCTCAACTATCGGTTACTTTAACTTCTTTATTATCATCGTTCTAAGATGATTTATTGCTCTATTTTGCTTTGTCGAAAATGACTAAAACCACAGCGCGAGAGGAGGCCAAGCTATGTGGAGTTGCTCCCATTAGGTAGCTTTCACATCTCATCTAGATTAGATTCAATAGCACTATTAGATGTGAAATATTCGAATTCTCAGTAAGGTTTGGCGTGGTCCGGCTTGGAGGGTTTTGAGAAGTGTCATAGAGTAAATGAGCTTCTCAGAAGTATATTACTAGTGGTATACTTCAAGAGGGGTGCACCTTCCTAGTCATTGTTGGAAATTTTCCTTTCCTTATTTGATTCGAACGTTTGTATTGTTTTTCTATAGTTGCAATGGGAAGAGTCAAACACTCTTTATGATATTTAATTATAGGTTTTGTCCATTCTACCAAGTTTGGACTGTTATCTTGTTTTATCCATTTTATCTAGTTTGGATTTTATTCAAACTATTTCCATTCTTTCAAGTCTGGATTTTTATACTATTTTTACCCATCATCTATATTTGGATTTGTTTCCTATTGTTATTTTCCATTCTTATGTTTCGATATTGTTTATGTGGTAGAAAACCCGTTTTTGCTTTAGCGGCATGGTCTTACATATTACTGTTAAATACACTCCCTTTTTTGTTTCCGTGTATTACTCGTACCAAACATTTTGTTTGGCCTGAGTTGTTTAGTTTCCCTAAACTCTCGAGTACTCAATTATATTTGAGTAGTCCGAGAGTAGCAGGTTTCTCTTTAGAGCTCTTTGAAGACGATGATCGAGCAAGCTGCTCCTTAGTTATCTAGTTATTTCTTTCCATTGTATGATTATGAAGATGTATTATGTATCCAAAAATGACAAGTTAGAACGTGTAGCTGCAAATCTGTTAGATGTAGTACTTTTTTTAACTCTAATAGCTCCACGTAAGGAGTAACCTTTTGCACTATATCGTTTTGTATTATATGTAACCATTCCGTTGTGAGATTTTTCTATTTTTTCTTATTCAGTTCTTTATTTTACCCCATGATAACTTGTCTTTCGGATGCTTGGGCAACGACACATGAATACCATGGATGTATTAAGTGTCGTTCATAGGAGTCAGAAAGGTGGGTATCAGACCGAGGTATCATCACAATTGGTATCAGACTGAGGTTTAGCAAACCCTTAAGCCTTAGTTGGGTAAACTCTCTAAGGATATGATTAGTAATGTCTTAGGATAAGTCTGAGAGAGAGAGTGTGTGTGTGTATATATATGTATATATATATGTATATATATGTATATATATATGTATATATGTATATATGTATATATATATATGTATATATATATGTATATATATATATTGAGTTCGTATTTTTTAGTGTTACAAAAATGTTTTATATTGTATTGTTTGATCCATTGAGTGGTATATGTATTCCGGTCGATGAGTCTGATCAGCGTTACCGATAGGGATTCCTAACACTTGAATAGACCTACCAATATAGTTTTGTTTTAAAATTGTAAATGAAATAATTTTACTAGGAATATATTTTATATATACAAGAATGATTTTCAAAATTAATATAGTTATACTGATGAGTTGATTATTAGGAGATGATAGTAATTATTATCATTATTTGGAATTTGTTTTAGTTATGCTCGTCCAGTTTGAGTATTAATTATTATTGAATAGTTCATAAGAAATTTTCCTTAGTAAGGTGCATATTGGGCAGATAGGAATAAGGGAACCTTGAAACGAACCCCTTGTGAATTAAGTTTCACAATTTGGTTATAAGGTGTTCGGTGAAAGGGTTAAGTTAAAAGCCATCCTTTAATAATGATAAGCTAAAATAAACTTTTAATAAAAAATTTGTTTAATAATCTAAATGGTAGGATAATACATTTAGAGGATAAATATATAAGAAAATTAGTTATAATAAAGGAGAATTATTTAAATGTGGGTTTAACTCATATTCAAAGTTTACTATATCATATAGGTGATGCTATAAACTAGTGTTGATTGATTAGATGTTAGTTAAATTGTTTGATTTATTATTTGGTTGAATTTTTGTTTGGAAAATGAATGTTTATAGAAATTAATCTTGATATTCCATTTAAACTTAAGTGTCGTTATATCGATTTCTATTATACCGTCATTTATTGAATATCATCCCCTAAACCCTTGCGTGTGTGTTTCTGAGCTTGAGCTTGTGTTTTCACATAAGTAGGTGTTTATTTTGATTAATGATATTTTAAATTAATTAATCATTTTAACTAATGATGTTTAAAATTAATTAATCTTTTTGATTGATGAGATTTGGATTTAATTAGATCAATTTAATTATTGATATTGAACTTTAGTTAATCATTTTAATTAATGATTGGTTAAATCTAATTAATTGCTTTAAAAAATAGTGTTTTGAAATTTAGTTAATCATCTTAATTAATAATGTTTGAATTTAACTAAATCATTTTAATCAATGATATTTGAAATGTAAGTAATCACTTTAACTAATGATCATTTTGAATCTAAATAATTGTTTTGATTAATAGTATGTAAATTTTATAGATCATTTTAGTTTATGACAGTTGAGATTAATTATCCATTTTAATTAATGATTATTTGGATTTAATAAATTGTTTGATAAATGATATTTTAAGTTAGTTAATTGATTTAATAAATGTGTTTAAAGTAAATTAATTTATTTGATGAAAGTGTTTTAGAAGTAATTAACTATTTTATTAAAGGTGATTGATTTTTTATTTGAAGGAAATTGTAATTTGGTTAATTATCTTTCATGATAATTAATATGGTTTTAGATTTATAAAAGAGATTATAAATCTAGTTTATTATCTTTCGGATAATTAGTATTGCTTTAGATTTATAAAAAGATTACAAATGTGGTTTATTATCTTTCGAGATAATTAATGTCATTTTAAATTTAATAAAAGAATTTAAATTAGATTTATTTTCTTTGGAAGATTTGTGTGGTTTGAAAATTTTAAAAAGAATATTATAAATCATCCCCTTGGACGATTAATATTGTTTTAAAATTTATAAAGGTATTTAAATTGTTTATTATCCTTTGAGATAATAAATATGTTTGAAGTTATTTCATAGAAGATATATATGTAGTATGCTTTCAAAGATGAGTTTTGAAATTTATAACTGGGTATTTAATCTTTAAGTTCCCTTAGTAGGGAATTGATTTCAAAATAAAAAGTAATTATGATAAGAGATTGTGTTGATAAATGAATTTTTATTCTTAGATAAGATAAGGGCCAATTTAACACTGATTTAAATGGGTTCGATTGGATAGGAATGTTTTAATAGACATTATTTTATTAAAACAATAGTTTTTGTTTAAAAACTTTGTTGTTTTGGATCAAGCCATAAACATCATCCATTTCAACACTCTTAGTTAAAGAAGTAGAGAGGTTGACTTAGTTTTAAAAGACCCAAATTTTAATTAGATCTTCACCTAAATTGTGAAAAGTAAAATAAATTTTGTATTTGTGTGAACTCTTAGGATATAAAAGAGTATTATATAAGCAAATAAAGTGGAATAAGTTATTATTTGATGTTTTATAAAGAAATGACTTTATTAAATATATTTTTTAAGCTTAGGTGAAAATTTATGAAATAATTCATAAACAATTTGGGTATTGAATAAAATACTAAATGCAAATTTAAGTGATTTAGAAATATTGGTATAATTAAGAAACCAATAATTTTAGAAAGCGACTTTCAATTTTGTCCGAAGGAGCATAAGTAACCCTCCAAGCAATATTCAACGGCTGATGAGCAAAATGGTACGCTTAGGAAATTATTTATATTCTTAGGCAATCAAGAAAGTTTTAAACCTAAGTTAAGATTTGTTTGTTAGTCATTTGATATTTTAAGTAATGTTAAGTGTTAGATTTTTGCTTTGCGGATTATGATTGGTTTGATTGAATTAATTGATTGGATGATCTTATATACCATAGTTTATAGAGTTAAAATTTATAAACCAAGGTTTTTGAATTGTTATTATTAGGACCTAAATCCCGATGATTTTGAAAAGTGATTTTTAGAAAAATTTGAGAATAATAGATTGTTTGCTCTAATTATTGTTTTAGGAGGAACCGGAATACCATTGAAAGCTTCATGTTTTTTAGTTCTAGAGTTTTACATGCTTTATTAGGAGGACCCCCTCCTTGACATTTTTTATTTTGGTTTTTGATTTACTTCTCTTTTTGAGGAATTCAAAAATAAATTTAAAAATATTCTGAATATAAAACCCGAGCATTTAGTTCTAAATTTTGGAAGTATTTTGAAAAACGTTGGATGCATAGAATTTATTATAGAATATTCTCTTTAATTTGTCGCATATGTTTGTTACATTACTTTTGGTTACATCATGTTACCTAATTGCATGTAGTTGTTATAGTGTTTATATTACATATGTTTATGATAAAAAGGAAAATATAACTAATCAGATTAACTAAAAACCATATAAGTAAACTGATTTTTCTTAGATTGGTTATTACTTCTTCCACTCCGTAATAATTTCGGGGACGAAATTCTTTTAAGTGAGGAAAGTGCAACGACCCATAAATTAATCACTTTGTATTTGAATATTTAAATCATTTTTAAATATTTAAATAATGGATTTCAGTAACAAAATAAACATCTTTTAAATAATAATTAATGATGTTAAAATCATTTTTAAAATATGTTTACCAAAATAATTAGTTCAAATAAAAATATAAATGTGACCGAAAAACGTTTTTCTAATATTTTGCTTTCGGTATCGAAAAGTCATTGGAAATCTTGTGCACCATTGTGCAACAATGTACATACATTTATGTGATAGAATCAGTATTAATAAAGCATACTTAAAAATATTAACATATAGTTAATCTTACTTAAGCATGATGTGACAAATTATGATTGAAATAAAAGTTTATGTATACACACACACACATTTGTATATATACAAAACCTATCCATACCTTAAGTACACACATGGATTTGTTTGCATGATTTAGGGAGTAAAAGGGGGGCAACATGTGCTAGTGATGGAGATGGGGTATGGTGGTTTTCATGTACATGACATGTACTCATATTATATTACTAAAAGTTAGTTTAGTCTTTTTACAACTTCTCATGCCTATAAAAGCCACATCCTCTTCAAATATTTCTACTTTACATTCATACTCTTCATTTTCCTAAGACATCTTCATTCACATAGCCATGGCCACCATCATCTTGTTCACAGCTTAAAACACTAGTTTTTCCTCTTTAAACTTCTTTCATCCACTTAAAACTAGGTCCTTACTCTTCTAAATCACATAACCATTCAGACAAGTACACATGCCCCTCAAATCAACCTAGGCCAAGCCCAAAACAGCCTATGGCCAGACCCAACATTCACTCCAAGGTCCAAAAAATCGAGCCATTTTCATAGTAGAGCCCAGATCTAGTCACATTCAAGAATTGGTGAGAGTTTGGTTGAGTTAGCAAGCTTTTCATGAGTAAAACTCCACTCTCAAAACCAAAGTTTGTAAACTATATTCATATTCAAATTAGTAGCCATTTAATGCTTGTTGTATGTATTGGTGATTTTGAGATATCGATCGATCATCGTTGTTTTGCATTGTTTTATGGATCGTTCCCGGATGATTTATATAAATTCTTCCTTGTCCATAACTCGAGCATATGAACTCTGATTGACTTGAAATTTGGATGTACCCTCATAGGGCCTTTCTTGTCACTTCATAATAATTGCACCTTGATTGGGTATTTAGCCATTTTTTGAGTGTTGTCCATCCGAATCCATTCAACTATCGTCCATATGGTTTCAACTGTAATCGATTTCCAATCCATCCACTATAGCCAAATTCGTGATATCCTGTCCTGACCAAAAGGCGGGATAACATTTACCCCCAAAAACATCCCTTGCGGTAGAAAGGCATGTTTTGAATCGCTATAAATCCAAAATCCGAAATCCATAATCCATTGATAGCCGGATATTCCAATCCAGAAACCAATCCGTTGCCAATCCAATTCCTTGTTCTCTCTGAATCGTTAGCAAAATCCATGATTGTTTTGAGTCAATATCCAATTATGAATCCATTCCAATTCATTGACCAAATATGCGATCTCAGTGGATCATTTAAATCTGTATCCATCCAAAGCCAAATTCATTGTTGTTCGAAGCTGATATCTGAATCCATGACCTCTCCAGCTCGTCAGCCAAATCCGGGACCGCTCTGGGTCCATATCCAAATCTACGACCTCTCCGGGCTGATTATAGCTTTTCCGAGCTCTTGCTATACTCCACTTACTCTTTGGCAAGAAGTGCACAATGATAAGTAGGCCGATCATGTCGCTCTTTGGTGAATCAGCCTACTTCTTGTTTTTTCTGGTCTCGTCTCTCCTGTCGGAACATAGCGCAATATTTGGGGTATCCTTCTCTGGCCTCGATCCCTAGTGGAGGACTTAATCCATGGGGTATTTTTCTCCAGCCTCGATCCCCAGTGGATGACTTAATCCATAGGGTATCTTTCTCCAACCTCGATCCCCTGTCGAGGACTTAATCCATGGGGTATCCTTCTCCAGCCTCGATCCCCAGTCGAGGACTTAATCTATAGGGTATCTTTCTCCGGCCTCGATCCACGGTCGAGGACTTAATCCATAGGGTATCCTTCTCAATCCCCAGTGGAGGACTAAATCCATAGGGTGTCCTTCTCCGGCCTCGATCCCCAGTCGAGGAATTAATCCATAGGGTGTCCTTCTCCAGCCTCGATCCCCAATCGAGGACTTAATCCATGGGGTATCCTTCTTCGGCCTCGATCCCCAATCGAGGACTTAATCCATGGGGTATCCTTCTTCAGCCTCAATCCCCAGTAAGGGACTTAATCTGTGGGGTATCCTTCTTCGGCCTCGATCCTCAGTCGAGGACTTAATCCATAGGGCATCCTTCTCCGGCCTCGATCCCCAATCAAGGACTTAATCCACGGGGTATCCTTCTCCGGCCTTGATCCCCAATCGAGGACTTAATCCATGTACGAGTCCATCATGTCACTCTCCAACGAAGGGACTCGCACCTTGTGGTTATTGCCCACCTCTTCAGTCGGGGCCACAACCACGACCTGTGTTATTTATCGCAGTAGTGCAGATCCAAGTATTTTAAGATTCTTTAGTTATGGTGGTTTATTGCCATCTCAGAGCATGCTTAGGGACCATCCTCGATCCCATACATGTGTAAGTGACTTAGCCGTTTTAATATAGAGTTTATTAGTTATTTAGTTCATTTATCTTACACATCTCTTTCTTTTATTTACGCATATTATGACGACTGCCCTATATCACCAGCACATCAATGACCTAAAAGACCGCTATAACCATGCCAGGCTGATATGGAAATTTAAAGCAGAAAACCTGTTGCATATCTCACAGCGCATGGATAAAATATAATATAGAAAATATACAGCAGAATATAGTGAGCCATAACAAATGACAATAACATCTCCACTAAATCATGAATTATGGTACAAATGTCATAATATCTTGGTACAACATTTCTTTACTACATCTCTCAGAGTACATAGAAACAGACAGCGGAAACTACAAATGTAAGTAATACACCATAGCTTCTATAAGCTCGTCTTTGTATAGCAGTTACGACTCCAAACCTGTCATCTAGTCTACTCATTTAAGAGTATCCAAGATGATAAGAGGAAACATAAAACCTTGGGTCAGACAATAGTCTGGTGTGAGCGGTAAATGACTATCAAAAGCTATATTGGAAAATATGGTACTAGATAGGTCCAAGAAAAACCATACCTGACATGTCCCTGCAACCAAAGAGTTAGCACATAATAATAAGATATAATATGCTACTCAAATAAGCAACAATAGGATACTGTAACAGAAAAGGATGGAAGAATCTAAGCGGCCTTCTCCATTGACCCTATTCCCAATCCCTTCTCCAACATTCCTATAGATGATAGCTTACCCAAGAGAAATAGAAAACTTAGCAATATAGCATCCATCAACCAAAACCTAGCTATCATCTTCTAAAGCCTTGAATATATAATAACTCGCGTGGCTTCATCCTCACTAGCTCGAGACTAATGGAAATCCCGGTTCTTGATTGTGTTCCACCGTATTTTTAGGTCTGAAACACTGCATGGTTGTCTCTTATAGTACCTCCATACTGTCTGACACTAGACTCTCTCGGAGCGGTCCAAGATACACGACTGGCGCTACCAGCCCTCGGGTGCCCCTACATATAGTACCCCTGCTTGAACGCAACCAAAACATTCCGAGTTATCTACTATTCCTTCGCACTGCCCAAGTCCGTAAAGCTTTCAAAACTCCAATCCATTCCCAAGTACGAGTCCTGCCACTCAACCCAGTCCATTATACCACAGCCTCGTTCCATCCCGAGCTATCAATCAATTCCTTCGATCCTACTCCTTATCTGAGTCCCCGATCGAAGAGCCGAAACTTCATCATGCTATAACTTCTAAACCATAGAAATAATTAACGAGCCACAACTTTCAGCATGATCCACTACAACCCCAGAGTCTCCACCCTGGATCTCACATTCAATTTAGCCCATGATTTGGATCAGTACCGATGCGATCCGATTGGATCTGTGCCGATCCAAATACTTAACCAATTTTGTAACGACCCATAATTTAATCACTTTGAACTTGAATAGTTAATATGTTTTTAAATGATTAAATAATGGATTTTATATCTAGAATAAAAATTTGGATAAAATGTCTCGAATGGATTTTTTTAAACTGATGTAAAATGTTAGTTTAAAGATGGTTCGAGTTATAAGGTGGTTAGGGGTACCAATTTATTTAAGAATAAGTTTTCCTAATAAAATAGAATAGTATAGTTACTTGCCTAATAAAACAAGAAAGAATTATTAACCCTGCCTAATAAAGCAGAATAGTATAATTACTTGCCTAATAAAACAAGAGAGAATTATTAACCTTGCCTAATAAAACATAATAGTATAATTACTTGCCTAATAAAATAGAATAGTATAATTACTTGCCTAATGAAACAAAATAGCATAATGATTATTATATTCCATGCGGATGGTTGCCATTGGACCAAAATCTGGTCGAATCAGGTTCTGCCATGCGGATGGTTGCCATTGGACTAAAATCTGGTCGAATCATGTTATGCCATAGTCGATAAGGAGGATTCCTATTGGACCAAAATGTGGTCGAATCAAATTAAGCTATCAAGATGTTTTCTATTGGACCAAAATGTGGTCAAATCAAATTAGGCCATCAAGATGTTTTCTATTGGACCAAAATGTGGTCGAATCAAATTAGGCCATAAGGTTGGTTTCTATTGGACCAAAATCTGGTCGAATCTGGTTAGGCTATAGGAAATGACTAAAGTACCCTTCTCTTCACCTATAAATAGCCAAGTCCATATCTTATTTTAATGCATTCACAAACTAAAGGAAAGAACTAAAATTCATTACCAAAGTGAAGTATTCCAAGTCTCCATCAAAGCAAATAGGATGTGAGTATATTCCTTGTTTTCATAGTTTAGTGGGTATAACTTTATTCCGTGAGTATATTCCTTGTTTTCATAGTTTAGTGGGTATAACTTATTCCTTGAGTATATTCCTTGTTTTCATAGTTTAGTGGGTATAACTTATTCTGTGAGTATAATTTAATTACAGTCAGTGTAATCTTAATCTCTTTTCTTTGACTCGTTCACATTTTAACAAATGTTGTGTTAATTGTTGATTGTAAATTGTTAATAATAATTATTTTGTTATTATTCTTGTTTGGTTGTTTGATTTGTGCTCGGCCAGAATATGAGCAATAACTTTGATGTTTAGTTAAAGGGAACTTACACCACCTTTTAACTTAGGATTGACATTTAGTGACTTTTTGGTTAAAAGGAATAACACCCCTTTTAGCTATCTCATTTAATTAAGAGGGAGCTTCACCCCTCTTGGTTGTATTCGCCTTTAAAGATGATGGGTTTAAGTTATGATTTGAATGGAGTTTTAAATCTTTGTGTAAAGTATTTTAAAGGAGCTTCAAAATTTATATAATGATTTAAATGGGTTATTTATGGAAAGTAAGCAGTCCTATACTTGGCACTAAAAGCCGATGAGTAGATTGATCCTTTATCTGTGAGATCTGGAACCGAAGTGTCTAGGCAAGGCTAGGAGCAACCAGTGCCCTAACTTACCTGGCTTTGTTTCTGGGCGAGGGGTAGAGTAAGTTGAGAATATCGGAAACGTGACAAGTGTAGGAGATTTGATTTCCATAAATGATCTTTATAATTATAATGGAAAACATTCGCATTTCTTGTAGACAATTGTTTTTGACTCATTTAAGTGTGCTTTTGAAATATGAAATCCTCTTAATTGTTTTGTGAATATACTTATACCGATGAGATAAGTATATGGATATTTTCCAAGCATTGAAAGAGTATAAGATTTAATTTCCATATACGATCGTTTTGTTATCCCCGATAGTTGATATCTTGACTATCGATTTCGATACCCTTCTTCCTTTTATTTTTGTTTCGTCAATCTAAGACGATTTGTTGCTTATTTAGAGCATTGATATCCTTTATTGGAAATGACTAAATAAAGAGCGAGTGGGGACGAAGCTATGTGGGGTTGCTCCCATTAGGGTATTTTCACACCTACTTTAGATTGGTTTCGGTTGTATGCACACGGAGATGTGAAATACTCGGATACTCGATAAGGTTGGAGGGGTCCGGCTTGGAGGTTTCCAAGAGCCATCGTAGTTCTCAAGTATATTTTCTAGAGGTATACTTTCGATAAGGGGGGCGCACCCTCCTTGTCATTGTTGGAAAAATTCCCTTTCCTTATTTTGATTCAAATCTTTAGATTGATTCTTTGTTAATTGCATCGGGAAGCATCTTACGCTCTTCGCGATGTTTAATTATTTGTGTCCATTCTTTTATACTTGGATGTTGTCCTTGTGAGGGAAAAACCCATTCTGCATTTTTACGACGTGGCCTCCCTAGTTATTTTGTGTGTTCTATTTTTTTTTATTTGGAGTTTACACATACCGGACTTATTGTATGACCCGAATTGTTTGTTTTCCCTAAACTCTTGGGTACTCATTTATATTTGAGTAGTTCGAAAATGACAGGTTTCTTTGGGCTCTTTTGAAGATGGTGGACGAGCAGGAGGCTCCTTATCTATCTAGCTATTTATTTCCGCTGTTATGAGATGTTAGCTCTATATATGTATATTTAAAGGCAGGTTGTTATAACTACCTAGACTGATAGTGGTACTTTTGTTGTAATTTTGATAACTCCATGTTGGGAGTAACCTTATGTATAGTCTTATTTTATGTTATATGTTTAACTGTTCTATTGTGAGATTATTGTTTTGTTCTTATATTTTACCCCATGACAACTCATCTTTTAGATACTTGGGCAACGACACATGAATATCATGGATGTATTAAGTGTCATTCCCAAGGGTCAGAAAGGTGGGTCGTCACAAATTTAGACTCTATTTTTCTTCCACCCTCTAGTGCACTCCCTTTAGATTTCATAAACCCTTGGTTATCCCTCTTAGCCTTCATGTCTTCTCTTCAATGCAACATAGCAAATCCAATGAAGATGGTCCATCCAATCGTCAACACTTGGCCTATCCTCCAATCCAACTTCATAGAACCACTCTAGAACCCATGCTCTATTCTCCCTATGAGTCTCTCCTTAATTAGAGCTCAAAATTCAGATCGGTATCGATCCGATCCAATCGGATCAGTGCCGATCTTAATAATTAGCTTCAATTGTTGGTGCAATTCATGGGACTTCCTCTTGACGTGCTCTAGAGCCTATCCTCCAAGTTTTGTGCAATTCCAATGAACTTTGCTCCCGATATGCTCCGATCACCGATCTAAGTCCTAAAACATGCACAACACTAGCAAACAAACCAAGCATAACAAGAAATTCAAACATAACAGCGAATCAAACATATCAAATCATTCGATTACATCCAATATGAACATACAAATCATCCAATTCAATCTACCCTCACAATTCTAGCATAGTCTAATCTAACACATAAAATTCATAACCATATATACAAAAATGACACCATCCAATGATCTAATCCCAATTACACGTTTAATTAGATTAATCTAGGATTTCTAAATCTAAAATTACCTAAGTCTAATCAGTTTATAGCTTGATTTGACAATTCTAACTTATATTCACCTAATTACAACATATAATACATCATAGACTAGTGAGAGATCATAACCACTCGCCAAATCTACCAAACCTATGAAATCTGATGAAGATCTAATCTAAACAGCGACAAATCGGAAGAGGATGCAATCTAAATGATGAGATCAAGCTCCTAGTTGAAGATCTAGCCTCCAATTTGCAATTAGAGACGATTTAAGATGAAATCCAATGAGATGAATGGAGAATTAGAGAGGAGTTAGGGTTTGGGGCCGATATCAAATGAAAGGCAAACTTTCAAATGGTCTCTCTCATCTCATATTTATTGCCAAACCTGATTAGATTAATGGGCTTGCTAATTCAGTCTATTAATTCCCTTTCTAATTCTGGTTGGCAGATTTTAAAACTTAAAACAGTTATAACTTCCTAACCACTAATTTGATTTTCCTATATGACCATTCTACGGAATGGGAAACCACCATCGCGAAGCAATAAAATAGGTAAGAGAATCTAATTCGGCTTCTGTTAAAAGTTATAGCCGAAATAAGATCTCCAAGGGAAAAATGGTCACATAGAAATTCAGAAGAAATTCATAGATGTGTAAAATATCACTAAAAACCATATCCTAAAATATTAGAATCATACGGCAACAAATGAATTAAATAAAATTATTTTACAATCATTCGATGCGTAAAATACGGGTCTTTACATATATTCCTTGTCAAATTAAACGTTGTGTTTTTCTATGAAAATAAGAAAATCAAACCAATTTATAAAAATTAAACGGAGATTATTTCCAATAATTAAATGCGGAAAATTCATATTCCAACAATATTAGGGTAAGAATTAAGATTCTATTATTAATTTTTGAACCCAATTATAGATCTGGAATAGATTATACAACTTATCAACCTTCATCTATTATAACTTTTGGGACAAATTTCAGATCTAAGTGTGAACAACAATTCCAATCAAATTCTCTAGATTATAGGATAAGAATATGTAGGCAATGTTTTATACGTTCAATTTGAGCCTATAATTCACATATGCTTATTGATTTAGTCATAAAACCAAATAAAAGCCAATGTAATAAATTTCAATGTTATAAACAACTTATAAAATTTCCCACTCGCACTCTGGGAATCCGGAGTTGATGCTTATACTCCGACTCGCACTCTGGGAATTCGGAGTTGGTATTTATACTCCAATTCGCGCTCTGGGAATTTGGAGTTGATGTTTATGCTCCGACTCGCACTCTGGGAGTTCGGGTTGGTATTTATACTCCAATTCGCGCTCTGGGAATTTGGAGTTGATGTTTATACTCCGTTTCGCACTTTGGGAATCCGGAGTTGATGCTTATACTCCGACTCGCACTCTGGGAGTTCGGAGTTGGTATTTATACTCCAATTCGCGCTTTGGGAATTTGGAGTTGATGTTTATGCTCCGACTCGCACTTTGGGAGTTCGGGTTGGTATTTATACTCCAATTCGCGCTTTGGGAATTTGGATTTGATGTTTATACTCCGACTCGCACTCTGGGAGTTCGGAGTTGGTATTTATACTCCAATTCGCGCTCTGGGAATTTGGAGTTGATGTTTATACTCCGACTCGCACTCTGGAAGTTCGTAGTTGGTATTTATACTCCAATTCGCGCTCTTGGAATTTGGAGTTAAGTGAAGGATTGTCGTGTATGAACCCTTTTTTTACCTTGGTGTGATGGCTTGTTCCCAAGCTCGGGTTTCGCTTAGCGAGTGACCGGTTGCATCACAGTCACTCCCTATTTGAGCGAATCCCACCGTATGATGAAACTTAGCTCTCTGTGCATGGTGATGTTCATATGAAGTATTTCAAGTAAATCATAGCTTTGGCTCGAAGAGATTGCATTTTATTGCTGAAATAAGAGAAATATGGCAAAGTCAGTTTCCTTATTACAAATTCTAATTTCGAAATGCAGAAACAAATTGCAAAATGGAAAATAAACTAAATGAATAAACATAGCTTGTTATGTGTAGTAGCGACAAAGACGCTCGCGGTTCCAGGCTCTTGGCAGAGTAAGACCGTCGACGGTTGATAATTTGAATATGCCATCTCCGAGCCTTCGTTCAATGATATACGGTCCTTCCCATGTCGGTTTCATATGCGAAGGGACCGGATAGATTCTTTTCAGGATGAGTTCGCCTAGTTCAAACGTTCGTGGACTGACCTTGGCGTTGTACAATCGGGTGACTCGATTTCGATACGCGGCTGCCCTCAAATCAGCCAGATCCCCTTGAACGACTCCAACTCCACTGGCGGTAGGGAATTTTAAAGTTGAACACCATGGGGAAATAACAGCCCTAAATTCAGCAAGGGCCGGTAGGCCCAAGAAGGCGTTGTATGGCGAATCTATGTTCAATACAACAAATTGCAATGTCCGGACTCTCCAGTGTTCTCCAGTTCCCAGCTCTACTGGTAGTTCCACTACTCCAGTTGGTATAGTAGCGCTTCCATTGAAACCATGGACTCGAGATTGACAAGGTTTCAAATCTTTGGCTTCCATGTTCATTTGATCATAAGCTCGTTTAAATATTATATTCACAGAACTTCCACTGTCGACCAGAATCTTTTTCATCCAAGCATGACCTACTTGAGCTGATATGACCAGTGGATCAGTGGTTGGGGCTCCGACCCTGTCAGCATCTCTATTTCGAAACACGATATCGTCAGTCATCGTCTTCTATCGCTTGGCTGGAGCTCTATCTCCCAAACTAATACAACATTCGGGATCCGCATGCCTAATAGAACCGGCATATGACTCCATTCCCCTCCAGCTTCGGTCTGCTGGATGAGGACCACCACTAACTGCGTTTATCACCAACCTCCCGCCTGTACGAGCGGGTTCCTCCTGTCTTGCCTGGTCTGGCGCACGATTTTGACTCGATGGGCCCGCAACCCCTGACTGCGGTGCCCGCACATACTGATCTAACTTCCTCTCGCGGATCAACTTTTCAATGAGGTCTTGCAAATGACGACACTCATTTGTGTTATGACCATAATTCTCATGGAATCTGCAGAACTTCCCTGTTTGGACTTGTCTTTTCGTTGACGGCTTCGGGGCAGGTTTCTTGTACTAGATGGTATTACAAGTCTGTAAATACACATTTCTAACGACGTATTCAATGTAGTATAATTGTTGAACATGTGAGCTCTGCGATGTGGGCTACGATTTTGATCTCGTTTTTTATTTTGATTTTCACAGTCCCTCTGTTGATTCTGTTTATTTTGAATATTCAACTGAACTTTTCCCGAACTCTCCTCGGATTGCTTAACTGCGATGTTACTTTGAATCCCTTCAATGTTGGTCCCTGCGTCATCCTGCTTCCTAGACTGTTTCGCATCCTCCCTTCTCAGGAATTGGGCTGCCTTGGAATAGAAACGGTCCAATGACGCAGGCGGCTTCCCAGCTAACCAATTTCCAAACTCGAAATTAGCATCAATCCCCTTAGTCAATGCCATCAGGATAGAGTTATCATTGGGATTGCTTATTTCTGCACACGAAGCATGAAATCGCTCCAAGTAACATCTAAGTGTTTCTCCGGGAGCTTGAGTGACACTAGACGGAGTGTTAACATCTTTAGGCCTTGCTACGTGCATACGGAATTGTTCAACAAACTTGGTGGCCATCTGATCAAAATTAGAAATGGATCGTGGTGGTAAACGAGTAAACCACATAGTCGCAATGCCCCCCAAGGAAATGGGAAAACTACGGCATTTTACTGCATCATTTGCTCTCGCAGCATTCATCAGCCATTCGTACTTCAGGATGTGTTGATTGGGGTCAGAATTTCCTTCATAGACTGGCAGGATTGGCATCCTGAAGCGCCGAGGTGGTTCAGCATATAATATGTCATCAGTGAAAAGGGTATGACTCCAAGAGATTCCTCAGTCGTCATTAGTGAGACCCTGACTTTCACGGATCATCTGACGAATCATCGTCGGTATATCCGGCATCTGGATATTCAGGGGATGTTGTGCCAAGGTGTGGTCGTGTTCCACAGCGCGAGTCTGGACTGGACGTGGTCAACGGTCCGTGCCTCGCCTCCTTGGTTCAACATTTTTAGGGACATAAGGTTCTGGAGTATGCTCTCCTTGGCTACGATGAGGATCAGTTTGGTTTCTAGCATCGACTCCTTGTTCGGTAGTGGTAGTGGTAGCAAGATTGCCTATGACATGGTAAGGAGTGGCACCTCCTCAGGATGAAGGTCCGGTATGATGGCTAGTGGGTGGTCCAGTTTTGGGTTGTCCTAGATTCAAGGCAGGTTGGTGTCATGTGGCCTGGGTGTAGCTTACATCCAGCTGTGGGGGTGTGGACCGGTGATGATCATCAGATGAGGCTGAACTCTCTGTGGAAGAATAAGAACCTTGGTCTCTTTTGGATCTTCTGTGCCTTTGGCGATTCAGCTGGTTGGTCAACTCTGTGTTGGCGCGTAGTTTTTCAGTAAGTTGCTGCCGACTCTGGGTCAACTGTTGAAGCAACATCTGAAACTCTTGTCTGGTAACCGGGCCTGATGGATCTGAAGGTCCGACAGCATCTTGGTTGGATGGAGGCAACTGCATGGGATTCTGTCTGTCCCGTCCTTCTTGATCAGTAGCTGTAGATTCAGTTCGTGTACTTACCATGATGAATTGATGAAATTCCTTTCCTAGATCTGATGCCAATCTGAATAGAATGGAAGGGCTTCAAGACTTGAGATCTGGATCTTCTTCTTGGATTTATGCAATCCGGTATCGATAGGAGATCCAAGGAGCAGGAGAAAAATTGGGTTTTCACTCAATGAAAGCACCAAAGTGTTTGTACCAAAGTTGGACACAACACTCTTCGGAAGTTTTTGAAGAGATAAAGTGAAGAGATAAAACGGAAAAAGAGGATTATCAAACAAAAACTCCAAAAAAAACAAATATGAAAGTAATTAAAACGCATGGAAACATAAGAATTTAGAGTGGTTCGGCGTGTTGCCTACGTCCACTATGAAATTGATCGCTTTATTGATGTTTCTTTGATGATTACAATTGATTGCAGCAGGTTACAACAGATAACAATGATTTACAGCAAAGAATTTCGTTAGCAGCAGCAACAATGGAGTTTAGAACTGGATCCGGCAGAGTCTAGGCGTTTGAGAATTCAAAGGTCAAAAGATCTCTTTTCTATTGGCTCTGGGGATCTATTTATAGGTGTAGGAGGCTGGTATTTCTCTTAGATCTCGGGAGACCTCTTATGGCACGTGAGTAGGCCCGCGCGACCAAGCCCGCGAAGTTTCGACCCGATCCGTGATCGATACGAACAGATTTCGTATCGATCAAGATTGTGTCCAATGGAGTCGAAATTTGGTGTGGTCATTCTTTAGCATGGGCGTAAGCTCCTGTGAAAATTTCATAGCATTTGGACTTGTAGATTGTGAGATATGATCGATACGAAATAGAGACTTTCGGCAGGCTGTATGATTCGACTCGATCATTTCGTATCGATCTTGTTTGAATCGATGGTTGTGCGTGATCAAGTGGTGACATGGCGAGCATTCTTCGGATCGATCCACCTTCTTCGCCGAGTTGATCGAGTCATCCAGGATTTTTGTCTTGTTCGTATCGATGTTGCTGCCTTGTTCGCATCGATAAAGGATGCACAGTTCGTATCGAGGGAAGTGGCTCTGTCCGTATCGATGGAAGTGGCTATGTTCGTATCGATGGAAGTGGCTCTGTTCGTATCGAGACGAACAAATGATATAGTGATGGATACGAACAGATGGCGATTCTGCTTGGTTTGATGGATACGAACAGTAGTTCTTCGATGGATACGAAGTAATGGTTATTCTATGGATACGAACTAAGGTCAACTGATGGATGCGAACTACAGAAGCTTGATGGATTCAAACAAAGCTCTTCAGGCGATGGATGCGAAGTTGACACTGGCTGATCGATACGAAGTGCGCTGTCCCTTGATGGATATGAAGTTGACACTGGCTGATCGATACGAAGTGCGCTGTCCCTTGAAGGATACGAAGTCGATCGATACAAAGTAGACTCTGGTGATGGATGCAAAATCGATCGAGGCGAACAGAGGCTTTCTGATGGATTCGAACTCGATCGAGTCGAACAGTGGCCAGTCGATGGATTCGAACTCGAGGCTGTTTTTCATCCAATCTTGCATCGATCATAACTTGAGCATATTAACTCCGATTGACATGAAATTTGGAACGTTGACTTTCATTGCTTCGCTCGTCGTGTCTTGTCGATTGTAGCTTGATTTGGACTCGGACAAAATTCATCGATATCCATAGTGAGCCCACGTATAACCGATCTCTAAGACGAACCGTCATTGGTTTCTAGTCAAGTTCTTGGTGCCACGGCCTTGCCAAAAGGCGGGATAACAGGAGATAAGGTTTAGATCTAGAGTGGTGGCGGGGCAAGATCTGATGTGCAAAAATTGGCGTAGGGAAGAGGCAAGGCTGTTGTTCTTGGAGGGAGGGAGAAGCAATGTCACTTGGTGGTGGAACGGAGGGGGGCGACTTCTCTGGAGGAGGATGAGGTTTTGGGTTTGGCTGTTTTGAGTAAGGGGGTAGCAAAAATGAGGCAGCTAAGGTTTGGATGTGACTTTTATAAGTCGTGTTCTAGGTTCGGGTTATGCCAAAACCCATTGACAGGTCGATCGCTCTAGGGTTACCGATCGACCGCTACTGGTCGACCGCTAGTGGGTCGACCGATAAACGGATTTTTAATGCAGGTTGAACCTGAACCGGGTTGGGTTAATTAATAATGATGATAATAATAATCATTTCGCACCATCTCCATCGACTTGAAATGATCCGAAAAAATTCCTATCCTCTACATGACAGTGTCCATGTTTACCATCTAGCCTTTCAAGCCATACCTCAGCTATAACGTTGTATTCCTAACTTATACTACTACAACCAAAAACACTTCAAAAACCCATAATATTCCAGCTGTTATCTTCTATGTTATATTTATATGAAAACATCCTTCTAATTTGCTGGTCGGTAACTACACTTCCAACTTCATACCCTAACAAAACCGAATGTCATTCCTATTTTGTCTGCCCATTAAAAGAGAAAGGAACTTAAAAACTCTAATTTTTATAAATAGAAAAATCATTGAGCTAAATGTATGCTCTTTTAAACTCGTTTCCAAATTGAAAAACTATTTTCCTCTAAAACTTCCTTAATCAAAATCAAACTTAAATCTTTATATTAATATATATAAGGGTTTCTGTTGACTGGGTTTTTAATCAAGTAGAATAGAATGAAAATTAGACCTTGAAATAAAGATGAAATGCCATGAAATCTTGGAGGCACACTTAGATGAGGTGAAGAAACATCTCAGAGAAAAATCATTCAAAAATACACCAAGGGGAGAGTTCGGTCCAACCTATTCATGTCGGTGTCGACCTAATTTGCTTCACATTTAACCTCTCCAATTTCACATAAGTCATTCTTTATCTCTTCCATGTGTGCTTAAGTGATTTCCAAGGATTTTGAATGACCTATTAAAAGAGTTTAAGATTTAGCAGCTAAAACGGCAGAGCAAACCAAGTAATGAAAGAACAATCATCAAAATCAACCAACGATCGATGAAACCAACATGAGACACCTTAAAACAGAGTAAGAAGAAGAGTGCAAAAGAGCTGCACCAAATTGGAGCAACATAGACATGTCGGTATCGATATGAACAAGTCAATACCAATGTTTGTTCATCTCGGTAGGTCCCGTGATTTTCACACTTCTTCGGGCCGACGTTCGAACTCTACTCCAACTCAATTTGGCCCAACATGGTTGTTTCCCCTATAAATACAAACCATAGAGCAATCAAAAGAGGATCTGACTTCCGCCAACACTACGCGGAAGCTTTGCCTCCTCTTCATCTTTTATCTCCACATAATAGTCACCAAGGCAATTACTTATGGCAATTCTAGGGTTAAGAATCTGTCTAATCCCTGTACTTATGACTTATTCAAATCTCTTGTAATCTCAAATAATCAAATCTATAAGCAACAAAGCTATAAATTGGATGAAGGCCATAGATTGCCGAACCACTCTAAAATCCTATGTCTCTCTGCTTTATTTCTATTATTCTCCTTTTATTTCCACTACTACCTGTTGGATCTAAGTCTCACGTGTTTCCTACAATCTATTATTGGGTGTTGATCCATTTTTGGCTCTAACATTTTGGTGCTTTCAGGGAAAAAACTGAACCTAGGCTGTAATCTAATCTCTACTTTGGATTGCATAAGATCCAAAAGTTAGATCCAAAAAGTTTACTTGGAGAAATCGATGATTTGATATTCTAATGGCTCCAAGGAGAGGAAAATCTACATATGGTAGATCTATTGGAGCAATAGTTGGTGGTGATAAAGCAAACACCCACAAACAGAAGTAAATAGTGGAAATCTGCTACCTAGATTGTGTACTCAACAGGAAGTTGTTACTAAAGGTGAGCTTAATCAGATTATCAATGATCTTAACCAGAAATTTACTAATAGTCATAAATCTCTAACGGATAAGATGGATGCATTGCTAACTTTGCAGCTGCCAACAACAAGGAGAACAAGGAGGTCCTGTAATAGAACAAGAAAATTCCTTCATTTCTGGCCTAAATATGAGGGATGGAAAGCAAGGACAGAAGGAAGCAACTGTCGAAGTTGCCGGGGATGCCGCAGGAGGAAGTAGGGGGTTCTCCCTGTAAGGAGATAGGATGGTACTAAGCCAAAATAACATGGGGTCGACCCAAACTTTGGGGTAAACATCCTCAGGAAGGCGATGCTATGCTCGTTTTAGACTGCAAAGGCGATATGCAGCTTGATGGCGGAGACTTGGGATTGAATACTAGTGTTAACAGAAAAAACAGTAGAGTTGAAGCTTAAACTGCCGTGGGAAGACCAACTATACACCAACAGAACACTACAGGAGTGGTTCTCCCAAAGAATTGGGAACCTAGGCTTCAGTTAGCAAACTAAGATCATTTGTGAAGTCAAACATTTGGAGTAGCTCCTGATAGCCGACCTGTAGATAATGGCACCGGTGAAGAATAAATCGTTGACATGGTTAAACGGTTGATGGAAGAAAGCAGAAGTAGGAAAAATGAAGATCGAGGCTCTGCACCAAGCTCTGCGAATGTCCTGAGAGAAGAATATCCCCGAAGATTCACCATGTCGAGTATGCCATCGTATAATGGAACAACAGACCCTAAATATCACTTGTTTAAATAGGAATGGCAAATGGTTGGAGCTAGAGCTACGGATGTCGTTCGTTGTAGGTTTTTCCCTATCTCCTTGGAAGGAGTCGCTTCCATATGGTTTACGAGACTCGCACCGAAGTCTATTTCCACTTTTGATGAGTTGGCGAGAAAGTTTAGAGAAATAGTTTAGACTTCACATTGCATGACCAAAGGACGTGATGTCCTTCTCTGGCTTTTCCTAAGGGCCCAATGAGTCACTGAAAGCTTTATTGAACCGGTTTAACGCCGTAGTTACTGAGGTGAGCAATCCTAAGACATGGTTTTATGGCTTCGGTTCGTGTAATTCATTCAGATACAGATTTTGGTAAATGGATTAAAATGAAGATACCAACTACCATGGAAGAATTTCACCAAAAGGCAAACCATTTTCTAAGGCCGGAAGAAGCAAGTATGATTGAAGGAAAAACCGTCGATGAGTAACCGAAGGAAGTGATTCATAGTAATTTTGCAGTTAAATAAGATGGAAATAGTTCTACAGTAGCTTCATGAGCTGCAGGAAAGAATGGAAATCATAAAAACAAGGGAACCAGAATTCTGGTAGACGTGATGGGTACGGAAAATGTCTGAGGAATCTAAAACCTGAAGACTATACACCATTGAATGATAGTTTGGAAAACATCTACCTTGCCACTCAAGGAACTGAGCGGTATAACAAATCGTCCCAAGAGGGAAGCGTCTGGGCAGAAAAAGCAATTGTGGAAGTTTTGCCACTTCCACGAGACTCATGGGCATAACACAAATGAGTGTCGACATTTGAAAGACTTGATTGAGGAATTGATAAGGAACAATAGGCTCCACTAGTACATGATGGAACCATAAAACCTTGATCAACCTGCTGGACCACAAGCACTGAATGCTCAAGGAAATCAGTCCGGACCCAGTGGAGAAGGGCCTAGATGAATAGATTAAAAGTTAATTATGAAAACCATCACTGGAGGACCTCATCCAGTGTAGAAGATTTGGGCTGAAATGGAAAAATATGCCAATTCTCTGAAGCATGCCCCTTAGGAGGATCGCTATGCCGTTATAGATGGTGCTTTGGCTAAGCAACAAAGAATGATTATCGATGACATCCTGTTTTGAAATCGGGACACTAAAGGCATTGAAGCACCAACTCTTGATCCAATGGTAATAAATATTTGGCTCTGTCTAGCAGTTGTACATCGAGTTTTCGTCGATAGAGGGGGTTCGTCAACATTTTGTTCTTAAAGGCATTTGACCAACTGAAAATAAGCATGAAGGATGTGATCGCCTATCGAATGAAGATTTAGGGATTTATAGGTGAACCTAAGCAACTGGTCGGGACGATCAATCTATCTATAGAACTTGGAGAAGGAGAAATAAGAGTGTTCCTTATCCAGATATTTGTGATCGTTGATGAGTATTCTACTTACAATGCTTTCTTGGGCCGACCGGCCCTCACTATCTTAAGAATCACTTTGGCTCCATGGTACCTCAATAATGAAATTCCCAACAGAGAATAGGATAGAAGTAATAAGAGGAGGCCAAGGTGCTGCAAGAGAATGCTATGTTGCTTAATTACGTGAATCAAAGCACCATGAAAAGAGGAAGAATGTGGGGACGAATCTCTACATTCGTGAGCAGCAAGTATAGCAATTATAGAACCACCTGTGGCTCGGGGACCAAAGTTGCTTCGACAAGGCTATGGACCCTAGAAAGAAGAATATAAGGGAGTATGGGTAGCACCAATGGAGTTCACAATAGCCATCTCTATCGATATGGACGACCCAACTCGGGTCTTAAAAATAGGTTCGCAGCTAGGAATCAAGATGCAAAATGAACTGATAAAATTTCTTCATGCCAACCTAGATGTGTTTGCTTGGACACATTATGGTATGTGGGATGTCGGTGGAGATAGCATGCCATGCACTTAATACCAATCCCAAGTTCACAATGATGAGGCAGAAGAGATATAGTCTGGGTCTGGAATGATCCTCTACATTAAGGAGGAAGTAGATAAGCTATTGGCCAACAGCTTCATGCGCGGTGCAACGTAACTTGAGTGGGTGTCAAATCTTGTGTTGGTCCGAAAATCGAACGAAAAGTGCCGAACTTGCATCGAATACTTAAAATTGAACAATGCTTGCCCAAAGGATAGCTTTCTGTTACCAAGAATCGACCAGCTCATTGATGGAACTGCTGGACATGAGTTGCTCTCATTTATGGATGCCTACTTAGGATACAGTCAGATTATAATGCATGAGCCTGATCAAGAGAATACCAGCTTCATCACAGACCTGGGTCTGTATTGCTACCGTATAATTCCATTCGGCTTGAAAAACGCCAGAGCTACTTACTAGATATCGGTAAACACAATGTTCAAAGACCAGATCAGACAAACAATGGAAGTGTATGTGGATGACATGCTAGTGAAATCTTAAGTGTCTTGAAATCATCTGGATGATCTCTCGGAGATGTTTGAGATCCTCCAAATATATGGAATGAAATTGAACCAACCGAAATGTTCATTTGGTGTTGCCTAAGGGAAATTTCTTGGATTCGTAGTGAACGCATGGGGCATTGAGGCCAATCTAGAGCAGATTGCTGCACTATGGAATGTTAAAGTCCCGATGATAAATAAAGAGTTGCAAAGCTTGAATGGAAATATCGTAACATTGAGTCGCTTCATATCCAGAGCGATAGATAAGTGCATACCATTCTTCAATGCAATGAAGAAGGGTAAGAAAAGGTTTGAATGGAGTCAGGATTATCAGACCGCCATTGAAGAATTACTGAGACACATGGAGACATATCAATTTTGTCCAAACCGAAGGATAGAAAAGATATATTCATTTACTTGCCAGAGTCTGCCCACACATTAAGCGCGACACTTGTATGTGAGGAAGCTAGGATTCAATGACCCGTATACTACATTAGCAAGCGGTTCACTGGAGCTAAATGAATCTACCCGAAGCTGGAGAAACTAGCGAACTGCTTGCTGATAGCATCAAGGAAACTATGGTCATACTTCCAAGCTCACCCAATCAAGGTGTTGATGAATCAACCTTGATACAGGTACTCAATCAACCCAAGATTTCAGGATGGCTTTTGAAACAGAACATTGAGTTAACCCAACATGATGTAACTTATCATCCTGGAAGGGCAATTAATGGACATGTGTTAGCTAATTTCATCACTGAATTCACAACTCGAGATGACGAGGAGGAGGACACTATGGTCATAGCATCGCAATGGAAATTTTTCGTTGATGGTGCATCAAGCGAATTCTACTCAAGAGTGGGAGTTGTGCTTAAAACTCCCATAGGATGGTCAATCTGTTATGCTCTAAGGTTGGAATTTCCTATTACTAACAACGAGGCAGAGTACGAGGCGTTAATAGTAGGATTAAAGATTGTGAAGGAATTGAGAATAAAAGCTCTACCCATCTACAGTGACTCATAACTAGTTATCTGTCAAGTGAGAATGGAATATCAAGCTAAGGGTGCAAAACTCGCCCCTTACTTGTCGAAAGCATGGGAATTGATCAACAACATTGAACATACACAATAACTCATATTCCCAGAGAGCAAACATGAAGGTCATTCACTTAACCAAATTGGCCAGTTCTGGAGATGCATAGTCAATGGGATTGGTTCCAGTAAAAGTATTAGCCACTCCTAGGACAGATCAAATGGACGACGATTGGGTTCTGGAGACTGCAGGAGGAATCATGGATGATGTCGATCAAAGACTACTTATTTAGAGGAACATTCCCTAGAGACCAGAATGAATGAAAGAAGCTCCTTAGGAAGGCACCACGATTCATAATGCAGGATGGAGTGCCATACCAGAGGGGATTTTTCTCCCCATGCTCAGGTGTGTAGCCAAAGATAAAGCTAGGAAGATCCTCATGGAAATTCATGAAGGGGGTTGCGGTGATCACACCGGGGGACAAAAACTGGAGAAAATGCTCTCTGCTACGGATATTTCTAACCGACAATAAACCATGATGATGCAGACTACACCAGAAGGTGTGATCAATGCCAGAAATTTATGAAGATCCCACGAGCCCTATCTTCGAAACTTATGAAAATGGTCAGCCTTTGGCTATTTGCAGTTTGGGGAATCGATTTAATCAGTGTACTACCAATAGTAAAGGGAGGAGCCAAATACGCTATCATTGTGGTTGATTACTTTACAAAATAGGCTGAAGCGGAACCGCTTGCCACGATTACTACTAAAAATTTATTAACATTTTAAAGAAAAATATTATTTATAGGTTTGGAGTACCGTAGAAAATCATCACATACAACAAAACTCAATTTAAGAGCGTTGAATTTAAGGACTTCTGCAAGTGTTATCGGATCGAGAAGATTTTTTCCACGGTAGAGCATCCGCTGGCAAACAGGAAAATAGGCAAGTAAGGCAGTGAACAAAATCATCAAATCCACCATAAAGAAGAGGCCGATGAAAGCTTAAGGAAATTAGGTTAATGCGTTTTCGCTTGCATTATGAGCTTATAAAACAACTCACAAATCTACGATCACTGTTTTCTTTGGCATAAAGTTCAGAAGCTATGATACCAGTGGAACTAGAAGTCCCCACTCATCGTAGAAGGCATTTCAATCAAAGAGTGAACAAGAAGATACTGCTCGAGTCACTCGACCAAGTTGACGAGAAGTGGGAGGAAGCTGAACTGAGGACCGCTACTCACCAGAGGAGAGTGGCATGACATTTCAATGCCAAGGTATGCAACTGCACCTTCGAAGTGGGAGATCTCATCCTTAAACGGATCGTCTCGGGTACAGAAGCGCATGGTCTGAACTAGGAAGGACCCTATGTTATCGACCAAAAGATTGGAGATGGAACAGTCAAGCTAGTAACAGTCGATGGAATCCTGATTCCACGTGCTTGGAACAATGACTCGCTACGGCACTACTACATTTGATATCTATCTATGTATTTCTTATTTTCACAAATAAGCCATCCAAGGACACTGGGGCATTGTAAATAGGCAGGACTTGCCTTTGTTCTTCTACTTCTTCAATAAAGCTAGCTTCTTGAACAATACAACCGCATTCTTTTAAGAAAACCACCAAGTTGACAGGGAAAATCGACTCAAACTGTCGGTTTGATGGGGAAAATCGATCCAAACCTTCTGAGAACCAGCATTGCTCCAACAATGTCGGGAAGGTTCAAAACCGCCAAATCGACAGGGAAAATCAACTCAAATCATCGGACCGATAGGAAAAATCAATCCATGCCTTTGAAGAACTAGAGTTGCTTCGGCAATGTTGGAAAGGTCAATGTCCTCGTGCGCCACACAATAAGCCACACATCGCTTCTTGAATCGAAGAAACTATGTTCTTGTAAGCTATCTCCCTGTGCACTACACAATAAGTCTTGCATCGCTTCTAGAACCGATGGAACCATGTTCTTGTAAGCTGTTGAACATGAAGTTAGAGTCGCCGAAAAGAAATCCATCCAATTTTATGAATAGTTGTTATCCATCCGTCGAATTATTTTCCCAAAGTGTCGCATCTCTCTTTGATCGTCACAACATTTGGTCAAATTTCAATAGTATAAATTTAGGACTATATTCCGTCAATTGCTATCTAAGTCCTGTTCTATGGGGCTAGTCAACTTTGGCTATCTGATCCAGTCTCGACTTTGAAAGCTTCAGGTGAGAATTCAATTTTTGTCGATTTCAAAATTGAATTTTTAGAATATGCATGTGCACGTTTAGGTACATGTTCTTATTGTCGACCCTCCGATGTGTTTGCACGCTCACGAGTCGTCGCCAATTTTCCTTGAATTAGATGCAATTTCATTGCATTTTATATTTATTTACTTTATATATTTTTTAAGTACATGTTTGCATGCATATAGGGTTTGTACCCGATCCCTTTCCTCTCCCTTTTTTTAGTATAATAAGGATCAGAATTCTCCTTTAGCCAATCCCTTTCTCCCTCATCCTCTCTCTCCTCTTTGTTTTTTTCTTTGTTAAAATAGGGATCATAATTTTTGTAACCGATCCCTTTTTCCTCTTTTCTTCCACTTTTTTCTCTTATATATATATGAGGATTAGATTGGATCCCCAAGTCTAGAGATCGTACCCGATCCCTTCGTATGTAAGGGTGTTAATCTTTTTGGCTTCGTGGAGAAGCTAAGGCAGGCCGATCCCTCTAGCCTCATATATAAACTAACATTTTCCTCTCCATCTTTTACTGTGCTTCGTTTCTTTCTTTGCGTTTGCTTCCTTCAAGCTCACCTCAGAATGCTCCCCTTCTAATTTTCCTTCGATCCCTCGTCTTGAATCAATCACCGCTTCCATCTTTAGATCTATCATCCTCTCCTTCTTTGGAACACCACTCCACCTTCGATTTGAATTGACATCTAACATCTTCCTTTGAGTAACTCGTGTTTTGTACACTTAAGTAAGTTTTCTTGCATTTAACTTTAATTTGCGATGAGATGATGGGTTTGGTTGAGCTTCTTGCTTCGATCACGGTTTGAATTGGGAGGATTTGAGATGAGAATGGTGGCGATGTTGGGTTCGGTGAGGTGGCAAGAGAGGAGAAGGTAAGGACTGAGGAGATTCATGGAAACAAGGCTTGGGAGTGTGTTAAGTGGATGGATCAGTTATTTTCATAAACGGGATGGAGGTTTGAGGAGAAATGTGAAATCGACTAAGTAAAGGGATCAGTTATTGAAGTTTGAGGAGGAAGGAGGGATCGGTGTGAATATGGGAGAGAAGGGGTCGGTTGCATTGGTGGACTAGGGATCGGTTGCTTGTGGGGCTTGGAGGGTTGTGTTGGTGTACTAGGCTAAGGGATCAGTTTTATTAGTTTGTATAGGAATCGATTGTTTGCTTTAGGAGAGGGATCGGCTATGGGGACTTACCCGATTTTGAGCCCTTGAGCCAAGCTTGAACCCTTCAACAAACCACTCCATGCATACTTGTACGAACAATTAGAACCAATCCCATCCCAATGAACCTAGACATATGAATATAATGTACAACATGATTTGCATATCCAATATCGAACCTGAAATTGAACGACTGAACCTCTGGGACATAGTATATGAATTAAAACTTAACGTATAAACTTAAGTAATGAACTTCACACTTTGATATGTCGGTGGTCAATCCTAAAACTTACACAATCGATTAATCTAAACGCCAGTTGAGATGGTCAGCGATGACGGTCACTCTGGTCGGAATCCAAAGTCTCGTCACATACTTTTGCTTTTAATTTTAAAATGCTTATCCTTGCACTACACAACACTGCACCACACTAGTTTACACCTAGCATGAGGGACAAGTTAATTTTTCTTATCTTGATTATCTACTGAATTTAGTTGATATGGGTTCCAGACGTTCAGGGCATTTAGCCGTAATGTCTTCCGGACAACCTTTACAGCACAAAAATCCAGGTGCCGAGTCAAGTTCTCGACTGTATCCGGTAGACTTTCTCCTAAACATCAAATTGAGCAACCGAAGATTTTTGACATGTTGGTCGACCTTTTCTATGATGTTCCTATCCTTCCGGTGGAAGAGATAAATCTAGCCCCAGACACTATAGAGGGTGTTGTATTTCTGGATAACCTGATGGAATCACATGCCTCTAGAGTTGATGAGGCAGCTCTCCATCGGCTGTGCTCTAAACATAGGATCCCATTTGGAGACATTCTAGTCCCTTCTGTGAATGACATGGCTCATTTTCCCCCAGATTGGTATATGACATGTAATAAATTCATGTGCTGGGCCGGATGTGTGCCTCCTTTTAATTCTTTTATCCGAGAGATGCTAAATTACCTGGGAATAGCTCATGCTCAGCTGCATCCAAATAGCTACGCTTTTGTTCATGGCACTTTTTTGCTATTTATGGATGTTCCGTTCCACCCGCCATCTCCTTAAGACATCAGGTTTATCTAAAATTTCGAACGACGGATGAGAAACCTTTCTTATACTTTCCTCGAGCCTTCGTCAAACTGTCAAGTTTTGCCTGGTGCTTGGAACAAGCTTAGTGTACTTAAACATGAATGGTTCTATGTTTGTTGTCTGCGTGGCTTCGCGAGGCGATGGTTGGAAGGACGTAAGTGTTGCCTTCACTCTATTTTCAAATCCTTTAGCCCGAGCCAAATCCTGAACTAACAAATACTTTAAAATTTTACAAGTGACCATCCATACCTGAAGGTGGTAATTATTCAAGGGCGGTTTCTGCAATCCGCACCACTCTAGTTGAGGATAGGGACATCAGATCCCTTGTAACCGATGAGCATCTCTTTTTGGGGTGTTAGACGAAGGTTGCAACATCGGGCTTTTGGGAAGCATTGCGTTGCAAAGAAATGTTATGGAACAAGAAGGCGACACTGAGAGCCCTGTCGTGCCCCCATTCGAGGAGGCTCAAGACGATGCCGAAGAAGGTGAAATTAAAGGTGATGAAATCAACAAGCCTGGCGATGACGATGCAGGTCTGGGCAATGCGCCTGTGGTTAAATCATCCTAAGGCACGCAATCTCATATGCCAACAAGAAAAGGAAAAAAGCTAGTGTACAAACTCCATAGGAGAAAAAAATACTAGAAAGCCCGAGTTCATCATCACCTCTGTGGAAGAAAAGTCATCCTATCAGCCTTTAGAAAGTTCGATGGAAGGATTCTCGAGTCTCTCGATTTCTGACGATATCATGACCTTTGACTTTCCCAACACTAGTGTTGGGGGGCTTAATTCTCCCAACAGGACTAGTGATGATATTACTCCCACTAGCAAAGCGGAAATAACTCCTGTGAGCAAGGCTGCGGTAACTGGTCAATCAGGGGGACACTAGGACACTTACAATCACGTGCACTTCACTGCATGATTTTTATCTACCTTTTATTTGATGGTTAGCAATAGGCTTTTTTTTTGCATGTGCTATGTCTCATTCTTGTGCCTTTGATCGCTTGAGGGGCTCCTCAACACAGTACGGATCTAGTCATGGTCCAGACTTGGGCAGGCGTCGAGAAAGGGATGACGACCGAGAAAGAAATTATTGTTCAAGAGAGTTTTCATTCTCTAAACACAAGTCCAAATCTCAATCATCACATCAGGAAGTTTATCCAAATCCTCCTATACACAGCAGCGATCAGACCTCTTCTCACATTCCCCAAAGTGTTGCACCACCCAAACATCAATCAGGTTCATCTTGTTCTCGACAGCCTTGTGAGCGTTGGTTAAGCAAACGTCCTATTGTTACTTTCGATCCATCTTGACTACTACAGCTTCTAAGGCCTCTATGGCAAGAAGATTGGTCGAACTTAAGATCAATTTTCCAAAATCTGCTTTTATGGGCTAAAGTTTCTTCCTTCTATCCATACAATTCCAGGGAGTGTTAAAGCGAGTTCACTTGCATGTGTCAATGATGTTTTTGTGCAGCATGAAGCATTCCAGCATTTAGCCGAGAAAATCTCTGAGGTGTCTACTGAATGGCAGCATGAAATTGATCGTCTTAAAATAGAGGCGATCCATGATAAAGATATGATCAAACACCAAGATGATGAGATCACAGAGTTGACAATGAAGCTAGTCGCGGCTGAGAAGAGCACTAAAGAACCATTGGAAGTGGTTAATCGTTTGGAAGTGGCTCATAAAAAGGAGTTGGTCGCTGCCCTTATTCGTAGCGGTGCGCTTGCTCTGGAGATGGACACATTGCAAAAGGAGAAAGATACTCTAGCCGCCACATTGAGGAAATGGAAGAGCTTCTTAAAAAGGAGAAGGAAGAAAAACTTGAGGCTCTAGAAAAGTCTTAAAATATTGTGAAGAGGTCGTCGAGGCTCGGGAGCTGAAAACTAAACTTGACAAGCAACTCGCTCAAATTGAAGTCCTAAAGGAAGAGGGAAGGGAAGCCGGCCGTAATGAAGTTAGAGAGAAAATTGAGGCCCAATTGGAGGATGTTAAAGAGGCTGGCGGGAATGAGATTAAGGACATATTCGATCCTTTGATTGTTGAATACAATGCTAAGGTCCTAATCCATCGTGACTTGAGGTTTCTTGAAGAGGGCTATCTTGAATCTCTCGCTGAGGCTTGGGAATATATTGTTGAAATGAGGAAAAAAGCCTTTGGTGATACTAATTTGGATGAGGAGAAACTAGTGTGGGAGATCCATCATGGGAATGAACCTTTAGATCTTGCCACTACAAGGCTCCGATATTTTGATATTTTGGCACCCTCTGGCAAAGGGAAAAACATCGCTGAAGCTTCAGAGTCCAATCTTAAAGGGCCCCCTTCACTTCAAATAGCCGGAGCATTTGTTTCACTTGGCCTAGGACAAGATCCGAGCTATGATCCGGATAGATCCAATTATAAATCAAAGGTGTTGACCTCCATTCAAGAAGGGAGCACTCCGGCAACAACTGAAAGTCAGCCAGACATAGGTATCCCGCTCTATTCTCCATTATTTGAGAGGTGTTGTTCTTCATGCCCAATAGTTTTGGGCTTATTTTCTAGTTCTCGCAAATCTACAGGTCTTTTGACTCCCAGTCAAACTCTAGACAGCAGTGCCACTATGGAGCAAAAACCGACATTTACTGTAATTGCAGTGGCCATTGACATTCCAGGGCCCGATGCTCAATTTATTGGAGCTCTTGCTGACGATCAGCCACTGCTAGATGAATCTGATGATGTTGTGATCACGATGCCTCCGTAGACACTGATGAGCTCAGCCTGAAGGAGCGCATCAAAAGGGAGGAGTTATTGAAGAAAAAAGCTAAAGCTGAACCTGTTGATATGGACGTCAATGATCCAAATCTCATCCCATTACAAGTCATTCCACCAGGTGGGTCGGTTCTTGGAGAACTTCCTCCAACCACTGAAAGCTCTCCTACAAGGGTGGTAAAGGACTAAAGAGAGGGAGGCGGAGGCTCAGGCGGGTCCATTCCCAAGAAATCCAAAAGAGAGAAGAGGAAAAAGAAGTAGTCGTCACTTTTTCTTAGTGTTTATATAGCTTGTGTAGCTGTTTTTCTTTTTGTTGGCCATGTTTGTACAGGTACAACCCTTGTTTTGGATAAACTTGTACTGCGATTTCCAAGTTTAATGGGTAAATAAAAGTTCTTTATGTTTTGTTGAACTCTTACATGAACTTGCTTAAGTAGTCAAGCTATTACTTTTCCATTCATTGTACTTGTAATTTGTTCCTCATTAATTTGGATAGTCGTCCGTTAATTTTTACTCAAGCCCTCCATATGGTCATGGCCTTAAGTTGTACCAAACACTGGACTCGAGCCTTAGTATTACACTGTCGGATTCAGCAGTTTAAGTGATTATACTCCTGGCCCCAGTCTCAAGTTAGCGGAGTTAGATAGTGGATGGTCGAACTCCATCGTAAGCGAGTTTATACTCCTTCTGTCAGTTTCATATCAGAGTTTATAGAATAATGAGTGGTTGAACTGCACTCATCTATTTGTTTATACTCATATCCGCACTCTGGAGATAAGAGTTAGTTGACGGGTGATCAAATCGCACCCAAATTTTGTGTTTATACTCCAATCCACACTCTAGGGACTTAGAGTTATTTCGAAAAATAGTCGGACCGTACTTTCCTTAATTGATTGATTTATTCCCCATCCTTTTGGTTCATGTCTATCCCATTACTCGGTGGGATTTATTTGGTTATCGGATGGTCAAGTCACATCCATTTCTCATTAGGTATTCCGTCCATCGAGCTATGAGTGAGAATCATCGACTGAACGGTCGAACCATGTTCATTTTCTAGTTCAATCATGAACTTATATAATTGTTTAGCACCAAACTCTGGGAACATATCTGGAAAATCTAATGCTAAAGAAAATTCGAGAATTGAATACAACTGAATGAAAAAGAATAAACTAAGTGAAATAGTGTCGTAAATGCTCACTATTTCATGCCTTTGGGAGTGTGACACCATCAATAGTCACTAACTTGAAAGTTCCCTCTCCAAGCCTCTATCCGATGACATACGGTCCTTCCCAAGTAGGATTCATGTGTGACAGGATAGGAAAAACCAGTTTCAAAACAACATCATTGATTTCAAAGGTTCTATGTCAGACTTCAGTGTTATAGTGTCGAGCGACTCGGTGTCGATGCGTAGCTGCCCTCAAATCAGCTTCTTCATGCTTCTCATCTATAAATTCTAGTGATTATAAGAGGAGATCTTTATTCATTCTGGGGTCGTATTAGGTTACTCGATGAGAAGGGACTTCGAGTTCAACCGGAATGACAACTTTGAAGTCGTAAGCAAGGGCGAATGGAGTATGGCCAGTCGCAGACTTGCGGATAGTTCTATATGCCCATAATGTTGTTGGAAGTTCATCCTCCCACTTGCCTCTAGCTTTTCCAAATGTTTCTTCAGAATGGAATTTATGATTTTGTTCACAACTTCGACTTGTCCATTTGTTTGAGGGTGAGCAACCGTCGTGAATCATTTCTCAATATGATGATGGCAACAGAAGTCTTTGAATTTAGCACCGTCGAATAGGGTCCTGCTATCAGTTACGATAGTTCAAAGAAGACCTAAACAATAGATGATGTTTTGGAAGATAAATTTAATTACTTTTTTCATTATGATCGCGGCTAAAGGTTCAGCTTCAGCCCATTTGGTGAAGTAATCCAGTGCTACGATGGCATACTTCGCACCACCTTTAGAAATCGGCAAGGAGCCAATGATGTCAATATCCCAAGCGGCAATTGGCTATGGACTAACCATTTGAGTAATTTTCATCGGTGGGGCTCTTTGATTTTTTGCAAACATCAAGAACTTGTCGCATTGTCTAACGTGATCAGCTGCATCTCGATGGCAGTTGGCCAATAATACCCATAACGGAGTATTTTCTTTATCAGGGTTTTCCCTCCGGTGTGATCGCCGCATTCTCCTTCATGGACTTCTCTCAAGACTCGTTTAATTTCATCATGGGTGATACACCAAAACAGGAGAATGGAGAAACCCTTTCTATACATGACTCCTTCTTGGATGATGTAACGTAAAGCTTTGCGGAGGATTTGTCGTTTTTCATTCCTCCGTCGAGGAAGGATTTCTCGTTGTAGATAACCTTTGATAGGAGTCATCCATGACTCCCTTTACAGCTTCATCTCCAAAACCCAATCAATCTCCATATGGTCAATGCTTGAAGCATTCAATACTTCAACCGCAACCAAGCCCATTTTCCATGCATCCTCGGAACTGGCCAGCTTGGCCAATGAGTCGGCTTTCTCATTTTGTTCTCTGGGGTGTGTGTAATGGTGTAATATACAAAGTATACTAGTAGCTCTTAGACTCGGATAAGGTATAGAGCGAGTCTTTGTCTTTTAGCCTAGTAATATCCTCTGACTTGGTCAACTAGGAGTCGCAAAAGACTTTAAGAGATCTTATTCCCAGTTCTCTGGCAAGTTTGAGCCCGGCGATCAAGGCTTCATACTCAGCTTCGTTGTTTGTTGCAGGAAGTTGAGTTTCATGGCGTAGTAGGTCAATCATTCCTTAGGAGTCACTAACACAATTCTGGCACCAGAACACCAATCCTTGGATGCTCCATCCATTTACATTTTCCATCGGTTGGTCGGTTCTCCACTGCTTTTCGGAGAGTCGTCTTGTGCAACGAATTCTGTTATAAAGTCCACCGGTGCCTGTCCTTGGATGGCTCTCCGAGGGAGATAGGTGATGTCGAATTGGCTCAGTTCAATGTTCTACTTGAGTGACCTTCCAAATGTCTCAAGTCGCTGTAGGACCTGTCGTAACGGCTAATCGGTGTAAACGTTGATATGATGAGCCAAAAAATAGGGATGGAGCTTTCGTGAAGCAATCAACAAGCAGTACGCCAATTTCTCTATCTTCGGATAGTTCCTTTCAGCTCCTGTTAATCACTTGCTAACATGATAGATCGGTCTTTGGATTCGATTTTCCTCGCAAAACAATATGGCCCTTATAGCATATACCGACACAACCAAGTCAATATACAAGTCTTCATGATCCACAACCTTTGACAAGATGGGAGGCCTCTCTATGTGGTTCACCAAAGCTTGGAATGCGTCTTCACAATCCTGTGTTCATTCAAAGTTCCTTTTCCCTCTTCTAATCAAGTCGAAGAAAGGAATGCATTTATCGGTGGCCTTAGAAATAAATCGACTTAGGGTGGCAACCTTCCGATTGAGGCTCTGTACTTGTCTGATGGTCTTTGGCGCTTAAATTTTGCGAATAGCTTGAATCTTTTTGTGATTAGCTTCGATATCATGAGCACTGATGATGAAACCCAAGAATTTTCCCGATGCGACGCCAAAAGAAAATTTTAGAGGATTGATCTTCATCTTGTAATATCGAAAGATGTCAAACATCTTCGCTAAGTCTCTAATATAGTAGCTTGATCGTTGTGACTTTACGAGCATTTCGTCCATGTATATCTCCATGGTCTTTCCAATCTGATTTTTAAACATTCTATTGACCAGACGCTGGTAGATTGCTTCAGCATTCTTCAATCCAAATGGCATACCATATAGAAATACAATCCAACGTCTGTAATAAAGCTGGTGTGCTGCTGGTTGGGAATGTACATTGGGATATGATAATATCCGAAGTACGCATCCATGAAAGATAACAACTCGTGTCTTGCGGTAGAGTCCACCAGCTGGTCAATTCTCAAAAGGGGAAAACTGTCTTTCGGGCATGCTTTGTTTAAATCTGAATAGTTAACACATGTCCACCACTTTCCATTCGCCTTTCTCACAAGTACAGGATTAGATACCCATTTAGGATAAAGGGCGTCGTGAGTAAACCCATTGCTTTTGAGCCTATCAACCTACTCTTTAAGGGCGGCAGATCTCTCCAGATCCACGCCACGCATTTTCTGTTTCACTAGGATATGCTTCGGGTTGATGTTTAATGTGTGGCTCGCAATGGCAAGCAAAATCCCACACATATCAGAATGAGTCCAAGCAAACACATCAAGATTCGTTGGAGAAAACCATCAGGTTCTTTCATCATCAGGAGCCTGAGCTGTGATCCGATCTTTAGGACCATGATAGGTCATCGTGGCTGATCGTGATGTCAATCGTCAACTCAGCCGGTGTAGCTTTTGTCTCTTTGGGCTCCTCCACGTCATCCTTTGGATCTATATATTTATAGAACTGGCTGCGGCTTCCGAGCCAAGGCACAAGCACTGATTCTCAATCTTTGGTAGCTTGGATGTGGAGAGACTTGTCCATACCCTTACATTTCTCCTTCCATTGAGTGCCCCTCAATTCAACTACATAGCAAGCATGTCCGGTCACCTGATCACCAAGCACAACTCCGACACTGTTATCAGTTTAGAGCTTCAAAGTCAAACACCACGGGCAAGAGCTGCTCGGAACTCAACTAAGGCTAGTCAGCCTAGAAAAAGCATTGTATGGAGAGTAAACATCCAAAACAACAAATGACATCATTCGCACTCTCCTGAGGTCACCTTATCCTAACTCCATCGGCAGTTCGACATAACCGGCAGCTTCGGTCGCAGCATTGTTAAAGCCATGAATGCAGGCTTTAGACAGTGTCAAGTCCTTGGCTTCCATCCTCATATGATCGTAAGCCTTTTTGTAAATTATATTCATGTAACTAGCACAGTCAACCAAGATTATCGGTGCCTCTATTTTATCTGCATCTCTATTTCTGAATACAATGTCGTCTGCCATTGTATGTTGTTGTATTTTTAGAGTCCCGTCTTTTATACTTGAACAACACTCAAAATTCATATGCTTGATTGCACTAGCATAGTGCTCCATCTCATGCCAGCTCTTATCGGCCGGATGCAGTCCTCCGACTATTGTATTGACCACTAATCTTCCACAGTCCATGCAGGCTCCTCGGCCCTATGCGGCGTTTGTCCTCGATTGGGGTCAGATGTCCCCTGCCCACCATCCTGCGGGGCTTTAACAAACTGCAGTAGTTTTCTTTCTTGTATCAATTTGTCGATAACATCCTAGAGATGCCTACATTAATTCGTGTTATGACAATAGCATTCGTGGAACCGACAATATTTTCCAATCTGCTTTTTCTTCTCCGTCGATTCTTTCGGAGGTGGCTTCCTATACTATATAGTGTTGCAAGTAGACAAGTAGATGTTCTCTAAGGATGTATCCAACGGTGTATGGATATCATACATTGGAATCCTTGACTTCCCTCTACTAGAATCCCTCTTTCGCTCATGGTTCCTATCACCGCCTTTATTTTTCCGATTCGGTTTATTTTGGACATTTACTTGAATTTTTCCGAAACTCTCCCCGGATCATTTCACTACAATGTCACTCTACACTTCTCTCCACTTGGCCCCCAACATTCTTCTCCCTAGATCATCTAGCATTCTCTTTTCTCAAACACTGAGCTACTTTTGCTTAGAAATGCTCCAACATTGTAGGTGGTTTGACAGCTAACCCATCGCCAAATTTGGTCAATTCCTCTATTACCGCCATCAATATTGAATGGTCATTCAATTATTGACTTCTATGATGGTCATATGAAATCTCTCTAAATAGTCTTTCAATGATCCTCCCGGAGCTTGGATCATGCTTAAAGGGACATTATATCTTTAGGGCAGTTTGCATGCATATGGAACTGCTCTACAAATTTTGTTGCCAAATCATCAATTCTAGAGATTGACCATGGGAGTAATCTTGTAAACCATATTGTTGTTATGTTAGAGAGAGTAATAGGAAAACATCTGCATTTTGTGGCATCATCGGCTCATGCGGAATTCATCAGCCATTCATATCTCATGATGTGCTGCCTGGGATCGGTTTTTCCCTAATAGGTAGGCATCGACGGCATACTGAACCTCTTTAGATGTTCTACACGTAGGATATTATCTGTGAATAGGGTATGGCTTCTTGAGATCCCCCAATCATCATTGGTCAAGCCTCTCCCATAGTAGTTGCTTGATCATAGCCGTTAAATCTGGTGCTTTGATAATTCAAGCCTAGCGCTGGTCGTGCTCCACCTCACGTAAATGGTCTGATCGATATCTACGGGCTGTTCCATGCCTTCTTGGCTCAACATCCTCTCGATGCCTCTCACATGCATTCACTTCATCGTCATTTCGGAAAGGTAACTGGTTTGCATCCACCTAAACTCCAACATCCAAATCAACCACGGTGACTCTAGCTTGTACTCCACCGGAAGGAGGCAGGTTTCCTCCTTTAGAGAAGGGATCAGCCCGATCCCTCTAGAGTGATCGGGCCCGATCGGTCATGGCAACCTAGGTAGGTTCGTCTGTTAATGTCCAAATGCTTCTACGTGATATCCGTCGATTCTATGACATCTGCATCTGTGATAATCATCTGATGAAGTAGAGCACTCTGATGTAGAATAAGGGGTTGGCTCTCTCCTAGTTTTCCTACGTTGTTGCTCCCTGAGTTGATTCATTAAATCGATATTGGTTTGAATTTGTTTGTTCAACTGTCGATGGCTATTCATAAGCTCTCTCATCATATTCTGGAAATCATCTTTCGTAATGGAATCAGTTGTATTCTGGACATCAACTAGATTGGTAGCTGTAACATCTACTGGTAGATTGCTCTAGCCTCCATGTTGGACGCTAGGGTTCTTGTTTCCTTCTGCATTTTGAGAGGTAGATCTGGTGTTCCTAACCATTGTTGATAGCTTTCCTTAGACTTTTGCAAATCTGAATAGAACTGATAAACTACTTGAAGATAATTCTGGATCTCTTTCTAGGATTTATGCAATCCAGTAGCAGAAAAGAGATCCAAATAGAGCTGAGAATCTCCCTCCCAGTGAAAGCACCACAATGTTTGCACCAAAATTTGGCATAAACACCCAATAAAGATTTTTTTTAGAGGAATAAATGAATAATAACCAATGTAAACAGAGAGAATACAGTAATATAATAATAAGTAAGAAAAAAAGAGTCAAAACAATTTATAGTGACTCGGCATTATACGCATACATCCACTTTGAAGAGATAGCTTTATTAATCACTTTGTATACTGAGTGCAATATGGATCATATGAAAATCCTTAGTTACAATAGAGTGTAAAGCAACAAGCAGCATAAAGATCTTGAAAATGAACAATCAAGTCTTTATTTATAGAAGAAGACGGTGAAATATCTCCCTAAACATTCGGCAGAAGGATCTCCAAAACCACAAGTAGTCCATAAGAGTGATCGCATGGCCCAAATACCAAGAAATAGGGATCGACGCCGATCCCTATTTTGGAGGAATTTGGGAGTGTGATCCCTATGGAAGCTTCTCCATGTTGTATCATGCTTAGCCTCAAAGTTTCATGCCAATTGGACTTATAGATGTTGAGTTATTGATCGATCATTGTTGTAACGTTATTGTTTGTACCAAAATTGGGCACAACACCCTTCGGATGTGATTGAAGAGATTAAAATGAAGAAATTAAATGGAAAACGAGGCTAATCTAACAATCACACCAATAAAAGCATGTAGAAATAGAAAGAGACAAGAAATTATAGTGGTTCAGCGTTGTAGCCTACATCCACTTTGAATGTTTTGTTGTTTATTGATGATTGACAACTGATTACAACGGTACAACACTCTAACACTCAAGTTATAATGGAGTTGCGGCAGAGTAACGGCGTAGCAAAGTCAAAAGTCCTTTTCTGTAGGCGTAGAGGTGTTATTTATAGGTGTAGGTCTGGAAATATCTCCCTCAAAGCTCGGAATACCCCTTCTCTCACGTGGGTGGGCCCACCAGATCGACCTGGGGTCATTTGGGATCGATCCCAACCATTTTCGTATCGATCAAGATTTCGTCCATTTGGGTTATGATCGATCAAAGACATTCCTGAGGTAGTAAGCAAGCTTCTGTGAAAATTTCATAGCAATTGGATTTGTAGATTTCGAATTATGATCGATCCAAGATTCATTTTGCAAGTGGGCTGAAGCGTGCATATCGATCCCTGTTCATATCAATACTTCTTCGTATCGATAGGCTATGCATCAATGACATGGAGCGGTGTTCGCGTGGAGATCCGCTTTTTATGTCGAGCGATCATTTCTCTTGGTTTTAAAATGCCTTCTTCGTATCGATCTAGTGTGATTCCTTTTGTATCGATGCTTGGACGCGCCTTTGTATCGATGTCTGTGTGTTACTTCCTTCGTATCGATGGCTGGCTGTTGCCTTCGTATCGATGTACTGACTGATCGATACGAAACGTGTGAATGGGGGATCGATACGAAGAGTGTTAAGGGCCGAGAAAATGAACTCTGAGTGATGCCTGTACTTGATGGATACGAAGGGGATGGATGTGGAGTTTGATGGATACGAAGTAAGCATGTCTTATGTGAAACTTGATCGATCCATAACTTGAGAATACAAACTCCGATTGACCTGAAATTTGGAATGTTGTCTTTCATAGCTTTGTCTGTCGTGCCATATTAATTGTAGCTCGATCCAAATATGGACCGAATTTGCCAGTATCCATAGTGGACTTGTGTATAACCGATCTTCTGGATGGTTTGTCTTTGGTTTCTAGACAAGTCCTTGGTGTCACGGCCTTGCCAAAAGGCGGGATAACATTTGCCCCTAAAGTACGTCCTGTGTGAACATGACGTGCTTTGAAAAGCTGCATTCTTTATTCTAAAAAAGTTCTATTCGATTCGTTGAATAATCATTGTCTTTTCGTCAGAGACGCAACATTTGACTGCTTTCCAGCATTATAAATGTTGAATTGTTGACTGTCAATGATCATGAAGTGTTTTGTTGTAAATGTGGGTTCAGTGCTAGCAATTTGTTGTTTGTTGTTCTGGTTGTCATCGGGTAAGCATTCCATTCCTGTTAATTTTGAAAATCAAATGTTTGTTCGTCATACATGCACGTATGTTAACCTGACTCATGTTCACGTTTGCACGTTCACGGGTCATTTTCAAGTTCTTGTTTCGATCGAGTTTCATATCGATCCTCTCCTGGATCGATGTGAAATTTGAGTTGTAGCAATGATTGACGGTTGTTCTAAGTCACTTTTTCGTATCGATCCTCTCCCGGATCGATTTGAGATGTTGGAATGCACACTTCGTATCGATGGCTATCGATACGAAATAAATAGTCCTTAGATATGATTCATACCGATGGATACGAGGTCTTAGGGTCTTCAAACAGATGGATACGAAACAAACACTTCGTATCGATGGAGCTCAGTGGTTCAAATAAGATCTTGTTGCAACTTTTGCATCGATGAAACCTTGACCGCTTCTATCGGTTCTTGCAACCGGGATACGAAACGTTTTATGTTGGTTACGAAGGCATATAAATACCTTTTTGTACTTAACCAAAATTTTCTATCTGCCCTTGTTTTTTACCTTTGCTTCGTATCGGTTGAAAACTCAAGAAAAAATAATTGCAAAGCCCTTCATATCCAAAACAAATAACCTGTTAATCCTTCAAACGAACTCTGTAAACTAGGTAATTAACTAAATGAATCCATCTTAAAATGACGAGACTTGTGGCTCGATGCTAGTTCATCCAAAGTTGTGGCCGATTCCAGCGTCATTGATGTCGGAATTAGGCTGGAGGGAGGTCGAGGAGGTAGAAATGGAGCCTTGGAGGATTAAGGAAGAAGAAGAGCTATCGATCGAGGCGGTGGAGCCATTCATATCGATGCAAGGCATAGGTGATAGATCTGGGATGTTGGGAAGTAGTTCGTATCGAGGAAAGGTAGGGGTTCGTACCGATCTAGAGTGATCGATACAAAGTTGCCCTTCGATCGTTACGAAGTGGAGCAGTCTAGTGTGATCGATACGAAGTCAAGGCTTCGGGATCGATATGAAGAGCATCGATCTGGAACGATCGATATGAAGTCATAGTTCTGTACCGATATGAAGTCAGACTTTGGTTGAATGATCCAAGTTGAGCTTTAATGGATACGAACTAGTGGCCTTTTGCACATTCGAACATTTGACTCCGACGAGCTTTAGCCTAGCATAACTGGACTTGACTGTTAAACTGCATACTTGACTGTCCATTAAAGCTCGTCGATGGAACTGTAATTTGACAAACTCAATGAACTTTAACACGGATTGTTCTTCGAAGTCGAGATGGCACGGTTGGGATGGTTAGCGATGATGGTCACTCTGGTTGAAACTCGAAGTCTTGTTGTTTTAACATCCTTCGAACTTGTAGAAATTTAAAGTATTATGTCGCACTGCATTACACAACACGATCATGCACTTCACACTGGGGGTAATTAACATGGGTTTATTGCCATCTAATGATGATTTTTACTAAGTTCAATAGTTATGAATCCTGGAAGCTCCGAGCAACATGGAGTTCAGAGTCCTCCGCTTCCTATAATTGAAGTGCCAGACATTGCAGCTGAAATAGTTAGTCCCGCCCCGGATGAACTGCCGAGTACAGTTTTAGTTCTAAACCCGGAGGATTCTGTTCGTTCTAAAATCTCCAAAGACATGTTAGGCAGGATCTGCCTTAGGCATGGGTTATCTCTAGATGATGTATTATTGTCGGGGATAGAATATAGAGCCCACAATCCCCCAAAAGGGTATACCGCATGCAATAGGTTTATGTGCACAGCCAGGACGCTGCCTCCGTTTAACTAGTTTGTTCGGGAAGTGTTCTTCTTCTTGAGGATTGCTCCATCTCAATTGCATCCAAATGGATATTCTCTTCTCAACAGCTTATAAACTATCTTCATGGAACATCTTCTCCGACCCCCGACCGTCGAGGAAATCATATATCTATTCAATGTCAAAAGTCGCGGGGACAACTCTTCATTCACCTTCTTAGAAGCAGTCCAAAACTGCCAAGTAGTGGCAGGCACTTGGAGAAAACTAAGCTACTTCAAAACCGAATGGTTCTTCATTCGATGTCTACCCGGATTCACCAGGTGGTGGTTAGTTAGATGTAAGTGCTCCAACTCCTTTGTCGATTAACTGGATAACACAAGTTGATGCTGAATCTAATACTTTGCTTCTTCTGCAGCTTCGATTACGTGGCTCGAAGGAGCGTAATTTAAGGAGATAGTAAGGATTCTCCAATCGGTGCCACCTAAGCTCAGAGAAATCGATGAAGTCCTTACCGATAAAAACTTAATCGTCATGGGGCTTATAGAGAGACATCAAAGCATCGGGCTAATAGGAGTCCCCAGGGTGGCTCCGGTAAGGCAAGGAGGACGAAGAGCTCCTGGAGTCGTAATCACCGAACACGATGATGACGAGAGTTTGCCAGCTGGGGATGAGCCCGCAGTTACACCTTCGCATAGTCTTCGATTATCGAAAAGAAAAGGCAAGGCTCTCGCCCAAAAATCTCAAAGGCATAAAACTGTTGTGGTATCTCTACCGGCTGCGGCTGCTATAAGTCAAGAGACTTCTTCTCCGCATATGGAGAGTTCATTGAAAGGATTGACGGATATCCCTATTCCTGATGACTTGACTTCATTCCAAGATTTTGGATTAGAAGGACTTCACTCCCCGTCGCAAACTGATGTAGGCTTAAGTGCTTTAGATGTAGGGGAGCCAACTCCCGTGAGCAAGGCCACCTCAATCGGTTGGTTGGGGGTTGCACATGCATACACACATTCCACGGCATCACACGACTTCTAATCACATGGTTTTTTTTAGTTTTAGGTGATAACTAATTCTGCTTCTCTTTTCATTTTACAGACACAATGGTGAGGCAGGGGTCGATGCTTAGTAGTCTTCATTCTAAACGCCATGCGTCCAGCTCTCACTTTGAATCTTATAGGCGCGAATCTGAAAGAGACTATGAATGTGGCCATCGCTCCAGCCAGGAGCATGAGCGTTATGAAAGGAGAGGGAGAGGCCATACCAATATAGGCGTCGTTCCCGGTCACGGTCGCTTCCACCTAAAGGTTCATCAAAACCCTTCGGCTCCAGTAGACAACCTTTTGAGACTGCCTACCAAATAGTGCCTCCTCATACTTCAAAGTCGAGCAAACAACACCGTAGGACTGAGGCGGAAGCTCCCATCATTACAGAACCGGCCGCAATAGAACCCACTGGAGAGGGAGCCATTCAGATTGCTAGGTTAAAGCAAGACTTCCCAAATATCTGCTTTGATGGCTTCCACTTCCCTCCGAACTTGAAACAGATTCCCAATGACGTGGAAAAAATGGTACAGGACTATGTGCATGATGTTTATAGCCAGTACCGGAAGTGGGTGAAAACTGTAGAAAAAGCTTCGGCGGTAGCTTTCGAACGGGCCAAAATTATTGAGAAATGGAGACCGACCTCGCTCAGAAAAATTGGATAATAGAAGTGCTTAATAATGAAGCCGAATCTTCAAGAAAATCAGAGATGGAGGCCGATAAAAGAGCCGGTGAGGCAAAACCTTCCATGAAAAGAATGCGACAGACACATATGGCCTTAGTGGAAGAGATGGGCCACCGGAATACTACTGTTATGGCAGAGAGAGATGCTGCGCTGAAAGAACTTAACAAGCTAAAGGCGAAATTTGCTAAGGCCATCAAGGAGAAGGATGAGGCCAACAAATCCGCCTAGGAGGCATGCGAACAGGCAGTGATACTCAAGGATTAAAGGGATGCGGTGAACTTAAAGGCTCAGGAAGCCGAGGCCAGAATAGAGAATGAAATTAAAGCGGTGGAGGCCCGGATGGAGAATGGATTTGAAGATCTCCTGGTCACATACAACGTCAATGTTTTAAGAAACCACAATCTAACCTGGATTGATGAAGATTACCTTTTTCAATTGTACAAGGCTTGGAGCCGTTCGGTGGATGACGAGAAGGTGACTCGTAACACTACAACCATCGATGAATTCGAACTGGAAAATCAAATACTTGTCGGAGATGAGCCGAAAGTCCTCAACACTATCATTGGTCTTGAAAAGGAAAATCTTGCTGCTAAGTATTCGGACGCTGGAGAAGGATCTGGAGTTTAACATCATGAAGCAGGCTCCGAAGCGCTCTAAGTCTCTCAATCTGAGCCTACTTCTTCAATTGATCTTCTAGCTGTTCCAGGATACGACTCTGACCAGCCGCACCTATCTCCGGTACATGAACGTGGCTCTGAAGGGACATCGGCCTAGCATGTGAGTCAATTTGAGGAAGGTATTCTGAACACTTCTTCCATTCATCCAAACGTAGGAACACTATCAGAAGACATTACTAATATTTTCTCCTATCTTCATTCAGCCTTAGATTTTGCATCACTTGATCCTCCTGCAACTCAAGGAATGCATCACGAGTAGGAGGCACTAATGATGGAAGCTGCAACTACAATGGTCGCCGCATCGGCTGGGGAGATGCACGAAAGCAGTTGCGTTTTTTTATGAACAAATGATGGAAGCACTCCTCGATCATCAAAGCGACCCGATCACCGAAATGCCTTTCTTCATTGATGAAGATGTGGTTATTACGGGCTCCTCGGGCCCGACTACTAGCATGCCAATGGGGATTCGCGCAGACCGGGCTGAGGAGATAATGATGGAAATTAAGGCCGAGATATAGCAAGCCAAGTAAGCCAGTGGTGTTGGTTGTGGCATGGTGGGTCTAGGCCCGGTCCCTATGCTTATTGTTTCTTCGGGTGGCACCATCATTGATACCAGCGTGCCTCATTTTTCCAGCGTTAAGGGTGCCACCGTTCCTCTAGTTCCACACACAGAGGGTATTCCGATCCCTTTAAGTTCCGAGGAGGAGACAGCTGTTATTCCCCGGCCGGAGACAAGCCAGCTGGTGCAGACCGGGGAGGTAAAGGCTCGAAGAGAGGACTAGGTGGTAGTACAAGCGGGTCTACGCCAAAGAAGAGAAAGAAGGATAAAAAATCAAAGGCGTAGACTTGCACTTTTGTTTTTTCTTTTTGTAAATAGATGGAATAGGATCCTCTTTTGCTTTTTGTAGGCCGTGTATAGATGTGGGTTCGGCCCCTGCTTATAGGAATTCTTCGAATAAGTTTTTTGTACTTATCTTTTTCAAAGAATAGTGGAAATAAAACTCCATTTCGTTTTTCAGCATAACTCTATGTTCATTTGTTTAAGTATTTCAGCACTCGCATTTTTATTCAATGTACTTGTGAGGATTTAGTCTCTGAGTTGAACTCGAGTCCGGTCGTTAAGTTCCAAAGTCATGGCTTCGGGTCATAACCAGACGTTGAGTCGAGTCCTAACGTTGTGCGGTTTCGGCCAGCGGCTGGTACTTGAGTTATGCCCCCAGTCCAGGGGAGAATTGAAGTAGTCAGTCGGCAGTCGTTTTCCGCCTTTGCTAGCTTTAATTTAACTAAGTTGGAACAAAGCTAAAGTGAAATGGGTTTGAGTGATCGGATCACACTCATTCATCAGCTAATACTTGCATCTGCACTTTGGGGGATCAAGTTTGCATGTTGGTGGTCAGTCATGTCTGCTTGTCGCTTAGAATCATATCCGCACTCTGAGGACATAGGCTAATTTACGGGCAGTCAGTCACACCCATTTGACGCTCAGAATGATGTCCACACTCCGGGGACATAAGTTATGCTACAGGCGGTCAGTCACACTCGCCTAATGCTTGGAATCACATCCGCACTCCGGGGACATAAGTTAATTTATAGACGGTCAGTCATGCCTATACTCCAGTTCGCGCTCTCGGGACTAGAGTTAGTCGATGGGTGGTCAGTCACACCCATTTAATGTTTTGGATTACGTCCACACTCTGGGGACATAAGTTGTTTTACGGGTGGTCGATCACACCCGTTTAAGGTTTATGCTCCGGTCCGCGCTCTCGGGACCAGGATTAGCTGATGGGTGGTCAGTCACACCTGTTTAATGTTTATACTCCAGTTCGCACTCCGGGAATTTGGATTTAGTTGATGGGTGGTCAGTCACACCCATTTGGTGTTTATACTCCAGTCCGCGCTCTCGGGACCAGAGTTAGTTGATGGGTGGTCAGTCACACCCATTTAGTGTTTATACTCCCGTCCGTGCTTTCGGGACCAGAGTTAGTTGATGGGTGGTCAGTCACACCCGTTTAGCGTTTATACTCCGGTCCACGCTCTCGGGACCAGAGTTAGTTGATGGGCAATCCGTCACACCCATTTAATGTTTTATACTCCAGTTCGCACTCTGGGAATCAAGAGTTGGTCGACAGATGGTCAGTCACATCTGTTTAAGTATTAGGATCTCGTTTGCACTCTAGGAACAAGGAGTTGATCAAGGTTGTGGACGGTTGGATCACATCCACCTTGATTTGGCAAGCGAAGTCGTGGATGAATGGATCCATCCTCTTCGAGTGTGGATTTGGAGTCTGTACTCCAGCTCGCACTCCGGGAGCTAGAGTTTGTTATGTTTCAATCCTTCTTTTCTTTATAGTTGTTTGCCCCCAAGCTCGGGGTTTCACTTAATGAGTAACCGGTTAGATCACAATCACTCCCTATTCAAATGAGCCCCACCGTAGGATGAGACTTAGCTCTTCGTACATCATGACGGTCGCACGATGCATGTCAAGAATCGCCACCCTGGCTTGGTGAGTCTGCATTTTATTGCTGGAATAAGAAAGTATGGCAAAGTCAGTTGCCTTATTACAAGTTCAAATTCAGAAAATGCATAAACAAATTTCAAAGGAAAGGCAGACTAAAATGAATAAAAGCCAGTTATGTGTAATAACGACGAAGACTCTCGCCATTCCATGCTCTGGGTAAAGTGAGGTCGTCAACAGTTGATAGTTTGAACGTGCCACCTCCAAGTCTCCGCTCGATGACATACGGTCCTTCCCATGTCGGTTTCATGTGCGAAGGAACCAGATAAATTCGTTTGAGTACAAGATCACCAACTTCGAAGGTTCTGGGTCGGACCTTAGCATTGTATAATCGGGCGACTCGACTGCGGTGCGCGGCTGCCCTCAAATCAACCTCTTTACACTTCTCATCCAGTAAATCCAAAGATTCTGCAAGTAGTATAGCATTTGCCTTTGGATCGTAATAGGTCACATGGTGAGAAGGTACTTCTAATTTAACTCGAACAACGGCTTTAGAGCCATATGAAAGTGCAAACAGTGTGTGGCCGGTCGTGGACTTGCGGGTGGTTCGATATGCCCATAGGGCCATGGGAAGTTCATTGACCCACTTGCCCCCAGCCTTCTCAAGTCGTTTCTTCAAAATGGACTTGATAACTTTTCTCAGTGCTTCGACTTGCCCATTCGCTTGAGGGTAAGCTACTACTGAGAACTTCTTCTGGATGCGGTAGTGTTGACAAAAGTCTTTGAACTCGACACTATCGAATTGGGTCCCGTTATCGGTTACAATGGTGTGCGGGTGACCAAAGCAATAGATGATGTTGCGCACAACAAAATTGATTACTTTCTTCGTCGTGATAGTGGCAAGGGGTTTGGCTTCCATCCATTTAGTAAAGTAGTCAACTGCAACGATGGTGTACTTCGCACCACCCTTGACTAAAGGTAAGGACCCTATTATATCAATACCCTATGTGGAAAATGGCCATGGACTGACCATCTGAGGATTTTGGTAGGCGGGGCTCTTGGAATTCTGGCATGTTTCTAGCACCTATCACATTTCTTGGCATAATCTGATGCATCTCGGCTCACTATCGGCCAGTAATATCCATATCTGAGTATCTTTTTGGCAAGGGCTTGCCCCCTAGTGTGATCACCGCACTCTCCATCATGAACATCATGCAACACTCGTTTGATCTCGTCGTGGGCGATACACTGGAGTAAAGGAACATAATATCCCCTCCTATACAGGACTCCATTTTGGATAATAAATCGCGAAGCTTTTCAAAGAACCTGTATTTTCTAACTTTTGCGCTCGGGTAAAGTTCCATGTTCAAGATAATTTCTGAATGGAGTCATCCACAACTCCTTCTCGGGTGTTGCCTCGTGCACCCAGTCCATCTCTAATTGATCGATACTCGGAGCGGTAAGTGTCTCAACTGGGACGAGTCCCATTTGTTGTGCTTCGCCAGTGCTGGCCAGTTTTACTAAAGAATCAGCTTTCTGATTTTGCTCTCGGGGTATACAGTGCATGGCATAATAGTCGAACTGATTCAACGTTTCCTGAATCCGAGCAAGGTATGTGGCCAATCTCAAGTATCTTGCTTGATACTCTCCTCAAACCTGGCATACGACCAATTGCGAGTCACAATAAATCTCCACGGCAATAATTCCTAAATCTTTGGCAAGTCTAAGTGTAGCTAGTGGAGCTTCATACTCGGCTTCGTTGTTAGTTGCACGGAAGTCAAACTTTAGAGCATAGCATATGGATCGACCTTATGGGGTTTCGATTACCACTCCAGCGCCTGAGCAACGGTCGTTTGATGCACCGTTAGTGTATATCTTCCATATGTGTTTGGGAGATTCACTGGTTTCGGGCAAGTTGCATAAGTGATGTCAAACTGACTCAACTCAATATTCCACTTGAGCAATCTATCAGACATCTCAGGTTGTGTAAGGATCTGTCGTAACGGCTATTCGGTGTAGACTGTGATCGGGTGAGCCTGGAAATATGGACGGAGCTTTCTCGAGGCTATGACGAGGCAATAAGCCAGCTTTTCCAACTTCGGGTAGTTTCTTTCTGCCCCTGTCAACCTTTTGCTGATATAATATATCGGTCGTTGGATCTGATCCTCTTCTCGAATTAGCGCAGCACTGATCGCGTTTGCTGAAACTGCCAAATAGACGTATAATCTCTCGTGATCAATTGGCTTCGACAAAATGGGAGGTGTCACCAAATGTTGAACTAGTGCTTGGAATGCGCCTTCACACTCTTCTGTCCCTTCGAAGTTCCGCTTTCCTTTTCTGATTAGATCAAAGAAAGGGATGCACTTGTCTATGGATCTAGAAATAAATCTGCTTAAGGCTGCCACCTTCCCATTGAGGCTTTGTACTTGCTTTATGGTTCTGGGGGTTTTGAGATTCCGAATCACCCGGGATTTCTCGGTATTGGCTTCAATTCCTCCAGTGTTGATGATGAATCCAAGGAATTTTCCTTATGCAACTCCAAAATGACACTTCAACGGATTGAGCTTCATTCTGTATTGTCGGAGTATGTTAAACATCATTTCCAACTCTTTGACATAGTTGATGGACGGTCGCGACTTCACGAGCATGTCGTCCACATACGCCTCCATGGTCTTTCCGATCTGGTTAGCGAACATTCGGTTCACAAGCCTCTAATAAGTTGCATGCTCCAGTGTTTTTAAGTCCAAACGGCATCACCTTGTAGCAGTAAAGCCCCAGATCAGTGACAAAGCTAGTATGTTCCTGGTCAGGTAGATGCATCGGTATTTGATTGTAGCCGGAATACGCATCCATGAAAGATAAGAGCTCGTGTCCGGTTGTTGAATCCACCAATTGATCAATTCCAGGAAGAGGGAAACTGTCTTTAGGGTAGGCTTTAACCAAATCTCAGTAGTCTACATATGTCCGCCATTTCCTGTTTGACTTTTTGACAAGCACTGGATTAGATACCCACTCTGGGTATAAAGCATCACAAATGTACCCATTCGACTTGAGTTTATTTACTTCTTCCTTAAGGGCGGCAGATCTCTCTGGATCCATACCGTGCCTTTTTTGTTTGACCGGGACATGCCGCTGGTCAATATTTAATGCATGACTCGCGATGTCCGGTGAGATCCCACACATGTCTGAGTGAGTCCAGTCAAACACATCAAGGTTTGCCTAAAGAAAATCAACCAATTCCTGTCTCATCTGGGGGCTGAGTTAAAATCCGACCTTTATCATTCTGGAGTCATCATCGTAGATCGGAATATCGATCGTCAACTCTTTCGGGGAGGCCTGATTGTCTTTGGCTTCCTCTTCATCATTATTATCTCGGGGATCAAGATCTTTTAGGAACTGGTTGTGGTGCCCAGGCCTAGGCCCAGGCGTTAGCTGTCAATTCTCAGAAAAACGGACGCAGAGAGATTCCTCTACGCCCTTGCCCTTCTCCTTACGTTGCGCATCCCGCAGCTCAGCACCATAACAGGCGCATCCAGCCGCCTGATCTCCATGAACTACTCCAACCATGTTATTAGTGGGGAACTTCAGAGTCAAACACCACAGGGAAATCGCTGCCCTGAATGCGAGGGCCGGTCGGCCCAAGAAGCATTATAGGGGGGATTAATGTCTAACACAACAAACTGTAGCATCCGGACTATCCGACGATCTCCAATACCTAACTCAACTGGCAACTCCACCATGCCTACTGGTATGGTTGCACTTTCATTAAAACCTTGTATGCAGGACTAAAACAGTTTCAGATCTTTTGCCTCCATTCTCATTAGATCGTATGCTCGCTTAAAAAGAATGTTCACAGAGCTTCCGCTGTCAACCAAGATCCTCTTCATCCAAGCAGGACCTATTTGAGCTGAAATGACCAACGAATTGATGGTAGGGGCCTCGACTCTATCAGCATCGCGATTCCTGAAAACGATGTCGTTTGTCATCGTTCTCTGTTGTTTTGTCGGGGCCCCATCGTCAGAATTACTACAACACTCGAAGTCCACATACCTAATCGAACTGGCATATGACTCCATTTCCTTCCAGCTCCGATCAGCTGGATGAGGACCATCACTCACTGTGTTTATTACCAATCTCCCGCCAGTACGCATGGGTTCTTCGGGCCTAGCTTGGCCTTGACCTTGATTCGGGTTAGATGGGCCCGCACCTCCATCCTGCCGAGCTTGCACAAACTGTTCCAACTTCCTCTTTCTAATCAACTTCTCAATGATTTCTTGAAAATGATGACACTCATTGGTGTTATAGCCATAACAATCATGGAATCTATAGAATTTTCCAGTATGAATTTGTTTTTTCGATGACGGTTTCGGAGCTGGCTTCTTATACTGTCCGGTATTACAAGTTTGAAGGTAAACATTCTCCAACGACGTGTTTAAAGGGGTATATCGGTCGAACATGGGAGCTTTGGGTCTTGGTCCGTGATTTGGGTCTCTCTTCTTTCCCTGACCTCCATTGCCCTTCTATTGACCTTGTTTGTTCTGTATGTTCAGTTGCACTTTACTGGAATTCTCATCGGTCTGTTTCACAACGACATTACTCTGAATGCCTTTAACACTGGGCCCCGCATTGTCTTGCTTTCAAGATCGTCTAGCGTCCTCTCTTCTCAAAAACTGGGCTGCCTTAGCATAGAAACGATCCAACGAAGCGGGGGGTTTCCTAGTCAACCAATTGCCAAACTCAGAATCGGGATCGATTCCCTTAGTAAATGCCATTAGAATAGAATTATCATTGGGGTTGCTAACCTCAGCATAAGCAACATGAGACCTTTCCAAATAACGCCTAAAAGTCTCTTCTAGAGCTTGGGTGACACCGAACAAGGTGTTGACATCCTTCGGTCTCGTGACATGTATACAGAATTGTTCAACGAACTTCCTTCATACACGGGCAAGGTAGGCATCCTGAATCGACGAGGTGGCTCAGCATAAAGAATGTCATCGGTAAATGGAGTACGACTTCAGGAGGTTACCCAATCGTCATTAGCAAGACCTTGACTTTGTCGGATCATTTGGCAGATCATGGTTGGAATGTCAGGCATCTGCATGTTCGGGGCTGGGGGATGGTCGAGTTCCATGTTGCTGGGACAGTCCGGGCGCTATCAGCGGTCCGTTCCTCGCCTCCTTGGCTCCCGGTCTTCAGGAATGTAGGGTTCATGAGCATGGATGTGTTGACGAAGGGCTGGATCTGGTCGATTCTGGATCTCAACTTCTAGATCTATAGCGGCAGCAGCTGCATGGTCATCGGTGGTGTGATAAGGAAGTGCCCCTCCTCGGGAGGAGGGTCCAACTTGGTACCCTATAGAAGGACCAATCCCGGCTTAGCCGAGATTGACAGCACGTTGATGCCATGAGGCTTCTGCATAATCTCCATCCAGCCGACGGCGTGTAGATCTGTGGTTGAAGTCAGATGAAGTTGAACTTTCAATCGAGGAATGTGAGACATGATCCCTCCTAGATCTCCTTCGCCTTTCTTCGTTCAACTGGTTTGCGAGTTCCATGTTGGCACGGATTTGCTGCCTGAGCTCTTGACGGCTTTGAGTAAGCTCTTGCATGAGGATATGGAACTCCACTCTGGTCACAGGACCTTGTGGATCTAAAGCTTCAGCTGATGTCTGGCCTGCAGTAGTCAGCCACGTGGGATTTTGCCTATCCCTTCCTTTTGGATCTACAGCATTTGAAGCAGTTCTGGTAGTACGCACCATGGTTGATGTAGCTCTTTCCTAGATCTTGAATAATCTGAATAGAATGAAAGGAACCATAAGAAGACAGATCTGGATCTCCTCCTTAGATTTTAGCAATCCAACAACGGTAGTAGATCCGATGAATCAGAGAAAAACGAAGATTTCTCAGCGAAAGCACCAAAGTGTTTGTACCAAAATTGGGCATAACACTCTTCGGATGTGATTGAAGAGATTAAAATGAAGAAATTAAATGGAAAAAGAGGCTAATCTAACAATCACACCAATAAAAGCATGCAGAAATAGAAAGAGACAAGAAATTATAGTGGTTCGGCTTTGTAGCCTACATCCACTTTGAATGTTTTGCTATTTATTGATGATTGACAACTTATTACAATGGTACAACACTCTAACACTCAAGTTACAGTGGAGTTGTGGCAGAGTAACGGCGTAGTAGAGTCAAAAGTCCTTTTTCTGTAGCCGTAGGGGTGCTATTTATAGGTGTAGGTCTGGAAATATCTCCCTCAAAACTCAGAACACCCCTTCTCTCACGTGGGTGGGCCCACCAGATCGACTTGGGGTCATTTGGGATCAATCCTAACCATTTTTGTATCGATCAAGATTTCGTCCATTTGGGCTGCGATCGATCAGAGACATTCCTGAGGTAGTAAGAAAGCTCCTATGAAAATTTCATAGTAATTGGACTTGTAGATTTTGAGTTATGATCGATCCAAGATTCATTTTGCAAGTTGGCTGAAGCGTGCGTATTGATCCCTGTTCGTATCAATACTTCTTCGTATCGATAGGCTATGCATCGATGACGTGAATCGACGTTCACGTAAAGATCCACTTTTCATGCCGAGTGACCATTTCTCTTGGTTTGAACATGCCTTCGTTGTATCAATCTAGTGTGATTCCTTTCGTATCGATGCTTGGACGCGCCTTCGTATTGATGCCTATGTGTTACTTCCTTCATATCAATAGCTGGTTGTTGCCTTCGTATCGGTGTACTGACTGATCGATATGAAATGTGTGAATGGGGGATCGATACGAAGAGTGTTAAGGGCTGAGAAAATGAACTCTGAGCGATGCCTGTACTTGATGGATATGAAGGGGATGGATGTGGAGTTTGATGGATACGAAGTAAGCATGTCTCATGTGAAACTTGATCGATCCATAACTTGAGCATATGAACTCCGATTGACCTAAAATTTGGAATGTTGTCTTTTATAGCTTTGTTTGTCGTGCCATGTTAATTGTAGCTCGATCTGGACTAGGACCGAATTTTCCATTATCCATAGTGGACTTGTGTATAACCAATCTTCAGGACGGATTGTCTTTGTTTTCTAGTCAAGTCCTTGGTGTTACGGCCTTTCCAAAAGGTGGGATAACAGTTGTTGCTAGCTGATTCTAGCCGATCACTCTAGAGGAAGAGGGCCCATCCCTCTTGCTTAGTCCTTTTGAGGTGCGATCCCTAGGGTAGACTCCCTAGGGTCCCCACATCTTCTTCCCAAAGTTTCATATGTATTGGACTTATGGATCTTGAGATATCATTTATTTTCCATTGAGTTGCACTTGTTTGGATGAAGTAGGCTGATCCTTTTGGTTGAAAGGGTTTACACCCGAACCCTTTTCTAGATTAAATTATATTCCATAGTTTGAGCATTATACATTGCATATCTCTTAATTTCGTTTGATCATGGCTTCATGCTATCTTCTGTACTTGATTTTTGGACCCCACAATCACCGCTCTGGGCTTACAATCCTTGATGGCAATCAAGTCTAACTTCTCCAACCAGTTTGGATATAGTTGGGTTATAATAAGCCGAACGATGCTTCTTGAACCAATGGAACTGCGTTCATGTAAGCAACACCCCTGTGTGCCACCAAATAAGCCACAGGACTGAGAAAATACTTCTCAATCTCCGGATAAGTAGAATGGACTCCTAAAATAGTCGAGTCGAAAGGGAAAAATGACTCAAGCCACTGGATCGATGGGGAAAATCGATGCATACTTCCTAAGTACCAGTGTTGCCTCCTGCAATGCTAGGAAACCCTTCGATTTTCTAATTATCGGTGTTACCCCGATAACATCGAGAGACTATCAAATTTTCTAAGTATAGGCTTTTCCCCGACAATAGGGAAAGCTTTCGATTGTAGGGTCGATGGAAAATCGGTCTCCATTTTCCAAGGATCAACGTTGCTTTGGCAATGTCAAGAAGATTCAAAACTGCCGAGTCGACAGTGAAAATCGACTCAAACCACCGAATTGATGGTGGAAATAGATCCCTATATTCTAGATACCAATGTTGCCTTGACAATGCTAGGAAACAACAAATCACTAAAACTGATTGTGAAATCAATTCATAATTGTCAAAAGTTGACATCGCCCGGAGATAGGCGATGCCGAAAGGAATAAAATGAAGCCTAGAAGTTGGCGACTATGAAGGAGAATCCAAAGAATTGAGCTATCCGTGCATGAGTTTTCGAAGATAGAAATTAATGCATGAACAAGATCTCAGCACTTTGCTCGAAAGAAATCGATCACAGTCAAGGAATCAAATGCTAGGAATCGAGCAACAAAGCCGTAGGTTCCTGGAGATGTGAGCTATCGCATAACTTAGACCAAGGGCAACTGAACGGTTTGCCTGGATTACCCGATCTCTTTATCAATTGTTTAAATCTAGTGTTTAGAGTAACCAGCCATATGGAGTGGGGGGGCGCATACCCTAACACTTGGTTAAGATGAGCTCTATTGAGCCCGAATAGAAAATAGCCATGGAGTTGGTTAAACCGAGACACATCATAGTTCTATTACGCTGGATAGAGTATTTGGCAGTCACAACAGATCTAAGTAATATAGCATGCTAAATAACCATAGAAATATTATTTACAGGCACAGAGCTGCAGTAAATAAACAAGTTACACATTTACAAGCACGGGGTTGTGGTAAACACACTCATCACATCACACAAGACAACGGTATATAACATGGAAATTGCAGAACTAGCAATTATATTATATATACATGCAGTGGCACACAAATAGACACAATACATAAAATACAGGAAAACTACACAAGAGAGATTGCAATAGAAAAGCTAATCTTTCATTACTAATATCTTTTTATATACATGGACAAACGGAGGGGGGCATACCCACACAATATCAGCCAGTTTAAGATTTAAAAGAAAGGAAAATGTACAGACTTGGTCGACACAGAAACACACCAAACCCAAAAGTGCTCCACTCCGTCAGCACTTAATCAACTCATTACTTCTTATCGCTTCGGTAAGGGTTGATCTTCTTCTGCTTTTCGCCTTTCTTTATTCCGAAAGGAGTCTGGCCTCCAGAATAAGTGTGCCCTTCTCCGGCACTAAGATCAAGCTTTTCAAATCCATCAGTGGGCATGTCTCTAAACTTTTGCTTGTCGGTCTTGATCGTAAATGGTAGAACTTGGGGCTTGGTGGTCCTGGCTCTATCTTCAACTTTACCTTCTCTTTGGTCTCTTTTCATATCCACTCTGCCATTGTTTCTTCATTAGTTGGATCGGAAGCACCAACAATCTAAACATCCTCAAGCGATGCAGAGATGTCTTCCAAGGCCGCAATTTGCTAAGCATCAGAATCAGGCCCAGAGCTTAAAGATTGAACAGGAACAGTCGTGCCTATGGAAATAGCAGTCGAGGCAGTGAAAATCACTGCAGCGCTTGAACTTTGGGAGACGGGGGCAGAGATGAAAATTTGACTGACTAATAAGTTAATAAAGAGAGCTATACAAATTAGTAGAGGGTTCGAGAGTGAAGTTGAATTTTTGTAGCATCGGAAAAACGAGAGAAATACCTGAACCAGGGCTTCTCTCTCGAACTTCAACTTTGAATTCTCCTATTGTAGTGGTGAGGAAGTAAGGCTCGATTATTGCAGCAACTGCTGAAATGGGAATGATCATCGTAGCCTCTCTGGACTTGGAAAAGGCACTTTGCGTTGACCTGAGGAGATCGGGCCAGTAAGAGCACTGGCAACATCAGCAGCAGCCTTGCTATCCTCCTCGGCAAGAATCGCTTTCCCTACGGTGAGCATCTCAATTTCTTTCGCACCAAGGTACCACACCATCATTTCCACTTCAGAGAGATTACATCCAACATGGCGTAGAACCTTTTCCCATTCATCACTAAAATCGTAGGGTAATCATTTTATAACCACTTCAGATTTCTTTGCATGATAATGCTCGCATAGAAGTATTGAAGATTGCAGTTTAGCTCTTCCCTTTCTCTTGCTCTCGCTTCATCCTCCATGTCCTTTGCCACTTCAAGATATTTAAGCTCACTTTGGAAAACTGTGAGTTTAATATCATTTGCAAGCTTCTCGATCGATAAAGTATCCATCTTCACAGCCAGCTCTTTATTCTCTTCTTGAAGCCTTCGGTTCTCCTCACAGAGACGTTCGAGCTCGGATGCTTGTTTAGAGAGGGCCTGTTTTTTAGACCATATGACTTCATCTTTTTAAACGAGCGCTTTGGCCTTCTCCTTAGCTTGTTTCTTAAAATCTATGCCTTCAGCAAGAGTGACTTTCAGCTCATTTCTCATCACGATTGTGGCTTGTTCCTAGGCTTGTTTCAATTCCTCCATCAACTTGTCCGTGCTTTCTTTTTCTTTAATGGCAAGATCTGTTTCTCTAGTGACTTTGAGCAGATCGTCTTCTCACTCCTTAACTATCCTCTCATGTTCGAGTCTTTCCTTTTCAAGTGACTCAATTTGTGCATAGTTAATTCAATTTACATTGGAAAGAGCCTTACATACAGGCTTCCACTTAAGTGTCGCATCCACGTCTTCTTGAACTCCTTGTAGCTTCTTTTGAGTAATCTCTGTCTTCACATCCTTAATGTCGTCAAACTTCACACTATGAAGAAAGAGATGTGGGTAGACAGCTAATAGGCATGGAGGGACATTAGGAAGACTAAACTTAGTAATACTTATGGACTGAATGGGAGGAGCGGTAGTTAAGGCTTGAGACAATGGGGTTTCCCGTTAAACAATAGCTTAAGCACTAATGCGTGGAGGAATAGTAGAAACTTCCGTACATGGAGGAACGAAGGAAGAAGTAGGCCCGTGAAGCTCTTAGGAATCCTTATGTTGTTTATGCACATCGTGAGAAGAGTCTCCATAAGACTCTCTCTTTCTCTTTAGTCTTTCTTATTCAATTTCAAGTCGTTTTCTTTTAGCCCTGCAAGCCTCATCGCACTCACGATCTTTCCTCTTCTATCTTTCTTCATTTTTCTCATAACGGCAAGGTGGATGAGGCTTGGGGTTATGCCTCCTATACTCGCTTCCACTACGAGAAGGAGCTTTGTACATACCACGAGCCATAAAACATGAAATGAGAAGGAAAAACATGTAAATATTGAAGTTAGGTAAGTCAAGTGTATACAGGAATGAGTGTTTGTGGTCCTAAGTGAAGTGTATGACGCCGATGACCCCTAATTACTCTACAAAACATGTACGCATGAGCGTAAGGATGGAGTTTCTCTACCTTCGTTGATACTTATCCTCGAAAAAAAAATTCGGAACCTGCTTCACCCATGATGTCACTAAATGTAAAATTGATCTTGTTCAGGTCGCCTAAATGGGAAAAAACATTGCCAAAGGAACGAGATCCAGCTGAATTCTCTTTAGTGTTTGTACCAGCTTGGTCGCCAGCTTCATTGGGACTTTCAGTAATTATGTGTTCCGAAGGAGGTGAGTAGGGGAGGGAAAGACTCATTTCTGGTGATTCACCAAATTATTCATCCCCTTTCTCGTTAGCGTGATAGTCGTTGTCATCATCACTAGCACTGCCACCCTCTTCGCCAATGGCCAGCTCCTTTCCTTCTCTTCTCATGAATACTATGTTTCTTTTCAAGAGGAATTTTAACATCTTCAACCTCATCAGTGGAGGCATCGCCCCCTACAGGTTCACCGATCTCTTTACCAATATCTTCCTTCGTGTATTCTTCACCCGACGCACCCTATTCTTCCACTTAAGAATTCTCATCGGAGCTACAAGTAGGGGCATTGGAATGAGTATGTGATCTCAAACCGCTTCGTGTTGTGGACTCAGTATCGGCAATTCTTCAGGATGAAGCAGTCAATACTCTTGCAACTTGTCGTTCGTCAAAAGGAACATGACGTTATGTTGATATGCTCTAACCGCCTTCAGGTCACTAAGCATTCTCTAATGCGCCCTTTTATCATTGCATCTCGAAAGGCCTAAGGGAAGCATACATTAAGTTAGAAACTCGGAGTTAGAGATTTTGGGATAAGTGAGATCGGTTAGAAGAAGCTTCAAAAGGAGTAGATGGCCCTTCACCGGGCTTCAGGTGAGTTGACCGGCGAGTCATTCTAAACAACAAAACTTAGTGTTCAACATGGCCAGGTATGCTTAATTTAGAATAAGAGCACTCGTGTGACCGACTCTCAGAATCCAAAAGAAGTCGACGTATGTAGACCAATTGATTCTAAGTGTTGACCGGGGCAGACACAGTGTGTTATTTACATGAACTTCAGTGTCCCGAATGCCGTGAACTGACCATCCAGTATAGAAAGCTCGCTTTCATTCATGAAACAAGTCCCATCACTATTTACAATTTTTTCTTCTGAAACTTACCCGTTATCGATGAAAATCGATAACGAATCCATTGTCTAGAGCGACGCGGAGAGTTTTTCTTTCTAAGATCCCTGGAAATTTATAAATGGAAAGGAAGTGTAACAGAATCATCTAATACGTCCGAATTCAAAGCATATCATCATATTGGAGTCTATTCGACGATCCGCACTTAGTCAATTTCATGGAAATGACAATCGAAGCTGAAGAATCAATCTTCTCTCTTGGATTATACGCGTTCAACCGAGGCAAACAATAACTTCATCATTGATTGGACACGTTTAAAAACCGGTTATCTATCTCCAAGTTGAAATCAGCCCGGCCAAGATCATCTTCTCCATCGCCTCATCTTGAGATCCACTGATGCCTACCTTTGAATCGAATCAAAATACAACTTGGCACCTAGGGCTTTAGGTTTGAATTAGGTCCAAGACTTCAAGCATCAAATATGGAGATGATTGGTCAACTTGACGCCAACGAATGGTCTGGAGGAGCAACGATAGGTGATGGTGGAGCACAAATAGGTCAATTGTGACAGCAGTTGAAGGTTCGAGATAACTTGGCAATGGAAAACCTCGATAGAAATAAATAGTAGAACAAGAAAATGTGAAGAGAAAGTATTAACAAGCGTTAACGTATAAAAAAATTGAAAATTTTCTTGAGTTAACATGTCGGTACTGACATGTTTATGTCAGTACCGACATGTTTATGTCAGTACCGACATGTTATATCTCCCTCAATTTTGTTTAAATTTGTTATAGTAAACCCATTCAACAACTTAAGGTAGAATGTGGATTCCGATATGCAAATTACATCGCCAGTGCATAGAAGAGAAATTTCAGTTCAAATTAAAGTAGATAGTTAATAGAAATCGATCAATCAAAGCCAGAAAAAAGCAGCACTTTGAGGCAACATTCAAATGATTAACTGGAATTCGCAGAATAATAGTCCAGGCCTAGATTCAATCCATAGCACACTTTGTTTTCAATGAAAGCGTACTCTGGGGGGCAAATGTTAACCGGGTTTTTACCAAGTAGAAGGCAACAGAAATTACAGCATTGAAACAAAGACAAAACGGTATGATATCTCAGAGGCACACTTAGATGAGAAAAAAACAAATCATTGAAAAATACACTAAGGGAAGAGCTCGGTACCGACCTATTCATGTCGATACCGATCTATTTTGCTTCACATTTATCCTCTCCAATTTCACATGAGTCATTCTCTATCTCTTCCATGTGTGCTCAAGTGATTTCCAAGGATTTCAAATGACTATTACAGTAGTTGAATATTTAACAGCTAAAATGGCAGAGCAAACAAAGCAATGAAAGAACAATCATTAAAATCAACCAATGATCGATGAAACCAACATGGGGCACCTTAAGATAGAAAAACAAGAAGTGTGCAAAAGAATATGACCAAATTGGAGCTAAGCATGTCGACACTGACATGAATAAGTCGGTGCCCATATATTTGTTCACCTCGGTGGGCCTCGTGATTTTTCACACTCCTTCGGGCCGACATTTAGACTTTGCTCAAACTCGACTTCTGGCCTAACATGACTGTCTCCCCTATAAATGCAAACCATAAAGAACCCAAAAGAGGATCTGACTTCTGCCATCACTGCGCGGAAGCTCTGCCTCCTCTTCATCTTTTATCTATACACAATAGTCCCCAAGGCACCTATTTTGGGCAATTTTAGGGCTTAAAATCTGTCTAACCTACGTACTTATGACTTATTCTCTTTCGAATCTCTTATAATCTTAAACAAACTATATCAAATCTGTAAGTAATAAAGCCATAAAGTGGACATGGGAAATAGATTGTTGAACCACTATAAAATCTTGTGTCACTCTGCCTTATTTCTGTTATTCTCCTTTTATTTCAACTGTTATCTGCTGGATCCAGGTCTCACGGGTTTTCTACAATCTATTCTTGGATGTTGGTCCATTTTTGGCATCAATAGTTTCAAACTTGCTTCTTTTTAACCAAAATTTCTTAACACAACCAAATTTATTGGTATACATCTTTCTTATACAATAAGATTTTTAAATTTCTCAAAACAAAAATTTCCCAAATATGTCTTTGGAAAAGAAATCCTTTAGAAACCTTTTTTCATAATTTAAGGTGTTCCCAAAATATATTATTAAATTTCTATAATGGGGTTGGATTAAGGAATTGACTGTAGGTCTTACAATAAAAATCCGATTTGCCATCCAAAGGTGATTGATGAACATACCCTTGAAAGAACTTTCCTTCGGATGTCTGTGACATATAAATTCTTACTCCGGCTTAATTGGATAAAATATGCATCTTTAATCGACCATCCATCAAAATCCATAATCGCAAGGTAGCTAGTCTCAACAATCAGGTCAAACACCATCCAGCCTCTAAAATTCTTCCATATGTCATGCTCATTCCCTTTAAAGTTGACGCCTTATGTATAGCCAACGCTTTGTGGGATAACTAAGGTAGGCATGTAAATCTTTAACTCTATAAAATATTTCCAACTCATAGTTGCTTCGCCCATTCCTTTCGGAATATGGTCGCAACTACTTTTTTAATCGGAATTTATAAAGTTAGGCATAAAATATATTAATAGATAAAAAAATAAAAGTATGTTCTCTCAATATATCCTAATCCCTCTGATCGACTAACCTAAGCTTTGATACTAAATGTAACAACCTACACTTTAATAGGCCCAAATTTCGACAAAATAGAAACCTAAGTCCATCAAAGTATGAACCGTTTGTTTGGTGCTTATAATAAGCATGCGCATATCAGAGATTGATAAATCTAAACTCATAGCAGAATTGAAAAATATAATTAAATATAAATACTGATTGAGGCTACTACCTCGGAATCAATAGCGTTTCTTGAGACATTAATTCTCCCTATCATTATCGAGCATGAGAGATAGCAAAAATTCTCCGTCAACCGATCACGCCTTGCTTCAACAACCTGTTCCTCTAAGTCTATCATGTGGGTTATAATGAGGAGAGGGCCAGAACAACGTTTTGGACTGGAAAATCTATACTTTGTCCATAACATAAATTTACCCTGATTAGTTTCCATTTAATTATTATGTCTATTGTGCATGATATTTCTACCTAACATGATTCATCTACCTAACCTTCTCCAAGGTACAAAATACTAATGCATGTCTATCAGCCACTTAATACTTTCAAAATATGAAGGGGCTCCTAGCATTGTCATCATTGGTCTGTTGGTCATAGCTACAAAGACCTTTGACCACTATCATGGCTTTATAGTACACAATAGCCATACTACTAACACATCTATCGTCATTGACGTCTTAGCCATGTAAGAGATAGTACCTAAGCCATTTAATACCTTATTAATTAGGACTGGACAGACTTCTGAACATTTAATACTTATATTCTAAGGAAATACTCATTTTAATACCTAACCCAAAACAGACTCCTCACTGGTACTATCTAGCTGACATCGCTTGGAATCTCACCAGGCCACTTAGTACTTCTTTATAGGAGAAAGGCGGACCCTATAACAGTCACTTACTACTTCAAACCCAAAGCGAACACTCATCGAGATATCCACTACTGCTCCTAACTGCTAACTCGGACCATTTACCTATTTATTAATTAGGGAGAAGGCGGGCCCTCAACCAACCACTTAATACCTCCAACCTGAAAGTAGGTCCTATGGTTGCATATTCATTTTCCATAGGTCCTATGGTTGGAGATGTCTTACATCAGTAGAAAGTGTACACAACTGCTAGTAGCCTCAAAGTGAAGGGCAAACTTCTATTGTGTAACTCTATGGACTTCTTATTCCAACCCATTAAGTTCATATAATTATTTTAAGTTTCATTCTAAGCTTTATTATTCTAAGTAGAATATTGGACTTAGCCTACTAATCTTCTTAAAATTTATTTAAGGCTATAATATAATTTACCTTAAATGTTCAATTATTACTTTTAATTGATTTTTCCATAAATGCCAACTTATCCATAATGAATAATCATTATTCTGACAGACAATTCCTAAAACATTTGTTCATTTACTAAACTCTTATTAGTAATTTTCCTCTAATTATTCCATAGTTATTAACTAACATTTTTATATATTAGTCCCATTAATCAATTTACCCTATTAACTTCCTGTAACTCCTAAATTCATTTCATATTTATTACCCGTTAATTAGAGTTACAACCTTCCTAACTTTCTTTCCTATTTCTTTGATTCATTATCCGATTTATTTCTACATTTAACTATATTAAAGCGAATATTACATGTAAATTGTCGTATTAGTTGAGTTTCATTTTAATTGATTAGCGCAGTTAAATACGTATAAACATTTATTTTCATTAATTACATTGTAGTTATAAATCTTCAATGAGAACATTCTTTTCCATACTTAACTATGGAAATTACATGTCTTAAAAGATTCTCAGTTGTGATTTCCATAAAAGATTTGCCTCGTTTTAAATTACAAGGAATGTTCTTTCTTATTTATTTGAAATAGATAGTGTAAACTATGACTAGTGACCACATACCTTACACATCTCTTTCTTTTATTTACATATGTTCCTTATCAAATCAAACATTGTGTTTTTCTATGGAAATAAGAAAATCAAATCAACTTATAAAAATTAAATAGAGATCCTTTCCAATAATTAAAGTGCATAAAATTCACATACCAACAATATTAGAGGAAGAATCAAGATTCTACTATTATTTTTAATACCCAATTATAGATCTGGAATAGATCATACAACTTGTCAACCTTTATCTATTATAACTTTTGGGACTAGTTTTCAAATCTGAGTGTAAAAAACAATTCCAACCAAATTCTCTAGGATAAGAATATGTAAGATATGTTTTATATGTTCAATTTGAGCCTACAATTCACATATATTTATTAATTTAGACATAAAATCAAATTAAAGCCAACAAAATAAATTTCAATATTATAAATAACATACAAAATTTCCCCCTTGCCTTTTAAAGCGTTCCAAATCTCCAGATCCAAATTAAATCCTTTGATTCAACTCCATCTCCTTTTTAGTCTAAGAAATATGTATAAAAAGGGTATATACATATATTAGAATTTCAGATTTGAGAAGAGATTTGGGGTTGGAAGGGAATATAAATTTATTATATTAAAATCTACCTTGTTATCACATAGCGTTGATTCTCTCTTCTTCTATTTATTTTCTTTTCTTCTCCAATTTGTATAAGTATAATTTACATTATAATTTGGAAGAATAGTGGAGAAGAAGAAATGACAGATCTTTTCTATTCTTTCTAGAAAATATAAGAAGAGGATGGAGGATTAGGCCTGAATTTATAGGCTTTCAACTCAACCGTGGTCATTAGATTAAAATATATTATATCCGGGTTGTTGGCCCAAGGCAAACCATAGCCGTCGGCACTTAGACCGGTTGGCCGCCCCTCCATAGAGTCGACTACCAGAGGTAGACCTACCTCAATGAGGGTGTTGAGCGGTGGGTCCCGGTATTTACTTATAAACGTTATTTTTTTATTAATTATTTTCGTTCTGAAATCGTTTATCGTCCTTAACTTCTTCTTTTAAACTCCGACTGTGAAACTCCAAATATGAAAGTTGCTCAGAAAATCATCACGAACGCAATAGTGCAAGTTTCGTGGCCAAATTCCACAGTTTGCACAAATTTCATTTTTTGAGCCTAATTAATTACCTAACTAACATAAATTTATGGGGTGTTACACAATGCATGTTGAAACACCTTGAAGCCATTGCAAGTTGGCACACCTAGGTCTATCGCATGTTGATGTTTCCTTTGCTATCGCAAGTTGATACATGTTAGGGAAATCGTTAGTTGTTTCCCAATGTAGCTATTACATGTTGACTTCAATTTGGCTACCGTAAGTTGATCCAATCATAGCTATCACATGTTGATTCAACTTATCTATCTCAAGTTGGCTCCAAACATAGCCATCACATGTTGACTCAAACTTATCTGTCGCAAGTTGATCCAAACATAGCTATCGCATATTGACTTCAACTTAGCCATCACAAGTTGATCCCAAACATAGCTATCACATGTTGACTCCAACTTAGCCATCGTAAGTTGATCCCAAACATAGTTATCATATGTCGAGTGTTTATAGGCTATCATGAAATGATATGACAATTCTATAATTAATTTAAAACTATTTTATTACCATTTAATGTAATTACGTTTCACCTAATCCCTCCCTCACACACACACATATGTCAAGTTCCCATTGGTTTACCCAAGATTTACGGTGCTTTTTCGGAATTAGTTAATTACTTAATTAACTTATTTATTTCCCATTACTAATTAACTTTTTCGTTTGTTAATTAATCCATAATAATTCAGTAATGCATGGTAAAAAATCCCAAAAATTCATCGAAAATGCAAATTAGTATATTTGGCTTTCTATAAAATTTCGAAGGCAATATAATTATTTTAAATAATTTAGTTTCCAAAATTAGGCCTTTTCTCCACTAAAAAAATCATAATAATTCCATATAATTTTAGAAAATTATGAAATTAAAAAACCATCTTCAAATTACTATTTCACACATCATACAAAAATTTCAAGTGATTTGGATAAGGTTTGATTTACGTTTTAGTTTTAATACATCAAAACCATCATCTTAAAATTCCCAAATATGAAAAAATATTATTTAGCATTCATTCATTTGTTCATCATCATGAAAACATCAAATAGGCATACATCCTAACCCATATGGATTTGAAAGTTTTTAGAGAAATGATTACTCACCTTTGGTTTGATTAAACTTGATTAAAGCCTTGGTTTGCTTAAGAAATGAGTGCTCCTTCTCTTTTCCTTAAAATTCTTTCTTTTTTTTTCTTGAAAATGTGACCAACCTAAGCTCCATGTTTTCTTTCTTTTTGTTTATGGAAAAAATGAGAGAACGAATGAGGAGTTAGGGTATAAAGGTTTATTAATTTGGGCTTTGGGCTAAAACTTCATTCTAGCCTACTCTTCACAAATCCCTAACTCTTCATCCTACATTCATTCACTTTCTATGAATTAACTTGTCTTTATTTCATTTAAGTTAATTTGATTAATCATTTATTTAATTAATTTCCCCTATATTATAGTACCCCAAATATGGGAGAAGCGGCCTACGTACATGATATCAGGATCTACAGAGATAGATCCAAAAGATTATTAGGATTGTAACCCTATCATAGATACCATAATGAAAAGATAAAGTATAGATAATTCCAAGTGCGGAAATGTTCCAACGCAATCTAGAATCATCCTTTCTAAGAAGGATGCTCTTCGTACTAATGAGTGGAAGGAGCATATGAGCATCTACAATCAGTTTCAAGATGTACGCTATGCTATGTACAAGACCGATTGAGGCTTATGCATTATGATGCATAAGCCGAGACTAGTATAATCCTAGTGAGAAGCATTGGACATATATATAATGTATTCTTAAGTATTTGAGAATTACCAAGGAATTGTTGCTTATATAAAGAAATGACAACCTAATTATGAAGCGGTATACAGATTCCAGTTTTTAGTGTGAAATCGATGACAATATACCCGTAATTAGTTATGTTTTTACGTTAAATTGGGAGTTTTTTAGTTGGGAGAGTTTCAAATAGGAAATAGTAGCCGATTCAACAATGAAGGATGAATACATTACCCTCAAGAAGCAACTAAAGAAGCGGTCTAGATGCATAAATTTATGACTGAGCTAGGGGTGATTCCAAAAAGTTGAGAATCTAATGACATTATTTTTTGATAACAATTCTAGGACGCAAGTCATGAAGAAACCAACATCTCACCATAAGTCAAGGCACATACCTCGAATGTTCCACCTTATTTGAGAGTTTGTCGCTAATAAAGAAGCAGTGATTGATAGAATAAGTACCAAAGACAACATAACAGATCCATTCATGAGGGACTAGCTCTGTCGGCTCTAAGCAAACCGATCATATGGATAGAACTTATATTCCAAAATTGCCCTAAATGCAAGTGTGGGATTAATAGAGCTAGAGGTATTCCCCAGGATCATTTTGTCATTTATTATAAAATATTAACTCTACAATAAAATCTTGTTCAAAATAAATGGTATTTTCTTTCTATTATATATATACTTAGTCATATTATGATATGTTAATTAATTACCTAATTTAAGTATTTTAAATAGAAAATCCTTAAATGATATGCTATGTGATAGTAATTACGATGTGTGTAATCATGAGAATTTCATCACATTCAAAATGAGATATTATTTTAAATATTCCTAGTCAAGATGTTTAATATACATCCCTTGAGACTAGAGTATGTAACATTATGCAAAAGATGGGTAATGTATTATTCATGGCTGCTGGGAGCTCAAGGGTTATGTATTGATAGTTATTTGATAACTATTGAATGACTCATTCAAGGGCCTTCTATTGGTTGATATAACTAAGGTGAAACAGAGACTCTGTAAGTGACGATATTACACTGTTCTATTGACTTGAGAATCTCGTTGAACTTCAATGTCGACATCCACTTTGATTATAGCTAAATCATGACATTAAGACTATCAAGAGACTATAGTTAAGTCTTAGTTGAATCATTAGAAGTGAAACACTATTTGATAGAGAATCCGTCTCCTCATTTATATAAGGTTAATATCACGGTTAACTATAGTCAAGTCAAAGTCTCTGGCCAGAGCAATTTAGTTAATAATAATTGTTATTATTTAAGTAAAGGCTTTGTGTATGGACTAACCAAGTTGAATGCGAAAAATATTAAAATTTTGACCAGAATTAAATTCCATTAATCTTAAAGTGATGCAGTTTTGATGAAGAAAATTGGTATAAATAATTGTTACACCGGATTCTGCTTAAAATAGTAGAATTGGATTTCACTAAAAAGATGTGTAGATAATAAATTCGGCTAAACTATGACAATACTAGCTAAGGTGACGTGTGAACGTTAATATTCAATTTGTTCGATATTAATCGCTGACTGAATTTACATCTTTGAGTCGCGTAAACTTAATGATGAATACTCTGAAATACCACATGATTTCATTAATTTATAATTATAGTAAATCCATTAAATTAATTAATATTTATGAAATATTAATTATTAAATTTTATTTGATTTTTTAACGCTATAAGTATTTAATAAAGTGTGTATATAAAATTTATATATCTACGTATCGATATACAGTATCGATAACTATTAAAATTTGATTTAAATCAATTAATTACTAAATGGTTTTGGGAAAATTTTGAAGGCTTATCTAGGCATAACATGGTCCGCTATAGGTGTATGGGAGAGAAGGTTTTAAATGTTTCAAACTGTTTTGAATAGGTAGAAAAGAAAGAGTAAAAGAAGAAGACCTTTTCTCCTCTTTTACTTCTTCTTAGTGCCACTTATGTACATCAACTCACTTCATTTTTTGGATCATCATCTTAATTATTCAGCTGCAAGTATCAAAGCTCTATAGTTCAAAATTTTCCAAAGGTAAAATCAAATTAAAAGAAAGGTGGTGCTTGTCTCTAGATCGTAGCAAATCTGGAGGCTGCTTCAATCTGATCTCGGAGTTATTTAATCATTCAAGGTGTGAATCTTAGGTCACCTCTTTAGATAATTATCAAATCCCAGTTTTGATTATATATTACATTATGATAATGTAGATCAGATCCCCTATTATATTGAATTTATATATGTCTATTTTGTCTGATTTAATAAATGTATTCAAACTGATTTAGAAAATGTTACAACATCATTATGGTAAACATATATTTTTTTGGCCGAAATATTTTACTTAAATAAGTAATTATAATTTTAAGACTATTTTTGAGTTATCTAAATAATTTTATAATGTTTTAAATACAATATATATTACACATATGTTAAATTATTTAAACTATTTTCAATGCATATATGCTTTTAGCTATAAAAAATATTATAAATTCGTTATCATAAATAATTATTAATTTTTTATAAATATTTTTAAATATATGAATGCACATATATATTATATATACATATACAAATCCGTATGGATTTGATAAAAATTGAATTTTTTACTTCTATCGAAATTATATATTCAATATATTTTAATCTGTATATTTATTTTAATAATAATATTATTTAATTTATAAATAAATCTAATTTATAAATTATGAATATATGTGTGTATATATTTTTGAATTAAGATATATTTTAAGAATATACATATTATATTTATATTTAGTTCAAAATTTATACATTGATTTTTTTTTAAATTGTACATCTGATTGAATTATTTGATGTCAAAATTAGATTATTTAAGATATTAATTTCAATTTCAATTTATATATATATATATAATTATATATGTATGTATGTATGTATGTATGTATGTATTTTGAATTAGTCAAATTAATTTCAAGTAAAATATACGTAGTTATCATTTTATTATAATATCAAAATTTATATATATATATATCTGTTTGTGTGTGTATGTATATTTTTAATAAAACTATGGATAATAAAAACATATATAAAGGGCGAATATGTCCGTTGTGGTGTAAATGACAGCCTATAAACGTACATATTGACTATTGACACTATTTACATATTGCACATGCATTGTACACATATGAGTGTATTTGATACACTTATAATCTAATTAATTTAAATTAAATAAAATTATTTTTGAAAAAACGAAATAAAATAAGATTACAAACCAATTGAATTTGAAATCATGGTCTTCTCTATTCACTTCTCTGCCCCGTATAATGCAGGAGACTACAAACCAATTGAACTTGAAATCGTTGAGGAAAATGGAGTGATGATCCCTCCTCCAATTGTAATGCAAGCTGGTTTGGACTATTGGTCTGAATATTTGGTTGGTTTCTTTTTGGATCCTAATCACCGCCTTCATGATAAGACTAGAGTTTGTCGTAGGGCTTGGAAGCTTCGTGGTGAATTACGTGTTATGCTGGTTGACTCCGTGTATTTTCTTAAGTTTTCCTCCTCCGAGGAACGTCGGTTTGTTCTTGAGGCCGAGCCTTCTTTTTTTAATGGAAAACCTTTTATTATTTCTCTATGGACTCCAACAGTAGCTAGTGCTCGTGAACTGGTTCATTCTATTCCTGTTTGGGTTTACTTTTCGCATATTCCCTTTGCTTTACAGCCATTGCTTGGTTTGAATTGGCTAGCTTGTAACGTAGGCAAATTGAAATGTTTTGACTCTAATACAATCGCGCGTGAAAAATTGGTGTATGCAAAGGCTCTAATTAAAATTTCCCTAGATAAACCCCTCCCTTCCTCTATTCCTGTTCAGCTAGCTGTAGGGCATGTAGTGGAAGTCTGTGTTCGTTACGGATGGGTACCATACATTTGTACCGCCTGTCACACCTTATCATCGCCTGCAAGCATTCTGTCATCTCTGCGGCTGCTCCTAAGATCCCTCTGCCTCGCCCCCCTCTTAGGAAATGGGTTCCTAAGGTTTCTTCCTCTGACTCTCAGTCAGTTATTCCTCTTGCAGTACCTTTATCTGGTCCAGATCCGCCTCCTTATTCAGTTGCTAGGCCTGCCTCCCCTACCGCCGTTGTGGTCCCTTGTGACGTTTCAACTACTCCTATAGCTGCTCCCGATCCTGTGCCGCCGTGTTTGCCTATTGTTTGGGTTGAGTCTGAGAGGTGTTGGGTTGATCTCAAATCTAATATGAGATATAACCCCTCGGAGGATTCCTTTTTTAGATTTGTTTCTGATGATCATCTGGACCTCAGATGCCTTCGTTACAGTACTTCTGGTGATTCTTTAGTTCTCGATTTGGACGGTCAGGTTGCAAGGTCGAATTTTGTCATGTTAGCTGATACTACCTGTGATCGATCTTTTATATACTCTTTTGATTTTGTGGATTATGACCCTACTCTTGCTGTGCTTTTTCGCCCTTTTGCTAGTATTATTGGGAATGACCCTGTGGAATCTTCCTAGGTGTTTGCTGACGATGGTGCTTCTTCCTCACCTGAGGAGACCTAGTCGAAATTGATATTTATATTAGCTGTGGCATCTCAGTCACAATCTTGTGTTGTTTCCTTTTTATTAGTAGTTAAGGTGCTTGTACCTTACTCCTGTATTTTAAGTTTTTATTACGTTCGTAATAAAAAGTGGATGGTCCACTATAAAACCGGCTAGCCTTGCCCAAAAAAGATTTTATTTAAAGCAATTTTAGATTGGATCTAACATCAATTAGACTCCGTAGGCTGAACAACAATCCAAAATTAGATTTTTTTTTTTGAAATTCACCCATTTAACCAGCTGCAACCCGACCTAGTTTCTTCATAGTGTACGTAATGCTCTCCATAGGATGAAAGGTGAAATACTCATGAACGTTTAAGGTACAAAAGATTACGTACATGTAATTATTTGGAACAATTACAGAATAGACATACTAATGAAAGAGTCAGTGTTATCCCTTAGGGGTTATTATGTAATCTATTACATATGTCTAACTCTATAGTAAATCTTATTCATTGTAATGGTGCTTGTTTTCTTTTATATACTTTGTTATATTGTGATATAATTAATTAAGCAATCAATTTAAAGTATATAATAAGAAATCTTTGAATATAGTAATTAGTTGCAAATAGTTGCAATCATGAGTGATTAATCATAAAATAAAATGGCATTTCATTTTAAATATTCCAGGTCAAGATGTTTCAAGAAAAGGATATTGATTCATCCGTTAAGACCAAAGTGTATAACACTCTCCAAATATTGGGCAGTGTATTACTCATGCCTACTGGAGGCTAAAGCAGTTGCGTAGTCATAGTTATTGGATGGCAATAGAGTAACTTGTCCGAGAGTTTCCCATTAGTTGATAACAACTAAACCAAACATGAAATCTCAGTGTGACGTGTCACTCAGCTCCCACGACTTGAAATTACTATAGAAATTCATTGTGAATACTCCACTTTGATTATAGTTAAATCATGGCATAGTGATGTATCAAGCAACTATAGTTGGGTCTAAGTTGAATCATTATAAGTGAAGCACTATTCAATAAAGAATTTGTCTTCTCAATTGTACGAGGTTAGTATAAAGGTCAATTGTAGTCAACTCAAATTCAAAATCTTTGGCTAGCCTAGTATGGCTAATAATAAATGTTATTATTGAACCAAAAACCTTGTTTTTGGAGTAACCAAGTTGAATGTGGGTAATATTTGAATTTTGACCAATACCAAATTCCATATATCCTAAAGTGAAATAGTTTTGATGAAGAAAACGTGTATAAAATATCATTACTAATGGCACCGCTTAAGAAAATGTGAAATTAATTTTTTACCTAAAACATTTGTAAGTGATGGATTTGGCCAAACTATCACAATACTGGCTCTGCTGATGTATGAACATTAATATTTGAATTAGTCAAAATTAATCACTGACTGAATTCATGCCTTTGAGTCTCGCAACTATATTCGTGAATACTTTCGAAAAACCACATAATTTAATTAGTTTATGAAATGTTATAGACTGTTTGAATTAATAAATATTTGAGAAATATTAATTATTATTAATTTATTTGACGTTTTGTGTATTATTAGCAATTATTTGAATGTATATATAAAAGTTATATTTACGTGTATCGATATATGATATCGGTATACTTTTAAACGGGGTTTAAATATGAAATAATTACTCGAAGAGTTTTGGAAAGTTTGCACCATATAGATGAAATAATGTGGCCAGTCATTCAAGGGGAGAGATAAGGTGGGGTTATTGAAAATTAAAGGGGAATTAATTAGGGAGGTTTTAATAAAGAAAATTAGAAATGTTCCATTCTCTCCATTTAAACAAATCCCCTAATTTTATTTCCTACAACCATTTTTCATTCTCCTTTTTTTCTTCTATCCATGGCCGCATTTATTATTCATCTTTTCCAAAATAGAACCATCTCCAAAAAAATCAAAACTTCAAATAAAATTAACAGCTATGTAGTTCAACTGTCCCTTATGAAACTTGAGTATATATTCAAGGATTTGAGGAGGGACTTCCAAATCAAAATGTCACTTATTAGCCAGATCTAAAAGTTATATTCTAAATTTAATTTGTTTTCTTAGATGTAATACAATTAATTTTATGTGTACGTATTATTTCCTAACATTGATTTAGAATTGGTAATACAATTTAAACAACTTGTTGAATGATTTGATATGTTTTTAACTTGATAAATTAAACCAAAATTTATATATGCATAAAATAATGTTTTAGGTTATGAATCTATATTTTAAAGTTACATATAATAATATTCTAAAAATATTATACAATTTAATAATTCAATTATTTCTGTTTGAACTTTTTACAATCCCAAAATATAGAGATTATTGATATCTTATTCGATTTGATTTATGCAAATTTGGTTTTATAATATCCTGATTGTTTATAAAACAAATTTTACATTTGGATTGAAACTGTATATATGTATGTATGTTTGTATGTATGAATGTATGTATATGTATATGTATATGTGTGTGTATTTGCAAACGCATCTTAAAAGTTTAATGTAATATGGATGTTTATTTTTGAATCAATTGGAAATTATTTTGGGTTAATCATTATATATATATATATATGTGTGTGTGCGTGAGTATAAACATTTATATTTATATTTTATATTTTTAAGGCGCATATTTTAAAAGCAATTTTTTCATAAATTTATTTTTCATTGAACAATTTATAATTGAGACAATAATATATATATATATATACATATATAGCAAATATATACATGATAGATATAAATCTCAGTATTTACACATGTATATATTGACATGTTATTGTTTTTTGCTTTTTTCATTTTAAAATATTGTTGTAACATATCATCCCTTGTATATTGATTAGGTGTAATATTAATTAATTATTTGCAGAAGAGGAAAGGTGGAATTATTCAATGATGCCCCATTTATCTCTTTCCTTTTAGATCTCGATGTGATTATATCTTGATCTAATTTCATGTTTCTTATCATCCTTAAATGCTAAACAATACACTCATGATATGTTTCGTATGTTTGTCACACCTTTTAAAATATAAATATATTTAACATATTCATACCTTTTTAAATTTCACACTTAGTTAACATAGATTTAATTAATTAAGAATAAGATGTATTAATACAATAATAAAAACTAGATTTAACAGAGTGAAACCCATTAGACTCTATAGGCCCACTAAGACCCAAACAGAGAAATATTTTGAAACCTATCCTTTTAACCCATTGCGAAATTGGTGGGTTCCATCCACCCAAGAGACTTCGGTAAGTTATTGTAACTAAGAAATATAGAGGATATCACGTGATGATATGTAGTGGTCTTCCGACTTGAGAGTACTATGGATCTTTTACATGGATGCATTACTTTGATTATGGAAGTTTACCCATTATTAGTTCAAGATACGATCATTTTTGGATATGTGCTGAAGTTGATAAAATAAAGGGTGTGCCTTAGTGGCTATTGTATAATTTATTATATAACTTAACTCTTATACAAGGATCTTATTAAAAATAAAGTATGCTTTTGTTTTTATTTCTATTTAGATGTTGTTAAATTATGATATTAATAGTAGGAATACATTAAACATATATAAGTGGAAAATCCTTAGAAAAAGTATTTTATCGATTACAGTTGTGAATGTATTCATCACTACATGTTTTGAATCAAATATCAAAATACTTATCCTTGAATGTTCATAGTCAAGATGTATCGAGAAGAGGATATTAATACATCCGTCGAGACTAGTGTATGTAATGCTCTTGTAACACCCTGTAAAATTTACTGTTAGTAATAAATAATTATTAAGGCTCAAAGATGAAATTTGAGCAAACATTGGAATTTAGCCACGAAACTTGCACTATTGTGTTTGCTGATTTTCTGAGCAGCTTTCATATTTGGAGTTCTACGATCAGAGTCTAAATGAAGAAATTACCAGCGTTTAAAGTTTTCAGAACGAAAATAATTAAAAAACAAAATTAGAAATTAAATATTATTAAATGTAGGCCCTATAGTCAACCCCCTCTATGGGCTAGTCGACCACATATAGGGGAGCAGTCAATCAGTCATATAGTGGTGGCTAGGATTTGAACCTTAGCCAAATGACCAAGATTTAGTTATTTTAATCCAACAGATACGGTTGATTCGAGCGCCTATAAATACAGGCCTAATCACTCACTTTTCTTTTCGTATTTTCTGATCAAAGTAGCGAAACTTTGCCATTTCCCCATCCTCGCTTTTCTAGAAATTATAAAATATTTTATATTTATACAAATCAGAGAGGGGCGGAAAATAAAGGATAAGAGAAGAAGCGAATCAATGCTGTAAAAGAAAAAGGTAAATTTCATTATTATAAATCCATATTCCCCTTAACCATAAATCTCTTCTCAGATCTATAATTCTAATGGTATGTATACACCCTGTTATATGTATTCTTTGGATTGGAAAGGAGGATTCAAATCAAAGGAATGGATTTAGATTTGGGAGATTTGAAAAGGTTGATAGGCAAGTGTGAAACTATATAATTTTTTACAACATTGAAAATTATATCATTGAACTTTATCTAATTATTGTGCTATATAAGATCTAGTGAGTTATAGGCTTAAAATGAACGTATAGGAATATCGCCTACATATTTTGCAAAATAGGTAATTGGAATAGGAATGTTATTTACACCATAATCTGGAAATTTGAAAATGAGTCCCAATTTTTTTTAAAGTTGTAAAGTTTATTCCATATTTATAGTTGAGTTATAAAATGTTAGCATTAGTTTATATTTCTCTAATTTAACTTGGAATGTGAATTTCTATGTTTTAATTTGTTAGGAGTAGAGTACAATTTAATTATATTTATTTGAGTGTAATTTTCATAATTATCTAATTCCACAAATATATAAAAAGTGCATCGTTTGAAATAATAAGGAATATACCAAAAATGAAAGGGATGTGTAAAGTATAGAAGTTCTCCTCCATAGTTTGCACTGTCTATTTCAATATAACGAAAATAAATAATTCCTTGTAATTTCTGGCGAAGCAAGGCCTCACTTTTGGGTTAATTTATGGAAAGCTATAATGGTAATCATTTTTGGAACAATAGCTCTGATAAACAAAAATATGGGAAGGAATGTTCTAATTTAGGAATTAATAGTCAGAAATAGAATATATATACACACACACACATACATATATATACGTATAACTATGTTTATCAATTAAAACAATTATAGCGTAATTAACGACGATGTTTGTGTTAGTTATTAGTAGCATTTTAAACTATAAGACTAGGAGGTGTAGGTGGAAAAGTGATAGTAACTCCAAAATTAATAAGGTAATAAATGGGTAGTTAATTGGGAGTTATAAAAATTAAATGAGAACCTAAATGCATTCAATGGGACTAGTTAAAAGATGTAATATGGCATTTATGGAAAAAAGAAATAGGCGTGAATAGATTGAATTAGAACAAATAAATAAGTATCATTAGAGACTGTCCAATTAGAATAATAATAATTATTATATATAATTGACATTTATGGAATATAGTAAATAAGTGTATAATATAGGGATTAAATATTAGGAAGCAATATAATTTTCATAATAGGAAATTATATAACTTTAGTAACATGTTTACGATGAGTGTGAAATAGTGGGCCTAGCCAATATTTAGGCCCGATATAACTGGTTTGGGTTGGGATGTGAGGTTAGTAGAGTTATACAACAGAAGTCTGCCATTCACCTAGAGTCTACGAGCAGTTGTGTATACTTACTACTGATATCGGACATCTCCAACCATAGGACCCGTGGGGGATGGATATGCATTTGCGTATAGGTAGAGGAAAAAATACCAAGGGTTCGCCTTAGATTTTGAAGCATTAAATGGCCCAGTACTTTTAAGGAAATGATGCATGCTTCATTTCTAATAAGAGGTATTAACTAACTGAAGGGGCATTTTCTTTGACTAACATTAGGTTAGTCTAAACAGGATGTCAGCTGTGGAAGGTCTGAGAGCGTTATTGGCATTTTTGTTGGACCGGTATTTAATAGCAGGGCTAGCATATAGGCTATGATCACCACCAGTCCCTAGTGATTGGTAGCAAATGACTCGGGTTATGCCCAAACATATTTTGCTTCCTATTAGTGTAGAGTCCATATGGGATACGCATATACCTTAAAGTTTAGTTGGTTAGTTGTTTGTTTGTTGGAGGTGGGCTAGTTAACCCTTTGATGAGTCTTTGAGATGCATTATTGGTACAATAATCAAATTATAAATAGATAGAGGTCATTAATCTGTGTAGCTAGAACTAATCGACTAGCGTTTATGTTGCGGAGGGCCCACTTCAGGGTTGAGGTATTTAATGACCGTTGGGTCTACCTCCTCCCTATCCAAGAAGTATTAAGTGGCCAGGGTTTTTGGGTAGTTTGTGATTAGATGTGTGTGTGTGTGTCGATACATATATAATTATACCTCGGAGTAAGTTAAGCATATCGTACGCATGCATAGGATTTGATGGATTAGCTATAAATAACAGACATAACACTTAAATGGAAATCAATCAGCATAGATTAGTGTTATGGGTAAAGTATGTAATTTTCCAGTCAACAGAACATTGTTCTGATCCCCTCCTCATTACAACCCATAGGATATAGAGGGACATGTTAATGGAGCAAGACGAGAACCATAGATGGAGAAGTCTTCTTATTCATGCTCGGTTCTGCCAAGACAATCAGATACCTAAGGAATACCATTGATTCCAAGGTAGCAGTCTCAGTCAGCACTTATGTTCTATTATATTTTCCATTCCACTATAAGTTTATGTTGATTGATCTTTGATATATTTATGTTTATTATAGGTTACCAAAACCAACCATCCATGCCCTGATGGACTTGGGTTTCTATATAGTCGAAATTCAGGCTCATTAAGGTACAGGTTGTTACATCTAGTATCAGAGCTTAGGTTAGTCGATCATATGAATTAGGATACGTTGAGTTAACATATTGTATTTTTACTTATAATTATAAGCCGAGTTAACATATTGTATTTTTACTTATAATTATACATATATTATATGCCAAATTCTATAAATTTCGGCTATAGAGTAGTTGCGACCATATCCGAAAGAATGGATGAGGCAATTTTAAGTTGGAAAAATAATAGAGTTAAAATTTATACACCTACCCCATATACCCTCATCGTGCGTTGGTTGTGCCGTAAGGCATTGATCAAGAAGAGCATGATCATGACATATAGAAGAATCCCAAAGGCTGGATGATACTTAACTCCTTTGTTAGGCTTAAGATGCCTTATGACTCTGGATTTTGATAGGCTGTCGATTGAAGATGTATATTTCATCCGGACAAATGGGAAGTAAGGAACAACATGTTGCAAATATCTAGAACCAAGGTATAATGAGAGTGGAGCTACTTCCTGTAAGAAGGTATACACTAATCACTGTAATATGATAACCGAATTTTTGGTGAAGATGGGTTAAGATTGAATAGGAAGAAGGAAAGTCCAAAAGAAAAGACGACTAAAGTCCATTTTTAAGTCAGACCCCATGTGACAGAATTTGAAAAAAAAGATTAAAATTCCTTGAAATGTTTTGAATGAATTTTTTAAAGGATTTATGGAGAAGTTGTTTTGAAAAAGCAAAGAAAATTGGAAGTTCTTAGTTTAAAATTGGTTTACTCAAAAAAATTTGACTTAATTATTTTCGAAAAAAGGGTTCTTCATTTTTGAAATAAATAGAGAGCGTATGTTGGCTCGATGATTTTTTCTATTTGCAAAATTGAAAGTTTTTAAAATTCTTTCATCAAGGGGTGGGTAAATGGAAATGATACTTAGTTCAGATGGAGTATGGTGTAAGGAAGCGTAGGAATGCTCGATAGCAAAGATAGAAGGAATATTCCCGTATAAAGAATATACGGAGAATAACATCTAAAATAATTTCAGGTTGATGATCAATGGAGTATAGGTAAGTGTACTTGGAGATTGAAGAAGAAGAGTGCCCGGTGAACTAGACGGAAGGCTAAGGCAGCATTATGTAAAAGGTAGGGATTTCTTGGAGCAGTGTGGATCATGTCGAATTGAAGAAGATGAAGATGGCATGAAATGATGTAGGGTCAACCTGTAGCAGTCGACCCAAAATTTGGGCCCAAAATAGGGTCCAGGTTCAATTTGGGCCCAAAATTCAGCAACTGGTCAACCTGTAGCAGTCGACCGTTAACTCTAGAGCGGTCGATAGGTTGTCAGGTAAAATGCGCAACCCGAACCTTGAACGTGACATATAGCCGCGTCAGGCTTAGCCCTACTCATTCCTTCGCCTTCCTCATATTTCCTTCCTTCAACTTCCTCTATCTTCCTTCAAAACATGAGCGCCGCCTCTCCCCTTTGACCCAGCCGCAATGCCGCCCCGAAAATGCCAAGCAGCAGCAAGCGTGCTTCAGATCCAGGCCTCTCTCTAGACATGAACCCAAACTCCCATCCTCGAACATAACACAGTCTATGGCACCACCACAAATCGCTAGCACCTCCTCATGCCACCCGAATCTTACACCCCAAGGGATTGCCTGGCTCGACCGAAATGACAGAGATTGTAGAATACAATATAGCCTTTGATTTTTGTTTGATGATAATAAACATATATATATATTCGTTTAAATGTATTTTGTTATTGTACTATTTTATTTTTCCACATAATTAAATAAATATTTGTTGAATAAAATAAATAACTCAGAATTCATATTTAAACAAATATTTTATTCAAACAAATATTTTATTACAAATTCAAAAAGTACAAATTTGAGCTCTCACTACATTTACACATTTTCAATTACAATACAATTTCAATTACAACACAATTTTCAATTTACATTTTTCACCTCACTACATATTCACTCTTCACTCGTATTTTGATCTTCAACTTTGTTCCAACCTATATCCAGCATCTGAACTATCTGCAAAATAAACACTGACGCGGTAAAATTGAAAAAGAAATATTTTACAGCGTACAATGAAGTGTGTGTTTGAAAATATTATTTGCCTCAGTTATTTAGGTTGTTCGTCATCATTTCTTTGAATTCATCTTACACAAACAACTTGTGACATGCACAGTGTATCATTATACATGCCACAAGGTCGTGCACACCGATATACACTTGCATATTAAAATCGCAGGGACATGTGAGCACAAGGTCAAACCCAAGCAAAAGCTGGATTCAACTCAAGTGAAAATGCCAGACCAACACCAGACAAGGTCATCAATGAACCCAGACTGGACAGAGTATTCAAAACAAACCAACATGAAAACATGGAACCAAAACCAGACCTCAAATGACAATGCATCAGAGCAATGAAATGTCAAGACCAAAATGCAAAGTTAAATAACATGAATGCAAAGCTTCCACTAGACCAGTCTATAGTTCAAATGAAACTAACAAGCACTTGAATAACAATTCGGAGAATCACACACACATGAGTGCAAGCAACTGAACATGGAGCAACCAGAACAATGCAGACAAACATGCATTGATACATGTGGAAACACAAGGACTGCAACTCAACAAAATGAACACATGAAAACATGAAGGCTCAAATCTACATAAGACCAGAACAATGCACACTGGAGCATGCAAGCAATTCAACATGCAATAATATCACAGTTCAGGTCCAACTCAATATGACTACAATAACATGAAAGCAACCAAACTTCAAAATTTTCAAAGGCATTTGGAGCATACAGCAGCTAAACTAGATCAACATACAAGGAAATGTACATATGATGAACACACATGAAAGCAGTTCAGCATGAATAAACTCAGGCATGAACAACACTTGAATATGTTCAACCAAGTTTATCAACACAACAGCGTACAAAGAAGCAACAACCAAGTGCAGACTCATGGAGTGACACACAATATGCAAAAATAGTTGCAGTTCGAAAAACTGAAGTGCACCAGACATATATACATAAATATGCATATACACATATGTATGTATACATGTATATAAGCATAGAAATGAAGAAAATCATGCCATGGGTAATTATCAGCAGGTTGAATAAAGTCGTTGAGCAAATCATGGTGAACCAGTCAGTTTTTCAGGAGGTCAACACTATCTCAAATTCAAGTTCTCTAAATCAAGGTAGTGTTCAAAAATCATAAATAACAGCAGTAGTTCGAACCAGTCAAGGAGTAGAAAAATGTTGCAGTGAAGTCAATCAGAGGAAACGAATTGAACAAGTCAAAATTCGTAAGTCTAGATTATCTTAAAATTCAAAATGCCGAAGTCATAGGAGCACAGAAAGGAATCGACCAGACCAATTCAAGAAAATTTGAATTCATGGAGTAACAATGAACAAGTCAGAAGTCATCACTATCATTCAATCAATAATCGAACGACCAAGCAATGCAAGTGATAAAATCATGAAACTTTCAAACCAAATATATACGAATGTAAATTTAGGGATTTTATCCCTATTTATACCCATTATCATCATCGACACATATTCATTCGAGTTCAAGTAAAATCAGAGAGCAAGCCTTGAAATAAATCACGAACCAATCCAGAACTCGAATCAAGTCGAGCAATAATCAAAATCAAAATAAGGGGAAAAATCACATACCGGTATTTGAGCTCGACATTAGAAGCGACCGTGAGTAATCATAAGCAAGGGAATCAATTGACAAAGCAATTCAACACAAAATCATCACTTCAATCGATAAATTTGATCGACGTCATCAATTTCGAGAAACCCTAAGTTTTGTAGAGAAGCAAAAGGGAACGACTAGCGTATATGAATTGAAAAGAAAGGGAGGAGACAGTTACTCTAATTATAATTGGGCTGGTTCCTCTTTTTTATTTTATTTTGGGCTTAATTTTAAATTTAGGGTTTTTGTTTGATCTTTTATTTTCATTTGTAATTTTTTCCTTTTAAATTGTGTAACTTTCTAGTTGTGTAACTAGGTACAAACTACGGGACGTAGTTTGAGAATTCGCAACTCACTGGCTGAGTTGTGGCAGGATTTTGAGCTTAGAGTTAGGTTAGTCAAGTTAGCGGGTGTCGCAAGTTTACATGTGTTTGTAAGAGCATGACTACTTAATTTTTAGTAGAAACCTTGGAGGCAGCACGTGGGCAGGTTATTGCCGAAGCTGGGAAAATTTGTGTGTGATCTCTACTGCATTACTTTCTGTGTTTTTTTATATTTCCACATTAATTTTTAGTACACTCTATTCAACCCCCCTCCCTCTAGGGTGAAAACAATCCTACAGAAATATCTCCATCTACGAAGCCTCGTTAAACTTCGCCTTCCTTCAAAGATGGCCAGTGAAATTCGGGACTTCACCCCCTTTGAACTAGGTTATCTATTCACAGCCATAGGACTAGCACTGGTCCTCAGCCATGGAACTTTTGAGTGGGAATGCTATTCGCGTTGCATGAGGCTGTTTGACGTTAATTTGCAATAAGAACTTAATGAAAATATCAGTAGTCTTATATTGGAGTTGAAAGGGGTAGAAATTAATATGTCGGATGAGAGTTTCAGAGATATTCTGGGGATTGCTGCAAAGGGAGTGAATCTGGCAGAGGTTGAGAATACTGATCTAGAGGTTTTACAGTGGATCTTCCTTGGAGCTGTCGGTGTCTGAAGGTCAGACAACATACGGCCTACAACCCGCCTCATCGTTTGCATTATTCAGCAGAACATTATTCTGAAAATTAGGAGCTTCGACCAAATTTATCCACTTGTGTAGAAATCCATCTACGTTATCATAGGTGGTACATCAGTGATATGGGCTCGTACTATCATGAGCAACTATATGGAGCCAGGAATAGGGACTCCATAGAGCTACATTCTGTACTGCCATCTTTTCACTTGCGTCTTGAGGTAATACAGTGTGAATCTCCGTAGAGAGCAGCTTCAGAAGAAGGCCCTTGCTATTAATACAACAAATATTGATTTTGATGACAACAATCAAATATAGGTATTGATATTTTCCAAGTTGTACAGAATAGTTTGCAGAATATTATATAGGTTTATATGAGTACAAGATAATCAAGTTTGAAGACTTATCAGTAAAAAGACTAGAGATCAAGATTCAAAGATGATCAAGATATTTGAAGACTCGTGAGTTTAGAGACAAAGACACGAAGAGTTCAAGACTATAGTTTATAGTTAATAGACAATAGATTAACTTGTTAAAGTCCTTACATAGAAACTTTCTTTTCTTTGAATACATTCTTCTCAAATTATTTATTTTATTATCTAAATATTTATTTTATTTTCAAAATATATTTTTACAAATATTTTATATAAGTTTTATATATTAAAGTATTTAGAAACTACGCTTAAATGATTTTACAAGAATTCAAAATTTTGCAACACGTTTAAGGTGTTTCTATTTTTCAAAACATACATAAAAGTATGTCGACATATGCTACATAGATATGTCGACATATGTACCATTAAAGAAGTATCTTTTATATTTTAAATAGTTATGATTTTTTGTTACATCTCTTCGCGAATAGACATCTCCCTTCATACACTATATAAAGAGGATTGGAAAAGGAATACTATTAACTACATTCTCTACTTTCTTCTTACTCTAAATTCTCATTATATATTTCACAAAATCCACTTTCTATACTCTTCAAATTCACTCAAATTCAATCTCTGCTTTACTACATTCATTTTCTACAATCTACTCACTGATTTGAAAGTATTTTCTCATCGATTGAAAGATCAAAGTGTTATCAAAAAGGCTATATGATATTTTGTATCCAAAATACAACTGTTTTTATTTGGAATCAACAACTCTCTACTATTATTTGTTTGGGTGTACTTCTTGCCTATTCAAACCAAGTGGGTGCGCTTATTGCCAGTTTAAATCAAGTGCATGTGTTTGTTGCCCGTTTAAATCAAGTGAGTATCGTTGCTTGATTTAATCATGAGAGTCTACCCTAAACTCAGAAAATTGGGAGGGTGTGTCTCGTTGCCTTGAAGTTAAGACCGTATTCTGGTTTGCTTGCTACCTTTTTAAAGTAGGCATTGGAAATGAAATATGTACATACACTGTACAGGATTGGACGTCGGTATAGTTACACAACAGAAGTATGTCATTCACTTAGAGGCTACTAGCAATTATATATACTTACTAATGATGTGAGACATCTCCAACCATAGGACCTGTGTGGAAGGGATAAGCGTTTGCGTGTAAGAAGAGGAAAATATACCAAGGGTTTATCTCAAATTTGAAGTATTAATTGGCCCAGTACTTTTAAGGAAATGTGCTCTACTTCATTTGCGTGTATAGAGGTCATCGGTCTGTGTAGCTAGAACAAATCGACTAGCGTTTACGTTGTGGAGGTCCCACTTCGGGATTGAGGTATTAAATGGCCGTTGGGACTATCGTTCATATTCAACTTTATAGTCCAAACATAAAGTCCTTGGTTCAATAATAACAATTATAATTAACCGAAATGTTCTGGACAACGACTTTGACTTTGAGTTGGCTTGAGTTAACCGTGATACTAACCTCATATACCTAAGGAGACAAATCCTCACTTGAATAGTGTTTCACTTACAATACTTTCACTTGACCCAACTATAGTCACTCGATGGACGCCTTGCCATGATTTGACTATAATTAGAGCAGAGCTTATATATTGAAGATCGACGGTACTCTCAAGTCGAGAAAACTGTGTTAATTAGTCACGTCGATATTTTCTGTTTGACCTTGGTTATATTAACCAACAGAAAACTATAGAGTGAGCCATTCCATAGTTATCCAATAACTAACAATGTGTAACCCCTTGCTACCCCCAACAGCCATGAGTAATGCACTGCCCAACATTTGGAAAACGTTACGTACTCTAGTCTCAACGGATTTATCAATATCCAGTCTCGATAAATCTTGACTAGAAATATTTAAAATGGTATATTTATTTTTATTATGATAAATTACTCACGGTTACAATACTTTGTAATACTATCAAACATACCAATTTTGGATTTTCTAACTTTTAATTAAGTTAATTAATTACTATAATACATTATATCAAGTATATAATAGAAAGACAACACCATTTATTTCGAACAAGATTGGTTATCGAGTTAGATATATATAACAAATTACATAATTGCCCCTAGAGCATACCCCTAACTCTATTAGTATCGATATTCTGTTTTGAAACATCTTGACTGAAAATATTTAAAATAATATTATTTTTGATGTGATAAATATCATGATTACAACATATTGTAATTACTATCGCATAACATATCATTTAAGTATTTTCTATTTAATATACTTAAATTAAATAATTAATGAGTATATCACAATAGGACAAATATATAATAGAATTCTTATTTCGAATGAGGTTTTATTACAGAGTTAATAATTTACAATAAATTATAGAATTGACTCTAGAACATGTCCTAACCCATTACACTAGTCTCAATGAGTACATTAATGTCACCTTTTCAATGTGATTTGACTTGAAATATTTTTATAGATAGATGTTTTTAATAGTTCGATTTAATACCCATGGTTACAAACTATAACTACAATCGTTTAAATAGAAATTTCTATCTACATGCTTTTAAATGTGCTCATAACATTACCGATGAATTATAGCAACATGTAATAGAACTAAAACCAAACATCATACTATTATTTCAAATAATATTCTGTTAAGTGTATACATATAAGTCATCAAATTACATAATTTTCTATAAAACATTTTCGTTAACTCGATCATGCTCAACCAGCGCATAGGCATTGATTTCTCTTTTGTCATAACTTTCCGCCTACCCTTTGTGTGTGCACTATTTGGTTTGGGGAAAAAGCAATCGGTTGAGGGAGAAGAAAAGTGCTCTTTATTTATTTTTGGCAAATTCTATTTCAACCCATAATTTTACTTAGTAGCCCCCCCTTCAAAAAATAAATTTCTGAAGACAAAAATACCCTTAAGAAGTTTTTTTCTCAATTCTTCCAACTTTTACGTAATTTTTCACTGTTCTAAAACATCGAAACACCAAAACCCTACTTTCCAACTTTTACGTAATTTTTTTATTGTTTTGGAAGTACCACGCTGGATTAAAACATGAATGGTGTTCCAGTACGGAGCGAACAAATGTGGTTGGTAATATAACCACGTAGTGCCACTACGTGGTTATATGATAAACCATGTAGTGCCACTACGTGGTTATATGATAAACCACGCATAGTCTCTACGTGGTTAGGTATCTAACCACGTCTTGTCAGTGCGAGGTGAACACAGAAACTCAAAAAAAAAAATAGTACAGATAAGTTTAGGGGTAATTTTGGAACAAACGGGGGCTACTAAGCAAGTTTGGGGGTTTACAATCTTTTTTATATTTGGGGGGGCTACTAATTGAAAATATGGGTTGAAATAGAATTTGCCTTTATTTTTTCGTAGTAGAACTCTGGGCCACAGCGAGGCCGACCCAATTAACATCAAACTCTATCTTCTTGCGAAGTACCAGTAGAAGAGAGCAGAAGAAGATAAAAGAGCAGATAAAGAAGCAAAAAATTCAAGTGAAGAAAATAATGGCTTCTCTATTCATGGGTTTCTCTCCTTCTCCCTCCGCCGTTCAACTCACTCCACTTAATAGAATTCATTTCCGTCCTTGTCAAATTCCTCTTTCGATCAAGGCCAGCAGAATGATTGGCAACTGTAACAACCTTTCATCTTCAAACTCAAATTCGGGACTTCCGATACCATTTCCCATGTCTCTTTCTCCTTGTAAAAATAACCCATCAATTTTCACTGTTTTTGCTGCGAAAGGGTATAAAATGAAGACCCACAAGGTTGGATTTTGATGGTTTTTGTGCAATGTATGCTTGTTTTGAATAGATATTAGTTTCTGTTTTTCCTTTCCTGTTCGTTTCAAGGTCAGATGTTGACAACGACATGGTGAAATATGCATAATTCTCAAGCATACACGTGAATTTTTGTTTTTGTTTTTGTTTTTGTTTTTGTTAAATAAATAATTTTGATAGTTTCCAGCAATGGGATGATAATTGGGGGAAGAATACATCTTTGTTTTGTAGGCTTCAGCAAAGCGGTTTCGGGTTACAGGAAAAGGGAAGATAGTGAGGAGAGGGGCAGGGAAGCAGCATCTCTTGGCTAAGAAAAATACAAAGAGGAAGCTTAGACTTTCCAAAATGGTTAGCTTGCATTGTTTTCTATTTTTCCTTTTTACATAAACATTTATGTGTTGTTAAGTGGTAACTATTTTGAATGCATCTGCAAGGAAAAAATAAGTAAGTACGAACACTATTGGTAGCTTTTATATTACATGTGTCATGTGTAATGCATGTCTGATGTAAATTATTGCATATGCATATTCTCGTACAGAAGTAATCAAACAAGTATACAATTTGCATTCTGTAACTTTGGAATCACATTGTATTGGCCATCCATCTAAAAACCTATTTCACAAATAGGCTTCATCCAATACCTATTATAAAAATAGGTTTTTTTTAATCTTTTTATTATACATATGCATTTTCAAAATGTGCATGTACTAATTTTGATTTAGCACATGCGTGAAAATGTCGAAAAACAAGCCTATGTTTATGATAATTTTTGGATGAAGCTTATTATTTAAAACGAGTCATATTATAACCCAACTGAAACACACTACCCCCATAACGAGGAATGCAGATTTATGGATTTTTCATTCATCAAATGACATTGGTATTATCTGGAATAAAAAATTTGTATATATCAAACATCATGCTTAATTTTCCATGTCAAGACATAATAATCAAGGATGTTACAACTAGCAATCTTTAAGAGCTCAACATTTTCATTGGCCTGGTCAAATGAACATGTTCCATTGTGTTTGTAGCTCTGTATAGTGTCAGTACGGCGTGTGTAACACCATACAAGACCAACGTGGTTGCTCGTCAATCAGTTTGTACTTCACATCAGCTTGCTTACTTCCAGTGACATGGTGAAACCCAATATCGTTGCTAGAAATAGGCTATAATATTATCTGCAGTGACCCGTACTCACAAATAATATAAATATGATGCCTAGCTCAACCACTACTGTCACAACGGAGCATACCAATTTGCGTGTTTTTATTTTTTATATTCTCATGTTGTTTGAAGTGAAAGTTTGACATTTATATGTCAAACTTAGTGTTCAAATTGCAATGTTTGAATACATAACTAAAAGTGTTATACAAATTTACTTTATGATAACATGCTTGCTGTAATAACTTAAAGGATTTCGAGACTCATTTGTTTTAACAAACGTTCTTGTTATTCTTATTTATATCAGTCTGTTATTTATATTCATCATCTTTGTTTTCACCATAGATTAATGAATGAGATCAGTTACATAGGCACTATGCAGTTAAAGCTCCGCTATAGCCCGTAGCGCTTCGACCGCTATGTTATATCAATTTAATGATATTAAAAAATAGATTCGCTTTAAGTCCCGCTATTTTCCGCTATGACCACTAAATCAAGATTTTTTAGCATCCGCTTTAGCAACATTAATATAAAAAGTTGATTTGACTAGTTCTTATTTAAACCAAATCAGTAAAGTTAGGGTTAAGACCTAATTTTAAGGGATAATTGCTTAATGTAAGTTAGAAATCTACCGTAGTCACCAAAGCTAATATGTATAAATCATGATATTCTTCGATTTTGTTATATAAGATTAAACAATATATTTCTTCCTACATAAATAATGTGAGAATGAGAATATATCAACTTTCAATATTTGATTTTATATCTGATGAAGATTTTTGCACCTTTGCTATTTTCCGCTATATCCACATTTTATTCCAGTTATAATTGTTTACACCTTCACCGCTATAGAACCGCTAAGCGCTCTAATTGCACAACATAGGCATGAATGGAAAATCACTTTAGATCATATTGTTAAGTAACAGTATGTCATTATCTCGCCATACTGTTTATAAAATTATAGACATCAATCTATGTTTTTGTTTATCTTCATCTATTTATGCTGCTCTGATTACAATGTTCGTTGGTCAGTCTTTCTCCAAACAAAAGAAAAAAAGAAGGGAAAGAAAAATAAAGAGTTCATTGGTCCTCATTTGACACCATCAGAACATCAAAACATTTTGTTTCACATCTTGCATCTCATAAATACCATGTCAAGGATTGCTTGAATATCTTCATGTTTTCCATATCTTTTTAGGTTTTACTACACAACACAACTTTTGTTGAAATTTTCGATATCCCTTGCATCTTCCGCTATGCGCGCACTTCATTTAGTGTAGAGAGGCAAGATCATTGAACGAAGCTCTTTTAGTGCCCGCATCTTCATTAGATATCCTTGCATCACCCTTAGAGCACATATATTTTCATGTCAATTTTTCTCAATTCAACTTGAAGTTATACGAGTCCTCAAACACCTGGATAAGGTCGCTAACACTCGCTAACACCTCCAGCAGTTTAGATTAGGTCCCCTCTAACCATCAGCTCTGATACTTTGAAATTTTTGACATCTAAGAGGTAATACCATTGAACGAAGCTCTTTTGATGCCAGCGTCATGATTGAATATCCCAACATTCCCCTTAGAGCACATATATTTTTATGGCAACATTATTGTAACAAAATGAATCTTTTATTGTTATATGCTACCAATCTCATATATATGCTCATTTTTTTTAGAATATCTTGCGATGTGAGACTAATCATAATCCAATCTGTTTACTCACTTTAATACAATGCGAGCCACACCTATCACTTTTATCTCTACAGCAATCATATTATGTTACATTCTCTTCATGATCATTCAACTTTCAATAGCATAGGATAATGAACTCCTAATTGCTGTTTTTAAAATTTATGTTTTAATCTTAAAGGCTCGGTCTAATTGCACCACACTCCTCCACAGTTCACTATATTTTATAGCTCATCTTAATTCAAGGATCCACGTCTCCAGTCTCCGGTGATCTCTACGTACTTGGTAATAGCATCAAAATATTTATATGATTATCTCCATACCGTGTTCATTACTAACTTTTACCCTTGGCCATTGCAACCCTTAATAAACTTACATTCAATTGATTCAATCACTTCAATCACGTTTGTACTAAGTAAAAAAAAGACTTTAATTCACTTTATCTTTGTTTTATCTACCAAAACAATGTCTTTACCCAAAAATAATAGGTCGTGAGCTGCTTTCTACCCCATTAATAGTGATAGAAGGTTCGTAGGTAATGACTCTTCATCTTTCCATGCTTTTCTTCTCTCAACCTTGGTTTTTTCTCTCAAAATCCTATGCAATCAAATCTCCACTAAATCCTCTCCGTGCTGGCTCTCTTCAGTCACTATGCCTTTTCAACTTAATGCTCTTAAGTAGCGGATCTGCTTAAAGTCTTACTATTTAACGTTGAACCCGCTAAATTGGAGGTTTTTCGCATTCGTTTCAGATGTTTTAATGTGAAAATTTTGGTTTGTCCAATTCTCTTTTAAACTCAATTAACAAAACTAGGGTATTAGCCCGGGTTCAACGCACAAACACCCACTGTAAGTTAAATCACTACAAGCGCCCAAGTTATGGATCAAGTCATTTACGGGTTTTGTTATATCGGATCAACCAGTTTCTTTTTCGTGATGTGAGACTAATAATAAATTTATTTTAGCAATTGTATTTTGTTTGAATATAAAATTTGAACTTCCGCTACTTTTTGCTACATCCCCGCTATACAATTTGTATTTTCATCGTTATGGAATCACTGAGCTTTTTAACTGCACAACTCACAAGTCACAACCCACCTACATCGATACAAATGGCTTCACACCAAACATTCCCCGCAGACAACGACGTTTTGGGTTAGGTGTTTGAAAATCATCAGTTGTCGGTGCATCATTTTACTACGTGAACAAGTGATTAATTGCCGCATTTCAGAAAGATGCAGATCAGGTTCATTCAAAGCGAACGTGTATAATTAATTTGAAACCAAACTTGAAGAATTCACCTCCTAAATCTACAAGGACTTGGAGGTAAATTTTTACCAAGGAATTTTTTCCAATCTATTCACCTTTATCTTACATCAATGCTTTTGAGTTTAATGAAGCTAAATGTGCTCAAATGGCTATTGAACTATTTGGTTCAGCTAGATCAAAATGGAAGAACTCTATGTGGTTGGTTCCAAACATTATTATTAATATTTCAAAAACTTATATTTAATTGTGATTGGAAACCTATGAATGATTTTCAAATATATTCTTTTTCAAGAGATATTAACTTTTATATTATCAAGTTTGATTATAAAAAAGTGATTGTGATCTAATTTTGGATTGGGGTTCGTGATTATATGATCAAAATGTCATGATCTGTAAGTTGATTCCTGGTATGAACAAAGTTTTAAACCTCCTTCATGATTCCCGAGGTAACTTGGTAGATGAAACTTCAAACATATTTTTTAACCCTTATGTGACACTCATCTCACTCGAGATAATAAAATTTCAATCCGAAACATGGATTGAGATATTAGTTTGAGATCTCATCTAAAATAAGAGATTTGAAACCTTGGGTATGAAGTTGTCAAAAAAATTTCCTTCACTTCTTATTTGGATTAAACTTCCATGACTCTATCTTTATTTTTTGACTAAGGATGTGATTAGTAATATAGTCTCCATGATTGGTAAATCGGTAAAGTTAGATCAAATGCCATAGTACTTGTTAAAATTGATGTTGGCTCTACGCTCACTAAACAGATTCCTATTCTTGACACAAATAATAATTTTATTTGGCAACCTATTATTTGCGAATCGACATCCAACACTTTGGTCATGTTGATAAGTATTGTGGAGTCTCGAAAATATGGGTTCCGAAGCAGAATTTCAACAATCAATCAGATGATAACAATATGGTGGTCGAAAGTTTTGGATTATACAGAGAAAAGTAATGACGTTTTAGAATATGTGAATGATAAATAATAACAATTAAGCAAATACATTTCAGAACAGCAATCCAGTCTAATGAATTGAACAGTCCTTGTACTCAAAACATTGTGAAACAAGTTCAGTTATTAACAAAGACATTTTAAAGGCACATTTACTTGACAAAGAAGATCAAATTGTGCAGCAAGTTCCTAATTCTGCACTAGAGCAGGTTCAACCTGAAATGAGCGATATTACACTTCACTATCCTAAAAATAACAATATGAAAGATACTCCAAATATCAAGTAGAAAATGGCTAGCAAGTCGGAGGAGCCAACCTTCCACTTCAATGCTGATTAATGTAAACCGGTGATTAACAATCCTTAATGAACAAACATAGTTAACCAATTAAAATAGAAATCAAGGAGAAGAAAAAAAACCTGCAATTTAACTTCATGTTGTTTAGAAACGAAAAAGATCCTCTTTAACCATTCAGAAACGAAAAATATCCTCTTTATTGTTTCGGTGAATTCCACTTATTTGGATTTTTGCCCATATGTTTTTTTTGCAATCCTTTTTATTATTACGAGTACATATGCACGTCTAGGTGGGTCTGCATTTAATCACAACGTGCATGCATTTTTAGTTATACCTGTGGAAGTAGATTTGATAGTAGCATCCTCATATTTGAACTCCGCATAGGCAGAAGACGCTATTTTTTTGTTCAGATTGCAATAATTTTTTCATACTAACTCGGAATTAGGCAAGACTTCGACCGATGGACTCTCATCTAAATTACAGACAATAAGCAACACTCAGATACTTCATCTAGTGAACGTATACCATAGTTCTCCATGGTGACTAACAGTTGTACTTAGAAAATAATAGACTACATTCCTGTATTTGAACTCTGCCTAGACAGAAGCCGCTATTTTTTTGTTAATACTGCAATAACTTCTTCATGCTAACTCGGAATCGAGCAAAACTACGACCGGTGAACTTTCACCTAAATTACAGACAATATAGAACACTCGGATACTTCAGCTTATGAACGTTTACCGTAGTTCTCCATGACGATTAACAATTATACTTAGAAAATAACAGGCTATATCCACACTTCAACGTTCACTATAGTTCTCCATGGTGACTAATAGTTGTATTTAGAAAATAACAGGCTACATCCTCATATTTGAACTCCGCCTAGGCAGAAGCCGCTATTTTTTTTGTTCAAACATCCTCCTAGGCAGAAGCCGCTACTTAGAAAATAACAGGCTACATCCTCATCTTGTGAACGCAGACTGCAATAACTTCTTCAAACTCATTTGGAATCCGGCGAGACTTCAACCGATTAACTCATACCTAAATTATAGACAATATGAAACACTCAAATACTTCATCTTGTGAACGCATACTGTAGTTCTCCTAGGAGATTGACAGTTGTACTTGGAAAATAACAGGCTACCACATCCCCATATTTGAACTCCGCCTAGTGCAGAAGACGATATTTTTTTTGTTCAGACTGCAATAACTTCTTCGTACTAACTCGAAATTAGACGATACTTCGACCGATTAACTCCCACTTAAATTACGGACAATATGGTACACTCGGATACTTCATCTTATGAACGCACATCGTAGTTCTCCATGGGAACTGACAGTTTACTTAGAAAATAACATAGTACCACATCCCCATATTTGAACTCCGCCTAGTGCAGAAGCCGCTATTTTTTTTGTTTAGACTGCAATAACTTCTTCGTACTAATTCGAAATCCGGCGAGACTTTGACCAATTAACTCCCACCTAAATTACGGACAGTATGGAACACTCAGATACTTCATCTTCTGAACGCACACTGTAGTTCTCCATGGAGACTAACAGTTGGACTTAGAAAACAAACAGGCAATCACATTTCCATATTTGAACTTCGCCTAGTGCAGAAGCCGCTATTTTTTTGTTCAAACTGCAATAACTTCTTCATACTAACTCGGAATTAGGCGATACTTCGACCGATGAAATCCCACCTAAATTACGGACAATACGGTACAGTCGGAGACTTCATCTTGTGAACGAACACTGTAGTTCTTCATGGTGACTAACAGTTGTACTTAAAAAATAACAGGCTATATCCCCACTTCAACGCTCTTTGTAGTTCTCCATGGTGACTAATAGTTGTACTTAGAAAATAACATGCTACTCCTCATATTTGAACTCCGCCTAGGCAGAGCCGCTTTTTTTTCCAGATTGCAATAACTTCATATTAACTCGGAATCAGACAAAACTTCGACCGATGAACTCCCACCTAAATTACGGACAATTTGGTACACTCGGATACTTCTTGTGAACGCACACTGTAGTTCTCCATGGGGACTGACAGTTAGAAAATAACATGCTACCACATCTCCATATTTGAACTCCGCATATTGCAGAAACCACTATTTTTTGTTCAGACTGCAATTACTTCTTCATACTAATTCGGAATCCGGTGAGACTTCGACCGATTAACTTCCACTTGAATTACGGACAATATGGAACACTCAGATACTTCAGCTTGGAAACGCACACTGTAGTTCTCCATTGGGACTGACAGTTGTACTCAGAAAATAACAGGCTACCACATCCCCATATCTGAACTCAGCCTAGTGCAGAAGCCACTATTTTTTTGTTCCGACTGCAATAACTTCTTCATACTAATTCGGAATCCGGCGAGAATTTGATCGATTAACTCCTACCTAAATTACGGACAATATGACACACTCGGATACTTCATCTTGTGAACGCACATTGTAGTTCTACATGGGGACTGACAGTTGTACTTAGAAAATAACAGGCTACCACATCCCATATCTTAACTCTGCCTAGTGCAGAATTCGCTATTTTTTTGTTTAGACTGCAATAACTTCTTTATACTAATTCGGAATCCGGTGAGACTTCGACCGATTAACTCCCATCTAAATTACAGACAATATGAAAAACTCGGATACTTCATCTAGTGAACGCACATAGTAGTTCTTCAAGGGGACTGACAGTTGTACTTGGAAAATAACAGGCTACTACATCCCCATATTTGAACTCCGCCTAGTGCATAAGCCGCTATTTTTTTGTTCAGACTGTAATAACTTCTTCATACTAACTCGGAATCGGGAAAAACTTCGATCGATGAACTCTCACCTAAATTACGAACAATACGATACACTCGGATACTTCATCTTGTGAACGCATACTGTAGTTCTCCAAGGGGACTGACAGTTTACTCAGAAAATAACATGCTACCACATCCCCATATTTGAACTCCGTCTATTGCAGAAGCCGCTATTTTTTTTTCAGACTACAATAACTTCTTCATACTAATTCGGAATCCGACAAGACTTCGATCGATTAACTCCAACCTAAATTACGGACAATATGGAACACTCGGATACTTCATCTTGTGAACGCACGCTGTATTTCTCCATGGGGACTGACAGTTGTACTTAGAAAATAACAGGCTAACACATCCCAATACTTGAACTCCACCTAGTGCAGAAGCCACTATTTTTTTTGTTCAGACTGCAATAACTTTTTTGTACTAATTCGAAATCCGGTGAGACTTCGACCGATAAACTCCTACCTATATTACGGACACTATGGAACACTCAGATACTTTATATTGTGAACACACACGGTAGTTTTCCAAGGGAACCGACAGTTTTACTTAAAAAATAACATGCTACCACATCCCTATATTTGAACTCCGCCTAGTGCAGAAGCCGCTATTTTTTTTGTTCAGACTGCAATAACTTCTTCATACTAACTCGAAATTAGGCGATACTTCAGTCGATGAACTCCCACCTAAATTACGGACAATATAATACACTCGGATACATCGTCTTGTGAACGCACACCGTAGTTCTCCATGGGGACTGACAGTTTACTTAGAAAATAACATGGTACCACATCTCCATATTTGAACTCCGCATAGTGTAGAAGCCGCTATTTTTTTGTTCAGACTGCAATAACTTCTTCATACTAATTCGGAATCCGGCGAGACTTCGATCGATTAACTCCAACCTAAATTACGGACAATATGGAACACTCAGATACTTCATCTTGTGAACGCACACTGTAATTCTTCATGGTGACTGACAGTTGTACTTAAAAAATAACAGGTTACCATATCTCTATATTTGAACTCCGCCTAGTGCAGAAGCCGCTATTTTTTATTCAGAGTGCAATAACTTCTTCATACTATCTCGGAATTAAACGATACTTCGACCGATCAAATCGTACCTAAATTACGGACAATACGGTACAATCGGATACTTCATCTTGTGAACGCACACTGTAGTTCTCCATGGTGACTAACAGTTGTACTTAGAAAATAACAGGCTATATCCCCACTTCAACGATCACTGTAGTTCTTCATGGTGACTAATAGTTGTACTTAGAAAATAACAGGCTACATCCTCATATTGGAACTCCGCCTAGGCAGAAGCCGCTTTTTTCTTCTTCAGACTGCAATAACTTCTTCATACTAACTCGGAATCAGGCAAAACTTCGACCGATGAACTCCCACCTAAATTACGGACAATATGGTACACTCGGATACTTCATCTTGTGAACGCACACTGTAGTTCTCCATGGGGACTGACAGTTTACTTAGAAAATAACATGCTACCACATCCCCATATTTGAACTTCGTCTATTGCAGAAGCCGCTATTGTTTTTGTTCAGACTGCAATAACTTTTCATACTAATTCGGAATCCGGCGAGACTTCGATCGATTAACTTCCACCTAAATTACGGACAATATGGAACACTCGGATACTTCATCTTGTGAACGCACACTGTAGTTCTCCATGTGGACTGAAAGTTGTACTTAGAAAATAACAGGCTACCACATCCGCATTTCGAACTCTGCATAGTGCAGAAGCCGTCATTTTTTTTGTTCGGATTGCAATAACATCTTCATACTAATTCGGAATTCGGTGAGACTTCGACCAATTAAATCCTACCTAAATTACGGACAATATGACACACTCGGATACTCCATCTTGTGAACGCACACTGTAGTTCTCCATGGAGACTGACAGTTGTACTTAGAAATAACATGCTACCATATCCCCATATTTGAACTCCGCCTAGTGCAGAAGGCGCTATTTTTTTGTTCAGACTGTAATAACTTCTTCATACTAATTTGGAATCCGGTGAGACTTCGACTGATTAACTCCCACCTTAATTACGGACAATATGGAACACTCAGATACTTCGTTTTGTGAACGCACACTGTAGTTCTCCAAGGAGACTGACAGTTGTATTTAGAAAATAACAGACTACCACATCCACATATTTGAACTCCGCCTAGTGCAGAAGCCGCTTTTTTTGTTCAGACTGCAATAACTTCTTCATACTAACTCGGAATCAGACAAAACTTCGACCGATGAACTCCCACTTAAATTACGGACAATATGGTACACTCAAATATTCATCTTTTGAACGCACATTGGAGTTCTCCAAAAGGACTGGTAATTTACTTAGAAAATAACATGCTACCACATCTCCATATTTGAACTCCGTTTATTGCAGAAACCGTTATTTTTTTTGTTCAAACTGCAACACCTTCTTCATACTAATTCGGAATCCGGCGAGACTTCGATCGATTAACTCCCACTTAAATTACAGACAATATGGAATACTCGGATACTTCATCTTGTGAATGCACACTGTATTTCTTCATGGGGACTGACAGTTGTACTTAGAAAATAACAGGCTATTACATCCCAATATTTGAACTCCGCCTAATGCAGAAGCCGCTATTTTTTTGTTCAGACTGCAATAATTTTTTCATACTAATTTGGCATCTGCCAAAGCTTCGACCGATGAACTTCCACCTAAATTATGGACAATATGGTACATTTGGATACTTCATCTTGTAAACGCACACTGTAGTTCTCCATGGTGACTAACAGTTGTACTTAGAAATTAATAGGCTATATCCTCATATATTTGAATACTATTTCTCTATGAGATGAGATGTAAAAGGGTATATTTGGAATTTCAGAAAGACACTGAGTAAATCTATTCAATGAATTCTCTTTATTAGTAGTAAAGATATATTATTAAAAAAGTACCAATTTCAAAAAAGAAAGAAAAAAAGGGGGAAAAAAACAATACATCATGCTAAATCACTCCGTCTATTTTTCTTTAAAAATTTATTTCTGAACCACACAATCAAATTATGATCCAAAAGTCATTAGTTCCTCCATAAACTCTCACATTTAGATTTATTTAATTTAGATAGCATGCTTTTGAGAAATAATCTAATTTAATAAACCCTGTCATAATATTCTCTAAGGATTCTGTCATGTGCCTTCTTCAAGTAATTGAAAACTGTATACAAATATAGTCCATTATCGGTCTTCACATGTTTACTTTGTTGAGGTGTGGTAGTGCAATCTAGGATGATACCAAATTGTTTTTGTTATATGGTTTTCAATTTTTTTAATTGCAATTCAATAATGCTGTTCAAACATTCACAGTGGCATAATGTGACATAATAAGTTGATACTCCATTAGGTAGAATAATTTTTAATGTTTCCTTTAGGCAGGACATTTTACTTCTAAACATTCAGTAACTATCTCACAGGCATTTTCCAAATCATGGTTTACCTTGATACAGTAAATTTTATCCACAGCTTCTCTAACTTTCAGACTTTGATTCTTCGCCTAAAGTCATAAGCTTTTTTCTTCTTATAAAATTTATTATCACTTGTACAAGTAACTTGGTTTATCAAGATAAGCTCTGACTTCATCCCCTTTGATTAAAATTCTTTGATCTTCCTCCTTAGCATATTTAATTGACTCGAGTCTTTTCCCTTATTGCAATTATACCTAAAGATGCAATGCACGCTTTTTTACGTCTTAAACCTAATCTGATCTCATATATATATATATATATATATATATATATATCTGATTTTTTACTCTTGTTTTTCGTTCTTCTATTGTTGCTATTTTCTTCTAGAACTCCATTTTCTTTTGCTCAGGTATATAATAATTAGGCCAAATCCTCTTCTTGTCATTGAACTGTTCATGTTTTGTTAACAAGCTTAGATACAAAGCTGAAGTTGATTGAAGAAAACTATTTATTCTATTTTGTTTTTGATTTATTAATTCTTTTTTCTCTTACATGTCATGATTTTAATGTTGTGTATAGAATGTTGTTGATCTATTTTAATAAAATTCACACTGATTCAAACTGTTAGTATCTATTGTTTTAAAATGTCATTAATTAATATAATTTTAGATTTGAAGTCTTGAACTATTTGGAGAAACAATTACGTATCTCTACTATTAATAATGTAAATTCAATCAATAGAATTTCCATTGTGTCTTTTTAAAATTCTGAAAATATCTTAAACAACATTCTTTGATTATCCATCAACGGAATCTCACTGTCGATTTGCAACCTCCACCACCATTTCCTTCGTGATCACCAATCAAAGAAATCTCAATATTGTTTTGCAGCTTTCACCATCAAAAAGACTGGTTAAAATAAAGACGCATGTGACCATCCAGACTTTTATGCTTATAGTGCACAATAGTGCGTGCATTTATTCTAGTATTAGTATAAGGAAATTTATCTCCGTATTTATTTCTCATGCATTTTTAATATGCACAATGCTTGTTAAGCTTTGGAAGTTTCCATTATAGTAGGATCAATGTATTTTTTGCCTCTTTTCCTTGTAATCAAGAAAAATAACATTAATCATTGATTAGTAATAATAAAACAAACAAATAGGCATCATAAATTATCGTTTGTTGTTTTGAATTAAATGCGCACTCCTAGGTGTAGCGTGCAAAAAAGCTCAAGGCGCAAGTTGTGCTATTTTGAATTGACTACTTTGCTTATCATAAATCATGGTCCAATGGCTTTTGGCTTAATATAGACAAGCATTAGGCTATTCAGCCTTTGACTAGAAGTTATACAAAAATAACCTCATATTGCACCATTTTGTATACATCATGATTTGACAAAGATTGTTTTAAAACCATGACATACTCTATAGTGTTCTCGAAACCGTAGATATAGCTAGGACACCGACATACGTACAAAATAAAAAGGGGGGGGGGGGAGGGGGGGGGTGGGCGGTGATTGAGATTGAAAGTTTCGAACTTGACAGTATTTTCCTTCGAGTTTTGCGATACCATTAAATTTTAACACGTTTAGAGTCCACAAAAATCGTATGTTGATATTCAGTAGATGGTATATGAATATTATCTTGTAACTTATTTGTTTACTGACAAGTGTCTATTTTAAATTTTTTCTGATTAGTTTTATAACAATCTCATGTGCCTCTAGACTGCCCTTTGAGATTTTGTGAAAGAACTTATATTAGTTACTCTGTACAAAAAAGGGGTTAAGTTAATAAGTAAGATAACGATCAGTTGAGTCACATTAGCCTGGAACATTCTCCTCGCAGCCCTTGATCCCTTAATCAAACTGCTCTAGCGGGAACTTTCATGTTCTCCTCTTCATCAATTTCTTAGAGCATGTTTGATAACTCCTTGGAAGTGTTTATTGCCTACAACTTGTGAAAGAATTTCACAAGTCATTTTTATCAGTCCAGCCTTATAGTTTCATAACAAATGCATGTTTCGTGTACATAGACATAACCAATTACATGATTTAGTATACATCATTACTTAAAATTATAAAAGCCAAACATCAGAATTAACTTATTCAAATTTAAAAGTTTAACTACATCCAAACATTTGTACTTGGAAATTATTTTTCAAAATAACATAGAAGTTACTATTCAAAACTCGTTTTGATGAGATTCAAAATAAATTGTTGCCAAATAGATTTTTAATTTTGTTTAAACAATGTCACCAACTCAAATTGACGCAAATATTGTCAATTTGGAAACATGCTGATTTTATTTTTAACTACGTGGCAAATGTGGATAGTGGATCCCACGAGTCCTAGTGTAAGTTCACCTCTGGTGTAAGAATGCGTAAGATTTCATTTTATGATGTACTACATTAACACAAGACATACAAATATACATCTTTTGAAGTTATGAAAACCAAACTTGTACTTGTAAATTTTGAGGAAATATGCACTCAGGTCACCACACATACTTTGTGTAGTTCATGGGGTGAGTAGTGGGAGTTGTCATTTGTGAGGCTTGAATGTGTGACCTCCGATCAATTGACTATGATATTTTTATACTGAAAATTCCATGGGACAACACACGCATGCACGCACGCACGCACACACAAACATGCAATTCTTACAAGTTACAACAATGAAGGTGGGAATTTAGATCCCTTATAATTTCCTCTTTCATTTCCCTCCGTTTTTTTGTGCAAAAATAATCCTAGCAAAATAAGTTCTTGTAGATATGGTATATTGATTAGCAATTTCATTTACGTAAAATTTTGAATGATTTCGAAACTTTTTAAAATTATATTTCAAATCGATGGTTAAATCAATATTTTGACGGTTCATATTAGTTTGTATTAAAGAGGTTAATTGTTTTGAGATGATTCGATTTTTTTTGTAGACAATCTCGCTAATGAATATAACGTATCTACAAAATTTTACTTTGTTTTGAATTTTTGCAATGAAAGAAACAGAAAAGAATAGTGAGAAGGTGAGGAGCTGAGGAGGTGAGGGGATTTGTGAGGACAGCAAGGATGTCCGGAGCCATCAAATAACCTCATATGATGACTTAGTAGTAAGGTGTGAAGTTTGGAGACAAGTCACTAGTGCACTCGTGAGATAATCTATAGTGGTTAAAATTATTTACTATTTTGCTAGCTCAAATTTGTCCATTAAAATTTGCCAAAGAAGTGTGATCCGTTGAAGTAGGGTGTACTATTTCGTCTACTGGATGAAAGTATAGCTTGCTTTGATTATTTGGTACAAATAAACTTTTTCTTTCACAAAGTGTATGGTCCGAGCCCTGCCTTGCACACACTTCTCACAAAAACTAGTACCTGGAGTTATAGGTGTTATGATTTGAAGCAGACATGCACAACTTAATTCCTCTCGGAAGTTTACTGGTCTGCTGGGTTCTTCTGAGTATATTAAAAAAAGAAAATAGATAGAGGATGAAAATTGCAATATACCATGCCTGGTGTATAATGGGATAAAAGCAACTCATTGATTTAACTGAACCCTCACTCATTTCTGAAAACTATGGTGCAAACTAGTTATGGATAGCTATATTTTAAAAAAGTCAGTATGTACTGCGCAAGATATTTTTAAATGAATAAGTGAATAAAGCACTTACTATGTTAGAATTTGATTGACATACACGTGTATGTCTTTGTGAGGTTCACGACTCCTTGTACTATTGTGATGATGAAAAATGAAAATTGCACATACTATGCTAGATTTTGATAGATATGTATATGTACGTTGACTCTTTTTTCATATTGGAGTAAGTACTAGGAACCAAAATAGTGAAAATATGGTTGAAATAGTGCTTCATCATCATTGTTGCAAGAAATGGATCTTAAATTGCTTGACCATTCATATTTTTCCTGTTGCATGAAATATTTGAAGAAACTATAAGCAAATTCATTTGATTGAAAAACATTTGAATTCCTTATGAGCAAAAGACTTCAATTTATGTTTACAAAAATATTTGTTCTCATTTTTGAAAATCACTATGACATGTATGGGGAGATAATTGGACAGTCTTGATGATGCCAAAGCATCCGATAATATAAATTTCTAAAGTAAACACATACAAGATAGTTTGATTTTTGGCAATTTTGCATGCGTTGTAGGTGTGAGTCAGGCAATTCTAGAGGATCCATTGTATTTTTATTTTGGAAGACAACGTCAAGGATGCATACTAGATAAAATTTACTGTTTTTATTATTCTTAGAATTTTCATATAGGCTGTGTGAATAACAAATTGTCATAATAGGCTCCTTTTAAACTTATTGCTCATTTCGAGAACTTGGGTTTACAAATGTGCCTGTTTAGAAACTTTACATGTGCATTTTGCGCATGGACATTTATGAAATGCCCATGCACAAAACCCTCTATTTTCTGCATATGGGTTAACAGTATAGAGAAAATGAAAATTCCATGCACATGTACAAATTTTAAATTAACTCCAATGCGTAGTGCATATGCTAATTACAAGAGCTCAAAATGTTAGGCTTCTGACCAAGTTTATTGTGACAATTAGTTATTATAATTTGTAGGCCTATATGAATGTGCAGAGTGTCTTATCCACGTAGGTATCCGGAATCATTTTCGCATGCATGGATAGTGAATGGATAACAGATTCTTGTCTATCCATTCACAATCAATAAATCTAAAATCATAAGTAGGAAATTGTGATTCGATATAAAAACATTCAATGCTAATGCTCATAAAAACACATGCAATAAGAAAAAAGAAATTTTACCAATATAAGCTTGTTTTAGAAAATAATAAAAACATTAGCCCAGTTTTAAAATTAATTACAGAAATAGACCACTTTTTTTTCTAGTCTATTCAGTTGGCGTTTTTCCAAAAATCGCCAACGGGCGATTTTCGAAAAGTCGCCCAAAGGAAATAACATATTTCCTAGTTGGCGACTAATCGCCAACGGATAAAAGCTTTTTGCTTTGGGCGATTTTTGAAAAATCGCCCGAAAACCTGCTATAAAACCAACCAGCAACCTACCTTCTTCATCATCGTAACATTTCAACATCATCTCGTCGTCTATCTTTCAATCATTCATGTCTAGTTCAACTGCGAGTACGTCAACATTGGTTAGAATACACAACAGCTCCGAATTAGGATTTTAGTTAGCATAAACATATTATAAATCGATAAACATTACCTTGTACCGAAGATTACACCTAGTTGTTGAGAAGCTTTGATTATTTCTTGTGAGAATCAAACTTTTTTTGGGTTTTCTACGAAGAAGTAGGGTTTGCGAAGGTTTAAGAATTTGGTGATGAGTTTGGTAAAGTTGATAGTGAAGAAGAAGGTAGGTTGCTGGTTGGTTTTATAGCAGACTTTTGGGCGATTTTTCAAAAATCGCTCAAAGCAAAAAGCTTTCCGCTGGCGATTTTCTAAAAGTTGCCAACTAGGAAATATGTTATTTCTTTTGGGCGACTTTTCGGAAATCGCCCGTTGGCGATTTTTGGAAAATCGCCAACTGAATAGACCAGAAAAAAAAAATGGTCTATTTCTGTAATTAATTTTAAAACTGTGCTATATTTGTTATTACTTTCTAAAACAAGCCTATAATGGTAAAATTTCCTAAGAAAAATGATGATAAAAAGGTAATTTTAAGCAACTAATATTCATTTATATATACACGCTATGTAATTATTATTTGGATAAAACATCAAATATCAATCATTCTATATATGAAATACATATTGTATAGACTATTATCTTGATAAAGCTGGATGGAATATTTTCAGAGGTGAGTACTGTCCCGTCCGTATCCATTTCTTGGGTTGCGATTTGTTTTTCTTTTCATTTTAAGGATATGGATGTAGGCGGGTTTTGAATATTTTGGATGTCCGTTGACAAACCATAGTTTATCCGTATGAATTTTTTTTTCAAATATTTACATATATACCACTGATTATATTTTATAGCTAGATAAAATGTTCTCCATCTTATACTGGTTTTTGCAATTTTATGTCATCTCTTCGTGTTTGTAGTGTCTCCCCTTGTCTGTGTGTCAGTTTCAACACCAATGCTTCACATGATCATATCTGTACGACATAAAGTTCACTCGTATTTACCAATAACTTCATGTTGAAAGATAGTTTTTTTTTTCCTTTTTTTTCTTCACATTTTATGATTACGTGGCTATAACTTTCTGCAACAAATTTTTTTCTTCATCGCAGCATGCTGTGGACAGAAGCGACTACGACAATGTCATAGGTGCTTTGCCTTATCTCAAAGTGAATCGCAAGGCCACATGAGGTTACTTTAAACTGTATTTTAAATGTTAATTTCTAATTTCTTTTTTATCTTCTATTTTTAGTCTTTTCTGACTCTGTATTAAAAATACTATTAAGGTTCAATGCTGGAGTTTTATTGTTCATGATTTCAGATATCTTATATGCAATCAAAATTCAATTTGCAACGTTTTTTTATACAGTTTTCCTGTGTACTTTCAGGTTCCAATCACGTGTTAACTACTCTTATGGTCATACCTCCCTATTTGTAAAAATATTCTGAAATTTCAAATTAATTGTTGAATCAGCTAGCTTTTCATCTTTAATTGAAAATTGGATACTATTATTTTGAAATACAAAATTTAGATTCCAAACGGAGTCGACCATTTATGACACCCAACTTCAAAATTTTCAAGTGGTTTATGTTTGGTGAAAGTTGCAATGACCTTTTCTCCCTTATACTACTGTAATGAAGTGTCTGAATATGAGTTAAAGCCACTAAAATTATAAGGCTATTATTACAAAGACGAAGACGGAGATGAAGCTTTAAAGAAAAGGGGAAAAAAAGGGAAGAAAAACAAAGACAGAAAAGAAGCTTTCATAAACTTGTTACCAATATACCAAAGAACAAACTATAATTTAAAAACAGTTTGATGACAATATACACAGCTTTTGAACATGCTTTGAAGTTAAAACATGTTAGTAATCACGATAATTCATTAGGACTGAAATATATATAAATACAGTATATTTCATTGAGTGAAAAGAAATAAAATGTGCATAGTAAATTATTTCGACAAGCTGAACACAACTAAGCTGTATTTTCAGTGATTGGTTATTTTGGTAAGTTGGACAAGATAATGTTGTTTTGTAAATAATATCGAGGAAAACAAACAACATGATTGATTATCCAAAATCATCACAAACTTCAATTAGTCATAGTTAAATGTATATTTCTCAAGCAAGATTTTATGATGAATATATCCATGATAGAATTGTTTATTTTCTCCATGATTCATAAATCTTGTAATACTGAACATAAATAAGTGAATGTCCTCTTTTAGTCTATTATATAATATAAGATGATTGAGTGTCATCTATGTCTTTGTGGAAATTGCATTAAAGAATAATTCATATTAACACCGAAGGGATAGTTTGGTCAAAATGATAATTTATATCAACAAATTTTAATCAGAGTACAAATAAACAATTTACTACTTAGAAAGTATTCAGCATTAGCAATTAACCATAAAATTCAACATGTGGCATTTTAAACAAACTAAGCAGACAATATATGAAGAAAATTAATTTTATTTGTTTCATATTTGTAACATATACAAGAACTATCATATATAGTTATATACAACTTGTTGAAACATACAAGCTTGAGTAGGCAGATAGGTGGCCTCCCCCTATTCATGTGTTTATAAAACTAGTGGGGGCTGTTTTTGGTATTCGGGTCCTGCATCATTGATTCCTCATGCTATAACATACATGATATTCTGTATTTGTACACCCAACAAATATTGGTATAAAGTATAAACAACTTGAATACAATCCTATCCAATCCATAAGAAGGCAAAAAATATACATGGTTACGTTAATTCATATTAGGGACTATAAAAAAAAGTGGTTGATATTGCTTGCAATGGCGATGGTGTTTGCAATTATTGCCACGGTAATCATGCTTCCAGCTTGAAGTTTGTCTTTTGTTTTCGATATTCCATGTATGTTCCTGTCCGTATTCGTCAAAAATATCTCATTGGACCAGTACTATGAACTGAAATTGGTTAATAGTATATTCACATATGCATAAAACTTACCTTAGAACAATAGCTCCTGGAAAAATCAACATAATGCAGACAGAAGCAGTCGATCCAATAAACTGAAATAGAACCCAAATATTCGGGATTGCTATGGCTGCCAAATACGCTAGGGCCATGATAACCACTGTAACTGTAACAAATCTCACATTATCGCTGGCTAGAGGTTTCTTCTTTGAAAAGAACATTTCATCTATGTTCAGCCTTAAAGAAAAATTGAGAAGAGGGAACACCAAAATCAAATGAAAGACATAACTAATTCTAACCATATCATTCAACAATGGTCCAAAATAAGAACTCGTGCTTCCTTGATCGAAGTTCGACAGCATATCAGACATAGTTGAGTCACCAAATAACAAGTACCCGAAAAGTCCCACCGTAGAGTAGATTACGGAGCAAAAGAGTAAAGAAATTCTTATTGCACTTTTCATATCTGAAGCAATTTCCAACTCTGCAAGAATGGGATGCACATTATAGTGGAAGGCGAATGCGACCACTATTACCGGGACAGCAGTAAACAGTTCAGAAAACGACTGTTTACCAAAGTCTGGTAAAAACTTCGGTGTATCTACTTTCCCATTGAATAGAGCGTAAATCGACATCCCCGAGCTCGTTAGTACGAACACTACAGCAAGAAAAGTTGATATCGCCGACGTATACTTTAATGAGTCAATTTGCTTTAAGAGAGCAAGTGGCAGCAGAATCAGCAGCATTGTTGCCAAGAGAGCAACTTCACGGGTATTCCACCACTGCGGCCCAAACCACTCCACCAAGACACCCGTGGAGCCACCTTCGGACCCATTACCCGACACAACATCACCTGTCATCAAACCCAAAACCCGTTTTCACAACTTTTGTATGCGCACACATAAGAAATTAGGCTAAATGACTTCTCAGTTCACGATAACAAGGTTCTAGGACAACATTTTTCAGGGGCAAAACATAAAAAAGTTATCATTTTTTAAGAAGTTCTATAAAAAAATGATAATGATAAATGATACCTGCTTTATCAGTTGTTATTGTAACTAATTATTCTAAAGTGCGGTTCTAAAAAAAATTAATAAAAATCATGCGTCCTGTAAATTTTTTTAGTGAAAATCGCACGATATGTGATGTTGGGGTACCAATGATGATGGAGTAGATGACAAAGCCACCGAAATTGTTGAGCATGACGCAAAGCTGGAGAAGGGTGGAGCCGAGGTGGCCGAAGGATTGAGCCATGAGGTCGGAGTAGGTGGTGGATGAACCGTACGCGGTGTAAGTTAGCATGAAATGGGAGGATGTATTGCTCAAGAGAGCCATGAGGAAGATAAGGATGATGGCGGGGAAGATGCCGAGGATTTTTAGCGTGGCGGGGATGGACATGAGGCCGCTGCCGATGATGGTGGTGGAGATGTTGAAGATGGCGCTGCAGCAGGATGCAGTGGGTTTGATGGAGGATGTGGGTTCTAGGAGTGGGGACTTCATTTTTGGTATTTTTAACAAGGTTGAGATGTGTGTTGAGTGTGTCTAGTATGGATACAAATAAGGGAAGTTTCTTGTGATGACGAGGGAGAGTGATGTAAGGTGGTGTACCTTCTATTTTTGCTCAACTGTTAAACTGCGAACAAAAGTCGTTTTTGTATTGTTGCTTCAAAAGGAATGCTGGTACGATGTTGAATAGAAAGACGACCTTTTATTGGTTGAATGATGCCTGGTTGGTTGTGAAGTTTTTGTATTTGTGTATGATTTTCTAGAGAGTCCTTAGATTCAATATGCCTGATTGAATGATACCGTTTCAAGTCTTTGATTCAATATCATGAATATGTTGGCGTCCTCAAACAAAATTGTCATTTTACTGGTTTGAATTTGAGTACAATTTTATTTGTTCTTCTTTTATACTAACATGTCCATTGCACACAGGACGTTGTTACAAAGTGATTTTATAAATACTTTTAAAAAATACAATTTATTATGCAATATGTCAATATATGGTGAATTTGTTAAACTGAACTATAAATTGAACTTATTTTTTTAAATGAGATTTATGTATTGAACAGAAATTAAATTGTCGTTTTTTAATGTAAAAATGGGTTATATATTGGTTTATTATTTTTAAATATTTAATATGTGTTAAGATGATAAATGAAAGTTGGTATTCTTAATTGAAATTAATGTCATATATTTTTATAGATAAATATTTATTTATATATAGATTTTGAAATTAATATTTAGCTTTTGGTGTATTTGTTTAAAAGATAAATGATATATAGATTGAGTTGAGTATTATAAAATAGAAGGAAATAAGAAAACATTAGAGAAAGAGGAAGAAAATATTTTATTCACTTTAATCATACATTTTCATTACATTAGCTCCTTTATATAAAGACCTAAGAGTTTGAGATAGAACTAATCTCACGATGTGAGACTAAACACAAGAGTAGTATATAATATATTCACTATTTATATTTACATATATTATAACACTCCCCCTTGAAGCGTCTTCAAAATCTTGAATCCTCTGATAACTTGAAATTGTTCCTTTTATAACGTGTATGATGATTGCTCCTCCTCATTGTTATCTTGCTTGCATTTATTCATTTAGTCGACATTGATATTGTCCGTTGTCTCATTAAGAACATCGGTTAGGAAAATCCAATGGGAAATATCTTGAACGAGGAAAAAAGTGCAACTTGTAAAATCATATTAAAAATGATATTCTTTCTAAAGGGTTTGATACTTCAGGGTCAAAACAATGCCTCATTTAAAACCTTACTAAGAAAATCATATGGGAAAAATCTTAGTGAAGGAAAAAAAAAGTATAATATAGTATGACATATTTCAATAATTTATAGAATCAAATAGAGTTTGATACTTCTGGATCAATATGCTACTTCATTAAAAACCTTATAAAGGAAAACCCGATGGGAAAAACCTTAGTCAAGGATAAAAATACAATTTAACTTAAATAACATATTTGAGATATTATTTCTTGATAAGACGTTTGATTCTTCTAGATCAAGATAATGCCTCGTTAAAACCTTAGTAAGAAAAACTCAGTGGGAAAAATCTTATAAAAGAGTACATTATAACTTATTTTAAATGTTACGGGGAGTAGATATTTCTGGATCAAGATAATGCCTCATTAAAACCTTACTAAGAAAAACCCAGTGAGAAAAATCTTAGTTAAAGAAAAAGAGTGCGTTATAACATTCTTATGGATGCCCCCCCCCTCCCCCGATTTAAATGTTTCCTCTGAATTCGTATTCGTCTTTCGATAACTCAAATTGGTTATAGATACTTCTGCATCCATAAATATGTATCTCATTAAATAATACAATTTATTAATAGTTTTCTTCGATACAATCAAATTTTTCAAGATTATTTCTTCCAAATATGATTTGCATTTTATACATTTTGTTTGCTACCTTTATGAAAAACACAGCATGTGCTTTCATTTTTGTGCTTCAAATCAGTTTTGCATATTGCAACTACATCTTTGATGAATATTAAAAGTTTCATTACAACAATACTAAAAAGCAGGAAGTAATCTACTCATCTTGAAGTGAATTAAGATTTAATATGATTTATACCATATGTATACCTTCGGGGTATATTAAGCGTTTCAAGCATTTTCACTACTTTGCGGACTACATGTCCATATTTCTCTATTAGTAAAGGATTCATGATGACCAGTCATGTTTTCCACTAATTCAAGATCTTTAATCTATTTATAAACGTAAGCGCTTTATTATTTACAAATTTATCATCGATGATTATTTCTTGTCAGTTCTAGACATGATTTATTGAGATCTCTTTAGTGATCTTGTTTTAGGTACCTAAACCACTTCTAGATTAATTTGACAATCATGTCATTGGTCTCTTCAACAGCACCCTTAAGTGTTTCTTCAAGAACACTCACCTTTTTTATTTGGCATCTTTGTTACTTACTACAAAAATATTTCGAACTGACTTCTCTACCACACTTCAGATGTGATTTATACCATTTTTGTTTCTTCTAGGATTTCAACTTATATCGGAGCAAGTATACTAGGGATATTGTCAATAATTTATTTAAATTACTTATTATTTTGCAACCAATATTTAATTTTAATAATCAAAATGAACTTATATCCCTTTTTATCCTCCTCAACGTTGACAAACATTGTCACATTAAATAATAATTCTCTTTAGATTCTCATTTTGATCCGTTATCACATTGCTACTAGCAAATATATTATATGTATATCAGTTATAGGAGGACGATCCTTTTATTAATTGATAAGATGCATTCAATTGATATTGCTTATTAGAGTTTGTTCTCATTCATTGATCTATTCAATTGATGGAATTTACTTATTGTATAGATCATTTGAATACGTACACAATTTCAGGTCATTCAACATTTATGTTGATTGAATTTTAAATCACTAAATAATATCTATACATAATCTATAAGATGCGTTCATAACAAACTTCAGGTTGTTAGCTGAACATTTACATATATGGATATATACGTGCGTCCACGTATTACATATATATTATAAATTTGCATATTCTTTCTCATTTGAATTAGTGATTTTTAGAACAAAACTAATACAAGGATCCAGACTATTTTTTTTTGTTTATCACTCAATGTAAATTTGAATCCTTAAAGATTAAATGATAGTTTCCAAAACGTCTGGTTTGAAAATACATATGCATCAAGTTTGACTTATCAATAATAACTTCAGGTTATTTGATATGTTACAACTTTTAGTTATAGAATATATTGTAACTTCTAGTTACCTTTGGCTATTAATAAAGAATTTCAAAATCTAAATCTTAAAAATTTTCGGTGTTCTTGCTTGATATTGAAGTCAAACTTTTCTTAGTAATAATTATCAAAGCTTCCGGTTTGATAATTCATAAAACTTGCAATATTTCATATAAACTCTTGTTTATTTCCATTATCAGACTTCGAACTTTATGTTCATTTTTGTTCACTTAAATGTATGAATCCATACAGATACAAAATATAATTAAAACTTTCGACATATTTTTTTCTCCGAATATGCTAAAGAACAACGCCTTTTGAATCAATAATTCAAATGTAACTTAAATGGTTTTCTATTCCAACCACGTTGAACTTCTGGTTCAAATAAATTATTTATACAACTTCGAGTTGTTAAAGTTTATTCTTCAATTATATTTCAAATATCTCTTTTGAACATTATTTACAATTATATACCAAAGAATAATACATAGTTCGAATTATATATTGGCATCTCTTCGGGAGAGTTCAAAAAAAAAATTATTTACAACAGAAATAAGAATATCTTCTGGACACTTAAAATGTTATAGAAATATGCTTATATTTGTTACACATAAAGATCTCTTCAAGGCCGTATTTTAATTTTCGTGAATGATATGACATATAGATTCTCTTCAAGGGGATATCTAAAGATCTCTTCAAGAATTGTTGTGCATACGATATTCAATTCACCGTAAGTTATGAAAAGTAAAAGGTTACATATCATTATTTGCTTCTAAATTGGTCTAATGGAGCTACGGGTCCATGACAATAGACGGTTGAATTTTAGGTAATTTATTATCACATTACCTTTTGAAGTGGTATATCATATTTGACTATATTACATAGACAATTCTTTTATAGTGCTATATGAGGATATAATATCACTTCTGGAGATATTTTATAAACACCGCTTCTAGAGTGGTACATATCACCTCTAAGGATACTTTATATGCACTACTTTTGGAATGTCATCAATACTCAATATCTTTTTCTACATAATTGACATAATTACTACTTTCAGAGTAATATAAAATATCCCTGCTGTAGATTTTTATCGTAACTACTTTTGAAATGTCATATCAAATTTTAGATATAATATTCAGAAAACCCTAGCTCGATTTGAGGGGAAGTATAAGATAATAAGCCGAAATGAATTGCATTGCTGAATTATATTACTTGACCAAGCCAACAGGTTGAACCAGTCATCAAGCCCAAGAGCATATTTGTAATTTTCTCAACTTTGGAGTGGGCCGAAAGTATTGTATATATATCTGTATACTGATACAAATATGTAACATTGAAAGCAACATTTGTATCAAATGTTCAATACAATAAAACATCATCTTCTGGATGTCAAAAATATTCCACTCAGCATAAATTGTTTTCTTTAATCCATTCGAGTTAAACTTCTTGAGCATTATTACTTGAATATCCAACACAAATAGCAATTTTAAGATGCAAAAATAGTGGGTCAATATAAAGCTAGAGCATCACGGGATTCATCAAGGTGTCGATGAGGATAAAAGGGCTAGACCAAAAGAACCCATCCTACATTTCTTAACTGTTGCTTACTCATATTAGTAAGGAAATCTCATCATGCTGTAGAAATAAATAAATCATTCAAAACAAAAGTAAAAATTCATGAAGGAGAACACTTTCCAATTAACAGACTACAACCCTGCCGGGAAAAGAACAGACACACACTCATGTAAAACCTCCACAAAAGTAGTTAGCTGAAGACTGTCAATGACATTGACACCACACATTATCATATAAACTTGATTCAAAGTACCTATTGCACATTAAAACATATGTTGAAAATCATATTCAGTAAGCATCTACTCGCCTTTTCTCAATCTCAAACTGGTCATGGATATTTTTTTTTCTTAATTAACAAATTAAACCATGGTTTACGTAGTTTGTTCAATGTAATAACTAAAGCATTTATTACTGCTATATAATGGTGTAACCAGTTAATCGTATATTACGACCATGGAAATTGTATAAAAACATGCTAATCTCAACTAGCAATTTTTCAAATATTTGAATAAACAATACACAGTGGTAGCACTCACTTGAAATTATGAAAAAATATGTAGATCTTTAGACGAAATGCGATCAAAATATGTGAACTTGAATCGTGGACTAAACTAAAAATTGAATACTTATTTTATGATAATTAAATAGCTGAATATTAATAACTAATCTAGGGAATCCAATGTAGCCCTTCAAAAATTCTAGACTTGAAACAATTGGCCTTGGCTAATTATTTTAAAGAACCAACAATAAATGCCAAACAGAATATAAAAAACAAAAAAAACATTGCTAATATAAGGTTAACCTTGCCATAAGGTTGCACACTCGAAACCATTAGATTTACTATAAACTATAAATAAACTTCAGATTAGTTGTAAGTATAGATATGGTGATAGCTATCATGCACCTTCACAAACAGATTGTGACGATAACCTTACAATAGCAACTGTCATATATATATATATATATATATATATATATATATATATAATAATTTCGAGTCATTTGATTACAGGCTAAATCCTAAAGAAAAACAACACGGTATGGTATATAGCATAATTACACGGGTAAAGTGAATGCAATCAATTTTCCTTCAAGTAATCCATGACTGTTGGTCTCTACAATTATGGCCAGAACTCAATAGTTAACAGATGTTGTATATAAAATAATAAATGGTTGACTCTGCTAAGAAAAATGGTTTCAGCATAAACAAGTATAAAACTTACATTTTTTTTCTGAAATGAAATGGAACGATTTCTTTTGATCCTAAAACTTAGTTGAAGTTACTTTACAAGTATCTGCAAAAGCGATATTTGTGGCCTTAAACTGACTGAATTGATAATCCGACATCAATAACTTTGATGATTTGCTAGCCTTCATAGATATTTGACTTTTCCCTTGCTTTTCTTTCAAATTGCATATGCGAGGCGTTTTGAGATCTATAATTAGATCTGAAAAAGAATATATCTGATTTCATAGATTACCACAATTGTAGATCTATAATTTTTTTAGAGATCGCGCTGATAACGTATTATAAAATAGAAGGAAATAAGAAGACATTAGAGAAAGAGGAAGAAAATATTTTATTCACTATAGAGATTAATCATACATTTTCATTACATTAGCTCCTTTATATAAAGGCCTAGGAGTTTGGGATAGAACTAATCCCACGATGTGGGACTAAACACAAAAACAGTATATAGCATATTCACTATTTATATTTACATATATTATACATTGAGATTGTATTTCAAGAATAACGAAAATACCTAAAAATTGAAGTGTAATCGTAACGAACCAATATATTTTTATGCAGGTAAAGTTCTTGGAACAAATATCAAAATATTTATAAAAAACGTATATGATATCGCCATAGTGATAAACAAAATATTTATTTAACTACTAAAAGAAATATTAAGTGAAAATTAGACCTGAAACCTAACAAATCACAATGTCATTTTAGTTATGTAAAAGAAAAAATTGATTTTAATCCATTATTTCATACCTTAATAATTTTAATTTATAATAAAAAAGTCAAAAATAATTAACATTTGCCTCAAAAAGTAATAAAATGCAAAAGAAAAATATTTCAAATCAAAATAGTACATATTTTTTTTACTCATTAGTTAATGTAAATTATGAGTATAAATGATGAAAATTTAATATTTTACAAGAACATATTACTCAAAATATTTTTTTTGAGAATATAACTGAAAATAGTTTTTATTTCTCAAAAGTATATGATACAAACATTCATCGCTAATCATTATCTTTCATGTTATTTTAAAAAAAGACGAAGAATCCAAACTAATGAGATACCAATTTGAAAGGAAAAATGTTATATATATTTGTAATGATATACCAATTTTAGAAAGAAGTAGTTGCACGTATGTTTGTTTCTATTGAAATACCAACTTTAAAGAAAATATCTCTTTGTAACAAAATACTAATTTTAGAAAGAAATAAATTTTATGAACTTGAATGTAAAATAATGTAAAAGATAATTTTGTTCATACTTGTCGAACTTTAAACTATACAGACTTGAATAAAAAAAATTAATTTTACCATCTTAGTCAATATTAACGTAGTATACAGATTGAATTGTCACTTTTTTAGAATTTATTAGATCAACTAATAAATATTTGTTAATGGAGTTTATTTAAAAAGTCTTGATTGATATAAATATATGAACTTAAATGTAAAATAATAGAAGAAAACATGGGAAATATTTGTAAATGTTATTAATTGTTGATATTTAAATGTAAATTGTATGTATGTTTTAAAAAAAATATTTTTACAATTTTTTTTAAACGAATTATTATGCAGTATATGGTGAATTTGTTAAGGTTATGAGTTATTATTGAACTTATTATCTTTTAAGTAAGTAATTTTAATAATGTGATTTATGTATTTTTATATTTATATAAAAAGTTAAATTTCATTTTTGTACATAATAATGAGTTAGATAGAGATTTGTTATTTTTTAGTATTTAATATTTGTTAAGAAAAGAGTTGAAAGTTGGTATAATTAATTTTAAATATAATGTTTTCGTAAATTTCAGTAGATAAATATTTATTTACGTAGATTTTGAATTTAAAATTTAGCTTTTAGTACATTTGTTTAAAAAGTAAATTATATATAGATTGAATTTGCAATATTACTCGAGAGAATTACAAAATAACTAAAAATTAAAGTGTAATAGTAATGAATAAGTGTACTTTTATGCATTTAAAGCTTCTGCATTTAAACATAAAAAATAAGTATGTTATATCATCAAAACGATAAACAAAATATTTGATGACTAAAAGAAATATATTGGTAAAAAAATGTTATAAATCATATTGTTATTTTAATTATGTAAAAACAATAATTTGGGTTTTTAAATCATTGTTTCAGACCCTAATAATTCTAATTTATAATAAAAAATTTCAAAATATAATTAACATTTGCCTCGAAAAGATAATAAAGCAGAAGAGTTTTCTGCAAATATCAATAGAGAATTTGGTAAATTCTACAAATATTTGCAATTTAAAAAAATAAAATAAAAAATATTTTGATCATTAATTTCTAAAAAAAAATTATTTATCGAAATTTAAAATATACGTGTAATTTAAAATATGTTTTAGTTTTTCACGTACCAGTTCTGAAAATAAGGGGCGGAACCAAGTTTCCACCTTTTAAACAGTTGTAGAAATTATAAAATGTTGATATTCAAACGTAATATGATAACCTGTTGAACTTTGTAATATTGCAGTAATGATAAATTATAGGGATTAAAATAAAATATCTAAAGAGAGTTAAGAAGATAGAAAATAACGGCTAGAATTAATAAGAGAGCAGAAAAATTCTTCTGTTTTACTATATCTAATAGATGGGAAGGCTCGAACCATTTTTATTGTTTGTTGAAAAAAGGAAATGAATGACTACATTAAGCAAATTGTGTTTTCTTACTAGTATCGAGATGACATTAAATGTATTTTATTTATATTATGTTGTTTTAATCTGACTCAATATCTAGTAACATAATCATTATTTGGAACAACAAACATGATTGAATAATACTTATCCATAAATGGATATTCCAATGATCCTATTAGTTGCACAGCTGTAACAATTTAATTATCTATTTTTTCACCCTTTAATCTTACATCTAACATGAGTGACTTTTGAGATACAAAATTTAATTCAAGAAGCATTGACCATCTGACCATTTGTCTTTACATGAGAGGTGGAAATCATGAGAAGATCTTACGGTTAAGGGTCCGCTCTTTACAAAGCGAGCGAAAAATCCGAAGGGAGCATTTGAGCCGAAATGTTTGGTGAACGGAGAATGTGTTTGTGTGTTACAAGCGAAGAATTTGAGCGGAGTATTTGAAATGTATATTTTAAAATAAAATTGATTTATATTTAATTATTTAATCATTTTTCAATAATAATATGTATCAATAATTTACAAAAATTAATTGATTAATTAATTAAATTGTAAAATTTTAAATTACTCGGATTCAGTTCAAACCAACTCCATAATGTAGAGCATTTTGATATGATCACAATGTAAAAAATCGCATCCCAAACGGACCTCATTTCCATAAGTTATTAATTTTAAAAATTTATAAAATTTTAGATTTTACATTCTTATTTAATTAAATACCCACAACACACCATTTTCCATCGTTGTCATTGATCCATTGTACGCGTGGGGAACGAAAACAGATTTTTTTATTTTGGAAACGATACCTAAGAGATCTTAGATTAGATTTTGTGTCGCGGATTAAAATAGAATTTCACATATATACATGTGTACGTGGCCTTAGCATCAAGCCAAGCGTAAAAAAAGGGCGTTCGCAAGATTATTGTCCTCTTCCCCAAAATTATTTTAGCCTTCTTCTTTTGGAGACTAAACACACAATACAATCAGCAATCCAATCCACATCATAATTAATTCGTTTTACAATCGTCATTTTCGTTTTTATGCAAGCGTCGTCAAGAATTTACTTCAAAATTCTCAGCCTAATTTACATTCGCTTCATCGAAAGGCTTGGATTTCAGGAAAAAATATTATTTCTTTATGCTACAGATGTGGAGACAGTAACTTAAAACAAGAGATTGTAGAGATCTTGTTCGGTGTTTTAATTGTGGGAAATTCGGACACAAGAAAAATTCATGTTCTAATTATCTTAAGCCAAGAAATATCAATACTTCTCCATTGCCAAGCCCGCTAAATTTGAAAGATCACGGTTACTGCTTCTGTATGGAATTTCTTAAGTTAAAAAGATCTTTCCTGGTAGCTATTCAATTATGAAAGATGAAGGAATACATCTTTTTGACAAAATTCTTTGGCACTTTGATGCCTTAAATACTACTGTTAATTTTGCATCAGATGAAGTTAATGCTTCTGGGTTGGAAAAAACAGTCCAAAAGAAAATGAATAATGAGACTACCGGGAAGACAAATGTTGATAAACTTCTTGAAGCTGAAAATATATGTGGTATAGATTGTTATACGATCAGTATACCAAAACAGAGACCAATATGTTATAAACTCGTCCCACAAGTTTACAAATCAGTTTTCCACTACTTTGGAATTTTGTATTAGTAATTTTGAACAATAACTATGTTGTAATTAATTTACAACAACAAACTATAACAATAACAACAACAAATTGCTGTATTAAACTATAATGATAAACAAGCGTTGTACTACTTCGCAGAAACAACACAACGTTGAAACGGAAAGATTACAGAACGATGTATAGAAATATATAAGTAAATAGAAATCTAACCGAATGAAAAAGGAAATTTCATCTGAGGTTTGTCGTAACAATTTCCTTAAGACTTTATCCAAAGTCTCCCAAGATACAACAAACGTGATCTGCTCGAGATTGTGATGTGTATGATCTTCTGTGTGATATGCAGAAGCGCACGAATTGTATAGATTAAGAAATGAAGAGGAAGAAGATAAAATTCGGAGTGAGTTACTGATCAGGTTTCCTTCTTCTTTTATAGGCTAATTCCCAACGGTTATGTCCGTTGGGAACAGCCGCATCTCTTCGTCTGCAACGGCCAAAAAACTATTGCGCTTTGCAATAGTCGCGTCTCTTCATTTGCAACGGCCAAAAACGAACGCGGTTTGCAACAGTCGCGTCTTTTCATTTGCAACGGCAAAAAACCGTCGCGGTTTGCAACAGTCGCGTCTCTTCATTTGCAACGCTATTTCTGTTTGAAAAGCCGCGTCCGGTGAGACAACGGGCATTTCCAATCCACTAGTCGCTTCTATTTGAATTTAAATAGTAGAAAACTGTTTACTTCTTTGCAGTAAAAATATAACACGGTCCACTCTTATTGGACCCGCACCCGACCTGGCCCGGTTCGGTACGGGACGGGAGGGCGGCGCGCGCGCGTGTTAGTTCATGGCCATATAGTCCCCCCCCTCGCACGAAATTACCTGACCCTAAGGGCCAATATGGGTTTGAGGAAAGTAGTATATAAGCATGAACATTAACTTATTTTTGGCGATGTGGGACAATATCTCATTCACTATAAAGGGCCTCTAACAATCCCCCACATGAATGATGATATATGTCTCCCACACAGAAATATCACACAGTTCATATGAAAATAATGTTATATCGAGGATAAGTAGATATTTCACTTTGAACTTTCCCTAGTTAAAACTTATCGGATATACTTGGCTAATCGGTGAGTTATTTCATCTTGAACCGTCAGCCGTTTGTGCATAATCAGACAATAAGCTTTACAAAGCATTGTTTCCCTTCACATCCAATCTCTTGGTTGTGTTCATTTTGGTCCTGAACAAATTTGGTTCTGCGAGTGTTTTAGAGAATTTAAGCCTTTAATATTCTCATAGAGCTAACCCAGCTCACACTAACAAAGGTGATCGCAACCATTAAGAGTATCCTACATATACCCCACTTGTTATTTTCAAGATATGGTCATCATTAAAAATCATAGCTTTGTCCTTTTAATATTTATGTAGGCATGCATTCTATTGTGCACCATAGGAATGGAGTAGGACTAAGTCCAAACAAATGCATTGCTTCTTGAGTTACTCAGAACTGGTTTGCCTATTGATCCTAGTCCGTGGGATCTCCAGTCGCTAGGATAGGTTTTCGTATAAGATAACTCTTGTTGGTTTAGGCTTTTAAACCCATTCCCCTCGATGCGCAGTAAATTTTCTCTCTTGATAATCCTTTAGTAAATGGATCCGCAAGGTTATCAGTAGTTCTTACATAATCAATGGAAATAGTTCCATTTGAGAGTAACTGCCTAACTGTGTTATGGCGTCGACAAATATGTCGTGACTTTCCATTATGCACAAAGTTTTGCGCTCTGCTTAACGCTGCTTGATTATCACAGTGTATGCATATGGCCGTTATAGGTTTAGGCCAAAATGGAATTTCTTCTAAAAATTGACGAAGCCATTCTGCTTCTTCGCCTGCTTTACCTAAAGCGGTGAACTCTGATTCCATAGTGGATCGAGCTATGCACGTTTGTTTAGTAGATTTACATGACACTACTGCTCCTGCTAGGGTGAAGACATAACCACTAGTTGATTTATATTCCTATGAATCAAAATCCAGTTTGCATCACTATATCCTTCTAAGACGGCATGATATTTTCCGTAATGTAGGGAAAAGTTCGTGGTACTCTTTAAATATCCCAACATTCTCATTAGTGCTTTCCAGTGTTCCTTCCTTGGGTTGCTTGTATACCTGCTCAGTCGACTTACTGCATAAGCTATATCTGGTCTTGTGCAATTCATGAGGTACATTAGACATCCTATTACACAAGAGTATTCCAGTTTCAGTACACTCTCATTGGTGTTTTTATGCACTACTTCTGATGGATTAAAAGGTGTTCTTACTCCTTTAATTCCGTAATATTGGAATTTTTCAATCACTTTTTCCACGTAGTGTGACTGAGATAGTTCAATTCCATTAGGTGTTTTTACTATTTTGATTCCCAAAATAACGTCTGCAACTCCTAAATATTTCATGTCGAAATTGTTGATTAACACTTTCTTTATGGTATCTATTACTTTACTATTTGGACCAAAGATTAACATATCGTCTACATATAAACAAATCATCACGTATGATTTCCCAACTTGTTTATAATAAACACATTTATCACATTCATTTATATGGAAACCATTTTTCATCATGACAGTATCAAATTCTACGTGCCATTGTTTTGGAGCTTGTTTTAGTCCGTATAATAATTTTACTAATCTACATACTTTGTTTTCATTTCCTTTGGAAATAAAACCCTCGGGTTGCTCCATGTAAATCTCCTCATCAAGATTTCCATTTAAGAATGCTATCTTTACATCCATTTGATGAATCTCTAGATTATATATGGATGCAATTGCTATTAACATTCTTACAGAGGTTATTCGTGTAACCGGTGAATAAGTATCAAAGAAGTCTATACCTTCCTTTTGACGATATCCTTTGGCTACCAATCTTGCTTTATATTTGTCAATAGAGCCATCAAGTTTCATCTTCTTTTTGAAGATCCATTTTCAACCAATCGGTTTTATTCCATGCGGAGGATCAACTATTTCCCAAGTTTTATTACTTAGAATTGAATCAATTTCACTTTTGATTGCTTCTTTCGAACATGAAGATTCAGAAGATGACATTGCTTCCTTGTATGTTTGAGGTTCATGTTCTAACATGTATGTTAGAAAATCTGTACCAAACGTCTTGGACGTTCTTGCTCTTACGCTTCTTCTTGCTTCAACTTTCTCAATTTCACGATGAGTTTCATCGTCATGTGGCTTGCTTGATTCTTCTCTTGTCCTTTTGGGGACATAATTTCCTTCATTCCTTTTGTGCGGAAACACATCTTCAAAAAATGAGGCATCACGAGACTCTATGATTGTATTGACATTAATATCAGCTATATCAGACTTGAATACCAAAAATCTATAGGCACTACGATTTTGGGCTGGCCCTAGATAGTAACAGTCTATAGTTTTTGGTCCAAGTTTGACTTTCTTGGGAGGCGGAACTGCAACTTTTGCCAAGCACCCCCACACTTTGAGGTATTTGAAACTTGGTATGTGTCCTTTCCATAACTCATATGGAATTGTTCCTGTTTTATTGTGAGGAACCTTGTTTAATATGCGATTAGACATATTTAAGGCTTTCCCCCACAAGTTCGTCGGTCGACCAGAGGTCAATAGCATTGCATTTATCATATCTTTTAATATTCTATTCTTTTTCTCGGCAATACCATTTTGTTGTGGTGAATATGGAGCTATTGTTTGATGAATTATACCATTTTCTACACAGAATTGTTCAAATGGTGATTCATATTCTCCACCTCGATCAAATCTCAATATCTTGATCTTTTTATTTAACTGATTTTCTACTCCAGCCTTATATTTTATAAACGATGTAATTGCTTCATCTTTACTATTCAAAAGATATACATAGCAATATCGTATATAGTCGTCTATAAAAGTGATAAAGTACTTTTTCCCACCTCTTGTAGGTAATGATTTAAAATCACATAAATCAGTGTGAACTAAACCTAGTGGTTCTGTACTTCTATCAACAGTATGAAATGGTTTTTTTAACCAATTTTGCTTCTACACATGTCTCACATTTTTAGTTTTTTTCTACTTGGAATTTAGGAATTAACCCCAAGTTTGCTAATTTTTTCATTTTCGGGAATTTATGTGTCCTAATCTATCATGCCATAGTAAAATTTCATGCTCAACCAAATAAGAAACTTCATTTTTATTAATAGCACAATCAAAATACATAGTTTTATTGTCGACTACGGCTACATTTGCCTTAAATAGGCCATCACATAAATAACCCCTTCCTATATAAATTCCAGCCTTAGATAGAACTACTTTATCTGACTCGAAGACCATACGGAAGCCTTTCTTTGAGAGCACAGGTCCAGAGATAAGGTTCTTACGGATACACGGAACATGAAGAACTTCACTTAGTGTCACAGTTTTTTTCGGATGTAAATTTGAGGTTGACGGTGCCGTTACCTTCGATTATGGAAACTGCAGAATTACCCATGTAGAGTTTTTCTTCCTGATCGTATTTCTTGTAAGTGCAGAACATAGATATATCAGAACAGGCATGACGAGTAGCGCCTGTGTCTCCCACCACTGTGCAGGGTTCTGTACCAAGTTGCATTCTGAAACAACTCCTGAAAAGTTCATCTCCTCAATGGTTGAACTCAAATTTTCCACTATATTTGCCACCAATTTATCATTCGTCTTCTTGTGCATGCAATCTTTAGCTGCGTGCCCGGTCTTTCCTCCGAACCAACATTCACCTATGAACTTCTTGGTTTGCTTATCTTTGGATTGATTATCTGGCGCCTTTCTCTTTTTCTTTTTGTTGTTGAAGCGTCCTTTCTTTTTTGACCCTTCTGTAACAAGTGCCTCTTCGCCTTTGGGTTGTGTTATTCCGTGATTAGCTGCCTTAATTTTTTAATCTGACAATGAGATCTTCTAAGGAAATCTCCTTTTTCTTATGTTTCAGATAGTTGCGGTAGTCTCTCTAGGATGGTGGTAATTTTTCTGTTATCGCTTCAAAAAGGAACGATTCTCCAACTTGATGTCCTTCTGCTTCAAGTTCATGAATTATAAGTTGGAGTCCTGCACTTGACTAGTTACGGATTTGGAATCCATTATTTTGTATTCCATGAATTTATCTACTATGAACTTCTTCAAACTGACATTCTGCGTCTTGTATTTATTTGCAAGTGCACTCCATAGGGATTTTGCTGTCTGGTGTGGCTGATATACTTTATATAATAATTTATCCAGACAGTTCAGAATGTAATTTCGGCACAAGAAGTCTGAATGCTTCCATGAGTCAATTCTGAGAAACACAGCTGCGTCTTTTTCTCTAGTTTGTCCGTCTTTAGGCTTGGGTTCATCCTCCTCAATGCATTTCTGTAGCCCTAACATGGTGAGATAAAACAACATTTGATTCTGCCATGTTACGAAGTCATCACCATCTCCTTTAAACGGATCAAGCCTGTTGTGGTTAGTAGTGTTTGCCGATACTTCAACTGACGCCATCTCTGTTTTAGTGAAAACAGGAAAGTCTTAAGATGTTATACGATCAGTATACCAAAACAGAGACCAATATGTTATAAACTCGTCCCACAAGTTTACAAATCAGATTTCCACTACTTTGGAATTCTGTATTAGTAATTTTGAACAATAACTATGTTGTAATTTATTTACAACTACAAACTATAGCAATAACAACAACAAATTGCTGTATTGAACTATAATGATAAACAAGCGTTGTACTACTTCACGGAAGCAGCACAACGTTAAAACAGAAAAATTACAGAACGATGTATAGAAATATATAAGTAAACAGAAATATAACCGGATGAAGAAGGAAATTTCGTCTGAGGCTTGTCGTAACAATTTCCTTAAGACTTTATCCAAAGTCTCCCAAGATACAACAGACGTGATCTGCTCGAGATTGTGATGTGTATGATCTTCTGTATGATATGCAGAAGCGCATGGATTGTAGAGATTAAGAAATGAAGTGGAAGAAGAAAAAATTCGGAGTGAGTTACTGATCAGGTTTCCTTCTCCTTTTATAGGCTAATTCCCAACGGTTATGTCTGTTGGGAACAACCACATCTCTTCGTTTGCAACGGCCAAAAAACTGTTGCGGTTTGCAACAGTCGCGTCTCTTCATTTGCAACGGCCAAAAACCGTCGCGGTTTCCAACGGTCGCGTCTCTTCATTTGCAACGGTCAAAAAACGTCGCGGTTTGCAACAGTCACGTCTCTTCATTTGCAACGCCTATTCATGTTTGAAAATTCGCGTCCGGTCAGACAACGGGCATTTTCAATCCACTAGTCGCTTCTATTTGAATTTAAACGGTAGAAAACTGTTTACTTATTTTCAGCAAAAATATAACACAGTTCACTCTTATTGGACCCGCACCCACACCCGACCTGGCCTGGTTCGGTACAGGACAGGAGGGCGGTGCGCGCGCGTGTGTTAGTTCAAGGTCATATAGTTCCTCCCCCTTGCACAAAATTACCTGACCCTAAGGGCTAATATGGGTTTGAGGAATGTAGTATATAAGCATGAACATTAACTTATTTTTGGCGATGTGGGACAATATCTCATTCACTATAAAGGGCCTCTAACAATCCCCCACATGAATGATGATATATGTCTCCCCCACACAAAGTGTAATATCACACAGTTCATATGAAAATAATGTTATATCGAGAATAAGTAGATATTTCACTTTGAACTTTCCCTAGTTAAAACTTATCAGATATACTTGGCTAATCGGTGAGTTATTTCATCTTGAACTGTCAGTCGTTTGTGCATAACCAGACAATAAGCTTTACAAATCATTGTTTTCCTTCACATCTAACAAATTTTGGTCCTGAACAAATTTGGTTCTGCGAGTGTTTTAGAGAATTTAAGCCTTTAATATTCTCATAGAGCCGACCCAGGTCACACTAACATAGGTGATCGCAACCATTAAGAGTATCCTATATATACCCCCACTTGTTATTTTCAAGATATGGTCATCATTAAAAAGCATAGCTTTATCCTTTTAATACTTCTGTAGACATGCATTCTATTGTGCACCATAGGAATGGAGTAGGACTAAGTCCAAACAAATGCATTGCTTCTTGAGTTACTCAGAACTGGTTTGCCTATTGATCCTATTTAAGCCTTTAATATTCTCATAGAACCGACCCAGCTCACACTAACATAGGTGATCGCAACCATTAAGAGTATCCTACATATACCCCACTTGTTATTTTCAAGATATGGTTATCATTAAAAAGCATAGCTTTATCCTTTTAATACTTCTGTAGGCATGCATTCTATTGTGCACCATAGGAATGGAGTAGGACTAAGTCCAAACAAATGCATTGCTTCTTGAGTTACTCAGAACTGGTTTGCCTATTGATCCTAGTCCGTGGGATCTCCAGTCGCTAGGATAGGTTTCCGTATAAGATAACTTTTGTTGGTTTAGGCTTTTAAACTCATTCCCCTCGATGCGCAGTCAATTTTCTCTCTTGATAATCCTTTAGTAAATGGACCTGCAAGGTTATCAGCAGTTCTCACATAATCAGTGGAAATAGTTCCATTTGAGAGTAACTGCCTAACTGTGTTATGGCATCGACGAATATGTCGTGACTTTCCATTATGCACAAAGTTTTTCGCTCTGCTTAACGCTGCTTGATTATCACAGTGTATGCATATGGCCGGTACAGGTTTAGACCAAAATGGATTTTTTTCTAAAAATTGACGAAGCCATTCTACTTCTTCGCCTGCTTTATCTAAAGCGATGAACTCTGATTCCATAATGTATCGAGCTATGCATGTTTGTTTAGTAGATTTCCATGACACTGCTGCTCCTGCTAGGGTGAAGACATAACCACTAGTTGATTTAGATTCCTCTGAATCAGAATTTCAGTTTGCATCACTATATCCTTCTAAGATGGCAGGATATTTTCCGTAATGTAGGGAAAAGTTCGTGGTACTATTTAAATATCCCAACTCTCTCATTAGTGCTTTCCAGTGTTCCTTCCCTGGGTTGCTTGTATACCTGCTTAGTCGGCTTACTGCATAAGCTATATCTGGTCTTATGCAATTCATGAGGTACATTAGACATCCTATTACACGAGATTATTCCAGTTGCTTTACATTCACATTAGTGTTTTTATGCAGTACTTCCGATGGATTAAAAGGTGTTCTTACTCCTTTAATTCCGTAATTTAGGAATTTTTCAATCACTTTTCCACATAGTGTGACTGAGATAGTTCAATTCCATTAGGTGTTTTTTTTATTTTGATTCCCAAAATAACGTCTGCAACTCCTAAATATTTCATGTCGAAATTGTTGATTAACACTTTCTTTATGGTCTCTATTACTTCAACAACAACAATTCCATTAGGTTTTCCTATTTAAGCCTTTAATATTCTCATAGAGCCAACCCAGCTCACACTAACATAGGTGATCGCAACCATTAAGAGTATCCTACATATACCCCACTTGTTATTTTCAAAATATGGTCATCATTAAAAAGCATAGCTTTATCCTTTTAATACTTCTGTAGGTATGCATTCTATTGTGCACCATAGGAATGGAGTAGGACTAAGTCCAAACAAATGCATTGCTTCTTGAGTTACTGCATAAGCTATATCTGATCTTGTGCAATTCATGAGGTACATTAGACATCCTATTACACGAGATTATTCCAGTTGCTTTACACTCACATTAGTGTTTTTATGCAGTACTTCCGATGGATTAAAAGGTGTTCTTACTCCTTTAATTCCGTAATTTAAGAATTTTTCAATCACTTTTTCCACATAGTGTGACTGAGATAGTTCAATTCCATTAGGTGTTTTTTTATTTTGATTCCCAAATTAACGTCTGCAACTCCTAAATATTTCATGTCGAAATTGTTGTTAAAAGGCTTAAATATCTGGTGCCTTTCTCTTTTTCTTTTTATTGTTGAAGTGTCCTTTCTTTTTTGACCCTTTTGTAACAAGTGCCTTTTCGCCTTTAGGTTGTGTTATTCTACGATTATCTGCCTCAATTTTTAATCTGACAATGGGATCTTCTAAGAAAATATCCTTTTTCTTATGTTTTAGATAGTTGCGGTAGTCTCTCCAGGATGGTGATAATTTTTCTGTTATCGCTTCAACAAGGAACGATTCTCCAACTTGATGTCCTTCTGCTTCAAGTTCATGAATTATAAGTTGGAGTTCCTGCACTTGACTAGTTACGAATTTGGAATCCATTATTTTGTATTCCATGAATTTATCTACTATGAACTTCTTCAAACTGACATTCCATGTCTTGTATTTATTTGCAAGTGCGGTCCATAGGGATTTTGCTGTCTGGTGTGGCTGATATACTTTATATAGTACTTTATCCAGACAGTTTAGAATGTAATTTCGGCACAAGAAGTCCGAATGCTTCCATGAGTCAATTCCGAGAAAAACGACTGTGTCTTTTTCTCTAGTTTTTCTATCTTTAGGCTTTGGTTCATCCTCCTCAATGCACTTCTGCAGCCCTAACGTGGTGAGATAAAACAACATTTGATTCTTCCATGTTACGAAGTCATCACCATCTCCTTTAAACGGATCAAGCCTGTTGTGGTTAGCAGTTTTTGCCGATAGGTCAACTGTCGCCATCTCTGTTTTAGTGAAAACAGGAAAGTCTTAAGATGTTATACGACCAGTATACCAAAACAGAGACCAATATGTTATAAACTTGTCCCACAAGTTTACAAATCAGATTTCCACTACTTTGGAATTCTGTATTAGTAATTTTGAACAATAACTATGTTGTAATTTATTTACAACAACAAACCATAGCAATAACAAAAACAAATTGTTGTATTAAACTATAATGATAAACAAGCGTTATACTACTTCGTAGAAACAACACAACGTTGAAACAGAAAGATTACAGAACGATGTATAGAAATATATAAGTAAACAAAATATAACCAGATGAAGAATGAAATTTCGTCTGAGTCTTGTCGTAACAATTTCCTTAAGACTTTATCCAAAGTCTCCCAAGATACAACAGACGTGATCTGCTCGAGATTGTGATGTGTATGATCTTCTGTGTGATATGCAGAAGCGCACGGATTGTAGAGATTAAAAAATGAAGAGGAAGAAGATAAAATTCGGAGTGAGTTACTGATCAGGTTTCCTTTTCTTTTTATAGGCTAATTCCTAACGGTTATGTCTGTTGGGAATGGCCGCACGGTTTGTAACAGTCGCGTCTCTTCATTTGCAACAGCCAAAAACAGTCGCGTCTCTTCATTTGCAACGCCTATTTCTGTTTGAAAAGCCGTGTCTGGTCAGACAACGGGCATTTCCAATCCACTAGTCGCTTCTATTTAAATAGTAGAAAACTGTTTACTTCTTTGCAGCAATAATATTGCACGGTCCACTCTCATTGGACCCGCACCCGACCCGGCCCGGTTCGGTACGGGACTGGTAGGTGTTGCGCGTGTGTTATAGTTCATGGCCATATAGTTCCCCCCCTCGCACAAAATTACCTGACCTTAAGTGCCAATATGTTAGCAGTTTTTACCGATAGGTCAACTGTCGCCATCTCTGTTTTAGTGAAAACAGGAAAGTCTTAAGATGTTATACGACCAGTATACCAAAACAGAGACCAATATGTTATAAACTTGTCCCATAAGTTTACAAATCAGATTTTCACTACTTTGGAATTCTGTATTAGTAATTTTGAACAATAACTATGTTGTAATTTATTTACAACAACAAACCATAGCAATAACAAAAACAAATTGTTGTATTAAACTATAATGATAAACAAGCGTTATACTACTTCGTAGAAACAACACAACGTTGAAACAGAAAGATTACAGAACGATGTATAGAAATATATAAGTAAACAAAATATAACCAGATGAAGAAGGAAATTTCGTCTGAGTTTTGTCGTAACAATTTCCTTAAGACTTTATTCAAAGTCTCCCAAGATACAACAGACGTGATCTGTCGCGTTGGGAATGTCTGTTGGGAATGGCCGCACGGTTTGTAACAGTCGCGTCTCTTCATTTGCAACAGCCAAAAACAGTCGCGTCTCTTCATTTGCAACGTCTATTTCTGTTTGAAAAGCCGCGTCCGGTCAGACAACGGGCATTTCCAATCCACTAGTCGCTTCTATTTAAATAGTAGAAAACTATTTACTTCTTTGCAGCAAAAATATTGCACGGTCCACTCTCATTGGACCCGCACCCGCCCGGCCCGGTTCGGTACGGAACTGGTAGGTGTTGCGCGTGTGTTATATCATGGCCATATAGTTCCCCCCTCGCACAAAATTACCTGACCTTAAGGGCCAATATGGGTTTGAGGAAAGTAGTATATAAGCATGAACATTAACTTATTTTTGGCGATGTGGAACAATATCTCATTCACTATATATGGCTCTAACATAGATAATAACAATAAGGATATGAGATGGATTATGCAGTGTATGGACGTGAATTCTGAAAAATATAAATTAGATGTAATGCTTTTAGATCTGACGGTGTTGAATTATGGGTTATATGATCAATCTTTAATTCATTTTGGAGTTAAATCAGACAGTATTGATGAGTGTGGGAAAGTAAATAATGGTAATGAGAATATGCAAGTTCCTACAAAAGTTTCGATATGCAAAAAAATAATGTATGAAGATATTGTGTTGAATAATAAATTCAAAATTTTGGGTTTAGATGATCTTAGAGGTTTGAATGAAGATGATGTTGTTGAAGATGACAATTCTGATAATAAAATGATGTTCCTGTTGACAAAGCAAGTTCTCCGGATTTTAATGTGCACAAGGAAAAGAATCCAAAAATTATTGTGAGTAAGATGGAGAATAAGTTGCTGGTAAATAAAAATGGTACAATTGAAGAAGATTTACGAGCCCATAACATGATAAATGAAGATGAAGATCTAGCTAGGCATGGTTAGCTGACTAACGTGATGAACTTGCAGAGAGATAAAATGATGGTGAATTTGACTGGCTCTGCTCTAATTGTTGAGTTTTTAGGTTCAAATTTGGTTGTGCAGGTCAGTATGCATACTGGTATTTTGATTGATTGTGCTTCTATTGTTGTGAACAAGTCTGTGCATGAAAAGTGTACAGTGCATATACAACCGCATTGGGATATTAGAAATATGGACACGGATGAAAAAGTAGGCAGTACAGGGATATCGAAATCTATGCTTCGATTAATAAGAAATAACGCTTGGGAGATTACTAAGATGCCGTGCAGGTTGTCGTTAGATATTGCTGTACATGAAATGAATGGTACGGAGAAGGATGCGGGACAGGTCGCACCTATTCATAAACCAAAAATCTTGCTTGATAAAAGTCTGACACGCAAGGATGTAGAAAAGCAAGGAGAAATGTCAAATAGCATGAGTGACGACGTGATGGTTTGGATAAATAAGGACGTGGGTCATGCTCTTTTGTCCGAATTAAATAATGAGGTGTATAGTGTAAGTACAAATGCACATACGATATATTGTAAGGATCAGGCTAATAAAGAAAGCTTGGGTACGGAAAAAGGCAGATCAGTGGGATAAAAGGCGCATGATTCTAGTTCTAAAGCAGGCAGGAATAGTGTTAGTCGAAATGGGACATGCGTGATTCATGATGAAGTGGGCACGAGTAGTGAATGTGGCAGAAAGCAAGGTTTTGAGATATTAAACCCAAAGGTGTATTATTACTCAAGTCAAGTAAGGTCGATGAGGGGAGTAATCGTGTTCGTAGAGGGGCTACGAGATCTTCTGATATCTCTAGATCTGTCAGGTCGGTGAGGAGTTCTCGTCTTCGTAGTGTGGCCACTAGAGTATCCGATGACTCTAGTTCATGTGTGGATGTACTTTTAGGCATTACATATAGTCCTTGTACTTTTAGTTGTTTATCTACCAATAGTGTGTTTCATCTACCTAGGAATTCAGGTTTTATTTTTAATGATATTCAATTAGATGCTAATTATATTAGGAGTAGAGAATTAAAACGGGTTAGACTTGTTGGATCATAAGATACATTAGTTGAAACGTTAGGGGTATACACGATTTAGGAAAATGCAGTAAAATTGGGTTATATTTAAAGATAATAACATTGACATTGCTTTATTACAAGAAACAAAAATAGAACACCAAGATTACAAATTTCATAGGAGTTTAGGGGGTCTATATATTAGTCATTGGGTTCATCTCCCTGCTAGGGGTAGTTCTAGGGGACTAGTGGTGGGTTAGAAAGAAAACTGTGTTAAACTTTTTCAATCTATTATTAAAGTTCATTCGATTCATTTAATTTTTTTTGGTCTTAGTGGCAGCTCATTTCTAAATATCACTAATGTTTACGAACTAAATTCCAAACTGAACCGTAGGAACCTTTGGAGTGAATGTCTGGAGTTTGGATCACTTGCTCCAGGTCCTTGAGTGATGGGTGGGGATTTCAATATCACTAGATTTCTAAGAGAACGAACTCCTAGAGAAGGAGATTTTTAGTCATGGAGAAATTTGATCAATTTATTATTAATGGTAACCTAATTGAATTACAGTAAAATATTGGACAACTCACCTGGTCGAATAATAAGGATGATCTATCGATGATCCTTTTAGATAGATTTTTCATTAGTGATGAAGTGGAAGATAAATATCATGTTTGTAAGGCGGTCGGGCTTCTAAGTATTTACTCGGATCATTGTCCAATTATTTTATCTTATAATAACCAAAATAATAGAAACCAAATATTTAGATTTTAAAAAAATATGGTTGTTAGAAAATAATTTTTCAGAATTAATTGCAAATAAATGGTTTTCTCTAATGTTAACCGAGTTTTTAACACATCAGAATTTAAAAGGAGTTAGAACATCCAGTTAAGCCCGAATGACTTGAAACATAACAACCGGGCTTAGAAAAACTAGACAATAGACCTTAAGAAAAATCATCTGAAAATAAGTATTCGGATCGGCACCGATCCGACTGCATTGGACCGATACCGATCCGAATTGATGCATGGAGATCCATCACAACTTCTTGCATCACAATTCTATACCTCTTTAATGTACCCTTGCCAAGTTTAATAGTATTTCAAGCAACCTAGTTCAAGAAGTGAAGACTCAACTAATCCATTTACCCACTTTTAGACTAAAGCAACTTAAAATGGAACTACAGAACTCATACGGAATCAGATTGACTTGAAATTTGGAGGGAACACTTAGAAGACATATAATAAGCCTCGCATAAAAATGGACTCAATTGGCCAAGCCAATTTGGGTCGGTACTGACCCAAGTGATTCGGGTCGGATCCGACCCATCTAAGTTGTGCCCCACCACCTGAGACTCATTGTGTATGTCCCACACATCTTCTAGAAGCTACCTGCAAAGTTTCGTATGATTCCGATAAGTATTGAGAGAGATATGGATGGATCTTCTCCAAATTGAGAAAGTTTGGCGGATCGAGTCTGACCCACCTAGGATGGGCCTCGCCTCATGAGATCCATAGGGTAGGCTCTACTACTCATCTACATTACATGTGTGAAGTTTCGTGTCATTTGATTAAGTATTGGGTGAGTTATGGATGGATCTTCTACGAATGGATGATCAAACAAACTCCAAACGACCTTATATTTGGACAAGGCACTCAAATAAAGGAAAGAAACACAACCCAAAAGATATGATCCAAAAATAAGCTAAGGAATTGGGTCATCGCCGATTTGTCCAAATCGGATCATCGCCGATTTGTCCAAATCGGATCATCGCCGATTCGACGCAATTGGATCATCACCGATCTGAATACTTAGCTTAGATCACTCTCAAATTTTCCGGGCTCCTTCTATATGTTGAGTATAGGTTTCTGACAAAGAGGCTTATGCCCAAGTGCTCTCTAGGCCCTATAAATATAATCCCACCTACAACGTAAACGGGATCCTCTGGACTGGCTGCTGGAGCTCTACCACTACTATTCTTCACTCTTCTTCTCCCACACAATGGTCACAAAGGAGCAACTGAGATCCTCCAGTTGCCTCTAAGTACTTATGATAAGATCTAGTCTAGGAGATTCAATTATCTTGCAACCCGAATCAATCTTGTAACAACAGATAGTTAATAAAAGCTATAAAATGGACGTAGGCTTCGTTAACAGCCGAACCAATATAAAAATCTTCTTGTTTCTTTACTATTGCTTCTCTTTTTACATTTATTTTCTATATTGTTTGCTCTGAGAAACAAGGCAGGCGCTTTCACACTCAAACCAGGGTGTTGATTCATTTTTTGGGTTAGTGTTTTGGTGCTTTCATTGAGAAACTAAAATCCAGGCTTAGATCTAGCTATCCACTTTGGATTGCTTTGATCCGGAAGTTAGATTCAAAAAATTAGCTTGAAGAAAGTTAGAGATTTGCTGTTCTTATAGCTCCCGAGAAAAGATCTACATTTGGAAGGGCTGTAGAAACAACGCTTGGTGGTGATGAAGCAAACACCCACCAAACTAAAGCTAACAATGGAAATCTGCTCCAGGCTACGCTATTCATTCAACTATCTATTTAATCATCAATTCTTGGATTACCCGCAAATGATGAGAGTACAAATCTGTGATTCAACAAAACCATCGATCCAAGCTAATAAAAAAGAAGAAGGTTGAATTGAATGATGTAGAAACTCGAGTTCTGATTCTTTTGCTACTCATGTAACACAAGATACAAAAGATGGCGATACAAAAGAAGAAAACAATATACAAATCCAATGCACTATACTTGATACAACATAATTTCACAGTTTCAAATAAAATAAAAGGTTCAAATACATAGTGGTAAAGGAGATTCGAAAAAAGGGGACCCAACAATTTGCAAAAGAACACACTAAACGGTGAAGGAGCTACAGGCCCTCGGGGACTTTCTGCTCAAGCAAGACCGCTAAGACCCAGCAGAGAAGCATCCCGGCCAACTGACGAAAGGATGACTATCAAATAACACTCTAGCTAGCTAGCTACGGAGGAAGGGAGTAGCAACCTAAAGCGATTCCTTCTTATCCATCCTTATCTACTTTCCTTTTCCAAATGAGCCTTACCAGGATATTGGGCACATTATAGACAACACGGTAAAGCAAACACTTCTATGCCCTCGAACTATTAATGAAGAGCGCATGCCTACTAATTGCCTGATCGTCGGGTCATATCGATCTCTCCTTTTAAGAACAGCATTGCTCTGGCAGCGTAAAAAGGCATGTTCGAAGGATTGTCGAACGAATAGATCCAACCCTGTGGTCTTCGGGTATCGATAAAACTATGTTCCCACAAGCCGAATCCCAAAACTCTTCTTAGAGTGGATGAATTATCATTCCAAGACCGTCTAGTCGCCGAACATCCGACCAAAATTCTTCTTGGATTCGATGAATCATCACTCCATGGTCGTCTGGTTGATGGCACAAAAAACCCTTCCTGAACTAAAGCGTCGCGAAGGTCCTTCATGAACTAAAGTGCCGCGAAGGCGAACCGGTAGATCAAGAGTCATCTGATACAAAAAACCCTTCATGAACTAAAGCGTCGTGAAGGTCCTTCATGAACTAAAATGTTGTAAAGGCAAACTAGTAGATCAGCGGTCATCTAATCCAAAAAAAACCCTTCACGAACTAAAGCATCATGAAGGTCCTTCATGAACTAAAGCGTCGTGAAGGTGAACCGGTAGATTAGCGGTCATCTGATCCAAAAAACCCATCATGAACTTAAGAGTCGCGAAGGTCCTTCATGAACTAAAGTGACGTGAAGGTGAATCGATCGGCCAGCGGTCATCTGACCCAAAAAACCCTTCATGAACTAAAGCGCCGCGAAGGTCCTTCATGAATTAAAGTGTCGTGAAGGTGAACCGGTAGATCAGCGGTCATCTTATCCAAAAAACTCTTCACGAACTAAAGTGTCGTGAAGGTCCTTCACGAACTAAAGTGGCGTGAAGGTGAACCGGTGGATCAGTGGTCATCTGATCCAAAGGTGTTTCATGAACGAAAGTATTGTGAAGGTCCTTCATGAACTAAAGTGTCATGAATGCAAACCGGTAGATCAACGATCATTTGATCCAAAAGTCCTTCATGAACTAAAGCGTCATGAAGGCGAACTGGAAGATCAGCGGTCAACTGATCCAGAACTCCCTGAAGTCAGTGAAGTCATGCTCTGGGGCCATGAATCGACAATTACATCAATCACTTTGCAGAATTAGCGGAGTCACTTCCAACGACCGATGAAACAAACGGTGCTGCATTCCAGAGCTTCGAAGTCGCTCAAAAAACTAAGCTAAAAATGAACCGAACTTGTAACTAATCAGAGGCCGACTTTACTCAAGCCGAGATTCGACACCCGGGAGAACCAAGTATCTCGGATCCCTAATGTATAAGTCTCTGAAGATAGAGGCTTTCCCATGCTTTAATCATCTACATGACATAGCCGCACCCACTTGACCGAAGGCAACCAGACAAGCTGTGAAGAAACCCTAGATATAGTTCAAGCACGAGAACAATCCTGTGGCATGGGGAGCACCATATACACCTGAATAGCCACAAGGAATGTTGAGACTAATCATACCACAGTCCTGTTACGCCCGATCAAAAATTCTAACATTCCGACAAATACAGACTCAACAACCTAATTAGCGCAACAAATAAAAATAGAATCATTATACTTACTTACTTCTTCCCAACTCCTCTTTTACCACCCTTGGTGACCAGCTCCTCTTCCTCTCAAAATGTATGTCAGTTGAAGAACCATTCTCTGTAGGTAGTTTGGACCAAAAGCTAAGAGTCTTGCCCTGAACACCCACAGGCTCTTCCTTATATCCATCTTCACGCAGTCAGCCGTAGATCTCTCCACCATGGCAACCTTGTCTATTTGATCATGCACATCTTCTCGAAACATGGAAGGATCATTCAAACCATGGTTACCCAATCAAAAAACCACTTATCTCTTAGAACCGACGAAACTGCGTTGCAGTGAAGTTAAATCGCCGAATTAACGGGAACACTCGATTCTTGCCTTCTAAAAATTGGTGTCACTCCGGCAGCACGGGAAAGGTCCAAACCATTATGCGCATCTATAAGCCGCGCAGACACTGCTTGAAGTTTCTTTGGCATCATCAACAAACTATACCGGATCAACTGGTCGTATCGACCCCATAAGCAGCGCATATCGTAAGTCGCACACTCTTAAAAGCCGTGCATCTCATAAGCCGCACAAACACTACTTGATGTTGCTCTAGCATCATCAACAAACCATTCCAGATCGACAGGTCATTTCACTCCCATAAGCCACACATATCATAAGCCGTGCACTCCCAAAAGTCGTGCATCTCATAAGCCGCATAAACACTGCTTGATGTTGCTCCGACATCATGTACAAACCGTTCCAGATTGATGGGTCATATCGATCCATTAAGCCGCGCATATCGTAAGCAAAGCACTCATAAAAGCCATGCATCTCATAAGCCATGCAAACACTGGTTGATGTTGCTCCGGCATCATCAAAAAGCTGTTATGGATCGACTGGTCATATCAATGTCGTAATCCACGCACAATCATAAGCCATGCACTTTTATAAGCCACGCACTCACATAAACCACACGTCGCTTCTTGGATTAGTGGAATTGCACCCAAGTAACCACAATCTCACTGTGCGCATCTCATAAGCCACACAAACACTACTTGATGTCGCTTCGACATCATCAATGACATTTCAAAATTCTCTAAGTACGATGTTGCCCCGAGAACACCGGAAAACTTGTCTATTGCCAGATTAATAGGTATCAATTCTCGCTACCCAAAAGAATCGACATTACTCCAACAATGCCAAAAAGCTCCCAAGTTAAGAGGTCGGCAAAGAATTCCGATCTTTGACCGAAGTTAATATATAAAAATGTAACAACCCGCATATCTATCGATTTTATATTTAAATATTTTATCGTTAGTCGGATGTTAGTCCGAAAAGTTACTTTTTGCATACGGTCAAATTAGGACTCGAGACCACCCCCATTGAGTTCAAAATGACGTTTGCGATCTTTTTGAGTGTAAACTTCGATATGTTTGGAGATAGTGAAATTTTTGTCACTTTTCCCGCTTGTGACTTTGGTTTGGACTGCACCTTCCTTAGTTCAGCCCAACCCTCTTCCTCACTTCATTCACCATTTGTTTTAACATTCAAGCTTCATCAAAAATGGTGGTGGGAAGTGGAAATTAAAACTCCAAACTCAAATTCTATTGCAAATCCGAGATTCAACTCCAAATTCAAGTAGAAGATAGTGGATTCAAGCTTTGGATTGCTTCTCCTTGCTTTCAATCTCCATCTTCATCAAATTCCGTGAAAAGGTGAGATTTTTGATCTCACATCTTGCCTATATCTATCTTGGACTGTTGGGAATGGTTCCCTATCACTTTAGCATGCTCATTTGCATTCGGTTTGGATTGAATTGGCGAAAAACTCCAATTTTCAGCGTTTTTTGGAAAATTCCTGCACTTAAGTCGTTCTGGAAGTGCTGGGTCGTTCACGAGTTAAGCCTAAGTCGTAGGTCGCTCGCGTTGAAAAGTCACACGGAGCATAAGTCGTTCCAGGCCTTAAGTCGCTCTAGGTGTGCTAAGTCGTTCGCGAGTTAAGTGCTAAGTCGTGCGGGAGTTAAGAGTTAAGTCGTTGCCTTCTGCTACCTCGTCCTGGCTTAGGTCATACTGGGATAAGTCGTTAGGTCGTATAGACCTTAGCTCGTAGCTCGTATTTGAGCTTAAGTCGTTAAGTCGTATCGACTTTAGGTCGTTGGGTCGTATACCCTCTTAAGTCGTAAGTCGTTCGCGAGTTAAACCTTAAGTCGTAGGTCGTCTCCGACCTAATATTTCCCCTGCTATTTCACTAGGTCGCTTGACCTTAAGTCGTAGGTCGTCTCCGACCTATGCCCCACTAAGTCGCATCCCACTTAGGTCGCAGGACTCTGTTAAGTCGTAGGTCGTCTCCGACCTTACCCTTGGTCTTGTTAGTTCGCGTGAACCCTTAGGTCGTATGACCTACTTTTCCTTAGGTCGCTTGACCAGCTTGCCTTCACTTGGTCGTACCGTTTTGACGGGGCGCTGCCCCCTGGACCCCCGCGACCTGACCGGGCAGGTCAAACCCCGTACACCTCTGCGTAGGCAATCTTATCTGAAAAGCATTCAACAGAATTTCCACTTTGATGGTTTTGGGATTGACTTCTTTGGACTTTACTCACGTCTTCGAACGTGAATTGATGTGATTTGATTTGTTTCTACAATCGTTTTATGACTTGTCACTTTAAAGATATATGAAGGTTTCAATACTAGTACTAAATATCAAAACTCTTTCATCAAAGCAATTTCAACACTATTTTAAATATCAAAAGTTCGTTTTCTCAAACCGATTTCCAATCTACTAGTATATACAAGCCTTTACTTCACTCGAATGAGAAATCGACTTAAACGACTTAGTAAAACAAGTGGTATGAAACGCTTGCGTTCACTTCGTCGGTTAGCTCTTGGACTTGTTCGATTGAACCCTTTTTGTGACAATTTCCTAGTGAAGATTTACAGCTTGTTCGTAAATATTTAAGTTAAGCAAGTGGTTATGGGACATGAAGCTAAACTCATATATTTACTAGCTTGGTGTGATTGACACTTCTCGTTGATCATGACGATCATTTTATGATTTAGACTAGCAATTGTGCGATGTCTCTTTGTTTGCAAGGTTAGACTAGACCGCATTTGTGTGATTCCGACTCACACATATCTCTTTGTCCGCAAGGTTAGTCTAGACACCATTTGTGTGATTCCATTCACACATACCTTTTTGTTTGCGAGGTTAGGCTAGACACCACTTGTGTGATTCCACTCACACATACCTTTTTGCTTTTTGGTTAGCCTAGACCTCAATCTGTGTGATTCCGACTCACACATATGGGGTAGCTCCCCATGGTCTTCGGACCATCATGTGATAGGCCTCTTTCTCTTTTTATGATTTCTGGATTTCTTGTTTTGATTTCTGGATTTTTATGTCATTGACTTGTTATGAGTACAAGTTTAGGGTATGATGCCCTCTTTGGATCTTTGAGAAGATTCTCGTGATATTGATCGTTTCTCATCGGTTGATCTCCTGTTGATCATCATTTTCATACTTATGTAGTATGTCAGTATGGATATTTTATGTTTATGCCATATCTTTTATTTTATATCATGTCATCTGATATTTATAGTTAGACTGATCTGTTTATTATTTTCTTAAATAATACTCGGGTCAGACCGAGATGTTACAGGTGCTTCTGCTTGACTTCCTCCCGGGATTTGCTACTCTGACTTTTGGCTAACTATTTAGTTTAGCAGTTTTTTGTTGTATACACTTGAGATATGGACTCATAGTTGTATTCTTTTGGTATAGCACGTGTTGCTATTCTTTTGTATTATTGTGGATCTTTTTGACCACTACTCTGATGTACACTTTCATGTGTTAGTTATATATTCATATCTTCTTCCGCCTTTGTGATATGGATGTCTGTGACTGATTTGTGTTATGTTTATTTCTATGTTTATTTCCGAAGATTATTTTATAGCCACCGTGTGATAAGCAATTACATGGATGGTCGCTCCTCAACAGCCTTATTCTCCGTGCTAGTTGATAGCACTACATCGTAGTGTCCTTGGCTTGCGTGGGTATTGAGGTGGGGCGTTACAAAAAATGTCTAAAGTCAAGACATTCAAGTCATGAGTTCCCAAAGATAGGAACTACGACTCAACTTTGAGTGGGGGCATATAGAGAGCCACCCAGAACATCAAGTCTTGCATCAAGTGTTTGGAGTAATCAGCCCCGTGGACTAGGGGGCACATAACACACTAACACTTGGTTTGGATAAAAACCACTCCATGGTTCTGTTACGTTGAATAGAGAATTTCGGCAATCGCAACAGAGCTAAACAGTATAGTACATTGAACGACTATGGAATTAAAAGGGAAACTGCGCTAACCCGCTAGACATTGATATTGCCTCGGCAACATAGAGAACTCCATACCGTCATATCAATAAGAAAATCAAACTCCTTAAAATTCATCATCGCTCAGAAATAGGAAATAAAAGGAGGAACTTACCATCGACTAGAGATAGACGCCGACATAAGACGTTTCCAGAATCAAGTCATCGACGGACCAGTTTCTAAAGATAGAAGCAGGTGCTCGACTAGGTTCTCAAATCCTAATTTACAAGAATCCAGTGTAGGCTAAAGATTGGCAACTTCCAGAGGGAATAACTCGTCTTTCAGCAATCTGACACCACTTGGAGACTAGCGACGTCGGGAAGGATAACTCCTGATCGTTATAGATTCATTGCTGCCTGGATTTTAGCCTCACTTGGTATAATCAACCATGCAAGGACTGATCAGATACCTCGACTCCTGCTTGCGAAAAACCAGTTATTGTCCGGAGACAGACAATGACTAGGAGAGAACACTTAGAATCGAGAAGCTAAACCATTGATTCCCGAAGATTGGAACCAATGAATAAGGCGGATATCCACAACAACGTCAACGCCTTAGTAGAGCACGTATGGCATGGAACAAGCAAAGTTAATTGTCATAGACTCAAGACAAAAATTACTGCACTCTTCGGATCCATGATTACGATGGGAAGAGTGCAAGTGTACCGGGGAGCAATGTAACGACTCGCCCAACATCATCTAATCTTATATAAGTGATCGGAATTTAGCATTTAGGAATAACGGGTTCCACGACTGAAAGTCGGAACAACCATGGAATTGGTTAAGCAATGAACCTGTACCGCCAAAGGGAGCACTTGATGGTTATAAAAAAAGCAAAATAACGGACACGCGTGGGACTCCCAGCCTTCCAGAACACGGCGTATTTCAGAGTTAAGTAACGCTGAGAAGGCAGCCACATTATGTTAAAAGGAATCTACTCAACTTTACAGGGTCGGATGAAGGATTCAATCCTAAGCAACTTGACTTTAATGATGCCCAAAGATAGGCATCACTAAGAAAAGACTTCTACAATCCAATCATTGAAACGCTTGCTTTCGAAGACCAAAACTAGTACCCTACTGGATTAAAAGCACCATGATATTGACGGGAAAATCGATCCAAGCCTCCTGAGTACCAGTATTGCCCTAGTAATGCCAGGAAACTTTCTGCTTCCTAAGTACCGACAGTGACCAGGCAATGCCAGGAAATTTGTTGTTCACCAAGTACCGGTGTTGCTCTGACAACGCCAGAAAAACTTTAATCTACAAAGTTAACGAAAAACACTCAACGTAGTGAACCATCAATGTACTAGCTTTCGAAGATAGAAGTTGGTCCTCAACTACTATTGTCTTCAAAAAACTATTGTTGCCCGAAGACAGTCAACGACAAGAAGGCTTAATCTTTCAAAGGACAATCGGATGGTTCGACTCTACATCGTAGGAATCAACCGCTGCATGGGAATAAAGCAGCGCCAAAAGGAAATCCTAGGATTGAATTGCTTGTCTGCTAATTTCTAAGATGAAAGCTAGTGCACAACCGAATTTCTAGTATCCAACTTGAAAAGAGTTTAGATGCAGCCAAGAGTTAGGCAGCTTCGAGAAATTGTTGCTTGATACCAAGAAGCTAGGTTACCAATTCTCGGAGACAGGAATTGGAATATGAACAGAACTTCCGTTATGGCATCAGAACCAAGCAAAGCATGCATGGCCAAGGACAAATAGGGACAATCATAGAAGGTTGGAAATAAAATCCCCAAACTTTTTTATTCCAGAATGGGATTGAGAGCCAAATTGGGGGCAGTTGAGCAATTTGCCCCACACCTTTCCATCTCTCGCAAGCATCTAAATACGTGTGTTCGAAATAGATGGTCCCGCAAACAGGGATATGCGCACAAGTCCTCAGTCCAAATCGCGCAGTTTGTTAGATAATAGTTCTGTTCTACAAAATAGATAATTCTTGCGGCAAATCGCAAACAAGGGAAATGAATGGATTCAATTTTCAAAAATTAACTATTGCTTAGAGTCTGGCAATGATGAGAAGGATTGATGACCTACTTACGGTCCGACTAGACCATGTGGTCCCAGCTTGCGGGAATATGCCATCGCTCGAAGATTAGTGATGCTAAGAAAAAACCCCCAGAATAAGACTATCAATACATTGGCTTTCGAAAAAAGAAGCAAGAGCTTGATTGAATCTTCAGCCCTACCTTCCAGAATCTCATGTTATCTGAAGATTCACAACATCTAAAAAATTCCACAGGGTTGAGTCATCCGTGCATGGATTTCTGGAAATAAAAACCAACACATGATTAGGATCTCAACACTGGACTCAGAAGAATTTACTTTAGCAAAAGATGCTGGAAATGCATCTCTCTAATACATACCAACATCGTTAAAAACTCAGAGCTTGGAATCAAGCAGCAAAGTCCCTAGTTCCCGTAGATAGAAACTTTCATGTCAATCAAACTGAGGCAATCGAATGTATCGCCTAGGAGAGCTAGTATCCTGAAAGCATATGGACTTAGACTGAAAATAATCAGCCCTATGGCCCAGGGCATATACACCAACTCTTTGTCAAACGAACTCGACTGAGCATGAACTCGATTGAGCATAAACAAGAACAGTCACGGTATTGGTTGGACCAAGCCACCTTGTAGTTCTAGACAAAGCTATAAAATAGAATATGCCAAAATGATTGCAAGAGTATTACCTACATGTACAAAGTTGTGATAAACAAGTATGTTGAACAGGAACACAAAAGGTGCAACCGCTAATAATCGGCAAGAAAAAGCAATTCTCGAAACCGAGCAATTAAGCCAGCAGTCACCAGAGACAGAAGCCGGTATGCTGGTTGAATTCCAGAAAACACAAAGGAAGGATATTCGCAATCGAATATCTCATGCACCAGTTTCCGAAGACTGAAGCTGTGCCAGATGAAACTTCAACCATAACTCTATAAGAGCGACTATGCCTTGTAATTTAGTTGTAATCAATCGTCCCAACATAATAGAAATAAAAAGCTAAGTTCGACTGTAAAGTATCCAGCTTCTGGAGGAGTGGAGTTCCTCCGCCAAATTAAGGATTGGATGACCAAAATGTCATCTTCAACAACAAAACTTGGCATTCAACATTGTCTGGCATGCTTTAATTTAAATAATATCCTAGTGTGGCCAACCTCCGAGATCCAAGGGAAGTCGATGTATGTCGACCAGTCAAATTCCAAGCATTGACCAGGGCGAATGCAGAACGTTATCTATGCAAAGTTGGTCCGGTGACCCGAGCACCACGAGTGGACTATTATGTGTACATAGCTAACTCATGTTGTACCTTAAGATTATCTTTCTTGGAACTTACTCGTTATCGATGAAAAATCAATAACGGAACTGCTGTCCGAAGCGACGGGGAAAGCTTCTCCTTTCAGGATTATTGAAAGTGAAGAAACAAGAAAAGCAATATGATGGAATCATACACTGTATCCCATTTTGAAAGAAATCATCACGCAAGAATCCAAAACAACGATAGAAACTTAGCCAAGTCCTCGAAAAGAGACAGTTGTAGATGGAAGGCAAGACTTGGCTCCAAAACAGCATACACTCATCTGAGGCAAAACTCGGCTTCACCACCATCCTGGAGTCATCACAAGGAGTGCCTCTGCCAAACTAAAGAATCATGCGATCTTCGGGGTATAGATAGCATTGCCGGTGTAGACAGTTGGAATTTCAACTATAATAAACGGTTAATAGACAACCAACCAAGTAACTGAACAAAAGCAGTAAAAGAAATGGAAGGAATGAAGTGAAAAGTCAGGATTGCTTCGCGACCACAGACAATTAAGATCCACACCAAAAACTGAGTGGTTAGTTAATACATTGTAGAAGACTTTTCAAAATAGCTCGACACGATCGAAAAAACTCCTTCAAAACAGAAACCTAGAGATAGTCGATTCTAGAGCACACCTTGTTTTCAATGAAAGCGTACTATGGAGGGCAAATGTTAACCGGGTTTTTAATCCATCGGAATTCAACAGGAGTTAGAACATCCAGATTAAGCCCGAATGACTTGAAACATGACTAAAGGGCTTAGAAGAACTAGACAATCGACCTTAAGAAAAATCATCCGAAAATACTTTAAGTATTCGGATCGGCACCGATTCGACTCCATTGGATCGGTACCAATGCGAATTGATGCATGAAGATCCATCACAACCTCTTGCATCATGATTCTATACCTCTTCAATGTACCCTTGCCAAGTTTTATGACATTCCAAGCAACCTAGTTTAAGAAGTGAAGACTCAGCCGATCCATTTACCCGCTTTTGGACCAAAGCAACTTAAAATGGACCTACATAACTCATACGGAGTCAGATTGACTTGAAATTTGGAGGGAACACTTAGAAGACATAAAAGAAGCCTAAAAAATGGACTCAATTGGCCAATCAAATTTAGGTCGGTACCGACCCAAGTGATTCGGGTCCGACCCATCTAAGGTGGGCTACACCTCCTGAGACTTATTGTGTTGGTCCCATACATCCTCTAGATGCTACTTGAAAAGCTTCGTTTGATTCTGATAAGTATTGAGTGAGATATGGATGGATCTTCTCTAAATTGAGCCAATTTAGTGGATCGGGTCCGACCTACCTAGGATGGGTCCTACCTCATTAGATCCATAGGGTTGGCTCTACTAATCATCTACATTGCATATGTGAAGTTTCATGTCATTTGGATAAGTATTGAGTGAGTTATGGATGGAACTTCTATGAACGGATGATCAAACGAATTTCAAACCATTTGATATTCGGACAAGGCGCTCAAGTAAAGGAAAGAAACACAACCCAAAAGACACGATCCAAAATTAAGCTAAGGAATTGGATCATCGTCGATCCGACCCAATTGGATTATCGTCGAACCGGCCCAAATCGGATTATAGCCGATCCGACCCAATCGTATCATCGTTGATCCGACTCAATCGGATCAGATCACTCTCAAATTTTCTGGGCTCCTTCTGCATGCTGGGTATAGGTTTCTGACAAAGCGGCTCTAGCCCAAGTGCTCTCCATCCACTATAAATATAATCTCACTTGCAACATAAAAATGATCCTCTGGACTGGCTGCTGAAGCTGTACCATTGCTATTCTTTACTCTTCTTCTCCCACACAACGATCACAAAGGAGCAACTGAGATCCTCCGTTGCCTCCAAATACTTGTGATCAGATCTAGTTTAGGAGATTCAATTATCTTGTAAGACGAATCAATCTTGTCATGGCGGTCAGTTAATAAAAGCTATAAAGTTGATGTAGGCTTCAGTAACCGCCGAGGCACTATAAAAATCTTCTTGTCTCTTTACTATTTCTGCTCTTTTTACATTTATTTTCTATATTGTTTGCTCTGAGAAACATGGCCGATGCTTTCACACTCAAACCAGGGTGTTGACCCATTTTTTGGGTTAACATATGAGTAAGTATAATTATAAATTTTCGGGAAATACAGCTAAAATATTTGTAAATAAAATTAGAGATTTAAGAACTTTCCTTAAGAAATGGAAAGATGTTTTTGATAATATTAGAATTAAAAAAGGATAAGTTATTAAGTGAGATTCTAAAGTTGAATAAAGTAAAAAAAAACCCAGGAATTTAAATATTTCAGAAAAAATATGCTTTCAAATTTTGAAATATGAATTAAATAAAATACAAACACAAGAAGAAGTAATGTGGAAACAAAGATCTAGGGTTCAATAGATGGATGAAGGTAATATGAATACTAATTTTTTCCATAAAGTAGCAAATGGTAGAAAACGTAGTAATATAATTAAATCTAATTTAATTAATAACGTTGAGATTTTTTTAGCAAATGAATTAAATGAGGCATTTACTAACTATTATAAAGAAATTTTTGAAACTAAAAATAAGCTTAGGATTAGAGCTAATTGGGATGAATTATATTCTAATGACACTAGGATTGATTTAGATGGACTAGCTTCCCCATTTACGGAAGAAGAAATTTTGAAAGCTATAAAAGATATGCTGAATGCCAAATCACCTGAACCTGATGGGTTCCTATATTATTTTATGAAATTTTACGGTGTATCTTAAAATATGATTTAATTAATATATTTAATGAATTTTATGACAGTTCATTACAATTAGGTAGGTTTAATTTTTCTAATGTAATCTTATTACACAAGAAAGTGGGTGCAAATGAGTTAAAATATTTCAGATCTATTTCACTATTAAATTGTTCTTTCAAAATCATTTCTAAGATTCTAGCTAATAGGTTAAACAGTAAAATGAATAAATTAATAGTTATTACTCAAACTGCATGTATTAAAGGTAGAAATATTACATATGAGGTCGCAATAGTTTAAGAATTTAGTAATTATTACTGTAAAAATGATATCACCTGTGAACTTTTAAAACTTGATTTTGCAAAAGCTTTTGATTCAACTGATTGAGATTTTCTGAAAGATTTATTATTGACTAGAGGTTTCGGTGTTAGATGGATGGGCTGGATTATGTCTCTACTTAATATGGAAATTCAAGTATTATGGTAAAAGGTATATTAGGAAATAAAACTTAATCGAAATGTGGCCTTAGGCAAGGTGATCCATTGTCTCCTCTTTTGTTTAATATAAATGCGGACGTTTTTGCGAGAATTATCAAACTAGCCACTAGTAATGGGATTTTAAACAACATTGGAAATGTAATTATGAGTAATGACATCTTAGTTCTCCAGTTTGCGAATGATACCATGCTCTTTACATCTCATTTACCAAGACACATTATATCACTTAAGTTTATATTGTACAGTTTTGAGTTACTTTCTGGACTAAGGATTAATTTTAATAAGATTTCAATGTTAGTGTTGAATGATGTGGATAAGGTAGAAAATCAGGTCTCTTGTACATTAAATTATAATATTATGAAATTTCCCATAGAACATTTGGGATTTTTAATAAGGCCAACTAAACTCAAACATGACGACTGGTTAATAATAATAGATAAAGTTAACAAAACACTAACTTTTTATCAAGGGCGGGTAGAATAGTCCTTATTGACTTTGTTTTATCAGCGTTACCGTATATTAGATGTTGTTTTATCACTTTCTAGAATGGGTAATTGAAAAAATTAACAAAATTAGAAGAGATTTTTTATGGAGTGGTGATAATCCTAATAATAATTCAAAGTGTTTAGTTAATTGGTAAATTGTATGTAAATCTAAAGATGAGGAAGGATTGGGTATTATAAATTTACATAATTTAAACACTTCTTTATTAGTAAAATGGATATGGGAATTTACCAATAATAATGATAATTTAATTTGAAAAGAAATAATACCGAATCAATGATATAGTGGTACTTTTAACTTACATCATATTTCTACTAATATACAAATAATATTTATCATTTTTGAAACGATAATAAAAAATTATGATATATACAAATTAGGAATTAATAATGTGGTACATTTGGGGAATACCATCTCTTTTTGGCATGATAGTTGGATATCGGTAATTCCACTTAAAGTAGAATTTAATGAAGTTTATGAAATTTGTAACTTTAAAAATGCGTTGATTCAAAAATACATAGATCAAATTTAAATTTTCCATAGGAGTTTATTTTTAATCATACTTTAGCTGGAAATACTTTATCTAAGTTTGCCCTACTTTGTGATAAATTAGAATTATATAACATTGATAATAAAAATGACATTAAAATATGATGTTGGGATAATAATAAAACCTATACGGCGCGTTCTTTCTATAAATTTCTTAATTTTTCGGATATGAAGTCGAATATACTTTGATATGTTTGGAAATGTAATATTCCACCTAAAGCTAAATTACATATGTGGTTAATTATACATGGAAAATTAAATACTATAGAACTACTGAAAAGGAAAAATATAGTTATTGATAATAAATATTTTCTTTGTAATATGGAAATGGAAAATATTTTGCATTTATATTTTGAGTGTCATATCACTAATTATATTCTTATAAATTGTTTTAATATTTTTTACTTTAATTTAACTAATAATGATACTAACTGTGAACTATTTTGGAATCGGCTTAGGTTTTATTATAAGGGATTTCATAGATTAGTAATTGATACTATTTTTACTATAATATGTTGGTATATATGACTTGAAAGAAATCAAAGGGTTTTTAATAATATAAATACTTCAACGGATAATCTAATATATATAATCGCTTTATTTTGTTTTAGTTGGATTTCAAATTATAGTAATAATAAAGATAATAATATTAGTTTCAATGAATACCTTAAAAAGGTTAAATGTCGTATTAATGTAGCTAAGAAAAATGCAATATTTAAAAGTATAAATAATAATGCCTTAGATACCTTTTTAATTAATATGTATGCCAAAGAATCATACGCTATATTATATTTAGGAAATTAATTAGATTTTGAGATGTTGTAATTTTGAATATAACATTCATCTCAATCAAATCTAGTTTACTTGGACCTTCTTTAAGGACACATTTGATACTTTGTTATTATTATGATATTAACCTTAAATTAGAATTCATGTTACTTAGTTGTTTTTATGTAACAAAATCGTGTTATAATCTTTATTGATTTTTACTCAGTTTTTAATTTTAATTTTGCTTGTTTTATTTTTATTGGATAAGTATTTTTGCATATATATAAATAGGCCTTGCACTTTTGGTATAGTCTTCTTTGCAGTTTCAGATATGCTTGTTGGACCGAATAGTTTTAGTTGATTTTGAAGACATGATCACTCGTCGTTATAATGGATTATGGTATTGTATTATTATATTATGGACTAGTTTCTAGGATTGGGATTTCTCTTTATATTCATTTCATATTGTACGGGATGGGTTTCGCTACTTGTCAAACATGTTGACAGCTCCATTTCCTAGTGTAGGATAAAATATATGAGTGCTCTCCTCTATTAATAGAGGATCGCTCATTTTTCTCTAAAATATACATGTATATGTGTACATGTGTGCATATGTGTGTATGTATGTGTGTCTGTGTGTGTATTTATATTTATACGATGTAAGGTTAGTATGGTATCAATAACTTTTCATTATCATATCATTATTAATCAATTGATTACTTTTTAAATCAAATCGGTTACCTTTACAATCGGTACCATTACGGTAGATTTACCTTTTTGTGTTGCAATAATATTTCCGTAAATGATGAAAATTTACCAATCCATTTATAATATATGTGTATTCATATATTTAAATGTATTACATGCATTTAAAAGTAAGTTAAATATCAAATGTAGTTCATAAATTGAGACATGTATTATTGACTCGGGTGTAATGAAGCGTGTGACAATATATTAAAGGAACATTATTAAAACACTCTTCAAAAATTTTAAAATTCACTTTCCTCCTGTTAAAAACATGTTTCATAGAAAACCTTGTCAATATTTCCAGCAAAAATATGCATTTTATACTGCACATATTTGCAGTTAAAACTATAAATATTTGCATTCTCCACTGCAAATATGAAAATTTGCAGTCTACACTGTAAGAATGCACATTCTATATTTTAAATGTTTGCGGTCTAGACTAAAAATACTTATTTTACAAATATGTGAAATTTGAACTATATATATTTGCATTTGAAACTGCAAATATTTGCGATTTTAACTGAAGACATATGCAGTTTAAAAAATACATTTTGACTGTAAACATTGTCGAATTTTTTTCATGAAACTTGTTTTAAATTTTATTTTTCTTCAAGTATTAAATTTAAAAAGAAGGCTCGAATACAAATTTCCACTATATTAAATTCATCATTAGCAGCGTAATTATAGTTTATCGTTATAACAACATTCATAATACTGATGCATCATTAATGATAATGGTATGCAGTTTTAAAATGATATGATTATGCCAATAGGGTTGGCTCAGTTAGTTAATAGTTCAGACTACAAGACTAAATGTCACGAGTTCGATCCGTGAGATCGACATTTGTAGACATTAATGAACCATGCTAAAAAAATGATACGATTATATATATCACTAGTGTGACCCATGCTATGCACGCGTTTTTTTCTACTAAATAGTTGTATTAACAAAATTTAAACATAACTATAAAAGTTTTAGAAATTATACCCATATATGTACATATTACATATTTCATGTTCGTAATCCTCGCTGAGTTGTGTATACCGTTTTTGTCAAAGTGTTAAATTAGTCCCATATCGGTCGATTTATAAAATAAATCCTATATAAATACTAAGAGACTACTATTCACGCCACCAACTGTTTTTGTGATAATACATGGTTCTATAACATGGTATTAGATCAGATTTAATTTGTATGTGCTTAACCGTCACACTTGTCCCACGTCACCCTATATGAATATCCTCGTGTTTGGCTCATGATACGCCAGATGTACGGGGGGCGTGTTAAGATTAGTCTCATATCAGGCAATTTATAAAATTATTCTTATATAAATTCCAAGAGACCACTCTTTACATCACCAATTTGTTTTACGATGACATGTTGTTCTCTAACAAAAAGAACACCAGATAAGTTACAATCTCGAACCCATTCGAATGATTTTATATTTCATGAAAAAATTCCAAACTGAAACAATCAAACATAGTATCTTTTTCAAATGAAGTACCTAATATCATATCTCATTCATATCAAAACTAGAAAAATGAAAATGACATTCTATTAAAATATCCTGTATAAACTGATTTGTACATAAAACTAATAAATTAAAATAACTCAAAAATATTAGTTCATAACTTTTGCAAACATCCTACCTTTATTTGTGTCAAGATAAAAATTGGTACCGATATAAATTACCATATTATTATATGATTATATAAATTGGTACCGATGATCAATCAATATGGTAATCAATCAATCAATTATTATTATAAAAATATTGATTGTGAATAAATTATACACAGGGGAAATTTTATCAAATAGTCAATAAGATTGATGAAGAAATGATTATAATGTAATCAAGAATCAGTAGATTTTATTTCTCCTTGAAATAGTTATTTTTTATAGTTAGTATTATCAATTTTTTCTAAAATTTTTACTTCGTAACTAAATCTCTTTTATTATTGAAAAAAGACTTCCATATAATGTTAATCCTAATATATCTTTCAACATAGCTTCCGAAATACAATTTACTATAAATGTAAACTTCTCCATCTAACAATTAAAAAAAGAACTATTTGTTATATATTGATAAATTATAAAATAAGTAATTGTTAAATTGCTCAATCAAAAGTGATATCATATTAAACTAAATACTTTTCATGTCTCTAAAAAAATATAGGAAAAATCGATGCCATCAAAAAAGAGAAATTTGAATTTGGTTCGACTTACACTTAGAACCATATGAGCGTTGATTTGCCACATGTTTAGTTTGATCACATGGAAGTGGATTTTAAGTTTTGATCAGTGAGAATTAAAAAGAAGGAGAATTTTAGGTAGAGTGAGAATGTGAAAAGATAATAGTTTATATTTTTATTGTGCATATAATGAATAGATTAGTAATTAACTAAGATGTAAATGCTAAGTGGAAAATGTTGAATATTGGCTTAAATTAAGGGCGATACTATTTACACTCACTTAAACACTTCCCTCGCCCATTTTTCCTCTCACCCGCTTAAATACTATGTTCACCCACCCACACCCACGTTTTCTTATTTTTTAATTTTTTCATAACAATAACTTTCTCTTCCTCTTCAAACGATGAAATAAAAATTTCTTCATCCAAAATTTTCATGTTAGTCTTTTTTCCATCTAATGCTTTATAAGTAAATATGAATCCAACTAATTTGGTTATGAAAATGGTGTTACCAACTTTAGGCTATGTATATTTTCATTTTTTTTCTTAAGTTATATAACTCTAACAAAGACTAACATAGCAAAGAATAATTTGCAACTCAAATTTGGTGCTATTGTGAAACATAGTAAAGAAGTTATGTCAACACTTCAATCAAAAATATCTGATCATTATTACTTCTATTGCTATTTGAATAAAAAACGATGAAACAAACCGTTATATAAAGCAGTGTTATATAGTCAAATATATTTAGTTTCATCATCATTCCCTATAACATTAACGAAGTCACAAAAATATTGATTTACATGTGTATTCTAAGTATAATCAAATACCTTAGTTTATCAACTCCTATTATGAATTGATAAAATATTTATTCAGATGTCTCTTATCTTATTTTTTCCTCTAACTATTAATTGAAAGGTTGGAAAATAATTATGTTTGAGGTTTACATTTCATTTTATTTCAACATGTTTACTTCTGAATCCTTTTTTAGGTTTAAGGTGTGTGTTTGAAGTAATTTTTATGATTTAATTTTATTAAATATTTATGCGGCATTAGTGAGTGTTTAGGTGGGTGTAAATAGTAACATCCTAAATTAAGGAGAGTTTAATATTTGGTTAAAAATAATTGAGAAGTGGGGAGATGAAAAGGTATGTATTCAAGTGGGGAGATGTAAAATATTGGCCTAAATTTAGGGGATCTGTTATTTTGGTTGAAATTAAATGAGGAGTAAGGAGATAAAAATGCATGTATTCAATGTTACATGTGATAAATAAATAGAATAGATTAGCAAAGAATGAATAGATAAATGAAATGTTTTATTTATTAATTTATATAAATTAATGGATTATGTGAATAATATTACGAGAGCACCAAAGGAAAAATTACCCAAAAATTAATATGAATTAAGTATAAGAGTTTATAGTATTGATATTAAAGGAACATTAATGAAAAGAGTATCCATGATACAATGTTACAATTCATCCAATTTAATACATCAAAATAGTGTCTAAAATACAATTTATTATATAAGTCAATTTCTCCATCTAAAAATTATAAAAAAACTAATTGTTATATATTGATAAATTATAAATGAGTTTTTGTTAAATTGTTAAACCAAAATACAATTGCTCTATAAAATATGGATTTAAATTAAGGAGAGTTCAGTATTTTGGTCCAAATCAAATCGGAAAACAAGAGATAAAATGGTATATGTTTGACATTTTTTATGATTGAATAAATAGAATGGATAAGGAAAAGAGGAATAAATAAATGACATGTGTTATTTAATGCGTTAGTTTATAGAATTTAATGAATTATGTGAATAATAAACCAGAGCTCCTAAATAAAAAATTAATCAAAGATTAAAGTGAATTAATTATAAGAGTTGATGATATTGATATAAAAGAAACATTAATAGAAAGAGAAATGCAGCAACTCAGCTTGTTTGATACATCAACCTAGCTTCCAAAATATAATTTACTATAAAAGACAGATTCTCCATCTAACAATTATACAATTAACTATTTTTCATATACTGATAAATCATAAAATAAGCGACATTTAAATTTCTCAACCAAAAGTAATATCAAATTAAATTAAATACTTTCCATGCCCCTAAAAATGCATAGTAAATATACTAAGATTATATTAATTTATCGATTAAAGATGTTAAACTTTATCAAAGAAGTATCAATAATGACTACAATATGAAAACAAGACTTCAAACTTCAAAGTATAAAGTATACCTTTCATTAAATTGTTATATGCCTTTCAAAATTTATTATTGTCCATCTTCTAAGTTGTAAGAAACTTATTATATTCCAACTCCATTTCATCTACACCCATTTTTCAATTTTGTTGATATAATAAGAAAAAATAGAGTTTGAAAATAATCAGAAGAAAATTTTAAAAAATATATATGAAAACCGATGCGGTCTAAGAAGAGAAATTTGAATTTGGCTCGATTACACTTACCGGATAATAGAACCATGGTATGAAAATTGATTTTCCATGCTCTTATTTCAATCAAACAGAAGCAAGTTAGATCTTATGTTCTGATAAGTGAGAACTGAAAATAGAAAAAAAAGAATTTAATATAGAGTGAGAATGTGAAAGGATAATGGTTTATCTTTTTAATGTGGTGTGGAATGAATATGTTAGTGATTAATTAAGATGTAAATATTTGGGGGGAAATGTAAAATATTGATGCAAACTAAACAGAGTTCAATATTTGGATAGAAACTAATTCAGAAAAGAGGAGGCGAAAAGTTATTACTCAACATTATACACGAAGATAAATAAATAGAAAAGATTTAGAAGAGAGGAATGTATAAATTAAATAGTGGAGTTATGTTACCATTAAGCATTTGAATTACAGCAGATTTTAATGTGGTATAAATAAATAAGTTACTGCTTAATTGAAATATAAATACCAAGGGGAAAATGTAAAATATTGACTTAAATTGAGGAGAGTTCGGTATTTGGATTGAAATTAAATGAGAAGAGAGGAGATGAAAAGTTATATATTCAACATTATATACGGTAAATAAATAAAATAGATCCGAAAAAGAGGAATGTGTTAATGAAACAGTGGAGCTATGATATCATTAAGCATTTGAGTTACAATGGAAATAGATTTTGTTCTGAATGAGCGTATTTAGGTTTATGGGGCTCAATGAATTTTTTCCCTTTAAATTGATGAAAAAATAATATTTTGAGTGAGAGTTAATGGAAGAGAAGACTAAAAGAAGATCGATATTCTTTTATATGATAGATATACAAACTAAAGAAAAGCCAATATTCTTTGTAAACCCTGTGAAAATTTAGTTGTACACTATGGATTTATAAAAAACACTTTAGGAGATGTAATTCAAACATAAACAAGGGATATGTTCTTATATGAATTTTAGCGAGCAATGAGTGAAAATTGTGGATAGTACTAAGTTTGCTAACATACAAATAAGATTCATGAATAAGAATTGTGAAACAAATACTTTATTCAAGGGGAAGTTTCTGAGAAGAGAACCATTCATATGTAGAAATAAATTATTGCTTAAATTGTGGTTTCTAAATTATTGCTTAAATTGTGGAGCCTATGTGCCCCCCAAGATGCATATGAAACAAAGTGCAAAATGGTATGTATAACTAAAACCAACCTTAATTTAAAATATACACATTTCTAAAGCGCAAATGAAATAGTAAGGCCAAGATTGTACCTGAACCATGCATTCATTCCAAAAACATTTCTGATATTGTTATAACATTAGAACTAAATCTGTTAATAAAACTAAAGAAACCACATAAAATGAATATCGAGAAGATAAAAGATTGTATGATCTTTACTAAGATTGAAAAATATGTATGTTTTCCTTGATAATAAAAACAAATCCTAAATGAACTATATTATCCTCATCAAGATCCACACTAAGCGTAATTATTACATATGTTTAATCATAATTAAGTAAATAGGTACGTTGATATTGGGAAGCATAAATCCAAGGTTAAGTATAAAATTAAGTGCTAAACTATCATCTTTATTATTGTTATTAAAAATGAAAGAACTAAGAATTATGAAACACAAAGGGAGCATGTCATCAAACTGAAAATGATACATGCTCTACATAAGCATGTGCTCCTAAACATGTTTAGCTTATGCATTAGTTTTAAAAGATGAAAACTTGAATGTGTAATATAACAAGAAGATCATGTAATAGAAATTACCTTTAAACAATGAAGGGCCTTTCAATTCACTCATCAATTGGAATCTAGAGTCCAATATTAATTTAAGATATAAGCTTAATTAAAAAAAGTATTATAGATAGAAAATGAAATTGTTCACCAATATATCGAATGAAATTTCTAATAAGATAATATTGAAGCCCTCGTATTATTCAATTACATCATTTATTTCTATTAGAATGAGGCTACTTCAGTATGATATATTAAGCCATCATACCCAACAATGAAAAGTTGCAACTTAAAAAAATTTAGAAGCCAAATCAATTAGTTGAGATCTAATTCTATGAAGACAAAGGAATAAACAAATAAGATGCGCTTAATTCTATTCCTAAAGATCCATTATCTTATTACATCGAATATAATACATATTATTTTATTTGTGTTAGTAAAAATGAAAAATCACCACAACATATGTGACGACCCGCACTCGACACCCTCTGAATCTGACACCAAACCACACATGTCCGACCCAGAGTGCACTGATTGCAGATGATCATGTGAAAGAAAAGAGCGGGTGTAACGACCCGAAATTTTAACTGTTTAAATAACGTAATTTACTGAATTTTTGTGAAATTTTAAATTATTGAATTTGGAAATAAAAATTTGATATTTGGTATGCGTCTCTTTAAACGTAGCAAATGTCAGATTTTCATCAGATAATATGGAAGTTTATTTTGTTGTGTAATTTTATTTCAATTTAAAATCAGTTAATTTGATGAAAATAAAATGTTTTCGAAATCTGAATATTTTTATACAATAAAATGTAAACCATTTTCTGAGTGAGACGTCATATTTCGTTTCGTCAAATTTGGAGTTCTCTAACTCCGTTTATCTTATTTCCGGCGTTTTAGCAGCATTTTCGGTACCAAATATCGACTTTTGATAAGATGATCGTATCATTCATATCTGTGTACCGTTCTGTTTGTCTCGTCATGCTGATCTCCATAGTATATTCATTTGTGTGTTCCGGCACCCGGTACGTGGCAGAATCGACAAAACAATTCATCGTATCGGTTCCGTAATCGGGCCTTTAAGTTTCCTTTGTCCTTTCATTTCTATCGTGTAAATAAACAGCCATCTGCAGTTAACATTTTCAGCTTTTGGATTTTATTATTCTATGACCATTTCCTTTCCACCATTTCAATATATCTTTGATGTTGACCCTTCAATTCCATTTCTGGTCCGTTTTTCTCTGACTTTCTACCTTCGTTTCTATATATATATGTATGTATGTATGTATGTATGTATGTATGTATGTATGTATGTATGTATGTATAACAACCGTTCATTTGTAGCTAGTCACCATATTCTTTCCCATGGCAACCCTTTCTTCGTTCTATTTTTGTTTGAGAAAAAATATATAAAAATAATAGCCGAATATATCAAAGTATATAACTGCTTGAGGAATACTGCTCATCTCTCTCGACTTTCAACCTACTCATCAAGTCACCTGTTCCGTTGCCTCTCCCCACCAAGCAAGCCACCTCATTGCCCTTCAACCGTAGCACAACCGTCCCTTCCTACTTCCCTGCCTTGCACAGCACGCATCAATAGCCGCTCATCCCTGCTCTTTCACTTCATCTCTCAGTTTAAAAATAATAATAAAAATTATATATATTAGCATGTGAATCCTGCTTGTCCCCTTTGGCACTGACCAACAGCCAACCCAAAGCGTCGTGCCTTCTCCACCTTCAAACAGCCCACGTCTTCTTGCCATCTTCTCCTCTCTAGCTTCTTTTATTAAGGCTAAGGTATACATATGATATATTTATATAATTATTTACAGTTTATATAAATGTTTTGATTTTGTAATAACTTATATATATATATATATATTTGGACCTGCATGCATGCTTTTGCCCATCTCCGCTTGCCGTCCGCCACCTTCTTTTGCTGTGAAAAGAAAAAAACATATATATACTGAAGCATGTGTAGGTATATATACCGATTATGTGATTTGCTTTGTGGATTCAAAGATAAGTAAGGTAAAGTATATTTGTTTTATTGAATATGTTATATGCAGAGCTTTATATATATATATATGTGTGTGTGTGTGTGTGTGTGTTAGTTTTATAATATATTGGTTATATAATATGTTGGTTATATATATGTTATATTGACTAATATTTATGTTACAATAAAGTATATGAGGGGAGAATGCAAAGCTGTGTTATATATATAGTTTATACTGTAGCTTATATATATAATCTGTGTTATATATATAAAATAAATTTTTAAGTGTTTATATATTCCTAGTATCAATCTATGTTTCTAAAGTATTTGTTGTAAAGTATGTATGTGCATATATGTTTTGAAGTATGTATGTATGTATATGTTTTATAATAACAGATTTGAAGTATTAATTTTAAGTTTAAAGACTATATTTATGCAGGCATGTGCATATAGGTTTAAAGTATATATATTTTAAATAAAGTATACTCGGATCTCACTTTTGAGGTAGATATATAAGTATTGGTTTTTTTTATAATATATATATCTTTGATTATTTTTTATTTGTGTTTTAAGAATAATGATTTTTGAATTATATATATATATTATTTTAATATTTGTCTTAAATTAAAATACTGATTTTTATAATAACATATATATTTTCCATTATATTGGGCTAATTTGAATTGTTCTCATCGATTCCTATTTATCAGCTTTGTCCGTCAAATCTGTGTTCAGCTTACTTCGCTTTAAGAATTGTTGTTTGGATTGGTCGATCGTCTAGATCGTGATTCAAATTGTAGCTCGTCGTGTTGTCTAATTTCTCTAACCTCGAAAAGTGAGCAATCACTCACGATTAACATTCTATATTTAGTAAATTTGATTTCACTTGAAACGACAAGTGAAATATGCTGTTGCTAGTTATTTAATTGTTAAATATGATATGCCATTATCTGCAATTGTTCACTTGTGATATATGACACCATATCCTGTTATGTATGCTTTATTTAATTTATCACTGATGATATATGCATGTTGTTGATATGTTATATTATTGTCATATTTGTTCTCACTCTGCAAGTTCCCTGTTAGATTAGAATTCCCTATGGGTTGAAATGATACATACCCGAATGATATTATAGATTAGGGGAAAATCGTTATGGGTTGAAATGATAAATCCAAGCGATTTTCATTTAATTTAAATTTTGGGATTGTGGGTTGAAATGATATATACCCGTAAATATTTAATTTGCAGATTGAAATGATAAATATCTGTATCACTTGAACATAGGATAGAAAATAATATACGGACACCGTTGGTCTATATTTTGGAAAATGATTTTCAAAGTTGAAAGGAAATATATGGATTATTTTAAATATTATTTTTTAAATTATATTATAAAGAATTTACTTTAATATATGTGAAAATTTTAGATTTTTAAAAATTATATGTTTTGGAAATTTTAAATTTTTATGTTAGTTTTGAAATTATAATTTTAAGATTTTTCTTATAAATTTTATTATTTTAAAAATATATAAAATAAGATTTAATAAAATATACATTTAATAATAAGATTTAATTTAATAAAAATTTAATTTAATTAGTATATAATATGTTTAAGTGTTTACTTGAATTTACATTAATATTTTAAAAATAGATTTTTATAACTTTAATAATAAAGGTTGGGAAAATAAATTAATGTTGGCTTGGAATTTAAATTGGTAAATAATTAAATTTAAATAAGAATTTATTTGAACTTATTGATTTTGGAATTTGAAAGATATGATTTATAACTCGATTCGATAAAAAGTGATTAAAAGAATACTCTCAATTTCAAATAAAATTGAGACTGAATATTTAATATTGATTTAAATTTATAAATTGAGATTTTATTTAATTATTATTAAGATGTTTAAGTGAATATTTTCCAATTTGAATAAAATTAAAGTTAAATGTTAAAATATAAATGAAATTTATATTGAAATTGTTTGAATATTTAAACCTTGAATCCTATTGGAATTAAAATGATAATTCAAACGTGGATTTGAAATCGATAAAAATTTGAAATGGTTTAGTGAGAATTTGAATTGAATCTTTAACCTTTGTTTTTATTTAAAAGTGTTGAACTGGGATTGATTTAAATTGAATTTTGGAATTTAAGTTGATTTGAATTGATTTGTGAAATTGGAAGAAACAATTCTAATTATAAAGTATTTTTTTATATAAATTATTTTAATATGTATACACTATTTTTTATATATAACTATTTTAATTTATAACTATTTCAATATATATAAACTATTTTCAAAATATAAAGTGTTATGATTTTGGAAGTGTTATAATTTTAAAAGCGTTAAGATTTCAAAGTGTTATGATTTAAGAAGTGCTATGATTTCAAAAGTGCTATGATTTCAAAAGAGTTATGATTTCAAAAGTGTTATGATTTCGGAAGTGTTATAATTTTTAAAAGTGTGACGATTTTGGAAATGAATATGATATTGAATTGATATGGTTTTGAAATGAATATGATATTTTGACATGAAGTATGAACTATTTGAAATGAAATGACCACGGTGTGAAATAAGCGTTTGGTTGTTAAAGAGGCTGGGATTGGATATTGTCATACTCTCTGGCAATGCCGAAAACCACTTTAACAACTGTATATGTGGTGGAGATTCCAGAATGAAGTAGGATAGTTTGGTGACGATTCTATATGGTATTTACGTAGCCCTGACTCCCATGAGTCAGCTTGATGTGGCTAAAACAGGAGCTATACTGGGCCAAGTGAGGTCATTCCTCCGATCGGGCACATTTCTTCGATACCATTCTATTGCTTTTGTGATTTGGTTGGGTGCACCCTTTGATTTGGGAGTGTGTCACGAGGTGGGCGGTAGTAGCTGCTATGCGTTACCACCAGTTCGAGAGTGCAAATGGTATATCTACACTGGCATTGCTTCGCGTGCCTTGTCACATTCCTTATCGCGCCTTCTACGAGTTTGTTTTGTGTCGTACCTATGGAGTGCTCCCTGATAGCCCACCTGCGGGTGGAGTTTACAGTATCTGTATAGACTACGACATTATATAAAATGTGTTAAGGGGGATATGGGTAACGCCATAACGCTATTTTAATACTTTACTTTACTATAGACATATTATAATAGCGTATATTACTACATAGTAGATAGTTCCACGGATCCTTAAAGGATGGGTATCCCAAACATCATTTAAGTTACTTGTATTTCAGTTGTCATTTCACTTGAGTTGAATTTACTGATATAAGAATGTTAATCCTGACTCGAGTGTTTTGTGTTTTGTTTTATGCTCGGTTCAGACTGAGTGTCATAGCATTTGAGACTCACCTTTGGAGATTGGAACTTTGCTTGAAGATTTGTCTTATCTATTCAGCTTTTCCAGTTGAATTGTTCAGAAATGTCATCTGTTTGTATTCGAGACTTCATTGTATTTGAAATATTCTGTTGTGTTTTATTTCAAACTCTGATGTTATATAGTAGCTTCATGAAACTACTATTTATCTATTCCGTTGCTTATTGTTGTAATACTCTATGTCTGTGATTCTGTGATTGATTTATTTACTGTATATGTTGAGTTTTGCCAAATATAAAATTAACAATCTGTTGTTTTAGCAATTCAAGTGCGACATGTGCGGATGTGAATGGTCTGAAATAGCGGGTCGTTACAGAGGGTGATAAGAAAGAGAGAAGAAAGAAGAAGAGAAGAGAAGAAGAAGAGAGAAGCAGAACCAAAACAATACTGAATCTCACATCGCAGCGGAATAACATATAATATAAATCAATAATCTTTTCAAAGAGAAACTGTAATATACATAGATCAATATCAGAGTACAATAAGTAATCATCAGCTTGGACAGTTATAATAACCTATCCTCACAAATGTTGATAATTTACAACAACAACAATGAAAAGCAGTGGAAAAATAAATAGATACGTGTATACGAAATGAAGATCTCCAGCTCGCCTGCTGAAACTCAAAAAGCACCAAATCCGAACTTGTACATATACTTGGTCTGACTTGAGCATTGAAAGGGAAGAACACCCGGATTAGTCTGGTAAACCAGCGTGAGAATGGCACACCTTAACCGAATTTAAAGTTATCAAAACTTTTCCTTTACCAAAACAAAAGATATCTCGTAAGACCACGTCGCAAATAAATACCGACAAGGTTTTAACCTTACGATAACCAAAACATTTCATATCAAGTTCTCTTGTATTATAATAGTGTCTATTATACAAATAATATTAAAATAGATGAAATTGTTACATTATTAAATTCAAGCTAATAGGTTTACAAACAAAATGGCGGGCACGTATTGGATTTTAGATTTCCATACAAATGACTAGGTAAAGGGACTACCTTTCCGAACCAAAACTCGGTACACCTCTAGAGGGATGTACCTAGGGTCAAGATACTCGGCGCCTAAACCAACACAAGTCCGGTCTACCCCTTCCTAGATAGTACCGAATATGTCATCACTCCGGTCGTTGCCGACCTATAATCCGTGGCCTCAAGCATACACAACAATAATCAGATACACGACGTCATAACGTGTAAAGATATATCTAGAAGACTGATGACATCTCCTGATGGGAGCGACCCACTTAGCCTTGCTGCTTCTATCTCTTGTTTCGATCATTTTTCGGGGAGTGAGGCCAAAAGAGGTATCGATTACCTTTCACATATCACATATCACATATCACATCATCTTTGAATGCCACATTGCCATTCCCGTTGACTACTAATTTCCTTCACAAAAATACAACCCTTGAGCTCGTACGTCTCAAGGAAGGGTGTTAAGATAAGAGAAGTTGCCTTCTCCGCCACCAAACAGATGTACGTTTGTAAGAACCAATGTACGTAATCATTAGAAATGCAATGTCAGACACTTGTCCATTCAATTTGTCCAGGAACAGGACAAACCGAAGGCATTTTCCTACCACATCCTGTCGAGAAATCCCTAGGATTAGTAGCAACAGCCCTTGCAATGGATATTTCATAACGAAGAGACTACTCCTACTATATGTATATTGGGATTTTAACCCCAAATGATCAACAAGCAGTCCTTCACTATGAAAATCCTAAATATCAATATCATCTACCAACCTGCATAATCGTCGTATAAATGTTGGTCCGAAGTGGTTTTCAGATAAATCTGATCCCGGCCTCTTCGTACCAACAACGCAAAAGCGTTTCTCAACCTCACACAGAAACTAAGTCTCATAGACTTATTACGTTTCCAACTTTCAACTTGCTATCCTTCGACCAAGAAGGAAGCTCGATAGATTGGAGTAATCACTGCGCACTACACGAATCAACATTCTCAACACAAACGATAATCAAGCCTACACAGTCAGTTACGTACTAAGTGCACGACTAATTAGTTACCAATCCAAGTTGAGGAACTAAAATGGCCAATTTTGATAGTCGGTTATTTAACTATCAAAGCAACAAACAAAATCTAGCACATAAGTAGTCACTGGGCCTGATTTTTATTAATCGTTTATAAATCAAATCACTATCCAATTATAAACTTCAAAATACCTTTAAAAAGATTATATTCAAAACCATTTCACTTATTGGATATTTGGAAAACATTTTCATATACTTATTTTAATAATAAGTAAACTCGCAAATTATTTTATTTTCAAACCATTTGAATTCCATTTTATAATATCACTTTCCAAAACATTTATTTAATTTAAAGGATTATTCACTGTCCAAAATCGTGAATATAATTCCTTTACCAAATTCATTGCTTCTACAAATTTAATTTAAAGGGTTATTCACTGTCTAAAATCGTGAATAAAATTCCTTTACCAAATTAATTACTTCTATACATTTAATTTAAAGGATTATTCACTGTCCAAAATCGTGAATATAATTCCTTTTATAAAAATCTATATTTAGCTTATCAAATTAAATTGATTTCAGATTTATAAAACAATGTTTATAAAGCACATTTATATTTTATACACTTCCATATACAAAATTCATTTACTAACAAATTCCATTTATATCTCATATATATATGTCAAAATCCAATTATAAGTTAATTTACTTATAAATCTCTTATTTACAAATTCATTACTTTTTAAATCTTATTATTTATAAAATACATTATAAATTCATTTCTAAATTTCAATTTCAAATCCATATACAAATTTGATTATAATTCCATTTCTAATATTTATAAAACACTTTTATAATTCCATTACTTTTATTTATAAAATATCAATTTTATAAATCTTATATATAAACCATTTATAATAAGTCCAAAAACCTTAATTTAACTTACTTTACAAAATAGTTAACTCCATATTTCAAAAAAAAATATTTTGATTATATATCACAAAACCATAATTTTTATAACATAAAAATTATAACTTTTATTCATTTAGAATAAATTCATTTCTTTAACAATTCAAAAAACTAATAAAACATATATATTTTTTCAAAATCACTTTGAAATCCTTTTTAAATTGAAATCATCATTTTAATATTATTTTTTTAAAATATGGCACAATGCTACAATAGCACTAAATAAGGGAATTCACATCAATTATATCAATCATGGCATCCAAACATCATATATCACATGATAATAGCATATATAACAATATTTGTAAATAAAAATCAACAACGGTAAGGAATCCAGTTGGATCCCTCCAACCCGTAACCTGCAACAAATATACATATGAGAAAATATGTACAATGTCTGCTTCAAGGCAGATGCGCGTACAAAGGGTCATCCGCTCATACACGGGAACGTATAGGGTCTCATCCGCTAAAATATGCGGGAATATATCCAAACCAACCAATATATATATATATAATTTATCATATATCATCCAAACAATCATCAAACATAAAATAAATTTATTCTCACTTATATAAAAATATAAGCGAGACAGAGAGAGTGAGTTTTGCTCACCTTGATTCCAGTAGTCGTTGCAGCGTTTTATTTCGATTAAAATTAAAATAGCGTTTAATTTTAACCAAAATTTTCACTAGCTCATGTTTGTATCAAAAATGGGCACAACACTCTTCGGGAGTTATTTGAAGGTGTTTGTACCAAAAATGGGCACAAGACTCTTCGGGAGTTATTTGAAGAGATAAAATGAAGATTATAAATGTAAAACAGAGGTTATCTAACAAAAACTCCAACAAACATAAATGTAAAATGCACAGACAAGCAATTTAGAGTGGTTCGGCGTATGACCTACGTCCACTATGAAGTTTTGATGATTTTATTGATTCTCTTTCAATGATTACAAGCGGTTACAGCAATGAACAACGGATTACATATTAGAATTCGAAATTGACAGCAAAAGTAGGATGCAAATCTCAATCCGGCAGAGTCTGGACGCTTCAGAGAAAAAAGATCCTTTTTCTGTTGATTCTGGGGCTCTATTTATAGGCGTAGGAGGCTCAAATCTCGCTCAAACTCCGGGAGACTTGGTCTGGTACGTGAGGGGCCCACGCGATCGTTTCCAGAAAGTTTCGCCTCGATCTGCGATCGATACGAATCCATTTCGTATCGATCAAGATGATGTCCAATTGAGCTGAAATTTGGCGTGGACATCCTTCAGTGTGCATGCAAGCATCCCTGAAAATTTCATTGGATTTGGATCAGTAGATCACGAGATATGGTCGATACGAAGTGAGATTTCTCGAAGGCTGTCTGTCTCATCTCCACGATTTCGACTCCATCCCTTCGTGTCGATGACTGCGCGTGTTCTCGAGATGATGTGGCGCGCGCGCTTCGCTTCGATCCGGCCTTCACTCCGCATTGACCGTTTCGACTCCATATATTTCGCCCTGTTTACTTCGATGGACGACACGTCATCCTAGTTGATTGACCCGTTGGATGTGAACAAGTCATGGGTCACGGGTTCGAAGCAAGGCTCTCTAGTGGATACGAAGTGGACATGGACTGATGGATACGAAGTAGACATGAACTGATGGATACGAAGTAGACGTTGACTGACGGATACGAACAACCCTTTCTCTCATGGATACGAGGCAAACACTAGCTGATGGATACAAAGTGCTTCATCTGATGAGGGATATGAGGTCCATCGATACGAAATCGATGGATTCGAACTAAGCCATTCCTGGTCGATACGAACTCATGGGAGTTGGCCGATATGAAGTAGGCGATCTGCCGATGGATTCGAAGCTGATCGATACCGAAATGATGGATTCGAACTAGAGCCTGGAGATGGACACGAAATCACACATAGTGATGGATACGAAAATGGGTTTTTCCCTTCAATTTGACTCGATCATAACTTGAGCGTACGAGTCCGGATTGACTTGAAATTTGAGGTGCTGATTTCTATGATCTTTCTTGTCATTTCCTATCAATTGTAGCTCATTCTGGACTCGGACAAAATTCAGTGACATCCATGGCGAGCTACCCTTGTTCTCTAGTCGGTTCCTTGGTGTCCTGGCCTTGCCAAAAGGCGGGATAACATTTGCCCCCCAAAGTACGTCTTGTGAAAACATGATGTGCTTTGAAAAGCTGCAGGTCTTCTTTGAATAATTTGAAAGTCGTACTCTTTAACCATCCTCTTGTATCGGTCCTCTCATGAATCGATGCTAAAAGTTGGAAAGCCTTTCTTCGTATCGATGCAGGTTGACTTGATGGATACGAAAATGGTCATTCGTATCGATGGTTACAAATCATGGTGGATTCTGATTCGAATTGGCGATATCTGATGGATACGAAGTGACTGTTCGTATCGATAGGTTCCGATGGATACGGAAGCTACGCTCGTATCGATAGGTCTGCTCTGTTGTGAGTCGATGGATCATAAAGTGGACATTTCGAACCGATGGAGTCTGTTACCTTCAGGTGGCTTCCCTGTGTGCTTCGAATCGATGAAGCCTGGTGGATTCGAGATGAGCATCCGTTTCGATGCGCTGTTTGACTGGTCGCAACCGGTCAGGCTGACTGGGAGTCGAATCGACCCGGTGGTATCCTAGGCCCCATATAAATATCTGGGACTTAGCTCATTTTTACCTTTTCACTTTCTCTTTTTACTGTTGCTTTTAGCCTTATGCGATCGATCCAGGAAGAGATAACAACTCCGTACTTTTGACTCGATCAAACTCGTTCTTTCAGATCTTCGAACCAAAACTCCAAACTAGGTAAGCAACTGCGGATCTGAATGACGAAGCCGCCATAAATCCACTCTTTCTTCGTCAATCTTTCATTCCGGCATCTGGTAATACCAGATCTGGCTCGAAAATATGATGGCCATGGCGGTCTTTGCAGATTGGAGAAGAAAGGGTGGAAAGGATGATTTCGAATCGATTACGAGAGCCATGTTCGAATTGATGAAATCAATGGCTTTTCTCTGGACCTCGTATCGACTCTTGAGACATGTTAGTGGAGACGATGTGATTTCGATTCGATGTCTGTGGCGGTGGGTCGTATCGATATGAAGTATCTGATAAGAAGTCGATGACTATTCGGAAGCCCCTAACTTTGGATCGATACGAGTTTCGCCACTGCGATCGATACGAAAAATATCGATTTGAGTGTTATCAATGCGGAGCTAAGGCCTTCCCGATCGATACGAACCGGGCCACCACTGATCGATACGAAAGCTCACCTACTGTGATCGATACGAACCAGATTACCCATGATTGATTCGAAGCACGACACTTGGCATCGATTCGAACCTTCAACCGGATGGATTCGGACGAGTCTAATGGGATCGATTCGATCTCTCCCTTTGACGGATACGAAATCCCAAGCATTTTGAAAACATGATTCTGACAAACTTCATCCCCGCAATTCTGGACTTGATAACTAAACTGCACGCCTGATTCCTACGAGCTCCTATATTGCATAATCGAACTTGATCACAACACTGCATATCTGACTGCCCTTTGAAGCTCGTAGATGGAACTGTGATACAACAAAGTGTAACGAACTTTAATCTGAATCGAATGACAGCATTTGGATGGCGCGGTGGTGACGGTCAGCGATGACGGTCATCTCCGATCGGACTCTCGGAGCTTCGTGGCTCACACTCTTAAGCATATTCCGTAGAGATTTATTTGTTCAAGTTATGCATAACACATGCACTGCACAACTCATCCACACACTTTACACTGGGGAATGTACGGGCTTTTTATCATCTAACGGTGGTTTCTCGTGAGTTAGCTAGTTATGGAACCATCAAGTCCGCAGCAGCAAGAAACTCAGGATCTTATCCCTCCCAGACTTGAGATTCCGGACATCGAGGCCGAAGCTATTGGTCCAGCTCCGGATGAGTTGCCCGATGCGTCCTTTATTAATAGTCCACCTGACTCCGTCCCGTCCAACATCTCTGAAGATATGCTAGAGAGAATATGCTTGAGGCATGGCTTATCGCTGGACAACGTAATGTTGCCTGGACCGGACGACAAACCACACAATCCCCCGGAGGGGTATACTGCCTTTAATCGACATGCATGTGCGGCTGGTACACTTCCTCCGTTCAACGATTATATAAGAGAGGTGTTGGCTTACCTAGATATTGCTCCGTCTCAGCTACATCCGAATGGATATGCTTCACTCAATGGCCTGTTCATCGCATTTATGGAATACCTCTACCGGCCTCCCCGCCCGACCGAGATAAGATACCTCTTCAACTTCAAGAGTCGAACTGACAGCCCATCTTTTACATTCTTGGAGTCTGTTAGAAACTGCCAAGTTGTCACGGGGTCGTGGACTAGGCTGAGCTACTTCAAGTCAGAGTGGTTCTATGTCCGATGTCCGCCGGGGTTTGCCTGAAGATGGCTGTTTAGACGTGAGCATTGTCTTTTCCCCAAGTAATTGACGGGGCAATTTCTGAATGAAACCAAACTCATATCTCCCATTATTTTTCTTTCAGCAATAATCCAGCGACCTGAAGGCGGCTACTATAAAGAGATAGTTCGTGTCCTTCAGGAAATCCCTAGCGAAGAAAGGAATATCGAGTGGCTACTGACGGACCAGAACCTTAGAGTTCTTGGGTTGATCGGGCGGAGGCAGAGCATAAGGCTCGACGGTGCATTAAAGACCGTCTCTAGGGAAAAGGTCAAGCGGAAGAAACCCAGGGTTGTGATAATTGAGGAACCCGACTCCGAAAGAACTCATACCGACGAGGAACCGTTGGTCGGACCCGCTAATGCAACCCCGGATTCCGATGCAAAGAGGAAAGGCAAAGCTGTGGCCTCAAAACAGCCTAAGTCCGGGAGGCGGAAGTCTGTGGTTTTGCACCGTCCTCTGCCAGGAGTTAGGATTACGGAAGCACCCTCCCTGCAAGCTGAAAATCAATTCGAAGGGCCTGCTGACCCTCCAATCCCGGACATCGAGCCCGAGCAACACGACGTTGAATTGGGTGGACCGCGACATATCGTCGATGTTAGCGAGTCTCTTCCTGCCAGTGCGATTGACACTTCTGGTTGGTCCGGGGGGTTACACATTCACACACTCTTCATGGCACAACACATTTTCCTAACCGTAAACAACATATTGCAAACAGCTACTGATTTTTCGTGGTTTGCTTTTCAGGTACGATGTCTGGGCAAAGTTCTGTGCTTGGTAGTTTGCACAACAAGCGCCGTTATCATGAGCCACGCAGGAGAGAGGGTGAGAGGGATTACGACTCAGGACACTCTGGTCAAGAAAAGTCTGATAGAGACAGGGGATACGTTCACCGATCCCGATCTCGCTCTCTTCCTCCCAGGACCTCCGCACCTCCTACGGTAGCAGTTGTTCGTCCTCCTGAAACTTCATGGCCTAGGACACCTTCTCAAGCTCCGAGGCCCGATCAACCGCGCAGGACTGAAATAGCCACCTCTTCGGCTACCACACCGGTCCCCACTGATGCATCCAGTGAAGGAGTGCTTAAATTGGCACAGATGAGGAAGGAATTTCCCGACATCTGCTTTGATGGTTATGTCTTCCCTCCGCACTTGAGGAGAATTCCGCCAACCGCTGAAACCACTATCCATGATTATGTTGCGGATATCTTCTTCCAGTACAGGGAATGGGGACGGGCCGCGAGGAAAGCATCCAAAGTGGCATTCGATCGGGGCGTCACTATTGAGAAGCTTAAGAAGGAGTTGGGTCACAATGACCGAATCATAAAAGCGATCAACTCGGAGGCTGAGTCTTCTCGTAAATCTGAAATGGATGCCGTAAAAAAGGTTGATGAAGTAAACACTGCCATGACCAGGATGAAGCAAGAGCATTATACCGCCATCGAGGACATGGGTCATAGGAACACCACCATTACCGCCGAGAGGGATGCCGCTCTTAAGGAGCTTAATGAGCTGAAATCAAAGTTCTCCGAGATGGCGAAGGAAAAAGACGCAGCTAATGTCTCTGCGCAGGAGGCCTGTGATCAGGCAGTGACGCTCCGAAAGGAGAAAGAAGCGGCTATGCAACAAGCTCGCGAAGCTGAGGCTGGGGTTGACGAGAAGGTACGGCAGGCGGAGGCCAGGATTGAGGCCGAGGTAGAAGAGCTACTCGTCACGTACAACGCCAATGTGCTAAGGCACCGAGATTTGACATGGCTTGACGATTACCCCACGCATCTCTATAACGCCTGGAACTTACTGGTTGATGAGGAGAAGTCTGGGCACCCTGATGAAGCCCTTGATGAATTCGAGCTGGAGAACCGCATTCTCAATGATGGCGAAAAGAAGGTTCTCCATGACTCCATGATTTCCCACGATAAGGAGAGGCTTGGTGCCCAGACTCAGGACGTCGGAGAAAGCTCTGGTGCGGAGCACCATGTTACGAGTTCTGAGATAATCATGTCATCTCAATCTGAGCCAACTCCTATGATCGACTCCCAGCCTATTCCGGCATATGACCCAGACCGACCGCATCTATCTCCTATTAAGGAGCATCCTTCCGAAGTCGTTCAGACGACCCCAAGCCAAACCGAGGAAGGTACTTTGAACTAACTGTTTGTATACTTGGATTGGAGGGTCTGTGTCGAAGTGTACATTAACGACATGTTCTTTTTCTTTGATCAGTGACGGAAGTTGCACCAGCTGCGCCTTTCACCGCCCAAGAACCAGGCCAAGTGCCAGAAGCCATCATTTTTGAGGCGACTTCCGTCGCGACAATGTCACCAGTCGGAGTAACGCAGGGGAGCTCACTTTCTTTCGATGAACAGATGATAAACGAGCTCCTAGGCCGTCAGAGTGATCCTTTTGCGGACCTGCAGTTTGGCCTGGGTGGATTCTCGTCTACTTCCGACACTTCAACTCAGACTATCACAACCCATAGCGAGGCCAGAGCACAACGGGAAGCGGCGATGTTGGCCGAGATTAATGCCGAGATGGTGGCCGCGGCGCGTGGCGGCAGCGTAGATGGCGGAGCATCAACACAGTGCCCCACTCCTCTTATGATTGTGTCTCCTGGGGGCACGCTTATTGATACTAATGTACCAGTCCCTCCTCCGGCTGCGGAATCTGTTCCTCCAACTCCTCCTGTGGGAAGCATTCCCATAGAGTCCAGCTCGGACGAGGACGTCGACATTATGCCTTCACCCGAGGGGAGCCTGCCTAAGGAGAAAGGTTCCAAGCGAAAGGGTACTGGTGGTTTCAGTAGCTCCTCGAGGAAGAAGAAGTTGAGGAAGCAGAAGGATTAGACACTCCTTTTAGGCATACTTTTCTTTTTTGGTAGTCAGGGATTTTGTCACTTTTCTTTGTTCCCTTTTGTAGGCCGTGTTTAGATGCGGATTCGGCCCCTGCAAGTAGGAGTATTTTGGAAAGGCTCATGTATGAACCGTAGCTTTTGATTTAGTTGAAAATAAAATTTTGTCTTCTAGTTTCAGCTTATGTTCCTCTCTATGCTTGAATATTGCAGTGTTCGAACTTTGGTCCAGTGTACTTGCATTATCTTATTGTTTCAAGAACAGCTCATTTTACTTGTTAAGTATGGAAATCTCGGACTTGAGTTGTGATAGGGGATCGCATCGGAGCTGAGCATCGCATAGTTTCGGGTAATGACTAACATTTGCCTCTGCCCCCAGTTCCAGGGTTAAGTTGTGATGATCAGCTTGTGATTGCATCAAGCGAGGACCGAGTGGTCGAACCACACTTGTTCTCTTATGAATCGTTTCATCCATACTCCGGGGATATATGTCATCTCGTAAGCGGTTGTTCGCACTTTGGGAACACGGAGTTGACTGATGTTTGTACTCCGTCTTCACTCTGGGAGTACGGAGTTGAGTGTTTATACTCCGTCTCGCACTCTGGGAGCACGAAGTTGAATGTTTATACTCCGCTTTGCACTCTGGGAATGCGGAGTTGGATGTTTATACTCCGCTTCGCACTCTGGGAATGTGGAGTTGGATGTTTATACTCCGCTTCGCACTCTGGGAATGCGGAGTTGGTTGTTTTATACTCCGTTTCGCACTCTGGGAACACGGAGTTAAATGTTTATACTCCGTCTCGCACTCTGGGAGCGTGGAGTCGAATGTTTATACTCCGTCTCGCACTCTGAGAGCGCGGAGTCGAATGTTTATACTCCGTCTCGCACTCTGGGAGCGCGGAGTTGAATGTTTATACTCCGTCTCGCACTCTGGGAGCGCGGAGTCGAATGTTTATACTCCGTCTCGCACTCTGGGAGCGCGGAGTCGAATGTTTATATTCCGTCTCGCGCTCCCAGTGTTTATACTCCGTCTCGCACTCTGGGAGCGCGGAGTTGAGTGTTTATACTCCGTCTCGCACTCTGGGAGCGCGGAGTCGAATGTTTATACTCCGCTTCGCACTCTGGGAATACGGAGTCGGTTGTTTTATACTCCGCTTCACACTCTGGGAATACGGAGTCGATTGCAGGATTGTCGTGTGTCAAATCCATCAATATTGGTGTAATGGCTTGCCCCCGAGCTCGGGTTTCACTTAGTGAGTGGCCGGTCATATCGCAGCCACTCTCCGTTTGAATAAGTCCCATAGCGTGATGGGATTTAGCTCTTCGTGCATCGTGATGTCGTATATCGTACTTAATGAATCACAGCTCTGGCTCGAAGAAGTGGCATTTTATTGCTAAAATAAGAAAATGCGGCAAAGTCAGTTGCCTTATTACAAGACTCAAATTTTGAAATGCAGAAACAAATTGCTAAATAGAATGAAATAAATAAAGCCTGTAATATGTAATAGCGACGGAGACTTTCGCTGTTCCAAGCCCTCGGCAAATCGAGACCGTTAACGGTCGACAGCTTGAACGTGCCATCTCCGAGTCTTCGTGTAATCACATACGGCCCTCCCCAGTTCGGCTTCATGTGTGAAGGAACGGGGTAGACTCTCTTGAGCACGAGGTCGCCGAGTTCAAAGGTTCGAGGTCGAACTTTGGTGTTGTATAGTCGGGCGACCCGACTTCGATGTGCGGCTGCTCTAAGATCAGCCTCTTCCCATTTTTCATCCAATAGATCCAAAGATTCGGCCAGAAGTATAGCGTTCGTTTTCGGATCATAGTAAGTCACGCAATGAGAAAACACTTCCGTTTCGACCGGAATAACTGCCTCTGAGCCATAAGATAGGGAAAACGGAGTGTGCCCAGTCGCGGTTTTGTGAGTCGTTCGATAGGCCCATAACGCCATAGGAAGTTCGTCGACCCACTTGCCCCCAGCCTTTTCCAACCGTTTCTTCAGGATTGATTTTATAACTTTATTGACAGCTTCAACCTGTCCATTCGCTTGGGGGTGTGCGACAGCCGAGAACTTTTTGTGGATATGAAACCGTTGACAGAAATTTTTGAATTCCGCACTCTCGAATTGGGCTCCGTTATCAGTGATGATGGTATGTGGGAGTCCAAATCGACAGATGATGTTGTGAACCACGAAGTTTATCACTTTCTTTGTCGTAATGGTTGCAAGGGCTTCGGCCTCAGCCCACTTTGTGAAGTAGTCAACGGCAACGATGGCGTATTTCGCACCGCCTTTCGCCAAAGGTAAAGCGCCGATGATATCGATGCCCCACATTGCGAATGGCTAGGGACTGACCATTTGGGTTATTTCAGTAGGCGGAGCTCTTGGAATTCGGGCATGTATCTGGCATTTATCGCACTTCCGGGCATAGTTCGCCGCATCTCGGTTCACTGTCGGCCAGTAGTACCCATATCGGAGTATCTTCTTAGCGAGAGCTTGTCCTCCGGTATGATCGCCACACTCTCCTTCGTGTACGTCATGTAACACTCGTTTGATTTCCTCGTGGGCGATACATCTGAGGAGAGGAACGGAATAACCTCTCCTGTACATGACGCCGTTTTGGATGACAAACCGCGAAGCTTTCCGCTGGACTTGTCTCTTCTCATTTCTAGGTTCAGGCAACGTCCCATTCTCAATGTAATTCTGATACGGAGTCATCCAAGATTCTCTACTGGGAGCGGTTTCATATACAGAGTTCATTTCTATCCGATCGATGCTCGGGGAGGCCAAAGTTTCAACAGGGACAAGTCCCATTTGCTGCGCTTCACCTGCGCTGGCTAACTTTGCCAGTGAATCGGCTTTCTGATTGTGCTCTCGAGGCACATAATAGATGGCATAATAATCAAACTGGTTTAGTATTTCCTGAACTCGGGCCAGGTAAGCAGCCAGTCTTCGGTCTCTTGCCTGATATTCTCCTCGTACTTGACATACCACTAATTGTGAATCGCAATAAATTTCCACCGCGATAATTCTCAAGTCTCTGGCAAGTTTTAGGCCGGTTAGGAGGGCTTCATATTCAGCTACATTGTTAGTTGCACGAAAGTTGAACTTCAAAGCATAACATATGGATCGGCCCTCGGGAGTCTCAAGTACAACCCCAGCGCCCGAACACCGGCCATTTGACGCACCGTCAGTATACAGCTTCCAGATGTATTCGGGGGATTCACTGGTCTCGGGCAAGTTTTCTGGAACGGTGAATTCAGCTATGAAATCTGCCAGGACTTGTCCTTGAATGGCTCTCCGCGGAGCGTATGCGATATCAAATTGGCTTAGCTCAATGTTCCACTTGAGTAACCTACCGGACGTCTCAGGCCGTGTGAGGACCTGTCGTAACGGCTGGTCGGTGTACACAGTAAGCGGATGAGCTTGGAAGTAAGGGCGGAGCTTTCTTGAGGCAATGACCAAGCAATAGGCCAGTTTCTCCAGTCTCGGATAATTTCTTTCAGCTCCTGTTAGCCGCTTACTAACATAGTAGACCGGGTTTTGCACTTTGTCTTCCTCCCGAACTAGGGCAGCACTAATCGCATGTTCTGATACTGCCAGGTAGAGATATAGTTGCTCGTGGTCAACTGGTTTTGACAAGATCGGAGGTGTGGAGAGATGTTGAACTAGTGATCGGAACGCGCCTTCACACTCCGTGGTCCATTCAAAGTTTCGTTTTCCTTTCCGGATCAGGTCGAAGAAAGGAATGCATTTATCGGTGGAATTTGAAATGAACCTGCTCAATGCTGCGACCTTTCCGTTGAGACTCTGGACTTGCTTTATGGTTTTAGGGGTTTGCAAATTTCTTATAGCCCAGATTTTCTCAGGATTCGCTTCTATCCCCCGAGCGTTGACGATGAACCCAAGGAATTTTCTGGAAGCGACGCCGAAGTGACACTTGAGCGGGTTGAGCTTCATTCCATATTCCCGGAGGATGCTGAACATTGAATTCAAATCTTTGACGTGGTCTATGGAAAATCGGGACTTCACCAACATGTCATCCACGTAAACCTCCATGGTCTTCCCAATCTGATCGGCGAACATCCGGTTGACTAAGCGTTGGTATGTTGCTCCAGCGTTCTTTAGACCAAACGGCATGACTTTGTAACAATAGAGTCCCAGATCGGTCACGAAGCTGGTATGTTCCTGATCAGGTAAATGCATGGGTATTTGGTTGTAGCCGGAATAAGCATCCATAAAGGATAGTAGCTCATGTCCGGCCGTTGAATCTACGAGCTGATCGATTCGCGGAAGTGGGAAGCTATCTTTTGGACATGCCTAGTTTAGGTCAGAGTAATCAACGTAGGTTCTCCATTTTCCGTTTGGTTTCCGAACCAGTAGAGGGTTGGATACCCATTCTGGATACAAGGCATCTCGAATGAACCCGCTTGATCGCAGTTTATCAACCTCTTCCTTAAGGGCGGTAGATCTCTCTGGATCCATACCGCGCCTTTTCTGCTTTACTGGGACATGTCGCGGATCTATATTCAGGGAGTGACTTGCAATGCTCGGTGAGATTCCGCACATGTCAGAGTGTGTCCAGGCGAAGACGTTGAGATTCGCCCGAAGAAACTCGACCAATTCCTGTTGTGTATGCTTGTTCAGTTGAGACCCAACTTTCAGCATCTTTGAATCATCATCCTCACTGATTGGGACGTCCACAGTCAGTTCGGCTGGAGAAGCTTGACTCTCCGTAGATTCGTCTTTATCCTCGTTGTCCCTAGGGTCCAGGTCTTTTAGGAATTGGTCGTGGTGCCCGGGCCGAGGCCCAGGCATCAATTGTCAATTATCAATGGAACGGACGCAGAGAGATTCCTCTACGCCCTTTCCCTTCTCTTTGCGTTGCGCCCCGCGCAGCTCAGCAACATAACAGGCCCTTCCCGTGGCCTGATCTCCTTGAACAACTCCAATCCCATGATCGGTGGGGAACTTCAGAGTTAAGCACCATGGGGCGATGGCCGCCCTGAATTCGGCTAGGGCCGGTCGGCCCAAAAATGCGTTATAAGGTGAATCAATCTCCAAGACGACAAACTGTAGCATCCGGACCCTCCGGCGTTCTCCAACACCTAACTCAACTGGGAGTTCAGTTATTCTGATGGGTATTGTGGCACTTCCGTTGAAACCGTGGATTCTGGATAAACAGGGTTTCAAATCCTTTGTCTCCATTTTCATTAAGTCGTAAGCCCGTTTAAGCAAGATATTCACAGAGCTTCCACTGTCAACCAGGATCCTCTTCATCCAAGCAGGACCTACCTGGGCAGATATGACTAGTGGGTCGATTGTAGGGGCTTCGACCTTATTGGCGTCTCGGCTCCTGAACTCGATATCATCAGATATTACCTTTTGTTGTTTCACTGGGGTTCCGTCTTCGCAATTACTACAACATTCGAAGTCCGCATGCCTGATAGAACTAGCATACGACTCCATTTCCCCCCAGCTTCTGTCTGCCGGATGGGGACCACCACTTATTGTGTTGATAACCAGTCTCCCGCCCACACGGGCGGGTTCCTCCTCTCTTTCTTGATTTTGTGAACGATTTTGATTCGAAGGGCACGCTCCGCCAGACTGCGGCGCCCGTACAAACTGATCTAGCTTCCTCTCTCTAATCAACTTCTCGATGAGGTCCTGCAAATGTCGACACTCATTGGTATTGTGACCGTAGCTTTCATGGAATCTACAGAACTTTCCTGTTTGAACCTGTCTTTCCGATGAGGGCTTCGGAGCAGGTTTCTTATACTGTACAGTGTTACAAGTCTGTAAGTATACGTTTTCCAATGACGTGTTTAACGGCGTATAACTGTCAAACATCTGAGCTCTACGCCGTGGACCTCGGTTCTCATCTCTCTTCTTATTCAGGCCACTATTTCCTCTCTGCTGGGTTTGCTTGTTTTGTATATTCAGTTGAACTTTCCCGGAACTCTCACCGGACTGTTTAACTGCTACATTGTTCTGTATTCCCTCGATGCTGGGCCTCGCATCGTCCTGCTTCCTAGACTGTTTTGCGTCCTCTTGCCGCAAGAATTGAGCGGCCTTGGAGTAAAAACGGTCCAACGATGCGGGCGGTTTTCCAGCTAGCCAGTTCCCGAATTCAGAATCAGGATCAATCCCCTTGGTCAGAGCCATCAAGATTGAATTATCGTTAGGATTGGTGATCTCAACGCATGCTGCGTGGAACCTCTCCAGGTAACGCCTGAGCGTTTCTCCATGAGCTTGAGTGACGCTGGATAGGGTATTAACGTCTTTTGGCCTGGCAACATGCATACGAAATTGTTCTACAAACCTCTTGGCCAATTGATCGAACGAAGAAATTGATCTAGGTGGTAGGCGTGTAAACCACATTGTCGCGATTCCCCCCAAAGAGATGGGGAAACTTCGACACTTCACTGTATCGTCGGCCCTTGCAGCGCTCATTGACCATTCATATTTCAAAATATGCTGGTTGGGGTCACTATTTCCCTCATACATCGGGAGAGTTGGCATTCTGAATCGCCTAGGGGGTTCAGCGTGTAACACTTCGTCTGTAAAAGGGGTATGACTATGAGAAATCCCCCAATCATCATTAGTGAGCCCCTGACTTTCGCGTATCATCTGACGTATCATGGTTGATATATCCGACACTGGAAGATTCTGAGTATGATGAGCTAAGGCGTGGTCGGGTTCCACGGTGCGAGTCTGGATCGGGCGCTGTCGACGATCCGTATCTCGCCTCCTTGGCTCAGCGTCTTCTGGGACATATGGTTCAGGAGTATGTCCACGCTGTTGATTGATCGGCTCCGATTGATTTCGGGTATCAACCCTCATTTCTGCTGCGGCGGTTGTGGCGCGGTTATCCGTGGTGTACTGTGGGGCAGTAGTGTACTGTAGGGCAGTGCCTCCTCGTGCCGAGGGTCCTGTTTGAAAGCTGGTCGATGGTCCTACCCTCAGTTGCCCAACAGTTAAGGCGGGTTGATATTCAGCAGCTTGAGCGCGACTTCCCTCTAACCGAGGACGGGTAGTCCGGTGGTGATAGTCAGATGAAGCTGAGCTTTCGGTAGATGCTCTGGAGGCATCATCTCTCCTGGACCTTCTGTGGCCCCGGCGGTTTAGCTGGTTGGTCAGCTCGATATTGGCGCGCAACTGTTCCACCAACTGCTGACGACTTTGGGTCAGCTCCTGGAGCAATACTTGAAACTCCTATCGGGTGACTAGCCCCGTCGAATCCGAGTGAGCGGTATTGTCTTGATTAGAAGAAGGCTGTTGTGTGGGATTCTTCCTATCTCGGCCTTCTTGCTCTGTAGCGGTAGCGCCAGTTCTTGTGCTGACCATTCTCGTTGGCGGAGTCCTCTCCTAGATTTTGAGCAAATCTGAATAGAATGGAAGGATTCCGGACTGGATATCTGGATCTTCCTCTTGGATTTGTGCAATCCGGTATCGATGGCAGATCCAAAGAGCAGGAGAAAAAACTGGTTTTCTCAGTGAAAGCACCAAAGTGTTTGTACCAAAAATGGGCACAACACTCTTCGGGAGTTATTTGAAGAGATAAAATGAAGATTATAAATGTAAAACAGAGGTTATCTAACAAAAACTCCAACAAACAGAAATGTAAAATGCACAGACAAGCAATTTAGAGTGGTTCGGCGTATGGCCTACGTCCACTATGAAGTTTTGATGATTTTATTGATTCTCTTTCAATGATTACAAGCGGTTACAGCAATGAACAGCGGATTACAGATTAGAATTCGAAATTGACAGCAAAAGTAGGATGCAAATCTCAATCCGGCAGAGTCTGGATGCTTCAGAGAAAAAAGATCCTTTTTCTGTTGATTCTGGGGCTCTATTTATAGGCGTAGGAGGCTCAAATCTCGCTCAAACTCCGGGAGACTTGGTCTGGTACGTGAGGGGGCCCATGCGATCGTTTCCAGAAAGTTTCGCCTCGATCTGCGATCGATACGAATCCATTTCGTATCGATCAAGATGATGTCCAATTGAGCTGAAATTTGGCATGGACATCCTTCAGTGTGCATGCAAGCTTCCCAGAAAATTTCATTGGATTTGGATCAGTAGATCACGAGATATGGTCGATACGAAGTGAGATTTCTCGAAGGCTGTCTGTCTCGTCTCCACGATTTCGACTCCATCCCTTCGTGTCGATGACTGCGCGTGTTCTCGAGATGATATGGCGCGCGCGCTTCGCTTCGATCCGGCCTTCACTCCGCATTGACCGTTTCGACTCCATATATTTTGCCCTGTTTACTTCGATGGACGACACATCATCCTAGTTGATTGACCCGTTGGATGTGAACAAGTCATGGGTCACGGGTTCGAAGCAAGGCTCTCTAGTGGATAAGAAGTGGACATGGACTGATGGATACGAAGTAGACATGAACTGATGGATACGAAGTAGACGTTGACTGACAGATACGAACAACCCTTTCTCTCATGGATACGAGGCAGACACTAGCTGATGGATACAAAGTGCTTCATCTGATGAGGGATATGAGGTCCATCGATACGAAATCGATGGATTCGAACTAAGCCATTCCTGGTCAATACGAACTCATAGGAGTTGGCCGATATGAAGTAGGCGATCTGCCGATGGATTCGAAGCTGATTGATACCGAAATGATGGATTCGAACTAGAGCCTGGAGATGGACACAAAATCACACATAGTGATGGATACGAAAATGGGTTTTTCCCTTCAATTTGACTCGATCATAACTTGAGCGTACGAGTCCGGATTGACTTGAAATTTGAGGTGCTGATTTCTATGATCTTTCTTGTCATGTCCTATCAATTGTAGCTCATTCTGGACTCGGACAAAATTCAGTGACATCCATGGCGAGCTACCCTTGTTCTCTAGTCGGTTCCTTGGTGTCCTGGCCTTGCCAAAAGGCGGGATAACAGCTCAAATAAATCCCAATCTAGCTCTATACCGTAGTATTTTCGAATACGAACCCAACGCAACTTGTTTCATCCAATTCCGACCTCGTATGAAGAAGTTACACAATTTCTAAGATTACACGAATTTTAAAACAAATAAATTTAAATCTTTTTTTATTAACCTAAGAGATCTGGGCCGTTCATCTTGAATAGGGTAGATCACGGCCACGTTTTGATTCTTCTTCCTCCCCAACAGTTCACGCACGTACAAGTCCTTAGAACATGATCGACAACCACCACATGATAGCCCATCCTCGCCTCCACCCACATCCACGACGAAGAGGAGCTCGACCCCATCTTGGCTGTGGAAATCATGAAATAACGCAGCCACTCACGGTCGATTTCTGGCCTCCACGCTACGCCGTTTCAGATCTCCACCGTTGATTTAATTCGTCTCCATGTGCTCTCCTACGTTCGTGTAGAAGCTAGAGCATGAAAACGAAAGGATTGAGAGGAATCGAGGGGAGATGAGCACAAAATTCTGGCCATTGATTTAATGGCGGCGGCTAGGGCTTCTAACCCTAGGTTTTGTGAAAAGGGAAAAAATGAGAACCTTTTATAGAAAATTTTCGTGAACTATTCATCCGAAATTTTTTTGAACTCCAAACGAAACGTCGGGCATTTATAATGTTTTACCCCTATTCCGAACACAATGGAATATATATCGGGAGCCAATTCTATCGTATTTGAAAGATAGGTTTTTGAATCGAATTATTTTAAATAAAATTTACTTAAATAAATTTCTACGCGTTTCAGCTTCGCACGACCAAACCGTAAGTCCAATTGATACGAAATTTGAAATTCTATAATAATTCACTATTACGGTTCCAATGAAACTAGTTTCGTCAATATTCGAGACAATGTCAAAATGGCTATTTTTACACGTTAATTAAATATTAAAATTTCCAATTTCTGTAAATTAACTTTTAATTCAATTTTAAAAGTTTACTAATTCAATTCTAACTCAAATAGAATTTAAAACAACATTAGAAATTATTTTTATTCATATTTGATTCAATATTCAATTATTTACACAATTCAAATATTAAATTAAACAATTTAATTATACAAATAAATCACTATATTTGAAATATAAGTTATTCAACTTATAAAATTTACTTTTGAATATTTAAAATCAATTAAATATTCCAAATTCGAATGACTAAAAAATTGGGTCGTTACAACATATTCACCATATTACAATGGTGTAAAACCGTTATAAAAGATATATTACGACGTGGAGCTACCGTCGTATTATTAGAAGTTGTAATAGACTAAAAAAATTTAACAACGGTGTCTCGTAGTTGCATTTAACTGTTGTCATAAATTCTATTACAACTGTTTTTGAAGGTTGCAACTAAGCATTTTACATCTGGTAATAACTGTTTTAGATATGCAATATTTCATAATGTAGTGGGAATGACAACAACAGTTAACCGTTGTAGCAATAATTATCTACAACTGTTGTTGATCGTTGTTATTTTGTATGTTTTACAACTATTTCTAATGGTTGTAATATATTTTATTTCAAATACAGTTTACTGTTGCGATTCAAAAACTTAGAAAATGCACCAATCGCCAATTTGTCGAAACTAACCAATATACATTTGAAAATAAATCAAATTTATTCATAAATATCAATAATCATTGAATTCCAACAAAGTACAATACATACCCAACAAAACAATTTAAAGTAATCATTCACATCGCCATTCCAAGTACAAAGACAACATTCTCAAATAACCATTCCAAAGTACAACGGTACAAAACAAAGTACATAAGAAAGATAAACTTTTGTTTCTCAAAACAATGCATACCCTAAGGAAGTACACTAGTCGAAGACAAAGAAGTATTTATGCCAAGCCACGGTTGATCCAACAGCTTCTCCAATAGTATACATCTCTGAATTCGACCTCCATAAGTAAGCTTCTGGATCCACCGCCACATGAACTCAAACTTTACAACCATCTAGTCCTAGTTTTTTAAAGTGCACCAAACAATCTGGATCAGTGGATACAACCGTTCCTTCTACAACAACATTCTTTTCTCAGTTTAATAGTTTACATTTTCTGGGCTTACTTTCAGCTTGCCTTGCATCCCGTTTAGGCTATTCTTGAAGTGTCAAATTGTTTCACTCACGGTCTGACTGCAAAAAAATGATTTAGGAATACATTAGACTATTTTCTTATATTTAGAAACAAATGTAACCCAATATTTGAAATGCCCAACTTGTGTTTGTGCCACCTAAAAAGAGAAGTATACAGCTTGGTCTTAGTCTTTGTCAACCTCTAAAAGCCAGTTCAGTTTCCAATTGAGAAGAGTCGGTGTAATAAATGTAGATAGTTAAGAATGTACAAAATGTTTTTTGTAATCAATGTAGATAGTTTTTTTTTGAAAAAAGGGTACTTTATAAATGAAAATTGTTCACATACACTTCCATAATATGCCTCGTTAAAACCTTACAAACCCCCTAACCTAAGTGGGTGCCTTGCAAGAAAAAAGAGTACATATCATGTCTATATATTAACAATACAATAGAAAGAGGGTCATGAAACCAGGCTGTCAAATAGATGGAGGAGTAAAAAAAAAGTAATACATACTCAAAACCATCCATACGATCAACCTGGGGCACCAAAACAAATAAAAAACACAAAGGACAAAATCAAATAAACCAAAGAAAATAAAATAGACATGGAGAAATCTTCCAACATAAAACATGAAATAGCTCCAGATAGAAAGCAACGCGAATCCCCAAGCAAGAGAGAGTTGAACGATCACTTTACTTTACTAAAAATTCAGATCTAAAAACTCTTTTACTCAAGACATTAATTGCCGCATGAACAAAGTTCAAGCGAAGCAAGAAAATAAAAGGCAGCTTGAAGTAGAAATCAACACGGAGTTCAAGGCAGGCGGAGCTCCTGATTTGGGTCGATTTTCATGCCAAAATTTGCTAAGATAAGTTTAATGTCTTTACTTATCTTCTTGGAATCCACTTTATTTTGAATTAAGCTTCTGCAATCTTGAATTACGAGCATGCTTCTTACTTGAACTGGAATTTCGATACTTTTAAAAATCCATGAGTTATGTTCACACCATATGTGCCAAATCAGATTCATGAAAGCAGTATTCTTTATGTGGTTAAAAAGATGATTATTAGTCTGGATTTGACACATTGTTTCCAAAATATGATTAAATTCAAAAGATGTTCCGAGATTGATTTGCAATTTCTGCATAATTTCTTTTAGAACTCGTTTAAAGTAAGTGCAGTTAAAAAATAAATTGTCCTTGTCTTCGTTATGGTTTAAACAGAGCACGCAAGATTGATCAATGTTGCTATTCCATTTACCGATTCTATCTTTCGTGCTCAGTCTGTTTAGCTTAGCTAGAAGGGAACAAGTAGACATTTTAGGAACACATACCTTATCCCAAAAAATATTGGACCATCTAAATACTGAATGCTTGTCTCTGATGTGATCCCAGGCTGACTTGATATTGAACTGACCGTTATTGCAGGGAATCCAAAACCAAAAGTATTGTTGCATTTGATGATGAATTTTAATATTTTGCACTGTATTTTGTATTTGAGTAGGAACATAATCAAAATGTTCTTTCCATTCATTATTAGAAATAAAGGTGGAAAGTTTTCTATTAATATCTCCAGATAAAGACATAGAACGCCAACCATATTTCTCCACCAAAGAAGATCCATTAATCCATGGATCTAACCAAAAGTCAGTGGTTGCACTGTACATAACAAATCCAAAGTATTTCTCACATTAGAATTCACATTATAAAATATATACAATAATAAATATGTGGATGCTTTAACCGGCATAAGTTGTTTTCGAAATTTAGAGGAATTTACATTATTTTCCATAATTTAATCATTTCAAAATTATAACTTGTTTCATAAATAACATACATATCATCAGGATCTATCTATCTTTCTACACCAAAGTGGTTTGACAAATCAACCTTTCAATTTATAATATATAAAAAGTTAATACTAAACCAAATCCAAAATCATCACCAAAAAATCAGTGATACTTTGATCAAGCAGATCTAAAATTTAAGTAGAATTTAATGACTTCTAAATGAAGCTCAATTCAAAACTTACTCGTAATAAAAACATTTAAATTTCCTAATGAAATCAATAATGGTTGGCTCTGGTATCATTTGTTAGGATTTCAATATACTTTAGGATTAATTAATTATGAAACCCCATATCTGAATATGTGACCCATATTGATTTGGCTGAGAAGAAATCACAGTAAGATAAATAAATTAGCAGAAGTCGTACCTAAATCCATAGCTATTGATTGAAAGAGGAAGAAGAATTGGTTTGATCTTTCAAATTGACATAAACTCTAAATCTGAATTATTGCCACAGAAGATATTAGGAGAATAACTAGAGCTTATGTAATTTGGAGACCATAACCCCTTATTTAAAATGTTGGTATTTTCTAATTTGGCCCTTCAACAATTAGAATTACTCCGGTATCTACACATTAATATCATGACAATTATATTCTTAAGTCTTTTAGCTTTAATTCAAAATTTGATCACTTTGGTTAAGCTTTACACCAGAATAGCAAACACATTTATTTATGTGGCCCACATGTTTAAATTTTCCAACATATTAAACATATACCATAATAAACAAATAGCAGCGTGAAATCATCATAGACCAGGAATGTGAAAGTTATGGGTAGTTAGCCAAACATTTTGATTTACATGGTGCAAGAAAATTAGCTATTTGCATTCATGTAGCTGGAATCTTTGTTAATGAGGCCATTTGAGTTAGGATCTTAACTATGATTTTTGGATCTTTGGATTTTTAAGCAAGTTAAATTGGACTTTCCAAATGAATATAGTTATAAATTGGATTTACTTGATTATCCCTTAATTATTGGTTGACATAATAAGCTAAGCACTACTAAAGGATTAATCTTCCTTTCGTTGATCATTGCATGTGAGGTATTAATGATTGGTACATGGGCATGAGCTTTAAAGAACAAGGAATTGGTTTGTTCAAAGCCACCTTAATGAAAAATCGTGTTCATGTTCTAAAGTGATTTTAACAGATTATGGAGTTAGAAAAGGAACTATTTGAATATGATCAAGAATTTTTGATAAATAATATGGATGGTTCAAGCTACAACATATCCTATTACCACATAACAAACTACTTCTAGAATTACACTACATGAAATGGGGCAACATTCGGAAGAGGTCCATTACATACTCAACAATTTGGAATATCAAAGGTTTGTAATCATTCTTTACCTCAATACTTGCACTACTAAGCCAATAATTGACTTCGGTGTATTTTTTCTTATTGCATATGATTTGTTCAAGCTTGTTATGTGCTTTAATGATTATCATCTTCTTTCACTTACCCATTCTACTGAAGTAAGTTCTAATAATAACGTAGATGGTGTGTATCGGAGTTTGTCATTATGGTGCAGGTAAATATGATGCTTGCATTTACTAATATTTACAGGTAAATATATGCAAAAAACACTCTGAATCTATCGATTTGTGAATTGATGCTACACGGTGTAAGTTTGGAAATCTATGCTACTTCATCTCTAACTTATTTCATATAAGAAATATTTCTACTAACATACACATGGTGTGAAGTATCCATACATGCATATTGCAACTCAGTTTTTCAAAACTGAATTGCAAATGCAGCTCAGTTTGCAAACTAAATTGTAATTTTTTACTCAGCTGCAAAACTTTTGAAAAACTGAGTTGCAAATGCAACTCAGTCTGCAAACCAAGTTGCAAAATGCAACTCAATATAGCATTGAAAGTGACTAGGATCTATACTAATATGGATCTTAATACATACATGCATATACATATATATAGGTAGATAGTTAAGTAAATAATCACATTGAACAAAAAGATAAAATCACATTAGTATTTTATACTGGTTTAGACCTCTTGTCCAATGTCTAATCCCTAAGCTGCACTTAGGAATTTAACTATCAAGAATCCTCACTTAACCAAAAGGAAAAAGTTTACCAACACCGCCTGAGCACGTGATCAGGACTTCCACCAACTACAAAGCAAAAAGCTTTATTCACCGACTTTGATGTGTTCTTAATAACATAATTAAACCACACTTCAGTACACCCTTCCTATTGCATCTTTCGATGATTGTGAATTGAACGCGCAGTGTTATAGGAAGAAAATATTGAAAATATGATTGCTATTGAAATCATAGAGCAGTATATATAATAGTGATCAAAGAGCAAGAACTCAATAATGGAAAACAATAGAGTAGATCTATATTTATAAAATGAAGAGATCTGTCGAAAGGTGATGATCGTTCAAGAGATCACAACTTTATACAGATAGATGTTCCTTTTCAAAAATAAGTGTCCGTTCAATAATATACCCATTTTTATTTCTCGGACATCCGAGCTTAAAAGTCAGACGTCTTGACTATTTATAGATATTGTTTTAAACAAAGTCAGACTTCTAAATTTTCAAGGTCAGACGTTTGAATGTATTCCAGAGAGAAATACGTTCATTTTATACCAGTTTCGGACGTTTGGCAAAGTATTTAATGCATCTAAGTTCTACTGTTTAAAAAATAAGATTATAAAGAGTCAGAAGTTTAAAAGGTTTAACCAGACGTCTGATATCCTCATCAGATGTTTGGTTGAATCTATCAGACATCTAACTTAGTTCAAGAAGTGAAAAATATATAACATATCAGTCGTTTGAATAATTTATTCAAACGGCTAAATCTATATAGGGTATCATCCTGAAACTTTCTAGGGTAGATTTGTTTTTCTCGGACGTCGGGATTTATAAGGTCAGATGTTTGGTGTAGTAAAAAAATTATTCTATTTACATACTCAGACATCTATTATCCTAGTTTAGACGTTTGAGTATTGTTAATTGTGAAAATAGGATTTTGCCTTTTGAAAAAGTGATTTTGATTTTTAGAAAATATTTTACAGTCATTCTTAAGTGTGTAATCATCAAAGGATATTGTACATATGTTCTAGACTTACAACGACAATATTACTTTGATGATTTGATCTTCAATCCTTGATTTTAGCTGCAAATCGTCTTCTCATCGAAATTATCCTATAGAAAATAAAGTTGTGCGATAAGTGTGTGTGTATAATTGTACCATCAAAACTCCAAAAGGGTAGGATTCAACATTTTCCCTCTTTTGATGACGACAACTATATATATATATATATATATATATAACAAATACTCCCCTACCAATATGCCCTATATTATTCTCCCTCTTTGTCAATATCAAAAAATATCTAAAAATAATATAAGTAAATTTTTGTGAGCATACCAATAGCACAAATGCAGAACAATAATTGCACAAAGTATTTGAAAGTACTATAAATGATCATAACATTACAAGCAAATGACATATGTTCTGAAATTACATCAACCTATAACACAAACATATGCAAATTATCTTAAGATTACAATAACAAAACATTTAAAAGTACTATTAATATGAAGACTAACATACAACAACATGAGCATGCACGCAAGACTGAGACTGACGCAAAATAACCAAGTAAGCTAATCCATGCAATACTACCAAGAAAACTCTAAGTGATCCTATTATGATAAAACAAATATAAATTTACAATGTAAAAATTATGTGAATTTATCAGAGATTATCAAGTTTAAAAATACCTTTACTCCAAACCACGAAGCGGTGATAACTCCTTGTCACCCTCATCACTCTCTATCTCATATTCAATTCCACTTTCCTCACTAATTTCTTTGGATGGTTGATCAGTTGATGGTCTGGCTCCTTGAAGCGGTGGTGGAGGAGATGGTGGAGTTGGTGGAGTAGTAGGAGATGGTTATCTTGATTTTTTTGATAATTTCTTCCAAATTTTGCCCAAAAAGTTTTTATTCCCTAATAGCTCTTTCTCGATTGATTTTATTTTGGATTTACGTTTTGAAAGGCGTCATTCAAGGATCATTTGATTTTGCGATAAAATAACTTTGGTTTTATGTAATTGTGGCATTTTAGAGTAGTTATTTTGGAAGGTATAACTTTAATCGACTAGTTATTATTACCACTGTCATCTTTATCACTTTCTTCTTCCTCAATATTATGAATTTTTACACCTTTACCTTTGTCAGTTTCACTTGTAGTAGAAATATATTATTGTAATCGTTGCAAATATTATTCATGTGAAATATATTGAGAAACTCATTTTAGGTAATCCTATAACTAAGTCATTCCTAGTTGGTGGAAGTCCTAATCTTTTGCTCAGCTAGTGTTTGTAAACCTGTTCCTTCGGGTGAAATGAGGATTATTGATACTGAAATGTCTAACTGGAGCTTAGGGACTGAACGTAGAATGGGAGGTCCGAACCAGTATAACATCCTGGTGTAGTTTTATCTTTTTGTTTAGTGTGATTATTTACCCAACTATCATTCTATATATATATTGGTAGATAGTTGGGTAAATAATCACATTAAATAAAAAGATAAAACTACACCAGGATGTTATACTGGTTCAAAATCCATATTAGTAGATCCTACTATGATGTTTGAAGATAACTACCATATGACAATGCTACTGATGTGTTTATTGAGTTATTACAGGCATAATACCTAAAGTAGAGAAGTTATAATATACAAAGAGGAGAAATATGGAAGCAAAAATCAAATGTTGAATAATCAATAATAGTGGACTGGAGTACGTGCACTCAAGACCATACAACAAAGTCAACAAATCAATTGGAGCCCAAACGGACACTAGAAGAAGGACAAAAAGTTACAAAGTGTAAATGGGTCAATATCGAGTACTTATAGTAATGATTCTGTAAAACCACTCAAATGGTCTTCAAATTCCACAAAACTTGGCCACAACCTCCTCTATAAATCCAAGATTTATCATGAATTTTTTTGGATTTTTTGAAAGCTCAATAAAATCGAGTGTCAGAAAATGTGTGCGATGATAGTGTTAGGGGTATGCCTTAGGGGAAATTATGTAATTTGTTACATATATCTAACTCGTTGACCAATCTCGTTTGAAATAAAGGTGTTTTCTTTCTATTATGCATTTGATATAATGTGTTACATTAAATAGTTAATTTAATTAAAGTATATTTAATAGAAAATCCATAAATAGTATGTTTTGTGATAGTAATTACAAAGTGTTGTAACCGTGAGTAATTTATCACAGTAAAAACAAATATACCATTTTAAATGTTCCTAGTCAAGATGCATCGAGACTGGATATCGATGTATCCATTGAGATTAGAGTACGCAACGCTCTCCAAATATTTGGTAGCATATTATCATGGCTTTTATGGGCACATTGGGGTTATGTACTGATAGTTATTGGATAACTATGGAACGACTCACTCAATAGTTTTCTGTTGGTTAATGTAACTAAGGTCAAACAAAAAATATCGATGTGACTGATTTACAAAGTTCTCTTGACTTGGGAATACTATAGATCTTCAATACGAAAGCTCTGCTTTGATTATGGTCAAATCATGGCACATCTTTCATTGAGTGACTATAGTTGGGTCAAGTGGAAGTATTGAAAGTGAAGCACTATTTAAGAGAGGATCCATCTTCTCGATTGTATAGGGTTAGTATCACGGTCAATTTAAGTCAACTCAAAGTCAACGTCCCTGACTAGAGCATTTCGGGTAATAATAATTGTTATTATTGAACCAAGGACTTTGTGTTTGGAATATAGAGTTGAATATGGACGATATTAAAATTTTGACCATTACCAAATTGCATAAGTCCACATTTATATAGTTTTGACGAAGAGAACTAGTATAAATAAAAGTCACAATCGGATAATGCTTAACAAAGTAAAATTGGATTTTATCGAAACTAGTAAGCGATAAATTTGGCCAAAATGTTACACCACCTGCTAAGTGATGTGTGAATATTAATATTCGAAAAGTTCGATGTTAATCGCTGATAAAATTTACACCTGACAAGTCACACAACCGAAATGATGAATTCTCTTTAGACTAAACAATTTAATTAGTTTATAACCATTATAAGTTAATTAAATTAATTAATATTATGAAATATTAATTATAAAATTTTGAATATGATTTGAGGAATAAATATTATTGTATATATATTATTGTATATATTTATAATAGTTATAAATATATCGATTGATATGCGATATCGAGAAGCATTTAATCAGATTTAATTAATAATATTTATTTGGGCTTAAATGGGCTATTAGCCTAAGATATTATGGTGTTAATTCGGCAGCAACATAAACTATAGGGGGTGGCTAAAAAGTTAGACGCATATTTGAGATGGATGGCTAGACCTAGTGAGACTTAGTATGAGATATGATCCATATTTGTCTCTATTTCATCCACTATATAATCGCCTCTAACCCTAATTGTTTTCCAACTTTTTGGCTGCCTCTCTTCTCTCATTGTTGGACGAATTCTCCATCTAGAAGCTCCAACAAATTCAACTCAAATCAATTCAAAAGGCACCATTATTGGATAGTCAAAGGTCTACGGTTCGAGGATTAACAGTCTGGCGAATCGAGACGATTTCAAAGGAGGGAGAATTCATCATTATAAGGTATGCTTAAAGACAATAGTATTAGGTATGTGTTCACTATACTATATGATTTATAATTTCTGAATAACAGTAAATTATATATATATATATAGATATATTGATTGTTAGGTGACGATTCTTATATGTATTAGTGTTGTCACATACTAGATTGGTTATATATATGTATTTATTAAAAAACACATTATTTTATATGGATCTAAAGTGCACGACCGCATATATTTTATTTTTAATTATTATCATATTATCAATTAATATATGTGTGTGTGTGTGTGTGTATATATATATTAATATGTCATTTAATTTTAATTATATGACTAGAATCTATCTATTTCAGCATATCATGTAATAATTGTTCTATATTTTATAAATGCACATTTACAACAATTATAATTTTTGGTGACTAAAAATTATTTTTTAATAATTATTAACTATTATTTATTACTTTTAGATCAATATACGAATTAAGTAATTCATATAAAATAATATATGTTTTGAAAGTTAAATTTTATAAAATTATTTTATCTTTGTATAAACTCTTGGCCAAAAAATCAGAATTTTAAAATCAATTTTTATATTTTTAAAAATCATTTTAATATTCGGCCAAAAATATTTAATTAGTTAAATATAATATTTTGACTGAAAAAATTCTGGAAAATAATTTCTAACCTTAAAATATCATGCTTGTTCTAGAAATTTAAAATTTGAATAATATAACAAGAAAATATTTATTATTATTATTATTTTATTGTGCTTCGACTAATTAATTAATATATATATTTTTTAATACAATAGAATTATAAATAAATTTTTATTGTGCAGTGCATTCAATATGGAAAAATATAAGAAAAAAATAAATATAATTTTTATTTTCATAATAATGGATATATATGTATGTGTATGTATGTATATATAAATGCAAATACTTATTTAAATATCATTAATATACCTATATATATAATAGTAATTTTGTTACTAAAATACACACACACACACACATATATATATATATATATATATACAGAATGAATTTTTTAAAGTTTTATGTATTATGTATATGTATATATAAATTATTTAAAATTTTAATACTATAATATATATGTATATAAATCATTAATTTTTTTATATATAAGTAATATATATAATTTCATATTGTTTTTAATATTTAGATAAATAACAAGTTTACATACATATATATTTGGAAAACATTTAATACATATAGGATGTGCTAACATATCCATAGCGAAGTAAATCCCAACATTTATATACGAGCATGTTATATTTTGCACGTATTATTATGTTACACATGCACACACATACAGATATGTATATGATACATATGTGTACTATTATATTTAATTGAATATAAGTTGAATAAAATTCTATCTATAATTTTTATTTAAATTAAATTTAGAAATATTCTAAATAAATTAGACTTCAAGGACCCAGTAAAGATCCAATAGGGTAATTTTTTTAAAATTCACTCATAACTTCTGCTGCAAGCTGGCCTAGTTCCAACAATGGTATCAGAGCCCAGTAGCCTATACGGTCTAAATTATCCATATTAGGCTTAACTATTAAGCTCACAGCCCAAAAGTTGTCCTTAATAGAAAATGCCCAAATTTGAATTGGGCCTTGGGTTAATTTCAAAATTGTTTTGAAACTAAAAATAAAAATTTTAAATTTAAAAGTTAAATTTGAAAATAAGAAAAGTATTATAAATGATATAAAATTTCCAATTATTTGAAAATTAAAAATATAAGATTTTAAGTTTAAAAGATAAATCTAAAATAAAATATAAACATATTATAAATGTTATAATACAATAAAATTTTCAAACTATTTGAAAATTAATGTAAATTAATTTCGAAATTTTAAAAATTTATTAATAAGATTAATAAAATAAGTTAATTAATAAATATATACATGTATTATATATTATGATATATGTTATGTTGTTTCAAAAATGTTTAAAATAATATGTATAAGAAGTGAATTTTGAAATTAATATAATTTAATTAAAATTGTTAAATTAAATAAATAAATTAAAAGGTTGATTAATTAAATAATACACACATGTATATGATATATGTTTTATACTATAAAGGTTATAGTATGTAATATATATTTAATATAAATGTTATATTAAAATAATATAAAATTAATTCAAATGTTAATTAATTAAATAAAAAAATTATCCGGCCTTTTGACTCGGTTATATCCAGACTGATTGGACAAGTTAGACTCAATGAAAGACAAGGCAAGCAGTCCCGAAAGGCGATCAGGGGGTCCAAAGATCAAGCATAGACAATGATATGTAGCAACGATCAAGCGAGACTAAGAGATAGACTTTCCGAAATATTCTAAGTATGGATCAGTGCCTCCCCTAGGCAGGGGATTAGTGCATATCCCTTCCCCTAGAAAGGGGATCAGATCGTATCACGATGGTCATGAACAAAATTAACCAATAGTTCAACTCAACGGGAATCGGTCGATATCTCCAAAAACATGAAGACAATTATGAAAAAACTTTGGAAATATGAAACTAGCATTTAGGAGGACCCACTAGAGTGATCGTGAGATCCCCTATAATTGGGAATTGGGCCGTGAAATTTTTTTGGGTGACCTCGTCTACATCGTGGGATCCTGGTGGCGAAGTTTTAGAAAGATATTCGGTCGTCTATCCCTATAAGTCAAAGTTCATTGTTCATTTTAAGGATCCTTACGCTGCTATTTTACTTTTACTTCATTGTAATCAAGGATCAATCCGATCTGATTTCCCCTATACTTAGAAAAACAAGTGATTAATAAAGCAATTTCATCAAAGTGGATGTAGGCAATCAACGCTGAACCACTATAAATTTGCGTGTTCTTATTTTCTGCTTGTTTTCTCTATTTTAATTTTGGTTCTTCACTTTATTCCTCTACATTAAATCTAATGGGTGTTTGTGATAACTTCTGGTGCAAATATTTTGGTGCTTTCATTGAGAAAGAATTCCCAACTTGATTGGATCTCATCTTCTACTTGTGGAGTCCCATATTCGCGAAATAGATCAAGATTTCTACCGACAAATTTTCATTTCTATTCATATTTGACGAAGATCTAAAAGGAAGCTATTAGCCATGGCCAAATGAAAGTCTACTACTTCCTATGCTATTGAAGGCAATGAAGATACCAGCGATCAACAGGTTGACTAGAATGTACAACCGCCGACTGCTGATTCCTTAAATCCTCCTAATTACATCACTAAAGCCAACTTTGAAGTCCCGATGAGGAACTGCTTGATAGCCGTCAGTGGCTCAATCAGCAAATCCAAGCCAATATTGATCTGATGAACCAGTTGAAAGACCAACATGGCAAGACAAGGAGGGAGCCCTCTCCATACTCTAGGTCAGAGAACTCTTCTTCATCCGACGACTATAACAGGAGCAGATGGCTCAAGACGGATGCATATGGAGGTGGAACATCCAGGAGGAACCATGCGGCAAACTAATACCAGACTACATGGATCAGTACCAAACCCTTCAGGGGGATCGGCACCGAACCCTCCCATCTAGAGGGAGCGATCAAGCCGGTGGAGGAGCTAACTTCAGACGTGCCACGACCGATCAAAGTGCCAGGACCCAGGAAAATATGAATGAAACCTAGTTGAGAGGTGATGATAGGACTGCTGCTTAGGAGGAACGTCAGGAGCACGCTGAGCCAAGGCAACGTGGTGCTACCCAAAAGCGTGGATTGGGCCATTCACGTGAGGTGGAACATGACCACTACCAGGTACCAGCTCTCCAGACGCCGGACCTAACGGCTATGGTAAGATAGCTGGTGAAAAAAAGTCAAGGCCTGACCAAAGATGATTGGGGACTCTCCGGCAGTCATACTCCATTCACTGACAACATCCTACATGCACAGTATCCATAGAAGGTTAATACGCCTACGATGTCAGCTTATGCGTGAAAAACTGACCCCAAGTAGCATCTCATGAAGTTTGAGTGGCACATGGACTCCGCACGAGCTACCGATGCAGTCAAATGTAGATGTTTTCCCATTTTTCTAGAAGGGGTTGTGACCATATGGTTCATGAAGCTGCCATCACGGTCAATTTCTTCATTTGATGAGTTAGCAAGGAAGTTCGTGGAGCAGTTCCGCATGCATGTGGCATGCCCTAAAGATGTTATGTCCCTCTCCAACTTGATCCAAGCACCGAGGGAGTCGTTGAAAGATTATCTAGAAGGGTTTAATATAGCTATTCATAAATAAGTAGTCCAAAAGATGATGAAATATTGATGGCACTGGCTAAGGGGGTCGACCATGATTTCGGTTTTAGCGATTGGTTGGTGGGGAAGCCTCCTTCTACGTTGGACCATTTTTATGCGAAGGCGGCTCAGTACCTGAGAAATGGAGGCGAAGCGGACCAGGAAGAGAGATATTGTAGGCCATAGTGCCGAGGGAGTACAAAGTAACATGGTGGTGAAATAGTATGGAGATAGTTCCAGAAAAGTTGAAGTTAATATTCAAAACAAAGAAAATGAGCAAAAGAGAGGCGGTGATAGAAACCGCAATCGAAGATGGGATTCTTGGAGTAAAAGCCAAGGATCCCGACATTTGACACCTATACATCATTGAACGTGTCATTAGGGAACATCTATCTATCGACTTATAATACTATGCAGTATAGAAAACCGCCTCCGAAAGAACCGACAGAGAAGCATAAACAAATAGGGAAGTACTATAGATTTCATGAGAGTTATGGTTATACCACAGATAAGTGCCTCCACCTCCGTAATGTCAATGAAAATTAATTCATGAAAGAAAATTTCAATAGTTTTTTAAAGCCCCACAGGATGGCAGGCAAAGGACATCCGACCCTAATAGAGGACAAGCTCTGCCTGGTGCTGAGGAACCTAGGCGGACAGGAGGAAGGTTAATCATTAACACAATTTTTGGAGGACCACATCTAACCAACAAAAGCTGGAACGGAATATATCATTACGTGAACACTATAAGACATGTTAATATTGAGTGCTGCTCGAACACGGAGATGATGCTCTGGCAAAGCACTACAGAATCATGACGGACGATATCATGTTTCGAAGTAGAGATGCAGACAAGGTAGAGGCCCCTACTATTGACCCAATGGTGACCTTGGCCATGATCGACCCTGCCTTGGTAAGAAAGATTTTGATTGACTGTGGAAGCTCAGTTAATATCATTTTCACGAAGGCATGCGACCAGGCATTACTGGAAGTCAAAGACTTGAAACCGTGCGAAGCCCATATTCATGGCTTTAATGGTGTTGCTACTAAAGCGGTAGGCTATGTCGAGCTACCAGTGGAATCAGGAGATGACAACCGTAGGAGAGTGCAGGTACTACCGTTTGTTGCGATGGATGTGAATTCTCCGTACAATGCTTTTTTAGGCCAACTAGCCCTTACTAAATTCGGGGTAGCTATCGTCCCTTAGTGTTTAACGCTCGAATTCCCGATAGAGAATGGAGTGGGAATTATTCATGGAGATTAGGCGACTAGTCAGGCCTGCTATGTTGCTAAGTTAAGGATGCTCGGCGAAAGAAAAAAGGATGTGGAGACGTCTCTTTGCATCAAACCTAACAAAGCTTAGCAATCAGCGTCCGAGGCTTGGCTCGGGCAGCACAATCGGTTCTAAAAAGATATAAACCTAATAGAAGAGGAAGAGGGGCCCAAATAACAAGGTTGCGCCCGCTAACCTAACAATCGACATCACGGTCAACCACGACGAACCATCACGGGTCCTGAAGATCGGATCATAGCTCAGTGCAATGACGATGAAGGAATTAGCTGGCTTTCTACGGGCGAATCTTGATGTGTTCGCCTGGACCCATTCTGACATGTGTGGGATCTTGCCAACCATTGCGAGCCATGCATTGAATATTGACTCGAGGCATTTCCTGGTGAAACAGAAACGATGCAGCATGGATCCAAAGAGATCTGTTGTGCTTAAGGATGAGGTGGATAAACTCAAGAATAATGGGTTTATCCGTGACGCCCTCTACTCGAAATGGGTATCCAATCCTATACTCATGAGAAAGGCTAATGGAAAGTGGAGGACATGCGTTGACTAATCAGACCTGTACAGAGCGTGCTCGAAGGATAGCTTTCCACTTTCAAGGATCGACAAGCTGGTAGACTCGACCGCTAAACATGAATTGCTTTCATTTATGGACGCATACTCCGGATACAACCAGATCCCGATGCATGTCCCAGACCAGAAACACACCAGCTTCATTATTGATCTGGGGTTATACTACTACATTATGATTCCTTTTGGACTGAAAAATGTTGGAGTTACTTATCATAGACTGGTCAACCGGATGTTAAAAAACCAATCCCGTGGAATCAAAGCCAATCCCGAGAAGATCCAGGCGATAAGAGATATCCAGGTACCGAAGATGATTAAACAAGCACAGAGATTAATGTGAAGGTCTCTGCCTTGAGTCGGTTTATCTCCAGAGCTACTAATAAGTGCATTCCTTTCTTCGACTTGATCTGGAGAGGGAAGAGAAACTTTGAATAGACGCAGGATTGTATTGATGCATTCCAAGCTATGATAAATCGCTTAGAGAGACTCCCCATCTTGTCCAAGCCACTGGATCATGAAGACTTGTACATCTATATGGCAGTGTCGGTACATGCTATAAGCGCTGCATTGTTGCGCAATGAGAATCGGATCTAGAGGCCTGTATACTATATTAGCAAGCGATTGACAAGTGCTGAAAGAAACTATCTGAAGCTAGAAAAGCTCGCATACTACCTATTGATTGCATCAAAGACGCTCCGCCTTTATTTTTAGGTTCACCCCATCAATGTCTTCACCAACCAACCGTTACGACAGGTCCTGCAGTGAACTGAGACGTCTGGAAGGTTACTTAAATGGAACATCGAATTGAGCCAGTTCGATATCACTTATCTCCCTCGAAGAGCCATCCAGGGACAAGCATTGGTGGACTTCATAGCTGAATTCACTGCACAAGATGATTCTCCTAGGAGTGGTGGAGAATCTACCATCCAATGGAAGATGTTCATGGATGGAGCATCCAACGATCGGTGTTCTGGCGCAGGAGTCGTGGTAGTGACTCCCGAGGAATTCTTGATCTGCTACTTTCTAAAACTCGACTTCCCTACGATAAATAATGAAGCCGAATATGAAGCCTTGATAGTTGGCCTTAAACTTGCTAAAGAGTTAGGAGTAAAAGCTTTACAAATCTTATGTGATTCCCAGTTGGTAGTGTGCCAAGTCAAGGGAGAGTATCAGGCCAAGGGAGCGCGACTTGCTCCTTACCTCAACCGTGTCCAAGAATTATTAACCAATCTTGAGCATTACACCATTACACATATTCCCAAAGAGCAGAATGAGAAAGCCGACTCATTGGCCAAACTGGCTAGTTCCAGGGATGCACAATAAATGGGTTAGGTCCCAATCGAAATACTTAATGCTCTAAGCATCGACCAGATGGAAATTTATTAGGTCTAAGATACGGAGTCCGAGAAGGAGTTATGGATGACTCTAATAAATGATTATTTGCAAAGGAGGATCCTTCTCGAATAGAGGAATGAAAAATGACGAATCCTTCGTACATCTTCACGATACATCCTTCAACAAGGAGTCTTGTATAGGAAGATTTTTTCCATCCTCTTACTTTGGTGTATCTCAAATGATGAAGTCAAGAGAGTATTAAGAGAAGTGCCAACTGTCAATCGAGATGCAGCTGATTACGCTAAACGATGTGACAAGTGCCAGATATTCGTAAAGATTCTGAGAGCCCCATCGACAGAGATTACTAAAATGGTCAGTCCATGGTCGTTCGCTACCTATGGTATTGACATCATCGGGTCCTTGCCAATTTCCAAATGTGGCGTGAAGTACGTCATCGTGGTAGTCGATCACTTCACTAAATGGGCTAAAGTTGAACCTTTGGCTATAATCACTACGAAGAAAGTAATCAACTTTGTTGTTCGAAACACCATCTTTCATTTTGGTCTACCTCGAATGATCATAACTGACAATGGGACCCAATTCGACAGTGCTGAATTAAAGACTTCTGTAGCTGGCGTCGTATTGAGAATAGATTTGTGGCGGTTGGTCACCCTCAATCCAACGGATAGGTCGAAGCTGTTAACAAAATCATAAAGTCCATTTTGAAGAAGTGTTTGGAAAAGGCTAGAGGCAAGTGAATTGATGAACTCCCGTTAGCACTATGGGCATACAGAATCACCAATAAGTCTGCGACGAGCCACACTCCATTCGTCCTTGCCTACAGCCTTGAAGCAGTGATTCCTGTAGAGATTGAAGTCACTTCTCATCGAGTAGCTTACTATGACCCCAGAACAAATAGAGATCTCCTTATGGAATCTCTAGACTTGGTTGATGAGAAGTGCGAAGAAGCTGACTTGAGGGCAGTTGTACACTGACATCGAGTAGTCCGATACTACAATGTTAAAGTTCGAGCTAGGACCTTTCAAATTGGCAATCTCATCCTAAAATGGATCTTTCCAACCCCATCAACATGGGTCCGAGATGGGAAGGACCATTTGTCATCGATCAGAAACTTGGAGATGGAACTTTCAAGCTAACGACTGTCGATGGCATTACACTCCCTAGAGCATGGAATAGCGAGGATCTACGATGTTATTTCACTTAATTTTGTTTCATTCATTTGTATTTCATTTAGAATTTTGTTTTGCATTTTAGAGCCATGTAATAAGACAGACTATGTAGCTTTCTCTTTTGGTTGGCAATTAAACTTGAAGTTTTCTTCTATATCTATGAATTATTTGTGTGTAATATAATAGTTGTGATATGCAAATGACTCATACCTACATATGCCTAATATAGACCAGCGAGTGAATGTGACTCGACCATCCGTTATCTAACTCCATCCTCCAATTCGACGGGAGGGATGTAATGTAAAAGTGGATGTGATATGACCAACCACTCTTCAACTTTTTCTCCTGACTTAGAGGAAAAGAAATCAACTAAGGAAAATATGGTTCAACCCTTTACCCGAATAACTCCAGTCTCCAGAGTGTGGGCTGGAGTACAAACATCCAATGGATGCGATGAATTGCCTATCAACTAAATCTTGTCCCCAGAGTGCAGATAAGGGTATAAACAAATGAATTAGTGCAACTCGACCATTCGTTCGCCAACTCTGACCTGAGCCCGACATGAGGAGCACAAACTCATAATGGATGGGATTCGACCATCCACGAGCTAACTTCGCCATTCCGAGACTGGGGGCAGGAGTATAATCACTCAACCGCCGAATACGACAACATAACACTATGGCTCACGCCTTGAATTTCATACGACTTAAGGCCATGACTGAAAGGAGGCCTTGAGATGAACTTATCGGATCGACACCCAAAATAACGAGTGACCGAATGACACTGCAACTTAAACGACGGGCGACAAATTACAAGTACAGTGAATGGAAAGCGTAATATCTCGAACACTTAACAAATTCATACAAAAATTAAATTGAGATGAAAGAAGTTTTTATTCACAAGCAAAAACTTGGAAAGCTAAGTACAAGTTTATTCCTAGAACAAGAAACCAAAAACGGGGGTCATACCGGCGCAATTATGGCCAACAAAAAGAAACTAGCTACCTACCTATACATAGCCCAAGTCGAGTCGATGACTTTGTCTTGTCCTTCTTAGGCTTCTTTGGGGTAGACTCACTGGAGCTCTCACCCTTTCCTCTCCTCTTTGACCTTCCTCCACACTTTCTACCCTTTGGTGATATGCTTTTAGACATAGAAACGGAAGCAATCTCACTTTGGGATACGGAAGGGTCGACCTCTTCAGCGATGATACCACCAGGTAGTATGGTTTGGAGTGGAGTGACATCTACCTTAGTATGCTCCTTGTTGAGTTGCTTATCCAGGTCTTTCTTTTCAATGCGCTCTTTCAAGCTATTTTTGTCTATATGCTCAAAGGCATGGGTCACCACGATGTCATCTGTGTCATCCTGAGCCTGTTGATCGTCGGTGTTTTCTTTATTCGTACCCTTATAACGTCAGCATCAGGGCTGCGAGTCTTAATAGATTGGACCGCTGGAACCATCTGTGCAGTGGTGACCACTGTAGACTCCTTGGTCAGTGCCTGCTGCCTAAGATGACATCATGACACAGAGTATGAACGGATGCAGATACACATGCAATTTCACAAGGTTCAATGGGTAAGCCTGTGACTTTTATGCCCAAGATGTAAACCTTTTCAAACATCTAGGAGGTGAGAGATATACCTTCGCCGGATTAGCTTTCCATCGAAGCTAGAGTGTCGCCTTCAAGAATCAGTGATAGCCCAGAAGACTTTGGGATTTTAGGATGATCTCGATCGTAGCCTATCTCCTATTCAGGGGCATGAGAAGCTGAGGCACTAGTTTCCTGACTTGTGAGAGGGTCTTGAGAGCTAGACCCGGAGGCTTCATCACCATCCTTCCCTTTCTCGGTGATTACTGGGTCATGGAATAAACTAAGTTAAGCAGCCTTGAGTTCATCAGGCTCTTCATCGCACAAGATTTCGCACATAAGCCACTCTTCATCAACCTCAGCGCCACCAAGGGATTTCTTCTTTAGCTCAACAATATAGTCCCAGGTTTCGATTAACAACTCAGGGTACCCCTCCCTAAGGAAGCGAAGGTTGCGGTTCATGAGGACACTTGCGTTGAAATATATCAGCAGAGGATCAAAGTCATCCTTTATCTCTGTTCGACCAGCCTCCCTAGCTTTCTCTTTGAGGGTCTCTACTTGTGCAAGTTGTTTATTAGCTTCAATCTTAGTCAGGCGAGCCTTGATGGTTTCCTTGCAATATCGTTGGGACTCTAGTTGAGCCTCAAGTTTCTCTTGTTTTTCCTTATCAAGCTCCTCCTCAAGTTGTCGAATACGGATGGCCAGGGCGTCATTATCTTTTTTCAGCGCATCCTTTTCCTTTTGCAAAACGTCCTTTTCAAAGGCTAAAGTGCCACTGCGGCGAACAGTGGTGTCCAATTCAACTTGATGCACTTCGTCAAACGTTTGACTGCTTTAAAAGATTCACTTGCTCTTTTCTTAGCATCAGCCAGCTTTGTATTCAGCTCCTTGACTTCTTCATCCAAGTGTCTAATGATGTATTTATCATGAATCGCTTCGAGAGTTAAGCAATCGATCTCATGCTTCCTTTCAATTGACACTTCAGAAATCCTCTCGGCCACATGAAGATTGTGCCATACTGGACATAGACATCATTAACATAAGAGAGCACTGTGTCCTTGGCCTCTGGAGGAATCGGATGCAAAGCAGGAACAAATTTGAACTCGTCAAAACATAATGTAGGAAATGTGGCCTTAAGCTCAGTCATCTTTTCTGTAGCGATGGAATCGAGAGTAGTTGGAGCTAAGAGGGACCGTTTGCCATGCCTATGAGAAGATGTATCAAGACTTTCTGTGTCAGTCCAGCGTTCAGAAGACTGCCGGGTGCCGGAAGAACCCGAATGTTGCTCGGGTAGTGTAGCCGAAGTAGGGGCATGAGATAATGACTTGTTACTATTATAGATGACGTGGTGTGGATCGACACCCTTGTGATGAGAAGATTGGGACCTTGACTTTTGCCTGGATGACGAATCCTTGGATTGATGACTTCTGTCCCAGTCCTCCCTTCCGTCATGGCCTTCTCTTTCCTATCTAGGTCGTCGACCAAAGTATGCACCTCGACTGGTTTCGAAATAAGATGGCCGAGAATACGATGATTTCTCCAAGCGATCATAGTTGCAAGAGCGTCCCATGGAACCTACGAATAAAACAAAGATGTATAAGTACCACTAGAATTAAAGATAGATAAGTGTCATGTAGTGCAGTGCACGTGATCGTGAGTGTCCTAGTGTCCCCCCGACAGACTAGACACTGGAGCTTTGCTAGCCGGAGTAATCTCTTACATGCTAGTTGGAGGAATATCAACACCAATTCAGATAGGAGAGTCAAACCCCAAGGCACATGTTAGCAAAATCATAACTCCCGACATCGTTTGGGATTGGAATGTTCGACAGTCCCTTAATAAATTTTCTGGAGGCAAAGAAGTAGATTGATTTATGGCAACAGTGATTGCCTTGGGCTGCTTGGTGACTTGCCCTCTATGAAACTTGTAAACAAGCCTCTTTCGTTTTCTTTTCTCTAAGGCGATAAGCCATGTGTCTTGGGAGGATCCGACTGTAGGCTCATAGCTTGACCCGCATCACTACGACCGGGCTCATTATCATTGTCGCTTACTTCGCCTTCTTCAGCGACATCCTGAGCCTCCTCGACCGAGGGCACATTAGGATTAACCTTGCCACCTCCCTGCTGAGTAGTGCCTCTTCTCCCTCTCACTTTATCATCAGCATTCCCTATTAACCTGGTACTATGGCCTTCTTCTAGCATGCCAAAGGAAAAGAGGCGTTCATCGGTAATAAGGGATCTAACATCTCTATCTTCCGGAGGTATATTCCTGACTCAGCGACTGCCTCATAATAACTATCACAGATGGGACGTGGATAGCTACCTGCGAGATTTAAAGAGCTGGTTAGTTCAAGGTACAACTTGGATACAAGCATCTTCCAAAGTGTCAAGAGTCGGTTCAATTTCTGCTTTTAGACTTGGAGGGATGTTAGGAGCCTGGTGAGAACTTTCAGGTTGTTATGATTGTTGACTTGGAGAATAGCGAGCAAAGACTGTTGTAGAGCTTGACTTAGCATCAAAATCGTCGTGCGAAGTAGCCTGTTCAGTAGCTATAGAAGCAAAATGCTCCGAGCGTCTGGAACCCATAGCTATCAAGCTTAGTAGATAGTTGTTAGAGAAAGAAATCTATCCCCCATATAAAGTATAAACTAGTGTGTTGAGGTGCAGTGTTGTGCATTGCAATGACAAACAATTCAAAACTAAAATGATGGATGTGACGAGACTCTGGGATTCGACCGGAATGACCGTCATCGCCAACCATCCCAGTCAGTTTTCACATCGATGGTTGTGGATTTCATCTGAGCTCCGGGTTCAGTTATCGGCATGTTGATGTCCAGTATTTGCATTCGAGTACATATGAGCATCCAAATATGTTTAGGGCATATGTTACAATCCAAGTTCGTCTTCAAATTCCTATGTTATTCACATTCAAGTTCTAATTCATATGCATGTATATTCAAGTCCATGTATTTAATTTCAAGTCCAACTTCGAATATGCAAGCGTTCATGTCCGGGTTTGTTCTACATGCTCATGCTCCTAAGGTTCGGGTTTGGGTTCATTCATGCAAGTGTTTGGGTTCGAGTGTTCCAAGCTAAAAATGCCTAAGTCTGCCATAGGCAAGGGACCATGGCTGATCCCTAGCCTAGGCACCATCAACTTAGTCAATTTCGAATTCCAACATGCCTGAAACGATCCCCATACCAACCAATCCCTCCTTCCTCACAAAACTATCTCAACTCCACCATGTCACCACCGATCCCTATTGCACCGATCGCTCCATACCAACCTATGAACCGATCTCCTAGACTTCGACACTTCACTTCATAACCAATACAACAGCAGATCGCATACTTCGCATCACAACCGATCCCATGCCATGACTGAACCCACCAGTTTCAACCTTTCCACTTCGTCTCCTCCACATCATTACTAAGCTCATACGCCACATCCACCAACATGAATAATCCTAATCCTCTCGACACATAACTAAATTGCGTACAAAATAAATTGTAAACCCACCTATATATGGAAACAAAGCTCGATCAAAGGAAAGGAACTCGACTTTGAAATAAATCAAGGGTTCAGATGTAAACAATTTAGGGTAAAATTAGTGAAGTTGGTTGGGGTTTCGTGAAAGAAGAGGTGGCACAAGGTGGAGGATGGGATGATGACCGACGTAGTAATGGTTTGGTGAGGAGATTGTTAGTTTTCTTGAGCTCGAGCTTGCTAATGGAAAATGAAAAGAAGATAAGGGGATTGGGTCGGTTACAAGGTAAATGAAACACGTGATGAGATGGAGCTAAGTATTTAGATTATATATGAGATGCGGCATATCTCTCTTATGGCCCAAACTGACCAAGTCTATGTCCACAAATGGCTTGGTACCGATCCCTCTGCCTAAGGGATTGGTACCGAACCCCTATTCTAAATATAAAAAAACAAAGAAAAGAAAAAATTGAATGAAAAATAGCAATGCAATTGTATTTGAACTACAAAGAATTGGCAATGGCCCTAAGCATGTAAAAGTGTTCGGGAGTCATTAACAAAGTGTTTACATGAATGTGCACCTGTATTTGTCTATGTTCTAAAAACAAAGCATGGAATATGGAAATTTGATAAGTTAAATTTTTTAGCTGGGCTTTAGCAAGAAGTGGAAAGAGAAAACATTTGCACTAATCGAGGTAGTGACTATTGGGTTTGTCTATGTTCTAAAAATGGCCAGTATGTGTTCAAAATAGTTTGTGAAGAGATCAGAATGAAATATGACCATCAAGTCTGGGCTAAATTCATATGGAATAAAATACAATCCTGAAAATGGCGACTTTTATGCAAAGCCATTAATAACTTTCTACCTACCAAGGCTAAACTCATTCAAAGACACATTGCAGTCAATCCTATTTGTGCACTTTGCCAAGGGACCAACGAGGATATCGATCATCTTCTTTTCAAGTGTAAGTATTTGGTTAATATTTGGAACTGGTGTCATACTAAATTAAGGTGTCCCAATAATAGTATCAAATGGTGTCCGTTGCTAGAAGAAATAGAGTTAATCATTAAGCAGTTTTCTAATCGTAGCAGTGATATAGCGTATCTAGTTCTGTCTACTACAATTTTGTAACGACCGCCCTAAACCTTAGGTGTAGAATGGTTGTCAACGGAAAGAAAAGAAGTAAAGAAGAGGAAATAGAAGAGAATGGAAAAAGAAGAAAAACCTGTCGTATATTTCACATCACATCAGATAAAATATGATAGTCAACACAAATATAAAACAGTCAAGATAGTAATAACAATGTGAACTAATCATCAAAGTATAAGATCCATAGAGTTATACAATACAGTAATAGAGTGTATACAATTAATACATAAATTCAACTAATAAACTGTCTCCAATAATAGTAAGTCAAACACTGTCAAGGCTCCACAGTATCGCACATCGGAATATACAATAACAACTCAAATATAAGTATGAGTAACGTCACCTTCTGCTAGTCTATCTGTGGAACTCCATATGTCATCCACTTTTGCTCTCTATCCTACTCATTTAGAACTACCCGAGATAATAAGAAGCAAAGCATAAAACCTCGGGTCAGACAACAGTCTGATGTGAGCAGTAAATAATCTCAAAATACTATAAAAGTCGATATAGTATACGGAACAGAGGGTATACGAATCATACCTGACCTGTCCCTACAACCAAAGAGTCAGCACATAACATCAATAATATGCTACCCTACAACATCTTAAAAGGGGTACTCTATACTCAGTAAACTGTCAAGGTACCTAGGTATCTCCATCCAGAATACCTACTCCATACTAAGTAAACTATCGGGGTGTCTAGGTATCCCTATCCACAATATGTGCCTCGTGTGACATACCTAGGGTGACAGGTGGCTAGCGAAGCAACCATAACGAACATAGCATCCATAAAACAATATTAACTATAACAGAGTATGCTCTAGATATACAATAACTCATATGGCCTCAAAACTACAATGGATTAGCGGAAATTCCAATTTTCGTTGTACTCTCGTATCACGCAGCCCAAAGCTTGATACGTGTCTCGTAGCCCAAAACTAGACACTAAACCTAAAGCCATAGGTCCAGGGTATACAGATCCTCACTAACAATCCATGAGTGTCCCCACTATACAATACCCATGCTTCGAGTACAACAGAAAACACTCTGAGTCATCAACGATCCCTTAGCACGTACGTACACATCTATCGAGCCCTACTTGCTCAATCCGGATCCGAGCCCTACTCGCTCAATTCAATTTCCACTATCCGGAACCCACTACGTTCCTCCACTCCATGGCTCCCACCATGAGCCTCTTGGGTACCTACTCCCTACTCGAGCCACAAACCGAAGACACAGAGTATCTAATCTTTGGCACCCACTCGCACCACGAGTCTCAAACCGAAGATACAAGGCTTTTCATCATGCCGTTACATCGCCATCCATCCCTAATGCGAATGAGCCAAAACACCTCCAGCACGATCTATAAAGTCATGAAACTATCAACCTCGAAACATACTCTATACACCATCGAGTCATAATCTGGAGTACCAACTTCCATGTTGAAGCGTCACATCATCGCCTCACTATCTAAATCACTCACCCATAGAGCAATAACATCAAGACTCTATGTCGGTCACATGAACAGACTATCACATCTCGCACCACGAAATTTCCTCAGCGTCTAAGCCAAAGATTGGCCAAATCACCAATCAACAACTATGATGGACATTGACCACTCTACGGTGGTCAATACCAACCACTTTGGTCGTGTACCTAACCAAAACTGATAAGTACAAAGCAGATGGAAACGTCCAACATCCATCTTGAAGTCTGAAGCCTCGTCTTCCACCTTCAAATCCATCGGCATGTATCCTAACCCTCTTCTACAGTTTATCTCGTTTGTTGGATTTTTGCATATACGAAATCCCAATGCACAAGATATTCCCTAACACTCGATCGCCGCTAAATCAGCATTTTCAACCAAAAACAACCAAACCAGTAACCAACATCCATACATACAACATGTATAATACATCCATATTAACCAATGGGGAAATCATATAACAAATAGCCCAAATCTAATAATTCCATAAAAATGGCACGTCGATGAGAAAAATATAATATCCGATGTAAAACAATTTAATATAATTTTATTTTCTTTTATAAAAATCTGGTAAGTGTCTAAGTATAGGAAAATCACATTTTAAAATCAAAAAACATTCCAGAGCGCTGATTTAATACTATACAACTAATCATAGTACGATGAGAGACAATATCACTCACTTTAACAAATGCTATTCAAACCATTGCCAAAACATAGATCTCTCCATCACGAGCGCAACGCAAGAAACCCATCCAAAACGGACCTCGTATGCAAAAGATATGGCCAATATAAGAATCAAAATTAATTAATAATAATTAACTAACTAACTACCACATAATTACTAATTACCTTTGCTAATCCTTCTTCCTCAATCCTCTAATCCCAAGCTGTGCACATATATCACCCATACACCCAAAAATCGTGTGTATTCATCCCAATTTCTCCACGGTTACTCCACGAAATCGACAACCGACGAATGCAACGTGTCCCTTTTCGCGGTCTCTTCGATCTATGCCCAACCAATCCTTGACTGCACGTCTCGTGGAAAGTTCGACCCGACCAAGTCGCATTCTAGGCCTATGGGCGTGTTGTAACAACTCGTATTTTTGATAATTTAAAAATATTCAATTAAATAATATTTTTTTTGAAAAAAAAATTTAGGAATAAAAACAATTAAGATTTTATTGATACAAATTAAATTATAATACAAGTTATGAGCTTAACTAAAATTTCTATTAATGACATATGTTTGCAATAAGCTAAGGATGATAACATATGTTGGTGTTTATTTTAATAACATTGGTTCGAATGAAATTAATAACTGTCTATATGTAAATTTCCAATTGATTGGAATAATAAATGTTTCTTTATTAAAGAAGAAATCCTATGTTATTTATTTCGAATGGTTGTTAGCTGAAAGATTGATTGTAGGGATGAGAAACTATTATTTAGTAAGGAATGTATAATTCCTGTTTGTATTGTATAAATATGTTTAAATTACTATTAGATGGAAAATAATTGTTCTATTTCTCATTACATTTATTTAGTCCATTTTGAAATTCACCTTTGCAATCAATTGAAATTGATGTAATTGAATAATTTCAATTAATATGAGAGAGGAGACTAAATTATAAATTTATAAGTGTGATTAAACGTGGCTTATGTTTTGTGAAAATATAAGGAAAATTTGATTTAATGAAAAGAACATTTTTATTAAATAAAATGAATTGATTTGTGAATGTAAGTTTAATTTAATTAAAATAAAGAATAGAACGATTGATTTAAAGGAAAAAAATATATGTCTATTTGAACTGTGTTTTAGCATATAGATTGATTACAAGAATAGAAGAATCATTTATTTAAGTAAGTTATTTATTACACTAGTGTATAAACAACAAATTTATAAACGTGTGTAAATGACTAAAAGAAACAATTGTTTTGTATTTCTTCCATTTTAGTTTTTCTGTTTTGAAATTTAACTTTGTAATTAATTACAATTAATGCAATTGAAATATTTCAATTAAAAGGAAAGAAAACGTTGATTACAATTAATAGATTTAATAAAAGAAACGCACGTTCTGTGTTAAACAGAAAGGGCGTTTTAATGGAAATATAAGATCATTTTGGGATAACCAAATTGAACGTTTTCATTATTAAAGTAAGTACAATATTATTTATTGTGTGTTGATAAAAAAATTTAAACGTGTACAAAATTTCATTTTCTTTTGGTTTGCAAACTTTTCAATTCCTATGTACATTTCCTTGTGCATTATTAATTCCTGAAGCTTTTTAAACAAAACATAACATTCATTTTTATCCCTCCACCTCGTTTCCTTATTATTAGATAACCTGCAATTTTATTTCTTCATTAGCATTTTATTTCTCCTTACATCTCATATTCATTTAGTTCAAATTGTTCTTTGTTGAAAGTATATTCTTATCATAAAATTGTTCACGTTTTAAACTTTTCCCTTCAGTTTTTTTTCATCACCTCATTTCCTATGCTTAGATCTCCATTTCAAATCTTTCTTTCCTTAGATCATTTTAATGTGAGCAAATTCAAAAACTCTCATTTTTGCAAATTCAAAAGCTTTCTTTTATGAAACATGAGTTTCATTTTTTTCTTTCATTTCTTCATTTTTCCTACACAACCTGCCCTTATCTTCGTGCGTTCTTTCATCTTTGCCTGAAGCCTCATCTTAAGAAAAACATAAGTATTAAACTTTGTTTATTTTTTTTAAACGTGTACCAATTATTATTTTAATAATATTTCTTATAACATGAATATCTTTGCATATAAACTACGATTCACGTGCGATTTCTTCTGTTGGATTCATATTTAAATTCTGGATAACATGAAATTAATTTGGTTGAATTTGGAGACTGTTGAGATTTTGCGATTCTGTTTGGATTTTCATGGGCTAAAATCAAAGGTGGGTGATTTAACCATCTCACACGATACTAATTCTTCTTATGTTAGTTGAATTAAATTTATGATGTGATAAATTTTTTATTGATTGTTGTTTGTTAATTTAAATTGTCTTTTAAATTTAATTTTAATTTTATTGAATTAAATTTCCTTTTAAATTAATATTGGATTTAATTGCTAGTTAAGTACCTGATATTGATAACTAGTTAATTGTTGTGATTTATTGGCTGATTTGGATGTTGATCCTGATGGATGTTTATTTGTTGAAATTTTGGATGATTGGATGTTTATTTATTTTTATATATCTTTGTTATCACCCTGTATATTAAATGACAGCATATAAACTGTTAGTTAAATAATTTCGAATAAATTAAGAAATTGGTTGAAATGATATATACCTATGACACTTTGAATTGGATTGAAATGATATATATCCATCCCTGAAATTAAAATTAAAATAACTAATCACTTGGCCATAGGGTAGAAAGTTATATACGGACACCGGGTTGGTTAAATTAAATGGTTTTAAAAATCTTGAAATTTAAATTTTGATTAAATGATATTGTTTTAAAGGAATAAAATTTTGGATTTATATGAATTGAATTATTTTCTAATTCAAGCTTTGAAATGTTGAAACTGAAATTGGTAAAAAGGAAATTGTTTTAAAGAATTGAATTGGAAATGTCAAATTGTAATTGATATATGACTTTAATTTTGGAAATTGAATTATTTAAAGATTTGGATCTTAAAATTTTACAATAAGGGTTAATTTGAATTAAATGTTTTAAATCAGTAAAGTGAAATTGGACATGGGTCCAGATTGTTGAAATGGAAAAGAAACAGTTTGATTTGATATTATTTTCAAAATAAATTATTTTTGGTATAAGCTGTTTAAAATCTATTATTTTTAACATTCAAATTATTTAGATTTTCCAAAACTATTTCACTATATAAAACATTTTCAATACTCAAACCATTTTATATTAAACTGTTTTAAATCTCTAAACTATATAAACTATTTTAAACTATTTATAATTATTCAAACTATTTTCTACAATTTCAAACTGTGAAAAGTTGGAATTTTTATATTTAAATCGTTGATTTAAATGCGAATGTGGTTAAATGAGGTTATAACCTAAATTGGAATTTGAAATGATATTTTCAAGTGGAAATTACATATTTTGAGTAAATATGTTGATTTTGAAATGAAGGATATTTTGAAGTGAATATGATATTTTGATATCAAATATGAATTGGTTTTGAAATGTAAAAGAACCAACCGGTGTGAAAAATAACGTTTGGTTGTTAAAGAGACCGGGGCCTCTTATTGGCATACTTTTTGTCAATATTGGAACCACTTTAACAACTATGTACGCGGTGGATGTTATCCAAAATGAAGTGGTTGAATTTGAGACGTTTGCTGGATTTGAAGAAAGAGAACGATGATGGATAGCCTTGACTTTCGAGTCATAATTAAAATGACTAAAACAGGAGCTATACCGGGCCAAGTGGGGATGCTCCCCCTACCGAACATGCTTCTTTGAAACCATATCTTTTACTTTGTGATTGTTTGGTAGCCACCCTTGATTATGGCAGTGTTGTTTCGAGGTGGGCGGTAGCTGCGACTATGCGTTACCACCAGTCCGGGAGGGCTAATGGTAGAATCCTACCCTAGGTATTGCCTCGCATGCCTTATCATATTTTTCCTGATCGAGCCCACTACGACTTTGGTTTGTGTTGTACCTATGGAGTGCTCCCTGATAGCCCACCAGTTTACGGTGGAGTTTACAGTACTATATAAACTACGATGCTTATATAAAAATGTGTTAAGGGGGATAATGGTAATGCCTTAACTCTATTTTAATACTTTACATTACTGATAGACACTATATATATAGCATATTTTACTACATATAGACGGATCCTTAAGAGATGGAAAATCCCGTAACATCTCTTAAGTTATTGCATGCACGTTATACACTGGATAGGAGATGTGAAATCCCGTAAACATCTCTGAAGTTATTACACTCATATTTATTTACTTCTGATTTAACTTATATAAGAACTTTTAGTTCTGACTCGAGTGTTTTATCTTTTCATTACGCTCGGGTTAGCCTGAGCTTTTTAGTGTTGAAGACAATATTTCTATAGGATGAAGACGGAGTTTGTATTATATTATTAGTATTATTCTGCTGCATCATTATTGGTATGTTGTTGTTTGTACTCTGATTTGGTGTAAAATTTGTGTAATCAAATGTATATTTTAAAATAGTTTCATGAACTGTTTATTTGATTATTATATTTTGTCAATTCCATTGCAAGATTATGCGCTTTGTTTTCCCTTCTTTTCTTTTATTTTCTTATTTACCCCATTGGCAATCCTCCCTTTTGAATGGTTTGAGTTAGACATGTATGGGTTATTGTCGATTTTAAACCGTCCAAAAAGGTGGGTCGTCACACATGTTTTGTTTCGACGACCAGATCCAACCAAATCTCGTGAGGAGGTGTCATTTTCGAAGAGAAATCCAACGGCAATCACCGTTTTGCCTATCGTCGACTGTAGCTCCGGCTGTCTCAAACCCTAGATCTGCAATAATGGATCCAATCACAATCAATTCAAATTCCGCCACGGTCATCGCGAAGCTCTCATCCATACGATCTCAATGGATCTGGTTTCGTAATTTATCGTTGAGCGGATTTGTTGATTTTATTTTTTGAAGGTAAAGGAGAGGAGAGGCCATGAATATTTGTTTCAGGCAATGGAACAGTGAATAGCAAATGTAATTAGAGAGAGGAAAAGGATTTAGGGTATTTATAATAATATAATATTCTATTTATTTATTTTCTCAAATAAATGGTCGTACGTTTCGAGCTCGCACGATCACACGATGCGTTCGATCGCAACAAAACTCAGCTACGTACATCATCTCATTTTTTCGAATCTAACCGTATAAATCTCGTCGCTATCTAAGACAGCGTCCCGGGATGCTAATTTCGCACATTCCGAGATCGTTTCGGCCATCGGATCGCCCGGTCTCCAAATATAGTGTAAATTATACTCATTTTAATTCGCAATATCAATTCGAACTCAATGGAAGTGGTCTCAAGTCCTGATTCAGCCGTATGCGAAAAGTCATATTTTTGTGCCTTTATTTAATTTACAATTAAATATTTAAATCAATCATTTAAATATCCTATCGTTAAAAATATGGGTCGTTACAAGTTTGGTGTGTGTGGGGTGAGCGCAATAACAGAATATTTCATCATAAAGTACATGGTGAGCATTTCATTTCCAAGCAAGTAAAAGACATCGTGGCAATTAGAATGCGGAAATCAAATATAAACACTATAGCAGTATTACTGATGTTACGATCACTGAAGAATGGGGTTAAGAATATACCAGATGTGAGAAGTTAGTTTATATTTCTCTGATTCTAACATGCAACGTCTTCTCCAAAGGATTAAGGTACGATTTTGCTCCCACTACTACAAAACAGGCCATTTGCATCGCCTCATTTGAATCGGTTGAAGTAAAAACTGATGCAAATAGAACTATTTGCATCAGTTCTGTCTTAATAACCGATGCAATTGGTACGTAGAAAGCAATAGGGTAATCAAAAATCAAATTTGCATCAGTTGTCTCCAACAACCGATGCAAATAGGTCGATGCAAATAGTTGTAGTTGCATCGGTTTTAAAGTCAACCGATGCTACTAAATTAATTTGCATCCCTTCCGTTGTCCACTTTTGTTAATTCCCGCCATCCCAATTTTTTCTGCCACCGCTTATTTTCCCATTCGTTTCCAGTATTTCACTTGCTTCCGAAAAAGAAAAAAAAACCCTAGACCTTAACCAAATCCATGATTTAATCAACTGAATTCCTCTCCCATTTTCTCCTTCACCTTCTTCTCCTTTCTCTCATCTCAAACCCTAATTTCCTCTCAAATGGTGCCTACTCCACTCTATAAATTGCCCTTGCTTCCTAACGCTGTTGCAATAACGATTGACTTCGACTAATTGCAAAATCGCCTACGGTTGCTTCCCCCTCTCTCTTTTCTGATTTTCGTCAGCCCTTATTTCGAAGTTTTTGTCATCTTCGAACGCTTCCATTTTCGTCCTCAAATCCAGAAGCAAGTGAAGAAAATAAAGAAGAGCAAAGCCACGAGATCTCAGTAAAGTTCATTTCAGCACTTTCGTGCTTTTGGGGTCTCTGCAATTGTTAGGTAAGTAACTTTATTATCTCCAGCTGATTTCTAAAATTAAGTGGCAATAATTCATTGCTATATACGTTTTGGAGTTCGACTGTTGGCTTTGAAGTTGTTTTAGGTTCAGTTAGCAAGTAATAAAAAGGTAATAAAGATAGTTTGGCAGCCTACTGAGTGATGATGATATGCGTTTCAGTTTAGCTGACTGAGTGTATTAAGTTCTGGTGTTCACTTTGTAATTTGTTTGGGTTGTGTGGCAACAATACTGATGACTTGAGACACGATCCTTTGGTTTGGAAATGTCCGTGTTATTGTTACATTGGATAGTAATGTGAATGCTTGCTTTGGAAATTATAATACACTCCATCATGTTTTCATGTTTATGTCATACAGTAGCATGTTTTCATGTCTAAATCATACAGTAGCTGAGTTACAAAGCAACATATTTTCATGCTTTAACTCACACAGCAGCATGGTTTCTGCTTTAAATTAAATAGCAGATCGAATTTAATATTTTCAATGGATTATATAATATGGATATGGGATATTTATAAGTATATTAGTGATATGAGTTGTATGGGCAATTTATATCGATGATATAGTCATACCTTATTTGTTAGATATTTTTCTGACGTGGTTGTATGGGCGATCTGCGTTAGCGGTCTACCTTCAGTATAAACATGTTTTATATCCTTTTCGTTCGTTTTTGAATTAAAAATCCATTGGTTGATAAATGTGTATAATAGATGAGTATGTATATTCAGACACATTATACTGATTACTTTGAAGCCATTAAAGGTGTATATATAGTTGTAGTATATTTAGACACATAAATGGCCTAATATTGAATTTTGCCCTTGCTTTATGATATGAGATCTTTATTATTGAGATAGGGTAACTTAATGTAGTATGTTCAAATACTTCATTGTTTGATCTCGAAATCTGATTTAATTCCAGTCATCGGGAATAGGTATAATGTTCCCAATCGTATTGATTATAAATTACCAAAGAAGAGATTACATAAAATGGACTGATGGCAGGGTCGCTTTCCAAAGTATCTAGCAGATTAGCCTTTTGCTATACCTATCCAGACAGTCTGTCACCAATTTTAGCTTATATATGCATATTATTTAGGCACTATTCGGAGTGGTATGACATGGACTGCTATCGAATAGAATTCCACATGAGGGTTCTTCAGACCCTTAGCGCTGATATCATATGATAATATATTAGAGTATCTACTTCGTTTTATATTGATTTAATATTGATTTGATATTGATTTAAATTGAATGTTAATATATGCATGATATAATTAGTTTTACCTGACATTTATACCTGATATCAGTGGTAGAGCGATATCAGATTTATAATATTGATTCTGATGCATATATAAATTTTGATACTATTCACTCATGTTTCTTTATCTAGCCTGACCTGGGTTTATCATTATGATTATTCCTGGGTCAGACCAGGAGTGATTTTCATGTTTGGATAGACCTTAGCAGCAGGTGACTTGGACCAGATTTTGATACTATTTACTCGTTTGCAGTTTCAATGTCTCTGTTGTAGCATATGGTGCACTTAAACTGGGCATGGAAAGTAGGGCATAGCTTGGACAGAATGCAAACAATAATGAGAGATGAAAATGGAGATCTGATCTAGCATGGCTGTATAGGGTAGAGCAGTAGTGGTTGAAATGATTCTGATTGACGATGTAATGAAGCAACAGTCGATTAATCACTCTGTTATGTGGCAGACTGGTACAAGAGCTGGTCTAGAGTCTAGAAAAGGTGTGCTTTGAACGTGATGTAATAGTGTGTGCAATGAGATGACGAGATCTATCAGCCTTGTGCATGCCAAACACGCTACCTATCATTTTTAATATGCTGGCGGGTCTTAATTGTCGGGAACAAAATTATAGCAGTTATTCAATATTTTTTGTGCTTTTTGCTTTACTAAACCCTGCAAAGGTAATATGAATTAGGCAACTAGAAAATTCAGAAAATGTAATGTATGCTTCTAAAATAAGCAACATGTTCACAATTGTCTGCGTTAATTAATCGATGATTCATTCCTTCTCTCACAATACTATGTAGCATTTAGAATTCTATTTTAGACATCCAAATGTTCAGAAATCTATTTGCACTATGGAGCCGTCAAAAAATATTTTCTATGGTTCAATAACCGTTCAGGTTTCAATTATACTTTCTCATCTTGTGTGGTTATTAGCTATAGGCTTTGAAAAATATTTTTATAGTGTTTTGGCCCAGCATGGTACATGCATTCGCTTCTTCTAATTATTGCTAATATCTCCTCTGTATATTTCTTTTACAGCTAAGTGTAGAGGAGTTACCATAAAGGAGTCTATAAGCAAAATAATGAAGTTGAAGACCAGGGTCGACCTCAAGCACCTCTAATTGTTTCAAGAAGTCGATAGCTTAATTCCAGCGATATGTATTCAGAGTGAGCTATGAGTAAATCATTGAGTATTAGGAGTTGGTTTCGAGCAATAGGAGTTTAAGGTAATTTTTTGAATACTACTTCAATTCACTCAGATACTATGAAATCTTGATTTCTAATATAGTAAACTGACTGTTGCCTGTATCGTTTTGAACTGTGCAGGCTGCTAATAACTAAGTATATCAAACTGTAATGTTTAGCATGATATCAAGGCACGGTCGTTCAGTCAGCCTACTGTATGTCTACAATATCTAGTCTACATGATATCTACTATTTACTTATTTCGTGTGGTGTACATTATAAGTTACCATCCTCTTATCCCTACTTGTCTTGTTGTTATGAATTACCTTCGAGACATAATTTATCGTGTTGTAAAATCTATCTATGTTATTATTTGATAATTTGTGCTCTACCATCCCTGTTAAGTCAATTTTATAATTAAGTAAATGCTTTTTAACATCTAGTTTTCTAGTGAGGGAATTAAGACCCCTCACGTTCCACACTAGAAACGACAGTAATTAGCTGAATTTGAGCTGCTTGGAGAAGTTGCACTCTGTTTGGACTTCTTTAGATTTTGCCTTTAAATGACCTGTAGCATTAAAATCAAAAATTAATTCATCAGGCTTCGTTTCATAGTTCGTGTAATCATAGTTCTTTGTTGGTCGCTATGTGATTCTAGAACAGATGCATTAGGAATTTGAACTACGGGAACGACTAATGTAGCATGTTGTTTCTGGTTATCTTTAGTTTTGCAGAACTGTCAGGGACTGCAAGGGGAGCTTCAACTACTTTATCTATTTCTAGTTGAGTAAGTTCCTAGTCAATAACAATTTCTGTTTGACTCAAATCTGTAGGCATTTCATATTCATTTTGTACCTCGTTAATTACATCATGGGTCTGATTCAAATTTATTTCATTTCGATGTAAATTAATCGTGGGACTGTGTGAACTTCAATTTGTATAACCTGAACAGTCAAACTCTGAACTACATAACTGAGTTTGTACTTTATCAGGTATGTGGTTAATTGATGAATAACTAAACTGCACATTTCCTTTTCTATGATAATCATTTTTGATCTCTTTTGAATTTGTACTTGTAGTAATTTAGTTTAATTTAATGAACTCTTCTGCTTGATAGAGTTGGACCGCATGGAAGCTTGAGTTTTGTAGGATCTCATGCTACGAGTGTAGAAGCTTGTACAAAGAGTGCAACTGCAACTCTCAGTTGATAAATACTTCAGGTGATCATTCATAAATTGTTTATTTCTTAAATGGTTTTGGTTGTAATGATTCATCATTAGGATTTAAGTTACCACTTGCCAAAAGACAATCAGCATCTCTTCTTAATAATCTCTTTATCATTATAACTACTTGGTTACCATTGATTTACCACTGATTTAAATGTTGCCACCCAAAAAAATAGGGGTAAAGTAACTAACTTGTTGATAAAGTATACACCCTATAATTTTCATTGTTTTTCCAATTGGCACTTGATTTATCTCTTATGATAATATCTTTTAAGTCGTAAGTTATTTAGGAAGTGACATGGTATTGGTTATGTTGCGGTTCATTTTTGTAGCTTGTGACACTGAAAATGTTGTCATTTGGGCGTATACTGTCCAGAATAGTACGGTTGTCACCCATATAGGCAGCATCCGAATTATGATTTTTACCTCTTCTACGTCTGTAAGTGTTGATAGTTGCTATTTTGTTTGTTCGATTGTTGGACCATCGATGATCGCTGCCCTGTCCAAAAATCTGAGTATACATCGATTATAATCAGTTTCATCTAAACAACAATACGTGCTGTAGGACAGATGCTTATTTTTCAAGAGGTTTGTTGGGAAATATTAGAAATAAAACTTATCTACAACCAATAATAATTTTGTTTGTAGTGACAGCATGACATGCAGTTGGGGACCGGATTAGTTCATTAAGATGTACGCCTGATCCTATACTTTCCTTTTATATATATCTTGCATGTTTTGGTGTATGCATCTATTAATTACAGCTATCTCTAAGGTCCCATAAATATCAAGAAAGACAAATTATGATGTCTAATTTAGGAATTGGGATCCCCTTCGATCCAATAAATGGTTTGAAATCCCCTAAACATCTCTTTTTGTTCATATCATCAATAGTATGTATGAATGCGTCATACTTAAGGAGTGATCCATTAAATTATTTGAAAGCAAATGATGCTGTTAACTGATGATTGATTCATTTAGAACTAACACAACAGAGTAAGGGTTCTTATGATGGAGCATTTGCCATGAATATGTTTAGAGTTCTCATAAGGTTAACATGCTATGTTTTTGAATGTGTTGATGTAGTATCCTAGAAAACCAGTATAATTTGGTTTACCCTCTTTATGTTTTCTACTACTGCTTTTAGCTATTAAATTTACTCCGCAGCATTTAGTTACTAATATGTGACTGATAAATTGCAAGATGTAAATCGTTAATTGTAATGTATTGGCAGTTTTCTTCTTCATTCAGTTCTTTGGGAGTGGCTAACAGCTAAACTATACATATGCAGGTGCTGGCACCAGGAGGAGCTAAAGACCCAAATGAAATTATAAGAGATTATCTTGGAAGGGAGCCATCTGTTCGTTCATTTATAGACAGCAATACAAGAAACAGCTTGTGGAATACCCTCATCTACAATGCTTGCTAATTCCTTGGCCAACATTGATACTACCTTCATACAGTTCAGTCATCTTTGGTTGATTGATTCTAGACAAGTATATCAGTTGTAACTTTTCTGTTTCATGCCTCTAATTTTATTTTTCTTTAGAATTTATTTATGTTTTTCATTCTTTTGTAGAATTATTAAATCTGATTATGTATTTGCCATCAAATTTAATTTTGAATGATAGTAATATTGCATGCAATAATTGTTTGTTATAATCAATAATATATATATAGTCTATTTGAGTACTGTAATAATGGTTTCTGAGAATGGCTTTTTTTGCATCAGGTATAAATAGCTGATGCAATAGAGGGATTAGTTTGCATCGGTTGTTATAAAAAACCGATACAATAGAGGGATTAGTTGCATCGGTTTTCATTACAACTGATGCAACATGGGGGCTGTGTCCAAGCAACCAACCATGATATTTTGCATCAGTTGTTAGTAACAACCGATGCAAAAAGGACCGTTTTGCATCAGTTTCAGAACTGATGCAAAAGTGTTAAGCCTGTTGCATCGGTTGCATATGCATCGGTTGTTGAACTGATGCAAAAGGGGGGTAAACAACCGATGCAAATGGCCTGTTTTGTAGTAGTGTCCTGTATTAAGTTACATATCTTTTTGATACTTTATTTCTACAGAAATTCCTACAATCCTAAGCTAGTGAAAGAGGTCTCTGATTAGTGCTTCTGCTTTACCATCTCAATCTATTCTTTTTTTCAATGATCTCTCGACAAGAGCTTTTCTGCTTCAGATCTGAGATCCATTTGGAAATGGCTAGCTCGATTCTCGACATTTTTTGAAGGTTTTGAGGAAATTTGCAGAAGAGGTGGTTTTGCAGAAGGATTCAAATGGGATGAGATTCATCACGAAGCGGTTTCGCTAATTTTATTTTATAGAAGGTTGAGTTAAGGTTGTGCTCTTTCTTGTTGATGTCGGTTCTACTTGTTTAATTTCCTGTGGCACGTGTGCTGGGTTGGTTCTTGCTAGGGTTATCGTTGGGCTGCTTTGGCCCAGTCGATTTTGAGTGACTTATTTGTAGTGTTTAGGACTGTTCGACTAGCGTTTGGTTTTGTGTTTTTTTGTTATTGTAAATATTTGGCTTTGGTTATCGCCTTGCATAGTTCTTTTGGTTTTTTATAAAGGAAAGTTGAATCTGGTTCAAAAAAATCATAATAACAATAATAACAACTAACAAACAATACACAATAGAGTGCTTAGCATGGATAATTTAACAGGAGAGAAATGAACGAATATTAAAAAATGTTGCAACTTCTTTTTTTAGCTTATACCAGAGAATACACAAGAGAGTGCTACTGAGGATAAGGAGACTAGTTTAAATCCACTTGTCATAGTTTTTGTCTTTATGCCATTTTTTATCAGCAACATGTTTTGTTTTATTTTGTTCAGCACATGTAATTATAACTTTTAATATAATAGATGGATTGGGCTCCCTTAGCCCATTACCTTTCAAAATAATAATAATTATTATTATAACAACAACAACAACTAACAAACTAAGTTTATAAAAATTAACTAAGTTTCATAACAATTAACTAAGTTTATAAAAATTAACTACGTTTCATAACAATTAACTAAGTTTATAATAATAATAATAATACAAATATTAATAAATTATAAATTATTAACCAAGTTAGCTAAGTTTTATAAAAATTTACTAAATTTATATAATAAAAATTAATACTAATAATAAAAATAAATTAACTAAATTTATAAAAATTAACTTCGTTAATTAAGTTTTATAAAAACTAACTAAGTTTATAATAATATAAATAATAATAAATTAACTAAGTTTATAATAATAATAATAATAAATTAACTAAATTTATAATAATAATAATAATAAATTAACAAAATTTATTATAATAATAATAAATTATAATATATTAACCAAGTTAACTAAATTTTACAAAAATTTAGTCTACGTGTGTGTTTTTTTATGTAATAACAACAACAACAACAATAAATTAGTCAAGTTTATAAAATTTAACTTTGTTTATAAAAGTTAATAGAGTATTAAGCAAGTTAACTAAGTTTTAAAATTTAAGTTTATAAGAATTTAACTAAATTTCATAACAATTAACTAAGTTTCATAAAAAATAACTTTAGACTCTTGACTCTTGATTGCAGTATAATTACTTTCGGCATACCAATACTCATAAGCTCGATTGTCCTTCCACTACTACTAGAAAATTAGTGCACTCGTTAACATAATTCTCTTGTGTGATTCTGACTACTTTGAAAGAAAGAATTTCGTCCCCTAACTACTGCATCTATGCTTGCACATAATTTATTAGTTTTTCATCCATCCCCTTAAATACGTCCACTATATTGCATCTTGAAGTCTTCTTTTGTAGTTCAGGGAGCCATGATCAGACTTGTGTTTTCATGTCTGGTGCATGCTTCGATCAATGAAAAATTCAGATCATGTTCTCATACCCTTTACGTTGATATACCATCGCTCGATCAGATTATACTATAATATGCATAGCAGAATTTAGATCTAGACGGTACAGCTTCAGCCTAGTTTACTGGCTTTTTGCACATCTCTATTTCAGCACAGTTTCAATTTTCTATCTTCAATCAGTTGTGGTTGCAACACACATCTCTGTTTCATTGCTCTTTCCATTGCGTTGCAATTTTTTGGCCTTAGTTTCAGCCAAATTTTCTACTTTAGATTAGGTCTGTCTGCAGTATTTTCATACTGCCTTGGTGTTTATTAATTGGTATTACAATACATTATCAAACTTATCATCATGATCGTTTGTAGATAATGTGCATAATGTTCATGCTTCGGAACCTTCATGGATTACTCTTGCTAAACTTTAAACCATTCATTGTAGCATGTGCCATTCACTACAGGCTACACTTCGACCCTTTCATTTCAACCGCTGCCTTACTCTCAATGAAATTGATTTCCGATCAGGCTATGTTGACAACATAACAACCCATCACGAAGAAATTTAATTATTTGAAATTAGTTATATCATCGGTATGCTTAAAGTAATTATACTACAATCTTGATATGTAGGTATTTGAAGGCCCTTGACTCGCTTTTGGTTTTTCATGCTCAAGTTTTTTTGGAAATGTCAGCGAACTCACTAATATTGCTAAAAGGTACGTTTTAATGCTTAACAGGGGTGTATGCTATGCGACACACATTTTATAAGATATATACAAGTAAATATTTGGATAGTTTACCAGTGAGAGTGTTTGTGATTGATATATATTGTGATTCCGATCATGTTTCGATCGTATATATCTATTTCTTATATTTGAGATTTTTTCCGATACTGGCCATGCAAAGAAGACTTTGGCAAAAAATTCAAAAATTTAGACACTTAAAATATTTTTGATAAGAAATATTTAGTAAGAAGTTTTTCCTAACGTAGATACTTCATTTTTTTAATTTTATTCATATTCATATTTATATTTATTTCTAATGGAGATATTCATTTCATTTCCAGGTGAGAGAATGAAATATTTATGATATTTCTTCTTTTTAATGCAAACAACTAGCTACTTGTTTTTGGCGTAAGTATACAATAGAATGTTATGTGGTTAAAACCATAGGATCTTATGTGTATGGATATTTGGTTCTGTTTAATACAACGTGTTATATCTGTAGTTAATATTTTGTATGATTTTCATTATCTAAATGAATTATGTTTTAGAAATATTCTTAATGCAGTATTTTGATATGTATTGACTATCGTGATTTATAGGGATGCGGTGGATTTTACAAATGCAAAAAATAAATCATAGCACTTAAAAAACATCATAGAAAGCTTACAAGAAAAGCGTTATCGAAGGTAAAAAAATTATAGTGCTTTTTTGTTTTATGAATAGCCCGGTATCTATTATAACATCTCGATATACAACGTTTATTAAACCGCTATAAAATACTTACAATAGTGGAAAAAAAGCACCATAAAAGATGCTTTTTTATAGCGGTCCTTTTATGCTATAAATAAACCATTGTTTTTAATAACATGTCGATATACAACGTTTAACCGTTAAAAAATACTTACAATAGTGGAAAAAAGCGCTTAAAGATGATTTTTATAGCGTTATCTGTGCTATAAATAAGCCATTATTTTTTATAACATGTCGATATACAACATTTATTGAACTGTTATTGTTATAATTTATAGCAGTTTTAGGCTGTTATAAATGATTGTTTTTGTTGTAGTGTCGCATGCTAGGATATGCTTACCTACACTATTGGTTACATAGCTGCTTGTTTGATGTGTATGATGGTTGCATATGATTGTTCGGGATAACTATGTTTTACTTATTTGGGGATTTCGAGGCGAAATTCCCAAGGGGGAATATTATAACGATCCGTGTTTTACGCATCGAGGATCGTAAAATATTTTTGTTTTATTCATATGTGGTCGTACGACTCTAAAATTTTGGGAAGTGACTCTTAGGGATATTTTTCACATCTATGATTTTCATCAAAATTCTATGTATTCATTTTTATCTTGAAAATCTTGTTTGGACTATAACTTTTAATAGAAGCCGAGTTAGGGTACCACTTTCATTGCTTCATGATATTGGTTTCTCATTCCGTAGAGTGGTCATAATAGAAAAATGGACTTACCATTTGAAATTTATAGGTGTTTTAAGTTTTGGCTACTGCTGGCCTGCACTAGTGGGTAATTAACCAAGCATGTGCTTAGACCAACTAACCTACCTCAAAAATTGTGCTAAAGGGAGAATGTAGGAACTGATCTATGTTATTTCTATCTTACCCAAAATAGCTCTAAACCTTCATTAATCCTAATTTCATCAAAAAAGCTACCTTTTTCTTACTAATCTTAGCCAAATCATTAATTAGAGAGGGTAGCATATAGAAGCTTGAAATTATCATTTTGGCTAATTTTCATTTCTCTTTCTTGTTGTCCACTTCAGATGTAAGGGGAGAAATTTTTATTTTAGGTATTTGGTGAGTGATTCTTGACCTCTCACTCTACTATGCATGTTTATATAGTCAAAATTGGAATTTTTAACATGATTTCGATCCTAACATGTTTTCTAATTTTAATCACACCTAATATATGTTTATGGTCAAATTTTAAAGGTTTTGAATGGTTTGCTACTCCTTTTGTTGATGTTCATATGCTAGTGTAAAAGTTAGATCTAGACTAGGATTTGCTTCATTATCATGTTCTTATGTATTACATATATGAATGAATGTATATATATATATGATATTCCATATTTGTATGTTGTGCTTTGATGTGGTTTGCTAGTAGAAAAGGAGTGGTCGAATTAGCAAATTAAAGGCAAATATGGTTGGGATTGGATGAAACTTGAAGGAGAGGTTATGGGAGATGAGAGGAGCTCAGGATTCAATTCACACCAAGTTTGGAGCTAAGGATAGGACTTGGTACCAAGAGATTTTTGGTTAAGAAAATGTCTCGGTGGAAGGTTGATACTTCATGTTGGGGCTTAGGGTGATGAGCAGAAGACATGTGCAAGAATTTGGCTATGTTTTGGACTTGATACCGAGAGCTTTGAAGGGCATGGAAACGAGCTTTGGAGTAGATGCCAAGAGCTTTAAGAGGAGTGGTCGGGGTCCAAACACTTAGAAGATGGGGCACTAGGAAAAAGGAAAAGAACCTAGCCAAAAATTGGCTAAGTCCACCTATTGGTACCGAGAGGATTGGATCAGTACCGAGAGGTCCATTTTGAGGGAGTCGGGATGGAACTTTTAGGAGGGGAAGCATGAGCTTTACAGGTCGTGCTGAAGGTGTTGGTTTGTTTGCTTGAGGTTTGATGGTGATGTAGTAGCATGATGATAGCTTTAGGACTTCGGTGATGGAACCTCGATGGTGAATGGAGTTAGGTTCCGATGATGGCGGCTCGATGTGGAAAGAAGTTATGAGAATGTTTGTCCCAGAAAGGCAGGTTCTAGGAAGGGTGGCCCGTGGGTAGAATGTGAGAATGGTTCTATCGTGGAATAGAGGAATGTGGAATGGCTCCTCAAGATAAATGGAGCAAGGAAAGGGCTCGGATGCCCATGCTAAGAGATTGTTGATTCTCGGAGTGTTTTTTGATGTACTTGAAAGCAGGGTTATTATGAGTGCACTCATGGGTACTTGGAAAGGCTACCTCAGATCATTAGAAAGGATCCATATACCCTGGACCATGGGAAAGGGTCTAGTATCAGCATCAGACTAAAGACAAGTACACCGAGAACCAGGATTTTCATTAGTCCCTGGCATGAAAGGCTATGCAAGTTATCATATATCAGAGCACATTGAGTGATAGTGAGGACTGTTTGATGGATGTTATGGTTTCTTTGGTTGTTTTCTTCCATGGTCTATCACTGTGGGGATGTCATCGAAGACAGGTATTGGGGATAAGGATACCTGGACGTCCGTCAGCATACTTAGTTTGTAGTATGCCTTTATGATCTCCGTAGAATAGCATATTATGTTCGTTATGTGTTAACTCTTTTATTGCAGGGACAGGTCAGGTATGGTTCATATACCCCTGTTTCTTACTATATCGACTTGTATAGTATTTTGAGATTCATTTACTGCTCACACCAGACTGTAGTCTGACTCGAGATTTTATGCTTTTCTTCTTATTATCTCGACACTCTTAAATGAGTAGACTAGATAGCAGGTCTAGGTGCAATGCGGTAGCTATGCATAGGACGAGCTGGATGGAGCTATCTCGCATTATATATGGATTTCTATGCTTACTTCACCATGCAACACTGTGGAGCCTTGATAGTGCTTGCTTATTAGTATTATTATGAGACAGTTGTTTGAGTTTATTTCCATTTGTATAAACTCTATTACTTGATGTATAACTTTGTGAATCTGTACTTTGATATTTAAATCACTAGGTTATTATTGTCTCTCCTATTTTACATTTGCGATGTACATTATATGTTATTCCATGCGTTGTGAGATATACGACCGGTTTTGTTATGTTTTATTTTATTTTCAACCCTTGATGATCGTCCTACATCGGTTGGGCATGTCAACAGCGTATATAGTATTACTGGGTGCCGATGGTGTAGGGCGATCGTCACACTGCTCCTTCCCTTATCCTTCCCCTTATATTTTCCCTTGGGGGCAAGAATAATCACTCCTCTCTTGTTTTTCCTCTCATGTTGCTTGGAATTTTTTGAGTCTGATAGAAGAAAAGGTGAAGCCCATGGAGATTTAAATGAACGGACGAGAGTCTTGGATCTTGACTTGCTACTGGAGGAGCACGATCTCTTTCTAGAACCATCTTTAGGGCCTTGGTTGCATTTTCCCCCAAGTGAGCGATAGAATACAACCTCTCCCATCTTAATATGCGTAGCTGAGTGCCCCACATTCTCACTCAGACAAAATGACGATGCATCCTTCTTAAATATCTTTGGGGCATCCGGGTTTAGCTGCTTCATCCTAGACATAATTTTCCCCTTTTCGAACTCATACTCCCTGCAATAGTGTAGAAATAATGAATTGGAATCAAGAAAATGTCTAAGGAATGCATCGCTATAGCATAAAAAGATAGATGTGTGTGTGTGTGTGTGTGTGTGAAAATAGGGCATGGCATCTAAACGAACCCTTGGGTCCTCATATGTTGCTAGTTACCGTTGAATTTCAGCAATCGAAGCAGAATCCTCATAATCAATCCTTAGCTCAGGATCATGGAGATAGTCAGAAACTATGATATCTCCAGGGATGAATTCTTCCTTCTCTGCAACACCAAAAGTGCAGTGTAGGGCTTCTACTACGTCTAAATTAAATAAACTGTCAAGACCAATATGCCTATAGGAGTGAGCTTCACTACAATCTAAAGTGGTGGCCTTGCTGTTATAAGAATGAGAACTTGTCTGTTCTACTATCTTTGTCTATATGTTTTCATCATCCTATTCCCTTATATTTGAAAGTCGGCCGCTTTTGTAGGATTCAATCCTGAAGGAATCTAATGCCGACTCTTCCATGTCCGCATGAACTGCAGGTTTAGCTCTAGGCAGATCTAAAATCAAGATGACATCAAAAACAGAGGGCTAAGAAGATAGTGCTTCGCATGTCTCATCGGTTATTGAAGTTTTTCCATTCGTTCTATTTACGAGTTTGTGGATGAAAGATCCCCACCCTTCCCAATCGAACGCCCGATAGATAGTAGCCAAAGCTGTCTCAAATTATTATCCATGACTAAATGAGGAACCTCTTTGAGCTCCCAAGGAATTCGTTATAGTCTTCTCAACATGTCCTATAGGTCGTCCCTCGATGCAACTCTCACCAAAGCTGAAGGAAAAACCAAAAGAGGAGAAAATTAGTGAGTGATGCAGAGTTGTTTAGAAAATGATAAACAAGAAAACTTACATCTCGAATGCCATTGGTGGAAGCATGGGGAATCATCCTGTATGAAGAAATATTCTTTTTTATACGTGCTATACTCGGAGTACAAGTCCTCTACCGGTTTGAACTTGCTCTCTTCTTTGAGATATATGAAAGGAGAGCCTTCCGCCTGCTCTTAACATCATAAAGGAACCTAATCAGGTGATGGGTAGGAGGAACTTGAAACTCCCTCATAAAGATGGCATATAGGCTGTTCAGAATAGCATGCCTATTGGGCTGCAACTAGAAGGGAGCAATCTTCAAGTACACAAGGAATCTCATGATCCATTGAGGAAGAGGAGGTGGGGCCCTGGCTATATAGGGATTTCTTGAATAGGCCTTGTACCCTTCCGGTGGAACATGATCCCGTTGTTCAGAAGTAGGAAAGAGAATATCTTCTCTAGGAAGGCCGCGAGTAGCCACAATTGTACCCAACTGCCTAGCTGTTAGAGTAGAAGCTACGTAATCAATGGGGTCCAGTAGGATTACCCATACACAAGAGACTAAGTAGAGCTAGGCTGGTTAGTCCGGAGACCCAATAGTGCAAGATCCAAAGGAGAAGAGGAAGATGGAGTCTGATCTCAAGAAGCAATCAACAAGCAATTCTAGTGATGGTTTGACATACTTGTCAGATCCAATAACCAATCTCACGTACTATCGTAGAGTGTGCATGCTCGTGTATGTGCGGGTGTGCATAGGTGCAATAGAAAATGTAGCAAGTTGTTAAGACATTTTATTCCAGGAAGTTCTTTCAAAATTTATGAAGAGTTTTGTTCAGAAATCAAGTCTTGGATGGCAAATAATTCTAGAAAATGTGTTGAAATGTGCTGGGTGGAATGTACTACGAAGATTAGTGTATGCAGCCAAAGTATGCTTTACCCCCCATAAGCATTCACCACTATTCAGTTGCCGAACGAATAACACAGCCAAACCCTAATTCCCTTTGAATCGAAAATGTTTCAGGGTTACAATTTATAGCCTAAAGCTTATCAAATTTTTTAACCGGCATCTTGGCCCGGTTACAAAATGACAGTTGAAGAAATTATCATTAGCACTAGACAAGATTCTGATCAAGGAGAGACTGGAGGTGGTAGCAAGTTGTCAGGCCCACAACAAAGCAAGAGCATTCGGCCTGCCTGGCCTGGTGCGCAGATTCACCTACTATGGGCAGAGGCACCTTGTTCCTAAGCCCATGAGGGAAGTCCAACCCATCTCGTCTATAAATAGGAGGGCAGTAGCACAATGAAATGGACCTTTTTTGGGGAGAACAATAGGGAGACTCTACGACTTTCAGGACTGATTATTTTCAGTTCAAACTTGTATTCAAGTCATTAATATATGGATTGTATCTGTATTCAACTACTTGTGAAAGAAATAAAGATCTAAACTCAAAGTGGATGTAGGCAGTTACGCCGAACCACTATAAATCTGGTGTTCTCGTTTTTGTTTTTCTTTTGGCATTGAATTACACTATATTTCAGTTCTAATTCATCTTCTTTATTAATATCTCTACACAATCTTTCTCAACGAGGTTAGTGACCAATTTTGGTGCTAACACTTTGGTGCTTTCACTGAGAATTGAATTCTCAACTTGATTGGATCTCAACGTCTACTAGTGGATTTCCATATTCGCGAGATAGATCCAGTTGTTTACTAGAAAACTTCCTATTCTACTCAGATTTGAAAGAAATCTAAAGAAAGCTGATAACCGTAGATTGGATTCACTGATGTACGGAAGATTTGGTGATTGGATGTTGAAGTTTGCACTCAAGTTGAATGAAGGCCGACCCTCCTCTGAAGGCAATTCAACCGATCTCCCCAGAAAAGACATATGCCGACCGCTTCAGAAAAAGTCTATGCCGACTGCTTCAGAAAAATTCTATGCCGACCATACCTCTAGGCCGAACGCCCTTCCAGGCCAAACATACCTCTATGCCGAATGCCCTTCCAGACCGAACATACCTCTAGGCCGAACGCCCTTCCAGGCCGAACATACCTCTAGGCCGAACGCTCTTCCAGGCCGACCATACCTCTAGGCCGACCATACCTCTAGGCCGAACATACCTCTAGGCCAAACGCCCTTCCAGGCCAAACATACCTCTAGGCCGAACGCTCTTCCAGGCCGACCATACCTCTAGGCCGAACGCCCTTCCAGGCCGAACATACCTTTAGGTCGAACGCCCTTCCAGGCCGAACATACCTCTAGGCCGAATGCCCTTCCAGGCCGACCATACCTCTAGGCCGACCGTACCTCTAGGCCGACCGCTCTTCCAGGCCGAACGGTATTGTATGCCGAACGACTCGGTTATGTCGAACAAGAATGAATGCCGAACAGTGTGGATGCCGAACAGTGTGGAATGCCGAACAGTGTGGATGCCGAACAGTGTGGATGCCGAACACGTGTGGAATGCCGAACAGTGTGGAATGCCGAACAGTGTGAATGCCGAACACGTGTGGAATGCCGAACAGTGTGGATGCCGAACAGTGTGGAATGCCGAATAGTGTGAATGCCGAACAGTGTGAATGCCAAACACGTGTGGAATGCCGAACACGTGTGGAATGCCGAACACGTGTGGAATGCCGAACAGTGTGAATGCCGAACAGTGTGGAATGCCGAATAGTGTGGATGCCGAACACGTGTGAATGCCGAACACATGTGGATGCCGAACAGTGTGGATGCCGAACAATCTTGTATGCCGAGCAACTTTGTCATGTCGAACGGCCCTCAATGCCGATCGAAACTTAAGTTACACCGGTCTCTTATACGACCCCTATTTACATGCCGAACAATCTCTTTCTAGAACCCTAGCCGCAACGCAGTGCCTCCGGATAGTGAATTCAAAACTCAACTTAATAAAGGAACATTCTATCCACTTTCCTGACATCCCATGATCGACCAGGGCATAGAGGATCTAGCGGCAGCTTATGAACGTCATCAAGGGAACAGACAAGCAACCGCTATTCAAACGGTACTCCCAAAGGTTGGAGAACATAGATGATATGACTCTAGCAAACGCCAAGATGACTCCAAGCATACCAATGCTCTAAGCAATTTATTCCAAATGCTAACAAGGGTATCATACTGATCGCGTTTGAGGAAAGTCGACCTCCAGATATATTTTGGCAGCTAGTTAGCTAAAGAGCCTCCTACGACTATGGATCGTTTCTTTTACAAAATGAATCAGAACTAAAGTGAGGAGGAGTGGAGCAGGCTAAGAAAAATAACAATGAAGGCCCGTTGGCTAAGGATGTAGATCCCAGTAGTCGAAACAAGACTTCAGAATTCAGCTCATATGCTCTTTGAAAGATTCAATTGACAACCTCTACTTGAAGACTCACGACTCGGAGTGGTACTGGAAACCAACCTCGAGAGAGTACACCAAAGTCTAAAGAAGATCAGGGGAATGTTGTATATTCCCAGATGCTCACTGATCCTAACACGGGCGATTACAAACACCTCCGAGGTGTGATCGAAAAGATGACCTAGAAAGGAAAGCTTCAATAGTATGTACAAGTCCTGCAGAATGGCGGGCAGCGAATATCTGATGCCTATTAATAAAGGGCTATGATTATCAATTGGACGGTTGACGACCGACATCCCTTTAAAAGGGGCCAGGGGCGGAGTCGAATAGCAAGCACACGATGCTGCTTCACATATCAATGAGATTTACCATAATCTTCTTTGAATTATTTCCATTTCCATCTCTATTTCAATTGTTCTATGAACTACGACTAGCTTGAACTAAACTACTTTCAAAACGATGCAGGTGACCAGGTACTCAGATTTGGTTGTCAACCAATCTACGCAGACCATGACCGGACGTGTGGAGTTACATCTGGACGAGCATAATTCTATCGCTCATCATCAACCATATGCCTTTGATTTGGGGCTATGGACTAAATATTGAAAAGTTCATCACGATCAGAGCCCAATACAAAGTCAACATGACCAACCATCCATTCATCGACCTCCACGTCTGACTCGGAGACCTAAGCAAGGCTTGGAAAGGGTATGGCCTGATCATTCACTCAAATCGAGTCATAGAACAAAGTTCGACAAAATACAGATGCCCCTCCTGAAACTCAGTGACGCCGGGATCTGTCTAGAGTGGACATGATTTGTTCATCTACACATCAAATTCTACCTCGAACACAAAAGGTTATTCGAAAGCCCGACTTGAAATAGTTGTGGTGGACTGCCTACTCATTAACCATCGCTCTCAATATATGGACACGACTGCACCTTGGAACATATGCAACTTACTTTGTCTACTCAACAATCTATTATCCTTATTTTCTAGAAGGAGATATGGAGCAAATTGTAAGAGATTTGGCTATCTAACCCAACATGGATGTGATCCAACCGTCTGTCATATACATCCTTCCTTGACTTGATTGGAAAAGCTATAATCACCAAGCGGACGAGAATCGATCGTCCATTTTTCAAATTCCGTCCCTCATCCTGGGGGGCAGAATCCCATTCCAGGAGCAAACGTGGTTCGATTGTTCATTCGACGACATTAGCCTCGATACAGTAGATGAATACAAATTAAAGAGTGGAAATACGACTGCTCTCAACTTAAACCTCCAAGTCTCCAGAGTGCGGACTGGAGTACTCTAAGTCCCCAGAGCACGGACTAGAGTATAAATGACTAAAACCTCCAAGTCCCCAGAGTGCGGACTGGAGTACTCTAAGTCCCCAGAGCGTGGACTAGAGTATAAACGACTTAAACCTCCAAGTACCCAGAGTGCGGACTGGAGTACTCTAAGTCCCCAGAGCGCGGACTAGAGTATAAACGACTTAAACCTCCAAGTCCCCAGAGTGTGGACTAAAGTACTCTAAGTCCCCAGAGCGTGGACTAGAGTATAAATGACTTAAACCTCCAAGTCCCCAGAGTGTGGACTGGAGTACTCTAAGTCCCCAGAGCGCGGACTAGAGTATAAATGACTAAAACCTCCAAGTCCCCAGAGTGCGGACTGGAGTACTCTAAGTCCCCAGAGCGCGGACTAGAGTATAAACGACTTAAACCTCCAAGACCCCAGATTGCGGACTGGAGTACTCTAAGTCCCCAGAGCACGGACTAGAGTATAAATGACTTAAACCTCCAAGTCCCCAGAGTGTGGACTGGAGTACTCTAAGTCCCCAGAGCGCGGACTAGAGTATAAACGACTTAAACCTCCAAGTCCCCAGAGTGTGGACTAAAGTACTCTAAGTCCCCAGAGCGCGGACTAGATATAAATGACTTAAACCTCCAAGTCCCAGAGTGTGGACTGGAGTACTCTAAGTCCCTAGAGCGCGGACTAGAGTATAAATGACTAAAACCTCCAAGTCCCCAGAGTGCGGACTGGAGTACTCTAAGTCCCCAGAGCGCGGACTAGAGTATAAACGACTTAAACCTCCAAGACCCCAGATTGTGGACTGGAGTACTCTAAGTCCCCAGAGCGCGGACTAGAGTATAAATGACTTAAACCTCCAAGTCCCCAGAGTGTGGACTGGAGTACTCTAAGTCCCCAGAGCGCGGACTAGAGTATAAATGACTAAAACCTCCAAGTCCCCAGAGTGCGGACTGGAGTACTCTAAGTCCCCAGAGCGCAGACTAGAGTATAAACGACTTAAACCTCCAAGTCTCCAGAGCACAGACTGGAGTACTCTGAGTCCCCAAAGCGCGGACTAGAGTATAAACGACTTAAACCTCCAAGTCTCCAGAGCACGGACTGGAGTACTCTAAGTCCCTAGAGCGCAGACTAGAGTATAAATGACTTAAACCTACAAGTCCCCAGAGCGCTGACTAGAGTACTCCAAGTCCCCAGAGCGTGGACTAGAGTACTCTAAGTCCCTAGAGCGTGGACTAGAGTATAAATGACTTAAACCTCTAAGTCCCTAGAGTGTGGACTGAAGTACTCTAACTCCCCAGAGTGCGGACTCGAATATAAACGAATCGGATCTCCAAGTTCCCTGAATATGAACTATGACACAAATGACTTGAATTTGTCAAATCCCTGACATACGGGCTAGAAAGTATTCTAAGTGCTCGAAGCACAGGATGGAAGTTCAACGACTCCCGAAGAGTTTCTGAGTTATATGAAGATGGACTGAGAAGTCTATGTTACTCACAACTGCTTGGATTAAAATCACAATCACAAAGAAAACTGAACAATAAGAGTCTTTTGTAAGACAGAAAAAGGAACTAAACCTTATTCAGAAATGAGTTTCTATTACAACCCCTCCAACGTTCGGAGTCGGCATTCTATTTACAAGGACTAAGGAAATAGATGAAAATAATTACATGACTTAAACTAACTCTCGTTGAACGAGGATAGTAATAACTTCTTGTGCTTCTTCAACTTCTCCTCTCCAGAGCATTTACCCTTGGTACTCTTCTTTGATAGAGGGGTAGCAACTGAAGGAGTACGGGGGCCTTCCATGGGCTTGGACCCGCTAGGAAGGATGACCTTCAACGGCTTGTTCAAAGGATCGTCCAAGTCCATAACTCGGGGCTCTACTATGACCTTGACCGTTTCCTCCTTCTCTTTCTCGAGCCGCTCCTCCATGCTCAATTCGGATGTCTGCTCAGAGGCACCTGTAATTTCTACTTCATAACCACCGTCGGTAGGAGAGGAGGTTTCAGACTTGTCTTCGTCAAAAGCTCTGATCACCTGAGCGTCTGGACCAGGAGCCTCCCCTGCGTGAGTGGCTTCACTTGTTTTCTCCCCCACTTCCTTGGTGACATCGCTCCTCGGAGTGGGCTCGGGGTCAGAACGGCCTGCACAAAATCGTGGAAAACAAGCATTAGAATGCAATATTCCTGCATAAAGAATAAGGACTTTCGAAATCTTAAAGAGAATCTTAAAGAGAAGGATTATCTACCAGGTTTAGGCAAACTCTCAGCCATCCGGGGGGTCTCACCCTCTGAAACGGGAGACAGAATGCGGACTAAAGTACTCTAAGTCCCTAGAGCGTGGACTAGAGTATAAATGACTAAAACCTCCAAGTCCCCAGAGTGTGGACTGGAGTACTCTCAGTCCCCAGAGCATGGACTAGATTATAGACAACTTCAGAAAAATACCTAAATCCCAGAAGCGGACCAGATTACTCTAAGTTCCCAGAGTGCGAACTAGAGTATAAACGAGTTGACGAAAATCTCTGCGTCTCGAACTGTGGACTAAAGCATAAACCGTTCGACAAATCTCTAAGTCCTTGGAGCGTGGACCGAAGCATGAACACAAATTGGGCGCTAGTCAACCGGAGGGAGAATAACACTAAGTCACCAGAATGCAGAGTGGTGCATAAACATCGATAAATAGACGAGTGGATTCCGACCATTTTCTATTCCGTAAACTTCGGCCTGGAATCGACAGGAGGATTATTAACCCGCTGAGGATGGAGTTCGACCATCCAACTAGTGACCTGGCCAAATCAATGCTGGGGGCAGGGGTACAAAACACTAAAAAGCCGAATACGACAGCTTACTATAGCCCTAGCGTGGCGTTCTTTATAACTTGAGGCAGCGACTGCAGGGAGGCCTCAATACAGAACCAATCAAAACGGCATCCAAAGCTACGAGCAACCTACTATATCATACCTCAGACCATGGGTCAATGCCGATCTGCACCAAGCACATACAAATGTGACTCGGATGTTTTTTGAAAAACTATGACCCCCAGAGTATGGAAAATAGGGTAAATCACGAATACTTGGTCAATGATTCTCCAGCACCCTCGTTCGATTCGTCAGGAGGAGTATGAAACTGGATGAGCATAACCCGACTGCATTTGTAGCCAACTTTACCCCGAGATCTGATTACAGAGCATGAACCAAAGTGGACGTGGATGACCATCCACTGTCCAAATTATGCCCTGAAACTTACGTGGCATCGAAGTATTCCTCTTGGAATGAAAAACCACGATAAAATCCAAGATAGGCGAGACCTAGTCTCCCATCGACTGACATGATCCCACGATCCAACGGGAAAGAGAGTAAAGCTAAAGTGGGCGTGGCTGGCCTTCCTACTTATCGGTATATGCCCCAGACCTGGGGGCACGAGCGAGAAGCAAGATGAATGTGAACCGACTATTCACCAATCACCTCTATGTCTTCGGAGTTTAGGTGAAAACATAAACATAGATAGGACGAGACTCAACCGTCCATGCAGTACATTTATCAACCCGAGACTGGGAGAAGACGCATGGTCATCCAAAAACTGGCTACGATAGCTCAGTATTAAAACTTATATATAGTGCTTACAGCTACTCATGGCAACGACCGTAAGGATGCCTAGAGATAGAATCGTTAAATCGATACCTTAGCTCATGGGCAATTGACTTTCACTCCAACCCGAAGGACGGGTAAAGAATCATGAATGCATTGAATAGAAAGTGCGTTACTCGAATATACAAGCAAATCCAAACTCATAGCAAGATCCAGCTATGCAGTTGCACGCAACTTGAGGCTGGCCCCAACTCGACATTTCCTTCAACGTGCTTTTAAGCCTGATCTTTGGCCATTTGCAGATAATTAATAAGAGCATTCAGAGCCCTTCATTATTTGACTTAACAACTCATGACAAGACTCTAGGATTCGACCAGAATAACCATCAACATTGACCGTCCCAACCATATTTCACATTGAATGTTATGCAAGATAGTTACATCTTTACTCAAAGAATCTAGGATGGCACCTGCTAAGCTGACGGTCGACATTACAGCCAGCCATGGCGACCCTTTCCGGGTGCTGAATAACGGATCACAGCTCAGTGCAATGATGATAAAAGAATTAGTTGGATTTTTCTGAATAAATGATGATATGTTCCCTTGGACCCATTCTGACATGCATATGTGATTTCATTAACTATCGCGAGCCATGCATTGGATATCAACCCGAAGCTACAAAAGCTAGCACAATCCTATTGATTTCATTATGAAAGCTCCACTCTTACTTTTAGGCTCACCCCATCAACGTCTATGCCTACCAACCGTTGCGACAGGGCATACAATGACCTGAGACGTCTAAAAGACTACTTAAATAGAATATCGAACTAAGCTAATTCGATATCACTTATTTCCCACGAAGGGCTATCCAAGGACGGAAATTAGCAGACCTCACACCCAAATTCACTACCTCGGATGACTACTCGAAGAGTAGCAGAGAACCAACCATGAGATGGAAAATGTACGCGGATGGAGCATCCAATGATCAGTGTTATGGCATAGGAGTCATGATAATGACTCTTGAGGAACGATCAATCTGCTATGTCCTAAAACTCGATTTACCTGTAACAAACAACGATGCTTAGTATGAAGCCTTGACTGCCAGCCTCAAACTTGCTAGAGGATTTGAAGTGAAAACTTTACATATCTTTTGTGATTCTTGATTGGTAGTATACAAATTTAAGGAAGTTGATCTTGCTAAGGGGCATTGTCTTGCTCCTTATCTCGGCCGAGTCCAAGAGCTACTAACCGACTTCACGTATTACATCATTACACACGTACTCAGCGAACAAAATGAAAAGGTGTCATGGTTGACTCCTATCAAAGACTATCTACAATGAGGAATTCTTACTGAATGGAGGAATGGAAAACGACAGATCCTCCTCAAAGCTTCACGCCAAATCATCTAAGAATAATTCGTGTGTCAAAAGGAGTTTATCCATCCCCATGCTTTGGCATATCGCCCATGATGATATCTTGAGCAAAATCTATGAAGAAGAATGCGGTAATAACATCTGGGGGAAAACCATGATAAAGAAGATACTCTGCTACAGGTATTACTAGCCAACTATCAACCCAGATGCGGTTGATCATCCTTGACAATGTGACGAGTGCAAGATGTTTGCAAAAAATCCGGGAACCCCACCGATGGAAGTTAGTCAAATGGCTAGTTCATAGCCGTTTGCCACTTGGGGGCACTGAAATCATCTTCTTGTCGATCCTAAAGGTGGTGCGAAATACACCATCATAGCAGTTGATTACGTCACCAAATGGGCAGATGAAGAACCCATAACCATGACCAAGATGAAGAAAATAATCAACTTCTTTATCCGTAACGTCATCTGTCCTTATGACCTTCCATGATCCATTATAACTGCAAATGGACAGGTTGAAGCTGTGAACAAAATCATAGAGTCTGTACTAAAGAGAGGTTTGGAAAACTCCTCAAGTGGCTGATTGCAACCCTTATTTCACAGAAAATACAAACAAGGAATCGTGATTGAATTGCAATTAAACTAGACGGAGTTGGTGACGACTTATGAGCATATAAAACGCATCCGAGAGCCAATGGCAAGAACATGTACTCAAACGTGCATGTGTACATCCGAAAAAGTTCAACTTCTTGAAATCAACAGAAATTGAATTCTCACTAAGGGTTATTAAGAAAAGACTAGATCAGATAGCCGAAGCTTATTAGCTCTGCAGAATCAGTCATGGATGGCCACTAATGAACGACAACCCTAGATTTATAATATTGGGAATCGACCAAGCATCACGATGACCAAAGAAGGATACAACAACTTGGGAGGATAAATTGGAGGATAATGACTATTCAAGAAACATGGTGGATTTCTTTCTGAAGACAAGGAATACTCGCTGATTCAAAGCGTGTTGTGTTGCTTCACACGACACACTTTGGGGGGCAAGTGTTAATCGGCATCTTGGCCCGGTTACAAAATGACAGTTGAAGAAATTATCATTAGCACTAGACAAGATTCTGATCAAGGAGAGACTGGAGGTGGTAGCAAGTTGTCAGGCCCACAACAAAGCAAGAGCATTCGGCCTGCCTGGCCTGGTGCGCAGATTCACCTACTATGGGCAGAGGCACCTTGTTCCTAAGCCCATGAGGGAAGTCCAACCCATCTCGTCTATAAATAGGAGGGCAGTAGCACAATGAAATGGACCTTTTTTGGGGAGAACAATGGGGAGACTCTACGACTTTCAAGACTGATTATTTTCAGTTCAAACTTGTATTCAAGTCATTAATATATGGATTGTATCTGTATTCAACTACTTGTGAAAGAAATAAAGATCAAAACACAAAGTGGATGTAGGCATTTTTTATTCTCATTTTTGTTGTTCTTTTGGCATTGAATTACACTATATTTCAGTTCTAATTCATCTTCTTCATTAATCTCTCTACACAATCTTTCTCAAAGAGGTTAGTGACCAATTTTGGTGCTAACAAAATTAAAAAATCCCCTATCTCCTAACAAGGATCAAAGAGAGAAAAAATCTAACCCCCATATTATACCAAGCAAACTCAAATTGTAACAAATAAATTAACATCATAATGTTTAGATTGGTAATGGAAGACTTACTGAGATAGATGGCGGGTATGGATGACGATTACTATAATCTAGAGGTGTTTGGAGAGAGATCAGCACCAACAGAAGGTTTGGAGAGACGAACCGACGCAATAAATGGAGAGAGCAGGTAAAAGATTAAGGGTGCTCGGGTGGAATAAGCTCAACCTTTACATAGGCAAGCAGGTCTGTCTAGCTTTGACCTAATACGACCGAACACGAATTCCTATCTGGCATGTTAACATCCAACCAAGAAAATGTCGAACCCATTGATGATCACCAAACCGAGCATAACTGAGCTAGAATGAATGCAGGACTAACTTAGTGTAGTTGCTGATGAGTTGCATGGTTGGGTAAGGCATCAAACAAAGCCCACTTCGTATTCAATAAACCGAGCTTTAAGGGGCAAGTGTTATGGGCATTTGTGCCCAAGGGATCCAGGCCCAATGAATCAGGGTAACATGAAGAGAAGAGATGTCAAAGAGCAACAAGTGAAGCAAAGTGATGATGTAGATGGAAGGAACAAGGTAAACTTTCTCTGCTCGATTGGAACACATTTGGGATTGAGCTAGGAAAGAGTTGAACGAAGATGGTGCATTATGGAACCCGACCAAGAAATCAGCAACATTCATCCACCGAACCAGTTGCCCCCGAACAGACCTATTTCAGCTGAACCAAACAGGTTATTTATGGAATGAAACCTGAGTGTATATGGAAATTCCTGATCGTATCTTCCATATATGGAAATAACCGAATCAAACAAGTTATGTAAGGAAATTGCCTGATTTATCGGGATGACCTCCCTACCTCTACACTCCTATAAATATCCAAGCTTCTAGCAGTCATGGGGACAACTTTTGGAACCTCTAGACTCTGCTGAACAGGAATAGCCGATCAGAGTTTCAGGATTTCAATATTTAATAATAAATCATTGTACTTCACATTCAAATAATTGTAAAAGCTGAAATATAAGAAAGGGAATAGAAATGAACAATGGATGTAGGCCCATTATGGCTGAACCACTATAAATCTGCATGTACTTTACTTTTATTGCATTCTATTTCTATTAAATTCTCTGTTTTAAGTTCGATTGGAGAGGTTTGACCACTTTTCGTACAAACAATTGGTAATATGTATAGACTAAAATATAGGATATCTTTAGGAGAGTTATATTATTTTATATTTTAGTTGTGTGGTTGTCATCATCAAAATGGGGGAGAATCAAAGAACCATATCTATGATGTTTTGATGATAACAACGATACGACAATGCTAATGATGTGTTCATTGAGTTATTACAGGTATAGTAGCTAAAGTAGAGAAGTTATAATATACAAAGAAGAGAAATACGAAAGAAAAAAATCAAATGTTGAATAATCAATGATAGTGGACTGGAGTACGTGCATTCAAGACCATATAACAAAGTCAGCTAATCAAATGAAGCTCAAACAGACACTCGAAGAAGGACAAAAAGTTACAAAGTGTAGATGCATCAATATTGAGTACTTATAGTAATGGTTTTTGTAAAACCACCCAAATGATCTCCAAATCCCATAAAAAATGGCCACAACCTCCTCTACATATCCTAGATTTATCACAAATTTTTTCAGATTTTTGAAATCTCAAGAAATCGAGAATATGAAAAGGTGCGCGAAGCATGGGCCTATAGAGTATGCACGAAACACGAGCCTGCAGACTGTGCGCCAAGCACGGGTGTGCTCGAAGCATATGCCTAGACTGTTTGAGCTGAAAAAGGCGTCTCTTCATTTCAAATCGTGTCTCTTCATTTTAAATCGTTGCTCGTCTCCATCCAAGCACCGTTTCGCTTCATTAATTCCTACAAATCAAATAGAAACAACTCTTCATCATACTTATTTGATTTCTATATAAACCTAAGCCAACTCCATTGTAAAAGCAACTTTTCATTTCTCTCCATATTCATATGCTCTCTACTTTCTATTTGCAATTCCTAACCTACATTAAAGAAGCAATTTGTGTACTTAAACTCCACATCCAAAAGTTTCAAAACTCCACTTCCTAAACCAAACTCCACTCCATCATGTCCTTGATTATTTGAGTGGTATATAAAGTTGTAAAATTGTCAAAAAGGAAAATCAGTGTTATAAACACATTATTGCAGAAGAAGTCTTTTCTTCAGTATAGAATTGAAGTCCTGTAACGTATCTTAGGCAAAGTGCGTAGGTAAGCCAGTAGCCTTGAAATCAGGTGGATAACCTTACAGCCTGCAAATCAAGTAGTGTTGTAAGGCCTATTCCTCCGGGTGAAGTGAGAGTGTTAGTGAGTAAAAAGCGAGAATAGAGATTCTGGACTGGATGTAGGATTGGAGATCCAAACCAGTATAAGATTGACTATGTGATTTTATTTCCGCTGCTATTATATTGCTGCTACTGTGAGTACTGTGCTTTAATTCTATATTTATATATTTGGTCATCATCAATCCTATACATAGAGACTTACAAGTAATATTGACCGATGATACGCGACTAACAAGCGTGTCATTGGAGCAGGGCATGAGGTTCAACTTAACCGCCCTAGGTAAGTTATGATACTTTTTAGACATTTTTTGAAATAATATACCATGTTAGGCACATATTTCATTCATATATAGCATGTCATTATTTTGCATTCTAATTATTCTCTTTACTTTCCTATATAGGTACACAAAAAATTGCTTTGTTATATAGAAGATTACTAACTAAAATTGCTAATAAAATGTATGTTTTTATGCATTTAAATTTGTATGTTATCATGAAGTATATTTTGTTATATACGAGTGTAGGTTTATATTGAATTGGGATGTAAAAGAAGGCACCGATGGCTTAAAGGAGGTGCTATCGAAATTTATGAAATCTAATAAGTCTGTAGAAATTAATTAAGTTTTATAGAAATTTAATTAAATTGAATTTTTACAAAAATTAACTAAGTTTTACAAAAATTAACCAACTTTTATAAAAAATAACTACATTAAACAAGTTTTAAAATTAAACACATTTATAAAAGATAACTAAGTTTTACAAATTTTTAACTAAGTTCTATAAATAAATAACTAAGTTTATAAGAAACAGTTAAGTTATATACAAATTTAACAAAGTTGATAAAAAGTTTATATAAACTAACTAAATTTAATAAAATTTAACTAAGTTAACTAAGTTTAAAAAATAAACTAAGTTAACCGAGTTTTATAAAAATTAACTATGTTTTATAAAACTTAAATAAATTCATAAAATTTAACTAAGTTATATAAAAATTTAACTAAGTTAACCAAGTTTTATAAAAATTAAATAATTATATAAATATTAACAAAATTTTATAAAAATTGTATAAATTTATAACAACTAGGTAAGTTTTACAAAAAATTAACCAAGTTAACTAAGTTTTATAAAAACTAACTAAATGCTAACTAAGTTTTATAAAAATTAAATAAGTTTATAAAAATAACTAAGTTTATAAAAATATATTGAGTTTTATAGAAAATAACTAAGTTTGTAAAAAATAACTAGTTAATACAATTTAACTAATTTTTATAAAGTTAACCAAGTTTTATAAACATTTAACTGAATTAACTAAGTTTGTAAAATTTAACCAAGTTTTACAAAAAATAACTGGGTTCTATAACAATTAAATAAGTTTATAAAAATTGACTATTTTTAATAAAAATTTAGCTAAATTGACTAATTTTCTAAAGAATTTGTTAAGTTCCGAAAATATTTAGTTAAGTTAACCAAGTTTCTAAAAATTAAATAGGTTTTATAAAAATAAACTAAGTTTTCTAAATTAAATAAGTTCATAAAAATTAATAATAATAGTATAAATTATAATGGTCATTTCAAGAAAACAGTATATTTATTGTTAAAACAAATACAGTATTTGATTTAGTGTACATAAGCAAGAACTTTACTTATTTTATTAAAAAAAGTTTAATTGCAGAAAAACCTTGCATAAATTATAAATTTATTGGATATTGGTGTCATATTGATAAGTAATCATGTTCCATCAAATATCTCAAGAGCATAATAAATGAAGTTTTAGACCATCCAGCCTAGGGTCGGATAAGTCATGTAGGAATCCGATGAGAACTTTCTCTTTGATAGGTGATGTACGATGCTTCTGGGGTTAGGCTACGTGTTGGAATATTTTGGGGTTAGGTTACATGTTGGAAGGAGACATAAGTATATTTACCCCATATTTTTCCTTCAAAAATCAGTCATGCTTACATCATAATGTATTATTTTGTAGTGATGTGTGTACATCTTTACTTTTGGTTAGCACGACTGTATGTATTGTTTTGTACACGTGTATCCAATATTACTTTTGGTCATAAGTATTTGTATGCTTAATTCTTTGTTTATGAAATATTATGAATATATATTGTGGTTTGATTTATGAATCTATTTGATTACATACATTATAATGTGTTAATTGTGGTATTTTGAACTGTTATAATATATATGTTGAAATAAGCTTAGTAGAATTGTAAATGAAAACATGATATATATATATATATATATATATAACAATTAGACAATGCTACAAAAAATAATCTATTGCGTTTACAAAGCTTAAAAATGACAATGCACAGTTTATACTTAAAAAGCGTATTAAAAATGCTCTAGAAAATGATTTATAACCATTTAAAAATGAAATAGACATTGTCACAACTTTCACATACTATAGCGTTTTAAAAATGCTATGAAAAAGTTCTATAGCAACCAAAGAAATGCTACAGAAAGTTAATTATGTCAATAACAAAGCTATAAATACTCAAAGATGATGACAAAAAGCGTAGTAATGAGTTACTTTTAATAGCGTTTTTAATAATGCTATGGTATCTACAGAGATATTACAACATGTCGTTTTACAGCGTTTATAGAAACACTATAATAGCCTTCTATAATGATTTTCAAACACTATTAAAGGGTCAGATTGTTGTAGCGATAACAACTAGGTCATTCAAGAAATCTTAGTGTTATGTTGTCACATAGTTACCTCGAATTGAGAATATGTGGAACTTTAATGTGAGTACTCTGCTTTAATTATAGTTAAATTATGTCATGGCGATACATCGAGTGATTATAACCGAATCTGAGTTGAAGCATTGGAAACGAAGCACTATTCGTTAGAGAATTCGTCTTCTCGGTTAAATGAGGTTGGTATCATGGTCAACTGTAGTCAACTCAAAGTCAAAATCTCTAACTAGAGTAGAAAGGTTAATAATAAATGTTATTATTGAATTAGGACTTTGTTTATGGATTGATCGAGTTGAATATGGATAATATTGGAGTTTCAACCAATGCCAAATTTCATACATCCTAACTTGATATAATTTTGACGAAGAGAATGTGTGCAAATTATTGTCATTATTGGTACTTCTTAAGATAATATAAAATATGATTTTACTGACAAAATCTATGAGCGAGAATTCAGACAAACTATCACCGTCACACCACTAGCTAAGGTGACGTGTGACCGTTAATATTTGAATTTTGAAAAACATTTCTAAGTTTTATAAGACATTTAGAAAGTATTTATAAATGATTGTAATATTTATTCTATGCAAAATTTATATCGAAAGGCATGAGGCGTTCGTTAGTTACAAATTTGATATAATAAATATTTCAAAGGGTTGTTTTAAGATATCACTTATCATAATAAGTTGAAAATTCATCTTAAAATATTTATTTTAAGTGTAAATTTATTATACACTTATTTGTCAATTGTTCGATATTTTTCCAAGATATCAATCTATTTTTGTAACTTATCAAGTAATTATCTTCGCCATTTGATCATTTTATAAGTTTTAAGGAGATTTTATTTTGAAATTTTTTTCCTTTTATTGACGTATAAGAACCCTAGGTGGTTTGTTTTCTTAAAAAACCTCACTAGAGTAGTAGGGAAAAAGAGTACAACACCACATAGTAATGAAGTACATATCAAAATAAGTTACAAATATTAAACATCATAAAAAATATATGAATAAATGAAGCCTAGCCCACTAAATCCATCCTTATCTCTCCGAATAAACCTAGTCTTCGAAGAGAAAAAGACGCCTTCTTTTATCTTTAGTTGGTTTTATATAACCATGGCGATTCACCCATTTTCAATCAAATTAACTTCCCATTTCCATAAAATTTCCACGTTCTAGCACTTCGAGTGGTCTTTGCTATTGATTTCCGCAAAAGATAAGTTATATCTATCTGTAAAAGTTTAGCTAGGTCGATTTTGTTTAATTTCTGATGCTTAAATATACGCTTATTTCTTTCATCCTGCATGTGATAGGTTGTCGTCACAAGGTAGCAAGATGCTAGTTGGTCAATCTGATTTTTGTTGGAAAATTTTCTTTTGATCATGGATGTCTCATCTTAAATGTTGAGGGGAGTATCATTGTTTGTAATCTGATTGAGCTTCATTTTAATAAGTGTTCATATATATCTACTATAGCAACAATTAAAGAATAGATGATTGATAGATTATGGTTGATCTTCACATAGCACACAGTTAACATCATAATCCATCCCCCATTGCTGTAATTTATACTTTGTGTTCATTCGACCTAGTAGGACCCTATACACACAGTAAGACATCTTCTTGCTGTTGATATTATTCCAAACCACTAAGCACCAATTATACTGATCATACACTTTCCTACAATGTCACCATGTTTCTGAGAAAGAAAAAACATGTTGTCCACACCACTCCTAATAGCCATGAATACCATCTGATTGAATTTGCACTTGATTGATGAATGTGCTACTCTCTTTTGGTTCTGTTAATCTACTTGTGTTCCATTAGCCATCCTAATTATATAAGAGACTGGGACATTTTTATGTTCACTTAAGTAGTATCTGTTCCAACCTAGTATGTCCACAAGACTTTTACAATTTATCCATGGTTCAGTCCATAAGATAGTGTTGCTACCACTGCCTATCACTCTTCTAATGCATAATATTATTAATATTTGATTGAACTTTCAATAAATATTAATTTTGAAAGAAAATGAAATTGTTACATTTAACACTAAATTTTCGGTGCTAAGTTCGTTCGTTAGCAGACTTGATTCAAGTTCACTACCTAGATTAAGGACATTTTGCACCTGTCGTCATGGTCAACAGCTCGCTACTCGGGCATAAGTGGTTAACTATGTTGCATAGTCAATTGATTTGCTAGAAATAATTAATCTATTTTTTTTTCATTTTCTCTTTTAGTGATTGACAGTACAATTTTTTTTCGTGGTAATCCTAATTTTTATTTTATTTATTTACTTTTTACACTTGTTTAATTCTACTCTTCAATTTTTTTATGTTCTACTACTCTAGTACCTTTTACCTTAATTTCCAATTATTTTATCTTCATTTTCTAGTTAGTTGAAATAGATTTGATTCAATCTTTGTGTTTGACAAAAGTCAAGTAATTTAATTTTTACAATAATGATTTTTTGACTAGATTTAAGAAGAATGAAAACTTAAATCATCTTACTTTGAATTGATAATTAATTTTTAATTAGTGATCCCATTGGGTTTGTTTTAGATTAAATTTCAAAATCGGTTTCTAATACTTTTGGTTTTGTAAAATTATATTCTTCATGCCTCTCCAAAGCTCTTTATAACTCACCTGATATTTTTTATTTGAATTTTAAAAAATTTCATACCAAATCCCTATGTTCGACCTATATACTACACACCTTCACTTGTAGTGATTTTTAACAATTTGCACTTTTCTAATTTAATAGAAAAGGAGCAAACACCATCACCCAAAACTTGAAATATTAGAATGAATTAACTCGTGATTCACGATTTTCAGCTTGTCATTATTTCAGTAATAGAGTATAATAAAGGAGTAGTGTATGCCCTAAGAGCAATTATGTAATTTTTACGTATATATAAATTCTATAATCAATCTTGTTCATAGTAATGGTGCTTGTTTTCCATTATATACTTTGTTATATTATGATATGATTAATTAAGTAGTTAATTTAAAGTTTATAATAAGAAAATCCTTAAATAATGTTATGTGATTGTAGTTGTAAATAGTTGCAATCATGAGTAATTAGTTATAAAATAAAATGATATTTTGTTTCAAATATTTCTGGTCAATATGTTTCGAGAAAATGATATCACTTCATCCATTGAGACCAAAGTGCATAACGCTCTCCAAATGTTGGAAAAAATAAATTTGCTTTTAAAAATACGAAATTCATTATTCCCCGATTTGATAATTACCTGTTAAATAAAGCATAAAATAATTTAAATTGAATTTTAATTAAAGGTTTGAACTTTTCAAGTATCAGATTTTGAAGATATTAGAAAGTTAAAAAATTTCTAAGATAAAAGAATTGTCAAGAAAATTTAAATAAAATATTTTGGTCAAATATACATGCAAGTAGCGGAATAGGGATCCTAAGGCTAAATAACACTAGAATGGGGAGAGGCGAATAGTATTTAATAGATTATATGAATATTTTTCAAATTCTATAACAATCAAAGAAACAATCACAAAATCAGAATGAAGATAAAAGTAACCGCAGTAAAAGTAAAAAAGAAAGAACACGCCATAATTTTATACTGGCTCGGAGTTACCCTACATCTGGCCCCGCACAATTCCTTGTACGGATTTCTTTTCAACTAGTAAATACAAATACAATCTCGATTTCAAGGCTACGAGACACACGCTCCATAATCCCGGCCTCTTGGCTTCATTCCAGGCTACAAGCACACCCACTAGATTTACGGGCTACTGAGCATAACTAATTGATTTTACGGGCTACAATCACACTCACAAGTATAACAGTATGATTTAATAGAGTTTTATAGACTAAGATCTTCGATCTTGATTACAATTGATCTTATAACTCTTGAATAGCACTTTGATCTTAGTTTGAGTGAGAGAGATGAGAGAAATCAGAGAGTAGATGAAGGAGAATCAAACCAGTGATGATTGAATTTGATTTTGGTTGAATTTCGACAGAGTTTGGGTATATTTTGGTTTAGAAATCAAGAGAATGAAAATAAGAGGGAAGAATAAGAAAGTAGGTGTTAAAAATTTGTTTAGAAGTTTGGTATATATAGGAAAACAACGGTCATATCCATTCATGAAGAGATATGACGAAAAAACACTTCCATTCAAATTGAATTTTGAAAATTACACCACTATGTCGACATATAGAAATTGGTAAAATAATTTGATACTTTGTAGAATCATTTAAATATAGTTTATACATATTTTAATCAAAATATAACTTAATAAAACTTTATAAAATAATTTTGATAGATTTAATAAGACTATTCAATATAATGTAAATAATACATATAAAATCAATAAAGTCATAACTTATTAAAGTATAAACAAAAATTCAATATAAACTTAAAAACACTTAAAATAATATATTTATAAGTATAAAAGATTGAAAATCATTTTGAGAAATATTTTGAAAAGATTATTTTAAAACCAGGATATTTGAAAAACAATTTAAAACAAAATTACAAAAGAAGAGAGAGAGATCGGGAAATTGCTATCAAGGTTTTAACATAAATTCTACGACTTTATAACTTATTTGGAATATCTTGAAATCTTGAACTCTTCAATACTCATAAGCCATTCTTCCACTCTCGAAACTCTATATTAGCATCTTGAATCTACTCTTGATACTGTACAGTCTTATTAATCAATACCTGTCTATGTCTTGCACTATATACTATATATATAACTTGATAAAACATTAGTATCAGTATTTTATATAATGTCCTGTGGTTGTTATCATCAAAACCAATACCTAAGGTACTAACAATCTCCTCTTTTTTGATGATGACAACTCTGTAGATAAAATATAATATAACTCTCCCTGGGTTTTGTAACCCTCCTTAATCTATGCCTAGATTTTATATATTTCTCCCTTTTGTCATCGACAAAAATAACCAACTAAAACTATAACCCTTGTTGAATATTCAAGTATATGATTTTTGTTTGATGATAATAAACACATATATATATATATTCATTTAAATGTATTTGTTAACGTACTATTTTATTTTTTCACATAATAGATATTTGTTGAATAAAATAAATAATACAGAATTTAAATTCAAACGGATATTTTACTCAAACAAATATTTATTACAATTTTGAATAGTACAAATTTAAGCTCTCACTATATATATATACAAATTTCAATTACATTACAATTTCAATCACATCACAATTTTAATCACATCACAATTTCAATCGCATCACATTTTTCACTATACATACATTTGCATCTTACTAAATTTCACTCATTCACTCGTATTTGATCTTCAACTCTATTCCAGATTGAATCCAGCATCTGAGCAATCTGCAAAATAAACACTAACGCAGTAAAATTGAAAAAGAAATATTTTGCAGTGTAAAACAAAGTGTGTGTTTTGGAAATATTATTTGCCTTAGTTATTTGGGTTGTTTGTCATCATTTAAATTTGAATTCATCATACACGAACAGTTTGTGACATGCACAGTGTATCACTGTACATGCCACAAGGCCATGCACACCGATATACACTTGATAAAATTGAAGGGACAGGTGTGCACAAGGTCAAACCCAATCAAAAGCTGGGTTCAACTCAAGTGCAATAAAAACAAAGTCAAACCATGAGCAGAAGGTCAAACCCGAGCTTTAAACTGGATTCAACTCAGGTGCATGCAATACAAATCAATGGGTCAAGTTTTTAATGACTCGAACAAGCCTCGACCAAAATTCAATATGTACACATGAAAACAGAGACTAGACAATCACATGCCCAGGCTCAATCAAAGTCAAATGCTTTCAAATGAACAAGACCAAAACAGAAAATAAAATGGCATATGTATATACACATGCAATGGTCAAAACTATTCTGGGGTGAACCAGATTACAAGATAACAAGTAAACCCAGTCCAACAAAAAGCTCCAGACTCGACCAAATCAGTTCAGGTGAAGCAATACTTTCAGCATGAACATGAATGCAAACATCAGTGCAGTTCAAAGCAGTTTCAAAAGGCATGAAGTATGAATGCAAGCATATGGAATAAATTACAAGACCACAACAATGAATTGACCAGAGCACCAGTGAAACAAAATCCCCAAACAAATGGAGGCAAAGCTCAAACACACGTACATATATATATATGAACACACACGTATGGATATATATGTAGTGCACATCAACTATCCAGTGCAGACTCGAAGAACAGTGGACAGAGCTCAATGCAAACCAGTACAGTTGCAAATACAAGTCGATAAGCAAGGCCAAATGAAGACACAGTACATGAAAACTCAACTGAACCAAAACAGTATACAAGAGTACAATGAAGACCAGAGGATTGCAACCAAGTTAATGAACAAACAAAACAACCAGACAGACTCAAGGGCACAAGGACTGAACGAAAGAAAAAGAGGCACAATAATCATACACATATATACATACATACATACATATATATATATATATACACATGTGTATATGCACTGTTTCTAACAGCTAGCTCAATGAACAATACATATGCATCAGGTCGTAAATGCCACAGTGACTTCAACATCAAACCAGACCAGTAAAAACATAAAGACTGCAACATGCTCAAATACAAATGGAGATGCACAGTGCAGACACAAGTATTCATATTCATATGCAACCAGAATGCAAGCAATCAAATTGCAACAGAGTAACAAAATTAAGTGATTCGAGTTTAAGCAATTATCAGAAGCTCAAAGACATAATGGTCCAGGTAGCAGTTTCGAATAAAGACAATATTATCACAAAATCTAAGTAGCCGATATCAACAGCATAAAGATCGAAACCAAAGTCAAGTTTAAATGCCACAAAATCAAAGCTGTGATGACCAAGGAAAAGATCGAACAAGCCAAAGTCAAAGCCGTGATAACCAAGTTAAACAAGCAATGAAAATATACAAATTGAAAAGGTCAGAAACCATCACAAGCATCCAAACGAAAATCAATGGCCAAGCAAGAATTCAAACAATATCGTACGAATGAAAATTAAGGGAATTAATCCCTATTTAAAACCCAATCCTCATTGGCATACGAAGACATCGAGTTTAATCAAATTAAATAGGAAAGCAAAGAGGAAATCACATACCAATTCAAGTCAAACTCGATCGTGAAGTAGCCGAAAGCAAATCGGAGATAGTGAGTCGATACCACGAAGCAAATCAAAGCAGCAGCCACTATAACCGACCAACATTCAACGACTTCAAATTATCATGAAGCCCTAATTGAGGAACGAACGAAAAAGGTAGCGGTTATTTTGACAAAGACATGGCCGATAGCATAAAAGGAAAAAAAGGATAATTTTTATCACCTAACATATTTGGGCCGGCATTTTTTATTGGCTTAATATTTAAAATTAGGTTTTTGAGTTTTTAAATTGTTTTTAAATTTTGTATTTCTCTTTTAAACATTTTTAAAGTCTAGTCGTGTGACTAGGGGACGAACTACGGTGGTGTAGTTCGAGAATTCGCAACTCAGTGGCTAAGTTGTGGTAGGGTTTTGAGCGTAGAGTTAGGTTAGTCGATAGAGGGTGTCGCGAGTTTACATGTGTAAGCGTCTGACTACTTAATTTCTAGTAGAAACCTTAGGGGCAGCACATAGACAGGGTTTTGCCGAAGCTGGGTAAATCTGTGTTCTTCTATTTCTATTTTTATCTGTGCTGCTACTATTCTGCTATTATCTTTATTGCGATTATTTTATACACTTCCGCATTAAATTTTTATAATTAATAGTATCACCCTGTTCACCCCCCTCTAGGGTGAAATTGATCCTACAACCCTAACACTAACTCTTACTCTAATTCTAACTCCCCCTAAATAAAGTACTAATATATATATATATATATGTATGTATGTATGTATGTATGTATGTATATAGATATAAGAATTATATATAATGATCATGATTGTATAAAAACAATAAGTGATATGTAAAATTAGATAATCATAAATGATCATAATCAATCTAAATGTTCTTCCAATCCAACAAAGTTAATGTCACACACATTCAAACAAATCCACACAAATAAAACCAATCAAATCTAAACCAAATCAAGTTTTATTATTTATATAAAACCTATTTAAGCTAGACATTTCAAGGAATTTCAACCCATCCATCAGCGCCAAAGGTTGGTCCGCTTTGATAGCATCCCAATCTTCATCATCTTTGTTGATGGTACACTCTAGGTTGGCGGTTGGTTGTTCTTTATTCAAGGCAGAAATCATCCACTGAATCACATCGAAATGCCTTTCTTGCTCCTTGATCATTTGCATTTGACTCAATTTTAAGTCCTTCGGTTTCTTAGGATGGAAGACAGAATGTTCTTGAATGATTCAACAGTATGTTCGAGGTTTTCGGTTAGTTTTTGGATAGGAGAAGACATTTATTTTTATTAGAGTTTAAGAATGAAAAGGAAGAAGAGAGAGACTTGAAACAAATGATTCTCTGGTCTTAACAGGTATTTAAATGGGTGAAAATTCGTTGGAAATGAATGGATACTTGCTGTCTATTTGATTTTCAAAATTTAAAAAAATTTGAAAAATTACCGTTGTATGTCGACATACATGATTTGCATATGTCGACATATGCACTGTATTTTTCAAACCACTTTATTCTACAATTCTATTGTTCTGGCCTATGATATCATATTTGTTTGACTTTCCAGAGAGCATTGACAATGTATAACAACAAGAAATATAATGTTCATTGACAATAAGGATGAGTACAAGGAATAAAATAAAGATACATGAGATTCAACATAAACATAAAACTAGAAAATCCAAATACAAAGACAGCTTAAATAAACAACTAGAAAGATATAGATGAAGAATAACCACCAAGTTTGCGGATGATCTTTCCAAAGAATTTATCCATTTTGTTGGAAATTGAGGTAAATCTCTATGAGAATGATTTCTTAAGCTTTCTTTGGTTGTGAATGATCTTCTCTTGATTTTTGAGAAGATTTTTGTTGGATGGATTAGGTGACATATTGATACTTTCCAAGGAAGTATCCTCCTTCTCCTTTTGTTCTTCCTCCTCGACTTCCATTTCCTCTTCTTCCTCCTCCTCCTCCTCCTCCTTTTCTCTTATTTCTTGCTCCTCTTCCCAAGCCAACCTTTATTCCTTTTCCGCAAGCATTTCACAAGGCTCGAAAAGGGTGAAATATGCATAAGTGAAATGTTGGCATTATCAAATATTTTTCTAGAAATTATTTCCTCTCCTTTAAGTTCAACACCAAAATAATTAAAAATACAAATAAGATACACACCATGAAATAGTGTGTTTTCATGTTTAGAAAGATTTTTAGGAAAGAGTTCATCTAAAATGACTTAAAACCAACTTATGTCGTATTGACCAGAAATGGTGAAAAGTGCTTTGAAAACCTTTTGTGTCAGGTTATTATAATTACCCATTTTAGGATGATACTTTATTGCAAAAGAAGACTTAAAATTCTTGCATTTGGATGCAAGTTTTTTTTTTCAATTCAAAAGCATCATCACTTTCGAAAATGTCATGGATTACTTCACGAATTCAAAAATCAATTTGAAAAGTTGAAAGGTCCATTCCACTAGATTTGCATTCAAGAATGTGACCCAAAAGTTCACAATTTAAAATAATTTGTGTCCCCTTGACACTACTCCAAACTTCTCCTTCTCTTCCATCATAAAACTTTCCTTTTAAATTTGCATAAAACATCTTCACCAATTTTGGATAACAGACGAATCATTTTGAGAAGCATCGATTAAACCAAGAAATTTATTTTGCAAACAAAGATTAAAAAAATCATAAGTAGGAAAATCTTCAAAAATAGCAAATCTTCCAGGAAAGACTTTTCCGAAAGATATATACTCAATATAGGTTTGCATGGCTTCTTGATCATTAAAAAGATATTCTTTTATTCTCTTAGAAAGCCTCATGGTTGCCTTAGTATTGCTTGAGGATGCCATTGAAGAGTAGTTTGAAGAGATAAGAGAGTTTATGATTTTTGAATTTGAAAATGAAAGTGAAAAATGAATGGATGGAGATAGAGTAAATAAGTAGAGAATCAAATGACATATTCTTTGGTCAAGGGACATCTTTTCAGAACATAGGAGTTGGTGAAAAGGTGGAGGAAAATTCAAATTTTGAATTTGAAATTCAAAATCCGTCTACATATGTTGACATATGCATGTAGGGAATGTCAACATACAGGTCGAAATTTTCAAAAAATGATTTTTGTTTAACTATATCCCATTTTATTATATATATCTATTTATAGTTATTCTATTTACAGAAAAATAATTTTAAAAATATTTTATACTATTATTATATTATTAAAATATATAAAATATTTAAATTTAAAATATTATCACACAATGTTCAACCAATATTAGTAGTAATCTATAGGATATTTTTAACAACCAATGAAGCAACCAAAAAAAAAATTATTCAAGAAATTAAAACTTTTGATATATTAAAAGCATACCTTTTTCCGACCCATTTCACCATTTTATTCTGAATTATGTATTGCTGTGAAGCACATGTTAGCAATTTCTGTATCTGATTCATTATCGCTTGAGAATGTGTTTGAATCGTCTAATGTTGTAGTATAGGCTTTTCTTCATTTTCTGGGTGAATCAATGTTTGGTGTAGTTTTCAGTTTATCGGGGTGTGGATAGTTTCGTTTCAAATGGCCAGGTTCATCGCAGTTATAACATCTAATGCCATTTTCGCTTCCACTTATGCTTCTTGGATTTTTGTTGTCATTTCTTTTGAAATTGTTCATCTTTCTATGTTTTAGAAATTTTCTGAAATTGCTTGTCATCAAAGCAATTTCTTCATCGTCATTGCTATTTGAATTCAGATTATCTGTCATTGCATTAAAAGCTATAGATTTCTTCTCTATTGTTTTGCTTTCTCTCCTGCCCTGCATTTGTGCTTCAAAATACATTAAATTGCCAATTAACTCTTCAATTTTTAGAATGCTAATGTCATTAGCCTCTTCGATTGTAAGAGTCTTTTGATCCCATTCAGGAGTAAGTGAATTGAGGATTTTTTTAACTTGATCTTCTTCAGAAAAACTTTTGCCCACTGCAATAAGTGAGTGTACTATATCTTGGAATCTACTATACATATTAAATATGGACTCATTTTGAATAATTGAAACTGGTTTGTCAACATGGAAATTTTGGTCTGTTTAACCTTACTTGTGCCTTCGTGTGTAACTTGCAAAGTTATCCAAAATTCAAATGCAGACTTACATATAGATACTCTATTAAATTCATTTCCATCTAGCGAACAAAATAATATATTCATAGCCTTAAAGTTACTTTGTGCAACTACTTTTTGGTCAGCAGTCCACTGTGCAAAATTAGTCTCGGGTTCAATATACTCAGTTTGTGTGATATTCCAAGTGTCTAAACCAATTGATTGTAATAAATTTTCATTCTATATGACCAATACTGCTATTAAAAAGTGGAGGTCTAGTAGTAGATTGTCCTTCGACAAATGAGTTACTAACAAGTGTACTAAAAGTGTTACTAACAGTGCTATTACCAGTGTTGGTAGTCAACGAAATATGGATCTTAACGCTAAATTAACATTAGAGGGGGGATAGTGTTTAATTGATTATATGCAATTATATGAATATTTTTCAAATTCTTTAACATTCTACTTGGAATGATATAATTAATAATCACAGAAACAATCACAGAATCAGAATGCAGATAAAAGTAAATGCAGTAAAGGTATAAAAGGAAAGAACACACAAGGATTTTATACTGGTTTGGAGTTACCCTACATCCAGTCCCGCACAATTCGTTGTACGGATTTCTTTTCAATTAGTAAATGAAAATACAATCTCGATTTCAAGGCTATGAGACACACCCTTCAAAATCCCGACCTCTTGGTAGAGTCACTTGATTTCCGGGCTACAAGCACACCCACTAGATTTACGGGCTACTAAGCACAACCAATTGATTTTACGTGCTACAATCACACCCACAAGTATAACAGTATAATTTAATAGAGTTTTACAAACTCAGATCTTCGATCTTGATTACAATTGATCCTATAACTCTTGAATATCACTTTGATCTTGGTTTGAGTGAGAGAGATGAGATAAATCAGATAGTAGATGAAGGAGAATCAAAATAGTGATGACTGAATTTGATTTTGGTTGAATTTCGGCAGAGTTTGGGTATATTTTGGTTTAGAAATCAAGAGAATGAAAATAGGAGGGAAGAATAAGAAAGTAGATGTTAAAAATTCATTTAGAAGTCTGGTATATGTAGGAAAACAACGGTCGTATCCATTCGTGAAGAGATATGACGAAAAGACACTTCTATTTAAATTTGAATTTTGAAAATTACAGCCACTATGTCGACTTATAGAAATTGGATATGTTGATATATCCTTCACAAAAATTTAAAACTCTTTAAAAATATTATTTTGAAAACCCGTTGCTTTGTAAATAATTTGATACTTTGTAGAATCATTTAAATATAGTTTATACATATTTTAATCAAAATATAACTTAATAAAACTTTATAAAATAATTTTGAAAGATTTAATAAGAGTATTCAATATAATGTAAATAATAATATAAAATTAATAAAGTCATAACTTATTAAGGTATAAACAAAAATTCAATATATATAAACTTAAAAACACTAAAACAATATCTTTATAAGTATAAGAGATTGAAAATCATTTTGAGAAATATTTTGAAAAGATTATTTTAAAACCAGGATTTTGAAAATAATTTAAAACAAAATCAGATAAGGAGAGAGTGATCAGGAAAGTGCTATCAAGGTTTTAACATAAATTCTACGACCCTACAACTTATTTGGAATATCTTGAAATCTTGAACTCTTCAATACTCATGAATCTTCATTCTCCAACTCTCGAAATCCTATATCAACACCTTGAATATACTCTTGATACTGTACAATCTTCTTAATCAACACATGTCTAATATCTTGCACTATATACTATATATAACTTGATGAAACATTAGTATCTCCGAGATTAGATTCATACCTTGAATGATTGAGTAACTCCGAGATTAGATTGAATCCCCTCTGAATTTTGCTACGATCTAGAGACGAACACCACCTTTCTTTTTATTTTATTTTGTATTAAGTTTTCCTTCATGAATTTTCAAGTATGGAGCCTTGGTACTTGCAATTGGAATAATGTCATGATGGTCCGAAAATGAAGCGAGGTGGTGTATATAAGTGGCATTAAGAAGTGGTAAAGGAGGAGAAAATATCACATTCTTTCCTACCTTTTCAAAAAAAATTTGAAACACTTAAACCCCCTCGCCTATACACCTATGGCCGCCGTACTTGTGCTTAGATAGGTGTTCAAAATACCCAAACTCATTTAGTAACTAATCGATTTAAACCAAATTTAAATATTTACCAATATCGTATATCGATAATTACATATATAACTTTTATATACACACTTTATTAAATACTAATGACATTAAAAAATTAAATTAAATTTAATAATTAATGTTTTGTAGATATAAATTAATTTAGTCGATTTACAGAAATTATAAATTGATTAAATCGTGTGGTATTTCAAAGTATTCATCATTACGGTTATACGACTCAAAGTTGTAAATTCAATCAGCGATTAATATCGAACAATTCGAATATTAACGTTCACATGTCACCTTAGCTGGTAGTGTGACAGTTTGGCCAAGTTTATCGCTTACACACCTTTTCTATAAAATCCAATTTTACTATTTTAAGCGGTGCAGCTAGTAACGATTATTTACACCAATTCTCTTCGTCAAAACTATATCATTTTAGGACTTATGGAATATCGTTTTGGTCTAAATTCCATATTCAACTCTGTTAGTCCAAACACAAAATCTTTTGTTCAATTGCAATTATTATTAATCATATTGCTCTAATCAAAGATTTTGACTTTGATTTTACTACAGTTGACATGATATTAACCCCTTATAGTTGAGGAGATGAATTCTCTATTAATAGTGTTTCACTTCCAATGCTTCAACTCCGACTCGACTACAGTCACTCGATTGTCGCCATGCCACGATTTAACCATAATCAAAGTGGAGCGTTCACATTGAAGGTCAACAGTATTCTCACGTTGCAAGAACTACGTAATATCGTCACTTCGAGATTCTCCGTTTGACCTTAGTTATATTACCAATAGAAAACTCTCGAAGTCATTCCATAGTTATCAAACAATTATCAGTACATAACCCTTTGATCCTCCCAGTAGCCACAAGTAATACACTTCTCAATATTTGGAAAGCGTTACATACTCTAGTTTCAATAGATGTATCGATATTCTATTTCGAAACATCTTGACTGAGAATATTTAAAGTAATATGTTATTTTTAATGTGGTATATTTCTCATGATTACAACATTGTGTAATTACTATCACGTAACATATCATTTAAAAGTTTTCTATTTAATACAATTAAACTAAAAAATTAATTAACACATCGCAGTATGATAAATATACAATAGAAAGAAAAACACATTTTATTTTGAATGAGATTTTATTACAGACTTAATAATTTACAATAAATTACAGCCTTTGAGCATACCCTAATCTATCACACTACTCTTAACGAGTACATTAATATCTCTTTCTCAATGTATCTTGACTTGGAATATTTAAAGACAAATGTTTTTAATGATTTGATTCAATACTCATGGTTGTGAACTTATTTGTAACTGCAATTGATTTCTCTTTTATCAATCTTTCTTATAGTGTGCCTTTCAAAATACCCTTTTCGTGTGCACTTTTGTTATAGGTAGGTGTGCAAATGGGTCGGACAACATTGGATGGAGGTGCGAATGTTCTGTTCTACAAAAGATTTAGACGGATACGGACCGAACAAAGTATGTTCGAACATTGTTCGTACAAACCGAACAACGAACGGACAATGTTTGAACAATTTGAAAATTATCGATCATTTCGGAACAAACATGTTTTTTTTACATTTTCTAATGTTATACTTGGTGTGGTAGATGAGAATTGTACGAAAACAGAACAGCCGTCATATAGCCACGGACCAAACTGACGTCCGACAATACAAAATTTACATCCCTGGTAAACAGCAATCGGTCGAGGAAGAAGAAAAACTCTGGGCCACAGCGAGGCCGACCCAATTAACATCAAACTCTTTCTTGCGTAGTACCAGTAGAAGAGAGCAAAAGATGATAAAAAAGCGGTTAAAGAAGCTAAAAATTCAAGTGAAGAAAATAATGGCTTCTCTATTCATGGGTCTCTCCTTCTCTCTCTCGCCGTTCAACTCACTTCACTTAACAGAATTAATTTCCGTCCTTGTCAAATTCCTCTTTCGATCATGACCAGCAGAATGATTGGCAAATGTAACAACCTTTCATCTTAATACTCATATTCGGGGCTTTCGATACTATTCCCCATGTCTCTTTCTCCTTCTAAAAATAACCCCTTAATTTTCACTGTTTTTGCTGCGAAAGGGTATAAGATGAAGACCCACAAGGTTGGATTTTGATGATTTTTGTGCAACGTATGCTTGTTTTGAGTAGATATTAGTTTCTATTTTTTCTTTCCTGTTCGTTTCAAGGTCAGATGTTGAGATCGACATGGTGAAATATGTATAATTCTGATGAATACACGTGTTTTTTTCGTAGGCTTCTGCAAAGCGGTTTCGAGTTACAGGAAAAGGGAAGATAGTAAGGAGAAGGGCAGGGAAGCAGCATCTCTTGGCTAAGAAAAATACAAAGAGGAAGCTTAGACTTTCCAAAATGGTTAGCTTGCACTGCTTTTTATTTTTACTTATTACATCATTTACATGAACATTGTATGTGTTGTAAGTGGTAGCTATTTTGAATGCATGTGCAAGGAAAAAGTGAGTAAATACGAACACTATTGGTAGCTGTTATATTACGCACGTGTCATGTGTAATGCATGTCTGGTGTAAATTATTGCATATTCATATTCTCGTACAGAAGTAATGAAACGAAAGTATACAATTTTGCATTCTGTGCAGAAGTCTATATTTTAAATGAGTCGTATTATAACCCAACTGAAACACACTACCCCCATAACGGGGAATGCCGATTTATGGATTTTTCATTTCGGCAAATGATTTCGGTATTTTCTGGAATAAAAAATTAGTCTATATCAAATATCATGCTTAATTTTCCATGTCAAGACATAATAATCAAGGATGTTACAACTAGCAATCTTTAAGAGCTCAACATTTTCATTGGCTTGGTCAAGTGAACATGTTCCATTGTGTTTGTATTTCTGTATAGTGTCAGTACGGTGTGCGTAACACCATACAAGACTAACGTGGTTGCTCGTCAATCGATTTGTATTTCATATCAGCTTACTTACTGCCACTGTCATAGTGAAACCCGCTATTGTTGCTAGAAATAGGCTATGATATTATCTGCAGTGACCCGTACTCACACATAATATAAATATGATGCCCAGCTGAAGTACTATGGTCACAATGTGCCATACCAATTTGCGTGTTTTCGTTTCTTATATTCTCATCTTGTTTGAAGTGAAAGTTTGGCATTTATATGTCAAACTTAGCGTTCAAGTTGCAATGTTTGTATATATAACTAAAAGTGTTATACAAATTTACTTTATGATAACTTGCTTGCTGTAATAACTTAAGAATTTCAAGAGTCATATGTTTAACAAACATTTTGTTAATCTTATTTATATTAGTCTGTTATTTATATTCATCATCTTTGTTTTCACCATAGATCAATGAATGAGATCGGTTACATAATGAACCTAATAATGATTTATTCTAGTTATATTACGGTCTCCATGTTTTATACTTATATGTTTATTATATAGTATCTTATGCGTTGTAAGATGTACGATATGTTTTGAATTTGTTTGATGTTTTTTTACTTTTATTATCGCTCTACGTTGATCGGGTACCATTATAGTTTACTCTAACCTATATCAGACTAGTTAAATGAGATTTCAAATTATACCTTTGGATTTTGATACTTTCCATGGGTGGAAAAATGAAACAGGACATGGAAAGGCTGCAAACTCACCATTGCCAAGTCTAGGATAGATTTTATTTATTATAACAGATGTTTGATTGATATTTTTTAAACATTTCAAAAAAATATATATATTTCTAGACACCCTAAACTTAATCAGCGGCTTCGGCTGTACGTGCCACATTTTATGATAACAGATGCATAGTATATATGGTACTGTGATTCCAAAGGACGACAGTGACTAACTAAACTTACTACTCATGTTTGATTGATATTTTCAAGTAAAGAAGATTTGAAAGATATTTGAGATGATGAGTCAAATATATTGTTTCTTTTATTGCATTAAAAAGAGCAATGAATTATCTCCATAAGAAAGAGAATGATTTGGAAGATTGAAGTAATTTAACAATTTCCTAATCAGTTGATTAAAGAAGGAATCTTATCAGTCGCGTGCAAATTAGATAAAATTGAAAAGTCAAACGGATAAACGTTTCCAATATGAATAAGAGAATTGATGAGGCGTTGATTTATAACCATAAATCAATTGCTTTAACGCTAAGTAATAATCTCTATATAAAAATAGTAATTCTGTAGAGATTAGAATCATCCTCTCAAGTTGCCCGCGGGTGCGGCGCAGTGGAAAGGATGTTTGGGTTCTGCTAAAAAGACCCAGTTTTGATTCTTACCATTCGCTTCCCTATCCTATATAAATTTACCCGAGGTATGAGGGCTTGGATCAGTAGACGACTTTACTATACCATTTTCAGGAGTTTACCGGTTCGCCGGGTTTTTCTGGATTTTCAAAAAAAAAATCATCCTCTCGAGTTGTATTTCTTATTCTTCTTCTCAGCCTCGATTATCAATCTTGTAAAAAAAATTTTTTCTTAGAAAGTAATACAATTTCCTTTCCACAAAGTGAATGTACACTATCTCGCAATAGTGAAACCACTATAAATCTGCGTGAACTCTCTATTTGCTTTCTTCTGTGATTTGTTGTTTTGTATTCTCCTGCTATTGTTTGTTTTATCGCACTACAACACGATCTTATTGCATCTGCATTTATTTAAGTTGATTTACAGTCATTTGTGTAAAATTACCCCAACAATCTGGTATAGGAGCTTTGAAGGTTGTTGCTGAAGCCTAGGTCTAGAATGTGATCGATAAGATGACAGGATCTGGAGATGGAAGTGAGGTTAGACCTACCCAGAAGTATGCACTCTACACTAGGGGTTCATACGCAACATTTGGTTCGCAGTTGGCTATAAAGAAGTGGAACATAGATAATGATTTTGAGAAGTGGCAGTGGAAGATAAATGCGGGATTGAGAAGAAATCGTGTTCATCAGGTTGTGTTTGACACAGAATCATTGCCAGCGGATATCTTAGAATTAGAAAGGAAGGAGATGGAAGAATGGGCCTTTACTATTCTCTAATAGGCCATGAGTGAGAACGTCATCTCAGATATTAGCAGTGAAACTACCGCTAGAGGTTTGTGGAAGAAATTGGAGGATCTCTACATGAAAAAGTCGCTTATGAATAGGCTAATCTCGTTGAAGATTTTCTTCACTTACAGATGCGGGAAGGTAGGTTGTTGAAAGCACATCTTAACTTTTTCGATGACGTGATGATGAAGATGAAAGCTGTTGATTTGAATGTAGACAAAGAACAAAAAGGCTATGGTGGTAAACAAAAGACTATGGTGGTATTGTGCTATCTTCCAGAGCGATACACGGTATTCACTAACAGTTTGATCTATGGCAGAAGCACACTGATACTAGAAGATGTGAAGACGGGACTCCTGAGTGAAGAGATGAGAGATCAAATGAATATTATGAGCGAAAGTGTAGAAGCTAGTAGTAGTCAAGGGCTGTTCGTAGAGAGAGAGATGGAAAGAAAGAAGAAGAAGGAGAATAATATCAAAGGGCGTTCCAAGTCGAGGAAGTCTGGAAGTGATTGGAGAGGCAAGTCTAAAGACATCATGTGTCATCATTGTATGAAGCATACCACTGAAAGAAAGATTGTCTAGATTTGAGAAAGAGAAATAAAGCAGATGGTTTTTCATCTATTACGGTGGAGAATGTTGTTTCTGATGATTTGTTGACTGTATCTGTTTTCGATGTATCAGACCATTGGGTGTTGGATTCAGGGGCATTTTTCACATGACGGCTAGAAAGGAGTATTTTTGTTCTTATGAAAGTAAGAAGGAAAGTGCTATATTGATGGAGAATGATGCTACTTGCAAGTCATTAGGAGAAGGATCAGTGCATATTCGCATGTACGATGGCGTGGTGCACATCATCACTGGAATCCGCTATGTTCCAGGTTTAAGGAAATCTCTTCTGTCTTTGGGTCAACTAACATCTTAGGGTTGCAAGATTACGATAGAATCGAATAGCTTGAAGGTGACATGTGGTGCTCTTGTATTGATGAAATGGGTAATGGTTCTGAATCTTTATCCGCTGAAATGATCTACAGTTTTTGGATAGTCGTGTGTTGGAGTTGATAGTTCACGAGCTTTGGATGCCACCGGACTTTGGCATCTCAGATTGGATCATGTTTCGAAGAAGTGCTTGGAGCTGCTTCGTAGAAGAAAGATGATCAAAGGTGAAAGCTTCAACCATTTAGAATTCTGCCAAGGGTGTGTATTGGAAAAACAGATGAAGGTTTCTTTTGGTGTTGGTAGACATGAGTCCAAAGGAGTACTAGAGTATGTCCATACGAATATTTGGGGGCCATAGCTACAACTTCTATTGGAGAAGCTATGTATTTTATCGATGACTGCTCTCGAAAGGTTTGGGTGTTCGTGATGAAAGCTAAGTCGAAGTCCTGAGAAGTTCAAAACTTGAAAGACACTGGTAAAGAATGAAGTCGGAAGAAAGTTGAAGGTGCTAAGATCCGACAGTGTCAGTGAGTTTTTTCTAAGGAGTTCATAGATTTCTGTAAGCAGCATGGAGTTCGGAGACTTCACTACACTCGGAGATCCGCAATCAAACGAAGTCGCCGGAAGGATGAATATGACTACTGGAGAAAAGTTGTTGTTTGAGATTGCTGGCGGGTTTATCTAGAGGCTTTTGGGCTGAAGCTTTATCGACTGCAGCGTATAGTATCAATTAAATTCCATAGTCAGCCATTGATGGGAAGATTCCAAAGGAGTGGTGGAAATGTACATCTATACATATCATTTATTTTCGTATATTTGGTAGCCCTGTGTATGTTCACCATACAGGAAATGACAAGTTGTAGGCTAAAACCTATCAAAACATATTTTTGGGCTATATAGAAGGCATCAAATGGTATTGCATTTGAAACCCTATTGATAGAAAGGTAGTGTACTCTAGACGTGTCACATTTGATGAGTCCGCTATGTTCAAGCTGAAGAAGAATCCGCCTAGTTCGGTAGATTCAAAAGCTGAAAGGTCTAAGGAGATGGAAACTATTCCCATATATCAGCCTAGTAGTAGAGTCAGAGCTGCAAGAAGACTGCGTAATTGCAGTCATTGACACATCACATGAAAGTCCACAAAATTCCTTTAGCAATGATGGTGATAGTCATGAAGTTAGAGATGATTCAACTCAAGGTGGAGTTGACAAAAGCTTAGGCGAAATTACACCTTTTCGGGCTAGCTTTAGAGTTAGAAGACCACCAAATATGTATGGAGACTGTAACTATGCAAATCTTAGCCTTGATGATCAATTTGACTGTGCACTATATATAGTGCAAGCTGAACTTTTCGACCTTGAAAAAACTATGAGTTCGAGTGTCAGCTCAAAATGGATGCATGCTAAGCTCAAAATGGATGCATGCTATGGTGGATTGGATAGATTCGTTGAAGAAGAATCAAACTTGGAAATTGGTACCACCTCTCAGGGAAGCCGATCCATATGTTGCAAGTGAGTATATAAGATGAAAGACAATGGAAGATACAAGGCTAGACCTGTTGCAAAGTTCGAATATTGCTCGAACTTGATTCGCTTGCTGAAGTGCTAGGTGTCACTTGGTGGCACATGAGGAGAGTGAGTTGGTAGATGGAGATTGATAGGTCCTACTTGGAGAGGGTACTTACAATATTTTGTTGGCGGGCGGTGGTTTTATCGGAGTTCGTTGACAAAGTGCAATGGATGATGAACATGCCGAAGCTTATTAGGAAAGTATTCATGGTATTTTGTCCAAAAGTTTCTTGGAGTAAAATAATGTTAGTGGAGTCTGCAGGCTTGAATGGAAATATAGTTCCATAATAGAGAAAATTTGGAAGATATTGTTCATTTGAATAATACGATATTTTCAAATAAAGAAGATTTGAAAAATATTTTAGATAATGACTCAAATATATTGCATCTTTTATTGCATTAAAGAAGGTAACGAATTATCTTCATGAGAAGGAGAATGATTTAGAAGATTGAAGTAATCAAACAATTGTCTAATCAGCTGATTAAAAAAGAACTTATCAGTCGCATGCAACTTGGAGGAAACTTGAAAGTCAAACGGATAAATGTTTTCCATATGAATATAAAAATTGATGAGACGTTGATTTATAACCATAAATCAATTACTTCAATCCTAAGTAATCTCTATATAAAGATAGTCACTATGTAGAGATTGATATCATACTCTGAAGTTGTATTTCTTTTTCTTCTTCTTAGCCTCCTTTATTAATCTTGTAATTTTTTTTTCTTAGAAAGTAATAAAATCTTCTCTCTCCAAATTGAATGTGTACTATCTTATGATAGTGGAACCACTAGAAATCCGTGTGTGAACTCTCTATTTGCTTTTTTATGTGATTTGCTGTTTTGTATTCTCCTGTTGCTGTTTGTTTTATCGCACTATAACACGACCTTATAGCTTTCACGTTTATTTGGATTGATTTACAGTCATTTGTGTAAAATTACCCCACAGATCATAGGTGACAACTCTTCATCTCTCCATGCCTTTCTTCTCTCAAAACTGATTTTCTCTCTCAAACCTATGCAATCAAATCTCCACTAAATCCTCTCCATGCTGGCTCTCTTTAGTCGCTATGTTTTCGCAACTTAGTGCTCTTAAGCAACAGTTCTGCTTAGAGCCTCGCTGTTAACGTTGAACCCTCTAAATTGGAGGTTTTAGCATCCGTTTCAGCAATTTTAATATAATTTTTTTGGTTTGTCCAATTCTCTTTTAAACTCAATTAGCAAAACTAGGGTAATAGCTAGGTTCGACGCATAAACACCCACTATAATTAAATCACTACAGGCGTCCACGTTATCGATCAAGTCATTTCCCGTGATGTGAGACTAATAAAAAATTTGTTTTGACAATTGTATATTGTTTTGAATATAAATAAATTTTGCACTTCCGCTATTTTCTGCAATATCACTGTTATACTATTTTGCATCTTCATTGTTCTGGAATCATCGAGCTTTTTAACTGCACAACTCACAAGTGACAACCCACCTAACATCGATACAGTTGGCTTCACACCAGCCCTTCCCCGCAGACAACAACGTTTTGGGTTAGGTGTTTGAAAATCATCTGATATTCCTTATCAAGGTACTGTAGGTGCATCATTTTCTTACGCGAACAAGCAATTAATTGCCGCATTTCAAAAATTGTAGATTGGGTTCATTCAAAGAGTACCAATATTATTAATTTGAAACCAAACTTGAAGGATTCATCTCCTAAATCTGTAAGGACTTGGAGGTAAATTCTTACTGAGGAAATTTTTTTCCAATCTATTCACCTTTATCTTACATCAATGCTTTTGAATTCAATAAAGCTAAATGTGCTCAAATGGCTACTGAACTAATCAGTGCAACTAGATCAAAATGGGAGAACTCTTTATGTGGTTGGTTCCAAACATTTTTATTAATATTTCAAAACTTATATTTAATGGTGATTGAAAACCTATGAACGGTTTTTATATTATCAAGTTTGATACAAAAAAGCGATTGCGAATCGGTAGTTCGTAATTATATGATCAAAGTGTCATGATCAGTAAGTTGATTCCTGGTATGAACAAAGTTTTAAACCTTGTTCATAATTCCCAAGATAACTTGGTAGATGAAACTTCAAACATATTTTTTTATCTTATGTGATACTCATCTCACTCGAGATAATAAAATTTCAATCCAAGACATGGATCGAGATATTAGTTCGAGATCTCATCAAAAATACGAGATTTGAAACCTTGGGTATGAAATTATCAAAAAAATTCCTCGACCCAGTTCTAATTTGGATTAAACTTCCATGACTCGATCTTTATTTTTTGACTGAGGATGTGATTTGCAATATAATCTCCATGATTGGTAATTCAATAAAGTTAGAACAAGTGCCGTGGTACTTGTTAAAATGTTGTTAGCTCTACATTCACTAAACAGATTCCTATTCTTGACACAAATAATAATTTTATTTGACAACCTATTATTTGTGAATCTACACCCCTTAAATGTATGAAGTGTTATTGCTTTGGTCATGTTGATAAGTATTGCGGAGTTTCGAAAATATGGGTTCCGAAGCAAAATTTCAACAATCAATCAGATGATAACAATATGTTGGTCGAAAGTTTGCAATTTACAGAGAAAAGTAATGACATTTTAGAATATGTCTATGATAAATAATAACAATTAAACAAATACATTTCAGAACAGCAGTTCAGTCTAATGAATTGAACAGTCCTTGTACTCAAATACATTGTGAAACAAGTTCAGTTATTAACCAAGACATTTTAAAGGCACCTTACTTGACAAAGAAGATCAAGTTGTGCAATAATTTCCTAATTCTGCACTAGAGTAGATTCAACCTGAAATGAGTGCACTCCACTATCTTAAAAATCAATATATGGGCATATTCACATGACAACCTTATCGTGCGATTCCTTTTGCTTTTTGTGTGTTGTGTCGGCAATTTTATCCATATATGTGGTCTTTTGTTAGTCTTTGTTGTTTCGGGTGAATTTCACTTATTTGGATTTTTGCCCATACGTTTTTTGTAATCCTTTTAATTATTATATTATTAAATAAAGTACCAATTTCAAAAAAGAAAGAAAAAAGAGGAAGGAAAAAAACAATACATCATGCTAAACCACTCCGTTTATTTTTCTTTAAGAATTTAGATTTGAACCACAAATTATGATCCAAAAGTCATTAGTTCTTCCATAAACTTTCACATTCATGACTGCTCCTTCATAGATTTACAAAATTTGGATAGTATACTTCTGAGAAATCATCTACTTTATTAAACCCTGTCATAATATTCTCTAAGGATTTTGTCATGCGCTTTCTTCAAGTAATTGGAAAATGTACACAAATGTAGTCCATTATCAGTCTTCACATGTTTTTTTGTTGAGGTGTGGTAATGCAATCTAGGATGATACCAAATTGTTTTTGTTATATAGTTTTCAATTTTTTTTATTTGCAAATTCAATAACGCTGTTCAAACATTCACAGTGGCATAATGTGACATGCTAAGATGATACTCCATTAGGTAGAATAATTTTTAATGTTACCTTTAGACATGCCGTTGAATGATTTAACTAAACATTCAGTGAATATCTCACATGCATTTTCCAAATCATGATTTACCTTGATATAGTAAATTTTATCCACGGCTTCTCTAACTTTCAGACTTTGATTCTTCACCTAAAGTCGTAAGCTTTTTTCTTCTTATAATATTTATTATCACTTGTGTATTACAAGAAGCTTAGTTTATCAAGATAAGCTCAGACTTAATCCCCTTTGATTAAAATTCTTTGATCTTAATTGACTCGAGTCTTTTCCCTTATTGCAATTATACCTAAAGATGAAATGCACACTTTTTTACATCTGAAAACTAATTTGATTATATTAAAGAAAAGCTTATTTTTTTAATCTTGTTTTTCAGTCTCTTTTTTGCTATTTTCTTCTAGAACTCCTTTTCTTTTGCTCAGGTATATAATGATTAGGCCAAATCCTCTTCTTGTCATTGAACTGTTCATGTTTTGTTAACAAGCTTCGATACGATGCTGAAGAAACTATATGTTCTTTTTAGATTTTGATTTATTAATTTTTGTTTTTCTCTTACATGTCTTATGATTTTAATGCTATGCTGTTCAAGGTGGAGCGGAGTGCTAGGCGCTAAGAATGTTTTAGAGTCCAAGAGGAGTCCATGCGGAGCGGAGCGCTAGGCGCTAAGAATGTCTTTAGAGTCCAAGCGGAGTCATGCGCTAGGCGTTAAGAATGTCTTTAGAGTCCAAGCGAAACCCATGTGGAGCGGAGCGCTATGCGTTAAGAATGTCTTTAGAGTCCAAGTGGATTCCAGGCGGAGCCTAGACGAAAATAAGTGTTGACTACATAATTTGATACAAAATTATTTTTCATTAAATAACAATAAGAAAGTAACTATATATAATATGAAACTTAATTTGTGTTGATTAGATCATCACTATTTATAGTAATATGGGTGATATACACACACACACAAACACGCGCGTGCGCAATTCAAGTTTATCGTTAATATATTAGAGAAAGAAACAAAATCCTATTATAGTCTACAACAATGATAAAACTTATACATAATAAAATTTATGGCATAACTATAACTAAATATTCGTGTACTTAACAATCGTGACTTCATAAAAGACAATAATAATTGTGAGTAATTTGAAAACATTTAATTGTAGTAGAATACTCCGGGTTATATTCCAAAAATATTTAAAACGGAATTAAAAAATAAATAGAATAAGAAAGTGAAAGGAAGAACCATTAAAATCATATTTTGAAGAAGTAAAAAGTTAACAAGAATTTGTTATTGTATATTTCTTTTTTAAACCAGAAAATCAATTAAGTAAGCTTTGGAAAACATGAAAATGCACGTTTATTTTTAATTATTAATAGACTAATTATTGAATGATCTTCAATATATTTTGATATGAAATATATCAAGTGTAAATAAATTTTAAATTTTTATTAGAAGATAAAGAACTTCATAAACAAACAAAATAATTGAGTCTTTTTGGTGTAATTATATTTAATTTAGTCAAAGTAAAAAATTATACCAAAAACGCCTATGTTTTAGCGCCCTAAGAAATACTTAGCGCTTAGACGGTATCTGAGATAAGGAGCGGAATAAAGCGTCAAAAAAAAAGCTAAGCGGTAGAATTGTCAAATAGCACCTAAGCGGTGCCCTTGACAGCATAGATATGTATAGAATGTTGTTGATCTATTTTAGTAAAATTCATGCCAATTCAAACTGTTACTGTCTATTGATTTAGATTGTCATTAAATCAACATAATTTTAAATTTGAAGTCTCGAACTATTTGGCAGACAATTACACATCTCTACTATTAATATTGTAAATTCAACCAATAGAATTTCCATCATGTTCTTTTGAAATTTCGAAAATACCATAGATAATATTCCTTCTTGACCATCCATTAGCGGAATCTCGCAATCAATTTGCAACCTTCACCATCATCTCCTTCCTATCTATCCATCAACGAAATCTCACTATCGATTTGCAGCTTTCGCTATAAAAATTGCTTGAAATAAAGATGCATGTAATCACCCACACTTTTGCACTTATAGCCACACTAATGCGTGCATTTATACTAGTATAAGGCAGTTTATCTCCGCATTTATTTCTCATGCATTTTTAAAGTACGTTCTTGCATAGTACTTGTTAAGATTTGGAAGTTTCCATTATAACAGGATCAACGTATTTTTTGCCTCCTTTTCTTATAATCAAGAAAAATAACAATAAACATTGATTACCAATAATAAACCAAACAAATAGGCATCATAAATTGTCATTTGTTGTTTTGAAATAAAAACGCACGCCTAGGTGCAACGTGCAAAAAAGCTCAAGGGGCAAGTTGAGGTATTTTGAATTGACTACTTTGGTTAGAATAAATCATGGTCGATGGAGTAATATTATATGAAAATAGAAAATATTCACAGATTTGTTTTTTGAATCTGGTCCAATGGTTTTTGGCTTAATATAGAAAAACATTAGCTTATTCAGCCTTTGACGGCAAGTTATACAAAAATAACCTCATATTGCACCCTTTTGTATACACGATGATTTGACAAAGATTGTTTTAAAACCATGACATACGCAATAGTGTTCTCGAAACCATAAATATAGTTAGGACATTGACATACGTACAAAATTAAAAGGAGGGGGGACACCACATATACTTCGTGTAGATCATGGGGTGAGTAGTGGGAGTTGTCATTTGTGAGGCTTGAATGTGTGACCTCTGATCAATTGATTGTAATATTTTTATACTAAAAATCCCATGGGACAACACACATGCACACACGCACGTGCTCATGCATCCGCGCGCACACAAACGCGCAATTCTTACAATAACGACGGGAGAAATTTAGATATCTTATAATTTCCTCTTTCGTTTCCCTCCGTCTTTTTGTGCAAAAATAATCCTTAGCAAAATAAATCCTTGTAGATAAGATATATTGATTAGCAATTTCATTTACATAAAAATTTGAATGATTTTGAAACTTTTAACCTTTTAAAATTATATTTCAAATCAATGGTGAATATTTTGATGGTTCATATTAGATTGTGATTTTAACGAGGTTAATTGTTTTGAGATGATTTAGTTTTTTTAGATGATCTTGCTAATGAATATAACGTATCCACAAAAATTTACTCTGTTTTGAATTTTTGCAATAAAATAAATAGAAAAGAATAGCGAGGAGGTGAGTAAATTTGTGAGGACAACAAGGATGTTCCGAGCCATCATATAATCTCACATGATTGCCTAGTAGAGTAAGGTGTGAAGTTTGGTGACAAGTCACTAGTGCACTCGTGAGATAATCTATTAGTGGTTAAAACTGTTTACTATGTTGTTAGCTCAAATTTGTCCATTAAAATTTGCCAAAGAAGTGTGGTCGGTTGAAGTAGGGTGTACTATTTCATCTACTGAACCAACGTGTGGCTTGCTTTGATTAGTTGGTACAAATAAACTTTTTCTTTCACAAAGTGTATGGTACATAAAACATACAAGAAATCAAACATGCTTTATAAAGAGAAGAAAATAGATAGAGGATGAAAATTGCGTTATATCATGCTCTGGTGTATAATGGGATAAAAACAACTCATTGATTTATTTGGACCCTCACTCATTTTCGGAAACCATGGTGCAAACCTGTCAAGGATAGCTATATTTTTACCCAAAAAGTTAGTGTATACCGCATAAGATATTTTTAAATAACAAAAGGTGAATAATGTACTTACTATGTTAGGGTTGATTGATATATGCATGTGTCTTTGTAAGGTTAATGACTCCTTGTACTATTGTGATGATGAAAAGTGAAAATTGCACATACTATGCTAGATTCTGATAGATATGAGCATGTATGTTGACTCCTTGTCTTATTGGAGTATTACGAACCAAAATAGTGAGAATATGGTTGATATAATGCTTCACCATCATTATTGCAAGAAATGGATCTTAAATTGCTTGACCATTCATATTTTCATTGTTGCATGAAACATTTGAATTCCTAATGAGTAAAAGATTTCAATTTATGTTTACACAAATATTTGTTCTCATTTTTTAAAACCACCACGGCAGGGTTTTGTTTGTTTTTTTGGTGGAAATGGGGAGGGGGAGGGGGGAGGGTTTGGTTTTGTTAGGGGTATACTTGGACAGTCTTAATGATGCCAAAGCTTCCATTATTGTTAATTTCTAAAGTTGACACGAACAAGATAGTTTGATTTTGGGCAATTTTGCAAGCGAGGTGTGAGTCAGTCAATTCTTGAACATCCATTGTATTCTCTATATTTGAAGGCAACATCAAGGATGCATACTAGTGGATGTATTCTCTATATTTGAAGGCAACATCAAGGATGCATACTAGATAAATTTACTGTTTTAATTATTGTTAGTACTTGTAAGTTGTTCTTCTTTGTGGAGCATTGGATGAGATTTTCATATAGGCTATGTGAGATAACTATCATAATAGACTTTTTGAATTTATTGTCAAGATTGCCCTCGTTTTGAGAACTTGGGTTTACAAATGTGCATGTTTATAAGCAATACATGTTGCATTCTGCGCATGCACATTCATGAAATTTGTTGGCCCATCAATGGTCTGATGTGTTGTGCAAAAATTTAATTAATTTGCACTAACTCCAAAACTGCAGCGGAATACTAAGGGGTAGAAACAACCAAAAGAAGGATCTAGCTTGTCGATTAATTATCAACCACTAATTCAATGAAAAATAATTACCAAACAATGAAAAACAAAAGAATAGAGAACACAAAAATTTAACGTGGTTCGGCTAGATTGCCTATGTCCACGGACCCAACAATTATTCTTTATTTTACTGAAGAAAGAGAGTACAAGAGAGATTACAAAATTATAGATAGCAAAGTGGAGATACTAACCTATAATTACAAATCGAATAATTAATTTCTCCAAAGATTTTTTGTGCTCTAAACCTTTAATTTGATTTGACTACAGAAATTAGAGTTTATTGAAGAAGATGATAACGGTGGATGATCTCTCACACACTAATATGAAGAGGAGCTTCCTTCATTTTGATGAATGAGTTACTTGAAGATTAAGAAAATTAATTGTTTAATTATCTTGAAATCTTTTCAAATATCCATGATTTGATTTTTATGCAAATGGATAATGATGATCTTGATTTCCATACTTTTCCTCAATTGATTAAATCTCCATGTATAAATTTTTCTATCCCCATATAACGAATCTTTTGACTAATTTAAAGATAGCTAATTGATTGGTTTTCTTTCTTATAAAACAATCACTCGTAACTTTCCTCTTTTTCTTTCCGCCTATAACCTATAAGATCAATTAGCTAAATTCTTTTTTTCTTTGACAAATATTTAAATCACTTAAATTTAATACTCCACCTTGATTAAAATATAACAATCTCTCTTCATCACCACATCTTAATAAATTGTTGGGTCTATGCCACATGACGTCGAACTCAAGATGAGCAAGTTTGAGCATTGTTGTCCAAACAGAACTTCAAAATCTTTCCCAAGCATAAGAAAAATAGTATGCACATCAACAAACAAAATGCATACGAGAAAATACCAAAATTATTCAACAAATCCGATGTTGAAGACGAACATGTAGATACTAAGCTTCGAGAGACCAATGGAGATTTAACAGCGCGCTTGACCTTCTCCATTCCAAATTGAGTGAGGACATACCAAGGTTCAAGGTTCCGTCCGGCACCCTGGAATTCCGGCTATCTCGGCCCGGTTCCGGCGGTGTCCGGGATGGAATTGCCTAAAAATTCCGATTCCTTTCGAATAGAAATTTTTTTTTGAAAATTTCCCGTGTCAAATGGTGCAAGAATAAAAACAATCATGAAATACTAAATGATTCGAAGAAGAAATATCCACATAATTAAATAAAAAAAGGTACCAATTTCAGGATTGTATTAAGTAGATGCATTGAATTTGAGTACAAAAAAGACTCTTCAAACGCAGTACTCTTTGATTTGAAATGGGCATCATGAGGCAGCTGAGACGAGGAATTAGAACATGGAGATGGAGATAGGGCTTCATGTAACTGGAGGACTTCCTCGTCTTTGCAATAGAAACAGATTTGGGCTTTTAGAAGGAAATATGAGATATTGGGCTTGAAAAGAGAGGATATATTGGGATGTAGCTTCTTAATTAATAAATTAGATAGATATTGAATCTTATGGATTTAAAAGTCATGTTTTTATTTATGTGATAGATATTTTAGTAGTACATATTAATTTACTTATATGGGAAAAAGTATTAAAAGGAAACAAATTCCGGAACCGGAATTTAAATGGAATTTTCAAAATATTTGAAACGGTACCGAAATTGTAAAAATGTCAAATGACCGGAACGGAACTGAAAACCAAAATTTAAAACCTTGGGACATACTTAACATTATCTACTCCACAAGAGTTTTGTTAGACTTTCCTAAGTCAACACCAACAAGCTCCGCAACATTCAAAGCATAAGATGAAGAATCATCGCTACAAATATGCTTACAAATAGGGCTAACTGAACCAAAAGGCCTTTCCTGCAACTGAGCTCCACCTAGAGTCTGAACCTCTGTAATCTTCTCATCAACCATGATATCATCGGAAATACCAATATTTCTTCGAATATGAAAACAATCCGATGACTCCAAATGTGTTTGGCAATTTTCTGTCCTCACAATACCATCACTTAATAGAGGCTCCAACTTCAACAAAGACCTCTCATCAAATATTGCATGCCTGCTAGTCACAATTCTCCTAGTTGTTTTACACCACAACTCATACTTCTTCACTCCTTCTCTATGGTCTAACAAAATGTGCTTGATTTTCCTAGACTTCAACTTATCATGTCTCTCATCTTTTAAATAAGCTGAACAACTAAACACTTTAAGGAAAGAATAATCAACATGCTCTTTTTTCCATATCTCTTCTGGGATCTTCATATCTATGGCAATAGAAGGTGTACTGTTAATGAGAAATACTGTCATAGATATCGTTTCTGCCCAAAATCCCTCTTCTAGACCAGCAGTCATTCTCAAGCTCACAGCTCTCTCCCATAATATCCGACACATGCTCTCCGCCACTCCATAACAATGCGACTCAACAGAAATAGAAAAATCTTGAACTATATGTTCGGACGCACAATATATAGTGAATTCTTGTGACATAAATTCACTACTATTTCCAACTTTGAGAATCTCCAAACGCTTCCTCGACTGCTTCTCTACCAAGGTCTTCCACTTACAAAACTGGGAAAATATTTCGTCTTTGACCTTTAAGAAATAGATTCGGACCTTACGTGAGAAATCATCCACAAATAAGACGAAGTAACTGGTTCCACCAAAAGATGCAACTGGGATGGATCCCTGCACATAAGAATGAATATACTCTAGAAACTTCGTAGCTCTAGGTCTTCCAACATCAAATGTGACATGCTTCTTCTTTCTAAAAAACAATCTCCACAAGAGCTAGGCTTCAACTGATAAACACCATCAATCAACCTCCGCTTCTTTAATATTTCAAGACTCTCCTCATCAACATGACCTAAACGAAGATAGCATAACCGAGTTGAATCTGGAATACAAGAATTAGTAAAAACTACTGAATTTTCTAAGATTGTCTCTCCATGAAGCCTATAAATATCATCAACACGCACCCTTTTCATCACTACCAAGGAACCCTTTCACCACTCTCAAATTCTCTCCATCTATTACTATCCTCATATCAAGTCTACTTAAAGCTCCAATTGACAACACACTTCTACGCAACATTGGAACATGTCTAACATCCGTGATAGTCCTAATAACACCATCATGCATCTTAAACCTCACACTTCCGACGCCCACAGCATGACAAGATGTGTCATTCCCCATATGAACTGCTCTGCCATCAATCTTCTTGTAACTGATAAAAAAGCTCTTATCTGGCGTCATATGACAAGAGGCTACATAATCAATCACCTATTATCTAAAGGTGAAATACTGGTTGAAAATATTGATGTATCTGCATCGCTTCTATCTGCATCTGATCTAAATGCTGCCGTAACTGAAGCTTTCTCCTTCTTCTCTCTCTTCTTTCTAACATCTATTACTATCCTCATACCAAGTCTACTTAGAGCTCCAACTGACAACCACTTTTACGCAGCATTGAAACATGTCTAACATCCGTGATAGTCTTAATAATACCATCATACATCTTAAACCTCACATTTCCGACGCCCACAACATGACAAGATGTGTCATTCCTCATATGAACTGCTCTGCCATCAATCTTCTTGTAACTGATTAACTAGCTCTTATCTGGCGTCATATGACGAAAGGCTGCAGAATCAATCACCCAACTTGTACTATCTGAAGGTGAAATACTGGTTGAAAATATTAATGTATCTCTATCACTTCTATCTGCATCTAATCTAAATGCTGCCGTAACTGAAGCTTTCTCCTTCTTCTCTCTCTTCTTTTTAAGAGCTGGACAATCTCGTATGAAATTCCCCTTCTTCTTACAATAGTAGCAAACACCTCTTCTATAACCCTTGAAGTGAGACCTATGCATATCTCTTCTACCTTTAAGGTGCTTCTGGCTTTTATCTCTTTCTCTAAATGACCAAAGTTGTTGCTGAAGAATACCGACATTAGTCTTCACCTTCCATGCTCTAAAAACTACCTTTCTAACAAATTTAGTAATGCCATAATTTTTCATAACACTACTAAAAGAATTAGTCATTGGTAACTAATTTAGAATAAGACAACTAGCTCTGGAACCAATCTGTTGAAATTTTCGGCACCCCCTCGCATCTTCGGTTATGCGTACACTTCATTTAGTGTAGAAGATGTAAGACCACTGAACGAAACTCTTTTTGTGCCAGCGTCATGATTGGATATTCCTACATCCTCCTAGAGCACATATATTTTCATGGCAATATTTATTTGTAACAAAAGGAACCCCCTTATTGTTACATGCTACAAATCTCATATATATGCTCATCTCTTTTAGAATATCTTATGATGTGAGACTAATCATAATCCAATCTACGTACCCACTCTAATACAATGCGAGCCATATCCAACAGATCTCCATCTTGACGAGCATTTTCTCAATTCAACTTGAAGTTATACGGAGTCCTCAAACACTTGGATAAGGTCGCTAACACCTTCAGCAGTTTAGATTAAGTCGCTACCACCTCTAGCAGTTGGGCCAAGCCGTTTCACAAAGTGTTCTCTTTTCCACGGTTGTAGCAGGCCGCGTTCTAACTTATAACTTCATCTTAATGAGAATCCTGAGCTCAAACCACATATTGGAGCATACTTAGGTCAACGCTGCTCATTTTGGTCCTCTCGAACTATCGGCTCTGATACCATGTTGAAATTTTTCGGCACTCTCTCGCATCTTCGGCTATACGTGCACTTCATTTAGTGTAGAAGAGGCAAGACCACTGAACGAAGCTCTTTTGGTACCAGCGTCATGATTGGATATCCCTACACCCCCTTAGAGCACATATATTTTCATGGCAATATTTATTTGTAACAAAAGAAATCCCTTGTTGTTACATGTTACCAATTTCAGATATATGCTCATCTTTTTTAGAATATCTTATGATACGAGGCTAATCATAATCCGATCTACGCACCCACTCTAATACAATGCAAACCACACCTAACAACATACTCATTCTAATACAATGCGAGCCACACCTAACAACACACCCATTCTAATACCAATGCGAGCCACACCTACATGATGCGGATGTACAAAACCCTCTATTTTCTGCATCTGCGTTAATTGTACAGAGAAAATAAATATTCGATGCGCATGTATAGAATTTAAATTAGCTCCATGCACGCATGTGCTAATTACGAGAGCTTGAAAAGTTAAGCTAGCCAAGTTTATTTTGACAATTAGTTATTATAATCTGTAGGCCTATCAATGGTCTGATACAGATGTGGATGGTGTCATATCGTCATCGATATCTGGATTCATTTTCAAATATTAAATATCCGCATACGTGGGTAGCGTATGGATGATGGATTTTTGTCTATCCGTTTACAATTAATAAATCTAAAATTATAAATAAAAAATTTCGATTCAATCTAAGACCATTCGGTACTAATGCTAAAAAAAATACAAGAAATAAGAAATACGATGGTAAAAATTAATTTTAAATAGCGAGCAATCTTTTGTACACACATAATGCAATTATCATTTGGATAAAACATCAAATATCCATCATTCTATAAATGTAATTCATATAATATGAATTATTATCTTGATAAAGCCGGATGAAATATTTTCCGATGAGGATAACGTCATATCCATTTTTATTTTTTTTTGAATTTTGAATTTTATTTTTTCATTTTCAGGATACAACTACTGACATATTTTGTACTTTTTGGATGTCCATTGACAGAGCTATAGTCTATGTGTGTAAAAATAATTTTAAAAATATATTTGCTTATATATCTCTGATCATAAAATATCTAGATAAAAAGTTCTCCAATTTATACTATTTTTGGAATTTTATGTAATCTCTCCGTGTCTACCCTTCAATGTGTCAGTTTCAACTTTCAACATCAATGCTCCACATGATCATATCTGTATGACATTAAGTTCAATTGAATCTACCAATAACTTTATGTTGACAGATAGCTCGTTTTTTTTTTTTTACATTCTATGTTTACTTGGTGATAAATTTCCTGCAACATATTGTTTTCTTCATTGCAGCATGCTGTGGAATGTGGATAGAAGCGACTACGACAATGTCATAGGTGCTTTGCCTTATCTCAAAGTGAATCGCAAGGCCACGTGAGGTTACTTTAAATTGTATTTTAAATGTTAATTTCTGTTTTCTTTCTTATCTTCTATTTTTAGTCTTTTTTGAAACTGTATTATAAATGCTATTGATGTTCAACGCTACAGTTTCATTGTTCGTGATTTCAAATATCTTATATGCAATCAAAATCCAACGCTATATTTTTAAAAATTTCCTGTCATTTCCTGTATACTTTCAGGTTCCAATCACGTGTTAGCTACTCTTATGGTTATACCTCTCTATTTGTAAAAATATTCTGAAATTTCAGATTAATTGTTGAATCGACTAGCTTTTCCGGTTTACTTGAAAATTTGATATTATTATTTGAAATACAAAAATTAGATTCCAAACAGAGGCAGATTACCATTTACATCACACGACTTCAAAATATTCAAGGGGTTTATTTTTGGTGAATGTTACTATATGACTTTTTCACACTTATACTACTGTAATGAAGTAATTGAACATAAGTTAAAGCCACTAAAATTGTTGGCTATTTTTACAGAGATGAAGATAGGATTGAAGCTCGAAAAAAAATAAAAATAAATAAATAAAAAGACACAAAAGAAGCTTTCCTAGACATGTCACCAATATACTAAAGAACAAACTATAATTAAAATTCAGTTTGAGGATAGTATACGCAACTTTTGAACCTACTTTGAAGTTAAAACATAATAGCATATCTTCCTATTTGATTGGGACTGAAATTAATATAAATACAGTATATTTCGTTGAGTGAAGAGAAAAAAAAAATGTACATAGCAAATAATTTAGACAAGCTGAACACAAGTAAACCATGTTTTCCGTGATTAGTTGTTTTGGTAAGTTGGACAAGACAATGGTGTTTTGTAAATAATATTGAGGAAAACAAACAACATGATTGATTATCCGAACCATCACAAACTTCAATTAGTCATGGTTAAATGTATATGTCTCAAGCAAGATTTTGTGATGAATACATCCATGATAGAATTATTTATTTTCTCCATGTTTCGTAAATCTTGTAGTACTGAACATAAATAAAGTGAATGCTTTTTTTTTGTTTTTTTTGTTTTTTTTTGTTTTTTAGTATAAGATGATTGAATGTCATCTATATCTTTGTGGAAGTCGCATTAAAGAATAATTCATATTAACACTGAAGAGATAGTTTGGTCAAAATGGTAATTTATATTAACAGATTTTAATCAGAGCACAAATAAACAAGTTATTACTTAGCAAGTATTCACCATTACCAATTAAGCATAAAATTCAACATGTAGCATTTTAAACAAACTAAGCAGACAATATATGAAGAATATTAATTTTATTTGTTTCATATTTGCAACATATACAAGAACCGTCATATATAGTTATATACAACTTGTTGAAACATGCAAGCTTAAGCAGGGAGATTGGTGGCCTCTCCCTATTCATGTGTTTATAAAGCTACCTCAAACATATAACATCAGTATACAGCTTGGTGGGGGCTGTTTTTGGTATTCAGGTCCTGCATCATTGATTCATCATGCTATAACATACATTATATTCTGTATTTGTACACCCAACAAACATCGGTATAAAGTATAAACAACTTGAATACAATCCAATCCAATCAATCAAAAGGCAAAAGTATCTTTGTTTACGTTAATTCATATTTGGGACTATCAAAAAAGCGGTTGATATTGCTTGCAATAGCGACGGTGCTTGCAATTATTGCCACAGTTATCATGCTTCCAGCTTGTAGTTTGTCTTTTCTTTTCGATATTCCATGTATGTTCCTGTCCATATACATCAAAAAAATCTCATTGGACTAGTACTATGAACTGAAATGGGTTAACAGTATATTCACATATGCATAAAATTACCTTAGAACAATAGCTCCTGGAAAAATCAACATAATGCAGACAGAAGCAGTAGACCCGATAAACTGAAACAGAACCCAAATATTCGGAATCGCTATGGCTGCCAAATACACTAGGGCCATTATAATCACTGTAACTGCAACAAATCTCGCGTTATCGTTGGTTAAAGGCTTCTTCTTTGAAAAGAACATTTCATCTATGTTCAACCTTAAAGAAAAATTGAGAAGAGGGAACACCAAAACCAAATGAAAGACGTAACTAATTCTAACCATATCATTCAACAACGGTCCGAAATAAGAACTCGTGCTTCCTTGATCGAAGTTCGACAGTATATCAGACATAGTCGAGTCACCAAATAACAAGTACCCGAATAGCCCCACCATAGAGTAGATTACAGAGCAAAAAAGTAAAGAAATTCTTATTGCACTTTTCATATCTGAAGCGACTTCCAACTCAGCACGAATGGGATGAACATTATAGTGGAAGGCGAATGCAACCACTATTACCGGGACAGCAGTAAACAGTTCAGAAAACGACTGTTTACCGAAGTCCGGTAAAAACTTCGGTTCATTTACTTTCCCATTGAATAGAGCGTAAATCGTCATCCCTGAGCTCATTAGTACGAACACTACTGCAAAAAAAGTCGATATTGCCGACGTATACTTAAGCGAATCAATTTGCTTTAAGAGAGCAAGTGGCAGCAGAATCAGTAGCATCGTTGCCAAGATAGCAACTTCACGGGTATTCCACCACTGCGGCCCGAACCACTCCACTAAAATGCCTGCGGAGCCACCTTCGGAGCCGTTACCCGACACAACGTCACCTGACATCAAACCCAAAACCCGTTATCACAAATTTTGTGTGTGCACACACACAAGAAATTAGACTGAAGTGCTTCTCGGTCCAAGATAACAAGTTTTTAGGACAACATTTTTCAACGACAAAACACAAAAAATGTTATCATTTTTTAGAAGTGCTATAGAGAAATTATAATGATAAATGAAAATGATATATGCTTTTATTGTTTGTTCTTGTAACTAATTATTTTAAAGTGTCGTCCTATAAAAAAATTTAAGTGAAAATAATGCATGTGTGTGTGTGTGATGTTGGGGTACCAATGATGATGGAGTAGATGACGAGGCCACCGAAATTGCTGAGCATGATGCAGAGCTGGAGGAGGGTGGAGCCGAGGTGGCCGAAGGATTGAGCCATGAGGTCGGAGTAGGTGGTGGATGAACCATACGCAGTGTAAGTCAGCATGAAGTGGGAGGATGTATTGCTCAAGAGAGCCATGAGGAAGATAAGGATGATGGCGGGGAAGATGCCGAGGATTTTTAGTGTGGCGGGGATGGACATGAGGCCGCTGCCGATGATGGTGGTGGAGATGTTGAAGATGGCGCTGCAGCAGGATGCAGTGGGTTTGATGGACGATGTGGGTTCTAGAAGTGGGGACTTCATTTTTAGTATTTTTAACAATGTTGAGATGTGTGTTTGAGTGTGTCCAGTATGGATATAAATAAGGGAAGTTTCTTGTGATGATGAGTGAGACTGTGAGAGTGATGTAAGATGTATCTTCTATTTTTGCTCAACTGTTAAACTGCGAACCAAAGTAGTTTTTGTATTGTTGCTTTGAATAAACATGCCGTGTATGATGTTGAATAGAAAGACAGACCTTTTATTGGTTGAATGCTGCGTGATCGGTTGTGGAGTTTTTGTATTTATGTATGATTTTCCAGAGTGCTACCATTTTTAGTCTTTGATTCAATATCCTGAATATGTTGGCGTCCTCAAACAAAAGTGTCATTTTACTGGTTTGCATTTGAGTATGATTTTATTTGTTCCACTTTTAACCCGTGGACTGCACATAGGATGTTGTGAAAATTAATTTTATAAATACTTTTAAAGTTTTTTTTAATGAGATTTATGTATTTTTGTATTTAAACAAAAATTAAATTGTCTTTTTTCAATATAAAAATAAGTTATATAGTGATTTATTATTTTTAAATATTTAATATATGTTAAGCAGATAAAATGAAAGTTGGGATTCTTAATTGAAGTTAATGTTTTGGTGTGTGTGTTTGTGTGGGTGTAGAAATTAATATTTAGCCTTTGGTATATTATTTAAAAGATAAATGATATATGGATTGAGTTTCAGATAGCACTTAAATAATGACTAAAATACCTAAAAATTGAAGTGTAATAGTAATGAAGCAATATATTTTCATGCAAATAAAGTTCTTGTAATAAATATCAATTTTTTTTATCAAAAACAAGTATATTATTTTATCAAAGTGATAAACAAAATATTTGTTTAACTACTAAAAGAAATGTTAAGTGAAAATTAGACATGAAATATTATAAATCATAATTTCATTTTTGATTATGTAAAAGAAAAAAGTTGATTTTAGTCCACTGTTTCAGACCTCAATAGTTTTAATTTATAATAATAAGTTCAAAAATAATTAACATTTGCTTCAAAAAGTAATAAAATACAAATGAAAAATATTTCAAATAAAAATATTGTTATATTTTACCCGTCAGTTAACGTAAATTATGAACATAAGTAACTGAAATTTAATATTTTACAAAAACATATTACTTAAATATCTTTTTTAAGAATATAATTGAAAATATTTTTTATTTTTCAAAATAAGGATACGAACGTTCATCAGTAATCATTACTTTTAATGTCATTCTAAAAAAAATGAAGAATCCAAATGACATACCAATTTTGAAAAGAAAAAACGTTTTATACGTTGTAATGATATACCGATTTTAGAAAGAAGTTGCATACACACACACACGCATATAAACTCTCGATACAGAGGACCTACGTGAGGGGTGGCAGACCGACCAACTCCCAATGGGGATTAAGTTGTGCCCGTCCCCTTCAACTCATGGCATCTGTAATCCACATTGTACTATTTTTTGCGAAAAGTGTGTGCAAGGTAGGGCTCGAACTTGTGCCTGTTACCAGATCTAAACACCCATTTTCTATATGTGTGTTTGTTTGTTTCTAATGAAATACTAACTTTGGAAAGAAAATATCGCGTTGTAACAAAATACTAATTTTTAAAAATTTTTTTATGAACTTGAATGTAAAATAACGTAAAAGGTAATTTTATTTATAATTATTGAATTTTAAAGTATATGGACTTGAATGAAAAATTAGTTTTACCGTTTATTTAATATGAATGTAGTATACATATCGAACTGTCATTTTTTTAGGATTTATTAGATCAACCAATAAATATTTGTTAATTGAATTTATTTAAAAGGTCTTAATTAATTTAAATATATGGACTTAAATATCAAAGAATAGAAGAAACTTAGGGGAATATTTGTAAATAGTTGTAAAAGCGATTAATTATTGGTAATGCAAATTGTTGGTATGTTTGAGAAAAATAATCTTACAAATGTTTTTAAAGAGTGGAATTATTATGCAATATATGGTGAATTTGTTAAGATTGAGTTATTACTGAACTTATTATCTTTAAGTATGTAAATTTTATTAGGTGATTTATGTATTTTTATATTTGTATAAAAAATTAAATTGTCATTTTTGTAGATATTATTGAGTTAGATAGAGATTTATTATTTTTTAGTATTTAATAACTGTTAAGAAGATAAATGAAAGTTACGATTAATTTAAAAAATAATATTTTCATGAATTTCAATAGATAAATATTTATATACATAAATTTTGAATTTAAAATTTAGCTTTTAGTACATTTGTTTAAAAAATAAATGATACATAGATTAAATTTACAATATTACTTGAGAGAATTACAAAAATACCTGGAAATTAATGTGTAATAGTAATGAATAAGTATATTTTATGCAATTAAAGCTTCTGCAATTAATGGCAACCTATAAGCGTGTTGTATCATCAATGTGATAAACAAAATATTTGTTTAACGACTGAAAGAAATATGTTGATAAAAAAAATGTTACAAATCATATTGTTGTTTTGATTATGTAAAAATAATAACTTGGATTTTTAGATCATTGTTTCAGTCTTAATAATTCTAATTTATAACAAAACTTTACAAAATATAGTTAAACATCTGCCTTTGAAAAATAATAAAATATAAGAAAAATTATTTTTAATCAAAATATCATATATTTTTATTTATTAATTAATGTAAATTACAAATATACGTAACTAAAATATAATATTTTCGCTAAACACATTAACTGAAAATATTTATTATTTTTCAAAATTACAAACTACATTACTCATCACTAGTCTAATGTCATTCTTAAAAAAAATTAGTGACAAAAAATCTACTTAACGCACCAATTCTAAAAAGAAAAAGCATCATATATATTTGTAATAATATACCTACTTTTGAAAGAAAAAGTTGTGTACATTATATGTGTAACAACCCGCATATTTCATGATTATATATTTAAATGTTTTATTTAAATTTAGCATCGTTAATCGGATTAAAGTCCGAAACGTTACCTTTTGTAAATAGTCGACTTGGGACTCGAGACCACTTTCATTGAGTCCAAAATGGTGTTTATAACTTTTTTGAGTATAAACATCGATATGTTTGGAGTTGAGTAGAATTTTGCTATTTTCTATTTGGGCTTTGGGTTTGGGTTTCAGCCCACTAACCCATCATAATACCCTAACTCCTCTACTCTTCATCCATTCACTCATTCTATTTCCTAACACTCAAGCTCAAAGTAAAAATGGGGGAAAGAAAGGGAAATGGAAATTCCTAAACCCTAGTTTTGATTAGGAAACTCAAATTCAAGTCCAAAATTAAGGAGAAGCTTAGGTAAGTATCCTCTTCATCTTCTCCATCTCTATCTCTCTTCAATTCTCAGAAATTCCTAACCCTAACTTAGGAAAAACTTTACCTTTGATAATAGATTGAAGATTCTAGAGGTATATTGAAGAGGAATTGGTCTTGCTTTGTTTTAAAGCTTCTCATTCGTGTCTTTGAGTTTAAAAGGTGAGTTCTTTAACTCACATCTACGTCTATAACTTTCATTGTTGTTAGGTATGAATTCCTAACATTTGTGCATGTTCATTTGCTTTTGTTTTGAATTGATTTAGTGAATTTTCTAATTTTTGGTGTTTTTTTTTCTTCAAAATCTATGAAAATCCTTATATAGATGTTTGGACATGTGTTCGGAGTGTATTGATGAGTCTATATGGCTGGGTTGTCGCTTGGCATAAATCCCTAGCCATCGTCGCTCGTTCGATCGCTTTCGACGTGGATTGGCCATCATTGGCCTAGGTTCAATATTTGCCTGAGCTTCAGCTCAGACGTCTGGTATAAGGATCAGACGTCTGAAGCTAAGGAATAAATATTCCAGACGTTCAGCTCAGACGTCTGACCTTGCTTTCCAGACGTTTGGGAGATCCAGACGTCTGAGCTTACTTCCCAGACGTCTGGGTGATCTGGAATAGAATTTCCAGTACCTTAGTTCAGACGTCTGATTTACTGGTTCAAACGTCTGGATTGGATCTCAGACGTCTGCCTTGAAATTTCAAACGTCTAGAAGCTTTCTGGATTATTTCCTGAGAACAAATCTAGACGTCTGAATTCTAAACCAGACGTCTGGAACTGTGCATTTTGCCTATTTTGGGCTGTTTTGTATGAATTTCCAATTTTAATCGGTTTTTGTTGATCCGGATAGTTGTTATCACTTATTATCGACTTTGATGACTTCTTTCTTTGGATTTTTGGAATATCCATTTGATGGATCGGATATCGATTTTTATAGATTTAATTCACATTTTCGTATGTGAATTTTTGATGATTGATTGTTTCTACAATCATTTCTGTGGTTTTTCACTTTAAAATACAAAGGTTTCTATACTAGTAGTAAATACTCAAACTCTTTCACAAAAACGATTTCAACACTACTTTTAAATACAAAGCTCGTTTTTAAAACCGTTTTCCAATCTATTAGTATATACAAACCTTTACCTCATTCGTATGAGAAATCTAATTAAACGGCTTAGCAAAACAAGTGGTATGAAACGCTTGCGTTTACTTTGTCGGTTAATTCTTAGACTTGTTCGATTGAAATCTTGTGACAATTTTTGAGTGGAAATCTACAATTTGTTCGTAAATATTTAAGTTAAGCTAGTGGTTATGGGACATGAAACTAAACTCTTATATTTACTAGCTTAGTGTGATTCACACTTCTTATTGATCAATGGTGATAATTTTGTGATTTAGACTAGCGATGTGCGATGTCTCTTTGTTTGTGTGGGGACTAAAAACCTCGTTTGTGGAACTTCAGTTCAATTTGGTGGGGTAACGACCCATGGTCTTTTGACCGTTCGTGGAGCATTCGGCTCATTCGTCCGTGTGGGGGACTGTACCACGACCGAGTCTATGCATGAGGCGTATCTTTTAGGGTGCGTCGATGTTCGGCTCATTCGTCCGCGTGGGGGACTGTACCACGACCGAGTCTGTGCATGAGGCGTATCTTTTAGGGTGCGTCGATGTTCGGCTTATGGGATAGCGTCTCATTTGTGATACACGTGTTGGGGAGTTTTCGTGCTCCCGTTTGTGATAGGCCTTCCCCATTTTGTGATTTTTGGATTTTTGGATTGATGATTTCTAGAATTTATGTTTCACCGATTTTTATGCGATTGACATTGATATGTTTTGTCAATATTTGTGTTTTGGTGAATAATTTAAAGAATATGACATTCTTTTTAGTGTTTGAGAATATTTGAGGCATTGTATGACTTTGTTGTTATCTGATGTATACTTGTCACAGTAAGGCATTATTGTTACCATACGTTTTTGTGATACCTCTTATCCTATCTCATTTTATCTGATATTTATAGCTAGACTGGTCCATTTATTATTTTCTTCTTAAATAATACTCGGGGTCAGACCGAGGTATTTCAGGTGCTTCTGCTTGACTTTTATCAGGGTCCGTCACATGACTTTTGGCTAACTACTTTAGCTTAGTAGTTTTGTTGTTATACATTCGAGATAGATACTCCTTGATGTATACATATTCTTTTGTCTAGCACTTGTACCTATTCTTTTGTGATGTAGTGGATCGTGTATGACCACTACTTTGATGTACACTTCTATGTGTTATATTCATATCTGTTTCCGCCTTTGTGATATGAATATCTGTGACTGATTTGTGTTATGTTTATTTCTATATTTGTTTTCGAAGTCCACATAACCACTGTGTGGTAGCTTGGAGTTTGTATTTGATATGTCGGATTTCCTCTTGAAATGAAATGTAAGTTATATTATCTGACATATCGGTACTCGCACAAAGCAATTACACAGATGGTCGCTCCTCAACAGCCTTATTCTTCGTGCTAGTCGACGGCATTACCCCGTAGTGTCCTTGGCTAGCGTGAGTATAGAGGTGAGGCGTCACAGCTTGGTATCAGAGCCAAACTTCGGAACAATGTAGAATAATCTAGCAAGGATCATTGTCCTAAATCTTTCTTAGGAGTCGTGCCTTAGGATTTATCCAAGTCTTAGGACCCGTTCTATCCTATTTTCTGTTATGTCGCCTTGTTTTATCAATCAAGTTTGTTTGATATTCATTCTGAGAATAACCTTTTTCCTTTTCTTTCTTTCTTTCTTAAAGAAGAGAAATGGTTTTATCCTATTCGAATTCTTTTGATACGGGTGCATCTCATTCTTTTATATCAAAAGAACTTGTTGTTACTTTTTCTTTAATATTATGGGTTTGATGACTTCACTGAGAATTGCGGATCCGGTTGGTGGATCCACAACACACAGTTTGCTTTGTAAAGATGTCGAGATTATTTTATGTGATTATGCTTTCCGATCCGATTTGCATGATATGCGCTACTTAGGTTTCAAAATTGATTTTGGGAAAGAATTGGCTTAATCATTATGAAGCCCATATCCTATGTCCCGAGAGGACTATCCATCTTCGACATTCTCAATCTGTTGAGCAAATTTCTATTGTTCTTAATGATTTTAATTCCAATTCTGTGACATCATTTCATTCTTTAAACCCACTTGATGAGGAAGATGTTATTTCCCTTATTCAAGTAGTTTGTGAATTTTCCGGTGTATTTGAGCTTGTCTTAGGATTATCACCTAAGCAATCTATTGAGTGGTGCTAAGGTCTTTTCAGCTCGACCTTGCCACCGGTTTTCATCAGCTACGAGTTGCGGAGGGTGGCATTCCACTTACCTCATTCCGCACTCGTTATGATTCTTATGAGTGGTTCGTTATGTCATTCGGTTTGACGAACCTTCCAGCTTATTTCATCCATCTTATGAATCGAGTATTCTACGAATATCTCGATGAGTTTATCCTTGTATTTATTGATTATGGATGAAAACAACAATTTCAGATTGCAAATCTTTTTAATAAGATATTTATAAGCATAATTGGATTTTGTTCTTAAAACGAGCAAAGAATATTCGTAAAATTTTTAAGAGACATGTTTATCATATAGAAGATGATTTAGTGTTGCTTTTCCCATTGAGTGCTTTAAGAATTCTGGTCGGTGCGCTTGATCAACGTTATCGATAGGAATCTCCTAAACGCTATGATGAGACAGTCAGACACAATAAATTGACTTGTAAAAAGTAAATTTTTCTAAAAAAAGATGATTACATAAAGTTCATTATAATTTTGAATGTCTTAGCTTTACAGGAAAGAGGATCAATTAAAAGAACTCTTTTCCGATGCTTTTATTCTTGCGATTCCCGAAGGGAACCAAGAATTGATTGTTTATACCGATACTAGTCGTATTGGTTTGAATGCCGTTCTCATGCAAAAGGGAACGTGTTATCACATATGCTTCGTGACAATTAAAGCTTGCCGAGACTAGATATGCCATTCATGATCTAGAGCTTGCGACCATTGTTTTCGCTCTTAAAATTTGGCGTCATTATCTTTTGGAAGGGAAATTTGTTCTCTACACCGATCATAAATCTTTGAAATATTTATTTTCTCAAAAGGAAATTAATTTGCATCAACAACGTTGGCTCGAGTTCCTTGCATCTTATGATCTTGATATTCTCTATGCTCCCGGAAAGGAAAATCGTGTTGCCGATGCCCTTAGTCGTAAGCAACAAGCGGTTGTTTCCATGATGATATCTGAATGGAATGATCTCGAGACTTTATCCACTTGTGAGATTCGAGATTGTGAATCCAATTCATGTTCATCTCTTGTTTTATGTAGCCTTGAGGCTCATCCTTCTCTTTTATCACCGCTTATCGTCCTCAATCCGATAGACAAATAGAGCGTGTGAATCAAACTTTTTAAGATCTCCTTCGTGCATGTGTTCTTGATTTTGGTGGAAGTTGGGAAGATCATATTTCTCTTGTTGAGTTTTCCTATAATAATAGCTTCCAATCTAGTATTGGTATGGCACCATTCGAGGTACTCTACGGAAGGCCGTGCCGATCTCCCTCGTGTGGCTTGAAGCCGGTGAGAAGCTGGTTTTAAGTCCAGATTTTATTCGTGTTTCACCTATGAAGGGTGTTGTTATCTCTAAGGAGTAACTAGTCGAGTATTGTTATCTCCTCTTAGAGCTAGTAGTCAAGGATTTATTATATTGAGATTACTCTCACCGGGACATTTAGAGTCAAGAGTATTTGATGTGGCTCTCATTAGGACTCATCGAGTCGAGAGTATTAGTTATAACTCTCAAAAGGACTTATCGAGTCGAGAGCAGTTGTTGTCACACTTATCAGGAGTCCTAGATGTTAGAACTGAGCCAGCCCGCAGTGGAAGTTACGAGTGAATTTCAATTTTTTTTACCCTATTGGATCTTTATTGGACCTATGAAGTCTAATTTGTTTAGAACATTTCTAAATTTAGTTTAAATAAAATTGTGTATTTTATTTAAATTCATGAATTGTTGTTTGAAATTTATTTGATTTATTTTCACTTATTATATAAGCATATATATGTATCATATACATATGTAAATGTGTGCATGTGTAACATGATATTCTGTGCAACATATAACATACATGTATATAGATGTTAGGATTTACATTGCAATGGACACATTAGCTCATTTTATATGTATTGTATATTGTCCAAATATGTGCATGTTCTTATAGTTATAAATATCTAAGTAATTATATATATATATTATGAAAAACAGTTAAATATATATATATATATTTATATATTATATTATAAATAATAATTAAACATATATATATATATATATCTGTACATATAAATTTATAAATTTAAGAAAATAAATTATTTTATTTATTTATATATACATATGAATTAAAGCAAATAATTATGATATATATATAATAATTAAATGCAAGTTTGTATTATAATAAATATATATATATAAATTAATTTTTATTTTATTTTAGTATTCTAGTTTGAAATCATTACAGATCCAAATTTTTTATAATTTTAATATATTAATATATAATTATTATGAAGTAATTAGTCAAACTATCATAAATAAATAATATAAGATAATTATATAATAAAATATCAAAGTTTAAATTTTCAAAAAATAAATAATAATATTTTAGGTGTTCCAAAAATTTTCTAGATTTTTCTGATTAAAAATTAAAATTTTAATTAATTGAATACTAGTCGCCCATTTTTAGGTTATTTTTAAAAATATATAAACTTATTCAAAAAATCTAAAATTTTATCCGAGATCTTCTGAAGTCTTACAGTGATTAAATAATGATAAAAAATGTCTAATAATAGTAAAAAATTTATTTTCGGTTGTTAAAATTCATAATTAATATATGCATATATTATAAAATTATATTTTATAATATATATATATATATGCTTTGATATAAATTATGTAAATAGATTGATTTATATATATATGTATATATGTATATTAAATAATGTAATATTAAAATAAAATACATTTATTTGGCATAGAACATTAGAGTGTTAATAATATATGTGCATGAGCGTACATTAAACTTATGCACATAGCTAATTATTATTTTGACAACAGCATTTCCTATAGAAATCTCACATAACTAAATAATGACATATATACATAGATGTACTTAAGCAATGAATTATTATACCATAATCATATAACTTACTATACAAATAAATAGTTACCCATAACTCACACCCTCATGTCCATGTTGAAAAGATGAATCCTCTTCCATTGTAGATTTCCTCGATTCGTCATATTGCTAGTCTTGAATCACTGACCTTTCGCTATCAAATTGCTGTCGATTTGAGGTAATTTGATTTGAGATTTTCCTAGGGTTTTTGAGGAAGTATTTCGACCATAATAATGATGAAGGAGGCAGCCTAAAAGTTAGATGAAGTTAGGTTTAGAGATGATTTTATATTGGTCGAATGAGAGAGAAAATATGATATTATCTCATACTGTTTCTCACCTAATCTTAACCATGCTTTTCAAAAACCCAACTAGTCACATTTTTTCCTCCGCTATGCCATGTCATTACAGCTGAACCATGCCTTAAACAACATGGGCCAATAGCCCATTTAACCTCAATTAAATATGTTTAATTAAATCCAATTTAATTTGTTATCGATATCTCATATCGATCGATATATTTATAATTACAATATATATATATATAACAATATTTATTTCTCATGTTATATTCAAATTTTATAATTATTATTTCATAAATATTAATTAATTTAATTAATTTATAACAATTATAGACCAATTAAATTGTTTGGTCCAAGGAGAATTCATCATTTCGATTGTGTAACTCTTGGGTGAAAATTCGGTCTGCAATTAATACCAAACTATTAAAATGTTAACGTTCACATGTCACTTAACAGGTGGTGTGACATTATGGTCGCTTACTTAGTTTCAGTAAAATCCAATTTTAGTTTAATAAGCATTACTCGGTTGCGACATTGATTTATACCTATTCTCTTTGTCAAAACTATACCACTTTGGACTTATAGAATTTGGTAATGGTCAAAATTCCAATACCGTCCATATTCAACTTTATAGTCCAAACACAAAGTCCTTGATTCAATAATAACAGTTATTATTAAATGAAATGCTTTGGCCAGAGACTTTGACTTTGAGTTGACCGTGGTACTAACCCCATGTAATTGAGGAGACGAATCCACTTTTGAATAGTGCTTCATTTTCAATACTTCCACTCGACCCAACTATAGTCACTCGATGGACGTCATGCCATGATTTAACTATAATCAAAGGGGATCTTTCATATTAAAGATCCACAGTATTCTCAAGTCTAGAGAACTGTGTAAATCAGTCACATTGATTTTTTCTGTTTGACCTTAGTTATATTAACCAACAAAAAACTATCGAGTGAGCCTGTAATGACTTGGAATTTTGTCACTTTGATCTATGAATATTTAATTAAGATTAAATATTCAAAATTAATGATTTTAAGGGTTAAATAAATCTATTTTAAAAATAACTAGTGACGGTGAAATTATTTTTAAAATGTGTTTACAAAAATAAATAGTTTAAATGAAATTAGAAAATGTGACCAAAAAGCTTTTTCAAAATTTTCAATTTTTCACCATCAAAAGTTGTTTAAAATGTTGTGAACATCTTAGTTAGCACATGCACACATTTACAAATAATATAAGCATGGATTAGTAATATAATAAAGGTTAGTAATATGTTTACTTAAGTTAAGGGATAAGATGTGACAATTTTCAAGTTTTAAATCAAAATAAAATAAGAAAAGTCACTTAGCATACACATCTCTTACACATTTGTACTAATTCATGCATTACACATTGGGTAAAAAGGGGAGACCCTTGATTCTAGGCATGTGAATCATGATGGAGGGATAAGGTGGTGATGTGTTCAAATTTTAAAGGAGGGTAGGTAATTTAAGGGCATTTAGGTAATTTTATACTTTCATTTTGTATAAAACTAATTCAACTTTTGTCTCTGTCCTCCACCATATCATTTTCTACTTTTTTTAAATTTTTTACATCTTCTTTTAAGCTTTCAAAACCATGTTAATGTCTTATAAATTTTCAAAGTTAAAAATTTCTTTTCGTTTTCCACTTTAAATGCTTAAAAATCCATTTAAACACCTTCTTCTTCATAAATCAAAGCCATACCAACTTCAACAAGGCATGGCCGAGCCTAAGCCATCATAGGTCGAGCCCAAGGCGTCATAGCTGAACCCATGTGTGCCCATCCTTGACTTAAAATCAAGTTTTTATAAAAAGAAATCCAAGATCAAAGCTATTTCCAAAGTTCTAATTCAAGTTGCATTGTTTTGGTTTTGTTTTGATGAGCAAACTATTTTATATTTTGAAATGATTTTACCTTTATGTTGCCATGTTTATTTGTGTAATGTATTATATGTTTGGCTATAAATCCATGTTGTTTTATATATGTATATGTGTAATATTAGTTGTAGTCTAAATTTGACTTGTTAAATGTAGCTTAGAAGTTTGGTTTAGTGTTAAAGTTGTCATTTTGCTTATATATGCGATTGTATATATAAATTTGGATGTGTAAACTTGGTTGTTTGGTCAAGTGTTATGAAATTTAGTAACTTGTATGCTAATGTGATGGGAGATCACTTGGAAAAGATCAAAAGTGGTTTATTTGTTTTCAAGTTACTAAAAGATTAAAACTTTAACTAGTTTTCAAAATAAAAACTTTATTTATGTTTCAAAGAGAAGAAAGTTAAGAGTGAAGTTAGAAATGATGTTGGAGTTAGATCTAACTAAATCTAATTTTGACGAGTTGCTTTTATAGCGATAGTCGCTATGAGTGCAGTTCGGGAAATGTTAGTGTTTAGATTTTAAAAACGATTCTTTTTGAATGGTTTTGAAAATTCTTTTTTCAAATGTAAATTAAGTTCAAAAGTTAATTACTTTGGTAATTAATTAAGAGTTTAATAGCTAATTAATCAATTAATTATTTAATTAAAATAATTATTAATTAAGTGTAATTAAGTTAAGTAGTTAGGGACTAAATTTAATTAATTATAACTAATTAATCAAGGAAGTTTAATCTAACGATTAATTAAGTTAAAAGGTAATTAAGAAGTAATTTTAGTAATTAAGTTAATTATTTAATAAATTAATTATTCAATTTGGGTTAATTAATAATTAATTACTAATTATGCAGGATTAAATTAATTAATCTAATTGGATTTAATTAAGATTTTAATTAAGTTTATTTAAGTTTTAGATTAGAGTTAATTAAGATTTAATCAGTAATTAAAAATGATATAATTAGGAATTAAATAAGATTAAATCAGTAATTAATAAAGAATCTATATTATTTAATAAAGGTTTAATTTTAAACTCAATCAATTATTTAGCCAACTCCCTTTTATAATTAAACCAATTTTAATCCAAGGGATCTCTTGTCTGTGCCATTGAATAGTCAAACAACCATGAATAGGTTATACTAGACTTTGACATTTGATGGCAGAATAAATTCACGTTCTGTCTTACCATAATTTAGATAATTTGGATATATTTTAGCAGAATAAATCCCCGTTCTACTATAACTAAACTTAATAGATTACTTGGACATCCATTTAGTAGGACAAACCACCCTCCTACTATTAGGTTATTTTGGACACGTATCTGCTAGTTAGTTTATATTGACATATTATTCCTTGATTTTGGATTATGGATTTTATTTATTTGTTGCTTATGTAATGTTTTTGTTGCGACTTGAAAGTCAAATTGAAATTAAAACGTAACTTGATTTAGGTACCATTGTGGTCACTAAGTCTCCTTTCAAATTTGTAAAATTATGGTGTTTATATTGACTTTAATTCTATATCAATTTGAGGATAAGTGTTTTAAATAAATTTTTTAAGTTATTCAATTATTTTAATAAAGGGATTTACAAAATGATATTTTTCTAAAAAAGGGAAATTTTAAATGGATATTTATAAAAGAGTTTTATAAATGATTTTGGAGATTTATAAAAGAAGTTTTATGAATGATTTTAGGAATTTATAGAAGAAGTTTTATAAATAACTTTTGGATATTTATAAAAGAGCCTCATAAATAATTTTTGGATATTTATAAAAGAGTTTTATAAATGGATTTAGAATTTAAGAAAAGGAGATTTCATAAATGAAAGAGATTTAATAAAAGGATTTATTGAAGAAATTTATAAAAGAATTGGAGATGTGATTTCCCTTAACTGACCTTCTTAATTATGGTGGTGCGGAACATTTATTCCATGCTTAACATCGAAGGAATAGTGTATGGAGTTGTTCTTATCTTTGGTTTAAATAGCATTTGTTTGATCCTTTTAATATGATTTGAAATAAGAAAGCTTTCACAATGTTTTGTGAATATGCTTATGTCAGTAAGGTAAGTATATAAATGTTTTGAAAAGAGATTTAATAAATAAAGATTTATTTTTGAGGCTTAGTGATTGCTATAGGTAATTAAATCTCTAGATTTTTGTTTGATTGTATATTTGATAGTTAAATAACCGACTATCAAATCTTGACCTGTTTTAACTCAAGAAGTATGTTGTGTATATTTGAGTTCCTCGGTAAGGACTTGAGTACTTGTTGCATACTTCCAAAGAACAAGAATTGAGTTAGCCAGAAATTATCGCTTAGTTGGAAGACACCGGTTTCAGATAAGTACGATTTATCTGAATCACGCCAAACTAATAACGTTCGTGATAGATTGTTATGAAGTATGATATGGAGCCGTACTATTCTTCCTGAGGGTGATTCCAAAATGGAAGATAGTAATTGAAGAATGTTTATTCGTTCCCGAAACAACTTGTATGGATGAATGTTGTCATTGCATTTTCTCCTGAAGTGCAGTGTTAGCATTACAAGTTGGTCTGCTATGAGGGAAAAGGTAATCGTGGCCTCTCAAACCTCACACCTCGGGAATGGCAAAAACAAGGTAGATATGGCAGGTCTATGTGGGTTGGACCCATTAGGGTATGATCATCCCAAGATCTAGTGTCAATATCTCTATGTATGCTTCGGAGCCCATTTTGGTTGTTAATCATAGCCAAGAGGTGTATAGATTTTTGGAAGGTAGTCCCTTACCTTGCCATTTGATGGAAATCCATTCTCCAATAAGCGCCTTCGGTTTTTGATTGTATACCTATTATTGTTGTTATGTACACACATAGCTACATGATATATTTACTTCAATCCCTTAGACATTATTATAATATCACTGGATTTTACAATAAAAATGTTTTGGTTATCGTAAGGTAAAAACCCATCTGTGTTTATGTACGGCGAGGTTTTACGAGATACCTTTGATTTCAAAGGATTTTAGAAGTTATAATAAAATTTCTTGTGATTTGAGTTTCTCACGCTGGTTTTACCAGACTGACCCAGGCGTTGTTTTCTTATAATGCTTGGTTCAGACCGATCATGTTTTCAGATTAGCTTTGGATGCTTTGGAGTTCAGGAGACGAGCTGGATGCCCAAGATGTACTTACGTATTTTCTTTTATTTTCCGTTGTTGTTATTATTGTAAATATTAGCAATTATAAGGGCAGGTTGTTATAAATATCTAAGCTGATAATAAGTTAGTGCACTCTGATGGATGTATGCATATAAATGTTTTCATTTGTAAAGGTCATTGTTATATTATAGATTAATCGTTGCGATGTGAGATTCTGTGTTGTTTAGTTTTTTCTTATCTTCTTTATTATTCTTTCCCCTAACATCTGTCTTTTCGACACTTGGTTGTTCGGTGCGTGAATACCGTGGATGTATTAGTGTCAACTTCTGAGGATCTAAAACGCGAGTTGTTACAGAGTCATTTTATAGTTATCCAATAACTATCATTATATAATCCCCAGGTGCCCTCAGCAGCCATGAGTGATACACTGCCTAACATTTTGAGAGCGTTATGTGCTCTAGTCTCAACGGATACATCGATATCCGGTCTCGATGCATTTTGACTAGAAACATTTAAAATGGTATGTTTATTTTTATTGTGATAAATTACTCACGGTTACAATACTTTGTAACTACTATCACAAAACATACCGTTTATGGATTTTTTATTAAATATTCTTTTAATTAAATTAATTAATTAATATAACCATATTATATAAAGTATATTATAGAAAGAAAATACCTATTATTTCAAACAAGATTGGTCACGAGTTAGATATATGTAACAAATTACATGATTGCCCTTAGGGCATACTCCTAACTCTGTCAATCTCCCATTTGCACTTGGGGTCAATTATGGAATCTCATTCTAATTTCTCCAATCGATTTCTTGTAAACCGATCAGATCATCCCTCAGTGAACGGGTATGCTATTGTGTTTTAATTATCTACTATGTCAATCAACTCTCTTCGATGTTGATAAACACTTTTATCATATGAAACGATTTGGAGTATGTCCCTCGACTTCCAGTGAGCTCTAAGTTCTATTACGAACTATATAGTGACATTATTATCATATGACATTGTTGTGGGATTCTCAACATTTGGAATCACCTTCGGCTCGGTTATAAATTTATGCATTTATTACGTATAACATTGTTTTACTGTAACGCTATTCAAGTCAATGAATCAGCCACAATCTCTTCTATTTAGAGCATTTCCAACTTAAATATTCTTAATCTATTATTGACATATTATACTCAATATCACTTATAAAGTTTGAGTCCGAATACTCCTTTATAAGGAGTTTGTTGTTTTTTAAACATTTCTTTAGTATTTCATAAATACACGAGAACACCTCAAACAACCATGTAATGAAATCTATTTGGATTTGATATTTGCATCATGCATCAACACAAACAAAACACGATACATAGACAACATAACATGTATGATAATTCTTGTTTCCAATGCATGAAGAATCCATCTTACATTTTTTATATTAAACATTTTAATAAGGTGTCCTTACATATCGTTTGGGACATTCCCAATATCTTTTATACTTACTATAAAAGGCATTGTTTAAAAATCCAACGTTGGGTATTAATACAACTAAAGTTGATTTTAACACAAGTACATCGTTAAAATCAACAACGTGTTGTTTAGTTATAGTTTAGAAATATCAATACACATTTTTAAGTTCTTTCTTATGAACACACGCTTCCTCTGCGTTTGAATGAAAATCAAACTATTCGATATTTCTATCAAAATACTTGTTCAATTCCGATGCTTGTAAAATGATACTTTCTATCATTTCTTGGATCATATCCAAGGACTCACAAACTCAATATCGCTCCCACTGACTTCGAGACATTTTTGGTTATTATGTGTAAGCAGCTTACTCTAAATCATTATTTAGATTTTCTATTTTAATACATACGTACCAAAGCATAAAGTCATACCAAGCGATAATTTTGTGAGTAAATCCGATGAACTTGAGCATATCAAATGGTGAATCTATTTCGTTAATCTCAACAATTGAAATTTATGGTATCTTATCGATGTTACTCATTAAATTCCAACTACGTTAGTCTCTTAAAGACACAATCGCGGCTGATGGATCACATCCCTTTGGATACGACTATCAAAATCATATTTTGATAATGTACTTGGAATCCATTTTCGTATCTTTGCATCACACCATATTATATAGTCAACACTCTTAATGGTTTAATTAAACAACCGGGGATTGTATATTTTCGATATTAATAAGAAACTCGTAGTTTCTCTTCAATGTGCGGGAAAACTTATTAGACACTCTAATGCAATGTGTTCATTTATGTTAGTTAATTTTATTTCATCTCAACTAATCAGTTTTATCTATTGACCGTATCCAATTCCATTTTACTACCAATAATTTTTCAAAGAAATTACTTCACAATAAAATTGGTATTTTTGAAACAAAAATTGATCCTCGGTGCAACGGAATAGGTATTCGTAAACACTTTAGGAATTGCCTTTTATATAAAACTAATTTAGTTTTTAGTTCACAAAACTTATGTTCAAAACATAAATATGTCATCCAATGACAGACTTTTCTAAAATCATTTTGGGGAGATTCATACAAAATCCCTCACTAACAATTATTACGTGCAATCTTTCGACTCGCACAACCTACCACTCCTTAGCCTAGGATATGTTGGAGTTTCTTATAAACCCTTATCTTGTATGATTTTGTAAACTATTATTTAGATGAAATAATATTAACCTTATGTACTACTCTTAAGTACATGACATTATAGAAAGAAACTAACTCAACTTCACTCACAATTAATCATACATTGTTCAACAAAGTTCGATTACTCCTTATCGATACATCGTTATGTATCACATGGAGGAGTGACTTTTGAGATTGAATATTTATTTATTTTTAGGTATGTTCGGAACTCTTTCCAATATACTCATTCATTCGATCAAATCAAATCATTTCTATTGCATTTTATATTATTTGCTTTCATTTTACACTCTATGAATCTATCTCAGACATACTACATATGTATCAAATACGCATGTCCATGTTGGTGATAACTCATCGGTGAATATAACGAAGTATGTGGAACCGTTTTGGTATTAATAGACTTACGGTTGCATACATATATATATGTATCAATCCAAAGAGTTCATTAGATCTTATGATGCTCCCACTAATTGGGTGCATTGCCTTTAATCATTTGAGATATAATTAACCGGTATCATATGATTCATAATCATATAATAAAATTATTTCTCAAAACTATGGCTTAGTCTATAATTCCAAAATAACTGTAAATAATATTAGATAGTTCTATATTTTCCAATGCATCACTTTTGTTATGAAAACAAATACCACATTATAATTTTATTTCATAACGAATATTCATATTGAAATATAACCATGTCTACCTTTTAGTCCATATCGAAAAATAGTCATTATTTCACAAATAATGTTCAGTATGTTTTACAAAAACAATTTTAGTAATTTGATGCAATCAATAAGTGTTATATGGCATGCTCCCACTATTCTCACCATTACTATAATACCATACTAAATTTGGAGGTCCGTAATTAACTTAATATAGTTTATTTATTTCATATACTATAACTACATTACAGCGGAGAGTTCTTTGATCAAATGTCTTGAATTTAAAGAAATAAATCTCATAGAAAACAATTTTCTATATGAAAATACATTTAGGAATAGAAATCGTATTTCTTATTCCAATATCAAGTATCAATTATTATTGTTACAATTCTCGTTTTCGATGTTTCTTTATGATGCAGAAGTGACTATTCGCTCTCTTCATCCCAACTATACCTTAAATTATATCTACTCTTGTACATTCGTTTTTCTTTTTAAATGGTCCGACTATTCAAAAGAAAACTTTTACTACAACATAATAGCGAACTCTTTACAAAGATGCAATTGATCATCCTTAACATTGAGGATGTCAAATATGATGCATCTTATGTAAACCGATCAAACTGACCTTTCAATGATCGAGTTCTTAGATTTTCTTATAGTTTTGGTTTATTGTTACATTTAACACAATACGATCCTTTTGTAATCAACCAAGTTAAATACTCAATCTCATAGTACTGTTTATTAGCTTATTTCGAATGAAACTTCATCGAAGTATCGTACATTATGAACTGCGACCGTTCCCCATATAACATTTATATGCGATATGGATCAAATATCCATAGTCTTATATTGCTTTTAGAGTTTGTAGCTCATTGAATGCAATACACGGTCTTAACCAAATAAACACGTAAGCGACCAAATTACGAGCGTATTTAGTAGTTGTAAAATCAGGTGCTTGAATGGGTATTGAAACATTAACATGCAAGAAGCATTTGTTAGAAAGTATATGTTATATTTTTATTTGTCAATCTTTGATTCAAATCATTTGTATATCTTAATTGATAAACGTTTTATCAATCGTATTAAATGCACAATTTTACCATTGTAGATTATTATAACATTATATAGCATATGTTCTTACAATATTAAAAAGGTTAAATGTTATCATTTCATTTCTCTAATAAGGCCTCACCAGTCTTTTATTTTTCACCAAACTCTAAGCGAAACATAGAAGTCTTTCGACTTCACTAGTGGGTGTTAGGACTCGTATATCTTGGGATACCAACCATGAGGAAAGCTCAACAGATCATACTCCCATATACGATGAATAACTTCTTATCGGTTGTATCACATACAACTCCTAACCCTTGGTTCTTTGTCTTAGTCTTGCCTTTACCTTGAGGAATGCTTAACAAGTAATGTAGGACTATTCACTTGGACCTATCATTTTGCGATAGCCTAAGTATAATGCACATATCTTGAGGAAAGCTCAACAAATATGTGCAGTTATCTTACCAAGTCTATTTAATATATTAATTGTACTACAAATAAAATCCCTAGCTTGAGGAAAGCTCGACAACTAAAGAGTATGCAAGTAATCTAATAATATATAAATGATAGAGGAAAACTTTATATTAAAGATTCAAAATCTTTAATTTATTATATCGAGTGATATTAACTTATGGAATAATGTGTATCTTATGAATACCCTTATGATTCAAGTGTTAGACACATCTGAAATCATGGTATACGTACAATACATATGTATTTATACTTTAAGTCTGTTTACGGTTTCGTTAATGTTCCACATTTTGTTTATACATTCATATTATATAAGTTTCATTATTATATAACTTTTATATTTCATGCTACTTATATAATAATCTTATATATAATACTACAATAATTAAATCTTATTTTGTAACGAACGGGATTTTCGATTCTCGAAAATCGACACTGATACGTCCACTGTATCACATGTTGAGCAATCGAATACCGAAAACCCGATTGTTAGGGAAAAAGAAAGAAGGAAGAAGATAAGAAGAAAACTAAACAACATAGAATCTCACAGCGGAATGAATAATCTATAATATACCATAAATCTTTACACAAAAACGAAACTAATATATATATATATGTATATATGTATACAGACATCAATCAGAGTTTACTAACCTATTTCAGCCTGGACAGTTATAACAGCCTGTCCTCACAGCTGCTGATAACACAACAATGAATACAACGGAAAATATAACCATCTATGTGAATACGTCTCTGAGCCTCCAACTCATCTCTTGAAGCTCCAGGCATCCAATCCAATCTGTAATATGCTCGGTCTGACCCGAGCATTATAATAAAATAACACCCGAGTCAGCCTGGAAACCGACGTGAGAAAATACACCCAACTAGATTTAAAGTTATAAGAAAATCTTTGAAATCAAATGGTATCTCGTAAGACCACGTCACACAAAAATGCGATGGGTTTTTACCTTACGATAACCAAAACCTTTTATATCAAAATCATTTGATATTATAATAGTGTCTATAGAAAATAAACTATAAAATAGCTGAAATGCTTGCATCTCACGTTTCAGCATATTCGGTATACAACTAAAACCATACAACGCTTATTAGAGAATGGATTCCATACAATGACTAGGCACTGGGGTACCACCTATCATAGTACACGTCTAGAAAATGTACCGTGATCGAACCTATTGATCCCTGCCAACACAAGACCGACCTACCCCTTACTGGATAATACCAAATATGTCATCACTTTGGTTGCTTTGCAACCCTTTTGAAATCTCATGCACACCCAATCCATAAATATGTAGATGTAGGGTAATCTAGAAAGGTGACAACATACCCTAATGGGTGCGACCCACTTAGCCTTGCTGCATCTCCCTTGATTTTCAGTCATTCCCGGTTGATGAGGCTTGAGGCTACGTTTTACCTTAAGAATAGCATTCATACTTGGAATGTTAAAACTGCCTTCCAGGCAAGCAATGCAATGATAGCATTCATCCATATAAGTTGTTCTAGGACTGAACAAACTGAATCTCTAAGAACTCCATCTTCATTATCTTCATGATATCACAATTCACAACGCTCAAATGGATCGAAGTGGTTTTCGGATAATTAAATCCGATCTCGGTCTCTTCGAAACGATCAACGAAATTGGCTAGATTTGATAGTCGGTTATTTAACTATCAAATTACACACATAAGCAGTCACTAGGCCATATTATAAATCTTTCAAACATTTATCTCAAAATATCTTTGCAAAGATATATATTCAATCTTTTCCAATATTTCAATATTTGAAAATACTTTCGAATACTTATATCCATAACAGGATATTCTCAAATCATATCAACCCCTAGAAATATTTCCAAATCCAACTTATAATTCATTACTTAGAAAAATATTTCTAAAATAATCATTTCGTCGCTAAAATATCTCCAAACCTTCAATTCCAATACTTAGGAAAATATCATAAGTCTATTTTTCCCAAATCACTTCTTATATCCATACTTAGGAAATATTCTGTACTTATCTCATAAATCTCTGGAATTTTTATTAATTCCCTTGACAATTTCCAAAAATTATCGATTATACTTATTTATAATTCAACTAACAATTTGTAACTGCTTTAATGAATTCAGATTCATTTTCGAAGTTCCCGTATCTAAACAAATTGAAAATTTTCTTTTCTAAATTTTTTTAAGTTCCCGAACTCCATTAAAAGATTTTCTCTATAAAATTACATCCATTAAATAAAACCCGATGTTAGCGCCAAAATTGGTCACTAACACCCAAATCCAGATGAAAGCACCAAATACCAGTCACAGCTTACAGATAGATTATACGTGGAGGATATTAATATGAAGAACAAAAAAAATGAAAGTAGTAAAGAACAACATATTTTATAGTGGTTCGGCTAACTCCGGCCTACGTCCACTCTAGAAGTTTCTTTTTTATTGCTGTAATGACCGATTACATTTACAAAATGGCAGAGTTGCCTTAGCCTTAGAACAGAGAAAGTAAGAGAGTCGAAAGTAAGATCCATTTTCTGAACCCTCAAATGCTGTATTTATAGGGAAATCCTGAGTTGTTGGGCTTTCTGAATGATCCGGGCCAATCAAGGCCTTCCACCAAGCCACATACCTCCACAATGTCGAGCCACATCGGCCTCTCCACAGTGTCGGGCCACACATACCTCCACAATGCCGAACTACACCAGCCTCACCACAATGCCGAGCCGCACCAGCCTCACCACAATGCCGAGAGAGGTTCGATGCCGAGCGAGGTATAATGCCGAGCGAGGTACAATGCCGAGCGACTTCCAATGTCGAACGACTTCCTGTGCCGAGCGACTTCCTATGCCGAGCGACTTCCTGTGCCGAGCGACTTCTTGTTAAGTGACTTCCTGGAGCGACTTCCATGCCGAACGACTTCCATGCCGAGCGACTTCCTGTGCCGAGCGACTTCCTGTGCCGAACGACTTCCTATGCCGAGCGACTTCCAATGCCGAACGACTTCCAGTGCCGAGCGACTTCCTGTGCCGAACGACTTCCTATGCCGAGCGACTTCCTGTGCCGAGCGACTTCCTGTTAAGCGACTTCCTGTAGCGACTTCCATGCCTAACGACTTCCAAACGTGCTGCGCTACCTATCCATCCAGTCGACTCAAACCTTACCACATTCCATCCTTGATAACTGAGAAATCGACTTAGTTAAATCTGCCTGCCTACAGCTTTGCCAAAAGGCGGGTTAACACTTTGCCCCCCAAAACATGCCTTGCTATTGGAAGGTGTGTTTTGAATAGCCACAAATCCGATATCCAAAGTCCATACGTCATCCATAGCCGTACCATCCGATCCATTATCCAATCCATTCTGTCCAAGTGCCACTGCCGCATGCTTATCCAAATCCACGACTGTTCCGAGTCGACATCTGATTCCTATCCAGTAACCAAGTCCTTATCCAATTCCATATCCATCTGAACCTGACTACCGAGTTCCAACCCATCCATATCCAATAACCTATAACCATATCCGTGACCTCTCCGGGTCGATATCCAAATCCGGGACCGCTCCGGGTCCTTGTCCGAATCCTTAGCTATTCATAGCTAATATCCAAATCCGTAACCTCTCCGGGTTCTTGCCAACTGCAACTTGCACCTGACGACCTATGTCAAGTAATGCCCTGGTGTTCCTGGTTCAATGTCCCAGAATGTTGAGTAATGCCATGGCTTAAGTCCTAAGCGGAATCCCGGTCACTCAGGACCCTTGCCGAGCATAGTCCGTGCTTGACGACCTTTTAGCCAAAATCCAAAGAAAAATCAAATCAAAATCCAATCCGAAATCCAAATCCATCCAGAAAACCAGAGATCCATATAAAAAATCCTAATCAAAAATCAAACATCCAAACCAAAGAAACCAACAAAACCGGGAGTTCAAACCAAACTCCAAAACCAAAGCCGAAAAAGCAAATGTCCAATCCAAAAGGAAAAAATAAATTTCACAAACTGGAGCATCTCAGCAAACCATCATCTCAGAGCATGCCTAAGGGTTATCTCCGACCCCATACATGAGTAATTGATTTAGCCATTTACCCGAAGTTTGCTACTTATTCCAAACCATCATGATTAGTTGATGACCAACCGGCCACCATTCCTGAGCCTCGGGCCATCGTCGCTCAAGGTGGGCGGTGGCTGCTCTTGTTCCACGGTCGCGTTCCGAGTTTCGACATATTGCCGCAACTGACCATTCCTTACATGCTCCTTGATTATATCCTTTAGATGTCGGCAGCTATTAGTATCATGCCCGTCCAGGTCATGAAAGAGACAGTGCCTTCCTGATGCCCTTTCACGTTCTGTGGGTTCCCTCCTTGCTGGCCTTCGATAGGGAAGGCGATCCCGAGTATCCAAGAAAATCTGCTCCAACGTTGCGTTCAATACTGTGTAAGTGGAGAACTTTGGTTCTCCCTAGCGCTTCCTTTTCCCTTTATCCTTACCCCCACCCGAGCTTTCGCCGGGTAGTCCTCCATCCTTAGTCATGTTTACTTCCTTTGACCTCATGTCCAAACATGCATCCTATTGTCGAAAAAATCTTTCAGCTTCATGAAAGAATTTCCCAAGATACAACGGTGGGTACCGTACCAACGAAACTTTGAAATCCGAATTATCTCTGACTCCTGATACCTTAGCCATCAGAACCATTGATGGACCTGGCCGATCCACCGAAGCAACTGCTGCATTAAATCGAATTAAGAATGTCCTGAGCGATTCATCTGCCCCTTGTTTAACTGATGTTAGCGTCATCACGTTCTTTGTCCTTTTTATGTGAACTCGAAACTGAATTAAGAACTTGTCCACAGTTCCGTCCATGTTCCAATGGATCCATCCTCTAGCTGTCTAAACCACATAGCAACAATATCAGTCAAGTACAGGGGGAAACATCGGGCCATAACCTCCTCCGTTGCCCCCAGCACTTCCATATGCCTAGTATACCTCATCAAGTGGTCGGTGGGATCCGTCTTCCCGTTGTATACTTCCAGAGTGGGTAGTTTGAAATCGGGCGGATTCCTAGCAGTCCTGATGTTCCGGGTAAATGGACTTTTGTTAACTCCCTCTGAATCCCTGTTTGTCAGACCTCCGCGAATAGTCCGCCTGATAATGTCAGCCAATCCTATGAGAGAGTTATGAATTTTATAAGTTTTTGACATTTAAATTAATAATAATATAAACTATTTACATACTTATCTTATATTACAATCATGCCCCTCATGGTCCTTCTTCCCAAATCGAAGTCCTCCCTGTACACGCACAGTCGAATACCCATTAACGTGCACATTCTTCAAGTTATATGGAGCTAGAGACCTTCGTTCGACAAACCGACTTCGCTGACGACTTTATCTCCCCAATCTCCACTCACCTGAACCCAAGAACTTAAACTCGGCCTCACCACTTCAAACGCGACATTTCCCACTACTGTTGCACGCTCCAGGTCGCAACACCCCAACAGCTACCAAGCTCCATGAAATTTCACCAGAAAATGCACTCCTCCACCACAGACCCGAATAAAATCCTGAAATCCCCAATCGATCACCACAAAGATTAATTTCTAAAGCCCTAGTTCACAACCCCATGCTCTGTAAAACAATCGAGCACACCAAACAACAGTCGCACCTCCAATCGAGCATATCAGAGGGAAGCTCTTGCCAAACGATGAATTTTAGGTTTCAGATTTTACTATGGAGTATATTTTGAGATTAAAATTTTTGAAGTTCTCTTTTTTCCTATTTCTCACTATAGGCTCCGTTTAAATAAAAGGGGGGGGAACAAGATGAAAGTCTACGTGTAGAGTGGCTTGAGCAGGCTAGGGTAGGGTGGATGATGAGATGGGATGGTGGATGCCCAGTCAAATCAATGAAAATAAATCATTTAAATATCCAAAATATCAAGCTATAAATTTTGGATCCCAATCGAGGCGTGCCGCCTGGCATTCCTAATGTTATGTCCCTATTCCGAACACAATGGAACAAGTTTCGGGACCTAATTCGATCGTATGGAGAAGATAGTTTTTTGAACCCAATTATTATATTAAAATTTTGATATTAAATTCAACGCGTTTCTATCCCGTACGACCAAACGGTACATCTGATTGCTACGAAATATGATGGCGTATTATAATTCATTATTACGGACCCAAAGACACTGGTTTCGTCGAAATCTGAGACTGTGCCCCCGGAAGGCTATTTTCACTCGTTAATTAAAACGAGTTATTTTCAAAATTGAGTAAATCACCTTTAAATCTAGTTTAAAATTTTTATTGTCTTCATTTTTATTTATAAGAATTTAAATAAGCTTTGAAATTATTATTATCTAGCATAAAACTCAAAATTCCATTATTTAACCAATTTCAATTATTAAATTTAACAACTAAATTACCCAATAAATCGCTATATTTGAAATTCCAGTTATTTAATTCATAAAATTAACCTTTCAATATTTAAATTAATTAAATATTCCAATTTCAAATAACCAAAATTCTTGGTCGTTACATTCTTCCCCCCTTAAAAGAATTTCATCCCGAAATTGCCAAGATAGGGAAAATGCCCAAACCCATTACTTTTTAAAATAAATTAGTTGAAATAACTTCCCAAATTCAATTTTTTGAAACCTTGTTACTACTTTACTAATTTCTCAAATTCATTTATATATTCCTAATAATATTATCCATTCAATCATTTCAAGTTATAATTCAAAAATCAATTTTTAGCGATTAAAAATTTTCTTCAAAATTTCTAACTCACTAAATTTTTGAAAGATTTTGCCAGCGTCTCATTTGCGCGGCTAGATCAGAACTACCACAAATCGCCACTACGGGCCCAAACTAACAATAGAAAACAAAAGCCAAGTGGCTCAATCATAAAACCATCAAATTCGAACAACAATTTAAACATGTACCTTTAAGTCGGGCAACCAAATTTTTACTTATGAAACCAAAGGCATCAAATTAGCTCTTGCTTTTAAATACCTGCATCTTATATACCAGAGATATCCAACAATATAATTCAAAATCATATTATTTTGCTTTTTCAATTTCCAATATTTTCTTTACTAAAACCGTACGATATACATATATCATCCGTACGCACATCTCAATTTGATCGCTCGCTCGATCACACAATTTCACTTCCGAATTAGTATCATTCACACGACCACTCTAGTGTGGACACAGATCTAGTTCCTTGATTAGAAACCGTTATCCTCCTTGCATAGCCATATACTATGATACATAATTCCATAATCAATCAAAAAACCATATCTAGGGTTCGCCGTCGAAAATCGAGTAAAAAATCCTTACTCGAATCGATATAAATTAGCTCGAAATTTGTAACGACCCGTAATTTTTAACTGTTTTAATAACGTAATTAGTTGAAATTTTGTGAAAATTTAAACGATAAAATTTTGAAATAAAAAATTTGATAGTTGGAATGCGTCTAGTTAAACATAGCAACTGGTAAATTTTCGTCCGAAAATACGAAAGTTTATTTCGCGCGTAAATTTACTTCAATTTAATCAGTTAAATAGCGATGAAAATAAAATGTTTTCAGAACCTAAATATTTTTACACAGAAAAATTCTAAAACATCTTTTGAGCAAACGTCATTTTTTGTTTTTCCAAATTCGGACTTCTTTGGCTCCGTCGATCTTATTTTTCTACGTGTTTCTTGCATTTTCCGCCAGTAGAAAAATTCGAATTTTATAAATTCAATCATACTACCGATATCTGTATACCGTTTTGATCGGATAGTCATGCTGATCTTTACGGTATAATTTTTCTGTGTTTCAGTGTCCGGTTCGCGGTGAAACTTCGAAATGGACGACCGTATCGGTTCCGCAATCTGGAGTTTTGTATTTCAGTGACTATTCACTTTCACCGTAAACCCAACAACCTTTTGCTTTTATTATTTCACTGAATTCAAATTGTGGCCTTTGTTATTCCCTATATTCATTATGATTTGCTTTGAAACCTGCACTCCTTTCTTTGATTTCAATTAAAGAAATAACAAATATAAAACTTTATCAAATCTTTCACGTGCTCTCTTCCTCCCAAACGCATCTTCTCAAATTGCCTTCCAGTCACCATCAACCCGCTGCCCTCTGCTTTGAACCCGACCATCAACCTCCCCACACCCGCAACATGCAGCCCACCTTCAACGCCGCCTTGTGTCGGCGAACCTTAGCAACCCGACCACCCCTGTGCGCGTCAACCTGACCTTGCCTGGGCACCAACGCTGCAAGAACCCCAGTAGCCTGCCACTCGAGCCGAGCCTCCCACCTTCCTTGTTCGACCCACCAGCCTACACCCGGTCAACATCTCCGCCTCCCCCATGACAGCGAGCCACCTCGCCTTCTCGGCCTACTCACGCAAACACCAAACGTCCCCTGCTTGTCGAACTTCAGCCCACCAAGACACCGCCGTACCCACTTCCACTCCTCCTCCCCTCGCCTTGATCGCAGCAACCCTTCGACCTCCACCATTTCGGCCATCCGTGCTCCTTTCCGCCACCGCCTTCACCAATCTCTACACTTCCTCTTTGTGTAGGTATATATGACATATATTGCTCTTATTTTGTTAGCACTGAGTTTCTTTGCAAAGTCTGGTATTTTTCTAGTTACAGGATATATCTATATGTATTCTTTTATTTTGTTAACAGTTTATGTTTATACATATCTACTTGTATGTGTTTTATAAATATTATAAATCTTATCAAACTCAGTTTTATTATAATATATGGAATAGTTTTTGTATATATATATATATGATATGACAGTAAGGTGTATGTTAGTTATATAATCGGCTGTTATATATTAGTTTATTTAGTAATGTATATTATTTCTTTAATATGTCTGGGTATGAGTTTGTATAGTATATGTTGAGTTGTACTTTGTAATTGTTTTGGATCTTAAAGTCATAACAGAAGTATATGTATGAGTTGTATATATATATATGTTAGTTTATATAACTAGGATTCTGTTGAGTTGTCTGTAACATGTAGTATATATGTATTTAAATGATGTAAGTTTACATATATGCGTGTGTGCTTAAAAGTATAAATGTTTACTGTGCCGTATATATTTGTTACTCTATATAGTACTTTCTGTTACTGTTTAGGTTTTATATATTATAATAAATTAGTTATTGATTTTAAGATGTTATGAGTATATAAGTATATAATAGTTTACCTTAGTTGTTTTTCTGTATATGTAGGCTGGTTATATTATATGATAGCATATACGTTACTTTATATCTTAGTTGTTACCGAGTGAAAAAAAGGTGATTTCCTATAACAGTCTATATATGTGTCATAAGTTTAAAAAAAAGTAGTTTATCTATATAATGTTATCTTTTATATATATATTACTAATTTATATGATATTTTGGGTCTTGTTAGATATGAAAGTGCATAGATTTATACAGATTTATATTATCTGATTTTAGTCGCATATATGATTTTAACAGTTTTATCATGGTAGATATATTTTGTTAATATTATGTAAGCTTTATATGTGGTCAGTTAGTATATATATATAGAGAGATTTGTTTTAAAAGTTATTTATTGATTTTAAATTATATACAGATTTATATTAAATTTGTGTTTCAAATTTTATATTGATTTTAGAGTAATATATAATATATATGTTTTGTTCAGTCTATATCAAGCCAATTTGATTTTTCTCATCAATTCCTATTTATCAGCTTGTCCGTTGAATTCGTGCCGATTTTTGTTTTGCTTGGATTCATACTTCAAATTCAGCGTCTGTATCAGTGTGCGTATCTGTATCATCTCCTGTTCTCTCTAGCCTCGAAAGGTGAGCAATCACTCACGATTAACGTTCTTTTATTTATTAAATTTGATTTCAATTGTAACGACAATTGAAATTTACTGTTGTTAGTTAATTACACTGTTATATATGCTATTACCTATATCAGTTCACCTGTGACATCTGACACCATTATCTGTTAATTATTTATGCGATGATAATACAGTTTGGCTGATAATTGATTGATTGTTGATGTTTATATTGGACGTTAAATTGTTAGTGTTAAATGATGAATAGTATGCCAAATTGAAATGGATATAGGATAGTTAACGATTTTAAAACTGATTTATATGTTAAATTTTATTAGTTGAATATGACCCCTTTTAATTGTTAAATTAATTGACACGTAAAATAGTGATAATTACACTTTGAACCATTGAACGTATATTGGAATAATTGTTGTAGTGTAAAAATTGAAATTGAATGACAAGTGAAAACCGTAATGTAATAATCTTTAATCTACATGAAATGATAGTGTAGATTCTAGAAATAATTATATTAAGTCGTACAAATAACAATGTGAATTAATACGATTATTTCGAGATTATTTGAATTGATTTTTGGATTGATATTGATTGATGTTATTGCTTGTTTATTTACTTTGACACCATCCCAGCTATCACACTGCAAGTTCCCTTTGTTATGCTTTGATTTTTGAATTGAATTGGAATCGGGTTGAAATGATAAATATCCAAATTAAACTTTGACCTAAGAAAGAGAATTAAATAAAACCCGATTGGTCAATAATTTGATTTAAAAATAAACGAAGGTTTTATTTGAATAAATAATATGGTTTTGAAATGTAGTTGAAATTTGAATTTTTTTTAATGAAAGGAAAATGTTAATATTTAATAATCTAAAACAAAATATTAACAATGTAATTGATGAAAGAATGTTGTTTAATTTGAGAAATGATTGAATTAAGTTTGAAATGATTTAAGAATTAAGTTTGAAATTATTAAATTTCGAAATGATTTAATAATTAAGTTTTGAATTATTTAATAATTAAATAAGATTGAATTATTTGATAATTAAATAAAATTTGAATTCTTTGATAAGAGAAATTGAACTTTGAATAAGTAAATTTGAACCTCTTAAATGAATAAAATTGAGTTTTGGAAAATTATTTAAGTAAGTAAATAAGTGAAATTGAATTTCTTTAACAAGAAATAAAATGTGATTTATTAAAATTAATGTAAGACTTGAAATTTAAAGAATTTGGTTTGATGGATTTAATTTAATTAAATTTGTAAGTTTTGATATAATGAAGTTGAATTTAAATAATGGATTTAATGAATTGGAAATTTAATAGAAATTGTTTTGAATGATAAATTTACTTAACGAATATTGAATGAAATCGATAAATGAAGTTAAATTGATTTGAATGATAAATTAAATTAATGTAAATGATTTCGGAATGAAACTGATATACGAATTTGAATCAATATTTGAATTGTTTAAATAAAAGTTGGAATCGAGTTATAAGATTTTAAATGGTAATTTGGAAGTTTTGAAACATAAATTTTGGGAATTGATTTAGAAAGACAAATGAAATGTTGGTTTACAAAATTCTAATTGGAATTGTAATTGATTTGATTTTGAAATATATAAACGACCAATCGATGTAATAATTACGGAAGTTATTAAAGAAACCGGAATCGGTTATGGACATACTCTCTGTCTAAACTGAAAACCACTTTAATAACTATACGCGGAGTGTGATCCAGAATGAAGTGGTTGGAATGATGTACGTGATGACTGAAGAAAGAGAACGATAATGGATAGCCTTGACACTTGTGTCAAATTGGAAATGACTAAAACAGGAGCCGTGCCGGGCCAATGGAGGTCAGCTACCTCAAGCGAACACACTTCTTCGAACTACTCATTACTTGTTGTCGATTGGTGCACCCTTGATTTTGGGAGTGTTGTTTCGCGGTGTTGCGGTCGCTGCGGCGATGCGTTCTCACCAGTCCGGATCAGGCAAACGGTAGTGTCACTATCTTGGGTATTGCCTCATGTGCCTTGTCATACTTGTATTTCTCTATACGCGACCACTACGAATTTGTTTTGTGTTATACCTATGGAGCACTCCCTGATAGACCACTAGTTTACGGTGGAGTTTATAGTGCTGTATAGTCTATAACGCTTGTATAAAATGTGTTAAGGGGGATAATGGTAACGCCTTAACACTATTTTGATATCTTTATATTACTGATAGACATTATCTACTTATCGTACACTACTACATAGTAGATAGTTTAACGGATCCTTAAAGGATCGTTATTCCAAACACCCTTTGAGTTACTTGTATTTCAATTGCTATTTCACTTGAGTTGGATTTATTGATAAAAGAATGTTAATCCTGACTCGAGTGTTTTGTGTTTTTCTTTATGCTCGGGTCGGACTGAGTGCACCAGTATTCGAGACTCACCTTTAAAGTTGGAGCTTTGTTTGAAGATCCAGCCATCTATTTTGCTTTCAGTATTCGATGATTTCAGTGATGTATTCTGATTTGTATCTGATGTATCGTATTACTCTTCCGTTGTATCTGGTTTAACTCTAATGTAACTTATACATTTATATAGTAGCTTCATGAACTACTATCTCTTTTATTTCTGCTGCATTTATTACTCTGTGTCTGTGATCTGTGATTATTTATTTACTGTATATGTTCAGTTTTGCCAAATTTAAATTAACAACGCGGTATTTTGAATTATTCAAGTCCGACATGTGCGGATGCGAATGGTCCAAAATACTGGGCCGTTACAGTTGGTATCAGAGCTTTGGTAGCTCTAGGCAAAACTTAGCATATAGGTTAAATGTATTTACAGAATCACTCTCATTCGAGTTTCAATCTCTTCCTTTTGATCTGATTCCTTTGAATTTTGGAACGTTCCCTACGGTTCCAAATTTCATTCGTGTCCCTCACTATTCGTCTTCTTTCAATTCTGGAGCATCGCATAACTTCACATTGAATGATCTTTATAATGGATCGGCGGTCTTGCCAATCTTCGAAATTTTGTAAAGGGGTGAAACTCCTTTACAATAGGCATTGATTTACTGGAGATTTCTGTATCCTCGGTTTACGATGCTATCTATTCCCTGCTATACCTGAATTCCATCTCTTGAGATTGAGTGTTGATTTACCTCGGATTTCAGCATCGATCTTATTCTTGAAGTTATGGTCGACCCAGTTAAGGTTGCCCGTGAATTAAATAAACTCATCCATCTCCCGATTGTGGTAATTGAATTATCTTATCATCTATTTCAAACTTATTTTCGAATCAAAATTCTCTTTGATTTGATTTCTATCAAAATTGAATCCCTATCCTTATTTTGAAAATTCATTCCTGTATCGTCGAGCAAAGAAATGTATTTGTAAACTAATATATAAATGTTTTAATATATACTGTGTTGTTTGAGTTGTTGATGTTGATTTGGGTTTCCGATCGATTCGTCTGATCAATGCTATCGATAGGATTTCCAAAACACTTGAACAGAGCAAACCGACACAATAGTATTTTCAAAATTTGGTAAATAAAATAATCTTGTATGGTTATATTTTTATAAGTACACATTTTCTGAAATTGAATTGTTAACTGAATTAGTTAGTTACAAAGGTAATATTTGATTTTCACTATTTATTTTGTAAATCATTGATTATTCCAACATAAAAATAAATGAAATTATAAAAGTTGGTTTATAGATTTATTTAGAAATTTAAATGAAATTAAAGTAAGAATTTGAGATTTTAAATTCCTAAAATTTCAAGCTTTGGTTTTTAAATTTTTAAAATGTATATTATTGAACGTATTTTCAAATAGAAACCGTTTTCAAAGAATTTAAATATTGAAATCAGTACTCTTCTCTTTGTCGCTGGAAAATAATTTCGGTGATGACGGCCGCATCATCGACATTCATTTTCGAGTTTCGAAGTAGAGAAACCATTATGTAGCTTTGCTGCGGTTTTATTTGGAAAAATATTTTAATTAGAATTTCTTAAGTATGACTCGATTTATATATATGGGTATATTATTTTAAATTAAATTTGATTTAATATATATAGTATATACATAATTGTTTCTAAAGTGTTTGAAATTAAACGGAAATTTAATTCTTAAAAATCATGTTAAAAGATGTTTTCAATTTTAAATAAAGCTAAATTTTGAATAAGTATTTAAACTTGAAATAATTGAAATTGAAAATTTTATTTGTATAGTACTAAATTGCATTTCAATATAACTTACCTAAATTATTCATAAGTTAAAAATGTAATTGGATAATATACAATATATAATTTTATAAGTAAAATTTGAGTGTTTATAATAAATGTTATGCACTTAGATTTTAATTATAAAAAGATGCTAATAAAGATGATAGAATAATCAGTTAATTGAATGAGATAAATAAGTAAATTTTGTTCTGAAAGAATTAACAAATTGAATTGAATCAGCTTAATGAAATACCTTGAATTAAGATCAATTATTGAATATTAATTGATTTAAAATGAAATTTATACGATTAGAATTAACAGTGGAACTAACAAATTTAAATCGAATGACTATTTATTGATTTAATATAAATGGATTTAACCAAATTGGAAAATATAAATTAATTTAGATTGAAATTTATATGGTTTAAATATATGTAATAAGACATATTAAGTAGAATAAATTTAATAATAATTTGGAATAAAGAAGAATTAAATTTGTTGAATAAAATATGAGTGTAATAAATGACTATTCAAGTTTATGATTTTAGGAAGTGTTAATAAAGGATAATTGGATAATAAAACAATGAATAAATGAGATAAATAAAATAAAATTTTGTTTTGAAGAAATCTTTTGGTATCAAATATTAATAAATTGGAATTAAATCAACTTATTGAAATACCTTGAATTTTAAATCAAAAATTGAGTATTAATTAAGGTAAATTGAAATTTATACGGTTTAAACTAATTGTTTTATTTTTTTTTTCAATCTGTTTTTCTTTTTGGTTGTTTCTATTCTCCTACCTCCTTCCTTTTCGGGGACGAAAAGTTTTGAGTGGGGGAGAGTGTAACGACCCGTAATTTTTTTTTGGCAAAGCCAGCCGGTTTTAAAGTGGACCGTCCACTTTTTATTACAACAAGTAATAAATACATTTGAGTACCAGGAGATAGACCGATTGCCTAGCTACTAAAATAAAAAGGAGAACAAAGGAAAAAGAAGAAAAAAAACAAAAGCTACAAGAACAACAAAATCATCCCCAAGCATCAACAATTGCAAGTGGGAAACCATTTGCACAATATTTCAGCTGAGCCTGAGTTCGAGACTTGACTTCTTTCCAAATTAAAGCATCAGTTCTTCTAACATTATCAAAAACCATGGAATTCCTCTCTGCCCAGATCACTGACATACTAATTTTCAATACAACAGCTAATACTCTTCCTTGCAACATTCTCCACCTAGTTGCTTTAAAAATAATATGCCAGAGTGCACTTGTAGCAGAACCAGTTAAATGATAACCAGTAATACAACTGATCTTGTCTAAAATGAAGTGCAAAGAAGGACAGTCAAAAAAAGGTGATCAGTAGATTCATCATGAAGATGACAGAACAAGCACAGTTTGGAACAAACCATACCATAACTACTGATAACAGTTCTAGTTAGTAATGCCTGATTTAAGACTTTCCACATCATTAAATTTTCTTTTGGAGTTGAATCAGAATTCCAAATCACATTGTACCACTCAGCAGCTGGAAGTGGAACACAAGCAGTAACATTATTGTAAACAGTTTTAACAGAGTGAGTTTTCTTATCCCATGTAACACAAGCATCCTGTAGCACACTATAATGATGTTGTTGTATATCACCCCACAACTGGGTGATCGCTTGATTGCTGCAGGATGGTAACAGAATTTTACCATTATGCAAAAAATCATTAGCTATTGCATTCTGGTGTATGCCAGACTGTATTATCTGAGTATGATCACAAACATTGTATAGGATAAGACCCATCTTGGCCCATGGGTCATGCCAAAACCTAACAGCTTTTGATGAATTTATAGGATATTGTATCATAGGTAGGAAAACATACCGAAGTTTCAAAATACTTCTCCAAATCCAGCTGTAGTTCTGCGGTGCTTCCATTGTCCAAAAATGCTTGTTCTTTATACTGTGATTCCATGTCCATCTAACCCACAAACTATTCTTCTTATTAAGGAGGGCATCAAATTGTTTACTAATTGCAGAAGAATTCCATTTCCTGATATCAATTACTCCCATCCCCCTAGTTTCAGAGGAGTCTCTATTTTAGTAAAGGAACAAGGCACAATCTTTATGTTGTGTATATTTCCAGTCCAAAAAAAACTAATCATGGCAGACCTAATGAGTTGCAACATTTTAGCAGGAAGGATAAGGGTTCTAGCCCAGTAGACCAAGGAGGGAAATACAACAGATTTAATTATAACCAGCCTACCAGCCTAATGAGTTGCAACATTTTAGCAGGAAGGATAAGGGTTCTAGCCCAGTAGACCAAGGAGGGAAATACAACAGATTTAATTATAACCAGCCTACCACTTTGAGACAAGCTCCTATTGTCCCAACTTGTTAAGGCAGAGGTGATTTTACTGAAAAGGGGAATGCAATCAGCCTTAGTTATTCTTTTTGATATTAAGGGTAGACCAAGATACCTCATATCATTAGTCATGCTAGAGAAACCAGTATGGTTATGGAGAGCTGCAGCCTGCAATTGACTAACACCAGTGACCAGCAGAGAAGACTTGCCAAGATTTATGGAGAGCCCTGTCATACTGTGAAATTCATGCAAAACTTCCAAAACACCATTCAAGGAAGGCAATTCTGGTTTGGTAAACAACATAACATCATCAACAAACATAATAGAGGTAATCTGAAGGTCAGAGCACTTTGGATGATACTTAATGAGTTTATGATTGAACCTATCTCTGAGTATAACAGTTAACACTTCCATGACCATCAAGAATATGTAAGATGAAATAGGGTCACCTTGACGAATTCCTTTACTACCTCTGAAACTGCCAACAGGTCTGCCATTTATAACAACAGAGTAGGTAGTGGTGGATATACAAACATATATCCAGGACACAAATGCTTTAGGAAAACCCATAACTGCCATTATTCTAACAATAGATTCCCAATGGATAGAATCATATGCCTTGGATATATCAAGTTTAAGAGCAGCTGCAGGAACCACATTCTTTCTGCCATATCCCTTGAGCAATTCTTGAGCAAGGAGAACATTATCAATTATGTCTCTAGATGGAATGAAAGCAGATTGGTTATTGGATACAATAGAAGGCAGAACTTTGACAAGACGTGAAGCTAGAATTTTTGATATACACTTGTAAACAACATTACAACATGAGATAGGTTTGAAAGATGTAACACTAATTGGAGGAGACACCTTAGGGATCAGGGCAATGTTGGTGCTATTGACTTCCCGAAGCAACTTACACTTATTGAAAAAGTTGTGAATAGCTGCACAAAATTCAACACCTAAAACATTCCAGGTTGATATAAAGAAAATGACATTTAAACCATCAGGGCCTCCTGAAGATTGCTTGTTCATAGAGAAAAGTGTGGCTTTGATTTCTTCATCTGTTACAGGCAAAATAAGAGAGGAAGCTTCCATAGTAGAAATGCAAGGAAGATCAAGTTTGGATATGAGGTTCAAGTCAGGAATGAAACCATTAGCATTGCCAAACAAATTGCTGAAGTATTGAATAAATGCTTGATCAACTGTGTCTGCAGTAGTGAACAGAGTTCCATGCTCATTTTTAATACTAAATATATTCTCTCTAGAATGCTTAACCTTAATAGAATCGTGATAGAATTTAGTATTTCTATCCCCATCGTCTATCCATTTTTTGTGCAATTGCTGCCTCTTCATGCTAGCCTCCAAAGTGAGCGCATTGTGAACTTCCTTGTGTAATTTTCCTTCTTCAACAGATGCTTGGTTATCAAGAGGGTGGTCCATCATGTAAGCTTGTTTGATCTTCAGTTGCTCTTTCAGAGTAGTGGACAGCAGGCTACCAGAACCAAATGTAGTAGAGACCCACAGTTTGATTGCTAGCTTGATACTTTTTAATTTCCTGCAAAATTTATACATAGGGTTACCATAACTAAAAAAAACAGAGTTTGCTTGATTGACAATGCTCAAAAATTGTTCATGCTTAGACCAGGCATTAAAAAATTTAAAACTTCTTTTTTCCTTTCTCAATTGGTTCCCAAAAGATAGAACAAGGGGGGAGTGATCAGATAGAATAGGCTGGGGAAGAAAGACAGAGAGACGAGGCCATAGATTGAGAGATTGAAGGTTACTAAAAGCATGGTCAATAGTTGTGAAAATACGAACTCCACTTCTACTGCTATTATTCCATGAAAATTTAGCCCCAAATTTGTTAACCAATAACAACTCAGAATCATAAACAGCAAGATTGAGAGATTCTATGTCTCTAGGCAGAAGAGGAGATCCTCCAGATTTATCATCATAGGCAAAACAGGTGTTGAAATCACCTAGAACAAGCCAGGGGTGAGATGCTTGTCTTAAAGGTGGCATTGATTTAAGGAAATCATTTCTTGAGATGACAGAATTATCAGCATAAACAAAAGTTAAGTAGAAAGAAGTTAGAGATTGACAAACAAGGACATGAAAGTGAATATACTGCCTAGCTGACAGTATAGGAGAAAGAGTTATAACAGTAGGATGACAAGAATTCTGCCATAAGCAGCAGCTTCAAGATTATGATATATTGACCATTTTGGATTAATGTAATTTGCTGCTTTTTGAGATAATGTACTATTGAGTTTAGTTTCAAGAAGGCCAAATATACAAATGTTATGCTCTGATATATAGCTTTTCACTTGATCGAGTTTCAAATTACTATGTGCTCCTCTTATGTTCCAAGATGCAATGTTTTGTAACATTAAAATTATTGATTTAGGGAGCTGTTATTCCTCCTCTGAGCTGACAGAGACCTTGTTTCAATTTTCCTTCTTGGCACAGACCGAGGGGAGGACGGTTGAGATTTTGTTTGAGAAGGAGGGTCATTATGTGTTGCTGTTTGAGAATGATTGAAAGAATTGGATAAGGGCCAACCAGGAAGCTGAATTGAGAAATTGTAATGAGGAGGGGGAGGTGGTTGATTTTGATCAGCAGCAGAATGAAAAGAGGTTATAAGTTGATAGATTTGAGTTTCAAAAGTTTGACACCAACTTCTATCAAGATCAGTTGCAGTCACTGGTGAGTGTGCATTTTCTTCATTTGCAACTTTTTCAACCCCCTTGCTACTCATTATTGGGGTGGAATGTTTAATTCCACTTTCCTGCACACATGGTTTTGCAACCTGAATTGGTGTACATGTTTCATTTTGGTCATCAATTGTTTCAGACTCTTTAGGATACTTGGTTGACACATTGACTTCTTGTCCACTTTTGTCTTCAACTGTAATCTCTCCTTCCTCCTCATCATACCTTTCCAAAATATAACATTCATTGTCTGCACTTTGTAGCAAGTTGTACTGGTTTTGTGTGCTAACTGCGCAACTTTGCTTAACACTGTGTTGAAAACTCTCCTTTCCATTTTCCTTATTGCTTTGCTTAGGTCCATCTTGCATTACAGTTCCATTCACACCTAAATTCTTCAGAGTATCTTCTTTTTTCTGTTCACAAGATATAACTTTTTTCCCCTTATTCGTCACAACCTTCTGCCATTTCTGTTTCACTTTTTCCTGCCTTACTATGCCTTGCCCTTTCTTCATCTTATTCATTCCTCCATCACTTATAATCTGCTGCTCTTTTTCTAAACAGTGCTCTACAAAAACTTCACATTCAACTTTCTTGCAACTTTTTACAGTATGACCAAACTCTTTACATACAATACATATCTCAGGTTTCCACAAGTATTCTACTTTTACTATCTGCTCAGAACCATTTAACAATCTAACTGAAAAATCATCAGGTAAATCTTGATTTGGATTTACTTCAACTAAGCATTTCGCAAAAGAAATGCGCTCAAATTTTTCAGTTGAAGCATCCAAACAAAGAAGTTTCCCAACTCTTGAAGCTAACCAGTTAATACCCAACGGTGACCAAGCATAAAGTGGTATATTGTAAAGTTTAATCCAAACTGGAACTGATTTTATACTACTACAAGTATTACCAATGTTCTCATCCCATGGCTTCACTATAAAAAGCTTGTTTCTCATTATTACAGGATCAGATTCAGCGATTCTTGTTCTATCTTCATCATTAGTAAATTTGAATAGAAACAAAAAACCGTCAGACTTTACCGTAATTGAACCACTAAGTTTCCATACCTTTTTGAGATAGTACACCACAGTAGCATATGGGAGGGGGCTATCAAGGAAAAATCCAACTAGATACTCCTTCCACATAGAATTACCAGCCTGAACAACATCAGGTGATGGCACAATTGAGTTACCAATATAGTCAAGTTGAAAATCTCGAGGTACATATTTCCCTGCATTGCTGGGTTTAGCTTTAAAGAGAGAGTTCCAAGAACGACATGGAGAATGAGAAGGTTGAGGTAGTAATGGAGCAGAAGAAGGGAGAATAGACACATGGAGACGAGGAGAAGGATTAGGAATAGCCTCTGCACAAGTTGCAGGCACTAAGGTTTTACTGACAAGGGAAGTAGAGGGGACTGACACAGGGGGATGGGCAGAAACTGACGGTGGCACGAGAATTGGAGAAGAAGGACAGGGTTGTAGAGAGGAACGACCCGTAATTTTTAACTGTTTTAATAACGTAATTAGTTGAAATTTTGTGAAAATTTAAACGATAAAATTTCGAAATAAAAATTTTGATAGTTGGAATGCGTCTAGTTAAACATAGCAACTGGTAAATTTTCGTCCGAAAATACGAAAGTTTATTTCGCGCGAAAATTTACTTCAATTTAATCAGTTAAATAGCGATGAAAATAAAATGTTTTCAGAACCTAAATATTTTTACACAGAAAAATTCTAAAACATCTTTTGAGCAAACGTCATTTTTTTTTTCCAAATTCGGACTTCTTTGGCTCCGTCGATCTTATTTTTCTACGTGTTTCTTGCATTTTCCGCCAGTAGAAAAATTCGAATTTTATAAATTCAATCATACTACCGATATCTGTATACCGTTTTGATCGGCTAGTCATGCTGATCTTTACGGTATAATTTTTCTGTGTTTCAGTGTCCGGTTCGCGGTGAAACTTCGAAATGGACGACCGTATCGATTCCGCAATCTGGCGTTTTGTATTTCAGTGACTATTCACTTTCACCGTAAACCCAACAGCCTTCTGCTTTTATTATTTCACTGAATTCAAATTGTGGCCTTTGTTATTCCCTATATTCATTATGATTTGCTTTGAAACCTGCACTCCTTTCTTTGATTTCAATTGAAGAAATAACAAATATAAAACTTTATCAAATCTTTCACGTGCTCTCTTCCTCCCAAACTCATCTTCTCAAATTGCCTTCCAGTCACCATCAACCCGCTGCCCTCTGCTTTGAACCCGACCATCAACCTCCCCACACCCGCAACATGCAGCCCACCTTCAACGCCGCCTTGTGTCGGCGAACCTCAGCAACCCGACCACCCCTGCGCGCGTCAACCTGACCTTGCCTGGGCACCAATGCTGTAAGAACCCCAGTAGCCTGCCACTCGAGCCGAGCCTCCCACCTTCCTTGTTCGACCCACCAGCCTACACCCGATCAACATCTCCGCCTCCCCCATGACAGCGAGCCACCTCGCCTTCCCGGCCTACTCACGCAAACACCAAACGTCCCCTGCCTGTCGAACTTCAGCCCACCAAGACACCGCCGTACCCACTTCCACTCCTCCTCCCCTCGCCTTGATCGCAGCAACCCTTCGACCTCCACCATTTCGGCCATCCGTGCTCCTTTCCGCCACCGCCTTCACCAATCTCTACACTTCCTCTTTGTGTAGGTATATATGACATATATTGCTCTTATTTTGTTAGCACTGAGTTTCTTTGCAAAGTCTGGTATTTTTCTAGTTACAGGATATATCTATATGTATTCTTTTATTTTGTTAACAGTTTATGTTTATACATATCTACTTGTATGTGTTTTATAAATATTATAAATCTTATCAAACTCAGTTTTATTATAATATATGGAATAGTTTTTGTATATATATATATGATATGACAGTAAGGTGTATGTTAGTTATATAATCGGCTGTTATATATTAGTTTATTTAGTAATGTATATTATTTCTTTAATATGTCTGGGTATGAGTTTGTATAGTATATGTTGAGTTGTACTTTGTAATTGTTTTGTATCTTAAAGTCATAACAGAAGTATATGTATGAGTTGTATATATATATATATATTAGTTTATATAACTAGGATTCTATTGAGTTGTCTGTAACATGTAGTATATATGTATTTAAATGATGTAAGTTTAGATATATGCGTGTGTGCTTAAAAGTATAAATGTTTACTGTGCCGTATATATTTGTTACTCTATATAGTACTTTCTGTTACTGTTTAGGTTTTATATATTATAATAAATTAGTTATTGATTTTAAGATGTTATGAGTATATAAGTATATAATAGTTTACCTTAGTTGTTTTTCTGTATATGTAGGCTGGTTATATTATATGATAGCATATACGTTACTTTATATCTTAGTTGTTACCGAGTAAAAAAAAAAATTTAGGTGATTTCCTATAACAGTCTGTATATGTGTCATAAGTTTAAAAAAAATAGTAGTTTATCTATATAATGTTATCTTTTATATATATTACTAATTTATATGATATTTTGGGTCTTGTTAGATATGAAAGTGCATAGATTTATACAGATTTATATTATCTGATTTTAGTCGCATATATGATTTTAACAGTTTTATCATGGTAGATATATTTTGTTAATATTATGTAAGCTTTATATGTGGTCAGTTAGTATATATATATAGAGAGATTTGTTTTAAAAGTTATTTATTGATTTTAAATTATATACAGATTTATATTAAATTTGTGTTTCAAATTTTATATTGATTTTAGAGTAATATATAATATATATGTTTTGTTCAGTCTATATCAAGCCAATTTGATTTTTCTCATCAATTCCTATTTATCATCTTGTCCGTTGAATTCGTGCCGATTTTTGTTTTGCTTGGATTCATACTTCAAATTCAGCGTCTGTATCAGTGTGCGTATCTGTATCATCTCCTGTTCTCTCTAGCCTCGAAAGGTGAGCAATCACTCACGATTAACGTTCTTTTATTTATTAAATTTGATTTCAATTGAAACGACAATTGAAATTTACTGTTGTTAGTTAATTACACTGTTACATATGCTATTACCTATATCAGTTCACCTGTGACATCTGACACCATTATCTGTTAATTATTTATGCGATGATAATACAGTTTGGCTGATAATTGATTGATTGTTGATGTTTATATTGGACGTTAAATTGTTAGTGTTAAATGATGAATAGTATGCCAAATTGAAATGGATATAGGATAGTTAACGATTTTAAAACTTATTTATATGTTAAATTTGATTAGTTGAATATGACCCCTTTTAATTGTTAAACTAATTGACACGTAAAATAGTGATAATTACACTTTGAACCATTGAACGTATATTGGAATAATTGTTGTAGTGTAAAAATTGAAATTGAATGACAAGTGAAAACCGTAATGTAATAATCTTTAATCTACATGAAATAATAGTGTAGATTCTAGAAATAATTATATTAAGTCGTACAGATAACAATGTGAATTAATACGATTATTTTGGGATTATTTGAATTGATTTTTGGATTGATATTGATTGATGTTATTGCTTGTTTATTTACTTTGACACCATCCTAGCTATCACACTGCAAGTTCCCTTTGTTATGCTTTGATTTTTGAATTGAATTGGAATCAGGTTGAAATGATAAATACCCAAATTAAACTTTGACCTAGGAAAGAGAATTAAATAAAACCCGATTGGTCAATAATTTGATTTAAAAATAAATGAAGGTTTTATTTGAATAAATAATATGGTTTTGAAATGTAGTTGAAATTTGAATTTTTTTTAATGAAAGGAAAATGTTAATATTTAATAATCTGAAACAAAATATTAACAATGTAATTGATGAAAGAATGTTGTTTAATTTGAGAAATGATTGAATTAAGTTTGAAATGATTTAAGAATTAAGTTTTAAATTATAATTAAGTTTGAAATTATTAAACTTCGAAATGATTTAATAATTAAGTTTTGAATTATTTAATAATTAAATAAGATTGAATTATTTGATAATTAAATAAAATTTGAATTCTTTGATAAGAGAAATTGAACTTTGAATAAGTAAATTTGAACCTCTTAAATGAATAAAATTGAGTTTTGGAAAATTATATAAGTAAGTAAATAAGTGAAATTAAATTTCTTTAACAAGAAATAAAATGTGATTTATTAAAATTAATGTAAGACTTGAAATTTAAAGAATTTGGTTTGATGGATTTAATTTAATTAAATTTGTAAGTTTTGATATAATGAAGTTGAATTTAAATAATGGATTTAATGAATTGGAAATTTAATAGAAATTGTTTTGAATGATAAATTTACTTAACGAATATTGAATGAAATCGATAAATGAAGTTAAATTGATTTGAATGATAAATTAAATTAATGTAAATGATTTCGGAATGAAACTGATATACGAATTTGAATCAATATTTGAATTGTTTAAATAAAAGTTGGAATCGAGTTATAAGATTTTTAAATGGTAATTTGGAAGTTTTGAAACATAAATTTTGGGAATTGATTTAGAAAGACAAATGAAATGTTGGTTTGCAAAATTCTAATTGGAATTGTAATTGATTTGATTTTGAAATATATAAACGGCCAATCGGTGTAATAATTACGGAAGTTATTAAAGAAACCGAAATCGGTTATGGACATACTCTCTGTCTAAACCGAAAACCACTTTAATAACTATACGCAGAGTGTGATCCAGAATAAAGTGGTTGGAATGATGTACGTGATGACTGAAGAAAGAGAACGATAATGGATAGCCTTGACACTTGTGTCAAATTGGAAATGACTAAAACAGGAGCCGTGCCAGGCCAATGGAGGTCAGCTACCTCAAGCGAACACACTTCTTCGAACTACTCATTACTTGTTGTCGATTGGTGCACCCTTGATTTTGGGAGTGTTGTTTCGCGGTGTTGCGATCGCTGCGGCGATGCGTTCTCACCAGTCCGGATCAGGCAAATGGTAGTGTCACTACCTTGGGTATTGCCTCATGTGCCTTGTCATACTTGTATTTCTCTATACGCGACCACTACGAATTTGTTTTGTGTTATACCTATGGAGTACTCCCTGATAGCCCACTAGTTTACGGTGGAGTTTACAGTGCTGTATAGTCTATAACGCTTGTATAAAATGTGTTAAGGGGGATAATGGTAACGCCTTAACACTATTTTGATATCTTTATATTACTGATAGACATTATCTACTTATCGTACACTACTACATAGTAGATAGTTTAACGGATCCTTAAAGGATGGTTATTCCAAACACCCTTTGAGTTACTTGTATTTCAATTGCTATTTCACTTGAGTTGGATTTATTGATAAAAGAATGTTAATCCTGACTCGAGTGTTTTGTGTTTTTCTTTACGCTCGGGTCAGACTGAGTGCACCAGTATTCGAGATTCACCTTTGAAGTTGGAGCTTTGCTTGAAGATCCAGCCATCTATTCTGCTTTCAGTATTCGATGATTTCAGTGATGTATTCTGATTTGTATCTGATGTATCGTATTACTCTTCCGTTGTATCTGGTTTAACTCTGATGTAACTTATACATTTATATAGTAGCTTCATGAACTACTATCTCTTTTATTTCCGTTGCATTTATTACTCTGTGTCTGTGATCTGTGATTATTTATTTACTGTATATGTTCATTTTTGCCAAATTTAAATTAACAACGCGGTATTTTGAATTATTCAAGTCCGACATGTGCGGATGCGAATGGTCCAAAATACTGGGTCGTTACAAAATTCTATGCTTGAATCTGGATCAAACCGTTATACGAATAAAATAATATACGTACAACTTACGTATTTATTACAATTGATTCTTAGCTATCCCAAATTCTTTTTATTCACATTCATTTCATATACATTCACTTATTTACAATCACTATTCACATTACTTAATTCACATTCCCTTATTTACTCACATTCACTTCTTTACATAGTATATTCCTTAATATTATTATTACTTAAACATCATTCCATAGAATTTGTTTACTTAAGTTCATTTTAAAACATTTTATACTACTTAAGTCTATATCTGTAATGACCCTGAAATTCCGACCCAATTTTAAAAATTTTAGAACCGTTATTTTAATATAAAATGTGAAACTTACATACGATTTCAATCAACGTCCAAACTTTGTTTCTAAATTGCGCTTTGATGATTGTAGATATGGGTAAAGTTTCGTCGGAAATACCGCAGTAAATTTCGTGCGTGTTTTACTGCACATCAGTTCATTTTAAAACATGAAAAATTTTATCTTCCGAACCTAAATATTTTTACATAGAAAAATTCTAAATCATCTTCTGACAAAGACGTCATTTTTCGTTTTTCAAAATTCGGACATCTTTAGCTCCGTCGATCTTATTCTTCGGTGTTTTGCTGCATTCTCCGTAATAGAAATTTTAAATATTCACAAACAACTTCCGTTGCCATTCAAACTTCACATTTGGAATGCGCCTAGATAGACATAGGCGTACGCCAAATTTCGTCGAAAAATATTGAAGTAAATTTCGCTCGCCGAATTTACATATTGGTTTAAATTTTATGTGTAAATTTTCTATCGTCCGAACTCAAATATTTTTCACAATGTTGCATAAGAAAAATATTCTGATCATAACGGCGCATTTCGTTTCGTCAAATACCATTTTTAATTGCTAGTTAAATTATCGCTCGAGAAAATGGTTCAATAAGATTTTCCACTTCGCAAACAATGTCAAACCATCAATATCTTTATACCGTTGTGTCCGCCTCGCCGCGCTGATCAAAATGGTATATTTGTTTGGGTCAATTGGAGTTCGGCGTTGCAAGTTATTAATTGGTTAACGGAGTACAAACTGGTCCGTTACGCCACACAAACCGGTACCCAACCGCCCAACGTTCAAAATTCAAGAAGTCTATTCAGCTGTCTTGGAAATCCAACAGCCTCCACTTTGAAATCATCATTGCACTGACGTATGCACACTCTAAACATCTCTGTATATATCTCTGCAACCCTCTCCTCGCATTTATTACTCAGCTCATTTTCCCTGCTTCTCTTGTACGTCTCTGCACTCCTTTCCTCCTTCTTCTTCTCTAGTTTATATATTTTTTTTTAAAAAAAAAGAAACATCAGTGTAAACTCTCCCCCTCCACTGCAAACTCATGCAACCACCCACCACAGGCCTCCGCCCGGCCACTCAGCCCACTCCCCGACAACCCACTCCGCCCGGCACCTCCGCCTACCCCAGCAGCCGCCCTGCTTCGCCCCGCCTGCCCCAGCCCACTGCTTCACCTCCCTCCGCCCCAGACCACTGCCGCCCCAGCCCACTGCTCCGCCCCAGCCCACTGCCGTCCCCAGCTCCTCTACCCTGCCCCGTACCCACCCAGCCGCCCGCCACCCGCTCCGCCCATCCTCCGCCTTCGCCCCGTACCCACCCAGCTGTCCGCCTCACCACCTCCCAGCCTCCGCTCCGCCACCCACCCAGTTCGCCGCCCCAGTCCACCCATCAACATCCATGCGACGACAGCCCCGCTTCCATGCTCTACCCCATCCATCGCAGCCACTACCCACTGCTTGTTTCCCTCCGTGTGCATGTTTTGTGTTGATATATACAGGCTTCGGCTGTTGTTAGTTAGTCTCCAGGTTGCATATATATGTTTTAATAAACTTTACGTGTTGTTTCAGCCATCGCTCTGGATTCTTAGGACATCGCTTCGGCTCATTTGCTCTCGTCCCGACTTGTTTTGGTACGTTATATATATACAAATCAATATATATACATTGTATTAAACTATTGTTGAACAATCTTTTGTTTGATTTGTAGTTCGTATTCGTGCTTGTGTCGTCTATTTTATCTATTCGTCTTCGTGCTTCGCCGTCATCTTCTTCAACCATGCAAGGTGAATATTTCATTCACGACTCAATCTATTATGCTATGATAATCAAGTGATAATTGTTGTTAATATTAATTTGGATATTAAAGTGTTGATTGTTAAAATTTGGTTGAAATCAACTGTTAATTTCTAAAATTTGACGCCATGTATTGTTTAATTTGATTAAACATGTTGAACTGTAATATGATGTTAATTAGGGTAAATAGTAGTGACATTAAAATTGTTATGTACAATTGATGTAGAAATTTGATAACGGACACCAAGTGAAAATCATAATGTAATAATCTTTAATCTGTAGGAAATAATAGTGTGGATTCTAGGAATAATTGTATTAATTTGCAAAATAACAAATGTGAGTTAATATGATTATTTCGGGATTATTTGAATAAATTGTTAAATTGTTATGTATGTTTGCTATTGCTTGTTTATTTACTTTGACACCATCCCAGTTATCACACTGCAAGTTCCCTTTGCTATGCTTTGTTTTATATTGAATGATATCGGGTTGAAATGATAAATACCCAAATTAAACAACTTAGCCTAGGATAGACAATTAAAAATAAGAAACCCGATTGGTCAACGAAAATTATTTTGAAATTGAAATCTATTTGAAATTAAGGAAGGAACTTAACAATTTGTTTGGAAATTTAGTAACGAACTTAATGGATTTGATTTATGGATTAAATCGAAATAAATTAATAGGAATAAATTAATGGAGTTTAATTGAAACGGATTAATAAACCTATTTAATTGAATAAAATGAATTGGCAAATTTATATGAAATGAGATTTAAAAACAAGGAAGTTAGAATTTAATAATTTGAAAATTTATTAGGTTGTTAGCTTTAGATTTAAAATCGGTTTTTATTAAATAGATTTGAAACTTGACATAAATTAAGTTTGAGATTTGGAAACTTTGACTTAAGTGGAATACGAAACTAACTAAAGTTTTATGGATTTAATTTAGTGATAGTTTAAATTTAAAATGATTTTAAATTTAATAAAATTGGTTTAATAAAATTTATGATTACGGTTAATGTATCAATGAATGTAAATACGAATTGAAATGAATAGAATTTGGTTTAAATGATGTGAACTAAAATTTTCCATTAAACCGAATTAATTGGAGTATTAACTAAATTTAATAAGTGAGATTTATTAAATTGAATTTGAATACTTAATTATATTGTTAACTCAAATGTTAGACCACAAATTTCATCGGGAAATATGATTTTAAATATCTGAAATAAATTGAATCGTGAAATGTCAAATTTTGGAAGTCAAATTTGCACCTTGACTTTTGGACTTTGATTTGTTTAAACTTCAACTTAAATGACCATCGAGTAATAAATACGTAGTTATTAAAGAGACCGGGATCAGATATGGACATACTCTCTGTCGATACCGAAAACCACTTTAATAACTATTACACGCGAAGTGTTGATCCAGAACGAAGTGGATGGTTGGTGAACGCGTTGACTGAAGAAAGAGAACGATATTGGATGACCCCTGACATGACTAAAACAGGAGCCGCGCCGGGCCATTGAGGTTCGCCACCTCTAGCGGACACACTTCTTCGATACCATATCTATTACTTTTGTGATTCGATTTGGGTGCACCCCTTGATTTGGAAGTGTTGTTTCGCGGTGTTGAGGTAGTAGCTGCTATGCTCAACATCAGTCCGGATCACGCAACTACTAGTATCCTAGTTGGTATCGCCTCATGTACCTTGTCATACTGATTATCCTATTCGCGACCACTATGTTTTGGTTTGTACCTTTAGTATATGGATTGCCCTCTGGTGACTTCCGGTTTTGGGGAAACTACGGTCTTGTATATGCTCTTGGGAATAAAATGTGTTAAGGGGATTATGGTAACGCCTTAACACTATTTTAATATCGTACTTTACTGATTAGACATTATCTATCTATCGTATTCTATTGTAAATATAGATAGTTTATCGGATCCTTAGAGATGTTATTTTATCCATCTTTAAGTTATGAACTATTCCCTTGCACTTGATTTTATTGTATAAGATTTTGAGTCCTGACTCGAGTGTTTCTTTTGTATATGCTCGGGTCAGTCTGAAGCTATCCAGTTTGCTGATCAAGGTTGGTTGAAGATGCTGAAGGCTTAACATTTATCTTTATCAGTCTATTTCTATTCCTGTATTGGTGTCCTAGTCTGTTGGACATTTTTGTATTAGTCACTTGATGTTAAGACATTGTTGTATTTTATATAGTGGCTTCATGAACTGCTATTATGACGATGTATTTTCCGCTGCATTATTCTGTGACTGTTCTGTGTCTGTGATGCTGTATTGATTCTCATTTACATTTATGTATTTATAATCCCATAATGATTCGTGTTTTGTATTATTTAAGTTTACATGTGTGGATTATTGTCAATTTAAATGGTCCAAATATACGAGTTGTTACAGTTGGTATCAGAGCTTCGGTTTCCCTAAAAACCTTAGTTTGGGATTATATATAAACTCATTAGAGATAGGGTAACAATACCCTAGAATGAGGAGAATCGATTCAATATCCAAATCCTTTCATTTCAAACTTCTTTGATTCGTTGATTAGACTTTCCTTAAAAATTCTATGATTTTCTATCCTTTGGCTTTAACAATCTCTTTGGTATTTCAGGATGGGTACCAGAGGAAACCATAGGGGAGGAAGGGGCCATGGTCCTGCTCAGGCTGCACCTGTCGCTCCAGCTCCTGTCAAATTCACCATTCTTAGTAAGGAGTATACACAGTTGGGAGGTATTAAGTTTTCTGGATCCGAGAACATTATTGAGGCTCAGCAATGGCTTAAAGGCTTAGAGAAGATATTTTTTGGTCTAGAGATCACTGATGCTCAGAAGCGTCAGCTTGCTGCCTGGCAACTTCAGGATGCCGCGCAAGATTGGTGGGAATCAGTTACTTCTCGTATCGAGGAGAACACCATCACTTGGGCCCAGTTTAGGTATAAAATTATTTGGATTTCGTAGTCTAAATTCTTCTTTTAATCTTGGGAATGTTATTTATCTTGTCTATCTTTTGATTAGGGATACTTTCTCGGCACAATGGATGCCAGCTGCTGGGAAAACCCAACTTTATAGAGCTTTTATGGATCTTAAGCAAGGTAGTATGACCTTTTCGGAGTATGAGAGGAAATTCAACGAACTCTCCAAGTTCGGCCCGGGATTGATTGATACACCGCTTCTAAAGAACGAGAAGTTCATTTTGGGAGCTAGACCAGAGTATTATGACTTGCTTACTAGCCACACTCACTGCACCTTCACAGAGCTTGTTGACTATGCTCTTAGATATGAGGCAAATCCTAGGGGACCTACTGCCAAGGCCACTCCCACTCAGCCCTCCTCTAGCCAGCCCGGGAAGAGGAAGATGAACTTTGATCAACAAAAGAAAGCTTGGCAGAAGACTACAGGATTGGGATATGCTCAGAAAAGCCCAATCGACCTTGCTAATATCACTTGCTTCAAATGCGATAAGAAGGGCCATTATGCTAATAGTTGTCCATCTACCGGAGCTGCTGTTCCACCACCTTCTACGACTAGGAAAGATTTATGCTATGTCTGCCTCCAGCCGGGTCATTTCAAGAAAGACTGCCCACTGTATAAGCGTGGCACACCATCTGGAGTATTTGCTATCACCACTCCTACACCGCCTGCTCAGGATGACCAAGGTACCTTACGAAGTACTTTTTCATTACATGATTTACCTATTAGGGTATTATTCGATACTGGTGCTTCACATAGCTTCATATATATTGATCTTTGTAATAAGCTCAACTTAGAACCTACTCTTGCTACTACCTCCTTATGCGTCTCCAACCCTATTGGAGGACTTGCCAACCTCAGTAGAATTTGTAAAGAGGTTGTGCTCTTGTATGGAAGATATCGATTCACTTGGGATTTTTATGTACTTGGCTTCGCAGCATTTGACATCTTGTTAGGTGCTGATTGGTTAAGGAAATTCGATGCTGTTATTTCTTGCTAAGCTCAATCTGTTTCTCTAGTCAATGACAAGGGTCTACCGCTTGTCATTGAATGCAAATCACCGCAGAAATATGCCGGAAGCTTCATATTCTCTCTTGATGCTCACCCGGATGATCTTAGTACTACCCCTATTGTTCAGAAATTTCCCGATGTATTTGGAGAGGTCAACTCCCTACCGCCTAAACGGGAAATCGATTTCCGCATTGACCTTATTCCTGGAGCCACTCCCGTAGTTCTCCCTCACAGAAGAATGGCTCCTAAAGAGAAAGCTGAACTTAAAACTCAAATTGATGATCTATTTGCTAGAGGTTTGATTAGGAGAAGTTGTTCTGAATGGGGCGCCGTAGTTGTATTTGTCACCAAATCGGATGGGTCTCTTCGCATGTGTGTTGATTACAAGGAGCTGAACAAACGCACTCTCAAGAACCGCTATCCGATGCCTCGCATCAATGATTTATTCGATCAGCTCCATGGAGCTAAAGTTTTCTCCCAACTTGATCTTGCCACTGGGTTCCACCAACTCAGAGTAGCAGAAGATAGTATTCATAAGACAGCTTTCCGTACCGAAAATGGATTCTATGAATGGTTGGTTATGCCATTCGGTTTGACCAACGCACCTGCCTATTTCGTCTTTAATGAATCGAGTCTTCCGCGATGTCCTTAACAAGTTTGTTCTTGTTTTCATTGATGATATTCTCGTTTTCTCCAAAGACGAGAAGGAGCATGAGACACACCTTGCTTATGTTCTGGAAACTCTCCGAAATCATCAACTTAAGGCCAAATTCTCTAAATGCCTCTTCTGGCGAGACGAAGTGAGATTCCTGGGCCACATAGTTTCTGAAAATGGGATTTTGGTCGATCCAGCTAAGATCGCCGTAATCAATGTAAGTTCTATCCTATTCACTATTTCTATTCAATTCCTCTTATCCCTTTCTAATTTGAAATTTATCTACAGGATTGGGAGACTCCCAAAACTCCTACTGATATCCGTAGCTTCTTAGGCTTGGCCGGCTATTATCGTAGATTTATTGAGCACTTTGCCCGGATTTCTACCCCACTCACTGCTTTAACCCGAAAGGATGTCAAGTTTGTTTGGAGTGAGAAGTGCGAATCAGCTTTTAATAAGTTGAAGTGTAAGTTAAATTCAGCCCCGGTTCTTGCGGTGATCGATGGAAGCGAAGGATTAACTGTCTATACAGATGCTTACTGAGAAGGTTTAGGCGTTGTTCTTATGCAAAACGGAAAGGTTATTGCTTAAGCTGGCCGCCAGTTGAAGATCCATGAAGTAAACTATGCAACTCATGATCTAGAGCTTCTTGCAGTTGTATTTGCTTTGAAACTGTGGAGGCATCATCTTTTGGGAGTTAAATTTGAATTATTCACTGATCATAAGTCCTTGAGATATATCTTTCCTCAGAAGGATTTGAACCAGAGACAAGTCCGATGGCTCGAATTCTTAGCTGCATATGATCTCGACATCAATTATACTCGTGGGAAAGCAAATGTTGTAGCTGATGCTTTGAGCCGTAGCAAAGCATTGTCATGTTGTAATCTTGTAGAAGGCATGCTATTTCAGCTTGTTATCTCCCCATCTCTTGTGGATCGCATCAAAGCTAAGCAATATGAGGACACCTTGCTCTATCGCATGAAGGAGTTAGTTCTTGGTAGAGTTGGAAATGCCGACAGTAAAGTGGGAGCACAGATAGATAGTAATGGAGTTCTGAGGATTGACAATCGTATTTGCGTTCCTAATGTCGATGGATTGAGACAAGAAGTGCTTAGAGAAAACCATCGGTCATCACTTTCATTTCATCCTGGTGTCACTAAGATGTACCGAAATATGAAGCGGTTATATTGGTGGAGTGGGATGAAGAGGGATATTTCTATATATGTCAGTAGATGCACCACTTGCCAACAAGTTAAGGCCGATCACCAGAAGACGGCAGGATTACTTCAACCCTTAGAAATTCCGTGTTGGAAATGGGATCAGATTTCTATGGACTTCATTGATGGATTACCAAGGATCAGAAAGGGTAACGAGAGTATTTGGGTGACTATTGATAGGTTGACCAAATCTGCTCACTTTATTCCTGTTAAGACCACTCGTACTGCTTTGAGTTTGGCCGAGATATATATGAGAGAGATTGTTAGGCTTCATGGAGTTCCATCTAGTATTGTGTGCGATAGAGACCCTTTATTCACTAGTTAATTCTGGAAGGCATTTCAGGACGTCTTGGGCACTAAACTGAATCTGAGCATAGCTTATCATCCTCAAACAGATGGCCAAACTGAAAGGGTGAATCAGATTTTGGAGGATTTGCTCCGAGCCTGCATTATTGATTTCGGTGGATCTTGGGAAGACCATCTCCATTTGGTTGAATTCACTTATAATAACAGTTATCAGGTAAATCAAAAATTTCAATTTGAATAAGTAAATTTGAATTAAATTTTAACCACATTTATATTCAGGCAAGTATCGATATGGCACCGTTCGAAGCTTTATATGGACGGCCATGTAAATCACCAGCTTGTTGGATTGAGCCTGGTGATCGATTAATTCTTGGCCCAGATATGATTATAGAAGTATCCGAGAAGGTTAATGAAATCAGAAGGAAGATGAAGACCGCACAGGATAGGCAGAAGAGCTATGCTGATAGGCGTAGAAGAGATTTAGAATTCCAGGTTGGGGATAAGGTATTCCTTAAGGTATCACCCTTGAAGAATGTTATTCGATTTGGTCGTAGAGGGAAGCTCGCTCCTAGATTTGTTGGACCATTCACTACCACTGAGAGAATTGGTACACTAGCCTATAGAGTTGCATTGCCGGAGAAATTTGAGGGCGTGCACAACGTATTCCACGTTTCTCATCTTCGGAAGGTTGTACATGATCCATCCATGACCATCCCTATTGCTCAGTTAGATGAGGTTGATATTGAGCCGGATTTGACTATAGAGAGGAGACCACTTCGTATTGTTGATAGGGATACAAAGCAACTTAGAAGGAAGTCGGTTAGCCTAGTCAAAGTCCAATGGAGTCCCGATGATCGTGATTGCACTTGGGAAACCGAGGAGAGTATCCGAGATTCTAATCCAGAATTGTTTGTTGAAGGTAAATTCCATTCTATACTCTTTACTATATTCAATAATCTATTCTGAATCCATTGTATCTCTGTTATTTGTTCTTCCACTCTTTACTTTGTTCCTTTTCGAGGACGAAAAGTTTTGAGTAGGGGAGAATGTAATGACCCTGAAATTCCGACCCAATTTTAAAAATTTTAGAACTGTTATTTTAATATAAAATGTGAAACTTACATACGATTTCAATCAACGTCCAAACTTTGTTTCTAAATTGCGCCTTGATGATTCTAGATATGGGTAAAGTTTCGTCGGAAAATACCGCAGTAAATTTCGTGCGCGTTTTACTGCACATCAGTTCATTTTAAAACGTGAAAATTTTTATCTTCCGAACCTAAATATTTTTACATAGAAAAATTCTAAATCATCTTCTGACAAAGGCGTCATTTTTCGTTTTTCAAAATTCGGACATCTTTAGCTCCGTCGATCTTATTCTTCGGTGTTTTGCTGCATTCTCCATAATAGAAATTTCAAATATTCACAAACAACTTCCGTTGCCATTCAAACTTCACATTTGGAATGCGCCTAGATAGACATAGGCGTACGCCAAATTTCGTCGAAAAATATTGAAGTAAATTTCGCTCGCCGAATTTACATATTAGTTTAAATTTTATGTGTAAATTTTCTATCATCCGAACTCAAATATTTTTCACAATGTTGCATAAGAAAAATATTCTGATCATGACGGCGCATTTCGTTTCGTCAAATTCCGTTTTTAATTGCTAGTTAAATTGTCGCTCGAGAAAATGGTTCAATAAGATTTACCACTTCGCAAACAATGTCAAACCATCAATATCTTTATACCGTTGTGCCCGCCTCGCCGCGCTGATCAAAACGGTATATTTGTTTGGGTCAATCGGAGTTCGGCGTTGCAAGTTATTAATTGGTTAACGGAGTACAAACTGGTCCGTTAAGCCACACAAACCGGTACCCAACCGCCCAACGTTCAAAATTCAAGAAGTCTATTCAGCTGTCTTGGAAATCCAACAGCCTCCACTTTGAAATCATCATTGCACTGACATATGCACACTCTAAACATCTCTGTATATATCTCCGCAACCCTCTCCTCGCATTTATTACTCAGCTCATTTTCACTGCTTCTCTGGTACGTCTCTGCACTCCTTTCCTCCTTCTTCTTCTCTAGTTTATATTTTTTTTAAAAGAAACTTCAGTGTAAACTCTCCCCCTCCACTGCAAACTCATGCAACCACCCACCACAGGCCTCCGCCCGGCCACTCAGCCCACTCCCCGACAACCCACTCCGCCCGGCCACTCTGCCCACTCCCCGACAACCCATTCCGCCCGGCACCTCCGCCTGCCCCAGTAGCCGCCCTGCTTCGCCCCGCCTGCCCCAGCCCACTGCTTCACCTCCCTCCGCCCCAGCCCACTGCCGCCCCAGCCCACTGCCGCCCCAGCCCACTGCCGTCCCCAGCCCACTGCCGTCCCCAGCTCCTCCGCCCTGCCCCGTACCCACCCAGCCGCCCGCCACCCGCTCCGCCCAGCCTCCGCCTTCGCCCCGTACCCACCCAGCAGTCCGCCTCACCACCTCCCAGCCTCCGCTCCGCCACCCACCCAGTTCGCCGCCCCAGTCCACACGTCAACATCCATGCGACGACAGCCCCGCTTCCATGCTCTACCCCATCCATCGCAGCCCCTACCCACTGCCTGTTTCCCTCCGTGTGCATGTTTTGTGTTGATATATACAGGCTTCGGCTGTTGTTAGTTAGTCTCCAGGTTGCATATATATGTTTTAATAAACTTTACGTGTTGTTTCAGCCACCGCTCCGGATTCTTAGGACATCGCTTCGGCTCATTTGCTCTCGTCCCGACTTGTTTTGGTATGTTATATATATACAAATCAATATATATACATTGTATTAAACTATTGTTGAACAATCTTTTGTTTGATTTGTAGTTCGTATTCGTGCTTGTGTCGTCTATTTTATCTATTCGTCTTCGTGCTTCGCCGTCATCTTCTTCAACCACGCAAGGTGAATATTTCATTCACGACTCAATCTATTATGCTATGATAATCAAGTGATAATTGTTGTTAATATTAATTTGGATATTAAAGTGTTGATTGTTAAAATTTGGTTGAAATCAACTGTTAATTTCTAAAATTTGACGCCATGTATTGTTTAATTTGATTAAACATGTTGAACTGTAATATGATGTTAATTAGGGTAAATAGTAGTGACATTAAAATTGTTATGTATAATTGATGTAGAAATTTGATAACGGACACCAAGTGAAAATCATAATGTAATAATCTTTAATCCGTAGGAAATAATAGTGTGGATTCTAGGAATAATTGTATTAATTTGCAAAATAACAAATGTGAGTTAATATGATTATTTCGGGATTATTTGAATAAATTGTTAAATTGTTATGTATGTTTGCTATTGCTTGTTTATTTACTTTGACACCATCCCAGTTATCACACTGCAAGTTCCCTTTGCTATGCTTTGTTTTATATTGAATGATATCGGGTTGAAATGATAAATACCCAAATTAAACAACTTGGCCTAGGATAGACAATTAAAAATAAGAAACCCGATTGGTCAACGAAAATTATTTTGAAATTGAAATCTATTTGAAATTAAGGAAGGAACTTAACAATTTGTTTGGAAATTTAGTAACGAACTTAATGGATTTGATTTATGGATTAAATCGAAATAAATTAATAGGAATAAATTAATGGAGTTTAATTGAAACGGATTAATAAACCTATTTAATTGAATAAAATGAATTGGCAAATTTATATGAAAATAGATTTAAAAACAAGGAAGTTAGAATTTAATAATTTGAAAATTTATTAGGTTGTTAGCTTTAGATTTAAAATCGGTTTTAATTAAATAGATTTGAAACTTGACATAAATTAAGTTTGAGATTTGGAAAATTTGACTTAAGTGGAATACGAAACTAACTAAAGTTTTATGGATTTAATTTAGTGATAGTTTAAATTTAAAATGATTTTAAATTTAATAAAATTGGTTTAATCAAATTTATGATTATGGTTAATGTATCGATGAATGTAAATACGAATTGAAATGAATAGAATTTGGTTTAAATGATGTGAACTAAAATTTTCCATTAAACCGAATTAATTGGAGTATTAACTAAATTTAATAAGTGAGATTTATTAAATTGAATTTGAATACTTAATTATATTGTTAACTCAAATGTTAGACCACAAATTTCATCGGGAAATATGATTTTAAATATCTGAAATAAATTGAATCGTGAAATGTCAAATTTTGGAAGTCAAATTTGCACCTTGACTTTTGGACTTTGATTTGTTTAAACTTCAACTTAAATGACCATCGAGTAATAAATACGTAGTTATTAAAGAGACCGGGATCGGATATGGACATACTCTCTGTCGATACCGAAAACCACTTTAATAACTATTACACGCGAAGTGTTGATCCAGAACGAAGTGGATGGTTTGGTGAACGCGTTGACTGAAGAAAGAGAACGATATTGGATGACCCTTGACATGACTAAAACAGGAGCCGCGCCGGGCCATTGAGGTTCGCCACCTCTAGCGGACACACTTCTTCGATACCATATCTATTACTTTTGTGATTCGATTTGGGTGCTCCCCTTGATTTGGAAGTGTTGTTTCGCGGTGTTGAGGTAGTAGCTGCTATGCTCAACATCAGTCCGGATCACGCAAGTACTAGTATCCTAGTTGGTATCGCCTCATGTACCTTGTCATACTGATTATCCTATTCGCGACCACTACGTTTTGGTTTGTACCTTTAGTATATGGATTTCCCTCTGGTGACTTCCGGTTTTGGGAAAACTACGGTCTTGTATATGCTCTTGGGAATAAAATGTGTTAAGGGGATTATGGTAACGCCTTAACACTATTTTAATATCGTACTTTACTGATTAGACATTATCTATCTATCGTATTCTATTGTAAATATAGATAGTTTATCGGATCCTTAGAGATGTTATTTTATCCATCTTTAAGTTATGAACTATTCCCTTGCACTTGATTTTACTGTATAAGATTTTGAGTCCTGACTCGAGTGTTTCTTTTGTATATGCTCGGGTCAGTCTGAAGCTATCCAGTTTGCTGATCAAGGTTGGTTGAAGATGCTGAAGGCTTAACATTTATCTTTATCAGTCTATTTCTATTCCTGTATTGGTGTCCTAGTCTGTTGGACATTTTTGTATTAGTCACTTGATGTTAAGACATTGTTGTATTTTATATAGTGGCTTCATGAACTGCTATTATGACGATGTATTTTCCGCTACATTATTCTGTGACTGTTCTGTGTCTGTGATGCTGTATTGATTCTCATTTACATTTATGTATTTATAATCCCATAATGATTCGTGTTTTGTATTATTTAAGTTGACATGTGTGGATTATTGTCAATTTAAATGGTCCAAATATACGGGTTGTTACAATATCCATTTTATATCAAATCCAATTTTTATTCCATTTGACTCAATCCACTTGTTTCAATTTCAATATTTCAACCATATTCAAAAATCATATTCAACTCACTAATTTATTCAATTAGTTTATTCCTTAATTCATTTCCAAAATTTATTTTATTTAACCTAACTTATGCTAAATTTCTTTCCATAATTCATTTTATACTTAACTTAAGTTAATTTTAATTCCATAGTTCAATTCCAAATTTACTTTCCTTAACATTCACATGTAACAATTTTAAAATATTGCTTTAACTTATCAATTTCCAAAATATATAAGTTATCAAACTTATTTTCTCATATTCTCAATAAAACATTTAAATGAAAATCCTAGAGTTTAAACACCTTGTTTTAAAGTATTTCAAATCATTTTGAAACAATATAAACATTCTTTTGAATTTAAAAATCAAAACTAGTTTTTCCAAAACAAAACTCCAATGGTAGCAATTACTCCCTTGGAAACTCGAAAATGAACGTCGATGATGTTGCAGTCATCACCGAAATTATTTTCCAACGACCGAAGTGAGTTTAGTGCTTTTATTCCTTTTAAAATCCTTTTAAAAATATTTCTATAAATTTGTTTTCCCAATAATATTATTATTATTCTCCAAAACTTTTAAAAATCATTTTCAAAACCAATGGAATTTAAATTCCCAAATTCCCAACCCTTTAAATCTTTTTTATAAATCATATTTATAATATACTTCTGAAATTTCATTCCCTTTCAATTTATAAATCACGTTTATAAACTATATATTCATATACCCTCATTTTGGTTATATAAAATTACTTCTTAACTGTTAATCTTGTTTACATTATAGTATCAACCTTTATTCAATCATAAACAACAATCAACAAATGATATAATCAAATATTATCCTTCTCTAACAACCAAGCACACCACATATACCACATTATAGTATCAACCTTTGTTCAAGTGTTTAGAGATTCCTATCAATAACGTTAATTACTCATGTAACGACCCGTAAATTTCAACTGTTTTAATAACGTAATTAATTGAAATTTTGCGAAATTTTAAACGATAAAATTTTGAAATATAAATTTGATATTTGGAATGCGTTTAGTTAAACATTGCAACTGGTAAATTTTCGTCCGAAAATATGAAAGTTTATTTCGCGCGTAAATTTACTTCAATTTAATCAGTTAAAAAGCGATGAAAATAAAGGTTTCCGAAAACAAAATATTTTTACATAGAAAAATTCTAAACCATCTTCTGAGCAAGATGTCAGTTTGTCGTTTTTCAAAATTCGGACTTCTTTGGCTCTGTCGATCTTATTTTTCTGCGTTTTTCTTGCATTTTCCGCTGGTAGAAAATTCGCAATTTTTTAAAATTCAATTGTACCACTGATATCGGTATACCATTTTGATTTTCTCATCGTACTGACCTCTGCGCTATATTTACTTCGGTGTTTTATGGTTCGGTACGCGACGTAAAACAATAAACTGTTCGTCGTAACGGTACAGTACATTCTGACTTTACATTTTCTGTATGTTTCAATTGAAACGTGCTCTCCAAACAAAATTTACTGTTGCTTTAAAATTTTCAGCTGACCATTACCGTTACTCTTACATTTACTTCATTTTATAAAAAGCACATTCACTCAGCTCCTTTCTCTGTAGCTAGCTGTTCACCTTTTTGAAACTCATCACCTTAATCTAGCTTTAAATTTATTATATGTTGTTTCGTTATCTACGTTCAGGTCTCTTCACTTTTCCATTCCTCGTTTTGATAAGAGAAAATAAAGGCAAATTGCCTGTTCATTTCCAGAAAAATAAATGTAACGCAATTTATAGTATAAAGCTTAAATATTAAGAAGCCTGTAGCCTGTTTCTTTTGTTTACATAGATTATATATTTGTCTGAGACTAAAGTCTATTCCCTTTTATTCATTTTGCTTTTGGCTGTCACTTCTTCTTCCTCTCATTTTTCTTTTGCAAAGCTCTTAATCATTTTTCTCTCCTGTGAATCTTCTACCTTCCACCTCTTTTGCTTGCATAGCCAAAAGCATAGTTCATGCAAGTGGAAGCCTTTTTTTTCCATCACCATTCGCCTAAGTCCACCTTCCCACTGCTGCCCACCACCCACGCACCCCACAAAGCCGAGCATCACCACTGACTCCCGCTACCTGCATGCCGCCTGCCGTTCCTATTGCCGAGCCTCCACTCATCACCACCACGGCCTCCGCCTATTCCACCTCCTACCTCCACGTGAGAATCAAGCTTCCTCCAACCGCCACGGAAGCCCAGCTTTCATCTCCGAGCCAACTTCCCCTCTTCACCACACTTCTTTCTCTCAACCCGACCAACCGAACGACCTCCTTCCGCTGTCTTCCCTCCGCCCCTATCCAGCAAGGCCAGGCCATGAACCAACCTCCATCATCTCCTTCCCTCGCAGCCTGGTCATAGCCTAGGCACAGTCGCGCCCCATCACTCCCCTCTTCAATAGACGAACCTCCCACTTGCACCACCAAGAACTCGTTCCACCACCGCCTACCGCTAGCCTTCAGCCCGAGCTCCTCTCCTTCACCTTTCCTTCCACTTTCACCGGGCGTGGCTGCCGTTCACCGAGCCTCTGATGTAGCCAACCCCACCTATGCATCTTTAGCCTCAGTTGTGCCCCTCGTCTCCATTCATTATTATACGTGTGTGGTATAAAGGTTAGCTTTTGCATATAATTTGTGTATCAGTTTTTATATATAAAAGTTTATTTGTACATATAGTTACGACAGAACTAAGTTTTGTTAAATGTTTATATGAATCGTATTATATTTTATAAATATTCTATGAAATTATATAATATATTGTTGTGCAGCACTTTACAATCTTTTGTATTAAAACAGACTTTAATATTCAGGCTTAAAACAAGTTATATGATCTGTTCCCTTTTATTAAGTTGTGTGAGTTTCAAATATGTGTTAGGTTGCAAAACAGTGAGTGGACCACAAGCATAGATATTTTGTGTTATTATATACTACTCGATATATGTGTTTTTATATATCACATTGGTATTTTGTTGTTTATACATTAGCTTATTGATATATTGGTTTATAAGGTGACAGTATGCACGTATGTTATATAGGAATTTTGAAAGAAAATAACTATTTATTTTGATTATAAACTTGTATATTAATACATACATATAATAAGGAAATATGTTAGAATAGCTTATGTCGGGTTGTATGGATACGAGTTTTGTAAATATTGATTTGAATGTTATGTGTAGTTATATGCTGTATTATATATTAGAATTTAAGATAGACAAGAAAATATTGTTGACTATATATGTGATTTTATATGTTATATATGTAGATATTTTGACCTTAAAAACATATATACTATATAAGTTTATATTTATATATAAGTTCACTTATATCAATTACGTTCATCGATCCAGTCTGATTTATTTCATCGATTCCTTTTACCAGCTTTGTCGCCAAATTCTCGCTCAATCGTGCTTCGCTTTGGGAATTCGTGCTTGGATTTTGTAACTCAACTTCATTGTCTATATCTCTAGCCTCGAAAGGTGAGCACTCACTCACGATTAACGTTCTTTTATTTATTAAATTTGATTTCAATTGAAACGACAATTGAAATATGCCGCTGTTAGTTAATTACACTGTTATATATGTTATTGCCTATATCAGTTCACCTGTGACATTTGACACCATTATCTGTTAATTATTTATGCGATGATAATACAGTTTGGCTGATAATTGATTGATTGTTGATGTTTATATTGGACGTTAAATTGTTAATGTTAAAATGATAAATAGTATGCAATTGAACTTGATATAGGATAATTAAATGTTAAATTTGATTAACTGACACTTGTATAATATGACCCCTTTAACTGTTGAATTTATTGACACGTATGATTTGTTTAATTACATTTTGAACCACTGAATGTATGTTGTTAAATTGATGATGTATGAAATTGTTGTAATAGATGACAAGTGAAAACCGTAATTGTAATAATCTTTAATCTACATGAAATGATAGTGTAGATTCTAGAAATAGTTATATTAATTCGTACAAATAACAATGCGAATTAATACGGTTATTTCGGGATTATTTGAATTGATTATTGGATTGATATTGATTGTTGTTATTGCTTGTTTATTTACTTTGACACCATCCCAGTTATCACACTGCAAGTTCCCTTTGTTATGCTTTGATTTTGAATTGAATTGGAATCGGGTTGAAATGATAAATACCCAAATTAAACTTTGACCTAGGATAGAAAATTAAATAAAACCCGATTGGTCAATAATTTGATTTAAAAATAAATGAAGATTTTATTTGAATAAATAATATGGTTTTGAAATGAAGTTGAAATTTGAATTTTAATGAAAAATAAATGTGAATATTTAATAATCTGAAACAAAATATTAACAATGTAATTGATGAAAGAATGTTGTTTATTTGAGAAATGATTGAATTAAGTTTGAAATGATTTAATAATTAAGTTTGAAATTATAATTAAGTTTGAAATTATTAAGCTTTGAAATTATTTAATAATTAAGTTTTGAAATATTTAATAATTAAATAAGATTTGATTATTTGATAATTAAATAAAATTTGAATTCTTTGATAAGAGAAATTGAACCTTTGAATAAGTGAATTTTATTTCGTAAATAATTGAAATTGAATTTCTTTATTAATTAAGTTTTGGAAAATTATTTAAGAAAGTAAATAAGTGAAATGGAATTTCTTTAACAAGAAATGAAAATGTGATATTTTGGAATTAATGTAAGACTTGAAAGTTGAAGAGTTTGATTTGACGAATTTAATTTAATTCAAAATTGTAAGTTTTGATTTAATGAAGTTGAACTTAAAAAGGTAATGTAATGAATTGGAAATTTAATAGAAATTGTTTTGAATGATAAAGTAACTTAACGAATATTGAATGAAATCGATAAATGAGTTTAAATTGATTTGAATGTTAAATTAGATTAATTTAAATGATTTGGAATGAAACTTATATACGGACTTGAATCAATATTTGAATTGTTTTGAACAAAATTTGAAATTGAATTATTGGATTTTGAAATGAATTTGGAAGTTGAAACGTAAATCTTGGAAATTGGTTTTGAAAGAGAAATGAAATGTTGGTTTACAAATTCTAATTGAAATTGAATTTGATTTGGTTTTTGAAATATATAAACGACCAATCGGTGTAATAATTACGAAAGTTATTAAAGAGACCGGGATCGGTAATGGATATACTCTCTATCTGAACCGAAACCACTTTAATAACTATACGCGGAGTGATGATCCAGAATGAAGTGGTTGGAATGATGTTCGTGATGACTGAAGAAAGAGAACGATAATGGATAGCCTTGACACTTGTGTCAAATTGGAAATGACTAAAACAGGAGCTGTGCCGGGCCAATGGAGGATTAGCTACCTCAAGTGGACACACTTCTTCGAACTACTTATACTTGTTGTCGATTGGTGCACCCTTGATTTTGGGAGTGTTGTTTCACGGTGTTGCGGGCGCTGCGGCGTTGCGTTCTCACTAGTCCGGATCAGGCGAACGGTAGTGTCACTACCTTGGGTATTGCCTCATGTGCCTTGTCATACTTGTATTCCATTTATACGCGACCACTACGATTTTGATTTGTACCTTTAGTATATGGATTGCCCTCTGGTGACTTCCGGTTTTGGGGAAACTACGGTCTTGTATATGCTTTTGGGAATAAAAATGTGTTAAGGGTGGAATGGGCCATGACTTAACGCTATTTTGATATCTTATTATTACTGATAGACATTATCTACTTATCGTACATTACTACCTAGTAGATAGTTTAACGGATCCTTAGAGGATGGTTATTCCAAACATCCTTTGAGTTACTTGTATTTCAATTGCTATTTCACTTGAGTTGGATTTATTAATATAAGAATGTAAATCCTGACTCGAGTGTCTTGTGTTTTTGCTTTACGCTCAGGTCAGACTGAGTGTACCAGTATTCGAGACTCACCTTTGAAGTTGGAGCTTTGCTTGAAGATCTAGCCATCTATTCTGCTTTCAGTATTCGATGATTCCAGTGATGTATTCTGATTTGTATCTGATGTATCGTGTTACTCTTCCGTTGTATCTGGTTTAACTCTGATGTATCGTATTACTCTTCTGTTGTAAACTCTGATGTAACTTATACATTTATATAGTAGCTTCATGAACTACTATCTCTTTTATTTCTGCTGCAATTATTACTCTGTGTTTGTGATCTTTGATTATTTATTTACTGTATATGTTCAGTTTTGCCAAATTTAAATTAACAACGCGGTATTTTGAGCAATTCAACTCCGGCATGAGTGTCTACCTATACACTTATAATGGATGCGAATGGTCCAAAATTCTGGGTCGTTACAACTCATATTGACCAGAATCCATAAGCAACTCAACAAATCAACCAACACAATATAAAACATTTTTATGTCACTAACAAACACGTGCTCATATATATATATACATACAAACACTCAAACTCATTCTAGGGTGCTATTGACCCTATCTCTAATGAGTTACCTCACTAAGGCCAAGGTTCTCGCTTAACCTTCAGCTCTGATATCAACTGTATTGAACGGGATTTTCGACTGTCGAAAATCGACACTGATACGTCCACTGTATCACATGTCGAGCAATCGAATGTCAGAAAACCCAACTGTTAGGGAATAAGAAAGAAGGAAGAAGATAAGAAGAAAACTAAACAACATAGAATCTCATAGTGGAACGGATAATCTATAATATACCATAAATCTTTACACAAAAACAAAACTGTAATATATATATACAAACTTCAATCAGAGTATACTAACCTATTTCAGCCTTGATAGTTATAACAGCCTGTCCTCACAATTGCTGATAATACAACAATGAATACATCAGAAAATATAACCATCTACGTGAATACGTCTTTGGGCCTCCAACTCATCTCCTGAAGCACCAAGCATCCAATCTAATATGTAATATGTTCAGTCTGACCCGAACATTATAATAAAATAACACCCTAGTCAGTCTGGAAACCGGCGTGAGAAAACACACCCAACTGGATCTAAAGTTATAAGAAAATCTTTGAAATCAATGGGTATCTTGTAAGACCACGTCACACATAAACACAATGGAGTTTTACCTTACGATAACCAAAACCTTTTATATCAAAATCATTTAATATTATAATAGTGTCTATAGAAAATAAACTATAAAATAGTTGAAATGCTTGCATCTCACGTTTCAGCATATTTGGTATACAACTTAAACCGTATGACGCTTATTGGAGAATAGATTCCATACAATGACTAGGCACTGGGGTACCACCTATCACAGTACACGTCTAGAAAATGTACCGAGATGAACCTATCGATCCCTGCTAACACAAGACCGGCCTACCCCGTACTGGATAGTACCGAATATGTCATCACCCCGGTTGCTTTGCAACCCTTTTGAGATCTCATGCACACCCAATCCATAAATATGTAGATGTAGGGTAATCTAGAAAGGTGACAACATACCTTAATGGGTGCGACCCACTTAGTCTTGCTGCATCTCCCCTGATTTTCAGTCATTCCCGGTTGATGAGGCTTGAGGCTACGTTTTACCTTAAGAATAACATTCATACTTGGAATGCTAACACTGCCCTCCAAGCAAGCAATGCAATGATAGCATTCATCCATACAAGCTGTTCTTGGATTGAACAAATCGAATCTCCAAGAACTCCGTCTTCATTATCTTCATGATATCATAATTCGCAACGCTCAAATCAAATCGAAGTGATTTTCAGATAATTAAATCTGATCCCGATCCCTTTGAAACGATCAACGGAGTTAGCCAGATTTGATAGTCGGTTATTTAACTATCAAATTACACACAAAAGCAGTCACTAGGAAATATTATAAATCTTTCAAACATTTATCTCAAAATATCTTTCCAAATATGTATATTCAATCTCTTCCAATATTTCAATATTTGAAAACAGTTTCGAATATATCCATAACAGGATATTCTCAAATCATATCAACCCCTAGAAATATTTCCAAATCCAACTTATAATTCATTACATAGAAAAATATTTCTAAAATAATCATTTCGTCGCTAAAATATCTCAAAACCTTCAATTCCAATACTTAGGAAAATATCATAAGTCTATTTTTCCCAAATCACTTCTTATATCCATACTTAGGAAATATTCTGTATTTATCTCATAAATCTCTGGAATTTTTATTAATTCCCTTTACAATTTCCAAAAATTATCGATTATACTTATTTATAATTCAACTAACAATTTGTAACTGTTTTAATGAATTCAGATTCATTTTCGAAGTTCCCATATCTAAACTATTTGAAAATTTTCTTTTCTAAATTTTTTTAAGTTCGCGAACTCCATTATAAGATTTTCTCTATAAAATTACATCCATTAAATAAAACCCGGTTTACAAATCTCAAGAGCATTTATAAATAAACTGCAATCACTTACTTTTAAACTATATACATATAATAATAAATTCCAAAAACATGGTTAAATAATTATTTAAAATATCCAAGCACTTTTAAAATAAATGCCAATAACTAATTCCAATTCATTTATAAAATTTATAATCGATTTACAAAACTTTCTTATAAAACTTAGAATTCATTCCAACAAATTTAAATATTTAAATAACTAACCTCCTGAAATATTTTAATCCAATTAATAGTTTTTAAAACTACATAGTTTAATAAATAAAAATCCTTTTCTAAAACAAACCTTAACTTCTTGTGAAAAACCATTTTTAAAATTCAACATACCCATTTTTATACTTATAAATCTCTCTCGATTTATCACAATCGATTTACATTTCCAATCTCACAACTATTCCCAAATTCAAAAATATAATTTACTATTTCTTTCTAAACCGATTTTCATACCTCATTTTAAATTCACATTGTGAATTTATATTCCCAATTTATCAAATGATATCATTCCACTTTATTTATAAACATTGTTTATAAATTCATAAACTCATTTCCAGTTTTATAACAGGCTCATATTACAAAAATCCATTTATCAATCGATTTCTAATTAAAATTCCATTTACAAACCTATTTCTTAAATAATCCAAAACAATATCCCAAAACTATTCAAATCTCGATTTCGACTTCCATTTCATATTTTAAGAATCTTATTTTAAAAAATACATTGTTTTAAAATCCTAAATTTTAAATTCTCTATTTGAAACATTTCTACGAAATAAATATCCAAAGTCCAACCATTTATTTTATCCAAATTAATTCCCTTTTAAATAATCCCAAAATTCAATATAAATATCTTCATTTCCAAAATCGCATTTAAATTTCCTTTTTAAATTCAAAAATATTGTTTATGGTATTTATAATACCAAAATTAAGGCCAATGCTACTATAACATCCAATAAATTCAAATCACATCATAATCTATCATAGATTATTCAAACACACCATATATCACTATGTATGAAATTAAAATCAACAATTTCGAGGAATCCAGTTGGATCCCTCCAACCTGTTTCCCTACAACCACAAATGTTATATATCATAAAAATCCTGCTTCGAGGGGGATATTGCAATAAGAAGGGTCATCCGTTTGTTTGCACCAAAATTGGTCACAAACACCCAATTGTCGTTGAAAGCACCAGTTCGCAATCACGGATCACAGATAACAAATATGTAGAAAAAGAAGTATACAAATAACTCAGGAAACTCAATAAAAACGGTAAATGACACAGGATGTATAGTGGTTCGGCGATCTTGCCTACGTCCACTCTGAAGCTGATAACTTTATTGATATTCACTTGATGATTACAACTGATTACAGCAGGTTGCAGTGGATTAATGCTTTGAAATTCGAATACAACACTGATCATAAGACGTAGAATTGAATATGGCAGAGTCTGGACGTTGAATTCGCTCCAAGATCCCTTTTCTGTAAGCTTCAGGGGGATATTTATAGGCGTAGGAGGCTGAGATCGAGCTCAAACTTCGGGAGACTTCTTCTGGCACGTGAGTGGGCCCACGCGACCGGTCCCACCAAGTTTCGACTCGATCTGTGATCGATACGAATTGATTTTGTGATCTGTGATCGATAAGAATTAGTCCAATCGAGCTGAAACTTGGCAGGAACATTCTTTACCTTGTGTGCCAGCTTCTGTGAAAATTTCGTGGCATTTGGATCAGGGATTTGTGAGATATGATCGATACGAGGTTAAAGTTCTGTGTGCGCTGCCCTGTTCGAATCCATGGTTTCGTATCGATGGCCTTTGCATCGATCGGAAGCGCATGCGCGCGGTTACGTGGAGCGAGCTGCCTGGGTCGATCCGATTTTAATGGCGCATTGACCGATTCGTATCCACAAACTTTGCCTTGTTTGTATCGAGTACTGTTATCCAGTTTGAATCAATCAACTTCGTGCATCTCGTATCAGCTTTCAACGTCAAGTTCGAATCGAGATAGGCGGCTTAGCTCGTATCGATGGTGATGTCTCCATTCAATGGATACGATTGTGATGGATACGAGCTGAAGTTGCCCGATGGATTCAAATGAACGCCTCGTTCATCGATTCGAACTAATCATTGGCCAACCGATACGAAGTTCATGGATATGAAGGCCTGGCCATTCCGGTCGATACAAAGCCAATGGATACGAACCAAGGTGTGGTGATGGATGGATTCGAACCGTGCACATGGATCGTTACGAAGCTGATGGGTTCGAACAGTGGTTCTCCGATGGATTCGAACATCACATCTTCCCTAACTCATATCGATCATATCTCATTCATATGAACTCCGATTGACCTGAAATTTGGAACGCTGGTTCCCATGACTTTGCTCGCCTTGTTCTATCAATTGTGGCCTAATCCGGGCTCGGACAAAATTCATCGATATCTATGGTGAAACGGTGTATAACGAACTTTTACGACGAACTATCTTTAGTTTTCCGGTCAACTTTTTGGTGTCACGGCCTTGCCAAAAGGCGGGATAACATTTGCCCCCCAAAACATGCCTTGCGATATGAAGGTGTGTTTTGTAGTACCATAAGCTGGATGTTCATATCCTATCATTGACCTGCAAAGAACTTGATAGTCTTTCCTGACCACGAATGACGATCGTTCGCGACCGTATGTCATTTGAGGTAAAATGGGACCGTTCGAGGTCGGATGCCGTTCACGGCAAATAACAAAATGGGACCGTTCGCGGTCGGATGTCGTTCTAGACGAGTTGTGACCGTTCGCGATCGAGTGGTGTGGAAAGAAGAATGTGATCGTTCGCGATCGAGTGTCGCTCTAGACGAATTATGCTGGATTGCGACCGTTCGTGGTCGCATGGTGCACGAGATAAAATGTGATCGTTCGCGATCGGATGCCGCACGAGGCAGAATGTGATCGTTCGCGATCGAATGTCATATTGGGTGAATTGTGACCGTTCGTGGTCGGGTGCCGCACGAGGCAGAGTGTGATCGTTCGCGGTCGACTATTATACTAGATGAAGTGTGACCGTTCGCGGTCGAATGAATTTCTGAATCAGCGATCGTGGCGGTTCGTCGCCATACAAGGTGTGCTTGTGGACCGTTCGCGATCCAAAGCATACGCGAGTAATTTCTTCTACAGTATTGCAAATATCAAATTAACGTTCACATGAATTCCATAACAGAAGTATCCAAACAAACAAAGTCTAAATGTCCAAATCAACATGAAACAAAAAGCAAAGCAAGGATGTCAAAGTGTAAATTCTCACTATGAGACAGTCAATAATCATTCAGAGCATGCCTGTGGATCGTTCGCGATCTCATACATGTGTAAATGGTTTGATGTTGTTAGTGAGAAGTTTACGACTTGTTCATCGTTATTTAAATCAATTGATAACCATACGGTGCCCCGGCTCAGGGTCACCCCTAGCTGATGTAGATGGTGGCCACTCTGGTTCCACCGTTGGAGCTCGCCTTCTCACACACCGAAGTAGCTTACCGTTCCTGATATGCCCTTCTACCTCATCCCTCAGGTGTCTATAGTCATTTGTGCTATGTCCATTCAGCTCGTGGAATAAACAATATTTGTCTGATTTTTTCTCGTCGGTAGTTGGATCCTGTCGCATTGGTTTGCGATAGGCAACTTGATCTCGGGTGTCTTGGTAGATTCGCTCCAAACCCTCGTTTAGTTCTGAATAGGTGGTAAATCGCGACTCCCTCCGTTGCCGCTTTGACCTGTCATCATTTTCTTCAGCCTTTCGCTTCCCTTTACCAGTCTCTGTACCTTTTCGAGGTGAATTACCGCCTCTAACTGCATAAACATCGATTTCTTCTTCTCTCTCCGTAAGAGCATCCTCTAATCGCAAAAAATTTTCGGCTTCATGATAAAACTCTCCCAGGTCCGTAAGTGGATCCTTAGTTAGTGAATTCTTGAACTCCGTGCCATCAGATATTCCAAATACAACTGCCATCATGACCATAGATGGATCTGGTCGATCCACTGACGCTGCCGCCGCATTGAATCGCGTCAGAAAATTCCTCAAAGTATCCCCAGCTTTCTGCTTTAGAGTCGCCAAACTCATCACGTTCTTGGGTCTCGAAATATGAACCCTGAATTGTCTCATAAACCTTTCTGTTAAATCTGTCCAAGTCCCAATGGAGCCACTCTCCAGTTGTCTAAACCATAGCGCTGCAATGTCCGACTAATACAATGGAAAGCACCGGGCCATGACTTCCTGTGATGCCCCCAACACTTCCATGTGCCGCATATACTTCGTTAGATGGACCGCTGGATCTGTCCGCCCATCATACATTTCCACATATGGTAGCTTGAAGTTTGGTGGATTCCTGGCCTGCCTGATCATAGGAGTAAAGGGACTCCTATGTACATCCTCCAAATCTCTATTGACTAGTCCACCTCTCATGGCTCGTCTGACCATCTCTGCCAGCCTGTCGTTGTCGTCAGGCCGTGATCTTTCAGTGTCACCTTCGTTCTGCCCCCCGGCTGAGCGTTCATCCCTCTATTGCCACCAGGTTGCTCGGATGTCCCTGAATCTCTTCCCGGGATTGGATCAACATGCTCTAAGTGTGTGCCCCCCAGCTCTGGCGCTGTGCCAGATGGTCCTGCTCCGTTCTGGATTCTGGTAGTTCCTGGATTTTGCGCTCCAAGTTGTCCAATCTGTTGAAGCAAATTATGGATCATTTCCTCCTGTCTCTTCATCATTGTCTCCATCTCATCCCTGGTGAGGAAGATCGATGCTTGGTTTGCCCCTGAGGAAGCCCCTTGACTCCCTTCATGCTGACTTTGCTCTGGTCTCTGCCTTCTACTTGTTTGTCTTGTCATGATTCTTCAGATCTAAATCTCTTAGCCTTCTGATTCACCTTTCAAATGATAGAACTCCTGAATTAGCGTTCTCAGTGAAAGCACCAAAATGTTTGCACCAAAATTGGTCACAAACACCCAATTGTCGTTGAAAGCACCAGTTCGCAATCACGGATCACAGATAACAAATATGTAGAAAAAGAAGTATACAAATCACTCAGAAAACTCAAAATAAACGGTAAATGACACAGGATTTATAGTGGTTCGGCGATCTTGCCTACGTCCACTCTAAAGCTGATAACTTTATTGATTATCACTTGATGATTACAACTGATTACAGCAGGTTGCAGTGGATTAATGCTTTGAAATTCGAATACAACAGTGATCATAAGACGTAGAATTGAATCTGGCAGAGTCTGGACGTTGAATTCGCTCCAAGATCCCTTTTCTGTAAGCTTCAGGGGGCTATTTATAGGCGTAGGAGGCTGAGATCGAGCTCAAACTTCGGGAGACTTCTTCTGGCACGTGAGTGGGCCCACGCGACCGGTCCCACCAAGTTTCGACTCGATCTGTGATCGATACGAATTGATTTCGTATCCATCAAGAATTAGTCCAATCAAGCTGAAACTTGGCAGGAACATTCTTTACCTTGTGTGCCAGCTTCTGTGAAAATTTCGCGGCATTTGGATCAGGGATTTGTGAGATATGATCGATACGAGGTTAAAGTTATGTGTGCGCTGCCCTATTCGAATCCATGGTTTCGTATCGATGGCCTTCGCATCGATCAGAAGCGCATGCGCGTGGTGACGTGGAGCGAGCTGCCTGGGTCGATCCGATTTTAATGGCGCATTGACCGATTCGTATCCACAAACTTTGCCTCGTTTGTATCGAGTACTGTTATCCAGTTTGAATCAATCAACTTCGTGCATCTCGTATCAGCTTTCAACGTCAAGTTCGAATCGAGATAGGCGGCTTAGCTCGTATCGATGGTGATGTCTCCATTCAATGGATACGATTGTGATGGATACGAGCTGAAGTTGCCCGATGGATTCAAATGAACGCCTCGTTCATCGATTCGAACTAATCATTGGCCAACCGATACGAAGTTCATGGATATGAAGGCCTGGCCATTCCGGTCGATACGAAGCCAATGGATACGAACCAAGGTGTGGTGATGGATGGATTCGAACCGTGCACATGGATCGTTACGAAGCTGATGGGTTCGAATAGTGGTTCTCCGATGGATTCGAACATCACATCTTCCCTAACTCATATCGATCATATCTCATTCATACGAACTCCAATTGACTTGAAATTTGGAACGCTGGTTCCCATGACTTTGCTCGCCATGTTCTATCAATTGTGGCCTAATCCGGGCTCGGACAAAATTCATCGATATCCATGGTGAAACAGTGTATAACGAACTTTTACGACGAACTATCTTTAGTTTTCCGGTCAACTTTTTGGTGTCACGGCCTTGCCAAAAGGCGGGATAACATCGTTATTATGCGGGGCGCATAGTGTCTCATCCGCTCCAATCGGCGGAAAATATATCCAACTACTAATATATAATATAACATCCAACTGAATATAATTTATCAATCCATCCAATCAACCAATAAATAATTTTAACTATTTAAAATAAAAACCAATTATCCAAGATGAGTGGGATTTACTAACTTTTATTTTCTGTTGTCGCCGAGGCGTTCCAGTTTGGAACTAAAATCGAACGACATCCGATTTTAGCCCAAATTTCCACTATCTCAAAATTCGTCCAACCTAGTTCCATTGCAAAGCTTTCATCGTCACGAGCGCAACGCAAAAAGTTTCATCCAAATCGGACATCGTATGAGAGTTATGAATTTTATAAGTTTTTGACATTTAAATTAATAATAATATAAACTATTTACATACTTATCTTATATTACAATCATGCCCATCACGATCCTTCTTCCCAAATCGAAGTCCTCCCTGTACGCGCACAGCCGAATACCCATTGACGTGCACGTTCTTCAAGTGATATAGAGCTAGAGACCTCCGTTCGACAAATCGACTTCGCCAACGACTTTCTCTCCCCGATCTACACTCACCCGAAACCAAGAACTTAAACTCGGACTCACCACCTCGAACATGAAATTTCCCACTACTATTGCACGCTCCTGGTTGCAACACCCCAATAGCCATCGAGCTCTATGAAATTTCCCCAGAAAATGCGCTCCTCCACCACGAACCCGAATAAAATCCTGAAATCCCTAATCGATCACTACAAAGATTAATTTCTTAAGCCCTAGTTCACAACCCCATACTCTGTAAAACAATTGAGCACACCAAACAACAGCCGCACCTCCAATCGAGCATATCAGAGGGAAGCTCTTGCCAAACGACGAATTTCAAATAACCAAAATTCTGGGTCGTTACATATTTAATTAATTTTTTTAATTAATTAACATTTTAATCAATTTTATTATTATTTTAATATAACATTTATATTAAATATTTATTATATATTATAACCTTTGTTTATTACATATACATCTTATACATATGTATATTCATTTAATTAATTAGCCTTTAATTAATTTATTTAATCGACTAACCTTTAATTAATTTATTTAATTAATTTTTTTATTAAATTTCATTAATTTCAAAATTCAATTCATATACATACATGTATATTTATGTTATTTTAAACATTTTAAAATATCGTAACATATATTATAATATATAATACATGCATATATATTTTTATTAATTAACTTATTTAATTAATTTACTTTATTAATCCAATTACTAAATTTTAAAAAACTTCAAAATTAATATATATGTTTTCAAACATTATGAAAATTTTAATACATTAATACTATTATAATATATTTACATCTTATTTGAAATTTAACTTTTAAATTTAAAATCATATATTTTAGTTTTTAAACAATTTTAAAATTTTATATTATAACATTTAAAATATTTTTCCTATTTTAAATTTACTTTTTTAAATTTAAAACTTTATTTTTAGTTTCAAAACTTTTTTGGAATTAGCCCAAGGCCCATTTCAAATTGGGCCTTTTATATTAGGGATAACCTTTTGGGTTGTGAGCTTAATAGTTAACCGTAATATGGCTAATATAGACTGCATAGGCTATTGGGCTCTGATACCATCATTGAAACTGAGCCAGCCTGTAGTAGAAGTTATAGGTGACTTTCAAATTTTTTACTCTATTGAATCTTTATTGGGCCTGTGAAGTCTAATTTATCTAGAGAATTTCTAAATTTAGTTTAAATAAAATCATGTATTTTATTTAAATTCATAAATTGTTGTTTGAAATTTATATGATTTATTTTCACTTATTATATAAGTATACATATGTATCATATACATATGTAAATGTGTGTACATGTGTAATATGATATTCCATGCATGGTATAACATGCCCGTATATAGATGTTGGGATTTACATCGCAACGGACACATTAGCTCATTCTATATGTATTGGATGTTGTCCAAATATGTGCATATGCTTATAGTTATAAATCCAAGTAATTATATATGAATATATATATATATATATTATGAAAGACTTATAAATATATATATATATATTATAAATAACAATTAAACATATATATATATGTGCATATAAAATTATAAATTTTATTAGAAAATAAATTATTTTATTTATTTATATATATATGCATTTGAATTGAAGTAAATAATTATGGTATATATATAATAATAATTTTATGTAAGTTTGTATTATAATAAATATATAATAAACATAAATATATAAAAATTAGTTTTTATTTCATTTTAATATTCTAGTTCGAAATCATTACAGATCCAAATTTGCTATAATTTAATATAAAATGTTTGAACCAAAAATGGTACAAACAACCAGAAATTTATGTAGTAGAGATTAAATGAAGAAAGGTAAATGAAAATAAGGAAATAAACAAGATACGATCGTTTATAGTGGTTTGCCAAAGCAAGGCTTGAGTCCACTTTTAAGTTTTATTGCTTATTTCTGATTTGAAGGCAAAAGTTCTTAGGGGTCGGTACAACTCTAACACTTAGAATTTTAGGGTCATAAGAATATGAGAAATAATGGAACTCCAGCCAAAAGATCCTAAAAATGAGCCATACCTCCCCATTTATAGAGGAAGTAGGCCTAAATCTCATCTAAAATATCTCTAAACCACTGTGCACAAATTTGGCTAATTCTCCCAAAATAATAGACGTCTCCTCAGCAATATCTGGGAGTCGGTACCGATCCCCAAGTGGGAGTCGGCATCGATCCCTAAGTTCACCACTGTTGGCATCTTCGACTTCTTGCTTTAGATTGTCTTATGATCAATCTGGAGATTCCACGGTTGTTGCACTAATATTAACTTGTTTCTAAGCCCAAATGATGGAGTTGAAGGAGAAAAAAGGTGCAGTTTCTCATGTTCATGGAGATCGATGGAAAATTGTATTGAATTAGAAAACCAACTTCAGAAATAGGCTATTGGCACCAAGATAAGCATGTATGCAAAAGATAGGGTCCACCCAAGTTGTATTTGGGAGTCGGTACCGATCCCCAGATAGGGGTCAGTATCGATCCCCAACTTGGGGGATCCCCTGGTTCTATTAACTTGGGTTGTTTTGGTCTTGGTCTCGTGACTCTACCTATGCTTGATTTATGGACTCCTGGGCTATCTCTTTAGGCATTCCGCTTTGATAACTCCAAGTTCTATCTATCCAAACTGTTCGGATTCTGCCTGGTCAAAAGGCAAGATAATTGTAACGACCCACTTTTTCGTACAGTTTAGGCTGACAATAAACCACACATGTCCAACCCAAATTGAATGGGAAAGCGGATAGTTAGGAAAAAGAAAGAAGATAGAAGAACTAAACAACAAAGAATCTCACGGCGGAACGAATAATTTATAATATATAACAGTCTTTTACACAAGAACAAAACTGTAATATAAGTATATACAGACATCAATTAGAGTACACTAACCTATTTCAGCCGAACAGTTATAACAACCTGTCCTCACAACTACTGAATAATATACAACAATGTAAGCAACGAAAATATAATCATCTACGTGAATACGACTCTGGGCCTCCAGCTCCACTCCTGAAGCTCTAAAACATCCATCTAAACCTGGAAAACATGCTCGGTCTGACCTGAGCATATAGGAAAAACCACGCCCGGGTCTGTCTGGTTAAACCAGCGTGAGAAAACACAATCAACTTGATTCTTAAAGTTTAATAACCTTTTCAAAACAAAGGTATCTTGTAAGACCTTACTGCAGATAAACACGGACGGGTTTTTACCTTACGATAACCAAAACTCCTTTATAGAAAATCATCTGATATTATAATAGTGTCTAATCGCCAAAGTAATAATAACAAGTAGCTGCGATGCATGTGATGTGTACATCACAACGATACTAGTCATAAAAATCAAAATTCGATAAAGCTCGTTCGCTAATTGTGTAGGATTTCCATGGAGGTGCCCTCAGTACTTCGAGAACGGTCCTCCTACACAAGGATCAGAGTTATCCTTCCAAAGCATCATACCCGTCTAGCTGGGGTATCATAGGAAAAACATAACTGGTCTCGCTAAGACCGAGTGCATCGCTCCGGCATGCCGAAAATAACCGAAGGTGTCCGTATTGCTAGAAAAGGAGCTGAATACACCCTATGGGTTTGCCAACCCTACTGGCCATGCCTCTATCTCTGGTTTTAGTCATTTTCGCTGATGCGGCTACGTCTGGTGTAACGACCCGATATTTTTGACCATTCGCATCCATTATAAGTGTAAAGGTAGACACTCATGCCGGAATTGAATTGCTCAAAATACCGCGTTGTTAATTTAAATTTGGCAAAACTGAACATATACAGTAAATAAATATAATCACAGATCACAAACACAGAGTAATAAATGCAGCGGAAATAAAAGAGATAGTAGTTCATGAAGCTACTATATAAATGTATAAGTTACATCAGAGTTAAACCAGATACAACGGAAGAGTAATACGATACATCAGATACAAATCAGAATACATCACTGGAATCATCGAATACTGGAAGCAGAATAGATGGCTGGATCTTCAAGCAAAGCTCCAACTTCAAAGGTGAGTCTCGAATACTGGTACACTCAGTCTGACCCGAGCGTAAAGCAAAAACACAAGACACTCGAGTCAGGATTAACATTCTTATATTTATAAATCCAACTCAAGTGAAATAGCAATTGAAATACAAGTAACTCAAAGGATGTTTGGAATGACCATCCTTTAAGGATCCGTTAAACTATCTACTAGGTAGTAATGTACGCTAAGTAGATAATGTCTATCAGTAATATAAGGTATCAAAATAGTGTTAAGTCATATCCCATTCCACCCTTAACACATTTTTATTCCCAAAAGCATATATAAGACCGTAGTTTCCCCAAAACCGGAAGTCACCAGAGGGCAATCCATATACTTAAGGTACAAAACAAATTCGTAGTGGTCACGAATAGGGAATACAAGTATGACAAGGCACATGAGGCAATACCCAAGGTAGTGATACTACCGTTTGCCTGATCCGGACTGGTGAGAATGCATCGCCGCAGCGACCGCAACACCGTGAAACAACACTCCCAAAAATCAAGGGTGCACCAATCGACAACAAGTAATGAGTAGTTCGAAGAAGTGTGTTCACTTGAGGTAGCTGACCTCCATTGGCCCGACACGGCTCCTGTTTTAGTCATTTCCAATTTGACACAAGTGTCAAGGCTATCCATTATCGTTCTCTTTCTTCAGTCATCACGAACATCATTCCAACCACTTCATTCTGGATCACACTCCGCGTATGGTTATGAAAGTGGTTTTCGGTTTAGACAGAGAGTATGTCCATAACCGATTCCAGTCTCTTTAATAGCTTCCGTAATTATTTCACCGATTGGTCGTTTAATAAATTTCAAAACCAAATCAATTTCAATTCAATTAGAATTCGTAAATCAACATTTCATTTGTCTTTCTAAATCAATTTCCATTATTTACGTTTCAAAACTTCCACATTCATAATTTCACAATCTTATAATTCAATTTCTATTTAAAACAATTCAAATATTGATTCAAGTTAATATAAGTTTCATTCCGAAATCATTTAAATTAATTTAATTTAACATTCAAATCAATTTAACTTCATTTATCGATTGCATTCAATATTCATTAAGTAAATTTGCCATTCAAAACAATTTCTATTAAATTTCCAATTCATTAAATCCATTATTTAAATTCAACTTCCTTATATCAAAACTTACAAATTGAATTAAATTAAATTCATCAAATCGAATTCTTTAAATTTCAAGTCTTACATTAATTTCAATAAATCACATTTTATTTCTTGTTAAAGAAATTCAATTTCACTTATTTACTTACTTAAATAATTTTCCAAACTTAATTAATAAAGAAACTCAATTTCAATTATTTACGAAGTAAAATTCACTTATTCACAAATTCAATTTAATTTAATCATTAAATAATTCAATCTTATTTAATTATTAAATAATTCAAAACTTAATTATTAAATAATTTCAAAGTTTAATAATTTCAAACTTACTTATAATTTCAAACTTAATTCCATCATTTCTCAAATTTAACAACATTCTTTTATCAATTACATTGTTAATATTTTGTTTCAGATTGTTACATATTAACATTTTCCTTTCATTAAAATTCAAATTTCAACTTCATTTCAAAACCATATTATTTATTCAAATAAAATCTTCGTTTATTTTTAAATCAAATTATTGACCAATCGGGTTTTATTTAATTCTCTATCCTAGGTCAAAGTTTAATTTGGGTATTTATCATTTCAATCCGATTCCAATTCAATTCAAAATCAAAGCATAACAAAGGGAACTTGCAGTGTGATAACTGGGATGGTGTCAAAGTAAATAAACAAGCAATAACAACAAACAATAACAATCCAATAATCAATTCAAATAATCCCGAAATAACCGTATTAATTCGCATTGTTATTTGTACGAATTAATATAATTATTTCTAGAATCTACACTATCATTTCATGTAGATTAAAGATTTATTACATTACGGTTTTCACTTGTCATTCAATTTCAATTTTTTCACTACAACAATTAATCCAATATTCGTCGATGGTTCAAAGTGTAATTATCACTATTCTACATGTCAATTAATTTAACAATTAAAAGGGGTCATATTCAACTAATCAAATTTAACATATAAATCAGTTTTAAAATTTGTTAACTATCCTATATCACTTTCAATTCTGCATACAATTAACCACTTAACATTAACAAATTAACGTCCAATATAAACATCGAACAATCAACCAATTATCAGCCAAACTAGATTATCATTTCATAATTAACAGTTAATGGTGTAAGATGTCATAAGTAAACTGATACAGGTGATAGCATATAAAACAGTGTAAATAACTAACAACAGCATATTTCAATTGTCATTTCAATTGAAATCAAATTTAATAAATAAAAGAACATTAATCGTGAGTGATTGCTCACCTTCCGAGGCTAGAGGGAGATTTAACAATGAAATGAGTCCCGAATCCAAATTTGAATTTCCAAAGAGAAATAAGATGGGCACGAATTTGACGAACATAATCTGATAACAGGAAACGATGAGAACGAATCAAATTAGCTTGATATAAAATTTAGACGAGGTGAATGTTATATTACTATTTCACTTAACTCAATATTAAGTTTAAAATACTTATACATTAAAATAAATCTTAAATTTAAAATGTATATACACATTATATTTTAAATCAATATATATATATACTCATTATAATGCCAGATACTAAATTTTTATATAATATTTATTGCAAATATCAACATATCAATTATATAAGCATTGTATCTACGACTGTAAAGTATACATCAAATCTGGCCAAGAAGTATGACTCGACTGTGCTTATTCAATATACATGTGCGGAAGTTACAAATAATAATACATAAGTAAGAATGAAGTAAACATTTGAGAACAAAACAATATATACTTCTTTCGTTTATACAGTATATATAAAATTAACCTTCCAGACTAGTACTTTACTGTATTCTATATACATACCTATATAGCAGATTAACATACCAAGGGTTATAACATATTATATTATCAAATCAATACATATACGCACTACTGTAAGTTATATATGCAAACCCTTACGCGCAGATTCATTTATAAATTTTTTTTTGTTTTTTTATTACAATATAAACATAAACTTAGACAGTGAATGAAAGCTTTAAAGTCTAGGTGTGAACACCAAACCTATATAACTTGGTAGGTATACATTCAACACAAGCTGTCAACACAAGCTGTCATGCATACAATCTCCACTGACCAGACTATATACAAAAAAATGCACGAACAGAGGCAAGCTCGACCAACTAACAAAATACACATATAAACCTTTGATAAAGACAAACATACATATCCTTTAAACATATAATACAGTATCCTAAACATGTTATATATACCAAAATAATTTTTTTTCTTTTAATTAAGACAAATTCAAATACACTAGAATTTTATAAACCGTAGATAAACTATAGAACAAAGAGTTGTAAAACTTGAAATTTAGATAGATGAGCTACAACAAATAATATATATAACGTATACCTATATTCGAAACCAGAGAAGATGCATGCAAGGGAAGATGTTCAGCGAAAACTGGTCCGGGCTCGACGCTGGTGAGAAGAATAGGTGAGGTGAAGGTAACATGGCCGAAATGATGGTAAAAGCGGAGGCTTTGGGCGAGCAAGATCTCGGGTGGAGGCTGAACGAGGCAATTGGCGCGAGGTCGGAAGGGTGGAGCTTGCTGTCACTAGCGGTGCAGGCGAATGGAGGTTGAATGATCGAGATGATGGGTTGTTGTTCGGCCGAGATAAGATGACAGGCAGTGGGGTTTTTGGTGGCACAAGGCATTTGCTGAGGCTTGGCGGAGGGGGGAAGGGAACGGTGAAGGGCGGAGGTCAGGTGGGGAGCGGAGGTGGGGTCTCGGCTATGAGGATGGTCGACGTGAAGAGGCGGGTCGGAGGAGGAATTCGTGTGCGATCCGTGCTGCTAGTTGCGCTATCAGGTGAAGGAAAGAACGATGTGGAGGAGTTGCAAACGAATGAACAGCGTCGTTTTGATTGTTTTTTTTTCTTTTTTTTTCTTGATGGAGGCGGAAGGGTTTGAGAGGAATAAACAAAGGATTGGCTGAAATAAAATGAGAAGCAACAGTTCTATTCTATTCACAAATATAAGTTGTATTATTTCGAATCCTTTGAAATCAATGCCCGAGACAATCGAAGAGCCATAAATTTGAGTACCGATGCGTTTGAAACAATGGAAATAAAGAGTCATAGGGAACAACATAAATGATAATGGTTGTACAGATTTTTTTCATTCGATGAAAAACACATAGTCACGGATAGATCAAAATGTTAAACGGTATCGATACGAAACCCGTTTTTTACTGATTTCGTGGTGTATCAGACCCCAAAATAGACAATCGAATATACCGTAGAGATCAGCACAACGAGACGATCAAAACGGTATAAAGATATTAGTGGTAAGATTGAATTATAAAAATTCGAATTTTCAACTGGCGGAAAACGCAAGAAAAACACTGAAAAATAAGATCGACGGAGCCAAAGATGTTCGAATTTGGAAAAATGACAAACTAACATCTTGCTCAGAAGATGATTTAGAATTTTTCTATGTAAAATATTTAGGTTTCGGAAACATTTTATTTTCATTGCTTTTTAACTGATTAAATTGAAGTAAAATTTACGCGCGAAATAAACTTTCATATTTTCGGACGAAAATTTACCAGTTGCTATGTTTAACTAGACGCATTCCAAATATCAAATTTATATTTCAAAATTTTATCGTTTAAAATTTCGCAAAATTTCAATTAATAACGTTATTAAAACAGTTGAAATTTACGGGTCGTTACACTCTCCCCCACTCAAAACTTTTCATCCCCGAAAAGGAACGAGGTAGGAGAATAGAAACAACCAGAAAGAAAATAGATTGGAATACAAGATAACAACGAAATTAACCAAATAAATTTCAAATTAAATTAATAAATATTCAATAATTTGGTTTAATCCATTTGAGTTTACTTAAGTTAAATCAAACTATCTATTTCTAAATTCATTATCCTATTGTCTAGTCATCATCAATTAACAATTTCTAGATCGTCAATTTGTATAATCATTTATTGTAATCATATTTTATTCAACAAATTTAATTCTTTTATTCCAAATTATTATTAAGTTTATTCTACTTAATATATCTTATTACCTATATTTAAACCATATAAATTAATTTAAACCATATAAATTTCAATTTAAATTAATTTATATTCAATAATTGGTTTAAATTTAAGGTACTTCCATAAGTTGATTTAATTTCAATTTATTAATTAACCTTCAAAACAAAATTTATTTTTCAAATATCTTATTATTCTATCATCTTTATTAGCATTTTTTTATAATTAAAATCTAGGTGTATGATATTTATTATAAACGCTCAAATTTTATTTATAAATCATTTTATATTGTATATTATCCAATTACATTTTAACTTCTGAATAATTTAGGTAAGTTATATTGAAATGCAATTTAGTACTATACAATTAAAATTTTCAAATTCACTTATTTCAAGTTTAAATATTTATCCAAAATTTAGCTTTATTTATAATTGAAAACATCCTTTAACAAAATTTAAGAATTAGATTTCCGATTAACTTTAAACAATTTAGAGATATATATAATATATTTATATCAAATCAAATTAAATTTTAAAATAAGATACCTATATATATGTAAATCAAAATATACTGAAGAAATTCAAATAAATAAATAAAAAATTTCTCAAAACAAAACCATAGCAAAGCTACAGAATGGTTTCTCCACTTCGAAACTCGAAAATGAATGTCGATGATGCGGCCGCCATCACCGAAATTATTTTTCCAGCGACAAAGAGAAGAGCACTGATTTCAACATTTTAAAATTCTTTGAAAACGATTTCTATTTGAAAATATTTTAAATACTATACACTTTAAAACTTAAAAAACCAAATTGAAATCACCCAAAATTTAAATTCTCAAATTCTTGATTTAAGCCAAGTTTATAACTTCAATTATTTATATTGCAATAGTCAATTGTTTACAAAACAATAAATGATAATCAAATATTATCACTCCAACCATTAATTTATTACAGTTTGGTTAAAGAAAATTTCATACTTATATATATAGTAAAATCATACAAACTTTATTTTATTTTCCAAATTTGTAAACAACATTGTGTCAGCTTGCTCTGCTCAAGTGTTTTGGAAATCCTATCGATAGCGTTGATCAGACGAATCGATCGAAAACCCAAATCAACATCAACAACTCAAACAACACAATATATTTTAAAACATTTTAAATATTAATTTACAAATACACTTCCTCGCCCGACGATACAAGAATGAATTTTCAAAATAAGGATAGGGTTTCAAATTTGATGGACTCATATCAAAGAGAAATTTGATTCGAAGATAAGTTCGGAACATGAGATAAGATAATTCAATTAACAGAATCGGGAGATGGATAAGCTTATTTAATTAACGGGCAACCTTAACCGGGTCGACCGTGACTTCAAGAATAAGATCGATGCTGAATTTCGAGGTAAATCAACACTCGATCTCAAGAGATGGAATTCAGGTATAGCAGGGAATAGATAGCATCGTAAACCGAGGATACATAAATCTCTGGTAAATCAATGCATATTGTAAAGGAGTTTCACCCCTTTACAAAATAATTCGAAGATTGGCAAGACTGTCGATTCATCTTAAAGATCATTCGAAGTGAAGTTATGAGATACTCCGGAATTAAAAGAAGATGAATAGTGAGGGACACGAATGAATTTCGAAACCGAGGGAACTTTCCAAAATTCAAAGGAATCGAGTCAAAAGAAGAGATTCAACTCGAATGAAAGTGATTCTGTAAATACATTTACCCTATATGTTAAGTTTTGCCTAAAGCTACCAAAGCTCTGATACCAACTGTAACGACCCGATATTTTGGACCATTCGCATCCATTATAAGTGTATAGGTAGACACTCATGCCGGAATTGAATTGCTCAAAATACCGCATTGTTAATTTAAATTTGGCAAAACTGAACATATACAGTAAATAAATATAATCACAGATCACAGACACAGAGTAATAAATGCAGCGGAAATAAAAGAGATAGTAGTTCATGAAGCTACTATATAAATGTATAAGTTACATTAGAGTTAAACCAGATACAACGGAAGAGTAATACGATACATCAGATACAAATCAGAATACATCACTGGAATCATCGAATACTGGAAGCAGAATAGATGGCTGGATCTTCAAGCAAAGCTCCAACTTCAAAGGTGAGTCTCGAATACTGGTACACTCAGTCTGACCCGAGCGTAAAGCAAAAACACAAGACACTCGAGTCAGGATTAACATTCTTATATTTATAAATCCAACTCAAGTGAAATAGCAATTGAAATACAAGTAACTCAAAGGATGTTTGGAATGACCATCCTTTAAGGATCCGTTAAACTATCTACTAGGTAGTAATGTACGCTAAGTAGATAATGTCAATCGGTAATATAAGGTATCAAAATAGTGTTAAGTCATGTCCCATTCCACCCTTAACACATTTTTATTCCCAAAAGCATATACAAGATCGTAGTTTCCCCAAAACCGGAAGTCACCAGAGGGCAATCCATATACTAAAGGTACAAAACAAATTCGTAGTGGTCGCGAATAGGGAATACAAGTATGACAAGGCACATGAGGCAATACCCAAGGTAGTGATACTACCGTTTGCCTGATCCGGACTGGTGAGAACCCATCGCCGCAGCGACCGCAACACCGTGAAACAACACTCCCAAAAATCAAGGGTGCACCAATCGACAACAAGTAATGAGTAGTTCGAAGAAGTGTGTTCACTTGAGGTAGCTGACCTCCATTGGCCCGGCACGGCTCCTGTTTTAGTCATTTCCAATTTGACACAAGTGTCAAGGCTATCCATTATCGTTCTCTTTCTTCAGTCATCACGAACATCATTCCAACCACTTCATTCTAGATCACACTCCGCGTATGGTTATTAAAGTGGTTTTCGGTTTAGACAGAGAGTATATCCATAACCGATTCCGGTCTCTTTAATAACTTCCGTAATTATTTCACCGATTGGTCGTTTAATAAATTTCAAAACCAAATCAATTTCAATTCAATTAGAATTCGTAAATCAACATTTCATTTGTCTTTCTAAATCAATTTCCATTATTTACGTTTCAAAACTTCCACATTCATAATTTCAAAATCTTATAATTCAATTTCAATTTCTATTTAAAACAATTCAAATATTGATTCAAGTTCATATAAGTTTCATTCCGAAATCATTTAAATTAATTTAATTTAACATTCAAATCAATTTAACTTCATTTATCGATTGCATTCAATATTCATTAAGTAAATTTGCCATTCAAAACAATTTCTATTAAATTTCCAATTCATTAAATCCATTATTTAAATTCAACTTCCTTATATCAAAACTTACAAATTGAATTAAATTAAATTCATTAAATCGAATTCTTTAAATTTCAAGTCTTACATTAATTTCAATAAATCACATTTTATTTCTTGTTAAAGAAATTCAATTTCACTTATTTACTTACTTAAATAATTTTCCAAACTTAATTAATAAAGAAACTCAATTTCAATTATTTACGAAGTAAAATTCACTTATTCACAAATTCAATTTAATTTAATCATTAAATAATTCAATCTTATTTAATTATTAAATAATTCAAAACTTAATTATTAAATAATTTCAAAGTTTAATAATTTCAAACTTACTTATAATTTCAAACTTAATTCCATCATTTCTCAAATTTAACAACATTCTTTTATCAATTACATTGTTAATATTTTGTTTCAGATTGTTACATATTAACATTTTCCTTTCATTAAAATTCAAATTTCAACTTCATTTCAAAACCATATTATTTATTCAAATAAAATCTTCGTTTATTTTTAAATCAAATTATTGACCAATCGGGTTTTATTTAATTCTCTATCCTAGGTCAAAGTTTAATTTGGGAATTTATCATTTCAATCCGATTCCAATTCAATTCAAAATCAAAGCATAACAAAGGGAACTTGTAGTGTGATAACTGGGATGGTGTCAAAGTAAATAAACAAGCAATAACAACAAACAATAACAATCCAATAATCAATTCAAATAATCCCGAAATAACCGTATTAATTCGCATTGTTATTTGTACGAATTAATATAATTATTTCTAGAATCTACACTATCATTTCATGTAGATTAAAGATTTATTACATTACGGTTTTCACTTGTCATTCAATTTCAATTTTTTCACTACAACAATTAATCCAATATTCGTCGATGGTTCAAAGTGTAATTATCACTATTCTACATGTCAATTAATTTAACAATTAAAAGGGGTCATATTCAACTAATCAAATTTAACATATAAATCAGTTTTAAAATTTGTTAACTATCCTATATCACTTTCAATTCTGCATACAATTAACCACTTAACATTAACAAATTAACGTCCAATATAAACATCGAACAATCAACCAATTATCAGCCAAACTAGATTATCATTTCATAATTAACAGTTAATGGTGTAAGATGTCATAAGTAAACTGATACAGGTGATAGCATATAAAATAGTGTAAATAACTAACAACAGCATATTTCAATTGTCGTTTCAATTGAAATCAAATTTAATAAATAAAAGAACATTAATCGTGAGTGATTGCTCACCTTCCGAGGCTAGAGGGAGATTTGACAATGAAATGAGTCCCGAATCCAAATTTGAATTTCCAAAGAGAAATAAGATGGGCACGAATTTGACGAACATAATCTGATAACAGGAAACGATGAGAACGAATCAAATTAGCTTGATATAAAATTTAGACGAGGTGAATGTTATATTACTATTTCACTTAACTCAATATTAAGTTTAAAATACTTATACATTAAAATAAATCTTAAATTTAAAATGTATATACACATTATATTTTAAATCAATATATATATATATACTCATTTATAATGCCAAATACTAAATTTTTATATAATATTTATTGCAAATATCAACATATCAATTATATAAGCATTGTATCTATGACTGTAAAGTATACATCAAATCTGGCCAAGAAGTATGACTCGACTGTGCTTATTCAATATACATGTGCGGAAGTTACAAATAATAATACATAAGTAAGAATGAAGTAAACATTTGAGAACAAAACAATATATACTTCTTTCGTTTATACAGTATATATAAAATTAACCTTCCAGACTAGTACTTTACTGTATTCTATATACATACCTATATAGCAGATTAACATACCAAGGGTTATAACATATTATATTATCAAATCAATACATATACGCACTACTGTAAGTTATATATGCAAACCCTTACGCGCAGATTCATTTATAAATTTTTTTTGTTTTTTTATTACAATATAAACATAAACTTAGACAGTGAATGAAAGCTTTAAAGTCTAGGTGTGAACACCAAACCTATATAACTTGGTAGGTATACATTCAACACAAGCTGTCATGCATACAATCTCCACTGACCAGACTATATACAAAAAAATGCACGAACAGAGGCAAGCTCGACCAACTAACAAAATACACATATAAACCTTTGATAAAGACAAACATACATATCCTTTAAACATATAATACAGTATCCTAAACATGTTATATATACCAAAATAAACTTTTTTTTTCTTTTAAGACAAATTCAAATACACTAGAATTTTATAAACCGTAGATAAACTATAGAACAAAGAGTTGTAAAACTTGAAATTTAGATAGATGAGCTACAACAAATAATATATATATAACATATACCTATATTCGAAACCAGAGAAGATGCATGCAAGGGAAGATGTTCAGCGAAAACTGGTCCGGGCTCGACAATAGCCTGGGCTCGACGCTGGTGAGAAGAATAGGTGAGGTGAAGGTAACATGGCCGAAATGATGGTGAAAGCGGAGGCTTTGGGCGAGCAAGATCTCGGGTGGAGGCTGAATGAGGCAATTGGCGCGAGGTCGGAAGGGTGGAGCTTGATGTCACTAGCGGTGCAGGCGAATGGAGGTTGAATGATCGAGATGATGGGTTGTTGTTCGGTCGAGATAAGATGACAGGCAGTGGGGTTTTTGGTGGCACAAGGCATTTGCTGAGGCTTGGCGGAGGGGGGAAGGGAACGGTGAAGGGCGGAGGTCAGGTGGAGAGCGGAGGTGGGGTCTCGGCTATGAGGATGGTCGACGTGAAGAGGCGGGTCGGAGGAGGAATTCGTGTGCGATCTGTGCTGCTAGTTGCGCTATCAGGTGAAGCAAAGAACGATGTGGAGGAGTTGCAAACGAATGAACAGCGTCGTTTTGATTGTTTTTTTTTCTTTTTTTTCTTGATGGAGGCAGAAGGGTTTGAGAGGAATAAACAAAGGATTGGCTGAAATAAAATGAGAAGCAACAGTTCTATTCTATTCACAAATATAAGTTGTATTATTTCGAATCCTTTGAAATCAATGCCCGAGACAATCGAAGAGCCATAAATTTGAGTACCGATGCGTTTGAAACAATGGAAATAAAGAGTCATAGGGAACAACATAAATGATAATGGTTGTACAGATTTTTTTCATTCGATGAAAAACACATAGTCACGGATAGATCAAAATGTTAAACGGTATCGATACGAAACCCGTTTTTTTACTGATTTCGCGGTGTATCAGACCCCAAAATAGACAATCGAATATACCGTAGAGATCAGCACAACGAGACGATCAAAACGGTATAAAGATATTAGTGGTAAGATTGAATTATAAAAATTCAAATTTTCAACTGGTGGAAAACGCAAGAAAAACACTGAAAAATAAGATCGACGGAGCCAAAGATGTTCGAATTTGGAAAAACGACAAACTAACATCTTGCTCAGAAGATGATTTAGAATTTTTCTATGTAAAATATTTAGGTTTCGGAAACATTTTATTTTCATTGCTTTTTAACTGATTAAATTGAAGTAAAATTTACGCGCGAAATAAACTTTCATATTTTCGGACGAAAATTTACCAGTTGCTATGTTTAAATAGACGCATTCCAAATATCAAATTTATATTTCAAAATTTTATCGTTTAAAATTTCACAAAATTTCAATTAATAACGTTATTAAAATAGTTGAAATTTACGGGTCGTTACATCTGGCGTTCCAACTTACGCACCGCTCCAAAAATAGATCATGGAATCCCATATGGATTCCCACACCACAATGGCCTCGGAATCACATACAAATTCCCACATCTCAATAGATCTTGGAATCTCACACAGATTCCCACACTCCAACGAGTCACGAAACCACATATGAATTTCAACATCCCAAAATATAATGCATCTCCTTCATTTAACCGTATATGGTTTCGGAGTAGGTCATGGGTTCCGAGTCATCTCTTACGAGTACACTCTCCACTTCCTGGGTGCTCCAAAACCCATTCGTCGATTTCTGGAATGCTCAAGACCGATTCTTTAGGAAATAATCATACAATACATAAGATCGGGGATCACCCCCTAACCATTTAAGCGGACGGATCTCCTTATCATTTGTCTTAGAAGATCCACAAGTTTATACGTACAGCATAGCACCTCGAACGGTAACTGCACCATATAATTCCCGTGTTTCCCCTAGATATTTTCAGAGTTAAAATCCTTCAGTGTTAAGTAGAGAATATTTCCGTACCACCAAAATTAAGAAGGATTACATATTTAGGTCAAGATTTGATAGTCGGTTATTTAACTACCAAATAAACAAACATTCAAACAAAGATTTCATTTCCCACTAAAATCAGTAAGCCTCATTTAATTTAATTTCGATAAATTGAATCTCTTTATCAAAAATAGTCATATACTTATCTCACCGGAATAAGTATATCCACAGACCATTCCTTTTAAAAATACTTGAAAAACTTTTTAAAATAGATATGGAAAGAACCATTCGTTAACGACCATGGATCGCAGCTTGATGGTTGCGTCTCTATCCCAGAAAAACCAAACTTAACTTAGGCAATCTCTGCCTCCCGATTTCCGCCATGCAATCAATCATAGATCGCAGTTTGCACAATGGTTACGTCGCTATCCCAGCGAAAACATAACAAACTGTAGGCAGCCTCTGCCCCTCAAATTACACTATGAAAATATACCATTACGTCCCGAAAATCTCTTTATTTTATAAATATTTCAAATCTATTTATAAAACTTCTTTATAAATTTCAAAGTTAAATTTAGAAAATTATTTTTGTAAATCTCAAACCCTTTATAAAACTTCACTTTCAAACCATTCAACCATTTATAACCCTTTTCCTAAAGTCATTCAAAACCAAACTCCTTTTTCTAATATCCAAATCATTTATAAACTATTTTCAATTTCCATGTTTTCTTTCCAATTTATAAAACTTCTTTTATAAATTCTTTTTATACAGCATTTTTTTTTAAAATAAACTATATTTAATAAAGTTACTTTGATGAACAATCGTTTATTTAGAACACTTTTAAACAACCAAGTTATTACATTAAACCTTCTTCGTTTAGTTAACTTTAAACCTTATTCAAACAATAACCTTAAAATATCTTTAATAAAATAATTAATTAACTTAACTCCATTAAATAACTTTAAAAAATATAATTTAAACAATTTAAATAAGAATTAAATAACTTTAAAACAATAATTAAATATTCTTAAATAACTTTAAAGAATAATATTAATAAAATAATTAACTTTAAAATCATTAATAAAAGTATTATTAATTATTATTTTTAAAACAAATAATAATTATCTTTAATAACCTTGTTAATAAATAATAATTATTCTTCAATAAACTTTGACTCAAAAATCAACTTTGGAAAGAGGCTTAGCAACTTCAATGGGACTTAATCGAGTCACCATTTATTCCATTAACTATCCAAGTTATAATCCAGGTATTTACATAACATCATATATGTAAATTAAATCCATAATAAATAAGCAATTGTTAATACAACACTTATCCAATACTAGTCCATTGGAATGTAATTAAGTGTCCACACTATTGTAATAGCAGAACGAGATTTATTTCTACTAAATAAACGTCCAAATTTAACTTATCCAATTAATAATAGCAGAACAGTGATTTATTCTGCTAAACAATGTCAAATTAATTTAATTAGTGGAATGGTGTTTTATTCCACTAAACAGATGTCCAATTACCATACTCGATCCAGTTTAACACAACAGTAATTTATTTGGCCAAATAAACATTTATATTTAAGGTATATAAATGTAAAAAACGTTATTATTTAAAATAATGCGATTTAAATTTTGTCCATTTTAATATGTCATAAATTTATACATAGCCAAAACTATCAATGAGATGCACTGCAATTTTATACTCGTTGATACGAGTCTAACGCAAAAATCCACGTGCGGAACAGATACGATATGAGCAAGATATGCAACATTATAACCAAACAACATAGATATATATATATATATATATATAAACTAATTTAAGATTTTCTCACCCCAACACAAGGCTCGGCCCACAAGCCCAAACCCATCAGTCCACTACAGTTCTTCTTCCTCCATCTTCTTTGTTTCGCCTGCACCTTTTTCTTTTCCATGCCAGCACTGCTTTACCCATGCGAGCCTTCCCTCTCCCACTCTTCTCCTTCATGCCACCGAGCTCCCAGGCTTCCCAAAACAAAACGCATGAACTCCCTCCCCACGTGCATGGTTTCCACTCCTTCTCATTATCTCACCTCGCTTCCCCATGCACACAGCCTTCCCTATCACCTTCCGCCTTTCCATCTTCTATGACGACATCCACGACCACACTCCTACGCAAGCCACTCCTTTTTCCCCATCATCACATTACCCCTGACCGTATGCACCCCTTCATCAATTTTTTTATACTACCTGACATGCACACACACACGCGTGCGCGCAAAAGCCAGCGCACACACCATCAACGCAGCCAAAGCCCAAACCCGCAACTTTTCCTTCCACTCTATGCCTGCGCACTGCTATGTACCTCCACCATGCATATATATTTATATATATGTTTTGCATCTTGTTGTTTTCATGCGATAAATAGTCACAAACTAATATGCTTACATCAAAATATACATGTACTTTGTCAGCAAAACCAAAACTTGATCTCTCTTTGCCAAGTATTCTTTTATCAAGGACACGGTACATATAGAACACTCCCAAAGGAAAGCTGGGTTTTGTATCTTTAATACAATAACAACATCTGGGTTGCTGTCAGTAACAGCCTTGCAACCTTGAGCAAATCGACTAGTGCCTGAGCAACCCTTTAAATGATATCTACTTCCTCCTAGCTCAAAAATCTTATTTTAAGTTGAATGTTGCAAAGTATGCAAGGATACTTTTCTAGAGTAGGGCTTATTGCTATAGAGTAACCATCATATATATATATATATATATATATATAGAGGAAAAGAAAGAGATATAGGAAAAGAAGGTGTGCTTGTTTATGTTTTTGAGATGTTTACACTTTACAACAACTAAAATGAATGAGGGAGGAGGCATTATTTTTATAAATGAAGGAAGCATGAGTGTTTTTATATGCGTATCTGCCTGTGTGAATATATATAGAGTTTTAAACTTCGAAGCTTAAGGAACGAGGGCAATTCTTTAAATGCAAACCAACCAAAAGTCAAGTGTAAAAGCAACCAAAGTACTATCAGCCAAAAAAGTGTCTAGAAAAACAGGCAAGATAGAGAAAAGGCAATTGTAAAAGATAATTACCGAGTCATGTAAAAGCAGACATTCATTAAATGCTATGTCCAAGTTGTAAAAGAAAGAGAAAAAATTATATAATGAAAGGATTTTGGGATGGTGCGTGTTGTACCAAATTTGGTTTTTTGTAAAAGTTTTGTTTAAAAGATTTCAGGATACACTGCCCTATAATATCACGTTCGCATATGAGACGCGAAGGACATAAATATAAATACGATCGCGCGCTACAAGGTGATACAATCCTAGAACAACAATAAAATAGACAAGTTATTAAATTCTGTGAAGTCTCAAAATGTCGGTGTTTGCCGTAAAATACGTCAAATGAGAATTTATTTACTATCCAAATTAAAAATTAAACTAAAATTCTATAAATTAAACTAAAAATACGTCATTGAAAATCAAGTCTAAATTTGAAATAGATAATTTATCACAATTTAAATCCAGATCTGAATATTTAAATAAACTCAATATTCAAATTTGAAGACCCAAAAATACGGGTCGTTACAATAACACTTGCCCCCCAAAGTACACCTCGTTTCCCACGTGATGTGCTTTGAATCGAGACAAGTTTGGATTCCTTTGAAGGAATCCACTCTGTGCTTTGAATGGTCGCTATCCTTTCGTGAACCGATGTGAATTGTCATGTCCATAGCGATTCGTTGTGACGTTTTGCCAACATACGGGACTATAAATCTGGAATGTGATCCACGGTCTGCTATTCCAAGTCTGATGGTTTTTGACTAACTCCATGAGTTCCTCAGGTATGAATCCAATTTTCCCTAACTTTAGTCTTCAAGCATTGGGCATATACACAGATGGCTCATCACATGTGCATAGGCATTCACACACATACGCATATACCGTATGTATGCTTGTATATATATATGTTTTTTTGTGCTTGAGACTCGATACCGATCCCTGATTTGGGAGTCAGTACCGTCTCCATATTTGGAATATCTTCCAAGTGTTTTGGCTTTGAGAATTTGGGCCCATGACATTATATATCCTCGTTCATCCTTTTCATCCCCACTTGATTACTAGCAATTGACTTGAGATCTTGAACTGCCGCCATTAACAATTCCTTATTCCGAAATCGAGATCTGCCTTTGCCTATCCTTGCTCGTCACCCCCGCTGCACATCAACCAAGTCAGATCCTCCTTCATCGAACCGAACCTTAACCTGGGTTCTTTCTTTGACCGATCCCGCCTTCAAACCTCAAATCGCATGGCTATAGGTAGGTACATGATGAATTAGGCGATAAAGATGGAGGTGCATATGGAGGCGTGGGAGAAAGGACATGGACGAGGATAGATGTTGGCAGCCGCATCTTTAGTGCAGACGGAGATGGAATAGGAAAAGGGGGGACTCTCTTGGTAGTGGGGGTCGGTATGACTCTTATACTTTGAAAAATTTTGTTTATTCAAATTTTCACTCAAATATTGCCTTGGTGATTCATGTCGAGTTCCTCTTACATCTCGAGACTGTGAGAAATGTGGATTACGGATCTTAAGGCTAGTATAAACACTAGAGGGGGGGTGAATAGTGTTTTAAGGAATTACTAATTCTTTTCGAGTTTATATTAATTTGAACACAAATGTATACAATATTCAGACACAGATATGATCACAGATTCAAACACATATGCAAATATAAAGTAAAAGCAGTAAAGGAAAGAACACACCGAATTTTATACTGGTTCGGAGTTACCCTACATCCAGTCCCGCACACAATTACAGATTTCCTTTCAAAAGCAATCTTTACAATTACAACCCTCGATTTCAAGGCCACGAGGTACACCACTCCAGATTCACAATCCTCTGGGTAGAGATACTTGATTTCCTGGGCAGCAAGTTCACCCAATTGATTTCCTAGGCTACAATCACACCTTTTCTCACTTGATTGATTTCCAAGGCTACAATCACACCTTTTCTTACTTGATTGATTACAACGAAGCCTATAACTCTGAATAGCACTGGGATATTGTTGAGATAGTGATAGAGAATCAAACCAGAAATGATCTAGTTAAATTCAATGGGATTTCGGCAAAGTAATGGTAAGAATATATATAAAGAAATGTGGAAGAAGAAGAGGAGTGAAAACCAGAAAATTATTGTCCAAAAATTCGTTGAAAACATCCCCTATTTATAGAAGAACAAGAGCCATGTCTATTCGTGAAAGATTATGGAGAATAGACACTTCTTTTGAAATTCAAATTTTTGAAACCAACTGCCACTATGTCGACATGGGTATCTTGGGTATGTCGACATCCCAAAGGAAATTTTGGTGATTTGTTTTTCTTTGAAAATTACTTCTATCTTATATTAAAACTATTTTAAACTTTATAAATATACTTAACTATAGTTAAAATACATAAGTAAATATAGAGAATAATATATAAAATTTTACTATAATTTTATATTTAAATCTAAGTATAAATATTAAAAGTTAAATTATAATTAAAAGATAGTTTAAAAAAATGAAGTTTAAAACAAGAGTTTATTTAAAAACAAAATCAAAGAATATTTTAAGGCTAAATCATCTTTTTGAAAATCATTTGAAAAGATAATTTTTAAGGCTAAAACATTTTGAAAAGCAGTTTTGAAAATCATTTTAAGTAGTTTTGCAAGCTTCTTCCTGCAGAATATCTCATCACATCAGGACTCGAGAACTTGTACAAAACCAGGATGTTCGTGGGTTTGTAAGCCACTTGTCGTAGGTTTGTAAGCTACTTGTCGTGGGTTTGTAAGCCACTAAAAATGTAGAAATGGGTTCCATCCCAAATGATATATGGAGTGAAGATTTCAGTGCTATTATGAAGTTTTAACATAATTCTAGACTCAATACTTATCTTGTATTATTAAAATCTTGAACTCTTGATAACTTGATTTCTTGATACTCATGAGTCTTCAATCTTGATATCTTTATACTGTACAGTCTTCATTCTTGATACCTGCATGGTTAAATCCTGCATATACATATATATCTAAACTATAATGTTTGTATTTATATTGTATAATCTTATTCTAAGGTTGTTGTCATCAAAACCATCATCTCAAGGACTAACAATCTCCCCCTTTTTGATGATGACAACCTTTGTTTATAAAATATTATTTCTATCCTATTGACTCCCCCTAAAACTAATAACTCCCCCTTAATCTATGCCTAACTATCCTATATTTTATACTTCTCCCCCTTTGTCATCAACAAAAACTAACTCCAAACTATATAACTCCCCCTTAGTTTAATACTATGTGATTATAATGATAGTGTTATCATAAATAATCAACACTTAAATCTAAAACTAAAACTTTAGTCCTAATTACAAACTCTCCTAACTAAGAATCTATATATGATAATATTTGTAATATAAGAACACAAATCATTTATATTGTTATATTTATATTAGCGTAGAGAACGTAAGTAAAAACATACAACAATAGGAAAGAGGAAAGAGAAACTGATGAGTGTCCTTAAAAATGGGAGATCTATGAACCGAACAATTTGGATAGTGGAAACAGAAATTTCCACGTTGTTTGACAAGATTTCCATCTTTGTCAAAGCACACTTCGCCAACGCAAACGACTTTGTCGTTATCTTCAGCGTGCTCTTCTTCCATGGGGGCTTCTTCTTCTTCCTCGTTGTCCTCTTGCACTTGATCTCCTGAAGACTCTTCATCAATCAAGATCGGATTAGCATGATTGTCCATTAGAAATTTTTGCAAATTTCTAATTCTAAGTTGCACCACTTGAATTTTAGTCATTAGTTGCAGTGCATCCTTCAAAAAATCCTCCATTTTCGTCACTCGTGCAAGCATAGTTCATTGAAATGGTCCAGAAGTAGGAGAAGGGAACGAAAAGATTGAATTTTTGTTAGATTTGGAAGAGGAGGCCATTGTTTAAATGTTTTCAAAAGATAGAACAGAGAAAGAACAGAAAGAATGATCCAATTTTCGAAATAAGAAGAATATATAACCACTTATTTGAATTTTGGTGGGAAAAATTCAAAAATAAAAAATCGTTATATGTCGACATGGTTAGGAGGGGATGTCGACATGGTGCTTGATATTTTTACTATTTGATTTTATTTTTAATTTAATTTTTAATTATACTTTGTTATTTATATTTTTATATTTCAGTTATTGAACAAATACCTAATTCTCTTCTTAATTTAGTAAATATAGATTCATTTAAGGGTTTTGTTAATATATCAGCAATTTGATTCTCAGAATTAATATAATTGAGAGTAATTACTTCCTTACTTATATTATCTTTGAGAAAATGATTTCTGATATCAATATGTTTAGTTTGAGCATGATGAGTAGTATTTTTGGATAAATTTATTGCACTAGTATTATCACAATAAATTGGTGATCTTGAGATATTTAAACCAAAATCTTTTAAAGTTTGTTGCATATATATTACTTGAGAACAAGCTAAAGCAGCAGAAATATACTCTGCTTCAGTTGTTGATAGAGAAACTGTGTTTTGCTTTTTACTAAACCAGGAAATCAGAGAATGCCCCAAAAAGTGACAAGTTCCACTTGTACTTTTTCGGTCTGACTTACAACCAGCATAGTCAGCATCACAGTAAGATATTAATTTAAAAGAATCATTTTTAGGATAAAATAAGCCATAGTCAATGGTGTGTTTAATATATCCTATGATACGTTTTACAGCTTTTAAGCGGGTCTCTTTAGGTTGGGATTGATATCTTGCACAAAGGCAAACGCTATGCATGATATCAGGTCTACTAGCAGTGATATAGAGTAGTGATCCAATCATTCCTATATATAATTTTTGATCTACATCTTTCGAGAGATCTTCTTTACTTAGGTACTCATTGGTTGCCATGGGAGTGGGTTTTCCACTTGCAGTAGTCAAACCAAATTTACTAACTAGGTCTTTAGCATATTTTTCTTGACTAATAAAGATACCATTATCTAATTGTTTTATTTGTAATCCTAAAAAGAAGTTTAATTCACCCATATGACTCATCTCAAACTCTTTTGTGATTATTTTAGAAAATTCTTTATTCATTTCAAAATTAGTTGATCCGAAAATGATATCATCTACGTAAACTTGTACTAGTTGAATATCATTTTTATTTCTTTTAATAAAAAGAGTATTATCTACTTTACCAATTTCAAAGTTTGATTGAAGCAAGTAAGATCTTAGTCTATCATACCAGGCTCTAGGAGCTTGTTTTAGGCCATATAGAGCTTTCTTAAGTTTGTAAACATGATTTGGAAATTTTTCATTTTCAGAAAGTGGTGGTTGTTTAACATATACTTCTTCTTTTACAAATCCATTTAAAAAGGCACTTTTAACATCCATTTGAAATAATTTGAAATTATTATAATTTGCGAAAGCAAGTAGAATCCTAATGGCTTCTAATCTTGCTACGAGAGCAAAGGTTTCATCAAAATATATTCCTTCTTCTTGACTATAACCTTGAGCGACTAACCGGGCTTTATTTCTAATGACCTCACTTTGTTCATTCATTTTATTTTTATAAACCCATTTTGTTCCAATTATAGTTTTATTTTCAAGTCTAGGAACAAGTTCCTAAACATCATTTCTAGTGAATTGATTTAATTCTTCTTGCATAGCCAAAATCCATGAATCATCGGTTGATGCTTCTTTTGGATTTTTGGGTTCAATAGTTGATATAAAAGCTACATTGCTCATTTTACTTAGTTGATTTCTAGTTGTAACAACAGATTGCATATCTCCTAGAATATTTTCTATGGGATTATCTTTTAAAAGTTTAATTCTTTTATTAGGATGATTAAATTCATTATTAGTTTCAATTGACTCTTGATTTTGAGTAATTAAATCCTCTTCATCATTTGTCTCTAAATTTTTTTTGGGATTTTCATCGAATGAAACATGCTTTGTTTCTTCAATGGTGTTAGTTCTTAAATTAAACACTCTGTATGCTTTGCTTCTATTAGAATATTCGATAAAGATACCTTTGTCGGATTTAGGATCAAATTTATCTAAGTTATCTTTTGTATTTAAAATAAAACATTTACTTCCAAAAATTCTAAAATAAGATACCTTAGGTTTCTTTCCATGAAGAAGTTCATAAGATGTCTTATCAGTTAAAGGTCTTATTAAGATTCTATTTAAAATATAACAGGCGGTAGCAACTGCTTCTGCCCAAAAATGTTTTGGTAAATTACTATTTGAAAGCATAGTTCTCGCACACTCTTGAATCATCCTATTTTTACGTTCTACTACTCCGTTTTGTTGTGGAGTTCTTGGAAATGAAAAACTGTGAGTTTCCCCTTTTTATTGCAAAATTCCTCAAACTTTTCATTTTCAAATTCACTACCGTGATCACTATGGATGGTTATAATTTTTACAGAAATTTGATTTTGAATCCTTTTTGTAAAGTTATTAAAACATTCAAAAGTATCACTTTTATGTTTCAAAAATATTGTCCATGTAAATCTAGAATAATCATCTACAATTACAAAAACATATTTACCGTGATTTATTGACTGAATTTGAGATGGACCAAATAAATCAAGATGAAGTAATTCAAGAGGTTTTGAAGTTGAAATCATATCTTTTAATTTAAAGGAACTTTTTCTAAGTTTTCCTAATTGACATGCATCACATAAACTATCTACTTTAAAATTCATTTTAGGGAGACCTCTTACTAAATCATGTTTTGACAGTCTAGATAAGAGTTTGAAATTCAAATGCCCAAATCTCTTATGCCAAATCCAAGGGTCACTTGTATTTGCCAAAAGACACAAGTTATCATTTGAAACTTTCATACTAAGAATATAAATATTCTTTTTTCTAATTCCCTTAAATATTATGGTTGAATTATTATCTTCAATGTGACACTTATCTTTTTCAAATTTAATTTTATATCCTTTATCGCAAAGTTGACTAATACTTAGCAAATTATGTTTCAGATTCTTAACTAGCAAAACGTTAGTAATAATAGGAGTTTTAGAGTTACCGACATTGTCGATGCCAATCACATATCCTTTTGAGTTGTCTCCAAAGTTAACAAATCCTCCATCTTTGTATATTATATCATTCAGCATATCTGGATTACCAGTCATGTGTCTAGAACATCCACTATCGAGTATCCATTTATTCTTTTTGATCTGCACAATTTGTCCATTCTGGATTGATTCCTCAACACCCATAAAACATGTTTTCTGCACATTATAAAAACCTTGTGAACGATTTGACTTTGAATATAGATTATATGCAGACTTATGATACAATGATGATTTGAATATTTTTAAACAAGTATTAACACAATTTTCAAATATAGGCATTAAAAATTTTCAAAATTTAGATTATGAAATTTTGAAAACCTTCCTCTGATACCAAATGTGAGAAATGTGGATTACGAATCTTAAGGCTAGTATAAACTCTAGAGGGGGGGTGAATAGTGTTTTAAGGAATTACTAATTCTTTTTGAACATAGATGTATACAATATTCAGACACAGATATGATCACAGATTCAAACATAGATGCAAATATAAAGTAAAAGCAGTAAAGGAAAGAACACACCGGATTTTATACTGGTTCTGAGTTACCCTACATCCAGTCCCGCACACAAGTACGGATTTCCTTTCAAAAGCAATCTTTATAATTACAACCTTCGATTTCAAGGCCATGAGGTACACCACTCCAGATTCACAATCCTCTAGGTAGAGATACTTGATTTTCCGAGCAACAAGTTCACCCAATTGATTTCCTAGGCTACAATCACACCTTTTCTCACTTGATTGATTTCCAAGGCTACAATCATACCTTTTCTTACTTGATTGATTACAAAGAAGCCTATCACTCTGAATAGCACTAGGATCTTGTTGAGATAGTGATAGAGAATCAAACCAGAAATGATCTAGTTAAATTCAATGGTGATTTCGGCAGAGTAATGGTAAGAATATATATAAAGAAATGTGGAAGAAGAAGAGGAGTGAAAACCAGAAAATTATTGTCCAAAAATTCGTTGAAAACATCCCCTATTTATAGAAGAACAACAACCAAGTCTATTCGTGAAAGGTTATGGTGAATAGACACTTCTTTTGAAATTCAAATTTTTAAAACCAACTGCCACTATGTCGACATGGGTATCTTAGGTATGCCAAAATCCCAAAGGAAATTTTGTTGATTTGTTTTTCTTTGAAAATTACTTCTATCTTATATTAAAACTATTTTAAACTTTATAAATATACTTAACTATAGTTAAAATACATAAGTAAATATAGAGAATAATATATAAAATTTTACTATAATTTTATATTTAAATCTAAGTATAAATATTAAAAGTTAAATTATAATTAAAAGATAGTTTAAAAAAACGAAGTTTAAAACAAGAGTTTATTTAAAAACAAAATCAAAGAATATTTTAAGGCTAAAACATCTTTTTGAAAATCATTTGAAAAGATAATTTTTAAGGCTAAAACATTTTGAAAAGCAATTTTGAAAATCATTTTGAAGTAGTTTTGCAAGCTTCTTCCTGCAGAATATCTCATCACATCAGGACTCGAGAACTTGTACAAAACCAGGATGTTCGTGGGTTTGTAAGCCACTTGTCGTAGGTTTGTAAGCTACTTGTCATGGGTTTGTAAGCCACTAAAAAGGTAGAAATGGGTTCCAACCCAAATGAAATATGGAGTGAAGATTTCAGTGCTATTATGAAGTTTTAACATAATTCTAGACTCAATACTTATCTTGTATTATTAAAATCTTGAACTTTTGATAACTTGATTTCTTGATACTCATGAGTCTTCAATCTTGATATCTTTATACTGTACAGTCTTCATTCTTGATACCTGCATGGTTAAATCCTGCATATACATATATATCTAAACTATAATGTTAGTATTTATATTTTATAATCTTATTCTAAGGTTGTTGTCATCAAAACCATCATCTCAAGGACTAACAGAGACATCTCCAAAGTGTAGTCGTTAACATAAAGCTTGTCGGGATGGTTAGTGATGATGGTCATGTCGAGTGATATCCAGACTTTAAGATCGAACTGTTGAAATAAACAGTTAAATAATAATCTGAATTGCACAACACTGCATGACACAGCACTAGAATCCACTTTACCACTGGGGGTATGGTTTGTAGTTAATCTTCTTATGTTGAGTTTCTATCGAGTTTTTTATATAGAAATGGACCAAAGACGTTCCAAACATCTGGCTGCTCAGAGTACAGGTACTTCACCTTCAATATATATTGAATCTGACACAAAGTCAAGCTCAGCCATAACTTCATAGGCGCAACAAACTCCTATCCAACAAGTGCAACAACCAGAAATTCCACATATTGATCAACAAAACCTAGAGAATCCCAAAGTAGAGCAACAGATCCCTGAAAATCTAGTTGAACTGGTAAATGGGCCTTAAATAGATTCAGCACCCGATACTCTTGAGGATGTTGTAATGCCGAATAACTCGGTCGATTTCATTCCCTCCAAAATTGATCAAGGATCACTTCGGAGGATATGAAGTAAGCACGAAATTCCATTTGACGACGTTCCAGCACCATCTCACAACCAGAGAGCTCACAATCCTTTAGGAGGTCATATAGCTTGTAACAGATATATGTGCTTGGTGGGATGCATCCTGCCATTTAATCAATCCTTCCATCGAGTCATGAACTTTATGAAACTGACTCCCACACAACTGCTTTCAAACAGCTACGCTTTTCTTCTTAGCTCGTATCTATTTTTCTCTGATCATTTGAATCAAGTGTCTAGTGATGAAGAAATCCGATAAATCTATAGCTTCAAGAGCCGCAAAGAAAACCCATCTCTAATTTACTTGGAGCCAATGAGGGGTTGCAGAATAGTTATTGGGAACAAGCTGAGTTATTTTAAGGCTGAATGGTTTTATGTACGCTGTCCACCCGGGTTCGCTCGTAGATGGATATCCAGACGTAAGTTTTATTTCAAATGCCATTCATGCATTTGTCTTATATTCTATATACTTAATTTATCTTTCACTATTGTATAGATGTTCCAACGAGACCCAATAGCGAAGCACTTTTGGATACCATTAATACTCTTATGGCAGTCCCTGTCGAGGATAGGTATATAAGAACTCTATTGACAGCGATACGCTTTCCATTCAATGTACTTTTGATCTATTTCTTTTAGTAACCATTTGGACCAAGTTCTTAATCCATTTTATGATTCGCCAACTCGCATCATTCTAGCGAATGTAAAGTAATCCTTAGGGTAAACCACTTAAAATAGTGGCTTGGGTATCCTTTTCCAAGATAATAAGTTCCAACCACACCAAACTCCGGGCGTGAGCTTAAGTTAACTACTTAGACCCGTAGTCCGTACATCCTTATCCACGATGTTAGCTTTCGACCACGCCTAACTCCAGGCATTGATCAAAGGCTTAGACATTGGATCCCACTTTACTCCGAGCCCAGGCCTTCCATTCTGCCTATGCCAGGCAAGATGTTAAGGATCAGATGGACTTGTCGCACCCGTCTCCATTTATACTTCTGTCCCCAGTCCAGGGACGAGAGTTGAGTAAGCGATCGGTCGTATCATGCTCCTTTTGATTTATACTCCTATACTCCATCTAAGGGTAAAAGTTAGTGTACGAATGGTTGTGTCACGTCTAGTTTTAAATTTGTGATCTTGCCCTCAATCCAAAGGCAAGAGCTAGTTTGTGGATGATTGTGTTTCATCCGGCTTAGGTTTATAATTTGGCTCCTACTCCGAGAACGAGAGTTAGCGTACGGATGCTCATATCACATCCGGTTTGCGTTTATACTCCTACCTTAATCTAAATGCAAGAGTTGGGACCCGGACAGTCATTATCATTTCAAGCTTATATTTATATTCTTGCTCTTATTCTGGGAGTGAGAGTTAGGCTACGGATGATCGTATCATGTCTGGCTTATGTTTATACTACTACCCTTAATCCGAAGGCAAGGGTTAGCTGATGTCAATCTTCGAACATCAAGAGGGACTTCATGGGCCCGATCATGGACCGTAGAAGTTTGACCAGCACCTATCTCCGGGTACCTACGGACCTACATTAATCATATGCAGATTCATTTGAGTTGATCAAGTCACAACTCTGAAGAAAATGGGAAAAAGATGGTCGGGCTGAAAATGCCGTTTATTTCATAAAATATGAAAAATGATAGAATTTGTCTTATTGCATGGCTCTAGTCCGTTTTTTACAAGTTTATTCTAAGTGAAATAACATCGTAGGTGCTCGCTATTCCACGCCCTTGGGAGTGAAATGTCGTCCACAATTACCAGCTTGAAGTGCCATCTCCAAGCTTTTCCTCTATTGCATATGGACCTTCCCAAGTTCTTAGGACCAAGGAAGATTCGTTTGAGGATCAAATCACCGATTTCAAAGTTCGACTTGGGACTTTAGTGTTACGATATCGAGCGACTTGGTGTCTGTATGCAGCTACTCTCAACTAGCTTTGGTATGCCTCTCATCGATTATATCAAAAGACTGCAAAAGGACTTGTTCGTTTGTCCACCGATCATAGTGGGTGACTCGATGAGAAGGTACTTCCAGTTCGACCAAAATCATGGCCTCTGATCCGTATGCCAAGGCGAATGGAGAATGGCCAATCGCTAATTATAGGTGGTTCGATAAGCCTAAAGTGATAACAGAAGTTCGTCGACCCACTTGCCTTTGGCCTTCTCTAATCGCTTCTTGAGAATGGGCTTGATATTTAATGCGGTGTCGGTGGTAGAAATCCTTAACTCCGTACTATCGAATTGGGTCCCATTATCGATAATGATTCCTTATGGAACCCCAAAACGACAGATGATATCCTAAACAACAAAGCTGATTATTTTCTTCATAGTAATTATGGCTAATGGCTCCGCCTCAGCCTATTTAGTAAAGTAATCAATCGCCACGATGGAATACTTCATGCCACCTTTAGACATCGGCAATACACCGATAATATCAATACACCAAACTACAAAGGGGCAAGGACTGATCATTTGAGTAATTTCCATCGGCGGGGCGGAATTTTAGCAAATCTCTGGCACTTATCACATCTTCGGGTGTAGTCAGCCACGTCTTGATTAACAGTTGGCTAGAAGTAACCGCATCGAAGAATATTCTTCGCAAAATTTTGCCCCCAATGCGGTTGCCACAAGCCCCTTCGTGGACTTCTCTTAGGACTTGTTTGGAATCGTCGTGAGCGACACACCGAAGCATAGGGACAGAGAAACCCTTCTTGTATAGTAATCCTTCTTGCATGATGTATCTCGAAGCTCGGTGAAGGATTTTTCTTCGTTATTCCTTCTCTCCGAAAGAATCCCTCTTTGCAAATAACCCCGAATCGGAGTCATCCATGACTCATGTTCTGGCTCAGTCTCCAAGATCCAATCGACATCCATCTAGTCGATGCTCGAAGCTGAAAGTGCTTCCATTGGAATTAGGCCCATGAGCTGTGCATCTCCGAAACTCGCCAACTTAGCAAGCGAGACGACTTTCTCATTTTACTCTCTGGGAATATGAGTTATCGTGTAACGTTCAAAGTCGTCAAGAAACTCAAGAACCCGGTTTAGATAGGGAGCTAGTTTTTCTTCTTTCGCCCAATACTCTTTCTGAACTTGGCATACCACAAGTTGGGAGTCACAGAAAATGTGTCAAGTCTTTATTCCTAGTTTTTTGGCGATCTTAAGTCCTATAATCAAGGCCTCATCTTCAGCTTTATTGTTCATTGCCGGAAAATCAAGTTTCAAGGCATAGCAGATCGGGTGTTCTTCGAGAGTGACAAACATAACTCCAGCACTAGAACACCGATCATTGGATGCACCATCCATGTACATCTTCCATCGAACTTACTTTCCTCCACTGCTCTCCTAAGAATCATTTAGTGCAGCGAATTCAGCGATGAAATCCAATGCCCTGACCTTGGATTGCTCTTCGAGGGTGATAAGTGATATCGTATTGCTCAATTCAATGTTTCATTTTAGCGCCTTCCAGAAGTCTCAAGTCATTGTAAGACTTGTCATAAAGGCTAGTTTGTACGGACATTGATTGGATGAGCCTGGAAGTAGGGGCACAGTTTTCTCGAAGCGATCAATAGACGGTATGTGAGCTTTTCCAGTCTCGGGTAGTTTCTTTTTGCTCCTATCAACCGCTTGCTAATGTAGACTAGTCATTGGATGTGAGATTCCTCACATACAAATGTGGCGCTCAGAGCATGCACTGACACTGCCAAGTATATAAACAAGTCCACATCATCTACCGACTTTGAAAGGATGGGAGGTCTTTCCAAGTGATTCACTAAATCTTGGAATGCGTCTTTCCAATCTTGGTTTCATTCAAATTTTCTCTTTCTCTTCTAGATCACCTCGAAGAAAGGGATGCATTTATTAGTGGCCCTGGAAATGAATCGACTCAAGGCGGTGACTTTCCCATTCAAGCTTTGGACTTCCTTGATCTTTTTAGGGCTTCGATCTCTCTCAAGGCCTTAATCTTCTTTAGATTGGCTTCAATTCCACGAGAGTTCACAATGAAGACCAAGAACTTCCCTGATGCAACACTGAAAGAGCATTTCAAGGGATTAAGCTTCATCCCATATTGTCAGAAGACATCAAACATTTCTACCAGATCATCAACGTGTTTCTCGAACGCCTTGACTTCACAAGCATATCATCCACGTAAACTTCCATTGATCATTCAATCTGGTCTTTAAACATTCAGTTCATAAGTCTGTAGTAAGACGCTCCTACATTCTTTAATCCAAAGGGCATGACCAGATAGCAATAGAGTCCAAAGTCGGTAATAAATCTGGTGTATACCTGATCCGGGACGTGCATCGAGATTTGATCGTATCCGTAGTATGCATCCATGAATGAAAGTAGCTCGTGTCTAGCAGTTGAGTCCACCAACTGATCTGTCCTTGGAAGCGAGAAGCCGTCCTTCAGGCATGCTTTATTTAAGTCCGAATAGTCGATGCATGTCCTCTATTTTTCGTTTGCTTTCTTCACCAAAGTAGGATTAGATACCCAATTCGAGTATAGAGCATCGCAGATAAAGCCATTGTCCTTCAGCTTATCCACTTCCTCCTTGAGTGTAGCAGATCTCTCCAGACCCAAGCTACGACGTTTTTGTTTCATAGGAATGCATTTGGGATTGATGTTTAATGCATGGTTTGCTATCTCAAATGAGATCCCACACATAACCGAGTGTGCCTAGGCAAACACATTCAGATTTGCCCAGAGAAAACCAATCAACTCCCTCATCACACTAGTACCGAGCTGAGATCCAACCTTCAGGACTTTACTCAGGTTATCCCTGCTGATTAGAATAGCGATTGTCCACTCAGCGGGAGCATCTTGTTCACACTCCAGCTCTATTCGTCGGTCCATCTCATCGTAGAGCCGACTAGGTTGCTCGAGCTAGGGCTCAGGCGGTAGTTGCTACGCATCCAAAGCCTTTATGTAGAGGACCCCCTCTACGCTCTTTCCTTTCTCCTTATGCCTTGCTTCCTTCAGTTCAGCGCCATAGCACTCGCAGCCAGCCACTTGATCTCCGTGCAAGATCCCCACTCCATTGTCTATAGGGAATTTCATAGTTAAACACCAGAGAGCGATGGCCGCCCAAAATTAGCTAGGGATTGTTGGCCCAAGAATGCGTTATAAGCAGAATAAATATCCAATAATAAAAACGGCACAACCTGCACTCGCTTGCGGTCGTTCTCACAAGTTCCATCGGTAATTCGACAAATCCTATGGTTTTAGTAGCCATCCCCTTGAACCCCTATATATGTGATCTACAAGGCTTCAAATCTCTCTCCTCCAACATCATTTAGTCATAAGCTTTTTGAATAAAATATTGACTAAACTCCCACAGTCAACAAGCGCCTTTTTTACAGCAGCAAAGCCGATCGTAGCTAAGATCACGAGTGGGTTGGAGCCTCCACTCCGTCAACATCCCTGTTTTGGAAAACAATATCGTCCGTCATGGTTCGGGATTGTTTTGCCGGAGCTCCATCCTCAACAACATAGAAGCTTTCATTATCAATATGCTTTAAGGCTCCAATGTATCTATCTATTTCCGCAAAACTCTTATCGGCGGGATGAGGCTCGACGATGGTTGTGTTAATCACTAATAATTTTGGTGGTCGGCTAAATGTATCAGCACCGGGCTCAGCTTGCCCCCACTAGGAAGACGGTCCAAGGGAGCTAGAATTTCCTTGCCCACCATCCTACGGGGCTTTTACATATTGTTGCAATTTCTTTTTCCTTATTAGATCTTCAATCATGCCGCGTAAGTTCTTGCAATCATTAGTCTTATGACCATGAGTCTGAAGGAATCTGCAGAACTTGCTCGACTTCCTCTCCTTCTCAGTTGACTCCCTAGGAGCCGGCTTCGTATACGGTTCGATATTCTGAGTAGCCAGATAGATGTTCTCTATCGAGTTGTTCAATTCAGTGAAATTTTCATGCTTGGGTCCTCTGAATCGGGTCCTGTTATTTGGATTTCCCTTCTTTGCCCCATCATTGTTTTGTTTTCCTCCTTTGTTCTGATTACCAACTTTTACATCAACATTCCCAAAGCTTCTTCTAGATTGCTTCACAGCAATATAACTTTGAATCGGCTCATTTGAATTTCCAGCATCAGTCATCTGTGGACACTTACCCGCATCCTTCCGACGCAAATTCTCATTATCTTTCCTATAGATAGCTTCCGTTGTCCATGGTTTCTTTCTTTCAATCCAATCCCCAAAATCTAAGTCGAGATGAACTCCTCTATAAAGTGCCTTCAACACCATATCTTCCTTCGGATCCATTATTTCCATTACAGCCATGTAGAACCGATTTAAATAGTCCCACAATGACTCTCCCTTAGCTTGATAAACATTAGACAATGACATCATGTGTTTCAAACGTGAGGTGTGCAAACAGAATTGCTCCATGAATTTCCATGACAATTCAGCAAAAGATGATATGGACCTCGGTGGAAGCCAAGTGAACCATATTATAGTGACCCCTTCTAAGAAAATTGGGAAACAACGCCACTTCACAGCATCCAAAGCCCTCGCTGAATCCATATGTCATTCATATCTTAATAAGTGTTGCCTAGGATCTGTCGTTCCTCCGTACAACGACATCATTAGCATGTTGAATCTCCAGGGGTATATCGTGTGAAGGATGTCCTCTATAAACGGGTCCCAACTAGCATAAGTTCCCTAATCACAATTAGTCCTGGATTTTTTTCGCTTACCAACCTCCTAACCATATCTTCCAAATAGTTTGAATCAACAGGTTCGACTAAATGGCGGTAATGGGGTCCTGCCCCAAGTGTTCGGCCCGGCGAACGCTCTAGAGAAGGTGCTCCATACATAGGCTCCCCAAACTCTGGGGACCCTTCGTCAGACATTCGCTCTTGTTTGATCCCCACGAGCAGCATCATCAACAATATTGTGAATTTCTATATTCAAACCTCCAATAGCACGTCCAGGGATGACATCCACGTCACCTTCCAGAGGATGGGCCCTAGGCCTACCATTTTAGGGGTCGGTACCGATCCCTAAACTCGAGCCTAGGGCTTGTACTTTTCCATATGCAGAAGTTCCGACAGCGTATTAAGTTTTCTTCTGCATTCCTTCCCTCCATCTTCGCTCGGGTGAAGAAGAACTCTCTGACTCTGAGCTAGAATCCCTTCTACTCCATATACCGCTATTTTGAGTTAGCTCATTCAGCAACCTTAAGCTCTTTTACATCGTGTTGTTCATCTTCTGTTGGCTAGCTTGGAATCTGTCTTCCATCTGCTTCATCATCATATCCATCTCCATTCTGGTCACAATGACGGTTGGATTCTGGATCTTGGGTTGAGTTGGTTGGACAACTCCATCTCCTTGCGGAGGATTCTGATTGTCAACGTCACTAGCGGTAGCTCTGGTAGTTATGGTTTGAGTTTGGAGTTCCTTCCTTGATGGGGCCATGACATAAAGCTTCTTGTAGATTTTGTGCAAAATCTGAGTTGTAGAAGTCAAAAGGAAAGAAAAATAGGATCTATCTCTTGGATATGGGGAAATCCAATAGTAGATGATGGATCGAAATGGCCTAAGAATATATTTTTCTAAGTGAAAGCACCAAAATGTTTGAATCAAAATTGACACAAACATCCAGAAGTTTATGTAGTAGAGATTAAATGAAGAAAAGTAAATGAAAATGAGGAAATAAACAAGACACAATCATTTATAGTGGTTCGACAAAGCAAGGCCTACGTCCACTTTGAAGTTTTATTGCTTGTTTCTGATTTGGAGGAAGAAGTTCTTGGAGGTCGGTACAACTTCAACACTTATAATTTTAGAGTTACAAGAATATGAGAAATAACGGAACTCCAATCAAAAGATCATGAAAAATGAGCCCTACCTCCTTATTTATAGAGGTAGGGGGCCTAAAATCTCATCTAAAACATCTTCAAACCGTTATGCACAAATTTGACAAATTCTTTCAAAATAATAGGCGCCTTAGCAATATCTGGGAGTCGGTACCGATCCCCAAGTGGGAGTCAGTACCGATCCCCAAGTGGGATTCGATACCGATCCCCAAGTTCACCATTTTTGGCATCTTTGACTTCTTGCTTCAGATCGTCTTATGGTTAGTCTCGAGATTCCTGGGTTGTTTGCACTAATATTAGCTTGTTTCTGAACCCAAATGATGGAGTTGAAGGAGAACAAAGTTGCTGTAACGACCCGTATTTTTATGGATCGAAACATCGTAAAACAGTTGACATTTGGTCGCATGGTTGATAAGTTGTCCAGAGTTAAGGCTTAGGTCGTAGACGACTTAAGGAAATAGGCGACTCATAGAAACTGGCGACCTAAGGTAGTGGACGACTTATGGGGTAGACGACCTAAGGTGTTTAGGATAAGTCGTATGGGAGATAGGTCGTGTGATAGCCTAGGTTGTGGGATAGGTTAGGTCGAGTGGACGACCTAAGTATTGGAGCGACCTATAGAATTAGACGACCTAAGGATTTGCGACCTAAGAGTTAGCGACTTATAGGAGGTAGCGAGTTAACGACCTAGGAGATAGGCAGGTTAGCAACCTAAGGAAGTTAGGTCGGCAACGACCTAAGGAGCTGGTGGTAGCAGTGAGCGACCTATAGGAATTAGCGACCTAAGGGTTAGCTGGTTAGCGTAGTTAGGTCGTGAGCGACCTAAGTCCAGTAGTAGAGTAGTTAGGTCGTTAGACGACCTAAGGTGTTAGGTCGCGTGAGTGTTAGGTCGTGTATGTGTTAGGTCGCAGGAGCGTTAGGTCGCGAAGAGGCGGTCTGTTTAGGTCGCAGATTTGTTAGGTCGGAGCTGTTGCTAGGTCGCGTCTCAGTTAAGTCATAGGTCGTAACTCTGTTGAGTTGTTAGGTCGCGAGGAAGTGTGTCTGCGTTAGGTCGTTGGGTTTTGGCTGAGTGTTAGGTCGTGAGCGACCTAGGAGTTGTTAAGTCGCGAGCGACTTAGGAGTTAAGCCGCTAAGTCGTAAGTCGTAGACAGGTGGGTCTGGTAGGTCGTGAGTGCGCATGGGCTTAGGTCGTAGGTCGTGGGATCTCTTTAGGTCGTGGACGACCTAATTCCGAGTAACGACTTAAGGAGGATTTCAGCTATAAATACTCGTCCATTTCCTCACTTTTTGGGATCCGGATTTTGAAGCGACGAAGTGCTGCCATTTTGAGAGCTCGACTTCTACACTTCTTCACTTCTTTTCTCCACTTTGATTTAGTACTTCCTTCCATCCAAATCGAAGATCAAGTTGAAGATCGAAGAGCTTAGATTGAAGATCTACATTCTTCGAAGAGAGATTTCATCGTTTGAAGCGGATTTGTGATAGATCGAGTTAGATCCTTCGCTGTCCAGATCTGAAGTGGGTTTCTTTTAAGGTGTTTAGGTGATTTGGTGAGTGGTGATTATCTCTCACATGGATCCAAAGGAGTATATCGGATCGTTCGCTTGATTTTGTGTTAAAGTTGTGATTTTCATGCATCTTTGTAAACTTAAGTATAGATCCATATAGATCCATTGTTTATGATGATTTGACAACCATTTTACTAAGTGTTAACCTATGCAAGTTCATTCATCAAGATTATAGAGACATTGCTCATGTTTTCATGCTTGTTAGACTTTCGACTCTTTATTTACGAAATTGCCATTATTGTTAATATTGTCTATCTAGATCATATTTGAATGCTTGATTGCTTGGATTAATGTTTGACTTGATTGATTGCTATGAATTAGATGGTTGATGATTTGATTTAGACTGAAGATGATTCAAAAGCTAAGGGAAAGTCTCTTGAATTGGAAAAGCTGCTTGTGGCATATGTAGCGGATGAGGAAGCTCATATGGATAGATTCGATGATGATGTTGAGATGAGGCTTTGCTATGATGATGATGAGGCGAAGCATGATATGAGATAGTCTTGGTCTAATCCAGACGGGATCATTCCAAGCATGTTGATAACTCGGTGAAATGGTTCGAGTTGAGGATAATGGTTTGCTCGAGAGGCGCTTGAGCTAGTATGGAAATAGTCGTCGAGGAGGATGACTAGGAGGCTGAGATCTCATCGTTGTTGAAGTTTCTAGCATGCTCAAAGCAAGAGTACGTTGGGCAGATTCGATAGTCCCTGAAGGCTACTGATTGGTAGTCAAGTACTCTGGGCAGATTCGATAGTCCTAGGCATGGGTCACGATGACGTGCGGGAGTTATGTCTAGAACCGGGGTTTCCATTAGCCCTTGACGGACGGATGAAAGAATGAGCCGGTCATTCAATTAACGATGATATCGAAGCAATGATAACAGTGATAGCCAGAGTCATGGATGTTTGGTTGTATCGTCATTCGGTCTCAAGAGCGGTATTTTCTGGGTGCTTATCTGATCTTGGTTTAGGCCTTGGGGGTTTGTACTTGGAAAACATCGCCCTTGACTCGAGTGATAATTGCTTTACTTTAAATTGTATGCTCTGCTATGTTTGCTTCTGCTTAGTGTGTGTCTGGGGGCTATCACTGTAGAAAGAGGTGGAGTGGGAGGGTTGGATTCCTATTCCTTTTCCCTTTATGCTCTTTTGGTATGTTGTTAGTTAATTTACTGCTCACTAAGACTGTTGTCTGACTCAAGGCTTTATGTTTTAACTCTTATTGCCTTGGGCTGTTCGTCCATTTTGGGACGGGCAGACTAGGTAGCAGGTGACATGTGCTGTTCTTGCTTTCCACGATGCTGATGTCGAAGACGAGCTGGAGGCTTGCATATTATCTTCTTATTATATGTACTGGATGCTCCGCTGCTTTGTATAATTCTCTGAGTGATATGTAGTGAGGCTTGATGTATTGACTATTCAGATGTTTTTATTCAACTATTATGAAGTTTTATATGATGATATTCTATTCTGTAAAGCTTCACTATATATATTCTATTGTATTTTGTCCATGCGCTGTGAGTAATACGATAGATTCTGTTGTTTTAATTTACCTTGGCAATCGTCCATGGTCGCCTGGCACACATTACATCGCACTATCCCTAGGTTCGGTGCAGGGGTCATGGGCGGTCGTCACATTTGGTATCAGAGCATTGGTTAATCGATTTTACCCAACGCTTGCTGACGTAACTACGTATGAGAGACGTAATTGTATTTTGATGGATGATTACTATATATAATATAGTAGCTTAGTAGAGTTTGAGTCCTTTATGCAGTTGTTTCTCTAGGTGTGCTAATCATTCCTTTTTATAGATATTAAGGATGACTCAAAGAGGGAGACCAGCTGCTAGGAAGGCCGTGCTACTGAGGGGCTGCTGATTATGCTGCTATGTTCGAAGCTATGATGACTTCGATCATGAGAAGGATGCAAGCTCCGGGGCCATCGGTGGATGTTGGAGTTCAAGTTCAAACTCCAAAACCGGTGGATTTTGCTAAGTTGTGTAAGGACTATACTGCTCTTGGAGGAAAGGTTTTTTTGGGGACTGAGTCAACCATTGAAGTTCAGAGGTGGATAGATGCTTGTAGAAGGATCTTTGGTGATTTGGGAATCGAGGATGCAACTAAGAGGAAGCTTGCATCAAGACAGCTTCAAGGAAGAGCTTCTGATTGGTGGAACTCTATCACCATTAACACCCCGGAGGAAGAGATTACTTGGGAGCAATTCCAAGTCAGATTTGAAGCTAAGTTCATTTCTACAGCTCAGAAGTCTTTTCTGCTCAAGAAGTTTGTGGAGCTCAAGCAAGGTGGAAGACCAGTTCTTGAGTATGTTTCTGAGTTTGAAGCTTTGTCCAAGTATGCCCGATCGTATATTGAATCTGCATATCAGAAGAATGAGAAGTTTGTGACAGGCTTGGAGAGTTATCTTGGGAGGCAGTTGGTGGATCATCTGGATGATTCATTTGAGAAGCTTGTGGAGAAAGCTCTTAGGCATGAGAGTCTGTTTCCTAAGGAAGGATCAGTTGTTGCTGTTACCAAGGAGGAGTCTAAACCACAGCAGGGTGGAAATAAGAAGAGGAAGCAGCAGCAGCAAAAGGGTAAGGATGGCCAGAAGAAGCCGAAGGGCGAAGTGACCTGCTTCAACTGTCAGCAGAAGGGCCATTTCTCTAGAGATTGCAAGAATCCGAAGGTGCCTATGAAGTGTCACAACTGTGACAAGCCGGGGCATATCAGGAAGAATTGTCCAGAACCGCGAAAGGACAAGCAGATTGTGCAAGCTTATGCTTTGGGAGCTGTTCCATCATCTTCGAAAGCTCCTACCGCTGAAGGGAAGGGAAAGAGTGTGGTGGTTCAGGGTACTCTCTCCATTTGTGGTGTTCCAGTTAGAGTGTTATTTGATACTGGGGCGTCGCATTCGTTTGTTTGTAATGAACTTGTAGGCCGGTTGGGTTTAGAACTGGATATTGTTGATAGGCCATTGGTTGTGACTAATCCAGTTAGGGGTTCATCTTGTTTGTGTATGTTATGCCGTGGTCTGATTGTATCGAGTCATGATTGCTCTTTTGTTTGTGATTGCTTCGTTCTGAACTTTGCGGGGTTCGGAATTATTTTGGGTATGGACTGGCTTAGGAAGTATGCGGCAAAGGTTGATTGTGAGAGGTTGGAGGTGACAGTCGAGAATGTGGAGGGGCGAAGGATTGTGATACGATGTAAGCATGAAGAAGGCGTCTTCATGAGCTTCATGTATTCGCTGGTTGTTCCACGGGATGGACTGTCATCGTTGCCAATCGTTAATGGATTCGAGGATGTCTTTGACGAGGTCAAAGGGTTACCGTCGCATAGAGAGATCGAGTTTCGTATAGATCTAGTTGAAGGAGCCAGACCTGTTGTGATGCCTCTTAGGAAAATGGCGCCTAGGGAACAGCAAGAGTTGAAGGTGCATGTTGATGACCTTTTACAGAAAGGATTCATTCGGCGTAGTGTGTCCGAATGGGGTGCACCAGTTGTGTTCGCAACCAAAGCGGATGGGTCGTTGAGGTTGTGTGTGGATTATCGTGAGCTGAATAAAGTGACTAAGAAGAACAAGTATCCATTGCCGAGAATAGATGACTTGTTTGATCAGCTTCACGAAGCTAAGGTGTTTTCTCAGATGGATTTGGCAACGGGATTTCACCAGTTGAGAGTGGCTAAGGATAGTGTGCCGAAGACTGCTTTTAGGACACCATCCGGTTTCTTTGAGTGGCTGGTAATGCCGTTTGGATTGACTAATGCGCCAGCATATTTTGTGGATCTTATGAATAGAGTGTTCAGAGATTAGTTGAGCAAGTTCGTGCTAGTATTCGTGGATGATATTCTGATTTATTCCAGAACTGAAGAAGAGCACAAGACGCACTTGCGTATTGTTTTGGAAATCTTACGGAAACATCAGCTGAAGGCTAAGTTTTCGAAGTGTCACTTCTGGAAGAGTGAAGTGAGGTTCTTAGGTCATGTTATCTCTGGAAATGGAATAGCGGTTGATCACGCTAAAGTGGCAGCAATCCAGGATTGGGGTAGACCTAAGAATGCATCTGATGTGAGAAGTTTTCTTGGATTAACAGGATATTATCGACGGTTTATCAAAGACTTCTCCAAGGCAGCTGCACCGTTAACAGGTTTGACGAAGAAGAACCAAGTGTTCAGATGGGAAGATAAGTGTGAGCAAGCTTTCAGAATCCTGAAAGAGCGATTGACAAGTGCTCCTGTTATGGCTATTCCAAGTGGGAATGATGAGATGGTGGTTTACACCGACACATGTGGTACTGGACTTGGAGCAGTGCTGATGCAGAAGGATAAAGTTGTTGCGTATGCAAGTCGACAACTGAAGCCGCATGAAAGGAATTACCCGACTCATGATTTGGAGTTAGCGGCGATTGTTTTTGCTCTGAAGATGTGGAGACATTATCTATTGGGAGTTCGATTCGAGTTGTTTACGGATCATAAGTCATTGAAGTATCTTTTCTCCCAAAAGGATTTGAATCTTCGGCAGCAACGTTGGCTAGAGTTTTTGGCATCATATGATTTTGGTATAGCTTATACTCCGGGGAAAGGTAACGCAGTGGCAGATGCGTTAAGTCGAAGACATGCAGGATTGGGAGCCATGTTTTTAGAATGGAAGAATCTCGAGTATTTAGCTGGATTTGACTTCAGGCCTAGATGTGAATTGGAACCTGAGATGTTGGCAAACTTATCGGTAAGACCGACTCTTGTGGAAAGGATTGGCGAGAGCCAAAAGCAAGACGATAGGATTGTCAAGATTATCCGTGATTTGGAATCTGGATTGGAACCAGAAAAGGATAAAGGATTCGAGGTCGATCGAGAGGGTTGGCTTCGAAAGCAAGGACGACTAGTTGTTCCCGATATAGATGAATTGAGAAGTGAAGTTCTGAAGGAAAGTCATCACTCGAAGCTGACAATTCATCCAGGTGGAAATAAGATGTATCAGGATATGAAAAGAACCTACTACTGGGATGGTATGAAGAAGGATGTTGGAAATTTTATTTTCAAGTGCATGAACTGCCAGTTGGTGAAAGCTGAGCAGAAGAAGCCCAGTGGATTGCTTCAGCCATTAGAGGTGCCTACATGGAAGTGGGAACAAGTGTCGATGTATTTTATTGATGGACTACCTAGAACCAGAACGGGAAATGAAGGGATTTGGGTCATCGTAGATCGTCTGACTAAAAGTGCAAGATTCATTCCTGTTCGATCGACTAGGACCGCATCAAAGTTGGCTGAGTTGTATGTTAAGTGGATAGTTCGATTCCATGGTATTCCGAAGAGTATAGTGAGCGATCGGGACCCATTGTTCACTAGTGGATTTTGGAAGAGCTTTCAGGAAGTTTTGGGAACCGAGTTGTGTTTGAGTACAGCTTATCATCCTCAAACAGATGGTCAGACCGAGAGAGTCAACCGAGTTTTGGAAGATCTTCTTAGAGCTTGTGTTTTGGATTTCGGAGGATCATGGGAAGATCATCTTCATTTGGTGGAATTTTCGTACAACAACAGTTACCAGTCAAGCATTGGTATGGCACCGTATGAGGCATTGTATGGAAGACCGTGTAACTCACCGACATGTTGGTTAGAAACTGGAGAAAAGCTGATGCTTGGGCCAGAGATGATTCGACAGACTTCGGATTGTATAGAGATCATTCGGCAACGAATGAAGGCAGCCCAAGACCGTCAGAAAAGTTATGCCGATAAGCATCGTAAAGATTTGGAATTCGACGTAGGTGATATGGTTTTTGTGAAGATTTCTCCATTGAAGAATGTTATTCGATTCGGGAAGAAAGGAAAATTGACTCCGAGATTTGTTGGACCATTCCCGATCATCGAGCAAATTGGAAAGCTCGCCTACAGATTGGAGTTACCCGAGAAGATGTCGAGTGTGCACAATGTTTTTCACGTATCGTATCTACGGAAGTATGTGCACGACTCGAATACAGTGGTTTCTGCCGATGGCTGTGAAGATTTCGAAGTTGATCCAGTCGATAAGATACCTCGTAAGCCGCTTCGTGTTGTGGAAACCGACACGAAACAGCTTAGGAGGAAGGTAGTTAAGTTGCTCAAGATACAATGGAGTGATGATGATAACGACTGTACGTGGGAGGTGGAAGAGAGGATGAAGGCCGCTCATCCTGAACTCTTCAAGGTATGGCCCTAAGGTGTCGTGTCATCTCACGATATTGTAACTTGTTCTAGTTTTAGAATTCTGCATGCTAAGCTAGAATTGGATGCATGGTTTGTTGATTGCTATGGATGGTAGGCGTGCAGAATAGTCTTTGATTGCTCTTGTTTGTTTGGAATTTCGGGGTCGAAATTCCTAAGGGGGAGAGAGTGTAATGACCCGTATTTTTACGGATCGAAACATCGTAAAACAGTTGACATTTGGTCGCATGGTTGATAAGTTGTCCAGAGTTAAGGCTTAGGTCGTAGACGACTTAAGGAAATAGGCGACTCATAGAAACTGGCGACCTAAGGTAGTGGACGACTTATGGGGTAGACGACCTAAGGAGTTTAGGATAAGTCGTATGGGAGATAGGTCGTGTGATAGCCTAGGTTGTGGGATAGGTTAGGTCGAGTGGACGACCTAAGTATTGGAGCGACCTATAGAATTAGACGACCTAAGGATTTGCGACCTAAGAGTTAGCGACTTATAGGAGGTAGCGAGTTAACGACCTAGGAGATAGGCAGGTTAGCAACCTAAGGAAGTTAGGTCGGCAACGACCTAAGGAGCTGGTGGTAGCAGTGAGCGACCTATAGGAATTAGCGACCTAAGGGTTAGCTGGTTAGCGTAGTTAGGTTGTGAGCGGCCTATGTCCAGTAGTAGAGTAGTTAGGTCGTTAGACGACCTAAGGTGTTAGGTCGCGTGAGTGTTAGGTCGTGTATGTGTTAGGTCGCAGGAGCGTTAGGTCGCGAAGAGGCGGTCTGTTTAGGTCGCAGATTTGTTAGGTCGGAGCTGTTGCTAGGTCGCGTCTCAGATAAGTCGTAGGTCGTAACTCTGTTGAGTTGTTAGGTCGTGAGGAAGTGTGTCTGCGTTAGGTCGCTGGGTTTTGGCTGAGTGTTAGGTCGTGAGCGACCTAGGAGTTGTTAAGTTGCGAGCGACTTAGGAGTTAAGCCGCTAAGTCGTAAGTCGTAGACAGGTGGGTCTGGTAGGTCGTGAGTGCGCATGGGCTTAGGTCGTAGGTCGCGGGATCTCTTTAGGTCGTGGACGACCTAATTCCGAGTAACGACTTAAGGAGGATTTCATCTATAAATACTCGTCCATTTCCTCACTTTTTGGGATCCGGATTTTGAAGCGACGAAGTGCTGCCATTTTGAGAGCTCGACTTCTACACTTCTTCACTTCTTTTCTCCACTTTGATTTAGTACTTCCTTCCATCCAAATCGAAGATCAAGTTGAAGATCGAAGAGCTTAAATTGAAGATCTACATTCTTCGAAGAGAGATTTCATCGTTTGAAGCGGATTTGTGATAGATCGAGTTAGATCCTTCGCTGTCCAGATCTGAAGTGGGTTTCTTTTAAGGTGTTTAGGTGATTTGGTGAGTGGTGATTATCTCTCACACGGATCCAAAGGAGTATATCGGATCATTGGCTTGATTTTGTGTTAAAGTAGTGATTTTCATGCATCTTTGTAAACTTAAGTATAGATCCATATAGATCCATTGTTTATGATGATTTGACAACCATTTTACTAAGTGTTAACCTATGCAAGTTCATTCATCAAGATTATAGAGACATTGCTCATGTTTTCATGCTTGTTAGACTTTTGACTCTTTATTTACGAAATTGCCATTATTGTTAATATTGTCTATCTAGATCATATTTGAATGCTTGATTGCTTGGATTAATGTTTGACTTGATTGATTGCTATGAATTAGATGATTGATGATTTGATTTAGACCGAAGATGATTCAAAAGCTAAGGGAAAGGCTCTTGAATTGGAAAAGCTGCTCGTGGCATATATAGCGGATTAGGAAGCTCATATGGATAGATTCGATGATGATGTTGAGATGAGGCTTTGATATGATGATGATGATGAGGCGAAGCATGATATGAGATAGTCTTGGTCTAATCTAGACGGGATCATTCCAAGCATGTTGATAACTCGGTGAAATGGTTCGAGTTGAGGATAATGGTTTGCTCGAGAGGCGCTTGAGCTAGTATGGAAATAGTCGTCGAGGAGGATGACTAGGAGGCTGAGATCTCATCGTTGTTGAAGGTTCTAGCATGCTCAAAGCAAGAGTACGTTGGGCAGATTCGATAGTCCCTGAAGGCTACTGATTGGTAGTCAAGTACTCTGGGCAGATTCGATAGTCCTAGGCACGGGTCACGATGACGTGCGGGAGTTATGTCTAGAACCGGGGTTTCCATTAGCCCTTGACGGGCGGATGAAAGAATGAGCCGGTCATTCAATTAACGATGATATCGAAGCAATGATAACAGTGATAGCCAGAGTCATGGATGTTTGGTTGTATCGTCATTCGGTCTCAAGAGCGGTATTTTCTGGGTGCTTATCTGATCTTGGTTTAGGCCTTGGGGGTTTGTACTTGGAAAACATCATCCTTGATTCGAGTGATAATTGCTTTACTTTAAATTGTATGCTCTGCTATGTTTGCTTCTGCTTAGTGTGTGTCTGGGGGCTATCACTGTAGAAAGAGGTGGAGTGGGAGGGTTGGATTCCTATTCCTTTTCCCTTTATGCTCTTTTGGTATGTTGTTAGTTAATTTACTGCTCACTAAGACTGTTGTCTGACTCAAGGCTTTATGTTTTAACTCTTATTGCCTTGGGCTGTTCGTCCATTTTGGGACGGGCAGACTAGGTAGCAGGTGACAGGTGCTGTTCTTGCTTTCCACGATGCTGATGTCGAAGACGAGCTGGAGGCTTGCATATTATCTTCTTATTATATGTACTGGATGTTCCGCTGCTTTGTATAATTCTCTGAGTGATATGTAGTGAGGCTTGATGTATTGACTATTCAGATGTTTGTATTCAACTGTTATGTAGTTTTATATGATGATATTCTATTCTGTAAAGCTTCACTATATATATTCTATTGTATTTTGTCCATGCGCTGTGAGTAATACGATAGATTCTGTTGTTTTAATTTACCTTGGCAATCGTCCATGGTCGCCTGGCACACATTACAGCGCACTATCTCTAGGTTCGATGCAGGGGTCATGGGCGGTCGTCACAGTTGCAGTTTCCCGTATTCATGGATATCGATGGAAAATTGTATTGAATCAGAAAACCAACTTCGAAAATAGGCTATTGGCATCAAGATAAGCATGTAGCCAAAAGATGGGTTCCACCCAAGTTGATTTGGGAGTCGGTATCGATCCCCAGATAGGGGTCGGTACCGATCCCCAACATGGGGGATCCCCTAATTCGGTTGACTTGGGCTGTTTTGGTCTTGGTATCGTGACTCTGTCTGTGCTTGGTTTCTGGAGTCCTGGGCTATCTCACCGGGCTTTCCTTCTTAATAACTCCAAGTTCTATTTGTCCAGTCTGTTTGGATTCTGCATAGTCAAAAGGCTGGATAACAATCAGTATATATTTATTATGAATTAATTAGTCGTACTATCATAAATAAATAATATAAAATAATTCTATAATAAAATATCAAATTTTCGAAAAATCAAGAGTGATATTTTAAGTTTTGCAAAATTTTTCCGAATAAAAATTATATTTTCAATTAATTAAATACTATTCGGCCGATTTTTAGGTTAATAACTTATTCAAAAAATATAAAAAAAATTTCGAGATCTTTTGAGATGATAGACTAAATTAAAAAAAATTAAACTAAATTATCGAAAAAATATTTATTTTATATGAACTTATTAAATCTTACAATGATTACATAATGATAAAAAATATCTAATAATAATAGAAAAATTATTTTCGACTGTTAGAATTCATAGTTAATATAAACATATATTATAAAATTACTAGATCAAATTTTGTATAATATATATACGCTTTGATATAAATTGTGTAAATAAATTGATTTATATATATATATACACATATTAAATAATGTAATATTAAAATAAAATTCATTTATTTGGTATAGAACATTAGATGATTAATAATATATGTATATGTATGAGTACATTAAACTTATGCACATAGCCAATCATTATTGTGACAACAACATTACCTATAGAAATCTCACCTAACTAACTAAGCAATAATGACATATCTACATAGATGTATTTAAGCAATGAACTATTATACCATAATCGTATACCTTATTATGTAAATAAATAGTTACCCATAACTGATGCCCTCAAGTCCACATTGAAAAGATGAATCCTCTTCCTTTGGAAATTTCCTCGATTCATCAGACTGCTAGCCTTGAATTGCAGACCTTTCGCTATCAAATAGTTGTCGATTTTTGTTGATCTGATTTGAGATTTTTCTATGGTCTTTAAGGAAGTATTTCGGCTATAATAATGCTAAAGGAGGCAGCCAAAAAGTTATATGAAGTTAGGTTTAGAGATGATTTTATATTGGTTGAATGAGAGAGAAAATAGGATAGCATCTCATACTGTTTCTCACCTAATCTCAACTATGCATTTCAAAAACCCAACTTGCCACATTTTTCCACCCCTATGCTAAGTCATTGCAGCCGAACCATGCCTTAAATAACATGGGCCAGTAGCCCATTTAGCCCCAATTAAATATGTTTAATTAAATCCAATTTAATTTTTTATCGATATCTCATATCGATCGATATATTTATAACTATTATAAATATATATACATATAACAATATTTATTTCTAAAATCATATTCGAAATTTATAATTAATATTTCATAAATATTAATTAATTTATAACAATTATAAACTAATTAAATCGTTTGGCCTAAAGAGAATTCATCATTTCGGTTGTGTAAACCTTGGGTGTAAATTCGGTCAGCAATTAGCAGCGAACTATTTGAATGTTAACTTTCACACATCACTTAGCAGGTAGTGTGACATTATGGACAAATTTATTACTTACTTATTTTCGATAAAATCCAATTTAGTTTAATAAGCGTTACCCGGTTGTGACATTTATTTACACCAATTCTCTTGTTCAAAACTATATCACTTTGGACTTATGGAATTTGGTAATGATCAAAATTCCAATATCATCCATATTCAACTCTATAATCCAAACACAAAGTCCTTGACTCCATAATACAATTATTATTAACCGAAATGTTCTGGCCATAGACTTTGACTTGGAGTTGACTTGAGTTGACCGTTGTAATGACCCGTAAATTTCAACTTTTTTAATAACGTAATTAGTTGAAATTTTGTGAAATTTTAAACGATAAAATTTTGAAATAAAAATTTTACATTTGAAATGCGTCTAGTTAAACATAGCAACTGGTAAATTTTCGTCCGAAAATATGAAAGTTTATTTCGCGCGTAAATTTACTTCAATTTAATCAGTTAAAAAGCGATGAAAATAAAATGTTTTCGGAACCTAATATTTTTACATAGAAAAATTCTAAACCATCTTCTAAGCAAACGTCATATTTCGTTTCTCCAAATTTGGACTTCTATTGCCCGACCATCTTATTTCTGAAAAATTAGCAGCATTTTCCGGTACCGATTATCGACTTTTGATAGGATGATCGTACCACTGATATCAGTATACTGTTTTGATTGTCTCGTCATGCTGATCTCTACGGTATATTCAATCCTGTGATTTGAAGTCTGGTTTACAACGGAATCCATGAAATCGATTCCGTATCGGTACCGTTTAAAAAAAATAAAATTAAATTATCTTGGGATTCTTGCCTTTTCTTCTACCTAACTATTGGTAAGAAAACAGCCGTAACATCTATTATTCCCAGATCTTTAATTCATGACTTTTGCTTTTCTCCATTCCAATGTATTTATTTCTTGCTCGATTTGGCTTCCTATTTACTGCTGAAGCCAATTCATATCATATACTAAAAAATAGCTTATTCATTTTGTCTTGCCGGCAATACTCGACGCCTGCTATTCTCCTTCTCCACGGTTGTTCGTCCTCTCCCCACTGCCTCATGCTCCACATCGGCAACCACCCAGTTAGCCGCTAGCCTCCTCCACCGTCGGCTTATCTCCTCTTCCCCACGTCCTGCCCATCTCCTCTTCCTTGCATCGCGAGCGAGTCTCCCTTCCATATGAAGCCACCACAACCAGATAGCCAAGCTCCACCAGACTCACAACTGTCTGCCGTGCTTTACCATCCCATCACCCAAGCTCTGTTCGCCATTCTTTCTGTGCTCCTTCCCAGTCCAGCTGTGCTCCCACCCAAGCATCCGAGCATGCGAGTCTTGTCCCCTCGTCACCAAAACTGCAGCCGAGTCCTCATCCTCCCTCCGCATGTTGTCACTCTCCTAGCTCATACGCATGGCAGAAATTTCCTTTCAAAAAGCAAATGGTTTGCATAAATATATGTGAGTTTTGTTAAAAATCCTTTGACTCATGTGAAATAAATATAAAAGCTGTAGTAATATGTATATATTTGTTTTATATATGATTCGTATATTGTGGGTTTATTACCTATAAGTAGTAATGTATATTGATTTGAGAAAAATATATATATACTTATTGTAAAAGTAATTTTCGCACTTTTATATTTGAATGCATCTGAGCCTCATTCATTGCAGTTTTATGTTTACTATATCATATTATATTATTTAATATTATATCACATTACTGTACTATACTATATTAGATTATATTATATTATCTTATATCGTATTACATTATATTGTATATTATAATTCAAATGCTGATTTTCTTGCCTCGTATGTATAAATATATATATTTTAGAATATAATAATAATATGCACAAGGCTTTATATATGAAGGTACACGTTGGGTTGCAGTTATATCAGTATGCATATAAGTTAGTTTCGGCTATTGTTTACATATATGTTATATATACAGGCTTATATATTTTTATTTTTGCAGTACGTTTATGGTATGTTTAAACAGTGTGTGTATAACAATGACGGTCTAGATATAATAATATGAAGCTTTTATTTTACTTTGGGGTCCAAAGTACATGTATATTGGTTTATATATATATCTTTGATTTTATAATAATATAAATTGTTCGATTTCTTTGTATATGTGTTTGCAGAATTTTATAGATCTGTTGTTCATATATGTCTTAGTTAATATGCATATTATGTTAGTCTATACAAGCTATATTACTGTATATAAGGTTTTGTTTAAGTTTACTATGTATATATTATAGCCAAGTAAGTTTATATTAATCTTATTTTAAATATCAATTTTAAAGATATACCATATATGTGAGTATTTCGCATTTTTATATAAGTATATATATATATAGGCACTGTAGTTATTTATATAGTGGATTGTATGTTAACTTGTTTATATATATACATGTTTCGAGTTTGGTTACATATCAATTTATAGATTTCGATTATGGATAGTTATTTATATACTTTATGTGTCTATACAAAATCGAGCGTGATTCTTATCTATATAAGGGTACATATATATGTTTACAAAGTATATGAAATGAATCTTTGTTTTGTGACATGGGTTGTTGTTTTATATATAAATAGTAGTCTGGTTTTCTGGTTGCTGTGAAAAAAAAAGTACAAGGTTATATATTTATTTTAAGAACTGGTTGCTTTTATGTATGGGAAGGTTACAGTATAGTGATTTTAATATATTACATATATAAGTGTGTATAATGGCTCCTGCTCATATGGGTTTTATAAGATTTGCATAAGGTATAAGTTCATATTAGTACAAGTATGCGCACGTCTTTATATATATAGTTTTATATATAGGTATACATGGTGTCACAACATTTTTCTAGATGAGTCATGTTATTATTTTGAAATACGTATATGACATTTTGAAGAAATATATTATAAGAATTATTAGTACATATTTATAATTTAGTATATGTTTGAATTTCGTATATATTTATATATATCTATATAGTTAGATATAGTTATATATCAGTTCACTTATACCTTTATCTTCATCGATTCTGTTTGATTTGACTTCGTAATTCCTATTTATCAGCTTGCCCGTCGAACTCTTGTCCATCGTACTTTACGTCGAAACTCGTGCTTGGATTAGTAACTAGTTTCGTCATCAAAATCTCTCTAGCCTCGAAAGGTGAGCAATCACTCACGATTAACATTCTTTTATTTATTAAATTTGATTTCAATTGAAACGACAATTGAAATATGCTGCTGTTAGTTATTTACACTGTTATATGTATGCTATTACCTATATCAGTTCACCTGTGACATCTGACACCATTATTTGTTAATTATACGATGATGATCCTGTTTGATTGATAATTGATTGATTGTATGTTGTTATATTGAATGTTAAATTGAAATGTATAAAGTGATAAATATTATGCAAGTAAATTTGACGTAGGATAATTAAAATTTGAATCGACATATATGTTGAATTTGATTAGTGAATATGATCCCTTTTAATTGTTAAATTAATTGACATGTAAGAATAGTGATAATTACACTTTGAACCATCGACGTATATTGGATTAATTGTTGTAGTGTAAAATTGAAATTGAATGACAAGTGAAAAACCGTATAAATAATTAGTGGAATAATCTTTAATCTACATGAAATGATAGTGTAGATTCTAGAAATAATTATATTAATTCGCACAAACAACAATGCGAATTAATACGATTATTTCAGGATTATTGATTTGATTTTTGGATTGATATCGATTGTTGTTATTGATTGTTTATTTACTTTGACACCATCCCAGTTATCACACTGCAAGTTCCCTTTTCTATGCTATGATTTTGAGTTGAATTGGAATCGGGTTGAAATGATAGATACCCAAATTATACTTTGACCTAGGATAGTGAATTAAATAAAAACCCGATTGGTCAATGATTTGATTTTAAAATAAAATGAAGATTTTATTTGAATAAATAATAAGTTTTGAAAACGAAGTTGGAATTTGAATTTTTAATGAAAGGAAATGTTAATATTTAAAAATCTGAATCAAAATGTTAACATAGTAGATGATGAATGAATGTTGTTTTAAAAATTAATTATTTAATAATTAAATTTGGAATTATTAATAATTAAGTTTGAAATTATTTAATAATTAAGTTTTGAATTATTTAATAATTAAATAAGATTGAATTATTTAATAATCAAATAAGAATTGAATTCTTTGATAAGTAAAATTGAACTTTGAATAAGTGAATTTTCTTCGTAAATAATTGAAATTGAGTTTCTTTATTAATTAAGTTTTGGAAAATTATTTAAGTAATTAAATAAGTGAAATTGAATTTCTTTAACAAGAAATAAAAATGTGATTTATTGAAATAAATGTAAGACTTGAAATTTAAAGAATTTGATTTGATGAATTTAATTTAATTCAATTTGTAAGTTGTGATATAAGGAAGTTGAATTTAAATAATGGATTTAATGAATTGAAAATTTAATGGAAATTGTTTTGAATGGCGAATTTACTTAATGAATATTGGATGAAATAGATAAATGAATTTAAATTGATTTGAATGTTGAATTAGATTAATTTAAATGATTTTCGAAATGAAACTTATATGCGAATCTGAATCAATATTTGAATGGTTTAAATAAAAGTTGAAATTGAATTATAAGATTTTGAAATGGTATTTGAAAGTTTTGAAACGTAAATTTTGAAAATTTGTTTAGAAAGTCAAATGAAACGTTGGTTGACGAATTTTATTTGAAACTGTAATTGATTTGGTTTTGAAATTTATTAACGACCAATCGGTGTAATAATTACGAAAGTTATTAAAGAGACCGGAATCGGTTAGGGACATACTCACTGTCTAAACCGAAAACCACTTTAATAACTATACGCGGAGTGTGACCCAGAATGAAGTGGTTGGAATGATGTACGTGATGACTGAAGAAAGAGAACGATAATGGATAGCCTTGACACTTGTGTCAAATTGGAAATGACTAAAACAGGAGCCGTGCCGGGCCAAATGGAGGTCAGCTACCTCAAGCGAACACACTTCTTCGAACTACTCATTACTTGTTGTCGATTGGTGCACCCTTGATTTTGGGAGTGTTGTTTCGCGGTGTTGCGGTCGCTGCGGCAATGCGTTCTCACCAGTCCGGATCAGGCGAACGGTAGTTTCACTACCTTGGGTATTGCCTCATGTGCCTTATCATACTTGTATCCCTATACGCGACCACTACGATTTGTTTTGTACCTTTAGTATATGGATTGCCCTCTGGTGACTTCCGGTTTTGGGGAAACTACGGTCTTGTATATGCTCTTGGGAATAAAAATGTGTTAAGGGTGGAATGGGCCATGACTTAACACTATTTTGATATTTTGTATTACTGATAGGCATTATCTACTTATCGTACACTACTACATAGTAGATAGTTTAACGGATCCTTAAAGGATGGTTATTCCAACATCCTTTGAGTTACTTGTATTTCAATTGCTATTTCACTTGAGTTGGATTTATTAATATAAGAATGTTAATCCTGACTCGAGTGTCTTGTGTTTTTGCTTTACGCTCGGGTCAGACTGAGTGTACCAGTATTCGAGACTCACCTTTGAAGTTGGAGCTTTGCTTGAAGATCCAGCCATCTATTCTTCTTTCAGTATTCGATGATTCCAGTGATGTATTCTGATTTGTATCTGATGTATCGTATTACTCTTTCGTTGTATCTGGTTTAACTCTGATGTAACTTATACATTTATATAGTAGCTTCATGAACTACTATCTCTTTTATTTCCGCTGCATTTATTACTCTGTGTCTGTGATCTGTGATTATTTATTTACTGTATATGTTCAATTTTGCCAAATTTAAATTAACAACGCGGTATTTTGAGCAATTCAATTCCGGCATGAGTGTCTACCTATACACTTATAATGGATGCGAATGGTCCAAAATATCGGGTTGTTACAGTTGGTATCAGAGCTTTGGTAGCTTTAGGCAAAACTTAGCATATAGGGTAAATGTATTTACAGAATCACTCTCATTCGAGTTTCAATCTCTTCCTTTTGACTCGATTCCTTTGAATTTTGGAACGTTCCCTGCGGTTCCAAATTTCATTCGTGTCCCTCACTATTCGTCCTCTTTCAATTCTGGAACATTCCATAACTCCACTTCGAATGATCTTTATAATGAGTCGGCGATCTCGCCAATCTCAAATTGATTTATAAAAGGGGTAAAACTCTTTTACAGTAGGCATCTATTTACCGGAGATTTTTGTATCCTTGGTTTACGATGCTATCTATCTCCTGCAATACCTGAATTCTATTTCTTGAGATCGAATGTCGATTTACCTCGGAATTCCACATCGATCTTATTCGTGAAGTCACGGTTGACCCGGTTAAGGTTGCCCGCGATTTATATAAATTTATCAATCTTCCTACTTTGTTATTAATCATCATATCTTTGTTTCGAACTTATCTTCGAATCAAGTTTCTCTTTGATTCGAGTCCATCAAATTTGAAACCCTATCCTTATTTTGAAAATCCATTATTGTATCATCGAGCAAAGAAATGTATTTGTAATTAATATAAAATCTTTTATAGTGTTGTTTGAGTTGTTGATGTTGATTTGGATTTCCGATCGATTCGTCTGATCAACGCTATCGATAGGATTTCCAAAACACTTGAGCAGAGCAAACTGACACAATATTATTTTCAAATTTGGTAAATGAAATAAATTTGTATGTGTTAGCACCAAAATTGGTCACTAACCTCGTAGAGAAAGATTGTGTAGAGATATAAGTGATGAAGATAAATTAAACAGAGAAGACAATGCTAATTTAAATGCAGAAAGTAAGAACACCAAATTTATAGTGGTTCAGCGTAATTGCCTACGTCCACTTTGAGATTAAACTTTATTGATCTTTCTTCTTATTGATTACAAATACAATTCGTGAATCAAATGCTTGAATGAAGTTGTTAAGTAGAGAAGATGAGTCTCAAAAATGGCAGAGTCTCCCCGGTGTTCTCTCCCGAAAAAAGGATCCTCTTCACTGTGACCCTGCCCCTCTATTTATAGACAAAGATGGGCTGGACTTCCCAAGTGGGCTTGGTAACCGATCGCGCTAGCCCAGGTGTAGTGTTTGCTGCTTGCCGAACCAGGCATGCCGAACGTCATAATGCCGAATGGTCCTTCCTATGCCGAATGGTCCTTTCTATGCCGAATGGTATGTCTGATGTGTGGAGAGTGCAAGGTGGTTGCAGTTGGAGCCGAACGTAACTCTGTTTGAAGCTCTTTGACCGAACAATGCTCCCTGACCGAACGATAGTGTCATGTTGAATGATTAGGTACACCGAGCGTCTCCCGGATGCCGAGTACTTCCGTTGCCGAGTACTCCTGTTGGATGCCGGGTGCTCTCGTTTCTCGGATGTCGAGTACTCCCATTGCCGAGTACCCCTGTTACGCCGAACACTCCCGTTGCCGAGTTCTATTGATGCCGAGCGCTTGCTGACGCCGAGCAGTCTTATATGCCGAGTACTATCTGACGCCGAACAATATGGATGCTGAGTACTTCGCCGAGTACTCCTAGATGCCAGACATTCTATGACGCTGAGTTCCACTAGGAAGCTGGGTACTTCGCCGAACACTCCTAGATGCCGAGCACTTTCTGAAGCCGAGTGCTACCTGATGCCGAGCACTAGTTGCCTGGTCATATCTCCAGGAAACACTTACCCCCCAAAGTGTATCGCGTGGCCGAACGTGATGCGCTTTGAATCTAGTTCAACTTTCCTTGGTAATGCCTTCTCGAGAATGCCTGTGACGGAGGTGTGTGACGAGCGTGGCCTGGATGCCGAACTATACGTTCGAAGCCGAACAATCCACATGTGCCGAACGTCACTTTGCTCTGATGCCGAACACTCTGGCATTGACCGGTTCTACCGGGTATAGCCCCTTCGACTTCCACCTCCCTTCTCTATAAAACCAGGCCTTTTCCTTCTTCTCCCCTTTACTTTTTTACTTCTGCCGTTCCTCGAAGATTTTCAATTCTATTCAGTCGTCCGGATTTAAAGCTTAACTACTCCATCCCAATCTCCATTCTGCAAACTAGGTACCTTTTCTCGTACGATAGTAGTAGATTTCAAACGAGGTGGCCGAGTGTGTCACGTAGAAGGCCTTTGAGTAGGTTGTCTCTATCGCGCCTTTATTGCCGAACGATGAGGTGAGGGGGAGTGATTAGGAGTATGTCCACCTATGGCCTTAGTTTCTTCGTGTCGAACTATGGCTAAAGGGAAGAGGAAAGAATGAAGGTGATGGAGGAGGTAAGGTTATTGTTTGGCGTAGCGCTGCTCCGGCGTATGTCGTCATGCGCCGGATGGAGGAATGGAAGGCTGCTGAATACTCCCTTGGCCGAACAATGACTTCAGCCGAACGAAGCTTTTAGCCGAACAATGACTTAGCCGAACATAGTTTCTAACTAGACAATGTCTTAGCCAAACAATGCCTTTAGCCGAACAATGACTTAGCCGAACAAAGCTTTTAACTGGACAATGACTTAGCCGAACAATGCCTTTAGCCGAACAATGATTTAGCCGAACAAAGCTTTTAACTGGACAATGACTTAGCCGAACGAGGCTTTTAGCCAAACACTTGACATGCCGAACAAACATACATGTTGACCTGTACTTAGGCCGAACAATACAATTGCCGAACAAAGCTTAAATGCCGAACAATATAAATGTCAAACTACACTTAGGCCGGTCACTTTATAAATTATATGTTTTCTGAATCTGGAACTGTAATCACCACCAGGCGGGCTCTTTGAGACGGTCAGCAATGACGGTCTTCGAAGGCGATGATTCGAAGCTCATTCTTATATCTTTGAGATCTTTAGATTCTTATTGCTTGTACACAATTGCTTGCACTAGTTCACACACCACATGGGAGGGGGGGAAACTCGTGTTGTTAATTCTAACGTCCAACGTTTTTTAAGTATAGTTTTCTCAAGCACTTAGCCAGGTTCGTTATTTATTGAGGATGTCAAAAAAGTCTAGCTCCGCTACTATATCCGACAGGCCTGGGCCGTCATCAAGGCCAGAAGCTGCTGATACTTCTAATCCGTCGACTTCTCCTGCTTACAACTTAGCACCTGATGCCTTGGAGGCAGCAATTCTTCTAGACAATCCGATCGATTCACAAGCTTTGAAGATCAACGAAGCCGCTCTTCGACGGATATGCTCCATTCATAGGATCCCTTTCGCCGACGTGTTGGTCCCTTCGCGACATGATCGCCCTCATCTGCCCCTAGTCGGGTATACCGCCTGTAACAAGTTCATGTGTTGGATGGGCAACGTGCCTCCGTTCAATTTATTTCTCCGGGATGTATTGCAGTATGTTGACGTAGCTCCGTCGCAGCTGCACCCGAACGGCCATGCGTTTCTATAAGGGACCTACTTACTTTTCATGGCCGTCTTCTCCAGACCTCCAACCGCTGGCGATATCAGATACATCTATATGATCAAGAGACGGAAAGACAGTCCTTCCTTTATGTTCCTCGAGCCGTACCACAAATGCCAAATCTTGACAGGGGCATGCAGTAAATTCGCCCTGTACAAACAGGAATGGTTCTATGTGCGCTGCCCTCCTGGCTTCGCGAGGAGATGGGTTGAAGGCAGTAAGTCTCTCTGCCGAGTCACTATTCGCATTTAACCGGAGTCATGCTTTTCCTAACTCTTCGTTTCGTCTTTTCAGGTATCAACCCGCGTCCGGAAGGCCGAGGATATTCTGAGGCTGTTGAAGCCATTAGAGCTCTTCCTGCCAAGGAACGAGACATCCGGACTATCATTTCAAATGAATCACTGTCGGGGTTTGGCTTGCTAGCCCCTGGTCGCCGGATCAGCCTTCCAGAAGGTGCCACCATTCCCAAACCTCCGTTCGGTAAAGGGAAAAAACAGGCCGGATCGTCGTCGCGCCGCACTCCCGATACACATGAAGAGGGTGAGCGCAAAGAAGACGAAGCTCTTGAGACTCAAGGCGAGAATGTGGGTCCCGCTCGGAATCCTGCAGTCGAAGTCCAAGACATTGAAACGTCATCCTCCCCTTCGAAGGGAAAGAAGAAGTTAAAATATAAAGTTCAGAAGGAGAAAGTTGGTGGCACTTCAAAAGTCATGCCTATACCGCCTGAAAAAGAGGCTTCCTCGCAGCACCTGGAAAGTTCCCTGAGGGGCCTGTCGAACCTGTCTATTCCCGATGATATTCTTAATTACGGGTTTGACGATCCTGAAGTCCTCGAGTTTTCTTCGCCTGCTAAAGGCAACGCGGGAGTTCAACTCCCGACTCAAGGAGACAATACTCCAATTAGCAAAGACAAAAGAACTGGTCTGTCGGGGGAAACACTGGGACACACACACACATACGCATTCCATCATACACTTCAAGTTTTTTTTCTTATCTCACGGATTTTTCTTAACTCGTTGTTATCTCCATTCTTTGCAGGTGATATGGGGCGTTCTCACGGACTCGATCGCCTTCATGGATCTTCCATACTTCATCACTCTGGTCAGGACTCTGGTTCAGGCAGATGCAGGGGCAGAGACGATTATGAAGATCGATACAATCGTCCCCGTGAGTCGTCTCACCGCAAGAAGGCATATTCTCAATCTTCGCAATCCCGTGATCCTCTTCCTCCAACTGTGCCGGATAAAGAGAAAAATTCATAGAAGGGTTACCACTCTGATGCTCCTCGAGAACAACACTCCGGTTCATCGAGTACGAGGCAAGTTTGGGAACAACGAAAAAGAGCGGAACTTTCAAAGCCTCCTCCTCCTACTCCTGCGGTGGACCCAACTGTTGCGGAAAAAATGGTCGATCTTAAGGCCAAGTTTCCAAAAATTTGCTTCGACGGTCTGAAGTTCCTCCCGGCCATTCATCATATTCCCGGGCATGTGAAGCAGAGTGCCATTGCCTGCAATAACGACGTCTATGTTCAACATGACGCGTTTGTGCACTTGGTGGAGAAGATCTCAGAGGTATCCGTTGAGCGTCAACATGAGATTGATCGCCTGAAATTGGAGGCTGGCTGCGACAAAAACATCATCGAGCACCAAGACGTAGAGCTCGCTTTGTATAAGTCGAAGCTGGAAGCCGCTGAACAAAGCGCAAAAGATACTGCTGAGGCAGTTACTCGTTTAGAGGCGGCTCACAAAAAAGAGCTTGACGAAGCAGTCCAGCGCAGCGGTTCCCTTGCCCTAGAGAAAGACTCTGTCCAAAAAGAGAGGGATGCGCTCGTCGTGCAAGTCAGAGAGCTGAAAGAATTACTCTCCAAGGAGAAGGAGGACAAGGTAGCTGCTCAAGAAGAATCGTAGTGATACTGTGATGAAATCGTTGCTACTCGTCTCCTGAAAACGAAGCTCAATGACGAACTTGCTGGGGTTGAGAAAATGAAGGATGAGGCCCGTGAGGAGGGCAAAAGAGTGGCTGCGGAGGAGATTGATTCTCGCCTCGAGGCGGCCGCAGAAGCCGGCAGGGAAGAGGTCAAATGCATGTTTGACCCATTGATTGCTGAATACGGAGCCCGCGTCCTCATGCATCGCGACTTAACGTTCTTGGGCGACGGCTATCTCGAATCCCTAGCTGAGGCCTGGGAAACTTTGATAAGGATCAGGAAGATCGAGTCGGGCTCCGAAGAGGTCGATGAGGAGGCCTTGGTGAAGGAGTTCCTTAGGGGGAATGAGCCATCGGATTTATCCGCAACATTGGCACTTTACAGCAAAGGCTCTCCCCTTCCAAAAGAGAAAAATGATGAAGCCGGCCCGTCCGGGGTCAATACTTCTGCTCCTCATATTGCTGCTCCTCCCGCTGCTCAATCGGTCGGTCGGCCGACACTTGATCCATTCGAGCAGCATGCTGGTTATGACCCCGAAGATCCCGGGCTTGGTGCTCATGTGCTATCCCCTATCCTGGAGGGTGAAACCCCACGCGCCACCGATAGCCAACTGGAACCTGGTAGGAAATTCTCATTTCTCTAAAAGTTGAAAGATCCCATCATTTTTCAGCGGTGGTTACTCATTCTAACGCCCATCCTTTATGTTTTCATGTAGGTTGTTCTGACGCCGAGCCAACTCCGAGGAGCGATGACGCCAAGGAGGAGGCAGAGAAAACTAGCGATGCTGTCCACGCGGGAGTGATTCCTGGTCCCGATGCTCAGGTGATTGGGGCGCTAGATGACGATAAGCTTGACACTTCATCTCCTGCCGTAGGTACTGATGAAATTGAAATCACTGGCGCCTCGGAGCATACTTCACATATGAGCATGAAGGACCGCCTCTCCGCAGAGGAGAAGAAAAAGGCCGAGGTCAAGGTTGAACCTGGAATCCTGGAACTTACCGACCCGCGGAACAGACCTTTGAAAATCATTATCCCGGGCAGGTCCAAACCACTAGATGTTCCGTCTCCTACTCCTGACTCCGCTTATTTAGCAAGCAAGAAATCCAAGAAAAAGCGTGAGGGAGAGGAGTCATCGGACAAGACAAAAGAAGACAAGAAGAAGAAATCGAAGAAATAATCGATACACTAGTTCAACGAGCTTCTTGTTTAAGTCTTGTAGCTGCTTTTATCTTTCGTAGCTTGTAGTTTGTATAGTCATGTCTGAGTTTTGTAGGAGTGATCATGTAATCCCATTTTGAACTTATCGAATAAAGTTTAGTTTCTTTTTGTTTGAATGATTCTCTTGTCTTTCTTTGGTTTGCTGACTAATTGTAGCCATAACTCAAGTTCTTATGAGTTGCATTATCTCCCGGTCCATTCTCGTGTTGTTCAAACATTTCTAGACATGGTGTACCTCTCGTCCCACATCTCTCGAGTACTTGGACTTTTTGCTGACTCTGTGCTCCGGGGACTTGAAGACTTGAAACCGTTTATACCCTAGTCCGCGCTCCAGGGACTCAGAGTACTCCGCTCCGCACTCTGGGGATTTGGAGATTCGTATTCGTTTATACTCTAGTCCGCGCTCTAGGGACTTAGAGTACTCCGTTCCGCACTCTGGGGATTCAGAGGTTCGTATTCGTTTATACTCTAGTCCGTGCTCCGGGGACTTAGAGTACTCCGCTCCGCACTCTGGGGATTCGAAGATCTGAAATCGTTTATACTCTAGTCCGCGCTCTGGGGACTTAGAGTACTCCGCTCCGCACGTTGGGGATTCGGAGATTTGAAATCGTTTATACTCTAGTCCGCACTCTGGGGACTTAGAGTACTCCGCTCCGCACTCTGGGGATTCGGAGATTTGAAATCGTTTATACTCTAGTCCGCGCTCTGGGGATTTAGAGTACTCCGCTCCGCACTCTGGGGATTCGGAGATTTGAAATCGTTTATACTCTAGTCCGCGCTCTGGGGACTTAGAGTACTCCGCTCCGCACTCTGGGGATTCGGAGATTTGAAATTGTTTATACTCTAGTCTGCGCTCCGGGGACTTAGAGTACTCCGCTCCGCACTTTGGGGATTTGGAGATTTGAAATCATTTATACGAGTCCGTACGTCGTACAAGATAATGTAGTTCGTCATTCAATTACGAGATATAGAAACGTTAGTGATTCATGGAAGGTACAGCTTCAAGCCTTTATTAATGAAAATCAACTAAACTGCTCGATTACAACTTTTAAAAAGAAACTAAGTTATTACTGAATGGAAAGATGCAGGAAATAACAGTGCCTAAAACAAGAAAGGAAACATGCTAAATGTAATATTGCCGCAGATGTTCATTGTTCCATGCTCGGGGGAGTGTCGTGCCATCAACGGTCGCTAGCTTGAATGTTCCCTCTCCAAGCTTTCGTTCAATGGCGTACGGACCTTCCCAGCTGGGATTCATACGTGATGGTATCGGGAAAACTCGTTTCAGAATGAGATCACCCACATCAAAGATCCTTGGGCGGACTCTGCCGTCGTAGTAGCACTTGACTCGATGCCTATGCGCTGCCGCCCTTAATTTGGCTTCTTCATGCTTTTCATCGATGCAGTCCAGTGATTCCAACAAGAGATTCTTGTTCGTCTTGGGATCATAGTATGTCACTCGGTGTGATGGAACTTCAAGTTCCACGGGTATAACGGCTTCGGAGCCGTATGCCAAGGCGAATGGAGTGTGGCCGGTCGCGGACTTGTGGGTAGTTCTATATGCCCATAATGCTGTCGGGAGTTCATCTACCCACTTGCCTCCAACCTTCTCCAGACGCTTCTTCAGTATAGACTTGATTATTTTGTTGACGGCCTCGACTTGCCCGTTAGCTTTCGGGTGTGCCACGGCGGCGAACTTCTTCTCGATGCCATACTTTAAACAGAACTCTTTGAACTCTCTACTTTCAAATTGCGTCCCGTTGTCCGTAATGATGGTGCGTGGAAGGCCAAAGCGGCATATAATGTTTCGTACAACGAAGTTAATGACCTTCTTAGAGGTGATTGTGGCCAAAGGTTCTGCCTCAGCCCATTTTGTGAAATAGTCGACTGCAACTATCGCATATTTCGCGCCACCTTTGGATATAGGCAAAGAGCCGATTATGTCGATTCCCCAGATCGCAAATGGCCAGGGACTAATCATTTGTGTGAGTTCCGTTGATGGAGCCCTCGGGATTTTCGCATATCTTTGAAACTTGTCGCATTTTCTTGCGTAGTCCGCGGCGTCCCGGTTTACGGTGGGCCAGTAATATCCATAGTGGAGGATCTTCTTTGCTAGCGTTTGCCCCCCAGTATGGTCTCCACATTCCCCTTCGTGAACCTCTCTTAAGACCCGCTTTGTCTCATCATGAGCGATGCATCGCAATAATGGGACTGAGAATCCTTTTCGATACATTGACCCATCCTGCATTACGTATCGCGCGGCCTTTCGAAGGACCTGCCGTCTTTCGCTCCTTTTTTCTGGTAAAGCCCCGGTCGTCAGGTACAGTTTGAATGGGGTTATCCACGATTCCTTCTCGATCTCCGTTTCCAACACACGATCGACTTTTATCTCGTCTATGCTCGGGGCATGCAAGGCTTCAACGGGATACAATCCCATTTGCTACGCATCGCCGGTACTCGCAAACTTAGCCAATAAGTCGGCTTCTTTGTTCTGTTCGCGCGGGACATGTGAAATGTCATAACGTTCGAGATTCGAGAGTAGTTCTTGGACCTGAACAAGGTACGGAGCTAGCTTTCGTCCCTTTGCTTGGTAGTCTCCCCGTACTTGGTAAACCACCAACTGTGAGTCACAAAAGATTTCGATTGATTTGATCCCGAGTTCCCTGATGAGCTTCAAGCCAGCGATCAGTGCCTCATATTCTTCTTCGTTATTTGTAGCCGGGAAATCAAGCTTCAGGGCATAACAGATTGATCGGTTTTCCGGAGTTATAAGAAATATGCCCGCGCCGGAGCAACGGTCGTTTGATGCACCATCAGCGTATAATTTCCATCGAACGGGGGGAATGATGTCGTGATCATCCGGTTTGACGGGTATGGTAAACTCAGCGATGAAATCTGCTAACGCTTGCCCTCGGATGGCTCTCCATGGTAGGTAGGCGATATCGAATTGGCTCAACTCGATGTTCCATTTTAGCAACCTTCCAGAAGTTTCCGGCCGTTGGAGTACTTGCCTCAGGGGTTGATCGGTATAAACACCGATTGAATGTGCTTGAAAGTATGGGCGCAACTTACGTGATGCAATCACCAAGCAATAAGCCAATTTCTCGATCTTAGGGTAATTCCTCTCTGCCCCCGTTAAACGCTTGCTAACATAATACACTGGCTTCTGGACTCGATCCTCCTCACGAACCAAAGCCGCACTTATCGCATGTGGGGATACAGCCAAGTATACATATAACATTTCGTGGTCAACTGGTTTTGACAGCATTGGTGGACTCTCCAGATGCCTCATCAGATTCTAGAATGCTTCCTCACAACTAGCCGTCCATTCAAAATTTGTCTTCCCTTTCTTTATTATATCAAAGAATGGGATGCACTTGTCAGTTGCCCTGGATATAAATCGACTTAGCGCAGCTACTTTTCCATTCAAGCTCTGTACTTGTTTTATAGTCCTGGGCGCTTGCACATCTCGAATAGCTTGGATCTTTTCTGGGTTGGCTTCAATTCCCCTAGCATTGACGATGAATCCCAAAAACTTCCCCGACGCAACACCGAAGGAACACTTCAGAGGGTTGATCTTCATCCCGTAATACCTGAGTATGTCGAACATTTCAGCCAAGTCTCGAATGTGGTCGTTTGACTGTCGTGACTTCACGAGCATGTCATCCACATAGACTTCCATCGTTCTACCCAGCTGGTTCTTGAACATTCGATTCACTAAACGCTGGTAAGTTGCTCCTGCATTCTTCAATCCAAAGGGCATCACTACATAGCAATACAGTCCGACATTTGTAACGAAGCTGGTGTGTTCTTGGTCCGGAATATGCATCGGGATTTGGTTGTACCCTGAGTACGCATCCATGAATGACAGCAGCTCGTGTCCCGCGGTGGAGTCGACCAACTGATCGATCCTAGGCAACGGGAAACTGTCCTTAGGGCATGCTTTGTTCAAGTCGGAATAATCTACGCAAGTCCTTAATTTCCCATTCGCCTTTTTTACCAGCACGGGGTTGGATACCCATTCAGGGTAGAGGGCGTCGCGGACGAACCCATTTGCTTTGAGTTTGTCCACCTCCTCTCCGAGAGCGGCGGACCTCTCCGGATCCATTCCTCTCCTTTTTTGTTTAACTGGAACGTATTTCAGGTCTATGTTCAACATATGACTCGTGATGGCGGGGGAAATCCCACACATATCAGAATGCGTCCAGGCGAAAACATCAAGATTCGCCCGGAGGAAGTCGCTAAGGTCTTCAGTCATCTCGGGGCCAAGCTGTGATCCGATCTTTAGTATTCGCGAAGGGTCGTCACAGCTAACAGAAATGTTAATTGTTAATTCAGCCGGTGCCGCCTTCTCTTCCCTGGGTTTCTCATCGTCGTCTCTCGGATCTATATCTCCGAAGATCCGAGAACTATGCCTGAGCCAAGGCTCGGGCACTACTTGTCAATTATCCGCATTAAGGATGCGGACGGGACTGTCCGCAACCTTTCCCTTCTCCCTCCGATGGGCCTCTCGGAGCTCAGCCACATAACAGGAACGACCAGCTGCTTGGTCGCCATGAACAATACCTACTCCTTTGTCCGTTGGGAACTTCAAAGTTAAACACCACGGGGCTAATGCTGCCCTAAACTCAGCCAGGGCCGGCCGGCCCAAGAAAACGTTATATGGAGAATCCACATCCAGAACTACGAAGGGTAGAATTCGCACCCTCCGACGCTCGCCTTGTCCCAGTTCGACTGGTAAATCAACATACCCTACGGCATCGGTCGCTGCGCTGTTAAAGCTGTGTATACGAGCCTTGGACGGTTTCAGGTCCTTTGTTTCCAGTTTCATCTGGTCATAAGCCTTCTTGAAGATGATATTGACTGAACTTCCGCAATCAATCAGAATTCTTTTTACATATGCTGGTCCGATCGTCGCAGATATGACCATCGGGTCGATGGTCGGAGCCTCCACCTGATCAGCGTCTCTGTTTCTGAACACTATATCGTCTGTCATTACGCGCTGCTGCTTAGCAGGGGTCCCGTCCTCCACGTTCGAACAGCACTCAAAATCTGCATGCTTCAGGGAGCTTGCATATCGCTCCATCTCTTGCCAATTCTTATCTGCGGGGTGAGGTCCGCCGATAATTGTATTTATGACTAGTCTACCTACGGTTCGGGCAGGCTCCTCGGGATGACGCGGAGCTGGTGCACGACCTGGGTTGGACGTTCCCTGTCCTCCTTCCCGTGGATCCTTCACAAATTCTTGCAACTTCTTTTGCCTGATCAACTTCTCGATAGCGTCGTGCAGGTGTCTGCACTCTTCCGTATTGTGCCCATAAGTCTCATGGAAGCGACAATATTTCCCGGTCCGCTTCTATTCCTCGGTTGATTCTTTTGGACGTGGCTTTCTGTATTGAAAAGTATTGCAGGTGGATAGGTAAATGTTCTCAAGTGGTGCATTCAGCGGAGTATATTCGCTGTAGCTTGGAATTCTCGACTTCCACTTCCCCGCTTCTCTCTTCTTCCCTTGATTCCTTCCTCCGGACTCCTTAGACTGCCCAGGCTTATTCTGGACATTGACTTGGACCTTTCCCGAGCTGTCTCCGGACAGCTTCATAGCAATGTTGCTCTTCATAGATTCTTGGACAGGTCCTGGTTCCTTATCTCGTCGTACCCATCTAGCTTCCTCTCTTCTTATGAACTGGTGTGCCTTTGAGTAGAAACGCTCTAGCGTAGTCGGGGGTTTTCCTGCCAACCAGTCTCTAAACTCAGAATCTGGATCCACACCTCTCATTACAGCCATCAGAATTGCATGGTCATTGGGATTACTGACTTCAGTTGCCGCAACATGGAATCTCTGTAAATATTCCTTCAACGACTCCCCGGGATTTTGGATTACACTTGACAGAGACATTACGTCTTTTGGGCGTGTAGTGTGTATTCTGAACTGCTCAATAAACTTCCTTGCCAACTCTTCGAAATTCGATACGGACCGCGGAGGAAGTCGGGTGAACCACATAGTAGCGATCCCAGAGAGAGTAATCGGAAAGCATCTACATTTGGTGGCATCATTTGCTCTAGCTGAATCTATCATCCATTCGTACCTCATGACATGCTGTCTGGGGTCAGTCTTCCCTTCATACGCAGGGATAGTAGGCATACTAAACTTCCTGGGGTACGCCGCCTACAACACAACATCCGTGAATGGAGTATGACTTCTTGACACTCCCCAGTCATCATTTGATAAGCCCTGATTTTCTTTCATCAATTGCCTGATCATGGCTGTCAGATCTGGTGTCTGTATGGAAGGCGGGAGGTTAAGGTCTGTTCTACGTGCCTGTCCATGCTGATGCCTTCTCTCTTGGTGATCTGACAGTCGCGCGTCTTGGGGTTCGACATCGTTAGCGTTTTGATGGCCTGGGCCTCCATCCTCCGTTTGCACTCCGGTCCTGAAGTTTCCAGCTCTTGCTTGGTTATGGTCTCCAGCTGTTTGAACATCAGCTTCTGCTCGTGCAGCTTCAGTCTTACGTCGTCTGCGCCTGGGAGGTTCATCAGAGGAAGTTGAGCTGCCAGATGAAGAGTAAGGAGAGGGATTGCCCCCAGCATTCTGTTGCTGCTGTTGAGTGAGTTGTGCCATCAGGTTGGCGTTAGCTTGCATCTGCTCTCCTAGCTATCTCCTGCTTTCCCTGAGTTCTCTCATCAAGTCATTGAACTCTATTCTGGTGACAACTGGAGTCTGTTCTTGAGCGGCAATTCCTGCACTCGGAATCGCTGGTTGATTGCTAGGTCCTGCTTGTTGCACGCTAGCAGTCTCGTGGGCATCCGCATTATGAGAAGATGACTTGGTACGTGGTCTTGCCATTGTAGAGTTATCGGTATGAACTCTGAGTAGAATCAACGGATGTCCTATCAGTGAGTCGGATCTTCTTTGGAGGATTTGTTCAATCCAGTAGCTTCAAAGCAGATCCTTGAGGTCTGAGAATTCAATTCTCAGTGAAAGCACCAAAGTGTTAGCACCAAAATTGGTCACTAACCTCGTAGAGAAAGATTGTGTAGAGATATAAGTGATGAAGATAAATTAAACAGAGAAGACAATGCTAATTTAAATGCAGAAAGTAAGAACACCAAATTTATAGTGGTTCAGCGTAATTTCCTACGTCCACTTTGAGATTAAACTTTATTGATCTTTCTTCTTGTTGATTACAAATACAATTCGTGAATCAAATGCTTGAATGAAGTTGTTAAGTAGAGAAGATGAGTCTCAAAAATGGCAGAGTCTCCCCGGTGTTCTCTCCCGAAAAAAGGATCCTCTTCACTGTGACCCTGCCCCTCTATTTATAGACAAAGATGGGCTGGACTTCCCAAGTGGGCTTGGTAGCCGATCGCTCTAGCCCAGGTGTAGTGTTCGCTGCTTGCCGAACCAGGCATGCCGAACGTCATAATGCCGAACGGTCCTTTCTATGCCGAATGGTATGTCTGATGTGTGGAGAGTTCAAGGTGGTTGCAGTTGGAGCCGAACGTAACTCTGTTTGAAGCTCTTTGACCGAACAATGCTCCCTGACCGAACGATAGTGTCATGTTGAATGATTAGGTACACCGAGCGTCTCCCGGATGCCGAGTACTTCCGTTGCCGAGTACTCCTGTTGGATGCCGGGTGCTCTCGTTTCTCGGATGCCGAGTACTCCCGTTGCCGAGTACTCCTGTTACGCCGAACACTCCCATTGCCGAGTTCTATTGATGCCGAGCGCTTGCTGACGCCGAGCAGTCTTGTATGCCGAGTACTATCTGACGCCGAACAATATGGATGCTGAGTACTTCGCCGAGTACTCCTAGATGCCGGACATTCTATGACGCTGAGTTCCACTAGGAAGCCGGGTACTTCGCCGAACACTCCTAGATGCCGAGCACTTTCTGACGCCGAGTGCTACCTGATGCCGAGCACTAGTTGCCTGGTCAAATCTCCAGGAAACAGTATGAATATATTATATATATATATAAGTAAAATTTTCTGAAATTAAATAAGTTAATTAAATTGGTTGTTGAAATGATAATAATTGATTATCACTTATTGTTCTATAATGAATTTTTTTAAACTTGGGTTATAAACTGATTTGAAATTTAAATGAATTTAAAATTTAGAATTTGAGAATTTAATTTCCAGTGATTTCAAGCTTTGGTTTTTAAAATTTTAACATGTATATTATTGAAGTATTTTTGAATAGGAATCGTTTTCAAAGAATTTTAAAATGTTGAAATCAGTACTCTTCTCTTTGTCGCTGGAAAATAATTTCGGTTATGGCGGCCGCATCATCGACATTCATTTTCGGGTTTCGAAATGAAGATACTATTCTGTAGCTTTGCTATGGTTTTGTTTGAAAAAAACATTTTGATTCGAATTTCTTTAGTATATTTTGATTTACAAATATATAGGTATCTTATTTTAAAATTTAATTTGATTTGAGATAAAAATATTATATATATCTCTAAATTGTTTAAAGTTAATCGGAAATCTAATTCTTAAATTTTGTTAAAGGATGATTTTAATTATAAATAAAACCAAAATTTGGAATAAATATTTAAACTTGAATAATTGAATTGGGAAAATTTTATTGTATATTGTTCAACTGCATTCTAATACAACTTACCTAAATCATTCAGAAGTGGAATATGTAATTGGATAATATATAATATAAATTGAATTTATAAATAAAATTTGAGTGGTTATAATAAACGTTATACACTTAAATTTTAATTATATAATGTTAATTGGAATAAATAGAACAATAAGTTAATTGAATAATAGATAGAAATTAGATTAACTTATGGAAATACCTTGAATTTAAAATCAATTATTGAATATAAATTGATTTAAACTGAAATCTGTATGGTTTAAATTAATTTATATGGGTTAAATATATGTGATTAGATATATTAAGTAGAATAAATTTAACAATAATTTGGAATAAAGAAGAATTTAAATTGCTGAAAAAAAATATGATTATAATAAAAGACTATTCAAATTTATGGTTTTTATTGATGATAATTGGATAATAAGATAATGAACTTAGAAATAGTTGAGATTGATTTTTTTTAGTGAAATCAAATGGATTAAATCAATTATTGAATATCAATTAATTTAAATTTGTATTTATATGGTTTAAATAAATTGTTATTTTATATTTCAAATCTGTTTCTTTCTGGTTGTTTCTATTCTCCTACCTCGTTCCTTTTCGGGGACGAAAAGTTTTGAGTGGGGGAGAGTGTAACGACCCGTAAATTTCAACTGTTTTAATAACGTAATTAGTTAAAATTTTGTGAAATTTTAAACGATAAAATTTTTAAATAAAAATTTTACATTTGAAATGCGTCTAGTTAAACATAGCAACTGGTAAATTTTCGTCCAAAAATATGAAAGTTTATTTCGCGCGTAAATTTACTTCAATTTAATCAGTTAAAAAGCGATGAAAATAAAATGTTTTCGGAGCCTAATATTTTTACATAGAAAAATTCTAAACCATCTTCTGAGCAAACGTCATATTTCGTTTCTCCAAATTTGGACTTCTATTGCCCGGCCATCTTATTTCTGACAAATTAGCAGCATTTTCCGGTACCGATTATCGACTTTTGATAGGATGATCGTACCACTGATATCAGTATACAGTTTTGATTGTCTCATCATGATGATCTCTGCGGTATATTCAATCCTGTGATTTGAAGTCTGGTTTACAACGGAATCCATGAAACCGATTCCGTATCGGTACCGTTTAAAAAAAATTAAATTATCTTGGGATTCTTGTCTTTTCTTCTACCTAACTATTGGTAAGCAAACAGGCGTAACATCTATTATTCCCAGATCTTTAATTCATGACTTTTGCTTTTCTCCATTCCAATGTATTTATTTCTTGCTCGATTTGGATTCCTATTTATTGCTGAAGCCAATTCATATCATATACAAAAAAAATAGCTTATTCATTTTGTCTTGCCGGCAATACTCGACGCCTGCTATTCTCCTTCTCCACGGCTGTTCGTCCTCTCCCCACTGCCTCGTGCTCCACATCGGCAACCACCCAGTTAGCCGCTAGCCTCCTCCACCGCCGGCTTCTCTCCTCTTCCCCACGTCCTACCCATCTCCTCTTCCTTGCATCGCGAGCGAGTCTCCCTTCCATATGAAGCCACCACAACCAGATAGCCAAGCTCCACCAGATTCACAACTGTCTGCCGTGCTTTACCATCCCATCACCCAAGCTCTGTTCGCCATTCTTTCTGTGCTCCCTCCCAGTCCAGCTGTGCTCCCACCCAAGCATCCGAGCACGCGAGTCTTGTCCCCTCGTCACCAAAACTGCAGCCGAGTCCTCATCCTCCCTCCGCATGCTGTCACTCTCCTAGCTCATACGCATGGCAGAAATTTCCTTTCAAAAAGCAAATGGTTTGCATAAATATATGTGAGTTTTGTTAAAAATCCTTTGACTCATGTGAAATAAATATAAAAGCTGTAGTAATATGTATATATTTGTTTTATATATGATTCGTATATTGTAGGTTTATTACCTATAAGTAGTAATGTATATTGATTTGAGAAAAATATATATATACTTATTGTAAAAGTAATTTTCGCACTTTTATATTTGAATGCATCTGAGCCTCATTCTTTGCAGTTTTATGTATACTATATCATATTATATTATTTAATATTATATCACATTACTGTACTATACTATATTAGATTATATTATATTATCTTATATCGTATTACATTATATTGTATATTATAATTCAAATGCTGATTTTCTTGCCTCGTATGTATATATATATATATATATATATATATTAGAATATAATAATAATATGCACAAGGCTTTATATATGAAGGTACACATTGGGTTGCAGTTATATCAGTATGCATATAAGTTAGTTTCGGCTATTGTTTACATATATGTTATATATACAGGCTTATATATTTTTATTTTTGCAGTACGTTTATGGTATGTTTAAACAGTGTGTGTATAACAATGACAGTCTAGATATAATAATATGAGGCTTTTATTTTACTTTGGGGTCCAAAGTACATGTATATTGGTTTATATATATATATCTTTGATTTTATAATAATATAAATTGTTCGATTTCTTTGTATATGTGTTTGCAGAATTTTATAGATCTGTTGTTCATATATGTCTTAGTTAATATGCATATTATGTTAGTCTATACAAGCTATATTACTGTATATAAGGTTTTGTTTAAGTTTACTATGTATATATTATAGCCAAGTAAGTTTATATTAATCTTATTTTAAATATCAATTTTAAAGATATACCATATATGTGAGTATTTCGCATTTTTATATAAGTATATATATATAGGCATTGCAGTTATTTATATAGTGGATTGTATGTTAACTTGTTTATATATATACATGTTTCGAGTTTGGTTACATATCAGTTTATAGATTTCGATTATGGATAGTTATTTATATACTTTATGTGTCTATACAAAATCGAGCGTGATTCTTATCTATATAAGGGTAGCATATGTATGTTTACAAAGTATATGAAATGAATCTTTGTTTTGTGACGTGGGTTGTTGTTTTATATATAAATAGTAGTCTGGTTTTCTGGTTGCTGTGAAAAAAAAGTACAAGGTTCTATATTTATTTTAAGAACTGGTTGCTTTTATGTATGGGAAGGTTACAGTATAGTGATTTTAATATATTACATATATAAGTGTGTATAATGGCTCCTGCTCATATGGGTTTTATAAGATTTGCATAAGGTATAAGTTCATATTAGTACAAGTATGCGCACGTCTTTATATATATAGTTTTATATACAGGTATACATGGTGTCACAACATTTTTCTAGATGAGTCATGTTATTATTTTGAAATACGTATATGACATTTTGAAGAAATATATTATAAGAATTATTAGTACATATTTATAATTTAGTATATGTTTGAATTTCGTATATATTTATATATATCTATATAGTTAGATATAGTTATATATCAGTTCACTTATACCTTTATCTTCATTGATTTTGTTTGATTTGACTTTGTAATTCCTATTTATCAGCTTGCCCGTCGAACTCTTGTCCATCGTACTTTACGTCGAAACTCGTGCTTGGATTCGTAACTAGTTTCGTCATCAAAATCTCTCTAGCCTCGAAAGGTAAGCAATCACTCACGATTAACATTCTTTTATTTATTAAATTTGATTTCAATTGAAACGACAATTGAAATATGCTGCTGTCAGTTATTTACACTGTTATATGTATGTTATTACCTGTATCAGTTCACCTGTGACATCTGACACCATTATTTGTTAATTATACGATGATGATCCTGTTTGATTGATAATTGATTGATTGTATGTTGTTATATTGAATGTTAAATTGAAATGTATAAAGTGATAAATATTATGCAAGTAAATTTGACGTAGGATAATTAAAATTTGAATCGACATATATGTTGAATTTGATTAGTGTTAATTGACATGTAAGAATAGTGATAATTACACTTTGAACCAGCGACGTATATTGGATTAATTGTTGTAGTGTAAAATTGAAATTGAATGACAAGTGAAAAACCGTATAAATAATTAGTGGAATAATCTTTAATCTACATGAAATGATAGTGTAGATTCTAGAAATAATTATATTAATTCGCACAAACAACAATGCGAATTAATACGATTATTTCGGGATTATTGATTTGATTTTTGGATTGATATCAATTGTTGTTATTGATTGTTTATTTACTTTGACACCATCCCAGTTATCACACTGCAAGTTCCCTTTGCTATGCTATGATTTTGAGTTGAATTGGAATCGGGTTGAAATGATAGATACCCAAATTAAACTTTGACCCAGGATAGTGAATTAAATAAAAACCCGATTGGTCAATGATTTGATTTTAAAATAAAATGAAGATTTTATTTGAATAAATAATAAGTTTTGAAAACGAAGTTGGAATTTGAATTTTTAATGAAAGGAAATGTTAATATTTAAAAATCAGAATCAAAATGTTAACATAGTAGATGATGAATGAACGTTGTTTTAAAAATTAATTATTTAATAATTAAATTTGGAATTATTAATAATTAAGTTTGAAGTTATTTAATAATTAAGTTTTGAATTATTTAATAATTAAATAAGATTGAATTATTTAATAATCAAATAAGAATTGAATTCTTTGATAAGTAAAATTGAACTTTGAATAAGTGAATTTTTCTTCGTAAATAATTGAAATTGAGTTTCTTTATTAATTAAGTTTTGGAAAATTATTTAAGTAATTAAATAAGTGAAATTGAATTTCTTTAACAAGAAATAAAAATGTGATTTATTGAAATAAATGTAAGACTTGAAATTTAAAGAATTTGATTTGATGAATTTAATTTAATTCAATTTGTAAGTTGTGATATAAGGAAGTTGAATTTAAATAATGGATTTAATGAATTTAAAATTTAATGGAAATTGTTTTGAATGGCGAATTTACTTAATGAATATTGAATGAAATAGATAAATGAATTTAAATTGATTTGAATGTTGAATTAGATTAATTTAAATGATTTTCGAAATGAAACTTATATGCGAATCTGAATCAATATTTGAATGGTTTAAATAAAAGTTGAAATTGAATTATAAGATTTTGAAATGGTATTTGAAAGTTTTGAAACGTAAATTTTGAAAATTTGTTTAGAAAGTCAAATGAAATGTTGGTTGACGAATTTTATTTGAAACTGTAATTGATTTGGTTTTGAAATTTATTAACGACCAATCGGTGTAATAATTACGAAAGTTATTAAAGAGACCGGAATCGGTTAGGGACATACTCACTGTCTAAACCGAAAACCACTTTAATAATTATACGCGGAGTGTGACCCAGAATGAAGTGGTTGGAATGATGTACGTGATGACTGAAGAAAGAGAACGATAATGGATAGCCTTGACACTTGTGTCAAATTGGAAATGACTAAAACAGAAGCCGTGCCGGGCCAAATGGAGGTCAGCTACCTCAAGTGAAGACACTTCTTCGAACTACTCATTACTTGTTGTCGATTGGTGCACCCTTGATTTTGGGAGTGTTGTTTCGCGGTGTTGCGGTCGCTGCGGCGATGCGTTCTCACCAGTCCGGATCAGGCGAACGGTAGTTTCACTACCTTGGGTATTGCCTCATGTGCCTTGTCACACTTGTATCCCTATACGCGACCACTACGATTTGTTTTGTACCTTTAGTATATGGATTGCCCTCTGGTGACTTCCGGTTTTGGGGAAACTACGGTCTTGTATATGCTCTTGGGAATAAAAATGTGTTAAGGGTGGAATAGGCCATGACTTAACACTATTTTGATATTTTATATTACTGTTAGGCATTATCTACTTATCGTACACTACTACATAGTAGATAGTTTAACGGATCCTTAAAGGATGGTTATTCCAACATCCTTTGAGTTACTTGTATTTCAATTGCTATTTCACTTGAGTTGGATTTATTAATATAAGATTGTTAATCCTGACTCGAGTGTCTTGTGTTTTTGCTTTACGCTCGGGTCAGACTGAGTGTACCAGTATTCGAGACTCACCTTTGAAGTTGGAGCTTTGCTTGAAGATCCAGCCATCTATTCTGCTTTCAGTATTCGACGATTCCAGTGATGTATTCTGATTTGTATCTGATGTATCGTATTACTCTTTCGTTGTATCTGGTTTAACTCTGATGTAACTTATACATTTATATAGTAGCTTCATGAACTACTCTCTCTTTTATTTCCGCTGCATTTATTACTCTGTGTCTGTGATCTGTGATTATTTATTTACTGTATATGTTCAGTTTTGCCAAATTTAAATTAACAACACGGTATTTTGAGCAATTCAATTCTGGCATGAGTGTCTACCTATACACTTATAATGGATGCGAATGGTCCAAAATATCGGGTCGTTACAACCGTGATACTAACCCCATATAACTGAAGAGATGGATCCTCTCTTGAATAGTGTTTCACTTCTAATACCTCCACTCGACCCAACTATAGTCACTCAATGGACGCCATGGCATGATTTTACTATAATCAAATTAGAGCTTTCATATTGAAGATCCATGGAATTCTCAAGTCGAGAGGACTGTGTAAATCAGTCACATCGATATTTTACGTTTGACTTTAGTTATAGTAACTAACAAAAAACTATCGAGTGAGTCATTCCACAGTTATCCAACAACTATCAATATGTAACCCCTAGGTGCCTCCAGCAGCCATGAGTAATACACTGCCCAACATTGGGGAGCATTACGTGCTCTAGTATCAATGGATACATTGATATCCAATCTTGATGCATTTTGACTAGGAACATTTAAAATGGTATGTTTACTTTTATTTTGATAAATTACTCAAGGTTTCAACATTTTGTAACTACTATCACAAAGCATACCATTTATGGATTTTTTTATTAAATATTCTTTTAATTAAATTAATTAATTAATACAACCACATTATATCAAGTATATTACATAAAGAAAATACCTTTTATTTCAAACAAGATTGGTCAACGAGTTAGATATATGTAACAAATTACATGACTGCCCCTAGGGCTTACTCCCTAACTCTATCTATCTCTCACTTGCACTTGGGGTCAATTATGGAATCACAATTCAACTTCTCCAATCGGTTTCCTGTAAACTGATCGGGTCATCCCTCAGTGAATGGGTATGCTATTGTTTTTAATTATCTACTATGTCAATCAACTCTCTCCGATGCTGATAAACTCCTTTTTCATGTGGAACGATTCAGAGTATGTCTGTTGACTTCCAGTGAACTCTAAGTTCTGTTATGAACTATATAATAACATTATTATCATACGATAATGTAATGGGATTCTCAACATTTGGAATCACCCTCGGCTCAGCTATTAATTTGTGCATTTATTAATGTATATACATTGTTTTATTATGGCACTATTCAAGTCAATGAATCAACCATAGTCTCTTCTATTTGGAACATTTTCAATTTAAAGATTGTTAATTTATTATTGACATATTATACTTAATATCACTTATGAAGTTTGAGTCTGAATACTCCTTCATAAGGAGTATGTTGTTTCTGTAAACGTTTCTTTAGTATTTCATAAATACACCAGAACACCTCAAACAACCATGTAGTGAAATCTAATGGATTTGATATTTGCTTCATGTATCAAATACACAAACAAAACACGATATCGTAGACAACATACATGTATGATAATTCCTAGAATTGCAAATTAAGAGAGTGGGCATGTGCATTTTTTTCTAAAAAAAAATCTACTACATATAGGGTTGGAATTTCCTATATAACTTGAGTTATAATTCATGTTTTTGCGATCCGGAAAATGTTATAGAAACATAGTTCAACATGTACAACTTTACTTTTGAATGTATCATCTAAATATGTGATTCAACATCTTTAACTTGGTTGGGAAGTAACTAAACTTATAATGTTACACAATTTGATGGATATGTGAATGTAAAACTACATTACGTTTATAAAATATGATCTTATATGGTTTTTTTAAGCCTAGCACAGGTACATGAAGATGTTGGGGGATGCTTTTGGGTGCATGCTTGCTTATACATGCATAAAAGCTAAGCAAACATTCTTAAAAATGCTAAATAAAGGAATGCTTTCACGATATATTGATATATATGTGATATTGTATTGCTTTCCCCATGTTTTGGGATGCCCAATTGATTGGGATGTATATATATATTGTGTTTTACTATGTTTGGTTTTTAGAAACGCTCTTCATACAAAGGAGACTGCCGAATTTTTTTGAAGAATCTGACTCTTAGAAAAAATTTCATAAATTATCGTATGCGAAAAAAATTTTGAATGACTCTATAACATACGATTAGAAAAGTTTGTGAAGGAGCCATATAGAGGATGGTGTAAAATTTTGGAGTTTGTAAAATATGCAGAAAGTTCTGGTTTGAGTTGTGTATGACGTTTCCCCATATAAAATTGCGAGGTTGCAATTTTCTTAAGGGGAGAAATATGTAAGAACCCTACTTTTAGTGCGGTCAATTAAATAAATATAATTAAAATAAAATGGTTTGTATGCGTTATTTAATAATTAATATTTTAAAAAGTTAATATTATTTAATTAAAATCTATTTAATAAAATATTTTGTTTTAATAAATGAATTAACTTAATAATTATTATGTGATCTAAAAAGTGGAAAATAAATAAGCGGGCATCGAAGTGAATAAAATTGTCTGATTATCGAAGTATAAATTATAAAGTAAAGTGTAAACTGATTTGAAGTAGACTGAAATTTTTATGAACAAACTAAAAGAGCTATTAAAAGAAATGTAAAAGAAAATAAAAAATAAAAAATGGGCCAAATATAAAATAAAAGAATAGAATCCAAAACTGTTTCAGCCCAAAACACACACTTTCATTTGCAATCACAAACCTGTATACTTTTATACCCAAACCGTGTACCAAAAGCCATGTCTCTAGAATTCTCCAATTGAGAAATCACGGTTGAATTATAAATAAAAAAGTCATGATACAATTTAAAGTTCGGGGATGCTCGATGCAGGCAAGGGGGAGGCACACAAAATTGGAGATGGCGAGGTCGCGAGGTAGAAGGGTGATGGAAAATTGATGTTGGATGGAGACGATGTTAGGCTATGACGATGAAGGCGGTAATTTTGATGAAGGAGTAGGTCGTGATAGGTTTGGATGCAGCTGTGTCACGATGGTGGACTGTTGGAGTCAGCGTTGGATGATAGCTCCGGCATGATAGCAAGCAGAGGGCAAGCATTTGAATTGCGATGACGCTGGCTGATGTTGGAGGCCGTGTGTGCATGAGTTTTAGGTTGGTGGTGCAACCAGATTTGAATAACAAAACAGAGAAGATGAATTAGCAAACATCGCTTAATATTTAGGTGATTTCTACACTTACACATCAATATTTATATTTCCTTGCATATATATATATATATATATATTATCCCGATATTTGTTTGAATTGCTTAGTTGAATGAATTGTTTGATATATTGGTTGAAATTTTTGATTGGGATACTGGATTAATTGTGTGGTATTGGATGTGGTTTAGATTTGTTAGTGAGATTTTGTGTTTATTGGATTGTCCAAAATGCAACAGGGATGCTGTCCGATTGTATTTTGATTTGTATATTTTACATCTCTTAAAACCATTCAGTTGAGAGTATTTCCTCTCATAGAACTGTTGGCCGAGATGAATCATAAAGTTTCATTTGTTGTGTGTGCATTTGTCGATGACCAAAATTCGATGTAATTCGATTCAGGTCGACCGATAAAATTTATATCGATGATTTGTTGCTGATTTGGACTATTTTGGTCCATAATTTGTATTTTAGACAATTTATCTGATATTTCTATTTTAAAATATTTTGGATGCTTTGGAAAATTATTTTTTAATTTTATAAATAAATAAAAGTGGTTGAAAAATAAAATGAATTGTTGGAAATTGTTTTGGAAATAAAAGTTTTTTTAAAAATGAAAATAGAGATTTACAAAAGAAATTGAATGTATGAAATTACTATAAGTATAAATAAACGGCTTTTAATAATATTTTCAAAATGGTAATTCTCTTGAAAAGTGAATATATTAAATAAAAATGTTGAAAAGGAAATTCAAAAAAGTGATTTTTGATTATAAAAATCTATTTTTAAGAGTTATAAAATATATTCTCTTTTTATATATATTTTAGTTCGAAATTAGTTTATTTCATGATTTTGTAATCGAACGGTTTTAATAATATTTTCGAAACGGGATTTATTTAGTAAAGTGGATATTAAAGAGAAAGAACTGAAGAAATATTTCCGAAAGGGGATTTTTAATGTATAGAAGCTATTTTGAAGTTGAACTAAATAGAGAAATATTCAAATGGAGTTGATAGTTTTGATTTATAATCTCATTTCATATATTATTTGATTTGGTATGATTTATATTGATGTTTGTTGTGATTTAATTCTATACAATAAGAATGTTGAATAAACGGATTAGTAATATCATTTGGGATGGGGCATTCAGTATTATTTTTCCTGTTATTCCGTTGACTCATATTATAGAATAATTGTTGATTTGATGAGTGTAGTGTAACGATCCCGAATTTTATATAAATTTAAATTTATAATTAAATTAGTTTTTGAATAAAATTTGTGAAATAATTCGATAAGGTGATGCGAGTTTCCCCAATATCTAAGTATATTTGTATAAATTGTTTAAAAATTTAAATTATTGTATATATGAGGATATATATATCTGTATTTGAACAGATCTGACTAAATTTGAAATAATATAATATATATTTGATTTGTGTTTAAATTGTAAATAAATGGTTAATAATAATTTGAATTTATAAATTAAAAATATAAGGCGATGAATAAAATAAAATGAATACATAGATAAATCCAAATAACACGTTAATAAACTTTGTAAAAATATAAAGTGAATACATTAGAAAGATTTAACAACAAATAGAAATGTAATTATATTATAAAGTAGTATGAACAAAGGCAAAGCAAATATATTCAAGTATTCAACAAGTAAAATAAAATAGATAAGTATGCAAACATGAAAACAAGTAAACAAAAGCTTGTAAAGGAAGACATCAAGATATATTCATATTGTACAGCCGAAGAGATAAGCATGAAGACATAAAGGACTAAAATAATAAATGCTTTCATCTGCTCAATACAACAAAGCTGCAGCCACCAAAAACATATTGTCTCGGCCAGCAAAGATTAAAATATCCCTGCCAAACTATTGTACAAAGCAATATTTTATACCTGTAAACTTCTTTTTATATATATCAGCCTTCATCATTTTCATTTCGTTCATTTTAAAACTGAATAAAATCTGAAGTAATCACCACCTTGAAACTAAAACAAATTCAAGTTCTTAAAACAAATTCAACCAGAGAATCAAAGTTGGGATTTGCAAAAGCCTGGAAGGGAAAAAAATGGAAGCAAACATCATCTATAAAAACTCAAAAACAACAGAGCTGGTCTCTGTCTTCAACATAAAGGTGAGTAAACAACTTTAAATTAAACTGAGTATATTAGTTGCTATTTGTTAAGTTGAGATCTGGGATTACTTCGTGATGCATATACACATGTATATCTCCTCTGTGTAAAGTTTACTGGAAGTGCGAATGCCTGTATGTTGAAACCACCTCTGACTTCTTGTTTCAGAGCACCCATCTTGATCAAAACAAAATATCAAATCAGTTGATAGTTGTTAGACTTTGTTCTTAACAACGAATGTGTGAGTTTGGGTGTAAACTAAATTTTAAAATAGTTTCAAAGAAACAAAATAAAAACTGTAATGCCTCTGGAAGTGTATATATATGCTTGCTCTCTGATACTCTGGAAACAAAAAAATCTTGCTTTCAAAAAAAAATCATTTCTTCCCAACCTATTAGGTATTTGGACTTAGAGTCAAAATAGATATTGTTTATTTAAACTTGAACTGAATTTTAAAAATAAATTCAAATTAAAATAGCTTGGTATCACCTCTGAAAAGAAATATGTCTGAGCACAACTCATATTAATCAAAAAATTCGAATCTCTAAATTTTCGAATTCAGGTACCTAACTTGAATCCTCACTGGAAAACTTGAATTTTAAAGTTCGTATCATAATTTTTAGTGATCAATTTTAAGAGCAGCTTGGGTTTTTCTGTTGTTGGCATTTCGAGTGATCATGGTTGATCTAGATGACTGGAAGGGTCGGATTTTTGTCTAGAGGTGGAGAAGCGAACAGGGAGTATGGGAAAAATACTCGGAGGTTGAACGAAGCTTTGGGGTGGCGGTGGTAGGTGATCAAATTCTGGTGACCTAGTTTTGGGGTGGCAGATATTTTCTTCTCGCGCGACGTCGACGAAGGTGCGAGTGTCACGCGGTTTCGTGTGGAGGTAGAGGGAAGATTGACGATGCTATGGCCGGAGTTTGGTGGCGAATGGTGGTCAAGATTGCCTGAGCGGGGTGGTTTCTGGCGAGTGGGTAGACTTCCTGTTTCAACTGGAAGGGGTGTTTTCGATTCGAGGCTCACGCAAAAGTTTGGGTGATTGTTTGGAGTTGCTGCGTGGTTAGGCGATGTGTCGGAGTGATCATCGATGATCAGAGGGAGCTCCGGTGATGGTACACGTGCACGTGCACGCTTGAAGTATTGTGCTCTGTGTTTCGTTTTGATTTGGGGAAGACGAAGTCGCGTGTGTTGTTCGAGAATTCATGGGGTTGACTCGAAGAGGAGGCCGAGTTTTTGAGTGTTTAACTCGGGTATGTACTCGAGTGAGTAGCAGGAGATAAGCTTCTGTTTTTAAAACTTTAATTTTTTCAACTATGGTATCTGGAATAGAAGGGTAGCAAGGTAGTCTCGGGGAAGGCTCGAGTAAATCTTCGGTTTGACCCGAAGTAAAGTCTGACCAGGTTAAGTCTTTATAAAAGCAAGTTTTCAAATATTAATTGAAATTAGTTTTAAAACTGCTAATGGGTTATGTTTAGTATTTAAAGGAAGTTTTGTTAACCTTAATTTATCAAGTCAATGATATATTTTTATACTTAATTATTGAATTAATTAGGTAAAGTTAATTATAAGGTTATAATGATTTCAAATGTAAATGGTAATTAAGAAATGTTACCTTAAGTTAAAAGGAGTTGATTACCCTGGAAAATCAACTACGTTAACCAGGAAATTAAGTATAATAAATTAATTTATTAATTAAGGGTTAATTATGTGATTGACTTAAGAATGATTTATTATGATAATTAATTAAGGGTAATTAATTAAATGGTAATTAATTAATGTGGTTAATTAATAAATGTGATTAATTAACGGTAAATTTGTTAAGATAATTAATTAAAGAATTAATTTATAATTAAAGGTTAATCAATTTATTTTTTGAAGGTTAATTAATGATTAAAGGATAATTAATCAAAATGATTTGTAATTTATTAATGTTAATTAACCAGGATTAGTAATTCATAAGAAATTAATCTGATTTGAATTGATCAGACAATTAACTGATTTTACTTATGAATGTTTGGATTCTGTTGATTGTCGAATTGTTGATATCCCTAATATGTGATGCTTTGTGATATACCCTGATTTATGATGTGATCTGTAATTGATTATCTGCGATATATATTTATCTGTGATTTCTGTTTCTGTGATATATTACTATGTGAATATGAAACCCTTGGCCCGTAAAACGGCACTTGAATTTCGATGCGACAGGGAGTCGGATTCCAGTTGGTTATCCGAAACCCACATCGAATTGTAATGATGAACCCTTGTGATTGATAAATTTATTTTATCTGTAAAATTGTAAATGAAGATAAGCGTTGTGGATTATACCGCTTATCGATATCGATATATCTGTGATGATTGATGTTGTGCACTATTGTGTGTAAAACCCTGGACTACACCATACACACACAAATATGGATTTCACGTGGAAATCGGTTAAATCACAGATGATGTAAATTTGATGTTTTTGAAATTGAAATTTTAATTTCAATTGATTTTGAAATTTGAAATTTGGTTTTAAAGTGAAAAGCTTTTGAAATAGAATATTCAAAGATAAAAGTTATTTCGAATAACTTGATTAAGTTTTGAAATTTAAATAATTTGATTTAAATTTGAATTCAAGTTTAAAGGTTAATTCTATGATTTGAAACTAGGGGTTAAAGATGATGTACAAGTCATATATGGGTTAAACCATTTTAAAGGTATTGATTTGGGAATTTGAATTTAATTCAAGGGTTTTAACTCGTGTAAATATAACTGGATTTTTATGAAACGAAACTATTTGTTTTCAAATAGTAAAAGCTTTCACAAAAGTAATGAACTTCCAATTTGTGTTGAAAGAATTTCAAGTTTGAAATAGAATTGAAATGTTTTGAAAACTATGAAATGAGTCTTTGATTCAAAGACCGAATGAGTTAATCCAACTTGAAATAGAATGGTTTTGAAAGGCTATGAATGAATCTTTGGAAACGAGTTTTGAAAGCTATAAGTTAAATCTTGATTTAAGGATTTAACGAGATAATTCAATTAAAATGAAAATTGTTTTGAAATCCATGAATGGATCTTTGTGAATGGGGTTAACTTTGTGAATTGAATCTTTTTGTTTAAAAGATTAAAAGTGTGGAAATTGTTTAAACCATTGAAGGTTTTTGAATTGAATCTTTTTGTTTAAAAGATTGGAAATGGTAAATTGTTTTACCATTCGAATGAAAAGTTTTGGGCTTTAAGCTGTGATTTAACTGAGACCCCAGTATCCATATGATTTTTTAATTGCACTCGTTATTCGGTTTAGCCGGGATAGGACCTTTGTGTCGTATAACCCATTCCGAATAATGATACGACGTATATGGATAGCATTTGAAGACCGGTGGTGAAGACCGGATATTTTTGAAAACGGAAGGATTACCGTCGAGTTACTCTGCATCGGCTGATCCCCGATATAGAGGTTTTGTCACCCTTAGTGACGGGAAGTCCGGACGTGATTGGAAATTATCCGGATTTGCAAGGGCTTCGTGAGAAGTGCCTTCGGTTCTGTTCGAACCCGGAACAGACTTGTATGGATGTGTGTCTAACATTACACTTTGAGATGTAAAGCTGGTTTCTATCAAATACATTTCTGTTGGTGGCGGAGAATTTATTCTCTTAGCTTAACACCCTTCTCTGAGACGTACGAGCTCAGAGGTTATGTAGTTGATGGTTACTAGTGATACATTCCCAATTTGGTAATGTGGCATACGAAGTGCTGCTGATCATTTGTTGATCGAAGCGTTGCTTTGTGAAAAAGCGTGGCTTTGTGAAAAAGCGTGGCTTTGTGAAAAAGCGTAGCTTTGTGGACGAGACTTCATCGAGCCTCACAACCCGGTAATGGTCGAAACAGGAATGTGGCGACAAAGGTTTGTAGGGGTAGCGCCCCTAGGGTATGTCATTTCCTTCTGGATAAAGGGTGGTATCATTGTATGGAGCCCAGATACTTAACTCGTGTGGACACTATACATTTATCACTTTGTGATGTTGCTTTGTTGGTTGAGGGGCCCCTCGGATAAAGGTCGGTAACGACCGAGGGATGACATGACTCGTGTGTTAGTTACCTAGTTACAGCTCGGTTAGAGCGTGAGGTAGCGTCGGCCTTTTGTTTGCAGAGATCCGGTTAGGATCCGGGGCGTCTTTCCAGAGGCGTTTCTATTTCGGTAAGGAAGTTCCTTAGCCTGATCATTTGTTGGAAATCCAAAGAAACAATACGAACCCTGTACGGTTTTAGTTGTATTACCTGCTATGGAATGTGGCGGTAACCTGCTATTGAACGTAGTAGCTATAGTAGGCATACAATAATGGTTGTATGCTGGCTAAGATTTATATTATATTTTCGAAATGTTTTTCTACACTATGCACTAGTAATAATATCAAAAGAGTTTTGATTTTGCGTAGTAAACATGTTTAACTATCATAAGGAGAAATCTCCTCCAATTCTGCGATTGCATTGTGTGTGTGGCGGGAGGCCTTATGGTAGTTTCATTTTCGAAAAGCATTGCGGATTTCAATGTTAAACAGCCTTTTGTGTTTGCTTAAAGATAAACTGTTTTTGTTGCTCACACCAGTCCCATGACTGATCCGGAGTTTATTGTTCACTTCCTAAACTCTGGGTGCCCACTATTTTCCACACGGGCAGTCTAGAGTTGGGTTTTTCAGATATTCAGGTTGAGTAGATTATCTGGAGCTAGTCAGTCCTTGGACGACTGACCTTGCTTTCCGCTAGCTATGGATTGGAGCATTCTATTGAAGATATTCTATCCACTGCTGATGTTATCTATTTCCTTTTCCGCTGCTATTTCTTGTATCATATCTCTGATGTATATGGATATCTGTTGTATCATTCTGTCGTATCAGATTTTGTATCTATCATTGTATCAATGTTATGTAATTGATATATTCTTTTTCCGCTGTGTTGTTTACTTAATGTTGTTATAAGCTCCGGCGACTCGGATTTGAACGGTCGAATCTATGACATTCGAGTACGATGTAAAGTATGGATGTCGATTTTCGAACGCGAAAAATCCGTATCGTTACATGTAGTTTACTAGCTTCTAATAAACGTTCGAGTAAGACTCAGTGGTATGGGATGCGCCAGTAATACTTATTCGATTATTATTAGAGAGTAGACGTCACTTATATTCTCGATATGGGACGACCGGGATTTTTAACGTCTGTTAATTGGATAATTAACTAGTTAAAATTATTAGAATATTAATTTTTGATGGGTTGAGCAAATGAATTTCTGATAATTGAAATAGTGGATATATAAATGGCTTAAAAACTATAATAAATCTTTGGCTTATAAATCTCTGGATATGATGAACCGTATAACAGAAAAATTAAATTATATATGTATATTATAAAAATCCAACATTTAAATCACGATAAAATATCCTTAAATATATGTATAAATAAATATATACAACCTTGTGACGTTGAAAATATATACATATATAAGTATATACATATACAAGAATATAAATGTATGTATATACCTATGTGGAATGAAATATAGGAAAAGTTTGTATGAGTGTGAATATATATATAAGATAAAGCAAGGTGTATATGAGAATATGTATATAAAATGACAATATATACAAAAAGCAATGCGTATGAATGTACATACATGTGTATAAATGCTCATATGAAATGAAATGAAATATTGGAAAGTATATAAATATGCAAGAAAAGATATATATATATATATATATATATATATATATGTATGTATGTACATACCTATCAATGGATAAGGATGAAAACATTAAATGCTATCAATTCAAAGCCACAAGAGAGTCATTTCGAAATGTATATGAAGCATTTCATTTTCAACAAAATGTTGTCTGGTTAAAGAAGAGAAAAAAATCTCTAACCAAAGAAAACATTTTGTACCAGTTAAAACCTACACATATACAACCTTTTCTATTTATACATCTCTTCTTGTTCCATTTTCGTTCATCAAAATTTAGCATACTAGAAAATAATCTTGCAACTGAAGCTTAATTTACAACTCAACTAAGCAAACAAGAAGAATAAAACTAAACAAGATCAAAGACAGACAAAGGATTTTAAAGCAGGATAAACATAGCAGCAGTCTCTGTTCATCTTCTAAAAGGTGAGTAAATCTTTATAAAAATCTGGGTTTTGATATGTTGTTTGAAATCATGCCTGAAATAAATTGAAAACCACTTGCATGTGTATCAAGTTTGTGTATATATGTAGGAATGTATCTGTTTATGTTTGAGAACAGACATGCATCTCTGTTCCAGGTTTATAAAAAGTTAAACCTATTCAAAAATCGAATCCTTCTTCTATGATCATTGTTAGACCTTAGGATCTAAACAAGTTTTGTCTGTTTAAACCTGATTTAAGTTTTAGAATTAAATTTAAGTAAATTAGATTGATGCTTTCTCTGGAAATTGGAAAGAACAGGGAAAACCAAAGTAAAACTGAAATTTCATCCATCATGATTTATGTTTTCAAATATATTATCTGAAATGTTTTCGAAAACAAAGATTTTTGAAAGTGGAATCATGATTTTTAAGTTAATAAACATGGAGATATCTTGAGTTGATCGTTTCGGGGTTTTCTGGTGTTTCTCGGCGATCAAAGTGAAATGGAAGATGGGGATTGCTACTGGTGGTAGCTGAGTGATGTTCGAGAATGGGAAAAATGATCAGAAAATTTTCTGATCATCGTGAAGGAAGGACGAGACTAATTTAGGGTTTAAAACCCATATTTGATCATGATCGGAATTGGTGCTGTTGCATCATCGTCGATGGACCGGAACTGTTCGCACCGGTGGGATTCGATGCGTGGAGGTTCAACGTTGTTCTGGCCGGCGTTGCGTGACCTTTGATGATCAGAGGTGGAAGAAAGTGGTGATTAATTGTGGCTCGGTTTATTCCAGTTTTGGGTTGTATAGCTAAATCGTGATTTCGCCGTCGTTCAAGGATTCTGGGTGATCATGAGGCTCGAGGAGTTCATCGCCGATGTGTGGAAGGTGGCGAAGTCGACCAGAGTTCGTTAGAGCTCTGGTGCACGTGCACAGTGTTTGGTTTGTGTCAGTAGATAAGAGTTGAGGAAGAAAGGTTTTAACTCGAAGCAGAGGTCGGGGGAATGTGTGACTGGCTCGAGTTTGATTCAAGTGACTTTTAGTTATACCGGGTATTAAGAAAGAAAGAAAAAAAAACTTAACCAAACTTCTAAGTTTTAAAAATAAGGTTTGGGGTTTGACTCGAGGAAAGACTCGAAGTAATCAGGCTTTTGTTTCGGGAAGTACACGGGAAGAACTCGGGTACTATGATTTCTAGTTTTTTTTAAAAAGCTTTAACAATCTAAGTTAAATTGATTTATAAATTTATTCTTTATCAAATAATTATTGTTTGTGAAGTTAAAATGTGTATTTAAAGGTTTTGAAAGTAAAATATTTTAAATTAGTTAAGTTTAAAAAATGTTTTAAACTTATATTTTTAAAAGTTTATTTTAAATAAAACTTAACAAAGTAATTAAAGAAGTTAATCAAAGGTTTTGGGTTTTGAATAATTATATTGGAATGATTATTCAAACTATTTTTAAATGTTTCAAATAGAGTTTGATGATGTGATTAAGTATGTGATTAAGATAAGTGGTTTATCTTAAGCAAATTAAGGCCTTGAGTAATTAAGAGATAATTACTTATTACCCGCCGTTCGTAGCTCGGTTGGTTTGGGAGCTGAGAGATGGGAACCATAGGACTGCGTCTGGGCAGGTTCGAATCCCAGCGCCAAACCATCAGTGGGAGTTTTAACGTTACGCATCTGTGTGCGACGACTAAATAAAAGCGGGGTAGACACACAGCGTGGGGTTTACTTAAGTGAGTATCAATGAATACCATGATCTTAAGGTTCCCCATGATCTCAAAAAAAAGAGATAATTACTTATTGTAAGTAATTTAAGGATATTTAAGTAGTTAATTAAGATAAATGGTTTATCTTAAAGTAAAATTAAGGCCTTGGATAATTAATGATTAATTAAGTTAATGAAGTAATTAAAGGGAAATTAATTAATTAGTGATTAAGGATTAATTAATAAATAAGGGTTAGTTAATTAATGAGTGTGATTAAGTAAAGGATAATTAATCAATGTAAGTGATTATAGGATAATTAATTTGAGTAATTAATTAAGGATAAATGTAATTAATGTGAATGGGTGAAGGTTAATTAATTTGTGTTATAAATTAAAGGCTAATTACTTAATGTAATTGAAGAGGAAAATTAAGGGATGATTAATTAATGGTTTGTAATTAATTAATGTTAAGTAAGCAGGATTAAAAGTGATTAAAGGAATTAATTCAATTTAATTTATTTAAATTAATTGGAATGGTATGACTAATTAATCTTGCTTATTAATGATTGAATGATATTAAATGCCTTGGATTATTGATATTTCTGATATGAAATGTTTTGTGATATGATTGGGTTGAACAGTGATAATGTGGTTATCTATCGAGATGAATTGCTGTATAAGTGACATCTTGTGTTTTAAGTTTGAATTGTAGTTCATTTGAATAACTTGGGTTAAGATGACATGGGACTCGAAGAGACCGGGGTCGGGTATCAGTAAATACCCGAAAGCACTTCGATTTGAAATCTTCTATAATTCTTTATAGATTGGATATGTGTAACCAATAGGTTGGAATGAAATAATTTAAGTGAACTGGATCATTGAAACTAAGTAAGGGTACTTAGAGGTTGATTTGTGAATTAAGTATTGAAGATAACAAGTTAAGAACTCGTAGTAAGGTACGAGTTACCCGGGTTTTAAATAAGTTTTGTGCATCAGAATTTCATGTTATATGGGTTTACTCATGCTGGTTTCCAGCCTGACCCGGGTGTTACTTTGATGTAATGCTCGGGTCAGACCGAGTATTACAGATTTTCATGTAAGAACGTTCTGGAGCTCAGGTGGCGAGCTGGATGGCAGGAACGTATGGAGTGTATTCCGCTGAGTATATTATTGTTGTATATCTGGGACAAGTGGTTATACTGTCCAGCTTTTGTGAATGATTGTAACTCTGATGTATAAAAATGTAATTGACTAATACAGTATTCTTTTGTAAACTATTATTATTTGATATTATATTTTGATCCACTGCGAATGTGAGAATCTATGTTGTGTTTCTGTTTCTTCTTCTTCTATCTCTTTCTTCTTATCCTAACTATCTGGAATTTTCGGGATCGGAAATTTCGGGTCGTTACTCGAGATGGGTTAAGAATTTGTGATATTGTCTAGAGGTGACTCCTTAGAGCTTAGTAATCGAGAGTTATATTACTTTCCAAGGGCTATAAGCTAGAGATACATTGAGATTTATAGTTTTATCCTCTTAGGAATAACTAGCCGAGTTATATTATATTACTCTTAGGGCTAGTGTCGAGGAATTAGTATGTTGTGACGCTCTCATTAGGACGTGTAGTGTCAATAGTACTTATTATTACTTTTATTAGGACACATATTGTAGAGAGTATCTTTTGTTGTATCCTCTAAGGACTAACTAGTCGAGTATTATTATCTCCTCTTAATGGTAGTAGTCGAGGATTTATTATATTAAGATTACTCTCATTAGGACTTTTAGAGTCGAGAGTATTTGGCGTGGCTCTCATTAGGACTCATGGAGTCGAGAGTATCAGTCAGCACTCTCAAAAGGACTTATCACTACAACAAAAAGAGCTTTCGCAGTGTTTCAAAAGTGCTGCCATAATTATTCGCAGCGTTTCGAAGAACGCTGCCTAAAGCGACGCTGCAATAGAGTTAGAAAATACCGTAGCGTTTTCAAAATTGTTGCTAAAAAAGGGCTACCGAAGCTTTTACAAAACGCTGCAGTAGATTAATTTCGCAGTGTTTATTAAACGATGCAAACCCATTTAGCAGTGTTTTGGAGAACGCGGTCTAACCACAGTTTCAATAAACCTAGTAATATAGCATCAGTTTTGAAACGCTACAAAAATTATTGCTTTGATAGTTGCAGCGTTTTTGTTTTGCTTCGGTTTAATTTTTTTGCAGCGTTTTATTACTTTAGGTACTACAGCTTTTTTGAAACGCTGCGGTATACTAACATTTTTTCTGCATTTTACGACTACCGCAGTTTTAAAACAATTATAAAAGCCATGAATAATATATTCAAAAACAAACTGCTCAATTTATAAAACACTAATAGATTTAATGTGATATTATAAGAAGTTATAAAGCTTAAACATAATAGATTTATGAAACACCATAAAACTTTGTCATATACAACATTTCATATGTTTTAAGCACAAGTGTCAGTGACATAAAATCTTACAAAAAGAGCTTGCTAAAAAAGAAAATATAAATCGTAGAAAGTCCAAGCTTGTCTACTTCAAAAGTCTAATAAGCCTATAAGAAAAAAACACAATTAGAGATTAACGGTAGAAGCGAACAAATATGAATTTATTATGTAAAAGCCAAAAAGAAAGTGAGATACAGACAGTGATCCATTATGTAAAAAGTAAATTTCTTCTACATGGAACAATAGTAACTTAACAAGAACAAGTGTGTGTATCATTGTTGTTAGAAGCCGGAACATAAAATGATATCATATTCATTAGCTATTAAAAAGTGATTCACAATCTGCAAGTAACCATAATATGGTAAGTAAATTATTGACTTACATGATGTATAAGAATTAAGATGATGAATACTCAATAATATTCGTTTAATGTATGTGAGAGGAAAGGATCAAATGCCTCACTAACAGCATGAAAAACTTATCTCTACGAAACAAAACATTGGATATGGTAAACATGTATGTTTGTGAAAACCCAGCCAATCCGTGGCTCTATACACACCAATAAACTATATATCAACTTAGCTTGATACAATACATACACAGACACATATTCATAGCTAATACTAAAATTACCCTGGATGGCAATTTCTGTTATACTAAAAAGTTGGAGTTAACAGCCATTCGAAATTGTCCTAAAAAATGAATGTATCCTATACATAATATTTTAAAATGAACAAAAACATAAAACATCGTTGTTAAAACGAACATTATCTATTTTCTTCTTATGCTTTTTATATTATAAGAACATGATTTGCATACTTTATAGATTGTATTATGAATGCAAAGCGCTGAATCTCATTAGAATTCAAAAGTAACATGACCATAACTGAAAAACTAATGCACTACATTACATGATTGGCAAGTAATAATTTTTTGGAACTTAAAAGGAATTTCATCAAACATCTAGCCAAAAATGCATTGCATAATGAACCGAACATTACCTAGTTTCATATTTTGCCCAATATGTCATATGCAGTATCTAAACTTCAACCAAGCACATGCATGTTATGTACAGATCAGTTAGAAATCAAATTTGTACAGGGTACAAAAAAATGTACATGAAATTAGCAATTAGGAAACTGAAAACACAACAACCTAAGCGAATTACATTTAGCATAAAGACAAATACGCATAACAAACCAACTACTGGACAAAAATTGAAATAGAAATAAATTATTTACACATGGACAAATAATTCCCAGCTAAAACCAGGAAGAATTAACAGATATTTGTTTTCGTCTCTAACATTTAAACCTGAAACACTTGTAGACTCAAACTTAATTTTGTTATAACTTATACCATTACCTCACTTGTAGACTCAAACTGAATTTCAATTGTACCACGAGGATATTTAGGTCAATATTTATGTTATAACTTATAACACAAATTCAAGTATCTCCTTACGCGTATCTAAGTCGATATTTAAAATTTGTTATCCATTATTTTTGAAATAAATTTATAAATAATACATGTTTTTATAAATTACTTCCATTTTTTCTTCTATCTTTTCCATAAATTACTAAATTTGCTAATTGTTGTATTTCTAATAAACTTCTTTTCATAAATCTGCTTTAAAACTCATGTTTTTATCCAAAATCTAAACTTGTTTTGATGGGTTTAACTTAGAAACTTGATAGAAGCACTTTCCAAAGTAACTTCTAACACATTTCTTCAATGATCAGAACATGTTCACCAAAACATAAAGAGAGTTTAAAAGATACCAGAGAGTGACAAATATTAGCTAGTAATGACAGCAATGAATATATTCCTCCAATAAAAATAATACATACCGCTGATGGCAGATTAAGGGACACGTGATGCTGGCTCTATTGTGTTACTATGCTATTAGTGGTCCATACATTGTATCCATTGTCTGCTAAAATGAAGCCAGAGAGACTTTTCTGTAGAGTTTATCAGCCATGTCACACCATCCTATAATGCAATTCTATATTTACTGATTATCCTATAATTTATGATTAAGATTGTATAAGAAACATCCATATGTTAAATCGATTGCATTATGTTGGTTTAGATTAGAAAATGATAGGTCAGAATTTTGGATTCCATAAATAAAAGTTGCTACATAATTAGTTGCATGATAGCTTTGTACATATTATGTTTGCTACAAGTTCAGAACCAAGAAAAACATTGATGAGCTGAATGCTCATTTATGTGTTGCATATTTGGCTTATAGAGTAAATAAGATTTTGTAAATATCTTCTAGAATGTAGATATTACAGATTTTGTGAAAAAGAATGTCTGGAGACCTTCTATGCTTAAGATTTTTTTTCATAGCTTCTCAATTACAAAATTTTTGTCAAAAAGCAACAATCAAGCAAATAAAAAAGCGTAGCCACTAGTTTTACAGCCTGTAACACAAGGCTTCTGTTAACATGCTCTATTGATTCATTTGAAGTGGAAGTGTTGCCTCTCCTTTGCACTTTAATATTTCATAGGTTAACTCAAAATGTTGAACGGAAAAAAATACCGATGCAATTCCTAAATGGAGTAGATTCATGCAAAAGCTGACCGTGAGTAGATGATGATAGAATGAAGATGTTGTATCTCTTGCTGGCCATTTCTATGTAGATTTGATCCACTACACTATTCAATATTGTATCACGGTACTCTTTGCTCATGTTGTGGTATCCTGCCATGCTTTGGTATCTACAAACATCATCTTGATAAACATCAACAAATTAAAGAAATCATGATATAAAAAGAAAACTTAATAATAAGATCTTATCATACAGCTCATTATGTACTATTGCTATAGTCTTCCTTAGAGAGGAATTTCTCTAACTCTTCAGCACCCCCATGGTCCGTTGTCTTCATTATATACATGTTGCTATCCGGTTTTTTGCAACCTCCAAACTCAATTTCCTAAACCAAAAATTGAGAGTAGAATATTAATAATTTGTGGAAAGGAATAAAATAAACTGAAAAAATACCATTTAAGCTAAGAATTTATCACAAAGATAAATGGTGGTGATGTATCCAATTTCTTATGTAATATATAGTGGGTGCCAAGTAATAAACAATACGATCGGGCCACTCAGAAACCGGCTTGCCTTGCAAAATAAAATAAATAAATAATATGATTTTTCTATTTGGGTTTGACATGGTACACATTACACTTTCATTGAATATAGAGTATAAACATTTTCAAAAACATATTGGAATTAAATAAATGTATATAATACATTATAAATGGTTGTTGTACAACAATACGTATAGCCGCTTTAAAGAAAAAGTATATACCTTTAGAAATGGTTGATCTGATTCGTCCGAGAAGAGATCCTGACTGAACTGGTGCTAGAGCTACAAACACCGCAAATTAGTAAATAATCAACAAATGAGTATGTTCATTTCAGTGCATATATTCTTAATCAACCATCAGTTCATAATGCTCAACTGGACAAAACAAAGATCTCCTATACCAGAAACTTGAGATCGACATTCCAAGATATGGCATGAAAAATAGAGTTCAAGACTGAAATATTAAACAACATTTTCGAAAAATTATTCGAATAAAAAGTTTGAAATCAGAATCACCTTTCTAGCCTTATTTCCCTTTTTTTATTGCCAGCCGCATCTGAAACAAGCTGAACTAGCCTGCTCTCAATGACCTCATCCACAATCCCAAACTCTTTGGCCTTTTCTGGGGACATAAATAAATCTCTCCATACATTTTTCAATTCTCTAAATATCCTACCCTGTATGCTTATGATTAATCGCATTCAACCTCTCCCTAACTTTTAGTATCTCCTTTGCATGAATTGCTATCTGTTGCTTCCCACTTGCTCCTATACCTTTTTGCTTCTGTATTTTCTAAAAAGTATTTCACTTGCTCCTGTATTTCCCACTTGCTTTAAACTATAACATGAAATTAATTATATAACATGATAAATATTAATTGAGTTTTGAGCAAAAATACACTACCAAATATTTATAAAAATATACTAGTAAGTAGTCAGCTTGGTGTTTATCCACTAATGTTGCTAAAAAATCTTGTAACTAAATGTTATTTACAAAAGTTTAAATAGACACTTCCATGAGTTACGAACATCTTTATTTCAAAAGCTAGATGTCTTATGCCAAAGCCAATTTTCAAATAGTTTTTTTGAACATGGCTCGTTATTGCCAATAAGTGTCGATCTTGAGGATCGAACTCGTGACCTTTAAAAATTCAATATCATATGAAGATCAGTTGTAGACAAAAAAGAAAACCATGTACAATAAAAAAAGCCACTCGCTTTCCATGAAAATAATGAAAATATTGATTCCGGCAGAAATTGTTTTGATGATAAAAAATTTCAATAAATACTTAAAATAGAAGTAGATGAACAAAATGAGAAAGGCTAACGGAAATATGGAAAACAATTCTGGATAAAATAGAAATGTTGTCAAGTCTTTCCAATGTGATAAAACTGGTCAAATATTGCCTGATTATATTATTTGAATTAGAAATAGATATTCCATACAGGCATACACTGGACAGTGTTTGTATAATATTGCCCTGTAACGTTATGCAGTCATTGTCCATTGTTGTCATGGAACATATATTTTAGTTTAAAGAATTTAGTTAGGCAAGTATAATATTGTCTTAAGTTTCTTGGATCTAGATTTTATAAGACATTTTTATGTGATGTGGCAACAAAAGTACAAATTATGTATCATAGTAACATGTACACGGTAACAGGGTAATATAAGTTGCACTGAAGTTCAACCTATTCTTTTCATCCCTTGAAAAATTAATACGTTTAAAACAAAATAGATAGAATAGAAGCATATAAGGAACTGAATATATTGACCATATATAGTTAAAACCAACCTGGCTAGTAAGAAATTGTTAACATCGTCGATAATAAACATCACATGAATTTGCTAAATTCAAATCATTCTTAGCACATTGTACGTCCTTTTTTGGCAGTTTCCATTAATGAAACAATACGGACTGGTAAGCTTCATGCATCATGGGTACCAAACTATGAACTTATTAGTAGGATGTGCATGACCTATTTTAATGGATTGAAATATTTGGTAAAGAAAAAAAAGAGTATTTAACAAAATAGTTTAACCAACAAATTTGAAACCATCATTCAAAGGTTTGGCAGCTTAGCCTGCTTTGTCAAAACAATACATTTGCCCACCAAATTCTTTTATTTATTTATTTATTTGACAGAAGAAATAGTTTTTAGATTTCAGAAAGCAGATGACAAAGAGGTGGAGTCCATCGCAAGACAAACCAATGTGTTTTTTAATTGGCTTTCTACATAACCTTAGATGCACGATAGATAAAGAGGCGGAGTCACTATAAAACAGTTCAACGTGTTTCTACTAGAAAAAGGTACAGCCTTCATATGCCTTGTGCAATATGCATTCTCTCTAAGAGAATGCAAGTTTTCAAGGCAACCTTTCCTAAACCCTCTTACTATGGAGTATCAATGTACAATCATTTTGTTAAGAACATGCTCCAAGATAACCCTCTGAAACTTTTTGAACAGTACAGTCTTGTACACTTGGGAAAACCCTGGACCCATGCTAGATAAAATGTATAATATGTTTGCATTTTCATATATTACCACTTTAATCAATTTTTATGTAGCTTAAAATTAAGATTAATCTGAATGTAATAAAAACGGCTTCTAAGCAAAGAGCAATAGATGTATAGCAGTTAAGACATGCAAACTAACCATCCTAGTTTCATTTTGATTAAAATTATTCAAGTTAGTTAGAAAGCACTGAGTAATCTACCATTGCTAGCTATACATTAAAGTGGAAACTTAAAAGAACTAAAACTCTAAGTTGATGGCCCTGTATCGGTTGGAATCGCATCACTCCACTGCAAAGACACAAGTTTGATTCCTCCTGTGCATGAGAGAACATTAAAAATTATAGTTTTCTAGTTATTCTGCTAAGATTATTTGGAACGAACTAATCCCACAAATTTAGGAGTTCAAATAAAATCTATGTATGAGTGTCTGGATGAATGTATGTGAGTTAAATACTTTAATTTATAATCCACATGGTAGTGTAAAAAGTAAATTTAAAAAAAGGCAAGCAGCCAACTACCATAAAATTAAATTCATGACATAAAAATTCTAGGGGTGAATTTTATTGAAGAGTTTGTATCAGTGCTACCACAATTCACCTAAATTTGTTCATTCAATATAATAGCCAACTGCCATAAGATAGAAATATCAATAAATGATTATAACGGATTGGAAATAAAGTAAACTGATCTCCTAATTTTACATGAATAATTAACTTGTGTTCAGTAGTGATAGACTAACTACCATCTCGTAGCATAATATCTAAAGACTAAAGAAGATTAGTTTCAAGATTCTTAAAGAATCAGTCAACTTTTTGGAGTCATTTTTTCTAAACCTATGGTTGGTTTACCCAACTATTCTCGCTTTATGTCAAAATCTAAACTTAATCCATGTTTGAAAAAGATGGATCCATGATCCTTTTCTCATATTAATAGTTCGTACGAAAAGATACACATTTTCTGAACTACCAACCAAATGAGCCGACGTTATTGGCAAAACGTTCAAAGCAACTAATTTTCAAATAGTTACATCTCTCAATAAAATAATTAGTTAGTTAAAGGTATATTTTTCAAATTGCAAAAGTTTAACATCTGGTTTTGTTATCTTCAGAACTGTGCAACTAATAAATGATCAAAAGCATTTACACATACATAGCAAACAACATACTTTGAATACATGGGTGTTTTCTTCCTATTGGAATCTTTTCAACTTCCAAAAGATTCAAGCTCCATAATCCTTTCACAGCTCGATTTATTTTCATAAAAATCAGTTAATTTTTATAAAATTTAGTTAACTTGTCATTGTTATTATTATTATTATTATAGATTATAGATTATAGATTTAGTTATATTTAATATATTTAAAATACGTTGTTAATTTTTATAAACTTATTTAACTTTTATAAACTTAGTTAATTTTTATAAAATTTGTTAAATTTGGTTAAGTTTTATAAACTTAGTTAATTTATTATTATTATTATTACAGACTCGTTTAATTTTATTATATAATTTATTATTATTATTATAATAAACTTATTTAATTTTATAAACCTAATTATTTTATAAATTTTAGTAAATTTATTTAAATTTTATAATACTTATTTAACTTCATTAATTTTTTTAAAATTTACTTAACTATTAATTATTTATAAAACTTAGTTATCTTAGTTAATAAACTAAGTTAAATTTTTAAAACTTATTTAACTTGGTTAATTGTAATAAATTTAGTTAATTTTTATATAATTTATTTAACTTAGTTAATTTTTATAAATTTATTTAATTTTTATAAAACTTAGTTAATATATTTAATTTTTATAAAACTCATATAACTTAGTTAATTTTTCTAAAGCTTAATTAATTTTTACAAATTTACTTCACTTTTATAAAACTTATTCAACCTATTTAAATTTTATGAAACTTAATTTGTTTAATTTTTATAAAAGGTAGTGAACTTAGTTAATTTTTCTAAATTATTTACTTTGTTATATATAAATTATATGAACTTTGAACTACTTAATAAACATGCATTATTAATGGATCATGGGAAGATAAGCTAAACTATCTCTTCCTTATCGCGGTTGAAGTCTACTGGGTCTCTGCCTATCCCAACTTTCAGCATAAGCACTACTTTTGGTTCTATAGCTCCTAGCTGATGCATCACGTGATACATCTTTGGTTATGTTCATTTCATTTCCTACCTTCTTCGGTTGCCCTATAATGTATGCTTCGCATGTTTCAGTAGCTTCACATGTTTCTCTCATCAATGCATTCAGTTCCTGCCCACTGCAACAGAACACCAGCTTCCTCTTGCCAACGAATGTGCTTTCAATCTAAGTATGGTTCTTTAAAATTAGTTTCTTTTATAAAATAAATCATCAAGCTAAGCATTTGCATTTTATTTATTTATCTATTTATGAATATGGTTACTTTGTGTTAGTAGACTGTGCCAATCACGTCGGCATTACATGGGATTTTTTAAATTAACAAAAACATGAGAGCAAATTTAACATAACAATACTTTAACTTAATGGAGGGCTAACAAAAGAAGCAGGCCAACCGTTGTGTACTGCAGAAATGATGGACAGCTTAAATTTTGTGCTCATGATATGAAGTAACAAAGTCAAATAACAGTTACATAAAGAAATATATCTTCAACTACATTTTTACACTCACCCCAATATTAATAACAATATTTAAATCATCCGAGAGAAGCCACAACATCAAAAATATGGTGTTTAACAAACCATCAATGCAACAGGTCATTCACAACTCCACTTCATCTTATTCTTACAATTGAATCCTCAAATTGTTCCTTGTATTTCCATGTTGATCTTTGTTTTTAAAGGAGATGTCTTCCCTACATTTATGAAAACATAAGCTTTATAGCATAACTAACTATTCAGATTTTCTACTGGAAGTGTCTGTATCTCAATTTCTTAAGGGAATTTGATCAAATGGAAGTTCAATTTGTGTAGCATTGCCATAAAATTCCTCCAAGTTGTAGTACTCTCTCTGCTGAGGAAGAAATATACGTACAACTACATCACCTACAAAAGTAGCTTTACATTATCCGACTTAAAACTATTTATGTGCAAAAAATCACTAAATTTGGAATTTAGAGTTTTGTAAGCGCTAATGGTTTTACCGAAGTCTAATAAAGTCCATGAGTTGGGTTTTGTGTCACCAGATGCAACTCTATTGTACTATTTTCTGCTGTGTCTCTTATTCTTAACCTACATTACAAGATTGTACTCTGTTAAATTATTTAAAGCTTTATGAAGAAAACAGTATTGGTAAAGATAAGTTTTAGCTACATACCCAATTGCATCTATTTGAGGGCGAGAGAAGGCATTTGCAATAATGAAAAATCGAGTCCAATATACTATAGATTTCACAAATAAAACACGGATATCTCCAGCTTTGACATCGCTTGCAACTATTGCTAACGAAACAGCAACTAGGAAAAATAATACAGTTATAACATAAGAAAATGAAAATCAAGTTCTGGGGAAAGTTGATAGCTGGCTTGGCTACAGTAATTAGATTATCAAATCAAAATGCAGTTCATAATTTCAAATTCACAGAAGAAAAAAATTAACATTACAAGGCAATAAAAGTGCAATTCAAACTAAAGGGAAAACATGAAACAAACAACAATCATTTTAATTAAAACAATAAAATCATGTTGATTGGCATAAATAATAACTGAAATATAAAAAGTAACTTGAATTTGTGATTTATCTAGATCTTGGATTCTTCATTAGGAAAGTTAATTTGATTACATGGACAGAATGGATGCAGTACCGGAGGAGAAAGCTACGAAAAGGAGGACCCAAATTGTGACAAGGAATAACTAGACTGGTGACTCAGATCAAAGAAGAGGGGAGGGGAGTATCGTTCGCTGGAGAGGAAGACGAGGTGTAGTGTTGATGGTCAAGTTTTGGGGAAAGTAATTAGGATGTTTGAGAGGGAAAAAAGAATTGGGGAAAAGCTAGGGTGTTCAAGAGGGAAAGAAATATGCGTATTTAGAGTGAGGGCGGGCTACCAGGAAAAAGACCCGCATGAAAATATTTTGCATAAGGCAGCGTTTTGTTAATGTTTAATTTTGTTTTAAGATATAATAAACATCAATTTATATTAAAATGCTACGGTCTAGTGCTGCCAAAAATGAACTTTCTTGTAGTGTATCGACTCGAGATCAGTTGTTGTCACTTTTATCAGGACTCCTAGAGTCGAGAGTACTAGTTATTACTCTCATTAGGACTTTATATAGTCGAGAGTATTTATTGGGAATCTACTTAACAGGGTTCACGCCACTATGGAGAGCGCGTGAATTAGACCCACCAAATAGGCTAGTTGTCCATCCTAGCAGTCTTGATTGTGGAGTCGCTCCCCGGATCTGTGATGTCACTTTGTTATGTTTATAGGTTGAGAGTTATTTCTCTCATTAGTGTCATTGCCCCGACGTTACCTAAGAACCAACAATCTGTTACCAAGGGCAAGTAGTAATAGTGGCCAATGCTCGCCGTAGTTCGGCAGCGTGTTTATGACATGCAGTGGATAAAAGTGTCACAATTTTAGGAGTAACTAAGGGACTGTAGGAAACAGGTTATGGTCATTAGTGTTTCCTGGTGCTATGCTGCAGTATGTTAGTCTCCCATCTAGATGACTTAGGTAGATCCATTATATTTGATATATTTGATATTATTACCTCATTAGAGGCGATGATCATTGACACTAGAGACTGGCTACGTATTAGTTTGTCATTGAGTTAACCTAACCTGAGACAACTGCCTCTTATCTATCAATGACATTAGAGATATGCTGTGAGCTTGTCTGTTATCCTCTCAAAAGAGCATATAGTTGAGAGATCTCTTTTTATCTTATTTTTTATTTGTATATTTTCTATCAATTAGGGTCGTTCAGTCGAGAGTTTCGCCTCTCCAAGGACTAGGGTTGAGATATATGGTTTTATACATTGAGTATTTGATTGATTTTGATGTTTATTGAGTTCGAGTTTTCTTGATATTTTCGAGGGCCTAACAGTCGAAATCTATCTCTTCCATCAGGACCATAGGTCGAGATAATTATTGGAAATTGTTTTCGGTATTTTTTGGATTATGTTTCAATTGGGATTTGTATTTCTAACTATCTCCTAAGACTAACGGTCGGAAGATTTTACTTCCATCGGGACTTTAAGTCGAGATAGTATTTTTGGATATTGATTTCTGTAGTTGGTTTGGGTTTCATTCTATTTGGGTTCTATAGTTCATGATTTATCTTTTATGGCTTATCTATCGGAAGCTGTAACATCCCGCCTTTTGACCGCCCCTAGTCGGTAATTAAACCAACTTAAAACGTTCAAAATGACGGATTGTTGTTTAGTTTATGTAATTTAAACAGAATCAGCCACAGAAACACAGAATAATAATAATATTTCAAAAACAAATGAATTTTTATTTCTTCTTTTACAATATCAGAGTTTATACAATGTATTACATTTTTGCAACGGAATATTTCTTTAAATACAAAATCCCTGAAACTAAAGTGAGCGTTTTACCCCCTCTCTCAAACTTCGCTACTCAGTTATTAGTGCATAGAGGGAGTAATAATTAAATAATCAAATAGACGACAGTCACAATAATTCCCGTCTATCCGACCCTTTTTACAAAGAAATCGGATGACGGTAATTATAACACTTAACAGTGTTAAACAACAAATCAGTAGATTCGAATCATCAACTGAAATAAATGAAAAGATTTTTTTAAATGAAGATGATTTAGAAAAGAACAGAATTGCCAAAACGGCGATTAATAACAAAAATTATCAATTTAAACAAAATCAAAATACGATTCAAAATATATTGAATTTGAAACATAAACAATTCCAGCAATAGAAAACATCAATTAAAACATCAATTCTGATTGGCTGCAGTACACGCACGCGTGCACTGCCTCGCCAATATGGCATATGAAATACGCAAAAGATCAATGAATCAAAAATCAAATGAAGATTCAAATATCAATGCCACAGCCTCAATGGTCAAAGCAGACAAACCTGGACAATGTGCACAATGAAAATTCACAAACGAACACAAGGTCAAACCCAAAGTACCGGATTCAACTCAAGTGAATTCGAAAACAAATCCAAACAGGGGAAAAATTGTAAACACATGCAACTGCCTCGATGCATGCATATGTATATATACATAAGTAGTGACTTAAAACAACAGAACCTGTTCAAGTTACTGTGGCAGTAGTGAAACTGCAAAAATTCAAGAAGGCACCCAACAACAAACAAAATGCAAAGGTCAAGCCATGGTTGTCATGACTCAACTCAAATGCAAAACTTCAACAAATCAAACAGCATCAAAGCACATGTATGCAGACCCAAGGCCTCAAATGACCGAGTACAACTGGAATCAAGGAATGCAACTTAAGTTAAAAGCTATGCAGTGAAGACATAAACAAGTATATATGAAGGCCACTTGAAGTATGTCAAACAGACTGCAAGATAACCTCAAAAATGTGCATATGAAGTTCGAATAATCAGTTCAACCAAACAGCAAAGATGTCAAGGATGCAGCATGTACACTTGAATACTTGAAGTAAATTTGAAAACAAGACATGCAACTGTGGAGTACATAGTGGCCTGAAGACATGAAAAAGGGTACAATTTAAGTCTGGTAACGACAACACAACTACAAACAAAGCAGCAGTAGCAATCTACAAACTCTAATGAACAAACTTCCCCAGAGATAATGAAACTGAAGGGGGCCAAGCATTGAAAATGTTTCAAAGCTGAAGCCCAAAAGAAGTATGCAGTTCAACATCAAAGAACACTTGCAACAGTGGTGAGGCAGTGCAACATAATGAATGAAACAACATTTCAAACTGTCACACATGATTGCAGCATGCATAAACAAGGATAATATGGGTGTAGTGAAGACTATAGCTCACGGCTACAACAACATGGACACAAGTACAACAGTGGAATGCAAGTGCAGACTATACATAAGTCTAAAGATGTACAAAATGCTAACAAATGAATATGCAGCATGCACATATGAAGTGGTGCACTACAAATTCAAGCATCAGACTTCATGTCGAACAAGAAAAACACAAGTTAGAAAACAAGCAAGCTTCGAATGTATAAGATAACAGCTCCAGATGGTACACTTTACAAAGGCAAACCAACACAATGCAACTACATGATGTCTGGAAACAAAATTTACATATGTAGACCTGACCTAAGTAAAACTAAGGAAGTGTATTTTGTCAAGAACATCATGAAGCACTTGCAATAGAAAATCAATGCAAATGGACTCAATCGAAACCAGACGCAAACAAGTCGAGATGAACAGATTGAAGTATTGAAATCGTGAAAGTATACAGAAGTCAACAAAGAAATTCACAAAAACAAAATTTGATCGAGATCAAAATGTATAATGTTTACACAAACTCGAAGTCAAATGATAAAACTCATGTTTAAACAGTCAGTGCCGAAATCCAGATGTATTCAAGTTGATGCCATAGAAATCGAAGTCGTGAAAGTAATTGTTATCATCAAAATCAAATACGTGTATGGAAATTTTCGAATTAGTTAAAACAAATCAAAAGAGGAAAGTTTCTTTTTTTCTATTTTTTCTTTATTTTTTTTTAAACAAACTTACACTAAACTTCGAATCAATATAAGATGTGTACCGCCATAACAATGAAATGGATTATAAATAACCATATGTGAACACTGCAATACTACAGAATGCACGATAATGACTAATGAACTCACGTAGATAGTGCGGCCAAGATTAAGCAAGCTACAGCAACTACAAAGGAGAAAAACATCAAGTCTAAAGCATGATGCAATTCAAAACCGAAGCCGTCTCGAAATCAAAGTAATGCCGAAGTCACATAGACAAAAATCAATACCATGGAAATTTATAAGTTCGAACTAGTACAAATCAAAGCCTGAACAAGGGTAAAAATTTAAAAGTCGAACAGCATCAACATCATAAAATCAAACAGCCACAGTCAATCAAGTGTTCCACAAACGAGCAAATTGAAAACATCGGAGAAAGCATCAACATTCAAACGAAATAACACGAATAAAATCAGAGGAATTATGGAGCTCGAATTAAATGTGAGTGAAAGTTTCACTCACCTTAGCCCAAATCGAAGCAGCCAAGAGCCAAGCAAGGACGAGCGCGATCGAAAACGAAACTCTAGCTTCGGAGCGAAGAGGAAGACGAACGCGAACGAGATGGAGCCGCCATTTTTGTACGATTGTTTTGTTTTAGGGTTATGAAAATTGAAATGAAAGGGGGACGGGTTCGTATCTTATGAGGAAGGGGGGAAAGCGTGATTTCAGGCGGAAACAAAGGAGAGTGCGTGATTTTGGGCGTGGGTTAAGGCGTGATTTTAGGCGAAGCTGAAAATGGAGGAAAACGAACGAAGGAGCCGCCACATTTTTTTTTCTCTTTCATTTATTTGTTTCTAGGGTTTCGAGCGAAAAATGAACAGGTTTTCCTATTGAAAAAAAGAGGAAAGGTATAACCTTATCACGGTATCAATATCAAACGCGGGCCGAGATTAATTTTTAAAGCCCATGCAATCCTAACAAACCTATAAAGGAATTTCAATCAAATTAAAAACTATCAACTGCAATTAGTCAACTAATTTAATCGTCATTTGACGATAATAATTTAACAGCAAAACCCTGGGTTGTTTCAGAAATTTAAATTGTTCAAAATTCAGGGTCGTTACAATCTTCCCTCCTTAAAAGAATTTCGTCCCGAAATTATAAGTTAGGAAAAATAATTGTTAAAATCTCACCGATATTTATACCCTACACAGTTTTTACTAAGCTCAAAACTTATTAAAAATAAATAAATATAGGATTTATTCCTTTTGTTTTATCTCACTAGTTTTGTTCATTATCTCCTTTTGTTCATTGATTTCTATAATCAAAACGCAAAAGTCTTTTACCAAAATTTTCAACTTACAAAACTCAGATTTAAACTTGAAATTCTTCATGTTAGAGATTTGTATATTATATCTTTTCCAAAGTTGTGAACTTTCAAGACTTTTTAAAGATCTTCTTCCTTAGTTCATTAAGTTGGAATTATGTAATTTAAATTTCAAACTATTGATTCGCTGTTTACAGTTTGAAAATACTTACTAACTCGAAATTTAACAAGTCTATCTTCGTTCTTACAAACATTAGGCATACGCTGGCCAGGCGCAGGACTAAAAATCTCCAAGTACTAAATATACTTGCTTCAACTCCCAGTGAAAATACTTAAAAATTCTTTTAAAAATGGATATGGAAAGCGCGTTCCCCCATGGATCACAGTTACCCGGCAGTTATGCTACTATCCTAGTGGAATCGCTTGTAACTGTAGGCATCACGCCCCTCAAATTACGCTAGCATACTTCATAATCAACATGATCCCATCGACATGATCCATCCCGAGGGATTCCAATTCAAATAGTCACTCCGACTAATGGAAATTCTACGTAGCTACGAATTTCAAATGGACACTCATACCGAGTTCCAACACCTTCACAAATTTTAAATGGAAGGTACTTTTCCATATCCTCAGTTTAGAAAACATAATGTCATATACATATAGTACTTCATTTCACATTTCGTACATATCATATCTATGTAAACTTACATAAGATTTCCATAACAATGACTTTCCAAACTGATGGTTTTCGAATTTACCGCATTCATATATATAAGTTCCAAAAACTTACATATTTCATACCCATAACAAATAGAGGATTCCTTAATTTTTCATCTCGTTACCAATTAAATTTTTTCCTCTACGTCGATTTGGAAATTTAAGGTTATCTCAAACCCAATTCATATTCATAATTCCATTTATTATCGACTTCAAACTCGATTTGGATTTCACATTACATCATCAATTCTCAACACATAATTGATGTCTACCGATATATAACCTCTGAGCTCGTACATCTCAGAGAAGGGTGTATAAAGCTAAGAGAATAAATTCTCCGCCACCAAAAAAATATATATTTAATAGAGATCAATTAATATGTCATCAATTCACAATGTTAGACATACAATCCAAACCAACCATTTGAAATTCAAAACTCAACTTATATTGTTTTTGGTGTCGAAGTTAAACTCAATTTAACTCAAGATTCAATCTTTTTGAAAAATTTCTAGTTGAACCAATTGTTCAAATTTCTCATTTAACTTTTCAACTTCGACTTTGAAAATGAATTTCAAATCATTTATTACTCATGGGATATATTCACAACATTTCATTTCATATTGGAAAAACATTTCCATACTTATTTAAAAATAAGTAATTCACAAATCCATTTATTTTCAACATTTGAAAATATTCGATATACTTAAATCAAAATTAAGTATATATTTCATTCTTTAAGGAAATCATTCTCTTTCACACATTTATTTGAGTCAAAACGAATGTTACGTAAAACATCGTTACGACAACTCAAAATCACTAGTATAGGGATTCGAAATTTAGATAGATGTATAAATCCTAATACTATACAAAACATTTCCTTTCGGAAATCATTTACTATAACAACAGTGTTATAGTCCACTATTTCCTTTTATTCGAAAACATCTATTTCAACAATAAATGTTGAAATCTATGTATTCGATAATTAATGCCTTTTAAAACATCTTTTAAAACAATTAACTTCGTTTTAAAATATCACTTTCCCAAACATGTCCATTTTATTCAATAATATATTCATTGCCAAAAATCGTTAATATACTTCATTTAACAAGCTATAAAGATTTACTTATCCAAAATAATCAACTAGTTCTTTAGTAAATCATTCATTGAATTGATTTTCAATTTAATCACATTTGATTCATTCACATTGGATTTTACTAATGCTCATTCATATTCAATTAGTTTACTTTCACTAATTTATATTCAAGTTAGTTTGCTTTCAATTCAAATCAAATTTGATTCTATTTAGATTTACTTATCTTTCGATTTGAATTCAATTACTTAGCTTTCAATTTCCATTAATTCAATTTCATTAACACTTAATTAATTTCTATACAATCAACTAGCAACCATCTAACAACCAGTGCACATTCAACATAACCAAATTTATTTACTTTGCTTACATTCAATTTGGTTTAACACATTTAATTTCAATTGGTTTATATTCTAATTCAGATTGAATTCTAATATTCACTATATTCACAACTTCTTAACTTAAGTTTTATTCAACTCTTAACAACAACATTTCTAATCCATGTTTATTCGCTAATTCACTTTTACAATTAAAGTTGAATTTCCTTTATATAACTCAAATTCATATTCATTACTTCACTTTATTAATTCATTTTGATATCAAATTCAACCTCATTCAACATTACTTAAGCTATGTTTCATTTTATCTTCACTTGCATTTATTTTCACTATACAACCTAAGTTCGCCTCTAATTTATTTGAAATTCTATTTTATTTAACTTAACTTAGATTTCATTTCTAAAGTCATTTTATTTAACTTTTACTAAAGTCAAATTCATATCACTATTCAAAATTCAGATTTTGTTTTACTTAACAAAACCGTTTAACCATTTTAACAATTGGTTTTACTTAAATTTTCTCATTTTATAAGTTATACAACTTATTAATTTAAACTTCCCAATTCATATTATATAATCACTTATCTTTTAAGTTTAAATTTCCATTTCAATAATTTATCTAATCCAGTTCAATTTATTTAACTTTCCTTTAGTTAAATTTCAAATCATATATTTATTAATGCTAACTCAATTCAATTTATTATGAATTGTCATGTTGACAACTTCAAAATTTTCAAATCTAAATCCCATTTGAACCTTGCATTTTCTTTCTATTTCCAAAAATCACTTTTTATTTTCAAAAACAATTTTATACTTCTTTAAATTTGAAAAACGCTTTCTTTAAAGTGATTCTAGTAACTATTCATATTAAACACCATAAACTAAGCTTTGTATAAACCAAAGCTCTGATACCACTTTGTAACATCCCACCTTTTAACCGCCCCTAGTCGGTAATTAAACCAACTTGAAACGTTCGAAATGACGAATTGTTGTTTAGTTTATGTAATTTAAACAGAATCAGCCACAGAAACACAGAATAATAATAATATTTCAAAAACAAATGAATTTTTATTTCTTCTTTTACAATATCAGAGTTTATACAATGTATTACATTTTTACAATGGAATATTTCTTTAAATACAAAATCCTTGAAACTAAAGTGAGCGTTTTACCCCCTCTCTCTAACTTCGTTGCTCGAAAATCTTCAAGTTGTAAAATACTCGGTCTGACCCGAGTATTACATTCAAAAGAAAATAATACACAGGTCAGTCTAATTCAAACTCAGTTATTAGTGCATAGAGGGAGTAATAATTAAATAATCAAATAGACGACAGTCACAATAATTCTCGTCTATCCGACCCTTTTTACAAAGAAATCGGATGACGGTAATTATAACACTTAACAGTGTTAAACAACAAATCAGTAGATTCGAATCATCAACTGAAATAAATGAAAAGATTTTTTTTAAATGAAGATGATTTAGAAAAGAACAGAATTGCCAAAACGGCGATTAATAACAAAAATTATCAATTTAAACCAAATCAAAATACGATTCAAAATATATTGAATTTGAAACATAAACAATTCCAGCAATAGAAAAAATCAATTAAAACATCAATTCTGATTGGCTGCAGTACACGCACGCGTGCACTGCCTCGCCAATACGGCATATGAAATACGCAAAAGATCAATGAATCAAAAATCAAATGAAGATTCAAATATCAATGCCACAGCCTCAATGGTCAAAGCAGACAGACCTGGACAATGTGCACAATGAAAATTCACAAACGAACACAAGGTCAAACCCAAAGTACCAGATTCAACTCAAGTGAATTCGAAAACAAATCCAAACGGGGGAAAAACTGTAAACACATGCAACTGCCTCGATGCATGCATATGTATATATACATAAGTAGTGACTTAAAACAACAGAACCTGTTCAAGTTACTGTGGCAGTAGTGAAACTGCAAAATTTCAAGAAGGCACCTAACAACAAACAAAATGCAAAGGTCAAGCCATGGTTGTCATGACTCAACTCAAATGCAAAACTTCAACAAATCAAACAGCATCAAAGCACATGTATGCAGACCCAAGGCCTTAAATGACCGAGTACAACTGGAATCAAGGAATGCAACTTAAGTTAAAAGCTATGCAGTGAAGACATAAACAAGTATATATGAAGGCCACTTGAAGTATGTCAAACAGACTGCAAGATAACCTCAAAAATGTGCATATGAAGTTCGAATAATCAGTTCAACCAAACAGCAAAGATGTCAAGGATGCAGCATGTACACTTGAATACTTGAAGTAAATTTGAAAACAAGACATGCAACTGTGGAGTACATAGTGGCCAGAAGACATGAAAAAGGGTACAATTTAAGTCTGGTAACGACAACACAACTACAAACAAAGCAGCAGTAGCAATCTACAAACTCTAATGAACAAACTGCCCTAGAGATAATGAAACTGAAGGGGGCCAAGCATTGAAAATGTTTCAAAGCCGAAGCCCAAAATAAGTATGCAGTTCAACATCAAAGAACACTTGCAATAGTGGTGAGGCAGTGCAACATAATGAATGAAACAACATTTCAAACTGTCACACATGATTGCAGCATGCATAAACAAGGATAATATGGGTGCAGTGAAGACTATAGCTCACGGCTACAGCAACATGGACACAAGTACAACAGTGGAACACAAGTGCAGACTATACATAAGTCTAAAGATGTCCAAAATGCTAACAAATGAATATGCAGCATGCACATATGAAGTGGTGCACTGCAAATTCAAGCATCAGACTTCATGTCGAACAAGAAAAACACAAGTTAGAAAACAAGCAAGCTTCGAATGTATAAGATAACAGCTCCAGATGGTACACTTTACAAAGGCAAACCAACACAATGCAACTACATGATGTTTGGAAACAAAATTTACATATGCAGACCTGACCTAAGTAAAACTAAGGAAGTGTATTTTGTCAAGAACATCATGAAGCACTTGCAACAGAAAATCAATGCAAATGGACTCAATCGAAACCAGACGCAAACAAGTTGAGATGAACAGATGGAAGTATTGAAATTGTGAAAGTATACAGAAGTCAACAAAGAAATTCACGAAAACAAAATTTGACCGAGATCAAAATGTATAATGTTTACACAAACTCGAAGTCAAATGATAAAAATCATGTTTAAAAAGTCAGTGCCGAAATCCAGATGTATTCAAGTTGATGCCATAGAAATCGAAGTCGTGAAAGTAATTGTTATCATCAAAATCAAATACGTGTATGCAAATTTTCGAAATAGTCAAAACAAATCAAAAGAGGAAAGTTTCTTTTTTAATTTTTTCTTTATTTTTTTTTAAACAAACTTACACTAAACTTCGAATCAATATAAGATGTGTACCGCCATAACAATGAAATGGATTATAAATAACCATATGTGAACACTGCAATACTACAGAATGCACGATAATGACTAATGAACTCACGTAGATAGTGCGGCCAAGATTAAGCAAGCTACAGCAACTACAATGGAGCAAAACATCAAGTCTAAAGCATGATGCAATTCAAAACCGAAGCCGTCTCGAAATCAAAGTAATGCCGAAGTCACATAGACAAAAATCAATACCGTGGAAATTTATAAGTTCGAACTAGTACAAATCAAAGCCTGAACAAGGGTAAAAATTTAAAAGTCGAACAACATCAACATCATAAAATCAAACAGCCACAGTCAATCAAGTGTTCCACAAACGAGCAAATTGAAAACATCGGAGAAAGCATCAACATTCAGACGAAATAACACGAATAAAATCAGAGGAATTATGGAGCTCGAATTAAATGTGAGTGAAAGTTTCACTCACCTTAGCCCAAATCGAAGCAGCCAAGAGCCAAGCAAGGACGAGCGCAATCGAAAACGAAACTCTAGCTTCGGAGCGAAGAGGAAGACGAACGCGAACGAGATGGAGCCGCCATTTTTGTTCGATTGTTTTGTTTTAGGGTTATGAAAATTGAAATGAAAGGGGGACGGGTTCGTATCTTATGAGGAAGGGGGGAAAGCGTGATTTCAGGCGGAAACAAAGGAGAGTGCGTGATTTTGGGCGTGGGTTAAGGCGTGATTTTAGGCGAAGCTGAAAATGGAGGAAAACGAACGAATGAGCCGCCACATTTTTTTTCTCTTTCGTTTATTTGTTTCTAGGGTTTCGAGCAAAAAATGAACAGGTTTTCCAATTGAACAAAAGAGGAAAGGTATAACCTTATCACGGTATCAATATCAAACGCGGGCCGAGATTAATTTTTAAAGCCCATGCAATCCTAACAAATCTATAAAGGAATTTCGATCAAATTAAAAACTATCAACCGCAATTAGTCAACTAATTTAATCGTCATTTGACGATAATAATTTAACAGCAAAACCCTGGGTTGTTTCAGAAATTTAAATTGTTCAAAATTCTGGGTCGTTACAAAAGCTATTACTTCCATTAGGGTTGTAGGTCAAGATTTGATGCTTCGATTATTTATTTTGGATTATGCATTCTTAATTTATATTTTTAGGGCTTGACAGTTGGAAGTCCGTACTTCCATCAGGACTACAAGTCAAAACATTTTGGGTTGTTAACCCTATGATTTAGTTCGATTTGGGATTTATTATTTTATCATGGATTTATGGATATGTTATTTTCTTATCTATAATATTTTGAGATTTCGATGGATTTGATTGTTATTACCCGGTCTATAGATGTCGTGATTCTTATTTGTTTGTATGAATTCATTGGGTGATATTTGAGAATGTGAGGCATCGTATATTATTGTGATGTTTGTAATGGATGTACGTTGTGTCGTATTCGTACTTTGCCTATTATTACCATGCTTATTGTTATGTACCCACATTGGATTTAGATATAGTTTGACCCGTTTATTATTTATATAATACTCAGATCGGTCTGAGACTTTTTAGGTACATGGACATTAGCCATTTTGGATGATTGGGCTTTAGAGGAGACAATATATCTCTGTTATATTCTATTCTGAGATAATGATAATATATATCTTCTATTGGGTGTCTCATTGTATTTATTTTGGTGAGATCGCCAAGAATTATGTATTGTGAAATTGGCTTGGTATTTGTTGTCGTATTGACACAGACATTAGTTGGTATCAGTTTGTGTATATTATATTTTTCTACTACGATCTATGACTCCGTGTTCATTTATATATTTTTCTATCCTAATAAACCCACGTGTTTATTATTTTGTGTCGATATCAGATATGTATGGATGTGTTATATAAGATTTTAAATATTTTCTGATGTTAGCCCAAGGGAATATTCACGTATGGTCGATCCTAACAAGCCTCATTCTCCGTATTACCTGACAGGATTACATAGTAATTCTCTTTGGTAGTATAGGTATAGAGTTGGGGCATTACATCTGCTAAGTTCAGATCAAATCAATTTAGCCGTTATCCGATAGCTGGTGGTCGACGGTTCAAGAACTAACACTCCGTTGGATCGGAACTCGTTTCTATGAGCATATAACATCATTTCAAGGTGTTCTTAAGGGCTTTGGCTGTAAGGTTCATTTCTAATTTAATTACAAACATTAATTTATAATTATAATGTCCATTTATCTATATATAATATTGTTAGTTAGGTGACGATTCGAATATGTAGATATATTGTCACAAATTTAGTTGGTTGTATGTATATGTATATATGATTATAATTTCTTTTATCACAATTCATCTTTGTATAGCACGTCTCAAAATTAAAAAATCATTTTTTATTATTTAATTAATATATATATATATATAGCTTGTGTAAAATAGGAAAATAAAATTTCATATATGATGTCTAATAAATATAGTTGGTTATCTCGCATGTTATAAGGAGGAACAATGGTTTGGAACTGGAATAGTCCCACATCGCTAAATAACTTGGAGAGGCAGTGTATAAATATTGGTTAGTAGGTACATAACATTGGGGATTCCTTTTGTTACAACAAAGTGTGTGCCAACTCATATGCGTACGCCACGTGCTGGAGATGAGGAGCTTGGTCCGACGCCATTACACAACAATAGGTATTAGAGCTAGTTGATGCACGATGGAGGATTCTCGCCTTATGATATATTAGTGAATGTAGTAAAGGATTGACTCTTGCCCCCACATATCCTGTGATTAGTTGGTCTATGTCGGGAGGCGTGACGTAAAACCAGTGTTTGAGATAACATTGTACACCACAATGGGCAGCCTAGAGTATAAATGTTATCAGAGCCCAATGGCCTCTACGGTCTAAATTAGCCATGTTAGGATTAACTATTAAGCTCACAGCCTAAATGTTGTCCCTAATAGAAAAGTTGTTTAAAAATTAAAAGTATAAGATTTTAAATTTAAAAGTTAAATTTAAAATAAAATATACATATATTATAAAATTTATAATATAATAAAAATTTATTATGCTATATAACTTTTAAATTTATTATGCTAAATAAGCATTTAAATTGATAAATATTTAATGATATTAGTTAATTAGGTTGACATATGTTTTGGACTTTGAAAATTTAGAGCTGCCGTAAAAACGAAAAGAAAATGTAAAGCTTTGTTGAAACCAATCATATTTTGACAAATAAATGGGATTTAGTGAAAAGTATTTACTTTTAATAGAAATAATTCAGTTTTAATGATAATTACAACGGTGTCATGCCGCATGTGTTCTCTTCGAGCCTAAAGGAATTCCACTTCCATGAATGTCGACATCGATGAAGGAGAAAGAACATAATAGCTACCTAAGTATCTATGGAGTGATTCCTTTGGCATCGAAGTGGACAACGGTGGCAATAGATGATTAGTGGCATAGTGTTTTCATGATTCATTTAAACATTTAAAAGCTTAATGTCGACGACGTCACATACCTTCATCGCTGTTTTAAATGATGTCACACCTAACCACTTCGACTATTTTACATACTGAGGTGGTGATGCCGCTTGTACTGACTTCGACTCTATGTATAAAGTGGCATAATAACCGAAGTGGTTTAAGTATGAAAGTTTTATAATGACGTCGAGGGTCTTGGTGTTATTGTGCATCGAAGTCGGCGACCTTATATACTCAGAATTTTATACTGAATGAAGTGGGCAATGATGCAGTGTAGCATCGATGTCGGTCTTCTTCTTTTTAATGCCGAAGAGGCTTGTTTTTTATGTTAACTAAAACTATATTAAAAGGGTGAAGAGGCCTGTATTTTAGAGGGTCGATGATCCTATATCTTCGGTAGTTAGCCATATAACCTACAAAGGTTTTAAGTTTTGGTCTTTGACCTTGGGTAGGGATCATTGAAGGGTATTGACACCGCATGTTTTAAGATTTTTATAAAGGCGGAGAGCCTTAAGCTTCTTAGTCGACACTATATTTTCCTCGCATTAATCTTAATTGACCTATTTAAAGCAGCAATCTTATATATTTTTCAAACGTAAACATGGCAGTACATAAAGTGATTTATAAATGGCATAAGACTTTGGTAACATAAAAAGCTATATATTTCCTTGTATTAAATATGGATTAAGGAGATTATGTGAGAAATGCGGATTAAGGATCTTAAGGCTGGAATAACACTAGAGGGGGAGTGAATAGTGTTTTGTGGATTTTCTAAATCTTTTTGAAACTTATGTAAATTTAATCACCAACAAATGCAATTCACAGACACAGATATAATCATAGAATCAGACACATATGCAAATAATAAATAAAAGCAGTAAAGGAAAGAACACACCAGGATTTTGTACTGGTTCGGTGTTACCCTACATCCAGTCCCGTACAAACGTACAGATTTCTTATCAAAAATAATCTCCTAGATTACACCCTCGATTTCAAGTAGGCCTGTCAATGGGTCGGGTTGGGTCGGGTTCGGGTCGGGTCAACTCGGGTGCGGGTTGATTTTTAAACTGGTCGGGTCAACCCGTTTATTAAACGGGCGGGTTTCGGGTTGACCCGATTATATATCGGGTGGGTTTCGGGTTGATTCGTGTAACCCGTTAAGAAAAATATTTGTATAAAGAAATGGAAATGGGCATGAAAATGTGGGAAGTTGTTAAATGCGAATGTGTAGGAATAAGTGAATGACAACAATACCCTTCTTTTACGAGGTAAGATGAGCATTTTAGAGCAAAAGAAGGGTATTGTTGTCATTCTTTTATTGCAAACTAAGATGGGTATGAAAATTTGGAAAGTTGTTACGTGGGAATGGGCATGAAAACATGGGAATGGGCATGAAAATGTAGGAAGTTGTTAAGTGCGAATGTGTAGGAATAAGTGAATAACAAAAATACCATTCTTGTGCAAGCTAAAATGAGAATTGTACAACAATACCGAGCCCATAAATGGGTTAGTCGGGTCAAATTCGGGTTCACGGGTCAACCCTAAACCCACCCGTTTATTAAACGAGTTCTAACGGGTTGACCCAAAAATGACCCGCCTTTTGAACGTGTCGGGTTAACCCGCTAATTTCCGTGCGGGTTTCGGGTCGTGTTTCGGGTCGTGTTGGAAATTGACAGCCCTAATTTCAAGGCCACGAGGTACACCCTACTGTATTCGAGTTTGGGGCAAACTCTCTTGATTTACCAAGCCACAAGATCACCTAATCGATTTCCGAGGCAACAATCACACCCAATTGATTTCAAGGCTCAACCGCACCTTTTACTCAACAGTTTGATTTACAAATAATCCTATAACTCTGAATAGCACCGAGATCTTATGGAGAGAGTGGCAGAGAATCAAACAAGAGATAATCAAGTTTGATACACTTGGTATTTCGGCAGAGTATAGTTTGGGATTCTTTAGGATAAATGTGGAAGATGAAGAGAAGAGAAAACAAGTGAAATCTGATGATAAATTCGTTTAGAACTACTGGTATTTATAAGAAATCAACAGCCATATCTATTCGTGAAAGGATACGACGAATAGACACTTCTTTTGAAAATTTGAATTTGAATTTAACGGGCACCATGTCGACATGGGGGTTTGAGGGATGTCGACATGCTCTAGGCAAAATTGATGATTTTGATTTTCTTATTAAAGTTGGTTTCTATAATTTGTCAAAACGATTTCTAAACTTTGTAAATATATTTGAATATAGTTTAAACATATAAAAGAGTTTAGAAAGTAATTTTTAATATATATAATCTTAATCTATAAAGTGATTTATAATCTGAGTATATAAATATTTTAAAGCTAAATATTTAAAACAAGAGATGGTTTAAAAACAAGGACAATTTTGAAATCAAAATATTAAAAATGATAAAAATAGTTTTGAGGCTAAAATATTTCAAACAAGAGAGATGCCTTTTTGAAAAGAAAGTTTTGAAAACATTTTTAAAAAACAAGAGATATATTTTTGAAAAGCATTTTTATAAAATTAGTGGATATCAAAATAGGACCACTATATGTTCCACTAGATATTGTCGTGGGTTCTATCCCACTAGGGTTCCATCCCTTTAAAAGGTTCGAAGTGGATTCCATTCCACGAATAAATTTCGAATAAAGATGTAAGTGCTTTCAAGAAGTTTTAACATAATTCTAGACTCAATACTTATCTTGTACTATTAAAATCTTGAACTCTTGATAACTTGATTTCTTGATACTCATGAGTCTTCAATCTTGATATCTTTGATCTTTAGATTCATCAGTCTTGTATCTCTATATTGTACAGTCTTCATTCTTGGTACATGCATGTTTATATCCTGTATATACATATATATATCTAAACTATATTGTTAGTATTTATATTTTATAACAAGTCCTAAGGTTGTTGTCATCAAAACCATCCTTTTCAAGGACTAACAATCTCTCCCTTTTTAATGATGACAACCTATGTTTATAAAATATACTTCTCCTTCACAATAACTCCCCTTAAAACTAATAACTCCCCCTAAAACTAATGACTCCCCTTTAATCTAAGCCTAACTATTCTAACTACTATATTTTATATTTCTCCTCCTTTGTCATCAACAAAAACTAATCCTAAACTCCCACTTTATCTAATACTATTTAAATTAAATACTAATAAGGAAGTATAATAAGTGAAACAAATATTTTATTATATGTGATGTTATATTTACATGTATATATGAAACATAAACATACAAATATATTTAAGTACATAAATTATAGAATAACAACACTAACGAGAGATTTTGACAATTGGAGATTTGTGAATCGAACAATTTGGATAATGAAAACAAAAGTTTCCACGTTGTTCAACCAAATTCCCATTTTTGTCAAAACAGACTTCGCCTACACAGACCACGTTGTCGTCTTCTTCCATAGGTGCTTCTTCCTCTTCTTCTTCTTCCTCTTCTTCTTCTTCCTCTTCGTTGTGCTCTAAAGGATTATGCATGTGAATGTTGGGAGAATCTTCTTCAATCACAATAGAATTTGCGTGATTATCCATTAGGAATTTTTGTAAATTCTGAAGAATTTTGCCTTGCTTTTCTTGTTCTTTTGCCATCCTTAGTTGCACAACTTGAAATTCAGTCAACATTTGCATGGCATCCTTCATAGATTCTTCAATCTTTATCACATGTGCCAATGTAGTGCGTTAGAATGGACCAGAATGAGGAGAAGGGAAAGAAATGGTGTCAATTTGGTTTGATTTAGTGGAGGAGGCCATTAATTTTAATTTACAAAAGTTTTATTTCAGAGAAAGAAGACAGAAAAATTCAAAATACATAGGTTTATATAACTACTAAACTGATTTTAGTGGGAAAATCAAATTTTAAAATTTTTGCCATTGTATGTCGACATGGGTGGTAGGGGTATGTCGACATCCTTATGAAAAATTTGATTTTCTTGTATATATATGTTACTATATCTATATTCTATATCTCAGTTATTGAACAAATGCCTAGTTCTCTTCTTAATTTAGTAAATATAGGTTCATTTAAGGGTTTGGTGAAAATATCAGCAATTTGATTCTTGGAGTTGATATATTCAAGAGAAATAATCTCTTTACTTATATTATCTCTGAGAAAATGATGTATGATATCAATATGTTTAGTCCTAGCATGATGAGTAGTATTTTTAGACAAATTTATTACACTAGAATTATCACAATAAATTGGTGATTTTGAAATTGTTAATCCAAAATCTTTTAGAGTTTGTTGCATATAAATGACTTGGGAGCAAGCCAAAGCAGCATAGATATATTCTACTTCAGTTGTTGATAAAGAAACAGTATTTTTCTTTTTGCTAAACCATGAAACCAGAGAAAGCCCCAAAAAGTGACAAGTTCCACTTGTACTTTTTCAGTCAGATTTGCAACCAGCATAGTCAGCATCACAATAAGAAATTAAATCAAATGAATCATTTTTAGCATAAAATAAACCATAGTCAAAAGTATGTTTAACATATCTTATGATACGTTTCACAGCTTTTAAGTGAGTTTCTTTGGGTTGAGATTGGTATCTTGCACAGAGACAAACACTATGCATGATATCAGGTCTACTCGCAGTGATATAGAGTAGTGATCCAATCATTCCCCTATATAGTTTTTGATTTATATCTTTTGAAAGATATTCTTTATTTAAGGCTTCATTGGTTGCCATAGGAGTGGGTTTTCCACTCGCAGTAGTCATACCAAATTTACTCACTAGATCCCTAGCATATTTTTCTTGACTAATAAAGATACCATTATCTAATTGTTTTATTTGTAAACCTAAGAAGAAAGTAAGTTCACCCATATGACTCATCTCAAACTCTTTTGTCATTATTTCAAAATTTTCTTTATCCATTTCATGATTAGTTGAACCAAAAATAATATCATCTACATAAACTTGTACTTGTTGAATATCTTTTTTATTTCTTTTAATGAAAAGAGTATTATCTACTTTACCAATTTCAAAATTTGATTGTAATAAAAAAAGATCTTAGTCTGTCATACCATGCACTAGGAGCTTGTTTCAGACCATATAGAGCTTTATTAAGTTTGAAAACATGGTTTGGAAATCTTTCATCTTCAAAGAGTGGAGGTTGTTCAACATAAACTTCTTCTTTAACAAATCCATTTATAAAAGCACTTTTAACATCCATTTGAAATAATTTGAAATTATTATAATTTGCGAAAGCAAGTAGAATTCTAATGGCTTCTAATCTTGCTACGGGTGCAAAGGTTTCATCAAAATCTATTCCTTCTTCTTGACAATAACCTTGTGTGACTAATCGAGCTTTATTTCTCACGACCGCACCAAGTTCATTCATTTTATTTTTATAAACCCATTTTGTTCCAATTATACATTTATCCTCAGGTCTAGGAACAAGTTCCCAAACATCATTTCTGGTGAACTGATTCAATTCTTCTTGCATAGCAAGAATCCATGAATCATCAGATGATGCTTCCTTTGGATTTTTAGGTTCAATAGTTGATATGAAAGCTACATTACTTATGTTATTTAGTTGATTTCTAGTTCTAACAACAGATTCAATATTTGATAGTATATTTTCTATGGGATGATCTTTTAATAGCCTAATTCTTTTATTAGGTTGAATGATTTCACAATTAGTTTCATTAGGTTCATTATTTAAAGTTGCAAAATCTTCTTCATCTTCTATTTGTACAGTATCTTTAAAAAATTTATCAAAAGATACATGCATTGTTTCTTCAATAGTGTTAGTTCTTAAATTGTAAACTATAAATGCTTTACTTCTATTAGAATATCTGATGAAGATACCTTTGTCGAATTTAGGTTCAAATTTATCTAAATTATCTTTTGTATTAGGAATAAAACACTTACTACCAAAAACTTTAAAATAAGCTACTATGGGTTTCTTACTATAAAGTAATTTATATGGTGTTTTATTAGTTAATGGTCTAATTAAAATCCTATTTAATATATAACAAGATGTAGCGACTGCTTCAGCCCAAAAGTTTTTAGGTAAGTTACTATCAGAAAGCATTGTTCTAGCACACTCTTGAATTGTTCTATTCTTACGTTCTACCACTCCGTTTTGTTGTGGAGTTCTTGGAAAAGAGAAATTATGAGTTATTTCCTTTTTATTGCAGAATCTCTCAAAATTTTAATTTTCAAATTCCCCACCGTGATCACTACGAATAGTTATAATTTTTAAAGAAAGTTGGTTTTGAAGTCTTTTTGTAAAAAAATTAAATGAATCAAAATTATCACTTTTATGTTTCATAAAAATTGTCCATGTAAACCTAGAATAATCATCTACAATTACAAAGACATATTTATTGTGATTTATTGATTGAATTTGAGATGGACCAAATAAATCTAGATGAAGTAACTCAAGAGGTTTTGAAGTTGGAATCGTATCTTTTAATTTGAAAGAACTTTTCCTAAGTTTTCCTAATTTGCAAGCATCACATATACTATCTACTTTAAAGTTTAACTTGGGAAGACCTCTAACTAAGTCAAGTTTTGATAACCTAGATAACAGTTTGAAATTTAAATGACCAAGTCTTTTATGCCAAATCCAAGGGTCACTTGTATTAGCCAAAAGACATAAGTTATCATTTGAAACTTTCATACTAAGGATGTAAATATTTTTCTTCCTAATTCCTTCAAATATAATATTTGAATTATTATCTTCGATGTGACACTTATCTTTTTCAAATTTAATCTTGTATTCTTTATCGCAAAGTTGACTAATGCTAAGCAGATTGTGTTTCAGATTCTTAACTAATAAAACATTAGAAATAGTAGGAGTTTTAGAGTTACCGACATTGCCGATGCCAATCACATATCCTTTTGAGTTGTCTCCAAAATTAACCAATCGTCCATCTTTATAGATAATAACATTCAGCATATCTGGATTACCTGTCACGTGTCTTGAATATCCACTATCAAGTATCCACTTATTCTTCTTGATTTGCATAATTTTTCCATTGAGTGTTGATTCTTCAAAGGCCATATAACAATTTTCTTTCTACATAGAATAAAAACTTGGTAGATAACTTGGTTTTCTATAATAACTATATTCAGACTTATGAGACAATGATGATTTGAACAGTTTTAAACTAGTGTTAACAAAATCCCCAAAAAATAGCCATTTTAAAAACTTTTTCAAAATTTAGATTATGAAAACTTTAAAAACCTTGCTTTTATACCAAATGTGAGAAATGCGGATTACGGATCTTAAGGCTGGAATAACACTAGAGAAGGGGTGAATAGTGTTTTGTGGATTTTCTAATTCTTTTTGAAACTTATATAAATTTAATCACCAACAAATGCAATTCACAAACACAGATATAATCACAGAATCAGACATAGATGCAAATAATAAATAAAAGCAGTAAAGGAAAGAACACACCAAGATTTTATACTGGTTCGAAGTTACCCTACATCCAGTCCCGTACAAACGTACAGATTTCTTATCAAAAATAATCTCCCATATTACACCCTCGATTTCAAGGCCATGAGGTACACCCTCCTGTATTCGAGTCTGGGGCAATTTCTCTTGATTTACCAGGCCACAAGGTCACCTAATCGATTTCCGGGGCAACAATCACACCCAATTGATTTCAAGGCTCAACACCACCTTTTAATCAATAGTTTGATTTACAAATAATCCTATAACTCTGAATAGCACTGAGATCTTATGGAGAGAGTGGCAGAGAATCAAACAAGAGATAATCAAGTTTGATTCACTTGGTATTTCGGCAGAGTATAGTTTGGGATTCTTTAGGATAAATGTGGAAGATGAAGAGAAGAGAAAACAAGTGAAATCTGATGATAAATTCGTTTAGAACTATTGGTATTTATAGGAAATCAATAGCCATATCTATTCGTGAAAGGATGCGACGAATAGACACTTCTTTTGAAAATTTTAATTTTGAATTTAACGGGCACTATGTCGACATGGGGGGTTGAGTGATGTCGACATGCTATAGGCAAAATTGATGATTTTGATTTTCTTATTAAAATTGATTTTTATAATTTGTCAAAACGATTTCTAAACTTTGTAAATATATTTGAATATAGTTTAAACATATAAAAGAGTTTAGAAAGTAATTTTTAATATATATAATCTTAATCTATAAAGTGATTTAAAATTTGAGTATATAAATATTTTAAAGCTAAATATTTAAAACAAGAGATGGTTTTAAAACAAGGACAATTTTGAAATCAAAATATTAAAAATGATAAAAACAGTTTTGAGGCTAAAATATTTCAAACAAGAGAGATGTCTTTTTGAAAAGAAAGTTTTGAAAACATTTTTTAAAAACAAGAGATATATTTTTGAAAAACATTTTTATAAAATTAGTGGATATCAAAATAGGACCACTTTATGTTCCACTAGATATTGTCGTGGGTTCTATCCCACTAGGGTTCCATCCCTTTAACAGGTTCGAAGTGGATTCCATTCCACGAATAAATTTCGAATAAAGATGTAAGTGCTTTCAAGAAGTTTTAACATAATTCTAGACTCAATACTTATCTTGTACTATTAAAATCTTGAACTCTTCATTACTTGATTACTTGATACTCATGAGTCTTCAATCTTGATATCTTTGATCTTTAAATTCATCAGTCTTGTATCTCTATACTGTACAGTCTTCATTCTTGGTACCTGCATGTTTATATCCTGCATATACATATACATATATATATATATCTAAACTATAATGTTAGTATTTATATTTTATAACAAGTCCTAAGGTTGTTGTCATCAAAACCATCCTTCTCAAGGACTAACAGATTAATCATATATCATTATGAATTTTTTTCCATGGAATTTGATGATGGAAAAGCCCAAGTTTTGAGCTAAATTTACCAAAGGGAATATTACTTAAGATTAAGTAATTATGAGACATGAAAGATTATTTATTGAACATAATTAAATGATGGATGTTATATGTTCTTGTGTTTACTTGATCGGTTATTGTGCATGTTGTTATCCATTTATGACCCATAATTGCATTATGGGGTGTTAAGGGGCAGAATAACCATATACGCATACATGTGTGCGTGCACGTGCAATAGTATAATGTGTACATGGTTTAACGTGCTCGTGTATCGATGTTGGAATTTACACTGTAATGGACAATTAGCCCCTCATGCATACTATGATATTGTCTAAATATATACAAATGCACATTAAGATTATTTTATAAATAAATACTCACACACACACAGATATATATATATATATATATATATATATATGTGTGTGTGTGTGTGTGTGTGTGTGAAAATTTAATTATGTATTTATTATAAAATATAGGCTATAAATTATTTATATAAATCATTTATGAGATATATGAAAATATATGTGTGTGTGTATAATTAAATTTCAAAATTATTTTAAATATTAGTTTGTAAAATAATTTAAAATCTTTATCAAATATTATGAAAACAAAATTAATAATTTTTTTAACGTATACATACTCACAAGTGTGTGTGTATATATATATATATTATATACATATAGTAATTTAATTAATTAATATATATATATAATAATTTTTTTATTAAATGCATGCATTTGCTTCAGCTCAAGGTTTGGAAATGTTTTAAAAAAATTTAGTTCAAATAATTTTTTAGTAAAGTATACTTTGAAAATTAAAATCCATGCGGATTTAATAAATAAAAATGTTTAAAAATCATAACTAAAGTCCAAATGCATATTTTACAATGTATATAAAAAAGATTATAAAATTATATTATTTATAAATATATTTTGTTTGTTTAGCTAATTTTAAATCAAAAAAATTAGTTTAAAATGTTTTTATATATAAAAAATTACTTTATTTACCATCGAATGGTTTTAGATACGTATAAAAAAATTAAAAAATTGAAATACATATATCACATGAATTAATGTTTTATATTTAAGTTTAAGTGATAAAATCATTTAATAATAATATTTTAATAAATTATTTTTATCATCAGGGCATGAGCTACATGATGACTTCTACACAATTTTTATTTATTTATTTATTTTTTACACACACACAGATATATATATATATATATAACCATCGACGTGTGACAATACAGTATAATACACCGATTTATGATAAGGTCTATCCAGCTAACATATGAATGATTGATCAACTAAACAATTAAAACGATTAATATAACTGAAGCATACCTTTCAGCAAGGCCTAGAGATTACACTTCGAAATGATGAAATGGCTCCTTGAATAGAATTCCAAGTTCTGGGGATGATGGCTCCCGAACTACTTTACCACCAATGATCGAATCGAAGAATTTTGATGTGATTTAAGATTGGATTTCTTTTGGGTTTAAACAGGGGTTTGCTTTTTGAATTTGCAGGAGAAAGGATAGCAAAATGTCTCAAAATAATTGGTGTAGAGAGTGGCATATAAATAGGAAGTTAAATGGAGAGACAAGTGAATCACATCCTTATCTCTTTCTTACCAATTCCACTCTTTTAGACCATTCAAAAGCCTCCCTTTTTCCCCAACACTTGGCTGGCCTATCCAAGCTATTTTGGCTGAAATTTCGATGCCCCATATGGGACTCAAAACCAATTCCAGCCCGAACAATGTTCATTGCATTTAAATCTAAAGTTAAACACATATCAGTATCGTATATCGATTAATAAATTTATAACTATTATAAGTACATTGTTTAACATTATTCAACACATCAAATACAAAATTTTATAATTAATATTTCATAAATATTAATTAATTTAATTAATTTATAACAATTACAAATTATTTAAATATAGTGATAAAAGGAGTATTCATCGTTTCGGTTATGTGACCCTTGGATGTAAATTTGGTCAGCGATTAACATCGAACAATTCGATCATTAACATTCACATGTCACTTAGTAGGCGATGTGACATTATGACCAAATTTATCACTTATTCGGTTTCGATAAAATCCAATTTTACTTTATTAAGCATTACCCGATTGTGACAATTATTTATACCAATTCTCTATGTAAAAACTATCACTCTAGACTTATGGAATTTTGTAGTGGTCAAAATTCCAATATCATCCATACTCAACTATATAATCCAAACATAAAGTCCTTGGTTTAATATTAATTATTATTATTAATCGAACGACTCTGGTTAGAGACTTTGAGTTGATTTCAGTTGACCATGATACTAACCTTATATAACCGAGCAGATGAATCCTCTCTTTAATAGTGTTTTACTTCCAATTCTTCCACTTGACCGAACTATAATCGTTCAATGGATAGTGTGCTATGATTTAATTATAATCAAAGTGGAATTTCCACATTGAAGCTCGATGGTATTCTCAAGTTGAGGGAATTGTGCAATATTATCACATCGATTCTACTTGATCTTAGTTATATTAACCAACAGAAAACTATTCAGTGAGTTATTCCATAGTTATCCACTAACTATCATTACGTAACCCCAGCAGTCATGGGTAATACACTACCCAACATTTAGAGAGCGTTACGTACTCTAGTCTCAATGGATGCATCGATATTTAGTCTCAATACATCTTGACTAGGAATATTTAAAATGGTATGTTTATATTATTATGAAAAATCACTCATGGTTACAACGCATTATGTAACACACCATAATTTTTACAATAAATAATCTAAAAAGATATTAATTAATGAATAGTAAAGTAGAAAAATAGAATTTTCACAAACGTTTGAATTTGGCTATAAAACTTGCACCATTGAGTTCATGATGATTTTCTAATTAATTTTCATATATAACGTTTTTCGATCGGAGTTCAAACAAAAGTGTTATTGACGTTTGAAGCTTTTGAATCGAAAAAACTATATATGTAATTAAGGAAATAAAATTTAATTAGTAAAATAAATTAACGTTAATTAATGTTAACGGCTACTTAGGGTTTAAAAAAGGTAACGTAAAGGAAAAACAGAGACAAATGGTCTTGCCCAAACATATAAGGTATCGAATTAACAAACGTTAACAGTGATAATAATCAACCTAATTAGCATTGACCGATTGACTCCTAGCTTTGGCTAGTAGATAGAATAGTGATAAAATTAACGGTTTAAGAGAAGAATTAATATATATATATATATAATATATATATAAGTTAGAGGCAAGGCATAAATCAAATAACAAACAACAGAAAGAATGACGAGTAATTAATGTAAACAAAAAAGTATGTAAACTCCACTAAACAATGGAGTGTAGTAAATATTAAAAGGAATAGAAAGAAAAGTTCAATAAAAAGAAATGGAAACAAATGAGAAAAGATAGCTAGATTTTATTTTAGAAGAAAGCGGTAAATGACCTTAAATTGGATAAGAAGTAAACGCTTGAAGAATTAAAGAAATGTTATTAAAAATTGAACATTGGAGGCCTAATAATCAAATAAGTATGAAAGAATACACACACACACATATATATATACATATATATATATATATACACGTACACACGTAGCCTCAAGTATGTGTTTATGATGGGTGTGAATTATTAAAGTTAGTAAATAACTTAGATGGATAAGAATTACATAGTTATTATAATGGGTTGGAATGCAAGGTCAGTAGTGTTACACAACAGAAGTCTTCCCACCGCAAGTGGCAACCAACAGTTGTGTATACATTATACTAATGTGGGATATACCCAACTGTAGGACCTATGAAATTATATACGCTTGCATATAGGTAAAGGGATGCCCCAGTAGGGTCTACTTCAGTCTTTCTAGTAGGGGTATTGCCTTGATTGTAATAGGCAATCTAAATGGGATGGTGAGCAAGGATCGACGCGATGTTAGTGTATTGGTACCATATTAGGGTGTAGGAGCTGTACAAAGGTCGAGAACGTCATCAGTCCCGAATGGTAAGCGGAAAGACGAGGGTTACACCTAAACAGGCTACACCTCCTACTAGTTTAGATCACGTTTAGGTCATGCACCGCCACAGTTGTTTGCTAGATTGTTTGTTAGGGGCAAGGCTAGATAACCCTTAAAGGTCTTTCAAAACGAGTAGGGTAGTACGAGGAACCGAGTCCTCTTGTAACATCCCTAATTTTTGACAACATTGTTCAGGAAATTTAATTAGGTAAATTAAATAGAATAATGATGATAAAGAGACTGAGATTTGAATAAATTATATATATATAAGGCCATGCTTATTAACAAGATAAATAGGCTTTAAATTGGTTTATTGGTTAATTAAACTACACATGGGCATGTTACTAAATTAGCTAATTTATTATACACGGCTATATCTTTTTGTAATTGTCCATTCACGTTTCATTTTTTCCACTTTCACAAAAGAAAAATCTAAAACCTTAACCAAAGCTGGCAATTACCAAGGAAGAAAGGAAGAAATTTATCTAAAGCTAAGGATCTAATGCTAGAGAAGATTAATCAACAACAAATCTCAAATTCCTTATCAAGTCCAAAGTGAAGAATAATCTCATACCATCTCTATTTTTATTCTATGATTATATGGTTTTAGATTTATGATTTAAATTCGTTTTTGTGATAAAATGGATGATGATATGCTTGAGTTATATTATGTTGATTTATTTTAATTCATACGCACATGAATTTGCACGGTTTTGATGTAAAACCTAGAATCTATGATTTCAGATTGCCATGGAAAATTTTTATGTTAAGCAAAACATGATTTTGGAGATGGGTTTTAATTTTCAGAATTTTCTAAGCTATGGAAATTTTATTATGAATTTTTGATGAAAAACATGATGTAAGTGGGTTCAAAATTTTATTTTGAAAATTTCAGGAAGAAATTGGGGCTAAAATTTTAATATGTTTGATTACATGATGAAATTGAATTTCTGTGATTTTTGGGGATTTTTCTTAGTTGATTTACTAGGGAAATTAAATTATTTTAAAAGAAGGATATTTCTAAAATAATTGGTTTTAGTATATGGAAGGGCTTAAACTTTACTTTTTCATGGTTTGATCTGATATAAATGCGGCAGTTTTAAATGTAAAGTATTTGAAAAGTTTTTATGGCAGCCAATCAATGTTTTACAAATATGCAAGTTGTTATAAAGTAATCACTAAATGTTGCAACAATTCAGCATTTAACCAGAAAAAGGTGTTCCACCTCAGATAGTAAGTACCTTTCGACTCCTTAGATTCCGCCTTGTCCCAGTCGAAACCTACATAGTCAAAACAAATGCACATGGTATCACATAGTCAAAAGTAAGCTTTCGATGGATTCGAAACCCTGCTTCATTTTCAAAAGTTAAGTTCTTGCCTTGTTTTACCTAAAGCTTTCGACACAGTCGAAACATATGCTTTCAAAAAGGTTTTATAATTACTTTCGAAGGGATACCTTTTTCTTAAAAACTAGAGCTTTCGACTGGATTGGTTTTGACCTAGTCGAAGCCTAGCCACTACTCTACCTTTCGACTATATTGACCAGCAATGCTATCGAAAGGTTATCCATATTTTTACCTTAAACTAAGCCTTTTTCCTAATTGCTTTTGAAGGGGTTGAGGGTTTTGAAGGTGATGGAGTCGGAAGGCGACTCTGTTCTTCAAAGTTTTAATTTTTTTTAAAGGCCTTTGCTTTCGACTAGATGGTTCCGACACCATCAACTTTTTCCCAAATATATTTTCAGTTGGTTTCGAAAGAGATACTTTCGTATATAACCATTTTGACCCAAGTGTTGTTTTAAGGAGTAAAACCAATGCTTTTTAAAGGGGTATTTTCATTTGTTTCGAAGCACTATATTTTAAAAGAATATTTGATACCTTCAAAAGGTATAATTGGTTTCGAAAGAGAGTATTTATCAACGGCTCCGAAAAGTGTATATATATGTTTTGAAAAGAATTTAGCTTTCGAAGGAGGTCATTCAGATGTTTCGAAAGAGATGTTTTTAAAAACATAAACCCAATCTCAATTTAAAGTAATAACCATGGCATAAATAAACAAAGTGTTTTGAAATGATGAAGTTTTCCTTGATTTAAAAGGGTTAAAGGGTTTAACCAGGATATATATATATAAATAAAGAGGTTTTCAAGGATAATGAACCACAGGTGTTATTGTTATTTTGTTGCTATGTTTACATCTTCATATATTTATTCACATTGTTATTAAACCATAACTGTATTTTGGGGGAAGGGGCAGAATAACCAAATAGGTTGACTCAGTAGTGAATATAACTTAATAGATGTTAAAATTTTAATTAAAGATATTGGCAGGGGCTAATAGGTTTACAATAAGCCCATGAAAACTATATGATATTGGCGGGGGCCAATAGGTTCATAGTCAGCCTATGAAAACTATGATTTGATACTAGCAGGGGCTAGTACGTTTGTAGTTAGCCAATGAAAACTATATCCGGATTATGATATTGATAGATAGTAAATAGGTTCCTAGTTAGCCCATGAAAACTAGGATATGTAAAATGATATTGAAGTTACCAATAGTGTGATAACCCGGATTTTTAGACATCTGTTAATTGGTAATTAACTGGATTAAAAGTACTGATTTATAAGTTGAACGAATAAAATTCTGATAAATATCTGGATATATATATATATATATAGATTTGGAAACTATAACAAGTATTGAATTACAAATCTCTGGAGATGATAAATCTTATAGTATATAAGTAAATAATATATTTTATTTAATTCAAAATAAGATATCCATATATATATGAATAAATAATATACAAGCTTTATAATGTATATGAGTGTATATATATATGCCTATGAAATAAAATATTGGGAAGTTTGTTATAATATGGATAAGTTGTATTTAAGGTAATATTTTGTTCTCCTTAAAGAATATTATTTATTTAGAAAAGCATTTATTAATTTACATATGCATTTATTAATTAGGAAAATTAAAATAAAAAAATATAAATGCATGCACTTGACATTTGTAAGCTAAGATAGCATGCAAAATTACAAGTGTCAAAATTATTGTTTAAATTGTTCTCTTCATTATCAAATTATATAAAAGAAAATGTTATAGAGAAGCAAGGCCGTACATATATCTCTACCCCTACTCTTTCATTTTTGCTTCATCTCTCAAAAATCTGAAAAAGAAAGAAAAACTAAAACCTGAAATAAAAAGTGAAAGCTAAGCAACTTCTTCAAGTTTTCAGCTAAGCAAGCAGATCAATAAACAAACTAGTATATGGATTCAATTCAACTAGATCAAGTAAATTCATCTCAGTAACCAAGCATTTCAACAACTTCTAATTCCAGTTTCAAGGATCATCGAGCAATCAAACTCTTTCAAGTTTCAACTGTATAAAGCAAGATTCAATTTAATAAAATATTCAAGCTTCCAGTTTCAGATTAAAAAGGGAAAACCTGTTCTCTGTTCTAAAGTTAAAGGTGAGTAAACTAACCTTTTTTAAAAAGTTTAAACCTGTTATATCTTGATTTGTATGTGATAAATACTTGAAGTAAAATTGTGGAAAATGTTTGTATGAATGTAAATAGGCTTGCATGTGTATATATATATGTGTAGACTTAGATATGCATGTCTGTATATAAATAAACAGACCTCTGTTTGGTTTTACAGACCCAAACAAGTTCAAAAATCAATTTCTCTTCCCCTAATCTTCTATAGGTTATGATGTATAAACCAAATATGTTGGGAATAACAAGATATTAGTTTTAAAAATATTTTCAAGTAAAATTTGAAGGTAGTTTTACTGGTAGAAGAGAATTACAGTGAAAAATCAATTAAAGTCCGAAAATCAAGTATCCAAATTCCACGTTTTAGATATATGATCTGATTCGTATTAAAGAATGGTGATTTTTGATAATCATATCATGATTTTTAAGATTGAATTTGATGGGAATTCTCGAGTTGAACGGTATTTGCATTCGCGTCAATTTACGGCGATCGGAGAGGAGATGGATCTCGTGATCGTAGCTGAAGCATGCTTGGTGGTCGGGGATCATCAGAAAAATACTCGGTGAGTTTATAATTCACTGAGGCGGCGGTACGATGTCGATTTAGGGTTTAAACCCAAGTTTTGGATGAGGTCGAAAATCGAGCTGCTGCATCGTCGTGGATGAACTAGAGATGATCGGACCGGTAGGGATCGATGCGTGGTTGATCGGCGAAGCTCTGGACGGAGTTGCAAGGCCTCTAGTGGCCTGAGGCGGCGGGTCGAGGCATTTTTGGGTGATCCAGTTTGTTCCAGTGGGTAGTCGAGTTGCTCGAATTCGATTTGCATGTGAGTTCGTCGATTTGGGTGGTCTGAGGGCTTGAGTAGGTTGTTGTCGTCATGTTGATGGTCGCAGCATCGACCGGAAGTGGTCGGAGCATCTGTGCACGTGCACATGTATCAGGGAGTATCGGTAGTTTGTATTTGGGGAAGAAGATGGTGGTCTTAGGTTTGTACTCGGGAAAGAGAAGGAATGGCTCGAGTGTGCATTCGGGTCGTACGCGATTGTGTTTCCAGTTTTCAAACTTAAATCAAAACAGAAAAAAAAAAAGAGGGTTTTGACTCGGGATTTTGCTCGGGTAATCTGGTATTTGGCTCGGGTAGGATCTCGAGTCGTCTCGGGTTGATGTTGTTGCAGTTTTTAAGTTTTTAAATTAAACAAATTTTAAAAGTTAAATAACTTCTTAATTTATTCTTTTAAATAATAAATGTTTATCCAAGTTTGAAATTAGCTCAAGGTTTTAAAATAAAATTATTTTAAATAAACTAAGTTTAAAGTGTTTAATATTTATATAACTTTTATTTTAAAAGTTTATTTTAAATAAACTTAATAATGAAATTAAGGAATTAATTAAGATGATAATATGTTTTTAAAGGTTAATTAACTTAAAGGTCTAAGTTAATTGGTTAATGATAAATAATTCCAAAGGGTATTAATAAGATTAAATAATATTTAAAGTAATTAATTAAGAAAAATGGTTTATCTTTTAATTAATTGAAGTCTTAAGTAATTAAAGATTTATTAATTAATGAAAGTAATTAAAGGATAAATACTTAATGTAGGTAATTAAAGATTGATTAGAGGTTAATTAATTTAATGATTAAGGTTAATTAAATAATGATTAAAGGTTAATTAATTAATAATTAAGGATTAATTAATTAATAATTAAGGATAATTAATCAGTAATTAAAGGATAATTAATGAAAGTAATTATGTGATCAATTAATTAAATAATTAATTAAAATGGTTTGTAATTACTTAATGTTAATTAAGCAGGGTTAGGAAATTAATCCATAAGTAATTAATTAATTTTAAGTTAATTAAACTAATTATAAATTAAGTGATCAATTAATCTTGCTTATGGATGATAGGATTATATTAAATACCTTGAATTATTTTGATACCCTTAATATGTGATTGTGATGCTCTGTGATATGAATTGCCTTGGATTGTGCTGTGACATCTGTGATGTATTACTTTGTGGATGTGATCTTTTGACATCCATGGATTATCTATCTGTAATGGAATTGCTAGTGTGAATATGTTACTATGAATATAAATTGATTTGTTTTCACTTAAACAACTTGGATTTAAGATGACATTGGTTTCGAAGAGACCGGGGTCGGGTATCAATAAATACCCGAAACCACTTCGATTTGAAATCTTCTATAACTCTTTATAAATTTATATGTAATATCAATAGGCCGGTTTGGGATAATATGGACTATTTAAAACTAAGTTGGATACTTAGATATTGTTTTGTGAAAAATAAGTGATGACTATATAAGTTGTTTACGTATAGTAAGTACGAGTTACCCCGGGTTTTAAATAAGTTCTATGAATTGGAATTTCTTGTTAGATGAGTTTACTCACGCTGGTTTCCAGCCTGACCCGGGTGTTACTTTGATGTAATGCTCGGGTCAGACCGAGTATTACAGATTTCCAGGTAAGGACGTTCTGGAGCTCAAGAGGCGAACTGGATGGCAGGAACGTATGGAGTGTATTCCACTGTGATATATTATAGTTGTCCGAGACATGTTATTTTAACTGTCCAGTGATTGTGAAATGTTATAACTCTGATGTATTAAAATGTAATTGACTGATACAGTTTTCTTTGTATAACTGATATTATTATTTGATATTGTATTTTGATCCGCTGCGAATGTGAGAATCTGTGTCTTGTTCTGTTTCTTTCTTCTATCTCTTTTCTTTTTCTTCTAACTATCTGGAAATTTCGGGTTCGAAATCTCCGGGTCGTTACAAATAGTTTCTTAGTGATCCCATGAAAACTATGAAACTGGACAGATAGTCCATAAACATTTATAAGGTTAATAGTAACCCTTAAAACTATAACTGGGACATATATTCAGAATAAATAGGGATGGGTAATCCAGATTTGTTTTACTTGTTTTGCATATCATCATAATATTTTGAAATACTATATTTTTAACCATTGTGGATGCAGGAGCATAGTATATGGTTTTATAAATGTTTTAGGACACTAGTGAGAGGAAAACCCATTCCGCTAAGCGGCGTGGTCTCACTAGATATCCAAATGGTTTGAGATGGTAGATTATTATTCATACCAGGCTTTATGTCTGACTCGAAGTCTATGTTTTCCCCTTAAACTCACGGGTACTCAATTGATTTTTAGTAGGTTCAGAGTTAAGGTTTCCAGGTGTTCTTTTAGACGAATAAAGCTTCCAAGGACGTTCAGAAGGCAAGCGAGTTATTAGAGTTCTTTTATTTTCGTCGTGTGTTTTGTTTGTAAAGGCAAATCATTTTCTTGCCTATCTATATACTCTGATCATCTAAGTGGCATCTTCATATGTCAGTCTTGGCGTATTTTGTAATAATTATATGTTATCTGAACGTGATCTGCAAACTGGGATTATGTAATTAATTTGGAATATTTTGAAATGGAATGTGGAATTTGTTTTTTGTTAAATTTTTTCCATATTCTTGTGTTTCTGTGTATCAATGTATCTAATATCGCCGCGTTTGGTCATCGAGGATAAATAACTATGGATGACTGCAGCATCCATAGCCATTAGTTTTGGACCTCCAAATAGGGGGATGTTACACGTCCATGGTCCGTGGAGCTGAGTCCATAATAAGGAGCAGACAAGTAAGTAAATCTCCAAGGCGAGAGAGGATATGGCTAAACTATTATGATGTTGTTATTAGGTACTATGGGATTTCCTAGTTATGCACGATGACAAGGACGTGATGCTGCGTTGAAGATGGATCCCGATGAGGTGCTGAGTTACGGATACTCGCAGGGATAGTATCTTGGTCTAAAGGGAGACCGTCGTACTTATACATACATACATACATACATACATACACGTATATATATATATGAGCATGTAGTTATTGTCTACCTAGGGCAAATGGGGCGTATCGTACGCGTACATGGAATCGAGATGACTAAGTAAAATAAAATGACATAATATGTGATGGAAGGAAATCGGCATAAACTAGTGTTATGTGTAAAATGTATTATATATCAGTCATCAGAATGTTTTTATGGTCTTTTCCTCATTACAACCCGTAGGAGCTTTTGAGGGATAGGTACCGGTTCAAGGCAGGAACAGTGGAAGGACGGGTTTCCTTATGTATGCTTGACACTAACAAACACACTAGATATTGGAAGTGTCAATCTTGGTCCGTAACTCTATGATTTATTATACTTTACTAATCCGCTGTGATTATATAGATAGTGCTACGTTAAGCATTTATTTGTTTATTTATAGGATACCAAACCAATGATCCATACTTTGGTAGACTTGGTTTATCGATTTAGCATTAATTCAAGCCCATTAGTGTGCGGGTAGTTGCATTTGGTATTAGAGCATAGGTTAATCGATCTTGAAAAAAAATTAGAAAACGTTGAGTGAACGTATTTGTATTTTGCCTATAAATATAAATATATTATACGCCAAATCCTATAAACTCCGACTATATAGTAGTTACAACCATACGATAAAAGATGGATAAGTCGATTATGAGTCAGAACATTGGACGAAGTTGAGAATGTACACCTACCCCGATTACCCCACAAAAAAAGGTCATATGGAAAGGCATGACTTAAGAAGAGCATGTGTGCATCATATGGAAGGTCCCTGAAGCTGGAAAGTATGTGACTCCCTAGTTAGGCCCTCAATAGCCTAATGGTTGTAGATCCCCGCAAGAGTGCCGATTGATGATGTACTGTAGGTTCGGATAAAGGGAAAGTAAGGATCCATATGTTACAGATATCCAAAATCAAGAATTAAATGAGTTCCCAAAGGATTGTGTGTAGCAGTCACTCCAAGATAATAGCTGGATTTTTAATATTTTGGAAAAAGATAAGTCAATGAATAAGTTAAAAGAAGAAAAGTCCAAAAGAAGGGACGAATAAAAATCCACTCTGAGTCCAGCCCAATATGAAAGAATTTAATAAAGGTTGAAAAAAAAATATCTGAAAGGATTTTCAAAGGAGTTAATTGAGGGTAGAAAAAACATATTTTTGAAAAGTAGGTAAGTAGTAGAGTTTTATAAAAATAAAAATATTTATGTTTTATAAAATAAAAAGTTATTGTAGTGATTAAATTTAGTTAAGTTGGGAATTTCCATAAATGGGTTAAAAAGTTACTCATTTGAAAAAAAATGGTGTATATAGCTTGTTAGTTTTTCTAAGAAGAAAGAAAATTTTAATGTAGAAAAATTATTTTCGAGGTGGACAATAGAAAGTGGTACCAGTTTTAATGGGATAAACAATAACAGGATAGGAAAATTAAAATTTGAAGGCAGAATAATAGAATAAAGCGGTAGGCGAATGCACCGCGGTAGGTAGTCAAGAGTTTTCTAAAATAACCAGGGCAGAGGTGGAGAAGATGGAGACAGAATGAAGTAGCGGTGGTTAATATATAGTAAATTAATATTTGGTTTGGCCCATAAAGGATCCAGGTTCAATCTAGCCCAAAATAATCAAGCATTCGACCAAAGGGTATGAACGGTTGGCTGGTCGCTATTCTGGAGCGATATAATTCGCGTCTAGGATGAGTCTCTTCATTTCCACCAAAACCGCTCTTCCTCCAAAAATGATTGCGACTCCCTCCTCCTCCTTAGCACCGCCTGCCACCACCCGAGTCACCGAGCATCGACGTCGATCACCTCTAGCAGCCCCAGGCAGTGACGCGATGAATCCACTGCCCAAAAAATCCATCAATTTCCAAGCCCCGGATCTACTTCAAAATCAAAAATTATGGCCCTTCCACACAACACCATTGCCTCCCGACACCCAAGGCTAACCCCACTTCACACTTCTGTAGGGAAGACCAGTGAAGTTTGAGGACTTCGCGGCCTATGATTTGGAGAACCTGTTCACAGCTACAGGACTATTTTAGATTATTCACTACGACATGTTTGAGCAGGAGTGCTAATCCAAGTGCATGTGTCTGTTTGACGCTAATCAGGTGTCCACGTTAGATGAGCATGAGGCTAGTTTAACATCCGAAGTAAGAGGGATAGAGATTCAGATAATGGATGCGCAATTCAGTGGGTTCTCACATATCTCCGCAGTAGGAGAAGACTTAGAGGACACCGAGACCATCGATCTTGCCATTTTAGAGCAGATCTTTCTTCAGGGAACATGTAGCTGGTAGATGGAGAACTTGCAGGCCCAAGCCCACCTGGTTACCCACATTATCTAGCACAACATCATCCCAAGATCGGAAGCTATGACCAGATTTATCCTCTCATCTAGAAAGCCACCTACACCATTATGGATGGTATTCAGGTGAACTGGGCAAAAGTGATCATGGTCCAATATGCAGGTCCAGGAGCAGGGACCCGAAGGAGCTACTTTCTATACTGTCGTTTTTTCACTTTCGTCTTTCGACTATTTGGGGTAAACCTTTGAGGTGAGCCGATAGAGAGTAAGGTATCACCACCATTAGATAAATCCTCCCTTAGGAGGATGAGGATAGAGGCGCCACCCTGTAGATTTTAGAGCACAGCAGCAGCAAGAGGCGAGGTCGGTGCACATGGATTGGGACCTTGGCTGCATCAGCAGGCCGTAGAGTAGCTGCAAGCCCCCAACTAAAGAGCGATCCAAGATTCCCAGCTCTGGATCGATGTCGAGCTACGAGCGATGGGCGACAGTAGTAGATAATGCAGGAGCAGCAGTAGTAAATACGAGCACATCAGTAATGCCAGGGGTGTAAACTAGGGGGCATAGCCACCATGATCCGATCACTTAGGTGCGGCTGTGACTCTAGCTCTCGCGGAGGACCATCTCCAAGCCCATAAGTAGTAGTATCTAGTAATAGTAGTTGAGTTTACTTCCCGCGGTTGTTTTTCTTTTAGGATTGAGTTGTAAGAATTAGTTGTTTTTGTTGCATAAAAACGCATATGATATTAACGGAAATGTTCCTTTTTATTTGTTTTCTGTGTGGACCATGATATTATTTGGAATAAAGTAAAACAAGAAAATTTCAAGAAAGATAATTAACTAATGCAAAAGAAAAGAAAATGGTAAAAGACTAGAAGTTATAAAAATAAATTAGGGAAATTTATTTAATTAACTACTAAAGGAAATAAGATTTATGTCCGAAAAAGTAGAAATTTTTTGAGAGTAAATTTTGGAAAGCGGAGGACAGGGAAAAGCTGTAGCGAAGCCACAGATCAATATCCCTATACCTTAAAAGCTGAAATTTATAAATGAACTTGCATGCTAATTATTATTATAAAATAAAATAAAATTTGAAATTTAATATTTACCGTGTAATAGAATATGGTTCATTATGGACATTAAACTATCGACTAAACTCCGACTGCGTAGGATATGGCATGAACTATTTAAAAAATACACATATACACTTTTTGAAATTTTATTTAAAATTCTTGGTTTTGAGAAATAAAATACTTTTGTGAAAAGTTTTGAAAAAAAATGGAGTTTTCAAAGATTTAAAAAAAATTCCTAAATATTTTAAGACTTTTAAATTGAAAAGGTTTTCGATTTTTGCATTGCCACATGCTTAGTGTGGAGAAAAGTTAACGACGCAGTAAGTATAGGTTTTACTCTACAGCAGAAGTAACAGTAAAATAAAATACGATTAGGGATGAGGAAAAAAGCTGTTTTAGCTATGAGCTCTTTTCCTCTATACCTTATCAATAGATGCTTTTTTTTTTGAAATAACTCCGTTTTAAAAGTGCAAAAATTTAAAGATTAAATTACAATTTACTTATGTGAACTGTACTTGAAAAAGTTGAAAAGAGAACTCTGGGCATCAGAGAAGGTTCCAAGGTATAGTGAGAAATATGGCAGAAAGATTGAAATATGAAATTCTACATTTAAACCCTTTTCCCGGCATGAAGAAAATTGTCTTAGAAATCTAATTTTTTTTTAAATTTTGGATGTTAGAAATGGTGTGCTAGGAATTCAGATGTTTGGAATTGAATGCAAAATTGATTGAACAATACTTCTATTCATAAAAGTGTGGGAAAATTTGGATGCAAAACAAAGTTTTTGATTTTTCAAAATTTACATACATATAGAACTGTCTGTATATGTAGGTTGTTTGCACTATATTTTCAAAATTGTTTTAAAGGAATGCATTCATATAGGAGGCATGATTTAGAATTGCTCGGTATGCATATCATATATGTTGTGATACATGGTGTACTTGTATACGATTGGCTGCAAAAATTTGTTTAATTGCTTGGAATGTTTAGAATGGTTGTGTGTTATGTTCTGTGATTTTGTCCTTAAGAAATTTCGAGGACGAAATTCTTTTAAAGGGGAGAATGTAAATACCCATAATTTTTATAATAATTAATTTAAAAAGAAATTAATTAATAAATAGTAACGTCGAAAAATAGAATTATCGCAAACGTCGGAATTTGGCTATGAAACTTGCACCATCGAGTTCATAGCTATTTTCCGATCAATTTTCACATATAAAGTTTTCTGATTGGAGTTTAAACAAAAAATTTATTAGGGTTTAAAGTTTTTGAATCGAAAATAATTATATGTAATTAAGGGAATAAAGTGTAACTAGTAAAATAAATTAATATTAATTAACGTTAATGGTTGCTTATGGTTTAAGAAAGTTAACGTGAATGAAAAGCAGAAACTAATGGTCTCGCCCAAACATATAAGGTATCGAATTAACAAACATTAACGGCAATAATAATTAACCTAATCAACATCAATAGGTCAACCCCTAACTTGGGCTGGTCGATTGCTGGCGATCGACCGGTAGGGGTGCGGCAATCGACCGGCTGAGAAGTTAAATATGTAATATTGACATGGCTGAACGACCTAGATTTAAAATAAAAGAATCTAACGGCTAACATTGATTAGAACCCCTATAAATCAGACCTAACCCTTTACTTTCTTCTCATATTTCTGGAGCGACGTTGAAGCTCTGCCAGTTTCCCTTCCCCACAAATTTTTAATTCTTAAAATAGGTATAGTTTACATACATATATATACATACATACATACGTACATACATACATATACACATATACATAAAAAAATATTTACATATATATATATAAGTGTGGAGAATGGTAGAGGATGATTGAGAAGAAGAATAGGGTCGAATCGAATCCTCAAAACAATGGTAAATTATAAATTTGGATCTATAATTTAAATTAAATCCAAATCTCTTGTCTGATCTTGATTTCTGATAGGTATATGTATGTTTGTGGTATATGTATTTAAATATGGAGTCAAACTGAACAGGGATTAGATTGGGAGATATGGAAAGCTAAAAATGTGAAGTTATATTTTTTATATAATATTGGATTTATATCATTGTAAACCTATTCATGTATGCCCAAATGTAAACTTGAAGTTGTAGGCTAAAATTGTATACGTGTAATGAATTTATAAACAATGCCTACCTATTCTGTAATTGATAACTCAATTTTGATATGGCATGTAAGTGAATTTGGACACTATTAGGTAGTAGTCCTTGTAATTGATGAATTATGTGATAATACCATGTAGATTTTAATGTTTTATGCAAGGAAAATGTAAACTACAGTTACCACAATAAATTGTAGGGATTTAAGTAGTATTTTAATTCATTGGAATGTAGAGTATTGCAATGTAAATTTCTATAGATTATCAAGTTTAGATACACAAATAAAAGTGTAACGTTTGAAATAACAAGGAATATGCCTAAAAGAAAGAGATGTATAAAATAGAGATATTTACATATTTTGTACTTATATTTCACTAACTATGAAAAATATAATTTCTTGTAATTCCAAACATAACACAGATTCTCCTTTTTAATAAGATAAAGAAATTTACTGTATTAACCTTTCCTTGTGAGAGGAGTGTAATTCTAATGCATTAAAATGCAGAAATCCCTAAGGATTAATTAAAGATTTGTAAAGGTGATAATAATAACGGTTTAAGCTAAGAATTAATATATATATATATATATATATATGACATAGAGGTAAGACAAAAATCAAATAACAAACAATAGAAAGGTTGGCAAGTAATTAATGTAAATAAAAAAGTATAGAAAGTCCACTAAACAAGAGAGTGTAGTAAATGTCATAAAGGAATAGAAAGTGCGGTCCACTAAAACGAAATAGAAGCAAATGGGAAAAGATATTTAGATCTTTTAAAATAAAGCAGTAAACGACCTTAAATTGAATAAGTAAACAAATGAAGAGGTAAAGAAATGTTTTTAACAATTGAACATTGGAGGCATAATAATCAAACAAGTATGAATGAATACACACACACACATACACATAGATACACACACACATAGCCTCAAGTATGTGTTTATGACGGGTGTGAATTATTAAAGTTAGCAAATAACTTAGATGGATAAGAATGACATAGTCGTTAGAATAGGTTGGAATGCAAGGTCAGTAGTGTTGCATAACAAAAGTCTGCCCACCATAAGGGGCTACCAGCAGTTGTGCATACATTATACTGATGTTGGACATATCCAACCGTAGGACCCGTGAAATTATATACGCTTGTGTATAGGTGAAGGGATGCCTCTATAGGGTTTGCTTCAATCTTTTAGCAAGGGTATTGCCTTGGTTGCAATGGTAATCTAAATGGGACGGTGAGCAAGAATCGGTGCTATGTTAGTGTGTTAGGACATTATTAGGGTGTAGTAGCTATATATAGGTTGAGAACGTCATCATTCCTCAGCGATCAGCAGAAAGACGAGGTTACACTTAAACGGGCTATACCTCCTACTAGTGTAGATCATGTTTAGGTTATGCACCGCCATAGTTGTTTTCTAGATTGTTTTTTAAGGGCAAGGCTAGATAACCCTTAAAGGTTATACAAAACGACTGGGGTAGTATGAGGACAAAGTCCTCCATAGTCCGTGGATCTGAGTCCATAATAAGGAGCAGACAAGTAAGTAAATCCCCAAGGCGAGATAGGATACGGCTAAACTATTATGACACCATTATTAAGCACTACAGGAGTTTCTTGGTATGCACGACAATGAGAACGTGATGTTGTGTTGACGATGGATCCTGATGAGGTGCTGAGTTTCAAATACTTGCGGGGATAGTATCTTGGTCCAAATGGGGACTGTGGTACTTATATATATGTATATGTATATGTATGTATATGTGTGTGTGTGTGTCGTTATTTTCTACATAAGATAGATGGAGCTTATCATACACGTACATGGACTCGAGACGACTAAGTAAAATAAAAGGACATAACATGTGATGAAAGACATTCGGCATAAACTATTGTTATGTGTAAAATGCATAATTCATCGGTCACTAGAACGTTGTTCTTACCCCCTTCTTGTTACAACCCACATGATAGCTTTTGAGGGACGGGTACTGGTGCAAGGCAGGAACTGTGAAAGGATAAGTTTCCATATGCATCCTCGACATTGACAATGAACTAGATATTGGAAGTGTCAATCTTGGTCAGTAACTATATGATTTATTGTACTTTACTATTCCACAGTGGGTTATATGATATAAGAGCTTTCTTCATACAAAAAATCATCGGATATCATCAATACATTTCTAAACAAAATTCAATACAAAGTTCTTCTACTCAACATATCCAGTCACATTGTCTCTACAACAACCAAGCAATACAAGGGACAAGCGACCATGCCATGATTCCAGACTCATTACGACTATACAGCCATGGTATGGACTCGAGCATCTCCCATCTGCCGTAGTAAGCAATGCAGCAGATAACCAAACTCCACAATTGCGATCTCAAGGACTACAATAAGCTAGAAACCAATCAAAGCAAGTTTTAGATCATTAGCACAACACCTAGTGATCAGCTTCTCTACCAACTTTCTCCATTATTCTCGATAGCTGGACATTCACTTAGACACAACAATAAAGACTGACTCTCAAATATCAACATATAACTCCAAACCAATTTCATCTCCGCAAAGAAGAACTAAACTGGTGGCAACGGTCTATACTAAAGGCAACGAGTTGATTGTGGGTGCTAAACACATAATTCGAGCACTATCTCTAGATCTAAGAACGATGATGATCATCTTCAGATCTCTAAAGGTGTAGTTGTTAATATTTACGGTCAGCTATACAAGCAAATTTGGTTACCAAAGATTTCAAATGTAAACAAAAGTGGTCTTACATCTCTTTCTAGGCCACTCACTTCTTCTTCTAATATGTAGGTATAAATACAGGCCAAGGAGCAAATATGATGGAAGTAGATTTCGAGTTGTTTTACACATTTGATGAGTGATATTTATAATGCTCCTTAGCCTAGGAACATGAAGTGGAGATTCACATACTTTGGATAACAATGGTGAACCCAAACGCAACTTTAAAGGTAAACAAAGATGAGACATTCAAACGTTGGAGCCAAATCGAATGATATTATGGAGTATACAAAATTCTTGTTTGATGATGCCTATTTTTTCATGCTTGACGTGATGATGAGGGTTCAAGAGAATGGACGTAAAACTGGTGTTTTTGAGATACCATTGTTCACCACCACTGATCGTTGAGAGTAACAAGTGGTGTTTGAGATATCATTGTTTGCCACTATAGGCATCCCAGATAACAAGTAGTATCATGATAGGTTAACTTCTTCTTTATTTTCACAACATCTGGTATGACACCAAATCTATGTGATTTCTCCAGTATGATATTTTCGATGGTACATATGTCTCACGGATTGACTAATATTTCACATAATTTTTCATGCACGTGTGGAGTGTTTGCATTTTTTCCATTTTATTTTATTTTCAAAATTCCAAAAAGATTTTTTTTCTTTCTTATAATTTTTTTCATTTTTTTGAAAAATCCAAAATATATGTTTTTGCTTTTTTAGGACTTTGTTTATTGTTATTTTTATTTTGCTCTCCACATTTATTCATTGTGTGAATATTTCAAAATGTGACAATTTAACTAAATCTTTGACTTGAGTATTCAATGAGAATTTTTTAAGAAGCTTGTTTAGAGAATCTTTTGACCTGAAAATTTGATGCGAGGTCTTATGAGATGAGCTTTGATTTTTTGCACTTACATGATTTTTGAAAATGACTTTCTTATAAAATGAAAATTTTGAAATTTGCGATGAACTTCTTGAATGGGTTTATTGATGTTCAAACCTTGAAATGATTGTTGGAGAAAATTTTAATGCATCGTGATGATTTTCCGAGATTGAGTCCTTGATTTTTTGTTTTTATATATTAATGTATATACCCTTAGACCATATGCTCCTCTTTGCACAAATAGCTTTAAAAGTAATTCATTTTGTATGTTCGAGGATAGAATATAAAACTGAAAACGTTTTTGATGTATTTATAGAGGATTTACTTTTGTAATTACATCGCGATCGATTGAACATTCTTACGTGATTTTCATAAGCATTTATATAAATTGCATAGATGATTTAGGATATTGCATTTTGTACTTGATTTAATAATGATGTTATGATATTTTTGATAATCAAGCATACGTTATAGCTTCTATTGCTTGACTATTGCATATACCACATCATCTTTGAATCTATCATTTGACTATAATATATATCGATCCACCTTACTTTCATTCTTTTCACCATCATTCTTGTCCTTATATGAGTTAGCTAAATTGACATGCCCAAAATTTATCATTGAAAGACTACGAAAAATAGAAAATTACACATATCATATAACGGACTTCCTAAGCCCTAACATAACTATAAAATAGGTGTATCGGTTCTCATCAAGTGACATCCATCCTCATCTAAGAGATCTCGCAGCAATGCATGGATGGAAGGCTCTTAATCTCATCTACGATGAGTTAGGGATAAGTTATTTTAACTTAAATAATATTTGTTGGCCACATTCATTCTCATCTAAGAATAAGCTACTTAATATGTAACATCCTATGGGCTATGTCATTTGAACCATACTGCATATAACTGCACTTATTTTATCACCCTCTTTCCGCTCTTGGGATATGACTTAGATCAATACTGTACTATGTTTTATGCTTGATTTTTTCATTATATATATATATATATTCATCAAGTTTCATAATTCAGTATCACTTTCTCATCGTGTTAAATGATATTTATTCTTTTGATGAGAACAAAAGGGGAGAGAGCGGTTAAGATTTGATTTATTATGAATCCATTGTTAATATTTTAGAAATATTATTTGTTTAATATTTTATTCTAGAACATATACCACATATGTAAGGGGAGCGTATCGGTAGGAGGAGCATGTTATACATACTGAAAATTGTGTCATGACTTTGATCTTATAATATTGAGTACACACTTAACACACGTTACACTCGTCAAATCTTATCATGTTGCTTGTTTTCATTAAAAAGGGAAGATCGTGGAGTATATGTCTTGTTTGATAATAACAAATATATTTTTATATTTGAATTTCTTCGAGAGTGCGTTATATTTTACAAATAATTTACAAATCATCAAAGCACAATTTTATTTCTAAGTAAATTGTCATCCACTACATTTCGTATGCCTAATTTACATATATTTTTTTTAAACACATATATTTTTATTTGAAAATAATATATATTTATTATTATATCAAAAGGGAAATATTGTTAGATACTGCAGTAAATTTCCGTTTGATATTAATAAATATATATTATAACTATGTTTGTTTAGTGATGTGTATTTACAGACTTCTTATTTTAATTGAGGATTTGGAAGGCATGAGAGATTTTGGCCATAGAAATTCAAATTAAATTGATATATTTTTTCCAAATCATCAAATAACATTACACAAAACTCATAAAGGGAAACTAAATCAAGGAGAGATTCTCATGAACTGCCTAATCTTCCTTCATGTGAAATACAAGTGCTATATAATATAGAGCTTTCTTCATACCACAAATCATCAGATATCATCAACACATTTCTAAACAAAATTCAATACAAAGCTCTTCAACTTAACATATCCGACCACACTATCTCTACAACAACCAAGCAATACAAGGACAAGCGACCATGTCCTAGTTCCAGACTCGTTACAACTATACAGCCATGGTATGCACTCGAGTATCTCCCATCTACCATAGCAAACAATGCAGCAGATAACCAAACTCCACAATTGCGCTCTCAAGGACTACAACAAGCTAGAAACCAACCAAAGCAACTTTCAGATTATCAACACAACAACCAGTGATCAGTTTCTCTACTAACTTTCTCCGTTATTCTCGGTAACTGGACTTTCACTCAAACACAACAAAGGCTGACTCTCAAATATCAACATCCAACTCAGAACCAAATTCATCTCCACGAAGAAGATCTAAATCAGTTTGGACAGCCTATTCTGAAGGCGACGAGTTGATTGTTGGTGATAAACACATAATTTGAGCGCTTATCTATAGATCTACGAATGACGACGACTAGCTTCAGATCTCGAAATCATGAGTTCATCCTAGACACGAGTGGCGTCTTCAGATCAAGCATCTTCGATTCTAAGGTAGTGGGCTTCAAGTTTTTTATTTTCAATGATTAAAATTGAGGGAGCATTCTCGTTTTCTTTTCGTTAAAGGCAGAAGATTGAAAAAGAAAGAATAAAGAAGTGGATTTGACTGGGCAAAGAGAAAGGAGGCTCGCGTGATTTTCAAAGGAGGAATATTTTTTATTTGCCACTTAATTTTATTTTTTTTTGCAAATGGAATATTTAGTTGATCAAGGGATATTAGTTTGTTTAGTGTTTTTTTTGTATTTTCTTGTTTAAACGGTGAACTCTAGGTTTTCTAGGTTGAGCTACGTTTTGTAATTCAGGGATTCTGGTCTTAGGGTATTGAGTCCAAGCAGGGTTACTAGAATATGATTAGTATATTTGGGATAACAAAGAGTGCTAGTTTACAAGTGTTGTATGCATCGAGTATGTAATCCCAGTAGTAACTTTGGGGCAGTAGTAGGCACTAATGAGTTAGTGGCCGAAGCTGGGTATATCTATGTGTTATTTACTTTTCGCATTTATGTTTTTGCTTTATTTATCTTTCTACCTGCAAAATATTTTAAATACCCTATTCACCCTTTCTTGGAAATATTACACAATCCTAACAAGGGGTATCAGAGCAGTTATTAGGAAAAACCTTATATCATGTCTTACCCTACCTGCTATAGTTTTAGCGAGAGTCAATCCAGTGTTAGTCCACTTATTTTTAATGGAACAATTTTCCTAAATGAAAATTTAAAATGTAATTTTATTTAAAATATGTTAATTTTAAAATTTGGGATATCATTGAAAATGGATGTGATATGGTAAATAAGAATAATATTTCACTTAAAGCTGAAGTTATGAATATTCTTATCTCTTTTATTAATAGAGCCGAATTTGACTATATCTCTCATTGTCTGATTACACATGAAATTTGGAGAACTCTCGATGCAAAATATGGAGAAAAAGTCAACAATGATGAAGGACTCCCCAAAGCTGATACAAGATCAGAGATGTGCTTGACAGGATTCACAAATGACGATTTGGATGATGATAGTGAAGATGGCAGTGATGATGGCGTAACGGATGATGAGATAATTGATTTTTCATTTAAAGATTTACTTCTCTTGTGTCATGAATTAACTAATAACTATTGGTAACCTCAAGCTGAAATATAACAAATTGAAATTTGAAAAGTTTGAATTGCGTCGGAAAAATGATCAAATGAAAAAAAGCTTGAAAATGTTAAGAAACCTGAAAATTTTGATTGCGAAAAATATTTTAAATTTGAAAATGAATTTATTTGCTTCAATGAAAATTTTCAAAATCTTGAAATTGAAATTCTGAATTGAAGAAAAATGAAAGTGATCTAATTTGCAAAAACAACATTTTACAAAAGGAGTTGAAGTATTTTAAAAATCTTGAAAATTCCAAATTTGGAAAATATGCGGATTTCAAAAAGGAATTGATTGACATTAAGAAAATTTCAAAACCCTTGAAAATGAAAATGTGTTTTTGAAAAATAGCAAAAATGAAATTATTCGAATAAATCTTGAACATAAAAAAGAGACTGAGAAAATCAAGCATTTTGAAAAGCTTGAATTTGAAAAATCTTGAAGTTTAGACCAAAATTAAAGAGCTTAAAAACGAAAATACGGACTTAAAAAGAAATGATTTTGGAAAAAGAGAGAATGATGTCATTCGTTGTTTTAAGCTAATAAACCAAAATAATCTTTTAAAATCCAAAGTTTATGATCTCAAGTTGATTATTCAAAAAAATTCCACTAGTGAAAAATCATTTAATTGTTATTAGAACACTGTGCGAATAACAGAAAAGGACTTTGATTTGAAAAAGTGTTAGTTTATAAACAAATGACTAGTAACACCGCTATGAGGAGAAGTGAGTTTCTCAAATGCGTAAAGTGTAGCGATATTGGACATATTTATTGTAATTGTCAAAATATGAACATGAATAAACGAGTTAAACACATTTGGATTCCTAAGGTACAGTTGTTAATATTAACGGTCGGTTATACAAGAAAACTTGGGTACCAAAGATTTCAAATGCAACCAAAAGTGGTGTTACATCTCTTTCTAAACCACTCACTTCTTCTTCTAATATGTAGGTATGAAGACGAGCTAAGGAGCAACTACGATAGAAGCAGATTTCAAGTTGTTCTACACATTTGACGAGTGATATTTATAATGCTCCTTAGCCTAGTAACATGAAGTGGAGATTCACATACTTGGATAACAATTGTGAACACGAATGCAGCTTCAAAGGTAAACAAAGATGAGACATTCAAACGTGGAGCCATATCGATTGATATTTTGGAGTACGCAAAACACTTATTTGATTATGCTTATTTTTTCATGCTTGACTTGATGACGAGGGTTCAAGAGAATGGACATAAAACTGGTGTTTTTGAGATACCATTGTTCACCACCATTGACATGTCGAGAGTAGCACGTGGTGTTTGAGATATCATTGTTCACCACCATAGGCAACCCAGATAACAAATGGTATCATGGTAGGTTAACTTGTTATTTATTTTCACAACATCTGGTATGACTTCAAATCTATGCAATTTCTCGAGTATGATATATTTAATGGTACATATGTCTCACGGATTGACAAATATTTCACATAATTTTTTATGCACATGTGGAGAGTTTACATTTTTTCTAGTTTTTCAAAAATCCAAAACGGTATTTTATATTTTTCTTCTTGTAAATTTTTTTTGAAAAATCTAAAAAATATATTTTTGCTTTCTTAGAATTTTTTTATTTCTATTTTCATTTTGCTCTCCATATTTATTCATGATGTGAATATTTTGAAATGAGACACATTGGCTATACCTTTGACATGAGTTTTTCAATGAGAAATTTTTTTGAGAGGCGTGATCAGAGAATCTTTTGACTTGGAAATTTGATACGTAATCTTGTGAAATGAGCTTTGATTTTCTACACTTGATATGATTTTTGAAAATGACTTTCTTGTAAAATGAAAATTTTGAACTTTGCGATGAACTTCTTGAAATGGATTTATTGATGTCCAAAACTTGAGATGATTGTTAGAGAAAACTTTGTATGCATTGTGATGAAATTTTCTGAGATTGCTTCTTTTATTTTTTTATTTTGATATATTAATGTGTATACCCTTTGACCATTTGCTCCTCTTTACACAAGTAACTCTAAAAGCAATTCATTTTGTATGTTCAAGGTTAGAATATAAAACTGAAAATATTTTTGAGGTATTTACAAAGGATTTCATTTTGAAATTAAATCACGATCGATTGAACTTTCTTATGTGATTTTCAGAAGTATTTAGATTGATCATAGATGATTAAGGATATTGCATTTTGTACTTGATTTAATAATGATGTTATGATATTTTTGATAATCAAGCATACATTATAACTTCTATTGTTTGACTATTGCATATACCACATCATCTCTAAATATACCATTTGACTATCATATCTATCGATCCACCTTACTTTCATTCTTTTGACTATTATTCTTGTCCTGATATGAGTTAGCTAAATTGACATGCCTAAAATTTATCATTGAAAGACTATGGAAAGTAGAAAATTACATATATCATATAACAGACTCCCTATGCCCCAACATACCTATAAAATAGGTGCGTCGGTTCTTGTCAAGTAACGTCCATCCTCATCTAAGAGACCTAATGTCAATGCATGGATGGAAGGCAACTGATCTCATTACGATGTGTTAGGGATAAGTTATTTTAACTTAAATAATATTTGTTAGCCAAATTCTTTCTCATTTAAGAATAAGTTACTTAATTACATAACATCCTATGTGCAATGTTATTTGAACCCTACTGCATATAACTACACTTACTTTGTCACAATCTTTCCGCTCTTGGGATATGACTTGTGTGACGACCCGGAATTTTTGTATATTTGAAATGTGAATATTTAATTTATTTTAAATATCCGAAGGTTAAATTTTAACTTTAATTTCAAATATACAGTATTTATTTGGATAATCAATTATTAAATTTAATAATTGGGATTGAGTAAAATATAGAATCTGGAATTTTAAGGCCGTTAAAAATAATATGAAGGCTTAGAAAATTTATACTGATAATTCTGAAGGTGTTGGAACTTTCAGAATTGAATTTGGAGCTGTTTTGCTCAGTTTTGAAAATTTAACGTTTAAGTAAATAATATAATTGCTTTGGTACTGTTGCAAATCTAGGCGGACACGTAAAGGAATTTTAAAAAAAAAAAAACACGTGTCCTACCTAATAAACACGCGTCTTCCCCTCTGTTGTTCCATTCAATTGAAGCTATCTCGTTCGAAAAGAAAAATAGGCTGCCTTCGTTCGTTTTCCCCTTTACCTCCCTCTATTCTCAAATTAATTCAAATAAAATCTGTTCTCTTCAAAGTCACAGTTCAATAGCAATCTCCATGTCGTGATGCTTGAACCCGTGAAAACTAGGGTTCCATAAATTAACGCCTTCGAGAAAAATCATCGCTGCCTACTCAGCTATTCCATCAGCCATCGTTGGCTCATCCTTGCCTCCTACGCGATATTTCTGCTGTTGATTCGAGTCGATTTCCTCTTCCTCCAGTTCAGTTCGAATCACGAACAAGCGGAATCGTTCAAGCGCGTGAGGAGAGCGGTCAGAAATTGGGTGCTCGCGATTTTTGTCTAGGGTTCTCGTGCTGGTACGACGATGCGATGGGAGGCAGCGAATCTCCTCATTTAGGGCTTCGACTTGAGTTAGGCTAGGGCTTCTCGTTCATCGGCGATCTGAGTTCGACCAAGATGGTCGATATCTGGGGTGCTTGTCGCGTGTGCGCGCGCGTCATCTGGAGAGGTAGAGGCACGTTCAGGTGGAGGCCGCGTTAGGTCTTGTTGGATTTCGCGAGGGTTTGGGCGACTGCGACATTAGGTGAAGGAGGCTGCGATCATCGGCTAGGGTTTGTTCAGATGGCCAGTGAGGTATCTCAATTCCTTTTGTTTCGATTTTTAACTGGATAAATAAATTGCTGATATATAATTACAGAAATATGGAAATTCATTACACTATAATAAATAGTTAGTTATCTGAAATAATATATTAGGGTAGTTAATTGGGTTAATTAACTTTGTAAATTGTTTTAGTTACTAAAAATAATTTATCTAATAGGAAACTGATCAATAGCTTAGTTTAAATTTATAGTGTTAATTAATTGAATCTTTTAAAAGGAAATTATGTGTAAGATAAATTATTAGGTTAACCAAACTTTAGTTAAATTAAATGGTTGGTAACTAAGTGGTAGTTAATTGTTTGATCAATTCAAGTATTTATAAACTATATAAATATTTTTACAAGGTCTAAAACTATGAAGAAACAAGTCGAGATCTGGATTGGAATTTCAAACATCAAAGGTGAGTTAATCTCACTCAGTTGAATTTTATTTTAAATTTAAATGGTTAAATTTAAATAATTGATTGGATGATTGCATTGATTTAATATGCTATATTATATATATAGTAGTATATAGCAATATATACATATTGGCATATGTATATATTTGAGTTGTTGATATTCCCGCATTTATATAGCGGATGAGACCCTATGCGCCGCATAATAGCGGATGATTTTATATAAATCCCATATACCGCGATATTCCACCTTGAAGTGGAATTGGTATTGTGCTAACGTTTGTGGATGCAGGGAAACAGGTTGGAGGGATCCAACTGGATTCCTCAAAATTATTTAGATTATTTGATATTCTGTTCTATGAATATTGATATCCTGTGATGATTTTATTGATGATTGAAATATTGGATGATATGGTTGGATTGAATATTTCAAAAAAAAAAGGAGTTATCAAAATATATTGAATTGGATTTTGAAAGAAATAAAAGAGTAAAATTTAAGTAAATAATTCAAGTGAATTGGAATAAGGGAATTTCGAAATAACAAGGGAAATATTAACTTTAAACTAAAGTGATATTAAATTTAAAGAATAAAGGATTTATTTTGAATGTAAGGATTAAATTTAATTAAAGGCTAAAGAAGGAATTTTGGAAGTTTAAAATTGGTATTTTCAGTTTAAAAGGGTTTTAACTCAAATAAAGGAATAAATCTAAAAGTTAATATATTTTGAAATAAATGAAGTAGTAAAGGAAATTTATTTCAAAGTAAAGTAAAGTAAATGGAAAAATCAATTGAAAATTGATTTAGTTGTTTAAAATTGGAATTTTAAAAGAGAAGTGAGATTTTGGAATTTATAAACTGGGTTTATAAAGTAAAATAAAATATCAGTGGATATTAGAAAATATAAATTCAAGTGGGAATTTATAAAGGGATATGAATTGGTTTAAAATAAATGTTGGTTTATTTTTAAAGGATGGAAATGAGAAGTGTATTTCTCTGGATAGCCAAGTACGTTTTCAAGGTAGTTTTAAATATAAGTTAAAAGTTTTAATATGTTTTAAAAACATGTTTTAGAAAATTGATTATTTTTAAATGTTAACTTTTTAAAGTAAGTAGTTTCAAAAATCTATTATTGTAGTAATTTTATAAAAGTGATTTGCTATTCTGTTTTAAAAAGAGAAATTTAGTTTATATTTATAAAGTGGTTTATTTTAAAGTATATATTTTTAATAAAGTATTAAAGTAGTTTGATTTCAATGTTATAAAATATATTTAAAATAAAGTGTTTTTAAAATTTTTAAAAAAATAAAAGTATTTTGTACTTGGTGATTCAGTGGAATAATTATTTGGGAAATGTTTTCCGTAAGCGGAAACTGTTTTGACATTGTTTTCAAATGAGCTTTGAAAATTTGAAAATATATCTTGGAAAGATATTTGGGTAAATAAATAATGTGGGAAATTATTTAATTGTGTGATGGTTGCTTGTGGATGTTAATTGATAGTTAAATAACCGACTATCAATATTGGCCAAATGCGCTGATCGTTTCGAAGAGACCGGGATCGAGTTTCCGTATACCGGGATTCTAGGTCTGGAGACTCGAATACCACTTCGATCCGGTTTGTACGTTTTGTGTAACGATTTCGGAGTCGAAGATGGAGCAGTGAAGTGCAAGGGCTAGTCGCTACTAATCCTGAGGATATTTCCAAAATGGATGTAGTAGGAATAGTGCCTTCGGTTCCGTTCAAACCCAGGACGGACTGGTATGGACGAATGCTTGCGAAACATCGTCAGCGGACGATGGGCATTCTAAGGGATATGATATATAAAGGTATCGTTTAGCCTCGAACCTCATCAACCGGGAATGACTGAAAATCAGGGGTTATGCAGCAAGGCTTCGTGGGTAGCTCCCACTGGAGGGTAAGGTCATCCCTGTCTAGATGTCCCTTTTTATTTCGGCTTAGTGGTGCGGTTGCTGATCCCAACCGTGGGATGATTTTATTCGGGATCATCCAGTAAGGGATGGTTCCGGCCTTGTGTTGCAGGGGAGCGGGCGTACTCCTCGGTACGGTGATCTAGGCCACGTACTGTGATAGGTGGTACCCCAGTGCCTAGTCATTCGTTGGAAATCCATTCTTCCTACGTGCCTTGTACGGTTTTGATTGTGCCCAACTATTGTTGAAATGTGAGATGCAAGCATTTCAGCTAGATTCTATTTTACTTTCTGTAGACACTATTATAATATCAGAGGATTTTGATATAAAGTGTTTTAGCTATCGTAAGGTAAAAACCCGACATGTTTATTTGTGGCGTGGTCTTACGAGATGCTTTTGTTTTCAAAGGACTTTGAAACTTTAATAATCAATTTGAGTGTGATTTTCTCACGCTGGTTTTCCAGACTGACTCGGGTATTGTTTTATATGATGCTCGGGTCAGACCGAGTATTATAGGTTAAAGGATATGATGATGTGGAGCTCAGGAGACGAGCTGGATGACGATACGTACTCTCGTACTTGCTATTATTTTTCCGCTGTGTATTCAGTTGTATGATATTGATGTGATATACTCTGATGATGTATTTGGATGTATATATATTTATACAGATACAGTTTGATTTGTGTAAAGATCTGTTGATATATATTATATTTTATTCCGATGCGTATGTGAGATTCTGCTGTTGTTTTCTATTTTTCTTCTTCTACCTCTTCTTCTTAACTAAAATGGTTCGGTTTTTCGTGTAGAAAAGCCTGGGTCGTTACAGTGGTATCAGAGCTTAGGCTGGCGATAACCTTGGCTCTGGTGGGAATTTTGAGAGTATTAATAGATATGAGCGCGTATTTGTTAGTGAATATAAAATGGTTTTATATTGTGTTGGTTGGTTTATTGAGTGGCATATGAACCTTCGTCGGCACAGTCTGGACAACTGTATCGAAGGGGTTTCTAAACACTTGAATAGAACAGTTCGACACAGTATTGTTTTAAATAGGATGAATGAAATAATTTTGCCCAAATTATTTTTATATATAAAAGGATAACTTTTGTAAATTATATATTTGGTTGCTTGGTTGTTAGAAAGTGATGATATTAAATTATTATCATCATTGTGTAAAAATTGAATCAGAAATTGGAAAAAGTATAACCAAAGATGAAAGAATAAATTTATATAACAAAATGGAAATTGAAATATAGACTATAAATGAAATTTATAAATTGAAATAAACTTTATATACAAATGTGAATTATAAATGTGATTTATAATCAAATGAGATAAATTCATAAGCAAATGAAATTTGTAAATGTAAATGGTAAAAGTGACTTATAACTTGAAATAAAATGTGATAGAATTTCAGAGTAATGTTTGGATATAAAAATTGGATGGATTTTGAATTTGAAGTTTTGGGAAAGGTTTAAATTCCTTTGGATTTAAAAATAGTTTTTAAAGGTTTTGGGGAAATAATGATGATATTATTTCATGAATATTTTGAAAATTGAATTGAAATCTGGTGGGAATTTGGGATTTTTAAAAATGTTTGAAAAGTTTTAAAGTGATAAAAGCATTAAATTCTCTTTCGGTCGCGGGAAAATAATTTCGGTGATGACTGCAGCATCATCGATGTCTATTTTCGAGTTTCCAAAGAGAAATTGCTACCAAACTGTTTTAAATTGGAAATGATTGTGAATTGGGTTGGTTTTGAAATTCAAAAGGGAAAATTGTTTGGTAAAAGCAGATTGTTTTAGAAATTGGGATTTGATGTGATTTACCAGATGTGTATGAGTTATTTATGGATTCAAAATGGTTTTGGAATAAAATCGGGCAATTGGATTCTGGAAATTCTATTTAAAATTTAAATGTGGAAATTTAAATGAATCAACAATATAAAGTATAGAATGAAGTTGATTGAAATAAGAAAGGAATGAAAGTTAAATTCTGGGATTATAATTATAAGATGAAATTAACTCAATGAGTAATATAAGCTGGTAGATAAAAGAGTTAGAGAACTTGAAGGTGAATGAATTGTAAAACTTGTATAAAATTTGTATCCTGGAATTAAAATTTAATTTGAGTATATGAAGGTGAATAAAATATATTTGAATTTAACTTAAGATGAGTTAAATAAAGTTGAGAATTGAAATTGAATTAAATGTAAGTAAATTGAAGTTGAATTGAATTGGATATAAAGGTAATGTAAAATGCTTATAATTGTGTAAAGAAATTCATATTCTTAAGTTCTTAAGTGTAATAATTTGAGATTTGATTGTAAAGATGAAATTGGACTTAAATGAATAGTCCTAGATCTTAAGTAAGTTAAAGCTTATGAATAGAAATGAAATTGTAAGTCATAAATGGGAATTCATTTCTTTGAACCATTAAGAGTTATAATTTGAAATTGTAATTATCAAATGGAAACGACTAAGATGAGCAATCTTAATTTTTTTAAATAAATCCAAACTTGAATTATAAAATAAATTGAACTTAAGATAATAAATTAGTTAATGAAATTGAATTGTGAGTTAATGAAATTGGATTAACATAGTGATGGTTTAAATTGCAAATGAATCCAAATAAGTGAAAATAAATTGGAAAGGGCCTGGTTATTAATAAAATAATTCCAAATGAATTGAGTATGGAAATTAAAATTCATAATGATTGAGTGAATGAACCACTTATATTAAATAAATAAATGGATGGAATTTGATTAAATAAGAATCAAATGAAAAATGGAAATAAAACTTTAAAGGGTTGGTTAAATGGAAAATAAACTTAAGTTATTGACTTAAGTAAATGTTGAATGGAAACTGAACTCAACGGAGGAGTGGTTTAAATAAGTTGAGAAATAGTTATTGAATGAATTAACTTGGATTGTTTTCGAGCTAAATAAAATTCATTTTTGGAAGTTGGAGATGAATTGAATTTAAGGAAAAAAATTGGAAATGAAGTAGTAAATTGAAGTAAGTTGGAATTCATATGAAATGGGAGTTCAATTTGAATATATACACTTCGGTGGTGAAGTAGTAAATAAATATAAGAAAATTTATATTGAACTTAAGAATTGAAGAATGAAATTCTTAAGAAAATTTGTATTGGAAATATACTTAGTAATTTTGGAATGGAAAAATGAATATACTAAGTGAATAGTTGAATGAAGACTAAAACTGAAGTTGTGAAATGGGATAGTTGTGAATAAGGGGATAACAATCAAAATGAATGTGAATAAAAGAAAATTGATATAATTAGTAATCAATTGGAATTTATACGTAAGATGTACGTATATTATTTTATTCGCATAGCTATTTGGTCCAGATGTCGAACACAGAATTTCGAGATAGTTTTATCGATCCGAATCAGGATTTTTCACTCAATTTTCAACGGCGAACCTGGATATGGATTGTTGACTGATTCTGGATATTCTCTATCATAGTTGGTGGCTATGCAAGGAGAATGACGGTTTCTGATCAAGGAACCAGATCTGAGTCCGCACTAGGAAGTCGGGTGGACGATACTAGTTCGGAAGTGAGATTGTGTGATCGATTGAGCGATCGAATGTGATATTGCGAACGGATGATATATGTGCATCGTACGGGCTTAAGTAAAACAAATATTGAAAATTTGTAAAGGAAAGTATAAAATGACTTTGGATTTGTGATTGAATATTATTGCTTAGTAGGATATACAGGTGTATAAAAGAAATGGATAAATTGGGATTTTTTGATTTAGAAGATAAAATTTAATGGCCCGACAAAAAAGGTATGTATTTGAATTTCTATATGAAATTTGATTGGGTTTTTGATCCAGCCACTTGGCTTTTTGTTTTCTTTTTGAGATTGGGAGGCCGTAGAGCCATTTTGTAGTAGTACCGATCTAGCCGCGCAAAGGAGACGCTGGCGAAATTTTTCGGAAATTTAGGGAGTTAGAAAAATTTTGGAAAATTTTGATAAGTTAAAATTTGAATTCAAATTTAAATTTGAATGGATAAGCAGGTGGTATGGGTTGAACTTATGAATAAGTTTGGGAAGTTAAAGGATGATTAGTGTATCATTAATAAAAGAATTGTTATGGGAAGTTGTTAAAACTATTTGGATTGGGAAAAAGAACGGGTATCGAATCATTTCTCTTAACTAGTAATTTCGGGGACGAAATTCTTTTAAGGGGGGAGGAATGTGACGACCCGGAATTTTTGTATATTTGAAATGTGAATATTTAATTTATTTTAAATATCCGAAGGTTAAATTTTAACTTTAATTTCAAATATACAGTATTTATTTGGATAATCAATTATTAAATTTAATAATTGGGATTGAGTAAAATATAGAATCTGGAATTTTAAGGCCGTTAAAAATAATATGAAGGCTTAGAAAATTTATACTGATAATTCTGAAGGTGTTGGAACTTTCAGAATTGAATTTGGAGCTGTTTTGCTCAGTTTTGAAAATTTAACGTTTAAGTAAATAATATAATTGCTTTGGTACTGTTGCAAATCTAGGCGGACACGTAAAGGAATTTAAAAAAAAAAAAAACACGTGTCCTACCTAATAAACACGCGTCTTCCCCTCTGTTGTTCCATTCAATTGAAGCTATCTCGTTCGAAAAGAAAAATAGGCTGCCTTCGTTCGTTTTCCCCTTTACCTCCCTCTATTCTCAAATTAATTCAAATAAAATCTGTTCTCTTCAAAGTCACAGTTCAATAGCAATCTCCATGTCGTGATGCTTGAACCCGTGAAAACTAGGGTTCCATAAATTAACGCCTTCGAGAAAAATCATCGCTGCCTACTCAGCTATTCCATCAGCCATCGTTGGCTCATCCTTGCCTCCTACGCGATATTTCTGCTGTTGATTCGAGTCGATTTCCTCTTCCTCCAGTTCAGTTCGAATCACGAACAAGCGGAATCGTTCAAGCGCGTGAGGAGAGCGGTCAGAAATTGGGTGCTCGCGATTTTTCTCCAGGGTTCTCGCGCTGGTACGACGATGCGATGGGAGGCAGCGAATCTCCTCATTTAGGGCTTCGACTTGAGTTAGGCTAGGGCTTCTCGTTCATCGGCGATCTGAGTTTGACCAAGATGGTCGATATCTGGGGTGCTTGTCGCATGTGCGCGCGCGTCATCTGGAGAGGTAGAGGCACGTTCAGGTGGAGGCCGCGTTAGGTCTTGTTGGATTTCGCGAGGGTTTGGGCGACTGCGACATTAGGTGAAGGAGGCTGCGATCATCGGCTAGGGTTTGTTCAGATGGCCAGTGAGGTATCTCAATTCCTTTTGTTTCGATTTTTAACTGGATAAATAAATTGCTGATATATAATTACAGAAATATGGAAATTCATTACACTATAATAAATAGTTAGTTATCTGAAATAATATATTAGGGTAGTTAATTGGGTTAATTAACTTTGTAAATTGTTTTAGTTACTAAAAATAATTTATCTAATAGGAAACTGATCAATAGCTTAGTTTAAATTTATAGTGTTAATTAATTGAATCTTTTAAAAGGAAATTATGTGTAAGATAAATTATTAGGTTAACCAAACTTTAGTTAAATTAAATGGTTGGTAACTAAGTGGTAGTTAATTGTTTGATCAATTCAAGTATTTATAAACTATATAAATATTTTTACAAGGTCTAAAACTATGAAGAAACAAGTCGAGATCTGGATTGGAATTTCAAACATCAAAGGTGAGTTAATCTCACTCAGTTGAATTTTATTTTAAATTTAAATGGTTAAATTTAAATAATTGATTGGATGATTACATTGATTTAATATGCTATATTATATATATAGTAGTATATAGCAATATATACATATTGGCATATGTATATATTTGAGTTGTTGATATTCCCGCATTTATATAGCGGATGAGACCCTATGCGCCGCATAATAGCGGATGATTTTATATAAATCCCATATACCGCGATATTCCACCTTGAAGTGGAATTGGTATTGTGCTAACGTTTGTGGATGCAGGGAAACAGGTTGGAGGGATCCAACTGGATTCCTCAAAATTATTTAGATTATTTGATATTCTGTTCTATGAATATTGATATCCTGTGATGATTTTATTGATGATTGAAATATTGGATGATATGGTTGGATTGAATATTTCAAAAAAAAAGGAGTTATCAAAATATATTGAATTGGATTTTGAAAGAAATAAAAGAGTAAAATTTAAGTAAATAATTCAAGTGAATTGGAATAAGGGAATTTCGAAATAACAAGGGAAATATTAACTTTAAACTAAAGTGATATTAAATTTAAAGAATAAAGGATTTATTTTGAATGTAAGGATTAAATTTAATTAAAGGCTAAAGAAGGAATTTTGGAAGTTTAAAATTGGTATTTTCAGTTTAAAAGGGTTTTAACTCAAATAAAGGAATAAATCTAAAAGTTAATATATTTTGAAATAAATGAAGTAGTAAAGGAAATTTATTTCAAAGTAAAGTAAAGTAAATGGAAAAATCAATTGAAAATTGATTTAGTTGTTTAAAATTGGAATTTTAAAAGAGAAGTGAGATTTTGGAATTTATAAACTGGGTTTATAAAGTAAAATAAAATATCAGTGGATATTAGAAAATATAAATTCAAGTGGGAATTTATAAAGGGATATGAATTGGTTTAAAATAAATGTTGGTTTATTTTTAAAGGATGGAAATGAGAAGTGTATTTCTCTGGATAGCCAAGTACGTTTTCAAGGTAGTTTTAAATATAAGTTAAAAGTTTTAATATGTTTTAAAAACATGTTTTAGAAAATTGATTATTTTTAAATGTTAACTTTTTAAAGTAAGTAGTTTCAAAAATCTATTATTGTAGTAATTTTATAAAAGTGATTTGCTATTCTGTTTTAAAAAGAGAAATTTAGTTTATATTTATAAAGTGGTTTATTTTAAAGTATATATTTTTAATAAAGTATTAAAGTAGTTTGATTTCAATGTTATAAAATATATTTAAAATAAAGTGTTTTTAAAATTTTTAAAAAAATAAAAGTATTTTGTACTTGGTGATTCAGTGGAATAATTATTTGGGAAATGTTTTCCGTAAGCGGAAACTGTTTTGACATTGTTTTCAAATGAGCTTTGAAAATTTGAAAATATATCTTGGAAAGATATTTGGGTAAATAAATAATGTGGGAAATTATTTAATTGTGTGATGGTTGCTTGTGGATGTTAATTGATAGTTAAATAACCGACTATCAATATTGGCCAAATGCGCTGATCGTTTCGAAGAGACCGGGATCGAGTTTCCGTATACCGGGATTCTAGGTCTGGAGACTCGAATACCACTTCGATCCGGTTTGTACGTTTTGTGTAACGATTTCGGAGTCGAAGATGGAGCAGTGAAGTGCAAGGGCTAGTCGCTACTAATCCTGAGGATATTTCCAAAATGGATGTAGTAGGAATAGTGCCTTCGGTTCCGTTCAAACCAAGGACGGACTGGTATGGACGAATGCTTGCGAAACATCGTCAGCGGACGATGGGCATTCTAAGGGATATGATATATAAAGGTATCGTTTAGCCTCGAACCTCATCAACCGGGAATGACTGAAAATCAAGGGTTATGCAGCAAGGCTTCGTGGGTAGCTCCCACTGGAGGGTAAGGTCATCCTTGTCTAGATGTCCCTTTTTATTTCGGCTTAGTGGTGCGGTTGCTGATCCCAACCGTGGGGTGATTTTATTCGGGATCATCCAGTAAGGGATGGTTCCGGCCTTGTGTTGCAGGGGAGCGGGCGTACTCCTCGGTACGGTGATCTAGGCCACGTACTGTGATAGGTGGTACCCCAGTGCCTAGTCATTCGTTGGAAATCCATTCTTCCTACGTGCCTTGTACGGTTTTGATTGTGCCCAACTATTGTTGAAATGTGAGATGCAAGCATTTCAGCTAGATTCTATTTTACTTTCTGTAGACACTATTATAATATCAGAGGATTTTGATATAAAGTGTTTTAGCTATCGTAAGGTAAAAACCCGACATGTTTATTTGTGGCGTGGTCTTACGAGATGCTTTTGTTTTCAAAGGACTTTGAAACTTTAATAATCAATTTGAGTGTGATTTTCTCACGCTGGTTTTCCAGACTGACTCGGGTATTGTTTTATATGATGCTCGGCTCAGACCGAGTATTATAGGTTACAGGATATGATGATGTGGAGCTCAGGAGACGAGCTGGATGACGATACGTACTCTCGTACTTGCTATTATTTTTCCGCTGTGTATTCAGTTGTATGATATTGATGTGATATACTCTGATGATGTATTTGGATGTATATATATTTATACAGATACAGTTTGATTTGTGTAAAGATCTGTTGATATATATTATATTTTATTCCACTGCGTATGTGAGATTCTGCTGTTGTTTTCTATTTTTCTTCTTCTACCTCTTCTTCTTAACTAAAATGGTCCGGTTTTTCGTGTAGAAAAGCCTGGGTCGTTACAACTTGGATCAATACGGTACTTGATTTATGCTTGATTTTTCATTAAATATTTATTGACATATTTTCATAGAGTTTCATCATTCAGTATCACTTTCCCGTCGTGTTATATGATAATTATTCTTTTGATAAGAACAAAAGGATGAGAGTGCGGTTAAGATCTGATTTATTATGAATCCATTGTTAATATTTTAGAAATATTAATTGCTTTATATTTTATTCTAGAACATATATACACATATGTAGGCGGAGCATATCAATAGGGGAGCATGTTATACATTTTGAAACAATTGTGCTATGACTTAGATCTTATAATATCGAGAACACACTCAACACACGTTACAGTCGTCAAATCTTAACATGTTGTTTGTTATCATCAAAAGGGAGAGATTGCGGAGTATACGTCTTGTTTGATGATAACAAATATGTTTTTATATTTGAATTTCTTTGAGAGTGTGTTATAGTTTACATTTAATTTGCAAATCATCAAAGCATAATTTTATTTCTAAGTAAATTGTCATCCATTACATTTCATATGCCTGATATACACATATTACATTTCAAACACTTCTATTTTATTTGTAAAATAATATATATTTATTATTACTATCCAAAAGAAAATATTGTCATATATTGCAGTAAAATTCCGTTTGATATTAATAAATGTATATTATATCTAATGTGTTTGTTTAGTGATGTATATTTACAGACTTCTGATTTCAATTGAGGATTTGGATGGCATAAGAGATTTTGGCCACAGAAATTCAAATTAAATTGATATATTTTTCCATATTCAAACATTGATGTGTGCAAATAAAGATTCTGAAGAAAATACATTAAAGTCAAATCATCAAATAACGTTACAAAAATCAGTCATAAAGGGAAACTAAATCAAGGAGAGATTCTCATGCACTATCTAATCTTACTTCATATGTGAACTACAAGTGCTATATAATATAGAGCTTTCTTCATACAGCAAATCAACAGATATCATCAACACATTTATAAACAAAATTCAATACAAAGTTCTTCAACTCAACATATCCATTCACACTATCTCTACAACAACCCAGTAATACAAGGGACAAGCGACCGTGTCATGATTCCAGACTCATTACAACTATAAAGCCATGGTATGGACTCAAGCATCTCCCATCTGCCACAGTAAGAAATGCAGCAAATAAGCAAACTCTATGTAACGACCCGAAATTTTCGATCCCGAAAATTCCAGATAGTTATGAAAAAGAAGAAAGAGATAGAAGAAAGAAACAGAAAACATAACACAGATACTCACCTTCGCAGCGGATCAAAATATAATATCAAATAATAACAGTTATACAAAGAATACTATATCTGTTAATTTATATCATTACATCAGAGTTATAACATTTACACTTACACTGGACAGTTAAAATCAACATGTCTCAGATAAACTGTAATATATCACAGCGGAAACACTCCATACGTCTCTGCCATCCAGCTCGTATCCTGAGCTCCAGGACGTCCTCACCTGAAAATCTGTAATACTCGGTCTGACCCGAGCATTACCAAAAAGTAACACCCGGGTCAGGCTGGAAACCAGCGTGAGTAAACCCATTTAACATGAAATACAAAAGTATACAACTTATATAAAACCCGGGGTAACTCGTATCAAATTTACAAATTCACAATTTGTTATAGACATCACTTATTTCATATATCAATTTCTAAGTACCCAAAACTTAGATTAAATGGTCCAATTCACTTAAATCATTCCATACCAGCCTATTGATTTCACATATCAATCTATACAGAATCGAAGTGGTTTCGGGTATTTACTAATACCCGACCCCGGTCTCTTCGAATCCAAAGTTATTCAAATGAAATATTATTCATCTTTAAATACAGGATGTCACTGTTTTAACCCACCATATTATATCACATAGCATCATACATCACATACCAGAGATATCAACTAATCTAAGGCACACAATATCATTCAATCATTCATCAGCAAGATAAATTTAATCACATCATTTCTAATTAATTTAAAACAAATTAAATTAATCACTTCAACTACCCTTAATCCTGCTTTCATAACATAACTTAATTATAAACAATTAATTAATGTCCTTTGATTACCCATTTATTGTCCATTATTCCTTCTATAATTACTTCCATTAAGTAATTATCCATTGGCTAATTATCCTCCATCAATTAGCCATTAATTTGATTAATTAACTTAACCTTACTTACCAATTAAATTAATTAATCCTTAACAGAGTTATTCATTAATTACTTATATCAAGTAATTATCATTTAATCAATTCAGATTTAGTAAATTATCTATTAATTACCCACCTTTATGAATGACTTAAGTAATAACCTCAAATCATTAATTAGTTCATCCTTAATCATTAATTGAATATCCTTTAATTAATCAATTAATTAACCTCTAATTACATGCATTAGTTAATCTCACATAAATTAGCTTATAATTGATTAAATTAACTTACCCTTTTATCAAAAAATTAATTTAACAAATTAATTACTTTTAATTATCTTATGAAATTAATTAATCCTTAATCATCCGAGTTCTTAACCGACTTTAAGATAAACCATTTATCTTTATTTAAATTCCTAAATTATCAATTAACTAATCATTAATTACCAATTAACTAATCATTAATCCTAGATTAATTACTTAATTAGTTAACTACTATTTATTTATTAATACTAAACTTGTTTAACATTTTAACTTGAAAGTGATTAGGCTAATTCCCCTATAACTGGACCCAGGGTAAACCCTTGTTTACTCGAGTAGCAACCCGAGTCCTCCCAATTTCCCTGCGTCCTTCTTCTAACCGCATACTTCTTCTTCTCATTTTTTCCCTCTAGTTTAAAAACTTTAATTTCAACAGTTAAAACATTTAGACCAGGTAACTCACTGCTAAGCCAACCCATACGAACACGCGAGGGACCCGAGCCAACACCTATTTTACTCGATCGCCCTCTCGAGTTCTTCCCAATCGAACGCTCTGACACCATCACCCATATCGTACACGTGCACAACCCATCGCCAACGTTCTGGCGAACTTTCGCACCTCCAACAAGTCACGATATCACCCTCCATTTGAAAACCAAACTCGATTCGCCTTCACAAATTTTCGAATCGAAACTTAACAGTTCGATCGACACTACTGCACTCAACCCAACGACAAAACCACCTCGCCGACGCCGCTCAAGCCACCTGAGACGCCCAAACTTCGCTCACACCACGACAACATGCTACACTTCCTTTCCCTTAAACCTCGTGAAGCTCGGTCACGTATCGGAGACGAACACGCCTCGTCACAAAACACGTCCAGAAACTCGAGTCGAAACCCTAAGTCGAACTCGTATTCAAAATTTATACAACTGAAAAATTATCAGATAATTTTCTCGAAATCAATGATGTTCATACTAACTTTAATTCAAGTTTCAACATTTTAAATTGGGTTGATAACCAGAAATCTGCAAAAATGCAATCTTTGTTTATATATAAACTGCTCTTTAAATACCAATCTAAAAATCTTCGGTTTTGTTTTAAAAATCTTATTTTTCAGTGAGGATTCAAGCTATGAAATTGAATTAGCATCTTACATCAATCAAATTTATCAAAATATGAAATGTTTACCTGTAAAACAAGATTTCAGTGGCATATTTCACTAACACGTTTTAGAACAGATTTAAAAATCTTGATTTAGGTTTAAACATCCTGTTTGATTGAAAACTTTAAGCTTTACCATGATTTGATGAAAATAAATTGAGTTTGAATAAACTTTCAACTCTGTAACAAATAACAGAGAAGTACAGTAACCAGAACAACCTATATATCAACACAACACTATACTCAACATAAAACATATACAAAACCATATTATCAGTGAATCACTTGTGCAATTTAAATTAAACTTGAAACTTGGAAACTTATGTTTACTCACCAGAGATCTTGATAAAACTGGGAAGTTTTGAAACTGCATTTACTTTGGTTTTCTTTTTAATCCTTTGTAGTTTAAAACAGAGAAGAGCAAACAAATTATACATGCACAGACAACACATTCTTATACACAGAGATTTCACTATCTATATATATAAGCAAACATCATTAAATCTCAGATCTTTCATACGCAACAAAAATTAATTTACTTAAAGTTTAATAAAAAATGTATACTCACCTGGCATGAGCTTTTGAAAATAGTTTTGGATCAAGAAAACTTGAATGGATTTGATTTCGATTATGTTTTGTTAAATGGCAGTATATATATATGCAGAGCAACTTCATCATAGAATTAAGCAACCCTGGATTACCTACTTAGCTGTTTAAATTAAAAGGTTACTCACCTGTTTTTCAGAAATAACAGAGTTTCCTCCTTTTGAACCAGGCTTGAGAACTTTCAAGCTGAAACCTCCTTTTGATCTCTATTTTGAATTGATTGTGATTGTTGTTTAAATTGAACTTTGTTTATGGTTGAGTTTAGTTCTCAGGTTGCCAATTTGTGATGAATCGATGGAACTAAAAAAAATAATGATGTACATATATAGAAACAAAGGTGTGTACAGGGTATGGTTCTCTGGTACAAATATTTCTCAAGTTTGGTCAGAGATATTTTTTTCTTGTGAAGGCTGATATGATATAATTCGGCTTGCATTAATTTGCATTAGCTTGTTTCACAAGCTTGTACATGTATATATTTTCTTCTTTGTTCATACTTGTCTTGCTTTACTTATTTGTTCCTTACTTGCTTTATTTCATTGTGCAGATCTGTTTTCAAACGGTGGCTAAAGTGATATTGTTTCGGCTGTACAAATATTTGAGATGGTGGTAGCTGATAATATTTGCATTTATTTCTTTATCTTGCTTTATAAGTTTATTCTTTGGTTTTATATGTTCTGTTCATAACAGTTTATCTTTCTTTTACTTTTGTTTTCTTTTCTTTGTTTGTTTCAAGATATTTATATTGTCTTCGTACTTAAACTAAATTTTCTTTTGCTTTGTCTTATTGTAATATAAATGGATTTTTATTTTACTTTATTTTTCTTTTATTATTTTTGTTTGTTTTTATTACTTGGTATCATACTGTATTCATTTTATCTGATTAAATACTCGTTAAAATAATATTGCTAACTTTCCGGGATGTCACATAAATCGTATTTAAATTAAATATTTACTAAAATAATAATGCCCAAAATCTCGGGTTGTCACATTCCACCCCCCTTAAAACTTTTCGTCCTCGAAAAGGAACGAAGCCAGAATTTATGAAATTATTTACAATAAGATAAATATTCTTTAATTATTTTTAAATCACTTTTAAAATATATACAATATTACTTAAATAGTTTTTATAAAAATACTTTTACAACTCGATGTTTTGACAAGTCCATCTTCGTTCTCATAGAGATTCGGTCATACGTTGATCAGGCGTAGGACTGAAAATCTATAAGTACTTAGTAAACTCGCTTTCAACATCCAGTGAAAGTACTTTGGAAAATAATTTTATTGAAAATATAGAAAACAGTTTCGAAAATAGAGGAAATATCTTTGGTGAGAATGCTCTGGAAATCATCACACCCATCCATGGTCACAGTTAACCCGATGGTTACGTTGCCGTCCCGGCAAAATCCACAGATAACTGTAGGTCTCCGCGCCACTCGATTACGCCATGGAACCCGCTACAGATCGCAGTTATACCCGGGCTATACGTTGCTATCACAGCAAAAACCCATATAACTGTAGGCATCAGCGCCACCGAATTTCGCTGCCAAAAGAATGAAACTCCTCCACTTGACCATAGATCGCAGTCTACCGATGTTGCGCTGCCATCCCGACAGAATCAAGTGTAGACTGTTGACACTCATCCTCCACACGATTTTCGCTATGGTCCCCACACAGTAGATCGCAGCGACATCGAGTTACACTGTCGTCACAGCATAACCCAAATGCCCCTGTAGGCATCAGCGCCATCGACTTTCGCTACCAAATAATCCTCAGGAACTAGTTTTGTCCGGACTCCTCACAGGATCAACTTTAGAAACCCCCCCTTGGGGCTCAAGGCAGTACCACCCAGTGGCACTCCTGAGAAGTTCATTTCAAGGGAGCGCCTTTTTCCCCAGAGCAAATCTCAAAACACTTTATACTATACACATATAGTATTTTCCAAATCATACACCTAGTATGAATCTCATATAAATGCTTTTACACAAAATCGATTCTCAAAATCGATAATTCACAAATCAGGCTTTCCCAAATCCCAATATTGATTTACCCAAATATCAAAAGCCCTTTCCAAATCCAAAGGTTCCCAAAACCTTTCCTCAAAACATTTTCACAAAATCTTTTATATATATAGATATATATAATAATCTTGGAAAATCTTTAAATCACTTTATACTTATATAAGTTTCCTTTGTATACTTCAAAACTTTCAAAAACCTTTTTCTTCTGGCAATGGATTCAATAAGGGAAGTTTTATCATATATAACAAGGATACGTAACTTTGTTTATTCCCAATCAAATATTCAAATTTGATTACTTTATAAAGTCACTTGCCAAATTTCTTACTTTTATTATAAAGTAAACTTTAACTCAGAAAAATATTCAATTTCCACTTTATTTCCATAAAGTTAATTTCTACCATAGAAATATAAATTTTAAATTTATTTTATTTTAGTTCCTCATATATTCACAAATATATTTTCCATTTCACAAATCATCTTATAACCTTTTACCTACAACTTCAAAATCAAATTTCTACCTTTATTCATTGTCAATTTCTCAAAATATACTTTCAGTTTCAAAAATCTTTTCAGTTTTTATCCACAAATTTTCAATGCCAATTTCATTCAAACCCGTACGATGTCCCCATATCATTCGTACGCAATACCAATCTGATCGCTCACTCGATCACACAATTTCACTTCCGAACTAGTATTGTCCACCCGACTTCCTAGTGCGGACTCAGATCTGGTTTCTCGATCCGAAACCGTCATTCTCCTTACATAATCACAACTATGATAGAGAATATCCAGAATCAATCAAAAATCCATATCCAGGTTCGCCGTCGAAAATCGAGCGAAAAATCCCAACTCGGATCGATAATACTATCTCGAAATTCTGTGCTCGAATCTGGATCAAATCACTATGCGAATAGAATAATATACGTACATCCTACGTATTTATCTTCATTGATTATCAGTTAAATCAATTTCCTTCCTATTCACATTCACTTTGATTTTATTCACTTATTCACATTTTCCTTAATCCCCATTCGGATTACCACTTCAATTCTTATCTCAGTTAGGTATCTAATCAATAACAGTTTGAACTCCGACCAGTTTATACTTACAAAATAGCTTGAAAATTTTAAAAATAGATAAATGGTTGAAAGATAATTATTAATTTGTAAAATAGCTGTAAAATAGTTAAGTAACTGTTAAATAATTGAAAAATAGTAATTACTTATAAAATAGTTGAAAAATAGTAATCAGTTTATAAAGTAGTAGAAAAATAGTAATTAATTTATAAAACAGTTGAAAAATAGTTAAATAGTTCCAAAGTAATTGTAAAATAGGTTTAAGATAGTTTTAGGTTTAAAAAGAAAAGTTGTGTAGTAAATAGTTTAGAAAAATAGGTTTATATTAAACAATTTATTTTGAAAATAGTCTTGAGTCAAACTGTTTAATACCCCATCTCCATTTCCATAAATTCAATTTAAATTTCCACTTACATTTAAATTGACTCAATCCCAATTTGAATAACTTCAATTTTTATTTCAAATTAATCCAATTCAAATTTCTCATTTGAATTTTATACTTGTCCATCATAAATCACAATTCCCATTAGTTCAAATCGAATTCAGTTTGAGCTAATTCAATTTAAATCTCAATTTCAAACCATCTCGAATTATATAAATTCGAGTTAAATTTTCAAATGTTGATTTATTCCCTTAATCCAATTAACATTTATCTTCAAATCAATATCTTTAAACAATTTAATTTCTGAGTTCAATTCTCAAAATTTCATTTTAAATTATCTTCACTTAACTTATTTCAAAGTTCAAATAATAATTCAAACCCCCTTTTAAACAATTAAATCTTTGAATTTCAATTTATTACCCAAATTCAATCTTGGAACCAATCCTTAATCATTTCAATTTACATGTTCATTTTAAACATTCAAATTTTAATGTTCAAAGTGATCCCATTTTCTCAAGTTTAATTTTTATCTTTAAAATCAAAATTACTTAAGTAATTTCAAATTAAAGTTTAATTCCATTTAATTCCAATATTGGGATAGATATTACCCCAATCTATCATCCAATTTATTTAAAACATTCATCATCCACTACCCATTCCAGATCTCAATCCTATCTGAGACCACATATAGTTCCCTACCAAATCAACCCATTTAACTTTCCTAAGTTAAACCTAAATTTCATCTTGAAATTTCCAATTTAGGTTGTTCTTATTTAACTTCCCCTAAGTTAAATTTAATTCACTTGATCCAGTCAATCTCACAAAATTTGAATTTCTCCATTTCAAATTCTTAAACTTCCTATCAATATCCCTTCTCCCTTATAAGCTCAAAAACTTATCACATTTAAGGAAAATTCAAAACTGGACACCTAGTGTTTACTTCCAATCAACTTTGATCTTATGTATATCCCTTATACATATTATTTCCTTTACACACCAAGTTATCTTTAAATTTTAAACCACCTTTGGTTCCAAACAAATTTCCAACAACCTTTGTTGAAATAGGACCCTTCCATTTAAATATAACATTATTTATTATTTCTTTATCAATTTGAAACAATTTTCAAATTCTGGACCCAGATTTAAAACTTCACAATTTATCATTTTCAGTTCCAATTTCTAAGTCACACTTGCCTAAATGTTTTACTTCCCAAATATTTTATTATTGTTTACTCATTTATACTCGCCTTATTAATCATTTCTAATAATAACCAAGGTTATTATATCTGAAAACCAATTCATCACTATCTTATTCTGAAATTCTCCTTAAATTCAAGATTTAAATTTCAGTTTGAATTCATTCCAAACCAATCCTTATTTTACTTTAAATTTTGTTATATTTCTATTATCACTTAATTCAATTCCAATAATTTAACAGCCAATTACCTTTGTATTCATTTGATAGAAATATTACTTTATATATATATCAAAATATATTCTTATATGAAATCATTTAAAATCTTTATATAAGAAAATAACAAGTACGCTCTCTCATATATATATATATATACTCAACTCATTCTAGGGTACTACTGACCCTATCCTTAATGAGCAATCCCAACAGAGCCAAGGTTCTCGCTTAACCTTCAGCTCTGATACCAACTGTAACGACCCGAAATTTTCGATCCCGAAAATTCCAGATAGTTATGAAAAAGAAGAAAGAGATAGAAGAAAGAAACAGAAAACATAACACAGATACTCACCTTCGCAGCGGATCAAAATATAATATCAAATAATAACAGTTATACAAAGAATACTATATCTGTTAATTTATATCATTACATCAGAGTTATAACATTTACACTTACACTGGACAGTTAAAATCAACATGTCTCAGATAAACTGTAATATATCACAGCGGAAACACTCCATACGTCTCTGCCATCCAGCTCGTATCCTGAGCTCCAGGACGTCCTCACCTAAAAATCTGTAATACTCGGTCTGACCTGAGCATTACCAAAAAGTAACACCCGGGTCAGGCTGGAAACCAGCGTGAGTAAACCCATTTAACATGAAATACAAAAGTATACAACTTATATAAAACCCGGGGTAACTCGTATCAAATTTACAAATTCACAATTTGTTATAGACATCACTTATTTCATATATCAATTTCTAAGTACCCAAAACTTAGATTAAATGGTCCAATTCACTTAAATCATTCCATACCAGCCTATTGATTTCACATATCAATCTATACAGAATCGAAGTGGTTTCGGGTATTTACTAATACCCGACCCCGGTCTCTTCGAATCCAAAGTTATTCAAATGAAATATTATTCATCTTTAAATACAGGATGTCACTGTTTTAACCCACCATATTATATCACATAGCATCATACATCACATACCAGAGATATCAACTAATCTAAGGCACACAATATCATTCAATCATTCATCAGCAAGATAAATTTAATCACATCATTTCTAATTAATTTAAAACAAATTAAATTAATCACTTCAACTACCCTTAATCCTGCTTTCATAACATAACTTAATTATAAACAATTAATTAATGTCCTTTGATTACCCATTTATTGTCCATTATTCCTTCTATAATTACTTCCATTAAGTAATTATCCATTGGCTAATTATCCTCCATCAATTAGCCATTAATTTGATTAATTAACTTAACCTTACTTACCAATTAAATTAATTAATCCTTAACAGAGTTATTCATTAATTACTTATATCAAGTAATTATCATTTAATCAATTCAGATTTAGTAAATTATCTATTAATTACCCACCTTTATGAATGACTTAAGTAATAACCTCAAATCATTAATTAGTTCATCCTTAATCATTAATTGAATATCCTTTAATTAATCAATTAATTAACCTCTAATTACATGCATTAGTTAATCTCACATAAATTAGCTTATAATTGATTAAATTAACTTACCCTTTTATCAAAAAATTAATTTAACAAATTAATTACTTTTAATTATCTTATGAAATTAATTAATCCTTAATCATCCGAGTTCTTAACCGACTTTAAGATAAACCATTTATCTTTATTTAAATTCCTAAATTATCAATTAACTAATCATTAATTACCAATTAACTAATCATTAATCCTAGATTAATTACTTAATTAGTTAACTACTATTTATTTATTAATACTAAACTTGTTTAACATTTTAACTTGAAAGTGATTAGGCTAATTCCCCTATAACTGGACCCAGGGTAAACCCTTGTTTACTCGAGTAGCAACCCGAGTCCTCCCAATTTCCCTGCGTCCTTCTTCTAACCGCATACTTCTTCTTCTCATTTTTTCCCTCTAGTTTAAAAACTTTAATTTCAACAGTTAAAACATTTAGACCAGGTAACTCACTGCTAAGCCAACCCATACGAACACGCGAGGGACCCGAGCCAACACCTATTTTACTCGATCGCCCTCTCGAGTTCTTCCCAATCGAACGCTCTGACACCATCACCCATATCGTACACGTGCACAACCCATCGCCAACGTTCTGGCGAACTTCCGCACCTCCAACAAGTCACGATATCACCCTCCATTTGAAAACCAAACTCGATTCGCCTTCACAAATTTTCGAATCGAAACTTAACAGTTCGATCGACACTACTGCACTCAACCCAACGACAAAACCACCTCGCCGACGCCGCTCAAGCCACCTGAGACGCCCAAACTTCGCTCACACCACGACAACATGCTACACTTCCTTTCCCTTAAACCTCGTGAAGCTCGGTCACGTATCGGAGACGAACACGCCTCGTCACAAAACACGTCCAGAAACTCGAGTCGAAACCCTAAGTCGAACTCGTATTCAAAATTTATACAACTGAAAAATTATCAGATAATTTTCTCGAAATCAATGATGTTCATACTAACTTTAATTCAAGTTTCAACATTTTAAATTGGGTTGATAACCAGAAATCTGCAAAAATGCAATCTTTGTTTATATATAAACTGCTCTTTAAATACCAATCTAAAAATCTTCGGTTTTGTTTTAAAAATCTTATTTTTCAGTGAGGATTCAAGCTATGAAATTGAATTAGCATCTTACATCAATCAAATTTATCAAAATATGAAATGTTTACCTGTAAAACAAGATTTCAGTGGCATATTTCACTAACACGTTTTAGAACAGATTTAAAAATCTTGATTTAGGTTTAAACATCCTGTTTGATTGAAAACTTTAAGCTTTACCATGATTTGATGAAAATAAATTGAGTTTGAATAAACTTTCAACTCTGTAACAAATAACAGAGAAGTACAGTAACCAGAACAACCTATATATCAACACAACACTATACTCAACATAAAACATATACAAAACCATATTATCAGTGAATCACTTGTGCAATTTAAATTAAACTTGAAACTTGGAAACTTATGTTTACTCACCAGAGATCTTGATAAAACTGGGAAGTTTTGAAACTGCATTTACTTTGGTTTTCTTTTTAATCCTTTGTAGTTTAAAACAGAGAAGAGCAAACAAATTATACATGCACAGATAACACATTCTTATACACAGAGATTTCACTATCTATATATATAAGCAAACATCATTAAATCTCAGATCTTTCATACGCAACAAAAATTAATTTACTTAAAGTTTAATAAAAAATGTATACTCACCTGGCATGAGCTTTTGAAAATAGTTTTGGATCAAGAAAACTTGAATGGATTTGATTTCGATTATGTTTTGTTAAATGGCAGTATATATATATGCAGAGCAACTTCATCATAGAATTAAGCAACCCTGGATTACCTACTTAGCTGTTTAAATTAAAAGGTTACTCACCTGTTTTTCAGAAATAACAGAGTTTCCTCCTTTTGAACCAGGCTTGAGAACTTTCAAGCTGAAACCTCCTTTTGATCTCTATTTTGAATTGATTGTGATTGTTGTTTAAATTGAACTTTGTTTATGGTTGAGTTTAGTTCTCAGGTTGCCAATTTGTGATGAATCGATGGAACTAAAAAAAATAATGATGTACATATATAGAAACAAAGGTGTGTACAGGGTATGGTTCTCTGGTACAAATATTTCTCAAGTTTGGTCAGAGATATTTTTTTCTTGTGAAGGCTGATATGATATAATTCGGCTTGCATTAATTTGCATTAGCTTGTTTCACAAGCTTGTACATGTATATATTTTCTTCTTTGTTCATACTTGTCTTGCTTTACTTATTTGTTCCTTACTTGCTTTATTTCATTGTGCAGATCTGTTTTCAAACGGTGGCTAAAGTGATATTGTTTCGGCTGTACAAATATTTGAGATGGTGGTAGCTGATAATATTTGCATTTATTTCTTTATCTTGCTTTATAAGTTTATTCTTTGGTTTTATATGTTCTGTTCATAACAGTTTATCTTTCTTTTACTTTTGTTTTCTTTTCTTTGTTTGTTTCAAGATATTTATATTGTCTTCGTACTTAAACTAAATTTTCTTTTGCTTTGTCTTATTGTAATATAAATGGATTTTTATTTTACTTTATTTTTCTTTTATTATTTTTGTTTGTTTTTATTACTTGGTATCATACTGTATTCATTTTATCTGATTAAATACTCGTTAAAATAATATTGCTAACTTTCCGGGATGTCACATAAATCGTATTTAAATTAAATATTTACTAAAATAATAATGCCCAAAATCTCGGGTTGTCACACTCTATAATTGTGATCTTAAGGACTATAATAAGCTAGAAACCAACCAAAGCAACTTTTACATCATCAACACAATAACCAATGATCATCTTCTCTACAAACTTTCTCCATTATTCTCGACAATAGAACATTCACTCAGATACAACAACAAAGACTGACTCTCAAATATTAACATCGAACCCAGAACCAAATTCATCTCCGCGAAGATCTAAACCAGTGGCAACAGTCTATACTAAAGGCAATGAGTTGATTGTTGGTGATAAACACATAATTCGAGCATTCATCTTTGGATATACAAATGATGATGATCAACTTCAGATCCAGAAATGACGAGTTTATCCCAGACATAAGCGGTATCTTCAGATCCAAGCACCTTTGATTCCAAGGCAATGGACTTCAAGTTTTTTTTCTTTCGATGATTATAAGGGAGCGTTCCTATTTTCTTTTCATTGAAGGCAGATGCAACGACCCAGAATTTTAGTCATTTGAATTTGGAATATTTAATTGATTTTAAATGTTGAAAAGTAAATTTTATAAGTTAAATAACTTGGATTTCAAATAAAGCAATTTATTTGATAATTAAACTGTTAAATTTAATTTTTGGAACCGTTTAAAATAATTGAATCTTGAATTAAATGTGAATGAAAACGATTTTGAAAGTTGATTTAAATTCTATTTGAATAAGAAGGAAGACAGTAAACTTTTAAATTGGGTTTAAAAGTGATTAAACTGATTTTGGAACTTACTCGTTTTAACTAACGTGTAAAAATAGCCTTTCAAGGCACTGTCTTGGATTTCGACGAAACTAGTTTCATTGGATCCGTAATAGTGATTATTATATGCCGTCGAGTTTCATGGTGATTAGACGTATCGCTTGGTCGTGCGAGTTCGAAATGCGTTGAAATTAATTAAAGGAATTTAAATTAATATAAATTGATTTTGAAAAGCTAACTTCTGTAAATGATGGAATTGGCTTTCGATATATATTTCTTTGTGTTCGGAATAGGGGTACAACATATAGAACGCCAAGCGGCACGCTTCTTTTGGAGTTCGAAACTTTTAAGCGTGAATAGTGCCGAGTTTATTTTCTAAATAAAGAGCCTTAACATTTTCATTTGCCAAACCCTAACCTAAAAACCAGAGCCGCCATTAAATTAATACCCTTCATCCAACGGTCAACAACGATCGGAGCCACCTCATTCACTTTCAGCCTTCGACTTCAACATGAAATTTGTAGAGCTCGATGAGCTCTACATTTTATACAGTTGGATCGTCGAATCGATGCTCGACGAAGCCGAGATCATGCTGCGTTCACGAGTAGTCACGCTCACGGTTTTGGGGTTCGCGGAGGCGTCAGTGTGCGTGCGTGGAGGCGAAGGGTGGTGTAGGCGAGGCATCGCGAGCGGAGGTGGCGAGCGGTGGTCGGTCGTGGTTGCACGATCGATCATCGAACGCGATTAATATATATATATATATATATATATATATATATAAAGACGGGCGGCTGTATATTCGCCTGAATAAGAATGTGAAGGAGATGAGGGAGAAAGATTAATTCTAAAATTTTAGTTAATTATGTTAATAATAATTTTAATTATTTCAAATGTTAATTAATCCATAGCTTGTTCATACGTGGTCGGTTTTGAGCATGACAAGTTGCGTTGCGATCGTATCAGCTAGTACTACGCTATGGAGTTAGATTGGATGGATTTGGAGCAAAAAGAAATTTGGGTTAAAATTGAACGACTATTCAATTTTAATTCGATTCGAACTGGAACGTTTTGGCGACTATTAAAATCAATGTGAGTTGATCTCACCTTTTTGGTTGACCAGAAATATTTCAGTCGATAAAATTATGGATTTGAATGTGCGAATATTTTATTGATGATTGTTATTGACTGTTGGATGATTTACTATTTAATTAGTTGGATTGAATATATTCCCACCCTGGAGAGGATGGGACCTATTACATTCCCGTGTAAGAGCGGATCACCTTTTGTATACAAATCCGGCATCGAAGCGGTTGATTTTGATAGAGTTAGGGGTACGCCCTAGGGGCAATTATGTAATTTGTTACATATATCTAACTCGTTGACCAATCTTGTTCGAAATAAAAATATTTTCTTCCTATTATATACTTGATATAATGTGATTATATTAATTAATTAACTTAATTAAAAGTATATTTAATAGAAAAATCCATAAATGGTATATTTTATGATAGTAGTTACAAAGTGTTGTAACCGTGAGTAATTTATCACAATGAAACAAATATACCATTTTAAATGTTCCTAGTCAAGATGCATCGAAACTGGATATCGATGTATCCATTGAGACTGGAGTACGTAACGCTCTCCAAATGTTGGGAAGCGTATTACTTATGACTGCTGGGGGCACCTAGGGGTTACATACTAATAGTTATTGGATAATTATGGAACGACTCACGCGATAGTTTTCTGTTGGTTAATATAACTAAGGTTAAATAGAAAATATCGATGTGACTGATTTACACAGTTCTCTCAACTTGAGAATACTGTGGATCTTCAATATGAAAGCTCCGCTTTGATTATAGCCAAATCATGGCATGGCATTCATCGAGTGACTATAGTTGGGTTGAGTGGAAGTATTGGAAGTGAAGCACTATTCAAGTGTGGATTCGTCTCCTTAGTTATATGCGGTTAGTATCACAGTCAACTCAAAGTCAAAGTCTCTGGCCAGAGCATTTCGGTTAATAATAATTGTTATTATTGAACCAAGGACTTTGTATTTGGGCTATAAAGTTGAATGTGGATGAGGTTGGAATTTTGACCTTTACCAAATTCCATAAATCCAAAGTGATATAGTTTTGACGAAGAGAATTGGTATAAACAAATGTCACAACCGGGTAACGCTTATTAAACTAAAATTGGATTTTTACCGAAAATGAGTAAGCGATAAATTTGGCCATAATGTCACACCACCTGCTAAGTGATGTGTGAACGTTAACATTAGAACAGTTCGGTGTTAATCGCTGACCAAATTTACACCCAAGAGTTACACAGCCGAAATGATGAATTCCCTTAAGACCGAACGATTTAATTAGTTTATAATTGTTATAAATTAATTAAATTAATTAATATTTATGAAATATTAATTATAAAATTTGAACATGATTTGAGAAATAAATAATGTTACATATATATTTATAACTGTTATAAATATATCGATCGATATACAATATCGACAAGCGATTAAATTAGATTTAATTGCATAGTATTTTGGCTTGGGCTTAGATGGGTTTAAGGCCAATCATTAGGACTGCAAAATTTCGGTTTTGGGAAGGTCTAGGGGTGACTAAAACATAGGGAATTGGCTTGGAGATAATTGGTTGAGATCAAGTGAGAATGGCTTAAAAGGTTTTCCTCGTTTCTCTCTAATACAACCCTATATATATGTATGTATGTATGTGTGTGTGTGTGTGTGTATATATATATATATGTATGTATGTATGTATGTATGTATCTCTAAAAATAAAAAAGTACCCTTTTTGGCCGCCATTACCTTCTACATTGCTGATTAAAGCATAGCTCTCAATCCACTTCAAAATTCTCAAATATATTTCAAATTAAAATAATACTATTCGATAGTTAGATGTTGGTGATTCCGGACTTGCAATCTGACGAATCAAGAACGGTAAAAGGAAGGGAAGTCATTGCTTCAACGTGGAGGCATCATTAAATTGGTCATCTTAATTCATATTACAGTAATTAAATTATATTCTATCCTCCTATAATAAGTAATTTCATATCTGTTTAAATATACTGCTACTATATGTTTAGTTAGGTGATATTTTTGTAAGTAGATGTGGTTGTTACAAATCAGTTTGGTTATGTGCATAATTTGTTTATTATACTATTTGATTTATGTATAACCAAATGTTTTTTTACTGTACAAAATCAATTTCAGTCATTAATAATTGTTTTATATATATTTATTAATAAATTCATATATATATATATATATATATTAGTGTATATTTCTCTCTCATAATAGTATATATGCATATATAAGATATATATATATATGATTTAAAAAATTTGGTACACTTATTTATATATAATATGAATTTAAAAATTCAAAAATTAATTATCATACATATATTCATATTTTTAAATTAACATTTATGAATTTTTGAATTGTTTATTATATATAAAATAATTATTACATTAATAATTCAATTTTATATTTAAAAAAAATATTATATCATTTCAGAAACATATAGTGAAAATTTAGGAATTTTTCAATAAAGTTTATTATTTTTAATAATTAATATTATTTCGGAAAAATTGTTTATGATTTATTAAAAATAGTAATTTAATTGAAAAATTCTTCAAATTTTTTCGTAACCATTCATTCATGATCATAGAATTTCTGAAATTTTAAAATTTTAATTTTTAATAATATATTATTTTATATTAAATAATTATTGCCGAAATCAATGTATTTGTTTTTAAAATTAATATTTCAACTTTTAAAAATATCAAGATTTTTTATAAGCTCTATTTTATGATCTTAGATTTTCTATAATTATAAAATTTGAATTTTCATCAATAGATTATTTTATGTTAATTATTTATGGATGAAAACATTATTTTATTCATAATATATACAAACTAAAATACTAAAATTATTATGTTTGAAAAACTAAGTTAATTTTGAATTATAAATAATTTTTAATAATTGTTCTCTCTCTTTCTATATATATATATTTATCTATATATAAATGTTTTATGTTCATATATTATATATAATATATTTATACATACTTATGTGTGTATGTATGTTTGTGTATATATATTTTGTAACACATATACATGCATATATTTGGAAAACATACATGACATGCAAAATTAGCTAATATGTCTATTGCGATGTAAATCCCAACATCTACATATGGGCATATCATACCTTTCACGGATTATTATGTTACAAATTCACTCATACATATATGTATATGATACATTTATGTATAAACTAAATCAAATAAAATTAATTTCATATCTTAATATATTTGAATTTAAATAAAATAAATGATTTTATTTAAATGAAATTTAGAAATGTTCTAATTCAGTTAGACTTCATAGGCCCAATAAAAGATCCAATAGGGTAAAAAATTTGAAATTCACCCACCACTTCCACTACGGACTGGCCGAGTTCCAACAATGGTATCAGAGCCCAATAGCCTATGCGGTCTAATTTAGTCATATCAGGGCTAGTTAGTTAAGCTTGCCCACTTAGTACGGTGTCTAAAAAGGTAATGTCTAGGATTGGAATTGGGTAATCAAGTAACATGTCCTACCTGGTTACCGGCCTGGCTCGAAAAGTGAAGTGAGCCCAAAGGTTGCCCCTAATAGAAAAGGCCCAACTTAATTTGGGCCTTGGGCTAATTTTCACAATCGTTTTGAAAATTAATGTTAAATATTTTAAATTTAATAGTTAAATTTAAAATAAAACATGTTTATTATAAAAATTATAATACTACATAAGTTTTCAAAATGTTTGAAAGGATAATGATATTTTAAAAATGTTTGAAAATATTTATATAATAATTTCAAAATTTAAATTTATTAATAAGATTAATAAAATAAATTAATTAAATATGTTGATTAATTAATGCATATATGCATGTATTACATATGTTGATATATGTTATGCTATTTTAAAATGTTTAAGATAACATAAGTATACATGTATGTATACAAGATAAATTTTGAAACTAACAAATTTTAATAAAAATTGTTTAATTGAATTAATTAAATAAATAAAATACACATATATATATATATGATATATGTGTGTTACACTATAAAGGTCATAGTATACACTATAAAAGTTATAGTAGATATGTCCAATATAAAAATTATATTGGAATACTAATTTAAAATTAATTAAAGAGTTAATTGATTAAAATTAATTAGATAAGATTTAATTATTGATATATTATACGTAAGACTATCATATAAGTAATATGAAATATAAAAGTTATATAACAATAAAACTTTATGATATGCGTATAAACTAAATGTGGAACATTAAAGAAACCCAAATAGACTTGAGAAATAAATACATATGTAAATGTACATATACCGTGATTTCTGATCTATCGGACACTTGAATCGCTGGGGTATTTCATAAGAAATATATTATTCTATAAGTCGATATCACTCAATATATATTGAAGATTATGAATCTTTAATATAATGTTATTCTCTTCCATATATATATATATATATTAATAAATTACTTACATACTCCTTAGTTGTTGAGCAAACTCAAGCCAGGGATGTTATGCGTAGTATTATTAATATATTGAACAGATGAGGTATGATAACTATATGTATTTGTTGAGAAAACTCAAGGTACATATACTATACTTAGGCCATCATAATATGGTAGGTATGAGTGAATAATCTCTTTCGATTTGTTGAGCAGACTCTAGGTTGAAATGAGATTAGAATAAGGAAAAATGGGTTAGGAGTTGTATATGATACAACCTATAAGGAGTTATCCATCGTTTGTGGGGCTATGATTTGTTGAGCAAACTCAAGGTCAAATTACAAAAAAAAACGAGTCCTAACACCCACTAGTGAAGTTGTAAGACTTCTATGTTTCATCTTAGGGTTTGGAGAAACATAAAAGACTAGTGGGAGCATTATTAGAAAAATGAAATGGTAACATTTGACCTTTCTAATATTGTAAGAACATATGCTATATAATGTTATAATTATCTACAATGATAAATTTGTGCATTTAATATGATTGATAAAACATTTGTCAATTAACATATATAAACAAACTGGATTGAAAGTTGACAAATAGAAATATAATATATACTTACTAATAATTTTAATTGCATGTTATGATGTTTCTATACCCATACAAGTGCCTAATTTCAACTACTTAATACATTTGTAAGTTGATCACTTATATGTTTATTTTGTTTAGACCATGTATTGCATTTTATGAGTTTTTGAACTCTAAATGTAATTCAAGACTATGGATATTTGATCCATGTACTTTCACATATAAATGTTATATGGTGAACAGTCATGGCTTGTAGGGTACAATATTTTGATGAAGTTAGTTCATTCGAAGTAAGCTAATAAATAGTATTTTAAGATCATGTATTCAACTTGAATGATTTCAAAAGGATCATATTGTGTTAATGTAACACAAGACCATAAACTACGAGATACCTCTAAGAACTTGATTGTTGAAATGTCATCTTGATCGGTTTGCATAAAGTGCAACATATTTGATGTCTTAAATGTTAAGAATAATCGAATGCGCTTTTGTAAAAGGTTTGTTATGATATTGTAGTAAGGTTTTCTTTTGAATAGTTTGACCATTTGAAAGAAAAACGAATGTATAAGAATAGATGTAATTTAAGGTAAAGTTGGAATGAAGAGAATGAATAGTCACTTCTGCTTCATAGAGAAACAGTGGAAACAAGAATTGTAATACTAGTTGATACTTAATATTGGATTATGAAATATGATTTTTATTCTGAAATGTATTTTCATATGGAAAATTGTTTTCTATAACATTTATTTTTTTGAGTTCAAGATATTTGATCAAAGAACTCTCCACTGTAAACTAGTTGTAGCATATGAAATAAGTAAACAATATTAACAATATTAAGTGAATGGTGGACCTATAAATTTAGTACGCTGTTATAGTAATGGCGGAAATAGTGGGAGCATGCCATATAGCACCTAATGATTGCATCAAATTACGAAAAAAAATTCGTAAAAGTACCGAACATTATTTGTGAAATAATGTTTATTTTTGGTATTGAATGAAAAATAGGTATAACTATATTTCAATGAGTATTATGAATATTCATTATAAAATAGAACTATATTATGGAATTTGTTTTCATAGTAAAAGTGATGCAACAAAAATACATATGTGTCTAATATTATTTACAGTTGTTTTGGAATTATAGACTAGGCCGTAGTTTTGAGAAATAATTTTACTATATGATTATGAATCATACGATACAGGTTATATCTCAAACAATTAATGGCTATGCACTCATTCAGTGGGAGCATCATAAGAGTTGATGAACTCTTTGAATTAATACATATTGATGTATGCAATCACAAGTCTATTAATTCCAAAAGGGTTCCACGTAGTTTTTTATATTCATTGATAACTTATTACCAACATGAACATGTGTATTAGATACACATGTAGTAAGTTTATGATAAAATCATAGAATATAAAAGAAAAGTAAATAAAATAACATGGAACAAAATAAAATGTTTTGATTTGGTCGAATAAGTGAGTATATTGGAAAGAGTTCCAAATGTACCTAAAAATGAATATAGATTCAATCTCACAAGTCACTCCTCCATGTGATACATAATGATGCATCGATAAGGAGTAACCAGACATTGTTGGACAATTTACGATTAATTATGAGTGAAGTTGAGTTAGTTTCTTTATATAAGGTCATGTACTTAAGAGTAGTACACAAGGTTGATATTATTTCATCTAAACAACAGTTTACAAAATCATACAAGATAAGGGTTTGTAAGAAATCCCAACATATCCTAGGCCAAGGAGTTGGCAGGTTGTGTGAGTCGAAAGATTGCACATAATAATTGTTAATGAGGGACCTTGTATGAATCTCCAACAAGTTTTTTGGAGGTCTGTCATCAAATGACATATTTATGTTTTAAACATAATTTTTGTAAGCTAAAATCAGTTTTATAAATAAAAAGGTTCATAAAGCGTTTATGAATCCCTGTTCTATTTGCACTAAGAAACAATTGTTGTTTCAAGATATATCAACTTCATTGTGAAGGAATTTCTTTCCGAAATTTTTGGTAGTTAAATGGAATTGGATCCGATCCAAAGATAGAACTAATTATATGAGATGAAGTGAAATTAACTAACCTAAATGAACACATAGCATTAGAATGTCTAATAAGTATTCTCGTACATCGAAGAGAAACTATGAGTTTCTTATTAATGTCGAAAATAAACATTACCCTCAGTTGTTCAATTAAACCATTAAGATTGTTGACTCTATATGATATGATGCGAAAATCTGAAAGAATCCAAAGTACGCTATCAAAATACGATTTTGGTGGTCGTAACCAATGAGATGTGATCCATCGGCTTATATTGTGTCTTTATTGGAAAGACTAATGTGATTGGAATTAAATGAGCAATGTTGATAAGAATAATACCGCAAATTTCAATTATTGAAATTAGCATAACAGATTCGGTATTCAACATGCTCAAGTTAATTCAGATTTACTCACAAAATTATTGCTCGATAAGACTTAGTGTTTGGTACTTATGTATTGAAATAGAAAATTCTAAATAATGATTTAGAGTAAGCCGTTTACACATATTAACCAAAATGCCTCGAAGTCAGTGGGAGCAATATTGGGTTTGTGAGTCTTTGGATATGATCCAAGAAATGATACGATGTATCATTTTATAAACATCAAGATTGAATAAGTATTTTGATAGAAATATCAAATAGTTTGATTTTCAATCAAAGTGCAGAGGAAGCGTGTGTTCATAAGAAAGAACGTTAAAAGGTACATTAATATTTCTAAACTATGAGTAAACAACACGTTGTTGATTTTAACAATATGCTTGTATTAAAATCAACTTTAGTTGTTTTAATACTCAATTTTGGATTGTAAATGATGTCTTTTATGGTGAGTATAAAAGATATAGGGATTTTCCCAAAATGATATACAAAAGAACCCTATTAAAAAGAGAACATGTAAGTTGGATTCCTTATGCATTAGCAATAGGAATTATCATACAGATAATGTTGTGTATGATATTGTATTTTGTTTATGTATTTGATACATGGAGCAAATATAAAATCCAAATTGATATCACTAAATGGTTGTTTGAGGTATTCTCGCGTATTTATGAAATATTATAGAATTGTTTATAGAAACAACGAACTCGTTATGATGGAACGTTTGGACACAAAATTTTATAAGTGATATTGAGTATAACATGTCAATGATAAAATTCAAGTTAAAATCTTTAATATGAAAACGTTTCAAAATGAAGGTGATTGTGGTCGATTCAACGAAATGTTGAGAACATTAACTTGAATAGCACTATAATAAACCAATGTATATAGATATAAATGCACAAATTTATAATTCAGCCTAAGGTGATTCCAAATGTTGAGAATCCCATAATATTGTTATAAGATAACAATGTCATGAAATTGGTCATGATAGTACTTAAAGCTCACTAGAAGTCTAAAGTCATACTTTGAATTGTTCCACATGATAAAGACAGTTTATCAGTGTTAGAGAGAGTTAATCGACAAAGTAGATAATTAAAACATAATAGCATACCCATTCACTAAGGGACCGACCTAATTGGTTTTGAGAAAACTGATTGGAGAAGTTGGAGTTAGATTCCATAATTGACCCCAAGTGCAAGTGGGAGATTGATAGAGATAGAGGTATGCCCTAGGGGCAATTATGTAATTTGTTACATATATCTAACTCGTTGACCAATCTTGTTCAAAATAAAAAGTATTTTCTTCCTATTATATACTTGATATAATGTGATTATATTAATTAATTAACTTAATTAAAAGTATATTTAACAGAAAAATCCATAAATGGTATATTTTGTGATAGTAGTTACAAAGTGTTGTAACCGTGAGTAATTTATCACACCGAAACAAATATACCATTTTAAATGTTCCTAGTCAAGATGCATCGAGACTGGATATCGATGTATCCGTTGAGACTGGAGTATGTAACGCTCTCCAAATGTTGGGCAGTATATTACTCATGACTACTGGGGCACCTACGGGTTACGTACTAATAGTTATTGGATAACTATGGAACGACTCACTCGATAGTATTCTGTTGGTTAATATAACTAAGGTCAAACAGAAAATATCGATGTGGCTGATTTACATAGTTCTCTCGACTTGAGAATACTATGAATCTTCAATATGAAAGCTTCGCTTTGATTATAGCCAAATCATGGCATGGCGTCCATCGAGTGACTATAGTTGGGTCGAGCGGAAGTATTGGAAGTGAAGCACTATTCAAGAGAGGATTCATCTCCTCAGTTATATGCGGTTAGTATTGCAGTCAACTCAAGTCAACACAAAGTCTAAGTCTCTGGCCAGAGCATTTCGGTTAATAATAATTGTTATTATTGAACCAAGGACTTTGTATTTGAACTATAAAGTTGAACGTGGATGAGGTTGGAATTTTGACCATTACCAAATTCCATAAATCCAAAGTGATATAGTTTTGACGAAGAGAATTGGTGTAAACAAATGTCAGAACCGGGTAACGCTTATTAAACTAAAATTGGATTTTTACCGAAAATGAGTAAGCGATAAATTTGGCCATAATGTCTCACCAGCTGCTAAGTGATGTGTGAACGTTAACATTAGAATAGTTCGATGTTAATCGCTAGCCAAATTTACATCCAAGAGTTATACAACCGAAATGATGAATTCCCTTAAGGCCGAACGATTTAATTAGTTTATAATTGTTATAAATTAATTAATAATTGTGAAATATTAATTATAAAATTTGAATATGATTTGAGAAATAAATAATGTTATATATATTTATAACGGTTATAGATATACCGATCGATATACAATATCGACAAGCGATTAAATTAGATTTAATTGCATAGTATTTTGGCTTGGGCTTAGATGGGTTTAAGGCCCATCATTAGGGCTGCAAATTTCGGTTTTGGGAAGGTCTAGGGGTGGCTAAAACATAGGGAATTGGCTTGGAGATAATGGGTTGAGATCAAGTGAGAATGGGTAAAAAAGGTTTTCCTCGTTTCTCTCTAATACAACCATATATATATATATATACGTATATATATATATATATATGTATGTATGTGTGTGTGTATATATATATGTATGTATATATATATATATGTATGTATATATGTATGTATGTATGTATTTCTAAAAATAAAAAAAAGAACCTTTTTTGGCCGCCATTACCTTCTACATTGCTGATTAAAACATAGCTCTCGATCTACATCAAAATTCTCAAATATATTTCAAATTAAAATAATACTATTCGATAGTTAGAGGTCGGTGATTCCAGACTTGCAATATGACGAATCAAGAAAGGTTAAAGGAAGGGAAGTCATTGCTTCAACGTGGATTCAAAGGCATCATTAAATTGGTAATTTTAATTCATATTGCAGTAATTAAATTATATTCTATGATTCTATAATGAGCAATTTCATATCTGTTTAACTATATTGCTATTATATGTTTAGTTATGTGAGATTTTTGTAAGTAGATGTGATTGTTACAAATCAGTTTGGTTATGTGCATAATTTGTTTGTTTTACTATTTGATTTATGTATAGACCAATGTTGTTTAGTGTACAAAATCAATTTTTGTCATTAATAATTGTTTTATATATATTTGTTAATAAATTTATATATATATATATATATATATATATTGGTGTATATTTCTCTCTTATAATAGCATATATGCATATAAAAGATATATATATATACATATATATATATATGATTTAAAAATTTTAATACACTTATTTATATATAATATGAATTTAAAAATTCGAAAATTAATTATTATACATATATTCATATTTTTAAATTAACATTTATTTAATTTTTGGATTGTTTATTATATATAAAACAATTATTACGTTAAAAATTCAATTTTATAATTAAAAAATATATTATATCATTTCATAAACAAATAAAAAAAATTTAGGAATTTTTCAATAAATTTTATTATTTTAAATAATTAATATTATTTTGACAAACTGTTTATGATTTATTAAAAATAATAATTTAGTTGAAAAATTCTTCAAAATTTATTGTAACCTTTCATTCCTGATCCTAGAATTTCTAAAATTTTAAATTTTGAATTTTTATTAATATATTATTTTATATTAAATAATTATTGCCAAAATCAATATATTTGTTTTTAAAAATAATATTTCAACTTTGAAAAATCTCAAGATTTTTCCTAAGCTCTATTTTATGATCCTAGATTTTTGAAAATTATAAAATTTCAATTTTCATCAATAGATTATTTTATGTTAATTATTTATAGGTGAAAACATTATTTTATTCATAATATATACAAATTAAAATACTAAAATTATTATGTTTGCAAAACTAAGTTAATTTTGAATTATAAATAATTTTTAATAATTGTTCTCCCTCTTTCTATATATATATTTATCTATATATAAATGTTTTATGTTCATATATTATATATAATATATTTATACATAAATGTGTGTGTGTTTGTGTTTGTGTGTGTGTATTTTGTAACATATACACATGCATATATTTGGACAACATACATGACATACAAAATGACCTAATATGTCGGTTGCAATGTAAATTCCAACATCTACATATGGGCATATTATACTTTTCACGGATTATTATGTTACACATGCACTCATACATATATGTATATGATACATTTATGTATAAACTAACTCAAATAAAATTAATTTCATACCTTAATATATTTGAATTTAAATAAAATAAATGATTTTATTTAAATGAAATTTACAAATGTTCTAATTCAGTTAGACTTCATAGGCCCAATAAAAGATCCAATGGGGTAAAATTTTTGAAATTCACCTACCACTTCCCCTACATGTTGGCCCAGTTCCAACAGATTTATACTTTTTATGATTATATAATGTATGTGATGCAGGGAGATAGGTTGGAAGGATCCAACAAGATTCCTCACACTGATGATTTATTTTCATATAAATTGATATATGATATGTTGGATGCTACAATTAATGACATGGACATGATTTTACTTAATTAGTGGTTTAGTGACAATTTGGGCCTTATTTTTTGTATTTTAAATACTATAAAATAATGGGATTTAAAACAGGATTTCAAAGTGATTTTGAAAATTTTATATGTTTAAATAATTTTTTAAAATAAAATTAATGATTTTGAGAAATTATAAATTTATAGTTTTATAAAATATTTTAAATAGAAATTTTGAATTGTGGATAAAGATTTCAAAATCTTAAAACTAAGTCTGTGTTTTATAATAAAGTAATACGGTTTTAAAAAGAAGATGGAGATATTTGGTATAGAAAGGTGTTAGCCATTTTATATAAAGTGATATGTATATTATATATATACATATATTAAGATTATTTATAGGTGTGGGGATTTATAATGTGATAAATTTATAAAAGTGATATTTACGAATAAGGTGAAGATTTCCACAATCATATTTTGTTAATAGAAGTATGCATTTATAAATGGGGTTTTTAAATTAAGGGAAACTATTATCATTTAATAGATTGGAGAAATAAATCAATAGTGGATTTATTTTAAGATGTGGAATGATGTTCTAGAAAATAGTTGATTCTATTTTGGAATGGAAGGTGAGGGTAAATTTGGGATTGTTAAACGATATTTTATAAATTGAAAGGAATTTTTAAAAGAAATTTATACCTATGGGAAGCAAGGTTAAAAATGATTGAAATTATATTTTAAATGGAATTTATGAATAAGTGAGATTTATAAAGGAATGGAGTTATAAATGGCGTTCATAAATAAAGGGATTTCATGAAAGGAAGTTTCATAAAATAGAAGAGATCTATAAATATAGCTTTATAAATATGGGAACGATTATGTGGAAAGTTAAGTATGGATTTTTTTATCAAAGAAAAACATTTATGTTTTAAAAGTTGGTTATTTATACTAGTAGTGTTTTAAAATGGGTTATCAGTATTTTAAAAAATTGGAAGTTAACTATTTAAATTATTGATATGGTTTGAAATTAAGTATGGTTGTTTATCAACATAGTTTGGGAAATCAAATATTTTTATTTATAAAAATGTTGAAGATAAAGTTATTATTGTTTATTAAAATGTTTTGAAATTTATCAATTACTATTTTTAAGATGTTTAAATTTAATGCTTATTTATTTATAATGTTTATTATTATATAATAGTGTTTTAAAGTAAACAATTATTATTTATTTATAAATATTTTCGAAATTTATAAATAAGGTTTTATAAACAGATTTGGGCTTATAAGAGAAGTTTATAGAATGTTTTGGAGACTTAAAAGAGAATCATTTGTAATGTATGAAGAGGTTTTTGTAAATGGTTTTAGATATTTATAAAGTGGTTTTTAGAAATGGGTTTATAGATTTATAAAAAGAGTTTATAAATAATTGCATGGTTTTATAAAGGGTTTATAAATGACTTGAGACATAATTTATAAATAGTTTATAAAGGGTTTTAGAAATTTGTAATGGTGTTTATAAATGAATTTGAAATTTGGTAAAAAGGAGATCTTTCTCGGTGCTTGGTAAATATACTTATACCGTTGAGATAAGTATATTGATATTTTCTAAGTATTGAAAATACAAGGGTGGTGAATATATCTTTGTAAAATTATTTTGATACAAGCATTTACAAGATGACTTTAATTAATGAAAAGATTAATTAAGGAGGCTAGTGGTTTCTTATATACTTAACCAATGTTGGTTTCTCCTTTGGAAATAAATCCTGATTTGGATGTGTGTTTGTAGATAGTTAAATAACCGGCTATCAAATGTGGACCCAAAAGTAAATTTGGAAATATCTAGGAGAAACACGTGAGTTATATGGCACAGTCATCTCCGATGATGTTGTACTATGTGTGTAAATCTCGTTTCGTTCTCCTAGGACAATGATAAGGAAATCCGTCCACTAACGGTTAGGAGGTGATCTCCGCTCTTATCTTTGACTGTTTATTTCCTAAAGAACCGAGGTTGAGTTTACCAAAAACTATCAAAAGTTGTTTCGAAGAGACCAGGATCAGATATGTTATCCAAAAACCACTTCGATCCAACTTAAGCATTGCAAATTGAAGACATCTTGAGGACGATGCACTCTGAAGACGGAGCTCTCAAGTGTTTCGTTCAGTCTTAGAATGAACTTGTATGGATGAATGCAGATATTGCATTGTTGCTTGGAGGGCGGTATTAGCATTCCAAGTGGGAAGTGCTATATAAAGGTAAAACGTAGCCTCAAGCCTCATTAACTGGGAATGACTAAAACATGGGAGATGTAGTATGGCTAAGTGGGTCGTTCCCTAGTAGGGTATGATCATCACTATCTAGAGTCGCTATTATCTCTCATTTGTATGCTTCTGGGCCCATTAACGTAGGGGTGATCATATTCGGCACTATCTAGTAAAGGGTCGGCCGGTTCTGTATTGGTATGGATTGATAGGTTTGACCTCGGTGTTATTTTATCTAGAGATGCACCATGTCGGGCGGTATCCTAGTAATCCTGTCATTGTATGGAATTCATTCTCCAGTACGAGCCTTTACAGTTTTAGTTGTATACCTATTATGCTGGAATTTAATTAATGTAAAATTTTCGGCTAAGATTAATAAGTATTTGTCTATTAGGCAATATTATAATATCAGAAAATTTCATATGGAATGTTTTGGTTATCGCAAGGTAAAAACCCGTCCGTGTTTATGTGCGGCTTGGTCTTACGAGATACTTTGTATTTTCAAAAGGCTTTCTATAACTTTAAAATCCAGTTTGGTGTGTTTTTCTCACGTTGGTTTTCCATACTCACTCGGGTGTTATTTTATCATAATGCTCGGGTCAGATCGAACATATTTACAGATTGCTTTTGGATGCGTTGGAGCTCAGGAGATGAGTTGGAGGTCTTCAAGTCGTATTCACATGTATGTTTATTTTCTGTTGATTTGTTGTTGACATCATCAACATTCGTGAGGACATGTTGTTATAACTGTTCAGGCCGATGATTGTGATTTGTTATTGTACTCTGATGGACATATGTATATTACACATTCTCTTGTGTAAAGATCATTAATTTTATATTATATGTCGTTCTGCTACGATTGTGGGACTTTGTGTTGTTTTTTAGTTTCTTTCTTTTCTTCTTCTCTCCTCTTCTTCTTTCTTTCCCATAACTATCCGTATTTCCGTTCAATTTAAGTTAGACAATGGGTGATTTATTGTCAACTTGAATTGTACGGATGGCGGATTGTTACACGTGGTATCAGAGCTTAGGTTGATCGAATAACTAGGCTTTGGTGGGAATTTACTCAATTGAGATAGGGTACGCGTGACCCTAGGATGAGTTTGAGTGTATATATATGAGCGCATATTTGTTAGTGATTATAAAAATGTTTTATCTTGTCTTAATTTATCTGTTGAGTGGCTTCTGAATTCTGGTCGATACGTGGGACGCTACGATATCGATAGTCGTTTCTAAACACTTAAACAAGGCAAACCGATACAATATTGTTTTGAGAATTTGTAAATGAAATAATTTTACCTGGATTTATATTTCATATATAAAGGAATAATTTTTCAAAAATTATTATAGTTAAAGAAGGTGTGTTTGGATGTTAGTGAAAGATAATACTTGATTATTATCATTGCTTTTTGTTGTTATAATAAAAGTTGTTATTGTTATAATCTAAAAAGATAAACATTTGTGAAATAAGTTATATAAGAAAGTAAATTTATAAGTATGAATTATAGAATATCGATTATAATTAAAATAAATCTACATTTGTGAATGAAATTGCATAAGTATATTTGTAAATATGATTTGAAAATAAAAATGGATATAAACCAGGAATTTGAGAATTTAAGTCCCATAAATTTGGAAATTGTTTCTCAATGGTTTTGGAAAAAAAATAATAGTATTATTTTGAATTATTTTGGTTAGAAATATTTTAAAAAGGATTTAAAAGAGATAGAACGCACTGAACTCACTTCAGTCGCTGAAAAATAATACTGGCGAAGACTGCAGCATCATCGGCGTTCATTTTCGAGTTCTAAGTGATGAATTGCTGCCTTAGTGATTTTCCATTGAAGTTTTGTTTGGGTAAAACAAATTTGTTTTAGATTCCAGAAGTGAAATTTGATATATAAAGGAGTTATGTATATATATGATTTCAAAATGATTTGAAATAAAACTAGATGTTTAAAATTCTGAAAATTTTTATCTAAATATTTTGTGAAAACATAAGATAATATGTTCTGAACTTATAATTTGGAAAATGTTATCCCGCCTTTTGGCAAGGCCGTGACACCAAGAACTTAACTAGAAACCAAGGACAATCCGTCCTGAAGATCGGTTATATGCAGGTTCACTATAGATACCGATGAATTTTGTCCGAGTCCGGATCGAGCTACAATTAACAAGGCACGACAAGCAAAGCCATGGAAGTCTACGTTCCAATTTTCAAGCCAATCCGAGTTCGTGTGCTCAAGATATGATCGATGCAAGCCAAAGAGATGAGCTCATCCGTATCCATCGATAAATCTCCTTCGCATCGATCCAGTTCGAATCCATCGGTGAACAAACCCACTTCGTATCCATCCACGGCTGTCTACTTCGTATCCATCGGCAAGTAACATGGAAGCCTATTTCGTATCGATATAGTTTCAAACATAATTCGTATCGATCGGCCATAGGTTGATACGAAATCAATACCTCCTATCGACACGGAATCGACCACTCTGTGATCGATACGAAGAGATCGTCCATCTATCGATACGAAATGATCATTAATCGATCGATACGAAATGGCTTCAATGGATCGATACGAACAAGGTCAAGCTGGATCAATACGAACAAGGCCAAGCTGGGTCGATACGAACGAGGCGCATCTTTAGGAAAGACTCGATCGTTCGGCATGAAATGTGGATCGATCCTAAAAGCAAGCGCCACGTTAACTAACATCATGTGCAGAACCATCGATGCGAAGCTATCGATACAAACAGCATCGATACGAATTCAACAGCCTTCGAAAAACCCAAACTTGCATCGATCATAACTCAAAATCTACAAGTCCAAATGCTACCAAATTTTCACAGGCGCTTGCGTACAACCTAAAGAACGTTCATGATCGATCTCAACTCGATTGTACAAAGTATTGATCGTTACGAAATTTGTACGTATCGATCACGGATCGAAGGCAAATGACATGGGATCGATCGTGTGGGCCCACCCATGTGAGAGAAGAGGTCTTCCGAGATCTAAGCGAGATATTTGCAGCCTATGCCTATAAATAGCAGCCCTGGACCTACAGAAAATGGACTTTTGGCTCTCCTACGTCCAAACTCTACCGAAATCACTGTTGTATTCAAGTTTTACTGTTGTAATCCGTTGTAATCAGCAAGCAAAAGTTAATAAAAGTCAATCATTTCATAGTGGACGTAGGCCATACGTCGAACCACTCTAAATCCGTGTGTTTCTGTGCGTTTTCTGATCTGTTTATTGGTGTGTTTGTTAGATCTTCCTCATTTTCAATTTATATTCTTTATTTTATCTCTTCAAACACATCCGAAGAGTGTTGTGCCCAATTTTGTTACAAACACTTTGGTGCTTTCACTGAGAAAACTCAGTTTTTTTCCTGCTCGTTGGATCTACTATCAATATCAGATTGCATAAATCTAAGAAGAAGATCCAGATTCCAAGTTTAAAGTTCTCCCATCCTATTCAGATTTGCATCAAGTCTAGGAAAGAGCTTCGCTATCTATCATGGTTAACACTAGGACTACTTCAACTGCCATAGATCCAAAAGGACGAGGCATACAGAACCCGGTATAATTACCTCCTGCCGATCAGAATGCCGCCGGACCATCAGATCCGCAAGGCCCTGTCACCAGGGAAGAATTTCAATTGCTAATGCAAGAGCTTACTCAAAGCCGCCAATAGCTTACTCAACAACTGCGTGTCAACGCAGAACTGACCAATCAACTAAACCGTCAAAGACGAAGGAGATCCAGAAGGGATCAGGCTTCCTATTCATCCACCGAAAGTTCAGCCTCTTCTGACTTTAATCATAATCCATGCGCCCACAGCTGGACGGAAGTTACACACAAACTACTAGGCATCAACACACATTGACCTTGGGCAACCGAGAGTGTGCCCATCAACCAGCCATCAAACTGGACCCTCCTCCCGAGGAGGCACTGCTCCATATCATATTACCGATAACCGCACTACCATTGCTATTGATTTGGGAGTTGATGCTCGGAACCGAATGGATCCGACCCACCGTCTACGCAACCATACTCCTGAGCCTTATGTCCTTGAAGACATGGAACCAAGGAGGCAAGACATGGACCGTCGACCGTCGACCGCGACCGGCCCCTCCTCACATTGTGGGACCCGACCACACCTTGGCCCAACATGCTTAGAATGTCTAGATGCCGGACATCCCGACGATGATTCGTCAATTGATCCGTGAAAGTCAGGGTCTCACTAATGATGACTAGGGAATCTCTCGGAGTCATACCCCTTTCACTGACAATATACTCTATGCTGAACCACCTCGGCGATTCAGGTTGCCAACTCTACCCGTTTATGAAGGGAGCTCTTATCCTAATCAGCATACCTTAAAGTACGAATGGTTAATGAATGCTGCACAAGCCGATGATGCAGTTAAGTGCCGAAGCTTCTCGATTTCCCTAGGAGGAATTGCAACTATATGGTTTACCCGTTTACCACCTCGATCTATCTCTTGTTTTGACCAGTTGGCAACTAAGTTTATTGAGCATTTTCATATGCATGTCGCAAGGCCGAAAGATGTTAATACTTTGTCTAGTGTCACTCAAGCTCCTGGAGAGACACTCAGACGTTATCTGGAGAGATTTCATGCTGCATATGCTGAGATTAGTAACTCCAATGATAACTCAATTCTGATGGCACTGACAAGGGGATCGATCCTGATTCCAAGTTTGGCAACTGGTTGGCCGGAAAACCTCCTACGTCATTGGACCGTTTCTATTCCAAGGCAGCCCAATTCTTGAGAAGGGAGGATGCGAAACAGTCTAGGAAGAAGGATGATGCAAGGCCAAGTGTGGAAGGAATCCAGAGCAATGTTGCTGTTAAACAAACCGGGGAGAGTTCCGGAAAGGTACAATTGAATATACAAAATAAACAGAATCAACAGAAAGGCAATGGAAACCAAAACAAGAAACATGATCAGAATCGTAGGCCATGACGTAGGGCTCCCATGTTTGATAATTATACCCCTTTAAATACATCGCTGGAAAATGTGTATCTACGGACTTGCAATTCTTTTCAGTATAAGAAACCTGCTCCGAAACAATCATCGAAGAAATAGATCCAGACAGGGAAGTTTTGTAGATTCCATGAGAGCTATGGCTATAACACAAATGAGTGCCATCATTTGCAAAATATCATTGAGAAGTTGATACGTGAGAGGAAGTTGGAGCAGTTTGTGCGGGCACTGTAGTCAGGAGGTGCGGGCCCATCGAATCAGAAACATATACCGAATCAGACAAGGCAGGAGGAACCCGCTCGTACCGGCGGGAGGTTGGTGATAAATACTATTAGTGGTGGTCCATATCCAGCAGATCGAAGCTGGAGGGAAATGGAGTCGAATGTCAGTTCTATCAGGCATGTGGGCTTTAAATGTTGTAGTAATTTGGAAGATGGGGCTCCGGCCAAGCAACAGAAAACAATGGCTGACGACATCGTGTTTCGAGACCGGGATGCCGACAGAGTCGAAGCTCCAACCATTGATCCACCTGTCATCTCAGCCCAAATAGGTACTGCTTGGATGAAGAGGATCCTAGTGGACAGTGGAAGTTCAGTAAATATATTGTTTAAACGAGCTTATGACCAGATGAAAATGGAAGCAAAGGATCCGAGGCCTTGTCAGTACTGCATCCATGGCTTCAATGGAAGTGTGACAATACCCACTGGGATGGTGGAGCTACCAGTGGAATTAGGAATTGCAGAACGCCGGAGAGTCCGGATACTATAGTTTGTTGTATTGGATATAGATTCGCTATACAATGCCTTTTTGGGCCGACCGACCATAGCCGAGTTTAGGGCTGCCATTACCCTTTGGTGTCTGACTTTAAAATTCCCTACCGACAATGGAGTCGGAGTTGTTCAGGGAGACCAGGCTGTTGGATGAGCCTGTTATGTTGCTGAGCTGCGAGAGGCACAATGAAAAGAAAAAGGAAAGGGCGTAGAGGAATCTCTCTGCGTCCGCTTTGCTGAGAATTGACAATTGACGCTTGGGCCCAGGCCTGGGCACCCCAACCAATTCCCAAGGGATCTTGACCCGAGGGATACTGAAAGTGAAGACGAAAATAAAGACAGTCAAGCATCCCCGGCCGAACTGGCGATCGATGTTCCGATCGATGATAATGACGATTCTAAAGTGATAAAGATTGGATCTCAGTTAAGCCAAAAAATGCAAGAGGAATTGGTTGAATTTCTCTGGGCAAACCTCGACGTGTTTGCCTGGATGCACTCTGACATGTGTGGGATCTCACCATACATCGCGAGCCACACATTGAATATTGACCCACGACACGTCCCGATCAAGCAAAAAAGGCATGGTATGGATCCAGAGAGATCTGCCGCCCTTAAGGAAGAGGTAGAAAAGCTCAAATCGAACGGGTTTATTCGAGATGCATTATACCTAGAATGGGTGTCCAATACTGTACTCGTCCGAAAGCCAAATGGGAAATGGAGAACATGTGTTGACTATTCAGACTTGAATAAAGCTTGCCCTAAAGATAGTTTTCCACTTCCCCGAATCGATCAGCTCGTAGACTCAACGACTGGACATGAACTCTTATCCTTCATAGATGTGTATTCTGGCTACAATCAAATACCCATGCACTTGCCCAACCAGGAGCATACCGGCTTCGCAACCAATATGGGACTTTACTGCTATAAAGTTATGCCTTTTGGACTCAAGAATGCTGGGGCAACTTATCAACGGTTGGTTAATCGAATGTTCGCTAACCAGATCAGAAAAACCATGGAGGTATACGTGGACGACATGCTCGTGAAGTCGCGATTCTCCACTGATCGTATCAAAGACCTGGAGTCAATGTTTAATATCCTCCGAGAATATAGAATGAAGCTCAACCCGTTGAAATGTCACTTTGGGGTCGCATCCGGAAAATTCCTTGGGTTTATCGTCAATGCTCGAGGGATCGAAGCTAATCCTGAGAAGATCTGGGCAATCAGAAATCTTGAGACTCCAAGAACTACAAAGAAAGTTCAAAGTCTCAATGGGAAAGTAGTAGCGCTGAGCAGGTTCATCTTAAAATCCACTAACAAATGAATTCCCTTCTTCGACCTAATCAGTAAAGGTAAACGAAACTTTGAATGGACTACGGAATGTGAGGGCGCATTCCGAGCACTAGTTCAACATCTTTCTACACCACCCATTCTGTCAAAGCCTATTGATCCTGAAAGGTTGTACATTTACTTGGTGGTGTCAGAGAACGCTATCAGCGTTGCCCTAGTTTGGGAAGAAGATCAGATACAACGGCCAGTATATTACATTAGCAAGCGACTGACCGGGGCAGAGAGAAATTATCCAAAGCCGGAAAAGTTGGCTTATTGTCTTGTTATTACCTCGAGGAAGCTCCGTCCATATTTTCAGGCTCATCCTATCATTGTCTACAACGACCAGCCGTTACAACAGGTCCTTACGCGGCCTGAGACGTCTGGTAGGTTACTTAAATGGAATATCGAGCTAAGTCAGCTTGACATTACTTACACTCTAAGGCGAGCCATTCAAGGACAAGTCCTAGCAGATTTCATAGCTGAATTCACTATCCCGGAGGACTTGCCCGAAACCAGTGAATCACCCAGGTATATCTGGAAGCTGCATAATGATGGTGCACCAAATGACCGTTGCTCAGGTGTAGGAGTTGTACTTGAAACTCCTGAAGGTCGATCTATATGCTATGCTTTAAAGTTTGATTTTCGTGCGACCAACAACGAAGCCGAATATGAAGCCCTGCTTGCCGGATTGAGACTTGCCAGAGATTTAAGAGTCATTGCTGTAGAGATTTATTGTGATTCGCAGTTGATCGTATGTCAAGTTCGGGCGGAGTACCAGGCCAAAGACCGAAGGCTGGCTGCTTACCTAGCTCGGGTCCAGGAGATATTGAATCAGTTTGATTATTATGCCATTTATTGTATACTCCGAGAGCGCAATCAGAAAGCCAACTCATTAGCAAAGTTAGCTAGTAAAGGTGAGGCACAACAAATGGGAATTGTTCCCGTGGAAACATTATCTTCCTCGAGCATCGATCAGATGGAAGCAGATTGGGTATTTGAGGTCATTCCCGATAAGGAGTCATGGATGACTCCGTTCAGAAACTATCTCGAGCATGGGACCCTGCTAGAGCGCAGGAGTGAAAAGAGGCAAATTCTTCGAAAATCTTCGCGGTTCACCATCCAGAATGGAGTCATGTATAGAAAAGGATACTCTATTCCTTTACCCTGGTGTATCACTCATGATGAGATCAAATGAGTATTGCATGATGTACATGAAGGAGAATGTGGCGATCACACCGGGGGGGGCAAGCTCTTGCCAAGAAAGTGCTCCAATATGGATACTATTGGTCGACCGTAAATCGCGAAGCATCGGATTACGCCAGAAAATGTGACAGATGCTAGAAGCACGCTCGAATTCCAAAAGCCCCACCTACCGAAATAGCTCAGATGGTCAGTCCATGGCCGTTTGCAGTATGGGGCATTGACATTATTGGCTCCTTACCTCTAGCCAAAGGTGGTGCGAAGTACGCCATCATCGTAGTTGATTACTTTACCAAGTGGGCGGAAGCTGAACCCCTTGCTACAATCACAACGAAGAAAGTGATCAACTTTGCAATACGCAACATTATCTGTCGGTTTGGTCTCCTACATACCATCATCACCGATAATGGGGCCTAATTCGACAGTGTTGAATTCAAGAATTTCTGCCAACGATTCCACATCCAAAAAAAATTCTCTGCAGTTGCAAACCCTCAAGCAAATGGACAGGTTGAAGCTGTTAATAAAGTTATAAAGTTTATCCTAAAGAAAAGACTGGAAAAAGCAGGGGGCAAATGGGACGATGAACTTCCTATGGCTTTATGGGCTTACCGAACAACCCACGAGTCCGTGAACGGCCACACTCCATTCTCTCTTTCCTAAGGTTCAGAAGCCTTTATTCCAGTCGAGATGGAAGTACCTTCTCATCGCGTGACCTATTATGATCCGAAGACAAATGCTATACTACTTGCCGAATCTCTGGATTTATTGGATGAGAAGCGTGAAGAGGCTGATTTGAGGGCAGCCGCATATCGAAGTCGAGTCGCCCGATTATACAATGCCAAGGTCCAAACCCCACCTTTGAACTCGGCGATCTCGTCCACAAGAGAATTTACCCCATCCCTTCACATATGAAGCCAACCTGGGAAGGGCCGTATGTTATTGAATGAAGGTTCAGAGATAGCATATTCAAATTATCGACCGTTGACGGTCTCACTCTACCAAGAGCCTAGAATAGCGAGAGTCTTCGTCGCTACTACACATAACAGGCTCTGTTTATTTTTTCGGTCTACTTTTCATTTGCAATTTGTTTATGCATTTCGAAATTTTAATTTGTAATAAGGCAACTGACTTTGCCATATTTTCTTATTTCGGCAATAAAATGCAATCTCTTCGAGCCAGAGCTGTGATTTATTTGAAATTTGTCATATGACCATCACTATGCACAGAGAGCTAAGTTCCACTGTAAGGTGGGATTTAGTCAAATAGGGAGTGACTGTGATACAACCGATCACTCACTAAGTGAAACCCGAGCTCAGGGACAAGTCGTCACACTGAAGCCATAAAAGGATTGATACACGACAATCCTCTAACTAACTCCGGATTCCCAGAATTTGAACTGGAGTATAAACCTGTAAATGTGGTTTCGGAGAGGGTGGATCCGTCCACCTAACGACTTCCCCTGTATCCGAACCAAGTTCGAGGAGGATGGATCCGTCCATCTAACGACCTCACTTGTTAACTCAGGGTGGATGTGAGCTGACCATCCACGATCCTGATAGATTCGTCGTTCCCAGAGTGCGAACGAAATCCTAAAGCCTAGACAGATGTGACTGACCATATGTCGGCCGACTCCAGACTCCCTGAGTGCAAGCTGGAGTATAAATATAAATACCAAGTGTGTGTAATTGACCACTCATCAACTAACTTCGGATTTCCAAAGTGTGAATCGAAGTATAAACATAAGATAACTCCAGATTCCCAAAGTGTGAACTGGAGTATAAACATCAAATAACTCTAAATCCCTAGAGTGCGGATTGGAGTCTAAACACAAACCGAGTGTGACTGACCACCCACGAATCGATCTAAGTCCCCAGAGTGTGGACGAAGTTCTGAATATCAGACGAGTGTAACTGACTGCCCATAAAATAACTTAAGTCCCCAGAGCACGGACGTGGTTCAAAACCTTGTGCGGGTGTAACAGACCACTAATTTACAAGTGCAATCCCCGGAGTGTGGATGCAATCACCAATAGACGAGCAAGTGTGATTCGACAACCTAAACTCGCCTTGTTTCAATTCTGCTTCAGCAAGGTTAAGTCCAGTATATCAAAGGCAATCAACGATTGTTAACCAATCTTTTCAATTTCTTCCGGGAATAGGGGGCAGAACTTAAGTGCCAGCCACTGATTGAGACAATGCAATATCGAAATTCGACTTAGCACTCGATCGTGACCCAAAACCATGACTCTGGAACTTAGCAACTAAACCCGGGTCCAATTTAAAGGTTAAAACTCCATAAGTGTGTTGAATGAAAGTTCAAACGCTGAAGCACTTTAACAAATGAACACAAATTGAGCTGAAGACAAAATGAAGTTTTATTTCAACTATTCTTTAGAAGAAAAAAGGTAAGTACTAAGATATACCAAAAGTCCTACTAGCAAGGGCCGAACCCGCATCTATACACGGCCTACAAAATGAAAATAAGAGTAGATTCCTGTCTATCTACCAAAAATGAGCCGAAGAGACATATCTATTCTTTCTTTTTTCTCGGCTTCTTCTTCGGCGTTGACCCGCTGGATTCGCCGCTTGGTTTTCTCTTAGAACCCTTGCCTTTTGGCGGTTGATGTTTAGTTGGGGCATTATATCAACTTCCTCCTCCGAACTCAAATGAATAGGAATGCTTCCCGAAGGTGGAGTCGGAGGGATAGGATCAATGTTAGCAGACGGAGGAGGCACACTTGTATCAACGACCGTTCCTCCCGAGGAGATCATCCGCATGGGGGCTGGGCCAGGTCCCGCCATTCCACCTCCAAAGCCACTGCCCCACGCAACTGCTTCTATCTCGACGTTAATTTCAGCCGGTATTTCCTCTTCATGTTGTTTGAGCCTCGCTGGGGACGCTAGTAGTTGGGCCCGAAGAGCTAGTCGCAGGTGCGCTCCTACTCATGACAAACGACAGATCAGCAAAGGGGTCACTGTGACGATCGAGAAGTTCCTCCATCATCTGTTCATCAAAAATAAGTGAGCTATCTTGTACCCCATCCGTAGGTGCAGTAGCCGTTGTCGTGGTCGCTTCCGTTATGATAGCCTCCTACTCGTGATGTAACTCTTGGGTTGCAGGAGGCGTAGCGGATGTAGCTCCTATCACTGAACAAAGACAAAGATAAAGTTATTAGTGATTGCTTCAAATAACGCTTCCCACATTGAATGAGCACAAGAAATGCTTAAAATACCTTCCTTGGTTTGACTTGCAGGCGGAACTGGAACAGCTTTAGTGACATGCTCGTGAACTGGAGACAACTGTGGTTGATCGAGATTATAAGAAGGAACAGATTGAGAATCAACCACGGATGTGGATTTAGGCTGAGTTGGCGCAAGAGTCTCAGAACTTACATCATGGTGCTCAACTCCAGAACCTTCTCCAGCTTCCGAATGCTAAGTGCCAAGTTTCCCCTTTTCGTATGCGATCTTGATATAATGGAGAACTTTCCTTTCATCTTCACTCAACACCCGGTTCTCAAGCTCGAACTCATCAACCGATTTCGTTTGTCGTTCAGTTTTCTCGTCCTGCACCAACCGACCCCAAGCGTTATACATGTGTATTGGATAATTTTCGAGCCAGGTTAGATCCCTGTACTTCAGTACTCTGGCATTGTACGTAATCAGAAGATCTTCAATATCGGCCTCTAACCTGGCCTCTGCCATCTTAACTTCATCCTCAACCTTGGCCTCAGCCTCCCGAATTTTGAGTACGGCCGCATCCTTTTCATCCTAGAGCACCACATCTTGTTCACACGCCTCCTGGGCTGCTTTGTTTGCGTCGTCTTTTTCCTTGACGATTTCAAAAAATTTGGCTTTAAGCTCGTTAAGTTCCTTCAACGCAGCATCCCTTTCAGTTGTGACAGTGGTGTTTCGGTGGCCCATCTCCTCGACCAAAGCAAAATGCGTCTGCCGCATCCTTTCCATAGATTGGTTTGCCTCATCGGCTTTCTTGGTGGCCTCTATTTCCAACTTCCGGGAAGATTCGGCTTCATTATTGAGAACTTTTATTATACGGTCCTTTTGAGCGATATTGGTTTCTAATTTCTTGATTACTTTTGCCCGCTCAAAAGCCACCGCAGAGGCTTTACCTGCAGTTTTCATCCACTCTCAATACTGGGTATATCTGTCGTGGATGTAACCATGCATAGTCTGCTCCACCTCAGTTGGAATTCTCTTTAAATGTGGGGGGAAGACGAAGCCATCGAAACAGATGTTAGGGATGTCTTTTTTCAACTGGGCAATTTTGATTGCTCCTTCCCTAGTGGGCTCGGTAATGGCTTGTTCAATGACTGTGGGAGTTTCGGCCTCAGTTCTACGGCGTTGTGAATCAGGCCTGGGAGCTTGAGAAGATGGTTTTTGACGTGGAGGCTCTAGGGATTATTTCCCGTGACCGGAGGCTGGTGTTGGAGCCCGAGGAGGTGGAGAGCGTGATCGGGAGCGATATCTATATTCTCTGTCTCTATCCCTCTCCCTCTCATAACGTTCTTGACTAGAATAACCACGATCACGGTCTCTATCAGCTTCCCTCCTACGTGACTCATAGTATGAACTCGATGACTGGCATGCTGAATGGAGGCTTCCAAGCATAGAATCTCACCTAGTCATTGTATCTGTAGAATAAAAGAAAAACAGAGTTAGTGATCTCTAGAAGTGAACAACTTAAGACTGGAAATCGTGTAGTGCCGTGAAGTGTATATGTGTGTGCAACCCCCCGACCAACCAGAAATGTCGGCCACACTTGTGGGAAGAGATTCGCTTAAATCTAGAGCCCTTTGAAGCCCCTCCAATCCGGTGTCGTGTTGAAGTGACACATAGTCCGGAATCGGAATATCGGCAAGTCCTTCAAAAGGATTCTCTACTTGTGAGGGAGGAGCCTTCGAAATTCTAACGCCGGAGGCTGGCAGGGACACGACTACGGATTTCCATCTCGAAGATTTATGATGCTTGTGTGCTACTGCCTTGCCTTTTCTCCTTCCCTCTAAACCCTGAAAACTGTTAGAAGGCCCGACTACGGGTTCATCGTCAGTGGGCGTATTTTCTTCATCGCCCTCCTCGGCTATTACAACCCCTGGCGCTTTACGCTTCACCCACCTCATCGGAGCTGCCCTAAGCGTTCCCTCCAGTCTTATGATTTGCTTTCGATCGATTAGCCCAACAATCTTCAAGTTTCTATATTTTAGCACCGAGTCCATATCTCTCATTTCGCTCGACACTTCCTGAAGAATATGTACTATCTCTTTGAACTGAGCGCCTTCGGGTCACGAAATTGCGGCTGTAAAGGAAATGATATATTAGTTTCAACGTCAATTATGACCATCTCATTAACTACTGGAAAAATTGCAGCACTTACGTCTGACTAACCATCGACTAGCAAACCTTAGAGGGCATCGGATGTAGAACCATTCTGTCTTAAAGTAGATGAGCCTGGTCCAGGATCCTGCCACCACTTGGTAGTTCCTGACCGCCTCTAGAAATGTGAACGAAGGACTGTCTCCCCGACCCTTAACATTAAACAGGTATCTGATTTCTTCTGGGGTCGGGGGGCGGAAAAGATGTTCCATGAAGACGATGAATAGACTATTCAACAGTGCATATCCATTTGGATGTAATTGTGATGGAGCAATTCTAAAGAAAGACAACACTTCTCGGATATACTGGTTGAATGGAGGAAGTGTTCCCATGGTGCACGAATGGCGATTAAAGGCCGTGAATCCTTCTAGGGGAGCGTGTGGCCTGTCATTTGGCCCAGGTAGCAGAACGTCGTCTAAAGATAAACCATGTCTTAATCATATTCACCATAGAATATCTTTGGAGACGTTGGATGGCATAGAATCTTGTGGGTTCGCAATAAAAGTTGCTCCCGGCAGCTCATCCGAAGTTGGACCTATTACTTCAGCTGCGATGGCCGGGATCTCTATTATCAAAGAAGATGAGCTTTGAGGCTCCTGCTGCTGTGAACTTGTAGATTCCATAACTAATCAACTCATCAAAAGCCATCATTAAATGATAATAAGCCCATGTGTTCCCCAGTGTGAAGTGCGTGAATGTGTTGTGCAGTGAAGTGCTATATAATACTTATAATTCTATGGAATTTGAGAGATTCTTGAACGACAAGACTTTGAGATTCGACCGGAGTGACCGTCATCGCTGACCGTCACCACCGCACCAATCAGGCTTCGGAGATCAATCCTGGTTAATGTTCGACAATTTTTGTCAAGTTACAGTTTCATCGACGAGCTTTGAAGGGTAGTCAAATGTACAGTGAAACGGTTAAGTTCAATTATGCAAGGCAGAAGCTCGTCGGAGTCAAATGTTCGAGTGTGCGAAAAATTTTCATATCTGTCAAGGTCAAGACTTGGATCGATCGCCAGAAGCTCCGTTCGTATCGATCGCGGGGGAAACTACTTTGTATCGATCACCAGGAAGGAAGTTCGTATCGATCTTAAGGCTTTCCTCTCGTATCGATCATAGGCAACGTCTTCGTATCGGTCAACATACCCAATGCTTTGTATCGATCAGGCAGTTAGTCTTTCATATCGATCGCTCTAGATCGATACAAACTCCCACCACCTCCTATCGATACGAAGCCGCTCACTTATTTGATATGTAGTTCTGCTATATTTGATCGATACGAACTCCATATACTCAGACCGATACGAATCGCTTTTCTTCGATCGATACGAACGCTGCCTTCATAACCCTCGACACTCCCTCTTCTCCAATCAGCCTGAACTTCATTCACTTCTCCTTCAACTATACTCCGACCCAATTCCAGCCCCATCATCATCTGAATTGGCCATGATTATGGATGAATTGGCTTCAATCTCGAGTCTCATCGTTCTAGAATGGATTATTTTAGTTAATTACCTAATTTAAGCAATCGATTCGAAGGATTAAAATTTTGTTTGGTTTGAAGGCAGAGGGCAGTTCTTATTCTCAATCTTTCGATCGATACGGACACAGTCTGTAGAAATGAAAACAAGTGAAAATTGGGCTAAGTCCAAAAAGCATTTATATGGACACGAGGGATGTAGGGAAACGATTTGTCTCCCAGTTGTTTTGACCGGTTAAAATCAGTTTCCCCTCCAATCGATACGAAGAAAGCTTTTCGTATCCATTCTCCATCGATTCGAAGCAACCACAATTCGTATCCATCAACCCATCATTACGAACGATATTATGAAGACTTTGAACTATTCGTACACATCAAACATCTATCGATACGAAACAACAAATTCTTGTCCATGACATTGAAGCCAACAGAAATTCGTATCCATCAATACGAAATGTTTTAAAAGGCTAACTGGTTCGTATCAGTCACCATCGATACGAAGATAATTTCCCAACTCCTTGAATCGATCCAGGAGAGGATCGATACAAAGGAATACACCAAAACAACCACCAAGTGTTGTTACAACTCGAATTTCACATCGATTCAGGAGAGGATCGATACAGAATTCGATTAAAAAAACTGAACTAACAATGACTCGTGAACGTACGAACGTTAACGAGAGTCGGGTTAACATACATGCATATATGTTGGACTAATATTCAGTTTTTAAAATTCACAGGAATTGAATGCTCATCTGGTGACAATTTGAACAATAAACAACAATCTGCATCCGACGCTTAGTTACAACACTACATAGTACAACAATTGGCAATTAATAATTCATTATTACTGGAAATCAATCAAGTGTTATATCTTTTGACGAAAAGACAACAACCAATCAACGAATCGGAAAGAACCTTGTCAGAATAGAGATCGCAGATTTTCAAAGCACATCATGTTCTCACAAGACGTACTTTGGGGGGCAAATGTTATCCCGCCTTTTGGCAAGGCCGTGACACCAAGATCTTGACTGGAAACCAAAGACAGCCCGTCCCAAAGATCGGTTATACGCAGGTTCACTATGGATACTGACGAATTTTTTCCGAGTCCGGATCGAGCTACAATTGACAAGGCACGACAAGCAAAGCCATGGAAGTCTACGTTCCAATTTTCAAGTCAATCCGAGTTCGTGTGCTTAAGATACAATCGATGCAAGCCAAAAAGATGAGCTCATTCGTATCCATCGGTAAATCTCTTTTGCATCGGTCCAGTTCGAATCCATCGGTGTACAAACCCATTTCGTATCCATCTGCGACTGTCTACTTCGTATCCATTGGCAAGTAACACGGAAGCCTATTTCGTATCGATCTAGTTTCAAACATAATTCGTATCGATCGGCCACAGGTCGATACGAAATCAATACCTCCTATCGACACGGAATCGACCACTCTGTGATCGATACGAAGAGATCGTCCATCTATCGATACGAAGTGATCATTAAGCGATCGATATGAAATGGCTGCAGTGGATCGATACGAACAAGGTCAAGTTGGATCGATACGAACAAGGCCAAGCCGGGTCGATATGAACGAGGCGCATCCATAGGAAAGACTCGATTATTCAGCATGAAATGTGGATCGATCCTAAAAGCAAGTGCCACATCAACTGACATCACGTGCAGAACCATCGATGCGAAGCTATCGATACGAACAGCATCAATACGAATTCAACAGCCTTCGAAAAACCCAAACTTGCATCGATCATAACTCAAAATCTACAAGTCCAAATGCTACCAAATTTTCACGGGAGCTTGCATACAACCTAAAGAACGTTCATGATCGATCTCGACTTGATTGGACAAAGTATTGATCGATACGAAATTCGTACGTATCGATCACGGACCGAAGGCAAATGGCATAGGATCGGTCGTGTGGGCCCACCCACGTGAGAGAAGAGGTCTTCCGAGATTTGAGCGATATATTTGCAGCCTACGCCTATAAATAGCAGCCCTGGACCTATAGAAAATGGACTTTTGGCTCTCCTACGTCCAGACTCTGCCGAAATCACTATTGTATTCAAGTTTTACTGTTGTAATCCGTTGTAATCAGCAAGCAAAAGTTAATAAAATTCAATCATTTCATAGTGGACGTAGGCCATACGCCAAACCACTCTCAATCCGTGTGTTTCTGTGCGTTTTCAGATCTGTTTATTAGTGTGTTTGTAAGATCTTCCTCATTTTCAATTTATATTCTTAATTTTATCTCTTCGAACACATCCAAAGAGTGTTGTGCCCAATTTTGGTACAAACAGAAATGTATAGATAAGAAAAGAAATTTGGAATTGAGATATTAAATTAAAATTTAACTTAAACGAAGTTAAATAAATTGAGTTAATGAAATGAATTAAAGGGAATAAGTTTAACTATAGAAAGGTTAAATGAAATTGAATTGGATTTGAAATGGAGTAGATGAATTAATAAAGTGAATTAATGAAATGGATAATGAGATGAATATGAATCTGAGTTATAAAATGTAATTTAAGTTGTACAAAAAGAATTGAATTTGGGCTTAAGTATTGAAGTGATAATAAACATTTATGTTGTATAATGAAATGTTAAAGGAAATTTAAGAAATTGTTGTGTGGAAGGGTTCGTAATATTATTAATATTGAAGAAATATACTAAGTGATAATGAAATAAGATTTAACTTAGGAAAAGTCAAAATGAAATGATTTTTTAGATTGATCCATAAATGAATTAAATGTGCAATGAAATGTTGTTTGATAAAATTGAATATGAACTTAAGTTATGAAAGTGAATTTAATGTGAATAATCGGATTTGATTTAAATTGAGTGCAAATGGAGTGAGTTCTAATTAATTGAATGTTAACTAATTGAATATGAAATAAGTGAATGTTAAATAGAGGAATGTTAATTAATTGGATGTAAACCATTTGAAAGTAAAGAAATTGAATGAGAATCAATTAAATGAAAATAAAATTGAGTGGAAATCAACTTAAGGTTAATAAGAAATGGAAATATATAATGTTGACACTTGGAAATGCAAATTGATATGATGGTAAATAAAATCGATATAGCTTTCTATATACATATTCTCATGGGTTGCTGAGTAACGAGTAGGTGCAGATGGCATAAGCTTCGCATTTGGAGCTTGCTTTCGCATTTTATTCGTTGTATATGCTTTGCTAATGCTAAAATAAGGTATACATCTCGGATTACATATCATATTTTTATATTTTTCCCTATGGGATGCCTATCCTTGAAGACGAGATGTATGTTTATGATTATATATATATTATAAATCTTTCCGATCGAGCCGCGCAAAGGAAACGCTAACCGGATTTTCCGAAAATTTAAGAGTTGGAAATTTTTTGAGGATTTTGGGAAAATTTTTGATAACAAAAATTTGATTTTGAGTTATAACCTGAAATGGTTAAATGGATAGAAATTAGTTGGTATCAGTGAATAAAGTTAAGGACTTAAAAGAATTTGGAAATCTGTTTCAATTAATTGGTTTTGAAAAGTTAATGGGTTTTGTGAACTTTTCCATACTTGGCAATTTCGGGGACGAAATTATTTTAAGAGGGGGAGAATGTAACGACCCAGAATTTTAGTCATTTGAACTTAGAACATTTAATTGATTTTAAATGTTGAAAAGTAAAATTTATAAGTTAAATAACTTGGATTTCAAATATAGCAGTTTATTTGATAATTAAACTGTTAAATTTAATTTTTGGAACCGTTTAAAATAATTGAATCTTGAATTAAATGTGAATGAAAACGATTTCGAACGTCAATTTAAATTCTATTTGAATAAGAAGGAAGGTAGTAAACTTTTAAATTGGGATTAAAAGTGGTTAAAATGATTTTGGAAATTATTCGTTTTAATTAACATGTCAAAATAGCCTTCCGGGGCACTGTCTCGGATTTCAACGAAACCAGTTTCAATGGATCCGTAATAGTGAATTATTGTATGCCATCGAGTTTCGTGGCGATTGGACGTATCGTTTGGTCGTGCGAGTTCGAAACACATAGAAATAAATTAAGGGAATTTAAATTAATATAAATTGATTTTGAAAAGCTAACTTCTGTATATGATGAAATTGAATTCCGATATATTTTCCTTTGTGTTTGGAATAGGGGTATAACACATAGAACGTGAGGCGGCACGCTTCGTTTGGAGTTCAAAATTTTTAAGCGTGAATAGTGCTGAGTTTATTTTTTATATAAAGGGCCTTAACATTTTCATTTGCCAAACCCTAACTTAAAAACCAAAGCCGCCGTTAAATTAAAACCCTTCATCCAACAACCAACAACGATCGGAGCCACCACGTTCACTTTCAGCCTTCGTCTTCAACATGAAAGTTGTAGAGCTCGACGAGCTCTACGTTTTGTATGATTGGATCATCGAATCGATGCTCGACGAAGCCGAGATCGTGCCACGTTCACGAGCAGTCGCACTCGCGGTTTTGGGGTTCGCGTAGGCGGTAGCGAACGTGCGTGGAGGCGGAGGGTGGCGTAGGCGAAGCGGCGCGAGCAGAGGTGGCGAGCGACGGTTGATCGCGGTTGCGCGATCGATCATTGAACGAGATTAAAATATATATATATATATATATAAAGAAGCACGGCCTGTATATTCGCGTGAACGAGAATGTGAAGGAGATGAGGGAGAAAGGTTAATTTTAAAATTTTAGTTAATTATGTTAATTATAATTTTAATTATTTCAAATGTTAATGAATCCATAGCTTGTTCATACGAGGTCAGTTTTGAGCGCGACAACTTGCGTTGTGATCGTATTAGCGAGTACTACGTTATGGAGGTCGATTGGATGGATTTGGAGCAAAAAGAAATTTGGGTTAAAATTGAATGACTATTCAATTTTAATTCGAACCAGAACGTTTTTGGCGACTATTAAAATCAATGTGAGTTAATCTCACCTTTTTGGTTGACCGAAAATATTTTATTCGATAAAATTATGGATTTGAATGTGCGAATATTTTATTGATGATTGTTATTGACTGTTGGATGATTTACTATTTAATTAGTTGGATTGAATATATTCCTGCCCTGGAGCGGATGAGACCCTATTATATTCCTGTGTAAGAGCGGATAACCCTTTATATACGAATCACGCCTCGAAGCGGTTGATTTTTTTTTATGATTATATACTGTATGTGATGCAGAGGGACAGGTTGGAGGGATCCAATAGAATTCCTCACACTGATGATTTATTTTCATATAAATTGATATATGATATGTTGGATGCTACAATTGATGACATGGACACGATTTTACTTAATTAGTGCTATAGTGAAACTGGGCCTTATGTTTGGTATTTTAAATACTATAAAATAATGATTTGATTTAAAATGGAATTTCAAAGTGATTTTTGAAATTTTATATGTTTAAATAATTTTTCTAAAATAAAAGGTAATGATTTTGAGAAATTATAAATTTATAGTTTTATAAAATATTTTAAATAGGAATTTTGAACTGTCGATAAAGATTTCAAAATCTTAAAAATACAAGTTGTGAATATATCTTTGTAAAAGTATTTGATACATGCATTTACAAGATGACTTTAATTAATGAAAAGATTAATTAAGGAGGCTAGTGGTTGCTTATGTGCTTAACCAATGTTGGTTTTTCCTTTGGAAGTAAATCATGATTTGGATGTGTGTTTGTTGATAGTTAAATAACCAGCTATCAAATGTGGATTCAAACGTAACTTTGGAAATATCTAGGAGAAACACGTGAGTTATATGGCACAGTCATCTCCGATGATGCTATATTGTGCGTGCAAATCACGTTTCGTTCTCCTTGAACAGTTGATAAGGAAATCTGTCCACTAACGGTTAACATGTGATCTCCGCTCTCATCTTTAACTGTTTTTTCCTAACGAACCAGGGTTGAGTTTACCGAAAATGATCGAAAGCTGTTTCGAAGAGACTAGGATCGGATATGTTATCCGAAAACCACTTCGATCCAACTTAAACGTTGCAAAGTGAAGACATCTTGAGGATGATGCAATTTGAAGACGGAGCTCTCAAGTGTTTCGTTCAGTCCCAGAACGAACTTGTATGGATGAATGCGGATATTATATTGTTGCTTGGAGGGCAGTGTTAGCATTCAAAGTGGGAAGTGCTATATAAAGGTAAAACGTAGCCTCAAGCCTCATCAACCGGGAATGACTAAAATAGGGGGGATGCAGCAGGGCTAAGTGGGTCACTACCAAGTAGGGTATGATCATCACTATCTAGAGTCGCTATTATCTCTCATTTGTATGCTTCGGGGCCCATTAATGAAGGGGTGATCATATTCGGTACTATCTAGTAAAAGGTGGGCCGATTCTGTGTTGACAGGGGTCGATATGTTCGACCTCGGTGTTATTTTATCTTGAGATGCACGTGATGAGTGTTACCCCAGTATCCCAGTCATTGTTTGGAATCCATTCTCCAATACGAACCTTTACGGTTTTAGTTGTATACCTATTATGCTGGAATTAATTAATGTAACAATTTCGGCTAAGATTAATAAGTATTTGTCTATTAGGCAATATTATAATATCATAGAATTTCATATGGAATATTTTGGTTATCGTAAGGTAAAAACTCATCCGTGTTTATGTGCGGTGTGATCTTACAAGATACTTTTGATTTTTAAAAGGCTTTTTGTAACCTTAAAATCCAGTTGGGTGTGTTTTTCTCAAGCTATTTTTCCAGACTGACTCGGGTGTTATTTTATCATAATGCTCAGATTAGACCGAGCATATTTGCATATTTCTTTTGGATGCATTAGAGCTTAGGAGACGAGTTGGAGGTCTTCAAGTCGTACACATTAATGTTTATTTTCCGCTGCTTTGTTGTTGAAAACATCAGCATTTGTGAGGACAGTTGTCATAACTGTTTAGGCTGATGAATGTGATTTGTTGTTGTACTCTGATGGACATATGTATATTACAGATTCTCTTGTGTAAAGATCATTGAATTTATATTATATGTTGTTCCACTGCGATTGTGAGATTCTGTGTTATTTTTAAGTTTCTTTATCTTCTTCTTCTCTCCTCTTCTTCTTTCTTCTTTCTTTCCTATAACTATCTGTCTTTCCATTGATTTTTGGTTAGACAATGGGCGGTTTATTATCAACTTGAATTTTACGGATTAGCGGGTTGTTACAATAGAAGATTTGAAAAAGAAAGAATAAAGAAGTGGATTTGACTGGGTAAAGAGAAAGGAGGCTCATGTGATTTTAAAGGGTGGAATATTTCTTATTTTCCCGTCAATTTTATTTCTTTTGCAATAGGAATATTAGTCAGTTAAGGGAAATTAGTTTGTTTAGTGTTTTTTTTGTATTTTCGTTTTTTAACTGTGAACTCTAGCTTTTCTAGGTTGAGCTACGGTTTGTAGATCAGGGATTCTGGTCTTAGGGTATTGAGTCGAGGCATGTTTACTAGGCATCAGATTAGTATATTCAGGTGAACAGAGAGTGTGAGTTTACAAGTATTGTAAGCGTCGAGTATATAGTCCTAGTAGTAACTTTGGGGGCATCAGTAGGCGCTATTGGGTTAGTGGCCGAAGATGGGTATATCTATATGTTATTTACTTTCCGCATTTACGTTTGCAGATAATTTAGCTGTCTATCTACAAAATATTTTAAATTCCCTATTCACCCACCCTGTAGGGTATATTGCACGACCCTAACAATTAACATACCACATGTGCATTATATATACATGTTCATGTTTGTGATAATTCATCGTTGAATATAGCAAAGTACGTGGAATCATTTTGGAACTAATAGATTTACGATTGTACACATCTATATGTATAAATCCGCAGAGTTCATCAACTCTTATGATGCTCCTACTGAATGGATGCTTTGCCTTTAATTGTTTGAGATATAATTTACCAGTACCATACGATTCATAATCATATAATCAAAAATTATTCCACAAAGTTGTGGCTTAGTCCATAATTCCAAAATAATTGCAAATAAATTTGGATACTTTTATATTTTCCAATGCATCATGAATACCAGTACTATAGTTTTATTTTATAACGAATATTCATAATACACATATTGAAACAAAACCATGCCTATTTTTCAGTTAATATTGAAAAATAATTGTTATTTCATAAATAATGTTTGGTACATTTTACGAAAATAATTTTCATAACTTGATGTGACTAGTAAGTGTTATAATAGCATGCGTCCACTATTCCCATAATTATTAGCGTATGAAATACGAAGCTCTATTCAACCATTTAATAGGATATTTATTTTATTTACTATAACTTGTTTACAGTCGAGAATTTTTAAATCAATAATTTAAATTCAAAGAAATGAATATCAAAGAAAATAATTTTCTATGTGAAAATACTTTTAGGAATAGAAATAATATTTCTCATTTCAATTTTAAGTATCTATTATTATTTAATAATTCTGTTTTTGAATTTCTTTGTTTAGTAGAAATGACCATTTACTCTCTTCATACCAACTGTGCCACAGGTTACATCTACACTTATACATTCGATTTCCTTTCTAAAGAGTCAAACCATTCAAAGGAAATCCTTACTATAATATCATAACGAACTTTTTACAAAAGTGCATTTTGTCATCCTTAACTTTTAAGGATATCAAACAAATTGCACTTCATATAAACTAATCAAACTAAGATTTCAGTGATCGTTTTCTTAGATCTATCTTGTAGCCTTTCGTTTAGTGTTACATTCAACACAATATGATCATTATTGTACTTCATCATATTGAATACACGATCTCATACTACAATTTACTTGCTTATTTAGCGAACTAATTTCATCGTGGTTTTGTACATTACGAATTGTGACCATTCACAATATAAAATTTATATGTGATCGTATATGGATCAAATATTCATATTCTTATATTGCTTTTAGAGTTCGAAATTCATTGAAGACAATACACAGTCTCGGCCAAATAAACTTACTAGTGGCCAAGTTATGAATGTGTTTAGTGGTTTTATAATTAGGCACTTGTATGGGTCAACATGCAAAACTTTATTGGTAAGCATATTTAATATTTCTATATCAATATTTAATTCAGTCCCTTTGTATGTTTTAATTGATAAATATTTTATCAATTATATTTAATGCACAAATTTATTGAAGTAGATTATTTTAACTATACATAGCAGATGTTCTTACAATATTAGAAAGGTTAAATGTTATCATTTCATTTTTCTAACTAGGCTCTCACTAGTCTTATATATGTTTCTCCAAACCGTAAGACAGAACATAGAAGTCTTTCAACTTCACTAATGGGTGTTGGGACTCGTATATCTTGGAATTCTGACCTTGAAAAAAGCTCAACAAATAATATTCCCATATAAGATGTATAACTCCTTATTAATTGTATCACATACAACTCCTAACATTGTGATCCTTGTCCTAATCTCATCGTTACCTAAGGGAAGGTCCACAAATAAAAGAGATTATTTATTCATACCCATCATTTCGTGACAGCCTAAGTATATTATAAGCTCAACAAATAAAGAGAGATTATTCACTTGTACCCACCATTTCATGACGGCCTAAGTATACTATACATAGCTTGAGGAAAGCTCAACAAATATGTATAAGTATCTTACCTCGTCTAGTCTATATATTAATAGTATAAAATATAACATCCCGGGCTTGAGAAAAGCTCAACAACTAAGAAGTTTGCAAGTAATTTATTAATATATAAATGGTAGAGGATAACTTTATATTAAAGATTCATAATCTTCAATATATTTAATTGAGTGACATCAACTCATGCAATAATGTATTTCTTATGAAATATCCTCGTGATTCAAGTGTCGGACATATCAGAAATCATAGTAGATATACTTTTACGTATGTATTTATTGCTTAAGTCTATTAAGGGTTCCTTTAATGTTCCACCTTTTATTATATATTTATACTATATAAGTTTTATTATAAGTCTTTTATAATTTGATTTACTTATGTAATAGTCTTATGTATAATATTATATTAATTAAATCTTATTTAATTAATTAACACTTTAATTAATTATTATATTATTAAGTCGTAGCATATTACACTGAATATATATATTATAACCTTTATAGTCATACACATATATCTTATATACATGTATTTTAATTTGTTAACTAACTTTTAATTAATTTTTTTAATTAAATATTTTTAATTATATTATTAATTTCAAATATTCTTTTATACGCAAAACAATTCAAGGCAACATAACATATATCATTATATACATTATACATGTATATATATATATATTTAATTAATTAACTTATTTAATTAATCTTATAAATAAATAATATTTTCGAAATTAATTTTATAACATTTTGAAAAATTATTTTATAACTTTAATAATAAGTGTTTTATTTTAAATTTAACTTCTCAATTTAAAACTTTTATTTTAATTTTCAAAAAAATTTGAAAATCTATATTATAACATTTATGATATTTTTCTTATTTTAAATTTAAAATTTTTATTTTTAATTTTAAAAAAAAATTGGAATTAGCCCAAGGCCCAATTTAAATTGGGCATTTTCTATTAAGGGCAATCTATGGGCTCACATAACTGTTCGGGCCAGACCGGTAGCCAGGTAGGATAGGGTACTTGATTACCCAATAATTCAAGCTAGATATTACCTTTCTTAGACACACTACTAATTGGGTTGTAAGCTTAATTAGTTAGCCCTAATATGACTAATTTAGACCGCATAGACTATTTGGCTTTGATACCATTGTTGGAACCGGGTCAGCCCGCAACGAATGATTGGGTAAATTTCAAAAAAATTACCTTTTAAGATCTCCGTTGGGCCTATGTAGTCTAAATTTATTTAGGACTTTTCTAAATTTTCTTTTAAATAAAATCAATATTTTATTTGAAATTATAAATAAAATTTATTTTTATATTTTATATTATATTTCATATATGAGTATCATATATGTATATTTGTGTGCGTGCATGTGCAACAGTATAATGTATACATAGTTTGACATGCATGTGTATAGATTCTGAGATCTACAGCGCAACTAACATGTTAGCCCATCGTGCATACTATTGTATTATCTAAATATACATATATGTGCATTAAGATTATTGTACAAATAAATATACATACATACATATGTATGCATGCATGTATAAATTTAGTTATATATTTATAAGAAAATATTGGTTATAAATTATTTATATAAATCATTTATGAGATATATGTAAATAAATATATATATTCAGTTAAATTTCAAAATTATTTTAAATATTAATTTGTAAAATAATTTAAAACCTTTATCATATATTATGAAAATAAAATTAATAGGTTTTTTACTTATATATACACACACATAAATAAATATAATATATATATATATAAAAACAAATAACTATTTAATTAATATATATAATAATTTTTTATTAAATACATATATTTGCTGCCGCTCAAGGCCTGGAAATATGCGGATTTAATAAATAAAAATGTTTAAAAATAACATCTAAAGTCAAAATGCATATTTTACAATGTACATAAAAAATTTCAAAAAATTATATTACTTATAAACATATTATAAATATATTTGTTTGTTTAGCTAATTTTAAATCAAATAAAATGTTTATATATAAAAAAATATTATTTATTTATTTACCGTCGAATGGTTTTAGATATGTATAAAAAAATTTAAAATTTTTAAATACATATATCATATGAATTAATTTTTTATAATTAAGTTTAATTAATAAAATCATTTAACAATAATATTTCAATAAAAAAATAATAATTTTTATCATTAGGGCATGAGCTACATGATGACTTCTATCAATTTTTTTTTTATTTTACACACACCCACTCACACACACACATATAACCATTGACATGTGACAGTATAATGATATATCGATTCATGATATGGTCTATTTAGCTAACATATGAATGATTGATCAACTAACAAATTACAACTATTAATGAAACCGAAGCATACCTTTCGTCAAGGCCTAAAGATCACACTTTGAAATGATGAAATGGCTCCTTGAATTGAATTCCAAGTTTTGGAGTTGCTAGCTCCCAAACTGCTTTACTACCAATGATTGAATCGAAGAATTTTGATGTGATTTGAGCTTGCATTTCTATTAGGTTTAAGTGGGGGTTTGTTGATCAAAATTTGCAGGAGGAAGGAGAGCCACAAGTCCTAAATAAATGGTGTAGAGAGTGGCATATAAATAGGAAGTCAAATGCAGAGAAAAGTGGATCACATCCTTATTTCTATCTTACCAATTCAACTCTTTTAAATCATTCAAAAGCCTCCATTTTTTACCAACATTTGGCTGGCCTATACAAACTATTTTGGTCAAAATTTGCACTGCCCATATGGGCCTCAAAACCAATTCTAGCCTGAACAATGTCTATTGAATTTAAATCTAAAGTTAAACGCGTACCGATATCTTATATTGATTAATATATTTTTAACTAGTATAAATACATTGTTTAACATTGCTCAATACATCACATACAAAATTTCGTAAACAACTATAAATTAATTAAATCAGGTGATAAAAGGAGTATTCATCGTCTCGATTGTGTGAATCTTATGTGTAAATTTGGTTAGTGATTAATACCAAACAATTCGAATATCAACGTTCACAAGTCACGAAGCAGGCGGTGTGACATTATGACCAAATTTATCGCTTATTTGGTTTCGGTAAAATTCAATTTTACTTTATTAAGCCTTACTAGATTATGGCAATTATTTACACCAATTCTCTTTCGTCAAAATTATATCATTTTGGACTTATGGAATTTGGTAATGGCCAAAATTCCAATATCATCCATATTCAACTACATAATCCAAACACAAAGTCCTTAGTTCAATAATAACAATTATTATTAACCTAACTACTCTGGTTAGAGACTTTGATTTGGAGTTGACTTCACTTGACCATGATACTAACCTCATATAACTTAGGAGACGAATCCTCTTTTGAACGGTGTTTCACTTCCAATGCTTCCACTCGACCTAACTATAGTCGTTCGATGGACGTCATGATTCAACTATAATCAAAGCAGAGTTTCCACATTAAAGCTCGAGAGTATTTTCAAGTCAAGGGAATTGTGTAATATTGTCACATCGATATTTTCTGTTTGACCTTAGTTATATTAACCAACAGAAAACTATCGAGTGAGTCATTCCATAGTTATCCAATAACTATCAGTATGTAACCCTTTGGTTCCTCCAACGGTCATGAGTAATACATTGCCCAATGTTTGGAGAGCGTTACGTAGTCTTGTCTCAACGGATGCATTGATATCCAGCCTCGATACATCATGACTTGGAATATTTAAAACGGTATGTTTATTTTATTATGATAAATCACTCATGGTTACAACGCACTGTAACTACTATCACAAAACATACCATTTATGAATTTTCTATTAAATATTCTTTTAGTTAATTTGATTAGTTAATAAAACATATTATATCAAGTATATAATAGAAAGTAAACACCTTTTACTTCAAACAAGATTGGTAATTGAGTTAGATATATGTAACAAATTACATAATTTCCATTAGGGATACCCCTAACTCTATCAATCTCCCAAAAGGTAGGATTGATTTCTTTCATGCCTCCTTCTTCCCAAAAAAGATCTCAACTCCATGGCCACGCTCTATCCCCCAATCTCGTTTTTCCTCGTCCAGATCTGAGATCTCAAGTTTGTCGAAACTGGTCGTAGAAGCAAAAAGAATGATGGAGATCTCGAGTTTCGTCGTTATTAACAAGAATATATCCATTAATTACCTGATTTTAGCGATTAACACTCAGAGGATCGGAGGTTTGGTTCGATTCGAAGACAGTTATATCTCTCAGTCTATCGGTACGAAGGTAAAGAAGGGAACAGAGAGCAACAGTAAAAGTGAAAAGTAAAAAAGTGAAATCGAGCCAAGTCCCAGGTATTTATATGAAGCCTGGAGGCGAACTGGGTCGATTCGTCTCCCAGTCAATATAACCGGTCGCAACCAGTCAAACAGCGCATCGAAACGAATGCTCATTTCGAACCAACCAGAATTCATCGTTTCGAAGCAAGCAGGGAAGCCACCTGAAGGTGACAGACTCCATCGATTCGAAATGTCCGGTTTATAAGCCTTTGACTCACCACAGGGCAGATCTGCCGATGCGAGCGTAGATTTCGTATCCATCGGGACCTATCGATACGAACAGTCACCTCATATCTATCAAATGCTCATCGATACGAAGCAGAGTCCACCGTAATGTGCGACCATCGACATGAACGAACACTTCGTACCCATCAAGTCAACCCGCATCGATACGAAAAAATACTTTCCAACTTTGTGTATCGATTTATGAAAGGGTCGATACAAGAGGATAGTCAAAAACAACCATCAAATGTTTCAACTCAGATTTCAAATCAGTTCGGGAGAGAATCATTCTGAAATTCAACAACAACCTAAACTAAAGACGAGTTGCGAGCTTGTAGCTTTTCAAAGCACGTCATGTTTCCACAAGACGTACTTTGGGGGGCAAATGTTATCCCGCCTTTTGGCAAGGCCAGGACACCAAGGAACCAACTAGAGAACGGGGATAGCCCGCCATGGATATCGCTGGATTTTGTCTGAGTCTAGATTGAGCTACAATTGATAGGACATCACAAGGAAGATCATAAAAGTCAACATCTCAAATTTCGGGTCAATCCGGGTTCACATGCTCAAGTTATGATCGATTCAAATTGAAGGGAAAAGCCCAGATTTCGTGTCCATCACTATGTGTAATTTCGTATCCATCTCCAGGCTCTAGGTCGAATCGATCATCTCCGTATCGATCAACTTCGAATCCACCAAAGTACCCAGGTTCAACTCGATTTCATTCGAATCCATTGAGCTCGTATCGATGGACTTCGTACACATCAGCAGTTGAAGCGCTTCGTATCCATCAGCCAACGTTTGTTTCGCATCCATCAGATCTCCTTCATTCGAACCCATCGAGTTCGCATCGACATAGGTTCGAACCCATCAACAGGTGACGTGTATCGTATCCATCGAGGCTACTATTCTTCATATCCATGGGAGAAAGAGTTGTTCGTATCCTTTGACCATCGCTTTATTCGAATCCATCAGGCCATCAAACCAAGATGACGTGTCATCCTTCGATGCGAACGTGCCGAGATATATGGAGTCGACGCGGTCGACTCGGAGTAAAGACCGGATCGAGGCGAAGCGTGCGCGCCACCTCATCTTGAGAGCACGTGCAGTCTTCGATACGAAGGGATGGAGTCGAAGTCATGGAGACGAACCAGACAGCCTTCGAGAAATCTCAGTTCGTATCAACCATATCTCGTGATCCACTAATCCAAATCCAGTGAAATTTTAAGGGAAGCTTTAATACACACTAAAGAAGGTCTCCACCAAATTTCAGCTTAATTGGGTGTCGTCTTGATCGATACGAAATGGATTCGTATCGATTGCAGATCGAGGCCAAACTTTCTGGAAACGGTCGAGTGGGTCCCCTCACGTGTCAGACCAAGTCTCCCGGAGTTTGGGCGAAATCTGAGCCTCCTAAGCCTATAAATAGAGCCCCAGAGCCAACAGAAAAGGGATCTTTTTTCTTTGAAGCATCCAGACTCTGCCGGATTGAGACTTGCACCATATCCTTGCTGCTGATTTTGAATTCTAATCTGTAATCCGCTGTTCTTCTCTGTAATCGCTTGTAATCATTGAAAGAGGATCAATAAAATTATCAAAACTTCATAGTGGACGTAGGCATTACGCCGAACCACTCTAAATTGCTTCTCATTGCATTTTATATTTCTGTTTGCTGGAGTTTTTGTTAGATAATCTCTGTTTTACATTTACATTCTTCATTTTATCTCTTCAAATAACTCCCGAAGAGTGTTGTGCCCATTTTTGGTACAAACACTTTGGTGCTTTTCACTGAGAAAACCAGTTTTTTCTCCTGCCCTTTGGATCTGCCGTCGATACCGGATTGCATAAATCCAAGAGGAAGATCCAGATATCCGATCCGGACTCCTTCCATTCTACTCAGATTTGCGTAAAATCTAGGAGAGGACTCCACTACTGAAGATGGTTAGCACAAGAACCGGCGCTACCGCTACAGAGCAAGAAGGCCGAGATAGGCAGAATCCCACACAGCAGCCTTCTTCTAATCAAGACAATACCGCTCACTCGAATTCGACAGGGCTAGTCACCCGATAGGAGTTTCAAGTATTGCTCCAGGAACTAACCCAAAGCCGTCAGCAGTTGGAGGAACAGTTGCGCGCCAATATCGAGCTGACCAACCAGCTAAACCGCCGGGGCCACGGAAGGTCCAGGAGAGATGATGCCTCCAGAGCATCTACCGAAAGCTCAGCTTCATCTGACTATCACCACAGGACTACCCGTCCTCGGTTAGAGGGGAGTCGCGCTCAAACTACGGGATATCAACCCGCCTTGACCGTCGGTCAATTGAGAGCAGGACCGTCGACCAGCTTTCAAACAGGCCCCTCGACACGAGGAGGCACTGCTCCACAGTACACCACGGACAACTGCGCTACAACCGCCGCGGTGGAGACAAGGGTTGATACCCGAAATCAATCAGAGCTGAATAATCAACAGCGCGGACATACTCCTGAACCATATGTCCTAGAAGACGCTGAGCCAAGGAAGCGAGACACGGACCGTCGAAAGCGCCCGGTCCAGACTCGCACTGTGGAACCCGACCACACCTTAGCTCAGCAGCCTCAGAATTTGCCAGTATCGGATATACCGACCATGATACGACAGATGATACGCGAGAGCCAGGGGCTCACTAATGATGATTGGTGAATCTCTCGTAGTCATACTCCTTTCACGGACGAAGTGTTACATGGTGAACCCCCTCGGCGATTCAGAATGCCGACTCTCCCGATGTATGAGGGAAATAGTGACCCCAACCAGCATATTCTGAAATATGAATGGTCAATGAGCGCTGCAAGGGCTGACGATGCAGTGAAGTGTCGAAGCTTCCCCATCTCTCTGGGGGGAATCGCGACGATGTGGTTTACACGCCTACCACCTAGATCAATTTCTTCGTTTGATCAATTGGCCAAGAGGTTCGTGGAACAGTTTCGTATGCATGTTGCTAGGCCAAAAGACGTTAATACCCTGTCCAGCGTCACTCAAGCTCATGGAGAAACGCTCAGGTGTTACTTGGAGAGGTTCCACGCAGCATGTGTTGAGATCACCAATCCTAACGATAACCCAATCTTGATGGCTCTGACCAAGGGGATTGATCCTGATTCTTAATTCGAGAACTGGCTAGCTGGAAAACCACCCGCATCGTTGGACCGTTTTTACTCCAAAGCCGCTCAATTCTTGCGGCAAGAGGACGCAAAACAGTCTAGGAAGCAGGACGATGCGAGGCCCAGCATTGAGGGAATACAGAGCAATGTAGCAGTTAAACTGTCCGGTGAAAGCTCTGGGAAAGTTCAACTGAACATACAGAACAAGCAAGCCCGGCCGAGAGGAAACAATGGCCAGGATAAGAAAAGGGATCAGAACCGAGGTCCACGGCGCAGAGCTCAAATGTTTGACAATTACACACCGTTAAATACGTCACTGGAAAACGTGTACCTACAGACTTGCAACACTGTACAGTATAAGAAACCAGCTCCAAAGCCCTCATCGGAGAGGCAGGTTCAGACAGGGAAGTTCTGCATATTCCATGACAGCTACGGCCACAATACCAATGAGTGTCGGCATTTGCAAGACCTCATCGAAAAGTTGATCAGAGAAAGGAAGTTGGATCAGTTTGTACGGGCGCCGCCGTCTGGTGGAGCGGGCCCTTCGAATCAGAATCATTCACAAAACCAGGAGAGACAGGAGCAACCTGCCCGTGAGGGCGGGAGGTTAGTTATTAACACAATAAGTGGTGGTCCCCACCCGGTAGACAGGAGCTGGGGGGAAATGGAGTCGTATGCTAGTTCTATCAGGCATGTGGACTTCGAGTGTTGCAGTAATTGTGAGGATGGAACCCCGGTTAAACAACAAAAAATAATGTCTGATGATATCATGTTCAGAAGCCGAGACGTTGATAAGGTCGAAGCCCCTACAATAGACCCACTAGTCATATCTGCCTAGGTAGGTCCTGCTTGGATGAAGAGGATCCTGGTTGATAGTGGAAGCTCTGTGAATATCTTGCTTAAACGGGCTTACGACTTAATGAAAATGGAGGCAAAGGACTTGAAACCTTGCCTGTCCCGAATCCACGGTTTTAACGGGAGTGCCACGATACCCATTGGAGTGACTGAACTACCGGTTGAGTTGGGGGTTGGAGAACGCCGGAGAGTCCGGATTTTACAGTTTGTCATCTTAGAGATTGATTCACCTTACAACGCATTTTTGGGCCGACCGGCCCTAGCCGAATTCAGGGCGGCCATCGCCCCTTGGTGCTTAACTCTGAAGTTCCCCACCGATCGTGGGATTGGAGTTGTTGAAGGAGATCAGGCCACGGGAAGGGCATGTTACGTTGCTAAGCTGCGCGGGGCGCAACGCAAAGAGAAGGGAAATGGCGTAGAGGAATCTCTCTGCGTCCGTTCCATTGATAATTGACAATTGATGCCTGGGCCTCGGCCCGGGCACCATGACCAATTCCTAAAAGACCTGGATCCTAGGGACAATGAGGATAAAGACGAATCTACGGAGAGTCAAGCTTCTCCAGCCGAACTGACTGTGGACGTCCCAATCAGTGAGGATGATGATTCAAAGATGCTGAAAGTCGGGTCTCAACTAAACAAGCAGACACAGCAGGAATTGGTCGAGTTTCTTCGGGTGAATCTCGGCGTCTTCGCCTGGACACACTCTGACATGTGCGGAATCTCGCCGAGCATCACAAGTCACTCCCTGAACATAGATCCGCGACATGTCCCAGTCAAGCAGAAAAGGCGCGGTATGGATCCAGAGAGATCTGCCGCCCTTAATTAGGAAGTTGATAAACTGCAATCAAACGGGTTTATTCGAGATGCCTTGCATCCAGAATGGGTATCCAACCCTGTACTGGTTCGAAAGCCAAACGGAAAATGGAGGACCTGCGTTGATTACTCTGATCTGAACAAGGCCTGTCCAAAAGATAGCTTCCCACTTCCACGAATTGATCGGCTCGTAGATTCAACGGCCGGACATGAGCTACTATCTTTTATGGATGCTTATTCCGGCTACAATCAAATACCCATGCATTTACCTGATCAGGAACATACCAGCTTCGTGACCGATCTGGGACTCTATTGTTACAAAGTCATGCCATTTGGTCTAAAGAACACTGGAGCGACATACCAACGCTTAGTCAATCGGATGTTCGCCGATCAAATCGAGAAGACCATGGAGGTTTACGTGGATGACATGCTGGTGAAGTCTCGATTCTCCACGGATCACGTCAGAGATTTGAATTCAATGTTCAGCATCCTCCGGGAATATGGAATGAAACTTAACCCGCTCAAGTGTCACTTCGGTGTCGCATCCGGCAAGTTCCTTGGGTTCATCGTCAATGCTCGAGGGATAGAAGCAAATCTTGAGAAGATATGGGCTATAAGAAATTTGCAAACCCCTAGAACCATAAAGCAAGTCCAGAGTCTCAACGGAAAGGTCGCAGCATTGAGCAGGTTCATTTCAAAGTCCACCGATAAATGCATTCCTTTCTTCGATCTGATCCGGAAGGGAAAACGAAATTTTGAATGGACCACGGAATGTGAAGGCGCATTCCGATCACTAGTTCAACATCTTTCAACACCTCCGATCTTGTCAAAACCCGTTGACCACGAGCAATTATACCTCTACCTGGCAGTATCGGAACATGCGATTAGTGCTGCGCTAGTTCGGGAGGAAGACAAAGTGCAAAATCCGGTCTACTACGTTAGTAAGCGGCTAACAGGAGCTGAAAGAAATTATCCGAGACTGGAGAAACTGGCCTATTGCTTGGTCATTGCCTCAAGAAAGCTCTGCCCTTACTTCCAAGCTCATCCTCTTACTGTGTACACCGATCAGCCGTTACGGCAGGTCCTCACGCGGCCTGAGACATCCGGTAGGTTACTCAAGTGGAACATTGAGCTAAGCCAATTTGATATCACATACGCTCCGCGAAGAGAAATTCAAGGACAAGTCCTGGCAGATTTCATAGCTGAATTCACCATTCCAGAAGACTTGCCCGAGACCAGTGAATTCCCCGAATACATCTGGAAGCTGTATACTGACGGTGCGTCAAATGACCGGTGTTCGGGCACTGGAGTTGTACTTAAGACTCCCGAGGGCCGATCCATATGTTATGCTTTGAAGTTCGACTTTCGTGCAACTAATAATGAAGCTGAATATGAAGCCCTCCTAACCGGCCTAAAACTTGCCAGAGACTTGAGAATTATCGCTGTGGAAATTTATTGCGATTCACAGTTAGTGGTATGTCAAGTACGAGGAGAATATCAGGCAAGAGACCGAAGACTGGCTGCTTACTTGGCCCGAGTTCAGGAAATACTAAACCAGTTTGATTATTATGCCATCTATTATGTGCCTCGGGAGCACAATCAGAAAGCCGATTCACTGGCAAAGTTAGCCAGCACAGGTGAAGCGCAGCAAATGGGACTTGTCCCCGTTGAAACGTTGGCCTCCCCGAGCATCGATCGGATAGAAATAAACTCTGTGTTTGAAACCGCTCCCAGTAGAGAATCTTGGATGACTCCGTATCGGAATTACATTGAGAATGGGACGTTGCCCGAGCCTAGAAATGAGAAGAGACAAATTCAGCGGAAAGCTTCGCGGTTCGTCATCCAAAATGGAGTCATGTACAGGAGAGGTTATTCCGTTCCTCTCCTCAGATGTATCGCCCACGAGGAAATCAAACGAGTGTTACATGACGCACACGAAGGAGAGTGTGGCGATCATACCGGAGGACAAGCTCTCGCTAAGAAGATACTCCGATATGGGTACTACTGGCCGACAGTGAACCGAGATGCGGCGAACTATGCCCGGAAGTGCGATAAATGCCAGATACATGCCTGAATTCCAAGAGCCCCGCCTACTGAAATAACCCAAATGGTCAGTCCCTGGCCATTCGCAATGTGGGGCATCGATATCATCGGCGCTTTACCTTTGGCGAAAGGCGGTGTGAAATACGCCATCGTTGCCGTTGACTACTTTACAAAGTGGGCTGAGGCCGAAGCCCTTGCAACCATTACGACAAAGAAAGTAATAAATTTCGTGGTTCGCAACATCATCTGTCGATTCAGACTCCCGCATACCATCATCACTGATAACGGAGCCCAATTCGAGAGTGCGGAATTCAAGAATTTCTGTCAACGGTTTCATATCCACAAAAAGTTCTCGGCTGTCGCACACCCCCAAGCGAATGGACAGGTTGAAGCTGTCAATAAAGTTGTAAAATCAATCCTGAAGAAACGATTGGAAAAGGCCGGGGGCAAGTGGGTCGATGAACTTCCTATGGCGTTATGGGCCTATCGAACGACTCACAAAACCGCGACCGGACACACTCTGTTTTCCCTATCTTATGGCTCAGAGGCTGTTATTCCGGTCGAGACAGAAGTGTTCTCTCATCACGTGACTTACTATGATCCGAAAACGAACGCTATACTCCTGGCCGAATCTTTGGATCTATTGGATGAAAAACGGGAAGAGGCTGACTTGAGAGCAGCCGCACATCGAAGTCGGGTCGCCCGACTGTACAACACCAAAGTTTGACCTCGAACCTTTGAACTCGGCGACCTCGTGCTCAAGAGAATCTACCCAGTTCCTTCACACATGAAGCCGAACTGGGGAGGACCGTATGTAATTACACGAAAACTCGGAGACGGCACGTTCAAACTATCGACCGTTGACGGTCTCGATTTGCCGAGGGCTTGGAACAGCGAAAGTCTCCGTCGCTATTACATATGACAGGCTTTATTTATTTCATTCTATTTAGCAATTTGTTTCTGCATTTTGAAATTTGAATTTTGTAATAAGGCAACTGACTTTGCCGCATTTTCTTATTTCAGCAATAAAATGCCACTTCTTCGAGCCAAAGCTGTGATTCATTAAGTACGATATACGACATCACGATGCACGAAGAGCTAAATCCCATCACGCAATGGGACTTATTCAAATGGAGAGTGGCTGTGATACGACCGGCCACTCGCTAAGTGAAACCCGAGCTCGGGGGCAAGCCATTACACCAATATTGATAGGATTGACACACGACAATCCTGCATTCAACTCCATATTCCCAGAGTGCAAAGCAGAGTATAAACAATCAACTCCGTGTTCCCAGAGTGCGAAGCGGAGTATAAACAATCAACTCCGTATTCCCAAAGTGCGAAACGGAGTATAAACAACTAACTCCATGTTCCCAGAGTGCGAAGCGGAGTATAAACGACCAACTCCGTGTTCCCAGAGTGCGAGACGAAGTATAAACATCAATCAACTCCGTGTTCCCAGAGTGCGAAGCAGAGTATAAACAATCAACTCCGTATTCCCAGAGTGCGAAATGGAGAATAAACAACTAACTCCGTGTTCCCAAAGTGCGAAGCGGAGTATAAACGACCAACTCTGTGTTCCCAGAGTGCGAGACGGAGTATAAACATCAATCAACTCCGTGTTCCCAGAGTGCGAAGCGGAGTATAAACAATCAACTCCGTATTCCCAGAGTGTGAAACAAAGTATAAACAACTAACTCCGTGTTCCCAGAGTGCGAAGCGGAGTATAAACGACCAACTCCGTGTTCCCAGAGTGCGAGACGGAGTATAAACATCAATCAACTCTGTGATTCCCAGAGTGCGAAACGGAGTATAAACAACTAACTCCGTGTTCCCAGAGTGCGAAGCGGAGTATAAACAACCAACTCCTTGTTCCCAGAGTGCGAGACGGAGTATAAACATCAGTCAACTCCGTGTTCCCAGAGTGCGAACAACTGCTTGCGAGATGACTTATATCCCCGGAGTGTGGATGAAACGATTCATAAGAAAACAAGTGTAGTTTGACCACTCGGTCCTCGCTCGATGCAATCACAAGCTGATCATCATAACTTAACCCTGGAACTGGGGGCAGATGCAAATGTTAATCATTACCCGAAACTGTATGATGTTCAGCTCCGATGCGATCCCCTATCACAGCTCAAGTCCGAGATTTCCATACTTGACAAGCAAAATGAGCTATTCTTGGAACGATAAAATAATGCAAGTACACCGAACCGAAGTTCGAACACTGCAGTAGTCAAGCATAAAAGAACATAAGCTGAAACTAGAAGACAAAATTTTATTTTCAACTAAATCAAAGGCAACGGTTCATACATGAGCCTTTCCAAAATACTCCTACTTGCAGGGGCCGAACCCGCATCTAAACACGGCCTACAAAAGGGAAAAAAGAAAAGTGACAAAATCCCTGACTGCCAAAAAAGAAAAATATGCCTAAAAGGAGTGTCTAATCCTTCTGCTTCCTCAACTTCTTCTTCCTCGAGGAGCTACTGGAGCCACCAGTACTCTTTCGCTTGGAACCTTTCTCCTTAGGCAGGCTCCCCTCGGGTGAAGGCATAATGTCGACGTCCTCATCCGAGCTGGACTCTATGGGAATGCTTCCCACAGGAGGAGTTGGAGGAACAGAATCCGCAGCCGGAGGAGGGACTGATACACTAGTATCAATAAGCGTGCCCCCAGGAGACACAATCATAAGAGGAGTGGGGCACTGTGCTGCTGCTCCGCCATCTACGCTGCCGCCATGCACCGCGGCCGCCATCTCGGCATTAATCTCGGCCAACATCGCCGCTTCCCGTTGTGCTCTGGCCTCGCTATGAGCTGTGATAGTCTGAGTTGAAGTGTCAGAAGTAGACGAGAATCCACCCAGGCCAAACGGCAGGTCCGCAAAAGGATCACTCTGACGGCCGAGGAGCTCGTTTATCATCTGTTCATCGAAAGAAAGTGAGCTCCCCTGCGTTACTCCGACTGGTGCCATTGCCGCGACGGAGGTTGCCTCAGAAATGATGGCTTCTGGCACTTGGCCTGATTCTTGGGCGGTGAAAGGCGCAGCTGGTGCAACTTCCGTCACTGATCAAAGAAAAAGAACATGTCGTTAATGTACACTTCGACACAGACTCTTCAATCCAAATATACAAGAAGTTAGTTCAGAGTACCTTCCTCGGTTTGGCTCGGGGTCGTCTGAATGACTTCGGAAGGATGCTCCTTAATAGGAGATAGATGCGGTCGGTCTGGATCATATGCCGGAATAGGCTGGGAGTCGATCATCGGAATTGGCTCAGATTGAGATGACACGATTATCTCAGAACTCATAACATGGTGCTCTGCAACAGAGCTTTCTCCGACTTCCTGAGTCTGGGCACCAAGCCTCTCCTTATCGTGGGAAATCATGGAGTCATGGAGAACCTTCTTTTCGTCATCATTGAGAATGCGGTTCTCCAGCTCGAATTCATCAAGGGCTTCATCAGGGTGCCCAGACTTCTCCTCATCAACCAGTAAGTTCCAGGCGTTATAGAGATGCATGGGGTAATCGTCGAGCCATGTCAGATCTCGGTGCCTTAGCACATTGGCATTGTAAGTGACGAGTAGCTCTTCTACCTCGGCCTCAATCCTGGCCTCCGCCTTCCGTACCTTCTTGTCAACCCCAGCTTCAGCTTCGCGAGCTTGTTGCATAGCCGCTTCCTTCTCCTTTCGGAGCGTCACTGCCTGATCACAGGCCTCCTGTGCAGAGACATTAGCTGCATCTTTCTCCTTCGCCATTTCGGAGAACTTTGATTTCAGCTCATTAAGCTCCTTAAGAGCGGCATCCCTCTCGGCGGTAATGGTAGTGTTCCTATGACCCATGTCTTCGATGGCGGTATAGTGCTCTTGTTTCATTCTGGTTATGGCAGCGTTTACTTCATCAACCTTTTTTAGAGCCTCCATTTTAGATTTACGAGAAGACTCAGCCTCCGCGTTGAGCGCTTTTATGATTCGGTCATTGTGACCCAACTGCTTCTCAAGCTTCTCAATGGTGACGCCCCGATCAAATGCCACTTTGGACGCTTTCCTCGCGGCCCGTGCCCACTCCCTGTACTGGAAGAAGATGTCTGCAACATAATCATGGATAGTGGTTTCAGCGGTTGGCGGAATTCTCCTCAAGTGCGGAGGGAAGACATAACCATCAAAGCAGATGTCGGGAAATTCCTTCCTCATCTGTGCCAATTTAAGCGCTCCTTCACTGGACGCATCAGTCGGGACCGGTGTGGTAGCCGAAGAGGTGGCTATTTCAGTCCTGCACGGAGGATCGGGCCTCGAAGCTTGAGAAGGTAGCCTAGGCCGTGAAATTTCAGGAGGACGAGTAACTACTACCGTAGGAGGTGCGGAGGTTCTGGGAGGAGGAGAGCGAGATCGGGATCGGTGAACGTATCCCCTGTCTCTGTCAGACTTCTCCCGACCAGAGTGTCCTGAGTCATAATCCCTCTCGCCCTCTCTCCTGCGTGGCTCATGATAACGGCGCTTGTTGCGCAAACTACCAAGCATAGAACTTTGCCCAAACATCGTACCTAAAAAGCAAACCACGAAAAATCAGTAGCTGTTTGCAATATGTTGTTTACGGTTAGGAAAATGTGTTGTGCCGTGAAGAGTGTGTGAATGTGTAACCCCCCGGACCAACCAGAAGTGTCAATCGCACTGGCAGGAAGAGACTCGCTAACATCGACGATATGTCGCGGTCCACCTAATTCAACGTCGTGTTGCTCGGGCTTGATGTCCGGGATTGGAGGGTCAGCAGGCCCTTCGAATTGATTTTCAGCTTGCAGGGAGGGTGCCTCCGCAATTCTAACTCCTGACAGGGGGCGGTGTAAAACCACCGACTTCCGCCTCCCGGATTTAGGCTGTTTGGAGGCCACCGCTTCGCCTTTCCTCTTTTCATCAGAATCCGGGATTGCATTAGCAGGTCCGACCAACGGTTCCTCGTCGGTATGAGTTCTTTCGGAATCGGGTTCCTCAATTATCACAACCTTGGGTTTCTTCTGCTTGACCTTTTCTCTGGAGACGGTCTTTAATGCGCCATCGAGCCTTATGCTCTGCCTCCGCCTGATCAACTCAAGAACTCTAAGGTTTTGGTCCGTCGGTAGCAATTCGATATTCCTTTATTCGCTAGGAATTTCTTGAAGGACACGAACTATCTCTTTATAGTAGCCACCTTCAGGTCGCTGGATTATTGCTGAAAGAAAAAGAATAGAAGAGATGAGTTTAATTTCATTCGAAAATTGCCCCGTCAACTACTTGGGAAAAAGACAATGCTTACGTCTAAACAGCCATCTTCTGGCAAACCCCGGCGGACATCGGACATAGAACCACTCCGACTTGAAGTAGCTCAGCCTAGTCCACGACCCCGTGACAACTTGGCAGTTTCTTACAGATTCCAAGAATGTAAAAGATGGGCTGTCAGTCCGGCTCTTGAAATTAAACAAGTATCGTATGTCGGTCATGCGGGGAGGACGATGGAGGTATTCCATGAATGCAATGAACAAGCTGTTGAGTGAAGCATATCCATTTGGATGTAACTGAGACGGAGCGATATCCAGGTAAGCCAACACTTCTCTTATGTAATCGTTGAACGGAGGAAGTGTAAGCTGCGCATGCATGTCGATTAAAAGCCGTATACCCCTCCAGAGGATTATGTGGTCTGTCGTCCGGTCCAGGCAACACTACATCGTCCAAGGATAAGCCATGCCTTAAGCATATTCTCCCTAGCATATCTTCAGAGATATTGGACGGAACAGAATCGGGTGGACTATTGATGAAGGACGCGTCGGGTAACTCGTCCGGTGCTGGACCGATGACTTCGGCCTCGATGTCCGGGATCTCAAGTCTGGGAGTTTCTTGCTGCTGTGAACTTGACGGTTCCATGGCTAGCTAACTCACGAGAACCACCATTAGACGATAAAAAGTCCGTGCATTCCCCAGTGTAAAGTGTTTGAATGAGTTGTGCAGTGCATGCGTTATACATAACTTGAACGAATAAAATTCAACGAGATAAGCTTAAGTGTGTGTGCAACAAAACTCCGAGAGTCAAGCTGGAGATGACCGTCATCGCTGACCGTCACCACCGCGCCATCCAGATGCTAGCGATCGATTCAAGTTTAAAGAGTTCGTTGTACTTTTCTTTTAAATGGCAGTTCCATCAACGAGCTTCGAAAGTCAGTCAAATATGCAGTTCTGTGACCAAGTTCAATTATGCAATGCAGAAGCTCATCGGAATTAAATGTTCAAATATTCAGAAATTCTCTAAGTTCGTCAAAATTTAGGTCGAGAATATCGATCGCTGCACTTTTTTTTCGTATCGAGTCAGGGGGATCACGCTGTTCAGCTTGGCCATGTTCGAATCGATGCATTCGTATCGATCATCTTGGGATAGGAATGTTTCGTATCGGTCGGGCTGGAGTGAGGATGCTTCGTAGCGATCGAGTTCGAATCGATAGATGTCGTATCGATCGAAGGCGAGCCAGTTCGCATCGATCAGATTTCATTAATTTCGCATCGATCTGGAAACAATGGCTTCACGCCTATTGCCGCCTTCATCTCCATAACGACACGAACGTATGCCGTCCATATCGATTCGAACACTCCCAATCCAGGCCGATACGAAATGAGGTAGGATTGATTTCTTTCATGCCTCCTTCTTCCCAAAAAGATCTCAACTCCATGGCCACGCTCTATCCCCCAATCTCGTTTTTCCTCGTCCAGATCTGAGATCTCAAGTTTGTCGAAACTGGTCATAGAAGCAAAAAGAATGATGGAGATCTCGAGTTTCGTCGTTATTAACAAGAATCTATCCATTAATTACCTGATTTTAGCGATTAACACTCAGAGGATCGGAGGTTTGGTTCGATTCGAAGACAGTTATATCTCTCAGTCTATCGGTACGAAGGTAAAGAAGGGAACAGAGAGCAACAGTAAAAGTGAAAAGTAAAAAAGTGAAATCGAGCCAAGTCCCAGGTATTTATATGAAGCCTGGAGGCGAACTGGGTCGATTCGTCTCCCAGTCAATATAACCGGTCGCAACCAGTCAAACAGCGCATCGAAACGAATGCTCATTTCGAACCAACCAGAATTCATCGTTTCGAAGCAAGCAGGGAAGCCACCTGAAGGTGACAGACTCCATCGATTCGGAATGTCCGGTTTATAAGCCTTTGACTCACCACAGGGCAGATCTGCCGATGCGAGCGTAGATTTCGTATCCATCGGGACCTATCGATACGAACAGTCACCTCATATCTATCAAATGCTCATCGATACGAAGCAGAGTCCACCGTAATGTGCGACCATCGACACGAACGAACACTTCGTACCCATCAAGTCAACCCACATCGATACGAAAAAATACTTTCCAACTTTGTGTATCGATTTATGAAAGGGTCGATACAAGAGGATAGTCAAAAACAACCATCAAATGTTTCAACTCAGATTTCAAATCAGTTCGGGAGAGAATCATTGCGAAATTCAACAATAACCTAAACTAAAGACGAGTTGCGAGCTTGTAGCTTTTCAAAGCACGTCATGTTTCCACAAGACGTACTTTGGGGGGCAAATGTTATCCCGCCTTTTGGCAAGGCCAGGACACCAAGGAACCAACTAGAGAACAGGGATAGCCCGCCATGGATATCGCTGGATTTTGTCTGAGTCCAGATTGAGCTACAATTGATAGGACATCACAAGGAAGATCATAGAAGTCAACATCTCAAATTTCGGGTCAATCCGGGTTCACATGCTCAAGTTATGATCGATTCAAATTGAAGGGAAAAGCCCAGATTTCGTGTCCATCACTATGTGTAATTTCGTATCCATCTCCAGGCTCTAGGTCGAATCGATCATCTCCGTATCGATCAACTTCGAATCCACCAAAGTACCCAGGTTCAACTCGATTTCATTCGAATCCATTGAGCTCGTATCGATGGACTTCGTACACATCAGCAGTTGAAGCGCTTCGTATCCATCAGCCAACGTCTGTTTCGCATCCATCAGATCTCCTTCATTCGAACCCATCGAGTTCGCATCGACATAGGTTCAAACCCATCAACAGGTGACGTGTATCGTATCCATCGAGGCTACTATTCTTCGTATCCATGGGAGAAAGAGTTGTTCGTATCCTTTGACCATCGCTTTATTCGAATCCATCAGGCCATCAAACCAAGATGACGTGTCATCCTTCGATGCGAACGTGCCGAGATATATGGAGTCGACGCGGTCGACTCGGAGTAAAGACCGGATCGAGGCGAAGCGTGCGCGCCACCTCATCTTGAGAGCACGTGCAGTCTTCGATACGAAGGGATGGAGTCAAAGTCATGGAGACGAACCAGACAGCCTTCGAGAAATCTCAGTTCGTAATGACCATATCTCGTGATCCACTAATCCAAATCCAGTGAAATTTTAAGGGAAGCTTTAATACACACTAAAGAAGGTCTCCACCAAATTTTAGCTTAATTGGGTGTCGTCTTGATCGATACGAAATGGATTCGTATCGATTGCAGATCGAGGCCAAACTTTCTAGAAACGGTCGAGTGGGTCCCCTCACGTGTCAGACCAAGTCTCCCGGAGTTTGGGCGAAATCTGAGCCTCCTACGCCTATAAATAGAGCCCCAGAGCCAACAGAAAAGGGATCTTTTTTCTCTGAAGCGTCCAGACTCTGCCGGATTGAGACTTGCACCATATCCTTGCTGCTGATTTCGAATTCTAATCTGTAATCCGCTGTTCTTCTCTGTAATCGCTTGTAATCATTGAAAGTGGATCAATAAAATTATCAAAACTTCATAGTGGACGTAGGCATTACGCCGAACCACTCTAAATTGCTTGTCATTGCATTTTATATTTCTGTTTGCTGGAGTTTTTGTTAGATAATCTCTGTTTTACATTTACATTCTTCATTTTATCTCTTCAAATAACTCCCGAAGAGTGTTGTGCCCATTTTTGGTACAAACAATTCTTATTTTCAAAACATAAGGAATACATCTTACATGTTCCATATTAAACATTTTAATAAGGTGTATTTGCATATCATGTGGGACATTCCCAATATCCTTCTATACTTATTATAAAAGACATAATTTACAAATTAAATATCGAGTATTAAACAACCAAAGTATTACTGATTTTAACATAAATACATCATTAACAATCAGTAGTATGTTATTTACTTATAGTCTAGATATATATATATATATATATGTACCTTTTAGTGGTTCTTTCTTATGGGCATATGCTTCCTTTGGATTTTGATTGAAGATATAACTGTTTGATATCTATATCAAAATACTTTATCAAGTCCGATGCTTACAAAATGATACATATCATTTCTTGGATCATATCCTAAAACCCACAAACTCAATATCGCTCCCACTAACTTCGAGATACTTTGGTTGTTATATGCAAATAGTCCATTCTAAATCATTGTTTATAATTTTTCATTTCAATACATATGTACCAAACACAAAGTCATTCTGAACGATAATTTTGTGAGTAAATCTGAATTAACTTGAGCACGTTGAATAACGAATCAATTACGTTAATTTCAACAATTGTAATTTGCGATGTTATTCTTATCAACATTGCTCATTATATTCTCACTACATTAGTCTTTCTATTGAAGAAACATTCATGGCTAATGGATCATATCCCTTTGGGTACAATTACCAAAATCATATTTTGATAACTTACTTGGAATCCTTTTCGGATTTGTGCAGCATACCATATCGTGCAGTCAATACTCTTAATGGCTTAATTGACAACTAAGGATTATCTATTCTCGACATTAATAAGAAACTCATAGTTTCTCTTCAATGTGTGAGAATACTTACTAGACACTCTAATATTTATTAGACATTTTAATTATTATTTACCAAACTACTCTGGCCAAAGTTTTGACTTTGAGCTGACTTCAGTTGACCATGATACAAACCTCTTATAACCGAGGAGAAGAATCCTCTCTTGAATAGTGTTTCACTTCCAATGCTTTCACTCCACCTAACTATAGTTAGTTGATGGATGCTAGGACATGATTTAACTATAACCAAAGCAAAGTTTCCACATTGAAGCTCGATGGTATTCTCAAATCGAGGGAATTGTGTAATATTGTCACATCGATATTTTCTATTTGACCTTAATTATATTAACCAATGGAAAACTATCGAGTGAGTCATTCCATAGTTATTCAATAACTATCAGTACGTAACCCCTTGGTTCCTCCATCAGTCATGAGTAATGCCTTGCCTAATATTTGGAGAGTGTTACGTACTCTAGTCTTAATAGATGCATCAATATCCAGCCTCGATACATCTCGACTAGAAATATTTAAAATGATATGTTTATTTTATTGTGATAAACCACTCATGGTTACAACACATTGTAATTACTATCTCAAAATGTACCATTTATGGATTTTCTATTAAATATACTTTTATTTAAATTAATTAATATAACATATTATATCAAGTATATAATAGAAAGAAAACACCTTTTATTTTGAAAAAGATTGGTTATTGAGTTAGATATATGTAACAAATTACATAGTTGCCCCTAGGGCATACCCCTAACTCTATCATGCACATTCCATCACTCCTCTCCTGGAAAATAGGCTATCCATGAGGATGAATTATAGAGAATTCATTTTCTTGTCGGGGAATGCCTTGGCTATCCAACGATAATGAGTTTTCATATGCTAATTACCTTGTTTGGGGACAACCGCCTTTTGTCGCCTAGGACCACGTCAGCCATCGCTCCCCTCCTTCCCGACAAGTTATACATAAGGATGAATTATCGAGAATTCACTTTCTTATCAGGGAATGCCCAAACTATGCAATATGGATAAGTTTTCATGTGCTTATTACCTTGTTTGGGGAGCGCCGCCCAGGACCGCACGAACCGTCGCTCCCCTTGGTCGATAGGGTATCCACCGGGATGAATTACCGAGAATTCATTTCCTTGTCGGGGAATGCCAAGCTATTTGGAAAAGTCGAATCACTATTCATCATTTCTTTGTTCTGGGACAATACCCTTCCCCGAGGCTCTAGGTGAGACGTCCCTCCCTTATGCACCAGGGCGCATCGACAGTTGGATGCACATCTGCAACGGTCCATATCCCTTGTCCATGACGTTGGTTATCCTCTGAATAGGATGGGCACTATTGTCTAGATCTATGTTGTTACCCCAGGTGATGCGGAAGTCCGACATCCATAGTGTGCCCGTGTAAGGATAAGCTGGGTCATCCTCCACTTACAACATGTCACCTAAGGGAATCTTCAAGCCACTCAATGTTTAGGTTCGAACAAGGGCCACCTACAATCAAAACAACACATAGGTAAGTTCACTTTTAACAATTACTATCTACTAAGTTCTTGTAAATGACGGCACCAGCCTCTTATTTCAGCGTTATCACTTCATCATTCAAGAGTACTCGAGCCAACCGTGCACCCCATGTCGAGCCGAGCCCTTTAGTCCTCTAAGCAACAAGCTACGTGTCAACCCAGAAAATCCCGAAGCCCTGCATGCTCTGGTTCGAGCCAGGTCATGTACGCCTCTATGCATATGACTGCTTGTCACCTAGGAGATCCCATGGGTAAGCATGGGCTCCTACTCAGTGCCAGTGCCATCCGCCACTCGATGGTTGGCAGGCACTCGGTTTTTTTAGCGAACAACAGGGCTTAACCTATAGCATGACAATCATGCTACTTTGCACATTTTAAATAGAGTTTTCTTACTGAAAATCATACAGGAATGCCTCAAGTAGCACGTCACCTAGGAGAACCTCAAGCCCTCAAGCATTTAGGTTCGAACTAGGACAATCAATCGGCAAAACAACATGATAAGTGTAATGACCCCGGATTTTAATTACATTTAAATTGATAAATAAATTAATTTTTGAATAAAAATTGTAAAATTTATTGATTAAGTGATACGAGTTCCCCCGAATCCAAATAAATTTTGTATAAATCATTTAAATTTGAAAATATTGTATATATGTGAATATATATGTATTTGAGCATATATGAGTAAATTTGAAATTATATATATATATATTTATTTATTTGAATTTAAATCGTAAATAAATGGTTTAATAATAAATGATAATAATAAATATTAGAATTGATGTTTAATAATAGTTTTTTTAAATAAATATAAGACAATAAATATGAAGTAAAATAATAATAATTAATATTTAAACTAGAAATAGAAATTATTATTTTTTTAACAAATTAATAAGACTAAAAATAAAATATATATTCAATTTAGAAATAAATAGAAATAGATGTGTATAAGGTAACAATATAAAGCAAACACATAGATAAAATATAACAACATAAATTCATTTATGTTTCAAAGTAACAAGACCAAAACAAATAAAATATATTCAAGTATGCAAATAAAAGAAGAAAACAAACAAAATACATACAAGTACCATCAGCCGATTCAAGCAAGTAAAGGCAAGTAAAATAATGCCTGTAAAACAAATATGCAAGGCTAGAACAAGCAAAAGAAAGGAAACGACTTAAGCAATTAATGCTACATCCCTTTGTACACAACATTTTAGTCAACTCGAGATGTTCAAAATCATATCAGCCAACATAAAATAAAAAAATATCTTTGATATGGTACAAACAAGATAATATCACTTGTACAAAATAATACTACCTGTAAACTCATTTCTATATACATCAATTTCTCATTTCAGCTCGTCCATTCCAAGCTGTGTAAAACTAAAGTGAATATCATTTCAAAAACATAAACAAAACTTCAATTTAAAGTATCAAGACAAATTAAACCAGAGATCAAGATAAGGACTTCAGCAGCTAGGTTCAAGCCTGTTTCAACTCTGTTCTTTTTCTGGAAAATAAAGTGAGTAAATTCACTTTGAACCTAAAGTATAATCCTGGCTGCATGTTGTGGTTGTGATCAATATTGTGTTGTGAAGTATATTTGAGTATTTATATTGTTAGAATTTTTGATTTAATGATATGTGCATATCTGTTTCATTTAGATATCTCTGTTCTTGTTTTCAAGCTTAAATTTTAATCAAAATTCATTACCTCCTTATCTGATCTCTGTTGGAACTTAGGCTATAAACAAAAGTTGTTTGTTTCATCATAAATTAAAGTTTTAAATTTGATTTAGGTCAAAATGAATGTGGAATTGTTCTGGAAACTAAAAGAACAGTGCAAGTTTTAAGTTATGTTAAAATTCAAACATCTTAATTCATCAATTCAGGAATATAAACTGAATCCTTAACCCTAAACATGATTTTTAAGAATGAAATCATAATTTTTAGATTAAGCTTGAATGAGCTTTGAGGGTTTGAACAGAATATGAGTTTTCAGTGGTTTCTGATGGTCTCAGTGGTCTGGGGAGTTGCGATCATCACTGGTAGTAGTAGAGTGATGGGAGACCTTGGGGAAAATAACCGGAGGTGGCATCATCCACGGTGGTGGCAGCGGCAGGCATTTTTCTTTCGTAGCCCTAGTTTTTGTGAGGTCAAGATCTTTGATTCGTTCGCCACCTATGGTTGACCGAGTTGCCTGCAATTCTGGGAAAGTGTAGTATGGAGGGTGGCGAAGTCGTAGCCGGGGTTGGAGCATCTCCGGTGGTCAGAGAAGTGGGGACGAGGCGTTGCCAGGTTTGGTGATGGGAAGGGGTTTACGTTTCCAGGTTTGGGGTTTAAGACTCGATTTTGATTTTGGGTGGTTAGTCGAGTTCTGATGGTCGTGGATTAGTCTAGGGATGATCGATGATTTGTAGAGATCATCGTGGATGATCGGAGAGGGGTGGCTAGTCTGTGCATATGCACAGTGCATATCTGATTCTGATGAAGCCTGTTGAAGTATGGTTTGGTACTCGAGTTTTACTCGAGTGGTTCCAGGTTTTGCTCGATGTCTTTTGGTGATTGACTCGTGGTAGATTTAGGTTGGCTCGAGTGGTTTGCTATGTTACAGTTTTAAACCTGTAACAGTTTAAATTTTTAAATCTGGGTTTAAAATTGTAAAGCAGGGGTTTAAATAAGTTTAAATCCAAGTTTAAAATTGGTTCAAGTTATTTTTGAATCTCAGTTTAAAAATAAATAAAGTTTTTATCTAAATTGTTTTAACTACTTTAAAAAAAATGTTTAAGTAGCTTGAATTTTAAAAAATGAAGTTTAAAATGTAGAGAAGTTTTTAATTTAAGTTAAATCTGAAATCAAGATTTGTTTGTATTCCAGTTTTGTAATAAAAGAAGTTTTAAACTGGAATTGTTTTAAATAACTTTGAATGTTTAAATTGTTTTTTTTAAATTGATTTGAATTTAAAAATGAACTGGGTTTTAAATTCTTTTAAACTTCTTTATAAAATGAATATTTCTTTAACATGTGAAATTAAAGGTTTTTGAATTGTTCATAAACTTTGTAAAGTTAAATTTGGTTTCATTTTGAAATCTTAAATTAAAAATGAAACTTAAAGTAAATTTGAAGCAAATTGTTATAAATACTTTGATTAAGTAAGAAATGTTTCATCTTCAAGATAAATTTTTTAATGATTTGTATTCATTAAATTATTAAGATAATCAAAATGGATACTTTATTTATTCAATCAATTAATAAATTGGATTAATTAAATGAGTAATTAAAGGTTTAAATTAATTAATTAAGGTTTAAAGATTAATTAAGTTAATTTATTTGTAAATCAAGAATCATTAATTGGATAAGATTAGATAAGTTAAGATAATTAATTAATGATTATAAATAAATTAATCAAGTAATGAAGAATTAATTAAGTTACAGTTAACATTCAATTAATTAAATAATTAGGATTAATTTATGAAGGTGATTAAGAAATGATGATTAATTGAGGAATAATTAATTAAAGTAATTAATTAAAGATAATTAATCAAATAGTGAATTAAATAATTAAAGGTTAATTATTTAATAATTAAAGGTTGATGAATTATAATTAAAGGTTAATTAATTTATTATTAATAGTTAATTAATAAATTATTAAAGAATAATTAATTAAAATGATTTGTAATTTATTAATGTTAATTAACCAGAATTAGTAATTCATAAGAAATTAATCTGATTTGAACTAATCAGACAATTAACTGATCTTACTTATGAATGTTTGGATTCTATTGGATGTTAAATTGTTTGATATCCCTGATATGCGATGCTTTGTGATATATTCGGATTTGTGTGTGATCTGTACTGTAGTTTATTTATCTGAGATGAATGTAATTATATTATCTGTAAGTTATATATCTGTGATCTGTGAATAAACGATAAGCGTTATTGTTTATATCGCTTATCAATTATATTTATGTATTTGATTTGTGATGATTGAATGTTGTTGCACTATTGTGTGCGAAACCCCTGGACCACACTTTTACACACACAAATATGGATTTCACGTGGAAATCGGTTAAGTCACAGATGATTTAAATTTAATATTTTTGAAATTGAAATTTTAATTTTCAATTGATTTTGGAAATGGATTTGGGTTAAATGTTAAGACTTTAGAAAAGGAGTTTGTAAGATAAAAGTTATTTTAAATAACTTAATAAAGCTTCCAATTTGAATAATTCAATTTGAATTTAAATTCAAGAGTTGGAATTGAATTCCGTAATTGGAAATTATGGTTAAAGATGTTATAAATGTGTTTATATGAATTTGAACCATTTTTAAATATTGGTTTGAGAATTTGAATTTAACCTAAGAACCTTAACTCGTATAAATGAATCAGGTTTCCAAAATGAAAACTGTTTGTTTTCAAATGATAAAAGCTTTCATATAAGAAATGAAATTCCAATTTAAGTTAAAGGAATTTTGATTTTGAATTGAAAAATGATTTTTCAAGTTATGAATGAATTCTTTTTGAAAGCTATGAATTGAATCTGTTATTTTAACAGATTTAAAAATGGTGATTTGTTTAAACCATTTGAAATGGAATTGTTTTGAAAGCTATGAGTTAAATCTTTGTTTTAAAGATTTAATGAGTTAATGCAATTGAAATGGAAATTAATTTGGAAAATCTGTGAATGAATCTTTTGTTTAAAAGATTAAAGTGTGGAAATTGTTTAAACCATTGAAGGTTGTTAAATGAATCTTTTTGTTTAAAGGTTTGAAAATGGTAATTTGTTAAACCATTTGAAAGAAAGTTTTGGATAATCAGTTGTGACTCAATTGAAATCCATTATCCATATGTTTTAAAATATTACGCTCATTATTCGGTTTAGTCGGGAGAGGACCTTTGTGTCACATAACCCATTCCGAATAATGATACGTCGTATATGGATAGCATTTGAAGACCGGTGTTGAAGACCGGGTGTTTGCGAAAACGATAGGATAACCTATCTATTGTCTCTGCACTGGGTAGCTCCTGGTATAGAGATTCCCTAAGTGATGGGAAGTTCGATCGGGATTGTGAGTACCCGGATTGCAAGGGCTTCTTCGGAAGTGCCTTTGGTTCTGTTCGAACCCGGAACAGACTTGTATGGTTACATGTCTGACATTACACTTTGAGATATAAAGCAGATTTCTTTCAAATACATTTCTGTTGGTGGCGGAGAATTTGTTCTCTTAGCTTAACACCCTTCTCTAAGACGTACGAGCTCAGTGGTTATGTAGTTGAAGGTTATCAGCGATATACTCCCAATTTGGTAATGTGGCATGCTGAGTGTTGTTGTGTGTTGATCATCTATTGATCATTTGTGATCAAAGCATGGCTTTGTGAAAAAGCGTAGCTTTGTGGACGAGACCTCGTCGGACCTCACAGACCGGAAATGGTCGAAACAGGAATATGCGGCAAGGTTATGAGGGTCGCGCCCTTTAGGGTATGTCATTTCCTTCTGGAAAAGGGTGGTATCATGGTATGGAGCCCAGATACTTACTCATGTGGACACACTTTATTATTATGTGTGATGTTGGTTACCGAGGCCTCGGATAAAGGTCCCAAAGGACCGGGGGGTGGCATACTCGAGTAGTAGTTACCTAGTTACAGAGGTAACCCGGCCTTGTGTTGGCAGAGAGCCGGGTAGGTTCTCGGGACGTCCCGCCAGAGGCGATCCCATTGGCAGTAGGAAGTTCCTTAGCCTGACCATTTGTTGGAAATCCATCCTCCAATACGAACCCTGTACGGTTTTAGTTGTAGAACCTGCCACTTACTTATGGTGGTCACCACTGTTTAGATGGTAGCTATAGTAGGCATAGTTCGGAATGTCTATGCTAGCTAAGATTAATATTGTATTTTCGAAATGATTTTGCACACTATGCACTAATAATAATATCAAAAGAGTTTTATTGCGTAGTAAGCATATTTGACTATCATAAGGAGAAATCTCCTCCAATTCTGTGTATGCATTGTGTGTGTGGCGGGAGGCCTTATGGTAGTTTCATTTTCCAAAAGCATTATGAATTCGATGTTAAAATTCTTTTGTTGTTTGTTTTAAAGATAAACTGTTTTGTTGCTCACACCAGTCCCATGACTGATCCGGAGTTTATTGTTCCCTTCCTAAACTCTGGGTGCCCACCATTTTCCACACGGGCATACTAGAGTTGGGGTTTTCAGATATTCAGGTTGAGTAGATTATCTGGAGCTAGTCAGTCCTTGGACGACTGACCTTGCATTCCGCTAGCTATGGATTGGAGCATTCTATTGGAGATGTTCTCTCCGCTGCTGGTGTTATCTATTTTCTTTCCGCTGCTATTTCTTGTATCATATCTTTGATGTATATTGATATCCGTTGTATCATTCTGTTGTATCATATTATATCAGCTTTTGTATCTGTCATTGTACCAATGATATATATATTGATATATTATTTTTCTTCCGTTGTGTTGTTGTACTTAATGGTGTTATAAGCTCCGGCGAATCGGATTTGAACGGTCGAATCTGCGGCATTCTAGTACAATGTGAAGTACGGATGTCGATTTTCGAACGCAAAAAATGCGAGTCGTTACATTTGGTATCAGAGCTGAGGGGAAAACTTTAGCTCAGGAGTATAACACATTAAGTAGCTCATTAGAGATAGGGTGAAGTCTACCATAGAATGAGTAATTCTCAGATATCCGTCTGTATGACTCAGTAAATTCTCTTACTATCCACTGATAGTGAGTATGAGTGCAAGAAGAGGATGGATAGGGGACATGGGAATACGACTATAAATGGTCAATACCCTGCAACAGTGAAAACAATCTTTTCTCTATCAATCTCTTTTGTTCAGCATTTTTTCTCAATTCTTCGATAGCTCCTGGTAGATTCAGGAAGAAGATTTGATATATGAATATGGGACATAAACTCCAAATAAGCCAAAATTGTTGTTTGGATGTATTGGTTGCTTTGTTTGCTATGGTTGATAGGTATACTTTGGTTCTAAATTTGAAAGTAAGTTATCGTATCCATGTATCTGTCTATTCTTTGGGTTCCGGTACATTCTACGAATGGTTAGTTATCCCTTTGAACTAACCGATGCCACTGCATATTTCGTAGATCTGGATAACCCGAATATCTTATGAAGTGTTAAAATAGATTCGTTCTTGTATCTATTATCGATATTCTGATTTAGTAAGCCAAATGCAGAATAGATGTTCAGTTGATTTGATGAAACATTCTACATCTATCTTTTTGTCTCCTTGGCAATTTCGAGGACGAAATTCTTTTAAGGGGGGAAGTCTGTAACGACCCCGGATTTTAATTACATTTAAATTGATAAATAAATTAATTTTTGAATAAAAATTGTAAAATTTATTGATTAAGTGATACGAGTTTCCCCGAATCCAAATAAATTTTGTATAAATCATTTAAATTTGAAAATATTGTATATATGTGAATATATATGTATTTGAGCATATATGAGTAAATTTGAAATAATATATATATATATATATATATATATATTTATTTATTTATTTATTTGAATATAAATCGTAAATAAATGGTTTAATAATAAATGATAATAATAAATATTAGAATTGATGTTTAATAATGGTTTTTAAAAAAAAATATAAGACAATAAATATGAAGTAAAATAATAATAATTAATATTTAAACTAGAAATAGAAATTTTTTTTTTAATAAATTAATAAGACTAAAAATAAAATATATATTCAATTTAGAAATAAATAGAAATAGATGTGTATAAGGTAACAATATAAAGCAAACACATAGATAAAATATAACAACATAAATTCATTTATGTTTCAAAGTAACAAGACCAAAACAAATAAAATATATTCAAGTATGCAAATAAAAGAAGAAAACAAACAAAATACATACAAGTACCATCAGCCGATTCAAGCAAGTAAAGGCAAGTAAAATAATGCCTGTAAAACAAATATTCAAGGCTAGAACAAGCAAAAGAAAGGAAACGACTTAAGCAATTAATGCTACATCCCTTTGTACACAACATTTTAGTCAACTCGAGATGTTCAAAATCATATCAGCCAACATAAAATAAAAAAATATCTTTGATATGGTACAAACAAGATAATATCACTTGTACAAAATAATACTACCTGTAAACTCATTTCTGTATACATCAATTTCTCATTACAGCTCGTCCATTCCAAGCTATGTAAAACTAAAGTGAATATCATTTCAAAAACATAAACAAAACTTCAATTTAAAGTATCAAGACAAATTAAACCAGAGATCAAGATAAGGACTTCAGCAGCTAGGTTTAAGCCTGTTTCAACTCTGTTCTTTTTCTGGAAAATAAAGTGAGTAAATTCACTTTGAACCTAAAGTATAATCCTGGCTGCATGTTGTGGTTGTGATCAATATTGTGTTGTGAAGTATATTTGAGTATTTATATTGTTAGAATTTTTGATTTAATGATATGTGCATATCTGTTTCATTTAGATATCTCTGTTCTTGTTTTCAAGCTTAAATTTTAATCAAAATTCATTACCTCCTTATCTGATCTCTGTTGGAACTTAGGCTATAAACAAAAGTTGTTTGTTTCATCATAAATTAAAGTTTTAAATTTGATTTAGGTCAAAATGAATGTGGAATTGTTCTGGAAACTAAAAGAACAGTGCAAGTTTTAAGTTATGTTAAAATTCAAACTTCTTAATTCATCAATTCAGGAATATAAACTGAATCCTTAACCCTAAACATGATTTTTAAGAATGAAATCATAATTTTTAGATTAAGCTTGAATGAGCTTTGCGGGTTTGAACAGAATATGAGTTTTCAGTGGTTTCTGATGGTCTCAGTGGTCTGGGGAGTTGCGATCATCACTGGTAGTAGTAGAGTGATGGGAGACCTTGGGGAAAATAACTGGAGGTGGCATCATGCACGGTGGTGGCAGCGGCAGGCATTTTTCTTTCGTAGCCCTAGTTTTTGTGAGGTCGAGATCTTCGATTTGTTCGCCACCTATGGTTGACCGAGTTGCCTGCAATTCTGGGAAAGTGTAGTATGGAGGGTGGCGAAGTCGTAGCTGGGGTTGGAGCATCTCCGGTGGTCAGAGAAGTGGGGACGAGGCGTTGCCAGGTTTGGTGATGAGAAGGGGTTTACGTTTCCAGGTTTGGGGTTTAAGGCTCGATTTTGATTTTGGGTGGTTAGTCGAGTTCTGATGGTCGTGGATTGGTCTAGGGATGATTGATGATTTGTAGAGATCGTCGTGGATGATCGGAGAGGGGTGGCTAGTTTGTGCATATGCACAGTGCATATCTGATTCTGATGAAGCCTGTTGAAGTATGGTTTGGTACTTGAGTTTTACTCGAGTGGTTCCAGATTTTGCTCGATGTCTTTTGGTGATTGACTCATGGTAGATTTAGGTTGGCTCGAGTGGTTTGCTATGTTACAGTTTTAAACCTGTAACAGTTTAAAATTTTAAATCTGGGTTTAAAATTGTAAAGTAGGGGTTTAAATAAGTTTAAATCCAAGTTTAAAATTGGTTCAAGTTATTTTTGAATCTCAGTTTAAAAATAAATAAAGTTTTTATCTAAATTGTTTTAACTACTTTAAAAAAAAAGTTTAAGTAGCTTGAATTTTAAAAAATGAAGTTTAAAATGTAAAGAAGTTTTTAATTTAAGTTAAATCTGAAATCAAGATTTGTTTGTATTCTAGTTTTGTAATAAAAGAAGTTTTAAACTGGAATTGCTTTAAATAACTTTGAATGTTTAAATTGTTTTTTTAAAATTGATTTGAATTTAAAAATGAATTGGGTATTAAATTCTTTTAAACTTCTTTATAAAATGAATATTTCTTTAACGTGTGAAATTAAAGGTTTTTGAATTGTTCATAAACTTTGTAAAGTTAAATTTGGTTTCATTTTGAAATCTTAAATTAAAAATGAAACTTAAAGTAAATTTGAAGCAAATTGTTATAAATACTTTGATTAAGTAAGAAATGTTTCATCTTAAAGATAAAATTTTTAATGATTTGTATTCATTAAACTATTAAGATAATCAAAATCGATACGTTATTTATTCAATCAATTAATAAATTGGATTAATTAAATGAGTAATTAAAGGTTTAAATTACTTAATTAAGGTTTAAAGATTAATTAAGTTAATTTATTTGTAAATCAAGAATCATTAATTGGATAAGATTAGATAAGTTAAGATAATTAATTAATGATTATAAATAAATTAATCAAGTAATGAAGAATTAATTAAGTTATAGTTAACATTCAATTAATTAAATAATTAGGATTAATTTATGAAGGTGATTAAGAAATGATAATTAATTAAGGAATAATTAATTAAAGTAATTAATTAAAGATAATTAATCAAATAGTGAATTAAATAATTAAAGGTTAATTATTTAATAATTAAAGGTTGATGAATTATAATTAAAGGTTAATTAATTTATTATTAATAGTTAACTAATAAATGATTAAATAATAATTAATCAAAATGATTTGTAATTTATTAATGTTAATTAACCAGAATTAGTAATTCATAAGAAATTAATCTGATTTGAATTAATCAGACAATTAACTGATCTTACTTATGAATGTTTGGATTCTATTGGATGTTAAATTGTTTGATATCCCTGATATGCGATGCTTTGTGATATATTCGGATTTGTGTGTGATCTATACTGTAGTTTATTTATCTGGGATGAATGTAATTATATTATCTGTAAGTTATATATCTGTGATCTGTGAATAAACGATAAGCGTTATTGTTTATATCGCTTATCAATTATATTTCTGTATTTGATCTGTGATGATTGAATGTTGTTGCACTATTGTGTGTGAAACCCCTGGACCACACTTTTACACACACAAATATGGATTTCACGTGGAAATCGGTTAAGTCATAGATGATTTAAATTTAATATTTTGGAAATTGAAATTTTAATGTAACGACCCGTTATTTTGTACCATTCGCATCCGCACATGTCAGACTTGAATAATTCAAAATACCGAATTGTTAATTTAAATTTGGCAAAATTGAGCATATACAGTAAATAATAGAACACAGATCACAGACACAGAGTAATAAATGCAGCGGAAGCAAAAGATAGTAGTTCATGAAGCTACTATATACATATCAGAGTTAAATAAGGTACAACAGATGTCTCGAATACAATAATCAAATACAATATCAGAATACATCACTGGAATCAACTGGATATCTGAAAGCTGGATAGATAGCTGAATCTCCAAGCGAAGCTCCAACTCCAAAGGTGAGTCTCGAATACTGGTACACTCAGTCTGACCCGAGCGTAAAGCAAAACACAAAACACTTGAGTCAGGATTAACATTCTTATATCAATAAATCCAACTCAAGTGAAATAGCAACTGAAATACAAGTAACTCAAAGGATGTTTGGAATAACCATCCTTTAAGGATCCGTTAAACTATCTACTATGTAGTAGTGTACGATAAGTAGATAATGCCTATCAGTAATGTGACGACCGCCCATGACCCCTGCACCGAATCTAGAGATAGTGCGCTGTAAAATGTGCCAGGCGACCATGGACGATTGTCAGGGTCGATCAAAATAACAGGATCTATCGTATTACTCACATCGCATGGACAAAATACAATAGAACATATGTATAGTGAAGCTTTATAGAATAAAATGCCATCATATAAAACTCCATAATAGTTGAATACAAGCATACAAATAGTCAATACATCAAGCCTCACTACATAACACTCAGAGATTATACAAACAGCGGAACATCCAGTACATATAAGAAGATAATATGCAACCCTCTAGCTCGTCTTCGATATCAGCATCGTGAGAAGAGAACAGCACCTGTCACCTGCTACCTAGTCTGCCCGTCCCAAAATGGACGAACAGCCCAAGGCAATAAGAATTAAAACATAAAGCCTTGAGTCAGACAACAGTCTTAGTGAGCAGTAAATTAACTAACAACATACCAAAAGAGCATAAAGGAAAAGGAATAGGAATACAACCCTCCCACTTCCAACCTCATTCTACAGTGATAGCCCCCAGACACACACTAAGCAGAAGCAAGCATAGCAAAGCATACAATTTAAAGTAAAGCAATTATCACTCGAGTCAAGAGCGATGTTTTCCAAGTACAAATCCCAAGGTCTTAAACCAAGGTCGGATAAGCACCCAGGAAATACCGCTCTTGAGACCGAATGACGATACAACCAAACATCCATGACTTGGCTATCACTGTTATCCTTGCTTCGATTTCACCGTTAATTGAATGACCGGCACATTCTTTCAGCCGTCTGTCAAGGGCTAATGGTAACCCCGGTTCTAGACATAACTCCCGCACGTCGTCGCAGCCCGTGCCAAGGATTTTCGCAACTACCCAGAGTACTCGACCATCAACAGTTAGTCTTTTAGGCGTCCCCATGTACTCTTGATTAGAGCATGCTAGAACCTTCAACAACGATGAGATCTCAGCCTTCTATTCATCCTCCTCGACGACTATTTCCATACTAGCTCAAGCGCCTCTCAAGCATCCATTACCCTTAACTCGAATCATATCACCGAGTTACCAACTTGCTTGGAATGATCCCGTCTGGATTAGACCAAGTCTTCATCACATGATGCCTCGCTTCATTACATCCTCGCAAAGCTTCATCTCAACATCACATCATCAAATCTATGCATAAGAGCTTCATCATCCCGCTACATATGCCACGAGCAGCTTTCCCAATTCAAGAGCCTTTCCCTTAGCTTTTGAATCATCTTCGACCACCTTGTCTAAAACCAATCAACAATCATCTAATTCACAGCAATCAATCATGTCAAACATCAATCCAAGTAACCAAGCATTCAAATATAAGAAAAATGGACAATTATAACAATAATGGCAATTTCGTAATTAAGGAGTTGAAAGTCTAACAAGCATGAAAACATGAGAATTATCTCTACAACTTGATGAATGAACTTGCATAGGTTAATCACATACAAAAATGGTTGTCAAATCATCATGAACAATGGATCTACATGGATCTACACTTAGGATGAAGAAAATGCATGGAAATCACTATTTTAACACCAAATCGAGCCAACAATCCGATATACTCCTTTGGATCCGTGTGAGAGATAATCACCACTCACCAAATCACCTAAACAACCCCAAATCAACACGCTTCAGATCTGGACAGCGAAGGATCAATCTTGATCTATCACGAATCCGCTTCAAACGAAGAAATCTCTCTTGAAAAGATGAAGATCTTCAATCTAAGCTCTTGAATCTTCAATCTTGATCTTCGATTTGGATGAAAGGAAGCACTAGATTAAAGTGGAGAAAAGAAGTGAAGAAGAGTAGAGGTCGAGCTCTCAAAATGGCAGCACTTCGTCGCTTCAAAATCCGGATCCCAAAAAGTGAGAAAAACCCTTCCTATTTATAGCAGAAATTTCCTTAAGTCATAACTCGGCTATCTCCATAGGTCGTTTCCGACCTAAGCCTCTCCGACCTAAGCCTCTCCGACCTAACAGATATGCACGCGCGCCCCAACTCCTATGACCTAACACTTACCTGTCTATGACTCACGACATAACAGCTATCTCCTAAGTCGGTCATGACTTATAGCATGCGCGCCTACGACTAAATTGAGAAGCGACCTAACAACATTACGACCTAACTCCTTAAGCTACCACGCGACCTAACATAAGTCGCAAACAACTGGACTGCGACCTAACTACTAAGCCAAAGCCCAGCGACCTAGCAACTCGCGCGACTTACGACTTAACAAGTGCGCGACTTACGACTTAGAAATCACGCGACCTAACACTTAAGCTATACCCTGCGACCTAACAACCCATATATAAGTCGCTTACGACTTAACACCTTAACTCGTCCACGACTTAACTCCCATAGGTCGTACCCTCCTTAAGTCGCTAACTCACTTAAGTCGCACTATTACTTAACTTGCTAACTCGCTGTTTCTTAACTCGGTCACTTCCTTAGGTTGTCTATCCCTTAGGTTGTTAACTCACCCAGTCGACTTAACTTGGCAACGACTTAAACACTTAACTCGGTAACAATTTAACTCGCCACTATCCTTAAGTCGCGCCTACCTCTTAAGTCGTCCAAACGACCTATCTCCAATCCCTTAACCCGCCATTTCCCTGGGTAGCTCCTATCCCCTAAGTCGTATACGACTTATACTAAGTCGTTCACGACTTAGGACTTAGCCATATTTTTGCCTAAAACTCATATGTCACCACCTTAACCCAGTTAATCTCTTAAGTCGGCAACTCGACCCAGACTTCTCTTAACTCGTCCAAACCGACTTAGGACTTAGAAAAATTCTGAATGACTTATCAACAATGTAACCAATTGTCAACTGTTTTACGATGTTCCGATCCGTAAAATACGGGTCGTTACATTCTCTCCCCCTTAGGAATTTCGCCCCCGAAATTCCAAGCAAACAAAGCAATCGAAGGCTATTCTGTACGCCTACCATCCATAGCAATCAACAAACCATACATCCAATTCTAGCTTAGCGTACAGAATTCTAAAACTTAGAACAAGTTACAATATCGTGAGATGAGACGACACCTTAAGGCCATACCTTGAAGAGTTCAGGATGAGCTGCCTTTATCCTCTCTTCCACCTCCCACGTACAGTCGTTATCATCATCACTCCATTGTATCTTGAGCAACTTAACTACCTTCCTCCTAAGCTGTTTCGTGTCTGTTTCAACAACACGAAGCGGCTTACGCGGTCTTCTATCAACTGGATCAACTTCGAAGTCTTCACAGCTATCAGCAGAAACCACTGTATTCGAGTCGTGCACATACTTCCGTAGATATGATACATGAAAAACATTGTGCACACTCGACATCTTCTCTGGTAACTCCAATCTGTAGGCGAGCTTTCCAATTCGCTTGATGATCGGGAATGGTCCAACAAATCTCGGAGTCAATTTTCCTTTCTTCCCGAATCGGATAACATTCTTCAGTGGAGAAATCTTCACAAAAACCATATCACTAACGTCGAATTCCAAATCCCTTCGACGCTTATCGGCATAACTTTTCTGACGGTCTTGGGCTGCCTTCATTCGTCGTCGAATGATCTCTATACAATCTGAAGTCTGTCGAATCATCGCTGGCCCAAGCATCAGCTTTCTCCTGTTTCTATCCAACACGTCGGAGAGTTACACGGTCTTCCATACAATGCCTCATACGGTGTCATACCAATACTTGACTGGTAACTGTTATTGTATGAAAACTCCACTAAATGAAGGTGACCTTTCCATGATCCCCCGAAGTCCAAAACACAAGCTCTAAGAAGATCTTCCAAAACTCGGTTGACTCTCTCGGTCTGACCATCTGTTTGAGGGTGATAAGCTGTACTCAAACACAACTCAGTTCCCAAAACTTCCTGGAAGCTCTTCCAAAATCCACTAGTGAACAATGGGTCTCGATCGCTCACTATACTCTTCGGAATACCATGGAATCGAACTATCCACTTAACATACAACTTGGCCAACTTTGATGCAGTCCTAGTCGATCGAATAGGAATGAATCTCGCACTCTTGGTCAGACGATCCACAATGACCCAAATCCCTTCATTTCCCATTCTGGTTCTAGACAATACATCAATAAAGTCCATCGATATTTGCTCCCACTTCCATGTAGGAACTTCTAATGGCTGAAGTAATCCACTTGGCTTTTTCTGTTCAGCCTTTACCAACTGGCAGTTCATGCACTTGGAAATAAAATTTCCAACATCCTTCTTCATGCCTTCCCAGTAGTAGGTTCTCTTCATATCCCGATACATCTTATTTCCACCTGGATGAATTGTCAGCTTCGAGTGATGACTTTCCTTCAGAACTTCTCTCCTCAATTCATCTATATCGGGAACAACTAATCGTCCTTGCTTCTGAAGCCAACCCTCTCGATCGACCTCGAATCCTTTATCCTTTCCTGGATCCAATCCAGATTCCAATTCACGGATAATCTTGACAAGCTTATCGTCTCGCTTTTGGCTCTCGCCAATCCTTTCCACAAGAGAAGGTCTTATCGATAAGTTTGCCAACATCTCTGGTTCCAATTCACATCTAGGCCTGAAGTCAAATCCAGCTAAATACTCGAGACTCTTCCATTCTGAAAACATGGCTCCTAATCCTGCATGTCTTCGACTTAACGCATCTGCCACTGCGTTACCTTTTCCCGGAGTATAAGCTATACCAAAATCATATGACGCTAAAAAACTCTAGCCAACGTTGCTGCCGAAGATTCAAATCCTTTTGGGAGAAAAGATACTTCAACGACTTATGATCCGTAAACAACTCGAATCGAACTCCCAACAGATAATGTCTCCACATCTTCAGAGCAAATACAATTGCCGCTAACTCCAAATCATGAGTCGGGTAATTCCTTTCATGCGGCTTCAGTTGTCGACTTGCATACGCAACAACTTTATCCCTCTGCATCAGCACTGCTCCAAGTCCAGTACCACATGCGTCGGTGTAAACCACCATCTCATCATTCCCACTTGGAATAGTCAAAACAGGAGCACTTGTCAATCTCTCTTTCAGGATTCCGAAGCTTGCTCACACTTAGCATCCCAACTGAACACTTGGTTCTTCTTCGTCAATCCTGTTAACGGTGCAGCTATCTTGGAGAAGTCTTTGATAAACCGTCGATAATATCCTGCTAATCCAAGAAAACTTCTCACATTAGATGCATTCTTAGGTCTAACCCAATCCTGGATTGCTGCCACCTTAGCGGGATCAACCGCTATCCCATTTCCAGAAATCACATGGCCTTAGAACCTCACTTCACTCTTCCAGAAGTGACACTTCGAAAACTTAGCCTTCAGCTGATGTTTCCGCAAGATTTCCAAAACAATACGCAAGTGCGTCTTGTGCTCCTCTTCCGTTCTGGAATAAATCAGAATATCATCCACGAACACAAGTACGAACTTGTTCAGCTGATCTCTGAACACTCTATTCATAAGATCCACAAAATATGCTGGCGCGTTAGTCAATCCAAACGGAATTACCAGCCACTCAAAGAAACCGGATGGTGTCCTAAAAGCAGTCTTCGGCACACTATCCTTAGCCACTCTCAACTGGTGAAATCCCGTTGCCAAATCCATCTGAGAAAACACCTTAGCCTCGTGAAGCTGATCAAAAAAGTCATCTATTCTCGGCAATGGATACTTGTTCTTCTTTGTCACCTTATTCAGCTCACGATAATCCACACACAATCTCAACGATCCATCTGCCTTGGTTGCGAACACAACTAGTGCACCCCACTCGGACACACTACGCCGAATGAATCCTTTCTGAAAAAGGTCATCAACTTGCACCTTCAACTCATGTTGTTCCTTAGGCGCCATCCGCCTAAGAGGCATCACAACAGGTCTGGCTCCTTCAACTAGATCTATACGAAACTCGATCTCTCTATGCGGCGGCAACCCTTTGACTTCGTCAAAGACATCCTCGAATCCATTAGCGATTGGCACCGATGACAGTCCATTCCGTGGAACAACCAGCGAATACATGAAGCTCATGAAGACGCCTTCCTCATGCTTACATCGTATCACAACCTTTCACCCCTCCACATTCTCGACTGTCACTTCCAACCTCTTGCAATCAACCTTTGCCACATACTTCCTAAGCCAGTCCATACCCAAAATAATTCCGAACCCCGCAAAGTTCAAATCAAAGCAATCGCAAACAAAAGAGCAACCATGACTCGACACAATCAGACCACGGCATAACATACACAAACAAGACGAACCCCCAACTGGATTAGTCACAACCAATGGCCTATCAACAATATCCGGCTTCAAATCTAACCGGCCTACGAGTTCACTACTAACAAACGACTGCGACGCTCCAGTATCAAACAGAACTATAACTGGAACACCACATAGGAAAAAAAATACCTTGAACCACCACACTCTTTCCCTTCTTTTCAGCGGTAGGAGCTTTCGAAGACGACGGAACAGCTCCCAAAGCATAAGCTTGCTCAATCTGCTTGTCCTTCATCGGTTCTGGACAATTCTTCCTAATATGCCCCGGCTTGTCACAGTTGTGACACTTCATCGGTGTCTTCGGATTGTTACAATCCTTAGAGAAATGGCCCTTCTGCTGACAATTGTAGAAAATCACCTCGCCTTTCGGCTTCTTTTGGCCATCCTTACCCTTCTGCTGTTGCTGCTTCCTCTTCTTGTTTCCACCCTGCTGGGGTTTAGACTCTTCCCTGGTCACAGCAACAACAGATCCTTCCCTAGGAAACAGATTCTCGTGTCTGAGAGCTTCCTCCACAAGCTTATCAAATGAATCGTCCAAATGGCCCACCGGTCTTGGAGCCTGAACTTGATCTCCAATATCTACTGATGGCCCCGGGGCTGACATCCTTCTCATGATCGAAGTCATCATGGCTTCGAACATAGCAACATAATCAGCAGTTCCTTCAGTAGCACGGCCTTCCCTAGCAGCTGGTCTCCCTCTTCGACTCATTCTCAATATCTATAAAAAGGAATGATTAGAACATCTTAGAGAAACAACTGCATAAAGGACTCAAACTCTACTAATCTACTATATTATATATATAGTAGTCATCCATCAAAATTACAATTACGTCTCTCATACGTAGTTACGTCAGCGAGCATTGGATAAAATCGATTAACCAATGCTCTGATACCAAATGTGACGACCGCCCATGACCCCTGCACCGAATCTAGAGATAGTGCGCTGTAAAATGTGCCAGGCGACCATGGACGATTGTCAGGGTCGATCAAAATAACAGGATCTATCGTATTACTCACATCGCATGGACAAAATACAATAGAACATATGTATAGTGAAGCTTTATAGAATAAAATGCCATCATATAAAACTCCATAATAGTTGAATACAAGCATCCAAATAGTCAATACATCAAGCCTCACTACATAACACTCAGAGATTATACAAACAGCGGAACATCCAGTACATATAAGAAGATAATATGCAACCCTCTAGCTCGTCTTCGATATCAGCATCGTGAGAAGAGAACAGCACCTGTCACCTGCTACCTAGTCTGCCCATCCCAAAATGGACGAACAGCCCAAGGCAATAAGAATTAAAACATAAAGCCTTGAGTCAGACAACAGTCTTAGTGAGCAGTAAATTAACTAACAACATACCAAAAGAGCATAAAGGAAAAGGAATAGGAATACAACCCTCCCACTTCCAACCTCATTCTACAGTGATAGCCCCCAGACACACACTAAGCAGAAGCAAGCATAGCAAAACATACAATTTAAAGTAAAGCAATTATCACTCGAGTCAAGAGCGATGTTTTCCAAGTACAAATCCCAAGGTCTTAAACCAAGGTCAGATAAGCACCCAGGAAATACCGCTCTTGAGACCGAATGACGATACAACCAAACATCCATGACTTGGCTATCACTGTTATCCTTGCTTCGATTTCACCGTTAATTGAATGACCGGCACATTCTTTCAGCCGTCTGTCAAGGGCTAATGGTAACCCCGGTTCTAGACATAACTCCCGCACGTCGTCGCAGCCCGTGCCAAGGATTTTCGCAACTACCCAGAGTACTCGACCATCAATAGTTAGTCTTTTAGGCGTCCCCATGTACTCTTGCTTAGAGCATGCTAGAACCTTCAACAACGATGAGATCTCAGCCTTCTATTCATCCTCCTCGACGACTATTTCCATACTAGCTCAAGCGCCTATCAAGCATCCATTACCCTTAACTCGAATCATATCACCGAGTTACCAACGTGCTTGGAATGATCCCGTCTGGATTAGACCAAGTCTTCATCACATGATGCCTCGCTTCATTACATCCTCGCAAAGCTTCATCTCAACATCACATCATCAAATCTATGCATAAGAGCTTCATCATCCCGCTACATATGCCACGAGCAGCTTTCCCAATTCAAGAGCCTTTCCATTAGCTTTTGAATCATCTTCGACCACCTTGTCTAAAACCAATCAACAATCATCTAATTCACAGCAATCAATCATGTCAAACATCAATCCAAGTAACCAAGCATTCAAATATAAGCAAAATGGACAATTATAACAATAATGGCAATTTCGTAATTAAGGAGTTGAAAGTCTAACAAGCATGAAAACATGAGAATTATCTCTACAACTTGATGAATGAACTTGCATAGGTTAATCACATACAAAAATGGTTGTCAAATCATCATGAACAATGGATCTACATGGATCTACACTTAGGATGAAGAAAATGCATGGAAATCACTATTTTAACACCAAATCGAGCCAACAATCCGATATACTCCTTTGGATCCGTGTGAGAGATAATCACCACTCACCAAATCACCTAAACAACCCCAAATCAACACGCTTCAGATCTGGACAGCGAAGGATCAATCTTGATCTATCACGAATCCGCTTCAAACGAAGAAATCTCTCTTGAAAAGATGAAGATCTTCAATCTAAGCTCTTGAATCTTCAATCTTGATCTTCGATTTGGATGAAAGGAAGCACTAGATTAAAGTGGAGAAAAGAAGTGAAGAAGAGTAGAGGTCGAGCTCTCAAAATGGCAGCACTTCGTCGCTTCAAAATCCGGATCCCAAAAAGTGAGAAAAACCCTTCCTATTTATAGCAGAAATTTCCTTAAGTCGTAACTCGGCTATCTCCATAGGTCGTTTCCGACCTAAGCCTCTCCGACCTAACAGATATGCACGCGCGCCCCAACTCCTACGACCTAACACTTACCTGTCTATGACTCACGACATAACAGCTATCTCCTAAGTCGGTCACGACTTATAGCATGCGCGCCTATGACTAAATTGAGAAGCGACCTAACAACATTACGACCTAACTCCTTAAGCTACCACGCGACCTAACATAAGTCGCAAACAACTGGACTGCGACCTAACTACTAAGCCAAAGCCCAGCGACCTAGCAACTCGCGCGACCTACGACTTAACAAGTGCGCGACTTACGACTTAGAAATCACGCGACCTAACACTTAAGCTATACCCTGCGACCTAACAACCCATACATAAGTCGCTTACGACTTAACACCTTAACTCGTCCACGACTTAACTCCCATAGGTCGTACCCTCCTTAAGTCGCTAACTCACTTAAGTCGCACTATTACTTAACTTGCTAACTCGCTGTTTCTTAACTCGGTCACCTCCTTAGGTTGTCTATCCCTTAGGTCGTTAACTCACCCAGTCGACTTAACTTGGCAACGACTTAAACACTTAACTCGGTAACAATTTAACTCGCCACTATCCTTAAGTCGTGCCTACCTCTTAAGTCGTCCAAACGACCTATCTCCAATCCCTTAACCCGCCATTTCCCTAGGTAGCTCCTATCCCCTAAGTCGTATACGACTTACGACTTATACTAAGTCGTTCACGACTTAGGACTTAGCCATATTTTTGCCTAAAACTCATATGTCACCACCTTAACCCAGTTAATCTCTTAAGTCGGCAACTCGACCCAGACTTCTCTTAACTCGTCCAAACCGACTTAGGACTTAGAAAAATTCTGAATGACTTATCAACAATGTAACCAATTGTCAACTGTTTTACGATGTTCCGATCCGTAAAATACGGGTCGTTACAAGTAATATAAAATATCATAATAGTGTTAAGGTGTTACCATTATCCCCCTTAACACATTTTATATAAGCGTTATAGTCTATACAGGACTGTAAACTCCACCGTAAACTAGTGGGCTATCAGGGAGTACTCCATAGGTATAACACAAAACAAATCGTAGTGGTCGCGAATAGGGATACAAGTATGACAAGGCACATGAGGCAATACCCAAGGTAGTGAAACTACCGTTTGCCTGATCCGGACTTGTGAGAACGCATCGCCGCAGCGACCGCAACACCGTGAACCAACACTCCCAAATCAAGGGTGCACCAATCGACAACAAGTAATGAATAGTTTTCGAAGAAGTGTGTTCGCTCGAGGTAGCTAACCCCCATTTGGCCCGACACGGCTCCTGTTTTAGTCATTTCCAATTTGACACAAGTGTCAAGGCTATCCATTATCATTCTCTTTCTTCAGTCATCACGTACATCATTCCAACCACTTCATTCTGGATCACACTCCGCGTATAGTTATTAAAGTGGTTTTCGGTTTAGACAGAGAGTATGTCTCTGACCGATTCCGGTCTCTTTAATAACTTTCATAATTATTACACCGATTGGTCGTTTATTTATTTCAAAACCAAATCAATTTCAATCTCAATTAAAATTTGTAAACCAAAATTTCATTTGTCTTTCTAAATCAATTTCCATAATTTATGTTTCAAAACTTCCACATTCATAATTTCAAAATCTTATAATTCAATTTCTATTTCTATTTTAAAAAATTTGAATATTGATTCAAGTTCGTATATAATTTTCATTCCGAAAACATTTAAATTAATTTAATTTAACATTCAAATCAATTTAACTCATTGATCGATTTTATTCAATGTTCATTAAGTAAATTTGTCATTCAAAACAATTTCTATTTAATTTCCAATTCATTAAATCAATTACTTAAGTTCAACTTCATTAAATCAAAACTTACAATTTTGAATTAAATTAAATTCATCAAATCAAATTCTTTACATTTCAAGTCTTACATTAATTTCAATAAAACACATTTTATTTCTTATTAGAGAAATTCAGTTTCACTTATTAATTTACTTAGTTACAATTTCAAAACTCAATTAATAAAGAAACTTAGTTTCACTTATTCAAGAATTTCAATTTCACTTAATAAAGAATTCAATTTTATTTAAATATTAAATAATTCAATCTTATTTCATTATTAAATAATTTCAAAACTTAATTATTAACTAATTTCAAAACTTAATTATTAATAATTTCAAAACTTAATTATTAATAATTTCAAACTTAATTATTAAAAATTCAAAACTTAATTCAATCGTTTCTCAAATTTAACAACGTTCTTTCATCAATTACATTGTTAATATTTTGTTTCATATTATTAAATATTAACATTTTCCTTTCATAAAAATTCAAATTCCAACTTCATTTCAAAACCTTATTTATTCAAATAAAATCTTTATTTTATTTTTAAATCAAATATTGACCAATCGGATTTTATTTAATTCTCTATCCTAGGTCAAAGTTTAATTTGGGTATTTATCATTTCAACCCGATTCCAATTCAATTCAAAATCAAAGCATAGCAATGGGAACTTATAGTGTGATAACTGAAATGATGTCAAAGTAAATAAACAAGCAATAACAACAATCAATATCAATCCAATAATCAATTCAAATAATCCCGAAATAATCGTATTAATTCACATTGTTGTTTATGCAAATTAATATAATTATTTCTAGAATCTACACTATCATTTCATGTAGATTAAAGATTATTGCACTAATATTTAATACGGTTCTTCACTTGTTATTCATTATTCAATTTCATACAACACCAATTTATACAACATACATTCAAATGGTTCAAGGTGTAATTAACCATATTACTACGTGTCAAGTAATTAAACATTTAAAGGGGTCATATTATGCATATATTATCAAATCAAATTTAACACATATATCAAATCTAACTATCCTACGTCAATTTCAATTTCAAATTATTTATCAGTTTATACTTAACAATTTAACGTCCAATGCAAACATCAAACAATCAATCATTTATCAACCAAACAGGATTATCATTTCATAATTAACAGATAATGGTGTCAGATGTCACAGGTGAACTGATACAGGTAATAGCATATATAACAGTGTAATTAACTAACAGCAGCATATTTCAATTGTCGTTTCAATTGAAATCAAATTTAATAAATAAAAGAACGTTAATCGTGAGTGATTGCTCACCTTTCGAGGCTAAAAGATGCACGAGAAGATGACACGGATACGTACACTGATACGGGCATAGAAATTGAGTTACGAATCCAAGTAAAGGAAATCGGCACGAATTCAACGATCAAAGCTGATTGGTACAAAATAGAATAAATAAAATCAGAGCTGAATTGATGCAGGTATAATCGAAGCAAAATTATATTATATTAATATTTTCTTAAAACCAATATTCAATTTAAATTGCATATTATATTAACATATCTACATATTACATTTATAAAATCAAAACATATGCTTTAATATACAATAATATATACATAAACCAATATAACTACTGTATATATATACTTAAATAGATAAGTTGTATAAACTTTTATATCCAATATACCATAAAAATCTAATATACACAGACCGCATATGCAGACAAAATGCAATATGTATAACATTCTTTCTCTTTACTGTATACTTGCATACACACGCAACAGCTAATAATTATAAAAATCTTTATAAACAAAGTGCAAACTGTAAGAAACAAAGAATGTAAAACAAAATCCCAAAACAACAAATCTTATAAAATCTATACAGGCTTATAATTTGAAATATATACATTTTATTATGTTTTCTTTTCTTCTTTTTTTTAGCAAACCAAACACATACATAAGTTTTGACCCATACAGTTTTCTATATATGCCTATATAATAGTCAGGCTTAAAGCATAAACTAAATGTGAAAAAAAATCAAGTATAACTATATAACGATTTAAAACAACATTTAAATAAACAATACGTATGACAAAGCATTAAGAAACTGGACTGTAAACAGTCATATTATAACTAAAATATAAAACGAATTTGTTAAATAAATATTTATATGCCACACTTATAACCCACTTGAAATAACAAAACTATAATAACAATTTATTATAAAGGTATAGACTTACAGACTAGAAGGTGTGAAATATTTCAAAATATATATAAGAAGCTCGAAACTATTGTAAATAAGTAGACCAACTAATAACTTAAATATACAGCAACATAATATAATATATTTATATATATAATTTAAAACCAATATTTACTAAACAAAAATATATAACCTTTGTTATCAAACAGAGTATAACTCTCATATCTCTATACTGTGAACGCATGTTCTTTTCTATGACACACAACATCACATAACTATCATGCTTAAGAAATAGATATAGAAGTGTCTACTCACGAAATATATAAATTACTTTATGCAATAAATTATTATAAAATATCATTTCGAACATATATACCTTATATATACTAACCTATGCAAAGAAGGAAGCACACTCGACTGGTTTTGATGCGTTCGGCTGTCACTGGGCGGAGGAAGGAGGAGGCGGGATAGGTGGAGCAAGGCGTGAGGCGTAGGGGTTTGGGATGAAGTCGGCCGGCTGTGTTGAGCAGAGGAGTGAGTAGCAGTGGAAAATTTTGGCGATGAAGCGATGATCGGGAGAGGCAAAAATGGTGGAAGAGCAGTGGTTCAAGCGAGGCTGGGTGCACGGGTGAGTGGAGGTGTGGGTCGTGTGCACTGGAAGGAGGAAGGGCATAGCAGGTGGAGGCCATAAGCGGACGTGGTCGTGACTAGTGACCTTGGCTGCGCGTTGGGAGCTTGCGGTTGCCTGGGTGTTTGCTCGGTCTCGGTAGTAGTGGTTGATGGTAGAGTGGTGGAGGAAGCTTCATGGCGGAGGCTCAGTGTAGAATTATTTTGAGGAAGTGGGAGGAGAAAAGAAAAGTGGATGAGGTTATGAAGTAGTACAGGCTAATATGACTTATAATCTATTTTGCTGAGAGAAAATGAAGGAATAAAACAGAGAACATTTTGGACGAACCATCAATTATATTGGGACCAGAGAAAAAATAAAAGTCACGTCCTTTGTATTTAAGAACATTAATCACAAACGGCTCCTTGATGTATACGATGGAAAGGTCATGACTTAAATTTGCGTAAATATTAATGGTAGTGGCTGCAGTTTGAAATTTGGATAGACACCACAAATAAAGGCTCGAAACGTACCGATATGATGAATAACTTTACAGATTTCGTTGTCCGCCTAACGCAAAAACAAGCAAATGAGTATACCGTAGAGATCAGCACGACAAGACGATCAAAACGGCACACGGATATCAGTGGTATGATTGAATTATAAAAATTCTAATTTTCTACTAGCGGAAAATGCAGCAAAAACGTAGAAAAATAAGATCGACGGAGTTAAAGAAGTCCGAATTTGGAAAAACGAAAAATGACGTCTTGCTCAGAAGATGATTTAGAATTTTTCTATGTAAAAATATTTAGGTTTTGAAAACGTTTTATTTTCATCAATTTTTAACTGATTAAATTGAAGTAAATTTACGCACGAAATAAACTTTCATATTTTTGGATGAAAATTTACCAGTTGCTATGTTTAACTAGACGCGTTTCAAATATTAAATTTTTATTTCAAAATTTTATCGTTTAAAATTTCACAAAATTTCAACTAATTACATTATTAAAACGGTTAAAATTTACGGGTCGTTACACTCTCCCCCACTCAAAGCTTTTTGTCCCCGAAAAGGAAGGAGGTTGAAGAATAGAAACAACCAGAAAGAAAAACAGATTTGAAATACAAAATAACAATTAACTTAAACCATATAAATTCAAATTCAAATTAATTGATATTCAGTAATTGATTTAATCCATTTGATTTCACTAAAATCAATCTCAACTATTTCTAAATTCATTATCCTATTATTCAATTATCTTCAATTTACAATTCCTGAAACCATAAATTTGCATAGTCTTTTATTATAATCATATTTTTTTCAACAATTTAAATTCTCTCCCTTATTCCAAATTATTGTTAAATTTATTCTACTTAATATATCTTATCACATATATTTAACCCATATAAATTAAATTAAACCATATAAATTTTAATTTTAAATTAATTTATATTCAATAATTGATTTTAAATTCAAGGTATTTCTATAAGTTAATCAAATTTCAATCTATTAATTCTTTTAGAAAAAAATTTATTATATTCATCTCATTCAATAAACTTATTACTCTATCATCTTTATTAGCAATTTTCTTATAATTAAAATCTAAGTGTATAACATTTATTATAAACACTCAAATTTTATTTATAAAATCATTTTATATTGTATATTATCCAACTACACTTTAACTTCTGAATAATTTAGGTAAGTTATATTGAAATGCAAATTAGTACTATACAAATAAAATTTTCAAATTCAATTATTTCAAGCTTAAATATTTATCCAAAATTTAGCTTTATTTATAATTTGAAAACATCTTTTAACATGATTTTAAGAATTAAATTTCCGTTTAATTTCAAACCCTTTAGAAATAATTATGTATATACTATATATATTAAATCAAATTAAATTTAACATAATATTCCCATATATATATATAAAAATCAAGTCATACTTAAGAAATTCAAATTAAAATATTTCCCAAACAAAACCATAGCAAAGCTACAGAATGGTTTCTCCACTTCGAAACTCGAAAATGAATGTCGATGATGCGGCCGCCATCACCGAAATTATTTTCCAGCGACAAAGAGAAGAGCACTGATTTAAACATTTAAATTCTTTGGAAATGATTTCTATTGGAAAATATTTAAAATACTATACACCTTAAAACTTTCTAATCAAAGTTTGAAATCACCAGAAATTAATTCTCAAATTCTAGTTTAAATCAATTTCAATTCCTAATTAAAAATTTAAACTATGTTCTATACTTTCATTTATTTATCATATTGGAATAGCCTATGGTTTACAAAACAATAAATGAAAATCAAATATTATCATTTTTGACAACAAATTCATTAACAATTTAATTTCCGAAAAATTTATACTTATATATAATATAATCATTCAAAACTATTTTGTTTACCAAATTTGAAAACAATATTGTGTCAGTTTGCTCTGTCCAAGTGTTTTGGAAATCCTATCGATAGCGTTGATCAGACGAATCGATTGAAAACCCAAATCAACATTAACAACTCAAAAAACACAATATATAAAACATTCTTAAATATTAATTCACAATTACACTTCTTCGTTCGATTACAAGCATGGATTTCAAAGAAAGGATATAGAGATTCAAATTTGATGGACTCAAATCAAAGAGAATTTTGATTCGAAGATAGGTTCTAAACAAAGATAAGATGATGAAATAACTAAATAGAAAGATGGATAAGTTTATATAAATCGCGGGCGACCTTAACCGGGTCAACCGTGACTTCCAGAATAAGATCGATGTAGAATTTCGAGGCAAATCTACATTCGATCTCAAAAATAGAATTCAGGTATAGCAGGAGATAGATAACATTGTAAACCGAGGATACAGAAATCTCCGGTAAATCAATGCCTATTGTAAAGGAGTTTCACCCATTTACAAAATTTCGAAGATTAGCGAGACCGTCGATTCATTATAAAGATCATTCAAAGTGGAGTTATAGGATGCTCCAGAATTGAAAGAAGACGAATAGTGAGGGACACAAATGAAATTTGGAACCGCAGTGAACGTTCCAAAATTCAAAGGAATCGAGTCAAAAGGAAGAGATTGAAACCCGAATGAGAGTGATTCTGTAAATACATTTACCCTATATGTTAAGTTTTGCCTAGAGCTACCAAAGCTCTGATACCAACTGTAACGACCCGTTATTTTGTACCATTCGCATCTGCACATGTCGGACTTGAATAATTCAAAATACCGAATTGTTAATTTAAATTTGGCAAAATTGAGCATATACGGTAAATAATAGAACACAGATCACAGACACAGAGTAATAAATGCAGCGGAAGCAAAAGATAGTAGTTCATGAAGCTACTATATACATATCAGAGTTAAATAAGGTACAACAGATGTCTCGAATACAATAATCAAATACAATATCAGAATACATCACTGGAATCAACTGGATATCTGAAAGCTGGATAGATAGCTGGATCTCCAAGCGAAGCTCCAACTCCAAAGGTGAGTCTCGAATACTGGTACACTCAGTCTGACCCGGGCGTAAAGCAAAACACAAAACACTAGAGTCAGGTTTAACATTCTTATATCAATAAATCCAACTCAAGTGAAATAGCAACTGAAATACAAGTAACTCAAAGAATGTTTGGAATAACCATCCTTTAAGGATCCGTTAAACTATCTACTATGTAGTAGTGTACGATAAGTAGATAATGCCTATCAGTAATATAAAATATCAAAATAGTGTTAAGGCGTTACCATTATCCCCCTTAACACATTTTATATAAGCGTTATAGTCTATACAGCACTGTAAACTCCACCGTAAACTAGTGGGCTATCAGGGAGTACTCCATAGGTATAACACAAAACAAATCGTAGTGGTCGCGAATAGGGATACAAGTATGACAAGGCACATGAGGCAATACCCAAGGTAGTGAAACTATCGTTTGCTTGATCCGGACTGGTGAGAACGCATCGCCGCAGCGACCGCAACACCGCGAAACAACACTCCCAAATCAAGGGTGCACCAATCGACAACAAGTAATGAATAGTTTTCGAAGAAGTGTGTTCGCTCGAGGTAGCTAACCCCCATTTGGCCCGGCACGGCTCATGTTTTAGTCATTTCCAATTTGACACAAGTGTCAAGGCTATCCATTATCGTTCTCTTTCTTCAGTCATCACGTACATCATTCCAACCACTTCATTCTGGATCACACTCCGCGTATAGTTATTAAAGTGGTTTTCGGTTTAGACAGAGAGTATGTCCCTAACCGATTCCGGTCTCTTTAATAACTTTCGTAATTATTACACTGATTGGTCGTTTATTTATTTCAAAACCAAATCAATTTCAATCTCAATTAAAATTTGTAAACCAACATTTCATTTGTCTTTCTAAATCAATTTCCATAATTTGCGTTTCAAAACTTCCACATTCATAATTTCAAAATCTTATAATTCAATTTCAATTTCTATTTTAAACAATTCAAATATTGATTCAAGTTCGTATATAAGTTTCATTCCGAAAACATTTAAATTAATTTAATTTAACATTCAAATCAATTTAACTCATTGATCGATTTTATTCAATGTTCATTAAGTAAATTTGTCATTCAAAATAATTTCTATTTAATTTCCAATTCATTAAATCAATTACTTAAGTTCAACTTCATTAAATCAAAACTTACAATTTTGAATTAAATTAAATTCATCAAATCAAATTCTTTACATTTCAAGTCTTACATTAATTTCAATAAAACACATTTTATTTCTTATTAGAGAAATTCAGTTTCACTTATTAATTTACTTAGTTACAATTTCAAAACTCAATTAATAAAGAAACTTAGTTTCACTTATTCAAGAATTTCAATTTCACTTAATAAAGAATTCAATTTTATTTAACTATTAAATAATTCAATCTTATTTCATTATTAAATAATTTCAAAACTTAATTATTAACTAATTTCAAAACTTAATTATTAATAATTTCAAAACTTAATTATTAATAATTTCAAACTTAATTATTAAAAATTCAAAACTTAATTCAATCGTTTCTCAAATTTAACAACGTTCTTTCATCAATTACATTGTTAATATTTTGTTTCATATTATTAAATATTAACATTTTCCTTTCATAAAAATTCAAATTCCAACTTCATTTCAAAACCTTATCATTTATTCAAATAAAATCTTTATTTTATTTTTAAATCAAATTATTGACCAATCGGATTTTATTTAATTCTCTATCCTAGGTCAAAGTTTAATTTGGGTATTTATCATTTCAACCCGATTCCAATTCAATTCAAAATCAAATCATAGCAAAGGGAACTTGCAGTGTGATAACTGGGATGGTGTCAAAGTAAATAAACAAGCAATAACAACAATCAATATCAATCCAATAATCAATTCAAATAATCCCAAAATAATCGTATTAATTCACATTGTTGTTTATACAAATTAATATAATTATTTCTAGAATCTACACTATCATTTCATGTAGATTAAAGATTATTGCACTAATATTTAATACGGTTCTTCACTTGTTATTCATTATTCAATTTCATACAACACCAATTTATACAACATACATTCAAATGGTTCAAGGTGTAATTAACCATATTACTACGTGTCAAGTAATTAAACATTTAAAGGGGTCATATTATGCATATGTTATCAAATCAAATTTAACACATATATCAAATCTAACTATCCTACATCAATTTCAATTTCAAATTATTTATCACTTTATACTTAACAATTTAACGTCCAATGCAAACATCAAACAATCAATCATTTATCAACCAAACAGGATTATCATTTCATAAATAACAGATAATGGTGTCAGATGTCATAGGTGAACTGATACAGGTAATAGCATATATAATACTTTAATTAACTAACAGCAGCATATTTCAATTGTCGTTTCAATTGAAATCAAATTTAATAAATAAAAGAACGTTAATCGTGAGTGATTGCTCACCTTTCGAGGCTAGAGATGCACGAGAAGATGACACGGATACGTACACTGATACGGGCATAGAAATTGAGTTACGAATCCAAGCAAAGCAAATCGGCACGAATTCAACGATCAAAGCTGATTGGTACAAAATAGAATAAATCAAATCAGAGCTGAATTGATGCATGTATAATCGAAGCAAAAGTATATTATATTAATATTTTCTTAAAACCAATATTCAATTTAAATTGCATATTATATTAACATATCTACATATTACATTTATAAAATCAAAACATATGCTTTAATATACAATAATATATACATAAACCAATATAACTACTGTATATATATATATATACTTAAATAGATAAGTTGTATAAACTTTTATATCCAATATACCATAAAAATCTAATATACACAGACCGCATATGCAGACAAAATGCAATATGTATAACATTCTTTCTCTTCACTGTATACTTGCGTACACACGCAACAGCTAATAATTATAAAAATCTTTATAAACAAAGTGCAAAACTGTAAGAAACAAATGAATGTAAAACAAAATCGCAAAACAACAAATCTTATAAAATCTATACAGGCTTATAATTTGAAATATATACATTTTATTATGTTTTCTTTTCTTCTTTTTTTTCAGCAAACCAAACACATACATAAGTTTTGACCCATACAGTTTTCTATATATGCCTATATAATAGTCAGGCTTAAAGCATAAACTAAATGTGAAAAAAAAAATCAAGTATAACTATATAACGATTTAAAACAACATTTAAATAAACAATACGTATGACAAAGCATTAAGAAACTGGACTGTAAACAGTCATATTATAACTAAAATATAAAACGAATTTGTTAAATAAATATTTATATGCCACACTTATAACCCACTTTAAATAACAAAACTATAATAACAATTTATTACAAAAGTATAGACTTACAGACTAGAAGGTGTGAAATATTTCAAAATATATATAAGAAGCTCGAAACTGTTGTAAATAAGTAGACCAACTAATAACTTAAATATACAGCAACATAATATAATATATTTATATATATAATTTAAAACCAATATTTACTAAACAAAATATATAACCTTTGTTATCAAACAGAGTATAACTCTCATATCTCTATACTGTGAACGCATGTTCTTTTCTATGACACACAACATCACATAACTATCATGCTTAAGAAATAGATATAGAAGTGTCTACTCACGAAATATATAAATTACTTTATGCAATAAATTATTATAAAATATCATTTCGAACATATATACCTTATATATACTAACCTATGCAAAGAAGGAAGCACACTAGGCTGGTTTTGATGCGTTCGGCTGTCACTGGGCGGAGGAAGGAGGAGGCGGGATAGGTGGAGCAAGGCGTGAGGCGTAGGGGTTTGGGATGAAGTCGGCCGGCTGTGTTGAGCAGAGGAGTGAGTAGCAGCGGAAAATTTTGGCGATGAAGCGATGATCGGGAGAGGCAAAAATGGTGGAAGAGCAGTGGTTCAAGCGAGGCTGGGTGCACGGGTGAGTGGAGGTGTGGGTCGTGTGCACTGGAAGGAGGAAGGGTAGAGCAGGTGGAGGCCATAAGCGGATGTGGTCGTGACTAGTGACCTTGGCTGCACGTTGGGAGCTTGCGGTTGCCTGGGTGTTTGCTCGGTCTCGGCAGTAGCGGTTGATGGTAGAGTGGTGGAGGAAGCTTCATGGCGGAGGCTCGGTGTAGAATTATTTTGAGGAAGTGGGAGGAGAAAAGAAAAGTGGATGAGGTTATGAAGTAGTACAGGCTAATATGACTTATAATCTATTTTGTTGAGAGAAAATGAAGGAATAAAACAGAGAACATTTTGGACGAACCATCAATTATATTTGGACCAGAGAAAAAATAAAAGTCACGTCCTTTGTATTTAAGAACATTAATCACAAACGGCTCCTTGATGTATACGATGGAAAGGTCATGACTTAAATTTGCATAAACATTAATGGTAGTGGCTGCAGTTTGAAATTTGGATAGACACCACAAATAAAGGCTCGAAACGTACCGATATGATGAATAACTTTACAGATTTCGTTGTCCGCCTAACGCCGAAACAAGCAAATGAGTATACCGTAGAGATTAGCACGACAAGACGATCAAAACGGCACACGGATATCAGTGGTATGATTGAATTATAAAAATTCTAATTTTCTACTAGCGGAAAATGCAGCAAAAACGCAGAAAAATAAGATCGACGGAGCTAAAGAACTCCGAATTTGGAAAAACAAAAAATGGCGTCTTGCTCAAAAGATGGTTTAGAATTTTTCTATGTAAAAATATTTAGGTTTTGAAAATGTTTTATTTTCATCGATTTTTAACTGATTAAATTGAAGTAAATTTACGCACGAAATAAACTTTCATATTTTTGGATGAAAATTTACCAGTTGCTATGTTTAACTAGACGCGTTTCAAATATTAAATTTTTATTTCAAAATTTTATCGTTTAAAATTTCACAAAATTTCAACTAATTACATTATTAAAACGGTTAAAATTTACGGGTCGTTACATTTAATTTTCAATTGATTTTGGAAATGGATTTGGGTTAAATGTTAAGACTTTCGAAAAGGAGTTTGTAAGATAAAAGTTATTTTAAATAACTTAATAAAGCTTCCAATTTGAATAATTCAATTTGAATTTAAATTCAAGAGTTGGAATTGAATTCCATAATTGGAAATTATGGTTAAAGATGTTATAAATGTGTTTATTTGAATTTGAACCATTTTTAAATATTGGTTTGAGAATTTGAATTTAACCCAAGAACCTTAACTCGTATAAATGAATCAGATTTCCAAAATGAAAACTGTTTGTTTTCAAATGATAAAAGCTTTCATATAAGAAATGAAATTCCAATTTAAGTTAAAGGAATTTTGAGTTTGAATTGAAAAATGATTTTTCAAGTTATGAATGAATTCTTTTTGAAAGCTATGAATTGAATCTGTTATTTTAACAGATTTAAAAATGGTGATTTGTTTAAACCATTTGAAATGGAATTGTTTTGAAAGCTATGAGTTAAATCTTTATTTTAAAGATTTAATGAGTTAATGCAATTGAAATGGAAATTAATTTGGAAAATCTGTAAATGAATCTTTTGTTTAAAAGATTAAAGTGTGGAAATTGTTTAAACCATTGAAGGTTGTTAAATGAATCTTTTTGTTTAAAGGTTTGAAAATGGTAATTTGTTAAACCATTTGAAAGAAAGTTTTGGATAATCAGTTGTGAATCAATTGAAATCCATTATCCATATGTTTTAAAATATTGCGCTCATTATTCGGTTTAGCCGAGAGAGGACCTTTGTGTCACATAACCCATTCCGAATAATGATACGTCGTATATGGATAGCATTTGAAGACCGATGTTGAAGACCGGGTGTTTGCGAAAACGATAGGATAACCTATCGATTGTCTCTGCACTGGGTAGCTCCAGGTATAGAGATTCCCTAAGTGATGGGAAGTTCGATCGGGATTGTGAATACCCGGATTGCAAGGGCTTCTTCGGAAGTGCCTTCGGTTCTGTTCGAACCCGTAACAGACTTGTATGGTTACATGTCTGAAATTACACTTTGAGATATAAAGCAGATTTCTTTCAAATACATTTCTGTTGGTGGTGGAGAATTTATTCTCTTAGCTTAACACCCTTCTCTGAGACGTACGAGCTCAGAGGTTATGTAGTTGAAGGTTACCAGCGATATACTCCCAATTTGGTAATGTGGCATGCTGAGTGTTGATGTGTGTTGATCATCTATTGATCATTTGTGATCAAAGCATGGCTTTGTGAAAAACCGTAGCTTTGTGGACGAGACCTCGTCGGACCTCACAGATCGAAAATTGTCGAAACAGGAATATGCGGCAAGGTTATGAGGGTCGCGCCCTTTAGGGTATGTCATTTCCTTCTGGAAAAGGGTGGTATCATGGTATGGAGCCCAGATACTTACTCATGTGGACACACTTTATTATTATGTGTGATGTTGGTTACCAAGGCCTCGGATAAAGGTCCCAAAGGACCGGGGGGTGGCATACTCGAGTAGTAGTTACCTAGTTACAGAGGTAACCCGGCCTTGTGTTGGCAGAGAGCCGGGTAGGTTCTCGGGACGTCCCGCCAGAGGCGATCCCATTGGAAGTAGGAAGTTCCTTAGCCTAACCATTTGTTGGAAATCCATCTTCCAATACGAACCCTGTACGGTTTTAGTTGTAGAACCTGCCATTTACTTATGGTGGTCACCACTGTTTAGATGGTAGCTATAGTAGGCATAGTTCAGAATGTCTATGCTGGCTAAGATTAATATTGTATTTTCGAAATGATTTTTCACACTATGCACTAATAATAATATTAAAAGAGTTTTATTGCGTAGTAAGAATATTTGACTATCATAAGGAGAAATCTCCTCCAATTCTGCGTTTGCATTGTGTGTGTGGCGGGAGGCCTTATGGTAGTTTCATTTTCCAAAAGCATTGCGAATTCGATGTTAAAATTCTTTTGTTGTTTGTTTTAAAGATAAACTGTTTTGTTGCTCACACCAGTCCCATGACTGATCCGGAGTTTAATGTTCCCTTCCTAAACTCTGGGTGCCCACCATTTTCCACACGGGCAGTCTAGAGTTGGGGTTTTCAGATATTCAGGTTGAGTAGATTATTTGGAGCTAGTCAGTCCTTGGACGACTGACCTTGCTTTCCGCTAGCTATGGATTGGAGCATTCTATTGGAGATGTTCTCTCCGCTGCTATTTCTTGTATCATATCTCTGATGTATATTGATATCCATTGTATCATTCTGTTGTATCATATTGTATCAGCTTTTGTATCTGTCATTGTACCAATGATATATATTGATATATTCTTTTTCTTCCGCTGTGTTGTTGTACTTAATGGTGTTATAAGCTCCGGCGAATCGGATTTGAACGGTCGAATCTACGGCATTCTAGTACAATGTGAAGTACGGATGTCGATTTTCGAACGCGAAAAATGTGAGTCGTTACAATAAGGCTTAACTACCTCACATCGGCCTCAACACCTAATAAGCACTTGGCCGGCACAGCCATGCTCGCTTCCAAGTCTCTTAACTTACCCGGGTAGGTAATCGAAGAAATTTGGTTAAACTGGTGCAAAAGACTTCTAGCTGATCAAGATACGCTACCCTACAAGCCAAAAGCAAGATTAAACTACTACACCTAGTTTCTCAAACAACAAGCTTGCAACAAAGAATCCATTTCATTTAGTTCAATAGTGCATATGGGCACAATGCCCGCCCCCCTAGTGCAACGACCCGAAATTTCGGACACTTCGTATTTAAATATATGAATTATTTAAATATTTGAATCTTGGATTTAATGTTATTAAAATGATTTAATAAGCTTTTCAATCTTCTTTTAAATCATAGGTAATGACGGTAAAATTGTTTTGAAAAAATATTTACAAAAATAAATACTTTGAAAAAATATCGATAAAGAGATTGAAATCCATTTTATCGATAAGCAGCTTTTTAACCGTCAGAAGGTTTTCAGATTTTTTTTTACATACACTTATTTGCTTAGGAATTAAATAAAATAAAATAAAAACCATTTTTCATTTATGGAAATAAACTTTTTGGATGGTGTCATGGGTGATGTCATCAAAGATATTTAGGAAATGACCTTTTATGGTAATACTTAACTTTTAAGTAAAAAGAGAGAGATCTAAAGATAACATGAGAAAAGGAGGCTCCTTTCTAACCTTTCATTGAAGGTAAGTGGTGGTTATGTCCTCTTATGAAAACCTATATAAGGAGGGCCATACCCTTAAAAATAAACCATTAATTCACTTAAGCTTGAGATGAAGTATGAGAATTAAATATGGTGGAAGTGCTTCAACACTAATCCACTAATTACTCTCTAACTTTTTCAAGTCTTAACCAAATCATCTCCAATCACTTTTAAACTTTGGCTTTCGGTCTAAAACATCATGAGAGGCATGATTAAGAGGTAAGATGTAGCAGAAGGTGAGAGGAAGAGGGGGTTCCAAGGAGGGGCTGTGAGTATAGAGGAGGAAGGGGAGGTGGTTGCTTTAGTTTTAAAGTGCTAAAGGTTGGATCTTTAGGCCTGTGGTGATGGAAAGAGGTGGTTCTTTGATTCTTGGGGCTTTATGCTTGGGTTTGGAATGGATCTAAGTGAGTTCTCTCACTATTTTATGGTATATATTGTGTGTATATATGTTGTGTACAAAGTATAATAGTGGAAGTGACATTAACTAAGTAAAGTTATAAACTTTAAACCCTTCTTGCTTTTCAAAACAAATGTTAAACTTTATATTGTATAATATCACTTCTATTACCCTCTTAAACATGTGGCATAGCCTTGACTTATTGTGTAAATGGTTATTTAACTTATGTGTTAAATTGAAGTAAGTTTTAAAATGTTTGAAGCAAGAATAGTTGTTATAAGTGCACTTTCGAATTTCTTGTTTTCAGAAATTTTTATAAATAAATGGATAGATATTCTTAGGGGTTTCTTTCCTTTTTTTAATTACCCTAATTGTAGTACTTAGCATAAAAATTTCTAGTCTTAAATCATTTGTTAAAGTAGTTAAAACTGGTACAAAGATTGTTCTTTTCAATGTTGTTTTGACAAGGACTTTTGACAACATTTATAAATGTTGCAGTAAATCGCTTATGGTTTTAAATGTTCAAAAGTGATATCTAATTTTGATATTTTTCCCTAATACTTTTATAGATGTTTTCAAACATATTTTGAAGTACCTTAAAGTTGGTTTGAAGTTTAATTATATTTTTAATAATTATATATATAATTCGGAAAAGTAAAGAAGAGGCTTAACACTAAAAGCCGACGAGGTGGACTTCTCTAATTTCTAAGAGTTAAGATTGGTATCAAGTAGGGATGGAGCAATAGAGCTCTAACCTATTGCGCTTCCCTTTTGAACGAGGAATAGTATAGTTGGAATGTTGGAAACGTATTAATCTTGTTGTTTACTTACTTGTTTAAAAGGTAATTAACTTTGCTTAACGCTAAAAGCAGATGAAGTAGGTTTATCTATTTCTGGGAGTTAAGATTGATGTCGAGTAGGGACAGAACAATAGAGCTCTAATCTACCGGGCTTCCCTCTTGAACAAGGGATGGTAAAGTCGGGAATGTTGGAAATGGGTTAATCAGGTTGTTTGTTACTTGTTTATGAAAATCATTAACACTATACTTAATACTAAAAGCCGACGAGCATGCTTTTCTATTTGTGAGATTCAAGAATAAAGTGTCTAGGGAACGCTTTAATGCAACCAGTACTCTAACTTACCTGGCTTCACTCTTGAACGAGGAATATTTAAGTTGAAATGTCGAAAATGAGTTAAGTATGCGAACATTGATTTATATAAGCAATTGTTTTGGCTAGATAGTCGATTAGTCGACTATTGAACTTAACTTAATATTATCTTAAATCTTTAAAAGAATGCTTTAAAGATAAACATTAGTGAAACGGTTTTGGGTTTGTTGTGACAATGTGTTAATTAGATTTTTCTTTAACACTTTTTGAATATACTTATGAATGTAAATAGATCTTTAAAAGAATATTTTAAAGATAAGCATAACTAAAATGGTTTTGGTTTGTTGTAACAATGTTTAAGCAACATTAGTCTTAAACCTTTCGAATGGATTTGTGAAAGCACTTAGATCTTTAAAATGGATATTTTAAAGGAGATTATAATTATGGAATACTTTTAGAAGTATAGAAAAAGTAAAGTTTTAAAGTAAGAAATCTTGTTAATGATTTTGTGAATATACTTATACAATTTGAAATAAGTATATGAATACTTTTTAAAGTATAAAAAGAGTAAAGGTTTTAAGTAAGAAATCTTGTTAATGATTTATGAATATACTTATACTATTTAAGATAAGTATATGAATACTTTTTGAAGTACTGAAGAGAGTACAAATAGATAGTAGAAATTGATAAACAAGGTTTTATTAGATAAAAGAAGATTTACTAATAAAAAGGGGTTTTAATTAATAAAAGGTTAATTAAACAAAAAAGGGATTAGAAGTCACTTATATGACTTAATTGTGCTTTGTGTGACTTGATCGTGCTTCGTATGTTTACTCTTTTGTGGAAAACATTTTGTCGTATATTTAGCACTAAAAGCCGATGAAGTAGGCTTGTCTATCTGTGGGAATTTAGACTGATGTTCGTGTAGGGATATGAGTAATAAAGCTCCAACCTACCTGCTTCACTCCTGATCGAGGGATGGTGTAAGATGAAAATATCGAAAACGTGATAAGTATATGAGACTTGGTTTTCATATGTGATTGCTCTCATTATTATTAAATGACCAAATTCATCGATTCAGTCTTGAAGAGATCGGTAAGCGTTTTACTTACCGAAAACCACTTCAAGATTGTGATACGTGTTCTATCTCTTGGAAGTGGATATTTTTGAGATGTTGGAATCCATATGTGATTTCGAGATCTGTTCGAGATGTGGCTATCCAATTTGGGATTCGTGTTCTGTTCGAGTGATGAAGACTCATGGGAAAGACGTTGAACATAACCTCGACATCGGAAATGACATAAAAAAGAGTAGGATGCATAACCTGGGGTTTAGCTAACTCATGTCAGGGTGTTGTCAATTCCATTTCTAGAGATACTTATCGATTTTGGTTGGTAGGAGTTGATAATATTTGGTTCACGTTGTTCATGTTTATGTTTAGATGCTAAGATTCTTGTGTCTACCTAACAGGTATATTCTATCTAGAGATATATGTTGCTCAGATGTACTTTTTGACCCTTGTGCAGGAGATTGGAATCGGCTCCACCGGAGAGATCTCCATGGAAAATCCATTATGCGAACGTTCCTTATCAGATTTGATTGTCATCCTAAAATGTTGTTGACCAATGTAACCATTCCAGCTATGTTATAATATTTATATTCTACACCCTAGACATTATCAATTATATCACCTTATGTACTTATTAGATGGTGCTTTTTTGAGGGGATAACCATTATGGCATTCCATGCAGTCTCAAAAGTGCTATTATATGCTAGCAACATATTTCTTGAGTTTTTCATACTAGACTTATGTTTGATACTTGGTTTTTGTTTTCCCTAAATTCCTCGCGTGCTCTTTCGAGTAGCTTGAGAAAGGCATGCTTTCATTGATGTACATTGGAGCTTGAGAAGACGAAATGGATGTTTCACCTACCATAGTATTCTTATTTCCGCTGCATTATTATATTGTACATATCAGCATTTGTGAGGATAGGTTGTTATAACTATTCAAGCTGATGATGGTACTTAGGTTTTGTAACTTCGAAATTTCTATATCAGAGTAACCCTTTGTACCGTTCCTTTGATTTATATATTATCGTTCCGCTGTACGATTCTGATGTTGTATTCTCTTCTTTCTTGTTTTATTTCTTTTTCGTTTTATTTTACCCTAACATTTGGTCTATCCGGCACTTGGGTGCTCAACACATGAATACCGTGGATGTATTAGTATCGAAATTCAAACGTCGAAAAGGCAAATCGTTACATATGGTATCAGAGCTGAAGGTTAAGCTAGAACCTTGGCTTTGGGGGTATGACTTATTAAGAGATAGGGTAATGGAATGCCCTAACATGAGTTGAGTGTATTATATATATGAGAGCGTATTTGTATTTATGATAAACGTATGCCTTAAAGGTAATTATAACTGCAAAAGTTAAAGATCTTATACAAGGTAACTTATATAAGTGAATTGTTAAAGTATAGTTTAATTAATGTAGGGATTAATGACGTTTATCTATTATTTCTCGTTAATTAGTTTTGTTATGCTCATCCAATTTATGAGCATTGACTATCATCTGTTGATTGTTGATTTGTACTCTCGGTTTATGAGCAGTATTACCTTCAACTGCATGGGCTGGGTAGATAGTATTTGTAGATGCATTGAAACGAACATGTTATGAATTTAGTTTCACAGTTTGACTACAAGGTGTTCGGTGATAATGTTGGGTTAAAAGTTAACTTTTGTAAAAGTTGAATTTAGTAAAAAGATGTTTATTTTAATCTGAAAAAGATAAGATATTTTGTAAAATAAACATTTGTGAAAAGATTTATTTAAGAAAGTGATTTTATATAAGTATGGTTTATAAAATATGGTTTATAAACAAAAAGGATTTAATTGATATTTTGAGAACTTAAATCTCAGTGTCATTGAAAATGTCTTTCAAGATTTTGAGAAAATAATAGTAGCATTATTTAAAAGTAGTATTTGGGAAATTGGTTATGACTTTGAGATCATGGTACTTAGTAATATTTACGAATTATTTGATTCTATTTTGAAATGATTATGGTTAAGTCCGAAAGGCATGAATTGGATGTACTGAACTCACCCCTGTCGCTTGAAAGCAATTCTAGTGATGACTTCAACATCATCAGAGTTCATTTTTGGGTTTCTAAGTGGGGGATGCTATAGGGTTGTTTTAGTTAAACAGATTTCGATTTAATTTTGAAAGTATGATTTGTTATACAAAAGATATATGTATGTATTATTATTTCAAAATGATTTGAAGTAAAACCCGATGATTAGTTCTGAAGTTTTTCTTTGGAAAGAAGTTATACGAACTTTTTATGAAGAAATTTTTTACATATGCTATGTAGAGTGCTCGAGTAGTAGTGGCATAGCCTGGAATAAATGATGGAGCTTTTTAAGTTTCCCCTTTTTGGGTAAAGTTTGTTTCATAAATAATTGAAACTTGTTAAGTTATTTTATGGACACATGTGGCCTATGCATTAAGATTGTATGGTATAAGCATCAAGTTATGATATATTGATTGGTGGATTTCATTTGTTAAGATGTAATGGGATTTTCAATGATTTTGGACAGTCGAAAACTTCTGAATCGTATAGAATTTGAAACTAAATGTTTCTGTATGAAAATATAAAAGTTGAGTGTATATAACACTTGAATAGAAAAGTTAGTAAGTTATAAACAAGTTATAGATTTGTCGAACAAACTTGTTAAGTAAAATTGAATTTGATGTTTTGTATATACTCTTAGAATGTCATGAGTATTATATGAATATGAATTTAAGTTATAACTATTTATAAACTTGAAGTTATGTTTTATGAAATGTTTCATAAATGATTTTAGTATTAATGAAACACACTATTTGGATAAAAGAATGGGATAAAAGATATTGGTATAGTTAAGAAACCAATAGGATAAATACATAAGTTGTACGTAGATCGTTTTATTCGCATGACTATTCTTAATCCAGTATTCGAGTACATGATTTCGAGGTGGTTTACACCGGTCCGAATAAGGATTTTTCACTCGATTCTTGATTGCAAACACTTGATATAGATTCTTGACAAGATCCCAAAGTTTTCTACCATAATATGTGGCTATGTAAGGAGAACATTGTTTCTAATCAAGGAACCTGATCAGAGTCCGCACTAGAGAGGTCAAGTGATCTATACTAGTTGGGAAGTAAAATTTATGTGATCGAGAAAGTGATAGGATTTGATATTGTGTATGGATGGTCCATGTGCATCATACAGGTTTAAGTATATGCATATTATGTTTTGTTGGCTTATGAAGAGTTTAGGTGATGACTCTTCGATTTGTTGTGAGGTATTGTGAACCATCGACTAAGTGATAACTTCAGTCTGTTGAGTGTATGGTACACTTAGTAGATTGTTTATCATCCTTGTGCGAGGAGAGGATTTTGAACTTGATCAAACCATGAGTTATTTTTGCTAAGTGATTTTGAGTATTGTTAAGTATTTCTATCTGATTGTTCTTTGGTTGCTCATATTAGAATTTCGAGGATGAAATATTCTAAGTAGGGGAGAATGTAACGATCTAAAATTTCGAACACTTCGTATTTAAATATCTGAATTATTTAAATATTTGAATCTTGGATTTAATGTTATTAAAATGATTCAATAATAATTTTAACCTTCTTTTAAATCATAAGTAATAGTGGTAAACTTGTTTTGGAAAAACGTTGACAAAAATAAATAATTTGAAAAAATATCGATAATGTGACCGAAAATCATTTTATCGATAAACAGCTTTTTAACCGTCAGAAGTTGTTCAGATTTTTTTTACGTACACTTATTTGCTTAGGAATTAAAGAAAATGAAATAAAAATTTTTATCCATTTATGGAAATAAACTTTTTGGATAATGTCATGGGTGATGTCATCAAAGATATTTAGGAAATGACCTTTGATGATAATACTTAACTTTAAGTAAAAAGATAGAGGTGTAAAGTTAACATGTGAAAAGGAAGCTCCTTTGTAACCTTTAATAGAAGGTAAGAGGTGGTTATGACCTTTTATAAAACCCTATATAAGGAGGGGTATACCCTTACGAATAAATCACTACACTTAAGCTTGAGATGAAGTATGAGAGTTAAAAATGGTGGAAGTGCTTAAGCACTAATCCACTAATTACCCTTTAACCTTTTCAAGTCTTAACCAAACCATCTCTAATCTCTTTTAAACTTAGGCTTTGGGCCTAAAACATCATGGGAGGCATGATTAGTAAGTAAGATGTAGGAGAAGGTGAGAGGAAGAGGGGGTTCCAAGGAGGGGCCGTGAGCATGGAGGAGTAAGGGGAGGTGGTTGCTTTGGTGTGGAAGTGCTAAATGTTGGATCTTTAGGCTTATGGTGATGGAAGAAGGTGTTTCTTTGATTCTTGGGGCTTTGTACTTGGGTTTTTCATGGATCTAAGTGAGTTATCTCACTACCTTATAAGTACATATTGCGTATATATATGTCGTGTGCAAAATATAATGGTTAAAGTGACATTAACTAAGTAAAGTTATAAACTTTAGACCCCTCTTACTTTTGAAAGCAAATGATAACTTTATATTGTATATCATCACTTCTTTTATCCTCTTAAACATGTGGCGTGGCTTTGACTTGATGTTTAAATGGTTGTTTAACTTGTGTGTTAAATTGAAGTAAGTTTGAAAGTGTTTGAAGCGAGAATCGTCGTTATAAGTGCACTTTTGAATCCTTTATTTTCAAGAATTTTTATAAATAAAAGAAATCATATTTTTTAGGTTTTCTTTCCATGGTTTCTAAATACCCTAATGGTAGTACTTACTATAAAATTTCAAGTCTTAAATCATTTGTTAAAGTGGTTAAAACTAATTACAAAGATCATTATTTTCAATGATGTTTTAGCAAAGACTTTTAACAGCATTTATAAATGTTGTAGTAAGTCGCTTATGGTTTTTAGTATTTAAAAATGATATTTAAATTTGGTATTTTTCTCTAATCTTTTTAGAAATATTTTCAAACATATTTTGAAGTCTCTTAAAGTTGGTTTGAAGTTTAAATATAATTTTAATAATTATGTATAAAATTCGAAAAAGTAAAGAAGAGATTTAATACTAAAAGCCGACGAGGTAGACTTCTCTAATTTCTGAGAGTTAAGATTGATGTCGAGTAGGGATGGAGCAATAAAGCTCTAACTAACTGATCTTTCCTCTTAAGTGAGGAATAGTTAAGTTGTAATGTCGGAAACATGTTAATCTTGTTGTTTACTTACTTGTTTAAAAGGTAATCAACTTTGCTTAACGCTAAAAGCCAACGAAGTAGGTTTATCTATTTTTGAGAGTTAAGATTGATATCGAGTAGGGATGGAGCAATAGAGCTCTAACCTACCGGGCGTCCCTTTATAACGGGGAATGGTTAAGTCAGGAATGTCGAAAACGGGTTAATCATGTTGTTTGTTACTTATTTATGGAAATCATTAATACTATACTTAACACTAAAAGCCAACGAGTATGCTTGTCTATTTGTGAGATTCAAGAACGAAGTATTTGGACAAGGCATTGATGTAACTAGTGCTATAACTTACCTGGCTTCACACTTGAATGAGGAATAGTTAAGTTCAAATTTCAGAAATGAGTTAAGTATACGAAAATTGATTTGTATAAGCAATTGTTTTGACTAGATAGTAGATTAGTTGAATATCAAACTTAACTTATTTTTATCTTAGATCTTTAAAGGAATGTTTTAAAGATAAGCATAGGTGAAATGGTTATGGATTTTTTGTGACAATGTGTTAATTACATTTGTCTTTAACCCTTTTTGAATGTAAATATATCTTTAAAAGAATGTTTTAAAGATAAGCATAACTAAAATGGTTTTGGATTTGTAGTGACAATGTTTAAGCGACATTGTCTTAAACCTTTTGAATAGATTTGTGAAAGCACTTAGATCTTTAAAATGGATATTTTAAAGAAAATTATAAGTATGGAATAGTTTTAGAAGTATAGAAAACATAAAGGTTTAAAGTAATAAATCTTGTTAATGATTTGTGAATATGCTTATACCATTGGAGATAAGTATATGAATACTTTTTGAAGTATAAAAAGAGTAAAGGTTTTAAGTAAGAGATCATGCTAATGATTTGTGAATATACTTATACCAATTGAGATAAGTATATGGATACATTTTGAAGTATTGAAGAGAGTACGAATGAATAGTAGAAATTGATAAACAATGTTTGATTAGATAAAAGAAGATTTACTAATAAAAATGGGTTTTAATTAATAAAAGATTAATTAAACAAAAAGGGGATTAGAAGTCGCTTATGTGACTTAATCGTGCTCTGTGTGACTTGATCGTGCTCCATATGTTTACTCGTTTATGGAAAACATTTAGTCGTATACTTAGCACTAAAAGTCGATGAAGTAGGCATATCTATCTATAAGAATTAAGATTGATGTTCATATAGTGATATGAGCAATAGAACTCTAACCTATCAGCTTCACTCTTGGACGAGGGATAATGTGAGATGAAAATATCAAAAACGTGATACGTATACGAGACTTGGTTTCCATATGCAATCGCTCTCATTATTATTGAATGACCAAATTCGTTGATTAGTCTTGAAGAGACCGGGATTAGTAAGTGTTTTACTTACCGAAAACCACTTCAAGACAGAGATACGTATGCTATCTCTTGGAAGTGGATATGTGTGAGATGCTGGAATCCATGTGTGGTTTCGAGATCTATTCAAGATATGAAGATCCAATTTGGGATTCGTGTTATGTTCGAGTGATGAAGACTCGTGGGAAAGATACCGAACGTAACCTCGACATCGGAATTGACTGAAAGCAGAGAAGCATGCACAACCTGAGGTTTAGCTGACCTATGTCAGGGTGTTGTCAACTACATTTCTTGAGATACTTATTGATTGTTGGCCGGCGGGAGTTGACTATATTTGGTTTATGTTGTTCATGTTTATGTTCGAACGTTGAGCTACTTGTGTTTACCTAAAAGGTATATTCTATCTAGGGGTATACGTCGCTCGGAGGTACCTTTTGACCCTTGTACGGGAGAATGGATCCGGTTCCACCAAAGAGATCCCCATGGAAAATCCATTATGCAAATGTTCCTTATCGGATTTGATTGTACTCCTAAAATGCTGTTGAATGTAACTAATGTAGCCATTCCATCTATGTTATAATATTTATATTCTACACCCTAGACATTATCTATTATATCACCTTATGTACTTATTAGATAGTGATTCTTTTAAGGGGATAACCGTTATGGCATTCCATGCGGTCTCAAAAGTACTCTTATATGCTATCTACGTATTTATTGAGTTTCTCATACCAGACTTACGTTTAACGCTTGGTTTTTGTTTTCTCTAAATTCCTCACGTGCTCTTTCGAGTAGTTTGAGAAAGGCAGGTTTTCGTTGATGTTCATTAGAGCTTGAGAAGACGAGTTGGATGTTTCAGCTACCATAGTATTCTTATTTCCACTACATTACTATATTGTACATATCAACATTTGTGAGGATAAGTTGTTATAACTACCCAGTCTGATAATGGTAATTATGTTTTATAACTCCGAAATTTCTGTATTGGAGTAACCCTTTGTACCATTCCTTTGATATTTTATATTATCGTTCTGGTGTGAGATTCCGATGTTGTGTTCTCTTCTTTCTTGTCCTATTTCGTTTTCTTTTTATTTTACTCTAACAATTCGTCTTTCCGGTACTTGGGTGCTTGGCATGTGAATACCGTGAATGTATTAGTGTCGACATTCGGGGTTCGAAAAGGCAAATCATTACAGCTAGGCTTACAATGGTTTTCAATCGCTAATTAACTGAAAAAGCATATAGAGAAAGGGAAAAGAAGCATGTCAACAGTGCTCTTCCGGGGCCAGTTAGCCTACACTCTATCGCCATCTAGAAAGTGCGCAATAGGGGAAACGATCTAGAACTTGTTGAAGAAGGAGTATGATGCCACTACCATTGCCTACAACATCGATCCTCGTAAGAAATCACAAATAGCTCCCAGGAAACCTTATTAAGAAGTAGACCAAGGCCTCCGCGATGACATCTGAATCAGAGACACCAGCCCCTACTCCTTCCAAAAGGGCGCAGAAACTTCCAAACTGACCCAAGGTCGGGAAAATAGGAGTATCAAAGCGAGGAAGTACCTTAGCCCTGCCCAGATCCATAGTTTGAGATCGATGTTCTACCATTCTCATAACTTTGGCAATGGGACCCGGGTCCCAACCAAAGGCAAGGTCCATCTCAAGAACCCAAAATCCAAGAGCAGCGGTACGACCTGCCAACGGCAAAAAAAATTCATCACCCAAGAAAGCTACCTCGTTTCTGAACCTTGCTAAATCTCAGAAAATCACAAACAAGTTTGAAAAAATCCAAACACTCAAGAGCAATGGGAAAGGAAGAGGAAGATGAAGCCATCTATTTTTTAACTGAGAGAAAACCATGCAGAGTTCAAATCCGCAGAAGAAATTACATGTCCAAAGCACCATGGGTTTGAAGTGGAAGGAGGTGTTTATATGTCTCTCCATTCAATCACAATTGTTGTAATCTAAATGGAGAAAGAAATCTCGACTGTTCAAAGATGATAAGTGCTATGCCACACCATGCACGTGTGCAAAAAGTCACCTTTCTGCCACATCTCGAAAAGCATAACCATCGCGACTAATGGCGCAAGACCGTGTAGATAGTGCATTAATTACATGGTAGAACCATCAATAGATGAAAGTCTTCTATATTTTACAAGCCCGAGCCCGCTCATGAACACGGGCTTGGGAGACAAAATGTTACTTAATTTTTTTCGTAAATAAGAATATAGACCAATCAAGGTTTCTTTGCTTAATCCGTTTTGGTCCAGGCTGGCTTGGACCTAGGCAAGTCTACCACACCTACTCGAGAATCAGAAACATGCCAACAAGTCTCCCTCGACTATCGTCCAGGTTGGACCCTTATCAGCCCATTCTCTCCATGGCACTTCAGGTCGACCCCCCAATCAGTGCTCCCCGAAATAATGACCAATGGCTAGCTTATCAATCAAATCAAGCCACCTGCATTACTCGGCCCGGTCCCTATCGTCCGACCCCTTCTTATGACTAGCTGGCTCCCAGTTAGCCCATCTGCTCGAGCACCTCCATCGGTCCATTGTCAACCTGACTCCTATGTAGCCCTCGCAAGCAATCCAACGGTTGGTCCTATGTATCATCCGGAGCAGTGCAACCAAACAAGCATGGCTTGACCCTCTCCTTTAGCACAAATCCCTGGAAGTTTTCCACGTCTTTCCATATCCGTGGGAAAAGGTTGGTCTGCCTTGTTTGTCTCGTCCAATCGGCATGCGAGTAGGGCCAACAAAGAAGTAGGACCAATTGTGTCCTCTCCTAACACAGAGCATGTCATGCAACATGCTACACCAGTGCATGAACATTACCTGAACAGTGAGGGTAGGGTCTCGTTGTTGATGTTGACTCCCACCACTAACTCCCTCATTAATCAAATCTTTGACACAGCGCCTTTCCATTCGGTATTATGACATCATCTCAACTGTCCTAACATCAGTTTCAACTACTGTAAATACCTCATGCATGGCCACTTCAAAGAGGTTGTTGTTGATCACCACCTGCCAAGGGCCGGCTATTTTATTGTTGTTGGTCGCCACCCACCAAGGGTCGACTATTCTGTTGTTGTTGGTCACCACCCGCCAAGGATCGACTATTCGGTTGTCGTTGTTAGTCACTACACCAAGGGTCGACTATTCAGAGGTTGGTCGTCACCCGTAAGGGTCAATTTATTTGAAGGATCCATTAACCACTCACGATCCGGCGTCCTCGGCTTAGCATCAAGCAACAAATTCTCACAGCAGCTCACCATCTACCATTTTAAGCTCAACGAGCTCTCAAGATTAGCAGCAACATTTGTCTTAAGTCGTCACTTTATCTTGTTGTATCTCTTGCAATTCCCTATAATTGTAAGACAACCGTATAATAAGAGGGGATATAGGAGGTTTTGTCGAACCACTCTATATCTTATGTCATTTACCCATTGAATGCTTATTTTAGCTCTTAAACCAGATGATTAGCAAGTCTTTGTTTTTCATGGTGCAATTCCAAGTTTGACGAAAAATACAGTCAACGCTACACTTTAAATATTTACATTCCACGTTGTAATTAAATACTTATTTTATAAATGTATGCATTTTAAAAATGCATATATTTGTAGTTCTATCTGAAAACGTGTGAAAATGTGTGCAGTTTGAAAATTATATTTTGACTCAAAACCGAAGCGGTCGTTTCGTGAAACTTGTTTTTGAGAATGATTTCTCAAGTATTAAGTTTAAAAATAAGGAGCAAATCCTAATTTCCACTATATTAAATTCATAGTAACCAGTGTAACGATTATAGTTTATCGTTATAACAATTCGCATGCCGACGCATCATTAATGGTAATGACATGTAATTTAAAATAATATGATAATATGTGTCATTTCAAAATATTCACAAGACTTCGAATTATCAATCCCACGCAAATATTTATATCATTTCAAAATATTCGCAAGGCTTCAAATTATCAGTCCCATACAAACATACTACGTATCAAGTCATTGGAAGCTTACATGGATCTCTAAAATGTTGGCGTACAGAGGGCATTTTAAGGTTTTTTTGGGTACAAATTTGATTTGATCAATGTTCTCGGTAAAGCTCAAAAGCGCCTTTAGTCCTTTCTAAATGTCAATGTGCACCGAATCACCAACTTGTGCTTCATGCTTAACCCCTTGGTCTAGTACAGCCTCAGATACACCATTTTCATATGGAAACAAAATTGCTTTAAATTTTAGACTTGATTGAATTAGAATTTTCAATTTTTAATGTTTACCGAAAAGTTTCAAAAATATCCTTATTTTATACGTGATATTACAAGTTCAAATCTCGTTCGTCTTAAATTTTAATCTTTGTTTTTAACTAGAAAGTTTAGAATGATACTAATAACAATATTTCTAATCTCAACGGTAGCATTTTTTTTCTATGTATATTTTTGCTTTCTATTTTTATCGTTAGCGGTTCATCTATTCTCGGTATCAGTAAATTATTATTAGTTTTTTTTCTTACTTCAGTTTACTTAGAATGCACAATTATTTTAGAAAGAAATAGCATATATGCGTATATCTATATATTGTATTTTCATATTTTGTTAGTATAGAATTTAATTTTGATACTCTACTAATTTTTTTATCAAGTTAAAAATTAACCCAACATGGAACGGAGAAGTCTGTTTGTTTTGATTAAATATGTATTTTATTTCAAATTACACTTTTTTATGCATGCTCCTCACGTGCCAAAATCACAACCTAATAATAGAAAGCAATGACATAAATTTTAATCTCATTAATAAACAACAAGATTCCCGACTAAGTTAGTTTGTTTTAAAGTTAGTAAACTACGAAGTATAATAAACTGAACAACAACTGTTAGCTAATTTAGTGATCTGATTAGCATCGTCAGTTATGTCTAAATTCCTTTGATAGTATTTTCAACTATGTCATGTATGTTTTTTTTTTCTATTGATGTCGGTGTCAGAATCAGAAAAGGAAGGAGAGATAATAATTTTATTGCGATATATAACATGCTTATATATTAAAATTCTTGATAAACTTTAGGTTTACTGAATTAATATTACGAAGTTAACGGTTGATGTGTAAACTTTTAAATTTCAAATGCAACAATTTGGCTATATTTCACATTTGTACTATTTATTTTCTTTTTATGTGGGAAGGGCCTTCCATTTGTGTTAGCTATTGTGTTGCAGTATGAATCGCATATCCTATGCACTACTTGTTTTGTTTTGCATGGTCGTGGAGGACATCGTTGTGTACAAAACATTTTTAAAAATATTAGGCCCCGTTTGGCTTGTCGTTTTTAGTTTTGTGTTTTCGTCTATACAAAAACGCGTCCGTTGTATGTATAGTTGAAAAACAAACAATTTTGAAAAATGAAATTAACATATAAAATAGAAAACAAGTTTATTTTATTTTTCGTGTTTCGAGAGATAATAAAAGCATGAAGAACAATCAAACTCTTTCGTTGTCCGTTGGTCGTCCCAACGGCTAAGAATTATAAATCTTCTCTCTTATTTCTTGCTATTTCTTAGTGCAAGTTGAAAACACAAAACTCAAAATACAAAATGAAACCAAACGGACCCTTAGTTTTCTTATTTCAATAAATTATTATTAGGTTCGGGATTTCAAGGAATGACTGTCAACTCTCTAAAATTAAAAGATGATGGAAGAATAGTCCCTTCTGAAAAGGTTATGAAAATTTAACTCTATTTTTAGTTTTTGGCTAATTTATGTTACTTTTGCCTTTGATTTCCATGCTGCGCCGATTTTCTAGAAGGGGATAGTTTGTTAAAAATTAACAAAACGAGACCTAGTTTACATGGATTCATGGATATGGACTTTTTGTGCATGAGCTTTAAGAATATGCACCTTTGGTTCAAGACCCCATTCTTATTTCAGTTTTAGTCAAATGCATAGTTATTTTCTATTACTTAAAATCTATTTTGGAAAGAAATAGCGTGTATCTGTTCATCTATATATTGTAGTTTCATATTTTGTTAGTATATAATTTAATATTTTGATACTCTACTAAATTTTTGATCAAATTGAAAATTAATCTAACACAGCATGGAAAAGTAAGTTTGTTTTGATTAAATATGTATTTTATTTCAAATTACATTTTTTTGTGTGATCCTCACGTGCCAAAACCACAACCTAATGGAAAATATGACATGAATTTTAATCTTATTCATAAACAATCCTCGGCTAAGTTCGCTTGTTTTAACAGTTAATCAGAGTCGGTCGTATGAGTTGGGCTTCCTAAGACGAGATTTTTTTTGTTGCTCACCGTGTTATCAAGTATAAAGTAGGAAAAAAATAAGCAAAAAGTTAGAGTTATATTCACCATATCACTTGGTTCACATACAAAATATATAATTAAGATAAAATGTTACATCATAATCTCCTACGATATTATTTCAATCAAAAAAAATATTCTTCTTGCATACTTTGTAGCAAAATTTTCAATTATGTAATCATAATTTAACACATCCAAATATTCATTTTTAATAGAAATCATAGCTAAACCATTTAATCTATCTGGCGATATATGGTAGTCCGAAGATAGGTTTTAATTAACTTCAATTTCAAAAAACTTCTTTCCGTCGATGCAACTATGACCGGTATAGTCAAAAAAAATCTATAAGCCACCCACACGTTCAAAAGCCGACTTACATTACGATAAGACTTCAAAAAATCAAGAATGCCAATTTATTTTGTAATTTTCAATGGTAAAATTCTTTTCGGTTGTCGAAGTTCATGAAACAACTCTTCTCCACAAATATCACGCTCTTCATCATGCTTCAAAAAAGTTTCGAATTGAACATTGCTCTTTTAGTTCTTCATATTCAATGTTTTTGAATTTTGCATTCAATAGGAATCCAAATGTCCCTTCATAAAGCTCAAATTGCTTAAATCGCTCTTTTAGTGAAGAAAGAGTTTGATTAATAATGTGAAGAAAGTAAGTAATTTTAAAGCTGTCTTTTGGAGATTGAACATCGTGAGCATCCACTTCTATATCTTCATTAAATTATTTCTTTCTATGAACAACTCTCCTTTTTGTTTCAAATTAGGATCAACAGTACCAACTTTTTTTGTCAGATCATAGCTTCATTCATAAAACTTTCAAATCCATCTTCTCTAAGTTTTTCGAAAAATACATAATATTGTTTACTCTTGCAATGGTGTCTTCTACATTCATATCCACTCGTTGAAGTATTTTTCTAACTTAACTAATATTATCAAGTATTGTATACAAAATGCAAAGGCTAATCAAAAATTCAAAATTCTCCAAAGCATTCTGACACATACCTTTAGCCTCCATCATTACAGTACCATCATTCGACTTATTTGCAATTTCAATTAGTGCATCTCTAAGCTCCGGAGCTTGATTTCTTATTGCTTTTACACTTTCGATATAGCTTTCCCAACGTGCAGTGGATCACGTTTTTAGAGTCAAATCTTTCACATAATCTCCAAGTATATCCCATTGATGAGTTGAATCGAAAAATAAGGTATAATTTTTTTCAGATAAGTATAAAAATTTCTAGCTTTAATGCATGATTTGGCCATATCACATAGTGCAAGATTCAAGCTATGACATCCATAAGAAATATGAAAAGCCCTAGAATTAACATCAAATGGTCAATTTTTGTATACCTTGATGTTTCCCTACAAAATTTAATAAGAATATGATCAATCAACACATCAAAATTGAACATGTTGTTAATCATAATGAAGCAAATCATACCTTTCAAATTTGAACCATTATCATAACATTCACCTCTTACATCATCAATATTGAGTTTAAGATTCATCGACACATTTTCAAGTTCTGTAAAAAAGACCAAGTCCCAATATGTCATCCACTTTAATATAACGAAGAAAGAAATTCCTCCACTTCTTATTTCTTGCATCATCAACATCCACATACCTTATGATAATCGACATTTATTATTTATGGCTCAAGTCCAGAGTGCTATCAAGGATAATTGAAAAGAACTTTGCTTTTATTTTTTTTGCAAGTATTGTTTCTTTAATCTTCTTAGCCAATAAACCTATCAATTCACTTTAAAATTTATGGCTAAGATAATGATTGTTGATTTCATTATTTACCACACGTCTTAAGTGATCTTCCATTATTGGATCAAATTTGGCAACAAATTGGATAAGTTGACAAAAAAGTCTGTTGTTTTTTCATAAATTCTCTTATTAGATCCTCGAATTGGTAAATTATTTTGCGATAAAGTTTTTACAACACCAATGATACATACAAGCACTTGCTTCCAAAATTGTCTGTATTTATTAATTTGAGATTCCATTCCTTTGTCAATAGTTTCTTTTTGTTTGAGCCCTCTATAAAAGTCAATCTGTTTTACAAGATTTGTGGGGTGTATTGGATTGATTTCATGATTTCTAAGTTTTGAAGAAAGATTATGCCAATCATTCATTCCTTGTTCAGGCTAACTTTGATGTTTTTTGAGCGTGTTTAAATAACTTACAACCAAAACAAAAAACTTTGTCTCATTCATTTGAATACACTAGCCACTTTCTTTCATGCTCTTCCCCATGTGGATAACCACCAACATAGTATTTGAAAGTAAAGTGTCTACCATTAGCTTTGTTTTTTTGGAAACATGTCGATTTCTTTTATGATTTTAATAAGTCCTTGTTGAACAAGCATAATTCTTTTCGTGTTGGTGATTTTTCCCTATAATCCCGGATCATAATTAACATCAACATTTTTTTCAGGATTAAGAACAACTTCATCATTAGCATATTCATGGGTAACATCATTATTATGATCATCCATGAAAATATTTTTGTTATGCCCCTCCTCATTCATAGCTATGTCATTGACATTTTCATCTTTATTTGCTACGTCAATGTATTCAAAACATTCATCAGTCTCAACTTTTTCATTAATGTAATCATCTACACTATTACTTTCTCCAATTTTACTAGAAGTTGAAGGTTGAGATTTTGAGCTTCTGCTTGAAATAAATTGGAAATTGAATCGGCTAATCATTTAGCTAGTTTGTCTTTCACTGTTTAACCTTCTTGTTGTAAGCTCCGAAAATTAATTTTCGAAACCTTATACGATTTTTGTCATCTTCATTCTTCGTCATTATCCTCTATTTATAATAAGAGTACAATGATTAAAATAATTGCATAATAAACATATTTAAAAGTTGCATAATAAATACACTACAAGAACGGCTTCGTTTAGCGACGGCTAGCAGCCGTCGGTGGCCGTCGCTAAATGCCACAACAAAATCACACGACGCTAGCAAAATAGCGACGACGTTGTCGCCATATTAGCGACGGCTAGTGACAAAAACCTGGGAAAACTAGCCGTCGCAAGGCTGGAACCATACGGTCGTAAATTATAAGGAGTAACGATAACAGGCCAAGGTGAATATTTGCTACCAAACTGAGAGAATGGTGAAAACTCATCCGTACATAAACCAAGTCCGACGTTACGGCTCTCTGCAGCAAATGTGGCATACGTCTTATTAAAATGTTTCCATGCTTCTCCATCGAATGAATGTGTCAAAGTTCCCTCTTCCTGTCTTCTCACGATGTGCCATCGCATATGATATGTCATGGCTGAAGACACATATAACCTTTGAAGTCTAGGGGTAATTAGTAAATAATGCATTCTCTTGTATGTAACTTCTTTTCCTTTCTTTTTTCTTGGTTTAAATCTTTCCTCATTACATAATTTGCAGTTCTTAAGATGAATGTCATCTTTCCAATACAACATGCAACCTTTTATACATGTCTCTATCTTTTGGTAAGGCAGACCGAAAGCCGACATAAGTGTTTTCACTTTGTAATGACTGTCGCACATCGGATTATTTGGTGGCATATGCCGTTTTGCAGCTTGTACAACTGTTGTAAATCCAGCTTCTCTAAAGTTGAATTTTGATTTCATAGTGATGTATTTAGCGGTTACTCAAAGTCTATATGGATCGTATATAGTATATGACAAGTAAGTGTATGATAGTATGGATCACATAATATGATAAAGCAGATAAAAATAAAAGTAATCACACCATAATTTTTATACTGGTTCGGACCTTCCGTGTTAGGAACTGGAGATAGTGGTTTTGATGACAACAACCTTTGTAACTTATTTTATTATAACTTATATACTAACACTATTGTCTAGATATATATGAATGTTATTATGCAGGATATATATAAGGCAGGTACTAATTATTGAAGACTGTACAGTATAAAGATCAAGAATGAAGAAATCAAGTTTGAAGACTCATGAGTATCAAGATCAAGATTTCAAGATAAGTGTCTAGTTTTGTTAAAACTTCATAATAGTATGGAAATATTCATTTCAAAATTTATTTGGGATGGAACCCATTTCTACCTTCTTAGTGGCTTACAAACCCACGACAAGTAGCTTACAAACCTACGACAAGTGGCTTACAAACCCACGAACATCCTGGTTCTGTACAAGTTCCCGAGTCCTGATGTGATGAGATATTCTACAGGAAGAAGCTTGCAAAACTACTTCAAAATGGTTTTACAAAATGATCTTCAAACTGCTTTTCAAAATGTTTTAGTCTTAAAATATTCTTTGTTTTTGTTTTTAAATAAACTCTTGTTTTAAACTTCGTTTGTTTTTAAAACTAACTTCTGATTTTTAAATATTCTTTTATAATATTTATATACTTGATATTTAAAATCAAATTTATATATACATTCTAAAAATATATTTTTCTACTCTTCTTTATTTTAAAACATAGGAAAATTAGTTTATTTTACTCCAGAATCATTTCATCTTGTTTTCCTTTCAATACCATTTACAAAACAAATTTTACATTATTTTTAACTAAGGGATGTCGACATAATGGGATACCCCATGTCGACATGGTGGCCGTTAAATTTAAAAGTTTCAAATTTCAAAAGAAGTGTCTATTCGTTTAAATATCTTCACGAATGGTTATGACCGTTACTGGTCTATAAATAGCCTTCACAAACGAATTTTTTAACTAACTATTTTCTTCACTCCTTCTTCTCCACAAATCCATATTGTAAAATTTTCATATTTTTAAGATCGTGCCGATATTCTACCAAATTCTCAAGTGAATCAAATTAGAATCTCATTCTTGTTTGATTCTTTGTCCTCTCTCGAAGATCAAAGTGCTATTCAGAGTTATATGATTATTTTGTAATCAAAATTTTATCGAGTCTCTCTATAAGGTGTGGTTGTGCCTGGAAATCAATTGGGTGATCTTGTGTCCCGTAAATCAAGAGAGTTTGCCCCGAACTCGAAGACAGGAGGGTACCTCAAGGCCTTTAGAAATTAAGGATTGTAATCTCGACATTGGTATAATAAAAATCTATACAAGGTGTTTGCCTTGGTGCCGGACTGGATATAGGGTAACTCCAAACCAGTATAAAATCCGGTGTGTTCTTTCCTTTTACTGCTTTTTATTTACTTTCTACATCTGTGTTTGATTCTGTGATTGTTCTGTGATTAAGTTCTGCATTTGTTTGTGTCATAATTTTAATTTAGTCCATATAAATCTTAGAATCCATTAAACACTATTAACCCCCCTCTAGTGTTAAATTAGCCTTAAGATCCTTAATCCGCACTCTCTTTCATCCCGTCCTACGTCCAGTCTCGAAACTCCCCTTCGAAATTTCACTAACCAATTGCCCTCGCTTCGCCCGGAGGGATAGGCTTGTTACAGTAGAAATCTTTCGTCAAGAATGTGCTCTAATTAACACTGATATCGACAATACGTACAAGTCTTCCTATAATCTCCACTGGATATGTATAGATATGAATATGTGTGTGCTTTGGAAATATGGAAGAAAACTGAACCAAAGTTAATGATCTTTGGTTGAAATATTGATAGCAAATATGAGTAACTTGAATTTGAGTGCAAAGTAGATATAGAGAATAGAAATCAGAAATTAGTTACTTTAATCGTAGAATCACTAATGTATTTATAGTTGTGAAAAGATTGATTTGAAGTGTTGCTACAATTTCTTTTTATTTCAGATTTTGACGGTTGAATATTTTAAAAAATTCCTAGAGCCAAATACAGACATTTGGATTGTGATGACCAGATGTCTGGTCATGTATTATCTGGAAAAATTCCAGAGGCTGGGACCACACATCTGGAGGCACAGTACCTAACGTCTGGATTTTGTAAAATCTGTTTTTTGTGTAAATGTGTGTATTTTATATCATATACAAAACCCGGGGGATTTTACATATTATTTCTGAGATTTGTATACAATATTTATCTCTCTACTGCTGTGATCCATGCTCCATGCTCCATGCTTCGATTTGTATCCTTGAGTATCTGCAAGAATAAGATACGAGATATGAAACGACCCGAAATTTTCGATCTCGAAAATTTCAGATAGTTAGGAAAAGAAGAAAATAAATAGAAAATCATACTCAGAATCTCACATTCGCAGCGGATAAAATATAATATCAAATAATATTATTTACACAAAGAAACTATATCAGTCAATTACATTTAAATACATCAGAGTTACAACATTTCACAATCACTGGACAGTTAAAATAACTTGTCCCAGATAAATAACAATATATCACAGCGGAATACACTCCATACGTTCCTGCCATCCAGCTCGCCATCAGAGCTCCATAACGTCCTCACCTGAAAATCTATAATACTCGGTCTGACCCGAACATTACATCAAAGTAACACCCGGGTCAGGCTGGAAACCAGCGTGAGTAAACCCATATAATATGAAATACCAAGCTATGTAACAAAAGTGAATAACCAGGGTAACTCGTACTCTCTACAAGTTCTAACCTTATTTAACTCGACCATTTATCTCAAACAATATCCAAGAACTGTTATCCAGTTTAATTATCCATGATACTTAACTTATTTCATTCCAGCCTGTTTGCTTCTAAACTCAAATTTATAAAAATCGAAGTGGTTTCGAGTACTCGCTGATACCCGACCCCGGTCTCTTCGAATCCAATATCATCGAAATTCCAGATTAATTGGATACAAATCAATTATAATACAGGGTATCATAGTCACACAGCAAAAAAATTATCGATAGACAACTCACAATATCACAGTTCAATCCATCATAGCATATCACAATACATTACAAGTTATCAGACTAGATATAAATCTAATCATTCAATACCATTCAATCATACATAATCAAGTTAAATTAGATGTTCAATCTCAACTTAATTTCCAACTTTAATTACTTAGATTACCTTTAATCCTGCTTACTGAAGTTAAAATAAATTTTACAACTTAATTAATCAATCATTTAAATAAACACTTTTATTTAAAAGAATGATTAAGAGAATTATCAAAAACTTAATTATGTTAATTTTTAAACAACTTGTTAACATTCTAACCTTTACCCGAGTCAACCCAGTACTTACCCGAACCAAAACCCGAGCCTTCCATCTCTCTTTTTCCCCTTTTTTTTAACTTTGTTTATTTTTAAATTTCAAAACAGTAAAACAAGATAAACCCACTCGATCCTACTCGAAGCCAGACCCGAGCAAATCCTTCCTTTCCCCGAGACCAACCCCGAGACACTCCACTCCTCCCTTCGAAAACATCACTGATATACAGCGATTCCTTTAAGTAATTATCCTTTCAATTACTTTTATTAACTGATTAACCTTAATTACTTTCATTAAGTAATTAACCTTTAAAACATTTTACCTTTCTTAATTAACTTCTTAATTACATTATTAAGTTTTAAAATAAACTTTAAAATAAAGGTTATATATATCTTAAATACTTTTAAAACTTAGTTAATTTAAAATAATTTAATTTAAAAACCTTTTAACCAATTCTAAACTTGGATAAACATTTATTATTTACAAAAGAACTGGTTTTAACAAATTTGTTTTAAATAAAACTTGATTTTGTTTTAAAAGTTAAAACTATTTTTACCCTCAATTTCCAGACCCAAGAAAAAGCAAGAAAATCCCGAGCTCAACCTCGGCAAACTCCCCTCCTCTCGTCTTCGAGTCAAACCATGATTTTCTTCGAGACATACCCAAGAAAAACCATATCTTTCTCAATCACTACAACATCACCCTGACACAACATATACGCGTGCACGTGTACCGACACTCTGGTCATCTCCGACCAATGCCGCTACCACATGCAGGTCATCATCGACCTACTCGACCCAAGCAATCACCCAGAACCCATGACTACCACCAGAATTGAAATCGAACAAGTCGACACCACTTCGGTCTCAAACCAGTCAACGAAATCCTCCTCGCTCCGACACTGCCGACCACCTGACACCATGTAACTTTGACCAGAGGTGCACCTCGACATGATCCTTCGATCCAACCATCTCCGATTGGTTCGATCCACCCACGACGTCAAAATCGTCCCGACTATTTCATCGAACAAAACTTAAAAAAACGCTAATTCATCGACGCGCCACCTCCACGGCGATGTAGAAATTTCATCACCATTTTTCTCGTGATCTCCAACCTTCCTTCTACCTTCAACAGCAATCACGCTACCCAGTTTATTGTCAATCACCGGAATTTGACCCGGGGGATTTTACATATTATTTCTAAGATTTGTATACAATATTTATCTCTCTACTGCTGTGATCCATGCTCCATGCTTCGATTTGTATCCTTGAGTATCTGCAAGAATAAGATACGAGATATATATGTACAATTATAATTATATGGTTTGTCGTCATCAAAACTTGTAGATAGGAGTTCCTAACATTCTCCCCTTTTTGATGATGACAAACTATGTAACATAAAATATATTTTACTCTCCCTGTATATATGTATATCATATGTTATCCTCCCCCCGTGTGTACGCATATTTCTCCCCCTTTTGGCATTATAAAAAAGAATAGAGAAAATAGAAAATGTTATCTAAAACATAGAACTTGTAGTACATGATAACTGAAACATTAGTACATAGAATGAGAAATGCATAAAAGAAAAATATAGTGGAAGAAAACTAGAAACTACTGGTAATGGTGAGACGAGTTAGAAAAACTTCCATAGTTATCATAACAACCCCAAAAAGCTGAAGGATCAGAGGTGTACTCAGGCCAATGACATGGATAATTATATTCTTCATCCTCTTGAATAGACAGCCCCTGAAAAGCCATGTACCCCTGCTGATGGGGTGAAGGATCTTGCATATTAAAGTCCTCACTTTCCTCTTCATCTGTTTCCTTTAATGGTTCTTCTTCTATGGCTTCTTTTCCTCATGGTTTATTTGAAGACCCTGGAATAGAAGAGATATATAGAGCAGGTGAAGGAGGTGATGGTTATGAGAATGAGGACCGGGATGATGATCGACCATGAACTTTCCCCATTACTTTTTTAAGAGTAGATACAATCTTATCTAGTTTTTTCTCGATCCTACTCGAAGCCAGACCCGAGCAAATCCTTCCTTTCCCCGAGACCAACCCCGAGACACTCCACTCCGCCCTTCGAAAACATCACTGATATACAGCGATTCCATTAAGTAATTATCCTTTCAATTGCTTTTATTAAATGATTAACCTTAATTACTTTCATTAAGTAATTAACCTTTAAAACATTTTACCTTTCTTAATTAACTTCTTAATTACATTATTAAGTTTTAAAATAAACATTAAAATAAAGGTTATATATATCTTAAATACTTTTAAAACTTAGTTAATTTAAAATAATTTAATTTAAAAACCTTTTAACCAATTCAAAACTTGGATAAACATTTATTATTTACAAAAGAACTGGTTTTAACAAATTTGTTTTAAATAAAACTTGATTTTGTTTTAAAGGTTAAAACTATTTTTACCCTCAATTTCCAGACCCGAGAAAAAGCAAGAAAATCCCGAGCTCAACCTCGGCAAACTCCCCTCCTCTCGTCTTCGAGTCAAACCATGATTTTCTTCGAGACATACCCGAGAAAAACCATATCTTTCTCAATCACTACAACATCACCCTGACACAACATATACGCGTGCACGTGTACCGACACTCTGGTCATCTCCGACCAATGCCGCTACCACATGCACGTCATCATCGACCTACTCAACCCAAGCAATCACCCAGAACCCATGACTACCACCAGAATTGAAATCGAACAAGTCGACACCACTTCGGTCTCAAACCATTCAACGAAATCCTCCTTGCTCCGACGCTGCCGACCACCTGACACCATGCAACTTTGACCAGAGGTGCACCTCGACATGATCCTTCGATCCAACCATCTCCGATTGGTTCGATCCACCCACGACGTCAAAATCGCCCCGACTATTTCATCGAACAAAACTAAAAAAACGCTAATTCATCGACACGCCACCTCCACGGCGATGTAGAAATTTCGTCACCATTTTTCTCGTGATCTCCAACCTTCCTTCTACCTTCAACAACAATCACGCCACCCAGTTTATTGTCGATCACCGGAATTTGACCCAAATGCATCTTTCGTTCAACTCGCAATTTCCCACAATTTACCAAACTAAAAATCTTGATTTTGTTCTTAAAATTCATGGTTTTTGGAATCGAGTTAGGTAATGTAAGTGACATTCGAAACCGTGATACTCGAAATTGACAAGATTTTAAGTTTTCTATGTATATTTTAAATTTTCCAGAAAAACTTAAACTAACTATCATTAAAAATATTTTTACAATTAGGATCTAGTTTATTCAAGCATTTTTCATTTAAACATCAATGCCTATAAGAGAATGATGGAAGAGATTTTGATTTATGATTCTGTTTCTAGCCTGTAAACACAAGAATAGGTATATATGCCTATATAACAGACATGCACTGATATATTCACATTCATACAACATTTTCCACAATAACTACAAGTATTAATCCTAAAATATCAAGATATATTAACAGATTCAAGCTTAGGTGTGTTAGTTTACTCACAGTTTTCAATACTACTGCTAGCTTTGCTTTGTTTTTGATCTTCTCTGTTTAGCTTCAACTTTGCTGTCCTGGTTCCTTTTGTAAATTAATGGTAGCTCTTGTTCTTATATTTTTTTCTTTCGTTTGAATGTTTCTCTGGTCTCTACAAGGCGGTGGCAAATATATTATATATATATATATATATAGAAGTGAAGTGTACTGGAGAAGCTAAGGCCTTTGTACAGGCTGAGATATTTTGTTATATATACTTTTATTTTATTTCTTTTCTTCCTTTATAATCTTGACTTGATTTGATATTATAAGAGAAGGATTTGATATATTGTTTGCTTGAGATGATATGCATTAATTCTATGTCCCCTTAAGTGTGTACATATATATATCCATTCCTATGTATATACATACTTCATACCTATGTCTACAAATACGGTTTTGTCATGGTTACCTTAAACCCCCACATATATATATATATATATATCCATATATACATATATATATATATCATTGTCATTTGTCATTATTCTATATGTATTTACATTTATACAATTTCATGCATTTTAGTTCATGTGGCAATTGTATATATATATATACACACACATTATATGACTTATATGCTTGCGAATATTTTTAACATCATAAGCTTGTACATGTTTAATTATCATAACGTTTGTATATCTATATATACTTGTATGGATATCCCATATCAATCTAAGTAGTGGACTTCCTATATACGATTTATTTTATTTTATTATTATTATTTTTTTCGTAAGATCCATCATATTTCAGAGATTTTGTAATTCCATATTTATTATAGTTTTTAAATCGATTTATATATCCAGTATTTCAATTATCAGAAATTCATTTGCTCGAACCATCAGAAATTAATTATTCTGATTTAAACCAGTTAATTATCCAATTAACAGACGTTAAAAAAAATCCGGGTCATCACATTCCTCCCCCTTTGAATCTCTTCGTCCTCGAAAAGGAACGAAACGAATTTATGAAAATGTTTAAAATCAGATAAATATTCTTAGATCACTTTTAAAACACTTTTTAATATCTATATAATATTGTTTCAAAGTAGTTTTTATAAAAATACTTTTATAACTCGATGTTTCAACAAGTCCATCCTTGTTCTCATAGAAATTCGGTCATACGTTGATCAGGCGTAGGACTGAAAATCTATAAATACTTGGTAAACCCGTTTTCAACACCCATTGAAAATACTTGGAAAATAATTTTATTGAAAACATCGAAAATAGTTTTTGAAAATAGAGGAAATATCTTTGGTGAGAATGCTCTGGAAATCATCACCCACATCCATGGTCGCAGTTACATCCTGGGTTACGTTGCCATCGCAGCAAAAGTCCATGTAACTGTAGGCACTCCACGCCCCTCGATTACGCCATGGAACCCACAACAGATCGTAGTTACATTCCAGGGTTACGTTGCCATCACATCAAAAGTCCATGTAATTGTAGGCATCAGCGCCCTCGATTTTCGCTGTCAAAAATGAAACTTCTCCACTCCCACATAGGTCGCAGTCTACCGATATAAAATCAAACATAGACTGTTGGCTCTCAGCGGCATACACGACTTTCGCTATGTTACCATAGTGTCGCAGTCTACCAATATGAAATCAAACATAGACTATTGGCTCTCAGCGGCACACACGACTTTCGCTATGGTCTGCAGTAGATCGCAGTGACATCGAGTTACATTGTCATCACAGTATAACCCAAATGCCTCTGTAGGCATCAGCCCCTCGACTTTCGCTACCAAATAATCCTTAGGAACTAGTTTTGTCCGGACTCCTCACAGGATCAACTTTAGAACCTCCCCCTTTGAGGCTCAAGGCAGTACGAACCTATGGTACTCCTGAGAAGTTCATTTCAAGGGAGCGCCTTTTTCCCCAGAGCCACTTCAAAACACTTTATACTATACACATATAGTATTTTTCAAATCATACACCGAGTATGAATTTCATATAAAGCTCCTTTATAAAATCGATTCCCAAAATCGATAATTCTCATATTAGGCTTTTCCAAATCCCAAATTTGATTTTCCTCAAAAATCATTTTCACAAAATCCTTTTTTTTATATATACATAAATATAATAATCTTGGAAAATCTTTGGTTCAATTCATACTTGTATAAATTCATTTTTATACTTCAAATACTTCCAAAACCCTTTTTCTCCTAGTAATAGATTCATTAAGGGGAGTTTACCATATATAACAAAGATATATAACTTTGTTTATTTTAAATCAAATATTCAAATTTGATTACTCTTTTGTAAAGTCATTTACCAAATTACTTACTTCCATAAAGTAAATTTTTACCATAGGAATATCCAATTTCCACTTTATTTCATCATATATTTCACAAAATATACTTTCAATTTCAAAAATCATTTACAATTCTTATCCACAAATTTTCAATATCAATTTTATTCAAACTTGTACGATGTACACATATCATCCGTACGCTATATCAATCTGATCGCTCACTCGATCACACAATTCCACTTTCGAACTAGTATTGTCCACCCAACTTCCTAGTGCAGACTCAGATTTGGTTTCTTGATCAGAAACCGTATTCTCCTTGCATAGTCACAACTATGATAGAGAATATCCAGAACCAATCAAAAATCCATATCCAGGTTCGCCGTCGAAAATCGAGCGAAAAATCTCAACTCGGATCGATAATACTATCTCGAAATTCTGTGCTCGAATCTGGATCAAATCACTATGTGAATAGAATAATATACGTACATCCTACGTATTTATCTTCATTGATTATCAGTTAAATCAATTCCCTTTCTATTCGTCCTCACTTATTCACATTTGCCTTAATCCTCATTTGGATTATCACTTCAATTCTTATCTCAATTGGGTACTTAATCATAAACAGTTTGTACTTTGACCAGCTTAAATTTAGAAAATAGATTGAAATTTTTTAAAATAAATAAGTAGTTGAAAAATAATTATTTACTGTAAAATAGCTGTAAAACAGTTAAGTAACTATAAGATAGTTGAAAAATAGTAAAATAATTACAAATTAGTTGTAAAATGGTAACTATAGTAATTAGTTTATAAAACAGTTGTAAAATAGTTAAATAGTTCCAAAAATAATTGTAAAATAAGTATAAGATAGTTAGGGGTTTAAGAAGAAAGATTGTATAGTAAATAGTTTGGAAAAATAGATTTGTATTAAAACAATTTATTTTGAAAATAGTCCAGAGCCAAACTGTTCAACTTCCCAATCTCCATTTCAATCAATTTCCCATTAAATTGATCCAGTCCCAATTCAAGTTGAATTATCCACAATTTCTTTCCTAAATTCAAATCAAATTCCATTTGATTTTAAACATATTCACTTTAATTACAATACCAAATTATTTAAATTAATTTAGACCAATTTCAAATTGAATCCACTTCAATTTCAAATCATTTTAATTTCTATATGAATTAATCCCAATTCCCAATTGAATTTTAACTCATTCATCTTTAATTTTATTTCAAATTAATCCAATTCAAATTTTCCATTCGAATTTTATACTTATCCATCTTCCATTCTAGTTAATTCAAACTAAATTCAATTTGAACTAATGAAATCTGAATCTCAACTTTAAACCATCTCGAACTATATAAATTTGAGTTAAATTTTCAAATGTTGATTTAACCCCTTAAATCAAATCAACCTTTATTTTTAAATCAATAATCCAAATCTTTAAATAATTTAATTCTGAGTCCAATTCTCAAAATTCCATTTAAAATTATCTTTACTTAACTTATTTCAAAGTTCAAATAAGAGTTCAAAACAATTTTAATTTACAAATTCAATTATTCAAATTTTCTGTTCAAAGTAATTCCATATCCTTAATTTCAAATTAAAGTATAATTTCCCTTTAATCACAATAATGGATATATTACCACACTACATTCCTCATTCATTTAAACAAATCCAATTCACAATTTAATGATTAATAACAAGAGGATGACATCATCCAATTTATTTTAAAACATCCATCCATTTTCAATTTCCAGATCTCAAACCCATTTTGAGATCACACAATCTCCCAATTCAAATTAACCATTTAACTTCCCAAGTTAAATCTCAATTTCATCTTGAAATTTCCAATTCAAGTTGCTTGTTAACTTATTTAACTTTCCCAAAGTTAAATTCAATTTACTTAATCTAGACAACCTTACCCAATTTGAATTCCCATTCCAAACTTTAAACTTCACATTAATAATCTTATAAGTTCAAAAACTTATCATCTTGGGTATCACATCTCATTTCAAATTTAGAACTCAACATTTGGAGTTTATTTCAAACCATCTTTGATATTATGAATATTCCTCATATATACATATTATTTCATTTGTACACCAAGACACACTTTCAATTTTAAACCGTTTTTGGTTCCAATTCAAAACAATTTCCTTTATAATTTCCAAAATAACTCTTGTTTTAAAACAGGATTCTTATGTTTAGAATATCCTGAATAATATTATTTATCATATCTTTTAACATTTTGAAACACTCCCAAAATTTTCTGGACTTTAGATTCTTAAACTTCACAATCTAGATCATCTTCAGTTCCAATTTATAAGTCATACTTATCTAAAACATTTCATTTTGCTTACCCATTAATTCACATCTTATTATTAAGCACAACAATCATTTATGATAATAACCAAGATTATCTGGAAACCAATTCATTATTATCTTATTCTGAAACTTTTCTCCAAATTCAAGATTTTAATTTCAGTTTGAATCCATTTCAAACTTACCTTTATTTAATTTCAATTTGGTTGTATTTTTATTACCTCTTAATTTAATTCCAAAAATTTTAACAACCAATTTCCTTAACATTTATTAGTAAGAATATCGCTTTATATATATCAAAATATATTCTTATAAAATCATTTAAAATCTTTATATAAGAAAATAACAAGTACGCTCTCATATATATATGTACGCTCAACTCATTCTAGGGTACTATTAACCCTATCCTTATGAGTAAACCCACCAGAGCCAAGGTTCTCGCTTAACCTTTCTGCTCTGATACCAAATGAAACGACCCGAAATTTTCGATCCCGAAAATTTCAGATAGTTAGGAAAAGAAGAAAAGAGATAGAAGAAGAAGAAACAGAAAACCAAACTCAGAATCTCACATTCGCAGCGGATAAAATATAATATCAAATAATATTCTTTACACAAAGAAACTGTATCAGTCAATTACATTTAAATACATCAGAGTTACAACATTTCACAATCACTGGATAGTTAAAATAACTTATCCTAGATAAATAACAATATATCACAGTGGAATACACTCCATACGTTCCTGCCATCCAGCTCGCCATTAGAGCTCTAGAACGTCCTCACCTGAAAATCTGTAATACTCGGTCTGACCCGAGCATTACATCAAAGTAACACCCAGGTCAGGCTGGAAACCAGCGTGAGTAAACCCATATAATATGAAATACCAAGCTATGTAACAAAAGTGAATAACCAGGGTAACTCATACTCTCTACGAGTTCTAACCTTATTTAACTCAACCATTTATCTCAAACAATATCCAAGAACTGTTATCCGGTTTAATTATCCATGATACTTAACTTATTTCATTCCAGCATGTTTGCTTCTAAACTCAAATTTATAAAAATCGAAGTGGTTTTGGGTACTCGCTGATACCCGACCCTGGTCTCTTCGAATCCAATATCATCGAAATTCCAGATTAAGTGGATACAAATCAATTATAATACAGGGTATCATAGTCACATAGCAAAACAATTATCGATAGACAACTCACAATATCACAGTTCAATCCATCATAGCATATCACAATACATTACAAGTTATTAGACTAGATATAAATCTAATCATTCAATACCATTCAATCATACATAATCAAGTTAAATTAGATGTTCAATCTCAACTTAATTTCCAACTTTAATTACTTAGATTACCTTTAATCCTGCTTACTGAAGTTAAAATAAATTTTACAACTTAATTAATCAATCATTTAAATAAACACTTTTATTTAAAAGAATGATTAAGAGAATTATCAAAAACTTAATTATGTTAATTTTTAAACAACTTGTTAACATTCTAACCTTTACCCGAGTCAACCCAGTACTTACCCGAACCAAAACCCGAGCCTTCCATCTCTCTTTTTCTTCTTTTTTTAACTTTGTTTATTTTTAAATTTCAAAATAGTAAAACAAGATAAACCCACTCGATCCTACTCGAAGCCAGACCTGAGCAAATCCTTCCTTTCCCCGAGACCAACCCCGAGACACTCCTCTCCTCCCTTCGAAAACATCACTGATATACAGCGATTCCATTAAGTAATTATCCTTTCAATTACTTTTATTAACTGATTAACCTTAATTACTTTCATTAAGTAATTAACCTTTAAAACATTTTATCTTTCTTAATTAACTTCTTAATTACATTATTAAGTTTTAAAATAAACTTTAAAATAAAGGTTATATATATCTTAAATACTTTTAAACTTAGTTAATTTAAAATAATTTAATTTAAAAACCTTTTAACCAATTCAAAACTTGGATAAACATTTATTATTTACAAAAGAACTGGTTTTAACAAATTTGTTTTAAATAAAACTTGATTTTGTTTTAAAAGTTAAAACTATTTTTACCCCAAATTTCCAGACCTGAGAAAAAGCAAGAAAATCCCGAGCTCAACCCCGGCAAACTCCCCTCCTCTCGTCTTCGAGTTAAACCATGATTTTCTTCGAGACATACCCGAGAAAAACCATATCTTCCTTGATCACTACGACATCAGCCTGACACAACATATACGCGTGCATGTGTACCGGCACTCTGGTCATCTCCGACCAATGCCTCTACCACCTGCAGGTCATCGTCAACCTACTCGACCCAAGCAATCACCCAGAACCCATGACTACCACTAGAATTGAAATCGAACAAGTCGACACCACTTCGGTCTCAAACCAGTCAACGAAATCCTCCTCGCTCCGATGCTGCCGACCACCTGACACCATGCAACTTTGACCAGAGCTGCACCTCGACATGATCCTTCGATCCAACCATCTCCGAGTGGTTCGATCCACCCACGACGTCAAAATCATCCCGACTATTTCATCGAACAAAACTAAAAAACGCTAATTCATCGACGCGCCACCTCCACGGCGATGTAGAAATTTCGTCACCATTTTTCTCGTGATCTCCAACCTTCCTTCTACCTTCAGCAACAATCACGCCACCCAGTTTACTGTCGATCACCGGAATTTGACCCAAATGCATCTTCCGTTCAACTCGCAATTCCACAATTTACCAAACTAAAAATCTTGATTTTGTTCTTAAAATTCATGGTTTTTGGAATCGAGTTAGGTAATGTAAGTGACATTCGAAACCGTGATACTCGAAATTGACAAGATTTTAAGTTTTCTATGTATATTTTAAATTTTCCAGAAAAACTTAAACTAAATATCATTAAAAATATTTTTACAATTAGGATCTAGTTTATTCAAGCATTTTTCATTTAAACATCAATGCCTATAAGAGAATGATGGAAGAGATTTTGATTTATGATTCTATTTCTAGCCTGTAAATACAAGAACAGGTATATATGCCTATATAACAGACATGCACTGATATATTCACATTCATACAACATTTTCCACAATAACTACAAGTATTAATCCTAAAATATCAAGATATATTAACAGATTCAAGCTTAAGTGTGTTAGTTTACTCACAGTTTTCAATATTGCTGCTAGCTTTGCTTTGTTTTTTATCTTCTCTGTTTAGCTTCAACTTTGCTGTCCTGGTTCCTTTTGTAAATTAATGGTAGCTCTTGTTCTTATATTTTTTTCTTTCGTTTGAATGTTTCTCTGGTCTCTACAAGGCGGTGGCAAATATATATATATATATATAGAAGTGAAGTGTACTGGAGAAGCTAAGGCCTTTGTACAGGCTGAGATATTTTGTTATATATACTTTTATTTTATTTCTTTTCTTCCTTTATAATCTTGACTTGATTTGATATTATAAGAGAAGGATTTGATATATTGTTTGCTTGAGATGATATGCATTAATTCTATGTCCCCTTAAGTGTGTACATATATATATCCATTCCTATGTATATACATACTTCATACCTATGTCTACAAATACGGTTTTGTCATGGTTACCTTAAACCCCCACATATATATATATATATCCATATATACATATATATATATATATCATTGTCATTTGTCATTATTCTATATGTATTTACATTTATACAATTTCATGCATTTTAGTTCATGTGGCAATTGTATATATATATATACACACACATTATATGACTTATATGCTTGCGAATATTTTTAACATCATAAGCTTGTACATGTTTAATTATCATAACGTTTGTATATCTATATATACTTGTATGGATATCCCATATCAATCTAAGTAGTGGACTTCCTATATACGATTTATTTTATTTTATTATTATTATTTTTTTCGTAAGATCCATCATATTTCAGAGATTTTGTAATTCCATATTTATTATAGTTTTTAAATCGATTTATATATCCAATATTTCAATTATCAGAAATTCATTTGCTCGACCCATCAGAAATTAATTATTCTGATTTAAACCAGTTAATTATCCAATTAACAGACGTTAAAAAAAATCCGGGTCGTCACAATATATATATATATGTACAATTATAATTATATGGTTTGTCGTCATCAAAACTTGTAGATAGGAGTTCCTAACAGTTACTGATAATTCGGTTTCACTTTACAACCATCCCACAACGATCTCTTAGCGGCATCAAATAAATCATAAATTTTTTTTGCTCCCACATTCGGTTTTTCTTCGACATTGACGTCTTCACCGTCAACTTGAACAGTAGAGAACATTGATCGTGCTGCATCTTCCACCATACCTTCTATTGGATTCGTCATAACAGCATCGACCTCTGATCCAACGGGATCAGCTGTCGGTGCAACAAGTTCTCCAAGACGATCCCATAAATAATAATTTGGCACAATTCCAGATTTATACAAATGTACTTTAACCGTATCTGGTATCCAATGCTTCAAATGTTGACACTTACTACAAGGGCAACAAAGTTTTTTGTTATTTCGATTATTAGATATTGCGAATCTAATAAATTCGTGTACACTATTATAGAAATGTTCTTTCACCTAACCTTTCATTCTAGTTCTGACTTCATACATCCATGTACAGTTGACAAAATAATCGAACATTGTTCCTAATTTAGAAAAATAGGTTAGTAATTTCGACAGCACTTCACTTCACTTCTATTCTATGCACAACTTCTCACCCAAGTGATATATTGTTGTTGTTTTATTTTCTAAAATAAAGTAAAACCTTTTAGGACTAAAGGCTTCACACACCACATTTCTGTCTAATTTCGACAGCACTTCACTTCACTTCTCTTCTATGCATAACTTTGCATCCAGGAGGAGTATTTTTGTTGTTGTATTTTCTCAAATAAATTAAAACCTTTTGGGACTAAAGACTTTAATTTGTGGTTGTTGTATTTGTTATAATACCACTTAATGCTTATTTTCAAATCAATATTATATTCATTTCAAATTTTTTTAGATAATTGATTTTAGTACAATATTTGTTCGTATATAAATTTTATAGCTTTTTTAGAAAATCGATTTGAGTACATTATTTGTTATTGTTATATTCATTTGTTAACTTATTGGAAAATCGATTTCAGCGGTATATTTCTTCTTGTTATGTTCGTTTCTTAAGTTTAAAGAAAATAGATTTGAGTACAGTATTTGTTCTTGTCATATTCATTTCCTAACTTTTTGGAAAATCAATTTGAGTATAATATTTGTTGTTTTCATATTTATTTCTTAATTTTTTTTTTACAAAATCGATTTCAGTAGAATATTTGTTGTTGTTATATTCGTTACTTAACTTTTTACAAAATCGATTTTAGTACAATATTCGTTGTTGTTATTTTCATTTCTTAAACTTTTTACAAAATCGATTTAAGTATAATATTCCTTAAAGTTTTGTTAACTAAATTATACGTTTTATAACGTATTTTCAAACTCTTTTAACTAATTAAATTTTAATTTACGGGTTTTGTAAGCTAAAATTAAAAGTTAACACTAATAATAACAAACTAAAATAAATTAATCTTATACTAAGTACCAACAGTTATAATTAACACGCACTAATTAATTAAAGAATATTACTTATGTTTACCCATGCCTACTTAGAAACATATTAATCAATAATTATACATTAATTTTCACGTAAACTGTAACAAACACCGTTTTCCACTATAAAAAACATCCGCGTAAACTTATTAGTAAGCATATTAATCAATAATATTAATTTTCGAATTTTAAATCAATCCTAATTTTTAATTACAAATTAAACAATCAAACCAATTTACTAACATACACAAATCAACTAACACACTATTATCATCAACTAATACACAATAATCATCAATTTCAAATCAATAATCAACTAATTTTCTAAATTAGAGTTTTAATTTTATCTCTAAATCAACTAATAAACTATACATCATAATCATAAGGACAAAGATTCCAAAATTATTGAATATAACAAACTAAACAACTACAGTCCTTAACTACTATGCACTAAATATTTAATAATTTTGGAGCCTGTAGTTAATAAACTATGAAGTTAAGTATAACAAACTAAACAACAGTTCTTAACTACTTTAATGATCTGATTAGCATTGTCAGTTACGTCTAATAATTCTTTGATAGCATTTTCAACTACGTCATGCATGATCTTTTTTCTATTGACGTCGGTGTAGAATCAGAAAAGGAAAGGAAAGGAGAGAAAACAATTTTATAACAATATATAATATGCATAGGATCCATATTATTATGCATATTATTAAACTTCTAGACAGACTTCACGTATACTGAATTGATATTACAATGCTAACAGTTGATGTGCAAACTTTTAAATTTCATATGCGACATTTTAGCTTTCATTTGCGGACGATGTGTGGTTTGTAGTAATTCTCATATTTAACATATATGTAATATTTATTTTATCTTTTTACGTAGGAAGGGCCTTCCATCTGTGCTAGTTATTGTGTTGAAGGTATGAATCGCGTATTCTGCGTACTAATTGTTTTGTTTTTGCAAGTAAGCAGAGTACACCGCTGTGTACAAAAATTTACTTATCCTAAATATAGTAAGAACAAAATAAGCATGACGTTGGTTGATGTTTGAGTTAGTCCCAAACCAGAATTCCTTTTGCAATCAACCATTGATTTGTTTGCATTATACATCTGTGACATCATTCATTGTTTTAATTATAAAATTGACATACTTCCGAGGACAAACCGCCAGGTTAAACCTATTCCAGATATGCATGTCAAACATGATTATATGAATTGCTTTTTTTAGATATCATTAGTTTACATAATATTTTAGTAAACAATAATATTAAATAAAACGTTTTAATCACGCCACTTGGTCTGATGTTTATCTTCAATTCACTGTTTCCTCCTTCCTTATTCTATGAAACGGAACAAGAAAATAATAAAATATATATACTGAATGATTAAGTATACCGAAAACCTTTCAGACTGTACTTCACCTTGATTTCTATATTTCGTAAGTCTATAGTAACTAGGAGGGTGGCTCCCATTTTTGTTGCGAAAGTGGTTGAATTAGGGTACCTTTTTTTTTAAGAACAAAACGGGGCATTTGCAGAGGGTAGTTGATTGAAAGAGTTGGTTGAAAAAGCAACGTGTTAGATGATGCGAAAAAGCTATTTCGGTGGAACATTTGAAATGTGACTTTTAATTTAATCGATTTATAGTTAATTAATCGTTTATTTTTATTCTGTAACATACATTTAATTAAGGAGATTTTCACTTCAAGGGTTTATTTGTGCATGTAATAAGTTTTAAGAACACTATTTCTAAAAAAAATTAGTTTTAAGAACATTTTACAGGAAAAAGATAAAAGAATTTATCATTTTCAGTTATACAGAAATAATGATAAAAAGATTTATCATTTTCCTGTATAACTTAAAAAGATAAATGAATTTATCATTATCCTGTAAATTGTCCTTAAAACTAATTATTTAGAAGTGTTGTCCTTAAAACTTATTACCCTGAAAATAGAAGCCCTTCAACATAATTTCCACTTTAATTAAAGTTAAAAAATCAAAACACATTAAAATTAAATAAAATATCTTAAAAAATACCACAGAACTACAAATTTTTGAAAATCCTATTTGTTGGCACCATCTCGGTTTATCAAAAGGGTTTTTTTGTATAAAGAACAAAAATTTGTATTTTTTTGCCTCAAGGACACAACATAATTATTTTAGCCATAAGGACAAACATTCTTCCAAAATCAATGATAAGGACAAACATTCTTCCAAAATTAGTCATAAGGACAAACCGTCAAAATTATCAATCACCACTCGTCGCATCACCACCCACCGCCATCACCTGCACCACCAGCCTCATCGCCATCTCCAACACCACCCGCTGTCATCACATGCCACTGATAACTCTTAACATAAGATCTGATACCTAAAAACTGCTACCGACAACTAAAACTGATACCTAACAGCTGATACTCAAATAAACCACACATAATCTCCTAGGTTCTCAAATTTATCAAATTCGATCGCCATTATCTAAGTTTACAGTTCATTCTTAAACAAGCATTTCAATCATAACAATCATCCTTGTAGAAAATCAGTTCACAATCATATTTAAAGCACAAATAAACCACACATAATCAACATCTATCATGCTCATAAAATTGCATTGTTACATCATATAACAACGCTTTGACTCAAGCATCTCCATTCTCCAATGCAAGCCAGATCGAGTGACTCCACTCCAGCATAAGCACGGATTGCATTTAATTAAGCTAGTGTGGACAATAGTGAGCACGACGGCTGTTCATCTCTAGGTAAAAAATAAAATAGTTTTACAAAAATGATACGCACTGTTACTAAAACTGACACCTAAAAACCGATCCTCAAAATAATAGTGAAACTGATACTTAAACAAATTCATTAAATATTTGATACTAACGAAACACTAATTCAACTCAATGATCATCATATTTATTCTAACAACTTTATTTTTTTATATAATCAAACCAACAAAACAGTAAAAAAACTTCCATATTGCATTATTGTAAAAAATGATACTAAAAAAAAAATGATACCTAATAACTGATCCTCACTAAACTCGACACAACAATACATTATCAATCAAACCAATATGAATGCAAAAAAAAATTAAAAAATGTTTGCTTCAAGATGTAAATTTATTACAGTATAATAATTTTGTTATACAACAAAAATCACAAACTTAAAAATAACAAATATTTTCAAAAATGATACGTACAAACTGAAAAACTGATACCTAACAGCTGATACCACTTCTTTTTTCCTAATTCTTCCATGGTTTGCTCTTCTTCTTCCTCGATTGCTCTTCTTCTTCCATCATCAAGATCGATAACAACACCCCTACTGCAATCTTTCAACAAAGTAGCTCATCATCAACACTACATCTCCATTCATGTGCAGGTCATGACATATTCAACATAACTCACCTAGACATCACTTCAAGCAAACCTCAGAAGCCAGACATCAATTTAATTCAGGCACCAAAGGCCGAAGCACAACCCTCAAGAAATTCAGCAAGGCATCTCGAGCCTTTAGATCTTCAGATTCGGGTGGTGACAATAAAATCGATAACGACGGCTTCGAGGTTTGGGCGATGAGTTCTTCGACGATCACTTCCCCATCAATGAATTTTTTTTTGTTTTTCTCGTCGTTAATTTTCTTGTCCTACCGTAGAAAAAAGATATGAGCATTGTCCTTCAGACTAAAAATTCGAAGGCGGGCCCTTGATGCTAAAATGTTGTGAATTTATGTCCTTCACGATATTTTTCTGTTTATCAAATACGTTTGGCACACTTTTGCGTGCCGTTTATTTGCAATCGTCGACAACCACCAACTTTTTGCTAATTCGCCATTAAGAAATTGAATACCTCTTCGGATGCATAACAATTATCAATGCTTCAAAAAAAATCAAATTCTTCTCCTTCTTCAATGCGTTGAAGGCAAATAACCATATTTGCGTAGTTTACAGAATTTTATGTGAAACCTACAACGTTTGTGTTGATGCTTGTACTCGGACTTTCTGAATCTGTGCAAATTTTTTCATTTGTCTCTCGTGCATTCGGTCAATGATCTCGCACAACTTCTCATGGGATTCTCAGTGACGTCTTCTCGCTCCACTACGTGCTTTATTTGCACCAGAAGATGGACCAACGTGTGGAGTATGCTGCAATGGAAGGTTGTATGGTGAATTCAAATTTGGAATTTTTCCACAGTGGTTATTCGTCTCATCAAGTTGACTATAAAACTCATCAAAAGCTCATGTTATATCAAAATGGGTTTATGTAAGGGGAGGAATTTGTTGTTGCGGTGGTTCTTTGTTAGGTGTGGGCATATACGATGTTTCTTCAGTTTCATTCGTCGCTTGAAATAATTGTTGCATCAACTCCAAATTGTCAATTGGTCCTCTTTTATATTTCAAAATAATATGTCCAAATTCTTACAAGTAAAACCAAAAAAATAAAAAAACACCAAAAATACTATACCGCATGTATAAAATACATTTACACGACCATTCCACCATTCCTCGCTATCTATAACAGTTTGTCATTGAATATCCCAACAAGAACCAGTTTTGTTGCATAAACTTTCCCATTTAACCCATTCTCTTCTAAAACTATCGTATTTATGTCGGACTTTATTTTCGTCCATCGGTCCAATGTACGAAATAAGTTCTACAACTCGGTTGAACTTTTCCGTTACAACTTTGTGCACTCCTTTTTTATTATTACCGCAAGTAGTATACACTTCTATATCATGTTTCAGCAGAATCCAAGTAACTTCAGACGTTCAATTTTGTGGGCTCTTTCGTATTGACTACGACATTTTGAAATTTTAAAATTACAAAAGTTTGCAAAAATTATAAAAAAAATTATATACTGTAGATACGAAAAAATATACATAGAAACATAAAAATATACCTGAATATATATTCTGATTGACAAATAAAAATTGTTGATTTCTTGGATTGAAGGTATGGAATAAGTGGTGATGAAGGAGGGAATATATAGAAGGTGGGAGGAGGAAGAAGGAGGATGAGCCATTTGGGGGGGAATGAGTCTACGCGGTCGACGCGTCCTACGCTAACGTACTTTTTTCTCCCAACGGGCTATTGTGGAACGTTAAGGGACCAAAATAAACCTGCGAACGGTACTTAGTTTATACAAATATTATCGTCCTTTTACCCGTGTTTGGATATGCCAATCTCATCCATTCATTTATAATATTTTTATTAATTAAAATAAAAGAAAAATGTATGGTTGAATTGGAACTTTTGGGACACCAAAAATGGGACTATACGGTATGTACCACATTCAAGGGTGTACTCGCGGTCAATTTCTACCCGTCCATTTTTCGATGAGTTAGAAATTGGATCAGCTGGGAAACAAAATTTACTATGTTTTTTCTGCACGAGAAAATAAAAGTTTTGGAATGGTGCGTCGTTCTCGTTCCTTGTTCATTTTAATTTCACCTTCAAAAAATCTAATAATAAATAACAAAAAATTAAAAATAAATATTAAATAATAATAAATAATAAAACTTTAAAAAGTTCCATAGTTGGTAAAAGTAGTGATTTTTAGTAAAATAATAGAAAAACTACATATTTATAGAAAAAAACTATATTAACACTAATATAATATTTTCCTAAATATAAAAAGTTGCGCTTATAACGCTAATGACTAGTAGCTCAAGTGGTAAGATCTCTAGACTATGCATGCTCTTCTTAAATTAAGTATTACTCTTGTTATATACATTGATAACTTATACATTTTTCACACTACAAACACTACAACAAAACAACCATATTACAACTATTGGTTTACAACTAGCATAAGCTGACAGTTGTAATAGATATTTTATAATAACTGTTTATTTTTTACAGTTGTAATAAGGTTACCTCTAACAACTTTGTTCGCATGATAGTTGTAATATAAACATCTGAAAACCGCTTCATTTTTTACAATTGTAATATTTGTTTCCAAGGACTCTTTTCACGCTTCTCCAACAGCCGCTTCGTGAAAATTTCATTTCCCTCCCAACATTTCAGTAGCCGCTCTTTTCTTAAATTCCTAAAATAAACATCTTCGTCAAAATTTCTAAACCTAAAACCGCAATTCCATCCCACGTTGTTCTCGCCGCCTAGAACAACACATGCTCCATTCCTCATTTTCAAAACCCTAGCCATTTTATTATCGTTTTCAACTTTTCCTAAAATAAAAACTTCAGCCGCCTATCTCCAATCTCCAATCGCGGCTTCGGTCTCCACATCGCCGACGCCTCTCCAATCGCGGCTCCTATCTCAACATCGCCACATCGCCCTATTCTTTTCTGGATTCCCGATCGTGATTGAGATCCAACGTCAAATCGTCACAAGTTCAGCCGCTATCTCCATTCTCCAATCGCGGCTGAGATCCAACGTCAATCCAACATCAACACAAAAGATATCTTCAATCGTCAGTCGTCAATCCACAGTCAATCCGACAACTCCGACATCGCTCATTTCTGGATTCCGAACATCGCTTGGCCTAGGTATAATTTATGGACTTAATTTGAAAAGTTTGAATTAGATGCAGTATTTGATTTCTGGAAATTGATTTCTGGAAAAGTTTAAATCGTCTGATATGTTGGTTTCTGATTTTTGAAGTTGGAACTTGGATGCACTATAGTAGAATCATTGATTTATGCTAGATTGCTATATTGATTTATGCTTAATTGCGATATCGATTTATGCTATATTGCTATATTGAGTTATGCTAGATTAAATTTATTAACCATCTATAGTTTAAATATGTAATTTAAATAGTTTAAATCTGCAGTTTAAATCAGTAGTTTAAATAGTTTAAATGAATTGTTTAGTGTAGAAGAATTTATAGTAATAGTTTAAATGAATCTGTAATTTAAATCTAGTTAGCATTGCGATGTTTAAAAGCTTTGAGTTGTATAAAGAATTGGTTACCATCTGATATTGGTAAGAATTTTATATTTTTCTACATGTTTTGAACATGTATAAAGGATTGTTTCACTTGATCCGCCGGCATCATCTCATATGTGTATATTTTATTTTTGGTAAATACTGAGAGATAAATGAGGTCCAAGGAGAATGAATTATAGATTAGAAAATAGTTTCTAAGCTTGCTGCTAAGCTTGATGTTGCAAGCTTAGCTTGCTTAAAAGCATGATGTTGCAAGCTTGCAACAACAATCATGCTTGCTTTTAAGCTAGCTGTAGTAAGCTTGCTGTTGCAAGCTTACAACAGCAAGCTTAGTACCAAGCTTAGCTTGCTTAAAAGCATGTCGTTACAAGCTTGCAACAGCAAGCAAGCATGCTTTGAAGCAAGCTGTAGCAAGCTTGCTACTAAACTTGCGCAAGCTTGTTGTAGCAAGCTTGAGAAGCAAGCTTGTTGTAGCAAGCTTGATAAGTTGTAGCTTGCTAGCATTAGCAAGCTAGCCACAACAACTCTTTAATGACAAATTTTCTTTTGTAATGACTAAATTTCTTTTTTTTATTGCAACTAATACATAACTTTGTATTTTTGCAGGGCGATTTTTTGAAAGCTCAACTACTTAATGGAGAAAGAATGCAACATTTCAAGTTGCTATAATAAAATGATTTATATTTAATGTACACTCCCTTCTTTGTTCTTTCTCTTTAGCCAAATCAAGTATTTAATTGATTTTATATAAGGTTGCCGACAACCAAACAATACTTTGAGTCAGATTTGATTGCAGCAGTAGGACCTAATGCTAGTTAACAAATAAATAATAAATCCTTTTATTGTGGAAAAATGGAAAGTAAACAACCAAGAGAGTGAGTGCTCAGTTTTGGCTATGTTTGTCTATAATCTTAAGGTGTTTATTATAATGTTAAGTTGTTTACTGCTTTCCTTAAGAACTTGTATGGTCACATTCTACTATAAAACCTTGGATAATCATGGAATTAAGTTAATGTTCAGGGGCATGTGCAATGGTCTGGTAAGAGAAGAAATATGTCTGGGGATTCATCAAGAGAGAGATTGGGATTCATCAATTGAGGTTATAATCCCTGCATTAATTGCTCCGTACAAGGCAGCCGCTTCTCTATCTCAACCGTTGATACCACCGCATTCAGAAGATGTTTGATTCGAGAAAAGGTTGCATTTGTGTTTTAGAGTATTAAGTTTGCCAGTATTATGCTTAGAAACTAGGATCTTTTGCAATAATAAAGATTACCAATTTGTTTCAGGTTACTTGTTGCAGTAAATCTGGATAAGTAGATGCCCTTCAAGCGGATGTTTGTTTTTGCAATCATCTTTAACAATAAAGAATGGATATATATTACTGTGATGGTGTATAATTTATAGTTTGTATTATGAATATAAAGTTGTGATGTCTTCTCTGTGAATGAATTATGATCCCTTTGAATTTATGTCAATTTTTTTCCATTACTTATATGTTCTTACTACATTGCAAAATGTGTTTAAAAATTAATTTTTTTATTTTACATTTTTTAACCACAACTGCCTATAGCAGTTGTGAAAAGGTCTTTTACAACTGCGATTGACAGTTGTAAAAGACTTTTTTACAACCGCGATGGGCAGTTGTAAAAAATTATTTAACAACTATGGAAGACCGTTGTAAAAAAATATAGCTCTATTACAACTCTGGATACCACGACGGGCCGCTGTCCGTTGTAATAGACCTATTACAACTGTTTTTGGCAGTTGTTAAAAGGTGTTTTTGTTGTAGTGAAAAAGATCATTTATTGATGCCAAATGGGAGTCGATGGGGCGTCGTTGGAAATTATGTCAGAAATTTTACTTCGATGCCTTGAAGATGCTTCGCTTGGTGCTATTATCGATGCCCTACAAACGACATATGCCGATATCATGCCGACACCATTTTACCGATGCTATTTCGACGCCATATCGACTACATTTTAAATCATAAAAATTGGAATCGTCGACGCCAGGCAGATGTTATACCGATGCAATAGCGACACCAAATTAGAATATAAAAATTAGTTTTCAAATGTCATGTCGACGCCTAAGCAACGCCAAATTAAAATGTAAAAAGCTAATTTTCAACACCATACCGACACAATTGTTAAAACATATTTACAGCGTTTCTACCTCATTTCTCACCTCAATCATACGTTCAAATATATATACAGTATATAATCACCTATATCACAAATTCATATATCATAAATCACATACCATCAAATTCATATACCAAGCCATATTATCCTACATCATAAGATTATAAATATACAAAACCATACAAACACAAATGTCACTAATCATATAAACCCATACAACTAACACAAATGTCTACGTACATATATATAAATACTACCAATACAAATGTCTAAACAAACATCCAAATAAACAATACCATCACCATTACAATACTAACCAAATATCAAAACAATCCGCAAGCAAATATCCAAACAAACACTATAAACAGTACCGACACAAATACCTACTCCCTCAAATCCTGCCCACCATCTTCATCTCCATCACCAACCCACCAGAGATGTTCTCATTTGGAAAGCGTCGCAAAAATGCATCTGTAAGCAATCCAAGCTTCTACTCTAGCTTACCAAAGTGTGATTTCAACCGTTTGTTTTCTTCTTCTACACCAGTGCTAAACGTAGCAACAATATCTAATAACGATATCTACATTTTAACCAAATCTGTTTGTTAATAATAAGTATTTTTTAATTCAACAATTATATTTATTGGAACAAATTTTTTAAATTTGCACTTACCATGTATTTGTTTAATTAATTAAGTGATTTAACTTGTATATTTGTTTAATTTATTGGGTGATTTAGACAAAAGATATTTAACTTGAATAAACTCTTGTATAATTTATTGAAACAAAATTTATAATTTAACTTAATTATATAGATATATATATACACATAATTTATTGAGCGATTTAACTTTTACAAACATACTCTTGTTTAGTTTATTAAGACAAAATTTATAGGTTAACTCGATTATATATACATTTGTTTAATTTACCGAGTGATGTAACTTATTGACGTAGCGGATTATACAAAAACAATGTAGATTGATGAAAATAGCAATCGATAGATTGGAAGATACTGAAATGCCCAAATTCGTTGATCCGAAGATACCGAATTCTAGCTATCTCGAACTCGTTGATCGCGCATGATACCGGGTTCAAAGATCTTCAATTCTTCAAGCGTTGATCAAGCGCACTTGATTCCGCGAATCGGCTTCTACAATCGTTGAATCGAGCGCACTCGATTGACCGAAAGAGGAGATAGGAGATTACACTCAACTACCAATTTAAAATGAAAGCACACAGCAATCAAAGAGAATTTTATTCAAAAAATCAACCAACTTACAAATGAAACAACTTGCCTATTTATAGGCTACAACTCACGCAAAACAGAAACGTACAAACTCATAAGTCGGTTCCGACTTATTACAATACCCTCCGACTTACGACTTAGCCTGCCCTCCGACTTACAACTCAAAAGATGCGACCTACGACTTATCACTTACGACTCAATCTTAGGTTGGCAACGACCTAATTACAACAGACAGCGACTTATCAACCTGGTCGACCCAACCTGGTACGACCTAAAGAAATACAACACAACTTAGAAACATACGACTTAGTACATGGCGACATACGACTTAAAGACAGAAAAATACAAACAGACAACACCACTTAAGTCGTTGCCGACTTAACATCTTCTCACGACTCATCAATAGCAGTGACTTAAGAATCAACAGTCCAGATTAACTCGGCGTAAGGATCAACGGTCTTCAGGCTTCGGCGACATAAGATGGTACGACTTAACTGAGTCATAACTCGGTGCCGACTTATCATCTATCTTAAGTCGTATCTGACTTAACACTTGTGCATTCTTCATTCGAGCTGCTCCTCCTGTATCCTTCTTGTTGAGTCGTTGAAGACTTATCTCCTCACCTTCGTTAAGTCGTAGACGACTCATGCGACTCGTGTCTGTTTCTTTAAGTCGGTCACGACTTAGGTCTTCTCCCCAGTTGAGTCGGTCCCGACTCATGCCTGTTTCTATAAGTAGGTTACGACTTATATTTCCCTCGTTAGCTTTAACTCATGGACGACTCACAACATTGCCCTTAAGTCGGAGACGACTTATATCTTCCGTGTTAGCTTTAACTCGTGGACGACTTAGGACTTCATCTCTAGGCTTAGCTGCATCATCCTCCCCAGGTTGAGAAAAATTCGTCCTCGAATTTGTAAATTCTTCCTCATCAGACTGTTCATTCTCATAATATGGCACTAGATGTTTAACATTGAATACGTCAGAAGTGTATACATCTTCCGGCAGCTTCAACTTATAAGCGTTTTCATTGATTCTCTTTAAAATTTCCACTGGACCAATCTTTCGTGCTTTCAATTTATTGTACGTTCCCACCGGAAAACGATCTTTTGTTAACACTGCATAAACCAAGTCACCCTCATGAAATTCAACACTCCTTCGTTTCAAATCTGCAGAATGCTTATACTTCTCATTTGCTTTCTCCAATCGTTCCTGAACGATTTTATGACAATCAGTCAACCCCTTAACAAAATCAACAGCTCGTTTAATCGTCCCCTTTGGTTGTGGTACTACCGTTAAATCCAACGGTCCCCTCGGTAAGCTTGAGTATATTATCTGAAATGGACTGAAACCCGTACTACGGTTCACAGCATGATTATGGGAAAACTCTGCCTGGCATAACTTCACATCCCAACTCTTCAGATTATCTTGCACAAGACACCTCAGCAAATTTCCCAATGATCTGTTCACAACCTCGGTCTGTCCATCCGTTTGCGGATGATAAGCACTACTAAACTTCAGCTTCGTTCCCACCATTTTCCACAAACTCAACCAAAAGTGACTCAGAAATCGAGTATCTCTATCCGACACAATAGATTCTAGCAATCCATGAAGTCGATAGATCTCCTTGAAAAACAATTGAGCAACATGAACAGCATCCGTCGTCTTCTTACAAGCAATAAAATGTGCCATTTTCGAAAATCGATCAACCACCACATAAATGGAATCGTTACCACGCTGTGTCCTCGGTAATCCCAACACGAAGTCCATACTCACATCAACCCATGGTTTAGTTGGTACAGGTAACGGCATATATAAACCAGCATTAGTCGCAGTTCCTTTCGAAACCTGACAGATATGACATCGTTCCACAAACCTCTCCACTTCTTTCCTCATCGATGGCCAAAAGTAAGATTGTGAAATCAACTGTAATGTACGGTCTCTCCCAACATGTCCTTCATCATGTAGCTCCTTCACAATTTTCATTCTCAAATTGCAATCAGGTATGCACAATCGATTTTCCTTGAACAGAAAACCATCTACCATCATGAACTCATTCGTCTCCCCATTCTTGACTTTATCAACAAACTTCATAAAGTAAGGATCTTCCACAAATAGTTCCGGTAAAATGTCAAACCCCGTCACTTCTACCTTCATTGTTGTCAACAAATGATTCCTCCTACTCAAAGCATCAGCCACACGATTCGTCACTCCCGATTTGTGTTTCACAACAAAAGTAAACTGTTGCAGATATGCAATCCACGATGCATGTCTCGCTGAAATCTTATCTTGTCCTTGTAAATGCTTCAATGCCTCATGATCAGTGTAAAGAACAAACTCTTTCTGAAATAGATAGTGTCTCCAGTGTTTAATAGATTGTACAACAGCATAAAATTCCACATCATATGTGCTATATCTCATCTTCGCTCCTGATAACTTCTCACTGAAATATGCAATCGGACGTCCCCTCTGACTCAACACTCCTCCAATCCCAACCTTGGATGCATCAGTATGTAGTTCAAACACTAACTAAAAATCTGGTAATATTAGAATTGGTGCAGACGTCAAGAGTTCTTTGATTCGCTCAAAAGCAACCCCGACATCCTCCGTCCATGCAAACTGTTTACCCTTCATGCAATCAGTAACAGGTGCCATCACACTACTAAAGTGTGGAATAAGCCTCCGATAAAATGAAGCCAACCCGTGAAAACTACGAACTTCCGTTATCGTCTTGGGCTGTGGCCAATCTCTAATCGCTTCGACTTTACTTTGGTCAACCTGTATTCCTTCTTCCGATACAACATATCCCAGAAATAAAACACTCCTCGCCATAAAGACACAATTCTTTGTAGCAGCATAGAATTGTTCTTTACGAAGAATAATTAACACTTTCTTCAAATGTTGAACATGCTCTTCTGTACTCGCACTGTAGATCAGAATATCATCAAAGTAAACCACCACAAATTTTCCAATGTACGGTCTGAAAATTTGATTCATCACCCTCATGAATGTACTCGGTGCATTCGATAGACCAAACGGCATTACCAGCCATTCATACAATCCTTCCCTCGTCTTGAATGCTGTCTTCCATTCATCCCCTGGTCTAATGCGAATCTGATGATAACCGCTCTTCAAATCAATCTTAGAAAAGATTACGGACCCACTGATCTGATCCAATAAATCATCAAGCCTCGGCATCGGAAATCTATATCTCACGGTAATCTTATTCAATGCTCGACTGTCAGTGCACATCCTCCACGTTCCATCCCTTTTGGGTACCAATAAAGCTGGTACAACACAAGGACTTAAACTCTCCTGCACTCGCCCTTGTTCAAGCAATTCTTCCACTTGCCTCCGCAACTCTTCATGTTCCTTCGGACTCATTCGATAATGTGGTCTGTGTGGCAACACAGCACCTGGAACAAGATCTATCTGATATTGTATATCCCTCAACGGTGGCAATTCCGTTGGTAACTCCTTTGGAAATACATCGTCAAATTCTTTCAAAACTGGTTTTGCTTCTTCCGGAATTTCAACTTCTTCACTGCTCTCACGCCCAATCAATAAAAATACTTCAGGCTCCTCCTCTACTTCCTTCACAAACTCCTTCAAAGATAACAAAGTTTTGAGCTCTTCAATCTCCTCCAACTTGTTTTCCTCCTGTTGTCGCTTCTTTGGAACTAGAATAATCTTTGTGCCTTCAAACATGAAACTGTAACTGTTGGTACGCCCATCATGTTGTACTGCTCTATCATACTGCCACGGTCTTCCCAGCAACAAATGACAAACGTCCATATCTACCACATCGCACCAGATTTCTTCTTTGTATTTCTTTCCAATTGAAAACTTCACACGAGCCCTTCGTCCAACCTTCACCTCCCCGCCTTTCCTCAACCAAGCTAGCTTGTATGGCTTCGGATGTTTCTCAGTCTTCAATGCCAACTTCCACACAGCTTCAGAAGAAATTATATTATCACAGCTTCCAGCATCAATAACAAATTTGCAAACTTTCCCCAGAATAGTACATGTTGACTGAAAAATATTGCTCCTCAACCAACTACAATCCTCCTCTTGCTTTGGTGTTAAACAGCTACTCTTCATCATGAGATTATAACCTTCGTCTCCCGACACTTCTTCTTCCTTCTCATCAGGTGGTGAATTGGAACATTCATCTTCTTCATCCTCATCCTCAATCTCTGCTATCATAGCTCTCTTCTTCGGCTTCGGACATTCGCTACTTTTGTGGCCCATTTCTTGGCAATTATAACATTTGAAACCATTATTGACTTTTGTCTTTTCAGCCTCCTTCACTACTGGTCTACTGATAGGTTTAGAAGCATTAGAATTCCCACCAACACCTTTCACTTGATTGTTAGAATTAGTAAACACACCACTTCCTCGTCGTCCCTGTTTCTCCCAAGCCAACGCTTTCTGATGTGCTTCTGCTACAGATCTTGGATCGAACATATTAACCATATCCTGAATCTGCATTCGCAATCCCCCAATGAATCTAGATGTCAGCTGCTCTTCTGTTTCCATAATATCATTCCTTGCAATAAGTTGATAAAATTCGTCAGCATAGTCATTCATAGTTTTCGTCCCTTGTCTCAAGTTTTGCAAACGTTGATACATCAAAGATTGATAATTGTAAGGTAAGAACGTTGCTTTCATCAATTTCTTCATCTTCTCCCAAGATTCAACTTTTGACTTTCCCATCCGATCACGTGTAAGTTTGGTCTGCTGCCACCATGCCAAAGCTCTACCCCTCAGCCTCGTAGCAACCAACTTCACTCTACGATGTTCTGGAACTTCTTTGAAGTCAAAAATCTCCTCAACATTAGCCACCCAATCTAGAAACTCCTCCGCTTGCATACCACCTTTGAATTCAGGAATTTCAGTCTTCATCCCCGTCTCCCACTTGTGATCATACTCAGAGTAATTTCTTCCTTGTCCTCGTCCTTGTCCTCGAACACTACCACCATCATACTCCTCTTCAAAATCAGATGTATATCGTTGTCTATCTCGTCCACCCACATCTCTACTACCATTACGTCTTCCACCATCATCCCTTCTATCTACATTCCTCCGTTCACGATCATCCACGTTCCTCCCACGCCCTTGATCATTTTCAACACTTCTGTCTCGATTGGAATGTGGCGAGACTCTACTACCCCCATGGTTAGATTCAGGTGAAACCCTTCTCCGATTTTGATTCATCTCCGTCATAAGCTTCTCTAACCGGCCAATTCCTTCGTTAAGCTTTTCACTAAAGTTTTCATTGATTCTTTGCTCCATCTCATCAGCCTCTTCTCTTCGATACAAAGCTTCAACGTTTTGATGTCGATTGGCTCTCCTTGGCGGCATGATTGAAATCTTTACAAACACTTCAAATTCAAACACAATTCGAACTTTGATCCAAATTGAAATGGATCGAAACTTCCACACTTGTTGCAAATCGCGATGAACACGATGAACACAACTTCTCCAAATGATGCAACTTTGATCTCCAAACTTCAATACAAAGTCGAACACTTCAACTTGATCACGGCTCAACACTTCAAGCTCGGCAAATCACTTCAAACTTCAAAATGAATAGGCTCCAAGTCTCGATTTAGCTATGATTGGCTAAAACACGCTCTGATACCAAAACTGACGCAGCGGATTATACAAAAACAATGTAGATTGATGAAAATAGCAATCGATGGATTGGAAGATACTGAAATGCCCAAATTCGTTGATCCGAAGATACCGAATTCTAGCTATCTCGAACTCGTTGATCGCGCACGATACCGGGTTCAAAGATCTTCAATTCTTCAAGCGTTGATCAAGCGCACTTGATTCCGCGAATCGGCTTCTACAATCGTTGAATCGAGCGCACTCGATTGACCGAAAGAGGAGATAGGAGATTACACTCAACTACCAATTTAAAATGAAAGCACACAGCAATCAAAGAGAATTTTATTCAAAAAATCAACCAACTTACAAATGAAACAACTTGCCTATTTATAGGCTACAACTCACGCAAAACAGAAACGTACAAACTCATAAGTCGGTTTCGACTTATTACAATACCCTCCGACTTACGACTTAGCCTGCCCTCCGACTTACAACTCAAAAGATGCGACCTACGACTTATCACTTACGACTCAATCTTAGGTCGGCAACGACCTAATTACAACAGACAGCGACTTATCAACCTGGTCGACCCAACCTGGTACGACCTAAAGAAATACAACACAACTTAGAAACATACGACTTAGTACATAGCGACATACGACTTAAAGACAGAAAAATACAAACAGACAACACCACTTAAGTCGTTGCCGACTTAACATCTTCTCACGACTCATCAATAGCAGTGACTTAAGAATCAACGGTCCAGATTAACTCGGCGTAAGGATCAACGGTCTTCAGGCTTCGGCGACATAAGATGGTACGACTTAACTGAGTCGTAACTCGGTGCCGACTTATCATCTGTCTTAAGTCGTATCTGACTTAACACTTGTGCATTCTTCATTTGAGCTACTCCTCCTGTATCCTTCTTGTTGAGTCATTGAAGACTTATCTCCTCGCCTTCGTTAATTCGTAGAAGACTCATGCGACTCGTGTCTGTTTCTTTAAGTCGGTCACGACTTAGGTCTTCTCCCCAGTTGAGTCGGTCCCGACTCATGCCTGTTTCTATAAGTCGGTTACGACTTATATTTCCCTCGTTAGCTTTAACTCGTGGACGACTCACAACATTGCCCTTAAGTCGGAGATGACTTATATCTTCCGTGTTAGCTTTAGCTCGTGGACGACTTAGGACTTCATCTCTAGGCTTAGCTGCATCACTTATATATTTGTTTAGTTTACTGTATGATTTAAGATAATGTATATTTTAACTTGAATGAACTTGTGTTTAATTTATTGAAACAATATATATATATATATAACTTAATTATATATATATAAATATAATTTATTGAATGATTTAACAGTGAAAATGTAATTAATTGAGGTTAACTTCAAGGTAATTGACCATTGTCTTAACATCGTAGGGTGGTGATTATACTAAGCATTCTTATAAAAAACATATTCATACATGTAGTACTTCAGATTTAAAACCAATGGATATACACATATATTATACCATATATATGTATATGCTTTTGTATACATATATATATCTAATATTATATGGATATAATGAATGTTTAGGCTGTTACATACCCGAGGAATATTATCGTAGTTGGGCTTACGGTGTCCTTTTTGCCGCAGCTCTAGTGAGTGTGTGGAATGATAGAGTCAGGGGTATACCCTAGTGGTTATTCTGTAATTTACTGTAAATTATTAACACTATAATAAAATCTCATTCGAAATAAAAGTTGTTTTCTTTCTATTATATACATGATATCACATGTTATATTGATTAATTAATTTAATTAAAAGTATATTTAATAGAAAAGCCATAAATGGAATGTTTTATGATTGTAGTTACCATATGTTGTAATCATGATTGATTTATCACAATAAAATAAACATACCGTTTTAAATATTCCTAGTCAAGATGTATCGAGATTGGATATCGATACATTTGAGACTAGTGTTCTTAACACTTTCCAAATGTTAGGCAGTGTATTACTCGTGACTGCTAAGGGGCAATAAGGGGTTACGTACTGATAGTTATTAGGTAACCATGGAATGATTCACTCGAAAGTTTTTGTATGGTTAATATAACTAAGGTCAAACATAAAATATCAATATGACAACATTACATAATTCTCTCGATTTGAGACTACTATTGAGCTTCGGTGTAGAAACTCCGATTTGATTATAGTTTAATAGCAGCACAACATCTATCGAACAATTATAGGTTGGTCGAGTGGAAGCACTGGAAGTGAGACACTATTCAAGAGAGAATTCATCTCCTCAATTATATAGGGTTAGTATCACGATCAATTGAAGCTAACTCAAAGTCAAAATCTCTGGCTAAGGTCATTATTATTGAACCAAGGACTTTGTGTTTGGACTATAAAGTTGAATATGAACGATATTGGAATTTTGACCATTAACAAATTCCATAAGTTTTAATGTGATAATTTTTACAGAAAATTAAATTAAATAATTGTCACTACCGAGTAACACTTAAATAATAAAATTGGATTTTACCGAAGCTAAATAAGTGATAAATTTGGCCATAATATCACAACACCTGCTAAGTGATGTGTGAACATTAATATTTGAATTGTTCAATATTAATCGCTGATTGAATTTACACCTAAGAGTAGCTCAACTGAAATGTTGAATACTCCTATTACCACCTGATTTAATTAAATATAATGGTTATAAATAAATTAATATTTATGAAATATAAATCACAAAATTTTATTTAATTTGTGCTGATCAATATTAAATAATGTGTATATAATAGTTATAGACACCTGTATCGATATACGATATCGATGTGCATTTGAATTGGATTTAAATGCATATTTATTTGCTTGAGCTTGAAGCAATTTGGAGGCCTATATAGGTGTATGTTGGAACTGAGCCAGCCCGCAGTGGAAGTTATGGGTGAATTAAAAAAAATCACTTATTAGATCTATATTGGGCCTATGAAGTCTAATTCATTTTGGACATTTCTAAATTATTCAAATAAAATCTTTTATTTTATTTAAATTTATAAATTGTATAGCTTTATTTAATTTATATATTAATATATTATATATCTCTGTGTCGTATGTATGTATCATACACACACACACAAATATATATATATATATATACATACATATATATTTATGTATATGTATATGTGTGTGTGTGCATGTGTGTGCATGAGTATGCATGTGTAACATATCAACCCGTGTGTTATCCAACCTTTTGACTAGGCCATATTCGAACGAATTGAATCGATCAAGCAGGAATCCAGAACGATAACCGCTAAACTTGAATGCCAAACAGAGTCAAGAGACAAGGTTACTAACATGCAAACAACCTTCCAAAGTGGTCCACATCTCACATTGCTTCAAGTTCCAGGGCGAAAGTCCTTTTTTGCAAGCAAAGGTATGGATCGTACCAATCCACAAAATCGCCTCAAAACGACCAGTAGCACATACCATATGAAGTTGAAACACCGATGAGCTAGTGCAAGCTAATTGGAATGGTTCGCAAGCAATCACCAACCCCCAACACTTGATAGATGAACTGATCACTTTCATTCAAGCAAGGAGCCCCACTTGATTCGAGCTCATATCAACACAGCTAAATACCAAAGACAAAGGCACAAGTCAAGCGAGTCAGTACATCAACTTAAAAGGGATTTTCCATTCATCTTATGGCTCGATACCGATCCGTAGGTATGGATCCTTATCGATCCATGAACTTTGATGACATGGCCACTATCATATTTTGGTTAGCACTCCTTGGAAGTGGAGAACATGGATGAGAACACAGGTGAGAGATTTTCGACGACTCTCAGCTATAAATATGCATAGAGGGGCATCATTTTGGGGATCTTTTGGCTACCTTAAAAATTTTCTCTATAATCTTTTGTATTCCCGGGGACCCATACCGATCCATAAGAACAGTAATTGTGACAACAATCAAATTAGCAACAAAGCTAAGTGGACGTAGGGAACGATTAGCCGAACCACTATAAATTTTTTGTCATATTATTTCTTATTTTTATTTACTTTCTTCACTCTTTTCTCTACTATATTCATTCGGATGTTTGTGGCATTTTTGGTTCAAACACTGTGCAAGGTATAACATGTTCGTGTAAAGATGTTGGGACTTACATCGCAACATCGCAACAGACACGTTAGCTTATCCAATATGCAAGTATATGTTGTCCAAATATATGTATATATATAAACTATTATTTTATATAAATATTATAAATATATATATATGTGTGTGTGTTAAGTTAGTTTAAATAATTTTATATATATGTATAATATATTAATAAATATTTGTATACATATCATCTTATAAATAAAATATTAATATTATGTATATATATATATTATTATAATATATTAATTTGAATATATATAAGTTATTTTTAAATATTAAAATATATACTTATATTTTATAAGCCGTAAATAATATTTGTATACATACATACATATATATATATAAATAAAATAATTTCTTTTTAATGTATATAGATATATAGATAAATACATTTATAATATATATATTAATAAAATTATTCAAGATAATTTTTTATATTTATAGGTCATGCACACAACACAGAAATTTTATTATTATTATTTTCTAAAATTCATTTTTAATTAAATATTCATTCAAAAATTAGTAAAAATTAATTTCATAACTTTTATTAGAAAATTTAAAATTCCAGAAAATCCTAACTAATATTTTATAGTTTGAAAAAAAAATTCACATTTTCTCAGCTTATATTTATTTTACAATAATTTATTAATTTTTGACCGTTTTAAATAATTAATTTTTAAAAATAGGAAAATTAATTTTAAAATTTATATTTCTACCGAGAGCTTATCTAATGATAATATAATTTTATAAAATTTAAAAAAATTCATGACCTTTTCGAATTAATATGATTTATTAATAAAGTAAATTGGTTTAGATAGTATTAAATAATAAAAAATTATTTTTACTATCGAAAATTAATATTACTGTAATACATTATAAATAAAATTATATGACTAATTTTAACCATGATATAATGTTGCAACTAAATATATGATGTATATGTAATTAAATAATACAACTTTTGATGACGTTTCCCCAAATGATACAACTGTCTTGCTGCCTCCTCCTAATACGATTACTTTGGACTCTGGTGAGAAATCTTGGATCTATGAAGCTTCTGAAATAAGATACTCTCCCGAGAGTAACATTAACCACATATTTGTGAGTGAAGATGAAGGATAGGGCAGACGTTTATACGATCACATTGTGGGTGAGGGTCTCACCCATACTTTTGATGGTAATTTTGGTGGCGCGAACATAATTATTTTATTAGATTCCTCTTGGGATAGGAAATTTACATATTGCAGAGACTCCCCGGATTATGTTTCTAACCTTGCATTGTTGTTTTATGGGTATGTCCATGTCCTTAGTCCTGATTCGTATGATGATAATAGTTGACCCTCCTCTTCCGAGGAGGGATAGTCTAGGTCTTTAGTAGTTTAAGCTTGTTGCCAAACTTCTATGCTTTATCACTTTATTTGCTTCCTTGTTTAGCTACTGAAGTGTCTTTGCCTCTCACTTGCATTTCATTTCTATAGTGGTATGGCTACTATAAAACCAACTTACCCATGCAAAATAATAATATTTTATTTTGCTTGCATATATATATATATATATATATTAGTTTAATAAAATATAAAATTTATATTATTTTTATATGGCTGCATTGACCTGATATGTATGATTAATTTTTTTAATTAAGCATAATATATACATGTATATAACCAAATTAATTTGTGACAACATTGCTTGCATATCAAAATCGTCACATAACTAACAATATAATATACATATATGATAAAATATTATACTAATAATTATTAATTATAAAAATCATACCTTAATCGCAAAGCCTTGAAGTACACCTTGAAAAGATAAACTCTCCACTTTGAAATCTTTTTCGATTCAATAAATTGCTAGTCCTAGAAGCGGTGGCCTTCTGTTATTGAATAACGATCGAATCTGACTTGATTTGAGTTTGTATTGATGGAGATGCTAGGGTATAATCTCGGCCAAAAAGAAGGGAAAAGGAGGCAGCAAAAGATCATATCTAATTAGGGTTAATGATGCTTATATAATGAGATAAAGTTGATCTAATATCATACTCTTTGTTCTTTGATATGAGCCATCCAAAATCAAGCCTATCTAACCCTAAATGAGCTGCTCCTTAGCCTATGTTGTTGCCAAAATTACCAACCCTCATGATGGGCCTTAAACTCATTTAAGGCCCGAATGAATATTTTGCATTTTAAATCTAATTTAAAACGTTTATCGATATCATATATCAATTAATATATTTATAACATTTATAAATACATCTACTATTCATTTATCAAATCAAAATCTAATTTATAAATATTATTTCATAAATATTATTTAATTTAATTAATACATAAATATTATAAATTAATTAAATCATTTGGTCAAAAGGAATTTATCGTTTAGGTTATGTGACTTGTCAGGTATAAATTTGGCCAGTGATTAATATCAAACTATTTGAATATTAATGTTCAAACATCACTTAGCAGGTGATGTGACATTTTGGCTAAATTTATCGCTTACTTGGTTTAGGTAAAATCCAATTTCACTTTGTTAAGCGCTACTCGGTTGTGACTTTTATTTACACCAATTCTCTTCGTCAAAAATGTATCACTTTGGACTTGTGGAATTTGATAACGGTCATAATTCTAATATCGACTATGTTCAACTCTATAGTCCAAACACAAAATATTTGGTTCAATAATAACAATTAGTATTAACCAAAGTACTCTGGCTAGAGACTTTGACTTTGGATTGACTTGAGTTGACCGTGATACTAACCCCATATAACTGAGAAGACGTATCCTCACTTGAATAGTGCTTCACTTCCAATAGTTCAACTCAACCCAACTATAGCCACTTGATCAATGTCTTTCCATGATTTAACTATAATCAAAGCAAAGCTTTCATACAATATTCTCGAGTTGAGAGAACTGTTTAAATTAGTAACATCGATATTTTCTGTTTGATCTTAGTTATATTAACCAATAGAAAACTATCGAGTGAGTCATTCCATAATTATCCAATAACTATCAGTATGTAACACCTTGGTACCCCCAGCGGCCTTGCATAATACACCGCGCCCAATATTTGGAGAGCATTACGTACTCTAGTCTCAACCGATGTCAGTCTCGATACATCTTGACTATGAATATTTATAATGGCATATTTATTTTCATTTTGATAAATTACTCACGGTTACAACACTTTGTAACTACTATCACAAAATATAGCATTTATGGATTTTCTATTAAATATACTTTTAACTAAGTTAATTAATTAATTAATATAACACATTATATCAAGTATATGATAGAAAGTAAACACTTTTTCGTGCAAACAGGATTGGTTATCGAGCTAGATATATGTAACAAATTACATAATACCTCCTCAGGCATACCCATAACTCTATCAATCTCCCACTTGTACTTCAAGTTTATTATGGAAACTTTTTCCAACTTATCCAATCAGTTTTCTCAAACCTAATTGGGTCAATCCCTCAGTGAATGGGTATGCTATTATGTTTTAATTATCTACTCTGTTAACCAACTCTCTTCGATATTGATAAACTATATTTATCATGTGAAAAAATTTAGAGTATGTCTCTTGACTTCTAGTGAGCTCTAAGTTCTGTTTTTGAACTATATCGTGACATTGTCATCATATAACAATGTTATGGGATTCTCAACCTTTGGAATCACCTTCAGCTCGGTTATAAATTTATGCATTTATATTTATATACATTGCTTTTATTGCGGCACTATTCAAGGCGTACTCATCCTTTTTTATTCAATCATCCACATTCTTTCATTTGGAACATTTCCAACTTAAAGATTCTTAACCTAAATTTATTATTGACATTTATACTTAGTGTTAGCGCCAAAATTGGTCACTAACACCCAAATCTAGATGAAAGCACCAAAATCCCAATCACAGCTCACAGATAGGATGTATGTAGAGAGTAATAATATGAAGAACAGTTAAAATTCAAATGAAAGCAGTAAAGAACAACAGATTTTATAGTGGTTCGGCTAACTCCGGCCTACGTCCACTCCAGAAGTTTTCTTTTTGTTGATGTAAGAATCAGTTACCGTTACAAAGTGGTAGACTAGCCTTAGTCTTAGGAAATAAAAATATCAGAGAGCAGAAGAGAAGAAGCCGCCTCCCATCTGGAGACCCACATGCTGTATTTATAGGCAAAACCAGGTTGTTGGGCCTCCTGAGTAGTTTGGGCCCATCAAGGTCATAGCCGAACCCTACTTCATTATGCCGACCGATCCTAAGCAGTTGGTATGCCGAACGTGGGGAGGTGCGAGGTATGGAGGTACCGAGGTATGGAGGTGCGAGGTGCAATGCCGAGCGAGGTGAGGTATGCCGAACGACCCATCCAATGCCGAACGCTCCCTGATGCCGAACGATCCATCCAATGCCGAACGAGATTTATGCCGAGCGCTCTATCCAATGCCGAACGAGATTTATGCCAAGCGCCCCATCCAATGCCGAACGAGATTTGTGCCGAGCGCTCCATCCAATGTAGAACGACCCTTAATGCCGAACCTCCATCATGCTGAACCTCCATCATGCCGAACCATGTCTGATGCCGAACAGTTTCTAATGCCGAGCGCCCATCATGCCGAACGATCTCTAATGCCGAGCGTCTCTAAATGCCGAGTGCTCCTGGATGCCGAGCGCTACTGAATGCCGAGTGCTCCTGGAATGCCGAACCACTCATGTATGTCAGACGCTCTATGTATGCCGAGTACTCTTGAATGCTATTCGAACGTGAATGCCAGACGAACTATTTGTGTCGAACCTCCACCATGCCAAACCATGTTTAATGCTGAACCATGTTTCCTAGACCCAAATTATAGTTGATCCATCTTTATCCAACCATATTTCCATCTCCCAAGCACGTTGTGTCATCCATCCATCTAGTCGACTGAATCCATCGTACACCAGCCTTGACGAACGTGCAGTCGATTAAGTTAAACCCGCCTGTCCACGGCCTTGTAAAAAGGCAGGTTAACACTTGCCCCCCCCCAAAACATGCCTTGCTATTGGAAGGTGTGTTTTGAATAGCCTCAAATCCGATATCCAAAGTCCATGTTTCATCCATATCCAATAACCAATAACCGATTTTAGGACCTCTCCGGGTCAATATCCAAATCCTCTGCCGTCCATAGCCGATATTCATATCCGTAACCTCTCTAGGTTCTTGTCAAGCACAATCCACACCTGACGACCGTACTCCAGTGTCCCTGAACGTTGAGTAATGCATGGCTTAAGTCCTAAGCCGAATCTTGGTTGCTCCGGACCCTTGCCGAGCATTGTCCATACTCGACGACCTGAAATAGTAACCGATAATATGGGGGCCTAAGTCCTAGGCCGAGTCCTGGTCTCTCCGAACCCTTGCCGAGCATAGTCCATATTCGACGACCTGAAATAGTAACCGATAATATGGGGCCTAAGTCCTAGGCTGAATCCTGGTCTCTCCGGACACTTGCCGAGCATAGTCCATACTCGACGACCTGAATAAGTCGATTTTCCATGCTTGGACAAAGCGACCTACCCCTTGCCAGGTATAATCCGTACCTGGCGACCATTTATCAAAAACCAGATAAAAAATCCAATCGAAAGCCAATCCAAAATCCAGATCAAATCAGAAAACAAAAAATCCATATCGAAAATCCAAACCGATATCCAAACCAGAAAACAATCATCCAAATAAGTCCAAACCAAGAAACAAACAAAACCAGAAGTTCAAACCAAATTAGAAAAAAGCAAATGTCCAAGCCAAAAAAGAGAAAGCAGATTTCACAAACTAGAGCGTCGCGGTTTATCATCATCTCAGAGCATGCCTAGGGGCTATCTCCGTCCCCGTTCATGAGTAAGTGACTTGGCCATTTTCCTGTAGTTTGCTACTTATTTCATAATATCCCAATCAATTGATGACCAATCGACCATCATTCCTGTGCCTCGTACCATCACTGTGTAAGGTAGACGATGGTTGCTCATGCCACATCGCTGCATTTCGAGTTTCGACGTATTGTTGCAACTGTCCATTCCTTACATGCTCCTCAATTATGTCCTTTAAGTGCCTGCAGCTGTTGGTATCGTGCCCGTCCAAATCGTGGAAGAGGCAGTGTTTTCCTGATGCCCCCTCACGTTCAGAGGGTTCTCTCCTCGCCGGCCATTGGTAGGGAAGGTGATTCCGAGTCTCCAAATAAATTCGTTCCAGCGTCTCGTTCAACCCTGTGTAGGTGGAGAATTTTTGCTCTCTCCCCCGCTTCCTAGCCTTTCCTAACTCGTCATCCAGCTTCCTTTTTCCAAGCCTCTGTTGGATGGTCCTCCATCCTCAGCCGCGTTCACCTCCTTTAACTTCATATCTGAGCATGCATCTTTCTACCGAAGGAATTTCTCAGCTTCGTGAAAGAATTCCCCGAGATCCATCGGAGGGTCCCGTATCAGTGACACTTTGAAATCTGAATTTTCTCTAACTCCTGACACTACCGCCATTAAAACCATCGATGGATCCGGCCGATCCACCGAAGAAACCTCTACATTGAATCGAGTTAAGAAAGCTCTGAGTGATTCGTTTGTCCTATGTTTTACCGATGTCAGCGTCATTACATTCTTTGGCCTTTTGATATGTACCCGAAAATGCTTCAGAAACCTATCCACCAACTCTGTCCATGTCCCGATAGATCCTTCTTTCAGCTGCCTGAACCACATAGCAGCTATATCCGTTAAGAATAAAGGGAAACATCGAGCCATAACTTCTTCCGATGCCCCCAACACCTCCATGTGTCTGGTATATCTCATCAAGTGATCTGATGGATCGGCCTTGCCATTGTACATTCCCACGTTAGGTAGCTTGAAATCTGGCGGATTCCGAGTTATCCTGATTTCACGAGAGAACGGACTCTTGTTTACTCCTTCTAGATCTCTATTGGTCAAACCCCCGCGCATGGTTCGCTTGATAATCTCAGCTAATCCAGCATTATCCGTCAAGGGATGCCCCCCGAGTTCCCGAGGGAATTCTGGTACATACTCTTCATCTCTTGCTCTTACATTCCTGCCAGCATCCTGTTGCGTGGTGTTAGCTGGAACCCCTCCATGAACTGGTTCAGCATTATCTGATGGTGCGCCCCCGAGTCCAGCTCCATCCAGATTGTTAGTTGTATGTTGATTGGGGGTTTCCCCTGCTGAACCATTCCCTCTGCTTGCTGGTTGAGCGCTTCTGATCTGGCTCCATGGATCTGAGCCCCCGCATTTCCTACTTGTGTAAATTGTCTGAGAAGAGCCTGCATCATCTCCTCTTGTCTTTTCATCATGACTTCCATTTCCTCTCTGGTGATGTAGATGGATGCTTGACCTGCTCTAGCTCCAGAGGAAGCCTCTTGACTTCCCTCCTGATTGCTCCTTTTTGTCACTTGCTTTCTTGTTGATGGCCTAGCCATTGCTTTCTAGAGTCCAAGTTCCTAGCTCCAAAATCCCTGAGTGCTTGCCTTCTCAGTGGAAGCACCAAAGTGTTAGCGCCAAAATTGGTCACTAACACCCAAATCTAGATGAAAGCACCAAAATCCCAATCACAGCTCACAGATAGGATGTATGTAGAGAGTAATAATATGAAGAACAGTTAAAATTCAAATGAAAGCAGTAAAGAACAACAGATTTTATAGTGGTTCGGATAACTCCGGCCTACGTCCACTCCAGAAGTTTTCTTTTTATTGATGTAAGAATCAGTTACCGTTACAAAGTGGTAGACTAGCCTTAGTCTTAGGAAATAAAAATGTCAGAGAGTAGAAGAGAAGAAGCCGCCTCCCATCTGGAGACCCACATGCTGTATTTATAGGCAAAACCAGGTTGTTGGGCCTCCTGAGTAGTTTGGGCCCATCAAGGTCATAGCCAAACCCTACTTCATTATGCCGACCGATCCTGAGCAGTTGGTATGCCGAACGTGGAGAGGTGCGAGGTATGGAGGTACCGAAGTATCGAGGTACCGAGGTATGGAGGTACCGAGGTACCGAGGTATCGAGGTGCGAGGTATCGAGGTATCGAGGTATGGAGGTGCCGAGGTATGGAGGTCCGAGGTGCAATGCCGAGCGAGGTGAGGTATGCCGAATGACCCATCCAATGCCGAACGATCCATCCAATGCCGAACGAGATTTATGCCGAGCGCTCCATCCAATGCCGAACGAGATTTATGCCGAGCGCTCCATCCAATGCCGAACGATCCTTAATGCCGAACCTCCATCATGCCGAACCATGTCTGATGCCGAACAGTTTCTAATGCTGAGCGCCCATCATGCCGAACGATCTCTAATGCCGAGCGCCTCTAAATGCCGAGCGCTCCTGGATGCCGAGCGCTACTGAATGCCGAGTGCTCCTGGAATGCTCATGTATGTCAGACGCTCTATGTATGCCGAGTACTCTTGAATGCTATTCGAACGTGAATGCCAGACAAACTATTTATGCCGAACCTCCACCATGCCGAACCATATTTAATGCCGAACCATGTTTCCTAGACCCAAATTATAGTTGATCCATCTTTATCCAATCATATTTCCATCTCCCAAGCACGTTGCGTCATCCATCCATATAGTCGACTGAATCCATCGTACACCAGCCTCGACGAACGTGCAGTCGATTAAGTTAAACCCTCCTGTCCATGGCCTTGTAAAAGGCGGGTTAACACTTAATATCACTTATAAAATTTTAGTCTGAACACTCCTAGAAAAGGAGTTTGTTGTTTCTATAAACAACTTTCTAATATTTCGTAAATACATGATAACAATCCAAACTACCATTTAGTGATATCAATTTGGTTTTGATATTTGCTTCATGTATCAAATACATAAACAAATCACGATATCGTAGACAACATAACATGTATGGTAATTCATATTCCTAATGCATAAAGAATACATCTTACATGTTTCATATTAAACATTTTAATAAAGTATCCTTGCATATCGTTTGAGACATTTTCACTATCTTTTATACTTACTATAAAAGTCATCATTCATAAATCCAATGTAGAGTGTTAAAACAACTAAGGCTAATTTTAACATAACTACATCGTTAAAACCAACAACGCGTTGTTTACTTGTAATTTAAAAATATCAATGTTCCTTTTAACGTTCTTTCTTATAAACACACGCTTTCTCTGCATTTTGATTGATAATCAAACATTTGATATTTCTATCAAAGCATTTGTTCAATTTTGATGCTTTTCTGAATGATACTTTCGCATCCATTCTTGGATCATATCCGAAAACTCACAAACTCAATATCGCTCCTGCTGCCTTCGAGATACTTTGGTTGTTATATGCAAACAGACTAGTCTAAATCTATATTCAGAACTTTTTATTTTAATACATATATACCAAAACATAAACTCATACTAGGCAATAATTTTGTGAGTAAAATATGAACTTACTTGAGCACATTGAAGGGTGAATCTATTACGTTAATTTCAACAATTGAAATTTATGGTATTATTTTTATCAATGCGGCTCACTATATTCCAGCTGCATTTGTCTTTCTCTTAAAGACATGTTTGCAGTCAATGGATCATATCTATTCACATATAGCTATCAAAATCATATTTTGATAATGTACTTGGGATCTATTTCAGATTTGCGCATCATACCATATCATAGAATCAGTACTCTTAATGGTTTAATTAAACAATTAAGGATTGTTTATTCTTAACATTAACAAGAAACAGTTTCTCTTTAATGTACAAGAATACTCATTAGAAATTCTAATGTATTTATGTTCATTTAGGTATGGTCAATTTCAATTCACCCCTTGTAGTTAGTTTTATCATTAGATCGTATCCAAATTCATTTACACCAATAATTTCTTAAAGAAATACCTTTATTGTGAAGTTGGTATTTCTTGAAACAACAGTTGCTTCTCAATGCAGTAGAATGAGCATTTATAAAAATTTTATGAACTACCTTATAAAAAACCGATTTTACATTAGTTCACAATCTATTTGTGTTCACAACATAAATCAATCATCTAATGACTATCATTCCCAAAATTCTCTTAGGTTGATTCATATAAGATCACTTACATACAATTATTACGTGCAATCTTTCGACTCGCACAACCTGCCAAGTCCTTGGCCAAGATATGTATGGGTTTCTTATAAACCATTATCTCGTATGATTTTGTAAACTATTCTTGGGATAATATTAATTTTGACCTTGTGTACTACTCTTAAGTACACAACTTAGAGAAAGAGTTTTAACTCAACTTCACTCATCATAATTGTGTTTTGTCCAACAAATTTTGATTGCTCCTTACCAATACATCATTATTTATTACAGAGAGGGGTGACCTTTGAGATTGAATCTTAATTCATATTAGGTACATATAGAACTCTTTCCAATACACTAACCCATTTGATCAAATCAAATCATTTTTGTTGCATGTCAGATTATTTACTTCCATTTTATATTCCACGAGCTTATCATAGACTTATACATGCATATCAATTACTCATGTCCATGTTTGTGATGACTCATCGGCGACTATGATGAAGTATATAGAAACGATTTTGGTATTAATAGATTTACGATTGCATATGTCTATATGTATCGATCCAAAGAGTTCATCAACTCTTATGACGCTCCCACTAAATAGGCGCATAGCCTTTAATTATTTGAGATATAATAAACTATTATCGTATGATTCATAATCATATAATAAAAGTTATTTCTCAAAACTACGGCTTAGTCTATAATTCCAAAAAAATTATAAACAATTTTAGATACTTCACTATTTTCCAATGCATCAGTTTTGTTGTGAAAACAAATACCACGTTATAGTTTTATTTCATAGCGAATATTCATAATATTCACATTGAAATCTAACTATATGTATTTTCTATTGACACTGAAAAATAGTCATTATTTTATAAATAATGTTCGGTATATTTTATAAAAACAATTTTCATAATTTCATGCAATCAATAAGTCCTATACGACATGCTCCCACTATTTTTGCCATTACTAAAATAGATTACTAAATTCAGTGGTCCATCATTCGCTTAATATAGATTATTTATTTCAAATACTACAACTAGTTTACAGCGGAGAGTTCTTTGATCAAATATATTGAACTTAAATAAATAAATCCTATAGAAAACAATTTTCTATATGAAAATACATTTTGGAATAGAAACCATATTTCTCATTCTAATGTTAAGTATCGATTATTATTATTACAATTCTCATTTTCAATGTTTCTTTCTGAAGAAGAAGTGACTATTCACTCTCTTCATCCAAACTGTACCTCAAATCACATATACTCTTGTACACTTTTTTTCTTTGTATATGGTTGAACCATTCAAAGAATACCCTTACTGTTATCCCGCCTTTTGGCAAGGCCGAGATACCAAGGAATTGATCAGAAACCTAGAGTCGCTCGTTATGGACATCTAGTGCAAATAGGTCTACCATGGATATCGATGAATTTTGTCTGAGACCAGATTGAGCTATAATTGATAAGACGTGACTAGAAAAGCTATGAGAGCCAACATTCCAAGTTTCAAGTCAATCCGAGTTCATATGCTCAAGTTATGATGGATGCAAGTTGAAGGGAAAGGCCATGTTTTCGTATCCATCAGTGAGCCCAATTTCGTATCCATCAATGTGGCCACACTCCGTATCCATCAAGTTTCCCTTGCTTCGAATCCATCCAGTGACCTTGCTTCGAATCCATCAAGATGCCTTCCTTCGAATCCATCAAGATGGAGTGCTTCGAAACCATCAGGATGCCTTCCTTCGAATCCATCAAGATGGAGTGCTTCGAATCCATCAGGATGCCTTCCTTCGAATCCATCAAGATGCCTTCCTTCGAATCCATCAAGATGGAGTGCTTCAAATCCATGAAGTTGCTCTACTTCGAATCCATCAAGATGGAGTGCTTCGAATCCATGAAGTTGATCTACTTCGAATCCATTCCTGGAGCGCGAAAAGCATCGATTCGAAGGGAGCATGTCAACCGGAAATGAAATCTTGAATCGATCATATCTCGAGATCTACAAGTCCAAATGCTATGAAATTTGGACAGGAGCTAACTGTCAACCTAAGGAATGTCCATGCCAAATTTCAGCTCAATCGGAGCAAATCTTGATCGATTCGAAGCAAGGGTCGAATCGATCCCAAAGTGGGCCCGGATTTCCAAAGAGCGGGCATGTGGGCCCCCTCACATGCCAGAACTAGTCTCCCCGAATTTTAGGAGAAATATCAGCCTCCTACACGTATAAATAGAGCCCCTGGTCATTCAGAAAAGGGGTCGGATAATTCTAAGTACTGAAGAGCGCCCAGATTCTGCCAGATCTACTCCAGAACACCGCCGCTGCTTTAGGTTGAGAATTAACTTTGAAATTCAGTTGTATTACATGATAAACTACTGTAACCTTCAAGTGTCGAGCAATAAAATCATAAAACTTCATAGTGGACGTAGGCAAAACGCCGAACCACTCTAAATCGCATGTCTTTGCAATTTACTTTCTGTTATTTGGAGTTTTTGTTAGATAATCCACAGCGTTAACTTTCATTCTTCGCGTTTATCTCTTCAAAGACTTCCGAAGAGTGTTGTGCCCATTTTTGGTACAAACACTTTGGTGCTTTCACCGAGAAAAACCTTGCTTTTCTCCTGCTCTGTGGATCTACTACCATAGTTGGATTGCAAAAATCTAAGGAGGAGATCCAGATCTGTCGTCAAGTGGTTCCATCTATTCTATTCAAATTGCTCAAGATCTAAGAGGAACTGCATTCATCAATCATTTCGTATCCATATTTTCGTATCCAGAAAAAATGCCAAAGTTCGAATCGATCACTTCGAATCGATCTACTTCTCATCACTCTATTCGTATCGATCACTTCGAATCGATCTGCTTCGCATCGCTCCGTTCGTATCGATTCGATCGATCCCTGTTCGTATCGATCACTTCGAATCGATTTGCTTCTCATCACTCTGTTCGTATCGATCACTTCGAATCGATCAACTTCGCATCGCTCCGTTCGTATCGATTCGATCGATCCCTGTTCGTATCGATCACTTCGAATCGATCTGCTTCTCATCACTCTGTTCGTATCGATCACTTCGAATCGATCTGCTTCGCATCGCTTTGTTCGTATCGATTCGATCGATCCCTGTTCGTATCGATCACTTCGAATCGATCTGCTTCTCATCACTCCATTCGTATCGATTCAATCGATCCCTGTTCGTATCGATCACTTCGAATCGATCAACTTTGCATCGTTCTATTCGAATCGATCATTTCGACTCGATCTGCTTTGCCTGCGCTCTGTTCGTATCGATCGCAACTGCTCCAATTCGTATCGATACTCGCATGCTCCCCCGAACCCTAGCCGCAGCGCAGGGCACCCGCATACTGAATTCAATCACCAATTTAGTGAAGGAACATTCCATCCGTGCTTCTAATTGTTCCATGACTGAACAAGACAAATGAGATCACAACAACAAATGTTGAGTTGCAATCAAGGAATGGGTAAAGAAATGCTACTCAGCCGTACTCCTAGAGGCTGGAGAACCTAGTTAATATGCCAAGAACTGGGGTTGATTAATATATCATGCTTGTAAGGTGGAATGCAACTTCCTCCAATTGACCATCTTTCAAACTCCTGAATTGACAACTATGGCACGATGGCTAATATGACGACTCCCCTACGCTGTCTACTCTACCAACTCAAAGCATAGCTGGTCACCGCTGAACCATCTTCAAATGCCCGCATTTTAATCATTCTACGTCCACATGACTAAAATCATTGTATACAACCTCAAGAAGACTTCCTTAGTACCCTATATAGGTCTCCTATCTGGGTGAAAATTAGAAATAATCAACAATCTATGAGCCCATCTTTACCAACTCACCATCCAATCGGTATCACCAAACCACTCAAACGTTGGACAATCGTGCATACATCATTCACCAGTGTTACAAAACCCCTTGGCAATAAAATGGACTTGATCATAATGGCGATTGGAGAATCTTTCTCGGTCGAGACCTATTCTTTGAAACCATCCTACATGCAGAACTTCCAATGAAAATTCGACATGTTAACTATGTCGGTTTACTATGTAAATACGACCCCCGACACTACCAAGGGTGACGAGTGCCATTAAACGCGGATGTCTTCCCTCATTCCTTAGAAAAGACAGTCAATCACGGTTAGATATACCAGTTATACTTCTCATATGGATATAGTGAATGACGAAGCTGGCAGCCAACGAATTTATCCAAAGCCCGCAGCCAGTTGCTGCCGATACCCATAAATGAATTCATCACCAGCACTTATTTCCAGACTTTAGCAAGAGAACTGGTGGACCGCCGCCGACAATTACACCAACATGTCTAGGCCATTTTGAGTTGATGAATCAGATGAAGGATCAACATAACAAGATAAGGAGGGGACCTGCTCCATACTCTAGATCGGAAAACTCCTCTTCTCTAAATGGCTACCGTGAACGCCAACGCCATAAGGCTGCTCCGGAAAGGATAGCTCCAACAATATGTGCAAGCCCTATAAAACGAAGGACCGGGAACATCCGACTCCTATCAATCAAAGACTTTGATCAAATTGAACCATTTGCATTAGACTTCCAACTGAGAAGGGCTGGAATGATGTGCAATAGCGAGCATACGACGCTGCCTCACTTATCAATGAGATTTGATCTGATCTCTTTTGAATTATTTCTAATTCAATTTCATTTACGTTGCCAAATATGACTTACTTGAATTAAACTACTTGCAAATGATGCAGGTAACCGAGTACTTAAGATTGGGTGCAAAACAACCTCCGCGGACCATGATCAAATCATTGAGATGAGCATGATTCGACCACTCATCGGCTACTATATGCCCCTAACTGGGGGCAAGGCATCAAAGCGGAAGAGACCGACAAGGTCAGAACCCTAGTACAAAGTGGATGCAACCGACCATCCACTCATCCGCCTATGTAATTTAATTAGGAGATGTAAGAAAAACTTAGAGTTATATGTCCCAACAATGCACTCTCCATCTCGTACTTGAAGCTTGCCAAAATACTTATGCTTCTTCTGATGCCTGATAAAATCGGAGTCACATCTAGGGTGGATGTGATGTCACCATCCATGCATCCAATCCTACATTAGACATTTGGGATTATTTGAGAACACACGTTTAAAGTGGATATGATTTGACCGTTCACTCCCCAATTTGCGTCTGTGATTCGGCAAAACAATCATGCCTTAAAACCGACTTCATCAGGGGCCAACCCTCAATTTAAAGTCATCAACAACTGACTGCCTACTCACTAATCATCATGAGCCATCATTTCAACTCTCTTCCTCAGATCAATCAGAAGAACGCAGTATAAAATGGACATGACTTGTCCATCAGCTCTTCAATTCTTGCCCCTGACTTAAGGGAATATGCACAACTCAAAGTGGATGTAGTTCTACCATCCTCTCCTCTTCTCGAGCTTAAAGTTTTCCGAAACAATAATCTTACTCCTTAGGCTTGGCAAAAGCAAAATCCAAATGAACATGGATGCGACTCAACCGTCTATAAATTATATCTCATCCTTCGTTGTGGGCGGATAAGTGAAAAGTAATTGGGATCCTACCGATCTCTCGCTAAGTGAAACCCCAAGCTCGGGGGCACATCGCTACACAAAAAGCTGGACAAAAACTGATACATGGCGATCCATCAACAAACTCCAACTTCCGAGAGCGCGAGCTGGGTACAAACTTTTTACTTAACTCCGTACTCCCAGAGTGCGAGGCGGAGTATAAACATTCCTTAACTCCGTACTCCCAGAGTGCGAGGCGGAGTATAAACATTCATTCAACTCCGTACTCCCAGAGTGCGAGGCGGAGTATAAACATTTTCCTAAAACCCCAGAGTACTCCGAGAGCGCGAGCTGGGTACAAACTTTTTACTTAACTCCGTACTCCCAGAGTGCGAGGCGGAGTATAAACATTTTCCTAAAATCCCAGAGTACTCCGAGAGCGCGAGCTGGGTACAAACTTTTTACTTAACTCCGTACTCCCAGAGTGCGAGGCGGAGTATAAACATTTTCCTAAAATCCCAGAGTACTCCGAGAGCGCGAGCTGGGTACAAACTTTTTACTTAACTCCGTACTCCCAGAGTGCAAGGCGGAGTATAAACATTCCTTAACTCCGTACTCCCAGAGTGCGAGGCGGAGTATAAACATTCATTCAACTCCGTACTCCCAAAGTGCGAGGCGGAGTATAAACATTTTTCTAAAATCCCAGAGTACTCCGAGAGCGCGAGCTGGGTACAAACTTTTTACTTAACTCCGTACTCCCAGAGTGCGAGGCGGAGTATAAACATTCCTTAACTCCGTACTCCCAGAGTGCGAGGAGGAGTATAAACATTCATTCAACTCCGTACTCCCAGAGCGCGAGACGGAGTATAAACATTCACAAAACCCCAGAGTACTCCGAGAGCGCGAGCTGGGTATAAATATCAACAAACTCCAGCTTCCGAGAGCGCGAACTGGAGTATAAACATTAACTAACTCAGGATTCCGAGAGCGCGAACCAGAGTATAAACATCAACAAACTCCAGCTTTCGAGAGCGCGAACTGGAGTATAAACATTAAACTAACTCCGGATTCCGAGAGCGCGAACCAGAGTATAAACATCAACAAACTCCAGCTTTCGAGAGCGCGAACTGGAGTATAAACATTAAACTAACTCCGGACTCCGAGAGCTCAAGCCGGAGTATAAACTACAACCAACTACGGCTTCGAGGAGGGTGGATCCATCCACCTAACGACTTCGACCGTATCTCCATTCAATGCAGCTTCGAGGAGGGTGGACCCGTCCACCTAACGACTTCGACTGCATCTCCATCAAGTACGGCCTCGAGGAGGGTGGACCCGTCCACCTAACGACTTCGACTGCATCTCCATCAAGTACGGCCTCGAGGAGGGTGGACCCGTCCACCTAACAACTTCGACTGCATCTCAACCAAGTTACATCACTCATTCCCCGAGCATAGGCGCAGACTCAACACTTAAAAATGAGTGATCAACAGCTGTCATAAAGATACAAGTCCCCAGAGTGTGGATGTTAAAATTAAGCAGTGAACAATATTGCATAACGCCTATTACGGCTTATCCCCAAGACTGGGGGCAGAAGTACAAATTACTGAAAGAAGAGAAAGGTGACTCGCTGCCATTCCGGCTTAGCGTCCATTAAAACTTAAGGCAACGACTGCAAGGAGGCCTTAATGCCAACCAAACATAATGACGCCTAAAGTTACAAGCAACCAATCGTATCATACCGCCGGATTGACGGGCAATGTCGATCTGCGCCTTTCATATCATACCATCGGATTGACAGGAAATGAGGTCCGAGCATTCTGCATCATGCCGTCGAATCAACGGTCAACATCAATCCTCTTCAACTACAAATCGATGTGACCCGAGCATGCATCGAATATCTTCGACCAGCATAGAACGGATAAAAGAATAAACCACGAATGAGTGTGACTTGACCATTCGTCCTTCGTCGCCTTCCTTCGATCCGTCAGGAAGAGCATGAGACCAAATGAGCATGACATGACTGCATTTGAGCTGACTTTATCCCTAGATCTAACGGGAGAACGTAAATCGAAATGGACATGGTCGATCAGCCAACTCCAAATGAATGCAACGCGACCATTCATTCATTGACTCTTACCATGATCCGGCTAAAAGAACGATTCGAAACAAGTGCAACCTAAACATCTGCACACTGATTCTTACCCTAGATTCGACAAGGGAAGCACCAATCCTGCATTGGATCTGACTAGACGATTCACTCTTCAGTTTTTGCCCAAAGTATGGCGACATAAGCAGCAGAGCGAATGTCATTGACCATCCAGAATCTAGCTTATGTCCGAATGTCGGCAAAGTAACAATGTATTCCGCCTACAGGAAAGAACTAGAACATAATGCATGATAGGCAAGACTCGGCCCTCCGTCCGTTAATTTGATCCTATGGTTCAATGGAATATAATACAAAATTGAAGCGGACATTGTCTACCTTGTCACTTATCGAGATACTCCCCAGACTTGGGGGCACGAGCAAGAAGATAAGATTAATATGATTCAACCATTCATCAATGAACTCTAATTCTAAAAGCTTGAACTATAGTATAAACACCGCTAGGACGAGACTAGACCGTCCGCGTAATGCATCCGCCAACCCGTCACTGGGGGCAAAAGAGTAATTATCCGAGAGTTAACTATGACAATTTCAACCTATGACCCATGCTTGATATTCGTAACGACTCTAGGTTGCGACCGAAAGGATGCCTAGAGATAGAATCATCAAATCAATACCCAAACTCATGGGTGACTGATCATTCAAAAATTAGATCGACCGATCGATAAAGGTAGATGTGGTTAATATGCTTGTGAGATCATGACTATCAAACAACCACATCGATGACTTGGCAGAGATATTTAGTGCTCTCCAGAAAATGCAGGATCAAACTCAACCCTTTAAAATGCTCTTTCATCATTACATCAGAAAGATTCTTTGTTTTCATCATCAATTCTCATGGAATCAAGACTAATTTCTAAAAAATTCCGACAATTAGAGACACCCATGTACCAAGGACAACCAAGCAGCTCTAATAGATTGCTTAAAGAGACCTTCCATTTAACCCAAGCCTTTGGATCGCGAAGATTTATGCATCAATTGGGCCGTGTCAACACACGCCATAAGCGTCGCAATGCTATGTGAAGATAAACAAATCCAAAGACCAGTATATGATGAAGGCTGGCAATTGACAAGATCACCTTGTTAACATCCATATCGACCAACCGTTACGATAGGTCCAATAGAAACCTTAGATACCTGAAAAGCTACTCAAATGGAATATCAAGCCAAGCCGATTTGATATCACTTATCTCCGTCGGAGTGCTCTCGATGGTCAAACATTAGCATACTTCATATCTGAATTCACTACATCGGACGATTATCCAAAGAACAGTGGAGAACCATCCAACCGATGGAGAACGTACCCCGATAGAACTTCCAATAATCGGCTTTCTAACATCGAAGTTGCGTTAATGACTCTTGAGGAACAAACGATCTGCTACGCCCTGAAACTCAATTTCCTTGCAACAAATAACGAAGTTAACTATGAAGCCTTGGCGCTCAAACTTGCAAGAAAACTACGAGTGGAAACTTTACATGTCTTATGTGATTACCAGTTAGTAGTATGCCAAGTCAGGGAAGATTATCTGACTAGGGGGCAACATCTTGCTCCTCATCCTAGCTGGTTCCAAAAGCTACTAGTCGACTTCGATAATTACACCATTACACACCTCCTCGGAGGACAAAATGAAAAAACTAAGTCACTGGCCAAGCTAGCCAGTTTCGGGGATGCACGGCAATAAGACTTTATCCCAGTTGAAATGCTTATTATTCCAAGCATTGACATATGAAGATCAACTAGATCTTAGAGATGGATCTAGAAGAAAAGTCATGGGTGACTCCTATCGAAGATTATGCACAATCGGGGATTCTTATTGAATAAACGAATAAGGAATGGCATATCCTCCGTGAAGCATCACTGCATGATTATGTCTGGATTGTTTGACTCTATCGATACAAAGCATTACTTTTGTATCCATCGATCCGAGATCCAATATTACGTATCCACCGATACGAAGCATACATTCCAACCCTTCACATCGATTCAGGAGAGGATCGTTACGAAGGAGCATTCAAAAACAACCATCGAACGTTGTTACAACTTGGATTTCATTTCGATCCAGGAGAGGATCGATGCGAGACTCAATCCAAACAAAAACTAAAGAACTTGACAACGACTCGTGAACGTGCAAACGTTAACGGGAGCCAGGTTAACATGCGTACATGTATGACAGACTAACATTCAATTTTTAAAATTTATAGGGATTGAATGCTTACCTCATGGCAATTACAACAGTGAACAACAAATCGCTAGCACTCGACACTCAATTACAACAATGCACTACATAATCATAGACAATCATCGAAGCGATGTTTTAACTCGAATCTCAAGTCGATTCAGGAGAGGATCGATGCGGACTTCGATAACAAACTGAACAGCAACGACTTGCAACCACGCAACGCTAACAAAAGTCAAGATGACACATATATGCATATATGTCTGACTAATATTTGATCTTTGACATTCACGGGGATCAAATGCTCATCTCGTCGTGAATCCGACAGTAAGCAGCTGATCACTATCACACAACAGTCAGTTACAGCAATACAGAGTACAACTTTCAATGAAAGATATGATAATTGTTCAGAGAGAAATTGCAGCTTTTCAAAGCACGTCATGTTTCCACAAGACGTACTTTGGGGGGCAAATGTTATCCCGCCTTTTGGCAAGGCCGAGATACCAAGGAATTGATCAGAAACCTAGAGTCGCTCGTTATGGACATCTAGTGCACATAGGTCTACCATGGATATCGATGAATTTTGTCTGAGACCAGATTGAGCTATAATTGATAAGACGTGACTAGAAAAGCTATGAGAGCCAACGTTCCAAGTTTCAAGTCAATCCGAGTTCATATGCTCAAGTTATGATGGATGCAAGTTGAAGGGAAAGGCCATGTTTTCGTATCCATCAGTGAGCCCAATTTCGTATCCATCAATGTGACCACACTCCGTATCCATCAAGGTTTCCTTGCTTCGAATCCATCCAGTGACCTTGCTTCGAATCCATCAAGATGCCTTCCTTCGAATCCATCAAGATGGAGTGCTTCGAAACCATCAGGATGCCTTCCTTCGAATCCATCAAGATGGAGTGCTTCGAATCCATCAGGATGCCTTCCTTCGAATCCATCAAGATGGAGTGCTTCGAATCCATGAAGTTGCTCTACTTCGAATCCATCAAGATGGAGTGCTTCAAATCCATGAAGTTGCTCTACTTCGAATCCATTCCTGGAGCGCGAAAAGCATGGATTCGAAGGGAGCATGTCAACCGGAAATGAAATCTTGAATCGATCATATCTCGAGATCTACAAGTCCAAATGCTATGAAATTTGGACAGGAGCTAACTGTCAACCTAAGGAATGTCCATGCCAAATTTCAGCTCAATCGGAGCAAATCTTGATCGATTCGAAGCAAGGGTCGAATCGATCCCAAAGTGGGCCCGGATTTCCAAAGAGCGGGCATGTGGGCCCCCTCACGTGCCAGAACTGGTCTCCCCGAATTTTAGGCGAAATATCAGCCTCCTACACGTATAAATAAAGCCCCTGGTCATTCAGAAAAGGGGTCGGATAATTCTAAGTACTGAAGAGCGCCCAGATTCTGCCAGATCTACTCCAGAACACCGCCGCTGCTTTAGGTTGAGAATTAACTTTGAAATTCAGTTGTATTACATGATAAACTACTGTAACCTTCAAGTGTCGAGCAATAAAATCATAAAACTTCATAGTGGACGTAGGCAAAACGCCGAACCACTCTAAATCGCATGTCTTTGCAATTTACTTTCTGTTATTTGGAGTTTTTGTTAGATAATCCACAGCGTTAACTTTCATTCTTCGCGTTTATCTCTTCAAAGACTTCCGAAGAGTGTTGTGCCCATTTTTGGTACAAACACTTACTACCACATCATATCGAACTCTTTACAAAAGCGCACTCGATCATCCATAACATTTAAGGACATCAACTATATTGCACTTTGCGTAAACTGATCAAATTGACATTTCAGCGATTGAGTTCTTAGATCTATCTTGTAGTTTTGATCTAGTGTTACATTTAACATAATACGATCTTTATTGTAATCACTCAAATTGAATACTCAATCTCAGAGTAAGGTTTATTTTTTTACATCAAATGAACTGATTTCATCGAAGTATCGTGCATTACGAACCATGACCGTTCCCTACATAACACTATATGCGATAGTAATGGATCAAACATCCATAGTCCTGTACTACCTTTAGAGTTTGAAAATCATAGAATGCAATACACTATCCTAACCAAATAAACTCATAAACAACCAAATTATAAATGCATTTAGTAGTTGTAAAATCAGGCGCTTGCATGGGTATTGAAACATTAACATGCAAGAAGCATTTATTAGTAAGTATATGTTATATTTAAATTTGTCAATCTTCAATTCAGTTCAATTGTATATCTTAATTGATAAACATTTTATCAATCATATTAAGTGCACTAATTTATCAATATAGATTATTGTAACACTATATAGCATATGTTCTTACAATATTAGAAAGGTTAAATGTTATCATTTCATTTTTCTAATACTCCCACTGGTCTTTTATGTTTCATCAAACCCTAAGCGAAACATATAAGTCTTTTGACTTCACTAGTGGGTGTTAGTACTCGCATGTCATGGGATTCTAACCTTGAGGAAAGCCCAACAAATCCTAGACATGCATAGATGGATAACTTCTTATCGCTTGTATCAGAACAATTCCTAACCGATTTTTTGTCCTACTCCCGTCTTTACCTTAAGGAAAGCTCGATAAGTAAAGTGGGACTATTCAATTAGACGTATCATTTAGCGACAGCCTAAGTATAAAGCACATACCATAAGAAAAGCTCAACAAATACATGCAGTTATCTTACCTCGTCTATTCAATATATTAATAGTACTACACATAACATCCCTAGCTTGAGGAAAGCTCAACAACTAAAGAGTAATGTATTAATATATAAATGATAGAGGATGACTTTATATTAAAGATTCATAATCTCTAATATAATATATTAAGTGATATCGACTTATGGAATAATGTATTTTTTATGAAATACCCTCGTGATTCAACTGTTGGACACATCTGAAATAACAGTATACGTACTATATATATATATGTATTTATCCCTTAAGTCTATCTTAGGTTTCTTACTGTTTCACGTTTTATTATACATTCATATTATGTAAGTTTTTATTATTACATAACTTTTATATTTTATATTACTTATACAATAGTCTTATGTATAATATTAAATTAACTAAATCTTATTTAATTAATTTTAATTAGTTAACAATTTAATTAATTTTATATTAATTTAATGTAACATTAATATTTAATAATTATTATATACTATAACCTTTATAGTATAACATGCATGTGTATTTTTATTTAACTAATTAACCTTTAATCAGTTAATTTATTTATTTAAATTTAAATTTATTTATTTAATTAATTAACGTTTAATTAATTTATTCAATTAAACTATATTAATTTCGAAAAATTATATTGTATACTGTAATGCAGGTTTTTAACCCAGCAGGATTCAAAGGAAGTCGGAACATCTACGTCGAGTTAGAGCAACTCAAGGACCAACCAAAAGAAGTAGAAGAACCAACCAATAAAGGCTAAAGGAAAAGAAAGCAAGAACATGCTAAGGTGTCCATCTCCTATAGATCGCTAGCGATCCATATGGGTCGCTCGTGGATCCTCCAATCCGCTTGCACCATAATCCAATAGGTATTCTAGGAATGATTGCTAAGTTTGATGGAATTCCAAGCTAGTTAGACCGAGAAATGAGCATTTGTCTAATTTCATCAGCAGTTCAATGCAAAAAGTGTATGAATCATCACCAGAACAAGGCGACAAGCTACGAATTTACATGGAGAACACCAACACGAGACAACATACGCAATTAAAATGACGAAGTCCAAAAATCCATAAGTACATGGATCGCTAGCGATCCATGCACTATGGATCTCTAGCTATCCATATGATTGTGCTAGATCACCATAAAGTTTAAAGGAAAGGACAAGGAGAGTATCCAAGCAGTTGAGTCATTAATGACCCAAAAACTATGGATCGCTAGCGATCCATCAAATTGACTCGGTTAGCTATGAAACTCTCAGTGCACCTTCGTATTTCCAAAGGCAAGCTTCTGGCGTGGAGACCTAGCCCAATAGCTCTCCAATCCCTATAAATACAATCCTACTTGCAACATAAACATGATCTTTTGGACTGGCTGCTGAAACTCCGTAGAAACTACTCTTATTCTCCTCCCACACAACATTCATCTACTGGGTTCACTGTGATTCTCCAGTGAACTCTAACACTGGTGACTTGATTTAACTTACAAGATTCAGTCACATTGTAATCAGATTCAACTTGTAATTGCAGTCAGTCAATAATAAAAGTTATAAAGTGGACGTAGGCTTCGTTAATAGCCGAACCACTATAAAAATCTCGTGTTCATTTACTCTTTTCTACGATTTGCTATTGCCTTTTTCATTTTATTTTCCTTGATAAACAAGGCCGGTGTTTTCATAATCAATCCAGGGTGTTGATCCATTTTTTGGGTTAACATTTTGGTGCTTTCACTGAGAACCCAACTCAAGCAAAGATATAGCTATATACTTTGGATTAGATAGGTCTAGAAGTTAGATCCTTAATTGCTGTTCGAAAGGTCTGCTGCTAAGAATCAATGGCTCCGGGAAAAAAACTGCTTTCGAAAGATCCATAGGGGCGGTAATGGCCAGAGAAGAGATGAATCATCAACAAATTGAAGCAAATGGCGCTACCATAGGAGATCAAGTGCTAGGATCCTCTAATCAACGCGAAGTTGTAACTAGAGATGAATTGAATAAAATGGTTGACGAAATCAATCAGAAAATGAAAAGCAGTCAGAGAGCTCATATGGACAAAATGAATGCCTTCTTGACCTTACAATCGCATCCTACTGCAAAAACCATGGCGGAACCCGCGGCTGTCGCAGAACAAGAAAATTCTTCTGTTTCTGGCCCAAACATAAGAAACGGGAAGCAGCCGTAGAAAGGAGTGATAGCTGGAACCGTGGGAATCAACGTAGAAGGAAACACAAGCACTCCACCGACCACGAGACAACCTGCAACGAACTTAAATCTAGTTGCGAAGACACCGCAAGAGGATATAGCCATGGACCTCTTCGATTTGGAAGATGGAGAGCAACTTAACGATGAAAAGTTGGAAGGAAATGCCAATGCATTCGATAATGCCATGGATATCCAGACTGCCCCAATCAAGCCAACTGCAAGCCAACAAAATCTCGAGGGAGTGGCTCTTCCGAAGATAGGAGAACCTAGGCTTCAGCCCACTCACCAAGATCGTTTGCAAAGCCGAACACTCGGTGTAGTTACTGACAGCCAACCCTCAGATTACCGGACATCTGAGGCATATATCGTGGACATGGTCAAGCGACTGATGGATGAGAGTTAGAACAGAAGGGATGATGAATGAGGATCCACTCCAAGTCGGACTCCTTTCACTGATGAGATTTTGAATGAGCGATACCTAGAAAAATTCACTATGCCAACTATTCTATCCTATGACGGAACAAGAGACTCGAAACCCCATCTATACAAGTACAGTTGGTACATGGACGGAGCGAATTCTTCGGACGCCGTTCGATGTAGATGTTTCCAAATTTTTCTAGAGGGAATTGCTTCAATGTGGTTCACTAGGCTTCCACCGAGATCCATCTCCACTTTCGATCAACTAGCAACAAGATTCCTTGATTAATTCAGACTTCACACGGCACAGCCTAAAGATGTGATGTCTTTGTCCGGTCTATTCCAGGGACGAAATGAATCTCTAAAGTCTTTCAAGAATTGGTTCAACACCACGGTGACATAAGTAAGCAATCTGAACGAGGATAAGGTTTTTATGGCCTTGGTCCGCGCCTTCCACCATGAAACTGAGTTCGCAAAATGGGTCAAAATGAAACAATCTACCACTAGGAAGGACTTCAACTGTAAGGCGAGTCAATACTTGAAAGTGGAAGAGGCACAAGAGTTAGAAAGGAAATCTACTAGGTTACAACCGATGAAAGTTGAGTAGAATGGCATGGCGATGAACCAGGACATAAATGCCTCCGGGACCGCTAAGGGAGGTAGTGCGGAAAAATATGGAAAGCTGAAAAGGAAAAATCAAAATTCTAATAAACAAAATGGTAATAATAAGCGGCTTAAAGGCTCCAGGCCCGAGGATTACACCCCGCTCAATGATACTCCAGAAAATATCTACCTCGCAACACAGGGGACAGAGGAGTAAAAGAAACCCCCCCAAAATGGAAGCAACTGAACAACAGAAGCATTCCGGGAAGTACTGTCGCTTCCACGAAATGCATGGTCACAACACGAACAAGTGTCGTCACCTAAAGAACTTGATTGAAGAGCTGATCCAGGAAAACAAGCTTCAGCAATACGTGAGAACATTGCAAAATCCCGACCAACCCGCGGCTCCCCAAGCTCCTAGGGATCGAGGAAACTAAGATGGAACCAGCAAAGAGGGAATTAGACAAACTGGCCAGAGACTCATCATTGGAATGTTATCTAGAGGACCTCATCCTGCACAGAGGAGTTGGGGGGAAATGGAGCAATATGTGAGCTCATTAAAACACACTCTGAAGGATTCGTGCCTCGCGATCGAAGATGGAGCCCCTACCAAGCAGCAGAGAACTCTGAACGATGATATAGTATTCCAAAATCGGGACAATGAAGGGATTGAAGCTCCAACTCCCGATCCCATGGTCATGATAGTAGGGATCAGATCTGCCATAGTCCGATGAGTATTAGTTGACAACGGTAGTTCTGTGAGTATTCTTTTCAAACGCACCTTTGACCAGATGAAGATAAGCATGAAAACATATCTACTTGCCAAACAAAAATCCAAGGATTCACCGGCGAACCCAAACAACCCGTTAGGATGATTGACTTTCCTATAGAGCTTTGGGAAGGCGACCGAAGAGTCACCCTTATCCAAACTTTCGTGATCGTAGATGAAACTTCTGCATACAATGCCTTCTTGGGATGACCCACACTGACAGATTTAAGAATTACTTTAGCCCAATGGTGCCTAACTATGAAATTCCCAACGAAGAACAGAGTTAGGGTAATCAAAGGAGATCAAAGTGCCGCTAGAGAATGTTATATCGTAGAACTATGCGAATCTAAGAGAAAAGAAAAGGGGAAGAATGTGGGGAGAACTCTACACATTCACGAACCTGCCGAATAGCAACTATAGACCCACCCCTGGCTTGAGGACCATAACCGATTTGACAAGGCTTTGGACCCTAGAAAGAAGAGTTCAGGGGAGGGTAGCACCGACAGAATTGATGGTGTCTGTCTCATTCGACATGGATGACCCAACGTGGGTCTTGAAAATTGGATCGTACCTTGGAAACAAGATGTGATTTGAACTCACTAAATTTCTTCGCGCCAACTTGGATGTGTTCGCCTAGACACATTCCGATATGTGTTGGGTATCATCGGAAATTGCATGTCACGCACTAAACATTGATCCTAAGTACACACCAGTAAAGTAGAAGAGGTGCAGCCTGGGCCCCGAACAGTTCAAGGCGTTGAGAGAAGAAGTAGACAAGCTGATGGCCAATGGTTTTATCCGTGATGCATCCTACCCCGATTGGGTATCTAACCCGATTCTGGTTAAGAAGTCCAATAGGAAATGGCGAACTTGTATCGGCTACTCAGACTTAAATAAAGCGTGCCCGAAAGATAGCTTTCCTCTGCCCAGAATTAACCAGCTTGTGGACAGGATGACCAGACATGAACCGCTATTATTTATGGACGCATACTTAGGATACAATCAGATCCTGATGCACGAAACTGATCAAGAAAATGCCAGCTTCATCACCGATCTAGGATTATACTGCTATAGAGTAATTCCATTCGATTTGAAGAATGCTGGGGCAACCTACCAAAGATTAGTAAATGCCATGTTCAGGCGTCAGATCGGAAAAACCATGGAAGTCTTTGCGGATGACATGTTGGTTAAATTGCGAATAGCTGCCAATCACTTGGATACTCTTGCCGAAATGTTTGAAATACTCCGAAAATATGGGATGAAGCTCAATCCACTCAAATGTCACTTCAGGGTAGCCTTTAGAAAGTTCATGGGATTCATAGTAAGCGCAAGAGGCATCGAAGCAAACCCAGAGCAAATTACTGCCCTATGAGAAGTCAAAGCCCCAAAGAATAGGAATGAGTTACAAAGCCTGAATGGGAAAGTTGCGGCACTAAGCCTGTTCATCTCAAAAGCCACCGACAAATTTATACCATTCTTTGATGCACTAAAGAAAGGAAAGAAGAACTTCAAATGGAACGAGGCTTGTCAAACTGCGTTTGAAGAGTTGCTACGAAACATGGAAACCCCGCCAATCCTATTGAAGCTAGTAGATGGATAGGACTTGTTCATCTACTTAGTGGTCTCCCCTCATGCATTAAGCGTGGCTCTTGTATGTGAAGAAGCTAGGATCCAGCGACCCGTGTATTACATCAGTAAACGTTTTACTAGAGCCGAGAATAATTATCCGTAATTGGAAAATCTATCTCTTGATCACATCTAGGAAGTTATTACCATATTTCCAAGCACACCCAATCAAAGTATTGACCGGTCAACCCTTGAAGCAAGTATTATACCGCCCCGAGACTTTCAAGTGGCCCATCAAATTTAATATCGAATTGAGTCAATATGAAATCACTTACCATCCAAGGAGGGAAATCAATGGGCAAGCATTGGCAGATTTCATCGCCAAATTTACCATATGGGATAATGAAGAGGAAATAACAGCGGAAGTGGAAACACGATGGAAGCGCTTTGTCGGTGGCGATCTAATAACTTCTGCTCAGGGGCATGGGGTAGTGCTTGAGACTCCCGAAGGATGAGCCATCTACTACACCTTACGATTAGAATTCCCAGCGACAAAAAAAAAAGCAGAATATGAGGCATCAATAGCCGGGCTAAATATTGTGAAAGAGCTGGAGATAAAATCCATACACATCTATAGCAACTCTCAGTTAGCCGTCTATCAGGTGAAAGGCGAATACCAGGCTCGAGGGGAGAACCTTGCCCCGTATCCATATAAAGTGCAAGAGTTACTAAACGACATCACACATTACACAGTAACTCACATCCTGAGGGAGCCGAACACGAAAGCCGACTACCTGGCTAAACTGACCAGTTTCGGAGAAGCATAATCATTGGGACTAGTCCCAGTTGAAACCCTGACCACTCTAAGCATAAGCGAAATGAATGTCAACTGGATTTTTAATTAAATATTCATTCAAAAATTAATAAAATATTAATAAAAATTAATTTTGAAACTTTTATTTCAAAATTTAAAATTTCAGAGAAACTTAACCGATATTTTATACTTTGAAAAAAAATTCCACATTTTTTGCTTCAAACTGATTTTATAATATTTTATTTATTTTCATCCATTTTAAATAATTAATTTTCAAAAATAGGAAATTTAATTTACGATTTATATTTTTCGGTAGAGAGCTTATCTGGTGATAATATAATTTTATAAAATTTTAAAAATAATTTTCATGACATTTTCGAAGTAATATAATTTATTAATGAAGTAAATTGATTTAAAAATGATAAAATATTTATAAAAAATTATTTTACTACCCAAAATTAATATTAACGTGATATATTATAAATAAAATTATACGACTAATTTTAACTATGATATAATATTGCGACTAATTATAGGATATATATATATATATATGTACGTAATTATATAATTTTTATATAGCTGCACTGACCCGATATATATTATAATTATTTTTATATTAAGCATAAATCAGTACATGCATATAACTAAATTGGTGACAACATTGCTTGGATATCAAAATCGTCATGTAACTAATGATATAATGTATGTATACATATATGATAAAACATTATACTAATAATTATTAACTATAAAAATCGTACCTTAATCCCAAAGACTTGAAGTGCACATTAAAAATATAAACTGTCCTCTTTGAAATGTTTTCAGATTTAGTAGATTGTTATTCCTTAAACCAGTGACAATCAACTATCGAATAGTGATCGGATCTGACTTGATTTGAGTATTGATGGAGATACTAGGGTATAATATTGGCCGGTAAGAAGGGAAAAGTAGGTAGCAAAAGATCATATCTAATTAGGATTAGGGATGCTTATATGGTGGATAGAAAGAAGAGAAAAGTGGATCTAATCTCGTACTCTTTCTCCTTCAATTTGAGCCATCCAAATTCGATAGCCGGGCTAACATTCAAACATCACTTAGCATGCGGTGTGACATTTTAGCCAAATTTATTACTTACTTTGTCTCGGTAAAATCCAATTTCACTTTGTTAAGCATTACCCGATTGTGACTTTTATTTGCACTAATTGTCTTCGTCAAAATTATATCACTTTGGACTTATGGAATTTGGTAATGGTCAAAATTCCATTATCATCTATATTCAACTCTATAGTCCATACACAAAATCCTTGGTTTAATAATAACGATTATTATTAACTAGACTGCTCTGTCTAGAGACTTTGACTTTAAGTTTACTTGAGTTGACTGTGATGCTAACCTCATTAAACCGAAGAGATGAATCCTCTCTTGAATAGTGCTTCACTTTCAATACTTCCACTCGACCCAACTATAGTCACTTGATGAAAGCCATGCCATGATTTGACTATAATCAAAGTAGAGCTTTCATATTGAAGATCGACAATACTCTCAAATAGAGAGAACAATGTAAATTAGTCACATCGATATTTTCTATCTGACCTTGATTATATTAACCAATAGAAACTATCAAGTGAGTCATTCCATAGTTATCCAATAACTATCAGTACCTAACCTCTTGGTGCCCCCAGCAGCCATGAGTAATACACTGCCCATTATTTGGAGAGCGTTACATAATCTAGTCTCAATGGATGCATCGATATACAGTCTTATACATCTGGACTAGGCATATTTAAAATGGTATATTCTTTTTCATTGTGACAAATTACTCACAGTTATAACACTTTGTAACTAATATCATAAAATATACCATTTGTGGATTTTCTATTAAATATACTTTTAATTAAATTAATTAAATGATACAACACATTATATCAAGTATATAATAGAAAGGAAACACCTTTTATTTCGAACAAGATTGATTCTCTAATTAGATATATGTAACAAATTACAAAATTGCCTTTAGGGCATACCACTAACTCTATCAGGGTTAGCATGGTCGACAACACTAGGGTAGAAAGGAGGGGTTAAATAATTAAAATGGGTTTTGAAATAGCAAAAGAGATATGTGGATTTAGGTTTGCATTTAGCTCCCATCCTCTTTTGTTATTTAAACACCCAAACACCCCTCATTTCGCCACTTGATTTTTTCCTGCTCTCATCTTATTTTTGGCCGAGTTCCCCCCATCCTCCATATACTTTTCAAGCTCCTAAAACACAAATAAAAATAAAAATCAATACATCGGTGGTTGCTATTTTCAGTCTAGTAGCTCTCTCTGAAGGTTTGAAAATAGATTCAAGGAGGTAAGGGATTCAAGGTTTTACTTCAAGGCAATAGATAGGTGACTATTCAATTTGTATTCATATATATATATATATATATATATATATATTGATCAAATCATTCTATTATTTCCTTTTATTTATACAATATCACGAATCCACATACGTCTATACTGTTAATATATATATATATATTGTTAATAAAAAATTATATATATTTACACATATATATTATTCAGCCAGCAAAAAAATTATTTTTAATTTGAAATTAAATAATATTTTAAAACAATTAAAAGAAATTGATTTTAAATATGTAAATGTATATTAGTGCATAATGTGTATATACGCATAATTTTACTATGTATTTCCAAAAAAGAATTTTTTATATAAACATATTTAAACTAAAAACGCACACACACACACACACATATATATATATATATATATTTGTTTATCTATTTTAAACATAAAATCTAATTTTACTTAGTATATACTTGTATTCATGTATAATTATGAAATATACATATAAATATTTAAATTTATGTTTATATGTTTTGTGTTTGTTTTCCAATAAAATTGGTTTTATATGACTTTCATATGACAATCTTTTATTTAACAAATAGCAAATTTAAAAGTAAACAGATTTTAATAATAATAATAAAATTAAAAAATTTGTCAAATAAAATTCGATCGAATACACACACACACACGAGTACTTTGGCTCGTGCGTAGAAGGAATTAGTGTTATAAAACAATGTTTGTAAGATTTGTTTAATCTTACAAAATGACTTGATGTGTATGAAATGTTGCATTTTCCATGTGCATACATGCATAATTAAATCATTTATCAAAACAAGAATAAGACTAAGTTATTTAAAGAAATAATTAATTGGATAAAAGAGCAATCAACCATTACATCAATATGGAGAGAAATGTAATAAATATTCAAATTAGCATTTTTAATAGTTTGGAACTTAAAAAACTTGCATTGTCTTTATTTTAAAAAGTAATAAAGCAGCATGTTAATATATAAGGAATTTTTCTTTTCAACTATGAAGATCATATGTCCCATGATACTCCATTCCTCGTGAACACTCAGTTCTTGTTGACGTTTAAAACTACTTTACACTGATGTATAAATTTTGAATTATCGATTACTGTAATATCGTTATTAAATTATGTAGGACTGAAATTGATGTAATTAATTTTCGCTAATCTTTTTATTGGTTGATGTCAACAATAGTAGATTGAAAGTAATTTGTAAGTACTAAGTATAATTAGCATAATCGTTAATCGTTTTCTCTCTTCCTTGTTCCGGGCTTGAGACCAGCATCAATAATAAGTTGATGGCGGAGTCAAAAACGTTTTATAAGGGATTTTTTATGTTAACTACAAATGAATTCTAGTAATAAAGTTGCAAATTATTTTTCATACATATATAAAAAAAATTAACCCAGTGCTGTAATTTATGGAAGCAATACTTGAAAATATAACCAAAAAACAGTAAAATGGAGAAAACGATTTTAACTGCAATTATTACTCATTTATGTTCATATAAAAAAATCCCTTATTTAAATAGAGTATTACAACAGTTGTGAAGAACATATGTGTATACATGGCGAATAATTTTTTAGTGTAAAAGTATTGCATGTGAAGTGGAAAAACGAAGTATAGTTAACTAAGTTCATGATTACATGTTAATAACACATCCTTATATACAACATTTCTAGTATGTGTACCCTTTCTATTTCGAATCTTTCCATTTTTCACCAAAACTTTCATTGTTTTTCGTGATACTCCTCTTGATAAAGCAACACATAGTTGACCATGGCTGAAAACATGTTTGGAAAGATAAATACCAACTTGAGGGATGGTTTGTCCTTGTGATTTATTAATCATTAAGGACAAAGCTAATTAAAAAAGAAATTGTTTATGTATTAGGTTGAAAGGCATGTTAGTATTCTCAGAAGGCTTAAGTGGTATACGCGGGATAAATATTATTGTACCACGAAAATGTCCAACAATGATTTTTGCATCTATGAGATTTCTGCGAAAGACACGACATAGTAATCTGGTTCCATTATATAATCCAATTCTTGGATCAATATTTCTAAGCAACATGATTGGTGCTCCTACTTTCAGTGTTAATTTATGTGGTGGTAGACTATCCGGAGCAAGTGAGTTCAAGAATTCCAACTAATATAGATTGTGTATCTTCTTCGACTTTGTCAAATGAATAGTAAATACACTCGCTACCTGGAAACATTTCTATAACTTTGTTATTAATCTCATCTACTGTTTCATTTTTAGGGGCTAATATTGCTCTATCCATTATATAATTATTATCAACTAATCTGTCATTAGTTTAATGAAGACTTCATTAATCAGAGCATAAATCGAAGCAGTATTGGTCCAAGGTTCAACGATATCATCTGGGAGCTTTATAATATCCTCTTGAACATAGACTTCATCTCCATTTCCAATACGTAAAGAATTTGTGCATATGATTGATTGTCTCTTGCACGCATATTTTGTGTTAAATGAATTACCTGAACATTTTCCCATAAATATGATTGTACTATACATGTGTCGATTGTTTGAGCTCTAGTACCATTTATGACTATTGGTAGAACTTGGTGAAAATCACCTTCTAAAATAACAATCTTCCCTCTAAATGGTGCATCCAAATTTGTTAAATCTCATAACGTTCTATCTAAGGCCTCAAATGCATGGTGATGAGCCGTGGTAGCTTCATCCCATTGGAAAACAGTAGCAACCAATAAAAGTTTTGCGATCTCAAATTGCTTGGGAATATGACATGTAGGGGAAGAGTCTAAATTAATTGGTATTTTAAACCGAGAATGTGCAGTTCGACCTCCTGGAAGAGCAAGAGAAGCAATTCCAGAAGTAGCGACTGCAATTGCAATATGACCTTGAATTCGTAAATGTGCTAAGATTTCTCTATACAGATATGTTTTTCCTGTACCACTAGGGCCATCTATGAAATATACAGCATTAGCTTTGTTTTTAACAGAAGACATTATATTGTCAAATGCCTTCTTTTGTTAGGAGTTCAAGTTATTTATGGAATTGATATCATTATTGGGTATTTCTGTACACTACTCTTCTGAAATAAGAGTGGAGCTATTAGTATGAGTAAAATCATTGAAATTATTATATGGAATACCATAATCAAAAATTGTTTTGTTATATTGTTTGAGAAGGTTGTCAAGGTCGGATGGACATTGAATTAATGAATATGAATTCGTCACATTAGTAGTTGATGTAGTAGGATAGTCTTCAAGTAAAAAAGGTGAAAACTATTTCCATAATTCACGCACATGACATGGTTCACAATATACTAAAATTGTAACAAATAATCTTCTTAAAGCCTTGGGCATATGAGTGTTTGAAGCATCACTCAAACAATCCTTTAAACTATCATCATTTTCAAGTAAACCTTTAAGTTCAGCTGCTTCTTTAAATATATTATATCGTGTTCCATTAACTATTAGTAAGTCACTAAAAGATAGAGGACCTCTAACATGTGTTAATAATAATCGCAAATAATAATGATCACCTTTAGTGGGAGATACCGTATAAATTCTACCAATTGCCCTACATTTATTTCATCTATGGTTTCATTCCTTGTTTCTAAAGTCCCAGCAATATTTTTCAGGAAACTCATAGTATAAATATTGACGTGCTTGTTCATAAAAAAACATTTTTACAAAAAAATACAGTAAGCATTTGTAACGGCCCGCCATTTCGAACCATTCAAATCGACAATAAACCACACATGTCAGACTTGAATTGCTCAAAACAACAGATTGTTATTTATAATTGGCAAAACTTTGCATATATAGTAAATAAATCAATCACAGAATCACAGACACAAAGTAATACAACAATACGCAGTGGAATAGATAAATAGTAGTTCATGAAAGTACTACATAAACATCAGAGTCTAAAGCAAATACAACATAAGTCCAAATATAACAAAGTCACTAATACATAAGCAAATGACAAGTCTAAACATAAATAACTAGAAATAACTGAAGTAACTGAAAAGATGAATAGATAAAGATAGATCTCCAAGAAAAGCTCCAAGCTCTAAAGGTGAGTCTCAAATGTTGTGATACTCAGGCTGACCCGAGCATAAAGTAAAGCACAAAACACTCAAGTCAGAATTAACATTCTTATGCAAGTAAATCAACTCAAGTGAAATACAATATAACTTAAAGGATGTTTGGGATTCCATCCTTTAAGGATCTGTCAAACTATCTACATACATAATACAATACGCTACATAGATAATGTCTACAGTAAAGTAAAGTATTAAAATAGCGTTAAGCGGTTACCTATATCTCCCTTAACACATTTTTATATAAATGTCATAGTCTATACAGTACCGTAATTCCTTCATAAACTGAAGAGCTATCAAAGGGCACTCCATAGTGTATGACACAAACCAAAGTCGTAATGGACTCAATAAGGCATATAACAAGGCACACGGGGTAATGCACAGGGTAGGATACTATCGTTTTGCAGAACCGGGCTGGTGGTAACGCATAGCAGCTACTACCGCCCACCTCGAGACACACTCCCATAATCAAAGGTGCACACCAATCAAATCACAAAGTTATAGATATGGTTTCGAAGAAGCATGCTCGATCGGAGGAGCGACCTCACTTGGCCCAGGTATAGCTCCTGTTTTAGTCATATCAAGCTGACCCAAGGGGGCCAGGGCTGCGTTCATACCTCATACAATAGCGTTTGCCAAACCATCCTACTTCGTTCTGGATTCTCTACCACGTACACAATTGTTAAAATGGTTTTCGGTATTGGCAGGGAGTATGACAATATCCGATCCCGGTCTCTTTAACAACCAAATGCTTATTTCACACCGTGGTCATTTTATAAAATCACTTTTATAAACATTTAAATAAAATCTCAAATTACAAATTTAAATCAAAATTAAGTATTCAACTTCAATTTTATTTAATTTTGAAAATATTCAGTTAATCACCCTAACTCAAATCAAATTATAAAATCATGTCTTTTAAAATCTCAAAATCAATAAGTTTCAAATCAAATCTTATTTATATTCAATTCTTAAATAAGTTAAATTACAAATCAACTTTTATTTATTAAAGTTATTACAAAATCTATTTTAAAATATTAACATAAATTTAAATAAATATTTAAAAATATTATATATATATTAATTAAATTAAATTATATTAAATTAAATTTTATTATATTAATTATTATTAAATTAAATCTTATTATATTAAATCTTATTTTATAAGTAAAATCTTATAATTTACTTTTTTCAAAACTTAACTTAAAATTTTAAAATTTCCAAACATATAATTTTAAAAATCTAAAATTTACACACATATTAGAATAAAATCTTTATATTATATTTTAAGAATCAATATATATTAAAAACACATATTTTTCTTTTCAAAATTTTGGAAATCATTTAAAAATAGACCAACTATGTCCATATATAATTTTCTATCCTATGGTCAAGTGATACGGATATTTATCATTTCAATCCGCAATAATTTAAATTTTACGGGTATATATAATTTTAACCCATAATCCCAAAATTCAAAATCAGTAAAATCGCTTGGATTTATCGTTTCAACCCATAACGATTTTCCCTAATCTATAAGATCATTCAAGTATGTATCATTTCAACCAACAGTGATTTTCCTAACTAACAGGGAACTTGCAGTGAGAAAAATAGAATAATAATAAAAAATAGCATAACATATCAATGACTAACATGTGACATAATTAACAATTTAAATAAAATATAAATACTAACATTTTATGGTGTCATATGTCAGTTAACATAGGTGAACAATTTAAATAATAACATATCATACTCAACGATTTAATCACTAACCAATTCAAATTTAACAACACGTTTCAATCGTCATTTCATGTGAAATAAATTTACTAAACATATGAATGTCAATCGTGAGTGATCGCTTACCTTTCGAGGCTATGAAAACAACGAGAATAAGATGCGAACGGACACGGATAAGCACGGATCGAACAAGCGGGACAACGGCAAAGCTAGAAAACTGCTGCTGTAATTTTCGAATAGCGGCGAAACAAGGCAAAGCTAGCCTGGACAGCGAACAAGGACAGAGACGTGCAAAAATAATATGGCTGGGGCAGAAGCGGGCTGTGGAACTTGGTTGTGTGTTGCGGCCAGGGGAGAAATGGTTGCTGCGCGAAGTTGTCGAAGCTGCTGTGTGGCGAGGGAAGAGGCCGAGTTGTTTGCGAGGTTGAGGAGGACTGTTGTTCGGGGAATCAAGTGGAGCTGCAAGTTGGTGGAGAGGTAAAGCTAGGTGGAGGGGTTGCTGTCGGAGTTGGACGTGGGGACTACGGTAGAGGTAGAGGAGGGTTCGGCTGGTCAGGGGGAGGTGCAGGCTGTAGGGGTTATGATGGGTTCGGCCAGGGAGGGTTGTATGGCCTGTGAAGTGGTCAGAGCAGTGGGAAAGGCTGTTGTGTGGAGAGGGCGGAGGAAGGCTAAGGTGCTGCGTGCGGCATTCGGGTGGCGGGTTGAGTTCGGGTGGAAAGGAGATTAGCAGTTGGAGGGTTGCTGCGAGGAGGCGTTGGTGGGTGGCGAGTGTGGTACGATGGAGGTGGGCGCGGAAAGGCTGGGCGGCTTTGGTGAAAAATTGGGTTGTTCGAGTGGCGATGTGGAGGGAGGAGGATGGTCGTTCGAGTGGAGAGCAGGGCTGTGTGGAGCGAAGGCAGGGTCTGTGCTTGGAGGCAGAAGGCTGGGAAGGGAGGTGGAGGATGGGTTGGCGGAGCAAAGGAGGAAGGATGGCACGGCAGTGGCAGATGAAGGCCGTAGCGTGCATGTCGAGAGAGAGAGTGTGGGAGAGGATGAGTGGCAATGGGGAAACGAGCAGGTTTGCTAATATATGAATGCAAACACACACACACACACACACACACATATATATATATATATATATATATATTATAATGACAGAATGAAAGGAAGGAGAGCAAAAGAATGAGAGTGAACAAACTAGCATATACTGAAATAGTAGGAATGGTAAAAGCTAGGTGTTGAATTCTGGAAATAACAAAAGCTAGTGGCCATTAGTTTCTCCCAGTGGATAAATGAAAGGACATAGGGAAACCAAAAGACTCAAAATAGGTACCGATACGGCTAATCGTTTCGCAGATTTCACCGTGTACCGAACGCCGAAATACACAAATGAATATACTGTAGAGATCAGCACGATGAGATGAACAAGCTAGTACATAGATACGAGAGACACGACCTACCTATCAAAACTCCATTTTCGCTGCCAAAAATGCTTCTAAACCGTCGAAAATAATATAAACGGGGCTAGAGCAGTCCAAATTTGGCGAAATGAATTATGAGGTCTCACTCAGAAAATGTTCTACATTTTTCTTATGTAAAAATATTTAGATTACAAAAATATTTTATTTTCGGTAAATTTTAACTGATTTTAAATTTAAATTTCACAACCGAACAAACTTACATATTTTCCAATGAAAAACTATCTCTTGCTATGTTAAAATAGACGTATCCTTAATATCAAATTTTTGTTGCAAAATTTTATTGTTTATTTTCATGAAAATTTTAGTTAATTACATTATTTAAATCGTTAAAATTTTCGGGTCGTTACAGCATTGTTTTAGATCTCTGTTGATCATCCAAAATAGTTTGTATGTGCTCTTCTACAAGAAATAGTAGTTGTTGTCTATTTGGTAAACGTATTTGTAAGCCGGTAACAGAAGGAAAAATGTTAGTTAGTGAAAATTTAAATATTCTCCATAAAGCTTCTAGGGCACAGATCCATCATCATTATCATCAGGTATAGTGGATAACCCTACATGTACATGGTCCGAACTTTTGTAAACATATTTGTAAAGATATTTTACAGATTTAATACTTGAACAAATCTCAACATTTATATGACAATCATATTTCAAAAGTAAGTAAGGATTATAAGATACTATCAAACAGTTATCGATTATATGGCCGCCAGTTAGATATTATATTCCGTTGTCGCGTCTTCTATAAATAGGGTAAGAGTAATATCCTTGTGAAGTTAACGATGAAAAAGATTTTGGAAATCCTTTCTTATAGTGGTTGTTTTTCATACATACAGCTCTTAATTAAAATGTCTGCATGGATAATGAATCATATGTTTCATTACAGTGTTATGTAGTTCAGGTTCTAAAACTTTACATGGAATTTCAGCTCATACTAAAGCATCATAATCATCGGGATTATTAACCTTATCATTTTCATCTAGGATAATTAGAATATGGGAATATGGTGGTCCTCTTTTTTGGAATTCAGTAACGTGGTCATGGGCAATGATTTTACCTAAAACACATGTGTCAAATAGGTCAGTTTTTAATTGCTCTAATTTTGCTCGAAAAACCTTAGTTGTTAAATCCGGTCTATCTTGCGGTTGTTGACCGGGAAGTAATTCTTCTATAATTTCTACCCAGTTAGTATTACATGTCATAGTAATAAATAAGTCGGGCTTCGCATACCTTCGCATTATTGCCAACGCATCTTGATATCGTTGATGCATATCTCGTGGACTACCAATATAGGATGAAGAAATAATCTTCTTGACACCAACACTTCCTAATGTGTGAAAATTGATATGGTTGATTGTAGATAAGTAAGTGGTTAATAATTACTAATAACAACAAAAGGTTGAATGTTGTAGTTAAAGAAACTTACTGGCAGATGTCTCTCCATTAGTTAAGGCATCTTGTAAACCTTGGTATAACTCCGCTCTGATAGTATTATGATTATTGTGAAAAAACCTTAAGTGCATTGTTTCTACTTTTAGATACATATCAATGACATAATGTTGAAATAGACAATCACCAAGCAGTATAAGTGATGTCTCTGTTGGTCGCATCTACATGAATAGATCAAAGACATAATGAAAGTAACATTAATATTGATGTTGATATGAACAAATTTTGTGTTATTTACGAATAAATAATATTAGATATCAAATAGGCTATATTTACCTGTAAAATATGAGAGTGGTATGATGTACAACTTATAAGTGTATTTCTATTCTCGTGGATGTTCAAATCCCGCCCATGTTGATCGTATGGCAAAAATAATGGATATTGCATTGGGTCGTAAAAACCTGTAGTATCTGAAATCCTTTGTAGATTTCCACTTCTTGTCTCAACAATGATATCCCGACCTTGCAAATTGTCTGGTTCATCTCCAATTATTATACTTGCTACTTGGGATGTGGTTGGTAACTCATGAAGATGTCGATCTACTATGATCTCATTAATTTTGATTCTACGGGTTTGTATATCAGGTTATTGCCCCAACTGTAGAAGTATAGAGATATATGGGTTATGAGTATCTAAAATTTCTTTCAAAATCAAAATTATCTCTGGTCGTATTGCTTCACTATCTTAAAGTCGGCTTTCAATCTCATGGTCAGTGTCATATATGTACAATTGCAAATATCTTGGTCTACTTCTAGCCAAGGGCAAAATACTTCCAATACTATGATCTATTGAACCTTGTGCACGATATGTGTAAACTCCTTCTCTAGCATTGGCTAGGTTATTGTAATTGATGCACCCATAGACGTGAATGAAAATGCATTATTATAGGATCGGATGTTTGTTCGAAAATGGGTACCAACTTCCCCTTGATCTTGGAATAAGCTTAGTAGCTTTTGTGGTGTTGTGGTAGGTCGATGAATTTCAATAGAACCACCAGAGCAAAAATTCTGTAAGCTTTCGTGGAAAAATATTTTAGCACTGCAAAAATCACAGTAAGTGGGTTATGGTAGTTGATGTTTGTGATAGTGCATGCTTGCGATAAAATTTCGACCACAGTTATGACTACTGATTATTGCAGTGCGAGGTATCATATCTTCCTCATGTCGTGTTATTGAAGAACCTAAAAAAAAGGTTAGTAGTAAGTACATCATTTAAAGAATAGTAAGTACAACATCTAAGTATCTAAGTAATAGCAGTACAACATTTAAATAAAATGTTGATTTACCATAACATTTAGTTGAACTTAGGTAAACCTTATGTTTACATTAAATCAAACAAATTTTAAATGCACACATTGCTTGTATAATATTAAACAAACCTATATATACACATAGTAGATATTGGTACAGAAAACAGCATATATACAGCTCATGATAGCCCGTAGCGCTGCCATTTGAGGGCCTTCTTTCATTAATTTTTTAATAAATAACAACTCACTTACTCCTTTATCTTTTTTGAGTAGTGTACTATAGAACCAGACATTTTCCAGTTCTCTATATTTTCATTTTTTGTTAATCATCTCTGGACTTCTTTTCTAGAATATAGCATTTTAACGATTTTAGCATTTTAACAACCACAATGTATAGCACTATAAATGCTAACCTGCTATCATAGTTGTTAGTAGATGATTATTACATCATATAAAGGCTTTGATCAAATTGAGGTCAATCACGTGGAGTTCAACATTTATTAAAATAAATACTGCTATTTGAGTGTAAGTTGGATCTTTGTTATGATATAACCAAACATGTATGAATTCTATAATATGAACATTGTGTTATGTTCATATGATACCACCATAAAAACAAATACTTGCGGAAGAGCTAAATAACTAATCTTTTATTTGAAAATAAGTAATCCATTTTGATGTCTACACTAATAGTTGCTTAAATTATTTTTCGCCTTTCTTCTCCTAACTCTTCTTCTTCATCAGCCCCAGTAGTGTCCTTGGGAGACTTCAAACCATGTTTCTGTATCTTATTAATCTTCATCGATCATTGCGTCAAAATGCTAAAAGGCTATAGTGATTAATTTATTCCACTTTTTTAAAGCATCAAATGCTTCAAGCTTAATAGCTTGCCTTTTACAATTAGTGTATACATGAGAATTTAATTTATAAATAACCTGACCATTCAGTTCAACTACAAAAAATAAGTCAAGGAATCTCAAATTTTACTTCTTAAGAAATTCTAGTTCCATAAATATAAAATGACACTGTATGTAGGTTACTAACATACATCAAAATTCAAGGGCAACTGCCACATTTCTAATAAAATGCAATAAGGAGCTAGACAAAGGAACTTATACTATTTGAAAACCCCTAAATAACTTTTGCTTTTATTATTTCGCATCTAAACTGACAACTTGTTTGCAATAAAAACTAAAGCAACTTTCACATACACTTCTCTTGCCTCCAGTACAAAAAATATTTCAAATTAGTCAAAAGTTATATGATGAACTATTTATCTAAATTTAATTATCAAGAATTTAAAAATATATAAATCGTGAGTTAAAAAAAAGGAATAAGAATTGAAAATATTTTTTATAGCATTAACTAAATATACTTGATCAATGCTGATAAGCAACAGTGTCGATAAAAACTTTCGTCATTTCTATAATAGCAGTTAACATTTTCATCAGGAGCGGAAGTCGTGAATCCGAGTTTTGGGTGGAAAGATATATATAATTTAAATAATTGCGTTAGACGTGGAAGACATGTTTACCCATTGTGCCAATATAAAGTTAGAGGGTATTTATGTAATCTCAAAAGCTTCAATTGGGTGTTTTCCTGTTATATATAGATATTATAGCAGGTTTGGTTTTATTAAATATTACCTTATATAAATATAGCTATAAAACCTAACTTGAAACATGCATATAAATATGCATATTATGTGAAAATCACGTTTGGTTTTAAAAATACACGCACACGTTTGCCCCAACAAATCACATAATATACGTGAAAAGCACGTCTTTGAGTAAATATAGCATATTAGGTCATGGGAGCCTGCACATTTGTTTTAAAAATATAGCAGGTTTCATTTCGAAAGTATATAGATTTTGAAAATGCATAATGTACATATACATATGATTGAAAAAAGTACGAAGGACTCGTACATAACAGGTACTTTCAACTAAAGGATGGTGAGTGTATGAATAATGAAAGTATTGAGTATAAAGGGCAATGGTATTACCACATGCTTGTCTAAGCATGGCAAGTATACTTCAACTGTACTTTGTAGTACAGGGAGATATATATTTTTATAAAAGAAATTACTTTAAGCTGGTGAAAGTAATAAGAAAGTAGTAAAGTTGTACAACAGTTTTCATCACAAAAAAGTACCCGGTTAAAAAAGTATAAAGGAAAAACTATATAGGTAATATATGGGTAATGGTCAAAAGTGGTTTGTTGCTGTATTAACTAACCTAACTTGAAACATCTATATAGGTAATACATGTGAAATAGTTACCTGATAAGCCTTGAATACGCGAGTCTTCACTCAACTGTGTTCTTCTATTTGCAATAGTTATTACTCTTGCTTGTGCATGTCTAGCACGTTGACTAAGCTAACGCCTTTCTCTTTGTTGTTGTTCCATTAAATGGTGAAGATAAACTAAAGAGAGAATAAATAGTGATAAAGGTAAGTTACTTATTTGTGAAGGATTTGCATAAGAATATGGCAAAAGTGGAAACGATAATAAAGTAGTAAGTGAAGGGAAAGTCTATTGGCAAGTATGTATATATGGATAAGCCATTAGTTAGATAATTTGGTATAACTTCTGGAAATGAGTAGGTATACATCGTTGAACTGGTAAAGGTTCAAGAATTGTGTGATGCAGATATTTAGTAACGGCTAGTGTTATTTTCTTATATATTGTTTTGTTGAAGTATAGAATTGGTTTACTGTTGCTGTAAGATATTATACCGAATAAGAGAAATAAATGACCAAATTGTAAGTATGGCTAATAACAGGGAAGTACGCATACCTAATGCATAATAAAACAGTTACCACATCATACAAGGTAGTCACAAAATATTATTTTATGAACAAATTGTGGTCTGTAGCTAGGTACTGTCCAAAAGCAGTTTCATGCCTTATACATGCATACTGTCCCTATGCCTTGACAGACCTTTAGTGCCATCCTGAGCTTACTCTGTTTCATGCCTTATAATGCACACCTTGCTTGTCGTGTAGTCGGGCCTAGCTCTAGGGTAAGGCTGGCAAGACAGCCGCCTAGGGCAAGGGGTCGGGGAGGGGCAACAACCTACTTGTTTGGATAAGTATAAGCTTTAATTATAAGACCATTTCAAATGTTAAGTTGTTTGAGTGTCAATAGGTACTAGCTATTAGTGCAGCAACTAGGGTTCGAATCTGGTATTAACCATCTTCACATAGTTTTACTACTTTCTCGGCTGGTTAAATTTTTCTTTTGTCTGGGGCAACAAAATCAATCGGGCTAGGCCTGCATGTAGTTCCTCTAGTCTACTCAGGCCTTCCACATGCAACACCAATTAGAGCTTACTCCTCCACATCGATCATGCTTCAATGGCTTCATGACCACTTGTTTTCCAACTTGAATTACATTTCCTATATTAAGAACTCCATTTTCATTATAGCCCTTATAACTGAGCTTGCATCTATTTTCTTGCTTTAGGTTCATACCCTCCTTTGTTTTTCTAGCTTTGAACATCTCATGTCCCCATGTAGCATCAACATTCGCTCGGAACATCGGCTCAGGCTCATGTTTTGTAGTATCACGTAGTAGTTCCCACTTCCTTTCACTCTGCATTTGTGCACTTGCACATGTTCCCATTCTTCTTGCCTATAGCATGCTGTAGTTTTGTACCTGGTCCACGCATAGTGCATTCTATTTCCACTACTTGATTACTAACTACAAATACAATTTTAAATTTGGTGCTAAACCAAAATATAATATATATATTTTTTCAACTGTTTTATGCGTGGATTATCGAGGTCGTGTAAACTGTGTGAATAGTCAAGGATATGCATCTTATATTTTCATCATTTCCATAGTCGATCATCCGCATTTTAGATTCACTTGAACAATTTGGCCTGTATGTCAAAATATCACTTACGTGTAGAAAATTAAGAGCATAGGCCAGTTGTTTGTTCTTCTGGATGCTCCTCCTCCCCTCGGTAGAAGACCAAACAGAAAAATATTAGAAAAGCGATTTTTTAGCAATCAACGATCCAGTAACCATAAAGGTGATAAACATGAAAGCTTGGTATGAACGCATATAGATTATTGTACTTTTTTACTTATTTAGTCGAGCTAAATATTCATAATCTAAAGAGACCATAATAATTTATAGTTGCTTAGCTTCTATCATAATAGCACTATGGTTGTACACTTTACAGCAAATTGCTGTCTTGATTAGATGCTGCATTATAATATATTGGCTGAATAAAAGATACTAGGGGCTATTACATATATGATGTACTATTCTATACCTTTTATGTTGTAGTCATATAAGATATAATATTCCTCATAATACTTGATTGTACTGGTATTGTATTTTACGTCAGTAGTTGCAATCCGGATCTATTTACTACATTAGTTATCTATAATCTTCATATCCTCTATCTTCACAAACTCTTGATCCATATCTTTTTCTTCAACATGCTTTCTGTATCTTGAACTTAGTGTAAATCTATACATTTTCTGTAATAATGAGTTTAAATTATGCATTTGAAACACTTGGAAAATAAAAATTTACAACGTTTCACAATTTTTACAATAAGCAGTAGCATATCAATTTGATGTACTGTTTAAGAATATTAACAAATATATGAAAACACATCATAATTTTTGTTATTTAGAATTACCACACCAATCTATATAACTTTTTAACAGTAGTAACACATACGTGGAAAACACATCAAATTTATTTTGACAGTAACAAAAACATGGAAAACACATCAAATTTAACTTAACAGTAACAAATACACGGAAAACACATCAACTTTATTTTAACAGTAAACAAAGAAAAAAGTACCAAAGCACGAAAATGGATAATTTTTTTGTTAACATCGAGTTGAAGCATTAGTGCGCATGCTCCGCGAGAAATCGCTCAACAACTGCATCATATTGTTCAATCTGCACGAGAAATAAAAAATTATGGTGGGTAAAATATATATATAAAAAGTCACTAATTTTTGGCATACTACTTCAGGAGTAAAAAAAATCATCCTAATTATCATCTTGAGCACAATGTGGAAAATATTGGGGTTCATCGGGTCGTGGCATCTGTACTTCACGGTTGGAAGATTTTAATAATATGTCATTGTTTTCCTTAACTGGAGGAAGATGAACAAAGTGGTTCTATTTGTTAACATTTTCTGATTCAGTCCAAGGAAGAGTAAGCTTTGAGACGTCGTCTAAAGCATTGACATTTTCATCATTAACTAATTGAAGCTGCTTTGCTAAACATGTACCTTTACGTTTGAATTTCTCTATGGAAGGGGATAATGCAGGCTCTTTACCTTCTTATACATATTTGTTCTGCAGGAAAAAAAAATTTGTCAATTGTAGATAAAATAAAAACTCATATTTGCTAAAAATGAAAAAAAAATGATAACATAGAAGAAAAAGACACTTCATGGCAGTACACAGTAAACGGTAGAAGGCAAAATAAAAAGCTGTGCATTTACTTAGAAAGAAGAAGATTCTACTTCAGTAATCACAGTTGGACAAAATAGGTTAAGTGTGTGAATAAGACATAAGGGAGAAGTACCTTTGTCATTTTCGGATGAAAAGTAATATGCAGTTTCAAGAAGCTGGAGTGGAATTTACAGATGTGAAATAATTTATAGATGTGAGTTGTTGTGGATAGGCAACGATGTGAATTGAGCTGTTAATAGAGCTGTGGGTATGATGTAAGATTTAGTAATATACTTTATTAATAATTTTGATTGGAAAAGGACATATTAGCCTAGTCTGAAGCAAACTTTGTAGGAGCATTTATAGGGAACATGGTAATTGAACATGGGACAAAAAGATAAATTAACATATGTTGAAGCTTTGAGTTTTATGCCGAAACAGAGCAATCTAAGTAAGGGTTCAGCTTCAGGTAGAAGGATGCAGGCCTTCTGCGAAAGCTAAAGACTCTATGCCATAAACCATCAAGTATCATATATATGATTTCATATATATATATATAGGTATCGTATATATGATTTTGAAATGTGTGGTTTTACAAATATAGCAGGTTTCATTTCGAAAGTGGTATAGATTTTGAAAATGCATAAAGTCCATATACCTATGCTTTCAAATGATATGAAGGACTCATACATAGCATGTAGTTTCAAGTGAAGGATGATGAGTGTATGAATAATGAAAGTATTGAGTATAAAGGGCAGTGGTACTACCACATGCCTGTCTAATCATGTCAAGTATAATTCAACTGTACTTTATAGTATAGGGAGATATATATTTTTATAAAAGAAATTACTTTAAGCTCCTGATAGTAATAAGAAAGTTGTAAAGTTGTAAAACGGTTTTCATAACAAAAAAGTACCCGGTATTAGCACGTGCAATGCACGTGCGCATGAGGAATTAATATTTAATATATATATGGCCTATATTTTGTTATAATTCAAAATATCTTAATTTCATGCATACAGTTTGAACTAAGCCATCCATACTTTACAACGGTAATTATAGAAGAAGCATTAATTTATATGTTGGAGAAGAAGAACAGAAGGAGAAGAAGATGTGTGCTTTGTAAGGTGAGTCATTTACTATGTTTTAATTGAGTTAGTGAATATAAACCTTGGTAAGTAATTTATTCAGAGTACAAATCTTGTGTGGGAGGTAGAATAATCAATCACCATGTAGTTGAGTATTATTTGCTTCCATTATTCAGTTAGCCTGACCGTAAGGAAATCAATGAGATGTGCAGGAGACAAAACTCAAAAAGGATAGTAAATCAACCTGCTAATTAATAGAGTATATGTTATAGATCGATACATTTTTCTCAGAAATATATGGATATTGCCCAGTTAAGTATATATTCAAATAATAATAAAAATAAAATACAAAATTAAAATAATTTTTAGTAAAAGCAATAAAAATAATAATAAACTACTAATAGTAGTGATATCCAGAAACAATTTTAAGCTCTAAACGATCCTAGATTTAAATAAAAATGAACCGGTCATGAGTCCAGTACCACTCACAAATTTGCAAGGCTAATGTCATTTTCTTCCTAATTTGAATGCAACTCCAATATCGTGTGGTAGTTGTAAGATGATAATTATCAATGTAATATCTTTCACATACAAAAATATGTAAGACATGCATATTCAATTTAGTACATAAGTGCTTCATGTTTGATTTAGTACAATATAGACACACAGATTGTAATATGCATCTTTTGTTCTCGTACAATGCACATATATATGAGTAGTTGAATATTGACTTGTTTGTTTTGGATATTTACAAACCAAACTGCTAGCAATGATGGAAAGAGTGGATCAATACAACATATATTGGTACAATATTGTAATTTGTTAGTAATATAAACACATTATTCAATCCACATCAATTTGTAATTTATTAGTCCCTATCAGTAGTTTGTACCACATTATAATAATTAATTTCCAAATAGGTTACAAAGCTTCATAATCTTAATGACCATATAGTCAGGGCTTGTAAAAATATGTTCATAAAAGACATATCATACATCAATTACTATGAAATCTTGCAGATGTCAAACAATGGTTAAAAACAACTTTCACGATAAATTGCTTTGACGTTATCTCATAGAAACCGATTCCCTTTAGCCTTATGTGCCTAGCAGGTGATATCATCAAGTCTTGTAAGCACTAACACACCACCATTCCTTTGAATATCAATGGATAAAGAACCAATAATACAACCAACATAGAGTTAAATGGTTGGATCACATCGTGCCTGAAAAAAATATACAGCCAACTTGGACTCTTCTCGTCAAGTTTTTCTACCCGCTTTGGAATTTGATGAATTTAATGGCCAAACCGAAAATGAAAGCAAACAACATGTGGAAACCAACCACCATGAAGAAACCAACCACCCTAATTCCTACAACATTAAGAAACTCATGTTAAAATCCAAAATAATATCCAAATTAAAGATAGTGAATCAATAATATAGAGAGAAGATAAATATCATACCGGTATGTTTGCCAAATTACACGATCCTGCTAACATGCTCGCTTCCCCACGTTAGTTATTTGAACTGAGCTTAATGCCAAAAATTCAAATTAATTTCTTTTGTAGTCTTCTGCAATCTGTCCATATGCAACACTGATATTTCTGGAAATGCTATCTAATTAGAGTTCAAAGTACTCATTAACTATATTATTTGTGATTTATTTTTCATGATAGAAACAACCAAAAGTATATAGATATGCTGAAAATCTAAGTCATTCATATGTGTTTTGATAAAGATTGTCAATCCAATAGGCAGAATAATGGACGTAATAACTTTATCTATTATACATAGGACCAACATGATCATGATATTTTCTATTCTATTAATTCACTAATAATGATGATAGTGCCAAAATATTCATGAATTCATAACTTACCTATTTAAATCCATAATCAAATGATTATGGACTTGTTACATCGTACATAAAAATTTCTAGAATTGATCGATGATGATAAAGATGCATTAACATAGCAATTTCTTAAGAAGGGTCGGTACAGAAAAATAAGTATATTGGGTTTATAATATTCAAGTTAGAATTCAAAATGTCAAAATCTTGAATATACTATAGTAGTAACCATTGTACAAATTATGTAGAATCACTTCAATCTTGTGACAAATGAAATGAATGAAACAACAACACTTTCTTTTCAGTTCTCACAAATGAAATAGACTCAAATAAATACCAATGTGTTCCACTTTATTAGTTATTTTCCAAAGAAATATTTGACTAACGTATGTTATTTATGTACAGATTGAAAAGAGGAGAAAATAAAAAAGTAAGGATATAAAAATTCTATGTTTGAGCACTATCCATCAATCCTAAGAACTAATACCAAAATACAATGAAAAGCAAAAGTTTGATTCACCAAAAATGAGATAAAATTTTGATAAGCACCCATGATATACAGAGAAATAACCAAAATTGAATGGTGCATCTAAAGCTAAAACAAAATCAAAATTTAAAATTGGTGAATTTTATAGTAAAAGATATCTAAAAGGGAAAAAAATTACCTCAGAAGTGAGCAATTGCAAGATTTCACGATGGATGTAGCTCCAATTTGTCATTCAATCTACAAATGGGTTGAAGGCATCCATTCTGAAAAAAAAATCAATTTGCTCTTGTAATCACAAATAAGGAAGCGGTTCACAAAGGGAAAGGAGGAAACTAATCTAGAAGCCGGAAATGAAAGAAAACTTCTTTTTTCATTTCAGCTTAAAAGGAAAACTATATTATTTGTGCCTCATTTATCATGATAGAAACAACCAAAAGTATATAGATATGCTGAAAATCTAAGTCATTCATATGCGTTTTGATAAAGATTGTCAATCCAATAGATAGAATAATGGACGTAATACCTTTATCTATTATACATAGGACCAACACGATCATGATATTTTCTATTCTATTAATTCACTAATAATGATGATATAGCAAAAATAGTCATGAATTCATAACTTACCTATTTAAATCCATAATCAAATGATTTTGGACTTGTTACATCATACACAACAATTGCCAGAATTGATCGATGATGATAAAAATGCATTACCGTAACAATTTCTTAAGAAGGGTCAGTATTAAAAAAATAGGTATATTAGGTTTATAATATTCAAGTTAGAATTAAAAATGTCAAAATCTTGAATATACTACAGTAGTTATTTTACAAATTATGTACCATCACTTCAATCTTGTGACAAATGAAACAAAAGTACTTTCTTTTCAGTTCTCACAAATGAAATAGACTCAAATAAATACCAATGTGTTCCACTTTATTAGTATTTTTCCAAAGAAATATATGACTAACATATGTTATTTATGTACAGATTGAAAAGAGAAGTAACTTGAAAAGTAAAGGACCTAAAAATTCTATGTTTGAGCACCATCCATCAATCCTAAGAACTAATACCAAAATACAATAAAAAGAAAAAATTTGATTCACCAAAAAGGAGAAAATTTTGATCGATACCCTAATGAACACATGATATACAGAGAAAGAACCAAAATTGAATGGTACATCTAAAGCTAAAACAAAATCAAATCTAAAAATTGGTGAATTTTATAGTAAAAGATATCTAAAAGGGAAAAAATACCTTAGAAGTGAGAAATTGCTAGATTTCACGATGGATGTAGCTCATCAATTTGTCATTCAATCTACGAATGGGTTGAAGGCATCTATTCGAAAAAAAAAACCAATTTGCTCTTGTAATCACAAATAAGGAAGCGGTTCACAAAGGGAAAGGAGGAAACTAATATAGAAGCTGAAATGAAAGAAGGCTTCTTTTTCATTTCAGCTTAAAAGGAAACACAGAAACCCTTAGTATTATTCTGTGAGCAATGCCAAACACTTGAAAATATATGTCTAATAAGAGGCAAAATGTTACCTTTAAATTGCGAATCTAGGGCTCGAGGAGCACGAAAATCGTTGTTGAAAAGCACTTAAATTTGCTGCTATGACAACTGGACCCAAGGTCTAAAGAAATCAAACAAAATTCAAAATGAAAGTCAAAACTTTAGACAATAATAAAATCGTACCATTTCTGACTGATTGATGTGTACCTTCTAAAAATGCTTTCTTTCTCAAAATCTTTGAAAGTTTAGAATGTCGCAATCATTGAACACCTCTGGAAATTAAAGATCAATGCAAAAATTGTACTATTGTTATACCAAATTAGATGTTTGATACAATTTTTTTCTTGGTGGTTTGATATGATAGAGTCGATTTACATACCTATATAATATTTTTGATATTGGGAAAGTGGTGTAAGGAGGTGAAGAAGAGGTAGAGTGGAGAAACTAATGTAGAAAATGGGTTAGGAAATAGAAACGTGGAGGATAAAAAGTTACGTTGGCAGAAAAGACAGAATATACCCTCTCAACTACTATACAAAAAAAAGTAAAAAAGATGGGTAATTTAGGCAATTCAAAAAAGGCTTCACTTCTGAAGTATTTTCTTTATATATTGAAAGAGTGTATGGGTTGTGTATTTATATCTAATATGTAAGTGTAATAAAAAGCTAACTTACAACTACCAGAGTAAAGTAAATAATAGTAAAGAAACAATCGCACCAGAGTTTTTATACTGGTTCGGACCTCCCGTCCAACGTCCATTCTTGAAGCTCCTCTTCAACATTAACTAGTAAACAACCCTCGCTTTCCCTGAAGGAATAGGCTTGATACAAAATTCTTTCTAAGACAAGTATGTGTTCTGGGAAACACTGATTTTGGCTGCATAGTACAAATCTTCCTATAATCTCCTTTCAGTAGTATGTGTACGTGAAGCTTTGCTTTTAGGAAGTGATAAAGACTGATATATTGTTTGCTTTTAGAAATCAGAATATGCAAAGAATATAGATATGAGATCAAAAAATTCAAGTGAGTAGTTTCTTAAAATCTTTACATATTTATAGATGTTGAAAAGTTTTCCTGAGGAGTAGCATCCATTAGTGTTTTCTATTTCAGTCTAAAGGTTACAATCATTGAGGAGGAAGAGATGCGGTAAAGAGTTATGGAAGCAACCGGTAGAATGAAGCAGGTGACTATTCGTTGTTTATGGCCGTTACCCAACACATACTCTGTCCATAACATTCAAATGTCTGTGTGTGTATTTTTTTTAACAGTGGCCATAGTCAGACGTATGAACGTATTGAAAGAAGTTTGATATTTATATGTGGTTTAAAATTAGAGACTACAGTCAGACGTCTGATATATAACGTTAGACGTCTGACATATGTTCTTTTCTACAATTAAGCCTGTTTGATATATGGAGAGTTAAAAACTTTGGTCGTGCAATGTTTTTCTTGAAAACCACTAAAGGAAATTTTACAAGCTATATATCTATGACATTAACACATTATATTAGCTTTTCAAATATCAATGATTCTTCTCCTTTGTTGGTCGTCTTCAAGTTGAATTCTGAAAGCTTTTTCCTGTAAGTAGATGGAATTTATATTGTATGTGTATGATTGTATAGTTGTAGTCATCGAAATCATAGAATAGAGGTTCTAACATTCTCCCCCTTTTGATGATGACAACTATATAATTACTTTATCAAATAAACATATATCTCCCCCGAATGTGATTCCTCCCCCTATATACATGTAGTATGATATTTCTCCCCCTTTGGCATTATCAAAAAGAAATATAGATAGAACAAAATATGGAAAGCCAAAGAACAAAAGTCTTACAGGAACATTGTTTTTAACAAATCAAAATAAGGATACATAAATACTACCACATTTACAAATAAAAGAAAAGCTTAATGATAGTGGTAATAACCCCAGAAGTTTGACGAGTCTTCATTATATGCACCTTGTTGCTATTAAGACTGGTCATTATATTCCTCATCTTTGAACATTGATGACATCTCCAATTCCAATGACAAATCCTTTTGAATTATCTCCAAAAGTTATAGTGCCACCATCTTTGTATGTTATATTTGATAACATTTATGCATTTCTGTCATATGTTTGGAGCATCCGCTATTGAGTATCCATTTCTCCTTGTTATTTGATTTTCCTTTGGGTACCTGCAAGATAAAAATAGTTTAATTGGTATCCACTTCCTTTGTTAGGGTCCTAAGTGTTAGAAAGAGAAGGTTGTCATACCCAAGAGGGTTTGGGACCTTTAAAGAAATAATTTTTATTATGAATAACATTTTTCAGATAGTTATCTATGTATTATTGTCTAATTAGTTTGTTATTGGACTTCGGAATCCATATTTTAATTATTTTAGTGTTAGACATCTTTTCTTTAGTATCTGACTTCTTGAACCTATTATATAGTGAGCTATAGTTTTTTTTTGAAGTTTTCTTAAATCCTAATCCATTGCGATTTCCAGATAGTTTAGTTTGATCAAGTTGTCCAAGTTCTGCTTTCCTTTATTGAATTTCGAAATATTGTTAGTAATCTTGTCTAACTTATCATTAAGATGAGAAATTTTGGATTTTAATGCTTCTAAATAGTTCTTTAATAGAACCTTTTCTTTTCTAATATCATCATTTTCTAGTTTAACTTTTCCTATTTCATATAGTAATGAATCATTTTGAATAGATAGATTCTTATATTTCTCTTGTGTAGTTTCTAATTCTTCTTCTAAAATGGTTTTCTCATCTTTTAGTAATCCTATTTCAAGTTCCATTCAATTAGCTTAAGCAACATATTCTTTATTTAATTTTTTAGTTTCTCTATAGTTGTCATCTAATTTCACGCTGAGTTCTAAAATTTCATTATAAGTAAGATCAGGATATACCTCCTCGATGTTTTCCATGAAGCATACATTAGCCTACTCAGAGTCACTACTGCTATCACTGTCTGATGATGAAGATGAATCTGAGTCATCCCAAGTTACTTGAAAAGCCCATTTTCTTTTCTTGAATTTCTCGAACTTGCCTTTCTTTTTGTCATTATTGAGTTCTGGGCATTATTTCTTCATGTGTCTGAACTTGTCACACCCAAAGCATTTGATCGAAGTTTGGTTGGATGAATTTGAATTTCCTCCGTTTTGGGATCTCGTCATCTTTTTGAATTTCTTGAATTTGTTGTAATTTTTGGCAATAAATACGTCTCATCTTCATTTAGGTCTTAATTATTATCATTGGCTTGAAAGGCTATATTTTTCTTTTCATTTATTTTTTCCTTTCTTGCCTGCAAATTTGCTTCGTATGACATCAAATTTCCTATCAATTCTTCAACTTTTAGTTGAGATAAGTCATTTGCCTCTTTAATAGCCAACACTTTTCGTTCCCATTCATCAGTTAAGGAATTTAAAATACATGTAACTAAATCAAAATCCATGAATTTGACTCCAAGTGCCATGAGATCGTGTTGGATAGATTGAAATCTAGCATACATATCACCAATAGATTCATTTGCTTTCATTTTAAATGAAGAAAACTGATTTTGTAAAATGGAAATCTTTGTTTGTTTAACTTTGTTAATGCCTTCATGAGTGATTTGTAGTGTACGCCATAAATCATATGCAGTAGTGCACAACATGACACGCGAGAATTCATTTTTGTCAAAGTGAATAGAATAAAACATTCATGTCTTTAGCAATGTTTGTTGTTGTGTTCTTTTGAGCATCTATCCAAGTGCTTATATCTGTTTCCGGTGCTACATATCTAACTTGTGTTACTTGCCAAATTTCTAAACCATTTGTTTCCATAAAATACGCATACGTGTAGACCAGTAAGCATAATTAGATATAGTGAATAGTAGAGGACGTGTAGTTGATTGTCCTTCTTGAAATGTACTTGCCATATTAAATATGTTTCAATTACGTGTTACTGTAAATTGAGATAACCGTGCTCTGATACCAAATGAAAGAGTGTACGGATCGTGTATTTATATCTAATATGCAAGTGTAATAAAAAGGTAACTTATAACTAACAAAGTAAATTAAATAATAGTAAAGAAACAATCACACCAGATTTTTTATACTGGTTTGGACCTCCCGTCCTATGTCCAGTCCCGAAGCTCCTTTTCGGCTTTAACTTGTAAACCGCCCTCGCTTTGCCCGAAGGAATAGGCTTGATACAAAATTCTTTCTAAGACAAGTATGTGTTCGGGGAAACACTAATTTTGACTGCACAGTAAAAAACTTCCTATAATCTCCTTTGAGTAGTATGCGTACGTGAAGCTTTGCTTTTAGGAAGTGATAAAGACTGATATATTGTTTGCTTTTAGAAATCGGAATATGCAAAGAATATAGATATGAGATTCAGAAAATTCAAGTGAGTAGTTTCTTAGAATCTTTACATATTTATAGATGTAGAAGAGTTTTCCTAAGGAGTAGCATCCATTAGTGTTTTCTATTTCAGTATAAAGGTTACAATCATTGAGGAGGAAGAGATGCAGTGAAGAGTTATGGAAGTAATCAGTAGAATGAAGCAGGTGATTATTCGTTGTTTGTGGTCGTTACCCACCATAGACGTCTGTCCATAACATTCAGATGTCTGTGTGTATATATATTATTTTAACAGTGGCCAGAGTTAGACGTCTGAACGTATTGACAGACCTTTGATATTTATGCGTGGTTTAAAATCAGAGACTACAGTGAAACGTTAAACGTCTGACATATGTTGTTTTCTACGATTCAGCCTGTTTGATATATGAAGAGTTAAAGACTTTGGTCGTGCAATGTTTGCGTTGAAAACTACTAAAGGAGATTTTACAAGCTATATATCTATGACACTAACACACTATATTAGCTTTTCTAATATTGATGATTCTTCTCCTTTGCTGGTCGTCTTCAAGTTGAATTCTGAAAGTTTTTTCCTGCAAGTAGATGGAATGTGTATTCTATCTGTATGATTGTATAGTTGTTGTCATCGAATCATAGAATAGAGATTCTAACATATATAAGATATATATATATATATATATGCACGCTTATATATATAAGTTTAATTATTTTTAATACTAAATAAATGTATATATGCTTATTTTATATTAAACTTTAAAATTAATTTAAGTGAATATTAGGCTCAGGTCCCTAGTAAGTTTCAAAATACACAAAAACCCCAGTAAAAAAAAGTGTGTAAATTAGGTCCCTAGAATTAAGTTACTAAGTAATTGCATATAGTTATGCAATTTTTTTGGTGAATAATTGCAGAATTTTCCGCAACTTTTTGAAAAAATTGCTTAAATTTCCGCAATTTTTTGGATGAATAATTGCGGAATTTTCCGCAATTTTTGGAAAAAATTGCGTAAATTTCCGCAGTTATTTGGATGAATAATTGTGGAATTTTCCACAATTTTTTGATATAATTGCATAAATGTCTGCAATTATTCACTGAATAATTGCATAAGTGTATGTCATTATTCAGTAACTTAATTCTAGGGACCTAATTTACAAACTTTATTTTACTGGGGTTTTTGTGTATTTTGAAACTTATTAGGGACCTGTGCCAAACTGTCCCTTAATTTAATATGTGTATGTAATTTTGAAAAAGAAATTAAATTTTTAAAATTACTTTCTGAAATTTAAAATTAAACAAAGTGGATGAAATAATAATTTTAAACTTTTAAGAAAAAAACGTCCTTACGAACCTTAAAGAAAAGCTTGACAAAGTAATTAAATAGGAATAAATAATGTGGAAGCAGAGGTCAAGGGTCCAATGGATGAACAAGGGGGACAAAAATACCAAATTTTTCCATAAGAAAGCAAATGGTCGTAAGCATAGGAACACAATAAGCTCCTTACTCATTAATAGTATGGAAATTTTAGATCAAAATGAACTTAATAACTACTTTACTAACTACTACAAACACATTTTTGGTATTGTCAAAAGGCACAGCATTAGAGCTAAGCAGACCAATTAGTACTCCGCAAACACTACAAACACATTTTTGGTATTTTCAAAAGGCACAGAATTAGTGCTAAGCGGACTTAAACTCCGCAAACACCAAGATTGCTTTGGACGATCCGGATCTTCCATTCTTGGAAGAAGAGATCTTCAGAGAAATTAGCGATATGCCTAGTGAAAATCACCTAGACTAGATGGTTTTTCCCATTCTATTTTATAAAAAAATCGGCTTTTCTTAAAATATGACCTAGTTTAAATGTTTGGTGAACTTTACAACGACCTACAAGTAGGAAGATTAAACTTTGCTAACGTCATTCTGCTCTACAAGAAAGTGAGCAGTAGAGCCCAAATTTTTTTAAGCCTATTTCATTAATAAAATATCTCTTAAGATTATTTCAAAGGTTCTATCCAATATGATAAGTGCTAAAATGAACAATCTAATTGACACTACTCAATCCGCTTTTATCAAAGGCACAAATATCATGGATGGGGTCGTAGTAATCTATGAATTTATTAATTATTATTGCAAGAATAATATCACTTGTGCCCTCCTCAAACTTAACTTCGCTAAAGCTTTTGATTCAATTAACATAGTTTTTATTATTAAGGATTTACAACTGGCTAGGGGTTTCATTTCTAGACGGCTAAGCTGGATTATGGCTTTACTCAAAATGGGAATTCGAGTACGGTCAATGGTATCTCAGGAAATAAAATTCAATCGTAGTGCAGTCTTAGACAAGGCGATCCTTTATCACCACTGCTATTCAATTTAGCTGCATATGTTTTTACTAGGATCATTAAGCTTTTGATTACAAATGGTGTTTTACAAAGTATAGGAAATGATATCACTAATGATGGGCTTTCAGTCCTTCAGTTCTAGGATGATAGCATGCTATTTACTTCACACTTACCTCACCACATCATGACTCTTAAATTTATTTTATATAGCATTGAAACGCTTTCGGGTCTAAGAATTAATTTGAAAAAAGTTCAATCTTAGTGCTGAATGATATAGATAAAGTTGAAAATCTAGTTGCTACTACCCTCAACTGTAAAACCATGAAATTCCCTATATAATATTTAATTTTTTTTATTAAGCCAACAAATTAAAAAATGTGGATTGGTAAATGATAATCAATAAGATTAATAGGAAACATTCAAATTGGAAAGACTGATTTCTATCTAGAGTTGGCAGAATCATCTTAATTAATTTTGTCATGTCAGCCCTTCCGATCTACTGGGTGTCTTATTATCTTTTTTCAAAATGGGTAATTGATAATATATATAACATTAGAAGAAATTTCCTCTAGAATGGTGACCACTCTAGCTCTAACTATTTGATTAATTAGAAAACAAATCCAAAGGGGAAGAGGGCTTAGGAACCATAAATCCACATAACCTTAATGTCGCTTTACTAGGGAAATGGCTTTCAATAATTGCAGTGAAAAACTTATTTGGAAGGAAATGATCTCAACTCTGTTTTATGATAGAACCTGTAATCTTCATCATAGTTCCTCTAACTTCAGTAACATATCACCTTTTTGGAAATCCATTTTTAAATTTTCCAACATTTTTAACTTGGGTATAAATAGTATAGTACATTCTGGAAATAACACTGCCTTTTGATATGATAGCTGGATCTCAGCTATTTCCTTAAAAGCGGAATTCAAGGAACTTATTGATATTTGTAATTTTAAAAATGCTTTAATTTCCAAACTTTATTGTCCTGGAAATGATTTTCCATGGAACTTTACTATCATTTGTGCCCTAGAAGGTAGTACCCTGGCTCAATTTCTAACCCTTTGTTCTAAGCTTAAGTTATATAATCTCTACGATGAAAGCAATACCAAGAGTTGGTGTTGGAAAAATAACAAAATTTACGCATCAACTTCGGTTTACAAATTTTTAAAGTTCTTCGGAACTATGCAAAAGATATTTAAATTAATTTGGAAAGCCAATGCTCTACCTAAAGTAAAGTTACAATGTTGCTAATTCTACACAAGAAATTAAACGCAATAGAATTCTTAAAGAAAAAACTTTTTCTAATAGATAAAAATTGTGTTTTTTGTAACTCAATGCTATAAGACATAACACACTTATACTATGTTTATCCGCTGATTAATTCAGTTCTTGTAAATACTCTCCATATTTTTTGAGATTAATATGAACAATTCTGACCTTAATTGCAATTGCTACTGGACTGTACTTAGACTTTAATGTGCTAAGGGTTATAGAATCATATTTGATACCATCTTCATAATCACCTATTGGTACTTACGGATTGGAAGGATCTAGAGAATGTTTAATAACATTAACACTCCTTCTGATAACCTTACCTATGCTATTGCGATATTTAGTTACAATTGGATTGCAAATCCTATATACAAACTGGCCAAAACTGTATTCTTCAAAGAATTTCTTAAAAGGGCAAAAAGTCACATTCACAACTTAAAGATAAAAATAAACTATAGTAGCAGGAGACATAACATGGCCTTAAGTAATGTTATAATTAATTCGTTTTATGAGGAGAACTTATCAAACTCTACTAATCTACTGGATAACTGAGTTAAGACTCACATCTTTTTATCGTTACTTCTTCCACATATATATTGATATAAACCTTATATATATATATATATCTGTGTGTGTGTAACAACCCGCATATGATTGTATATTTAAATGTTTTATTTAAATATAGCATCGTTAGTCTGATTTAGGTCCGAAATGTCACTTTTTGCAAACAGTCGAATTAGGACTCGAGACCACTTCCATTGAGTCCAAAATGGCATTTGCGACCTTTTTGAGTATAAACATCGATATGTTTGGAGTTGAGTAAAATTTTGATATTTTCATTTAGGGCTTTGGGTTTGGGTTTCAGCCCACCAACCTAACAAATAACCCAACTCCACTCCTATTCATTCATTCCACTCCTCATTTCCTAACACTCTCAAGCTAAAGTAAAAAATGGGGGAGAGAAAAGGAAATTAAAATTCCTAAACCCTAGCTTTGATTAGGAAACTCAAATTCAAGTCCAAAATCCAAGAGAAGCTTAGGTAAGCATCCTCTTCATCTTCTCCATCTCAATCCCTCTTCAATTTTCAGAAATTCCTATAACCTAACTTAGGAAAAACTTCACCTTTGATAATAGATTGAAGATTCTAGAGGTGTTGTTGAAGAGAAATTAATCTTTGCTTGTTCTACAGCTTCTCATTTGTTGTTTTGGGTTTAAAAGGTGAGTTTTTGAACTCACATCTATGTCTATATCTTTGATAGTTGTTAGGTAGTAATTCCTAACATCTATTCCTTGTCCATTTGCCTTTGAATTGAATTGGATTGATGAATGTTCCAATTTTTAGTGTTTTGAAGTCAAATCTTTAAAAATCCTATCTTTGATGTTTGAACATGTTGTTAGGGTGTATCGAAGAGCCTATAAGGCTGGGTTGTCGCTTGGCATAAATCCCTAGTCTCTGTTGCTCGTCCGATCACTTTCGGTTTGGATTTTTTACCCTTCTTGGGCTAGACTGAAAATACTACAAATGACAGTTCAGTCGATTGAACCATAAGATCAGTCGATTGAATCTGGGAACAGAAAATTTTCCGGCCTTGTATCAGTTGACTAACCATATAGTTCAGTCAACTGAACCTGGAAACAGAAAGCTTCTGTCCATATATCAGTCGACTGACGTATATGGCCAGTCGACTGAACTTGGAAACCGAGAGTTTCTTGGCATGTATCAGTCGACTGACCATACAGTCCAGTCGACTAAATCTGAGAAATGTGCATTTTGCCTATTTTAGGCAGTTTTTTGTGGGTTTCCGATTTTTAATCGATTCTTGATGATTCGATTTGTTGTTATCATTTATAGACTTTGATGACTTCTTTCTCGGGATTTTTTTGGGAATATCCATTTTGATGGATTTGGTATCGATTTCTATGGATTTAATTCACATTTTCGTATGTGAATTTTTGGTGATTGATTGTTTTTACAATCAATTTTGTGATTTGTCACTTTAAAATACAAAGGTTTCTATACTAGTAGTAACTATTCAAACTCTTTCACAAAGATGATTTCAACTCTATTTTTAATACAAAGCTCGTTTATAAAACCGTTTTCCAACCTATTAGTATATACAAACCTTTACCTCATTCGTATGAGAAATCTAATTAAACGGCTTAGCAAAACAAGTGGTATGAAACACTTGCGTTTACTTCATCGGTTAATTTTTGGACTTGTTCGATTGAAAATCTTGTGACAATTTTCGAGTGGAAATCTACAAATTGTTGGTAAATATTTAAGTTAAGCCAGTGGTTATGGGACATGAAGCTAAACTCATTTATTTACTAGCTTAGTGTAATCGACACTTCTTGATGATCGATGATGATCATTTTGTGGTTTAGACTAGCGATATGCGATATCTCTTTGTCCGCGTGGGGGACTGTACCCCGTTTTGTTGAGCTTCATCTCATTTTTATAGGCTAGCGACCTATGGGTTTTATGGAGTTCGGTTCATCGGGCGTATCATTGTACTACGTCGTTGTTCCGGCTTATTTGAGTTTCAGGTTCCTCCGGTGTACCGTTGTACTACGTCGTTGCACCGGCTCTATGGTTAGCGACCATGGGTTAGCGACCCGTTTGTGATGCACGTGTTGGTGAGTTTTCATGCTCCCGTTTGTGATAGGCCTCCCCCTTTTGTGATTTCTGGATTTCTAGTTGATGATTTCTAGAATTTATGTTTCACCAATTTTGATGATAGGCATTGATGAACTCTATCAATTTTTTGTGTTTTTGGTGAATAATTTAAAGAATGCGATTCTTTTTGGATGTTTGAGATGATTTGGGATATTGTATGATTTTTTTTGTTATTTGATGTATACTTGTCGCACTATGGCATTATTGTTATCATACGTTTTTGTCATATCTCTTATCCTATCTCACTTTATATGATATTTATAGCTAGACTGATCCATTTATTATTTCTCTTCACAAATAATACTCGGGTCGGACCGAGATGTTACAGGTGCTTCCACTTGACTATTTTGCAGGGACTAGCTTCTGACTTTTGGCTAACTACTTTAGATTAGTAGTTTTTCTTTTATACATTCGAGATAGAGACTCCTTGATGTATACTTATTCTTTTGTCTAGCACTTGTACCTATTCTTTTGTGATGTAGTGGATCTTGTATGACCACTACTCTGATGTACATTTCATGTGATATATTCATATCTGTTTCCGCCTTTGTGATATGAATATCTGTGACTGATTTGTGTTATGCTTATTTCTATATTTGTTTCCGAAGTCCACATAGCCACTGTGTGGTAGCTTTGAGTTTGTATTTGATATGTCAAATTTCCTTTTGAAATGAAATGTAAGTTATATTATCTGACATATCGGTACTCGCACAAAGCAATTACACAAATGGTCGCTCCTCAACAGCCTTATTCTTCGTGCTAGTCGACGGCATTACCCCGTAGTGTCCTTGGCTAGTGTGAGCATAGAGGTGGGGCATCACAGCTTGGTATCAGAGCCAAACTTCGAAACAATGTAGAATAATCTAGCAAGGATCATTGTCCTAAGTCTCTCTTAGGAATCGTGTCATAGGATTTAATTCGAATCTTCGTACCGTTCTATCCTATTTTCTTTTGTGATGCCTTGTTTTATCAATCAAGTTTGTTTGATATTCATTCTGTGAATAACCTTTTTCCTCTTCTTTCTTTCTTAAAGAAGAGAAATGGTTAGACCAGGCCGTCCCAGCGCCAGTCAATCCAGTGCTACTCCTCAGGATGGAGTATTTATGTCTGCTCAACAACTTTTAGATCTAGTGAACATTGCCCAAGCTGCCGGACCCGTTCCAGAGCCTACTCACCCTAAATCCGGGTTTGCATGCTTATGCAGGGATTATACCGCTTTGGGTGGAAGGCCATTCAACGGTTCCGAAAATGTTATAGAAATCCAAGCTTGGCTTAGATCATGCGATCGCATCTTTTCCCGCATGAATCTTATTGATCCACTTCATGTCCAAGTGCCTTCTAGCATGCTCCAGGAGAGAGCATTAGATTGGTATGAGCTTTTGGTTTCTGAGATTATTGAAGCGGATCTTACTTGGGAGCAATTCTGGGAAAGATTCGAATTGAAGTTTGTGCCAGAGGCTGAAAAAGTAACTTTAGCCCGACGCTTTATTGACCTTGTTTAAGGTGAATCTTCTGTGATGGATTACGTCGCATCTTTTGAATCTCTTTCTAAATATGGGGTCGAGTATATTAATACCCCATTGAAGAAAAATCAGAGGTTTGTCTATGGGTTGAATAAGAACCTCAAAAAGCCTTTACTTCTGAAACTAGAAGTTTCTTTCGATCAACTTGTAGATATCGCTCTTCGACTTGAAGAGGCCGATAGAGAAAGTGATGTTGAAGTTGTGCATGCCAAACAGAACTTCAACAATAACATGAAGAGGCCTATTAAGTTCAAAGGCCCCAATCCCAACAAGAAAGGGAAGCAAGAAGCTTCGGTAGCAAAGACTCCTACCTCTAGTCGTGGACGATGCTACAATTGCGGTTTTACGGACCACTATGCAAATGAGTGCCCAAAACCTTTTTTTGTCATTATTGCAAAAGTTCGGGTCATCTTTTATCTTCATCCCCCAAACTTCCAAACAAGAAAGAGGGAAAGCTAAATGTTGTGCAAGCTCCTAGTGACACTTCTCTTGCTCAAGGTATTTTCTATCCTTGATGGCACTATTTTATTTCGTGATCTTCCTATTCGAATTTCTTTTGATTCGGGTGCATCTGACTCTTTTATATCGAAAGAACTTGTTGTTACTTTTTCTTTAAATATTATGGGCTTGATGACTTCATTGAGAATTGTGAATCGGATTGGTGGATCCGCAACACTCAGTTTACTATGTGGAGATGTCGAGATTATTTTATGTGATTATGCTTTCCGATCCGATTGCTACTTATGTTTCGAATGATTTTTGGGAAAGGATTGGTTTAATCAGTATAAAGCCCATATCCTATGTCCTTAGTGGACTATCCATCTTTGACATTCTCAATCTGTTAAGCAGATTTTTAATTTTTCTTAATGATTTCAATTCCAATTCGGTGGCATCATTTTATTCTTTAAACCCACTTGATGAGGGAGAATGTTATTTCTCTCATTCAAGTAGTTTGTGAATTTTCCGGTATATTTGAGCTTGTCTTAGGATTATCACCTAAGCAATCTATTGAAGGGTGCTAAGGTCTTTTCAGCTCGACCTTGCCACCGGTTTTTATCAGCTACGAGTTACGGAGGGTAGCATTCCACTAACCGCATTCCGCACTCGTTATGATTCTTATGAGTGACCCGTGATGTCATTCAGTTTGTTCAGCTTATTTCATCCATCTTATGAATCGAGTATTCTGCGAATATCTCGATGAGACCATCCTTGTATTCATTGATTATGGATGAAAACAACAATTTAAAATGTGCAAATCTTTTAATAAGATATTTATAAGTGTGATTGGATTTTGTTCTTAAAACGAGCAAAGAATATTTGTAAAATTTTTAAGAGACTTGTTTATCATATAGAAGATAATTTTGTGTTGTTTTGCCCATTGAGTGCTTTAAGAATTCTGGTCGATGCGTTTGATCAACGTTATCGATAGGAATCTCCTAAATGCTATGATGAGACAGTCAGACACAGTAAATTGACTTGTAATAAGTAAATTTTTCTAAAAAGATGATTACATAAAGTTCATTATAATTTTGAATGTCTTAGCTTTTCGGGAAAGAGGATCATTTTAAAAAAACTCCTTTCTGATGCTCCTATTCTTGTGATTCCCGAAGGGAACCGAGACTTTATTGTTTACACCGATGCTAGTCGTGTTGGTTTGGGAGCCGTTCTCATGTAAAGGGAACGTGTTATTGCTTATGCTTCTAGGCAATTAAAGTCTGCCGAGACTAGATATGCCACTCATGATTTAGAGCTCGCGGCTATTGTTTTCGCCCTTAGAATTCGGCGTCATTATCTTTTGGGAGAGAAATTTGTTCTCTACACCGATCCTAAATCTTTGAAGTATTTATTTTCTCAAAAGGAACTTAATTTGCGTCAACAACGTTGGCTCGAGTTCCTTGTATCTTATGATCTTGATATTCTTTATACTCCTGGAAAGGGCAATCGTGTTGCCGATGCCCTTAGTCGTAAGCAACAAGCAGTTGTTTCCATGATGATATCTGAATGGAATGATCTCGAGACTTTGTCCACTTGTGAGATTCGAGATCGTAAATCCGATTCATGTTCATCTCTTGTTTTGTGTAGCCTTGAGGCTTATCCTTCTCTTTTAGACCGCATCCTTGAAGCTCAAAAGCTAGATCCCGAATTGGCTCTTTTTAGCCAAAGTTGTAGGGATAAAAATAATGATGATGGTTCGAAGGGCTTTGATATCGATGCTCGTGGAGGTATTCGAAAATTTGGTAGACTTATCGTGCCAAATATTAGTGATCTTCGTAAAGACTTTTTAGAAGACTCTCATCGTTCTAAATTTACCATTCATCCCGGTAGTAGTAAAATGTACGCGGATATGAAGCGACTTTATTATTGGGATGGAATGAAATCTGATATTGCTAACTTTATAAAGCATTGCATGACTTGCCAACTCATAAAGGCCGAGCATCAAAGGCCCGGTGGGTTATTGCAACCTTTGGACATTCCAATTTGGAAGTGGGACCAAATTTCCATGGATATTATTGACGGTTTTTCCCGTTCTCGTTCGGGTCATGATAGCCTATGGGTGATAGTTGATAGACTTACAAAATCCGCCCATTTTATTCCCGTTCGGTCCAATCGAACCGTACCTCTTTTGGCCAAACTCTATGTTAAAGAAATTGTTAAATTACATGGAGTTCCTACTTCTATTGTTAGTGATCGTGATCCATTATTTACTAACAGATTTTGGAAAGATCTTCAAAAAGCTTTGGGAACAAAGCTTAATTTTAACTCCGCTTATCATCCTCAGTCCGATGGACAAACCGAGCGTGTGAATCAAACTCTTGAAGATCTCCTTCGTGCATGTGTTCTTGACTTTGGTAATAGTTGGGAGGATCATATCTCTCTTGTTGAGTTTTCTTATAATAATAGCTTCCAATTTAGTATTGGTATGGCACCTTTCGAGGCACTCTACGGAAGGCCATGCCGATCTCCTTCGTGTTGGCTTGAAGCTGGTGAGAAGCTGGTTTTAGGTCCAGATTTTATTCGTGATGCCACAGAAAAGATTGACCTTATTCGTCATAGGATGAAAGAAGCTCAAAGTAGACAAAAATCCTATACCGATAATCGAATAAGGAAATTAGAATTTTATGTGGGAGATTTTGTGTTTATTCGTGTTTCACCTATGAAGGGTGTTGTGCGTTTCAGTCGATCGGGAAAATTAGCACCTCGATATATTGACCCATTTCCCATCACCGAACGCATTGGTTTCGTGGCTTATCGCCTTTTATTACCGGCTCGATTTTCTGCTATTCGTGACCTATTCCATGTCTCTCAATTACGGAAATGCCACTACGCCATAGATGGCCTACTGCAACGAAATTACATGGTGTTGCTAGCTATAATGTAACGATAGGTATGCTGATTTTTGTCTATTACAACACTCGCTTCAAGGTGTTAGCAAAGGTATCAACAAGATGTTGCAGTAGCTATAGATGTATACAAATTAAAAAATTAATAAAATTAGCAATCCGCGTGAATACGATCCAACGGTCTACATTTAATCCAACTGTTAAAATGGATCACCGCTGCACTTTTTACCAAATTTTCGTTTTCCCGCTTATGTTGGTGTAGATCCCCTTTCAGTTTACCATATTCATGAAATCCCCAAATTCATACTTCCAGCAAATTCACGAAATCCCCAAATCAAAAAGCAAATTCACGAAATCCAGCAAATTCACGAAATCCCCAAATCAAAAAGCAAATTCACGAAATCCAGCAAATTCACGAAATCCAGCAAATTCATACTTCCAATTCGCGATTAGAATCAATTCATAATTCTCAAATCAATTCGCGTGGAGATGGAAGATGATTTCAGGCGATTAGAATAAATCAAGTATCAAGTTCCAATTCGCGATTCATCTTCTTTGGGGATCCGCAAGTCTGATTGATGAAGTCGCCTGCTGCTTCATGTTGCGTTCAGTACTTGGAAAGTTTGCTGAAGATTGTCGAGATAGAGGCTTGGATACTACTGAGATTACGATGCCACGTTCAGTGCTTGGAAAGTTTGCTGAAGATTGCCGAGATAGAGGCTTGGATACTGCTTCATGTTGCGTTCAATTCATAATTTGGTATTCACGCTCAACTTATATATTTAGTTTGTTAGATATATATCTAACCTTAAGTTTGTTAACATGAACTAGTGCTCCAAGTCATGCTAACCTTATATATTTGGTCTGGACTGAACTGGTACCATGCTAACCTTGTTCTTTAACATGAACTGATGCTCCAAGTCCTTTGTATATCATATTACTGCCTATGTTTCTCTTGTACATGCCTGATGCATTCACTGTTTTTGCTTGATAGGCTGCCTATGTGTTGATGATGTAATTTGATGAGGCAGTGAGTGGGTGTTTTGTGAAAGAGGTTGGGAGTGTGGTCAGTGTTTGGTAGATGGTCAGTGTTTCAGGCAATTGTGTTTCAGGTAAGTGGTAGATGGGCAGTAGTTCCGATGGGTGATGAAGTTGCTGAGGATGGGATTTGCTAAGTTCAGTCTTCATTTGTACATCATTTTACGTCGTTTCAAAGAAGGCTCGATCTTCCGAAATCGGATGAATCGGGCGGTGCCCACTTGTTCGACCTAACTGCCGGGACTGCGGTGCCCCGGACCCCCGCCGGGACTGCGGTGCCCCGGACCCCCGCCGGCGCTGCACCCGGACCCGCTTCTCGGCTCGCCTTCAGCTCGGCTCGTCATATATTTGTCAGTGTCGGTGTCTGTATAAATTGAAACTGCATGTGTAATGAGTGAACTGAGTGATGTAGTGAGGAATATCTGTATATGTGAATATCAGTGTTATATATCATTGAATTGTAAAATAGTGGAGTCAGGAATTTGTACTATTTTAAATGTTGAAATAAAATATTTATTTAAATAAATTACTGTTTGAATATCAAATTCTGTGCGATAGCATTTTATTAAATAAATATTTATTTCTATTAAAAAATCAAATATGCTCTACATTGTGGGCCCCACAAATTCAAAAAGTTAATATCTATAGCAACATTTTGGAATGTTGGTACAGACACCTATGGATGTTGCTATACACCCAAATAGGGTTCTATTGCAACAATATTTCTTATATTGCCTTAGATAGTCAAAATGTTGCCTTTGAGGTCTGCGGCAACGCGGCAAAATGCATCACCGAGAAAGTGTTGCCTTTGCCCTTTTTTAGCCTACAGCAACATTTTTTGGCACTTCCTGCATCACTTCTTTGGTGTTGCAGTATGCAATCTATGGCGTAGTGTGCCTTCGAGATTCCGATTCTATTCTTGAGCATAGTGTTATTGAAGAAATTGAAGTTTCGCCTAATTTGACTTATGAGCAACATCCTATTCGTATCATTGCTATGGAGGTTAAACGCCTTCAAAATAAAGATGTTCCTCTTGTGAAAGTTCAATGGTCCACAAATCCTAAGGATTGCTCTTGGGAATCTAGAGAATTCATCGACCGAACACATCCAGACTTACTCTCTCATGCTCCTTAAGGTGAACTTCTCATTTCAAAATTTCTTCATTTTGTGTTGTTATGCCTTTGTATGGTTGTTACTTTTTATTTCTTTTCTTAAGTATTGCGAGGACGCAATTTCTTTAAGGAGGGGAGTCTGTAACAACCCGCATATTTTACGATTGTATATTTAAATGTTTTATTTAAATATAGCATCGTTAGTCGGATTTAGGTCCGAAATGTCACTTTATGCAAACAATCGAATTAGGACTCGAGACCACTTCCATTGAGTCCAAAATGGCGTTTGCGACATTTTTGAGTATAAACATCGATATGCTTGGAGTTAAGTAAAATTTTGATATTTTCATTTAAGGCTTTGGGTTTCAGCCCACCAACCTAACCAATAACCCAACTCCACTCCTCTTCATTCATTCCACTCCTCATTTCTTAACACTCTCAAGCTAAAGTAAAAAATGGGGGAGAGAAGCGGAAATTAAAATTCCTAAACCCTAGCTTTGATTAGGAAACTCAAATTCAAGTCCAAAATCCAAGAGAAGCTTAGGTAAGCATCCTCTTCATCTTCTCCATCTCAATCCCTCTTCAATTTTCAGAAATTCCTATAACCTAACTTAGGACAAACTTCACCTTTGATAATAGATTGAAGATTCTAGAGGTGTTGTTGAAGAGAAATCAATCTTTGCTTGTTCTAGAGCTTCTCATTTGTTGTTTTGGGTTTAAAAGGTGAGTTTTTGAACTCACATCTATGTCTATATCTTTGAGAGTTGTTAGGTAGTAATTCCTAACATCTATTCCTTGTCCATTTGCCTTTGAATTGAATTGGTTTGATGAATGTTCCAATTTTTGGTGTTTTGAAGTCAAATCTTTAAAAATCCTATCTTTGATGTTTGAACATGTTGTTGGGGTGTATCGAAGAGCCTATAAGGCTGGGTTGTCGCTTGGCATAAATCCCTAGTCTCCGTTGCTCGTCCGATCACTTCCGGTTTGGATTTTTTGCCCTTCTTGGGCTAAACTGAAAATACTGCAAATGATAGTTCAGTCGACTGAACCGTAAGATCAGTCGACTGAATCCCGGAACAGAAAATTTTCTGTCCTTGTATCAGTCGACTGACCATACAGTTCAGTCGACTGAACCTGGAAACAGAAAGTTTCTGTCCATCTATCAGTCGACTGATGTATATGGCCAATCGACTGAACTTGGAAACCGAGAGTTTCTAGGCATGTATCAGTCGACTGACCATACAGTCCAGTCGACTAAATCTGGGAAATGTGCATTTTGCCTATTTTAGGCAGTTTTGTATGGGTTTCCAATTTTTAATCGATTCTTGATAATCCGATTTGTTGTTATCATTTATCGACTTTGATGACTTCTTTCTCAGGATTTGTTTTGGGAATATCCATTTTGATGGATTTGGTATCGATTTCTATGGATTTAATTCACATTGTCGTATGTGAATTTTTGGTGATTGATTATTTTTACAATCAATTTTGTGATTTGTCACTTTACAATACAAAGGTTTCTATACTAGCAGTAACTATTCAAACTCTTTCACAAAGATGATTTCAACTCTATTTTTAATACAAAGCTCGTTTATAAAACCGTTTTCCAACCTATTAGTATATACAAACCTTTACCTCATTCGTATGAGAAATCTAATTAAACGGCTTAGCAAAACAAGTGGAATGAAACGCTTGCGTTTACTTCGTCGGTTAATTTTTGGACTTGTTCGATTGAAAATCTTGTGACAATTTTTGAGTGGAAATCTACAATTTGTTCGTAAATATTTAAGTGAAGCCAGTGGTTATGGGACATGAAGCTAAACTCATTTATTTACTAGCTTAGTGTAATCGACACTTCTTGATGATCGATGATGATCATTTTATGGTTTAGACTAGCGATATGCGATGTCTCTTTGTCCGCGTGGGGGACTGTACCCCATTCTGTTGAGATTCGTCTCATTTTTATAGGCTAGCGACCTATGGGTTTTATGGAGTTCGGTTCATCGAGCGTACCGTTGTACTACGTCGTTGTTCCGGCTTATTTGAGTTTCAAGTTCCTCGGGCGTACCGTTGTACTACGTCGTTGCACCAGCTCTATGGTTAGCGACCATGGGTTAGCGACCCGTTTGTGATGCACGTGTTGGTGAGTTTTCATGCTCCCGTTTGTGATAGGCCTCCCCCTTTGTGATTTTTGGATTTCTAGTTGATGATTTCTAGAATTTTTGTTTCACCAATTTTGATGATAGGCATTGATGAGCTCTATCAATTATTTGTGTTTTTGGTGAATAATTTAAAGAATGCGATTCTTTTTGGATGTTTGAGATGATTTGGGATATTGTATGATTTTTGTTGTTATTTGATGTTTACTTGTCGCAGTATGGCATTATTATTATCATACGTTTTTGTCATATCTCTTATCCTATCTCACTTTATATGATATTTATAGCTAGACTGATCCATTTATTATTTCTCTTCACAAATAATACTCGGGTCGGACCGAGGTGTTACAGGTGCTTCCACTTGACTATTTTGCAGGGACTAGCTTCTGACTTTTGGCTAACTAATTTAGATTAGTAGTTTTGCTTTTATACATTCGAGATAGAGACTCCTTGATGTATACTTATTCTTTTGTCTAGCACTTGTACCTATTCTTTTGTGATGTAGTGGATCTTGTATGACCACTACTCTGATGTACACTTTTATGTGATATATTCATATCTGTTTCCGCCTTTGTGATATGAATATCTGTGACTGATTTGTGTTATGCTTATTTCTATATTTGTTTTCGAAGTCCACATAGCCACTGTGTGGTAGCTTTGAGTTTGTATTTGATATGTCGGATTTCCTCTTGAAATGAAATGTAAGTTATATTATCTGACATATCGGTACTCGCACAAAGCAATTACACAGATGGTCGCTCCTCAATAGCCTTATTCTTCGTGTTAGTCGACGGCATTACTCCGTAGTGTCCATTGTTAGTGTGAGCATAGAGGTGGGGCATCACAGTGTGTGTGTGTGTTGGTCTTATGTCTTTTTTTGAGCGTTTGCATGTATAATAGGTTGTCATTGCTTGGACGGACTAGGCTATGGACTGAGCGACTAGAACGAGGATGCAAGGCTAATGTCGTTGATTCTTCCCATTGGTTTGAACTGGCTTTCTTATAGTTTAATCGATCGTTGCATGAATCGGCTTCATCTTTGACTCTAGTTTATTTCATATTCCAAACCACTACATTTATTTTTATTTTTATTTTTATTTTTATTTCTTCTCTTTGGGAGGGTTTTCTACTTTTCTTTTTGTAAGGGGCTTTCGCTACCTACTAGACTTGTTGGTCGCACCTTTTTAAGTGTGGAATAAAATTACATGAGTACTCTCCTCCTTGAGAGGATCACTCATTTTACTCAAAATTTTTGAGAATATAATGTGTATATACGTATAAAATGAATAAAACATTTTCAAGCTTGAAACTAGCAGATATTTTATGTAAATCCGGATCTGAAAATTTTAATTTTGAATCTAAATTATTGATTATACATATACATGTGTGTGTGTGTGTGTTAATATTTAAGGTTGGTTTATAGTATAATATATAACTATATGTACATACACACACATATATTAATATGTATGCAAATATTTAAATTTCACAAGTATAATTTTATATTGTCTAAAACTATATACATGTGCGCATGCATGCAAAAATATAAATACATACATACATACATATATAAATATACATGCATGCACACATACATATACGCATGCATGTATGTATGTATGTATGACAGCACATATGTATATGGAGGATTTAATATATCCATTGCGGTGTAAATCCCAACATTTATACACAGACGCGTTAAACTATATACATTGTATATGTATAATATATATATATATATATATATTGCACGTGTACGTACACACACATCAGTATATGATACACATGTTATATTATATTATATAAATATAACATTAATATAAAACTTTATTATAAATTAATTAAAATATTGATTTATTTAAAATTAATTTAGACCAGATCTAAATAAATTTAGACTTTAGAGGCCCAATAAGATCCAAATGGAATAATTTTTTTTTTGAAATTTACCCATTTATCCCGCTATGAGCTAGCCCAGTTTTAACAATGGTATTAGAGCCAAATAGTCCATGCAGTCTAAATTAGCAGTATTAGAGCTAACTTATAAAGCCTACCTATATAGTAGAGTGTCTAGAAAAGTAGTGTCTAAGGTTAAGTTTGGATAATCAAGTACTCCACCCTACATGGCTACTGGCCTGGCCCTAGAGGATAAGATAAGCCCAAAGGTTATCCCCAATATAAATGCCTAAATTAATTTAGGCTTTGGGCTAATTTTCAAATTTGAAATTAAAATAAAATTTAAAAGGTTAAATTTAAAATAAATAAAAATAATATTTTTAATTTCAAATGAGTAATAATTTTATAAATGTTATAAAATAATTCTCAAATTGTTTTGAAAATAAAATAATTATTTTCAAAAAATTATTGATAATTAATTAGACTAATTAAATAGATAATCAATTAAAAATTAATTAATTAAATTAAATAACATATATATTGATATATGTAACATTATCTTAAAATGTTAGGTTATATGTGTGTGTGTATAATTTTCAAAATTAATAATAATTAATTAAAGTTTTTTTAATTATATAAATTAATTATATAAAATAAAATTAATTAAAATATTACTTAATTAAATAATATATAATTAATAAAATTAATAAAAGATTGCACATAGATTATTAATAAGTTGATTAAACTATTAAATTTTATACAAGAATTAAACTTAAATAATATAAATGTATAATAAAAGAAGGAACGGCAAGAAACCCAAAATAGACTTAAGGAACAAATACATACATATAATATATATACTATGATTTTTGATGTGTCCGACACTTGAATTACGAGGGTAGTTCATAAGAAATACATCATTCCATCACTCGATATCACTCGACTAAATATATTAAAGATTATGAATCTTTATTTTAAAGTTGTCCTCTATAATTAAATATTAATTGATTACTTAAATACTCCTTAGTTGTTCATATTCCTTAAGCTAAGGATATTATGCATAGTGCAATTAATATATTGAATAGATGAGGTAAGATATACATACATATTTGTTGATAGTCCTTAAGGAATGTAAATTTATACTTAGGACGTTACGAAATGGTGGGTATAAGTGAATAATTTCTTCCGATTTATTGATATTCCTCAAGATTGAATGAGATTAGGACAAATACCATATGTTAGGAGTTGTATTTGATATAACCAATAAAGTATTATCCATCTCTTGTGGGCCTATGGTTTGTTACTATTCCTTAAGGTTAGAATCCCAAGGCAAACGTGTCCTAACATCTACTAGAAAAGTCTAAATACTTATATGTTTCATCTTAGGATTTAGAGAAACATGAAAGTCTAGGGGGACCTATCAGAAAAATGAAATGGTAACATTTAACCTTTCTAATATTGTAAAATATCTACCATGTATAAATTAAAATAATCTACAATAAAAAATTTGTGCAATTAATATAATTCATAAATATTTATCAGTTAAAATATACAAATGAAATAAATAAAGATTGACAAATAAAAATACAAAGTATACTTACCAATAAATATTTTTGCGTGTTGACCCATGCAAGCGCTAATTATACAACTACTAAATACATTTGAAACTTGATCACTTACATGATTACTTTTCCGAGACTATGTATCGTCTTCAATGAGTTTCAAACTTTAAAAGCAATACAAGGATATGAATATTTGATCCATTTTTAATCACATATAAATGTTATACGGTGAATTGTTGTAACTCGTAATGTACGAAACCTCGATAAAATTAGTTCATTCGAAATAAGTAAAACATAGCGTGAGTTCGTGTATTCAATAAGTAAGTAAAGCACAAGTATATCAGAGAGCTATCTATACAAACTCACAATGGAATAGAAAAATATAATAGAACATATATACCGACTAAGGCTACTACCTTGGAATCAATATTATTCCTGGATATCTAGTCACCTTGTCGGTGTCGAGCATGAATGAGGAGAATTCTTCACCAGCTATTCCCTTTTTGGACCAAAAGCTTGTCCCTTTAAATCTATCATGTGGGATGCAATAAGGAAGGGGTCAGAATAGCATTCTGGTTACTGGAAAATTACATACTTTATCCATAATACTAATTTATGCCGATTGATTTCTATTTAAGTGTTATGTTCATTATTCGCGGCTATTCCATTTAGTTCCATCTATGCATACGATATGTCTAACCTTCTCTGAGGTATAACTATATATATATATGCCTATATATGTATATATAATCATTGTACCATGCAAAAGAAAACCCTATCCACTTAATACTTCTTGAATAAGGAGGAGGAAGACCCAACGACCATTTAATACATTAACCTCGAAGAAAACCTTCTGAAACAGATCGCTAGCCAACTGGCCGCTAGCTACAAAGACCGATGACCCCTCGATACTGCTCTATAATTTAATTTGTTGTATTACTAATGCATCTAAAAGACATAACTAAGGGCTAACTAGCCCACCTTCGATAAACAAACAACTAATTAAATAATAAGGTCTTTGCGTATCCCATATGGATTCTCCACCTGTAGAAAGCGTAATCCGTCAGGGCATAATCCAAGTCTTTGCTAATGACCATTCGAGACCGCTGTTTGTCAAAGCCTATAGCCAGCCCTACTACTAAATACCGGTCCAACAACAACACTGAGATTGCCCACCAACCTCCGACAGCTGAAATCCCATTTAGACTAACCTAATGTATGTTAAGGAAAAATACCTATAATACTCACTTAATACCTCATGTTAGAAATGAAGTAGTCCCAATTTCTCTATTAGGTCTCGTTGTAGATTATTTAAGACTACTTATACATGGAGGAGGCAGACCGAATGGAACTTTAATACCTTCCACCTTGAAGTAAACCCCTAGATATCCCTAAATGTACTGATCCATTTAATACTTCAAATCCGAGGCGAACCCTTGGTTTATTTTCATACACCTATACGCAAACGTATATCCTTTCCCCAAGGATCCTATGGATGGAGATGACCCACATCAATAGTACGTATACACAATTGCTGGTAGCCTCTAGGTGAAAGGCATGCTTATGTTGTATAACTCTACTGACCTTGCATCTCAACCCATTCTAAACCAAACCAATTATCCTAGGCCTAAACATTGGGCTAGGCCCACTAATCCATGCTAGTCCTAAACATATTAATGAGGCTATATATTTTCCTAGTATGAAAATTATATCGTCTCTTAAGTTTATTTACTAGTATTTAATTCACTTATTCACTGCGAACCTATTCCTAATTTATATGCTTATTTCCTATATTTCTCACTTCCTTCTATGTCCCATAAATGCCAACTGTCCATAATAAATGGTAATTATTATTCAAATTGGACAAATCCTAATGACATTTACTTATCCATTTCAGATTCAACTTATTATGCTTATTACAATTGCCAATAGACGCTATATTAAAATCTTTTATTAGTCTCATTAAACGCATTTATGACCTCATTTAATTCATGTAGCTCCTATTAACTACACATTCATTGCCCACTAAATTTTCTTGCTCTTAAATTTTGGAGTTACTATTCTTTTCCATTTCAACCTCCTAATCATATGATGTACTACGCAAATAATAAATAGTCGTCCTAATTAAAACTAATACAAATATCGCCAAGCGTGGTTATACGTGTGTGTGTCGGTAAGCGCGTCCTACGATTTACTACACCCACTAAATTATGTGTGTTTATATTTTTAAATCGGCAAGCGTGGTTATATGTGTGTGTGTATGTAATACTATTTCTAACTCATTAATTCCTATGCTTGGGAATTTCAAAATATACACTTATATGTACAATCTGTATTGAATATATATTTCCATATTTTAATATATTAGTGTTTTCCTTCCCAAAAGGATTACCGTTGTAACTTTTCATAAATTATACAGAAGTGAGACTTTTTCTCCGTTTGAAATTAAAAAGAATTATCTCTTTTCTTTTATTGAAGTAGATAGTGCAAACTACGAAGAAGAACATTCATAATTTGCACATCTCTTTCATTTTTGGTATATTCCTTATTATTTCAAATGATGCATTTTATACATAGTTGTGGAATTAGATAAGTTAAGGAAATTACATAGAAATAAATACAACTAAATTGTACCCATAAGTCTCTCAATAAATTAAAACGTAGAAATTCACATTCTAAGCCGAATTAGGGCAATCTAGAATTACAATAACAATTTACAACCCAATTATCATAAAACCGGAATAAATCTTGCAATCTTATTAACATTCTACTTAATAAATTTAGGGACTAATTTTCAAGTTTCCAGGTTAGGGTGCAAATACCATTTCTGTTCCAATTACCTAACTTATAGAATATATAGGCAAGATTTCAATTGAATACGTTCTTTCTAAGCTTACAACTCCATAGACCTTGCATAGGTATAATAATTAAATAAAACTCAACGATATAAATTTCAATGTTATGTATAAATCATATAATTTCCCACGCACCTTTCTAGCTTTCCAAATCTCCCAAATCCGAATCCATTCCTTTAATTGACTCATTTTTCTTTGTATAGTGGAGAAGGAAAAATGGCAGAGCTTCACTGCTTTGATCAAAAAATATGAGAAGAAAAATGAGGTGTTAGGCATGTATTTATATGTTCTCAAATCAATCGTATCCATTAGATTTGAAATAATTAAATCAGGGACATTCAGCTAAGTTTCAACCATAGCCACCACTGTTGCAACTAATCGACCGACCCATGTAAGGGGTCGATCGATGGGGTCCACGCGGTTAATATAATTTATTTTCTTTTTATTCCTATTTAATTATTTTCATTTTGAAAACTACAACCGCTAATAACTTCTTTGTTTCAACTCTGATCGCAAAACCCCAAACATGAAAGTTGCTCGGAAAATCGTCATGAACACAATGGTGTATTTTTTGTAGAAAAATTCGACATTTGCTAAAATTCTATTTTTCAATCGTAATAATTATTTATTAATTACAGTTAATCTTATAGGGTGTTACATTCTCCCCCTTAAATGAATTTCATCCCTGAGATTCCTCAAGGTTTGAATCATGTAACATAGCGCGCAATCATTCTAAAATATTAATCAATTAGTGCACAACTAATTTTGTAGCCAAATGTGTACAAAAGCACCGTGTATCATAACAAATATGATATGCATGCTGAATAATACTAAATCGGTGCCTCTTATATAAATGTATTTTTTTTAAACATTTTGAAAATATGATGCAAACAACATATATATACTGCCAGTTGAACACAACTTTTGAAAATATGATGCAAACAACATATAACAAAAGCATTCAAACATAATTTTTCAAAAGTATTTAAACACAATTTTTCTAAAGCATTTCAATGCAATGTTTGAACACAACTTTTTATAAGTATCTGAACATAATTTTTCAATGCATTTGTCTCTTCATCCTTAAAACAAATCAAGCCACATCTTAACGTAATTAGGACTCAATCGACGAGTTAATGCATATGATTGACCCTAGCATTGTGTTGTTAATCTTGAATTTGAGAACCTTTCCTTTTGTTCGAAATAACAACATAGAAACTTATTTATAAATTTTACCATTTAATGTACAGTGTTAATGAACCATGATTTCGCAACAACCTTTCACTGTCCTCCTCTTGCTAAAATATATATTTTTTTCCAAAATTCTAATTTTTTTAGGATTTAAGCATTTTTTATTTCCAGTTGCTAACTTAATTTCCTAATTCGTTTTATAAACTTCCAGACTTAATAAAATTTATTACTAGCTAAGTGTCCTTATGAGATTTACTTATTTACACTATTTCCCAATAAATATAGCGGTGAAAGCTCATCCAGAAAATCAACACAATAACAAACTAGGAACATATGTAATATCATATCTTACGCTTTTTCCAATAACCAATGGAGACAACTAGTGATTACAACCCAAATAATGTAAAAGAAATAATTGTTGGAAGCTTCTTTTCATCATCAACTAGTCTTGGTGACGTTGTTGCCCTATCACTCCTACTCAATTAAGACGGGCATTTCTAGTATGTCATTCTACTGTAATCCACAAGTCTTAACTTACCTCTTTGGCTTTTAATCAATACGGTTCATCCATTACTTCAATTATTACATCTGATTATGGGACAAATTGTGCATTCCCATAGTGAAGTGGGAGAAAATAATATGCTATGCTCATTTAGAATAATTCATCGAAAAACTATCTTAATAGAATAACTTTTCTACCACCTATCTTGCCTTCTTTAGCCTTGAGTCAACCAATATCATTTATATGTGTTTGCCATCTCATTACTCTCCTCTCCCATAATACTATTATCTTCTTTCAATCAAAATCTCTTGATAGTATTCTCAAACTTTGGTATCTATTGTCACGACCCGGCTTTCTAGCCACAGAAAGACGTATCATGAATTAAGAAAGAAAGGGATAGAAGAAGAAAAGAAAAGAAAGAAGAAAGAACCACAACATCAGATATTCACAGCGGAACGAATGAAATATAATATATCACATAAAATATTACATAGTATCATATACAACAGAGTTACACAACTATACATCTCATATTAGACAGTTATAAACATCTGTCTATCATACATCTCTATATATCAATACAATACAGACACAACTCTAACACAGCGGAAACCATAATATCTACACGTTGAAGCCACCTGCTCCAAATCTCCTCCAGCATTCGTCAAAGCTAACCTGAATCCCTCGACTACTCAATACAATATTGAGTACCCAAGAGTTTAATAAAACAGAAAATAAACACTTGGGTCAGACATGGGTCTGGTGTGAGTAAACGGTTTAAACTTGCTTAACTTTGAAAAACCTTTGAAAGAAAAGGTATCTCGTAAGACTTCCCGCACATAAACACGGAAATGTTTTTACCTTACGATAACCAAAACATTTGATAGGAAATCCGATTTTATTATAATAGGGTCTAGGGTTTTCAAATAAAATACAGAAATAGCTGGAATGCTTACATCTCACGTTCCAACATAGTTGGGCACAACTAAATCGTACGGCACTTATTGGATTTTGGATTCCATACAATGGCAGGGCTACTGGGGTACCGCCCGTCACAGTATGTGGCCTAGATCACCGTACCGAGGAGTACGCCCGCTCCCCTGCAACACAAGGTCGGAACATCCCTTACTGGATAATTCCCGCATAAGAAACCCCCGCGGTTGTAGCTAGCAACCGCCCACAAAGCCGAAATAAAAAGAAGGGACCTCTAGACAGGGGAATCTTATACTACTTGGGTGCTACCCACTAACCTTGCTGCACCTCCCCTGTTTTAGCCATTCCCGGTTGATGAGGCTTGAGGCTACGATTACCTTTAATCAGAACACATCACTTAGAATGCTCATCGTCCACCTGACGATGTGCTGAAAGCATTCAATCCATACAAGTTCGTTCCGGGTTCGAACGAAACCGAAGGCATTATCTCGTTACACTCATTTTGGAATCACCCTCAGAGTTAACGACAATAACCCTTGCACTCTGAATCTTCATCTTCACTTGAGATTCACGACCTATCGTTAATTTGGATCGATGTGGTATTCGGATATCCAAATCTGGAAACCCGATCCCGGTCTCATCGAAATCCAAAACGTATCTTTTAAGGCCAAGTTGTTTAAAGGTTTAAACAATTCAATTCAATTCGATACTTGAATTCACACAGCATTTAACATAGATAAATATCACACATTTATCACAGATATATCCAATATCATATCACAGCATATCATCCAATAGGTATCAACCAATCAGATATTCTACACAACAATCATATATAAGCAACAATTATTAACCCTATGTTATAATTAATTTAATTAACTTAAATTAAATTAATTACTTAAGAATTAATCATCTAACCTTGCTTAATCAATCATTAATTAATTTCAACCTTTAATTAATTAATTATTCCTTAAATATTAATCATCCTTGATTAATTATTAATTACATAAAGTAATTATCCTTTAATTAATTTCACAAATTAATTATTCTTAACCATTAACAGTAATTAACCTTTAATTACTTTTCATTAATTACATTAATTAATAATCCTTAATTAATTACTTCCATTAATTAATTACATTGACCCTTAATTTAATTACATTAATTAATTAAACTTTAATTAATCATTTCTATTAATCCACCTTAATTAATCATATACAGTAATTATCATCCTATAATTACTTTCCTTAATTAATTAACTTCTTAATTAATTACTTTAATCCTTTAATTAATTACCAAATAATTAATCCTTAATTACTTCTCCTAAGTAATTATCCTTTAATTACTTCCCATTAAGTAATTTCCTTTAATTAATTACATCCTGTAATTATACATTAATTACCTACACTAAGTAATTATACTTATCAATCTTATTAAGTATTCATACTTAATCCTTTATCAAGTGAGTATCTTTAATTAATTTACAAATTAATTAACTTAAATTAATCACATTTATTTATTAATTATACTTGAGTAATTCATCCCTTAATTACCATTAAACAAATTAATTAATCTTAAGTACAGATTATTTATTCTTTAATTATTAATTAATAAACCTTAATTATCAATTAATAAATCTTAATCAATTAATCCTTAATTAATCTTTAATTACAAATTAATCACCCCTTAATTAATAATTAATAAAACCTAATTATTAATTAATTAATCCTAATTACTTAATTAATTGATCTTAATTACCAACTAATTAATTACCTCTAATTATAAATTAATCAATCTTAATTAATTAATCAATTGATCTTAATTATCAACTAATTCATCCTATTTTATTTATTTACTTAACCCTTAGTTATTAATAATTCTTAATCATTAATTTATTTGAAACACTAGGTAATTTCAAAAACCAAAACAATTCCAAAACATTTAACTTTAAAAATTTAAACTTTGAAACTTGTTAAAAAAAAACTTGTTTAAAAATTCATTTGGCTTTTAAAACATAATTAATATATCTTAAAACCTGATTAAATTTACCATTTCATTTTTTAAAACTTTATTCACCTTCAAAGACTTGATTTTAAACATTTGAATTGTTTTTAAAACTTTGTTAAATATTGTTTTAAATTTTAAAACCCTGCTGCATCTCAAATAACCCGAGCCCATGTTTGAAATACTCGAGTTAGACAACTGCTGTTACACTCTCACGCGAGCACGAGCTCATCCCCGAGTCAATCGACTTCCCGCTCGAGTACCACTTTGAGTCGCTCACGAACCTATCATCCAAACACGAGATCATCGCCGTGCACACGTGCACGTGCACATGCATTCACCACCGTTCTGACCATCTTTGCCGACGTCTGTAGATCACCGATGACCTGCCCTATCATCTCGACTACCCAGATTCGATCGATTCGCCTGGAAACGAAATCGAACAAATCAAGACAAGCTGGAACCCAAAATTTGATCGACCAAAACCACCTCGAGTTGCCATCTCCGATCACCAGAAGCATAACCACTCCGACCAAAACTTAGCCGCACCACGACACGTCGATCTAACCCATACCGGTCACCTCCGGTACCCCATGGCCACGCAACAACCACGCGAACCCAACCATCCCAAAACTGATCTTAAACCCTACATCATTGTCGTGCCGCCGCCACGATGGTCAATAAATCCACCGAGTATTTTTCCTAGGATCCCTATCGCACCAGCCTCCTCCAGCAATGATCTCGATGATCATTTCTTCCACGATTGCCAGAAATCGACGAAAAAGTGATTTCCGTTCAACTCACTATATCTCGACAATCATAAACTTAAAAATCTTGTTTTGATTATTAAAATTCAACATTTTTCAATTCGAAACAGTTTATATAATCAAAACTCGAAATTACATCATTCGATTTTTCTGCCTTATGTTGATTATCACTTACATTTCTAGATTCCAGAAATTCTACTAATTAACTTTAATTAAAGTTATTTTTAAAACTTGAATCTAATTATTTCTAACAGTTTTCCTTTAAAGATTATAAATTAAAATTGCTTGCAAATTGAGATATGGATTTTTTTCTTAAATTTTGTTAACCTGTTACTAAACAGAGGCATATTTATATATATATACATAGACAGGTACACTCAACATATACATACTGATTCATATAAATTCAAACTAAAGAACTATAATACAAATCAATATCAACTCATGCATGGTAGTAAAAATCCATAGCAAACTATTTTTTTTTTAATAATTTACTTACTTTAAATAACAGAACCGCAAATATTTATAGATACTAATTTTAGTGCAGGCATTTTATTATACCAGCATGCATTCACAGATAAATCATATGCCAACCATATTACTATAACATTCATCACAACGTTTAAGTTTATTCTCAGATTTTAAAACTGTTTAAAAATAAAGGTTTACTCACCCTTTTTAATGAATTGCAGAGACTTGAAAACTGAGATTTGAAAACTGAATCTCTTGACAATTTGAAAACTTGAATGCTTTGATTTGAACTGGAAAGAATTTGCTTTTGATCTCTGAAATGCTTTGAAACTGGAAGCATGTTGTAGAGATGACTTAACTTTGAAACTGAGATGTTCGAGACTTGATTCCAGGTTGCTTGCTTTTGAAAATGAGTTTGTAGGTTTGAAACAGAAACATGCCTTTGATTTTGATTTGAGATTAGGAGATGAATTACAGGTTTGCAATTTGGTTTGAGAAGTGAATTTCAGGCTTTGAACTGAGCATTGGTTATAGGGTTTTGAATAATTGGTTTGAGAAATGTTTTCTTGTGGATTTATAAATGTTTAACAGATTTTTTTTAGTTCGATCTGTTTTGAGAATTATTTACAGGTTTGAGTTTCTTGCTTTTAAAATGAGAAAATAGGAAAAATAAGTGAAGAAAGAAAATATATGTTTATATAGATTTAATGGTGATTTATTAAAGTTTAAAGAAAATAAAAATAAAAGATGACACTTGTCATCTACCATACTTAATTATCTTACACATGTTATTAAGGAGATTTAGAGGCTAACACTTGTAATTAAGCATTTTTATATTATTTTAAAAGATTTTAAAAGCTTTTATTATTAATTTCCTAATTGATTAATACATTTCTTAATTTATAAATACTTTTCTAAACCTTATATAAATACAATCTTTAAAAGGAAATAAAATAAAACCATATATATTATATTTAATCCATTTTTAAATGAATATTCAAAAGCTTTTGTATTTATTCCTATTAAATAAATACTCTTTCAAATTTCTATAAATAAATTTCTTTAAAAAGAAAAATATAAAACAAATCTTATTTCTAAATAAAAACTTTATTCATATATTTTAAATTCAAACTATATTATTATTTTCATTTTAAGATATATATATTTTTCTTTAAATTCAATTCTTAAATCCATATTCAAAGTTAATATAAAATCCAAATTTAAAATCAATTCAAATAAATGTAGATATCCATTTTAAACAATCACATTATTAATTGTCAATAATTATCTTATTTAAAATCAATTTAAATACACACATTTTAAATAACACTTTTTAAATTTGGAATAATATGTCTAATTAAAAATCTTAATTTTCAAAATAACACAAATTTAATTTTTAACTAATTATTCCATTTAAGAATCTACTCATAACTATATTTAAAAACAACTCATTATTAATTTGTTTGAAAATAACAATTTTACCAATTTTAAATAATTAATTTACAAGATTATCACATTTTAAATTCCCTGAAATCCCGGGATATCACATCTATCTTCTTCATCCTTGATCTTTCATGAGAGTATACTCTAAGACTCGCAAAAGTGTACTTTGATACCATTCCCCATTCCTTTAAGGGTTCTTCTTATGACTTTCACATATATCCAATCAAACATTCCTATGTACAAACCAATATTCCTTATATTCAATAAGGATTCCATGTTGCTACCCTATGAGCATTTGTAGCTATTTTATTAGTAACTTTAACATTTACTCTGTCTTACCTAGGCAGTCATCCCTATCTACTCCATATCAGAAATTAGTTTGGTTCCACCACTCTTTATAAAATTAAAATTTCACAGTCATAAAATACTTAATCTAAAACTTTTACCTACGAAAACATAAACTTAGAAACTCTTTTATTAAATTAAAAAATTGATTGGTTTTCAAAAGGAGCCATGAAAAATTTCTCATTCTAACCAGCTTTCCATTTTCAAAGACTTTCTACAATCGGGATTTACTTCTTCTAAAAGTAGGAATTTAAACTCAAAACATTTATCACATTTGCATCTAAAAACCTAATTGTCATACTAAACCATTTTTCAAAAACATCCTCTATAACATTAAACTATAAAAACTGGAGAAGACAAGGAAAACTTCCATCCTAAGATTTTTCTACTACTCATGCTATTTCTGCTTTTAACTTTAACGGAGATTCCAATAGCCTATGGGGATCTTCTAAAAGATATATATAATCACTGCACATATTTGTGAAATTACTTGTTTTCCAATGCTTTGCCTCACATTCCTGACATTTTTCCTAACTAGATTACTAACACTACTCTAATATAAATTCCTAACATTGTTCCTGTTTAAATTTCCTAGCATCGCTGCTATTTATATTTCTCTTACCTAAAGGGATTCTACTTACATAGTTCTTTTCCTCTTTATTATTTTCCTCATTGACTCATTACAGCGCGTTCGCCTCCTGATTCGACCATTAAGTTTTCCTTCATTAACGTCAAAAGAGATATGTATAATCTATTTTAGTTGCTTTTCTCCATATTTTCATTATATGAGAATATTCTTCTATATTCATTATCGGGCATTCTTACCCTTCTATTCTCTTTACCCCATTTCAATCAAATACCATTTTCATTTATTCCACTCCTTGGAAAGAATTTAAAAATGAATTTATAAATTTATAAAAATAGAAAAAATCATTAAGCCACAAACGCACTCTTTTCCATTCATTTCAAAAGCAAAAACCCACCTTTTTCAGAAACCTTTGAATCAGAAATATTTGACCCAATCAATTTTAAACTTCACTAGAAATAATAAATAGCCCTTTAATACTCCCAGAATTTCTTGCATTTTCAAAACAACGATTTTTCAATGGTAGGTCCTTCTATTAAAATAAATCATTTGAAAAACCATTCAAGATGTTTTAAGAGACTTTTGACATCATTTTGTCAAATTCTTTTAGCTGGGGTCGGATTTAGAAATGGACTTTAACTACCCTTTCTTTTTTACCTTCTTCTTTTTCCTTATATTCTTAACCTCTTCTTATTAAGAATATATATTAAAAATCCAGTATCATCTTGTGGGGATTAATGCACACCTTCTTGTGGGAACTTACTCAATCCTTATTTACATCTCACTTCCAGATGCATAAAACGTATAAATTCTTTTTACCCATTTGTCTAGATAAAATGTACGACTTTAAATGTCAATCCAGCAAAATCCACAATCATGGAGCAATCCAAGCCCAACAAAGGAGTAAAGTACCATCCAGCTTTAGGAATTCTTCTATATGTCGTGCTCGTGCCCTTCTCGATCCACTCCTTACCGTACGGCCTCCGCCCCATAGGGTAATCAGGATAGGCACATAAATTTAACTCTATTTGTTGTTCTAACTCATAGTTGCCTCATTCATCTTTTCAGGATATGGTCGCAACTACTTCTATATTTGGAATTCATAGAGTTTTGTGTATAATATATATATATATATATAACTATAGGTAAAAATACAAGTACATTCTCTCAGCGTATAACAATTCTTATGATTGACTAACCTAAGCTCCGATACCAAATGCAACAACTGCGCTTTAATATGCTCGAATTTTGACTAAATCGAAACCCCAGTCCATTAGGGTACAGATAACTGGTGTTGGTAACCTATAATAAACATAAGTATACTAGAGATCTATCTATATAAACTCACAGCGGAATAGAAAAATATAATAGAACATACGTACCGACTAAGACTTCTTCACCAACTGCTCCCTTCTTGCACTAGTAGCTCATTCCTCTAAATCTATCATGTGGTTGTAATGAGGAAGGGTCGGGACAACGTTCTGGTGATTGAAAAATTACATACTTTATCCATAACACTAATTTTATTCGATTGATTTATATCTAAGTGTTATATCCATTATTCTGTTTAATTCCATCTACGCATACGATATGTCCAACCTTTTCCAAGGTATAACTATATACATACATATATATATATATATACATGCACACACACACACACATATATATATATATAAGTGTTGTACTACCCAAAATAAAACCCCATCCACTAAATACTTCTTGAATAGAGAGGATGTAGACCTAATATCCATTTAATACCTCAACTTCGAAGTGGGGCCTCCATTATGTAATCACTAGTCACCCAACCCCTAGCTACAAAGACCGATGACCCTTAGATAAACCTCTATAATTTAATTTTCCGTATTACTAATGAATCTCAAAGACTTTCTAAGGGTTAACTAGCCCACCTTTAACGAACAAACAACTAATTAAACAATGAGGTCTTTGCGTATCCCACATGGATTCTACACTAGTAGGAAGCGAAATCCATCAGACGACTGCTTGGGACCGTTGGTGGTAAAAGCCTATATGCCACCCTTACTACTAAATACTGATCTAATAGCAACACCGACATAGCCCGCCAACCTCCCACAGTTGAAATCCTATTTACACTTACCTAATGTAACTCAAGGAAAAATACCCATCCTAGTTATTTAATACTTTTTGTTGAAAATGAAGCAGACCCCATTTCCCTATTAGGCCATTTAATAACTTCCATCATGAAGTAAACCCCTTGACATCCCTAAAGGTAATGAGCCATTTAATACTTCAAATATAAGGCAAACTCTTGGTATATTTTACCACATCTATACGCGAATGTATGTCCCTTCCCATGGATCCTATGGTTGGAGATGTCTCACATCAGTAGTACGTATACACAATTGTTGGTAGCCTCTTGGTGAAAGGCAAACTTCTGTTGTGTAACTCCCCTGACCTCGCATCCCAACCCATTCTAAACCAAACCAATTATCCTAGGCCTAAATATTGGGATAGGCCCACTAATCTAAGCTCATCCTATATGCATTATTGAGGGTATATAATTGCTACCATGAAAATTATACTGCCTCCTAAGTTTATTTACTAGTATTTAGTTCACTTATTCCCTACAAACCTATTCCTATTTTAAACTCTTATTTCGTATATTCCTCACTTCCTTCTATGTCCCATAAATGTCAATTGTCCATCATAAATTATCGTTATTATTTAAATTGGACAAATCCTAATGACATTTACTTATCAATGTCAAATTCACCTTATTATGCCTATTACTTTTCCCCATAAATGCTATATTAAATTCTTTTATCAGTCTCATTAAACGCACAATGCTCCTAATAAATTAAAATCTAAAAATTCACACTTCAAGTTGAATTAGGGCAACCTAAACATATACTGGCAATTTACAACCCAATTATCATAAATCTGGAATAAATCTTGCGATCTTATCAAGATTCTACTTAACAAATTTAGGTACTGATTTTCAAACTTTTTGAATAAGGTGTAAATACAATTTCTATTCCAATTACCTAACTTACAAAATATGTAGATGAGTTTTCGATTAATTACGTTCTTTCTAAGCCTCAACTACATAGATATTGCATAAGCATAATAATTAAATAAAACTCAACGATGTACATTTCATTATTATGTACGAATCATATAATTTTCCACTCACCTTTTTAGCTTTCCAAATTTTCGAAATCTGAATCCATTCCTTTGATTGACTCCTTTTTCTTTCCAGTCCAAAAATATGTATAATAAGATATATTCATACTCATTAAAATTATAGATATAAGACGAGACTTGAATTAAGTAAAATATAGATTTATAATTATGAAATTTACCCTTTTCCACAGTATCGTTTCGCTCCTTCAGTTATTCCCTTTTGTTTTCTGCCTTTTCCGATCATATATATTATAATGTTTTATAATTAATAAAAACAATGAAGAAGGAAAAATGGCAGAGCTTCGCTGCTTTGATCCGAAAATATATAAATAAAAATGAAGGGCTAGGCCTGTATTTCTTGATGCTCGAATCAACCGTATTTGTTAGATTAAAAATAATTGAACCAGAATCGTTCGACCAAGGTTCAACCCTAGCCACCACCATTCCAACTAGTTAACCGCTCCCTTATAGGCCCAAGTAGGGAATCAGCCGGTGGGTCCACATGATTAATATAATTTATTTCCTTTTAACTCTTATTTACTTATATTTGTTCTGATAACTTTAACACTAATAACTTCTTCGTTTGAACTTCGATCGCAAAACTATAAATATGAAAGTTTTTTAGAAAACCATCGCGAATACAATGTTGCAAGTTTCATGATAAAATTTTGACGTTTGCTCATATTCCATTTTTGAACCTTAATAATTGTTTATTAATTACTATTAATTTTTCGAGGTATTACATAATACTAAACCAAATAGGCTACAAGATAGATCTAAGAGTTCGATCACTAAAATATCAGTTCAATCAGTTTACTTAAGTTGTAACATTTTCAATATCCTTAAATGTTAAAGATAACTGAATGCCCTTTTGTAAAGTGTGCTTTATGATATTGTAGTGAGAATTTCCTTTGAATAGTTTGACCGTTTAAAAAGGATATCAAATGTATGAGAGTGAATATAACCTAAATCACAATTGGGATAAAGAGAGGAATGACCACTTCTACATCATAAAGTAACATTGAAAATGAAATAATAATTGATACTTAACATTAGAATGAGAAACATGTCTCTATTATGAAATGTATTTTCATATAGAAAATTGTTTTCTATGAGATTTTTTTTAATTTAAGATATTTGACCTGAAAATTCTCAACTATAAACCGGTTACAGTAATGAAATAATTATCCTATATTAAGTGGTTGAATGGAGCTTTGTATATCACACACTATTATAGTAATGGTGGAAATACTAGGAGCTTTCCATATAATACTTATTTGTCGCATCAAGTTACGAAAATTGTTTTTGTAAAACATAGCAAACATTATTTATGAGATAATAATTGTTTTTCAGTGTTAACTGAAAAATAGATATAGATTTATTTTAATTTGAATATTATGAATGTTCGTTATATAATAAATAATAATAATGGTATTTGTGAGGCATTATTATAAAATAGAGTAGTATCCAAATTTATTTGCAATTATTTTGGAACTATGGGCTAAGCCATAGTTTAGAGAAATAATTCTTTAATTATACGATCATGAATCATATGGTACTAGTGAATTATATCTCAAACAATTAAGGACAAAGCACTAATTTAGTGAGAGCTATGTATGACTTAATAAACTCATTGGATTGATACATATAGATATATGCAATCGTAAGTCTAGTAATATCAAAACATTTCTACATACTTTGTTGTATTCACCGATGAGTTATCACAAACATGGACATGGGTATTTGATACACATGTAGTATTTATTTGACAAGCTCATACAATATAAAGTAGAAGCAAATAAAATAACATGTAATAGAAAATAGATATGATTCGATTTGATCGAATGGATGAGACTATATTGGAAAAGTTTCCAAGTGTACCTAAAAATCAATAAAAATACAATCTCAAAAGCCACTCCTCCCATAATACCTAATGATATATCGATGAGGAGTAATCAAACTTTTTTGAATAAAGTATGATTAATGGTGAGTGAAGTTGAGATAACTACTTTCTATAAGGTCATGTAATTAAGAGTGGTACACAAGGTTAAAATTAATTTCATCTCAAAGAATAGTTTATGAAATCATACAAGATAAGGATTTATAAGAAACCCCAACGTATCCTAGGCCAAAAAATTGGCAGGTTGTGCGAGTCGGAATAATGCACATAATAATTGTATGTGAGGGATCCTGTATAAATCACCCTAAAAGAAGTTTGGGAATAGTCATTGAATGATCAATTTATGTTTTGAACATACGTATTATAAACTAAAACCAAATTAGTTTTATGTATAAGGAAATTCATAAATGTTTATGAATGACCATACCAATGCACTTAGAAACAATTATTATTTCAACAAATACCAACTTCTTAGTGAAGGAATTTATTTTAGAAATTATTGGTAGTGAAATATATTTGGATACGATCTAAAGATGAAACTGATTACATGAGATGAAATGAAACCTAAATGAATACAATGCATTAGAATTTCTAATAAATATTATTACACATTAAAGTTAAAACTAAGTTTCTTATCAACGTTGAGAATAGATAACCCTCGGCTATCAATTAAACCATTAAGTGTACCGATTCTACAATATGGTATGATGCACAAAGGCAAAATAGATTCCATGTATTGTATCACAATATGATTTTGATAGTTATACCAAAAGGGATATGATCCATCAACCACAAATGCGTCTTTCAGAGAAAAATTAACGCAGTTGGAATATTATGAGCAATATTAATAAGACTAACATGGTAAATTTCAATTGTTGAAATTACCGTAATAGATTCATTATTTAACATGCTCAAGTTAATTCAGATTTACTCACAAAATTATTGCTTGGTATGACTTTGTATTTTGGTACATATGTATTGAAGTGGAAAATTCTAAATAATGACTTAGAATAGACCGTTTGCACATAACAATCTAAATGTCTTGAAGTTGGTGGTAGCGATATTGAGTTTGTGGGATTTTTAGATACAGTCTAAGAAAAGGTACAAAAGTATCATTCTATAAGCATCAGAATTGAATAAATATTTTGACTAAGATATCGAATAGTTTAATTTTTAGTCGAAATGCAGAGAAAGTGTGTGTCCATAAGAAAGAACCACTAAATGGTACATAGATATTTCTAAACTATTATAAACAACTACTTCTAATTGTTAACGATGTACTTATGTTAAAATCAATAATGGTTTGGTTGTTTAATATTCGATATTGAATTTGTAAATTATATCTTTTATAATAAGTATAAAGGATGTTGGGAATGTTCAAACTATATGCAGAGACACCTTATTAAATGTTTAATATGGAACATGTAATATGAATTCCTTAGGTACTGACAATAGGAATTGGAATACATGTTTTATTGTCTACAATATTATATTTAGCCGATGTATTTGATATATGAAGCTTATATCAATCCAAAATTAAGAACACTAAATGGTAGTTTAGAGAGTTTTCGAGTATTTACGAAATACTATAGAATTGTTTACAAAAGCCACAAGCTCCTTATGAAGGATTATTCAGATTCAAACTTCATAAGTGCTATCGAGTATAATGTCAATATTAAATTCATGTTAAAACCTTAATTAAGCAGCTTTAAGTTGGGAATGGTTTAAATGAACATTGTGGCTAATTCAATGAAAAGGCTAAGTACTTCACCTTGAATGGAATCACAATAAAAACAATGTATATATATAAATGCACAATTTTATAACCGAGCTAGGGTGATTCCAAGTATTGAGAATACTGCATTATTGTTATAAGATAACAATGTAATGATAAGAGCTTAATTAAAGTCAAGAAATATACTCTGAATAGATCCACATGATAAAGGCAATTTACTAGCATCGGAGAGAGTGAATTGATAGAGTAAATAATTAAAACAACATAGAAAATCCATTCATGAAGGGTCCAACTCGATCAGTTCTCATCACACTGATCGAAGGATGGGATAGAGATTCTATAATTGGCCCTAAGTGCAAGTGGAAGATTGATAGAGTTAAGGGTATGCCATAGAGATAATTCTATAAATTATTGTAAACTATTAACTCTGTAATAAAATCTCATTCGAAATAAAAGGTGTTTTCTTTCTATTATATGCTTGGTATAATGTGTTATACTGATTAATTAATTTAATAAAAAGCATATTTAATAGAAAATACATAAATGGTATGTTTTATGACAACAGTTACAATGTGTTATAATCATGAGTGATTTATTACATTAAAATAAACATACTGTTTTAAATATTCACAGTCAAGATATATAGAGACTAGATATTTGTAACAACCCACAATTTTAACGACTAAATATTTAAATGATTAATTTAAATATTTAATCATTTAAATGATGGATACCCATTATACTAATTTTTTAAAGGTAGATGAATTGGGACTCGAGACACCTACCATTGAGACTGCAATTCTATCCCGAGAAAAATAAGTATAAGCCGACTTTGTATGGAGTCCATAGGTTTTTGAGATGAATAGTAAATTCTTGCGAATGGGATGAGCTTGGGCTAAGGCCCATAAGCTAGCTTATAAGTTAGCTTACTGTTCGTCGACGAAAATTCTATCGGTTTAGAAAACCGTCGAACGAATTTAAATTAAAAATAACCGCAAGCGCACGGCGTACACTTGTAGTACGTAGCGAATACTGGTCGATCCGCAGGGAACTGATGATTTTAAAATTCTATTTAATCAAATACAAACCAAAGTTGAGTGAAAGTTAAACTAGAGAATTAGAAAATTAGCTAACTAACTAAAAGAAAAGAGATGCAAATATAAAAGTTAATTGACAATTTAGAGAATAAATCCACTCTCTAGATTATGTAGTTCAACACATATGAAATCATGATCTCTCTTTTATGGTCATTAGTGCTTTAATTGATGTGCCTATCATAAGTATGGCATGTTTGTGCTATTAGTTAGCCAACATAAGCCATCAAACTTCGACACACTTCTTAAACCACTTATTAACTTTCATGAAACTTGACAATGAAAATGAAAATGAAATCTATTTTAAGTATGGCCTATTAACTATTGATTAGAAATATAGACCATCAAATTTTAATTTCAAATCACTTTCTTTTGCCATAATCATATTTTGATGAAGAGGCATTTGTGTTAGTGATTGTTTAAGTATAGCCTATTTGGTGTCAACAATATAGACTATCAAATTCAAGGCAAAAACAACAATGAAACCACTTCAATCATTCTTCATTAAGCACAAAAAGAGAGCATGAATTAACAAATAGTTGAAGCTACATAATTAGAGAGCTTTATTACCCCTAAATTGAAGGGGTTTAGCCTCTCATATTTGTCATTTGATTAACAAATGTAGCTTGCAACATGAAAGCAAAAAGAAAGCAAAATGAAAGCTAAATGAAAGAAAACTATTCTAATTGCATAAAAGAAAATCTACACTACTAGCATGAAAGGGAATGAACATGTAATTAAAAGGAAACAATAATTACATTGCATAAAAAAGGAAAAGTACATGAAATAAAAATGGCTAAGTAGCCATGAAAATAGAAAGAGAAGAGCTTGTTTATTTGTGAGCCTAAACTAAACTAAAGAGAGAATAAAGGAGAGGAGAGTTACATGAAACATAAGGGGATTTTATACATGTGTTAAACCCTAATTCATATTTTTGGGGAATGCCCAAAATACCCTCTTAGGAAGTGTGGAGGCCAAGTAATCATTAGCTTCAAATAATCTTCATTTAAGTGTACATGAAGCCATTAATTCCATAAGCATGTGCATTAGCCTCTAATTTGTACATTAAGGTATGTGGGTAGGTGGGGTCCTCAATTATCTTCACTTTGAATTATTTCCATCTTCATTTGTTCTCTTCACTCTTGTGCATGCATATATCATCATGTAATCACTTGTAAAATTCACCAAATTTCCTACAAAACAACATAGAAAATTCCAAGTAAATTTTCACAATTTAATAAATGCATAAAAATGACCATTTTGCCCCTATATGTAGATGAATATGTTACAATTTCAAATAATTTGAATTTTGGTTTAAACAAGTTAAAATACCCAATATGATCATTTATTTAATTTAAATATATTAAATATGGTGGTAAAAATATGCACATTTACGTGCACATCAAATACCCTCACACTTATCTTTTTATTCGTCCTCGAATAAAGAAAAACTAAGATAAATCCATTTTCGTAGGGAGCACGATTGCATCGAGCGTATGCAAGAAGCCGTTAAACCTCTGGATGTCCCCAGTAGGACGAGTGTTGTCTCGTGAGGGTTTTCAGCTGATACTACCCACAAAATCCAAATGCAGGGTGAAAATATTTACAAAATGCAATATTTATTTACAAAGATGTGAATGCAAGTTTTTGAAAATATTTACGAATGAAAGATTTACTTTTAAATTGACACAAATAAGTTAAATATAGGTTTGGTCATTATCTTGAAATTTAAGTCATTTACTCGTCAAAATTTCCAACAAAAATTAAGTTATCATAACAAATAGACAGTAGTTTAACTCGTTGTTTCAGTTGATAACAAACTGTAACCATGAAATAGGTCCTTAGTTGATTATCAAAGTTTATTAAAGTGGTATTTCATTTCATTTCAATAACAAATCAAATCAAATAAGTTAAAATAGTGCTTGGATTTCATTTGCTCACTCTCTCCATTTTTTGAGAATTTTATTAATATTTATAATATTTACACATGCCTAACTCAGATAAACTGAGGCCATATATATTACCCATGCACTGCCTTGCGGACTGATGTGAGGGGAATATAGAGCGTGGCGAGTGAACACACGAGTGTGAACACCTATTGACTGTAGGCATTATTAAAAAGAATTTATATATATATACACCTAGCTCAGATAAACTGAGGCCAGATATACCAATCATGCACTGCCTTTCGGGCTTACGTAAGAAAGGTACAGAGTATGGCGAGTGTACACACAAGTGTGCACACCTGTCAACCGTAGGTATTAATAGAAAATATTTACATATATACAAATGTTTTTTTTCTTTTTCAGATTTTTTTTTATAGAAAGAGAGAGTTTTTGCAAATTCATCTTAGCACCACTTAACTTAGAAGACAAAAAAAAGTTATATCCTTTACTTTAAATCAACCACTTTTTTAAAACAAAGATTTTCAATTAGGATATATTTCATAATTATCACATATGAATCTTCCTATATACTAGTTAAACCATTATTATTTGTAATCAAACTTCATTTTTATTTTTGTTAAGACGAATAAATTTTCAAAAATTTCAATTTAATAAACCAAAACCATATATTTATCTTATAGTGTTTCTTTAAAAAAAAATTAAAATGCTTAAAAAAAATTGTTTGTTTTTGAGATTTTTTTTTAAATTTTGGAAAAATTGAAAATGATGGTGAGTCTCCCCCACACTTGATTTTGACTGTGTCCCCTCAGTCAACCCAAGTGGAAGAAGAAAAATAAAAATAAAAACATGACCTTTATTTAAATGAAAATTAACGGTATTTACACGAGATCAGAAAGTATATCGTCAAAGCGTAAATGAAACGGTCTTCCAAAAACCGATTCATTTGCCTCGTCAAGTATACAAGATACAACTTAAGCTTGAAAAACCAAATCGTAAAAGATTTTGAAGTTGAACGTTGATTTGGAAAAACAAATGTCATTTTATTAAAAATCGTACGAGTTGTTTCCTTTTCGATGATTTTTGGGGTTGATAAAACGATTGATTGAAATTCAAGTTTATTTTCACTAAATTGAAATTCAAATTTATCATTGAAAACTTCTTCAAAATTATTGATTTCAAAATCAAAATGGTGATTTAAATTTTCCCTTTCAGAATTCGACAACTCGTTTTCAAAAAGTCCAAAGAAATCGTGTTCGTTAAATTCGTCTTCCTTTGTTTGATTATCAACAACTTCATCGCATATATTAAGTTCAAAATCCAAAGTTGTCGTATTCAAAATTTTGAAATCAAGAAAAGGAAGATCGAATTTCAAATTTGGTTCCACACCCTCAAAAGAATTTAAATCCAAGTCAATCACCAAATTTTCAACAACTTTATTAAGATTATCGTTTTCAATTTCAAAAGTTGTTATTTGAAAATCGTCAATTGTGGTAAAAGATCGATTGTTATTTGACTCGTCACACGTTGGGATTTGATTTTGTTTTTCACATTGTTTCATATATGTTTCAAACAACGAATTTGTGTGATCATTGTAAATTTCATTCATTTGCTCAAAAAAATCCAATTTATAGTTATTAGCATGAGTATTTTCACTTTGAATTTGTTGAGAACAGAGATTTTCAATCATAGCGTGGTTAAGATTATTCCCATTGCCAAATTCGTTTGAAAAGTTGTTTCCGTTTTCATTTTGAGTTTGAAATTCATTCTGGAGTTCGAAATTGAATTGGCATGGGTTATAATCAAAATTGTTTGAATTTTGAATTGAATTCAAATTTTGAAATCCTTGACTCGAGTTATTACACAAATATGAATTACACAAATCATTTATACTTTGTTTTTGTTGTGTAGAGATTTCAAGTAGAGATGAAATGCTATTTTCGAGATTCGAGGGTGGTTCGTCATTTTGAAAATTTTGTGGTTCAAAACTCAAATCGTTTAAACAATAGCTGTTGTTAAAATATCCATACGGATTTGGAGTGAAATTATATGGATTATATTGATTTTCACAACTATTGTAAAATTCACGTAAGTTGGGAAACTCGGATATTTTCAAGAATGTTTTTGTTATTTTAAAGGAAAAATATTTACAAATAAAATTTATTTTTCAAAAGGGAAATTGATTTTTTGTTTTGTTTTTTTGGTTTTTCAATTTTTTTTGTTTTTGAAAAGGTTTTATATTTTTTTTTTGGTTTTTCTAAATTTGTTTGGATTTTTGAAATTTCAAAGAAAAAGGATTTAAAAATTTCAAAGAAAAAAGAATATATACAATTTTTCTAGTTTTGGATTTTGAATTTTTTTTTAAAATATGCATGAACTAATGCAACTAAATGAATGCAAGGGTTAATTACAAATGATTTATCCTAAGTTAACTCAAAATTGTATAATCAAACTTTTTCTTAAATCAACAAGATAATTATCAGCCAGGTAACGGGCAGGGGTTATCGGTGCACCAGGAATCACCATAGCAATGCAGCCGAAGGTTTAAGTACCTTCAGAGGAACAACCACTATAATATTTACGAATCACCGTAATATTTATAAATGGTTATTACTCTGTCGTAGCCTTGACACCAAGAAATTAATTTGTTGAAAGAAGACAACTTGTCAATATACAATTAAAAGTTATCGATGTCTAGTCGTTATTATTAATCAAAATCTAGGATGAAATGCAAAGCAGAAAATAAACGTGTATTAACAATGCAACTACAAATGATTTTTGTTTTAGGTTTTTTTTTAAATGCAAGCAAACAACAATGCAAGACAAACAAAAACAATAGATATATACAATGCAAGGCAAATAAAGAGAAAATTATAAGTAAGTAAGAAGTTTTTTTTGGCAAGCTTCGCACACAAGCAATTTATTTTAGCAAGCATTTCTACTCCTTCTGCAATTCTGCTTTGGCAACCTGAAATAAAAACAAAACATATATACAATTTTTTTTTGTTTTTTTAATTTTTTTTGAAAAGGAAACTTAAAAGTGAAGTTTTACTTAAAAAAAAATTTAAAAAAAAAATCAAAGATGAAACTAAATCAAAACAAAACAAACAATTGAAAACAAAATAAACAACACAACATGAAAATCAAACAAAATGATTTTTTTTACAAATGAAAAACAAAACAAGTGAAACAAAATAAAAAAACAAATAAACAAACAAAATACACTCGGCCTTTAAAAGCTCGGCCCAAATGCAATACCGTTTCACCACTACACAATTTCAAAGCAACAGGTCATAAATTACTCCTCAAATTTGAAAGCAACAGGTCATTAATTTCTTCATAAATAATCTTCTCATACTCACGAATCCAAAATTCAAAATTCCCCAAATCTGTTCGTAACTTCACAAATTTCCTCACTGCCTATTAAGGCAATTGCGTATCGATTTTCATGTGTGGGGCTAGGCGATTGAGGAAGTCGAAGGTTGCGGTTCTAGGGTGGGTGGTTTGGGTCGCGTGGTGGAGGTGTTCGAAGCGTTCGAATCGAAGGTTGTGGGAGGTTGCGTGAATGGAGGCGGAGTTCGATTTTGATGATGGTATTCGTGAGTGGTTTTGGGGATTGGGAGATTGCTCTAGTTTCGCGTTGGAGTTGCGGTTGCAGTTGTTTGCTGGAGAGCAGTTTAGCATGGTGATTGGAGTTCGTGAGTTTGTATATGGTAGCCGGAGTTGGAAGTTTGGCAAGTGATGTAGGTGAAGGAAGTAGGTGAATGGTTGTTGTGACAGTAGAAATAATGTTGATGAGGCTGTAGCGTAAGTGGTGGTGGTTGGATGTTTGGAATAGTGGAAGAGGTTTGTGAAAATGAAGTTGCACAGTGTAGTTTGAAGTTGCATGGTTGTAGACGAAAGGATGGTCAAGTTGTTTGTAAATGTAAAGGTTGTTTGATGTATGCAACAGGGGATGGAATCAGTGAGTGGACTGATGTAGATGAAATAGGACTGGACAGTGAAGTTGGCAGAGGGACAGAGGTGGGTTTTGGCAGAAGTGGAGGTGTTGGTAGTAGTGGATTTGCAAAGAAAATCTCAGTTGGGTCTGCCTCGTGATTGGCTGTGTTGTAGTTTCGATTGTGGTTTACTGGGCAGTGAAGAGGATGGTGGGTGGTATCAGTTGTGCACTGTATGTTGACTACAGGCAGTAAGTTTTTTTTTGATTATTTGGGAGATGAGAGGTAGTAGTTTTGTTTGTGTAAAAGTATGAATTGCAGTGACGAGTATGATGTGCAGTAATGAACGTGGGAAGTTGGAGTTAAACAGAGGCAGATATGGGGTAGGTAGGTTGTAGATGATGGTTTTGTGATGATGTATGGTTAGGGAGTTGAATAGATAAGAAGAGCAGGCTGTTGTAATGTGGAATTGTATGCACAGTGATGGAGAAGATGTTATGTTGCTGTCAGTGGTTTTGCTTGTAGAAGAATGATGTGCACAGGGAAGTCTGTATGGTTATGAAGGGTAAGTTTTGATAGGGGATGTAGGAATTGGTTTGTGGAGTGAAAGTAAGGTGGTCAGGTGGTTGCAATTGTAGATGTATGTATAAATAAGAGGCAGTGAGAGGTTTGTGGTGCAGGTGTGCACAGAGTATATGGTTTGCAGGCAGTTTGAATGTTTGAGGAGTAGATGGTGTACACTGTGCAGGGTATGTACACACTGATATGCACTGTTCGAGTGGGTTTGAAGTAGGAAGGCAGCAGACAGTAGGGGACTGGTTTGTAGATTATGGTGAAGAGAGGCTGTGACGAGTTTTGGAGTGGATGTTAGAAGTTTTATGATGGGGATGAAGTGTCAGGGAGGTGTACAGAGAAGGAGGAAACTGTTGAAGGAAGAGAAGCAACAGTAATCGAACAAAACAGTGTTTTTTTTGTAAATTGTAAATGCAATTGAAAAGGAAATGGAATAAAATTGTTTTTTTTAAATTGCGTATATTGAATTTTTTTTAGTAGAATTGCAAATGCAAAATAAACAAGAAAGACAAGCACACAAAAATTGAACAATTTTTTTTAAATATGAAAAGAAACACACAAAATACACACAATAAAATCAAACAACACTAATCCGAAGAATAGAAAATTGAAATCGAAGCAAATTCCCCGGCAACGGTGCCAAAAACTTGTTCATCGATGGAAATTCTATCGGTTTAGAAAACCGTCGAACGAATTTAAATTAAAAATAACCGCAAGCGCACGGCGTACACTTGTAGTACGTGGCGAATACTGGTCGATCCGCAGGGAACTGATGATTTTAAAATTCTATTCAATCAAATTAAACGAAAGTCAAGTGAAATTTAAACTAGAGAATTAGAAAATTAGCTAACTAACTAAAAGAAAAGAGATGCAAATATAAGAGTTAAATGACAATTTAGAGAATAAATCCACACTCTAGATTATGTAGTTCAACACATATGAAATCATGATCTCTCTTTTATGGTCATTAGTGCTTTAATTGATGTGCCTATCATAAGTATGGCATATTTGTGCTATTAGTTAGCCAACATAAGCCATCAAACTTCGACAAAGCCCTTAAACCACTTATTAACTTTCATGAATCTTGACAATGAAAATGAAAATAAAATCTATTTTAAGTATGGCCTATGAATTATTGATTAGAAATATAGACCATCAAATTTTAATTTCAAATCACTTTCTTTTGCCATAATCATATTTTGATGAAGAGGCATTTGTGTTAGTGATTGTTTAAGTATAGCCTATTTGGTGTCAACAATATAGACTATCAAATTCAAGGCAAAAACAACAATGAAACCACTTCAATCATTCTTCATTAAGCACAAAAAGAGAGCATGAATTAACAAATAGTTGAAGCTACATAATTAGAGAGCTTCATTACCCCTAAATTGAAGGGGTTTAGCCTCTCATATTTGTCATTTGATTAACAAATGTAGCTTGCAACATGAAAGCAAAATGAAAGCTAAATGAAAGAAAACTATTCTAATTGCATAAAAGAAAATCTACACTACTAGCATGAAAGGGAATGAACATGTAATTAAAAGGAAACAATAATTACATTGCATAAAAAAAGGAAAAGTACATGAAATAAAAATGGCTAAGTAGCCATGAAAAGAGAAAGAGAAGAGCTTGTTTATTTGTGATCCTAAACTAAACTAAAGAGAGACTAAAGGAGAGGAGAGTTACATGAAACATAAGGGGATTTTATACATGTGTTAAACCCTAATTCATATTTTTGGGGAATGCCCAAAATACACTCTTAGGAAGTATGGAGGCCAAGTAATCATTAGCTTCAAATAATCCTCATTTAAGTGTACATGAAGCCATTAATTCCATAAGCATGTGCATTAGCCTCTAATTTGTACATTAAGGTAGGTGGGTAGGTGGGGTCCTCCATTATCTTCACTTTGAATTATTTCCATCTTCATTTGTTCTCTTCACTCTTGTGCATGCATATATCATCATGTAATCACTTGTAAAATTCACCAAATTTCCTACAAAACAACATAGAAAATTCCAAGTAAATTTTCACAATTTAATAAATGCATAAAAATGACCATTTTGCCCCTATATGAAGATGAATATGTTACAATTTCAAATAATTTGAATTTTGGTTTAAACAAGTTAAAATACCCAATATGATCATTTATTTAATTTAAATAGATTAAATATGGTGGTAAAAATATGCACATTTACGTGCACATCACTTACTCTTTATTCATTTCTCATTCCACATTACTTTTCATTCCTCTTCCTTAATCACTTTCTTAAACCTAGCCCTAAATCAACCAAATCATGCTTAAATAAATTTCTGAAAATCCTGCTAAAATCACTATAATTCTTCTCCCCACATTCCTCACAAAACCCATCATTGAATTGACTTAAAGTGGAGTTTGGAGCTTAGTCTCAAATTTTAAGAGTGCTATGGAATGGGTTTGATGATTAGAGCTTGATTTGGTGAAGAAGAATGTGAATGGGATAATTTTTTAACTATATTTACCTATTACATTTTTATTGATGATTATGAAGTTGTATGGAATGATGTAGAGAATGTTATGTGATGATTTAGGCTTATGTTTGCGTTGTAAACATAATTATATCATTTAATTATTTATTAGAAAACCTAATCACTATTTTTGAAGAAGTTACTAAGCTTAGAAATGGATTAAGGTTTAATTAATAATAATGTTGTGTAATGTTATGATTGATTTGAGGCTAATTAAGTGATATGATTATGTGCATATCATTAATTAGTGTTAATTAAGCCATTTGAATGAGTTTTAGAAAAGCCAGTAAGCTAATTAAGTGAGCTTTGAGCTATACACTTATTAATGTGACTAGAGGTTTAATGAAGCATAGTTAATCTTTATAAATATTATCTAAGAGAAGAAATGGTATTATAAGTGAATGGAATATTTTATAAAATGGAGTTAGTAAGCTATTTAAGTGAGTTTTGGGATCTACACTTATTATTAAAGTGAGTAGAGGCCTAATAAAGCTTAATTGGTGCTTATAAATATAATTTAAGTACATAAATAATTTTGTAAAAGAAAGTGATATTTTATAAAATAAAATGAGATTTTATAGAATCATATAAATGTGATATTTTATAAATTAGAATGAGATTTTACAAAATAGTATAAATGATATATTGTGATTTTATAAAATAGTATAAATGATATATTTTATAAAATAGTATAAATGTGATATTTTTTAAAATAGAATAAGATTTTATAAAATAGTATATATGTGATATTTTATAAAATAGTATAAATAATATACTTTATAAAATAGAATGATATTGTAAAAATAATGTAAATAATTAGAATGAGATTTTATTAAATAGTATAACGATATATTTTATAAAATAAAATGAGATTTTATAAAATTGTATAAATATGATATTTTATAAAGTAGTATAAATGATATATTTTATAAAATGGAATGAGGTTTTATAAAGCAGTATAAAAAAATATTTTATAAAAGTATGAGAATTTATGAAATAGTATAAAGGAGTTATTTTATCAAATGGTTATAAGGTTTTATAAAATAATTATAAGATGAATACTTGATTTTAATGAAGAATTAAGTATTATAAAGGCTTAAAATGAATTATAAGCTAATTTTGTATTTTATAAGATAATGGAATGATTTTTTAAAATAGTAGAAAAGAATGTTGGACTTTTATAGAAAATATTTGATAAATAAAATTATGATTAGATTATTAAATAATCGAATTGCTTATTTAAATATATGTGTACGTATATGTATATGGGAAAATATATGTATACATGTACCTGAAGTTAATAAATGCAATTCTTGTAGTGTAAATAGAATTGTTGTATATGTTTATGTGTATATTTATGTGTGAATATATAAATATATTTATGTGAATGTATATGGATGAGTTTGGAATACCTATATTTGTGTAAACTCGTTGTAAGCATCTCAGGAAGCCATAGCAATTATCGAGTGTGATAAGTTGGGTGTGAGAATATCAGGCTGGGTAATCGTTCCGGTGAAACCCGAAACTTGATTTGTATAGTCTAAGCGTGTTTGCATATATGTATGTGCATATGCATGCAAAGAAGATTCATCGACACATGTATATGCATCATGAGAGATCAGAAGGCCAATTATGTACATTTTGGCATGTTAGAGGGAACTAGGTCCAAAGATTAATCCCGTAGAACACTATGCGTAAAGAGTGGTTTTCGCATTTAAATCGATTTTCGATTACATAAGAAACCACTTCCAAAATATTAACCAATGAACTCCGCAAGAGGTTCGATGTGGTGAAGGTAGCCTAGAGGAGCTAGGTGACTCATCGGATGAAGCAACAGAGGAAGCAGCGAGTGAAACCGTGGTCGGTGGGGTTTGAAACCCGCTGCTCCGGCTCATTGCCTAGGATCAGTTCCTATTGGTGGGACTAGACCATTACATCGATGGGGACCAGTCCCAGGCAATGAGTCTTTAGCAGGTAGCATTTGCGGGCGGGGAGAGAGGACGGAAGGGAGGGGTGTTTCTTCCCCATTTCGGATGCGGTTCGACGTGCTTTGGCATGACTTCGGGAAGGCTTCGGGGTACTCGAAAAAATGGAATGCAAGGCGAAGCATGAGAATCAGATGTGGAAGTAAAGTGATGCATATGCGTAACACCCCAAATTTTTAGTTAACATTATTCAGGACATTTGATTGGATAGATTAAATAGAATAATGTATATAATTAGGGAGAATGAGATTTGGTTAATTTGTGTGGTCGTGCCAAAATCAATGAACTAAGTAAGATTGTTTTAAAATTAATACACATAGAAGAATACATGCGAGGGGAAAAATAGGCATAGATGAATCCTTAACTCATTAAACCTTTAACTCCTACATCATTCACACATCCACAACAAAAACAACCTAAAGGAAAGCTTAATCAAGGCCAACCATTAGGAAGCAATAAGGAGATCGAATTCTATGATTCAAGGGAAAGCAAGCTTAGGATTAAGAGCTACACCAAATCTCAACTCCAACCATTAATCTAAGGTGAATAATAACACTTATCATCTTTTAAATCTTTTTTTTGATTCGGTCATGGGTAATACCCGAATCTTATGTGTTTGATTGGTCAAGTTATAATCGAATAATCATTGTTTGGATCGAATAATGGTTAATGGGAATTTCTGGAATTTATTAGAAATGGTTTAATTCGGTTTTGGGATTAAATCCGAATTTTTTATCCTCCAAATGATTTGAAATTTTGATATATTAAGGAAAACATTATTTTGAAGATGGGTTTTTAATTTCATAATTTTTTGAATTAAAGAGATTATTTTATGAATTTTCGGAAATGGCTTAATTACGGGCTTTAATCATTTTAAATAATTAAATAAGGTTTTGGGCTCCAAAATTTTATATGATGTAGAGAAAGGTATTCTCTAATTTTTGTGAATTTTTGGGATTTTTCCTATGTAATTTTGAATTATGAAGAATTATTTATGCTAGAATAAGCATATAAAAGTCTAATTAATTATGGTTATTGGCTAATTATTTGAAATAATGTTTTGGATCTTGGAAATAGGGTGCGATAGTTTTTCAGTAAAGAAAATTGATAAAGTTTTGCTAGCAATAAGCTTTTGACAAATTATAGAGGTTTGGTGAAAAGTAATATCTTTTTATAGTAATTTGGCAGTTTTTAAGTTAATTACAGTTTTATCATGTCGACATTGGCTCTGTCGAGCCATCACTCACCGCATCATAGTGTTATCCACGCGGAACCAAACAATGCCGCGTGATGTCAACAAGTTTGGCATGAAGTGGATGGGTTTTGGATCTCGTCGAGGTCACAACAACAAAGACAAAGAGATGGAATTCGACATGTCGAGTCGATGTTTATACATGCTGAGTTTTATACCAAGTGGTTTGTTGCCACATTTTATACTAGAAAGCATGCTATCGCATATACCATTCTATGTTTTTGCCTCGCCGACCCAACGAGCCTAGCACTTATCGCTTTTAAATTGTCATCGAGCCTTGACAAGCTGCTTTTAAACCTGTCATCGAGTTTATCTCATGCCGATTTTAACTAGCCTTAGAGTTTTTAAATAGGCGGATAACCTATGTATTATAAGGATCGACGATTTTATTGTCATCGAGGCTCATGATGCTGCATGTTTTAGTCGTCGAGTCTTAAAATAGGCGGAGAGCCTTATGCTTTTACATCGACATGGTATAGATGTCGACGTTAATGCATATCGAGCTTATAAACGACGAAGAGCCATTTGTTGCATGATTTTAACTTTGAACCTTAGGTACACTAAGGTATATCTTAATGAGTTTGACATAAAATCTTTTGGGGGTTACCAATGTATGTCACCATGAAATTTAAATAATTAAGGGGAAATAAATTAATTGGGGACACCAATAGAACTAAGTTATACATGTGGATAACATGGATTAATGTTGAACATATGGGTAGCATGGAGTAAAGTGAAACATGTGGGTAACATGGGAAAAATAGAAACATGTGGATAACATGAATTAAATTTCCAAGTGATGGGTTCATAATCATTCTAGGAAAACTATGGGATGTATGATGGATAGTCTGCATCATTCCGGAGATGGATAGTCTCTAACTGGTTAATTTAAGGTTTCGTAGTCATCCTAGAAAAACTATGAGATGTGGGATAGATAGTCTACATTAGTTAAATGATAAAATGTGAGATGGATAATCCACATTAGTTTAAGTAAAATAAAATATGGGATGGGTAGTCTACATGCATATAAGATGGGTAGTCAATAAGAACTTAGATTGGTAGTCTAATAAAGGGGAATGGCTAATCTGGTACATATGACATGTTTATACACTATCATATTATTCCATTATAACCATTGTGGATATAGGAGCAAAGTATATGGTTAAGATGTTTAATTGGGCACTAGTGAGGGGAAACTTGTTCCGCATAACGACATGGTCTCACTAGATATCTATTGGTTTGAGATAGTAGATTGTTATTCACACCAGAATTTTTGTCTGATTTGAAGTTTTTTTCCCCTTGCACTCTTGGGTACTCATCTGAGTAGGTTGAGAGTAAGGTCTTTTCAGGTTCACTTTAGACGAATAAGCTCTCAGAGACGTGTAGGAGGCAATCTAGCTATTAGGAGCTATATATCTATTTTCCACTTTGTTTTGGTTCTGCTTTTGTGTTGTAATGACAAGTTGTATTAAATGCCAAATATTTCACTCTGATCATCCAAAGGGGCATCTTCATATATCGCTCTTGGAATATGTTGTAATAATTATATTTTCTCTAAGCATGGTTTGCGAATTGGGATTACGTAATGAAATTGAATCTTATTGTGAAATGAGATGAGAAAATTTATTTTAAAATTTGTGTTGAGTTTCTATATTTATGTGTTTCTGGTATTATCAAAATGATTAACGTAACTGCATTTTGTCACCAAAAATTAATAACTATGGATGATTGCAACATCCGTAGCACTTAGTTTTGGGCCTCAAAATGGGGGATGTTATAGTTTGATATCAAAGCATAGGTTTATGTAAACTGAAAAGTAATTTAAACATAAAAGATTTTGAAAATATAAACCAATGAATTAGTGAATAAGATTGGGGTTAGGATAGCGCAATAATAACGTACTTGGATTTTGCTATATATAGGTATGTATTCCCCTCTTTCTTAGACCTTTCTTCTGTATCTTACTAAGGCTCGTATATAGATTAACGAGAAAGAAAGGTATGAAAGTAGGAAATGGAAAAGTGAATCTAGGTGGAGGAAGTACCATAACTAATGGAAATGAACGATCCAATACCAGAAGAAACAAGGGTCAACAGGCAAATGCTAACCAAAACGTAAATGCCAATGTAGGTGTTGGAACCCCACCAGTAAATGTGGGGATGATGTATTAGTTCTTCGTTAACATGATGCAAGCTGGCACGGCTGCAGGTTAGCTAGAGGAAATGTTGTGAATGCGAGAGGAGAAAATCCGTAGTGCCAATTGGCAATAACTATGCCAAGCTGAGTCGAGATTATACCAGTTTGGTTGGGAAGCATTTTCTGGGGATTGAAGATGCTGTAGAAGTGGAAAATTAACTTTTGCGTTGTGAGAGAATTCTTGCTGATCTTGGTTTGGATGATGAGCAAAAGAGAAGATTGGTTTTGAGGCAATTGCAAGGTGCAACATTGTTCTAGTGGAATGAAGTTACCATGGGTGTGCCAGAGGAAGAGTTAACTTGGGCAGATTTCCGAAGGGGATTCGAGGAGAGAATTTTGTCCGAGGTAGCTAAGTCCACTTTGCTTAGGAAAATTTATGGATTTGAAGCAGGGGGAGATGTCAGTGTTGGAGTATTCTACGAATTTTGATGAGTGGTTCAGGTATGGATATGCTATGTGGACACTGTCAGTAAGAGGAACGAGAAGTTTATCCAGGTCTTAAAACCAAAAATCGCTAAGGCAACTGTGCCACATCTTTGAGATTCATCAAATGTAGTAGTGGGGATGGAAATTAGAAATGAAGAAATGCTTTCTACCTTCGGGAAGGAGAAGTCAACAGAGACTCAGGAATCCCGAAATAAGAAAAGAAAATTCTTTAAGAAGAAGGGTGCTCAGAAAGGAGGAGCAGCTAAGAAGGGGAATGTAGGTATTGTTTGTTATAAATGCAATAAGAAGGGGCACTATGCTAATTAGTGTCGCTCGGGTGATGGAAAGGTGGTTGTAGGGAAGCAGAATATGAAGTGCTTTAATTGCGCCAAGTGGGACATTACAAGAACAAGTGTCTAGAAGCAGCCAAGGCTGAGAAGGGAAAAGTCTATGTTTTGGAACCATCGTCATTTAGACCAATAATAGTCGAGAAGGGAAAATCTGTGATGGAAGATACGCTTTGTTGGATCATAGGTTTTGATTGCTGACATGAAACAACAATTCACGAATCTACGACTACGAAAACATCCGAACTCAACGATTCAAAGTATGGTTCATATAGTTATATATTTTAACAAGAACCATCAAATATGTATATAGAGTCTAGTTTAGTGCTTTGTTAAAATCTTTCCTCTAGAATCATCATTCACATTCAAATAAACCTGCATGCGTATTTTAATCAAATTCAAATTACACACACATATCCTTTAATGTACTAAACTGCACTATTCAGTCGACTGACCAGGTATATTCATTCAACTAAATCAGTAGTTATATTTTTATATAGTACGGACCAGTCGACTGAACACACCTGGTCAATCAACTGAGTCTGTGTATATGACTTGTGCACTTTTTGAACTCAGTCGACTGACCAAGCACTTTCAGTCGACTGAATCCTGTAACAGTCCAATATTATGAAAAGACACTTCTCATTATCAAAGGATATCTCCTTTCTTAAGTGTTGCATCCGTTAGCTTTTCACAGAGAACACTTACCAGAGGATGTAACTCTTGATACATTATAAATGCACTCAAATTTCAATGATCAAATAACCTAATTCTCTCATCTCTCTTGATCTAACGTGCATAGCATTCTTGATTCTATTGCTTACAAAATTCTATACAATCATTGCTTACAATTCCACTTCCATATTCTATAAGCAATTCTAATCTTCCTATTCTTCATACACACGCAATTATACACATCATTCTTGAGGAAAAGATTATAGGAAGGGTGTACTACAAGTGATAAATCCATGTTATTCAGAACACACAAAGTCAAGTTAATCCAGTTTGTAAGAAAGTCATGTTCGGTTGCTCAGGCGACCAAGTCCTGTTCTGTTGCTCAGGCAGTCAAGTCCTGTTCAATTGCTCGGGTGGTGTAATACCTGTTTCTCTGGGTTAAGTGAGGGTTGCTAGCTTTAATTCCAGAAGGATTCTGAGACTGGACGTAGAACGAGAGTTCGAACCAGTATAAAAATATCTGGTGTCATTTTACTTTACTGCTATTATTTTCTGCACTAGTTATTTATTATATTCCATATTACTCGATCTTATAGCACAGTCACTTTCATTTGGTATCGGAGCAAGGTCATCATTTAATCGTAACATAGTTATCTGATTTTTTTTAATATGGAAAACAACACCAGCACTGCTACTAACACTATCTTTCTTGAAGGTCAATCTACTGCATGACCACCTCTATTTAATGGAATGAACTATAACTATTGGGCTACTAGAATGAGAATTTATATACATGCAAGTAGTTATGAAACCTAGAACATTATGCAATCTGAATATACTATACCTACCACTGAATATTCAGCATGGTCTAACACACAAAAATTGGATGCTGCTGCAAATGCTAAATCTATGAATATGTTATATTGTGCATTAGACAAAAATGAGTTTAATAGAATAAGCATGTGTAAAACTGCTCAAGAAATTTGGCATACACTTAAAGTTAAACATGAAGGTATTAACAAATTAAAATAGAGTAAAATTTCTATGCTCAAAAATCAGTTCCAGGATTTTAAAATGAAGCAAGATGAGACTATAAATGAAATGTACTCTAGATTTCAAGATATATATATATCATTCTTTGATAGCATTAGGAGAAACTTATACAGGTTTTGATATTGTTTCAAAAATGCTCAACTCTTTAACGGATTAGTGGGAACGAAAAGTCTTAGCAATCGAAGAAGCTAACGACATTTCAACCATAAAACCAGAAGAGTTGATAGGAAATCTAATGTCTTATGAAGTTAATCTCCAGGCAAAACGAGTATAGGCTCAAGATAAGAAGAATATAGCATTCCAGGCAGAAAAAGATGAATCAGATTTAGATGAAGAAGATATGGCATTCATTGCTAAAAATTTAAAAAAGTTTTTTGAAATTTAGAAAGAGCAACAAATTTAGAAATAACAAGAACAGCTCCAGCAACAATAACAACACCAACAAACCATCATCATCTACTCTAGAATGTTATGAATGTCACAAGAAAGGCCACATCAAGAAAGACTGTCTTGAGAAAAAGAAAGACAAACATAAGCACAAGAAAGACAGATTCAAGAAAAAAGCTTTTTCTGTCACTTGGGATGATTCAGAATCACCTTCATCATCAGATAGTGACTCAGACAATGATGTAGAACAAGCAAACGTATGTTTTATGGCAACAAAAGATGAGGTGAGTTATCTAACTTTTGATGATCTATTGGAAATAAACTCAGAATTACTTCATAAGCTAAAAGACATCAAAAGAAAATACAAAGAATCTCTTAAAAAACTGAATAGAACTGAAATCGAAGTAGATATGCTAAGAGATGAGAAACAAATCTTAAAAGAACTTGAAGTTACTCAAGAATCATGTTCTAATATGACATCTCAACTCTTTATGTTAAGTCAAGAGATAGAAACTCGGAAAGAAAAGAATGATGCTCTACTAATTGAAAATCATGATCTTAAAGTTAATGTCAAGATTTTAGAATTAGATAACTCTAGCCTTAAAACAAAGTTAGATGATATTACTAAAAATGTCTCTAATTTTAATAAAGGTAGGGAAAATCTTTCTAAAATTATAGAAAATTCTCAAAATGGTTCAAATAAAAGAGGACTAGGATATAAGCAATCTTCTAAAGTTATTCCAAAGAAAAAAGAATTTTTCATATAAAAGGAATAATAATAAAGTTGAAAAACCTAGTTCAAAAGTTTCAAAATTTTCTAAATCAATTAAAATTTGGGTTCCTAAAACAAATAATTCTTTGATTAGAGACAAGTATATAAAATCTTTTATAAAAAATGTTCATAATTTTTTTTTTCTTTTTCAAAAGGAATTCTGAACCCTCTTGGGTTTGGCTTCCTAAGACCTAACTCTTAGGACCCAAATAAAATGGTGGGTACTAATGTTAATTCTATATTTTGCAGATACCACCAAAAAAAGAAAGGAAAATGGATACTAGACAATGGTTGCTTGAAACACATGAAAAGAAACAAAGGGATGCTAACTAACATTATCTACTCAAATGGAGGTTCTGTCACATTTGGAGATAATTCCAAAGGAACTCTCCTTTTTGTCGATGACAAAGGGGGAGAAAAGATTAATTATTTACAAGAATATATAGCATAGATTTAGGGGGAGAAAACTATAGCAAAATTGTAGGAATATATTCAGGGGGAGAGATAAGTCACAAAGCTTGTCGAAGATTCGTCCGTAGCAAATGGAGTTGTCATCATCAAAAAGGGGGAGAATGTTGGATCATAGGTTTTTATTGCTGACATGAGACAACAATTCACGAATCTACGACTACGACAACATCTGGACTCAACGACTCAAAGTATGGTTTGTATATTTATATAATTTAACAAGAGTCATCAAATGTATATATATAGTCTAGTTTAGTGCTTTGTTAAAATCTTTCCTCAAGAATCATCATTCACGTTCAAATAAACTTGCATGCATATTTTAATCGAATTCAAAATACACACACATATTCTTTAATGTACTAAACTGCACTATTCAGTCGACTGACCAGGTATATTTAGTCGACCGAATCAGTAGTTATATTTTTATATAACACGGACCAGTCGACTGAACACACCTGGTCAGTCGACTGAGTCTGTGTATATGACTTGTGCACTTTTTGAATTCAGTCGACTGACCAAGCACTTTCAGTCGACTAAATCCTTTAACAGTCCAATATTATGAAAAGACACTTCTCATTATCAAAGGATATCTCCTTTCTCAAGTGTTGCATCCGTTAGCTATTCACAGAGAACTCTTACCAGAGGATGTAATTCTTGATACACTCTAAATGCACTCATGTTTCAATGATCAAATAACCTAATTCTCTCATCTCTCTTGGTATAACGTGCATAGCATTCTTGATTCTATTGCTTACAAAATTCTATACAATCATTGCTTACAATTCCACTTCCATATTCTATAAGCAATTCTAATCTTCCTATTCTTCATACACACACAATTATACACATCATTCTTGAGGAAAAGATTATAGGAAGGGTGTACTACAAGTGACAAATCCGTGTTATTCAGAACACACAAAGTCAAGTTAATCCAGTTTGTAGAAAGTCATGTTCGGTTGCTCAGGCGGTCAAGTCCTGTTCTGTTGCTCAGGCGGTCAAGTCCTGTTCGTTTGCTCAGGCGGTGTAATACCTATTCCTTTGGGTTAAGCGAGGGTTGTTAGCTTTAATTCCAGAAGGAGTCTGGGACTGGACGTAGAACAGGAGTTCAAACCAGTATAAAAATCTCTGGTGTCATTTTACTTTCCCGCTATTATTTTCTGCACTAGTTATTTATTATATTCCATATTACTCGATCCTATAACATAGTCACTTTCACGCTTTTGATCTATAGTATACCAATTAGGATACTATTTGATACCGGTGCATCACATTCATTTATATCTCAGTGTTTGGTACATAAGTTATGCTTAGAACCTTTGTACCTAGTTACCTTAAGGGTTGCGAATCTAATAGGAGGGTATGCAACTCTAGGAATGAGGTGTGATCGTTAGAACTTGATTTGTTAGGCCATAAGTTAGCATGCAATTTATATGTCTTTGATTTCGTAGGCTTTTGGATCATATTGGGTATGGATTGGTTAGATAGATATGATACTAAGATATTTTGTAAGGATAGGGAAATATCATTGTGACATCCTAGTAGTAGCGACCGAATAGTATACTCAGTCGAGAATTCAAGTCTAGGAATTTGCGCTTTGCTGAATGCTATGGAAGCAGAAGAAGGGTTGAATCAGGTTTTGGTAGCATGAGAATTTGCAGATGTTTTTGAGCCAGTCACAGGACTATCACCGAATCGAGCTAGCGAGTTTCGAATAGTCTTATGCTAGGAGCAGAACCCGTAAGTAGACTACCTAGCAGGATGACACCTATCGAGATGAAGAAGTTAAAGGTGAAGTTAGTGGACTTAGAAGGAAAGAACTTTATCAGACCAAGCAGTTCTCCTTAGGGAGCAACCGTAGTGTTCATGAAGAAACCAGATGGGTCATCAAGGTTGTTATCGACTATCATAAGTTGAATGAGAATAGGTATCCTTTGCCAAGAATCGATGACTTATTCGATTAGTTGAGTGGAGCCAGAGTGTTTTCCCAATTGGATTTAGCTACAGGGTTCCATTAGCTCAGAGTGGTGGAGGACATTATTCCATTAACAACGTTTGGAACAAGATATGGTTCGTATGATTGGTTAGTTATGCCATTCGGGCTAACGAATGCGCCAGCTTTCTTCATAGATTTGATGAATCGTATTTTCCAAGAGAACTTGGATAGGTTCATAATGGTGTGTTAATATATTCTAAGGATGAAAGAGAGCATGAGGTTCATCTTAGATAGTGTTAGAGACACTGAACAACATCAGATGGAAGCGAAGTTTTCGAAGTGTCATTTCTAGAAGAAAGAAGTAAAGTTTCTTGGTCGTGTAGTCTCAGGAGAAGGGTTATCGGTTGATCTAGATAAGATTGAAGATGTTAATAGTTGGAAAAAGACTGAGATAGTGACCGACATAAGAAGTTTTCTTGGATTGGCTGGATATTACTGAAGATTTATCAAGGATTTTTTGCGGATGGCAGCACCCCTGACTAAGCTAACCAGAAAGAACGCTAAGTTTGTTTGGTCCGATAGATGCGAGGAAGCATTCCTTAGGTTAAAGCATTTATTGACCAATGCACCAATATTAGTTATCCCAGACGGTAATCAAGGGTTAGTGGTGTACACAAATGCATGTGGACTGGATTAGGAGCTATGTTGATACAGAAGGGTAATGTAATTGTCTGTGCTTCTCGACAGCTCAGACCGCATGAAGTAAGATATCTGATCCATGATTTAGATTTGGCAGTGGTGATCTTTGCATTGAAAGTGAGGAGACATTACGTTTTTGGAGAAAGATTTGAGTTATACATGGATCATAAGTCTTTAAGGTATTTTTTCTCTCAAAAGGAGTTGAATATGAGATAGCAAAGGTGGCTGGAGTTTTTAGCACCTTATGGTTTTGATAAAGAGTATACATTGGGGAAAGGTAATAAAGTAGCTTATGATCTTAGGAGAAAACATCAAAATGTGGTGTTAGCTATGTTGGCAGAATGAAAGGATCTTGAGGCATTGACTATGTGTAGTGTGTAGTTAAGATCGACTGTTAGTTCTAGTCAGAGTACTAACATGATATCCTGTTTGGAAGTTCGACAAGTTTTGATCGAAAGGATTCGTTCTAAGCAGAAAGATGATCCATTGTTGGCCAAGAAGATTAGAAGACTTGAGATTAGAACTGAGATTGATGATTCGAGAGATTTTAGCCTTGACCAAAAGGGATGATTAAGAAAGAAACGACAATTGTGTGTGCAGAATGTTGGGACCCTAAGGAAAGAAGTTCTTAGGGAATGTCATCGATTGAAGTTTACGATTCATCCAGGAGGAACCAAGATGTATCAGGATATGGAGAGAAGTTACTTCTAGGAAGGTATGAAGAGGGATGTTGTTTTATGGGTAAAGCAATGTTCGAATTACCAGCAAGTAACAGCCGAACATCAGAAGCCGAATGGGTTGCTTCAACCTTTAGATATACCAGTTTGAAAATGGATTCTATATCTATGTACTTTATTGATGGGTTACCAAGGTCGAATTGAGGAAATAAGAGTATATGGGTCATAGTGGATAGATTGACTAAGAGCGCCTATTTCATTTCTGTTAAGTCAACCAGGACGACACCTATTTTGGCTAAGTTATTTATGAAGAACATAGTTAGAGTGCATGGGATTCCTAGTAGTATAGTTAGTGATAGAGATACATTGTTTACTAGTGAGTTCTGGAAGAGTCTACAGGAAGTGTGAAGTACCGAGCTTAAAATGAGTACCACTCATCACCTATAGACAGATGGGCAGACAGAGAGAGTCAATAAGGTACTTTAGGCTTTGTTGAGAGCTTGCGTACTAGATTTTGGTGGATCAAGGGAAGACCACCTACACTTGGTTAAGTTTTCCTATAATAATAGTTATCATACTAGTATAGGAATGATGTCTTTCAAAGCTTTGTATGGAAGGCCGTGTAAGTCACCAACCTGTTGGTTGGAAACCAAAGCTAGGTTAGTCTTAGGTCTAGATCTGGTGAGAGAAGCAACATAGAAAACTGAGTTAATCCGAGGTAGGATGAGAGAAGCTCAGTCTAGACAGAAAAGTTATGCGGATTGAAGGCGTAAGGATCTAGAATTCTCAGTTGGAGATAAGTTTATCATTAAAGTATCACCGTTGAAGGATGTGGTACATTTAGGAAAGTCATGGAAACTAGCACCGGGATATGTTAGACCGTTCCTAGTTATAAAGAGGATCGGAAAGCTTGCATATTGAGTAGAGTTACCAAGCTGTTTGGTAGGTGCCCATAACGTATTTCATGTTTCTCATCTTGGGAAGTATATGCATGATCCAGAGACTACCATCACTCCGACTATTAGAAGATTTAGTAGCAGAGCCAGATTTGACTCTTGTTAAGCAACCAGTTCGGGTTGTAGCGAGAGATGAGAAGAAGTTAAGGAACAAGATAGTCAAGTTGGTGAAAGTTCAATGGAGCAACAATGAGAAAGACTATACTTAGGAGACAGAGGACATGATTATGGATACTTGTCCTGAGCTGTTGTAAAGGAATATTCTATATGTGTTGTATATAGATTTTATGGCTGGTAGAATATACTAGATTTGATTGCATGTTTGTTATGTTATTTTGTAGTCCTTACTGAATTTCGAGGACGAAATTCTTTAAGGGGAGAGCCTATAACACCCCTAATTTTTAGTTAACATTATTCAGTACATTTAGTTGGATAGATTAAATGGAATAATGCATATAATTATGGAAAATGAGATTTGGTTAATTAGTGTGGTTGTGCCAAACTTAATGAACTAAGTAAGATTGTTTTAAAACTAATACACATAGAAGAATACATAGAAGGGGCAAAATAGGCATAGATAAACCCTTCCTTCATTAAACCCTCACCTCCTACATCATTCTCATATTCACAACAAAAATAACCAAAAGAAAACTCAATCAAGGCCGACCATTAGGAAGCAATAGGAAGATCGAAATCTAGGATTCTAGGGAAAGCAAGCTTAGGATTAAGAGCTACACCAAATCTGAACTCCACCCATTATTGTAAGATGAATAATAACATTTATCATCTCTTAAATCTTTGTTTTGGTTCGGTCATGGGTAATACCCGAATCTTATGGTTAAGTTATGATCTCATAATCATTGTTTGGATAGAATAATGGTTAATGGGAGTTTTTGGAAGTGGAAATTGGTGTGAAGGGCCTAATTATACGGCCCAATTTCTTTCTAGGCCACGGGTTTGAAATTATTATTTTCCAGGACAAATATCTAGGCAGCGTGGGTCTTTATCTTCTCAAACGACGTTCGTATCTTATGAAATCTAGTGCTCGTGGAAATTAGGCCGTCGTTTCTTGTGCAATCAAAGCGCTCGTTGATTTTTTTGGAAAAAAATTAGGCGTTAGTTTCTTCTGAAATCAAATTCGACTTTAATTGTGGGAAATCATGATGCGATTTTCTTCATTTGGATAGGCTAATCGATTTTCTCTATTGGATTGCTTGTTCTTTGGTGAGTCTCTATTTTATTTGGTGTTTTTCATTGTCAATTCAATGTTTTATGATGTTCATGATGTTATTTTATATTTCTTATCAGGGGAGGTGGTTTTGATCTATTAGAGGATGGTTTTGTTTGATGTAGTTGGAATAATGGCCTCTGAATGGTATTCTTTTATTCTGATAACACAAGCACTGTGTATTTAGCCTGGTTGCATCATTCACTTTAGATTATGATTTTAGTATTTAGACTATCACTTCAGATTTGGTTTGAGCAATCAAAGCAGTTATTTTTGTCAATCAATTCTATTTGTACTCACTTTGGGTATGAAATTGGATCTGAAATAATATTAGTTGATGTTGTTTGTTCTTTAGTTCTTGGTGATTTGTGATCTGTAAAGGATAAATTATTTTATCTTTTTTAGAAAAGTGGGATAGAAAATGATTTTTTATGTAGTATTTTATGCTATTAGTTTCTAATTAAGATCAGTTTCACATAGTTATTTTTTTGTTTACATTTTTTTTGCAGGTGTGATTCATCTGTTATAGTTGTGTTTGATTTCAATAACAATTGTTTTAGTGCTCGTTTTGGATTGGATGCTTCTATTTCTTCTGTTAGGAATAGGATTTGCGAGGAGTGGAATAATTTTAGTCCATTATGCTTTGATATTTTTTATATTCGAGAATCAAAGACTACCTTTGTTGAAACAGATAGTGATCTTCAAGCTGTATTGTGTTTGTCTTGGTTTAAAAAGGAAGAATTTTTGGTATTTTTTCTACGGTTGAAGAATGATTCAACGGATAATTTTTTTGGTGAAAGTAGCAAGTCTGGTTCAGTAGTTGTTGGTGAGTCAAGTAATAATATGTTAGGTTACGATGATGATTTAGATTCTGGTTTTACTCAACAAAAGGATTTACATGAGTTGTTGAAGAAGAATTCAAATATGGAATTTTTTACTGGGGTTGGTCAACAGTTTGATTCTGCTATTGGATTTCATAGAACGGTTAGTGCTTATTGTTTGAAGAATGGGTTTAAAGTACAATATATTAAGAAGTGTAAAGAACGATTGACAGTTCGATGTGCTATAGCTAGTTGTCCTTTTAGGATTCATGCTTCTTGCAAACTGAAGCAATTGGACCAACTGTTTGTTAAAAACATTCAGCTGATTCATACTTGTGGTGGTGGATTTCGTTCACTTGGTAGTCCAACTATTAATAGTGATCTTGTAAAAAGTTTAATCGTCAATCAAATTCGTGATGAGCCAAAAAGAAAAACCAAGGATATCATTAAAAGTTTTAGAAGAGATTATGATGTGGAGCTGAGCTATTATTTTGCTTATAAGGGTAAGAAATTAGCTATGAATGATATTTACGGTGATGAAAAGAAATCTTATAATGAATTAGTTTGGTATTTGAAGGCAGTGGAAAGAAATAACCCGAATAGTTATTCAAGTATGGATGTGGATTCGGACACTAATCAATTTGAGAGAGTTTTTGTATGTTATGAGGCATGTATATTTGGATTCAGCTATTGTCATCCTATGGTGTTTTTAGATGCTACCTTTTTGAAAGGGCGAAGTGGTATTTTGATGGCTGCCACTGCAAAAAATGGGAATCAAGGTACTGATTTTGATCTTTTTTCTGCTGTTGTATTTACTTTGTACTGTTTGCATTAGTTCCTTGTTATAAATTTATGTAACATAGTACTTTTTCTTTAAGTGATTGTTCAGTGAATTTTTTTGTGTACATACTGCATTTTGTTCAAGTGATTAGTCTACCGTTATATAGTACTGTTTCAAATATAGTGCATTTGGTTGTTTCAAATGTAGTAATATCCAGTTCAATTCATTATAGTTTCTTCTACGTTAAGGATTAGCATGTGAAATTATTGCAGAAATGAATTCAGACTCACAATTTAGTTCTACTGAAAATTAACGATGATTAATGTTGGTTGTCTTTTTTCTTGATAGATACATAATTTAGATGTTTTATTTTTTCAATTTAGCCACCAAATGTCATGATACCTACTGCTTATACTAGATTCACCGGAATTTGTTATATTTCAAACGATAAATGAATATACGTTTTTATCTCTAACATCTTCAATCTAGTTGCACTAGTTACAAAGTAGGTACAATTGTTCAATGTACAGCCATGCTCCTTCTTATTGTAAATTTGATCCAAAACAAACACTGTAAAAGATTTAATGTTCTTTAATTTGATGTACAAAATGTTACTGTATACATGAGTTAAAAAAGATAAATGCATTTATCTTTTAAGATAAAGAATTAAATAACATAATAAGCCGTACTTATATATCATAGTTACTACAACATGTTAAACATATTTATCATTTTTCTCATTATTTGAAGTTCTTACATAATGTATACAAATGATTTAAACAGCATATAGAAAAGATAAAAGCATATATGTTTTAGAAGTTCGAATATAAGGCTTTGTATTGTATGTAGGAATTATGTATCATATCTTTGCAATTTCTACCCTTCCTGCGTAGACTACACATTCAAGTAGCAAAATTTAAGAAAAAAAAGGATGAATTGCATGTAGCAAATTTATTTTTCATTTTTTATTTGGGCCGAGGGCATAGTGTTCATGTGATTGTCTACTATTAGATAATACTGTTTCAAATATAGTGCATTTTGTTGTTTCAAATGTAATACATAAACAGTGAATTATTATTTTTTGTTTTTTTTCCAGGTTTTTTCCCATTAGCAATGGCTCTTGTTCCCAAAGAAAATGAAAAGTGTTGGAGTTGGTTTTTAAAACACCTAAAGAATGCTCTTAGTTGTGATAGAATATTAACTTTTTTAAGTGATAGACACTGGGGTTTATTGTTAAGTATTCCAAATTTTTTTCCAAATAGTCATCATTCTTATTGTTTGCATCATATGCAAAATAATATTGCTAGCATTGTGAAAAGTGGAAGGGGTGTTTGGGTAGCTCATTTACTTGAGCGTTGTTCTATAGCTTCTAATCATTATGAGTTTGAAAAAGCCATGTCCAAGTACAAAGAAATTGGAGGTGCCAAAGCTATAGAGTACTTGAATGATAAACCATATGATCATTGGGCCGATTTGTTTTTTCCGGGGAAGCGATATGGTGAAAATAAGTCCAATGTAGCTGAGAGTTTTAATTCTTGGATTTTGGATGAAAGAAGTTTGCCTGTTACTGCTTGTCTTGATGGAATTAGGGTAAAACTTATGATGCAAATGTCTAATCGTAGAGAAGAGGCATCAAAGTGGACTAGTGTGCTATGTCCCAATGAAGCTCGTTTGTTGAAATTAAAGGAAGAAGGATTTGGGTGGAGTGTTTCTAAATCATCTAGGTATGTATTTCTATTTTTTTACATGATGTTCACAGTTTCTGAATAATGATAAATGCATTTATCTTTTTTCAACATGCTATGTAGCATGTGTTATGATTTCATTTTGTTGGTGTCGCTTGCTACATATTTTTGTCTTTGTCTGCATTGAGGCTTATGATAATATGAATAATGTAAGGACCAAGTAATATAAAGCAAGTATCATTGTAGTGTTTTATTTTTGAGATTTTGTTATGGTAAAAACTAATGTTGTGCATAGGAGTATGATGCATTAGTGTGTCTGCTTAGGGTTTATTCACATGCATGAGTGTTTTATTTTTGATAGTATTTATGGTTTTTGGTCTAACTGAAAGCTGTGACAAGATATTTTCAAGTTCGTAAATTTTAAGATTAACAGTAAATATATAATGGAAATATTGAGCAATGCTCACATGCAGAATTCATAAGCAAACATACATTATCTTTTTTTCTTCCCTTATAGCATAGCTTTTGTGACCTTTAAGAATATGAACAGTATGACCGTTGTTAATTGTTTTGGTTTATGAGTCTTATTTTTCACTATTATTTCACTGCACATGAATTGGGTCTTATTTATTAGATAGATTAGAGAGAATATATATAGTGCTAATAATCCTTTTTTGGAAACGCAATATGTTTATATATTTTAACTGTTTTAAATTTTAAATTTTGTAGGTATATTTTTGAAGTTCATTCTCCAACATCTCAAAGGTTGATCTTAAAAATCGCATTTGCAGTTGCAATCAATGGAAAGTGACAGGTTTTCCTCGTGCGCATGCTTTGAAGTGTATTTCTTTAACCATAAATTCTGTTTATGAATATATTGAGAATTACTTTACTGTTGAGTGTTATCGAGCTTCGTATTCACATTTGATCAATCCTATTCCAACTTTTGATAAGGAAGCAATTGAAGCTGAAGAATCATCTATTGTTCTTCCTCCTAAGCCTGTTCGTGGAGCTGGTAGGCCTAGGATGAATAGGATTGAAGGGGCTGATTTTCATGCTAAGCAAAACAGATGTGGAAAGTGTAAAAAACTAGGACATAATACAAGGGGATGTTCTTTGAATAATTGAGTTGATTGTTTTAGTCCAGTGTATTTGATTGGTTGTTCTATGAATACTTTGAGTTGAATAATTGAGTTGATTGTTTTAGTCCAATGTATTTGATTGGTTGTTCTATGAATACTTGGTTGTTCTATGAATACTTTGAGTTGAATATTTAGATAATTGTATATGTTGAATTGGTTATGATTTGATTTTGATTACTTTTGGTTGTATGCAATTGTTTATGTTTAACTGTTATTTGGAATACAATGTTGTTTGTTCTGTTAAAAAAGTTAAATTGATATATCTTTTTAATTCTTATGTATAGTCTTTTTGTTATTATATGTTACTGTAGTTATTATGTCTATTCTTAAGATATAGTCTTTTCTATTCATCCACTCCAGCCCTGACGCTGGTCACTACAACAAAATCAAAATGGTATCAAATAGGACCAGTTTTAATAGCATAATCCAAATCTGCAATGAGATCTTCTATATCCTCAATGCCAATGGATATTCGAACCAAATCATCTGTTAATCCACGAGTTTCACGCACAGTAGTAGGAATACAAATCAAACAGAACAACTAGAGATAAGTATGACTAGTATATTGCTAGCCGAAACATACTATTAATAAAAGTGATGTTCTTATGTATAGCCTTTTTAACAGAGCATTAGAAACATTAGCCATTACAAATTCATTATCAATTACCAGAATTTCATTATCAAATTTAAAATCAGTTGTTTAAGTACTTGCAAGTTAACAATACACAAAAGCAACATAGACTGAAGTGATTATGTAGTTAATATTTCATTTGACAGATGCATTGGTTCTAGACAGTCTTGCCTTCTTCCCTTCTTTTGATGAGAAAGGAAGACAAAAACAACGATTACGGGTATAAACTCCAGTATCAACGAAAAGACGCTCCGTATTATACGGCCCAATTTTTTTCTAGGACACAATATGAATGAATAGTCAGATTCAAAAGTGACAGTGCAAACAAGTGCACAACACACACATAAACAAACTCAAGTCTACAACATCTACAAGTAGGTTTTACAATTCAAATCGTGTGGCCCAAGTCAACCATTACAAATTCATCAGTAAATTCAGATATACTATCTAAAATCTATCATCAAATAAAATTTTAACAAATGTATGATAAAAAGACTGTTAGATATCAAAGAATTTGTTGCTATCATTGTCAGTTCAAAATTTTTGTTGCTGAAGCTGAACTGCAGAATTTTTCAACTGTCCAGTAGTATGGTTCATCAGAGAGAATTTGTGCAATTATATGTGCTCTAAATGCGTTTACTTGTTCTGGACTGATTTTTGATGTTATGTCCATTCCTTGTGCTATCTTTTGGATAAACATCATTACGAAAATTCCACAGTCAAACCTGCATTTGTTAAAATTTTAGTTATTGTGTAACATGCATTGTTGTATAAATATCTCTAGTATCCTGAAAATTACCCATTGGTTTATTGAGCACAGTTAACATTTTTAATCAATGTAGACTTTACCAGAATTTTTTTCTCGCCTGCGTCTTGTAAGTCTTTATTGATGTTGTTTACCGCTGCTTTTTGCCAAATATATATATATATATATATCTTTTATAATAATGATAAATCTATTTATCTTTTTTACTTTCTGTGTATTTTACTTACCACATTAATAGCAAACTTCGAATGTCCACTTCTTAATGTCTTAGATCTTGTGGTCAAGTGTAGAGAATCATAATGGTTCCATGTACATGATTCCACTACTAGCTCTAGCAAGCTCTAATGTTTGTCGCTATGTATAGGAAATAATATATTGCAACATAATGAATTTAGAAGTTTTTGTTTAATAAAAGGATTAAACATATTTCTTTTGATATTTTCCATGTTTCCATCTGTTGCACTTTTCTGTTAAAAAATAATTTTAGAAAATTTATCTTAGAAACAAATTAAATTTGACATTATAGTTCACTTACTGTCATTGTTGTGCTCACATATATAATGCTAGAACTTTGTTCTAATAATTTTGTTTTTCTGAACCAAAACCAATCAATAACCTACATTTCAAATAAATATATGGATTAAGTATAGATTTTATAATAAAGCAAAGTATAGAATTTATAATGAAGCAAAGTATAGTTTTTTGTACTTACTTGACCAGAAATATATTCTCCATAGAGAAGTTCTTCTATCATACTTTTTGTGATGGTGATGAAGTTTTCATCATCACAAGTAAATGCTTCATCACTGAAAAATTAAGATTAGTATGTACTGTGTTGTATGGCACTTACAGTATAAAAGAAAATTAATTAAGATTAGTATACTGAAAAATCAGGATTAGTATGTAATGAAATATTTGTTAATAAAAGAAAATAACAATATTTGTAGAAGTTTGTATGAAAAGATAAAGATAAACTAATTTATCTTTTTTAGTTTAGTTTGGTTTTTTTGATCTCTATATGACAAAAAAACATGGGTATTAAATCAGTCCTGGTTTTATGACACTTACAGTATAAAACACAGATTTGATCTTTATATGACAAAAAAATATGGAGAATTCATGGGCAAAAAAGGTCCATGACTTGTATATGACAAAACAAATATAGGCCGTGTTGCAAATATTATAACTTCTATATGACTTTAGTTATATTAGCCTATGCATATCAACAAAAGTTTTGCTATAATTTATATGCATATCATAAGTTATGTTTGCAAAAGATATAACTAGTATGTTTCATTCTATTTGTTAATGTTACAGGTTTTTTCTGAGTAACTGTATTTGGAAATTCGAAAGAACATGACAAAATAATACAGCAGTTCATCATTAATGTTACTGATTGTGGTTTTTACTGCTAGCTTTGAGTACATCTTCCGTCCTTTTATTACTAGTGCCTAAGTTTGTGTAGTGTGTATCGTATATAATTAACAAACCTAAAAATGCAAAGCATCAAACCTAATAATGAAAAGGTGAAGATAAATTAATCTATTTTTTAGTTTTGTTTAGTATTTTTATTTTTTTATTTGTAAATCATTAGATTTTGATGCTGGAATAAAAAGCTTTATTTGAATTATATGGTGTACTAGAAACAATATGATATTGTACTAGAAACAATATCTTATTGGAATAAATATATATTTAAGTCAATTGAGTGAAAAGTAGTTTAGTTACTTACTTGTTTCCTCCAAGAATTTTGAAATTTTTTTTGACAATTTCTTTTTGTTCTTCAGTAAGATATTTGAGTAGTGGACATTTCTTAACATTCCTTGGCTTCTTCTTCTTTTTTGGTTCTTTTAGGACAACATCTTCAACAACAATAGGATTTTTAGGATCATTTTCTTGAGCAAGCACTTTCAGATTGTTAGATTTTAAACTATCTTGTGTCTGCTTTTCTAGTATGAAATCTTGAGTTTGAATAATATCAAAAGTTGGAAAATTAGCAGAACTGTTTATGTGAATTATACCAACAATTTTTTTAACCTTTTTCAGCTTTGGTTTTTTTGTTCAAATTATCTTTTTCCTTTACATCGTGCTTTTCTAAATTTTCCAACTTTTGGAGCTTCATTTTAAGAATCTGTATTCTTTTTTTAGCCACTTCCCTTAAACGTCTTTCCTCATTTAATTGTTCTGCAACATTTTTCATCTCAGTAGTAAAAAAATTGACTTTTGACTGTAGCTCCATTATGTTATTAGCACATTCTTTGGCATATTTTTTCAGACTTGTGTCTTCTTGGCACTCATCTAATTTTATTTTTTTGTTTTGGTTTTCTTCCACTTCAATAGCTATTATTTTAGTGGAAAGAAATTCTTTCTCTTCTTTTGTTACAGCTGCAAATTTTTTAAAAATCTACAATGAATATATTTAAAGTTAAGCTTGCACATATACTGTCGTTGAAGTACTAGAAAAGTTAAGCTTGCACATATACTTTCTATACTCATTTGGTTTTCTTTAGGCTACTAACATTCCAAAAAATTGCATTCCAAGAAATCAAAAAAAATGTACAGTTAAAAAAAAACTAGCATACTTTGTCATTGTCAACTTCAGTGAGTTTCAAATCTTTCAGTTTTGATAAATCCCATTTTCTCATTCTTGGGATTTTGGTTTGCAAATTTTCCTTCTCATCAATTATTTGTGTTCGTTCACAAATCGAGTACTGCAAGAAAAAGATAAATACATTTATATTTTTGTAATAAATATAAATTTGAATATATTTATATTTAGTTAAAGTTATGAAAGCATACCAGTAACACCATAGTACAGCCTGGTGTAATTCTAGGGTCAGCATGATACTTTTTAACATTTTTCAAAACATTTTCACATATTGCCCGTGGCCAAGAGATTGAATTTAATTTTTTTAAATTCAGCAACTTCGGCAAGAAACCCCATTGCATATAGCTTTGGTTGTTTGGAAAAAGGAAAGTTATAACCAGCAACAATAATAACAATTTCACTAAATCTTCATTTCCTTTTTCCTCTTCTAACAGTGTATTCAATCTTTTTGTTACTGCTTTTTGGCTGATTATGTCTTCTTCTTGAAAATTGGCAGTTAAAAAATTGGAGAAACTTTCCATGGCTGAGGCTTTGTTAGAAGCTGGTATAGGAAATAAGTCTTCTCCAGCTAAAGGCATTCCAAATATTAGACTGGCTTCTTCAGGACTTATTTTGAGTAATTTGTTTCCAATTTTGAAAGCATTTTCTTTTACATCAAAAGAAGTAATGATGTCATCTAAATTTGAAGCACTTTTCCTTAAATCTTGTCGTGCTATTGAATCTCTAAGAAAAACATTAAAGAAGTTTTTGAATGGTGTTTTTCTATAAAAGCTTTTGCTTCAGGTGAAAGAATGTGTTTCTCCTTTATAATTGACATCACTTTATAGATTGCATCCAAATTACATCTATATGTACCTGTGTACTGTTGCCTTTTTTGCTTCTTGGCTATTTTTTTAATTTCATACTGATCAACATCATCCGAATCAGTACTTTCTTCAGCTAGTTGTTGTGATTTCGTTTTTTCATCATCAGAGTTTTCTAATTGTTTATGTCTGAAGTCCGTATCTGTGAAGTCTTCTTTTTCATCAGCATCAGGTAATTCTTGTGTTGGTCCAGTCTGATTCTATATTTATGAAAATCAAAAAATCAATTAGGAGGTAAAAATAACAAGTTTATGAAAAAAATATCTTACTACACAAAAATTTGAATAAAAAGATAATATGGTTTATCTTTTTAATTATTTTGTATTTTTTTGGGATTAAGATATTTTTTAGTGTATAAAGTACCTCTATTTAAAAATAAAAGATAAAGCACTTTTTTTAGTATATAAAGTACGTCTTTTTTTAAAAAGTACAAATTAAATCCAACAGGTTTTTTTGTAAAAAACAAATGTTTGAATTTTATTTTAGACCAATTTCAATTTTAACAGTTTCAAATTTTCACATTTTCAAATTTTTATTTTAGACCAATAAAAGATAAATGAACATTCACAACTGAAAATCAACAAGAATTATTTAATGAAATGAAAATTTACAATTAGAAAGTTTCAAAGTATAGAAAGATAATCTGCTTTATCTTTTTTAGTTGTTTAAGTAATGGTTAATTAGAAATCTGAAAACTTAAAGAGAATGAAACACAAAATAGCCATCAGAATATTATGTATAAAAAAGATAAATGCTTTTATCTTTTTTAACAGAGCATTAGAAACAAATTAGCCATTACAAATTAGTGATCAGTTATTAGAATTTCATCATCACAATAGCCTCGAAGTAATAACAGGTACAACATGTATGAATGCAGTGCACAGTGCAGACTCATATGGTCAGAGAATCAAGCTACAACATTAACGAATAGTCAGATTCAAAAGTGACAGTGCAAACAAGTGCACAACATACACATAAACAAATGCAACATGAAAACAACTCAAGATCAATGCAAATGAAGCAACCAAACCCGACTGAAGTGTTCAGACATTACATATATACATGTGTGTAACATCAAGTGAATATGCAACATCATACACATTGAAACCAGAGTCCAATGCAGACATGTCGACAAGATGAGAATGCAAGTGCAGACAAGCTACATGATCACTGACTGCATATAAAGCAAAAAACTCAAGTCAGTGCACATCAACCCAATACAAACTACATGAAGTGAATGCACAAACATATATATATATATATATATACACATGTATACATACATGTAGTGACAGCATAGCAGACTAACCAAGGTAAACAATGCAAGCTCAAAAAATTTAGCTATTTTTTTTATTTAAAATATGGAATCTAGATTCCAATTTAATATGTATATACAAATTGAAGAGTACAACTAAATATTATAGGAAACATAATTAGGAAAATAGTTACAAATGGAGTTGAAGATAATGATGATCTCTGGCTGTGTTCATTGCAGAAAGGACTAGATATAGGTCTTATGTTTATGCATTGAGTTCCACCTTCATTTATGAATATGCAAGTAGTTTTTCGAATGAATAACTTTGATTTAGAAGACCTTGTGTGCATCTTTACGCTGCATAAAAATTGTCGTACATAATGAAATGTTAGAAAGAGTGAAGAATAATTTTTTTGTACTTAAAAGTTGATTAAGTATGTTTATTTTGCATAAATCCTTCAGGACAACTGCAATTGACTTAAATTCAGTATTTATTATGTTATATGTAGTTGCTGATATAAAAATTTATCTAGGATTTATTCTGTATTTTAATGTTTTACATAAAAACATAAATGCTTTTATCTTTTCCAACTAGGGTTTAAATTAGTTGTATATTTTTTCTAATAACTTTAAACCATGATTAAAACAAAATCCTATCTAATAAGTAATTGTAATTATCAAACACAACTAGGGTTTAGCATGTAGTCTAAATATTTTACATTAATAGATAGATACGTTTATCTTTTTTAACTGCTAAACAATAACTTGTTCAGTTTAACACCTAGGGTTTAGTATCATCTGCCATTGAATATTAAGGTATGCTTAATTAAACAAATGTCGATTATGTTAAATTATAACAAGAACTAAAATACCTTAAATCTATTATAAGAGCTATTATCAGCATCGTTAAGAATGAATATTTAACTACGATTTATCATCTAACTAAAACATTTACATCAAAATAAAATATAGCTTACTTGTTCCGCATTTAAGTTTAAGGTGATTGCAGAAATTGCTCGATGAAATTATTTTAGTTTAAGCTGAAATCGATGAAGCAGAAATCGATGATGCTGAAGCAGAAATATTAGGAAGAGAAAATGGAATGGAAGAAGGGCATAAAGTAACGTGTTTAAAATTTTGTCCTGCAAACTAATTATTTTAAAGCCGTGTGCTACAAACTTATTGTTTGATGAAAGAAGTCCCTTGCAATAAAATTTCCCTTAAAGGGGAAGGGGAATCATATATAGTTCATTATCTAATTAAATCGTTTTGTATAAAAACCTAAATGCTTTTATCTTTTTTAAGTAGGGTGTAAATTTGCTATATATCTTTTGTAATAACTTTTAAATCATGAAAAAATGGCAAACATGTATAACATATACTAGTCACTATTTAAGATAACTAAGGCTTAAGTTGATTTGAACCAATTATAGTAAAAGATAAATATGTTTATCTTTCGTAGCTATTGAACATAGGAACATTACAACATAACCGTGTTTACACAATACATACGATTTTTGAAGTACTGAAGTTAAAATTACGTTAAAGCAACTCAAAGATAAACAAACATGTTAAATCCATTACATTCTTGTATTAAATCATTTAGATTAAAAGATAAACAGATTTATATTTTTAAGCTGTTGAATATGAACAGTTTTAGATCACGTTAAATCATTACAAAAACAACAAACACCTTACATGCATTACAAAAACTGTTATATATAAACACAATCAATAGAACTTATTTCTTACTTGTCAAACACAAGCAAAAACAACCCATAAATGTCAAAGAAAATCAATCAGTGAATGACAACTTACTTCAGCTAACAAAAACAATCGATATATAGCAAAAAAAAAAAAAAATCGACGAACAACAAACAGCAAAGATAAACAAGTATTTACTTGTTCAGCAACTAGTGAATAGAAATCGCGTCTTGCAACTAGTGAATAGAAACCGCGTCTTAGTTTCTTCAGCTGAAGAAAGGTGAGGCGATTAACAATTTTCTTGTTCAGCTGAAGAAAAGCGAATCAATCGCTATATAGCAAACAGCAGAAATAAACAACTACTTACTTGTTCAACTGAGAAAAGTTAGGCGGTACGATTTCTTCAGCCAATCGATAATCCAACTGAGGCGATTTTGTTTCTAAGCCCTACTTTTGTTTTTCATTTGGAGGTTTTGCGGCAGATATGGATTAGCGAGAAGTAGTGGGTTTATTTTCGACCCGTGTCCTGGAAACTAAGTTTTTTGAACACGTGTCCTAGAAAATAATCAGTTGATGGTAATAGGCCCTTATAGTGAAATTTTGATATGTTAAGGAAAACATTATTTGGGAGATGGGTTTTTAATTTTATAATTTTTCGAATTATAAAGATTATTTTTTGAATTTCCTATGGAGAAAATAGCTTAATTGCGAGTTTTAATCATTTTAAATAATTAAATGAGGTTTTGGGCTTCGAAATTTTATATGATGTAGAGAAAGGTATTCTCTAATTTCTATGAACTTTTGGGATTATTCCCACGTAATTTTGAATTATGAAGAATTATTTATGCTAAAATAAGCATATAAAAGTTTAATTAATTATGGTTGTTAGTTAATTATTTGAAATAATGTTTTGGATCTTGGAAATAGGTTGTGGCATTTTTTCAGTAAAGAAAATTGATAAAGTTTTGCTAGCTAGTAAGCTTTTGACAAACTATAGAGGTTTGGTGAAAAATAATATTGTTTTATAGTAATTTGGCAGTTTTTAAGTTAATTACAGTTTTACCATGTCGACATTGGCTATGTCGAGCCATCACTCACCGCATCATAGTGTTATTGATGTGGAACCAAACAATGCCGCATGATGTAAACGAGTTTGGCATGAAGCGAATGGGTTTTGGATCTCGTCAAGGTCACAACAACAAAGATAAAGAGATGGTCTTCGACATGACGTTGTCGATGTTTATACATGCCATTTTTATACCAAGAGACTTGTTGTCGTGTTTTATAATAGAAAGCATGCTGCCACATATACTATTCTATGTTTTTGCCTCGCTAACCCAAGGGTTGTCGAGCCTAGTCCTTTCCGCTTTTAAATTGTCATCAGGCCTAGATAGGCCGCTTTTAAACTTGTCATCGAGTTTATCTCATTGTCATCGAGGTTCATGATGCCCCATGTTTTAGTCGTCGAGTCTTAAAATAGGCAGAGAGCATTGTGTTTTTACATCAACATGGTATAGATGTTGACGTTAATGCATATCGTGCTTATAAACAGTGGTGAGCCATTTGGTGCATGATTTTAACTTCGAACATTAGGGACACTAAGGTATATCTTAATGAGGTTGACATGAAATCTTTTGGGGGTTACCAATGTATATCACCATTAAATTTAAATAACTAAAGGGAAATAACTTAATTAGGGACACCAATAGGATAAGTAATACATGTGGATAGCATGGATTAATGTTGAACATGTAGGTAGCATGGAGTAAAGTCAAACATGTGGGTAACATGGATAAATAGAAACATGTGGATAACATGAATTAAATGGCCAAGTGATGGTTTCATAGTCATCCTAGGAAAATTATGGGATGTATGATGGATAGTCTGCATCATGCCCGAGATGGATAGTCTCTAATAGGTTAATATAAGGGTTCATAGTCATCCTAGGAAAACTATGAGATGTGAGAAGGATAGTCCGCATCAGTTTAAATGATAAAATGTGAGATGGATAGTCCACATTAGTTTAAGTAAAATAAAATATGCGATGTTACTCCACATGCATATATGATGGTAGTCAATAAGAACTTAGTTGGGTAGTCTAATAAATTTGGGATGGTTAATTCGGTACATATGACATGTTTATACACTATCATATTATTCTGTAATAACCATTGTGGATGTAGAAGCACAGTATATGGTTAAGATGTTTAATTGGGTGCTAGTGATCGGAAATCCATTTCGCACAACGATGTAGTCACTAGATATATATTGGTTTGAGATGATAGATTATTATTCACACCAGACTTTTTGTCTGGCCTGAAGTTTTTGTTTTCCCCTTAAACTCTCGGGTACTCATTTAAGTAGGTTCAGAGTAAGGGCTTTTCAGGTTCCCTTTAGACGAATAAGCTTCTGGAGACGTGTAGGAGGCAATTTTGCTAGCGGGAGCTATATATCTATTTTCCAGTGTGTTTTGATTCTACTTTTGTGTTGTAATGGAAAGTTGTTTTAAATGCCAGATATTTGAGTCTGATCATCCAAGGGGGCATCTTCATATGTCGCTCTTGGAATATGTTGTAATAATTATATTTTCACTGCAGGTGGTTTGCAAATTGGGATTACGTAATGAAATTAAAATCTTATTGTGAAATGAGATAAGAAAATTATTTTAAAAATATTATTGAATTTCCATATTCATGTGTTTCTGGTATTATCAAAATGATTAACATAGCCAAATTTTGTCATTGAAAATTAATAATTATGGATGACTTCAGCATCCGTAGCACTTAGTTTTTGGGCCTCAAAATGGGGATTGTTACAATATGTGATCGGTAACGAACAATAAGACATTCGAACATGCAGTTAAGGAAGCGAACGAGGCGAGGGATGTAGGGATGGAATATTCCTACATATATTCTTACATAGGAAAAGTAGGAGATTAAGATAGCGAAAACAATCGGGTATGAGATCGGTACGGTGGTCGGTTGTATGGTCACGTACGATGAGCTTGTACGATTAAAAGGAGCACATGATGGCGAGGAGTCGATTCCAGACGTAGGAAGATGTGTATACACATGGCAACAACGATCGGTACGAGATCGGGAAGATGTGTAGAGAGATGGTTAGTATAGATTCTATAGTTCGAAGTGATGTTGTGCTTGAGTGATCCATTGGGGTCGAAGCAAGTGCACAACAAATGGGTCATGGAGAAGGCTACTAGATTCAGGTCGTAACACGATTTCAGTGCTACGCATCCATTTATATGTTCATTTTATAGTTTTGGGCAAAGCCTTCGGGAGGGTCCGGAGCAGCGCTTAAGGGCTACTTGTACCCATTAATGATAATGTAGATATAGACGCTAGAGAGCACTACAGTGGTAGGAGTTTTCATTATTGCCAAGAGAGTGGTCTAGGTCCGTACAGGGACACATGTGCAACAAAGAGGTCGCATAAGGACACTTAGTTCCATTCGTAGATTCTCAAAGGGTAAGAATGTATATATAAGTCCAAAGATCACATGAGGTGTAGTTGCTCCATTAGTATTTCGTTCAATATGGCGTGACGATAGATATTCTCTACTTGACATAGATCATCATGTTGTGCACATGCTTCTCTAGTTGATTATTATTGTATTGTGTACGCTAGGATAGGTTTATGTTGTGTTATTTATATTATCACTTCACTCATGTATTGGGTTCCCTTATCATGGTATATTGTTATGCATCAGTTACATTATATTAGTTATGCTTACTTGTTGATTATAGGAGAAGAGCTGATTATGGTTTGATTCCCTACATTTGAGATAAGTTTACTTTACTTGTGTATGGGCGGTCCGGATTATCCTTGAGCCACTTAGATAGGATGTGCCTTAGTAATTTGATGTTTTATATATGTATATAGTTTTGATATATGGTATTTTGAGATAGGTCCCCTTACACCAGACTTTATGTCTGACCCGTGTTTTGTGTTTATTTGTTTGTGCCATGACAACTCTTGGGTACTCAATTAAGTAGTTTGGAAGTCAGGTGCTTTTGGAGATATGCTATCAGAGTAGCATAGCTGGAGCGCTTTGGAGGCAAAGTCGATATTTTGGATACATATACTTAATATTTTAATAGTACATAGCAGCCATATTATTTTAATATATGAGGCTTGTTGTATCTGATATATTGCTCAGTACTCCATGAAAGTGACTGTGCTATAGGATCGTGTAATATGGATAAACTACTTTGTGCGGAATATAAACTAAATAAATAATTAAAATAGCAAAGTAAATGACACCAGAGATTTTTATACTGGTTCGAACTCCCATTCTACATCCAGTCCCAAACTCCTTCTGGAATTAAACTAGCAACCCTCACTTAACCCGGAGGAATAGGTTTACACCGCCTGAGCAACCGAACAGGACTTCTACCGCCTAAGCAACCGAATAGGACTACTACCGCCTGAGCAACCGAACAGGACTTCTTTATAAATAACAAAAGTATCCGACTGTAGTATGCTCTTTAAATAGCACTGATAAGTCAATTAAGTACAATCTTCCTATAATCTTCTCCTTTTTGATATATAGTGTAATGTGCTTGAGAAATGTGGAAGATGGAGTGATCAACGATCAAAGTTTGTATGCAGTTAGAGTGCAAATTGAAAATATATTGAGAGATAAGAATTCAAGAATATTAAAATCAGTTAAGTTAATTGTTTGTTGAATTCTGAAATCTATTTATAAAGATTAAAAAGTTGCAACCATTGATGAAAGATAACGTCGAAAAGAAACAGGTGCAACTGTTGATTTGAAGATGTTTCTCTTCGATGAAGAGAAGTGTCTTTTCATAAAAAATAGCTGTTGAAAATATTCAGCTGGCTGGAATAATAATTCAGCCTTCTGAATTTGTTAAAATCGAAAACAGCAAGAAAATAGGCAAATTTTGGCTTTATTCAGCCGTTTGAATAAAGTGATTCAGCCGGCTGAATATTGTGAAACTATAAAAGAGTTTCAGCAATCAGACGGTTGAATGATCTCATTCAGCCGGCTGTTTCAGCCTTTTGTGCAGGGTAGTGCATGTGTGTATATGTTTATATATATATATATATCATTTCAGAAGAGATTTTAACATATTTCTAAATAATATAAAGACTTTAGACACAACACTCTATGACTAATAATATTTTGTTTGTCACCTTCATCTTGTCTCTATCGTGTATATCTCTTCTTGTATCTCCATATACATACTTTCATCCTTTTTTGTACTGAGTATCTTCATTTCGAATGTATTTGTTTGTCACTTTTTGATGCTCATGTACCTGCAAATTAGCTTAGAGATTCTTTGGCATAATTGTATAGTTGTTGTCATTAAAATCCAACAATAGAGGTTCTAACATTCTCCCCCCTTTTCTTTGTACCTTCTTCTTCTTCCTCCAGATCTGCGACGCCCAGAAAGTGTTGCAAAACACTGCCTTTTCACCACAGTTTGCGATGCCTGTAAGGTGTTACAAACGCAGAAACGTTGCAGATCAATTCTCTTCTTCTTCTTCATTCTATTCTCTACTAAATTGCATCATCAGAGGTCAAATTTGAGTGTTCTTGGTCGGATCAAAATCATACAAGTTTTGAATCCGATTACGCTATTTCAAGACTTCATTGAATCCTGAAGTCGATAGTTCGATAACTCGTTTGTACCTATTGGGTTGAACTACTGTCTAAAAGAATCTACGCAGTAGATCCTTGAAGTCAGAAGTACAGCAGTTATCATCTTCATCATTCAAAAATCATCGACACAATTATTCAACAATGATGACAACTATACAATTTTTTTAAAAAATATTCATTCTATATATAAAATAATATTAATATGTTTAAAGCTCCCCCTATGTATAACATCTCCCCATAAGTATAATATCTCCCTCTATTAATATGCATATGAATTTCTCCCCCTTTGTCATTATAAAAAAGAATGAGGGAATATAATAAATTTTATAAAATATCTTGCAAATAGCAGGATAAACTCAATATTAATTATGGAGAAAAATAAAATAGATTTTACCATATTTGCTGAAGTCCATATTTCATTATAAGCACGTAATTCTATTAAACGTATGGAACATCCTTTAAAATTTCAAAATATTTCCTTTTGTTTTTCCGAGTACCTGCAATAAATAAAAATCATTTTTGGTACCCACTTACTATGTCAGGGTCCGGGGGGTTAGGTCTTTGGAAAACATTCCCATTTGGGTGTGGTTGAACCTTTATAAATATAATTTTCATTATTAACTACCATATCAAAATAATCATCAATGTATTTTTCTCTATTTTTCCAATTAACAAGAAACCAAACACTTAGATAATTTTTATTCATATTTCTGTTCAATGATTTTGTACTTCTAGAGAAATTATAAACATTATTGGTCATAGCAGTATTTGAATTTCTATAAAAATTGGATTTAGACTTTACTCAAAATTTAGTACTAGCACTAACAATTTTACTATACATGAAAGCGTATCTAGTGCTATTTCTATGATCAGTTTTATTATATCCTAAACCACTTTTGTCATGTAAAGGTCTAGAACTAGATAAAATCATGTTTAAATCGTTTTAACCTTTATTATATTTTGTAACTTCAGTGTTAAGTTTATCAAATTTAGCTTTGAAGTCAAAATTATTATTTTCAAAAGAAATATTATTGTTTTTCAAAATATCAATTTGCTTATTTAATTCAGAATTCTCACATTTTATCGTACAGTTCTCATTTTCGAGAAGAAAAATTCGAGATTCTGAATTATCTAAAGATGATTGTAATAAATCATTTTGTCTTTTCAAATCCGTAATTTCTTTTGAAAAAAATTCTTTTTCTTCATCAAACATAGTATTTTTATTTTGCAAAACATTGATTTCCTCCAAAAGATCATTGTTTTTATCTTCTAACTGCTCATTTTCTTTTTGTAGGAAATATTTTTGTGAAACAAGTTCTTCTACGGTATTTCAAAACATTTAGTTTGTTTTATCAAAAATTTATTTTCCTCTTTTAAACTGGAAATTTCTTGCTCACAATATTTTAACTTAGCTAAAGCAATTCTATTAACTTTATTCAAGGTTTTACAATCTTTTAATAATTCATCATGTGCTAACAGAAGATCTTTATATAAAGAATTTAAGCATACCGATTGTGATCTAAGTTTAGCCATGAAGCATTTGTTTGTTTTCTCCTTTGATTCTTCTTTATTGCTCTTCCTCTTTCTATTGCCTTGACTAGATCTCTTTATAGTCATTTATTCTAGGATGTTGTTACGATCTCTAGAATCCCAGGCTCTGATACCAAATGAAAGTGACTGTGCTATAAGATCGTGTAATATGGATAAACTACTTTGTCTAGAATATAAACTACGTAAATAATTAAAGCAGTAAAGTAAAAGACACCAGAGATTTTTATACTGGTTCGAACTCCCGTTCTACGTCCAGTCACAGACTCCTTCTGGAATTAAACTAGCAACCCTCACTTAACCCGGAGGAATAGGTTTACACCGCTTGAGAAACCGAACAGGGCTTCTACCGCCTAAGCAACCGAATAGGACTTCTACCGCCTGAGCAACCGAACAGGACTTCATTATAAATAACAAAAGTATCTGACTGTAGTATGCTCTTTAAATAGCACTGATAAGTCAATTAAGTACAATCTTCCTATAATCTTCTCCTTTTTGATATATAGTGTAATGTGCTTGAGAAATGTGGAAGATGGAGTGATCAACAATCAAAGTTTGTATGCAGTTAGAGTGCAAATTGAAAATAGACTGAGAGATAAGAATTCAAGAATATTAAAATCAGTTAATTGTTTGTGGAATTCTGAAATCTATTTATAAAGATTAAAAAGTTGCAACCATTGATGAAAGATAACGTTGAAAAGAAACAGGTGCAACTGTTGATTTGAAGATGTTTCTCTTCGATGAAGAGAAGTGTCTTTTCATAAAAAATAGCTGTTGAAAATATTCAACCGGCTGAAACAATAATTCAGCCTTCAGAATTTGTTAAAATCGAAAACAGCAAAAAAATAGGCAAATTTTGGCCTAATTCAGTTGTTTGAATAAAGTCATTCAGCCAGCTGAATATTGTGAAACAATAAAAGAGTTTCAACGATCAGACGGCTGAAGGATCTCATTCAGCCGGTTGAATATTGTGAAACTATAAAAGAGTTTCAGCAATCAGACGGCTGAATGATCTCATTCAGCCGGCTGTTTAAGCCTTTTGTGCAGGGTAGTTCATGTGTGTATATGTTTATATATATATATATATCATTTTAGGAGATATTTTAACATATTTCTAAATAATATAAAGACTCTAGACACGACACTCTATGACTAATAATACTTTGTTTATCACCTTCGTCTTGTCTCTATCGTGTATATCTCTTCTTGTATCTCCATATACATACTTTCATCCTTTTTTGTATTGAGTATCTTCATTTTGAATGTATTTGTTTGTCACTTTTTGATGCTCATGTACCTGCAAATTAGCTTAGAGATTCTTTGTCACAATTGTATAGTTGTTGTCATTAAAATCCAACAATAGAGGTTCTAACATTCTACCCCCTTTTCTTTGTACCTTATTCTTCTTCCTCCAGAACTGCGACGCCCAGAAAGTGTTGCAGAACACTGCCTTTTCACCACAGTTTGCGATGCCTGTAAGGTGTTACAAACGCAGAAACGTTGCAGATCAATTCTCTTCTTCTTCTTCATTCTATTCTCTACTAAATTGCATCATCAGAGGTCAAATTTGAGTGTTCTTGGTCGGATCAAAATCATACAAGTTTTGAATCCGATTATGCTATTTCCAGACTTCATTGAATCCTGAAGTCGATAGTTCGATAACCCGTTTGTACCTGTTGGGTTGAACTACTATCTAAAAGAATCTACGCAGTAGATCCTTGAAGTCAGAAGTACAGCAGTTATCATCTTCATCATTCAAAAATCATCGACACAATTATTCAACAATGATGACAACTATATAATTTTTAAAATATATATTCATTCTATATATAAAATAATATTAATATGTTTAAAGCTCCCCCTTATGTATAACATCTCCCCATAAGTATAATATCTCCCTCTATTAATATGCATATGAATTTCTCTCCCTTTGTCATTATCAAAAGGAATGAGGGAATATAATAAATTTTATAAAATATCTTGCAAATAGCAGGATAAACTCAATATTAATTATGGAGAAAAATAAAATAGATTTTACCATATTTGCTGAAGTCCATATTTCATTGTAAGCACGTAATTCTATTAAACGTATGGAACATCCTTTAAAATTCCAAAATCTTTCCTTTTGTTTTTCCAAGTACCTGCAATAAATAAAAATCATTTTTGGTACCCACTTACTATGTCAGGGTCCGGGGGGTTAGGTCTTTGGAAACCATACCCATTTGGGTGTGGTTGAACCTTTATAAATATAATTTAAATTATTAACTACCATATCAAAATAATCATTAATGTATTTTTCTCTATTTTTCCAATTAACAAGAACCCAAATACTTAGATAATTTTTATTCATATTTCTGTTCAATGATTTTGTACTTCTAGAGAAATTATAAACATTATTGGTCATAGCAGTATTTGAATTTCTATAAAAATTGGATTTAGACTTAACTCCAAATTTAGTACTAGCACTAACAATTTTACTATACATGAAAGCGTATCTAGTGCTATTTCTACGATCAGTTTTATTATATCCTAAACCACTTTTGTCATGTAAAGGTCTAGAACTAGATAAAATCATGTTTAAATCGTTTTAACCTTTATTATATTTTGTAACTTCAGTGTTAAGTTTATCAAATTTAGCTTTGAAGTCAAAATTATTATTTTCAAAAGAAATATTACTGTTTTTCAAAATATCAATTTGCTTATTTAATTCAGAATTCTCACATTTTATCGTACAGTTCTCATTTTCGAGAAGAAAAATTCGAGATTCTGAATTATCTAAAGATGATTGTAATAAATCATTTTGTCTTTTCAAATCCGTAATTTCTTTTGAAAAAATTTCTTTTTCTTTATCAAACATAGTATTTTTATTTTGCAAAACATTGATTTCCTCCAAAAGATCATTGTTTTTATCTTCTAACTGCTCATTTTCTTTTTGTAGGAAATATTTTTGTGAAACAAGTTCTTCTACGGTATTTTCAAAACATTTAGTTTGTTTTATCAAAAATTTATTTTCCTCTTTTAAACTGGAAATTTCTTGCTCACAATATTTTAACTTAGCTAAAGCAATTCTATTAACTTTATTCAAGGTTTTACAATCTTTTAATAATTCATCATGTGCTAACAGAAGATCTTTATATAAAGAATTTAAGCATACCGATTGTGATCTAAGTTTAGCCATGAAGCATTTGTTTGTTTTCTCCTTTGATTCTTCTTTATTGCTCTTCCTCTTTCTATTGCCTTGACTAGATCTCTTTATAGTCATTTATTCTAGGAAGTTGTTACGATCTCTAGAATCCCAGGCTCTAATACCAAATGAAAGTGACTGTGCTATAGGATCGTGTAATATGGATAAACTACTTTGTCTGGAATATAAACTAAGTAAATAATTAAAGCAGTAAAGTAAATGACACCAGATATTTTTATACTGGTTCGAACTCCCGTTCTACGTCCAGTCCCAGACTCCTTCTGGAATTAAACTAGCAACCCTCACTTAACCCGAAGGAATAGGTTTACACCGCTCAAGAAACCGAACAGGGCTTCTACCGCCTAAGCAACCGAATAGGACTTCTACCGCGTGAGCAACCGAACAGGACTTCTTTATAAATAACAAAAGTATCTGACTGTAGTATGCTCTTTAAATAGCACTGATAAGTCAATTAAGTACAATCTTCCTATAATCTTCTCCTTTTTGATATATAGTGTAATGTGCTTGAGAAATGTGGAAGATGGAGTGATCAATGATCAAAGTTTGTATGCAGTTAGAGTGCAAATTGAAAATAGACTGAGAGATAAGAATTCAAGAATATTAAAATCAGTTAAGTTAATTGTTTGTGGAATTCTGAAATCTATTTATAAAGATTAAAAAGTTGCAACCATTGATGAAAGATAACGTTGAAAAGAAACAGGTGCAACTGTTGATTTGAAGATGTTTCTCTTCGATGAAGAGAAGTGTCTTTTCATAAAAAATAGCTGTTGAAAATATTCAACCGGCTGAAACAATAATTCAGCCTTCTGAATTTGTTAAAATCGAAAACAGCAAAAAAATAGGCAAATTTTGGCCTAATTCAGTTGTCTGAATAAAGTCATTCAGCCGGCTGAATATTGTGAAACTATAAAAGAGTTTCAACAATCAGACGGCGGAAGGATCTCATTCAGCCGGTTGAATATTGTGAAACTATAAAAGAGTTTCAGCAATCAGACGGCTGAATGATCTCATTCAGCCGGCTGTTTAAGCCTTTTGTGCAGGGTAGTTCATGTATGTATATGTTTATATATATATATATATATATATATCAATTCAGGAGATATTTTAACATATTTCTAAATAATATAAAGACTCTAGACACGACACTCTATGACTAATAATACTTTGTTTATCACCTTCGTCTTGTCTCTATCGTGTATAACTCTTCTTGTATCTCCATATACATACTTTCATCTTTTTTTGTTTTGAGTATCTTCATTTTGAATGTATTTGTTTGTCACTTTTTGATGCTCATATAGCTGCAAATTAGCTTAGAGATTCTTTGTCACAATTGTATAGTTGTTGTCATTAAAATCCAACAATAGAGGTTCTAACATTCTCCCCCCTTTTCTTTGTACCTTATTCTTCTTCCTCCAGAACTGCGACGCCCAGAAAGTGTTGCAGAACTCTGCCTTTTCACCACAGTTTGCGATGCCTGTAAGGTGTTACAAACGCAGAAACGTTGCAGATCAATTCTCTTCTTCTTCTTCATTCTATTCTCTACTAAATTGCATCATCAGAGGTCATATTTGAGTGTTCTTGGTCGGATCAAAATCATACAAGTTTTGAATCCGATTATGCTATTTCCAGACTTCATTGAATCCTGAAGTCGATAGTTCGATAACCCGTTTGTACCTGTTGGGTTGAACTACTATCTAAAAGAATCTACGCAGTAGATCCTTGAAGTCAGAAGTACAGCAGTTATCATCTTCATCATTCAAAAATCATCGACACAATTATTCAACAATGATGACAACTATACAATTTTTAAAATATATATTCATTCTATATATAAAATAATATTAATATGTTTAAAGCTCCCCCTTATGTATAACATCTCCCCATAAGTATAATATCTCCCTCTATTAATATGCATATGAATTTCTCCCCCTTTGTCATTATCAAAAGGAATGAGGGAATATAATAAATTTTATAAAATATCTTGCAAATAGCAGGATAAACTAAATATTAATTATGGAGAAAAATAAAATAGATTTTACCATATTTGCCGAAGTCCATATTTCATTGTAAGCACGTAATTCTATTAAACGTATGGAACATCCTTTAAAATTCCAAAATCTTTCCTTTTGTTTTTCCGAGTACCTGCAATAAATAAAAATCATTTTTGGTACCCACTCAGTATGTCAGGGTCCGAGGGGTTAGGTCTTTGGAAACCATACCCATTTGGGTGTGGTTGAACCTTTATAAATATAATTTAAATTATTAACTACCATATCAAAATAATCATTAATGTATTTTTCTCTATTTTTCCAATTAACAAGAACCCAAATACTTAGATAATTTTTATTCATATTTCTGTTCAATGATTTTGTACTTCTAGAGAAATTATAAACATTATTGGTCATAGCAGTATTTGAATTTCTATAAAAATTGGATTTAGACTTTAGACTTTACTCAAAATTTAGTACTAGCACTAACAATTTTACTATACATGAAAGCGTATCTAGTGCTATTTCTACGATCAGATTTATTATATCCTAAACCACTTTTGTCATGTAAAGGTCTAGAACTAGATAAAATCATGTTTAAATCATTTTAACCTTTATTATATTTTGTAACTTCAGTGTTAAGTTTATCAAATTTAGCTTTGAAGTCAAAATTATTATTTTAAAAAGAAATATTACTGTTTTTCAAAATATCAATTTGCTTATTTAATTCAGAATTCTCACATTTTATCGTACAGTTCTCATTTTCGAGAAGAAAAATTCGAGATTCTGAATTATCTAAAGATGATTGTAATAAATCATTTTGTCTTTTCAAATCCGTAATTTCTTTTGAAAAAATTTCTTTTTCTTTATCAAACATAGTATTTTTATTTTGCAAAACATTGATTTCCTCCAAAAGATCATTGTTTTATCTTGTAACTGCTCATTTTCTTTTTGTAGGAAATATTTTTATGAAACAAGTTCTTCTACGGTATTTTCAAAACATTTAGTTTGTTTTATCAAAAATTTATTTTCCTCTTTTAAATTGGAAATTTCTTGCTTATAATATTTTAACTTAGCTAAAGCAATTCTATTAACTTTATTCAAGGTTTTACAATCTTTTAATTATTCATCATGTGCTAACAGAAGATCTTTATATAAAGAATTTAAGCATACCGATTGTGATCTAAGTTTAGCCATGAAGCATTTGTTTGTTTTCTCCTTTGATTCTTCTTTATTGCTCTTCCTCTTTCTATTGCCTTGACTAGATCTCTTTATAGTCATTTATTCTAGGATGTTGTTACGATCTCGAGAATCCCAGGCTCTGATACCAAATGAAAGTGACTGTGCTATAGGATCGTGTAATATGGATAAACTACTTTGTCTGGAATATAAACTAAGTAAATAATTAAAGCAGTAAAGTAAATGACACCAGAGATTTTTATACTGGTTTGAACTCCCGTTCTACGTCCAGTCCCAGACTCCTTCTGGAATTAAAATAGCAACCCTCACTTAACCCGGGGGAATAGGTTTACACCGCCTGAGCAACCGAACAGGACTTCTACCGCCTAAGCAACCGAATAGGACTTCTACCGCCTGAGCAACCGAACAGGACTTCTTTATAAATAATAAAAGTATCCGACTATAGTATGCTCTTTAAAAAGCACTGATAAGTCGATTAAGTACAATCTTCCTATAATATTCTCCTTTTTGATATATAGTGTAATGTGCTTGAGAAATGTGGAAGATGGAGTGATCAACAATCAAAGTTTGTATGCAGTTAGAGTGCAAATTGAAAATAGACTGAGAGATAAGAATTCAAGAATATTAAAATCAGTTAAGTTAATTGTTTGTTGAATTCTGAAATCTATTTATAAAGATTAAAAAGTTGCAACCATTGATGAAAGATAACGTTGAAAAGAAACAGGTGCAACTGTTGATTTGAAGATGTTTCTCTTCGATGAAGAGAAGTTCATTTTCATAAAAAATAGCTGTTGAAAATATTCAACCGGCTAAAACAATAATTCAGCCTTCTGAAATTGTTAAAATTGAAAACAACAAAAAAATAGGCAAATTTTGACCTAATTCAGCTGTCTGAATAAAGTCATTCAGCCGGCTGAATATTGTGAAACTATAAAAGAGTTTCAGCAATCAGACAGCTGAAGGATCTCATTCAGCCGGCTGAATATTGTGAAACTATAAAAGAGTTTCAGCAATCAGACGGCTGAATGATCTCATTCAGCCGGCTGTTTAAGCCTTTTGTGCAGGGTAGTGCATGTGTGTATATGTTTATATATATATTATTTCAGGAGATATTTTAACATATTTCTAAATAATATAAAGACTCTAGACACGACACTCTATGACTAATAATACTTTGTTTGTCACCTTCGTCTTGTCTCTATCGTGTATATCTCTTCTTGTATCTCCATATACATACTTTCATCCTTTTTTGTACTGAGTATCTTCATTTTGAATGTATTTGTTTGTCTCTTTTTGATGCTCATGTACCTGCAAATTAGCTTAGAGATTCTTTGGCATAATTGTATAGTTGTTGTCATTAAAATCAAACAATAGAGGTTCTAACACTCCATTTGTAGGGAGATGATGTATTCTGACTTTCTATATTGATATTCATTTATCTGTTATTTCCACCACATCAGTCTTATATAAATATTGTTTATTCTATTTTGTTAATGTATATTCAGTATATTATAAGTTATCGTTCCGTTGTGAGGTTCCATCGATATGCTTTGGTATAGTGTTTTTATTTTAATTTTACCCGGACAATCTATCTTTTGTTATATTCGGGAGTCAGACGTTCTCATTCGATGTTGATTCATGGTATTATGAAAGGTGGGTTGTTATAATATTGATACATCCATTAAAACTAAAGCATGTAATTCTCTTCAAATGGTGGGCAGTGTATTACCCATAGGTGTTGGGGGAACAAAGGGGTTAAGTACTGATGGTTCTTGGATAACCATGGAATGACTCACTCAATAGTTTGTTTGTTGGTTAATATAACTAAGATCAAACAAAAAATATTGATATTACAATATTACCCAATTCCCTCGACTTTGAAAATACCGTAGAGCTTTAGTGCGGAAACTCTGTTTTGATTATAGTTAAATCGTGGCACGACATCCATCGAATGACTATAGTTGGGTCGAGTGGAAGCACTGAAAGTGAGACACTATTCAAGAAAGAATTTATCTCCTCGGTTATATAGGGTTAGTACCATGGTCAACTAAAGTCAACTCAAAGTCAAATTCTATGGCTAGAGTAGTTTGGTTAATGGTAATTGTTATTATTGAACCAAGGACTTTGCATTTGGACTAAAAGGTTGAATATGGAAGATATTGGAATTTTGACCTTTACCAAATTCAATAAGTCCTAATGTGATATAGTTTTGATAAAGAGAATTAGTGTAAATAATCGTCACTACTGGGTAACACTTATATAAGTAAATTGGATTTTACCGAAGCTACATAAGAGAAAAATTTGCCCATAGTGTCACACCAATCGCTGATCGAATTCACACCTAATAATCACACAACTGAAACGTTGAATACTCTTACTACCGCCTAATTTAATTAACTATAATCGTTATATATTAATTAAATTATTTAATATTTGTGAAATATTGATTATAAAATTTTATTTAATTTGTGCCGATCAATATTAAATAATGTGTACATAATAATTATAGAAACATGTATCGATATATGATATCGATGTGCATATGAATTGGATTTAAATGCATATTTATTTGATTGGGTTTGAAGCAATTTAGAGGCCTATATAGGGGTAAGCATGGCCAACCACACTAGGGTAGAAAGAGGGGTTAAATAAATAAAGCGAGTTTTGAAATAATAAGTAAGATATGCGGATATAGATCCACTTTTCGCTCCCATTCTCTTTTGTTATTTAAACATCCACAACCCTTTCATTTTACCACTTGATTTTTTGTCTCCTCTCATCTCAGTTTAGGCTGACCCCCCTACCCCAGCCCTCTTTCCTCTATATAATTTTTAAGCTCTCGAAACACAAATTAAAATACAAATTAGTGCATCAATGATTGTTGTTTTCAATCCGATAGCTCTCTCTGAAAGTTTTGAATGCAGATTCAAGGAATTAACGGATTCAATGTTCCAAGGTGTTATTTCAAGGCAATAGATAAGTAACTATTCAATTTATATTCATATGTATATATATATATCATTTTGAAATACCTTCTCCTATCACAATATGTCCTAAGAATCTTACTTTCGATCGCCAAAAATGTCACATAGAAAATTTCGCCTTCAGGACATGTCTCCTCAAAGTTTCCAACACCACTTCTAAATGATGTTTATGCTCCTCCTCAGATTTGGAGTAGATAAGGATGGAAATAGGTTTCGTAACAAGGTGGTGCGACTGGTGATGTGCACATAAAAGTGCATATTTTTACTTTTATATTTAATCTTCTTTTATTTAAATAAATGAGCATATTAGGGTATCTTTCATATTTAAACCAAAATTTAAATTGTTTTCAAATCGTCATTTGTTCGTCTTCATTTGGGGGTAAAATGATAATTTTGTGTATGATTTAATTTGAGAAATTTTATTTGCACATTTTTATTTTTATTTGTAGGAAATGAAGTGCAAATATGAAGAAGTTTCATGGATGAATGCATGCACACATGTTGAAGGCTAATGAAGAAAGGAAAATAAAAGAATTCATGCAACATGGAGGAGCCCACATAACTACTACTATATGGTCCATAATTAAAAGCACATGCACATATTAATGGAGGCTTAAAGGCATGTTAGTGGGGATTAATTATTTTCCTAATGATTACTTGGAGGTTTCACTTTCTCAAGGGCATTTTAGGTAGTCCCCTAAAATATGAATTCGGATTTTAAGCATGTATAAATACACCTTATGTTTCATGTAATCATCTTCTTCATTTTATGCAAGATTGTAGCCACAAATCAAAGTTAAATAAAAATTTCTTTAATGGCTTCTTAGCCTTGTTTTTACTTTAATGAATTTTTTTTATTTCATGCTTACTATTATTGCTCTTTCATTTACTTTGTGCTCCTTTTATTTCATGTTAGTAGCATATATTTTATTATTGTAATTAGTTTAGTTTTATTTCATGCAAGTAGTTAGCTCTCTTTTCTTGTAATTAGCTCTAATTTTCCTTTTGTTTTATGTCAAATTCATTTTATGTTAACATGTTTTCAAATATGAGTAGCTAAACTCCTTCAATTTAGGGGTAATGAAGCTCTCATGAAACATATTAAATTAACATAATGATTTCATTTGTGATCTCTCATATTGCTTAATGGAAAATATGAATGATGGTGGTTTATGTTTCTTTTTTATTGAATTTTGATAACCTATGTTGACATCTCAAATAGGCTATGCTTAATTCCATTTAAAACATAAACTATTTGATCATTTGTCTAAGTGATTTTGATAATGAAAGTCAAACTAGAATCAAAATTTGATGGTCTATGTTACTAATTGATAGTAAATAGATTATCTTAAAATAGATTTTATTTTTAATTTTCATGTCATTTTCATGAGTGTTGATAAGTGAGTTTGAATGGTGTGTTAGAGTTTGATGATTTAAGTAGTGCTAATTAATAACACGAATAAATCATACTTATAATAAGCACATCTATCATTTCTACTTAATATTTTATTGAGAGATTACAAGTGAATTTAGTGTTGATTTATATGAATGATTGGAAGTGGATTTGCCTCTAAATTGCTTCTTACCATCATAGTTTTATTCAATTTTGCTCTAGCTCATTTTCTACAATTTTCTAGTTTAAAACAAATTTCAAAAACCTTGGGTTAATTTGATTGAGTATTATTAGAATTTAATTCATTCCCGGCGGATCGTCCCGTACTCACATACGTACTACAATTTTACACCGTGCACTTGCAGTTTTATAACAATAATATTTTTGAACGACGGTTTTCTAATCGATAGAAATTTCCATCGTTATCAACAAGTTTTTGACGCCATTGCTGGGGAGTTGCAATTTAATTTTGATTTTACTCTTCGAATTATTTGTGTTTTATTTTATTGTGTGTTCATTTTGTGTTTTGTTTTTCTTAAAAAAAGAAAAAGAAAAAAAGAAAGTCATTCGCATTGCATTCATTCCTGTTACTGTGTTGTTTACGAACAACCCTAATTTCAGGTTTCATTTTTGTTACACAATTTTTAGGTTTCAATTGCATTTGTGGTTTGGTTCATTTATATTTTCATTTCTGTTACTATTTATTTTCATTTTAGTTTGAGTTTGCATTCCATGCTAGTTGCATATTAAGTGTAATTTTAGGTTTCAATCATTTCAGTTGCATGTCATTTTGTTACAAACACAAAACTATGCATTCATAAGCAAATATTTACATCCATCCAAACTTCTCAATTTTCCACTATCATTACTAGCTACTCTACCTTGACCCGCCTCTACAAATTAGCAAATACACCAACCAACAAACTTTGCCTTACACCTCTGTTCACATTCTCTTCTCTGTTACATCACACTTCAGACCATTAACAACAACACATCCCTGTGAACATCAAACTAGTGCACATTCAAATAGCAAGCACCTTTCACCAATCACCATCTTATTCCAAGCAAACAAGCACCCATCCCGGAAAATTCCACCACCTCACTGTCGCCCGTCGACCACAAACTCAAAACAAAACACCCACAACTTCCATCTCCATTCATTCAACCTTCAACATATCCCCATCCACTGTCAACAACCAGCAGCCATTCCTCGACATCCACCCTACATATTCCCTCCCACTACCATAACACTCATCGGTGCCTTCATCCCTCTACAACCAAAACTTCTCCCTCCACTGTTGCTGCCATCACCCCATCCACTTATGCCCTCACAGAATAGCCTATACCACACTACCATTTCAATCACTTCCTACTGCCTTAGAAACATACCTCCTTCAGCTAGAACCACCTTCAACAACTCCAACATATCATCCAACCCTCTGCCATTAATTCAGCAACATCCCCTCTACATCACCTCATCATCATTCCATCACAACACCTCCATCAAACTGCTACCTCCTCCATACTCAATCACACAACTCAACCGAACCACAAACTTCAACACACAACAACCATACAACTTGCATCACCCGCACTCCATTACCAAACACACTTCAACTAAACTTCACCTCCTCTCTGCCATTACCTACAGCTTCAAACAGCATCCTTCTTGCCACAGTTCAACTGCATGTACACACTATCATTTCCAGCATCTACAATCTCTGCCCCGCACTACATCTTCAACTGATCACCACACCCCTGGCGACAACCATAAACTGCTCAATAAATACAATCAACATCCAGATCACCTTCAAACCCATCACTACAACACAACTTAATACCATTCACCATTGCCTGAACTTCCCACTGCCCAAACCACCTTTGCAACCACAATTCCACCAAACACTTCACCACCATCACTTAAGCCTCCCTCCATCGCAACCTAAATCATCAACCACTCTTTCACTTTCGGTAATCCAAACAGCTAGCACAAAAAAATTTCATCTCCTCTCCTCAATCACCTTCTTCTCATTTGCAACCAGAAACATCACACTGAACAACTCAAGCCCACCCACATGCAACCCAAATGCCTCGCCTAACCGACCAAAACTCCAACCACGATTACAACAAATAATCAAATCCAAATCCACAACCCGAATTGATAACCCAAATTCTCACCTTCAACCACAACCACACATTCCAATCACTGTTTCAACTCGTAAAATCTTGAAATCCGAGAACCAGTGACTATGACCATTTCAACCAAGCCAATACCCAATCCAAAAACGAATCGCCCAACTTCCTACTGTTTTCCTCAATTGCAACTTGAACTAACGCCTCCATCTCTAGACTCAATTCAAACCTCTTAAATTTCCAAACCCCGATTTCCGATTAACGAAGTCGAAACGAATTTCGCTTTCATTTAAATTATTATTTTTTCAGAAAAGAAGAGAGAACGTTTTTTACAAAGAGATTTTCTTTTGGCTTGAGGATTAGGTAAATGGAATTTGATTTAAGTGGGAATGGGCTTCTAGTGGGCTTGTAGTTGTATAGTTTTAAGTTTAGTTTAATTGCTAAATTGTATATATAGAAATAGAGAGAGAACTTGTTTAAAAAGAAGGAATTTGTTTTCATTTTCATTTGGTATTAGTTTAAAAAAAGTTGGTTTTTGATTTCATCTCCTCCTTGATTAAAAAAATAAAAAAAATACATTGCATATATTTTGTTCAAATTTCAGGTTGTAGGAAATCAAAAGAATAAGGAATTGCTTGCTTCACTTTTCTTGCTAAAATAAATCGCTTGCTTTAAAAAAAATCGCCGCTTTAGAATAAATTGCTAATATTTCTGCACACTCTAGTATCGTGCTCTTATCCCTTGTTGTTATTTTCATTGCATTATTGGTTGCTTGCATTTTAAAAATCCAAAAAAAATTTCATTCGTGGTTGTTTTGTTAAATCACGTTTAATTTCTGTTTTGCATTCATTTCATCTTGCTTTTATTTTCTAAGGGCAACACCCAAATCCACATAAGGTGTGGAATTTCCTCACCCCTTCCTTGGCCCACAAATTGCATTTCATTATAGAATTTGACTAATAATAACAGTTAGACGTTGGACTTAAGGGTGTCGCAAGCTCACCTAGGGCTTAATTATATCTTGACAAGTTGTCTTCTTTTGACAATTTAATTTCTTGGTGTTTAGGCTATGGCAGAGCAATAATCATATATAAATATTACGACGATTCGTAAATATTACAATGATTGTTTCTCTGAAGGTACTTAAACCTTCGGCTACATTGTTACGGTGATTCGTGGTGCACCAATAACTCTTGTCCGTTGCCTGGCTAAGAACTATTTTGTTGGATTAAGACAAAGTGTGATTATACGATTTTCGGTTAGGAGCTACTAAGGACAGAAAATTTGTAATTAAGTCCTTGCATTCATTTAGGTGCATTAGTTTTTTTAAAAATCCAAAAACAAATCTTTTCCTTTGAAAAAAAATCAAACAAAATCAAAAATCCAAAAACAAGCATTTTTATTAAGTTAGTTTTTTTAGAAAAATAAAAATTCAAAAAAAAATAATCTGTTCAAAAAAAACAAGAACTAAAAAAAAACAACAAAAACATTTAAAAAATCCAAAATAAAAAAAAATCAAATCTCCCTTTTGAAAAATAATGTAACGACTCTAAACTTTTGGTGATTTTATTTGTAAATTAATTGAAATCTTGTGAAATTTTAAACAATAAAATTTGAAAATAAAAATTTATTATTTGGGATACGACTATATTAATATAGCAACTGGTAAATTTTCATCTGATAATATTGAAGTTTGTTTCCCTGTGAAATTCATTTCAAATCAAGCCGGTTAATAACAGTGAATTTATAAGTTTTCCAAAACCAAATTATGTCAACAGGAGAAAATTTATTCAGATCATTCTGAATCAGACTGCGAAATTCGTTTTTCCAAATTTGGACTTCTACTGCTCCGTTTATCTTAATTCTAGCAAAATAGCAGCATTTTTCGGTACCGATTATCGACTTTTGATCGGATGATCGTACCACTGATATCTATATATCGTTTTGATCGTCTCGTTGTGCTGATCTCTACGGTATATTTATTTTCGTATTTTGAAGTCCGATACACAACAGAAACGTTGATAACGATCCGTTGTAACGGTACCACTTTTAACTTTTCATTTTCCTTCGGTTCCAAACTTTGAAGCGTACTGTCCAAACAACAATAATTATTGCTTTGAATGAGCCAGCTGGAGTTTCGTGACCATTGCTTCAAATTCGTTGCTTTAATTTAATACGTTTTCTGTACTCAAGCAAATCGTTGCTTTGAATTCTTCTACCATTCATTTTGCCTACTATTTCTCCTTTTTTTTGGGTCTCATTTTCTCCAGCTCACCATCTTCTTATCTGTCCTCCATTCGATTTCATCTCCGCCTCCTACTTTTCTTTCCTTCATCTCTTCTTCTTGCCACCTCATCAACAACCCACTTCCTCAAAACCAAAGCTTTCGGCAGCACCCCACGTCACCGAACCCACGCCGCAACCCCGTGCTCTGCCATCCGCCCTGGCAACGTCTGACCTTGCTCCGCCTCGACTTTGCAGCCGCCCATAGCCCTGCAACCGGGCAAACCCACTAGGCCAACCAGCTCACCGTCCCCACCAAAACTCCTCCACCCACGACCTGCCGCCAGCTCCTCCGCTCCACAGTAAACCGAGCCTGAGCCCACCTCCTTCAGCCATTGCTCCTCTATCTCCTTCCACCTGACCGAGCACACTCGACCCAAGCTTCGCCTGCTACCACCCCAGCCTCCCCTTTCGCATCCTATCACTTTAACCTCCGCCCCTTCACCTCGCCATCTCCTCTACCCTGATGTGCGTGCGCATCTCTGTCGCCCCGTAGTGTTTTGCTGGTATAAGGTATATATATAATATATTATATAATATTATGTGTTAGTATATATATCTATATATATATATTATATGGATCTATGTATACGGCTATACATATTGTGCACTGTAAGTAAAACTATTTTGTTTATTTTCTCGGTCTATATATATAAGGTATTAGAGATATAAGGTCTGTGCTTGGGTGTTTTCTTAAGTTTATATCAGTTTTATAAAACACTTGTATGACTTGAGTTATATATATATATATAGCATTATTTGTATTGAATAATATGTTTCTGGTTGTGATGTGGCTATATAGACTTTATATTATTAGTTAAACTATGTGCAAGTTTATGCTGAAAACTGCTTTGTATAATTGAACCGTGCTTTTCTTTTTATGAAACTAAGTTTTTATATATGTTCTATTTTGTATAAAAGCCTGTTCGTATACTGTGTTAAAATGAGTTAAATATATATATTCTACAAATATTAACAAAGTTATCTATTTTAAAATCTGGTTGTTTGTATATACACTTATATAGGTCTTATATAGCATGTCATTTGTATCTAAATTTACATATGACCTGGGTGAGCTTGTATTTAAGTAAATTTATATATAAAGGGAAACTGCATAGTAGCATTTGTTGTGTTCGCATATAATAGCAAAATAGGATTTCAGTTGTCTTGTTTTAATAAGAAGGAAAAAAGAGAGTATACATATATCATACTATACTGGTTTTACAGAGTATTATATGAGTGATTCATATAAAAGTTATATATGTATATATTTTTTTTTTTACTTTAGTATTTGAACTTTAGTTTAAGACAATGGATTTTGAAATGCATATATATTTAATTTAATGTATGCTTGAATTTAAAATATGATTTTACATATATGGTTATATACGGTTATATATAAGTTCACTTATACCAATTATCTTCATCGACCCCATTCTGATTTGATTTCGTCAATTTCTTATCTATCAGCTTTGTCTGTCGTGCCCGTTTCGTCATCGAATAGTGTCCACCAAGCGTTGCTTTGGAATTCGTAGCTCATTTCTTTGTCAAATCTATCTAGCCACGGAAGGTGAGCAATCACTCACGATTAACGTTCTTTTATTTATTAAATTTGATTTCAATTGAAACGACAATTGAAATATGATGTTGTAGTTATTTACATTGTTATATATGCTATTATCCATAACTGTTCACCTGTGACATCTGACACCAGTATCTAGTATTATATGCCTGTTATTACTATTATTTATATCTGTTTACCTGTGACATCTGACACCCGTATCGGTTATTTATACTGATGATATATGCCTGTTGTTATATATTTTTTTTGTATCTGTTATCACTCTGCAAGTTCCCTGTAGTTTAGAATTCACTATGGGTTGAAATGATACATACCCGAACGGACTTTAGAATAGGAGAATTCCGTTATGGGTTGAAATGATAAACCCAAGCGATTTCATTTGAATTGAAATTGGGATTACGGGTCGAAATGATATCTACCCGTATATATTTAAATTTCGGATTGAAATGATAAATATCCGTATCACTTAACCATATGATGTATATATACAGACACCGTTGGTCCATATATATAAATATTTTGTAATTGAATTTTTTTTTGGTTTTGGAAAGAAATATATGGTTTTAATAAATGTTGAGCCTTAAATTATTTAATTTAAATTAGGATGGATTTAATACTTATTAGATGTTTAAGTATAAAAAAAAAATTTATATTTTCAAAATAGATTCTGGTAATAATTTGAATAAGTTAAGGTTGGAAAGATAATTTATTAATTAAACCAATTTGAAACCCATTAAAAATTGAGATTTAAGATATGATTTATAACTTGGGTTTTATTTAAATAATTTAATGAATAATTCTTGCTTAAATAAATTTAAGAAAATATTTAGTAAAAATGAAATGTAAGGCTAGTGAGATGATATTGAGTTTATTAAGTGAATATTCCCTGATTAAATAAAAATGAAGTTAAATCAAGAGCTATATGAAACTGTTAAATCTAACTTTGGAAAATGTTGAGTATTAAAGCTTTGAAATATATGGAAAAATAAATGGTATATTTAGAACTGAATTAAATTGATGAATTGAACTTTGAATAAATTTGAATTTGGAATTTGAAGTTGGTTTGAATCGATTTGCTAGACTTGAGGAAATTAAAAACTTTACTTTTAAATCATTATATATATATATATACTATTTTGGAAAATAGATATATTTGAAATGAAATGATATTTGGGTTGAAGTAAGTAAATTTAAATGGCCACGGTGTCATAGTGTATATTTCCACCTTGTAGATAGTTCTGAAGATCCTTAGAGGATGGTTATCCCAAACATCCTTTAAGTTACTTGTATTTCAATTGATATTTCACTTGAGTTGGATTTATTAGTATAAGAATGTTAATCCTGACTCGAGTGTTTTGTGTTTTGCTTTACGCTCGGGTCAGACCGAGTGATACAGCATTTGAGACTCACCCTTGGAGTTTGGAGCTTCCTTTGGAGATCTAATTATCGCCTCAGCTTTGATTTGTTCAAAGAAGTCATCTATTCGTACTGAAGACTTCATTGTATTTGAGATATTCTGTTGTATTTTATTTTTAACTCTGATGTTTATATAGTAGCTTCATGAACTACTATTTTATCTATTCCGCTGCGTATTATTGTATTCTCTGTGTCTGTGATTCTGTGATTGATTTAGTTACTGCATATGCTGAGTTTTGCCAAATTTAAATAACAATCTGATATTTTGAATTATTCAAGTCCGACATGTGTGGATTTATTGTCGATTTGAATGGTCCAAAATACCTGGTCGTTACAGTTGGTATCAGAGCTTTGGCTCTAGGCAAACTTAACATATATGGTAAATTGATTTGCGGAATCACTGTCGTTCTGGCCTCTCCCTAATTATATTCTTATTTGAGTATATCCATCTTCTCTTTTTGAATTTTAATTATCTCATCTTCGTTCGAGTCCTTTCCCTTTTGTTTTGAAACTCCCTTTGATTTAATTTCCCCTTAAATTTTGAACTTCTATCTTGTTGATTTTGACTCATTGAATATTTGAATGATAGGAAACTATCTTGTAATGGCAAAATCAGAAGAGCAGAAAGCAGCCCGTCGGGCACGAAGAGCACTGGCCCGTAAGGAACGGGAGGAAGCAATCGAGGAACGAGAAAGGCTGTGGAAAGAAAGAGCAGAACCGGGTCCTTATGACCATGTCATTTGTTATCGGTGTCAGGAAAAGGGACACTATGCAGTCATGTGCGGGAAGAGGAATGTAGGAAAGAAGAAAGAGGGCAAGCGTTTTCGATCCAAGATCTTCTGTTTTAGATGTCGTAGTGAGGGGCACTTTCCCAGTCGCTGCCAGAAGGTGAAGAAAGTGAAATCTGCACCCACTACATCAGTCGACCTATCAACCATTTGCTATCACTGTAAGAGGCCTGGGCATATAGCCAGGAATTGTTCTGTGCGAAAGTATGGAAAGAAGGTTGCGTACCCGCAGTTCATTAAGGAAGATGGGGGTGTAGTACACCTATGCCAGAAATGCAGATGTTGGGGGCACATTGAGGGGGAGTGTTCTGGACCCGTTAATGTACCACCTGGAAGAATTAATACTGATGCTTTGTTTATGTAGGAGTGGTAAACCTGTGGACCTTTTGTTATCTGTTGTATGTTAGGTTGCTTTAAGCGAACTCTATTGTATCTTTTGCTTAACTGAAGTTGTCAAACTGGAGACATTTATGCTTCTGTTTTCGTATGTTATGAATTCGAGTCTTTCCAAATTTTGAATGGAAATTCTTTTGTATCGATATAGGTTATGTATCTCTAATCTTAGTGGGGATTTGCTTCGATTAGGATTCCTCTGAACTTTGGAACGTTCCTTACGGTTCCAAAACTCATTCTTGTCTCTCCCTATTTGTATTCTTTTGATTCTAGAGTATCCCATAACTCCACTTCGAATGATCTTTATAAGAATAGGGTCCCACCAATCTTTGAATGAGTGTGAAGGGGTGAAATTCCTTCACAATTGGCATTGATTCACCGGAGATTTTTATATTTTTGGTTTAGATGTCGCTATCTCTTGCGATCGAATGTTGATTGCCTTAGATTTCCGCATCGATTATATTCTTGAAGTCACGGTTGACCCGGTTAAGGTCGCCCGCGATTTATATAAGTGTATCCATCTACTGTTTTGTAATTAATTATCTCATTTTCATTCTAACTTATTTTTGAATCAGAATCCTATTTGATTAGTGTCCCTCTAATTTGAATTTCTATCTTTGTTTTGAAATCCATTCTTGAACCATCCTTTGAAAAATCAAGCTTGTTTATATTTTAAAAATTGTTTTATATATCGAAATTATTATATTCTTTATATAAAAGTGAAATGTTTCCGATAAAGATTATAAACCCTTTAAAATAAGAATTTGAGGTTTCGAAAGGATTCGTAATTTTGAAAAATTATATAAGAAATTGAGTTATATGAAAATGATTTATAACTGAAGGGTAAAATTTGAAATTCGAGAATTGAATTCCGGTATTTTGAAATTGGTTTTAAGATCTTGGAAAATATATGAAAATAATATGATTTAAAAGTATTTTCTGAATAAGAAATGTTTCAAATGATTTTTTTTAAGTTCTGAATGATTTCAAAGACAATTTCAAAGGAGTTTGAGAAAATAAAAGTCCAGAACTCACTTATGTCGCTGGAAAATAATTTCGGTGATGAGTGCACGCATCATCGACATTGATTTTCGAGTCTCAGAGTGAGGGAAAGATCACTTTAGTGGCATTGCTACGCGAGTGATTTTGCGAAACAATTTTTGATTTCAAAATTCAGAAGTAAGATTTGATATTCGAAAGATATATGTATATATATATATATATATTTGAAACGATTTGAAATGAACCGGTGTTCAGTCCTCGAGTTTGGATTTGATATAACCCTATCTATTCAAATTGATTTACTGATTTGTTGCTGATTTCTAACTCTTGAATTTTAAAATGATTTCTTCAGCTATTTTGAAGGTTCGAACACTTCCAAATCAAGGTTAACTTTTCAAAGCTGAGAAATTTTGAAAAGTATTTTGATAAAGTATATAAGTTTGTTTTGAATGTTTAAGTATGAAGTAATACGATTTAAATAAGTTGAAACTGTTTGGTTAAGTAAATGAATAAGAAAATTTTAAATTCTCTAATATGAAATTTAGATTTGAAATGTCTTGAGAAGAAGTTGGTCTTCAAAATATTTGGAATAAAAGTTAGTTTAAATGTTTTAATTTAGTAACATCTTTATGAAACTATATATTTAACTAGTTGGAATAAATATATAAGTTGTATGTATGCTGTTTTATTCGCATAATTAATTTGATCCTTATATAAGATGGACCTTATATAGGTATAAGATGGTTTTGAAAACATTTGATTTTGGAAATGAATTGGTTGACTTAAATTATATTGATTTGGAAATTTGGATTTATTTTCTAAATCTATTATTTTGGAAGTTTTGAAAACTAAAGATATATAATTTAAGAAGAAATAATTTGGTGAAATCGTATATGATTTTGGAAGTGAATTGATATTGAAACAAATTGAAATTTGAGAACCTTGTATTACTAAATACTTGATTTGGGAGTTGTCGAACTTATATAAAATTGACTTGTATGAGTATGAAATTGATTTGAAAACTATAGATTTGAAAGTGAAATCTTATATAATTGAAGTGAAATCTTATATAATTGAAGTCTATATAAGTATGATTTGATATACTATTGATTTTGGAAAGTAACGGATTTGAAAATTTAATCTTATATATAATGGATTTTATATAAGTACGATATTTGAAAGTGATTTGAAAGGGTACTATATGATACATATTTTCAAAGTAAAGATATGGAAAGTGCCTTCTGCTTGATATCCGATTTGTGGCCACATCTTGGATTCATTCTATCGATATTATTCTCTCTGATTTTTGGTTTTCCGGATATGATACTCGAGTGTCCTTCGAATTCCATGGCGTTACCCATGGTCTTATGTTTCTCTCGTGACTGCATAGCGCAACTGCCTGGCTGAGTCTTGCCTAGGGGTACGGATTGTTTCCTGGGGGATCCAGGCGTAATCATTGTGTATCCTGCAATCTGTGTAGGTCGCGAATAGTAGCGCAAATGCTTGGCTGAGTCTTGCCTAGGGGTACGGATTGTTTCCTGGGGGATCCAGGCGTAATCATTGTGTATCCTGCATTCTACTAGTCATCATGGCGTAACTCGCAGGGCTGAGAAAGCTTACGGATATGGATTGTTTCCTGGGGGACCCAGGCGTAACCATTGTGTATCTGCGAACCATGGTTGGACAAAGGTTTTGTTCGTTTTGTTTGGATTGTACTTTCCATATCTGTTTTAAAAGTTTTTCAGTATTTTCACTGGGTGTTGAAACAAGTCTACTAAGTACCTGGAGAATTCTAGTTTTGCGCCTGATCAACGCACTACCAGAGTCTACAGGAACAAGGATAAACTTGTTGAAACATCGAGTTATAAAAGTATTTTCGAAAGAAAATTTGTTCGACTATAAAAGTATTTGATTATAAAAGTATTTCCAACAAAGAAATGTTGTATAAATATTTGAAATTGAAATTCTTATGGTTTGAATTAATTATTCATGCCCGGTACTATTATTTTGAATCTACCTTATCTGCTCAGCTTTAATTATTCACCTATATTCTGTTTTCCAAGCCCTCCTTCTTTTCCCTGTTGACTATATCTTTTTAAGTATTGTTTATTTATCTACTATATGGTTTAATAAATATATATAAAAAAATAGTGTTATAAATAGAAAATTTTAGTGTTAAATATTTTAGAAGTTATTAATTAAATACAACATATTTAAAGAAATGATTATTGATTTATTAATAATGTTGAAAGTATCTTGAGATAAATTAATAAATTTATGAATTTTGGATTTAATAGCTTCTTTGTAAAAATAAGTAATAATGTATAAAAGTGTTATTTAAACATAAATGGTATTTAAAATGGAAGCAAGAAATTTTACAAATGGGTTTTGGAAGATATTAAAGTATTTAAGATATTAATTGTTAATCTTGTCTTTTAACCTACCTTTTCTGCCTAGTTGTTCTATTCTCCTACCTTCTCTCTTTTCGGGGACGAAAAGTTTTGAGTGGGGGAGAGTGTAACGACTCTAAACTTTTGGTGATTTTATTTGTAAATTAATTGAAATCTTGTGAAATTTTAAACAATAAAATTTGAAAATAAAAATTTATTATTTGGGATACGACTATATTAATATAGCAACTGGTAAATTTTCATCTGATAATATTGAAGTTTGTTTCCCTGTGAAATTCATTTCAAATCAAGCCGGTTAATAACAGTGAATTTATAAGTTTTCCAAAACCAAATTATGTCAACAGGAGAAAATTTATTCAGATCATTCTGAATCAGACTGCGAAATTCGTTTTTCCAAATTTGGACTTCTACTGCTCCGTTTATCTTAATTCTAGCAAAATAGCAGCATTTTTTGGTACCGATTATCGACTTTTGATCGGATGATCGTACCACTGATATCTATATATCGTTTTGATCGTCTCGTTGTGATGATCTCTACGGTATATTTATTTTCGTATTTTGAAGTCCGATACACAACAGAAACGTTGATAACGATCCGTTGTAACGGTACCACTTTTAACTTTTCATTTTCCTTCGGTTCCAAACTTTGAAGCGTACTGTCCAAACAACAATAATTATTGCTTTGAATGAGCCAGCTGGAGTTTCGTGACCATTGCTTCAAATTCGTTGCTTTAATTTAATACGTTTTCTGTACTCAAGCAAATCGTTGCTTTGAATTCTTCTACCATTCATTTTGCCTACTATTTCTCCTTTTTTTTGGGTCTCATTTTCTCCAGCTCACCATCTTCTTATCTGTCCTCCATTCGATTTCATCTCCGCCTCCTACTTTTCTTTCCTTCATCTCTTCTTCTTGCCACCTCATCAACAACCCACTTCCTCAAAACCAAAGCTTTCGGCAGCACCCCACGTCACCGAACCCACGCCGCAACCCCGTGCTCTGCCATCCGCCCTGGCAACGTCTGACCTTGCTCCGCCTCGACTTTGCAGCCGCCCATAGCCCTGCAACCGGGCAAACCCACTAGGCCAACCAGCTCACCGTCCCCACCAAAACTCCTCCACCCACGACCTGCCGCCAGCTCCTCCGCTCCACAGTAAACCGAGCCTGAGCCCACCTCCTTCAGCCATTGCTCCTCTATCTCCTTCCACCTGACCGAGCACACTCGACCCAAGCTTCGCCTGCTACCACCCCAGCCTCCCCTTTCGCATCCTATCACTTTAACCTCCGCCCCTTCACCTCGCCATCTCCTCTACCCTGATGTGCGTGCGCATCTCTGTCGCCCCGTAGTGTTTTGCTGGTATAAGGTATATATATAATATATTATATAATATTATGTGTTAGTATATATATCTATATATATATATTATATGGATCTATGTATACGGCTATACATATTGTGCACTGTAAGTAAAACTATTTTGTTTATTTTCTCGGTCTATATATATAAGGTATTAGAGATATAAGGTCTGTGCTTGGGTGTTTTCTTAAGTTTATATCAGTTTTATAAAACACTTGTATGACTTGAGTTATATATATATATATAGCATTATTTGTATTGAATAATATGTTTCTGGTTGTGATGTGGCTATATAGACTTTATATTATTAGTTAAACTATGTGCAAGTTTATGCTGAAAACTGCTTTGTATAATTGAACCGTGCTTTTCTTTTTATGAAACTAAGTTTTTATATATGTTCTATTTTGTATAAAAGCCTGTTCGTATACTGTGTTAAAATGAGTTAAATATATATATTCTACAAATATTAACAAAGTTATCTATTTTAAAATCTGGTTGTTTGTATATACACTTATATAGGTCTTATATAGCATGTCATTTGTATCTAAATTTACATATGACCTGGGTGAGCTTGTATTTAAGTAAATTTATATATAAAGGGAAACTGCATAGTAGCATTTGTTGTGTTCGCATATAATAGCAAAATAGGATTTCAGTTGTCTTGTTTTAATAAGAAGGAAAAAAGAGAGTATACATATATCATACTATACTGGTTTTACAGAGTATTATATGAGTGATTCATATAAAAGTTATATATGTATATTTTTTTTTTTACTTTAGTATTTGAACTTTAGTTTAAGACAATGGATTTTGAAATGCATATATATTTAATTTAATGTATGCTTGAATTTAAAATATGATTTTACATATATGGTTATATACGGTTATATATAAGTTCACTTATACCAATTATCTTCATCGACCCCATTCTGATTTGATTTCGTCAATTTCTTATCTATCAGCTTTGTCTGTCGTGCCCGTTTCGTCATCGAATAGTGTCCACCAAGCGTTGCTTTGGAATTCGTAGCTCATTTCTTTGTCAAATCTATCTAGCCACGGAAGGTGAGCAATCACTCACGATTAACGTTCTTTTATTTATTAAATTTGATTTCAATTGAAACGACAATTGAAATATGCTGTTGTAGTTATTTACATTGTTATATATGCTATTATCCATAACTGTTCACCTGTGACATCTGACACCAGTATCTAGTATTATATGCCTGTTATTACTATTATTTATATCTGTTTACCTGTGACATCTGACACCCGTATCGGTTATTTATACTGATGATATATGCCTACTGTTATATATTTTTTTTGTATCTGTTATCACTCTGCAAGTTCCCTGTAGTTTAGAATTCACTATGGGTTGAAATGATACATACCCGAACGGACTTTAGAATAGGAGAATTCCGTTATGGGTTGAAATGATAAACCCAAGCGATTTCATTTGAATTGAAATTGGGATTACGGGTCGAAATGATATCTACCCGTATATATTTAAATTTCGGATTGAAATGATAAATATCCGTATCACTTAACCATATGATGTATATATACAGACACCGTTGGTCCATATATATAAATATTTTGTAATTGAATTTTTTTTGGTTTTGGAAAGAAATATATGGTTTTAATAAATGTTGAGCCTTAAATTATTTAATTTAAATTAGGATGGATTTAATACTTATTAGATGTTTAAGTATAAAAAAAAAATTTATATTTTCAAAATAGATTCTGGTAATAATTTGAATAAGTTAAGGTTGGAAAGATAATTTATTAATTAAACCAATTTGAAACCCATTAAAAATTGAGATTTAAGATATGATTTATAACTTGGGTTTTATTTAAATAATTTAATGAATAATTCTTGCTTAAATAAATTTAAGAAAATATTTAGTAAAAATGAAATGTAAGGCTAGTGAGATGATATTGAGTTTATTAAGTGAATATTCCCTGATTAAATAAAAATGAAGTTAAATCAAGAGCTATATGAAACTGTTAAATCTAACTTTGGAAAATGTTGAGTATTAAAGCTTTGAAATATATGGAAAAATAAATGGTATATTTAGAACTGAATTAAATTGATGAATTGAACTTTGAATAAATTTGAATTTGGAATTTGAAGTTGGTTTGAATCGATTTGCTAGACTTGAGGAAATTAAAAACTTTACTTTTAAATCATTATATATATATATACTATTTTGGAAAATAGATATATTTGAAATGAAATGATATTTGGGTTGAAGTAAGTAAATTTAAATGGCCACGGTGTCATAGTGTATATTTCCACCTTGTAGATAGTTCTGAAGATCCTTAGAGGATGGTTATCCCAAACATCCTTTAAGTTACTTGTATTTCAATTGATATTTCACTTGAGTTGGATTTATTAGTATAAGAATGTTAATCCTGACTCGAGTGTTTTGTGTTTTGCTTTACGCTCGGGTCAGACCGAGTGATACAGCATTTGAGACTCACCCTTGGAGTTTGGAGCTTCCTTTGGAGATCTAATTATCGCCTCAGCTTTGATTTGTTCAAAGAAGTCATCTATTCGTACTGAAGACTTCATTGTATTTGAGATATTCTGTTGTATTTTATTTTTAACTCTGATGTTTATATAGTAGCTTCATGAACTACTATTTTATCTATTCCGCTGCGTATTATTGTATTCTCTGTGTCTGTGATTCTGTGATTGATTTAGTTACTGCATATGCTGAGTTTTGCCAAATTTAAATAACAATCTGATATTTTGAATTATTCAAGTCCGACATGTGTGGATTTATTGTCGATTTGAATGGTCCAAAATACCCGGTCGTTACAAATAAAATCTTTTTGTTAGATATTTTTCCTTATAAATAAAAAATAAAAAACAAATTTTCACTTTATTTCATTTTCTAAACCTTGCTTCATTCTCTTAACTTGATTCTCACTTCTTTCTCTCCTTGACCTTTTCACTTGTGCATGAGTTCTTAGACTCATGACACAACAACGAATCGTTTAACCATAATAAACGATTCTCTAACAAAGATGAACGAAAATCCTCCTCGAACTCTCATGGATAGAATCTTTCTCGATAGAGTTTCTATCCCTTCTTGTATCACACTACCTACCTCAGCGAGTAATCATTTCAAAATTCATTCTAATCATATTGCCACGCTCCCAAAATTTGGCAATTTTGAACATGATGACCCATGCATTTTCCTAACAAAATTCGAACATATATGTGCAACCATTAAACTCCAACAATTATGTGATGATGGAATCAAACTTTAGTTAATTCAATTTGCCCTTATCGATTACGCTGAAAAATGGTGGTATATCTTACCATCGAACTCGATCAAAACTGGGGAAGATTTTGTTAAAGTTTTCTTTAAAAAGTTCTACCCCTTGGAAAAAACCACTAAAATTCAAAACAAAATTGTGAATTTTCATCAATTCTAAGGTGAATCTTTCGGAAAATATTTTGAAAGATTTAAAGAGCTTTTGATAAAATGTCCACACCATAATTTTGAAAAATGGACACTTTGCCAAATCTTATACGATGGATTTGAAAACAGTTCACGAACCATGCTTAAATCGATGTGCCAAGGCAATTTTCTCGCTCTACATCATGATGATGCTTGGCAATTCCTTGAAAACTTGGCCGAAAAGTCATCCCAATGGGAACGTTCTAACGAAAAATCAATTTACTCACGATTGAACGCACACTTAATAGGATCATCATTAGCTTTGGAAGCCAAAATCGATGTAATGATCAATAAATTCGACAATGTTTTCACATCCAACCAAATGAACCAAGCTTCCCAACCAATATGTTATAAATGCAACGATCGGAATCATATAGCCGATCGGTGTCCTAATTCGATTGAATAACTCAATGCTTTTAATAAGGTTAAAAATGACCCGTTTTCTCCAGCGTACAATCCTGGTCGGAGAAATCACCCTAATTTTGCATGGAACCAAAATAATTCCAGCACGAATTCGGTTCATCCCAACTTTCAAGCATTTTCGAACAATGCTTCGAATCCTCCCTTTCAACCTAATCACTTTCAAAAAAATTTGTGTCTCTGTCTCAAAATCAACCACAACAATCTTTTGCTCCTCAAGACGATAAACAATTGACTTCACGTGAGAAAAATCTTGAAACTTTGGCTAAAGAAACCACTCAAAGCCTCCAATCAAATAGCAATTTGCAAAATTTTTTAACCTCGTACATGCAGAATACGAGTCAATTAGCCACCTCATTGAGTGAACGTGAACGAAGCACATTCCCAAGTCAGCCAGTTTCGAATCCCAGAAATCAAAACATGAATTCGAATCAAGCCCATGTCATTCAAGATAGCTACGTAAACCAAATGAATGCTATCACGACTTTGTGTTCCGGTAAACAAGTAATCAAGTTGTTAATCCAAATGATTTACCAAAAATCCTCTTGACACTTCGAAAACAACAAGCAATTCAGAACAAAACATTGAGCCAAACATCGAATCAAATGCAATCCAAATTCTTCTTCTACTCAAGTAGACCGACCTACTGAGTATCATGTTCCATTTCCATACCATCTTTGACCCAAGAAACACTCTGATCAAATGGAAAAGATGTTGGAAATTTTTAAACAAGTCAATGTAAGCATTCCTCTTCTTGATATCGTTCAACAAGTCCCAACTTACGCTAAGTTTCTGAAAGACTTGTGTACTCAAAAACGACACACTCATGTACCCAAGAAAGATGTCTTAGCTGCCGGTCTTAGCAAAGTATTGTCCCAATCAATTTCCGTCAAATACAAAGGTCCTGGATGTCCGATGATCTCATGCACGATAGGAGACAAACAATTAACATGTGCTTACTAGACTTGGGTGCGAGTGTTAATTTAATTCCTTATTCAGTTTACCAGCAATTTGGCTAGGGTGAACTAAAATCGACGAAAGTAACTCTTTAATGTGCTGATCGTTCGATAAAGAAACCCGTAGGAGAAATCGAGAACGCACTCATCAAAATTGGTCAATGTATATTCCCTGTCGATTTCATCATTTTAGAGACACAACCCGTTAACAATCCGATGAGTTAAATTCCATTGATTTTGAAACGCCCCACACCCCTTAATATACCCAAAAGGACATATTAAAAGGCATGGTGCGTTATAGGTATAACCGAAACTAACAGAGACTAAGATTCACAAGACAAAAATAGGTAAAAACAACGGAAACTAAAATAATAACTTATTTAAAACAAAAGCTTCATAATTGCTTCATAAACCAAATAAGTCAAAATCAAAATACAACATACATGTCTCAAAACCCAACATGTCACATGAAATAAAAACTCATATTCTCAACAAAAATCAGAATACAAATATCCCTCATAATAAGCCAGTACACAAAAAGAGCTAAAGCTAGAATAAAAGAAATACATGGCAGAAATTTTCTCCAAGAATCCTTCGAGTAACCGCAATCTATTGTCCTCTCCCTTGATTTCCTATGGGGGAAAGGGGAAAATAGAGGAGTGGGTCAGACTAAAAGTCTGGTGAAAGATAGTAACTACTAGAATCTTTAAGCAAAGTAAAAGTAATAGACCCTTCCATAGTTCTAGTATATAAAAGGAAATAAAGGAAATAGGAAAGAGATAAACTGAAAATAAATACGATTAAACTATTGCTCAATTAATAAGATAGGTTTACTTTGATTGTTTTTACTTGTCCTTGATAGCTGCTTTGATTAGGCTGAATCCCTAATCCTAATTTAATTAGACTGAAATCCTAATTCTACCATTTGATCGGCCTGCTACTCGATAGTACCTACTGTGGACTATGTAGGATCGATTTCACCCTAGAGGGGGGGTGAATAGGGTGATACTATCAATTATAAAAATTTATTGCGGAAGTATATAAAATAATTTCAACACAAATCATAGAATAATAGCAGCACAGATAATAGCAGAATAAAAACAGAACACACAGATTTACCCAGCTTCGGCAAAACCCTGCCTACGTGCTGCCCCCAAGGTTTCTACTAGAAATTAGATAGTCAGACGCTTACACACGTAAACTCGCGACACCCGCTATCGACTAACCTAACTCTACGCTCAAAACCCTACCACAACCCAGCCATTGAGTTACGAATTCTCAAACTGCGCCACGTAGTTTGTCCCCTAGTCACACGACTAGAAATTACAACTGTTTAAAGAAGAATTTAAATTTAAAAACAAAGTAAACAATAAAACCCTAATTTTAAATTAAAATCCTTATATAATTATAAACTAATACAAAGGCCGGCTAATTATTCTTCCCCTTTTTCTTTTATCTCTATGTCGGCCTGTTCCTTTGTGTTTGTGATAATGGCGGCTCTTTAGCTTGTTCAGTCGTTGGTCAATCTGAAATTAGGGCTAGTAATTTGGAGCGCCGATTGCCGATCGTTCATTAAATGGCTTCAATGCTTCTTCAATTTAGCTTGTGGTCGCCTCCAATTAGTCGAGTTTGAATGATGCTTGAATTGGTACGTGTGTTCTTTTTTAGATTTATATTATACTCGACTTTAATTCGAGTTCCTAATTGATTCTATGAACTGTGATATTGCTTGAACTCGAATGAATTCCAAGCCGATGATGATATGGGTTAATATAGGGTTCGAACCCCCTGATTTTCGTTCGTATATTTTATACGAATTCGTCTGATAATTATCGATTGGCCGTTTGATTTTGTTTTGATGCTGGTGATTGTTCTGACTTGCTCAATTTTGTATATTTGATTGCTTGATTTTCACGGCTTCGATTTCTGACTTGGTTGATTTCCTTGATTGCGTCGGCTTCGATTTTAAGCTGTTCGATCTTTTCCTGGTCACCACATTTATGACTTTGATTTGAAACATGACTTTCTTTGACGATGCTCTGTTGACATCGGCATGACTGTTCATGTCTGTAGCATACTCGACTTTAGCATTGCTTTGAACTGTGCATGTTGTTTACTGATTCGACCTAGATCATATTTGTTTTCATGTATATTGATGTTGTCACTTTGATACACCTGACTTTTGATTTGATAAAAAGTTTTCTTGTATCCACACATCTCTGGTCTCTGTTGCATATATTCTTCACTTGTGCATATTGCTGTTCAGTCTGGATTGTCTTGATTGCATTAAGCTTTGAGTTGTTTTGTATGCTATGCACTTTGTTTGTACTTCACTATTGAGTTGCATTGCTCCATGTATATATATGCATTCATGTATGTTTGGTATGTGGTCATCATATATGTGCATACATACATTTGTCTTTGAGCCTGGGAAGTTTGGTTTCATTGTAGTTCACTGTTCTAGCTTGATTCTGGAGGCACTGACTTCATCATGTCTGCACTTTGATAATCATGTTGCCAGGCTTGTGTATATATGCACATGTTAAAAAAATCACTTTCGTGTGCCTGGTTTCTTTTACTTGTGAACTGCCTTTGTTCCTGTGCATAGCATATTGAATTGTTTCACTGATGCATCACTAGTGTTGCCATTTACTTGAATTCAGTTGCATTGTGGACATTGTTTCAACTCCACTTGATTCTTGTTTGCTGCCTTGTTTCTTATGTTTGGTCTTGGCCAGTCACTTGTTAAGGCTTGTATTTGTAGTGCACCACTTCTTATGTGCATATTGTCTTGACCATTTTATTTGAATTTTTACATTCAGATTGCACCTGCGTTGAATCCAGCTTATAGCTCGGGTTTGACCTTGTGCTCGTATCGTGATTTCACTTGAGCGGAACCCGGCTTTTAATTGGGGTTTGACCTTGTGCTCACCCGTGCTTGTAGATTTATCAAGTGTATATCAGTATGCACGGCCTTGTGGTATGTACAGTGATGCACTGTGCATGTCACAAGCTGTTCGTGTTTGATGAATTCAGAATTAAATGATGACGAACAACCCAAATAACCGAGGCAAATAATATTTTCAAAATTACATTTTATTTTATACTGCAAAAATATTTCTTTTTCAATTTTACTGCATCAGTGTGTATTTTTGCAGATTGTTCAGATGCTGGATTCAATCTGGAATAGAGTCGAAGATAAAATACGAGTGAATGAGCGATATGTAGTGAGGTGCTAATGTATAGTGAAAAATGTGATGTAATTGAAATTGTATTGTAATTGAAAAATTGTATATAGTGAGAGCTTAAATTTGTACTATTCAAAATTGTAATAAATATTTGTTTAAATAAAATATCTGTTTGAATTTAAACTCTGTGTTATTTATTTTATTCAGCAAATATTTATTTAATCTGTGAAAATAGAATAGTGCATTAAAAAATACATTTAAATGAATATATATATGTTTATTATCATCAAAAAAAATCATATACCGCATATTCAACAATCTCCCCCTTTTGATGATAACAGACATATATTTAAGATTTTGAATTTATTAAATGTATTTGATCATTCAATTTGCCCCCTCCCCCTATTTGAATGCTCCCTCTCTACATAAAGCTCCCCCTTCATATATGCATGAAGATAAATATTCCAATGAGCCTTTATGCAAATAGAAAATATTTGACCTTTATTTATCAAAATCTTAACTTTTCTCTCCCCCTTTTGTTATCAGCAAAAGAGTAATAGTGTTAGAAAAATAGAGATAAAGTGATAGATATTAATACAATATTAATTCCCAATCGAGTATAAATATTAAATTTCAATAAAAAATCAAACAAAAATCATAAATATTCCGTTTGACACATATTCCACTTTAGAATGATTGGGATAATGTCATCATATAAAACCATATAGTTGTGTCTATTTGTGGTATATTTATATCAGGAATTTGAATATCTACTAACTATGCATAACTGTTAGGACTTTTAAATGAGATTATTAGTATTCCAAATTTTTAAAAAATAAATGAATTCAAGTATCTTCTAACCACGCATAACCGTGAGGACTTTTAAATGGGATTAGAATCAACTTGTCTATTTAATTAATCAATTTTGATATGCGTTCCATACATGCATAACCGCGAGGACTTTTAAATGAGCATGGAAGCACATAATCAAAAATCCAAGTAATTCACCCATTCATAACCGTGAGGACTTTTAAATGAGAGTGAAAACTTGGATGTTTTTATTTGCTAAAAATATAATAAAATGAAAAACGAATGATTCCTGTTTAAAATACCACATATTGACATATTATACTGGATTTTGATGAGTGATGGTCGATAGAAATATGATAGAAATAGAAATGGTCATGGAATTTTTACCAAACAAAAGTTTTCATAACTCTTGTTTAAATTTCCAAAGAAATTTACTAATTATACTGTCTCAAGTTATAATATATGATTAATATCAACACTCATCACTTTTTCAATCACTATTTATCTTTTCGATAATTAGTAGGGGGTCAGATTAGTTAATGTAGTTATTTAAAATCAAATTCAAAAAATAATTATAAAATCAAATTTTCTAAATTGACTAATCTGAAACAAGGTCAACAAATGATTTTCTAGAAGGGGTTTTAGAAAAATGTCTGCTATTTAAAAAAAACATTTCAAGTGAAAAATATGCAGATGTTTTCTTTGAAAAACGATGCAGCTATTGAATATCTCAATATAAATCACGTTCCATTAGTAATTTTTCTATCAACTAGATTACCAGTGTAATCTACATCTGAATTTTCCTTCAACTCAAGATTATCATCAATTGAATGTTATAGACAGACTGTGAAGTTGCAACAATTTCTTGAAATCCTTTTTACAACTTTTAAATGAAATTCTTTTGGATTTTAATTGAAGCCGTGCCAATAAAAAAAACCATGAAAATAGAGTCAGCCAAATGTATCATCAACCAATAGAACACCTTCATTAATCCAAACTAATCTATATGAAATAGTTCAAAGACTCAAGAGATTTTTAAAGTGTTCTTGACATAGGAATATAATTGGCCAACAATTTAGAAAAAGTCAGAATCATTATCAACAGTCATTTCATTATCACATTACTGGCTGATTTAATTCAGATTATGGTGTAGATTATCACATTTAATATAATCGTTCAAAATAAATATCCCATTACCTGTTTTACCTTTATGATAATTTTTCGTTGTTGCCTATGTGATTCTGCCACCTTTATACTAGGCTAAGGAACTTTGATTTTCCGCCCATTGTGTGTCTGGAACAGCCAGAATCCAGATAACACCGTTGTTGTTCCTTAGCCTGCCACCACACCTACACGATAAAAGATATTTGTGACCTATTTGTTTTTATAGGTCCATGGTTGTTAGTGGCAAAATATTTTGAAAAATAATTTTGTGGAGACCCATAACTATTTATATATGTTCCTTTTGGCACCCAGACTTGTTTAACTTTGAGGGATTTTATATTCGTGCCTTTTGGAACCCAAATTGGTATAGTTTTCATGTGTTTGGGTCTATACCAACAATTATTTTGATTGTGTCCAATTTTTCTACAAATAGTGCACTCGGATTTAACTTGATTAATTTTGCTTCTAACATAATCAAAGTGAGTATACCCAAGTCCTTGTCTATCAGTATTAACAGTTTGTTTTTCTATTAGCATATTCAACGATCTTTCACTTTTGGAAAATTTTCCTAAAGTCGTTGACAGTTTTGTTTTGAGAGATTCATTTTCATTCAATAATTGTGTGCACCTTTTAATAGAATTCTCTCTCCTAATATTTTTACTCTCTTTTAAAATCAGAATTTCATTTTCAAGCGATTTAATTTTAATTTCTGATTTTTTAATCTCTTCTTCAAACGTTGGACACTTATCACACTTAGGGCTTTTGCTTTGATAGTTTTTAACCAATTTATCAAGTTGTTTATTTAAATCTATCAAAGTATCTTTTTGTGATTCAAGTTTAGCGTATCATTCCCTAAGTCGTTCAAAACAGCCATTTACTTCGTGGAAATATATAAGTAATTCTGAGTGAGTGAGTTTTGATACCTCGCTTGGCTCGTCATCATCGTCACTGTCAGTTATATCACCTCGAAGGGACAAATCTCCTTTCTCACTCTCACCGCTAGTACTTTTATTATCTTCATCACTTGTATTCCACGTGGCTGCAAAACTTCTCCTTTTTTATTTCTTTTCTTGGCCGTGTCGATTTCAAGGACAATTGGGCTTGATGTGGCCAAGTTTATTGCACTTATGGCCGATGATCTCCCGCTCTTCTGGGTTGTCTAGTGCTTTGATTATTCTGCTTTTAAATTGTTGATTTAGAGCTGGATTTCCATATATGTGATTCCACTTTTTGAATTTCTTCATTAATAGTGCCAGCTTAGCTGCTCCATCATCATCGTCATCACCTTCACTTTCTGTTGTTCCTTTGAGAGCTATCGATTTCTTTCGAGTATCACTTCCTTCTCGTTCTTCCTTGAATTTCATCTCTAACTTGTAAGTGGTGAGATTTCCGATGAGTTCTTCAACTTTGAGTTGTTTTAAATCTTTCGATTCTTGAATGGCAGTCACTTTTGCTTCAAAACTTCATGTAAGGACTCTGAGGATTTTTCGGACTATCTCCAACTCTGTGTATGATTTTCCAAGAGCTTTTGATTTGTATAGAATATTGGAAAGTCATCCATACATCTCTTTGACATTTTCTTCCTTTACCATTGTGAAGTTCTCGTATTCGCTGCTTAGCATGGCAAGGCGAGATTCTTTGACTTGAGATGTTCCTTCGTGAGTCACTTCGAGTGTGTGCCATATTTCCTGCGCAGTTAGATGAGACACGATTAAATTCAATATGATCCAATGAACAAATAATAGAATTCATAGCTTTAGCATTAGCATTCTGTAACTTATTTTCTAGATCTGTCCATTGATCAATTGGTTTTTCTCTTTCCTGATTATTTATGACTATAATTGGTGCTTTATAACCTGTCTCAACAATATTCCAAGCATCGATGGTTTTCAGACAAAATTTCATTCTATTTTTCCAGTAAGCGTATTCACCATTAAACATTGGTGGTCTAACTATGGACCGACCCTCTACAAAAGCATTATTAAAAGAAGCTATTTTAAAAATTCAAATTTTTAAAACAAAATCGGTTTTTGAAAAATCAAACTTTTAAAAACAGAAATGGCTTTTGTTCCTAGCTCTGATACCACTTGTAGGATCGATTTCACCCTAGAGGGGGGTGAATAGGGTGATACTATCAATTATAAAAATTTATTGTGGAATTATATAAAATAATTTCAACACAAATCACAGAATAATAGCAGCACAGATAATAGCAGAATAAAAATAGAACACACAGATTTACCCAGCTTCGGCAAAACCCTGCCTACGTGCTGCCCCCAAGGTTTCTACTAGAAATTAGATAGTCAGACGCTTACACACGTAAACTCGCGACACCCGCTATTAACTAACCTAACTCTACGCTCAAAACCCTGCCACAACTCAGCTACTGAGTTGCGAATTCTCAAACTACGCCACGTAGTTGTCCCCTAGTCACACGACTAGAAATTACAACTGTTTAAAAGAAGAATTTAAATTTAAAAACAAATTAAACAATAAAAACCTAATTTTAAATTAAAAGCCTTATATAATTATAAACTGATACAAAGGCCGGCTAATTATTCTTCCCCTTTTTCTTTTATCTCTATGTCGGCCCGTTCCTTTGTGTTTGTGATAATGGCGGCTCATTAGCTTGTTCGTTCGTTCCTCAATCTGAAATTAGGGCTAGTAATTTGGAGCGCCGATTGCTGATCGTTCATCAAATGGCTTCAATTCTTCTTCAATTTAGCTTGCGGTCGCCTCCAATTAGTCGAGTTTGAATGATGCTTGAATTGGTACGTGTGTTCCTTTTTCGATTTATATTATACTCGACTTTGATTCGAGTTCCTAATTGATTCTATGAACTGTGATATTGCTTGAACTCGAATGAATTACAAGCCGATGATGATATGGGTTAATATAGGGTTCGAACCCTTTGATTTTCGTTTGTATATTTTATATGAATTCATTTGATAATTATCGATTGGCCGTTTGATTTTGTTTTGATGCTGGTGATTGTTCTGACTTGCTCAATTTTGTATATTTGATTGCTTGATTTTCACGGCTTCGATTTCTGACTTGGTTGATTTCCTTGATTGCCACGGCTTCGATTTTGAGCTGTTCGATCTTTTCCTGGTCACCACGTTTATGACTTTGATTTGAAACACGGCTTTCTTTGACGATGCTCTATTGACATCGGCATGACTGTTCATGTCTGTAGCATACTCGACTTTGGCATTGCTTTGAACTGTGCATGTTGTTTACTGATTCGACCCAGATCATATTTGTTTTCATGTATATTGATGTTGTGACTTTGATACACCTGACTTCGGCTTTGATAAAAAGTTTTCTTGTATCCACACATCTCTGGTCTCTGTTGCATATATTCTTCACTTGTGCATATTGTTGTTCAGTCTGGATTGTCTTGATTGCATTGAGCTTTGAGTTGTTTTGTATGTTATGCACTTGGTTTGTACTTCACTATTGACTGTTGCATTGCTCCATGTATATATATATGTATTCATGTATGTTTGGTTTGTGGTCATCATATATGTGCATACATACATTTGTCTTTGAGCCTGGGAAGTTTGGTTTCATTGTAGTTCACTGTTCTAGCTTGATTCTTGAGGCACTGACTTCATCATGTCTGCACTTCGATAATCCTGTTTCCAGGCTTGTGTATATATGCACATGTTAAAAAAAATTACTTTCGTGTGCCTGGTTTCTTTGACTTGTGAACTGCCTTTGTTCCTGTGCATAGCATATTGAATTGTTTCACTGATGCATCACTAGTGTTTCCATTTACTTGAATTCAGTTGCATTGTGGACATTGTTTCAACTCCACTTGATTCTTGTTTGCTGCCTTGTTTCTTATGTTTGGTCTTGGCCAGTCACTTGTTAAGGCTTGTATTTGCAGTGCACCACTTCTTATGTGCATGTTGTCTTGACCATTTTATTTGAATTTTTACATTCGGATTGCACCTGCGTTGAATCCAGCTTATAGCTCGGGTTTGACCTTGTGCTCGTATCGTGATTTCACTTGAGCTGAACCCGGCTTTTAATTGGGTTTGACCTTGTGCTCACCTGTGCCTGTAGATTTATCAAGTATATATCGGTATGTACGGCCTTGTGGTATGTACAGTGATACACTGTGCATGTCACAAGTTGTTCGTGTTTGATGAATTCAGAATTAAATGATGACGAACAACCCAAATAAGTGAGGCAAATAATATTTTCAAAATTACATTTTATTTTATACTGCAAAAATATTTCTTTTTTAATTTTACTGCGTCAGTGTGTATTTTTGCAGATTGCTCAGATGCTGGATTCAATCTGGAATAGAGTCGATGATAAAATACGTGTGAATAAGCGATATGTAGTGAGGTGCTAATGTATAGTGAAAAATGTGATGTAATTGAAATTGTATTGTAATTGAAAAATTGTATATAGTGAGAGCTCAAATTTGTACTATTCAAAATTGTAATAAGTATTTGTTTAAATAAAATATCTGTTTGAATTTAAACTCTATGTTATTTATTTTATTCAGCAAATATTTATTTAATCTGTGAAAATAAAATAGTACATTAACAAATACATTTAAATGAATATATATATATATATGTTTATTATCATCAAACAAAAATCATATACTTGCATATTCAACAGACTAGACGCGGGATAGCTCCCTACACAAAAGGCGATGGTGTCTACGAAAGACACACAATAAGCGCTTGGAACTCAATAGCGACTTATCTCCCCTAATCGATGCCACATGCTCGGTCACCGCTGGTTCGCACTATCTATTGCTCCCTCTTTTGACCTTTTATTTAACCTAGACAGCATAAGCGTGCCCTCGTCTCACTTCAGGCTATTGTGAGACACCGTGTCTATAGAAAATAGGGAATGTTGTTTGTACTGATCCCTGTCAAACAAAATCTAGTTGCGCCCCTTGTCCTAATCCCCATGATTTAGTCTTTTAATTATTGACCTTTTATCTATCCTAAACAGCATAAGCGTGTCCCAAGGGAAATGCTGCCGGTATGGATCTTTTCTTTTAAGTATTGTCCAGTTATCTATCCTAAACAGCATAGGGGAAATGCTGCTGGTACGTATCTTTTCTTTTAACTATTGACCACTTATCTACTCTAAACAGCATAAGGGAAATGCTGTCGGTACAGATCTTTTCTTTTAATTGTTGACTACTTATCTACCCTAAACAGCATAAGGGAAATGCTGCCGGTACGGATCCTACTTTCATCTTTGCTTATTAACTTAGATGTATTATTTAAGTAAGCCTTTATTTTTATCAATTACTATTATTGCTTATTAATTTATCCTAAGTCTTAAAATAAGCACCATAGTTTCCATAGTTTACCATAGTTTCCATAGTTTATCAATTTATAACTTATGTTATAATCATGCTTATTACCCAACCCAAGGTCTAAGTGTGAAAATAAGTTTCTTTCTTCCTTTAATCTTTTTAGTTATAATTCTGAGTTATAATTAGGCCAATCTTCTTAATTCAGTCCAATTAATATTATAATTAGGCATAATTTCAGTCCAATTCCATTTATATTACAGTTTTTATAATTTACATCTTATATTCCATTATTTCAGATTTCTTATAATTTAATCCAATTTCACGTTAATTCTATTCTAATCCATATGCAAAGAAGAAGAAGGAGGAATAAAAGAAAACTGAAAATAGAAGGAAGTCCAAGGCGTAAGAAGAAGATGTAAATAACACATAAATAATAGTAAATAAATTAAAATTCTGTAAATAAACTGTAAATAAATGGAAAAACTATAATTAACAGAATTAACTAAAATTAACTGAAAAGAATAGCTAGAAATAAATAGACTGAAAATAATTCTAAAAACTGTAAATAAAACTGTTGTAAAGGTTATTCCAAAAATCGTAGTAAAACTACATCTATTGGAAACCCTATTATTTTAAATTACTTAAAGAAATTTAAAATAATTACAATCACTCTCCTGTGGTCCCAAGCTCTTCCTTTTAGGTCTTCCCGGATCCACTTAAGGGTATTAAAATATTTTTATTAAAAAGATTCTCTCCTTGGAAAATTATTACTTTTAGGGTCCTTCCTATAAAGGTGAACCCAATTGGAGAAAACCAAGAATGAGAAAAAGTGTTAGGTCTACAGGTCTATTTATAGGGGTAGAAGTGGATCTCAGACCGTTGGATTTGGGGATTTAATATGATGCAACCACGTCATAGGCTGAATAGGAGCCATCAGATGCAAGAAAGGATGAACCAGATTGAGTTAAAGAATGCAGAACACGTAGAAAATAGGCTAACTAACGTTACTGGACGAAGGAATTTTCCTTCTTCCAATTTCTAAGACGGGTAGACCTCCTCTATACCCAGGTCGACCGCCCGGTAGACCTAGGGTGAGGTTAGGTTGACATAGTAGTCAACCTAGCCTATATATATATTTCTTTCCTTGACTTTTTTTAATTCATAACTTAGCCATATTAACTCGGATTCTGACGTTCCATATATGTAAATTGACCAGAAAATTACCACGGACTCAATGGTGCAACTCCCGTGGCTCAATTCTGATAATTATACAATGTTATTTTGTCATTTAATTAATTAACGAATTAATTATTATGGGTTAAATTTCGGGTTGTTACATTCTCCCCTCCTTAAGGGATTTCGTCCCCGAAATCTCTTAGGATAAAAAATGTACTAAATATTTTCATCCAAGTTCTACAACCAACTACTCAATCATCAACCATTCATCCATTGTCCTTAAGTTTTTCTAATGCAATTTATGATACTTATGCAATTAGTGTAGTGTTAATTTCCCTAACTAATGCAAAAGATTAGGCGGTCCACTGATTCAGTTGACCTCCTTTTATGCAATCATGTCTGTGCCATGTATCCAAATGAATGCGAAAATTTCCTAATGATAACTGATAATTCTATATGCATGCTACAAACATCATCCAAATGCAACAACCATGTGAAAATCATCCATTTATAGCAACCATGGAAAACAGAATAAAATGCGCACACATCCATATGCATATGCTCTAGTGTCCTAGTTATGCCGATCCCTAAAGAATAATAGTGCCTAGTGTACCTATATGCGTCCATCAACATCCACTCGCAAACACTTGCAATCACTAGCATACATCTTTCATAACATGTCCTATTAACATGTTTACATCAAATCCTACCATCCATAGGTTAAATCCTAAGTTCTACCCTCCCAAAGGATAATAAAGGAAAGAACCTATTAAAAACTAAAGATGGAAATAGGAAATTCGAAATTTACTATCAACGAATGATGCGGATAAGAAGTACACATTTTCTCCTAATCAATTTAATCTTCTTCGGAGTCTTTTTAACCTCTATAGACTTTATCCAACACGAAAGCGACTTGCGCGGTCTTCCATAAAGAGCTTCGGAAGGTGCCATTCCAATGCTAGCTTGAGAACTACTATCTTATGCAAATTCCACTAAAGGAAGATGCTTTACCCAAGTTCTTCCAAAATCAGGAATATCCATTCTCAACCATGTGTGTCTTACAATTTTACTAACTCCATTTTACTGTTCTTCTTTAGTCTGCTCACATGAATCAACATTCCTAAGTTCTCACTAGGGTCCTATACACTCTACGGAAACTCTATTATTACTTCCAAAAGTAATTACTATTGTCTCCTTTGTAGCCTTACCCCTTTTTCGTTACACCTAGGAAATGATTCCTATCTACTTCACATTTAGGAGTTTAGTTCGGTGTTTATAGTTCCATTTTAAAATTTAAGGTTTCTAAATTTTGAAAACATCAAATCTCAAAATCTGTCTTTAAAAAGTGTTATTTTTGAGTTTCTATTAAATTCAAAAATACTTGGTTACTTATTATTTCCCAACTTAGAGGGGAAAACTTTCAAATTCTAAAGTCCAAAACTTATTCCTCGTTTTATTTTAAAGACCTTTTCAGTTTTATATAAAAAGTTGAATTTTCGAATTCTACTTTTATTAAGTTTTTAATTTCCAAAAACTTATTTACTTTCTCACCAAACCATTTTCTTTTAAAATATCTTTAAACTGTTTTTATGTGTTTCCAAAACATCTTCTTATTATACCTTACGGTCTCATACCTTAAAATATTGGAACTACTTTCTCAAATGAGAAATTATTAACGCTAAAATCTTCTATGAACCTTTTAAAATAGAATTTCATGTTTATGTGAAATTACAAGGAACTTATTTTATATTTTTCGAAATAGGCTATACAAAATAATGCAATTTTCATACCTTGTATATCTCTTTTATGTATTCCTTGTAACTTGCACAAAACATTTTTATTAGTTTCATAGAAAATCATACCATTATTCTTTTCATTCCAATAGATTAAAGTATGTTTAATTTATAATCTTCCATGATAAATATTTTCTAATATCTAACTTACACATTTTCCTTTCAGAAAAACTCATCATCAAAACTGTTTTAATATTTCCATAACTGCAAAAACACTTCCTTATACTTATTAAAAATAATAAGTGTACTTTACAAACCATTTTGTTTCTATACTTAGAAATTACCTTTTCGAAATACATTTTTATTTGGGTTAAAACGGATGTTGCGTAAAACACCGTTACTACAACTCAAAAAAATGCTAGTGTATGGATTCAATTAAATAAATACCAATAAATCACTATGTAAAAATATTTTTCTTGGGAGTCACTTACTATAACAATAGTGTTATAGCCTATGCTCCACTTATTTTTCACGAAAATATTTATTACAACAATAAAAGTTGTAATCTACATTTTCGATACTTGATACACTCTAGGTTTTTATGTTTAAAATCTTTGTTTACTTACAATGAAACTAGTGAGTTATATATATATATATACACTCCATAATTCTTCAAAAAGAATTCCAATTTTTCATTATATAAAACCCAACTTAAATTTCATACCATTCTACAAAAAACCCATATTTATTTTCTAAAAGAAAATATTAACAATGAAAATTTTCAATTCTAACAATTACTTTATTTCCACTTTTAAATTTCAAAATTTTCATTTTATTGGGCTTGGCATAAAGTGGATTTTATTCTTACTCACCTAGGACTACTTTTCCTAAACCTTGGAAATCTCATTCCCTTACACCAAAAGTGACACTTCAAAACTTTGCTCTCAACTGATGAACATGAAGTGTACGAAGAACCTTCTCAAAATGTCTGAAAAAATCGTTAATGACTGGGATAGAATCTAGCTTTCCTAGTGATGAATCAAAGGAATAAAGGAAGCTCAACATGACTGACCCTTGCTGGTCGCAAGAAACCTCAAGAGTCCAACCGCTGCATGTTTCTAGTCTAACGACTCTCCTCTCGCAGTCTAATATTGCTCCATATGTGGATAATCAATCCATACCTAAGATCATCCCATATCCTAAGAATCCCAAAACACAGGCATCATAGTAGAATTCTATGCCTAGGATATAAATTTTCAAATCCCTACAAACCATAGACAAGTGTGCCGATCCACCTATGGGGTTTGAAACAACGATGGGGTCCACTACTAAAGAAATGTCTAAGTGCAAACAACCCACATGAGAACTAGAGATAAAAGAGTGTGATGCCCCAGAATCGAAAAGAGTCCAAATGGGAAAATCAGAAATAGAAATCAAACCTTCAACTGTGACTTTCCTACCTCTATCCGGTCCATTGCTAAAAGGTGCTACATCCAAAGCATGTATCTGTGTTGTAGGTGTGCTTGCTCCCTGCCTCGTCTTCTGAGGACAGGCTTTACTAAAGTGGCCAGGTTGTCCACAATTGAAACACTTCCCTTTCATTGCTGCCTTCCTACAATCCTTTGCGTAATGACCAACCATCCCACAACTCTTGCACTTCTCATTTTTCTTGATCTGCTTTTGAGATCCTCCTTTCCTTTTATCCTCGTCCTTCTTATCTTTCCCCTACTTCTTCTTAGAACTTTCCAATTTAGGGCCCTCCTTAAACTCTCCTTCCTTAGCTGCATCGGACATAAGTTTCATCTCTACTAAAGACTCATAAGTAGCTCCCATCGACACGTGAGTCAACAACAATCCCTAAAGGGGCTGATTCAATCCCTTCGCAAACTTCATAGCTTTCTTGTGTAGCATATTCACCAACTCCATTCCGAACCGCGACAATTCATTGAATTGATTGATGTACTCCTTCACCGACGAACTCCCTTGCTTCAAATTGATAAACCGCTCTAACTGAACACTCTCCTCTTCTTGAGACAAAAACTTCCTATCAAATCGCTCTTGGAATCCATTTCAAGTCACCTCTCTTCCTTCTAACTCAATGACCTCCCACCAATACGAAGCCTCCTCTTTCAGCTGCCAAGATGCTAGCTGAACTCGCTACTGATCATCCAATCCCAATAGTCCGAATATCTTCTCTGTGTCTCTAAGCAAAGCTCTCGCCTCCACAAAAGTCTCCTTACCAGGAAAAGTCTTTCCACCCAAACTCGCAAAATCCTTACAAAGCTTAGAGAAATTGGCGGTGGCAGGTGGGTTGATGGGATTCCTACCCACTGGTGCTGGGTTGGGCGCTTGTCCGTGCACCTCTGGAGTCATGGCTTGTAGATACCTATGAAACCAGGCTAGGACTAGAATGCCCTCGGGAAGTTTCGGGGCATCCGCCATTCTACGAAAAGAAAAGGATAGTTTAGGAAAGAGTCGAAGGGAGACTGAACTGGACTTTTGAGGAGATTTTTATAAAAACTCTTTTATACATAAAAACTATTTCTTAAGAGTTCTTTTCTGAAAACTACGTTCAAAACAAGTTATTTTGGAAAAATACTTTACTTTTAAAAATAAATATTTAGGAATCCTGTAACCTTAGGCTCTGATACCAAGTGAAACACCCCACACCCCTTAATATACCCAAAAGGACACATTAAAAGGTGTGGTGCGTTGTAGGTATAACTAAAACTAACAGAGACTAAGATTCACAAGACAAAAATAGGTAAAAACAACAGAAACTAAAATAATAACTTATTTAAAAAAAGCTTCATGATTTCTTCATAAACCAAATAAGTCAAAATCCAAATACAACATACATGTCTCAAAACCCAACATGTCTCAAGAAATAAAAACTCGTAGTCTCAACAAAAATCAGAATACAAATATCCCTCATAATAAGCCAGTACACAGAAAGAGCTAAAGCTAGAATAAAAGAAATACATGATAGAAATCTTCTCCAAGAATCCTCCGAGAACCGCAATCTATTGTCCTCTCCCTTGATTGCCTATGGAGGGAAAGGGGAAAATAGAGGAGTGGGTCAGACTAAAAGTTTGGTGAATGATAGTAATTACTAGAATCTTTAAGCAAAGTAAAAGTAATAGACCCTTCAATAGTTCTAGTATATAAAAGGAAATAAAGGAAATAGGAAAGAGATAAACTGAAAATAAATACGATTAAACTATTGCTCAATTAATAAGATAGGTTTACTTTGATTATTTGCACTTGTCCTTGACAGCTACTTTGATTAGGATGAATTCCTAATCATATTTTAATTAGACTGAAATCATAATTCTACCCTTTGATCGATCTACTACTCCATAGTACCTACTGCGGCCTAGACGCTAGATAGCTCCCAACGCAGAAGGCAATGGTGTCTACGAAAGACATACACTAAGTGCTTGGAACTCAATAGCGACTTATCTCCCCTAATCGATGTCGCACGCTCGATCACTGCTAGTTCACACTATCTATTGCTCCCTCTTTTGACCTTTTATTTACCCTAGACAGCATAAGCGTGCCCGCGTCTCACTTCAGGCTATTGTGAGACACCGTGTCCATAGAAAATAGGGAATGCTGTTGGTACTGGTCCCTGTCAAACAAAATCTAGTTGCGCCCCTTGTCCTAATCCCTATGGTTTAGTCTTTTAATTATTGACCTCTTATCTACCCTAAACAGCATAAGCGTGTCCCTGGGGAAATGTTGCCGGTACAGATCTTTTCTTTTAAGTATTGACCACTTATCTACCCTAAACAGCATAAGGGAAATGTTATCGGTATGGATCTTTTCTTTTAACTATTGACCACTTATCTACCCTAAACAACATAAGGGAAATGCTGCCGTACGAATCTTTTCTTTTAATTATTGACCACTTATCTACCCTAAACAACATAAGGGAAATGCTGTCGGTACGGATCCTACTTCAATCTTTGCTTATTAACTTAGATAAATTATTTAAATAAACCTTTATTTTTATCAATTACTATTATTGCTTATTAATTCATCCTAAGTCTTAAAATAAGCACCATAGTTTCCATAGTTTACCATAGTTTATCAATTTATAACTTACGTTATAATCATGCTTATTACCCAACCCAAGGTCTAAGTGTGAAATAAGCTTCTTTCTTCTTTTATTCTTTTTAGTTATAATTCTGAGTTATAACTAGGTCAATCTTCTTAATTCGGTCCAATTAATACCATAATTAGGCATAATTTCAGTCCAATTCCATTTATATTACAGTTTTTATAATTTACATCTTATATTCCATTATTTCAGATTTCTTATAAATTAATCTAATTTCGCGTTAATTCTATTCTAATCCATATGCGAAGAAGAAGCAGGAGGAATAAAAGAAAACTAAAAACAGAAGGAAGTCCAAGGCGTAAGAAGAAGATGTAAATAACGCATAAATAATAGTAAATAAATTAAAATAATGTAAATAAACTTTAAATAATTGGAAAAGCAATAATTAAAAGAATTAACTAAAATTAACTGAAAAGAATAGCTAGAAAGAAATAGATTGAAAATAATTCTAAAAGCTGTAAATAAAACTGCTAAAAAGGATATTCCAAAAATCGTAGTAAAACTACAACTATTGGAAACCCTATTATTTTAAATTACTTAAAGAAATTTAAAATAATTACAGTCACTCACCTGTGGTCCCAAGCTCTTCCCTTTACGTCTTCCCGGATCCACTTGAGGGTATTAAAATATTTTTATTAAAAAGATTCTCTCCTTGGAAAATTATTCCTTTTAGGGTCCTTCCTGTAAAGGTGAACCCAATTGGAGAAAACCTAGAATGATTAAAACTGTGAGGTCTATGGGTCTATTTATAGGGGTAGAAGTGGATCTTAGACCGTTGGATTTTGGGATTTAATAGGATGCAACCATGTCATAGGCTGAACAGGAGCCATCAGATGCAAGAATGGAAGGACCAGATTGAGTTAAAGAATGCAAAACACGTAGAAAATAGGCTAACTAACGTTACTGGACAAAGGAATTTTCCTTCGTCCAATTTCTAAGGTGGGTCGACCGCCCCTATACCCAGGTCGACCGGCCGGTCGACCTAGCATGAGGTAGGTCGACCTAGTGGTCGACCTTGCCTATATATTTATTTTTTTCTTTTTTTTCTTTACTTGACTTTTGTTTAATTCATAACTTGGCCATATTAACTCGCATTATGACGTTCCATAATATGGAAATTGACCAGAAAATTACCACGGACTCAATGGTGCAACTTCCATGGCTCAATTCTGGTAATTTCAAAAAGTTATTTTATCATTTAATTAATTAACAAATTAATTATTATGGGTTACATTTCGGGTTGTTACAGATTTCTAGCCGGCCTTTCTTGGCTACTTCAAATGCTCTAATCAATTGTTGAAACGATTCGATGAAAATTTCTTTTGAAAACATGAATTTGGATCTTAACATCTTCAATCTTGAAAATCAATAGAACGAACCACGTGACCAAAAGTTGGAAGTCAGTTCCATTCAAGAAAATTTTGACCACAAAACAGATTACCTTAATAACGAACGCGAGACCGAATACGAACAAATGTTTCAAGATGAGCCCCACGATATTGAAAATACATTTCCATTTGAACCCCTTACTGTTGAGTCAGATCTTCAACCAAATTCTTTGATCGAGCAATCCCCGAGGTTGGAACTCAAACCCCATCCTGATCACCTTTAGTACGCATACTTAGGTGACAACGAAACGTCTCTTTTCATATATCTTCAACTCTCTCTCTTAATCAAGAAGCTTCCCTTCTCTCAATTCTTTCGAAAAACAAAGAAGCAATTGGATGGTCGATCACCGATATAAAGGGAATTAGTCCCGCTCTTGTTCAACATCACATCCATTTAGTTGACGGTGCTAAGCCTGTTCATGACGCACAACAAAGGCTTAACCCAAAAATGGCAGATGCGGTTCGTGTTGAAATTCTTAAACTTCTCGATAAAGGAATCATATACCCCATTTCTAATAGTTTGTGGGTTAGCCTAACTCATGTCGTGCCAAAAAAGTCGAGACTTACTGTTATAAAAAATGATACTAACGAACTCATTCCAACTCGTACTCAAATGGTTTGGCGTGTTTTCATTGATTATCGAAAATTAAATGCTGCAGCACGTTAAGATCACTTTCCTCTTCCCTTCATTGGCCAAATCCTTGAAGGTTTAGCCAGCTACTAATTCTATTGCTTTCTTGATGGTTATTCCGGTTATAACTAAATTCCAATCGTTCCTGAAGATCAAGAGAAAACAGCTTTCACATGTCCTTTTGGCACCTTTGCATATCAACGTATGTCATTCGGCCTTTGCAATGCTCCTACTACTTTTCAAAGATGCATGGTATGACATGATCAAATGCTTTCTTGAAGTGTTTATGGATGATTTTTCTATCTTTGGAAACTCTTTTTCCGAGTGCTTACACCATCTTGAGTTGGTTCTTAATCGATGTAAGGACAAACACTTAACGTTAAATTGGGAAAAATGCCATTTCATGGTCAAACACGGCATTGCCCTTGGGCATGTCATTTCAAACCAAGACATTGAGGTAGTTAAAGCGAAAGTTGATGTAATTACGAATCTACCCATTCCCAAATCTATCAAGTACATTCGTTCATTTCTTGGACACGCTGGGTTCTATTGACGCTTTTTGAAGGACTTTAGTAAAATCGCTCGACCTCTGACGACTCTTCTTGGAAAAGACGTTCCTTTTGACTTTAATTCTGATTGTGTTTTTGCTTTTGAATGTCTCAATAATGAACTCATTTCTTCTCCCATCATTTGTTCATCCAATTGGGATCTTCCTTTCGAAATAATATGTGACGCTTCTAACTTTACGGTTGGTGCTGTCTTAGGACAACGCATCAACAAAATTCTTTATGTCATTTACTACACCAGTATGACTTTAAATGATGCTTAACTCAATTACACGACCACTAAAAAAGAGCTTCTAAAGGTAGTCTTTGCACTCGAAAAATTCCGACCTTATTCGATTGGCTCACACATTAATGTTTACACTGACCATTCCGCTCTTAGATAACTTTTCACTAAAAAGGATGCTAAGTCTCATTTGATCCGTTGAATCCTGTTGCTCCAAGAATTTGACCTTACAATCAAAGACAAAAAAGGACCCGACAATTTCATTGCTAATAATTTGTCACGTCTTCCAAATGAACCATCTTCTTTATCGATCATCGAGAACTTTCCTGATGAATAACTCTTTTCCGTTGCTGTCGATCCATGGTATGCCGATATAGTGAACTATCTAGTCATTAAGCAAACTCCTTCATTTTGGTCGAAACAAGATAAATATAAATTTCTTTCCCAAGTCAAGTACTTCTATTGGGATGATCCATACTTGTTTAAGTACTGTTCCGACCAAATCATTCGATGTTGCATCCTGGATTGTGAAATCAAAAGTGTTCTTTCGTTTCGTCATGACCAAGCTTCTGGTGGTCATTTCGGTCCGAAGAAAACAACAGAAAAGGTGCTTCAATGTGGTTTTTACCGGCCTATGCTTATCATAGATGCATTTGAGTTTTGTAAAACTTGTGATCGCTACCAAATGTTAGGAAGAATCTCTTGACGAAACATAATGCCTTTGAACCCCATTCTTATGATCGAAATCTTTAACGTTTAGGGTATTGACTTATGGGACCATTTCCCAATTCTTTCGGAAATCTGTACATTCTTCTTACTGTTCATTACATCTCTAAATGGGTTGAAGCCATTCCTTGTAAAAAAATGAACAAAAAGCTGTGAACTTCATAAGAAAAAACATCTTTTCGAGGTTTGGAACACCTCGCACAATAATAAGCGATAATGGAACCCATTTATATAATCGTTCATTTGAAACTCTATTGAAGAAATACTCGATAACGTACAAGTTATCCACTCCTTATCACCCTCAAACTTGTGGGCAAGTTGAAGTTTCAAATCGTCAAATCAAACAAATTTTGGAGAAAGCTGTGAATAAAAATAAAAAAGATTGGTCATAGAAATTGACAGATGCGCTTTGGGCTTACAGAACTGTGTATAAAACCAATCTTATGATGTCTTCTTTTACACTTGTATATGGCGAAGCATGCCATTTACCCATCGAACTTGAACATAAAGCATCGTGGGCAATTAAAAACATAAACTTTGATCTTGTAAAAGCAGGAGAAGATAGAAAATTGCAACTTAATGAATTAGAGGAGATTAGGAACGACGCATATGAAAACAAGAAAATTTACAAAGAAAGAACAAAAGTTTTTCATGACAACTCAATCCTAAGGAAAACATTTTCGCCAAATCAAAAAGTCCATTTGTATGACTCTCGACTTCATTTGTTCCCTGAGAAATTAAAATCAAGGTGGAGATGACCATACGTCGTACGTACTGTTTTTCCACATGGTGCCATAGAAGTAGAAAACCCTAGGGATGGATCCATTTTTAAAGTCAATGGTCATTTTTTGAAACCTTACTTGGAGTTGGTGAGTGATCGAGAGGATGAGCTCATGATTCTTCATGAGCACACTACGTCTAGTAAGGAATTTTAACCCTCTCTTGTAAATATGTACATATTTTTCTCCGTTACACTCATTATATCATGTATTGACTATGGGAACACGATCAAAATCAAGTATGGAGGGAGTCTCGTGCTTATTTTGATTTTTCAAGGTTTATTTTTATTATTTTTTGCATTTTCTTTCCAAAACCAAAAAATAGAAAAAAAATCCCAAAACAAATTTTCTTTTTAGCATATTGATTTACTTTTGAAGAAACGCTATAAGATAAGTATATGTTTTTGGTTATTAAATTGAAATTTTTGAAAATTTACTTGTCTCAACAAAAATAAAAATAAAAGTTTAATTACAAGTAAATATGGTTTAACTAGTATATAAGAAGGTTCATATGTGATAATTATGAAGTATGTCCTGATTGTAATCTTTGTTTAAAAGAGTGGTTGAGTTAAAGTAAAGGTGATAACATTTTTAATATTCTAAGTTAAGTAGTGCTAACATGATTTTTCATAACTCTCTCTAAAAAAAGTGGGGTTTTTATAAAAATAAGAAACACTTAGAGTCAGGTGTTCACACGTAAGTGTGTACACTCGCCATGCTCTGTACCCTTCTCACGTAAACCCGAAAGGCAGTGCATGATTGGTATATCTGGCCTCAATTTATCTGAGTTAGGTGTATGTAAATTAAATTAAATTAATAATAATAACCACCTAGAGTCATGTGTTCATACACAAGTGTATACACTCACCACGCTCTGTACTCTTCTTACGTAAGCCCGAAAGGCAGTGCATGATCGGTATATCTTGCCTCAGTTTATCTGAGTTAGATGTGTAAATAATAATAATGTTAATGTTTTTCAAATAGAGAGAGAGCAAGCAATTGAAATCCAAGCACTATTTTCACTTATTTGATACGATTTGTTATTCAAAAGAAATAAAAATACCACTGTGCAAAACTTTGATAATCAACTAAAGGATCCATTTCATAGTTGCACTATGTTATCAACCAAAACAACTAGCTAAACTAGAGTCTAATTGTGATGATAACTTAATTTTTGTTGGAAGTTTTGACGAGTAAAAGGACTAAAATTTCTTGATAATAACCAAAGCTTATATTTAACTTATTTGTGTCAGTTTAAAAGTAAAATTTTCATCTATTTTTGGAAACTTGCATCATGTAGTCGCATTAGAATTTCCATATCGCATTTGGATTTTGTGGGTAATATCCACTGAAAACCCTCACGAGACAACACTCATCCTACTAGGGACACCTAGAGGTTTAACGGCTTGTTGCATACGCTCAATGCAATCGTTTTTCCTACGAAGTGAGTTGGCTGTTTCGAGGTGGGAGCAGTCAACAACTGAGAAAGGTAGCCTCGTGACTCCCACCGGGGACCGGGGAAGAACTGGGATCTGCTCTAAGAATCGTAATAGCTTGATCGCAAGCTGAAACTATTTCATCTCAGTAGAAATTAATTACTTCTTATGAACTTATCTTAGTTTTATTTTATTCGAGAACGAATAAAAAGAAAAGTGTGGGGGTATTTGATGTACACATAAAAGTGCATATTTTTACTTCCATATTTAATCCACTTTTATTTAAATAAATGAGCATATTAAGGTATTTTACATGTTTAAACCAAAATTTAAATTGTTTTCAAACCATCATTTGTTCATCTTTATTTATGGGGTAAAATGGTAATTTTGTGTATGGTTTAATGTGAAAAAATTTATTTGCACATTTTTATTTTTATTTGTAGGGAATAAAGTGCAAAGATGAAGAGGTTTCATGGATGAATGCATGCACACATGTTGAAGGCTAATGAAGAAAGGAAAATAAAAGAACTCATGCAACATGGAGGAGCCCACATGCCCACTACCATATGGTCCATAATTAAAAGCACATGCACATGTTAATGGAGGCTTAAAGGCATGTTAGTGGGGATTAATTATTTACCTAATGATTACTTGGTGGTTACACTTTCTCAAGGGCATTTTAGGTAGTCCCCTAAAATATGAATTAGGGTTTTAAGCATGTATAAATACCCCTTAGTTTCATGTAATCATCATCTTCTTCTTATGCAAGATTGTAGCCACAAATCAAAGTTAAATAAAAATTTCTTTAATGGCTTCTTAGCCTTGGTTTTACTTTCATACAAATTTTTTTATTTCATGCTTACTATTATTGCTCTTTTATTCTATTCTCTCTTATTTACTTTGTGCTCCTTTTATTTCATGTTAGTAGCATAGATTTTATTATTGTAATTAGTTTAGTTTTATTTCAGCAAGTAGTTAGCTCTCTTGTCTTGTAATTAGCTCTCATTTTCCTTTTGTTTTATGTTGAAATCATTTTATGTTAACATGTTTTCAAATATGAGTAGCTAAACCCCTTCAATTTAGGGGTAATAAAGCTCCCATGAAACATATTAAATTAACATAATGATTTCATTTATTAACTCTCATATGTGCTTAATGGAAAATATGAATGATGGTGGTTTATGTTTCTATTTTATTGAATTTTGATAACCTAATAGGCTATGCTTAACTCTATTTAAAGCATAAACTATTTGATCATTTACCTAAGTGATTTTGATAATGAAAGTCAAACTAGAGTCAAAATTTGATGGTTTATGATACTAATTAACAGTAAATAGATCATACTTAAAATAGATTTTATTTTTAATTTTCATGTCATTTTCATGAGTGTTGATAAGTGAGTTTGAATGACGTGTTAGAGTTTGATGATTTAAGTTGTGCTAATTAATAGCACAAATAAATCATACTTATAATAAGCACATCTATCAATTCTACTTAATATTTTAACGAGAGTTTACAAGTGTTGATTTATATGAATGATTGGAAGTGGATTTGCCTCTAAATTGCTCCTTATTATCATAGTTTTATTAACTTTTGCTCTAGCTAATTTTCTACAATTTTCTAGTTTAAAACAAATTTCAAAAACTTTGGGTTAATTTGATTGAGTATTATTAAAATTTAATTCATTCCCTGCGGATCGACCCGTACTCGCATACGTACAACAATTGTATGTCGTGCGCTTGCAGTTTTATAGCGATAATATTTTTTAATGATGGTTTTCTAATCGATAGAAATTTTTGTCGTTATCAACAACCAGTCAAGGTTTAGTGGAGTGAGGATTCAAGAGACTACACTTGGGAGACTATGGATCGTGTGAAAGAAGTTTATCCTGATTTGATGTTAGGATAGCTAGTCGTAGGTTGTATGTGTAGTGTATGTTTGTTTGCTATGGATGCTTAGTACATGTCTTTGTATGTGTTTATGATATGAATATATAGCTTTTTACATAGTTTGAATTATCTCCTTGTTTGCTAATTTCGGGACGAAATTCTTTTAAGGGGGAGTGTGTAACGACCTAGAATTTGATCACTATTTAAATGAATATTTAATTATATTTTTAAATAATTAATAAATGAATTTTTATTAACAAATAAAAATATTTTAAATAATAACTAATGATCATAAAATTGTTTTCAAAATTTGTTTACCAATATATAGTTCATAGAGAAATAGAGAATGTGATAAGAAATTCTTTTCCGAAATACTGATTTTTCATTTGTTAAAAGTTGTTTAAAATATCATAGCACCATTGTAAACACATATATACATATTACAGACTATCCTAACATGGTGTGTACATGTATATATGCTTGTACATGTTTTATCACTTAAGTATATAAACATATATGATTTTATTTATCAAAACTAAGTATATATTAACATATAAATATATCCTTTTTTCAATACATAGTGCAAGAGCATGGCATGAATAGTTGCTTGAGAGGGGGGATACAAGAAGTGGACGGAAAATTAGGGGGGGAGGGGAATGGAGATGCATGCATGCATACATATTATATTCAAAGCACTTTATATTTTTAAAATATTTTCCTAAGCCTATATGTACCCCTTAACTCCTCATTTTACAATCTCTTCTCCACTATAAATTTCCTAAAAGCTTGAGCAAACATATCCATGGATTCTCTTCTTCTAATTTGAGAAAAACCACTTCTTTTCCACTTAAAAACACTTCTACACATATTTCAACACCTCATATTCCAAAATACAAGCACCATCCTCCACTATCCCACATGGCCGAGACCAAACCCCATTAGGCTGAGCCTAAACTCCACATGGCCGAACCCATTTAGGGTGTTCAAGCATCCAAAGTTTTAAATTTTGCAAGATACTAGGTTGTTTCAAAATTTTAGCAAAAGTTCGCTTTGAGTTAGTAAAGTTTCGGTGAGTAAAACTCATGTTTTTGGAAAAGGAAATAACTTGATTTTGATGAACTATATGTTGTGAAAATATAGTGGTTGTTGTGTTGAAATATCATGTTGTTTTGATGACATATGATTATAAGTTTGTGTTAGAGCTTCGATTTGTGATTTGGATGTTAAATGATATGTTTGGATATGGATATGTGAATGGTTGATTATGATATGATGGTAGTATGTTTATGAAACAAAACCAAGTGTATGTGATGTAAATTGTTGTGAAGTTAGCAACTTGAAAGTCGCAAGGAACGCGAGATCTGATTTGAAAACAAAAGCTTGCTTCTAGTTTTGGATTTTGAAAAATGATTTTTTTCAAGTTTTCACCTTTGGTTTAAGTTTTTAAAACTCTTCCAATTGTATTTAAAATAGGTAGTAGCTAGAGCTAAAGTGAAGTTTTCACCTAGAAATCAATTCTAGCGAACTGCGCTCATAGCGATAATCACTATGGATGTAGTTCAGAAAATTTCGAAATTTCAAGTTTTAAGTATTTTCTTTGGGATTGTTTTTGAAAACTCATTTCAAATAAATTAAGTAAGTCAAAATTAAAGTTTTAGTTATTAATAATTTGATTATTTAATTTATTAATTAGGGTAATTATTATTTAATCAATTAATTAAGTAATTAGAGTTTAAGAAATAATTAACCAAGTAATTATTGCTAATTAAGGAAGTTTTAAATAATGAATAATAAAGATAAAAGGAAGTGAATATTATTTAATCAAGTTTATTTACATTAATTAACTATTTAATTAGAGTTAGTTATTTAATTAATTATTATTTAGTTAAAGGTTAATTATCCACTTAATTTGGGTTTAATTCTTAAATGAGTGATATTTAATTAAAGTTTAATTATAAATAATTTTTAGTTAATTAAGGTTTGAAGTATGATTTTTGATTTAATTAAGATTAATTAAAGTTTAGTTGAGTTTTAAACTTATGATTTAATTAAAGCTTACGTATTTTAAAGTTTCTTTTAAAACTCTATCGGTTATTTATTTTTAACCAACTTTCTTGTCTAAGTAAATTGTTTTAAAACCAGAGGATCTCTTGTCCATGCTATTAAGTTGCCAAAAGAATTAAAGTAGTTGTAATAAAACGTTGACACGTTTTATTGAAAGTATGTCGACTTGTACTTATCACAAATACCGCACTTCGAAAACGTGATGAATACAATAGTGTTAATTTCGATAAGCAGATCATTATAATCTAAGCATATGGAACGTATATTCATATCTAAATCTTATACCATGATAGTGGAATGGACCAATATAAACAACTTGACCCTTTTAAAATTATCGAACGTTGGTTTGGAGGGAACATGATCGGACAGCAGTTGTTATTTGAAAACCACTTCGAACCAACGTAAACATTCGAATTGGAAATGGTAAAGACACGGTTCAAGATAAAGACTTTGAAGTGCAAGGGCTAGTTGCTACTAATCCTGAGGGTGATTCCAAAATGGGTGTAGTGGAGATAGCGCCTTCGGTTCTTTCATCTCATGAATGACTTGTATGGATGAGTGCTAACATTGTGTCAACATGTGGAAGCCAATGTTAGCATTCCAAGTGGCAATGCTATAGTAAAGGTAAAGACGTAGCCTCAGGCTGAATCAACCGGGAATGACTAAAATATGGGAGATGCAGCAATGCTAAGTGGGTCGCTCCCATTAAGGTAAGGTCATCCCTATCTAGAGTCTCTACTATCAACTCATGTATGCTTCGGTATGGTTGCTGATCCCAATCAATGGGTGATCTTATTTGGTACTATCCAACAAAGGGTAGGCCGGTCTTGTGTTGGGAGGGGATCCATGTGAGGTCATTGGTTTTATTTTATCTAAAGATGCACTGTGATGGGTGGTACCCCAGTAGCCCAGTCATTATATGAAATCCATTTTCCAATAAGTGCATTCGGTCTTAGTTGTATACCTATTATGCTGGAATTGAATTTATGTAACAATTTCGGCTATGTGAATTATTTATCTGAAACCGTAGACATTATGATAGTATCACTAGAATTCTATATAAAAGTGTTTTGGTTATCGTAAGGTAAAAATGTTAGAACCTCTATTCTATGTTTCAATGACAACAACTATACAACCATATATATTATACATCTTATCAAACTTATAGGTATATACTACAGGAGAACATCATACTCAAAGACATTGGGACTCGAAGACAAACAAAGATATATGGAGCATGTTATGATTAGTAAGGTTATTCCAGTGTATTAAGAGTCTTAGATAAAACATTATGAGGTCTCCTAGAGTATATATGCACACACGATTTCATATACACTAACTAAATTGGAAAACTGAATTTATCGTCCACAGACGTCTGTGATAATACTCGAGAAATTTTTTCTTGAGGCCATAGACGTCTGAGGTTTCCCTACAAACGTCTGTCATTTGAAAAACTGCAAAACTCTAAATAGACACTTCACTTTAAATGAATAGAAATCAACTCTTTATCGAAAGATTGCAGCCATTAAAATGAATAGACCTTCAACAGTAACAACTCTTCATCTGCATCATTTTGAATCTATAAATACTACCATGATTGAGATTAAAAAATGAATCGAATTGAATCTATTCTCTCTTGATTTCTTATTACTCTCTAGTGCATACATTGCTTACATACTCTCAATCTATCATAACCAAAATATAATTTTGGTTAAGCCACTTCCTACAACTCAAAGCATTCATATTCACATAATCAAAGGAGATCATAGAAAGATTTGTACTATAAGTCAAAATCAGTGTTATTTGGAACAAAAGATTGTAAGACATATACTTTTGTATTAGCCTATTCCTCCAAGGGAAATGAGGGTTAATTGGTTAAAGGAAATACCAAGGGGAGTTTCGGGACTGGACGTAGGATGGGAGGTCCAAACCATTATAAAATATCCGGTGTGCTCACTTTTATTATTTACCTTATTTATATTCAGTTATTATTCTCTGCTTAATATAGTTAGTAATATACACTCTCATACACACACAGATACATACATATACATACATACATACATACATACATACATACATACATATATATATAAGTTGCATTACTTAAAAAGATCCTAGACTTTCAATTGGTATCAGAGTAAGGTCATTTCAATCTATAATAACACGTAATTGAAAAACCATTAAAATGGTAAGCACATTTCAAGAAGGTCAATCAACTGCTCGTCCTCCACTATTTACTGGTTCTAATTATGCTTATTGGTCAACATGTATGCGAATTTTTATGGAAGCCAATGGTTTAGAAATATGGCTAGCAACTCAAAACAAATATAAAGCACTTGACACCGATATTGGCACATGGACCGATACACAAAAAGCGGATGCATCAAACAATTCCAAAGCTTCACTTGACAAAAATGAGTTTTCACATGTCATGCTCTCCAAGACTGCATATGATATCTGACAAACTTTACAAGTCACACATGAAGGTGCGAATAAAGTCAAGCAAAGATTTTACAAAACAATTTTCATCTTTCAAAATGAAAACAAGTGAATCAATTATTGATATGTATGCAAGATTTCAGACCAGTTAACACGATCTCATGGCATTTGGAGTCAAATTCACATATTTTGATTTAGTCATGCGAATTTTAAACTCTTTGATAAATGCATGGGAAAGAAAAGTTTTAGCCATCGAACAAGCTAATGATCTTCCTTAACTAAAAGTCGAAGAGATAATAGGAAATCTGATGTCGTATGATGTTAACTTGCAGGCTAAAAAGGATCAAAATCATGAAAAGAATAACATAGCATTCCAAGCAAGTAACGAAGATTCAGACTTAGATGAAGATGAGAATGTCTTTATTGCCAAGAACTATAACAAATTCAAGAAGTTCAAGAAGATGACCAAGTTTCAAAATGGTGGCAAAGCAAACTCCTCAAATCAAACATCGATTAAATGCTATGAGTGTGAAAATTTTGGCCACATAAAGATGGATTGTCCACAGCTCAATAATGATAAAAGGAAAAGAAAATTTGAGAAACTCAAGAAAAAGAAAAGAGCTATTCAAGTAACATGAGATGATTCAGATTCGTCTTCTTCATCAGATATTGATAGTGAAAGCGAACAAGAAATGTGTGTTTTATGGCTAACACTGATGAGGTACGTCCTGAACTTACTTATGATAAAATAATGGAAATAAGCATTGAATTAGATGATAAATATAGAGAATCAAAAAAATTAAATAAAGAATATGTAGGAAAGTTAACAAGATCAGAATTAGAAAACTAATTATTAAAAGTTGATCTTAGAAGAAGAACTAGAAATTGTTCAAGAAAATTATGCAAAGTTATTATCTCAAAATGACAAATTATTAGATGATTCAGAAAATTATAAGTTGGAAAAGGTTAATCTGGAAAAAGAAAAACTAGAATTACAAGCAAATTTAGTATATAGAAATATTGAAATTTGGGATCATTAAAGTAAGTTAGGTAAAATAACAAATAATGTGACAAAATTCAAAAAAGCAAAACAAAATTTAGAAAATTTGATTATGATATCTAAACCATCTGGAAATCGAAATGGATTAGGTTTTAGAAATAAACAAAAGTCAAGGAAATATAGCGCATTAAACAAAAAATTCAAAAAGCCAAACTTAGAAAGTAAGTTTAAGAATTCTTATACAAATATGGTCAAAATATGGATTCCAAAATCAAATAATAAACTAATTAGACAAAAATATATTGATGAATATTTAAAGAAAGTTTTGTATAACAATAATTACATTCTAAGGGAACTAAATCCTCGTGGATATGGCTACCTTCTTCCACTAACATGTAGGACCCTAATCAAAGAATGTGGGTACTAATTAAAATTTTCTTATTTTGCAGGTACCTAAAATTAAAATTAAAATTAAAGAGAAATGGATACTCAATAGTGGTTGCTCTAAGCGCATGATTGGAAATGACTATATGTTATTGAATATAACATATATCGATGGTAGCACTGTGACATTCAGAGATAACTCAAAAGGATTTGTCATCGGCATTAGAGAAGTCAACAATGTCGGTATTTTTAACTCTCCTATAATTACTAGAGAAGTCATCAATGTCGGTATTTCTAACTCTCCTATAATTACTAATGTTTTATTGGTAGAAAATTTGAAACATAACTTATTAAGTGTAAGTCAATTATGTGATAAGGATTTAAAATTGATTTCGAGAAAAATAAATGCAATATTATTTATCAAAATAAAATTTTAAATTTTGAATGATTTAGAAATCAAAACATATATGTTTTAAACATGAATGTCAAAAACAATACTAATTTATGCTTTGCCATGAATCATGATGATCTCTGGTTATGGCATAAGCATTTTTGTCATATAAATTTTAAGAATACCGACAAACTAGCTAAAAATGAATTAGTTGGAGGATTACCAAAAATCAACTACAAGGTTAAAAACCTGTATGATGCTTGTCAATTTGTTAAATTAAAGAAAAGTTCCTTTAAATCTAAGAAGGAAATTTCCACAAAGCAACCTCTCGAATCACTCCATCTAGATTTATTCTGACCAACTCAAGCACGTTCAATAAATCATAACAAATACGTTTTTGTAATTATTGATGATTTTTCAAGATACACTTGGACATTATTTTTAAAACATAAAAGTGACACTTTTGAAATGTTCAAAATTTTTGCTAAACGAATAAAAAATTTAATGAATTTAAAAACTAAAAGTATACGATGTGATCACGGAGGTGAATTTGAAAATAAACTATTTACAAATTTTTGTAACAAAAGGGAATAGTCATAATTTTTCATTTCCTCGAACAACACAGCAACAGTGTTGTAGAAAGGAAAAATTGAACTTTACAAGAATGTGCACGAACTCTACTAAATAGTAGTAACCTACCAAATTTTTTTGGGCCGAAGCCATTGCTATTACTTGTTATGTATTAAATCGTGTAACATTTAGACCAATGACTAAAAATGCATGCTATGAAATATTTTTTAACAAGAAACCGAAAGTGTTGTATTTTTGCATATTTGGATCAAAATGCTTCATTTTAAACACTAAATATTATCTAGGAAAATTTGATTCTAAAGCCGAGAAGGAAATTTTGTTGGTTATTCGGATCGAAGTAAACCATATAGAATCTTTAATAAACGAACAGATATTATAGAAGAAAGTCTTCATGTCTCATTTGTTGAAAATTTTATGGATAATAAACATAACGATGATGAAGAAATTATAAATAAAACTAGTATACTTATACATGGAAATAATAATAATAATAATAATGTCAATAACAATAACGATAATGTGATAACGTTATCACCTAGAATATTAAGATACCAACCTATTAATAATATTATCGGGGATAAATACAAGTGTATCAACCATAAAATAGTTAAATCAAATGAGTCATGTTGCATTTATATCAAATTTTGAACCGAAAACTTATAAAGAGCATCAAAAGATGACTTTTGGATTATTGCAATGCAAGAAGAACTTGATCAATTTGAAAGAAATGATGTTTCAGAACTTGTACCGAGACCAAACGATCAATCTGTAATTGGAACGAAATGGGTTTTTAAAAATAAAGCAGATGAAAACAGAAATATTGTACGAAATAAAGCAGGGTTAGTTGCTTAAGGATATAATCAAGAAGAAGAAATTGATTATGATGAAACATTTGCTCCTATAGCATGTTTCGAAGTAATACGAACATTATTGGCTTTTGCATGTCATCATAATTTTAAACTTTTTCAAATGGATGTAAAAAGTGCATTTTTAAATGGATTCATAAAAGAAAAAATATGAACAACCTCCTTTATTTGTTCATGAGAAATATCCCGATCATGTATTTAAATTTAAAAAGGCCTTATATGGATTAAAACAAGCACCTCGTGCTTGGTATGAAAGATTAAAAACTCATTTATAAAATTCCGGTTCAAATTGGTAAAATTGACTCCACTTTATTCATAAAACAAGAAAATAATAATATTTTAGCCGTACAAATATATGTTGACGACATTATATATGGATCCATTGACAAAAAATTATGTAATGAAAAATGAATTTGAAATGTCACATTTGGGTGAATTAAACTATTTCATGGGTTTGCAAATAAGATAAATAGAAAATGGAATTTTTATAAATCAAGAAAAACACTGTCAATTTTATTAAAACGTTTTGGAATGGAAAATATTTCAAGTAAACCAACTCCAATGAGTACTACTCTACATTTAGTTAAAGATGAAAATGGAAAATATTACGACCAAAAATTATATCAAAGTATGATAGGATCTCTGTTAACTTAACAACTAGTAGACTAGATATTATGATGAGTGTATATTTATGTGCTTGGTTTCAAGCATAGCCAAAAGAATCCCATCATCGAGCGGTAAAATGAATCTTAAGATATTTAACATACACTAAAGATTACCGAATTTTCTATCCAAAAGGAAGCTCATTCGAACTCGTGTCATATGGTGAAGCTGATTTCGGGGGTTGTAAAACGGATTTAAAACGCACAAGTGGCACATGTCATTTTATTGGTCAGTCTTTAGTTTAATGGTTTAGTTAAAAGCAAAACTATGTTTCGCTTTCGACATGTGAAGCCGAATACATCTCGGCGGCTTTAGCATGTGCACAAGTATCTATATGCAAAAACACTTCTAGATTTTGGTAAAATCATAACAATATTGTAGCGAACCGGATTTTCGATCCTCGAAAATCGACACTGATACGTCCATTGTATCACATGACGAGCAATTGAATGTCGGAAAACCCGATTGTTAGGGGAAAAAGAAAGAAGGAAGAAGATAAGAAGAAAACTAAACAATACAGAATCTCACAGCGGAACGAATAATCTATATTATACCATAAACCTTTGCACAAAAGCAAAACTGTAATATATGTATATACAGCCATCAATCAGAGTATACTAACATATCTCAGCCTGGACAGTTATAACAGTCTGTCCTCACAATTGCTGATAAACACAACAATGAATATAGTGGAAAATAACCATCTACGTGAATACTTCTCTAGGCCTCCAATTCGTCTCCTGAAGCTCCAAGCATCCAAACTAATATGTAATATACTCGGTCTGACCCGAGTATTATAACAAAATAACACCCGAGTCAGTCTGGAAAACCAGCGTGAGAAAACACACTCAATTTGAATTGATTTATTTTCAAAAATCCTTTTGAAAAGAAAGGTATCTCGTAAGACCACGCCACACATACCATACGATAACCAAAACACTTTTATATAAAAATCCTGTGATATTATAATAGTGTCTAAGTACAAATACTTGTTAAAATAGCCGAAATTGTTACCTTAATTAAATTCCAGCAGAATAGGTATACAACTAAGACCGTAAAGGCACGTATTGGAGAATGGATTCCATACCATGACTAGGTAAGGAACTACCTCCGATGGGTGCATCTCTAAATCAATGCACCCGGGTCTGAAAAGAACATCTTATACCCTGCTACACAGAACCGACCAACCAGTTGACTAGTAGTACCGAATATGTCATCATCTCGTTCTTCCAACCTTAATCGAGATCTCTCATGCACAACCAAATCCATAAAAATAGGGTAATCTACAAAGATGATGACATACCCTAATAGGAGCGACCCACTTAGCCTTGCTGCATGCCTTGTTTTAGTAATTTCCCGGTTGATGAGGCTTGAGGCTACATTTACCTTTTTGAGTAACAATCCCACTTGGAATGCTAACATTGTCTTATAGTTAACAATGCAATGATACCATTCATCCATACAAGTTGTTCTAGGTCTTAACAAACCGAGTCTCCCAAATCACCGTCTTCACTATCTTCAAGATATCACAATTCGCAGCGCTCAAATCAGATCGAAGTGGCTTTCGAATAATTAAATCTGATCCCGGTCTCTTTGAAATGATCAACGAGATTGGTTAGATTTGATAGTCGGTTATTTAACTATCAAATCACACACATAAGAAGTCACTAGGCCATATTATAAATCTGTCAAAACATCATTTCAAAATATCTTTACATAGGTATAAATTCAAATCTCTTTCAGTATTTCAATATTTGAAAACAATTTCGAATACTTATATCCATAACAGGATATTTCCACCCATATCATTGCTTAGAAATATTTCCCAATCCAACTTATAAATATAGTAATTCATCCAAACAATCATTCAGCAATTTTTATCTACTATAAATTAAACTAGTTATCCAAAATGTGAGATTAACTCACCGAAATTTCCCGCTGTCGTCGAAGCGTTCCGGTTTGAAACTATAACCGGACGATGTCCGACTTTAGCCCAAATTTCAACTGCCTCCGAATTCATCCAAACCAGTCCATTGTGAAGCTCTTGTCGGTATGAGCGCAACGCAAAAAGTTTCATCTTGATCGGACCTCGTATATGCAAGATACGAATTTTATAAGTTATTAAAACTAAATAATTTGTTTATTCAACTAATTACATTTTAAATTATAATTACCCAATATAAAATCATCTCTCCTAAACATAATCATCTGCCTGTGCACCAGGGATATGCACACAACCCATATCACAGCAAACTTCACCTCTCGATTACTCACTCCACAGTCGACCGAATCGCTCATCGTTGGATCCTACGAACTCCACTCCATGCGAGCTTCGCCCAAGTCCCAGCCACTTCACCACCACCACCCCCACGCAAAACGCGTCCAGCTCCTCCCCTCCGATTGGAACTTCCACAACCTCCTTCCTATCACACGCCTTCGCAATCTCACCATTGAACCCAACTAACTTACCCTGCGCCTCATAAAATGATTCCCATCTCAGCTCGATCTCTTTCACGAGATGCATCTCCACACAGTCCAGATGCAGCATCACTCTATCGTTGCCTTCACTTATGCCATCATTAGAAACCGAAAAAGAGGATGCAGATTCAAAGGTAGGCCCATCAGCAAGGTCGAAGTCTTCCTTGAAGAACAGAGAGGCGCGACATTCCACAGGCGCTTGGCCCTGCCAAGCTGGCACGATGTTGCATTCTTCGAAATCTTTAATGGAATTCTTGCTGAGGTGTTCGAATTAGGAGTTGGTTTCGGAAATGGAGGAGAGGTAGGGGAACAAGGAAGATTGGGAGATGTTTGGAAGAGACAGCGGAGGAGGCGAGTGGAGTCTAAATTAGAATCTGAAGTGGATTAGGTTATCAGATCCATTAAATTATGGTTTGGCATTGGTTGATGTGGATTGGGCAATGGGTTCAACTATGTATCCTAGTGAAGATTTATGTTATATAAGATCCAAGATTATAACTTTGTAACTATTATTTATTTATTTATTTATTCAAGATTTGAAGTTGATGCAGCCCAGAATGATGAAGTCTTAGGTCGCGAGCGACCTAACGTTCTGTTAAGTCGAGTACGACCTAACAAGGAAGATAACGAGCTAAAATTGTGGGATAAGCCATTGGAAGTTGAAGTTTTAGGTCGCGAGCGACCTAGCGAGTTAAAACATATCACATATCACTCTTTTTCCTTAGGTCGCTCAACGATGCAACTTTGTGACCTACGACCTATGATAAGTCGCGAACGACCTAACGAGTTAGCTCACTCAGCAATGCCGCATTTTCCTTTAGGTCGCGAACGACCTAACTTAAGTCGCTCAATTCCTTTAGGTCGCTCCGATATTTCGAGTGAAGACTGTCTCGAGCTACAACCTAAGTTAGGTCGCATAAACGAGTTACGACCTAAGTTAGGTCGCGAGGAGAATTAGGTCGTGAGAAGAATCCCAGAAGCTAACTTCTTAGGTCGCTGAAGCTTAAGCCGCATCCATCTTAGGTCGCTCGACCTTATGTGCTGGGAAGTTAGGTCGCTGCCTTGTTTTTAGGTCGCTCAAGTGTTAAGTCATGTTGTTGTGACTGTTGTAAATACTGTAAATCGTTTACTTGTTGTAATCTACTTGTTTTAGGTCGTGAAGGCTTTGTGATGTATGTTATTGTGTTGTAATGTTGATCTGTTAGGTCGTTAACGACCTATACTAGGTCGTAAGTCGTAAGTTGTTGTTGTGTTAAGTCGTGCCCGACCTAAGTGTTGTCTAGTTTTGAGCCGTGTATGTTGTAACCCTATAAATAGGGATGGTGCTGCCATTTGTAATAGTTAGTTGATTTTGAATAAAATTTGTTTGTGTGCTTTGTGCCACTTCTTTAATTGGTAGTTGAGTGTGATCTCCTATCTCCACCTTCGGTATTCAAGTGCGCTTGAATCAACGATCGCTGAAGCCGATTCACGGTATCTAGTGCGCTAGATCAACGTACGAAGAATCGTAGATCTTTAAACACGGTATCGTGCGCGATCAACGTGTTTGAGATAGCTAAAATCTGGTATCTTCGGATCAATGGATTTGGGACATTCGGTATCTTCTATTCCACAATCTCTACTTTCACCGTTTGATCATTTTTGTTATCCACTGCTGCATCATTTGATGATGCAGCCCAGAATGATGAAGTCTTAGGTCGCGAGCGACCTAACGTTCTGTTAAGTCGAGTACGACCTAACAAGGAAGATAACGAGCTAAAATTGTGGGATAAGCCGTTGGAAGTTGAAGTCTTAGGTCGCGAGTGACCTAGCGAGTTAAAACAGATCACATATCACTCTTTTTCCTTAGGTCGCTCAACGATGCAACTTTGCGACCTACGACCTATGATAAGTCGCGAATGACCTAACGAGTTAGCTCACTCAGCAATGCCGCATTTTCCTTTAGGTCGCGAACGACCTAACTTAAGTCACTCAATTCCTTTAGGTCGCTCCGATATTTCGAGTGAAGACTGTCTCGAGCTACGACCTAAGTTAGGTTGCGTAAACGAGTTACGACCTAAGTTAGGTCGCGAGGAGAATTAGGTCGTGAGAAGAATCCCAGAAGCTAACTTCTTAGGTCGCTGAAGCTTAAGCCGCATCCATCTTAGGTCGCTCGACCTTATGTGCTGGGAAGTTAGGTCGCTGCCTTGTTTTTAGGTCGCTCAAGTGTTAAGTCGTGTTGTTGTGACTGTTGTAAATACTGTAAATCGTTTACTTGTTGTAATCTACTTGTTTTAGGTCGTGAAGGCTTTGTGATGTTTGTTGTTGTGTTGTAATGTTGATCTGTTAGGTCGTTAACGACCTATACTAGGTCGTAAGTCATAAGTCGTTGTTGTGTTAGGTCGTGCCCGACCTAAGTGTTGTCCAGTTTTGAGCCGTGTATGTTGTAACCCTATAAATAGGGATGGTGGTGCCATTTGTAATAGTTAGTTGATTTTGAATAAAATTTGTTTGTGTGCTTTGTGCCACTTCTTTAATTGGTAGTTGAGTGTGATCTCCTATCTCCACCTTCGGTATTCAAGTGCGCTTGAATCAACGATCGCTGAAGCCGATTCACGGTATTTAGTGCGCTAGGTCAACGTACGAAGAATCATAGATCTTTAAACACGGTATCGTGCGCGATCAACATGTTTGAGATAGCTAAAATCCGGTATCTTTGGATCAACGGATTTGGGCCATTCGGTATCATCTATTCCACAATCGCTACTTTCACCGTTTGATCATTTTTGTTATCCGCTGCTGCATCAGAAGTTGAGTTGATATTTTCTTGAGTTGCATTTTTTTGTTTATGGCTGTTGGAACTTGAATACCTGTTTGCGTACGGGGGAAGGACAAAGAATAGGAGTAGATCATAGAAAAAGGTGTGCGTGAGTACAAGCGATTGCATATATAAAATTTCAAATGTGCGACCATGCTTTATTTTCTTTGTCTTGCTTCAGCAAGGAACAAAACACAAAAAGAACATAAAAGAAAGAAGTGAGGCGGGTTGTACGAGTTATCTCTAAGTTGACTTAAATATATACCCACTTTCCGGTACATTGTTGCACCGTTTTTCGTTCGCTCATGGCTCTCGAATGATAAAACAAAGATACGGTTGCGCTCAGAACAATGACGCGACCACAATAATAATATGCACAGGTTATTGAGTTCTGTAAGGTCACGAATACACTTCCATTTGCTGAAAATCATCAAACGACAATTTTAATATTTTCCAATATAAAAATTATGGAAAATTCAAATAAAATAAATTTAAAAAAAGGTCAAAAGAAATCGAGGTGTAGAAATAAAAATTTATTCGGACAGTTATTACTGCAACTGAATTAACGGTTGAATTCGCCATTATTATCTATTCATTTAAAATGAGTTTAGCCCATTAAATTATTTGAATTGATTTTCAATTTAAAAATCCAGTTATTTGAAGTATTATTCAAATATATAAATTCTTCAATTCACTCATTTAAAATAAATCTCTGTATTGAATACAGTTATACAAATTTAAAATCATTTAAAACAATTTATTCAATATTCAATATTAATTAATATTTAAAATCAAACGATCAAAATTCCGGGTCGTTATATTCTTCCCCTCTTAAAAGAATCGTCCTCGAAATTGCCAAGGTAGGAAAAATGCCCAAACCCATTTCTTTTCTAAAAAAATTAGTTGAAATAACTTCCCAAATTCATTCATAGATTTCTAACTGATATCATCTCATTTAACCATTTCAAGTTATAATTCAAAATCAGATTCTACTTATCAAAACTTTCTTCAAAATTTCTAACTCTTTAAGTTTTCGGAAAATTTCGCCAGCGTCTCCTTTGCGCGGTTAGACCAGAACAACTACAAATCGCCACTACAGGCCCAAATCAACAAAAGAAAATGAAAGCCAAGTGGCTCAACCATGAAACTATCAAATCAAACAACAATATAAACATGTACCTTTTTGTTAGGCAACCTAGTTTTCTTATGATATCAAAGACATCAATTTAGCTCTTGCTTTTAAATACCTGCATCTTATTTACCAATGATATCTAATCATATAATTCAAAATCATATGGTTCTGCATTTTCAATTTCAACATTTGTTTTACTTAAGCCCATACGATGTACCCATATCATTCGTATACACATTTCAATCTGATCGCTCGCTCTATCACACAATTTCACTTCCGAACTAGTATTGTTCACACGACCACTCTAGTGCAGACTTTGATCTGGTTTCTTGATTAGAAACCGTCATTCTCCTTGCATAGCCATATACTATGATAGTGAATCCCATAATCAAATCAAAAATCCATATCCAGTGCTCGCCGTCGAGAATCGAGTGAAAAATCCCAACTCAGATCGATATAAATTATCTCAAAATTCTGTGCTCGACCCTGGATCAAATCGTTAAGCGAATAAATAATATACGTACAACCCACGTATTTTTTCCAATTGATTCTTATTTATACCAAATTCCTTTTATTCACATTCATTATATTCACTTTCAATTTTTCACTTTCAGTTATTCACATTTATTTGATCTGCATTCAATTATCCACATTGCTTTATCCACATTCAATTATTTACTTAGTATATTCCTTTCAATACTAATCACCTCTTAAGAATTATCCCACCAAATTCTATGTTCAACACATTTCACTTCATACTTGCTTCATTTATGAACTTTTCCATAAATTTTCTTAAGTTTATAAACATTTTATACAAACTACTTATGGTTATTACCACTTCACACTTAAGTCCATATCCATTTTGAATCAAATCCAATTTCAATTCCATTTGACTCAATCCATTTGTTTAAATTTCAATAATTCAACCATATTAAAAAATCATATTCAACTCACTAATTTATTCAATTAGTTTATTCCTTAATTCATTCCAAAAAATATTTTATTTAACCTAACTTAGGCTAAATTTTCAAATTTCACTTTATTTAACATAATTTAAGTTAAATTTTTATTCCACAGTTCAATTTCAAATTTTTACTTCCCTTGCATTCATATTCAAATTTTTAAAACAATGCTTTAACTCGCAAATTTTCAAATTTTATAAGTTACCAAACTTATTTTCTCATATTTCCAATAAAACATTTTAAATGAAAATTCCAAAGTTTAAACACCTTGTTTTAAAGTATTTCAAACTATTTTTGAAATCATGTATATGTATATACATACACAATCCCTTGGTATACCAAATCATTCTTTTGAATTTCAAAACAAAAACCAGTTTGACCAAAACAAAACTTCAATGGTAGCAATTCCTCTCTTGGAAACTCAAAAATAAACGTCGATTATGCTGCAGTCATCGCTAAAATTATTTTCCAGCGATCGAAGTGAGTTCAGTGTTTTCTATTCCTTTAAACCCTTTAAAAATATTTTAGAAATATTTTCCAATTAATATCCCTAGTATTTTTTCAAAACCTTTTGGAAATAAATTTCGAAACTAACAGGATTTAAATTTCCAAATTTCCAGCCTTTAAACCCTTTAAATTTATAAACTACATTTATAAACCATATTTATAATATACTTGTGAAATTTCGTTTCCTTTCAATTTATAAATCACATTTATAATTAACTACATATTCATATACCCTCTGTTTGGTTATATAAAATCACTTATTAACTGTTAATCTTGTTTACATTATAGTATCAACCTTTATTCGATCACAAACAACAATCAACAAATGATAATAATCAAATATTATCATTCTCTAACAACTAAGCACGCCATATATACCATAATAATTTTCTGAAAAATTATTTCTTTATATATAAAATAATCAAGGTAACATTATTTCATTTACCCAATTTCAAAACAATACCATGTCAAATTGTTCTATTCAAGTGTTTAGAGATCCATATCAATAACATTAATTACTCATATTGACCAGAATCCATAAGCCACTCAATAGATCAACCAACACAATATAAGCATTTTATATTCGCTAACAAATACGCGCTCATATCTATTAATACACTCAAACTCATTCTAGGGTACTACTGAACCTATCTCTAATGAGTAATCCCCACCAAAGCCAAGGTTCTCGCTTAACCTTCAACTCTGATACCAAATGTAGAGAACTAGATTTTCGACCCTCGAAAATCGACACTGATACGTCCACTGTATCACATGACGAGCAATCGAATGTCGGAAAACCCAATTGTTAGGGGAAAAAGAAAGAAGGAGAAAGATAAGAAGAAAAATAAACAACATAGAATCTCACAGCGGAACGAATAATCTATATTATACCATAAATCTTTACACAAAAGCAAAACTGTAATATATGTATATACAACCATCAATTAGAGTATACTAACCTATCTCAGCCTGGACAGTTATAACAGTCTGTCCTCATAATTGCTGATAAACACAACAATGAATATAGCGGAAAATAACCATCTACATGAATACATCTCTGGGCTTCCAATTCATCTCCTGAAGCTCCAAGCATCCAAACTAATCTGTAATATACTCGGTCTGACCCGAGCATTATAATAAAATAACACCCGAGTCAGTCTGGAAATCCAGCGTGAGAAAACACACTCAGTTTGAATTTAATTATTTTCAAAAACCCTTTTGAAAAGAAAGGTATCTCGTAAGACTACGTCACACATAAACACGATGGGTTTTTACCTTACGATAACCAAAACACTTTTATATAAAAATCCTGTGATATTATAATAGTGTCTAAGTACAAATACTTATTAAAATAGCCGAAATTATTACATTAATTAAATTCCAGCATAATAGGTATACAACTAAGACCATAAAGCATGTACTGGAGAATGGATTCCATACTATGACTAGGTAAGGAATTACCTCCGATGGGTGCATCTCTAGATCAATGCACCCGGGTCTGACAAGAACATATTGTACCCTGCCACAAGAACCGGCCTACCACTTGACTAGTAGTACCGAATACGTCATCATCCTGGTATTCCAACCTTAATCGAGATCTCTCATGCACAACCAAATCCATAAAATAGGGTAATCTAGAAAGATGATGACATACCCTAATGGGAGCGACCCACTTAGCCCTACTGCATGCCCTGTTTTAGTCATTTCCCGATTGATGAAGCTTGAGGCTACGCTTACCTTTTTGAATAGCAATCCTACTTGGAATGCTAACATTGCCTTCCAGGCAACAATGCAATGATAGCATTCATCCATACAAGTTGTTCTGGATCTGAACAAACCGAATCTCCAAAATCACCGTCTTCACTATCTTCACGATATCACAATTCGCAGTGCTCAAATCAGACCAAAGTGGTTTTCGGATAATTAAATCTGATCCCGATCTCTTCGAAACGATCAACGAGATTGGTCAGATTTGATAGTCGGTTATTTAACTATCAAATTACACACATAAGCAGTCACTAGGCCATATTATAAATCTTTCAAAACATTCATTTCAAAATATCTTTACATAGGTATAAATTCAATTCTCTTTCAATATTTCAATATTTGAAAACAATTTCGAATACTTATATCCTTAACAGGATATTTCCACCCATATCAACACTTAGAAATATTTCCCAATCCAACTTATAAATATAGTAATTCATCCAAACAATCATTTAGCAATTTTTATCTACTATAAATTAAACTAGTTATCCGAAAAGGTGAGATTAACTCACCGAAATTTCCTGCTGTCGCCGAAGCATTTTGGTTTGGAACTAAAACCGGACGACGTCCGATTTTAGCCCAAATTTCAACTGTCTTCGAATTCATCCAAACTAGTTCCATTGCAAAGCTCTTGTCGATACGAGCGCAACACAAAAAGTTTCATCTCGATCGGACCTCGTATGTGCAGGATACGAATTTTATAATTTATTGAAACTAAATAATTCGTTTATTCAACTATTTACATTTTAAATTATAATTACCCAATATAAACTCATCTCTCCTAAATATAATCATCTGCTTGTACACCAGAGATATGCACGCTACCTATATCACAGCAAACTTCACCTCTCGATTACTTACTCCACCGTCGACCAAATAGCTCACCGTCGGATCCTACGAACTCCACTCCAAGCGAGCTTCACCTCCACCAACCCCACGTAAAATGCGTCCAGCTCCTCCCCTCCGACTGGAACTGCCGCAACCTCCTTCCCATCACATGCCTTCACAATCTCACCATTGAACCCAACTAACTTACCCCTCGCCTCATAAAATGATTTCCATCTCAGCTCGATCTCTCTCAGAAGATGCATCTCCACACAGTCCAGATACAACGTCACCCAATCGTTGCCTTCACTTACGCCATCATCAGAAACCAAAAAAGATGAGGCGGATTCAAAGGTAGGCCCATCAGCAAGATCGAAGTCTTCCTTGAAGAATAGAGAGGCTCGGCATTCCATAAGCGCCTGGCCCTGCCAAACTAGCACGATGTTGCATTCTTCAAAATCTTTAACAGAATGCTTGCTGAGGTGTTCGAATTAGGAGTAGGTTTCGAAGATGGAAGAGAGGTAGGGGAATAAGGAAGATCGGGAGACGTTTGGAAGATACGGTGGTGGAGGCGAGTGGAGTCTAAATTAGAATCTGAAGTGGATCAGGTTATCGGATCCATTAAATTATGGTTTGGCATTGGTTGATATAGATTGGGCAATGGGTTCGACTGTGTATCCTGGTGAAGATTTATGTTATATAAGATCCAAGATAATAACTTTGTAACTATTTTTTATATTTATTCTAGATTTGAAGTTGAGTTGATATTTTCTTAAGCCGCATTTTTTGTTTATGGCTGATGTTGTTGTGGTTAGATGACTATTTGGTAATGTGCAAGGGGAATGTTAATGCGGTATGTATTCTGTGTGATATGTTTAGTGAGTCCGCAGTAAGGCAGATATGCACAATGTCACTTCCAACTTGTAAATTGAAAATGCCAATTGTAAAGAGAATTAAAAATTGTAACGAAAATGAAACGCAAATTGTATTGAAAAAGAAATAAAAAAAATTGTTTTGTTTTGAAATTGTGTATTTTTTTTAAATACGCAAATGCAATTAGAAAACAAGAAGCAACATGCATACATACAAAATATCACAAAAATCATAGATAAACACACAATTTTTTTATAAATGCAAGTTAACAAACAAAACAAACACACAATAAAAATCAAACGAAAATAATTCGAAGAATAGCATTAAAAATCAAAGCAATTCCCTGGCAACGGTGCCAAAAATCTTGTTTAACTAATAATTTCTATCGGTTTAGAAAATAGCCGAAAAAATTTAAATAAAAATTTACCGCAAGCGCACGGCGTACAATGCTAGTACGTGGCGAATACGGGTCGATCCGTAGGAAATTATATAGATTTTAAAATTTTCTATCAATCAAATTAAACCAAACTTGAAATTTTTGATTAGCTAAGAAAAATGTAAAACAAAATGCTAGAACAAAAGTGGTTGAAAATATGAGATTAGAAAACAATTTAGAGGCAAAATCCACTCTCGTATTTTTGTAAATCAACACAAAAATAATCTATGATCTCTATTTTAAATGGAATTAATGATGTATTTATCATAAGTATGGTTTATTTATGTTATTAGTTTACAACACATAAAACCACTTATCAATTCTTATGAAAATGAAGTCAAAGCAAAAGCTATTTTAAGTATGATCTATTTACTATTATATTTAGTAACATAGGTCATCAAATTTTGATTCTACTTTAATTTCATAATCAAAAATCAATTAGTAAAATGATGATGTAAATCGTGTTCATGTTTGAATAATAATAGCTTATTTGTAAATACAACATATGCTATCAAATTCATTTTTATAAACTTACATCAACATCTACTTCTCATGAAGCATAAAAGACACCATAAATCACAAAATTATGTTGAACTACATAATTAGAAAGTTTCATTACCCCTAAATTGGAGGGTTTAACTACTCTTTTTTTTATCATTTCAACAATTGTAGATTGCAACATGAAACAAAATGAACAAAAGGAAAATGCAAGCTAAGTAAGAAGAGAGCTAATTAACATAAAATAAAAGCTATTCTACTTGCATAAATAAAAAGATCTACACTACTAACATGAAAGGAAAAAGCATGTAAATAAAAATGACAAAGAAAATAAAACAAGAACAAAGAAGAAGTAGAAGAACAAGAGGCTTAGGAAGCCATTTTTATTCCATATAACTTTGAGGTTACAACTTGAATTCTATTTTCCTAAGTAATTAAAAAAAATCCTTTACATGTACATAAGAGGGCTATTTATACATGCACAAAAGCCTAATCCAATTTTTAAGGGGCTTCCCAAAATACCCTTTAGGAAGTGTGGCCACGAAGTAATCATTAGTCTCTAATTAATCCACCATCAAGTATGCATGAGACTTTAACCTCCACTAACTTGTCCATTAGCTCTTAATTGTAGATTAAGATAAGTGGGTAGGTGGGGTCCTCCATGATGGATGAGTTGAATTATTTCCATCTTCATTCCTTTGTGCATGCATATTTCATGATAACTTCTTCATAATTCCCTTCAAAATTCCTATAATAAAAAAGAAAATATGCAAATAAATATTCTCAAAATTAATTCATGCAAAAAATTACTATTTTACTCCCAAATTGATGTATGAATGATGACTTGAAAGCATTTTTGAAATTTGGTTTTAACATGTAAAGATACCCAATTATGACATTTATTTAAATAAAAATAGATTAAATATGGGTGTAAATATATGCACATTTATGTGCACATCAGTATAGTAAAACCCACTCTTATAAATAAAGCAGTTTTTCTCCTAACTAAATACAAATAATTTTTTAAGACCATTTTTATTCAAAATGTCTTCCGATCACGACTCCTCTTATTCCACTGTCGACTATAAATCACCCTCATCAAATAGCACCTATGTTTCACCAACTAAATTCACATCCCCATCAATTTGCTCAGCCTCTCTGAACATTGTTGCATCACATACGTATTACACTGGCTTTTCTCCTAAGGAAAAGAAAGCCAAACGGTCAATTAATCTACAATCAACATCTCTCAATGACAAAGATGATAAAATATATCACTATCAGCAAGAAATGATGGGAGTTCAACGTGAAATGTATTACGAGCAAATACATCAAGGATCTCATCTAAATTTTCTCGAAAAAGATATTCTAGTCATTTATGGTCATTGACCAACAAAAAATTGTATACATCAAAAACCTCCTCGATTACAAGAAACTCCTGTAAAAGCGTATAACATTCCTCCAAGAAATATATGCAAGCCAGGACCATCAAACCAAGATTGGACTGATACATCAGCTCGCCCAAGTTGGTCTCCACTAAAGCCGTTAATTGACAACACAATGGTTGAACCGAATTCATGGGATATACAGCAAATTTAAAACTCTGACCTCTTTGACAAAAATTAAATCTATGCTAAGCTTTTTGTCAAAATAGGTTTCTTTTGTAATTTCTAATATATATATATATATATATTGTTTTGTGTAAAAATTCTCTTGATATTTCAATAAATAAAGATTGACATTTAAATTTTAAGGCAAAATTTCTAAGAAAACAGACCATAGACGTCTATGACAATATCACAGACGTATGTCAAAGGTTTTAGGAAAACATTTTTCTAAAACCTTAGATGTCTGTGATATCCCACAAACGTCTGTCACAAGTTTCAGGAAACTTATTCCTGAAACCACAGACGTCTGTGGAAACTCATAGATGTCTGTCACATGTTTCAGATTAATTTTTACTGAAACCACAGACATTTTTGGCACCTCCACGGATGTTTGTCACTGCTCCGAACTTCCTATTTTCAATAACCCTATATATATATATATGATTTTACCCTTTCTCAACTTTTCACCGGCCTATTCTCAATTTCCACACAAACCGTAGTTTCTAAAATCTCAAATTGCTCACTACTGGCTCCCAAAGCGAAAATTCCGGTTAGCAAACGCTCCAAGAAAGGTCAATCATCTTCTTCTCACAACCCCTTAATCACTGATGCTCTCATTCAAGAATGGCTTCGTAATAGCATGATTGCTAACAAGCGATTTGACGAGCTCAAACAAAAGAAGCTTCATTTCAGGCCATTCTACAGGTTATGCAAGTTTGGCTAATATGGCATTCAAGAACTTACTGTCGCCTCCCAATGTCGGGATTTAATCAATTTCGACGAAAATGAGGTACAAATCGATTAATTAGCAATCTTTATTTTTACGCCAATTTGTTAGTAGTGATATTTGGACTCCTGACAATGATTATGGTTGGTTATGGACGAGTGTTTACGAACGTGTTTAAAAGATTAGCGCAAACACCATTGGTTATATACTTAATTGTTCTTCGTCCAGAATCAATTTAGAAGAAGTTCCCAACCATATGAATTTACCGCGAGATGAAATAACTCATCAAATTTGGGAAGATAGGATGCCATAGTGGAAATCGGTATACTTACATCTAAAGGCTAGGTTGTTAAACCGTATGATTATCAATCCGATAATTCCACGCCTAGGAAGTCATGAGCAAATCTACGAGAATGACCACAGAGCCCTTTCTACTATTTTTGGTGGGATACAAATTAATTGGGCTAAGTTAATTCATGATGAAATAAAAAGCCTTTGGTCTCATCACCGACGCACGATTAAATATGCTCCATATATTATGCGTCTCTTAAATGCTCTTAGGGTACCCTCTTATATCTCTCACTTTGAAGAAATACCGGGTAAAGAGAGTGGGATAAGATTTTTATCTTTAATGCACCTTCCCCCACGACCACCCCCAATTATCTCCCTAGAACAATGATAGCAACAACAAGTGCATCATGGTCCTCCGCCCACTCCTACTCCTCAACATACTTATTTACCTCATCCTTCACAATAACCTGCATCCTCCAGTCATGCTACCGAATATTATTTGGATTCGAAAATTCAATAAGCTCGCATTGGACCGTTGCAAAAAAAATCGCTTCGTGATTTAGCGCTTAAAAAACAAAAGCTAATCACGGTAAACCAGGGGGCTTTGAACAAAAAGATAACAGGTTTGGAACGTTCTTTTTCGACATGGATGACTAAAATGGAAAAGACTTTAGAAAAGATTGGTTCCACTTTAGGAAAAGTTATGAGAAAAGTCCATGGTAGATCATGTTCTTACTCTTCATCTTCGCCTTCACCTGCACCACCCCTTTGAGCACAAACACCAGTTTATTGGTAAATAATTTATAAGACGAACTTTCTTATTCACTCCTTCATTTATTATTATTAGTTAGATCCAAATCAAAAATTGAAATGCTTATAACTATAACTTTATATGTACACGCACACACAACTGATAAAATAACATATTGAATGACGAATAATTTTGGGACATTAAATTCAAAAAAGTTGAATCATAACTATCGTTTATTGGGCTGTTTGAAATCTTTTATTTTATATGTTAAGTTTCGATTCAACCATGGATATAGTATTAAACCATTTTGTAAAATAACATACTAAATTTTGGATTTGAAATTCAAATAAAAAAATGATTTTGATGTATTGAAAAATAATTAAATAATTTTTAAAATAAAAACACACACATATGTATATGTATGTGTGTATGTATGTTTGTGTGTGTTTGTATGTATTATATGGTGTCCAAATACACAATACCATTTTTTAATAAAAGATCTATAATTTAATATTACTTAATTAATAAAAGACATTAATTTAATCGTAGATAATTGGGTGAGACAGCATATGCGAGCATGGAACCATTCTACAAATTATCCAACATATGCTATATGTGAACTAAAATGTAGACAAGAAGTGTACCTTGAAGATGTCGTCAATGATCAGATCTTTGAATGCTAGATCATTCCAAATCCAATCTGAAAAGTCTTTCTCTTTGTAACGCCTTGATTTGAGATTTCATCTAAGATCTTAAATAGATCAACACCCAACTTTGCAAGAGTAGGATGAACCACTTAATTTAATTTTATTTGATGTTTGCATTCGATTTGGAGTTTATAAATTTTTGGAAATGAATCATTTGATTTATGACCATGGAAGGTTAGAAAGGGAGAAAAGAAAAGTAAATGAAAGAAATATGCATTCAGGAAAGAAAATGAATGGGAGGATTTGTTTTAATGAGAGAATAAAAACCTTTCATATTCTCCCTTTAAAACTTCTATTAATTCTTAATTAACTTTCAATCAAGTCTTCATTCATATCCCTCCTCTCTCTTCATCATGGCAGGCCACATCATTCCATCACATGAATAATTATTTCCGAAAGCTCGCTAAGTAGTTAACTATATTTAAAACCTATTTAAATATACACCGATATTGTATATCGATACGCTCATATATAACTTTAATATATACATCCAAGTAACTACTAACAGCATCAAATATCAAATAAATTAAATAATAATAAATACTTCTCAAATATTAATAATTTAATTAATTTACAAGTTTGTTAAGTTATTTAAATCATGTGGTTTTTCAGAGAATTCACAAATGTGATTATGTGGCTTAGAGATGTAAATTCAATCAGCGATTAATTTTGAACAATTCAAATATTAACATTCACACGTCACCTTTGCTAGTGGTGTGGCAGTTTAGTCGAATACATCGCTTATGGACCTTTTCAATAAATTCAAATTTTATAATTTCTTAAGAGGTACCACTCAGTAATAATTATTTGCACAAATTCTCTTCGTCAATGCTATATCACATTAGGACCTTTGGAGTTTAGTTTTTGTTAAAATTCCAATATTGTCCACATTTCACTTATTATTAACCGTACTATTATGCTTGAGATTTTGACTTTAATTTTTAACTATATTTGACCATGTACTAACCACATATAACCATGAAGATGAATTCTCTATTGAATAGCATTTTACTTTCAATGCTTCAACTCAAGATCGACTGTAGTCGTTTGGTAGACGTCATTCTATGATTTAACTATAATCAAAGTGGAGTGTCCACATTATAAGAATCACGGGTATTGGTTTTGATGATAATAACCATATAAATATCGATGATTTTCCAAATTTATAAATGATATAGTACATGAAATACAGGAACTTAAGTAGAAGACCAGGGAGATCAAGAGGAATCAAACAGATCAGGGATAAAGAGGGATCAAGGAGATCAAAATGAATAAAGGAGATTCAAAGGCAAGACTAGGAGGATACATGAGAATCAAGGAATAACGATTGGAGAGTGCAATACAATAGTCATTCAGTTTTAAAGTATATCGAGTCAAAGATTTGATTATTAAAGATCCCACCGAAAATTAATGAAAATTATATTTTAAAGCTCTTTATTTCCCCCCTCCCATAATCATTTTATAAAATTTATATTTTTGCTTTTACAAGTTAAAAGAGTTAAAACAATTTTTATAAAGGAATTGACATTTTGCACTAGGATATGTTGACATACCCTTGAATGTATATCGACATACTAGCCGTTGGTTACAACTTTTCATTTTAAATAAATGGACACTTCATTTCACCTTTTTCTCTTCTTCTTCCATATAAAAGATTCGGGCGATAATTGTTTTAGGTAATTCTCTCTCATTTCTCTCACTCTCTTTAGTCTCATATTTTATAGAAATGTCATATTGCTTACATATACTTATACATTGCAAATCCACTCACCTTCTCTGTATTTCTTCATGAATTTGCAGTCTGCTAAAGAGTCAAAGAGTCTACATTAAATTCTCTATCATATACTCTCTGTTATTATCCTATTCCTCAAAGAAACCAAAGATATATTACTACTAGAAGTCTATAGGAACTTTTATTAAAGATAACTTGAAATTGTGATTGAAAGGTTCAATTGCTTATAGATATTACTCTACTACTTGTCGTAAAGGTGCCTTTACCATCTGTAGAAAATCAAGATTGTATAGGTATGTCCTTCCACCAATCGAAAATTAGGACAGGTGTTCTTGCAACCTGGTTCAAAGTCAAGAAGGTCTAAGTGTCACTTACCACCCATGGAAATTCAAATAGGTATTTCTTTCCACTTAAGTCAAAGTCAAGTTGTAAAGGTTTGATTTTCACCCATGGAAGTGCAAGTTAATTATAGTGAAATTTTGTATGGGGTAAATAATTGGATATAGGATTGAGAATCCAAACCAATATAAAAATTCTTGGTATCTTCTCTTTACTTCTACTACATTTGGTGACTGCATTTATTATATTACTACTTGTGAAACTAATTTTGTATTGTTAATTTTTATAATCACAAAGTAAATTGAAAATAAATTTAAAAACACTATTCATTCTCATCTAGTGTTACATAAGCCTTAAGATCCATTCTATACAGTGTTAGGGTAGCATATCACATGCCCCACACTTAGTATCAGAGCTTTTTGGTTTTCAAAAGTTCAAATGGCTAGTAACACAAATACCCAGTTTAATACTTTTGTAGAAGGAAAATCTACAGCTAGACCATAACTTTTTAATGGTTGTAATTATGCTTATTAGTTATGTAGGATTAAAATTTGTGTATAGTCTAATGTTTTATATATATATAAAGAATATCACACAAACATGATACGTTGAGCCCCAGACTAATTATGTACAATAGTCTAATGATCAAATGGCACAAGCGCTAAACAATTCAAAGGCAATGAATATTTTATTCTATGCCCTAGATAAAAATGAATTCAATAAAGCGTCTATTTGCAAAAGTTCATATTAAATTTTGAGGATATTACAAGTCACATACAAAAGCTCTAGTGATGTTAAACAAACTATGATTTCTATGTTAACCAATCAATTTCAGTTATTTGAAATGAAACTCAACGAGTCTATTTCTGACATGTGTTCTAAATCCCAAGGGATATTACATGCTTCAATTTCGTTAGGAAATTCGTTTACAAAGGAAGACCAAGTTCGAAAGATTCTAAATTCACTTTCAAGTGAACGGGATCAAAGACTTTGACAATAGAAAAGGCTAATAATAAATATACTATTAGAGTAGAAGAGTTAATAGATAATTTAATATCATATGAAATTCAGTTGTAGGGAAGATAGAAAAGCTAGGAAAATGAAAAGGAGTTGCTCGCTTTCAATGCTATAACTAATGAACAAGGATAAGATGATGATAATGAAGAGATGTCATTTATGGCAAGGAATTTCAGAAGATTTCTGAAGTACATAAAGAGGAGCAAATTCCAAAGAATGGAAAACAACACTCTGAGAAGTTTAGTGAAATGCTTCGAATGCAATAAAACTGGACATCTAAAAAGGTACTGCCTAATACCAAAAAAAATCAAAAGACACTCCAAACATAGATTCGATCAAAAAGAGGAAACGACCATTCATAAAAACTTTGGATGATTTCAACACCACTTTAAGAAACACAAATTCAAACTTATATAATGCAAACTTTTACTTTATGGTAGGAAAAGAACAAAGCTCGGGATAATTTAGTAACCCTAATCTCTACTCTATTTTTTGTGATGGAGCTAAGGGTATGCCCTGGAGTAATTTTGTAATTTATTGTAAATTATTAATTCTATAACAAAATCTCATTTGAAATAAAAAGTGTTTTTCCTTTTATTATATACTTGATATAATGTGTTATATTAATTATGTATTTAAGTATATTCAATAGAAAATCCATAAATGATATGTTTTTTGATAGCAATTACAATGTATTGTAATCATAAGAAATTCTTCACAATAAAAATAAACATATCAATTTAAATATTCATAGTCAAGATGTATCGAGACTGGATATCGATTCTTGCGTTAAGACTAGAGGATGTAATGCTCTCCAAACATTAGGCATTACATTAATCATGGCTGTTGGGGCCTCTAAGGGGTTATGTACTAATAGTTATTAGATAACTATGAAATAACTCACTCAACTGTTTTCTGTTCTTAATATATAACTAAGGTCAAACAGAGAATATCAAAATGATAAGCTTACATAGTTCTCTCAACTTGAAAATACGGTTGAACTTCAATGTGAACACTCCACTTTGGTTATAGTTAAATCATGGCATGACATCCATCGAAAAATTATAGTTGGGTCTTAGTTGAAGCATTGAAAGTGAAACACTACCAATAGAAAATTCGCCTCCTCAGTTGTATAAGGTAAGATCATGGTCAACTGTATAACTCAAATTCAAACCCTCTAGACATAGCAGTTCGATTTAATAATACTTTTTATTATTGAACCAAGGACTTTGCTTTTGGATTATAAAAGCTGAATATGGACGATATTGGAATTTGGACCAATACCAAATTCCATAGGTCTTAATGTGATATAGTTTTGATAAAGAAAATTTGTGTAAATAATTGTCACTACTGGGGACCGCTTAAAACAGTAAATTGGATTTTACTGAAACTCTTTAAGTGATAAATTCCACCAAACTGTCATAACACTAGCTAAGGTAACATGCAAATGCTGATATTCGAATTGTTCGATATTAATCGTTAACCGAATTTACACGTATGAGTCATACAACAACTATGTTGAATACTCAGAACCACCTGATTTAATTAAATTATAATTATTATAAATTAATTAAACTAATTAATACTTGTAAAATATTAATTATGAAAATTTTATTTGATTTATTTGAATCGGTGATGAAATAGCGCACATATAAAAGTTATTTATGTATATATTGATATACGATATACATTTGAATTGGATTTAAAATGTACAATTATTGATCTAATTTGAAGTTGCATATATGCCCATTGGCCTATGGAACGGTGGGCCATATGGAGGAGGTTATGAAGGTGAGATATTTTGATATAAGGTTTTGAATTGGTAGAGAAAGAAGAGGTAAAAGACTAAATCCAGATCTCCTCTTTTCACTCCTCTCTTCTTTTATAAACCTACCAACCTCTTCATTTTTGTGGTTACCTTTTCTAGCTCCTCTCTTCCCCTCTAGGGCACAAGTCATAGCCATCTTCCCCTCTTCATTCTTCAAACAAATTTCAAATTAAATCAAGTAGTATTAAAGGTGCGTAGATCTCTTTGGTTACTGGCAATCACCGAAAGGGATAAAATCAGATTCTAGGAGATCATTTATAGGTGTTACAACTAGGCCACAACCGAGATAACTTTTAATTTATTTTAATTATATATATGTGATAATCTATGATATTATGTGTAGGTTAGAATTATGTCATGAATTCATATATGTGTTTTTTCTCATTTTAAATATGAATGTGTTAATAATAATAAAAAGTATTATTTTTATGTATATGATAATATTTTTTCGACCATAACAAAAAACCTATTCTTTTTCATATTTAAAATTATTTAAAACTTTCCTAAATTGAAGTTGAATTTTAAAACCATCGTTATATATATAAACTATTTTAATTTTTTAATATTTGTTATTCTCTTAAGTTTAAAAAGGTTACTTATTTTAATTTTATTTTCCTGCAAAAATTTATATTAAAAAATATATAAAAACCATTAAATCCACACAAACTAATGTATAAAAAATTATAGCCAAAAATGAATAAATTATTATGTAGTTTATTTTATGTATAAATATATAGTATTATTTGTATTTACATATAAATTATAATTTTATATAATTCATGATATTTATGTATTTTTTTCATGCATTTTTGAAATAAAGCATTATCTTTCGTATGTATATATAAATATAATTTTAAAACTAAAAGTAAGATATTTAAATTTTGATTTGATTTTTAAAAAAGATATTTTAAAACTTAATCTTGTTTCAAATTCTACCTTTCTTAAAGATTTAAATTTGGATTTTAAATAATTTTATATTAAAATCCATATATATTAATTTTACATATAAATATATGTATATGTATATATATGGTTAATTTTATAGTTATGTGTATGTGTGCATGTGTGTGTACACACACACACATAAGTATGTTTTATATTATAATATTATTATAAAATAAATACATCAAATATGCATATGAAGCGGCTAATGTATCCATTACGAGATAAATCTCATCACTTAGATACATATATTTTAACCTGTACACATTTTACGTTGCATGTTCATGTACACATACATGTATATTTGATACATAAGTGCATATTATACATCACTTATATAAACAAAAAAAATCTTGTATTAATTAATTAAATAAATAATGATTCTATTTAAAATTTATTTGGATAAGGTCTAAATAATTTATTCTTCGTAGGCCAATATGATACAAAATTGTAATTTTTTTGAAATTCACCTATTTAACCGTTGTGTACTAGCCCAGACCTAACAATGGTATCGGAGCCCAATAGCCTATGTGGTCTAAATTAACAGTATAATGACAAACTAATTAAGCTTACCCATTTAGTAGAATGTCTAGAAAAGTAATGTCTAGGTTAGGTATGGGTAATCAAGTACCCTGTCATGCATGACTACTAGCCTAGCCGAAATATGAAGTAAGCCCAAATGTTATCCTTAATATGAAAGGCCCGATTTTAATTTGGGCTTTGGTTAATTTTTAAAAATCTATTTTGAAATTATAATAAAATTTAAAATTTAAAAGGTTAAATTTAAAATAGGTAAAATATTAAATAATTTTCAAAATTGTTTTGAAAATTTAATAATTAGTATCAAAAATTGTTTAATATTAATTTATTTAATAGGTTAAATAATCAACTAAATAGTTAGTTAGCTGAATTAAATAACATATATATTAATATATGTTGCTTTATCTTACTATGAGTAAGGTAATATATCGATATATAATTTTCAAAATAAATTATAATTAATTAAAATTATTTACTTAAATGTTAATTAATAAATAATATAATACACATATATTGATATATATATATATATAACTACAAATGCTATAATATACATATTCAAGTTAAATTGTTTAAAAGAATAAAATTAATTAAAATACTAATTAATTAAATTAGGTTTAATTAGTAAATTTGATATAAGATTATAAATAAGATTATTATAGAAGGTAATTAAAATATAAAATTGTGACGCCCCACCTCAATACCCACGCTAGCCAAGGACACTACGATGTAGTGCTGTCAACTAGCACGGAGAATAAGGCTGCTGAGGAGCGACCATCCATGTAATTGATTATCACACGGTGGCTATAAAATAATCTTCGGAAACAAACATAGAAACAAACATAACACAAAGCAGTCACAGACATCCATATCACAAAGGCGGAAGAAGATATGAATATATAACTAACACATGAAAGTGTACATCAGAGTAGTGGTCAAAAAGTTCCACAATAATACAAAAGAATAGCAACACGTGCTATACCAAAAGAATACAACTATGAGTCCATATCTCAAGTGTATACAACAAAAACTGCTAAACTAAATAGTCAGCCAAAAGTCAGAGTAGCAAATCCCGGAAGGAAGTCAAGCAGAAGCACCTGTAACATCTCGGTCTGACCCGAGTATTATTTAAGAAAATAATAAACGGATCAGTCTAACTATAAATATCAGATGACATGATATAGGATAAGGGGTATGGCATAAACATATAATAACCATGATGGCATACTACTATAAGTATGTAAATGATAATCAACAAGGGATTAATCAATGTCACAAGAATCTTCTCAAAGATCCAAACACATAAAAAGGTAGTGACACACAAATTCACCAATACACAAAAACTGATATCATATCAGTGAAAACCAAAAAAGTTGGTGAAGCACTAAATCCAGAAATCAACACACGAAATCCAGAACAAATCCCAGAAATCAACACACGAAATCCAGAAATCACTAAAAGGGGGAAGTCCGAGCACACGGACGAGAAGCTATCTCATGGAAGCTATCTATTTAATTTTCCGAACACACGGATGGCCCGAAGGCAAGTCCGAACACACGGACGAAGAGACATCGCTCAATCGCTAGTCTAAATCACAAGAATGATCGTCATGATCATAAGGAAGTGTCAGTCACACTAAGCTAGTAAATATATGAGTTTAGCTTCATGTCCCATAACCACTTGCTTAACTTAAATATTTACGAACAAACTGTAGATCTTCACTAGGAAATTGTCACAAAAGGGTTCAATTGAACAAGTCCAAGAGCTAACCGACGAAGTGAACGCAAGCGTTTCATACCACTCGTTTTACTAAGTCGTTTAAGTCGATTTCTCGTTCGAGTGAAGTAAAGGCTTATATATATTAGTAGATTGGAAATCGGTTTGAGAAAACGAACTTTTGATATTAAAAATAGTGTTGAAATCGATTTGATGAAAGAGTTTTGATATTTACTACTAGTATTAAAACCTTCATATCTTTAAAGTGACAAGTCATAAAACGATTGTTGGAACAATCTATCACAAAAATTCACATTCGAAGACGTGAATAAAATCCAAGGAAATCAGCTCAAAATGCATCAAAGTGGAAGTTCTGATGAATGCTTTTCAAATAAGATTGCCTACGCAGAGTAATACGGGGTTCGACCTAGTGAAGGCAAGCGGTCTCGAGAAGCCAAACGACCTAAGGGAAGAATGCCACGCGACCTAGCAGAAGAACAGGTCGAACGACCTAGGGGAAAATAGGTCAAACGACCTAAGTGCTAACTCGCGAATGACTTACGACTTAAGAGCCATACGAACCAGCGACCTAAAACTGGCGACCTAAGGATACACGACCTAAAGGCTTAGCAGGGTCGAGCGACTTACGAGCTACGACCTAAGGTGACGAGGGACTTAACAGTTTAAGGGTCTACGACCTAACGGGTTAAAAAGGTCCAACGACCTAAGAAAAATTAGGGTCATACGACCTAAAGAGGTTCGCAACATAAGGTTGGTCGTGACCTAAAAGTGCACGACCTAAGGTCTTACGACCTAAGGAACAGAAAAGTCTTACGACCTAAGTGTTCACGACCTAACGACTTGACTAGGCACGCGACCTAACGACTTAACAAGGCACGCGACCTAATGACTTAACTAGGCATGCGACCTAACGAGTTAGCAAGGCACGCGACCTAACGACTTAACTAGGCATACGAGCTAACTGCAAACGACTTAAGGCCTTTAACTCGTGAACGACTTATGCCTTTAACTCGTGAACGACTTATGCTTTTAACTCGTGAACGACTTATGCTTTTAACTCGTGAACGACTTAAGTTCTGTGACTTTTCAACGCAGCGACCTAACTCCTTAACTCGCGTACGACCTAGCGAAGGCCAGAACGACCTAGTGCCAGAAAAATCACCAAAACACCGAAAATTGAAGTTTTTCGCCAATCCAATCCAAACCAAAAGCAAATGTTGATGCTAGAGTGATAGGGAATCATTCCCAACAGTCCAATGACGATTATAGGCAAGATGTGAGATCAAAAAGCTCACCTTTTCATGGAATTTGATGAAGATGGAGATTTGAGAGCAAAGCAAGAACACCAACAAGCTTGAATCAATGTTCTTCACGTGAATTTGATGTTGAATCTCGGATTTGCAATAGAATTTGAGTTTGGAGTTTCAATTTCCACTTCCCACCACCATTTTTGATGAAGCTTGAATGTTAAAACAAATGGTGAATGAAGTGAGGAAGGGGGTTGGGCTGAACTAAGGAAGTGCAGTCCAAACCAAAGTCACACGCGGGAAAAGTGACGAAAATTTCACTATCTCCAAACATATCGAAGTTTACACTCAAAAAGATCGCAAACGTCATTTTGAAATCAATGGGGGTGGTCTCGAGTCCTAACTTGACCGTATGCAAAAAGTAGCTTTTCGGACTAACATCCGATTAACGATAAAATATTTAAATATAAAATCGATAGATATGCGGGTTGTTACAAAAATGTTATACAAGAATTAAACTTAAACAATATTCATGTATAATAAAACATAGAACAATAAGAAACCTAAATTAGGTTTATGGAATAAATACATGGGTATGGTATATATACCATAATTTCAAAAGTGTTTGACACTTGAATCACAAGGATATTCCATAAGGAATACATTATTCTATCAGTTGATATCACTCAATTAAATTATTAAAGATTATGAATCTTTAATATAAATGTTGTTCTCTACCATTTATATATTAATAGATAACTTGCACAGTCCTTAACTGTCGATATTCCTCAAGCTAAGGATGTTATATGTAGTACTATTAATATATTGAATATACGAGGTAAGATATATGTACACATTTGTTGATATTCCTCAAGGTACGTACATTTATACTTAGGTCGTCATGAAATGTTAGGTGGTAATCTCTTTTGATTTTCTGATATTTCTCAAGGTCGAAACAAGATTAGGACAAAGACCATGAGTTAGAAGTTATATATGATACAATCGATAAAGCGTTATCCATCGCTTACGGGCCTATGATTTGTTGATATTCCTCAAGGTTAGAATCCCTAGGTAAGTGAGTCCAAATATCCACTAGAAAAGTCGAAAGGCTTCTATATTTCTTCTTAAGGCTTTAAGAAACATAAAATTCTAGTGGGAGCCTTATTAGAAAAATGAAATGGTAACATTTAACATTTTTAATGTTGTAAGAACATATATTATGTATAAATTATACTAATCCACATCGCTAATTTGTGCAATCAATATAATTGATAAAATGTTCATTATTAAAATATATAAATGAACCGAATTAAGATTGACAAATAGAAATATAAAATATACTTACCAATAAAAATATTTCATATTGTTAATTTAGGGCCATTGCAAGCGTCTGATTATACAACTACTAAATACGTTCATAACTTGGTCGTACATGTTTATTTGACTTAAACTATGTATTATCTTCTATGAATTTTGAACTCCAAAACAGTATAAAAGTATAAGGATATTTGATCCATATTTAGTCATATGGTGAATGGTTGCAATTCATGATATACGAAACCTCGATGAATTTGGTTCATTCGAAGTAAGCAAGTAAACCATAGTACCAGATCATGTATGCAAAATGATTGATTATAATAAGGATCATATTGTGTTAGATGTAACACTAGACCAAGGGCTACAAGATGAATCTAAGAATTTAATCCTAAAAAGGTAGTTTGATCAGTTTACATAAATGTAACTTATTTGATATCCTTTAATGTTAAGGACGTCCGAATGCATTTTTGTAAAGAGTTTGTTATGATCTTGTAGCAAGTATTTCCTTTTGAATGGCTCGACCATTTGAAAAGGAAAGCGAATGTATGAGTATGGATGTAACTTGAGACATGGCTGGGATGAAGAAAGTGAATGGTCACTTCTGCTTCATGGGGAGATATTAAAACCGATAACTGTATAAAATAATAACAGATGCTTAACAAAGAATAATAAATATGATGTCTACCCCTAAATGTATTTTCACATAGAAGATTTGTAATGACCCAGAATTTAATCGCTATTTAAGTGGATATTTAATTATATTTTAAATAATTAATAAATTGATTTTTATTAACAAATAAAACAATTTTAAATAATAACTAATAATGATAAAATCATTTTCAAAATTTGTTTACCAATATATATAATTCACAGGGTGTGATTGAAAATTATTTTCTGAAATATTGATTTTACATTATTCAAAATGCCATAACACTATTGTAAATACACATGCGCACAATACAAACCATTTTAAACATGGTGTGTACATGTACATAAGCATGTACATATATGCTTATTTAAACATATAAAAATATAAGGTAAAATAAGATTTTATTTAATAAATAAATATATATATATATACACATAACATATATAAAAATGCTCTTTTTCAACACAAGTACAAAGGGGATATGGCTTGAATAGTGCAAGGAGAGGAGGAGTGGGGTACAAGTGTGGACGGAATGGGGGGGAGAGATGGTAGTGCATGCATGTATATATTTTAATATAAGAACTTATATGATTTTTAAATAATTTCCCTAAGCCTATATATACTCCTTAACCTTCACATTCTCATTTTTACAACATCCTTCTTTATTTCTGTTATGAAATTAGCACCTTGAAAAGTCACAAAGGTCTTCAGATCCGATTGAAAACGAAAAGCTCTTTTTCTAGTTATGGATTTTGAAAATGTTTTCCAAGATTTCACCTTTGTTTTCTAGTTTTCAAAAGTTTTCCATATGTGTTTTCAAATATGTTATAGCTAGAGTTAAAGTGAAGTTTTCACCTAGAAATCAATTCTAGCGAACTACGCTCATAACGATAGTCGCTATGGATGTAGTTTGGAAAAATTCACGATTTCAAGTTTTAAATTGTTTTCTTTTGGATTGATTTTGAAAACTCATTTCAAATTTATTAAGTAAGTCAAAGTTTAAGTTTTATTATTTAATAATTTATTAATTAATTAAGGTAATTATTATTTAATTAAGTAATTAGGGTAAGTAATTAAAGTTTAAGAAATTATCAACTAAGTTGAGTATTTCTAATTGAGTAAGTTTTAAATAATTATTAATTAGGATAAAAGAAAATTAGGTTTTCCATTTAATCAAGTTTATTACTTTAATTGATTATTTAATTAGGGTTAGTTATTAATTAATTATTAGTTAATTAAGGTTAATTATCCACTTAAATTGGGTTTAATTCTTAAATAAATGTTATTTAATTAAAATTTAATTAAAATTTAATTTAAGTTAATTATAAATAAAATTTAATAATTTAAGGTTTTAAGTATGATTTTTGATTTAATTAAGATTGATTAAAGTTTAATTAAATATTAAACTTATGATTTAATTTAAAAATTGTTTATTTTAAAGTTCCTTTTAAACTCCATCGGTTATTTATTTTAACCAACTTTCTTGTTTAAGTAAATTGTTTTTAAAACCAAGGATCTCTTGTCCATGCTATTAAGTAGCCAAATGAATTAAAGCAGTTGTAATAAAACTTTGACACGTTTTATTGAAAGTAAGTCAACTTGTACTTATCATAAATACCGCACTTCTGGAACATGATGAATACAAGAGGATTAATTTCGTAAGCGGTCATGACAATTTAAGCATATGGAACGTATGTTCATATATAAGTCTTACACCCAGATAGTGGAATATTCTACTATAAACAACTTGACCCCTTAAAATTATCGAACATTGGTTTGGAGAGACCGGATCAGATGTTAGTTGTTATTCGAAAACCACTTCGGACCAACGTAAACATTCAAACTGAAATAGTAAAGGCAAGGTCCAAGAGAAAGACTTTGAAGTGCAAGGAATATTTTTTACTAACCCTGAGGGTGATTCAAAAACGGGTGTAGTGGAAATAATGCCTTCGGTTCGTTCATCTCCTGAACGAATTGTATGGATGAGTGTTGACATTGTGTCAACATATAGAAGGCAATGTTTGCATTCCAAGTGGTAATGCTAGAGAAAAGGTAAAGACATAGCCTCAAGCCTCATCAACCAGGAATGACTAAGACAGGGGAGAAGCAGCAAGGATAATTGGGTCGCTCCTATTAGTATACGGTCATCCCTATCTAGAGTCCCTACTATCAACTCATGCATGCTTCGGTACGATTGCTGATCCCAACCGAGGGGTGATCTTATTCAGTACTATCCAGCAAAGGGTAGGCTGGTCTTGTGTTGGCAAGGGATCCAGGTGAGGTCCTTGGTATTATTTTATATAGAGATGCACCGTAACGGGCGATACCTCAATAGCCCAGTCATTGTATGGAATTCATTTCCCAATAAGTGCCTTCGACCTTGGTTGTATACCTATTATGCTGAAATTTAATTAATGTAACAATTTCGGCTATGTAAATTATATATTTGAAAACCCTAGACATTATCATAATATCACTGGATTTCCATATAACGTGTTTTGGTTATCGTAAGGCAAAAACCCATCCGTGTTTATGTGGGGCGTGGACTTACGAGATAATTTTGATTTCAAAGTGTTTTATAAAAGTAAAAATTAAGTTGTTTTAAGTTTACGCACACCTGTCCCATGTCTGATCCGGAGTTTTATTTTCTTTTCCTAAAACCCTTGGGTACTCAAATTTGTATGAGTAGCCAAGAGATCCAGGTTTCTTACAGAAGCATTTTGAAGGAGCTGGAGCAGGTGGCTTCACCGTTAGCTAGTTATTATCTATTCCGATGTGTATTTATGTATGATTTATGTATTGTATTGTTGTACGGGTTAGGTAGTTATAACTGTCCAGTTGAAAGTTGTAATGTAATGACTCTGATGTATTAATATTACATAAATGACAATGTAATATCCTATGTTATCTATTATATGTTGTCCTGATTCGTGGTGAGAATCTGTGATTGTGTTGTTTTTGCTTATCTTTTCTCTTTCTTCTACCCTTAATGGTTTGTCTTTCAATGTAAGAAAGGCGGTCGTTACAACTTTGGTATCAGAGCCTAGGTTAAGCGAAAACTTAGGCTTTGGGTTGGGGTCAACTTCGAGAGTTTATATTTGTAATTTTTATTCGTGTGTGTGTGTATCTGATTGATAGATCAGCTTGATAGGTTTGATTAGTACCCTTCTTTCAAGATTTATCTCGTCCAAGTATTCTAAGATTATCTCACTATATGTAGGTAGTAAGACATGAGTAACCAAGGTAGATGAGGTAGGGGAGCGGGTAGCACTACAACTACAAATGGTCGAACCCCAAATCCTGGAGGAGTTCAGATTGTCGAAGAGGTAGCGCCAAAGTAGCCAAGAGTGAATTTTGCAAAATTATGCAAGGATTACACTAACCTTGGAGGGAAACCGTTTAAAGGAACTAAATCTATCATGGAAGTGCAAGCTTGGCTGGGATCTTGCGAAAATATTTTTAAAGATCTTAGTTTATCCGAAAGGTTCTTAGCACCATGGAAACTGCAAGAGGGAGCAGCAGTTTTGTGGGACTCCCTTACTGCAAATATTCCAGAAGAAGAGTTTTTGTGGGCCCGATTTAAAGAAGTTTTTTAGGGCCAATTCTCGCCAATAGCTGGAAGGGCCACGATGTACCAGAACTTCGTGGATTTGAAGTAGTAGGATCTATCTATAGCAGAGTATGAAACGAAGTTCAACGAGTTATCTTGTTTGGACCAAAATTGATCAACACCCTGTTAAAGAAGAATGAGATGTTTGTTTTGGGTATGAAGGAAGAGTACCATGAGAAAATGACTACTCACCTTAAAGGTACTTTTTTGGATTCAATTGATATGGCTCTAAGGTACGAGGCCTTGGAAAAGAAGAAGCCTACTCCAGTAGCACCTAGTGGAAATACCGGTGGAAACGGTTCTAACAAAAGGAAGTTCTATCCAAATTGGAAGAATCAAGGAAAAGAGAAATAGGGAGAAGGTCAAGGAGGCAAGCCTAAGGATAGTGGTTATTATATTTGCAAGAAGAAAGGACATATTGCCAGGTATTGTTCGAATCGTGAAGTCCCAAAGCAGCAAGGTGGACCCAACTCTCCAATGGTCCAAAAGACTCTTTGTTTTAATTGCCATCAGCCCAAGCATATAGTAAAGGACTATCCACTCATGAAGAAGGTGCAACAGCCCAAGCTGTACGCCATTAAGACTGAACCGCCAACTTCAATGGATGTGAATGGAAAAGGCGTCCTTGAAGGTACCTTACTGACTAATGGTATTTTTGTTCGAGCATTATTTGATACTGGTGCCTCTCATAGTTTTATCTCTTGTGAATCAGTAGGTAAATTTCATCTTATTCCTAGTATTGTAGATAATCCTATGTGTGTGTCTAACCCTATAGGAATGCAACCCATTTGAATATGATTTCTGAGAATGTGTCAATTTCCTACCTTTCTCATCACTATTCTGGCAACCGGTATGTCTTAGACTTTAAAGGATTGACATTATTCTGTGTATGGATTGGTTATCGAAATATGAAGCTGTTTTAGATTTTTTGAAAGAACTATACCATTAGTAAACAATTTGGGAAGAGTTGCTAAAGTATAATGTAAGGAACCTGATATTCATGTGTAGTTTCTTGTATACCCTGGAGGCATCCTACGAAAATGTAGGTTCTATTGAAATTGTTAAAATTTTCCTGATGTATTCGAAGAGGTTAAAAGTTTACCCCCGCACCGAGAGTTAGAGTTCCGCATTGATTTGGTCCCTAGTGCAAGACTTGTGATTCAACCTAAGCGAAGGATGCTCCATGGAAGAGAGAGGAGTTGGTAAGTCAAACCCAGGACCTGTTAAGAAGAGGATTGATTAGACCCAGTTGTTCGAGTTGAGGATCGGCTATGGTGTTTGTGGCTAAGTTTGATGGATCTTTAAGGTTATGCGTGGATTATAGGGAGTTGAATAAGCTAACAATTAGGAACAAGTTTCCTTTACCCTACATCGATGATCTTTTTGACCAACTTCATGGAGCTACGGTATTTTCTCAGATGGATCTAGCTACTGGATTCCATCAGTTTGGGGTTGCTGAAGATAGTATACCCTTAACTGCTTTTAGGGGCCTGATTATTTCTTTGAGTGGTTAGTTATGCCTTTCCGGCTAACCAATACACTTGCATATTTTGTAGATCTCATGAACCGTGAATCTGAGGTGTTCTTAACAAGTTTGTGTTAGTTTTCATCAAAGATATCCTTATCTACTCCAAATCTGAGGAGGAGCATAAACATCATTTGGAATTGGTGTTGCAGACATTGAGGAGACATGTCCTGAAGGTAAAATTTTCTAAGAGCCATTTTTGGAAATCGAAAGTAAGATTCTTAGGACATATTGCGATAGGAGAAGGTATTTCAGTAGATCCAGCGAAGGTGGAAGCTTCTCAGGAATGGAAGCGACCGCAGACTCCTACCGAGATTTGAAATATCCCTAATTTTTGATAACATTATTCAGGAGATTTAATTAGATAAATTAAATAGAATAATGGTGATAAGGAGATAGAGATTTGAATAAATTATACATAAAGGGCCGTGCGTATTAAGAAAATAAATGAGCTTAAAATGGTTTATGAGATAATTAACTTACATAAGGCCTTATTAGTAAAAATAGCCGCACTTTATATTCACGGCTATACATTTGCCTTTGTCTTTTCACGTTCATTTTTTTTCTCAAATCAAAACAAACGCAAGAACCCTAATATAGCCGGCCATTAACAAGGAGGGGAAAGAGGAAATTTCAATCAAAAGATAAGATCAAAGCTTGGAAGGATTAAGCTACAACAAATCTCAATATCCTTATCAACTCTAAGGTGAATAATAACTACAATCTCTATTTTTATTCCATGAAGTTATGGTTTCAGATTTTTGATTTAAATTTGTTTTTGTGATAAAATGGATGATGATATGCTTGAGTTATATTTTGTTGATTTGTTTTAATTCATAAGCACATGAATTTGCACGGTTTTGACATGAAACCAAGGATATATGATTTCAGATTGCCATGGAAAATTTTTATGTTAAGTAAAACATGATTTTGGAGATGGGTTTTAATTTTCAGAATTTCCCAAGCTATGGAAATTTTGTTATGAATTTTTAAAGAAAAATATGATATAATTGGGTTTAAATTTATTTCGAGAATTTCAAGAAGAAATTGGGTCTAAAATTTTAATATGTTTGATTACATGATGAAATTAAATTTCTATGATTTTCGAGGATTTTTCCCAATTAATTTACTAAAGGAAATAAATTATTTTAAAAAGAAGGGATTTTTAGCAAATGTCGGTTTTTGGTTATATGGAAAGGTTTTAACATTAAATCCTTTAATTTTGGATCTGAATAAATGTGACAATAGGTTTTTAGTGATCCCATGAAAACTAATTAATTGGACAGAGTCCTTAGCATTTAACAGGTTAATAGTAACCCTAGAAACTATAATTGAGATAGATGGTCAGAACGAATGGGGATGGGTAATCTAGAATTGATTTATTTGTTTGCATATTATCATAATGTTTTGAAATATTATGTTTTAACCATTGTGGATGCAGGAGCAGAGTATATGGTTTTATAAATGTTTTAGGATACTAGTGTCGGGAAAACCGGTTCTACTAAGCGGCGTGGTCTCACTAGATATCTATATGGTTTGAGATGGTAAATTATTATTCATACCAGGCATTATGTCTGACTTGAAGTTTTTATTTTCCCCTTAAACTCTTGGGTACTCAATTGATTTTGAGTAGGTTGAGAGTTAAAGTTTCTAGGTGTTCTTTGAGACGAATAAAGCTTCCGAGGGCGTGAAGGAGGCAAACTTGTTATTTGAGTTCTTTTATTTCCGCTATGTGTTTTGTTTGTAAAGGCAAATTGTTTTCTTGCCTATCTATATACTCTGATCTACCAAGGAGGCATCTTCATATGTCGCTCTTGGCATATTTTGTAATAATTATATGTTATCTGAATGAGGTCTACGAATTGGGATTATGTAATCAATTTGGAATATTTTAAAATGGAATGTGGAATTTGTTTGCTGTTTAAATTTTTTCCATATTTTTGTGTTTCTTTGTATCAATGTATCTAATGTCGTCGTATATGGTCGCCAAGGATTAATAACTATGAATGACTACAGCATCATTAGCCGTTAGTTTTGGGCCTCCAAATACGGGGATGTTACAAGTTGGTATTAGAGCATAGGATTATGAAACTTTAAAAGAAACTTAAACCTAAAAGATTTTTCGTAACATAATCCAATGAATTAGATAATAAGATTGGGGTTTGGGTTAACGCTATAGTAACGTACTTGTATTTGCTATATATGGTTATATATATATATATATATGCAAGTACGTATCCCCCGCTCTCTTAGACCGTTCTTCTATGTCTTACTAAGGCTCGTATGCAGATTTATGAGAAGGGAGATATAGAAGCAGGAAACATAAGAGGAAATCTTGGTGGAGGAAGCACCAAAAATAATGGAATTGCTCGACCCACTACCAAGAGAAACCCATGTCGACCAGCTAATGCTAGTAACCAAAATGTTGAAGCCAATGTGGGTGTTGGAAATCCACCAGTAGATATGAGGATGATGTATCAGTTCTATACCGATTTGATGAAAGCAGGAGCTGCTGCTGGAGTTGCTGGGAATGTAAGAGGAGCTAATCATGTGGCTTCAGTTGGGAATATTGCTTTGCTGAGTAGAGATTACACCAGTTTGAGTGGGAAGCCATTCTTAGGAACGAAGAGTGCCATAGAAGTTCAGAACTGGTTGTTGCATTGTAAGCGTGTATTTACCAATTTGAGTCTGAATGATGGGCAAAAGAGATGGTTGGCCTCTAGACAATTGTAGGGGTCAGTACTACATTGGGGAATAGTATCACTGCCGGAGTGCCGAAAGAGCCGTTAACTTGGAATAATTTTAAAATGAGATTTGAGCAGAAGTTTGTATCCGAGTTTTCTAAGTCTGAGCTGATGAGGAAGTTTATGGATTTAGTGAAAGGAGAGATGTCAGTAGTCTAGTATTCTACTAAGTTTGAAGAGCTGTCTCGATATGGATATGCTCTTATAGATACTAATAGCAAAAGGAATGAGAAGTTTATTCGGGGACTGAGACCTAAGCTTGCAAGAATGACCATGACACATGTCTGTGATCCTTGTAATATAGTGGTGGAGATGGCCATTCGCCATGAGGAGTTACTTACTGATTTAGTTAAAGAGAAGTCAGTGGAAACCTAGGGTTCTCAGGGGAAGAAGAGGTAGTTCTTTAAAAAGAAAGGAGCCCAAAAGGGAGATACTACTAAGAAGTCAAAGGCTGAGGTAGTTTGCTATAAGTGTGACAAGAAGGGTCACTTTGGTAATGAATGTCGATCGAGGAATGGGAAGAAAGCTGCAGTTAAGAAGAATGTGAAATGCTTCAACTATGACCAAGTTGGGCATTAGAAGAATCGGTGTCCAAAGCCAGTTAGGGATGAAAAAGTAATTTTTTTACTATAGGACCAGCTAGGCCTACTGTAGTAAATAAGGGAAAGACTATGATGGAAGGTACGCTTTTGATTCAGAGTATTTCAATTAGAGTACTTTTTGATACCAGTGCATCACATTCATTTATATCTTAGTGTTTGGTTGATATATTATGTCTAGAACCCACCTGCCTTGTTACTTCCTTAAGGGTTGCGAATCCGATCGGAGGATATGCAAATCTAGGGTTAATGTGCGACCAGTTAGAACTTGACTTGTTAGGTCATAAGTTTGCATGCAATTTGTATGTTATTGATTTCGAGATCATTTTGGGTATGGATTGGTTGGGTAGGTATGAGGCTAGAATATTTTGTAAGGATAGGGAAATATCACTGAGACACCCTGATAGTCATAACCAAGTGATATTCTCAGTAGAGAATACTGACCGGAGTGCTAGTGCCATGCTTAATGCTATGGAGGTAGGAAATGATTTAAGTCAGGTTCGGGTAGCAAGAGAGTTTACAGATGTCTTTGAGCCAGTCATTGGACTACCCCCGAAAAGAGCTATTGAGTTTAGAATAGATCTTGTGCCTGGAGCCGAACCTGTAAGTAGACCACCTAGCAGGATGACACCAACTGAGATGAAGGAATTGAAGGTGCAGCTAGTGGATCTAGAAGGAAGGAATTTTATTAGACCAAGCAGTTCGCCTTTGGGAGCGGCCGCAATGTTTGTGAAGAAACCAGATAGGTCGTTGAGGATGTGCATTGACTAAAAATAAGTTAAATGAAAGGAAGATTAAGAATAAGTATCATTTGCCAAGAATAGATGATCTGTTTGATCAGTTGACTGGAGCCAGAGTGTTTTCCCAATTGGATTTGGCAACAGGTTTCCATTAGTTTAGAGTGGCGGAGGATAGTATTCCTTTCACAGCATTTCGGACTAGATATGGTTCATATGAGTGGTTGGTAATGCCATTTGGATTGATGAATGCACCTGCTTTCTTCGTAGATTTGATGAATCAAGTTTTCCAAGTGTACTTGGATAGGTTTGTACTAGTGTTTATAGATGACATTCTAGTATACTCTAAGGATGAGAGAGAGCATGAAGTTCATCATAGAGTGGTGCTTGAGACGCTGAGGCAGAATTAGCTAAAGGTGAAGTTTACCAAGTGTCATTTCTGGAAGAAAGAGGTAAAGTTTCTGGGTCACATAGTTTCAGAGAAAGGGTTGTCAGTCGATCCAGATAAGATTGAAGCTATGAATAATTGGAAGAGACCAGAGACAGTGACTAAGATCAGAAGTTTTCTTGGACTTGCTAGCTATTACCGGAGATTCATTAAAGATTTCTCACGGATACCAGCACCCTTGACTAAGCTAACCAGGAAGGAGGTGAGATTCGTTTGGTTTGACAAATGTGAGGAGGCATTCCTTAAGTTAAAGCATTTGTTGACCAATGCACCCGTATTAGTAGTTCCAGACGGAAACCAAGGATTGGTGGTGTATACTGACGCATGTGGGACTGGATTAGGAGCAGTGCTGATGTTGAGTGGTAAAGTCATTGCCTACGCATCTAGGCAGCTTAGACCGCATGAAGTTAGATATCCTACTCATAATTTGGAGTTGGCAGCTGTGATCTTCGCATTGAAGGTTTGGAGACATTTCTCTTAGAGGAGAGATTTGAGTTGTATACCGATCATAAGTCTTTACGGTATTTATTCTCTCAGAAGAAGTTGAATATGAGACAACAGAGGTGGCTAGAGTTTCTGGCTACATATGATTTTGGTATATAATATACACCAGGAAAAGGGAATAAGGTGGCTGATGCTCTTAGCAGGAAACATCAGAATATGGTGTTAGCTATGTTGGTGGAGTGGAAGGATTTAGAAGTTTTAGTCAATTGTGATGTGCAGTTAAGATCGACTACTGGTTCTAGCCAGAGTACCGCCAAGTTGTCTTGTCTAGAAGTTCGATCGGTATTGATTGAGAAAATTGCTTCTAAGCAGAAGGAGGATCTAGTGTTAGCTGAAAGGATCAGAAGACTTGAGGTTGGAACAAAGATTGATGGTTTAAAGGATTTTAGCCTTGACCAGAGCGGATGGCTAAGAAAGAAGGGACGGTTGTGTGTTCCAAATGTGGAAGACTTAAGGAAAGAAGTTCTTGGAGAATGTCATTGATCCAAGTTTACGATTCATTTTGGAGGAACCAACATGTATCGGTATATGAAGAGGAGCTTCTATTGGGATGGCATTGAAGAGGAATGTTGGCTTTTGGATTAGGTAGTGTGCCAACTGTCAACAAGTGAAAGCTGAACATCAGAAACCAAGTGGGTTACTACAGCCTTTAGAGATTCCAGTTTGGAAATGGGATTTGGTATCTATGGATTTTATAGATGGGTTGCCAAGGTCAAATAGAGGTAATGAAAGTATATGGGTTATAGTGGACAGATTGACCAAGAGTGCCCATTTCATTCCAGTTAAGTCAAATAGAATGACAACTGTTTAGCTATGTTGTTCCTGAAGAACATAGTTAGACTGCATGGAGTTCCTAGCAGTATAGTTAGTGACAGAGATGCTTTGTTCACTAGTGAATTCTGGAAGAGTCTACAGGAAGTGATGGGTACCAAGCTTAATATGAGTACCGCTTATCACCATCAGACGAATGGGCAGACAGAGAGAGTCAATAAGGTACTCGAGGATTTATTGAGAGCTTGTGTATTAGACTTTGGTGGATCTTGGGAAGATCACCTATATTTGGTTGAGTTTTCCTATAATAATAGTTATCAAATTAGTATAAGAATGGCGCCATTTGAAGCTTTGTACGGGAGACCATGCAAATCACCAGCATGTTGGTTGGAGACTGGAAACAGATTAGACTTAGGTCCAGATTTGGTTAGAGAGGCGTAAGAGAAGATTGAGTTAATCTGGGGAAGGATGAAGGAAGCTTAGTCCAGATAGAAGAGTTACGCAGATAAGAGGCGTAAGGACCTAGAATTCTTAGTTAGAGATAAGGTTTTCATTAAGGTATCACCTATGAAGGGTGTGATACAATTTGGAAAGTCGGGGAAGTTAGCCCCAAGATATGTAGGTCCATTCCAGATTATAGAGAGGATTGGAAAGCTTGCATATAGAATAGAGATACCGAGCAGTTTGGCAGGTGTCCATAATGTATTTCATGTGTCTCACTTCGCAAGTATGTGCGTGATCCAGAGACTACTATTCCTCTGACAGGGTGTGATGACTTAGTGGTAGAACCTCATTTGACTTTTGTTTGACAACCAGTTCGGGTTGTACCTAGAGATGAGAAAAGATTAAGGAACAAGATAGTCAGGTTGGTGAAAGTTCAGTGGAGCGGCAACAAGAAGGACTGCACTTGGAAGACAGGGGATAGGATTAAAGATAGTTATCCTGATTTGCTTTGAGGGTATGTCTATATTAGATTTATATTAATAGTTTCTAGTCGGTTAGACTAGTATGGATGTTAGGTGTTGTTGTAGATGATTGTTATGTTTAGTATTTAGTCCTTACTGAATTTCGAGAACGAAATTCTTTAGGGGGAGCCTATAACATCCCTAATTTTTGATAACATTATTCGGGAGATTTAATTAGATAAATTAAATAGAATAATGATGATAAGGAGATTGATATTTGAACAAATTATACATATAGGGTCGTGCTTATTAATAAAATAAACAGGCTTAAAATTGGTTTATGAGATAATTAACTACAAAAAGGCCTTATTAGTAAAAATAGCCACACTTTATATTCACGGCTATACATTTGCCTTTATCTTTTCGCATTTGTTTTATTTCTCAAATCAAAACAAACGCAAGAACCCTAATATAGCCGGCCATTAACAAGGACGGGAAAGAGGACATTTCAATCAAAAGATAAGATCAAAGCTAGGAAGGATTAAGCTACAACAAATGTCAATATCCTTATCAACTCTAAGGTGAATAATAATCTTCTACCATCTCTATTTTTGTTCCATGAATTTATGGTTTCAGATTTATGATTTAAATTTGTTTTTGTGATAAAATGGATGATGATATGCTTGAGTTATATTTCGATGATTTGTTTTAATTCATAAGCACGTGAATTTGCACGGTTTTGACATGAAACCGAGAATATATGATTTCAGATTGCCATGGAAAAAATTTATGTTAAGTAAAACATATTTTGGAGATGGGTTTTAATTTTCAGAATTTTCCAAGCTATGGAAATTCTATTATGAATTTTAAATGAAAAATATGATATAATTGGGTTTAAAATTTATTTTGAGAATTTTAGGAAGAAATTAGGTCTAAAATTTTAATATGTTCGATTACATGATGAAATTAAATTTCTATGATTTTTGGGGATTTTTCCCAATTGATTTACTAAGGGAAATAAAGTATTTTAAAAAGAAGGGCTTTTTAGCAAATGTCGGTTTTTGGTTATATGGAAAGGTTTTAACGTTTAAATTCTTTAATTTTGGATCTGAATAAATGAGGTATTTTAAAGGGTAAAGTATTTGAAAAGTTTTTATGACAATCAATCAATAGTTTACAAATAAGCAAGTTGTTAGAAAGTAATTACTAAAAGTGCTACAATTCAGCCTTTAAATCAGAAAAAGGCGTTCTGCCTCTATTAGTAAGGAAATTTCGACTGCTTTGATTCCGCCTCGTCCTAGTCGAAACCAACAAAGTCGAAACCACCATAGTCGAAACCAATACACAAGATATCACTTGGATGGTATGTAGTGGATTGGAAGGAGGGCGGAAGCCTTAGTGTCGAAAGGTTAGCTTTCGATGGAGTCGAAACCCTGCTTTGTTTTCATAAGTTAACATTCTTGCCTAGTTTTACTTAGAGCTTTCGACAGTCGAAACATATGCTTTTGAAAAGGTTTTATAATTAGCTTTCGAAGAAGGTTGTCATGTTGTGTTAAAATATTTTCTTTCAAAGGAGAACCTTTTTCCTTTAAATAATTGCTTTCGAAAGGGTAGGTTCCGACCTAGTAAAAATCTAGCCACTACTCTACCTTTCAACTATATTAACCAGTAATGCTTTCGAAAGGTTACCCTTATTTCACCTTAAATTAATCCTTTTTCCTAATTGCTTTCGAAAGGGTTGATGGTTTTGATGATGATGGAGTCGAAAGGGGTTTTGACTCTATCCTTCAAAGTTTTTGTTTTAAAGGTTTGATTTCGATTAAGATGGTTCCGACACCATTAATTTTTTCCCCAAACAATTTTTTTTTGGTTTTGAAAGAGATACTTTCGTATATAACCATTTTGACCCAAATGATGTCTTTAAAGAGTAAACCCAATACTTTCGAAAAGGGTACTTTCATTTGTTTCGAAGCTCTATATTTTAAAAAGATGATTTTGATACCATCAAAAGGTATAATAGGTTTCGAAAGAGAATTTTTATTAAGGGCTTCGAAAGGTATGTATACAATGTTTTGAAAAGAGGTCTTTCATTTCAAAGGAGGCTATCTAGAGGTTTCGAAAGAGATGTTTTTATGGTTTCAAAACATAAACCCAATCTCAATTTAAAGTAATAACCATTGCATAAATAAAGATTTTGAAATATTATTCACATTGTTTTTAACCCATAACTGTACTTTGGGGAAAGGGTAGAATAACCAGTTAGGTTGACCTAGTAGTGAATATAACTTAACAGATGTTAGAATTTTAACTAAAGATATTGGTAGAGGCCAATAGGTTTACAGTAAGCCCATGAAAACTGAATGATATTGGCAGGGGCCAATAGGTTCATAGTCAGCCCATGAAAACTATGATTTGATACAGGCAGGGGCCATTAGATTTGTAGTTAGCCCATGAAAACTATATCCAGATTAAGGTATTGGCAGCCAGCAAATAGGTTCCTAGTTAGCCCAAGAAAACTAGGATAAGAAATAAGATATTGGAGTTACCAATAGGTTCTTAGTGATCCCATGAAAACTAAGTAATTGGACAGATAGTCCTTAACATTTAACAGGTTAATAGTAAATCTAGAAACTATAATTGAGACAGATGGCCAGAACGAATGGGGATGAGTAATCCATAATTGATTTATTTGTCTGCATATCATCATAATGTTTTGAAATACTATGTTTTAACCATTGTGGATGCAGGAGCACAGTATATGGTTTTATAAATGTTTTAGGATACTAGTGTGGGGAAAATCCGTTCCGCTAAGCGGAGTGGTCTCACTAGATATCTAAATGGTTCGAGATGGTAAATTATTATTCATACCAGGCTTTATGTTTGACTCGAAGTTTTTGTTTTCCCCTTAAACTCTCGGGTACTATAATAATTTTGAGTAGGTTGAGGGTTAAGGTTTCCAGGTATTCTTTTAGACGAATAAAGCTTTCGAGGGCATGCAGGAGGCAAACTTGTTATTAGAGTTCTTTTATTTCCACTGTGTGTTTTTTGTAAAGGCAAATTGTTTTCTTGCCTATCTATATACTCTGATCTACCAAGGGGGCATCTTCATATGTCACTCTTGGCGTATTTTGTAATAATTATATGTTATCTGAACGAGGTCTGCGAATTGGGATTATGTAATCAATTTGGAATATTTTGAAATGGAATGTGGAATTTGTTTGCTGTTTAAATTCTTTCCATATTCTTGTGTTTCTGTGTATCAATGTATCTAATGTCGTCATATATGGTCGCCAAGGATTAATAACTATGGATGACTGCAGCATTCGTTGCCATTAGTTTTGGGCCTCCAAATAGGGGGATGTTACAAGGATCACATTTTCTTAGGGTTGGTTGGATACCATATGAGGTTTATTTGGGATTATTCCAAGATTTCCTCCCATTTTACTAGGTTGACTAAGATGGAGGATAAGTTTATATAGACTCCAAAGTGTGAAGAGGCATTTCTGGAATTGAAGGAGATATTGACCAGTGCACTAGTTTTGGCTATTCTAGATGGAAATAGTGGATTCACCGATTATACGGATGCTTGTGGAGTAGGACTGGGTGCTGTTTTGATGTAGCATGGTAGGGTGATTGCGTATACAAGCAGGAAGTTGAGGCCTCATGAGAAGAACTATGCTACACATGATCTAGAGTTGATGGCTGTTGTCTTTGCATTAAAAATGTGGAGACACTACTTGTTGGGTAAGGATCCTTCTATTCCTCTTAGTCTCTTTCTAATCTTTAGAGATTTTAGGAGTAAGTTTTTTTAATTAGGTGAAAAATTCAAGCTCTTCAAAGATTATAAATCCCTGAAGTATCTTTTTACTCAGAAGGATCTGAACCCGAGGCAATAGAGGTGGTTGGAGTTTCTGGTGGCTTATGAATTGGATATTCTTTATACGCCAGGAAAGGCTAATGTGGTGGCAGATGCCTTAAGCATGAATGTTGTTTTGACTCTTTTGGAGGTTGCCCCGACTCTCCTAGAAAGAATAGCGAGCAAACAAAGATTGGACAGAAGCTTAGTGGTGATCATCAGGAGGGTTGAGGAGGGACAATGTATCAGTTTTAAGATTGATAACTGAGGAGATTTGAGGATGAATGGACGAATCTGTGTACCGAATTTCAACGGTCTTAGGCTGGAAGTTTTGTCAGAATATCATCATTCTAAGTTAAGTATCCATCCAGGTGTCTTAAAGATGCATAGGGATATGAAGTGGATGTTTTGGTGGAAGGGAATGAAGAGAGATATCTCTATCTTTATTAGCAGGTGTTCCTACTGTCAACAAATCAAAGGTGATCGTCAAGAGGCAGCCAGACTATTACAACCTTTGGAAATAACTAATTAGAAATGGGAAATGATATCAATGGATTTTATCGATGGTTTGCCAAAAACTAGAAAAGGAAATAAAGGAGTGTGGGTCATTGTGGATCGGCTAACAAAGAGCGTGCATTTTATTCCGGTAAAACCAACGAGGACCGCTGCTTCTTTAGCTGAAATTTTTGTTGGAGAGATAGTTAGGTTGAATGGCGTTCCTATGAGTATTGTAAGTGATTGAGACCCCATATTTACCAGTCAATTTTGGGAAGCATTGCAAACAAATCTAGGAACAAAATTGAGCTTAAGCACCGCATATCACCGTAAAACAGACAGACAAACGGAGCGGGTGAATCAGATTCTAGAGGATCTCTTGAGGGCGTGTATTCTGGATTTTGGTGGATCATGCGAGGATCATTTGCATTTAGTTGAGTTCTCCTATAACAATAGTTACCAGGTAAGCATCAGAATGGCACCGTATGAAGCCCTATATGGAAAACCGTGCAAGTCACCAGCATTTTGGGTTAAGATGGAAGATAAACTAGTACTTAGACCAGACATGATCCTAGAGGCTACAGAAAAAGTTACAGTTGTAACACCCCACACCCCTTAGTATACCCAAAAGAGCACACTAAAAGACATGTTGCATTGTAGGTATAACTAAAACTAGCAGAGACTAAGATTCATAAGACAAAAATATATAAATAGCGGAAAAAATTATTATAATAATAATTTATTTAGAACAAAACCTCAGAATTACTTTATAAATTAAATAAGTCGCCAAATACCAAATACATCAAATGTCAAAATAACCTTATGTGTCTTGCAAAATAAAATCCATAGCATCAATAATATCAGAGTACAATACATCCCTCACAAAATGCCAGCTCAACGAAAAGAACTAAAAACTGAAACTGAAGAAAAGAAATACATGATAGAATCTCCTCCGAAGAAATCTCCAAATGCCTGCAGTCTACGTTCCTTGCCCCTAATTGCCTTTGGGGGAAAAGGGGAAAATGGAGGAGTGGGGCAGACTAAAAGTCTGGTGAATGATAGTAATTACTAGAATCTTTAAGCAAAGTAAAAGTAATAGACTTTACAACAGTTCTAGTATATAAAAGGAAACAAAGGAAATAAAGAGAAGGAATATGTTGGAAATAATTATGAATTAACTAGATCAACATAATTGGTTAACTTTGATTGTTTGCACTTGCTTTTGATAGCTGCTTAGATTAGGCTGAATTCCTAATACCACCCTTTAATCGGCCTGCTACTATATAGAATCTACTGTGGACCGGACGCTAAAGCTCCTTATGCATTCGTGCCTACGAAAGGCACACACTAAGCGCTTAGGACTCATAATGATTACTGAGCACCCGAATGGAAGTCGCACGCATAACCGCCACCATGCTCATGTTACCTATTGTTCCACCTATTGGGTCTTCTTATTACCTCAAGCTCCAGCATAAGCGTGCCCCTCGTCTCACTTCAGGATTATGTGAGATACCTCGTCTCACTTCAAGTTATGTGAGACACCTCGTTTCACTTCAGGGTTATGTGAAACACTGTGTCCATAGAAATAATAGGGGAAATGCTGTTGGTACTGGCCCATCATCCAAACAATATCTAGTTGCGCCCCTGCCCAAATCCCCATGATTTGGACTTCTATTATTGACCATTTACTACCATTATTAACATAAGTGTGCCCTTCTTCTCACTTTAGGATTATGTGAGACACCTCGTCTTATTTTAGGATTATGTGAGACACCTCGTTTCACTTTAGGGTTATGTGAAACGCTGTGTCCATAGAAATATGGGAATGTTATTTGGTACAGGTCCTACTTTAATTCTTTACTTATTAACTTGGATAAATTATTTAAATAAGCCTTTACTTTTGTTCTTATTATCCGTGCTTATTAATTTATCCTAAGTCTTAAAATAAGCGTCACTATGTTCTATTTCTTATTACTACGTTATAATCATGCTTATTACTTAACCCAAGGTCTAAGTGTAAAAATAAGCTTCTTTCATCTTATACTCTTTTTAGTTATAATTCTAAGTTATAACTAAGCCAATTATCTTTAGTTAGTTCAATTCTAACTCAATATCATAATTAGGCTCAATTTCAGTCTTAATTCCATTTTTATTACAGTCTTTACAATTTACATCTTATCTTCCGTTATTTCAGTATTCTTAAAATTTTAATCCATATTCGCGTTTAATCTATTCTAATCCATATGCGAAGAAGAAGGAGAAATAAAAGAAAACTGAAAATAGAAGAAAATCCAAAGTGTAGGAAAAAGATGTAAATAACGCATAAATAACAGTAAATGAATTAAAATACTGTAAACAAACTATAAATAAAAGGATAGGCTATAATTAAGAGAAATAAATTAAAATTAACTGAAAAGAATAGCTAAAAGAAATAGACTAAAAATAATTCTAAAAACTGTAAATAAACTACCAAAAAGGTTATTCCAAAAATCGTAGTAAAACTACAACTTTTGGAAACCCTATTATTTTAAATTAATTAAAGAAATCTAAATTAATTACAATCACTCACTTTGTGGTCCTAAGCTCTTCCCTTTAGGTCTTCCCGGATCCACTTGAGGGTATTAAAATGTTTTATTTAAAAAGATTCTCTTCTTGGAAAATTATTCCTTTTAGGGTCCTTCTTGAAAAGGTGAACCCAAGTGGAGAAATCTAGAATGAAAAAAAGTGTTAGTCCTAGGGTCTTATTTATAGGGGTAGAAGTGGATCTCAGACCGTCGGATTTGGAGATTGAATAGGATGCAACCATGTCATAGGCTGAATAGGAGCCGTCGGATGGGAGCACGAAGGGACTAGATGAGAGAAAAGAATGCAAATGAGCTGTAAAAATCACACTGCCTCAAAAAATTTTTTACTTCGCTTCATACATCGGGCGGGTCGACCTTCACCCCTTTAGGTCGACCGGCCGGTCGACCTAGGTGATGGTTAGGTCGACCTCCTGGTCGACCTAGCCCATGTAATTTTTTTTTCAATTACTTGTTCGACTCGTATCTTGCTCATATTAGCTCGGATTCTGACGTTCTATATATGGAAATTGACCAAAAAATTACCACAGACACAATGGGGCAACTCCTGTAGCTCAATTTTGATAATTTCATAAAGTTATTTTATTATTTAATCAATTAATGAATTAATTATAATAGCTTAAATTTTTAGGTTGTTACAACAATGATTAAGAAAAGAATGAAGGCGCCCTAAGATCGCCAAGAGAGTTATGCAGAAAAGGGGCGAAGATATTTGGAATTTATGGTTGGAGACTTGGTGTTTGTAAAGATTTCTCTAATACGAGGAGCTATTAGATTTGGGAAAGCTGGAAAGTTAGCTCCAAGGTATGTTGGACCCTTTTGTATTCTTAAGAGGATCGGATCGCTTACTTATAGGGTCGAGTTGCCAGAGTGATTGGCAGGTGCTCAGAATGTGTTCCACGTATCTCATTTGAGGAAATATGTTCATGACTCATCTTTGATGTGGAGCCATCGGTTCAAGAGGAATTGGAAATAGAACCGAAGCTGACAGTAGTTAGACATCCAATTTATGTTGTGGTTCAGGATGAAAAGAGATTGCGTAACAAGGTGGTGCAACTAGTTATGATTTAGTGGAATGAGGATCCAAGAGACTGCACTTGGGAGACGGTGGATCGTATAAGAGAATCCTATCCCGAGTTGATGTTAGGATAGTTAGTTGTTTGTCTGTTGTATGTATAGTGTATGTTTGTTTGCTATGGATGCTTAGTACATATCTTTATATGTATTTTATGATATGAATATATAGCTTTTTGCATTATTTGAGTTCTCTCCTTGTTTGCTAATTTCAAGACGAAATTCTTTTAAGGGGAGAGAGTGTAACGACCAGAATTTAATCGTTATTTAAGTAGATATTTAATTATATTTTTAAATAATTAATAAATGGATTTTTATTAAAAAAATAAAACTATTTTAAATAATAAGTAATGGTGATAAAATCGTTCTCAAAATTTGTTTACCAATATATATAATTCATAGAGAAATAGAAAATGTGACTGAAAATTATTTTCCAAAATATTGATTTTACATTGGTTAAAAATTATTCAAAATGCCATAACACTATTGTAAATACACATGCACATAATACAAACCATTTTAAATATGGTGCGTACATGTACATATGCCCGTACATATATGCTCACTTAAACATATAAGGTAAAATAAGATTTTATTATATATATATATACAGAACATATATAAAAATGCTCTTTTTCAACACAAGTACAAGAGTATATGGCTTGAATAGTGCAAGGAGAGGAGGAGTACAAGTGGACAGAATTGGGGGCGGGGAGGAGATGGTAGTGCATGCATGTATATATTTTAATATAAGCACTTATATGATTTTTAAATAATTTTCCTAAGCCTATATATACCCCTTAACCATCATGTTCTCAATTTTACAACCTCCTTATTTATTCCAAAATTCCTAAGAACTTAAGGAAACATCCATAGCTTCCTCTTCATAATTTTTAAAGTGAGAAAATCCATTTCATTTTGCTAAAAATCTCCTTTTTAATTAACAAAATCACTTCTACATCTTCTACAACACTTCTCTTCCAAACTGTAAGAAACCATACACCCAAATACCCCATGGCCGAGCTCAACAAGGCCTAGGCCGAGCCCAAAGCCACTTGACTGAGCCCATTTCAAGTGTTCAAGCAACCAAAGTTTCTATTTTCGCAAGTTTCTAAAGTGTTTTCAAGTTTTGGCAAAAGTTCTCTTTGATTTAGTAAAGTTTCGGTGAGTAAAACTGTTGTTTTTGGAAAAGAAAAATACTTGATTTTTATGAACTATATGTTGTGAAAATATAGTGGTTATTGTGTTGAATTATCATGTTGTTATGATGACATACGATTATATGTTAATGGCTGAGCTTGGATTTATGATTTGGTTGTTAAATAATATGTTTGGATATGGATATGTGATTGGTTGGTTATGATATGATGGTAGTGTGTTTATGAAACAAAACCAAGTGCATGTGATGTAAATGTCGTGAAGTTAGCGCCTTGAAAAATTGCAAAGGTCTTAAGATCCGATTGAGATCCAATTGAAAACAAAAAGCTCTTTTTCTAGTTTCGGATTTTGAAAATGTTTTCCAAGTTTTCACCTTTGTTTTTAAGTTTACAAAACTTTTCCATTTTTGTTTTCAAATATGTTATAGCAAGAGTTAAAGTGAATTTTTCACCTAGAAATCAATTCTAGTGAACTGCGCTCATAGCGATAGTCGTTATGGATGTAGTTCGAAAAATTCACGATTTCAAGTTTTAAAGTGTTTTCTTTTGGATTGATTTTGAAAACTCATTTATGATTTATTAAGTAAGTCAAAAGTTTAAGTTTTAATTATTTAATAATTTATTTAATTAATTTATTAATTAGGGTAATCATTATTTAATTAAGTAATTAGTATAAGTAATTAGAGTTTAAGAAATTATTAACTAAGTTAAATATTTCTAATTGAGTAAGTTTTAAATAAAGATTAATTAGGGTAATAGTAAATTAATTTTTTTATTTAATTAAGTTTAATTACTTTAATTAATCATTTAATTAAAGTTAGTTATTTAATTAATTATTAGTTAATTAAGGGTTAATTATCCACTTAAATTGGGTTTAATTCTTAGATGAATGTTATTTAATTAAAGTTTAATTTAAGTTAATTATAAATAAATTCTTAATTAATTAAGGTTTGAAGTATGATTTTTGATTTAATTAAGATTGATTAAAGTTTAATTAAATATTAAACTTATGATTTAATTAAAGTTTATTTATTTTAAAGTTCCTTTTAAACTCTATCGGTTATTTATTTTAACCAACTTTCTTGTTTAACTAAATTGTTTTTAAAACCAAGGATCTCTTGTCCATGCTATTAAGTAGCCAAATGAATTAAAGCACTTGTAATAAAACGTTGACACGCTTTACTGAAAGTAAATCGACTTGTACTTATCACAAATACTGCACTTCGGGAATGTGATGAACACAAGGGGATTAATTTCGATAAGTGGGTCATGATAATCTAAGCATATGGAACGTATGTTCATATGTAAGTCTTACACCCTGATAGTGGAAGTCCACTATAAACAACTTGACTCCTTAAAATTATCGTACGTTGGTTTGGAGAGAGCGGGATCGGATGTTAGTTGTTATCCGAAAACCACTTCGGACCAGCGTAAACGTTCGAATTGAAATAGTAAAGGCAAGGTCCAAGATAAAGACTTTGAAGCACAATGGGTATTTTCTATTAACCCTGACCGTGATTCCAAAACGGGTGTGGTGGAAATAGTGCCTTCGGTTCGTTCATATCCAGAATGACTTATATGGATGAGTGCTGACATTGTGTCAATATATGGAAGGCAATATTAGCATTCCAAGTGGTAATGTTATAGAAAAGGTAAATACGTAGCCTCAAGCTTCATCAACTAGGAATGACTAAAACATGGGAGATGCAGCAGGCTAAGTGGGTCGCTCCCATTAGGGTAAGGTCAACCCTATCTAGAGTCCCTACTATCAACTAATGTATGCTTCGATATGGTTGCTGATCCCAACCGAGGGGTGATCTTATTTAGTACTATCCAATAAGGGGTTGGCTGGTCTTGTTTTAGCAGGGGATCCAATCGAGGTCCTCGGTATTATTTTATCAAGAGTTGCACCATGACGGGAAGTAGCCTAGTCATTGTATGGAATCCATTTCCCCATAAGTGCCTTTGGTCTTGAGTATATATCCATTATGCTTAATTTAATTAATGTAACAATTTCGGCAATGTGAATTATTTATTTGAAAACCCTATACATTATCATAATATCACTGGATTTCTATATAAATTTTTTGGTTATCGTAAGGTAAAAACTCGTCTGTGTCTATGTGTGGCGTGGGCTTACGATACTTTTCATTTCATAGTGTTTTATAAAAGTAAAAATTAAGTTGTTTTGAGTTTACTCACACCTGACCCATGTTTGACCTTGAGTTTTATTTTCTTTTCCTAAAACTTTTGGGTACTCAAATTTGTATGAGTAGCCAATTGATGCTAGTTTCTTACGGAAGCATTTTGAAGGAGCTGGAGCAGGTGGTTTCACCATTAGCTAGTTATTATCTATTCCGCTGTATATTTATTTATGATCTATGTATTGTTGTATGGGTAGGTAGTTATAACTGTCCAGTTGAAAGTTGTAATGTAATGATTCTGATGTGTTAATATTATGGAAATGATAATGTAATATCCTATGTTATCTATTATATGTTGTCATGATTCATGGTGTGATTCTGTGATTGTGTAGTTTCTTCTTATCTTTTCTCTTTCTTCTACCCTTATTAGCTCGTCCTTCAGTGTAAGAAAGGCGATCGTTACAAGATTGTTTTTTATGAGATTTATTTTCTCTAAGTTTAGGACATTTGATTCGAAATCTCTCAACTGTAAACCAGTTACAATAAATAGCCTATATTAAGTGGTTGAATGGAGCTTCATATTTTGGTACGCTATTATAGTAATGGTGGAAAAATTTGAAGCATATCATATCACACTTTTTGGCAATAACATCAAGTTATGAAATTGTTTTCATAAACATACTAAGTATTATTTATGAAATAATAACCATTTTCAATATTGATAGATAAATCTATTTCATTATGAATATTTCAGATATTATTTACAAAATAAAAATTACAGTGGTATTTTTTTCATAACAAAAGCGATGCATTAGATAAAAACATAAGTACCTGAAAATTTTAATTTTTTTTGGAATTATGGACCAGGCCATAGTTTTTTAAAGATAATTTTTTAGTCATACGATTATGAATCATATGGTAATAGCGAATTATATCTCAAAAGAAAAATGGCAAAGTACCCATTCAGTGAGAGCGCGTAAGAGTTGGTGAACTCTTAAGATTGATGCATATTAATGTATGTAATTGTAAGCCTAATAATACCAAAAATGGTTCCTCGTACTTTGGTAAATTCAACGATGAACTATCATAGACATGGACATGTTATTAGATACACATGTCGTATACATGGTAAGCTCATAGAATATAAAACTATAGTAAATAAGATAACATGCATAAAAAAATAAAACGATTCAATTTTATTGAATAGGTAAGTATATTGGAAAGAGTTCCAAATGTATCTAGCAATAAAGATTCATTCTCAAAATCCAATCCTCTCTATGATACATGATGATGTATTGATAAAGAGTAATCGAATTTTGTTAAACAAAGTATGATTGATAATGAGTGAAGTTGAGTTAACTTCTTTCTGTAAGGTCGTGTACTTAAGAGTAGTACATAAGGTTAAAATTGATTTCATCTAATGTGTAATTTAAGAAATCATACTAGATAATGGTTTATAATAAACCTCAATATATCCTAGGTCAAGGAGTTGATGGGTTGTGTAAGTCCAAAGATTGTACGTAATAATTATTTGCAAGGGATCTTGTGTGGACCATCCCCAAGGAGTTTTGGACTGATCAATAATAGCTAACTAATTTATGTTTTAAACATAAGTTTCGTAAACTAAAACTAAATTAGTTTTCTATATATGTTAGGAAATTCATAAAATGTTTGTGTACATATTCCATTACACTAGGAAATAATTGTTGTTTAAAGAAATACCTTCATCGCGAAAGAATTTCTTTTTAGGAAATTATTGGTAGTAAAATGGTTTTGGATATAATCCAAATATAAAACTGATTACAAAGGATGAAATGTAATTAACCAAACCTAAATGAATATAATACATTAGAATACCTATTAAGTATTTTCGCACATTAAAGAGAAACTATGATTTTCTTATCAATGTCGAGAATATATATTCCTCAGTTGTCAATACAACCACTATGAGTATTGACTCGACTATATCTGATGATGTGCAAAACCAAAATGGATTCCAAGTACATTATCAAAATATGATTTTGATAGTTGTACCTGAAAGGATATAATCCATCTGTCGTAAATGTTCCTTGAAGAGAAAGACTAATGTAGTTGGAATATAGTGAGCAACGTTGATAAGAATAACATCGTAAATTTCAATTGTTGAAATTAGCGTAATAGATTCGTGAATCAACGTGCTCAAGTTAATTCGGATTTTACTCATAAAATTATCATCTAGTATGACTTTGAGTTTCCATACATGTGTGTTAAAACAGAAAATTATAAATAATGATTTAGAATAGACTATTTGCACATAACAACTAAAGTACATCAGAGTCAGTGGGAGGGATATTGAGTTTGCAGGTTTTCTGATATGATCCAAAAACGGTTACGACATTACCATTCAACGAGTATCAGAATTGAACAAGTATTTTGAAAGAAATATCAAGTAGTTAGATTTTCAGCCAAAATGCAGAGGAAGTGTGTGTCTATAAGAAAGAATAATTAAAAGGTTCATAGATATTTCTAAACTATAATTAAGTAACAAACTGATGATTGCTAATGACGTACTTATGTGAAAATTAGTTAGTTCGGTTTATTAATTCTCATTATAGGATCTGAAAAAACATTATTTACAATCAATATAAAAGGATGTTGGGAATGTCCTAATTGATATGTACAGACACCATATTAAAATGTTTAATATGGAGAATGTAAGATAGATTCCTTATGCATTGGCGATATGAATTATCATACATGATGTATTGTCTGCAATATCATATTTAGCTAATGTATGATACATGAAACAAATGTCAAATCTAAATTAAGATCACTAAATGGTAGTTTAGAGTGTTGTCGGTTATTTATGAAATATTAGAGAACTATTTGTAGAAACAACTAACTTCTTATAAAGAAGTATTCAGACTCGAACTTCATAAGATATCGAGTATAACATGCCAATATTAATTCATGTTTAAATCTTAGTTAAGGTGCTTTAAGTTTGAAATGTTCCAAACAAAAAGTTTTTTTCTAATTCAACTAAAAGCCTAAGTACATCGCCTTGAATAACACCACAATAAAAGCAATGTATATCTAAATATAAATGCACAAATTTATAACTGAATTAGGGGTGATTCCCATTATTGAGAATACCATGTCATTATTATATGTAACAATGTTGTGTTATAGATCATGAAAGAACCTATAGCTTATTAGAAGAGGAGAAAACTCCAAAAAAGTTCACATGATAAATGCAGTTTATCAGAATCGAAGAGAGTTGATTGACAAGTAGATAACTAAAACAACAGAGTTGATCCATTCACGAAAGGACTGCTCGATCGATTCTCATTAAGTTGATCGAATGGTTGGGATAGTAATTCCATAATTGGGCCCAAGTGCAAGTGGAAGATTGATGGAGTTAGGGGTATGCCCTAAGGGTATTTTTGTAATTTACTGTAAATTATTGATTCTGTAATAAAATCTCATTCGAAATAAGAAGTTTTTTGTTCTTATTATGTACTTAGTATAACATGTTATATTAATTATCTATTTATATACTAAATAGAAAACCCATAAATGACATGTTTTGTGACAGTATTGTAATCATGAGAAATTTATCATATTGAAAATAAACATAACGTTTTGAATATTCATGGTCAAGATGTATCGAGACTGGGTATCGATACACGCATTAAGACTAGAGCACGTAACGCTTTCCAAATGTTAGTTAATATATTACTCATGGTTACTAAGGGCACCAAGGGTTACGTACTGGTAGCTATTGGATAACTATGGAATGACTCGCACGATAGTTTTGTGTTGGTTAATGTATAACTAAGGTCAAAAAGATAATATCAAAGTGACAATATTACATAGTTCTTTCTACTAATAATATTGTTGAACTTCAGTGTGGACACTCCACTTTGATTATAGTTAAATCATGGCTCGATGTTTATCGAATGACTATAGTTGGGTTTAAGTTAAAGCATTATAAGTGAAACGCTCTGCATTAGAGAATTCATCTTCTCGGTTATAAGGGTTATTATCACGGTCAACTGTAGTCAACTCAAAGTCAAAGTCTCTTATTAGAGTAGTTTAGTTAATAACAATAGTTATTATTGAACTAAGGACTTTGTTTTTGGATTATACAAGTTGAATGTGGATGATATTGGAATTTTGACAATAACAAATTCCATATGTCCTAAAGTGATATAGTTTTTATGAAAAGAATTTATGTAAATAATTGTCGCTACGGGGACCACTTAAAATAGTATATTGAATTTTACTAAAATTGTGTAAGTGATAAATTTGGCCAAACTATCACACCACTAGCTAAGTTAACATGTGAACGTTAATATTCGTTTTGTTCGATATTTATCGCTGATCAAATTTACACCTATAAGTCACACAACCACAGTTTTGAATACTCTGAATACCACCTAATTTAATTAAATTATTATTGTTATAAACTAATTAAATTAATTAATGTTTATGAAATATTGATTATAAAAATTTTGTTTGGTTTATTTGATCAGTATTGAAATAGTACGTATATAAAAGTTATAAATGTATGTATGTATTGATATGCGATATCAATGTACATTTGAATTGGATTTAAGATGTACAATTACTGATCTAGTTGGTAGTTCCATATCAGCCCATTATCCAGGATGGCCTGCCATATGAAGGAGGTTAGTAGGGTAAGCTATTTTGATATAAGGATTTGAACTTGTGGAGAAAGACGGGGTAAAAGACTAGATCAGATCTCCTCTTTTCTCTCCTTCTATCTTCTTATTTAAACCCACCGCTATCTTCATTTTGAGGTTACTATTTCTAGCTCCTCTCCTTACCTCTAGGGCACAAGTCATAGCCGTCTCCCTAACTTCATTCTTCAAACAAAATTCAAAATAAATCAAGTAGAACTAAAGGGCATAAATCTCTTTGGTTACTAAAAATCTCTAAAAGGGATATAAGCGGATTCTAGGAGATCATTCGATTCAACATTCTAGGTATTACAACTAGGCCACAGCTGACATAACTTTTTGTTTATATCAATTATACATATATGTGATCATTTATGATATTGTATATAAGTTAGAATTATATCACTAATTCATATATGTGTTTTTGTCATTTTAAATATGAATGTGTTGATAATAATAATAAAGGATTTTTTATGTATATGATCATATTCTTTTCTACCATAATAATTTTTTTTTCCAAATTTAAAATTATTTAAAACATTCTTAAATTAAAATTGAATTTTAAAACCATAGTTATATATATAAAAACTATATTAATAAATTTTAATATTTGTTATTTCTGTAAGTATAATTCTTTTTACTTATTTATATATTTCACTTAAAACTGAAATGTAATTTTAAAATAAAAAATATCAAAACAATCCCAAACTAAAAAAATATTGGCATGTCCCTCTCTTCCCCCATCCCTCTTGTCCTTTCCTTCCCATCTCCTGTCATCTCCACCCTTCCAATCACCATTCCTCCTTGTTCCCTGGCTTGTCTTCCGCCTGACCCTCCTCCAGACCCTCTTCTCCTCCTTCCCTCTTCTTTCCTAACTCCTTTGTCTTCCTCTTCTCCTTCTAGCTCTCTTTCCCTTTCCCCTCTTACCTCTGTTGCTCCTTCATCTTCATCTTTCCCTTCCTCGACTGAATAGGTTTCGACTTCTCTATTCGAGCAGAAACCTCGTAATGACGAGAAGTACACACCTATTTAGATGAAATAGAATTATTATACAAATGTTATCATTCCTCTTCTGAGGTTATGCAAGATGGAACAACTGAATGGAAGGAATATATAATTGGATTCTTTTAGACAAGCCACTCTCTTACACAGTAGTTATTCAACACTTAGAAAATCTGGAAGTTAAGAGGTAATATCAAAGTTAAATATAATTGGAATATTTTCCTTTTCCTACTCTCCGATGAGAATGATAAGAAAAAACCAATAGAAGGAGATCCAAGAATAATGAGGAACAAGCCTTTTATTTTAAAGCAATGTGATCCTTTAGTTAGCAATGTACATGGATCTATAAAAGATGTTCCTATTTGGGTGCAACTCTCAAGCATTCCTGTCTTTGCCTGGTCTCAGATAGGAATTAATTGGCTTACTAATAGATTGGGAAAGTTGATATGTCTAGATGGGAACACTAAAAAGCTTAAAAGGATACAATATGCTAAGTTATTGATTTAAATCACTCTAAATGAACAACTTGTTGACTCCTTCCCCGTTCCACTTCCAGATGGTACTTATCAGCACGTCTAAGTTTATTATGAATGAAGACCTGATATATGTAGTTTTTGTAACGTTTTTGGCCATAGCATTGATACTTGTCTTAACTATAATGTTGATGAAGGGAACAAGGATTTAATGTATAACTCTAATGGCACATAGAATTTTGCAAGAGATACAAAAATCTAGCAATTTTTATGCTTTTCCCAAGCAAACTAATGTATGGAGAAAAGTTGTGAACTATAAGAAATATGTCAAGTAACAGACCTTATCAGAAGGAAATCACATTAGTGAAAATCTTGTCTCTATTATTCCTAGCATGGATGAAGGACAGAACAATTTAAATGAAGATATTAATTCATATGTGCAATTTGATGTGCTTGAGTCCTCTGGTGGAGTTGCAAATAAAGAGATTCAAACAAACAATGGTTTTGCTGCTCCTGAAACTATTATTGAGCTTGAAGATGAAAGTGTTGATACAGTTGAAGCTGAAGTAAATAAAATTGCTGAAATTTATGATATTGGACTTTTGAGTAATTTCAGTTTGGAACAGAAACAAATAGGAAACAAGGAATTAACAATTTAGTCATCAATGGGCCTGGTGCACCAAAACTCAAGTAACTTCTGATTCATTAATCTCTTGCATGACAAATAATCAAGTACTTTGTAATCAATACGTTATTTCTCATTAAGCTAATTCTTCAACCCCTTTTTTTAATCCAATCCTACAAATATCCTCTGATTCATTTGCTACTTCCCTTTGAATCTTATTTCTAATAACATTCCCAATCATAAACACTATAGCACTTCTGAAGGTTCTGCATTGTATGGTGATTCTAACCCACTTATCGTAATTCAAGCCTCTCCTCTTGTGCATATTCCAGGCTTTTAAATCTCCCCGAGATGGCCGAGATGAAAAATCCGAGATATCAGCCAAAATCCGAGATTTGGCAGCCTATTTAGTTATAAGTGTTTTAAATATCGCCCGAGATAGCCGAGATATTTTCCCGAGATATTGGCCAAAATCCGAGATTTAAAACACTGGCATATTCACACTAATACATGCACATCCATTCCTGAAACACTTCTTCCAATAGGCAATTCCTCTCTCTTTGATTCCATTTCAAGTGATTCTGCAAACAAGTCAACTTCCTCTGTCTTAAACTCTGAACTCAATCCACCATCCCTACGCACAAATCAATCACACATTTATTCAAAGAATTTAAACCCCAACTCAAAACCAACTTTCCCAGCAAGGCTTATAAAAAGAAAATTAGAAAAAAAATCAAGTTTAAAGCTAAATCTAGCACAACTATTTTTGCCCTTAATTCAGATGATGATTCTTCTCTGCTGCCTAAGTTCATCATCCCTAAAAACAATTCTTCAACTTCTGCTAGAAGTACTAGAACTCTTCCAAAAAGCCCCATCAGTATCCCAATGATACACAAAATTGGTGCATGGAATATAAGGGGTGCTCATAAGGATATTAAGCTTAATCAAAAAAAGTTATTAATTCAAGAACAAAAATTATCTCTTATCTCAACCTCTAAAACTAAGTTGAATGAAAGTCTTTCAAGAAGAGTTTCCTTATACATTAATCCCTCTTGATCCTCAATTGACAACCTGGGTGCTACCCTTTATGGTAGACTGCTAATATTATATGATCCTTCAATTTACCATCTTTCCACTATTATTCCTACAAGGCAACTTATTCACACTCATGTAACTCATCTTCCTTCCTTAATATCTATGTACCTTTCCTTCATATATGCAGACAACACTCTTTCCCAAAGGCAATCTATGCTCAATCTACTCCCTCACTTAAGACAAGACACTCATCCATGAATTCTGATTGGAGATTTTAACTGCTCCTACCTTTCTTCTTACAAATCAAGTGGTCTCCCATTTACTACTAGAGAAATTTCTCCTTTAAATGAAGCAATGCTCAATGCCTCCACCATTGGCATTCCTTCAAATGGCTCCCCTTTTACTTGGTCAAACAAAGGAAGGAAGGGTGTGAGGAACCTTTCTAAAATTGAGCATGCCTTCTCTAACTTTAAAACCCTTTCTAATTGGGCAACTATTTAGATTCATATTCCCATGCCAAATCTCTCTGATCATTGCCCTCTGATTCTCTCCTTTGGGAATAGTGCCACCAAAATTAAAAAAAATAAATTTTTTGATACTTGGACTAATAGCTTTGATTTCTTGCAGCTTGTTCAGGATGTAAGAGCATCAAAACTTATAGGAACCCTACGCTCAAGTTACAGCAGAAGCTAAAGAACACTAAAAAGCACTTAACAACTCAACTAGAATCAAATACGGTGATGGCATAAAACTCACCTCCACTATAAGAGAAAAACTTGAGAAGGTTCAGCTTCAAATCATGCACTGTACTACTGACCCGTCCCTAAGTCTTCTTGAAAAAGAGCTATCTATCTTGCTTGTTGAAGCCCTTAGCTCTAAACTGGAAATATGTCGAAGCAAAAGTGTAGAGAAAACCGGTCTAAAGAGGGTGATAAGAACACCAAAAATCTTCATGCTACTCTCAAACTTAAACAACCTAAAGCTCATATATCTCAAATAGCTGATTAGCATGGTTGTACTCATTCTACTCCTGATGGAATTGAAAATGCTTTTCTCAATTAGTACAAACCTCTCCTTGGCGGCTAGGAAGAATCATGTTCAGATAACTCGTTCTCCCCTCTCTCAACCCACCTAAGATTAATTCTTCCCCACAATACATCCTTACCTCTCCTATACCTGATGAAGAAATTAAAAGATCTATCTTCAACATCAGGAAATCTACATATGGTGGTCTTGATGGGTTTAATGCCTATTTCTACATTCAATGCTGGCATATAATAGGAAATGATATCCTTAAATCCATTCACCATTTCTTCAACAAATGCAAGCTTCTCAAATCCATCAATTCTACTAACATAGCTTTAATTACTAAGGTCAATAATCCCTCTGATGTCACTCAATTTAGGCCTATTTCCTACTGCAATATCATATACAAAAGCATTTCTAAAATCATTGCCTTTAGATTGAAGTTTGTCTTAAACTCAATCATCTCTCCAAACCAATCATCATTCCTACCTTATAGAAATATCCTTGATAATGTATTAATAGCTCAAGCACTTCTCAATAGCTACTCTTATGCCTCCTTTTCTCCTAGAGCCATGCTTAAAATTGACATAAGGAAAGCGTTTGATTCAGTTAAATGGACTTCTTTCATTAGCATCATGAATGGCATGAATTTTCCTACCTCTTTCACAACTTGAATTTATGAATGCAACTCCTCTATTAGATATTCTCTTTTGATTAACTCTCAATCGATTGGATACTTTGAGGAAATAAGGGTCTTAGGTAGGGTAATCCAACCTTTGCATATCTCTTTATCATCATCATGGAGTCTCTTACTCAAGCATTACTTCATCAAGTTAACCTTAAATGTTCACCCTCAATGCAGAATTCCATTAATCACTTCTCTTGCTTTTACTAATGATCTCATCATCTTTACTAAACCATCTCACACTTCCATTACTTGCATCATAATACTTTGTTCTCCTTTGCTAAATTTACTGGCCTGTGTTGTAATTATTTCGGCACCCCTTGCATCTTCCGCTATGTGTGCGCTTCATTCAGTGTAGAAGAAGGGCAAGACCACTGAACAAAGCTCATTCGGTGCCAGCGTCATGATTGGATATCCCTACATCCCCCAGAGCACATATATTTTCATGGCAACATTTATTTGTAACAAAAGGAATCCCTTGTTGTTACATGCTACCAATCCATATATATGCTGATCTCTTTTAGAATATCTTGCGATGTGGGACTAATCATAATCCAATCTACGCACCCACTCTAATACAATGCGAGCCACACCTAACAGCCTGCACATCAACTCCTCCAAATCATATATCCTTCTGGTAGGGCTTTCTGGTCCTCAAATTGATCAATGTCTCTCTATTACTAAAATGCAACCCCTCCAAAATGACATGAGTTACCTTGGTATTCCCCTCACCACTAAATCTATATCTTCAGTTCAATGTATTCGTCTTTATGAGAAGATCACTTCCACATTAAAATAGATTTTGTCTCAAGCAGGCAGGATAACCATTCTTAAATCCATCATCTTCTCTATGAATGTTTATTAGGGTAGATTCTTCCTTCTCCAGAAAAACTCATAACCATGATTAGGAGTGCCATGATTAGATTCCTTTGGTCAGGCTCTATTTTCTCAAAGAAACTTGCTCTTATAGCCTTAAGTAAGCTAGAACTGCCTAAATAGAATGGGGGCCTTCATATTAAGAATCTTAAAATCTTGAATATCTCTGCTTTCTCCAAACACTTTGATAGCTTAATTAACAACCCCAATTCTGCTTAGGTTGCCTAGTCTAAAAATCATTGCCTTAAATCTGATGATTTTCGGTAAATGAATCCTAAACCCTCCTTTAGCTAGATTTGGAAAGCTCTCCTTAGGATGAGGCATGACCCTTTACCACATGTCAATATGAAAATTGCCAGCAATAGTAGGGCCAACTTTTGGATTGTACCACGGGTTGCTAAAGGAATTATACTGCAAAACTGCCCATCTCATGAGGAGAAGATGCAAATTGGTATATCTATTCAGGCTAAAGCTATTGACTATATCGGAGATGGCATTTTAATGCTTCCTAACTCTAGTTGTACTAATGTCAATGTCCTATGGAACAAATACTCTAACACTCCCTTCTACTTAGTGGAAAAGAATAAATATGTTTGGACCTCAAGTATGAAAAGCCACTCCCCTAGTTTATTATACAATGCTCAATCTGAACAGCATGATCAAGTAAAATTTCTATGGTTTGAAAGGGTTTGGAACAACTTTACCTCTGAAAAGCTTTGTCTCTTCCATTAGAAAATTTTAAGGATGTCTATTCATACCCTAAGTAACCTCACAGAAGCATTTCAATCTCTACTATCTAACATTTCTGCAAATGCTGTCCTGAGGATAATCACCATCTATTTTTCCAATGTTCCTTCACCTTTTTCCTCTGGAAGAAAATAAAAATGAAAACTGGTTTTTTCTTTTCATTACATAAAAGCAAGAAGGAGTGGGAAAGCATTTTTAAAGAAACTATATGGATGGTATCTTCTTCCTACGGCTTTCTGTTGATCTAAAAAGTTTTTGCATATAGTATTTGGAAGGAGAGAAATGCTCCAATCTTCACTGGGAAATATAAGAACAGGATGAAGCTTTTTTATGAAAGTTCAAATGGAATCCTTAATGCTATGCTGGTTTCTCCATATCAGTTTTCTGAAGTGATGATGGAGAATTAGAGCCTTACATAACATGTTTTTTTTGTTCTTCCTTTTTTTTCCTTCCTAGTTGCCTTTATATATTTTCTGCTTTATTAATTGCATGTAAAAAATTTCAAGTTATCAATAAAATGGTAGGGGACTATTCAACCCCGCTGGCCTTGTCAAAACATGAAATGTAATTTTAATTAATTTTAAAATATTAAATTTTATTTGTAATACACACACATATATTGCTAAAATAAAATTTTGTGCGGAGAAAAAAAATTCAATTTTGCTTTCGTACAGAAATTTTATATTAAAAAAATAAAAACCGTTTAATCCATACAGATTAATGTACTAACAAATTGATTTTATTAAAAAAAATTACACCCAAAAATAAATAAATTATTATATAGTTTATTTTATGTATAATTGTATAATATAATATGTATTTACATAGCAATGTTATTAATTAATAATAAATATAAATAAATATACATTTTTGAAAAAAAACATTTTTTCGTGTGTATATATAAATATAATTTTAAAATTAAATGTGGGATAATTAAATTTGAATCTAACTTTCAAAAGGATATTTCAAAACTAGATCTATCTAGTTTAAATTTTATTTTTCCTTGAGGATTTAAATTTGAATTTTAAATTATTTTATATTTAAATTTATATTAATATCCATTTTATATATAAATACAAGTATTCGTATAGTTACTTTTATACTTATATCTGTGTATGTATGTGTGTATGTGTATCTACATAAGTAATTTTTATATTATAATATTACTATAAAATAAACGACAACAAATACATATATGAAAAGGCTAACGTGTTCCTTGTGGTTAAACACCAGCATTTAGTTATAGGCATGTTAAATCGTGTACACAATTTACGTTGTACATGCACATACACATACATATGTATTTAGTATATATGTACACATTATATATCATTTATATAAATAAATAAAATCTTTTATTAATCAATTAAAGAAAATCATGATTTTATTTAAAACTTATTTAGATAAGATCTAAATAATTTAGACTTCATGGGCCCCATAAGGTCCAAGAAGGTAAATTTTTTGAAATTCACATATTTAAACCACTACATGCCGACCTAAGATAATAATATATAAAAGACTTTTTTAATTAAGAATAAGAATAAAGAATTAAAATTTGTTAAAATAAATATATCGATGGGTTAAAGATCATTCAAAGAGTTCTTATATATCAATGTCCATTTAGGAATTGTTTCTATATATGTGTGTTTTTATCATGTTTTTATATATCTGTTTTGTTCATTTTATATGTATAGTTTAGTAATTTATGTATACACAAGTTTGTGCAATATAAATGCCAAGTATATTATTATTAGTCTAATATAAATAAAAAATGTTTACGTTCGTCTATGTTATTCATACTTACTATGATCAATGTTAAATAAAAATATCCTAACTCACATTTAACCATTTTTTAAGACTTAGGATTATATTATGATAACTAACATGCCTCTATACTTATGGCTTATTCAAATAATTTCCTACACACTGCATTACTCTATTAATGTTCTCTAAAATCTTTATTTAAATTATTTTTTCCCATTTTTGTTGATTACAAAGGAGGACTGAAAAATGTATGAAATATAAATAGTCATAATGATAGAGGGAGCATTAACACAAGGGGAGATAATGGATTTAAGGGGAGTTATATTTGAATTAATAATATATTTTATCTAAGTATATTTAGGTGGTCGTCGTCATCGGAAAGGAGGAGATTGTTAGACTCATAGGTATTGGTTTAATGATAACACCTGGATAAATATTTGTATTGATGATTTTCCAAGTTTACGAATGATATGGTATAGGAAATACAGGAATCTATCGAGATATATTACAAGATAATCAAGTAGAGATGCAGTACACTAATCAAGGCAGATCAATACATCAACCCAAGTACAAGACGAGGGAGATCAAGAGGGATCAAGCAAATCAAGGAGATCAAAAGGAACAAAGGAGATCAATGGCAAGGCTTTGGAGGGCACATGAGAACCAAGAAACAAAGAATGGAAGAGTATAAGACAACAATTAGTTTTTTTTAAAGTATATTGAGTCATAGATTTGACTGTTAAAGATCCCTTAGCAAATCTTTGAAAATTCAATTTTATAACTCTTTATTTTATTCCCTGTAAGCACTTTATAAAATTTCTATTTTGGTATTTACATGATAAAAGAGTTAAAACAATTTTTATGAAATAATTGACATTGCACATTAGGATATGCCAACATATCCTTGTATGCATGTCGACATTCTAGCCTTTGGTTGCAACTTTTCATTTTATACGAACGGATACTTCCTTTCACCTTTTGTGGAAAGATGCTTCTCTTCATCTTCTATATAAAGAATTTGAGCAATGAATTTTTTAAGTAATCCTCTCTCATTTCTCTCACTTTCTTGACACTACCATTTTATAGAAATGTCCTATTGCTTATATACACTTATATCTTGCAAATCACCTCTCTTTCTCTATATTTCAACATGGGTTTGCAATTTACAAAAAATTCAAAGAGCCTACATTAAATTTTCTATCATTTACTGTACGTTCTTATCATAGACATATTGCTACTGAAGGACTACAGGAAGTTGCATTGAAGGCTACTTTAAATTGTAATCGAAAGGTTCAATTCTTGTAGATATTACCCTACTACTTGTTGTAACGGTGCATCCTGCCATCTGTAGAAAGTCGGGATTGTATAGATGTGTCCTACTACCTGTGGAAAATCAGGACATGCGTTCTTGCATCTTGGTTCTTAATCAAGAAGGTCTAGGTGTACCCTGCCATATGTGGAAACTCGGATAGGTATTGCTTGCCACCTAAGTCAAAGTCAAGTTGTGAAGATTTGTTTCCCAGCCGTGGAAGTGCAAGTTGGTTATATCGAAATTCTGTACGAAGTATAGGACTGGATGTTGGATTGAAAATTCGAACCAATATAAAAATTCCTGGTGTCTTTTCTTTTAATAATTTGTACAAGATCGTATTTTGTTTTTATCTGAATAATAAATTTGTACTAAATCATATTTAATACCTATTTAATAAAAGAGTATAGGGAATATTTTTAATTTATTTAATTTTATTTAAAATATTTATTTATTTGTTATTGTTTGATAATAATAGTTTATTATTAGTTTAATTTAAATATAATTTTATTTTTTTGTTTTTTATATTCACATATGAACAATATAACTATATTTAAAGTGATGATCTAACCTAGGGGTAATATGGGAACATGTGTACAATTAACCTTTTGTCTTTCTATTAATAAATATACAGGTTTACATCATATATCAATAATCATGTCAAAGGGATATACATATACATCAAACAATTAAGTTTATACTTACATTAATATAAATTATTATTTTTTCTTTCATTTGCATTTAATTAATAGTGATGACTTGGAGCATTCTTGCTTTAAGAAATCACGCATAGGTCGATTGGTGCTTCCTCCACTGGTAGACCTATGGTGAATTGCTTGGAGCAGTAATGCCCTCTACCGGTGCACTATTTAAAAAAACGAAGATCAAAATGAAATTTATTGTAAATATTTGAAAATTTTGAAATTTTAAACTTGAGTTCCATTATGAATTTTTGGTTTATAAATCTTTTGAATAAAATTAAATTATTTTAAAGAAGTTCTAAAAATTACAGTTTATTTTTAAAAGGAAAATATTTATATATTTTAAAATTATTGAAAAATTATGGAAGTTATAATTTATGCTCTAATTTAAATTCAAAGTCTATATAAAATTTTAAATGTAGAATTTTCTCGTTTTAATTTAATTTAAATAATGATTTTATATTGTTTTAGTTTCCAGATTTGGAAATAAATGTTAAAAAGCTTTATAAAATTATTTAAAAATTATTTCTATGCTTGAAAATTATGTCCAAGTGTTATGAGACATTTGGAAAGTATTTATAGATTATTATAATATTTATTCTACCTAAAATTTATATCAAACGGTATGGGACGTTCATTAACTAAAGATTTGATACAACAAATATTCAATAGGGTATTTTTAGGTATTACTTATCATTATAAGTTTAAAATTCATCTTAAACATTTATTTTAAGTGTTAAATTATTATACGCTTACTTTTCAATTGTGAAGTATTTTTTTCATAATATCGATCAATTTCTGTAACTTGTCAAATTATTATCTTTGGTGATTGATTATTTTATAAATGTTGGGTGATATTTTCATATATATATATATATATATATATATTACTTGAGAAAATTCATAATATCACTAATATTGGATAGAACTTTCAATAGATATTACTTCTAAAAGAAAATGAAAAGCTAACTCCTTACACCAATTTTGGTGCTAAGTTCGTCCATCCTAAACAAACTTGATTCTGTTTCACTACCTAGATTAATGGCATTTTAGCCCCTGTTATCTTGTCAAAAATTTGCTACTCGGGCATACATAGTGTTTTCGTTCACTATATGAACCATGGGACGGCCTTTCTTTGATGTTGCTTGGTATCTTTATGGCTTTTTGGGCCAGAAGTATCATCCATTTGGTGGAAGTGTGTCATATCGCTTTTAGAAGAGGGGTAACATTGGGTTGTGTGGTTTTGTCTACGTTTTCATTGTGAGGGTTAGCAATAACTTATAATCCTGCTTCTTGACACACGATAAATAAATTTTATAAGATATGAAATATTGCTCTTTCTTAGGGTATCTAGTATGTTTTTGTTGGATTTTTTTATCTTTGATTGCTCTATTTTTCATTACCTTACTTTAATAAATGAACTTAGTATTTTTCTATATACCAAACATTTATTTATATATATGAAATCTAGAATTTTCATGTATATTTTATAAATTTAACATATGCTATTTTCCACTATACAGCTATGTTATTTTCTTTTTTCACTTATGCTATTCATGCCTAGTTTATTCATGTTATTGTTTGACTCACACTAGATTATCTTGTCCAACTCATGTATTATTTTCTTATGATACTCGGGTCAGTCTCTGAATTATTTAGCAGGTTAGGATCATATTATCAGTTGGATCTTTGTAGAAGATGTATCTATCTTATTTCATTTACTATCAACGAATTTATTGTATTATTCAGTCATCTACTTTGTGAAAGCACTTTTGCACCTTTATTAGAGTTGGAAACTGTTTATCAATATGTGTATTTTGTTAGGGAGGATATGTAACTGTATTAAACTATGGACTCTATCGTGATTGTATTTCTATTTTGTGTTCTATGTACTTTCTATTTTGGGAAAATTCATATGCAATTGCTTGTTGATGCTGAATATAAAAATTTTAATAAATAATATTTGTATATTTGTATTCAATGTTAGCCTAAGAGAATTATAACAACCCAGGATTTCAGTTATTTTAATTTGGAATATTTAATTGGTTTTAAATATTGGAAAGTTAATTTTGTAAGTTAAATAACTTGAATTTCAAATATAGCGATTTATTGGGCAATTAAATTGTTAATTTTAATTTGGGAATATTTAAAATATTTGAATCTTGAATTTGAAATGAATGAAAATGATTTTGAAAGTTGATTTAAATTCTATTTTGATAGAAATGAAGATAGTAAACTTTAAATTTGAATTAAAAGCGAATAAACTAGTTTTTTTTATAATAATTCGTTTTAATTAACGTGTAAAAATAACCTTCCGGGGCACTTCTTGGATTTCAACGAAACTAGCTTCATTGGATCAGTAATAATGAATTATTATATGCCATCGAATTTTGTGGTGATTGGACGTATCATTTGGTCGTGCGAGTTTGAAACACTTATAAATAAATTAATGAATTTATGTAATATAATGGGTTTGAAAAGCTATCTTCTGTAGATTATCAAATTAGGTCTTGAGATTAGTTCCATTATGTTCGAAATAGGGGTATTACATATAGAACGCCAGGTGGCATGCCTCGATTGGAGTTCGATATTTTGGATGTGTAATGTCGGATACTTTTGAATATATGTATGCACACACACCCCTTATTGTTTAAGTCCATACCCTATTGTTCAAACCATACCACTGCCACGTCGTGCCATGCGTTTGTGTACAGGCCCATACCTAGACCTGTCAAAATATGACCCAACCCATTAACCCAACCCATTTACCCTATTTATAAATGGGTTGGGTCAACCCATTTATGAATATTATTAAATGGGTTATGGGTTGGGTTGACCCATTTTTAAAAGGGTTATAAATGGGTAACCCATTTATTAAAAACATTAAATTTTAATATAAATTTGAAAAATAAGAATTTTGACCATAAATTTTAGATTTTCATGGAGACCGACAGTTGTACTTAGAAAATAATAGGCTACCGCATCCCCATATTTGAACTCCGTCTAGTGCAGAAGCCGCTATTTTTTTTTGCTTGGACTGCAATAACTCCTTCGTAACTTGGAATCTTGCGAGACTTCGACCGATGAATTCCCACCTAAATTACGGACAGTATGGAACACTCGGATACTTCACCGTGTGAACGCACACTGTAGTTCTCCAAGGGGACTGACAATTGTACTTAGAAAATAATAGGCTACCACATCCCCATATTTGAACTCCGCCTAGTGCAGAAGCCGCTATTTTTTTTGTTTGGACTGCAATAACTCCTTCGTTCTAACTCGGAATCGGGCGGGATTTCGACCGATTAACTTCCACATAAATTACGGACAGTATGGAACACTCGAATACTTCACCGTGTGAATGCACACTGTAGTTCTCCAAGGGGACTGACAGTTGTACTTAGAAAATAACAGGCTACCACATCCCATATTTGAACTTCGCCCAGTGCAGAAGCCGCTATTTTTTTTGTTCGGACTGCAATAACTCCTTCGTTCTAACTCGGAATCAGGCGGGATTTCGACCGATCAACTCCCACCTAAATTACGGACAACATTTAACATTCAGATACTTCATCGTGTGAACGCACACTGTAGTTCTCCAAGGGGACTGGCAGTTGTACTTAGAAAATAACAGGCTACCACATCCATATATTTGAACTCCGCCTAATATAGAAGCCGCTATTTTTTTGTTCCGATTGCAATAACTCCTTCGTTCTAACTCAGAATTAGGCGGGACTTCGACCGATTAACTTCCACCTAAATTATGGACAGTATGGAACACTCGGATACTTCATCGTGTGAACGCACACTGTAGTTCTCCAAGGGGACTGACAGTTGTACTTATAAAATAATAAGCTACCGCATCCCAATATTTGAATTTTGATGAAAATTAGAATTTTAAATTTTTATCGGAACTCAAAACATAAAAATTAGAATTAGAATTATTTTATATTTGTTTGTTTTTTATTAGTCAAATTTAATTTAACCTTTAAATGGGTTAAATGGGTAACCCGCTTATTAAGTGGGTTGGGTCATAAATGGGTTGGGTCATAAATGGGTAAAAAAGAATGGGTCATAAATGGGTTGGGTCTCGACCCAACCCATTTTTACCCAACCCAACCCGTTTGACAGGCCTACATACCCCTCTTTTATTTTAAATTATGCCTGTAATTATAGAATTGAGCTCTCCCTTTTAATTCAAAAAGTTTAAAATCATGAACAAATCCTGAACTAAGCTAAAAATCATAAAACAAACTCCTTTGCACTCGATTTTTCAATATCTTCATTTCTATACCCACGTGTAGCTTGTGACTTTGAATTTGGGAGTTGGACGGTAATGTCGAGAGTGGGTTGTTAGCTAGGGCTGGATTTTTAGACTAATGGAGGAGGAGTTGGTGGAAACAAAGGTTGTTTTCGAGTTCGGCGAGGCAAATGACACATAGGGTCGAAGAATGGAGAAGCGTGGTGTAAGGATGGTTGTTGCGACCTGTACGAATGTGAGGTGAGGGGAGGGATATCACATTTTATTGGAGGTCGCCGAAGGGGAAATCAATGGTGTCATCACGTCGAGCGCACGGATAGAAGATCAATGGAGAAGACGGCATCAGATTTGGCAAAGCGTAGCTCTGTATCACTGAATGACGTGCACGCGAATTGGGTTGGGAGTGTCAGTGCACGAAGGGAGGAAGAAGGGATGAGTGATAGGATTAGAAATATAACTAAACTTAATGGTGTGATTAGTTTATTTTATTTTAATTTAAAATATTGATAACTTAAAATCTGAATAACTTTTGTGTACGAGGTCCAATCGAGGCACAGATTTTTGCGTTGCGCTCATAATGACGTTTCGCGATGGAGCTAGTTTGGACAAAGTAGGAGACAGTTGAAATTTGGACTAAAATCAGACGTCGTTCGATTTTAGTTCCAAACCGGAATGCCTCGGCGACAACAGAAATTTAGGTGAGTTAAACCCACCTTTTTGGCTATCTAGTAATATTAAATAGTTGATAAAAATTATTGATTGGATGTTTGGATGATTTACTGTTTTATCAATTGGTTTGGATTTATTCCTGCCCCTGGAGCGAATGACCCTTTATATATACCCGCCTAGTAGCGGATGACCCATATTATATAATTATATATTTTTTGTGGTGCAAGGGGACAGGTTGGAGCGATCCAATAAGATTCCTCACCACTGTTGATTTTATAACTATATATGTGTTGATGTATGTACGAGTTGTAATGCAGGTGGAAATAGGCTGAAGGAATCCAACGGGATTCCTCGTCATTTATTGAAATGTTCTTTAATAATATTTTATTGAATGGTGATGGAATATCAAACCTGGTTGTTAACCCTATTGGTTATGGCATTGTCATATCAGCAACTAAAAACTCTATAGTGATAGGAAATCAATATTGATATTGGTTAAGCGTTTGGTAGCTATTGGCCTTGAATTAGTATTTTAAAAATACTACAATTTTTTATTGGAGTTAGAATTGAATTTTGAGATAGGAAATGATTTTAAAATCCGAATTTGGGTTTCAGAAATATTTTGTTTAAAAAGATTTAATTTCTATTTTATTCCAACCTTTTTATCTATCTTTTTCTAAGTTATTTTATTTATTTAATATTGTTTTAAAAGTTATTTTACTTATTTAATATTATTTAAAAAGTTATTTTATCTATATTCAATGTTGTTTTAAAATCATTTCTTTATAATTAATATTGTTTTAGGATTATTTATCAAAATGTTAATATTTTAAAGATTAATTATTTAGATACAATTGATATGGTTTTGAAATTAATAATAATTATTAATACTGTTTTGAAATTAATTGTTATTATTTATAACAAGGTTGAAAATTAATTGTTAATGTTTTATTAATAATGTCTTTGAAATTATTAGTTATTATTTTAAGATGTTTTAAGGTTAGTAAATATTTATTTAATTATTTATAAGATTTATTATTTATAATTATTATTATATAATAGTGTTTGAAGTAAATGATTATTATTACTTATAAATGTTCGAGATTTACAAATAGAGATTTACAAACAAGACTTGGATTTTAGAAGGGAAGTTTCTTAGAATGATTCGGAGACTTCAGGGGTTTTATTTACAACATAAAAAGATTTTATAAATGATTTTAGATATTTATAAAAGAATTTTAGAATTGAGTTTATGAATTTATAAGAAGAGTTTTATAAATAGTTTTATGGATTTATAACGAGTTTATAAATGTTTTTAAATTTATAAAAGAGTTTGTAATTAGAAATAGAGGTCGGGTTTTATAAGGGGTTTCTATATAGAGTTTATGAACGGTTTTAGAAATTTATAAAAATGTTTTATAAATGGTTTTTGAGATTTATTTCACTCATCACTCTATAGTTAACGTCTTTGCTCATATTAACTGCAATATTTCAATTACATTAATTTCCCATTGATTACCAAATTTATTTCAAAATGGATTAAATAATGAGATGAGAAATAAAACAATTGTTACATCCTAGTAAGTTATATCTATTAATTTATTGTTTACAAACAAGGATTATAAATTACTTATCGAATAACTGATTTCTTATTCTATATTTAAATAGATTTCAATTAAATAACATATGATTTCACCATTTAATACATCATCGATTTTATTCCTTATTAAACTTTACAATTATATCCAAATTAAACTTTACGATTATATTCCAATTAGAGATAAACATTCATTTTATTTTGTACAACATTAACATTTATTATTTCAAATCTTATTATTAATATGCAACCCATCATTGTTACTCATTCAATTGAATTGGGTTATCATCTTTTAACTTCACTGAAATTTGTTATTTAAGAATTTTATCTTAGATTATAACATTTCCATTAATAAATCGTAAAATCTTTATTTCTAACCATTTTTATTCAACAACTATATTAAATTTAATATTTCTAAATGGTTGAAAATACGGGTCGTTGCATTAAGACTAATTTTTCATTTCAAACTTTTAAAAAAGAAACTCCTCCTCTTATCCTAACCATGGCTGAATTATTCTAATATAGGAGTGTGGTTCTAGAAAGAAGTTTTTAATAGAAATGAAAGGGTTAAATCATATTAAAGAAAGAGAATTGATGTTGTGATTAATATGGTCATTAATCTCCTTTAATAGAACTATTTCATTTCAAAATTCAAAAGGAATAACCTCTTCATTTTCTTCTTTCAAGACCAGCGATATATATGGCAATCAAGGTTGGCTATGTGTGCTTGCTCGTTGACTTTAAAAAAATTTAAGTTCATACAAAATTTTCTACATTTAAATCCAATCTAATCGCGCATCGATATCGCATATCGTTTAGTATATTTATAACTATTATAAATATATTATTTAATCATCCTCAATACATAAAATAAAATTCATAATTAATATATTTATGTAATTAATTAATTTATAACAATTATAATAATTAAATCAGGTGGTCAAAGGAGTATTCAATGTTTTGGTTGTGTGACTCTAAGGTGTAAATTTGGTCAGTGATTAATATTAAACAATTCAAATATTAACGTTCACACACTACTTAGCAGGTAGCGTGACGTTTTGGCCAAATTTATTGTTTACTTGATTTTGGTAAAATCCAATTTTACCTTGGTAGGCGTTACCTGGTAGTGACGATTATTTACACCAATTCTCTTCGTCAAAACTGTATCACTTTGGACTTGTGGAATTTGGTAATGGTCAAATTTCCAATATCACCCATATTCAACTTTATAGTCCAAACACAAAGTCCATGGTTCAATAATAACAATTATTATTAACCGAACTACTATGGCTAGAGAATTTGACTTTGAATTGACTTCAATTGACCATGATACTAACCCCATATAACTAAGGAGACAAATCCTCTATTGAATAGTGTTTCACTTTCAATACTTTCACTCGACCTAACTATAGTTGTGATGGACGTCGTGCCATGATTTAACTATAATCAAAGTGAAGCTTTCATATTAAAGATCAACAGTATTCTCAAGTTAAGAGAACTATGTAGAACTATGTAAATTAGTCACTTTGATATTTTCTGTTTGATCTTAATTATATTAAACAATAGAAAACAATCGAGTAAGTCATTCCTTAGTTGTCCAATAACTATCAGCACATAACCCTTTGGTATCCCTAATAGCCAAGAGTAATACACTACTTAACATATTGAGAGCATTAAGTACTCTAGTCTCAACAGATTCATCGATGTCTAGTCTCGATATATCTTGACTAGGAATATTTAAAATGAAGTTCTTATCATATTACGATATAATACTCATGGTTACAACTATTTGTAATTGCTATCCCAAACACATGATTTATGGACTTTTGACGTATATATTTAAATTAAATAATTAATTATTTATAATGTTTTATGGCAAGTATATAACAGAAAGGAAATATCTTTTATTTCGAACAAGGTTAGTTATCGAATTATATTTATATAACAAAATATATAATTGCTCCTAGATCATACCTTTAACGTTGTCAGAAATGTCATATATGGGTGAGTTAACCTATTTTTTAGGTTTAAAAATTAAAGAACCGAACAATGAAATTTTTATTTATCAAGAAAAATATTGTAATGATTTATTAAAATTATTTGGGATGGAAAATGTCTGTAGTAAGGCAACTCCTATGAGCATTAGTCTTTATTTAGAAAAAGATCTAGATCAAAAACTATATAGAAGTATGATCTGTTACTTATTATATTTAACTGTATGTCGACCCGATTTAGTGATGAGCATTTCTTTATGTGCAAGATTTCAAGCTAATCCCAAAGAATCACACTTACGGGCTATAAATTGAATTTTGCGATACCTAACTAATAGAATAAATTATGGACTTTTTATCCTAAAGAGTGTCCATTCAAACTCGTATCATATAGTGATGTAGACTTCAACGGATGTAAAACATATCGCAAAAATACTAATTGTCATATCATCGGTCAATCTCTTGTATCATAGTTTAGTAAAAATCAAAATTGTGTTTCACTTTCGATATGTGAAGCAGAATATATTTCTATGGCTTTAGAATGTGCACAAGTCATTTATATGCAACAAACGCTTCAAGACTACGGTGTTCTTCTTAAAAACTCACCTTTATACCGTGATAATACAAGCGCTATTAACTTGTCGAAAAATCCTATTAATCATTCATGAACAAAACATATAAACATTTGACACTATTTTTTATGTGACAATGTTGAGAAATATATGGTTACAGTAGATTTTGTTAATAGAGCAAATCAAGTAGCTGATAATTACTAAGCTACTTGATGAAAATGTTTTTATAAATTTAAGAAAAAGGTTAGGAATTTGTCCATAAAATGAAATTCTTTGAATAAGCTAAATATAACTAGTTTACTCATTAATTAGCTTTAATTAACTATAAATTTACAACATTCACACTTTGGGAATATAGCTATATTTATCTTCTCTATAATCTTATTTATAGTCAAACTTTTCTTCACTTTAACATACACTTCAAAATGGATTATAAGAAAAGTACATCTTCTTCAATCCACATAACTTCTTCATCTTCATCCTTAGAAGAATCATATGATTACTCTCCTAAAGGAAAGAAGGTTGAAGAGGCAATCTCCTTCGATGGTGTAATGAGTCGGAATTTCATCACACTAATTTCTGAATATTTAATTAATTTTAAATATTCAAATAATAGGTTTTAAAATTAAAATAAAAACTCTTTAAATAATAAATATTAAAGATAAAATATTATTCAAAATTAATTTACAAAAATATTTAGTTCGAAGAAAAATCGAAAACGTGACCGGAATTCGTTTTCCGAATTTTCGACTTTTCGTCAGCTAAATGTTGTCGGAATGTTGTAAACTCTTTTGTATAAATATACACACACATATTTATAAATGAGTTAGAATATGCATATATATGTGTATTAGTGTATGTATATATGTATTCATACTAAGTATATAAAGTTTAAAATAAAAATATAAATGTGACATCATTAGAAATATTTTGGCAACTAAGTACAAAACATGTTTACTCTTGAAATGGAGGGAGGGGAACCAAACGGTGGCAGGAGTACATGAGGTGGAGGAGGCTAAGTGAGGTGGCAAGAGGGTAGTGGAGGATAAAGGACAATGGCATTTAGGTAATTCACATTGTTCTATTGCTTATAAATAGCCTTTCATCTCCTTAAATTTTCCTCTTCTTCCACTGAGCAGATCTCTCTTATATCTTACCCATAAAAATATAAATGCCACATCATTAGAAACGTTTTGGCAACTAAGTACAAAACATGTTTAAACATGTTTTCTCATGAATTAGAGGGAGGGAACCAAATGGGGGCAGGAGTACATGAGGTGGAGGAGGCTAGGTGAGGAGGCAAGAGGGTAGTGGAGGGTAAAGGACAAGGGCATTTAGGTAATTCGCTTTGTTCTCTTGCTTATAAATAGCCTTTCATCTCTCTAAATTTTCCTATTTTTCCACTGATCAGATCTCTCTCATATCTTATGCAAATGAAGCTATTTTTTTTCAAACCATGTCAAATTCTAGTGGCTAGAACTTTTATGTTGATCACTTCTTCAAATTCCGAACTTAGCTATGTCAAAACATCAATTGTTTATAGAGTGTTTTTGGACCCAGAAATTCAAGTCCGAAAATGGTCCTTCTTCTTTTGACCATATCTTCTTCAAAAATACTCGAAACTAAGTGGTTCATTTTTGAAATTATAGAGAAAGAATTTTCTAAAACTTTCCTCTTTGCCACTTTTTCAAAATCCAAGAGTAAATAGTCCAAAAACCAGTTGGAAAATGACCTATTTTCGGGTTCATTTTTGAGAATTCGATGATTATCCAAAGTCACTCCATCTTACCAAAACAAGTTTCACTTCCTTCTTCTTCCAAGACCGAGCCTACCTAATGAATTAAGGGACTAAGACTCCATCTTTTGCTTAGGAATGGAAGTGATAGGTCATACCCTAAGTTAGCAAGGGTTGGATAGCTTTCGGTGAGCAAACTACACCTTATTAAACCAAGTTTATCTATGTTAATGTTCATGTCAATAGCCTACAAATGCTTATTGTATATGTGAAGTGGTGGTTTGGTTGCTTGTTTCATACTTTGAAAAGTTGTCACATTTGAAAGTTAGTAAGCATGTGGTTAGTTATATGAAAAGTTGGTAGTTAAAGTTAATATAATTGTTAGTAAATACTTATTACATGTTGCATCATCATTATTTACCTTGTATTATGCTTAAACCATTGCTCTGTAATGTTTGGTTGTAATGATAAGGCCATTAACTCATTAGCCGAACTGCCCATATAGCGATAGTCATAATATCGGCACTTTTGGAAAATCACTTTTTATCGAAACCGTTTGGTTTCATCTTCGTGCTTGAATTTTTTTTACAAGTTAAGCAAGATTTTGATTAATGATGTTTTCAAAAGTAATTAACAATTTTAATAATGATTATTTAATTTAATTAATAAGGATTAACGTTAACTAATTACTTAGTTAAAGATGTTTTAAGATTAATTAATCATTTTATTTAATGATGTTTGAAGAAAATTAATCATTTAATTATGATGGATTAAAGTTAATTAATCAAATAACTAATGATGGTTTTAAATTAATTAATCTTTTTAATTAAGGACTTTTAAAAGTTAATCAACTTGTTTTAACTTTGATTAATCTTTCTTTAAAAGATGTTTTAAATTAATTAATCATTTTATTCAATGATGTTTAAGGTTAATTAATCTGTTGATAATGATGGATTAAAATTAATTAATCAATTAATGATGTTTTTAAATTAATTAATCATTTTAATTCTATTTGTTGTAACTTTAAGTAATCTTTCCTTTAATGATGTTTTAAAGTTGATCATTTTAAATAATGATATTTAATTATTTATTAATTTAATTAATTAATTATATTTAAATATTACTAATTAATTAAATTAATGATGTTTTAAAGGTGATTTATCCTTTTTAATTAAAGGTGATTTATCTTTTTTAATTAAAGGTTATTGGAGTTAATTAATTACCTTAATTTATGAAGTTTCAAAGTAAATTTATCAAAGTAACAAGGATGTTTTGACTTTATTATTCATTTTAAATAATGATAATTATTTGTTTATTAATTTAATTAATTATATTTTACTAATTAACTGAATTAATAAGACTTAAAAGTGGTTTACCCTTTTTATTATTTAAAGACATTTGAAGTTCAAAAATCAAATTGTGTGTTGAAGTTTAAAGTTAGTTAATCAATGTAATAAGGATATTTTATGTAATATAAAGCCCAAGCCAGAATTCAAGTTTTTAACAAAGTGTTTTGAAGCTAATACTTGTAATATAAAGCCCAATCTAGAATTCAGGTTTTTAAAAGAAAAGTTCGAACTTTTTATGGAAATAAATTAATTTCCGTAAAGCGATTCACTTGTATGGAAATGATTTATTTGTACAATTAGCACTAAACATCGAAGAAGTAGATTTTTTGCTATTTTGAGAATAATCGTGAGACCTAACTTCGAGGTAATACTACCTTGACTTGCCCGGTATTATTGTTAACCAAGAAATAGTACAAGTTTGAATTCGATGAGTGGTGATAAGTATACAAGACTTAATTTCCATATACGATCATTTTTAATCCTCGATAGCTGGTTTCTCAGATATTGGTTATTTCAGCTTCTTTATTTTGATTAGTCTAAGATGATGTGTTGCTCCATCGAGCATTGATATCCTTTGTCGAAAATGACTAAATCCAAAGCGCGAGAGGAAGCCAAGTTATGTGGGGTTACTCCCATTAGGGTATTTTCACATCTCATCTAGATTTTTGTGTACCGTCACATGAAACGTAGTTAAGATTTAGGTGTGAAATATTCGGTTACTCGGTAAGGTTTGGCAGGGTCGGGCTTGGATTGTCCGAGAAGTGTCACGGGTATATGAGCTTCTCTGAGGTATATTACTAGAGGTATACTTCAAGGGTGGTGCATCTTCCTAGTCATTTTTTGGAAATTTTCCTTTCCTTATTTGATTCTAACTTTTTAATATGTTTATCTTTAAACTACCATGAGAAAAGTCAACCACCCTTCGCGGTGTTATTGATTTTGTCTATTCTATCATGTTTGGACCATTTCCTTGTTTTATCTATTCTGTCTAGTTTGGATTTTTATTCAGACTATTTCCATTCTTTCAAGTCCAAATGTTATACTAATTCTGCCCATCATCTATTTTAGATTTGTTCCCTATTGTTCATTTCCATTTTGTTATGTTTGGTTGTTGTTTATGTGGGAGAAAACACATTCCGTGTTAGCGGAGTGGTCCCACATGTTATTGTTTAAATACGCCCCATTTGTTTCATACTTTTACTCATACCAGACATTTTTTCTAACCCAAGTTGTTTATTTTCCCCAAGCTCTCCGGTACTCAATTATATTTGAGTAGTCAGAGAATAGCAGGTTTTTCTTTGGAGCTCTTTGAAGACGACGGACGAGTACGAGACTCCTTAGTTATCTAGTTATTTATTTCCGCTGTATGATTATGTAGGTGTATTTTGTATCTTAAAAATGGAAAGTCGGAATGTATAGCTATCAATCTGTTATATGTAGTATTTTTTTATGACTCTGATAAATCCTTATAAGGATTAACCATTTGTACTATATCATTTTATATTATGTGTAACCATTCTTTTGTGAGGTATTTCTATTTTGTTCTTTCTATTATTTATTTTATCCCAAGACAACTTATCTTTCGGATGCTTGGGCAACGGCACACAAATACAGAAGTAGTATTAAGTGATGTTCCCAGGGATCAAAAAGGTGGGTCATCACAGATGGTGTCAGAGCTTAGGTTTAGCAAACCCCTAAGCCCTGGGGAGTAAATTCTCTAAGGATATGATTAGTAATATCCTAGGATAAGTTTGAGAGTATAAGTATATATTGAGTGCGTATTTGTTAATGTTATAATCATGTTTTATATTATGTTGTTTGATCCATTAAGTGGTAAATGAATTCTGGTTGATGCATCTGATCAGCGTTATCGATAGGGATTCCTAAATACTTGAACAGATCTACCAATATAGTATTGTTTTAAAATGTTAAATTAAATAATTTTACCTAGAAATATATTATATATATATAAGAATGATTTTCAAAATTAATATAGTTGTATAGTTGAGTTGATTATTTACAAATGATAATATTTTATTGTTATCATTTAGGAATTTGATTGGTTATGCTCATCCAATTTGAGCATTAACTATTGTTGAATAGTTCATAAGGAATTTTCCTTAGTAAGATATAGGTAAAGTAGATGGGAATTAGGGTATCTTGGAACATACCCTTATGAATTAAGTTTCACAGTTTGATTATAAGGTGTTCGGCGAAAGGGTTAAGTTAAAAGTCATCTTTTAATAATGTTAAGCAAAAAGTAAACTTGTAATACAAAGTTTTTTAATATACTCTAAATGGTAGCAAATAATAATAATAATAAAATAAATAAAATTTAGAGGATAAATATTTGAGAAAATTTAATCATAATAAAGGAGAATCATTTATATGTAAGTTTAACTCACATCCAAATTTGCTATATTATATCTATGTTGCTATAAACTATTTTTGATTTCTTGGATGATAGTTAGATTTGTTTGATTGATTAATTGAAATTAATCTGGATATTCCATTTAAATAGTTTAAGTGTCGTTATAGCAATTTCCGCTATACCATCATTTATTAAATATCATCCTCAAAACCCATGTATGTGTGTTTGAACTTGAACCTATGTTTTCACAAAAGTAGATGTTTAAAATTCATTAATCATTTTGATTAATGATATTTCAAATTAATTAATCATTTTACCTAGTGATGTTTAAAATTAATTAATCTTTTTAATGAATGAGATTTGGATTTAATTAATCATTTTAAGTGATGATATTTGAATTTAATTAATTATTTTAATTAATGATATTTGAAAATTAATAATCATTTTAATTAATGATATTTAAAAGTAATTATTCATTTTAATTAATGATTATTTGAATTTAATAAATCGTTTGATAAATAATATTTTAAGTTGGTTAATTGATTTAATAAGTGAGTTTAAAATAAATTAATTGATTTGATGAAAGTGTTTGTAACGACCCGTAAATTTAACCTGTTTTAATAACGTAATTAGTTGAAATTTTGTGAAATTTTAAACGATAAAATTTTGAAATAAAAATTTAATATTTGGAATACGTCTAGTTAAACATAGCGACGGGTAAATTTTCGTCCGAAAATACGAAAGTTTATTTCGCGCGTAAATTCACTTCAATTTAATCAGTTAAAAAGAAATGAAAATAAAATGTTTCCGAAACCTAAATATTTTTACATAGAAAAATTCTAAATCATCTTCTGAGCAAGGTTTCAGTTTGTCGTTTTTCCAAATTCGGACATCTATTGCTCCGTCGTTCTTATTTTCTGGAAAATAGCAGCATTCTGGTACCGATATCGATTTTTATCGGATGAGCGTACCACTGATATTTTTATACCATTTTGATCGTCTCGTCGTGCCGATCTCCACGGTATGTTCGTTTGTGTTTTTCGGAGTTCGGGAGACGGTGAAATCTACGGAATGATCAATTGTATCGGTTCCGTTTCTTTTGTTGTGATCATTCAATATTCCATCCTAGAATCGTTCAATATTCCATCCTATAATCGAATAGTCGTGACTCTTCTATTTCCACTTTCCACTGTAACCGGGGCTTCATTCTTGATTTCCACTCTTCCATTTGCAGATCTCTTCCACTCTCATTTTCTACCTAACCTTCCACCTCTTCTATATGTTTTTCCGAGATCTGAAAAAAATTCATCCTCCTTCCAACTATCGGCCAATCACCCTTCCTTCCCTTATCTCCACGTGCCTCCCCAGCCGAGACACACCCTCGCCACGTCACCACCACCACCTTCGAGCCAAGCTACAGCACCCATCACCTATGCCGTTCCTCCGCGCGCACGCCCTGCCTGGCTCGCAACTCGAGGCCGAGAACAGCCTTCAACCTATCCCTTGCCACCAGACCCTCTGCCTTCACTAAGCACTGACTAGTTCCTTCTCCTCCTCCGCCTGCTACACCCGCCGAAGCACCATTTCCCATACCCCTCTCTGCCTCCCTGACGACGTCAGTGCACCCTACTGACCTCACCGACCCACGTGCGAACAGTAGTGCCTCGCCAAACAACAGCACTTTCCGGGTTTTTCCGCCTTGAAACCCCTCACCGATACTGCCCCTCCCAGATTCGCCACCGCCTTCCTCAACTCCAACTTCCGCTGTTTCTCAGTCAGCCATCCTTCCCAGTGAAGCTCGCGAAGTTCGCCTTCATTTAGCGCGGTCTCCGCATCCACCGCCACTGTCTGCTCCTCATATTTCGCTCCCCGACGCCTTACTTCTTTCCTCTCTGTCAACTACCGATCCTTCTTTTAAGGTATAGCCATAATTCAAATATGTATATTTTGGGTAGTTGTATTTATTATATAATAGATATTTTGCTTTAAAAATAATGAGTGTAGATATATGCATATAGATAAATAGGGTTTATTAAGTTGGACTCTGTTTTGTATTACTAAAAGGTCATTTTCACAGGTCTGCATATAATGGTATTGTGTACTAGTATAGAGTACTTAAAGTTTGATTGTTATATCACATATATATTTAGTCTCCATTTTTCACCGACAGAGCCTGTTCACATCTTACACATGCTGATGTTATAGCTTGTTGACGTTTAGTTATATACTTATAAGTATTATATGGGTTATAACTGAAGAAAATAATAATAATAATAAATATAAATTTAAAATTTCGTATGTTATAAAGTATAAGTATTAATGGGTTTGCTGCTGTTACTTGTATACAGTAATGTTTTGTAGTGTACGGTGCTAATGCATAATATATATATATTTTGATTTGGACACTTGTAATCTTTCAGTAAGGTATATACATTTGGTATAATTATACTGTTAGTATATTGGTTTTGTATATTTGTCTACAATTTGTACGGATTCCCTTGCTTTCAAACATTATGTTAGTTCTCGTATTATATATTGACTGTGTGTATATTACTTTGATATATATATTGATAATTATTTTAAATAAGGGTAAGGTATAAACATAGGTTATTTGAGCGTATAAATTATTACATATATGAAATGTTTATAAAGTTATAAAGTATTTGTATATGCGTACGTTATATGTTGGTTTGTATATATTAGATAGATTAGTGTTAAATTGGCTGTATGATCTGATGATTCATATTTTGTTATAGTGTTATATTTTGTTATCATTTTGTTAGTGTTTCGATCTATATATATTTGTACAGATTAATATCTATATTATGTTAAGTTTTGGAGTCTGCATGTATATTGGTAAATATGAAGTATGAATTATTTTCATAATTGGAATTGCTGTTGTATATATATTTTTCTATTTTATCGAGCTAATTTGATTTATCCTCATCTATCCAATACTGATTTGTTTCGTCGATTACGATTTATCAGCCTTGATCGTTGAATTCGTACCGATTTTGCTTCGCTTGGATTTGCAATTCAATTTCAGTATCCGTATCATCTTCAATATTCTCTAGCCTCGGAAGGTGAGCACTCACTCACGATTAACGTTCTTTTATTTATTAAATCTGATTTCAATTGAAACGACAATTGAAATATTGCTGCTGTTTGACATTACACTGTTATTACCTGTATCAGTTCACCTGTGACATCTGACACCATTATCTGTTATATATGCAATGATAATCCAGTTTGGTTGTTAATTGATTGATTGTTGATGTTTATATTGGACGTTAAATTGTTAATGTTAAAATGATAAATAGTATACAATTGAACTTGATATAGGATAATTAAATGTTAAATTTGATTAACTGACATTTGTATAATATGATCCCTTTAACTGTTGAATTTATTGACACGTAGGATTTGTTTAATTACATTTTGAACCACTGAGTGTATGTTGTTAAATTGATGATGTATGAAATTGTAAATAGACGACAAGTGAAAACCGTAATGTAATAATCTTTAATCTACATGAAATGATAGTGTGGATTCTAGAAATAATTATATTAATTCGTACAAATAACAATGCGAATTAATATGGTTATTTCGGGATTATTTGAATTGATTATTGGATTGATATTGATTTTTGTTATCGCTTGTTTATTTACTTTGACACCATCCCAGTTATCACACTGCAAGTTCCCTTTGATATGTTTTGATTTTGAATTGAATTGGAATCGGGTTGAAATGATAAATACCCAAATTGAACTTTGACCTAGGATAGAAAATTAAATAAAAACTCGATTGGTCAATAATTTGATTTGAAATAAATGAAGATTTTATTTGAATAAAGAATATGGTTTTGGAATGAAGTTGAAATTTGAATTTTTGATGGAAGGAAAATGGTAATATTTAATAATCTGAAACGAAAGATTAACAATGTAATCACTGAAAGAATGTTGTTTAATTTGAGAAATTATTGAATTAAGTTTGAAATATAATTAAGTTTGAAATCATAATTAAGTTTGAAATTATTAAACTTTGAAATTATTTAATAAATAAATTTTGAATTATTTATTAATTAAATAAGATTGAATTATTTAATGATTAGATTGAATTGAATTCTTTAATAAGAAAATTGAATTTTGAATAAGTGAATTTTACTTCGTAAATAATTGAAATTGGGTTTCTTTATTAATTAAGTTTTGGAAAATTATTTAAGAAAGTAAATAAGTGAAATGGAATTTCTTTAACAAGAAATAAAAATGTGATTTATTGAAATTAATATAAGACTTGAAGTTTAAAGAATTCGATTTGATGAATTTAATTTAATTCAAAATTGTAAGTTTTGATTAAATGAAGTTGAACTTAAGAATTGATTAAATGAATTGGAAATTTAATAGAAATTGTTTTGAATGGAAAAGTAACTTAACGAATATTAAATGAAATGGATAAATGGATTTAAATTGGTTTGAATGTTAAATTATTTAAATGATTCTGGAATGAAGCTTATATACGAACTTGAATCAATATTTGAATTGTTTTAAAAAGGAATTGAAATTGAATTATAAGATTTTGAAATTGTGAATTTGGAAGTTTTAAAACGTAAGTATTGGAAATTGGTTTTGAAAGACAAATGAAATGTTGATTTACGACTTCTATTTGAAATTGAATTGATTTGGTTTTTGAAAAATATAAACGACCAATCGGTGTAATAATTACGAAAGTTATTAAAGAGACCGGGATCGGTAATGGATATACTCTCTATCTGAACCGAAACCACTTTAATAACTATACGCGGAGTGTTGATCCAGAACGAAGTGGATGGTTTTGGTGAACGCGTTGACTGAAGAAAGAGAACGATTTTGGATGACCCCTGACATGACTAAAACAGGAGCCGCGCCGGGCCATTGAGGTTCGCCACCTCTAGCGGACACACTTCTTCGTTACCATATCTATTACTTTTGTGATTCGATTTGGGTGCACCCCTCGATTATGGGAGTGTTGTTTCGCGGTGTTGAGGTAGTAGCTGCTATGCTCAACATCAGTCCGGATCACGCAACTACTAGTATCCTAGTTGGTATCGCCTCATGTACCTTGTCATACTGATTATCCTATTCGCGACCACTACGATTTTGATTTGTACCTTTAGTATATGGATTGCCCTCTGGTGACTTCCGGTTTTGGGGAAACTACGGTCTTGTATATGCTTTTGGGAATAAACAGGTTAAGAGGTGTATGGGCCCTGCTTAACCCTACTTTGATATCTTTATATTACTGATAGACATTATCTACTTAACGTACATTACTACCTAGTAGATAGTTTAACGGATCCTTAAAGGATGGTTATTCCAAACATCCTTTGAGTTACTTGTATTTCAATTGCTATTTCACTTGAGTTGGATTTATTAATATAAGAATGTTAATCCTGACTCGAGTGTTTTGTGTTTTTGCTTTACGCTCGGGTCAGACTGAGTAGTTCAGCTTACGAGACTCACCTTTGGAGTTGGAGCTTCGCTTGGAGGTCCAGCTATCTATCCAGCTTTCAGATATTCGATGATTCCAGTGATGTATTCTGATTTGTATCTGTTACTCTTCCATTGTATCTGGTTTAACTCTGATGTATCGTATTACTCTTCTGTTGTAAACTCTGATGTATTTTATGTATTCATATAGTAGCTTCATGAACTACTATCTCTTTTATTTCCGCTGCACTTATTACTCTGTGTCTGTGATCTGTGATTATTTATTTACTGTATATGTTCAGTTTTGCCAAATTTAAATTAACAACGCGTTATTTTGAGCAATTCAACTCCGGCATGAGTGTCTACCTATACACTTATAATGGACGCGAATGGTCCAAAATTCCGGGTCGTTACAGTTGGTATCAGAGCTTTGGTAGCTCTAGGCAAAACTTAACATATAGGGTAAATGTATTTACAGAATCACTCTCATTCGAGTTTCAATCTCTTCCTTTGACTCAATTCCTTTGAATTTTTGGAACGTTCCCTGCGGTTCCAAATTTCATTCGTGTCCCTCACTATTCATCTTCTTTCAATTCTGGAGCATCACAAAACTCCACTTCGAATGACCCTTATAGTGAATCGGCGGTCTCGCCAAACTTCGAATGATTTGTAAAGGGGTGAAACTCCTTTATAATAGGCATCGATTTACCGGAAATTTCTGTATCCTCGGTTTACGATGCTATCTATCTCCTACTATACCTGAATTCTATTTCTTGAGATCGAATGTCGGTTTGCCTCGGAATTCTACATTGATCTTATTCTTGAAGTCACGGTCGACCCGGTTAAGGTTGCCCGCGATTTATATAAATTTATTCATCTTCCTATCTTGTTATTTAATTGTCTTATCTTTGTTTCAAACCTATCTTCGAATCGAAATTCTCTTTGATTTGAGTTTATCAAAAATTTGAATCTCTATCCTTGCTTTGAGATCCGTTATTGTATCGTTAAGTGAGGAAGTGTATTTGTAAATTAATTTTAAAATGTTTTTATATTGTGTTGTTTGAGTTGTTGATGTTGATTTGGGTTTTCGATCGATTCGTCTGATCAACGCTATCGATAGGATTTCCAAAACACTTGAGCAGAGCAAACTGACACAATATCATTTCCAAATTTGATAAATAAAATAAAAGTTTTGTATGATTATCTTATATATAAATATAAGTTTTCTGAAATTAAATTGTTAATGAATTTGTTGTCTGAAAATAATAATATTTGATTTTCATTTATTGTGTTGTAAACCATAGGCTATTGCATAATATAAATAAATGATTTTATAAACTTGGTTATAAAATTGATTGGAATTTGAAATGAATTTAATTCAGAAATTTGAGAATTTATTAGTTTCCGATGATTTCGAACTTTGGGTTTTTAAAAGTTTTAAAGTGTATAGTATTTAAAATATTTTCGAATATAAATCGTTTTCAAAGAATTTTAAAATGTTGAAATCAGTGCTCTTCTCTTTGTCGCTGGAAAATAATTTCGGTGATGGCGGCCGCATCATCGACGTTCATTTTCGAGTTTCGAAGTGGAGAAACCATTCTGTAGCTTTGCTACGGTTTTGTAGGGAAAAATAGTTAATTTGAATTTCTTGAATATGACTTGATTTATATATATATATATATATGGGTATATTATTTTAAATTTAATTTGATTCAATATATATAGTATACACATAATTATTTCTAATGGGTTTGAAACTAAACGGAATATTAATTCTTAAAAAATCATGTTAAAGGATGTTTCCAATTGTAGATAAAACCAAATTTTGGAATAAACATTTAAACTTGAATAATTGAATTGGAAAAATTTTATTTGTATATTGTTCAACTGCATCCTAATACAACTTACCTAAACCATTCAGAAGTTGAATATGTAATTGGATAATATATAAGATAAATTGAATTTATAAATAAAATTTGAGTGTTTATAATAAATGTTATACACTAAATTTTGATTATAAAGATGTTAATAGAGTTAGATAGGATAATAAAGTAAAACTCAGATAATTGAAAAATAAATTTGTTTTGAAAGAATTAATAAATTGAAATTTGATCAACTTATGAAAATACCTTGAATTTGAAAGCAATTAGTAAATATAAATTAATTTAAATCGAAACTTTTATGGTTTAAATTAATTTATATGGGTTAAATATATGTGGTTAGATATATTAAGTAGAATAATTTAACAATAATTTGGAATAAAGAAGAATTTAAAATTGTTGAAGAAAATATGATTATAATAAAGGACTATTCAAATTTATGGTTTTAGAAATTATAAATTGAAGAAAATGGGATAATAAGATAATGAATTTAGAGATAGTTGAGATTGATTTTAGTGAAATCAAATGGATTAAATCAATTATTGAATATCAATTAATTTAAATTTGAATTTATATGGTTTAAATTAATTATTATTTTGTATTTCAAATCTGTTTTCTTTCTGGTTGTTTCTATTCTCCTACCTCGTTCCTTTTCGGGGACGAAAAGTTTTGAGTGGGGGAGAATGTAACGACCCGTAAATTTAACCTGTTTTAATAACGTAATTAGTTGAAATTTTGTGAAATTTTAAACGATAAAATTTTGAAATAAAAATTTAATATTTGGAATACGTCTAGTTAAACATAGCGACGGGTAAATTTTCGTCCGAAAATACGAAAGTTTATTTCGCGCGTAAATTCACTTCAATTTAATCAGTTAAAAAGAAATGAAAATAAAATGTTTCCGAAACCTAAATATTTTTAAATAGAAAAATTCTAAATCATCTTCTGAGCAAGGTTTCAGTTTGTCGTTTTTCCAAATTCGGACATCTATTGCTCCGTCGTTCTTATTTTCTGGAAAATAGCAGCATTCTGGTACCGATATCGATTTTTATCGGATGAGCGTACCACTGATATTTTTATACCATTTTGATCGTCTCGTCGTGCCGATCTCCACGGTATGTTCGTTTGTGTTTTTCGGAGTTCGGGAGACGGTGAAATCTACGGAATGATCAATTGTATCGGTTCCGTTTCTTTTGTTGTGATCATTCAATATTCCATCCTAGAATCGTTCAATATTCCATCCTATAATCGAATAGTCGTGACTCTTCTATTTCCACTTTCCACTGTAACCGGGGCTTCATTCTTGATTTCCACTCTTCCATTTGCAGATCTCTTCCACTCTCATTTTCTACCTAACCTTCCACCTCTTCTATATGTTTTTCCGAGATCTGAAAAAAATTCATCCTCCTTCCAACTATCGGCCAATCACCCTTCCTTCCCTTATCTCCACGTGCCTCCCCAGCCGAGACACACCCTCGCCACGTCACCACCACCACCTTCGAGCCAAGCTACAGCACCCATCACCTATGCCGTTCCTCCGCGCGCACGCCCTGCCTGGCTCGCAACTCGAGGCCGAGAACAGCCTTCAACCTATCCCTTGCCACCAGACCCTCTGCCTTCACTAAGCACTGACTAGTTCCTTCTCCTCCTCCGCCTGCTACACCCGCCGAAGCACCATTTCCCATACCCCTCTCTGCCTCCCTGACGACGTCAGTGCACCCTACTGACCTCACCGACCCACGTGCGAACAGTAGTGCCTCGCCAAACAACAGCACTTTCCGGGTTTTTCCGCCTTGAAACCCCTCACCGATACTGCCCCTCCCAGATTCGCCACCGCCTTCCTCAACTCCAACTTCCGCTGTTTCTCAGTCAGCCATCCTTCCCAGTGAAGCTCGCGAAGTTCGCCTTCATTTAGCGCGGTCTCCGCATCCACCGCCACTGTCTGCTCCTCATATTTCGCTCCCCGACGCCTTACTTCTTTCCTCTCTGTCAACTACCGATCCTTCTTTTAAGGTATAGCCATAATTCAAATATGTATATTTTGGGTAGTTGTATTTATTATATAATAAATATTTTGCTTTAAAAATAATGAGTGTAGATATATGCATATAGATAAATAGGGTTTATTAAGTTGGACTCTGTTTTGTATTACTAAAAGGTCATTTTCACAGGTCTGCATATAATGGTATTGTGTACTAGTATAGAGTACTTAAAGTTTGATTGTTATATCACATATATATTTAGTCTCCATTTTTCACCGACAGAGCCTGTTCACATCTTACACATGCTGATGTTATAGCTTGTTGACGTTTAGTTATATACTTATAAGTATTATATGGGTTATAACTGAAGAAAATAATAATAATAATAAATATAAATTTAAAATTTCGTATGTTATAAAGTATAAGTATTAATGGGTTTGCTGCTGTTACTTGTATACAGTAATGTTTTGTAGTGTACGGTGCTAATGCATAATATATATATATTTTGATTTGGACACTTGTAATCTTTCAGTAAGGTATATACATTTGGTATAATTATACTGTTAGTATATTGGTTTTGTATATTTGTCTACAATTTGTACGGATTCCCTTGCTTTCAAACATTATGTTAGTTCTCGTATTATATATTGACTGTGTGTATATTACTTTGATATATATATTGATAATTATTTTAAATAAGGGTAAGGTATAAACATAGGTTATTTGAGCGTATAAATTATTACATATATGAAATGTTTATAAAGTTATAAAGTATTTGTATATGCGTACGTTATATGTTGGTTTGTATATATTAGATAGATTAGTGTTAAATTGGCTGTATGATCTGATGATTCATATTTTGTTATAGTGTTATATTTTGTTATCATTTTGTTAGTGTTTCGATCTATATATATTTGTACAGATTAATATCTATATTATGTTAAGTTTTGGAGTCTGCATGTATATTGGTAAATATGAAGTATGAATTATTTTCATAATTGGAATTGCTGTTGTATATATATTTTTCTATTTTATCGAGCTAATTTGATTTATCCTCATCTATCCAATACTGATTTGTTTCGTCGATTACGATTTATCAGCCTTGATCGTTGAATTCGTACCGATTTTGCTTCGCTTGGATTTGCAATTCAATTTCAGTATCCGTATCATCTTCAATATTCTCTAGCCTCGGAAGGTGAGCACTCACTCACGATTAACGTTCTTTTATTTATTAAATCTGATTTCAATTGAAACGACAATTGAAATATTGCTGCTGTTTGACATTACACTGTTATTACCTGTATCAGTTCACCTGTGACATCTGACACCATTATCTGTTATATATGCAATGATAATCCAGTTTGGTTGTTAATTGATTGATTGTTGATGTTTATATTGGACGTTAAATTGTTAATGTTAAAATGATAAATAGTATACAATTGAACTTGATATAGGATAATTAAATGTTAAATTTGATTAACTGACATTTGTATAATATGATCCCTTTAACTGTTGAATTTATTGACACGTAGGATTTGTTTAATTACATTTTGAACCACTGAGTGTATGTTGTTAAATTGATGATGTATGAAATTGTAAATAGACGACAAGTGAAAACCGTAATGTAATAATCTTTAATCTACATGAAATGATAGTGTGGATTCTAGAAATAATTATATTAATTCGTACAAATAACAATGCGAATTAATATGGTTATTTCGGGATTATTTGAATTGATTATTGGATTGATATTGATTTTTGTTATCGCTTGTTTATTTACTTTGACACCATCCCAGTTATCACACTGCAAGTTCCCTTTGATATGTTTTGATTTTGAATTGAATTGGAATCGGGTTGAAATGATAAATACCCAAATTGAACTTTGACCTAGGATAGAAAATTAAATAAAAACCCGATTGGTCAATAATTTGATTTGAAATAAATGAAGATTTTATTTGAATAAAGAATATGGTTTTGGAATGAAGTTGAAATTTGAATTTTTGATGGAAGGAAAATGGTAATATTTAATAATCTGAAACGAAAGATTAACAATGTAATCACTGAAAGAATGTTGTTTAATTTGAGAAATTATTGAATTAAGTTTGAAATATAATTAAGTTTGAAATCATAATTAAGTTTGAAATTATTAAACTTTGAAATTATTTAATAAATAAATTTTGAATTATTTATTAATTAAATAAGATTGAATTATTTAATGATTAGATTGAATTGAATTCTTTAATAAGAAAATTGAATTTTGAATAAGTGAATTTTACTTCGTAAATAATTGAAATTGGGTTTCTTTATTAATTAAGTTTTGGAAAATTATTTAAGAAAGTAAATAAGTGAAATGGAATTTCTTTAACAAGAAATAAAAATGTGATTTATTGAAATTAATATAAGACTTGAAGTTTAAAGAATTCGATTTGATGAATTTAATTTAATTCAAAATTGTAAGTTTTGATTAAATGAAGTTGAACTTAAGAATTGATTAAATGAATTGGAAATTTAATAGAAATTGTTTTGAATGGAAAAGTAACTTAACGAATATTAAATGAAATGGATAAATGGATTTAAATTGGTTTGAATGTTAAATTATTTAAATGATTCTGGAATGAAGCTTATATACGAACTTGAATCAATATTTGAATTGTTTTAAAAAGGAATTGAAATTGAATTATAAGATTTTGAAATTGTGAATTTGGAAGTTTTAAAACGTAAGTATTGGAAATTGGTTTTGAAAGACAAATGAAATGTTGATTTACGACTTCTATTTGAAATTGAATTGATTTGGTTTTTGAAAAATATAAACGACCAATCGGTGTAATAATTACGAAAGTTATTAAAGAGACCGGGATCGGTAATGGATATACTCTCTATCTGAACCGAAACCACTTTAATAACTATACGCGGAGTGTTGATCCAGAACGAAGTGGATGGTTTTGGTGAACGCGTTGACTGAAGAAAGAGAACGATTTTGGATGACCCCTGACATGACTAAAACAGGAGCCGCGCCGGGCCATTGAGGTTCGCCACCTCTAGCGGACACACTTCTTCGTTACCATATCTATTACTTTTGTGATTCGATTTGGGTGCACCCCTCGATTATGGGAGTGTTGTTTCGCGGTGTTGAGGTAGTAGCTGCTATGCTCAACATCAGTCCGGATCACGCAACTACTAGTATCCTAGTTGGTATCGCCTCATGTACCTTGTCATACTGATTATCCTATTCGCGACCACTACGATTTTGATTTGTACCTTTAGTATATGGATTGCCCTCTGGTGACTTCCGGTTTTGGGGAAACTACGGTCTTGTATATGCTTTTGGGAATAAACAGGTTAAGAGGTGTATGGGCCCTGCTTAACCCTACTTTGATATCTTTATATTACTGATAGACATTATCTACTTAACGTACATTACTACCTAGTAGATAGTTTAACGGATCCTTAAAGGATGGTTATTCCAAACATCCTTTGAGTTACTTGTATTTCAATTGCTATTTCACTTGAGTTGGATTTATTAATATAAGAATGTTAATCCTGACTCGAGTGTTTTGTGTTTTTGCTTTACGCTCGGGTCAGACTGAGTAGTTCAGCTTACGAGACTCACCTTTGGAGTTGGAGCTTCGCTTGGAGGTCCAGCTATCTATCCAGCTTTCAGATATTCGATGATTCCAGTGATGTATTCTGATTTGTATCTGTTACTCTTCCATTGTATCTGGTTTAACTCTGATGTATCGTATTACTCTTCTGTTGTAAACTCTGATGTATTTTATGTATTCATATAGTAGCTTCATGAACTACTATCTCTTTTATTTCCGCTGCACTTATTACTCTGTGTCTGTGATCTGTGATTATTTATTTACTGTATATGTTCAGTTTTGCCAAATTTAAATTAACAACGCGTTATTTTGAGCAATTCAACTCCGGCATGAGTGTCTACCTATACACTTATAATGGACGCGAATGGTCCAAAATTCCGGGTCGTTACAGTGTTTTGGAAGTAATTAACTATTTTATTAAAGATAATTGATTTATTTATTAAAGGAAATTGTAAATTTGATTAATTATCTTTTGGAATAATTAATATTGTTTTAGATTTATAAAAGAGATTATAAATTTGATTAATTATCTTTCTGGATAATCATTGTTATTTTAAGTCTAATAAAAGATTTTAAATTTGATTTATTTTCTTAGAGAAAATTTAAGTGGTTATAAAGTTTAAAAAGAATTTCATAAATCATCCCCCGGGACGATTAATATTGTTTTAAATTTATAAATGATGTTTATAAATGAGAAATTCTTTAAAAGAAATTGTTTAAAAATAAAGCTTAGTGTAAATCGTTTTGGGTTTATGGTTTAAAATGATATTTGGTTTTTGACCATTGTTTTAATACACTTAGTATTGTAAATTTGCATTTTAAAAGAACATTTTAAAGAGTTTTTGAAAAATTTAGATCCCATAATTGTTTGAAATAATTTCAAAAGATTTTGAGAAAATTAATAGTGATATTATTTGGAAATATTCTAAGTATAAATATTTTGAAAACTTTTTAAATGAAATAAATTTTCTTTGGGATAATTCGAGGGAAAACATTTTGATTAGTTTTGTGATAATCTGAATAATCTTCTAAGTGATGGTCAGATGTTTGCTTAGGCGAACATTATGGAGTACTTAGTAAATTATTCTCTTTATCATTGTCCGATTGAAGAAAATTCAAATCCGAATGAACCCAAAGTGAGTTCTAGAAAATAAAATTTGTTTAAAGTTATTTTATAAAGAAAAGGTAAGGAGTATACTTTCAGAGACGAGTTTGAAACTAAAAACAGGTATTCAACTTTTAAGTTCTCTAAAATTGAATTGATTTCCAAAATAAAAAGTATTTTTGATAAAAGATTGTTTTGATAAATGAATTTCACCCTTAAATAATATACGAGGTAATTTAACACTGATTTAAATGGATTATATTGGATAAAAAGGTTTTGATAACGTTGTTTTATCAAAACCATATATATTATTTAAGTATCTAAGCAGTGTAAACTAGTTGTTGTCATTGGGTCAGTTCATAAACATGATTCATTATAACACCTTAATGTGAAAAAGTAGGAAAGTTTTAATAGACATTGTTTTATTAAAACCGTAGCTTTTGTTTAAAACATGTAAGTAGTGTAAACTATTTGTTATTTTGAGTCAACCCATAAACATTGTCCATCTTAACACTTTAAGTTAAAGAGGTCGAGAGGTTGACTCCATTTTAATAGACCCAAATTTTGATTTGATCTTCACCTAAATTGTGAAAAGCAAAATAAATTTTGTGTTTTGTATATACTCTTAGGATTTAGAAGGGTATTATACAAGTAAATAAAGTGGAATAAGTTATTATTTGGTGTTTTATAAAGAAATGACTTTATAAAATATTTTTAAACTTAGATGAAAATTTATGAAATAATTCATAAACAATTTTGGTATTGAATAAAATATCAAATGCAAATTTAAGTGATTTAGAAAGATTGTTGTAGTCAAGAAACCAATAATTTTAGAGTATAACTTTCAATTTTGTTCGAGTAAGTTTGGATAATCTTCTAAGCAATAACCAAAGGCTATTGAGCAAAGAATGGTACGCTTAGATAATTATCTTTATTTTGGGCAATCAGGAAAGTTTTGGACCTAAGTTAGGAGTTTGTTGTTAATCTTCTAACATTTTAAATAAAGTTGAGCTAAATCATGGAGCTTTTGAAAAAAAGTGATTTTGAAATTTTTTGGAAAGAAATAATGATTGTTCACTTTAGTTGTTGTATTTGGAGGAACCGAAATACCACTGGATGCTCCATGTTGTTTTGATTTTAGAGTTCTACATGTTTTTCTAGGAGGACCCCCCTCCTAGTCATTTTTGGTTTTGGTTTTATGCATTTCTTTTTGGAAGAAATTTGAAAATAAAATTTTAAATATAAAAGCCTGGGCATTTAGTTCTAAATTTACCTTTTGATATGATTGGATGCACGGTATTCTATTTCTGAATATTCTCTGAATTTGGTTACATATAATTTATATCGTACTAGTTTTTGTTGGGTAAGTTGCATCTGATTAATGTGTTAGGTATTTCTAGGATAGTTTGTTTTCTGGGATAGTATTGTGGTAAATTTCGAGGACCAAATTCTTTTAAGTGGGGAAGAGTGTAACGACCCGGATTTTCACCCCAATAATTTTAAAATATTTAATTAATTTTAAATATTCAAATAATAGGTTTTATAATTAAAATAAAAACTCTTTCAAATATTAAATATTGAATATAGTTTTTAAAATTAGTTTAAAAAAATGTTTAGTTCGAAAAAATCTAAAATGTGACCGTAATTTGTTTTTGAATTTTTGACTTTTCGTCAGCTAAAAGTTGTCGGAATGTTGTACATTTTTTTGTATAAATACACACACACATTTATAAATGAGTTAGCATACGTATATATGTTATTAGTGTATGTATATATGTATTCTTACCTAAGTATATCAAGTTTAAAATAAAATATTTAATGTCACATCATTAGAAACGTTTTGGCAACTAAGTACAAAACATGTTTAAACATGTTTTCTCATGAAATGGAGGAAGGGGAACCAAATAGGGGCAGGAGTACATGAGGGGGAGGAGGCTAGGTAAGGTGGAAAGAGGGTAGTGGAGGGTAAAGGACAAGGGCATTTAGGTAATTCACTTTGTTCTCTTACTTATAAATTGCCTTTCATCTCTCTAAATTTTCCTCTTCTTCCACTGATCATATCTCTCTAATATCTTATCCAAATGAAGTTATTCTTTTTTTCAAACCATGTCAACTTCTAGTGGTTACAACTTTTGTGTTGATCACTTCTTCAAATTTCGAGCATAGCTAGTCAAAACATTAATTGTTTACAGAGTGTTTTTGGACCCAGAATTTCAAGTCCAAAAATTATCCTTCTTCTTTTGACCATATCTTCTTCAAAAATAATCGAAACTGTGTGTTCATTTTTTGAAATTATAGGAAAAAGAATTTTCTAAAACTATTCTCTTTGCCACATTTCAAAATCTGTAACATCCCGTATCTGGAGGCCAAATGCTAAGCGCTATAGATGCTGTAGTTATCCATAGTATTAACTTCTGGTGAAAAAATATGGTAACGATAATGGTATCCATAATCTCAGAAGCACTTGAATATGAATAAAATCACAGATTTCAAAAACAATATTTTACCGATTACATTTCAAACAAATTCATATCCAAGTTACATAATCCCATATCGTTTCCTTGGTAAAGATTAATTATAATCATTACAAAATTACGACAAGAGCGACATATGACGATGCCCCTTTGGTTGATCAAAGTAATATAGTCATATCTGAATTAATATACACTCAGAACACAATGAAACTGCAAATCCTAATTAGCTATTTGTCAGCCACCTGCTCGTCGTCGGAAGTTTTATTCGCCAAAAGACTAAAACCTGAAAATCTCAACCCTCAGCCTACGCAAATCAATTTTTTGAGCACCTGAGAATTTAAGGGGAAACAAAAACTTCGAGTCAGATATAAAGCCTGGTGTGAATAATTCTGTTACATCTCTGTTTATTTATATTAAGTGAGACCACGCCGCTTAACAGAACGGGTTTCCCTTCACTAATATCCTTTTCAAAACATATATTTTGTAATCCTGTCCTACCACCAAATCGTTAATCAAACTGATTATATCAAAATAGCAATATCTTTTATGCTAATAAATGGACTATTTGTCCGTAAAACAGGTAATATGTGAACTATCTGCCCACAATATAATAGCAAGGTCTGTTATGCTACAAATGGACTATCTGTCCATACAACTGGGCTGACTGCCCGCAAACTGGACTAACTGTCCGAATCAAAATGGACTAACTGTCCAAATTATTTTCTTAGGGTTAACTACCCTTTAAATTTTCCTTGAAAACCTTTTCAGAATGATTTAGTCCTTCAAATCATATATATATATATATATATGCATAGAAAATATATCTTTAGCTTTACTCTAAGGCATTTTGCCATGTTATACATACTTTACTCAAAATAATGTCGATGAGATTTAATGAGGATTAACTATCCTTCCAAAACAAGTTAAAACCCTTTTTAACTTGAAAATACTTAGGCTACATTGCCTATTTAATACTTACGAAACCTTTGTTTAAAGCCGTTAAACAACCCTTTCGAAACCATTGAAGGCAACCCCTTCGAAACCATTGAAAGACCCTTTCGAAACCATTAAACATTGCCTTTTGAAAATATTGGAAAAAAAATTTCTTTCTTTTCTCCGAAAGCTTCAAAACATTAGACATCCTCCTTTAAAACCTTTAAAATGTTGCCTTTCGAAAACATAGGAAAACCTTTCCTTTCAATCCTTTCGAAACCCTGGGGAACCACCCCTTTTGAAATCATTCATTAAAACCTTTCGAAATAGCCAAAACTCAATCTTTTCGAAAGCACTTTGGGTTTAATTTAAAACATGTGGAAACATTTTGAAACCATTAAAAATTTACTCCTTTGAAACCTTTGAAAAACGTCTCGGTTGAAACCATTTGGATTCTGCCTTCAAGTAGAGCAAAAGGATCGGAAATCCACTAAAGTCGAAAGCATCTGTTTCGAAACCATTTAAAACTATCACTTTTGAAACCAAATTGGGTTTTTCTTTACCTATAGAAAAAAGGTCTTAAAAACATTTAAGTCGAAAGCATCTGCTTCGAAATCATTTCCTAAGTAAAGAAGTGATGATGTCGAAACCATCCCTTCGAAAGCATTAGAGAGGTGGCCAAGTTTTTAGAAAACAAAACAACCCTTTCGAAACCATCTGGGTCGAAAGGTAAAAGGAGGGCAGCAAAAAGGTTTCGATTTAGTCGGAAGCAATTATTTAAAAACAGAGGCGCAACACAATCAAAACCATTTCCTTTAGATCATTTGACCTGGTCGAAAGCTAATTTGTCGAAAGCCATTTAGTCGAAAGCAAGCAGGCGCATTTCTTTAATTTAAAAACAACGGACTGCCTCAATCCCTTCAGAACCCCTGGTTTCGACTCCCTACCTTCCGCCTATATCCAATTCACTACGTACCAGTAAACTGATACCATGTGCATTGGTTTCGTCTGTGTCGGAAGCGAAGATGAGGAGGCGGAACCTGGTGCCGACAGTGTCGAAACAGTGAAAATCATGCAGCAAATAGTTATTTTCACCTAACCTGCCTTACGTGTCTAATTGTGATTGGTTGCCTATTTCTTTACCAATAAAAAGTACTGCACTTTTTCAAAAGTGCTGCCGACTTTCCAGATTTTATAATTTAAACCATTTTACAAAAAGCCCCTTCTCCTCTTTTAATTATATAAAACATTTAAGTCTCATACCATAAATAATTTTATATAACCCTTAAAATACTTAGGAAAAATCTACAAAAATTCCAGAAAATTTAATTTGTTTTCCAACTATAAAAATTTCAGACCCCAATCTTTTATTATTTAACCGTTAACCCAAATCAACATTTTCTTTACTAGAAAATTCATATAAATTCCACATAATTTCAGAAAATTCCAAAAATTGAAACCCATCACTAAAATATTATTTATGATCTTCATAAAAAAAAATTAAGGCATTTGGATGTCATTTTATAGGGTTTTCACCTTAAAACATATCATAAAATCAATATGAACATACATAAATCATCAACATGTATATATAATCATTCCATCATTCAAAATCATGGAAAATCAATGCAAAATATTCGGCATTCATCAAAAAACCGAAAATACAATCAAAAATGAGATGTAAACATTATTCACCTTTGTTTTAGAGATTATAGAGATTGAGATGTGAATAGATTTGATTTGAATTAGCTTCTTCCTAACTTTTCATCCTCCCTTCCTTGTTAATGGTGGCCGGCCTTGGGTTAAAAAAAAATTCAAATGAAAATGAACGTGTATATTTTACACGGCCGTGGGTTTAGTGTATAAGAATGGCCTTTTTCATATTTACCCCTCCTCTATTTCAATTTAACTCTTCTTTTAATTCATTGTTAAATGGCACGGCTACCCTTGATTAAATCAAATCTCAATCCCCTAATCAACACATTATTTTATTTAATTTAACTAGTTATATATCCTAAATAATGTTACCAAAAATCTAGGGTGTTACAAAATCCGAGAGTAAATAGTCCATAAACTAGTTGGAAAATGACCTATTTTCGGGTTCATTTTTGAGAATTCGATGATTATCCAGAGTCACTCCACCTTACCGAAACAACGTTCACTTCCTTCTTCTTTCAAGGCCGAGCCTACCTAGTACATTAAAGGTACAAGACTCCATCTTTTGCTTAGGAATGGAAGTGCTAGGTCATACCCTAAGTTAGCGAGGGTTTCGATAGCTTTCGGTGAGTAAAACCACACCTTCTTAAACCCAGTTTATTTATGTTAATGTTCATGTTAATAGCCTATGAATGCTTATTGTATATGTGAAGTGATGGTTTGGTTGTTTGTTTGTTTCATGCTTTGTAAAGTTGTTACATTTGAAAGTTAGTAAGCATGTGGTTAGCTATATGAAAAGTTGGTAGTTAAAGTTAATATAATTATTAGTAAATACTTATTATATGTTGTATCATCATTATTTACCTTGTACTGTGCTTAAACCATTGCTATGTGATGTTTGGTTGTAATGATAATGCCATAAACTCGTTTGCCGAACTGCCCGTATAGCGATAGTCGCAATATCGGCACTTTCAAAAAATCACTTTTTATCGAAACCGTTTGGTTTCATCTTCGTGCTTGAAATTGTTTTTACAAGTTAAGCAATATTTTGATTAATGATGTTTTCAAAAGTAATTAACCATTTTAATAATGGTTATTTAATTAATAAGGATTAATGTTAACTAATCAATTAGTTAATGATGTTTTAAAATTAATTAATCATTTTATTTAATGATGTTTAAAGAAAATTAATCATTTAATTATGATGGATTAAAGTTAATTAATCAATTAACTAATGATGTCTTTAAATTGATTAATCTTTTTAATTAATGACTTTTAAAAGTTACTCAACGTTTTAACTTTGATTAATCGTTTTTTAAATGATGTTTTAGATTAATTAATCATTTTATTTAATGATGTTTAAGGCTAGTTAATCTTTTGATAATGATGGATTAAAATTAATTAATGATGTTTTTAAATTAATTAATCTTTTTAATTAATATTTTTTAAAGTAAGTCTATTTGTTTTAACTTTAAGTAATCTTTCCTTTAATGATGTTTTAAAGTTGTTAAACATTTTAAATAATGATATTTAATTAATAATTAATTAATTTAATTAATTATATTCAAATATTACTAATTAATTGAATTAATGATGTTTTAAAGGTGATTTACCCTTTTTAATTAAAGGTTATTTGAGTTAATTAATCAGCTTAATTTATGAAGTTTCAAAGTGAATTTATCAAAGTAACAAGGATGTTTTGACTTTGTTATTCATTTTAAATAATGATAATTGATTATTTATTAATTTAATTCATTATATTTTACTAATTAGTTGAATTAATATGGCTTAAAAGTGGTTTACCCTTTTTATTATTTAAAGACATTTGAAGTTCAAAAATCAAATTCTATGTTGAAGTTTAAAGTTAATTAATCAATGTAATAAGGATGTTTTATGTTATTAAATCCTTTTGAAATTGATGTTTTAAAGTTAGTAAACTCTTTTAACAAAGTGTTTTAAAGCTAATACTTGTAATGTGAAGCCCAAGCACGAATTCAAGTTTTTAAAAGAAAAGTTTGAATTGTTTATGGAAATGAATTAATTTCCATAAAGCGATTCACTTATATGGAAATGGTTTATTAGTATAATTAGCACTGAACATCGAAGAAGTAGTTTTGTCGCTATTTTGAAAGTTAAGAATAATAGGGTGACATGACTTCGAGGTAACACTATCTTGACTTGTCTGGTATTATTGTTAACCAAGAAACAATACAAGTTTGAATTCGATGAGTGGTGATAAGTATACAAGACTTAATTTCCATATACGATCGTTCTATATCCTCGATAGTTGGTTTCTCAGCTATCGGTTACTTCAACTTCTTTATTTTCGTCATTCTAAGATGATGTGTTGCTCCATCGAGCATTGATATCATTTGTCAGAAATGAATAAATCCAAAGTGCGAGAGGAAGCCAAGCTATGCGGGGTTGCTCCCATTGGGGTTTTTTCCATATCTCATCTAGATTTTATCATATCATCACATGAAAAACGGTTAAGATTTAGATGTGAAATATTTTGATACTCGGTAAGGTTTGGCGGGGTCCGGCTTGGTATTGTCCGAGAAGTGTCATGGAGTATATGAGCTTCTCGGAATTATATTACTAGTGGTATACTTTATGGGTGGTGCAAATTCCTAGTCATTTGTTGGAAATTTTCCTTTCCTTATTTGATTTGAACCCTTGAATATGTTTATCTTTAAACTACCACGAGAAGAGTCGACCACTCTTCGCGGTGTTTAAGTATTGATTTTGTTCATTCTATCAAGTTTGGACCGTTTCCTTGTTTTATCCATTCTGTCCAGTTTGGATTTTTATTCAGACTATTTCCATTCTTTCAAGTCTGAATGTTATACTAATTATGCCCATCATCTATGTTTGGATTTGTTCCCTATTGGTCATTTCCAATTTTGTTATGTTTGGTTATTATTTATAAGGGAGAAAACCCGTTCTGCGTTAGCGGCGTGAACCCATATGTTATTGTTTAAATAAACCCCATTTGTTTCATAGTTTTACTCATACCAGACATTTTGTCTGACCCGAGTTGTTTATTTTCCCCAAATTCTCGGGTATTCAATTACATTTGAGTAGTTCGAGAATAGTAGGTTTTTCTTTGGAGCTCTTTGAAGACGACGGACGAGTAAGAGGCTCCTTAGTTATCTAGTTATTTATTTACGCTGTATGATTATGTAGGTGTATTTTGTATCTTAAAAATGAAAAGTCAGAATGTATAGCTATTAATCTGTTAGATGTAGTATTTTTTTATAACTCTGATAACTCCTTATAAGGAGTAACCATTTGTACCTTATCATTTTATATTATATGTAACCATTTCGTTGTGAGGTATTTCTATTTTGTTCTTTCTGTTATTTATTTTACCCGAAGATAACTTATCTTTCAGATGTTTGGGCAATGACACATAAATATCGGGGATACATTAAGTGTCGTTCCCAGGGGTCAAAAAGGTGGGTCGTTACTGTGAGGAATGCGGAATACGGATCTTAAGGCTAGAATGAACACTAGAGGAGGGGGGTGAATAGTGTTTATAAGAAATTACTAAATCTTTTTGAGTTACTGTTGATTTGTACACAAATGTGTAAAATATTCAGACACAGATATAATCACAGAAACAAACACAGATGCAGAAATAAAGTAAATGCAGTAAAGGAAAGAACACACCGGATTTTATACTGGTTGGGAGTTACCCTACATCCAGTCCCGCACAACTAAGTACGGATTTCCTTTCAAAAGCAATTCAACAATTACAACCCTCGGTTTCAAGGCTGCAAGGTACACCCTCTAGAATCACAATCCTCTGGGTAGGATACTTGATTTCCGGAGCAACAAGTTCACCCAATTGATTTCCAAGGCTACAATCACACCTTTTCTCGCTTGATTGATTTTCAAGGCTACAATCACACCTTTTCTTGCTAGATAGATTACAAAGAAGCCTATAACTCTGAATAGCACTTGGATCTTGTTGAGATAGTGATAGAGAATCAAACCAGAGATAATCTAGTTAGATTCAATGTTGATTTTGGCAGAGTAAAGATAGAATTTTGAATAAGAAAATGTGGAAGAAGAAGAGAAGTGAAAAACCAGAAAATCTGATATAAAATTCGTTGAAACCAACCCCTATTTATAGAAGAACAGCAGCCATGTCCATTCGTGAAAGGTTATGGAGAATAGACACTTTTTTTGAAATTCAAATTTTGGAATCTAACTATCACTATGTCGACATAGGGTACTAGGGCATGTCGACATCCCAAAGCATTTTTTGATGATTTGATTTTCTTTGAAAATAACCTTTATCTTATATTAAAACTATTTAAACTTTATAAATATACTTGACTATAGATAAAATACATAGATAAATATAGAGAATAATATATATATAATTTTATGATAATTTTATATTTAAATCTAAGTATAAAGATAGTTTAAAACAAACGAAGTTTAAAAACAAAAACAAAGAATATTTTAAGGCTAAAACATCTTTTTTTAAATCATTTGAAAAGATAATTTTTAAGGCTAAAACATTTTAAAAACCAGTTTTGAAAATCATTCTGAAGTAGTTTTGAAAATCATTTTGAAGTATTTTTGCAAGCTTCTTCCTGCAGAATATCTCATCACATCAGGACTCGAGAACTTGTACAAAACCAGGATGTTCGTGGGTTTGTAAGCCACTTGTCGTAGGTTTGTAAGCTACTTGTCGTGGGTTTGTAAGCCACTAAAAAGGTAGAAATGGGTTCCATCCCAAAAGAAAAATGGAGTGAAGGTTTAATTTCTATTATAAAGTTTTAACATAATTCTAGACTCAATACTAATCTTGAAATCTTGAACTCGTGATAATCTTGATACTCATGAGTCTTCAATCTTGATATCTTGAATCTCTATACTGTACAGTCTTCATTCTTGGTACCTGCATGGTTAAATCCTGCATATACATATATATCTAAACTATAATGTTAGTATTTATATTTTATAATCTTATTCTAAGGTTGTTGTCATCAAAACCATCATCTCAAGGACTAACAATCTCCCCCTTTTTGATGATGACAACCTTTGTTTATAAAATATTACTTCTATCCTAATAACTCCCCCTTAATCTATGCTTAACTCTTCTATTTTATATTTCTCCCCCTTTGTCATCAACAAAAACAAACTAACTCTAAACTATATAACTCTTAGTCTAATATCATATATAATGATAGTGTTATCATCAATACTTACTTGTAAACCTAAAACTTAGTCCTAAACTACTAACATTCCTAACCAAGTACCTATATAATACTTATATATAACATATATAGGAATCATATATAAGAACACACAATATTTGTTTGTATTTACATTTTCGTAAATCGTGTCAAATATTCACATAACGATGAAAAAACGAAAAAGAGGAAACTACTGAGTATCTTTGATAGTTGGAGATCTATGGATCGAACAATTTGGATAATGGAAACAGAAATTTCCATGTTGTTCAACCAAGTTTTCATCCTTGTCAAAACATACTTCGCCAACGCAAATGACTTTGTCATTGTCTTCTGCATGCTCTTCTTCCATTGGTTCTTCTTCTTTTTCTTCTTCACTTTCCTCTTGTTCATGATCTCCTGAAGAGTCCTCGTCAATCAAGATTGGATTAGCATGATTGTCCATTAGAAATTTTTGTAAATTTCTAAGGATTTTGCCTTGCCTCTCTTGTTCTTTGGCCATTCGAAGTTGCATCACTTGGATTTCAGTCATTAACTAAAGTGTATCCTTCAGAGAATCCTCCATTTTCGTCACACGAGCGAGCGTTGTTTGTTGAAACGGACCAGAAGTAGGAGATGGGAACGAAAAAGTTGATTTTATGTTTGATTTGGAAGAGGAGGCCATTGATAAATTGATTTCGGAAGATAGAACAGAAAGAGAACAGAGAGAATGAAGAAAATTTCGAAATAGGAGAAATTTATAACCACTTATTTGAATTTTGGTGGGAAAAAATTTAAAATTTAAAAAACATTATATGTCGACATGGGTATAGGGGGGATGTCTACATGGTTCTCAATATTTTTACTATTTGATTTATTTTGATTTAATTTTTAATTATACTTTGTTATTTATATTTTATATTTCAGTTAATGAACAAATACCTAATTCTCTTCTTAATTTAGTGAATGTAGATTCATTTAAGGGTTTTGTTAAGATATCAGCAATTTGATTTTCAGAATTGATATAGTCGAGAGTAATTACTTCTCTACTTATATTATCTCTGAGAAAATGGTGTCTGATATCAATATGTTTAGTTCAAGCATGTTGAGTAGTATTTTTGGATAAATTTATTGCACTAGTATTATCACAATAAATTGGTGATTTTGAGATATTTGAACCAAAATCTTTTAAAGTTTGTTGCATATATATTACTTGAGAACAAGCCAAAGCAGCAGAAATATACTCTGCTTCAGTTGTTGATAGAGAAACTGTGTTTTTCTTTTTACTAAACCAAGAAATCAGAGAATGCCCTAAAAAGTGACAAGTTCCACTTGTACTTTTTCGGTCTGATTTACAACCAGCATAATCAGCATCACAGTAAGATATTAAGTCAAACGAATCATTTTTAGGATAATATAAGCCATAATCAAAGGTGTGTTTAACATATCTTATAATATATTTTACAGCTTTTAAGTGAGTTTCTTTAGGTTGGGATTGATACCTTGCACAGAGACAGACACTATGCATGATATCAGGTCTACTCGCAATGATATAGAGTAGTGATCCAATCATTCCTCTATATAATTTTTGATCTACATCTTTCGAGAGATCTTCTTTACTAAGGTACTCATTGGTTGCCATGGGAGTGGGTTTTCCACTCGCAGTATTCAAACCAAATTTACTAACTAGGTCGTTAGCATATTTTTCTTGACTAATAAAGATACCATTATCTAATTGTTTTATTTGTAATCCTAAAAAGAAGTTTAATTCACCCATATGACTCATCTCAAACTCTTTTGTCATTATTTCAGACAATTCTTTATTCATTTCAAAATTAGTTGATCCAAAAATGATATCATCTACGTAGACTTGTACTAGTTGAATATCATTTTTATTTCTTTTAATAAAAAGGGTATTATCTACTTTACCTATTTCAAAATTTGATTGTAACAAGTAAGATCTTAGTCTATCATACCAGGCTCTAGGAGCTTGCTTTAGACCATATAGAGCTTTCTTAAGTTTGTAAACATGATTTGGAAATTTATCATTTTCAAAAAGTGGTGGTTGTTTAACAAATAGTTCTTCTTTTACAAAACCATTTAAAAATGCACTTTTAACATCCATTTGAAATAATTTTAAATTATTATGATTTGCGAAGGCAAGTAGAATCCTAATGGCTTCTAATCTTGCTACGGGGGAAAAGGTTTCATCAAAATCTATTCCTTCTTCTTGACAATAACCTTGAGCGACTAACCGGACTTTATTTCTAACAACCTCTCCTTGTTCATTCATTTTATTTTTATAAACCCATTTAGTTCCAATTATTGTTTTATTTTCAGGTCTAGGAACAAGTTCCCAAATATCATTTCTAGTGAATTGATTTAATTCTTCTTGCATAGCCGAAATCCATGAATCATCAGTTGATGCTTCTTCTGGATTTTTGGGTTCTATAGTTGATATAAAAGCTACATTACTCATTTGACTTAGTTAGTTTCTAGTTTTAACAACAGATTGCATCTCTCCAAGTATACTTTCTATAGGGTGATCTTTTAAAATTTGAATCCTTTTATTAGGATGATTTAATTCATTATTAGTTTCAGTTGACTCTTGGTTTTGAGTGATTAAATCCTCTTCATCATTTATTTCTTCAAAAATTTTGAAATTTTCATCAAATGAAACATGCATTGTTTCTTCGATGGTATTAGTTCTTAAATTAAATACTCTGTATGCTTTACTTCTATTAGAGTATCTGATAAAGATACCTTTGTCGGATTTAGGATCAAATTTATCTAAGTTATCTTTTGTATTTAAAATAAAACATTTACTTCCAAAAATTCTAAAATAAGATAACTTAGGTTTCTTTGAGTAAATAAGTTCATAAGATGTCTTATCAGTTAAAGGTCTAATTAAAATTCTATTTAAAATATAACAAGCGGTAGCAAATGCTTCTGCCCAAAGGTACTTTGGTAAATTACTATCAGAAAGCATAGTTCTTGCACACTCTTGAATCGTCCTATTTTTATGTTCTACTACTCCGTTTTGTTGTGGAGTTCTTGGAAATGAAAAATTGTGAATTATTCCCTTTTATTGCAGAATTCTTCAAACTTTTCATTTTCAAATTCACCACCGTGATCACTACGGATGGTTATAATTTTTTGAGAAAATTGATTTTGAACCCTTTTTGAAAAATTCTTAAAATATTCAAAAGTATCACTTTTATGTTTTAAAAATATTGTCTATGTAAATCTAGAATAATCATCTACAATTACAAAAACGTATTTACTATTATTTATTGACTGAATTTGAGATGGACCAAATAAATCAAGATGAAGTAATTCAAGAGGTTTTGAAGTTGAAATCATATCTTTTAATTTTAAAGGAACTTTTTCTAAGTTTTCCTAGTTGACATGCATCACATAGACTATCTACTTTAAAATTCATTTTAGGGAGGCCTCTTCCTAGATCATGTTTTGACAGTCTAGATAAGAGTTTGAAATTCAAATGCCCAAATCTCTTATGCCAAATCCAAGGGTCACTTGCATTTGCCAAAAGACACAAGTTATCATTTGAAATTTTTATACTAAGAATATAAATATTCTTTTTTCTAATTCCCTCAAATATTATGGTTGAATTATTATCTTCAATGTGACACTTATCTTTTTCAAATTTAATTTTATATCCTTTATCGCATAGTTGACTTATACTTAGCAGATTGTGTTTCAGATTCTTAACTAGCAAAACATTAGTAATAATAGGAGTTTCAGAGTTACCGACTTTGCCGATGCCGATCACATAACCTTTTGGATTGTCTCCAAAGTTAACCAGTCCTCCGTCTTTGTATATTATATCATTCAGCATATCTGGATTCCCAGTCATGTGTCTAGAACATCCACTATCAAGTATCCATTTGTTCTTTTTGATCTGCACAATTTGTTTGTTCTGGATTAATTCCTCAACTCCCATAAAGCATGATTCCTACACATCAAACGATCTTAGTAGACAACTTGTATTTGAATATTGATTATATGCAGACTCAAGAGACAATGATGATCTGAATATTTCTAAACATGCATTAACAAATTCCTTAAACATAGCCATTTAAAAAAAACTTTTTCAAAAATCAGATTATGAAACTTTTGAAAACCTTGCTCTCATACCAAATGTGAGGAATGCGGAATACGGATCTTAAGGCTAGAATGAACACTAGAGGGGGGGGTGAATAGTGTTTATAAGAAATTACTAAATCTTTTTGAGTTACTGATTTGTACACAAATGTATAAAATATTCAGACATAGATATAATCACAGAAACAAACACAGATGCAGAAATAAAGTAAATGCAGTAAAGGAAAGAACACACCGGATTTTATACTGGTTCGGAGTTACCCTACATCTAGTCCCGCACAACTAAGTACGGATTTTCTTTCAAAATCAATTCAACAATTACAACCCTCGGTTTCAAGGCTACGAGGTACACCCTCCAGAATCACAATCCTTTGGGTAGAGATACTTGATTTCCGGGGCAACAAGTTCACCCAACTGATTTCCAAGGCTACAATCACAACTTTTCTTGCTTGATTGATTTCCAAGGCTACAATCACACCTTTTCTCGCTAGATAGATTACAAAGAAGCCTATAACTCTGAATAGCACTTGGATCTTGTTGAGATAGTGATAGAGAATCAAACCAGAGATAATCTAGTTAGATTCAATGTTGATTTTGGCAGAGTAAAGATATAATTTTGAATAATAAAATGTGGAAGAAGAAGAGAAGTGAAAAACCAGAAAATCTGATATAAAATTCGTTGAAACCAACCCTTATTTATAGAAGAACAACAACCATGTCCATTCATGAAAGGTTATGGCGAATAGATACTTCTTTTGAAATTCAAATTTTTGAATCTAACTGTCACTATGTCGACATGGGGTACTAGGGCATGTCAATATCCCAAAGCATTTTTTGATGATTTGATTTTCTTTGAAAATAACCTTTATCTTATATTAAAACTATTTAAACTTTATAAATATACTTGACTATAGATAAAATACATAGATAAATATAGAGAATAATATATATAAAATTTTAAAATAATTTTATATTTAAATCTAAGTATAAAGATAGTTTAAAACAAACGAAGTTTAAAAACAAAAACAAAGAATATTTTAAGGCTAAAACATCTTTTTTTAAATCATTTGAAAAGATAATTTTTAAGGCTAAAACATTTTGAAAACCAGTTTTGAAAATCATTCTGAAGTAGTTTTGAAAATCATTTTGAAGTAGTTTTGCAAGCTTCTTCCTGCAGAATATCTCATCACATCAGGACTCGAGAACTTGTACAGAACCAGGATGTTCGTGGGTTTGTAAGCCACTTGTCGTAGGTTTGTAAGCTACTTGTCGTAGGTTTGTAAGCTACTTGTCGTGGGTTTGTAAGCCACTAAAAAGATAGAAATGGGTTCCATCCCAAAAGAAAAATGGAGTGAAGATTTCAGTGCTATTATGAAGTTTTAACATAATTCTAGACTCAATACTTATCTTGAAATCTTGAACTCTTGATAATCTTGATACTCATGAGTCTTCAATCTTAATATCTTGAATCTCTATACTGTACAGTTTTCATTCTTGGTACCTGCATGGTTAAATCCTGCATATACATATATATCTAAACTATAATGTTAGTATTTATATTTTATAATCTTATTCTAAGGTTGTTGTCATCAAAACCATCATCTCAAGGACTAACAGTTACATATGGGTACTTAATTAGGCATGATGAAAAGTTTGATAAAATTAAGAATACGCAACATGAATCAAAACATCAAAATGATGCTATAATATCGGAGCAAAGAAGGATTCGATCAGAGCAATAAAGGCAAGGTGAAAAACTGAATATCATTGAACGGATGTTATCGTCATTCTGTGGAAATGCACAAACAAGGAATAACATTAGTAGTAACCATTTGGTGAATTCTAGATCCCTAGGAGTATATAATCCACAGTGATTACCTTTATCTGAATCCGATCCAACGACTCCCTCCGGATATCATGGCTGGAGGAGGTGATTTGATTAGTGAAATAACATTAAATATATATATATATATTCTTGTATTTATAAATTGATATTTGTTACGTAAAATAAATCATGTATATTTATCTATATTTTTTCCTGAAAATCATAAGTCAGACGTCTGACTAGCAGAATCAAACGTTTGAGATATCGTCAGACATCTAAATAGACCATTTAGACGTTTGACAGCTTTCATAATTTTTTTTATATACATACGTTTTGAATTTATTACCTCATATGTTGAGCCAACCACCCTACTAACTCCACATCCCTTCAGTTTTAAAAAGCCCTCCATCTCCATCTAATTCATTTACTATCACCCAATTTTTCAAAACCCTAAAACTAATTCCATGGTACCCAAATCTCAATCTCAACCAATGAACCCTATAAAGAGGAAGACCAATGAATTACCTTCTGATCAACCTCTAGTCGTCACACTGGATCAACTAAAGACTTTGTTTTATCATGATCTAGAAAGTATACGAAGGTACAAAATTTTAACGGAAATAAAGCTTTTCAATGGTTTTTTACAAGGTAGATAATTTCCCACCTTATAACCTTCGTGCCTTAGCTGGTAGAGCTCATATTACTTCACTAATTAAATATAGCTCTAATAATGTCCAAATAGACACCCTAGCCCTAAGACTTTTCTATGCTAACATAGGAGGAAAATTTATTCAAATGCACAATGATGAGGGATATCTATGGACTAGTGTTTGTGGAAAAGTTATAAAACTTCATTGTAATCACATTGGCCAAATTTTAGAAATTGGTTATAAGGGAATTGAATTAAAAGATCTAGATACCGAATACTGTAGGAGAAATCAAATTAGTCATCACTTATGGGAAAATCAAGTCACTAAGGGAATCCCTAAGGTTTACACCCTATATCTTGTCTATTGGAACATATGATTATCAACTCTTTTATTCCTTGCACCGGTAGTCATGAACAAATATACGACAAAGATTTTAAGGCATTGTATCCTATTGTTGGTAATATTGAAGTGAACTAGGCTAAATTTCTTCAAGGTGAGTTATCATTTTTTGGGCACTCAATGATAACAATTTTCTATGAACCTTATATAACTCAGCTTATGATATCCAAAAAAGTTCCTTTTATACTTAACAATGAGGAGAGTGTTAGTTACATGGGTAAGAAATTCTTTTCACTTATGAAAATTCCTATAACTATCCTATTGTATATTTCCTATGATGAGTATTTTCAATGCTGACAACAACAAATGTCATCAACAAGTGCAACCACTCGAGGTAAAGCAGTAGAAATTCATGAAGAAATTGAGGAAGAAGGAAGTGACGATGATGAGAGTGATGATGGTGACGACTCGGTTAAGGTTATCTCTTCCAACGTAGCTACCATTGAAATGTTGCAATTACCTTAAAATCAAGTTATTTTGTCATAGAACCAAAAAATCCTTGAAAGGCACCTTTCCAAAGTAACTCTAAAATGAAAAATCGAAAAGGAACTATATGGGATTAAAAAAATTGGATAAAATTTGGAAAAAGCTATTAGGCAAATTAAGATCCTTATCTTCTACCCCTCCACCACTACATCAAGGTGTTGGACCATCCACTGAGCCAACCCAACCATCAAAAGAAGGTAGGGAGTATGAAATAGAAAGCGAAGAAGTTGAAAAAGAGTTATCACCGCTTTATGGCTTAGAATAAAGGTAATATAAAAGATTTTATTACTATTAGTTCATTCATATTATATTTCCAATATCTTCATATATATCTTAGGTTCCCTTGGAATTTTCATTGTTCTTGGTTGTTTGAAGTGTTGGCTATGTGCATTGGTCCTTACTATCTTTACCTCTAGATGTTGCTTTAATGAACTGTTGCTAGAAAATTATGTCTGTTGGTTAGTTCTTTCCTATTTTTAAAATTTTTATGTCTTAAAAAATAATATGGCATATTGTTGTAGTCTCAAAACAAATTTGTGGTAGGCTTGTGTTATAGTATGTTTTCCATGATTTTAAAACATTTTGTTTAATATGCAGTAAGTTTTGCTTTAGCATGGAACTTTGCATGTAATGAATCGTGTGGTGTTATGTATGAATGTGTGTTGCTTTCAATCATTACTTTTATTGTGTAATCATCAATATGTCTTAATATATTCTTTAATGTAAAAATACTTCATTCCATCTTCATTTTTTCTTTCTTTTTGACATTTTTTGATAACGCAAAGGGTGAGATAAGGCACATTGATATGGGAGTATTTCATATTATAGAAATATATATGTACCTGTCATCATCAAAATAGGGCAGAATGTTGAATCCTACCCTTTTGAAATTTTGATGACACAACTATATATTTCTATAAATATTACACAAATTAATCTCTTACATGATGTTTCCAAAAGAAGATGACTAACTATTGCAATCAAGGCATTGAAGATCAATTGTCAAGTATTTTCGTCATAGTCGATCAAGAATACAATATACAATATTTTTTGAAGATTGCATACACTCAAAATTATTTTAAAACAATCAAAAAACTATTTTCAACATTTTCTAAATTAGGTTTTCAAAATTGACAGAACCAAACGTCTAACACCAGTTACCAGACGTCTGAGTATACGAAAACCATAAATGTTTTTAAAAGGGCCAAACGTATGACTTAATATTTCAAACGTTTGAAAAATTCAAAATAAGCCTTGAAGTTTCAAGAAAATTCCCTATAAAAATTCATACATCTGGCCCAGAAACTCAAACATTAGACTAGTTCAATTAAATGTTTGATGAGGGTATCAAACATCTAATCGAACCATTCAGACATCTGACCCTATATAATCTTCTTTTTAATAAATAACTTAGATGTCTTAATCTTTGTGCCAGAAGTCTAAATAAAGTCAAAAATGAATGTATTCCTTTATGGAATACATTCAGATGCTTCACCACAATAGTTCAGAAATCTGATTTTGTTCCAAATAGTTTCTTTAATAAAGGGTTAGACGTTTGAATTTTTAGCTCAGACATTTGAGATAGAAACATGGCTATATTTTTGAATGGACACCGTTTTTATGAAAAGAAGTACAGTCTTTTAAAAAGATGTAACCACTTGAACAATCACTACTCTTTAGCAGATCCTTTCACTACTATAAATATAGACCTATTTCATTTTTTGATTTCACCAATTTCTTATTCTCTTATTCTTATTCTATTTACTATTCTTTGAAATCAAAAGCGATCAATAATTACTCTCCACTTCCTATAGCATTGCATATTCAACTCACATACCATCAAAGGATATTATAGGAAGGGTGTACTGAAGTATGACTTATTTGTGTTATTAAGAACGCGTTGAAGTCAGAAAATAAAGCATTTGCTTTATAGTTGGTTAAAGTCCTGATCTTGTGCTCAAGCGGAGTGTGTAAACCAGTTCCTCGGGCAAAGTGAGCACCGTTGCTAGTGAAAATCCTAAGTGGAGCACAGGGACTGGACGTAGGATGGGATGTTCAAACCAGTATAAAAATCTCGGTGTGATTTTACCTTTTTCTTTACCGTGCTTACCTGATTATTTGTTCAACAATATATATTATTAGATATAATATATATTATATTAGATTTTAAAGATTTTATAGATTTTCAACATGCACTAGTTCATGTTTCGAAAAAATTTAAGGTGTCAAAATCTTAAAATTTTCTAAAGCACTTTATGGTGAAGTAGTAGCATATAGGTTTAGCTTTTCGAAACATTTTATGGATTTTAAAAACACTAAATACTTTAAAAGTTATAACCATTCAACTAAACTATACCAAACTTGGAAATTTAAATTTTGGACAATGAATATATCAACTTAAAATGGGTTTTTGAGTTAACAAACTCAAAATCTTGAAAGATGTTCAAAATAAAACTTTTCCTTACTGAATTATCTTTCCAAAATATCTAATTTCACTAAAAATGGATTAGTCAGCCGGGTTATGATTAAAACAAAACATTATATAAAATTTGGAAATTTTAAGTATTGGCTAAAAATTTGTTCTAACTTCAACTAAATTTTAAAATAATAAGCTTCAAAATATCGGAAACATTTCTATAAAAAGATTTACATTTTTAAATTAGTTCACCAATAAGTGAAAAAAATATTGAAATTAGATCAATGGATTATGAATTATGTCTAAAAAAATATAAAATAGCCAATCTAAGATTTTTTTTTAAATAGTAGGGCTAAAAGTTATTTAACTTCATGCAAGTTTCTAAATCAATTAACTTCAAAATCTCAAAAGTAGTCAAAACAAAAGTCGTTGATATCAAATTTTCTTTCTGGCAAATCTAGAACTACCAAAATCGATTAAGTACATTGTAATATATGAAATATACCTTAAATAAAGTTATGGAAATTGATTTTAAGTATAATATTTATCTCAAAGTTGTAACATTTTTCATCATACTTAATTTCCTTTTTAAATAATCCATTAGTTCAAATATGCCATATATATTTAAAAATATCATATGTAACAAATCTAAGGAAATTAATAAACACATTCGTTGATAAATGTGCCAAACTCATACAGTAACCAACATTTTGCATGCAAAAAACAACCATGTATAATAAAAAAACTCACCCTTGTTATAAAAATTCATTGGCTGTTTATTATTACTATATATATATTATAATAGTAATAGTAATAGTAATAACAATAACCAAACATAATCAATTTTTATGACATTTAATTAATATATCATTGTGATATATCACTAATCCCAAAGCAGCTATACTAGAATGTCAACACATGCTCCTTTTGCAAATTACAATAATGGTCCATGATGTGTATCAGAACATTATTGATGTAACTTGCTCATAACACACAAAATCTCTTCAAGTGCTCCTTTTACGAATTACAATGATAAAGCCCGATTGTTTGAACCAAAAATGGTACAAACACCCAGAATTTTATGTAGGGAATAAAATATGAAGAAATTTAAATGAAAATATGAAATAAACAAGGCATAATCCTTTATAATGGTTCGGCAAAGCAAGGCCTATGTCCACTTTAAGATTTTATTGCTTGTATTTGACTTACAATATAAGTTCATAGGGGTCGGTACAACTTCGACAGTTATATTTTTAGAATTACAAGAATATAGAGTAGGGAAGAACTAGAGTCAAAAGATCCTAAAAAAAGAGCCATACCCTCCTATTTATAGATGTAAGGATCCTAAAATCTCGTACAAAATATCTCCAAGCCGTTGCACGCGATTTATACCAAATCTCCCACAAAAGTAGTGCCACATCATAAGGAAGTAAAAGTCGGTACCGATCCATAGATGGGGGTCTCGATCCCTAGGTTAGTCGAAATGGCTGCTTCCATCTCTCTATCTTGGTTTGTCTTATTGTTAGCTTCGTGATTCCATAGTTATTTGCACTAATATTAGCTTGCTTCTAGGTCAAAATGATGGAGCTGTAGAAGAACAAAGTTATAGTTTCAAGTGTTCGTGGAGATTGATGGAGAATTGCATTAAATCAACAAGCATACATTAGAAGTAGGCTTTTAGCATCGAGCAAGGCATGTAAGCAGGAAATGGGATCCACCTGAGGTGGAAACAGGACTTGGTACTGACCCATAGGTTGGGGTTGGTACCGACCCCTATTTTGGGTGATCCCATTATTGTCTTGGTTTGAGTGCTTTTGGTATTGGTCTTGCAACTTTATCTATGCTTGGTTTCTAGACTCCTAGACTATTTCTCTAGGCTTCCTACCTCGATAACTCTAAGTTCAATCCATCTAGTATGTCCGAACATTGTCGAGTCAAAAGATTGGATAACACTTACCCCCTAAACTACATCTCATTTCCCACGTGGTGTGCTTTGAATCAAGACAAGTTATAATTGCCACGAAGGATTCCACTCTGTGTTTCGAATGGTCGTTATCCTTTTTGTGAACTGATTCCATGAAAAGTTATGTCTATAGCGATCCATCACGACGCTCAACTAGCATCTGGTATTATAAATTTGGAATATGATCTCCTGATCTATTATTTCAAGCTTGACGATTTTGAACTGATTCCATCCATGGATTATTCAGGTTTGAATTCGATTTCCCTTTAACTCTGGTCATTGGGTATTGGATATGCTCACACACTCCATCATTCGTGCATACACATCCACATACATATGCATATACCATACATGTATATGTATAATTATTATTATTATTTTAGGACTCGGTACCGATCCCTATCTTAGGGTTCGGTACTGACTCCGGACTTGGAGAATATTCCAAGTCTTATCTCCAAGGCTTCGGGTCTAACATAGGTATATAACCCATTCCTATCCACTCCAACTCGTCACTTGCTCTTGCCTTCAAGTTGTAAACTTCTACTTCTGCCATTAAAACTTCCCACTTCCAGATCGAACCTCGCACTACTTGGACCACAGACCGCTGTCGCCTATCACTTGAAGCTGTCGCCGTCGTTGCTTAACTCTAGCCACCCTTCAGATCCATTTGATTCTTCCACCAACCCATCTCCTACCAACCCAAGCCTTAACCTCGATTTCGTGACCAGTTTTAAGCCTTGCCTCGATTTGCAGGTAGTTAGAGGACCTGAACGTGGACATGTATACATGGGTGAATGGATGTGGATAGTTATGAATATGGTTGACCGTGGCTAGGGAAGTGGTGAGTGTGGAAGAAGGAGATTGGAATTTCATCTGTTTTGGAGTTGTATAACCCCGACCTTAGGAAATTTTCTATATTTCTTTTATTCACATAGCACTCATCCATTGTGAACTGGGATCTCTTCTTGGTCCTGAACCCTTTCTAAAGCATGGCCAATGACTTGTCGAGATGGGTAGCGATGGCGATCACACTGAGTAATATCCAGAATTTAAAAACGAACTGTTAAATAATATTAGAAACTTGAATTGCATGACACTACACGACACCGCACTAGAATCCACTTTAGCATGGGTGATATAGCTTGTAATTATTCTAATGCTGATGATTTGTCAAGTTTTTTTATAGAAATGTATTAGAGACGTTCCAAACATCTTGCTGCTCAAGCCACATGTACATCAACTTCAAGATACGTTGAATCCGATGCCGAGTCAAGTTCAATTACGACTCCACATGCATAGCAAAATCCGACAGTGCATGTACAAAAACAACAAAATTCACAAGAAAAACAAAAAATTCCAGAAAATCCTATTGAGTCGACAGATGAGCCAGAAGTAGATCTTGAACTCGACACCCTCGAGGATGCCGTAATTTTAAACAATCCTATCGATTCTATTGCCTCCAAAATCGACGAAGGATCTCTTCGGAGAATATGCAAAAAGCATGGAATTCCCTTCGATGACACCTTGGTTGTGATATCCCGGGATTTCAGGGAATTTAAAATGTGATAATCTTGTAAGTTAATTATTTAAAATTGGTAAAATTGTTATTTTCAAACAATTAAATAATGAGTTGTTTTTAAATATAAATATAAATAGATTTTAAATAGACTTATTATTTTCAAATTTAATAAGGGTTGTTTAAAATGTATATATATATATGTATATTGATTTTAAATAGGATAATTATTGATAAGTAATAATATGTTTGTTTGAAATGGATATCTATATTTATTTAAATTGATTTTAAATTGGACTTTAAATTGACTTTGAATTTGAATGTAAGAATTGAATTTGAAAAAAATATATATATCTTGGAAATGAAAATAATAATATAGTTTGGATTTAAATCATATGGATAAGTTTTTATTTAAAAATAGATTTGTTTTATATTATTCTTTTTATAGAAATTTGGATATGTATTTATTTAATAAGAATAAATACAAAGACTTTTGAAATAGTATTTAAAAAAAAAAAAAAATATAATTAATCTGTAATTAATAATTAATTAAATGGTTTAAGAGTAATTAAGGATGAATTACTCAAGTATAATTAATGATATGAATGTGATTGATTTAAGTTAATTAATTTGTAAATTAATTAAAGATAATCACTTGATAAAGAAATTAAGTATGAATACTTAATAAGATTGATAAGTATAATTACATAGTGTAGGTAATTAATGTATAATTACAGGATGTAATTAATTAAAGGAAATTACTTAATGGGAAGTAATTAAAGGATAATTACTTAGGAGAAGTAATTAAGGATTAATTATTTGGTAATTAATTAAAGGATTAAAGTAATTAATTAAGAAGTTAATTAATTAAGGCAAGTAATTATAGGATGATAACTGTATATGATTAATTAAGGTGGATTAATAGAAATGATTAATTAAAGTTTAATTAATTAATGTAATTAATTAAGGGTCAATGTAATTAATTATAGTTAATTAATTAATGGTAGTAGTTAATTAAGGATTATTAATTAATGTAATTAATAAGAGTAATTAAAGGTTAATTACTGTTAATGGTTAAGATAATTAATTTGTGAAATTAATTAAAGGATTTTTACTTTATGTAATTAATGAATAATTAATCAAGGACGATTAATATTTAATGAGTAATTAATTAATTAAAGGTTTGTAATTAATTAATGATTGATTAAGCAAGGTTAGATAATTAATTCTTAAGTAATTAATTTAATTTAAGTTAATTAAATTAATTATAACATAGGGTTAATAATTATTGCTTATGGATGATTGTTATATAGAATATCTGAATTGGATGATATCTATTGGATGATATGTTGTGATATTCTGTGATATGATATTGGATATATCTGTGATAAATGTGTGATATTTATCTATGTTAAATGCTGTGTGAATTCAAGTATTAAATTAAATTGTTTAAACCTTTAAACAACTTGGCCTTAAAAGACACGTTTTGGATTTCGATGAGACCGGGATCGGGTTTCCGTATACCGGTATTCCAGGTCTGGAGACCCGAATACCACATCGATCCAAATTAACGATAGGTCGTGAATCTCAAGTGAAGATGAAGATTCAGAGTGCAAGGGTTATTGTCGTTAACTCTGAGGGTGATTCCAAAACGAGTGTAATGAGATAATGCCTTCGGTTTCGTTCGAACCCGGAACGAACTTGTATGGATTGAATGCTTTCAGCACATCGTCAGGTGGACGATGAGCATTCTAAGTGATGTGTTTTGATTTAAGGTAATCGTAGCCTCAAGCCTCATCAAACCGGGAATGGCTAAAACAGGGGAGGTGCAGCAAGGTTAGTGGGTAGCACCCAAGTAGTATGAGATTCCTCTGTCTAGAGGTCCCTTCTTTTTATTCGGCTGTGTGGGCGGTTGAATAGCTACAACCGCTGGGGTTTCTTATGCGGGAATTATCCAGTAAGGGATGTTCCGGCCTTGTGTTGCAGGGGATTGGGAGTGATCCTCGGTACGTTGATCTAGGCCACGTACTGTGACGGGCGGTACCCCGGTAGCCCTGCCATTGTATGGAATCCAAAATCCAATAAGTGCCGTACGATTTAGTTGTGCCCAACTATGTTGGAACGTGAGATGTAAGCATTCCAGCTATTTCTGTATTTTACTTGAAAACCCTAGACCCTATTATAATATAACTCGATTTCCTATCAAGTTTTGGTTAGCGTAAGGTAAAAACTTTTCCATGTTTATGTGTGGGAAGTCTTACGTGATACCTTTGTTTTCAAAAGGCTTTGAAGTTAAACAACTTTAACCCGTTTACTCACACCAGACCCATGTCTGACCCAAGTGTTTATTTCTGTTTTATAAACTCTTGGGTACTCAAATTTTTACGAGTAGCCAAGGGATTCAGGTTAGCTTTGACGAGTTATCTGGAGGAGCAATAGAGCAGGAGGCTTCAGCGTTCGTAGATATAGTGTTCCGCTGTGTTAGTTTCTCTGAGTCATTTGTTGAGTTGTATTTGAGCTGTAATAACTAGACAGGTGTTTATAACTGTCTAGTATGTGTTGTATAAGTTGTGTATCTCTGATGTATATGATACAATGTAATATCTTATTTGATTAATATAATTTATTCGTTCCGCTGTTTAGATTCTGATATTGATTCTTCTTTCTTCTCTATCTTTTCTCTTTTCTATCCCTTTCTTTCTTCAAGATGATACGACTTTTTGTGGAGAAAAAGCCGGGTCGTCACAGTTGGTATCAGAGCGCTAGGTTGAGTGAATACCTAGGCTTTGGAGTGATTTCTTTCTTGAGAGAGCGTATTTGTAATTTTTATATATAACTATATATATATTTATTTCTACCTATTTGTTGGGTTACCTGTTCGGGTTTTCCAATATTAGATATAAAGGTAGATAAGGTAGTGGTGTGTGTGTAACACAACTACCAATGGTTGGAGTTTGGACGGTTAAGGTTGGAAGTGTATCTGACGAGACTGTAGACCTAATACCGTCTCGAGAAAGTTTTGTTTGATATAAAGATTTCATTGATCTCTGAAGGAACTGTTAAGGTTCGGAGTCCATCTTTGAAGTGGGATGAGTGGAGTTTGGATCTGTCGAATGAGCAGAAGCAAGTGATGGTATCTGGGTAACTCAGGAAGTAGTAGTTGCGTGATGAGGCGCAGTAACTGGATGTTTCTAAAGATGTTTTCTTTTGAAACAAGTTAAGGAAGTGTGTCTACTTCGGTGTTGTGGCTGAGTTCAGCATGATGATTCTGTTTGGTTTGGAGTCCGAGTTCTCGAAGAGCTTTGGATAGGAAGTCTTGGCATCTGGGTCAGCAGTGCAGCTCGGAGTGTTTCGTGTGCCGGCAGGAAGATCTTTTGGCTTTGCAGTTTTCTAGAGGTGGAATTCAGAAGCAGCAGAAGGGATCTATTTCTTCGATGGATTGGTTAAATAGCATAAGTTGTTCTGATTAGTTAAGAAAGTAGTATCTTTGGATATTGGATTGGATAGGATCGCAAAAGTGACTTGCGATTGCTGAGTATTCTCTTGAGTTATCAGAGTTTTTCTGGATGTCTTCAGCGAAGTCAGAAGTTTGTCTGCATTTAGAGATTGAGTTTTCTTATCGACTAGGATTCTGGAAGTGGAACCGGTAGTTCAGCTAGGTAGAAGGATGTCTCCTAGAGAAAGGATTTGGTGAAGCAGCTCAGTATTTCATGGCACTGTTGAGTTTTCTTTTTATGGATCTATTGAATCTTATCTCCAGAATGTGTTGTCTAGTCTGTGCTCGAGTTCATCGACGGCATTCTCATCTGCTCCAGATCAGAGTGGTGCAGCGGAAGTAGGATTGCAGTTGTTCTAGAATGGAAGCAACCGGAAGTTGCAGTGTTTGGATTAGAGGGTTTCTACAGGAAATTTTTCTAGATAGGAGAAGTAAGTTCAGTCTACTGATAATGGGGAGTAGATTTTGGGTAGATCTTGTGAGGATCATTTTGTTGGGTTGTTTTTGGTTCAGTTTGTTTCAAATAGCATCAGTAAAGGTTGAGCTGATCGGAATGGATATAGGCAACCCAGGACCGTCAAAAGAGTTATGTGGATTAGAAATGGAGGAATTTGAAATTCGAAGTTGGAGACTTCGTTATTATTAAAGTTTTCTCTGGTAAAAGGGAGCTATAAGATTGGGTAAGTCTGTGAAGTCAGCTCCGAGTTGTTTTGGATCTCTTCTGTATTCTGATTTGGATAAGTGTTTGGCTTATAAGATTTGAATTGCCAGTTTGGATAACTGAGATTCAGAGTATATCGCGTATCTTTGAGGAAGTACGTGTTTGATCTATCTCTGGTTTTGGAACCAGTAGTTCGGGAAGGATTTGGTTGTTGAGTCAGACTCGTCTGTAGTCTGATATTCTGTTTAGTTTTATAGATCTAGTTGTGTAGGAGCTCTGTAGCTCAGTAGAATTGGTTGTTTGGATTCTGTTGAGCGAATATCCCGGTATATATATATATACTTGGGGAAACTCGTGGAAATTTAGGAAGCTTATCCGGATCTATGTCCGGATAGCTAGAATTGTTTGTTTGTTTGAATTGGTTGTTTGGATGAAATTGTTTGCTTGGTTGTGTATGGCTGATATGTATGCCTAAATTGATTGAAATAAAATAAAACTTTGGATTATCTTTTGTTTTAAATTTCGAGGACGAAATTCTTTTAAGGGGGAAGGAATGTGATATCCCGGGATTTCAGGGAATTTAAAATGTGATAATCTTGTAAGTTAATTATTTAAAATTGGTAAAATTGTTATTTTCAAACAATTAAATAATGAGTTGTTTTTAAATATAAATATAAATAGATTTTAAATAGACTTATTATTTTCAAATTTAATAAGGGTTGTTTAAAATGTATATATATATATGTATATTGATTTTAAATAGGATAATTATTGATAAGTAATAATATGTTTGTTTGAAATGGATATCTATATTTATTTAAATTGATTTTAAATTGGACTTTAAATTGACTTTGAATTTGAATGTAAGAATTGAATTTGAAAAAAATATATATATCTTGGAAATGAAAATAATAATATAGTTTGGATTTAAATCATATGGATAAGTTTTTATTTAAAAATAGATTTGTTTTATATTATTCTTTTTATAGAAATTTGGATATGTATTTATTTAATAAGAATAAATACAAAGACTTTTGAAATAGTATTTAAAAAAAAAAAAAAATATAATTAATCTGTAATTAATAATTAATTAAATGGTTTAAGAGTAATTAAGGATGAATTACTCAAGTATAATTAATGATATGAATGTGATTGATTTAAGTTAATTAATTTGTAAATTAATTAAAGATAATCACTTGATAAAGAAATTAAGTATGAATACTTAATAAGATTGATAAGTATAATTACATAGTGTAGGTAATTAATGTATAATTACAGGATGTAATTAATTAAAGGAAATTACTTAATGGGAAGTAATTAAAGGATAATTACTTAGGAGAAGTAATTAAGGATTAATTATTTGGTAATTAATTAAAGGATTAAAGTAATTAATTAAGAAGTTAATTAATTAAGGCAAGTAATTATAGGATGATAACTGTATATGATTAATTAAGGTGGATTAATAGAAATGATTAATTAAAGTTTAATTAATTAATGTAATTAATTAAGGGTCAATGTAATTAATTATAGTTAATTAATTAATGGTAGTAGTTAATTAAGGATTATTAATTAATGTAATTAATAAGAGTAATTAAAGGTTAATTACTGTTAATGGTTAAGATAATTAATTTGTGAAATTAATTAAAGGATTTTTACTTTATGTAATTAATGAATAATTAATCAAGGACGATTAATATTTAATGAGTAATTAATTAATTAAAGGTTTGTAATTAATTAATGATTGATTAAGCAAGGTTAGATAATTAATTCTTAAGTAATTAATTTAATTTAAGTTAATTAAATTAATTATAACATAGGGTTAATAATTATTGCTTATGGATGATTGTTATATAGAATATCTGAATTGGATGATATCTATTGGATGATATGTTGTGATATTCTGTGATATGATATTGGATATATCTGTGATAAATGTGTGATATTTATCTATGTTAAATGCTGTGTGAATTCAAGTATTAAATTAAATTGTTTAAACCTTTAAACAACTTGGCCTTAAAAGACACGTTTTGGATTTCGATGAGACCGGGATCGGGTTTCCGTATACCGGTATTCCAGGTCTGGAGACCCGAATACCACATCGATCCAAATTAACGATAGGTCGTGAATCTCAAGTGAAGATGAAGATTCAGAGTGCAAGGGTTATTGTCGTTAACTCTGAGGGTGATTCCAAAACGAGTGTAATGAGATAATGCCTTCGGTTTCGTTCGAACCCGGAACGAACTTGTATGGATTGAATGCTTTCAGCACATCGTCAGGTGGACGATGAGCATTCTAAGTGATGTGTTTTGATTTAAGGTAATCGTAGCCTCAAGCCTCATCAAACCGGGAATGGCTAAAACAGGGGAGGTGCAGCAAGGTTAGTGGGTAGCACCCAAGTAGTATGAGATTCCTCTGTCTAGAGGTCCCTTCTTTTTATTCGGCTGTGTGGGCGGTTGAATAGCTACAACCGCTGGGGTTTCTTATGCGGGAATTATCCAGTAAGGGATGTTCCGGCCTTGTGTTGCAGGGGATTGGGAGTGATCCTCGGTACGTTGATCTAGGCCACGTACTGTGACGGGCGGTACCCCGGTAGCCCTGCCATTGTATGGAATCCAAAATCCAATAAGTGCCGTACGATTTAGTTGTGCCCAACTATGTTGGAACGTGAGATGTAAGCATTCCAGCTATTTCTGTATTTTACTTGAAAACCCTAGACCCTATTATAATATAACTCGATTTCCTATCAAGTTTTGGTTAGCGTAAGGTAAAAACTTTTCCATGTTTATGTGTGGGAAGTCTTACGTGATACCTTTGTTTTCAAAAGGCTTTGAAGTTAAACAACTTTAACCCGTTTACTCACACCAGACCCATGTCTGACCCAAGTGTTTATTTCTGTTTTATAAACTCTTGGGTACTCAAATTTTTACGAGTAGCCAAGGGATTCAGGTTAGCTTTGACGAGTTATCTGGAGGAGCAATAGAGCAGGAGGCTTCAGCGTTCGTAGATATAGTGTTCCGCTGTGTTAGTTTCTCTGAGTCATTTGTTGAGTTGTATTTGAGCTGTAATAACTAGACAGGTGTTTATAACTGTCTAGTATGTGTTGTATAAGTTGTGTATCTCTGATGTATATGATACAATGTAATATCTTATTTGATTAATATAATTTATTCGTTCCGCTGTTTAGATTCTGATATTGATTCTTCTTTCTTCTCTATCTTTTCTCTTTTCTATCCCTTTCTTTCTTCAAGATGATACGACTTTTTGTGGAGAAAAAGCCGGGTCGTCACATTGGTCCAGTCTCATAATCAAAGAGCTCACAGTCCCCCGGAGGGTTATATTGCATGCAATAGATACATGTGCTGGGTGGGCTTCGTCTTACTGTTCAATCAATTTGTTTGTCAAGTTTTGCACTTCGTGGGGCTTGCTCCAACATAGTGGCACCCAAATAGCTATACCTTTCCCCTTCGCAACTGAACGCTTAGACGAGGAGATTCGATTTATATACATTTTCAAAAGCCGAAAAGAAAGTCCATCTTTGTTTTACTTGGAACTAATCAGGGGTTGCAGAGTGGTTACTAGGGTAGGAACGAGTTAAGCTACTTTAAGAGCGAGTGGTTCTATGTCTGCTGCCCGCTTGGATTCACATGGAGATGGATATCCAGACGTGAGTTCCATTACAAATGCTTTACATGAATTTTGTCTTATAGTGTGCAGACTTAACTCATATCCTTGTTTTACTATCCAGATGTGACAATCCACCTTTTTGGACAATTCAAGTCAATAATAAACGACACATGTCCAACTCAAACAGCCCAAAAGATAGATTATCATTGGGATTTGATTTAAAGAAATATAAGAAAGAAGAAAACTATACATAGAATCTCACAACGGAATGACAAAATATAATAATTACATAAACAGTTCATGAAGCGGTTTAACAATATTCATTAAATTTCATTTTCAATACAATCAGATTTATACATCTAACAGACATACCAATAATGCAGCGGAATAATACTAGCAAATACGGCCTTCCAACTCCGTCTTCATCATGAGAACAATAGCTTTGAAACATTGTAATACTCAGGCTAACCCATGCATAATGAAAAATAAAACAATCGTGTTAGAACTAAAATATTCTTATGTAAGTTAATCCAATATCATGGGAAAACATGGGTGTAATAGCTTCCAAGATGTTATGGGATTTTCCATCTCCTGTCAAATGTACAACGTGAGTGCAATAACCTAAGAGATGTTACAGGATTTTCCTCTCCTAAGGATCCATCAAACTATTTATATGTAGTAAGATACGCTATAATTTGTATTGTCTATCAGTAAAGTAAATATTTTTCTTAGCGTTAAGGCTTTACAATAATCCCTCTTAATGCGTTTTTAAGCATTGTCATACAGTTTGCACGTAACACAACCAATAGAACGTCGGTAGCCAATGATGCACCGTGATATGACAACACTAAACCAAAATCACAATGGTCTCGTATAAGGATAGATCGTATGACAAGGAACGTGAGGCAATACCCAAGGTAGGGTACTACTGTTTTGAGTTATCGAAATGGTGGTAAACCCTAAGGGCCCACCGCAAACATCCATTCCATAATCGAGTCAAGGGGACCTCCGTCCCACAATCAAATCAAGTGCACCAATCGAATCAAAATCAAGATGCACTATGGCTAATCGGTTCCGAAAATGAGATAGTAATACGAAGAACAGATGTATTCTAGAGATAGCTGGCCTCAATAGCCCAGAAAGTCTCATGTTTTAGTCATTTCAAGTTGACATAAGTGTCGGGGTTATCCATCATCGTTCTCTTTCTTAAATCCATCAAACATTCGCCAAATCTAGCCACTTCATTCTGGATCATCCTCCGCGTGCACAGTTGTTAAAGTGGTTCAGGTATTGACAGAGAGTATGCCAATGCCCGACCCTGGTCTCTTTAACAACCAAACGTCATTTTACACACCAGTTGCTTCTTTTAAATTTCAAGAAATGGATCATACTTCGTATCAAAATACCAGATTTTGTTTAAATAATTTAAATCATACTTCATATCCTTATTTAAATTAAACAGGTTTAATATAAATCAGTTTCGACTTTAAATCGGTTTCGAGATTAAATCAGTTTCAAAATTTAACAGTTTCGAATTTAAAATAGTTTTGAATATTTAATATGGTTTTGCATATTGAAAACTATTTTGAATAATTAAAATAGTTCATATTAAAAAAAAATTGAATAATTAAAATAGTTTTGAATAATTAAAATAGTCTAAATATTAACTAGTTTCTTTCCTTTCTTAACAAATTTGAACTTAAGTTCAAATTTCAAGTCAAAACAAATTCAATTTCCACATTTCAATTCAAATCAAATTCAAATCCAAAATTCAAATTAAATCAATCTCAATTCAAAACGATTTCAAACCTTACTTCAAATTTCAATTTAAACGATTCGATTTAGTGCCTAAAATCTTAAATCCAAATTCTAATTTAAAATATTTTAATTTAAATCAGTTTCAACTCCAAAATTCTAAATACTAATTTAATTTATATAACTTTCAAGAAAAAAAATTAATTCAAAATTTAAACCTTTAAAATAACAATTTCGATAAATTTGGATTATATTTCAAATTCAAATTTAATATTTAAGGTTAATAAATTCAAAATAAATTATTTGAAACAATTTCATTTATCAATTCCAAAATTTCAAAGTTTGACTTTTGAAAATAATCCAAATAAAAATTCATTTTATTTCTGTAAAACAATATTATTTAAACAAACCCAAAGTTAAGATTTTAAAACAATTTCATTTAACTAAATCAGGTGTCCCTATGTAATTTCTACCGTAGGGCTAAGTGATCATTTTTATAAATTTTAACTGCACGGATATATATCATTTCAACCTATATTTAAATGACATAGGTATATATTATTTCAACCTATTTCTTATTTCAGGCATTAAATTTTCAAATGATTCATATGACAATTTATATAATTTCAATAATATATAGGGTTGTTAATAGGGATATATCACAATCAATGATCATCGATGATACAACATCAAATCATTCATCATATCAACCAATAGGCGTACACATGCAATCAACATCCAAATCAACCAATCAACATATATCATACTATTATCAATTCATAGGTTTGCATATGCAATCAGAGTTCCAATCAGTTTAATGAACGATAAATCACAACGATCATTTGTTATCACATATCAGGGTATCAACTAGCTGTGATATTCAATTTCCATGTTGTTTCAATTTTGATGCCAATTAAAATTTGATGTCAATTCAAATGTAAATTTAAATGTCAACTCAAATTTCCAAACAACAATCATTATAATTTTATCACTTCATGCTTTTGATTTAACTTGCATTAGAAATTTTAGTATCGCGTGAGTGGGTTTAAGCACGCACATTTACACGAATCTGAAAATTCGTACTAGCCGGACAACAACAAAGCCAACTCTATAGCGTCGAGAACGACGATACGAATCCAATGCAAAAGCGGCACCCAAATCCGGCCTCGTACGAGAAAGATACGAATTAATTAACATTCGAATTTAATTTAACTAACAAACAATTTAACTAATTAATGATGGAGATTAATTACCGCCTAAACCAAGATTAGCCGCTAAGCACGTTCATTTCCAGGTCACATGCTCTTCTCATCGCTCCGCCTTCATCACGCCTAAGTGCCACCGCCGTCTAGAAGCCGCCACTGGCATGTAGGGGATCGCCGCTGCCTCCAACTCCTCCACGCCGCTGGCCACGACGCCAATAGCTCGCGAACGAGCTCAAAACAACCCCTGCCATTCATCTTTAAACTACGGCTACCTTGGTCGACGATAGCTCACCAAACTCCGCCAGTGTAATGCTATGATCGTCCTCTCCATCTTCTCTTCAGGTCCCATCACCTAAAGATCAATGACGACGCTCGAAAACCCAACTAAATTCGCGAAGTTCAATCATAGATCCACGACGCCTCAAACCATCGCCCCACGATCCAACTGTTTAGAACACTCATCTCACCAAGATGAACAATTTCATGTTGGGGCCATCGCCTGTATTGGCCTCTAGCGGTGCCGATCGACGATGATCATTAGATGGAGGGTTTCGTTTTCGTTTGGTTTTCGAATGAGAGAGATATGGTTGTTTTATAGATTTAACTAGTTAACCGTTTGTCCTTAAAATTACGGACCCCAATCGAGACTTACTCACCGGTGTTCCTAGCTAAATACCCTTATTCTAGACTCAATGGAATTAGTTACAGGACCTAATTTCATCGACTATGGAAGTTAACCTTTTGGTCAATAAATTTGAATATTCACACGAATTAAATGTTAAACTAGTTTCTAATCAAATTTCAAACTGAATAGATTTTCCAGATCTCAAAGTTAATTTATTTCCTTTTCAAATTAACTTATTTAAAACATGTTTTATCATATGACTTATATTCATTGAAATTTTAAATTTAACCTTAAAATCACTTCCTATCTCCTTCCATTTCTATTTAACGATTGTCAAACATTTGTTTGGAATTGAATTGTCTCTTTTTATAAAATTGTTCTAATATTCAAAAATGAAAGCATTCATTTTAATTTATTCAAAATAGTCCTTACATTTCATTAAAATGCTCAATTTATTTAACATTAAATGTATATTTCTCACATCAACTTATTTATTACAATTCACTAGTCTTTCTCTTGATTTAAAAGATTCCAATGAATTAATTTCAATATTAGATTTTAAATGAATTATAATAATAAAACAATTGTTTCTTCTTTATAGTAATTCAAACATATTTATAATCATTATTGCAAATAACAAGAATGATACTTTACTTACTAAATAAATGTTTTTTTCTTATTATTTGAAATCAAACTTACTTAAAAATACAGTTTAAATAAATAAACCTATGTTTTACTTTTATTAAACATCCATTCAATCCTTTATTTAAATTCAGCATTCGTTATTACTATTCATGTTATTAATTTAATACAAACCAATATCATAAATTTCAATTTTAGTATAAGTTACAACTTTTATCTTATTGCAATCTGTTGTCATTTAAGAGTTCAATTTAAGTTCAAAACTCCATTTTAATATAATTTTCATTTATAAAATCATAAAATTATTATTTCTAACTGTTTTTATTTAATAATTATATTAAATTAAATATTTTTAAACAGTTAAAAATACGGGTTGTTACACTTTTCCCCACTCAAAACTTTTCATCCTCGAAAAGGAATGAAGAAATTATCTAACATTTTGAAATGTCCTCCAAAATAATCAACTTATAAACATTTAAACTTACTTTGTTTTATTCTTTTACCATAAAAATTCCAACTCCTAAAATTTTGAAAATTTTCGACATCATCTTCTTTGCGCAGATGAGTCGGAAAAACTACAAATTGCCCCTACGAACCCAAACCAGTCAAAGTAAAACAAAAGCCAAGCGGCTCCACACATTAGGGATAGAAAATCATCAACCAACCAACAATATAAATACGTACCTATATGTCGGGAACAACTTTACTCATGAAATCAAAAGCATCAAACTAGTCTTTCTTCAATATACCTTAATTTTACTTACATAACCTAAAAGAGAGTCAAACATGACAAAAGAACAATAAATTAGTTATCCCTATCATAAGCACAAGTAACATAACAATATAACAACCATATAAAATAAGGCAATGTGATGCAACTAACAATAACGATGCAATTCTACATGCAACTCTAGTGATGTAAAAGCTACATGCAATCAAATCATAACAATTTCATGCAACAAAAGAAACCATCTTTTATTAACTGATATTTACTTACAAAAAATTATTTTCCATTCAATGTTAAAATCATTAAACGGTCGGATTAAATGCAGATTTCTTTACAAAACATTTTCTTTTGCTATTATAAAGTTTTAGAAACTTCTCAAAACATCTAAAAACACTTTTCAAAAATAAACTTATTATTATTTAATGAACTAAAATTTTTATAAATGAATTCCAAATGATTATTAGAAAATCTGATTTAACCAAAATTTCAGAAATTAAATTCTTTATAACATATAATTTCTAAAGTTTAAAAATTAAATTTTGAAAACCTTTCAGAGTTTAAAATCCAATTTATGAGAACCTTTCAAATTTGCCCGAACGATAATCAAATCCCAACAATCACATTCTTGCCTAAGCAGTCAACAATACATCCAATAACTCACATGTCAAATAGTATATCTAAGGGTTCATTTCACAATTCAATGGTGAAGAACGATTAGCGACTAAACACGTTTAAGAAGGTAATTAACATTTTAAACCTAATTTATTTAAGTTAATTACTAGTCAATTCCATAAAATGTTAACTAAGTGTATAAGCATTTCTTATAACAACTTAATTTTATTTATAAACCTTTATTGAAACACAATTTCATTTTAAAACATTTTAAGGCTTAAGTTCATACTCTTTCATATTCATTTGCTTAATGTGGATATTCAATAAATTTTAAACCTATTTTAAATTCTATTTCCTTTTAATTTAAGATCTACAAACTTCAACCTTTTATATTTCCACTAAAACACTTAGCTTTAATTTCTTATTTCAATTTGGAAGTTTCCGACTATTCATAATTGTTGAAAATTCTATTTCATTTCAGTAATTGCAAATCACTAATTAATAGAAAACTTGAGAACTAAACACCAGGTTTTATATCAAATTTTTTTGAAATAATATATACTTATCTCTTTTGTATATCAAATTCTACTTTAGGAATTTAAATAAAAATCTGTATTACCAAAAAACTATGTAGCAAAGCTACTATAGTAGTATCTCTTACTTTAAAACTCGAAAATGAACGTCGATGATGTTGCGGTCATCATCAAAATTATTTTCCAACAACAAAAGTGAGTTCAACATTTTCTATTTCGTTTAAATCCTTTTGAAAACTTTTCTATTCGTAAATACTTCCAAATAGTACTAATATTATTTTCCAAAATCTTAGAAAGCCAATTTCAAAACACCGGAATTCAAGTTTCCAAATTCTCAGTTTAAATTTCTTTCTATTTATAAACCATATTTATAAAATTTCACTTCCTAATAACATACAACGGTCAATACTCCTAAACTGGACGAGCAGGACTAGTCAAACAATAAATGAGAATAATTGAATATTATCATTTCCAAACAAATAACACATCATAATTAACTATATCAATCAATTTATAAAAATTTCTTTTTATATAAAAAATATAATCCTAGGTAAAATTATTTCATTTACCAACTTCAAAAATAATATTGTGTTGGTTTGCCTTGTTAAAGTGTTTAGAAATCCATGGCGTCCCATGTACCGACCACAATTCATAAATACTCAACAGAACAAATGAACACAATACAAAACATTTTTATAGCACTAAAAAATATGCGCTCTCGTATATATACACTCAAACTCATTCTAGGGTATTACTAACCCTATCTTTAATGAGTTACAACCCACCAATGCCAAAGTTCTCGCTTAACCTTCAGCTTCGATACCAACTATGATGACCTACCTTTTTGGACAATTCAAATCGATAATAAACCACAAATGTCAAACTCAAACATCCGAAAGATAGATTATCGTTGGGGTTTGATTTAAAGAAATATAAGAAAGAAGAAATAATACGTAGAATCTCACAGCGGAATGACAAAATATAATAACTACATAAATAGTTCAAGAAGCTGTTTAAAAATATATATTAAATTTTATTTTTCAATACAATCAGAGTTATATATATTTAACAGACATACTAATATTGCAGCGGAATAATACTAGCAAAAAGGTCTTCCAACTCCGCCTTCATCATAAAAACAATGTCTTCGAAATACTGTGATACTCAGGCTGACCCGAGTGTAATAAAAAACAAAACACTCGAGTTAGAACTAAAATATTCTTATGTAAGTTAATCAAACATCATGGGAAAATATGGGTGTAATAGCTTCCAAGATGTTATGGGATTTTCCATCTCTTATCAAGTGTACAACGTGAGTGCAATAACTTAAGAGACGTTGCGGAATTTTCCATCTCCTAAGGATCCGTCAAACTATTTATATATAGTAAGATACACTATAATTTGTAGTGTCTATCAGTAAAGTAAATATTTTTCTTAGCATTAAGGCTTTACATTGATCTCCCTTAACATGTTTTTAAGCATTGTCACATAGTTTGCATGTAACATAACTAGTAGAACGTCGGTAGCCAGTGATGCGCCATGATATGCCAATACTAAACCAAAATTGTAGTGGTCTCATATAAGGATATATCGTATGACAAGGCACGTTAGGCAATGCCTAAGGTAGGATACTACCGTTTTGAGTCGCCAGACTAGTGGTAACCCATAACAGCCAATGCGAACATCCATCCCATAATCGAGTCAAGGGGACCTCCGTCCCACAATCAAATCAAGGTATACCAATCGAATCAAAAGCAAGATAGCACTATAGCTAACCGAGTCCAAAAATGAGATAGCAATACAAAGAGCAGATATTCGCTAGAGGTAGCTAGCCTCAATGGCCCGGAAAGTCTCATGTTTTAGTCATTTCAAATTGACACTAGTGTCGGAGCTATCCATCATCGTTCTCTTTCTTTAAATCCAGTAAACGTTCGCCAAATCTATCCACTTCATTCGAGATCATCGTCCATGTGCACAATTGTTAAAGTGGTTCCGGTATTGATAGAGAGTATGTCAATGTCCGAACTCGGCCTCTTTAACAACTAAACATCATTTTACACACTGGTTGGTTCTTTTAAATTTCAAGAAATGGATCATACTTTATATCAAAATATCGGATTCACTTTAAATAGTTTAATTCATACTTCATATCCTTATTTAAATTAAACAACTTTAATTTAAACCAGTTCCATCTTTAAATCAGTTTCGAGATTGAATTAGTTTCGAAATTTAACAGTTTCGAATTTAAAATAGTTTTGAATATTTAAAATGGTTTTGCATATTGAAAACAGTTTTGAATAATTAAAATAGTTTATATTAAAATAGTTTTGAATATTGTAAACAAGGCCTCAATAAACTCCTCTAATCTCATTCATGTTCCATTTTCTGGAGCTAGATATTCTTGGGACAACAAAAGTAGGACTGGAAGAAGAATATATAGTAAAATAGATCACACTTTTTGTAACTATCCATCATTAACCACTTGGCCATCCTTGACAGCCTTCCTCCCTCCTCCCCTTCTCTCTGATCACTCTCCCCAAATCATTCACATGGAAAATGGTAGCTTAAAAAGAAAGTCCTCTTTTAAATTTTTTAACATTTGGACATTAGAGCCTGATTTTTTGAATATTGTTAAAGAAGCTTGGAGCACTAACTACATTGGTACTCCCATGTTTGTTTTGCAGCAAAAGATGAAGAACACGAAAAGATCTCTTGGATCATGGGCTAGAAGCAGATTTGGCAAAGGTGACCTTCTCTCTTCCACTCTTGAGATTTCTTCGGCCAATGCTCGATCACAAGCAATGCAAAACCCAGATAACACTGAATTAGCTAACATCGAATACAAACTGCAAGAACAATACCAACAGGCTTTAGAAGTAGAGGATGACATGAGAAGACAGAAGCTCAGACTCAAGTGGAATACTCTTGGTGACAGGAATACAAATTTTTTTCATGATAGCCTAAAACTTAAACACTCCAAATCCCACATTCATAGCATAATTGACCGATCTGGGAGGCCTTGTTCCACTCCTCTTGACGTTGATAATTCTTTCCTTGATTACTTCACTAATCTCCTTGGGAATGCAGAAGATTTCCAGCCTCACCTTTCTATCCTCAATGACATTGACCTCCCTTGTCTCGGCTTAGTGCATGTTGCTTTCCTTTCTGCTAAGGTAAAAGATGATGAAATTAAGCAAAGCATTTTTGAGATGAACAAGGAATCATGTGGTGGACAAGACGGTTTCAATGCAAACTTCTTTACTAGTTGTTGGGGAATCATCAAAAATGATCTCGTTAGAGCTGTGAATAGCTTCTTCTCTCATAATAAGATGCTTTCAGGTGTTAATTCAGGTGTTAATGCAACCAACATAGCTTTAATTCCCAAACAGACCATCCCATCAATGCTTCTGACTTCAGACCTATCTCCTGCTGCAATACCACCTATAAATGCCTCTCCAAAATCATTGCTAGTAGGCTTAAAGCTGTTCTTCCTTCCCTCATATCCCCTAATCAAGCAGCCTTCCTACAGGGGAGAAGCATCCTAGACAATGTGCTCCTCTCCTATGAACTTCTCAAGGATTACAACAAAGCCACTGTCAGCCCAAGAGCCATGTTAAAACTAGATATAAGCAAAGCATATGACACAGTTCAGTGGTCCACTATCTCCAGACTGCTTGCCAAAATGAAATTCCCTCCACATTTTTCCTCTTGGATATACACCTGCATCTCTTCAGTTCACTTCTCCTTGAATTACAATGGAAAGACAATTGGTTATTTCAAGAGTAGGCAAGGAATCAGACAAGGCTGCCCAATGTCTTCTTACATTTTCATCCTTGTCATGGAAGTTCTAACAACTATGATAAACAAAGAGATTCCCTGCAATAAGATTCTCACCCACCCCAAATGTAAAGATCCATTAATCTCTGCACTTATGTTTGCTAATGATCTAATTATTTTCACCAAACCTACTACCCAATCTATCAGCAGCATCATGGAAGTTCTCAATGCATTTCACAAATTCAGTGGGCTCGCCATTAATTATGAAAAATCCTCCATACATATTGCAGGAGTTTCTGCCTCAACATCCCTCTCTCTAATGCACCTCTCCCACCTTCCTCATGCTCCAAAATCATTATCTTACCTTGGAGTTCCCATGCCCTCCTCCAAAATCACCACAAACCAGTGCATGCATCTATATGAAAAGGTTACTAGAACCATGAATGGATGGGCTAGCAGATTCCTCTCTCAAGCTGGAAGACTAGCACTCATTAAATCTTTCATATTCTCATACACAACATACTGGAGTAGAACTTTCATCCTCCCCAAGAAGCTCATCCATATGATCAGAAAGGCAACGTGTAATTTCCTTTGGAATGGATGTATCCATTCTACCAGTCTCAAGCCTATTAGCTTCAGCAAAGTTGAAACTAAGAAGAACCTGGGAGGCCTTGGCATCATTAATATCAGAAATTGGAATATGGCTGCCTTCAGCGCACATCTGGACAACTTACTAAACTCAAAAAACAATATATGGGTTACTTGGACAAAGAAGTATAAACTTCGCAATAAATCTTTTTGGTGCATGGAAATCCCTCATGGGTGCAGCTATACTTAGAGATCCATTCTGGACCTAAGGCCCATGCTGCTACCTTACCTAAAACACATAGCCTCTCCTGATGGAACTGTCAGCTTTTGGAATGATCCTTGGGCCAAGAGTGGCCTTGTTCTAAGTAAAATATTGTCATACAACCAAATAATCCAAACTGGAATACCATGTGATGCCAAAGCAAAGGATTACATTTATGATGGCACTATCATCATGCCTTATTCTAGTAACCAGCACATTCGGCAGCTATGGCATGAGATCAGTAAGCAACATTACCCTGCAGTTTCTGTTGATAAGGTTTTGTGGTCTACTGATCTTGTGGAACACTCCATTTCCAAAGTTTATGATTGTTTGAACCATGGACCCGATATGTCCCGATTTGCCTGGAAAAAGAGGGTATGGGATCAGCACTGTAAAGAAAATGACAACTTACTATTATGGAAGGTGTTAAGGAATGCATTGAATTTCAAGGACAGACTGATCAATCTTGGTATGGCTATTGATGCAACATGTTGTTTCTACCATGATGAACATGAGACAAATCTTCACCTGTTTTTCAACTGCAAGGTTGTGCATTGCTTGTGGCAGAAAATTATGATAATCCTTGGCCATGGCAGCAGGTCTAGAATCAGCAATATTGAATGGTGCAACATATATAGGGCAACCAGATGGAAGAATGACACGAGTATGTTGATGTTGCTTGTTCTCAAAAAGTTCATACGGGTGATATGGAGAGAAAGAAATGAAAGAATTTTCAATGGAAAGAATAAAAATGAAATTGAGATGTGGAATGAACTGGTAAATACTATCAGGGTTGGTGTGAGATATAGCTCTTATAGTTATGGGAGTTTTATAACAGGGATGTGGCACTGATTTGTGGCCTTGATGCCTTTTGTTACTTTTCCTTGTTTTGGAATTTTCTTTTTCCTTTTCTTTGTGCCGTAGCTTGTTATGGTGCAAATTTCTCTTATTGTGCTTGCAATAAACTGGTAGGGCACCAGTTAACCCCGCTTAGCTTTGCTAAAAAAAATAGTTTTGAATAATTAAAATAGTTTATGTTAAAATAGTTTTGAATAATTAAAATAGTCTAAATATTAACTAGTTTCTTTCCTTTCTCAATAAATTTGAACTTAAGTTCAAATTTCAAGTCAGAACAAATTCGATTTCTACATTTCAATTCGAATCAAATCAAATCCAAAATTTAATTTAATTAGTCTCAATTCAAAACAATTTCAAACCTTACTTCAAATTCCCATTTAAATGATTTGATTTAATGACTAAAATCTTAAATCCAAATTTTAGTTTAAAATAATTTAATTTAAATCAATTTCAACTCCAAAATTCTAAATACCAATTTAATTTATATAACTTTCAAAAAAAATATGTTCAAAATTTAAACCTTTATAATAATCCAATTCCGATAAATTTGGATTATATTTCAAATTCAACTTTAATATTTAAAGTTAACAAATTAAAAATAAATTCTTTGAAACAATTTCATTTATCAATTCCAAAATTTCAAAGTTCGACTTTTGAAAATAATCCAAATAAAAATTCAGTTTATTTCTTTAAAACAATATTATTTAAACAAACCCAAAGTTAAGATTTTAAAACCATTTCATTTAACCAAATCCGGTGTCCCTATATAATTTTCCACTTTGAGGCCAATTGATCCTTTTTATAAATTTTAATTGCACGGATATGTATCATTTCAGCCTATATTTAAATGACATAGGTAAATGGCATTTCAATCTATTTCTTATTTCAGGTATTAAATTTTCAAATGATTCATATGACAATTTATATAATTTCAATAATATATAGGGTGGTAACAGCGATATATCACAGTCAATGATATTCGATGATATAACATCAAACCATTCATCATATCAACTAATAGGCATACACATGCAAACAATATCCAAATCAACCAATCAACATATATCACAGTATTATCAATTCATGGGTTTGCATATGCAATCAGAGTTCCAATCAGTTTAATTAACGATGAATCACAATAATCATTTGTAATCACATATCAGGGCGTCAACTAGCCGTGATATTCAATTTCAATGTCGTTTCAATTTCGATGCCGATCCAAATTCAATGTCAATTCAAATGTCAATTTAAATGTCAACTTAAATTTCCAAACAACAATCAACATAATTTTATCAATTCATGATTTTGATTTAACTTGCATCAGAAGTTTTATTATTGTGTGAGTAGGTTTAAGCACTCACTTTTACACGAATCTGAAAAGTCGCACAAGCCAAAAAACAACGAAGTCAATTCCATAGCGAAGACGACGATGATACGAATCCAACGCAAAAGATGGCACCCAAATCCAACCTCGTACGAGAGAGATACGAATTAATTAACATTTGAATTTAATTTAATTAACAAAAAAATTAACTAATTAATAATGGAGATTAATTACCGCCTAAACCAAGATTAGCTGCCAAGCACGTTTGTTTCCAGGTTACGTGTTCTTCTCATCGCTTCGCCTTCATCACGCTTAAGTATCGCCGTCGTCGTCTAGAAACCGCTACTCGCATGCAGTGGGTCGCCACTGCCTCCAACTCCTACACGCCACTGGCTATGTCGCCGATAGCTCACGAACGAGCTCAAAACAAACCCAAACAACCCCTGCCATTCATCTTCAAACTGCGGCCTCCTTGGTCGTTGATAGGTCACCAAACTCCGCTGGTGATGCCCTGATCGTCCTCTTCATCTTCTCTTTAGGTCCCATCGCCTAGAGATCGACGACGACTCTCGAAAATGCAACCAAAGTTGCGAAGTTCAACCCCAGATCCATGATGCCTTAAGCCACCGCACCATGATCCAACTGTATAGAACACTCATCTTACTAAGACGAACAACTTTTATGTTAGGACCATCGCATGAATCAACCTCTGGTGGCACCGATCGATTGTGGTCGTTAGATGGAGGGTTTCATTTTCGTTTGGTTTTCGAATAAGAGAGGTACTGTCGTTTATAGATTTAACTAGTTAACAATTTGTCCTTAAAATTACGGACCCCAATCAAGACTTGCTCACCAGCGTTCCTAGCCAAATATCCTTATTTCGGACTCAATTGAACTAGTTACAGGACCTAATTTCATTGACTACGGAGGTTAAACCTTTGGTCGTTAAATTTGAATATTCATGCGAATTAAGTATTAAATCGATATCTAGTCAAATTTCAAACAGAATAGATTTTCCAAATCTCAAAGTTAATTAATTTCCTTTTCAAATTAACTTATTTAAAACACGTTTTATCGTACGACTTATATTCATTGAAATTTCAAATTTAATGTTAAAATCAATTCCAATCTCCTTCTATTTCTATTTAACAATTGTCAACAATTTGTTTGGAATTGAATTATCTCTTTTTATAAAATTGCTCTTATATTCAAAATGAAAACATTCATTTTAATTTATTCAAAAACATTCCTTACATTTCATTAAAATGCTCAATTTATTTAACACCAAATGTATATCTCTCACATCAACATATTTATTACAATTCACCACTCTTTCTCTTGATTTAAAAAAGATTCCTATAAATTAATTTCAATATTAGATTTTAAACGAATTCTAATAATAAAAAATTGTTTTTTTCTTTATAATAATTCAAACATATTTATAATCATTATTGCATACAACAAGAATTATACTTTACTTATCAAATAAATGTTTTTTTTCTTATTATTTGAAATCAAACTTACTTAAAAATACAATTTAAATAAATAAACCTATGTTTTACTTTTATTAAACACCCATTCAATTCTTTATTTAAATTCAACATTCGTTATTACTACGCCTGTTATTAATTTAATACAAACCAATATCATAAATTTCAATTTTAATATAAGTAACAACTTTTATCTTATTGCAATCTATTGTCATTTAAGAATTCAATTTAAGTTCATAACTTCATTTTAATATAATATTCATTTGTAATAACACTGTAGCTTAATGCTTTCAGACACTGTTAACACTCTTATGGAAGTTCCGGTAGGAGAGAGATATCATAACTCTCATGTCAGATGAGAATCTTCTTGCCTATGGCTTGTTGGAAGAAGGTCGCAGCACTGGCATTGTCCAAATAGCTTCTAGTGACGATGACGACGATGATGATGAAAGAAACCCGCTTGGAGGAGGCGGCTGATCTAGATTTTTCCTCAGTCCGAAGTACTGGGGCTGGAGTTGAATAAAATATTGAACAAGCACCGGAAGACACCAAGGAAGGAGAAATTATTGGTGAAAGCGGTAGGGCTGGCCAAGGTGACACCGATGCGGGTCATGAGTCCATAATCTAGGGATGACCAACCACCTACTCTGAAGAAGAGGTTAGTCATGAAAATCTCTAAGGCACAGACTTCTACCCAGCCCCCACTAATAACAGATGCAGAGAAAGCTCTATCTTTTCCTTCAACAGGAACATTCGTTGGCTTAGGGCCGATTCCTATCGAGTTTGGCTTTATCGGTAATGTTAGTATTGAGGGCATCGATTCCCCTATTTGTGTTGATAAGGACTTTATCCCTGTCAGTATGGGATAGGTTACTCCCATGAGTAAAGCTCCAGGTCACGGTCCGTCAAGGGGTACACTAGGACACTCACACACTTGTGCACTTCACAACACTCGCACTCGACTTGTGTCCTTGCTTATTGCATCTAACATGTTCTTATTTTCCTTGCAGGATCCATAGAGAAAAGGAAATACATATATAGACCTTTGAAGGAGAAAGCATTCCAAGCACAAAGGCCTCGATTGAGTTCGTACCATCAAGGAAGTGGTTGCAATTATGAGTCATGGTATCGTTATAGCCGAGATAGAGATGACCGAGATAGAAGCAGTTAGGACAGAGATCGCCCATCACATAACTCGACTTCCAAGAGTCACCCTAGGTATAGATCACCTCCTCCTAGAGGTCCAGACAGGCAAACTGATCGTCACGATGACATCCTGCCTAGTGATGCTTCTTATGTTCTACCTCCAGCTTTCATCCCGATGCAACCCCTCGACTATAGGCATCACAAGGGTGGCTTTGAATCTTCCCAGCATAGGCCTGGAAAAGAAGCTGCTATAGCCCCACCTATCTCTATGGAGGAACAGCTTGCGGCCATTACTCGAATGACCAAACTAAAGGAAGAATTTTCAAACATTTGCTTAGATGGTCTTATGTTCGTGCCTAACTTGAAAAGAATCCTTGTTAATGTCCAAAATATTACCATTGATTGTGTGGCCGATGTCCACAATCGGTATAATGAATGGATGAAGGTGGCTGAGAAAATTTCTAAAGTCTCCAAGGATATGCAGCTAGAGATCGACAATCAAAAACTAATCGAAGCTGGCAATAAGAGAATCATTGCTAATCTCAATGTTGAAGTCGAGAAACTAAGAACATCCCAAGTCGAAGCCAAGAAGAAAGCTGAGGGGGCCATCAAGGCACTCAAAGAGGAGCGGATTAAGCATCAAGATGAAATGGAGAAAGCTTTCCACCGAAACCATGCTCCGATAGTGGAGAGGGATACCGCAAACAGAAATGTTGCTGAGCTGAAAACCGAGCTAGAGCGTGAGACAACAGAAAAAAAGTAATGTTCCAACAAGCTCAGACCTATTGTAATGAATTGCTCCATGCCAAGGAAGAAAGAGACAAAGTGCTCGAGCGTGTTAAAGATGTTGATGCACTTGTCAAAAGAGAAGTTGAGGCCGCGAAACAACGGGCAGAACAATGTGTGATGGAGAAGTTTGAATCACTATTGAACCAATACAATGCCAACGTGATAGAAAATTCCGAAATCTGGAGTGGTTCAAAGATGATTATCCTAGAATCCTCACCCTCGCCTGGAAGTGGATAGTTAAAGAAAAAAAAGCTTTCCTCGAGGTGGCAATGTGGATTTGGAGCAGCTGGAGAAAGAAGTCTTGGCAGGAGATGAGTCCAAGATTCTAAAAGAAGGCCAACTTATTTTTCATCCGGGATTGCCTCAATAGTGCCTAAAAACATGGAAAAAGGCTCCAAATCAACCCCAGATGATGCTACTACCAGCCAAACGCTTGGGTCCCAAGCTGCTCCGAAAGCTGGGTATGATCCCAAGAGGCCTAAGATCACAGGCCTATCATTCTCTCTCTGATTCTTGAGGGACAGTCTGACAGCACTTCGACCTGCACAGAACTCCAAAGCGAAGAAGGTATCTCATTGACTTCTCCTATATTCTAGAAAGTTGATGTATCACCGACTAACATAGCTAATCTCTCTCTCTTTGTTTCTCAAGTCTCAGGTTATCCTCAAGCTGCTTTGCTTCCCGACAAGGACTCTCAGTCGGGACTACAAGTGCCTGTAACTGAATCAGTTATTATTACCACTTCAACAACAATTCCAACCATCCCGATTGAAGATATTCCTAGCCTTGACGAGCAGATGATTGATGTGTTGTTGGATGAAGGAGCTGGTGGCTGTGCAGTTAATGCCCCGTTATTACCCCGCTATAACCCTGTTATATCTTGTAGCGGATTTCTACCGCTACGATTTTTCAATATAGCCCCAAATATAGCCTTTCTGCTTTAAGCCCCGCTATTTCCGCTATATCCCATTGTTCCCGCTATATTTTGATATTTTCGCTATATCTTCTTTAAAACCAATGAATTAAAAATGAAATTTATACGGTATAAAAATTATGAAATCAATTTATTTGATTGAATATTTAATATGTTTTTAGAAATGAAAATACTCTAGTATTCTACTAAATTCAATTATGTTATATAATAGTTTTACGTTTATTTACAGTATATTCGCACATATTTTTATTTAAAATTATTTATGTATTAATTATAATTCAATTTAATGTTAATTTTTCATTTAACTACCATTTATATATTTGTAAAAACATTAAGTACGAGTTTTATATGTTATTTTAGAGTCATCCGCTATATCCTCGATGTATCCCCGCTATGAATTTTTGCACCTCCACCGCATTGAATCTACCGAGCGCTTTAACTGCACAGGCTGGTGGGACTCGGGAAACTCGGATTAATGAAGATGTTGTTATTACTGGGGTCTCCAAGCCCTTGTCGGATCCCACCATGCATGATCTTGAGCGGGATCTTGGGAAGGACATCCTCTTTGCCACCGAGATCAAGAAGAAGAACATAGAAGTCATCACTCCTCCTCTATCCATCGCCTTGCCTGGGTAGACTATCTTTCCTCTATTCCCTATTCCTTGACCTGGCAGCACCTAAAGCACGCCCATAGGATCTTCGCAAAGCATTCCAACCTCCATTCCTCTATCTGGAAGTGCTCAAAGTGCGCCTGTTGGATCATGCAAAGCACTCCATCCAAAGGCAAAGGAAGTAGGGGAAAAAGAGGGAAGAATCAAGGTGAAAGCTCGAACAATGTTTCTCCCGGCTCTAAGAACAAACAAAGGAGAAGAAAATTGAAGAAGTGAGTGTCGGTTTGTTCGGTGTAGACAGACTTACTTTTTAATATACTAGTTATAGTCTAGTTTGGATTTTTGGCTGGCTTTGTGCGGGTTCGGCCCCCACTTTTGCTTTTCGTTCTTAGACGTAAATAATACTTGTACTTAGCTTTCCAAGTCTCATTTTGAATTTTAATAACAAAGACTTCTTATTTTGTCAAATCTTTGTGTGAATTTGTCTAAGTTGTTCTAGAAATGCACTTTCCATTCAATGTACTTGTGATCCATTCCTTTTAGTGATTATGTCGGACTAAATCCTTAGTCGTTTTATAATTCTTCGGCCTTTCGTTGCTCTAGCGAACGTAAGGTAATTGTTGAAGTTCCAAACTCTAGGCATTAGTTGGAGTTAACCACTTAGAACAACGGTTCGGGTATCCTTTTCCAGCATCCCAATATCCGATTGCGCTAAACTCCAGGCGCTAATCTGAATTAACTTATCGTAGTTCGTACATCCTTGTCTAGGATGTACACTTTCAATCGCATCTAACTTCGGGCATCGATTCAAATTTCATAGGTAAGATCCACCTCATTCCGGGTATGACCTTCTGTTTTGCCTACTCTGGGCAAAGTGCTAAGAGTTGGACGGTCTTGTCACGTTCACTTTAGTTTATACTCCTGCCCCTAATCCGAGGACAAGAGTTGAGCAAGTGAACGGTCGTATCATGTTTGTTTTGAGTTTATACTCCTTCTCCCACTCCAAGGGTGAGAGTTAGTGTATGGATGGTCGTGTCATATCCAATTTAAGTTTATACTCCTACCCCCAATCCGAGGACAAGAGTTAGCTGATGGACGGTCGAGTCACATCCGTTTTAGTTTATACTCCTTCCCCTACACCGAGAGTAAGAGTTAGCCAGTATCTATCTTCAAATAATGAGAGGAACTTCGAGGGTTCGATTATGAACCATAGAAGTTTAGGTTGACACCTAACTCTAGGTACCTGTGAACCTGCATTATTCACATGCAGATTCATTCAAGTCGGTCAAGTCACAACTCTTAAGTAATGGAAAGATAGAGTCTTGGACTCGAAAAGTCATTTTATTTCGTAAGAGACTGGAAATGACAGAATATGTCTTATTACATGGCTCTAGCCAATTATTTATGAATTTATTTCTAAGTAAAATAGCATTGTAGGTGCTCGTTATACCACACCCTCATGAGTAAAATCATGTATGTCGTCGTAAGCATGAAAGTTCCATCTACAAGCTTTTGCTCTATCGTGTATGGACCTTCCCTGGTCGGACCTAAGTTTCTAAGGCTAGGGAAGATTCGTTTAAGAACCAGGTCGCTAATTTCGAAGGTCCGATTCCTAACCTTAGTAATATCGTGCAACTTGGTGTTGTTGCACAGCTACCCTCACCTCAACTATGTCACGCTTCTCATCGATCGTATCAAGAGACTTTAGCAGGAGTTTCTCATTAGTCCATGGATTTTAGTGAATCACTCGATGAGAAGGTACTTCCAATTCAACCGAAAACATAGCCACTGATCCGTAGGCTAGGGAAAACAAAGAGTGACCAGTCGTTGACTTATGAGTTGTTCGATAAGCCCATAGTACTAATGAAAGTTCATCGACCCACTTGCCCTTAGCCTTTTCCAGTCACTTCTTAAGAATGGACTTGATAGTCTTATTCACAGCTTCAACTTGTCCACTCGCCTGAGGATATGCCACCATAGCAAATCTCTTCTCTATGCGATGCCAGCGGTAGAAATCTTTAAACTATGTGCTGTCGAATTAGGTCTCGTTATCTGTAACGATTGTCATGGATCTTCAAAATGATAGATGATATTAAGGACAACAAAATTGATTACTTTCTTTATGATGATCATGGCCAATGGCTCTACCTCAGCCCACTTGGTGAAGTATTCAACTGTGACGATGGCGTACTTTGCGCCACCTTTAGATATCGGCAACACACTGATGATATCAATCCCTCAAATCGACCAAAGGCTGACCATTTAAGTAATCTCCGTCGATGGGGCCTCGGTATTTTAGCAAATCTCTAGCACTTGTCACACTTGAGTGTAATCAGCTACATCTCGGTTGATAGTTGCCAAGTAGTATCCACAGCGGAAGATCTTCTTCGTTGGGATCTTCCACCTGATGTGGTCTCCAAAGTCCCCTTTATGAACTTCTTTTAAAACTTGCTTGGCCTTGTCGCAGGCGACACACCGAAGCATAGGGCCATAGAAACCCTTTCTATAAAGTACTCCTTTCTACATGATATATCTCGAAGCTTGTCAAAGGAGCTTTCGTCATTTATTCCTTCTCTCTGAAAGGATTCCTCTCTGCAAATAATGCCAAATTGGAGTTATCCATGACTCTCATTCAGGCTCGGTCTCCAAGATCCAGTCGACATCCATCTGGTTGATGCTTGGAGCTGAAAGTACTTCCACTAAAACCAAGCCCATGTGCTGCGCCATCTCCGGAACTGGCCAGTTTAGCCAGTGAGTCGGCCTTCTCATTTTCCTCTCTGGGAATATGATCGATTGTGTAATATTCGATGTCACTGAGCAGCTTAAGGACCCAGTTTAGATAAGGAGCTAGTCCTTCCCCTTTTGCTTGAAACTCTTTCCGAACTTGGAAAACCACGGTTGGGAGTCGTAGAAAATGTGCAAAGTCTTTAATCCCAGCACCAGTTCTCTGTGGAAGTTTCTTCGCTTCCTCCTAGCATAAGTATTCATTAGCCTTTCTATAGAAAGCATCCATCGTTTGATGGGGGCTTCCTTTCCAACCATTCTCCGAACTCCATATCAGGATGAATCCCCCAAATCAATGCCATGAGCACTATGTCATCCTTGGAATCTATAACTTCTGTCACGGATATGTGGAATCGATTCAGTAATCCTTCAGCAACTCTTCCTCGGCTTGGAAAAGGTTTAACAAAGACATCACATGCTTTGGACATGCAGTATTGAAATGGAATTATTCTTCAAACTTCTTTGATAACTTAGCAAAAGATGATATGGATCTCGGCGGAAGTCGAGTGAACCACACCGTAGCTACTCCTTCTAAGAAAATAAAAAACAACGGAATTTCCTGTCATCGGAAGCTCTGTCTGAATCCATATGCCATTCATATCTCATCAAGTGCTGCCTAGGATCTGTCATTCCTTCGTACCGTCATTGTTGGCATTGTGAATCTCCAAGGGTGTCTCCCACATAGGATGTTCTCTGTAAATTGATTTCGACTGGGAGAGGTACCCCATTCATTGTTACTCTTGAAACGATTTTGGCTGACAAGTCTCCTAACCATATCCTCCAAGTAGTCCGGGTCAAAGGTTATACTGAACAACGGTAATCGGGCTCCACTTCGAGTGTTCGGCCTAGCGAACGCTCTCGGTTTGTCTCTCGATGCCTAGATTATATAGTCTTCGGGACATCCATTCATCCAGTAGTCCCTCCTTCATGGTTTGAGTGAGCAATATCTTTAGTCACAACACGATTCTCCAGATTCTAACCACCAGCAGTGTATACTAAAGCCAAGTCCATGCCGCTTTCCAAAGATGGGTTCTGGGCCCATCATTGGAGGGGACGGTACCGACCACTAATCTTCGTTCGGTACCGATTCACAAACTTGATCCTGGGGCTCGTACTCTTCCCTGGTACGATGTTTCAACAGTTTTTCGAGTCATATTCTGCTTTCTGTCCTTCCATCTTTGCTCAGACAATGAGGAACTTTCAGATGAAGAAATAGACTCATCTACGGCTGTTTTGAGTTAGCCCATTCAAAGTCTCAAGCTCCACTGCATCGTTTGATTCATCTCATTCTAACTAGCCTGGAATCTATCTTCCATTTGCTTCATCATCTTATCCATCTCCATTCTGGTCACGATGTCGGTTGGAGTTTGGATCTCCATTTGAGTAGGTTGGACAACTCCATCTCCTTACTGAGGATTCTGATTATGAACTTCAGTAGTAGCTTTGGAGTTGGTAGAATGGTCTCTTCTTGATGGGGCCATAGTAAAAAGCTTCTAGTAGATCTTTGCAAATCTGAGTTGTGGAATTAGAAGGTAGAGAAATTGGATCTATCTCTTGGATATAGAAAATCCAATGGTAGATGCAAGCAACCTAAGAATCAAGAGCTCTCGGTGAAAGCACTAAAATGTTTGAACCAAAAATGGCACAAATACCTAGAAGTTTATGTAAAGAATAAAATATGAAGAAATATAAATGAAAATGAGAAATAAACAAGACACAATCGTTATAGTGGTTCGACAAAGCAAGACCTACGTCCAATTTAATATTTTATTTCTTATATCTGACCTAGAGTTAAAAGTTTTTAGGGGTCGGTACAACTCCGACACTTAGATTTTCAGAATAACAAGAATATAGAGTAGGAAAGAACTAGAGCCAAAAGAACCTGAAAAATGAGCCCTTCCTTACTATTTGTAGAGGTAAGGAGCCTAAAATCTCGTACAAAATATCTCCAAGCTGTTGCACATGATTTAGACCAAATTCCTACAAAAGTAGGTGCCACATCATCAAGTAGTAGTCGATACCGATCCATAGGTAGGGGTCAGTACCGATCCCTAAGTTAGCTGAAATAGCTGCCTCCATCTCTCCATCTTGGCTCACCTTGTTGTTAGCTTCGTGATTCCATAGTTGTTTGCACAAATATTAGTAGGGCTGTCAATGAATACCCGAAAAATCCAAAATCTGTTTGTATCCGCATCCGAAAATTATCCATTCGGTTTTTGTCAAGATTGTAGTTCAAATTATGTGTATTTTAGTGCAGTGAAAGATAATCATTTATTATTTTATTAAGTTAGTAATTTATATTATGTGCATTTAATGCTTATTAACTGCTCGAAACTATTTATTACTATCATATTTATTAATTTTTAACACTTTTATAATCAGTGGGATTGAAAAATTATTTATGTTAAACTAAAGTTTTCATTTATAATTCTAGATTTATCGGTCGTTAGCGGATAGGATAATTATCCGATATCCGTCCATATCCGCGGATGCGGATATCCGATATTCGAAAATGATTTCGGATGCGGATATGGCACTATCCGCATCCGATAGCATCCATTGATAGGTCTAAATATTAGCTTGGTTTTGGGTCTAATGATGGAGTTATATAAGAACAGAGTTGCAGTTTCAAGTGTTTGTGGAGATCAATGAAGAATTTCATTGAATCGACAAAACGACATTGGAAGTAGGCTTTTGGTATCGAGCAAGGCATGTAGGCATAGGTGGAAACATGACTCGGTACCGACCCATAGGTTGGGGTCGGTACCGACCCTTATTTCGGGTGATCCTATTGTTGTCTTGGTTTGAATGCTTTTGGTATTGGTATTACGACTTTGTTTATGCTTGGTTTCTAGACTCCTGGGCTATCTCTCTGGATTTTCTACCTCGATAACTCCAAGTTCAATCTATCTAGTCTTTCCGAACATTGCCCAATCAAAATACTGGATAACACCGATATATACCTGTATACTATAGATGTTACTTGCTCATAACACATGAATAAGTGGGTGCCTCCATATGACCAATATGCTACTCCCATGATCTAGCATTGTATTTATCATATCCATCCATCAAGAAGTAATAATAAACATGCATCAAATATTGTCTATAGTGACACTATCAATTGTAATATATCAATATCGGATAACTGCAAAGTTCTAAGCCCGAGCAGAGGTTGTTTGACTGTAGTGATGTAGGCTAAATCATCACTAGACTCAGGTCGCGTGTTCATATCAGTTAGGTAAGACTGATATGATCTTGTAACGACCCGATATTTGGACCATTCGCATCCATTATAAGTGTATAGGTAGACACTCATGCCGGAGTTGAATTGCTCAAAATACCGCGTTGTTAATTTAAATTTGGCAAAACTGAACATATACAGTAAATAAATAATCACAGATCACAGACACAGAGTAATAAATGCAGCGGAAATAAAAGAGATAGTAGTTCATGAAGCTACTATATAAATGTATAAGTTACATCAGAGTTAAACCAGATACAACGGAAGAGTAATATGATACATTAGATACAAATCAGAATACATCACTGGGATCATCGAATACTGAAAGCAGAATAGATGGCTGGATCCAAACAAAGCGCCAACTTCAAAGGTGAGTCTCGAATACTGGTACACTCAGTCTGACCCGAGCGTAAAGCAAAACACAAAACACTCGAGTCAGGATTAACATTCTTATATCAATAAATCCAACTCAAGTGAAATAGCAATTTGAAATACAAGTAACTCAAAGGATGTTTGGAATAACCATCCTTTAAGGATCCGTTAAACTATCTACTAGGTAGTAGTGTACGATAAGTGATAATGTCTATCAGTAATATAAAGATATCAAAATAGTGTTAAGTCATGGCCCATTCCACCCTTAACACATTTTTATTCCCAAGAGCATATACAAGACCGTAGTTTCCCCAAAACCGGAAGTCACCTGAGGGCAATCCATATACTAAAGGTACAAACCAAAAATCGTAGTGGTCGCGTATATCGGGATACAAGTATGACAAGGCACATGAGGCAATACCCAAGGTAGTGACCCTACCGTTTGCCTGATCCGGACTGGTGAGAACGCATCGCCGCAGCGATCGCAACACCGTGAAACAACACTCCCAAAATCAAGGGTGCACCAATCGACAACAAGTAATGAGTAGTTCGAAGAAGTGTGTTCACTTGAGGTAGCTGACCTCCATTGGCTCGGCACAGCTCCTGTTTTAGTCATTTCCAATTTGACACAAGTGTCAAGGCTATCCATTATCGTTCTCTTTCTTCAGTCATCACGAACATCATTCCAACCACTTCATTCTGGATCATCACTCCACATATAGTTATTAAAGTGGTTTTCGGTTTAGATAGAGAGTATATCCATAACCAATTCCGGTCTCTTTAATAACTTCTATGATTATTACACCAATTGGTCGTTTAATAAATTTCAAAACCAAATCAATTACAATTTCAATTAGAATTTGCAAACCAACATTTCATTTGTCTCTCTAAAACAATTTCCATAATTTACGTTACAAAACTTTCAAATTACCATTTCAAAATCTTATAATACAATTTCAATTTCTATGTAAAATAATTCAAATATTGATTCAAGTTCGTATATAAGTTTCATTCTGAAATCATTTAAATCAATTTAATTTAACATTCAAATCAATTTAAATTCATTTGCCGATTTCATTGAATGGAAAATTTACATTGAATGGAAAATTTCTCGAGATTGGTCAATATGTAAATCAAAATATACTGAAGAAATTCAAATCAAAATATATTTTTTCCTCAAAACAAAACCGTAGCAAAGCTACAGAGTGGTTTCTCCACTTCGAAACTCGAAAATGAATGTCGATGATGCGGCCGCCATCACCGAAATTATTTTCCAGCGACAAAGAGAAGGGCACTGATTTCAACATTTTAAAATTCTTTAGAACGATTTCTATTCAAAAATACTTTTAATACTATATACTTTAAAAAAAATTTAAAAAAAAGAGTTCGAAATCACCGGAAACTAAATTCTCAAATTTCTGAATTAAATTCATTTCAAATTCCAAATCAATTTATAAACCATATTATAAATTCATTTAGAATAATAAATGATAATCAAATATTATCATTTCAAACAACCAATTTAATTAACCTCTAAATTCCAGAAAATTTTACTTATATTTTTACAATATAATCAAACAAATTTGAAAACAATATTGTGTCAGTTTGCTCTGCTCAAGTGTTTTGGAAATCCTATCGATAGCGTTGATCAGACGAATCGATCGAAAACCCAAATCAACATCAGCAACTCAAACAACACAATATATATTAAAACATTTTTAAATATAAATTTGCAAATACACTTCCTTGCTTGATGATACAAGAATGGATTTCAAAATAAGGATAGGGATTCAAAATTTTTTGTTGACTCAAACCAAAGGAAATTTTGATTCAAAAATAAGTTTGAAACAGAAGATAAGATAATTTGATTTTCACAATCGGGAGATGGAGGAGTTTATTTAATTCACGGGCAACCTTAACCGGGTCGTCCGTAACTTCAAGAATGAGATCGATGCTGAATTCCGAGGTAAATCAAAATCCAATCTCAAGAAATAGAATTCAGGTATAGTAGGAGATAGATAGCATCGTAAACCGAGGATACAGAAATCTCCGGTAAATTGATGCCTATTATAAAGGAGTTTGCTCCTTTACGAATCATTCGAAGATTGGTGAGACCGCCGATCTATTATAGATATCATTCAAAATGGAGTTATGGGGTGCTCCAGAATTGACAGAAGACGAATAGTGAAGGACACGAATGAATTTTGGAACCGAAGGGAACGTTCCAAAATTCAAAGGAATTTAGTCAAAGGAAGAGATTGAAACTCGAATGAGAGTGTTTTCTGTAAATACATTTACCCTATATGTTAAGTTTTGCCTAGAGCTACCAAAGCTCTGATACCAACTGTAACGACCCGTAATTTTGGACCATTCGCATCCATTATAAGTGTATAGGTAGACACTCATGCCGGAGTTGAATTGCTCAAAATACCGCGTTGTTAATTTAAATTTGGCAAAACTGAACATATACAGTAAATAAAATATCACAGATCATAGACACAGAGTAATAAATGCAGCGGAAATAAAAGAGATAGTAGTTCATGAAGCTACTATATGAATATATAAAATACATCAGAGTTTACAACAGAAGAGTAATACGATACATCAGATACAAATCAGAATACATCACTGGAATCATCGAATATTGAAAGCAGAATAGATTGCTGGATCTTCAAGCAAAGCTCCAACTCCAATGGTGAGTCTCGAATACTGGATCACTCAGTCTGACCCGAGCGTAAAGCAAAAACACAAGACACTCGAGTCAGGATTAACATTCTTATATTAATAAATCCAACTCAAGTGAAAATAGCAATTGAAGTACAAGTAACTCAAAGGATGTTTGGAATAACCATCCTTTAAGGATTCGTTAAACTATCTACTATGTAGTAATGTACGCTAAGTAGATAATGTCTATCAGTAATATAAAAAGATATCAAAATAGCATTAAGTCATGGCCCATTCCACCCTTAACACATTTTTATTCCCAAAAGCATATACAAGACCGTAGTTTCCCCAAAACCGGAAGTCACCAGAGGGCAATCTATATACTAAAGGTACAAATCAAAATCGTAGTGGTCGCGAATAGGATAATCAGTATGACAAGGTACATGAGGCGATACCAACTAGGATACTAGTAGTTGCCTGATCCGGACTGATGTTGGGCATAGCAGCTACTACCCCAACACCGCGAAACAACACTCCCAAATCGAGGGGTGCACCCAAATCGAATCACAAAAGTAATAGATATGGTATCGAAGAAGTGTGTCCGCTAGAGATGGCGATCCTCAATGGCCCGGCGCGGCTCCTGTTTTAGTCATGTCAAGGGTCATCCAAAATCGTTCTCTTTCTTCAGTCAACGCGTTCATCAAAACCATCCACTTCGTTCTGGATCAACACTCCATGTATAGTTATTAAAGTGGTTTCGGTTCAGATAGAGAGTATATCCATTACCGATCCCGGTCTCTTTAATAACCTTCGTAATTATTACACCCATTGGTCGTTTATATATTTCAAAAACCAAATCAATTCCAATTTCAAATAGAATTCGTAAATCAACATTTCATTTGTCTTTCTAAACCAATTTCCAAATTTTCGTTTCAAAACTTCCAATTTTCCGTTTCAAAATCTTATAATTCAATTTCAATTTCTATTTAAAACAATTCAAATATTGATTCAAGTTCGTATATAAGTTTCATTCCGAAATCATTTAAATAAATTCTATTTAACATTCAAATCAATTTAAACTCATTTATCGATTTCATTCAATATTCGTTAAGTTACTTTATCATTCAAAACAATTTCTATTAAATTTCCAATTAATTTAATCAATTCTTAAGTTCAACTTCATTAAAACAAAACTTACAATTTTGAATTAAACTAAATTCGTCAAATCAATTCTCCAATTACAAGTCTTACATTAATTCCAAAATATCACATTTCATTTTTGTTAAAGAAATCCAATTTCACTTATTTACTTCCTTAAATAATTTTCCAAAACTTAATAAAAAAAACTCAATTTCAATTCTTTACGAAGTAAAATTCACTTATTCAAAGTTCAATTTTCTTATTAAAGAATTCAATTCAATTTAATCATTAAATAATTCAATGTTATTTAATTATTAAATAATTCAAAACTTAATTATTAAATAATTTCAAAGTTTAAGAATTTCAAACTTAATTATAATTTCAAACTTGATTATTAAATCGTTTCAAAGTTTAATAATTTCAAACTTAATTATAATTTCAAACTTAATTATAAATCATTTCTCAAATTAAACAACATTCTTTCATCAATTACATTGTTAATATTTTATTTCAGATTATTAAATATTAACATTTTCCTTTCATCAAAAATTCAAATTTCAACTTCATTTCAAAACCATATTCTTTATTCAAATAAAATCTTCGTTTATTTTTAAATCAAATTATTGACCAATCGGGTTTTCATTTAATTTTCTATCCTAAGTCAAAGTTCAATTTTGGGTATTTATCATTTCAACCCGATTCCAAATAAATTCAAAATCAAAGAATAACAAAGGGAACTTGCAGTGTGATAACTGGGATGGTGTCAAAGTAAACAAACAAGCAATAACAACAAACAATAACAATCCAATAATTAATTCAAATAATCCCGAAATAACCGTATTAATTCGCATTGTTATTTGTACGAATTAATATAATTATTTCTAGAATCTACACTATCATTTCATGCAGATTAAAGATTATTACATTACGGTTTTTCACTTGTCATCTATTTACAATTTCATACATCATCAATTTAACAACATAGAATGTCAGTTAATCAAACTTAACATTTAACTATCCTATATCAAGTTCAATTTCATACTATTTATCATTTTAACATTAGCGATTTAACGTCTAATATAAACATCAACAATCAATCAATTATCAGCCAAACTGTATTATCATCGCATAAATAATTAATAGATAATGGTGTCAGATGTCACAGGTGAACAGATACAGATGATGTCATAGATATAGCAATATAAATAACTAACAGCAGCATATTTCAATTGTCGTTCCAATTGAAATCAAATTTAATAAATAAAAGAACGTTAATCGTGAGTGATTGCTCACCTTTCGAGGCTAGAGAGAGATTCGACGATAAAGTGAGTTACGATTCTAGACACGGATTTCAAAGCAAAGCAAGATTGAACATGAACTGGACGAACAAGGCTGATAATCAGGAATAGACGAATAAAAATCAAAATTGGATCGATTGAGATAACTACTATAAGTGAGCTTATATAGAACTATATATAACTATATATATATATATATAAATCATATGCTAAATTCAACATATTTATATTGAATGCATATATATTTCAAATTCTATTATTTAAGTTAAAACACGTATCATTAATTAAAATTCAATATTAAAATAAATCACATAAATTTAAAGTCAAAATAATTTAAAATTTCAAAACAATACTTAAACAATACGCATAACGAAAAGTTTCACAAACAGCTAACACAAATAAATCAAATTCTATGTAAACTAGTACCTATACTTTATAATAACACGAAAAGTTTCACAAACAGCTAAGTTCATTCATTTCAATTCAATAGGAAAGCTAGTACCTATACTTTATAATATATATCACAGCTTGATATGTACATACCTACAAAAAGTTTCACAAACAGCTAACCCACATAAATAAAATTCTATGTAAACTAACATATAATTTTAAACTAACAGTTTTTCGAAGCTACAATTTAGTTTATACGTTCCCAACATTATTTATACTAAAGGCTCATATAAACATAACCTGTAACATATATAGTAGGCTTATATACTAAAATATACTCATATTATACTTACCTATTCAATACCCATATTATATACACGCCGATTATAAATGAATATATGTAGATAAATATATATATATATATATATATATATATATATATGTAACCCAGTAGTGTATTATAACATTTTAAACAAAACAAAATATATAGATATACCAGAATTCACCAAAACATATATCATATATAAACTTAGTTGAATAGAAAATGAGAAGCAGTAAGTTACAGCATATAAACTAAGCATATACAAAACTAACACCATATTTTTACTAATTTATATAGTATATACTGTAACCTTATTAATATCTTATTATGTAAATATTGTAACATGAGTATATGCAGCAATGAACGTGATATATATGCTAACCTATAAAAGATATAATATATATAATTGTATACTTACTAACCTTATATTTAAAATTTTTGCTTAAATGCAAACTCATCCAGGACATATGTAACTGGGTGACGAGAAACTTCGGCATGGAAGCGAGAAAGGGGAGGCACGAGTGAAGGCTTCACGTGGAGGAGGTTGCTTGTTAGGCGGAGGGAAGGTGCTTGCGTGAGTAGGCCGAGGAAGGGAAGGAAGGTGGCGCGGGAAGGAAGGTGGCGCGGGTATGCAGTGGGCGCGGCGGCGGGCTGTGGGCCGGGGGACGCGGGGAGGCAGGCGGAGTGGCGGTTGCTAGCGAGGTGGGTGTAGTGGGCTGGCATGGGCGGAGGCGGAGGGGCTGTGGGCAGGGGATGGGCGGCGGGGCAGGCGGGACGTGGGCGGAGGGCAGGGCTGGGGACGAGCGAAGCGGGTGGAGGCTGGGCGGAGGGCGCTGGGGTGGCAGGCGCGGCATGGGGCGGGTGGAGGGAGAGGTCAGGCGGGTTGGTGGTGGGGCGGAGGGAGGCTGGGGTGCTGGAGCGGAGGAGCGGCATGGGCGGAGGAGGCTGGTAGGGTGGGAGGCGGTAGCACGAGGTGGAGGAGTGGGGTGGAGGGCAACAGGCCATGGGACGTGCTTTGTGATTTTCATTTTTCTGGGGACAGAACAAAATAGAAAAAGAAAGATGGGAAGGGAGGAAAGAGAGGGCAGAGCTATTACGTATCAGAGAGAAATGAAATGCAGTGGGCAACAATGAAGTGAGCTGTAGAGTGCAGAGGATAGCAGATATAAACAGAGAATTTAGAGTCCCCGTGCAAATAAAATGATTATTTATCACAGTGGCTCTTCAGTTACTGAATGGACAAGGGCCATTTGAATTCTGAGCGGTAAAAGTAGGGTACCGGTTTGTGTGGCGTAACGGACCAGTTTATACTCCGTTAACCAATTAATAGCTTGCAACGCCGAACTCCGATTGACACAAACAAATATACCGATTTGATCAGCGCGACGAGGCGGACACAACGGTATGAAGATATTGGTGGTTTGACATTGTTTGCGAAGTGGCGAATCTTATTAACCCATTTGCACGAGTGAACATTTTAACAAGCAATTAAAAGCGAAATTTGACGAAACGAAATGCGCCGTTAAGTTCAGAATATTTTTCTTACGAAACATTGCGAAAAATATTTGAGTTCGGACGATAGAAAATTTACACATAAAATTAAAACTAATATGTAAATTTGACGAGCGAAATTTACTACAATATTTTACGACGAAATTTGGCGTACACCTGTGTCTATCTAGGCGTATTCCAAATGTGAAGTCTGAACGGTAACGGAAATCGTTTGTGAAAATTTGAAATTTCTATTACGGTGAATGCAGCAAAACACCGAAGAATAAGATCGACGGAGCTAAAGATGTCCGAATTTTGAAAACCGAAAAAATGACGCCTTTGTCAGAAAATGATTTAGAATTTTTCTATGTAAAAGTATTTAGGTTCGGAAGATAAAAATTTCACGCTTTTTAACTGATTAAATTGAAGTGAATTTACGTGCGAAATAAACTTTCCTATTTTCGGACGAAAATTTACCAGTTGCTATGTTTAACTAGACGTATTCCAAATATTAAATTTTTTATTTCAAAATTTTATCGTTTAAAATTTTACAAAATTTCAACTAATTACGTTATTAAAACAGTTGAAATTTTACGGGTCGTTACAAATTATCACTATTTTACATCTCAATTAATTTAACGATTAAAAAGGGACATATTCAACTAATCAAATTCAACATATATGTCGATTCAATTTTAATTATCCTACGTCAAATTTACTAGCATAATATTTATCACTTTACAATTTAGCATCCAATATAAACAATCAATCAATCAATCAATTTATCAACTAAACTGGATTATCATTGTATAAATAGCAGATAATGGTGTCAGATGTCATAGGTGAACTGATTCAGGTAATAACAGATATAACAGTGTAAATAACTAACAGTGGCATATTTCAATTGTCGTTTCAATTGAAATCAGATTTAATAAATAAAAGAACGATAATTGTGAGTGATTGCTCACCTTTCGAGGCTAGAGAGATGAACGAGAATGAGATGAGTTACGGATCTAGGCACGAATTCCAAATCAAAGCGAAATTGACACGAATTCGACGGATAAGCTGATAAACAGAAGTTGATGAAAACAAATCAAATCAATGGAATAGAAACATAAAATATACATTATTATTATACTATATATATATATATAATTTCAAAATTTTAATTTAAGACAAATATCAAAATAATATAAAATTTTCAAAAATCACATTTAAATTACACACGTATAAGATATATAACTTTTCTTTCCAGTACTACAAAACAGAAAACAAAACAATTATATGCCTAGACCAACCTACCTTGTATTTATTATACGACTTATATATAAATGAAATTTTTTTTTTGGTGCAAACTACAATTCTCAATGAACGACTGAGCTTGAGATTTGAAACAGTCAATGTTGTCCCAAATATAATGCAGAACATCCAACATAAAAATAAAACAAGTACACAAGTTGAAAAATGATTAAGAAATAAGTAATATCCCAGCCTACATGAATAGCATAACGAGCACAAATATTCTTTCACGCATTTGTCCACAACTTCACTTTAGGAAGCGGCAAAGTATAGAGCAGAGTTTCTATGTAGATTAGATCATATCTAAATCTAAATATATTTATAATTTAAATGAACATAAATAATAAAAGAAACATATCCACATAATATAGTTTGGAATCAACACATATATCTATACTTCCCAGACCTTTAATATAAATGTAAGTATAAGACATTATATATATAAATATCCTATTTTCAAACTGATAACATAACTGATGTAACTTAGACCAACAAATCTGATATATAAAATAAAACACTAACTATAAAATACTATAACATAGATACACACCACTCATATATATTGTATAAACTCAACCTGTGTATGTAGTAATATATATAAACAAAGCTTACCTTGCGTACATATAGAGATATATAAATATAAAAAAATACGGCAACAATTAATAATAACTGTAATATACGTATAAAATAATAACTTACATATAAGAGTTAAATAAACAGCATATATACCAATATATACCTCAACAAAAGATGCTTGCAATACACAAGAGAGGTGGACGGAGCTTGCGAGCGGAAGAAAGACAGAGCTTCGGGTTTGTGGTGGCTGTCTATGCAAGATGACGTGGTGCTAGGCCTTGGGAAGGAAATGGATGCGGGTATTGCTGAGTGACGAAGGCCGAATTGTCTACTTGCTTCTTTTTTTTAGAGAATAGTATGAGGAGGCTAGGTTGGCTGCCAAGGTGGAGAGGCAAGGCAGCGGCAACCCGGAGTTGGATGGTGGGTGATCAGTGGCCCGGGCATGGAAAACGTGGAGGGCAAAGGCGAGAGGCGGTGAGATCTGGGGCCGAGCAGCTGCTGGTGGGAAGGTGGGTCGGTTGGGTTACTGTCGAGTTCAGGGCATTGTGGGGTGTGGGCCGGAGGGGCTGACGTGGCGGGGAAGATGGATGGGCGGGTCGAGTTGGAGAGGGGGTAGGCTGCAGCCAAGCTCGGCAATGGGCAGGGGCAGTGGAAATGAAGTTTGCAAATTGAAAAGAAGATGGACATAAGCATTGTTTCGGTGGTAAAGATGATGATGGCTCCAACAAATAAAATATATATTATTTCCTTCTTATTATCAAATGGAACGTCAGAGCAAAAGTGGGTAATCGAGATAATAAATGTGAATAAACGTATCTGACAAATATATGAACAGTGGGAATACAAAAGATGAAAGGCCAAACAACTTTATAACCAAAACAAGTGGAAAAGTGTAAAGCCACGAATTTAATTCAGGAGTTATCACAAACAATGACTGAAGATACCAGCTAGTTAGATGAGTGAAAGGTCACGGAAATTCAAAAGCCAAAATTTCGGAACCGATACGGTTGACCGTTTCATCGATTCACCGCGTACCGGACTCTGAAATACACAAATGAATATATGGTTGAGATCAGCACGACGAGACGATCAAAACGGCATACAGATATTGGTGGTACGATTGAATTATAAAAATTCGAATTTTCTACTATCGAAAAATGCAAGAAAAACGCTGAAAAATAAGATCGACGAAGCCAAAGATGTCCGAATTTGGAAAAACGACAAACTGACATCTTGCTCATAAGATGTTTTAGAATTTTTCTATGTAAAAATATTTAGGATTCAGAAACATTTTATTTTCATCGCTTTTTAACTGATTAAATTGAAGTAAATTTACGCACGAAATAAACTTTCGTATTTTCGGACGAAAATTTACCAGTTGCTATGTTTAACTAGACGCATTTCAAATATCAAATTTTTATTTCAATCTTTTATTTTTTTTAAAATTCCACAAATTTTCAATTAATAACGTTATTAAAACCAGTTAAAATTTACGGGTCGTTACAGATCTTTTCTAGCGCCATGTCATATATGTAACATTCCTCATTTTTAGACCCAAAAATAGAAATCAATGATGCCATAGTTATCGTTCGTATAATCTTTTAGCAATAAAATGAGATATGTTATTGTATCATTAAAATTAAGAGCATAAGAATTTAAAAATGTTCATAAAGTTGTTTCATTTTTTTGCTGCATGTTCAACACATAACCCCATGATTACAATGTTTGAATAAAATATAACAATTACAAATAATAACATCAAGAGCAACATATAATGATTCCCCCATGAGTGATCAGAGTCACAACTATGAACAATTATGAAAACCGTCTTTACCTACAAACATATAAAGTTATACTACACAATGGATTAAACTAAAACTAGTATTGCCTTTCCTCTTGCACGTCTTTGGAAAGATTTATTGGTCTAAACCTAAAAACCAAACCAAACTCTTAACCTACTCAAATGAGCATGCAAGAGTTTAGGGGAAACTCAAAAACTTCGAGGCAGATAAAAATTCTAATATGAATAACATTAATCATCCCAAATAAAAATAGATACACAATGAGGCCATGTCGCTAAAAGGAACGGGTTTTCCCTCACTAGTATCTTAACAATTCAGATGTTAAAGTTAACATTCATTAGATAGGAAAAATCAAGCCTAACGCACTATGCTCTCCCCATCCACCTGCAATCACAATGGTTAGAATATAACACAAGCATCATACAAAATGAGATGAATATGAATTGGTCAATATTCAATAGGGTCCAAGAGTTACATATTCCTTACATCTACCCATCTATATTAGGCGTTAACGCACTGATATAGTTTTTCCAAGGTCCCTATACTATTTATTTTCGGTGCCCAACTAAAAAACTATCATGCCGACTCAGGCCAAAACCAAATAAATCCAACGGCTTCCGTTCCTATAAGGGTACTGAAATACCCCCTTGATAGAAGAAAAATAATAATGAGCATCCTCACTCATTTCCTGGATGCGTACATACAAAATATAACATTGATGTTGGAAAATCCCTACGCATTAGAATTGTTGACCTTGAAAACTGAGGGGCTTAATTGTTTATAGAGTAGAGTACTATTCCGACACTAGTCCACATAACTTACTTTGATTTTCTAGACACCGCTCAAGTTATTTTCTTTTTGATCAATTTTGGACATCCGAACATAATTTGATCCTCTCGATCTCCGGGATGTAATTCTAATACATAGGAGTTTAGTCAAACCGTACCTACTAATGGAACGACTATATATAGTTATAAATTCCCAATCCCCAAAGCCATGTTATTTGGCGATTTCATACAAGTGAGAAGTCAACTATTTACATGGGCTATAACATAACCAATCAAGGTATGTTTATATATATGTATATGTATATGTATATGTATATGTATATGTATATGTATAATTGAACATATAAAATTATCATCAACAATATAAATGTGTTTTCATGATATCCATTTACACATATGTCACATATGAATAAACATAAAATTTATTTCATATAAATTGAAAGAAATTTTGGCCTTACTTTTCCTTTTTCCACACTTCAACTTTTTTTATTTAACAAGTGATTTTTTTTCTTTTGAACTTCTTACCAAGTTTTCAAATTCACAATTCATCTTTGTTATTAGGAAAGCTTGACCCACCTATTAGCAATATGTTGGCGAATATGTAAAATAGGTCTATCGAGTATATAAGGTAAAGCTATTGAATGTATAGCTACTGCATATTTTGAGCTATTGAGCCTCTATATTAATATTGTCGCATGTTTAAAGCTATCACATGTTTAAAGCCGTCCACCTTGGAAATCCTTTCACAAAATCCATCGTTATAAAGTCTCATTTCTATAGTGGTACTTCTAATGGTTGACGCAATCCACTCGGCTTCTAATATTCTGCTTTCACTTGTTGGCAATTTAGATACTGCTTAACTATAAGTCTATGTCTCTCTTCATTCTTTCCCAAAAGAAGCTCCTCTTTATATCTTGTTACATCTTTGTACCTCTAATAGTGAATTTCAATCTATGACACTCCTAAGGACCTCTTTCCTTAAGCTCTCCACATTCGGAACATATAAATGTCCCTTCTTTCTGAACCATTCTCTTTGGTCAAGTGTAAAGTCATTCAAATCGCCAATCTTTATACCCTCTTCTAGTCTCTTAATACATTCTGCTAATAATGGATCATTATTTTACTTTGCAATAATTCTTTTGATTAATATCGGTCAAACTTCTAAATAAGAGATCATTACAGAACACTGACTAGAACTAATTGTTGACCTCATACGAAATCTACAAGAAGCCAATGCCTTTAAGTTGTTCCATTCTGACAACATTGTCAACACCACATTCCGACATTTTCTACTAAGTGCATCAGCTACTTGATTTCCTTTTCAAAGTATACTCGATTCCAAATCATAAGCTACGAAATACTCAAGCCATCTTTGCCGCCTAATTATTAAACATTTTGAGAGAATAGGTACATTGAGGACCTATGGTCCGTAGATAACTCAAACCATTCTCCCAAAAGATAACACCTCCATATATTTAGCGCAAAGATTACCATTGCTAACCCTAAATCATGAGTAGGATAATAAACTTCATGTGGTCAAAGACATCAAGAAGGAAATGCAATAACTCTATGTCTCTGCATCAATACAGCTCCAAATGTTACTCCACAAGCATTGGTATATGCAGCTATATCTTGATTTCCATCTAGCGTAACTAACACGGGTCCATTGGTCAATAAATGTTTTAGCTTTAGAAATACTTCTTCATCTTTATTAGTCCAAACAAATTCCACATCATTTCATGTTAGTTTAGTCATAGATACTGTTCTATGGAAGAATTCCTTAATTAATCTCTGATATAGCCAGCCAATCCTAAGAAATTTCAATTTCAATTATGATCTCAGGTCTTCCAGATATTAATAGCTTCAATCTTTGATGGGTCTATAGATAACCCATTCTCAAAAACTACATGATCTAGAAACTTCACTTCTCTTTCCCAAAAATGATATTTGAAACGTTTCCTTTAGTTGATGATGCCACAACGTATCTAGCACTATTCTTAAATAAACTCCATGATCACATTCATTCTTAGAATATATTAAGATGTCATCAATAAATACCAATAAGAATATATGCAAATGCTCTTGGAAGATTCGGTTCATTAGTACTACAAAAAAGTAGGTGCATTGGTTAGCACGAAGGGCATGGCTAACCATTCATACGAACCATGTCTTGTTCGAAACATAGTTAACATTATACTTCCCTATGCCACTCTCGGCTAATGGAAACACTTTTCTAAGTCCAATTACGATAACATCTTAGATCCACTCAGTTGATCAAACAAATAGTTAATTCTAGGTAGCAAATACCAATTCCTCGTGGTCTTCTTATTTAGATTTCTATAAACAACACACATTCCAAGTGACCCATATGATTTCTTTAGGAACACCACCGTAGCTCCCCAAGGAAAGCTACTTTGTCCAATAAAATTATTTCCTTCTAACTCCACTAATTGCACCTATAATTCATTCATATCGATATGTGTCATTCTACTAGGTAGTCCACTTATGGGTTCAGTTCCTGATATGAGATCTGTTCGAAACTCAGTTCCTCATCTCGGCAGCAACTGCAACTAGCTCAAAGACATCAACGCACTCACTTACTACAAGATGATCAATTTCATCTTTCATATCCTCTATATCACACAACAAGGCACATACTTCAAAACTTGATTCTTCTAATAAGTATAAAATTCGATTACTGCACTCAGGGTTTCATAAGGATATTATTTTATCTTGACAAAATATCCTAGCATTATACGGGCTTAACCAATCCATACCCAAAATCATCTCAAAACCCACAAAATAAACAACATGCAAATTTTGAGCAAACTTATGACCTTCACTTCAAATTCTAGTCGGTTACATTTCATTCTAAGAGTTGCATATCATTTTATTGGATTTGCAACCCTCAGAGATGTTATAAGGTATGCTGGCTCAAGATTTAATCTATCCATCAAACATCTAGATATAAAAGAATGTGATGCTCTAGTATCAAATAACACTTAACAGGTATGCTATATATCAAAAGCTTACCTTCCAACATAGCCTTTCCCTTCTTTTCAGCAATCGATCTGAAAGTTTAAGGTTCCAAAGCATAAACCTTTCCCTTCTCTGTTTGGACTAGCTCTGGACAACCCGTCTAGAACTGCCCTAGCTTGTTGTAGTTATAACATATATCACCTTTCTTATTTATGACCGTCTTGTTTCCCTCGGCATGACACTTATTGGCAAAGTACCTCTTCTTATCACGTTTATAACAAGTGATCTCAGACTTTACCTTCTTGGAGCTCCCGTTCTTAGTTCCCTTCTTTTTCTTTCTAATTCAATATTTTCTCTACTTACCCTAAAAAGTAATGGGCTTGTCCTCCTCCATAGCTAACTTCTTTTGCATAATCGAGACAAGATAATCTTCATTCGTCAAAGGCATGTCCATAACAACACTAAATTGATCTATAAGGTATAACATATTTGCCCTAGAAACTTCAGGCTTCAACCCTGAATACACTCTCATTCTTCTTGACCAAAGTGTTAATGACAACTTTCCCATGCCTTTGAGAGTTCATTAAACTTGGTTGCATACTCCAGAACTAACTATCACCTTGTTCTAAATCCACAAACATCTTGAATAGAGTAGCTTTCGCAGCTTCAGAGTGGAATTATTAACCTAAACCTTCCCTTGAAATCAGCCTAAGTAGTATCATCCTATGGTACATCCATAGCTATCATGGTTCACCAATACAGAGCAGCTCCATGCAAGTGCCTATAAGCCAAATGTCACCTATTCATCAAACAAACCTAAATTAAAAGAGATCCTTTCATAAAGGATAAGGCAGTTCTCCACTTTAATGGTATATTCCATGCCTATAATCAACTTTCTATCCTAACTGGCGCAGTCCCCACTTAGTGCTGCAAAATTATTACAAACAACTACTTCAGGCATTGTAACTCCAACATAACCGTTTACATTAAGTCCAGAATTTCCTCTAGTCATCTCATTCGCTGTTCTAAGTTGCATTGCATTTACAAAGAATTGGTACAACGTTTATATATTAACGGGTTTGCTCTAGCACCCACATTTGCATTAGAGTTGGTAGTTCGATAAAAAATCTCTTGCATTAGGTCGAACATTTCCATTTGTGTGGTGATTTTGCCTCCCAAATTAAGTTTTCCATTTCTAAAGTCCATAACTTCTTTTCTCATAGTTTGCATTCGAGTCTTCATGAGATTCAGAAAAATGGACAAAAAATAGATGGGTGAATACATATGTGTGTGTTTTTGTGTGTGTACCAATTAACATATATGTTACTATAGCATTATCTCATTCTCTAATCTTGTTCTTTGTAATTCATTTAGGTTATATTTTCCAAAATATAAAATTTTTAAAAAGACCTTCGCTCTTATATCAAGTTGTAACATCTCATATTTTGAGACAAAAAATAGACAATAATGATGTTACGATCATTGTTAGTATTATTTTCCCATGATAAAATGAGATTCATTAATTTATCATTAACATCAAGAGCATAGGAATTTGAGAAAAAATCATAGCTATTTCATTCAATCGTTACATGTTCATTACATAACCCCACGATTACAACATTTGGATAAAATATGATAACTACAAAAAATAACTTCAAGTGTGAAATATGATGATGCCCTTTGAGTAATCAGCGTCATAACTACGGATGGTTATAAACCCGTCATTACATACAAACTAAGCAGTTATACTACACTGTGGACTAAACTAAAACTAGTATAAAATTGCGTCCTATACATCTTCAGAAAGCTTCATTAATATAAACTTGGAAACCTACTCTTGACTTACTTAAATAAGTACCGGGAGTTTAGGGGAAAATCAAAAACTTCGAGTTAGACAAAAAGTCCAGTATGAATAATATTAGTCACCCTAAATAAAAACTGATACATAGTGAGACCCTGCTAACGAGCAGAACGGGTTTTCTTCTCACTAGTATCTTAACAATCTAAATGTCAAAATTAATATTCATTAGATAGGACAAGACAGGCCTAATTCACTATACTTTTCTCATCCAACTGCAAGCACAATGATTAGAACATAACATAAGCAATATACAAGATATGATAAAGATAAATAGGTCAATATTCAATAAGGTCCATGGTTTACACATTTTGTACATCTACCCATCCAAATTAGGAATCAACACATCAATAAAGTTCTCCCAATGTCATTATAACCTATTAGTTTTCATAGGTCAACTAAAATCCAATCAAGCTTACTAAAGCCAAAACCAGATAAATCCATTGACTTAAATTCCCATAAGGATACCAAGATATCATCGTGATAGAAGAAAACTAATAGTGAGTGTTTCCACTTGGTTCCCCTACACTTGTCCACACAACTTATTTTAGTTTTCTAGACATCAAACTAGTCAATTCATTTTGGATCGGTTTTTGGAATCCTGACATAATTTGATCTGCCAATCCACTAGATGCAACTCAAGGAGCCAGGCTGATTCGTAGCCGGTGAAATGGGAACATTTTAAAAAAGTTTCTTATTTGGATTATAAGGACCTATGAAATTTAATGAGTTTCACTAGGTCCAATCTATTTATTTTCACATTTTATTAATATTATCTCAATCTTATTAATCAATTCTATCTTAATTAAGTGTGAAATTTTAGTTGAATTATACACTCCAAATATATTAATGTTTAAATTTTGTGAAAAATATGTGAAACATAAAGCAAGTGTAATTGTTAGGTGTTAAAGAATGGGAATAAATAGGAAACTAGATCAAGATGCAATCACATCAAGATCTAGAAGTGGAATGAGATGAAAGGGGACATCATTGATTGATTTCACCTTTCCTCTTTAGAAAAATTTAATTAATACCACATTTTATTAACATAAAAGTGATGATATGATACAAAAAACGACAAAATCAATAGACAATAACATGATCAAAATGTATGTACAAAGATATTAGGATTTATATCAATCATGTATATATTCGCTATTTATACGTATATATTATTGCCTCAATTTTAATTTGTTCAATACAATTTAAAATGTTTCTAAAACATGCCTTAACAATATAAAGTATAAATATAAATGTTTACACACACACACACATGCACATACACATGCACACACACAAATGTGCACGCATGCACGCACACACCAATATATATTTGTTATATATATAAATATTAGTCCAAAAATTTCCATTTAATTCAAAAAAACACTTATATTATGTTAAAATTTTCTAATGTATTTACAAACATATTAGTACTTAAATTAATTGGTAAAATACATATATACATACGAACAAAGTTTCAACCTAAAATGGAATTTTATCTGTTTATTTTTTTATTATACATTCAGAATATTATAAAACCAAAATTGCACATAATAAATCAAATAATATATCAAACATATTTTAAAAAATTCAAACATAGACATCTAAAAATATTGAATTACATAACATGTTTAGAATGTTGATATAAGTAATTTTAAAACATAGATCCATAACCAAAATATTGTTTTAATCATATATAAATTTTTGTTTTGATTTATCCGATTAAAAACAAATCAAATCATTCGATATATTATTTAAATTACATAAATAGTTTTAAATCAAGGTAAGGCAATAATACATACACGTAAAATTATGGTACATATATTATTTCTAAGAAAACAATTAAAATTAGAATATACCTTTCAGATGCAGCTAATAAGTTACATTTTTATTGGAAATCCCACCATAGATCCTTGAATCTACACCCAATCTTTGTAAGGGATGGATGAACCATATAGTTCTTTATTTTATTTGATATTTTGGTTGATTTGGAATTTGTAATTTTCAAAAGTGGCATAAGAAAATTTTAGCCATGGATGAAGAGGAAGTGAGAAATGAAAATGAAAAAATAACAAGAAGGATTTGTTTTATTGGAAAATAGAAACCTTTCCTATTCTTTATTTAAAACCTTCCCCTTTTAATCCCTAATTAAGTTTCCATTAAAATCAATCACCTCTTATCCTATGCATGGATAGCCAAGCATGTATTCCTACATGGGTTTATTTTCTAAAAAAATTGTTATATGATTAACTGTATTTAAAGTCTGTTTAAATATATACTGATATCGTATATAGGTACATGCATGTATAAGTTTATATATACATCCAAATAATTACTATTAGAACCCAAAACATCAAATAAATTAATAATTAATATTTACTAAATATTTATTAATATAATTAGTTTATAACATTTTATGAACTAACTAAATTGTGTTGTTTTTTCGGAGAATTCACAAATACAGTTCTAAGATTCAAAGGTGTGAATTCATTTAACGATTAATTTTTAATAATTCAAATATTAACGTTCACACATTACCTTAGCTAGTGGTGTGATAGTTTGGCTAAACCCACCGCTTATAGATCTTTTGAGTAAAATCCAATTTTATATTTTCTAAAGCGGTACCTTCTAGTAATGATAATTTACACACATTCTCTTCATCAACATTATATCGACTCAGTTAGTCCATAAACAAAATCCTTGGTTCAATTGTAATTGTCAATCGTAAAACTTTGGCTAGAGATTTTGACTTTGAGTTGACTATAGTTGATCATGATAATAGCCTCGTACAATCAAGAAGACGAATTCTCTGTTGAATAGTGTGTCACTTTTAATGCTTCAACTTAGATTGAACCACAGTCACTCGACAGATCGCCATGCCATGATTTAATTATAATCAAAGTGAAGTATTCACATTGAAGTTCCATAGTATTCTCAAGTTGAGAGAATTGTGTGACATCATCACCTTCAGATTTCCTATTTGACCTAGTTGTTATTACCAAACTGGATACTCTTGGGTGAGTCATTACATAGTTATCCAATAACCATTAGTACATAATCCTTTTGTGCTACCAAAAGCCATAAGTAATTTACTTCCCAATATTTGGAGTGTGTTACATACTCTGATCTTAGTGGATGTATCGATATCCTCTCTCAAAACATCTTGACTAAAAATATTTAAAAAATATGTTATTTTATATTGTGATAATTTTATCATGATTATAACTTCATGTAATTATTATCAAGTAACATATCATTTAAGGATTTCATATTTTTAAATACTTAAATTAATTACTGAATTAATATATCAAAATATAACAGGAATAAAATAGAAAACAAACACCTTTTACTTTGAACAAGATTTTATTGTAGAGTTAATAATTTGCAATAAATTACAAAATTTCCCCTATGGCATACCCTTAACTCTTTAATCTTTCACTTGCCCTTGCGGCCAATTATGAAACTTTAATCCCATCCTTTTGGTCAATTTGTTTAAAACCGATCGAGCCAATCCCTTCTTGAATGGACATGCAATATTGGCTTAATTATTTACATTATTAATCAACTCTCTGGCGCTAATAAATCTCCTTTATCTCAGATTATGTTTCTCAACTTCTAGTGAGCACTGGGTTCGTTCACTATCGACATTGTTTTCATTGAACAAAATCTTGGGAATCTCAACTTTTGGAATCACCCATATCTCAGTTATCAATTTGTGCATTATATGCACATACTAATTTTGCTATAATAGTATTCAAGGTGATGTACTTTGCCTTTTGGTTGAACCTGACATAACCTTTCATTTGGAACAATTCCAACTTAAAACTCCTTAACTAAGATTGAACATGAATTTAGGATTGATATATACCCGATATCACTTATGGAATTTGATTCTGAATACCCCTTCATAAGGAGTTTGTTGTTTCTACAAACATTTCTTTAGTGTTCCATAAATGGTCAAGAATAATCTTAACTACTGTTTAGTGATCTTGAATCAAATTTGATATTTGCTCGGTGTACTAGGTACATAAGTGAAATGTTATACAGTGGACTATTAGCGTATGTGATAATTCCTATTGCCAATGCATACAAAATCCATCTATATTTCCACATTAAACATTTTAATGTGGTGTTGATGCATATCATATGAGACTATTCCAACATCCTTTTATATTGAGTATAAAAGATGTCAATTTCAAAATCAATGTCGTGGATTAAATAGTCAAACTAAAATGATTTTAAATGCGTACATCGTTAACAATCATAAGTTTGTTATTTACTTATAGTTTAAGAAATATTTTAATACCTTTAACGTTATTTCTTATTGATACATGCCTCCTTTGCATTTTGAATGAAAACCAAACTATTTGATTTCTCCATCAAAATACTTGTTTAACTTTAATGCTTATCGCACGCATCTGTATCATCCTATATTTTAGAGGGTCCATAATATGTGAAATTTAAAATTTATAATAAGAAGATACTATTAAAGAGATTAATAAAATGATTTAATTGCAAGAATTGCCTAATGGAAATTTAACTAATTAAGTGTGGGACACTTTAAAATTAATTGATGGACCAAGGGTAATTAAGGCAATTAAGGTTGACCTTGTTAATAAGGTTAAATTAATTAAGTTTTAAATAAGAAGGATTAGTGTTATGGGAGGTGCATTAGTAAGAGTAAGCAACATGGGATGTGAACCCAAACCAAAATTACCGATCCACTTACCTTAGATTCATCCTCTCATTTTTATCCACTCAAAACAAATCCCTAAAGCTCTAAATCAAGGTTGACCATTATTTTGCTGGAAAGAAGAAGAAGATTCCAAAGCTAAGAAGATGAAGCTTTCAGCTTTAACGAAAAGAAAGATTAAACAAGGGTTTTCTTAATCATAGTGAGTAAAATCTTTCTCTAAAACCTACCCAAATCTATTGGGTTTGGATTTGATTTTATATGAATGTTTTGATGATGATAAACCATGTTTGAATGATTAAAACATCGTTTGGTTATATTTGAAATTTTTAAAGAAGTACACTTGTTCATATTTTAGGGTAAAACATGAATTAATCTAAGTTAATAATTTGAAATTGAAATATAGTATTTATAATGATGAAATAAAGATGGTACTTAGATTTTAGAATATTTGGAATTTAATTCGAATTTTTGTGGATTTTCTAAGTTGAGAAAATAATTACTTTTGGGTAAATTAATTATTAAAAATAATACAATTTATTATTTTGACTTGAAATTTTGGAAAATGGAAAACTATGACAAAATTGATTTTTGGTGAATTTCTGGAATTTTTCCCACCAATTTTCTATTTTATATGAATTAATTGGCTAAAGAAAAAGGATAATTAATTAATGATAATTAATTAATAAATGAAAGATGTCATTAGCCCATTTCTGAAAAGTGATGTAAAGATAAACATTAGCCAATGATTCGACGTCAAATGGAATTTGGTGAAAAGTAAATATTTACTAAGGCAATGAATCAGTTTTCAATATAAACATTAACCAATGACGACTGTAAACGAGTTAACACACAATAGCATTCCAACTATCTACCCACGATAACATTGGAAGAGCTATCAAACGAAAGCTTTATTGAGTTAACACACAAAAGCCAAGTAGAACTCAGCACACGAAGGCTATGGAAGGGATATCTCACGAGGGCTATAGAAGGGATAACTCACGAAGGCTATAGAAGGGGTACCTCACGATGGTTATAAATAAGGCAGCATATGATGGTTTTAGGTGAAAGCATGATGGCTTTGGATGAGTTAACACACGATGACCTTGGGTGGATTAACATATGAAGGCACCTGATGAATTATTACGCGATGACTATATAGTACGTGATGGCTATATGGAAATTAACCCATGACCATTACTTAAAAGTTAATACGTGATAGCTTGGGAAGCTATTGACCCATGATGACTATGGGATAGCCAAATATACAATAAAATAAACTAGCATTCGAAAGCTATGGGATAGCTTGCTCGTGACGATTGATGATAAATCATGAAAGCATAGGATGTTGTATTTCCTAAGTAAAAGAATGAATACATATGGCACGTTGGAAGGCAGTTTTCAAGTGTTATTGAAATATATCATAAGGATGAAATAAAATAGGAATCTTTATAAGTTGAAATTTGTGTTAACTTATTTTTGAAATAATGGAAAGTTAGATAAGCTAATAAATGATAGGGCATCTTTTAAGTTGAAAGATAAAAATGTTTTCAAAGAAAGTGTAGGGTACACTATAAATGAATGAATGAAATGGGTTGAACTATGATTGTAAAGGTATATCAGCTTATGGAGTTACTGGATGGGAAGGTGCCTTTACTATTAGCCTAAATTCCAATGGTATATGGCAGGGAGCCACGATAGTACGATCCTAAAATATTTATAAACTCTATAGAGGAGTTAAGGCAGGGTACCATGACAGGATGCTAAATCATTAGGGTGGTGCTACAATAAAAGAAATAAATCGACAACATGAACGATAGCGGCTTAGGGACAAAGATGGGCTATTGACGCTTAGTATGGATGCTTATTAGAATGTATTCAAGGTTCTTACTTCAATCTCTTAGGACAGTTGGGGTGGCTCTAATCAGGGTGGTTCCCATTGGTGGAACGAATGACCATTTCATCAAGCGAGGTTGTTCGAGAAAAGATAAAATTAGTGATAGACAGGCCTAGGGAGCTAATCACTAAATAAGTTAGTGATTGCTTAATGGTGAAAGCCTAAACTAAGAGATTAGGTGATGATTGAATGCATGATGATTCTTTATGTAACATGGTTCATAACTGGATGATAAGTATTGGGTTTACTTAATTTGAATTGATGTATGACATGATTCATAACTGAATGATAAGTGTAGGGTACACTTCTTGATTGAATATGCACACAGTTGCTTTTGTGTAATGTTGTTTACATATATGATGTATCTTGATGATGATAGGGCGTGCAGAAAACTGGTTCTACGTTAACGGTGTGGTCCTAATGTGGATAATTAGGATAAAGATTTTACTTCTACCTGGCTTTATGTCTGATCTGCATTTTTATTATTTCCCAAAAACTCACGGGTACTCATTCGAGTAGGCCGAGTTTATGTAGTAGATATGTATCAACTGAAATGGTGAATAAAGGTTTCAAAGACAAAGTAGTAGGCTTATCTAAAGAATAAAAAAGTTTTAAAATTTACATTGTGTAAAACAAGGAGTTATAACTGGTTATGCATTGTATTGGCATCTTCATATGTTGGACACAATACTACTCTTATTTTCTATTTATTTACCCCTGCATGGGAATGAATTGGGTTAGAAATAAAGTAATGAATTTTGTAATTCAAATTGATGTAATGAAAAAGCTATTTAGCTACTTTGTTTACTTATGTTGTGCAAAATAATACTGAACTCACTTTGGCATTGGAAAATGACTTTAGTGATGAATGCAACATCATCGACGTCTATTTTCGACTCTTGGAGTAGGGGATGTTACAACGTGGTGTCAGACCTTAGGTTAGGGGAACACTTAAGTAAAGCAGAGCTAAGCAGAATCTTATTAATAAAAAACGAAAACTTTAGGGAGGGTATACGCTATATTTAACGTGCTTGTATGTTGATATAGATATATAGGAGAATATAATTACCCCTTTACAATTGATCTCACTATTTACTTTTGTTTCTTATTACCCTTACTTATGCAGAAGGCAAGAATAGATCTGCATAACCAATGTTTGAATATAGGAAGTACAAGAGTGAATGCTACTAGAGGAAATGACAGTATGCAAACCAATGGTCAAGGAGGGAAGGCGAATCCGAAAGTTCGTACTGAAGCTGATACTCAAGTGGCTGCCCCAGCTAAAGGAGGAATGGATGTGAATGTCTTGTTCCATCAGTTTATGACAGATATGATGAGGCAACAACTAGATGGGGTTGTTGAGCCGAGATAGGAGGTAACAAGAGAAGTGGACTTTTCTGAGATGAACAAAGATTACAAAAGCTTTAGAGGAGATGAATTCAGAAGAAAGAAGTCTGCCTTGGTGGTGTTTTATTGGTTGAAAGTTTATGAGCATATCTTTGTGACCTTGGTATATAATAATACTCAAAAGAGGAGGTTGGCTTCTCATCAGCTCCATGAGGAAGCATTAGACTAGTGGGAGGCTGTATTTGCTGAGGTCCCAGAGGAGGAGATAACCTGGGAGCAGTTCTGAGGGGCGATTCGAAGCCCAGTTTATCCCTAAATCCTAGAAGTGTGCTTTGTACATGGCATTCCTTGACTTGAAGCAAAGAGAGATGACTTTGGTAGAGTACATTCAGTGATTTAATACTTTGTCAAAGTATGGAAGGGAGCATATCAATACTCCATTGAAGAAGAATGAGAAATTTATTGAGGGTTTAAGGAAGGGACTGAACCACAAGGTGATGGATCATCCATTAGCTTCATTCAATATGGTGGTGGAAATGGCGAGGAGGTATGATAGCTTGTTTTAAGAGGAAAAGAAAGTTGACGTTAAACCCAAGGGTGGGTATAAGAAAAGATTCAATCTGTATCAGATGTATGGAAAGAATCGAAAGGGAGGAAAGATTTTTGGAGGAAAGACTCAGATGCTGAATATAGCTGATGTCATTTTTTTTAACGGTGGCCAGAAGGGGCACTACTCCACTAAGTGTACCCAACCAAAGGATAAGGACGGTGCCAAGTGATTTATTTACAATAGGCCAGGCCATAAGAAGAGGATTGCTCAAAAGCTAAGTGGACAAAGGTTTATGCTTTTGAAGGACCTTCGTTTGGGCCAATTGTTGAGGAAAAGGAAAAGGTGTGCTTAGAGGTTTGATTTTGATTTCCAGTAAATCAGTTAGAGTTCTATTGTACTTGTGGTACTCACTCTTTCATTTCAAGAGATTTGGTTGATAGGTTAGAACTGGACATTACCTATTTGATTACGTCCTTGCATGTGGTTAATCCAATCTGTGGGTATGCCACTCTCAGATTAAGGTGCGTTGCCTTGAGTTTGACTTGTGTGGACATTTGTTTGTTTGCGACCCATATGTGTTTGACTTCTTAAGGCACGGAGTGATTTTTTGGTATAGACTGGTTAGCGCATAATGATGCTAGGATTTACTGTGCATATAGGATTATTGCCATACAAAATCCAAAGGGAAAAGAATGATTATGTTGGCTTTGGACATAATGAAGGAGAAGACGGACTTGATATTATGTGCTACAGAAGATCAAGAAGATGAGATCAGACGAGTATGTGTAATCCAAGAATTTGCAGACGTTTTTGAACCTGTAATGGGATTACTGCTAAGAAGGGAAATCGAGTTCTGAATAGATTTGATGCTAGGGGCACAGACTGTTAATAGACCGCCTAGCAAAATGTCGTCTAAGGAGATAGGGGAATTGAAGAAGAAGCTAGTGGACCTTAAGGATGAAAGTTTCATTATGCCGAGTAGTTCGTCATAGGGAGCGTCTGCGATATTTGTATAGAAGTTGGATGGATCTTTATGGATGTGCATTGGTTATAGAAAACTAAATGAGTTGACAGTGAAGAATCATTATCCTTTGCCCAGGATAGACGACTTATTTTATCATTTGAGCAGAGCTTAAGTGTTAAGGCAGCTAGACTTAGCAATAGGTTTCTATCAATTGAGAGTGGTAAAAGACAACATTCCATTGACTGCATTTTGATCAAGGTATGGTTTATACGAGTGGTTAGTAATGTCATCTCGGTTGACAACGCCCCTGCGTTCTTCTTTGATCTTATGAATCGAATCTTTCATAATCAATTGGATAGATTTGTGTTGGTCTTCATTAATGATATCTTGGTATACTCTAAGGATGAGAGAAATCATGAAGTCCATATGAGATTGGTGTTGGAGGCATTCAGACAACACAAGTTGAAGGCGAAGTATTTGAAATGCCATTTTTGGAAACGAGAAGTGAAGTTTCTTAGGCATGTTGTTCCAGGAAATGAATTCATTGTGGATCCATGGAAGATGAGACTATTACTGGTTGAAAGAGGCCAAAGATGGTCACGAAGATGGGAAGCTTCTTGGGATTAGCTGGCTATTATCGCAGATTCATTCAGGATTTCTTACGTATAGTAGCACATTTGACTAAGTTGAACAGGAAGAATGAGAAGTTCGTATGGATGATAAGTGTGAAGGGTCATTTTAGGAGTTGAAGAAGTTGCTGACAAATGCTCCTATGTTGATTGTTCCTAAAGGGAATCAGGAGTTGTTAGTGTATATCGATGTTTGTGTGACAGGATTGAGGGTGATGCTGATGCAAAGAGTGTGAGTGATAGCTTATGCTTTAAGGCAGTTGAGACTGCGTGAAGTTAGATGTCCGACTCATGACTTGGAGTTGGTAGTGATGGTATTTGTGTTGAATATTTGGAGACATTACTTGTTGGGAGAATGGTTCAAACTATATAAGGGCTATAAGTCCCTTAAGTATTTATTCTCCCAAAAGGAGTTGAATATGAAGCAACAGAGATTGCTGGAGTTCTTAGCGGCATATAATATTAGGATAGAATATATGCCGAGAAAAGGGAACAAGGTTGCCGATGCTTTAAGTAGGAAGCACCAGAATGGAGTGTTAGTCATGATTAAAGAATGGAAGACGTTGGAGATATTAGCCTCTTGTGGAGTGCATTATAAGCAGAATACTGGATAAAGTAGAGATTCGGGTGTGCTAGCAAGTTTGGAGGTATGTCAGCACTTATAGATAAGATTACTATACGGTAAAGAAAGGACCCACTAATTTCCATAAGAATTAGGTGACTAGAGATGGGGGCGGAGGTTGAGGACCTAAAGGGATTCGAGATTGACTCAAAGGGACGGCTTAGAAAGAGAGAAAGACCGTGCAATCTGGATGTAGGAGATTTTCAAAAGGAAGTCTTGGATGGAAGTCATTGGTCAAAGTTTACCATTCATCCTATAGGCACAAAGATGTATCATGATATGAAAGAGAGTTTTCCTCTGAGAAGGGATGAAGAGAGATATATAAGAATGTGCGAAGAAGTGCTTCACTTGTCAACAAGTGAAAGCTAAGCATTAGAAGCCAAGAGATTTACTTCAACCTTTGAAAATACTAACTTGGAAGTGGGATTTAGTGTCTGTGAATTTTGTCGATCGGTTTCCTAGGTTAACGAAGGGAAATGATAGCATTTGGGTGATAGTTGACTGATTGACTAAGAGTGCTTACTTTATCCCGGTAAAGTCAACATGGACGGTTGCTAACTTAGTGAATCTATATAAAGAATGTAGTGAGATTACATGGAAAACCAAGCAATATCATTAGCGATAGAGACCCATTATTTACCAATGAATTCTGGAGAAGTCTGCAGAATGCATTAAGTACGAAGTTGAACTTCAGCAAGACTTACCACCCACAAACTGATAGTCAAACCAAGAAGGTGAATCATGTATTCCAGGATTTTCTAAGAGTATGTGTTCTGGATTTCGTATGATCTTGGGAAGATCATTTTCGTGTGGGGGAGTTTACCTACAATAATAGTTACCAGTTGAGTATCAGGATGGCACCTTTGAGGCATTGTATGGTAGACCATGTAAGTCACTGGTATGTTGGTCGGACACGGGAGATAGACTTGAGTTAGGGCCCGATTTGGTAAGAGAGGATACCGATAAAGTAGACTTGATTCACACCAAAATGAAGATAGTGGAATCAAGGCAAAAGATTTATGTTGAAGGGTGAAGGAAAGAGCTTGAGTTTGTAATTAGCGATAGTGTTTTATTGAAGGTTTCTCCGATGCGAGGAGTTATACGCTTTGGAAAGGCGGGGAAGTTGGCGCCTCGATATGTAGGAGCATTTTCGGTGATCGAGGGAATTGGTATAGGATTTTCTACAAGCCAGTCAGGTATACTTGCCTATCAAGTCAAGTTACTAAGTACTTTGGCAAGTTTATGTAATATTTTCATATATCGCATTTGAGGTAGTGTGTGCATGACCCAAGTTCGGTGGTGGAACTGAGGGTGATAGAGGATTTATCTATAGAGCTAGATTTGACATATATGAAACGGTCGAAAGGGATAATCGGTCATGCTATGAAGGAGTTAAGGAACAAAGTTATCAAACTTGTTCACGTCCAGTGGAGTGACAACAAAGAGGACTGTACCTGGGAGGTAGAGGATAGGATTATGAATATCTGTCTTGGGTTGTTTTAGACATTCATGTATATATAGCAGGTGCTTTGTCTGTCTATTATATGGATTAGTAGGTATTAGTATATTTATATGTGATATGACTATGTATTAGTAATTGCACTGATATATTTTGTTTGATGATTGATTGTTTACATTAGTATGGCACTAGTGTAATCTTTTGTACTTATGTGTACTTATATATAGTTGACTTTACATTTTCAAGGTGCTAGTGTAAATTTTATTTTCCTTGTTGAAATTTCTAGATGAAATTTTATAAGGGAGGAAGACCATAACACCCCATATTTTAGAGGGTCTATAATATGGAAATTAAAATAAAATTTATAATAAGAAAATATTATTAAAGAGATTAATAAAATGATTTAATTGCAAGATTTTCCTAAGGGGAATTTGACTAATTAAGTGTGAGACACTTTAAAATTAATTGAATGGACCAAGGACAATTTGGGCAATTAAGGCTGACCTTGTTAATGATTAAATGAATTAAGTTTTAAATAAGAAGGATTAGTATTACGGGAGATGCATTAGTAATACTAGGCAACATTGGATTTAGCCCAAACCAAAATTACTAATCCAGTTATCTTAGCCTCATCCTCTCATTTTCATTCACTCGAAGCAAATACTTAAAGCTCTAAATCAAGGTTGGCCATTATTTTGCAAGAAAGAAGAAGAAGATTTCAAAGCTAAGAAGATTAGGCTTTCAAATTTAAAGAAAAGGAAGATCAAACAAGGGTTTTCTTAATCAATATCAGTAAAAAATTCCCCAAAAACCTATCGCTACTATTGGATTCGGATTTTATTTTGTATGAATGTTTTGAAGATGATAAACCATGTTGAATGATTAAAACAATGTTTGGTTATGTTTGAAATTTTTGAAGAAGTACACTTGTTCATGTTTTAAGGTAAAACATTAATTATCTAAGTTAAATAATTCAAAACTGAAATATGGTGTTATAACAATGAAATAAACATAAGTCTTAAATTTTATAATTTTTAGAATTTAGTTTGAATTTTTGTGGATTTTTTAAGCTAAGAAAATAGTTAATTTCAGGTAAACTAATTATTAAAAATAATAAAATTAATTATTTTGACCTTAAATTTTGGGGAAATCTAAAATATGACAAGATTGTTTTTTGGTGAATTTTTAGGATTTTTCCATCAATTTTTTATTTTATATGAATTAGTTGGCTAAGGAAAAAGTGTAATTGATCAATGACAATTAATTAATAAATGGAAGATGTGAATAGCCTATTTCTACAAAATGAACTGTAAAGATAAACATTAGCCAATGAGAATTTGACACCAAATGGGATTTAATGAAAAGTTAATAATTGAATAAATTTTCAGTACAATCACAAAATCGCCATTTAACTCATGAAAGCCTATATTAACTTATAATGACTATAAATGGGTTAACACACGATAGCATTCCAGCTATCCGCCCACAATAACTTTGGAAGAGCTATCAAATGAATGCTCTATTGAGCTTAATGCACGAAATCTAAGTACAAAACTCAACACACGAAGGCTAGAAGGGATAGCACATGAAAGATATAGAAGGGACAACTCATGAAGGCCACAGAAGGGATACTTCATGATGGCTATAAATGAGACAGCACACGATGGCTTTAGGTGAAATAACATGCAATGGCTTCAAATGTGATGACTGGCGATGACTATGAATGAGTTAAAGCACAATGGCTTTGGACGAGTTAGCACATGATGACCTTAGTTGGATTAACATATGATTGCATTTGATAAATTAGTACGCGATGACTATATAGTACGCGATGGCTATGGGGAAGTTAACCCACGACCATTACTTAAAAGTTAATACGTGATAGCTTGGGAAGCTATTGACCCACGATGACTATGGGATAGCCAAATATACAATAAAATAAGCCAGGATTCGAAAGTTATGGGATAGCTTGCTTTTGACTATTACTGATAACTCATGAAAGCATAGAATGTTGTACTTCTAAGTAAAAGAATGAATTCTTAGGGCACTTTTGAAGACAGTTTTCAAGTGTTATTGAACTATTTCATGGGGATGAAATGAAAGAGGAATCTTTATAAGTTGAAATTTATGTTAACTTAATTTTGAAATAATGGAAATCTTGGAGAAGCTAATAAATGATAGGGTGTCACTTAAGTTGAAAGATAAAGATGTTTTCCAAGACAGTGTAGGGTACATTATAAATGAATGAATGAAATGGGTTAAACTATGATCGTAAAGGTATATCAGCTTATGGAGTTATTGGATGGCAGGGCGCCTTAACTGTTAGTATAAAGTTCAATGGTATATGGCAGGAAGCCACGATAGGGATCAATCCTAAAACATTTATAAACTCCAAAGGAGAGTTAAGGCAGGGTGCCAAAAGGTTAAGGTGGTGTTACGATATAATAAATAAATTGGCAACGTGAATGATGGCAGTTCGGGACAAAGAGGGGAGGTAGTTCCCATTGGTGGAATGAGTGGCCATTTCATCAAGTGACGTTGTTTGAGAAAAGATAAAATTGGTGATAGATAGACCTAGGGAGGTAATCACTAAATAAGTTAGTGAGTACTTAATGATAAAAGCCTAAAACAAGAGATTAGGTGATGACTGAATGCATGATGATTGATTCTATAACACGGTTCATAACATAATGATAAGTATACGGTATACTTAATTTGAATTGATATATGACATGATTCATAATTGAATGATAAGTGTAGGGTACACTTCTTGATTGAATATGCATATGGTTGCTTTTTGTATAATGTTGTTTGCATATATGATGTATCTTGATGATGACAGGGTGTACGGAAATCTCATTCCGCGTTAGCAGTGTGGTCTCAATATGGATAACTAGGATAATTTTTTTACTTCTACCAGGCTTTATGTCTAATTCGTGTTTTATTAATTCATGTTTTATTATTTTCCAAAAACTCAAGGGTACTGATTTGAGTAGGCTGAGTTTATGGACTAGATAGGTATCTATTGAAATGATGAATAAATATTTTGAAGATGAAGCAGGAGGCTTATTTAGAATAAAAATGTTTTAAAATTTCCGCTGTGTAAAGTCAGGAATTATAACTGGTTATATGTTGTGCTTGCATCTTCATAGGTTGGACATAGTACTACTCTTATTTTCTATTGTAATTTCCTCTGCATGGGAACGAATTGGGTTTAAAATGATGTTATGGAATGTAATTCAAGTTGTGTAATGAAAAAGCTACTTAGCTACTTTGTTTAGTTATATTTTACAAAATAATACTGAACTCACTTTGTAGTTGGAAAATGATTTTGGTGATGACTGCAGCATCATCGGCGTATATGTTCGAGTCTCGAAGTGGGGGGATGTTACACCATTGTTTTATCCGTGTTTGGATCATATCCATAACATACTAGTCATGTTATCGGTCCCACTAACTTCGAGACATTTTGATTATCATGTGCAAATAGTTTCTTCTATATCATTATTTAGAAGTTCGGTTTCAATGTCAAAGTGCAAGAACTTAAGATCAAATTATACGATAATTGTATGTAGAATCTGAATAGTTTTGAGCATGTTGACTAGCAAAATTACATGACTAACATCAACATTTGAAATCGATGAAGTGATTTCCTATTAACACTACTTTATATAATTTCTACTACATTGATCTTCTTGAAGATACACTTACAACTAATAGATCATATCCCTTCGGGCACAACTATCAAAATAGTATTTTGACAATGTACTAGGAATCCATTTCGGATTTAAAGCATCGTGCCTTATGGCAGCTGTAAAGACCTACAAATTTGATATAAAATAATTAAAAATGAAGTTTTAATAAATAGAGAATTAGGTGTCATTTTTATAACTGTTGTGAAGATATTTCCGAGTTGATCAGTTTGGTATATAGTTATAATATATTTGGATTACATTTGAGAAATAGAGGTATTATAGTGTTTAAACAACGTACGTAAATATTTGGACCAAACTGCATAAAAGCCCATAACCCAGCCTAATGACTTTATAAGTGAGGCTACAAAACCCTGGTTGTCGCCTCTATCTTCAGTTTTCTTTCCTGATCCTGAAATTGCTTAATTATCTCTTAATGGTGATTAGCAAATAAATTAAAAAGTTATTAAAAACCTTGAAGTGTCCAAACCCTATCAAATTGCATACTGTTGGAAAGCACTAAATGAGGAGAAGAGACGGGTAGTGTTCATTTTTGAACATAAATCTTGCGGTGGTTGGAAATTGCGATCAAAGATGTCCACATAGAGTCAAAGTGAAACAAATTTGGGGTTTTCAATTCGATGATCAATCGATGCAATTGAAGGTATAGAACATAGTATCGACGAGAGGAGTCCAACCATAGTTGGATCGCCCCCTAATTCGTTAAAAGGTGGCTGGAATTTCACTTTGAAGCTTGTGAAAAGCGGAAGTTTGATATTAAAAACGATGGATCATTTAATTTTGCAATAACTAGAAAGTAAAAGAAAACCTTACAGCAGACTCAAACATCAATATAAATAAACAGTAACTCAATAATATAATTACTTTACAACATTATCACATCAATTCACATTTTAATATCAAAAATTAGTTGCAATCATATTTTATGGCTTTTGTGATTGATTTCAGAGGCTAAAAATAGTGGGGCGTTACACTTGGTATAGAACTCTAGCACCACGGTGTTTGTAGTGTACAGGGTTGAAAAATGTATGTTTATAATTCTAAATGTTTAAAATATCATGAATTACAATAAATTTTTTAATTTGGATTGGAAACGATCAGTTGGATAAATTGGGTAATAATGAGGAAACTAAATAAACAAAATAATAAATAAAATTATTTATGGATTTTGGATGGTTTCTGTGACTAATGAGGGTTTAACAAACTTTAATGAAATTGAAGTATGATTTAGTAATTTTATTATTGATGAATTTCTAGGAAAATTCATAAATACAAATGTAATTATCTTTTAAATTGATATTTGGTAATTTTATTATTTGTAAAATAGAATGAGATTTTGAATAACAATAATGTGAATTATAGTGAAATAGTATCGTTTTGTGTAAGTGATGAAATGGTTTATTTACAGTATTTATGATGGAAAATATTACTATTATTGTTTGGGAAATAAAATAAAAATTATTTTTGAAATAGTAATGATAAAGAAATGTTTTCCAAAAGTATTTTGGATGAAATAATTACTATTTTGAGATAAATATAAATAAAAAGGAGTTTTGGTGATTTAAAATAAATTGTCGTACTTTTGGAGTAAAGAGTAATGACTCGATTTTGGAAAGTATTAAAGAGGTTTTAATATACACACAGACACACATATGTATACATATATATATTGATGTAAAATAATAATAATATCATTTTAAAGAGCGATTTGATGAAGATTACTATATTTAATTTAAACTGCGATGTTTAGAAGTATTTAGAGAAATGGAAGTACAAAAAAGTATTTAAGGAGTAAATTATCGTTCAATAAGAATTACCATTGTTTATTGAATGAATAAATAAAGTTACCTTGTAATTAACAATAATAAACGATTTTTTACTTAAGAGGATAATGGATGTAAATATATTGTTTGGATAGTTGTTGAATGTGTGATAAATTGATGATTGTAATTATCACATATATTTGATGCTTGATGACGATATCACATGTTGAAGAGTGTGCGATATTTTTCTATTATTGTACTAGATGATGGATAGTTAGTTATGGTTATTTGATAATTGATGATGTATAACTGATGTTGATTGGACTAGTGCACATTTAGTGGATTATATTTACGTTAGTGATGATGTAAGTAAGCATACTATGTGTTGTCATTTTCTTATTTCATGGATTGGGGTCATCATTGAATATTGTTGATGTTCGATGGCTGTGTACTTTACTGTTTTTACTCCATACGATGATTTGTCATGATGGATGAGTTGGAATACTATTTTTTGTTTTTACTGTTTGCCACGATTGCATTGGTTAAATTGGTTACGATGGCTGCAATGGTTGCATGGATGCAATGGTTGTTATGTACTAACAAGTATTTGAATGCAAGAGAAGAGCAGGAAATAGAACTATGTGGCCTTGATCCCCCAAAAAGGATACGTAGGCAATCATTTTTCTATCAACAGCCACCGGATCTCTTAGGTTGGGATGAGCTGTATACAACTTGGCGCAGTCCAATCATAGTTGTTACATTTTTACTTTATTTTATGTATATGTGTATTTGTAAACTTGCAGGTAAAAGCAAAGAAATGAGCAAAGGGTCTAGAAGGAGTCATATCTACAGGATCGATTAGTGTCTCTCTTGCATCAATTTTTTTACCACTATTGTTATTTTAATAATTGATGTATCGAAAATACTATAATGTTTGATGTACCAAGTTTGCGTAATATTTAATAATTGATGTGAGATTGTGTATATGTTGATGTTTAAATTCCACTGTGAGATTTTCCCCTTTCTATTCATTGTTTTAGAATTTTAAATTTTATCCATCTATAGTCTAGTGCTTTTTATATCTGAAATTAGTTGTAAGCATATCTTGACGTCGTTTTATAATTGATTTTAGATGTTAAAAATAGAGGGTCGTCACATTTGGTATCAAAGCCTAGATTTACCGATTCTCTGAGCCTTGGTTATGTTCGATCATTAGGTTATAATGATATACACTTTAGGTTGAGTTAAGATATTAAATAAGAGAGCGTTTTGATTAGCAATTGTATGCTTTTATGCGTATGGATTGTTTGTTAACCACTATTACCTTACCCTAAAATGATTTTTATTTATGATGATGGAAGATAAATAAAATAGAAGTGAGGTATGATGAACACTTATAAGAGGGATTAAGTGTTGGTTATAAACCAAGTGGCACACTCCCAATTTTAAATTATAATTGAAACCCAACCTTAATATGATGGAACCACTTGTAATTTTAAGTGAATAACATTTGTTTGGAAAATTTTATAAGTTATATATTTTCGATTTTAAAATTATTTCATTAAAAAGGAATATGTTTTCAGAGAAAAAGTGTTTTGTTAAAAGTTATGTTGGGAAACAAAGTATTTAATTTGGTGAAAATAAAATATTTTTACAAAGATATTTTTGTAAGAAAAAGTGAATATTGTAAATATTTTAGAAGTATTTTGGTAAAAAGTTGTTTTTTTTAGATATTGGAAGTTGAATTCAGCCTTAGAATAAATATTTCAGTGAGGGAAAATTTGTTCATTTTTAAAACATCTTTTAGAATGTATTTTTATAATGGTATTATAGTTTGGGAACACTTTATTATAAAGGAAGAGTTTATCTTCGAAAGCAATTTTTTTGTTGAGAAGTAAATGGTTGAAAAAGGAAAATATTTAATTGAACAACAAACTTTAGAGGTATTTGTTAAAAAAGGTATTTTATTAATAAGGTGTCTGATAAGAGAATTTAATTGAGAACTATAAAACTAGACTTTGTAACATGAGATGTAAGATGATGGGGTAAGGTGAGTTTTGAGTTTGCCAAACACTCATTCTTATGGTGTTACTTTTATAACTACCATATGTGATTTTCCCTAATAATTTATAGGGATGTCTAGTTGTTTCCTACCATAGAGAGAGGGAGTTTTGGGATATGATATAGGCACTGCCCATATTCGATGTGTGGGATAGTGCCCTTTTCGCTTATGACTTGTTTTGGTTAAATTGTCTATATTGATTTGTTGCTTATTAAGTTATTTCCTAAAGTTGTTATTTTCACCACTTGCCTGTCTATGATTGCTCATTAACTTATGTCATGCTTGCTTGAATTGATTTCCTTTCATGTACTATGTTGTTGATTGTTTATTTTACTATGGTTGATTTTAATTATTTGTTAGTTAATTGTTTGCTTATTTGCTTGACTGTTTGATTGATTGCTATGTATGATAAATGTAGGATGAGGTAGTTATCCGATGTTAACTTCTGGTGAGATGTACATTGGAGAAGCTAGTGGGTTTATAAGAGAAATGTTTAATTTAGTCATAATGGGATAGCATAATTTCCTAAGTTGAGCAAGACTAGATAGTGAAGATGTTCCTTGAAGATGAGTAATAGCGGTTGGAGGATTTTTGGCGACTATAGACTTGATGGGTAATACCGAGGAATCAAAATGATGGATGGGAGGTTCATTATACATTTACCAAATAAGGTGTTTTTTAAAATATGCATTTTGTAATCAATTTTGTATAGGAAATTACCAGCTTCAATAAATATTTTGAAAATAAAGAGTTTCTATTTTGAAGAAATTTTTATAGTTTGACATTTTTATAAAATAATGTTTTCTCAAAAGTTATTTGAAATTGATTAAAATAGTGGACGCATTTTGAGGAAATCATTTTATAGAGAGTTGTTGGTATTTTTAAGAAGAAAGATAGTTCAGTTTGAAGGAGGATGAAAGCTTTGATTTGAAAATAAAAATGTTTCAGTAAATGTTTTGAAGATGTATTGGAATTGTTCTCACTAGCAGATCCCACTTTAGTATTTTGGGTGAGTCATTCATGTCATCAAATGAAGGAATTGCTATAAGTGGATTTTGGAATTAGATCTTCGACGTGAGCTAAAGAACAGAAAAGGACGAGTTCTGATGTGGGTGTGTACCAATGGATTGTTGATGACCAAATGCATTTATGTATGCTCGAGAAGAAAGGGATGGTGGCGATGCTCACTACAGATTGATACCGGGTGATATGTTTATCGTTAGACCTATGCCGGGTGTTCTAGTTTCTTGGCCATCTGGAGTGGAAAAAATTCGGGCATTCATGTAGCCACGATGCTCTTACGAAGATGAGTATTCATTGACTCTACCGGGGTGGTGTAACAACCCGTGATTGCGGTTACCAAATAATAAATTAAAGTTGGGATTTTAATTTAATTGAAGCTATTAATGAATTTTTAATGTGGCTAATTTGTTCAAAATTTAGTCATTTTGAATAAATTAATATTTTTGGGCTTAAGTGTAAAATGGAGCATTTCAAGGAAATTAATTAGGGAAATTTGTAATTTATATTATTGCAAAATTTTATATGTGTAAAATAGTGCAATATTTGATTTGGGAAATTAATTTTCAATTTATTTGCAAAATGGTGATTTTGGCTAATATTAACTATAAACGGTGTTTTGGAAAAATTAGGGGTTAAAATGTAAAATATTGTTGATATAGGATTTTATGAAATAGCTAAAAGTAATTGTTAACATATTTTCATAATTTTCTATGGTTTGAAATTTATTTAGTAATTTGTATGTAGAGTGTACTTAGAGAAAATTGCTTATATATGTATGCACATGAATAATACAAAGTCCTAATGGGTATTAGATCCAATAACCCTAACCATTAGCCTATAAAGTATCTTTTACTCTCCCATTTCAACCAACACTTCATTTCATAACCACTAAAACCTAATTAGAAAGCTCCAAAACCTAGTCATGGCCTCCTAAGCAAGACCCAATCTACACCAAATCAAAGAGAGTTAATCCAAACTACTAAAAGAGGTAATAGCAATCACAAAACCCACCTCTAATTCATTCTTTGATTTCTAAAATAAATTAGTAATCATTGTTTTTGTTCATTTTCATTGACTCAAGCTCATTGATCTTCATCTTCTTGCTTGAGGATTGATAATCTTGGTGGTTGATCATTCCCTTGCTTGGTGAAAAGTAATTACTATTTATTAGTAATTATTGTTAGTATAATTTTAGTGAAAATTTTGATGTCAAAAACTGAAGAAAAAAACACCCCAAAATCTCATAAAACTGCATTTTTGGCTGGCTGGAAATTGCTTCAGCCTGAAAATAGGCCAAAACCCTATTCTGAGTGCACCAGGCAGGCCTGGGTTGCATCCAGGCTGCTGCCCAGGTACAGCAGGCTAGCCCAACCGGGCTAGCCAGTAGCTGACCAAAGTCCCCAGCCCACACGGGCTGGGGCCGGCCGCAGACCCCAGCCCGCGTGCGGCTGGGGCGGGCCGCAGGTCCCCAGCCCGCGTGGGCTGGGGCGGGTCCCTTAGACCCCAGCCGCTTGGGGCTGGGGCACCTCAGTTATCCCCAGCCCAGGTGGGCTGGGGTGCATCATTTATCCCCAGCCCGCGCGGGCTGGGGACTAAGGGCGCGGGCCGAAACCGCGTCCCTTAAACCCCAGCCCAGGCGGGCTGGGGCACCTTGTTTATCCCCAGCCCGCCTGGGCTGGGGACTACGGGCGCGGGCCGAATCCCGCGTCCCTTAAACCCCAGCCCCGGCAGGCTGGGGCACACAGTATATCCCCAGCCCGCCTGGGCTGGGGCAGGTTGACGCGGGCCGGAGCCCGCGTCCAAAAAAAAAAATTTACTGTGTAAACCCTGTTTCCAGATTTTTTTATCTCCACTTCGTGATGCCGCCACGATCGCATTCGAAGTCGGAATTCGACGTTTTTGGTCTCATTGGAAAGGGGGAGTTTCAAACTCCATCTCTGTAAAATTTGGGCATCATCGGTGTTCGTTTAGTACTTCGAATTTCGTGTCGAAGTTGAACTCTGGTCGCTGTTGTAAACAGTGTAAATCTTGTTCTGGGTCCAACTTTGAGACGTCGCTGCCACTTCGTCTCAACTCGTAATCCAGAAATTATTTTTGCATCTTAAAGTAGGGATGTTGGACTACATGTCTGCAAATTTTCATGACATTTGGACACAGTTTGCTGGTCCAAATAAATTGTCGAACTTGGGTTCACAGCTGTTTTGAATGGTTACAAACACTTAGAATATTTTCAGTGATTTTCTGGTTTTGTGGATTTCTTTGAGATTTGTCTCTAGATTTCATACACGGGTTTTATGAATCATTTTCAAAAGATTTTTCACTTCTAAATGACTTTCGAAATTATTATATAATATTATTTTTAATTATTAAATTAATTACTCTATAATAGGAGAGTTTCAAAAAGTCGTTTTAAAGTGATTTCAAAATCAATTATAAATCCGTTTCGCACCATTATTTTCTATAATAAAAATCTCACACTCACTTTTTAGCATGTCAAGCGAAGTGGAAAGGTGCTTAAACGGTTAGGAAATCTCTGGCCTATGGAACCGTGTGTATTTTCTTTCCGGTTAATCCCCGACCTATTCGATTGATCGTTTTGACCTTTGGGTCTAGTTTACCGATGATACGAGGTGGACTTTTTATTGTTTGGAGTGTGAGCTTGCTATTGGTTAGGAAACCGTTTAGTGCGAACGTGGGGTATAGGACTCATTGTTAACACTTTACGGGTTCCTCTCCAAGAAGTTAGTGACACATTAGCCTTTGGGCGGCCAGTACTGGACCTCTGGGTCACCACGCCTCTGGGCAACCGTCTCTGGACACCTGCTCTATGGAGCAGTTTATTTTTCGGCGTGCGCCTCTGGGCCTTTATCCTTCTGGGAAGGATCTCGCCGTCTCGCGCGTTCCGCATCTGTGCGAGTGATCGATCACAACTCTACAGTACTTGGCAACAACGACTCTGGTCGGTGCACGTGTAATATTGGTATTATTTGATGATTTTTATATCCATTCGAGTACCGCCATTCGGTGTTGGTTCTATGGAACCATACGATGTAAGTGTGATTGCCTTGTGGATTCACAGTGTCTCTGGACATTGCTTTTCAGTGTTGGATTTCATTGACTTTTCAGTATATCCCATTGCTCTTTGGAGCATCGATCTTTGCTTGGGCATTGATTACAGACTCTGGTCACTCTTGGGATTATTGCCTATGGGCATCTTTTTATAGCTTTGGCTACGCTGATGATATGAGGCGATTTTATTTATTCTACACTTTGGTGTTGATTTCTCTTTGGAGATATTTATTGTTTATTGATGATTAGGGATCGTCATTATATTCATGTGGTTCATAATATACTTCTCTTTGGATAAGTACTGTTTTATTTATGTACCGCATTATTATATATCTCAGTTATTACTGATTGTTTAGCTAGCCTGACCCGAGTGTTTTCGCTCGGGTCAGACCGAGTTGTTTCAGGTTAGGTCTCTGGACTTAGCTTCTGTGCTTCCGCTTTGGACTTATCTGCTATGCTTTTGAGATAGCTTATCTTAGTGTCCGCTTATGTTATTATTCAGACTTTGATATGTACATATTTTTGACTCACATGTGTGAGCAGTGGCTTTGTACCCACTTATAGTATTTGGATCTGTATTGATGATGTATTGTTCTGGGATTTTATATCTGTTATGTGATTCTGTTCTGTGATGCTATTTCATTATGTTATTATGCTTTGTCCTGATAGCTCTTTAGCCATTTGTAATTTCGTTATAAGTATTTACCAAGTATGTCGAACCACCTGATTGAGAAAATTTTTAATAGATTCCACCTTTCGACGTATTCGGTAGATAGTTATAGCTTGATTACAAATGGTCGCTTCCACTATACTCTATTCTCCGCTTTAACAAACGGTATTACCCCCGTAATACTCTTTGTTACAGTGGGTCTCAGAGTGGGGCGTTACAGGTGGTCATTTATGTCATCATATATCCAAGAGTATTTGGTATGAGGCCTAGACTTTATAGAGTTGGTCTAGTTTCATAGACTTACGGAGTCGCATGGATTCAAGCATTGATGGAACAATGGCGTTGGATGGTAATTGATCGTACAGAGTGATCACACTAGCTTTCATATATTCTAAAGTATAATGCTCTTACCATGTTGAGTATTCATTGACCTTACGATGGTGGTCAGTTGTTATGAGACCTTACAAAGGTGGTTTGGAAATCAAGGATTAATGCAATTTTAGAATTCTTATGAGGATGTATCCATGAGTGGGCAAATATATTGTTTTGGAGGGTATATGTCATTGGAACTAGGTTAGCCCACAGCGGAGGTTATGTGTGAATTTCAAAAAAAATCCTTATTGGATCTGAATTAAGCCTATGAAGTCTAATTCATTTAGAACATTTATAAATATTATTTAAATAAAATCTTTTATTTTATTTAAATTTATAAATTATATATTTAATTTATATATTAATATATATATATACATATATTTATATGCACATGCACGTATAACGCGTCAACCCATGCAAGGTATAACATGCTCGTGCATAGATGTTGGATTTACATCGCAACAGACATATTAGCTCATCCGATATGCAAATATATGTGTATATATAAACTAATACTCATATATAAATGTTGTAAATACACACACATAAATGTACATATTAAGTTTGTTTAAATAATTTTATGTAAATGTATATAATGTATGTATGTATGTATGTATGTATGTATAAAATTTTATAAATAAAATGATAATATATATGTATGTATGTGTATATATTATTATAATATATCTATTTAAATGTAAATAAGTCATTTAGATATCAAAACGAAATAAGTTATGTCATATAAATTTTCATTGAAAATGGCGACCACTTTTCGTTCCCTGCTTCTCGTTCTCGTTTCCGCTCCCTACTCCTTCTTTTAGTTCTTTCTCTATCTCCTACCTCCATCTTGGCCTCTCTATGCCTAAGAAGCAATGCAAGTTTTTCCCTCTCATCCCTGATATCGACCCATCGAGCTTGATAAGATTTGGTCGTGCCTACAGAGTTCTGATCCAACCTTCCAAATCCTTGTCTCCTCCTAAGACTTCATCGGTTTTGTCTGTAGACTTTCTGACTCTCTTTGATGCAATTCGTCATCATTTGCCATGAATAACTCCTTTGAAGCTCTATCTTTGGTTGCCCCTGTTAAGCATCCACTGCCTGGGTTGGTATCCTCAGTTATTGTGTCTCCATTACTTGGTAGCAAGGATTACTATCTTGTAAATTGAACTGTGGTTAATGTGTGTTTGTTGGCTGATGAATTTGAGCTCGTGGTTCCAAATATGGTTATTTCTGGTTTGAGCACTAGTTGTGTTCGATCAATTGGCCCATTGGAAAAGTGATTACCTACTATATATCCCACCGTTGTCATGACCCAAGTTCATTTGAGTATCCCCAATTTCACAACACCTAGTGCCGAGGCTTGCCTTTCTGCTGCTGCAGCTAAGTCTGATCCTATATATCCCAAGCCATAGATATCCCTTTTTAGTTCCCTGCCTCGAAATGCGGGCATCTATACCCTTGTTGACTTTGAGATTGAGGAGGTCAATGGTATTATGTTGCCTCCGCCTATTAGAATGCAAGATGGGGCTGATTATTGGTCGGGATTTTTGGTTGTTTTTTTCTTGGATCCCATCCAATTGATCCAAGATGCTAGAATCTGTGCCATCGAATATGGAAACTTCATGGGGATCTCTGAGTAATATATGCTGACTCAATGTACTTTTTCAAATTTTCTAGCAATGAGGAACGTCAACGTCTCCTAGAAGCTGATCTGTCCTTTACTGATCGGAAAGCTTTCATAATCACCCGCCGGTCTCCTTCTATGAGAAGTGCTAGGGACTAAGTCATGTCTATTCCTGTTTGGGCATACTTTATGCATATTCCGTTTGTTTTTCAGCCGTTGGTGGGCTTGAATTTTTTAGCATGCACTATTGGTAAATTGAAATGTTTTGATTCTAATGAGGTGGAACATGAGAGATTGATTTATGCTAAGGCTCTTATTGAAATGACCTCTGATAACCAGCTTCCTTCTTCGATTAGAGTTCAGCTAGCTATTGGCCAAGTAGCGGAAGTTCGTGTAAGATATGGTTGGGCACCTGACATCTATACCACTTGCCATTCTTTTTGCCACCTTGCTGACTCTTGCAAGCTCCCGAGCTCGTCCATGGATCCTCCTCCGCCCAAGGTGCCGCTTCCTCGTCCCCTTGTTCAGAGGTGGGTTCCAAAGGTTAGGAACTACTTTTCTCATATTGTGAACCAGTCTAATAGCCCTTCAATAGTTCCTACTACAACAATGGCAGAAGATGTTAATGTCCCTCCTATGATTCATCATGTCACCCCTATAGTTGAAGGTATTATTTCCCCTATGATACTTCCTTTTGATGCCACGGTTGATCTTGTGACTTCTAGCGTTGCCCAAGCCTATGTAATTGATTGGAATACCTTTGAACATTTGTGGATTCATAAGCCATCTGAGATAAGATATAACCCAGGTCAAGATGAATTCTTTATGTTTATTAGTGAAGTTTAAGGTGAATCCAGGCATCTTTATTACTCAGTAATTAGGGAACGACTTGTTCTTTTGATACATGGTGATCATGGTGCTAGGAATAGGGCTATTCTTGAAGATGATAGTTGGGATATGCTATTTATCCATTGAAAGGATTAATCTAGCTATGTTTCGAATATTGTGTCTCATTTTGTGGGTTTTTTGCACGTGATTGGCCTAATCTCTTCGGGCAATGGAAGTGGATCCTCCTCTTCGGAGGAGCATTAGCTTTAGGTCATTTATAGTAGCTTAGGCCCCTATTTCCTAACTCATGTTTGTATTTTCCTTTTATTAGTAGTTGAGGTATTTAGCCTTGCTTATGTATTAACTATTTGATTTGTTCGTAATAAAAGTGGATGGTCCACTATAAAACTGACCGGTCTTGTCGAAAAAAAGTTATTTAAATATCGAATAACTAATATTTTTTTATAAAACCGTAAATAAAACATGTACTAGTATATACATAATAATAATAAAAATATTTTATATTTATTTTAATAGATATACATAAATATGTTTATAATATATAAATATATATATATTAATTAATAAAATTTAAAAATATTTTTATAAAATTCCAAATCATATATATATAGCACAAATATTTTATTATTATTTTTATTATTTTAGAATATATTTCAATTGAATATTCATTTGAAATTACATAAAATATCAATATAAAATTATTTTTGAAACCATTTATCAAATTTTAAATTTCTAGTTAGTCACAAATGATATTTTTTAGTTTGGAAAAAATTCATAATTTTTTCGATTAAATTTTGTATTTAATTAATTTATTTTCTTCTGATTTGAATAATAATTTTTAAAAATAACAAAACAAATGTTTTTAAAAAATTTATTTTCTTGCCAAGAGCTTATTTGATATTAAAATAATTTTACAAAATTTAAAAAATAATTTTCATAACATATTTGATTTTTATATGATTTATTTGTGTTGTATATTGATTTAAATAATATTAATAATAACAAATAATTATAAAATTATTTTTTTTGCCGAAAATTACAATTACCACGAATTTACATATATAAAATTATATGATCAATTTTTACCTTAATATAATGTTGTAATTAAATATAAACCATATATATATCATTAAGTTATACACACACACACACATACACATACACATATACATATACATATACATATACATACATATATATATATAGCCTTGCCAAAAAAAATTATATATATATATATAATTTAATAAAATATTAATTAATATGTACATTATGCTACTATACTGATCTGATATGTAAAAAATGATATTTTATTTTACTTTATAAGTATATACGGCAATATAACTAAACCAATTTATGACAACATTAATTCATATCAGAATTGTCTAACTGATAATATATATATATATATATATAATAAAATATAATTCAAAGAATTATAAATTATAATTTGATAAAACATACCTAAGAGTCAAAACCTTCAAGTACACCCTGAAAGGACGAACTCTCCCTTTCGGAACCTTTTCTGATTCGGTAGATTGTTAGTCTTTGAACCGTTGACTTTTGGCTATCGAAGAGTGATCGACTTTGAGTAAATTTGAACTTGATATGATGGAGCACTAATGGAGTAATTTCGGCTAACAAGATATGATGGATATGGCAGCCAAAAAGTCATAATCAATTAGTTTAGGTTTGCTTATATAGTGGATAGAAAGTAGGAAAAAGTGGATCGAATCCTATATGAATTCTCCCTTAATCCAAGCCATTCAAAATCTAACAACTGAATACACACACAAAGATATATATATATATACATACATATATTCATAGTCGAAATTTTGTAATTAATATTTCATAAATATTAATTAATTTAATTATTTTATAACAGTTATAAACTAATTAAATCATTTGGTCAAAGGAGAATTCATAGTTTCGGTTGTGTGGCTCGTCAGGTGTAAATTTGGTCAGTGATTAATATCGAACTATTCGAATATTAACGTTCATACCTCGCTTAGCAGGTGGTGTGAAATTTTGGCCAAATTTATCGCTTACTTGGTTTCAGCAAATACCAATTTCACTTTGTTAAGCGTTACCCGATTGTAACTTTTATTTACACCAATTCTTTTTGTCAAAACTATATCACTTTGGACTTATGAAATTTGGTAATGGTCAAAGTTCCAATATCGTCCTTATTTAACTATATAGTCCAAACACAAAGTCTTTGGTTCAATAATAACAATTATTATTAACCGGAATGCTTTAGCCAAAGACTTTGACTTTTAATTGATTTTAGTTGACCCTGATACTAACTTCATATAATTGAAGAGATGGATCCTCTCTATTTCAAATACTTCCACTCGATCCACTATAGTTACTCGATGAACGTTGTGCCAAGATTTGACTATAATCAAAGCAGAGCTTTCATATTGAAGATCGACACTATTCTCAAGTCGAGAGAACCGTGAAAGTTAGTCACATCAATATTTTCTATTTGACCTTAGTTATATTAACCAACAAAACTATCGAGTGAGTCATTTCATAGTTATCCAATAACTACCAGTACGTAACTTCTTGGTGTCCCCAACAGTCATGAGTAATACACTTCCTAACATTTGGAGAGCATTACATACTCTAGTCTCAATGGATACATCGATATCCAGTCTCGATGCATCTTGACTAGGAACATTTAAAATGGTATACTTAGTTTCGTTGTGATAAATTACTCACCGGTATGACACTTTGTAACTACAATCGTAAAACATATCATTTATGGATTTTCTATTAAATATACTTATAATTAAATTAAGTAATTAATATAAACACATTATATCAAATACATAATAGAAAGAAAACATCTTTATTTCAAACAAGATTAGTTATCGAGTTAGATATATGACACAAATTACATAATTGCCCCTAGGGCATACCCCTAACTCTATTATATATATGGATGGTACATTGATTTTTCGAGGATGAAACTATGAGGAAGTTCATTGATGGTTATGAAGATATACATATTATGGTGGAGGTAAGGTCAGCATAGGAATTAACACACACGTGTTATTGGTAGGATATTATAGTGGTGATACCGTATTATTTTGGAGTATGTGTGTTTATTTTGATGAGCCATGCTAATTATTGATTTATGTGTATCCATTTATTTGTACATCCATGTTTTGATCCGCCTATGTTTTATTGTGGACATTTGTTATGGTTGAATTATGGAGATGCATGATATAGGTTAATCTATGACTGAGATTGTTTAACCCTTTGTTAACAGAGTGTTATTTTTACATACTATAGTTTGGATTGAATGATGAGTAAGTGCATGTGTTACTATAGTATGTATATGTAGAAAATTAAATTTGTTGTTGTGAATGGATTGTTTTGTGTTGTGATTGATGATGTAATATGGTTGTTATATACTACTTTATGGGTAATTAACTTGTGTAATTAACCTATGGTTAATGCAATTCCCCATATTTTAGGATTAAACTAATAATATGGTTTATTAATTTTGAAGAAGGTTATATTTGGGGAATTGCGATGGCACAATTCTTTTAAGGGGAGAATGTAACAATCTGCAAATTCAACAATATTAATATAAAGTAATTAAAATAAATTTTTAATAAAAATGAGAATTAGGTATCGAATTTATAACCGTTGCGAAGGTATTTTCGAGCCGACCGTTTCGATATATTTGGAGTTACAGTTTGTGAAATGGAGGCGTTACTGTGTTTAAACAGCGTACGTATCTATTTCGGGTCAAACTGGATACACAGTCCACGACCCAACCAAACAAGTTTATATATGAGACTATAAAATCCTAACTGCCACCTCTATCTTCAGTTTTTTTCTAATCCCAAAATTGCTTAATTATCTGCAAATGGTGATTAGCAATAAATTAAAAAGTAAAAAAACTAGAAGTGTATATACCATGTCAAATAATATACCATTGGAAAGCACTCGATGAGTAGAAGAGACAGTAGTTATTCATTTTTTAAGATAAAGCTCATGGTCCCCGAAAATCATGGTCAAATATGGCCACCGCAAAGTTAAAGGGGAATAAATTTGGGGTTTCCAATTCGACCACCAATCGATGCAACTAAAGGTGCAGAATCATAGTACTCAATGAGAGGAGTCCAACCATAGCTGGATCACCCTTAATTCAATCGGTGGTGGTCGAAATTTCACTTTGAAGCTTGCGAAGGCTAGAAATTTGACCAACAATTGATGGCGATTGGCGCATCCAAGCGAGGCAGTGTTGGTCTGTTTAGACAGAGAAGGTTAGTAGTTTTCAAACGGCAGTGGCGGCACGATGAACGAAGCCCTGTAGCAGTGGGAAATCACAGTCAAAAATTGACATAGGGAAAGTTGACTTGGCGTTGACCAAATCTGAGGGAGGTAATTTTACAGAAAAGTCCCTATATTCTTATTGATTACACATTAAACTCTAAAAACTTCTAACTTTTATAACTTTTTCTTATGAACTTCGATTAAGTGTGGTTTCTTCTATTAGACTTGTGGTGGAATTCTAGATGATACAATGCTAGGTTTCCTAAATTTGGAGATGTTAGCAAAAGCACATTGGTATGAAAATTTTAATTTAATTAATTAAATTCAAAATTATAAGATATATAATTATTTAGCAAAAATCATATTTGTTGATGTATGTTGTATTCTATGGATGACTATTTAATTATTATAGTATTTTGAATGTATTGTGCCTTGGTTGGATAATTATTGTTGATCATCAAATTTTTTGATGCGTAATTAAAATAAATACTTTGTTATGGATTGGAAATGATCAATTGGAATAAGTTGGGTAATGATGAGGAAATTAAATAAATGATAAGTAAAGTTATTTACAGATTTTGGATGGTTTTTGTAAATAATGATGGTTTAACAAACTTTAATGAAATTAAAGTATGAGATTTAGTAAGGTTTTATTTATGAATTTTTGGTGAAATTTAATAAATAACAAATATAATTATCATTTAAATTGATATTTGGTAAATTTATTGTTTATAAAATAGAATGAGATTTTGAATAACAGTAACGTGAATTTTAGTAAAAACAACGTTGTTTTGTGTAAATGACAAAATGGTTTATTTACGGTATTTATGGTAGAAAATATTACTATTATTGTTTGGGAAATGAAATAAAAAGGTATTTTATAACTATAATAGTAATAAAGAAATGTTTTATAAAAGAGTTTTGGATGAAATAATTGCTATTTTGAGATAAATAGAAATAAAAACGAGTTTTAGTGATTTAAAATAAACTATTGTACTTTTGAAATAAATAATAATAGATTAGTTTTGGAAAGTATTAAAGGGTTTAATATATATATATATACATACATATATATATATATTCACAAAATTAATTAGAATAAATGGTTCATACCAACACGCTTTTGCTAATAGCATCCAAACTAAGCAAACTAGCGCCAAATCGTTTGGAGTTCTGCCATGAGTCCAACAGAAGAAACTGTGCATAGATCGGAGTTCATATGCAAAAGTTATGAAGGTTAGAAGTTTTCAAGGTTTAATATATAATTAATAAGAATATAGGGACTTTCCTACAAAATTACCTCCTCCAGATCTGGTCAACGGCAAGTCAACTCGGCCTAGGTCAATTTTTCATGATTTCCCACTGCTATAGGGCTCCGTTCGTCGCGCCGCCATTTCTATTTGAAAGCTATCGACCTCCTCTGTCTAACCAAACCAACGTCGCCTCGTCTGGATGTGCCAGTTGCAGTTAGTTGTTGGTCAAACTTCCAGCCTTCGTAAGCTTCCAAGTGAAATTTCGACCTTCAATCAAATTAGGGGTAATCCGGTTATGGTTGGACTCCTCTTGTCGTATACTAAGATTCTGCATCATTAATTACATCGATTGGTTGCCGAATTGAAAATCCCTAATTTGTTCCTTTTTGATTTTGTTGTGACCATCTTTGACAGTGATTTCCAACCACCGTGAGCTTTATCTTCAAAAACGAATGCTTGTCGTCTCTTTTGCTCGTCGAGTGCTTTCGAATGGTATATAATATGTACGGTTTGGATACTTTGGGTTTTTTGATCGTTTTTAATTTATTTTCTAATTACCATTATCATATGGATAAGCAATTTCAGGATTAGAGAAGAAAACTAAAGATGGAGGTGACAGCTAGAGTTTTGTAGCCTCACTTATAAAGTCGTTAGGCTGGGTTATAGGCTATGTGTCCGGTTTGAACTGAAACAGTTACGTACACAGTTTAAACACTGTAACATCTCTATTTTGCAAATCATAACTCCAATTATATCAAAATTATTGTTTGTACCAAAAATGGGCACAACACTCTTCGGAAGTTTTTGAAGAGATAAAAGTGAAGAATGAAAATTAAAACTGTGGGTTATCTAACAAAAACTCCAAGTAACAGAAAGTAAATTGCGAAGATAAGCGATTTAGAGTGGTTCGGCGTTTTGCCTACGTCCACTATGAAGTTTTATGATTTTATTGCTCGATACTTGAAGATTACAATTCTTTACATTGTAGTACAACTGAAATTATATGCTAAGTCTCAATCTAAAGCAGCGGTGGTGTTCTGGAGTAAATCTGGCAGAATCTGGGCGCTCTTTAGTACTTAGAATTGTCCGACCCCTTTTCTGAATGACCAGGGGCTCTATTTATAGGTGTAGGAGGCTGATATTTCACCTAAAATTCGGGTAGACCAGTTCTGGCTCGTGAGGGGGCCCACGTGGCCGAAATTTGGAGATCCGGGCCCACTTTGGGATCGATTCGACCCTTGGTTCGAATTGATCAACAAATCATCCAATCGAGCTGAAATTTGGTGTGAACATCCTTCGTTATATGTTTGAGCTTCTGTGAAAAGTTCATGTCATTTGGACTTGTGGATCTTGAGTTATGATCGATTCAAGGTCAAGCACTCGGCTGAAATGCATCTTCGAATCGATCCCCTTTTGACTTGGTTCCTTCGAATTGATCACTCCGACTCGAGATGTTGGATTCGAACGTATGCTCGTTCGAATCGAGTATGCTATGCCGTATCCACTTGATTCGAAGTTACCCCTGCTGGATGGATTCGAAGACCTTCTACCTCATTGGATTCGAAGACCTTCTACCTCGTTGGATTCGAAGACCTTCTACCTCGTTGGATTCGAACAGAGGGCATGCCCGATGGAGTCGAAGCTGAGCTATATCCCCTGGATTCGAGGCTCTTTTTCTTTATGGATTCGAGGTGTAGAAATTCGATGGATTCGAACAGGGGCGAACTTGATGGTTTCGAAGACAGGGTTTGCTCTGATGGATTCGAGGAAGGGTTATGCTTCGTGGATTCGAAGCTCCTCCTCTCGAGGGATTCGAACCTAAGGCTACTTCAGATGGATTTGAACCATGCTATCTTCTGATGGATACGAACTAAGGAAATAGCGGTCGATTCGGGGTAAACCTATGTTGATGGATTCAAATCATAGGCTCGGCCTATGGATTCGAACTTAGGCCATTTACTCCATTTTTCATCAACGATACCTTGGTCATACGAACTCGGATTGACTTGAAACTTGGATCGTTGGTTCCCATGGCTTTGCTTGACGTGCCTTATCAATTGTAGCCCGATCCGGACTCGGACAAATTTCATCGATATAGCGATCCTTGCACGTAGCTGGTCTTCGAGACGATCTGTCATTGGTTTCTAGTTAAGTCCTTGGTGTCACGGCCTTGCCAAAAGGCGGGATAACATTTGCCCCCCAAAGTACGTCTTGTGTAAACATGACGTGCTTTGAAAAGCTGCACTCTCTCATTGGACAGCTATGACATTCTTTACCGAAAGTTGCATTCTGTATCGCTGTAATTGACCGTCGTATAATTGTGACTGGCTGTTAGCGTTTTGAGACAAGATGAGATGAACATTTGATCTCTGTAAATGACAAAGATCAAACATTAGTCAGAGATATGTGCATACGTGTATTATCTTGACTTTGGTTAACGTTGCGTGATCGCAAGTCGTTGTTAGTTCGGTTTGTTATCGAATTCTACATCGGTCCTCTCCTGGACCGACTTGAGATTCGAGTTAAAACATTGCTTTTATGATTGTCTTATGATCATCCCCTTATATCGATCCTCTCCTGAATCGCCATAAAGAGTTGATAATCAATTTTTCATATTGAAACGATTCGTCCATTTGATCGGTGGTATTTGATGGATTCGAAGCTATGCTTCTTCGAATCGATGACCTTCGAATCGAGGGTTTGAGGGACCTCGTGCTTCGAGTCGATGCGATATTCAACCCAGCCCTTGCTCGGTGGTTTCTTCGAATCGATGTTGCTGGGATGGATTCGAACGTAGTGGGTTGTAATGGATTCGAACATGTCTTATTACCAACGCATGCGGGAGTCTGAGTTGATTCTAGCGCCCTGTCTCATGGATTCGAAGTCGCCGTAATGAATCGAGTCGATGTCCTCACCTGTTGAAGCCGGTCAGGTATACCGGGAGGCGAATCGCCACATTTCCCCTATATATACCGGGGTCCTATTCATTTCTCACTTTTTACTTTTTACTGTTGCTATTGCATCTTCTTCGAATCGACCTCTCCAAGGCCAAGACAAACACGCTTTCCCCGAATCGATCGATCCCCTTCACGCTTTCATTCGTAGTAAAATCAGGTACTCAAGGGATCGATTCGAGATGAGAAAAATAGAACTTAGAATTTTTGGCTTCGATTCAGTCTTTCCTTCTGAAAATTTCGAGGAGCGATGAGATCTGAATGGAGTAGGTCGACTCGATGGAGTCGAGGAGTGATGCCATTCGAGTTATATCGATCAGAGTGTCGTCCTCCGTTGCTTCGCATCGATCCAGGAACAACCGGTTCGAATCGATCTCAAGGGCAAGGTTTCGAATCGATGACTTGGAGGAAAAGGGCATCGAGTTGATCGATTCGAAGTAATGTTATCCAGATCGATTCGAAGGAATTGAATACTGATCGATTCGAAGTAACGTGGAGCTCATGGATTCGAAGCGATCCTCCATCATAAGGTTACATCGAGTCGAACCATATGGATTCGAAGCACCTGGAATCGAACTCCATCGATTCGACCTTCATCGATTCGTGTCGATGGATTCGAACGCCTTCGTCCTCTGAGACCATTGCTCTTTTGATTTGCTCCATCATCCGAACTACGACCAACTTCAAGTTGTACTCTGACGAACATAATGAACTTTAGCATACTTGACTCCAACGAGCTTCGGCCTTGCATAATCGAACTTGACTGAAAGATTTAAACTTGAATTTCCTTTGAAGCTCGTCGATGGAACTATGACTTAACCAATAATACAACTGACTTATACTTGAAGTGGTTCGTAGCGTTTGGATGGCGTGGGAGTGACGGTCAGCGATGATGGTCATTTTCATTCTCAAATTCCCAAGTTTTGTTGCACGGACATCTTGTTTCAATCTGTAAAATCTGCTTAAGTAACCCACAGCACTCGTACTGCACGACACATCCATACACACTACACTGGGGCATGCACGGGCTGTTTATGAACTTAACGTTGCTTTCTGATGAGTTAGTTAGTTATGGAATCTTCGAGCTCCCAACAACAAGAGGTACAGAGCTCGACTCCTCCGGTGCTTGAGATTCCCGATATTCCTGCCGACGTAAACGATCCAGCTCTAGATGAATTGCCAGAGGCTATATTTATCGAGGACCCCGTTGATTCAGTCCAATCTAATATTTCCGCACCCTTATTGGGTCGAATATGCTCGAAACATAACATATCTCTGGACGATGTGTTATTACCCAGTGCCGATGATAGACCGCACAATCCGCCCGAAGGATATACAGCTTTCTATCGCCATGCTTGCGCGGCCGGAACTCTCCCTCCTTTCAATCAATATATCAGAGGGATGCTATCATATTTAGGAATCGCTCCTTCGCAACTTCATCCCAACGGGCACGCGTTGCTAAACAGTGCCTTTGTCATATTTATGGACTGTCTCTTTCGCCCGCCAAGGCCAACCGAGATTAGACATATATTTAACTTCAAGAGTAGGGGTGATAGCCCGTCTTTTACATTTCTGGAGGCAGTTAGAAATTGCCAAGTTGTTGTCGGAGCCTGGACCCGACTGAGTTATTTCAAGAACGAATGGTTCTATGTTCGATGCCCTCCAGGTTTCGCTAGGCGATGGTTGTCTAGACGTAAGCGCCTTAACCTGTTCTCTTGACCAATAGCTTTTTGGCGTTAGTATTGACATCTTATTTCTTTCACAGCCATTATCTCCAGACCCGATGGTGGGTACTTCAGGGGTATAGTCCGAAGTCTTCAAGAAGTTCCGAGTGAGCTAAGACATATCGACTCGGTGATGAATGACTATAACTTAAGAACTCTTGGTCTGATCGAAACCAATCAAAGTATAGTTATCGAGGGGTTGGCAAAGCCCGCCTCCAAGAAGGAAAACAAGAAGAAAACCAAGAAGAAAACGACGAAGAAACCGCTCGGAATCACCATAACCGAAGCGAGTGATGAAGAAAGAACCCATACAGATTCGGAGCCGATGGCTGATCTCTCGGGGAACTTTGAAGAGTCGGGAGAAAAACGGAAAGGCAAGGCCGCCGTTTCCAAAAAACTTAAGTCCAAGGGGTGGAAATCTGTAGATGTGTCTCCTCCCACTTCCGGATTCATGATTTCTGAGGCCGCCCCTTCTTTCGAGAGATTCTTTCAAAGGGCTTGACGATATTCCCATCCCAGATTATATATCGATTTCTCATAATCCTGGGTTGGAGGAATTTCAAGATGTCCTAAATATGAACGAGCCCTTTCCTTTAAGTGCGGTCAACACTTCCGGTCGGTTTGGGGGTTTACACATTTACACACACTTCCACAGCACTTCATGACTTTTGCATAGTAAACATTGCTTTATCGGATCCTAACCCGTAATTCTTTTTTATCGCAGGTGAAATGTCAGGCAGAGGATCTACTCTGGATAGGCTCCATAATGTGCGACAATCTTCCCCATATTATGATTACCGTAGAAGAGAATCGGATAGAGATCACGGGCATGGTTATACTAGCCAGGAGCGCTATGATAAGGATAGAGACTATTGGTGTGGCCGCTCTGGCCATGATCGCACCGACAGAGATCGGGGGCACCAGTACCGATCCCGATCTCGTTCTCCTCCGCCTCCTAGGGCCCACTTAGATCTCCCTGGGCCTTCTCAGCAGCCGCAACAGCCTTCTCAATCTTCACGGCCCGATACTCAGCGGTTAAGAGTGGAACCAACAATAGCTGCTATGGTAGAACAGGCTCCGGCTGAATTGACAAGTGAAGGAGCCATCAAACTTGCGCAAATGAAAAAAGATTTTCCTGAGATTTGTATGGATGCCTATGTCTTCCCTCCTAATCTTAAAATAATTCCTCCGGATGCTGAGAACATTGCTCATAATTATATCTGTGACTTCTATGCTCAGTATAAGGAGTGGTACAAAGCGGCAGCGAAAGCATCGAAGGTAGCTTTTGACCGGGCGAGGATCATTGAGGAACGTGATGCTGACATTGTTAAACAGAAACGCATTATTCAGGTTCTTCAATCCGAAATGGAGACGCTCCGGAAGTCAGAGCTTGAAGCACTTCAGAAACATGAGGATGCCGTGGCCAAACTGGCGAGGATGCAACAGGAACACTACGCCACGGTAGAAGAGATGGGTCACCGCAACACCACCATTGCAGCTGAGCGAGACTTAGCCATTAAGGAGTTGAACGAGCTCAAGGCCAAATTTGCCGAAATGGTGAAGGAGAAGGACGATGCAAACACCACTGCCCAAGAGGCTTGCGACCAAGCTGTATCTCTTAGAGCCGAACTTGTGGCGGTGGCGGCTAAGACTAAGTCTGCGGAAGCAGAAATTCAAGAAAAGATTTTGGAGGAGCGGTCCAGGATGGACGCTGAGTTTGATGATCTCTTGGTCACGTACAACGCCAATGTGCTGGAGCATAGAAATTTAGCGTGGCTGGGAGATGACGCCATGATTCTTTACAACGCATGTACCAGGCTGGTGGAGGAGAAGAGAGCAGCACATCCAGATGAAACACTTGATGACTTTGAGCTCGAGATGCGCTTGCTCACCGAAGATGAAAGGAGAACTCTCCACGAAGCGGTGATTTCCTTGGCAAAAGAGAGACTTGGTGTTCAACCTTTAGAGACAGGCGAAGGCTCGGGGATCGCGCATCACGAGGCAAGTGTTGAAGCTGTAATTCCAACATTGCCCGAAACCACTGGTGCGGTAGATCCCCCATCCGTTCCTGCGTATAACCCCGACCAGCCGCTATTATCTTCCGCCGATGATTCTGCCCATATCCCGGTCCAGACTAAGGAAGGTATTTGAACGCTTCCCGCATTTTAGTTGTGAAGAACCTTAAGTAACATACTTGGCTAACAATCTTCGCTTTGTCGCATTTCAGTGACTGAAGTCGTTGTTTCTGCACCTCTTGCACTATCGGTTCCATATCAAACGCAAGGGGCTTTTGTTACTGAAGCCATCACGACTTATACCTTGGTTGGCGAAGAGGGAGATGCAAACATGTTTTCTTTTAGCGCTCAAATGATCGAGGAGCTTCTTAATGAACCCATCAATCCCTCAGTTAATCCGTCCGATGCAATGAGTGGGGCTGCTCCGGCCGTTAGTTCATCTATGCCAGCTACTGGTACATCCGATGTGGCCCAAGCATCCCGCGAGGACGAAGTTCTTGCTGAGATTGATGCCGAGATGGCAGCAGGGACTGCTGGTATGAATCCGTCAGGGCCTGCCCCATTAATGGTGATCTCACCGGGCGATACTGTAGTTATTGAAGCTGCTCCTGCCCCACTTCCCGTTACTGCTCCCATGCCTTCAACTCGGCCTCCGAGAAGAATTCCCGTCGCCTCAAGCTCTGAGGAAGACGTTGATATTATGTCGCTACCGGAGGACAAGCCTGAAAAGAGTAAACGGTCGAGGGGAAAATCAGGCAGCGGATCTGGCGGAGCTACCCCGAAGAAGAAAATAAGGAAGAAGAAAGATTGAACTCTTTCTTTAATTTTCCGTTGCATGGGGTAGTATTTTGTTGACTTTTCTGTAGCCGTGTATAGATGTGGATTCGGCTCCCACTAGTAGAAATTTTTTGAACCACTTTGTAATCAGACTCTTTTTGTTGATAGTGGAAATGAGAATGTATTCCCTTTTGTCTTCAACTTGTTATGTGTTATGGTTCTGCCCCCAGTATTGGGGATAAGTGTGGAGTTGACGTACGTTTATACTCCACCTCGCGCTCTGGGAGTACGGAGTTAAGTAAATGTTTATACTCCGCCTCGCACTCTGGGAGTACGGAGTTGAATAATGTTTATACTCCATCTCGCGCTCTCGGAGTCTGGAGTTTGTTGATATTGATACCCAGCTCGCGCTCTCGGAGTACTCTGGGGTTTTGTGAATGTTTATACTCGGCCTCGCGCTCTGGGAGTACGGAGTTGAATGAATGTTTATACTCCATCTCGCGCTCTCAGAGTCTGGAGTTTGTTGATATTGATACCCAGCTCGCGCTCTCGGAGTCTAGAGTTTGTTGATATTGATACCCAGCTCGCGCTCTCGGAGTACTCTGGGATTTTGTAAATGTTTATACTCTGCCTCGCACTCTGGGAGTACGGAGTTAAGTAAAATGTTTATACTCCGCCTCGCACTCTGGGAGTACGGAGTTAGGAAAATGTTTATACTCCGCCTCGCACTCTGGGAGTACGGAGTTAAGGAATGTTTATACTCCGCCTCGCACTCTGGGAGTACGGAGTTAAGTAAAAAGTTTGTACCCAGCTCGCGCTCTCGGAGTACTCTGGGATTTTTTTAATGTTTATACTCCGCCTCGCGCTCTGGGAGTACGGAGTTAAGTAAAAGGTTGTCGTGTATCAACCCATTTCTGGCCTTATGTGATGGCTTGCCCCCGAGCTCGGGTTTCATTTAGCGAGTGGTTGATTGCTTCATAGCCACTCCCTACTTGAATAAATTCCATTGTGTGATGGAATTTAGCTCTTCGTGCATCGTGATGTTGTACATTATATTTAATGACTCACGGCTCTGGCTCGAAGAGATGGCATTTTATTGCTGAAATAAGAAAACATGGCAAAGTCAGTTGCCTTATTACAAATTCTAATTTCGAAATGCAGAAACAAATTTAAAAAATGGAATTTAAACTAAATGGATAAACATAGCTGTTATGTGCAATAGCGACGAAGACTTTCGCTATCCCAGGCCTTTGGTGAAGCTAGACCATCAACGGTCATTAACTCATATATACCATCCCCGAGCTTCTGCTTAATCTCGTGTAACCCTTTCCATGTTGGTTTCATGTGTGGGAGTGCCGGATATTCTTTTTTAATGACAATCTTATTGTGTTCAAAAGTTTTAAGTCGGTCATTGGCATTGCGTAATCGGGCGACTCGATTTCGGCGTATGATTGTTCTCGAGTCAACCTGGTCGCCCTGGACGACTCCAACTCCGTTGATGGTAGGGAACTTTAAAGTTAAGCACCACGGGGCAATTACGGCTCTGAATTCAGCAAGGGCAGGTCGTCCTAAGAAAGCGTTGTATGGCAAGACTATGTTCAACACAGCGAACTGTAATGTCCGAACTCTCCTATGTTCCTCGGATCCCAACTTAACTGGTAACTTCACCATCCCAATAGGTATGGTAGCGCTACCGTTGAATCCATGGAGGTGAGTTTGGCAAGGTTCCAAATCCCTGGCTTTCATCCTCATTTGATTATAAGCATGTATAAAAAGGATATTCACAGAGCTCCCGCAGTCAATCAGTATCCTCTTCATCCAAGCTGGACCTACTTGCGCCGATATCACGAGTGGATCAGTAGTCGGGCTTCCGACATAATCAATATTGTTGTCTCGGAAAGTGATGTCGTTAGTCATCGCTCTCTTTCGTTTGGTCGAAGGTCTATCGTCCAAGTTATCATCATACTCGAGGTTCGAATGCTTGATTAAGTTGTCATATGATTCCATTTCTTCCCAGCTTCGATTCGCTGGACGAGGATCACTACTTATAGCATTTATGACTAGCCTTCCACCCGTATGAGCGGGTTCCTCTTGTCTTTCTTGATCTTGTGCACGATTCTGATTTGACGGACCCGCACCACCAGACTGCGGCGCCCGCACAAACTGATCTAACTTCCTCTCCCTGATCAACTTCTCAATGAGGTCCTGCAAGTGTCGACACTCATTGGTATTGTGGCCATAACTTTCATGAAATCTACAAAACTTCCCTGTTTGAATCTGCCTCTCCGACGATTGCTTCGGAGCCGGCCTCTTGTATTGCATGGTATTGCAAGTCTGTAGGTACACATTCTCCAACGATGTATTCAATGATGTGTAATTATCGAACATCGGAGCCTCACGCCGTGGGCCACGATTTGGGTCTCTTTTCTTACCTTGACCACTGTTGCCTCTTGGCTAAGTTTGTTTATTCTGGATATTTAATTGAACTTTTCCGGAATTCTCACCGGACTGTTTAACTGCTACATTGTTTTGTATTCCTTCACTTCCGGGCTTCGCATCGTCCTGCTTCCTAGACTGTTTCGCGTCCTCTTGCCGTAAGAATTGAGCGGCTTTGGAGTAGAAACGGTCCAACGATGCGGGTGGTTTTCTAGCTAACCAGTTTCCAAACTCAGAATCGGGATCGATTCCCTTTGTCAATGCCATTAAAATTGAGTTATCGTTGGGATTACTAATTTCCACACATGCCGCATGGAATCTCTCCAAGTAACGCCTTAACGTTTCCCCACGGGCTTGGGTAACATTGGACAGGGTGTTAACATCTTTGGGTCTAGCGACATGCATGCGAAATTGTTCAACAAATTTCTTAGCCAATTGATCAAATGAAGAGATAGATCTTGGAGGTAATCTTGTAAACCACATTGTTGCAATTCCTCCCAGTGAGATGGGGAAACTTCGACATTTCACTGCATCGTCGGCCCTTGTGGCACTCATTGACCATTCATATTTCAAAATGTGTTGATTGGGATCAAAATTTCCTTCGTACATAGGGAGAGTTGGCATTCTGAATCGCCGAGGAGGTTCAGCGTACAGTATCTCGTCCGTGAAAGGAGTATGGCTTCGAGAAATCCCCCAATCGTCGTTGGTAAGACCTTGCCTTTCGCGGATCATCTGACGTATCATAGTCGAAATGTCGGGCATTGCTACATTTTGGGCCTGCTGAGCTAAGGTGTGGTCGGGTTCCACAGCGCGAGTTCGGACCGGGCGCTGTCGACGGTCCAAATTTCGCCTCCTTGGCTCAGCGTCTTCTGAGACGTATGGTTCAGGAGTACGCCCACGTTGCTGATTATTTGGCTCTGAAAGATTTCGGGTATCAACCCTTGTTTCTATTGTGGCAGCTGCGGCATGGTTGTCCGTGGTATGCTATGTAGTAGGGCCTCCTTGTGTTGAGGGCCCGGCCTGAAAGCTAGTCGACGGTCCTGCCCTCAACTGTCCAACAGTCAAGGCGGGTTGATATCCGGCCGTTTGTGCATGACTCCCGTCTAATTGAGGACGGGTAGATCTGTGATAGTAGTCCGATGAGGCGGAACTTTCAATAGATGATCGGGAGATATCATCCCGTCTGGACCTTCTGCGGCCTTGGCGGTTCCGTTGGTTTGTTAATTCAATATTAGCACGCAACTGTTCGGCCAATTGTTGCCGACTTTGAGTCAGCTCTTTAGTGCTTAGAATTGTCTGACCCCTTTTCTGAATGACCAGGGGCTCTATTTATAGGTGTAGGAGGCTGATATTTCACCTAAATTCGGGGAGACCAGTTCTGGCTCGTGAGGGGGCCCACATGGCCGAAATCTGGAGATCTGGGCCCACTTTGGGATCGATTCGACCCTTGGTTCGAATCGATCAAGAAATCATCCAATCGAGCTGAAATTTGGTGTGAACATCCTTCATTATGTGTTTGAGCTTCTGTGAAAATTTCATGTCATTTGGACTTGTGGATCTTGAGTTATGATCGATTCAAGGTCAAGCACTCGGCTGAAATGCATCTTCGAATCGATCCCCTTTTGACTTGGTTCCTTCGAATTGATCACTCCGACTCGAGATGTTGGATTCGAACGTATGCTCGTTCGAATCGAGTATGCTATGCCGTATCCACTTGATTCGAAGTTACCCCTGCTGGATGGATTCGAAGACCTTCTACCTCATTGGATTCAAAGACCTTCTACCTCGTTGGATTCGAAGACCTTCTACCTCGTTGGATTCGAACAGAGGGCATGCCCGATGGAGTCGAAGTTGAGTTATATCCCCTGGATTCGAGGCTCTTTTTCTTTATGGATTCGAGGTGTAGAAATTCGATGGATTCGAACAGGGGCGAACTTGATGGTTTCGAAGACAGGGTTTGCTTTGATGGATTCGAAGAAGGGTTATGCTTCGTGGATTCGAAGCTCCTCCTCTCGAGGGATTCGAACCTAAGGCTACTTTAGATGGATTCGAACCATGCTATCTTCTGATGGATACGAACTAAGGAAATAGCAATCGATTCGGGGTAAACCTATGTTGATGGATTCGAATCATAGGCTCGGCCTATGGATTCGAACTTAGGCCATTTACTTCATTTTTCATCAACGATAACTTGGTCATACGAACTCGGATTGACTTGAAACTTGGATCGTTGGTTCCCATGGCTTTGCTTGACGTGCCTTATCAATTGTAGCCCGATCCGGACTCGGACAAATTTCATCGATATTCATAGCGATCCTTGCGCGTAGCTGGTCTTCGAGACGATCTGTCACCGGTTTCTAGTTAAGTCCTTGGTGTCACGGCCTTTCCAAAAGGCGGGATAACAATTATATATTAAACTGATCAGCTCAGAAATACCTTCATAATGCATAATTCTTATTTTTATTAAAAATTCGTTTTTATTTACTTTATATTAAGAGTGTTGAATATGTGGATTATTATAACAGAGTGTATACTCTTTATCGCATATTGACAACTAAGGAAATGGTTACTGCTACTCGACATTTATGAGAAACTCGTAGTTTATTTTTAATGTATGAGTTATTGATATACGTTCTAATGTGTTTTGTGTCCATTTTAGATTTGGTTGATTTTATTTCATCTTAAGTAATCAGTATCTATGTTAGAGCGTTCGAATCATATCCAATACTCACATAAAACTGGTTTAATTTTGAGTTTATGGAACTTATTTTCATAACATAAATTTAATAACCATTATTCGTTGATCCCAAACTCCTTTGGGCGATCCAGATCCCTCATGATCGAATCTTATGTGATACCTCTCGATTCACATAACCTGTTAGCTCTTTGACCTAGGACATATTGGGGTTTCATATTAATTTTTATCCTTTATGATTTAGTAAACTGTGTTTTAGATGAAACTAAATTTAACATATGTACTTACTCTTAAGTCAAGGGGTTAGATGTATCCTACCACCCACGGAAAGTCGGAATTATGAAGGTGTTCTTACCACCCGTGGAAAGCAAGTTCTTATAGTGAAATTTTGTACAGAGTACAGACTGGACGTAGGATTGGATATCCGAACCAGTATAAAAATTGTTGTTGACATTTACTTTATTACTTTTATTTCTGCTTTGCATTTATTTATATAATTATCTTTCTATATCTGTGATTATGACCAAATAACTTTGAAAATTACAAGTTAACTATAAAATGGTTAACATACACTATTCATTCCTCTCTAGTGCATTGGTAGCCTTAAGATTCATTCCACATAATGTGTTAGGGTAACTCACACATCCCACCATTAACTCCAGAATAACGCTTCAAATAACCATTTGCTCTATCGTTACTTTCTTCATTATCATTTTGATGCTTTGTACATCACTCTTCGTATAATGCTAAAATCCTATAACATCTTGATAACATATCAATTGCATTGTCATATGATTATTACCATTAAAATACTATGATGAGTTCTATCAGCTTTAATCTCTAAGTTGTTTAAATATTAACTAAGGACCGAGTTAACACCTTAGGTCTCACAATAGAATTTCGATGTGTTCTGAAATAACTTAGTTATGATTTATAAATTATATAAATGTAGTGATTAATATAAATGCTATATTAATTTATGTTCTATGGAAAAATGTTTATTAATTTAAATATATTATTGTTATATATTTATTTAACTATGGCCTTAAAGTTATTTAAATAAATAATATATTTATTTAAAAACATATGTAGATATATTATTAGGTCAATTGATTAATTGTTAATCAAAATTGGTTTTAATATTTATATTAATATATATTTAATAGAGATAATGTATTAATCGGATTAATTAATAATAGTGTGGTCCACTTTTTGAGGAGATATTTTTAAGAAATTTGTATCTTTTTTGTCTCATAAATAGCGACTCATTCTTTCATTATCTTAATAGATAAACAACACAAAGTACTCCATTGCTAGGTTAGCTTAGAAAGGATTTTGTACCTCTTTTCTAAGATTGAAAAGAGTTTCGGGAAGATCAAAGCGTTGAAGATCAACGTAATAACCAAAGGCATGATTATTACTGTACAAACTCTCTTTTTAAATTCATCAAAATTGATATACTACAGTTTCTTTCATAAACATGATTTTTATATTTATAGTTTCCAATATTATTTATTATATACATACATGTATGTATATTAGTTTTTTAAGCGAAATGGTTATGTAGATTGGATCTGCACAGCTATAATACTAAATTAAATAAAGGTTCCGATCAAAAATCCTAATCGATGGCAACAAAATATTTAGCTAGGAGTTTCAGTTCATATAAGCAAGGCTAAATAATATACGACCCTATCTTTAAATAAATAGTATAATCAGGTACTACTACCTTATATAGCAGTGGACAACTGAACAAAAACAGTAGGCATGACTTCCAGAGAACATAGGAACTAATCTCTACGAGCACCATCATCAGTATCCATATTGGCAGCCTGAATTGCTTCATAAGTATCAACCGACTCAGCTTAATCCTGCCTATCAATGACCATCAGGGATAAAGCCTGAAGTCTAAACCTATCCATGATTTAAAATGAAATAAGATTTTTTAACATAGTTGTTTGGGATTTTTATGCTTGTTATCAAAGCATCTGAGGTTTCTCTCAGTCTAGATAACCCAACAGAAAGCAAGTAAAAACTTGTCCTTGCAATCTTTGGTGTGAGAATTGTATTGCCCGTAATCATAGTGAGATATAATATGGGGGACGTCTCTAAATAAATGTGTAGAGAAGGTATTCGAGACATAAAAGGCTAGATCACAGTCTAAGGAAGGATGGATGATATTCTAGGCGGGGCTATGGCATATAACGCAAGTGGAGCCGATGTTCATACCCTTGTGGATCAGAAGATCTTTGGTATTAATCTTCCCACGGACAAGAAGCCACATGAGTATCCTGACACGAAGGGGATTTGTTTTTCCAGAGCCTGGGGAAGGAGAAGTAACGTTTAGAGTTGTTTATTTAGTTGTAAAGAGATTTGGCAGTGTATAGACCATTGCTCATAAGGCTTCAATGAACTTTATCTAGGGTCTAGATGAGGCTATGGGTGCACAACCAATGAGAGAAGCTGATGTAGTTGGGTAAGAGCAGGACCAGTTATATCATGTTTGAATTGGAAGTAGGTCACTCTATGGTTGATGGCCTCAGTAATAGATATGGAGTGGTTGTTGGCTAGGATGTAGAGATCTAGAAGGAGGATTTGAGTGGGATGCCATGAAGCCAACATCATTCTAGAAGTTGCATTATTCTCCATTACCAATGGTGATATGCAGACCTTGCTTGATCTAGAATAGGGATGGCTTGGCACCAGCCTAAAATGTGGAGATGTAATAGGTGGGTTGGTGAAGAGTGAAAGTTACCATCAAACAGACATCTCCATATCCACTTAGCGTGCAATGCCATATTAAAAAAACGAAGATTTATTACTCCCAACCCGCCCTTAGAGATAGATTTACATATAGTTTCTAATGCACAATATAGCAAGAAGGGGAGGATTTGTTTCTGCCATGCTAAAGAAATTTCCTACGAATCTATTCAATCTTGGAAATAACTCAGTTATGAGCCTTATGGAATGACAACTAGTAGGTAGGGATCACAGAAAGGACTAAGTTCAGAAGTACTAGTCTGCCAGCCCAAGACAGAGAAGAGGCTTTTCAAGTGGCCAGATGATTGGAAATCCTAGATATCAGAGGAAGCCTGTCATTGTTGTGTAGCTTAGTAGGACGAATGGTTATTCCAAGATATAAGATTGGGAGTGGTCGAGCTTAAAGTTTAATAATTTTGCAATCTAGGCGCCGATGTAGTCTTCACTTCCCACTATAATGACAAAACTTTTGGAAAAGTTTATTATTAATCTAGTGACCAGTTCAAATGAGTAAAGGAGGAATTTTAGGTTGTGGATTTAGGAAGCAGCTGGTGCAGCAAACAGGATAGTGTCATCGGCGTATTGGATATACTAAGGTTAGACAGCGGGTGGGAGATTCCAAAAGGAAGTTGGTTAGATATGGAAAGCTTGTTCATTCTATAAAAGACGTCCCCAGCCAAGACAAATAGAAAGGGAGAGAGGATCTCGCTAGCGCAGCCCATGATGAGCCTTGATCAAACCACCATCTCGACCATTGACCGAGATGGAAGACATACTGTGTAAAGGATATTTCTAATCCATTCAGTCCAATGATGCGAGAAACAACGGTGAGATAGGGTTTCAATAATAAATTACCAACCGCATCAAATGCTTTAGAGAAATCAAGCTTAATCAGGGCGCATGGCGCGTTGGAGGTGTGAAAATGGGAGATATCTTCTTAGGTTATGGCCATACAGTCAAAGATGGACCTGCTATAGATGAATGTGGATTTTCTCAAAGCCAACCAATGAGGAGATGCGGGTTTTGAGTCTGTTCGCCAGGGCATTAGTAATCAGTTTGAAAGAGGTGTTGAGGAGGCTAACGGGCCTGAAATCCTACAAAGATTTGGCTCTAGGCATCTTAGGTATTAGAACGATGTTGGCATAGGGGTTATGGTAGAATTCCATGAACATATCAATGACATCTTACTTGATAACGTGCCAAAATTTCTTATAGAAAAGCGGACCAAAGCCATCAGGCCCTAGAGCTTTATTGTCATTTATCTCATTTATAGCAGCCAAAATCTCATCCTTCATGAAAGGATAGTCTAACAATAGATGGATGGTTGGGATTCGAAGGGCTCAAGAGTTCATGGTTGAAGGAGGTGAATGGGCGGTTAAGGTCACCTTGCTCATGTTAAGCAACACCATTATGGATAATTTTGTGTATTAGATTCGATCTTCTTCTGCCATTGGCGATCTTATGGAAGTAGGCGGTGTTTTTGTAAATGATATTTTTTTCTTACTTTCATAGGAGCGTTGTCTCCACCCAATCTCTTCTTCGGATAACCAGGAAACATAGGAGTGTTGTCTCTACCCAATCTCTTCTTACTTCATCGGCCTTTCCAATTCAGCCTCAAGGTTGCTCAATATGAGGTTCTCATCAAAGGTTAGGGGTCTGGATTTCTCAAGGATGTTAAGATTTAGGATTTCATTTTAAAGATTTAGCTTCCTGGATCTAAGAGATCCCCATATCAAAGAAGACCAAGATCTAAGGTGCTTGCGAAGGAAACAGAGCTTGTTAACGAGAGAGGTAGATGTTAAGGGAAGGTTGGTGGCTTCCAGCCATAAATTAGCAACCATGGAATCAAAACTAGGCTTAAGGAGCCATAGATTCTCAAATCGAAATATGGATCTGGGAAGTGCGTCTTTCCCAGAGTTATATATGTATATCAGTTTTAATAAGTATGTACTAAAAACATATTTTAATTTCTAAACAAGTATCTGTATCGTGTTTTTAATACTTTATTACATAACTATAAATACAAAAGAAAGTTTTAGTATATTTCTATATTGATTTACTATTGATATAATTTCTCATGCAATTAATAAATACTAACAAACTCGTTTCGATTTTCAAATAAAAAAATATTTTTTCATTTAAAACTATTTTATTGCATAACTATTAAAATGCAAAATTTGTTAATATATTAATCATTGAATTTAATGTTTATATAATAACATTGGTAGTTATTAAATAAAAATATACTATATTACCGAACTATATATATACATATATATAAACATGATGTACATTAAATTATACATTTTAAACATATTAATGTGTATATAATGTTTTCCCAAATTTTAAATATTATATGGTTTTTTATCTTAACAAAAAAACAAAACATTATTACCAGAAATTATAACCATTATATATTCACATGGTTATAAGATATTTTACCATACAATATTTGATTATAGATATCTACATACTTTTAAATACATATGTGTATGCATTTATTAATGCATATGTCATAATTATAAATATTAACCATATTTATAAATTATTTTCATGCAAAATTAAATTAGGAAATATCTATTTTTGTAGAAGTATATACACACATGTATTATTTATATGATATGTATTTATACATGTATTAATATAAATATATAAATAAACGCGCACTCACGCGCACGTGCACACACAATATGTGTGTGTGTATTAATTAGGCAAGTATACTCATGCATTCTCATATTACTATATGCTATTATAGGCCCCAATATAATAGATATTGTATATCCATTGCTAGTCATAGATGAAGTGATGTTCACGATAATATTATGATATTAGATTAAATTAGTTTATTTAAATTAATATATTTAAAAAATATTATAAATTTTTTAATTCAAATTTAATTTTAATTCGAAATATTAAAATGAAACCAAATACATCCAATATGATTAAATAAAATACTCATTATTTATAGTATCACATGTTAGTTATTTCTATTTTAATTAAATAAGAGGAATTTTTGAAATTTGCCATATCCATGCTTTCACCACGTTACACTTTATCCAACATGTTAACGGTGTCCATGAAACTTACTTCTTCGAATTTTGTCTACCCACTCGATCAAATGCCCCACCTCTATACCCATACTACCAATGAGTATTACTAACGAATACCGTCTGGTAATACGGAGAATGAGGCTTGTTAGGGATGACCACACGTAAATATTCCCTTGGGCTAACAATGGTACGTATTCTTACCACAAAGAAATCTTCAAACATACGTACTTGGTATCAGAACAAAGTAATAATAAGGTGGGTTTTCCAGAACAGAACAATAAACATATATAATAAACACAAAGTCACAGATCGCAGCAGAAAAATATACAACACATAACACTAAACTCCAAGTCGAATTTAATTTATACAACCTATAACCATATCATCAATATAAATACAAGGAAATATCCAAAGGAAAATATACACAAACAACATCTCATAACTCAATATAATACTTACATACATACATACATACACATACACACACTTGTCTCCTATGAACCCCAACATCCAAAATGGCTAATGTCCCTATACCTAAAAAGTCTCAAACTAACCGGAGTATTGTATAAATAATAAATGAATCAAACTATATCTAAATCAGAATGGTAAGAACATGATGATGATCCTCGGAAATATATGATATAAGCATTGCCAAAACATATAATATCAACTAACATATGTGAGATATATGCATACACAAGCAACCAAACTCAACCAATTATCCATTCAATTTATCTCACACAATTAACTAAGACATATAATGGAAATAATGGCAAAAGCCTAGATATGTGAGTTAAGAAGCAACTCAATGCCTCAATGTTTCACCTAATATTTTAATACCCGTAGAATATCTCTAATACTATAATGACACACTGTCGCAACTCTAATCAACTAAGTCTCACATCAATGCCTTTATTATTAATTAAACATTTATTAAGGCACTCAAATAAATTTGATTATTGATTAGTTTAGTAGCTACGTTCATCCTAGGTTACGTATTAACCTAATACCAGAAGATGAGTTCCTCGCTTGAGGTATCACTATCTCTACTAAAAAATGTGAGCGTCCTCACACAATCTATTTGCTGCACAAATAATCCTCACCTCATTAGCAATCCTCGCTTCCATTAGCCTCGTAAAATTATTTGCCTAAACCTCGCTATTGTGCCCGTGTAGCAGACTATTTGACCAATGACAATGGGACCAAATTGTCATGACTCAAGACGCTACCCCAACGTCGATCAACTAGGATGGATAACTAGCTCATCTGATAACTAACGCAATAGCCATCATATTTTAATTTTACTCATGAAGTCCTCGCTCATGGTAAACCCCTTTGGTTTTTGTTTCCTGTCCCAAATGTCAATTATATATGAGCAACTCATTTAACAAAAAGTGTATACCATTGAAATATCAAATTATAAGTATTTTCCCAATTCAAAATATTTCCAATTCCAAGTATATAATTCAAAATCAATATTTATAAACCCTTATTTATTTTCAAATCCATTTATAACACCTTTGGAAATCAATTTATACACGGATTTTCTTTTTATAATCTTTTTGAGTATTTTATATTAAAATTCCAATTTATGAAATTTAACTTCATAAGTAGTACTCAGGATTCCTTATTCTCTTCATTATCCTTTACATGCTTCGTAATAATAATTTATTGGACTATAATTCACTTTTTATAAAAAAAATCCCAACTATTTACACAAAATTATCAATATATATATGTATATAAATAATATTCACTTGAAAAATGAGTTATGAAATTCCCTTTTCAAAATAATTTAGCTCAAATACCCTTGTAATCATTTCCAAAGAATTTAAATCCATTTCTCTTTATTTAGAATAATCGTCTACAAGATATATTACTTCCGAAAGTTACAGTGACAATAAATGTAATAATAAGCATTCATTTAAAGTTATAAAAATGTCATATATTCCAATGTTATGGAAAATTCTTTATTTTCATTTTTAAAAGAACTTTTACATCCAAAATAATTTCGAATAAATTATTTTGTTTCTCGGCCACTTTTATTTATTTATAAACATACTTCAATCTATTTTCAAAACCCCTTAAATAATTTTCCAATGCTTACGAAAATCTTTTAAAACAAGAAAATCAATCGAACATCCATAATGTAAATCGTGGAGCGAAATTCTTCAAAATCATCAACAAATCATTAACATAAATTTTCATCATATGGCAGAGTCGAATTCCATCGAATTTCGATCATCCATATAATGCACACTCAAAATAAATAACTACACAAATCAAAATGCAATCGAACATCATCTCCTTTTCATTTTGACGATCCAACCAACATAAAATCTCAACATCAAATCCAAATTCATACCCGACATAGCACAAGGAATCAAATTTCACAAACAACCATTTCAACAAACAATTCCATAAATAATCGTGATTATATATATATATATATATATCTTATATATAAAGCAAATACTTTGGTCAATGGGTCAAAGTGAAGCTTTTTGTGTTTTTCCAAAATAGCCCATGTATATTATCGAAGAAAAAGCAAAATACAAGGACAATTTTGTCATCCCATTGCACATGTTCTTATACTCCCTTTTCATGTACATTGATTGTTTTCACGTTTCTCCATACTTCTACCAATCCACAACTACTCCAGCTATTCTCAATGCCCAAAAAAACCTTAGCTGCTTCAAATCAACTTCTTCCATGTTTCTTTATTTGGCTTCCGATCACTCTTTCCTTCACCCATCCTCCCTTCCTTTTTACTAATCACCATTGTCAAACGATCCAATCTCTTATTTCATATTGATTTCCTTAGCATCTAAGGTACAATTATTTTTCATTTGGTGAAATTATTTGGTGCATTCATTGTTGATTTATGCTCAATTGGCACAATTCACGATGAAATTTCAGCAATATGGACTCATAGAGTGCGAAGGTACGAACTCGGTAACTTATTCCCTATAGGTAGGTTTAGATTTATCAATTGTTTTAATGTAATTTAATTTTTCTAATAATTAGTGCAAGTTGCTTTCTCTTCTTCCTCTTTTTATCCTTTTTTTCAGGCAAGCTGAACGTGTTTTCTCTTTGTAACTTTTACTATCTAGAATTGGTAGACCTTTGCTTAAATCATTGCTACAATTTCTCCATGGTTTGACTATTGCAAGGAATTTGAAGATGTGGTTGTTAGACTATTAGAACTTGTGAAATTATGTATGATCGATTATAGTTTAATTTATTTCCATTTAACGAGTAAACAAAAATTAGGATCAAGCGAATTTGTTCAATTTATTCATATTAGAATTTAATCATTAGTTATGGCATGTTGGTTGTCTAATCTACTAAGTTATGTTGATGAAGATTGTTGTCTACTATATTTCTTTATTATTTTTATATCTTTAGCATATACAGTTGCATGGGATAAAGTTGATAAGAATAGAACAATAATTAAATGTAAACGAAGATAAACATTGGGATTTGCATTTATGATTTCAGTATAGAGAAACTTTTAAAAACAAACCATGTATTCTAACTTGAATGCATGCAGTCTTTAACTATGATTGTAACCTTATTGTTAAAATGTCTAACCACATTTAGCTATCTTGATAACTACGTTACCTTTGTTAGTGAATATGCTTAGTGAAGTATTAGAGGGACTAAATATACAGATGTAATTTGTCAAATGTTGGATTTCCTTGTTTCTACCTTTTCATTTGTTATTCACAAAAACCACAAACTCCTCACCCTTTTAAAATTAATCATGCATAAGTAAAGCAGCAACGACGAAGTTAGGATGGAATTTACTCATAGGAAAAGAAATATTAAATGCAAGTAATAATGTCTTGATTTATTACTAGAACGATATACCATGACACTAAATTTTCTGACTAATCTATAAATTCTTTCAATAGGATTTCACTTTATAGGAGTAATTTTATCAAGTTTTATGCTAAAAAAATTTATGTTTTGTCTTCATTGTGCAGTGGCAGATGTTGATTGTCATGGTTATAAAGAAACCAAGAATGGGTCTAACAACCCGCGGTTTTGTGATTACCTGTTAATAAACTAAAATGTGATTTTAATTAAATTAAGGTTAATAATAATAATTTGGAGTGAAAAATTGATTTATAAACTGTTTATTTGAATAAACAATGAATTTGAGCAAAAAACTATTTTTGGTGTTTATGGAAATTTTGTTTGAAACAAATAATAAAATGTTGCTCATAAAATTTTAATGGTTTAAAATGTAAAAAATATTTTAATTTATAGTGTAACATAATTTATTTTATGATATGTTCATTTTACAAAATTGTATGTAAAAATTTGGTAGATTAAAGCTTTTTAAAACATAGAAAAATGGTTGAGAAAACTAGAAAATTTGGCTAAGTGTTTAACATTGCTTATTGGGTCCAAACCCATTATCTCATTTCTGAAATTAGCCTTGTGAATGAACTATACGTTCATTCTTTCTATCCTCCTCATTCTCTTCTTCTAACCTAGAAAGCTCTAAAACCCAAATAATGGTTTCTTCCCCAAATCTAAATCTAAGCTCCAAATTAATTAAAAATAAGGAGAAATTGGTAGCAAATCAAACTCTGCATGTATCTAGCTTCAATCCAAGACCAAAGCTTCAATCTTTGCTTGGTAAATCTGCTAATTTGCTACAAATAAATCCTAAGGTGAGTTATAAACTCACACTTCTAACTTAAACAAGCTAGCATGTCGATTATATGTTGTTTCTTTGTTGGTTGCTGAAACAAATTTTCTATCATTGAACCTGAAATGAATTTGGCTATATCTCCCTCGTTTCTTACCTATATTGGATGATTTTTAATATTCTAGAAAGTTCATACTTTGTACTAAAAGTTTCATGTTTTGAGTTTTATGAAATTTTGGAGTTAAATTGGTCAAAACTTTACTTCTTTGTTGCTGTCCCGAGAGCAAAACGATAGCGACAATGAATTTGGATCTGAAAATTGTTTGAGTCATAACTTTTTCATCCTTATCGAAATTAAATGATTTTTGATGTCCTGGAAAGCTTAGGAAATTTTCTACAACCTTTCTTTTAATTACTTTACAAAATTTTGATGTTCAAAAGGACGAAATTGGATTTGAAACAGTGGGTATATTTTAGGCTGCATATTTTCTAAGTTGAAACCAGAAATTAAATTTGCCATAACTCTTTCGTTAATTATCGTAATTAAATGATTATTAATGTTATGGAAAGCTTAGAATATCCTCTATAACTTTCACGTTTTGTGCTTTCTCAAATTTTGGGTTGAATAGGGGCGAACTGGCTAAACAAGCCGCTGGCCTTTGTTTTTCCTGTGCATTCACTTCCTGACATGAGTCCGACTTTGAGACGTCGCAGTTTCTTCGTCTCTTATCGGAACTCAGCGATTCTTTTTTCAGTTTAAAGTAAAAATGTTGAAATTTATTTCTACAAATTTTTAGGTCATTCTGACCATATTAACTTGTATATATTTGCTGTTGAACTTGCACTCACAGCTTGTTTTTATCGGAATTTTATAAGTTTAAACTTATGATGTTTTTCTGTATTTCTTGATGATTCTTTCTGGATTTCGTACACGGGTTTTATAAATGAGTTTTGAAATGTTTTTCAAGTAAATTGATTTTTGGAATAATTATTATATATTATTTTCAAGTATAAAATTTTAGTATCTCTATAATAAGTTAGATTGCAAAAGTGGTTTATAAAGTGATTTTAAATTGTTTTAAAAGCTCGTTTTCTCCAACCTATAATTTCTATACAAAATACACATTTTTGCACTGTCGAGCGAATGAGAAGGAGAGTTAAATGATTGGGTAAAACGCGTAGTATGGGATACGTGCGTTTATCTTATCGGTTAATTCCTGACTTGTCTGTTTGATTGTTTTGGCCTACAGGTCTAGTTTACCGATGATATGAGGTGAACCTTTTACTGCTTTGAGTGTGAAATTTACTAGCGGTTAGTAAATCGTTTAGTGTAAACGGGTGGTATGGGACACACGTTAACACTTTTTGGGTTCCTTTCTGAGAGTTTGTGACACATTTGCCTGTTGGTGTGCCAGTACTAGATCTTCGGGTCATTTGCCATTACGGCGTATTTGTCTTCGGACGTTTGCCATTGCGACGTATCTGTCTTCGGACGTTTGCCATTGCGGCGTATTTGTCTTTTGATGTTTGCCTTTGGGCGAGGTACATATTATGTGAAACAGTACTCGGCAAAAATAGCACGTGCAAAACCTTTTTGAGATGATTTTTACCCTTGTGTGTCGTCATTTTGGAATTGGTCCTTTGAACCATTCGGTGGCTATTACTTCGGGATTTTTGGACTCTTGGAAGTTCTTTTGAGATTTCCATTGCCTACACTGGCGTGTTGAGATTTGCCTTTTGGCGTGTATATATATATATATATATATATTAAGATTGCCTATTGGCACTATTTATGGGATTTGCCTTTTGGCGTTATATGAGATTTTTATCCCTTTGTTGACATTTGCTTTATGGCTTATGTCGAGATGGCTTTTGCTTATGTTTTCCTTGGAGTTGCCGATATGGCGGGTTTGGGAATTACTCTTTTAGGAGTTTACATTATACCATTCCCTAAACCATTCTTATTTGATTTATGATTGCCGATGATATGAGGCATGCTACATTTTAGCGATTCATGAGATTTTTCGTCTCCTTTGTTTTTTGTGCTTATTGAAGCAATAGTGTTCTATCACCTAGTGTAACCATATATGCCATACATGACGCGTATCCTCCATATGTCTATGGTTAGCTTTCTTATTGTTTCTTCTTGTTTAAGAAGAACATCACTATGCTCTTATGCTCTATTATTCTGCTATCACCTTTTACTGATTTGTTTAGCTAGACTGACCCGTGTTTTTTTTTGTACTCGGGTCAGACCGAGGTGTTTCGGGTTAGGTACATTTAGACTTAGCCTATTTTGCTTCCGCATGGACTTATCTCTTAGCTTCTTTTGTTTAGTTTTTTTTGTGTAGTCCTTTTTGTTGGCACTCTGATGTATATTCTTTTGACCCATGTTTGGGTTGTGGTCGTCATACCACTTTGATGTATCATTTTGGATTGTACTAGTGATTGTATCTGTACTTATGCATATGTATGCAATTCTGCTATTCTGTGATGTTATTTACATTTAAGTTGTTATGTTTTGTTCTGATAGATCCGTTAGCCATTATAGTTTTGTATTAAATATTTATTGGATATGTCGATCCACTTGAGAAGAAAAAAAATATAGCACTTATCGAAGTATTCAGTAGATAGTTAAGACAAGGCTATAGATGGTCGCTCATATCCAGCTTTATTCTTCGCATTAGCAGACGGTATTACCTCGTAATACTCTCTGTTAATATGGGTCTTAGAGTGGGGCGTCACAATGGGTGCTATGTATGTCAGAATTGATGAGTAAGCATGCATTTGATTAAATCATTATTTTTTATAAATTTCTCCACTGTTTTCTTTAGTGCACTAGAATATGAATAAGAATTTGGATCTTTGTGAAACAGGTACAATTGCTATATATAATTTTGAAAAAGCTGTAGGAAAATGTTCAATATATGGTTCACAAGTTGATTTATTTTTTAGCTTTTAGTTGCTCTTCTAATATTTATGTAAAAAAGTTGTAGTCATGAGAGTCTAGGAAAAATATTTTTTTATTGATGGTATTTTGATTATAGAAAAATAAAATATTATTGAAAATCATGCAAGTTTAATGGAATTAGATTTTCCCATAAGTAACTATTTTAATAAAAGCAACAAAGTAATTTTGTTAATATGCATTTGAATTAACGAGAGTTTACTATGTTTTTATATTTATAAGCAATAGTTTATATGATCCGTATGAACTGCAAAATAGGAATGTCAGAACATTGTGTTTATAATGGCCAAACTGTATTGACCACGGCTATGACTCTAATACCCTTTTAGATTTTCAAGGTCACCATCACTTTTTCCATACAAGACTATACCAATCAAAAGCCAACAAGAATATCTTGGTGACATAAGGAGGTTCGAGAGATATAGGGGCATGTTATCATTTTTGTTTATGGTGTCATTAGGTTAGTTGCTGATTATGTTAACATGTTTGTGTTTCTATGAAATGGTGGTAAGGTAGATAAATAAATCCTTTTGTAGAATGGATATTTCTTATTCAAAATTTAGCCTTTGATGAGAAACATGCTGGACAAGGGATATCAGACATATACGGAGGTCTTGCAGTACGGAGGTTGTGACACCCCACCCCGAGACCCACATTAACAAAGAGCATTACAGAGCAATAATGTCTGTTAATGTATAGAATAGGGCTGCTTAGGAGCGACCATCCATAAGATTTGTCTTAAACAAGTATTGAATACGTCGATTGGGTGCTCTACAACGGGTGACTAACCTGAAACAACTCGGTTTGACCCGAGTATATTAAAATACACGGGTCAGTCTAGCTTAAATAAAATGATTAGCACAAGATAGATGAAGTACAGGGATAAACGATAATATTTCTTCTCGAAAGAGAAGAAGCAACACCATATATATATATATATATATATATATATATATATATATCAATTACTCATGTGAGATGGTATCATCGAGATATCATATTAAAATTTCTCGAAAGAGGCAAGATCAACCACAACATCAATTAGACACAAATAATCACCTCATATCATCGATATCCACAAAAACCAATATAATGGCTTCCATCAACCATAACTCCTAAATAGGATATCACAAATCTCAAAAACCGGCCAAAGGATGGCAACCACAAATCACAATGTGTAGAACTCGGTTAAGAGTTCAAAACTCCAAAATGTAATCACCATATAATAAATCCTCAAACGACTCAAAGGCCCAATAATCTCGAAATGGTGAAAACATTCGGAAATCACAAATAAATCAAGAAATATCACAAAAGATGCACGTGTTTAACAAAATGGCCGAAGCTCGCCAAGTACTGTCTCACAAATATGGCGCCTAATATAAACGACCCGAAGGCCAAACGACACGAAGGCCAAACAACCCGAAGGTCAAACAACCCGAAGGTCCAGCATCTAAAAAGCCTAAATGACCCGAAGGTCCAATACTGAAAAACAACCCAAAGGTCCACGAAATGTGTATAGCTTCAATCAAATGAATCTGGAATTAACCGAAAACGTAAACGCATGTGTCCCATACCACATGTTTTACTAAATCGTTTAAATCACTTCCTCGTTCTTTCGAAGAGTGCAAAAATGTGTATTTTATACAGAAAATACTTTGCTTCGAGAAAACTAGTTTTAACATAATTTTTCTGAAATCGTTTGGAAATTCATGGCTTTGAAATTCTCTTTATTATAGAGAATATAAATTTTAAATATCTTCACAAATAATTATAAATGTTGTAAAATATTTATTTCAAAAGCTATTTTGTTATAAAAATCATTCCAAAATCGGTTTAGAAAACATGTGCTCAAAAACATCAAAAATCATCGAAAATCGGCATATGAAATCTACTCAAAAACTCATTAATCCGAAGTACGGATCAACAATAATTTTGGCTTACTTATTGAAAGGTTTAAGCCCTTCAAAACACTTTAAAATATTGAAAGAATTGGTCATAACAATCACTGGAATAAGTAGAATAAGCAAAACGGTGCACAGGAGAAACAACAGAATAACCTGGGCAAAGTAAAAAGGCATGGGTCGACCTTCATAAGGCTCGGGTCGACCTTGGGGAAGCAAGGGTCGACCCATATTTTTCTTAGGTCGACCCAAAGGTCGACCCCTAGCATTCCTGGGTCGACCTGATGGTCGCGAATTTTACAGGAAATTCTGCCTGTTCCAATCCCAACTTTGAGCACTGATTTCAGGCACTTCCAGGATGAATCAAGCTATGAAATTTGACATGCACATATAACTAAACATGGTCTATGATCCGGAAAGTATTTCACTCGATACTGGTATGAAACCAAAGAGATATTGGTTAACAAAGTTGAACCCCTACAAGCTTTTCACTGTAAACTACAAATTTCAATTTACAGTTTACAGTAAATCAAAAACACAACAGAAACTGAATCAAATTTCTTACAGGCAATTTGATTTGGCTAGAAATGTGAGTTACTACTCACCTTGATAAGATTTATAGCGATTTGAATTGTAAGCAGTGGTCCTTAGGCTTTGGAGAAACTTCAATTACATGGAGATGGAGAAAGAACAAACATGCAAATACAGAAAACAAAGTTACATCAAACCAAAGTTTCTCAAACTAGGAATTGATGAAATAATCTTATGGTTTGAATGGATCACCTGTTAACTCTCTTGAATTCACAAATTTTCCCTTTTATTTTGTTTAAATTGGAGCTAAATTTGAATTGTTAAGAGAAGGTAGCCATTTTTGCTCTTTTCAGGTTTTACAGAGGAAGCCAGAAAAGAAAATGAAAAGAAGAATGTACGTACAACTCACCATCCTCTTTTAAACATTCTAGAGAATCGGTTTGGGATTGAACCCATTATCCAATAAGCTTAAATGTTAATACTTAGTTAAATTTAACTAAGTTAATTTATGTTAACACAATTTTCACCATATTTACACATATTTTAACTAAATAAATTTATACAACATATTTCTATGTTTACAAAAATGTGTTACAACATACAAAAATTAGTTTAGCCGTTTAAAACTATTTTCCATCATTAAATTCTTATTTTTACTTAAATACTTTAATTTACACCGCTATTTACATAAAACAATATTTTTAACACTAAAATTTCCACAAAAATCATTTTCTTATCCAATCAAACATAGCAAACCATATTAACATTAATTTCACATCCAAATGTTATTTTTAAACAATTTTCCACCTTTTTATTTACAATATTCACCATATTAAATTTTAATACTTCATTAAAATTAATAGAAATCAACATTTTATCACTATTTCCACAATTATTATATTTTATCAAAATAAAATCATCCAATGCTAATTTTAATCAAAAATTCTGATAACAAAGTTTCTAAAACTTTATTTCCAACGTTATTTATTTATTTACAACAAATGATATTGAATTAAATTATTTTACCTCACTTATTAAATTAATTTACCACCAAAACATCATATTTCCATAAGTCTTAGTTTATTGTCAACCAAACTAAACCAATACCGTTTTATTTTACCAAAAATCCATTGTTTATTTTAAAATAAACAATTTTAACAAATCTTCATCTCCAATTTATTTTATTTTATCCATTATTAAATTATAACCATCGTTATAATTTATTTTCACAGGTAATCACCAAAACTAGGGTTGTTATAGACTCCCCCTTATAAAAATTATGTCCCCGCAATTCCTAGAGAAGAGCTGTATTCAATCATGATTTATTTCATCTAGTAAAGTAAAATAGTTAAGCTTGAGTTAGAGTTCTCACCCTAACCACGAGAAGATAGAAAATTAGGATAAGATCGCTCGATAAATTCTCTGGTTTCCCATGTACAGTCATTGGGATTAGCGGACCATTGAATCTTCACGAGCGGTACATCCTTATTTTGAAGGCGTTTCACCTCCAAAGCAAGAACACAGACAGGATGTTGCACAATAAATAAATCAGGTGAGATATCAAGCTCTTGTAAAATAGGAGAATCAATAACATAATCTGAATCACGAAGGTACTTCCGAAGCTGAGAGACGTGAAACACGTCATGAATACCAGAAAACTGGGCCGGAAGTGATACTCTATAAGCAATTGGGCCAATACGTTCAGTAATAGGAAATGGTCCTATGAATCGAGGATTGATTTCCCGGTCCTACTGAAACGCATTACCCCCCTTTAAGGGAGATACACAAATATAAACAAGATCACAAACAGAGAATTCTATAGGCTTCCTACGGTTGCCTACATAGGATTTCCGTCTGCTCTGTGCCTCTATCATTCTTTGACAAATGAGATCGATCTTTCAGAAGCTTCACTAATAGAGTTGGGACTTAGCACAACTTTACCCCAGACTGCAACCAACAAGATGGTGATCGACATGACCTTTCGTATAAAGCTACGAAAGGAGCCATACCGATATTAGATTGAGAACAATTGTGGTAAGAAAACTCAACAAGAGGTAGGTGGTCTCCCCAAATACCACTAAAATCATACGACTACATAAATGCAAGTCACTAAATAATTACACTAAGGCAAGTCGAACACAAAGAATGGATTTTATAATTTCTTTTACTAATCAAATGTTCTTAGAGTTTTCAAATCTATTATCTTCATAAACAAATCTCAAATTTCAACATTTGAAAATTTTCAAAGCTTTCTATTTAAATTTTAATTTAACCTCATTACTCTTTATTTAAAGTAAATAAAATTTGAGTTGTTTCATCCCCTAATTCTACCATAAATACACTACAGTTTGCAACATATTTTTCCACACTAATAATCAATTTCAAAACAATTTCACTTAAGACTTGAAAAGCACAATTATTATTAGACCCTTCATCGATGGCTATTACACATAGCTATCTCCCTCGCCCGTTTACTACTATTATGGACTTTGAGTCTTATATAACTCATTTAGGAGATACAAAACTACTCAAAACTCATTAAAAAAAATTAAGTTCATTTCTCAAAATTTTCTAAGTGCTAAAAAGTTCCGAAAAAATCAACGGAGTCTCCTTTGTACGGAGGGCCATTTACAACATTACAAAAATAATTTATATAATATACATCGACCATTAGGTCGGAAATAGAATATATATCAACATTTAACACTTAAAAACTTAATCCGAAAACATACCTTTCTTTTTAGCAATTTTAAAGCGAGTTAGCTTAATCTTATATATGAGCCTTTTGCTCAAAATAAAGTCCAACTATCCACTTTCACCTATACTTAACTCAAATAAATCATATTAAGTTACATTCATAAAATATGAAGCACTACATTTGGCTATTAAGGGAAACAAATCATTTTATTCTACTTCAGACCTGCTGTAAAGAACTCTGGTTTTTATACAACAAACTTTATAATATGAGAACATAATATGAAAGATGTTTTATTAAGTCTAAGCTTTCAAGCAATGTAAAGATCATCAAAATCGGACACATGGTTTGAAATTTATGCTAAATTTACTTTCAGCTTAAATCTCAGAAATTTTTATAATAGGATAGAGATGTTCATCCATTTTCAAACCCATTTTAGATTGAATAAAATGCAAAATAGTCCGAAGTGGTAAAGAGAAGATTTATAGCTTACTGAAAGAGATTTCATTTACAAAAATATTGAGCTCATTTGGAGTTATAAATCTCAAGTTATCGTTGTTTTAGTACAGCACTTTTCCAAATGAAATTTCAGCTTTTAAAATTAATTTGAAATTTGAAATTCCCAAACCATTCTAATTCCAAACCACATTTTCTAAACAAGCTTTTTATGCTAAATCATTTATTACATGATCCTTTTTTTCGAAAAGCTAAGAAATTCAAAATTATGACTAACTTCATGTAATCATCTTTTAAAAGAAACAATTCACTAATTGGAAACACTTTTATCACTTTACACAATCAAGTTTTTCAAACAATTAACTTTGAAGACTCATTTTTAAGGGGTAACTAATCTCTTCTATTATCAAGAGATAATTATCCATCCAAAATAAATTTTGGAGTTACATATTAATATTTAAATTGTTCTCACAATTTAAAATGATTGTATCTCATGCCTTATTCGTTTATTACACCTTGCACTTCTTAATATAGCATTTTATAATAAATGAATCATTAAAATTCATATTTCCTCTTATCACAAAATTAAATTTTCATCTTATTATCAACATAAAAGTAGCTAAGGTTGATAATTAACTTAAACTTGTTTTCAAAAGAATTTTACAAATTCATACCAACAAATTTTTAATATTATCAAAATTTGAAAACAAAAGCTTGCTCACAAATTCATGCTAAAAGTCTAAAATTAGCATTTCTTCATTTTCTTTAAGATAGGGTTTTATACCTTACCATTTATTATTATTCAAACAACCAAGTGTCAAAACAAATTTTTATAGTCATTATTTATAACTTTGTACTAAAATATCCTTTCAATTGATATTTTAATTTTCTAACCAATGTATTTTCTTATCTTAAATACATCATTTTATTAATCAATGCATCACATGATATTTTCTTCCAATTAAGATATCTCCTAAATTAGAATTATTTACTCTACTTACTAAGATTACCATATGATATCATAATTTAGATTCCTATAGGTTATACTTACATAACCAATTAAAAGCATAATTATATTCAATTTCACAAATACCAAATAATATAATGGCATTGCCTCGCCATTTATTTATAGTGAATGACTATATCAACTAGCTGTAGAGTTGACCAAATGGTCAAAACTGCCTCGTCACTTATCTCAACAGTCACTAAGTTTCGATGGTTGCATTTGTCATCTAAAATAAAAATTAATACTCAATCTCGTATTAATTTATTTTCAAACTTTTATTTATTACAACTCAATTTACTGTGTCTAACTATCTCATCATAGTGTTTAAGAAATTCCTATCGATAACGTTGATCAGGCGCATCGACAAGAATTCTTAAAGCACTCAATGGAAAATTCAACAAAAAAATTATTATCTATATGATAAACATGCCTCTTATATAATTTTACAAAATATCTTTTATTTGCCTCAATAAACAAAATCCAATTATACATATAAGTATATCTTCTATTAGAAAGATTTGCAATTTAAATTGTTGCTTTCACTCATCGTCATTTTTTTTCAAAAGCTCTTTTAATAATCCCAATTCTTACAAACAATCACTTCTATAATGCATTCATACAATTCTCAAAACATTTAATATATATATATATATATATATCCAATTTAACCCTTGGTTTAATTTCACTTATGAATTAAATTTCATTTTCTCAATTTAATCTCTCTAATACTCCTTGCGGTAGCCACACTTTGGTGATACCGCAAATTCTTATTGAGTAGATTTCTAATTCTTTATTGTAACTCCTACTCAATATGAAATTATATATTTTTTTTCTTTCAATTACTATTTTATTAAACATCTATGTAACTCTCAACCAAACAAGCATTTATTAAAACAACTACTAAAGGTGCTCAGCGAAAACAGTCCCACTGTTTCCGCTGCACAACTTTGATCACTCCAAAATTGGGACGCACAATTTAAATCTAAGTCATCTGAGGTCTAATTTCTATAAATATCACTTTTTAGCAAAAGTGGCATTTAAAATCTTATAATATTTTCAAAACTTATAATCTACCCTAAGGACACGAAAAGATTAAAGGCACGATTAAGGATAACGACGATTGGGGACTATGTTAACACTTGTATTATACTTCGATGTACTATAATACATGCTATATTCTGTGTTTATCATATCTTGTTCTGAACTCGGCTCCGATACCAAGCTGTGATGCCCCAACCCGAGACCCACATTAACAAAGAGCATTACGGAGCAATACTGTTTGTTAATGCATAGAATAGGACTGGTCAGGAGCGACCATCCGTAAGATTTGTTTTAAACAAGTATTGAATACGTCGATTGGGTGCTCTAATTTTTTTTTCTTTTACCTTTCTCAAGTGGATCGACATACTTAATAAATGTTTAACACAAAACTATGGTGGCTAACGGATCTATCAGAACAAAATATAACAACAACAAATACAATAAATCACAGAATAGCAGTCACACATATATATGCATATATACAAATACATCATAGTACACTACATAGTGATACACAAGTGGTGGTACATAGACTACAATATAAACATCGAGTCAAAAGAATATGTACATACTAGAGTACACAAAATAACTACAACGCTACACAAAAGATGACTAGCATCCAAAAGAAAGCAAGGTAATCCATAGCGAAAGTAGCATAGCGGTAATCTACATCGGGTGACTAACCTGAAACAACTCGGTCTGACCCGAGTATATAAAATACACAGGTCAGTCTAGCTTAAATAAAATGATTAGCACAAGGTAGATGAAGTACAGGGATAAACGATAATATTTCTTTTCGAAAGAGAAGAAGCAACACCAAATATATATATATATATATATATATCAATTACTCATGTGAGATGGTATCATCATATCATATTAAAATTTCTTGAAAGAGGAAAGATCAACAATAACATCAATTAGACACAAATAATCGCCTCATATCATCGGCATCCACAACAACCAATATAATGGCTTCCATCAACCATAACTCTTAAATAGGAAATCACAAATCTCAAAAACCTGCCAAAGGATGGCAACCACAAATCACAATGTGTAGAACTCGATTAAGAGTTCAAAACTCCAAAATGTAATCACCGTATAATAAATCCTCAAACGGCTCAAAGGCCCAATAATCTCGAAATGGCGAAAACATTCGGAAATCGAAAATAAATCAAGAAATAACACAAAAGATGCATGTTCTCAAAAAAAATGGCCGAAGCCCGCCAAGTACTGTCTCACAAATATGGCGCCTAATATAAACGACCCGAAGGCCAAATGACCCGAAGGCCAAACAACCCAAAGGTCAAACAACCCGAAGGTCAAACAACCCAAAGGTCCAGCAGTTAAAAAGCCCAAATGACCCAAAGGTCCAGTACTGGCAAACAACCCAAAGGTCCATGAAATGTGTATAGCTTCAATCAAATGAATCTGGAATTAACCGAAAAAGTAAACGCATGTGTCCCATACCACATGTTTTACTAAATCGTTTAAATCACTTCCTCGTTCTTTCGAAGAGTGCAAAAATGTGTATTTTATACAGAAAATACTTTGCTTCGAGAAAACTAGTTTTAAAATAATTTTTTTGAAATCGTTTGGAAATTCATTGCTTTGAAATTCTCTTTATTATAGAGTATATATATTTTAAATATCTTCACAAATAATTATAAATGTTTTAAAATATTTACTTCAAAAGCTATTTTGTTATAAAAATCATTCCAAAATCGGTTTAGAAAACATGTGTTCGAAAACATCAAAAATCACCGAAAAACGCTATAAAATCGGCATATGAAATCTACTCAAAAACTCATCAATCCAGAGTACAGATCAACAATAATGTTGGCTTACTTATTGATAGGTTTAAGCCCTTCAAAACATTTCAAAATATTGCAATAATTGGTCATAACAATCACTGGAATAAGTAGAATAAACAAAACAGTGCACAGGAGAAACAACAGAACAACCTGGGCAAAGTAAAAAGGCATGGGTCGACCTTCATAAGGCTCAGGTTGACCCTGGGGAAGCAAGGATCGACCAATATTTTTCTTAGGCCGACCCTAAGGTCGACCCCAGTGTTCTTGGGTCGACCTGATGGTCGCGAATTCTACAGGCAATTCTGCCTGTTCCAATCCCAACTTTGAGCACCGATTTCAGGCACTTCTAAGATGAATCAAGCTATGAAATTTGACATGCACATGCAACTAAACATAGTATATGATTCGGAAAAGATTTCACTCAATTTCGGTATGAAACCAAAGAGATATGGGTTCACAAAGTTGAACCCAAACAAGCTTTTCACTGTAAACTGCAAATTTCACAGTATACAGTAAATCAAAAACACAACAAAAACTGAATCAAATTTCTTATAGGTAGTTTGATTTCGCTAGAAATGTGAGTTACTACTCACCTTGCTAAGACTTACAGCGATTTGAATTGCAAGCAGTGGTCCTTAGGCTTTGGAGAAGCTTCAATAACAAGGAGAAGGAGAAAGAACAAACATGCAAATACAGAAAAAAAAGTTATAGTAAACCAAAGTTTCTCAGACTAAGAATTGATGAAATAATCTTATGGTTTGAATGGATCACCTGTTAACTCCCTTGAATTCACAAATTTTCCCTTTTATTTTGTTAAAATTGGAACTCAATTTGAATTGTTAAGAGAAGGTAGCCATTTTTGCTCTTTTCAGGTTTTACAAAGGAAGCCAGAAAAGAAAATGAAAAGAAGAAATGTACGTACAGCTAACCATCCTCTTCTGATCATTCTAGAGAATGGGTTTGGGCTTGAAACCATTACCCAATAAGCCTAAATGTTAATACTTAGTTAAATTTAACTAAGTTAATTTATGTTAACACAATTTTCACCATATTTACACATAATTTAACTAAATAAATTTATACAACATATTTCTATGTTTACAAAAATGTTTTACAACATACAAAAATTAGTTTAGCCATTTAAAACTATTTTCCATCATTAAATTCTTATTTTTACTTAAATACTTTAATTTACACCATTATTTACATAAAACAATATTTTTAACACCAAAATTTCCACAAAAATCATTTTCTTATCCAATCAAACAAAGAAAACCATATTAACATTAATTTTACATCCAAATGTTATTTTTAAATAATTTTCCACATTTTTATTTACAATATTCACCATATTAAATTTTAATACTTATTAAAATTAATAGAAATCAATATTTTATCACTATTTCCACAATTATTATATTTTATCAAAATAAAATCATCCCATGCTTATTTTTATCACAAATTCTCATAACAAAGTTTCTAAAACTTTATTTCCAACATTATTTATTTATTTACAACAAATGATATTGAATTAAATTCTTTTATTTTACTTAATTAATTTACCACCAAAACATCATATTTCCATAAGTCTCGGTTTATTACCAACCAAACAAAACCAACACCATTTTATTTTACCAAGAATCCATTGTTTATTTTAAAATAAACAATTTTAACAAATCTTCATCTCCAATTTATTTTATTTTCTCCATTGTTAAATAATAACCATCGTTATAATTTATTTTCATAGGTAATCACCAAAACTAGGGTTGTTACAGAGGCTATGGAAACTCTTTCAGATTCCATTTGTACGAAATTCATCCACTTGCAATTAATTGTAACTCAAATATTTTTTGTTTTGAATTTTACGAATGTACTGCACAGGTTTTTGTACAATGAAATGAAATATCTATAGAAGTTCTAATGGCTTGGCAAAAGAGTTCCTTTCCTTTAATGCAAGAAATTCTTCATCCAAATAAAAAAAGGGTACCATGTTTTTATCCAGCATTTTAACCCGGCTACATTAAACTGATTGCACAAGTCAAATTGGACTGCCATTAAGGCCGATGACTTCAGAGTGATGATTATGGGGCCTAGAAATCAAGTACAGATTGTAACTTGAAGTCAACATTGAAGATATGCAAGGCAGAGTGTTCGAAATATGAAATATGATTCAAAACCTAGGGGTGATTGGCATAAATTGGCTTTAAAATAGGGATCGGCATGTTTTAGGGTTTGAGAGCACTTCTATAGAAAACAATTAATATCTCAAGATCCACAAGTTCAATGCATATGAAATTCTGTGGCCAAGATATAAGGATACTAGGGAGCCTACCCTAGGAATCGCACCTTAAGGGGATGAAGTTGGAGGGATCGGTATACTTCCCTTGGAAGGGATCGGCAGAAAGCAGTATGTAAACCATATTGAAGCAAAGATCAAGCGATAACTCGAGCTCCACTGATCCAATTGGCATGAAATTTGGAGGCTAAGCATATTTGAGCATGAGGAAGCCACCATAGGGATCGCGCCCCAAAATTCAACCAAAGAAGGGAATGGTACCAATCCCTCTTCTTTGGGAATTGGGCCATGCGACCCCTCTTGTGGCCCCATATGCTTTTGATGGTCTTTCTACCAAGTTTTCAGAGAGATATTTGGCCATCTTTATCTATAAATACCGGCTTAGTTGTTCATTTTCGGGACTTTAAACTGTTAGTTTCTTTAAACTCTTTTGTAACTAAGGATTTTGATCTGGTCCCTTTTGCACTCAGATTATAAAATGAGTAATAAAGCAATTTATTCAAAGTGAACGTAGGCGAGCAACACCGAATCACTATAAATCATTATACGCATGTTTTTCTTTCAATTAACTATTGTTTCTTTGTTATTATTCATTGTTTCCATTTTATTCTTCATTTATCTCTCTTAAAAAAGCTTCTATTAGGTGTTTGTGCCAATTTTTGGTGCAAACATTTTGGTGTTTTCAATAAGAACATCGATTCTCAGCTTATTTGGATCCCTTTGTTGCTACTGGATTAATTAAATCCCCCGAAGGAGATCCGCATGTATCTTCAAGGAGTTTCTCATATTACTCAAATTTGCAACAATCTAAGAAAAGCCATCAACAATGGTAAGGAACACTAGATCTACTTCTCAAAATGTGGAAGGAAATGAAAACGCTAGTATCCAACAAGGAGGCCCGAGCAGTCGACCAATGGATGTGAATGCTGAACCAGTTGAAGTCCAGAATCCAACTGATTCTATTACAAGAGCCGAGTTCCGGAATCTAATGAGAGAGCTAATGGATAGCCATCGATAATTAAATCAGCAGATTCAGACCAATAACAACCTAATAAACCAACTCATTCGGCAACAACGGGGAAAAGCTAGGATGGATCCTACCCCTTACTTGGCATTGGAGAGTTATAGTTCATCGGATGAATATCATAGGCATAGGCATCATAGAATAGACGGATATCGCATAGAAACTTTGGGGCGTCAACAAGCAGAGAATCGTGGTCTACGAGGACTAATCGGTGTCGATCCCTCTTCCAAAGGAGGGAACTTACCTATGCACACTGGGATTCAAGCTGGAGGTGTTGCAGCCAATTTGGATGATGGAGTTCAATTAAATGTTGACCAAATGCTTTCCCAGAATGATGATGAAGTGAATTTATGAGATATACATCGGGAAGATGTTGAACCAAGAAGACGTGGAACGGCCCATAGACATCGATCAGACCATTCACATGAGGTGGAACACGACCACTGCTTGGCACCAACTATCCAAACGCCGGACTTGTCGGCTACGGTTAGACAGTTAGTAAGAGAGAGCCAAGACTTGACCAATGATGACTGTAGAATCTTGAGAAGCCATACCCCGTTCACTGATAATGTCCTACATGCAGAGTATCCAGAAAGGTTCAACGTGTCATTGATGACTGCCTACGAGGGAAAAACTGACCCCAGGCAGCACATCATGAGATATGAATGGCTGATGGATTCCACACGAGCAGATGATGCAACCAAGTGTAGTTGTTTTCCAATAACTCTTTCTGGAATAGCAATGATGTGGTTTGCAAGGTTACCCCCGCGGTCGATCTCTAGATTTGATGATTCGGCAATAAGGTTTGTAGAGCAGTTCTGAATGCACGTAATGTCCCTGTCTAGCGTGATCCAAGCTCCGGGAGAACTGTTGAAAGATTATTTTGGAGAGATTCCATACAGCCATTACAAAAATCAGTAATCCAAATGACCATGCAATATTGATGGCCATAATAAGAGGGATTGATCCAAAATCTGATTTTGGCGATTGGTTAGCTGGTAAGCCACCCGTAACGTTTGAACGCTTTTTCGCAAAAGTGGCTCGGTATTTGAGGAAGGAGGAAGCTAGATCCTCTAGGAAGATGAATGTTGCAGGACCAAGTGGAGAGGTATAGAGTGATATTGTTGTAAAGCAGTCTGATGATAACTCTGGAAAAGTTCAAGTGAATGTCCAGAAGAAACTAAATCAACAAAAGTAAGGCGAAGATAGGAGTTGAGAACGAAAGAGCGATTTTGGAGGAGGAAAGCCTAGGATTCCAATGTACAATACTTACACACCACTGAATACGTCCCTGGAGAATATCTATTTGTCTACTTGCAATATCATGCAGTACAAAATGTTGATTCATGAGCTTTGATTCATGACACAAGCTTCAGAGATCATACGACGAGAATACTATATGAAAGCGACAAAAAGGAGAATAACCATATATTGCACACTACAAAGGAGATAACTACAAAGGAGACAAGACTATAAAGTTTTAGTATGAATATTTTATTTTGAGTCTTAGAATATTGTTAAAATCATTCCTCAAGTAGTCACACACACACACACAAAACAATTTATATTAAAATGTGTACATTGTGCAAATAACACTAGGTCGGCCGACCGACCAGGATCCTCGATCGACCGACCATGTGTCATGTGCACAGCTATACTCTGTTTTGAACGATTTTAAATTCAGCTGACCGGCCAGAATTTTCAGTCGACCGACCAGAGAATAACGGCTAGTCTACTGAAGAGATGCGATCATTTCATGAAGAGGAATGTCCTCTATTTCAAGAGATATGGACACAACTGTTGACTGAAACTCTTCATGAAAGATTATAACTCTTCTATAACTATATAAACATATTCAATTCACTTCTACAATCACCGATTCTTGTTTATAATTCTGAAATCTATTCTCTATTCATTTCTACAAATAAAAGCAATCATTCTTATTCAATATCACTAGAATCCTTGATTTAATTCATATACTTTGATTCTACGTGATCATCTTCCTTCTAAATCTTCACACACATACATACTCTTGAGGATTTGATTATAGGAAAGTTGTACTATCAAAAGACAATTAGTGTTATTCAGAACACATTCGTCAACAAACTATTTGTATTAAGTTGAAGTCCTCTTCGGCTGTTGAGGCGGAAAAATTCCTGTTCGGCTGCTCAGGTGTCGTATACCTATTCCTCCGGGTTAAGTGAGGGGTTTAGTTTAAATCCAGAGGGTATTCTGGGACTGGACGTAGAACGGGAAGTTCGAACCAGTATAAAAATTCCTGGTGTGCTTACTTTAATTTTTATTTTACTGCTATTATCAGTTTCCGCATTTATATATCATATTACACGATCTTTAGTACTGCACGTACACTTTCAATTGGTATCGGAGCAAGGTCATCCTATAACCATCACAAAGTTATTTGATATTTCTTTCTAGTAATATGGCAACCACACAAATTAACGATGTTAACACTCACACTAATTCTAGTTTCACAGAAGGTCAATCGACTTCACGACCTCCACTTTTCAATGGTATAAATTACAATTATTGGTCAACTAGAATGAGAATCTATATGCAATCAAGTGGATTTGATATCTGGAATATTATACAAGGTGAGTACACAACTCCTACTGGAGAATACTCAACTTGGAGTAACACACAAAAACTAGATGTTACATCAAATGCTAGGGCTATGAATATTTTGTTTTGTGCATTAGATAGAAATGAATTCAATAGAGTTAGCATGTGCACTTCCGGTTATGAAATTTGGAGAACTCTTAAAGTTTCACATGAAGGAACGAACAAAGTTAAATTAAGCAAAATTTCTATGTTGAAACATCAATTTGAAAATTTTAAAATGAGGCCAAATGAGTCTATAAATGACATGTACTCTAGATTTCAGGATATTTATCATGCTTTATTATCATTAGAACAAAAGTTTACTGATTTTGATGTTGTTACAAAAATCTTAAATTCTTTAACGGACGAATGGGAACGAAAAGTCCTAGCTATTGAAGAAGCAACTGATTTGTCAACATTAAAACCAGAAGAATTAATAGGTAATTTAATGTCCTACGAAGTAAATTTGCAGGCAAAACGAAATGGAGCACAAGAAAAGAGAAATGTGGCATTCCAAGCAGAAAAAGATGATTCCGACTCAGATAATGAAGATATGGTAATGATCGCCAAAAATTTCAAAAAATTTTTGAAATTCAACAAAAACAAATTCAAGGGAAACAAAAATAATTCCAACAACAATTCCAATAGCAGCAAACCATCATCTTCAACAATGGAATGTTATGAATGTCATAAGAAAGGACACATGAAGAAGGATTGTCCAGATTGTAAAAAGAATAATTTCAAGAAGGACAAAACCAAACGAAAAGCTTTTTCAGTCACTTGGGACGACACTGACTCATCATCCTCATTAGAGAGTGAAAGTGATAATGAACAAGCAAATGTATGCTTCATGGCTTCGTCAGACGATGTAAGTGATTTTACTTTTGAAGATTTAATTGAAATAAATTCTGAATTAGTAAATTTAGCAAAGCAACTTAAAAGGAAAAATAAGGAGTTGTAAAGAAAGTTAGATAGAACAGTTTTAGAAGTAGATATGTTGAAAGATGAGAAGATAATATTGGAAGAAGAACTTGAAATTTCTCGACAATCGAATTCTAACTTATCTTCTCAAATTTCGTCAATATCTGAAGAACTAGAAATTCAGAAAAATAAAAATGATGTTTTACTTTTCGAAAATAATAGTTTAAACTCTAAGATTAAGGATTTAGAGTTAGAAAAATCTAATCTTAAAATAAAATTTGATGATATTTCTAAAAATGTATCTAATTTCAATAAAGGAAGAGAAAATCTTTCTAGTATACTAGAAAACTCTCGATCTTCTAACAATAAATCTGGACTAGGATTTAAGAAACAAAATAATTTTGCTAAAAGTAGGATTAATAATAATATTAAGAAAGATATTAAGAAAACAGTTTATCCAAATACTAAAATCATTAAGATATGGATTCCAAAAACAAATAATGTTTTGATAAGGAATAAACATATCAAAATGTTTATGGAAACTGTTCATAATAACAAGAATTATGTTTATAAAGGGAATTCTGAACCCGTATGGGTTTGGCTTCCTAAGATCTAACTCTTAGGACCCTAAAAAGATTGGGTACCAACTTTTTATAAACTTTTTGCAGGTACCACATAAGAAGAGAGGAAAATGGATCTTAGATAGCGGTTGCTCAAAACACATGACTGGAAACAAAGAAATGTTGTCAAACATTACATACTCAAATGGAGGAGCAGTCACCTTTGGAGATAACTCAAAAGGATATATCATCGGCAAAAGCAATGTCAGTAGCAACGGTACCTCTAATTTACCTCTCATTACTGATGTTTTATTAGTTAAAAATTTAAAACATAATTTATTAAGTATTAGTCAACTATGCGATAAAGGTTTTAATATAACTTTTTCAGAAAATAAATGTAATATTTTCGATAAAAATCATAACAATATTTTCAAAGGAAAAAGAGATAAAAACATTTATATCTTAAATATGAATGTTAATAATGATTCAAATTTGTGTCTAGTGGCTAAAGAAAACGATTCTTGTCTTTGGCACAAAAGATTTTGTCACATCAATTTTAATACTATCAACAAACTAGCTAAAAATAAATTAGTTAAAGGTTTACCCAATATAAAATTCGAAACTAATATATTTTGTGATGCATGTAAATTAGGAAAATTAACAAAATCTTCTTTTAAATCAAAGAAAGTAATATCTACAGAACAACCACTTGAACTTTTACACATGGATCTTTTTGGTCCAACTCAAGTGCGATCTATTAATCATAATAGATATGTATTTGTTATTGTAGATGATTTCTCTAGATATACTTGGATTTTCTTTTTGAAAAATAAAAGTGATACTTTTGATAATTTTAAAGTTTTTGTTAAAAGAATTCAAAATATTAAGAGTTTGAAAATTAAAAATATAAGAAGTGATCATGGAGGAGAATTTGAAAATGAAGCTTTTGAACAATTTTGTAACAAGAAAGGTATTAACCATAATTTTTCGTTTCCTAGAACACCACAACAAAATGGAGTTGTAGAAAGGAAAAATAGAACGTTACAAGAATGTGCAAGAACTTTATTAAATGGAACCACTTTATCGAAACACTTTTGGGCAGAAGCTGTAGCTACTGCTTGTTATGTATTAAATCGTGTTTCTATTCGACCATTAACTAAAAATACTCCATATGAACTTCTAAATGGAAGAAAACCAAATATTTCATATCTTAAAGTTTTTGGTTCTAAATGTTTTATTTTAAATACTAAAGATCAGCTAGGAAAATTCGATCCAAAATCCGATGAAGGAATATTCGTTGGATATTCTGAACGAAGCAAGGCTTATCGAATTTATAATAAACGAACTAAAATTATTGAAGAAAGCTTACATGTGTCATTTGACAAAAATTTTAAAAATATAAATCCAATTGTTACTATTGATTCTGATGATGAAACTACTCAGAATGAAAATAGTAATACAAATGAAAATTTTGATATTCATGAAACCAATACAAACGTTACTCCTAATATAATAAAATCTCCACCTAGAATTTTAAGAGATCATCCTGTGCAAAATATAATTGGAGAAGTTAATACGAATGTTAAAACCAGACATCAACTAAATCAAGTTGGTCATGTAGCTTTTCTCTCTAACATAGAACCTAAGAATATAAAAGAAGCTTCAACTGATGACTACTGGATTCTTGCCATGCAAGAAGAACTAAATCAATTCGAACGAAACGAAGTTTGGGAACTCGTTCCTAGACCCAGTGATCAATCAGTCATCGATACTAAATGGGTTTTCAAAAATAAAGCAGATGAACTAGGAAATATAACCAGGAATAAAGCTAGATTAGTTGCATAAGGATATAATCAAGAAGAAGGAATTGATTACGAAGAAACGTTTGCTCCGGTCGCCCGACTTGAAGCTATACGAATCTTATTAGCTTACGCGTGTTTTCATAATTTTAAACTGTATCAAATGGATGTTAAAAGTGCATTTTTAAATGGATTCATAAAAGAAAATGTTTTTGTTGAACAACCACCTTTGTTTAATCATGAAAAATTTCCGGATCATGTATATAAACTCAAAAAGGCGTTATACGGTTTAAAACAAGCACCACGTGCTTGGTATGATCGTCTTAAAGGCTATTTATTAGAATCTGGTTTTGAAATTGGTAAAGTAGATCAAACGCTTTTTATTAAGAAAACTAATAAAGATATTTTAATAATTCAAATATATGTTGATGATATCATTTTCGGCTCGACAAATGAAAAACTATGTCAGGAATTTTCAACTTTAATGACAAATGAATTTGAAATGTCTCATATGGGAGAATTGTCGTATTTTCTTGGATTGCAAATTAAACAAATTGAAAATGGAATTTTTATTAATCAAGAAAAATATTGTTATAATTTAATCAAACGTTTCGGTCTGGAAAACACTGCTGCCAAACCAACTCCTATGAGCACAACGATTCATCTCGATAGAGATGAAGATGGCAAAAGTGTTGATCAGAAGCTATATCGTAGTATGATAGGTTCTTTACTTTATTTAACAGCGAGTCGACCCGATATTATGATGAGTGTTTGTTTATGTGCTCGATTTCAAGCAAATCCCAAAGAATCACATATGAGAGCAGTTAAACGCATTATTCGTTATCTAACTAAAACCAAAGATTTCGGACTATTTTATCCGAAAGAATGTCCTTTCGAATTAGTTTCCTATAGCGATGCTGATTTTGGAGGAAGTCAGACGGATCGAAAAAGTACGAGCGGAACGTGTCATTTCATTGGACGTTCCTTAGTCTCTTGGTTTAGTAAGAAACAAAACTGTGTTTCTTTATCAACGTGTGAAGCAGAATATATATCTGCTGCTTTGGCATGTGCACAAGTCATATATATGCAACAAACACTACAAGATTTTAATTGTCATCTTGAAAAATCAATAATTTATTGTGATAATACTAGTGCAATAAACCTTTCTAAAAATCCGGTCAATCACTCACGAACAAAACACATTGATATTCGTCATCACTTTCTTCGCGATTGTTTGGAAAAAGGATTAATAAATTTAGAATTTATCAACACTGAAAATCAAATAGCTGACATTTTTACTAAACCGCTAAATGAAAATATTTTTATAAAACTAAGACGTGATTTAGGTATAATGTCGTTTAAAGATTTATGAATAAAAATATGCAAAAATATCGAAAAACAAAAATTATTTTATTTCTGACCAAAGCGGAACTCGAACTCATGACCTCTGACTTGTTTGTTAGATGTTGTGTTATAGCCATTTGAGCTATGGGTGTTTCTTGCTTTAGTTCTCTTTAAAAATTTTGTTTTATCTGTTTTGTTTTCAAAAAAAAACTATATTTAGCTCTTGAAATATAAATCATACATAGACAAACAATTTTTTTCTTAAAAATCTGTGATTATAGTTAAAATGTGTTTCAAACCACTAATTTTTCAGAAAATGGATGATTATATATATGTACTATGTTTATTGTTTAGAACATATACTACAAAAATTTTACAAAACAAAACTTGAAATATGTCTTCAAACAATGATTACTATAACTCTGAAAATTCTCATCTATCATACACGTCTCCGGACGACGATTGTTCTGATCGCATCCCCGAAAATGGTCCCTATCCTACCTTTCCCATGCCTAAACGTGTTCTAGACTTCTCCTCTCCAGATAAAGACCCCCGACACGGGTGGAAACCATGGGAAGACTCCCATACAGGCTATACACCTGAAAAGAAAAAAGGGAAGAATACGATGGTAATATCTCCAACCACCAAACAAAAAATTGATGAAATACATCACTACCAATGACAACAAATGGATATGCAACGGGAACTCTACTATGAACAAAAAGTCACGGCAAGACGGTTAAGTTTTCTAGAAAAAATTGCCATGAAAATTTGTTCATCAAAGAAGGATGATGTTGCTGAACCTTCTTATAGACCCTCATCATCGTCAAATCCTGTTCAAACACCAACAACTCCAAGATGGTCACCGATAGAAAATGTTCCATCTCCAAACTCATGGGAACGAAGATTGTAAAACGGTGGCTAAGCATGATATATATATATATATATATGTGTGTGTGTGTGTGTGTGTGTGTATGTTGTTGGTATTACAAATAAGATGTATAATACATTGATAATAAAATATATTTCTATATTTGTATCATAAATAAAAACTGCAAAAATGTACTTCTAACAGATTCGGTCGACCGAACACCCTGAGTCGGTCAGCCGAACCTGTATCCCGAAAGGCAACTACAACATTTTTTAGAGACGGTCGACCGAGTACCCTGCACAGGTCGACCGAGGCCCTTCCCAAAAGATTAAGCACTAACCTGAAACACAAGTCGGTCGACCGGCCCAGGTAACTCAGCCGACCGAGCGTGCTATCTGTTGCAATATTCTACATAATTTAACCCATCCACTCATCTTTTCCATCTCACCTCTTCACTTTTACTCTCCAAAATCAGATTTTTAACCCTAGCCCCCATTACAACCTCCTCAAATCTCTTCAAATTCTTCAAACAAAAATGGCCCTTAAGAAGAAATCTAAGACTAATGCTGGCTCATCTTCATCAACTCCTGTAGACTCTCAAATTGCTTCTTGGCTTGTAAGTGACAAAGCTTTAGAAAGATGGATAAGGCTTCAAGATGCCAAAATCTTTGAGGAATCATTTGTAAGTTATCCTGATTTTACCTCCTACGGTATTGAAAATGCCGCCCTTGAAAGTGGTCTTGATACATTTCTTGACCATAAGAAAAATAACTTGAAAATTAATCATATAATGGTCAAGTTATTTCTAGCAAATCTCAACCTTGTAAATCCACCGAGAAACACTGAAAATTGTATTTGGACATCGGTTTGTGGCACTTCTATTTTTCTTTCCATTGATCGAATTAACCACATTTTGGATGCTAGACCGGGTGGTATCTCATTGCACGATGTAGATTGTAATATATCAACTCGTGACAAAATAAGCCATCTATTTTTCGAAGATGATGCACCGGATTTTAGACTAACATCATCGCTTAGACCAAAAGCTCGACTCCTACATCGATTCATGATGAAATCCTTAGTTCCTAGAGGTGGTTCATATCATCTCATATATCCTAAAATTTTTAAAGCATTATATGCTATTTGTAGGAAAATACGAGTTAATTGGTCACAACTTCTTATGGATGAATTTCTCACTTTTAACCAAGGAAAGATGCTTCATATCTATTATGGAGAATACATAATGAGATTGATAAATAGTTTCGTCATCAATGCTCCAGAATCCGAAACCTCCAAAGTCCATATGTTTGATTCACGGACCATCAAGTTAATGAAACTATCTGATGTTCCACCTTGATTTATCAGATTTGAGCAATGGAGTAATACTCCAAGAGAACAACTGCTTCGTAGCTATTCTACACCTCAACCATAAAATTGATGGACGTTTCAAGAAGATCAAGGGCTTCTTCGTAAATTTATGGGATGCCTTATCATGTACTTCCGAAGCCGGTGCCTCATTTGTTACTCCCGGAAAAAGACCCACACCAAATTTCTCTTGGTCTACTTCAGATAACACAAGGTACATCCGAAACTCATGCTCCTCACACTCAAAGACGTGGTAAGGAACATGTTCCTCCGGAAGAAAATATTCGTCCAGAATTTTGGGATTCCGATGATGATGAGGAGTAATCGTATTATTTTACATTTTAGTTTCAAGAATTTCCTTATGAACTATATTTTTTTTAAATGTTGTGTATTAAGCAAACATCTTTAATTATTTCTATTTTGGTTTGAACATGTAATATTTAAGATTCAATAATTCGCATATTACATCTAGTAAGTATTCCTTTTTGTCGATGACAAAGGGGGAGAAAGAATGTATGAAAGCTAACATATTTTTTGCAGAAAAGTCGCCATATATTCAGGGGGAGAATTATAATATATATAAGTTTTACTTCGTCACATAAGTATTGTCATCAATCAAAAAGGGGGAGAATGTTGATTCATGAGTTTTGATTCATGACACAAGCTTCAGAGATCATACGACGAGAATACTATATGAAAGCGACAAAAAGGAGAATAACCATATATTGCACACTACAAAGGAGATAACTACAAAGGAGACAAGACTATAAAGTTTTAGTATGAATATTTTATTTTGAGTCTTAGAATATTGTTAAAATCATTCCTCAAGTAGTCACACACACACACAAAACAATTTATATTAAAATGTGTACACTGTGCAAATAACACCAGGTCGGCCGACCGACCAGGATCCTTGGTCGACCGACCCTGTGTCATGTGCACAGCTACACTCTGTTTTGAACGATTTTAAATTCAGCTGACCGGTCAGAATTTTCAGTCGACCGACCAGAGAATAACGGCTAGTCTACTGAAGAGATGCGATCATTTCATGAAGAGGAATGTCCTCTATTTCAAGAGATATGGACACAACTGTTGACTGAAACTCTTCATGAAAGATTTTAACTCTTCTACAACTATATAAAAATATTCAATTCACTTCTACAATCACCGATTCTTGTTTATAATTCTGAAATCTATTCTCTATTCATTTCTGCAAATAAAAGCAATCATTCTTATTCAATATCACTAGAATCCTTGATTTAATTCATATACTTTGATTCTACATGATCATCTTCCTTCTAAATCTTCACACACATACATACTCTTGAGGATTTGATTATAGGAAAGTTGTACTATCAAAAGACAATCAGTGTCATTCAGAACACATTCGTCAACAAACTATTTGTATTAAGTTGAAGTCCTCTTCGGCTATTGAGGCGGAAAAATTCCTGTTCGGCTGCTCAGGTGTCGTATACCTATTCCTCCGGGTTAAGTGAGGGGTTTAGTTTAAATCCAGAGGGTATTTTGGGACTGGACGTAGAACGGGAAGTTTGAACCAGTATAAAAATTCATGGTGTGCTTACTTTAATTTTTATTTTACTGTTATTATCAGTTTCCGCATTTATATATCATATTACACGATCTTTAGTACTGCACGTACACTTTCACAAAAAGCCGCCTCCGAAAGAATCAACGGAGAAGCATAAACATACTGAAAAATATTATCGGTTCCAAGAATGCTATGGACATACCATGAATGAATGCAGGCATCTCCAGGATATTATCGAAAAGCTGATTCGAGAAAGAAAGTTACACTAGTTTGTAAAAACTCCACAGGATGGCGGGTAGGGGACATCCGACCCAAACCGAGGACAAGCACCACATAGGGCCGAGGAGCCTGCGTGGACTGGTGGATGATTGGTGATAAATACAATAGTCGGAGGACCGCATCCGGCTGATAAAAGTTGGCATGAGATGGAGCGCTATGCTAGTGTGCTTAAGCATGTGGATTTTGAATATTGTTCGAATACGGAAGATGGAGCTCCGGCAAAAAAGCAACGTACAATAGTAGATGATATTGTATTTAGAAATAGAGATGCAGACAAGGTGGAGGATCGATCGACCCAATGGTCATTTCGGCCATGATCAATCCGGCTTTAGTGAGAAGGGTATTGACTGATTGTGGAAGTTCTGTAAATATAATTTTCAGAAAAGCTTATAATTAAATGAGGATGGAAGCCAAGGATTTGAAACCGTTTATAGCCCGCATTGATGGCTTTAATGGTGTTGTAACTGAAGCTGTTGGTTATGTTGATTTACCAGTAGAGCTGGGAGAAGGTGACCATAGGAGAGTGCGGATTCTTCCTTTTGTTGTTTTGGATGTTGACTCTCCATACAACGCTTTTCTGGGCCGAACGACCCTAGCCGAGTTCCGCGCAGCTCTCGCCCCATGGTGTTTAACTCTGAAGTTCCCAACAGATAATGGTGTTGGAGTTGTTCATGGTGATCAAGCAACCGGACGTTCCTGTTATGTAGCTTATTTGAGGGATGCTCAACGAAGGAGAAAGGTAAGGGTGTGGACAAGTCAGTCCACATCCAAGCCACTGAAGATTGACAACTAGTGCCTGAGTCTTGGCTCGGGAGCCACGGTCGGCTCTATATAGATATAGATCCAAGAGATGACGAGTAGGAGCCCAAAGAGACCAAGGCTGCACCGGTTGAGCTGATGATTGACATCACAGTTAGTCATAATGACCCATCACGGGTCCTAAAGATCGGATCGCAGCTCATCCCCCCAATGATGAAAGAACTTGATGGATTCTCCGAGCGAATCTCGACATGTTCTCTTGGACTCACTCTGACATGTGTGGGATCTCACCTGCCATTGCGAGCCATGCATTGAATATCAACTGGACGCATGTCCCGATGAAACAAAAAGGACGTTGCATGGATCCGGAGAGATCTACCGCTCTTAAAGAGGAGGTGGATAGACTCAAAGACAATGGGTTTATTCACGACGCCCACTACCCTAAGTGGGTATCTAATCCTGTACTTGTGAGAAAGGCGAATGGGAAATGGTGGGCATGCGTTGATTACTCGAACCCGAACAAGGCATGCCCGACAGCTTTCCCTTTCCAAGAATCGACTAGCCGGTAGACTCGACCGGGGGACACGAATTGCTATCTTTCATGGACGCATACTCAGGATATAACCAAATCCCGATGCACAATCTCGATCAAGAGCACAGCAGCTTCATTACCGATGTTGGATTATACTGCTATGGTGTGATGTCATTTGGACTAAAGAATACAGAAGCGACCTACCAGCGCCTAGTTAACATAATGTTTAAAGATCAAATCGAAAAAACGAAGGAGGTATATGTGGATGATATGCTCATGAAGTCACGACTGTCTAGCGACCACATTAAAGACTTGGCAGAAATGTTCTACATCCTCCGACATTATAAAATGATGATTAATCCTATGAAATATTTCTTTGGCGTTGCATCAGGAAAGTTCTTGGGTTTCATCGTTAATGCCTACGGAATCGAAGCTAATCTTGAGAAAATTCAAGCTATTCGAAATATCCAAGCGCCAAAGACTATAAAACAAGTACATAGCCTAAATGGGAAGATTGTTGCCGTAAGTCGATTCATTTCCAGAGCTATCGATAAATGCATTCCTTTCTTTGACTTGATTAGGAGAGGAAAAAGGAATTTCGAATGGACACGATATTGTAAAGACGCATTCCAAGCTTTGGTGAACCACTTAGAGAGACCTCCTATCTTATCAAAGTCAGTGGATCATAAAGATTTATATATCTACTTAGCCGTGTCGGTACACGTTATAAGTGCTGCGTTGTTTCGCAAAGAGAATCGAATCTAGAGACCGGTCTATTATGTTAGCAAGCGATTGATAGGAGCTGAAAGGAACTATCCGAAGATAGAGAAATTGGTACACTGTTTGCTGATTACATCACAAAAGCTCCGCCCTTACTTCCAGGCACACAATGTTTACACCGACCAGCTGTTACAACAGGTGCTGCAGCAACCTGAGACATCTGGAAGGTTACTCAAGTGGAATATCAAGCTTAGCCAATTTGATATCACTTATCTTCTTCGGAGGGCTATCCAGGGTTAGGCAGTAGCAGAATTTACTACGCAGGATGATTTCCCAGAGATCATCGAAACCACTACCATACGGTGGAAGTTATATGCTGATGGAGCGTCCAATGATCGTTGTTCTAGAGCTGGAATTTTGCTTGTAACTCTTGAAGATCGATCAATTTTCTATACTTTAAAGCTTGATTTCCATGTAACAAACAACGAAGCTGAGTATGAGGCTCAGATTGCTGGACTTAAACTCACCAGAGAACTAGGGATAAGTCTCTTGAAATCTTTTGCGACTCACAATTGGTAGTATACTAAGTCAGGGGAGATTACCAAGATAAAGGACAACGGCTTGCTCCATACCTTGCCCAAGTCCAAGAGTTGTTGACTGGCTTTGAGTACTACGACATTACGCACATTCCTCGGGATCAAAACAGAGAGGCTGATTCATTGGCAAAGTTTACTAGCACCAGGGATGCACAACATATAGGTTTGGTTCTAGTTAAAGTATTTAATGCCCCAATTATAAACCTGATGGAAATCGACCGGGTACTAGAGATGGAGCCTGAGAAGGAATCGTGGACGACTCCGATTAAAACCTATTTGCTGCAGGGAGTTCTTCCTGAACAAAGGAATGAAATGCGACAAGTCCTTCGTAAAGCTTCACGAGGAGGAGTTATGTACAGAAAGGTTTTTTCCGTTCCCCTGCTCTGATGTATTGCTCACGATGAGATAAAATGAGTCCTAAGAGAAGTTCATGAAGGAGAATGTGGCGATCACACTGGGGCAAACTCTAGCAAAGAAAATACTCCGTTATGGGTATTATTGGCCGACTGTAAATCGAGATGCTGCCGATTATGTAAGGCGATGCGACAAATGTCAGATATATGCAGAAGTTCCTAAAGCTCCGCCACAGAAATCACACAAATGGTCAGCCCATGGCCGTTTTCAATGTGGGGCATAAATATTATCGATTCCTTGCCAATTTGTAAAGGTGGTGCGAAATACGTTATCGTCGGAGTTGATAACTTCACCAAATGGGCCGAAGCAGAACCATTGGCTATGATCACAACGAAGAAAGTAATCAACTTCATTATCCAGAACATCATATGTCATTTTGGCCTTCCACAAACTATTGTAACAAACAACGGGACTCAATTCCATAGTGCTAAGTTCAAAGACTTCTGCCATCGGCATCATATTGAAAAAAGATTTAGAGCAGTCGCTCACCCTCAAGCAAATGTGCAAGTTGAAGCTGTGAACAAAATCATAAAATCCATTCTAAAGAAGAATTTGGAAAAGGGTAGTGGCAAGTGGGTGGATGAACTCCCGACAGCACTATGGGCTTATAAGACCACCCACAAGTCCACGACTGGCCATACTCTATTCGCCTTCGCTTACAGTTCCGAAGCTAGTATGCCTGTTGAACTCGAAGTTCCTTCCTATCGAGCGACTTACTACGATCCCAGAACAAATAAAGATCTCCTCTTGGAATCTCTAGACTTTATAGATGAGAAGTATGAGGAAGTTGATTTGAGGGCAGTTGCACACCAACATCGAGCCGCTCGATACAACAACACTAAAGTCCAACCTAGAATTTTTGAAATCGACGATCTCATCTTGAAACGGGTTTTTCCTGTCCCGTCGTATATGAATCCAACCTAGGAAGGACCGTATGTCATTAGGCAAAGGCTTGGAGAGGGAACTTTTAATCTAGCGACTATTAATGGCATCACACTCCTAAGGGCGTGGAATACCGAGCATTTACGACGCTATTATACTTAGTTTATTTCTTTTTCATTCAGTTGTATTTACTTTAAGAATTTTCTTTAGCATTTGATTTTCTGAATATGTAATAAGACAAATTATGTCATTTCCTTCCGTTTAGAAAATAAAGTTTTGAACTTCTTTTATATATGTGTTTACTGTAGCATTACATGTTAGTTACATTATGAAACTGACTGATGTTGATATGTCCAAACAAGTAACCAGAGTTTGGAACTAACCAATTACGCTAGTTCCCGGTTAAACTAAACAAGTTAGGTGTAGTCCGACCGTTCATTTGATAACTCTCATTCATAACCTGATGGACGGAATACATACGAGGAATGGATGTGACTTGACCATCCGATGACGGAATAAATCCCGCCGAGTGATGGGACTGAAATAAATCACAAAAATCATAACACGACTAATTACTCGCTAAATCAAACCCCAGACCTCGGTGATAAATCGATCAATTAAGAATAGTATGATCCTACTATTCTCCGAACTAACTCTAAGTCCCCATAGTGCGGACTGGAGTATAAACATAAATCGGGTGTGAATCGACCACCCGATAACCAACTCTTATCCCCAGAGAGTGGATATGAGTATAAACAAATAGATGAGTGCGGTCTGACCACTTGCTATTCTATGAACTCCAGCCTGAAACCGACAGAAGGAGTATAAACTCATTAGGGATGGAGCCCGACCATCCACCATCTAACTCCACCAGCCCAAGACTTGGGGCAGGAGCATAATCACTCAAACCGCGGAATCCGATAGCGTAACGTTTGGGCTCGAGTCCCGTGTTTGGTAGGACTCAAGGCCACGACCGCATGGAGGCCTTGGGATAGAGTTAGCGGATTATTATCTGAATCGACGAGCAACAAATTACAAGTAGACTGAATGGAAAGTAATAACTCTACTGCTTAGATAACAATTCACACGAGGGTTCAACAGAAAACAAAAAAACTTTTATTCACATAATAAGCATTAAAATTGTGATACGAGTTTATTCAGAAAATGGACCTGTACAACCATGGCCAACAAAAAGGAAAACAACTATACAAGTTATGTACAAATAGGGCCAATATGACGGCTATTTCTTTTGTCTTCTCTCCTTTTTGTATTTTTCGGGAGTGGCGCCACCCGAGCTTCCACCTATCTGTTTCCTCAATCCTTTACCGCCTTTGGCGGGAGAGCTTTCAAAAGTAGGAGGGATTTTTTCAGAAATGGACCTGGCAGGTGGGATGACTTGTAATGGGATGAGATTTGGATCGTCAATATCCACTTCAATGGGTTCGGGCTTGGCTTGTTTCTTCAGCAACACCTCTCTCTCAATATGCTCTTTTAAGCTGAGCTCATCGGTATGCTTAGTGGAGCCAGTGATCACAACATCATCATATTCATCCAGTGGCAGTGGGTCTTCAGCTTTATTGTCATCAAGCGCTCCGATAACTTGAGTGTCGGGTCCTGGAGCATCGGTGGCTGCTAGAATCTCAGTTGATGTTGATTGTTGCTCCGTGGCGACACCACTTTTTGGAGATTGGCTGGGACCCAAAAGACCTATAGATTCGTAGAAACAAGAAGATAAACCCATGACTATTGGAGATGAAGAAATAAATCGATCGAAAAGTGGATAATATAGCGGAATACCTACATCCGGCTGAATTTCAGTTATCGCCGAGGTCCCCCCTTCCAGAATAGGGGTCAGCACTTTAGATTGATAACCAGGTTTGTCCGGATCGTAGCTTAGATCATGTTCTGGGCCGAAAGAAACTGATGCTTTGGCTGCTTGAAAAGAAGAGGGGGCCTTGGGATCAGACTCCGAAGACTCTGCGATATTTTTCCCTTTGCCGGAAGATGTTAGAATGTCGAAGTATTGGAGTCTCACAGCGGCAAGATCTAGGGTTCATTTCCACGAAGTATTTCCCACCCTAGTTTCTCTTCGTCCAAATCAGCTTCATCAAGGGTTTCCTTTTTCATTACAACAATATATTCCCAAGCCTCGGCAAGTGACTTAAGATAACCCTCACCAAGAAAGCTCAGATCATGTGGAGAAGGACTTTAGCATTATATTCAATGAATAGGGATTGAACATGTCCTTGATTTCATACTGACCGACTTCCTTAGCATCCTCTACCTAGGCCTCGAGCTGTTCTCTCATCTTATTGTGGCCCGCTTCCTTCACCTCTTCTTTGAGGACTTTAATATGAGCAAGTTGCTCATCAAGTTTAATCTTTAAAGTCCGGGCCTCAACAGCTTCTTCGCAATAGCTCTGCGAATCTTCTTGAGCTTCGATCTTCTCTTCCCTCTCTTTCTTAAGAAGCTCCTCAATGTGGCTGGCCAAGATATTTTTCTCCTTTTGCAAGGAATCTTCTTCTAAGATGAGTGCACCGCTACGGTTGAGGGCAGCATCAAGTTCCTTTTATGGGCAGCTTCTAGATGACTCATTGCCTCAGATGTTTCCTTGGCACTCTTTTCTGCTTTAGTTAGTTTTATCGTCAACTCCGAGATATCATTATCTTGGTGCTTAATTATATCTTTATCATGGATCGCCTTTAGCTTAAGATGATCTATCTCATGTTATCGCTCGATAGACACCTCGGACATCTTTTCTGCTAAGTGCTGGAACGATTCATGCTACATGAAAACATCGTTGACGCATGCGAGAGAGCTTGCTTTGACATTCCCTAGGATTGTATGAATGGAGGGAAGGAACTTGAGCCCGTCAAAACAAATCTTTGGGAAAATGACCTTAAGTTCGGCCATTTTCTCTACTGTGGAAGCTTCAGGAGCAGCGGTAGACAAAGAGGGATTGGAAGCAATGATTGGATGTTTGCTCGACCTATAGTCACAGGACTGCTTAGAGCTGGATGAACCAGTATATTGCTAAGGCGGTATGGTAGCTAGAGGACCTGAAAAGAGGTCTGATCACCACTGTGCACATGAAGATTAGGTTACACTTCCTGATGGGATGACCGAGATTGGGATTTATGTTTCGAAGGTGAAGATTTCCTCGAGCAACGACTTCTTTCTCGGTTGTCATCCCTCTCTCTACGCCTACCCGATTCTGAATCACGTCTAGATACATATTGCGTCGAGGAGCCACTTAAGTGATCAAAAGCTCGGGATTAAGATATCGAACCTACAAAAAACCAAATACCAGAATATAAGTGACCGTCGCACAAAATATAGATGGAAATCGTGTGGTGAAGTGCACGTGATTGTGAGTGTCCTAATGTCACTACACCAGAAAAGACTTTTGGTAGCGTTGAAAAAACGCTACCATAACTTATGGTAGCGTTTTAGAGAACGCTGCTATACGACATGCAACTAAAAGTCTAAAACTTTTTGTTGCGTTGTAGTAAACGCTACCAAAAGTCACTTTTAAATGCAACTATAGGTATTTTCTGTAGGATTTAAAAAACGCTACCCAAAGTCACTTTTAAATGCAACTATAGGTATTTTCTGTAGGATTTAAAAAACGCTACCAAAAGTCACTTTTAAATGCAACTATAGGTATTTTCTGTAGGATTTAAAAAACGCTACCAAAAGTCACTTTTAAATGCTACTATTTACGGTTGATGGTTTATACCATTTCCAGCAATCGCTTATATACTATTCATATTAAAACGAACGATCAATCGTATAATTTTCATATATTCAAACAAACAATTAAATCACATAATTAGCAGATACAAACAATCAATCATATGATCAACATATTCAAATAATTGCAAAAACATGCTAATCTCACAATCAAATATAATATCCATAATCAATTCGATAGTAGTTTTTCAACAAAATAAGTCACATACTACAAGCATTCACAGACAAGTTTCCACAAATGGTACTAACAAAATACGACAACATATATAACAATTAAATTCATGTTCGTTGCTTGATTACCAATAGTTTTTTGTTGTCGACAGTCTTCGCTTCGAAACAGCTAATTACCTGCAAACGAGTTTAACAATCAACAATATATATATATATATATATATATATATATATGTATATATGAAAATCATGTAATCTATAACTCGATATTCTATATTAACACATATTAACAAAAATTGTTCTATTTTTATATGCATCCTATATAGTTCCCTAACAAATACACAATTTTCAATTTACACAGATATTTAGATCAAAACTGGGTTAGAAGTCTGACTGGATTTCATTCTATGTGCAGATTGTGTATTCAGTACTATGGGTAGATTGTGTATTCAGTACTATGGTCAAGTTAACTCTTATAAAATATGAAAAAGTATCTGGAACGTCCGTAATCAATCGATGATGCATCCATCCACTAATTGAAATGTACAATTTTCTTTACCCTTATCGTTTTCTATTGATCTTTTGATATGAGACAATCAACTCCAAATATAGAGTGAAAATGCTATTTAAATTGATAGAGTAATAATTCAATTGCCTATCTAAACCAAAATAATGTCTGTAATAATGTTATACTTTGTATTTTGATAAAAAATATGACCTTGGTATTCTTGAATCAAATCAATATGCTTCAGTCTTGGTACGATTTGCAAGCGCACCAATGAGATTTCCACATGGAAAGGTCTGCATATATATACCAATATATATTAGAAAATAGTTCTACAAAAATGTACATGTACAAAAGAACAAAGTATTAAAAGAGATAAGTCCACATGTACAAAAGACTTTGCAATACCCCCTCCCACTCGATATTATTCTCCAGCTAACACGGATTAGACCCCACAACAACCACCTCTTCTGGATTGGAGTCATCGCAACTAAGCTTCGCTTTTTCTCACCTCGGCTTGCATCCGTAATAGCATTTATGTTTGCACCATACTTTGTTAACTGCTCATTTCAAGATGGCCAGTGCCTCAACATATATCCACATTCTCTAGTCACACTGTTCTTAACCTCAGCATCCGCCCTTAGCTAGTAGTATACCTCCAACAAGCACACTATTACTGCACTTCAACTAACTTAGTTTCAGCAAACTATATAACATATCAGCCATCACACATCAAAGAAAGTCGACCTCCTATCCTCAGATCGGATCCCTGCAAATAGTTTCAGCCAGCTCAGTGCCAGCTTCACATCAAATCTCTATAAACCTCTCCCTTCGGACATATTGACTGATTTCCCCACAGGAAACATGATTTGCTCTCTATATGGATTCACTCATTTAATTAAGAATCGACACTTTTGGACAATGGCAGTTCCATAAGATTGTAGCTGGTTTTGGAGGAATATATTACGATCAAGAACTTGGCTGCTTCCTTTATTTAAATCTAGGATCTTTGACAACACTATGTTTTCGCACTTTCCATGGGCAGGCAAGGGCCTGATCCTATATTTAATGGTGAATCATAGTTTAAGTTCTCTAATTGCTATTCCTAATAATGCTAAGTTTCGCTCTTACATTACTAATGATCATATAAATCTTCCATACTCAAGTTCCCAGATCATCAAGCAAGTTTGGAACAACATCTCGCATACTACCATATCGTCTTGGAATGATAAACCACACCCTATAAATCTTGTTTACAACACTCTTGATGTTGTTGTAGGAAAACTATATTTTCCTTGGCACTCTAAGATTTGGTCTTCTAAATCTAGGCCTAAAGACGATTTTAAGTTTAAACCACGTAGATTCATTTTATTTACACTATGAGTAAGAAGATAAGAAGTTATATGTGCAACAGACCGAAAGTGCATTCAAATGTACAGATCGTTACGAATTTCCATTTCTAATCAAAATAAGTAAACCCTAACAATTATGTTTGTGGGAAACTGTTCAAGGCCAAGAGAATGAACTTCTGAATCAAGTTCCTATATCGAATCTAGCTCGAATGGAAACTCATCCACGTACGGTCGTGGTGACAAACTTCAGATGCAGAGAAGGACTCATGTAAGGAATTAATGAAAAACATACAAAAGCTAAATTTAGGGATGTTAGGCTAGAGGCCGGAGGTATCTTGAGGAATACGAGAGGCTGGAGGCATCGACAAACAAAAGCTAGGAAGGATGTTAGACTAAGGGAGAAGAATAAGGTTGAACTGGTACCTGCCATCCGGATGTGTACAGTGCAACTCAAACTTCGGTAAAGTCTTCTGACTAGCCACATTCAGTTTCAGTGATCGGCCATGTCTCCCTTTTGATAAGCATTTACTGTTGTCTTTGAATCCTTGAAACGTGAGCTGCTTCATTTTGGTCTTTCCAATTTTGCACCTGCTTTAGTTTCATGGCATCTTATGCTGCAATAATTCCATGACCGTGTAGTTCTTTTGGTAATGTTGAATTCAAGGCAAGTAAAAATTTATTTGTTGCGTTATCTTTTAATTAGCACGGGAGAGCATCATTTGGTAGTGTTGACAAGACATATCATCCCAGATGGTTTACAACATATACCAAAGCTGCTGAACAATAAATTTAGAGTAAATATTTGTGGAGTGCATGACTACATGCACATAATTATGAAGCTGAAAGAATGCATCTAACATGCAGTTTACCTGGAGATGGAGATGGGGTCCTACAGGAGATATTCGCAAACATGATGGAGTACTGACAAACCGTGATTGGATTGATATAACTTTCCAACATCTTGAGAGCCAACCAATGCCATATATTCCTATTCTGGAGACCACTCACCCATCATCTTCAATACTTGCATTCAAACTATTGCCAATGGCCTGAAACCATTTAAATATCTTATTCATTGGCATAAGAATCCAAAAACAAAGATACAGGTGAACCATTTTCCAAATTTTCAAAATCGGAAACCAACTGTACACCATAATCAAATATAGCGGAAATCAAGATGGCCATCGAAAAGAACAATGTAATAAACCACAAAGAAAATACTGATCTCTGAACTCTCGCCGCTAAATGGCAGGAACTACTAGAGAGCACACTAACCAAATTTTTACTACATCTCTCCTCTGTGCTTTCCCATTTGCAACTGCCTTCATCATATATTATCACTTGATTAACGAAGGATATTATAATTTTCACCCACTAATTTTATATGAACTACTTATCTATACTTATTAATACTGAATATAACTTTGACTTTGCATCATATGTTATCACATGATTATAAATGTGCATTTCTAGGAACAAAATTATTTTTTCACTAACCTTCAAAGAATTTTTTTACTCAATACTAGGTCTTTTCCACTCCATATGCAAGGAATCTAAAAAGGAGAAATAACATATCAATATAAACTACTAACTCGTGTTTCAAACGTACAAAGCACAATTGACAAAATTTTGATTTCATACACACATGAACTCAAAATCAAACTAAATCAAGGTTTTCTCAACGTACCTCTCATCTATAAATGAAATAACCACTAACGATAACTTTAGAAGTAACCCAAACCATACATACTCCATGTAGCAATAGTAGAGAGAGATGGGAGATCATATTTCATGAGTGACTAAGCAAATTATAGCAAATAATACAATAGTAATTAAAATTGGTGACAACAATCTGGTGTGTTCTCTCATTATGATCTTTTTTTCTGACCAAGGTATAAAAATATAAGTCTTTACCGCTAGATAATACCATATGTGTGTATAAAGTCACCCGTTTCAGAAATAATAGTTGATAAATGAACAATCTTTCACAATAAAGCTCGTGTTTGACTTTGTATGGGTTACTTAATAAACCAAGATGCAAGCACTTATGACTATATAGCAACTGCTATGTTAGTTAACAAAATAAAAGGAGGACAGGAACATACCAAATAGTGCACTTGCAAGGCTATTATTTTCCATGTATTCGTACACAAGTAGTAATTGATTTCCTTCAATACCATATCCATAAAGTCTCACTAAATTCGGATGATGTAAAGTAGATATTAACCCAACCTCATTAATAAATTCACGGTTTCCTTGCCTTGACCGGGAAGAAAGTTGCCTCACCGCTATCTTTGAACCATCTCGCAGCACTCCCAGAAATTAAAATTAAGAACGTGAATTAAAGGATGAAGTTTACAAATCGTATCAATACAAGATTATAATCGTTACCTTGTAAACATGACGAATCTGCGTTCGCCTATTTTGTTTGCAATATCAAAACTCTTGGTGGCAGCTTTAATCTGTCTCAGGGTAAATGTACTAGTCTGCAACTCTAGACCTTCATGTTCGCCATGCATAGCATGTTTTCTTCTCCAGCAAATCCAAACTATGATTTGCATCTAGATTAAGTTGTAATACTTCAGTTAGAATAGTATGATATAATGCAATCATCTTGCTATATAGCATGTATCGCACAAAATGTTGACATTAAACACATATATCTGAAGATTCTTTGTTGTATATTATTCTCTTCATAAAAATTAACATGTATTGGTTTCCAAATTGAATTAAAAGGGAGGAATCCATCGTAAATAAACTAATATACTTTTAGAATAGTTGCTTTAGTGAATGTTCTTTGGTTTACATTTTACTAGTGGTAAGATAACTATGTGCATGTTCCAAAAATTGGATAAAGACATAAGAGCTAAATCTACCACTGTATGACTGGTGTGACTTTGACTAAGTGGGGTTTAGAGGACATGGTAATATAATTCAAATAAAAATAAAAATAAGAAATAGTGAAACAAACCTCTTCAATATTGACATCTGAAGAAATAAAACCAGGTTTAGTTTTGCCACTGAAAACAATTTCTGTAGATGCTCTAGATCCGTATAACTAAGGGTACTTTAGCAGTGTTTTTCGACTTATATCTTTGTCCAATATTCCAACTATTATTGTCGGTAGAGTATAGATGACAGAGTAATGATATATTGCCATAGCTTGTACACCTCTCGCTAGGAATAATAACTCAGTGAATATGAACACAAGAGATGGATGGTAACTAGTACACCATATTTCCAAACTTGTCTGCAGAATCTTTACGCCACAACTTCCGCAGAGAAATTTGGATCTGTATCCCATTTGTATCCACATCCTCTATTCAATGGTACATATCAAAACTTAGAAAACTATATAAAACTACCATATACAGCATGGTCGTTATTGTTTCATTATAGTAAACTGTTACCTTAAGTTCATTTCATTTGAAAATAATATTGTTAACAGCGACCCTGCTTATTTCTGCTTATTTTAAACCATGGAATACATGAAAAATTTAAATGATCGTACCAAACAAAGATTAAAAACAAACGACAATTAAGTATATAGTGATGCATCCCATAATCTTATGTTCAATACTTAATCAAGTAGTAAAAAACAGCACTATAAAATCTATATATCCACACCTATCACTTCGCATTCTATACAAAGTCACAAACAGTTGAAAATGGAAGCAAAGGTACCAGCCTGCATTGTATTAACAGTAGCGTTAGTCTTTTCACTCATTAACAAAACAAACGCAGTAGGAATAGCTATATACTGGGGTCAAAATGGGAACGAAGGCAGTTTGGTAGATACCTGTGCTACTCAAAAACATTTATTTTCCAAAATCCCAAAACTAAAATTGAAAATTCATATAAACTTATTGTCTATGATTCCAGAAGTAAACATATCAGTGACAAAATTGATGTTCCTCTTTGAAATATCCACCCATGGCAAATAAACCTTCATAATATTTTGTGTTTCAAAGTTTCCAACAAATGGATCTCTCATATGTAATCTTTCTATGTCGTCTGGGCATTGAAGAAAATCATGAAGCTTCACTTGATTCCAAGCAACTTCAATTCCTTCATACTCAGCGAAAACTTTATAGCTAAAAATTCATGAAAACATCAGTAAAAAGCCATTAATTAGAAATTAATATTCTCATCCATGTAAAAAATATTGAAATGAAGATTAACCCTAACCAATCTTTGAATAAGTAATTGAACTTAATTTAAATTCCAAACTTATTGCAGGAAAAGTTGGATCGAACCTTATAACAAGTAAAAATAAATCAGGAAGCATCAAATCAAGATTATGAATTCAAATCTCATTCAAATTTGAACGAATTTGATAAATCAATGAATCTATTGAAAGCTCACCAGCTTGGCATGGAAGGCTGAGAAATGAAGCGATGTTGTGGAGGCATTCGGTTGGCAAGATACTAGTGGTGATGGATGAGGTTCTAAGTTGAAGATAAAGGAGGTATGCTTTTTATGAATCGGAGAAATTTTTTGGTTTCAGACTCAGGAGAAGTTTATTTTACGGTTTTGGGTAGGGAATCGAAATAATTAAGAAAGGAAAGCGGGAAGGAAAAAGATTCACCGTTTCTAGGGTGGGATTAGATTAGTAGCGTTGATTTCTTGTACTTTTTTAATCTTTTAAATCAATGGTAGCAATTAGGTATTAAACGCTGCTATATTTTGCTACTAATAACTGATTTTCTTGTAGTGTGTCCTTCCCCAATGGACCGTTTGCTGCAGCCTTGCTTATGGGAGTTTTCTCTCCTTTGCCGGTAGGAAGAGTGTCGTCGCCACTTCTGGTGGGAGAATTGATCCCATCGATGTTGATGTTGGGAAAATCATAAGTTATGATGTCATTAGGTATTTGAAGATTCGAAAAACCTTTCATCGAGCTTTCTAAATGTTGGGAGGATGACTCTTCGTCAACAGAAGTGATAACAAACTCTGGATCCTTAGTAGTTTTTCTTCTGCGAATCTTATATGTAATCTTCTTTCTTCTCTTAGTTGGCGTGTAGGGTTGCGTTCCTTGTGATGGTTTGACCATAGGCGCCTTGCCTAGGCTTGCATCACCGTCGCCAAGCTCATTGATTTGGGTACCCCTAATTTCACCTTCTTCGGCGTCATCCTGAGTCCCCTCAGCTGGGGGCACGACAAGATTATTGATACCCCCTTCTTGTTTTACAATGTTTCTTGGTAATGCGTTACTTCCAGGAAACCTAATGTTGCAGCCTTCTTCCAGTAACCCAAATAGATATAACAACTTGTTGGTTACAAGGAGTCTGATGTCCCTGTCTTCGATAGGGGTAACATGAATTGCGAAGATCGCTCTTGAAAAACTATTGCCCTCTGGATGTGGGTGGACACCTGTAGATATTCAGAATGTTGTTGATCCAAAATATGACTCAGATTAGAGAATTTGAAAATAAAGCGAAGATGACACTTATGTCCTTCCAACCATCGCCTTGCAAAGCCAGGCAGACATCGAATGTAGAACCATTCATGTTTGAAAAGGGTAAGTTTGTTCCAAGCACCTGTTAAGACTTGACAGTTGGGTGAAGGCTCAAGGAAAACATAGGAAGGACTTCCTAACCGTCATTTAAAGTTATAAATGAACCTTATGTCCTTAGGAGTTGGCAGGCAAAACAGAACGCTCATGAATAGTAAAAAGTTCCATGGAAAAAGGCGTAGCTGTTTGGGTGAAGTTGAGTGGGAGCTAATTCCAAAATATCTTAACATTTCCCGAATAAAACAATTGAAGGGCGGCATGCATCCGGCCCAGCACATGAATTTGTTACATGTTGTGTACCCCTCCAGAGACAAGTGAGCCCTATCATTTATCGAAGGAGCCAGGACGTCTTCGAATGGAATTCATGTCTGGAACATAGTATGTAAAGGGAGGCCTCACTAATTCTGGAGGCTTGAGAATCTGTCGGGTTATCTAAGAGTATAGCGCCTTTTACACCGTCAGGCGCAGGACTTACATCTTCCGTCGGTAGGACGGGAACATCAGAAAAAAGGTTTGCTGACGGGCCAGAAACTTCCATTTGTTTAGTTTGATGACTAGGGAAAGCCTGCCAGATATGGTTGGGGAACTCGACTCAGCTTTGGGATTGCTATGTTGCAAGGCTGGTCCAGAAGACATTACAGCTAGATGCTCTAAACGTCTGAAGTCCATGTCAACTATACTCATTAGATAATCGAGATTAGAAAATTTTACTTGTCCCCTTGTGCTAAGTGTGAGCTAGTGTGGTGCGGTGTGGTGCAGTGTTGTGTATTATAGAAATAAGCAGCTTAAAATAAGAAATCAAAGTGAAATGAAGAGACTTTGGATTCGACCAGAGTGACCGTCATCGTTGACCGTCTCAACTGGCGAAGAGAATAATCAGTTGTGTGAGCTTTGGGATCGACTATCGGCATATTAGAGTGTGAAATCTGTTATTCAAGTCCATATGCTAAGTTTTAGTTCATGTTCTAAGTCCCCGGGATTTGATCGTTCAGTTTCGAGTATAATAATGAATATGCAAGTCCCATTGTTTATCGTCGTCATATGTTCAAGTTCATTGAAATGAGATTGGTTGTAATTTCTAAAACAAGCGATTATGGATTAGGTTTCGAGTTCAATCCAAAGCCTAAGGATTAGCCAAGTACATAAATGCCAACCCCTATATGCCGACCCATATCAACCGATCCATATCCCAAAGCAATGATACCAATCCCTCTCTTGAAACAAATGATGCTAATCCCTTTCCTTCAACAGAATTTGCCAATCCCTTCAAATTATCCAACTCCGTCGATCCCCTCTCCCACTTAGCCGATCCTATCGATCCCTCTACTTTGTTATTTTTCACTTTTCACTAAACTTCTATTACCGAGCTCTCCCATTCAACCAAACAACTGAACCCTCCTCCACCCAACATACTATCCTTCAACTCACTCGATCGAACCTTATGTCATAAAATTCCTCCTTTCTCCACCTTTTTTGCTCTGCCGAACCCCGCCATACCCAACATTTCATCTCCTCCAAACAACTTCGGCCATTGTTCCATCACTGCCTCGAACTCCATCCTAATCGCCGATGGCATGGAACCCATTATCTCATCATGAGATCGAGAGATAAGGACTAGAAAACTTACCTATGCGTATGTATGTGTTAGAGGAATTGGCGAATGACTCAAATATGATCGAGATGGAAAGCAAGGGGAAGTCGATTTGTAAGAACAAATTGAAATATGGGAAGATTTCGTTTGAAGCTAAGTAAAGAAAGAAAGAAGGGTTCAGTTTCGATAGAGGAATGAGAGGGTTCGGTAATGTGAAGGATGGTAGGAAAATGAAGCAAGTAAGGATGGAAAGGGGGAATGTTAGTTTATATAGGGGATTAAGGGATCGACCTATTGTAACGACCCGTGTTTTTGATAATTAAAATATTAAATTTAGTAAGATTTTGGGAATTTAATATTGTGAGAAATTAAAATTTATGATTTAGAAATGGAAAAAAATGTTAGAATATAATTTAATAGTGTTGATTGAATGAAATTGACATCTGATTGATGTAATTTCAATTAATGGTAATAATAAAGGTTAATAATGAATGGTATTCCTTCTTGAAAGATGATTGTAGAGGCTAATTTGGATATAATGGTAGGATAATAAGAAATAGATTAAATGTTGTATTAAAGATAGAATAATATGTATATAATTGAAATTGGTTATTATAGAATAGGAAATCAGCTTTGGGTAAGTAATTTACAACCATTGATTGTAAACAATAATTTTATTAATTTGTTTGAATTACTAAATGGTAACAATTGATTTATTATCATCTCATTAATTAAATCAGTTGATATTAACTTAGAAATCGATAAAATAGATGTAATTGAAATATTGCAATTAACATGGTAAAGAACGTCAACTGTAGGATGATGAGAATAATAAAATGGAAACTTATGTTAAATAAATTCATAAGATTTTGGTTGATTTAATAATAAGAGTGAAAATCAAAATAAAAGAATTTATTGGAATTTAAAATATAATAAGCTGGGGTTTTATTACAGTTATAATTGAACGCTGAAATTAATGTAATATTTAAAATCTTGACTTTAACATGGAAAAATTAATTTTAAAAATATTATTAATCTCTGTGTAATCGGGAATGATAAAAATTGTTAACTTTTAAATTTTAATTTAAAAGTGATTAAATTGATTTTAAAATAATAATTCATTTAATTAACGTGTAAAATTAGTCCGTTTGGGCACTGTCTCAGATTTTGACAAACCTAGTTTCATTGGATCCGTAATGGTAAATTATTATAGGATTTCAAGTTCTGTAGCGATCGAACTTATTGTTTGATCGTGCGAGCTCTAAACGCATAGAAATCAATTAAAGGAATTTAAATGAATATAATCTGATTTTAAAAGCTAACTTCTATATACAATAGAATTAGGATTTGAACTAGTTCCATTGAGTTTAAAAATATTGAAAACCTATATTTTGATATATGGGATGACCTATTTTCGTTTCGGGGACGAAACGGGCTTTTTGGGTCTTTGTTATCACTTCGACCGAATTCGATCAGTTCCATCCATTCTTATCCATCTCTGTCTATATATATAGGCTGTTATAAACCCTAGCAGTCTTTTATTTCATTTTACGTATGTAGAATTTCTATCTCATTTGTTCCTTTTCAATGGTAGACCTCAGAAAACCCTAATTACAATTTCAAATCAAACTCCAAAATCCAAGCTCCTCAAAACCTATCGAATTATATATCTTCGTGAAGCTCTCGACGAATGGAGTCAGCGTCTAGGATTTTTTTTTGGGAATAGAGGCCTAAGTCAATCGGAAATCATGGTCAAAGTTGTGGAATCGGTGGAACCCTAGGTCCAAATTGGGGCTTTTTGATTCGGGAACCATTTGGCACAATTGAGGAGGCAAAACGATAGAGCTCGATGAGGAGAGTTTAGATCTAGTTTCGATTTCACGATCGGAGCAGCGACGTAGTGGGAATTGGCCCCAAAAGGTAACGGTTGCATCAACTTGACGGCACAAATTCCGGTGGCTTGCATTGACTTAGGCGGCGGCGTTGGTTGACGTTAGTGGAGGAGATGATGATCTTTTGATTGCAAGTGGTTTCGCGGCTTCAGGTGGTATACGCTTAGAGTAGTGTGCGGTCAAAGTTGCAGGGCGTTGGTAGGCTGTTCGTGCAAATCTGGTGCTGTTCGTGCAAAATGATGTAAGTTATAATGTGATTATTATAATATTAAATGTGTACCGATGAATATTTTAATAATATTTATTATAACTTGAATAGCTTTTGCATACGAACTCCGATTTACGTGCGGTTTCTTCTGTTGTGATTGTATCGAAATTCTAGACAATATGAACTGGTTTGGTTAAATTTGGAGACTGTTGAAATTTTGTGCTTTTATTGGATTTTAAATCGGCAATAAACCAAAGTTGAGTGATTTAACCCACTTACGCAATACTAAACCTTCTTATCTTAGTTGAATTAAATTTATAATGTGATAAGAATTTTATTAGTTGTTGTTTGGTAGTTTAGTTTGACATTTTAATTGAATTTGAATTTTATTGAATTAAATTGCCATTTAAATTAATATTGAAATTGAATTGCTAGTTAAATGCCTGATATTGATAACCAGTTAATTGTTGTGATTGATTGGCTGATTTGGATGATGACTGTGATGGATGTCTATTTGTTAACATTTTGTACGATTGGATGTTTATTTATTTATATATATCCATGCTATTACCCTACATATTAATTGAAAGCATATAAACTGTTATTTGAATTATTTTGAATAAATTAAGAAATAGGTTGAAATGATATATACCTATGACACTTTGATTTGGATTGAAATGATATATTCCATCCCTACAATTAAAATTGAATTAACTGATCACTTGGCCATAGTGTAGAAAATTATATACGGACACCGGATTGGTTAAATTAAACGGTTTTAAAATCTTGAATTCGGATTTTTGATTAAATGATATTATTTTAAAGGAAATAAATTATGGATTTATATAAATTGAATTATTCTAATTCAAACTTTGAAATGTTGAAAACTGAAATTTGTTAAAGGGAATTGTTTTAAAGAAATAAAAATTGAAATGTGAAGTATAATTGATATATGAGAACCTTAAATTGGACAATGAAGTTTAATTTGATTTAAATTTTTTAAATCGGTAAATTGAAATTGGACTTGAAATTAATATAAATTGAAATGGTTTAAAATAAGAATTGGATTGGAATTTAAATCATTGAATTGAATTGTTGAATTGAATTTGAAGTAAAAAATGAATGGTCGAAAATTGAAGTTATTTCGAATTGAAATTGAAATCAAGTTAATTTGAAATTAAATTGAAATTGAGTCAATTGAGTTGAAAGATTGGAAATTGAGTTTTGTTGATTTGAAATTCGACATGGGTCCAGATTTGTTGAAATGAAAAGAACAGTTTGATTTGATATTATTTTCAAAATAAATTATTTTAATATAAACTGTTAAAATCTATCCTTTTTAATATTAAAATTATTTGGATTTTCCAAACTATTTTACTATATAAACCATTTTCAATACTCAAATCATTTTATATTAAATTATTTTAAATCTCCAAACTATTTATAACTATTCAAACTATTTTCTTAAATTTCAAACTGTTCAAAGTTGAGATGTTTATATTTAAATCGTTGATTTCAATGCGAATGTGGTTAAATGAGGTTGTAACCTACGTTGGAATTTGAAATGATATTTTCGGGTGAAAATGACATATTTTGGATAAATATGATGATTTTGAAATGAAGGATATTTTGAATTGAATATGCTATTTTGATATCAAATATGAATCGGTTTCGAAATGTAAAAGAACCAACCGGTGTGAAAAATGACGTTTGGTTGTTAAAGAGACCGGGGCCTCTTATTGGCATACTCTCTGTCAATATTGGAACCACGTTAACAACCGTGTACGTGGTGGATGATCCAGAATGAAGTGGTTGGATTTGGTGAACGTTTGCTGGATTTGAAGAAAGAGAACAATGATGGATGACCCCTGCACTTGTGCCAATTTGAAATGACTAAAACAAGACGGCTTGTCAGGGCCAAGTGGGCTAGCTACCCCTAGCGGACACACCTCTTCGTATTACTATATTGATGTTGGCTTGATCAATGCACCTTGATTTGATTTGATTTTAGAGGTGTTGGATGCGGTGGGCGGTCGTGGCTACGATGCATGACCACCATCTCTACGACCCGAACTGGTAGTATCCTACCTTTGGCATTGCCTCATGTGCCTTGTCATACTTTTATCCTTATTCGCGACCACTATGATTTTGTTTTAGTGTTGTCTTATCACGGCGCCTCCCTGGCTACCGACGTTACTAGTGATGCTACTAAGGCAAACTGCAGGACAATGCTTAAAATTGTGTTAAGGGGGATCGATGTAAAGCCTTAACGCTATTTTAATACCTTACTTTATTGATTAGACACTACATATATAGCGTATTTTACTACATATAGATAGTTTAACGGATCCTTTGGAGATGGAAAATCCCGTACATCTCTTAAGTTATTGCACGCATGTTATACATTCGATAGGAGATGTAAAATTCTATAAACATCTCTGAAGCTTTACACTCATATTTACTTGTTGTTGATTTAACTTACATAAGAATTTTTAGTTCTAACTCGACTGTTTTGTCTTTTCATTACGCTCAGGTCATCTTGAACATTTTAGTGTTTGAAGACATTATTTCTGAAGGACGAAGACGGAGTTTAGTATATTATAGTATTAGTATTATTCTGCTGCATCATTATTGATATGTTGTTGTTTGTACTTTGATTATATTGTAAAAATTGTGTAACCAAATGAATATTGTAAATAGCTTCATGAACTGTTTATTTGGTTATTATATTTTGTCATTCTGCTGCTAGATTCTGTATCTTGTTTTCTTTTTTCCTCCTCTTATTTTCTTATTAAATCCCATTGACAATCCTCCCCTTTGAATGTTTTGAGTTAGACATATGTGGTTTATTGTCGATTTAAACCGTTCAAAAAGGTGGGTCGTCACAGTTGGCATCAGAGTTTTGATTTAGAGATACCTTAGCCTGTTGAGGTTAACTCATTAGATATAGGGTTAGTAATACCCTAGAATGAGTTTGAGTGTATATATATAAGGGAGCGTATTTGTTAGTGCTATAAAAATGTTTTGTATTGTGTTAATTTGTTCTGTTGAGTATTTATGAATTCCAATCGGTACATAGGACGCTATGGCATCGATAGGAATTTCTAAACACTTGAATAAGGTAAACCAATACAATATTGTTTTTAAAAATAGGTAAATGAAATAATTTTACATAATATTTTATTTTATTTTGTATTTAAAAGAATAAGTTTTCATAAATTGATATTGTTATTTTTGGTGTGTTGTTTGTTAGGTAATGATAATGTTTAATTATTATCATTTGCTATTTGGATAGTCAAGGTCCTTAAAACTATTGACTATTATATGTTATAAGAAAAGTAAGTTTATAAATATGGTTTATAAAATATGATTTATAAATAAAATGAATTTAATTGGGAATTTAAGAACTTGAATGCTGGTGTTTTGAAATTGGTTTTCAAGGATTTGGAAAAATAATATTAGTATTATTGGAAGTATAAATTATAAATATTTCAAAAGGTATTTGGAAGAAATGTTTTAACAAAATTTTAAAAAAGGAAATAAGTTATGTACTCTCCTCTTCTGTCGCTGGAAAATAATTTCGGTGATGATTGCAACATCGACTTTCATTTTCGAGTTTCAAAGTGGGAAGATCACTATAGTAGCTTTGCTACACATTTGTTTTGATAAACAAATTTTAATTTTATTTTCTTAAGTATGATTTGATATACAGATGATATGAGTAAATATATTATTTCAAAATGATTGGAAATGAACCCGGTATTTGAATTCTTAGGTTCCTGTTAATTAATGATTTCCAGTTGTAGAAATAAAGTGAAATTTTAATAGTTGGAAACTTCTAAAATAAGAAATAAGAAATTGAAGCTAAATATTTAATGAAATTGTAAAGAAATTGGGGATTTGTCACTTGTAAATTAAAAGATGATGAAAATTAAGAAGATGTAAACTATTAAACATTTTTGTTAACTAAAATGAATAAGATAAATTTGTATAACACTCAATTACATTCTAAAAACATATATCAAACTTACCAGAAATGTTAAAAAAGTTGAAATGTTAATATGAATATGTGATAGAATATTATACAAGTAAAAGCTTAATAACAAAAATGCTTCAAAAATGAACATTTAAGAGTAAAAGGAATGTATAAACATAACTTAATGTCTTGAAATGTTAATAGTTAAATCGAATAGTAAAAAGTGAATACTATTTAAGTAAATAATTATAAACTTAAGAAACTGTTGAATGATTCATAAATGGGTTTAATATTAAAAGGAATACTATGGTGAAAATAAAATGTGAATTAAAAGAAAAAAACTTTAAGTATGAATTGATTCACAAATGAATATTAATAGTAAATGGAAATCAAGTTATATATAATAATAAATGTGAATTAAACTGCAAGAAACTTATGTAATACCTTAAAAATTTATTCATTGATGATTTCAAATATTGAATGGAAAATAATTTATGTAAGTAAATGAATGAAAAAGAAAAAAAAGATGATATTGTATGAATGAAATAAATAAAAGGTAAGTAATGTGAAAAGAAACCAATATCATAAACTTAAATAATAATGTGTTAAATTCTTTATTATTTTGGCTTATGGGAAGTTTGGGAAATGATACTTTAAATTGTTTAAGGTTGTAGGAATAATCTGTTAAGTAATCATCTAAGGCTGTTGAGCATAAGGTACACTTATAGTTCATTCATCATCCTTGTACGATGAGAAGTTTCTGAACCTGGACAAACCATTAGTCTTGGTTGCTATGGATGTATGGTGGATTCTTTTGTTACATATAATGGTCATACTGCTTTGTTTGCATATGATTATTATACATGTTGTGCTGTTTGTGTTATTGATTAAAACAACTAATATATTACTCTCTTTACATAATTTTAACTCTTTGGATTATGCAAGTAAAATACAGGTTTATGGAAGCAATAGTTGTTGCTTTTAGTTTCATAAATAAAGTTGTTTGCCCGACAAATAGGTACGCTTTCGGATTATGGTTTTATAGGGATATTTTATTATTTTTCTCATGGTTTGGGATGCTTTTTAATTGAAATATGATATATATATATACATATATATTGTAATTATTGATACTGTTATTTTCCGGACCTGACCGCAGAAAGGAGACTCTGTCGAAATTTTCCGTAAATTTAGGACTTATAATTTTTTGTAGAAGTTGAGTTATTTTCAAATTTTATTAAACTTAAATATATAAATTTAATTGTTTGTAAACTGATTATTTTGAATAAAACATATCAAACCTCTTGATTCTTTCTTGTTCCTTTTCGGGGGCGAAAAGTTTTGAGTGGGGGAGATTGTAACGACCCGTATTTTTGATAATTAAAATATTAAATTTAATAAGATTTGGGAATTTAATATTGTGAGAAATTAAAATTTATGATTTAGAAATGGAAAAAAATGTTAGAATATAATTTAATAGTGTTGATTGAATGAAATTGACATCTGATTGATGTAATTTCAATTAATGGTAATAATAAAGGTTAATAATGAATGGTATTCCTAGTTGAAAGATGATTGTAGAGGTTAATTTGGATATAATGGTAGGTTAATAAGAAATAGATTAAATGTTGTATTAAAGATAGAAATAATATATATATAATTGAAATTTGTTATTATAGAATAGGAAATCAGCTTTGGGTAAGTAATTTACAACCACTGGTTGTAAACAATAATTTTATTAATGTGTTCGAATTATTAAATGGTAACAATTGATTTATCATCATCTCATTAATTAAATTAGTTGATTTTAACTTAGAAATCGATAAAATTGATGTAATTGAAATATTGCAATTAATATGGTAAAGAACGTCAACTGTAGAGTGGTGAGAATAATAAAATGGAAACTTATGTTAAATAAATTCATAAGGTTTTGGTTGATTTAATAAAAAGGGTGAAAATCAAAATAAAAGAATTTAATGGAATTTAAAATATAATAAACTGGGTTTTTATTACAGTTGTAATTGGACGCTGAAATTAATGCAATATTTAAAATCTTGACTTTAACATGGAAAATTTAATTAAAAAATATTATTAATCTCTGTGTAATCGAGAATGATGAAAATTGTTAACTTTTAAATTTTAATTTAAAAGTGATTAAATTTATTTTAAAATAATAATTCATTTAATTAACGTGTAAAATTAGTTCGTTTGCACACACACAAATATACTTATAAAATGGCTGCTCCTCTTTCTTCTCTTTTCCGCCAGTGATCTTTCTGACACTTCTCTTCTCCTCCACCCCCTATCATCTGTCCACCTCTTGTTGCTTTCGCCCTGCCATGCCCCGTCTCCATATGCCTAAGAAGAAGAAGAACTGGCCTCTGCAAACGGTTTCGGCTCCTGCCCTTATTTCAGATCTGGATCGAGCTGCGTCTCTGATTCACTCTGGCTGATCTTTTGACAGCTCTTATGCTCGTTCTTCTGCCACGACTCTCGTTCAGGACTCTGCTACCGCTGCTCGTGAGTCAGCATCGCTTTCGTTGCCTAATTCCCTATCATCTATGCTCGAGGTCATTGACGGTGGAATTCATATTGATGGTGTGGGTCGCATTGCCTCTGGTGAGCATTCCTTGTCCTCCTTCCTAGCTTCGGCTGCTCGTGCTCCTTCTTGGACCGATTCCGAAGTTGGAATTTTCTGTGATAGTGCAAATGTTGGTTCGGTGTCTAATGGATTGAAATCTGCCGTTGGAATGACTGAGGCAGAGGTTGTGTTTGAGCGAAATTTGAATGGCTCTGGTCTCGAACGCGTTCCAGAACTATTGTGCACCCATCATGATTGTGGTAATGTCGATATGAATGTTTGAAATCCTGTTAATCCAAAACCTGCTATGCACAAGGCCTCTTCTGAACCACCCTGTGTTCTCGAATCTCCTCCTCCTCGCTCCTCAGTCAATCCCCCTCTAATTCCAAAATGGACTTCGTTATTTAAAACGTTGTCGTGCAATGCAGGAGATTATGTTCCTCGATCCTTTGTTTCTGTGGAGGTTGATGGGGTATTGATTCCTCCTCTAGAGGTCATTCAGGCCGGCGAAGACTATTGGGCAGACTATCTAGTTGGGTTCTTCCTTGGTACGAACCCTCTGTACCATATTGTTCGGGCTCAATGTAAGAACCGTTGGAAACTTATGGGTGGTCTCCAGGTATAGTTTGATAATTCTATGTTTTTCTTTCAGTTTTCTAAAAAGGAGGAAAGGCAGCGTGTGCTGGAGGCTGAGCCAACTTTCATAGAAGGTAAACCACTTATTATTACTTCTTGGAGTAAGACCATTGATAGTGCTAGAGATCAAGTTTTATCTATTCCTGTTTGGGGCCATTTCTCTCATATTCCCTCTGTTCTTCAATCGTCGCTTGGTTTGAATTGGATTGCTAGTTTAGTTAGAGAACTTAAGTGTTTTGACTCGAACACTATGGCTAGAGGTAGGATCATTTATGCTAAGGCTCTGATCGAGATTTCCCCATCCAAACCTCTTCCTACTAAGCTCAGAGTTTGCCCTTCTAATGGCCATGTTGCGGATATTGATGTTCACTACGGATGGAAACCTAATATTTATGAGATATGTCACTCCTTTGGTCATGCGGCGCTTTCATGCAAGCATCTCCCTCCTTCAGATCCATCAGGTGAACCACCTCTTCCTATCCCAGTAAAGATCCCCCTTCCTTGGCCTCCTGCTCGTAGGTGGGTTCCGAAGTCTTGCCCTGCCATTATGGTCGATCCGGATCCTTGTGCCCCTGCCGACATTCGTTTACACCCTGTCTGTAACATTGATGAAGTTGTTGCTCCTTCTCTTGTCATTGTTGAGTCTTAACTTCCTACGTCCATTTTTTCTGATGTTCCTTCTGTTGATGCTGTCATTCCGTCTCCTTTGATTGAGTGGAACTTTGGGGAGAAGACTTGGGTTCATGTTAATTCTGAGATGCGATATAGTCCAGAGTTTGTTTGTTATTATATGTTTATATGTGGAGAAGGAGAGATGAGGCAGTTATATTATCATGCTGATGGTGATGGTCTTGTTCTTACATGTGATGGAGAAGATGGTGATGAGAATAGACAAATCTTGGAGGATGACACTTGGGATAGAAACTTTGTTTTCTCCAGGGAATCTACGGGTTATGATCCTGATATTGTGGCTCATTTCTCAGGTTTATCCATGTTATGGGGCCTTGTACTATTGTGTCGTCAGTGTTCCCTCCTCTCTGGAGGCCGTCTAGTGTTTGATTGTTTGTACAGTGGTATGGCCACTATAAAACCATTTAGTTGTTCTGTCCATGTGCAGAATACCTGTTTTTTATTTATATACAGTGGCACGACCCACTATAAAACCGGCTAGCCTTGCTAAAACAAAAGAAATTAGTCCGTTTCGGCACTATCTTGGATTTCGACGAAACTAGTTTCATTGGATCGGTAATGGTGAATTATTATAGGATTTCAAGTTTTGTAGCGATTGGACTTATCGTTTGATTGTGTGAGCTCCAAACGTGTAGAAATCAATTAAAGGAATTTAAATGAAATAATCTGATTTTAAAAGCTAACTTCTATATGCAATAGAATTAGGGTTTGAAACTAGTTTCATTGAGTTTAAAAATATTGAAAACCTATATTTTGATATATGGGATGATCTATTTTCGTTTCGAGGATGAAACGGGCTTTTCGGGTCTTTGTTATCGCTTCGACCCAATTCGATCTGTTCCATCCATTCTTATCCATCTTTGTCTATATATAGGCTATTATAAACCCTAACAGTCTTTTATTTCATTTTCTATACGTACAATTTCTATCTCATATGTTCCATCTCAATGGCAGACATCAGAAAACCTAATTACAATTTCAAATCAAACTCCAAAATCCAAACTTCTCAAAGCCTATCGTATTATATATCGTCGTGAAGCTCTCGACGAATGGAGTCAGTGTCTAGCGTTTGTTTTTGGAATAGAGGCCCAAGTCAACTAGAAATCATAGTCAAAGTTGTGGAATCGGTGGAACTCTAGGTCCAAATTGGGGCTTTTGATTCGGGAACCATTTGACGCAATTGAGGAGGCAAAACGATAGAGATGGACGAGGGGAGTCTAGATCTGGTTTCGATTTGATGATAGGAGCAGCGATGCAGTGAGAATTGGCCCCAAAAGGTCACGATTGCGTCGACTTTGGGGCACAAATTCCGATGGCTGGCATTGACTTAGGTGGTGGCATTGGTTGACGTTAGTGAAGGAGATGATGATCTTCCGATTGCAAGTGGTTTCGCGGTTTCAGGTGGTCTAGGCTTAGAGTAGTGTGAGGTCAAAGTTGCAGGGCATTGGTAGACTGTTCGTGCAAATCTGGTGCTGTTCATGCAAAATGATGTAAGTTATAATGTGATTATTATAATATTAAATGTGTACCGATGAATATTTTAATAATATTTATTATAACTTGAATAACTTTTACATACGAACTCCGATTGATGCGCGGTTTCTTCCGTTGGGATCGTATCGAAATTCCAGACAATATAAAACTAGTTTGGTTGAATTTAAAGACTATGAAAATTTTGGGCATTTGTTGGATTTTAAATCGACGATAAATCAAAGACGAGTGATTTAACCCACTCACGCAATACTAAACCTTGTTATGTTAGTTGAATTAAATTTATGATGTAATAAGAATTTTATTGGTTGCTGTTTGGTGGTTTAATTAGACATTTTAATTGAAATTGAATTAAATTATCATTTAAATTAATATTGAAATTGAATTTCTAGTTAAATGCCTGATATTGATAACCGGTTAATTGTTGTGATTGATTGACAGATTTGGATGTTGACTGTGATGGATGTCTATTTGTTGACATTTTGTATGATTGGATGTTTATTTATTTATACATATCCATGCTATTACCCTACATATTAATTGAAAGCATATAAACTGTTATTTGAATTATTTTGAATAAATTAAGAAATAGGTTGAATGATGTATACCTATGGCACTTTGATTTGGATTGAAATGATATATATCCATCCCTATAATTAAAATTGAATTAACTTATCACTTGGCCATAGGGTAGAAAATTATATACGGACACCGGATTGGTTAAATTAGACGGTTTTAGAATCTTGAATTTGGATTTTTGATTAAATGATATCATTTTAAAGGAAATAAATTATGGATTTATATAAATTGAATTATTCTAATTCAAACTTTGAAATGTTGAAAACTAAAATTGGTTAAAGGGAAGTGTTTTAAAGAATTAAAAATTGAAATGTGAAGTATAATCAATATATGACAAACATTTTGGAAATTGAATTAGTTTAAAGTTGAACCTTAAATTGGACAATGAAGTTTAATTTGATTTAAATGTTTTAAATCAGTAAATTGAAATTGGACTTAAAATAAATATAAATTGAAATGGTTTAAAATAATAATTGGATTGGAATTTAAATCAGTGAATTGAATTGTTGAATAGAATTTGAAGTTAAAAATAAATGGTTTGAAAATTGAAGTTATTTCGAATTGAAATTGAAATCAAGTTGATTTGAAATTAAATTGAAATTGAGTCAATTGAGTTGAAACATTGAAAATTGATTTATGTTGATTTGAAATTGGACATGGGTCTAGATTTGTTGAAATGGAAAGAACAATTTGATTTGATATTATTTTCAAAATAAATTATTTTAATATAAACTGTTAAAATCTATTCTTTTTAATATTCAAATTATTTAGATTTTCCAAACTATTTTACTATATAAACCATTTTCAATACTCAAATCATTTTATATTAAACTATTTTAAATCTCAAAACTATTTATAACTATTCAAACTATTTTCTTAAATTTCAAACTGTGCAAAGTTGAGATGTTTATATTTAAATCGTTGATTTAAATGCGAATGTGGTTAAATGAGGTTGTAACCTACGTTGGAATTTGAAATGATATTTTCAGATGAAAATGACATATTTTGGGTAAATATGATAATTTTGAAATGAAGGATATTTTGAATTGAATATGCTATTTTGATATCAAATATGAATCGGTTTCGAAATGTAAAAGAACCAACCGGTGTGAAAAATGACGTTTGGTTGTTAAAGAGACCAGGGCCTCTTATTGGCAGTCTCTATTAATATTGGAGCCACTTTAACAACTGTGTACATGGTGGATGATCCAGAATAAAGTGGTTGGATTTGGTGAACGTTTGCTGGATTTGAAGAAAGAGAACGATGATGGATGACCCCGGCACTTATGCCAATTTGAAATGACTAAAATAGGATGGCTTGTCAGGGCTAAGTGGACTAGCTACCCCTAGCGGACACACCTCTTCGTATTACTATATTGATGTTGGCTTGATTGGTGCACCTTGATTTGATTTGATTTTGGGGGTGTTGGACGCGGTGGGCGGTCGTGGCTACGATGCGTTACCACCAGCCCTGCGATCTAAACTGCTAGTATCCTACCTTGGGCATTGCCTCATGTGCCTTGTCATACTTTTATCCTTATTCGCGACCACTACGATTTTGTTTTAGTCGTATCACGGTGCCTCCTTGGCTATCGACGGTACTGATGATGCTACTAAGGAAAACTATAGGACAATGCTTAAAAATATGTTAAGGGGGATGAATGTAAAGTCTTATTGCTATTTTAATATTTTACTTTATTTATTAGACACTACATATATAGCGTATTTTACTACATATAGATAGTTTGACGGATCCTTAGGAGATGGAAAATCCCGTAACATCTCTTAAGTTATTGCACGCACATTATACACTGGATAGGAGATGTAAAATCCCGTAAACATCTCTGAAGCTATTACACTCATATTTACTTGTTGATTTAACTTACATAAGAATTTTTAGTTCTGACTCGAGTGTTTTGCCTTTTCACTACGCTCGGGTTAGCCTGAGCATTTCAGTGTTTGAAGACATTATTTCTGGAGGACGAAGATGGAGTTTGGTATATTATATTATTAGTATTATTCCGCTACATCATTATTGGTATGTTGTTGTTTGTACTCTGATTATATTGTAAAAATTGTGTAATCAAATGAATATTGTAAACAGCTTCATGAACTGTTTATTTGATTATTATATTTTATCATTCCGCTGTGAGATTCTGTATTTTGTTTTCTTTTTATCTCTCTTATTTTCTTATTAAATCTCATTGACAATCCTCCACTTTGAATGGTTTAAGTTAGACATGTGTGTTTTATTATCGATTTAAACCATTCAAAAAGATGGGTCGTCACACCTATGTTTTCGACACGAAACGTAAACAGAAGGGATCGACATGAAAGATATCGATCCCTATGACCATGTGAATAAGAAAGAAGAAAGAGATGCATGAAAGGTATTAACTTATATATAGGATGGGGGTTTGGCCCAAGGTTCCTATTCAAGCATAGGGGGAAGATCGGCATGAAAGGTACCGATCCCTAAAAACGTAAAGAAAGAGTGAGGGATCAGCTAGCAATATGCCAATCTCTATGAATATAAGGAAGGGAAATGAGGGATCGGGTAAGCATATGCTGATCCCTACAAATAAACAAAAAAATGAGGGATCAGATATGAGCATGTATGCAAACTAGCACGAGCATGAAAATTATTAAAAGCATGTACATACAAAATGAAATGAAAATTGGCGATGACCCGTGAACGTACGAACATGCCCGGGAGCCAACAATAAAGAACATGTATATGAACGTACACGTGCATGACCCAAAAGTACAATTTTTGAAATCTGCAAAAATTGAAATCGAACCTGAAGCCTTCAAGTTCGAGGCTGGACCAGATAACCAAAGCTTTTTAGCCTTATGAAACTGAACTTATATATATCAACCAATGGAGCATTACCCTGGATTTATACTATTGGAAACCGACCAAGCGTTATGACGACCAATGAGAAATACAACACCTTGGAAAAATAATTCGACAAATGGATAGCAACTATTAAGGAAACTGAATGGATTTCTTTTCGACGACTCTAACTTGCTTCAATTCAAAACATGTCATGTTCATTACAAGATGTACTTTGGGAGCAAGTGTTATCCGGCATTTTAACCCGACTACATTGAACTGGTTGCACAAGTCAAATTGGATTGCCATTAAGACCGATGACTCTAGAGTGATGATTATGGGGCTCAGAAGTCAAGTACGGATGGTAAAGTGAAGTCAATGTTGAATGGACTTGATGGATATGCAAGACAGAGCGTTCAGAATATGAAATATGGTTCAACACCTAGGGGGATCAGCATAAATTTGCTTCAATAATAGGGATCGACATGTTTTAGGGTGTGAGAGTATTCTTACAGAAAACAATTAATATCTCAAGATCCACAAGTCCAATGCATATGAAATTTTGTGAGAAAGACGTGGGAAACCTAGGGAGCCTACCCTAGGTATCGCACATCAAGGAAATGAAGTTGGAGGGATCAGTATACTTCCCTTGGAAGGGATCGGCAGAAAGCAGTATGCAAACCATATTGAAACAAAGATCAAGCAATAACTTGAGCTCCACTGATCCAACTAGCATGAAATTTGGAGGCTAAGCATATTTTAGCATGAGGAAGCCACCATAGGGATCACACCCCAACATTCAACCAAAGAAGGGATCGGTACCGATCCCTCTTCTTTGGGAATTGGACCATGCAACCCCTCTTGTGGGCCCGTATGGTTTTGAGGGTCTTTCTGCCGAGTTTTTAGAGAGATATTTAGCCATCTTCATCTATAAATACCGGCTTGGTTGTTCATTTTCAGGACTTTACGCTGCTAGTTGCTTTATACTCTTTTGTGACTAAGGATTTTGATCCGATTCCTTTTTCACTCAGATTATAAAGTGATTAATAAAACAATCTATTCAAAGTGGACGTAGGCGAACAACGTCGAACCACTAAAATTCATTGTGTGCGTGTTTTTCTTTCAATTAACTACTGTTTCTTTGTTATTATTCACAGTTTCCATTTTATTCTTCATTTATCTCTCTTCAAAAAGCTTCTATTGGGTGTTTGTGCCAATTTTTGGTGCAAACAAATGTCATATCATATCGTGTCATATGTATTTAATTAATACCTATTGTAAATTCTATAAGTTAACCAAACTTATAACATAAAGAAATATGTACTTTAATATTCATAGCCACTAGGGTTGGAACAAAATTAAATTTGCAACAAACTACGTCAATGCTTACTAATGTCATTTTGACTTATTTGCCTATAACATGTAAGGGGGGCTGCGGATCATACACACACACACACAGTTACACAGACATATATATGTGTGTGTGTGTGTAACGCAGCACCCTAAATGCCCCTTATTTCCATCACGAGTTCCAATTCGAATAATAGTGTCCTCTCTCTCTTCCCACCACTACTATTATTTAAATCAAAATCAGTGGTGGAAATTAGGGGGCATTTGGAGTGCTCCACTATTCGCGGTGTCATTGAAAAACATACATCTAACTATGAATATACATAATTGCAAAGGAAATTTCAAAATTTATACACTAGCAGCAAGTAGTTTTGTACTTTAACAAGTGCCCAGGGTTTACGAGGAAGGGAGTATCATGGGAAGTGCGATCTTTATAGTGGATAAGAAAAATTCTCTATATATTAATATGGTGGTTTAATACATTTTAAAAGAGAGATGATGCAAGTTTTCTAAGTTCCAAATTACTGGAAATGCTAATTTAATGTTTGTTACATTTCTCTAGATATTCATGTAATAGTTGATTACTTTCTTTTCCTGTTTAATTGTTTTCTAAAATAACTTAGTCGCATTCACATTTTGATAAACGATTGATTTGTGCATGTACATGCATAAAAAATGCAACATTACGTACACGTCAAATTTATTTTATAAAATAATAAAAACTTAAAAACAGCAATTTCTTAATACCAATTCCTCTTGCGCACATGCATCGCACGTGCCAAAGTATTCGTGTACATATGTGTGTGTGTGTACACGTACACATAAAAGATGCAAGAGGAATAAATATAGTCGTGAGTATAAAAATCACCGGAATACCGAGTGAAGTCTTACTGCCTTCGCCTTGGCCGTCCACCCCTAAATGTCAACCGCAACCATCTTCTCTGCTGCTTACATGAATACGTCTCCCTCTCGCGCACGTCATTCAACCAAAGCAACCCGCCATCACTGCCCTAAACGAATGCACGCACATCACCACTGTCGCCTACTCGCATCCACGCATGACCTCCACTAAGTTGCGACTGCAAACAACCTCACCCATGCCAAACATGCTAGTGCCTTTGGCCATCCATCGCAACGCCAACCTTACCGGCAGCCACATTATGACCTCCCCCTCCTCTAGATCGATCGATGTCGTTGCCAGCTCGAGCGGCTTCGCGCGATTTTATTTCCCTTTTCCGATTGTCAAATTGATTTGGGTGAAGAAGGCTAGGGAAAAAAATAGAAATATGGTTCGGGTTTGGAAATAGATAGTTTGGGTTAAAAAATAGATAGTTGACTTAAATCGGCTATAGTTGATTTTGGACTTTGGCTTATAATTTAAATAATTTTTTTATTTATTTCCTTTTTCCTTTAAGTAATTCCTATATTGATTTATATATCCATTCTAATTTAAGTTAATTTACACTTCACTCTACTGAATATATTTCGATAACTGCTTAATTTTCGTCAATTCAATATTTATTTATTTCTATTTAATTATTCATTAAAACATTTTGTTCGAGTTTAATATATTATCTGGAAGAATTTATTAATTTAATTCAATTTATTAAACAAAATCCTTTATTAACCAGACTTCAAAATAAGTAAGAATTTATTTTCAAAATAAGAATTATTAAAAATCGAATTCGAAGATTTCTATTTTAATTAAATTTATTTATTTTACGGCGTAGAAAACAGGGTTGTTACACTTGAACTCGAGAAATTGAGATTCAGTAGATAACCCAAATAATAATCTAGTAGATTTATTTATTGAAGTATTACTTACTTCAACTTTAAAGAGATCGGTTCATGATATCGACATACAAAGTGCGTATGATCAACAATAAGTATGTCATTACTAAGACTAAGACAACACCTATTTACAAATATTTATGTGTCGTACTCCTTTTTTCTTTCTTTTTTTTGGTTGACCTATTGAGTTTTTAACAAGGTTATATAGAGGTAATGAGGTTAATACCAGACTTGACCCTAGTTAAATTGGACACTGGGCAATTACCATATAAAATGAATTTAGAGTAATAAATTTGGACCAGTTTAGCTTTATAATAAGGACACAAGGCGAAAACTTAATTATAGTATAATTATATTAAATTGTATGAGGTGGGAGTCAAACCTATGAATCTAACCCGTACTAGTTACCCAACTAAATGCATGCTTTGTCATTGAGGTACACTAAACTATTTAGATATATACTCAATACTTTCGATCTTGAATTTCGATCATGTTTTGTTCGTAGATTTTTGAGATCCGATCTCGTATTAAGGAAGATCTCAGATGAGATGAACCCATTGGGGTGTCCATTTCGGATTTACATCTTGGTTCATAAAATTCATCTCAGGACTATCTCAGAATATATTCTCTGTCTAATTTGATTTTCTTACCCAATAATATTAGCAAGTACCATTTGAAAATATTAATGTTTGATTTACATGATTTGCAAATCGACAATATAAAACCAATTTGATAACAATTGTATTCTAATATGATGCTAAGTAAATTAGTAAAAAGATAATCAATAAAATAATCATGTATAAGAGAAATTAAATGTGAGACATAGATCTGAATTCTATTTTCCATCCTTTTCTTTTTATGTAATATATATTTGTTATATATCTCTACATTTCTAATTTAAAATGACAAAATGAGATAGAAATAGATATTGAGGAAATATGTTACTTATAACTGAGTAAAATTTTGACTTCTAATTTAAATTTTAGTTTCCCTCCAAAATGAAATTCAACTTCTCCTAAAAAACTAAATTTAAATTTTCCTAACGACTCTCTGAACACTTGGCCGATGTTGGAAAAGTTTTTGTATACTTAAATTATTTGCCTTGGTTTCTGAATAATATTTTGAGTTGTGTGTGTCAAATGGTCAATCCGCTACTGTCATTTTTTTCATTGCATGGAAGACCTCCATTTTGACTGGTCGCATGCCTATCAAAATTATTATTTTGCTAATTATTACATGATTTTAACTTTTTTATAATTCAAATTTGCATAAAAACCTTCATATCGGTCAGAATGTCGGAGTTTGATCTTGTTCGAGATATCGACATCTCGACCAATGTATGGAAAAACGAGATTTCTACTAAAAGTTTGTATTTCATTTTCCTAAGTCTTCATTGAGATCTCACTTGAGATATCAGCCGAGATGACCGAAATTTGAAACAGTGTACATACCTTTCATACTGTTTTTATAACATGAATTTTAAAAATTGGACACTTTCACAAACTGGTTTGTTTTTCGTAAATAGACTATGAAAAGTGGTTAGATTGGTCTAGATCCGATAAAGGCCTTTGTTAACATATATGATTTTTATTTTGAATATTATACTTTTATTTTTTCTCATCAAAGTTTTATCCTGCTAAAATTTCCTAATAAGAGTTTTAAAGCAATTATTCCAATGAGGCGTTTAAAGGGAGAGTTGTAAAATGCGTATGTACATGTCACCTCACATTTTGGTGGCTCATGTATCATTATGAGAGCAAATACTATAGTCCAAATATTTTGTCTTCTTATTCCTCCAATCCAATTGAATTTTGACACATCTTCGTATATTTTGCAAAGATATGTAACAAATTCATAGAAAACTAAGATGTTTATTAACTTGAAAAAAAACTAAACTATTACATAAAATGCAGAACTTATATAGAGAAAATATCATATGCAATAGTTGCACAATATACGACTAAGCAAACTACCAGATCCTAAACCAAAGGATCTACCTAAATAAAAGGAAGACTAGGTAAACAGAAACAATAACATAAGTAAATATTATTAAAGTACTGACAGTACGTAGCACTAATTTACAACACCTCCCCTAAGTGCAAGCGTGCTGTCCATAACACCAAGAGCGCTTCGGAATTTTTCAAACTTGGCTTGCGATAATGCTTTTGTGAAGCCATTTGCAACTTGATCATTTGTTCCAACTTTCTTCAGTACGATCTCTTGTTTCAACACCTTCTCACGAACAAAATGATAATGAACTTCTATGTGCTTTGTACGAGCATGGAACACTGGATTGCCAGCCAACTTCATTGTGCTTTCATTATCACAACTAATAGGAGTTGGGTAATTCACAACAAACCCAATATCTTGAAGAAGTCGTTTAATCCAGACACATTCTTGTGTGGCAGCAGTGCCTGCTACATATTCTGCTTGTGTGGCAGCAGTGCCTGCTACATATTCTGCTTCTGTGCTTGAGAGTGAAACTGTTGGTTGCTTTTTACTACACCAAGAAACCATAGCAGAACCAATACTAAAGCAGTATCCTGAGGTTGAACATCGATCTATGACATTTCCAACCCAATCGGCATCTGTATTACCATGAAAGGAGAGAGACACATTCGCCTTATAAAGAAGACCATAATTCAATGTCCCTTTCACGTAACGAAGAATTCGCTTTGCAGCGATTAAACGACCAACACAAGGACTCTCCATAAATTGAGATATAACTCCAACCGCATATACTATGTCAGGCCTTGTAATAGTGAGATAGAACAAGCTACCAACAAGTTGTCGATACTTCGTAGCATCAGCCAATGACTCTCCTTCTATTTTCTGCAACTTCAATTGTGGCTCCATAGGAGTGGCTACTGGTTTGGAATCTCTCATACCAAACCGACTCAGCAAAATTGAGGCATAAGATCTTTAAGAAAGAAAGAATCCATTTTTCTTGATTATTTCTAATCCAAGGAAAGAATGACCTCTCCTAAATTTTTCATTTCAAAACGAATGAATAACTCGTCGCGAAGTTGAGTGATTTCAGCATTATTATCACCAGTTATAATCATATCATCCACATAGAGAAGAAGTATGGTATACATTAACGAGGTGATCTTTACAAATAGACTAGGATCTGAATTTGAAGAATTAAAGCCACAAAAATATAGATATTGAGCAATTTGACCATACCAGGCACGTGGAGCTTGCTTGAGGCCATATAATGCCTTCTTAAGTCGACACACATGATGAGGATATTTATGTGAAATAAATCCCTGAGGCTGCTCCATAAAAATTTCACAATCTAGCTCCCCATAAAGAAAAGCATTTTTCACGTCAAGTTGCCATATCTTCCAGTTGCTACATGCTGCTAATGAAATAATAGTACGAACTGTCACCATCTTGGCAACCGGGCTAAATGTTTCCTCATAATCCAGTCCATATTGTTGAGAAAACCCCCGTGCAACCAAGCGAGCTTTGTATCTATCAATCGACCCATCTGTTTTTTTCTTTAACTTGTAAACCCATTTACTGGTTATTACTTCAGCATTCTTTGGTTTTGGTATCAACTCCCACGTACCATTTTTATGTAGGGCTTCAATCTCTTCATTCATAGCAGCTTCCCATTCATCCACTCCTTGAGCTTCTTTATAACAATTCGGTTCATCATCACATACTGACCCTGCAAAGAAGCAAGAAGTCACAGTAGAGTAGTTTAGTTGGGTTTCATAATCATCTAAGTAGCTAGGCTGCCTTCTTTCCCTTGTTGCTCTTTGAGCAGCTGATTCATTTTTTTCCTGGACTTAAACTGGTTCATTTTGCTGGATTGGTGCTTCAATTTATGAACCATTACTCCCTCTTTCTCTACATTCTTCATCACTAAAGAATGGCTCAAGTGATGCTGATTTACATTTAGAAACAGGGAAATATGAAGACGTCTCATCAAAAACCACATCACGAGAAACAACAAACTGGTTTGTTTCGGGATTCATGCACCGCCAACCTTTTCGCCTAGTGTCATAGCCAACAAAAACACATCTCTGAGCCTTTGGATCGAGCTTAGTTCGACTCCCTTTAGATATATGGACAAAACATAATGACCCAAAAACTCTAAAGTAATTCACATCTGGCTTAGCATTAAAAAGAGTTTCGAAAGGAGATAATTCTTTACCAGGCCAAGGAGGCAGCCGATTGATGACATGGCAAGCACATTGAAATGCTTCAGCCCATAGCTCCTTAGGAAGATTTTTATCATGCAACTATGACAAGCATACAACAGCGAGATGAGCCAGCTTCCGTTCAGCGACACCATTTTGCTGAGGGGTATTCGGGCATGTCATTTGCCTTTTAATCCCATGTTTATCACAGTATGTGAGAAATTCTTCAGACATATACTCACCTCCATTATCAGTTCGCACACACTTTATTTTGCAACCAAACTCTTGCTCCACTCGTGTCTTAAACTGAACAAACTGAGAAAAAGCCTCATTTTTATGCTGCAAAAAATAAACCCAAGAGTATCTGGGAAAGTCATCCACCATGATCATTACATATTGAAAACCACTATAACTTGGTATTTTTGTAGGTCCCAGTAAATCAAAGTGAATTAGCTGAAGCACAGAAGTTGTTTGATTTGCTGATTTCTGGAAAGGAAGCCTATGCGATTTTCCATATTGGCAGCCATCACATACCACATCTGTATTTAGATTCTTAAACACAGGAACACCATTGAGCAAAATTTTTGTTGAAATTTGCTGCAACAATTGATAGCCAATATGACCTAACCGAGCATGCCAAGCTGAAGGACTGGTATTCCTGCTTGTCTTCTGAATATATGCTTCACTGGCAGATAAGACATACAGAGAATTCATCCTTTTTCCACTCAAAAGGACATCAGCATCAACAGATTTAAAATTATCAAGAATTTTAACATCATTTGGACCAAATAAAACATACTTACCGTTGTCAGTAATTTGCGAGACAGATGCAAGATTCTTTCTTAGGCCTGGAACATGATACACATCCTTAAGAGAAACAATTTCACCACCCTTTGAGTTATCCACATCAGCGCTGAAGTTTCCTTAAAATTTCCCCTCCTTCATTACAGGATGCAATGAATTATCAGCTGTGACGATGACTCGCTTTCCTATGTGTGGTCGAACATTAGAAAGCAAGTTCACATCTCCCGTGGCATGATGCGAGCATCCCGAGTCAACGATCCAATCCTTTTCACAATCAATAGGGTCGCAATGTTCAGTAGGATACATCATGGAGGCTATACTTTCAGGTAGATCAATGACCTCAATAGAAAAACATTGCTTCCATTTTGGAGCATCAAAATCTTCATGAGCAATGTTTGCTTCCTTGTCATGAAGCTTGACTCGACAATTTTTCTTGATATGGCCTGATTTGCCACATCTAGAACATGTTACTTTCACTCGACAATCACGCTTTAGATGCCCCTCCATTCCACATATGTGACAGGTTCTAGAACTACCTCTAATCTCCTTCTCTACTTCAGAATGCTTACTTCCATCTCCTTTTCCTTGGTCTCTAATATAAAGGACCTTATCTTCTTGTGAAGGAGATTTGCTGGTCATCTGTTTGACAAGATCTTCTTGATTTGAGAGCAAATTTTCCAGCTCAACGATGGAGGGTTGATTTGCCCATCCTTGCACCGACGAAATGAACGGCATGAACTCTTTCCTTAAACCACGGATAAGGTAACGATGCAATTGTGCATCACTAATGGGCTCGGACGAATCCAGTTCTGAAATATCAAAACACAAAGACTTAACTTTCAAAAAATATTCTGGAATTGTCATATTACCTTGAACTATCCCAGCAAGTTCGTTCTCCAAATACTGCAACCGCATTGTATTCTTCCGAGTGAAAAGCTTTTCAAGAGTCTCCCACACATCCTTTGGTGTATTCATATCCCGAACATGCTGGATATACTCTCTGCTAATCGAAGTTCTCAAAGCGAACAGAGCTTTCCCACACTTAATCCTCCATTTCCGGCGCGGCGCAGCTCAGCATTCTGCGGAGTGTCCTGTGAATTACCGTTTCTGCACCAAGGATTAACTCCCACAAATCTTGCCCTTGCAAATAAGCTTCCATACAAAGCTTCCAATAATTATATTTATCGCCGGTCAACTTCTCGACAGCAAATTGGGACAAACTATTTCCACCATTCATCTTGTGAACAACCTTGCTCTGATACCATGTAACAAATTCACAGAAAACTAAGACGTTTATTAACTTGAAAAAAAACTAAACTATTACATAAAATGCAGAACTTATATAGAGAAAATATCATGTGCAATAGTTGCACAATATACGACTAAGCAAACTACCAGATCCTAAACCAAAGGATCTACCTAAATAAAAGGAAGACTAGGTAAACAGAAACAATAACATAAGTAAATATTATTAAAGTACTGACAGTACGTAGCACTAATTTGCAACAAGATACATCATTTAAAAATTTAACATAGGGGCAGAAGGTTTATTTTGAAAAATATATTATTATGTGACTAATTTTAATTCGTGGGACTATGTGATTGTGAAGATTTGAGACTGGATTCGGTCTCATATCATTATGCCTAGCCAGGGACGGATCTATGGTATGAATACCCTGGGCTACAGGCCGGGTAAAATTGGTAATTGCTGTTGTCATTGTTTTATTTGGTAATTGGTAAATATGTTTGGTTTCTTATATCTTGACTTCATGAACACTGCTGTGATAGCTCCAAAGCCTCTGCCTACTTCACCTAGCTGCTCCCCACTCACCATTCCCAGGTAATTCATAATTCTTCTATTTTACATACTTTTAGTATGATCAGTATTCAAAATTTGGTAATTGATAAATAATTCTTCTATTTTACAATGACTACAGCCTGGGGAGACATCAAATCCTGGCTCCGTCTCTGTGCCTAGCAGACCTTCTCTATGATAAAATGCACTATCAATTTCTCCCGATTCTTAATTAGTTCTCGCGCAATCCTGGGCTCTTGCTCTCGGCTATTTTTATAACACGGGTACATATTTATTCACTGTTCAGTGATCTTATGCTCAAACCGGTTCTTTCTTTCAATGCCGTTTCACTCAACATATGTATACAACATTCCCAACCTATGAACAGTCAAACAGTTCAACATCTTCATTCGGTAAATGAATTAGGGTATGCACAGCAAATGATAACTAGTGTGGCAGTGATATTTTAAAAGTAGATCAAAGGGGCAAAAGCAAAAGTTTAAACTTTAAACATCACTTATTCGGAAGTCTTGTTTCCCCATATCTGATCAACGAAAAATTTGAAGTTGAAACCTCTTATTCTGATCAATTTTTATAGGCACACCTCTTAACTTCATTATTTCTGGGTTGACATTTGTTATCACATTAAACCATCCATATTTCCTAGTTCCTACTTTCATGACCTTCTAAATCAACAGGCACCGCAAATGCTTGACGAAATGTCCCACTGGTAAAAAATTATATATGATGACATTCGCTTTATTGTTAAATGTACTGTGTAAGTTGATTGATTCTGTTATGTTTATCGCACTAGCATGAATTCGACTTCTTTTCTTTTTTCTTCGTCTTGTGTTATGTGTAGGTGCGTAGACATGGTGTTATTGCTCACGTAGAATATGCACGCTAGCAAATAATGCCTTGGTGAGAATTTAAATGGAGATAGCAACTCCACCATGATGGCGGTAAATATATTTTAATATAAGACTGAATGGTGTTATTGCTCACTTAGACCTTCTTGTTTTATTATTTTGCTGTGGCCTATCGCTGAATATCAACCAATTGTTTGTCAACAATGTTGGCCATTTGCTTACTCAAATGAACAGGGAAGGAAAATACTGAGGTTACCACAACTTTTGTGGTAGATCTATACTAACAGAAAGAAAGGTTATGTAGACCATGGGGGATCCATGTGTTTCGAAACTTGTTCTTTCTTTGTGATACTAAATCACGGTAAAAATTGTGGTAAGTGTAGCAGCAGAAAAGTAGGGTTATGTATGCAAAACGTTGCATTTGCCAATCATGATTTTGGTATTTTTCCTTGTGAAATTTGACATATGCAACCTTCTTTTTCTGTTTGCTGTCAGGAGTGTTATACAGGAATATGCATGTCTTCATATAGCAGAAAGCTTCAAAATTATTGTTTTCATAATAGTTTAGATACTGAGATTAAGAATGCATATGGTGCAACCCAGCAAGATCATAGCCTTTGTGGAAACATGTGAACATTTTATGTATACCTCCAAACATTCAGCTATTATTTGTTTGTGTGTGTGTTGTGTGTGTGTTTAAATATGTTTTTATTTTAATTATAAAGTCTACAGTAGTATTTTCTAAACGAGTTGGTTTTCCTGCTACTATAAGTCAAACTGATGTGCTTTCATCAATCTTAGTTTTGCAGAAACTACCACTTGGAATACTTATTTACTTCAAGCTTATCCAGTCTTGGGAATGGGATCCTCTCTCCCCATTTGATCTCCATCCTTCGTTTATCTATTAAATCAAACAAATTAATAATATTTACATTTTAATTTGTTGTAGAGATTGGATGAGACATTGGACACAATTTTTTTTGGAGACATGAGACCATATCTCCGAGTCATATGCATTATATTTCATGGTATTTTTAAATACAAGGAATCGCTGTCAAGTCTTTGGAATTGAAATATGATGTAAGAAAAGTCCCTCCCGAATAGGTTATGAAAATTAGGTCCCTATTTTTAGATTTTGGCTAATTTATACCGCTTTTGCCCCTAAAAAGAATGCTAAGTCGATTTTCTAAAAGAGGACAGTTTGGTAAAAAATAAAAAAATAGGAACCTATTTTACATGTGTTTATGAGCAGGGACTTTTTGTGCATGAGCTTTGAAAATAGGGACCTTTGGTCCAAAATCCCTTTTAAATATTACATTATAATAGTTTTTTTTTTTTGGAAATTATGTGGATGGTGACTAATGTAAGCTTTGTTTTCTGAATTAGAACTTTATAATAACAAAAAATCAGTATTACAAAGCAAATAGTGAGAGGTGAAACATGTTGAGAAAGAATTGTAATGATCTGAATTGTTCCGTATTCTCTAAATATTGTGGATAATATTTTTATGATAAGTGCTTGGATGTTCTACTGCATGATTATGTCAATTCCCAAATTTTTATATATGTATCAATTTACTGCTTCTTACCATTTCCTCCTATAAATCTGATATGGTAGAAGCTCAAATATCTGCATGCTTTGAGGACCTCCTTTACTTTTACATTCCCAAAACAGTGGTGAAAAACTCTCTTTACTTACAACCATCAAACCCTTTTTCTTCCTCTCTCTCCCTTTCTTTGCTCAACTTTCAATCCCTTTTCATTCGCTAATTTCTCCGTATTCCTCATGTCGATTGTCAAGCCGCCGGTTGTTAATAATACGGCGGTTTCTCCACTCCGTTCCGTTTGTTATGACAATAACTTGGTAACATCACAAGGCATCTTCCTGGGAGATGATCCCTTCACATTTTCACTTCCCACTCTTTTAATGGAGATGTCCATTATCTTCGTTGGCACCAGAGCCGTTCATTACATCCTCTCTCGCATAGGCCAACCTCGTGCCGTTTCTCAAATCGTCGTAAGTTTTCCTGCGTTTATATATAAATTGTTTACACATATCTCTGCATCTGACATGTGAACCTAGGCCTATATATCAAATGCAGAGTAAGCTGAAAAATAAACACAAGTTCTTATGAATATCCAAGAAAACCGAACACTATCTGTAAACTGTTGACGTGATATCAGAACTCTATAACATGTATTTGAACAGACAGGAATCATTCTTGGCCCATCAGTCTTTGGCTTAAGCGAAAGGTTCCGCAACAACCTCTTCCCAATACGTGGCGTATTCATCCTTGATACACTCTCCATCATAAGCCTTGTCCTCTTCCTCTTTGCCATTGGAATCAAGACTGACCTCAGCCTCCTCAAAAAACCTGGAAAACGTGCTGTTGTCATTGGCATTGTTAGTTCTCTCATTCCCTTCCTATGCAGCTCTGCCATATTTTTCTTCTGCCGCGATTCCTTCCCAAAAGATCTTCAACGCAACTATCTCATCCTTTATCTCGCTGCTCGCCTTTCCCTCCCTTCTTTTGCAGTTACTATTGATGCCTTGGATGAGCTTGGATTACTTAACTCCAATTTGGGTCGGACCATGATTTCCGCTACTTTGATTGCAGATATAGGTACTATAAAGTCCTATCAAAATCGTTTAATTACATATATATTAAATATTTAGGGTATATGAGTCTGCACTAACAGTGCCGGCAACTCTATGTACTTGGTACTTTTAAAGAATACCATCGGTTGAACTAGAATTCAGTAATCATTGCGAGGTGCAGTTAAGAGAGTGAATGTGCTGTGCAGACTCCTTATGCTGATGTTTTTATGTGCAGAAGTAAAGTCAGGATTTACTACTGTCCCAGGCTATAAGAACTAACTAGTAATATGTAACCAAAATTATAAATTGGCAACCGATGTATAGGAAATTTGACCTCAAAACATCTGGATCTACGGTAAAAGGTCTTGCCGTTTGACTAATGGTCTTACACATCTAATTAGTACTTTCTACTACTTATAAGATTATCAGAATTTGCATTCAAACTAAAATATATATAGCATTGCTTCTTGTTTATAATATGAATGATTTCTACATACATTGGATGTAGGTAGTTGGGTGCTGACTGCAGGGATAACAGCGTCAAGGCTAATTATAAAGGCAAAATCACCATCTATGGCATCACTTTCAGTGCTGTCATTGGCTGGTTTTATGATACTTATTGCATATGTGGCACGCCCATTTATTTCAAAGTTGATAGCAAAGACTCCTACTGGGGAGTTGGTTGGAGAAGGCTGCTTCGTGACAGTAATGGTGGCTGCACTGATGGCTGCATTCATTACCGAATTCATCGGGTACAGTTTCTTATGTTTAATATGCATAATCATTGATGGAACCATGCACTGATTTTGTTTGTTGCATCTAAACAGTTTTCACCCAATTCTAGGCCCACTTCTACTCGGTCTTAGCTTGCCTGGAGGAATGCCTCTTGGGGTCACCGTAACTGAAAGGCTTGATTCCTTCTTGTTAAGTCTGTTCCTTCCTTTATATTTGGTGTTAGCAGGGTACAGGACTGACTTCACTAATTTCCATAGCTTTGCCTCTATTGGTTATATCATGTTGGTTTGTTTTGTTGCGTACATCGCTAAGCTTTTCGGAGCTATGGTTTCTGCTTTGTATTTCAAGATGACTCTGAAAGATGCTTTGACGTTGGGGCTTATGTTCAACATTAGAGGAATTGTTGAGGTTTCCTTCTTCAACAGCTGGGGCGAAGATGAGGTAGCAATTTTACTGTTCCCTAAACAAATTAAGGTGGAACTAAAGAATTCTTTTGAGTTTCAGCTCTAGAAGATTTAAGTATCAAAACAAAATTTCAGAGTACAAATTATGACTGTAGGAATAACAAAATGTTGAAAACAATGTTGATCTTCGGCTGAGTCGTGGACTACGTCACTCTTTTGAAGACGTTTCGGTGATCTGCTGTACAGTGCAAAGCAGTTCGGATCAATCGTCGCCGTCTCTAGGATAAAACAGTCTCTCAAAAAATTTGTGGTATTGATTCGTTTGCACGTACGAAACGATTCTGTTTGCACTAAAAAAACGTTGCTCGAATTTGTGGACTTGAAGAAAAAGAATTTGAACGAGATGTAGTTCTTTCTGTTTCGTCTCCTTATCAGTTAAGAAGGCGGAATAACAAAAGAACGTTACTGGTTGGGGGAAACGTGGTCTCGAAAAACAGATCTGAGAAAATAACGGATCAAAAACAATGAACGTTCTCTAATACGGGTTTGGTTTGATTTGACCGTTCCAGCCCGGTCAAAAAACGGTTAAAGAATTTTGTACCAAAAATATAAGTGTTACACCACTACAAGCCCGAACCCGGCCCGGGTCGTGTCGGTCGGTACGCGCGTGTGTGGTGGTCAAACATGGTCTTCCTCATCACAAAAGAGCATCATTGGGTGTCCAAAGGGTCCAACTTAGCTTCTAAGAATCAAGTATAAATACTTGATTCTTTCATATAATCCTACAATGTGAGACTATTCACATATAGGAGCCACTCATTCACACTTAGTCAATTTTCTTTAATAATTCACTTATTATTTAAAACATTTTCCAACACAAAATTTCAAGCATATGAATATGTATATAAATTTAAATATGAATCGATAATCTCACAAGGTGATCCAGCTAATAATATGTGGAGCTTGGTGACAAAAGGTTATGAAGTTGAACTCTGGTAATGGCAGGGCACATAACACCCTGTGTATTACTTGGAACATGTGCATAAGAATTTATGAACCAAATTTGTTTCTATAATTTGTACAAAAACAAATTTTTTGAACATGTGATTTATACTTTAAATCATGTTTTGATTTAAATCTTAAACTTTACGATATATGGTTAAAATCGAGCTTTAAAAACCTTGATTTTGTGTGCATTGTGCAGGTGGCAACCGCCCAACATTTTTCCGTGCTGATGGTTTCACTCCTCCTCATGACCGGCATCACAACACCTCTAATAAAATTCCTTTGCAACCCGAACGTACGCTACATTTCCTCCAAACGTCGCACAATCCAACACATAAAACCCGATCACCCCTTCCGAATCCTTGCATGTGTACACACAGAAGACCACGTGGCGCCCATAGTCGACCTTCTAGAAGCTGCCTATCCCAACACTCAGTCCCCTTTCATGATTTACATCCTTCATATAACCGAGCTCGTGGGCCAGGCTGCTGCAACTTTACGGGCCCACAAAAAGCCCAAGAACCCGAACACCAACCCGACCCCTTCGGATAGGATTGTGAACGCGTTCAGGTATTTTGAGAATCAGCATCCACCGAACACGGTGTCAGTTAGTCCTTTTGTGGCTTTGTCTCCAGCAACGACGATGCATAACGATGTGTGCTCATTGGCATTGGATAAGAAGGTCAGGTTGATTATATTGCCATTTCATAAGTTGTCGGATGGAGCAAGGGAAATGTCGAAGGCGACGTTGCAAAGTCTTAACAAGAATGTGCTTGATTTTGCACCGTGCTCCGTTGCAATATTAGTGGATCGTGGAGGTATGCTACTCCCGTTGATAACATTGTTAAATTATTTTAATACCTAGTTAATAAAAAAAAACAGTCTGTAAATCTATGGGTGTCATGAAACCTACACTCTCTTAAACAATTTGATTGTCGTTTTTGAAATTCAATTTGGTTTGCATCTTTTATTGGCATTTTAGTGCTTTAGTCAAATAAGCTTGCATTTAGGACTAGCTGGATAATGGTTTTATAAACAAATTGGTTAAAGAGGAGAAAATAATTATTGGCTTGATCATTCCAACCAAGATTACTGAAGTTTATACAGGATTTCAATTGGCATATGCTTGCATCTAATTATTGACTTCGCATAACAACCGATCCATTCATACCTGGCAGATTCTATGCTCCCCCCACTTTCGTCCTTTCACCCCCTGCTGGTAAGAAGAAAACCACCGCACTCCATTTTCCTCTTTTCACCCCATTCCATACCAAAAATACCCCTACTGCAGTGAATCAGGCTTTGTTCCCGATGAACCACACTCTAGACGAGCGTGGTTGCTGCGTTAACCAAGCTCGTGGCAGACATGGTTCATCACTGAACCATGCTTGCATTGAGCATGGTTCTTCAGTGTGAACGCATTAGATAATAGTATAATACTAAATAAAAATGATGAATGAACTTGGAAACTTTGTAAATTTGGTTTACAGTTTCAACAGTCTTCTCTAAACCAATTGACTTTACTTCTAATTTCCGACCACCCTACATTTCGGTTAAAGATGTGTCCGCCAAAGTACATATGTACGGCATTGTTCTTCTGTCCTGCGCTATTTTAATTCAATAAGTTTTTTCGTTTGCAAGCTCGCTTAAAGAATGAAAATAAGGATGTATTTTGTCTTTCCATGAAGGGCTGTAGTGTGGCGCTTTTAAATGTATGCTTAAGACTTTCCATGATCCCCAGTAACCAGAGTGCTTGTCATCCTGCAAAAAATGCATCAATACATTCCGCTTCTATCGTGGAAAGAGTAAGAGTAACGATTATATGTTTTTAAATTCTGTGAAATAACACCACTTCCATTATTGAATACGGACCATGATGTGATTTTGGTATCATCAACACTTCCAAGTAAAGTCGAGTAGCCAACTAAGCTCATCAGAACATTCGCTTTATTGAAAATACCAAATCGCTCGTGGATTTGGTATAGCGTGAAATTTATTTTGCAGCTTCCCAATGATAAGAATATGGTTTCTCTACGACTTTGCTCACCAAACTTAAAGCATACATGATGTTTGGTCATGTAGATGTTAAACACATAAGATTCCCTACAAAGCTATGAAACATAATAGGATTTACTAGTCTTCTTTCTCCAACTTATTTGGTTTTAGCCATGCAATGCAAGGTGTCACAACTAGATTGGAATTTTTTATCTTGAATTTTTTAAGATATCTTTCGCGTAAATTGAAGAACTTCAATCCCAAAAATTGATGTAATTCTCTTGAAACTGACATCTTTCATTAAAATACCAAATCATTTCGGGTGAAAATAAGATTGCCAACGTAAAGATTTGCGACCATGACGCGGCTTGTAGATTGCTTTTGAGTTTTGACTTAAGAGTATGTTTAGGAGGACAATTTGAATACCGTACTTTTCAGAGTAGGAACTAATGTAATTGTATCATACTTGTGATGATTACTTCAGGCTATATAACGCCTTCTTAAGGTTATAGCTTTCTTTTCTTCAGTTATAACTTTTCTTTTCTTCTTCTCTGTTTACATACCCTTGTGCTTGCTCAATCTAAACTTCCTATATGTCACCATTTTAGTACATCCATTTGCTACACCTTTCATTTGCCAGTTAAAGAATGATCAATTGAATGGTGTCAAGTCTGGAAATGGCTTTAGCATAGTTTTTGCCTTCTTTTGCTTATATCCTTTCTTGACAAAGTTTGCTTTATATTTAATAGTGAACCCATTCGGGTTTTTCTTGGTTCACTCGCATGTTTGATACCGATTTGAGTTTTTATCATGGTAGGTCTGTGAGCTCCCAACTTTTATTCTTCTCAAAAGTGAATTCATCCATGAATTTCTTTCCTTTATCTTTTTCACGAGCTTCATCAAAGAAAATTGGATCTTCATCGCAAATGAAGCAAAAAAGCCATTTTATTGTCTTAGAGGATTCATGGATAAGTAGTGGATCATCATTGTCACTTGATACGACTCTAGGGAATTGGGGAATAATTTCTTTATATGAACTTGTATTTTATCTTGCACGATGGGGAGCACAACAGTTTCAGTTTTCACCTCGTTTAGATGGAATATTCATCAAACAAAACATCTGGGTTGATTGTAATTGTCTTTGTCATTGAATTGTACAATTTGTATCCCTTGCTTCATTAATTATATCCATTAGATATATTTTTTGGCTTTATCATCAAATTTGTTTCTCAACACTTTTGGAACATGTGAATAACGGAGACATTCAAGTCATTTAGTTTTGGATGCCATTGCTGAATGTTGAATTCTGAATATCACTTACTTGTTTGTATACATCAATTTAATTGATAACCTCACATATTTCAAACAACACATTCATTCGTACTTTTAACCCATCTTTACACAGTATACGTGCATGATCTTTGAAACTTCATGAATTTGGTTTACACTTCCACCAATAAAACTGTAGCAGCCACTTCATAACCATAAAAAATTAGCAACATTTTCATTTTCCGATTGACCTTTGAGGTACTACAGGTGCAATATGTGCGCACACAAACCATCTACTACAGCGTGCAATCATATACTTCCTAGGAGGGGCAGACGATCGAGAAGCACTGTCATTTGCAATGAGAATGGCGGCAGGCGGGATCGCCCTAACCGTCGTTCGACTGCGCCCGAGAGGCGGCACCGACGCAGTGGACGAGGAGGACGACGCACTGATGGGGGAGTTAAGGCTGAAGTACGGGGAACTGGAAGGAGTGGTGTACATAGAAAAGCTAGTGGCGGACGGGGAAGGAACCATAGAGGTCATAAGGGAAATGAGTGGGAAGTACGATTTGGTGATCGTGGGAAGGAGGAAAGGGGTCAATACGGGGTTGACCTGCGGGTTGTCGGCGTGGAGCGACTGCCCTGAGTTGGGGGTAGTTGGTGATATTTTGTCCACTACGGAGTTTGGAGGGAAGGTGTCAATTTTGGTGGTGCAGCAGCAGGAGATGGTTGGGGGTGCCGAAGGTGACGTGGGTGGGGCCAAGTGCCCCCGATGCTGATGAGATCCAACCCTGCTCGGCCAAAGTTTAATGGTATGTTTGCAATTTTATATCTTATAACCCAGACTTATTAGAAACATTTTTTTTCCTCCACATTTTAGATGGTAAACATGTATTATGCTGGAAGGGCCTAGAGGACAGCCCACAAAATTCTGGGACAATCCACTAGACCTATAGCAATATCAAACATATTTTATGTTAAGAACTAGATATAAAAGATATGAGCCTGAAAATTAGTGTTCAAAACCTGGAAAGGGCAATATATTTCTTCCTAAAATGAATTCTGATATTCATATTGGGCTAGGGAAAAAAAATCCATGGACTGGCCTTGGTAGCATGTACAGCCTAAAGAAATTGCGACATTTGGATCTCATATATACATGTTTTCTCCCGTTAGGTGGAACAGTTGTAGTACCTAAAAAGTGGCAAATGTGGAAATTTCAGATTCATATTGTTCTCACTTCTCAGTGTTTTAAAATATGTACCAAAATAAAGAAATACCTATGTTATAACACCGTTAAAGTTCTAATGCTACCCGGTTGAAGTTAAAAGATCTATTGTCATTTCCTATGTTAAACACGTGTATTTTTATGTGTTAACATAGACTCAGAGGATCATGTTGCTCTAATACTTTTCTCGCGTTTCTAATAGGAGCATATTGAAATATCTTGTACCCATATTCAACTGTATATGGGCAAGGAAGTCGGCTGTATGATGCAAGCGTGATCAGAGCATGATGCTGTGCTATGTCTGTAGAGCTTTTTTGGAGATTTACTTGAACTGTAAGTTTTTGGTAGTTAAAAAGCTAAAATCGTACGTAGGAATTTAGGCTATTTGTTATAAGCAGTAGATGTTTGGATATAAGCTGAAGAACTATATACAGAAGAGCAGTGCAGATCAGTAAAATGTATATGTAATCTTCAAGTAGAAGATAGAGTTTGTGCTTTTAAAGCATATGATAAGAGTATCTAATAAGTTCAAAGTCGGAATAGATCTAGTATATAGTTATGATTGGAGGATACAGAAGCATGTTCTCTTGTTAATAGTTAAGTACAGAAGTAGGGTCATATGCAGGGTACCAGCAAAAGCATACAGATCAGTAATCAACGTGCACACATCTGTAGAATTTGAAACCAATGAATTAAATGCTTTTGAATTTTTATATTTTCATACATCATATGTCCATGATACAACTCACTTCTTATTATTGGTATGAAGGGTCCTGGCCCATGCTAGCTCAAAGTTGGTGCCAATAACAACAACATTGATTAAGAAAGCTGGTTTTTCCTTACTTTCTCCCTTTGAAAAATGATTTGTATTTCAATTATAAGTGTAATATTCTAATAAGTTGATAACATCGATACATTTTAAGAATTTAAAACCTAACTGCTGACTTGATATATGTGGCAGAAATGTCTAATTAGTTCGGTTATTTGTAGTCAATAAAAAAAACATGAGAGCAGGATTGTTGGGAAGGGGTAAAACAGTTAGCGACTGTTCATAATATACACGTTTATACGTGTATTGGCTGTTAAAAATGTACATAAATAGCTTCAATACGAAAAGAGCTATTGTGTACTGATCTTAACAGTGAAATCTGTTTCGTTAAGGACTGCATAGCTATAATTAATCCTTTGTTAATTGTGTAAACATGATCATGGCTGAAATTACAATCAATGATCAAGTGACCGGGTTCCAGACTATATAGGTTTGCTTTTGTGCTCATGCAGAATGCGTACGGAGGAAAATAAATCCTTATGCTCATGATTTTTCTATAGTAAATCATTAACTGTCGTTGATCAAGTAGTTAATAAACTATTAAGTTCCTCATCATATTGTCAGGAATATATTCTGCCATAGTTCAGTACTTCTGTACATAAATCACTGTATTTTATATTTCTAGTATCACATGTACTTAATTAGCCGTACTTTATGTTTTGTTTCTGATAGGCTCTCTTCTTCACAGTTTATATATTCACTTCGGTTACTTAATAATGAAACAAGTGTTTTCCTTTCTCACTCCATTTTAAATACACAGAAGGAAGGAAAAAAGGTAAAAGAAAAAAGAAAAGAAAAGGGAAAATAAATTGAAGACAACATTAACTTTTGTTCTATTGGTCTTCATTTTAACTAAAAAAACATTTTGCAAGTATGTGAAGGGGAAATAAAAAGTGTCATTGTGTCTATTTTCCTGTTTTCTTTCTCAACAACGGGCAAAATGGCTCATATAGACATGTGATCACTCATCTTAAGGAAATGATGTCATCGAACATGATGACAAGCTAGGAAAGGCCATAGGAGCTCATATGCTCGAAATGGACGGTGGTTAGAAAGCAACGCACGAAAGTAACGAGTTAGGGGTGCAAAGCTTTAGGATTTAATACTCTTTAGATTGATGATCATCAAACCCTAGATCCAAATATATAACGCATGTTGATTTGATTGAGAAATTGGATAAAGATAATAAATAAGCGAAAACCATATTTGAATCCATAGTTGCAGTTGCTAATTAAAAGAGAAGAATTTGTTTGGTTTTTCAAATTGACACAAACCATTAATATGATATTAGTTCTCTATAGAAGAAGGTTGGAGAGTAATCCAGACTTGTGTAATTTGGACCGTAAACCCTTATTATAATGTCAGCACCGTTTGGGAGTCTTGTAGTACCGGTTAGAAGAAGTTTTCAGTGTATCGATTTTGACTGTCAATGATCGTAACGGTTTTGATTGATTTACATGAAGTGTTATTGTAATCGATCAATACACGTTTGAAAGTTTAATTTATATCGGTTTCGAAAATTTTCCGCTAAATGAACATTACACATACATACATACATATTATTCTCTGGTTTTGTGAAGATTAATTGTATAATATAATTAATGGAGTGTAACTGGAAAAAAAATGTTATAACCTCTCAAAACATCCTAATTTGATGGGTTGAGAATTACCATCAAAATTACGCTACATCGGTCTTCATTGGTTTTATAACCAACAATAACCGGTGTGAAAAAAACTTACAAGCAAGGTTATGATAACACATGAAATACAGAGCCGTCCAAAATCAATCAAAACTAGTAGAAAATAAACTCCCAAACGGAGCCTTAGTATTTTTTAATTTGGTCTTCCAATAAATTAGAATTACATCCTGTATCTATGCATTATATTTTGAAACTAGACCAGCCCGCAGTCGAAGTTAGTGAATTTAATTTTTTTTTATCCTATTGGATCTTTATTGGGCATATGAAGTCTAATTTATTTAGAACATTTCTAAATTTAATTTAAATAAAATCATATATTTCATTTAAATTCATAAATTGTTGATAGAAATTTATTTAATTTAGTTTCAGTTTATATATAAGTATACATATATATCATAAACATATGTGTATGTGTGTGCATGTGTAACATGATATTCCATGCAACATGCCCGTATATAGATGTTTGGATTTACATCGTAATAGACATGTTAGCTCATCCTATATGTATTGTATGTTGTCCACGTATGTGTATATATTTATATTAATAAACCCAAATGTAAACACACACACACATATATATATATTATGAGAAAATATTATAGATATATTTATACGTAAAATATTATAGTATATATACACATATATATCTATGTGCGCGCACGCAAGATATAAGTATATTTTTTTAAATATATATATATATATGTATATGTATATGTATGTATGTATTACAGTAACATAATTACATATATATAACAACACACACACACACACACACACACACACACATATATATATATATATATATATATGTATGTGTGTGTGTATAATTAATGCAAATATGAGTTAGTATAGTTTATATAAATATATAAATTAAAAAATTAAAAATTCCAGATCTAACACCAGGCAGATCCAAATTTAATTATAATTTTATTATATATATATATATATTATGAATTAATTAATTAAACAACAATAAATAAATCTAGTAAATATTTATATAATAATTATTTTGAATTTTAAAATTTTAAAATTTTAGAAAATTGGGAATGATATTTTATAGCTTACAAAAAAATTTCAGATTTTTCTAAGTCAAAATTTTATTTTTTTATTAATTAAATACTTTTGGTCGAAACTGAATGATTTTTAAAAAATATAAAAATGGTTTCAACAAAATGATTTTTTGACCAAGATCTTCTATGATGACAAATTAATTTTAGAAATTTTAAAATCGAATTTTTGAAACACAGTTTATTTTATATCAATTTATTAATTCGTACAATGATTAAATGAAATATTAAATAATTACCAAAAAATTATTTTCGTTCACTAAAATTCATAATTGATGTAAATATACATTTGAAAAATATTAGTTCAAATATTTATGGGATATAGCTATATAGTTTAACACAGATCATATAAATAAATTAGTTAACATATTACTATATGTATATATTAATTAATAAAATATTAATAAATAAGATAATGTTTTTGGCTGCGTGTATTAGATCCTTAATAAAAAAAATTGTTTTTTTATTTGATAAACATATACACATAACCAATCAATATGTGACAACATCAATACTTATAAGAATCTCACATAACTAACGATACAATAATCACAATATATATATATATATAACTATATACAGTTATACAAAGATTATGCATCATATATAAAACTAAACACTTACCTAAAATTAATGTCTTTTAAGTCCACCTTGTAATGATGAGTTCTCCTCTCTTTGAAACCTTCTCGATTCGAAAAATTGTTAGTCCTTGAACCGCATACCATTTGCTATCAAATAGCTGTTAATTTGAATTGATTTGGTTTAAGTTTTGTTGGAGCTTTAGGAGGTGTAGTTCGACCAAAATGATGGAGATAGAGGCAGCAAAAAAAATCCTTCCAAAGTTAGGTTTAGGGTTCCTTTCATAATGGTTGAATCAGAGAGAAAAGTGGATTACATCACTTACCTTTTCTCACCAAATCTTAACCATCCATCACACACCCTTTTACCCTATTTTTGGCCGCCACTTACACCATATGTTTGCTGTCGAAATATGCCTCTAACATCATAGGCTAATAGCCCATTTAAGCCTAAGTAAATATATTTAATTAAATCCAATTTAATTCCTTATCAATATCTCATATCTATCGATATATTAATAGCTATTATAAATATATTGAACAATATTTATTCCTCAAATCATATTCAAATTTTATAATTAATATTTCGTAAATATTAATTAATTTAATTAATTTATAACAATTATAAACTAATTAAATCGTTTGGTCTAAAGAGAATTCATCGTTCGATTGTGTGACTCGCGGTGTAAATTCGGTCAGCAATTAACATCGAACTATTCGAATGTTAACGTTGAAACGTCGCTTAGCGGGTGATGTAACATTTTAGCCAAATTTATCACTTACTTAGTTTCAGTAAAATCCAATTTCACTTTATTAAGTGTTACCCGGTTGTGACATTTATTTACACCAATTCTCTTCGTCAAAACTATATCACTTTGGACTTATGGAATTTGATAATGGTCAAAATTCCAGTATCATCCATATTCAATTCTATAGTCCAAACACAAAGTCCTTGGTTTAATAATAACAATTATTATTAACCGAAATGCTCTGGCTAGAGACTTTGACATTGAGTTAACTTGAGTTGACCATGATACTAACTCTATATAACCGAGGAGACAAATCCTCTCTTGAATAATGCTTCACTTCCAATACTTCCACTCGGTCCAACTATAGTCACTTGATGGACGCCATGCCATGATTTGATTATAATCAAAGCGGAGCTATCATATTAAAGACCCACGGTATTCTCAAGTCAAGAGACCTGGTACATCAGTCACATCGATATTTTCTGTTTGTCCTTAGTTATATTAACCAATAGAAAACTATCGAGTGAGTCGTTCCATAGTTATCCAATAACCATCAATACGTAGCCTCTAGGTGCCCTCAGCAACCATGAGTAATACACTGTCCAGTATTTGGAGAGTGTTACGTACTCTAGTCTCAACGGATACATCGATATCCTGTCTCAATGCATCTTGACTCAGAATATTTAAAATGACATATTTATTTCCATTATGATAAATTATTTACGGTTACAAGATTTTGTAACTACTATCAGAAAATGTACCATTTATGGATATTCTATTAAATATACTTTTAATTTAATTAATTAATTAATATAACACATTATATCAAGTATACAATAGAAAGAAAACACCTTTTATTTCGAACAAGATTGGTTATCGAGTTAGATATATGTAACAAATTATATAATTGTCCCTAGGGCATACCCTTAACTCTATCAATCTCCCACTTGACTTGGGGTCAATAATGGAATCTTATTCTAACTTCTCCAATCGTTTTTATCTAAACAAATTGGGTTAGTCCCTTAGTGAATGGATATGCTATTACGTTTCGATTATCTACTCTATCAATCAACTTTCTCTGAAGCTCATAAACTACATTTATTGTGTGGAACAATTCGAAGTATGTCTCTCGACTTCTAGTGAGCTCTAAGTTCTGTTATGAACTATATCATGACATTGTTATCATATAACAGTATTATGGGATTCTCAACATTTGGAATTACCCTTGGCTCTGTTATAAATTTGTGCATTTATTATATATATACGTTGTTTTTATTGTGGCGTTATTCAAGTCAATGAATCAGCCACAATCACTTCTATTTAGAACATTTCCAACTTAAAGATTCTTAACATGAATTTATTATTGACTTATACTCAATATCACTTATGAATTTTGAGTCTGAACACTCCTTCATAAAGGAGTTCGTTGTTTATGTAAACAATTCTCTAATATTTTGCATACACGAGAACACTCCAAACTACCATTAGCGATATCAATTTGGATTTGATACCTCATGTATCAAATACATAAACAAATCACGATATCGTAGACAACATGATATGTATGATAATTTCTATAGCAAATGCATAAGGAACTCATTTCACATGTTCTGTATTAAACAATTTAATAAAGTGTCTTTGCATATCGATCTGGGACATTCCCAATATCTTTTATACTTACTACAAAAGACATCATTTACAAATTCGACATCAGGTATTAAAATAACTAAGGCTGATTTTAATGTAAGTACATCGTAAAAATCGTGTTGTTTACTTAAAGTTTTAGAAATATCAATGTACATTTGAACGTTCTTTTTTATGAACACGCTTCCTCTGCATTTTGATTGATAATCAAACTATTTGATATTTCTATCAAAATATTTATTCAATTTCAATGCTTATAAAATGATACTTTTTATCATTTCTTGCATCATCCAAAGACCCACAAGCTCAATATCGCTCCCACTAATTTCGAGACCTTTTAGTTATTATGTGTAAACACCTTACTCTAAATCATCATCTAGAATTTTCTGTTTCAATACATATGTACCAAAACATAAAGTCATATCAAACGATAATTTTGTAAATAAATCCGAATCAACTTGAGCACGTTGAATATCGAATCTATTGTGTTAATTTCAACAATTGAAATTTGTGATGTTATTCTTATCGATGTTGCTCGTTATATTCCAACTGCATTAGTCTTGCTCTCGAAGGCACACTCGTGGCTGATAGGTCATATCCCTTTCGGGTACATCTACCAAAATCATATTTTGATAATGTACTTGGAATACATTTCGGATCTGCACATCATACCATATCATAGAGTCAACACTCTTAATGGTTTAATTAAACAACCGAGGATTATATATTTTCAACATTGATAAGAAACTTATAGTTTGTCTTCAATGTGCGAGAATACTTATTAGACATTCTAATGTGATATGTTCGTTTAGGTTAGTTAATTACATTTCATCTCATGTAATCAATTTTATCATTAGATCGTATCTAATTCCATTTTACAACCAATGATTTCTCAAAGAAATTCCTTCACTATGAAGTTGGTATTTCTTGAAACGACAATTGTTTCTCAACGTAATGGAACATGTATTCATAAACACTTTATGAATTGCCTTTTAAAACTGATTATAGTTTAGTTTACAAAACTTATATTCAAAAATATAAATATGTCATCCAATGATAGTCCTTTCCAAACTCCTTTTGGGGAGATTCATACAAAATCCCTCACAAACAATTATTATGTGCGGACTTTCGACTCACACAACCTTCCAACTCCTTAATCTAGGATTTGTTGAGGTTTCTTATAAACCCTTATCTTGTATGATTTTCTAAACTATTATTTAGATATAATAATATTAACCTTGTATACTACCCTTAAGTACACAACCTTATAGAAAGAAATTAACTCAACTTTACAGACAATTAATAGTGCTTTGTCCAACAAAGTCCGATTACTCTTTATCGATACATCATTATGTATTATAGGAAGGAGTGACCTTTGAGACTGAATCTTTATTCATACCAGGTACATATGGAACTCCTTCCAATATACTCACCCATTTGATCATATCGAATCATTTCTATCGTTTTATACTCTATGAATCTATCTTAGACATATTACATATGTATCAAATACACATGTCCATGTCGGTGATAACTCATCAGTGAATATGACGAAGTATGTGGAACCGTTTTGGTATTAATAGACCTATGATTACATACATCTATACGATCAATCCAAAGAGTTCATCAACTCTTACAACGCTCCCACTAAATGAGTGCATAGCCATTTATTGTTTGAGATATAATTTACCAATATCATATGATTCATAATCATATAATAAAAGTATTCCTCAAAACTATGGCTTAGTCTATAATTCCAAAATGACTGTAAATAGTATTAGATACTTCTCTATTTTCCAATGCATCACTTCTGTTGTGAAAACAAATACCACATTATAGTTTTATTTCATAACGAATATCCATAATATTCACATTGAAATATAATTATGTCTATTTTTCAGCCGACATCGAAAAATAGTCATTATTTCATAAATAATGTTTGGTATGTTTTACGAAAATGATTTCCATAATTTGATGTAATCAATAAGTGCTACATGGAATGCTCTCACTATTTCTGCCACTAGTGTAATAGCATACTAAATTCGGAGGTCTATTATTCACTTAATATAGGTCATTTATTTCACATACTGCAACTAGTTTATAGTGGAGAGTTCGTTGATCCAATATCTTGAACTCAAAGAAATAAGTCTCATAGAAAACAATTAACTATATGAAAATACATTTCGGAATAGAAACAGTAATCCTCATTCTAATGTTAAGTATACAATTTTATTATTACAAATCTCGTTTTCGATGTTTCGTTATGAAGCAGAAGTGACTATTCACTCTCTTCATCTCAATTGTACTTTAAATCACATCTACCCTTGTACATTTATTTTTCTTTCTAAATAATCAAACCGTTCAAAGGAAAACCCTCACTACTACATCTTAACGGACACTTTACAAAGATGCATTTGATCATCCTTAACATTTAAAGACATCAAATATGATGCATCTTATGTAAACTGAGAAAACTGACATTTTAATGATCGAATGCTTCGATTTTTCTTGTAGTTTTAGTCTAGTGTTACATTTAACACAATATGATCCTTTTGTAATCAATCAAATTGAATACTCGATCTCACAGTACTTTTTATTGGCTTATTTCGAATAAACTAACTTCATCGAAGTATTGTACATTACAAACTGTGACCATTCCTTATATAACACTTATATGTTATAGTATATGGATCAAATGTCCATAGTCTTGTATTGCTTTTAGAGTTCGACACTCATAGAATGCAATACATGGTCTCGACTAAATAAACGCGCAAGTGACTAAACTACGAATGTATTTAGAAGTTGTAAAATCCAGCGCTTGCATGGGTGTCGAAACGTTAACATGCAAGAAGCATTTATTAGTAAGTATATTTTATATTTCTATTTGTCAATATTTGATTCAACTCATTTGTATATCTTAATCGATAAACGTTTTATCAATCGTATTAAATACACAAATTTATCATTGTAGATTATTATAACATTATATAGCATATGTTCTTTCAATATTAGAAAGGTTAAATGTTATCATTTTATTTTTCTAATAAGACTCCCATTAGTCTTTTATGTTTCAACAAACCGTAAGCGAAACATAGAAGTCTTTCGACTTCACTAGTGGGTGTTATGACTCGTTCATCTTGGAATTCTGACCTTGAGTCAGCTCAATAAGTCATAGCTCCACGGACGATGGATAACTCCTTGTCAGTTGTATCATATACAACTCCTAACCCTTTGGCACCTTGTCCTAATTCCGCTTCGACCTTGAGTCTACTCAACAAATCGAAACAAAATTATTCACTTGTACCTACCATATCGTGACGGCCTAAGTATTGTATACGTACCTTGAGTCTGCTTAACAAATACATATAGTTGTTTTACCTCGTCTATTCAATTTATTAATAAGGCTACACATAATATCCCTAGCTTGAGTCTGCTCAACAACCAAGGAGTATGCAAGTTTATTAATATATATATATATATATATATGTGGTAGAGGACAACATTATATTGAAGATTCATAATCTTCAATATATTATATCGAGTGATATTGATTTACGGAATAACGTATTTCTTATGAAATATCCTCGCGATTCAAGTGTCGGACACATCAGAAATCATGGTATACATACATTTATATATGTATTTATTCTTATGTCTATTTAGGGTTTCTTTAATGTTCCACCTTTTTTTTTGGCAAGGCCGACGGGGTTGGATGGTCCCCGACCATTTATTGCAGCACCACGAAGATTACAACACAGACAACATTGAGCAAGCTCAGAGAATACAGAGGTATACAAAGCGCTACAAAAAACTGGAAACAAAAAAGGAGAAAAGACAGAAACATGAAAAAGAATATCGCACTCTTAGAATGAATGGTAAATGCCTGGATCAATGCTGAAGGAAAGCATACTCAGAGAATTCTTTATCTCATGCATCACCCAAAGCTTAAACACTGCTTCAGGTTTAGCATTGTTTGGTTCAAACACCCTAGTGTTTCGTTCCTTCCATACCACAGCTATGAAGCTCTTCAAAACTGCAAGATATAATCTCTTGTCTTTTCGTTTATACCCTGTTCTCGCATATATTATGTTCCATTCATCCAAGTTATCATGAGATGGTTCATTCCTACAGAGCTTTGCCTTAACAAGCTGCCAAACAAGCTTGATATTAGTACAGTCGAAGAACAAGTGTTCTGCTGTCTCAACCTGATCCTTGCAAAAATTGCACGATATGTTAACGTCCAACCCCATGCACACAAGTTTCCCTTTAGTTAGGATTGCTCGTTGTAGCACTTTCCAGAGTAACAGATTGTCACGCATACAACTGTCCTTATGCTAAGCACGCTTGCACCAGATCCACTTAGGCTGTGCTTTGTTTTTCATCATATATTCATAAACAGTGCCAATTTTGAACTTGGCCCTTTTGTCACCCCAAACCAGCTTTTCATTGGAAGAAATCAGAGTAGTTTTGCTTCTGATCAGGTTCCATATACATTGAATTCTCTGGTTGGAGGAAAAGGCATTAGAACTTTGAATATTATTGAGAACATCCCTGACCTTAGTAGCTTGGTGAATGCCAGTTTGCATAATCTCGTTGTACGTAAGTTGCCTACTAAGAATCATGCCCGATTCGAGCCAAGGATCATCCCAGAAGCTAACACTATACACATTGTTGATGCTCATTTGACTGAGGGGAAGAACCATTTCCTTTATCTTGAATATACTTTGCCAGGTCCAACTCAGATTCTGCTTCTTGTTCATATTCCAAAAGCTTCTACTTTTAACAACATTTTGTCGAGACCATTCAGCCCATATGCTGTCAGCACTATTGAAGAAGGTATCCACGTGTTTAGCAAACGCTGCCTTATTCCATTGCTGTAAGTTGATGATACCTAGACCCCCTCTATTCAATGGAAGTTCAACTCTACTAAATTTAATGTTCCACCTTTAGTTTATACCTTCATATTATATAAGTTTTATTATTTTATAACTTTAATATTTCATACTACTTATATAATCAATTTTATATTATTTTAATATAACATTTATATTAAATATTTATTACATACTATAGCCATTACAGTATTACATGCATATCTTATATATGTGTATATTCATTTAATTAATTAACCTTTAATTAGTTTAATTAATTAACCTTTAATTAAATTATTTAATTAAATAATTTTAATTACATTATATTAATTTCGAAATTCATTTATATATGCATACATGCATACGTATGTTATTTTAACATTTTAAAACAAAACAACATATATCATAATATATAATACATGTATATATTTATTGAATAACTAACTTATTTAATTAATATATTTTATTAACTTCATTAATAAATTTTATAAAATTTCAAAATTAATTTATATTAATTTTCGAACATTTTGAATTTTTTTATCATATTATAACATTTATAATATGTACATATTTTATTTTAAATTTAACTATTAAATTTAAAATATCACATTTTTAATTGGGAGCGTTTGGCATATACATCCCTCATATAGTTTGCAAATACACAAAACATCCCTCCGTTTTTAGATAAGTTTTTGGTCCCTGTTTTTAAAATCGGATCATCTAAAAGACAAAAGTACCCTTCCGTTGTAATTCTCTCTGCGCTTCATCGTTCCTGTGAAAATGAAATCAGTAAACAAAATCGAATCATAATCTAGTGAATAAACTGAAATCAAGGTGACTAGAAAATTGACTTAGAAGGAAAACGAAACCAAATACTCATTTTAATTAATCGAGAAGAATCTAAAATAAAATAATGGAAAGTATAATCAATTAGAACATCAAAATCAAACAGTAAAATTGAAATAGCAAAAGAAAACAATAACTTGTATGAAAATGAATTCATTCTTCACAAAATTAAAAAATTATAATATATCAGCAACAATTTAAGAATATTTGCAGCTAAAAATGTAAATATTAATAATATTTGCAGTTTTTTTTCTGCAAATATTCTTAATATTTGCAGTTTTAGTTGCAAATACATAGAAAATTTGCAGTAAAAAATTTGATTACTTGATAAAACACTCTTACAGCTCTAACATATATTATTACATGTTTTACTGCAAAATTGTACAGATTTGTAGTATTGTAAGCAATAATTCAAAATATTTGCTGATTTTTCTGCATTTATTCAGAATAATTGCAGCTATATTCGCAAGTATTCATAATAATGGCATACGAAAGTAAAAATAATGAATACTTGCAGAAAAACTCTTGCAGCTTCAACATATATTATTATATATTTTTGCAAAAGTACTGAACATATTTGCAGTATTATAAACAAATATTCTCAAATTTTGCAGATTTTTCTGCAATTATTAAGAATAATTGCAGCCATAACTGCAATTATTCATAATATTTGCAGAAAAAAATAAAAATATTCATAATATTTGCATTAGATTTTTTAATGCAAAAAGTGACTATTTGAAGTTATTTATGCAAGTATTCTCAATATTTGCATATTTTTCTGCAAATATTGAGAATACATGCAGAATAATTGAAAATATTAGAATATTTACAGATTTTTATGCATGTATTTTTACTAATTGAAGTTTTTAATGCACATATTTGCGAGTATCACTACAACAAAACAGTCTTTTTACAACGGGCAATGCCCGTTGTAATATGTTTTCGCAACGGACATGTGCCCGTTGTAATATGCCTCGTTGTAATAGATTCACCACATTTTACAACGGGAAAAGCACGTTGTCAAAACCGTTGCAGTTTACCTTTTTACAACGAGTTATGACCGTTGTAATAGACTATAATACAACCCAAAACCCGTTGCAATAGACTAACCATACTAGTTGCATAACCTGTTTCACAACATGCATTGACCGTTGTAAAAAGCTCATATAACAACGCACATTGCCCGTTGCAAAATAAATGCAAATTTTAAAAAAAAATTACAGCAGCATCCATGCAATACATCCATACTAATATTAAATATTGTCGTAAAATAATTAAAATCACATACGAAAAGACTAAAAGCTAGAGTCATAGAATTCTAACACTCCAAAACGTTAGATAAGTTTACATGCCAAATACATAAAGCATTAACACATAACAGTCTGCTACAAATATCATGTTCTAAGTACAATCATACTATACCATACAGATGAAGTCTTTATGCCACGCGACGGTTGATCCAACGGCCTCTTTGATAGTCTGCATCTCTGTTTCTTCCTCTGATTGAGTTTCAGCCTCAGCCACAACTTGTTTCTGCTGCTCCAGAAGTATATGATATATTCATCAATAAGATAAAAGGTCAGATAGACCAGATGAACACTGTCAATTGACCCTTCAAACCAGAATAGTTTCTGCGTAGAAAACAGTAACATTGTAAAAAAAAAGTGATTGGAGATTACACGAATTAAGGGAACGATATTAAGAATTTCCATGTATCAAAGGAGAAGCATTAACCTGTAGATCAAGAGGATTGAAATCATTGGTCACTGATAAATAAGTGAAAATGAAAAAATAAATCTTAATCTTATTGGTCGACTTATCAATTCTAGGAACATCAACTTCGTAAATCATTTTGGTAACCAAACTACATCAAGAAACAAACTATCAATACTAACATACAAGAAATCAAGGATAATAGAATAGGTATTTGTTGAATGCATACCTTGCACGAAAAGTCACACCAATTATTCTGTCATTTGTATAATATGCAGTTACAAACCTTAAAAGCCATCTGAATTGAAAAATGATGACAAATTGAGTGGCAATGTTGACTGAAATACAGAGTTAAGAAGAGGCACTTGTGCTAAATTCAACATCTGGCAAAAAGTTTATAAATTAAGCATCAAGAGATGAAGTTATGTGTAGATCTACATGAAAATGTACTCTTTATGTAACAATACCTTTCTAATAGACTCTCATTCTTCATCTCTCACTGAAATTGGTGCACAATTAAAACAACTCTTTCAACATGTCATGCTTGTCAAGTTTTAATCTTTATTATTAAGCCGGCATTATATATTAGAATGTGTAAAAGCAAACGTTCGAAAACTACATTAGGCAAGCAATTATTGATGGTTAATATCAAAATAAAATTAAATTATAATCAGTCATTTTACTAAGGTACATGAGGATTTATATCTGTTGTTTAAAATTTTGCATTTTAGAATTTGAATGATTTTTTTTTTCAATTTGAAAACACCACCAACGATTTTTTTAATGTGGGTACAGTTAACTAAAAAAATGTAGAAGAAAACCTGATTTCTTTATTCCAAATCATTATTGACCAAGCAACGATAATCCAAATCTTCAAAGCATTTCTGCAGACACTAAATATGTTCATTGATGTATACTGGAAAATAAACACAAAAACATATCATTTGTATTATTTTCTTTAACTGCTTACCATAGGCCAACATACTTTTCTTTTGCCTTCGGATTAGGCAACTTGTCCCCACTGTTCAAATATGGATGAGCAATGGTTATAACATGTGTGTCAATATCAAACTTCACTTACCGCAAAAACAAAATATATCACAATGTGCAGTGTATGAAGAAAATCAGAACTGTTGCCCAAAAAATAAGCATATGGCATTTTATACTACCTATAAGAGTAACAAAGAGAAAGAAACCATGCTGAATGATTTTATTTATAAAAGCAGTAGAAAATCATTACTATGGAAAAACATATAGTTATACATCGAATTTAAAAAGGTATATAAAGTTTCTGAAAAACTAAAAAAGAAAAGAAAAAAAGAAACACACATAACATAATTAAAACCAAGAAAGAGAACTAATTCTGGCAATTCTTCCATGCATTGGTTGTCTACTTGATGCCACAAATTTTGGTTCCCTCACGTTTCCTTTTTCCTTCGCTTATCATGGGTCTCGTTGCATAATGGCCCACAATGAGCTGTAGCTTCGTCATCCTCTTGTTAATTGCTATTTTCATATAAATATGTTTATTTTGTGCCCTTATAATTAGAATAGTCACATTAAAATATTTTTACAGCCATGTAACAAACTATCATAATTAAAGGCATTTTTGGATTCATAGAAATCATTTGCGAACGACAAGCACATAATGACATTTTTAAGTTCGTAAGTTAAAATATATTTTGAAGGCTTACCTGGCATACACCATGCAGCAGTAGTCGATGAAAAGAATCCTGAATATGAAGCAAGAGCACATCACCCTCACTGCTCTCTATTATAAATGTCCTAATGCAATTCTAAGTTCACAGAAAAAAGTTTAAAAAATGGATTAGGATGTGAATAAATTGAGGAGATAAGACATACATATTTAACCATTTGACACAACATACAAGATACAGGCTTTATAACATGGTCATGTTTGAATCTGAAAGGAAGAATGATGTGAGTTTGTAATGCTGAATTTTTATGTTAGCAAAATTATGAAGTTTTGTGTATACTGCAAACCAAAATATAAAAAAATTCAATTTCTTAAAAGATCATATTTACTCGATAGATAATGCAGAAAACCAAATTTGCCTCTATATTCTGATAAAACTATAGAGACACTGTCCGTTTTGGTTGAACATTTTGGCTTTCAAAAGTCAAAAGTAGTTTATTTAAGTCCATCCAAACGGGTCGTGATCCGTAAAAGAGGGATTCAAACAAGTTGTAAAAGGAACACTAATTCTATCCTGTTAAAATTCAATTCCCTATAAGAAATTATAATATATATCAAAAACTGACCTCAAATCTTTCTACCAAATCAGAGAAAGAACTCTGTTTCAATGCATCCCTTGTTTGACAACTCAAGAATGCGTTGAAGATGGAAGTTTTAGGACTTATGTTTTAAACTGGCTCTTTTTAATATGTATTTAATCTATGTTGTAGTAATGCATGGGTTTTACATGTTAATTATATTCAATACTCGGACATTGCTTTCAACTGTCACCGTTGTAAGTGACTAATATTGTTGTGATTTCTACTCTACTCTACTCCACGCCCATGTGTTTTTTGCATTATTATACATTACAGTTGTTGCATGACTTGTTTACACCCAAGGTTACGGTAATTAAATGAATACCAAAACTAGTTTAGACTTAAACAAATTAAAAAAAGCATGGCACTGACAGTGATTCAAGAAACAAACTCGTTAACAACACATATGAAAAACAGAAGGGAAATTAATTAACCCCATGGAGGTGGAGCGAATAAGCCTCTAATTTCTTCAACGTTCAAACGAGGAACAAGCTCAATCAACAGTCTATCATTTAACCATCTGCGCGATCTTCGATTACTTACCTATTAAAAAATAGTAAATTCAATACAAATACTTACGGAAAGTGTCCATTCTTATAAAAAGCCAGCACTAACATGCGAAAAATAAAATAAATACCAATGAACAAGTGCAAACTTACTATGCTAAATTCATGTGCATATTTATCAGTAACAGATAATCAAAGACATTAAAATAGACACCTGAACAAACTCAAATTCAAAGTTGCCGGTCATGGAAATGGCAGCGATTGAAGACCAACAAGAAAATAAAATACACTTATTCCAATATTATTTTGCAAAATGAAAAGATTTACCGGTAAGCCTATATGTACTATTTTCACAACATTGATATCCTTTGTGAAAATTCCAGTTCCAAACCCAATCCCGATGCCAAGCACAATAGTAAGGATGACACCAAGAACTATGCTAAGTTGTTTGTTCATAATTGATTTTAATGTTTAATTAAAGCTATGTTTCAAAGTATTAAATTCAGTTTAGGGAACAAAAAAACGAAAAGACCATGCTAAAAAAAACATGACAATAAATCAAATTCTTATGCGTCAAATGAATAAACAAGTAATGGTAGAAATTACCAGTGGCATAAAGAGGAGTTTTTGTGTCTTTAAATCCTCGAAATACGCCTTGCATTGCTAATGATAACAGAACTGCTGGAGCACCCAGTGACCTCACAGTCAAGTATCAATATGCATAAGGTAACATCGGTGAATCCTGGTAAACACAATTGTTATACTATATTTTTAATATTTGCAAGCACAATATAGCAAGGAATCAAGGGCAACTATTTAAGTGGTAAGACGTGTGTATCCTAATTGTAATATATATTGATATAACTAGAATTAGGCAATTGCTTTCTTTAGAAAAATATATGTATATAGTACTACACTTACAGATTTTACACCCATGAGACCTAGTAAAGGTTTTGCTGCAAAAATAAGAAGAATGGCCAGGAGTAATCCAAGAATTACACCAAAAACTATTGCAGAGGATACAGAAGGAATATATCTACGGTTGCGATTAGGTCGTAATAAATTAAAGAACTTCTCCAAGACTAAACCTAAAAAACAAGATGCAAGGAATATGGCATTATATAAGTGTAAAGTTAAGTATCTATGTATGCTATATAGATAGAAAATTCTTTTGTTTTTCTTACTGCTTTCATTAGAAGACTTTTCAAGATCCTCATTTTCTTTCACAATTTCACCACAAGTTACAGCTTCTTCGGCCACAAATGATGTTGTGACACTAACAAGAGGATAAATTGCAACTTTTGAGGCTTGATTAAATATAGAAATTGAAACGCCTACAGCAGCAAGCTCCATAGAACCTACATGCAATGAGAATATACGTAAATGTATATGAAATGAACGAGAATGAAAAATAAGTTAATTTGTACACACGGCTGTTAAATTAGATTCATGGAAGGTGTTGTTATAATATCACATATAAAATACTTTTGAACTTTGAACTGTATAATTAAGTCTTGAGGTAATGTTTATTGCCAACACCTTGATTACCATAGTTTGCACTGATTTTACAGGATTAATCCAACCAGGTATACAGTTTAACATTCTTATGGCCTTTATGGATGGTCTGAGGAAACTAAATAACAATTCTATTTTTTAGAGGGCTCGGTTATAAGCGAATTTTTAGTAGATCAAATCATCTGATCTGGTGGAAACTTCATCCTTCCAAGGAAAAAAGAACGAACAAGTTAGAAATCAAAACAGTGAAACCAGTAATCACAAAAATATACGAATTCGAACAAAGGCCGAAGTCACCAGCAAAATCAAAGTAATGTCAGTGCCGTGATGACCAAAGCAACAAGAAATGCACAAAGTCAACTGCAGTTCAAATTGAAGTGGCCGAAGTTTATTTACAGTACCAAGTTGAAATCAAGCCGTGTCAATCAAGAAACGAAAATATATGAATTGAACAAGTCAGTAATCATCTCAAGCATTCAAACGAAGATCAATGACCAAAACAAAATAATCGACGAATTCAACTAAATTCAAACGAACGAAAATATAGGAATTCAAATCCTATAAAACCCGTAATCACACTGGTAGAAAAAACATTCGAGTTGAAGAGAAACAGAGAAGAATCAATTCAGTAAATCGAATCAAAGGTCGAGCAGAATCAATATCGAAAAAAGGAAAAAATCGCATACCGTTTTTGACAATCGAACTCGACTCAATTGAGGCAGCCACAGGCAATCGCTGATAGAGGAAAATATTCGAAGCATCATCGACAAATTGAAGCGGCGCCACAAAACCCTAATTTATTGAAGAGGAACGAACGAAGAGCAAAGCTGCCATTTTTCTCAAAGGAATCAGGCTGAAGATAATATAAAAATTAACAGGGGAATAAATTTTAGTTGGACCGGCTGCTTTTAGTTTTATATATTACAACGGGCACCTCTTACAACGGGCATTTTGTGATCGTTGTAAAGTTGGCATCTATTACAACGGGCCTGAATGGACCGTTGTAATAGCCTTCTATTACAATGGGCAAACAATGCCCGTTGTAAAAAGGTCGTTGTATATGGCATCTTTTACAATGGGCCTGAATGGACCGTTGTAATAGTCTTCTATTACAACGGGCAACCAATGCCCGTTGTAAAAAGGGCGTTGTAATAGGGTATTTTTGTTGTAGTGTATTCTCAGTAAATGAAGTTTTTATTTATGTATTCTTAATTATGAAGATAAAATTCATCTTCCTAAAGCAATATATTGAAATTAACAATTGCAGAGAAAAATTCTTACAGAAATGCATATTTATATGCAAAAATTTCCAATATTTCCTGACTTTTCTGCAATTATTCTGAATATTTGCACCAATGTCTGCAATTATTCTTAAAAATTGCATATTTTTCAACAGTTAATTTCTATTGTTATTCACAATATTTGCACCAACTTCTGCAATTATTGAGAATAATTGCAGAATTTTCAGATATACATGCAAATTATTCAGAAGAATTGCAGACATACATGCAATTATACATAATAATTGCATACATCTCTGCAATTATTTTGAATAATTGCTTACAAAGATGAATACAAATGATTTTAAGGGAATAATTGCTGATTTTTCAGCAAGTATATATTATGAATATTTGCTAAATTTTAAGTGAATAATTGCAGAGGAAAATTCCTAAATAAAAGCATATCTATATGCAAATATTCCCAATATATGCTGACTTTTTTGTAGTTATTATGAAAATTTGCACCAATGTCTGCAAATAATCTTAAAAATTGTTGATTTTCCAGCAACTATTAAAAATATTTCACTACTAGAAAAAAGCTAAATACCGACGGAGGGGGGCGACGGCTTCCGACGGCCTATTTCCGACGGTTTGCGACGGGCCGTCGGCGGCCGTCGGAAGCCGTCGGAAATTATCGATTTACAGGCTCAGCCGAGCCTTCTTCCTCCTCACTTTTCATACGAAAATCAAAATCCCTAAATCCCCAAACCTCTTCCCCAAGCTTCCAATCATCAATTTCGAGCATTCGGATCCTCCCCAGCTGCATAATCAACGTATATTGCTCTCCAGCTAAGGTATAATCTCTTATTTTCGAGAAAAATTAAGTTTTTACCCTAATTCTAGATTTGCATAAATTGATAGATTAGGGTTAATTGATGATTGAAATTGTTTTTAATTGTGTTACAATAGTTTCTAGCATTCAATGATATACTTATTTCATCTTTTAGCGTGAAATTGTGAAAAACATGTTTAATTTGGCCTTATTCAATTTACAGACAAGATTCATATCTTGGTTATACCCTTGAGGTTGCTCCATAAATATTTCTTCCTGCAAAGCGCCATTCAAAAAAGCATTATTAACATCAAGTTGTATAATATTCTAATGTTCATATAAAGCAATAGTCAAAATAATTGTTATGGTTGTGGGTTTGACTACAGTAGAAAAGGTTTCATTGTAGTCAAATCCATACTCCTATGTGTAACCCTTAGCCACAAGTTTGGCCTTATATCTAGCTACTGTTCCATTTGGATTTTTTTTATTTTGAAGATCCATTTGCATCCAATTATATTTTTATTCTCTGGAGGATATACTAAACTCCATGTTTTGTTTTTCATGAGAGCATTATACTCCTTATCCATAGCTGCTTTCCAGTTCTGGTCAACAATAGCTTGGTCAAAAGTTTCAGGCTCTTCTATACTAGTTACAGCAGTAAATAATTTCGGTTCGAAAATACCACTTTTTGCTCTTGTGATCATGGGATGACCTGCTCTTGCTTATGGTTGTACTTCTTTATTTGTATTGCTATTTTCTGATTAATCTTCCTGATTTTCTGTGTAGCTTTCACTTACTTGTTGTGATTGTATATTTGAATTTGCAGGAGGTTGGCTGTGATAGTTGGACTGCTCAGATGATTCATGACCTGGTTGATCAAGAACTATGTGTTGAGAATCATCAGCTCCAACAGTCCTTTCAGTCTTCCATGTTTGCAGATCATCAGCATATATAGGTATGGTTAAATTTGGATTATAAATCTTTCTTCTTGTTTTTATTGCGGAATTGCTGAAAGGAAATACCTGCTTATTAAAAACAACATGTCTGCTAGCATATATCCTTCCATTATCATCAAGACATTTATAACCTTTTTGATTGGTTCCATACCCCAAGAATGTACATGGTTTTGATCTGAAATCTAATTTATTGCTATTGTAAGACCTTAAGTAGGGAAAACATAAACATCCAAAGGTTCTCAAGTACTGATAATCAGGTTTAACTCCAAATAGTTTTTCTATAGGTGATATTCCTTTGAGAACCTTTGTTGGCAATCTATTAATTAGATAAACAGCTGTATTAAAAGACTCGGGCAAAAATTTCAATGGCAATGATGCTTGAGCTAATAAAGTAAGATCTGTCTCAACAATATGTCTAGGGATATAAATGAATAACAACTTTACATGTTTCACCTAGACTTTAAAAAATGTATCCATGTATGCCTTGAAAAAACATCAATAAATGATATATAATACATATAGCCATAGTTAGAATATATTAGAGTTGGAACCCATAAGTTTATTGCAACTAATTCCAATGGTTTTGATTAGGCATGTAATTATAATTAAATCTGAAGTAGCATTTCATTGCTGTATGACATAATTTCTCACATATTTGTCATTTTGGTCTATTGTTGTTGTTGTTTCTCCACCTTCATGGTTAGTTTATTTTACTTTTTTTTATAGCAAGAGTGGTACTTAGGAGCACACTCATAGTTTATTTTACCCTTTTACATTGTTAAAAATTTATAATCCATGTATAAAATTAAAGCCTAGATGACCTATCATTGATCTTGTGTTAAACTTGTTTATATCAGGATACAGATCAGAAATGTTGTCTGCATTGAAACCCATTCAAGGCTCTTCTAAAGGCGGTATGTTTATAAACTCATGCTTTGCTCACTTTCAAAGCGAACTTGTATATATGTATATTTTATGTTGATTTAATTTTATTTATTTGTGTGTTTATTAAATATTGTGTAGTTTGAGTTTCGATATTTGATTGAAATATTGTATACTGGATGATTGTGCAATATTGATATAATTGTGTTTGGAAGAGAAATTTGGATGGAAGGCTACATTTGCAGAAAAATTTAAAAAAAAATAGCAGATTTCCGACGGCTTCCGACGGCTGCCGTCGGAAGCCGTCGGAAAATCACACGACACCCTGTGTCGGAAGCCGTCGGAAATACTGCTTCCCGACGCAGTAGTTTCCGACGGCTTTTTCCGACGGCCGCCGACGGCTTCCGACGGCCGCCGACGGTTTTCAGCCGTCGGAAATCATTAATCTTCTTGTAGTGTTTGTAGGAAAGAACTGTATGAATGTTATTCTAGGTAATATTTGCAGTATTTATGCACATAACTTCAAATATCAAACTGCAACCATTTCTCATTATCATTAATGAATTTAAACATCAAAACAACTCATATTTTTGTAAACAAGATTGATTTGTCTTCAAATAGTTGCAGTTTTTTTATTGAAATCGAGAATTAAACACTTGTCTGAAGAAAACTCGGCCCGGCTTTCAATTTGATCAGAAGAAACTGAAGAAGAAGAAGAACTACGGCTTGACTTTGAAGCGCAGGGGTAATTTAGGGGAAAAATAGCCGCAAAACAAAAACAGGGACGTAGAAAGTATGTTTTTTTTGACAAGGACCGGCTTTGAATTAAGTTTGGTTTTAGGGATGCGTGCCTAATATTCACTTTTTAATTTACAAACAATTTTGAAAATTAACCCAAGGCCCAATTCAACATGGGCCTTTTCTATTAGGGACAACCTTTGGGTTGTGAGATTAATAGTTAACTCTAACCTGGCTAACTTACACCGCATAGGCTATTGGGCTCTGATACCATTGTTGAAACTGGGACAGCCCACATCAGAAGTTCTGGGTGAATTTAATTTTTTTACCCTATTGGATCTTTATTGAGCCTATGAAGTCTAATTTATTTAGACCATTTCTAAATTTAATTTACTAAAAAATTATATATTTCATTTAAATTCATAAATTGTTGATAAAAATTTATTTAATTTATTTTCAATTTATATATAAGTATACATATATATCATATACATATATGTACGTGTGTACGTGTGTAACATAATATTCCGTGCAATGTATAACATGCATGTATATAGATGTTGGGATTTATATTGCAACGAATTAGCTCATCCTATATGTATTGTATGTTGTGCAAATATGTGTATATATTTATACTAATCATATATAAAAACCCAAGTGTGTGTGTGTATAATGAGAAAATACTATAGATATATTTATACGTAAAATATTATAGTGTTAAGTATTAAATAAATAAATGTGTATATATATACGCGAGATATAAGTTTAATTTTTTTAAATATGTATATGTATGCATTAAAGTAACACAATTACATATATATAACAATATATATATATATATATAATAATTAATGTAAATAGTCCGCGAGCATAGCTCAGCTGGTTGGGACTACCTTGCAACCATGGAACAAAGTTCCTAGAGGTTGCGGGTTCGAGTCCTACCATGCCGAGATGTGTTTCCCTTAAGGCTTAGAGCGGTTATCCCCAATATAATCAAAAAATAGGTGGGGATTTATGCTCTTGGTTGGGCTAGCATTAAAAGGGGGATCAGTGTGGCAGACGGCTGAATTCCCTAGCTCTACTCTCTAGAGTAGGGTTTTAAAAAAAATTAATTAATGTAAATATGAGTTAGTATAGTTTATATAAATATATAAATTAAAAAATTAAAAAAATTAAACATTCCAGTTTGAATACATAGCAGATCTAAATTTAATTATAATTTTATTATAATAAAATATATATTATGAATTAATTAGTTAAACAACAATAAATAAATCATAAAAAATATTTATATATTAAATATTTTGAATTTTAAAATGTCAGAAAATCAGGAATGATATTTTATAGCTTACAATTTTTTTTAGATTTTTCTAAATCAATTTTTTTATTTTTTATTAATTAAATACTTTCAGCCGAATTTAAAATGTTCTTTTAAAATATAAAAATGGTTTAAATAATCTAATTTTTTTACCTAGAGATTCTATGATGATAGATTAATATAAGAAAATATAAAATTGAATTTTTGTAACATAATTTATTTTATATCAATTTATTAATTCGTACAATGATTAAATGATAATAAAAAATATTAAATAATTATCAAAAAATTATATTCGGTCACTAAAATTTATTATTGATGTAAATATATAGTTGAAAAATATTAGTTCAAATATTTATGTGATATAGTTATATATTTAATACAAATCATATAAATAAATTAGTTAACACTACAACATTCAGGGCTTTTAACAGCGTTTAAAAAACGCTATAAATGGCTTTAATAGCGTTTTTCATGACGCTGTATATCAACATGCCATTAAAACTCAGGGATCTAACATAGCATTAGATAAAACGCTATAAAAGCATAGCTTTCAATAGCGTTTATGATATGCTATTAAACACTTTTTCATAGCGTTTTTCAGAGCTAAGAGTACTTTTTATAGCATTTTGATCGATGTTGAGAATACTCTTTATAGCGTTTACAGCTCATTTTTAACAGCATTTGAAGAATGTTGTTAAAGGATCTAACAACGTTTTTATGTATGCCGTATAACTACATGTCATGGTAGATTCAAGGCATATTATAGCATAAAGGAAACACTATTGTATATTTTCTACAACATAACAGAAACGTTGTTGTAGGTTTTCTATAGCATATAAAAAATGCCATTATAAATTTCTATACTATTCCAAAACGCTATTTTCTTTACCACGCTTTGAGTTTACAATAGTCTATCTATACATTAGAACATCTAACAACAAGATATACCTCAATTAATGAACAATTCAATCAACTCAAACAACAATAATATAAAACTTTTGATAATCAAAACATATTATATATTATAAAAAAACAGAATTAGACCAAATGAAATATTGTACACAATATTTCATAATCGATATTTTAAAACATACATCATAATAGTACCATTATGACTCTATAAAAGAAAATACCCAAATATCATGATCGTAAAATGTCCATGTTTGTCATCTTCAAACATCCAATTCCCTAAAAGAAAAGGAGAGAGCATTTAAAGCATATGTACGAAAACATATATAAAAGGATATATGAGTAAGGCATAAACATAAACATACATATTAAACATATTGACATGCTTAATGTCGATACACATTCTACATAATCTTATGTCAGATATATAATGCTATCACAGTTAAGGATTGTTTATATTACTTATTATTCACAATTCAAACTCAAATTAGAAAAAATACATGTTGACCTTATATATCTATCAGTCACGTTTTATGGTTGAACTTAATTAATTTTTATGAATTTATTTAGTTATTATAAAACTTAGTTAACTTAGTTGATTTTTATGACTTAGTTAACTTTTATAAACTTATTAGTTATTATAAAAATAAATTAACTTAGTTAATTTTTATAAACTTATTTAATTATTATAAAATTTAGTTAACTTGATTAATTTAATAGATAGGTTAACTTTTATAAGATTTAGTTAATTTTTACAAAAAATATTTAAATTTTGTAAACTAGATTTATTTTTATAAAATATTGTTAAATTAGTTAAACTTTTATAAAACTTAGTTAAACTATAAAAAAAATTATTAACATGGTTATTTTTACAAAATTTAGTTAATTTTTATAAACTAGGTTAATTTCTATAAAATTTAGTCTACTTAGTAAATTTTTATAACATTTGGTTAAATTTTGTAAAACTTGGTTAATTTAGTTAAAATTTTATAAAACTTAATTAATTTTTATAAAACTAAGTTAACTTAGTTAATTTTTTAATGCTAATTTAATTTTTATAGATCTTGTTTAATTTTTTATAAATCTTAGTTGTTTTTCATAAGACTTATTTAATTTTTATTAACTTTATAAAATCTAGTTAATTTTATAAAACTTCGTTAACTTGGTCAAATTTTATATAATTTAAATGATTTTTATAAACTAATTAATTTTTATAAAACTTAGTTAATTTTTATAAACATGGTAAATTATATAAACTTAGCTAACATAGTTATCATTTATTAAACTTAGTTAACTTGGCTAATTTTTAATAAAAAATAGTTAACTTTTAAAAACTTAGTTATTTTTAAAATTTTAATTACTATTTATGAAACTTATTTTACATAGTTAATTTTTATACATTTAATTAATTTTTTATAAAACATAATTAAGCCTTCCAATTAATGTAAGTAATTTCTTTTATAGCATGTGGTGTTAAAAGAAGGTTAGTAAGCACCGTGCATTATGCAAATTTGAAAGGAAATGGGAAAAGTATATATCAATGTAAGTAGTTAAAGAATGATGATCATTAAATGAGAATGAAATTGCAAGCAAGTTAAAAATACATACACAATTGATAAATTAATCATTTTTATTTACATCGATTGATAAGGTAAGGGGAAGTTTCCTTCATGTACTTTAACAATAAATAATGTATTTTGTTTCCACGGCTATTTTAGTGCTCTTACTGGGGGTACCCAGGCTAGGATTTCCACAACATATTAGCTATTTACAGTTATACCGTGTGTATATGTAACGATAATGAAAACTTTGGTGATAACTACACACACACTCTCTAAGGAGCTAAGGCATCAATCCAACATTTCCTGATAAAAACATTTGTCGTCTCATACAAAACAATAACACCACAAAATATAACTCATCCATGAGAGTTGTGATCGAATTATTATTTTCATCAAAACGTATAGGATGAATAACTATATATTTCAGAAATAATGTGACAGCAATACCTGGAATCGGTTGATTCACGTTTGTACATTTCTATAAACAGCCTCAACTCATGGTCACCTTTTCTCAACCTTTGGACCTGGAAAACAGCATATATATTTTCAAAAGAACTTTTATTTAGCAGAACTGAGTTTGAGTGTGGCAAAAATGGCCGTTATAAAATCATGAATAAAATGAAAGTATAAAAAATTTACTGCATATAAGGATTTCATCAAAACAACTTCTAGAATTTGGAAGCCTAAAAATTAGATTTTATATATATAAACTACTCCGTTATGAAACATGTTAAAGAACTTAAAATTGATAACTCCCTAAAAGTGCAACTGATAACTACATTTAAGAACTGGATCCTACAAGTAAAACTAAAGCATGCTTGAATAAGAGCCATGTTTGTCGGAAGTCCTTTGATCAAATCAGGGTTACTACCCTTTCCAACCAATAAGATAAACTAATCCACATACATCATTGACAAAGGTAACAAGATGATTAAAGCAAAATTCAAAAACAAAACAGCGAATAAATAACCATGATTCTTAAACACCAAGTGGAAGAATATACATGAAATCAGTTTTGACACTCTAAGTTATCAAAAAATATTTGTAAAACCAAACTAGTTTATTCTTCCCTTAACTTCCACGGAAAAAGATTGCAATAAGCATATAGAATATTGAACTATATGATGTTTGCTCGAAATTTTGTTTGAAATAATATAAAATATTTGTACTGCTAATTACAGGACCAAAACCATTTAAGTACTCTGAAAAGCAAATTAAGGTATTGTTGCACTGATTACTATTCCCAGAACATGAAGAAAAAAGTATAAGTTGAAGTAAAAGCAATCGTACATCTTTTTGTAGCTTCTATATCTCTAAAAGTTGTCATGAGGATTTGTTAGACAATGAATCCGACTCACTCACCTGCAAGTATGATACAGTATGCTTGATGACAAAGCAATGCCTTAAAAACTAATACATAATAAGAAATATGCCATCAAAGTACGATATACTTCACCTTCCTATCTAATAAACTAGAAAGTGACTGTAATTCAGATCGTAGAATATGTAAATCTGGGGCTGATGCTTTATATTTAATGATTTCTTTTTGCATGGCAGACATATCCTTTGAAAGAGATGAAATGTTTGATTTAAACTCTGCCATTATTTCTTTCATAGCTGATGTTCATTAGCTTAATTTATAAAATAGCATATAAAATCCAACAAAACTATTAACCTTAAATTAGCAACAGAGAAGGAAATTACCTGGCTCATTTGAAGCTTGTTCAAGCTTGCTTTCTATCACAGTCCATCCTCCCTGTAATTTCTGTAAATCCAGTTCCAACTAAGCTCTACGAGATTTTGAGAAAGCAGAGAGTCTCAGATAAACATCAGCCAAATCAGCTTTTAAAGTAACTTCTTTTTCATGCCATCCCGTAATCAATATATTACAACGTGGTTGGAATATGGCAATACCTGTCCAACTTCATGCAGTATTAACTAATATATACATAATACATGAGCAGTTCAATTCATAATACCACATAGTATTATGTTGATTAATAGATAAACTATGTCATTTTATAATATTATATAATGTATTATTTCATATCGGCCATATGTTAACTAGACGCGCTACGCATAAGCATTAGTTAAACAGGCACATAATTTACAGATGTATGTTAAGCAAGCATTTTTAATAGGGTACTTTGTTAAACAAACATCAAAACATTCATCCAACTATTGTTACAAAAGGCAATTTTAATAGGGTACTTTGTTAAACAAACATCAAAACATTCATCCAACTATTGTTACAAATTTGTAACCGATTTGCTGATTTTTTTTGTGATATTACACTTCATAATTAATTGTTGGAAAATGGTTTTTGGTTCAAATTACAATTATGTAATTTTCATACCCACGGTTGGAAATGTTTTTTGCATAAGGTAAACTTAAAACATCATGTACCATTGGATGTAATAAAACATTAACAGAATTAGTAAAAAAAATATTAACTAAACTTACCAGCTGAATGTTGATAAAATCTTCTATGTCATCGATATACTCTTTTAACTAAAATAGGATAATGGGCACTTTAGATAATTTTAGCAACAAAAAGAGTAAGTAAAAGGAAATCAAGATCAAACTTATTGAACATATCGAAGTTAATTTGTTGACAGTGTTATCAATAACAACAAAGTAAGCTTTTAACAACATTTTCAACTCCTCTATATTTTCTTGAATGACGTCTGAACTCTTTATACTACTATGTCTACTCCTAACAAGGCTTAGGGATTTCTCAAGCCTTCTGGATTCAGCCCTGGAATCAGGAGGTGAAGAAACTGGAGCAGACACGGATACTAGTTGTCCAGTAAAATTAAATTCTTGTAAAGGCTGATCGCCATAGAAAGGTTCTTTTCACTTTTTATTTTCGATAAGGTACATTTCAACCATGTCACCATCATCATCCATTAACTTCTCTATTTCATCCCTGACCTGTATAATAAAGAGGTATATGGTTGGGCTGAAACAATACAACAAAAATGAATGGGGAAGCAGGTGGGTCTTACCTTTTGGACTCTACGGGTCAAAGCAACAAGTCTGATTTTCAAACGACGTACATTCTCTAGGTTCAAGGTATTGGTTTTTTATGTCAGCTCATCTAACAAGGGATATGCCTTGATTTCAAGTTCAGAAGCCTGGAATGATAAACATTGTTAGCTACTTGATTGACTTTGTTTATGTGTCGCTTTCGATCCCATTGCTCTTTTAAGCTTACTAGATTACTCATTTCCTACATTGATAGGTATGAATAAAATCATAAATTATCCATAATTATTAAAATAATACTTGAACTGAGGATAAAGGCGTGCATTGTAGGTTATGAATACTGCAATGCACCATAGCAGCATAACACCATGTTTATTACTAAAGCAATAGTACTTGAATATAAATTATTAAAGCCAACATCCGTTTTCATTTTTTGATGTAACTATTCTAATAACAAGCGCATAATCCTATTCATCATGTTATCTCCAGCATATGTAATTTGTACACATATACTGACAGGGATATCCCATGTTCATGTAAAAGAAAAAATGAGTCACATTTTGACCTCAACCTGCTTTTATTCAACTTATAGTTTAACTTATTAATTAACTTATTATTTAACTTCCTTTTCTATCAACAAAAATTAAATAAACAACTTAGCCAAACATTTCCGGCCAATACGTTTTACAATCTACAAAGTCAAAATTTTCATTAATGTTTAAACTCCTATGTTTGATAACCAATTCACCGACAGTCAATCAATGTTTACATAAACTTTATTATTCTCAAATTTGACAAGTCATTATGTTTAAGTTTTCAATTTAAAAGTGGTGAAAAAAAAAGGAAATGAGAATTGCTTTTTGAGGATCTAAGGACATTAAGTGGTAAAATCCAGTAATTTCTCATATTTCTGTTTTCATGTTATATAAATTTAACTATCAAATAGTTATTCATGTATTCCCTCAATCAAACTTTATAAATTATTTTATACCAATTTTTTTTAATTATAAAGTTAATTTAGACATTTTTAGTCATGTATGATGTTTGAATGTTCAATCATGGAAAAAGCAGCAAGAAATATTTAAACAGTACTCTGCATTTAAAAAATAAATTATCAGTACTGTCGAAGATAGATAAACCAAAAAATATGATATATATTATTTCTCAGTACTGTTAGTACGCATACTACGTAGTTAGTGTTGAAAAAGTAAAAGATTAAAATGTAAAGTCTATTAGCTCTTGATAAATATTTTATATGGTGAATGAATCACTTACCCATCCATGGTCATATTACATATAGGTAACAAGTTTACATGGAAATGTCCTACTGAACTGCAATATTTCTACTTAGCATGACATTATAACAAACTAACAGGTTACAGATCCCTGAAATATGGAGAAGACCCCATAATAAAGGCTATCATCAGTGCATTGCGAGACCAAAAGATAAAATCCATGAGCGTCATTCTTCTCTATATTTCCAATTGAATGCAAGTTTCCGAATGTAATTTTATTGTACTGACATTTTATTGTGCAGACTTTTTACTATAAAGGTTATGAAAAAGTTTTGAAGAAGTTCAAGGTGGTGAAGTTTACTCATACAGATTCAAGACTCGCACTGGCCTTTCTCCTTCGATTCAAAAGCTCGGATGTCGTGCAAATTACAAGGCACTTAAATATACACCTCAGATCGAAGATTTAGGAATGAAACTTGTTGAAAGACTGAGAAATGGAAGCAACTATTACATTGTTCTACTTTTGAGGTATTAACCAGGGCCAGTCTTCTCAATTTTCACATAGTGATAGTATGTGAATCCTAGGCAAATGTATCTATGGGTTAACATAAAAATCATAATATAATGCATATCTACACATGTATTACATATAAGTAAGAGCATGATCACAAATTTTTGTAGCATGACACATAAAACAAAGGTATTCACATAAATTCTGCTAGATTAAAGATCTAATTAATTTTTCTGTTTTGGATACATGTACATAGCTATAGTTGAGCAAATTTATTGAAATATATTACCTATACTGTACTAGTAAAAAATCTCATCCAAACCTTCATTGTAGATATGTGAAGGGCATGCTAGCATTTACAGGTTGTAACCACAACCTAACATCAAGTGAAGCACAAGAACTCGAACAAATGAGATATCATATACAACACTAGAAGGAGAAAGAAATCAACAGTACAAAAAATCAAAGCTCGAGAGGTTGTCCTATGACACCTAGAGAGGCAGCGACTTTTCTCAAGGTAATGGGTGTGAAATTCAGAGAAGACGATCTACCTGCTGATTCATTACATCAAGACCAGAACAGCCATATTAGTTCTGAGACCCCATTTCGGTTTACAAGTCAGTCAGGATCATCTGCTACTATCTGAACCATGTTTAACAAGACTGCCTCGCCAATACACAAAACAACTTGCGAAGACTCTGTCCCAACTCCAAGCAAGACTGGAATTAACACTTCGCCAATTCCTGACATGGCTGCTTCATCTTCTAGGAAGGCTGCCCTACCTGAAGCTATTCTTAGTTATGGCAATCCCTAGATGGTTAACAAAAGTAAAAAGATACCATCAGTAAAAGCAAGTAAACAAATTGCAAGTTATTCCAATACCAATCCCAATTCAAGTGACACTTTGTCAATCATTGCTAGACTCACAAGGCATGCTCGACAAAGGAAATCCCATTTGAATTTAAAAATCGAATTCAATAGCTACTTCATTGAATAAGATAATAAAGTTAAGGAACTATCAGCTAATTTTAAAAAAGAAGCTAACCAAGCATAAAATCCTATAACTGTTTAATGAATTAATTTTTTACTTTATTTTAAAAAAACTTCACCAATCAATGAAATAAAAAAGACATATTCACCAATTCCTCAGAATTATCATGAAATTATCGATATACTTTCTTTAAATTACTAAATTGCATCAAGCAAAACAAATTTACCTACAATCTGACGGAGACGCGATGATTTTGAGAAGAAGTGGGTTCAGATGCGTTGATTGGAGGTTAGATCGAAAAAAAACGAAAATTAGGTTTTTGAGGGTGAAGGTGACGAGTAGAGTTGCTGTAGTGTTAATTTAGAGTAAGAGAAATGGGCGGGCAGCCAAAAAATTTACCGCTCTATGTTTCATTTTACCAGAGGAGGTGAATTATAGCGTGCCATATCAATCTTTTTAAATCCTACAAGTTTTATAACAGCATGTCCACTTCTAACGCCATCATGCTATGCCATCGTAAGTGGATTTTTTTGTAGTGTAACATATTACTATATTTATATATTGATTAATAGAATATTTATAAATAAAATATAATGGTTTCGGCTGTGTGTATCAGATCCTTAATAAATAAATTTTATTTGATAAATATATACACATAACCAATCTACATGTGACAACATCAATACAGATAGGAATCTCACCTAACTAACAATACAATAATCATAATATATATATATAAACAATATACATTTACATAGAGGTTATGCATCATATATAAAACTAAACACTTACCTAAAACTATGCCCTTAAGTCCACCTCTTTGGAACCTTCTCGATTCAATAAATTTCTAGTCCTTGAACTACATACCCTTTACTATCAAATAGCTGTTAATTTGCATTGAGTTGAGTTGATTTGATTTTTGTTGGAGCTTTAAGCGGTGTAGTTCGGCTAAAATGATGGAGATAGGAGGCAGCAAAAAAATCCTTCCAAAGTTAGGTTTATGGTTCCTTTTATAATGGTTGAATCAGAGAGAAAAGTGGATCACATCACTTACGTTTTCTCAACAAATCTTAAACATTCATCACACACCCTTTTACCCTATTTTTGGCATCTCCTACACCATATGTTTGTTGCCGGAATATGCCTCTAACATCAAGGGCTAATAGTCCATTTAAGCCTAAGTAAATATATTTAATTAAATCCAATTTAATTCCATATCAATATCTCATATCAATCGATTTATTTATAATTATTATAAATATATGCAACCATAATTATTCCTCAAATCATATTCAAATTATGTAATTAATATTTCATAAATATTAATTAATTTATGACAATTATAAACTAGTTAAATCGTTTGGTCTAAAGAGAATTCATCATTTCGGTTGTATGATTCGTGTGTGTAAATTCGATCAGCGATCAACATCGAACTATTCGAACGTTAACGTTCACACATCACTTAGCGGGTAGTGTGACATTTTGGCTAAATTTATCACTTACTTAATTTCGGTAAAATCCAATTTCACTTTATTAAGCGTTACCCGGTTGTGGCATTTATTTACACTAATTCCCTTTGTAAAAAACTATCGCTTTGGACTTATGGAATTTGGTAATGGTCCAAATTCCAATATCATTCATATTCAACTCTATAGTCCAAACAGAAAGTACTTGGTTCGATAATAACAATTATTATTAATCGAAATACTCTGGACAGAGATTTTGACTTTGAATTGACTTGAGCTGACTGTGATACTAACCTCATATAATTGAGAAGACGAATCCTCACTTGAATAGTGCTTTATTTCCAATACTTCTACTCGACCCAACTATAGTCACTCGGTGGATGTCATTTCATGATTTAACTATAATCAAAGTGGAGCTTTCGTATTGAAGATCCACGGTATTCTTAAGTCAAGAGAAATTTGTAAATCAGTCACATCGATATTTTCTATTTGACCTTAGTTATATTAACTAACAGAAAGAGTGAGTCGTTCCACAGTTATCCGATAATCATCAGCATGTAGCCTCTCGGTTCCCCCAATAGCCATGAGTAATACAGTACCAAACATTTGGAGAGCGTTACGTACTCTAGTCTCAACAGATAGATCGATATCCAGTCTCGATTCATCTTGACTAGGAACATTTAAAATGGTATATTTATTTTCATTGTGATAAATTACTCACTGTTACAACACTTTGTAACTATATCACAAAATGTACCATTTATGGATTTTCTATTAAATATACTTTTAATTAACTTAATTAATATAACACATTATATCAAGTATACAATAGAAAGAAAACACCTTTTATTTTGAACAAGATTGTTATTGGGTTAAATATATGTAACAAATTACATAATTGCTCCTAGGGCATACCCCTAACTTTATCATTATTACCATGACAATCAAATCCTTAAGCATTTTAATTTTATTTGATAATTTGACCACTTTAATTAGGATTTACACTAATATAACATAACAAATTTTATTTTACATTTGTGACCCACATGTTAAAATATTCCAACAATCTCCTCCTGGACCGCATATGTAATAACCTAATAAATGTGTTTTTCTTTATGAGCTATGAGATTTCCTGTTCATAACATATGGTGCATCCAAAATAATCTCATCTATCAACTATGTTGAAAAAAGATCAAAGTGGCCTTCATTACCTTTATTGTAACTAAACCCATCAATGGTCACGTATATTAATATAATCAAATGACATATATCAATCATGGATGCGTAACACGGAAATTACATGAAATTTGATGTAAACATGTCTATTTTTAACTAGTCCTACTTCAATGAGATTAAAATTTTAATAAATGAACTAAACAGAGTGCAAGGAGAAAATTTTATTATTTTATTTAGATCACAAAAATAAAATACCAAAATATGACAATAACCAAAGTATAGAGCAGTGACATATGACAATGACAAATACAAACTCCTCCTAAATCAAAATATCCTTACAAGGTACACCCATTTGGGTAACATGCTCATGAAAGACTTTGGGTAACATACTTTTGTATGTGGATCCGATATAATGGAGTTTGTCACAATATTCTCAATGGATTATAGTCTATTTTGCACTATCCTCTCCTTAAAAAATAATATTGTCGTTTATTGTCACAGTATTACTTTAAAGGTCTTTCGATTTCGTTTTCACACAACTTTATGATAATTTTTTTATTACTTTCCATCATTGGATGCCTCATAGTAGTAAACAAACATAAGTTCCATAGTGGAGGAGGCTATAAGTGTTCGTATGACAATTTTCCTAGTATAGCTCTTCCAATTGAAATATATTGTAGTCTGAAGTGGATCTTTTGCTCTCTTGGTATTTAACAAATTTGAATCATAAGGCTTTATGATCTTTAACCATTCAGACTCTTTTATCTATAAGCATATAACCTTATCTTTTCTTAAAGATATACGTAACCATTTTGGTTACTAACAAATATCCAATTTTATTATCACTAAGACATCTACCAAACCAAACAACAATGCTTGCAATATCAGGGTGCGTACAAGTCTTAACATGCATTAGATTCCCCACCATAAATGCATGATGAATCTTTTGTATTTCTTTAGATTTAAGGATGTATTTATGCCAATATATAAATTTGTCTCATTTGGTAAAAGAGAACCAACATATTCGCAATTTGCATACCAAACATTTTTTAAGCACTTGTGTCCATAGCACTTTTATGATATTCCAGGTATCACCCCACAAATAACAACCTAGTGTGTTTGGATCCTTATACTAAAGAGTCATCATCAAGGTTATTTTATTCTATTCTGAACAAATCAAAAGAAATATCTTGGTTTCATGCAATATAGCTGGATAATGGTTATAAGCACTGTATCATTAACTTGCAAAATCAGGAATAAAAATTACCTTTTAAGAACTTATGATACACATATTATCCATAATGTTTCCCCAAAAGTCGAATAAGGTGGTAAAATGATAAAAATTATGGTACCATTAATGAGTAGTTTATTTGAGCTGTAAGTGGATTTCTTAAGTTGTTTCATCAATATCTCCACTAAGAAACACGACTTTAATATCCTTTTGATATTGCTCAAAATTACAATTCGCCAAAATGATTCTAAAGAGTCTTTTAGTAAACTAAAGAGAATTTAAAAGAACATTGTTGTTCTTTTGAGAATAGTCTTTTCTATAAACGAGCCTTATATCTTTCCGCATTACCTAGTTAATCCCTTTTGGTTTTGAATAGTTATTAATAACTACTGGTCTTGTTACCTTAAGGTAGGGGGAAGATCCTAAACTTTACTGTCTTTTGTAGATTTACACTATATATTCATGCCTTAAATCCACATTTCAAATTAATATCTTGTATGGATTGATGTAAGCCAACAGAAATATCTTCACCAATCCATTATTTTTCTTTATGGATAAATACTACATAGGCATCTAGAATAGCATTTCTTCTTTTACAAGTGGATCTACGCAATGACATTGCACCTTGAAATTTTTCAGTTTCTTTTTCTAAAACTTTAGTCCTAACTTGAAGAGAATCCAGTTTAACTTGAAGAGAATACGATAAAGTATTTGCTATCTTTAATTTCTCATTCTAGAGTTATTTAGTAAAATGGAATAAATAATCATATTAATCGCCAAATCCAAATTCGGGACTTCAATATAAAAGGTATTTAGCATATGTAGATATAAGTTATATTTTCCATTAGCTGCTTTAATTCCATCAATGTTTGGATTTATTGATAAATTAATCTTTTTTTTAAATGAACAATGATAACCTAACTTGTTCATATTAGAAATAGAAAACCAAAATTTATCTAAATGACAGTATAACGAAAATATTAAACAAATCCAAAAAATATAATTTAAATATCAATAATAACTTAAAAATGTCTTGTATACTTTACTTTACCACCTTTCCATTATCTATGTTAATGTGACTTTAAACATCTGTTGGATTTCCATGGCTTAACCAATTAAGCCTTTATAGAAATACTTGCATGAGGAGTTGGACCAATTTTGAACCATCAAGTGATTCTATGCATTAAAGCCAAATTTACCTCTAAAAATACTAACATTATATATATATATATATGTGTGTGTGTGTGTGTGTATCTTTTTAGATACAAAATGTATGGTATTTGGTAAAGTTCTTTTTATATGTCCGTGCATATCATAAAGGAAACAACCATTAACATCCTTATGTTATTCTTTCTTCTAGGCCCTTAGTGACTTCTTTATCCTTAATTAATTTTTCTTTTATTTACAACGTATGTTAAAAGGGTACTTTCTATCTTATCATGTTTCAATCTCTATTCTTCTTACATGCATTATGAAGTGAGCCCAATAAAAGGCCATATTATTTTTTAATAAAAATAATTAATAATAGTCTTACACTAAGAATAAAGAGATCCATAAACATTTTTAATGCTATTAACTTTTAAAGCAATATTTTTCCATATATTACTCATTTATGTTTCCTTTACTTTCACTTTTTAGAATCAAGCACTAAAAAACAACCTTGAAAGCCTACGATATATTGTACCTTATGATCCACTGACTCTTGCAGTTTCAATTATTCCATCTCTCAATGTTCTTCGTAACATTATAAGAAATATTCAATCGTAATAGGGTGAGTGTGATCCTTTTATATGTAAGATCAAGATCCACGCTGTCAAGAACAAACATCATGTTCTCTTACTAGTCCTTAAAGCCAATCCTAAACCAGATGAGAATATTATTAAAATTGGCAGATACTATCGTAAAATTAGCCAAAAAATAATAATCGGATATGTTCATATCCAAAAATCAATCATAGTATAGTCAAATAATTGGTAGGTCTCTGCTTAAAGTACCTAGCACAACATTAATATCAAGTCTTTTGGTAGTAATATTAACCGTAAGTTGTAGTCTTGTTGTAATTATCAAACACTGAACATAAATTCAAGTCGGATAATAATCTTCCTTTGGATCGAGTGATTATTTGCTTGTAAAACCTTACAATTGCCACCCGCTGATCATCACACATGTGTAAGCAACTATGCCAAATATTAACCTTCCTTTGGCCCTATTACTACAAATAAAGATGTTGAATATGTAAGGGAATATATTGTGATTCAAGATGTCAAATGTGTAAGCAATCAAATATTCAGCAAGGAGTAACAAGCTTCAAGCGACTTCAAGAAGACGTCGAGCTTCTATAAAAAGGTGTCGTGTACCTAAGAGAGGATGATTAGACTATAAGGGTGTCGAACTCCAAGCAATTGGCTAACTTAGAAGATGTCGTACATGAACATTTAATCACAAAGGAGGTATATCGAAACTCTATAGATATCGGGCCTTTACGACTATAACAGTTATAAAGCAAGCAGCAAGAGATCTCAGGCATTTACAAGTAGCAAGGGATGCCGAGCTTCAAGGAATAAAAGTGATGTCGGATGTCCTTAGTTACGAAGGATGCCAAAAGTCAATGATGTGAATTAGAATGTCGTATGTCATCAATATAACGAGCAATGCTGGGAATTGACAATCCAAGAAGGATGTTGGATATCAACAATATAGAGGGATGCCAAATATTGATAATAAAAAGAAGGATGTCGTATTCACCAGTGTAGCAAACCATGCCATAAATCATCAATGTGGCAAGAGTACCGTAAATCATCAATATGGAGAAGATGTCGTAAACCATTAATAAAGGAGGATGCCGCAATTCATCAATGTAAGTAACGTTGCGGCATATGATATACAAAAGATTGTTGCATATCACTAACACAATGAATAATGCTGAGAATCAAGTGTGCCGAAGGACATGTGGCAGCCAGGCCGCCTGCTTCAACCCCTATAAATACGGACCCCATAGCTTCATGGAAGGGGCTAATTTTTCTTATCTCTTTTCTTACATTTTCAAATTTGTAAACTCTAAATCCAATTGGGATTTAGAGTGCCAATTGTAAATTTGTGAGTTTTTGTAAACAAGGACTTTTATAATCAACTTTGCATAGCATACAACAAGTGAATAAAGATTCTTGACTATGATATATCCAATGACTTGCATATGACTCTTATGCCCTATTGCTTATGAAATGTACATGACTTTTATATTGAATATGCGTACTTCTTGCGAGTTGACATAAGGCTATCCAAGTTTATCTCTAATCAAGCCTTTCTACTTTGCACATTTGGGATTAATAAAGAAATTTGTTAACAATTTGGCGTTAGAAGGAGGGCCCGAACCTCTGCCTCCCTACATATCTCTTATTAGATTATCCTTGACCTGCATATATACGAGATAAAGGATTTATACCAACTTGCATATTCCATAAAGGAATTCTCCAAACCTTGCATAACCTTCTTTGGACAATATAATGACTATCTCAAAACAAAGATCTTCTAAGCCTGAGGCAGTTAGGCCAATCTATTAAATCACTTTTGACTTTCGGTTTCATGAGGAACAAGTATTAAGAATGTTAGCACTACAATTCATGGAAGAAAAGAGACAAGTGATTCCTTGTAATCTCGATAAGTGGAGCATAAATCCATTTCATATAGGCCCTACCCCAATCCATGGTTATTATTCCCTTCTTGGAAATGAAAGCACGAAGAAGGATAGTTTGTTCCAAAAAATGAGAAGGGCTATACAATTCCAATCCAAAGGGACTATTTTTGAAAAAGAAATAACAAGAGACTTTGACAAATTTACCCAAAGGTGGAAAGGAGTAACTGATCATCCTCCCATACCAATCAAAGTTCGATAATGTTTAAAGCAGAAACATACAGATGATGCTAATATACCAATCCAATGCTAAAGAGAATTAAGCAGTTAAGCAGAAACAAAGAGCACAGTGCTATAGAAATTTCCAACCTTCAAGATTTCGTTCCCTTACCACTTCCTATGAAAATATCTACCTCCTAACTAAAGAAAGATTAAATTATTGGCCTTCAAAGAAGAAGAAGCCATGAAATGAAAGAAATCTCGAAGGTGTTTGTTACCAATATCACCGAAAGAATGGACATGAAACCAATCAATGTCGAGCTCTAAAGGGAATGATTGAGAATTTCTTGGGAAAATGAGAGCTTCAAGAGTTTATTAGCAAGGTTTAAGCAAAAGGCAAATGCGACTATAAAGGACAAGTAATCAATAAAGCAAAATGCTTCATAAAGAGGATTTATAAAATAAAGGAAAAAGGCTTTGATCCCACCAAGATGGCCTAGTCAAAGCACCACCCAGAGAGAGGTCAGAGTAAGCCACTGGTCACACCTATAAAGCCTGGCCATAGCACTGCAAGCCTTCAGTTCCGCCTATATGGCCTAGCCGAAGTGCCTCCTAGAGAGAGGATGGAGTAAGCCTTTGGCCCCATCTAAGATGGCCTGGCCAGAGCTGACTAGCCTTCAGTCATGCCTATAAGGCCCGTACGAAGCGCCTCCTAGAGAAAGGATAGAGTAAGCTTCTGGTTCCACCTAAGATGGTCTAGCTAAAGTACCGAACCAGTCTTCGGTTTGGCCTATAAGGCCGGACCAGAGCACCTCCTAGAGGGAGGATGGTTAAAACTTTGGTTCTGCTCAAGATAGCTAACCAAACGCACCGACCAGCCTAAATCATTACCTATAAGGTAATAAGGGGCTCAAGCCTAAATCACTACCTAGAAGAGTAGTTAGGGGCAAAGGAAATCAATCAAAGCCTAAATCATTACCCAAAGAGTTAGAAGAGCCAGTCTTCTAGAGGAAGATCAATCGAATGCAAGAGCAAATCAAACTCTATCCTAAAGAAGGATCGAGGCAATATTCTAGAGGAAGAATAGTCAAACACATTTAGTTCCACACCTAGGAAAAGTTAAAACAACCTTCAAAGCAAGGATCAACGGCTATCTATCATGCAGAATTGAGAATTTTAATGTCAGATGTGACATCTAAGAAAATAGTTCTTATTACTCGAGCCTGAGGCTTCTTTCTTCGAAATATCGGATTAACTTTCAATCCATGATACCTATATTAGAATTCAAATTAGCATCTCCATTAACAATTATATTTCTAAATAACGAGAATCTCCGTTAATAATCAAGATTTCTAAACAACGGGAATCTCTGTTAAAAGTCGGATTTCTAGTTCTCTCACCATATGGAATTCTGGACTTATCATTAGAAAAATTCTGATCTTCTTATCAAATGGAATTCTAAATTAATACTAGATCGATTTTTAGTCTTCTATTTAGATTAAATTATGGTATTGTTACGAGATCAATTTTTGGTTTCTAATCAAATTATTGCCAAAAGATTTCTGATTTTCAATACAGATGAAATTACAATTATTAGATGGATTTCTGGATATTTACTCCTTCTAGACTAATACTTCAAGCGACAGGCTCTAAATTTTTAGGTGATAGGGCCAAAAGGCAAAGTTATTAAAAGCTTCACTCCTCAAAGTGCTAAATTAAGTTCTCCCAACAGAGTTTAAATTTTCTAATAACGAGAATCTTCGTTATTAGACGAATATATAATTCTGTTGTTAAATAAAGGAAGGGTTCTTCCAAACTTTTGATTAATAAGTTGCTAATCTTTTTCAGGTTTTAATGATAAGGTTAATATTAAGAAGACTAACCAATGCTCAATAAAAGGCTACATATCATATTGCAATTAAATCCAAGCTCTGGAAAACAAGGTGTATGTTTTAGACAATTCAACAAATTCAAAAGGAAGAATACAAAAATTCATTCAAGGTAAAAATCTTTCAGATATAGATTTGTTTATTTTACATATTATATACAAGAATTATAGGTACCAAGAAGGGACAACCAAAAAGGAAATCTACAAAAAAACTCATAAGCGATTCTTTATTAAGTGTTAAGTTTCTGCACCTCCTCTTTTAACGTTTTGATGGCCGAAGAAGGTTCAATAATGTGATGAATTTCCACATCTAAAAGTTTCTTAAGCTTCATTTCTTTCTTTTGAATATACCTGCATCGTCAGTCGAATCAACTTGAATTCCCAATGCACAACTGAGCGCCTTATTGGCTCCCTTTAAAGTCCGGATTTCGCTCTTTAATTTCTTGACCCCTATTCAAGAGCATATTTTTCATGCTCAAGTTTCTCCACCCGACCTTGATAATTGTTAAGATATTGAGAAACCTTTTAATCCCATCGCCTATTCAAGAATTGAATGTATTTATATCTAATTCTCTGACTCCATTTGGCGATTTCACCATCATCTAAACTTAAAGGTGGGTTCAATAAAGCAGAAAACTGTTCTTTACCCAGTCAAAGGAGTAGGAGTAGGAAGGCCGGATTCACCTCCATTTGAAAGAACTTCTAAGGATTGATAGGATACTTGGCTTTTCAATAAGTCTACTTCAAGATCCATTACCCTTTACGTAGTCGAGCAATTTCCGCGTTAGCATCAATTCTTTGAACTGAAAGTTCAGACTGACCAGTCGTACTCATGTCCCATTTCAACTTCAAGATTTCTCTATCTTTTTCTTTTATTTTTTCCTTTAAGTTGGAAATCATCTCCTTCATACCACTTAATGTAGATTTCCATTGATAATACTTTTTGTGCCATTTTTATGCATCCGGGTTATCCTTGAAGCATCTTGAAAAGAGAGTTTCTCATCGATGACTGACCTTTTCTTGGCTATAATATTGTACAATCGAGAAAGGAGATTTGGACTGCTAAGGTTAAGCATTGATTGTTTTTCCTAATGGAAATAAGTAAATCAGTACACATGAAAATGCATTCTTTATTAGCAACAAGAAAGTTGACAAGCACAAGCAAATTCAAGTTAAATTAACAATACAAATTTTATATATATTCCCAAAGTTTACAGACAGTAGTTTGGGCCTTTTGAGTGAACCCATGGACATGGGAATGGTAGCATAAAAAGGAACATTAAACCCTAAAGAGGTATTAACTGGTGGGAATTGATAATAATCCCATTTTTCGACCAGAGGACTGGCTTCACCGTATAATAGTTTTGCATAATTAGTTCACATCTCTTTAAGCAATATATCATTTTTGTCACCCAAGAAATCAAAGCAAAAGTATGGAAACCATGTGTAAACTTCCTGGAGATCTCTGAGGAAACAATAATTCACTAGCCGAGTGGTTTTAAGAATTAAATATTTCTCTTTAAAATCCATCTTTAATTTGATAAATTTATTTAAAAGTTCCATGGAAACAGGATTACCCGATGACTCCTTAATCTGTATGGTTTATGAGAAATAAGCTAACTTGCAAAGAAATGAAAAATGGAAATACTAAACTCATAAAGCTGTCTGAATTACACATTAAAAACAAATCACTTGGGTACATACAATATTGATCCTTTATAAAATTCGAAAATAAATTTCTCCTTATTAAATTTCACTTTCTCATAAGGAAAAGTGTTTTAGGAAAGAGGAACGCTCGCGACCCTGGTAAGATTCTAGCATTCTTCGGGATGGAGATCGGCTTCATGCTTATCCAAATATCTACTATATAAAAGCTTAAGAAAACCTGCACTTTTTTCTCCTAAGAATGAAAAGTCAGTAAGAATATTTATAGAGTAAATTTTGTTGAGGATCTCCACTAAGGTATCCCTATCTTCAATAAGCATCAAAAAGAGAGTAGTCAGCTCTGCATTTTCATTTACGTTTCTCTCCCGGAGAAGGCAAGACTTCTTTAGTAATAGGGCTACTCATTTTTCTTTGAAGTTCCTTAACCATGTGGCATAAATAGAAAAGTGCCTATGCTTATCAGATAATTTATTGTGCTCCTCGATTACCCTTTCAAGTTCTCTATTCAATCAATGCACCTCCGTCTCGCTCTTTTCATATAGAGTCTCATAGTAATATTTGGATTTTTTTAACTAAAGTGATAAACTTATTAGCTAAAGGCTGATAGATAATTTTGGGCACTTAAATAATGAATTCCATACCCGCGTGATTGGAACCTATGAAGCGAGGACTTGAGCCTTCTCCTTCGGCTGTTAACTAAGGGAAGCAATATTTTTTGGAGGGATATTTTCCTACGAAGCACCCTGAAGATCGGGTAAGTCAGAAATGATTGTACCATGGGCAGAGAAGTTGTGACCACCCAATCCATTGCCTCCGTCTCTTGGTCCTTCTGGACCCTTGTCACTATTATCTCCATCTTGATTATCATCATCATTATCATCCTCTTCTTAATCAGATTCTTTGCCTCCTTCAAGCGGAGGGTCATCAAAAGATAATAGCTTCTTGGGATCAACGGCTTCTTCTTCAGGGAATTGTTCTTGAAATGATCCCTAAGATCTTCCAACATAAGATCAAACTTTCTCTTGAATTTGTCATTTAGGTTTGGGAGAGAAGGAAAATCCAAATCAAGGCATTTGTTAATATTGTCATTATAAGCTACAAGAAGTGCATCTTCATAGTATTTCTCTGTGGTCTTTGTAAGGCCCTGAACCAAAAAGAAGGAAACTTTCTTCTTAGCATCCTTTATAGTGTGGTCAAGATGAATCAGAGTGACATCTTTAATTTCTAACTGATTCTCTAAAGACCTTGTCTTATTAGCCATTTCAGCATTTTCCCTATTGACCTGCTCAAGCTCTGTTTTTATCTTCTTCTCAAGTAATAGTTTGGCTTTCTTCTCCTTATCAAGGGAGGAGGAAATTTTGTTCTTCTTAAGAATAGCTTCATCCTTTTCTACTGCAATATCAATCATATGGCTATGTAGTTCCCCAATTTTAGCCCTTAATTAGGAAACTGTTTCTTAAGCTTCGTAACTTGACCAACAGGTCCTTGAGAGGCTTTTTAAACAAAGAACACGTGCTTGGCCACCTGGAATGTACGACAAATATAAGTTAAGAAAGGATGTACCGAATTAAAGTTTAGATTAGCCAAATACTAAAAGATAAGTACCAATAAAAGTTGCTGATAAAGGACATAAAGTTGATCCGTTGAAAATCTTGAAGGCTGTAACGACATAAAGGAGGTCAAGGTAGGAGATTGGACAACTAAATGGATAATATCATCGAAGTCTATGGGAATAGTTTGAGTCTCTGAAGGAAGAGATTCAAAGGAAATGGGAGTCCTAGCTAACTCCTCAAACTAGCATTGGAAACCAAAGGCAGAAGTAGGAAGTGAAATGTTTAACAAAGAATCCGGGGTGTGAGCCTCCTCGGTAGGTTTTTGAGCACCATGGCCTAAAGAATCTAAATCGATTGTGTCAAGATCTTGGGTGGTCAAGTTAGCATCTACATTTGGCTCCTCGGCAATAATAATAGAAGTTTGGACCTCCCCAAGCTTAGATTATTATTCGGAGGAGGGATTAAAACTTTAGTTGGGGTGTTGAAGCTCGCCTTCTTTTTTATAGCCTCAATAGTCTTAGCAATGGACCCACCAAAAATGCAGACTTGGTTGATTCAGATAAGGTGGAATTATGAGTTTTAGATTTTCTAGACGTAGAAGCAACAATAAAAGCGGACGTACCTACATCAAAAGAGAATTCGTGAGACATCGACATAAGAAACTTCGTTTAACTAAGATATAAACTTACTAGAAGAATCACGTCGAATAGGGGAAGAAGAAGAAGAAAAGGCCTTCCAAATACTAATAACCAACGCCTTCTTTCCATGAGAATCTCCCTTAACCATAAGAGGATCTCTAAGTACCCTATGGCTTTCCAAGATTAGAGAGTATTTTTGGAGGTTAGTTTCAGTCAGAAGTGTGAGCTTGTTCCCCATACCCTTAGAAGCCTCGAGCAAGGTAGTAATTGTGGTAGCAATGTAAGGGTCGGTTCCTTTAGAAATAGATTCTGAAAGAGAATAACAGTCATAAGAGAACAACATAATTAATATAAATAACAAAAACTAGTAGAACTTACTGGGAGCAGAAAAGGACATTTTGATTTGAGGGGTGTAGCACTTAACATAAAAGAATTGGTTCTCCTAATCCCCCGCCTTGTTGATCATGTTAGTAACCAAGCTCTTCGGCTAAGGAATAAGGCACTATATAGAACCCTCCAATTGTCCTCTTACTTACTAATGGAGAATTTCAGCACTAAGTGAATGGAGGTTGGCTTCCCTAGCAAGTATCTCCAGGAAGCTCAAATAAGTATATAAATTAGGAGTAAGTTGAATTGGAGCGATACCCAGATGTTCCAAGAACTGTATGAGAAATTCAGGTAAAGGAAAATAGCATGAGTGGCAGATATGGATAGGAGAGAAAGAAAAGAATCCTTCTAGAGGATTACCTATCCTACCAGATAGACCAGTAGTTGTGGCTTCTATATTTACAGTTCCAAATTGTTGAAGGATAGATTCTACTTCTTGCTGAGTAGTTATGAAAAGCTTGCAATCTCCCTTCTCTGAAGAGGGAAAAGGTTTGGAAATTATAGCAGACTTCTTGCTATCCATTTGTCTGCCAAGTGATATTACAAAAAATCAAGGAAGTATTACATATTTTATAAAAGTTTGATATACTCATAGATGCTAAAAAACACTCGAATGCTTAATTAATGAGTACTTGATTAGGTAAAAAAAATCTAGTTCAGGGTGATGGAATATCAAGACCAAGATGTTACCCCGCCTTTTGGCAAGGCCGTGACACCAAAAAGGTTGATTAGAAAACTAAAGACAGTTCGTCGTAAAAGCTCGTTATACACTGTTTTACCATGGATATCAATAAATTTTGTCCGAGTCCGGATCGAGCCAAAATTGGTAGGACATGAAAAGCTAAGCCATGAGAGTCAACGTTTCAAATCTTAAGTCAATCCGAGTCCGTATGTTCAAGTTATGATCAACGCAAGTTAGAAGAATCTATGTTCGAATCCATCAGTGTAGCCATCATTCGAATCCATCATCCCTGCCTTACTTCGAATCCATCGATATCATCTTCTTCGTATCCATCGGCAGGGTTCATGTTCGAATCCATCCAAGACAGCGCTAGTTCGAATCCATCAAGTTACCCCTGTACGAAACCATGGCATTCGAATCGATCGAAAGGTAAATAGCCTCGCCTCCATCAGGTTCGTATCCATCAAACTTAAGGTCCTTCGAATCCATTCAGATGGTCAAGATTCGTATCCATCACTCAGATCCATGAAGACATCCTACTTTGTATCCATCAACATATTCCTCTTCGAATCCATTCTGCAACCTTCTATTCGTATCGATCAACTGGAGACCATTGGGATCGATACGAAGAAAGCTATGCAGCGACTCCATATACACAGATACGTTTGTATCCACCCTGTTGAAGCAAATTCGAATCGATCAATGGTGGCATACCCTGGTTGATTCGAACGAACGCTGGTCCAATCGATTCGAAGGAAGCGCGTCTTCGAATCGATCACCTCGAATCCACCAAGTCCACACAGCTAAAACCAAGGATTAGACCCAGTAAACTCGGAGAAAAAGGGGGATTGACCTGAAGCACATGCACCACGTCACCATCTTCACGTGCAGAAGCATGGATTCGACCCTATGGATTCGAATGCATCGATTCGAACGAATCCATTATACGAAGAACACAACCTTGAATCGATCATAACTAGAGATCTACAAGTCCAAATGCTATGAAATTTTCACAGGAGCTTGCGTATGCATAGAAGAATGTCCACGCCAAGTTTCGGCTCAATTGGACACTTTCTTGATCGATTCGAACCAAGGGTCGAATCGATCCCAAAGTGGGCCCAGATCTCCAGATTTCGGCCAGGTGGGCCCCCTCACGTACCAGAACTGGTCTCCCCTCAATTTAGGAAAAATATCAGCCTCCTACACCTATAAATAGAGCCTCTGGTCATTCAGAAAAGGGTGAGACAATTTTGAGAACTAAAGAGCGCCCAGAGTCTGCTAGATGTACTCAGAATCACCACTGCTTCCTTAGATTCAGATTGTAATCATATAATCAGTTGTACTACATCAGAAGAAATTGTAATCATCAAGAGAACATCAATAAAATCATCAACTTCAAAGTGGACGTAGGCAAGATCGCCGAACCACTAGAAATCTCGTGTTTATGTTCATTATTTTCTGAATTGTGATACTCTGTTTGCTTAGATTTGAGATTTGTGTGTGAGTATTATTGATTTATATTCATACACTGGTGCTTTCACAACATTGGGGTTTGTGACCAATTTTGACACAAACACTTTGGTGCTTTCACTGAGAGTTGAACTCAGGAGTTCTATCATTTGAAAGTTGAATCAGAAGGCTAAGAGATTTAGATCCGAAGAATCATGACGAGACAAACAAGTAGAAGGCAAAGAGCTGAGAGAAGTCAGCACGAAGAAAGTCAAGAGGCTTCCTCAGGAGCAAACCAAGCATCGATCTTCATCACCAGGGATGAGATGGAGACAATGATGAAGAGGCAGGAGGAGATGATCCAGAATTTGCTTCAACAAATTGGACAACTTGGAGCACAAAATCAAAGAACAACCAGGGCCCAGAACGAAACAGGACCATCCAACGCAGCGCCGGAGCTGGGGGGCACACACTTAGGACATGTTGATCCGAACACGGGAAGAGAGACAAGGACATCCGAGCAACCTGACAGCGATAGAGGGATGAACGCTCAATCAGGGGGGCAAACACCTGAAAGCTCACACGGACTCGGGGGGCAGGTCGAAGGTAGTGAACGAGGACTACAGCTTGGAGACAATGGTAGATTGGCAGAGATGGTCAGGCGAGCCATTAGAGGAGGATTGGTAAACAAAGATCTTGAAGATGTGAACAGGAGTCCCTTTTCTCCTGCGATTAGGTTGGCTAGGAACCCACCAGAATTCAAACTGCCAACAGTAGAAGGGTATGATGGGAGGACGGACCCTGCGGTCCATCTAACGAGGTATATAAGGCACATGGAAGTGCTGGGGGCATCACAGGAAGTCATGGCCCGGTGCTTCCCATTGTATTTGACAGACATAGCAGCTTTATGGTTCAGACAGCTAGAGAGCGGCTCCATTGGGACATGGACCGATTTGATTGAGAAATTTATGAGGCAATTCAGAGTTCATATTTCGAGACCCAAGAATGTGATGAGTTTGGCAACGCTAAAGCAGAAAGATGGGGAGTCTTTGAGGAATTTCTTGACGCGGTTCAATGCGGCAGCAGCATCGGTGTATCGGCCAGATCCATCCATGGTTATGATGGCAGCTGTGTCCGGAGTAGCTGATGGCACGGAATTCAAAAATTCATTAACTAAGGATCCGCCAATGGATCTAGGAGAGTTCTATCACGAGGCAGAAAAGTTTTTACGATTGGAAGACGCTAATGCTGAAAGAGAAGAAGGAGAGGGAATAGAAGTTTATGCACTTAAAGACAAAAAGCCTCTCGAAAATGATTCAGGCAAGGATAAAGGAAAATGAAAGGCTGAGGACAATGGTGACAGGTTAAAGCGACTGCGGAGAGAGCCACGATTCACCACTTATTCAGAGCTGAATGAGAGTTTGGAGCGAATCTACCAAGATACACGAGAGCAAGTTCCCTACCGTAGGCCTATACGAAGGGATCCCACTGTTGACGAGAGGAAATCAGACAGATACTGCTTATTCCACGAACTGAATGGTCATAACACTAACGACTGTAGACATCTAAAGGATGAGGTGGAAGGGCACATCAGGAACGGTATGCTACTTCAGTATGTGAGGAGGCGAGCTCCAGCGGTGGAGCCAGAGCGACCACCGTCTACATCAGCCAGGGGTGCCCCCGAGCCAGGACATCGTATGATTATCAATTAGTTGAAATAACGATGGACGAGTTGTAAACCTCTCACCAACACGGGTAAGTCATTTACACATGTACGAGATCACGAACGGTCCATAGGCATGTTGTGAATGACTACTAACCCTATCATTGTGGGAGTTTACACTTTGACATCCTTGCTTTGCTTTTGTTTCATCTTGATTTGAATATTTGAACTTGACTTTGTTTAACATTTCTGCTAAAGACTTATTTTCAATGAAAAAATGCTACTTGTGATTTCATACCGGCTAAGCCACTTACACATGTACGGGATCGCGAACGGTCCCTAGGCATGCTCTGAGATGGCGATAAACCGTTGCAACAAACAATCCGGGAATTCACCCGAACGTGAAACCTGGTATTGATGACACTAAGTCCCTCCCCGGGAACACTCAATTCGCCTCGAACGGCACCCGACCATGAACGGTCACAATTCGCCTCGAACGGCATCCGACCGCGAACCATCACACTTCGCCACGAACGGCACCCAACCACGAACGGTCATAATTCACCTAATATGACATTCGATCGCGAACGATCACATTTTTGCCTCGTACGGCACACGATCGCGAACGATCACGTTCCTCTTTCCACGACACCCGACCGCGAACGGTTATGATTCGTCTAGAACGACATCCGACCGTAAACGGTCCCATTTCTTTATTCGCCACGAACAGTCACAATTCGCCACGAACGGCACCCGACCTCGAACGGTCACCATTCGCCACGAACGGCACCCGACCTCGAACGGTCATCATTCGCCTCGAGCGGCGCTCGACCATGAACGGTCACAACTCGCCTCGAACGGCACCCCTCACCTCAAATGGCTTGATCACGAACGGTCGTCATTTGGGGCCATGTAGAAATGCTAGATCGCGAACGGTCGCGTTCCACCTCAAATGGCTAGATCACGAACGGTCGTCATTTAAGGTTATACAGAAAATGCTAGATCGCGAACGGTCGCATACCACCTCAAATGGCTAGATCGCGAATGGTCGTCATTTAAGGTCATATAAAACTATCAATTTCTTTGCAGGTCGTCAACTGGATATGAACATCCAACTTATGGCATTACAAAACACACCTTCCTATCGCAAGGCATGTATTGGGGGGCAAATGTTACCCCGCCTTTTGGCAAGGCCGTGACACCAAAAAGGTTGATTAGAAAACTAAAGACAGTTCGTCGTAAAAGCTCGTTATACACTGTTTTACCATGGATATCAATGAATTTTGTCCGAGTCCAGATCGAGCCAAAATTGGTAGGACATGAAAAGCTATGCCATGAGAGTCAACGTTTCAAATCTTAAGTCAATCCGAGTCCGTATGTTCAAGGTATGATCAACGCAAGTTAGAAGAATCTATGTTCGAATCCATCAAGTTACCCCTGTACGAAACCATGGCATTCGAATCGATCGAAAGGTAAATAGCCTCGCCTCCATCAGGTTCGTATCCATCAAACTTAAGGTCCTTCGAATCCATTCAGATGGTCAAGATTCGTATCCATCACTCAGATCCATGAAGACATCCTACTTTGTATCCATCAACATATTCCTCTTCGAATCCATTCTGCAACCTTCTATTCGTATCGATCAACTGGAGACCATTGGGATCGATACGAAGAAAGCTATGCAGCGACTCCATATACACAGATACGTTTGTATCCACCCTGTTGAAGCAAATTCGAATCGATCAATGGTGGCATACCCTGGTTGATTCGAACGAACGCTGGTCCAATCGATTCGAAGGAAGCGCGTCTTCGAATCGATCACCTCGAATCCACCAAGTCCACACAGCTAAAACCAAGGATTAGACCCAGTAAACTCGGAGAAAAAGGGGGATTGACCTGAAGCACATGCACCACGTCACCATCTTCACGTGCAGAAGCATGGATTCGACCCTATGGATTCGAATGCATCGATTCGAACGAATCCATTATACGAAGAACACAACCTTGAATCGATCATAACTAGAGATCTACAAGTCCAAATGCTATGAAATTTTCACAGGAGCTTGCGTATGCATAGAAGAATGTCCACGCCAAGTTTCGGCTCAATTGGACACTTTCTTGATCGATTCGAACCAAGGGTCGAATCGATCCCAAAGTGGGCCCAGATCTCCAGATTTCGGCTAGGTGGGCCCCCTCACGTACCAGAACTGGTCTCCCCTCAATTTAGGAAAAATATCAGCCTCCTACACCTATAAATAGAGCCTCTGGTCATTCAGAAAAGGGTGAGACAATTTTGAGAACTAAAGAGCGCCCAGAGTCTGCTAGATGTACTCAGAATCACCACTGCTTCCTTAGATTCAGATTGTAATCATATAATCAGTTGTACTACATCAGAAGAAATTGTAATCATCAAGAGAACATCAATAAAATCATCAACTTCAAAGTGGACGTAGGCAAGATCGCCGAACCACTATAAATCTCGTGTTTATGTTCATTATTTTCTGAATTGTGATACTCTGTTTGCTTAGATTTGAGATTTGTGTGTGAGTATTGTTGATTTATATTCATACACTGGTGCTTTCACAACATTGGGGTTTGTGACCAATTTTGGCACAAACACAAGAATAACAAGATAAAAATCCATTGAAAAGTCCATTCCTAGATGTAGAACTTCCAATAAGATGTTGAATTTATAGAACATTTGAGAAATTTATAACTAATTAAGAAATTTATTAATAACCTTTAAATTTACGGTTGGATGTCAAATTAATAACTGGACAGTAAGGTTCAATTAAAGTAACATGCTAATAATAACATCTTATAGAAATAGGATGTCAAACCAGTAACCTAATGTTGCATTTATAAGATTGTCGAATTCATAAAAAATAAATGAGATTAGCTTTATTTAGAAATGCTTTAACTATTTAACAAATTTATAGGGTGTCGAAAACATAAGCAGTTTTTGAATCTACGATACGATAACTACGTCTTGAACTCATGATGCCGTAATGAACCTAAACAAGATATCAAATTTGAAGCCTATACATCAATTCTTTGAGTAGTTATCGAATTCGTAAGAGGATATCAACTCATTATGGGTGTCGGATTTATAACTAATGGAACCATCCTTCAATACAATTATCGAATTCCTAAATGTTGAAACATGTAACTAAGAGGTGAAACCTTTTTAAGATATTGAACTCCAAGTTAAATGTCGAAAGACAAATAAATTTGAAAACCAAACAATTTATCATATTTGAAGAGAATGTCGAATTTTTAGTAGCTAATATTAATCGGGTGATGTAATCTCAAAAGAGTGTCGACTTTGTCATAATCAACATTCTAGGAAATTGTCTCTCTAAAAAGCTTTCAAATTTGTAATAACAACTATCTAACTTCAATTAATTGCCAAAAGAAAATACCACAATCCATATTCGAATTCATAAAAACGCATGATTAATCCCTAATTTAAAACTCAAAATTGAAAACCCCTCTTTAATCTTGTGTCTAATCCAATTAAAAATAAAAATCGAACCTTGAGATCGAGCTTAAATGCTGGAAAAGGTTAAAGTTCCTTAAGTCAAACTAAGAATTAAAATTTTGTTGTCTCATTTCATTTAAGGGTATTCTTATTTATATACTTTACATTAATATTAATTAATTATATCACTATATAATAAAGTATATAATAGAATTCAAGTACCTTTATTATGAACAAGGTTGATCACAGAGTTAAATATATGTAACAGAACACAGTTTTCCCTAGAGCATACCCCTAACTCTATTAATCTCCCACTTGTACTTGGGGTCAATTATGGAATTTTATTCCCATTCCTCTAATCAGTTTTCTCAAAACTGATTGAGCTAGTCCCTTAATGAATGGATATTTTGTACTGTCTTTACTATCTACTTTGTCAATCAACTCCCTCTAACGCTGATAAACTATCTTTATCATGTGGAACACTCTGAAGTATGTTTCTCAAATTTTAGTGAGCTCTTGTGTAACCAATTGTAATTTTACGAAATTAAATAATTAAATTATAAATTTACAAAAAGACAAAATACTAAATTTTTACTGGAAGTGAAATTAGGTTTCGTGGCTTATTCCACTTTGTCTAGAATGCCCTTTATAGTTGGAAAACATATAGAACTTGCTGAATCTAATTGAACGGGCTAGAAATTAGAAGAAGTCAAACCTAATGGCAATTTCATAATATATTAATTTCGAGATTTTAGCATAAATTTGAATTATTTCAGCGTAAAAATAAAAATGAAGACCCTATTCTCTAATCACACTTTAGCCTAAACATCTTACCTCTAATCTCCATCTTCTTCTTCTTATCTCCAATCAAAATCAAACCAACTTCATATCAAATCAACTCCAAATTAAATCAAATAAATATAAAACCTATCACCGTAAAGAGAACTCAGCAAATATACCGAAGCTATCGAGAATCTTGGATTTTCATGGCAAGGGATTTTTGGATAGCAAAGAAGGATGAGGATTCACCCCACCTCGGATAAGACGCATGGCTAATCGGAGAGTGGAACTCTTCATATATATGTATATATTGATAAGTCATAATAATTCACCTCTTATACTTGTAAATTGAAATATATGTAAGTGATATTCATCCTATTTGTGTGTGTGTGTGTCTATATTAGTAAGATATAGTAAAATTCACCCCTTATGGTCATAGATCACGTTACAAACATTGTAAGTGAAATAAAAAAGTGATTTTTTTATAGATATAGGGTGTAATACGCCATGGTTAGATAATTAAAAAGATTAATTTTTGTTTATTTTAATTAGAAAAGTTAATCTCCTCTAATTAAAAAAGGTGAAATATAAATGTGTTTCAAATCAGACATATTATATATTATAATTGTGGTTCTCGATGATGCAAACTCATTGATGGTGTTCGTTCGTCGATTGGGTTAATGGATGAATCGGGAAAATGCATTGGAAGTTCGATAAACATAGGACGTCCATTTGATCAATTTTGATTTAAACAGTGAAAAAACTACAATAGGACAATTAGAGGGCATCAGGTGTTATAGGAGGCTGAGAGAAGCTGATTGACATAGTCTGATCGTGCCAAAAGCGGCCAAGTTCACTGGAATCTAGCTCTAAAGAGGCACCGATGGTGGTTGATTCTGGTTGCATTGGCTAACTAGGAGGGTGTGGACTTGTAGGGAATGGAGGAGCATTGCGGCGACTCTGGTGAAGAGGTCCTCGAGCGGTGGTGGCACTGAAGTGAAAGCGTGCGTCATAAGTTCGGTCTTGAGATGGAGCCTCCTGTAGCAGAGCATGGAAAGGGAGAAAAATATAATAAATTAAATAAATATTTGATCATGCATAAAATAATTAAAGGGTAAGTTTGGCTCACATCCCTAACAAGTTTTAAAATAGAGAAAACATCCTTCACAACCAACATTTACGTTTCCGCTCCCTGTTTTCAAATTCACGCACGCAAAAAGACCCAAATACCCTTTATGTTTTTAACTTTTCAAACGTGTATAATTTTATTTACAAAAACCGGATCAACATACCGTTTTCACCAAAAAATCGCAAATTTTATGATCTTTAAAATGAGATCCATTATTGATACGAAAAAATTAAATTTGTATTAAAGCTGCAATTATTTCAAATATTTGCAGACAATTCAGCAAATATTGAACATTTTCCATTTTTTTTCAAATTTATAAAAATTGCAAAAAATTGCAGATATTTCTGCAACTATAAGCAATAGTTGCAGAAATGTCTGCAATTATATTGTATAGTTGCAGAAATATCTGCAACTATTGCAAATAGTTGCAGAAATGCAACTATTGCGTATAGTTGCAGAAATGTCTGCAACTATTGCGTATAGTTGCAGAAATTTCTGCAACTATTGCTTATAGTTGCAGAAATAACTGCAACTATTGCGTATAGTTGCAGACATTTCTGCAACTATTGCATATAGTTGCAAAAATGCAACTATTGTAAATAATTGCAGACTTGTCTGTAACTATTTGCAATAGTTGCAGAAATTCTGCAACTATTGCGTATAGTTGCAGACATTTTTGCAACTATTGCATATAGTTGCACAAATGCAACTATTGCGTATAGTTGCAGAAATGTCTGCAACTATTGCGTATAGTTGCAGAAATTTCAGCAACTATCGCATATATTTGCAGAAATTTGTTGCGATTATTTATAACTGCAAATATTAAGAATATCATATTTCATAAAAAAACTTGACTTGTCTTCAATTTAATTGCAGTTTTCCATTTAAATCGAAAAATAAGAAGAAGAATTAGAGCTCACAGTGAAGCGCAGGGGTAATTTGGGGAACAAATTGGTGGAAAACATAAATAGGGACGTAGAATATATATTTTTTATGACAGGGATCCGCTTTGAAATTAAGTTCCGTTTTAAGGATGTGTGACTAATTTTCACATAATTAAATAATACTATATCTTCAAACGCTAATAACTTTCACAAACGGACTCCGTTTCACGCGTGGTTAGCAGTGGCGCGATCGTGGTGAGATGAGGTATGCTTTGGTGTGTTGTTTGCAGCTCTTTGAACTACTTCATAAACGTGTCTTGTTTTAGTAGATTCGTTATATGTAGGTTCTACTGGGACATTTCAGTACATGTATAGGGAAATTAGTCCTCGGTTGTACTAGTGACGTTTGGAGAAGATGAGTTGGAACATGATCCAATAGCTTCGTAAACGATTGGGTGATGATGGGTCTTGGGCTTGATCCTAATAGTGTCGCAGACCGTCAGGTAATCTCTGGCATGGACTTGACCTCAATAGCCATGTACATTTTTGTTATACGAGCTAGGGCTTTAGGCTCAGTCGTGTGCATATGTTTGTGACATATGCGCTGGGACTTTCACGTTTTCAGCATATGAGCTGTGACTTTAGGCTCGGACGTATCCATTCGTTTTCGGCATATGAGCTGGGCCTTTGGGCTTAGTCATGTGCATACGTTTGCGGCATATGAGGTGGGATTTTGGGCTCAACCATATGCATATGTTTTCAGCATACGAGCTGGGACTTTGGGCTCGACTGTGTGCATACGTTTGTGGTGATGGTAGTTGGGATCTTTAGGCTCAATCGTGTCATAGTTGTTTCGACATATGATTAAATAAAATAGAGATTTAGTGAGACCTTAGCATATGATGTAACAATAGTTTTATATTGTGTTTGGCTGACTTGTGAGTATAAGTGACATAGGATACGGTATGGTTTTCGAGCATAATAATCGTTTTACTAGCTTATTAGTACTATACACTTATATGAGGTGTTTCACTCACTAGACATGTGTCTGACCCCTTCTATCATTTTCTTCTTCTTTAGTTATAATCTGATAGGACGACTGAGAGGACTAGTGGTGGCTTGGAGGCGATGGTACGACAGAGACGTGTATTTATTTATTATACATCTACTGTTGTATTTCATTTATTCCTATATATTATACTATGTCTGTTATTAGTAAAGAGATATTGTTGGTGGATTTATTTGATACTATATTGTTTTGTTTGTTTGGGATTTTATTATTGATTACTATTATATTTTATTCCTCTGTTATGAGTTTTAGAAAGTGTAGAGTATTGTAGATGTTATCCTTGTCAGAAATAACTGAACCTATAGAGTGTGTGGAAGCCAAGCTATGTGGGGTTGCTCTCATTTGGATATTTTCACATCCACTCTAGATTGGAATCAGTTTTGCATATTGAGATGTGAAATACTCGGATTCTTGGTAACTGTTGGCGGTGTCCGGCTTGGATGTGTCCAAGAGCCATCATAGTTCTCAAGTATATTTCTAGAGGTATATAGGGGGCGCACCCTCCTAGTCATTATTGGAAAAACTTCTCTTTTCCATTGTTGTTAATTCAAATCTTTGAATTGTTTCCTTAATTGCATTGATAACTTCCTTGTGCTCTTTTCTTTGTTTAATTATTTGTATCCATTCTTTCAACTCTGGAATTTGATATTATTTATTCCCATTCGTTAAGTATGGGATTTGTTCTTACTAGTACCCACCCTTTTATTTGGATTGTTTCTATTGTTTATTTCCATTCTTTCTTGATTGGATTGTTGTTCAAATTTGTTTCCCATTTCTTCATCTATGGATATTATTCTTATGAGGTAAAAATCTGTTCTGCGTTACTAGCGTGGTCTCACAGAATTTTTATATGTTCATCATATTACTCGAGCCTTCTCACATTGGTTTTCCAGACTGACTCGGGTGTTATTTTATTATAATTCTCGAATAAGACCATGTTTTTCCCAGGTTGGCTTTGGTGATTGGGAGTTATTGGAGAAGAGCTGGAGGTTCACCTATCGTAGTGTTTTATTTTCCGCTGTATTATATTGTATACCTATCGGCGATTGCAAGGTCAAAATTTTATAACTGTTCAGCCGATAAGGTTTATTTTTAACTCTGATGTACTCTGTATTTTGGAGTGATAGTTCTTACTATTTTGTTATATTATTTGTTGTCGATTCCAGTGTGAGATTATGATTTTTATATTCTTTGTTCTTTTCTTTTTATTTTACCCTAACAATCTGCCTTTTCGGCTATTTGATGTTTGGCATTTGAATATCATGGATGAATTTAGTGTCGACTTTCGATGGTCGAAAAGGCGGGTCATCAAAAAGTGGTATCAGAGCTTAAGGTTAAGCAAGAGCCTTGGCTTTGGTAGGGTATGACTCACTAGAGATAGGGATAGCAATACCCTAGAGTGAGTAACTTATTAGAGATATGGTAAGTGACACCCTAGAATGAGTTTGAGAGTATTATATATAGACGAGAGCATATTTGTTGTTGTTATAAAAACTCGTTGTGTTAATTGGCCTATTGAGTTGTTTATGAATTCTGGTCGAGACGTGGGACGCCACGGTATCAATAGGGATTTCTAAACACTTGAACAAGCCAAACGGACACGATATTAATTTTTGAAAATTTGGTAAATGAAATATTTTACCTCTATTTTATATATATAAAGGAATATTTTTCAAAATTTATATAGTTATTGTGGTGTGTTTGTTTGAAAATGGAAATATTTATTTATTATCATAATTGTTTGATTTGCCATGCTCAGATAGTTTAGGAGCATCGACTATTGTTTGTTAACTTACGCTCGTTCAGTTTTGAGCATTTATTGTTAATTGTAAGTGTATTAGAACAAACCCCTTGGTGAATTAAGTTTCACAAATTGACTCTAAAGTGCTCGGAGGAAATGTCAAGTTAAAAGTTATCTTTTAATAATGTTGAATAAAAGGTAATTAATAAAGGTTGTTTAAAATAAGCTAAATGTTAGGATAAGACATTTAGAGAATAAATATTTGAGAAAACTGTATTATAATAAAGGATATTATAATATGAAATGATTTTATATAAAGGTAATTTTATATAAATTTGATTTATAAAATGTGTTTTAGAAAGGATTTTTGAATTTAAATCTCGGAGTTGTTTGAAATAATTTCTAAAGGTTTATGAAAAATATATAACAGTAGTATTACTTGGAAATATTTCTAAATATAAATATTTTGGAAGAGAAATTTTAAATGGAATGCATTTTCTTTAGGATAATTCGGAGGAAATCTTCTTGATTAGTTTTGTGGTAAACTTAATAATCTTCTAAGTGACGATCAAATGTTTGCTTAGGCGAATGTTGTAGTATACTTAGTAAACTATTCTCCTTACTATTGTGCGATTGGAATGAGTTCAAAATCCGGACGGACCTAAAGTGAGTTTTAATAAATAAATTGTTGAAGTTATTTCAAATAGAAATATTTGTGGAATGTTTTCAAAAAGGAGATTTGAAATAAAAACTGGGTAATTAGTATTAAGTTTCCTTAAAGGGAACTGGTTTAAAATAAAAGTTATTTTGAATAATAATTTGATAAATGAAAATTTTAAAACTCTTGGATAGAAAAGAAATAATTTAACTCAAGTTTTGAATGGGTTAAATTAGATAGAAAGTTTTTGGGAAATTTATTTAATTAAAACCATAGTTTTTGTTAATCGTATAAGTTGTGTAAATTATTTAGTGATATTGAGCCAACCCATAAACATTTTTCCTTAGAGCACTCTAAGGTAAAAAGATCGAAGAGTTGACTTAGTTTTAAAGACCCGTACTTTGTTTGGACTTCCAATTAAATTTTGCGAAAAATAAGAGTGGATAACAAATAAATAAAATAAAACTTGTGTTTTGTATATACTCTTAGGATCTAGAAGAGTATTACATAAGTAAATAAAGTGGAGTAAGCTTTTATTTGTTGTTTTATAAATGTTATCCCGCCTTTTGGCAAGGCCGATATACCAAGGAACTGACTGGGAGAAGACAAGATCATGCGCCCTCAGCTTTGGATGATTGTTGGACGGCTACAAATATCGACGAATTTTGCCCGAGTCCGGATTGGGTTACAATTGATAGGACACGTCAAGTAAAGCAGTAGAAACCAACGTTCTGAATTTCGGAGCAATCCGAGTTCGTATGCTCAAGCTATCGTCATTGGAAAATGGAAGAAGTATGCTTTAGTTCGAATCCTTCTACAGTTCGAATCCATAAAGCAAATCCTTGCTTCGAATCCATTGGCCCAGAGCCTTGCCTCGAATCCCTCCTCGTAATGCGATAGTTCGAATCCATGGAAACCTAGCTTCACCTCGGCCCTCAGTTCGACTCCATCCAAATGCCCTCAGTTCGACTCCATCCAAATGCCCTTGGTTCGAATCCATCAGACTGGCTCCCTACTTCGAGTCCACAAAGGAAGTATTCTTCGAATCCACACGGTTGAGAAAGCTTCGAATCCACCATCTTCGAATCCGTCCCGTTAACGCAGTTCCATACCCATCAGACTACGATACAACCTGATCGATTCGAATAGCATTCCATTTGATCGATTCGAAGGAACATTCCTTCGAATCCCTCACTTCGAATCCATTAGGTTGAAGCGCCTGAAACCCAGGGATTTGGCCCAGAATACTCGGGGGAAGTGGAGGACTGACTCGAAGCGCACACATGCAAAGAGAATCGATTCGAACGAATCAATAAGAACAGGTCGATTTGAACGAATCGATTCGAAGGAATCGATTCGAACGACTTCAAGTGGCGGAAGACTCCAACTTGAATCGATCATATCTCAAGATCTACAAATCCAAATGACATGAAACTTTCACAGAAGCTTAAGCACATGATGAAGAATGTCCACGCCAAATTTCAGCTCGATTGGATGATTTCTTGATCGATTCGAACCAAGGGTCGAATCGATCCCAAAGTGGGCCCGGATCTCCAGATTTCGGCCATGTGGGCCCCCTGACGTACCAGAACTGGTCTCCCCTCATTTTAGGCGAAATATCAGCCTCCTACACCTATAAATAGAGCCCCTAGTCATTCGAAAAAGGGGTCGGACAATTTTGAGAGCTAAGGAGCGCCCAGACTCTGCCAGATTTACTCCAGATCACCATTGCTGCCTTAGATTCAGATTATAATCACAAAATCCGTTGTACTACGCAATAGGAAATTGTAATCTTCAAGCATCGATCAATAAAAGATAAAAACTTTGGAGTGGACGTAGGCCAGAGATAGCCGAACCACTATAAATCTCGTGTTTTTGTTCATTATTTCTGGATTGCTGTTTGTTGTTTGTTTAGATCTGAGATTTGTGTTTGAATATTGCTGATTTGTATTCATACACTGGTGCTTTCACAACATTCGGGGTTTGTGACCATTTTTGGCGCAAACACTTTGGTGCTTTCACTGAGAACTGAACTCAGGACCCGCTACACCAGATTCAAAGTTTAGATTTAAAGTTTGAAGGATTCAGATTGACTCAACAATGACTCGACAAACAAGGCAAAGAGCTGAGAGAAGCCAACAGGGAGGAAGTCAAGAGGCATCCTCCGGAGCTGGAGAAGGACAAGCTTCGATTTACATTACGAGAGACGAAATGGAAGCTATGGCAAATTCATTGCATGAGAGGTTGCTGAAGAGTCAACAGGATATGATGCAGGCTTTCTTCGAGCAGATGAGAGCTGCAGGAACACAGAACCTTGGACCAACTACAGCGACTGCAAATTTGGAACAAGGAACTAGGGTTGCGGAACCCAATGGAGGACAGAATATAGAACCGGAAGGCAATCAACAAGGGCTTGGTGGCAGGCCCATAGGATCCAACGCAGAAGGACCTTTGGAAGGAGTTCAGCAGGCTAGAGCCAACGTTGCGGCTAATGAGCCACATGAAGAATATGTGCCGGAGTTCCCTCGGGAGCATGAGGGGCAACACCTAACAGGCAATGCTGGATTAATGGAAATCATTAGGAAGACTATGCGTGGAGGTTCGATCAATAGAGACTTGGAAGGAGTGAACAGGAGTCCGTTCGCTCGGGAAATCAGGATGGCTCAGAATCCACCTAAGTTCAAGTTACCTAGCGTGGAAGTATATAATGGAAAGGCTGACTCGACTGATCACTTGATGAGATACACAAGACACATGGAAGTGCTGGGGGCATCGGAGGAAGTGATGGCCAGATGTTTCCCTTTATACTTGACAGATCTAGCGGCAATGTGGTTTAGGCAGCTGGAAGAAGGATCTATCAAGACTTGGAGGGAATTGGTGGATAGGTTTTTGGGACAGTTTCGGGTTCATATCAAAAGACCTAAGAACGTGATGACGTTAACATCGGTAAAGCAAAGGACGGATGAATCACTTAGAGCATTTTTAACTCGGTTTAATGCGGCGGTTGCTTCGGTGGATCGGCCGGATCCATCGATGGTTTTGATGGCGGCAGTGTCGGGAGTCAGAGAGGATTCATATTTTAAGGTATCTTTAGTACGAGACCCGCCACTGGATCTCGGGGAATTCTTCCATGAAGCTGAAAGGTTCTTTCGGCAAGAAGATGCATGTATGGACTTAAAGTTAAAGGAGGTGAATGTGACTGGGGGTGGAGGACCATCCAATGGAAGCTCGGATAAAGATAAAGGAAAAAGGAAGCTGGACGATGATTCAGGAAAAACCAGGAAGCAATGGAAGGATCCAAAGTTTTCCACATACACAGAATTAAATGCGACGCAGGAGCGGATATACATGGAAACCCGGAATCGCCTTCCTTACCGAAGGCCGGCTAGAAGAGAGCCATCTGAACGGGAAAGGGCATCAGGAAAGCACTGTCTCTTCCATGATTTGGATGGACACGATACCAACAGCTACAGGCACCTAAAGGACATAATTGAGGAGCATGTGAGGAATGGACAATTGACGAAGTATGTTGGGGCTCGGAATGCAGCGGTGGAGCAGGAGCAACCACCGCCCACCTCAAGCCATGATGGCATGAGGCCCAGGAATGATGGTCGATTGGTTATCCATTGACCAGGATAATATGAAATAAGTAACAAACCATTGGCGAGCAACCAAGTCATTTACACATGTATGGGGACAGAGATAGCCCCTAGGCATGCTCTGAATGATGATAAACCGCAAAGCCATGGTTTGCGAAATCTGTCTTTTGTTTTTGATTGGACACTTGGTTTTCTGGTTTGGTTTTTGGAGTTCGGATTGAACTCCTGATTTTGCTTGTTTTTTTGTCTGGTTTTTGCATTCATTCGGATGATTGTTCTCCGTTTTGGATGATGATTTTGATTTCTGGTATGGATTTCTGGCTTTCCGATTTGATTTGGATTTTGGATTGGATTCTGATTGGATTCTTTTTGGTTTTTGATAAACGATCGTCAGGCGTGGATTACGCCTGGCAAGGGGTGAGCCCTTTTGCCCGAACGTGGTAAATTGACTCATTCAGGTCGTCGAGTATGGATTATGCTCGGCAAGGGTCCGGAGTGACCAGGATTCGGCCTAGGACTTAGGCCCCCTATTTACGATTATTGTTTCAGGTCGTTGAGTATGGACTATGCTCAACAAGGGTCCGAAGCGACCAGGATTCGGCTTAGGACTTAAGCCATGGCATTACTTACGTCCAGGGACACTGGACCACGGTCGTCGAGTATGGACTATGCTCGGCAAGGGTCCGGAGTGACCAGGATTTGGCTTAGGACTTAAGCCACGGCCTTACTTACGCCCAGGGACACTGGGCCACGGTCGTCAGGTGTGGATTGCGCTTGGCAAGAACCCGGAGAGGTTAGCTCAATGTCCAGGGACACTGGACCACGGTCGTCGAGTGTGGATTGCGCTTGGCAAGAGCCCAGAGAGGTTACAGATTTGGATATCGACCCGAAGAGGTCTTGGATTCAGTTGTTGGATAAGAATGGATCAGAGGCTCGGTCTTCGAGTTCGGATGGACATGGAATTGACTATGGACTTTGGATATCAGATACGGAATTATTCAAAACACGCCTTCCTATCATAAGGCATGTTTTCGGGGGCAAATGTTATCCCGCCTTTTGGCAAGGCCGAGATACCAAGGAACTGACTGGGAGAAGACAAGATCATGCGCCCTCAGCTTTGGATGATTGTTGGACGGCTACAAATATCGACGAATTTTGCCCGAGTCCGGATTGGGCTACAATTGATAGGACACGTCAAGTAAAGCAGTAGAAACCAACGTTCTGAATTTCGGAGCAATCCGAGTTCGTATGCTCAAGCTATCGTCATTGGAAAATGGAAGAAGTATGCTTTAGTTCGAATCCTTCTACAGTTCGAATCCATAAAGCAAATCCTTGCTTCGAATCCATTGGCCCAGAGCCTTGCCTCGAATCCCTCCTCGTAATGCGATAGTTCGAATCCATGGAAACCTAGCTTCACCTCGGCCCTCAGCTCGACTCCATCCAAATGCCCTCAGTTCGACTCCATTCAAATGCCCTTGGTTCGAATCCATCAGACTGGCTCCCTACTTCGAGTCCACAAAGGAAGTATTCTTTGAATCCACACGGTTGAGAAAGCTTCGAATCCACCATCTTCGAATCCGTCCCGTTAACGCAGTTCCATACCCATCAGACTACGATACAACCTGATCGATTCGAATAGCATTCCATTTGATCGATTCGAAGGAACATTCCTTCGAATCCCTCACTTCGAATCCATTAGGTTGAAGCACCTGAAACCCAGGGATTTGGCCCAGAATACTCGGGGGAAGTGGAGGACTGACTCGAAGCGCACACATGCAAAGAGAATCGATTCGAACGAATCAATAAGAACAGGTCGATTTGAACGAATCGATTCGAAGGAATCGATTCGAACGACTTCAGGTGGCGGAAGACTCCAACTTGAATCGATCATATCTCAAGATCTACAAATCCAAATGACATGAAACTTTCACAGAAGCTTAAGCACATGATGAAGAATGTCCACGCCAAATTTCAGCTCGATTGGATGATTTCTTGATCGATTCGAACCAAGGGTCGAATCGATCCCAAAGTGGGCCCGGATCTCCAGATTTCGGCCATGTGGGCCCCCTGACGTACCAGAACTGGTCTCCCCTCATTTTAGGTGAAATATCAGCCTCCTACACCTATAAATAGAGCCCCTAGTCATTCGAAAAAGGGGTCGGACAATTTTGAGAGCTAAGGAGCGCCCAGACTCTGCCAGATTTACTCTAGATCACCATTGCTGCCTTAGATTCAGATTATAATCACAAAATCCATTGTACTACGCAATAGGAAATTGTAATCTTCAAGCATCGATCAATAAAAGATAAAAACTTTGGAGTGGACGTAGGCCAGAGATAGCCGAACCACTATAAATCTCGTGTTTTTGTTCATTATTTCTGGATTGCTGTTTGTTGTTTGTTTAGATCTGAGATTTGTGTTTGAATATTGCTGATTTGTATTCATACACTGGTGCTTTCACAACATTCAGGGTTTGTGACCATTTTTGGCGCAAACAATAAAGAACCGTCTTTGTGAAATATTTATAAACTTAGGTCAAATTTATGAAGTAATTCATAAAATAATTTTACTGTTGAATGAAATACTAAATGGAAAATATGAGTGATTTAGAAAGAGATTGGTATTATTAAAAAACCAATCGAACTAAGTACTTAAGTTATACGTAGATCATTTTATTCGCACGGTTCTTGATATAGGATTCGAATACATAAAGGGTTTATCACTTGATTCTTGTTAGTGAACACTTGATTTGGATTCTTGATATGATACTGATGTTATCTATCATAGTTTATGGTTGTGCAAGGAGAAAGGAAGTTTCTAATTAAGAAATCTGATCAGAGTCCGCTCTAAGGGGGATCGAGTGAGAGATACTAGTTTGAAAGTAGAAGTCTATGTATTTGAGCAAGTGATCATATCAAATATAGCGTACGGATGATTTATGTATATCATACGGACTTAAGTATAATTGTATACTTAGTATGTGACTTAAGAATATATGTGAACTTAAGCAAAATTCTAAATCTGGTTGTTAGTCATTTGACATTTTAAATAATGTTAAGTGTTATATTGTTCCCTTATGAAATTTGATTGATTGATAATGTTAGTTTATTTTTATATGGAATATGATTTGATGTGATTGGTTGTGTTATTTATATACTATAGTCTATAAAGTTTGAATTTATAAACAAAGGTTTTTGAATTGTTGTTTATCAGGACTTAAATCCCGGTGGTTTTTAAATCACTTAAAAAGAATTTTTGGAACGATTGTAAAAAGAAATAATAATAATATGATTTGAAGTATTTGAAAAATATTATTATTTCAAAAAAAAATTAATTTGTTCCAATAGATATTTGCAAAGTGTTTTACAAATATTTTAATTTATTGCGATGAATGACTAAAATCAAAGCGTGGTTGGGAGTTTCCCCATTTTGAGACTTGACAGGTGTATTTACTCTATTATTTTTAGGAGGTACCCTAATACCACTGGAGGCTCCATTGTTTTTGTTTAGAGTTATACCATGATCGAAAGGGGGGCGCATCCTCCTAGTCATGTTTGATCTAGTTTTGATATATTTCTTCCTGAGGGAGCTTAAAATATATTTTTGAATATAAAACCCGGGCATTTGGTTCTAAATTTATAGTTTATATCTTGCTTTTGGTTGCATGTAGCTTTATTTCATATCAGAGTTGCATGTAAATTTATATCATGCTAGTTTTAGCGTGTAGAGTGCATCATTATTATCAGTTGCATCTTAATACCTTATTGCATATGATTGTTACATTGTTTATGCTATTTGAATTTATGATAGAGATAGCCAGTATACTTCTCTTTTATCAGTATGACACTTTTGGATTGTGTAAGTATAGGTAAGCAAGAGATTCTTACTTGATTTCTCACGCACCTGCATTAGCATCGAGATAATAAGTTGCTTGCAAAATATAAATCTAACGCAAAAAAAGGTACGTAGTAGATTTAGAAATTGGAATTGGTTGATGATTTTTTGCCCCAGATAAGTGAGGCCATTTGGCATTTGTTTTCTTTTGATTGGTTTGCGGTAAGTAATGGCAATTTGTAGTTTTTTCAATCGAGCCGCGCAAAAGAGGTGCTGCCGAAATTTTTCCGTAATATTTATGAATTAATTAAGTAATAAGTTTAATAACTCATTGTAATTAATAAGTTTTAAACCTTAGGGGTCTGGTGACATTTTCTTCGTTGGGAATTTCGGAGACGAAATTCTTTTAAGAGGGGATAATGTAACAACCCAAAATTTTGGTCATTGAATTTTTAATATTTAATTAATTTTAAATATTTAAATAGTTGGATTTTTGAAATTTATTAACTTATATTTAAGTATAAGGATGACTTAAATATTTGATTTTGTGAATTAAATATTAATTAAATGAATTTAATAATTTTATTCAACTTCTTTTCATTAATAAATAATATTGGTGAATTCAATTTGTAAATTTAATTACAAAAAATATATCAGATAAATATCGATAATTGGATCGAAAATATAAAATAATATTTAAATGTGTAAAAATTGCATTCTGGAGTACAGTCTTGGATTTTAACGAAACTAGTGCCATTGGAACCAGAATAATAAATTGTTGTACGCCGACTAGTTTCATAACGATCGCACGTAGTGTGTGATCGAGCGAGCTCCAAACGCATAACGATTAATTTTAGAAAATATAAATATTATAATTTGATTTAAAAAGCTAATTTCTGTATATGATGGAATTAAGTCCTGAAAATAGTTCTATTGAGTTTGGAATATGGGTTATTGCTAGGAATGCTAATGAGCACCTCTTGATTAGAGTACGTAGATTTTGGAGCGTGAATGTGTCAGGGCATGCCTATATAAGGACCTTATCTTCATTCTTTTAACCAAACCCTAAGAGAAATATTAGCCGCCATTTTTTATTTCCTCCCATCCAAGGGCCGACGTTGTTCAAGCAGCTAGAGGCGTCTTTGTTCGAAGGGTCCAAATAGGGAATTGTTCGGGGCATCGAGGTGAGCATAGTGATCGGTTGGATCATCGTCAGGAGGCATGAGGCGGCGGAATTTGGGGATGAACGACGTTCGAATTCGAGGGTTCGTTCGTGCCGGTGGCAGCATTCCAGAAGGGTGGACCTGTGGCGTTATGCGCGAAGGAGGCTAGGTTAGCGTGGGTAAGCTCATGGCAGTCGGTGATGGTCCATAGCGGCGGCCTGACGTTCATAAAGCGTGGTCAGGTTTAAGAAGTAGGGCCTGGTTTGTTCATCAAGAAGGATTGAGGGCTAATCGTGCTTAGCAAGGTTAATTAAGAAATTAAGTGATGTAATTAGTATTGATTATATTATTTAATTCATGAACATTGTAAAATCAATATCCTTTTCATCTTAGGTCCAAATCGAATGTGGTCAGTCGCGTTGGACTCGTATCGACAATAGCCATGTTATGAGTTGGATTGAAGGAGATTGGAGCTTATAGAATTTTGTGCCTAAGTCGAACGCCCGTTTGATTTTAGCCCAAACCGGAATGCTTCGGTGACAACTGAAATTTCTGTGAGTTTACTCACCTTTAACTTAGCTATATAATACATATGATGCTATAAATTTATTGTTGAATGCTTGGTTGCTAGTTTAGATATTGTTGTTGTTTGATTGAAAATCCTGTTTTGGAAAACGGATGACTATTAACTTAATTGCTGCGAACCCATATGATTATATATTGTCCGTAACCATTGTTTTGCTGGGAATATTTGTAGAGAGATCCTAAGAGATTTCTCGCCAATAATAATTATTTATTTCTTTATGCTACTTGAATTGATATTTAATTGAAATTAATCGTGATATTCCATTTAAATTGTTTAACTATCGTTATAGCCATTTTTCGCTATACTGTCATCTATTGAATATCATCTCCTAAATCCTTTGTGTGTGTTGTCTTGAGCTTGTATTTTCACAAAATAGATATTTAAAATTTATTAATCGTTTTGATTAATGATATTTAAATTAATTAATCATTTTAATTAATGATATTTAAATTTAATTACATCTTTTTAATTAAAGATAATTGAATTTAATCAATCCATCTAGTTAATGATATTTGGATTCAATTAATCATTTAATTAATGAAACTTGAATTTAATTAACCATTTTAAGTAATGATGTTTTAAGTTAATAAATCATTTTAAATAAAGATGTTTAGATTTAATTAACCATTTTGATTAATGATATTTAAATGAATTCATTATTTTAATTAATGATATTTGAGTTTAATAAATCATTTTAATTAATGATGTTTAAAAGTAATTGACCATTTTAAACAATGATATTTGAGTTTAATTAATTATTTTAATTAATGATGTTTTAAATTTAGTTAATTGTTTTAATTAGCGATGTTTGAATCTAATTTATCATTTTAATTAATGATATTTGACTTTAGTTAATATTTTTAATTAATAGTGTTTTAAAAGTTAATTAATTGATTTAATAAAAGAGTTTAAAGTAAATTAATTGATTTAATAAGATTTAAAAGTTAATTTAGTAATTAAATAAAGGTGTTTTTGAGATAATTAACTATTTAATAAAGATATGTGCTTGGTTTATTAAAAGAGATTATAATTTTGATAAAATATCTTCTGGGATAATTAATGTTGGTTTAAATTTATAAAGGGATTTTTAATTTGCTTTTTTTATTTTGAGAAAAATTTATGTAGTTTCAAAAAGTTATAAAAAGGTTATATAAGTTATCCTTCGGGATGGTTAACCTTTGATTTAAAATTTATAAAGTACTTTAATTGATTTATTATCTTTTGGGATAATAAATATTGTTTTAAATTCTATAAATAATAGCTTATAAATAAGAAGATCTTTTAAAAAGAAGTGTTTCAAAATAAAGCTAAGTGTAAATTGTTTTGGGTTTATAAATAACAATGTTTTGACATTTGTTTTGACCTTGGTTTTAAAACACTTAAAAAATATAATTTTCCCTTTAAAAAGAATATTTTAAAGAGTATTTTTAAAGTGTCTTTAAAAGTATTGTAATGTGAAAATCAAGCGCATGTGAAAACAACCATCTTATCATTCCCGATAGTTGATTTATCGACTATCGACATTGATTTTGCTTTCTTCTTTATATTTCATCACTTTAAGATGATGTGTTGCTCATTTGAGCTTTGTTATCCTTTATTGGAAATGACTAAACTAAAAGAGCGAGTGGAAGCCAATGTATGTGGGGTTGTTCCCATTAGGGTATTTTCACATCCACTCTAGATTGGAATCGGTTTTGTGCATTGAGATGTGAAATACTCATATTCTTGGCAACCGTTGGAGGGGTCCGGCTTGGACGTGTCCCAGAGCCATCGGAGTTCTCAAGTATATTTCTAGAGGTATACTTTCGTTAAGGGGTGTGCACCCTCCTAGTCATTGTTGGAAAAAATTCTCTTTTTCATTATTGTTAATTCAAATCTTTGAATTGTTTCCTTAATTGCATTGAGAACTGCCTTGTGCTCTTCTCTGTGTTTAATTATTTTTATCCATTCTTTCAAGTTTGGAATTTGATATATTCATTCCCATTCATTAAGTGTGGGATTTGTTCTTACTAGTACCCACCATTTTATTTGGATTGTTTCTATTGTTTATTTCCACTCTTTATTGATTGGATTGTTGTTCTGATTTGTTTTTCATTTCTTCATCTATGGATGTTATTCTTGTGAGGTAAAAATCTGTTCCACGTTAGCGGCGTGGTCTCATAGAATTTTTATATGTTCATCATATTACTTGAGACTTCTCATGCTGGTTTTCCATACTGACCCGGGTGTTATTTTATTATAATGCTCGTGTCACACCAAGTTTTTCCTAGGTTGGCTTTGGTGATTGGGAGTTACTGAAGAAGAGCTGGATGTTTACCTATCGTAGTGTTTTAATTTCCGTTGTATTATATTGTATACCTATCAACAATTGTAAGATCAGAATTTTATAACTGTCCAGCTGATAAGATTTGTTTTTAACTCTGATGTACTCTGCATTTTGGAGTGACAGTTCTTACTATTTTGTTATATTACATGTTATCGATTCCGTGAGATTCTGATTTCCTTATTTTCTATTCTTTCCTTTTTATTTTACCCTAACAATCTTCCTTTCCGGCAATTAGATGTTCAGCATTTGAATACCGTGGATGTATTTAGTGTCGACTTTTGATGATTGAAAAGGTAGGTTGTCACATCCAGAATCTCTCTCTTTTGATATATACACACACAATAGAGAAGAGGTATATATATCTATTAGATTCAGAATAGTTAGAGGAGAATAGAATAAAATAGGTTGGAGGAAGAAGAAATGAATTGAAAATAGATTGGATTCTTACCTGAATTCTATACGGAGTTTCTGAATCTAATTTGGAGAGGTAACAATGGCAGAGTTTCGTTGAATTCTCCAAAATAATATGAATAAAAAGTGGAGAGGATAGGGTTTTATTTATAGGGGTTGAAACACACCAGAACCGTATGATAAAAATAGTTTAAAATGGAGAAATCTGGAGCGTACAAATAAATAACACAACCTTTCAAACCCTAGCCGCCACTGCCAAAAGTTGGCTTTGACTAGTCGACAGCCCCTCACCAACCAGTCGATCGTTAGGGGCCGACTAGTTACAGTAAAGGTGTCGACCGGTTGATTATTTTGGGTATTTATTTATTCCGTTGCTTTTTAATCAATTTCTTAACTTGTTTAACTTTAAAATTAAACGTTAGTTAAAACGTTTACTTAGCCCCCAAGCTAGTTTTGAAATTCAAACCCTTAATTTAGATATTTGATTTTGAATTCGAATTAAATTAATTTAAATCTAAAAACTTCAAACGCTTATAACTTCTTCGTTTGAGCTCCGTTTTCAGCATATTATATATGGAAACAGATCAGAATTTCGCCACGAACGCAACGGAATAACTTTCATGGTCAAATTCTAACTTATATAAAAATTTCATATTCCACCCATATCATATTTAATTTAGTTTACTCCATTTATTTATGGTTCACTCTACGGGGTGTTCCATTCTTCCCCCCTTAAAATAGATTTCGTCCTGAAATCTTTCAAGGGGCTAAGAACGTAACACGTAATAACATCCATGTTGTACAACCAAGTTATCTACACAATACTCAACCAATACTGCAGTGTGATTATGTACTGCAGTCATACTAAAATGAGCTCTGTCCTAGTCAATCCTAGCGTGGGTGTCTAATCGTGTCATAAAAGTATGTATGCAAATATCCTAAACATGCATAAAAATTTCTACATGGGTGTAAAGTGGTTGTGAAAAAGTGTGGCAACCATCTCCTACCATCTGATCTAGCAACCACAATGCAACCAAAATCCTAATTTTGGAGGGAATTTTTCAAAGAAAGGTTTTGGACGAAGAGTCCTCATGCCTCCCATCAGATTTTCTTACCATTGTACTTTAACCAATCTAATTCTTTATTGCGGAGCTTTCGAGTTTCAAGCTCTGCGATGCATGCAGTGGCACAGAACGTTATTCACTCTGTCTTAAAATCCCCCAATTGATTAGGTTCTACAACAATTGCTATGCTATAAAGGTATTTCCTTAAATGCAAAAACGTCATGGACTCCAGCCAACATAAAAGTTTTCTTGTTTTTCTCATATTGGAAAAAGGCCCAATAAATCTAATGCTAACTTTCCAACTATCCAAATCATATGTTGCCTAATCAATTCTAACTTTCCAAAGTTTCGCAATACAAATCTGGTCCAAGTAGAATTTGTCGATGGTTTCCCACCCACAATTTGACGATTTGCATGGCCTCTTCAAAAAAATGCTTCAAGGGTGCCATACTAATCGTCCATTGATGACTACAATCTTACTAAATTCTACTAAGGGTAAGCGCTATTCTTAAGGTCCTCTAAAGTCCAAGATGCAAGCTCTCAACAAATCCTCCAAGTTCTCATCCATTCCTTCAATTTGTCCATCGGTCTTCAGTCGGTAAATGAAGCTCTGATTCAAGCTAGTTCCTAAAGCTACTAGCAAATCCTTTCAAATTTGCTAGTAAACTAAGGGTCCCTATCACTAACGATGCAGAGCGCAACTCCATAAAGCTATGTTGGAGTGCTGCGGTTCCACTGCTTCTAACGGAAAATTCTGCCACCTTCTTCTTAATCCTTGATCAATAGGAAATTCTATTCTCATTCCTATACATTTTCTCTTTTCCTTGCATGGTGGCATTTTGTGAGCTAAATCCCTTATGTTTTCCAAAATCTAAATTTTTGAGATTGAAACATGTACTCACTTTAAGCTGCTAACCTAATTTCCTCGTTAACTTCCAGTTTTACTTATGGTCTATCGCTAGTTAAGTGTTCCCATAAAATTTCCTTATTCACTTTGCTTCCCAACATATATCAAGTGGTTTAAATCTCATTCATAAAGTCAACAAAAGAATAAAACGGGAATATGTCTTATACCATATCATCCACTTTTTCAATAACTAAGGAAGACAACCAGCGACTGTAATCCAAAAACTCCAAAAGAAAATTTTATTGAAAGTTGCCATTTATTATCAATTAATATAAATGGTGTTGAGGTCCTACCACCCCTTTATAAATTAAGATGGGCTATCTTTAATATTTTATTCCATTGCTACTAATTTTCTTATTTTCCCCTTTTTGGGTCTTTCATAAATGTGGTCCATTTATTGCTTCAATTAATATCCATTGCAGCCGATCATTACTGTCAGAATTGGACCATTTCCAATTAATCCTTCTTCAATCTTTTTAACCTTCTTCGGGTTTCCAAAATCCATTCATAACTCAAATTTCTTTCTTCTACAAATGCAATATCAAGTTTCCTTAATCAGTCCCCATTAGAATACTTTTCCTCTTATTAATTACAAATTTATTATCTGTTAAATTTGTAATTAACATCCATAAATCCTAATCCGTCAATTACTAACTAATACGCATATAGTTATAATCTATATTATCTATATATATATATATATATATTCTAGTCGTTTAGCATAGCCGTAATACTCATTTCCATATTTTAATTCATCGAAGCTATCCTTCCAAAAAGACTACTATCATAAATTAACCATAATTTAGATTTTTTGCTTTGTTTGAAATTATAAGGAATCAGTTTTTTCCTTATTATTGAAATAGACAATGTAAACTATGGAAATGAATATCCATCTCTTACACATCTCTTTCCATTTTAGTATATTTCTTGTCACTTCAAACAATGCATTTTTACATGTATTTTAGAATTGGATAATTTATGGAAATTACATGAAAATTGCTCCAAAATTAAAATACAGAAATTCACATTTTTTGGTCAACCTAGTTTACAACCCAATTATAGATCTAAAATATCTTTACACTTTACCAACTTCTTCAAATAGAGGTTTGGGACTGACTTCAACTTCCCAAATCAGGTTATACATTCTATTTCAATTTTACTCATATCCTAAAAAAAACCTTAGTCTATCCCACCTAGGTCATGATCCGTGTCTACTTCATAAAATTTTATAAAATCATAACTTTTGCATACAAAATAAAATATCTTCATACAAATAAACTTATTTAAAAATAAGCATTTATTACTCCATTTCTTGCAATACTTAAAACATGAAGTATTAAATTTAATATCTCCATCTTTGAAATTATAAACTTTAATAAAAACCTTTATCAAAGATTAAAAATTCTTTTGTCCCCAAATAGGAATAAAATAATCTCCCATTTTAAAACTTTCTTTATCAAAACTTTTTCTTAAAAGTTAGACTTTCTAATTTATGGCATTCAAATCTCTCTTGGTTTTTCAAAAAGGAACTTATGAAAAACTTTCCTTTTTAATAGCTTACTAAAATAAGGATTTACACCTTTTTGAAAATAGGAATTTTAACATAAAAGATTCAAGACTTAATTACCTTTCGAAAATAATATGTTAAACCATTTTTGTTTCAAAGAGTTTTCTAACTACAAGAATTATCGTTTACAAAATAGTAAAATTTTCACAATCATCATTTCAAAATAACAGTTATTTCCTTCTAAAGCATACAATAATATTTATTACCTTATTATTGAAAATATACTGTTATTTTTGAAATATATCCCGTAACTTTGCTAAAAAACTCTTCAAATCTCTTGCAACACTTTTCTTTATCAAATCTAATATTATTATTATTCAAATAACTTTTGTATTCAAATTAGAAAAAAACATATAAAATTCTCATCTTTACATAAATTCTTCTCCTTATATAAAAATATCTAACTTATTTACCAATAATCATTTAAATCCAATTAATGGTCAAAGATACCTTTTGTAACTTTATACGATAGAAAAATAGATGGAGTATACAAAGATAACTTCTATCTTACTCTATTACTCCTTTATTACCTAAATTCCAGCCATCATTCTCTTCATCACCTTACATGGGAATGCTCCCCTTCCTATACTATCGGACATTCTTTTCTTTCTATTTTCTATTTCTCTATCCCAAATAGGTGTTATTTATATCTATAAACTCTTAAAAAGAGTTATGAAGAAAGAACTTTTAGGTTTATAAATAGAAAAATAGAAGAATCAAAGAACCAAAAATTGAAATATTTTAATCAAATTAAAAAGGTTAATAAATGAAAACTTTTCAAGGAATTAATTTACAATTAAAACCATCCACCATTTTGTCTTAAAGAAATTCACCGCTTATAAAAATTGCATTACCTTTCCAAACATTTCTAAAACTAATGGTGGTATATTTTCAAAGTTGTCTAAAACCATAATTATATTCTAAAAATTTCCAACTTATACAACCTCTAAGAAGTTGTAGAGGAAAGAACTTTCAAATTAACTGCATAGGAAATATAACATAGAAAAATGGAAGAATACAAAAATAAGGAAATTGAAAGCTTTTCTAATTCAATCAAATTTTAAATTGAGAAGTTAACATATGGAAACCTTTTTTTCCAACTTCTCAAGTCACCAAATTTTTAAATTAAAATCACCTACCAAAAATGTTTCACCACCCTTTTTAAATTTATCACCTCTTTTCAAACTTTTTACAAAACAAACGACGTTATAATTTAAAAGTCATCTAAAATCACTTTTTATCAAAAATTTCTAACTTATAAGATTTTGATTTCAAAATCTTTAGAAAGGCACTTTCCAAATTTTCAAGGGGTTTTCAAAGAAACCTTTTAATCAAATTATGTCACAAAAGGCAGGATTAAAATTTGTTCTTCCTTTTAAACTTTTATACTCTACCCTTTAAAAATCTAATTTCCTCCTTGTGGTGATAAATGTATTCCCTCTTATGGAAGTTTTCTCATTTCCTTACATCCATACATAACACCTTCATTTGTTACCTCGATAAATGTTAATTTGTCCATATTGATTGTCGGCCTAAAGGACGTTTCCGTAAGGTTATTTATTTCCTATCAACCTTCCCATCTATGGTCACCCCTATTATTAAATATGTTTATAGGGTTCATAATAATAAGGAAGACTAGGTCCTATCAAGGAGTCAATTATTATCCAGCTTCTTGGGTGCTGCCATAAGTTGAGGTCATGCTATCCCTAGTTTGCTCCTAAAGATATGATCTCCGCTCCCTGGGTAATCGAAGTAGGAGTGGAAATTACCTCTATTTATTCTTCCAACTCATAGTCGCCTCACCTATCCTTTCGAAATATGGTTGCAACTACTTCTATAGTCAAAATTTATATAGCTAACCGTAAATTCAAAATAAGTATATATATAGTATAAATTTTATAAAAATCTTTTGAAAAAAACCTTTTTAAAAATAACAATACGCCACTCATACGTATAGTATACTTTCCCTGTTGATCGGGTAACCTAGAGATCTGATACCAAATGTAAAAACCCACTCCGGAACAGGCCTAAATTTTGACCCAGAAAAGGCCCATCGAAACTTAGACCCATTCTAAGGTAAGTTGTTGGTAGAACTAAGAAAATAACAGTATAGAGCCATAACTAAACTTTCAGAACTCACAGTGGATGGAACAAAATATAATAGCAAAATGTATCCATTTATTTCAAAACCATAAAAATATCATAATACAAAATTCCATAAAAACCATAACATAATATCCATTACATGGGTACACATAAAAGCAAGTAATAATAACAAATACTGCCACAAGCCAAGCTTCTCCACCTTTAAGTACCGTCACCGCCATCACTCCGTCCTTAACATGTGTTGTAATGAGGAGGGAGTTAGAACAACAAGTGTCTGGTGAATAAAAACCTCGAGTCTTTCCTTTTCGGTACTTGGGCAGTATATTTCAAAATAAGTATATGTTTACAAACATTAAACCATTAAAATCTTTTAATACTTCTTTATAAGGAAAGGAGGTGGGTCCAACCACTTAGTACCTTCCATTCCAGAAGTAGATCGCATATCCCAATCATATGTCATAAATAGGTAATAATGTAAGAGACGGTACCCAAGCCACTTAATACTCCCTAGTGAAAAATAGGCAGACCTCATCATTTAAAGCTTATTTTCAAAAGCGTGCCCCTCAATGGTACTATCTAGCTGACATCATGTGGAATCTCATAGGCCACTTAATACTTCCAAATGGAAAATAGGTAGACCCCATCATTTAAGGCCTAATTCCAAAAGCGGACCCCTATGGAGATACCACCTAACGTAACCCCTAGGCCATTTAATACTTCATCTAGGAAAAGGTGGATCCAACCACTTAATACCTCAAACCGCGAAGCACGCCCTTCGTCTTATGGCCCATACCCATAATAATGTCTCACATTAGTCCTATATTCGTAGGAACTGATAGCCAGATTAGCTGGGCAGGTTTCTCCTACAGAATTTGGAACTAACCTTGCGTCATTACAAATATTTATCATAAAAATATCTCACATCAGTAAAAGTGTACATAATTGCTGGTAGCCTTATAAGGAATCTTCCTTCTTACGCCTTAAAATAGTAATTAGGTTATATAATAGTTTCCTCTTATTTTCACCTCAAAATCTATTACCTTCCCAATGAGGGAAAATAAATGTAAATAAATGCCTAGCTAACTATACCAAATACACAATAGTTATACGTTAATTGCTTAAATAGAAATAAATAAATATTCACGCTTAATAACTTCTAAATGCATGGATTTTACACACTGAACTAGCGTTAAATGTCAATCCCTAATCAATTATTATTACAAGTCTTTTTTCTTCAATTTCCTAAGATTTTATGGAATTCAAATGTCCAAAATAAGGAAAAAATATTCATAATCAGAACTGCAATAACAAATTTGTAAATAAAATAGAAACACAATTTATTACATCAATTCACTGGAATATTTTAAACAATAAGAATTGCAATCTAAATCCCATATTCTATTCAACTTCTCTTTTTACAAAGAAATAGATATGGATAAGTGGTGTAAACTACGAGTAGAATTCATAATCTAAACCCCTTATTTTATTGATGGATCACAATTTGATCCAAAGAAGATGGAGAAGTGGAATAGACTATGAAATTATCAAAAATTGCATAAACGAAACAAATTCCATCAAATTAATGTAAATAATTGAGAATCTCAACATAGAATTGACATTCAAAATAAAAAGGAATTTTGGGGGATTTTATCTATTATATTTTCAAAATCCCTAAGGCATATTCAAATCCAAAAGAAATACACTAAACAATTGCTGAAAATAAATATTAAAGTTTCCACTCGCAAAATAGCCTTAGCTTCGCCTTCCTTGGATTTACATGTCTCATAATCTCTTTCGAAATCTCTCTCTTTTGACATACATACACACACAGAATAGGGAAGAGGTATATATATTTATTAGATTCAGAATAGTTGGAGGAGAATAGAATAAAAATAGGTTGGAGGAAGAAGAAATGAATAGAAAATAGATTTGATTCTTACCTGAATTCTATACGGGGTTTCCGAATCTAATTTGGAGAGATAACAATGGCAGAGTGTCGTTAAATTCTCCAAAATAATATGAATAAAAAGTGGAGAGGATAGGGTTCTATTTATAGGGGTTGAAATGCACTAGAATAGTAGGATGAAAATAGTTTAGAATGGAGAAATCTGGAGCGTACAAATAAATAGCACAACCCTTCAAACCTTGGCCTCCACTGCAGAAATTTGACTTTGACCAGTCGACTGCCCCTCCCCAACAGGTCGACCGCTAAAGGTCAACTGTCACAGTAAAGGTGTCAACCGGTTGATTATTTTGGGTATATATTTATTCCGTTGCTTTTTAATTAATTTCTTAACCTATTTAACTTTAACGTTAAATGTTAATTAAAATATTTACTTAGCCCCCAAGCTAATTTTGAAATTCAAACCCTAAATTACATTCATTTGGATTTGAATTCAAATTAAATTAATTAAAATCTGAAAATTTCAAACACTTATAACTTCTTTGTTTGAGCTCCATTTTCAGCATATTATAATGGAAACAGATCGAAATTTCACCACAAACGCAATATAACTTTCACGGTCAAATTCTAATTTCTATAAAATTTCCATATTCGACCCTTATCATATTTAATTTAATTTACTCCATCTATTTATGGTTCATTTTATGGGGTGTTACAGGTACGGATGTGAGCGGGGAATGTATCATGGTCCACAAAAGACTGTAATACTTATATATTTATATATGTACATATGTAGTTATTGTATACCTCGAGTGGGTTGGTGCATCGTATGCGTACATAAAGTTAAAATGACTAAGCTTTAAATAATGGACATAACACATAATGGAAAACAATCGGCATAAACTAGTGTACGGATAAAGTATGTAATTTACCAGTCACCAAAACGTTGTTCTGACCCCGTCCTCATTACAACCCACATGATAGATTTAGAGGGATGGGTACTGGTATAAGGCAGGAACGGGGAAGAACAGATTTTCTTATGCATGCTCTGCACTAACATGGGTACTAGATAACATAGTTCCTAGCCTTGGTCAGTATATGTATATGTTTTATTATACTTTATTATTCCACCATGAGTTCTTATCAATAGTTCTCTGATATAATTTTGTTATTTACGGGATACCAACACTAACGACTCATACCTTAATGGACTTGAGTTTTCAATTTAGCGAAAATTTAGGCCCATTAAGGTGCAGGTTGTTACAATTTAAGAAGCATTAAATGGTCGGGATGTCCCTTAAAAAGATGTGGGGTAGTTCCAGGACGGGCCTGCTTTGAGGTTGAGGTATAAAATGGTTGTTGGGGTCAGCCTCTTTCTTATTTAAGAAGTATTAAATGGACGGAATTAACTTTTAGGTCCATTAGTGGAAATCTCTTGTGGGGGTCCGCTTCGGGGTTAAGGCATTAAATGGTCGGAGTGTCTGCCTCTTTCCTATCTAAGAAGTATTAAGTGGCCTTAAGAGATTTTCTATGATGTCAGCTAGGAAGTACCAGGAGGGTTTGCCTTGGGATCCAGGTATTAAATGGCTGAAGAGTCTGCATATTCCCTATTTAAAAGGTCTTAAGTGACCCAAATACTTTCTCTTACATGGTTAGAATATGATTGGACATGAGATGGGTTTTGAACCCAATATACTTTATCGTTGCATTGCATCTACATTTATAGTCATGGAGTTTGGCTTGTAGGGATATTATCCTACAGTTAGAGATACATTTAGAGAAGTATAATAAATACGTAAGACATAATACTTATCTGAATGCTTACTGCCCATATACTATTATTGTAAAACTTGATGTTTTCATTCACCAAACATTGTTGTTCTGACTCACTCCTCATTACAACATGTAGGCTAGGTACAACGATGAGTGTGGAGAAGATGGTGGAGATATGGTAGGCAGTTATCTATTTAGGTGATCATGATGTACCCAGACTATGTACAAGATTTATTCCTTCTGCTATGAGGCCCTGAAAGCATAGATAGATAGCTCTGCATATTGTTTTGTTAAATCAATTATACCAACCAACAGCTAACTCTAGAATGGACCTGAGGTTCGATGAGCTTTTATTAGGTTAAAAATTAGGCATATTTTGGAGAGGGTTGTTACATTTGGTAACAAAGCTTCAGTGACCCAATAAGTGGAAATGGGATACGCGAGAGTGCGTATTTGTTATTTTTTAGAATATTTTTCAAAACCCTACTTTATATATGGGTATACATATATGAATATATGCAAACAAACAAGGAAAATTCTTGATTCAACAAGTAATACTATCATAGGAAGTCATGACTAAACCTTGAACCTACATAAAGTTGATAATGGCTGAAAACAATGGCTTCGGGATTGAGAACCACACCACCTAGGAGATACCCACCATATCGGGTATGTCGGCGTGGTTTTAGAAATATATAAGAGTTTGGTGTAAGTCTCCATTCCCCAGCAAGCTACACCAACGGTGCCGATTGCTTCGTCCACTGAACCAGCATTCCGTCCACTAGACTTCCCTAAGTTATGTAAAGATTTTTAGAATATGGGTGGATAGGTATTCTTAGGCACAAAGGGCTTTGTAGAAACCAAAGCTTGGATCAATGATTGTGATCGCATATTCAAGGAACTAGAGTTAGAAGACCGAGTCAGGAGGAAGCTAACTGCATGGCACTTGAAAGGGGAGGAATTGAACCGGTGGACCATAGTGACCGCGGAGAACGCTGAGGAAGGCATAACTTGGTTTGAAGATAAGGCTCGCTTCGAGTCGAGATTCATGTCCTATATAGAAGTGAATCTACAAGTGGAAAAATCCATCCATTTGAAACAAGGTGACTCGACGGTAAAGGAGTATGCTAACAAGTTCACAGAATTGGCCAAATCTGGATAATTTTGATAAACACTCAAGCAAAGAAGGCGATGAATTTTTGAAGGGCCTAAATTCTACCTTAAGGGAACTACTCTTAACTCAAGTTCCCGCAAGCATTACCTATGAGACGCTAGTCGAAATGGCCTTGCTCTAGATTATTGGTAAAGAAGAAAGGGAGAATGTAGAGTAGTCCAATAACCAAGCTGGAACAAAAGAAAGAGAGATTCGAGAAAGATAAGAAGGCCAATGGAAAATTCAAGAAGGGAGATCCAACATGCCATAGATGCCACAAGAAGGGACACATCACTAAAGATTACAGGGTGAGCTTATTAGGAGAAGAGTTTAAGAGGATGTGCTACCATTGCAACAGAGAAGGGCTCTTCAAGAACCAGTGTCCAGAACTAACCAAGGAGTGACATATCGTTCAAGCTTATGTCATTGAAGTTGTACTTGTCTCAAGCAAACCTCTTCCCAAGGATAAGGGGAAAGCTCCTGTGGAAGGTATAGCTATTATTTTCAGGAATACTATTTGTACCCTATTTTATTCAAGATCAACACATTCATCCATAGCCAAAAATATAGTTGAAGCTTGGAATTAAAAAACTAGGTTATCACTAACCCTGCAGTTGTGTCAAATCCTATTGAGGTGGTCGACACATCTTTCTATGATTTGCAAAGACCTAGTGGTGGATATATGTAATGTTTAGTTTATATGTAATGCGTATGTTTTGAGTTTTAAGGGATATGGACTTATCTTGGGGATGGATTGGTTATCTTACTATGGAGCTATCTTAGATTGCGATAGGAGGATTAATAGGCCGAGGAGTTGTGTAGGGAAATATATAGATGTTCATTATATGCCACATGGGGTGAGCTATTTTTATTCTCTTTGCCTATCACAAGATGAGCTCTTATCTTTACCCGTAGTTCGGAAATTTTTGGATGTTTTTGAAAAAGTCTCCGATCTCCCACCCCGAAGAGAAGTAGAGTTCAAGATTGATTTGGAGAAATACGCTCGACCAGTCACACTGCCATTGAGGCATATGTCCCCCAAAGAAAGTCAAGAACAAAATAAGCAGATTTTGGAACTATTACAGAAGAAGTTTATTCATCGTAGTACTTCAGAATGGGGAGCACCGGTTTTCCTCACCACTAAGGCAGACGGCTCTTCAAGGCTATGCATCAATTATTGAGCACTCAAGCCGACCAAGAAGAACATGTGTCATTTGCTTAGAACATATGACTTATTTGACATCTTGTTAGTGCCAAAGTCTTTTCTCGGTTACACTTGGCCACTAGATTCCACCAATTGAGAGAGGACAAAGATAGTAAGGAGAAGACCATTTTTGCACTCTAGACGGACTATATGAATGGGAGGTAATTTCTTTTGGGTTGACAATGTCCCTGGATACCTTGTAGATCTGATGAGCCGAGTCTTTAGTGGGTAGCTGAACAAGTTCATCGTAGTATTTGTGGACAATATTCTAGTATTCTCAAAAAGTGAAGAAGAACATGAAAACCACTTAAGGGAAGTGCTAGAGACCTTGAGAAGGCATCAACTAAAAGCCAAATTCTGAAAGTGTCATTTTTGAAGGAAGGAGGTAAGGTTTCTCGGTCACATTGTCTCCGAGAAATGGTCATCTATTGACCCTGCAAAAGTAGCAGCTATTCAGGACTGGAAGATTCCAAGGAACACTACTGAAGTCAGAAGTTTCCTTGGCTTGGCTGGTTACCATAGAAAATTCATTAAAGACTTCGCAAAGATAGCAATGCCATTGATTCGCTTAACTAAGAAAAACATAGTATTTGCATGGGATGAGAAATGCATGAAAGCCTTTAAGAAGTCAAAGGAGCTATTAACTAGTGCACTTGTACTAACGATCCCTTATGGATCGAAGCCTTTCACTATTTACATTGATGCATGCGGTATAGGGTTAGGAGTTGTTCATATGTAAGAAGGAAAGGTGATAATTTATGCAAGTAGGCAATTGAAGGACCATGGGAACAGGTATCCCACTCATGATTTAGAATTAGTGACTATCATATTTGCATTAAAGATTTGGAGGCATTATCTTTTGGGGGAAAGGTTTGAGCTATTTATTGATCATAAGTCCCTTAAATACATGTTTTCCCAAAAAAGTTTGAACCATCGACAGCAAAGGTGGATGGTATTTATAGCATCGTATGACTTTGAAATTCAATATACCCTCGGAAAGGGGAATGCCATTGCTGAGGGCATGCTACTCTAGGTGCTATATATGAGTGGAGGCTGTTGGAGTTCCTCTCAAATTTCAATTTCCAACCACCATCAGAATTCACTTCAGGATATCTAGCAGCGATGGAAGTAAGACCAGCATTGATGAACTGCACTAGTCAAGAGCAGAAGAAGGATGCAGCGATAGTTGATATTTTGGCTAAATTCAATAGAGGAGAGTATTACTCCATCTCAGCAGGTATTCGATCAATGAAAGTGGATAGCTAAGAAGAGATGGATGCCTATATGTTCCAGTAGTGGAGGATGTTCCGAAGGAAGTACCGGCTGAATGCCACGGTTCTAAGATAACTATTCATCCCGGTGGAGATAAGAAGTATAAAGATATGAAGTAGATTTTCAATTCAGTGGGAATGAAGAGGAAACCAACAGAATATGTTGCTAGGTATTTAACATGTCAACGAATCAAATTTGAACAAAAGAAGCCCAGAGGTCTGTTACTATCATCGGAGGTTCCATCTTAGAAGTGGAAACACATATCGATGGATCTTATAGTTGGCTTGCCTAGAAGTCAAAGAGGCAATGAAGCTATTTTGGTTATAGTGGATAGGCTCACTAAAAGTGCCCTCTTTTTTCTGGTGAGAAGTAATAGGACCATAGTATTTCTAGCACAATTTTACATCATGGAAGTGGTATGATTACATGGAATTCCAATCAGTATTGTCAGCGACAAAGACCCCATATTCACTGGTGATTTTTGGAGGAGTTTGCAGTCGGTTTTTGGGATGACACTGAACTGTAGCACCGCTTACCACCCTAAGACCAATGGACAAACAGAAAAGGTGAACAGGATCTTGGAGGATTTATTGAGGGCTTGGATCATGGATTTCGGTGGACATTAGGAGCAACATTTACCTTTAGTAGAGTTCACCAATAATAATAATTATCAGGCGAAGATAGGTATGGCATTCTTTGAAGCCTTATACGGGAGGCTATGCAAGTCACCAAATTGTTAGTGGGAGAACATCAACAAGATTCTACATGGACCAGATCTGATCCGTGAGACCATGGAGAAGATTGAAGTAATTAGGCAGCGAATGAAGGCCGCTTAGGAAGGTTATGAGGTTTGGAACCTCAGGGAAGTTTGCATTGAGATTTGTTGGGCCTTTCCCCATTTTGGAGAGAGTAGGGAAACTTGTGTATCGAGTGGAGCTTCCAACTAAGTTAGTGGGAGTCCATAATTTTTTCCATGTATCACATCTAAGGAGGTGTCTACACAGCATAACCACTATAGTAAAGCCTGATCAGTTAACAGATATAGAGATGGAGCTTATAACACCCTAGGCCACCGCACATATAATGGAGCACAAAGTTAGGAAGCTTCGTAACTGAGAAATTAGGTTGGTCCAAGTATAATTTGGAGATAAATCTAGCATAAGGCACATGGGAAACAGAAGAGAAGACGAAAGCTCATCCAGATCTTTTCTTTGGTAAATTTTCTCACCCTAGATTTAGTATTGTATAGATTTTGGTTGCATTATGGTTGCTGGATTGGATGGTAGGGGATGGTTGCCACACTTTTCCCTATTGTTTTTGCACTCATATAGAGTTTCATGTATGTTTAGGTTGTTTGCATACATGTCAATATGTCATGGTCTTGCATTCATTCTTGGGTTGAGCCCACCTATAGATATGTTGCATGCATAATCATATTACATTTTTGTTTGAGTAGGTGATTATGTAGATAACTTGGTTGTACAACATGGTTACATTATCTATCCCTTAGGAGTTTCGAAGATGAAAGTCTTTTAAAAGAAGAGAATGTAACACCCCGCAAAATTAACATAAATTAATTAAGAGAGATTAATTAATTAATAATAAAGCTAAAAATGGAAATTGAGAAAACGTCGGAATTTGACAAAGAAACTTGCACCATTGTGTTTGTGGCGATCTTCTGAGCAACTTTTATATATAAAGCTTCGTGATCGGGGTTCAAACGAAGAAGTTGTCAACGTTTGAAGATTTCGAATCAAAAATAATTAAATGAATTAGAATAATAAACAAAATTAAGTAATGGTTAACGTTAATATTATTTGGCAGGGACCCATCGGTTGACCACCTCTATAGGTCGGTCGACCGATCGAATGGTGACGGCTAAGGTTTCCTTTAGCCTAAATGGTCCGAATTTGAAAATATTAAAAGGTTTTGAATCCGACGGTCCTGGAGCATCCAAGCAACTATAAATAAGAGGGTAGCCCCTTTTTTCACACAAATCTAAACCTGGTCACAAGATTCTACCCAATTCTCTTTCTCCATAGAAATTTCGTAAACTCAAATTCAAAAATAAATATATACATTCAAGGATTAGGGAAAGGGTTGAAGGAATCAAGTAAAGAAAATGGTACTGAATTATATATATATATATATATATATATTATAAACTTTCATATTCTATAGTCTGAATCTAATACACACAAACAAATTTGTTATACATTATACAATAAAAAGGAGATAAATCGAGGGAAGAGATAGACAATAACTCAGAAGAAAATCCAAGAATATTTCCGTTGGGATTTTCTATGAGTGGAAATATAAAAAAAATTCCATAATAGTAATTTCTTTAGTTTGCTTTTCGATTTGTACCATGCTTTGCGAAAATTTATCAATTTAAACCCTAAAATTTCCCCATAATATGTGAATTATGAAATTTGTTAGATTTCTAATTGTTTTTTTAATATAGTAGAATTGGATCTGTTATTATTTAAAATGTGAAAATTTTGTTCCCCATTTGACTCCACTTTTCAAATTATGATTGTAACGACAAAGAATTCCAAAAGAAATATGATTTCTTTGTCGTTCCAATGTTGTACGTTTAAAAGGTTAAATGGAATATAAAATATTAGAATTGTAAATTTTGCTTCTTTGGAAAGAGAGGTCGTGGTTCTACTATATTAACGTAAAATGAATTGTATGTCTTGGATTCCATTTTGGTCACATACAAATTTATCTAGCATAGCTAATTTGTTGATGATATAAGTTAATATGAAAATTTGCCATATTGGATTGAGACTTGTATATAAATTGTAGTTGTTGACACATTAAAGTAGCATATCACCTCGAATAAGAAACAGACAAATTATTTGAATACATATAAAATTAATCATTCACAATTTAATATTAGACAAAAAGTAATAATAACAAGTTCTTTTAAATTTTTAAACTGACCAATTATAATTACAAATTTGTAACGTATGCAATAAATAAGGCATTAAATAAAGAAAAGTATAATTTAAAAATGAGACTTTACAAATAATGATAATTAGTAATCAACGGTAAATCTAATAAAATGGGTTAGGAACAATTGTGGAATCTAATCCATAAATAAAGGCAAAATAAGAGTTTCCCTTATAAGGCCTTCTAATGTGTAAATACGGGTGAGGTGTACATTACACACACACACACACTCAGATATATATATATATATATATATATATATATATATATGGCATATTTCAACATTAAATGTTGGAAAGTGGAAATATGGCTAAGTTATAGGGATACGAGGTCAGTTGAAAGCACACAGAAGTCTGCCCAGCTAATCTGGCTACCAGCGGTGGGACTTTTGTAACTAATGTGGGACATCACTTATAATAAGTACCACGGTGGAAGCGAGGCTAGTTCGAATTTTGTAGGGTAAGTCTACCCGACTGATTTAGTTACCAGCAGCTACAATAATCGGACTAATGTGAGACATCACACTTGGGTTACGGGCTATAAGAACGTGGAAATTACAAAAGGAGTCTGCTTAGGGGTTATGGTATTAAATGGTTATTTTAGGGTCTACCTCCTCCACATTAATAAGTATTAAATGACTTAGGGAATTTCTCATAAATAACTTTGGGTAATCCCAGGACGGGCCAGCTTCGGGGTTGAGTTATTAAATGGATGTTGGGGTGTGCTCTTTCCTATTTAAGAAGTATCAAATGGTCGAGATTTCCTTTGAAAAGACATGTGGTAATTCTAAGACCGGCTTACTTCGAGGTTGAGGTATTAAATGGTTGTTGGTGTCTACCTCTTCCTTATTATAGAATTACTAAATGGTCAAAAATATCTTTTAGGTGCGTTAGTGGAAATCTCTTGTAGGGGGTCCACTTCGAGGTTGAGGTATTAAATGGTTGGAGTGTCTGTCTCTTTCCTATCTAAGTAGTATTAAGCGGCCTTAAGGGATTTTCTACGATGTCAGCTAGGAAGTACCAGGAGAGATTCTCCTTGGGATCTAGGAATCAAATGGTTAGAGAGTCTCCATGTTCCCTATTTAAAAGGTCTTAAGTGACTTAGGTACTTTCTCCTGCATCGTTATAATATGATTGGACGGGAGATGGGTTGTTGAACCCAATATACTCCATAGTTGCATTGCATCCACATTTATAGTCATGGAGTCAGGCTTGTTGGCCATTATCCTATAGTTAGAGATATACTTAGAGAAGTATAACAAATATGTAAGGCATAATACTTATCTGAATGCTTACTGCCCACATACTATTATTGTAAAACTTGAGGTTTTCATTCATTAGACATTGTTGTTCCGACTCCCTCCTAATTACAACCTGCAAGTTAAGTACAACGATGAGTATGGAGAAGGCGGTGGAGACTTGATGGGCAATTATCTATTTATGTGGTTATAATGTACCTAGACTATGTACCAGACATGCTTTATGCACTATTGTAACATTGTACTCCTGTGATTTAGTTTTATGAGATGGGTACTTTATTATACTATTATATTTTATTCCTTCTACTGTGAGACTCTAGAATTACTTCATATTGTTTTGTTAAATCAATTATACCGACCAACAGCCAGCTCCGAAATAGAGTTAAGGTTCGATGGGCTTTTATTGGGTTGAAAATTAGGCTCATTTCGAAGAAGGTTGTTACAGATATATTTGGGAAAAATCATAGTAAAATGATGGGTATTTTATAAAAATAAATCTTTGAGATGAATTGTGATAATTGTAGACCTGAATATAATTTTTGTGAATTTTCGTATGATTTAAGTGAATTAATATAGTGATATTTCATTTATGTGCACAAGCAGTCCAGAAATATAATTTTGATGATTTGTACATTTAAATATGTCAAAATGTTATGGAAGTATTTCATGAGATTAGATATAATTATATTAGGTCTAAAAGGTAATTTTATATAATTTAATTCAAGTTATATGAATTTATATGTACGTATTTCATATTATGTGAAAAGCAGCCTAGAAATTGTATATTAATGATTTGATGTATACAGTCATTTCAAAATGGTATGAAATTGATTTTTGAAATTAAATTACATGTTTATATGAATTTAAAATTTTATTTCAGATTTATGGAAGTATAATTTATATAGATATGATTTATTTAGTGGAAATGCACTAAATGAGGAAAACATGAATATACGAATGTATATATGAATTATATATATATATACATACATACATATATATATATAAAATTTAAAAATCTAGATTTTATTTCTAAAGGTTTAATAAATATATTCCAGTAAGAAATATATTTTTATTTTGAACTTAAACTATATATAGGAATTTATATAGTGCACTTTAATATATGAAAGTTAAGGAAACTATAATTTAAAAATAGCAAATGATGAAAAATATTTATAGAAAAATATAGTAAGGTGTATCATGAATGTATGCTACTTAAGTATGAAATCAAAAGGCTAAGGAATTACCAAAGTAAAGAAATAAAAATGAAAATACATAAAACCCAAAAATGTGTATTGGGCATGTACACCAGTGGACCGGTGGTCTACACCAGTGCACCAGTCATCGAATAAAATTGATGAGTTAAACCTAGAGCTTATTTAGGCCATAATATATATAATTAGAGTCTTGTGCTAGATTTCCTAAGTGTGTTGGGCACGAGTGAAGGGGTAAATGACATACTCTAGCATAAGTGGCAATGTGTGTTAGTACACGAATATCGCATGCCTTAGTAGAGCGATGTTTATAAGTTATACGACTTAGTTTATAGTTATTGATTTCGATTAGAGTCAAAACGGGAGGGATTCATGACTCTGGATGTTGTGGGTTGGCTACGACACAATTGTTATTGGATAAAACAAGATTCATGATTTTTCCGGTTTATCCGCGATACCACTATACAACCTACTGTACAGGAGAGTGTGAATTTAGTCATCTCAATTTAAGACGAATATAGTAACATGCCTAGATGAAATTTTGTGAACATGAATTGTATATCAGATTTGATATAAACTAACTATAAACTGTAATATATAATAATAATATAGTGGTTTATCGTTTTCGATCATCTTATATCAATGAACAAGCACTGTAAATGTTAAATTCAGTTATTTTCACTCATCAGACTTTGTGTCTAACCCCCATCTTCACCATATTTCCTTGATATGGTATATGAGAGGTTGATAGAGACAGGTTGGATTATGATGACATTGGAGGCTCAGGTGACAAAAGCATGTTATATATATAAAAGTATATGCGTGTGTGTGTGATGATATGTGTATATAAGTAAAATACTTAAATTATTGTATGGATTTGGGTTTGTATTGTATATATATCAATGACATGTGAAACTACCTATGGATTTATTTGGAAATGACATAGTGTTATTTGATTATTATATTTTGTGTTCCTTCCGCTGTGAGTTCTGAAAGGCAAAATAGATAACTTCTGTTTTGATTTCTTATATCAATCACCTAACGATCCATTGTTTTTCGATTTCTCTAGTCAAAGTTATCGTTTTATGTCAGAAACCAAAGGCTTGAAAATGGCGGGTTGTTACAGAAAAGGTTTGGATGAGAGCACGTTGGAACTGAGGAGAAATTTCGAGTTTTCCATCACGAGCACTCTTCCAACAAGTTACTCTTCTAGTTAGTTTGTAGGTTAGCTTGCTCGTTTGGTTGTTGTATGTTTGCATGGTTGCTTTAGCTAGCTTGTTGACATAGGCTTGGATTATAAATGCTAGTATTTGTTGTATGTACGTCCTTATAACGTGTTTGGTTGTTATGGTGGCCTTGTTCGACTTATACTAGTTTATTTATTATTGTGTTGGATATTTATATATGTGTGCATGTTCTAACCTAGGTTAGAAGATTATATATACACGGCGCTATTTATTGTTTCTTTATTTTCCGTTTACTTATTGTTTGTTTATAGACACAGCTACTTACTTGCTCTTTGATATGGATGTTGCATATGGGTGTATGGAGGCACATACATATATAAAAACACATACACATACAGATATATGTATGTATGTATGTATGTATGTGTGTGTATTTGGATGTTTGCATACGTTTTGGTTGTCACAGCATATTCATTTATATAGGATGCCGACATAGTTGCATTTGCACTCATCTCACATCATATTATTCTATTTTTATCCATCATATATATATTTATACTTTTGGTTTTGATTGTGCTTTTATGAATGATATAGTTATGTGTATTTTGTATGTTTGTATGCTATAAAGTGAGTTGCATCGTCCATCTCTTTGAATTTCAGGGACAAAATTCTTTTAAGATGAAGAATATAATACCCCGTAATTTTATAAAATTAAGTAATTAAATTAAAATGGTAAAATAATAATTTATAGGTAAAATGGTACATTTTTATAGTAGCTAGAATTAGGCATCGGGACCTACCCATTGGGTCTGGAATCAAATCTCCATATTAGGATGTAAGAGTTAACTCGCCATGTCAAGTCGTATAATCGGTTATAAAACCTAATCTCCAAATCAATTATAAAACCAAAACCTATATAAAAATATCTTGTCTCCACTTATAAAACCTAATCTCCAAATCAATTATAAATTCTCCAAATCAAATCAAAATCAAACCAACTTCACATCAAATCAAAAGGCAATAATAAAACAATACAAAGCAAGCAACTTTGAAACAAATCAAGGTAGAAACATATTAGACCAATGAGGAAGAAGGAGGATTCTGATTGAATATAGAAGAAAAGCGACTAATCGATGAGTGAGATTCTTCATATTTGAGAATTAAAGGGTGATTTTTTTATTTATGGATACATGATTAGGATGTAGTATGCCATGACTAGATAATTCAAAATATGATTTTTTTTGTAATTAGAAAAAGTTTGGTCTCTCCCTAATTAAAAGTGCAAAATACAAAAGTACTCCATATTAGACATATTATATAAAAGTTGTAGTTCTCAACAACATGAATCCACTGATGGTATATATTCGTCGATTGGTTGTAAGAGTTAACTAGAAAATGCATTAGAAGTTTGACAAATATGAACTGTCCCTTTCGATCCAATAGTGAAACAATGACGTTACTATGATTGAGCATCGGGGATGTGAAGAGGACGCGGAGAAGATGGCCATGGTGGTATTGGGCCGGTCAAAGTTAGCAGGGATTCACCTGAAAAGATGGAGAAAGCAGCGAAGCTGTCCATCTAAGGTATTGTAGGCGGTCAGAGTTGGGGGGATCAACACGGCTTAGCACGACTTCCATGACAGCGGGCTTGGATCTGACGAAAGCGGTCGGAGAAGGCAATATCAAGTAAAGGAAGTCATGGTCGAGGGTTTCGAACGTTGATCTAATGATTTTTATAGAGAAAATGAAGAAAGAGAAATAAATAAATAAATTATTAAATTATGAAAAAGCCCATGAACATTATTATATCTTTCTCATAAGGTCTCTAGACATGCGGTTCATGGCATCGTGATCTTGGCAAGATGAAAAATGTTTTGGTATGTTGTTTGCTATGATTTAAGATACTTCAGAAAAATGCCTCATTTTAGTAGATAATGTTATACGGAAGATTATGCTAGGGCATTTCGGTATACGTATGAGGAAATTTGTCCCCGGTCGTAGTAGTAGCATTTGGCGACAACGAGTTGGAGCTTAATCCAGTAGCGTCATAAATGATTAGCGATGATGAGTTTGGGTTTGGTCCCAATAGTGTTGCAAACTGTTAGGCGATGGCTAGTCTGCACTTGACCTCAATAGTGTTGCTTACGGCTTGGTGGCAAAGAGTTGGTCGTTATACCAATAGTGTCGCATGCGTTTCGACATGCGAGATGGTCTTTATACCAATAGCGTGCATACGATTTGGAAACAATAAGTTGGTCTTCATACCAATATTGTCGCATATGGTTCGGCATGCGAGTTCGTCTTTATACCAATAGTGTGCATATGGTTTGATGATGGCGAGTTGGACTTTATAGCAATAGTATTGCATACGACTTGGCATGGAGTTGGTCATTATACCAAAAGTGTGCATACGGTTTGGCGACGATCTTTATACAAATAGTGTGCATATGGTTTGATGACAGAGAGTTGACCTTTATACCAATAGCGTCGTATATGTTTCGGCATGCGAGTTGGCTTTCATACCAATAGTGTGCATATAGTTTGGGGATAACAAGTTGATCTTTATACCAATAGTGCCACATACGGTTCAACATGTGAGTTGGCCTTTATACCAATAGCATGCATAAGTTTTGGCATACATGTTGGGCCTTATCACAATAGTGTAGTGTGCGATAGTGCACGATTTGGAGTTTCGTTCCAATAGTAACGCCTATAGTTTTAGGTTTACGGGTTGAGATTGTCATTCCCGATATTGGAATACGAGGCGATGTGTTTGTGTATAAGTTAGTATTTTAGTGAAATCTTGGTATAGGATGTCACTATTATGCCCATTGTATTATACCATATTAAGCTGACTTGTTGGGTGCATGTGACACATGTTAAGGATGATTTTTTAGCGTAAGTGTTGTTTTACTGGCTAATTAGTATTATAAACTTATATAATTCATTTCACCCATGAGATGTATGTCCGATACCTTCTAACCTTTTCTCCTTTTTGTTTTACTGTGATAGGTAGATAGAGAGGGCTAGTTATAATTTTAGAGACATGACGGTGTGATAGAGACATGCATTTATTTATCTATTGGGTCTCTACTATTTTGTTTCGGTTATTCTCAAACATTAGACTGTTTCAGCTACTAGTATAAAGAGATATCGTAGTTGGAGTTTATTTAATACTACGTTGATTTATTTGTATGGGATTGCATTATTGATTATTGTATTTTATTCCTTCCACGGTGAGTTTCAGAAAGTGTAGAATATTTGAGATTGCTTTATGTTTTCTTTTATATATACATATATAATCTCAAATGATCTGTTATTAATAGCCTCCGCGATGCCACTACCACTTTTAGACATGGATCGGGACGTCGTAAATGGCGGGTTGTTACACTATATATCTAGGCTACAAAAAGGAGTAAAAGTATAACCGCATAATGCATTACGATAATAGAAACTAGGGTGTCAATGGTATAGAGCACATCCATATCGCACACATCAATCAAGGAAAATATAGCATATATAACTCTCATTATCAAGCATACTTATGGTGTGAATCTTGGACATTTGATGATATTTTAGTCTACTTATCCCATAAATGACAACTAATCCATTTCCAAAACACCCGTGTCTTCCTTCGTAGTTGTACCATAAGAGAAAACCCGACCCTTATGCACTAGTCCTATCTCTAAAACCTTGTGTCCCTAACAACCTTTGGGTGAGCGTTCCTACCCTAGTGTAGATCTCTAATCGACATGACTAAACATGCGTCCCTTGATTTTCAAAGATCCCCGATACTTTCACACCGCTAAAACAACGCATCTTATTTGCCCTTCGATAGCTTGCAAATCTTCTTCCTATTATAAACTCTGGTCCTTTACCTTGTAGATCATGATCATATTTATCTTAGAACATCATTGAACCGATAGAGCTAAGGGTGTGAATTAGGGATAATTATGTAATTTGATTATATAACTTAACTTTTATAGAGAATCTTGTCACGAATTTTACTTTTCACAATCCGGATGTTGGAAACAATACGTTGTTTAATTAGACCATGAATTACAAATGTTTGGAAAAGCTTTATTGCTATTTCTCGAGGTAATCCATATTGATGTTTATGGAAAATTATGTAATTTGATTATATAACTTAACTTTTATAAAGTATCTTTTTCGAAATGAAGTATGCTTTTGGTTTTACATTTCTATCATATATATTATTATATTGGATATAAGTAATATTTTGTATACATTAAATATATATAAGTAAAAATCCTTATGAAAAGTATTTTATCAACGGTAGTTGTGAATGTGTTTATAACCTTAAGTTTTGAATCCACTATTCAAAATACTTATCCATAAATATTCCTAGTCAAGATGTATCGAGAAAAGGATATCGATATATCTGTTGAGATTAGTGTATGTAATTCTTTTAATACGTTGGCAGCGAGTTACTCATGACTTGAGAGTAGCTGAAGTGAATGTTTAACTACCTGAAGTGAATGACTACTCAAGAGAGGACCCATCTCCTTCATTACAAAAGGTTAATATCATAATAATTTGTAGTTAATTTAAAGTCAAAATCCCTGGCCAAGGTAAAGCAGTTTATCAGTAAATATTATCGGATTGAACTAATGACTTTAAAGTGGTCTACACAATTAAATGCAGATATTATTAGATTTTTTACCAATGACAAGACTCTAGATATCTTAATGATATAGTGACGACGAAAAGAAAACGTGCACAAAATACCATTATAAGGTGTAGCTTAATAAAGATTAGAAATTGGATTTTGTCCTAATGATCTATAAACAACGGAACTCATGCCTGATATTGTACTTCAGCAAAGTTGGACCAATAACTTCGTATTGTTAAGTAGAACGTCCCGTGCCTTTGGATGTTCCATTTGCGTGAAGTAGCTAATAGCTCTTAAAGGTGAAGCCAAATGGTTAGGTAAAGCACCGATTTTAAGCCCATCTTATTTTTCAATCATTACAAGATATACTGTGTTCAGCGGCGACGCGTGGTTATCGCTGTCGATGGCACATCGAATTTTTTCAATGGCTAGCCATTTTATTATTTACCAAATTAAATAATTAATTAATTTAATTCCCATTACGTTTTAAAAAAATGTTTATAAATACTAATTCTTAAAAATAAAAAAAATATTTTACCACAACCATTCAACGTAACGACTGTTCTAATCGGTTAAATTATCATTTTCGATGATCTGTCTTTGCGTAATTTATATATTTAACGTTATTGAAAATCTAACTCTCACGACCAATCTATGCGAATTTTAGTCCGTCCATTAAGAAACTTCGATAATGTTGATTTTGTGTAACATTTTTACGAATTAAAATATTATTTAAAACCGTTGGGTAATTAATTATGAATTTTTAATTGTATTTAGCATGATAAAATTATATAAAATAAAATAATCGGTAGAAAATTAAATTTATTGCACCTTATGTCGACCTAATGTATACCTGACCTATTTCCAGAAGATGATGAGAAAATAAACAACTGTAGGGTGTCAATCTTGACTTTTAAATTTATAGCCATTCGTTGATATTTGGACGAAAAACCCTTCGTTCGAAGATCAGACGACCTTGGAACGAGACCAAATTCGAACCACTGATGCTTGTTCTAACAATACCAAACCGTACGGATCAGATTAACATGTTACCAAGCATTAGTGGTTCAAATTTGGGCTCATTCCATGGTCGTCTGGCCTTCGAACGAAAGGTTTTTAATCTAAATATCAATGAACTGTTAAAAATTTAAAATTCAAGATCGACACCCTACAGTTATTTATTTTTTCATCATCTTTTGGAAATAGAACAAGTATACTTTAGATCGACATAAGATCCAATAAACTTACTTTTTACTAATTATTTTATTTTGTATAATTTTATCACTCTAAATACAGTTAAAACTTCATAATTAATTACCCTACGGTTTTAAAAAATATTTTAATTCATAACTATATTAAATAAAATCAACTTTATTGAAGTTGCTTAATGGACGGAATGAAAGTCATATAGATTTGTCGTGGAAGTTAGATTTTCAATAACGTTAAATATTTAAATTACGTGAAGACAGATCATCGAAAATACTAAATTAACCGATGAGAACAGTTGTTACGTTGAATGGTTGTGCTAAAATATCTTGTTCATTTTTTAGAAATTAAATTAGTATTATTTTTTAAAATTTTTAAATGTAGAATGAATAAGAAAAAAAATTTAAAAAAATACAAAATTAATAAGCTGTCGCTAGCCGATGGCATATCGAGTATACAGGAAGAAAACGCGTGACTTTTTCATCATTCTCCCATTCCTACCATATTTTCAAAAGCGGAAAATAAAACCTAGAGCCGCCGACGCCCCCCTCCCCCCCCCCCCGACCGCCCTCGCCTCTTGTCAACTTCACCTAAGACCTTCACAATTCGCCGGAATCACCAATCGCACCAATTTCTTCTTAATTTAGGTAAAATTTTAACCTAATTTCATATTTGGGCCTAAATGGTATGATTTTGAGTTTAAAATTGATGATTATTGCGTATTAGTTGGAGATAATACTATATTACTTAATTTGAGGATATTAATTAATGTTGTGATTATTTAAGTTGTAATTAGAAATTAGGTTTAATCTAAAATTCAAAAATTAGTATATAATTATTGATTAATATGTATGTTGATTAATTTACATGATTGTTTGTTATAGTTCAGAATAATTTTAATGCTAATATGTATGGTTGAATAATGAATATGTTAAATAAAAAGCTTGCGGTTAAACATAATTAATTAATTTTAATCAATTAGCGTGTGTTAATTATCAATGTTAGTGGTAAGTATAAAATAAAGTTATTTTAATTTATTATAAGTGCAAACTTCTAATTTTAGTTTACCAAATAGTTAAATTAAAATTTAAATAGTTAAATGAACTATAAAATATGTTTCAAAATTTCAAATTTAGTTAATAAATTTTTTAAATAGTTGAATGAATTATAAAATATGTTAATTACAAGTGTTAGTGGTAAGTATAAAATAAAGATATTTTAATTTATTATAATTGCAAACTTCAAATTTTAGTTTACAAAATAGTTAAACTAAAATTTAAATAGTTAAATGAATTATAAAATATGTTTTAAAATTTCAAATTTATTTAATAAAATATTTAAATAGTTGAGTGAATTATAAAATTGTTATATATAAATTTTAGCGGTAGGTATAAAATAAATTTATTTTAATTTATTATAAGTGCAAACTTCAAATTTTAGTTTACAAAATAGTCAAATTAAAAGTTTAAATAGTTAAATGAATAATAAAATATGTTTTAAAATTCCAAATTTAGTTAATAAAATATTTAAATAGTTGAATGAATTATAAAATATGTTAATTATAAGTGTTAGTGATAAGTATAAAATAAAGTTATTTTAATTTATTATAAGTGCAAACTTTAAATTTTAGGTTACAGAATAGTTAAATTAAAATTTTAGATAGTTAAATGAATTATAAAATATGTTTGAAAATTTCACAATTAGTTAATAAAATATTTAAATAGTTGAATGAATTATAAAATATGGTTTATAATTTAATTTGCAGTTATTAAAATAATAATTTGCAATTGTTAAATTTCTTATGAAAATGTTATTCTACTAAACTCGGTTTGTAAAAATTAAAAAATGGATATAATGTTTATTTGAAAATAAGCGTCAAGTATTATTTCAACAAATACAACAATAATAAATTAAATCATTTAGTCCCAAAAGGCTTTAATTTATTTTATAAAATACAACAACAGTTCACCCCTTGGATGCAAAATTATGCATACGAGAGAAAGAAGTGAAGTGCTTTCGAAATTAAAGCCTTTAATCCCAAAAGGCTTTAATTTGTTTTAGAAAATACAACACACCCCTTAGATGCAAAGTTATTAGTACAAGAGAAAGAAGTGAAATGCTGTCGAAATTAAAGCCTTTAGTCCCAAAAAGCTTTATTTTGCTTTAGAAAGAAGTGAAGTGTTGTCGCAATTTCTAACATATATTTTTAAATTAGGAAAAATGTTCGATTATTTTCTCGACCGCACTTGGATGTATGAAGTCAGAATTGGTATGAAAGGTTCGGTGAAGGAACATTTTTATGATGGTGTGCACAAATTTATTAGGTTCACTAAATCTAATAATGGAAATAACAAAGAAATTCGTTGCCCTTGTAGTAAATGCAAACATTTAAAGCACTGAAAACCAGATATAGTTATAGTACATTTATGTCAGCTGATTTTTGTGCCAAATTATTACTTATGGAATCGTCATGGAGAATTTGTTACACTTACACCTAATCCTGTAGTGCCAGAGGACGAGATGAATAACGATTATGGTACGACGAATTTAATTGATGATATGGTGGAAGACGCAGCATGATCAATGTTCCCTACCATTCAAGTTGACGATGAAGACGTAAATGTCGAAGAAGAACCGGCTGTGCGAGTGAAAAGAATCTATGATTTATTGGACATTGCTAAGCTGCCGTTGTGGGATAGTTGTAAAAGCGAAACCGAGTTATCAGTAACTTTCGAATACATTACTATGAAATAAAAATTCAACTTTACAAAATGTAGATTTACATCGGATGAACAAGTTGCAAAATGACATATGCCACCTAATAATTTGATATGTGATAGTCATTACGTAGTGAAAAATTTATGTCCGCTTTCGGTCTGCCGTCCAAAAAGGTAGATACATGTATAAAAGGTTGCATGTTGTATTTTAAAGATGACATTAACCTTAGAAAATGCAAAATATGTAATGTGGAAAGATACAAACCAAGAAAAAAGAAAAAAAGAAAGTTTCATACAAGAGAACGTATTATTTACCCATCACTTCTAGACTTCAAAGGTTATATGCATCTTCTACTACGGCATGTCGTATGCGATGGCACAATGTAAGAACACGGAAAGAGAGAACTTTGACACATCCATCTGATGGAGAAGCATGGAAACATTTCGATAATACTTATCCCACTATTGTAAAGAGCCATAATGTTAGACTTGGTTTATGTATGGATGGATTTTCACCATTCTCTCAATTTTGGTAGTAAATATTCATCTTGACTTATTATCGTTACGTCTTATAATTTACCTCCGTGGATGTGTATGAGAACTCCATATATGTTTCTCACTATTGTTGTCCCTGTCCCTGATGATCCAACACAGGGAATCAATGTTTATTTACAACCATTGATTGAAGAGTTGAAAATACTGCGACATGAAGGAGTTGAAACATACGACATTTCAAAAAAAAAAGAATTTTCGTATGTTCACATCTTTGTTATGGACTATTAGTGATTTTCCTACGTATGAAATACTTTTAGGTTGGAGTACGGACGGTCATCTAGCTTGTCCTTATTGCATAAAAGAAACATGAGCATTTTTTTAACCACACGGGAAGAAAATTTCATGTTTGATTGTCATCAGTGTTTTCTCCATATTTATCATCCTTTTAGAAGAGAGAGAAAAAACTTTATAGCTAACAAAGTAGAGAATATACAGCAACCAACGATTTGGTCAAGCGAAGGAATATATGAACTTGTAAAGGATTATTCAAACATACATGAAACTGAGTACAAATTGAAACTCCAAGTAAATCGACGATTCTTAATTGGCGCAAACAAAGTATATTTTGGGAGCTACCCTATTGGAAAAATCTCCTACTTCGACATAATATTGACATGATGCACAATGAAAAAAAACGTATTTGATAATGTGTTTAATACAATTTTGAATGTTAAAAGGAAAACTAAGATGATTTGAATTCAAGACGTGATATACAACAATTATGTAAACGTCCCGAACTTCATATGAAGTCCAATAATAGTAAAAAAATTAAATTCAAAGCATGTTATGAGCTGGACAACAAACAAGTAAAACTCATGCTAAAGTGGGTGGAAGGACTAAGGTGTCCTGATGGAATTTCTTCTAATCTCTATAGATTTGTTGACTTTAAAAACAATAAATTGAGTAGGATAAAAAGTCACGATTGTCATGTCATGATGGAAAATTTATTACCCGTAGTTTTCAAAAAACCATTGCCCGTAAAAGTATGGAGTGTTATAACAGAATTAAGTTTGTTTTATAAAGAGATTTATTCAACTACATTATGTAAACTTGAAAACAACATCCATATACTACTCTGCAAACTAGAGAAAATATTTCCTTCAAGACTTTTTAATGTAATGGAGCATTTACCTGTTCATTTTTTATCTGAAGTACTTCTTCGAAGTCTTGTGCAATATGGATGGATGTATCCATTTAAGAGGCAATATTGAATACCCGTATTATTAATTTTATTTTAAAATTCAGATTTATGTAATTAAATTTAAATTGAATTAATTTTGTAATAGGTACTTGAATCATCTGAAGGAAAAAATTAGACAAAAAACACGAGTTGAAGGTTCGATTTGCAAATCATATCTTGAAAAAAAAGCTTCATTCTTTTTCTCTCATTACTTCAGTGACCATGTGAACTTGTCATTTGTAATTGTTCCTCGTTATGATGAAGCCATAGAACAAGATTCTTCTCAAACAAAGTTATCTATTTTTAGACAACATGGTCGACCTGTTGGAAAATGTGTGGAAATATGGCTAGACAATAGAGATTACCATATAGGACACAACATATGTTCTTCTTAATTGTGCTAAAGTTGCACCATTTGTTAGTTAATACTGAATTCATATTTATTTCAATTATACTTACATATTATAATGCAATATATTATAGATATTTGCAGTATTTACGATTCACAACATCCACTTGGCGATCTAAGTAAAGAATTTGCTAATTGGTTTTCGAACTACGTTTATTATCCAAGAAATAGTTTCGTTGACGAAGGATTGAAACATCTTGCGCTAGGACCAGAAAGAAATACCAAGACTTATCCAATATTCTTCATCAATAGATTTAAATTCAACACTAAGGAATATGGTATGAAAAATTAACATCTAATAGCGATGTGTTTGTCCAAGGTAGTAATGATCCAAATGTGCATATAAAAGAATTTTACGACGTCTTAACACAGATTGTAGAATTAACATATTTTATACGACCTACAGAAAAGTTTTTTTTCAAATGCAATTGGTTCGGCAATGTTCCTAGTTCTGGAATCAATGTACACAAAGATTATAAGCTTATTGAAATAAAGCATACCTCGCATTACTATAAGTATGATCTTTTCATATTAACAAAGCAAGCCTTACTAGCTATAAGTTTATTTTGCTCCATATCCATCCCTAAAAAGAGATAAAGTGGATCGATTGGCTATTTTTAAAACAAAGGCAAGATTTATGTTTGATGGAAATAATATTCCAAACGAAGCAGCTTATCAAGTGAATCTTGAGCCAAATAATGAAATAATAATAACTGATAATCATACTGATTTAGGACCTTTGAACAATAAATCAAATATTTTAATAGAATCATTTGAGAGTACAGAGGAAAATGATATAGAGTACGATACCAAGTCTAAATCTGAAAACGACAAAGACTGATTATTAATAACTGATGATTAATGTATATATGATGAATATTTGTATCGCTTATTGTATAATTTATATTTTGATTTTTCGTTATTATTAATGATGATGACTATGTTGTGAGCTATGTATTATTCTGTCTTATTACTTCTATGTATTTAGGAGATCTTGGTCCATTTTTGTAGTTTTAGAGGAAGATTTATGTGATAATTAATCAGACATGTTTTCTAATAATAAAATGATATGTTTTTTCATTATATGAAATGATATATTTATGGCAGATGTTATATATGTCTCATAGGACATCTCATACTTCTGCTTCTCCTGCCGCTGGCGAGGGTACCAACGGCTTGGCGGATTTACACCCAAGGACGGCCATGATTCCCAAGAGTGAAGGGTAAATATCAAATTTATTGCAACATTATTAATATTTAGTGCGTATATATTATTTAAAATTTATTAAATGTCTACACCAAAATTAATATAGGGGTTTTGAGCTAGAGCCTTTCGACTATATTCTAGTCGTCTCTAAGAAAGCGTACATAAGTCGGATGTCGGAGTGTTGGCCTCAGTGGGATGATATCCCACCGCATATTAAGAATGCTATATGGATCGACGTGATGGTAAGTATAAAGTTGTAATTCATTTGAAAATGACGTATTTGATCTTTGAAAATTAATATACCGTGTATAATTCATTTTAATTTCAACGTATCGGTTATAGTAGCTGTCGAAGAGGAAGATAAAGATACTTTTAGGAATCACTAGAACAAAAGCTGAGAAAAAATTACAAGGACACCCTCCCAGGTGCAAAGTAAAGAATAAAAAAGCCGATTGGATGAGCGCTAGTATTTGAGCGGAATTTCAGCAGCATTGGAAAACTCTCGTCGTGAAAGTAAGTTTTCTAATTTTATATTGTTATTATAATATGTTTAAAGTTCGTATAATAATTGCATTAATTTAGTCATTCATATATTTAAATTTACAAGAAATTGCCGAGCGGAACTCGATAAACAGGAATAAAAATCCTATTGTACACCGCGGCGGCTCAAAATCTTTCTAACGATATCGGAAGGAATTGGTAAATTTATAAATTGCGATTTTAAAATAGTTATAACATTATTTAATCATATATATACATATTCATTCATATATAATTTCAGGTTAAGGAGAAGGGTCGTAAGCCTACATATGCGGAGGTCTTCACACAGACTCATGTCATCGAGCACACCAATGATGATTGCTTAGTTTTGTTTACTTGGATGGACCCTAAATCTCAAGTTGTAATGGTAAACATGTTTAAATTTTTTCTACTATTTCACATTAAGTAAGTTGTAAATTGAATATTTATTTTGGCAAAATTCTGTTTCTAATCGCATGAAAGATTTGAAACGGAGTGAGCTCGAGTGCTACAGTCCACGAGCCGAGAGGAGTTAACTGCTGAGGAGGAGGACAGGATTTTCGATGCTATGGTCGACAAGCCCACGCGAAATAGGGAATACAGTTACGACAATCAGGAAGTAATGTTTATTGAGTTCAACTACTTCATTAACTAATTTATAAATTTTATTTAATATTACGTATAAATTATAACTAGCTATTAATTAATTTACAGGCGAGGATGTCCCAAGCCGATTATAGGAAATCACAGGCCGAAGAGGAGATAGCACAACCCAAAGAGCATATATATAGCAGAGTTAAATGATTAGCGGAAGAGCGGAGTATTGACTTTGATGCTAAATGAGTGGATTGCGGCATATTTGACAGAGCATGAGACATTTCCTTCGCATGGGTCGGGAAATTATGATGATGAGTAGGTATGGTTGTGCTTCTGATGGATAGTTGATTGTTTTGTTTTGTACTTATTTAACATGTGTTGATGGATTCAATACCCGTTTGATGATCGTGTTGTTTGTGAATGTTTGGTGGATTTATGGATGTTTGATGGTTGTTTTATTTGATGAACATGATGATTTGTAGGTATGGTTGTGTTAGTTGATGGAATATTGATGTAAATATTGATTTTTGTGATATAAACTTGGTTGTGTGTGATATGAATGAGATTATGTGATGTATGCGATGGTTTTAATTGTGAAATTGGGTTTATATGTGTTGTATATGAGGTGGATAGACAGATGAATATATATGTGTGATTGGATGGTGCAAATAACAGCTGTTAATAAAACAGAATGCATAGGGTAGCGACGGCTAGTGACGGCATATTGGCACAGGCTAGCAATGGCTAGTGACAATCAATTTGCACATGTTAGCGACTGCTACCGACCCCTCATTGGCATGTACGTAATGCACGGATTCATGTCATGTGTCAATCGATCTTCATCGGCTAGCAACGTCTTGTCGGTCCTTGGCCATTGAAAAGTTAATGACGAGGCCATCACTAAAGCCGTCGTCTTTTCTTCGATCGACGACTTAAGAAGCGACATCGTTTATCGTCAAATAGCGCCGACTGTCAACAACTACTTGCCTTCGCTAAGACTTGTATGTTTTGTAGTGAATCTATAGCTCATATTGAGATGCGGTTTCGATCAAGGTGCATTTTTAAACTTAAACATATTTTTCAACTGGTGGGATCTTTTCTGAGACTGGTCCAAATTTACCTATAACGGTGTTAAAAGGTGTATTACTAGTACTAATGGTCATTATCATTCCAAAAGTTCAGATAATGAATCTTTTGAAAACTGTTGATCTTCTGAACAAGTGCTAGTTCGGTGTTCTTTTAATTAATGTTTGGTTTCAATTTGGACTAGTTGAAAATGGCTCTTAACACCTAACAATTTCGTGTTTAACAAGCCACTTAAAGTATGAAGAGGGGTTGGGATGTAATATCAAATGTTCATGCTAATTTGTGTGGGCCTATTTCGATAAATCAATTTGTAGTTGCTAAAATAGAAGATCTTCTCCAATCCGTTGTTATTTTGAATGTAAAATGATTGATATGTCACTGTTTTTTTGGAATTGTTAGAAGTTATGAATTGGCCTTTGTTGTCCAGAATTAGTTTGATGACCATTGTCATCAAAACCTCAAAATTTGATGAGAGGGGGCTTTTCCTTGAGACGGCCCCATTGAATCAAATATTTTACACTGCATTCTATATACCCTTACCACAACTTTTCAAAAGGTACCGCATTTGCGCATAATGCATACAACATACCGCATAACATTGCATTTTGGTAGTCTGTCTCGGTCAGGGCCGACCCTAGGGTTAGTCTGCTGAGACTTCCGCCTAGGGCAACACCTCCGACATCGCCAAAGAGGGCAACAAATTCTTGTAATTTAATTTGAAAAGTCTAGATATAAATGTTTATAAGGGCAACATAAAACTAAATGTTAGTGTAGTTTGGTGGTTTCACTTCACTTTGCTAAGTTTTGTTCAGAGTTCAATTCTCACAGTCAACCATTTTGTTTATTTACTAATAATACTTTTTCTTCTTCTGCATGGTCAACTAGGGCAACTATTTTCTTTGGGCCGGCACTGGTCTCGGTTCACCCTTTTAAGTTTTATCCACTTTGGGAGTTCCTATAACAATCTCCTACATAAAGACTTTCACTTCAATAAATGGATATTTATTACAACAAGAGAAATGTTAGGCACACTCTTCTACTTGGTACATGATTAATGGGGATGATGGATCCATTAATCATTAGCTATATGCTGTCAATGATTGTCTACCGCTTTAATCAAAGTGCAAGCACAAGCTAAATGAAGGTATGTATAACATTCCTCTTGCAACATTTTCTTTTCCTCTCAGCAAGAGTTGGTTATTCCCTAATATGCTAAATTGTAGTATGCATTTAGTTAATCAACTTCAGTCAGCAATATATACCATTCATTTATTTAACTACTTTCAAATAAATAGGATAGGTTTTAGTGTTATTGACCTACTATATCAACATGAATTTTATATTGCATATTGAACTGATACAGTGAAACTGTACCATTTTGTAAAGTCTATTTTTTATTTTTCGAATAACCCATGTAAATAACATCGAGCTGCTTAATCTATATATATATAAAAGCATATTAGCTGTCTTTCCCTATATTTTTTTGGTACCAGTAACTAATTTTATACAGTTCAATTTTCTAACAGCACAAGAACCGAATAAGATTCTTTCGTCCATTAAAAAATGAGAATCAAAATTGTTTACTCGATAGCGCGTAGTAATCAATCAAGCTCTGCAAAAATATTGGCGTTGAATGCTTTGAATAATGTAGTTAATCAGTATGTTCTTTATCTAAATTACACTACTGGTGTATATAAATATTTATATCTGAACTGAAACAAGTTGTTAACATGCATTTGTCACGCCGGCTAACTGATTGGATCTAGTTAGGTGTAATGCCTTTGTGTAATTTAAAACATATTTCATTAAATATCGATAAATTTTATCAATCATGAAATTGTCGAAGTTTGTTAAACAAATTCATATATATGACATATCTTCCTTGGTAATTGCAAATTCATGCATATCGTTTTATAACTCTCTTTTCAACAGATTCATACTGTTTATGTTCATCTCTGCATGGATCACTCTATTAGTACTCATTGAAGGCATTTCTTTATCATTTTCCTGTTTGTTTACAAAAGTGAAAAATTATAATCCCACTACTTAATTATGTTTTTAAATCAAGTCTCTGTAGTTTCAATTCTATTTTCAAATTTAGATTCATATATAACTGCAAAACACTGCTTAAAAACATTGTTTTCTTTTAATCCTGTAGTGATAATACTTTTGAATAGGATTCATGTTAAAATGTGAATTGTTCTGAAAGCACATTTTTTTCAGTGAATAAGTTTACAGAGTATATAAGTTTAAGGTGTTTTGTGGCTGATTACAAATATAAATTAAGCATTGCAAATGCATTGAAATTAAATCTTCTCACAAAGAAGAAAACAAAAACAAAGGTGAGGCACAAACATTGCTCAGTTCATGGAATTGAGATAAAAAAGAAAAAAGAATATACAAATTGTTATCCACAAACCATAAAAAACAGAGCAAATAACAACATTGATCTCACTTCTTCACAACACCAGATTGACTTTTCTTCTCAAAATCAATCCTCAAAAATACTATCAAGATTGGGCTTCCACTCGGCGATCTTCACACTCTTTCTCCTCCTATGTCTCTTCTTCTCCGCAACCTCGCTTTCCACGTTCACTTCAATCGCGTTATCCGTAGTACCGGAGCAATCGACCTTTTTACTTTTCCGGCGCTTCTTCTTATCGGGAATGGCGGAGGTGGGAATCAGAAAATAAATGGACCCGCGCTTCAGATCCGACTCCGGAGAGATGATCAGGATCCGATGGGTGACGCCTTGGGAGTAGGGTTTGCTGATGACGTGATTAGGGTTAGCGTCGAGGACTTCTTTGGCGGAGATGGGTCGGCCGTACTCTTCGACTTCGCCGTTGATGTGGACGATCCTTATCAGATCGAGGGCGCCGCATGGTAGGACGCAGGCCAAGCAACATCGTAGGCTGTTGCCCATGCTGGTAATGTTTTCTTATTTTTATTTTTATTTATGTGGTGGTGATGATGATAATGAATGAAGGTTGATGGATGTGGTTGTTTGTGGAGATGAATGTGAGTTGGGTTATATAGGATGGTGCACACATGGCTCTATTATGGATCTGGAATTTTTAATATCGAAATCAATATTGACAGGTTGGCTGGCTTTATTGTTTCTTATGTACTTAAAATTTCAAGTACCAACCCCAGGACAATGACCATTTTCTTTTAATTTTTGGTTAATTTGCCTCATACTCCAACAAGTAGTTACATGAGATATTTCAGTAAAGTATTTTAATTTTTTGCAATGTTTAAAGCTTTATTAATCAAGTAATGAACACTTAAATTCTTGATTCATCAATTAATATGGATGTAAAGTTACAATATTAGCTGATAGATAGATATACAGATGAAGGAAGTTTGGTTTACCAGAGCATCTCCAACAAGCCTACCCATGTTACAAAATATGGGTCCTCAAATCACTCTACAACAACATTGTACATTTTATAATCGATTGCAAATTCAGTTTGATTTATTCAAAAAATATAATAGTGTTGGACGTTTGTTTAACAGACGTGTAGAGTTTAGATGTGTATTCAACATGCGTTTGATTTTAAGGTCAATAAACGAGAGAAAACGCGTGTTTGTTCAAAAAACATTTAGGGTTTATGTGTTTGTTCAGGAAACGCTTGGGAGTTATGTGTTTGTTCAACAAGCGTCTCCCTCCTATGTTAATAAACGTCCATAAGCACATATATATGTTTGTTCGACAATCATTTAAACTCTATATATTTGCTGAACACGGAAATCTAGTTTTTTTTGTTAGAAAATTTGAAAAGTTACTTTTTATTTAATCCATCACATTCTAATATTGGATCTACAAACTATTGAAGCATTCACAACCGAGTGTCGGTCGGAAAACAAGCACCCCAATAGAGGGTCAGTTGTGCTCTTCTGAGTTGCTTTGGCAACCCGAAAGGTTGCCAAAACAACCCGGAAGGTTGAAGACTTAGCTAGCTTTATTATGGCCGGCTAAGCCTTCCTTTTGGCAACGGCCATTTAAATGACATTTACCACTTAACCGGCTATAATAAAGTCGGCTAAGTGCAAACGGTCATCTAAATGGCTGTTGTCTATCCCTCTCGTTTCTCCTCTATATAACTTGCCAATTATAAAATTTTATTTTCACCATTTATTCTATATTTCTTACTCTCTTCAATAAATTATCTTCAAACAATTTCATTAATGTCGAAAAATCCAAAAGAAAAATCTCAAAAATCTCCATCTTCTAAATTTCTATCTCAACTCAGATCTGATAACCAGAATCTGACTTCATTCAATTAGAATACGTTCAATTCTCAACATGGTTAAAATCAATATCATTCTCAAAATTCTCAACAGCAAAATCAAAATTCAAATTTTGATTGTGCCCAACAAGCTCCAAATTCGTATTATCCATAACAAAATCAGAATTTCTTTCATTCTCAACAAGATTCGAACCATTATCAAAATTCTCAAAATTCAACAAATAGCCAACAACGGTCAATAGTGCCTTATTGTTCACAAAATTATCAAGAAATCTTAATAATCAATTTGGAAACAACAGATGTGAAAACCAAGAAACCCAATTCGATGGCAATGAAATTGCCGAAGAAGAAGATATTTATAGGAATTCTAATTTGTCTTCCGCTCAAGCTTGGAGAAAGCAAACAATGGGAATCAACACTAATGAATCTCCAAATGCAGGACCAAAAGCCGCAAAAATGGTTAAATGGTCGTCGGACGAGCAAGCTGAATTAGCATTCTGTTGGGTTGGATGTTCTAGAGACAATAAAAAAGGTACGAGCCAAAGTGAAAGTTCTTTTTAGAATTCTGTATGCAATTTGTTCAACCATCGAAGTCCAAATAATCTTCCAAGAACTGTTGATTCTTTGAAGCGGTCTTGGAAAAGAATAAATGTCGCTTGTCAATGTTGGAAAGAAATAATGGTCGGACTGCATCCAAGACAACAAAATGGGGCAAACGACATGAACCTGGTAATGATTTTAAATTTATAGTTCAAATTATCAAGTTCTATGTTTTATTCTTCTTACAGTACTTCATCATCTACAGCTCAATCAAGCAAATTCTGTGTATACGTCTGAACATAATAATCAACCATACAACATGCACCATTGCTACGACATACTCGCAAAAGAGGAAAAATAGAGTCGGGTGCGACAAGAACACTTAGTAATGCGCTTTCTTTCTAGAAAGATGTGCGATGGATCTGGACCTGGTAGTTTTGATCCACATGAAAACACCCCCTTCACAACTAATACAGATGGTAGGCCTCCGAGGAAGTACAAGAGGAAGAAAAAAACCGTCATCGATTACAGCATACATTATGAACATATTGGTGAGCGAGTGGCGACCGCTGAAGATGCAAATAAATTATATATGGAAACAAAAGAAACGAAGAGACTTGAAAGGGCAAAGGAAAAACAACAACGTCGCATTAAAAAACAAAAGTTAAGAATTGATGAGTTAGAGTTAAGATAACAAAAATTATGTAACGACCCCGAATTTTATATAAATTTAAAATGATAATTTATTGATTTTTGAATAAAAAATTAGGAAATAAATCGATAGAGTGAAGCGAGTTTCCCCGAATCGTAATAAATTTGATATACATCATTTAATTTTAATAATATTGTATATATGAATGTATATGGAATAGATATGAGTAAATTGGTATATATATATATATACATTTAATTTAAAAATCTTAAAATATAAATGGTTTGAAAATATATATTTTTAAGTAGATACATTGACACAAGTATAAAATAAATAAAAAGAACTATGTAAATTCAAGTGTAAACAAATCAAGATAGTAATAAAAAGCAAAAGAAGATATGTATATAACCATATCAGTACATACGAAATATATAAAATAGGATAAGTAGAATTTTATATGTGAAAGATTCGAAATGCAAAGCCGAAGGAAATGTAAATATCACAAGTATGGAAACATAAAGGACTTGGGCAATTAATGCGTGAAAGCCCTGGTACAATACAATATCATTTCAGCCTCCAAAACTATGAACTATCTCTGAAATTGGTACAAACTTGTACACTGTCTTGAAAAAAATTATGATACCCTGTAACTTCTTGTATACATAAACCTATAAGCTACTCTCCCCCATATCATCTTTTTATTTCTTTCGAACTAAACAAAAGTAAGATAAAACTCCATTTGAAACTTAAACAAAGATTCAACAATCATCAGCAAACTCAAAGTCTGGAACAAACTAATAAAAAAAACCAGACATCAAGAGAAAGGTTTCAACTTTGCAAATTTTATCAAGCCTGATTTAAGAGGAAGCCCTGTTCTTTCTAAACTTCAGGTGAGTAACTTTAATTTTAAAGCTTTAAGTGATTAAAAATGGTTTTAGATCTATTGGAAATATAGTTTGCATATGTTATTGTTTAAATATATCACTGTGATGCTCTATACTTCTATGTTGTGTTACAGGTTCATATTTCTTTCCAAACTTAAATTTATGCTCATCAAATCATTGTAAACTTTCAGTTGCAATCAAATGAGATTTTAAAAACTAAAATAAGGTTTTGCAAGTTGGTTAAAACATGATTGCTGGAATATCTTTACTGGAAGGCATGGTTATAGGAAATCAAGAAATAAAGTGATAAATTAAATTGTTAATAAAAGCTAATTCAAGTTTATAAATGGAATGCTTACTGAAAATTATGATTTTTAAAACTAGAATGAAGATTTTTAGTGCAGTAATTCGAGAACAATTTGTACTTCTGCAAAAATTATATTTTTATCAACTTCTAGTGATTGAATCAAAATTAAATGTTGAAACTTGAATTGATCCTAGTATTAACATCATGGATCATGAGAAAATTCTCAGGGAATTTTTCTAATGTATAAATTAAACAAACGAATACATTTTAGGGTTTATTTCACAGTTTTTATTTAGGTCAGTGATGTTTCGAATTCATCACCAATACGCGATCGAGTGGTTCGAGCTTCCGGAGGATGGTCGATTGTCTTGTTGTCGAGGCGTGGACGAAATCCTGATGTCTCTGGTGCCTTGTGTGGCGAGGACGAGGTGACCTTGTCGTTTTGGTTTGAGTTCTGTTTTTGGGTTGATCTGTCAAATTTTGATTTCGAATGTTTGGAGGCGATTCGAGTTGGGTTTTCGAGTTTGTGGTTGGATCGTGACTTGCCGATGATGCTGGTGATCGCCAGAGGTCGTTCTTGTCGCTGTGCACGTGTACGGCAGGAGGATGTGTCGGCTGCGTTGATGTTTTGGGTCGCGTAATAGTCTCGAGTCGTGCACGAGTTTTGGGATTGATTGTTTCGGGTTGAGGTCGAGTTCGAACGTGGGTTTGAGCCTGATGCTTTTAATTTTACTTAAGTTTTAAAAAAAAAAGAAGGAGAGAAGAAGGAGGGTGCGTACAGGGGTAAGACTCGGTGATTAGGTGGGTAACTCGAAGCTACACTCGAGTTTGTATAGGGGAGGTCTCGGGTTTTAACGCAGGGAAGCCTCGAGTTTTGTTAACAGCAGTTTTGCATTTTAAAGTAATGTTAAGTAAACAATCTGTCATCAAGCTTTGAACCCCGTAAAACTTTGTAGTGCTTAACAGATTTAGTTAAAACTTGATACAAGTTTAATTATTTTAGTCAATACTTTAAAATGTTTTAAACTCTTAATTATTCTTTTAATTAAGTAATTAGTCTAGATAAGCATAAAGTTAATTAACATTCGAATTTTAGTTAGTAATATAATTGAATTTCAAATGTAAAGAGGGCTTTAAAATGTTAACTAAGTTGGAGAATTTAAAATTAGATTAATTTAGAAAGTAATTAAGAATAATTACTTTATAATTGTAAGTAGAGATTTATTAATGATAAGGTGATTTATAAATTATAATTAACTACTTAAGTTAATAAATGAATGATTAATAGTTAACTACTTAAATAATTTAATTATGAATTAATGGTTAATTGATTTAGTAATTTCATGAAGAATTAAGGATTTATAATTGATTAACTAAGTAATTAATAACTAATAAATGAATTGTTTTATGAGATTAAATATGAAGAAATGAAATTAATTTTAGTTAAATAAATGAAGTACTTTAAAGGTTAATTTCTATATTGGTTTAAGATATTAAACTGTGAAATAATTTAAGGTTGATGAATTATAATTAAAGGTTAATCAATTTGTTATTAATGGTTAATTAATAAATGATTAAAGAATAATTAATCAAAATAATTTGTAATTTATCGATGTTGATTAACCAAGATTAGAAATTCATAAGTATTAATCTAATTTGAATAAATCAGATAATTAACTGATCTTACTTATGAATATTTGGATTTTATTGGATGACTTGATTGTTTGATATTCCTGATATTTGATGCTTTGTGATACACCCTGATTTATGTTTAGATCTGTGATAAATTATGTGTGATGTAATTTATTATCTGTGATTTTTATATATCTGTGATCTGTGCATGAACGATAAGCGTTATAGTTTATATCGCTTATCAACTATATCCTGTATTTTGATCTGTGATGATTCATTGTGTTGCACTATTGTGTTAAACCCCTGGACTACACCTTTACACACACAAATATGGATTTCACGAGGAAATCGATTAAGTCACAGATTTTTGAAACTAGTTTTGAATTTCTATTTTTAAATTCAAATGGTTTGGAAATGGATTGGGTTTAAAATGAAAAGGTTTTTGAAATAGAATTTCAAAGATAAAAGTTATTTTGAATAACTTAATCGAGTTTTGAAAATTTAAATAATTTGATTTAAATTTGAATTCAAGTTTGAAATTGAATCCTATGATTTGAAACTAGGGATTAAAGATGATATAAATGTGTTTATATGAAGTTAAACCATTTTAAAATATTGGTTTGAGAATTTGAATTTAACCCAAAGAACCTTAACTCGTATGAATAAATCAAATTTTCTGAAATGAAACTGTTTGTTTTAAAAGAATAAAAGTTTTCAGATAAGCAATGAAATTCCAGTTTAATTAAAGGAATTTCAATATTGAATTGAAAAATGGTTTTCCAAGTTATGAATGAATTGTTTTGAAAAGCTATGATTTGAATCTGTTATCTTTAACAGATTTAAAATAATGATTGGTTTAAATCATTTGAAATGGGATTGTTTTGAAAGCTATAAGTTAAATCTTGATTTAAAGATTTAACGAGTTAATCAAATTGAAATGGAAATTAATTTGGAAAATCTGTGAATGAATCTTTTGTTTAAAAGATTAAAGTGTGAAAATTGTTTAAACCGTTGAGGGTTGTTGAAATGAATCTTTTTGTTTAAAAAGATGTAAATGGTAATTTGTTTTAACCATTTGAAAAGGAAGTTTGGGTTTAAGTTGTGACTTAATTGAAATCCCATATCCATATGTTTCTAAATATTTCGCTCACTATTCGGTTTAGCCGGGAGAGGACCTTTGGGTCGTATAACCCATTCCGAATATGTGATACGTCGTATATGGATAGCATTTGAAGACCGGTGTTGAAGACCGGATATTTTTGAAAACGGAAGGATTACCGTCGTGTTACTCTGCATCGGCTGATCCCCGATATAGAGGTTTTATCACCCTTAGTGACGGGAAGTCCGGACGTGATTGGAAATTATCCGGATTTGCAAGGGCTTCGTGAGAAGTGCCTTCGGTTCTGTTCGATCCCGGAACAGACTTGTATGGATTGTATGTCTGACATTACACTTTGAGATATAAAGCTGATTTCTTTCAAATACATTTCTGTTGGTGGCGGAGAATTTATTCTCTTAGCTTAACACCCTTCTCTGAGACGTACGAGCTCAGAGGTTATGTAGTTGAAATTTATCAGCGATATATTCCCAATTTGGTAATGTGACATGCTGAGTGTTGCTGTGTGATGATCAGTGTTTGATCATTTGTGATATGATCATTTGTTTGATCATTTATCTTTGTGATCATAGGTTGATCATCTGTTGACCCAAAGCATGGCTTTGTGACAAAGCGTAGCTTTGTGGACGAGACTTCGTCAGGGCCTCACAACCCGGAAATGGTCGAAACAGGAATGTTGCAGCAAGGTTATGAGGGTCGCGCCCTTTAGGGTATGTCATTTCCTTCTGGAAAAGGGTGGTGTCATGGTATGGAGCCCAGATACTTACTCATGTGGATACACTTTATTATGTGTGATGTTGGTTATCGAGGCCTCGGATAAAGGTCCCAAAGGACCGGGGGGTGGCATATTCGTGAGTTACCTGTTACAGGGGTAACCCGGCCTTGTTTGGCAGAGAGCAGTTTGTCTCTCGGGACGTCCCGCCAGAGGCGATCCCATGCGGCGGAAGGAAGTTCCTTAGCCTGACCATTTGTTGGAAATCCATTTCTCCAATACGGAACTTGTACGGTTTTAGTTGTAGAACCTGCCATTTACGTACGGTGGTCACCACTGTTTAGATGGTAGCTATAGTAGGCATACGATACTGGTCGTATGTTGGCTAAGATTAATATTATACTTTCGAAATGTTTTCTGCACTATGCACTAATAATAATATCAAGATGATTTTACGTAGTAAGCATCTTTGACTATCATAAGAAGAAATCTCCTCCAATTCTGCGTTTGCATTGTGTGTGTGGCGGGAGGTCTTATGGTAGTTTCATTTTCTAAAAGCATTGCGGATTTCAATGTTTAAAATCCTTTTGTGTTTGTTTAAAGTTAAACTGTTTTTGTTGCTCACACCAGTCCTATGACTGATCCGGAGTTTATTGTTCCCTTCCTAAACTCTGGGTGCTCATAATTTTCCACACGAGCAGTCTAGAGTTGGGTTTCTTTTCAGATATTCAGGTTTAGTAGATTATCTGGAGCTAGTTCATTCATCGGAGTTGCTTATCTTGGAGTTGTGGATTCATTCTTGTCTGAAGATCATTTTGGAGTTATCACTTCTATTGATATTGTTCCGCTGCTGTTGTTATCATTTTATTTTCCGCTGCTATTTCTTGTATCATATCTCTGATGTATATTGATATTCATTGTTTCACTCTGTTGTATCAGGTATTATATATCAATGTATTATTCTTTTCTTCCGCTGTGTTATTTACTTAATTGTGTTATAGCTCCGGCGAATCGGATTTGAACGGTCGAATCTACGGCATTCTAGTACAATGTGAAGTACGGATGTTGATTTTCGAGCGGGCAAAACCCGATACGTCACAAATTAGCTCGACAACAAAGAGCTGATGATATGGCTCTTTTAAGTTGCAACCTAAACGAACTCGATCCAGTGCAAAGGTTATATGAAAAGCAAATTGAGGAGTACCATAGACGTCATGAGGGTTTGTAGGAAACTAGGTTCGTACTATGTATTTTAGCATTGCATCTTATATTTGTTCTCTTAAGTGTTAGTTGTAGTGTTATTGTTAGTGATGTTGTTATTGTGATTGTTGTTGTTTTAGTTGCAGTTATTGGTAATGCTATTGTTATCATTTTTGTTGTTATTGCTATTGTTATGTTTATTGTCATTCTTGTTTTGTCATTCTCAGTAGTGTTCCACTCCTATTTCTTTACAATAGATAAGTGAAACATAAACACTATCTAAACATCACTTCTACTAATGGTTTCTTATATGTTCTCAGTAGCGTTCCACTGGTTCTTCTCTTAGACCAAGATGAGCTTGTGGATCTCGAATGTCTTGTATTCTTTACAAGTATTCGGCAAAAGTATTTGGATTCTTAAAAGGTTTTTTTCAAAATGCCACAGCAATGTTTGAATAGTTTCTCAGTTGAAGCTCGTACCCACCACGTTATTATTCGACAATCATATTATGTAAAATAATACAACAGTATATGATATCAGATAATACCGCCGGATCGTGGTAGTATACCAATTTTCTTAATATATGAAACCGACCTTGAAGCATTCCAAATGCATGTCAACATCTTTCCTCAAACTCTCTTGTTGTTTGGTGAACTTGACTTCTTTTGCGTTATTTAGTCTTTTGTATGCTTGCACAAGTGTTTTCCATTTTGGGTATATTTCATCTACCAGGTAATGACCCATGGAATGATCTTCGTCTCCTATTTTGTAATTGCATGGAGGTGATATTTCATTATATAAGTCATTAAATAAATATGACTGTCATAGAACGTTAATTTCATTCAGTGAACCTGGTGCCCCAAAAAAAACATGCCATATATACAAATCGAACGAAGCTACAACTTCCAGTACCAGGGTTGCCTTTTTGCAATTGCTAGAGTTAGAGGTATGCCCTAGGGGCAATTATGTAATTTGTCACATATATATAACTCGTTGACCAATCTTTTTCAAAATAAAGGTATTTTCTTTCTATAATATACTTGATATAATGTGGTTATATTAATTAATCAATTTAATTATAAGTATATCTAATAGAAAATCCATAAATGGTATGTTTTGTGATAGTAGTTACAAAGTGTTGTAACCGTGAGTAATTTATCACAATGAAATAAATATACCATTTTTAATGTTCCTAGTCAAGATGCATCGAGACTGGATATCAATGTATCCGTTGAGACTAGAACACGTAACGCTCTCCAAATGTTGGGCAGTGTATTACTCATGACCGTTGGGGGCACCAAGGGGTTACATACTGATAGTTATTGGATAATTATGGAATGACTCACTAAATAGTTTTCTGTTGGTTAATATAACTAAGGTCAAGCAGAGAATATCGATGTGACTAATTTACACAGCTCTCTCAACTTGAGAATACTGTTGATCTTCAATGTGGAAGCTCCGCTTTGATTATAGTTAAATCATGGCACGACTTCCATCGAACGACTATAGTTGGGTCGAGTGAAAGCATTAGAAGTGAAATATTATTCAAGAGAGGATTCGTCTCCTCAGTTATATGAGGTTAGTATCACGGTCAACTGAAGTCAACTCAAAGTCAAAGTCTCTAGTCGGAGCATTTCAGTTAATAATAATTGTTATTATTGAACCAAAGTCTTTGTGTTTGGACTATAAAGTTGAATGTGGATGATACTGGAATTTTGACCACTACCAAATTCCATAAATCCAAAGTGATATAGTTTTGACGAAAAGAATTGGTGTAAATAATTGTCACTATTAGGTACCGCTTATAATAAGTGAAATTGAATTTTATCAAAAGATGTGTAAGCGATGAATTCAGCCAACATGTTACACCACCTGCTAAGTGATGTGTGAACATTAATATTTGAATTGTTCAACATTAATCGCTGGCTGAATTTACACCTTTGAGCGCACAACCGTAATGAATAATTCTTCGAAAATGGACACGATTCAATTAATTTATAAAAAGTTGTAAATTAAATAGTATTTGAGAAATATTAATTATTATTTATTTTATTTGATGTTTAGGAGTTATTTGTAATTATTTGAATACATTTATAAAAGTTATATTTGCGCGCATTGATATATGATATCATTGTTATTAAATAAAAGATAATTACATGCGTTAATTTATGGAGTCTTATGTCATTTGATGGTATGTAATTTTCAGTTATACCATGTAAAGAAATAGGAGTGAAAAGAGAAAGTTAATCAAGAGAATTAATTAGAAAAAATTTAATTAAAGAATGAGAAAGGTTTCCTTCTTTCAAATAAAACATATTCTATAATTCATTCTATACGTACAATTCAGTTTCCTTCTCTAAATTTATGCTTCATCATTAATTGAATAAGTTAAGAGAAAAGAAATAATATATTTCCTTCTCTGAATAAATTTAATAAGCTACTGTTACACATAAATCTGTACATAAGAGTATATTTGATATACTCTAATTTACGTACACATTAAATTAAAGTAAAACTTTACTTATAAAATTAAATATTGATTTTATTTAAAAGAAACTTAGAAAAGTTCTAAGTATATTTAGACTTCATAGGTCCATTAAAGATCCAAAATGGCTAAATTTTTTGAAATTCACTGATTTCTTCCGTTGTGGGCTGGTGGGCTGGCCCTGTTCCAACAGCAATACCCTGTGTATTAGTCCTGCAATGCAACTGGACAGTTTTTGTACCTCCAATGCATACAATATAAGCTACCTAACATACTTGGAAATCCACGTTGAGATCCCATTGCTAACAATCTGTCAATGTCATGAGGGATTGAGGACCGAAAATATTTTTCACCAAACATACAAACAACGGTTTTACAAAATTCTTTCATACATAAGATTGTCGTTGAGTCTCCAATCCGCACTTTGTCATCTTGCGAATCACCAGAAGTTCTATATGTGAAGTGCAGCCGTAACCTTTTGCAGTGGAGAAATTCCAAGTTCATTGATTCCATTTTTTTGTGGGTAAAAAAAATGTTTGTTTCAGTTAATTTGTCGAGAACCCGATTAAGGATATTCTTCGACATACAGAATCTTCGTCGAAAATCCACATCCTCATACACAGGGTTTGCCATAAAATAATCTTTAATCAGTTGATTATGACCGCCAGCATAGTCTCGTCCATAACGCAAGTCTTTCCTTCCAACAACGCTACCTCCTTGGGTTGAAGTAGAGCTTTCAGCAATTTCAAGGGGCATTAAATCCCTCGTTTCAGTAGCTAACATTCTTTGTTGATTAATACAATGTTCAATGAAATGGTCCGAAGATGATGACGATGACGATGATGAAAAGCACTACAAACTTTTTTGAAAACTCATTTAATATAGGTAGAAGAACGGTGATGATGAGTTTGGAAGTTTGAATGAGTATGTTTTTCGACATCCTTAATTCTATTTATAAGCTCTTGATGTATAATGGATACAGAATGACACAGCGTTCAGTCATATCGAACACTATAGCCATATGGATTAATCACATGGAGGCAACATTTATTATACTATAGAATGTCATACTGATAAAGCAATCGTCCACGTTGCACTGAAGATGCAGGTAGAATGGTACGGTGTGGGTCACCTCAGACACGGTAGCCACGTTGCACTTCTTTACACGGATTAAAGATTTGTTATGTGGAGACAGAATGACAGTGTCGGGTCTTGTCAGACACTGTAGCCACGTTGCACTGCTTTACACGTATTAAAGCTCTATCATGTGGAGTGATCAAGATGACACGCATCGGGTCACATTGGACAATGTAGCCGCTTTGCATTGCTTTACATGGATTAAAGCTAATAGATGTAGAGTGAGAATGACAAAGTGTTGGGTCAAATCGGCCACTGTATCCACGTTGCACTGCTTTACCTGAATACTCTGTGTAAGGTTCTGTAAAACTGGGGGGATAACACCACTCTAGATGTCTGAATGCCCTACCAAATCAATGGATGCAGCATAAACAAAAGTAGCCGTATGTAGTGGAGTGTAAAACCGATGCCAACAAGATGCATAATCTAAATTCATGATGATGAAGTAATTAGCGGACCACCACTCCCCTGCATACTCCTGTAAAGCGGCGCTGTCATACACCTTCAAAAAAGGTGTATCCAGATATGGATCGTCAGGAACAAAATCACAATTCTAACATTTGTCTCCAACTACGCTCACCGAGGAACCAATAGCATCTTAAACTGGACGAGGATGATACCAATGGAAAACGTCTAGCAGATAGGAATGCAGCGTACACTATGATAGGGTCGATCATAAAAGGCGAACCATCATAAGGATTCCAAACAACACTCTCTCGTGTGGTCCGTAACTCGATCTGATTTCGGGCCACAGCAAATATATGACATGCCTCCCTTCCTAGCACCATTCTGCGGTTATCTTGAGCCCATGCTCTAAGTCGGGGGAAGAAAATATGTAATGTGGATTCCAACGTCGGATAAGTCATGTTGCGAAAGTACTCATAGTACCTATACTGTAAAATCTCCCAAAAACCTATCATGGACGTGGATCTACCCCTAACGATGCTATGATGATCCAAAGAGCGATATAAATACGCTAATATCGGAGTCCCCCAATCATATACGATTGGATTATCAAACGAAAACTCTGCAACAGTTGCAACATATCCGTCCGGCAACATGTTCAATGCATTTGTAAAGAATAAGTTCCCCATCATGTAGAGAATAAATAGGCGAGCAATATCCAAATGGTTGTCTAAGCTACGACTATATATTAATTCATGATTGCTTGTCTAATGTAAGAACATCTAATCTACAGTCTGGACGACAGTCCATCTTATAAGTCAAGATGTGAAAGTACACTAGATAAATGGTCAAAGTGCTGGTACTACTCGTTATATGGTACGGTCTTCCCTCGTCCGATAGCTAAACCGATAAGCATAGTAAAGTCTAAAGGGGTAAAACATAACTCTCCAAAACTAAGGTGGAATGTACGAGTGGTCTTCCACCAACATGCGGCTAAAGACCACATAACTGAACATCTGAATTTAAAAGATTATCGATACCTATTAAAGAAATTTATGGATATTGAAAGTGCTAAAAAACATTAAATAAATTAAGAGTAATTATGTAAATACGTACTTAAGAAATCTCCAAATCTTATATCTCAAATAAAATCATGAATAATGTTGTCGGCGTCATAAGATCAGATCATTCTATATATGCGGATTACACTAGCGCAAGAGCTACGGGTGTGCTCACGGCGAGCCTAATTTTAAAAAGGTCGCATATTCAATTTTTATTCTACAATTTTAACTAAAAATATAATTTGAAGGTGGATAACTTACAGAATTTTCAACACACGTGCTGACATGTACTTCATCGTTGGAAAGTATACGAAAATTGACTAAATCCTTGTCGAGTCTCAAATTTTGGTCGATGTGGAATCCAGAACCGTATTTGCTGTATTTCTAGCCACACGTCTTCGCCTCACCACTATGCTTTGTCGACCTCTAATTTCCGTCGTTGGTGCGTCTACGTGTTCCTCGGTAGGGGTGTTTTCCACGGTCGGCGGAATGTTTCCAGCGCTGCGACTGCCGCTCCCTCGGATGCCCCTCCAAGCTCTTCTCGCTTTTTTATTTTTTTATTCTTTTTTTATTATTTTTTGGCCGAAAGCGACTCAAGCTTTCTCGGGTGGAAGAAGTGGGGGGAACGAAGATGGGGATGGAGAGGGAATGGAGTAGGTGGCTTATTTATAACCGGCTACCCCTGCATAAACTTAGACGGCTAAGTCTATGTTGTGAATTGCAATACACAGTCTTTTGTGGATTGCAATACAACGACTATGAATTGCAATCCACGAGTAATGTTTTAGCTGGCTAAGGAATTACCTTGTTTGGAGTTGCTTTTGTTCGAATTGATAGCAACCAATCCGTGAGTTGGAAATGCTTTTAACCATGCTCATGGTGTTAACGTGTGCTTTCTTCAAAAATATTCATGAATATTTTACCTTTCTACTCTTGATTGACATGCTAGTAATTTAACTAGGTTAATTAAATTTTTGGGGGTAAGAGGGAACGTTTGATCATTGGTTTAGAAAAATGTATTTTTTGCTTCTTTTTTTTTTTCATTCAACAGGTAGCCTAATCACCACGTGAAATGTTATCTCTTGGTTTTTGGCTTCGTTAAATTCGAAATTTATTCAACAATTGAAATCTACAAACTGTTAATTATTTATTGTTTTTACTTGTTTGATGTAGTTTTTAAATATGTGTTCATTCATTTGACAAATCACTAGCTAATGCACTTTCAAGAAAGTACGAAATTAACGACTTTCTTGACCAAGCATACAGTTACATTGTGGCAGGACAAGAAGAATAGCTACAAAATGAGTAAAATGACAACTCGTTTTACACGTATCGTCTGAAGTATGTGTACAAATATCTTCCACAAAAATCCAATTTTTGCATGTTTAAATTTGTGATTTTGATATCAGTTGAACTTTTGTACGTGGAAGTTGCAATGCAAGATTTTCAGAACATCATAACAATAATGATAAATTAAAAAAAAGGAAAAAAAAAAAGAAAGGAAATTCATAACTTGCATTAAATGGAGAAGAGTGGACATACGTCACAAAGCAGACACTTTATCAACAAATAAACTACATACGCCATTCACGAAGCTGACACTTTATCAACGATCCAGAGAAGTTTTCATTAGTTTATCGTTTCATTTAACCACCACTAATTTTCTATAATTGTTTCTCTTAATTATCTACTGTTACAAGTAAGCAAAATGTTGCTTAGCGGCCATGGTTTTAGCTTTAAGGGCACATTATCATTGTGTTCCTCAAAAGTGTCTTATGTATTGCTCAAGATTTTCATTTCCTGTTTCACTACTGTTCACAGCTCCGCATATATTTATTTATTAATCACCATTGCTATTGTATCCAGAAAAACAATTAACAGTTTTCCCACGACTTAAGTCCAACGTTAGCTCATACAGCAATTACTGCACATGTAAAATCTAGGTTCTCTGCTAGCAATCTTCTATAAATTTCTGTACGTGCAACTTAGTGGATTGAAACGTTTGTAAATCTAAGTATGATTTAGCCTGAATATATATATAATCCTTGATTATTTTTGTGTATTCTATAATGGTAAGTACTAATGAAGGGTGGTATTGGTTGTTTAAGGATTATTCCTACAGCTAATCATCTTAAACAAAGAATTTGGTATAACGGAATACGGAATTGGTCCATTAGCTATTGAGTCAACTTGTTAATTGTTTATTTGACAAATGTATAGGATTGAATTGGTCCATACTTAAGTTTTTATACTGTGTACTGGATTAAGTTTTCTACAATCAAAATTTGAAACTGGAAACTCTTGTTATACACTGTATCTAAAGATCATGCTACGTTGTCATTGCATTGTATATGTCATTATACGCAATGCAAATATAATTAAGAAGATCATTAGTTATTACTGTGCATGAAAATACAATTAGATAGGCCCTCTCGTTCAGTATTAGTACAGGAGCGTATTCATTAATGAGATCTAGTACATTACAAAAGTAAATCAAACATAGTAAGTCAAATGTTAATATTAAGTTCACTAATGGGTTGCTACTTGGGACAGAGCTATTATTACGTAGAAGAAAGAGTAGCAGTGAAAAATGAAAATGAAGGTGAGGAGATTCGGTCGGTGATTCTGTACGGTCGTACTTGAAGTGGAAGCTTCGTAGAATGTACGGTATTATTATTATTTCCACTGACGATTGGAACTTATAACTGCATGGACACTTGCAATTGATACGTGCATATATCAAATATGAACTTGCAACTCTTCCAGAATAAAATGTTTGATATGCTCCATTGATTGTAGGGGCTACGTATGCAGAAGTATACCTGCTGTACAGTACAAAGTAAAATGCAAAATGTAATTCTGAAGCACTAGCACGGTTCAGTTTCAGTGCGTTTATTTGTTTCTGACTTCTGAGAATTATGTTATATTCATGCAAGGCAGATTTTACGCATTTGCTGTTTGTTTCAAAATCTATAAAAGAGGGGACAATCTAGGACATTACGTATCGCATAGGATACAACTAAATGGGCAAGGCTGTATTTGAGCCCGATAAAAAGCCATAATTAAAAATCGCAATAATCCGTGGGAAGTACTACTAAACGGGCTAGGCTGTAATTTAATCGTTTTTGAATCTGTATCCGCGTATAGCGGAGGGATATGGCAATTTATAAATCCAAATACATAATTATAGATAAATTTTACCGAACATAAAATTATTTTAATTCTAGGGATTATAAAAATACAAAAAATACATATGGTAAAAGATAGTTTTCAGTAGCAAACATGCATTTTACAAATATAATATAAACTATTACATGAAGAAACCATTAAATACAAGGACATACACTGAGAAATACCGAAAGCACAAAAGAGAATGTGGCACGCTATCTTCACCAGATCCCTCGCCCCTAAGTTCATCCACTCACCCATGCCCTTGCTGGTCGGTTCAAGGGCCAAGGTGCACACCTGTGTGGCGGTCCCTGTCTCATGCTACACATTGCAAATCCAATTACAAATTTACACTCAAAAACGATGTTTTGTCATACAAAATAAGTACCTACATATGACCATATAAATATTTTCACACGTTCTCGTGTTTTACGTAGTGTTGTAATTAAAAATTGGATCGTGGTCAACCACCTCGCCTAGAGGGTTATCACCTAATTCTAGGTGGTCAAGCCAATTAGGCCTGCTTAGGAATCACCTAGATCAGCCAATACAACAGCAAGCCCAAATAATACAAGGCCCATAGGTGCCTACATATTAACCCAAAGTGCTACTACCGATGCTACAACTTATGCAATCCACGGTAGGACAACGTATTCATAGAAAAGAATAAGAGCTCTCCTATACAAACATTAAAGTACTGTTTGACTAGAAAATGAATTTTACATTTTCCATTTTCAGTATGCATGTCAAATGACGTGTGAGGGGAAAATAAATTGGAAAATCCTACTTATTTCAATAAAGGAGTAAATGGTAAGAGGTAAGACAGTTTTTTATTGTAAACCCGCTTTTGAGTCAAAATAAATTTCAACTGAACTTAGAAGATCAAAAGCAAGACGAAACGACTTAGAAACTTGAAAGCATACTTGAATAAAACGGAGAAACAATTGGGAAAGTTTCATCCAAAATAGAGCAAAGGAAACAACTCGGCACCGAGTTATTTGGCTTGGTGCCGAGTCATTCTTCTTCCCCGTTTCACCTCCTAAACTTCATGCAACTCATTCTCTACTCTATCACTTCGTGATCAAGTGTTTTTACAGAGTTTGGACGACTAATTCCAAGGGATGAAGAGGAAAAAGCCAGGAAAGCAGGATAACTCAAGTATAGATGGAAGGTCACCGAAATCAACCAAATGTCAAAGGAAAAGAGCGTGGAACACATCAACTTGAAGATAGAAGAGAAGAGCAAAAGAGTTGGGGTAATCTCTACTAAGCGAAATAACTCGGCACTGAGTCAAATGACTTCGTACCGAGTTATTATTTTAACTCAGTGGACTGCGAGTTCACTTGTGTGACGTTGGGCTAACTTCTGAATTTCGGTTCAAGCGGGCTTCTGGACCTGTACATCTGTTTCCCGATAAATACCAGCCTACCTGCTACCAAAAGAGGATTTCCTCCAGTTATCTTACTTTTGGATCGGGATCTTCTTCTTCACCTCTAAGTACATCTCCTCCATTAAAGTCACCTACGATACTACTATTTGATATTCTAGGACTTAGATCGGCAAATCTCCGGTACTGGTAACTCTCAAATAATCTAGAAACTTTATTGTAAATCTGAGATCCACTAGATTATGGTCAGATCTGATATAACCAGCTGTAATCCATAGAGATAACAACTAACAACAAAGATTAAAGTGGATGTAAGCTGGATATTACGTCAAACCATTGTAAAATGTATCTCCTTTTACTTTCCTGCGTTTTCTTTCTTTTTATAGAACTGATGCTTTCATCTGATTTTGGATGTTGGTGTCATTTTTTACGTCAACGTATTGGTGCTTTTACTGAGAAAGAACTAGATTTGAAGACTTGAAGCTTGAATATGAGATTTGAAGAAGATGAAGAAGCCTAACACCAGATCCAAGGCTGGAGGAAGCCATCCCGAGCCTAGGGGGCAGTCAAGATATGTCCACAAATTCTCATCAATCCATCTACATGACCAGAGAGGATATGGAGAAAATGAAGAAGGAGAGGCAGGATGGAATGATAACTAGAAAACAAGAAACGGTTGAAGGATTTCTCCAAAGGATGGGACAATAAGGAATAGTTGCAGCTGTTGGAACTCAGAACCAAGGTCAGAAAGCAAATGCAAGAGCATATGGAATTAGAGCGGAATAAGCTAGAGTGATGCCCCCACCAACAGAACAACTCGATAACGATCCAAATTTACTCGGTACCGAGAGAACTATCGAAGAGGCAATGTCGAAGTGGCTGTTGGGATGCCGGGGATGGATAACACCGGAGCTAGAAATGCGAATCAGAATGCGAATGGTCAATGATCAGTGGAATATGTGCCAAAACTTCCCCGTAGGAACAGAGGATAGAATGAGGCCAGAGAAGTAGGTCATAATGCTAATGTGCAGCAAGAGGAGTATGTGGTAGAGTATATGCTGGAGTTCTCCTACAAGAGCAGGGGACATAATGCAGTTGGTTGTCTGAGACTTCCGTTAGATGATAACAACAGGATGACTGAGATGATTAGAAGAATAGTTAGGGGTGGACCCCTAGACCAGAGCTTGGAGCCCATTTACTTCTATTATTTGAATTGTAAGGAATCCTCCTAATTTCAAGCTTCCAATGCTGCAAACGTAGGATGGAAAGATGGGTCTGACGGGCTATTTGATTTGATATATCCAATATATGAATTTGTTTGGTGCTTCGGCGGAGGTGATGGGATGGTGGTTTCCATTATATGTAATAGATTTGGCAATGTTGTGGTTTAGACTATTGGAGAATGGATACATTAGTACGTAGATCGACTTGGTAAATAAGTTCTTGGGACAGTTCGGAGTTCATGTTTCACGACCGAAGAATGTGATGATGCTGCTGAGCGTTAAAAAAAAGGCCTAGAGAGACCTTGAGAAGCTATTTGACAAGATTCAATACGGCAACTGCAGCCGTTAATAAGCCGTATCCGTCCATGATTTTAATTATTGCAGTATCTGGAGTCGCAAGCAAGACCGACTTCAAGATTGCTTTGAAAATGGATCCACCAATGGATCTCACGAAATTATACTATGAAGCTGAGAGATATTTGCATCAGGAAGACGCTGAAGCTGAGAATGCTAAAATTAATGTTGTGGATGACATAGGATTGTCCGAAGCAGGGAACAGAAAATAAAATGAAAAAGAAGAGCTGATGATCATGACTTTGGGGAGTCAAAACGATAAAGGAGGGAGTCAAAATTCTCTTTCTACATTGATCTAACTGAAACCCCGAAGAGGATATACACTATGCCACAAAGTGAATCAAAAAACATCGATCACATAACATACGGTAAATTTTATATTATCCCATTTTTTCATACAACATATGAAAAAATCATCTGTTGTGTGACACAATTGTGATCAAACAACATTTGTTTTCATAAAATATTTATATGTTGTTTGATTGAAGTTATCAAAAAATTTAGTTTTGTCTCCATCTCAATATTTTGGTTTCGCTCTCAATATTTTCGTGACCGCGTGTTCCTTAATTATTTCCCTCTTCTCTTTCTTTCCATTCCGTCTTCTCATAATTTATTTCCCTCTTCTCAAAATTTTCCCTCTTCTTAAAATTTATTTCCCTCTTCTCAAAATCAAATCGACAGAACCCTAAACTCGGCTTCTTTTTGTCTTCAAGCCGTCTTTTGGAATTAGGGTTTTCTAATCAAAGCGCTGATTGATAACGAAATCGCATGTGTCCCTTTATTGATTTTGATGGTAATCGAAGCGGCGAAACCCTAGTCTAACTTGTTCATTACCGATTCTTCTAGCCGTTTTCCATTGTCGAGAGATTTTGATGGTAATTGATTGGTATGATTTTCGCCACTTTTGATTTTGTATCGTTCTCGACTTGTTTAAATGTCGATGATGAAATGGGTTTTATAGGGATTGAATCCCTATACTTCGATCGAATGATTTTCTGAAACTTGCATGACTTGTTCATTGTTTGAATATATTGCGATATATTCTGCATCCTCTAATATATATTTGAATATATTTTAAATGAATTTTGACATTGGTTGAATCCCCTTGATTTCATACTTGACTATTAATTTTTGATCGATGACTTGATGCTATTCTGACTTGTTTAGCTTTGTTTATGTTTTCTAATTGATTTTTCTGATACTGATGCTTTACCTGATTTTTTCACTTCATTGTTTCGCTGGTTCGAGTATCTTTGTGCTTGGTTGATTACTGCAAATCCTTTGCTTGTACATGACTGCACCTTAGTTGATCTTGTTTTGTTGGCTACTGATTTACCTTGCTTGCACCTTAGTGTACATGACTGTTGTACAAGGAAATGCTGACTGGTTGGCTACTGATTTATCTACATATTGTTGGCTACTGATTTATCTACGTATAGTTTTGTAATCACACTTGTCCCTGCCTTATTTAAGGCAGTGCCAGTGCACTGCCATGAACAAGGAAGTGCACACTGCCTCCTGTTGCTACTGATTTGCTTTTGATTTTGATTTTCCATGGTTTCTTGAGTGAGTCAGAGTATGTGTGTTGCACTTGTATTTGAATTTCCGGTTATTGATGTTGTACATGTGTGCTTTGGTTTGATTCATATACTTGCTGCCTTGTGAGAACCTATGGCTGTTTACCCATGTACTTGTATATACTTGCATATTTATTAGTGCACATACTCTTACACTTGCACCTGGTTTTCATCTTAGTGCATGTTGCTCATCTTGTACTACGTCTGTATGTAGTTGTATGTTCATATGTACACTCGAGTTGCCTTGAGCTACTCTTTTGTGCTTTATATACTCTTGAGTTGTAGTCTGAACTTGTACTTATTTTGGTTCCTTGTATGCTCGATGGTTTGGTTCCTTCCCTTGTTGTTTATATGTGTGCACTAAGTTTCTGGTGCATTTTAGTCTGTTTCTATTTATGCTCATGTTTGGTTTGTTGTACTTACTTTTGGCATTTTCCCTTGTTCATCTGGTTATGCAATTGACCACCCTTGTTGAATTGCTAAAACCTATTTTATGATATGTGCACCTGAGTTGAGCCCGAGGAGGCTTGGGCTTGACCTTGTGCACATTTATATTGCATTGAGCCTTCAAGCTTGACCTTTGCAACAATCCATGAGATTTAGTCGATGCCCGACCTTGTGATATCCATAGTGACACACTATGCATATCATAAGTTGTCCATGCACATATATATTTGTCCCTATCTAAAACATAAAGAGAAAACAAAACCATAAACTGAGGCAATATTAATATTCAAATTCAATTTTATTTTCGCAATGTAGGTTTGTTTCCTTTTCTATTTTACTGCGTTATTTATTTGACAGGTACAAGAGATGGCTGGACATAAGCTGGAGCAAACAAATTAAGATCAACATCAAAAACAAACTCGAGTGAGTGTGAGTGAGTGTAGAGAAATGTTGTATCTATGAGAGTAATAGTGAAAATTGTATTGTATTTGAAAATGTAAGTATAGTGGAAGCCAAATGTGTGTTATTTGAATTTAATTTGAAATAATTATTGTTTAAACAAAATTATGATTCGTTTATTTCATTCTGTGAACAACATATAGTGTAATTGGTATTTATATTAGTCAATATTTATATGTTGTCTAATAGGAAATTCTAGAAATGATACTATAATATCAGGCAACATATGGCTTTTTTGTTGTGTTAGTGCATAGCAGACGACATGGCATATCTATGGTCTGATGTGTGCAATGAGACGACATTGGATTTAATGATAGATATGCTTTCAGACAACGAAGCATATCTGTCATATGATGCATTTTTTGGCATAGTGATATCTGGAGACAAGGGACAAATCCCCAATCGAAAGCCAATAGGAGAGAACCCATTGATCAGAACAGAAGGTCTGGAAAGTTTTGCATCTTCCATGAGCTGAAGGGGCATGAAACGAATGAGTGTCGATGCCTTCGTGATCTGATAGAAGATATGGTCTTGAGCAACCAACTACAACAGTATATGAGGAATCAAGCTACGATGGTGCAGGCGGAGCAACTACCATCTGCGGTGAATGCATCAAGGAGCAACCAGAGATCTGGATCGAGACTCGTAATCCCATGATAGGGATGGACGAGAGGCAGGTTCACTTCTCGTGCTTTGCATTTTGCTTTGTATAATTAAGATAATAATAACCTCAGACCACTTACACATGTACGAAGTCTGGATTGGTCTCTAGGCATGCTCTGAGTCGGATGTCTAGGATGATTATTTAGGACAACAATAACTTCGGACCACTTACATGTATATGAAGCCTAGATTGATCCCCAGGCACCCTCTGAGTCATATGTCTGGGATGGATAATTAGGGTTTCCACTTGTTTTCTTTGATTTGAATACTTGACCCTTGAAAAATCAACATTGAATGTGATGACTGATATTGGTCGCTTTAAGTCCCGTCCGAAGAGGCGGGACCAGAGTGCATGGTGCAAGCTCCCTTGTTGGAGAGCAAGTGGACGAACTTGTATGATGTTGATCGCTTTAAGTCTTGTCAGGAGAGACGGGACCGAAGTGCATGGTGCAAGTTCCTCTGCCGAAGAGCAAATGGATGAACTTGTACGATATTAATTGCTTTTAGTCCTGTCCGAAGTAGCGGGACCAAAGTGCAGGGTGCAAGTTACCTTGTCGAGAAGCGAGTGGATGGACTTGTACGAAAAGTAAGTCAACTGATCGTAGAGTGAGTGGATGAGCTTGCTTGGTCGTTGGGTCTCCGTGCCGGAGAGCAAGTGGATTGGGCTCAACAAGGATACGAAGAGATTGAAACCCTAGATTAGGCGATAACCGTTTCAGAGAGATCGAAACCCTAGATTGGGGGATAAACGGTCCAGAGAGATCGAAACCCTAAATTGGAAGATGAACGGTCTGACAAGACCAATCCTTGGAGCGGACGCAAATTTGATAAAAGGACTTAAATGCCTTGTAATTAGAATAAAATAGATAAATCTCGGATGAACATAGAATGACTTTAATACATGATGTGATAACTCTGAATGAAATCAGAATGATTATGATGTATGGACAACACTTAAGCAAGGGCTGGAGTTCTTAGTCATAATAGGTTTGGAATGACCTTTGATTTTCAAGAGAACCCGAAGAAACCAGACAATTCGCTAAGATTGGGATCAATGAATAGCCAGAGAGCTCAACCGTCAAAGACACATTTTTGGAACTTATTCTCGAGCAAAACACACCTAACATTCAAAAGACGTACTTTAGGGGGCAAATGTTAACCTGCTTTTAAGCCAAAATAAGTTTCAATGGACTTAGAAGATCAAAACCAAAATGAAACGACTCGAAAACTTGGTAGCACACTTAGATGAAGCGGAGAAACAACTCAGGAAAGTTTCATCCAAAATAGAGCTAAGGAAACCATCAGCACCGAGTCATTTAGCTTGTGCTGAGTCATTTTTCTTCCTCGTTTCACCTCCTAAACTTCATGTAACTCATTCTCTACTCTATCACCTCGTGATCAAGTGTTTTCCCAGAGTTTGGACGAAAAATTCTAATGGATGAAGAGAAAAAGCCAAGAAAGCAGGATAACTCAAGTATAGATGGAAGTTCACCAAAATCAACCAAATGTCGAAGGAAAAGAGCGTGGAACACATCAACGTGAAGATAGAAGAGCAGAGCAAAAGAGTTGGAGCAATCTCCACTAAGGTAAATAACTTGGCACTGAGTCAAATAACTCTGTACTGAGTTATTATTTTATCTCGGTGGCCTCCGAGTTCACTTGTAAGACCTTGGGCTGACTTCTAGACTTCAGTGCAATCAGGCTTCTAGACCTGTACACCCATTTCCCTATAAATATCCGCATACCTGCAGCCAAAAAGGGATCTTCTCCAGTTCTCTAACTTTTGGATAGGGATCTTCTTCTTCTTCTTCACCTCTGACCTCACTTCCATTAAATTCACTTAGGATACTACTATTTTCTATTCTAGGACATAAATCAGCAAATCCCCAATACTGGTGGCTCTCAAATAATCTAAAAACTTCTTTATAAATCTAAGATCCAGTAAATTATGATTGGATCTGATATAACTAGTTATAGTCCAGAGATATAACAACAAAGATTAAAGTGGACGTAGGCCGAAGATTACGCCAAACCGCTATAAAAATTCTTGTGTCTATTTTTACTTTTCTGCCTTTTCTTTTATTTTGACTGAACTGGTGTTTTCATCTGATTTCTGGATATTGGTGCCATTTTTGGCATCAGCATTGATATTTCCTAAAAGATGGAAAACAAGAAAAAAATCATTTTCAATCTTACATGTTAAAACCATTTTTCGAATCGCCCGTTTTTCATTCTCTCCACATCTTCCGTGTATTTTGAAGTAGACGGTTGAAAAATGAAAACACAAAATTCATTTTAAAACCAAACATTACCTAACTCTTTAAATCCTTAGTCAAATTCAAAGAAAAAAAAAACAATTGAATAAAAGTTTCATTTTGAATTCATTGAGCTACATCTTTAGTTGATTGAACCACCATCAAAGTTGATTATTGTTAAAATTTTGTCTAGGGAATTGGTTTGGTAGGTAGTGGTAACCATGTCAGTTTGATATCTGGATCTGGGTAGTTAGAGTTTGTGATGACGTTGGGAATCGATGATGAAAGAGAGGGTGTGGGGTGGGGATCTGGTGGAAATATGGTCGAGATTCTGATTTGCATTGGGTACATTGATTTTGGTTATGTAGTGGAGAGAGGTTATATTCTAGTCGTTAGAGGCTGAAATGATGTTGGAGTATGGTTGGTAATGAGGCGCACGATTGTAACCACTCTTCCTTAATGACATTAGTCACAAGCTATGAATAATCAGAAAATCCTACTTCCTGCTAATTTCACCAGATTCTAATCATGGGATCACCCGAGAAGATGGCTGAAAATGTCAGAGGTGGAGCAGGCTCAGGACTTGGAAGAGTTGAGGCCCGATGAAGGAGATAAAAAGATGTATCACTATGTGCATGTTAGTGCATTTTCTTCCTGTGCAACCACTGCTTATTGATTGACCCTTTTGTATTTAATTTGGGTTGTGTTGGGCAAATTTATGCAGTGTAAATAGGTTAGCCTATTAGTTAGGTTAAGTTTGCGTTATTATGTTGAATGGTGCATGAGTAAACCTATATAAGGATATCTTTTATAAGGGTAAGTGTAAATAAAAATCATTTCTCATTTTCCTTTTACTTTCTGTGTATTCTCTTCCTCTCAATACAATCTTCTTGCTTTCTTGTTCTTATTTCCTTCTCTAATCTACTTCCTACGCTCTCTCCGATCTACCTTCCGTCCTCCGTGATCATGTACTTTGCTTAAACCTCCTTTCTTTCTCCTATAATCTCACATAACCTCAATTCTACCTACCCTAATCCCCTCACAATCATTCACATTGATTAGTAAAAACACCACATTCTTCATAATCAACCATGACCAAAACTGCAGAAAATCAAGAAGCCAACGGAATGGTATCAGAGCATTCTTCTAGAATGCATCAGACCCCCAGAACACCTCGTCCAGCAACCCAGTTCTGATCAATCCCAATCAAGATCAGGATGAAGCATGGAAAAGGCAAGAAGAGATAAACATCTAACTTCATTTTCTTTAAGAAATCTGGAACATGTCACTCAGGGTTTAAGCACCAGATTTGAAGGTATGCACAACATCTTGACTACCTTTGCTCATGATATGCAACAAATCAAAGTTCAAACTGCAACTACCCCTCCTACAAATCATCAAGAATCAAATCATGGTATTCTTCCAAATCCCTACTTTGCTTCTTCTTCAACTACCCTTCCACCAGTACCCCTTCTCCCCCAAATTCAAGAAACCCCATCCCAAACCCAAGAACTGCTGCTAACACTACCCTTAACCTTTTCTAGCCCTAAGAACATTCTAAAATAAATAGATATTCCCTATTGCCTTCCCCAAAACTTTACTTTCTAGTCTTTAAAGGGGATGATATGGTATCTGACTGGCTAGACAAGTGGAGCAGTTCTTTAGGTTTCACCAAACCGAGGAGCAATATTGGGTAGAAGTATCTTCTTTCTACCTCAAGAAAGAAGCTATGCTATGGTATCATTGGTATACTCGTAACATGCCAAACTATGAATCATGGCTAATCTTTAAAGAAGAGATACTAATCAGGTTTAACCCTGAGGATATGGAGAGACCATATGAAAACCTTGCAAAACTCAACCAATAAACAAGAGTGCTATCATATCTCAGCAAGTTCGAGAAACTACAGGCAGTCATAGAACCCCTACCACGTAAATTCCTTCTTGATAGATTTATCGGTGTACTTAAGGAAGATACTAGATATAATGTATTAACATCTAGACCTGTTGATTTTAGAGAGGTAGTATCTCTGGCTAAAATGTTTGAAAGCAAGTGGAATCACACCAAGAAAAGCCATAAAACTTCTTATGTATCCTTACCTTCTTCAGGAAATAGCAGTACCCAAATTGTCCCATATTCCAAGAACCCTACCAATACCACACCAAACTCAAAACCTAAGGAATGGGATGGTACAACTTTAGAGAATTTAGCAGAAAGAAAAGGCCTAATTCCCAGTCAATTGATAGAGATGAGTGTTAGCCCTTGAGATGATGGTTTTGATGACAACAACCTTAGAATAGATTATAAAATATAAATACTAACATTACAAGTTTAGATATATATGTATTTGCAGGATCTAACCATGCATGTATCAAGAATAAAGACTGTACAGTATAGAGATTCAAGATACAGAGATAGAAGGCTCATGAGTATCAAGATTATCAAGAGTTCAAGGTTAAGTCTGTCTTATTAGGAATATTTGTTAAAACTCATAGAAAAGCACTGGCATCTTAATATCCAATTTATTCGTGGAATGGAATCCACTTCGAGCCCGTTAAAGGGATGGAACCCTAAGTGGGATGGAACCTACTAAAATCTAGTGGGACATTGTTTTGTATCCACTAATTTTAATTCAAAATGTTTTTACAAAATTATCTTGTTTTCAAAATGATTTCAAAACTTTCTTTTTAAAAGATTCAAAACTCTCTATCCTGATTTTAAATAATTTTAGCCTCAAAACATCTTTAATTTCAAAGTCAAAATACTCCTATTTTTAAATATCTTTTCAAATAATATATTTAACTTTTAATATTTATACTTAGATTTAAATATAAAATTATAGTTAAATTATGTATATATTGTTCTTTATATTTACTTATGAATTTCAACTATATTCAAGTATATTTATAAAGTTTTAAATAGTTTTTATATAAGATAAATATTGTTTTTATAGAAATTCAAAATATCATTTTTGGCTGAGGGATGTCGACATGCCCCTAGGTAGTATGTCGACATAGTGACAGTTGAAGTTCAAATTCAAATTTCAAAAGAAGTGTCTATTCGCCATAACTCTTCGTGAATGGTCATGGCTGTTGGTTTTCTATAAATAAGAGTCAGTTTCAACGAATTTTCAATCATATTTTTTTGATTTTCACTCCTCTTCATCTTCCTCATTTCTTATTACAAAATCCTACCATTACTCTGCCGAAATCAACATCGAATCATACTCGATTACTTCTAGTTTGATTCTCCATCACTATCTCTACAAGGTTCTCAGTGCTATTTAGAGTTATAGGTTTCTTTGTAATATATTAGCGAGAAAAGGTGTGATTGTAGCCTTGTAAATCAATCAAGCGATAAAAGGTGTGATTATAGCCCTGGAAATCAATTGGGTGAACTTGTTGCCCGGTAAATCAAGTATCCCTACCCAGAGGATTGGTATTCTGGAGGGAATACCTCATAGCCTTGAAATCGAGGGTTGTAATTGTTGAATTGTTTTTGAAAGGAAATCCATACTTAGTTGTGCGGGACTGGATGTAGGGTAACTCCGAACCAGTATAAAATCCGGTGTGTTCTTTCCTTTACCGCTTTTACTTTATATTTGCATATGTGTTTGATTCTGTGTTCATATCTGTGTCTAATTAGTGTATACATTGTTAATAAAGTTAGATAAACTCAAAAAGATTAACAAATTTCTTAAAACACTATTCACCCCCCTCTAGTGTTAATTCTAGCCTTAAGATCCTTAATCCGCATTTCTCACATTTGGTATCAAAGCTTTGTTTTCAAAAGTTTCATAATCTGAATTTTGAAAAAGTTTTTTTTTTAAAATGGCTATTTTTGAAAAATCTGTTAAAACTAGTTTAGAATTGTTTAAATCATCATTGTTTCATGAGTCTGCATATGAATGTTATTCAAATTCTAGTTGTCTACTCAAATTTTATAATGTGTAGGAAAGATGCTTTATGGGTATTGAGGAATCAATCCACAATGGACAATCTGTGCAGATCAAAAGGAATAAGTGGATACTTGATAGTCGTTGCTCTAGACACATGACTGGTAATCCAGATATGCTGAATAATGTTATATACAAAGACGGAGGACGGGTTAACTTTGGAGATAACTCGAAAGGATACGTGATTGGCATCGGCAATGTCGGTAACTCTAAACTCCTATTATTACTAATGTTTTGCTAGTTAAGAATCTAAAACACAATTTGCTAAGTATAAGTCAACTATGTGATAAAGGATATAAAATTAAATTTGAAAAAGATAAATGTCATATTGAAGATAATAACTCAACCATAATATTTGAGGGAACTAGGAAAAAGAATATTTATATTCTTAGTATGAAAGTTTCAAATGATAACTTATGTCTTTTGGCAAATACAAGTGACCCTTGGATTTGGCATAAGAGATTTGGACATTTGAATTTCAAACTCTTATCTAGACTGTCAAAACATGATCTAGTAAGAGGTCTCCCTAAAATGAATTTTAAAGTAGATAGTTTATGTGATGCATGTCAATTAGGAAAGCTTAGAAAAAGTTCCTTTAAATTAAAAGATATGATTTCAACTTCAAAAACCCCTTGAGTTACTTCATCTTGATTTATTTGGTCCATCTCAAATTTTGTCAATAAATCATAGTAAATATGTTTTTGTAATTGTAGATGATTATTCTAGATTTACATGGACAATATTTTTGAAACATAAAAGTGATACTTTTGAATGTTTTAAAAACTTTACAAAAAGGATTCAAAATCAATTATCTTTAAAAATTATAACTATTCGTAGTGATCACGGTGGTGAATTTGAAAATGAAAAGTTTGAGGAATTCTGCAATAAGAAGGGAATAACTCACAATTTCTCATTTCCAAGAACTCCACAACAAAACGGAGTAGTTGAACGTAAAAATAGAACGATTCAAGAGTGTGCGAGAACTATGCTTTCAGACAGTAATTTACCAAAACACATTTGGGCAGAAGTTGTTGCTACCGCCTGTTATATTTTGAATAGAATTTTAATTAGACCTTTAACTGATAAGACACCTTATGAAATTCTTAATGGAAAGAAACCTAAGGTATCATACTTCAGAATTTTTGGAAGTAAATGTTTTATTTTAAATACAAAAGATAATTTGGATATGATCCTAAATCCGACCAAGGAATCTTTATCGGATATTCTAATAGAAGTAAAGCTTATAGAGTTTTTAATTTGAGATCTAACACCATCGAAGAAACAATGCATGTTTCGTTTGATGAAAATTTAAAAGATTTTGAAATTACAAATGATGAAGAGGATTTAATTACTCAAAACCAAGAGTCAACTGAAACTAATAATGAATTAAATCATCCTAATAAAAAGATTAGACTATTAAAAGATCACCCTACAGAAAATATACTCAGAGATATGCAATCTGTTGTTAAAACTAGAAATCAACTAAGTCAAATGAGTAATGTAGCTTTTATATCATCTATTGAACCCAAAAATCCTAAAGAAGCATCAACTGATGAATCATGGATTTCTGCTATGCAATAAGAATTAAATCAATTCACTAGAAATGAAGTTTGGGAACTCATTCCTAGACCTGAAGATAAAACTATAATTGGAACTAAATGAGTCTATAAAAATAAAATGAATGAAAAAGGTAAGGTCGTTAGAAATAAAGCACGATTAGTCGCCCAAGGTTATTGTCAAGAAGAAGGTATAGATTGTAACAAAACCTTTGCTCCTGTAGCAAGATTAGAAGCCATTAGAATTCTACTTGCTTTCGCAAATCATAATAATTTCAAATTATTTCAAATGGATGTTAAAAGTGCATTTTTAAATGGATTTGTAAAAGAAGAAGTATATGTTGAACAACCACCTCTTTTTTTGAAGATAAAAATTTACCAAACCATGTGTACAAACTTAAGAAAGCTTTATATGGTCTAAAACAAGCTCCTAGAGCCTGGTATGATAGACTAAGATCTTATTTATTACAATCAAATTTTGAAATTGGTAAAATAGATAATACTCTTTTTATTAAAAGAAATAAAAATGATATTCAACTAGTTCAAGTATACGTAGATGATATCATTTTTGGTTCAACTAACTTCGAAATGAATAAAGAATTTTCTAAAATAATGACAAAAGAGTTTGAGATGAGTCATATGGGTGAATTAAACTTCTTTCTAGGATTGCAAATAAAACAGTTAGATAATGGTATTTTTATTAGTCAAGTAAAATATGCTAAAGACCTAGTTAGTAAATTTGGTTCGACTACTGCGAGTGGATAACCCACTCCCATGGGAACCAATGAGTACCTTAGTAAAGAAGATCTCTCGAAAGATGTAGATCAAAAGCTGTATAGAGGAATGATTGGATCACTACTCTATATCACTGCTAGTAGACCTGATATCATGCATAGTGTATGTCTTTGTGCAAGATATCAATCTCAACCTAAAGAAACTCACTTAAAAGCTGTAAAACGTATCATAAGATATATTAAACACGCCTCTGATTATGGCTTATTTTATCCTAAAAACGATTCATTTGATTTAATATCTTACTGTGATGCTGATTACGCTGGTTGTAAATCAGACTGAAAAAGTACAAGTGGAACTTGTCACTTTTTGGGACATTCTCTAGTTTCCTGGTTTAGTAAAAAGCAAAATACAGTTTCTTTATCAACAACTGAAGCAGAGTATATTTCTGCTGCTTTGGCTTGTTCTCAAGTAATATATATGCAACAAACCTTAAGAGATTTTGGATTAAATATCTCAAAATCGCCAATTTATTGTGATAATACTAATGCAATAAATCTATCTAAAAATCCTACTCATCATGCTCAAACTAAACATATTGATATCAGACACCATTTTCTCAGATATAATATAAGTAGAGATGTAATTACTCTCGACTATATCAATTCTGAAAATCAAATTGCTGATATTTTAACAAAACCCTTAAATGAATCTACATTTACTAAATTAAGAAGAGAATTAGGTATTTGCTCTTTAACTGAAATATAAAATATAAATAACGAGTATAATTAAAATTAATTAAAAAAAATTAAAAAGGCAAAAATACAAGGACCATGTCGACATCCTCACTAGACCCATGTCGACATATAATGATTTTATTTTTAAAATATTTTCCCACCAAAATTCAAAAATTTAGTTATATATTCTTCTCTATTTCGAATTCTTATTCATTCTCTCTGGTTTCTCTTCATTTTCTATTCTGAAATATATATAATAATGGCATCTTCCTCTAAATCAAACATAAAACCAACTTTCTTATTCCCCTCGCCTACTTCCGGTCCGTGTCAACAATCAACGCTCGCTCGTGTAACAAAAATAGAGGATTCTCTGAAGGATACCCTTCAGTTAATGACTGAAATCCAAGTGATGCAACTTCGAATGGCCAAAGAACAAGAGAGGCAAGGCAAAATCCTTAGGAATTTGCAAAAATTTCTAATGGATAATCATGCCAACCCAATCTTGATTGACGAGGACTCATCAGAAGACCATGTTCAAGAGGCCAGCGAAGAAGAAGAAGAAGTAGTAGTCCCCATGGAAGAAGCGCACGTGGAAGACAATGACAATGTCGTTTGCGTTGGCGAAGTGTGTTTTGACAAAGATGGAAATCTTGTCGAACAACGTGGAAATTTCTGTTTCCACTATCCAAATTGTTCGGTTCATAGATCTCCTATGTTCAAAAACACACATTAGTTTCTTTTCTTCCTTTTCTATTTGTTGTTTGTTTTTGTTTCGATCTCTACGAAAAATGTAAATACAAACGAATAAATAATAAAAAATGTGTGTTCTTATATATGTTCTATTAACAATATTATTATTCTTAGTTAGGAGAGTTTGTAAATTAGGACTAAGTATTGATTATGTATGATAACACTATCATTATAATCACAAGTAATGTAGTCTTAGTTTCAGGGGGAGTTATATAGAGTTATATAGTTTAAAGTTATCTAGTTTAGAGTAAGTTTTTGTTGATGACAAAGGGGGAGAAGTATAAAATAGGGTAGTTAGGCATAGATTAAGGGGGATTTGTTAGTTTTAGGGGGAGTTATTAGGATAGAAGTGATATTTTATAAACAAAGGTTGTCATCATTATAAAGGGGGAGATTGTTAGTCCTTGAGATGATGGTTTTGATGACAACAACCTTAGAATAGATTATAAAATATAAATACTAACATTACAAGTTTAGGTATATATGTATTTGCAGGATCTAACCATGCAGGTATCAAGAATGAAGACTGTACAGTATAGAGATTCAAGATACAGAGATAGAAGACTCATGAGTATCAAGATTATCAAGAGTTCAAGAGTTCAAGGTTAAGTTTGTTTTATTAGGAATATTTGTTAAAACTCGTAGAAAAGCACTGGCATCTTAATATCCAATTTATTTGTGGAATGGAATCCACTTCGAGCCCGTTAAAGGGATGAACCCTAAGTAGGATGGACCCTACGAAAATCTAGTGGGACATTGTTTTGTATCCACTAATTTTAATTCAAAATGTTTTTACAAAATTATCTTATTTTCAAAATGATTTAAAAACTTTCTTTTTAAAAGATTCAAAACTCTCTATCCTGATTTTAAATAATTTTAGCCTCAAAACATCTTTAATTTCAAAGTCAAAATACTCCGGTTTTTAAATATCTTTTCAAATAATATATTTAACTTTTAATATTTATACTTAGATTTAAATATAAAATTATAGTTAAATTATGTATATATTGTTCTTTATATTTACTTATGAATTTCAACTATATTCAAGTATATTTATAAAGTTTTAAATAGTTTTTATATAAGATAAATATTGTTTTTATAGAAATTCAAAATATCATTTTTGGCTGAGGGATGTCGACATGCCCCTAGGTAGTATGTCGACATAGTGACAGTTGAAGTTCAAATTCAAATTTCAAAAGAAGTGTCTATTCGCCATAACTCTTCATGAATGGTCATGGCTGTTGGTTTTCTATAAATAGGGGTCAGTTTCAACGAATTTTCAATCATATTTTTCTGATTTTCACTCCTCTTCATCTTCCTCATTTCTTATTACAAAATCATTCCATTACTCTGCCGAAATCAACATCGAATCATACTCGATTACTTCTAGTTTGATTCTCCATCACTATCTCTACAAGGTTCTCAGTGCTATTCAGAGTTATATGTTTCTTTGTAATATATTAGCGAGAAAAGGTGTGATTGTAGCCTTGTAAATCAATCAAGCGAGAAAAGGTGTGATTGTAGCCCTGGAAATCAATTGGGTGAACTTGTTGCCCGGTAAATCAAGTATCCCTACCCAGAGGATTGGTATTCTGGAGGGTATACCTCGTAGCCTTGAAATCGAGGGTTGTAATTGTTGAATTGTTTTTGAAAGGAAATCCGTACTTAGTTGTGCGGGACTGGATGTAGGGTAACTCCGAACCAGTATAAAATCCGGTGTGTTCTTTCCTTTACTGCTTTTACTTTATATTTGCATCTGTGTTTGATTCTATGTTCATATCTATGTCTAATTAGTGTATACATTGTTAATAAAGTTAGATAAACTCAAAATGATTAACAAATTTCTTAAAACACTATTCACCCCCCTCTAGTGTTAATTCTAGCCTTAAGATCCTTAATCCGCATTTCTCACAATGAGGAGATGGAATTTTTGTTATGGTTATAAGGAAAAGTGGCACAAGGACCACAAATGTAAAAACCCCCAAGTCTATATTTGGAAGGAATCATGTCACTTGATGATAATGACAGTTTTGAAGAACTTTATGTAGATGAAGAAACTAAGCAAACAATGAAGATCATAAAGAAAAAACCCTTTCTATAACCCTGTAAGCTATGCGTGGCATACCTACATTATCTACCATCAAAGTATAAGGAAACATACGTGGCACGCTAGTACAAATTCTTATTGATTAAGGGTATACACATAGATTTATCCATGATCAACTAGCCCATAAACTGAAGCTCAAAGTAAATGAATCCAAAATCTATGAAGTTGTGGTGGCTACTGGAGAAAAGTTGAAGGGATCGGGTGTCTGCAACAATGTAATTCTCAAATGTCAGGGTTGCAAGATGCAAGTAGACTTGTTGTTACTCCCTTTGGAAGGTTGCCAGATAATTCTTGGTGCTCAATGGATGAAAAAATTAGGAGAAATCACATTAAATTTGGACAAACTCAGGTTTTCTTACAATAACAAAACTTATGTGTAGCAAGGTATTAAGTAGAAAAAAATTAAGATGGTTAGTAAGAAGGCAATAGATACAGAGCATATTCAGGTCAACTTACAATGATGTTATGCTCATAGGAAAATACTCATTCACTAGAAAAGTAGAAAATTTCATCAAACATACCCCGGGAAATTAATGAACTTCTTTAGCAATATCCTAAAGTGATTTGCAGTAGATCCTTACTGCCTCCTAAAAGAATACAGGATCATAAATTCCCTTAGTACATGGAGCAAAGCCAGTGTGTTTAAAACCTTACAGCCACTCTCACCATATCAAGAATGAACTGGAAAAAATAATTAAGGAGCTACTTGAGACAGGAATTATCAGGCACAATAATAGTTCTTATTCTTCTCTAATGGTGATGGCGAGGAAAAAGGATGGAAATTAGAGACCATGTATAGACTACAGAAGTATGAATTCTCTAATAGTAAAGGATAATTTTCTTGTTCCTTTAATTGATGATCTTTGTGATGAACTATATGGAACTAAATATTTTTTCTAAGTTGGATCTTAAATCAAGCTACCATCAAATTAGAATGTTTGAACCAGATATACATAAAACAACCTTTAAAACGCATGATGGACATTATGAATTTATATATGCCTTTTGGTTTAGTAAATGCTCCATCTACTTTCCAATCTCTCATGAATGATATTTTTAGGCCATATTTAAGGAAGTTTGCGCTAGTATTTTTTGATGATATACTAATATATAGCCAGACTTGGTCTTAGCATACAAAACATCTCAAGTTAACTTTTCAGGTTTTGAAGAAAAAATCAACTAATGATCAAGCTTTCCAAATGTAGCTTTGTAAGAGAAACTATTGAATATTTAGGCTATGTCATATTTGTTCAAGGAATTGCATTGGATCCCAGTAAAGTGCAAGCAGTGATGGAGTGGCCATTACCTAAAAATTTAAAGGCATTAAAAGGATTCCTAGAGCTAACTGGTTACTACAGGAAGTTTATAAGGAGCTATGGACTTATTGCTAAACCCCTAACCAAAATGCTAAAGAAAAATGCTATTGTGTGGACTTTAAGAGGCAAGGCAATCATTTGAACAACTAAAACAGTGTTTGATCCATCCACCAGTATTGGCAATGCCTGATTTTCCTCAACCTTTTATTCTAGAATGTGATGCAAGTGGGCAAGGCATCGCTATAGTGTTAATACAAAATGGGAAACCTATAGCTTACCTCGGCAATACATATCATGGAATAAATTTTGCTCTCTCTGCTTATGGAAAGGAATTAATGGCCATCACCATAGCTACTAGGAAATGATCTCAATATTTAATTGGTAGACAATTCATTATCAAGACTGATCATCAAAGTCTCAAATATCTAATTTCTCAAAAGCTACACTGGAATACAAAATAAATGGCTAGCTAAATTGCATGTGTTTCACTATAAGGTGGAATATAAAAGTGGCTGGGAAAACATTGTGGCACATGCCTTATTAAGGAAGGAGGAAAACTTCATGGAGAAGCTTCAGGTACAGGCAATCTTAGTAGTTCAGACACTTTGGTTGCACTAATTGAAGAATACCTTATTAGCCTCTAATTGATATCAACAACAGATTTCAAAAATTAAGAATAAAGAGCTGGCTAAGAATAAACACAAAATATTAGACAATTTAATATTCTATAAAGGTAAAATTTTGATTGATCATCACATGGGTACCTTACTACAAACAATAATTGGAGAACATCACTCCACTCCTTTGGGGGCTATTCTGGAATCAAAGGTACAAATAAAATAAAATAGGTCTTCTATTGAAAACACATGAAAAGAAGTGTTGAGTACTTTATCAAATTTTTTGGCACTTGCCAGAGAAATAAAGGGAAAACGTACTTGTACCTAGGTTATTGAATCCTTTACTTATACCAGAAAATGTGTGGGTAGGCATCTCTACGGATTTTATAACATGTCTACCGAAGAGCAACAAATATACAGCTATTTATGTAGTAGTTGATATATTAAGTAAGTATGCCCACTTTTTTCCTCTCAGTCACCCTTACACAGCCAAAGATGTTGCAAACATATTTTTTTAATGGGGTCTTCAAGCTACATGGAATGCCAAGATCAATTGTGAGTGATAGAAATGCTTTATTTACCATCAATTTTTGGCAAGAATTGTTTAACTACAAGGGTGCAATCTCAAGATGAGCTCAGCATATCATCCCTAGAGTGATGGACAAAATGAGGTGATTAACAAGATTCTTGAAGGCTACTTAAGATTTTTTGTATGCCATAAGCCTCATGAGTGGTCTAAATGGTTATCTCTGGCTGAGAGCTTACACAACTATGTAGTTGCACCTTAACTGTTAGTTAAAATGTCAAGTCAAACTAACACTTAATTCAAATAAAGACAGAACAAATTCTACACTGAAATCTTGGTGAAAACAAATAAAAATGCAGAAAAGTAATGACCCAAAGAATTTACGTGGTTCAGATATTAAGAAATCCTACGTTCATGGGGAAATGTCACTTTCTTCTTTATATTTCTTGGTACAGATTTTAATGGTAGAGAATGCAATGCTTTTGCTTTTTTTTCACCTTAAAAATAAAAATCAGATAAGATCCCTTTCTTGCTATAGTGCTTTTCCTACTTATAATATAGAGATGCATGTGGATCGCCACCATCCTTCTTCCATTCTTTTGTTTATGCCTTTGGATCTTGACATGTGTTATCTATCTGTAATATCTATTTGATGCATGTGGATTGTTGGCATGTCTTTGGTGGGAAACTCTTATTTGAGCGGTTGAATTTTTTGTTTTGGCGGGATATCTAAAATTAAAGTGGGAAGTTCTAGATTGGAATGGGCTCTGAGTTCTCCCTCTTTGAAGGGTGAATAACTTAGGCATTACTTACTTTCGTAGGTGTGAATGCGGCAAGCTGAAGTCCCTTTTTTCTTTGGGGTGAGTTGTGCCATCTTTATTGCTTTTGTCTCAAAACATGGTTGCTCCTTTGATCTACCCTGAGAATTGATGAAATTTGCAAGGTTGGTTAGGGCAACCAGGCTTACATGTGAAGGCAATCACTTTATGTGATTACATGCTGAGCTACTCTGAGCGATGGACTGCACAGATTATCGATAAGGGAGACTTATATCTTTGCCACCTATTCGTGAGCGTGGATCTATGCTGGTGCACTGTTTGAGTGGCCCTGTGTGCAGCCCTTGAATCGCTTGTGACTTCGTGTGATACTACTTAGGTAGCCCCTCAGTGAGTGAAGTGTATATCGGTACTTGGAGGTATTAGCAATGCATAAGTTTTGGAATAATATTGGGGGTCTATTCAGCCCTTTTGAGTACAACACAGTCTTCTTTCTGTATCCATGTCTTAATGGAGGAGCATCGTGTCACTTCACTCTTTCCTAGTGTCAAGAGAAAGCAGGGGCAACACATCCCTATTTTCTTTCACTACATGATTGTTAACATGGTTCTACTATCCGTTTATATTGGATTGTGAGTGTAGTGTGTTGTTGATGCCATGTCTTACGTTTTGATGCCACTTATATAACTCCTTGTGTCGCAGCGCAGTGCAGTATTTAACGTTTTATTATTATTTGGGATTTTGGTTACATTGCAGTTTCGGGTATTATAGTTGTAGATTGTTTGTTACACCCAATGGCCGTATTCAGCTTTGGGCTCAGTATCGTAATGTAGCACTGGGATTAGGGGAATCGATATAATTTGGGACTTTTGTTGTTGTCTTATAATTTCTAAGTGCAGTATTCTTTTGACTTCGCTTTATTCTTTGCTTTTCCTTTCACAGTCCAACTTTATTGCGAGGGCATTCTGTTTTGACCTTGATGCCTACGTCATATCGTCTTTCAAAAGGATTCGGGAAATACGAGTGTAACACCCTCCAAGTCCGTAGCGATCGCATATCGACGTAGACTTGTATTCATTGGCCTTCACATTCCGTCATATCCATCTACTCCTTCTTTCCTTTCACCAAAGGAATAAAACTTTGATAGTTGTTTCGTGTTTAATGCTCGTGCACACGTGTCATTCTCTACTTGGCCACTTCCTTGAGTCATTGTAACATCGCCCTCTTCATTTTCTCGGTGAATCCGTCTCGATCTTTACACTTATTATCTTTGTTATTTAATTGATTGGCATTTCACAAACTTCCTATTTATTTCGATTGTGCGGCTAGCGTTAGGATGAGGGTGCGTATATATGGTTTTATTGAATTTGTTATTTGACGATGTAGTTAATGATACGTTCTCCCATTATAATTACAATATGTTGCCTTTCGATATTTATTATTATTATTATTATTATTATTATTATTATTATTATTATTATTGGAAGTGCATGCAGATGTGTAGAACATTTAACCTTGTGCAAATATTTAGAGAGAATGGATAGAATTAAGTAAAACTGAATAGACCTTAGTTTCTGATGATTACCTAGCAAGCTTTAAGCAATTTCTAGAATTGTGCATGTTCTGTAAGTTGTAGTACGTTCCATGCATTGCTTTTCCTTGTCATTTTCTGGATCAACCTCTTGTCCAGTTCATGAATGTTGAACTGCGCTTTTGACATGCGTATTCTACTACATGTTTGGCGTGACTAGCCCCATGTTCGGAGTCAGGTTTACGTTCGTGCACTTGGCACGGTCTACCCCGCTATTTGGAGGTAGACTATATTCGACTGTGAAGACATGTCGCATATTTATAACTCTTTCAAATCATGCACATGCTTTTTTATAACTGGTTCAGACTATCTAATATCCTTACGTCTAGTGTGGTTATTTAATAGAATTAACATAGGGATATTTTTATACTGGTTTGGGCTGTCCAATATCCCCATGATCGGTTTGGTTGAGAAAGTCAGACTGCGCTTTATGCAGCTTTCTTTAGATAGCTGGTTCGGCCCGTCTAATATCCCTATGTCCAGTGTGACCATGTTAACAAAATTAACATAGAAAGGATTTTATACCGGTTCGGGCCGTCTAATATCCCTACGACCAGTTTGGTTAAGAAAATCGAGCTGCCTTTTATGCAACTTCACCTTGATAGCTAGTTCATGCCATCTAATATTCCTACGTCCAACATGACTATGATAACAAATTAACATTGAAAGGATTTTTGAACTGGTTCAGGCCGTCTAATATCCCTACGACCAGTTAGTTGAGAATGCTGAGCTGCATTTTGTGCAGCTTTGTTTTGATAGCTGATCCGGACCGTTTAATATTCCTACTTCCAGTGTAATTATTTATGCAGTATCGAAGAGATCAACACAAAGAGATTTTTATACTGGTTTGGGCCGTCTAATATCCTTACGTCCAGTTCATTATATTTTTACTCTTTTCACAATAATAGTTACAAAGTTTGTTACGTGTATGTTGCAAATCATACAAAATAAGGCCTGAGGTACTCAGAATTCCATGTTCTTGGAACTAAGTTTCCATTAAGTCTCGATAACTGGTATGCCCCGTTAGTCAATACTTCAGCCATGACTAATGGACCTTGCCAATTTGGGCCCAAAGCTCCATCTATTGGGTTTTTTGTGTTAGCAATCACCTTTCACCGTACGAGATCCCCTTTATGTTAGCAATCATCTATTGTGTTAGCAACTACCGCTTCGTTCCTTCTTTCCTGAATGAGATATAGGGAAACTTCATTCAACTTTTTATTCTTTTCTACCGTATATGATATTCTTCCGTGTGATGGGATTTCTACTTCGACAGGGAGCATGAATTCATATCCATGTGTTAATGAAAAAGGAGTATGGTCTCTTGAGGATCTATTCGAGGTTCATTAGGCCCGTAATACTAGATATAGCTTTTCCATCCACTTTCCCTTAGCTTTCTGCGGTCTTTTCTTAAGCAACTTCTTAATGGTTTTATTGGTGGCCTCAACCTATCCATTTGCTTGTAGGTGTGCGATGGAGGAAAAACTCTTAATTATGTCATTCTTCATATAAAGCTCTGCAAACTTCTTACTTTCACGCTAAGTGCCATTGTCAGAAATTATCTTTTGGGGGATCCCGAATCTGGCGATTATGTTTCTTACTACAAAAGTGACTATCTTCTTTGTAGTGATCGTGGCTAAGGGTTCCGCCTCTAACCATTTGGTGAAATAGTCTATTGCCATTATGACATACTTCACCCCTCCCTTTGACATAGGATGTGGACCTATTAAATCTATACCCCATATGTCAAATAACCATGGACTGGTAAGTGGGATGAGCTTGTGGGTTGGCTATCTGGGGATACTCGTGAATCGCTGACATCTGTCACATCTTCTTACGAATTCCCTCACATCCTGAAGCGTTGTGAGCCAGTAATAACCATGCCTCAATACTTTCTTTGCTAACTTGGCCCCTCCTGAATGATCTCTGCATTTGCCCTCATGTACTTCCCTCATGACTCATACCCCCTCTTCTTTGGAAACACATCTAAGACAAGGGGTTGAGTACCCTCTCTTGTATAACATGCCATCAAAGAAGAAGTAGTACGAAGCTTGATATCTTTATTTTGGTATTCATTTCTGTTTTGGGGGTAGGGTTCTATTTAGCAAGAATTATTTGATGGGAGTCATCCAATTGTTCTCGTCGGTTTGCTAAAGTGCGACAACTGGGGATTGCTCCTGATTTTTTACTGTTTCCTGATCTTGAGCCCCTTGAATTACTGAACGCTGGGCTCGAGTTAAGGTCAGTAGTCTTCCAGTGCTTGACCTTTGATTGCCTTTCAAGGACAATAAGTGATGTCGTATTGACTGAGCTCCATCGTTCATTTCAATAAGCGGCCCGATGTGTGTGGCTTTGCAGTATCTTCCTTGGGGTATGTTTGTAAGGACTTTGATGGGATATGCTTGACAATAGGGTTGCAACTTCCTTGCTATAAGAAGCAGGTTATAAGCTAGCCTTTCAATGACTGAGTATTTCAGTTCTCGTATTACTACAAAACTATCAGCTTTATCAATTACAGCTAAATAAACATAAAAGACCTCACTTGTTACCAATTTAGATAGTATGGGAGTGTTGACCAGATGATCCTTTAGATTTTAGAATGTGGCTTTGCATCTCCATCCATTCAAAATTTCTCCCTTTTTTTACTTGATCGAAGAACGAGATGCACTTATCCATTGCTTCTGAGGTGAATCTACTCAGTGCTGCCACTCTGCGATTTAAGCTCGTAAGATCCTTCAGTTTATCTGGGATCTCCATCTTTCTTATGGCTTCGATCTTCTCTGGGTTTGCTTCTATGCCATGCGCACTTACTATGTAATCCAAGAACTTCCCTAATTGAATGACGAAGGTGCATTTTAGAGGGTTCAGCTTGATATTGTACTGCCGCAGGACTTCAAATGTCTGCTCCAGGTCTTGAATGTGATTCGATGCTACCTTTGACTTGACCAACATATGATCCACATATACTTCAACATTCTTTCCAATCTTCTCCGAGAACATTATATTGACCAACCTTTGGTAGGTCGCTCCTGTGTTTTTGAGTCCAAATGATATAACCTTATAGAAGTACATTCCTATGTCTGTTACGAAGCTGGTATGCTCTTGGTTGGCTCAAATATAGCTATCTGATTGTATCTTGAGTATGCATCCATGAATGAGAGCAGTTCATGTCCGCTGGTTGCATCTACTAACTAATCAATTCTGGGTAAAGGGAAGTTATCCTTTGGGTAGGCCTTGTTGAGGTTGGTATATTCAATGCAGGTTTTCCGTTTTCCATTGGGTTTCTTTACGAGCACTGGGTTAGCAATCCATTTTGGGTAATATACCTCCTTGATGAATCCAATTTCCTTTAACATTTTGACTTCTTCGTGCGGGGAATTGCATCTCTCTTGATCTGAGGTCTTGTGCTTTTGTCTGGCTGGATGGGCATCTGGATCGATGTTTGGTGCATGACAGTTGATAGCTTGGTCTATTCCTACCATGTCTGAATGAGTCCAGGAAAATACATTTGTTGATCTTTTTAGGAAGTCTATCATCTCAACTCAGGGTTCTACACTAAGGTTCTTTCCTACCTTGAGTACCTCAGTGGGGTCCTATTTATCTATTTGTACGTCTTCAAGATCATCTACTGGCTCTAACTCTTTCTTGGATGCCCATAATCTTAGGTCTATCTCACTTTCCATTTCTTCTTCTAGTGGTGAGTTCACTAAGGATGCTTGTTTCTAGGCTTCTTCGAAGAAGTACTGTAAGTAAACTAAATTATATTTATCAGTGTCAATCATGTGCATATATGTTCTTTTCTCTTTCTTTTCGAATTTTGGTGTCGTAGAATGGTCTACCTCAGCACCAGTTTTTGTGCTCTGTACTAATGCAGTTCTTTGAATTGGTTTAGTTTCTTGTTTATTACTATTATGGAAAATATCAGAAGAGATGGCAGAATAGTTTGAAATAATTTTATTGCTAAAGTTAAGAGTTACATTGTATAGTTCCCTAGCTAAAAACTATTCCCTTCTCACTGACCCTATCCTAGCAGGAGTATTGAATTTCATAAATAGGACTTTTTGAGAGATGATTTCCCCTAAGTCAATCAGAGCGGGTCTTCCCAAGAAAGCATTGTATGGCGATGGCTGATCAATAATTAGGAAGCTTGCATGGAATGACTTATGTGGGGGGCGGTACCAGTTGTAACAAGCAAACGTGCTGATACCATAGGGACGGTAGCAGTATTATTGAAACCATATATCGGTTCAGGACCGGGTTTTAGGATCTCCGATGTTAGCTTTATTTAATCATATGCAGACTTAAAAATGACATTCACTGAGCTTCCAGAATCGACGAAGACTTTCTTCGTAGTACAATTTGATATTTGTATGGTGATGATAAGTAGGTCTTGGTGTGGGAACACGACTACTACTACATCAACTACCATAATATATTTCACTTTAATTTTTTCTAAAACACCAAAAATAATTTTCGAAGCTTTAAAAAATATTTTAAAGCCATAAAATCAATCGATCGTCAAAAATATAGATCATGGAGCGAATTTCTCCAAATTCATTAACAAATCATTAATATAAATTTTTACCTTGCGGCCGAGTCGATTTCCGTTGAATTTCGGTCATCTATAAATGCACACACACACCAAATAAAAATTTAGGATCCATCTCGACCAACAGTTCTAATGAGAGGAAATACTCTCAACTGAATGGCCCTAAGAGATGTGAAATATACAAATCAAAATGCAAACGGACAACATCTCCTTTGCATTTTGAACAATTCAACTAATACAAAACTCCACCATCAATCATCAAACTAGCATCCAAACCATTCAGTTTCATCAAATAACCATCAATTTCAACAAAACAAACTGTATCGGTATATTCATCAAGGCAATAACTAATTAAAGTATGCAAGTGGATTTCTATACTAGTTATAGATGTGAATAAATAAAATTTACTCACCGATATAATGCAAGACATATGAATTTGCTCGACCTCCCCTCGACATAGTTGCACAACATCGGCACTTGCTGCTCTATCCTCAGTAATTGACATCCACAACCAACGAAACGTCAAGCTCCACTTGGAAACCACCCGGTCAGCCAATAACTCAAGCGCTACATCACCAGCCTCACACAAAAAAATTCACTCGACCGCCCTTGCCTTGCATCACACCACTTCATCGCCACTATGGTCGCAACCTCCCAGAATCATGTGACCTCCCCAAGCCGCCTACCATGATTGCGCCTCCTCCCTTGTCGACCATTGATTGCAACTTCACTAGTAATGATACGTGACTTCAGTATTCTTTCGGTTTTTATTAAATTGAAGTCGCAGTTCAATTTTGGGGGGCTTAGAGTTTGGGATTTGGGAACGGGTTGCTTTTGGTAGGGGATTTGGCAGCATTTGTGAAGGAAGAGAAAATTCTAGATGGGAAGGTGGGTTTGGGCCTTGATTTGTTTGTCTTTTATTCTAATTTTAACTTAATTTTAATTAATTCCCTTCATATTTCTAAAGGAACCGGGCCAGCTTGCAGCGGAAGAAATGGGTGAATTTCAAAAAATTTACCATTTGGGATCATTAATGGGCCTATGAAGTCTAAATGTACTTAGCTCTTATGTAAATTTCTTTTAAATAAAATCAATATTTTATTTAATACCATATTTTGTTTATTAATTTAATTCTAAACCAATCAGGAATAGAATATAAAAATAAGATTTGAATATATCAAATATATTCATTTCTAAATTGTGTGATAGAATAGTTAAACATAAGGAAAGTATGATCAATTGATAACATGATGTATATGAATAAATAAGAATAAGTTTAAAGGCAATCACATAAGGGACAAAAGGGAAAGAAATAAAAGGTGACAAAGATCATTGATTCATCTTTCCCTTTTTGACAAGATTTATGTAGTGTTCAATTAGCAATCAATGAATCTTTATGACATAAGAATAGGAATAGCCAACAATAATTCATATGCATATACTACTGCCTCATTTAAAATTGTTTGATATTAATAAAGCATTTAAATTATACAATTTGAAATATAAACATTAAGTTTCATATGTACATATACATATAAATGTAATTATTTGTATATAAAGATTAACCCAAAACATCTTAATTAATTCAAAATAAACCATATTACATTTAAATTTTCTAATGTATTTATGAACTATGTAAACTTAAATTAGTTAATAAAATATAAATGTATACAATTAAATCAAGAGATTCGACCTATATGAAAATTATTATTTTTAAACAAAAGTGAAACATACTAAACTGAGCAATATATTAACAATCCTTTGAATACTTAAAGAAATATATTAATCATGTCAAATACGGTAACAAATTTATAAATTTATTGTAGTCAATTTATTATTAAAGCATCATTTAATCATGTGTGGGTTTCAATGACAATAAGATGCAGATAATAAGAACAAATAAACTTTCAAATCTAAGGAGATTCAACCTATATGAATAAATAATTTTTGTCTTATTATTATAAAACAAAAGGTGAGATATACTGAATTAAGCAATATGTTAAAATCTTTTGAATACTTAAAGAAGGGTAATTTTGATGTCAAATAGGGTAACAAATTTAGAAATTTATTGCAATCAATTTATTATCAAAACATCATTTAATCATATGTAACTTTCTATTACAGCACAAATGCAAATAATAAGAACATATAAACTTTCAAATCAAAAGAATTACACTTTGATTTGAATGGTTAAACATGTATCTAAAATTAAAATATTGTCTAATCATATACAAGTTTAAGTTTTGATTTGTCTAAAAAATCCAATAAATTCATATAATAAACAATTCAAACTACATAAACCATTTTCAAACCAAATAAGACAATATTATACACATATAAATTATGATATTCAATTTTATTCATTAAAACACTATATTAAAATTATTAGAATAAGAAGATCATACTTTAATTCCAAAACCTTGAAGTATACCTTGAAAGAATGAATTTTTCCTTTAGATATAGCCAATGAATCATACCTTGAGCGATGAATCAAACCTCCTAGATTCAGAAATCAGCCTCCAGATATTGCAAGGATTAAGAAACAAGAACCATCTTGAATTTATTTGTTTTATGAAATTTTTATTTTCACAGAGGCCATTAAAGGAGAGGAGGAGATCTTAAGAAAGAAAGAAGAAAAAATTGTCTGTCTCAAAAAAAACATGAATGAACATGAGAGAGAGAATATGTTTTAAAAGAAAACAATAAAATCTTTTCAATTTCCTCCTTTAAAATCTTCCTTATTTAATTCCAAAATTAAATCATCAAATCATCTTCCATCCTCTTCATATATTCGACAAAATAAATTAAAGAGAAAAGGACAAAGTTCATTTCATAAATGATATTTAAGTGAGTCATAAAAAGGAGATTTATTTTCTTTTTTTAATTAATTCCTCCTTTAGATTTTCAAATAACATTTTAAACCTATCCCTTTTTTCATCATGCATGTGGGCCTCAATGAGAAATTCTAAAAAACACTTAGCAATTAATCTATTTAAATCCAATTTAAATATTTTATTGATATCGAATATCAATAAGCACATATATAACTTTTATAGACGCACTTTATTAAGAACAAATTCAAACAAATCAAATAAAGTTTAATAATTAATAATTCACAAATATTAACTAATTTAATTAATTTACAACAACTCATAAATTAAGTAAATCATGTGGTTCATTCAGAGTATTCATTATTATGGTTGTGCGATTCAAAGGTGTAAATTCAGTCAACGATTAATATCGAACTATTCGAATATTAATGTTCACACGTCACTTAGCAAGTGGTGTGACATTTTGGTTAAATTTATTACTTACACATCTTTTGGTGAAATCCAATTTTACTTATTATAAGCGGTACCTCATAGTGACAATTATTTACACCAATTCTCTTCGTCAAAACTATATCACATTAGGACTTATGAAATTTGGTAATGGTCAAAATTCCAATATCATCCACATTCAACTTTATAATCTAAAAATAAAGCCTTTGGTTCAATAATAATTATTATTATTAACCGAACTGCTCTAGCCAGAGACTTTGACTTTGAGTTAACATAAGTTGACCGTGATACTAACCTTATATAACCGAGGAGACGAATCCTCTCTTGAATAGTGCTTCACTTCTAATGCTTTCACTCGACCCAACTATAGTCGTTCGATGGACGTCGTGCCATGATTTAACTATAATCAAAGCGGAGCTTCCATATTGAAGATCAACAGTATTCTCAAGTCGAGAGAACTATGTAAATTAGTCACATCGATATTCTTTGCTTGACCTTAGGACATAACCCATTGGTTCCCCTAGCAGTCATGAGTAATACACTGTCCAACTTTTGGAGAGCATTACATACTCTAGCCTCAACAGATATATCGATATCCAGTCTCGATACATCTTGACTAGGAATATTTATAATGGTATATTTATTTTCAATGTGATAAATTACTCATGGTTACAACACTTTGTAACTACTATCACAAAACATACCATTTATGGATTTTCTATTAAATATACTTTAAATTAAATTAATTAATTAATATAACACATTATATCAAGTATATAATAGAAAGAAAACATCTTTTAGTTTGAACAAGATTGGTCATCGAGTTAGATATATGTAACAAATTACATAATTGTCTCTAGGGCATACCCCTAACTCTATCAATCTCCCACTTGCACTTGGGGTCAATTATGGAATCTTATTCCAACTTCTCCAATCAGTTTTCTCAAAACCAATTGGGTCAATCCCTTTGTGAATGAGTATGCTACTATGTTTTAATTATCTACTCTATCAATCAACTCTTTCCGACAATGATAAACTGTTTTATCACGTGGAACAATTCAGAGTATGTCTCTCGACTTCTAGTGAGCTCTATTTTTTGTTATGAACTATGTTGCAACATTGTTATCATATAACAACGTTATAAGATTCTCAACATTTGGTATCGGCTCAGTTATAAATTTCTGCACTTATAATTTTATATACATTATTTTTATTGCGGCAACATTCAAGGGTTTTACGTAGCCTTTTTTCATTGAATAAGCCACAGTCTTTTATTTGGAGCATTTTCAACTTAAAGATTCTTAACATGAATATATTATTGACATACTGCACTCATGAAGTTTGAGTTTGAACACCCCTTCATTAAGGAGTTTTTGTTTCTGTAAACAATTATCTAGTATTTCATAAATACACGAGAACACTTCAAACAACCATTTAGTGATATCAATTTGGATTTGATATTTGTTCATGTATCAAATACATAAACAAATAATGATATCATAAACAACATAACATGTATGGTAATTCCTTTTGCTGGTGCAAAGGAATCAATCTTACATGTTTCGTATTAAACATTTTAATAAGGTGTCCTTGCATATCATTTGGAACATTCCGACATCTTTTATACTTACTATAAAGGACATCATTTATTAATCCAATTTTGAGTATTAAACCAACTAAGGCTGATTTTAACACAAGTACGTCGTTAAAATCAACAACGTGTTCTTTACTTATAGTTTAGAAATATCAATGTACCTTTTAACATTCTTTCTATGAACACACGCTTCCTTTGCACGTTGATTGAAAATCAAACTCTTTGATGTTTCTATCAAAATACTTATTCATCCTTGATGCTTATAAAATGATACTTTCATACCATTTTTTGGATCATATCCAAAGACTCAAAAGCTCAATATCGCTCTCATTGACTTTGAGACATTTTTGGTTAATATGTGTAAATAGCTTTCTCTAAATCGTTATTTAGAATTTTCAATTTCAATACATATGTACCAAAACACTAAGTCTTATCAAGCGATAATTTTGTGAATAAATCCGAATTGGCTTGAGCATGTTGAATACTGAATTTATTACGCTATTTTCAACAATTGAAATTTGTGGTATTATTCTTATTGACATTGCTCATTTAATTCCAACTGCATTAGTCTTATTCATAAAGACATAATCGCGGTCGATGGATCATATCCTTTCGGTTACGGCCACCAAAAACATATTTTGATAGTGTACTTGGAATTTTTTCAGATTTGCGCATCATACCTATAGAGTCAACACTCTTAATGGTTTAATTAAACAACCGAGAATTATATATTTTTGACATTGATAAGAAACTCATAGTTTCTTTTCAACATGCGACAATGCTTATTAGACATTCTAATGCGATGTGTTCATTTAGGTTAGTTAATTTCATTTTATCTCATCTAATCAGTTCTATTTATGGATCATATCTAATTCCATTTCGCTACCAATAATTCCTCAAAGAAATTCCTTCACAATGAAGTTGGTATTTCTTGAAACAACAATTGTTTCTCAGTACAACGGAATAGGTATTCATAAACATTACATGAATTTCTTTACTTATAAAACTGATTTGGTTGTAGTTTACAAAACATAAGTTCAAAACATGAATATGTCATCCAATGACAGTCTTTTCCAAAATCCTTTTGGGGAGATTCATACAAGATCCCTCATGAACAATTATTACGTGCAATCTTTCAATTCGCACAACCTGCCAACTCCTTGGCCTAGGATATGATGGAGTTTCTTATAAACCCTTATCTTGTGAGATTTTGTAAATTGTTATTTAGATGAAACAATATTAACCTTTTGTACTACTCTTAAGTACATTACCTTATAGAAAGAAACTAGCCCAACTTCACTCATAATTAATCATACATTGTCCAACAAAGTTCGATTACTCCTTATTGATGCGTCATTATATATCACATGGAAGAGTGACTTTTGAGATTAAATCTTTATTCATCTTAGGTACGTTCGGAATGGTTTTCAATATACTCACTCATTTGATCAAATCAAAACATTTCTATCGCATATTATTTTATTTACTTCTATTTTATACTCTATGAGTTTACCATAGACATGCTACATGTGTATCAGATACACATGTCCATGTCGATGATAACTCATCGGTGAATATGAAGAAGTACGTGGAACCGCTTCGGTATTAATAGACTTACGATTGTATACATCTATATGTATCAATCCGAAGAGTTCATCAACTCTTATTATGGTCCCACTGAATGCATGCATAGCCCTTAATTGTTTGAGATATAATTAATCAGTATCATATGATTCATCATCATATAGTAAAATTATTTCTCAAAACTACAGCTTAGTCTATAATTTCAAAATAACTGTAAATAATATTAGATACCTCTGTATTTTCCAATAAAAATAGTCGTTATTTCATATATAATGTTTGGTACATTTTACAAAAACGTTTTTCGTAATTTGATGCAATCAATAAGTGTTATATGACATACTCCCATTATTTCTGCTATTACTATAACAGTGTACTTAATTTGGAGGTCCATCATTCACTTAATATAAATTATTTATCTCATATACTACAACTAGTTTACAGTGGAGAGTTCTTTGATCAAATATTCTGAACTCAAAGAAATAAATCTCATAGAAAAAAAATTTCTATATGAAAATACATTTCGGAATAGCAATCATATTTCTTATTCCAATGTTAAGCATCAATCATTATTATCACAATTCTTGTTTCGAATGATTCTTTATGAAGAAGAAGTGATCATTCACTCTCTTCATTCCAACTGTACCTTAAATCACATATACCCTTGTACATTCATTTTCCTTTCTAAATATCAAACCATTCAAAACAAAAACCCTTACTACAATATCTTAACGAACTCTTTACAAAAGCACATTCAATTATCCTTATTTCAAGGACATTAGATATGTTCCGCTTTACGTAAACTGATCAAACTAACATTAGTGATCGAGTTCTTAGATTTATATAGTAGTTTTGGTCTAGCGTTACATCTAACATGATACGATCCTTTTGTAATCAATCGAATTAAATGCTCGATCTCGCACTAAGGTTTATTTGGTTTTTCAGATGAACTAATTTCATCAAAATATTGTACATTACAAACTTTGATCGTTCACCATATAACATTTATATGCAATTGTATATGGATCAAATATCCACAGTCTTATATTGCTTTTAGAGTTCGAAACTCATAGAATGCAATACATGGTCTTGACGAAATAAATGCGTAAGTGACCAAACCACGAATGTATTCAGTAGTTGTAAAATCAGGCACTTGCATGAGTGTTGAAACGTTAACATGCAATAGCAATTTAATAATGGGTATTGTATTTCCATTTGTCAACTTTCAATTCAGTTCATTTGTATGTGTTAAGTGATAAATGTTTTATCAATCATATTAAATGCATAAATTTATTATTGTAGATAATTATAACATTATTTAGCATATGTTCTTACAATATTAGAAAGGTTAAATGTTACCATTTCATTTTTTTAATAAGGCTCCCACTAGTCTTTTGTGTTTCTCTAAACCGTAAGATGAAACATAGAAGTCTTTTGACTTCACCGGTTGGTGTTAGGACTCGTCTGTCATGGTATTCTGACCTTGAGTTTTCTCAATAAATCATAGCCCCACAAACGATGGATAACTCCTTATCGGGTGTATCACATACAACTTCTAACCCATGTTTCAATGTCCTAACCTCATTTCAACTTTGAGTTTGCTTAACAAATCGAAAGAGATTATTCACTCATACCTACCATATCGCAACGGTCTAAGTATAGTATATGTACCTGAGTTTGCTCAACAAATACATATAGTTATCTTACCTCATCTATTCAATCTATTAATAATCTACACATAACATCCCTAGCTTGAGTTTGCTCAACAATTAAGAAGCATGCAAGTAATTTATTAATATATATATATGGTGAAGACAACATAATATTGAAGATTTATAACCTTTAATATATTATATTGAGTGATATCGACTTATGGAATAATGTATTTCACATGAAATACCCTCATGATTCAAGTGTCAAACACATCAAAAATCACGGTATACGTACATTTACGTATGTATTTATTCTTTAAGTCTATTTGGGTTTCTTTAATGTTCCACCTTTAGTTTATACATTCGTATCATATAAGTTTTATTGTTATATAACTTTTATATTTCATATTACTTATATGATATTCATATGTATAATATTTTATTTAATTAAATCTTATTTAATTAATTTAAATTAATTAACTCTTTAATTAATTTCATATTAGTATTCCAATACAACATTTATGTTGGACATATCTACTATAACCTTTATAGCATTTACTATAACCTTCATAATATAACACATATATCTTATATATGCGTTTATTTATTTAATTAATTAACATTTAATTAAACAATTTTAATTAAATTATATTAATTTCAAAATTTATCTTATATACATATATATGTATACTTATGTTATCTCAAACACTTTAAAATAACATAACATATATCAATATATATAATACGTGCATAAAAGTATTAATTAATTAACTCATTTAATTAATCTATTTTATTAATCTTATTAATAAATTTTTAAAAATTTAAATTAATATTTCAATAGTTTCAAATATTTTGAAGTTTTCATTACCTTTTCAAACATTTTGAAAATTTATGTTATATTATAACCTTTTATAATAAATATGTTTTTATTTTAAATTTAACTTTTGAATTTAAGATCATGTCTTAATTTTTAAAACTATTTTGAAAATTAGCCCAAGGCCCAATTCATATTGGGCCTTTTCTATTAGGGGCAACCTTTAGGCTCACACACCTTTTAGGTCAGGCAGGTAACCAGGTAGAACATGGTACTTGATTACCCAATTCCAATCCTAGACATCACATTTCTAAGCACCGTACTAAGTGCACGAGCTTAATTAGTTAGCCCTAACATGACTAATTTAGACCGCATAGGCTATTGGGCTCTGATACCATTGAAGGAATTGGGCCAGTTTGCAGCGAAAGAAATGAGTGAATTTTAAAATTTTTACCATTTTGGATCATTTATGGGCCTACAAAGTCTAAATGTATTTAGACCTTATCTAAATTTATTTTAAATAAAATCAGTATTTTATTTAATACCATATTTTGTTTTATTAATTTAATTCTAAAACAATCAAGAGTGGGATATAAAAATAAGGTTTGAATATATCAAATATATTCATTACTCAATTGTGTGGCAGAATAGTTAAACATAAGCCAAGTATGATTAATTGATAACATGATGTATATGAATAAATAAGAATAAATTTAAAGGCAATCACATAAGGGAGAAAAAGGAAAGAAATAAAAGATGACAAAGATGATTGATTCATCTTTCCCTTTTTGACAAACTTGATTTATGTAGCATTCAATTAGCAATCAATGAATCATTATGACATAAGAATAGGAATAGCCAACAATAAGTCATATGCATATACTACTACCTCATTTAAAATTGTTTGATATTAATAAAGCATTTAAATTATACAATTTGAAATATAAACCTTAAGTTTTATATGTTCATATACATATAGATGTAATTATTTGAGAATAAAGATTAACCCAAAACTTCTTAATTAATTCAAAATAAACCACATTACATTTAAATTTTCTGATGTATTTATGAACTTATGTAAACTTAAATTAGTTAACAAAATATATATGTATACAATTAAATCAAGAGATTCAACCTATATTAAAAAAAATTAAACAAAAGCGTAACGTACTAAACCAAGCAATATATAACAATCCTTTAAATACTTAAAGAAAGATATTAGTCATGTCAAATATGGTAGTAAATTTATAAATTTATTGTAATCAATTTATTATCAAAGCATCCTTTAATCATGTGTGAGTTTCATTTACAATAGGGTGCAGATAATAAGAACAAATAAACTTTCAAATCTAAGGAGATTCAACCTATATGAATAAATAATTTTTTTTTATTATTATAAAACAAAAGGTGATATATATACTAAATTAAGAAATATGTTAAAATATTTTGAATACTTAAAGAAGAATAATTGTGATGTCAAAGAGGGTAACAAATTTAGAAATTTATTGTAATCAATTTATTATCAAAACATCATTTAATTATATGTAAGGTTCTATTACAGCACAAATGCAAACTATAAGAACATATAAACTTTCAAATCAAAAGAATTACACTTTGATTTGAATGGTTAAACATAGATCTAAAATTAAAATATTGTGTAATCATATACAAGTTTCAGTTTTGATTTATCTAAAAAAACCAATAAATTCATATATAAACAACTCAAACTATAAAAATCATTTTCAAATCAAACAAGACAATATTACACACATATAAATTATGATATTCAATTTTATTCATTAAAACATTATATCAAAATTATTAGAATAAGAAGATTATAGTTTAATTCCAAATCCTTGAAGTACACCTTGAAAGATTGAATTTTTCCTTTAGATGTAGCCAATGAATCGTACCTTAAACGATGAATCAAACCTCCTAGATTCAGAAATTGGCTCCAGATGTTGCAAGGATCAAGAGACAAGAACCACCTTAAATTTATTTGTTTTGTTTTGTTTTATGAAAATTTTATTTTCACCGAGGCCAATAAAGGAGAGGAGGAGAGCTTAAAAAAGAAAGAAGAAAAAATTGTCTGTCTTAAAAAAACATGAAGGGGATGAGAGAGAGAATATGTTTTAAACAAAAACAATAAACCTTTTCCATTTCCTCCTTTAAAACCTTCCTTATTTAATTCCGAAATTAAATCACCAAATCCTCTTCATATATTCGGCAGAATAAATTAAAGAGAAAATGACATAGTTCATTTCATAAATGATTAAGTGATTCATAAGAAGGAGGTTTATTTCCTTTTTTTAATTAATTCCTCCTTTAGATTTTCAAATCACATTTGAAACCAATCCCTTTTTTCATCATGCATGTGGGCCTCAATGAAAAATTCCAAAAAACACTTAGAAATTAATCTATTTAAATTCAATTTAAATATTTTATTGATATCGAATATCAATATGCACGTTTATTACTTTTATAGACGCACTTTATCAAGTGCTAATTCAAACAAATGAAATGAAGTTTAACAATTAATATTTCATAAATATTGACTAATTTAATTAATTTACCATAACTTATAAATTAATTAAATCATGTGGTTCATTTAGAGTATTCATCATCACGGTTGTGCGACTCAAATGTGTAAATTCAGTCAGCGATTAATATCGAACTATTCGAATATTAATGTTCACACGTCACTTAGCAAGTGGTGTGACATTTTGGCTAAATTTATCGCTTAAACATATTTTGGTAAAATCCAATTTTACTTATTATAAGCGGTACCTCATAGTAACAATTATTTACACCAATTCTCTTTGTCAAACCCATATCACATTAGGACTTATGGAATTTGGTAATGGTCAAAATTCCAATATCATCCACGTTCAACTTTATAATCCCAACACAAAGTCCTTGGTTCAATAATAACAATTATTATTAACCGAACTACTATGGCCAGAAACTTTGACTTTGAGTTGACATCAGTTGACCGTGATACTAACCTTATATAACCGAGGAGACGAATCCTCTCTTGAATAGTGTTTCACTTCCAATGCTTTTACTTGACCCAACTATAGTTGTTCGATGAACGTCGTGCCACGATTTAACTATAATCAAAGCGGAGTTTCCATATTGAAGATCAATAGTACTCATACGTCGAGAGAACTGTGTAAATTAGTCACATCGATATTCTCTGCTTGACCTTAGTTATATTATATTAACCAACTGAAAACTATCGAATGAGTCATTCCATAGTTATCCAATAACTATCAGTACGTAACCCCTTGGTGCACTCAGCAGTCATGAGTAATACACTACCCAACATTTAGAGAGCGTTGCATACTCTAGTCAACAGAAGTATCGATATCCAATCTCAATACATCTTGACTAGGAATATTTAAAATGGTATATTTATTTTCGTTGTGATAAATTACTCATGGTTACAACACTTTGTAATTACTATCACAAAACATACCATTTATGGATTTTCTATTAAATATACTTTTAATTAAATTAATTAATTAATATAACACATTATATCAAGTATATAATAGAAATAAAACACCTTTTAGTTTGAACAAGATTGGTTATCGAGTTAGATACATGTAACAAATTACATAATTGCCCCTAAGGCATACCCCTAACTCTATCAACTTCAATATAACATTTTAATCTTTGTCATTTGTTTATAAAAATACTTTAAACTAGTTTTGATTATTTTAAACTTTATTTTAAAATATATACATTCCAATAATCAGATAATTTTATTGAATTTAATACTTATTTATTTTTATTTAATTAATCGTTTTTCTAACGTAAAGTAAATTTATGCTTTTAACTATTTCGATCATATAGAAATTATTTCCACTTTAAAGATATTTTACATTTTATTTAATCTTAGAATATTATCCAAAAATAATTTAATGATTTAATTCAATTTATTTAACCAAAATCTTTTATTAAACAGATTTCAAATAAATAAGAATTTATCATTTTCAAAATAATAACTATCAAATTTAAATAATTTTATTCTAATTAAATTTATCTATTTTAAGACGTAGAAAGCAGGGTTGTTACAACTCGGTTTTGTTCTAGTTTCTTCCCCCCATTTGGCATGTTGTATATCTGTCCAAGGGTATGCGTATGAGTGAGGAGAGTTTTTTTAGAGAGGTTTAATTCCTTTTGTCGCTTCGCAAGTGGGTGATATCCTTCTGCGTCCCTTTTCTTGTTATAGGTGGGAGCGGAAGTTCTTTGGGGTTGCGCCGCAAATCTGATTTCTTCCATTCTAATGTAATCAGCTGCTCTTTCGTAGAAAGCCTTCATGATATGACATGACTTTCTGCTATTTTTATCATACATTGCAGTTGTTCTTCTAATCTCGGCATGCGCCTCCATTAGTAATGCCTCTTCACTGGTCACTCCAATCTGGAGTGCCTCGGCTTTGAGTCATTTAATGAAATTGCATAGGCTCTCATTTTCTCCTTGCTTTACACACGGCATAGTATTGACATCTAGGGAAGCCTCTCTCCTGAATTGAATTGCCTTAGCAAATCGACAGATAGCTGTCTCCAAAATCGGACCTCCCTTGGTCTATACCTCATAAACCATCGGGAGGCTACACCGGCTGAGTACATGGGGAACAACTTACATTGGTCCATCCTTCCTACCTTTAGGATGTCCATGTAATACTCAAAAGTACAAAGGTGGTCGTTAGGGTTGGTAGTTCCGTCGAACTTGTCAATTGGAGGGCTTTGGAATTATCGAGGAAATCTGCTTCAATAATGGTCTCACTGAATGAAGGAAGAAACCCCTTCCTCTATTTTTCTCTGGTGCTTTATGTAGATTCTTGCTATCTGCCCTACTCAAGCTTTTAGTTGATGGATTTCGCTCTCTCTCGGGTCGACCCTTAGAAGCAGTGTCTTCATCGTCGATGGAGGATTGGGTTTGCTTTTCCAACAGTAGAGGGTTAATATTAGCCAGCATGGTTTTGATCCGGGGATTGGCCTGGATCTTTCTTTTAAGCTTGTATCAGATTTTGGGCCAGCGTCACCGTTCCCATCTCTGGTAGTGCCATTATTGCCCCTTGGTGAATATCTAGCTCAATAGATGAGCGATGGCGGTGAGCCGTGGAGTGTGGAGGTGAGGACGGTCTATGAGTAACATGTTAGGCCACTATTTTCTCCAATCCCTCCATGTGTTGGTTCATCTAGTTCATGAAAGATTGGAATGCGGCCAGGAGGGGGCCTATGGGGACTTCAGTCGAAGCGCCCTCTTCACTTTGGGCTTTCAAAGCCATGAGTGAGTTATTGGCAATCTTTGAAGCCAAGTGTAAATATTCTTGAACATGAGGGATAGGTGAATCGGTAGGATTCATGATACATGAAATAAACATGGGTAAAATCTTACTGGATGTAGGAAACGAATGGAGGTTCAACCCTCCTTCTAGTGCTAAAATGTTGGTGAGATTTTTGTCTCACCATACCCAAATGATCATGGATTGATTTTTGTACTAATTACTTCGAGGATTTAGAATCAACAAAGTTAAGTAATATTAATTTTACCTTTAGGTAGTAATTATGCCACCGAGAGCTTAAACAACTATATAGTTGCACTTTAACTATTTGTTAAAATGTCAAGTCAAAGCAAAACTTAATTCAAACAAAGACATAATAAAATCAACACTGAAATCTAGGTGGAAACAAATAAAAATGCAGAAAAGTAAAGATACAAAGAATTTACGTGGTTCAGATATTAAGGAATCCTACATCTACGAGGAAACGTCACTTTCTTCTTTATATTTCTTGGTACATATTTTAATGATAGAGAGTACAATGCTTTTGCTATTTTTCACCTTAAAAATAACAAATCAGGGAAAGATCCCTTTCTTGCTATAGTTCTTTTCCTATTTATAATAAACAAATGCACGTGGATCACCACCATCCTTCTTTCGTCCTTTTATTTCTGCCTTTGGATCATCTCATGTGTCATTCATCCGAAATTTCTATTTGATGCATGTGGATTGCTAGCATGTCTTTGGCCGGAAACTCTAATTTGAGAGGTTGAATTTTCGGTTTTGGCGGGAGATCTAAAATTAAAGCTGGAAGTTCTAGATTTGAATGGGCTCTGAGTTTTCCTCTTTGAAGGGTGAATAACTCAGACATTACTTACTTTCATGGGTGTAAGTGCGGCAAGCTGGTGTCCCTTTTTTCTTCGGAGTGAGCTGTGCTACTTTTATTACTTTTGTCTCAAAAGATGGTTGCTCCTTTGATCTACCCTGAGTATTGATGATATTTGCAACGTTGGTTAGGGCAACTAGGCTTCCATCTTTGAAGGAAATTGCTTTACGTGATTTTGTGCCGAGCTGCTCTGAGCGATGGATTGCATGGGTTATCGATGAGGGAGACTTATCTCTTTGTCGCTTATTCATGTGTGGATCTGCGCTGGTGCACTATTTGAGTGGCCCTGTATGTAGCCCTGGATCGCTTTTGACTTCGTGTGGTACTGCTTAGGTAGCCCCCAGCGAGTGCAGTGCATATCCGTTCTTGGAAGTATTAATGATGCACAAGTTCTGGAATGATGCTGGGGTTTATTCAGCCCCCTTGAGTGCAACACAGTCCACTTCAGTATCCATGTTTTGATGTCGGTGCATCGTGTCACTTTACTCTTTCCTACTGTCAAGAGAAAGTTGAGGCAGCGCATCCCTATTTTCCTTCACTGCACGTTTGTTAGCATGGTTCTACTATCCATTTATATTGGCTTGTGAGTGCAGTATGTTGTTGATGGCATGTTTTATGTTTTGATGCCACTTATATAACTCCTTTTATCGTAGCGCAGTAACATTTGTTTGTTATTTGGGATTTTTGTTACGTTGCGGGTATTATAGTTTTAGATTGTTTACTACACCATGTGGCTGTATTTAGCTTTAGGCTTAGTATCGTAATGTAGCACAGGGATTAGGGGAATCAGCGTAGTTTGGGATTTTAGTTGTTGTCTTACAATTTCTGAGCCCGGTATTCTTTTGACTTCGCTTTATTCTTTGATCTTCCTTTTCGCAGTCCAACTTTTATTACGAGGGCATCCTATTTTGACCTTGATGCCTACGTCATATTGCCTTTTAAAAGGATTCGGGAAAAACGGGTGTAACAAAACCTATATATATCATGTATAGGGGTTGTAAGTGTGAATAAAATCAGTTTTCATTTTCCTTTTACCTACTGTGTATTCTCTTCCTCTCAATACAATCTTCTTGCTTTCTTGTTCTCATATCCTTCTTCAATCTACTTCCTACCCTCTCTCTGATCAACCTTCCCTCCTCTCTGATCATCTACTCTCCTCAAACCTCCTTTCTTTCTCCTATAATATTAGCTAACCTCAATTCTACCTACCCTAATCCCCTCACAATCATTCACATTGATCAGTAAATACACCACATTCTTAATAAAACTGCAGAAAATCTGGAAGCCAACAATGATGAACATAGAGTGGGTGGTGGCAGAGTGAAAATGAAACCTGAAAGGGAGAACAGTTGTGTTGAAGGTTGAAGGTTGAGTATAACAAAGGGATAAATATTATGAAGTCCTTGGATGATTAGTCCTTGAAATTCTTTATTCTAGCCCTTGTAAACGTATAAAATTACATTTAGTCTCTATAATTTATGTATATTGACCTTTGTAACCAAATTATTGTGTATAAAATTACATCTGATCACTTTGATACATTATTTTTACATGAAAAAACTATAAAAATATTATGTTATTTATTTTCTTAGCCACATTTGTACGTAAAATGTTTTTTCTATGTGCATATAATTAGCCCTTATGAAAAAGGCCTAATTTTGATTAATCCTCACTTGGACAATTAATCTTTAATCCATGTCAACCGCCTAGCATCCGTCTAGCGATTTCTACAATATTGGTTTTACACAAGTGTAAAATGGCCATGTAAAGCATGAGGCGTTACATTCTACGCTCCTTAAGAATTGCATTCTCTTAGTTCTATCTGACTCTGAATAGTACACGAACAATGCACCTAATTTCTAACCTAAAGCATGAACCTAACCAACGACTTAAGAACACAACTCACCTTCGAGTACTTATATCGATCAAATCCAATTCCTGATATGGAACAACTACTTGACAATAATATTAAAGAATCCAAACTACTCGAATAAAAAAAGCAAGTCGTATATATTGAAAAACATACTTCAAACCTATGCAATTAAAGTCTTGCTAAAGTGGGGTCAAAACGTTTAGTGCTCTTCAACCGCTGTGCTTTTACAACTTTGCTCTTAATAGAGGATCCACTTAACTCCCTTCTTTTTACCGCTAAACCCACTAAATCAAGGTTTTCACACCCACTTTATTAGTTTTTGTATACCAAATTTGAACTAGCTATGGCATAAGTTGAAACGCTCAACATGAGTTAGAACACAATTTCTAGTCCTGAAGTTTGAACTGCATGGATCAAAATGTTCATGTGTTTTGTTATATATGAGTAAACAATATTTTTATTACACTAATGACATAAGGTTAATAATAATTTTTTAGCAATTGGATTTCATCTCTAATATAGTTTTATGCACCTACATTGTATCCAGTATAAATACTTGTTATAGCCTTTTGCGCCTCCATTACCATGGAACTGTTAAGCGCTTTGACAAACTTAAACACAAGAAGCATTCACATCCAAATGCATGTAACAAAAGTGGGCAACCAAAACTAGACCGCCGCTACCACATAGTCAGCACCAACTATGTACATCTTGAATACTAGCCTAACAAGCACATACTCTAACAACTCAAAATGTATATTCCTTACTTTGTCCAAGAGTTATCAAGTACAATACTTGGATCATCACTTCATTGAACTTTTAGTAACTTCACCATCTTGTTTCTAAGCTCTTCGGGTAACTACACCCGAAAGGCTTACTTTTCCATATTGTTAAGATAGGATAACGACCAACATTATGAGGTGCTAACTCCCTTGCCTTTCCAAAATATCATAGCCTTTTGCATCGGTGAGACTTTCAAAAACACTAAGCCTTCGACCTTAAATTCTAGATGATACATACGTTGATTTACATAGCTAATTCATCCATGTTGCATGACCTTATCCTTGCTTACACACGATCGAATTTTAGGTTAACAGATTGAACCTCGTCCAATTTGAAATCTATATGCACTTTGGTCTTTACATTAGGTAGCCTTTAAAGTTAGATATAAAGTGCCTTAGACTCCCATACCTACGCTAACATAAAAGCTATTTTATGGAAAAAGTAGGCTATTTACTAATTGTAACATCCCGGTATTTTCAACCATTCGCATCCGCACATGTCGGACTTGAATTGCTCAAAATATCAGATTGTTTATTTATATTTGGCAAACTCAACATATACAGTAAATAAATAAATCACAGACACAGAGTAATAGAACAATAAGCAGTAAAAACAAAAGAATAGTAGTTCATGAAGCTACTATATTAAAATAAGATACAACAGAAGTTTCGAATAAATAGGAGTCTCAATACAGTAGTCAATAACAAAATCTGAATACATCACTGGAATCAATTGAATAACTGAAAGCTGGATCGATAGATGGATCTCCAAGCGAAGCTCTAACTCCAAAGGTGAGTCGAATACTGTGACTCTCAGTCTGACCCGAGCGTAAAGCAAAACACAAAATACTCGAGTCAGGATTAACATTCTTATATCAATAAATCTAACTCAAGTGAAATATCAACTGAAATACAAGTAACTCAAAGGATGTTTGGGATAACCATCCTCTAAAGATCCGTGGAACTATCTACTATGTAGTAATATACGCTATTATAATAATGTCTATAGTAAAGTAAAAGTATTAAAATAGAGTTAAGGCGTTACCCATATCCCTCTTAACCCATTTATATATTTCCATACTATACAGTACCGTAATCTCCACCGTACACAGTTGTTAAAGTGGTTTTCGGTTTTGGCAGAGAGTATGACAATATCTGATCCCGAACTCTTTAACAACCAATCGTTATTATAACACTACGGTCATTTCAAAATAGTTTAGACTTCAAAACCAAATATCATTTTCCATTTCAAAACCATATCAATACTATATCATTTTTCACATCAAATATATCCATTTCCAAAATCATAGCACTTCAAAGTTATAATACTTTCAAAATTATAAAGCTTAGAAATTATAACACTTTGGAAATCATAGCACTTGATAACATAATACTTTGAAATTCATAACTTTGAAATCATAACTTCCCACTTGAATAGTTTAGATATTAATAACAGTATATATAATCAAATAGTTTATAAAATAAAAATAATAATATATATATAAATAGTTATAAGTTAAAATAGTTTATATTAAAAATAATTTATAAAGTAAAATATTGAAGTAGTTTTAATTATAATTTAAAAATACTTTATATAAAAATAGCTTCCTCAAATTTCGCAATCGATTCAAATCAACTTGAATTCCAAAATTCAAATTTAATAAAATCTCAATTCATAAATTTCAACTCAATTCAGTTTCTCAATAAACCATTCAAATTATATCGATTTCACAAATAGATTTGAACCACAATTAAACCATTTCAATTTCAATATATTTCAAAGCTTTAAATATTCCACATTTTCAAAACTAAATTTGATAAATTCATTTTTATCTCAAATTCACTTTAGAACTATTATTTAGTTTTGAAATATTTACTTAATCATTTCAATAACATTTAAATAAACTAAATATCCCATTTCAATTTATGTAAATTTGAAAATATCCATTTAAATCACTTTTAATCAAAATCAAGTTAAAAAAATCATATCTTTAAAATCTCAAATTTAATAAATTCCAAATCAAACTTATTTGAGCAAATTTTTTAAATAAATACAATTTCAAACCAATTTCTATTTCTCTTTCCAACCTTAATTTATTAAAATTATTATAAAAATCTATTTTTAAAAATATAAACTTTTAAATAATACTTAAACACAATATATACAAATTAAATTAAATTTTATTAAATTAAATGTTATTATTAAATTAAATTTATATTAAACTCATTTATACATATTTTAACATAGTAAATTTATAAGTAAATTCTTAAAATTTATAATTTCAAAACTAACTTATAATTTTTTTAAAATTTTCGAAACATATAATTTTAAAAATCAAGAATTTAACTATATATAAAATAACATTTATATATATAATATTTAAAAATCAATATTTAATATAAAACCATATATGTCTTTTTAAACCTTGAAAATCATTTCAAAATATATATATATATATAGACCAACGGTGTATGTATAAAATTTTCTATCCTATGGTCAAGTGATACAGATATTTATCATTTCAATCCGCAATTTAAATATCTACGGATATATATTTTTTCAACCCGCAATCCCAAATTCAATTCAATGAAAATCGCTTGAGTTTATCATTTCAACCCATAACGATTTTCTCTTATTTTACAAGATCGTTCGGGTATGTATCATTTCAACCCATAGGGATTCTATACTAACAGGGAACTTGCAGAGTGAGAACAGATATGATAACAATATAACAGGCATATACCATCAATATAAATAACATATAATGGTGTCAGATGTCACAAATGAATAGATACAGATAAAAGCATATATATAGCAATGTAAATATATAACAACAACATATTTCAATTGTCGTTTCAATTGAAATCAAATTTAATAAATATAAAAACGTTAATCATGAGTGATTGCTCACCTTTCGAGGCTAGAGAGGTTTGACAAATGAAACGAGTTACGAATCCAAGCACGAATTCCAAAGCAAAGCTAAATTGGCACGAATCGACGAACAAAGCTGATAAATAGGGATAGGCGAAATCAAATCAGAACTGGATCGATGCAGATAATTGATATAAGTGAACTTATATCTATATATATACATATATATAACTATATATGAAATCATATTCTCAATTCAAACACATTTTAGATTTAAATATATATGTAATTCAAAATCATTGTTTTAAATAAAACACATTAAACAAACATATTTACATAATATAATTTGAAATATATATATATATATATATATACACTTAAAAAAACAAAATACTTACATATATAAATTAAGTATGTTCATTTGCAATTATCTAAATATATATATTTTAAAATCAAACATATATGTAACAGGACAGCAAAAATCATCACCATGATTCACTGAACTAAAGTATATACAATTACCGGCTTTACATATATATAGGCTTCATGAAAACTATAAAAGTAGCTGCTTATTGAAACATACATATGCAAAATCCAAATATATAACGTTTCCCTAAATCAATACCTAAATAAACTTATATATATATATATATATATATAAAAGCTCATATATATATAAGCTCATATATATAACAAATATATAACTGATATACAAAATTACATTTGATACTTCTTTCAAAGTTCCAGAAGAACATACCTTATATAAACAGAAGTAGAGTTCTCAAAAGCAGTGAAAGAAAAAAGGAAACAGTAGAAGGCAGAACTAGATCTAATATATAAAATCAATATATATATATATATATATATATTTACAGTTATATTATACTTCATATAAACAACAAAACCTTTTCATAATAAATGGTGACTAACAACATAAACTAAAACAATATATACAGATATCATATATTTCACATTCAACTATCAACTTTATTAATTATAAAATACATAACATATATATAATATAATTCATAACAGATATATACTTCATATACAAATAAAATATACAACAGTATATAATATATATATATATATACAAATAGCTCTATAGCCCACACAAATATACTTTTACACAAAACAAATCAAACATAAATAACCAATGTATATATATACATACATACATATATATATATATTATAACAAACTCAAGCAGAGATTTATAACTTGCATATTATAGCACAGATCATATAAATTTACAAATTATATGTATATGTAGTCGGATATAACACACCTACAGATACCTTTATATATAAATTATTATACTATATATATAACTTACTTTTAAAAACAGAGAGGCTCAGCTTGCCTTGAAGGGGAGGAGGAACAAACAGTGATGGCGGAAGGCTGTCACGCGGGTCTCAGGTTGGAACGTGGTGATTGTGTATATGGTATTATGGTGAAGGGGCGAGCAACTCGCGGCTTGCATGGCCTGGAACAGTGGGGTTGCTGATGGTTTGCACGGCTATGACGTGGCCGAGGATGTGTGGCCATGGAGAGAAGCGAGGCGTACAAGCTGGGCTCGGCCGAGAGGGGAGAGGCAAGTCGAGTCAGAGGATTGGTGGGGAAAGCTCGGGAGATGGGAAAAGAAGAAGATGGCTGGAAGGTTGCGTGAGTTTGGAAATGAACAGGCATGAAACACGTTGAACAAGCTTCAACCAAAATGTTAATGGTTATGAGTTTTGTATATATTTTTTTCAGAAAGAAAATGAAACGGCCCACCAATATATATTAAAATGGTAAGAATATCAAAGGTTGTACACTGACTGCAAGGAAGAATAAAAGCTGATGGCTATTCGTTGTCCAGATACGGAACCGATACGACCGACTATTTCGAAGATTCCACCACGTATCGAACTTCAAAACACAGATCAGCACGACGAGACGATCAACACAGTATACAGATATTAGTGGTACGATCATTCTATCAAAAGTCGATAATCGGTACCGAAAATGCTGCTAATTTGTCGAAAATAAGATAGACGGAGCAATAACAGTCCAAATTTGATGAAACGGAAGATGACGTCTCACTCAAAAGATGATTTACAAATTTATTATATAAAAATATTCAAGTTTGAAAAACATTTTATTATCATCAAATATTAACTAATCTGAATTGAAATAAAATTACACAATAAAATAAACTTCTATATTATCTGATGAAAATTTATCATTTGCTATGTTTAAAAATACGTATTCCAAATATCAAATTTTTATTTCAAAATTTAATTATTGAAAAATTTCACAAAATCTCAGTTTAAATTATATTATTATTAAAACCATTAAATTTACGGATCGTTGCACTAATGTTATCATAACCAGACTATTAGTCGAGTCGTGACGACTTAGGGTTTAAGGTTCCAAGGGTCTGACCGGTCGGACTGTCGGAAGCATGCATGTTATGTCGAACTTTGTAAAATAAATGCTTAACTATACATTAATAATGCATAAAAATATCACAAATCACTACATACCATATTAATTCATAACCCACACACATACGGTTTAATTTTAACAACAGACAATAATGGCTGGTAGGCATGATATACAATAAAGATAGTTTCACAAATTACCACTTAGATAGCTTAATAAATAATAGTTCTTAATACACTAGTATAACCGCACAACGGTGGGGAAACCGACCGTTGTGGTATTTGATATCAAAGAAAAACATTTTTGTTAAAAAAATTTCTTTATTATTAGTTTGATAAAAAATTAACTACATTTTAAAAAAATAAAAATAATTGAAACTGTGTAAATTCAAGTATTTTCCTTTTAAGCAATACTGAATATTTATATTCTTGATATGAATATGAATTTCACATATGTATTTGTAAGTATAATATATATGTATATACAATAGATATAAAACTATGAATATTGATGTGTGTATATAGTTATACACATGCTCACAAGGCAAGCCAGTTTTTATAGTGGCCCATCCCGTTTTACAGAAAATTTTAGCAGATGTGAGGTAAAGAACCTCGGTAGGTTCAGTAAATATGCCTAAGAGCAGATCATTCATACAGTTGTCATAGGCAATCACTCATACTTGGTTCGGCAGTCCAACACAGTATGCATCTGGATCGGCAAACACAGCAGCTCATTTGGTTTGGCATTACCCAAGACTAATTTGGTTCGGCATAATGCCCGAACAAAATAATTGGACCGATAAACATCTTTACCGCTCCAAATCTTTGCTTCTCTTCTACCTCCCACCGAACGAACATTGCCGCTCCAACTCCAAACAACACCGGACCAAATCCACTCCTCCACTGAACGAAATACCACCGCTCCATAAATATGGAGCGGCAAAAACTAGCAACACCGGACGAGATTTCTCGTCCGACACTTCTCTTCGTGCTAGTGCTTCTGTGACTTTGCCTCTAGATTTCCTCTTCTTTACCGAATGAAGCCCTAGCTTCACTTCCGAATGAAATCATCACGAAGCCCAAGCAGCGCGACTTCGTGACTTCCTCCACCGACAAATTAAGGTATCAATTTCAACAAATTAAACCCATGACCTAAGTACAAAGGGTATCAAATTACTGCACTTCTATAAACGAACCTAACCACTATTTCTTTTGTTAAATGCACATATGACAATTTGCAGCCTACATGTTGAGTCAAGAATATGCATGTTAGGAAAATAATTAATCTTCAAAGGAATATCACTCAAAAGGAACAAAAAAAAAGATGGATAGGTATAACAGTGCCTTAGGTACCTCAGCTGCATTATTCAGAAAAAGAAAAAAAAACGCTAGCAAATTCCAATTTCCAATTTTTTTTTTAGTTACTCCATTCTATGGGGTTAGGTAAGAATAACACCAAAAAACAAATTTTTAGAAAATATAAATGATTAAAAAATGGAAATAACCAACAATTACATTAAACCCCCCTGTGTTCTGGTTTGCAAGTGAAGTCATTTGGCAGTAAGGACAACTCACATTAATATCTGGTTTCATTTTCGAATATCAATGAAAGATGAGCTAATTTAAAGAATATTCTCCAAACCACCATCTGCAATAGATTTTTGACAATTGCAACAATTTTTATCTTAATAACATTATTCTGGACAAAACTGATATGACATATTTGTTCATAAAACGTAAGAAATATATGTGTGTCCTTGACAGATATCCAGATTAGTCAAGGAAACTATATGCCAAACAATCTTTAGAATTCTACATCGCTCGTTTTCTTATGATTGTTATTACAATGTTCACTATATCTCTACTAATAATAAAGCCAAAACCATTCAAACTCATCTATGCACAAATTAATTACTAAACCCCTCAACCGTGTCGAAATGAATGCACGTAATTAGAAACTAAATGCACATATAAATAATTTAACAACACATTCATTGAATGAAAGTTGTGGTCTTCAAATAGTTAACATAGGTAACCGTTAACTAAGCTCACTGTATTTATTAACTTGAGAAAAACTGAGGAAAAAATAAACAAACTTTCTTAACAGGCTATGCATATGAAATTAGAAACCAAATTATTACACATACTGATACAAATATTAACAGCAGCCCTAAATTTACAATATCACTGCATCTTTTGAATATTAAATAGTTTACTACCACTATAGGCTTATTGAAACATAACAGTACGTTATAGGTAGCTTAGTGAGTACAACACAGAATAATTCAAAAAACGTGGCTTGAATGGAAGGACAAGACTCAGCTCTGTGTATACAAAGGAAGTAAAATGCTATAAAAGCAGATAAATGATATGTTAGTTCATGTAGTCAATACTTCGATTCACATGATGTAACCATTGATAAAATAGTGAAGGAAAACAACAGATCTTCAGTTGCAAAATACCATTTTTTTCCCTTTCAAATTTGATATATTAAATGATGTATAGATTAACAAAAAAGAACAAGTCTTACATCTATGAATATACACGTATTTGCTTATGGTTATGGAGAATATGGATTTTGTTACGAGAGATTGTGAGATAATGATGTACTTAATAAAAACGCCTTTACTCAAGGCCGTTGGTAGTCAAAACAATATTAGATGAGTACATTAATAAAATCCCAAATAATTAGATCTGATACTGTACGAAAGCATCACATATAACCTGTAGCTTTTCAAGTGAAAGATATTATAGGGAAGTATCAATTCTATATAAATATATGAAACTAAGCATCTTTAAAAGACAAAGAAAGTTTCTCTAGACTCTACAAACCAAAAGTGCTATAATTTTCTATGAATGCAACCGAAATATTTTTTGTTATACAAAGCCAGACATGTATTTATTATCAACATTAGTAGTACTTAATGCATTTACATCAATCATGTGACAAAGTTCCATGCTTAGTAGAAGCTAATATAGAGAAGGCAAATTATATTAAAAATACAGTGAACAAATTATGCAAATCTCAAAGCAACGACTATTCATAACCACCGATACAAATGCTAACAGCACCATAAAGATTTTCATAGAAATATTATTAGCTTTTGTTAACATGAAACTAAAAAAATAGGAAAACAACAGCACAATAGATTGAGAACCATAGATCAAAACATAAATTAACAGCACCAAAAAGGGAAATCTAACAAGACAAAAGGCAGATTTGTTCCTGTTAAACTAATATTAACAGTTATAAAAATGATCATTCCAATTAAACTAAATACATACCTTGAGTTTGGATACGTGATTTGGAACGATCTCAAGATGTGATGACTACGAATTTGGCTAGGCGGTAGCGGTGGTAGGAGTCTTCTGGGGATTCAATATGGATTTTGGGGATGGTAGGAGGCCATAGGGACTCAATATATGAATTTGTTTTATTTTTCGTGGAATTAGGGATTCGATTTTGGGCGGGATGTTTTTTTTATAGCCTGTTATTTGTAGGGCACGCGATTTGGAGTTGTCAATGGACTCAACAAGAAGGCGATTTTGGTGATAACTGGAATTTAGGAAAAATTGAGAATAACGTTAGAAGAAGACGGCGAAAATGGAGGAGAAGAATATGGAAAGGGTACACGAAAGCAACAGCAGAGAGGAACGGGGCATGTAATTTTGGCTTCAGAGAAATTGATTTTGGCTAGTAGAAGTAAGCAAACCTGCCTGCGATCGGTTTGATGATAATTTGTAGTTCATAACACAACAACACATATCCAATGTGCACAACACTACCCATTTAAAATTGTCAAAATAATGGTTCTTAATACACTAACCATGCAACACATATCCAACGTACATAATGCAGCGCAAACACACACACACACATATTGAAATAATAGTTCTTAATATTTAATACACATGCACTTCACCTGCACTTAAACTTCACCTACACTACACATGCACTTCACAACACCGCATTTCCTCACACACATGCACTTCGTCAGTACACTGGACAACAACACACTTCCTCAAACACAACACTTACTCACACACGCATGCACTACAAAACACACCTACAGACACATGCACTTCACAGCACCTGCACTCCTTCACAACACAGCACCACCTTCACCACACACGCATACAAAGCTGTACCCAACATAACACAATACTCACAAAAACTACACATGCACTTCTATAGAACACAAGACACATCCTTTTCTTCACACAACACATCACACTTTCACTCACATATTCATTGTCCGCAATGATTGTTGCCTATTGTTAGCTCCGGCATCTTCAGCTACTTTTAATATTGCAGTGTATGACATTAGAGGATCGAAGTTAAACGTTTCTACACCATTGTTTATTTCTTGTAAATTCGCTTCATTTTCAACATCATTATTAACACCCACTCTATTATCTTCATTGCAAATGGTATCAGCTTCCATATCATTCAATGGAACTTCTAAATCATTGTACTTAATTATGTATTCACAATGCAATTAACATTTAGAAAAATACAAATAATTAACAGTTTGTTAATATATTGAAACAAATAACAAGAATAATCTAGCAAAAGAATAAAAAGAAACCACCTTCATTATAAAGAGCATTAATCTCATCAACCGTCAATAATGGTAGTTCCTCTTCCACCATCCATATATTGTTTTGATCAAACTCGAGAAAACTAATGGGTTCATAGTTTCTTCCCTTTAATTCACGCCTAAATAAATATCATAAATTAGATGAGTTTATGGACTATTATTTAGCAAGTAAAATAGTATCAACTAACTAACTAAAGAGTTCATGAAGAATAATAACTTATTTTTGTCCAAGTTGAAGATTATAATGTACGGAAACTAAATCATTCAACTTTTGATGTTCTAATCTATTCCTTTTTTTCGAATGGATGTATTAAAATACACTCCAATTTCTCTCACATCCAGAGGAGCTATAGTTTGGCTCAACACTCGAATTGCAAACTTTTTCAGTTTGGTGAATTGGTTCCATAAATCGACCACTACTCATCTACATCTACATTTGAATAATAATATTAAATATTTACTAGAGAAAGGTTTATTAATTATAATAATTGGATTCAAATTATTTAAAATCAAAATATTTACCTGGAAGTATATGATAATCATTCTTTATAGCCGAGCTCTTACCAAAATCACCCTCTGCATTCTTGTAAAATTTCATCTCTTTTGTAAGATCTTTAATCAAATCTAGATCCACATTCACATATATCTCAATGACATCTAAAATAGTCGAATGACAAGAGTAATGTTTCTCCATCATCTCAACCTTAAATTAATATTCTGGATTAAACCAAAAACCAACAAAGTGTAGATTTTTATGCAATTGTCTATCCCAACGACTATCAATGATATCGGTGAATGTCTTTAGTATATTTTTGTTCCTTGCAAATTGTTTTATCATATCTTCTCTTGTATTGTGGATTGCAGCATACAAATAACCCATTACTGGTCTTTCATCGCTATCGACAAGTCTGAGAACACGAACAAATGGTTCAATGATACTAACGATCAATGAACATTCATTCCAAAAATTTGGATCAAAGACATTACTAACAAAAGTTTTCCCCTCTGAATCTCTTGAATATGAGGATACTTTCTAATCTCGACTTGAAACCATGACCATTAATTTGTTTTTGTGACTCAAAATACTTCGCAGGGCAACAAAATTATTGCAAATCTAGTAGGAGTTAGGCGAATTAGATTTCTCCTATTTGTAAACTATCGCATCATAGACAACACAAAATAATGTTGTATACAAATTAGTTATCTTCGATGCATGATCCACGGCATTAGAGACACGCTCAAGTTTTCCAATATCACTAAACATTAAATTCAGGCAATGAGCGACAAGGGGGACCATGAAATGGTTGGAAATTCCGCTTCAATCAATCTTCCAATAGCCACATAGTTTGCTGCATTGTCGATTACTACTTGCATTATGTTTTTTGCTTCTATTAGAAAAATAACTTCTTTAAATAAGTCAAAAAGCATTAAAGCAGTTTTAGAAGCAGGCAGCTAATGCATCAACAGATTTCATAAACAATGTACCTACATGAAAATAGAAATGAAATATAATCAAAAAATATTTTAAAACATACGAGATTGTGAATAATTATGAATTAAAAGTATTATATACCTTTAATATAATAAACCAAGAAGTTAATCAAACTTCTACTGTTTTGATTCGACCATCCATCCGCCATTAATGTACAACTGGTTTCCTTTCATGAATCTCACTGTTTTTTGACTTGATCATTCACTTGTTCAATGCAACTCTTTAACAACTTACCATGCAATGCATGAAAGGTTAGTCCTTCATAGCCTTTTCCATAACTAGAAATGGCATTGATCATTGGTTGATATAATACTGAATTCACGACATTGAAATGGATTGATGCATCATAGAGCCACTTTGCAACGGCTAAATCCACTACATCCTTTACTGTCTGACCTTGAAGTACAGTTCTTATGGTTGATTGAGAGCCATTAGTGGTTCTCGGCATAAAAGCAGGACTCAAGAGATTGCTAGAATCAGAAGGCTTTAAACTACTAGATACAAATCTTTTCCTAGAAGTAGAAGTTACGACATTATCCTCATTTTGGGAAGCAAAATCTTTGGATCTTTTAATTGCAATATTCTTCTTCAAAGTTTCACCACTTTCAATATTCAACTTCATAGCATGTTTGACTTCATCACTTACACGTGCACAGGGTGCACATCCTCCTCCTAATAAATCAGAAATATGATATTTACACTACAAGGGGAACAGCGATTTCCGACGGCTGAAAACCGTCGGCGGCCGTCGAAAACCGTCGGGTCGTGAGAAATATGTCATTTGCAAAATTTGTGTTAGAACACCATAAAAATCATTTAAGTGATTTTCTGGATCGTCACTACCTTTAACAAATACACCAGTATTATTTGTTAATTTTTCTGCACCGTATTTTTTGGTGTTAAATTTATATCCATTGACGAAATATATTGGATATGTCTTGACCACTCTTTTTGGTCCCATTGTAAGATGTTTCAACCCTTCGTCAACAACACAATTTCTCGGCTCATAAACGTAATTTGAAAACCAACCGGAAAATTCTTTACTGAGGTCTCCATTCGGATGTTCACGTTCATAAACACTGTTTATATAAACAAATTATTACATTAGGTTATACACGCGCATGCATTATAGAAAAGAATAAAATACAAATTATTGTTTCAGATTACCTAACAAACGGTGCAATCTCGGCACAATTTAGAAGAATATAAGTGTGTGTTACATGAAGATCTCTAACGTCTAGCCATATTTCTACACATTTTCCAGAAGGCCGACCATGTTGTCTAAAAATAGATAACATTGCTTGAGAGGACTCTTGTTCGTCGCCTTCGTCATTACGAGGAACACTTTCAAATGAAATATTCACGTGGTCACTGAAATAGTGAGAGAAAAAGAACGAAGCTTCTTCTTTGTTGTAAGATTTACATATCGAACCTTCAACTCGTGCTTTTTGCCTCACTTTTTTCTTCAGATGATTCAAATATCTATGAAAAAATAATTTATATTAACTTCATCTTTCAAATGCAATTAAATTACGTGATAACATATTACATACCTCTCAAATGGATACATCCATCCATATTGGACAGGACCTCGAAGTCGTGCTTCAGATGGGAGATGAACAGGTAAATGTTCCATTACATTAAAAAAACCTGACGGAAATATTTTCTCTAATTTGCAAAGCAATATAGGAATATCCACTTCAAGTTTACGTAAACGTTGCACTTTTAAAGTAGTCGAACAAAGCTCTTTGTAAAACATACTAAGCTCCGTTACTACCTTCCAAACTTTTAACGGCAGTAGTTCTTTGAACATAACAGGAAATAAATTTTCCATCATTATGTGACAGTCGTGATTTTTCATTCCGCTCAATCTACCATTTTTAAAGTCAACACATCTACGAAGATTTGATGATATCCCATCAGGAAATCTTAACCCTTCCACCCATTTTAACACAGCTTTAACTTGATTATTATCTAATTCGTAACATGCTTTGGGTTTTTTACTGTCATTTTGGTTTGATATAAAGTTCATGACGTTTACATAATTCTTCTATATCACGTCTTGATTTCAAATCATCCTTCGTCTTCCCTTTCACATTCAAAATTGTGTTAAAAACATTATCAAATACATTTTTATCATTGTGCATCACATCTATATTATGACGAAGCAGAAGATGTTTCCAATACGGCAACTCCCAAAAAATAGTTTGTTTGCACCAGTTATGAACAACTGATTTGTCTTCAATTTCTGTTTGCTCTCTAGTTTCATATATCTTTGGATAGTCCCTAACAAGTTCATATATGTCTTCGCTTGACCATATTGTCGGTGGTTGTCTGGTTTCTACTTTATTAGCTAAATAGTTTTTCTTGTCTCCTCTGAAAGGATGATTTACGTAGAGAAAATATCGATGACAGTCAAACCATGAAATTTTCTTATCATGAGGTAAAGAAAACACTCGTGTTTTATCCATGCAATATGGACATGCTAGACGACCGGCGGTACTCCATCCTGAAAGCATTGCATAGGCAGGAAAATCACTTATAGTCCACAACAAAGAAGCAAACATACGAAAAATTTTCTTCTTGGACACATCGTATGTTTCTACTCCTTCGTTCCATAGTATTTTTAACTCCTCAATCAACGGTTGTAAGTATACATCGATTCCTTGTGTCGGATCGTCGGGGCCAGGAACGACAACAGTAAGAAACATATATTGCGTTTTCATACACATCCATGGAGGTAAATTATACGGTGTGACGATAATGGGCCAGGATGAATATTTCGAACCAAATTGAGAAAATGGAGAAAAACCGTTCGTACATAATCATAATCTAACATTTCGACTCTCCGCTTCAAAATTTGGATACGTATTATCGAAATGCTTCCATGCTTCTCCATCGGCCGGATGTGTCAACGTACCATCTTCCTTCGTTCTCACACTATGCCATCTCATATTAGATGCAGTTACAGAAGATGCATATAATCTTTAAAGTCTTGGAGTTATGGGTAAGTAATGCATACGCTTGTACGGAACTTCCTTCCCCTTCTTTTTTCGTGGTTTGTATCTCTCCTGGTTACAAATTTTATAATTTCTAAGGTTTGCATCTTCTTTCCAAAACAACATGCAGCCTTTTAAACATGTATCTATTTTCTGATAAGGTAAACCAAAAGCCGACATAAGTTTTTTAACTTCATGGTGATTTTCACACATTAGATTATCGGGCGGCATATGTCTTTTTGCAGCTTGTACAACAGCCGTAAACCCAGCTTCAGTGATGTTGTATTTTGACTTCATCGCAATGTATTCTGCGATTACTGACAGCTGAGTGCCGCTTTTACAACCATCCCAAATAGGTTTCTTAGCAGAATCTAGTAAATCATAAAAAAAAATTGCTTCAATATTTGGTTCTTCAACATTTCCATCATCGTCGTCAACTTCAACCATAGGAAACATTGATCGTGTTGCATCTTCGACCATATTTTCTATACGGGTCGTCCTAACTATTTCGTTAACGACACTTTCAGACTCTACAGAAGTATTTGCTACAACTTCTCCATGCCGATCCCAAACATAATACTCGGGTACGAAACCGTTTTTGCACAAATGAACTTTCACAATATCTAGTAACAAATACTTCAAATGTCTACACCTACTACACGGACAACGAATTTCTGGATCGTTTCCGTTATTACTTAAAGCGAATTCAACAAACACGTTTATACCATTATAAAAATCTTCTTTTATTGAGCCCCTCAGTCCTTTTCTTTGGTACATCCATCTCCTCCGATCAACAAAATAATCAATCATTTTTTCTATTTGAGAAAATTAGAAGTTCAAAATTTAATATTTATTTTCAAGAATACAAATTCGAAAAAGATTATTTTCATGGTCATATAATATTTGAATTTAAAGAACAACTTCACAAATTTAAAAATATTTTCAAATAGGGCACATTTTATTTTTTAACGTATCGATATAAAAAATTGTATAAATTTTTTTTCCCATGGTCAAGCATCCTACTTCCCATTACAAACACAGTAAGCATTTACATTTCGTATATTACTTCATCTCAAACGATTCAACAAAATTTCGGCAGCATTTCTCTTTTGTTCCCTGCATTGTACACAAATGCGTGTACGCAGGAAACAAAAAAGAAAAGTTATGCCGAAATTTTATGAACCGTTTGAGACGAAGTAGTATACAAAATGTAAATGCTTACTGTGTTCATAACTTGTCCAATACAGGGACAAATCCAACAAACATTGTACCAGATGAATATAAATTGTCGTTTTTTGAAAAAAAACGACTATTTATATAACGATCATGTACAACACTCGTCAGACGGGGCCAAAAACTGTCTAAGGGATATTAGTTAATTAAATGTGCGCATTTTACGAAAAAATACAGTTTTACTAACTGTTCACATTTACAAAAAAAATATTTTAATTTAACACATTTATTCGACGTATTCCATCAACTTAAGGCTCATTTGACGCATTTTTTGTTGTTGCATAAGTCAATACGTGCACAATATAATATCCTAGCTCGTGCATTCATTTTATCTTAGTCCAACTAACACAATACAATGATAGCAGCGCTACACACATATACAATGGTACAACCAAGGCATATACAACGATTTCCATATACACGTACAAGCCCAAATTATACATGTTTTTCACAATTTCACGATAAAAGATGAAATAGGTATATCATGGAATGCTAGAAACTATTATAACACAATTGGAAACAATTTCAATCACCAATTAGCCCTAATTTATCCATTTATGCAAATCTAAAATTAGGATAAAAACTCTATTTTTCTCGAAATAAGATATTATACCTTAGCTGGAGAGCAATAGACATTGATTATGCAGCTGGGGAGGATCTGAAAGCTCGAAATTGATGATTGGAAGCTTGGAGAAGAGATTTGGGGATTTAGGGATTAATATTTTCGTATGAAAAGTGAGAAGAATGAAGGCTCGGCTGAGCCTGATGTTCGATAATTTCCGACGGCTTCCGACGGCCGCCGACGGCCCGTCGGAAGCCGTCGGAAATAGGCCGTCGGAAGCCGTCGTCCCCCTCCGTCGGTATTTAGCTTTTTCTAGTAGTGTTAAAGCGATGAATTCCACCAACTTTAAATACTTTGTTGAAAACATACTCTTTATCTTTGAATGCCCATTAGCTATTGTTTCGGTGCAATACTGTCATGCTGGATGGATCTTAGGTTTGTTTGACTAAAGTAAGGTACTTTCAGTGCTAAAATTAGTTGCTTCTCCAGAAATGGGATTTTCTGTCATTTTGTGAGTAATTATTTAAAAGTACATTATCGTAATACCAAATGATCATTAAATAGTAAATTAAATGTGAAACACCATAAAACCATAATCATCACAAGTTGAAAAAATTTGAGATTTCAATTATCGACTTAGCGTGTTTTGATCAATGAAAAAATTATATTGCAAGTTTCATATCAATCCACTTTACATGTTTTAATTGGTCAAATGAACTTGGCGAAAAAGTTAATATTTGTAGCCATGAATTCGGCCAAAAAAAATAATACTTGCAGCCATTAAAAAAAATACTTGCAGCCATGAGTAATCTACTAATATGCAATCATGAATTGTTCTTTCAATGCATATTTAGGATTTTTGATATTAACTAGTATAACCGCACAACGGTGGGAAAACCGACCGTTAAGTTGTATAATATCAAAAGAAAAAAATATTTGTTAATTTTTTTTATTAATTATAAATTTGATGAAAAAGTAAATGTTGTTTAGAAAAAATGAAGTAATTGAAAAAGTGTAAATCCAATTACACTAAGGATTGTACATATAAACCAGCTTGATACTAAGGTTTCTATCAATGTATTGGTATAAATCACTTGAATATATTTTTAATTCTGAGCTTCTTCGTAGTCTAAATCATTATTGGATTTAAAAATAAAGGAAAAAAAATCAAACAAATATCAGTTGAAGTATTTGAAACTTTTGTCTTGTCTGAGGCCAGAGAATCCTCTGCTTTTCTCTTTTTTGAGAACAAACTACCCCTTTGACATAAGAAAATTCTAGAATGCCTCTTCTCTACCTTTTTTCTGATATCGGATTTCCAAACATATCCAAGAACTGTGATAGCAGTTTATGCATAACAAAGCAGAATAAGTTGACATACAACAGATGAATAAATATTTTCTGTAACCATTCCGTATATATAAAAATATGACTACTGATTAGAGCATTGTGATAACCTGAAAATAAGCAACAACCACTTTCCCTGCTTTTTAATAGCACAAACACATGGACTTCACTAGCTTATATGATTTCTGCTACGAAACCATACATTATATTTGCATAAAGATGACGAGTTTAAATGTTTTAGTTAAAAGAATATAATTTTAAGCTGAAATCCTAAGACCACAACCCTATTCTTCTTTCACATAAGCTGCAAATCTTCTCAAGGGAAGCCAAGGAAAAGAAAATTAATGGGTATTTGAGTCTGATGAATTTTAGCTCTTGCTTGAAGTTTGGAATTTTTGTTGCTATGCAAGTTATTGTCACTTCTCTCTCATGAAAATAAGTTGTTTATTTATTTTTCTTTTTTTATAAATACCAATATAAATGCACGCACTTGTTTACCTCCAATAACTAAAAATATTTACTGTTTATTTAGGAAATAATTAATATGAAAAAACAGTTTTATTATAATGATGTTGTTTTTATTACGTGTGTTATAGGTGAAAAACTTTTGATGGTCATAGAGATCATTATTTCAAGCAGTCTTTTTGGTGGTGAAGGTTGCAAATCGATAATGAGATTCGATTGATGGATGGTCACGAAAGGATAGTGGAGTATACTACAAATTATATGTGATATTCCATTGATAAGTGATCGAAAAAGGGAAATGAGTTGCTATCTAGAGTATTTTCGGAATTTCAAAAGGACATGGTAGAAATCCTATTGATTGAACTTTCATTAGAGATGTCGGGCGTAGTTAGTGTGGGTTGATTAATTTGCAAAAACGAGAATGTTGGTGAAATATTTTTAATTTTTGGTGAAATTAGCAATCAATTTAGAGAACTGCTAAAAACTGGATAATTTTAAAAATATATATTAGAATTTCAGACCAAAAAACTGGATAAACTAAAAGGAAAACTAAAAGGTTGATCAATGTAATTTTAAAAATAATATAATATATTTTAAAATAGTTGTTTTTGGTGCAAAGGAAAACAAATGAGAAATTTTCAAACTTTGGAGGTCCTTACCCAAAAAACTAGACAAACTAAAAAACTAGTAGTAAGCAAAGAGTCAATTGTGTACTTCCACAAAAATGCAAGAAATTTCTTCTCTATCTGAAGCGTTCGCTGCATTAGAATCATCAGAAGAAGGCAAACTGAACTTTTCTACCAAAGAATCCAAAAGGTCAATGTTCTTTGAGTGGGGCTGGATTGTCTCTAGATGAATGGGATCCTGTAATTCAAATGGAATGTGAACACCTGATCATCAAATTGTAAAAAATGCTAAATATAATTAGGATAGTGAAAATCAACCTCAAGGAGAGGTTTAGAAAGTTGTACTTCATTGATAAACTCAAACAACACTTCCCTTGCTTTTTCAAGATTCTTGTCTACCTGCAAGCACACAAAGAAAATCTATGAAGCTAAGCAATATGCACATCCGTTTGCATATGTATAGCTCTGAAATATTAGATAAATTTGGTAATGATGTCTAGATGAGAAGCATTTGCGCTTATTCAGGGATAGTTATGAAATTTAATACATCAATTTGTTATTAAAAAGGCTGTTACTAACAACCAATGATAATATATATGTACATCTATATATATATATATACACACATCTATATACATATACATATATATATATAAAGAATTACCAGATACAGGAAGCGTGAATAATGAACAAGAAGCATTGGCAGTATTTTGGACTGTTCCTTCTCATTTTCAGCAGAAATGATTTTGTTATATACAGAATAGGCAGCTTCCTTACCCCCCTGTGTATTAATCATTATGTGGAATCAGTTTATATTTGAACAAATAGGTATTTTAAGTAGAAAATAACGAGACAGTTAAGAAGGTTACTGCATGATATTCCATATTTGCATGCTTAACAATGGCTTCAAGCAAGGAAGGAGATATTTCTGAATAAAGATATTGATACTGTTCACGAGCCCCCTCAATGTCTCCAGAAAATTCTTTGAACTTAGCGGCAAAGAGGTGAATTTCTGGCTGTTTCTGTTGAAAAGAACATAATATAAAAGATCTTATTGAGAAAAATGCATACAGCAATATGTAAGATTATTTATCAATTCATAAACATAATCAATGGAAAAAAAACATAATGAGCATACGGGAAGAAGAAAATAGAGGGAAAACTATGTGGCAATGTATATACCAGTCATCTGAGAAACAATAGTAGAGCTGTTGATACCAAAAAGCATGGAAGGATTTTAACCTGTATTTTCTTTGATGCTAAACTCAAGAACCAAATTTTGTATATGCCTATCTTTGATGTAAGTACAATCATTTGACCCTTGAAAACTTTGGATTCAATTTATCAGGCTTGAAAAGAACAGAAAACAATTATACAAGGACAACATGACACTTTTATAACACAAGCACAAAGAATACTAAATGTTATATACTGCAACCACTGTCCCATACTATAAATTTTCTTAACACTTCGCACAAGTCTTGAGAAACCCAATTCTCAGAAAGATATAACACGACCTGCCTTTTGACACAATAATTAAACATTCCCCTCTAAATCATCACATTTTTTGGATCAAGGAAAAAACCTCGTAGCAGTACTGATAGACATAAGGAGCATCTAAGTCAAATCCTAGGGATTAACCATTGCTAAAAAGGCAAACTCGGTTAAATATGCAAAAGAAACTGTGATAAGGGACATATAAGCACTCATGAAATATTGATGCATGTACTACGTGATGCTACCCTATTTAGTTTGCCGAAAGATCATTCTATACTTGAAAATTAAATAGGGAGAACGTACCTTCACAAATATATGGGTTGCCTGGGCTAGGGCATTATATGCAAGCTCCATGTTTCCAGAGAACTCCATGTGTAATACATATCGAATCCAAAATTTAGGATAATTGGCACAAGCTATCAAGCATCTTTCGTATAACTTAATAACCTGAAATAGTATTAAACATAACAACCATCATTGACTGAACGAATTGAAGAAAAATGAAAGAGATATTGTTATCCATCAAAAAAATAAGAATTGCAACATCAAACAGAAAAGCGGGCAAGAAGTGCTCCAATGGCTAGGGCCCCTCATAAGGAGGGACCCCCTTGACTGACAGATAGATAGTTAAGTGGATAAGCAGAAAGCAAACACCAGCATATATGAGATTTGAATTTTTAAGAAATGGAACATTTATTATCAAACACATATCTTGAATCCAGAATGACAATTTTAAATTACTTAGCCTTGTAGAATTCAAACAGTATGTCCCATGCATCATCAAATCACAATCCCAATAAAATAAGTTGCTTCATCGACCACTCAACTAGAGCATAATGCAGTCAATATGACTTAAACTATAAATTAGTAAATCAGAAAATATGCAATTATATCACAAATAAACCTTATTGAAATCTTCTCATTTTCCATGAAATTTAGGTATTTATGCCAATTTTCAAGCTCCAAAGCATCAAGAGGTCTGACATGGAAGTAGGGCCTTCTGATGCCTAATTCAAAGTCAATGATTTTAGATTCGTAGTCTTAAAAAATTACATAAATCAACAAACCTAAAAAATGTTTGAAACAACAACAAAAACCTCGAAGATAGGCATCTGATGCATGGCGAGCTGGAGCAGTGGTATTGAAATAGGAATAAAGCTAATACCTTTCAATCGGTGGAGGCAAAACTGTATGGATATAGCTGCGACGTCCATGTTGGAGGCAGTAGTATCTGACGAGCCACCGACGGTTTACAAGGTGCGATTTCTTTGACAATGCTAGCGGCGTGAGGAATAAAGGAGGCTGGTTATCAAAGATGAAGAGGAGTATCGGTTAGATTTATGAATTGATTTTTAGCCTTTGATTTTGCTCCTTCCAGATCATGGTTTTCTCCATACACAGAAATTTTGAAATCTTCAATTGCTCGAGCCATTTGCTTTTTGGATTTTGGGAAAATCAGATCTTTTAGGGTTTTATTTTGAGTTATCGGAAATTGCGATAATGGCATCTTTAGAAGAAGACGGCGAAAACGGAGAAGAAGAATAGGTAAAGAATACACGGAAGCAACAACAGAGAGGAATGAGGCATGTAATTTTGGCTTCAGGAAAATTGATTTTGCCTAGTAGAAGTAGGCAAACCTCCCTACGGTCGGTTTGATAATACTTGCAGCCATGAGTAATCCAAAATTAAGGTCAATTCTTTTCTAATTTGAGTACTCAAAGCCTCTTAGTTTCAAATAATCAACATCATAACAAAATATCACTAACCCGTAAAATAAAATAAAAAATCCTAAAAATTATTATACATGCAGTTAAGCGCAGCAAAGGAGATTAAATGGTGGCGACTAATGATGCACAAGACGGAGTTTGCAGCGATGAAGCAGCAGCCGTGATGAAGCAGTAGTCGTGGAGTTTCTAATAGCAGCAGCCGTGATGAAGCAGTAGTCGTGGAGTTTCTAATAGCGGCAGCGTTCGGCGATATGAAACTAGGGTTAGGAAAATAAAGGGAGCGCAAATGAAAAATTACCAGGAAAGTTTTGAACAGGTTTAAAATACGGTTCAACCAACGGTTTTAGGGTTAAACCTTCGGTTCATGCAGTTGGACGGTTTAATTAGACTTCGAATCGAAATGACTCACGGTAGGTGTGTCAAAAGGGTAGAAATGGGTTGTATAAGGGTTGCATGGAAATTGATTCAACTTTTTGACATAATTTTTAATCCAACCCTTTTAAACTTTTTTTAATGTGGGTTAACCCTTATGACCCGTAAAGCAAATATTTGTCAATTTTAATAATAAGTTCAAAAATATCTGCAGTTTTTGATACAGAACTGTTAGACGCTCCATTCGCAGCTTCCTAAAACGTTAACAAATTACTTCATATGCTGCATTAACAGCAGTAACAGAAGGTTGTGACAAGTTCTCATTAGAAGATACATCGATAAGATTGAACATGAACAACTAGGTTTTATTGAAGCATGCTGTATTATTATCTACATGCAATTCACATGATTAATGTACTTGCGGTACAACGTTGAAGTTATAACAGAAGAGAAGAAACTACATATACAAATCATAAAGTAGAAGCTAAAATGGTAATCTACACGTTTCTTGTAGTGGACACATTACAAATGCAAACAATATAAATATTACAAATTGCATTGTTTAAAAGTTGTGCAAACAGCAGCGAATGAAAAAAAAGAACTCAGTTGACAGAAGCAAGTTCTAAAACATGTTCTTGAACCAAAACAAGTCCTAAACTTATCAAAAACAAAGTGAACATAGCCCTGAAGGTTATTTCTTCACAATTCACTAGCATGTTCTTCTCCAAACATGCATATAAAATAGTAGACAAAATTTATAGCCGCGACAACAAAACAATTTCAATTTGACCAAAAGACAGAAAATGAAAGATAACTATAAATCAATTAGTGTACCTCTAACAATGCATCGATTAGCTAAAAGATGAGTTAAAAATTAAGTAGCTTGTTCATTATCAAGAACGGTAACATCTTCCGTATGTTCTTCGATTGTTGACATTATAGATGTTCCATACAACCAATCTTTTGAACAAAGTAACGCTTCAACAACATCCTCCTTAAGTGAACTGCGATAGTTATCTAAAACTCTACCACCAATACTAAATGCACTTTCAGAAGCGACGGTGGTAATTGGAACACCTAAAATATCTCTTGCCATGAGAGATAAAATTGGATATTTATATTGTTGCGATTTCTAAAATGAAAGAATATCTAATTGCATTTTACGATCAACTAACCCATCTTCCAAATAAGAATCAAGTTAGGACTTGCGAGGATTGCTAGCAAATTCGGAATAATCAAATCGATCCATCATATCTTCGCATTCTTGCGAGTAAGGACCCGTAAATGATTGTGTGGATTCCACGATTTCCACGACACATGTTTCAATGGACGATTCTTTTCTCACCCTTTCCTTATACTCATCATATAGTGCTTCCAACTTTCTTTCCACCCTTTCAAACTCTAAGCAGTCGCCATACAATGTGTTATAAGAAAACCGAACGAAATTTGTTTTGTATCGCGGATCAAAGATGCAAGCAATGGAAAGTAACACACTAAATTCACTCCAATATTTATTAAACTTTTTGAGCATTTCACTTGCCATGTGAGACATAAAGTCATTCACCTCCGTGCACTTCTTCAAAGTAAAATGAACCAAGAAAATTTTTGGAAAAAATAAGTTAGCCGTTGGGTAATTTGCGCCGGAAAATAATGAAGTGACATCGTAAAAAACTCCTAGAAAACGTGAAATTCTCTTTGCTTTGATCCATTCTTCGGATGTTGGAAAATAACTATAACTAGAATCAATAAGCTTAAGAGGGTAAAGCGCTTGTTCATAATGTATTGCGCTTTTAAGCATTATAAAAGTTGAATTCCATCTAGTAGAAACATCCTGACGCAATCCTTTCCTAACGTCATTCAATGAAAAAGTGGTTATGCATTCGACGAAACTTTTCTTTCTAGATTGAGAACCCTTGATATATTTAATACTCTCACGTGTGTTACTTAAGAAAGAAGCGACACATTTTAAACCATCCTGCACTATCAAATTTAGCACGTGGGCGGCACATCTGACATGCAAAAATTGTCCATCCGCAACCATTATTTTTCTATGACAAAGATGTGATTTCAGTAAATCAACGAATTTATCGTTAGCAGATGCATTATCTAGAGTGCATGCAAATATTTTATCGACTACTTCCCAATCAACCAACATACACGAAATTTTTCGAAATATAGCCGAGCCCGAGTGTGGAGGTGCCATTAAACAAAAATTCAACAATTTCTTTTGTAGATTCCACTCATTATCAATAAAATGAGCGGTTAGAGTTATAAAACCATCCGTATTTACTGAAGTCCATAAATCAGATGTTAAACTAACTCTTCCACTACATGATTTTATAAAATCCTTAAGTTTGACTCTTTCATTCTCATATACTTTCATAACATCGGAACGTGAAGTGTTTCTTGAATAACGCTCCACTTGATTGTTCAAGTAGGAATGAATCTCACGAATACGGTCATATTGAACAAATTTGAAGGGTAAGTTATGTTGTATAATTGCTCTAGCCATCAAGTCTCTATATTTCTTTTGTTCGAAAGCACTTCTTTGATTAACCTCTATACTTTTATCGATTAAGGGACACTTTTCTACATGATTCAGCAAATTTTTAGTCCCATAGGTACCACCCCATATATATTTTCTTTTACATTTTTTGCAGAAGCAAGTACGTTTCTGACCTTCCATAGTTTCATTTTTTTCAAAGTATTTCCAAACATCGGAATACGTACTCTTTTGTCGCTTATTTCTTGAAGAGCTACCCATTGAATCTACATCTGCTGCCAACTCCGGTGTGTTTCTTAATTGAGTATCTTGGTCAACAATATCCATATTGTAAAAATCTATAAGTGCACATGTAAATTAAAATTATAGTTACAGTTAAATATAAAAGAGTTAAATAAGGTACATGTAAAACAGCAGCACTTCTGGAAAAGCATGTACGGGCAGTAAATTGAGTATCATAGAAAAGTTACAAAATAAAAGCATCTACAAAATGAAAGTTGTTCTTGGACAGAACAAAAGGAACATACTTATGGTGACACAGCCAGTAATTAAACAGTAAATTCAAAAGCATCAAAATATTGGAACTAAAAAACATCACATTATGGTGACACAGTCAGTAATTAAACAGTAAGGTCACACACTGTATAATCCATTGTATCAGAAAGTTCACATGATTAGTCATCCCTAAGTACATACTAATTTTATGTTAAGATTGTAATATGGTTTGTTTGTATGCTATAATATTATACAGTCCGTTGACGTGGGCTTTTTCTTTTTCTTTCTTTTATAAACTACAGATATATATCAGAACACCGCTAGAATAATTAATTAACTAAGTTACATCTTTGTGTTAGTAAAGATCTTTAAAACTTTATGCAGCACTTGATGCTTAATGATATTTAGCTGTGTCCAATAACACATATAAATAATAAACCAGAGCAGAATTATGTTAATTAAGTAATGACGATAAATTAATACATACAATTACTATCCACTTGGATATTGATGTTCTTTGAGATGGCCACTTATTAGCTAGCTATTCTTTTGACCTTTCAGAGTATATTGCCTGAAGAACAAAATGCACCAAGGCCAGAGGCTTTGTCATTCGAATTTAAATAAATCATGTCATATTCATGGTGTGCTCTAGCTGTGACCCATTTTATTATATTTTTTGTACGTATTATTTTGAGCTAAGAAATGAAATTAGCATAATGATATGACATGTATAATATGATTTTCTTGTTTCCAACAGGTTCCAGGATCACTGGTTCTAAGTGAATCAAAAATTTACTATCCAGTCAGTTGCTGAGCTAAAAAGAAAATATTACAGACCATATATTGGCTTACCCTCACGTTTTATGTCTGAGGATGATCGTGTGTACAATGAACAATAGAAAAAATGGTAATTTAGTGGGATAACAATCATAAAAATAAAGTAAATAAATCTTTATCTCTTTACATTTCCCAATTTTAGTAAACATAATATGAATAAATGATTATCATATACCATTTTTATTGTTTTTAATAAATGTTGAAAATAATGTTGAGAATCGCAAGAAACTGAAAGTGAGTCACTCGGGTGGTTCAAAATCATTCACAACGCATCATGCTAAACATATAAGTAATAGGAGTAGCTTCTTTGCTTGAGCTTCATTTGTTTATCCAGTAGTACATTATGTTAAAAATAAAGAGTGTTGTTTGTATTATACTAATACAATTTAGATGTTGTTATTATACTAATGACTTTGGCATAATATGTTAAGAGCATATAAAGTAACAGAATCATGATTAAAAAAATGAAGCAACATTTCTAGCAAATGAATAAGCTATTTTAGAAAAAAAATTAAACTACAAAAATTCGTAGGTTTTTGATTCAGTCTCGAGACACTACAAGGACGGCAGCAGATAGCGACGGCTTTTAGCTGTCGTCGGCCGTCGCAGGCCGTCGCTAAAAGCCGTTGCTATTTACCTCGTCGCCCAATAGTATCGCGACGGCTTTAGCGACGGCTCCGTCACCAAAATAGCGACGGCTCGCGACTGCAAATGTGCCACGTGGAAATTTTCCAACGACTAAATGGCGTCATTAGGCGTCGCTACGCGACACAAAAATTTTGCAATTTAGCCGTCGCTAGCCGTCGCTAATCTACAACCTACAGGCCGTCGCTAGCCGTCGCAAATCTGAAGCAAAATTTGTGCACTTTCAGAACCCATACATACTTCAAACAACAACCATCAAATACCATCATCACAGCCAATATACACTATATTCATCAACTATAGCCATCATATATCCATCATATAACATCACTATACATTCAAACAATATAAAATCCAACCAAATCTCATTTTCAAATCCAACCAAATCAAACAATATAAAATCCAACCAAATCCATTAACTAGAATATGTACATAGTAACCCGAAATTTCTACATAATATCCCGACATATATATACATAATAGCCAACCAAATCCATCAACTAGAAGTTATCAAAATATGTACATAATATCCTGAAATATATATACACCAAACCAACCAAAATGTGTATATACCAAACTATAACACGAGCAAACAAACATACCTACTCCTCGCCATCGCTGCCGTCCTCTCCAGGCATCCTCCCATGCTGTTGCAAATAAGCCACAATCTGCTCATCCAGCTGTTGCTCAAAGAAACTCTTCCTCCAATCATTTATTTCTTCCACTTTCGCCCTCAACTGAGCAATCTCCGCGTCTTGCTGCGACCTCCTGTATGCACTCTGCATTCTCATCGCCTGTAAAATAGTTCATAATTATTTATATATTAGTATATATATAATATTATTAAAATTATTTAAATATTCATAGCTATACCGTCAAAATTTACCTCCACATTTTCATAGCTATACCGTCGACTGGTCCGAGAAGGCGGGTCAGTATAATAGCATCCAATATATGGTTCTCCTCCTCTAACGTAAGCTCTTCCCGACCAGTGGACTGTGCTACACGAGCCCGCTCTGCTTCGTACCTCTCCTGCGATTACAAACAATTGTTTTACACGATAAAAACCGAATTTCAAATTTTTGAAAATAAAATAAGACAAAATATTGTTATTAACAATAAATTAACTTACCATTACGGATTGTGATTTGTCATTCGTACACTCGTACGAAACATTGCCCTCTTCGTCAGTCCTCTCCACGGCATGCGTGGCCTTGAACAGCTCGGCCATAGTGGGCTCGCGGTTGTATCTCGCGGCTTGAAAATATATAAATATTATTGCTAATCTGATTATAAAATATTGTAATAAAATGTAAACACAGTTTATAAATTTAATTACCAGCTCTCTCTTGTGCTCCTGAAAGGATTTGGAGCCACCACGATGCAATGCAGGATTTTTATTCCTGTTTGCCCGGTTCCACGCAGATAACTCCTACAAATTAAGATAAATTATCACGTATATATCTTGCGAGATTTATATTAGATTTAAATAATAAAGAAAACATATTTTACTTACTTTTGCTGCCGGACTGTCCCAAAGCCGAAGAAATTCATTCCATACACCCTCACCCATCCAGTTTGGCTTTTTCCCTACATTCTTAGCCTTGGACAATGTATCCCTGTAATTTTTTCTCATTCGTTTGTTCCAGTGATTTTAAAAAATGTCCAAGTCATCATGGTCAACGCGGACTGCAGCCTGTAAATTAAAATTATTTTAAGTTATATACATTATATTAATTTACAACTGAAATTCAAATTACTACTTACAAGTAAATCCGCCTGTATTGCGTTTTTGACGTGATGGGGGATGTCGTCCCAGCGAGGCCAACAACCATCCATGCAGCTCTGAAATGCCTTTCTCGAAACCTGTAAAGTATAATCTGATGGCTCCACCTTAAAGCCACTGCAAAAGTTATGATATACATGTTTAGTGGATTTTAAAACTTATACTTTAAATAAAATTGATACTTATCCAGCACTGCTAGGAACAACTTCTGCAATCGGACGTAAGTCCGGTGCATTGCCACTACCACCTGCACCGGGAGATGGGGATAGCGTGACATTACCACCTACACTCCGTCTCCTGCCAGACATATCTGCTATAGAAAAACAATATCATCGGAGAACAATTATAGAAATTCACTACTACATAGCATGTTTCAATCACTTTCACAGAAATATTTATAAACATTTACTAGTACAAAACATGGATAAAAATTAACTAATGATCATCACAGAACAATTACAGAAATTTACTATTACATCGCATGTTTCAATCACTATCACATAACAATTATATCAATAACGATCAGTCTTCATCGTTTTCTGATTCAGACTTAGTCTCGTATTCTATCTCATTTTCTTCGGTACTTTCGAATGCATCAAATAGGACGTTCGATTCATCATTCAAAGGCCCTACATCAATATCATCAGTTATTATTATTTCTGTATTTGATTCAAGATCGGCTTGATATGCTGCTTCATCTGGAATATTATTTCCATCAAACGTAAACCTTGGCTTCGTTTTGAAAACAGCGGACCAATCCGCTTTATCTCTTTTCAAAGATGGATACGGAGCAAAATAAACTTGTAACGCTTGCTTGGCTAATACAAAAGGATCGTACTTATAGTAGTGTGATGTATGCCTTATTTCAATAAGTTTGTACTCTTTATGCACGTTGATTCCGGAACGAGGAACGTTACTGAACCAATTGCACTTAAATAAAAAAACCTTTTCTAAAGGTTCAACATAATATGTCAACTCTAAAATCTGTGTTAAGACGCCGTAAAAATCTTTTAAATGCTCATCTGGATCATCACTGCCTTTGACAAATACCCCGCTGTTATATGATAATTTTTCAGCACCGTAATCTTTCGTGTTGAACTTAAACCCGTTGACGAAGAATATTGGATAAGTCTTCACATTTCTTTTCGGTCCAATCGCAAGATGTCTTAAGCCTTCATCAACAACACAATTTCTTGGCTCATAAACATAGTTCAAAAACCATTTGGCAAATTCTTTACTGAGATTGCCAGATGGATACTGTGATTCGTAGATACTTCATATATGTAATATGTGTTATTATTATTATGTACGTACAAGCAAATTACAAGTGAATTAATTATTACCTGACAAATGGTGCGACTTCGACACAATTTAAAAGAACATACGTGTGCGCTACATGGTGGTCTCTATCGTCCAACCATATTTCCACACATTTTCCACCAGGTCTACCATGTTGTCTAAAAACAGATAACATTGTTTGAGAAGAATTTTGTTCAACGAATTCCTCATTTCGAGGAACAGTTACAAACAATAAGTTCACATCATCCTTGAAGTAGTGAGGGAAAAAAATGTGGCTTCTTCTTCAAGATACGATTTGCATATCGAACCCTCAACTCGGGCTTTTTGTCGAACCTTCTTCTTCAGATGATTCAAGTACCTATTAAGATATTTATTACATATTTAGATATACAAATTTGAATTTGAAATTGACATGAACATTGCACATGTTTTACCTCTCAAACGGATACATCCATCCATATTGCACAGGACCTCGAAGAAGTGCTTTGGATGGAAGATGAATAGGTAAATGCTCCATTACGTTAAAGAAACCAGGCGGAAGTATTTTCTCCAGTTTGCATAGCAGTATGGGTATTTCTACTTCAAGTTTACGTATACGATCCACCTTTAATGTTGTCGAACAAAGCTGTTTATAAAACAAACATAACTCTGTTATGACGTTCCATACTTTTACGGGCAATAGTTCTTTGAAAGCCACGGGTAGTAAATATTCCATCATGATATGACAATCGTGACTTTTCATCTCACTCAGTTTACCATTTTTGAAGTCAACACATCTACGAAGATTGGAAGAAATCCCATCGGGAAATCTTGATTCTTCCACCCACTTTAGCACGAGTTTTACTTGCTTATTGTCTAGCTCATAGCATGCTTTCAGTTTTTTATTGTCATTAGGCTTCATATGAAGTTCCGGCTGCTTACAATAGTTTGCTATATCAAGCCTTGAATTCAAATCGTCCTTGGTTTTGCCCTTTACATTCAAAATTGTATTAAATAGATTATCAAACACATTCTTTTCGTTGTGCATCACGTCAATATTATGTCGGAGTAAGAGATCTTTCCAATATGGTAACTCCCAAAATATACTTTGTTTCCACTGTCACGTACCGAAATTTTCGACTTTTGAAAATTCGACATCGATACTCACTTTATCGACTGTCGAGCCATCGAGTGCCGGAAACTTCAATAGTGAGGGTTTTAAGAAAAAGAAAAATGTAGAAGAAGAAGAAGATAGAAGAAGAAAGAAAAAGAGAAGAACAACAGAACGACATCAGAACAGAAACAATATTGGAATCTCACATATCGCAGCGGAACAATATATAATAAATAAACACTAGTCTTTTAAAACAAAGAACTATATCAGTTTATACATACATCAATCATCAGAGTCATATACAACAATGGACAGTTATATAACTTGTCCTCATACAGAATACACAGCGGAATAATACAAAAATATAGGTGATACGTTTCGCCATCCAGCTTGCTTCCAAAGCTCCAGAATATCCAGAATATCCTGATAATATAACTCTAGGCTGCCCGTGTGGAAATTGGTGGGCACCCAGAGTTTAGAAGGGAACAATAAACTCCGAGTCAGTCATGGTGACTGGTGTGAGATCGTAAAACAGTTATTTTTCACAAAGAAAATAAAACAAATTCGCAATGCTTTTGGAAAATGAAACTACCATAAGACCTCCCACCACACACACAATGCAAACGCAGAATTGGAGGAGATTTCTTCTTATGATAGTCAAAGATGCTTACTACGCAAAATCAAATTCTTTTTGATATTATTATTAGTGCATAGTGTAGAAAACATTTCGAAAGTATAATATTAATCTTAGCCAACATACGACCAGTATCGTATGCCTACTATAGCTACCATCTAAACAGTGGTGACCACCGTACGTAAATGGCAGGTTCTACAACTAATACCGTACAAGGTTCGTATTGGAGTTTGGATTTCCAACAAATGGTCAGGCTAAGGAACTTCCTATCCACGATGGGTACGTCCCTGGAATAGACGACCCGAGAAATAACCTAACATTACGGTTAGATCTCTGCCAACACAAGGCCGGGTTACCTCTGCAAAAATAGGTAACTACTGACACGCGTATGTCATCCCCCGATCGTAACCGATCTTCCCGAGGATCCCCGATTTCCAACAAACCACATAGTAAAAATGCAGCAACCACATAGGTTAAGTATCTGGGCTCCATACCATGATACCACCTCTATCCAGAAGGAATGACATACACTAAGGGGCGCTACTCCCTAGAACCTTGCTGCATCCTTCCTGTTTCGACCATTTCCGGGGTGTGAGGCTCGACGAAGTCTCGTCCACAAAGCTATGCTTTCTACAAAGCCATGCTTCGGGTCAAACAAAAATGATCAACCTATGATCACAAAGATATAAGATCAAACAAATGATCATATCACAAATGATCAAACACTGATCATTTCACAGCAACACTCAGTATGCCACGTTACCAAATTGGGATATATCGCTGATAAATTTCAACTACATAACCTCTGAGCTCGTACGTCTCAGAGAAGGGTGTTAAGCTAAGAGAATAAATTCTCCGCCACCAACAGAAATGTATTTGAAAGAAATCAGCTTTATATCTCAAATTGTAACGTCAAACACACAATCCATACAAGTCTGTTCCGGGATCGAACAGAACCGAAGGCACTTCTCACGAAGCCCTTGCATATCCGGATAAATTTCTAATCACGTCCGGACTTCCCGTCACTAAGGGTGATAAAACCTCTAAATCGGAGATCAGCCGATGTAGAGTAACTCGACGGTAATCCTTCCGTTTTCAAAAATATCCGGTCTTCAACACCGGTCTTCAAATGCAATTCATAACGACGTATCACATATTCGGAATGGGTTATACGACCCCATGGTCCTTTCCCGGCTAACCCGAATAGTGAGCGCTTATTTAAAAATAAGTGTGGCATTCAAATTCATTCAATTCACAACAAATACCATTCAAGGTAATTATTGATAGTCGGTTATTTAACTATCAATAAAGATGCGCAACATCATCAGATTCCAAATAATTTTCCAAATTATTTATTTTCCAAAAATATCTTTACTAGATATATAATTTCCACACTAAACCATTTGAAAACAATTCCAAATCAATTTCCACATTTCATTTTATCTTTGAAGATAAAATCTCAAAACAGTTCATTTCATATTGGAAAAGCATTTCCATACTTATTAATAAGTATTTCACAAATCTATTTATTTTCAACGTTTGAAAATACTCGATATACTTAAATCAAAAATTAAGTATATATTCATTCTTTAAGGAAATCATTTACTTTGACAACATTTATTTGAGTCAAAACGAATGTTACGTAAAACATCGTTACGACGACTCAAAATCACTAGTATAGGGATTCGGATTTAGATAGATATATAAATCCCAATACTACATTAAAAACATTTCCTTTTGGAAATCATTTACTATAACAACAGTGTTATAGCCCACCATTTCCTTATTTTTCGAAAACGTCTATTTCAACAAGAACTGCGGAAATCTATGCCTTCGATTCATAATACATTTTAAAACATCTTTAAAATGTTTAACTTCATTTTTAATATCACTTCTTCAAAAATAAATCCATTTTACTTAACAATATATTCACTGTCCAAAATCGTGAATATACTTCACTAATTACATTTCACTATTTTCTACACGTTTTATTTCAATAATAATTCGCTATCCAAAATCGCGAATATATCTTCTTTAATAACCTCCTACATTTAATTCCTCAAATTCAATTGATTTCGAATTTATAAAACAACGTTTATAAATTCTATTTCTATTTTATAACAACTTCGACTTATAATTTCTTTTTATTAACTTCTATACTTTACTTATCAAAATAAGTGATTTCGGATTTATAAACAACTTTTATAAATTTCAATTCTATTTGTAAAAAACTTCAATACCAAATCAATTTCAATATTGATTTCTAAATTTATTTTCAACCTTAAATAAAATCTCCATACTGATTTCTCAAAAATTCATTTCCAAATATTAAATCAATTACAGATTGATTTCTAATTTTTTTATTTTTATCACTACTAAATAAATTCCTTATTTTTCTCAAATTATTCAATATCCTGTTTTTAAATGGATTCTTCAAATTGAAATCATTTTACATTGATTTCCCAAATTATTTCAATTTACCAAATTAAATTTCTAGTTGGATTTTCAACTGATCTCCTTTTAAATAAATTCCTTTTTACGAAAATAAATTTCAATTGTTTCTTTCGATCTATTTAAAAATCCAAATTTTAAATTTAATTCTTCAATTTATAATCACTATTTTACGAAATCCATTTATTTAACATTTTCACTTGATTCTGGAATTAATTCGATAAGATTATAAAAATTAACTTTTTATACTTTAAAATTCCTTTCTTCAAAATTTATTCAATTTCTAAAATTAATTCACTTAGAAATTTCTATTTTGATTTCAAAAATTCAATTTCGTTTATTTTTGGAATCCAATGATATCCAACATCCATTCAGCTAAATTTTAGCTTTCAAACAATTTCCAGACATCAATTCAATAACATCAATAATCATTCACAGATTCATATCACAGTAGAAATAAATTCAATCAATGTGAGGGGTCCAGTTGGATCCCTCCAACCTGTTTCCCTGCATCCACAGACGTTAGCACAATACCAATTCCACTTCGAGGTGGAATATCGCGGTATATAGGTTTTTATAAAAATCCGCTTACTAACGGCGCAATAGGGTCTCATCCGCTATACGAGGCGGGAAATCAATCAATCCAATATATACATATGCCAATATGTATATATTGCTATATATATATAATAGATATATCCTATCATATCTAATATCACATCCAAATAGCAATCATATCAATCAATAACTGTAATTCAACTATAAATCTGAGTGAGAAGATCTCACCTTCGCTTTTTAATTTGCCATCCATTTTCATCTCAGTTTGTTTTCTTCCATTTTTAACCTTGTATAAATATTATACAATTTGTTAATAATTGAGATAAACGAATAACCAATTTTCATTTTGATAATTTTCATTAACCAATGATTTTATTTAACCTAAAAATTTAAAATTTTAAACTAATCAATTAATTTATTCTATAAAACAAATTTCCTCTTATTAATCCATTAAATTAAACCGAATACCCTTTTAAAATCTTAAGGTAATAAATATAAGTTCTTAAACCAATACTTTTAATTTCTAAACAAATTTCTTTCTTTTTATAGATTGATTTAACAAGAAGATTTATATTCACTTAAATCCTTACATCTTCCAAAGATAAAATAATTTCTATATATATATATATATATTTTTAAACTGTATATATATAAATTCAACCAATAATTAAAATAAAATAAAAAGATGTATACCTCACTGTTAATCGAAATCACGAAACCACCAGAGTTCGATCGCCACGACGAACATGCCGTGACTTCAACCCTCTCGACTTTGGGGCTTCACGAGACCGCATCCAGTTATCGTGAAACACATCTCGGCATCGCAACTCTTCCCCTGCCAGAGCTGCCCCCTACCAACTCGTCGTCGCACTCGAGATCGTCGCCGCAACCATCGCGATTTCCTCCAACCTGTACTTCGTGCTCGAGATGCCGCTTGCCCCAAAATCCACGCGATCGCCTCATTCATCGATCGAAGCTCGCGACCCCCACCTGCTCGACGTCGCCCAATCGCCACTCGCGAATCCTCGCGTACCACCCCTCGCACGCGCGCTTGCCGCTCCACCTTCGCAACGTGCTCGCACCCCTAGGCGCCTGCCTCGAGTCGCGACCAGTAATCGCGTCTCCCATCGCGATCCACTTGCGTTTTTTTTATTTATTTATTACTGGCGATTCGATTTGAATTAGAGGAAGAAAGGAATCGCCTACCATTTCGAACTAAGGGAAAGAGTTAGGGGGGATTTCGTTTGATTTCTGGAGAGGGAAGGGGTTATTTAAAAATCAAAAGAAGGCATGGGTCACATGATTTTCTCCCGTGATTATAGGCGAGAATTTAGGCGTGGTTGAGGGGAGAACGTGTGTGTCGACTAACATTTAAAAATTTAAATTTTAAATAGAACTTGCTTTAAAATTTCGATGCGTTTACTTAACGTATGATCACACAACAACTCCGAACGATACGAAATTTAAAACCCGGTGATAATTTAACGTTACGGACCCAATGGAACCGGTTTCGTCAAATTCCGAGACTGCGCCTCGAACGGCTATTTTTAAAGATCGATTCGAACAATAAAATTCAAAACTGAACAGAACAGTTTCAAATTCGATTCTGAAGTTTCAATTATCTTCGGTATTATCATTACGAATTTTAAAAGCTTTTGAAATATTTTTCTTCAGCTTAAAATTGAAGATTTAAATTTTTATCCAGTTTCAATAGATTAAATTTTATAATTTAATCGCCAAATTCAAAGTTTTATCGGGGATTCAAATTAAATCATCGTTCAAATATTTAAAATTAATTAAATATTTTCAATTTAATTTGTTCAAAATTCTGGGTCGTTACAGACTTCCCTCCTTAAAAGAATTTCGTCCCGAAATTACAAGTTAGGAAAAGAGGTCCTTAACTCGTCTATCATTTTTCACAATTCAATAGTTTTATCAAATTTTTCAAAACAAATCTTCCTACTAAAGATTCGTTATCATTTCAACTAGTTTTCCAAACCTTTTATAGTTTTCAAACATCATTGTTTACTTCAATTCAAATTTAAATTCAAATTCAAATTTAAACTTCCAAAATTTTCTCAAAAATTTTCTAACGCCCTAAATTTCCGAAAAATTTCGCCAGCGTCTCCTTTGCGCGGCTAATACGGCACGACTACAAAACGTCCCTACGGACTCTCAGATTTCAAAAAGAAAAAGAAAAAGCCAAGCGGCTAGAGAAATAAGTCATCAAATCTCATATTCAAATTTAAATACATACCTTTTTCGAGCAAATTCAAATTCATCTTTGAAATAAATTTTCCAATCCCTTGATACACCTGTATATCCTACTAGCCATAATATCTAGTTACATATATTCAAACCATTTTGCAAATTCTATTACAAAATTTTCAATATAAACTGCTTATACATTTCTAGCTTACTATTGAAGTTACATATTCAATTTTCATTCAATTTTACATTTCAATTTCTCATTTGAATTCAATTTTATCTTTAGTTCATTTCATTTGCAATTGATTCCATTAAATCTAATTTGCATTTCATATTTTCATTCGGTTTATTTTATTAACCAACAACTTTCATTCATAACTGCTCTTTTTAGATTAGTTTTAGTTACTAATTCATTACAAATTACAATTCACTTATTCAAATTTGTTTTCAACATTCAGTTTCAATTCCAACTTTATCTTCATTTATAATTATTCAATTCAATTTATTGCCTACAAATTCGAAATGAATTTTAACATTCAATTTTATTTTCTCGCATTTGCCATTGCAAATTTATTTATTTGTTCACAATTTCTTTTATTTCAATTTGAACTTTCATTTCAATCAGATTTCAAATATTCTATAAGTTATCAACTTATTTTCATTTCGGTTTATATAATCACTTATATATTCATATTACAAATTCATTTCATTAATGAATTTTAAATTTTCCAATATCTATCTGGAATTCCATTTTCATTTATAAATCACATTTACAATTCATATTTACCATTTTATTCATATATGAATTCGTTTCCTTATGCTTCCAATTCATATTTAAAATTTCATTCGTTAAATGGATTTTTATTTAAACTTTATACTTTACAAGTTATCAACTTAATAATATTTCATAAATATCTTTATATAGCATTCCAGAGTTTACCAACATTTCAAAGCCATTTTGAAAACAATTCAAATCATTCTTTGAATTTCTAAAACAAAACCCAAATTTTCCAAACCACTTCTATTTAAAACAATTTGGCAGCAATTCCTCTTTTGGAAACCCGAAAATAAACACCGGTGATGCCGCGGTCATCATCGAAGTTATTTTCCAGCGACCGAAAAGAGTTTAGAGCTTTTCATTCCGTCAAAACATTTTTCAAAACCCTTGAAATTCATTTTCAAATTCAAAAAGATTTAAACTTTCCAAATCTCCAAAATTTTCAAATTTTTTTCAAAACATTTCCAAAAACTTCTCTGAAATCCCGTTTTAAATTACAAATCACATTTATAATTTATATTCTCAAATTTCATTTGTATGTGAATTTATTTCTTAAATCTTTGGTTATTACTTTATTTCTTATTCAATTTCCATATAACAATGATCATATGTCAATGTTATTATTTCCTAACAACCAAGCATCCATATACTATGATAATTCATAGAAAAACATTTCTTTTCTATACAAAAATAGTTTTGGGCAAAATTATCTCATTTACCCTATTTTAAACAATACTGTGTCAAATTGTTCTATTCGAGTGTTTAGAGATCCCTATCGATAGAGTTGTACGGACAATACCGACCAGAATCCATATACCACTCAACAAACCAATCATCACAATATAAAACAATTTTATATTCACTAACAAATACGCACTCGTATCTATTATTACACTCAACTCATTCTAGAGTACTACTGACTCTATCTCTAATGAGTAACACCCAACAGAGCAGGGTTGTCGCTTAACCATATGCTCTGATACCACGCTGTCACGTACCGAAATTTTCGACTTTCGAAAATTCGACATCGATACTCACTTTATCGACTGTCGAGCCATCGAGTGCCGGAAACTTCAATAGTGAGGGTTTTAAGAAAAAGAAAAATGTAGAAGAAGAAGAAGATAGAAGAAAGAAAAAGAGAAGAACAACAGAACGACATCAGAACAGAAACAATATTGGAATCTCACATATCGCAGCGGAACAATATATAATAAATAAACACTAGTCTTTTAAAACAAAGAACTATATCAGTTTATACATACATCAATCATCAGAGTCATATACAACAATGGACAGTTATATAACTTGTCCTCATACAGAATACACAGCGGAATAATACAAAAATATAGGTGATACGTTTCGCCATCCAGCTTGCTTCCAAAGCTCCAGAATATCCAGAATATCCTGATAATATAACTCTAGGCTGCCCGTGTGGAAATTGGTGGGCACCCAGAGTTTAGAAGGGAACAATAAACTCCGAGTCAGTCATGGTGACTGGTGTGAGATCGTAAAACAGTTATTTTTCACAAAGAAAATAAAACAAATTCGCAATGCTTTTGGAAAATGAAACTACCATAAGACCTCCCACCACACACACAATGCAAACGCAGAATTGGAGGAGATTTCTTCTTATGATAGTCAAAGATGCTTACTACGCAAAATCAAATTCTTTTTGATATTATTATTAGTGCATAGTGTAGAAAACATTTCGAAAGTATAATATTAATCTTAGCCAACATACGACCAGTATCGTATGCCTACTATAGCTACCATCTAAACAGTGGTGACCACCGTACGTAAATGGCAGGTTCTACAACTAATACCGTACAAGGTTCGTATTGGAGTTTGGATTTCCAACAAATGGTCAGGCTAAGGAACTTCCTATCCACGATGGGTACGTCCCTGGAATAGACGACCCAAGAAATAACCTAACATTACGGTTAGATCTCTGCCAACACAAGGCCGGGTTACCTCTGCAAAAATAGGTAACTACTGACACGCGTATGTCATCCCCCGATCGTAACCGATCTTCCCGAGGATCCCCGATTTCCAACAAACCACATAGTAAAAATGCAGCAACCACATAGGTTAAGTATCTGGGCTCCATACCATGATACCACCTCTATCCAGAAGGAATGACATACACTAAGGGGCGCTACTCCCTAGAACCTTGCTGCATCCTTCCTGTTTCGACCATTTCCGGGGTGTGAGGCTCGACGAAGTCTCGTCCACAAAGCTATGCTTTCTACAAAGCCATGCTTCGGGTCAAACAAAAATGATCAACCTATGATCACAAAGATATAAGATCAAACAAATGATCATATCACAAATGATCAAACACTGATCATTTCACAGCAACACTCAGTATGCCACGTTACCAAATTGGGATATATCGCTGATAAATTTCAACTACATAACCTCTGAGCTCGTACGTCTCAGAGAAGGGTGTTAAGCTAAGAGAATAAATTCTCCGCCACCAACAGAAATGTATTTGAAAGAAATCAGCTTTATATCTCAAATTGTAACGTCAAACACACAATCCATACAAGTCTGTTCCGGGATCGAACAGAACCGAAGGCACTTCTCACGAAGCCCTTGCATATCCGGATAAATTTCTAATCACGTCCGGACTTCCCGTCACTAAGGGTGATAAAACCTCTAAATCGGAGATCAGCCGATGTAGAGTAACTCGACGGTAATCCTTCCGTTTTCAAAAATATCCGGTCTTCAACACCGGTCTTCAAATGCAATTCATAACGACGTATCACATATTCGGAATGGGTTATACGACCCCATGGTCCTTTCCCGGCTAACCCGAATAGTGAGCGCTTATTTAAAAATAAGTGTGGCATTCAAATTCATTCAATTCACAACAAATACCATTCAAGGTAATTATTGATAGTCGGTTATTTAACTATCAATAAAGATGCGCAACATCATCAGATTCCAAATAATTTTCCAAATTATTTATTTTCCAAAAATATCTTTACTAGATATATAATTTCCACACTAAACCATTTGAAAACAATTCCAAATCAATTTCCACATTTCATTTTATCTTTGAAGATAAAATCTCAAAACAGTTCATTTCATATTGGAAAAGCATTTCCATACTTATTAATAAGTATTTCACAAATCTATTTATTTTCAACGTTTGAAAATACTCGATATACTTAAATCAAAAATTAAGTATATATTCATTCTTTAAGGAAATCATTTACTTTGACAACATTTATTTGAGTCAAAACGAATGTTACGTAAAACATCGTTACGACGACTCAAAATCACTAGTATAGGGATTCGGATTTAGATAGATATATAAATCCCAATACTACATTAAAAACATTTCCTTTTGGAAATCATTTACTATAACAACAGTGTTATAGCCCACCATTTCCTTATTTTTCGAAAACGTCTATTTCAACAAGAACTGCGGAAATCTATGCCTTCGATTCATAATACATTTTAAAACATCTTTAAAATGTTTAACTTCATTTTTAATATCACTTCTTCAAAAATAAATCCATTTTACTTAACAATATATTCACTGTCCAAAATCGTGAATATACTTCACTAATTACATTTCACTATTTTCTACACGTTTTATTTCAATAATAATTCGCTATCCAAAATCGCGAATATATCTTCTTTAATAACCTCCTACATTTAATTCCTCAAATTCAATTGATTTCGAATTTATAAAACAACGTTTATAAATTCTATTTCTATTTTATAACAACTTCGACTTATAATTTCTTTTTATTAACTTCTATACTTTACTTATCAAAATAAGTGATTTCGGATTTATAAACAACTTTTATAAATTTCAATTCTATTTGTAAAAAACTTCAATACCAAATCAATTTCAATATTGATTTCTAAATTTATTTTCAACCTTAAATAAAATCTCCATACTGATTTCTCAAAAATTCATTTCCAAATATTAAATCAATTACAGATTGATTTCTAATTTTTTTATTTTTATCACTACTAAATAAATTCCTTATTTTTCTCAAATTATTCAATATCCTGTTTTTAAATGGATTCTTCAAATTGAAATCATTTTACATTGATTTCCCAAATTATTTCAATTTACCAAATTAAATTTCTAGTTGGATTTTCAACTGATCTCCTTTTAAATAAATTCCTTTTTACGAAAATAAATTTCAATTGTTTCTTTCGATCTATTTAAAAATCCAAATTTTAAATTTAATTCTTCAATTTATAATCACTATTTTACGAAATCCATTTATTTAACATTTTCACTTGATTCTGGAATTAATTCGATAAGATTATAAAAATTAACTTTTTATACTTTAAAATTCCTTTCTTCAAAATTTATTCAATTTCTAAAATTAATTCACTTAGAAATTTCTATTTTGATTTCAAAAATTCAATTTCGTTTATTTTTGGAATCCAATGATATCCAACATCCATTCAGCTAAATTTTAGCTTTCAAACAATTTCCAGACATCAATTCAATAACATCAATAATCATTCACAGATTCATATCACAGTAGAAATAAATTCAATCAATGTGAGGGGTCCAGTTGGATCCCTCCAACCTGTTTCCCTGCATCCACAGACGTTAGCACAATACCAATTCCACTTCGAGGTGGAATATCGCGGTATATAGGTTTTTATAAAAATCCGCTTACTAACGGCGCAATAGGGTCTCATCCGCTATACGAGGCGGGAAATCAATCAATCCAATATATACATATGCCAATATGTATATATTGCTATATATATATAATAGATATATCCTATCATATCTAATATCACATCCAAATAGCAATCATATCAATCAATAACTGTAATTCAACTATAAATCTGAGTGAGAAGATCTCACCTTCGCTTTTTAATTTGCCATCCATTTTCATCTCAGTTTGTTTTCTTCCATTTTTAACCTTGTATAAATATTATACAATTTGTTAATAATTGAGATAAACGAATAACCAATTTTCATTTTGATAATTTTCATTAACCAATGATTTTATTTAACCTAAAAATTTAAAATTTTAAACTAATCAATTAATTTATTCTATAAAACAAATTTCCTCTTATTAATCCATTAAATTAAACCGAATACCCTTTTAAAATCTTAAGGTAATAAATATAAGTTCTTAAACCAATACTTTTAATTTCTAAACAAATTTCTTTCTTTTTATAGATTGATTTAACAAGAAGATTTATATTCACTTAAATCCTTACATCTTCCAAAGATAAAATAATTTCTATATATATATATATATATATTTTTAAACTGTATATATATAAATTCAACCAATAATTAAAATAAAATAAAAAGATGTATACCTCACTGTTAATCGAAATCACGAAACCACCAGAGTTCGATCGCCACGACGAACGTGCCGTGACTTCAACCCTCTCGACTTTGGGGCTTCACGAGACCGCATCCAGTTATCGTGAAACACATCTCGGCATCGCAACTCTTCCCCTGCCAGAGCTGCCCCCTACCAACTCGTCGTCGCACTCGAGATCGTCGCCGCAACCATCGCGATTTCCTCCAACCTGTACTTCGTGCTCGAGATGCCGCTTGCCCCAAAATCCACGCGATCGCCTCATTCATCGATCGAAGCTCGCGACCCCCACCTGCTCGATGTCGCCCAATCGCCACTAGCGAATCCTCGCGTACCACCCCTCGCACGCGCGCTTGCCGCTCCACCTTCGCAACGTGCTCGCACCCCTAGGCGCCTGCCTCGAGTCGCGACCAGTAATCGCGTCTCCCATCGCGATCCACTCGCGTTTTATTTATTTATTTATTACTGGCGATTTGATTTGAATTAGAGGAAGAAAGGAATCGCCTGCCATTTCGAACTAAGGGAAAGAGTTAGGGGGGATTTCGTTTGATTTCTGGAGAGGGAAGGGGTTATTTAAAAATCAGAAGAAGGCATGGGTCACATGATTTTCTCCCGTGATTATAGGCGAGAATTTAGGCGTGGTTGAGGGGAGAACGTGTGTGTCGACTAACATTTAAAAATTTAAATTTTAAATAGAACTTGCTTTAAAATTTCGATGCGTTTACTTAACGTATGATCACACAACAACTCTGAACGATACGAAATTTAAAACCCGGTGATAATTTAACGTTACGGACCCAATGGAACCGGTTTCGTCAAATTCTGAGACTGCGCCTCGAACGGCTATTTTTAAAGATCGATTCGAACAATAAAGTTCAAAACTGAACATAACAGTTTGAAATTCAATTCTGAAGTTTCAATTATCATCGGTATTATCATTACGAATTTTAAAAGCTTTTGAAATATTTTTCTTCAGCTTAAAATTGAAGATTTAAATTTTTATCCAGTTTCAATAGATTAAATTTTATAATTTAATCGTCAAATTCAAAGTTTTATCGGGGATTTAAATTAAATCATCGTTCAAATATTTAAAATTAATTAAATATTTTCAATTTAATTTGTTCAAAATTCTGGGTCGTTACATCCACCAATTATGAATGTCTGACTGTCCTGGAATTTCAGTCTGGACTCCAGTTTCATGTATCTTTGGATAGTCCCTTACAATTTCGTATATTTCCTCGCCTGACCAAACCTTGGGTGGTTTCAGATTCTCTTCTCTGTTAGCTATGAAAATTTTCTTATCTCTTCTAAAAGTATGATTGGGATGAAGAAAACACCGATGACAATCAAACCACGAAACTTTCTTCCCATATCGTAACGAAAATGCTCGTGTTTCTTCCATACAATAAGGGCATGTTAGACGACCGGCCGTACTCCAACCAGAAAGCATCCCGTATGCAGGAAAATCATTAATAGTCCATAACAAAGAAGCGAACATACGATTTTTTTTTCCTTGATACATCGTAAGTTTCGACTCCTTCATACCACGGTTTCTTCAACTCTTCGATCAATGGTTGTAAATAAACATCAATTCCTTGGGTTGGATCATGAGGGCCGGGAATGACAGTGGTGAGAAACAAATATGGTGTCTTCATACACATCCATGGAGGTAAATTATACGGAGTAACGATAATTGGCCAGGATGAATATTTACTACCAAACTGTGAAAATGGTGAAAATCCATTTGTACATAAACCAAGTCTGACATTACGGCTTTCCGCAGCAAATGCGGGATAAGTCTTATCGAAATGTTTTCATGCTTCTCCGTCGGATGGATGTATCAAAGTTCCTTCTTCCGCTGTTCTCACACTATGCCATCGCATATGACAGGCCGTAGCAGAAGATGCATATAATCTTTGAAGTCTGGGAGTGATGGGTAAATAATGCATTCTCTTGTACGGGACTTCTTTCCCTTTCTTCTTTCTTGGTTTGTATCTTTCTTCGTTACATATTTTGCATTTTCTGAGGTCAACGTCGTTTTTCCAATACAACATGCAACCTTTCACACATGCATCTATCTTCTCGTACGGTAGACCGAAAGCGGACATTAATTTTTTTACTTTATAATGACTATCGCACATCAGATTATTGGGTGGCATGTGTCGTTTTGCAGCTTGTACAACTGCTGTAAATGCAGCTTCCGCAAGGTTGAATTTTGATTTCATAGTTATGTATTCGGCGGTTACTGAAAGTTCGGTTCCGCTTTTACATCCGTCCCACAACGGCCTCTTAGCAGAATCCAACAAATCATATATTTTTTAGCTCCCACAGTCGGTTCTTCTTCGACATTTTCGTCTTCATCGACAGCTTCAGTTGTAGGAAACATTGATCGTGCTGCATCATCCACCATATTTTCTATCGGATTCGTCATCATATTACCGTCCTTTAATAGTTCAGTATTAGGTGTAGGTTCAACAAGTTCTCCATGACGATCCCAGAAATAATAATCAAGCACGAAACCATATTGATACAAATGTACTTCAACTATATCCGGTTTCCAATGCTTCAAATGTTGGCACTTACTACACGGGCAATGAATTTCTGTGTTGTTTCGGTTATTAGATTTAGCAAATCTAATAAATTCGTGTACACCGTTGTAGAAATGTTGCTTTATTGACCCCTTCTTTCCAGTTCTGACTTCATACATCCAAGTACGATCGAGAAAATAATTGAACATTTTTCCTGATTTGAAAATGTATGTTAGACAGTTTAAATCATTAATTTTCAACCATTCTCCATTGTAAACAGTTCACCGTTGCAGAAAATTCAAAATAAAAACTTCACTTTATTTTTTAATTTTTTAGTATTTTGGTTTTCACTTCGGTGGTCAGTCATCCTACTTCCCATTACAAACACAATAATGTAATTACATTTTATAAATTATTTCAGATTAAACGGTTCAACAAAATTTCGGCAGCACTTCCCTTCTGTTCCCTGTATCGTACACAAATGCGTGTACACAGGGAACGTAAAGGAAGTGCTATCGAAATTTTGTAACCGTTTAAAATGAAATGATTTATAATATGTAATTACTTTATTGTGTTTGTAACTTGTCCAATACAGGGACAAATCCGAATATTGTATCAGATGAATATAAATGTCCGTTCCGTTACCAAAACGAACATCCATATAACGATCATATACAACACTTGCCAGACGGGGCCAAAGCCAATCTAAGAGATAAAAAAAATTCTTTAAATTTTATCAAATATTATTGTTCTTTTCAAATTTTGACAATGTTTCAACTATTTAAATTTTATTTAATAAATTTGTATATTTAAATTTTAGTTCAACATTCAATTAACAATTTTAGTTCAATATTCATTTCTTTATTTTTTTACGACATAGATTTTAGCGGAATATTTGTTGTTGTTATATTCATTTCTTAATTTCTTTACAAACTCGATTTTAGTACAATATCAGTTGTTTTTAAAGTCATTTTCTAATTTTTTTTTTAAAATTAAATATTTGCAGAATTTTTAATGTTCTCATATTCATTTATCAATTTCATAAACTATGAAATACTTTCATGTAAATTTATCAATAACCAAGTTAATCATTAATATACACTATTTTTTCATCTAAAACAACTAACCATTATAATCGCCAACACTAATTATCTACATCAATCATTTATTCAACTTGATCATGATAAACTAATTAATGTAATACTTAATTCAAGTTCATGATAATAAACTAATTAATCTACCAAATCAACATACAACACTACTAATACCTAATTTAACAACACTACTAATACCCAATTTAACAACAAATCTCAATTTTACAACAAATCATAATTGAATTAGGGTTTAAACTAAACCTAAAAACATCAAATTTACATTCAAACAAGAGATTAGGAGCATACCGACACAAATTTGGGTGATTTGGAGGCGTTGAAGGCTGGGGCGGCGGCTACGGTGACGGGGGGCGACGGATTGGGGGAAGGAGGAAGGTTTTGGGGGAGGAAGAGAAGTGAAGCTGCTGCTCTCGACTTGGATCTGTATATTGCGTATAGCGACGGCTAGCGACGGCCGCTTTTTTTAGCCGTCGCTAGCCGTCGCTAGGCTTCGCCGCTATACGAAGCCTTTCTAGTAGTGAGATGGTAAATCAAAAACATAAAAATCAAGCTGTTTAAGTTAAAAAGAAAAATCGGAAAAAGGGGGAAAATGAAGGTTGAACGTACCACAAAAGCAACATCATCATATAAAAGCAAGAACAGTAGTCTAGCGAGAGATTGGTAAGCATGTCGGCAAAAAGCTGCTATGAACTAGATCGGGGGATAGACCCAAGAACAGTGGGTGGTTTTGATGCGGGTTCAAGACGATTCTCCTCCTTCGATCTTAAACGATAAAGAAGGGAAAAAGGAGAAGAGAGAGAAGCGTATAGGTTTAGGCAATATTGGGTGAGGAGGAAAGGACGACCATCGGGTTTGTTTCGAATCGACGAAATAATGAGCAATCGCCATTGATTTAGGATTTGGAAAGTAACTGGGTGGAGTCGGCAACAACGTTAAACAGGTTGTATTAAGAGTAAACAGGTTGTATTAAGAGTAACAGGTTGAATGGGTTGCTAAGAAAATAATTTGAAAAATGGTTCGGCCTGTCTAAAATAAGATTAAAAGGGTAGGGTTAAATGGGTTTATTGAATTTTGACAAGCCTAACTCACGGTCCGTGGTTTTTCACGGCTGGACCGCAGTTTGGTCCTTGTAACTATGCTATTTACAGAATCCCAAATTCATGCACAAATGATTTGATCGAGACAGAAGTAGATAGTGCTAATATAATCAAATCGACTGTTAAAAAGGTTCGCCTACGGACACTAGCCCAGAATAAAATAGCCTGAAGCCAAAATTACACGCCTCATTCTTACGTTTTGTTTCTCCTCGGTGTTTTCCTCGAGTTAAATAGACATTTAAACTCTTATTTTAAGGCTGTTAGGAAAGAAGGTATTAAGATATGTGTGTGTATGATAAATAAATATAAAGGTTAAATGGATGGGTAATACACTGATGAATCCAAAGCTCAATACCTTTAATAATTAGAGACTTGGAGTATGTATAGAACCCACTTATTCAATCTGTTTTAAGCTTTAACTTACCTTTTTTGAGAAAAAGCTGGAGAACAAGATTTTTAGTTCTACATTGGTTTGGTTTGTAAGATGCGTTTATAGTGATGAGAAATTACAAATAGTAGTTACCGAATTATAAATTGAAGTTACAATTAGTTGCTAACACACTATTATTCTCTATAATTGATCGTACTCAAAAAATAGGCTGAAGTTTAAATATGTTTACTCTTTATAATCAGAAATTGATCATGGCATTCAGAGTTTCAGATGAGCTACTTGTGGATTTTGTGTCTACCATAGCAATCTGGATATATGCAGGGAAATACACTTGTTTGGTCACTGTTCGAACATTGCATCCACAAGAGGATGAGAATCAGAAGAATTTAGCATCTAAAATCAATGTTCTTATGGGTGTTCTATTGCAACAGGGACTGCAAATTACAAGCAGTGGTGAGGCTGCTGGTGAGTTTCACAGCCTATTTTATCTGCCTCGCCTCTGCCATCTTTATCGCCTCCAACTCTTTAAGTCACCCGACAGTCTTACGTGGCACCACTTCGGCCTCTTCAAGTAACAAAACATGGTTTTTTAGCAAATATTTAAAAAGGGAGGGGTAAAGTTGTGATTTTGTAGGTATTAGGTGGCTGCCAACGGAATAGTGGCGCTTTGTTCCCCATTCGAAATGGTTGTAGCAATTTGGGATATTGTTACTGGATCTACCGTTTTACCACAAGTTCTGCAAGTCTGGTTCGATTTTGTTGATCGTCGGGTTATTTCTTTTTCTTTTTTATAGTAATTTTCCTATATTTCTTATACTTTTTATATATAATATAAAAATATAAAAAATTAAGGTAGTGTTTGATTTGTTATTTTTACTTTTGAGTTTTCGTCCATAAAAAAATGAACACGGCATATTTATATTGTCGAGAACGATCAATTTAGAAAACAAAGTTAACATACAAAATAGAAAACAACTTTTTTTTTATTTTCCGCATTTTGGGAAATAACACAAGCACGTGAAACAATCCATTCTTCCGTGGTTCCTCTATCCCCTTCGTCCTCCCATCCGTCTTTCTTTCATCCTCTCCGTCGTCCCTCCATTCTTTTCATATTTGATATACATATTTAAAACCGAAAACACAAAATTCGTTTTTAAATCAAACACTACCTAAATATTTATTCAGGTATTTGCATGCACGCTATTGTCAGCGATGGCAGCAGGGCAGGAGGGGCACATGCAAGCTTGAGAATGCATTTTGTATACATTCCTACGTGGCAGTTGCATTAGGGTTCCTGTTGGCATAGTTTTGGGAACCGAACCAGATCGCGGTTTATCCATCAAAAACCGTCGACCGTAGACTTCGCCGATCCGAAGCTAAATCAGGCCATCTTCGTGCTTAAACCGTCGGCTGAACCTTGAAATCGCGGTTGACCGTGCCCTAAAATCATTTTTCGCAACCCACATCCATATTAAATCTCATTATTTTACCCCAAAATTGAGAAACCCTGGCACCTATTCTGCTTCCACGACAACCACCATCGTTATCGCAGCCTACTCCCGCAGTCGCCTCCAGTTGTAAATGCCCCATCAACCCTTCTTGTTGCATGGTCGAAAGCTTTGCAGGTATACTTAATTTTCACTTTTATTTATTTTTTGTTGCCTATTATTTTTGATATAATTGTTTGATGAAATTGAGCAAATAGTTTGCAGAAACATGGCTGCTGCAAGCTTATGCTTTATCTTGAGCAAATAGTGCCTGCTGCGCATCAGTAGAAAGCAGGAACAAATTGAACTGAAATTACATAAGGTTCTTGTTTTGTATGTATATTAACTGTTAGGTAAAACCCATAATCAAATTGAACTAAAATTCCTTTTATTCTTTGCACTTTCTTTAGTGTGTTGTAAGGATAACTTAATTTTGATTAATAACACTAGCAATATTTGATAATTTATAGCTTGTGAAGATGATAAAACAACTGGGGTTTGTGATGTGGTTTGCTACTTGTAGCATGCATTAATATAAAACATGGTGGGTTTATGATATGTTGTGCATTTGTACCATTGTAATTTTTATTTAACATGTGCAATCAGTTTTTTTTTAAATAATAATAAATAAATAATGTACAGTTCAGACGGTTCAACCGGTCTGACCATTGAAACCTTAAACCTTGAGACGTCACGGTTCGATTCACGGTTCGGTCTTCAAAACATTGCCTGTTGGTTACTGTTTCTACCTTGCTATCTGTATGTCGACTTATCACTTACTTTATTACTGGTTCTGATTTCCATCTACTAATGTAATAAAAAAATAAGCAAAAAATTTAGCGTATGTATGGATTTGAATACCTTCTGCTAATACAAAAGTGGTTCATCATCTTAAATCTTAGGCCATTCTGTATTAGTAACGATTTTAATCCTGATAAAATTCAACTAGTACATAACTGCAATATTTCATTCTATTTCATTGAATTTATTGGTCAAGCCTACTTTTTTGTGCTTCAAACATTACTTTAATTTACTAATCTATTCGTCGTGCGGTTGAATAAATGCATGCAGCATCATTGTATTGAATATCGAGCTGTACCTCGTATGGTGGAACTACTAAGGCCGGTTATGTGCATTTTGAAATAAAAGATGTTTAAAGAAAATCAAAGCAAGAAACAACTTATGAATATGCCACATGTGTCAATTCTTTCAAGCTTTTTCTCCATATCAGAGTTAAAAGTTCAGTTAAACATGTGGTTTTTACTCCTTTATCGAAACTTGTGATTTTTACTGTGTTATACATTTGAATTTTAGCGTGTTATACATTGGTAACACATATGAATGAGGAATATCTGAGTTTTGGCAATAAGCAAAGAAGACTTTAAAACTAATTAATTTATTTTAAATTTTGCAGCTAAAAAAATTGACGTCACAACGGTGTCGTTAAAAATTAGCGATGCCATTATGACATATTTACTGCATTAAAAAATTGACATCATATGACTAAAATGACCCTCTCTTTTCTACCTTAATTTTGTAAGGATTTTTTTTTTACATAGTGATATATATTTATATGTATCATTTATTAACAAATATATTTTCCAGAGTCATTTTCCTTTTTCCAATAAACAAACTTTATCCAGGATCAAAAGTTTTTACCAATATAAATATATCAGTGCAAACACAAGGATATGCACACACATATGAAGATGCATGTGCCCCTCTTGTTTAATCAGGTTATGTCAAACAAGAGATTACCTTGATTGATTAAATTTAATCAATCCCCACATAGCTAAATTTTATTTATGTAATAATTTTTTTTTGTTCATATAGGTAACAGTATGATTTTTAATCTTTGATAGCTTGCTGGATCCTCTATGAAATATGATCCATAGAAACCAGATAATTATGTTATAATTATCTATAAAATTAACAGTGTAGTGTCTGTGCTCTGAAAATGATATAAGCTTCTATCATTTTCTATGATTGCTTTCTTATAAAATCTGCCTTATATGCAAACTCATATCTGGGATATTTTTAAGTGAATTATCATATTCCAGAAGCTTGATTCCTTGATACCAAGGTACTAGGCTAAATGAAATGCAGTCCAGGGTGAGTTTCCTGGGACATGTGGATACTCAGCAAAGAAAAACATGGGTTAAATAGACTCTCTGTTCAGGCATATTTCAGAGGGTCTTAAAATGCATTTTGCCCAAAACTTTAGTAAAAAGAAATTCAGATTCATGTTGAAATTACAAAGGTACTGGTGTGACAATATCTGAACAAAACATGTCTGAATATGTATAAAATCACTAATATGGATCTAACTTCACCCTCCTATAAAATCACTATTATGGATCTAACTTACAAAATTATAGATAAAAACTTTTCAACAATCAGGATAATGAAACTCAGATATTTTAAATTCCAGTTACAAGTCAAATTCTTAAAATACTTAACCCAATATCCAACATCACTCAGTACTTGCTACAATGGAATTTTTTTTTAAATATCAATACATGCAAATTTCATCTTTTAAGCTCTTATCTATCTAATTCTAGCATTCTATAATCTTCTTCTCAATGCCTTGCTTCTACTCCTACCTAGAGGCTGCTGTTCCTGAAAAAGCATTTGAAACTGCCTCATTTTAAATGAGACACCCCCAGATGCCATTAGCACACTAGGGTCAGACATATGTCTGGTATGAGAAAATCCACTAAAGCAATTAATTAATTAAGATAAAATTGAATTAAGTACATATGCATATAGTTCTGCCCTTTGAAAACGAATAATACTTGTGTGCATGTTCTGTGTCATTGTGCATGTGCACACTTTAACCTTTCTTCCCAGAGACATTATGTAACGATCCGAATTTTCGCGTTCGAAAATCGACATCCATACTTTACATCGTACTCGAATGCCGTAGATTCGACCGTTCAAATCCGAGTCGCCGGAGCTTATAACAACATTAAGTAAACAACACAGCGGAAATAAAAGAATATAGATATACAATATCTGATACAATATCCAGATACAATGATGATACAATGAATATCTATATACATCAGAGATATGATACAACAAATAGCAGCGGAAAAGAAAACGATAACACCAGCAGCGGATAGAATATCCCCAATAGAATGCTCCAAGATAAGCAACGTCAATCCATGAACTCCAAGAACTGACTAGCTCCAGATAATCTACTCAACCTGAATATCTGAAAACCTCAACTCTAGACTACCCGTGTGGAAAATAGTGGGCACCCAGAGTTTAGGAAGGGAACAATAAACTCCGGATCAGTCATGGGACTGGTGTGAGCAACAAAAACAGTTTATCTTTAAACAAACACAAAAGGCTTTTAACATTGAAACCCGCAATGCTTTTCGAAAATGAAACTACCATAAGGCCTCCCGCCACACACACAATGCAATCGCAGAATTGGAGGAGATTTCTCCTTATGATAGTCAAACATGCTTACTACGCAAAATCATTCGATATTATTATCATTAGTGCATAGTGTCGAAAACCATTTCGAAAATATAATATTAATCTTAGCCAGCATACAACATTTCATCGTATGCCTACTATAGCTACTATGTTCAATAACAGGTTACCGCCACATTCCATAGCAGGTTATACAACTAAAAACCGTACAGGGTTCGTATTGTTTCTTTGGATTTCCAAAAAATGATCAGGCTAAGGAACTTCCTTACCGAAATAGAAACGCCTCTGGACAGACGCCCCGGATCCTAACCGGATCTCCGCAAACAAAAGGCCGACGCTACCTCACGCTTTAACCAAGCTGTAACTAGGTAACTAACACACGAGCTATGTCATCCCCCGGTCGTTATCGACCTTTATCCAGGATCCCGAAAACCAACAAAGCAACATCATACAGTAATAAATTACCGTGTCCACACGAGTTAAGTATCTGGGCTCCATACCATGATACCACCCTTTATCCAGAAGGAAATGACATACCCTAGGGGCGCTACCCCTACAAACCTTTGTCGCAACATTCCTGTTTTGACCATTACCGGGTTGTGAGGCTCGACGAAGTCTCGTCCACAAAGCAACGCTTTTTCACAAAGCCACGCTTTTTCACAAAGCCACGCTTTGATCAACAAATGATCATCAGCACTTCGTATGCCACATTACCAAATTGGGAATGTATCACTAGTAACCATCAACTACATAACCTCTGAGCTCATACGTCTCAGAGAAGGGTGTTAAGCTAAGAGAATAAATTCTCCGCCACCAACAGAAATGTATTTGATAGAAACCAGCTTTACATCTCAAAGTGTAACGTCAGACACACATCCATACAAGTCTGTTCCGGGTTCGAACAGAACCGAAGGCACTTCTCACGAAGCCCTTGCAATTCCGGATAATTTCCAATCACGTCCGGACTTCCCATCACAAAGGGTGATAAAATCTCTATACCGGGGACCAGTCGGTGCAAAGACATTCGACGAGTTGTCCTTTCGTTTTTGTAAATATCCGGTCTTCAACACCGGTCTTCAAATGCTATCCATATACGACGTATCAGTATTCGGAACGGGTTATATGACACAAAGGTCCTCTCCCGGCTAAACCGAATAGTGGGCGCGATATTTAAAAACATATGGATATTGGGATTCCATTTAAGTCACAACTTATTACCCAAACTTTTCTTTCAAATGGTTTAAACAAAATACCATTTTCAAATCTTTAAACAAAAAGATTTATTTCACAAATTTAACCCCATTCACAAAGATACATTCATAGATTTCAAAACAACTTCTGTTTCAATTGGATTAACTCGTTAAATCTTTAAATTAAAGATTCAACTTATAGCTTTCAAAACAATTTCATTTCGAATGGTTTAAACAAATCATCATTTTAAATCTGTTAAAAATAAACAGATTCAATTTATAGCTTTCAAAAACAATTTCATTTCAATTTCAAACTTGAAACTTCTCAACCCAAATTGGAAGTTCATTACTTACGTGAAAGCTTTAATTATTTGAAACCAACCGTTTTTATTTTCAGAAAAAAAATCCAATTTTATCTACGCGAGTTAAAACTTTTGAATTTAAATTCAAATTCCCAAATCAATACTTTTAAAATAGTTTAACCCATATATAATTGGTATAACATCTTTAATTCCTAGTTTCAAATCTTAAGATTCAATTTCAAACTTGAATTCAAATTTAAAACCAATTATTTAAATTTTCAAAACTCGATTAAGTTATTCAAAATAACTTTTATCTTTGAAATTCCATTTCAAAAGCTTTTCACTTTAAACCCAAATTTCTAATTTCAAAATCAATTGAAATTAAAATTTCAATTTCAAAAACATCAAATCTAAATTATCTGTGACTTAACCGATTTCCACGTGAAATCCATATTTGTGTGTGTATGGTGTAGTCTAGGGGTTTCACACAATAGTGCAACATCAATCATCACAGATATATCGATAAGCGGTAAAGTCGATAACGCTTATCTTCATTCACAGATTCATAGATAAAATAAATTTATCAATCACAAAGATTCACTATTATAATTCGATGTGGGTTTCGGATAACCAACTGGAATCCGACTCCCTGTCGCATCGAAATTCAAATGCCGTTTTATGGCAAAGGGGTTTCATATTCATATAACAATATATCACAAAAATAGAATCACAGATCACGACATAAATTAAGACGTATCACAAAACATCACAAAGCAGATAGGACAATCAATTCAAGGCATCTCATATAATATCATCATTCATAAGTGAAGTCAAGTATTCAATAGTTATTTATAAGCAGAATCAATTAATCGTTTAATCCTGATTAATTCAATTTATTTCCAAGTAAATAAATTACTTATGAATTAATTATCAAATTCTGATTAATTTCTTACAAATCATTTGATATAAATGAATTTATCAATCACCTTAATTAATTAAATTATTCTTGATTTATCATCTCAATTAAATCAACCTTTTAAACCAGTTACATAATTAATTAACTTTAAATAAATCAAAATATCTAACATTAATTTCAATTAGTGGTTAATCCTTATTAATTCAATTTCTTAATCACTTATATAATACTTAAGGCTTTATAAACATTGATATTTATATACTTACTTAGTAAATAACTTAAAACAACTTTTTACTTTAAGATTATACAACATGGTTTAGTTTAATAGTTTAAACTTTATAAAAAAAATTGGCCTTAACCCATTTTTAAAAACAACACGTGAATGCCCAGGTTCACTCGAGTAGTTACTCGAGTTTTCCATCGTTTTCCCCGAGTCTCTCTCTTCTCCTCTCGTATACCTCTCTCTGTTTCTTCTTCTCTTCCCTTTTAAATCTCTGTTGTTTTTTTTTCCTTTTTAACTTTCAAGACTTAAAACCTCTTCATCACTTCCCCGAGTTTTCCTCCCAGATCCCCGAGTATCCACTCGAGTTCCCACCGCGACCAACCTACCCAGACCACGTACTGGCACACCATCACCACCGTGCACGTGCATGGTGGTTCGCGACCATTCCGATGGTTATCGCGACCATCAACAAGTCGCGATTCATCCTTCCCTTTTAAATCAACATCCAGAGCTTCAAAAACAAAACAAAATCCAAAAATTTGCCCATCGCTCAAAAACTGGAACGAACCCCCTTGGCAGAAGCGCCTTGCCACCGCCGCCCCATCCACCTGCAGCACCCAGGCTTTCTCTCAAACGTCGCCGACGCGATAAACCATCAACCTCCAGAAGCACGAGCCACTCGATCGCGATATGATGTCGATCTCGACACGATACAGGCATGGATGGAAACAGGATCTTAAACCCTATATTCAATCATACCCAAAAATTCACGCAATCGAAATTTTTTTAGCATTTTTCCTATGATGTTACATCTTCAAGCTTGCATCATACCAACTTTCAAAAATTAAAATTAATTGAATCAGCCGCAATTGACCAAAATGTATTTTTAGTTCATTTGTGAACTGCTCTTTGAATATGCAGCTAAAATTCTTCGTTTTTGTTTTTAAAATCATAACTTGCAGTGATAATTCAGGATATAAACTTGAATTTATACTTTATAACAGTTGAATTTATCAACATAATCCTTGTTGCTGTACAAGCTTGATTTCCAATGTATGGTTTCCTAATATGTTTTCAAAAACAGATTTTAAAATCCTGATTGAAGTTCGAGCATATCGTTTGTTGGAAAATTTTAAAACTTTACCATGAACAAATGAAAACAACTCAAGATTAAATGGTTTCAACCCTGTAACACTTAGCAGAGATGAACGGCATATATGTAAACACAGATTCATACCAAGATAAAACACATACTTCCCCATATAATCCATGAATCATCTTACTGTTTTTAGTTAAACTTAAGCTTGAAATTTTATGTTTACTCACTTGGTCAAAAACAAGGAAGTCTGGAAAAAACAAAGTTGCTCACCTAACAAAAAGAACAGAGGACTAGATGGATGAACTGGAAATTGAATTTGTTGTTTTCCAGGTTTTGAAAATTGCTTCAGATTTGAAGACGTTGTTCGTCATTTCTTAGCTTTGATTTCCTTAGCTCAGTCGAATCTATGCTTGCTTCCATTAATTTCCCATATTTGATCTTTGTTTCAGGTTAAAGTTTGATGTATATATGAAGCTACAGGCTGGTATAGTTAGTACAAGGTGATGTATAAATCTTGTACAGGTAATATTTGTTTATACAAAGCAGGAACAAGATTTCCTTTTATAAATCTTTGGCCAGAGATATTTACGAAGTTTGGGGGCTGCAACATTACTTTGGTGGCTGATGAGATATAGGATAGTGTACTAAGAATCTTGCTTTTATATGTTTTGTACTTTGTTTATTTGGTAAGTGTACATATATGAATACTATTTTCCTTGCTCTCGGCTGAGATGATGATTCTTGTACATGCTTATGTCCTTCATGTATTTATCTTAATTGGGAAAATATACTTTGTGTGCTTAGAGATAATATTATGTACTTGCTTGTTTCTTGTGTTCATACTTACCTTATTTGTTGTGCCTTGTCTTATTGCTTTACAATATAGATGAATTTCTATTTTATTCGGTGGTGATGTTGTATTGTTATTTTAGTCAATGTTATAAAATTTTGTTTGCTCATACATGAATATATATTAGTGTTTGTTTAATTACTTGGTATAATTTTGTATATAGGTAGTTGTATTTGTTTTATCTTCTTCTTCTTTTATTATTTGAATGTGTATTTCTTTTGTTTTATTTTAAAAATCCATTTACTTGAAATTTAAATTCAAATCAATATATACTTATATATAAAATTTCAAATTTACTCATATATCATATATACATATATATTCACATATATATATACAATATTTAAATTTAAATGATTTAATATATTTTAATTTGGATTCGGGGAAACTCGCTCCAATTTTCTAATTAAATTTATAAATTTTTATCCAAAAATTTATTTAATTTCTCAATTTAATTCAAAAATTCAATAAATTATTAATTTAAATTAAATTAAGATCTGGGTCGTTACAAACTTCCCCCCTTAAAAGAATTTCGTCCTCGAAATTCGCAGGCACGAAAACAACAGAGAGATAGATAGATTCGATCTCTTATAATTCCTCAAACACAAGATACGGATTCCGAATTCAAGTCGGAATATCCCAAAATATATACCAATTTGTCCCTCTTCGGACTTTGGTATTCACAAGAAATTACAATAGAATTTCAAATTTTGGTTTTAAACGATATCGTTTTATTGATTTAATTCAATTTTATCCTCATATTCTATTAATCAATTAAACTCAATTAAAATTTCCAATTTCATATTCATTAAGGTTTAAATCAAAAAGATGATAAGAAACCGATGAAGATACTAAGTAAGAATTTTCCACAACGATTCGTAGAGCCACCATCACACCGAAACTTCTTCTTGTAGCTGGTACAAAGAAATGAAAAGAATTTTGGAAACGAATCAAAGAAATTTGATAGAGAGAGTTGTTTCCACTGTTGCAGGGTATTGACCATTTATAGTCGTATTTCCCTGTCCCCTATCTCGTCCTCTTCTTGTACTCATATCTACTATCAGTGGATAGTAAGAGAATTTACTGAGACGTTTAGGCGGATATCTTAAGGATATACTCATTCTAGAGTTTACTTCACTCTATCTCTAATGAGCTACTTAACGTGTTATACTCCTGAGCTAAAGTTCAACCTTAGCTCTGATACCACTTGTAACGATCCGAATTTTCGCGTTCGAAAATCGACATCCATACTTTACATCGTACTCGAATGTCGTAGATTCGACCGTTCAAATCCGAGTCGCCGGAGCTTATAACAACATTAAGTAAACAACACAGCGGAAATAAAAGAATATAGATATACAATATCTGATACAATATCCAGATACAATGATGATACAATGATGATACAATGAATATCTATATACATCAGAGATATGATACAACAAATAGCAATGGAAAAGAAAACGATAACACCAGCAGCGGATAGAATATCCCCAATAGAATGCTCCAAGATAAGCAACGTCAATCCATGAACTCCAAGAACTGACTAGCTCCAGATAATCTACTCAACCTGAATATCTGAAAACCTCAACTCTAGACTGCCCGTGTGGAAAATAGTGGGCACCCAGAGTTTAGGAAGGGAACAATAAACTCCGGATCAGTCATGGGACTGGTGTGAGCAACAAAAACAGTTTATCTTTAAACAAACACAAAAGGCTTTTAACATTGAAACCCGCAATGCTTTTCGAAAATGAAACTACCATAAGGCCTCCCGCCACACACACAATGCAATCGCAGAATTGGAGGAGATTTCTCCTTATGATAGTCAAACATGCTTACTACGCAAAATCATTCGATATTATTATCATTAGTGCATAGTGTCGAAAACCATTTCGAAAATATAATATTAATCTTAGCCAGCATACAACATTTCATCGTATGCCTACTATAGCTACTATGTTCAATAACAGGTTACCGCCACATTCCATAGCAGGTTATACAACTAAAAACCGTACAGGGTTCGTATTGTTTCTTTGGATTTCCAACAAATGATCAGGCTAAGGAACTTCCTTACCGAAATAGAAACGCCTCTGAACAGACGCCCCGGATCCTAACCGGATCTCCGCAAACAAAAGGCCGACGCTACCTCACGCTTTAACCAAGCTGTAACTAGGTAACTAACACACGAGCTATGTCATCCCCCGGTCGTTACCGACCTTTATCCGGGATCCCGAAAACCAACAAAGCAACATCATACAGTAATAAATTACCGTGTCCACACGAGTTAAGTATCTGGGCTCCATACCATGATACCACCCTTTATCCAGAAGGAAATGACATACCCTAGGGGCGCTACCCCTACAAACCTTTGTCGCAACATTCCTGTTTTGACCATTACCGGGTTGTGAGGCTCGACGAAGTCTCGTCCACAAAGCAACGCTTTTTCACAAAGCCACGCTTTTTCACAAAGCCACGCTTTGATCAACAAATGATCATCAGCACTTCGTATGCCACATTACCAAATTGGGAATGTATCACTAGTAACCATCAACTACATAACCTCTGAGCTCATACGTCTCAGAGAAGGGTGTTAAGCTAAGAGAATAAATTCTCCGCCACCAACAGAAATGTATTTGATAGAAACCAGCTTTACATCTCAAAGTGTAACGTCAGACACACATCCATACAAGTCTGTTCCGGGTTCGAACAGAACCGAAGGCACTTCTCACGAAGCCCTTGCAATTCCGGATAATTTCCAATCACGTCCGGACTTCCCATCACAAAGGGTGATAAAATCTCTATACCGGGGACCAGTCGGTGCAAAGACATTCGACGAGTTGTCCTTTCGTTTTTGTAAATATCCGGTCTTCAACACCGGTCTTCAAATGCTATCCATATACGACGTATCAGTATTCGGAACGGGTTATATGACACAAAGGTCCTCTCCCGGATAAACCGAATAGTGGGCGCGATATTTAAAAACATATGGATATTGGGATTTCAATTAAGTCACAACTTATTACCCAAACTTTTCTTTCAAATGGTTTAAACAAAATACCATTTTCAAATCTTTAAACAAAAAGATTTATTTCACAAATTTAACCCCATTCACAAAGATACATTCATAGATTTCAAAACAACTTCTGTTTCAATTGGATTAACTCGTTAAATCTTTAAATTAAAGATTCAACTTATAGCTTTCAAAACAATTTCATTTCAAATGGTTTAAACAAATCATCATTTTAAATCTGTTAAAAATAAACAGATTCAATTTATAGCTTTCAAAAACAATTTCGTTTCAATTTCAAACTTGAAACTTCTCAACCCAAATTGGAAGTTCATTACTTACGTGAAAGCTTTAATTATTTGAAACCAACCGTTTATATTTTCAGAAAAAAAATCCAATTTTATCTACGCGAGTTAAAACTTTTGAATTTAAATTCAAATTCCCAAATCAATACTTTTAAAATAGTTTAACCCATATATAATTGGTATAACATCTTTAATTCCTAGTTTCAAATCTTAAGATTCAATTTCAAACTTGAATTCAAATTTAAAACCAATTATTTAAATTTTCAAAACTCGATTAAGTTATTCAAAATAACTTTTATCTTTGAAATTCCATTTCAAAAGCTTTTCACTTTAAACCCAAATTTCTAATTTCAAAATCAATTGAAATTAAAATTTCAATTTCAAAAACATCAAATTTAAATTATCTGTGACTTAACCGATTTCCACGTGAAATCCATATTTGTGTGTGTATGGTGTAGTCTAGGGGTTTCACACAATAGTGCAACATCAATCATCACAGATATATCGATAAGCGGTAAAGTCGATAACGCTTATCTTCATTCACAGATTCATAGATAAAATAAATTTATCAATCACAAAGATTCACTATTATAATTCGATGTGGGTTTCGGATAACCAACTGGAATCCGACTCCCTGTCGCATCGAAATTCAAATGCCGTTTTACGGCAAAGGGGTTTCATATTCATATAACAATATATCACAAAAATAGAATCACAGATCACGACATAAATCAAGACGTATCACAAAACATCACAAAGCAGATAGGACAATCAATTCAAGGCATCTCATATAATATCATCATTCATAAGTGAAGTCAAGTATTCAATAGTTATTTATAAGCAGAATCAATTAATCGTTTAATCCTGATTAATTCAATTTATTTCCAAGTAAATAAATTACTTATGAATTAATTATCAAATTCTGATTAATTTCTTACAAATCATTTGATATAAATGAATTTATCAATCACCTTAATTAATTAAATTATTCTTGATTTATCATCTCAATTAAATCAACCTTTTAAACCAGTTACATAATTAATTAACTTTAAATAAATCAAAATATCTAACATTAATTTCAATTAGTGGTTAATCCTTATTAATTCAATTTCTTAATCACTTATATAATACTTAAGGCTTTATAAACATTGATATTTATATACTTACTTAGTAAATAACTTAAAACAACTTTTTACTTTAAGATTATACAACATGGTTTAGTTTAATAGTTTAAACTTTATAAAAAAAATTGGCCTTAACCCATTTTTAAAAACAACACGTGAATGCCCAGGTTCACTCGAGTAGTTACTCGAGTTTTCCATCGTTTTCCCCGAGTCTCTCTCTTCTCCTCTCGTATACCTCTCTCTGTTTCTTCTTCTCTTCCCTTTCAAATCTCTGTTGGTTTTTTTTTCTTTTTAACTTTCAAGACTTAAAACCTCTTCATCACTTCCCCGAGTTTTCCTCCCAGATCCCCGAGTATCCACTCGAGTTCCCACCGCGACCAACCTACCCAGACCACGTACTGGCACACCATCACCACCGTGCACGTGCACGGTGGTTCGCGACCATTCCGATGGTCATCGCGACCATCAACAAGTCGCGATTCATCCTTCCCTTTTAAATCAACATCCAGAGCTTCAAAAACAAAACAAAATCCAAAAATTTACCCATCGCTCAAAAACTGGAACGAACCCCCTTGGCAGAAGCGCCTCGCCACCGCCGCCCCATCCACCTGCAGCACCCAGGCTTTCTCTCAAACATCGCCGACGCGATAAACCATCAACCTCCAGAAGCACGAGCCACTCGATCGTGATATGATGTCGATCTCGACACGATACAGACATGGATGGAAACAGGATCTTAAACCCTATATTCAATCATACCCAAAAATTCACGCAATCAAAATTTATTTTAGCATTTTTCCTATGATGTTACATCTTCAAGCTTGCATCATACCAACTTTCAAAAATTAAAATTAATTGAATCAGCCGCAATTGACCAAAATGTATTTTTAGTTCATTTGTGAACTGCTCTTTGAATATGCAGCTAAAATTCTTCGTTTTTGTTTTTAAAATCATAACTTGCAGTGATAATTCAGGATATAAACTTGAATTTATACTTTATAACAGTTGAATTTATCAACATAATCCTTGTTGCTGTACAAGCTTGATTTCCAGTGTATGGTTTCCTAATATGTTTTCAAAAACAGATTTTAAAATCCTGATTGAAGTTCGAGCATATCGTTTGTTGGAAAATTTTAAAACTTTACCATGAACAAATGAAAACAACTCAAGATTAAATGGTTTCAACCCTGTAACACTTAGCAGAGATGAACGGCATATATGTAAACACAGATTCATACCAAGATAAAACACATACTTCCCCATATAATCCATGAATCATCTTACTGTTTTTAGTTAAACTTAAGCTTGAAATTTTATGTTTACTCACTTGGTCAAAAACAAGGAAGTCTGGAAAAAACAAAGTTGCTCACCTAACAAAAAGAACAGAGGACTAGATGGATGAACTGGAAATTGAATTTGTTGTTTTCCAGGTTTTGAAAATTGCTTCAGATTTGAAGACGTTGTTCGTCATTTCTTAGCTTTGATTTCCTTAGCTCAGTCGAATCTATGCTTGCTTCCATTAATTTCCCATATTTGATCTTTGTTTCAGGTTAAAGTTTGATGTATATATGAAGCTACAGGCTGGTATAGTTAGTACAAGGTGATGTATAAATCTTGTACAGGTAATATTTGTTTATACAAAGCAGGAACAAGATTTCCTTTTATAAATCTTTGGCCAGAGATATTTACGAAGTTTGGGGGCTGCAACATTACTTTGGTGGCTGATGAGATATAGGATAGTGTACTAAGAATCTTGCTTTTATATGTTTTGTACTTTGTTTATTTGGTAAGTGTACATATATGAATACTATTTTCCTTGCTCTCGGCTGAGATGATGATTCTTGTACATGCTTATGTCCTTCATGTATTTATCTTAATTGGGAAAATATACTTTGTGTGCTTAGAGATAATATTATGTACTTGCTTGTTTCTTGTGTTCATACTTACCTTATTTGTTGTGCCTTGTCTTATTGCTTTACAATATAGATGAATTTCTATTTTATTCGGTGGTGATGTTGTATTGTTATTTTAGTCAATGTTATAAAATTTTGTTTGCTCATACATGAATATATATTAGTGTTTGTTTAATTACTTGGTATAATTTTGTATATAGGTAGTTGTATTTGTTTTATCTTCTTCTTCTTTTATTATTTGAATGTGTATTTCTTTTGTTTTATTTTAAAAATCCATTTACTTGAAATTTAAATTCAAATCAATATATACTTATATATAAAATTTCAAATTTACTCATATATCATATATACATATATATTCACATATATATATACAATATTTAAATTTAAATGATTTAATATATTTTAATTTGGATTCGGGGAAACTCGCTCCAATTTTCTAATTAAATTTATAAATTTTTATCCAAAAATTTATTTAATTTCTCAATTTAATTCAAAAATTCAATAAATTATTAATTTAAATTAAATTAAGATCTGGGTCGTTACACATTATATAGATATGGCACACTCATTCAGGCATACAATTCAGTCATAAATCAAATAATCATTCACACCAAACAGAAAATAACCAACATGAGTTAAATCATTTATTCCCTCCTCATATTTCATTTTTGGGAAAACTCTAGTTTCTCATCATATCAAATATTCTTTTCTTGATATATTTATCTACCCTGGTCTCATCTGCAATTATATGAATCAATGGACACACTGTAATGAACTAATTCACTCCATTACACAAAGATCTCAGGACTTAAACAAGCCATGTGTCAACTTGCATTTCTCAAGAACACAAGTCATTCCTGCAGTAATCTTGACCCCATTTCCTATCAGGTTCTCAGGTACTTTCTCTTTTAAATTTTTCAGGGGAAACCCAGTCAGTGAGTCATTTCACTAAAACAAGCATTCATCTCATAGCATTCCTTATCATTTATATAAACAAACAGAGGCAATCAAGCAATTTAAGTATTGGTTCTTATTAAAACATGTTCTTGCAATTTAAAAGAGGTATAGACAACTAACATTGGTTTATGGCTCTATGGGAAGACTTTATTGCAAACATCTGTGCTTTAGTTAAACTCAGATTAACCAAGCTTCCTAAATCACAAAATCTATTTGCTGGGTGGGTGTTGTATATTTTCTTTGAATCAGGAGTGTCAGCACATAGGCAAGCCTATTGCACTCCTAATTCCTTTTCATTTTAAGCCTCGGCACATATACATATGTATATTGCAGCCCATATGCTCATCAATTCTTCTGGGTTGAGCCAAAACCAACACTACTTGCTTATATTCAACATTTTATTTTCTGGGTATTTATTTGTATTTCTAACCAGTATCATATCAGAAAGAGATCTGGGTTTTTAAGATACTTATTCATGCATACTGATCATATTTAGAATATTCACAAAATAAAACAACCAGAACAACCATCTAGCATTAAAGCATCCTTAATTTCTGAAAGACAATCACATACTCTTTTAAGAAAAATTAATTTATAACTGGCTGCCTTCATTAGGACTTAGTGCCTTAAGTTTTTGAGTGAGTTTTCTCACCTAGCTCTCTTCTTTGCTTCCTTAGTTAGCTTATAAACTTTTTCCTTTTGTTTCAAGCTCTGTTCCTTCACTTGCCTTATATTTTATATGGTTTATATATATTTTTTTTCCAAAGTTCTTCTGGGAAGGAGAGGAGGCTGCTGCATATATATATACGCAGAGTTCTCCTTAGGGTTTTGGGTATTGGCTAAAGCCATTTTTGCCCACCAGAAAAATTATGTTAACTGCATTTATTTGAACCCAAAATTCTACCCTCCCCGGCTTAATTTGGTGAAGAGAAAAGTGGTTATCTACTTTGGTTATTTTCAGAAATCTTACTTTTCCATAAAATGCTTTTTCTCTTGTCCATTTGCATGCTAAATGTGTGATCTGATTTCCCAACAATATATTATATACTTTTTCCTTTCTTAATTCAGCCTATACAAAAATACAATTTTGTTTTCCTCCCATTAGCTATTTTTAGCCTTCACTTTATTATCTGGTGTTTCCTTTTTATTTATCCACAAGAGGAAAAACATATTCGTGTGTTTCATTTTACTAGTTTAAATTCTAATACTTAGTTAGTATACTTACATATATGTTTTACAGACAATAACTTATATACATATATATACATCTATATTACTTTATACTGATACACATATGCACATGTATACTTAGTTATATTTCTGCATATAGCACATTTGAGGGTTTTCTTTATTTATCAGTAAATATATACATATATATATATATTTTCCATACATAGCATCATGTACTCATTCATAGTATCCAGGGATCTAGCTTTTCTCATGTGTATTTTCTGTGCACAAATGCACATTATTTTATTACACCACATCAAGCTATCTCATCTTTCCCTTAAACATGGTTTTAAAAACTACTTAAAAATTATTCTAAGCTTATTTATATTTTCCAAGATAAGTTCCTAAAATCTTGGGTCATTATATACACCCCACCTTTTAGGAATTGTGTCCCTCGATTTTTCCAAGCTTAAATCAGAAAACAAGTACTCTTCAACTACTTAGATTTCTTGTTCTATGATAATAACTAAAAATACATGCATCCAAAAGAAAAGCAAATTAAAAATTAGATTTACCTCTAATCTGAAAATAGCTTAGGGTAGTTCATCCTAACCTTGTCCTCTAATTCCCATGTGCAATCACTGGGATCAAGACTCCTCTGTACTTTCACAAGTTTCAGTGATTTATTTCTTAATTTCTTCACATCCTTTGCCAAAATCCCCACTGGATCTTTTTCATAAATCAAATTAGGATTTATCTGCACTTGGGTTGGGGTCTCCAGAATTTCTGTCTTGTCATGTACCCACTTTCTCAATTGTGATACATGAAAGACATCATGTATGCCTTGCATGTTTTCTGGCAATTCCAACCTATATGCCAAGGAACCAATTCTTTCCAGAATTTTGTATGGTCCAATATATCTCGGGGTTAACTTGCCTTGTTTCCCAAACCTCAGCACATTTTTCAAAGGTGAGATTTTGATGAAAACAAAATTTCCCACTTCATATTCTACCTGCCTCCTTTTCATGTCTGCAAATTTCTTTTGCCTATCTTGTGCTGCTGCCATTCTTCTTCTTATCAACTCAATTTTCTCCTTAGTTTCTTGTATGCACTCAGGCCCTAAAATAGCCTTTTCTCCTGCTTCTACCCAACAAACAGGTGACAAACAAGGCTTACCATATAAGGCTTCAAATGGAGCCATTCCTATGGTGCTTTGAAAGCTGTTGTTGTATGTAAATTCAACTAGATGAAGATAATCTTCCTGGTTGCTCCCAAAATCTAGTACACATGCTCTCAACATGTCCTCCAAAACCTTGTTTACTACCTCAGTTTGCCCATCTGACTGAGGATGGTAGGCAGTACTTAGGCATAGTTCACTTCCCATTGCTTCTTGAAAGCTTCTCCAGAATTTCGAGGTGAAGATGGTATCCCTATCACTCACAATGGTTTTGGGAATGCCATGTAACTTTACCACTTCCTTCATAAAAATTTGAGCTAATTTTGGTGCTTTCCTTCTTGACTTGACTAGGATGAAGTGTGCTACTTTGGTTAGCCTATCAACTATCACCCATATGCTTGTATTTCCTCTCTTAGATCTAGGCAGCCCATCTATGAAATCCATAGATATATCTTCCCACTTCCATTGTGGTACACTAAGAGGCTGCATCAACCCTGATGGCCTTTGGGTTTCAGCCTTGACTTGTTGGCAAGTCATACATTTAGCAATGTATTTAGCTACATCTGATTTCATCCCCTTCCACCAGAAGTCTCTTTTCAAATTTTGGTACATCTTTGTGTTGCCTGGGTGTATTGAGTATTTACTTCTGTGATATTCATTCAATATTTCTTTCTTCAATTCTGTGTCCTTTGGCACACACATCCTATTTTGGTATCTCATATAACCATTTTTATCAATATGGTGATTCATCACTTCCTCCCCTTTTGAGAGGAGCATTTTCTTCTCTACTAAGTTTGCATCCTGTTCTTGCATTTTTCCTACCTTCAGAATTAAATCTGGTTGAAGTGTCATTAAGCTTAACTTCCCTTTATTTTCTTGTGCACCATGCACCTGCTCATCAATGTGCATACAACCATTCTCCCCAATTTCTAACTCAGTCAGCAAAGACAAATCCTTAAATTCTTCTATCATCATCATAGCCAATTTAGCATGTTGTCTACTTAGAGCATCTGCAACTTTATTTGCTTTGCCTGGTGTATAGAGTATGTCAAAGTCATAGGAAGCTAAGAACTCCACCCATCTATGTTGCCTCATGTTCAAATCTTTTTGTGAAAATAAATATTTTAGAGACTTGTGGTCAGTGTAAAGTTCAAACTTAGTGCCTAACAAATAATGTCTCCAAAGTTTCAAAGCATAGATCACAACTGCTAATTCAAGATCATGTGTGGCAAACCTCACTTCATGGGGTTTAAGTTGTCTGGATGCATATGCAATGACTTGGCCTTGTTGCATCAACACTGCACCCAAGCCAAATCCACTAGCATCAGTGTATACAACTAATTCTTCATTTCCATGAGGTACTTTTAAAATTGGAGCATTCACCAATGCCTCCTTCAACTGTTCAAAAGACTTTTCACATTTTTCTGACCAAACAAAAGCTTGGTTCTTCCTGGTTAGGTTAGTAAGTGGTGTAGAAATTTTTGAAAAATCTTTTATAAATCTCCTATAATACCCTGCCATCCCCATAAATGACCTCACTTCACTCACAGTGCTTGGCCTCTTCCATGCTTGGATAGCCACTACTTTATTGGGGTTCACAGAAATTCCTTGGGCAGATATAACATGGCCAAGAAAATGCACTTCCTCTTTCCAAAATTCACATTTTGAGTATTTTGCCTTTAAGTCTTTTTCCCTTAGTCTAGACAAAACCATGTGCAGATGACTTTCATGCACTTCCACTGTTTTGGAATAAATCAAAATGTCATTTATAAAAATAAGCACAAACTTGTCTAAATAATCTCTAAAGGTTCTGTTCATTAAATCTACAAAGTATGATGGTGCATTGGTCAAGCCAAATGGCATAACCAAAAATTCATACAACCCATATCTAGTGTTAAAGGCAGTGTACTTGATGCTTGATTCTTCCACCTTCATTTGATGAAAACCAGATGCTAAATCTAGCCTAGAGAATACTCTTGCTCCAGCCAATTGATCAAAAAGATCATCTATTCTTGGCAGTGGGTATTTATTTTTAATGGTTACCTTGTTTAATTCCCTATAATCTATGCAGAGCCTCAAGGTACCATCTTGTTTCTTAACAAACACCACTGGTGCCCCCCAGCAAGAATTACTGGGTCTTATAAAACCCTTATTTTCTAATTCCTCTAATTGTTTCTTTAATTCTTTTAGTTCATTTGGCCCCATTCTTGTTGGCTTTTTAATCACTGGGCTTGCTCCTGGAACTAAATGAATTTGGAATTCCACTGGCCTATGGTTTGGAACACCATTAACCTCCTCAAAAACATCCAAGTATTCATTGACTATGGGAATTTCCTCAATAATATGTTCACTGAAATCTTTGCCCAAATCAATCAAATGACACAATTTTCTTCCCTTGGACACTTCACACAAAATTGTGATCCTCTAGCTTCCATGGTTTTTCAATGATATGGTGGATGAGTCTAAGTTAATTATGGACTTGAATTGCCTTAACCAGTCTACCCCCAAAATAACACCTATGTTTGGGTAATTTAAAACATATAAATTGGAAATAAATGTATCTCCTCCTATGTTTAATTCCACATCCACACAGATCATGTTTAAAACACTAGAACTTCCCAGTGGACTTTGTATATGTAAAGGGGTTTCAACCAATATGCAACTTAATTTTAGCATTTTAACTAATTCATAGGAAATTAAAGAATGAGTTGCTCCAGTATCATATACTACTGCTATGGGTACATTACAAATAAATAGTGTACCTTCCACTTGACTGTGCTTCTCAGCATTAATCTCCACTGTTTTGCCTTTTTCTTCCAAGTTTGCTAATTTTCCTTGCTGCCTGTTCTCAGGACAATTTCTTTTCATGTGCCCTTCTTTCCCACATAAATAACACTTGAAAGCTCCTCCTTTCAATTCTGGACATCTTGGTTTGATATGTCCTTCTTTTCCACATTGATGACACACAATTTTCTTTTTGGTTTCCTTAGCTTTATTATCCCCAATAGACTTAGTACTGGCCTCTTCTTTCTTCTTATCATAAGGATGATATCTCCCCTTACCCTTCTTACTGTTATTGTTCTTGAAATTTCTGAATTTTTCCCTTTCATTGTCATGCTGCTCCAATCTCAAAGCTAAGTCTATCATGTGGTCAAAGGTCCTGTCAGCATAAGGTAACATAGCTCTGCTAAGTCCTGGGTTCAAACCTTTTATATACCTATCATTTTTGGATGCTTCATCTGCCACAAGCAATTCTCCATATGTGGAAAGCCCCTCAAACTTTTGAGTGTATTCTGTGACAGTCATAGTTCCTTGCCTAAGTCTAATAAATTCTTCTAGCAAAGTAGTCTTAGCTGATGCTGGTACAAACCTTGCTTCCAACATTTCTTTGAATTGATTCCAAGTGATTTCATTCTCATTTCTTCCTGCAATGATTACTTCCCACCAGCTTAAAGCTACTCCTTTTAGCTGTCTTGAAGCCACTTGCCTCTTTCTTTGATCATCCAGTTGCATGTCATTGAAAATTCTATCCAATGTTCTCAACTATGCTTGAATTTCCATAATACTCTCTGTCCCTTCAAAGATTTTGCCTCCTAAATGAGTATATGTCTTAAGTAATTTTGAGAGCTCTTCATAGGGATTTTCTTGCCTTTGTCCTGCCCCATCTCTAAATGCTCTCACCAAGTCTTGCAGATTGACCATTGGTGGTGCATTGGAAGATCCTGCTCCCTGATTTGGTGGTCTTCCTACCATAGTTTGCTAATAATAATTTACATAGCTGGTTAGTTTGATTGGTAATTTTATTATTTCAGTGGTTTTATTTACACTGAAAACACTGTTATATATTTAGTCCCTTTAAATTTTATTTCTATCATAGAACTTGATTTTTATTTCTGCTATGTTTAATAACATAGCTCTGATACCAAATGAAATGACCCTCTCTTTTCTACCTTAATTTTGTAAGGATTTTTTTTTACATAGTGATATATATTTATATGTATCATTTATTAACAAATATATTTTCCAGAGTCATTTTCCTTTTTCCAATAAACAAACTTTATCCAGGATCAAAAGTTTTTACCAATATAAATATATCAGTGCAAACACAAGGATATGCACACACAAATGAAGATGCATGTGCCCCTCTTGTTTAATCAGGTTATGCCAAACAAGAGATTACCTTGATTGATTAAATTTAATCAATCCCCACATAGCTAAATTTTATTTATGTAATAAATTTTTTTTGTTCATATAGGTAACAATATGATTTTTAACTTTGATAGCTTGCTGGATCCTCTATGAAATATGATCCATAGAAACCAGATAATTATGTTATAATTATCTATAAAATTAATAGTGTAGTGTCTGTGCTTTGAAAATGATATAAGCTTCTATCATTTTCTATGATTGCTTTCTTATAAAATCTGCCTTATATGCAAACTCATATCTGGGATATTTTTAAATGAATTATCATATTCCAGAAGCTTGATTCCTTAATACCAAGGTACTAGGCTAAATGAAATGCAGTCCAGGGTGAGTTTCCTGGGACATGTGGATACTCAGCAAAGAAAAACATGGGTTAAATAGACTCTCTGTTCAGGCATATTTCAAAGGGTCTTAAAATGCATTTTGCCCAAAACTTTAGTAAAAAGAAATTCAGATTCATGTTGAAATTACAAAGGTACTGGTGTGACAATATCTGAACAAAACATATCTGAATATGTATAAAATCACTAATATGGATCTAACTTCACCCTCCTATAAAATCACTATTATGGATCTAACTTACAAAATTATAGATAAAAACTTTTCAACAATCAAGATAATGAAACTCAGATATTTTAAATTCCAGTTACAAGTCAAATTCTTAAAATACTTAACCCAATATCCAACATCACTCAGTACTTGCTACAATGGAATTTTTTTTTTAAATATCAATACATGCAAATTTCATCTTTTAAGCTCTTATCTATCTAATTCTAGCATGCTATAATCTTCTTCTCAATGCCTTGCTTCTACTCCTACCTATAGGTTGTTGTTCCTGAAAAAGCATTTGAAACTGCCTCATTTTAAATGAGACACCCCAGATGCCATTAGCACACTAGGGTCAGACATATGTCTGGTATGAGAAAATCCACTAAAGCAATTAATTAATTAAGATAAAATTGAATTAAGTACATATGCATATAGTTCTGCCCTTTGAAAACGAATAATACTTGTGTGCATGTTCTGTGTCATTGTGCATGTGCACACTTTAACCTTTCTTCCCAGAGACATTATATAGATATGGAACACTCATTCAGGCATACAATTCAGTCATAAATCAAATAATCATTCACACCAAACAGAAAATAACCAACATGAGTTAAATCATTTATTCCCTCCTTATATTTCATTTTTGGGAAAACTCTAGTTTCTCATCATATCAAATATTCTTTTCTTGATATATTTATCTACCCTGGTCTCATCTGCAATTATATGAATCAATGGACACACTGTAATGAACTAATTCACTCCATTACACAAAGATCTCAGGACTTAAACAAGCCATGTGTCAACTTGCATTTCTCAAGAACACAAGTCATTCCTGCAGTATTCTTGACCCCATTTCCTATCAGGTTCTCAGGTACTTTCTCTTTTAAATTTTTCAGGGGAAACCCAGTCAATGAGTCATTTCACTAAAACAAGCATTCATCTCATAGCATTCCTTATCATTCATATAAACAAACAGAGGCAATCAAGCAATTTAAGTATTGGTTCTTATTAAAACATGTTCTTGCAATTTAAAAGAGGTATAGACAACTAACATTGGTTTATGGCTCTATGGGAAGACTTTATTGCAAACATCTGTGCTTTAGTTAAACTCAGATTAACCAAGCTTCCTAAATCACAAAATCTATTTGCCAGGTGGGTGTTGTATATTTTCTTTGAATCGGGAGTGTCAGCACATAGGCAAGCCTATTGCACTCCTAATTCCTTTTCATTTTAAGCCTCAACACATATACATATGTATATTGCAGCCCATATGCTCATCAATTCTTCTGGGTTGAGCCAAAACCAACACTACTTGCTTATATTCAACATTTTATTTTCTGGGTATTTATTTGTATTTCTAACCAGTATCATATCAGAAAGAGATCTGGGTTTTTAAGATACTTATTCATGCATACTGATCATATTTAGAATATTCACAAAATAAAACAACCAGAACAACCATCTAGCATTAAAGCATCCTTAATTTTCGAAAGACAATCACATACTCTTTTAAGAAAAATTAATTTATAACCGGCTGCCTTCATTAGGACTTAGTGCCTTAAGTTTTTGAGTGAGTTTTCTCACCTAGCTCTCTTCTTTGCTTCCTTAGTTAGCTTATAAACTTCTGCCTTTTGTTTCAAGCTCTGTTCCTTCACTTGCCTTATATTTTATATGGTTTATATATTTTTTTTTCCAAAGTTCTTCTGGGAAGGAGAGGAGGCTGCTGCATATATATATGCATAGTTCTCCTTAGGGTTTTGGGTATTGGCTAAAGCCATTTTTGCCCACCAGAAAAATTATGTTATCTGCATTTATTTGAACCCAAAATTCTACCCTCCCCGGCTTAATTTGGTGAAGAGAAAAGTGGTTATCTACTTTGGTTATTTTCAAAAATCTTACTTTTCCATAAAATGCTTTTTCTCTTGTCCATTTGCATGCTAAATGTGTGATCTGATTTCCCAGCAATATATTATATACTTTTTCCTTTCTTAATTCAGCCTATACAAAAATACATTTTTGTTTTCCTCCCATTTTCTATTTTTAGCCTTCACTTTATTATCTGGTGTTTCCTTTTTATTTATCCACAAGAGGAAAAACATATTTGTGTATTTCATTTTACTAGTTTAAATTCTAATACTTAGTTAGTATACTTACATATATGTTTTACAGACAATAACTTATATACATATATATACATCTATATTACTTTATACTGATACACATATGCACATGTATACTTAGTTATATTTCTGCATATAGCACATTTGAGGGTTTTCTTTATTTATCAGTAAATATATACATATATATATTTTCCATACATAGCATCATGTACTCATTCATAGTATCCAGGGATCTAGCTTTTCTCATGTGTATTTTCTGTGCACAAATGCACATTATTTTATTACACCACATCAAGCTATCTCATCTTCCCTTAAACATGGTTTTAAAAACTACTTAAAAATTATTCTAAGCTTATTTATATTTTCCAAGATAAGTTCCTAAAATCTTGGGTCATTACAATGACGTCAATTAAAATTAGCGACTCCATTGCGACAAAGTTACTATATTAGAAAATTTTCGTTACAATGGCGTCGTTAAAATTTAACGATGCAGTTGTGACATATTTTTTGTGATGCATTAGCGACATTCGATTTTCTATCGAAGCTTTTCGACGTCGCTAAAATTTTTAGCAAAGTCATAGTGACGTCATAAGCCCATCAGAAAACTAAAGAATTTTAGAAGTGTTAAGACTCTTATGTTTATAGCAATTGGCATTATCAATGAACATGTGTAATAATATTTACTTGTTATACTCATATGTAACATTTACATCATAGAATTTGGATGCTCTTGACAAGATGATACCAAAAGTAAGGACTCATGCATATGTATCAACCAAAGGACAGTAAAAGTTGGGCGAACTCTTTGTTATATTTTATGATGAAAGTGTTACATTAGTTACACGAGTATGCATGCACGTCCGATGGACATGTGCACGACAAATTTGACCAAAACTGGAAATGAACTTTAAATTGGGCATTTGTCACCTTATGTCATCAAGAGAACCTTGTTGGCAGTCTATAGGCCTACTCATGTGTAGAAAAAGTGATAGTGACCTAGAAAAGCTAAAAGCATATTAGAATCATCGCCATGATATGTACATAGGGGCTTTCATAGGTAGGTCATTAGAAAACCCACTATAAGAATAAAATTGGAGACATATTGTTGATCTCTAAATTAATCATAATACTATCAATAAAAATATAAATATTTTCTTTTGGCCATGAGTCTAATGACTTTAGCTTCTTTGTATAAATGTTAAAAAAGGAACAAAACGCTAAAACATAAATCAACTAATTAACATCTTGGTCAAGCTTTTTAAAAAATACAGATATGAGTTGTACCTATTTCATAAAGATCCAAATTATTGTTCATATACTCGCACACCAAAGAAAATAAAGGACAAATATACAAAACAAAAATATTTAATCAAACTCATGCTTACTTATCAAATATGCCACATTTAGCACCCATCATCAGTTTCTTTGTGACCGTGGCTGTCAACATCTACCACTGCAAACAAAGAACAATAACGTTTTGAGCAGAAACTGGATAAAATTGGCCATAAAAATAAAATCTAACCGAACAAATGTACGCATGGGGTCAGACACTTTAGTACCATGGTATATTGTTCAAGTAATAAATCAAGTCATTTTTACTTACAGTTGGTACGCCTTTTTCCATGAGTAACCTCGAGTCTAACTTCATCATTTGTTGCTTTACTTATGCTTGATTACTTTTTAAAAAAAGTAATGAATTTGTGGGTTTTGTGAACAAAAATTGGAAGAGAAGAGATAGGAAAATGGTGAAGAATATAGGCAGTGAGAAATTATTTTCTTGTTGTATGCAATCAATATTTTTAGATTCACTCATAGTAATATAAGGTTATATATGATAATTAGAGACCATAGATTATAGAACATGCACTAAGTTTTATTGCGGATTGAAACTACAACCAAGAACCAAAAGTCAAACACGATAATAATGAAGCATTCACAAAACTAAAGTCTAAAGAAAATTCATTGTAAGTTGCAGCGAAATTGGTAGGCTCCAAAAATGAAATGCTATTAGAACTGGCTACAATATTATCTTAATTTCAGATATTTTATGCACCTTCATCTATTTACATGAATTATCATTTTGAATGAAGCTAAATAGACAGTGAACTGAATATTTAAAATTTAAAAATATTTGAGAACATATGTTTTGAGTTTAACGGTCGTTTTATAATAAAGTAGCAAGTAAGAAATATACCAAGTCAAGATTTAACATAAGCTTTATTTATCTACATCTTTTACGTGTTTCTGTCAAATACAGCTGCAATACATGAGTGTAGAGCTCAAGCAATCAAGTAATTTCAGTTAGATTTGTTTGCTCATCTAAAGAGAAAAATTCAGTGTACATAACCTAAGTTTGGCAACCTATTATGTAAACTCCAATAAGTAAAAAAGTGAAATCCACATTTAGAATACAAACCACAGTGACAATGTTTAAAAGTGGTCATTAATATTTGGGTTGGTAATATACTAATAGCAAAATGAAAAGTTAACGTAGCAATAACCTGTTGAGTGGAATATATAATAAGCAACATTGCACGTATGCCCAGTTGTTATGAACAAAATCTAAAGTCACAAAATCAATACCTTTATTGTAAGCAACTGAAAAAAAAAATTATCGCCTCTCTAGTCATTATATATTTGTTAGAAACTTTACTTGTTTATAGTGAACATTTTTTTTCATCTGATGCGGCATCTTCTTATCTAAATTTTTCGTCTTCCTCCCTACTTAAAGAAAACAAATCATATTTGTGTAGGACTATTTCAAGTCGATCTATAGAGTTATCTACTAAATCGTGAAAGTAATAAAAACTTAGAAAATGTTACCTAATTCAACAAAACTTGCCTCTTAGTAGCATCCTTCTTGTTTATTTCTATGGAGATGAATTAATATTTATATGGTATCATAAATCGCACCTAAATATGAGATTTTGTCATGTGTATAGTTTTCAACTACTATTGTTAATGCCGCATTAGCTTGACAATGTACTTGACATTTACATTAGACGTCAGCATAATGATTGCCATGTTTAGATTTTAGCAGGTAATCATTAGAAAAAAGTTCTGACCGCTCTATTACGAAAAAAGAAAAAATATAATAGGCAATTATAAGTATGATATACACATAAAAATGGTATCAGACTGGAATCAAAACACACCATTTTGTTGTCAGCAACCCTTCGACGCAACAGGAGCACGTACACGTATTCTACTCGCATTATGGCCAACCTAAATTGCACAAAATAAACTATGAATGAATGTAATACTAATAATATTATAAGTGAAATAGAGAAACTGAAAATGAGTTTACCACTACACCAAGTCCAAATCGAGCTTCATCGCAAAAACGTGTATTTGCATTATGAAAGAAAGTAGCACTGTCTTGCATTTCTAGACCTCCATATCATCTCAAGATTATTTATTTTCTTCTGCTATTGGAATGGATACTCGAAACTTTAGTCGATTGGAAATTTTAGAAATCATGGTTTGACAGTTGCCATAAAACATAATACAGATCAATACAGAAGAAGATTCATAATTCATAAAACAAAGAAAATATGTAAACCAAACTTTAATAAACTACACCAACCTTTTCTCCGTCAATTCATTATTTTTTTATAGAAGCCCTCCGTCTCTTTTCGAATTCACAGTGATCAATTTTATCGCATCAGTTTGTTCATTGCACGATATTGATTTTAAATTTAACCATGATGCCATGGAATTATCAGTAAACATAATAAAACATAAAATTATGATTTTAGTTAGAGGTAAATTAGAATGAGTGAAAGGCAGTTGATAAGTTTGGGAACTACAATCGCCATTATTGAAGCAATCGAGAAGAAGAATGGTTGAGGATAGTGGATGAGAGAAATGATAACAGACTGATCGTGGTAAAGAGGGGAACTGTTAAAACATAAGAAAGATAATAAATGTCCATGATTATGGCAAACACGTGGTATTGTCCGGAAGGATTATTTTAGAAAATGCCAAAAAAACTTCACTTTGTCCGGAAAGGAAAGATCGCCGTAAATGAGTAGTTAACGGTAGAAAATAATGAAAACTGAGCATAACATGAAAAAGTAAGTAATAAAGAAAAATAGGCATCTGTAATATATACCTGAAAAGGTGCAAACAACACGACAAAGGAAAAGATCAGAAGTCACTAAGAACTAATATTAAGGTACAGGCTACAACAAATAAACATAAATTATTTGCATGTAAATGACAAATGCTAGAGAACTTAGACAACTGACACAACTAAAATCCACCGAACGATGGAGAAAGAAAAGAACAATGAACTGGAAATGGAATTAAATATCAAATCTAGGTAGGAAGTCATCAATATCTATTCTTCTCTACTCGCTCAATCTACTTATAAAAAAGCTTTATATACATGTTAATATAGCAAAACAAATATGGTAGTGGGTGTACAGAGCATTGTGTATTACCAAAGCAGCCACATATTCATCATTCTGAATCTTTGAGCATGCATAATGGCGTAGGTTGTTCTAGGTTAGAAAAATTCTTAGTGTGATCACCATTATTCAGCTTGTGTGCAAGGAGAGGATCAACAACTTCCATCATCACATTTATCCTTCCAATCTCCAAAGGTGTTTCATCTACTTCAACCTTCGCCGCTATTTCATTAACTTCTACCTTCGCTTCTATTTCATCTATTTCAAACTTCACTGCAGGAGAAGATTCATTGTTATTAGCCTTCAATACTTCTGTCTTCTAAGTTGTATTACTTCTCTATAATGTTAGATATAACAGAGGAGAGGGAAGAGTAAATGAGCATGTCATAGGAGTATGAGCGAATAGAAAAATACTTGCTTCATATTAATCTACTATCAGAATTCGACACAAAAATAAGCAAAAATGAAAAAGATAGTATATTTTTATCACAATTGTTATGCACATTCAGTCAAACGGTTTATATGCAAACATGTAAATGTGAGAACAAAAATTTAAAGCACTAATAGCCATGAATGCACAAATGGAGTATTGTGGATCATAAATAAATGAAAATAAAATTTTAACAACAAAGAGAAAAAGAGTAAACTCATCTTCTTCTGCTTGCAGCACCAAAATCTTATATTTCCAGATAATACTCTACGTAATTAAAGTTAATCAAAAAATTAAAGCAGAAATAAAAAAACATTACCTTCTGAATAATGTTCTATAGAATATTTCTTCTATGGAATATGCACTATTGTTATACATAGTTGTCTGATTTCCTGCTATTGTAAGGTATATATGAATGTATATTGAGATACATATGCATATAAAATGGGATGAACCCTACCCCAGTTCAGAAAAAAAATAGCAAGCTTTTTGACAGTATCTACGGATTTGGAAAATCAATTCAATCGACTTATAATCAAAGTTAGAAACAAAGAATCCTCATGTTTCAGTAACACTACTTCACTTCCTCCTTTATTTCCACAACTCTTTGAACTCATATCACTTAATTGTAGGATTCATTTGTTCAAGTTTTTGGGTTAAAAACTTAAAAAGTCTTGCAAGAATGAGCTCTAGAACACTTACCTCCAATGCACTTCCAACTTTTGTTGTCTGTGAAACAGTCATTGCTTCTTCAATTCCTCAACATCATGTTATGACCTACAATGAAGCAGGATAGAGTCAGAATTTTCTCTGTAGTTATAATAGCAATGGAGTTGAACAGTTTCAAATTAGCGGTATTGGATCAATGGCAATGAGTACCATCACCTGCACTTGCAACTTTCCTCTCCTACCCGTGACAACTTGAACAGTAACATCACCTTCCAGTTTTAGAACATCATCAAATTGCATTAAATTTCTTAGGCATGATCTGGTAGATCTAGAGTTGCTAAACGAATCAAGTTCGAACTCGATCTCCACTCAGATTGTTGTCGTCATGTATGCTGCCATCGCTTTAGTATCAGTACCAACATAGGGAGAACATCTCCAAATCTTGTTCAAATTTGATGTGACGACCCGGAATTTTTGTATATTTGAAATGTGAATATTTAATTTATTTTAAATATTCAGAGATTAATTATAAACTTAAATTTCAAATATCGCTGTTATTGAGTAATTTAATAATTAAATTAAATTTATTTGAAGTTGGATAAAATAGTAAATCTGGTATTCTAAGCTAAAAAATATATTTTGAAAGCTCGTAAAATTCATATAAATGATACTGGAAATAATAGAAGTGTTGAAATTGAATTTGAAGATGATTTGTTCAGTTTTAAAAATATACTGTTTAAATTTGAATTTAAAAATAGCCTTCCGAGGGACAGTCTCGGAATTCGACGAAACCAGTTCCATTGGATCCGTAATATTGAATTATTATCGGATTTCAAATTTCATAGTGATTGGAGTTGTTGTGTGACCGTACGATATATAACCGCATAGAAATCTATACTGAGACCAATTGAATTTAAATAAATTATATTCTCTCTCTTTTAAACCGACAATACGTACATCCCGCACCCAACTTGTTTCCTTCGTACCCTTTCTCTTCTCTAAGAAGCTATCGAACAAAAATATCTGAGGCAAATTTTAATACTTCGAAGTATCGCGTCTCCTTCCATTTCTCTCAGAACAAATTAACTTCAACAAAACAAAAAAAATGGTCGAGCCTTGAAATCCAAATCTCCAGTATTCCACTTCCGTTCTTTTTGAAATCGCGACTTCCACTCCCTCTCTTCGTTCCCGAACTAAAAATAAATGGCGACAGTCTTCATTCCTTCCTTCTTCCTTCGTCCAGTTTGAAAGAAAATAATATAAAGAGGGACAAACGGAAGCAAATCGAAATAGGGTGTCGAGTGTTGATCATCTCGAACCCTTTCAAGTCGCGATATTTGTTGGAGGGCGTCACGAGTAGGGTTTCGATTGGGTCTTGGGCCGATCTGGGTTCGCGTGTGTGGAGGCGTTTAGGGGGGATGTCGTGACTTTGATGGGGTTTCGATCGTCAGGTAGCCGCGAACTGGAGCTAGGGCACGAAGCGGAGAGACTCGCGATGGTTGCGATTTGTCTGGCGATGTGGGGAGGCTGCGAAGTGGGCGTTGAGCGAGCGTATGAATGTGAGGTCGAAGAAATCGGCGAAGCAGTTTGATGAGGGTCGCGACTTGGTTCGGCGAGACAGCTACATCGATGACAGAGGTTCAGGCCTGGGTTCGAGTTGTAAGAGAGGTATGCAGTTCCTTTTATCCATCTTGTCCAATTCGAATTTGATAATACGTGAATACATTTATAGTAAAGGCAGTTTTTAAATACAGAAAAGAAAATAAGATAATTTATTAAAAGGATTTAGTTTAAAATCAATTTATCAGTTTAAACCAAATGATTTGTTTAAAGTAAATTGTTAGTTAAATAAATGAAATTAATTGTCTAATTATCAAAATATTAATAAATTTTATAATGTTATACAAGGTCCAAAACCGTGAAAGAAATAGCTGGTTTGGTCGGATTGCAAAATCAAAGGTGAGTTAATCTCACTCAGTTAAATTTAAATTTAAATGGTTAAATTTAAATAATTTATTGGATGGTTGATTTGATTTGATGTGATATATATAGTAGTATATAGCCATATATACATATTGGCATATGTATATATTGGAGTTGTTGATATTCCCGCATTATATAGCGGATGAGACCCTATGCGCCGCATAATAGCGGATGATATTTTATAAAACCCATATACCGCGATATTCCACTTCGAAGTGGAATTGGTATTGTGCTAACATCTGTGGATGCAGGGAAACAGGTTGGAGGGATCCAACTGGATTCCTCAAAATATTTAATTTTGTCTAAATATTCTATGATATGATTGTTGATATCCTGTGATGATTTATATTGGATAATCTGGTTGGATTGAATTTCCTAGTATAATGAGCTATCAAAAGAAATTGAATTGGATTTTTGGAAAGAAATAAAAGAATAAAATTTAAGTTAAGTAATTCTAGTGAATTCGAATAAATTAAATATGGAAAAGAAGAATTTTAAATAAACAGAGAATATTGAATTTAAAGAAAACTTATGTGATGTTATTTAAAAGAATAAATAATTTATTTTAATTCAATGTTTAAATGTAATTAAAAAGAAAGAAAGAATTTGGGAAATCTGAAACTTGTGTTTCAGTTTAAAGATTTTAAATCATAATGAGAAATAAAATCTGAAAGTTAATGAATTTGGAAATAAATGGATTAAGTAAGGAAATTTATTTCAAAGTAGATTGGCAAATCAATTGTAAATTGATTTAAATATTTTGGGATTTGAAATTTAAGAGAAATGAGATTTTGGAAATATAAACTGGGTTTATAAAGTGAAATGGAATATCAGAGGATATTTGAAATATAAATTCAAGGTGGGAATTTATAAAAGGAATATGAATTGGTTTAAAAATAAGTGTTGATTTATTTTAAAAAGGATGTGAAGAGAAGTGTATTTCTCTGGATAGCCAAGTACGTTTTCAAAGCAATTTTTAATATAAGTTAAAAGTTCTAATTTGTTTAAAAATGCATGTTTTAGGAAATTGATTATTTCTAAAGGTTAATTTCCAAAGTAAGTATTTTCAAAAATCTATTATTGTAGTAATTATATAAAAGTGATTTGGTATTATGTTTTAAAGAGGAAGTCGGCTTATATTTATAAAGTGGTTTTATTTTAAATATTCTTAAAATATATATTTTGATAAAGTATTAAAGTAGTTTTAAAATTTCAATGTTATAAGATATATTTAAAATAAAGTGTTTTTAAATTATTTTAAAATTAAAAGTATTTTGTACTTGGTGATTCAGTGGAAATAATTTTTTGGGAAATGTTTTCCGTAAGCGGGAACTGTTTTGAAATTGTTTTCAAATGAGCTTTGAAAATTTGGAAATATATCTTGGAAAGATATTTGGGCAAATAAATAATGTGGGAAATTATTTATTGTGTGATGGTTGCTTGTGGATGTTAATTGATAGTTAAATAACCGACTATCAATATTGGCCAAATGCGCTGATCGTTTCGAAGAGACCGGGATCGAGTTTCCGTATACCGGGATTCTAGGTCTGGAGACTCGAATACCACTTCGATTCGGTTTGCACGTTTCGTGTAACGTGTTTGGAGTCGAAGATGGAGCTGTGAAGTGCAAGGGCTAGTCGCTACTAATCCTGAGGATATTTCCAAAATGGATGTAGTAGGAATAGTGCCTTCGGTTCCGTTCGAACCCGGGACGGACTTGTATGGACGGATGCTTTCGTGACATCGTCAGGTGGACGATGGGCATTCTAAGGGATATGTGCTATAAAGGTATCGTTTAGCCTCAAGCCTCATCAACCGGGAATGACTGAAAATCAGGGGTTATGCAGCAAGGCTTCGTGGGTAGCCCCCACTTGAGAGTAAAGTCATCCCTGTCTAGATGTCCCTTTATTTCGGCTTAGTGGTGCGGTTGCTGATCCCAACCGTGGGGTGATTTTATTTGGAATTATCCAGTAAGGGATGATTTCGGTCTTGTGTTGCAGGGGAGCGGGCGTACTCCTCGGTACTGTGATCTAGGCCACGTACTGTGACAGGTGGTACCCCAATGCCTAGTCATTCGTTGGAAATCCATTCTCCCTACGTGCCTTGTACGGTATTTGTTTGTATACCTAGTATGCTGGAATTTAATCATGTAACAATTTCAGCTATTTTAATAAGTATTTGTGAATAGACACTATTATAATATCAGAGGATTTTTATAAAAAGTGTTGTAGCTATCGTAAGGTAAAAACCCGACATGTTTATTTGTGGCGTGGTCTTACGAGATGCTTTTATTTTCAAAAGGATTTTTGAAACTTTAATAATCAATTGAGCGTGATTTTCTCACGCTGGTATTCCAGACTGACTCGGGTATTGTTTTATATGATGCTCGGGTCAGACCGAGTATTATAGGTTACAGGATATGATGCTGTGGATCTCAGGAGATGAGCTGGATGGCGAGACGTATCTCCCGTACTTGTTTATATATATATATTCCGCTGTGTTGATTGTTGTACTCTGTTGTATTGAGGACATGATTTGGTTATTGTCCAGTTGTATGTTATGTGTTCTCTGGTGTATACTCTGATGCTATATTATATAAAACTGATATAGTTTGATTTGTGTAAAGATCTGTTAATATATATTATATTTTATTCCGCTGCGATGGTTAGATTCTGATGTTGTTTTCTATTTTTCTTCTTCTACCTCTTCTTCTTAACTAAAATGGTTCGATTTTCCGGGTCTGGAAAGTCAGGTCGTCACAGGTGGTATCAGAGCTTAGGCTAGCGATAACCTTGGCTCTGGTGGGAATTTTGAGAGTACTAATAGATATGAGCGCGTATTTGTTAGTGAATATAAAATGATTTTATATTGTGTTGGTTGGTTTATTGAGTGGCATATGAACCTTCGTCGGCACAGTCTGGACAACTGTATCGAAGGGGTTTCTAAACACTTGAATAGAACAGTTCGACACGGTATTGTTTTAAATAGGGTGAATGAAATAATTTTGTCCAAATTATTTTGTATATAAAAGAAATAATTATTCGAAAATTATTATGGTTATATATTTGGATGCTTGGTTGTTAGAAAATGACAATAATGAGTTAGTCTCATTATTGAGTAGAAATTGAAAACTTATAACCTAAGTTGAAGAATAAATTTATATAACAAAATGGAATTTGAAATATAGACTAAATGAAATTTATAAATTGAAGTAAACTTTATATACAAATGTGAATTACAAATGTGATTTATAATCAAATGAGGTAAATTCATAAACAAATGAAATTTGTAAATGTAAATTGTAAATGTGACTTATAACTTGAAATAAAATGTGATAGAATTCCAGAGTAATGTTTGGATATAAAATTGAATGGATTTTGAATTTGAAGTTTTGGGAAAGGTTTAAATTCCTTTGGATTTAAAAATAGTTTTTAAAGGTTTTGGGGAAATAATGGTGATATTATTTCATGAATATTTTTGGAATTGAATTGAAATCTGGTGGGATTTAGGAATTAAAAATGTTTGAAATGTTTCAAAGTGATAAAGGCATTAAATTCTCTTTCGGTCGCTGGAAAATAATTTCGGTGATGACTGCAGCATCATCGATGTCTATTTTCGAGTTTCCAAAGAGAAATTGCTACCAAACTGTTTTAAATTGGAAGTGATTGTGAACTGGGTTGGTTTTGAAATTCAAAGGGAAAATTGTTTGGTAAAAGCAGATTATTTTGGAAATTGGGATTTGATGTGATATACCAGATATGTATGAGTTATTTATGGATTCAAAATGGTTTTGAAATAAAACCGGGCAATTGGATTCTGGGAATTCTATTTAAAATATAAATGTGGAAAATTTAAATGAATCAACAATATAAAGTATAGAATGAAGTTGAGTGAAATAAGAAGGGAATGAAAGTTTAATTCTTGGATTATAATTATGAGATGAAAATAACTCAATGAGTAATATAAGTTGGTAGATAAAAGAGTTAGAGAACTTGAAGGTGAATGAATTGTAAAACTTGTATAAAATTGTATCCTAGAATTAAAATTTAATTCGAGTATATGAAGGTGAATAAAATATATTTGAATTTAACTTAAGATAAGTTAAATAAAATTGAGATTTGGAATTGAATTAAATGTAAGTAAGTTGAAGTCGAATTGAATTCGATATAAAGGTAATGTAAAATGCTTATAATTGTGTAAAGAAATTCATATTCTTAAGTTCTTAAGTGTAATAATTTGAAATTTGATTATAAAGATGGAAATGGACTTAAATGAATAGTCCCAGATCTTAAGTAAGTAAATTAAAACTTATGAATAGAAATGAAATTGTAAGTCATAAATGGGAATCCATTGCTTTGAACCATTAAGAGTTATAATTTGAAATTGTAATTATCAAATGGAAACGACTAAGATGAGCAATCTTAATTTTTAAATAAATCCAAACTTGAATTATAAAATAAATTGAACTTAAGAAAATTAAGTGAAGTGATATTTGGAATTAAAAAGCAAGTATTTAATTTTAACCAGCGGAGGAACTAATTAGATAATAAATTAGTTAATGAAATTGAATTGTGAGTTAATGAAATTGGGTTAAAATAGTGATGGTTTGAATTGCGAATGAAATCCAAATAAGTGAAAATAAATTGGAAATGGCCTGGTTATTAATAAAATAATTCCAGATGAATTGAGTATGGAAATTAAAATTCATAATGATTGAGTGAATGAACCACTTATATTAAATAAATAAATGGATGGAATTTGATTAAATAAGAATCAAATGAAAGATGGAAATAAAACTTTAAAGGGTTGGTTAAATGGAAAATAAACTTAAGTTATTGACTTAAGTAAATGTTGAATGGAAATTGAACTCAAACAGAGAAGTGGTTTAAATAAGTTGAGAAATAGTTATTGAATGAATTAACTTGGATTGTTTTCGAGCTAAATAAAATTCAATTTTTGGAAGTTGGAGATGAATTGAATTTAAGGAAAAAAATTGAAATGAAGTAGAAATTGAAGTAAGTTGAGATTCATATGAAATGGGAGCTCAATTTGAATATATACACTTCGGTGGTGAAGTAGTAAATAAATATAAGAAAAATTTATATGAACTTAAGAATTGAAGAATGAAATTCTTAAGAAAATTTGTATTGGAAATATACTTAGTAATTTTGGAAAAAAATGTATATATACTAAGTGAATAGTCGAATGAAGACTAAAACTGAAGTTGTGAAATGGGATAGTTGTGAATAAGGGGATAACAATAAAAAAGGAATGTGAATAAAAGAGAATTGATGTAATTGATAATCAATTGGGCTAATTACGTAAGGTGTACGTATATTATTTATTCGCATAGCTATTTGGTCCAGATGTCGAACACAGAATTTCGAGATAGATATATCGATCCGAGTTGGAATTTTTCACTCAATTTTCAACGGCGAGCCTGGATATGGATTGTTGATTGATTCTAGAAATTCTCTATCATAGTTGGTGGCTATGCAAGGAGAATGACGGTTTCTGATCAAGAAACCAGATCTGAGTCCGCACTAGGAAGTCGGATGGACGATACTAGTTCGGAAGTGAAATTGTGTGATCGATTGAGCGATCGAATTTGATATTGCGTACGAATGATATAGGTACATCGTACGGACTTAAATGGAATGAATATTGGAAATTTGTAAAGGAAAGTATAAAATGACTTTGGAATTGTGATTGAATATTATTGCTTAGAAGGATATACAGGTGTATAAAAGCAATGGATAAATTGGGATTTTGATTTTAGAAGATAAAATTTAATGGCCCGACAAAAAGGTATGTATTTGAATTTCTGTATGAAATTTGATTGGGTTTTTGATCCAGCCACTTGGCTTTTTGTTTCTTTTCGAGATTGGGAGGCCGTAGAGCCATTTTGTAGTAGTACCGAGCTAGCCGCGCAAAGGAGACGCTGGCGAAATTTTTCGGAAATTTAGGAAGTTAGAAAAATTTTGGAAAATTTTGATAAGTTAAAATTTGAATTCAAATTTAAATTTGAATTGATAAGTAGGTGATATGGGTTGAACTTATGAATAAGTTTGGGAAGTTAAAAGATGATTAGTGTATCATTAATAAAAGATTGTTTGGGTATTGTTAAAACTGTTTGAATTTGGAAAATAGTTAACGGGGATTGAATCATTCTTCCTAACTAGTAATTTCGGGGACGAAATTCTTTTAAGGGGGGAGGAATGTGACGACCCGGAATTTTTGTATATTTGAAATGTGAATATTTAATTTATTTTAAATATTCAGAGATTAATTATAAACTTAAATTTCAAATATCGCTGTTATTGAGTAATTTAATAATTAAATTAAATTTATTTGAAGTTGGATAAAATAGTAAATCTGGTATTCTAAGCTAAAAAAATATTTTGAAAGCTCGTAAAATTCATATAAATGATACTGGAAATAATAGAAGTGTTGAAATTGAATTTGAAGATGATTTGTTCAGTTTTAAAAATATACTGTTTAAATTTGAATTTAAAAATAGCCTTCCGAGGGACAGTCTCGGAATTCGACGAAACCAGTTCCATTGGATCTGTAATATTGAATTATTATCGGATTTCAAATTTCATAGTGATTGGAGTTATTGTGTGACCATACGATATATAACCGCATAGAAATCTATACTGAGACCAATTGAATTTAAATAAATTATATTCTCTCTCTTTTAAACCGACAATACGTACATCCCGCACCCAACTTGTTTCCTTCGTACCCTTTCTCTTCTCTAAGAAGCTATCGAACAAAAATATCTGAGGCAAATTTTAATACTTCGAAGTATCGCGTCTCCTTCCATTTCTCTCAGAACAAATTAACTTCAACAAAACAAAAAAAATGGTCGAGCCTTGAAATCCAAATCTCCAGTATTCCACTTCCGTTCTTTTTGAAATCGCGACTTCCACTCCCTCTCTTCGTTCCCGAACTAAAAATAAATGGCGACAGTCTTCATTCCTTCCTTCTTCCTTCGTCCAGTTCGAAAGAAAATAATATAAAGAGGGACAAACGGAAGCAAATCGAAATAGGGTGTCGAGTGTTGATCATCTCGAACCCTTTCAAGTCGCGATATTTGTTGGAGGGCGTCACGAGTAGGGTTTCGATTGGGTCTTGGGCCGTCTGGGTTCGCGTGTGTGGAGGCGTTTAGGGGGGATGTCGTGACTTTGATGGGGTTTCGATCGTCAGGTAGCTGCGAACTGGAGCTAGGGCACGAAGCGGAGAGACTCACGATGGTCGCGATTTGTCTGGCGATGTGGGGAGGCTGCGAAGTGGGCGTTGAGCGAGCGTATGAATGTGAGGTCGACGAAATCGGCGAAGCAGTTTGATGAGGGTCGCGACTTGGTTCGGCGAGACAGCTACATCGATGACAGAGGTTCAGGCCTGGGTTCGAGTTGTAAGAGAGGTATGCAGTTCCTTTTATCCATCTTGTCCAATTCGAATTTGATAATACGTGAATACATTTATAGTAAAGGCAGTTTTTAAATACAGAAAAGAAAATAAGATAATTTATTAAAAGGATTTAGTTTAAAATCAATTTATCAGTTTAAACCAAATGATTTGTTTAAAGTAAATTGTTAGTTAAATAAATGAAATTAATTGTCTAATTATCAAAATATTAATAAATTTTATAATGTTATACAAGGTCCAAAACCGTGAAAGAAATAGCTGGTTTGGTCGGATTGCAAAATCAAAGGTGAGTTAATCTCACTCAGTTAAATTTAAATTTAAATGGTTAAATTTAAATAATTTATTGGATGGTTGATTTGATTTGATGTGATATATATAGTAGTATATAGCCATATATACATATTGGCATATGTATATATTGGAGTTGTTGATATTCCCGCATTATATAGCGGATGAGACCCTATGCGCCGCATAATAGCGGATGATATTTTATAAAACCCATATACCGCGATATTCCACTTCGAAGTGGAATTGGTATTGTGCTAACATCTGTGGATGCAGGGAAACAGGTTGGAGGGATCCAACTGGATTCCTCAAAATATTTAATTTTGTTTAAATATTCTGTGATATGACTGTTGATATCCTGTGATGATTTATATTGGATAATCTGGTTGGATTGAATTTCCTAGTATAATGAGCTATCAAAAGAAATTGAATTGGATTTTTGGAAAGAAATAAAAGAATAAAATTTAAGTTAAGTAATTCTAGTGAATTCGAATAAATTAAATATGGAAAAGAAGAATTTTAAATAAACAGAGAATATTGAATTTAAAGAAAACTTATGTGATGTTATTTAAAAGAATAAATAATTTATTTTAATTCAATGTTTAAATGTAATTAAAAAGAAAGAAAGAATTTGGGAAATCTGAAACTTGTGTTTCAGTTTAAAGATTTTAAATCATAATGAGAAATAAAATCTGAAAGTTAATGAATTTGGAAATAAATGGATTAAGTAAGGAAATTTATTTCAAAGTAGATTGGCAAATCAATTGTAAATTGATTTAAATATTTTGGGATTTGAAATTTAAGAGAAATGAGATTTTGGAAATATAAACTGGGTTTATAAAGTGAAATGGAATATCAGAGGATATTTGAAATATAAATTCAAGGTGGGAATTTATAAAAGGAATATGAATTGGTTTAAAAATAAGTGTTGATTTATTTTAAAAAGGATGTGAAGAGAAGTGTATTTCTCCAGATAGCCAAGTACGTTTTCAAAGCAATTTTTAATATAAGTTAAAAGTTCTAATTTGTTTAAAAATGCATGTTTTAGGAAATTGATTATTTCTAAAGGTTAATTTCCAAAGTAAGTATTTTCAAAAATCTATTATTGTAGTAATTATATAAAAGTGATTTGGTATTATGTTTTAAAGAGGAAGTCGGCTTATATTTATAAAGTGGTTTTATTTTAAATATTCTTAAAATATATATTTTGATAAAGTATTAAAGTAGTTTTAAAATTTCAATGTTATAAGATATATTTAAAATAAAGTGTTTTTAAATTATTTTAAAATTAAAAGTATTTTGTACTTGGTGATTCAGTGGAAATAATTTTTTGGGAAATGTTTTCCGTAAGCGGGAACTGTTTTGAAATTGTTTTCAAATGAGCTTTGAAAATTTGGAAATATATCTTGGAAAGATATTTGGGCAAATAAATAATGTGGGAAATTATTTATTGTGTGATGGTTGCTTGTGGATGTTAATTGATAGTTAAATAACCGACTATCAATATTGGCCAAATGCGCTGATCGTTTCGAAGAGACCGGGATCGAGTTTCCGTATACCGGGATTCTAGGTCTGGAGACTCGAATACCACTTCGATTCGGTTTGCACGTTTCGTGTAACGTGTTTGGAGTCGAAGATGGAGCTGTGAAGTGCAAGGGCTAGTCGCTACTAATCCTGAGGATATTTCCAAAATGGATGTAGTAGGAATAGTGCCTTCGGTTCCGTTCGAACCCAGGACGGACTTGTATGGACAGATGCTTTCGTGACATCGTCAGGTGGACGATGGGCATTCTAAGGGATATGTGCTATAAAGGTATCGTTTAGCCTCAAGCCTCATCAACCGGGAATGACTGAAAATCAGGGGTTATGCAGCAAGGCTTCGTGGGTAGCCCCCACTTGAGAGTAAAGTCATCCCTGTCTAGATGTCCCTTTATTTCGGCTTAGTGGTGCGATTGCTGATCCCAACCGTGGGGTGATTTTATTTGGAATTATCCAGTAAGGGATGATTTCGGTCTTGTGTTGCAGGGGAGCGGGCGTACTCCTCGGTACTGTGATCTAGGCCACGTACTATGACAGGTGGTACCCCAGTGCCTAGTCATTCGTTGGAAATCCATTCTCCCTACGTGCCTTGTACGGTATTTGTTTGTATACCTAGTATGCTGGAATTTAATCATGTAACAATTTCAGCTGTTTTAATAAGTATTTGTGAATAGACACTATTATAATATCAGAGGATTTTTATAAAAAGTGTTGTAGCTATCGTAAGGTAAAAACCCGACATGTTTATTTGTGGCGTGGTCTTACGAGATGCTTTTATTTTCAAAAGGATTTTTGAAACTTTAATAATCAATTGAGTGTGATTTTCTCACGCTGGTATTCCAGACTGACTCGGGTATTGTTTTATATGATGCTCGGGTCAGACCGAGTATTATAGGTTACAGGATATGATGTTGTGGATCTCAGGAGATGAGTTGGATGGCGAGACGTATCTCCTGTACTTGTTTATATATATATATTCCGCTGTGTTGATTGTTGTACTCTGTTGTATTGAGGACATGATTTGGTTATTGTCCAGTTGTATGTTATGTGTTCTCTGGTGTATACTCTGATGCTATATTATATAAAACTGATATAGTTTTGATTTGTGTAAAGATCTGTTAATATATATTATATTTTATTCCGCTGCGATGGTTAGATTCTGATGTTGTTTTCTATTTTTCTTCTTCTACCTCTTCTTCTTAACTAAAATGGTTCGATTTTCCGGGTCTGGAAAGTCGGGTCGTCACATTTGAAGTCGTGGCCTCGTTGGAGGGAAGGAGGTACGGAGGCAGAGAGTTTGTTGGAGGAGATGAGAAGCAAAGTGATGTAGATGTGGTTGTCGATTAGGTGGAGGTGGGGAAAGGATGTGATGCGGTGAAGTTTTTGAATAAGCAACATGTAAGAAGAGACGTATCAGAAAAATGTGAGGAAAGAGGGCGAGAAAAAGAGGGAAGGAAATGGGCTAAAACAAGGTACAGTTATGTTAGTAAAACGTGGATGAGTTTTTCTGAAAAGGGCAGAAGCATTCGGGAAATGTTGTATAATTAAGAAGCTGAAAGACAGGTATTTTAGGTATTGCAAAAAAGGCTTCACTTTGATCACTTTGATCAGGGTTTTGCTTTATAGTATAAAATATTTGTAACTCTGACCGTAATTTTAATTTGTTACACGAGTTATATTATGTTTTCTTTTTGTTTATGAATGCGACAATATGCATACTATATTTAAAAGAATTTTGTTTCCAAATGGTACAATGAATCATAACTATATGTTTCAAGAAACATAATTATATATTATTTTTGTTTTTACCGTCTGTCAACTTTTTGAGGGTATAAGCTATACGTTGTGCGGAAATTCAATTAATTTGCACTAACTCCAAAACTGCAATGGAATACTAAAGTGCAGAAAGAATCAAAATAAGGATCTAGCTTGTCGATTAATTATCAACCGCCAATTCAATGAAAAATAATCACCAAAGAAAGAGAAACAGAAGAGTAGAGAACACAGAGATTTAACGTGGTTTGGCTAGATTGCCTACGTCCACGGACCCAACAACTATTCTTTATTTCACTGAAGAAAGTGAGTACAAAAGAGAGAGATTACAAAATTATAGGTAGCAAAGTAGAGAGACTAACCTATAATTACAAATTGAATAATCAATTTATCCAAAGACTTGTTTACGCTCAAAACCCCTAATTGATTAACTGCAGAAATTAGGGTTTACTGAAGAAGAGGATAATGGTGGATTCTCTCACACTCACACAAATATGAAAATGAACTTCCTTCATTTAAATAGGCATGAAAATGAAGGATGCTTGGGGATGAAGAAAATTAATTTTCAGATTATGTTTGAAACCTTTCCAAATATCCATGATTTGATTTCTATGTAAATGGATAATGGTGATCTTGGTTTCCATAATTTTCCTTGCTTGAATCAATCTCCATCAGCAATCTTTTCTTTCTTCATATAACAAATTCTTTGACTAATTAATTGGTTAGCAATTAATTAGTTTCCTTTCTCTAAAAGATACCACACATATCCTTCCTCTTTATCTTTCCATATATAGCCTAATTAATTGATTGATTGAATCAATTAATTATTTTCTTGTCTTCTTTTGGAAAATATTTGAATCACAAATTCAACACTCCACCTTGATTCAAATATAACAATCTCTCTGCATCACCACATCTCGACAAATTGTTGGGTCTACGTCAACAACCTCAATGTGAACTAGTTTGGGCAATATTGTCCAAACAGAGCTTCCAAATCTTTTCCAAGCATAAGAAAGATAGTATGCACATTAGCAAACAAAATGCATACGAGAAAATACCAAAATTCTTCAACATATCCGATGTAGGAGATGAAACTGTAGATACAAATCTTTGAGAGACCAATGGAGATTTAACAGCGCGCTTCACCTTCTCCATTCCAAATTGAGTGAGGACATACTCAACATTATCTACTTTAATCTCCTCCACAAGAATTTTGCTAGACTTTCCTAAGTCAACATCAGCAGACTCACCAACAAGCTCCACAACATTCAAAGCATAAGATGAAGAATCATCGCTACAAATATGCTTACAAATAGGGCCAACTGAACCAAAAGGCCTTTCCAGCAAGTGAGCTCCACCTAGAGTCTGAACCTTTGTATTCTTCTCATCAACCATGGTATCATCGGAAATACCAATATCTCTCCGAATATGGAAACAATCTGATGACTCCAAATGTGTTTGGCAATTTTCTGTCCTCCCAATGTCATCACTTGATAGAGGCTCCACCTTCAACAAAGACCTCTCATCAAATATCGCATGCCTGCTAATCACAATTCTCCTAATTATTTTACACCACAACCGATACCTCTTCACTCCTTCTCTATAGCCTAACAAAATGTGCTTGCTTTCTCTAGGCTTCAACTTATCATGTCTCTCATCTTCTAAATAAGCTGAACAACCAAACACTTTAAGGAATGAATAATCAACAGGCTCTCCTTTCCATATCTCTTCTGGGATCTTCATATCTATGGAAATAGAAGGTGTGCGGTTGATGAGAAATACTGCCATAGATATCGCTTCTGCCCAAAATCCATCTTCTAGACCAGCAGTCGTTCTCAAGCTTATAGCTCTCTCCCATAATATCCGACACATGCTCTCCGCCACTCCATAACTATGTGACTCAACAGAAATAGAAAAATCTCTAACAACATGCTCAGACCCACAATAGTTAGTGAATTCTTGTGACATAAATTCACTATTATTTCCAACTTTGAGAACCTTCAAATGCTTTCTCGACTACTTCTCTACCAAGGTCTTCCACTTACAAAATTGGGCAAATATTCCGTCTTTGGCCTTTAAGAAATAGACCCAGACCTTACGTGAGAAGTCATCCACAAATAAGACGAAGTAACTGGCTCCACCAAAAGATGCAACTGAGGTGGGTCCCCGCACATAAGAATGAACATACTCTAGAAACTCTGTAGCTCTAGGTCTTCCAACATCAAATGTGACATGCTTTTTATTTCTAAAAGAACAATCTCTACAAGTGCTAGGCTTCAATTGACAAACATCATCAATCAACCCACGCTTCTTTAATACTTCAAGACTCTCCTCATCGACATGACCTAAACGAAGATGCCATAACTGAGTAGAATCTAGAATACTAGAATCAGTAGAAACTACCGACTCTTCTAAGACTGTCTCTCCATGAAGCACATAAATATCATTAACTCGCACCCCTTTCATCACTACCAAGGAACCCTTCGCCACTCTCAAATTCTCTCCATCTATTATTATCCTCATACCAAGTCTACTCAAAGCTCCAACTAATAACAAACTTCTACGCAGCATCGGAACATGTCTAACATCTGTGATAGTCCTAACAACACCATCATGCATCCTAAACCTCACACTTCCAACGCCCACAACATGAAAAGATATGTCATTCCCCATATGAACTGCTTCACCATCAATCTTCTTGTAACTGACAAAACAGCTCCTATCTGGCGTCATATGACAAGAGGCTCCAGAATCAATCACCCAACTATTATGCTCTAAAGATGGAATACAGGCTGAAAATAATGATGTATTACTATCACTTCTATCCGCATCTGATCTAACTGTTGGCAAAACTGAAGTTTTCTTCTTCTTCTCTCTCTTCTTTCTAAGAGCTGGACAATCCCGTATGACATTTCCCTTCTTATTACAATAATAGCAAGCACCCCTTCTAGGACCCTTGAAGTGGGACTTATGCATATCTCTACCTCCAAGGTGCTTCTGGCTTTTATCTCTTCCTCTAGATGAACGAAGTTGTTGCTGAAAAACACCGTCATTAGTCTTCACCTTCCATGTCCCTAAAACTCCTTTTCTAACATATTTGATGATGCCATAATTTTTCATACCACTACTAAAAAAATTTGCCATTGATAACTAATCTAGAACAAGACAACTAGCTCTGATACCAAACTGTTGTGCGGAAATTTCAATTGATTTGCACTAACTCTAAAAAGACTGCAGCGGAATACTAAAGTGCAGAAATAATCAAAACAAGGATCTAGCTTGTCGATTAATTATCAACCGCCAATTCAATGAAAAATAATCACCAAAAAAATAGAAGAGTAGAGAACACAGAGATTTAACGTGGTTCGGCTAGATTGCCTACATCCACGGACCCAACAACTATTTTTTATTTCACTGAAGAAAGAGAGTAGAAAAGAGAGAGATTACAAAATTATAGGTAGCAAAGTAGAGAGACTAACCTATAATTACAAATTGAATAATCAATTTATCCAAAGACTTGTTTACGCTCAAAACCCCTAATTGATTAACTGCAGAAAATAGGGTTTACTGAAGAAGAGGATAATGGTGGATTCTCTCACACTCACACAAATATGAAGATGAACTTCCTTCATTTAAATAGGCATGAAAATGAAGGATGCTTGGGGATGAAGAAAATTAATTTCCAGATTATGTTTGAAACCTTTCCAAATATCCATGATTTGATTTCTATGTAAATGGATAATGGTGATCTTGGTTTCCATAATTTTCCTTGCTTGAATCAATCTCCATCAGCAATCTTTTCTTTCTTCATATAACAAATTCTTTGACTAATTAATTGGTTAGCAATTAATTAGTTTCCTTTCTCTAAAAGATACCACACATACCCTTCCTCTTTATCTTTCCATATATAGCCTAATTAATTGATTGATTGAATCAATTAATTATTTTCTTGTCTTCTTTTGGAAAATATTTGAATCACAAATTCAACACTATATTCGGAGGAGTGCATAACCTTGATAAATGTGTGCTTATTGTCAAATAACCGTGTAGCAAATACTTTTTTCCATTTTAGTTACATAATTTTTCCCTCTTATACATAAAAATTAGCCACACTAATGTGGACGTTTAGAGACTTAAACTGTTAAAGTTTATTTATCGAGAACAAATAAATAATGATACCCTCAATACATTCATATTTATGAATTTAAATATGAATTTAAATGAATAATGTGTCGTTTGGATTATGTGTAGCATGATGTGGAACCCACAATAAGAATTGAGTATTCATTTATTACATTGTTACCCAGATTCACGATTCATCTTATTTATTTCATATTACTATTTATATAAGTTACTCTTCCTACCATGAATATATATGCCCAAAAACAAACATGTTGATGTCGTGTTTTGACCATCGCTATACTAAGTTGAATTTTATAGTGTTTAACATATGTAGTTTCTCAAAGTAAAGTTCAAATATTAGATCTATGAGAAGAACATAGATCTCTTGAAATTTATTACAAAAATTGTTTTTTTATCGACATTTTGTACTTACACCCTTTGAAGATGAGCAATTTAAGAAAATGAAAGCATAATTTTTAATAATATATTTGTGTTGTGCATGCACACTTTAGAAATGCGTAAGTATAAATTATGCTATGATCTAAATCAAACGTATTTTTATAATAAATATCTAATGAGATCTAAAGTTGAAATAAAATTTTCTTAGATTTAATATTAAAATTGTCCCTTTCTAAATAGGGGAATTTCACTATAAGGGCCTATTACCATCAACTAATTATTTTCTAGGACACGTGTTCAAAAAAATTAGTTTCCAGGACACGGGTCGAAAATAAACCCTCTACTTCTCGCTAATCCATATCTGCCGCCAAACCTCCAAATGAAAAACAAAAGTAGGGTTTAGAAACAAAATCGCCTCAGTTGGATTATCGATTGGCTGAAGAAATCGTACCGCCTAACTTTTCTCAGCTGAACAAGTAAGTAATTGTTTATTTCTACTGTTTGCTATATATCGATTGATTCACTTTTCTTCAGCTGAAGAAACTAAGACGCGATTTCTATTCACTAGTTGCAAGACGTGATTTCTATTCACTTGTTGCTGAACAAGTAAATACTTGTTTATCTTTGCTGTTTGTTGTTCATCGATTGTTTTTTTTGCTATATATCGATTGTTTTTGTTAGCTGAAGTAAGTAGTCATTCACTGATTGATTTTCTTTGCTATTTATGGGTTGTTTTTGCTTGTGTTTGACAAGTAACAAATAAGTTCTATTGATTGTGTTTATATATAACAGTTTTTGTAATGCATGTAAGGTGTTTGTTGTTTTTGTAATGATTTAACGTGATGTAAAACTGGTCATATTCAACAGCTTAAAAATATAAATCTGTTTATCTTTTAATCTAAATGATTTAATACAAGAATGTAATGGATTTAACATGTTTGTTTATCTTTGAGTTGCTTTAACATAATTTTAACTTCAGTACTTCAAAAATTGTATGTATTGTGTAAACACAGTTATGCTGTAATGTTCCTATGTTCAACAGCTACGAAAGATAAACATATTTATCTTTTACTATAATTGGTTCAAATCAACTTAAGCCTTAGTTATCTTAAATAGTGACTAGTATATGTTATACATGTTTGCCATTTTTTCATGATTTAAAAGTTATTACAAAAGATATACAGCAAATTTACACCCTACTTAAAAAAGATAAAAGCATTTATGTTTTTATACAAAACGATTTAATTAACAGATTTAAGGTATTTTAGTTCTTGTTATAATTTAAAATAATCGACATTTGTTTAATTAAGCATACCTTAATATTCAATGGCAGATGATACTAAACCCTAGGTGTTAAACTGAACAAGTTATTGTTTAGCTGTTAAAAAAGATAAATGTATCTATCTATTAATGTAAAATATTTAGACTACATGCTAAACCCTAGTTGTGTTTGATAATTACAATTACTTATTAGAATTACAACCCTAGTTGTGTTTGATAATTACAATTACAAGTACAAAAAAATTATTCTTCACTCTTTCTAACATTTCATTATGTATGACAATTTTTATGCAGCGTAAAAATGCACACCAGGTCATCAAAATCAAAGTTATTCATACAGAAAACAACGTGCATATTTATAAATGAAGCTGGAACCCAATGCATAAATATTAGACCTTTATCTAGCCCATTCTGCGATCAACACAGCCAGAGATCACCTTTATCTTCAACTCCATTGGTAACTGTTTTCCTACTTATGTTATGTATAATATTTAGTTGTACTCTTCAATTTGTATATACATATTAAATTGGAATCTAGATTCCATATACTTCATGTAGTTTGTATTGGGTTGATGTGCACTGAGTTGAGTTGTTGCTTTAAATGCAGTCTGTCATATTGTAGCTTGTCTGCACTTGCATTCTTATCTTGTCGACATGTCTGCGTTGGACTCTGGTTTCAATGTGTATGATGTTGCATATTCACTTGATGTTACACACATGTATATATGTAATATTTGAACACTTCAGTCAGGTTTGGTTGCTTCATTTGCATTGATCTAGATTTGTTTTCATGTTGCATTTGCTTATGTGTATGCTGTGCACTTCTTTGTACTCTCACTTTTGGATCTGACTATTTGTTAATGTTGTAGCTTGATTCTCTGACCATATAAGTCTGCACTATGCACTGCATTCATACATGTTGTACATGTTATTACTTCAAGGCTATTGTGATGATGAAATTCTAATAACTGATCACTAATTTGTAATGGATAATTTGTTGCTAATGCTTTGTTAAAAAAGATAAAAGAATTTATCTTTTTTATAAATAATATTCTGATGGCTATTTTGTGTTTCATTCTCTTTAAGTTTTCAGATTTCTAAATGACCATTACTTAAACAACTAAAAAAGATAAAACAGATTATCTTTCTATACTTTGGAAGAAAAAATAGCCATCAGTACTACATAGTTACTCAACAAAAGGGTTTATTATACTTTATGTGCATTATGATTCTTGAGCAAAATGATATTATCTTCATGAATATGCAGAAATAAATTTAGGATCCTAATTAATGATATTATTTTCATGAATGTAGGATGAAGCTACACCAACACAGCAAATCTCACAAATGACTGAAAAAGAACATCTAACAAACTCAGATGACGAAGGAACAATTTCAGAAAAACTAAATGAAGCAAGTTATGATTCTGAAGAAATAAATATTGAAACAGATGAGTCAGATGATGTTGGCAAATATGAAATTCAAAACAGGCTGAAAAGACAGAAAAAACATCTGTACAGTGGAACATACAGATGTAATTTAGATGCTGTGTACAAAGTTAGGATGACGGTAAAGGAAAAAAAACATTCTATCTTCAAAAGCAAAAAGTTATATCAACAAAACGCCATTCAAAAACTTTTTTAATATGTTTCTGACCAATGGCATAGAACGGCAAAACATACGGAAAAGTGCTTCAAATTTAGACTAACTAATTACTTCTTTCAGTATTAAAGAAAAAGCTTTCAAAATTGGAAACAAACTGCTGAAAATCACACCTGAAGAAGTTAGCCTTATATTTGGAATGAATTTATCTGGAGAGGATTTGTTTCCAATACCAACTTCAAATAAGGCCACAGCAATGGAGAGTTTTTCAGAGTTTCTGACTACAAATTTCGAAGAAAATGACATAATTAGCCAGAAGACAGTCACAAGAAGGTTGAAAAAAATGATAGAGGAAGAAAACGGGAATGAAGATTTAGTCAAATTGTTGTTGCTGTTGTTGATTATTACTTTTTTCTTTCCTAACAATCAGAACTACATGCAGTGGGGCTTCTTATCAAAGCTGTTAAACTTAAAAAAATTTAACTCAATCTCTTGGCCGAGAGCAATATGTGAAAATGTCATGAAAAATGTACAAAAATACTATGCTAATCCAAGAAGCACACCTGGATGTACTATGGTCTTACTGGTATGATTTAAATATAAATAAATTTATACCAATGCTTTTTACAAAAATGTTAAATGTTAATGCTTATTTGCATGGTCTTATTGACAGTATTGGTTTTGTGAAAGGACGCAAATCATCGATGAAAAAGAAAATTTGGAAAGCAAAATCCCAAGGATGAGAAAATGGGACTTGTCAAAATTAAAAGATTTGGACCTTGATGAAATAGACAATGATAAGGTATGCTACTTTTAAATACATAAGTACATAATGATTTAAGTACAATTCAGTTTCTGTCCAACTCCAAAGTTCTTCATTAATTTTACCATGCTTAAAAGCTATAAAAGATAAAAACATTTATCTGTTAATGTAAATGATTTTATAACAACTTAGGCATTACTTATATTTGATATATAGTTATACATATTAAACATTTTTCTTGATTTATTCATATTTAAATTTATTACAGAAAACCAAATGAGTATAGAAAGTGTATGTGCAAGCTTAACTTGTCTAGTACTTCAATGACAATATATGTGAAAGCTTAACTTTAAATTTATTCATTGCAGATTATAAAAAAATTTGCAGATGTAACAAAAGAAGAGAAAGAACTTCTTTCCAAAAAAATAAAAGATGAGTACCAGGAAGACACAAGCTTGAGAAAATCTGAAAAGGAATCTGCTGATAACATAATGGAGCTACAATCAAAAGTCAATTTTTTGTGCTCTGAGATGAAAAAGGTTGAAGAACAATTAAAGGAGGAAAGATGTTTAAGAGAAGCAGCTGAAAATAGAATCCAAATTCTTGAAATGAAGCTTCAGAAATTGGAAAATTTAGAAAAGCATGAAGTGGAGGAAAAAGATAATTTGAACAAAAAAACTGAAGCTCAAAAAGGTAAAAAAAAAATTGTTGGTATGATTCACATAAACAGTTCTGCTAATTTTCCAACTTTTGATATTATGCAAACTCAAGATTTCATACTAGAAAAGCAGACACAAGATAGTTTAAAATCTGACAGTCTGAAAGAGCCTGCTCAAGAAATTGCTTCTGAAAATCCAATTGTTGTTGAAGATATTGTCCTAAAAGAACCAAAAAAGAAGAAGAAGCCAAAGAATGTTGACAAATGTCCACTGCTCGAATATCTTACCGAAGAAAAAAAAGAAATTGTCAAAAAAAAATTCAAAATTCTTGGACGAAACAAGTAAGTAACTAAACTACTTTTGACTCAATTGAATTATGTTATTGTAGAAGTTCCACTCACGGCGATCTGGTTGAATTGGGGGAAGATGTAGGTATTATTGCGGGGCAATCAATTGGGGAACCTGGGACTCAAGTTGAAACTAATTATTTTTAAGGACAAAACTGGGCCATTAGCATTTCTCTTTTCTTTTTAATGTACTGTCAGCTGTTTTATGTACAATTCATAAAATTCCTGTAGAGTATGACAATATATTTTTCTTAAACCTGTTATTAATATTTGGTTAACTTATGGTAGATCTGTACCATCCTTTAGTTAATATTGAAGGTGACAATTAAAAAAAGATAAAACTGATTATCTTTTGTATGTACTGTCATATATTTAATGTACAAGTCACAAATTTGTCAACCATTTTAACCATGTCATAATATGCAAACATTTTAACATTGTCATGTTTGGTAGTGCCATTCAATAAACATCCGATAATGTGTAAACTTTTTAAGTTATGGTTTAATCATAGTTAATAAACAATTTGTCACTTGTGCCATTCAATAAACAACCTTGTATTGTTGGTGTACTACACAACGACTTGATGGATTGACTCAGTTTAACTTAAAAATTGCCAAATTGAGTCATTCTATCAAGTAGTTGGGTTGTATTATCGACAATCCAAGGCTGTTGAAATTTATTAAAATCTGAAGAAAAAAAAGAAATTTTTGGTGATGAATAGTTTGCTGGTTGATGTTCATGAAGATAAAAAAAGTTATTTAAGCACCTATTATTGTAAGCACCAAGTATTTTTATTTGCAACCTTACTTTTTTTAATGCACTGTACTTTAGTTAATAATCCAAGTGACAACTAAAAAAAGATAAAACAAAATATCTTTTTAATGCACTGTCAGCTGTTTTATGTACAATTCATAAAATTCCTGTAGAGTATGACAATATATTTTTCTTAAACCTGTTATTAATATTTGGTTAACTTATGGTAGATCTGTACCATCCTTTAGTTAATATTGAAGGTGACAATTAAAAAAAGATAAAACTGATTATCTTTTGTATGTACTGTCATATATTTAATGTACAAGTCACAAATTTGTCAACCATTTTAACCATGTCATAATATGCAAACATTTTAACATTGTCATGTTTGGTAGTGCCATTCAATAAACATCCGATAATGTGTAAACTTTTTAAGTTATGGTTTAATCATAGTTAATAAACAATTTGTCACTTGTGCCATTCAATAAACAACCTTGTATTGTTGGTGTACTACACAACGACTTGATGGATTGACTCAGTTTAACTTAAAAATTGCCAAATTGAGTCATTCTATCAAGTAGTTGGGTTGTATTATCGACAATCCAAGGCTGTTGAAATTTATTAAAATCTGAAGAAAAAAAAGAAATTTTTGGTGATGAATAGTTTGCTGGTTGATGTTCATGAAGATAAAAAAAAGTTATTTAAGCACCTATTATTGTAAGCACCAAGTATTTTTATTTGCAACCTTACTTTTTTTAATGCACTGTACTTTAGTTAATAATCCAAGTGACAACTAAAAAAAGATAAAACAAAATATCTTTTTAATGCACTGTCAGCTGTTTTATGTACAATTCATAAAATTCCTGTAGAGTATGACAATATATTTTTCTTAAACCTGTTATTAATATTTGGTTAACTTATGGTAGATCTGTACCATCCTTTAGTTAATATTGAAGGTGACAATTAAAAAAAGATAAAACTGATTATCTTTTGTATGTACTGTCATATGTTTAATGTACAAGTCACAAATTTGTCAACCATTTTAACCATGTCATAATATGCAAACATTTTAACATTGTCATGTTTGGTAGTGCCATTCAATAAACATCCGATAATGTGTAAACTTTTTAAGTTATGGTTTAATCAGAGTTAATAAACAATTTGTCACTTGTGCCATTCAATAAACAACCTTGTATTGTTGGTGTACTACATAGCGACTTGATGAATTGACTCAGTTTAACTCAAAAATTGCCAAATTGAGTCATTCTATCAAGTAGTTGGGTTGTATCATCGACAATCCAAGGCTGTTGAAATTTATTAAAATCTGAAGAAAAAAAAGAAATTTTTGGTGATGAATAGTTTGCTGGTTGATGTTCATGAAGATAAAAAAAGTTATTTAAGCACCTATTATTGTCAGCACCAAGTATTTTTATTTGCAACCTTACTTTTTTTAATGCACTGTATTTTAGTTAATAATCCAAGTGACAACTAAAAAAAGATAAAACAAAATATCTTTTTAATGTACTGTCAACTGTTTTATGTACAATTCATAAAATTCCTGTACAGTATGACAGTATGACAATTCATAAAATTCCTGTACAGTATGTACTATTGTTATTTTCTTTTGTTAAAAAATATTTCATTACATACTAATCTTACTTTTTCAGTATACCAATCTTAATTAATTTTCTTTTATACTGTAAGTGCATTACAACACAGAACATACTAATCTTAATTTTTTAGTGATGAAGCATTTACTTGTGACGATGAAAACTTCATCACCATCACAAAAAGTATGATAGAAGAACTTCTCTATGGAGAATATATTTCTGGTCAAGTAAGTACAAAAAACTATACTTTGCGTCATTATAAATTCTATTCTTTGCTTCATTATCAAATCTATTCTTAATCCATATTTTTTTTGGAAATGTAGGTTATTGATTGGTTTTGGTTCAGAAAAACAAAATTTTTAAAACAAAGTTCTAGCATTATATATGTGAACACAACAATGACAGTAAGTGTACTATAATGTAAAATTTAATTTGTTTCTAAGATAAATTTTTTGAAATTATTTTTTAACAGAAAAGCGCAACAGATGGAAACCTGGAAAAGATCAAAAAAAATATGTTTAATCCTTTTGTTAAACAAGCACTTCTAAATCCATTATGTTGCAATATATTATTTCCTATACATGGCAACGGACATTGGAGCTTGCTAGAGCTAGTAGTGGAATCATGTTCATGGAACCATTATGATTCTCTACACTTGACCACAAGATCTAAGACATTAAGAAGTGGACATTCAAGGTTTGCTATTAATGTGGTAAGTAAAATACACTGAAAGTAAAAAAGATAAATAGATTTATCATTATTATTAAAAAAAATTATATATATATATATATATATATTTGGCAGAAAGCAGCGGTAAACAAAATCAATAAAGACTTACAGGACGCAGGCGAGAAAACAATTCTGGGAAAGTCTTCATTGATTAAAAATATTAACTGTGCTCAACAAAGCAACGGGTAATTTTCATAATCACTGATTAAAAATGTTTACCTAGGATTTAAGTACATTTTCAGTTATATTTTCATAATCACTGATACAAATGGTACATTATCTAATGCATTCAAGGTATTTGATGTTTTTCTCATGATATTAGTTATTACATAGAAAAGATAAAAGCATTTATGTTTTTATGTAAATGATATAAGTTGTTTGTTGTTTTGGAGCTGGTTTATTGTTAAATGAAATTAATTAAAGAGTTCTTCATAAAATATTAAGTGTCAGATCTTACTTTATTCAACTATTAAAAAAGATAGAAGCATTTATCTTTTGATGTAATGGATATAAGTACATGTTTAGTTATATTTTCATAATTACTGATACTGGAGATTTTTATACAACGATGAATGTTACACAATAACTAAAATTTTAAAAAATGTAGGTTCGACTGTGGAATTTTCGTAATGATGTTTATCCAAAAGTTAGCACAAGGAATGGACACAACATCAAAAATCAGTCTAGAACAAGTAAACGCATTTAGAGCACAGATAACTGCACAAATTCTCTCTGATGAACCATACTGCTGGACAATTGAAAAATTCTGCAGTTCAGCTTCAGCAACAAAAGATGTGAACTGACAATGATAGCAACAAATTCTTTGATGTCTAACAGTCCTTTTATCATACATTTGTTAAATTTTATTTGGCTGATGAATTTGTAATGGTTGACTTAGGCCATATTATTTGAATTGTAAAACCTACTTACAGATGTTGTAGACTTGAGTTTGTTTATGTGTATGCTGTGCACTTGTTTGCACTGTCACCTTTTAATCTGACTATACATTCATGTTGTGTCCTAGAAAAAAATTGGGCCGTATAATACAGAGTGTGTTGTGTAATGTGAAGATAGTGTGGATGCAAGTGCTATGTAGTTAGTGTTGATGGTTGCTGTGAATTTCAGGTTATAAAGGTCGTTTCTGTTGGTGTTGAGGATGTTTTATGTCAAATGACAGAAGTTTGAAGATAGTGATTGGAGTTGCAGTGCAGTGAGAGGTGATGGAAGTCCTGTGAGCTATTTTAGGTTGTGGCAAGTGCAAGGTTGGTCAGTTGTAGGCATAAGGGTAGATGTTAGTGGAAATGAATGATGAAAGTGATGATGCGTGAGAATGGGAAGAAGGAATGCTGGTTGAATACTGCTCTCTTGAAAAAAGAAGTTATTACAAAAAGATAAATAACTATTGGAGATGGATAGGTATTCCACCGTTATGAAAAATCAACAAATATTTCTGCACAAACAAAATTGAACAAATATTTCTGCACAAACAAAATTGAACAAATATTTCTGCACAAAGAAAATTTAAATCAATAACCGCAAAATATACTTGGTCCTAAGCTTGTTTGAGGCCAATGATATATCAATTTATCTTTTTAAACAGAACAATTGCAAACAATAGTTCTTCCATACTTTCCATTTCCTGTTAGAAGAGTAACTACCACCTTCATCATTCACAACTTCAAGTGCCTCTGACTACTACTTACTTCACTGCCAACCTCCACTGCCTCACTTCTTAACTACAACACATCCTCCTTTACAAAAGTACAAATACCACTCTGTCATACTTCACTTACTAACCATACTTCCATCCCAAACCATTCACAACCTATAAACTTCACAGTTCTCTGACCATACAAGCAAATACTACTACACCACTATTTCATTCAATACAAACTGCAGCAACATTCCACACTCAACACTGTCAGAGAAACCACAACCCACAATTCTTCTTCACTAACCATCATCTTACCAATTCCACACTGACTACCTACCGACAACCATCACAGTGCCTACCAGAAAAGCAGAAACTCATAAACAATTGCATACAACCAAAAGTAATCAAAATCAGATTATATCCAATTCAACATATGCAATAATCCAAATATTCAAGTCAAAGTATTCATAGAACAACCAATCAATCAAATACACTGCACTAATACAATCAACTCAATTATTCAAGTCAAAGTATTCATAGAACAACCAATCAATCAAATACACTGGACTAATACAATCAACTCAATTATTCAAGTCAGAGTATTTATAGAACAACCAATCAAATACATTGGACTAAAACAATCAACTCAAATATTCAAAGAACATCCTCTTCAATTATGTCCTTGTTTTTTACACTTTCCACATCTGTTTTGCTTAGCATGAAAGTCAGCCCCTTCAATCCTATTCATCCTAGGCCTACCAGCTCCACGAACAGGCTTAGGAGGAAGAACAATAGATGATTCTTCAGCTTCAATTGCTTCCTTATCAAAAGTTGGAATAGGATTGATCAAATGTGAATATGAAGCTCGATAATACTCAGCAGTAAAGTAATTCTCAATATATTCATAAACAGAATTTCTGGTTAAAGAAATACACTTCAAAGCATGCGCATAAGGAAAACCTGTCACTTTCCATTGATTGCAACTGCAAATGCGATTTTTAAGATCAACCTTTTGAGATGTTGGAGAATGAACTTCAAAAATATACCTACAAAATGTAAAATTAAAAACAGTTAAAATATGTACACAGATTGCATTTCCAAAAAATGATTATTAGCACTATATATATTCTCTCTAATCTATCTAATAAATAAGACCCAATTCATGTGCATAGAACTAATAGTGAAAAATAAGACTCATAAACCAAAACAAATAACAACAGGCATACTGTTCATATTCTTTAGAGAAAGTATATCTTATGTAAATTTTGATTTTGACTTTCTTTTTAAAAAAAATGATAACCAATCTAGAAAAAAGAAAGCATAAAGGTTATAGTAAGAATTAAAACCAGTAAACCTTGACAGTGATTTCAATGGGTAAGGCATCCACTGATTAAGTGGAATTGACTAAAAACATTCCCTTGATGCACCAGATTTGACTTTTCCAAAAATATCAACAGGATTGTCCAAGTCAAGAACTAATATACCATAAGTAAAATGTACAGACTCATCCAGACAAAAATAATGAAAGAGCTAAGAATTACATACAGTGTTAATTACAATGCCGCGACTGTCAAGATTCAAAAGATCCAAAGGGGTTTAAAATTTATAAATACCAACAAAATGAAATCATAACACAGGCTACATAGCAAGTTGAAAAAAGATAAATGCATTTATCATTTTTTTCAGAAACTATGAACATCATGTAAAAATATAGAAATAAATACCTAGATGATTTAGAAACACTCCACCCAAATCCTTCTTCCTTCAATTTCAACAAACGAGCTTCCATTTTTGGACATAGCACACTAGTCCACTTTGATGCCTCTTCTCTACGATTAGACATTTGCATCATCAGTTTTACCCTAATTCCATCAAGACAAGCAGTAACAGGCAAACTTCTTTCATCCAAAATCCAAGAATTAAAACTCTCAGCTACATTGGACTTATTTTTGTCATATCGCTTCCCCGGAAAAAACAAATCAGCCCAATGATCATATGGTTTATCATTCAAGTACTGTATAGCTTTGGCACCTCCAATTTCTTTGTACTTGGACATGGCTTTTTCAAACTCATGATGATTAGAAGCTATAGCACAACGCTCAAGTAAATGAGCTACCCAAACACCCCTTCCACTTTTCACAATGCTGGCAATATTATTTTGCATATGATGCAAACAATAAGAATGATGACTATTTGGAAAAAAAATTGGAATACTTAACAATAAACCCCAGTGTCTATCACTTAAAAAAGTTAATATTCTATCACAATTGAGAGCATTCTTTAGGTGTTTTAAAAACCAACTCCAACACTCTTCATTTTCTTTGGGAACAAGAGCCATTGCTAATGGGAAAAAACCTGGAAAAAAACAAAAAAAAAATAATTCACTGTTTATGTATTACATTTGAAACAACAAAAAATTAATTCACTTTTTGTGTAAAAAAAAATTATATTTGAAACAGTATTATCTAATAGTAGACAATCACATGTGTAGTCTACGCAGAAAGGGTAGAAATTGCAAAGATATGATACATAATTCATGCATACAATACAAAGAATAATATTCAAACATCTAAAACATATATGCTTTTATCTTTTCTATATGATGTTTAAATCATTTGTATACCTTATGTAAGAACTTCAAATAAAGAGAAAAATGATAAATATGTTCAACATGTAGTAGTATCTATGATATATAATGACGGCTTAATATGTTATTTAATTCTTTATATTAAAAGATAAATGCATTTATCCTTTTTAACTCCTGTATACAGTAACATTTTGTATATCAAATTAAAGAACATTATATCTTTTACAGTATTTGTTTTGGATCAAATTTACAATAAGAAGAGCATGACTGTCCATTGAACAATTGTACCTACTTTGTAGCTAGTGCAACTAGATTGAAGATGTTAGAGATAAAAACATATATGCATTTATTGTTTGAAATATGACAGATTCTGGTAAATCCAGCATAAGCAGTAGGTATCATGATAAACTGAAAAAAATAAAACATCTAGATTATGTATCTATCAAAATAAAAATAAAAAAAACAACCAACATTAATCATCATTAATTTTCAGTTGAATTAAATTGTCAGTTTGAATTCATTTTTGAAACAACCAAATGCACTATATTTGAAACAGTACTATATAACAGTAGACTAATCACTTGAACAAAATGCAGTATGTACACAATAAAATTCAGTAGAACAATAACTTAAAGAAACAGTACTATGTAACATAAATACAACAGCAAAAAAAAAATTCAGTACCTTGATTCCCATTTTTCACAGTGGCAGCCATCAAAATACCACTTCGCCCTTTCAAAAAGGTAGCATCCAAAAACACCATAGGACGACAATAGTTAAATCCAAATATACATGCCTCATAACATACAAAAACTCTCTTAAATTGATTTGTTTCAGAATCCACATCCATACTTGAATAACTATTTGGGTTATTTCTTTCCAATGCCTTCAAATACCAAACTAATTCATTGTAAGATTTCTTTTCATCACCAAAAATATCATTCATAGCCAATTTCTTACCCTTATAAGCAAAGTAATAGCTTAGCTCCACATCATAATCTCTTCTAAAACTTTTAATGATATCCTTGGTTTTTCTTTTTGGCTCATCACGAATTTGATTGACGATTAAACTTTTCACAAGATCACTATTAATGGTTGGACTACTAAGGGAACGAAATCCACCACCACAAGTATGAATCAAGTTAATGTTTTTAACAAATAGTTGGTCCAATTGCTTCAGTTTGCAAGAAGCATGAATCCTAAAAGGACAGCTAGCTACAGCACATCGAACTGTCAATCGTTCTTTACAATTCTTAATATACTGTACTTTAAATCCATTCTTCAAACAATAAGCACTAACTGTTCTACGTAATCCAATAGCAGAATCAAACTGTTGACCAACGCCAGTAAAAAATTCCATATTTGAATTCTTCTTCAACAACTCATGTAAATCCTTTTGTTGAGTAAAACCAGAATCTAAATCACCATCATAACCTAACATATTATTACTTGACTCAACACCAACAACTGAACCAGACTTGCTACTTTCACCAACAAAATTATCCATTGAATCATTCTTCAGCCGTAGAAAAAAAAACCAAAAATTCTTCCTTTTTAAACCAAGACAAACACAATATAGCTTGAAGATCACTATCCGTTTCAATAAAGGTAGTCTTTGATTCTCGAATATAAAAAATATCAAAGCATAATGGAGTAAAATTATTCCACTGCTCCCAAATCCTATTCCTAACATAAGAAATAGAAGCATCCAATCCAAAACGAGCACTAAAACAATTGTTATTGAAATCAAACACAACTATAACAGATGAATCACACCTGCAAAAAAAAATGTAAAAAAAATAAAAAAAAATATAACTATGTGAAACTGATCTTAAATAAAAACTAATAGCATAAGACTATTTAAATCATTTTTTATACCACTTTTTGAAAAAGATAAAACAATTTATCTTTTAGAGATCACTATCACTCTTTGGGATAACCTGATTACAACAGTGGAAAATATAACTATGTAAAACTGATCTTAAATAAAAACTAATAGCATAAAACCATTTAAATCATTTTATATACCACTTTTTGAAAAAAGATAAAACAATTTATCTTTTACAGATCACTATCACTCTTTGGGATAACCTGATTACAACAGTGGAACACGTGGAAGAAAAACATTCGTTGTGATTGTACCTATTCAAGTTTACATTGTTGAAAAATCATAGGTGAAAAAGATGATCTGCAAAAATATACTTAATGGTGAAAAAGAAGAGCTAAAAAATTATCATAACAAACACACACTAAGATCAATATGGTCTTTAAAACACATAATCACATTCAATGGCTGCCAAATTATTACTAGAGCCAGAATGGAATTTTGATACACCATTCTTAAACATCTAAACAATCAGAGTTTAATTGCAAACTAAATAACAAACGAAGCTAAATACACAGTGATTGTGTTATAAGAATAAAACAATACCATTCAGAAGCCATTATTCCAACTACATCAAACAAAACCTTCCTCCAATAGATGAAAACAGCCTCCTGTGAAAAGAAACATACAGTAACATCATAAAAAATAGAATTGAGAATGAAAAACAGCAAATAAAAAAGAGACTCACCAAATGAAGAAAATCGCCTCACGATTTCCCACAATTAAAGTCGATTTTGATTTGAGAAGAAACTAACGCCTCACGACCGCTTCAATTGCACAAGAAACGACCGCTTTGATTGAACAAGATACGTCTAATCACTTTTTGACTCGCCTCACGATTTCCCACAATTAAAGTCGATTTTGATTTGAGAAGAAACTAACGCCTCACGACCGCTTCAATTGCACAAGAAACGACCGCTTTGATTGCACAAGAAGGTACGTAGTTCTTTGAGAAGATGAAGACGCACGCGCCTAATTTTCACGATCGGTAGATTTCAGAAGATACGTACTTGTTTGAGAAGATGAAGTCGCACGCGCCCAATTTCCAAGATCGGCAGATTTCAGAATATACGTAGTTGTTTGAGAAGATGAAGACGAACGCGCCTAATTTCCACGATCGATTTCAGAAGATATTTAGATGTTTGAGAAGATGAAGACGCACGCCGCACATAATTGTCCTCGAAAATAATAGTTTCAAACCCGTGTCCTGGAAAAAAAATGGGCCATATAATTAGGCCCTTCGTACCAATTTCCACTTCTAAATATTAAACATGCATGTTATGTAGTAGTGGTTTTTTAAAGGGCTAATCTAGAATTTCCCTTTGTCTTTGCATTTTCTCAAGCCGCTCAACCATGGAACCTTGTGTTAGACATAGTGGAATCCGCATTATTAGAAGAAGAGTACCATCCGAAAGATAGAAAAAAAATACATAACACGATTGAAATGACAAATAATAAGAAGGAACCTTTAATGCATATAAAATCTAAGAATTTGATATAGCTCGTTCTATTCTTAAAGAAAAAATAACATGATCTAATATATATTTTTCCTTTAAGCTGCAAATAAACACGTGTTGATTTTTCACTTTTTGCGGTTGTATTAGTATAAATCTACGAAATTTGATGCTCAGTATGGTTAGTGCATTTCGGCTTTTCAACGCTACTTCCGTTGTCAAACTTTGTTGCACTGGACAAATCCTAACTCTTAGAGTACGCGGGAAGAACCAATCACCTAAACTTTTCATCAAATGCCCGCGTCTTATACTTTCAAACAAGCACATGGCTACTCTGATAATGATACGTGACTTTCGTCTCAACCAACGTGACGCGTTTTCATTAAACTAAAATAATATTTTAATCCAGATAGAAAATACTTGAAACCTTATCCCAAGAAAATGCTTTCGAAACCCTAGAAATGTCCCCTGCTCCAGCTGCCACCGACGAAAAGCTGATCGCTGTCGCCCGCCACATCGCCAAAACCCTAGGCCATACCGATACCATGGCCGACGATATTATAGACGTGTTCTCTAACTTCGACCGCCGTCTCTCCCGCGAAAACCTATTCTCTTCTTCCGACGGCGAATTTTCCGGAAGCCTCCGGAGCCGGATCTCTTCCTTCCTTGCACTCGAACAACCTATCTGGTCCTCCTCCTCTACCGCCGCTGACTTTCTCTCCTGCGTTGACCAGCTTCTGTCAGTTGACTCCAAAGACTCCGACGATCTATTGCAGCAGTGCGTTCCTCGGTTAGAATACGAATTCAAAACAATCCTAGAATATTATCCGCTAGATCCAGTGCATTCATCGCCTTTTGACGATGAAGATTGCGAGGAAGATGAATTGGAGGAAGAGGATGAAAGTGAAATTCCAGTGGCAAATCCAGTGAAGAACTACGATATCATAATCGATGCCATTCCTCCTGGAGCTATTGCAGATTTGAACGAGATTGCGAAGAGAATTGTGGGGTGTGGCTTCAGTAGAAAGATAGCAAATGTTTATTCATTGTCCAGAAGCGATTTCCTGGATGAAAGCTTGTCCAGATTGGGCTTAAAATCGAGAAACGCAGAAGAGATCGGTTCAACTCCATGGAATGTTCTGGAAGACGAGATCCATAGATGGAACAAAGGAGTAACACTTGCAATCCGTGTCTTGTTTCCAAGTGAGAGATTGTTGTGCGATAAGATTTTCAGGAATTTAGGACCAATAGCAGATCTTGCATTCATAGAATCATGCCGTGGTGCAGCAATACAGCTGCTTGATTTTGGAGATATAGTAGCATGTGGATCGAAAACACCTGAAAAGCTCTTCAAGATTGTTGATATGTATGAGACCTTAAGAGACTTGATGCCTGATATGGATCCATTGTTTTCAGAACAATTCTATTCAGTATACAGAAGCTTGGGAGCAGCCATTAAAGGCATATTCACAGAATTCGAGAACTTGATCAGAAGGGATCTTCCCAAATCTCCTGTTCCAGGTGGTGGGTTGCACCCGATAACCCGTTATGTAATGAATTACCTACGTGCAGCCTGTGCTTCAAAGAGAACGTTAGAGCAAGTCATGGATGAAGAATCGGATAATCCAATCATACCATCCGACGATCTGGACCGTCCATCTTCTTCTTTATCTGTTCAGATAGCTTGGATTTTGGAAGTGTTGAATAAGAACCTGGAATCAAAAGCGAAAATATACGACCAAATGCCTCTAAGCTCGATATTCTTGATCAACAACGGCAGGTACATCATAAACAAAGTGAAGGATAGTGAGCTAGCGATATTAATGGGGGATGACTGGAAAAGGAGACAGACGACGAGAGTGAAGAGATGGTGCAGCGATTACCAAAAGGCGACATGGAGCAAAGTGGCGGCGGTGATAAAGAGCGATAACATGAGCGGGAGCGAAGCGATGAGAGGGAAGATAAAGATATTCAATGGGTATTTGGAAGAGATATGGATGGAGCAGAGAGAGTGGGTTGTGGTGGATGAGACGATGAAGGAGGAGTTGAGGGATGCTGCGGTTGGGTTGGTGGTGCCTGCGTATAAGAATTTCTTACTGAGGTGGAAGGGGAATGCCAAGTATAATTTGACTGATGTGGAGGGGATGATTAGTGAATTGTTTGAGGGGAGTGGGAGATGATATTTTTGGTGGAAAGAAAGCGAAATTGATTTTTGCAATGCTGTTTAATGTTTGGATTTCGTTGAGGAGGTAAGTAGGCTGTTGTATCATTATGTGTAGCTGTATTAGTATGGAGATTAGAATTAATGTTGAAAGGAGAAAAGGGAATGAAATATGTACGAAGTTCATAGTATAATTTATTTGGTTTCTTTTCTTAGGATTTTGTGATTGTTACTGTGATTCTTGTTGCTAAAAATGAAAATATTGTGGAAAAACATCCATTAGGAAATAGCGATAGATAGGCCGCTATTGCTTTGGGGACTGTCTTTTATCGAAGATGCTAGTTGGACCAAGATATAAATGTGAAATAAACAAATACCGAAGGGGTAGGTCGTGTCTGAATTCCTATCGTAATGCACAGCTACGTGACCGCACTCTAAATACTAGTTTGGTTCATTATTGCCGAGACAATAGTCTACTTCTTCACATCCACCGTGCAACGAATGCAGTTATTGGTAGACAGAAAAACCGTGGTATGCATTTTCGGGTACTAGCTAAACCATTGCGTATGTTTGGTGGAGATCGTATTCACTCTAGTAGGAAGGGAAACCTGAGATGACTTTCGGTTTTGTTGATTTATTACGTTATGATTTTATTGAAAAAGACCGAAGCCGTGGTATTCACTTAAGATTGGATTTCTACTGCGGGTGTTATTCCCTTGGCTTCCGGGGTTATTCATGTTTTGCATATGCCTGCCCTAATTGAAATCTTTGAAGATGATTCTCAGTTCGATGGAGGAACTTTAGGGCAACAGGTAGTCAGCCGCATATGTTTGAAGCATTCTTCAGTTCAGTAAGAGAGAGACATGTTCACTATATAGCAAGCAAGACAAAGACCACTTTGAAAGAGCAACCATCGGACATGAAAGAGTAGATGGATGGTTTTGTCTTCGGCTAAGGAGCTGTTGGAGAATTAGAGTGGGAATGAGTCCCATGGCTTTAAGTGAGATGGTTCTGAAGTCCGAAATAGAATAGCCCTCATAACACGTTGCACATCTATTTCATTTTCTTGAGCTATTTTCTTTGGAGCTTCAAAGGAAAATGCTTATTTGGTATGGAGACCTCGATCAATGTGTCCCAGCGGTTGAGTGTGGGTCCATCTTCATGAGAATGACTTAGGTACCGTTTTTTTTGCAAAATGGGCAGTCGGTGTTGGCGTCTGCGTCTGACACATCGGACGCGTCAGACGGGTCAAGCGTGGACCCCACGCTGCTGTCCAGTTCAAACGAACTGTTCGAAACCAACCGTCATATATATCATTCACTCACTATATATACCATTCCATTTCTCAACCAAATCACCAACAAAAAAATCCGAAAATTCAACAATTTCTACAAGATCGTCGTCGATTTTTTCAAATAAATTTTTTTATATTTGCGTTTTTCGTATTATTATCTACCATATATATTTTTTTTCAGATTTTTTTTGAATTACTTTTTTCAGAATGTCTAGTCACTCTACTTCTTCTTCTACCAGAATCATCGTCGATTGAAATGCCGACAGAACAAACGCGTTCATCGATGTTTGTTTCGAAAACATTGATACGCGTGCCAACCGTGTTGCACAGTGGTATGAAAATATCACAGTCCTGTTCAACAAAAGAACTGGTCTGGATTACAACGCTGGGCAAATGAAAAACAAGTTCGATAATCTAAAACGTGAGTGGAGCCCATGGAACAAGCTGCTACAGATTCCAAGTGGCTATTGGAACGAAGAATAGGACACGGTCGATGCATCCGACGAGTGGTGGGATACAGCTGCAGCAATGTACCGCAAATACAAACATGTATCGCCTGCTCATTTTAGGCAGTTGGACGTAATTTTTGATGGTTGCATCCGAACTGACAAATGTCAGTTCATAATTCCACCAGATCCACCTGTTCAGCTATAGTTCGACGCACAACTTTATGGCGACTATCTTAGGGGTGATGCTGCGGAGATCTCCAATCCAATCGTAGAGCGCCTAGACAGCAGCGGCCCACTAGTGGTCCTTCTAGGTCTGTTGGCAAATCTTTGCATGATCTGACTCTTGCTAGGTGTATGGAGGCAAAGCAGGAGAATGACGATTATAAAGAATGGGAGGTCGCGATTTGTTTGGCTGAGTATGACAGCCGAAGTTTCAATCTTTTGCATGTTCTACTAGACAACCCTGAGCAGCTTAGGAAAGATGTTATTTATCTTGTTGCCCAGTTGAGAAGGAGAATGTAGTTTTTTTTATCTGTATTTTATTTTCTGCATTTTTATTCAGTACTTTTATTTCTGCATTTGTATTGTGAATTCTAAACTATGAATATTTATTTCTGCATTTGTATTTCGTATTCTGTATTTAAAAATAATTAACGTAAATAAAATAATAACATAAACAAACAATAAAATAATAACTTTGCCCCTTTCATAAAAAGATCGCATTCTCCTTTCGCGAACTTACCCATTTCCAGTCCCTTTCGTTTTCCCTTTTCATTTGCCCCTTTCAGTTCAAAAAAGGACGCACCCTTAGTGACAAACAAAAGCTGAGATTGCTTCACGGCAATTGAACACATCCATTATATCTTGGTGCTATGCAAAGCAGCCTGTTGGGGAACATAAAGGATGTATGGAGTCTAATAAAAGCCTTGGGAGTTGATTTGCTATGGTTGCATTCACAAAATGTCCTTTCCCCGTTTGGCTTGTCCTATGGGTGCGTGAGTTGCATCAAATGCGAGAACAGATGTTTCTGTCGGTTTTCCTTCTTCTTAGCACGCGAAGAACTTGATCTGTTTTTGTTTAACGCATTACTATATCTCTTTCAAATGCCTCATTTATAACCCTTTCAGAATAATTAAAAGTTTTTTTCGAATACTCTTTTAACTCCGCTTTCAAAACACAAAATACATCCGTTTTCCTAAACTTATCTTTTTTTTGTTTTACTTTCAAATACTCTTTTAAATACTTTTTTCTATCATGCCAACGAACTACTTACAAATTCTAATAGGCACATTTGAAGAATTGTTGAATTAGGACATCATGTCGTGCGTTGAAAAAAATGCAAAATAACATTGTGAGTATTGAAGAGTATTGAATATAATCTAGATTTTGGTCTTTAGTGATCTAGAATTCTCCATATAGAAAATATCCAAAATATTGTTTTTATATTTATGAAAAGTCAAATGTTGATAATTTATTTTAAAAATGTATATATTGAGAGAACTAAAGATATATATGTGGAAATATATTTATGTTTTAGAAAACGATTTAAAACTATTAGATCAAATGAATGCCCACAGTCTATTTGACATGTAATTTATATAAATAAGGTGGAGTATCTCATTTCATATGCAAGAGAAAATATGGAAAATATGTAACCAAAGTTTTAAATGAAATACTAATTCTTCCTTGCCAATAAAAACTGTTTTTTCTTCTTCTCTTTTATCTCTCATTTATCTTAATTTTCTTCTTATAAAACAAATCTCAATAGTGGTATCAAAGTTAGATTGATGTCCAGGAATAGTAATAAGTGGATTGATTTTTGTTAAAATTCTCTTTCTTAAGAAAGAGTATTATGATGATTGGTGTGCTCGCAGGAAGATGATGTTGCTTGGATCATGAGATGTCGTAGAAAATGGGTATGAGAAACCCATCGACGTCACCACTTTATACTAAACTGAAAGCGATAATTTGAAGAGTTTGAAGAAAAATGATCAACAAGCTTTGGTAAGTACAAAGACTTGTTCAGTTTGTGTTAAAATGGATTTTACAAGGCATCACATCGATATTGCTTTTACATCCAACGCACCCTACAACTGACCAACAATGTCAAGGAACCTGTCGAGGAATTATCCCTACGAGGGATTTTTTATAGTGTGAATTTCTCAAACCGTCCAAGATTTCCTTCGTTAAGCCATCATACTTGACTAGTGCTGGTTTTTCGCCTGATAGCTTCCCTATACAAATTTGATCATTAATTGAGAATCATTAAGAATTTTAATATATGTTACGTTCATCGTTCATGCCATTTTCGGTTCAGTTATCAATGCTTCATATTTAGTTGTATTGCTTGTGGCTTTAAATCGGAGTTGTATTGCTCTATATAGTATTTGGTCATCAGGCATTATCAAAACATAGCCAATTCCTCTTATTTTTCAATTAATGCTCCATCGGCATATAATTACCGCTGCATTGGTGCCTCTTTTGCTTCCCCTGCCTTGCGGTTAGTATTTCACATACATTCTGATACAGTTAATAACGTGTCACAAAAGCAATCATCTAATTTGTTATATAACCGAACTCTGTATGGGAATCTTGTTCGAAATAATATGCGCTTTTGGTTTTATTTCTATTGTATGTAAATATTCTTATATTGCACTATAAGTAATGATCCGAGTACAATAGATGTATATAAATTGAAAATATTTAGAAGAAGTATTTAATCGATTGCAGTTGCGAATGTGTTCGCAACCATGAGCTTTGAATCAAATATTTAAAATAGTTATCCATCAATTTTTCCTAGTCAAAATATATCCAAAAAAGATACCGATACATCCGTTGGAAGTAGTGTACATAACGCTCTCCATGTAATTTATGATGCTCTGACCGTCGGGGTAGGGTAGCAATGAGTACCTAAAAAATACGAGATCCATCCGCATCTGTATCGAAAAATGAAAACTATATGAAATCTGAAAAACCGACATGAATATAGATATGATGGTATCTACATCTGAAAATTATCCATCCTACTTTTATCAAGATGGTAGTTGATATTTGTAACAACCCTGTTTTCGAAGTCATAATATTATACAAATTTATTCAAAATAAAAATGGACGTATTCCATTTTTTATAACTATTATTTTGAAATTAATTTTTGACTTAATTGAAGTCTATTTAATAATAGACTTTGTTTTAACAAACTGAATTAATTAATAAATTATTCTTAGAAAATATATTAAATTCGAATATATGTATTAGTGAATATTGTTTGCACCATAATTGGTCACAAACACCCGATAGTCGTTGAAAGCACCAGTACGCAATCACAATTCACAGATAACAAATATGTAGAGACACAAAAATGAAGAACACTCAGAAAATTGAAGATAACAGCAGTAAACAACACAGATTTTATAGTGGTTCGGCGATCTTGCCTACATCCACTCTGAAGCTTATGATTTTATTGATTCACTTGATAACTTCAATCTGTTACAGCAGATTATAATTGATGATAGCTCTCAAATTCGAATACAATGGTGATGGTAAGATGTAGAATTGAATCCGGCAGAGTCTGGACGTTGAATGGCTAAAAGGATCCCTTTTCTGTAGGCTTCAGGGGGCTATTTATAGGCGTAAGAGGCTGAAATCGCGCTCAAACTTCGGGAGACTTCTTCTGGCACGTGAGTGGGCCCACGCGACCGGTCCCACCAAGTTTCGACTCGATCTGTGATCGATACGAATTGATTTCGTATCCATCAAGAATTAGTTCAATCGAGCTGAAACTTGGCAGGAACATTCTTTACCTTGTGCGCAAGCTTCTGTGAAAATTTCGTAGCATTTGGACCAGTGGTTTGGGAGATATCGTCGATACGAAATGGGATCCTTCGGCATGTTGTTTGGTTCGAATCGACTAATTCGATTCGATGCTTTCGAATCGATCACCTCACGTGCTCTCGCGGTGATGTGGCGCGCATACCTTGCATCGATCCATTCTTTACTCCGAGATGACCGTGTCGACTCCATGAATTTCGCCTTGCTTGTATCGAGGAATAACACGTCACCCCGGCTCGTTGACCTGATGGATACGAACATGCCTCTGCTCATGGATTCGAACATGGTCCCATGATGGATACGAAACAGCGAATCTCTGATGGATGCGAAGTTGACGTTAGGTGATCGTTACGAAGTGGACTACTTACTGATGGATTCGAACAAGGAGCCATGCCGATGGATTCGAACAAGGAGCCATGCCGATGGATTCGAATAAGTTTCTCTGGTCGAAGGTTGATCGACATGAATCTGATCGATACGAAGACCTGGCCATTCCGATCGATACGATGCAAACTCTATTGATGGATTCGAAGTCCATCGATACGAAGTGCGGCCTATTGATGGAAACGAAAATGGAGTTATCTTTTTCAATTTGCATCGATCATAACTTGAGCACACAAACTTGGATTGACTTGAAATTTGGAGTGCTGGCTTTCATGACTTTGCTTGCCGTGTCCTATCAATTGTAGCTTGATCCGGGCTCGGACAAAATTCGTCGATATCCATGGTGAAACAGTGTATAACGAACTTTTACGACGAACTGTCTTTAGTTTCCCAGTCAACTTTTTGGTGTCACGGCCTTGCCAAAAGGTGGGATAACATTTGCCCCCTAAAACATGCCTTGCGATAAGAAGGTGTGTTTTGTAGTTCTATAAGCTGGATGTTCATATCCTATTATCGACCTGTAAAGTACTTGATAGTCTTTCCTGACCACGAAGGACGATCGTTCGCGACCGTAAGTCATTTGAGGTAATATGGGACCGTTCGAGGCCGAATGCCGTTCGCGGCAAATAACGAAATGGGACCATTCGCGGTCGGATGCCGTTCGCGGCAAATAAAGAAATGGGACTGTTCGCGGTCAGATGCCGTTCGCGGCAAATAAAGAAATGAGACCGTTCGCGGTCGGATGCCGTTCGCGGTAAATAAAGAAATGGGACCGTTCGCGGTCGGATGCCGTTCGCGGCAAATAAAGAAATGAGACCGTTCGCGGTCGGATGTCGTTCTAGACGAGTTGTGACCGTTCGCGGTCGGGCGTCGTGGAAAGAAGAATGTGATCGTTCGCGATCGTGCGCCGTACGAGGCAAAAATGTGATCGTTCGCGATCGAATGTTATACTAGATGAAGTGTGACCGTTCGCGGTCGGATGCCGTTCGAGGCTAATGGTGACCGTTCGAGGTCGGGTGAATTTCTGAATCAGCGATCGTGGCGGTTCGTCGCCATACAAGATGTGCTTGTGGACCGTTCGCGATCCAAAGCATACGCGAATAACTTCTTCTTCAGAATTGCAAATATCAAATTAACGTTCACATGAATTTCATAACAGAAATGTCCAAACAAGCAAAGTCTAAATGTCCAAATTAACATGAAACAAAAGCAAAGCAAGGATGTCAAAGTATAAATTCTCACTACGAGGCAGTCAATAATCATTCAGAGCATGCATGTGGATCGTTCGCGATCTCTTACATGTGTAAATGGTTTGATGGTGCTAGTGAGAAGTTTACGACTTGTTCATCGTTATTTAAATCAATTGATAACCATACGGTGCCCCGGCTCGGAGCCACCCCTAGCTGATGTAGACGGTGGTCGCTCTGGTTCCACCGTTGGAGCTCGCCTCCTCACATATTGAAGTAGCCTACCATTCCTGATATGCCCTTCTACCTCATCCTTCAGGTGTCTATAGTCATTTGTGCTATGTCCATTCAGCTCGTGGAATAAGCAATATTTGTCTGACTTTCTCTCGTCAGTAGTCGGATCCTACCGCATTGGTCTACGATAGGCAACTTACTCTCGGGTTTCTTGGTAGATTCGCTCCAAACCCTCATTCAGTTCTGAATAGGTGGTAAATCACGGCTCCCTCCATTGCCGCTTTGACCTGTCATCATTCTCTTCAGCCTTTCGCTTCCCTTTACCAGTCTCTACACCTTTTCCAGGTGAATTACCGCCTCTGACTGTGTAAACATCGTTTTCTTCTTCTCTCTCCGTACGAGCATCCTCTAATCGCAAAAACTTTTCGGCTTCATGATAAAACCCTCCCAGGTCCGTAGGTGGATCCTTAGTTAGTGAATTCTTGAACTTCGTGCCATCAGATATTCCAGATACAGCTGCCATCATGACCATAGATGGATCTGGTCGATCCACTGATGTTGCTGCCGCATTAAATCGCGTCAGAAAACTCCTCAAAGATTCCCCGGCCTTTTGTTTTAGAGTCGCCAAACTCATCACGTTCTTGGGTCTCGAAATATGAACCCTGAATTGTCTCATAAACCTTTCTGTCAAATCTTTCCAAGTCCCAATGGAGCCACTCTCCAGTTGTCTAAACCATAGCGCTGCAATGTCCGTCAAATACAATGGAAAGCACCGGGCCATGACTTCCTGTGATGCCCCCAGCACTTCCATATGCCTCATATACTTCGTTAGATGAACCGTTGGATCCGTCCGCCCATTATACATTTCCACCGATGGTAGCTTGAAGTCTGGTGGATTCCTGGCCTGCCTGATCATAGGAGTAAAGGGAATCCTATGTACATCCTCCAGATCTCTATTGACTAGTCTGCCTCTCATGGCCCGTCTGACCATCTCTGCCAACTTGTCATTGTCGTTAGTCTGTGATCTTTGAGTGTTTCCTTCGTTCTTCTCCCTTGGCTGAGCGTTCATCCCTCTATTGCCATCAGGTTGCTCGGATGTCCCTGAATCTCTTCCCGGGATTGGATCAACATGCTCTAAGTGTGTGCCCCCCAGCTCCGGCGCTGCGCTAGATGGTCCTGCTCCGTTCTGGATTCTGGTTGTTCCTTGATTTTGCGCTCCAAGTTGTCCAATCTGTTGAAGCAAATTCTGGATCATTTCCTCCTGTCTCTTCATCATTGTCTCCATCTCATCCCTGGTGATGAAGATCGATGCTTGGTTTGCCCCCGAGGAAGCCTCTTGACTCCCTTCATGCTGACTTTGCTCTGGCCTTTGTCTTTTACTAGTTTGCCTTGTCATATTTTCTCAGATCTGAGATCTTAATTCTTCAATTTCAACTTCTAAATGATGGAATTCCTGAATTAGCCTTCTTAGTGAAAGCACCAAAATGTTTGCACCATAATTGGTCGCAAACACCCGATAGTCGTTGAAAGCACCAGTACGCAATCACAATTCACAGATAACAAATATGTAGAGACACAAAAATGAAGAACACTCAGAAAATTGAAGATAAAAGCAGTAAACAACACAGATTTTATAGTGGTTCGGCGATCTTGCCTACATCCACTCTGAAGCTTATGATTTTATTGATTCACTTGATAACTTCAATCTGTTACAGCAGATTACAATTGATGATAGCTCTCAAATTCGAATACAATGGTGATGGTAAGATGTAGAATTGAATCCGGCAGAGTCTGGACGTTGAATGGCTAAAAGGATCCCTTTTCTGTAGGCTTCAGGGGGCTATTTATAGGCATAGGAGGCTGAAATCGCGCTCAAACTTCGGGAGACTTCTTCTGGCACGTGAGTGGGCCCACGCGACCGGTCCCACCAAGTTTCGACTCGATCTGTGATCGATACGAATTGATTTCATATCCATCAAGAATTAGTCCAATCGAGCTGAAACTTGGCAGGAACATTCTTTACCTTGTGCGCAAGCTTCTGTGAAAATTTCGTAGCATTTGGACCAGTGGTTTGGGAGATATCGTCGATACGAAATGGGATCCTTCGGCATGCTGTTTGGTTCGAATCGACTAATTCGATTCGATGCTTTAGAATCGATCACCTCACGTGCTCTCGTGGTGATGTGGCACGCATACCTCGCATCGATCCATTCTTTACTCCGAGATGACCGTGTTGACTCCATGAATTTCGCCTTGCTCGTATCAAGGAATAATACGTCACCCCGGCTCGTTGACCTGATGGATACGAACAAGCCTTTGCTCATGGATTCGAACATGGTCCCATGATGGATACGAAGCAGCGAATCTCTGATGGATGCGAAGTTGACGTTAGGTGATCGTTACGAAGTGGACTACTTACTGATGGATTCGAACAAGGAGCCATGCCGATGGATTCGAACAAGGAGCCATGCCGATGGATTCGAATAAGTTTCTTTGGCCGAAGGTTGATCGACATGAATCTGATCGATACGAAGACCTGGCCATTCCGATCGATACGATGCAAACTCTATTGATGGATTCGAAGTCCATCGATACGAAGTGCGGCCTACTGATGGAAACGAAAATGGAGTTATCTTTTTCAATTTCCATCGATCATAACTTGAGCACACGAACTCGGATTGACTTGGAATTTGGAGTGCTGGCTTTCATGACTTTGCTTGCCGTATCCTATCAATTGTAGCTTGATCCGGGCTCGGAAAAAATTCGTCGATATCCATGGTGAAACAGTGTATAACGAACTTTTACGATGAACTGTCTTTAGTTTCCCAGTCAACTTTTTGGTGTCACGGCCTTGCCAAAAGGCGGGATAACAAATATAATATATTTTTAAAGTATAAATAATTTTATTTCATTGAAATGGCTGAAGAAAATAAATTTATTTTATAATAATACAGTTGATACTTAAATAGAGGGGAAACAATATTGGATCAAAAGAAATTGTGGAGCTATCGAAATATATTTTGTAGAATGAAGTATAAATCAACTTAAATTAGATTAAAATATATTTACCAATAAATAGCAAGGGTTAGTGTTTAAATTGAAATGTGAAGGAAATTGAAAAAGAAAATTAAATTAATTTGTATTAAAATAAAGGCCCAAACCATTCTAAGCCCAATTCTATTCCTTATCCCTTAACCCAAAATTTCCCCCCTTTTGATTCATTCAGCCCATACCCCTTTGCTTTCGTTTCTAACCCAAAAAACCCCCAAATCACTAATTCACAAAATCATGTTGCACGAATGAAGAAAAAAGAGAATCGCGAGGAGGCGCAAGGTCTACCATAGGCTAGCGATGCTGGAGGAGGTGGAATCCGTGATGATGCTAGGAGGAGGCCGCGTGCTAATGGCCGTGATGAGGCACGTGAAGCCTGGGGCTGGCGAAGTTTCATTTGGAACCTGGCTGGTCGCAGGTATGGAAGAGATGGACCTGGACTTGGTTGCAGCATGGGGTCAACAATGATGTAGCAGATCTTGCGGTGGCATGAACTTCAGGAGCAGGGATGGTTTGGAGTTTGAGCATGATTTTGGTGAGGACCTTGGGCTAGCCGTAGTTTAGACTTGATGACAACTGGGTTAGCAGCGAAATGGAGATGAAAGAAAGGCGAAGGCTGTAAGTTTTGTTGGCAATTCAGTGAGTTTTCACACTTACATTTATATCTACTTCATTTCCTACTATATATATCCCGATAATTGATTGCATTACTTGATTGAATTGAATGAGAATATTGGTTGAATGCTTGATTGAGATCTTTGTTTGGCATATTGAAAATTGATTGTTTGGTGATATATGAATTGTTATGTGAATTGAAAGAGGTCAATTTGCAAACGGAACAATATTTGATTGCAAATTGAATTTTAGTAACTTATATAGACGTATATACATTGTTTGTGCTACGGGACTTGTCGAAAAGCAACTCGGTCACTGAATAATTTCATATTATGGAATGGTATTTTATAAAGCAATGTTGGCTCTAGAGGTTGAATTCTTGATGGGTTTATTGTTTGAATTGTTTTAAATGTTTTTAAAAAGATTTTCAAAATGAGGTTTTATCTATTTTTATCCTTAAACCTTTTATAGATGAGTAATATTTATTCACAAACCTTTTTAAATTTACTATTATAAGTATATTATAATTTTGGAAATGTTTTAGAGGCAAAAGATAGAATATGGTATTATTTTATAAAAGCTGTTATACAAGTAATAATTTCAATTTCAAGTGATTTTAATTATAAAAGTTGTTTAAATGATTTTGAAAGGGTTCAAAGGCCTTTGAATATAAAACCCTTTCGAAAAATAATTACAAGGTTTGAATGATTTATAAAAAATTTATAAATATGTCTAAGGAATATTGTTTAAAATTATATACATATATATATATGCTTTCAAGCCTTGTACAAGAAGTATATTGGAAGAAATATTGATTTATCCATTGGAAATTTCATACTTATATTTTAAAAATAAAATATATGTTTTATAAATAAATATTCATATTTAATATTGATTTTTGAAATATTGCTTTACAGTAGATTCTTTTTTCTATGGAACGAGAAATATAATTAAATGATTTAGTAGTATCGAGTGGTATAATGTTGGAACTGGGCCAGCCTGTAGCAGAAATTATTGGTGAATTTCAAACCTTATTGAATCTATGTTGAGCCTACAAAACCTAATTTATTTAGAGCATTCCTGACTTTTATTTAAATAAAATCTCTTATTTTATTTAAATCTATAAATTATATACAATTTTATTTAAATCTATAAATTATATACAATATTATTTGATTTATATTTTATACACATAAATGTACACGTATATATCATATACATATATGCATGTGTGTGCATGTGTAACATGGTAATTTGTGAAAGGTACAACGTGTCCGTGTATAAATATTGGGATTTACATCACAACAGACACATTTGCTCATTCAATATGTATTGTATGCTGTCCAAATATATGTATGTATTTAAACTTATTATTTATATAAATCTACATATACGTATATAAATATATATGTTAATTTTATTTAAATAATTTTACGAGAATGAAAATATTTAAACATGTGTGTGTGTATGAATATTTATATATGTAAAATTATATGTATATATATGTAAAATATTAATATGTATGTGCATCATTGTAGTAAATATTTTATATATATATATATACAGAATATGTATATAAAAAATTGAACACACACATACACACATATATATAATATCTAAATGTGTGTGTGTATATACACATACATATTAACTAAAAATATAATTTTTTATTTTCTTTATTTTTAAACATTCCAGATCGTATGCAAAGCACAATAAAATTTCATTATATTAAAATATATATAGATTGATTCATTGGTCGAAAATCAGTAAATTATTAATAAAAGTATTTTCGAAACATTTTATTCAAATTTTAAATTTCTAGAAAATCTTATATAATATTTTGAGTTTTGAAAAAAATTTCATAATATTTCCCGATCAAAACTTATATTTTACTAAATTATTTTTTGGCCATATATTGTAATAAAAAAAATTCAATTCTCATTTTCTGCTCGAAAGCTTATTTCATGATAAAATAATTTTATATGAATTATTTAGATAGTATATTGCTTTAAATAATAGTAAATAATTATCAAACATATTTTACAACCATAAAAAATTGTAATTACTATAAATACATGGATAAAAATATTTTTTCAATTATTACATTAAATGATATTATATTTAAATACAAACTATATAAATATAATTAAATGATATATATTTATATGTATATATTAATTAATAAAATAATAATAATTATTATTAAAATATTCGGTTGTGCATATCTTATATATATGGAATTTTTTTTAATGGTTACAAACATATAACCAATCTAGCATGTGACAACATCAATACATATAAGAATCCTCACATAACTAACAATATAATAATAATAATATATTTAAATAACAAAACTACATAACACGGTTAAACATACCTAAAGCCAATTCTTTGAAGCACACCTTGTAATGATGAACTCTCTCATCTTTGAAGGCTTTTCAATTCAGTAAAATGTTAATCCTTGAACCATGGATCATTGACTATTAAATAACACTCGTCTTTTGAATTGATTTGAGTTTGATTTTCTTGAGCTCCTAGGGGACGGAGTCGGCCAACAATGGATGGGTATAATGAAAACCAAAAGAAAATCCATTTTTAATTAGGGTTAGAGGTGTTTAAATAGTGGATGGAAGAGAGAAAATAATTTATCATATCTCATACCAAATCTCACTAAATATAAGCCATCCTATCCTAACATCTCAAACCTATTTGAGCAGCCCTCATTCCAGCCGAAAATACCAACCCATCCTCATGGGCCAATATCCCATTTAAGCCCAAAGTAATTTCGTTTAATTAAATCTAATTTAATTGCTTATCGATATCGCTTATCATCGATATATTGATAACTATTAAATATATTCAATAATATTTATACCTCAAATCATATTCAAAATTTTATAATTGATATTTCAAAAATATTAATTGATATTTGAATATTAACGTTCATATGTCACTTAGCAGGTGATGCAATATTTTAGCCAAATTTATTGCTTATTTGGTTCCAGTAAAATTCAATTTTACTGTTAAATGTTACCCGGTTGTGACATTTAGTTATATAGTTCCCTTCATCAAAAGTATATCACTTTGGACTTATGGAATTTGGTAATGGTCAAAATTCCAATATCATCCATATTCAACTCCATAGTCCAAACACAAAGTCCTTAGTTCAATGATAACAATTATTATTAACCGTACTACTCTAACCAGAGATTTTGATTTTGAGTTGACATGAGTTGACCGTGATATTAACCCCATATAATTGAGGAGACGAATCCTCTCTGAAATAGCACTTCACTTCCAATACTTCAACCCGACCCAACTATAGTTACTGAATGGACGCCGTGTCATGATTTGACTATAATCAAAGCGGAGCTTTCATATTGAAAATTGATAGTATTCTTAAGACGAGAGAACTGTGTAAATCAGCCACGTTGATAGTTTCTATTTGACCTTATTTATATTAACCAACGGAAAACTATCGAGTGAGTCGTTCCATAGTTATCCAGTAACTATTAGTATATAACCTCTAGGTGCCCCCAGGAGTCATGAGTAATACACTGTCCAATAGTTGGAGAGCATTACGTACTCTAGTCTCAATGGATACATCGATATCCAGTCTCGATGCATCTTGACTAGGAACATTAATAATGATATGTTTTATAATATTGTGATACAATACTCATGATTACAAATATTTGTAATTACTATCACAAATACATCATCTAGGGATTTCATGTTAAATATATTTTAATTAAACCTTTAATTATTTATAACACACTATAACGATATATAATAAAAAGGAAAATACCTTTATTATGAACGAGAATTGATTACAGAATTAATTAATTTACAATAAATTGCAGAATTGCCCTAAGGGCATACCCTTAACTCTATCATATGGGGCATTCGATATAACTTCATCAGTTAATTGTAATACTTACTGTGTAGAATATTTGAGTGAGTGGAATTTACTAGCTTTTAGCAAATACTTGAATATCACTAGGTGGTATGGGACATTTAGTGAAATTCTAGCAATTATTAAAGTGACGGCGATTAACACTTTAGAGTTATATCATCTTGGGATGTTTTGCTATATGGGCTGATAGATCCTAAAGTACAACTCCTGATTTTTGACGAACACGATAATCGTTTGATTTTAACGATCTAGTTGATTGTTCGTGATCTTGGTAACTTACTAGACGGTTCCAGGATGATATCTTCTTCCGGCGATCAATTAATGGTCACCATAGGCTTTTGTAGGTGACTGGCTATTACCATACGTATTTAATAGCTTACTAGTGGCTACATCGTGATTTCATGCTTATGCATTTAGTAGCTTGCAAGTGGTTACATCGTGATTTCGTTTTCCCTAACAAAAGGTATGCAATTATTAGTAGCTTTCTAGTAGCTGCACCATGTTTCTATGATTTTTCCAAAAGGGGACTATACCTCTATGTTTTATCTAAGAGGGGACCGTACCTCCATGTTTTTTCCATGAGGGGACCGTACATTTAAATTAGTGATACCCTTGTACGGATTTATTTTAGTTCCATTAATTTGAATGGACATATATGAATCACCATATTTGCATTTGATAGTCCATGATAGACTTGATTGTTTTATGAAATGATGATTATTTTATGGTATATCATTTTGAATTGATTTGGATTAATATATTTTATACGACTCTGTAATTATATGCAGTTATATATTATTATGATATATTATTCTCACACCTTTAAATTAGATATATAGTTTGACCCGTTTATTCTCATAATATTCAAGTCAGGCTGAGACTCTATAGGTATCGGGACCCATTAACCTTGGAAATGTGTGATAACATGGGGATAAAATATTTTTGATAGTTTGAGTTTACCTCGTGTATATATATGGATATATTTTGTATGAGATGGTATGTGTATTACTTTAGATAGTAGCCATGTACTGGTTTGATGTGATATTGTATATATTAGATATGTGGGTCTAGTATTATCATTTTGTAGACTCGTGCTTTTGTAGTTGTATATGATATATATTATTCTGTTGTGATTTGTGATTCTGTGACTAATATTGTATATTGTTGTAACATCCCCCACTTGGAGGCCCAAAACTAACAGCTACGGATGCTGTAGTCATCCATAGTTATTAATCCTCGGTGACCAAATACGGTAATGTTAGATAAATTGATATACCAGAAACACATGGATATGGAAAAAGTTTAAAATTTCAAAACAACTTTCACATTCCATTCCAAAATCATTTCAACATTCTTTACCTAATCCCACAACGTTAACCACGTTCAAAAAAAATATAATTTATTACAATATACTCCAAGAGCGACATATGTGGATGCCCCCTTGGTGATCAGAGTGTATAATATGCAATAAACAACTTTGCCAAAAATACACAACGAAATCACATGAGAAAGAACTTAAATAACTACATGCCTTCTGCACGACTCCGGAAGCTTTTTCCACTTAAGAGGTACCTGAAAACCTCAAATCTCAAACTACTCAAAATCAATTGAGTACCTAAGAGTTTAAGGGGAAAACATAAACTTCGAGTCAGACATAAAGCCTGGTATGAATAATAATATTCCATATCAAATCATTTAGATATCTAATGAGACCACGCTACTTAGCGGAACGGGTTTCCCCTCACTAGTATCTTAAAACCTTTATAAACCATTTTCTGTGCCCCCACATCCACAATGGTTAATTCAATTCAAAACATTACTATGTGATGATATGAAAAACAATTGAATCAATTCTAGATTACCCATCCCCAATTCATTTTGACTATCTGTCATAATTATAGTTTCTAGGATTACAATTAACCTAATAGTTTCATGGACTAACTAATAACCAGCTAAAATTTTAAGGACTCCCTGTCCAATTATATAGTATTCATGGAATTACTATGAACCTATTGGTATCTCCAATATCATTTCTTTTATCCTAATTTTCATGGGCTGACTAGGAACCTATTGACTAGCCGTCAATATCTTTCTTTTACCCTAGTTTTCATGGGCTAACTAGGAACCTATTGACTATCTGTCAATATTTCATTTTCTTATTTGGATATAGTTTCATGGGCTAAATATGAACCTATTGGCCCTTTCCAATATCATTTTCCTTACACAGTTTTCATGGGCTTACTGTTAACCTATTAGCCCCTGCCAATATCTTTTAGTTATTCACTACTAGGTCAACCTAACTGGTTATTCTACCTTTTTCCAAAGCACGGTTTTTGGATTCATTATAAAGTGAATATATATACATATGTGAAGAAGCAAACAATATAACTTGGTTAATTCTCTTAACCCATTAAAACTTCTTTATAAATTCCATTTCAAAATACTTTGCTTATTAACATGCCATGGTTTTGCTTTTAAATTGGATTGGGTTATTTGTTTTGAAAACAATACTTTCGAAACCTTCGAAGCCTTGCTTTCGACCTTACTGGATAGCCTCCTTCGAAAGCATATATCTCTTTTCAAAACATTAGACTTCTGCCTTTAAAAACACTTTAAAATCTTTCTTTCAAAACCTTTCGAATATAATAAACAGTTACTTATTAATTATTAGAAGCGTAGCTTCGAAACCATTGGAAGTATCTCTTCCTAAAGCATTGAAAGTCCCCCTTTCAACATCATTGGGTTTACTTTTTTAAAATATCATTTGGGACCAAGTAAATATAAAAATGAAAGTATCTCTTTCGAAACCATTCTTTACCATATAAAATATTGGGAAATTTATGATGGCGTCGAAACCATCTCTTTCGACAGAGTCGAAAGCATACCTTTAAAATATTTAAGGATAGCTTCGAAACCCCTTTCAAAACCATTGTCTTCGAAACCCATAACCCTTTCAAAAGCATTTAGAAAGTGGCTTAATATAGTTTTAAAACAAACAATATCTTTCAACAGTATTGATGACTTCAATTCATTCGAAAGGAAGAAGAATCGGCGGTAGGGCTTCGACTAGGTCAGAACCCCTTCTTTTGAAAGCATTGATTTATAATTAAAGGAACTCCTTCGAAACCCCTTTTTCTTTTAAAACAAACATGGCAACCCCTTCAAACGCCATTATAAACTTCTTTCAAAAACATACGTATCGCCTAAGTCGAAAGCTTAGTAAAACAAAGTCAGGCGCTTATCTTTTAAAAAAAAACTGAGGTAACGAGCCCATCGGAAGCTATGTTTTCGACACCATACCTTTCGCCTTTCTCCAATCCACTGCGTATCCTCTAGATGATACCATGTGTATTGAATTTAACTTAATGGGGTTTCAACATAGTCAAAGGCGAAAGGTAAGGGCGGAAGGTATTCTAAATAGAGGCGAAACGTGTTTTTCTGGATTAAATACTAAATTAAGCAACTTATATAAACTAACCTGCGTACGTGTAAATTTATTATTGGTTTCCTTAACTTTTCCCATGCTTTTCAAAACTAACCGCCTTTTTATTTTGGATAAGTATCAAACTTAAACTTTTGCAAATAAAACCTTCCTCTTTATTTACATGTAAATCATTTTGATCCTCTTCTCAAAATAATTTATTTTGTATATCAAATCACTTAAGAAAAATCCTCAAAATTCACAGAAATTTACTTTGTTCATGTTAGCTAACATATCAAAATTTCAAATCCAAATTCTCAATATATTTTCTGAAATAAATTATTAAACCCAATGTGTTATATTTTCATTCAAAAATTCATAATAATCTTTCCAAAGCTTGGAAAATTATCAAACTTAAAACACAACTCTAAAATCATGTTTTGCATAACATATAATAATTCCATGTCATTTAAACATCAATATCACACGTTTTTGATCTAAAACCGTATGAACCATTATTTAAACAATCTTATTTAAATTTAAATAAACTATAATTCAAGCTTATCATCATCAAACATCGTATATACGAATTTAAACTTAAATCCGAAACATATTTTTAACAAATAGAGATGAAAATTATCATTCACCTTAATCTTTGATAAGGAAAATGGATTGAGATGAGTTTGATTCCCCTTGTTACTTTCACTTCTTTTTCTTGAATTTCCTCTTCTTCTTTTCTTTTTAATGGCCGACCTTATCTTCTTTTCTTACGTTTTTATTTTTATGAGAAAATGAACATGAGTGTGAATGGCTTAAGGGTATATATATACATATATATATATAAAGAGGTAAGGTTAGGTGTAGTTAAATCCCATTATACCCTTACATAATTTAATTAATCTATAAACCATTCTTTAGCCCAATTAAATTAATAAGCATGACCACTTAAATTTATTCAAATCTTAATCCCTTTATCGCTACATTATTCTATTTAATTTATCTAATTAAATATCATGAATAATGTTATTTAAAATTAGGGGTGTTACAGGTCCCCTCCTTAAAGAATTTCGTCCTTGAAATTCAATAAGGACTAAATACTAATTATAGCAATCATCTGTAACCACTCCTAACAACTATACTAGTTTATTTGACTAGCGATCATTTATATAAATCTAATATAGACATACCATTTAAAACAGATCAGGATAAGTAACTTGAATCTTGTCTTCTGTCTCCCAAGTACAGTCATTCTCGTCGTCGCTCCACTAAACTTTCACCAACTTGACTGTCTTGGACCTTAATCTTTTCTCTTCTCTCGCTACAACCCGAACTGGTTGTGTAACAATTGTCTAATTAAGCTCTTTACCAACTCATCCAATCCTGTTGGAGGAATAGTAGTCTCTGGATCATGCACGTACTTGCGAAGATGAGACACATGAAATACATTATGGACACCTTCCATATTGCTCGGCAATTCTACTATGTATGCGAGCTTTCAAATCATTTCTATAATCTGGAATGGACCAACATATTTCGGTGCCAGCTTCCTTGACTTTCTGAATCGTATCCCTCCCTTCATGGGTGACACCTTAACAAAAACTCCATCTCCAACTGCGAACTCTCGGTCTTTACACCTTTTATCTGCGTAACTCTTCTATCTGGATTGAGCTTCCTTCGTCTGATCTCGGATCAACTCAATCTTCTATGACGCCTCTGTAACCATATCTGGACCTAAGACTAATCTGTCTCCAGTCTCTAACCAACATGCGGGTGATTTGCATGACCTTCCATACAAAGCTTCAAAAGGCGTCATTCCTATACTAGTCTGAAAACTATTATTATAGGAAAACTCAATCAAATGCAGGTGATCTTCCCAAAATCCACTAAAGTTTAGTACACAAGCTCTCAATAAATATTCAAGTACTTTATTGACTCTCTCAATCTGCCCATCCATATGTGGGTGATATGTTGTACTCATCTTAAGCTTGGTACCTAATACTCTCTGTAGACTTATCCAAAACTCGCTAGTGGATAGTGCATCTCTATCGCTGACTATACCACTAGGAATTCCATGACGTCTAACTATGTTCTTCACGAACAACTTTGCCAAAGAAGGTGCCGTCCTAGTTGACTTGACTGGAATGAAATGGGCGCTCTTGGTCAATTTGTCCACTATGGCCCATATGCTTTCATTTCCTTTATTCGACCTTGGCAACCCGTCTATAACATCCATGGATATAGAATCCCACTTCCAAACTGGAATCTCTATAAGCTGAAGAAATCCGCTCAACTTCTGATGTTGGGCTTTCACTTGTTGACAGTTAGCACATTGTCTAACCCACAAGCCAATATCTCTGTTCATGCCTACCAAATAGAAGCTTCTCTTCATATCTTGATACATCTTGGTTCCCCCAGGATGGATAGTAAACTTAGATCGATGACACTCGTCTAGAACTTCTCTTCTCAAGTTCTCTACATTCGGAACACATAATCGTCCCTTCTTCCTCAACCATCCTTTCTGGTCAATGCCAAAATCTTTAAGATCATCGATCTCGGATTCGACCTCGAGTCTTCTAAGTTTCTCGGCTATCTTTGGATCCTCTTTCTGTTTAGAAGCTATCCTCTCAATCAGCACCAGTCGAACCTTTAAATGAGTCAACATAGCAGTACTCTGACTAGAATCTATAGTCAATCTCGACTTTATACTGCACGTAGCCAAAATTTCTAAATCCTTCCATTATGCCAACATAGTTAACACCACATTCTGATGTTTTCTGCTAAGGGCATCCGCTACCTTATTTCCTTTTCCAAGAGTATATTCTATACCCAAATCATAAGCATCCAAAAACTCCAGCCACCTCTGCTGTCGCATATTCAACTCTTTCTGAGAGAATAAATATCTTAAGGACTTATGATCAGTCACTATAAGAAAATGTGCCCTTTGTTGCATTTATTAGCTGTGTTTCAACTGTAAATGCAACTATTGTTACATTACAATTTTTTACGTATATTTTATTGTTTTCAGCGCTACAAAAATTTACCGCCCTTCCCCGCCTAAACTATTTCGCTTGTTATGTTCTATGTCTCATTCCCGTCTCTGATCTTTTTTCCTCTTCACTTAGTACAAATGCGACCCACCCTATGTTTCCTTCGTCATCTTGCTACTCCTCTCCAATTTGTCGATCCACTCCTCCATCAATCTGCTCCCCTTTCTACACAAACCCTAACTTTGATCCACACCTCCTACAATCTTGCCCCATGTTTTCATGCAAACCCTAAATCATTATTAAAAGAAAATTGAGGCTCGTAAAAACCGCGATTTAGCTGAGGTATTTAATTTCTGTATAATTTTGTCTTTTATTTTATAAATTTTAGTCAATGTTGCCTCTACTTTATTAGATAATTAATTGTGAATGATTTCTTTTGTTAGTTCCATTACATTTTTCCTGCTTTGCTTGTAGGGTCAGTGAAGGCTTCAGTGGTATATTTTCTGTACTTTGAGCTAAATATGATCTTATTTTATATTTATATTCATCGTTAAATTCATCAGTTTTAGTAGAGAGCATTGCTTTGATGAGATAATAAATAGGGAGCTATGTATGGATGAGGAAAAATGGGATATCATAGGTCTGACAATTCTAAAACATGATATCCCTTTTCATTATGCTAGATAACCTGCCCTTTTTTTTACTATTATTGCTAAAAAAATTAATTCATCATCGCTTCTTTTGAGTATCTTTGGATTTAGTGGTTCAATATATCAAAAAATAATTCACCATAGTTTTGCAAGATGGTGCATGTAACATTTTTCTTTTGTTGCTTTTCTACATTTCTTAGATTTTATTTTTGGGCTTAAATCCGTGTGTAGATTTGAAACTAAATTCCTAAACTCATAATATTTGACCTGTTTCTTTTGCTAGTCATTTTGGTTAGATGCTCAAGCAACAAATGAAGATAGAGTATTCATATAGGTTACACAGTTGATTGTCCTATTTCTATCTGTTAGCAGTATTAAAATTGACTTATGTCATATTTTTCGTTTTTCTTCTTTGTACTATTCTACATATCTATGTATTATAGTTTAATGATTTAATTTGATGTGGTAGTGCAGGTTGGATAAGCGCTGCATACATTTGAAAAGTAAATCATTGAAATAGACATTCAATATCTTTTTTGATGAAGAAAAGGAAGGAAGAAACAGTGCACCGGAGCACCTTCCAAGTGCCAACTTTCGGTAACCACCTTTCATTACATCCGTTTGATGTTCATTAATACATCTATTAGGTTAGAGTAGATACATGTAACCATTTAAAACAAAATTTCACAAAGTACACATTGTTCGTTGATATTAGAACATATGGTACTGCCACTGGTCATAAACTTTACAATTAAATTTTATGGATAAATTATTTTCTTATATTATTAGCATCCCGACAAGAATATGAAATTATGTTAAACTAATCTCTTCATACTGTAATGTTTAAATATTGAATAGAAAAGTACTAAAAAACACGATGAACCTCTATTAATTATTTGCAAGCTTCATATGATAGTAATAATATCGTATGCACCTACAGATTTTAGGAGGATATGTAATTGATATATTAATATTTAGACTTGTGATTATTAGAATCGGTTTTTTAACATGGTTAATTGATTATAATGGAATTCAATCCAAATATTTCTAGATAGCCACTGTCCTATAGAGATATTAAAAACGGTTAGTTATATACTCAAGGCTGATTCTTTGTCAATTTTGGACCAAAGCAAAATTCAACATCCTAACATTTTATATATGTTGATGCCATGGAAGAATTTGATTTAAGAAAAATAAATTACAATTTATTAAAAAGGTAACAAGATGTTTAGTATGTAATATATTACAATATACTCGTGGAAATTTTCCTTAGCTTCTAATTTTCAGGATGTAATATATTATATAAAGATGTTTAGTTACAAAGTACAACTCAACAATTGGAGGTTTTCAGATGCTTGCAGCAAGGAATAATATAACAAAAACATAGTTTGCTTCTTTTAGAAATTCAAATCCACATTAATAAATCTATTTTCTAATTGCGGATGATAAGGATAAATAACAAATATACATACACTAAAAACCTTCCTAGAAGTTATGTGTTCTTAGGGTCAGATATTTAACCACATACTAAACATTTACAAACTTTAAGTCAAGTTACCTATTTTATTTTCAAATTAGTTATCACTAAAAAAATTAATAGAGGTTCATTGTGGTTTTTACCAGTCCACAACCACAATTACTATTGGAATTTTTTTGTTGGACTCTAGAAAAGTACCAAGTTGTTGTCATAAACATCAAATATTGTAAGACTTCTAATATGAGCCTTTGAATGAATTATTTGTGTCGAATTATATGTTGTACTGCTCTAGTAGACTTCCATCTTTAATCATGTTGTTTTAATTTTGATTTAAACCTTTTGACACTCTCATTAAGTGGCATGTTACTAAGATCAATGTTTTATATTGACATTCAATATTAGAACATGCATGTACTTTAGTCTTTTGGTTTAATTAAATGCAAAATTTAAATGCTCTGTAAAGTAGAAATTTGAACACGGCATCATATAAACTTAAAACATGTATTTTTGTGGATGCTATTGGACAGTAGTAGATATGTAGAACTGCTTTGTTTTACCTTGCTAACTCTATTGATCATGGCATCTTTTTGACCCTCAATTATTAACAAATATAAATAACAGGGAAAACTATACCAGTAAACATGCATATAATGGCGTAATAACAGAAAACAATAGTATCACCTTAATGGATACAATATGTAGACCCGTCAATTGATATTTGAAAAATCCGAAATTTGTCCGCATTCGTGTCTCAAAAACGGATAAATATCCGATATTCAAAAAAGGGATGCGGAAACGAAGGCATCTGTATTCGATAATTATCCATTTGGTTTTTATCATGATTATCCAAGAATTGTCAAAATCTCATGGGTTAATAATATGTACATTGAAACTTATTGATACAAGTTACCTAAAAATAAGCATTCTTCTAAAAGTTTAAGGGTTGCTTATGTATATTATTATTGTTCTTAACAATGTTAAACTGAACTAATTACTCAACATGGTCCCAACTTTATTTCGTAATGTTATTAGATCTTATTAATGAATTATATAAGTCAGATGTTTGAAAAGAAAATATGAACTTAAAAGGTATAATAATATGATAGTGCGTACCATTGATATTCACCCTAATTTTGGATATGGCTGGAAAAGAGGTGATCTTTAAAAAAATGCTAATGGTTTTGTATGTTTTATATGAATAAACATAACCTAGAGTTCCTTTCTTTGGTTACGTAACTTAAACATGCCAATCTCATACATTTATGCAATTTAATAATAAAATGTACTAAACTACTACTTTATAGGTTATATGGAAGTCTGGTTAAAGTTCATTTTTTATTCTTTTGTACATATATGGATTTTGGATAAAAATTTGTAAAATCAATTGATTTAGTGATGCGAGTTTCCCCGATTCAAATAATAAGTGAATTTGAAAATAATAAATATATAGATATATTTGACTTGAGTTTAAATTTTAAATAAATGAGTAAGATAACGATAAATATTTAAAACTAGAAATAGAAATTAATATGAGATAAAATTTTAATAAAAATAAAAAGTAGAACATTTGCTTAATTTTAACAACATATTAACTATAGGAATTTATATATATATTATCAAGTAATATGTACATAAAGTAAAAAGCTGCCAGGCTTTGTATATTTATAGCTATAAATAAGTATGCAAGCAAGCTAGGCAAAGTAAATAAAGTAGCTAACAATTTGACAACATCATAAAAATATACTCAAGTAAACAAAACAAAGCATATCATACCCACCAAAACATTTACAGCCGAAATGAAGATAAAGTATAACCAAAAGAAAACATAAACAAAGTACAAAAGGAAATAGCAAACAAGACATAAAAGACCATGGTAATAAATGCTACATACTTTCATTTAATGCAAGAGCAACTTCAGCCATGCCCTGTACAAAGATCAATACATCACCTTGTACAAGTGTTATATACTGTAAACTCTCTTTTATGAATATCAACCTCATTCATTCGTTTATTTGAAACTGAGAAAAAAAGAAAGAAACTAAAGTAAATATCACCCAAAGCTACAAATTGAACAACATCATTTTCTTCAATCTGGAATTGTTACTGCATGCAAAATCTAAACAACAAAGCAACTCGAGTTTTATCAAAACAAAGAAGATTGGAAATTCAGTTTCAAGTTTTCAAAACAGTTTTCAAAGTTAAGGCTTCAGCTTATATCTTCTCAAGCCTGAGTCAATTCAAGTGCTCTGTTCTTTCTTTTAACCACGGTGAGCAAACTTCCTATAATCTTCCATTTTGATTTATTCAGTGATAATGATAGTTTACTAGTATGATCGATGTTTGAATGTTGTTGTGGAAAACAATTAAATGCATTCACCTGTGATACATATATGTCTGTTACAGGGGTATCTTCTTCTTCCTCTGTTTAACATTTCCACAGACTAGATCCATAAAACAAATCCAATACTTCTTTCCCGATTTGTTTTAGATGATAATCCTTGAATAAAAAGTGATTCTAATAATATAATCTAAGTTTTAAAAATATTAACAAGTTGAACTAACAAGTAAAACTATTTGGAGCAGTGAATTCACAGTAAAAATCATATATATGTTAAAATTTAATTATTATAAATTTGTGTTTTGATTTTATAACTTGATTCGAGTTGGAAAATAATGATTTTTGAATATCACTTCATGATTTTTAGATTACTAAATTGGTAGAAAATGTTAGTTGAACGGAATTATTATTTTTGTGAAATTCTGATGATCGTCAATGTTTCGTGAATCGGGCTTTGGGGCGAAGATAGCCTGAAGGGTGTAGATTGATGGAAAAATAATTGCAGAATTTCTAGATCGCCGTGGGGATGGCGCGACGATGAATTAGGGTTAAGCTCCAGTTTTGTTCGATGAAGATGACGCAGCAATTTCGTTGTCTATGGTGTATCGAGTTCGATCGCACCGGGGGGAATACGTTCGTGGATGAGTGGCAAAGCTCTAGGCGCGAGGGCGTGATGACCGGTGGTCAGCGATGAAGGCACGAGGTGGTTTTTGTGGTGTCAGTTTCGTCCCAGTGGGTTCATTTGAACCCAATTTTGTTTTCGTGGGTAATCGAGGAAATCAGGTGGTCAGTTAGTTAGGGGAGATCGTGGGTGACTTGCCGGTGGTGATGTTGTTCGCCGGAGTGATGGCAAACTCATGTGCACGTGCACGCGTATGCGGGTGTATCTGGAAGTCATGGCAGTGGGGAAGATGAAGAAGAGAGAAGGAATAGCTCGGGTTCAGGTACGGTGGAAACAGGCGTTCGACTCGAAGTCGAACTCGAGTAAAATTGAAAGGCTACCGGGTCGAAAACACTTAAACAAAATTTCGAAAAAAATACTCATTCGGGTCGATTTCTGGAAAAACTCGAAGCAGAGGCCAAATTTTCTTGGGTATGACTCGAAGCAGGCCCGGGGTTGTATATTTCCAGATTTTAAAATTTGAACAAATTTAAATCATTTTAATTTGTAAACTTATTTTTCTTAAAATAATTATTGTTAAGTATAAATATCAATTTGTGTTGAAAGGTTTTGAAATAATAATATTTCTAAAGTTAATTAAGGAATTTAAAATGGTTTAAACTTATATTAAAAAGGGGCTTATTTTAAATAAAACTTAATTAAGAAATTAAGAGCTGATTTAATATTTTAATTTGTTAACTTAAAAATTAAGTTAATTTATATTGGTTTAATAATTAACTAAAGATCAATCAATTATAAATTTAAAGCTAATTAATTTATAAGAAAGGATAATTAATCAAATGTTAATAAATTAAGGGTAAATCAATTAATGAATTAAAAGATAATTCAACAATTAAAGGAAAATTATTTAAATGATTAAAAGATTGATTTATTAATTAAGGTTGATTTATTTAATAACTAAAGGTTAATTAATTTATTTTCAAAGGTTAAATAAATGAATGATTAAAGAATAATTAATCAAAATGATTTGTAATTAATTAATGTTAATTAACCAGGTTTAGAAATTCATAAGTAATTAATCTAATTTGAATTTATCAGATATTAACTGACCTTACTTATGAATGTTTGGATTCTATTAAATGTGAATTGTTTGATATCCCTGATTTGTGATGCTTTGTGATACATCCTGATTTATGTTGTGATCTGTAATTTACTTACCTCTGATATATATCTGTGATATGTGAATGAACGATAAGCGGGATAGTTAATACCGCTTATCAAATTATATTTCTGTATTCTGATCAGTAATGATTGAATGATGTGCACTGCTGTGTAAAACCCCTAGACCACACTGTTACACACACAAATATGGATTTCACGTGGAAATCGGTTAAGTCACAGATAATTTAAATTTGATGTTTTTGAAATTAAAATTTTAATTTCAATTGATTTTGAAATTGGAAATTTGGGTTTTAAAATGAAAAGCTTTTGAAATAAAATTTGAAAGATAAAAGTTATTTTGAATAACTTAATCGAGTTTTGAAAATTTAAATAATTTGATTTAAATTTGAATTCAAGTTGAAATTGAATCCTATGATTTGAAACTAGGGATTAAAGATGATATAAATGTGTTTATATGAAGTTAAACCATTTAAAAGTATAAATTTGGGAATTTAGATTTAACCCAAGGATTTCAACTCGTATGAATGAATCAGATTTCCAAAAATGAAAACTGTTGTTTTAAAGGAATAAAAGCTTTCAGATAAGAAAATGAAATTCCAGTTTAATTAAAGGAATTTCAAGTACGAATTGAAAAATGGTTTTCCAAGTTATGAATGAGATTTGTTTTTGAAAGCTATGAATTAAATATGTCTATTTTTAACAGATATTAAAATGATGTTTGTTTAACCCATTTGAAATGGAATTGTTTTGAAAGCTATTAGTTAAATCTTTGATTTAAAGATTTAACGAATTAAATTAAACTGAAATGGAAATCGATTTGGAAAATTTGTGAATGAATCTTTGTGAAATTAAGTGAACTTTGTGAATTAGATCTTTTTGTTTAAAAAGATTAAAAATGGTAATTTGTTAAACCATTTAAAGAAAGTTTGGGTTTAAATTGTGACTTAATTGAAATCCCATTATCCATATATTTTTAAATATTGCGCTCATTATTCGGGTTAGCCGGGAAAAGACCTTTGGGTCGTATAACCCATTCCGAATAGTGATACGTCGTATATGGATGGCATTTGAAGACCGGTGTTGAAGACCGGATATTTTTCGAAAATGAAAGGACAACCTGTCGAATGTCTCTGCACCGAGTTGCTCCGGTATAGATATTTATATCACTCTTTTTGTGACGGGAAGCCCGGACGTGATTGGAAATTATCCGGATGTGCAAGGGCTTCGTGAGAAGTGCCTTCGGTTCTGTTCGATCCCGGAACAGACTTGTATGGTTACGTGTCTGACATTACACTTTGAGATATAAAGCCGATTTCTTTCAAATACATTTCTGTTGGTGGCGGAGAATTTATTCTCTTAGCTTAACACCCTTCTCTGAGACGTACGAGCTCAGAGGTTATGTAGTTGAAATTTATCAGCGATATATCCCAATTTGGTAATGTGGCATGCTGAGTGTTGCTGTGTGATGATCAGTGTTTGATCATTTGCGATATGATCATTTGTTTGATCTTATATCTTTGTGATCATAGGTTGATCATTTGTTTGACCCGAAGCATGGCTTTGTGACAAAGCGTAGCTTTGTGGACGAGACTTCGTCGAGCCTCACACCCCGGAAATGGTCGAAACAGGAAGGATGCAGCAAGGTTCTAGGGAGTAGCGCCCCTTAGTGTATGTCATTCCTTCTGGATAAAGGTGGTATCATGGTATGGAGCCCAGATACTTAACCTCTGTAGATGCTACGAGTTTATTACTTTGTGGTAGTTGGAAATCGAGGATCCTCGGGAAGATCGGTGACGATCGGGGGATGGCATACGCGTGTCAGTAGTTACCTATTTTTGCAGAGGTAACCCGGCCTTGTGTTGGCAGAGATCCGGTTAGGTTCTCGGGTCGTCTATTCCAGGGACGTACCCATCGTGGATAGGAAGTTCCTTAGCCTGACCATTTGTTGGAAATCCAAAGAAACAATACGAGCCTTGTACGGTTTTAGTTGTAGAACCTATCATTCACTTATGGTGGCGCCCCACTGTTTGGATGGTAGCTATAGTAGGCATACGATACTGGTCGTATGTTGGCTAAGATTTATATTATACTTTCGAAATGTTTTCTACACTATGCACTAATAATAATATCAAAAAAGGATTTTGCGTAGTAAGCATCTTTGACTATCATAAGAAGAAATCTCCTCCAATTCTACGTTTGCATTGTGTGTGTGGCGGGAGGTCTTATGGTAGTTTCATTTTCTAAAAGCATTTCGAATTGACTTTAAAACTGTCTGCTATTTGTTTTAAAGATAAACTGTTTTTGTTGCTCACACCAGTCCCATGACTGATCCGGAGTTTATTGTTTCTTTCCTAAACTCTGGGTGCTCAAAATTTTCTACACGAGCAGTCTAGAGTTGGGTTTTTCAGATATTCAGATTTAGTAGATTATCTGGAGCTAGTTCAGTCTTTGGATCAGACTGCACTTGCTTATCTTTGTGCATCGTTATTGGGAGTTCAAGCTATATTTGGATTGCTGCTTTGGAGATGGAGATTATCCGCTGCTGATGTTATCATTTTCTTTTCCGCTGCTATTTGTTGTATCATATCTCTGATGTATAGATATTCATTGTATCATCATTGTATCTGGATATTGTATCAGATGTTGTATATCTATATTCTTTTTATTCCGCTGTGTTATTTACTTAATGTTGTTATAAGCTCCGGCGACTCGGATTTGAACGGTCGAATCTACGGCATTCGAGTACGATGTAAAGTATGGATGTCGATTTTCGAGCGGGCAAAATCCGTTATCGTTACATTTGGTATCAGAGCTAAGGTTGAATTTTAGCTCAGGAGTATAACACGTTAAGTAGCTCATTAGAGATAGAGTGAAGTAAACTCTAGAATGAGTAATCCTTAAGATATCCGTCTAAACGTCTCAGTAAATTCTCTTGCTATCCACTAATAGTAAGTATGAGTGCAAGAAGAGGACGAGATAGGGGACAGGGAAATACAACTATAAATGGTCAATACCCTGCGACAGTGGAAACAACTTTCTTATTAATATCCTTTGATTCGTCTTTTCAATTCTTTTGATTGCTTCGTGACAGCTCCAGAAGTAGTTTCGGTATGATGATGGCTCTATGAATCGTTGTAGAAATTCTTACCTCGTATCTTCATCGATTTCTTATCAGCTTTTTGATTTAAACCTTAATGAATTTGAAATTGGAAATTTTAAATTGAATTAAATCACTAAAACGATATCGTTTGAAACCAAATTTTGAAATTCTATTCTAAATTCTTTTGAATACCAAAGTCCGGAGAGGGATAAATTGGTACGTATTCTGAAATATTCCGACTTGAGTTTGGAATCCATATCTTGTGTTTGAGGAATTATAGGAGATCGAATCTATCTATCTTTGTTGTTTCGTGCCTGCGAATTTCGAGGACGAAATTCTTTTAAGGAGGAAAGTTTGTAACGACCCTGAAATTTAAATTTATTTAAATTAATAATTTATTGAATTTTTGAATTAAATTGAGTAATTAAATAAATTTTTGGATAAAAATTTGTAAAATCAATTGATTTAGTGATGCGAGTTTCCCCGATTCAAATAATAAGTGAATTTGAAAATAATAAATATATAGATATATTTGACTTGAGTTTAAATTTTAAATAAATGAGTAAGATAACGATAAATATTTAAAACTAGAAATAGAAATTAATATGAGATTAAATTTTAATAAAAATAAAAAGTAGAACATTTGCTTAATTTTAACAACATATTAACTATAGGAATTTATATATATATTATCAAGTAATATGTACATAAAGTAAAAAGCTGCCAGGCTTTGTATATTTATAGCTATAAATAAGTATGCAAGCAAGCTAGGCAAAGTAAATAAAGTAGCTAACAATTTGACAACATCATAAAAATATACTCAAGTAAACAAAACAAAGCATATCATACCCACCAAAACATTTACAGCCGAAATGAAGATAAAGTATAACCAAAAGAAAACATAAACAAAGTACAAAAGGAAATAGCAAACAAGACATAAAAGACCATGGTAATAAATGCTACATACTTTCATTTAATGCAAGAGCAACTTCAGCCATGCCCTGTACAAAGATCAATACATCACCTTGTACAAGTGTTATATACTGTAAACTCTCTTTTATGAATATCAACCTCATTCATTCGTTTATTTGAAACTGAGAAAAAAAGAAAGAAACTAAAGTAAATATCACCCAAAGCTACAAATTGAACAACATCATTTTCTTCAATCTGGAATTGTTACTGCATGCAAAATCTAAACAACAAAGCAACTCGAGTTTTATCAAAACAAAGAAGATTGGCAATTCAGTTTCAAGTTTTCAAAACAGTTTTCAAAGTTAAGGCTTCAGCTTATATCTTCTCAAGCCTGAGTCAATTCAAGTGCTCTGTTCTTTCTTTTAACCACGGTGAGCAAACTTCCTATAATCTTCCATTTTGATTTATTCAGTGATAATGATAGTTTACTAGTATGATCGATGTTTGAATGTTGTTGTGGAAAACAATTAAATGCATTCACCTGTGATACATATATGTCTGTTACAGGGGTATCTTCTTCTTCCTCTGTTTAACATTTCCACAGACTAGATCCATAAAACAAATCCAATACTTCTTTCCCGATTTGTTTTAGATGATAATCCTTGAATAAAAAGTGATTCTAATAATATAATCTAAGTTTTAAAAATATTAACAAGTTGAACTAACAAGTAAAACTATTTGGAGCAGTGAATTCACAGTAAAAATCATATATATGTTAAAATTTAATTATTATAAATTTGTGTTTTGATTTTATAACTTGATTCGAGTTGGAAAATAATGATTTTTGAATATCACTTCATGATTTTTAGATTACTAAATTGGTAGAAAATGTTAGTTGAACGGAATTATTATTTTTGTGAAATTCTGATGATCGTCAATGTTTCGTGAATCGGGCTTTGGGGCGAAGATAGCCTGAAGGGTGTAGATTGATGGAAAAATAATTGCAGAATTTCTAGATCGTCGTGGGGATGGCGCGACGATGAATTAGGGTTAAGCTCCAGTTTTGTTCGATGAAGATGACGCGGCAATTTCGTTGTCTATGGTGTATCGAGTTCGATCGCACCGGGGGGAATACGTTCGTGGATGAGTGGCGAAGCTCTAGGCGTGAGGGCGTGATGACCGGTGGTCAGCGATGAAGGCACGAGGTGGTTTTTGTGGTGTCAGTTTCGTCCCAGTGGGTTCATTTGAACCCAATTTTGTTTTCGTGGGTAATCGAGGAAATCAGGTGGTCAGTTAGTTAGGGGAGATCGTGGGTGACTTACCGGTGGTGATGTTGTTCGCCGGAGTGATGGCAAACTCATGTGCACGTGCACGCGTATGCGGGTGTATCTGGAAGTCATGGCAGTGGGGAAGATGAAGAAGAGAGAAGGAATAGCTCGGGTTCAGGTACGGTGGAAACAGGCGTTCGACTCGAAGTCGAACTCGAGTAAAATTGAAAGGCTACCGGGTCGAAAACACTTAAACAAAATTTCGAAAAAAATACTCATTCGGGTCGATTTCTGGAAAAACTCGAAGCAGAGGCCAAATTTTCTCGGGTATGACTCGAAGCAGGCCCGGGGTTGTATATTTCCAGATTTTAAAATTTGAACAAATTTAAATCATTTTAATTTGTAAACTTATTTTTCTTAAAATAATTATTGTTAAGTATAAATATCAATTTGTGTTGAAAGGTTTTGAAATAATAATATTTCTAAAGTTAATTAAGGAATTTAAAATGGTTTAAACTTATATTAAAAAGGGGCTTATTTTAAATAAAACTTAATTAAGAAATTAAGAGCTGATTTAATATTTTAATTTGTTAACTTAAAAATTAAGTTAATTTATATTGGTTTAATAATTAACTAAAGATCAATCAATTATAAATTTAAAGCTAATTAATTTATAAGAAAGGATAATTAATCAAATGTTAATAAATTAAGGGTAAATCAATTAATGAATTAAAAGATAATTCAACAATTAAAGGAAAATTATTTAAATGATTAAAAGATTGATTTATTAATTAAGGTTGATTTATTTAATAACTAAAGGTTAATTAATTTATTTTCAAAGGTTAAATAAATGAATGATTAAAGAATAATTAATCAAAATGATTTGTAATTAATTAATGTTAATTAACCAGGTTTAGAAATTCATAAGTAATTAATCTAATTTGAATTTATCAGATATTAACTGACCTTACTTATGAATGTTTGGATTCTATTAAATGTGAATTGTTTGATATCCCTGATTTGTGATGCTTTGTGATACATCCTGATTTATGTTGTGATCTGTAATTTACTTACCTCTGATATATATCTGTGATATGTGAATGAACGATAAGCGGGATAGTTAATACCGCTTATCAAATTATATTTCTGTATTCTGATCAGTAATGATTGAATGATGTGCACTGCTGTGTAAAACCCCTAGACCACACTGTTACACACACAAATATGGATTTCACGTGGAAATCGGTTAAGTCACAGATAATTTAAATTTGATGTTTTTGAAATTAAAATTTTAATTTCAATTGATTTTGAAATTGGAAATTTGGGTTTTAAAATGAAAAGCTTTTGAAATAAAATTTGAAAGATAAAAGTTATTTTGAATAACTTAATCGAGTTTTGAAAATTTAAATAATTTGATTTAAATTTGAATTCAAGTTGAAATTGAATCCTATGATTTGAAACTAGGGATTAAAGATGATATAAATGTGTTTATATGAAGTTAAACCATTTAAAAGTATAAATTTGGGAATTTAGATTTAACCCAAGGATTTCAACTCGTATGAATGAATCAGATTTCCAAAAATGAAAACTGTTGTTTTAAAGGAATAAAAGCTTTCAGATAAGAAAATGAAATTCCAGTTTAATTAAAGGAATTTCAAGTACGAATTGAAAAATGGTTTTCCAAGTTATGAATGAGATTTGTTTTTGAAAGCTATGAATTAAATATGTCTATTTTTAACAGATATTAAAATGATGTTTGTTTAACCCATTTGAAATGGAATTGTTTTGAAAGCTATTAGTTAAATCTTTGATTTAAAGATTTAACGAATTAAATTAAACTGAAATGGAAATCGATTTGGAAAATTTGTGAATGAATCTTTGTGAAATTAAGTGAACTTTGTGAATTAGATCTTTTTGTTTAAAAAGATTAAAAATGGTAATTTGTTAAACCATTTAAAGAAAGTTTGGGTTTAAATTGTGACTTAATTGAAATCCCATTATCCATATATTTTTAAATATTGCGCTCATTATTCGGGTTAGCCGGGAAAAGACCTTTGGGTCGTATAACCCATTCCGAATAGTGATACGTCGTATATGGATGGCATTTGAAGACCGGTGTTGAAGACCGGATATTTTTCGAAAATGAAAGGACAACCTGTCGAATGTCTCTGCACCGAGTTGCTCCGGTATAGATATTTATATCACTCTTTTTGTGACGGGAAGCCCGGACGTGATTGGAAATTATCCGGATGTGCAAGGGCTTCGTGAGAAGTGCCTTCGGTTCTGTTCGATCCCGGAACAGACTTGTATGGTTACGTGTCTGACATTACACTTTGAGATATAAAGCCGATTTCTTTCAAATACATTTCTGTTGGTGGCGGAGAATTTATTCTCTTAGCTTAACACCCTTCTCTGAGACGTACGAGCTCAGAGGTTATGTAGTTGAAATTTATCAGCGATATATCCCAATTTGGTAATGTGGCATGCTGAGTGTTGCTGTGTGATGATCAGTGTTTGATCATTTGCGATATGATCATTTGTTTGATCTTATATCTTTGTGATCATAGGTTGATCATTTGTTTGACCCGAAGCATGGCTTTGTGACAAAGCGTAGCTTTGTGGACGAGACTTCGTCGAGCCTCACACCCCGGAAATGGTCGAAACAGGAAGGATGCAGCAAGGTTCTAGGGAGTAGCGCCCCTTAGTGTATGTCATTCCTTCTGGATAAAGGTGGTATCATGGTATGGAGCCCAGATACTTAACCTCTGTAGATGCTACGAGTTTATTACTTTGTGGTAGTTGGAAATCGAGGATCCTCGGGAAGATAGGTGACGATCGGGGGATGGCATACGCGTGTCAGTAGTTACCTATTTTTGCAGAGGTAACCCGGCCTTGTGTTGGCAGAGATCCGGTTAGGTTCTCGGGTCGTCTATTCCAGGGACGTACCCATCGTGGATAGGAAGTTCCTTAGCCTGACCATTTGTTGGAAATCCAAAGAAACAATACGAGCCTTGTACGGTTTTAGTTGTAGAACCTATCATTCACTTATGGTGGCGCCCCACTGTTTGGATGGTAGCTATAGTAGGCATACGATACTGGTCGTATGTTGGCTAAGATTTATATTATACTTTCGAAATGTTTTCTACACTATGCACTAATAATAATATCAAAAAAGGATTTTGCGTAGTAAGCATCTTTGACTATCATAAGAAGAAATCTCCTCCAATTCTACGTTTGCATTGTGTGTGTGGCGGGAGGTCTTATGGTAGTTTCATTTTCTAAAAGCATTTCGAATTGACTTTAAAACTGTCTGCTATTTGTTTTAAAGATAAACTGTTTTTGTTGCTCACACCAGTCCCATGACTGATCCGGAGTTTATTGTTTCTTTCCTAAACTCTGGGTGCTCAAAATTTTCTACACGAGCAGTCTAGAGTTGGGTTTTTCAGATATTCAGATTTAGTAGATTATCTGGAGCTAGTTCAGTCTTTGGATCAGACTGCACTTGCTTATCTTTGTGCATCGTTATTGGGAGTTCAAGCTATATTTGGATTGCTGCTTTGGAGATGGAGATTATCCGCTGCTGATGTTATCATTTTCTTTTCCGCTGCTATTTGTTGTATCATATCTCTGATGTATAGATATTCATTGTATCATCATTGTATCTGGATATTGTATCAGATGTTGTATATCTATATTCTTTTTATTCCGCTGTGTTATTTACTTAATGTTGTTATAAGCTCCGGCGACTCGGATTTGAACGGTCGAATCTACGGCATTCGAGTACGATGTAAAGTATGGATGTCGATTTTCGAGCGGGCAAAATCCGTTATCGTTACAGGTTTTTTTGACTGAGTTCCTAGTAATGTATTCCAAAGCTAGAGTTCCCAAGTTTTTGTACAACTTTACTGAATAAGATGTAGGGCTTCAAACTAGTTATGCAATTTTTGTGCTAACATATAAGTCTTGGTTAAATGAAAATTAATGTTTATATATATATATATAAACATTTACCCTTTTTATTTATCTCTGAACCATTTTTCTTTGATTTGAGAATAAAATATAGACTGATGAAATTTTACTTGATAAATATGCACATTTTATTTATATCACTCTCTATCAGTTTTTCCTCATATAAAATAAAATATGACAAAACATTAACCATGGACAAGAGCTATCTTTGTAAATGTTATCCCGCCTTTTGGCAAGGCCGTGACACCAAGAAATTGACTGGGAGTAAAAGACAGTTCATCCCGAAAAACGGTATACACAGGTTCGCTATGGATACTGGTAAATTTTGCCCGAGTTCGGATCGAACTACAATTAACATGACATGATAAGCAAAGCCATAAAAGCCAACATTCTAAATTTCAAGTCAATCGGAGTCTGTATGCCCAAGTTACGATCGATGCAGATCAAGGAGACCCACTCATTCGTATCCATCATTCTGCCTCTGTTCGCATCGGTCCTGTTCGAACCCATCAACTGCACAGGGCATCATATCGATCAGTAACACGTGAGTCCACTTTGTATCCATCCTGGTAGCTCTCTTCGTATCCATCAAAAACCACCTCTCTTCGTATCCATCAAGCTCGTTCCCCTTCGTATCCATCAATAGTCATCGTTTCGTATCGATTCCATTTCTACACACTTCGTATCGATCTTCCCATCCACACATTTCGTATCGATTAGCCAACAATCAATACGAAGAGCGCATGACAGATCGATACGAATGACGTCACCTTCCATCGATACAAAGCGGCCTATAATTGTTGATACGAAGCTAATAACGAATATCGATATGAAGCCGTCTTTGAAACATCGATACGAAAAGAGCTGTCCAGATCGATATGAAAAGTAAATCCAGGTCGATACGAACAAAGCACGATTCAAATGGCAGAAACAGTCACGCGGCATGGAAAGTGGATCGATCCTGAAATATAGCTCTACGTCACCCTGATCGATACGAAAGCTATTGATATGGATAGATCGATACGAATGGGAAGGGATGTGAATTCAGCAGCCTTTGAAAAATCCAAACTTGCATCGATCATAACTCAAAATCTACAAGTTCTAATGCCACAAAATTTTCACAGGAGCTTGCGTACATCCTCAGGAATGTCCATGGTCGATCCCGACTCGATTGGACTAAATCCTGATCGATACGAATTGCATTCGTATCGATCACGGATCGACTCCAAACGGTCAGGGATCGATCGCGTGGGCCCACCCACATGAGAGAAGAGGTCTTCCGAGATCTGAGCGGGATATTTGCAGCCTACGCCTATAAATAGCAGCCCAGGACCTACTGAAAAAGGACTTTTGGCTCTTCTACGTCCAGACTCTACCGAAATCACTGTTGTACTCGAATTCTACTATTGTAACATGTTGTAACCAGCAAGCAAAAATCAACAAAGTCAATCATTTCATAGTGGACGTAGGCCATACACCGAACCACTCTAAATTCGTGTGTTTCTGTGTGTTTTTCTTGCTTATTATTGGTGTGTTTGTTAGATTTTCCTCTTTTTCCATTTATATTCTTCATTTTATCTCTTCAAACACATCCGAAGAGTGTTGTACTCAATTTTGGTACAAACACTTTGGTGCTTTCATTGAGAAAACCCAGTTTTTCTCCTGCTCGTTAGAACTACTATCGATATCAGATTGCATAAATCTAAGAAGATGATCCAGATTTCAAGTCTAAAGTTCTTCCATCCTATTCAGATTTGCATCAAGTCTAGGAAAGAGCTTCGCTATCCATCATGGTTAACACTAGCACTACTTTAACTGTTGCAGATCCAGAAGGACGGGACAGACATAACCCCGTACAACTACCCCCTACTGATCAGAATGCTGTCGGACCATCAGATCTGCAAGGCCCTGTCACCAGGGAAGAATTTCAATTGCTAATGCAAGAGCTTACTCAAAGCCGCCAACAACTTACTCAGCAACTGCGTGCCAACGCAGAACTGACTAATCAACTAAACCGTCAAAGATGAAGGAGATCCAGAAGGGATCAGGCTTCCTATTCATCTACTGAAAGTTCAGCCTCTTTGACTTTAATCATAGATCCACGCGCCCACGGCTGGACGGAAGTTACACACAAGCCACTGGGCATTAGCACACATTGAACCTTGGGCAACCGAGAGTTGGCCCGTCAACCAGCCATCAGACTGGACCCTCCTCCTGAGGAGGTATTGCCCCATATCATGTTACCGACATCCGCACTACCACTGCTACTGAATTAAGAGTTGATGCTCGGAACCGAACGGGTCCGACCCACCACCAACGCAACCATACTCCTGAGCCTTATGTCCTTGAAGACATAGGACCAGGGGGACGATACATGGACCATCGACCGCGACCGGCCCCTCCTCGCATTGTGGAACCCGACCACACCTTGGCCCAACATGCTCAAAATGTTCAGATGACGGACATCCCGACGTTGATCCGTCAAATGATCCGTGAAAGTCAGGGTCTCACTAATGACGACTGGGGAATCTCCTGGAGTCATACCCCTTTCATTGACGATATACTTTATATTGAACCACCTCGGCGATTCAGGATGCCGACTCTACCTGTTTATGAAGGGAGCTCTGATCCCAATCAGCATATCTTAAAGTATGAATGGTTGATGAATGCTGCACGAGCCGATGATGCGGTCAAGTGCCGATGCTTCCTGATTTCCCTGGGGGCAGCAACTATGTGGTTTACCCGTTTACCACCTCGATCTATCTCGTGTTACGATCAGTTGGCAACAAAGTTTATTGAGCAGTTCCGCATGCATGTCGCAAGACCAAAAGATGTTAATACTTTGTCTAGTGTCACTCAAGCTCCTGGAGAGACACTCAGACGTTATCTGGAGAGATTTCATGCTGCATGCACTGAGATTAGCCCAACGATAACTCAATTCTGATGGCACCAACTAAGGGTATAGATCCCGATTCCGAGTTCGGCAACTGGTTGGCAAGAAAACCTCCTGTGTCATTGGACTGTTTCTACTCCAAGGCAGCCCAATTCTTGAGAAGGGAGGATGCGAAATAGTTTAGGAAGAAGGATGACGCAGGACCCAGTGTGGAAGGAATCCAGAGCAATGTTGCTGTTAAGAAAACCGGGGAGAGTTCCAGAAAGGTACAACTGAATTTACAGAATAAACAGAATCAATAGAAAGGCAATGAAAATCAAAACAGAAAACGGGATCAGAATAGTGGGCCACGACGTAGGGCTCCCATGTTTGATAACTATACTCCTTTGAATACATCGCTGGAAAATGTGTACTTATAGACTTGCAATACTATTCAGTATAAGAAACCTACTCCGAAGCAGTCATAGGAAAAACAGATTCGGATAGGAAATTTTTGCAGATTTCATGATAGCTATGGCCATAACACAAATGAGTGCCGTCATTTGTAGGATATCATTAAGAAGTTGATACGTGAAAGAAAGTTAGAATAGTTTGTGCGGGCGCCGCAATCCGGAGGTGCGGGCCCATCGAATCAGAACCATATGCCAAATTAGGCAAGATAGGAGGAACCCGCGCGTACAGGCGGGAGGTTGGTGATAAATACTGTTAGTGATGGTCCTCATCCAGCAGACCTAAGTTGGAAGGAAATGGAGTCATATGCCGGTTCTGTTAGGCATGCGAGCTTCGAATGTTGTAGTAGTTTGGAAGACGGGGCTCCGGCCAAGCAATGGAAGATGATGACTGACGATGTCGTTTTTCGAGATAGAGATGCCGACAGGATCGAATCACCAACCATTGATCCACTTGTCATATCAGCTCAGGTAGGTCCTGCTAGGATGAAGAGGATCTTAGTAGACAGTGGGAGCTCAGTGAACATACTGTTCAAGAGAGCCTATGACCAGATGAAAATGAAAATAAAGGATTTGAAGCCTTGTCAGTCTCGTATTCATGGCTTCAATGGAAGTGCTACTATACCCACTGGAGTGGTGGAGCTGCCAGTGGAGTTGGGAATCGGAGAACGCCAGAGAGTCCGGATGTTACAATTTGTTGTATTGGACATAAATTCGCCATACAACGCTTTCTTGGGCCGGCCGGCCCTAGCTGAGTTCAGGGCTGCCATTGCCCCTTGGTGTCTGACCTTAAAATTCCCTACCGACAATGGAGTTGGAGTCGTTCAGGGAGACCAGGCTGTTGGACGAGCCTGTTATGTTGCTGAGCTGCGGAAAGCACAGTGAAATGAAAAGGAAAGGGCGTAGAGGAATCTCTCTGCGTCCGCTTTGCGGAAAATTAATAGCTAACGCCTGGGCCTAGTCCTGGGCACCCCAACCAATTCCCAAGGGACCTTGACCTGAGAGATACTGAAAGTAAAGACGAAAGTAAAGACAGTCAAGCTTCCCCGGCCGAACTGACGATCGATGTTCCGATCGACGATAATGACGATTCTAAAATGATAAAGATTGGATCACAGCTAAGCCGACAAATGCAAGAGGAATTGGTTGAATTTCTCCTGACAAACCTCGACGTGTTTGCCTGGACGTACTCTGACATATGTGAGATCTCGCTAGACATCGCGAGCCACACATTGAATATTGATCCGCGACACGTCCCGGTCAAGCAAAAAGGCGTGGTATGGATCCAGAGAAATCTGTCTCCCTTAAGGAAGAGGTAGATAAGCTCAAATCGAACGGGTTTATTCGAGATGCATTGTACTCGAAATGGGTGTCCAATCCTGTACTCGTCCGAAAGCCAAATGGAAAATGGAGAACATGTGTTGACTACTCAGACCTGAATAAAGCTTGCTCTAAAGACAGTTTTCCACTTCCCCCATACAATCAGCTCGTAGACTCAACAGCTAGACATGAGCTCTTATCCTTCAGGGATGTGTATTCTGACTACAACCAGATACCCATGCACTTACCTGACCAGGAGCATACCAGCTTCGTAACCGATCTGGGACTTTATTGCTACAAAGTTATGCCTTTTGGACTCAAGAATGCTGGAGCAACTTATCAACGGTTAGTTAATCGAATGTTCGCTAACCAGATCGGAAAAACCATGCAGGTATATGTGGACGACATGCTCGTGAAATCGCGATTCTCCACTGATCATATCAAAGACCTGGAGTCAATGTTTAATATCCTCCAAGAATATAGAATGAAGCTCAACCCGTTGAAATGTCACTTTGGGGTCGCATCTGGAAAATTCCTTGGGTTTATCGTCAATGCTCGAGGGATCGAAGCTAATCCTGAGAAGATCTGGGCAATCAGAAATCTTGAGACTCCTAGAACTATAAAACAAGTCCAAAGCCTTAACGGGAAAGTTGCTGCACTAAGCAGGTTCATCTCAAAATCCACTGACAAATGCATTCCCTTCTTCGACCTGATTAGAAAAGGGAAGCGAAACTTTGAATGGACTACGGAATGCGAGGGCGCATTCCGAGCACTAGTTCAACATCTTTCTACACCACCCATTCTGTCAAAGCCTATTGATCATAAGAGATTATATATTTACTTGGCGGTGTTAGAGAACGCTATCAGTGCTGCCCTAGTTTGGGAGGAAGATCGGATACAACGACCAGTATATTACATTAGCAAACGACTGACCGAGGCAGAGAGAAATTATCCAAAGCTGGAAAAGTTGGCTTATTGTCTTGTTATTTCCTCGAGGAAGCTCTGTCCGTATTTTCAAGCTCATCCCATCATTTTCTACATCGACCAGCCGTTACGACAGGTCCTTACGCGGCCTGATACGTCTGGAAGGTTGATTAAGTGGAATATCGAGCTAAGTCAGTTTGACATTACTTACACTCCAAGGCGAGCCATTCAAGGACAAGTCCTGGCAGATTTCATAGCTGAATTCACTATCCTGGAGGATTTGCCCAAAACCAGTGAATCTCCCAAGTATATCTGGAAGCTGCATACTGATGGTGCATCAAATGACCGTTGCTCAGGTGCAGGGGTTGTACTTGAAACTCCTGAAGGTCGATCTATATGCTATGTTTAAAGTTTGATTTTCGTGCGACCAACAACGAAGTCGAGTATGAAGCCCTGCTTGCCGGGTTGAGACTTGCCAGAGATTTAAGAATCATTGCTGTGGAGATTTATTGCGATTCAAAGATGGTCGTATGTCAAGTTCGGGGGAAGTACCAAGCCAAAGACCGAAGGCTGGCTGCTTACCTAGCTCGGGTCCAGGAGATATTAAATCAGTTTGATTATTATGCCATTTTTGTATACCCCGAGTGCGCAATCACAAAGCCGATTCCTTAGCAAAGTTAGCTAGTACATGTGAGGCACAACAAATGGGAATCATTCCGGTGGAAACATTATCTTCCCCGAGCATCGATCAGATAGAAACAGATTGGGTATTTGAGGTCGTTCTCGATAAGGAGTCATGGATGACTCCGTTCGGAAACTATCTCGAGCATGGGAACCTTCCAGAGCGTAGGAGTGAAAAGAGACAAGTTCTTCGAAAAGCTTCGCGGTTCACCATCCAGAATGGAGTCATGTATAGAAGAGGGTACTTTGTTCCTTTACTTTGGTGTATCGCTCACGATGAGATCAAACGAGTATTGCATGATGTACACGAAGGAGAATGTGGCGATCACACCGGGGGGCAAGCTCTTGCCAAGAAAGTGCTCCGATATGGATACTATTGGCCGACTGTAAATCGCGATGCATCGGATTATGCCAGAAAATGTGACAGATGTCATAAGAACGCTCTAATTCCAAGAGCCCCACCTACCGAAATAACTCAGATGGTCAGTCCATGGCCATTTGCAGTATGGGGCATAGACATTATTGGCTCTCTACCTCTAGCTAAAGGTGGTGCGAAGTACACCATCGTCGCAATTGATTACTTTACCAAGTGGGAGAAAGCTGAACCCCTTGCTACAATCACGACAAAGAAAGTGATCAACTTTGTAGTGCGCAACATTATCTGCCGATTTGGTCTTCCGCATACCAACATCACAAACAACGGAGCTCAATTCGACAGTGTTGAATTTAAGGATTTCTGTCAAAGATTCCACATCCAGAAGAAGTTCTCTGCAGTTCCACACCCTCAAGCGAATGGACAGGTCGAAGCTATTAATAAAGTTATAAAGTCTATTATGAAGAAACGACTGGAAAAGGCCGAGGGCAAATGGGTCGATGAACTTCTTATGGCCCTATGGGCTTATCGGACAACCCACAAATCTGCAACCGGCCACACTTCTTTCTCTCTTTCCTACGGTTCGAAAGCCGTTATTCCAGTCGAGATGGAAGTACCTTCTCATCACGTGACCTATTATGATCCGAAGACAAATGCTATACTACTTGCCGAATCTCTGGATTTATTGGATGAGAAGCGTGAAGAGGCTGATTTGAGGGTAGCTGCATACCGAAGTCGAGTCGCCCGGTTATACAATGCCAAGGTCTGACCCCGCACCTTTGAACTTGGCGATCTCATCCTTAAGAGAATTTACCCGGTCCCTTCACATATGAAGCCAACCTGGGAAGGGCCGTATGTTATTGAATGCTCGGAGAAGGCACATTCAAATTATCGACCGTTGACGACCTCACTCTGCCGAGAGCCTGGAACAGCGAGAGTCTTCGTCACTATTACACATAACAGGCTCTGTTTATTTATTCAGTTTACTTTTCATTTGCAATTTGTTTATGCATTTCGAAATTTGAACTTGTAATAAGGCAACTGACTTTGCCGTATTTTCTTATTTCAGCAATAAAATGCAATCTCTTCGAGCCAGAGCTGTGATTTATTTGAAATGCGACATATGACCATCACTATGCACGGAGAGCTAAGTTCCACCATACGGTCGGATTTATTCAAATAGGGAGTGACTGTGATACGACCATTCACTCACTAAGTGAAACCCGAGCTCGGGGACAAGTCATCACACTGAAGCCAAAAAAGGATTGATACATGACAATCCTCTAACTGACTCTAGATTCCCAGAGTGCAAACTGGAGTATAAACCTGTAAATGTGGTTTCGAAAAGGGTGGATCCGTCCACCTAACAACTTCGCCCGTATTCAAACCAAGTTCGAGGAGGATGGACCCGTCCATCTAATGACCTCACTTGTTAACTCAGGGTGTATGTGAGCCGACCATCCATGATCCTGATAGATTCGTCGTTCCCGGAGTGCGAACAAAATCCTAAAGCCTAAACAGATATGACTGACCATCTGTCGGCCAACTCCAGATTCCCGAAGTGCGAATCGGAGTATAAACATTAAATAACTCCAGAATCCCAGAGTTTGAACTGGGGTATAAACATCGAATAACTCTAAGTCCCCAGAGTGCGGATTGGAGTATAAACACAAGCCGGGTGTGACTGACCACCCATGAATCAATCTAAGTCCCCAAAGTGCGGACGAAGTTCTGAATATCAAACAGGTGTGACTGACATCCCATAAATTAACTTAAGTCCCTGGAGCGCGGATGTATCTCAAAACCTTGTGCGGGTGTGACAGACTACCGATCTACAAGTGCAATCCCCAAAGTGTGGATGCGATCACCAATAGACGAGCAATTGTGATTCGACCACCTAAACTCATCTTGTTTCAATTCTGCTTCAGCAAAGTTAAGCCCGATATATTAAAGGCAATCAACGATTGTTAACCAATCTTTTCAATTTCTTCCCGGAACAGGGGGCAGAACTTAAGTGCCAGCCACTGATTGAGACAATGCAATATCAGAATTCAACTTAGCGCTCAATCGCGACCCAAAACCATGACTTCGGGACTTAGCAACTAAACCCAGGTCCGATTTAAAGACTAAAATTCCACAAGTGTATTGAATGAAAATTCTGACGTTGAAGCACTTTAACAAATGAACACAAATTGAGTTGAAGACAAAATGGAGTTTTATTTCAATTATTCTTTGGAAGAAAAAAGGTAAGTACAAAACTATACCAAAAGTCCTACTAGCAGGGGCCGAACCCGCATCTATACACGGCCTACAAAAAGAAAACAAAAGTAGATTCCTATCTATCTACCAAAAATGAGCCGAAGGGACATATCTATTCTTTCTTTTTTCTCGGCTTCTACTTCGGCGTTGACCCGCTGGATTCGCCACTTGGTTTCCTCTTCGAGCCCTTACCTTTTGGCGGCTGATCTCCAGTCGGGGGCATTATGTTAACCTCCTCCTCCGAGCTCAAGTGAATAGGAATGCTTCCCGAAGGCAGAGTCGGAGGGATAGGATCAATGTTAGTAGGCGAAGGAGGCACACTTGTATCAACGACCGTTCCTCCCGGGGAGATCATCCACAAAGGGGCTGGGCCAGGTCCCGCCATTCCACCTCCAAAGTCGTTGCCCCGCGTAGCTGCTTCCATGTCGCCGTTGATTTCAGCCAGTATCTCCTCATCATGAATTGTTTGAGCCTCGTCGGGGACCTTAATAGTTGGGCTCAAAGAGCTGGTCACTGGTGGCAGATCAGCAAAGGGGTCAATATGATGACCGAGAAGTTCCTCCATCATCTATTCATCGAAAGTAAATGTGCTCCCTTGTACCCCATCCGTAGGTGCAGTAGCCATTGTCGTGGTCGCTTTCGTTATGATAGCCTCCTGCTCATGATGTAACTCTTGGGTTGTAGGAGGTATAGCAGATGTAGCTCCTGTCACTGAATAAAGACAAAGATAAAGTGATTAGTGATTGCTTCAAATAACGCTTCCCATACTGAATGAGCACAAGAAATGCTTAGAATACCTTCCTCAGTTTGACTTGCAGGCGGAACTGGAGCAGCTTCAGTGACGTGCTCGTGAACTGGAGATAACTGCGGTTGATCGAGATTATAAGCAGGAATGGACTGAGAATCAACCACGGATGTGGATTCAGGTCGAGTTGGCGCAAGAGTTTCAGAACTTACATCATGGTGCTCAACGCCAGAACCTTCTCCAGCTTCTGAATGCTGAGTGCCAAGCTTCTCCTTTTGGTATGCAATCGTGATATCATGGAGAACTTTCCTTTCATCTTCACTCAACATCCGGTTCTCAAGCTCGAACTCATCGACCGATTCCGTTTGTCATTCAGTTTTCTCATCCTGCACCAACCGGCCCCAAGCGTTATACATGTGTATTGGATAATTATCAAGCCAGGTTAGATCCCTGTAATTCAATACTCTAGCGTTGTATGTGATCAGAAGACCTTCAATATCGGCCTCTAACCTGGCCTCTGGCATCTTAACTTCATCCTCAACCTTGGCCTCAGCCTCCCAAATTTTAAGTACGACTGCATCCTTTTCATCCCGGAGCACCACAGCTTGTTCGCACGCCTCCTGGGCTGCTTTGTTTGCGTTGCCCTTTTCCTTGACGATTTCAGAAAATTTGGCTTTAAGCTCGTTAAGTTCCTTCAACGCAGCATCCCTTTCAGCTGTGACAGTGGTGTTTCGGTGGCCCATCTCCTCGAGCAAAGCGAAATACGTCTGTTGCATCCTCTCCATGGACTGATTTGCCTCATCGGCTTTCTTAGTGGCCTCAATTTCCGACTTCCTAAAAGATTCGGCCTCATTGTTAAGCACTTGTATTATACGGTCCTTTTGAACGATATCGGTTTCTAACTTCTCGGTTACTTTTGCCCGCTCAAAAGCCATCGTTGAGGCTTTATCCGTAGTCTTCATTGACTCCTTATATTGATTGTAAACATCGTGGATATAATCATGCATAGTTTGTTCCGCCTCGACTGGGATTCTCTTTAAGTGTGTAGGGAAAATGAAACCATCAAAAAAAATGTTTGGGAAGTCTTTTTTCAGCTGGGCAATTTTGATTGCTCCTTCCCCGATGGGCTTGGTAATGGCTTGTTCAATGACAATAGGAGTTTCAGCCTCAGTTCTACGGCGCTGTGAATCCGACCTGGGAGCTTGAGAAGACGGTTTGTGGCGTGGAGGCTCTAAGGATTGTTTCCCGTGACCGAAGGGTGGTGTTGGAGCCCGAGAAGGTGGAGAGCGTGATCGGGAGCGATATCTATATTCTCTATCTCTATCCCTCTCCCTCTCATAATGTTCTTGATTAGAATAACCGTGATCGTGGTCTCTATCAGCTTCCCTCCTAGGGACTCATAGTATGAACTAGATGAATGGCACGCAGAGCGAAGGCTTCCTAACATAGATTCTCGCCTAGTCATCGTATCTGTAAAATAGAAAAGAACAACAGAAGCAGTAATTTCCAGAAATGAATAACTTATGATTGGAAATCGTGTAGTGACGTGAAGTGTATGCATGTGTTAAACCCCCCGACCAACCGGATATGTCGACCACACTTGTTGGAAGTGGCTCGCTTAAATCTAAGACACTTTGAAGTCCTTCTAATCCGGTGTCGTGTTGAAGCGACACATAGTCCGGAATTGGAATGTCAACGAGCCCTTCGAAAGGATTTTCTATTTGCGAGGGAGGAGCCTCTGAAACTCTAACACTGGAGGCTAGTAGAGACAACTACAGATTTCCATCTCGAAGACTTATAACGCTTATGTGCTACTGCCTTGCCTTTTCTCCTTCCCTCTAAACCCTGAAAACTGTCAAAAGGCCCGGCTACGGCTTCGTCATCAGTGGGCATATTTTCTTCATCATCCTCCTCAACTATTACAACCATGGGCGCTATATGCTTCACCCGCCTCGTCGGGGCTGTCCTCAGCGATCCCTCAAGTCTTATGCTCTAGTTTCGCTCGATTAACCCAACAATCCTCAAGTTTCTATCTATGAGCACCGAGTCAAAATCTCTCATTTCGCTCGGCACTTCCTGAAGAATCCGTATTATTTCTTTGAAGTGGGCACCTTTGGGTCGTGGAATTGCAGCTGTAAAGAAAAAAGATATTAGTTTCAACGTCAATTATGACTATCTTGTTAACTACTGGAAAAATTGCAGCACTTACGTCTGACTAACCATCGGCTAGCAAACCCTGGAGGGCATCAGACGTAGAACCACTCCGTCTTAAAGTAGCTAAGCCTGGTTCAGGTTCTGGCCACCACTTGGCAATTCCTAACTGCCTCCAGAAACGTGAATGAAGGATTGTCTCCTCGACTCTTGACATTAAACAAGTATCTGATTTCTTCCGGAGTCGGGGGTCGAAAGAGATGTTCCATGAAGACGATGAATAGACCGTTCAACAGTGCATATCCATTTGGATGTAATTGCAAAGGAGAGATTCTGAAAAAAGCTAACACTTCTCGAATATACTGGTTGAATGGAGGAAGTATTCCCGCTGTGCACGAATGGCGATTAAAGGCTGTGCATCCTTCCGGGGGAGCGTGTGGCCTGTCATTTTTCCCGAGAAGTAGAACGTCATCTAATGACAGACCGTGTCTTAAGCATATTCTCCCCAGCATACCTTCGGAGACATTGGATGTCATAGAGTCTTGTGGGTTCACGATAAAAGTTACTCCTAGCAGCTCGTCCGGAGCTAGACCTATTACTTCGGCTACAATGGCCGGCATCTCTATTATCGGAGAAGATGAGCTTTGAGGCTCCTACTGCTGTGAACTCGTAGATTCCATAACTACTCAACTCATCAAAAGCCATCATTAGATGATAATAGGCCCGTGTGTTCCCCAGTGTGAAGTGCGTGAATGTGTTGTGCAGTGAAGTGTTACATAATACATAGAATTCTACGAAATTTGAGAGATGTTTAAACGACAAGACTTCGAGATTCAACCATAGTGACCGTCATCGCTGACCGTCACGACCATACCATCCAGAATTTAGAGACCGATCCGAGTTAAAGTTTATTAAATTCAGTCAAGTTACAGTTCCATCGACGAGCTTCGAAAGGCAGTCGAATGTGCAATGAAACAGTTAAGTTCAATTATGCAAGGCTAAAGCTCGTCGGAGTTAAGTTTTCAATTATTCAAAATTTTCATATCCATCAAGGTCGAGATTTGGATCGATCACCAGAGGCTCCATTCGTATCGATCATGAACATGGCAATTCGTATCGATCATAGTACGCCTCTTCGTGTCGATCACCCAAAAGCTATTTCGTATCGATGCAATATCCTCCCTTTTGTATCGATCGATTTTCGTATCGATCGCCAAACCAAAACTACGTATCGATCACTCTGGATCGATACAAGTATCGACCGTCAATCGATCGATGTGAATATTCACTTTCTATCGATACGAAACAGCTCTGTCAAGCGATACGAAGTCGTGTTCCATTTGGATTGATATGGACTCGCCCTTCATCCATCATCGATACGATAGCTCCCAGACTTCTTCTTCTATAATCGACCCGAGCTCCATCTCCTCCTTCCTCGACCTTGCTCTATCCCACCTCCGGCCTCCTCACAACCAGAATCGGCCGCGAGTACGGAAGGAATGGCATGAGAACTCGAATCTCATCATTTTAGAGTGGTGTTGGTTAATTAATTACCTAGCTTAAGCGGATGGTTCGAGGATTTAATGAGTTTTTTCAATTTGGGTACGAACAATTCTTTTTCTCGGTCTCTATATAGATACGAAGGCTATAGGAAAAATGAACAAGTAAAAATTTTCTAAGTATAGAATCACGTATATATATGGAAGGTAGATGTCGATTTGTCTCCCAATATGAACGGACTGGATGAAGAGGTGTACACCTTAACCGATGCGAAATGACCTATTCGTATCCATTGGCCATCGGCTCGGTAACTACCATCGTATCCATTCTCGATCGATAGGAAAGGAGCAGCTAGGTTGCACTGGAACCACGTGACTCCATCGATACGAAACGTTCATTTCGTATCCATCAGTGGGGATTTCAACGATGCAAAATATATAACAGAGTCTCGTATACACTGCTCTGCTCCCTCGGTACGAAGTGTCAATTTCATATCCACCTATTCAAGCAACATGGAAGCTTTGTAGCCATTGACGCGACGCATCCCAAAGAGACCATCATGTTCGTATCGATGGCCATCGATACGAAGCAAGCATTCAAACATTTAGACTCGATCCAGGAGAGGATCAATGCGAAGAGAAACTCAAAACAACCATCAAGCGTTGTTACAACTCGAATTTCACATCAATTCAGGAGAGGATCGATACAGAATTTGATTCAAAAAAACTAAACTGACAACGACTCATGAATGTACGAACGTTAACGAGAGTCAAATTAACATACATGCATGTCTATCGAACTAATATTCAATTTTCAAAATTCACAGAAATTGAATGCTCACTCGGTGACAATTACAACAACGGACAACAGTTTGTCATCGTTCAATACTCAGTTACAACAATACACAGTACAACAATTAGCAGTCAACAATTCATTATTTATTTTACTAAAGATCAATAAAGGGTTACATCTTTCAACGAGAAGACAACAACCATCCAAACAAGTCAGATAAAACTATTCAGAATGAAGATTGCAGCTATTCAAAGCACGTCATGTTCTCACAAGACGTACTTTGGGGGCCAAATGTTATCCTGCCTTTTGGCAAGGCCGTGACACCAAGAAATTGACTGGGAGTCAAAGACAGTTCATCCCGAAAAACGGTATACACAGGTTCGCTATGGATACTGGTAAATTTTGCCCGAGTCCGGATCGAACTACAATTAACATGACATGATAAGCAAAGCCATAAAAGCCAACATTCCAAATTTCAAGTCAATCGGAGTCTGTATTCCCAAGTTACGATCGATGCAGATCAAGGAGACCTACTCATTCGTATCCATCATTCTGCCTTTGTTCGCATCGGTCCTGTTCGAACCCATCAACTGCACAGAGCTTCGTATCGATCAATAACACGTGAGTCTACTTCGTATCCATCCGGGTAGCTCTCTTCGTATCCATCAAAAACCAGCTCTTTTCGTATCCATCAAGCTCGTTCCCCTTCGTATCCATCAATAGTCATCATTTCGTATCGATTCCATTTCTACACACTTCGTATCGATCTTCCCATCCACACATTTCGTATCGATCAGCCAACAATCTATACGAAGAGCGCATGATAGATCGATACGAATGACGTCACCTTCCCTCGGTACGAAGTAGCCTACAATTGTCGATACGAAGCTAACAACGAATATCGATACGAAGCCGCCTCTGAAACATCGATATGAAAAGAGCTATCCAGATCGATACGAAAAGTAGTTCCAGGTCGATACGAACATAGCACGATTCAAATGGCAGAAACAGTCACGCGACATGAAAAGAGGATTGATCCTGGAATATAGCTCCACGTCACCCTGATCGATACGAAAGCTATCGATACAGACAGATCGATACAAACAGGAAGCGATGCGAATTCAGCAGCCTTCGAAAAATCCAAACTTGCATCGATCATAACTCAAAATCTACAAGTCCAAATGCCACAAAATTTTCACAAGAGCTTGCGTACATCCTCAGGAATGTCCATGATAGATCCCGACTTGATTGGACTTAATCCCGATCGATACGAGTTGCGTTCGTATCGATCACGGACCGACTCCAAACGGTCAGGGATCGATCGCGTGGGCTCACCCACGTGAGAGAAGAGGCCTTCCGAGATCTAAGCGGGATATTTGCAGCCTACGCCTATAAATAGCAGCCCAGAACCTATTGAAAAAGGACTTTTGGCTCTTCTACGTCCAAACTCTGCTGAAATCACTGTTGTACTCAAATTCTACTGTTGTAACACGTTGTAACCAGCAAGCAAAAATCAATAAAGTCAATCATTTCATAGTGGACGTAAGCCATACGTCGAACCACTCTAAATCCGTGTGTTTCTGTGTGTTTTTCTTGCTTATTATTGGTGTGTTTGTTAGATTTTCCTCGTTTTCCATTTATATTCTTCATTTTATCTCTTCAAACACATCCGAAGAGTGTTGTTCCCAATTTTGGTACAAACAGTAAAGACACCCCTTCACGATATTCTCCCTTTCATTACATTAATTTTCAAGTATGTTAATGAATATATGGAAATTAGAATAAGTGAAAGCAAATTAGCTACTACAGTCATGATTTTTCTTATAAAATCAATTTGGATGTTCGTCCACCTTCATTTATTTGTACAGAGGTCTGAAGCTCAGGAAGTAGAAGTGAGAAGACTAAAAAAATTAACTTGAAAGTGAAAAGGTAATGGAAAATTATTATTATTGTGTTATACTGGAAAGAATTTGTATCTTAAAGTTTCAAGTATAACAGTTTATTTCAGCTCCTTAATAACTTTTGGTTTGCTAAATAAATTATGCATGTGCACCAAAGTTTTAAGTTGAGTGCCCTTTAGCATAATGCTTGTTTTGCTTACAAGCTTGATTCATATCATAGTGATAGTTGGGATTTCATACACAGTTGTCCATCAGGTGGTCAAATTTGGCCATACCCCTATCAGTTTTGGTGTACTTTAATCCTGTATAGAAACATTAATATCCAAGTTCTTGTCGTCATTTGTACTCCAGAAAATTCTTTCAGAATTGCCAAAGGAGTTCCTTTATTGCTTTTTGAATGGACCATAGTATAAACTTTATCATCACATTAAAACTTATATATTAGAATCTCTAGTACTGTTAGCAAGTAGCACGAGAAACATTTTGGGCCAAGGTTTCTGTACTTGTAATTGAAATCGCCTTTACTATTGGCGATCTTTCCTTAGAGAAACAAAGGTTTCAAAGAGAAAGGGAAAGAACTTTTCCGAAGAAATGATAAGCTGCAACAATAAATTGGTACGTATCTTTAATCGTCGTCTATATTTCAAAGAAATGATTTTACTTTAACTTGGTTCTCTTGTAACTACCATATTTATACGGTTATGGATATTTTGTGAACGTGGTTATTTTGTTTAAAATATTTTGTATCGAATTGTCTATATATCGTATTTTATTATTTGATTAACGTGTTTTCGATTGTTCAAATGTGATAATTATATGAGTAGGTTTCATGTAGAAATATGTTAATTATTACTATATGATATATGTTGTAAATAAAATAAACTGGAAACCGAGAAAGCTACCACAACGAGGGAAATTTTTTTTTTTTTTGATACCCCAGACAATGCATGCTCATTTGACTACTCGAGTAATTTTTTTTTCTTTTTTTCCATTTTATCATGCAGGGGACTGTTTTTGTTTACCTTATTTCGTATTATCAGTCTCTCTTATTATTTACATTCTATTTATTTATCAGGAGACAGTCATAATCCAAAAAGACTGGAGGACATGTGCGTTGCTGGGGCAGTCCATAATTTTACTACCCAACTAATGCACTACCAAGAAGGAAGTTCTGATCGAAAATGTAAGTGTTGGAATCTCAATCTTACGTCGTTTTGATTGTGACAAACTATATAAATAAATATTTGTGTATACTAATCATTTATGCAGGAGATTCGTTACAGATTCACATTCAGAGTCTTTTGGAGCTGATAGTCCTTTGTCTAGAGTCTGCATATTATTTAGAAATATGTTAAAATCTCTCCTGAAATGATATATAGATAAAAACATATACACACATTCACTACCTTGCTCAAATCGGCTGAAACAGCCGGCTGAATGACTTCATTCAGACGGCTGATTGCTGAAACTATTTTAAAGTTTCACAATATTCAGCCGGTTGAATGAGATCATTCAACCGTCTGAATGATGAAACTATTTTATAGTTTCACAATATTCAGCTGGCTGAATGACTTCATTCAGACGGCTGAATTAGGCCAAAAATAGCCTATTTCTTTGTTGTTTTCGATTTTTAAAATTCAGAAGGCTGAATATATCCATTCAGCCGGTTGAATATTCTCAACGGCTATTTTTCATGAAAAGACACTTCTCTTCATCGAAGAGAAACATCTTCAAATCAATGGTTGCGCCTGTTTCTTTTCAACGTTATCTTTCATCAATGGTTGCAACTTTTTACTCTCTATAAATAGATATCAGAATTCAACAAACATCTCACCGAAACTGATTTTAATATTCCTGAATTCTTATCTCTTATTTTCTATTTTCAAACTGCACTCAAACTGCTTACATTCTCTGATCGTTGATCACTCTATCTTACACAATTCTCAATCACATTACACTACATATCATAAAGGAGAAGATTATAGGAAGATTGTTTTTAATTGACTTATCAGTGTTATTCAAAGAGCACACTACAGTCAGATACTTTTGTTATTTGTAAAAGAAGTCCTGTTCGGTTGCTCAGGCGGTAGAAGTCCAATTCGGTTGCTTAGGCGGTAGAAGTCCTGTTCGGCTGCTCAGGCGGTGTAAACCTATTCCTCCGGGTTAAGTGAGGGTTGCTAGTTTAAATCCAGAAGGAGTCTGGGACTGGACGTAGAACGGGAGTTCGAACCAGTATAAAAATCTCTGGTGTCATTTTCTTTACTGCTTTAATTATTACTTGCTTAATTATTCTTCCGCACAAGTAGTTTATCCATATTACACGATCCTATAGCACACAGTAACTTTCATTTGGTATCAGAGCAAGGCCTTCATATAACCGTAACATAGTTATTTGATATTATATTAGTATGGAAAACAACACCAGCACTGTTTCTAACACTACCTTTACAGAATGTCAATCTATTGCAAGATCACCTCTATTTAATGGAATAAACTATAACTATTGGGCTACTGGAATGAGAATCTATATACAAGCAAGTAGTTATGATACCTGGAACATTATGCAATCTAAATATATTATTCCTACTACTGAATATTCAGCATGGTCTAACATGCAAAAATTAGATGCTACAGCAAATGCTAAAGCTATGAACATGTTATATTGTGCATTAGATAAAAATGAGTTTAATAGATTAAGCATGTGTAAAACTGCTCATGAAATTTGGCGTACACTTAAAGTTACACATGAAGGAACTAACAAAGTCAAACAAAGTAAAATTTCTATGCTCAAAAATCAGTTCCAGAATTTCAAAATGAAGCAAGATGAAACTATCAGTGAAATGTACTCTAGGTTTCAAGATATATATCATTCTTTGATAGCATTAGGAGAAATGTACACAGATTTTGATATTGTTTCAAAAATCCTCAACTCACTAACGGGTGAATGGGAACGAAAAGTCTTAGCAATCGAAGAAGCTAATGACATTTCAACCATAAAACCAAAAGAGTTGATTGTAAATCTAATGTCTTATAAAGTTAATCTGCAGGCAAAACAAGTACAGGCTCAAGATAACAAAAAATATAGCATTCCAGGCAGAAAAAGATGAATCAGATTCAGATGAAGAAGATATGGCGTTCATTGCTAAAAATTTCAAAAAGTTCTTGAAATTCAGAAAGAACAACAAATTTAGAAACAACAATAAGAACATCAACAAACCATCATCATCTGCTCTAGAATGTTATGAATGTCACAAGAAAGGTCACATCAAGAAAGACTGTCCTGAGAAAAAGAAAGACAAGTATAAGCACAAAAAGGACAGATTCAAGAAGAAAGCTTTCTCTGTCACATGGGACGATACAAAATCATCTTCATCATCAGAAAGTGAATCTGACAGTGACTCAGAACAAGCCAATATTTGCTTTATGGTCACAAAAGACGAGGTAAGTAATCTAACTTTTAATGATCTTTTGAAAATAAATTCAGAATTACTTGACAAACTAAAAGGAAAAAATAGAAAGTACAAAGAAACCCTTGAAAAATTGAATAGAACTGAAATCGAAATAGAAATGCTGAGAGATGAAAAGAAAATTTTAGAAGAAGAACTTCAAGTTATTCAAGAACCTTGTTTTGATATGACATCTCAACTTTCTCTGCTAAGTCAAGAGATAGAAACTCAAAAAGAAAAGAATGATGCTTTATTAATTGAGAATCATGACCTTAAATCAAATATCAAAATTTTAGAATGAGATACCTCTAGCTTTAAAACGAAGTTAGAAGACATTACTAAAAATGTCTCTAATTTTAATAAAGGAAGGGAAAATATTTCCAAAATTATAGAAAATTCTCAAACTTTTTCAAATAAAAGAGGACTAGGATATAAACAATCCTCTAAAATTATTCCAAAGAAAAAGAATTTTTCATATAAAAGAATAATAAAGTAGGAAAACTTAGTTCATAAAATTCAAATTTTACTTCATCAATTAAAATTTGGGTTCCTAAAACAAATAATTCTTCAATTAGAAATAAATATATAAAATCTTTTATAAAAACTGTTCATAAAAACAAAAATTTATTTTTAAAAGGAATTCTGAACCCTCATGGGTTTGGCTTTCTAAAACCTAACTCTTAGGACCCAAAATAAAATGGTGGGTACCAATGTTAATTCTATATTTTGCAGGTACCATCCAAAAAGAGAGGAAAATGGATACTAGACAGTGGTTGCTCAAAACACATGACATGAAACAAAGGGATGCTAACAAACATTAATTACTCAGATGGAGGTTCCGTCACATTTGGAGATAATTCCAAAGGATATGTCATCGGCAAAAGCGATGTGAGCAATAACGGTATATCTAATTTACCTCTTATTATAGATGTCTAATTAGTTAGAAATTTGAAGCATAATCTACTTAGTATCAGCCAATTATGTGACAAAGGATTCAATATTTCCTTTTCTGAAAATAAGTGTAGCATTTTTGATCAAAATAAAAATCTTATTTTTGAAGGTTTTAGAGATAAAAATATCTATGTTTTAAATATAAATATAAATCATAATACAAATATGTGTTTAATAGCCAAAAAAAATGATCCTTGGTTATGGCATAAAAGATTTTGTCATATTAATTTCAAAACTATAAATAAATTATCTTTACCAAAAATGAACTTTAAAGTTAACAATATTTGTGATGCTTGTCAATTAGGAAAATTGTCAAAATCATCCTTTAAATCAAAGAAAAATATTTCTACTTTACAACCACTAGAACAATTACATTTAGATCCCTTTGGTCCAACACAAATTCAATCTATAAATCATAGTAAATATGTGTTTGATATAGTAGATGATTTCTCAAGGTATACTTGGTCTATTTTCTTAAAAAATAAAAGTGATACTTTTGAAAATTTCAAGAAATTTGCAAAGAGAATTCAAAATCTCAAAAATTTAAAAATTTAAAATATTAGAAGTGATCATGGAGGTGAATTTGAAAATGAAGCATTTGAACTTTTTTGTAATAAAAAGGGAATTTACCATAATTTTTCTTTTCCTAGAACACCACAACAAAATGGAGTTGTAGAAAGGAAAAATAGAACGTTACAAGAATGTGCAAGAACTTTGTTAAATGGAAACACATTATCAAAACATTTCTGGGCAGAAGCTGTAGCAACTGCTTGCTATGTTCTAAATCGTGTTTCCATCCGACCTTTAACAAAACACACCATATGAACTTTTTCATCAAAGAAAACCAAACATTTCATATTTTATTACTTTTGGTTCAAAATGTTTTATCTTAAACACAAAAAATCAGCTTGGAAAATTCGATCCAAAATCCGATGAAGGAATCTTCGTAGGATATTCTGAACGAAGCAAAGCTTATCGAATTTTCAATTAAAGAACAAAAACAATCGAAGAAACACTTCATGTTTCATTCGACAAAAATTTCAAATTTAATAATAATTTTAAGGATGATGAAGATATACCTAAGACGGTCACAAATATGGTTACTCAAAATAATTTTGAAGAAGATGAAAACATTGTTTATAACTTTGAAGAAAATGAAAACATTGTTCATAATGAAAATGAATTAAGATCTCCTCCTAGGATTTTACGAGATCACCCAGTAGAAAATGTCATAGAAGAAATTGATTCACATGTTAGAACTAGAAATCAACTTAATCAAATGGACCATGTGCTTTTCTTTCTAAAATCGAACCTAAAAATGCAAAAGAAGCATATACTGATGACTATTATATTATAGCTATGCAAGAAGAACTAAACCAGTTCGAACGAAACGAAGTTTGGAAACTAGTTCCTAGACCAAGTGATCAAACAGTCATTAGTACTAAATGGGTTTTCAAAAATAAATCAGATGAACAAGATAATATAACTAGGAATAAAGCTAGATTAGTTGCACAAGGATATAATCAAGAAGAAGGAATTGACTACGAAGAAACAATTGCTCCAGTTGCATGACTTGAAGCAATACGTATCTTACTGGCCTTTGCATGTTTTCATAATTTCAAACTTTATCAAATGGATGTTAAAAGAGCTTTCTTAAATGGTTATATAAAAGAAAATGTTTTTGTTGAACAACCTCTATTATTCACACATGAAAATTTTCCAGACCACGTCTATAAACTTAAGAAAGCCTTATACGGTCTAAAACAAGCACCCCGTACTTGGTATGAACGTCTTAAGAGCTATCTAATAGATTCTGGTTTTGAAATCGGGAAGGTTGATCAAACTCTTTTTATTAAAATAACTAAAAATGATATTTTAATTATTCAAATTTATGTAGATGATATTATTTTTGGCTCTACAAATGAAAAATTATGTCAAGAATTTTCAAAAATAACGACCAAAGAATTTGAAATGTCACATATCGGAGAATTATCTTATTTTCTTGGTTTACAGATTAAACAAATAGAAAATGGAAGTTTTATTAATCAAGAAAAATATTGTAATAATCTAATTAAATGCTTTAATATGGAAAATACTTCTGCTAAATCAACTCCAATGAGTACAACAGTTCATCTCGATGGATATGAAGATGGCAAAAATGTTGACCAAAAATTATATCGAAGTATAATTGGATCATTAATTTATCTAACTGCTAGTAGACCTGACATAATGATGAATGTTTGTTTATGTGCACGATTCCAAGCAAATCCTAAAGAATCACATATGCGAGCAGTAAAACGCATATTGCGTTATCTTAGCAAAACCAAAGATTTTGGACTTTTCTATCCGAAAGAATGTCCTTTCAAGTTAGTTTCATATAGTGATGCTGACTTTGGAGGATGTCGGACGGATCGAAAAAGTACTAGTGGGACTTGTCACTTCATTGGATAATCCTTAGTCTCTTGGTTTAGTAAGAAACAAAATTGTGTTTCACTCTCAACTTGTGAGGCAGAATATATTTCTTCTGCCTTAGCTTGTTCTCAAGTCATTTATATGCAACAAACACTTCAAGTTTTTGGTGTTAATTTATCTAAATCAACAATCTTTTGTGATAATACTAGTGTTATAAACTTATCAAAAAATCCTGTCAATCACTCATGAACAAAACATATTGACATTCGTCATCATTTTCTTCATGATAATATTGAAAAGGATTTAGTCAGACTGGAATTTGTATCCTCTGAAAATCAATTGGTAGACATATAAATAAATATTTGTGTATACTAATCATTTATGCAGGAGAATCATTACAGATTCACATTCAGAGTCTTTTGGAGCTGATAGTCCTTTGTCTAGAGTCTGTATATTATTTAGAAATATGTTAAAATCTCTCCTGAAATGATATTTAGATAAAAACATATAAACACATGCACTACCTTGCTCAAATCGGCTGAAACAGCCGGCTGAATGACTTCATTCAGATGGCTGATTGCTGAAACTATTTTAAATTTTCACAATATTCAGCCGGCTGAATGAGATCATTTAGCCGTCTGAATGCTGAAACTATTTTATAGTTTCACAATATTCAGCTGGCTGAATGACTTCATTCAGACAGCTGAATTAGGCCAAAAATAACCTATTTCTTTGCTGTTTTCGATTTTTAAAATTCAGAAGGCTGAATATATCCATTCAGCCGGCTGAATATTCTCAACGGCTATTTTTCATGAAAAGACACTTCTCTTCATCGAAGAGAAACATCTTCAAATCAATGGTTGCGCCTGTTTCTTTTCAACGTTATCTTTCATCAATGGTTGCAACTTTTTACTCTCTATAAATAGATATCAGAATTCAACAAACATCTCACCGAAACTGATTTTAATATTCCTGAATTCTTATCTCTTATTTTCTATTTTCAAACTGCACTCAAAGTGCTTACATTCTCTGATCGTTGATCACTCTATCTTACACAATTCTAGCACATTACACTACATATCGTAAAGGAGAAGATTATAGGAAGATTGTATTTAATTTACTTATCAGTGTTATTCAAAGAGCACACTATAGTCAGATACTTTTGTTATTTGTAAAAGAATTTCTGTTCGGTTGCTCAGGCGGTAGAAGTCCTATTCGGTTGCTTAGGCGGTAGAAGTCCCGTTCGGCTGCTCAGGCGGTGTAAACCTATTCCTCCGGGTTAAGTGAGGGTTGCTAGTTTAAATCCAGAAAGAGTCTGGGACTGGACGTAGAACGGGAGTTCGAACCAGTATAAAAATCTCTGGTGTCATTTTCTTTATTGCTTTAATTATTTACTTGCTTAATTATTATTCCGCACAAGTAGTTTATCCATATTACACAATCCTATAGCACACAGTAACTTTCAGTAAGTTGAACTATTTCAGGAAAAACTTAAAGTTACTGCATTGTTTTCTATTCTGTATGTGTTTTATCTTTTTTAAAGCACTTAAAATGATTTCTATTAGCTGAATCTAGTAGATGTTTCTGTTGAAATAATTTCAGTTATCAATATCGCACAAATTATCATGTTCTTTTGCATGTGTTGAAAAGAAACAACGAGTTTAGATCAACCATAATTATTCCAACAATTTCTATTGAAAAGCATGATTGAGCAGTTGAGCACATTACTGTATTAAGATCACCAATCACCATTCTCATTTACCCCATAGGCACGTACCCTCTGTTAAAAACAACCATCCACTTTTTTAATTTAGTTAATCACTTAACTAATTAAAATAAATTAATCTAAATGAAAGGTGTGATGTATAGGATGTCTTCTCCAATTTGGAAGTATAATGTAAATCGGTGTAAAATTCATTAATGCATTACCTTGCATCTTTATCTTCTTGTGAAGCATTGTAAATATTAGATGTTTCTACATATAATATGACCAAGGCCTTGCTAATTTTATCGCATTTCATGGGAGATATCCATCAGGTATTCTGAACAAGTTGTAACAATTCCTTCATAATTTCTATATCAATACGGTGTTCATTTAAATTTACTTCTTTTTTTAGCCAATGCATGTTGGATTTACAAGTAATGAAGGAGGTAACACGATAAATCTGCTTTGGTTCAGGCATAAGTCCAATCTTCACCATGTAAGTATACAAAATCTAAGCATCCACTTGTATTATTATAATATCTTTAATTTACTAAAACTGGAGCAAACTCGATAACTATTAATTCCATAAAAAAAATATACATGTATGAAACGTTTATTTGAGTAATTAGCTGTTGGCATTTAAAATTGAAAATGTTGCAGGTATGCGATAGAGAGATAATCCTAACTGCTTTGGCTAATTGTTATGAAAAAGACATGGATGCCCTTCAAGATGATCTACAGAAAAATATAACCACTGTAAGCAATAGTTTCACTTGTTTCACATTCTCATTTACATATGTACAACAATGTGTGAGATTGGTGCATATTTCCTTAAAGTTCACGGATATTCATAGTTTTTACACATAATTTGATGTGAGACTAGAACTAAATTCTTTTAGATTAGCTACTGATGTCATTATTAATTTGATTTTCTAAAGTATTAGGGTTGTTATATAGTTGTAGTGGAAATGACATTTAACTAATCAGCTGAAAGTATTATTTTCCATCATTTCATTTTAAATGATTTGTTTAACAATTTTTTCATTCTATACCACCATTTTACATATTCAAACAACCCTCTTAATTGCATGCTCTTCTTTTGATCAGAATGAAAAACTTGATGACTTGGAAACCAAGTATTTTGTTCTAGTTCATGGAGGTGGTTTCGGTGCTTGGTGTTGGTATAAAATTATTGCTCTTTTGGAAGAGAGTGGATTTAAAGTCACCGCCATTGACCATGAAGGCTCTGGAGTTAATTCCCTTGATGCAAACAAAATTACTTCCCTTGCTCATATGTGAAGCCACTTTCTAGTCTTGTTGAGAGACTTGGCAACGAAGAGAAGGTGCATTTAGTTCTATTTTAACGCTGATTATTTTATTTTGATTTGATGTTTTAACGATCAGTCTGAAATAACATTACTTACCATGTAAAATTAACAATCGATATTTGGGTAGAGAGATGATAGTGGGAAAAATAGTATTGCCAACCTTTATGTGAAATCACCACACCATGGCATGACGTTGTTGGGATCTTATGGAACTAAACTTTTACAGCAAGCCATTTTCAATTTCAGTCAAACATTGTTTATGCTTACCTTGAAAATCATGAGTATTCCAAATTCATAATTAGAGTCTTGATTCGATAATCGAGAGAGCCAATTTAATAATGAATTATAATCTAGTTAGTAATTCAAAAATTAGTAGGATGTGCTCAGTATTAAGTAGCATACATTACTTGCGTATTATGCATGATCTCTTATTTATATAGCTGTCTTTCAGATTTGTGTTTCATCTGTAGATCCTTCAGCATTTTTACTTGCAGTGGATGTTGGTGCTCATATGGTTGGTTTATGATTTTGAACCAAAATTAATTTCATCCACTTATTAAGCTAGCTATATGTAGTTGATGAGTAGCAACTCTTCAAATACGCAGATAGAAATTGGCAAATACAATTATTTCTATGAGACAGGCAGAATATTCTCTCCAAGGTAGGTAATCAAAGAACAAACAAGCTATAGATATACTTGTAACTAATGACATTCAGATATATGCATAGATAGTAAAGCTAACACACATTTTTATTTATGTATTGTACCGAGAATAGCCATAACGTTGACAAATACGTTTAGTATCTTTTTTATAGTTTCATGTTCATGTATGTTAGATAGCTTTTGGTGCTAATATTACATTAAATCAATATGGACTGTGCATTTAAGTATGATAGAAATACTGTGCTTTCAGTACTGATATTACATTAAATCAATATTGACCATGCATTAAATCAATTGTGGAGATGAAAGTGTAATTGTCAGCATATTTAAATTATCAGGACATGTGTGTAATTCTAACTGTTGACCGTTATACTTGTCTACAGGTAATTAGCATTTCCGAAGTGAAGAACAGCTGCATCAAAGAATTGTCGGTAATTAAGCCATGAGCAGGACTTCAACTGTTATATATATTATAATATTTTGTTTGTACTAGGTCGGAACCACTTCTTTCGAAAGCATTGATTTATAATTAAAGGAACTCCTTCGAAACCCCTTTTTCATTTAAAACTAACATGGCAACCCCTTCGAAAGCCATTATAAACTTCTTTCAAAAACATATGTATCGCCTAAGTCGAAAGCTTAGTAAAACAAAGGCAGACGCTTATCTTTAAAAAAACAAACTGAGGTAATGACCTTATTGGAAGCTATGCTTTCGACACCATACCTTTCGCCTTTCTCCAATCCACTGCGTATCATCTAGATGATACCATGTGTATTGAATTTAACTTAAGGGGGTTTCGACATAGTCGAAGGCAAAAGGTAAGGGCAAAAGGTACTCCGAATAGAGGCGAAACCTATATTTCTGGATTAAATACTAAATTAAGCAACTTATATAAACTAACCTGCCTACGTGTAAATTTATTATTGGTTGCCTTAACTTTTCCCATGCTTTTCAAAACTAACCACCTTTTTATTTTGGATAAGTATCAAACTTAAACTTTTGCAAATAAAACCTTCCTCTTTATTTACACGTAAATCACTTTGATCCTCTTCTCAAAATAATTTATTTTGTATATCAAATCAGTTAAGAAAAATCATCAAAATTCACAGAAATTTACTTTGATCATGTTATCTAACATATCAAAAATTTCAAATCCAAATTCTCAATATATTTTCTGAAATAAATTATTAAACCCAACGTGCTATATTTTCATTCAAAAATTCATAATAATCTTTCCAAAGCTTGGAAAATTATCAAACTTAAAACCCAACTCTAAAATCATGTTTTGCATAACATATAATTTTTCCATGGCATTTAAACATCAATATCACATGGTTTTGATCTAAAACTGTATGAACCATTATTTAAACAATCTTGTTTAAATTTAAACAAACCATAATTCATGCATATCATCATCAAACATCATATATTTGAATTTAAACTTAAATCCGAAACATATATTTAACAAATAGAGATGAAAATTATCATCCACCTTAATATTTGATATAAAAAATGGATTGAGATGAGTTTGATTCCCCTTGTTACTTTCTCTTCTTTTTCTTTGAATTTCCTCTTTTTTTTCCTTTTGATGGTCGGCCTCATATAAATTTAAACAAATAAATAAACATATAAATTCATGATACTTGGAATTAGACCTAAATCAAACACACAATTGAACAAACAAATAAAAGAAGTGCTGAATCTATTATTATTAGCGTAAATAATATATGAACAATATATAAGAAGGACAATGAGATATTATAAATATATTAACAACATGAGCGTGCAACTGATTCAAGGGAAGAATATAAAGATTCAGATCATATTTCAAATTCATACAGGTGAAAAAGATACAAAAGGTGAAGGATTCAAGAATATAAACATGATGAATTTGTATATAAAAAACATAAGGTTACCTTGAGATGTAACCAAGAGAAACACCTTGAATGATGAAAAGATTCATAGATTTAATGAATCAATCTCCGGATCTTATAGCAATCAAGAGAAAACCACCCCGTTTTATTTTGTTTTGTTTGATTTTTTGCTGTTTTAGAACCCTAGCCCCCATGAAATTTTTGACCGAGGAAAGATCTAGGAAGGAGAGCAAATGACAAAGGCAAATGAAAATAAAGGAAGAAATACATATGTCAGTGAAGATATGTTGATTCACCTTCCTTTAATTAAGACTTACCTTTCCATTTCAAAAACGAAAAACTCCTCCTCTCCCATAAGCTATGACCATCCATATCAAGCGTGGTTTGGTCCTTGACTTATTCTAAAACCAAATTAGTATTAATCCCATTTAAATTCAATTTAATTGTTTTTATCGATATCGAATATCGATACGCGCATTTATAACTTTTATATATGCACTTTATTAAATAATAATGGTATTCAAAAAAACCAAATAATTCTTTTATAAATTAATATTTTGCAAATATTAATTAATTTATTTTATTTTAAGCCCCTTTTAGTATTTATTCTATCTAATCAAATTTAAATACTTTACCAACATCGTATATCGATACGCACGTGTATAACTTTTATATATGCACCTTTTTAAATACTAATGGTATTCAAACAAATTAAACATGATTAAATAACTAATATTTAATACATATTAATTAAATTAATTTTCAACGATTAAAAATTAATTAAATTGTATGATTTATTCAAAATTTTCATCGTTTCGATTGTGTGACTCAAATGTGTAAATTCAATCAGCAATTAATATTGAACAATTTGAATATTAACGTTCATGCGTCCCTTAGCTTTTGGTGTAACATTTTGGCTGAATTTATCGCTTATGCATCTTTTGGTGAAATCTAATTTTACTTATTATAAGTCATATCTGGTCATAACGATTATTCACACTAATTCTCTTCATCAAAACTATATCACATTAGGACTTATGAATTTGTTTTTTAGTCAAAATTCCAACATCATCCAATTTCAACTTTGTAAGTCCAAAAACAAAGTTCGTGGTTCAATAATAATATTTCTTATTAACCGTACTACTCTGGCTAGAGATTTTGACTTTAAGTTGACCACTGTTGACCGTGATACTAACCTCATATAATCGAACAATTCTCTATTGAATAGTGTTTCACTTCCAATGATTCAAATCATTCCAAAAATAGTCGTTGAATGGACATCATGCTATAATTTAACTATAATTAAAGCGGAATGTCCACATTGAGGTTCCACGGTATTCTCAAGTCGGGCGAACTGTGTAACATTGTCACTATGAGATTCTTATTTTATTATTATTTAAATAAAAGGAAAAAAACAAAATAAAATTTGGAACAATCTTGTTAATAAGTCAGTATTTATATTACAAGATTTAGATTTGAATGTTTACATATAAATTGTTATTTGAATAAAATTTTGAAATAATTTCATCAATTAATTATAGTTGACAACATAATATGATGACTTAACTGTCTTATGTTTAAATTATTCTAAAACAAATTTTGCTAATTAAAACAAATAGGGAAACATTAATTTAACCATTAATTTCTTGTTTTAAAATTGTGTCTAGCTAGACTAGTACTATATCTTTGTTAAGGCAAACGTTGTAATTCACAAACTATTTGGATATGATATTTATTTTGTTTTATTTCAAATTTTGTTTTTTTTTGTGTATTTAACTTAAAGGTTCAAAGGGGGTTTTACATAAAATAGAGTAGTCAAATTTTGAACTACTTTAATTAGATATTGTATTCATCGATTTATTACATGTAATATAAATAAAGTCTATTTCAATGTAAACCACTATACAAGATATTTATTTATGTATACATACACACATACAAATACACACACATATACACACAAAAAACACACACACACATGTACATTTATTTAATAAAAAAAAACTTTCTTGTTTTGAATCACAAAGGCATATATAAAAGGGGAATGTGTCTGTTGCGGTGTAAATTCCAACACCTAAACGACGTTCATATTAACTATGTTTACTTCTTATTTGTTGCACTTGCACTTCTACACATTGGAACATTTGATGCGCTTATCATAATACACAAATAATTTAAAAATTAACTTAAACTAATTTTAGACAATCACTACAAGGTACACAACGATTTTCGACGGCTCCCAACCGTCGGCAGTCGTCGAAAATCCCATCGGAATACAGAACTCGGATTTTGTCCATTTCCGACGGAATCCACGACGACGTTGCGACGGCATCCGGCGGCTTTTTCGTTGGCAGTTCCGACGTTTTTTCCGGTGGTCCAGACGTCCACATGGCTTGAAAACTCGCCAAAGAACCATCGAAAGCCGTCAGAATATTCGACGGGTAAACCGTCGGAAGCCGCCGATATTCGTCGGAGTTTTTCGACCAATATGCCGTCAGGAGCCGTCGGAAATTTGGGTAAATACCAATATACCATAACCAGTATCAAATGCTTCAATAATTTGCACCTACTACATGGACAACGAGTTTCTACGTTGTTTCCATTATTACTTAAAGCGAATTCAATAAAGACGTGTACACCATTTTGAAAATGTTCACTTATTGAGCCTCCAATTTCTCTTCTTTGTTGGTACATCCAACTCCGATCGATAAAATAATTAATTATTTTTCCTACTTTAAAACATAAAAACGCATTAATCATTTACGTATTGACATTTTATTTTTCAATTAAATCATACATTTAAATTTTCGCAAATATATAATATTATTCTATTTAATTTTATTTTCAAATGGATTTACCCAAATTAGATGAATATAATCTACAATTTTTAGGTTATTATTTTACACTTTGATGGTTGGTCATCCTACTTCCCATTACAAAAACAATAGTAATTATATTTTGTAAATCATTTCATTTTAAACGATTCAACAAAATTTCGGTAGCACTTCCCCTTTGTCTTTGTATCGTATACGTATGCGTGTACAAGGGGAACAAAAAGAAAGTGTTGTCGAAATTTTGTGAACCGTTTAAAATAAAATGATTTACAAAATGTAATTACTATATTGTGTTTGTAACTTGTTCAATACAGGAACAAATCCGAAAAATATTGTATCGAATGAATATAAACGTCCGTTTTGTGATAAAAAACGAATATACATATAACGATCATATACAATACTTGTCAGACGGGGCCAAAAACTATCTAAGGGACTTATAAAAAGTAAAGCGTATTATACAACAATTTTTACAATAATTTATTTACATTCTAAGAAACGCATACATTAAATTGTCGTCTTAAAAACGCATACACTAAATCATGAGCATCGACTCTAATTAATCCAAACTCGCCCTAATGCACGTATGCATTAATTAATCAACATATATACACCAATTAACGCACATATACACTAAACAGATTATTTTTCTCAACATTTAAATAATAAACAATTATAATAACAACCTAATTAGCATTCAATTGGGTATAACAAACAATCAATGCGGTATTATAAACAACTATAACAACAAATTAACCTTAATTTACCAAATCAAAATTAAATAGGGTTTATAAATTAAACCTTCTTGCAGAGAAATAGCTAATGGAGAGAGTTGAAAATTGAAGATGGAAACTTGCTGACGGCGTAAAGGAGGTGTTGGAGGAGGTGAAGGAGGAGATTGGGGAGGAAGATAATGAAGAAAACTGTTGGCCCGCGGCTAAGATATTCGCGACTTTGCGACGACTTCCGACTACCGCAGACGGCTGTATTTGCGATGGCTTCCAACGCTGTCGTCGGCTAGTTTATTTTATTTTCATTTATGCTACGGCAATTTCTTGTCGTCGGAAGCCGTCGCAAAAAATCGACGAGCCGTCGGAGACCGTCGGAAATGGGCGTCGCAATAAACAGTGTTTCCAGTAGTGAATTGTAATAAAATGAAGAGTTTGTTTAAAAGAAAATTTAGAAAAGTTCTAAACAATTTAGACCACATAGCCCCAATAAAAATCCAAAAGGAATATTTTTTTGAGGTTTACCTAAATTACCCCGCTTCTGACTGCCCCGATTCCAACACACATCACATATCATTTAAATTCAGTATACTATAAATTAATTATATCATAGATGCACAATATAAGAAAAATATAATAGAAAGATAACACATTTTACTTTGAACAAGATTGATTATTGAGTTAGATATATATAACAAATAACATAATTGACCCTTGGGTATACTCCTAACTTTATCAAATTTGACCATGTCGAAATAGAAGATCTCATGTAACAATATGCTATATTCTCCCGACTTGAGAGTGTTGTTGGTCTTAAGTATTTAGACTATACATTGATTATTGTCAATTACATTATTTCATGATCAAGTTATGACTATATTTCGGTGCATGTTGAACTACTTAAAGCAAAATATTATTGGATTTTTGACCATTGACCGAACTCTAAATATCTTAATGATACAATGACGATGAAAAGAAAACTTGCATAAAATATTGTTACAATGGCGTAACTTTATTAAGAATAGAATTTGGATTTTGCCTGAATGATGTATAAGCAACTGAACTCATGTCCGACACTGTACTTTAGCAAAGTCTATACGGGTTTAGTTTTTAATTTGTTCAAATATTACCGGGGATCGGGTTCACACCGGCAAGTCAACACAATCGTGTTGTTAGCAATTACCAAATTCAACTTGTTTGTAAATTAATAACAAAAAAATAATATAAGTGTTTTATTAAGTTTTTATGGATTTAATTATTTTTTTAGGTCCTTACAGAAAATAAGACATGATCATTATATATTAATTAAATTAAATACATGAGTGGAAATAAATATAATTAATATATGATGTTAATTAGGCTCAACATCATAGGATTAAATCCCTAAGGGTGTCGGCCATACCAAGGGAGGAAAGGTTTTGAAAACCTCTCTTAGACCAAGATTAGATCTTGAGTTAACATATCTTTACTACTAATAATGATAATTCAATGAACTAGAATCAAACGTGTCTTTTTGAAATTCCCAAACTACCCTTCATGTGTCGCCTCTTTTACCATCCGCTTGCTAGCCCACGAAAACAATGTCAACCCCAATTCCTAATCCTCCACTACTTCAACTACATCAATGCAATCAACCACTACTGCAACTACATTAGTCGATTGTCCACTAACCGAAATCAATTCTACACCGACGGCGATTTCTACGTCTTCTCCAACGAACCGCATCCATTACAATTTGTAATTAATTAATTAATTATATTATTGCGTTATTATTATATGCTTCTGTTGCCATCGGATGATTTGCAATGCAACATAATTATGTTTCTATGAATTAGTATGGGTTTCTGAACCACCCGCTTCTTCATTTTCCAGTTTTGCAACAGATAGTCTTCTCTTCTTAAAATTTGCACGTACGATAATAACATGTCTTTACTGAAATAGCAGTTGGAATGAAATTTAGGTACTATAATATACACAGGTTTGTTTTAGCACTGGACCAAAAATCGGGTGATCAAAATTTATAACACAGGTGGATTGCTGAGTCAACGCATTGCTTCATCTCAAATTTTGGATGTTGCATATAATCTACAATATCGAATAGCACATTTCTCTACTATTAATAAAGAGAATTCAATAAATAGAATTTCCACGGTGTCCTTTTGAAATTCTAAAAATACCCTCTTTTATCAACGAAATCTCATTATCGGTGAACTATCTCTACCACCATCCTCTTTGCGACCACCCATCAACGGATTTCACTATCAATTTCCAACTAACACCACCAACAACTATTTGAAGCAGAAACGCTGTGACCATCAAAGATTTTGCACTTATATCATATATCCATCCATTAATTTTTTTAAATAAAAACTAAATATCTTTAGCGATTAGATGCATGTATCGTGCAATTTATACTAGTAAGTAAAGTGGAGATAAAATTAGTTGGAGCCTATTGTTGGTATCTACACATCAAGCTAGGAGGAAGAAGAAACTATATATTCATAAAGGAAAAGAAAACAACGTGACATGTCTATGATAGCGTTCGTAGAAATTTTTTGCCCCGTTACCGTTGGGGATGCGTCCGACACGTCGGACGCTCCAACGTCCTATTCCTCGAACCAAGCCCGTACGAGCCGTTAGAGGGAAGAGCAATGTTGGCGTTCAATGCGTCAGACGTGTCTAGCCGTTTTACCCCCCAACGGCTCCTCATCCTTCCTCCTTCCCCTTCTATATATTTTCCATTCACCATCTCCATCTTCAGAACTCCAAACCAGCAAATAACAAATTGTTTCCGTCAAGCCATAACGCTATTCAGGTATATTTTAACACATCGGTTTTAATTTTTTCCCACTCTACATTGTATTTTTTTAAATGATTTCTTAAAATCGGAATGTCAAAACAAAAGGCTCCACATCATTGGACGTCCGACGCTACTTAGATTATCCTAAAATGTGTTGTCGAAGCATATTCTACCTGCGATAGTAATAAAAAAGGAGTGCACAAAGCTATAGTGGAAAAGTTCAACCAAGCTGTGGAAAACATTCTGTTTATTGAATCGATAGACGAAATCAAAATCCGACATAAATATGATAGTCTTAGAAAAGATTGGGTTAAATGGGAAAGTCTGTGCAACAAAATTGGTGCTTGGCTGGGATAATCGTAGAAAAACTGTTACAGGCAACAACGAATGGTAGAGTGATCGTGCAAAGGTATTTTATATGCATTTTTGTGTTCGTAATCTTTTATTAATTTTTTACTTGTAGGAATTTGGAACGATTGTTTTGAAATATAGAAAAGTATTTTTTGACAATTTGAAGTTGATACAACAATTGTTTAAAAGGACGAATGCAATTGGACAAACATCGTATACGTCTGTTACTAACCAAAACCACCGCAACAAAGTACTTCTCTTTCTACATAGACCCAGTTTGATAGAATATGGGCTTTTGAAGAGTTTTTTAATCAACTAGATAAAACGCAAGACAGACAAATTCCAAATTTGAATTCACCAACCAATCTTCTATTACAACAAACTTCATTGCAACAGGCTCTAATCATTGGCTCCTCTTCTGATGCACGTACTGTTTCGAGAAAACATTGTGGAGAAACCGATGAGAAGTTGTACAATATCATTGATGTAATGCACGAGAAACATATGAAAAAATCTCATACAAATTAAGGCAGTCCGAACATAAACAGTGTAGACTCAGGAGAAAATTTTATAAACTATGCAGATATGACTGCGGACGTTCAATATCTTAGAGAATGAGGAGAATTTGATTTTGGTGAAGCAATGATAATTGTTACGCAGTCCGATAATAGAGATTTTATTTAATGCATTTAACAACGACTTAGCAAAAAATTGGTTGTCGTCGGCAGTTGTGAAAAAACGGCATTGAAGAGAGTACCAAATTTATCCGATAAATTAAGGTGGTGGTAATTGTATTTCTGTTGTATTATCTATGCATTTTATCATTATATTTTTTAAAGTATTTTAATTAATTTGAATGTATTTCGATTTTGGTACTGTTATATCATTTTAATTAAACGTATATTACTCAACAAAATAATAGTTAACAAACTATAAATCATCACAACTGAAATAGCTCGCTCAAATACCTTGTTCATAGCGCCAAACGCATTCCTCGTGCACTCAACTTTCATGCTCGAATGCCCCGCTCAGATTCCTCATTTTTATTTGTTAAAAACGCATCCAATGTATGTATGTATATATAAATAGATATTATTTACTATGTTTAAATTTAAAATATAAAATTTAAATACATACGCACACACACGTATGTATGTATGCATGAATGTGTGTGTCTAATATTACCAAGTACATTCATTGGCCTCATAAAATTTAAAGTCATTTCACACTGTCATATTACCTGAAAATGTAGAAGTATTTGGCTGCCAAGTTATGTTCGTTTTTATAGTTCAAAAATGCTAAATTAAAATATCATTATATGAATATGAATATATATAGTGTTATATTCATTTTCATAGTTCATATAATTAATTTTTGGTTATTGCTTCACAAAAAACATTTGACACCAGCAACCATGGTTACCTACCTCCACAGCAACCACCATCTACGCCCAAATCCACCATACTTCACAACTGCACCGCCACAACCATCTCCACCGCATCTCCTAAAAAGTCCAATCTCCCTCTTGAGATGGAAACCCTAATCTATCACCAAGCATACGTTCATCTGCAACCTTTTGTCCCATTCTTCTGCCCCCGGTGTTACTTACATTTCCACATCGTCGTCCATAGTTTCATATAGAATATGAAGCACTTTGGGAAAAATGAATTGGCTATATGGTGTATTTTTGGAATTTTTTTTATTTAGCACCACTTTGTGTTCTAGACGCTTCGATTTGGTATTTTTATGGGTATTGTTATTGACACTCCAGTTTTCGATATGAGAAGGTCAAATTTTGTGAGCACTATATACAAAATTAAATTGTTATGAGAAGTACACATCCTATTAATAAAAAATATATTTTTACCTCTTTTGCCCTTACCGAAAACATCAAAACTATAAACATTTCATTTATTCTCTTCTTCTCCTACATTTTCAAAAAAAAAATAGCGGGAATAAAAAATTCAACCCGATCATCAAAATCTGATCCAAAATTTGTTGAGAAGATGATGTAAAGGTAATTTTTTAACCTGATTTATCATGCGGTTTTTAAAATACGATAAAAATTTAGGGTTAAAAATTATAATTAATTTTTTGTCGATCATAATTAGCTTGTATCATTTTTTTTAACAAAGTATGTATATTGAATGCTTTTTTGGGTAAGAATTCAATCTCGTCCCTTTCATATTTGTAATTTCATCTAAAGATGAGTTGAATTCACCATTATTGATTAACAATTTTTGATAAAATGTTTATGATGATTAAGATAAATTTTAAGGTAAGTAAAAAAAGTGTAATTATGTCAGTTTGATTGTAATTTTATGAGAAAGCTAGTTTGGCCTCGTGCTAAAAGAAAATATTATTGAAAAAATAACCTTCTCAAATACAAATCTGGAGTGTAAGTGACTATATCTTTTTTATTTCCAAAAAAGCCCATGGCCCTCCTGAAATCAAGGGATTCAATCCGACGTTGGTTCCAATTCTCGCACAAATCCGCACCATTATCTTCGGGCCTTCTACCATAGCTCTTTTATTTTTCAAAAGAAAAAAATGTTTTGTCTTTTGAGTCTAAGATGAACAACATCTTCAATCCTTATTTAAATACAATGTAATGTCAACTACACATCATTAATATTTCAAATTATTCAAATTAACTAGGCATTGTCAAGTGAAATGTTTAGTTTCGAACATTCCACTTCACATTGTGAACAATTAAAATTCAAATAAAAAGTATTATTTTACATGTAAATTTTATTTATTTATAATTTAATGGGATATGTAAGCAAAATTGGTGGTACACAAAAATTAATATGGGAGTAGTTACTTTATTTTCCGTGAATGTCTAATTATTTTACTTGAACAATTGTTAACTATAATTGATAAAGAATTCAATTGACAAAAACATCCCAAAGGAGCTGGAGAGGGTTGGAGATGCTCTGAACTTATCTCCTTTGAGTCCTCCTCCGCCTATTTTGGAAAAAGTTTCCACTTGAACTGATTGCTTCCATTTGGAACTGAATAAACAAACAATACAATTGAAAAGGAGAAAGGAGACAATGTCAGAGAAAGCAGCAGTGTGTGTGACTGGCGGCAGTGGGTTTATCGGATCTTGGATCGTCAAACTCCTCCTCGACCGCGGCTATACCGTTCATGCCACTGTCCAAAACCTCAGTTCGATTTTCTCCTTTATGCCCATTTTTATTTAAGCACTCTATAGTCAACAAACCGCTAAATTTCCTTTATTTCTTCTTAGGCGATCCATCCGAAACCAAGCATCTTGAAGACTTAGCGGCCGCCGCGGCCGCCACTGACCGCTTACGACTCTTCCAGATCGAACTCCTCGACTCTGCCTCCATCCTCGCCGCCGTTACTGGAACCTCCGGCGTTATCCACGTGGCATCTCCATGCATCGTCGAAGAGGTCAAGGACCCCGAACGCCAACTCCTCGATCCTGCTATAAAGGGAACACTTAACGTGCTGAGCTGCTCAAAGCAGTGCGGTGTGAAAAGGGTGGTGTTGACGTCATCCATTTCAGCAATTGTGCCGAGTCCAAATTGGCCTTCTGCTGTTGTCAAGGATGAGACATGTTGGGCTGATGAGGAGTATTGCAAAAAGAACGGGGTACTACCTTTTGTTTGTGGTATTGGTTAATTGTTTTCAAAGTCGGCTATACTTTAGTTTTAGAAGAGCATTTCTATATACATGCCATTTGCATTAACTTTAGAACTGCCAACGGATACTTTCGGATGGGTTCGATATTGATAGTCTCATATTCGCATCCACATCCAAAAAAAATTCAAATATCGAGTATCTGTGGATGCGGACGAAGATCATAAATATATCATATCCGCCGACGATCGATAAATCAATAAACAAAAATAGAAAAGTTTGGATAATTTTTTTTTCAATCTCATTAACTATAAACGTATGAAATAACCAAATATAACGATACTAAATAGTTTTGAGCAGTTCATATGCATTAAATGCATATAATATAAACTAATAAACATGGTTCACGGTTTTGGTCGACGGGTTAAAAATCTAGTAGTTTCATTCCGGTTTTGATGTTTACTGGACCGGAATTTGTTAACTAAACCATTCCAGTTGACATTGAAGAAGAAATTAAAAGGAATAGTTTTCATCATACAAAAGCAAAGAAATATTAGATTTATTGCAAATCAATAATAAGAGCAGAGATTTGCGAGAATCAGACCCAAAAATGAAGGAAAAAACATTGTTTCTAAGTATGCACTCTGAATTTGAGCATCTCGAATCGAGCAACCTGTTGAATTAGACAACCTCGAGCTTGCGTGTTGATTAGGTCGAAGGATTTTTGGACAACGGTTTGGAACTGAGAGGGCTTGCTTGTGTTTGATGAAGAACAAGGAACTTCTAGGGCTTCCGCTAATGATATGGTATTGGGCTCTTGTTATAATGAGCTTGTGTCTAAATGAATTTGTAGTGTTCATTTGATTTGGAGCCAAATTTAGCTTTTTATGGTTAAATGCAAATTTGTACTCTAGTTTTTATTTAGGTTAAACATGCCCAATCAAATAGAAAATATAGTTTGAGGATAAAAAGATGGATTTTTAGCCTTAAATATAAATTTTCAATATTCATTGATGTTTTTACTTGAAAAAATTTATACGAAATTTGAAAAATAATGGAATTCCTAGAATTTCTGAAACAGAACCTTGCTAATAACTTAATAAAACATCAAATGTATATCTTTCATTGTACTAAAGTACACATAATATAAACTATATTCTTAGCAAAAACCGGAAGTGTAATTTTTGGATGCGCATGCATTCATATCCGCATTTGTATCTTTTTTTTTTGGATATCATATGCTTATCCACTTTTCGGATATGGTTGCAGACAGATTTTGGATTTTTCGGGTATCCATTGACCAATAGAACTAAATTTTACCTGATCAAGAAAATCAAAATTTATTTGATTTTCCCGCTTCCTTTTACTTGGTTAGAAAAAATATGTGAAAAAGCATTATACACCTGAAGAACTTGATTGCAACAAATTTTTTTGGATGGACATTGAAATTCCTTCTAGTTTGAGTGACTTTTGAAAGGAATAAAATCAGGCTCTGAAGTTCCAATCAAATTATTGGACATAACAGTTTGTATTTTCTTTAGTAAAATGACTGGTATTGTCATTTGTTTATATAGAAATGTTGTTTAGAATATTTGCTGCTAATTTGCACCCATCCTTTTTCTTTATAACCCCATTAAAAAACTAAAAGTTATAGTTGTTATTTTATCCTTTTCATTTCATTTACTGCATTTTGTTTTAGAAAAACAATGAAGCAAATTCAATAGTAGAGAGAAAATGACATGCTTTTGAAGACGATGATGTTCATTTTCATCCGCAAGTACAATGATTTTAGTGGAAAACACTTCTGTGCTTGTTGACAATTTTTTTTGTTGTCGTTCAAGTTTTCGTCCCTCTCGCTTATTCTCAAGATTTATGGCAGTGCAAAGTGGGGTAGGTTTGTAATTGAAACATCTTCTGTTGGCTACTAGAAATCGTTAGAAACACAGTGCATATAAAGCTTGAAATGAGTAGACACCTAGTACATATGAAGCTTTGATGAGTAGAAACCTACTGCATAAGAAGATTGGATTGTGAAGAAACCCAGTGCATGGGAAACTTGAATCGAGTAGAAAAACCTGAAGGAAGTGAACTAGGAAATGATCTACATGGTTAAAAATGCAGCAACCCTTGCACTAATCGTCCAACTAGAGAACAGCTGTTTGAGATAAGTATGGAATATTCAATATTAGCGCTTCGCCCTAACGTGATACAGGTACATCTGAACAAAAAATGTAATACACATCAGGAAGTAAGTAAACAAAGATGCATGCTTTAGTTTTAGATTTTATTTCTTTATTCATTTTTGTGAAAGATTTCTGAGGGAAAAAATGTGATTCCCTGAGGATTTTATATTTCTTTACTATAAAGGAAAGTAAGGTAGAAGATGGAAGGTGAAAAAAATAGAGGAAGGAGCAAATAAAAATATTATATGGTAGATTGGGAATATATTGGGGTGGAAAAGGAAATACGGGGGTCTGCAAGTTCTTTAAAAGGAAAATATAGAACAAAAAAGGGTGGGAAATGCAATTTCCGACGGGAATTGTTAAAAGAAACTATCTAGTTAAGCGGAATAGAAGTTAAGGGAATTTTTGAAAAACCGTGTTTATAAGATGAAATTTTATCTTTGCATGATTTGTTATATAAAATTACTACCCATTTTTCTACTATACCCTTCTCACTTTATTCCCCATCTTCAAAATCACATTTTTATTCCTTTCAAAATTCAAAACACGCTCAACTCCATCCACCACCCACCATACTTAATGTGTTCCATCATCCTCTGCTCGTTGCTCTGTCGCACCGGACTTCCACTCCTCCACGCCTGACCTCTTTTCTATCATGTATTTTGCCAAAATCCAAAACCCTAATTGATATATACACTAATTTGTTTAATTTGTGGTAAATCCAGTAACCATGTACAGTTGTGTTGGTGGAGATTTAGACGGAGGTTGAGGAAATGGAGTCTGAGAATGACATCGATATGGTTCCTCCTCCAAGATCTTAATTCTTATCAGTTTATAAGATTTAAAACATAAAGGGAGATATCTGATTTGAAACAAGATTTAAATCGTAAGATTTTAACATTTTTGATAATAATGTTTAATACAAATAGATGATATAATTTGTTTGATACTTAAAGTTATGTTTACTTGTGCAATTTTTGTCGTTTTATTATGCTTTGTGTTGTCTACAGTGCAAGTCGCCTAACATGTTTTGATCTTTGTATTTGTCCTTGATTTGGAGGATTTGAAGGATCTTGATTTGGTTTTGCGATATAGATCACCAATTAAGGATGGTTATGTAACTGTGTTGTGATTTTGTTATTAATAGGAGCTTGAATTTATTAGGAATTAAATACATAATATAAAGGGGTTTTTAGGCTCAAGGAAAAAGTTGAAGAAAAATTTAGTTGTAGGGACAAGAAGTTTCATTTTTAGGCTGAAGGACACTTTCTAGTGTAAATCACAGAATGATAGTTGTAACTATCATTTTCTGTTTACACTAAAATGTGTCCTTCAGACTAACAAGCAAACTTGTTGTCCTAAGACTAAATTTTTTTGCAACTTCTTCCATGTGCCTATTTTCCTGTAATAATATATAAAAAACATGAGGTCCTTTAGGATTAACATTTCTATTTATAGGGGACCTAATACAATAGTACTAAGAAAAGCTTCATACCTACTACAAATTAGATTAAATTTCTAGTATTTGTTAAGCATTCATTTAAAGCTATTAATTTAATTAATTAACATTCGGGTTTAAATGAAACTTTAGAACCTCGCATGCGCGCGCGCACACACACTCCATTTGTTTGTTTTATACACACACACAAACATCTGTAACTCCATTCGTTTGTTTTTTATACTACAACTTTGCAACTATAAATTTATAAAGATCTTAAGCTATTAAGTTTTTTGTGTGAAATACTGGAACAAAGTATGTAAATGAGTATTATAAGACAAAGATTGATGATTTTTTTATGGGGTGCATTGAGTAAATTTGAAGGTTCTTATGGAGTTGGCCAATGAACAAACAAACATAGTGCAAGAAAACATTAATATATAAAAGTGAATGACCTGAAAAATGAACCCAAGAGGTGCATGATTGTTTTTAACATGCATTTGCATACTTCAAAAGGTGTATATGCTACCATTGTCATTCGAACATTGTACCATATTGTTTTCAACTTGGTGATTAACCTCTTGGCCACCCCCGAGAGAATAAAGAACCAAAGATTGAAAGAATAAACCCTACGTGATGTTTGTATGTCCTTAACACGCATCTAAATACTTTGATGAGTGTATATGTGATTTGAATTGTGCACCTTTATCTTTTCAACTTGGCAGTCAACGCTTGGCCACCACTTGGGATTAGAAAACATCAACATATAGATACAGTAAAAAAATATAAATTATTTGATTTTCTTCAAAATGCATGTTATTGTGCAAAGTTGTGGCTTAGTTGGATGCTAGAGGATTTTGTGCAATTAATAGTTGTGACTTAGGTCTTGTACAAAAATAAACCAATGATTTTTTATGGGTTTGGAATCCGGATGCAGATATGGTACCCATTATCGAAAACATTGGCAGAGAAGGCTGCGTGGAAGTATAGCAAAGAAAATGGTATTGATTTAGTGGTGGTGAATCCAGGAACAGTGATGGGGCCCATTATTCCACCGAGAACTAATGCTAGCATGGCAATGATGGTTTACCTGCTTCAAGGTAGTACTTCACAGTTTTCCTTTATTTTTTGCATTGCTTGTTTGTTTATTACAACTTCGTCGATATCAATTGTCTTGATTATGTTTAGTTGAAGATTGAGTTTGATAGTTTTTGCTTGTAATGTTTTCAATGGTTGGGTAATATCACTTTTACTTGGTGAGGTTGGCTCAATTTTAATATGCATTGACGATTATTAATGATTGTAGTTTATGCTACTTCGGAATGACTGAAATAATCGTTCAGTTTATATTTAGAGCATGGCAAACATATAGTCAAGGTTATATAACATATTTAGAGCTTTGTGAACATATATTTATGGTTATATGACTAAAGTTTAGATAGACCCATCAATGGATATTTTCGGATGCGGATAGTCCAATATCTGCATGCATATTCAGAGTCGTTTTTTTGGATATCGGATACTCCATATGTGGATGCGGACATATGTATATATATATATTATCTTATCCGCTGAAAATTAATGAATTTAAAGATACAAATAGAAAATTCCACTTTTAACATAAATTTGTTTTGGTCCTGATGATTTTAAACGTACAAAAGATTTAAAAAAATGACAATAAAAGTAATTTTGAGTAGCAAATATGCATATACACACAATATATAAATTATTATTATAGTAAAACAATAAATACATGTTGTTCGTTATACTAAAATGCACATAATATAAACTATTATATTAACACAAACGGATAATTTTCGGATGCAGATAACTTCATATCCGCATTCATATTCGTTTTACGGATATATATGCGGCTGGTTTTCGGATATTTTGGGTATCTATTAACAAACTTTATCTTAGACAGACTATGTATGACAGACAACCTCCGTATTGGTGATTGAAGAAAACGGAATTTATGCACTAACTGATCGTACCTGTTTAGGTGGTCATGACAACCATATTGTTGCCTCTTATTTTTTTTATTTTTTTTAACCACTTTTTTGTTTTGTTTTGTTTTTTTGTTCTTTCTTGTAACGTTGTGGAAAAAGCATGTATTTTGGATTTTAGACTAGTACTTAGATTCAACTGTAGATTCTGAAGATGCAACCCATCTACATGATACGAGACAAAGAAACTGGCCAGTCCTGGATCTTAATAACAAATGAAACCAAGGGTTTAGGTGGTCATGACAACCAGATTGTTGCCTCTCTTTTTTTTTGTTTTTTTAAACCTCTTTTTTTTTCTTTTTCTTTTTTTGTTCGTTCTTATGACATTGTGGAGAACGCGTGTATTTTGGATATTAGACAAGTACTTAAATTCGACTGTAGATTCTGAAGATGTAACCCATCTACATGATACGAGACAAAGAAACTGGCCAGCCCTGGATCTTAATAACAAATGAAACCAACAGGGTTTGGATGTATTAGGCAATAACAAAGATGTATGTATAATTTGTACAATACCCTTGTAGCTAATTTTTGTGGAAAATAATGTCCTAACTCCATTCTGTAACACCCCTTGACTTTTAAACCTTCTTTATAAAAAAATCACCTAGAATGCCCACGACATACTCTGACAATTTTCTTTTAAATCCTTGATTACCAAGTTCATCTTCTGCTGAAAACATTCTTCGTATTGCACTGAGTTAAGGGATTAAACAATATTCATCGAGATTTGATTGCAGTCTAATTAATTGTGTGATGAGAGTCAAATCCTTGTCTTTGTCACAATTTTTTGTTTGCAAAAAAACAAAATAAAAACAATTATAATGAGAGTTGCACTTTGAGTTTGGTAAAATTGCCTTTTTATTCATATATTATTTACAAATTGATTTAGAGGTCATTAATTTGCAAGTACGTTATCTTCAGATTTTGTTGATATATCTATTGCCTAATAACTGCTTATCATCCAAATACAGGCAGCACAGAGTCATATGAGAACTACTATATGGGACCTGTTCATGTAAAAGATGTCGCGTTGGCCCACATTCTTGTGTATGAAAATCCATCGGCAGTGGGAAGACACCTTTGTATTGAATCTATCGCACACTTCAGTGACTTTGCTTCCAAAGTTGCAGAGCTTTATCCAGAATACAAGATACCTAGGTAAATAAATTCATCTAACAATGTTGTATATTAATATCAGGGAGCAAAATATAAGTATAACTCATAGTATATTGGTGAAATCTTATAAGGTTGCCCATGTATTGTTTATGTAGTTTTCCCAAAGATACTCAGACCGGCCTACTGAGGGCGAAAAATGCCTCAAAAAAGTTGATAGAGTTGGGCATGAACTTCATCTCCATGGAGGAAATTATTAAGGACTCGGTTGAAAGTTTGAAAAGCAAGGGATTTATTTAGTAAGATTTTTGAAAGGAACGTTGTAAGCATGTATGGATTATTATGTATGAAATATAATGTATTATGATGAGAGCGTGAGGCAGCAACGTTGTAATATTATGTTCTTTTGGATGGATATAGCAACGTAAGCTATTATGTTTGAAATGTAGAAATGTTTTCCAAGAATATCAGAATGTGCAGTTTCTTTAATCTTGTTATGTGATGGTCATGATAGACCACGCATTGTGTGTTCCATATGTGCACATTTCTGTCAGATTTTGTTCAACATTGGGTGCTCCATGCTAGTTACACACTTTATTTTTTATCATGTGTTCGAGTCATAACTTTGGTATATGCTAGTTTTCTGTTTACTTATTTATAGTTTCAGTATTATTGTTAATATCCTTTTTGAAGTAGCTTTATTTTTCATGGTTTTACTTTACATTCATACATTTAATATTCTACATATTTGCGTCCACGGCTATACTAATTATTTAATTCTTCATGAGACTTGTGGACATTTTCTTTGAAATTTTACAGCAAAAAAGGCCTAGCTTGAGTAGCGCAGTTTAAATCTAACAAAACGTGAAGGGTAATGGCGAGAGTTCAATTAATATCAGCTGTCATAAATTAATACGTCAAAATTTATAAAGTAATCCCCCACTTAAACCCTGTCAACGGTAATATAAAGGGAAAAAAGAAGCAGCTCGATATTGCAATGCAAAAGGTCAGAAACGTAGTTAAAATCATTCATGTACCATTAAAGCGCTAATGGTTTTAGTCATAAATTTTCATCTAATATCACGACTAACAGCAAATGCAAAAAAATTTAAATTAATACTTGTTGGGGTCCTTTTTGAAAAAGAACACCCTCCGAAAAATGGCGTATGCTGCTTGATGTGGAGGGCACACGGTATTCTTTAGTAAAAGGCGAAAGAATAGTTCGCTCTGTGCTCACCACGCAGCTGCGTTGCTTTATCATCACAATGCCTGTGCTACTTTATAACTCAGCTTTTACTTGCCTAGTAATATTTACGCTGATGTGGGACTAAAACAAGCAAATTTCACTGCTCACCATTTCATAGACTGATTACCTAAACCTTCCCTGATTTCTTCTTCTACTTCGCTAGGGCTCTTAACCAATTTTTAAAATGCAAGTTTTCTGCCTTCCTACTTCGGTTTCATTTTTTTTATAAAATAAAAATAAAAATTTGTTCTACTTCTAATAACATATGCGCTGAATTAACTACCCTAAAGATCATCATACACGTTTGCCACAATTTCTCAGTAATTTTATCTTCGTTTTGATGCTTTATGATAATTCCCTCGTAATAATTTGCTATGTTGTATACTGGGTTTACAAATGATCACTTTTGTTGTTCGACCATCAATGTCAGCGTTTGATTTTGAAAATCCTGGTTATTTACAGTGGTAATAAAATTGGGTAACCAGATGAACGTATAATAGTGCAATTAAAGAGATTTTGTTGGATTCATAATGTAGTTTTTGTTTACAGCTTTCAGATTGATGGCAGTATGTAAAGTTTACATGAAACATTGACGTCTATAATACCAAGGAATTATTCATCTACAACAATTTTGGTAGCAGAACTTTCAAACTATGTCTTTCGGCTAGTTGAACTTACTAATTTAACGTTTAGTACATTCGTTTAGTTAGCTTATAGGTCAGAAAGAAGAAGAAGAAGAAGAAGCAATTTCAACCCTAACACTATCAAGCAAATGAATCAAAAAACTGAGCATCCAACTTCAATTCCTAACCCTGTTAGTAACGCATAGGGGAATAAGTGGTAGACCGGAGTAGCCTGTTGATATTTGGTTTTGGGCGTGACTGAGTGTGAGAGTAAGTATAACATAGTGTTTAGATAATACAAAGATAATAAAAGATGTGTAAGAGTGAGTATAACTTATTATGTTCCGGTAACAACCATTTATGCAGAATAAAGTGTAATATTGAACCAGCCTTTATTAATTAGTTGAATTTATAAGTTGAATTGATGCATTTTTGTTATAGCTATATCAAAAATAGCACTTGACAATACGTTTTTTCATGGTTTTGGAATGATCCGCCACTTAATAATGTTAGAAATGAATGAGTTAGTGGAGAGATTTGGGAAGAAGAAAGCATTATACAAAGTCCCACATCGAATAGTATTTGTACCAATTCTTCTATATATACTACAATCCAACATAGTATATCAAACAAAAGGAGAATTATTTTGTTGGTTTAAGGGTCGCAACATTTCCAACAGTCACGACCGCTCCGAATAAGCACCTCCTCCAGCCTATAAATAGGTGGCCAGAATCCGAGAATTATTCATTCAATTTTTCCTTGATTTCTGTTCCTTCTTCCTACAAGATCTGTTCTAGTTGCTATAACAGGAAATTTTCCTCAAGGACAATTTTTAGGGCTTTTTTTACCATAAGGACAGTCCGTTAATTATTTTCTCACAAGGACACACGCACGTATTTTTCTTCCAGCTCACTTTCACGCGCTTCTTCCTCTTCTTCTTCTTCGTTTCGATCAAATTTTTCTTTCGCGATCCAATTTACTCTTGCAATCAAAATATCGATCAACCTTGCTTGATCATTTCAATTTCATTCTTCTGAAAATTATAGTTCATCTATTATATTTTTCTCATGCGCGTTTGTCGACCTCTTTCTTTTCATATTTCTACCGTGATCTCGTTTTTTTTCAAAGTTTTAATACAAAGTTATTTGGGTTGTATATAAAGTTCTGATAGAGTGGAAAAATATTATATTTTATGTTCAGTTTTTGGGTTTTATTTTTATTTTTTTTCTTTTTATCATTTTGTTTATTATCAGTAACTAGGTATCAGTTTTGTATACGGTAGGTATCAGTTTTGTGAAATTGAATAATTAATGTTCTACATTGAACATATTTTTACTAATGTTTATTTTTTATTTTCAGTGGAGATAACAGTCTTCTTTGTCTGTTTGTGTTGAATAATAACACTTTTAACACTGGATGTCTATTGATTGCTCTTTGTATGATTTGAAGAATGAGATATAAGCTTGTGATGATTGGAAAAGTATCATTGATTGGGTTGTATATAAGCTTGTGATAGAGTGGAAAAATATCATATCTTAGGATCAGTTTTCTGGTATTATTTTTATTTTTTCTTAGTATAATTTTTTTTGATTATCAGTAACTAGGTATCATTTTTCTGAAATAGAAAAACTAATGTTATAAACTGAACATGTTTTTACTAATGTTTTTTTTTTTGCATTGGTGATAATGTGGCACAGGTAGACCATCAGCTAAGTCTAAAGGAGGATTTTCATATTTTCAGAACAAACATAATAGATGTGGCGAGTGCAAAACAGCTTGGTTATAATAAATGGAATTGTCAAGCTTCGAAGATGATATGATTTGATTTTTCATTTTGAATTTGTTCATATTAATAAGTGGATGTGTGACTTGTTTTGGTGGTTTATTGTAATTGGACCTTTTGTTATTAATTTGTATTCAGTATAGCATGGAATTTGTTATAAATGGAATTTGTTATTAATTTGTGTTCACTTTATTGTCAGTGGATGTATTCAGTTTTAGTATCAGTTAAATGTTTTTACAGTATTAGTTCTGGTGTATGTTTTTATAAGTAAGAGCAGCTTTGTTTTAAGAACATAACATCATTACTTCATAAGTATCAAATTGCAACAGAACATCATTACTTCACAAGTACAAATTTCAACAGAATTACATTACTTTACAACCATCGAATTTAATTGTGAAACATCAAATTTAATGGTACAAGCATATAGTATGCTTTGAATTAAAATATTTAACAGTTTTACTACCACACTTAGTATCGATTTGTGTATGAATTTTTGCGTTTGTAGCTATTACTTTAAGATATATTTGCTAAATATTTTGTTTTATTTTTTATTATGTAGTTATCTTTTTTGTTTTCGTAGGTGTTCAGAAATAAACAGTTACTACAGTTGCTAAATTTTTGCGTTTTGTTTCTGTAGGTATCAGTTTCTCTTATGTGGGTATCAGTTTTGTTTCTGTAGGTATCAGTTTCTTTTATGTAGGTATCAATTTTCTCCCTGTAGTAACTGTTTATTTCTGAACTAACTGTTTTTGAAATTGAGAGATAATATTTTTCAATATTTTGTTATGAATCATTTTTTTCAAGTAGGTTGCTCAACCTTTCTGCATATACAACAAATTACTTCTTTGGCTTCACTGTCCAAAAACCCAACTCATCTGCCATGGCCTGACTCCAATCCACCTTCCTCGACCAACACAATCATCGCCAACAACTCGCGACCTCAACCTCGACCAAACCGCGACCTAATCAAAATTTTCTCCTCACCGCCTCCTGCAAAACACCAACCACAACCGCGACATCAAACACAGACTCAAAGAAACTGGAAATTGTAATTTTGATTTTGGGAAAGTGATTTTGGTTTTGGGGAGACTGTGGAAATTGATTTTGCTTCTGAACAATTGAACGAGAAATCGATTTGTTTTGATTTAATTTTATTTTTAAAACAAAGTTTGTCGATTTCTGAGTGAAAGCGAGAAGGAGGAGACGAGCAGAATTCTTTGTTTTGTTTTAATTTGTATTTGGGCTTTGGGCTTTGTCCTTACGGTAAAAGTTTTTTGCGTGTGTCCTTCTGAGAAATTATTTACTTTACTTTGTCCTTTAAAATTATTTCCCCTTGCTATAATCTCTTCAGTTCGTCGGCGCTCCGTCTGCAACCACTACGCTGCGGGTCTGGTCCGTTTCATCCTGGGAAACAAATTGCTAACACTCGTGAACTACGTACGGCGGCAATATTGTTTCAAGGAAACAGTTTCTACTGGACTCGGACGCTTTAATCGGTAATACATTTCATACATATCTAGTCACACATTTTGGTGTTACAATTTCTCAGAATTACTTGACAAATTAGTGACAATTTTTACCGTTACTATTTCTGCATTGTTTTGTAACTGTTATTGAAGTTACAATTGGTTTCGTAACACTTTCCGGTAGTTGCGGATAACAAATAAGCCTAACCATATTTCATCTTCTTGTCCTCTTTGGCCACATCTAAGCCCTAAGAAACTTACACTATTTATTTAGACTTTGGATAATATAGTTACTTCAACCTCTAACTCAAAAAAAAAAACCAATTATAATCATTCCACTGATCAACCAAAAACTGAAGTTACTTCAACCCCTAACTCATTCTGCATCAGGTGATAAAAACAGAGAAGAGAAGGAAGTGGTAGAGTAGGTTGACATTGGTTTTGAGCATGAAATGCGAGGAACATACTGTATTTGGACTTTGGATAACAGTAAGATGATAGAAGAATAAGCTAAAAGTTGAAGATGTATTGATGAATCAGGAGAGGCATTGCTATAAGAGAGCGATTATAATATTTGGCTCTGTAAGGACCATATTGTATTTAGATAACACTAAAATGAAAAAAGGAATAAGCTAAAATTGAGGATGCATTGATAAATTAGGAGGGGGCATTGCCTTAAGCGAGGGAAGCGTCTTGTGATGTTATCGGATGGGAATAATATGATGTCGATTCCGTGGCACCTTTTTTTTTACATCTCTCTCTGAATTTATTAGGCTTGCAGCAGCAGCAGTTCCTATTTGTTGAGCACATTCGTTGAATTTGGTATTTTGTAGGGGATTAATGGAATGTATCAAGGATTCAAGATAGGACCTAGTGTGAATTTCAACATATATCCTTGTACTTACTACTTTAATATTAAATTTTTTTACGTTTGAAACCTTAACCAAAGAGGTATGAATTTCTGTTACTACATTCTAACTTTTAAATTTTTGGTCACAACGTTAATTGCCTTGTAATTGGTGTCTTGAGCTTAGTTGCTAGTCATTCCCCTCTAATGTAGAAATGTAATTATTTATTTATTATTATTTTTTATTCTGAGGCCAAAATAAAGGTTGTTATGGAAACGGTAAATTTACCATTACTATATCATTACCAGTCAAACGGTAATCATTTTTGAGTGAAATTGGTATACCAGTTTAATCGATATGGTAATGGTAAAATTACCATTTTCTACAGTAAATCACTGGTAACATTTATTCAAAACCAATGATAATGGTAAATTTATCAGTCAATTCATAATACATAGATATTCATGTAATGTTCTCTATTATAGGCATTTAGAACCAAACAAATGATTAACTTTAGTTAAGTAACTTAGATCAAATAATGCTAGCTACACTTATTTTACTTCTTATTGATGCCTTTTATTAAGTAATATTATAAATTGTATAATGAAGCATCATTATAATGCAAAAATATGTCAAGTTATCGACTTTTTTAAAATAACGGTAATTTACCATTATCAGGGTAACAGTTACCAGTTTATCGGTACACCAGCAAATCGATAACGGTAATTGTAAGCAATTTTAGCCTATCAGTAAAAACGGAATGATAACGGTACTTGCATAATGGTAACGATAAGCATTACCATAACAGCCCTGTTAAAATGTATGGATTTTTACCAAGATACAAAAGAAACTAGGATTTGTTATAAAATTTCTTCTTTGGTAAAAAAAATGCATGATTAGATTCTCCTTGTGGCTAGAAACAACTTTTAGCATTGGGGCTAGAAACAGCCAGAAAAAGGGATACTAATCTCACCCGCCTCGCTTGGAGGCGAGTAAAATGCATAATCGCTGGCGGATTGAACAACAAGATTTTATTAAATAGACGAGTCCCGTCACATAATAATAATTTAAAGTCTGATGGCCAATGATTGCCGTCATGCGTCTGAGCATAGAATCCCTCTTGAAGTGCTTTTTTTTGAAAATTGTTTAAAACAAGCCCACGGCCCATAAAAAGATAAGGTACAAAGGGAGAAAACCCTACTTGTTTCTCTTAACCACATGACATAACTAACAAACCCTAGCTGCTAACTCATTTACACTTCTCATTCTCTGAAGAAAAAGAATATGCGATCTCAAAATTAGGATTTGGTGATTTTGAGACGATCGCATCCAAGCTCCAACTTTGATCTGATCGAAGGTTTTAAGGAGGTTTCCACGTCTTCACTTTGTTGTTATTTGCTCCGTAAAGCTTTGGATCCGAGTAGAAATTGCTTGAATCTGTAGTTTCTAATTCAATATGACTAAAGTGATCCTCCTCGTTGATATTTTCACCAGTGAACACCAGATCTGAGTTTTCCCTTTCAGTGATGTTAAGATCTGGATTTTCCTCTATATTGGCTGTTAGCTTCGGTTGCTCTTGAAGCTTTATGCTTTCATTTTTTCTCGTTTGGTTCTCTTGCTCTAGAAGCTTTATGCTTTCATTATTAGCTGCTTGAATCTCCTGCTCTTGAAGCTTGCTGCATTCGCCTCGACTCCAAATAGATAAGTGATACACCTGATTATTGAGCTTGCTTTTATAATAACATGCTTCTAATATTTGTTCATTGATGTCCAGTTGCAAAACTCTAACTTGCTTATTCTCGGAATCGGGTGTGCGGTAGTTCCTATTCAAACCAGATAACAAATATTAGAATCAGTATTTAAGTTACTATCTATTTTATGAGTATTAATAGCTTGTTTACTTCCCTTGCAGGAATTATTCTTGGTTTGGAAATTGGAATGGCTTCCCTAAGTTGATTTGGCATTACTGTTATTGCCATATCTAGTTCCTAACTCCTTAGACCCGCTAAACTCGTGTTTAAGAGAGCTTTTGTTACATTTCATCGGGAGCTTTCAAATGAGATGATTCCTAAACTTTGATCGTCGGTTTTTAGTTGCAGGTCTCTAACTTGCTTGGACTCAAAACTGGACATGTGGTAGCTCATATTCAAATCAGGTATCAATGACAACCCATTAGATTAAATAGTTAAATTATTAACCGACTTATATGAATTTATAACTTGTATACTTCCCTTTGCAGGAATTATTCCTGGTTTGGATACTGGAGTGGCTGCCCTTAGTTATGTTACAAGCATGATTATTGCCATCACAACCTCCTACCTTCTTTGACTTATGAGATTCACCGTGTTGAAGAGGGTTCTTGCTATAACTTCCTTAGGAAATCTCAATTGATTGTAAGTAATCTTCCACCCTTTTCTCATAATTGTTTAGCTCGTACATGCTTAGGTTTTGATTGTTGATGTTGGCTTCTTTGCTAGTTTTTAGAAACGGAGTATTATATTCTATTTCTATGGCTTTCCATATCTGAAGGCTATCTATTTCAATACCTTTGTGTAATATGATATTCTATGCTTTGTTGAATTATCTTTTCTTACTTTTGAATACTCTTTATATATGATGAAAGTTTTCCCTAATGTTTTGAAGAGTCTGATTTTGATGGATCTTTAGTTTGCTTTTGGTAATATATCATATATGTCTTAAATAAGAACAATTAAAAAATAGATGGTCTATATTTTCTATCTCAATTTTACATAAAAGACATTTGATGCTACATTTATTGTTCCATTTAGCACACCTGTCTTTTGTTGGCAGTCGGTTAAGTACATCAAATTAAGCACAATGGACCATTTTAGGGAAACTTGCCTTGTTCCATAATGTTTTGTGCCAATCCACTTCCATTTCTTCACCTTTGATATAATCCTAAATATTTTTAAATGAGAATTTTCCTTTAGATGATAGTTTCCAATACAACTGTCTTCCTTTAAACTTGATTCAATTGCCATTTTGCTTATTGATGTATTGAATATTGAACTTGAGGTTGCAATTGAGTATTCCATGATGAGTTTTTTTATTGTGGTTTCCACATTCAAATTTGTACCCCCAAACTGTAAAAGATTATTCCAACCTAAAAGATTGATCAGTGGATTTCTATTAATCCAAGGATCAAACCAAAAACTGGTTTGTTTACCTTCTTTAAATTTTCTTTTTATTAATTTTGTGCCCATTTCTCTGCTCTTTAGCTTTTCCATGTATTTAAGTGATGGTTTTCCATTGGCATAGTCCAAAAGTTCCTGTTTTTGACATACTTTGCTTTCAACCACTTAACCCATAGTGATTTGCCTTCAGTGAATTTCCAAAATAGTTTATGAGTACAAGCATCACTCACATAAGTAAAGTTTCTTATACCTATACCTACTTTCTTTATTTTTGTAACTGTACTTCAAGTAACTTTATGATGTTTCCCACCCTATATGAAGTTTGTACATAGTCTCTCTATTTTTCCATTGCTTTGGTTGGAATGTTGTGAGATTGAATCCAATACATGATAATGGCTACGATGACCTTGCGAATGAGCTATATTCTTCCTGCAATAGATAACAGCTTTCTAGACCAATTGTTTACCTTGCTTTGAATGATATCATGTAACCTAGCACAGTCCATATCCTTTATTTGATTTGAACTGAGAGGGAGTCCTAAGTATTTGACTGGAAGCACATTTTCTTGAAATTTTAAAATATCAAGTATTTCCTTCTTATTGCTACATGCTTTGTTAAAATAAACCTTGCTTTTACTTTCATTAAATTGCAGACCAACATATAGTTTAAGGTTTTCGAAGGTCACCCTAATAATTTTAGCACTCTGAACATCTACATTTAACAATATTAGTAAATCATCTGCATATAGTAAATGAGTAATACAAGGAACAATTGTATTTAAAGGTTTTAAATTTTTATGAAATTATTCCTTCACCATTTATAATGTAAAATATTCCATAGCTAGTAAATAAATAAGGAGATAGATTATCTCCTTGCCTAATACCTCTATTACTGTGAATAAATCTACAAAGGGATCCATTAATAAGTATAGAATATGTTACATTACAAATGCATTCTTTCAGTAGGTTGTAAAAAATTTCATTAAAACCTAGTTGGAACATCATATAAATAATAAAATATATATTAATTTTATCAAATGCCTTGTGCAAATCCACTTTAATACACATTTTATTTTCCCCCCCCTTGGTTAAAGTTTTTGAGCATTTCATATGCCAATAAAGTGTTTTCGACAATTAGTCTACCTAAAATAAAAGTGCTTTAGTTTTCAAATATGAAGTATATTAGAAAGACTTTTATCCTATTACTCAAAATTGTAGCATTGATTTTATAAAAGAAGTTATAACATGCAATCGGCCTGTAATCTCCGAAACTATTTGGGGATTTCACTTTTGGCAGAAGGGTACTAAAAGTGCGATTAATGTTTTTCAAAAAATTTCCAATAGTAAAAAATTCATTGATTGCTTCAAATATCATAAGTTTTAAATCTTCCCAGTGAGTTTTGAAAAATTTAGCCCCAAAACTATCTGGCCCTGGACTTTTATCATCTTTGGCATTAAAAATAATATGTTTAATATTCTCTAAACAAACTTGAGCAAGTAAATTTTCCTCACTATTAGCATGCAATAAATATTTAGTAGTAATATTTGGAAATATACTTGGACTCCCTTCAGAGTGTTATACGTCAATAAAGTAATTTATAGCCTCCTCTTCTAAATTAGGGGCGTCATTGATGATATCCCCATTACCATTAAGTAATTTTCCTATGTCATTATTATATTTTCTACTTGACATCTTGGCATGGAAAATTTTACTTGATGTATCCCCACCAGTAAGCCAGTCTATTTTGGCTTTCCGTTTTAAGTTAACAGTCTCAACATGCAATTCTTTGACTAGTTTCTTTTGCATATGGAAAAAATTATTAATTTGCATGAGGTCTAAGCTATCAAAATCTATACTATCTTGCAATCTCACACATTTCTGCCTAATCTGATTGATTTCATTGTTACTTTTATTTTTATTCCATTGTTTTAGACTATTCTTTGTTTTTTGTAAAAGTTTTCTGAATTTATATTGAGCTAAGCCTTCTGTTTGATTTAGAAACTATTTTTAACAACCAATTTATATTCCTTGTCATAAGCCCATCCATTTTTAAACCTGAAAGGAAAATTAGTTTTGATTTTTTTTTGAGAAAGAACTAGTTGTAGTGGTGTATGGTCACTAGTTGCTTGAGCCAAAGTATAACATTTGAAATTTGGAAAAATACTGGCAAAAGCTTGATTGATCAATATTATATCTAATTTGCAATGAATGTTTCTATATTCCCCTGATTTTCATGTGTATTTGTTTCCTTTTATTAAAGGTTCTATTAAACCTATTTTAACATAAAATTGATAGAAATTCCAATTTCTTAAAGGGAATTGGAATTCCTCCCCTTTTTTCTTAAGCATGCATTAATGTATTGAAATCATCAATTATAATCCATGGGTTAGCAGTTTTAAACTAAACAGTTCCAAGTGATTCCATAGTAGTAGTCTATATCAATGTTGCAGGCATAAAAAAATGTAATGTATATTTGTAAAACCCCTCTATTCTTAAATTTACAATGTATATATTGTAAATTTAAGAAATGTTGATGTAATTCTCATACATTAGAATCCCAAATTACTATTATTCTACCTTCTCTCCCATTGAATTATTATTAACCACACTCTAGTTTTTTAAATATCTATTATGAAAATCAAATAAACATGATCATCAAGCTTATGCTCTAGAATTACAACTATACTAGGTTTGTAAGAAGTTAGTAAATTAGAAAGGTCTAATTTCCTTTATGGGGAATTTAATTCCCTAATATTCCATGCAATTATCGACATAATAATAAATTTAATAAAGGATATAATAAAGGATATCACTATAGCTAAAATGATGGACTTGAGCAGCTAACTTCTATGCTTTCAGAAGTTCTCCCCCCCCTTTTTTTTGCAAGGTTCTTATCTTGAAATTTGAGAAAATTCTTCCAATTTGGATTTTTGATATATATTTTTCTTCAAAGCTTTTCTGATTTGAGCAATCTCCATTGTTACTTTCCATGATTTCCTGTATGCTTTTTTTCCTGTTCGTTTTCTTTTTGTTGCATACAGGGGAGGAAAAGGAAGATAAGAGACGTGCAACATTCCCTATCAGTGACTCAACATTGGGAACATTAGCTTTCTGCAAGGCATTTTTGCCATATTGACTAAATTTTCTTCCCATCTTTCATTTGAGATATCATTGTTTGTAAATAAACTTGGATCATCCTGTCCTGTTGGGAAGGGAGGGAGGTGGTGATCCATGAACTATTCATTATTAATCCTTGGACAAACTTGCATGTCTTCGGTGTTGCTAATTGATTTGCCATTAGAAACCTCCATTTTGGCAATAATGTCTTTCAGACTTTACTAAGTGGTTTCACTGGCCATATTAACATTATTTGCTTGATCTTTGTTTACATTTGAAGTTGCTTGTGAATGGTAATCTCTACTAGCTCAACATCGCTTGTGTTTTTCAAGTTGTCAGTAGTTTTTTTAGCAAAGCTAGCCGGCTTTATAGTGGGCCATGCCACTGCATATATATATATAAGAAAACAGGTGTTCTACACATGCACAGAACAACTAAATTGGAGAAAAAACCCAATGAAAGAGAACAGAAAATATAGGAGCTAGGCGGAAAGATCCTAGACTACTAAACAAAAGGGACTACGCTCCATCCGAAGATGAGACGCTCCTGCCAATGTCAGATAAGGGGCCAGAAACATGAAAATACCCAGAGAACAGAGTAACCAGTTTCGGGTCATAACCGTTAGACGAATGAGTGTAATCAAATTTCCTATCCCAAACAACGTCATAAAACTTACTCTTATTCTCCTCACCAATCTCACCAACCCTAGTAAGAGTCAGACCCTTGCCCTCAATGTGGTAAATAAAAAATTGACTCTCACCCGCAACATCACTGATGAAAGCATAAAACGTGTCTGTCTCCGGCGAGTACCGCATATCAGTTGTCAGTAGTCTTATTCAAATTCGAGTCATCCTTATACTTTCAAAAAAGTGAATCTTTTCTGAAACTATATTATTATCAAGATTTACTGGATTTTCAATTTGATCGTTGTTTTCAATATTTTTGGAATTTACCTGGACAAAATCGAACTTTTCTTGATTACCTTCACTTGTTTTCCCTGAATCTTGAGAATGTCTATTTCTAAAACTGAATTATGATTATATTTTTCTTTCCAAACCTGCTTTGTTGAGCATAATTCTGTAAGATGCCCAAAACAAGCACACTTCAAACATCTAGGTTGGAACACATTTGTACTCAATTTTCTGGATTAAGTTTTCTCCATCACGCATTGTAATATATTTTGTCAATAAGTTCTGCATCGGCTTTAATCTCTACTAAGATTCTTGCATAGCTGAGTCCGTCTCATTGGTTGTTTATCCAGTTTAAGTGGAGTTCGCCCTACACTTGCTATTGCTCTAAACGCCTCTCTATCACATAGTCTCAAGTATAACTCTGGTGATATGATCCATAATGGAATCGTAGTTAATAAGTCCCTGTTAAGAATCATTTTTTTGCTCCATCTTTTCAATATTATCAGTTTACCATTGATGATGTAGGGTCCTTCATTGATGACTTTTCTACAATTAGTTTCATTGGAACCTAATTATAAAGAAACCATTGTTTCTTGTATAAATTTCAAATTTGTTTGTAGTATTCCAAGTTCTAACAACAAAACCTCTGAAATGATGATAATAAGGGCATGGTCCAAAAACGTAAGCAGCAACTGATTTACCCCATTTTCTCTTGGTTCTTAACTGCTTTCTTTGTTGGGGCAGCAAATTCCAAATCAAAATTAGACTTGAGCCCTCCGTTTTTAATCATATCTGCCCAAGTATAAGATGATTTTGTTTGATTTTGAGATTCAATCGTAAGTTTTCTTGAAGTTCTTGAGTAGTTTTGATCTTGCTTGTTCCATGCCGTTTGCTGATTCAGGAAATTTTGACGGTTATTAAGCCCAGACGATGGGTTTCTTGTTGGAAATTGAGCAAATCTTTAAACCTTTACTTGATGATTTCCTTTACGGTTTCTAACTTGTTGAAATCCATCATCATCTAAATCTGGGGGCTTATCCTTTTGATTTAGGAAAGAGGAGAGATTAGGAGTTGGCAAAAAACCGGGGAGAGGGGTTGAAGAGCCCTTAAAAAACTGATTGGAGGAAGCCATTAAAGTTTTCTCTTCACTATAACGCAGGAATTTCATGAAGTACATATTTTATTCTTACCATCACTTTACGTCCTTCGTTTTTTAATTAGATTGCAATGGTGAAATATTTATGCAATGTTTTTGTTTCAAATGATACATTCTTTTATGACATTTAGTTAAAATATGAAGATCGGTCGCTCATTCCATAAAAACCAAACAAAACCATGTACTCTAAGCTATAACTCTTGCACAAGCACTTGGATGGTTTAAATTCACTTAAAAAGTTTTCTATATGTATATAAATTTAAAAAATGGTTATATTGTTTGACCTTTTTATGATCGTCGTTCATGCATGCTTAATATTTATTGTGAAACGTGTATATTAAGGAATGAAATATATGATACTCAAAATTTTATACTGAATGTTAAGACAAAAGCAAATGATTTGTAATTACTTCCAAAGCATGTTAATAATATTAAATAAATAAATTTAGAGTGTAAGAATATGATATAAGAATCATCATGGAGACTAATTGTGTATGAACTTTGAGATGTATAGATTATTGGAAGATTTGATTTGCATGAAGGCTTTCCAGCAAGGGATGATCATAAAACCTGATGTAGGCATGAAAACTTTAGCTTATTTGAGTTGGAATAAAACCTGATATATTCCATCGTTTAATTATCTAATTTGTAAACCTAGAAAGAATGTTTATTCTCCCATGTAACTCATTTCAAATTCTTTAGCCATTATATCAACAAATTCTTTATTTAGTTGTTCATTTATTGACCCAATAATAATGTCGTCTACATATATTTGTATAAGTTGAATACCATTGTTAACTCTTTTTATAAATAACGCAGTATCTACTTTACCTATTTCAAAATTAAATTGTATTAAATATGATTTGAGTATTTCGTACCAAACTCTAGGTGCTTGTTTTAAATCATATAACATCTTTTTAATTTATAGACATGATTAAAGAGTTTATCATCTTCAAAAAGTGATGGTTGTTCAACATATACATCTTCTTTAATAAAACCATTTAAAAATGCACTTTTGACTCCATTTGAAATAATTTAAATTACAATGGTTTGCAAAAGTGAATAGAATTCTTATGGCTTCAAATTTAGCTACAGGGGCAAAGGTTCATCAAAGCCCATTCATTCTTTTTGGTTGTATCCTTATGCAACTAAACAAGCTTTATTTCTTATAACTTATCCTTGTTCATTTAATTTATTTCTATAAACCCACTCAGTTTCAATTATAGATTGATTCTCCGATCGTAGAACTAATTCCCAAACATCATTTTGAGTGAACTGATTTAGTTCTTCTTGCATGGCAAGAATCCATGAATCGTCTAATGATGCTTCTTTTGGATTTTTGGGTTCGTTGGTTGAAATAAATGCTAATTACTCATCTTATTTAGTTGATTTCTTGTTCTTACAACCGATTCTATACTTCCTAGAATATTTTCCTTAGGACGATCTTTCAAAAATTTCGTTCTTTTATTTTGATTTGGATTACCAGTATTGTTAGTAGTTTCATTATTCGTAGTTTCATTATTTTCACTAGGATTAAGATTTTCTTCCTCATCATCACTAATATTGGTTACTTTAAAAATTATATCAGATGAAACATATAAAGTTACTTCAACTGTGTTAGTTCTAATATTAAAAACTCTATAGGCCATACTTCTATTTGAATAACCAATAAATTTATCTTTATCTGATTTAGCTTTAAATTTATCTTTTGTATTTGATATAAAATATTTACTACCAAAAACTTTAAAATAAGATACTTTTGGATTTTTTCAAAAAATAATTCATAAGGTGTTTTCTTGGTTAATGATCTTATTAAAATTCTATTCAAAATATAACATGTTGTGGCAACTGATTAAGACCAAATTGTTTAGGTAAATCACTATCATTTAGCTTTGTCCTAGCGTTTTCTTGTATAGTTCTATTTTTATGTTCTACAACTCCATTTTGTTGAAGAGTTATAAGAAAAGAAAAGAAAAGTTATGTGTAATTCCTTTCATATTACAAAAGTTTTCAAAAAAAAATTCATTCTCGAATTTTCCTCCATCATCACTTTGTATTGTTTTAATTTTTAATCGACTTTTGATTTTGAATGTTCTTAGTGAAAATTTTAAACATTTCAAATGAACCACTCTTATGTTTAAGAAATATTATCCAAATATATCTTGAAAAAACATCTACTATTACAAAAACATACCTACTATGATTTATTGATTGAACTTGTGATGGTTCAAAAAGGTTTAAGTGAAGAAATTCCAAGGGACGAGTAGTCAAAATCATGCCTTTTGATTTAAATGAACTTTTGTGCAGTTTTCCGAGTTGTCAAGCATCACAAAGATTATTGACACTAAAACTCATTTTAGGAAGTCCTCTAACATGTTCATATCTGACAACTTTTGATAAACGTTTAAAATTTAAATCACTAAATCGTTTATGCTAAATCCATGGGTCATTAGATTCGGTCAAAAGACAAAGATTATCATTAGATACTTTCATACTTAAAATGTAAATGTTACGTTTCCTAACTCCTTCAAATATGATTCTAGATTCATTATCCTCGATGTGGAAAATGTTTTTCTCAAACTTAATTTTGAAACACTCATCACATAATTGACTAATACTAAGCAGATTATGTTTTAAATTCCTAACTAGTAAAATATTAGAAATAATAGGAGTTCTAGAGTTACTAACATTACCGACACCGATGAGGTAATCTTTTGAGTTATCTCCAAAGTTAATTGTTTCTCCATCTTTGTAAACAATGTTCTTTAAAATCTTTGGATTTTCAGTCATGTGTCTTAAACGTCCACCATCTAGTATCCATTTGTCCATTTTGATTTGTGATATGTGGTTATCAGATGTCTGTTCGCTATCTGCCATATAACATACTTGTTCCTGTAAATTTACTTTATAAACTTCAAATAATTAAGTGATTTTTCAATATTATTAGTTCCTAATCTATTTAAGGGTAACATAAGGATTTGATAAAAAAATTCTTCTTCAAAGGTGTTAAAAATGCACTACTAGTGTTACTAGCCATTTATGCTTTTCAAAAATCAAATAACGAGTTTTTGCAAACCTAATGCTCTGATGCCAGCTGTAGGATATGGTATAGCATAAATTATACTAATATAAATGGATCTTAATGCAACTTTAACACTAGAGGAGGGTGAATAGTGTTTTATAGCTTACATAGAATTTTTCTAAATTGTTTCAAGATTTTAAATCAAACACAGATAATCAATATATATATACACACACAGACATACACACACACACACATTAATATGCAGTCGCGGATATATATATATATATATATATATATATATGTATGTATGTATGTATGTATAAATATAGTAAAAGTAAAGTAAAAACAAGAGAGATGACACCAAGAGTTTTTATACTGGTTCAGATTAATGAATCCTATATCCAGTCTTGTACATTATATGTACATATTTCCTTTCAAACGCCCACTTTAAACAGGTAGGTAGTAATCAGAATAAAATCTCAATTTCAAGGCAACAAGAAACACCTTTTTGACTTTTCAAGCTCAGGGTAGACCCGCTTGATTTAACGGGCAACAAACACACCCACTTGATTTGATCGAGCAACAAGCACACCCATTCGATTTATATAGGAAATAAGCACACTCGCACAAATAGTAGTAGAGAGTTATTGATTCAAATACAAACGATTGTACTTTGGATACAAAATATCCTATAGCCCTTTGATAGCACTTTGATCTTCGAATTAATGCAAGAATACTTGAAAATCAGTAAGTAGATTGTAGAGAATGAATATTGTAAAGTAGAGATTGAATTTGGATGAATTTGAAGATTATAGAAAATGGATTATGTGAAATATATAATGAGCATTTGGAGTAAGAAGACTATAGTGAAAGTAGCTGTAAAAATTCGTTTTTCGGTCCCCTTTATATATTGTTTAAAGGGACATGTCTATTCACGAAGAGATGTAACCAAAAAAATCACAACTATTCAAAATTCAAAAGACACCTCTTCAGTGGTACATATGTCGACATACTTATGTAGCCTATGTCGACATGCTTGTGTATTTTGAAAAAAAACTTTTAAGGTGTTTCAAAATTCTGGATATTTGTAAAATCATTTAAACATAGTTTTTAAATGCTTTTAACATCTAAATTTTTTATAAAATATTTAAAATTATTTTTTTAAAATAAAATAAATATTTTGATAAGACGATATTCAAAGAAAAAAGTTTCTATTCATGGACTTTAACAAATTAATCTAATGTCTATTAACTATAAACTATAGTCTTGAATTCTTCATATCTTTGTCTCAAACTCATGAGTTTTCAATTATCTTAATCATCTCTGAATCTCAATCTCTAGTCTTTTTACTGATCAATCTTTAGACTTGATTATCCTGTACTTGTATAAACCTGATAATATCCTACAAAATATTCTATACAACCTGAAAAAACATTAATACCTATATTTATATGGTTATTGTCATCAAAATCAATATCTGTGGTAATAACACACTTGCCCGACAAACAGACAATTATTTTTAACTATACCGACACTTTGATAGAAATAGCAAGCAAACCTAACATTGTGAAGACTATGTTAACCGAATAGATGAACACAAATAGGTTACACTCAGAGGCTTGAGTACTTATGTTGATTTCCTAACGAAATAGGGTTGGGAAAAAAAGACAAGACATGGAAACATAGGCAACAAGGCGACAAAATAGGAAGGATGTACTACACTCATCCAACATCGGGAGAAAGATTTTACTTACATATGCTACTGAATGTTGTCGGAGGACCAAGGAATTATAAGGAAATTAGGTCCGTTAACGTAGTGATCTACCCAGATTTTCAATTCACATGTGTTGCACTTGGCTTACAGAATGACAATGAGTGGAGCAACGCATTGATAGAAGCTAGTACCTGGGCTATTGGTTGTAGTTTACGACAAATGTTCGCCACCATGCTGCTCTTCGGTGAAGTGTGAAAATCAAAATACCCATGGATTGAACATTGGGTGCTGCTATTTGATAACATTCTCTGGCAACAACATTCTGAACAAAGGATCACTTGCTAACTATGACGGATGAGCAGATACAAAATTATGCCCTATTTGAACTTGAGAAGATATTAAATGTCAAGAACCATTCTTTAAAAGATTTCCCTTCCATGCCAAGACCAGATTCTACCGTCCATTTACCTATTATCAACCGTTTTATGGGTGAAATGTTAAGATACGGTTGTACACTTTTACTACAAGAATCTTCCTCCATGATAAGTTGTTTAAATATCGAGCAAAAACATGTATTCGATACAGTTATATTTATCGTTGAGAAAAGCAAAGAGGATTTTACTTCATCTACGACAGTGGTGGGACGGGTAAAACATTTCTTCGAAAAACTATTATCACAACTATGCATGGGAATGAGAAAATTGGGATGGTAGTTGCATCATCGAAAATATCATCATTGCTTCATTGCTTCTTCCCGATGGGCAGAAAAACAGACTCAAGATTTAAAATACCAATAGAAATCGATGACAATTCTACCCATGCTATCATCAAACAGTCAAACCCTGGTAAACTAATTGCCCAAACAGATCTTATGATATGGGATGAGGCTCCAATGGTACACTATAGCTCTTTAAAGGCATTGGACATGATTTTACATGATTTGATGGATGATAAGTTGCAGGAGAAGTAGGCAGAACATTCGATGGAAAAAATGTGTTTTTGTGCGGAGATTTCCGTCGGGTTCTCCCTATAGTACCCAAAGGTAACCGAAGTCAAATAGTTCGATCTTCCATTAGTAAATCACCGTTGTGGGCAATTATACCATTTTAAACTTATGACCAACATGCGATTAAGAACAACATCTAGCACATCAATTGATCTCAACAACCTGCAACAGTTTGCAAAATGGATTCTTCACATAGGTAATGGTAACGTTCCTGCAGTTGTGATTGAACAGTTTACGGAACCAACATGTATAATAATACCAAACGTCTTCTTAGTCGAGGAAACAATCAATGTAGTATAGAAATTGTCCATATTACTTATCCTTATCTACGGAAATGCATGTTTGAATTGGATTACTTGAAAAATATGTTGGAACTGGACTAGCCTGCAGCGGAAGTTATGGGTGAATTTCAAAAGTTTTACCCTATTGGATCTTTTATTGGGCCTATGAAGTCTAACTGAATTAGAACATTTCTAAATTTCATTTAAATAAAATCATTTATTTTATTTAAATTCAAATATATTAAGATATGAAAATTAATTTTATTTGATTTAGTTTATACATAAATGTATGATATACATATATGTGTGAGTGCATGTGTAACATAATAATCCGTTAAAGGTATAATATGCTCATATGTAGATTTTGGGATTTACATCGCAACAGACATATTAGTTCATTTTGTATGTCATGTATGTTGTCTAAATGTGCATGTATATGTGTTACAATACACACACACATGTATGTATAAATATATTATATATACTATATGAACATAAAACATTTATATATAGATAAATAGATATATAGAAAGAGAGAGAACAATTACTAAAATATATTTATAATTCAAAATTAACTTAGTTTTCCAAACATAATAATTTTAGTATTTTAATTTTTTTATATTATGAATAAAATAAGGTTTTCATTCATAAATAATTAACATAAAATAATCTATTGATGAAAATTCAAATTTTACAATTTTCATTAATCAAGGATCATAAAATAGAGCTTAAGAAAAATCTGGAGATTTTGAAAGTTGAAATATTATTTTTAAAAACAAATACATTGATTTAGGCAATAATTATTTAATATAAAATAATATATTATTAAAATTTCAAATTTTAAAATTTCAAATTTTCTAGGATCATGGATGAAAGGTTACAAAAAACTTGAAGAAATTTTAAATTAAATTATTATTTTTAATAAACCATAAACAGTTTTTCTGAAATAATATTAATTATTAAAAATAATAAACTTTATTGAATAATTACTGAATTTTTTCTATATGTTTCTGAAATGATATAATATTTTTTTTAAATATAAAATTTAATTTTTAATGAAATGATTATTTTATATATAATAAACAATTCGAAAATTCAATAAATGTTAATTTAAAAATATGAATATATGTATGATAATTAATTTTTGAATTTGTAAATTCATATTGTATATAAATAAGTGTACTAAATTTTTTAAATTATATACGTATATCTTATATATGCATATGTGCTATTATGAGAGAGAAACATACACTAATATATATATATATATATATGAATTTATTAATAAATATATCTAAAACAATTATTAATGACAAAAATTGATTTTGTACAATAAACAACATTTGTCTATACATAAATCAAATAGTATAATAACAAATTATGCACATAGCCAAACTGATTTGTGACAACCACATCTACTTACAAAATTTCACCTAACTAAACATATAATAGCAATATATTTAAACAGATATGAAATTGCTCATTATAGGGTCATAGATTATAATTTAATTACTATAATATGAATTAAAATTACCAATTTAATGGTGCCTTTGAATCCACGTTGAAGCAATGACTTCCTTTCCTTTTACTGTTCTTGATTCGTCAGATTGCAAGTCCAGAATCACCGACCTCTAACTATCGAATAATATTATTTTAATTTGAAATATATTCGAGAATTTTGGAGTGGATTGAGAGCTATGTTTTAACCAGAAATGTAGAAGGTAACAACGGCCAAAAAGGTTAGTAATTGTTTTAGATATACATACATACATACATACATACATATATATATATATATATATGTACATATGTACACACACACACATATACATATACATATACATATATATATGTGTGTGTGTGTGTGTGTGTGTGTGTGTATATGTACATATATATATATATATAGGGTTGTATTAGAGAGAAACGAGGAAAACCATTTTACCCATTCTCACTCTATCTCAACCCACTATCTCCAAGCCAATTCCCTATGCTTTAGCCACCCCTAGACCTTCCCAAAATCGAAATTTTGCAGCCCTAATGATGTGCCTTAAACCCATCTAAGCCCAAGCCAAAATACTATGCAATTAAATCTAATTTAATCGTTTATCGATATTATATATCGATCGATAAATTTATAACTGTTATAAATATATATAACATTATTTATTTCTCAAATCATATTCAAGTTTTATAATTAATATTTCATAAATATTAATTAATTTAATTTATTTATAACAATTGTAAACTAATTAAATCGTTCGGTCTTAAGGGAATTCATCATTTCGGCTGTGTAACTCTTGGGTGTAAATTTGGTCAGCTATTAACATCGAACTATTCTAATGTTAACATTCACATGTCACTTAGCAGGTGGTGTGACATTATGGCCGAATTTATCGCTTACTCATTTTCGGTAAAAATCCAATTTTAGTTTAATAAGTGTTCCCCGGTTGTGACATTTGTTTACACCAATTCTCTTCGTCAAAACTATATCACTTTGGACTTATGGAATTTAGTAATGATCAAAATTCCAACCTCATCCACATTCAACTTTATAGTCTAAATAGAAAGTCCTTGGTTCAATAATAATAATAATTATTAACCGAAATGCTCTGGCCATAGACTTTGACTTTGAGTTTACTTGAGTTGACTGTGATACTAACCGCATATAACTGAGGAGACAAATCCTTTCTTGAATAATGCTTCACTTCCAGTACTTCCACTCGACCCAACTATAGTCACTCGATGGACGCCATGCCATGATTTGGCTATAATCAAAGCGGAGCTTTCATATTGAAGATCCACAGTATTCTCAAGTCGAGAGAACTATGTAAATCAGTCACATAGATATTTTATGTTTGACCTTAGTTATATTAACCAATAGAAAACTATCGAGTGATTCGTTCCATAGTTATCCAATAACTATTAGTACGTAACCCCTAGGTGCCCCCCAGCAGTCATGAGTAATACACTGCCCAACATTTGGAGAGCGTTACGTACTCCAGTCTCAACGGATACATCGATATCCAATCTCGATGCATCTTGACTAGGAACATTTAAAATGATATATTTGTTTCGTTGTGATAAATTACTCACGGTTACAACACTTTGTAACTACTATCACAAAATATATCATTTATGGATTTTTCTATTAAATATACTTTTAATTAAGTTAATTAATTAATATAATCACATTATATCAAGTATATAATAGGAAGAAAATACCTTTTATTTCGAACAAGGTTGGTCAACGAGTTAGATATATGTAACACATTACATAATTGCCCCTAGGGCATACCCCTAACTCTATCGATCTCCCACTTGCACTTGGGGTCAATTATGGAATCTAATTCCAACTTCTCCAATCAGTTTTCTCAAAACCAATTAGGTCAGTCTCTTAGTGAATGGGTATGCTATTATGTTTTAATTATCTACTTTGTCGATTAACTCTCTCAAACACTGATAAATTGCCTTTATCATGTGGAACGATTCGAAGTATGTCTTTCGACTTCTAGTGAGCTTTAAGTTCTATCATGACCAATTTCATGAAATTGTTATCTTATAACAATATTATGGGATTCTCAACATTTGGAATCACCTTTGGCTTAACTATAAATTTGTGCATTTATATCCATATACATTGGTTTTTTGTAGCACTATTCAAGTTAATATTCTCAACATTTTGTTGAATCGACCACAATCACTTTTATTTTGAAACAATTTCAATTTCAAGATTTTAACTTGAATTTTATCATTGACATGTTATACTCAATATCACTTATAAAAGTTTGTGTCCAAACGTTCCATCATAACGAGTTCGTTGTTTCTATAAACAATTCTCTAGTATTTCATAAATACGTGAGAACACCTCAAACAACCATTTAGTGATATCAATTTGGATTTTATATTTGCTCCATGTATCAAATACATAAACAAAACACAATACCATACACAACATTACATGTATGATGATTCCTATTGCTAATGCATAAGGAATCCAACTTACATGTTCTTCTTTTAATAGGGTGCTCTTGTATATCGTTTTGGGACAATCCTTATATCTTTTATACTCACCATAAAAGACATCATTTACAATCCAAAATTGAGTATTAAAACAACTAAAGTTGATTTTAATACAAGCATATTGTTAAAATCAACAACGTGTTGTTTACTTATAGTTTAGAAATATCAATGTACCTTTTAACGTTCTTTCTTACGAACACACGCTTCCTTTGCACTTTGATTGAAAATCAAACTATTTGATATTTCCATCAAAATACTTATTCAATCTTGATGCTTATAAAATGATACATTTGTATCATTTCTTGGATCATATCCAAAGACTCACAAACCCAATATCGCTCCCACTGACTTTGAGGCATTTTGGTTAATATGTGTAAACGGCTTACTCTAAATCATTATTTAGAATTTTCTATTTCAATACATAAGTACCAAACCCTAAGTCTTATCGAGCGATAATTTTGTGAGTAAATCTGAATTAACTTGAGCATGTTGAATACTGAATCTGTTATGCTAATTTCAACAATTGAAATTTGTGATATTATTCTTATCAACATTGCTTATTTAATTCCAACTAGTCTCGATGTATGTATGTATGTAAAACTGTCTACCTGAAGCGGCAAACAAGAAGCAGCAAAATAAAAATTGTGTCGCCTCTCTGTTAAATCGCTCAACACTCCCTCCCACATACTTTATCCCAAATTAAATTAATAAGCTTCCTCTCTCACAAATCCACCATTGATCTCTATAATATGCAAGTTGAAACCTTAAGCCACAGCTCCGCCGTCGATTCAACCTCTCACGAGCTTTAGCAACCCTCCAGCTTTTTGATGTGGAAGCAGTTTTTTGATGGAGTCTTTCCCAAAAGAAGACCCAATTCAGAGTTCTGCTCAATCCAAACAAGACCCAATTCAGAGTTCTGCTCAATTTAGAACAAACCCAAAAGAAGGTATGCATGTTCATTTCTCTCTCTGTGTTTTCTTTCTTGATTTTTAATCTAGAACTATAGCATGAACTGAAATAATAAAAAAGAAGTTTTGATTTATCTTCATCGTTCTCGAAGTGAATTAATGCATACCCAGATACATACCACTTTTGAATTTAAGCTTTGTTAGTGTTTGTGCACTTTTTGTGCTCTCGACAGTGACCAAACTGAGGCTTTTAGATTATGGCTCCAGCATGATAGTTGATTTAGAAAGGACACACTTTTTTTTAACTGTATTATTTCTATTTGTTTCAAAATTTATCTGATGTTGAACCTAATGAAATTCAAAACCCAACAATATATGTTTAATTTATGTATTATTATTTGCACTTCTGATTTTATATTACCTGGCAATCTCATGCCTCTTTCATTATAATAATATTACGATAAAGATGAAAACAGGTCATTTGGTTTGACTTATGTTAATTTAATGATGAAGTTGGTTTTGTTTGTACTAGGAGATGGTATTTAATTTACATGCCCAGTATACAGTGTGATCGGCCTAGCCTTAGTACTTTTTACGTTCAATTTTCATCACAAACTAAGGATGTTGACCACCGTAAAAGTTTTCTCATGTTTGTCCATCTTTTCAAATTGATGAACTCATACTACCAAAGTTATATCTGTCCTTAGACACATATCTGTAATACACAATTAGCTATCAATTTTTTTTAATCAGGATGTACATTATTCGCGGATCTTAGACATATCTCTGTAATACGCATAACAGTAGTAAACAATGTCAGATCGTATAAGAAGTTCAACAGTACATAATGCAACAGATAAAATTAGTAGTAGGAAAACAGAGTTATCAATGTAAAGCAATAACAACATCACGCTCTGAATTACATTTATATTTCATTTATTACATTATATTAAGGCAGAATGATTCCTTAACTTTCATTTGCCAATAAGTTGTATGATTTCATTTGCCCATGGGTTAACAAATATCAGAGAAGTAGAGATACTTTATTAATTAGGGTATAATTGGGCCGGCTATGAAGATTTGATGAATATGTGCGTTGGAATCGGTTTGAAGGTGCAGGCTGTTATGTTGTTTCATCAGTGTGGTGGTAATGTGGGTGATTCTTGCATGTAAGTTGTTTGTTATAATTCTTTTTTGTCTGCTTACTCTTTTTTTTCTTTTTGATTTTTGTTGCTGGTTGCGCGCACTTTATTACTTAAACTAGAACACATTGTATTTCGGTTGTTTAGTAGGATTAATTCATAAAAGAGATAGGTTGAACATTCTATCACTGGCTACTACTTATTGAGTGAGTGTATTATTCATCAGTCTTAGATATCATGAAAAGTTGAAGTATACAAGTATTGTTTATTTAAAAATTGAAACTTCTACTCCACTATAAATCACTGTAAGTTTCATCACTGGATTTTGGATCCATTGATTTGGGTTAAATCAAAATATATAATCATTTGTTTTTGAAGATAGTTTTGTTGATAATTTCATTTGTCATTAAATCAGTAATTCTATTCTGAAAGCAGTTGACAATTCACAAACTAGCAAAATATGTTTTTAAGTTTCAGTTTTTTATCATTTTTTGTTCACATTTTACAAACTAGCAAAATGTGTTTTTTAAGTTTCAGTTTTTTATCATTTTTTGCTCACATTTTACTTCCTGAAGGGGGAAAGTTTAATTAGTTTACTATGGAAATAACGTGGATATTTAGTGAATTGATGTTCACTTGTTTTCATTAAAGGATTTTTTTTAAACACTGGGTAATTGTCCAACTCTTCGTACCGATGGAAGAGTAGTTAGTTAATCAAGGTCATTATTCGTGGAGCTTTGTCCTTCATTTTCCCCATAAGAAAATATTCACATATATTTAAATTTTGTATCTATATAACTTGGATTCATCTCTTTAACATAGGGAGTCACATAGATGACACAAGTAGGTAATTAACTTGGAGTTTTATTTATTTTTATTCCTCCCAACATGAGAGTACTGAACTAACTATAAAAGTTCATTGATTCTAGTTTCTTCCAGGTCTGATTTTAACAAATGCATACTATTTTTTATGTCAAAAAGATCAATATTGGTTCTAATTTTGGGCTTGATGTTCCTTTAGTGATAATAATTGATTAAAATAATCCTTGATGAGATTATTTGTTTGCTTACATCTCAATTGCATTGTTGTGCTTTTGACTTTTAATAACCAAATTTTGAACATTATTTAAGTATTACGCTATGGATTTTATTCATTGATGTTTTTTTCTTGCCTTCTTCATTTGTTAATTATGATTCCCTCTATATCTAGTTCATTTGTTAATTATGATTCCCTCTATATCCATTTCATTTCTGAGCTTCAGGAACTCATTAATAAAGTCGTCGGTAATGCAAAAGCTGATGATAAGAACACTGTATTTGGTAATGGGGTAACCCAATTTCTCACTGGATTGGATATCACACTTTCACAACATAGAGTTTTACTGCCTAATTTGGTGGCAAGCGCTGTTGTAGATGTTCCTTACTATCTTGTAAGTTCCTTTTCAGACCACATACAAATATCTGTATATTTTGTGAAGTAAAACAACTAAACATACATAGTCTGTAGCACTTATTCTTTTATGCATTTTGTAAGCAAAACTATTGACTTTGGTTATGTTTATAGGTGTTTAGAAAATAAACAACATTTTTTCGTTATAAGGGGTACCAATGGGCTAGAAATGATTCACATTACAAAGATACCAAACATCCTAAAAATTTCATAAGACTAGTGACTTCACCTAATAATCCCGATGGAATGATAAAATATCCAACAATCAGAGAAGCTTTAGCCATTACTTATTGTGTTTACTACTGTCCTTATTATACGATGATAAGTCCTCTTCTTGCAGATGAAGATATCATGTTGTTTTCTATGTCTATGTTTACTGGACATGCTAGAAGTCGTTTTGGGTATGCTTATCAACCCATGCATTAATAATAGAACTATATATTAACTATATTGACAAAAAATTTGGATGAACTATTTACTTGTAATATCATTCATCTTTGTCATCACAAAGATTACATAGTCGGTGCATGGACAATTCTGGCAACGATTGAAGTATGATTTTGAAAACAGGAACCACCTTATTTTTGGGCAACTATAGCTCATTTGCCTTCATATGTTGCTAGCTCAACAAATAATTTATAGATACATTCACGTTAGCTTCATTAGTATACAGTTAATGTCCAATCCCATTAACTTCACATAATGACTTCACCGTGCTTGCGTGTTTATATTTCCTGAGATAAATGTTTACGGACATTTCCATTATTATATATATGCATATACATGTATAAATAAATATAGTATTGAAGGTACCCCCTGATTTATATCATAAAACTTTCTATGGTCAAACAATATAAATAAAGTGGTATAAAATGCGCATATGAATCTGAAGATAGTGGCAGTGTAATATATATGCCACAGCAAGTTGAGAGTGCATGTAGACATCAAGCCATGTGCTTGATTTAAGTGTGCTTTAATTGTTAGCTGAAATGAGGTTTAATTAGATGAATATAAATGCACGTAGATATCTATCTGTATCTCTGAAGTGAAAATACATATAGCTTTGTCAATAGCACATTGTGAGATTATGTGAATTCATTATTTTACAATGTCAGCGATAACATTTGAATCAGAAAGCAGAGTTCAGTGGAGTACAACTGAGAAAATGACCATTGTGCAGCTTGTGCTCTCCCACGAAAAACCCGACTACACTCACACACAAGTGACACAACTACTGTTCCTAAAGGAACAATGGGAGTTAAATTTAGATCAATATTTCTGTTTAAAAATGCAGTAGTGTAGAAGCATATTTACAAGTTTAGTAAAAATAATCACAAAAATAATATATTCAAAGATTGCAAACATATGCAAGGACATTAAAAAGCTGTTACAGCAACAAAATTAAAACCGTTCTAGATGAACCAGTACCCAAGTGGGAAAATTCACAATTCACAATTCATGCAGTCCATTCCAGGTTGGAAAGGGTTTGGGATCTAGTTCTAGCGGAGCTTAGAAAACATACGAGTTACTACTTCTTAATGGTTGTAAGTATTACTATTGCTGTCAAATAATAGCAATGTTTGCATACGTTTAGTTCAGTGAATATATACTTTGTACTGCTAAAATGCACTATTATATGAATGTTTCTCCACTAGTATTAAGCAACGCTAACTTGCTGAAATGCACCATTATACTAAACTTCTGATTCCAGCAAAGTGATATTGAAGACTGCCAAATCTAAGAGTAAACAATATTGCTCTGACAAGGTTTTTCATCCAAGCTCCACACAAGGTAGCAAAAATTCTGTTTGTGTCTGTTATAATCACTAAATTTCAATGCTAAAACACATTGTAATTATGAATTAAGAATGCTTTATAGAGGAAGTATTTATTGAGATAGAGCTAGTTATCAATTCTACTGTGGATGGATATAATATTTTCATATTTTCATATGGGCAAACATGCACCGGTAAAACATATGCTATGGTGAGAAACTCTACAACATAAAGTTTTCTTCTTTAAGACCAAGATTTTTTTAACAATAACCATTACTCTCTGACATTTCATGATAATCATAGGAAGGTAAGCTAGAAGATCCTGGTATTATGCCGTGAGTTATCAAAGCACTAATTTGTTGTATTTATAAACCCTAGTGCTGGGAGGTAGGAAAGCTGAATATGCACAAAGCATATAAAGATTGCTCGCTAACATTTGCTATTAAAAGGTATATTTTTATGCTTTAAAAAGTGTGTGTGTAAGTATATATTATGATAAACAATATGAATCCGATCTTGTTTTGATAACGTATATTTATTGAATTGAGGTATGCGGGAAAGCACTAACCACGCAAAGGAGGTGCTGTCAGATTTTGAATAATAATAATAATAAATTATAAAATATTACCGAAGTTAACTAAGTTTTCTAAAAATTAACTAAATTTATAATAATGATAATAATAATTAAACTAAGTCAATTAAGTTTTATAAATAATAATAATAAATTAACTAAGTTAATAATGATAATAATAAATTATAGAACATTAACTAAGTTAACTAAGTTTTATAAAAATTAACTAAATTTATAATAATGATAAAAATAATTTAACTAAGTCAATTAACTTTTATAAAGTATAATATAAAAAATTAACTAAGTTGTTAATAATAATAATAATAAATTATAAAATATTAATAATGTTAATTAAGTTTTATAAAAATTAACTAAACTTATAATAATGATAATAATAATTTAACTAAGTTAATTAAGTTTTATAAATAATAATAATAAAAAATTAACTAAGTTATTATTAATAATAATAAATTATAATATATTAACCATGTTAACTAAGTTTTATAAAAATTAACTAAATTTATAATAATGATATAATAATTTAACTAAGTCAATTAAGTTTTATAAATAATAATACGAATAAATTAGCTAAGTCAATAATAATAATAACAACAACAATAAATTATAAAATATTAACAAAGTTAACTAAGTTTTATAAAGATTAACTAAATTTATAATAATAATAATAGTTAAACTATGTTAACTAAGTTCTATAAATAATAATAATAATAAGTTGACTATGTTTTATAAAAATTAACTAAGTTTATAGTAATAATAAATTATAATATATTAACCAAGTTTACTCAGTTTTATAAAAATTAACTAAATTTATAATAATAAGAATAATAATTTAATTAAGTTAACTAAGTTTTATAAATAATAATAATTAATTAATTAAATTTAATAAAGATTATCTAAGTTTATAACAAGAACAACAACAATTACACGTTTATGACAAGTAATTTCAATTTGGTTAAAGCATTTGAACGTTTTTTTTCTTGATATAAGAATTAGTTTGCTCGATGTGGAATTATTTTCTTACGAAGATAATAATTTTTTTATTACATTGATATATGATAAAATATATTTCATTCATGATCATAAATAATATATAGTATGTTAAAGGTAATTATCAGATGTAGCCTTAACTATATTCTATGAAAATGTATTATTTAATCTATAGATAAGCTATGACACATACAAATTAGATAGATAAACTTAATTAATGTTACCAGCATGTTTTATGTTACAATTAGCTTGTATATAGTCACACCGTGATCTCATTTCCTTTTTGGCTTTTATATAATAAATTCATATTTGTTCTCTTCTATTGCTGATCTCTATTGCCTTTTTTCCCTATAGGCATATTGGACTTTTAAAGGAGACGGGCTTGGACTTTCCATGATTTATATTCTCTCTTTTAGCAGGCTTTTTTGTTAGATTTTATGTCATTAACATTTGTGCTTAAAATATTGTTCATGAAACGTTGTATATGACTAAATTTTATGGTGTATGAAATTGATGTAGCTTTGATTATGTTTAATCGTTATAACTGCTTATAATATCGAATTATATATATTAGTGTTTTACAAATTGAGCTGTTTTGAATACATTATTCATGGTTTATATAATTGTTTTAAAACTGTTGCGGTAGTTGTAAAATGTAGCAAAAACGTTGATATGCCGCAGTGTTTCAAAAAGCTGTGTAATTGACTTTTGCAGCGTTTCAAAACTGCTGTTATATTACTGGTTCTTCTGAAGTAACGATCTTAGAATGCGTCGCAAAAACACTGCTAAATGAGTTTGCAGCGTATAATTAAAGCTGCAAAATTAATTTATTGCAGCATTTTTTAAATGCATCGATAGCCATTTATTTAGCAGCATTTCGAAAATGCTGCAGAATTTCCTAACTCTATTGCAGCATGATTATGGTAGCACTTTTAAAACGCTGCGAAAAGTCCTTTTTTATAATGCCAATAAAGACACAATCTTGGCCGATGAATCACATCTCTTTGGTTACGATCACTAAAATCATATTTTGATAGCGTACTTGAAATTCTTTCAGATCTGCGCATCATACCATATAGAGTGAACAACCTTAATGGTTTAATTGAACAACCAAGGGTAATGTATATTTTTGAGATTAATAAGAAACTCATAGTTTCTCGTCGATATACGAGAATACTTATTAGACTTCTAATGCTATGTGTTCATTTAGGTTAGTAAATTTCATTTCATTTTATATAATCAGTTCTATCTATGGATCAGATCCAATTCCATTTATCTACCAAAAATTTCTCAAAGAAATTCCTTCAAAATGAAGTTGATAATCTTGAAACAACAATTATTTCTTATTGCAAATAGAATAGGGATTCATAAACGCTTTATGAACCTTTTTATTTATAAAACTGATTTCAGTTTACAAAAATTATGTTCAAAACATAAATATGTTATTTGATGACAGACCTTTCCAAAAACTTTTGGAGACTCATACAAGGTCCCTCATGAACAATTATTATGTGCAATCTTTCGACTCGCACAACCTGCCAACTTTTTGGCCTAGGATATGTTGGGATTTCTTACAAACCCTTATCTTGTATGATTTTGTAAACTGTTGTTTAGATGAAATAATATCAACCTTGTGTACTAATCTCAAATACATGACCTTATAGAAAGAAACTAACTCAAATTCACTCACAATTAATCGTAAATTGTCCAACAATGTCTGATTACTCCTTATCAATGCATCATTATGTATCACATGGAGGAGTGATTTTGAGATTGAATCTATATTCATTTTTAGGTACATTTGGAACTCTTTCTGATATACTCACTTATTCGACCAAATCAAATCATTTTATTCTATTGCATGTTATTTTATTTACTTTTCTTTTATATTCTATGATTTTATCATCAACTTACTACATGTGTATCTAATACACATGTTCATGTTGGTAATAAATCATCGATGAATATAACAAAGTATGTGGAACCCTTTTGGTATTAATAGACTAGTGAATGCATACATTAATATATACTAATTCAACGAGTTCATAAACTCTTATGATGCTCCCACTGAATGGGTGCATAACTATTAATTGTTTGAGATATAATTAACCTGTATCATATGATTCATAATCATATAGTAAAATTATTTCTCAAAACTACGGCTTAGTCTATAATTCCAAAACAACTGTAAATAATATTAGATACATATGTATTTTGTTGCATCACTTTTACTATAAAAACAAATTCCATAATATAGTTCTATTTCATAATGAATATTCATAATACTCATATTCAAATATAGTTATATCTATTTTTAATTCAATACCAAAAATAAACATTATTTCACAAATAATGTTCGGTACATTTTACGAAAATAATTTTTGTAATTTGATGCAATCATTAGGTGCTATATGGCATGCTCCCACTATTTCCGCCTTTACTATAATAGCATACTAAATTTAGAGGTCCACCATTCACTTAATATTGTTAATATTGTTTGCTTATTTCATATGCTGCAACTAGTTTATGGAGGAGAGTTCGTTGATCAAATATCTTGAACTCAAAGAAATAAATGTTATAGAAAACAATTTTCTATATGAAAATACATTTTGGAATAAAAATCATATTTCATATTCCAATATTAAGTATTAGTTATTATTACAATTCTTGTTTCCAGTGTTTCTCTATGAGGCAGAAGTGACTATACATTCTCTTCATTCCAACTTTACCTTAAATTACATATATTCTTATACATTCGTTTTTCTTTCAAATGGTCAAACTATTCAAAAGAAAGCCTTACTACAATATCATAACAAACCTTTTACAAAAGCGCATTCGATTATTCTTAACATTTAAGGCATCAAATATGTAGCATTTTTTGTAAACTGATCAAGATGACATTTCAACGATCGAGTTCTTAGATGTATCTCGTAGTTTATGGTCTTGTGTTACATTAACACAATATGTTCCTTTTGAAATCATTCAAGTCGAATACATGATCTTAAAATACTGTTTATTGGCTTACTTCGAATGAACTAATTTCATCGATTTATTGTACCCCACAAACTATGACTATTCACCATATAACATTTATGTGTGAAAGTACATGGATCAAATATTCATAGCCTTGAATTGCATTTAGAGTTCAAAAACTTATAAAATACAATACACGGTCTAAACCAAATAAACATATAAGTGACCAACTTACGAATGTATTAAGTAGTTGAAATTGGGCACTTGCATGGTATATAACATGCAATTAGAATTATTAGTAAGTATATATTATATTTCTATTTGTCAACTTTCAATTTAGTTTGTTTATGTATGTTAATTGACAAACGTTTTATCAATCATATTAAATGCACAAATTGATCGTTGTTGATAATTATAACATTATAACATATGTTCTTACAATATTAAAAAGGTTAAATGTTACACTTTCATTTTTCTAATAAGGTCTCCACTATTCTTTTATATTTCTCCAAACCCTAAGATGAAACATAGAAGTCTTACAACTTCACTAGTGGGTGTTAGGACTCATTTGTTTTGGTATTCTGACCTTGAGTTGGCTCAACAAATCATAGCCCCACAAACGATGGATAACTCCTTATCGGTTGTATCATATACAACTCCTAACCCATTTTTCCTTGGTCTAATCTCATTTCGACCTTGAGGTTTCTCAACAAATCGAAAGAGATTATTCACTCATTCCTACCATATCGTGATGACCTAAGTATAGTATATGTACCTTGAGTTTGCTCAACAAATACATATAGTTATACCTCATCTGTTCAATATATTAATAATACCACACATAACATCCCTACCTTGAGTTTGCTCAACAACTAAGGAGTATGTAAGTAATTTATTAATATATATATATATGGTAGATGACAACATTATATTGAAGATTCATAATCTTCAATATATATATTGAGTGATATCGACTTATAGAATAATATATTTCTTATAAAATACTCCAGTAATTCAAGTGTCAGACACATCATAAATCACGGTATATGTACGTTTACATATGTATTTATTTCTCAAGTCTATTTGGGTTTCTTTAATATTCCACATTTAGTTTATCCACATATCATATAAGTTCTATTGTTATATAACTTTTATATTTCATATTACTTATATAATTACGTATAATATATCATTAATTAAATCAGGAAATTATTGTCAAGGACAAAAAATTTCAGCGTTTTTGCCTCAAGGACAGGTCTTCAATATTTTATCCTGAAGGACAACTTTCTTTAGGTATCAGTTTTTAGTCATTGATAGTATCAGTTTGTAGTTATCGGTAGCAGTTTTTAAGTATCAGTTTTTAGCTTGGTAGCAGTTTTGTTGTCCTTATGAATAATTTTGGAAAATATTTGTCCTTATGAATAATTTTTAGAACAATGTTTGTCCTTATGGTAAAAATATTGAGGTTGTGTCCTTGAGGCAAAAAATATTCAAATTTTTGTCCTTTAAATTAATTCCCCCTAATTAAATCTTATCTAATTAATTTTAATCAATTAACACTTCAATTGATTTTAAATTAGTATTCCAATATAACTTTTACATTGGACATATCTACTATAACATTTATAGTGTATACTATAACCTTTATAGTGTAACACACATATATCATATATATATATATATGTATTTTATTTAATTAATTAACTTTTAATTAATTTATTAAATTAAACAATTTTTATTAAACTTTATTAATTTCAAAATTTATCTTGTATACATACATGTATACTTATGTTATCTTAAACATTTTAAAATAACATAACATATATCAACATATGTAATACATGCATATATGCATTAAGTAATTAACATATTTAATTAATTTATTTTATTAATCTTATTAATAAATTTAAAATTTGAAATTATTATATAAATATTTTCAAACATTTTGAAAACTTCTGTATTATTATAATTTTTATAATAAACATGTTTTATTTTAAATTTAACTATTAAAATTAAAATCTTTAACATTAATTTTCAAAACGATTTTGAAAATTTGCCCAAGGCCCAAATTAAGTTGGGCCTTTTCTATTAAGAGCAACCTTTGAGCTCATTTCACCTTTCGGGCCAGGCCGGTAACCAGGTAGGACAGGGTACTTGATTACCCAATTCCAATCCTAGACATTACCTTTCTAGACACCGTACTAAGTGGGCAAACTTAATTAGTTAGCCCTAATATGACTACTTTAGACCGCATAGGCTATCAGGCTCTGATACCATTGTTGGAACTGGACTAGCCCACAGCGGAAGTTATGGGTGAATTTTAAAAATTTACCCTATTGGATATTTTATTGGGCCTATAAAGTCTAACTGAATTGGAATATTTCTAAATTTCATTTAAATAAAATCATTTATTTTATTTAAATTCAAATATATTAAGATATGAAATTAATTTTATTTGATTTAGTTTATACATAGACGTATCATATATATATGTGTGAGTGCGTGTGTAACATAATAATCCGTGAAATGTATAATATGCTCATATGTAGATGTTGAGATTTACATCGCAACAGACATATTAGCTCATTTTGTATGTCATGTATGTTATCCAAATATGTGCATGTATATGTGTTACAAAATACACACACACACATGTATGTATAAATATATTATATATAATATATGAACATAAAACATTTATATATAGATAAATATATATATAGAAAGAGAGAGAACAATTATTAAAAATATTTATAATTCAAAATTAACTTATTTTTGCAAACATAATAATTTTAGTATTTTAATTTGTATATATTGTGAATAAAATAATGTTTTCATCCATAAATAATTAACATAAAATAATCTATTGATGATAATTCAAAATTTATAATTTTCAAAAATCTAAGATCATAATATAAAGCTTAGGAAAAATCTAGAGATTTTTCAAAGTTGAAATATTATTTTTAAAAACAAATACATTAATTTCGGCAATAATTATTTTACATAAAATAATATATTATTAAAAATTCAAAATTCAAAATTTTAGAAATTCTAGGATCATGATAAAGGTTCCAAAAATTTTTGAATAATTTTTCAATTAAATTATTATTTTTAATAAATCATTATATTTTTTTGCAAAATAATAAACTTTATTGAAAAATTCCTAAATTTTTTATATAAGTTTCTGAAATGATATAATACTTTTTTAAATATAAAATTGAATTTTTAATGTAATAATTATTTTATATATAATAAACAATTCAAAATTTCAATAAATGTTAAATTAAAAATACGAATATATGTATGATAATAAATTTTCGAATTTGTAAATTCATATTATATATAAATAAGTATACTAATTTTTTTAAATCATATATATATCTTATATATGCATATATGCTATTATGAGAGAGAAATATATACTAATATATATATATATATATGAATTTACTAATAAATATATATTAAACAATTATTAATGACAAAAATTGATTTTGTACAGTAAACAATATTTGTCTATACATAAATCAAATAGTATAATAAACAAATTATGCACATAATCAAACTGATTTGTGACAACCACATCTACTTACAAAATCTCACCTAACTAAACATATAGTAGCAATATATTTAAACATATATGAAATTACTCATTATAGGATCATAGAATATAATTTATTACTGTAATATGAATTAAAATTACTAATTTAATGATTCCTTTGAATCCACGTTGAAGCAATGACTTCCCTTTCTTTTACTGTTCTTGATTCGTCAAATTGCAAGTCCGGAATCACCGACCTCTAACTATCGAATAATATTATTTTAATTTGAAATATATTTGAGAATTTTGGAGTGGATTGAGAGCTATGTTTTAACTAGCAATGTAGAAGGTAATGACGGCCAAAAAGGTTAGTAATTGTTTTTAGAGACACACACACACACATATACATACATACATACATACATACATATATATAGGGTTGTATTAGAGAGAAACGAGGAAAACCTTTTTACCCATTCTCACTTTATCTCAACCCATTATCTCCAAGCCAATTCCCTATGTTTTAGCCATCCCTAGACCTTCATAAAACCAAAATTTTGTAACCCTAATGGTAGGCCTTAAACCCATCTAAGCCCAAGTCAAAATACTATGCAATTAAATCTAATTTAATCGCTTGTCGATATTGTATATCGATCGGTATATTTATAACTGTTATAAATATATATAACATTATTTATTTCTCAAATCATATTCAAATTTTATAATTAATATTTCATAAATATTAATTAATTTATATCAATTATAAACTAATTAACTCGTTCGGTCTTAAGGGAATTCATCATTTCGGCTGTGTAACTCTTGGGTGTAAATTTGGTCAGCGATTAACATCAAACTATTCTAATGTTAACGTTCACACGTCACTTAGCAGGTGGTGTGACATTATGACCAAATTTATCGCTTACTCATTTTCGGTAAAATCCAATTTTAGTTTAATAAGCGTTACTCGGTTGTGACATTTGTTTACACCAATTCACTTTGTCAAAACTATATCACTTTGGACTTATGGAATTTGGTAATGGTCAAAATTCCAACCTCGTCCACATTCAACTTTATAGTCTAAATACAAAGTCCTTGGTTCAATAATAACAATTATTATTAACCGAAATGCTCTAACCAGAGACTTTGACTTTGAGTTTACTTGAGTTGACTGTGATACCGACCGCATATAACCGAGGAGATGAATCCTCTCTTGAATAGTGCTTCACTTCCAATACTTCCACTCGACCCAACTATAGTCACTCGATGGACGCCATGCCATGATTTGCTATAATCAAAGCGGAGCTTTCATATTGAAGATCCACAGTATTCTCAAGTCGAGAGAACACTGTAAATCAATCACATCAATATTTTCTGTTTGACCTTAGTTATATTAACCAAAAGAAAACTATCGAGTGAGTCATTCCATAGTTATCCAATAACTATTAGTATGTAACCCCTAGGTGCCCCCAGCAGTCATAAGTAATACACTGCCCAACATTTGGAGAGCGTTACGTACTCCAGTCTCAATGGATACATCGTTATCCAGTCTCGATGCATCTTGACTAGGAACATTTAAAATGGTATATTTGTTTCGTTGTGATAAATTACTCAAAGTTACAACACTTTGTAACTACTATCACAAAATATATCATTTATGGATTTTTCTACTAAATATACTTTTAATTAAGTTACTATAATCATATTATATCAAGTATATAATAGGAATAAAATACATTTTATTTCGAACAAGATTGGTCAACTAGTTAGATATATGTAACAAATTACATAATTGCCCCTAGGACATACCCCTAACTCTATCAAAATAAATGCCTATTAACACCAACAATTGACTATGTGAATGAAATTAATAATCATATTACATCGTCGTTAACTAGTAGCTTCACACTATGCCGCATAGTGAATATAATAAGCCCTGCTTTCGAAGGCCTATAAAACTAGGATATATTATTCCCAATAGAATTCCTTAACAGTATCCAGGTCTCTAAAGTTCCAATCATGAAATACATTTAACAATAGGCATTCCCATCACGTTGCTATGGAACTTAAACTAAAGGATTGGCCTTTGAAATGGTACACGGTTGATTATCCACTAATTGGCTACAAGGGTTATCGTAGTGAAAATCATAACTGGGACAAACATAGGCACACCAATTCTACTACCTAGAGTCGTACATACAACAACAAATAAAAAGTGGCCATTTATTCTCTCCCATGTTCATTTTCCCATCAAAGTATTCTTTGCAATGATAATTAACAAGAATCAAGGGAAAACGCTTTACAATGTCGGTGTTTACTTGCCCTGTTCGATTTTCTCACTGGACAGTTGTATGTTGCCATCTCTAGCACTACATCGATTGAAGGTTTGAAGATCCTACTTAATAGACAAGGGTTGGAAAATGAAGGCTATAGGGGGAACATTGTCTATAAAGAAATGTTCGAGGAATTGTGACAGGACATATATTAGACTAATTGTACATAAACAAATAATCGATTGTTCTTTGCATTCATGCTTAGTGTTAACAACTAAAGCTTGATTCTCTGCCTTTCAAAACATAAGAAAATGTTGCATTGTTCAAATACTATATGCCTTGGCATTGCCTTCCGTACTTGATTGATTCTACTTATAATTTAAGGGAGCTTTTATAAACCACCGTTTTTAAGTTTCAACATACACAACTGTCTCTTCTCAAACACGTGTTATAAAAGAATCCCTATTTTTAAGTTTCAACAAGTTTGCCTAAACTTCTACAACTATCTCCATAGTACTCAACAAACATCGGCATAGAACTCTGCAAATATATGTAGAGTAATATGCAGATTTTTAAAATTTCTAGACTACAAATAAATTTGTGGTTTTGCAGAAAGTTTTGCAGAAATTCAAAAAAAATGATCATAGTGATTAATGTTCAGATTTAATTTTTTAAAAGGCAATTTTTTCCTCAACCAAAATTAAATACAGGATTGTACTTTAAAACACATCTTGAAAAAGAATTTTTCATGTGCAAAATCTAAAAATAAGGAGCTAAATCGAATTTTCATTCAAACTTCCTATGTCTAACGACTACAATGCACCGAATAACTAAATCAAGTGCTCTTGAAGCTATATTTGCTTTTGCTTTGTTCGTTGTTTGTATTTACGCTAAGATCATGAAAAATGTAATTGGAAACATGATCTCTTTTCAACGTTTAGTTTCATTTTGTTAAATTACAAACAAAAATAACTTATTTTTGAATACTTGCGATAATCATAATATGAATCGTAAAAAATAAGCCTACTGGTTAAACTATAAAAATGAACTTTAATACTTGATCATAACAATCACGATATCTATATTTATTTGTATAGGAGATGTAATTTTATTTTAAACTATTTTGTTTGTACTTTATGCAGTACTTTGAAATTTTGAGTGCTTTGTAACTCTCAATAATATTTTTGTAAAAACACTTGAGGCAAAAACATATTATTTGTATACGATCCAGTTTCCTCTTATCCTTACGTCCTAGCATTGGAAGATAAAACCATATTCTATGTTTTGTATAATTTTACCCCTATAACACTAGTGGAGCGAGTATGTCCTACGTACACATAGGATAGTAGTTTCTTCACCTATATTGCATCCATGGCCGGCCTAAGTTAAATGAAGCCCCAGGCCCCCAGCCCATTTATTTTTATATCTTTTACCACTGGGTCCAGTTGCTGAAGTAAAATACCAAATAACGATTCCCCATAGCCAGAATCAAACCCAGTTGTTCAAATACAAACATCATTTGGCTAACCATTTGAATAAAACAATAATTGAGTATTATCAACAAGTGCTTTTAGTATAGTGAATATTAGGCACACGTCCTTAAAATGGAACTTAATTCAAAGCGGATCCTTGTGATCAAAAATATACTTTCTACGTCCCTTTTTTTGTTTTCCACCCATTTTTACCCCAAATTACCCCTGTGCTTCACTGTCGAGCTCTGATTCTTCTTCTTCAGTTTCTTCTGATCAAATTGAAAACCGAGCCGAGTCTACAAAATATGAGAATTAAGAAATTAAATTGAAGACTCTACAAAATCGAAGGTTTATTTTCCGATTTAAATGGAAAACTGCAATTAAATTGAAGTCGAATCAAGTTTTTTTTACAAAATACGAGATTCTTAATATTTGCAGTTATGAATAATTGCAACAAGTTTCTTTTTTTGGATTAAAATGATTTTACATAAATAATTGCTGATAAGAATGTAATTATTCTAAATATTTTCAAAAATAAATGCAATTATTGAGAATAATTACTGATAACTATGCAATTATTATGAATAATTGCAGAGAAAGATGAATTTAGAATTGAAATAATTTTACATGAATAATTGCTCATAAGAATGTAATTAAGAAAGATGAATTTAGGATTGAAATGATTTTAGAAGAATAATTGCTGATAAGAATGCAATTATTCTGAATATTTTCAGAAATAAATGCAATTATTGAGAATAATTGTTGATAACTATGCAATTATTATGATTAATTGCAGAGAAAGATGAATTTAGGATTGAAATGATTTTACATGAATAATTGCTAATAAGAATGTAATTAAGGATGATGAATTTAGGATTGAAATGATTTTACATGAATAAATTACTGATAAGAATGCAATTATTTTGAATATTTGCAGAAATAATGCAATTATTGAGAATAATTGCTGATAACTATCCAATTATATGAATAATTGCAGAGAAAGACGAATTTAGGATTGAAATGATTTTACATGAATTTAGGATTGAAATGATTAAATGAATAATTGCTGATAAGAATGCAATTATTCTGAATGTTTGCAAAAATAAATGCAGGTATTGAGAATAATTGCTGATAACTATGCAATTATTATGAATAATTGTAGAGAAAGATAAATTTATGATTGAAATGATTTTACATGAATAATTGCTGATAAGAATGTAATCAATCAAAATAATTGCAGAAATAAATGCAATTATTGAGAATAATTGCTGATAACTATGCAAAATATTATGAATAATTGCAGAGAATGATGAATTTAATCTTCATAATTGAACTAAAATTCTTTATTTTGTTATTTACAGTTATAAATGTCTAGTTTTGGATTGAAATGCTTTTATATGAATAGTTGCTGATGAACATGCAATTAATCAGAATATTTGCTGACGAGCATGCAATTATTGAAGATAATTGCAGACATACATGCAATTATTCATAATAGTTGCATACATCTATGCAATTATTATGAATAATTGGAAGAAAGATGAATATAAATGATTTTAAGAGAATAATTAACTGTAGATTAAATGGATTACAGTAGTTAAACTTGTAAATTATTACAGACTTGTCTGTAATTATTTTAAATATTTGCGGACTTGATTGTAATTTGAAATTTCTACTGAAAGTCGATAAACCCTAACAATATATCGAACCAATTGTAATAGAATAAAAATCGATATTACAAAGAAATTTAATTGATAACGTTCGATTTTGTGGTTTTTATTGCTTTCATCTTCTGAATTTTAGTTTTCTATTCAAGTGGATTCGATTTCATCTTCGATCAACTGCTTTGGAATAAATGGCGATTGATATTTCAGGAGATTATGATTTTTTTAGAACAACGGTTGATGAAATCTTTTTTGATGGCTCTGTGTTTTGTTTGGAGAAGACAAAAGGGTATTTTTGGAATTAAAATTGCCGCGTTCAAAAATAGGGATGTGAAACTTATAATTAAAATGAAGGGATGTTTTGTGTATTTGCAAACTATTAGGGAGTGTGCCAAACGTTTCCTTTAATATATTCTATACAAATAACAATCAAGTTTTCATGTTGGCCTTGACGGGGTTACCCCAGCTCATGGACTTAGTGGGCTTCCCCCCAACACTGATTGCATCACTGTACCAATAATAATGGGTGAGAAAACCATACTATGTTCATGCTACTTGCATTTTCCCCCACAGGTGCGCACCTATTCACTCTTATGATAAAATTCTGATTGAAATTAGCAATAACAAATGCAAAACAAGAAGTTAAGCATTAGGTGTTGAAAGCGCAATTGATGAATAGCACGAATGTAGAATGGCTACGTATGGCTGCTGCTTCTCGAAAAAAAGAAGAAATTCCCATCACATAGATTCTATTTATAACTCCAAGTGATGTTCACCATCTGGTAACATTTGTGCTTTCTAACTTATGATGTAAGCTATATGCTTAATATATTCATGACTGATTTACACCCACTTTGTGGTCATGTAAATTTTCATACTATTTAACTTTTTTGCTCTGTGCTACATTTTCTGTTCATCCATATGTTTGATGCTGTCTCTAGCCGACTTTTAGGCTTCCGAAACTTTGGTATTACATTTTCAGTCGCAAATTTCAGGCTTAAGGTGCATTACTAAATGTTGTCTTGCCTCTACAACTGTGGTAGTTGCATCTGAATTGATGTGTTAGTCTTGATGCAGGTTATTCTAATGGTAGATTGTAAAAAATTGGAGAAAAGAAGGGTTGCTTTGCCATGTTTCTAGGTATGCTGTGTTAGACCAATTTGTTCTAACCATTCTTGTAATCACTTGTAAGATTGAAAAATCATATGTTTCGAATTCCAACAGAACCAAACTTTGTCTACCTACGTTTATAATCAAATACGAGTGTTACGGCACCCGCTTCGTGCATTACGATAGCATATGCTTCACGAGTAAATTGGTGGGGTTTTTTATCGTCATTTGTTGATTTCTAGACATGTACACTATTGTGAAGACCCGTAAATTCTCACCTTTTGAATCGACTATAATCCACACAAGTCAAATCCAAACAGATAAGGATTCATGATCTTCCCTAATCAAATTGGATTCTTCACTTTTGAAAATCAACATATCATATATCGAAGATATCAATGTCGAGATCCAAATGTTAAAATCCTCATTGGTAGGGTTTGCTACCAGTAAATAACATCAGTATAATAAGAATGCACAACTGAAACAAAATGCTCTCATATATATTTAGAACAAAAGATGATACAAGGTGATATTAGAGAGTCATAGATACATCACTATATACAACATCATGAAGTACAACTAAACAAGGTACACAGTGGAAATAGAAACTAAAGAAATAAGTCTTCAGAGAGAGTCCAAAAATCGACATCTTCACTCTGATCCAAAAGCTCCAAATAAACACTCCAACTACAGCTCCAACTATCTACAGGGTGATCTATTACCTGACTCTAAGCTGCCCGTGTGGAAAATAAGGGCACCCAGAGTTTAGGGAAAAACAATAAATTCCAGGTCAGTCATGGGACTGGTGTGAGAAACAAAAGTATATAGTTGCTTTTGAAAACCAGTTTCATATATGCTTTTGGAAAATGAAACTATCATAAGGTCTCGATCCGCACACAAGATGCAAATGCACACATGGTCGAGGTTTCTCCTTATGAAAGTCAAACATGCCTTTGATACGTTAAAAATATCCTTTTAATATTATTATAGTGCTTAGTGATTGAAAACTATTTTCAAAATAAACTTATTAATTTAGCCAGCATACGTTACATGATGGTATGCCTACTATAGCCACTGTATTAAACAGTGAGTAATACAATCAAAACCGTACAAGGTTCGTATTGGAGAATGGGTTTCCAATAATGACCAGGCAAAGGAACTTCCTCATCCACGATTGGGTACGCCTCTAGAGGGACGTCCCGAGAAACTACTGTTTCTCTACTAACACAAGGCCGGGTTACCACTCATTGGTAACTACTTACTCAAGTCTATCCATCCCCCGGTTGTTACCAACCTTTAAAATAGGGCCCCGATCTTTTTCAACATCCACATCAAGCAAATACTGGGCGTGTAAGACCACAGTACAGCTATATAAATATATAATCCACAAAGTGAATACCTGGGTTCCATACCATGGTATCACTATATATATCTAGAAGGGGATAGACATCCTACACCTTGCCGCATCCATTCCTGTTTCGGCCATTCCCGGGGTGTGAGGTTCGTGAAGTCTCGTACCCACAAGGCTCTGATTTTCAACAAAAGCCTTGATCCTATCCATAGCATTCTTCGGAATGTCACATTACCAATCCAAAATTACATAACTGATTTCTACCAATGCATAACCCTTGAGTTCATACGTCTTAAGGAAGGGTGTTAAGCTAAGAGAATAAATTCTCCGCCACCAAGCAGATATACATTAATAAAGATCAATCATATAAAGTCAGAATGTAATGTAAGACAATCCATCCATCCACAAGTTCGTTCTGGGATTGAACGAAATCGAAGGCACCTTATTCCTCAACCTTTGCCCAAAAGGTGAAAGGCCCTTGCGTATCCGAAGATTCTTCAAACATCATCTGGACCACTTCTTTAAAAGTATAGGGGTATCGTTTCTATATCGGCCGCTAAACCGATGAAGAGAAATCAACAAGCAGTCCATTAGATGTGAAGATCCCTGGTCTTCATCATCGTTTCAATACGACTCATCACAATCATAGCGTCGTATTATTATTCCTTTAAAAGCCATTCGGAACCAAATGGATTTTTAATTTAAGTCTCAACAAATCAAATTCATATTCAATTTAAGTGATTTAAACCTCCATTTAAATTACTTTATTCATACTATTTCAAATTTGGAAAATATTGATCACTTATAGCTCAAAAATCAAAATGTTGATTTAAGCGTTACAAAAAGTGTCGCAAATATAGTGTATTTGTACAACTAAAACCATTCAAATATGATTTAAATTACTTCTATTATCTTTTAAATCATATATATACTTCATATATACTATAAAAACTTCATTTCTCAATTCATAACCTTTTTATTCAATTTAATTTATTTAATTGAATATTTAAATAATATAATAATATTATTTTTCTAAATTTCATCCGATTTAATCCAAACTTTCCAGAAATCAAAATAAACTATATAATACTATTGGAATCATTTAATTGATTATAAACCTTTATTTATATAGCGAACTTAACTTCACTTTTCTAAAATCGATTTACATTATTATTTATATTTCCAAAGTTGAACATGCCATTTTATATTTAAAATGATTTCAAATAAATAACTTCTTTTACAAAAGTTTTTAAATATATCTCCAATATCATTTCCCAATAGTTTAAATTATAAAATTCAAATATTCAAATTTCCACTCAAATTTGAATATTATATTATTATTATTTTAAATCGAGACTTAACCAATATCCGTTTAAATCCAAATGGGTGTGTATAATAAGTGTAACGTGCAGCGTTATCACTATTAACATCCATATATATATTCATATCATCCAAACAAGCAGTATATGGTATAACTGAATATTTTAACAATTAAATACTGATATAACTATCATATAGTTAAAACATCCATAACTATCAATCCATTCATCCAATCACAACCAATATAAACACTATAATAAGTGATATAGTTTCTCACCATGGGATCCACTCCTCCTTTCTTTAGTATGTGAATGAAATAAAATGAGATATGGACTTGGCTATTTATAGGTGAAGAGAAGGGTACTTTAGTCATTTCCTATAGCCTAACCAGATTCGACCAGATTTTGGTTCAATAGAAACCAGCCTTATGGCCTAATTTGATTCGACCACATTTTGGTCCAATAGAAAACATCTTGATGGCTTAATTTGATTCAACCACATTTTGGTCCAATAGAAAACATCTTGATGGCTGAATTTGATTCGACCACATTTTGGTCCAATAGAAAACATCTTGATGGCTTAATTTGATTCGACCATATTTTGGTCCAATGGCAACCATCCGCATGGTAGAACCTGATTCGACCAGATTTTGGTCCAATAACAACCATCCGCATGGCAGAACCTGATTCGACCAGATTTTGGTCCAATGGCAACCATCCGCATGGAATATAATAATCATTATGCTATTTTGTTTCATTAGGCAAGTAATTATACTGTTCTGTTTTTATTAGGCAAGTAATTATACTATTCTGTTTTATTAGGCAAGGTTAATAATTCTCTCTTGTTTTATTAGGCAAGGTTAATAATTCTCTCTTGTTTTATTAGGCAAGTAATTATACTATTCTGTTTTATTAGGCAGGGTTAATAATTCTAGATATAAAATCCATTTTTTAATCATTTAAAAACATATTAACTATTCATGTTCAAAGTGATTAAATTATGGGTCGTTACATTTTAAATATTTGAATTTGATGACCCAAAAATATGGGTCGTTACATAGAGGTGTCATGTGCATGTGAAGGGAGGCTAAGAAGAAGACATGTGTAAGGCTTCTCTTTAGTAGCATTTGTTTCATGCTATAGTTTGTTTTCATACCTTTTCTTATTTATTTAGTTATCTATGTATGCTATCTTTTATAAATTCAAATGAATATAACTATAAACTCATATAACAATAAACTCATATAACTTTTGAATTCAAATTCATATATTTAAATAACTACTTTTATTTAAATTAGTTAAATTTCTAGATCGTTACAACTATCTTTCGTTGAAGATGCTTTTAGAGATATATCATCTTTTTTAGTCGATCTTTTCTTATCATAGTGTTTAGCATCTATTGGTTGACTGATAAATTGTGTTATGTGCTGAAATTAATTTTTTAATATATAGAGTAAAGTAATAATAACGTGATGACTCACATGTACTTCTAAACATTTTTTATAAGAAGTACAATCTTTATGCATATTTAAAAATAAAAATCAACATAAAAAAGAATAAATTTTTATCGATCGGTTGATTTTATGTCCGTAAATAACATACAATCATGATATTAGTTTTAGAATACACAACGCAATGCACTTAAATAAACAGTACAAACAAATTCTAAAAAGTGCAAATTACCTTTTTAATATAAAATAGAAGTGTAGAAGCTATAGTCGCATAAATGTTTTTTTCCCTAGAATAAGATTGAAATATATTTAAAAATAAAAAGCAACATGAAAAATGAATAAATTTTCATCGATCAGTTGATTTTATGTCTGTAAATAACATGTAAGCATGATATTATTAGGAGAATACATAGAGCAATGCACTTAAATAAACAATACAAACAAATTATAAAAAGTGGAAATTACCTTTTTAATATAAAACATAAGTGTTGAAGTTGCAGTCCTAGAAATAATTTTCCCCTGTAGAATAAGATTGAAATATAAAAGTGCAAGATAGGGCTATAGTGTAAAGCATAGTTTTAGTGGTATAATTACACTAACCTCAAGCTATGATATCAGAGATTAACGATGGAGAGCAACTCAATAAAGCATGTCCAAAAGGAAACGGTGATGGTGAGAAATCTGAATGGAGATGATAGGAGAGAGAAGTGGAAAAGGAATAGGGGTGGAAAGAGATGTGAATATGGATGGATAGAGTGAGTGACATTCATATGATTTGGTAGATATTTCTAGAATGCTATATTTGTGTTATGAAGTTTGAATATTTCAATTTTGTGCCTAAATTTATATAATAACGACATTATTGAATTAATTGAAATGCTTATTAATTCCACTTTCCAACATCTTATTCCTCTTTCCTTAAATTTTTGCACTCGTTAAGTTTCTCATACATATATGTTTGGGTATTTGTATCATTTACTCAAAGTTTAATGCATAACATTGAAATTCATAAACCTTCAGATATGATATATAATAATTAAAATATATTCATTTGTTTAAATTAAGTAATCAGAATCAACTAACTAAACTGTTTCCAATATTATAAAACCATTTCTGTTTTGATATTTGTATAATTTATTTACAGATTCTGTACAAACTAATTTAGGCTAAACATGAGTTTCCTCGCTTTATATCTCCATAGGTTGTTGTTCCCATTTAGTACATAATTTCCAATACCCTTTTGTAAACTACTTTACCCAACCTGTATTTATAACTGTCAATATTTTTTATTACCCACACACACCTACCATTTCCATACAACAAGAGGACATAAATGGAGATTGTGATAGGGAACAAAATTTATTCCTTCTTCGGCAACCAAATTGAAGAGGGTAAAGTTTATTGCTTAAATGGCTACGAAGTCTAAGGCAGAAAATAGTTTTCAGGTGGTATTAAAAGACATTCAAATTTACATCTTGGGATGCACAAAATTTGTTATGGCTGACAACCTAGAAATCTCGAATCCCCAGTTTAAATTCTCTTTCACCGACTATGACACGATTGTTGACTGCAAGGACCTCGCCGTTTACTTAACGGGTAACTAACCAAGTACTACTTTCCATATGTAATGACAATACTATTCAACATTTGAATATTATCCGAACTAAACTTACATTACACATATATTTGCACTACTATGGAAAACAGGCGATGTAAAGGATGTGGTTAGGCGAAATGGCTATCCAACAATAAAAAGGACACTGCAGATCAAGTTACCATGATAATGTCAAACCAGTATCTACTCTCAACTATTACTTTCACCTGCACCAAATAACATAAATTATACATTGCATTAATTTTACATTTTCACAGTGGAAAAAGAATCGAAGTGACACTTTGGATGACAAAACTACATTGATAGACCCTTCTCAAACTGAGAATAGTATGGCAACAATTATCTTCGCCTCATCAACAGTCAGAACATTTCAATGTGAGTTCCATCTTCATGTAACTGCAAAACAATGGATACATACTTGTTGGACACTATGGAGAAATAAGAATGATATATAGTCTCAGAATATTTCATCATAGACGATAAACAGGAAACAAATAAAAGACCGTGGAAAAATAGGATTGATAGTCTCATAATATTTAATCATAGGCGGTAAACAGTAAACAAATAAAAGGCTAGCATCCAATATACAACTATCAGCTATACTTAGCACTTACCCTCTAATTAGGATGTAACTAGAAAATTATAATTTAGAAAATAAGCAACGATTAGTAGAATTATAATTTAGAAAATAAGCAACGACTATTAGAATTAGGCTATATATAATCATGTACATAGAGCTTGTAGAATCAGAAATTAGCAATAAAACTAATTATTTATCATATTCAATCTTCTCTTTAAAAATTCAATACTAAAAAGTTCAATATCGTATCAGAGCGGGTCAAATCCCGACTCAAAAGTTTTGCAACAATATCAAAAGGCTGCAAATAACAAAGAACTGCAGTCAGTTCAACATGTCTCAATCTTACAACACTAAACTCACAAATATCATACGCAATGACATCATAAATTTCATTCCCTGGTCGAGATCAGTAATAATTGGTTTTGCTAGCAAAGAAAAATTAAGCTATCACTGGAAAAAGGGAAAAACCAAATGCTGCAAAGCCAACAAACCAACTTCCGAAGAGAAAGCAAAAATAGAAGAATGTGCGACAACCTACCAATTAACCATGTCATGGCCACTCAGCATAATGAAACTTCAGATTTCAAACATATTCATATACTGCAGCACATCACATGAAGTTTGGGACAAATCCAAGAGAAGATATGGTCAATAAATTTTTTTGGCTCGTACCTTTAGCCTTAAACAAGAGCTTGTCCAAATTAAACGGAGTACCCAAAGCAATAACGAACTAGTGATCGAAATTAAGTCAAAAGGGGAAGAGCTCACTGTCTATCTTCCACTAACAACAGACCTAATTGAAACCCAAAAGAGATCTTAACAAGACTTAGTTTTTACCTACCTGAGGCCTTTCAATCCAAGCTATGAATCGATCAGGTCTCAAGTCTTGGCATCAGCCGAGATGCCAAGTTTTGATGATGTAGTGAAAAGAATTAAGCAAGAGCAATCTCGGTGAGCACTCATAAACCCTCGATAGTCAGAAAATCAAGAGAACAAGGCATTTCAGGTAAAATACTCAAACCCTAGTTTCGGGGACACGCCCAAAGGGAAGGGAGCTTCGAGCATAAAGCTGTGCGACCATTGCAAGAAAACATGGCACAATCGCAATGACTGCTGGTTCCTCCATCCCTACCTCCGATTGATCAGAGAGAAGGGCGGCAAAGGAGGTAAGTGGGGCGGCGCAAAAAGGGAGAATAAATTTTGTGGTTTTAGCAATGAAGCAGAGATAAAAGCGGACGGATCTGAATCGGCACAATGGACTCAACCAAATAATAGCTCCGCTTCAGTAGGATCTTCTATAGCTCAAACTGTGAAAGTGAATTAACTACTAACCCAATTAAAAAGTTTGTTACAACAATAAAATTCAGGTTTTATACATTTTAATGCTATTTTGAACTCATCTAAAATCAACAACAATTTTAAAATTGCAAATATGTGTCAAAACACAAACAGATAATTAATTGACTCAAACGCTACTGATCACATGACATGAAACAAAAATAAATTAACCAATGTTAAAAAAATAAAGACCATCAACATGTAACTATTGATAGCAGAGATAAATTTCAAATTCATGGTTTTGGTATAATAAAGTTTCTTACAAAAGATATGAAACATATTTTATTTTTGCCAGATTTTAATTCAAATTTATTATCGATTAGTAAAATAATCAATGAACTGAATTACAATGTTATATTCTCACCGTATAAAGTGACCTTTTAGGATCGAGAATCAGGGAAGAAGATCGGTGAAGGATGTCTGAAAAATGGCCTCTATTATCTTGATGAAATACCAAAAAATGTCATGTGTTATTAAATTTAGTAGATCATGATAAATTGTTGCATTGGAGATGCGGTCTTCCACCTTATCAAATTTTGAATAAACTTTTTTGTTATAAATTAGTTTCCAGAAACTGTAATGTTTGTAAGCTTTCAAAACAAACTAGGTTGTCATTTTCTTTATCTACTAATAAGTCAGAAAAATGTTTTGATTTAATTCATTCTGATGTTTGGCGTCCAGCCCCTGTTGATTCTTATAATCATTTTAAATATTTATCACATTTATTGATGATTTTTCTCGCAGTACTTGGGTTTACCTTTTAAAAGGAATAAAAGAAGTTTTTTCATGTTTTCAAGAATTTTACAATTTCATAGAAAATCAATATAATGCAAAAATTAAAAAAAATCCGATCTAATAATTGGGCATAATATGTAAATAAAAATTTCGTAGAATTTTTTAACAAAAAGGAATTTTACACCAAACCACTTGTATTAATACACCCGAACAAAATGGAGTTTCAGAAAGAAAAAATCGACGTTTACTTGAAGTCACTGGATCTCTTATTTTTCAAACTAACGTTCCAAAATCTTACTGCTCAGATGTTGTGCTAACTGCTACTTACCTCATAAATATATTGCCAAGTGTCATGCTTAAAAATACAAGTCCCTTGGGAATTCTTAAGAATAGGAATATATCTTGATCACATAAGAGTTTTTGGATGTACATGTTTTGTACACATAAAAAGACGTGACAAGCTAGATAAAAACACTGTTAAAGCTATATTTTTAGGATACTCATCCCAAAAAGGGGTATAAATGTTATGATCCAAAAAATCATAATATTTATATCTCATGAGATTGTCATTTTTTGAAAATGAACCATATTATCAAACAAGTGAACAAGAAAATACACAAGGTAAACCGGTCATATTGTCTCCAAATAATTTCATGTTGTCTGAAGAAACAAATCAAGAACATGTTGAGCATACAAATGTAGAACAAGTTAGCAAAATAAGTTGTAACACCCTACCTCAATACCCATACTATCCAAGAGTATTACTGGGTAATACTGTCATATAATTCTGAGAATGATGCTGTATAGGGTACACATGTGAATATTCTCCTCGGCTAACACCAGTTAGGGCTGTTATGGTAACGGTTACCGTTACCGATATACAAATACCGCTACCATACCATTTTCTTCAGTAAATAAAAAACGCTTACCGTTACCGTTACCAATACGTCGGTAACCGTTTTGTCGGTATACCGATATGTCGGTAACCATTTTGTCGGTAACGGTAAATTACCGTTTTCTGAAAATAGTAAATATTATACTTCTGTAGCTGTACCAGATCATGTACCAAAGGTCTAAATATGTACCAAATCATGCAGAATAAATCAAAAAACACATTAAATAGTAAATACATCACATACATGCTATGTCATATCAGTTTTAAATCTCACTGATAGAAAACAACAAAGTGAAACATACAATTTGAACAATAATGAACAGTTTAAGTGAAATAAAAACACATGCAAAATGGAAATAAATAATAAAATTAGGATTACAGTTTTAAATAGAGTTAATGAAGCCAATAAACTAAAACCACCATGGATGTCCCAGTTTTCTCATCTGCAGTAGATCATATGATGTATCTCCCAACTCCCAACAGTGTAGTCAACTAGGTGAATTGGAGGAAGATAGTCGATCTGAAGGTGGAGCTTTATCATTCAAGCCTGTGAAGGTAAAAATATGAGAAACATTTTATGGATTCCACAAATGATTTCAAACTGTTCAAATTTTATTCTTGCATTTCCAGATATTACAAGGCTTCTACAATGCAGAATATCTAATTGAAAGAGCTGAAAGAGCTGTGTTGCTGTCTGTACATAACTCTAAACCATATAAGAGCTGAAAGCAATGCTAATATGTACTGTAAATTCAAATTGAGATATGAACAGTGTTATCAAGGAGAACGTTAAATATGAACTGTAAATATGAACTGTAAATATGTACTGTGCATAGCCTGATCTATTCTATATCTATATTTATAAAAGCTAAATCATGTCTCTTGTGCTTTCTTTTTTCTACAAGGAGAACGTTCGAATACTTAGAACAAAGGTAATTGTATTAGACGGTGGATATAATACAAATGAGTACTGCATAAATAGTCAAATGTTCAAATATATCAATACAAAAAACCTGTTGTCAATAGTTGCATTCAAACAGCTAGACTATGAACTTGAATGACCATAATGCAGGAATTCGGGACATATACACAGGGCAGAGCAAAAAATAATGAACTATGAATATTGAATGTAGAAGAGTAAGTGAGCTGTGAGCATCTCTGGTATCACTTAACGCGTTAGGTTCATATATATTGAGCACCTCTGATTAAGTGAACGTCTTTGACTAGGTGGGCATAAAAAAAGGAAAAACCTAAACTATGAACGTATTCGTAGCAAGCTCAAATATACTAAGTGAGCATCAATGAACAAGTGATCTTTAAAAATAAAACAAATAATAAATGAACAAACAAGCAATCTTTAAAAATAAAACAAATAATAAATGAACAAATAAGCACTGAACATATTCAAACAGGTTTTTTTATAAATCAAGATATCTTTTCAGTTAAAATCACCTTGATTTTTATTAGATAATAGATGTTGTGCCATATTTTTTTGATAAAATTTAACAAACGCCTACTTGTTTCAAATTCTTCAAGTTCCTTGTAGAAAGAGACATCATCTTTGCTCGGCTCCTTGTAGAAATTGAATTCATCTCCCCTAAGCCAATCATTTGTACAAACCAATGCCTCAACCATCTTTGGAGTTAATGAAGCTCTAAAAGGGTTGACAATTCTCCTTCCCAAACTAAAAGCATTCTCACTAGCCACGGTTGAACTTGGAATTGAAAATAAATCTTTGGCAACTAACGAAAGAATTGGATACCACGCTTGATTCACCTTCCACCAATTCAAAAGATCAAAAGATTCACCATCGAGTTTCTCACAAGGATCCGAAAAGTATTTGTCTACTTCATTATTAATTTCTCTAATTTCCATTTGTTCTCTCTTTCTCTTGAGTCGCATCTCAACATGATAAAGTCCACTTGATTGAGAACTAATATTTACATGGTCCTTAGAGGTAGTTTCCTTTGTGATAGATATTCGTGCTTGTTCATTAACCCCTTTATATTCATTATATAACTTTATAACACATTCTTTTATTTCATGGACAATGTTTTTGATTGCATGACTATCTTTTCCCATATCTTCAAAGGAAATTTGTAGCAATTCAAGTTTATATCTTGGATTGAGAACATGAGCTACATAAATCATCTTGTTCACACTCTCAAAATTTCCCCAATACTTATCCCACTTAACTTTCATAGATTTTCCAACATTTTGCAAAATCGGATTACCATCATCATTAATTTTCATTTCAATGTCAATAAGTAGGTCGGACACAACCACAAACATTAAAGGAGATGTGCAAGATTTAGTTGCACTTAATGATAAAGTGGCATCATAAATTTTTTTAAAAAAGTGAACAAAGGCCTTAGACTTCTCCCAATCATTATCGTTTGGTGGTCCAACTCTTTTTAACCCATCTTTATCTTTTTCATTGAAATAACTTACAAAAGGAGCACTTTCGTCGGCCATTCTATCAAACACCTTCTTATATTTTCCGGAACATTCAAGCATTTTATAAGTTGAATTCCATCTAGTTGGAACGTCCATGGGTATGTTTGACATTTGATCCATTTTGAACATAATAGCATATACCCTAAACTTGTCCAATCTTGTGGGGGATGAATGAATAAACTTAACACAATTCCTTATACATTCAATTGAGCTATATAGATCTTTCAAACCATCCTTAACAATCAAGTTAATTATGTGACATGCACACCTCATATGTAAGTATTCACCATTAAATAATAAAGTATTCATATCACCCAATCTTTTTTTCATGTATCCAATAGCCCCATCATTAGCGGATGCATTATCGACCGTAATACTAAAGATTTTTTCAATTCCCCAACTTCTCAAGCACATCTCCAAACATCTTCCTATATCATCACCTTTATGACTCGTTATTTTTGTAAAATTAATTATTCTTTTATGTAACTTCCATTCACTATCCATGAAATGAGCGGTAACAACCATATAATTTATGTTTTGAACAGATGTCCAAGTATCGGTAGTGATGCTCACTCTTCTTTCCCCTATCACACTCATTATCATACCCTTCTCCAAAGTATACATTTCCCATACTAAACTCGCAATTTTTTGTCTCGTAGGTATGAAAAAACGAGGACATAACTCCTTTAATAATTCTCTAAACCCCTTACCCTCGACCACCCTAAAAGGCATTTCATCCATGATAATATACCTAATTAACTTCTCTTCACATTTTTTTTGATTAAAAGTATGCGGGACTAAAGTCCCCACCGCGCTGCTATCTAATAAAAGAGTAGGCTGACCTTTTGTACTTGCATTACGTCCAAAAGCAGGACATTTTGAGCATTGTTTTGACAAATGATTAGCAAGTCCGGTAGTTCCATATGCCTTGCTATCCGCTTTCACTTCTTTTTTGCATGTTCTACAAACGCCGACATGGTATTCTTTACCATTTGCATCTTTTCTTATTTCTTTGTCAGCATATTTCCATACCCAGGAAGTTTTTTTCTTACCTAAGTTAAATAAATAATGAAAACTTTGAAAGTGAGAAAGTGAACATTCCATAATCTATTTTAAAGTGAGTAAGTGTGCGTGTGTATATATAATTTTCACAAAATTAGTTATTACTGATATAGCACATATGTGCCTAAAACTGACATAGGTGCCGAAATTACCTGTTGCACTAACGATGGAGCGGGATGGTTTAGCTTGATTTGTAGGTATAGAATCTGATGTATGTTCCTCCACGCCCTCAACATTATCACCTAGGCTTGACTGTGTTGATGTCATATCTTTTACTGCTAAGTGGCTAACTATAAAAAAATGGTCACCCATTGAAAATAGGTAACATCAAAATACAAATAAATATATTTTTGATACAATGTCATTGTAAAACATTCAAAAAATGACTACTTCTATTATACATGAAATGCAATAGTTCAGACTTTTTGAATATGAATATAATCATGATGAGTAAATGATTTACAAAATAAACTACGTCAACTTTGAACAACCATCAAAATGTTCTAAAAATACAGAGCCTAAATGAAATAATCATGACTAAAAGCTTATTTTACACCTTATTTTTTGTTGCTGCTATTTTATGGATGATATATCTCTAGTGTTAAGTTATAATAGTGTCATCTATGCTATAGTTAACAATATCAAGAAACCTATAAATAGAAGTAGACAAAACACTATATTTCAAGTCTTGTGTGACAAAATATGCACACACGTCTCCAATAATAACACCCAACTTCTGTTCTAAAGAAAAATGAGTATCACTATGCCAACAAAAAGGAATGAAGCCATAAACCTTTTCGCTAATACACAATTGAACTGCATCACAACATAGAAATGGATCCGCAAAATCTTACTGCTCCTTATACAAATCAACAGCCCTAAGTCCCCTTCACTCATGTCAACAATGGAGCAGTCACTGACCATATCTTGAACAACCTCATCACTAATATCAACATTAAACATAGATAGAGCCTCAACACAATTGGACAAGGCTGTCACCTGTTTCTTCGCCATAAAACTATTTTTTGACATTTAAACACTCAGCCTCAAGAACACCAACATTTACCGATTCCAGTAAAAAAAGTCGAACAAGATGCCTGAATATTCTTTTCTAAAATTGACACCTTATTTTTTGTTGCTGCTATTTTATGGATGATATATCTCTACTGTTAAGTTATAATAGTGTCATCTATGCTATAGTGTTATTAAGGTAAAATCATTTGACAAAAATATTAGTGCTTAATTGTATCTATCTTGGTGTTCTGTTGCGTTTAATAGAGGATGACATTGACAGAAAAAACTGGCTATTGATACGCATTGAAAAATTGAAAATGGAAAGTGAATTAAAAAAACAGTTAGGGTACTAAGTTGATACAACCAAAATTAGTAAAACTAATATGAAAAACATAACTGATTGAAAAACGTACCAATTTAATTAATCCGGTTGATTCAAAACTCAAAAACCTCTAGTCGGCAACTGGAAGAAGGAGAAAGGAGAGGATTGAGCTGCGACAGCCATGGTAAATCGATAATTGTCTAATCGGCGGCAGACGAGGACGAGGTCACGAGAAATGAAAAGAACGAAGAAGATAAAAAAGGTAAAAGAGAGAGCGCTGTGTTATTTTTCTTCTCTTAGACAGATGAAAGTTTGAAACCCTAGCATTTAGCAGCGACGGATGTAAAAATTCCATAATCCTACGGTCCAAAATAGAAGAAAGTTTGAGACAAATCAATTTATCGGTAAATTACCGATACCGACGGTTCACAATTTTTTTTACCAATAATTTACCGCTTGTAACGGTAAAATTACCGTTACCGTACCGAATGTATTGGTATACCGTTTTATTTTGTAATCGGTAACCAATTTATTGGTAACGGTATGGTAACGGTAAATTTACCGTTACCATAACAGCCCTAACACCAGTACATATTTCAAAAAAATCATAAATACTCACATTTATGTACACGGTATCGGCATACAATAATGAACATATGTGCCTCTAGGATAGAACAATACACAATATAAAATAAATAACAGGTAACACAGAGTCAATAACGCAGGGATAACATATATGATACAAACATATACAAATCTGAGTGGGATATAAAATAGGTCAATCACCCACTATCTCAAAATATACAATGTATATCCAATATAGCACAATGTCAAACAATTATGGGATAACATACTACACAGTGATACACAAATATTCTATCCTCCATCTATGCTCAACATCCACATAATGGTCATCTGTCCCTGAACCTGTAAAGTCTCGGACTGACCCAAGTAATAATAAACGGGTCAGACTATATCTAAATCTAAGGTGAGAACATAATGATAAACATGGTATTAGAAAGCAAAGTACAAATACGACTCAAAGTAACATCCATCATAACGTCATAATAATATACTATGCCATGCATTCTCAAATATCACCCAAGAAATACAAACAAGAATCACAACATCTATAAATCAGGTGATGGCAATCAAATCCATCAAAATCTCATAATAATATGGATAAGCAAATAACGTATCTATTTAATCCACAATCAAGGAATGAATCCCAAATCAAATCCAAAGGTCAACGAGTAAAATATCTATCTTGGCTTGTAGTCCTGATGGAAGTGAAGACTTCCGACTGTCAAGCCCAAAAATATAATCAAGACAATATAATCCCAAATAAACAATCAAAGCATCAAATCTTGACTTATAGCCCTAATGGAAGTAATAACTTCTGACTTCTAAGTCATAGAAAATAAATGAGGAAATATGAGACCTAATTAGATGAAATCCAAACCAAATATAGAAATCAATATCCAAGAATACTATCTCGATTTACAGACCTGATGGAAGTAAAATATTCCGACTGTTAGTCCTAAGAGATAGCTAGAAACACAAATACCATATAAAACACAATTCAACAAAATATCAAAAGCAATGTCCATATAATTATCTCAACTTGCAGTCCTAGTGGAAGAGGTAACTTCCAACTGTAAGGCCCTCGAAGGAATCAAGAAATATAAATCTCAAATCAATATCAAAACCAATGGAAAAAAACTCTATATAGAAAATCAAATATCACGACCCCCAGTTCCTAGAGAGGTAAGCTCTCGTCTGAATGGTCCTAGGAGATAGAAACAACAAATCATACAAAAAGGAGATCTCATAGCCATAGGCTCTTATGAGAAAATGACATACAAGCTCACAATAAGTCTCTACTGTCAATAGATAGATAACACACAACTGTTCTGAGTTAGGGTATCTAAAATGACAGAGTAACATGCAGCCAGTCTCTAAAGTCAATGATCATCGTCTCTAATGTGGTGTTAATATCAAATATTTCAAATAAAATGGATCAACCTTAGTTATCCATATGGGAGACTGATGTACCACTGCACAGCTCCACTAAACGCCAATGACCGCAGCCCATTTCCTATAGTCCCTAAGTTACTCCCAGAATTGTGACACTCGTATCCATCGCATGTCATAAACACGCTGCCGGACTACGCCGAGCATTGGCCATAATTCCTACCTGCCTTGGTAACAGACTGTTGGTCCTTAAGTGACGTCAGGACAATGGCTCTAATGAGAGAAATAACTTTCAACCTACAAACTCAACAAGATGACATCACGGATCCGGGACGTGACCCTGCAATCAGGACCGCTAGGATGGATAACTAGCCTATCTGGTGGGTCTAATTCACGTGCTCCTCATAGTGGCATGAACCCTATGACCAAGATTCCCAATAAACACTCTCGCATATATAAGTCTTATTGAGGGTGATAACTAGTACTTTCAACTTTAGTAGTCCTGGTGAAAGTGACAACTGCTCTTGACTATATGAGTCTTAATGAGAGCATATCACATAACAAATCCTCGACTACTAGCCCTAAGAGTAGATAATAATATTCGACTATTTAGTTCTTAGAGGACGCAACCAAATATATCCTCGACGAGATGAGTCCCAACGAGAGTAATAATAGGTGCTCTCGACTCCACACTTCCTAATAAGTGCGTCACAACATATTAATACCTCGACTACTAGTCCTAAGAGTAAATAATAATATACTCGACTAGTTAGTCCTAATAGGATAAATTTATAAATCCCAACATATCTCTAGCTTATAGTCCTTGGAGAGCAATGGAACTCTCGACTATTAAGCTTTAAGGACTCATCTCTAGATGATAACACAAATTCCTAACCCATCTCCAGAATATAAGTGACATCTAATCATTAATAGTAATCGAACAAGTATTACTTGAGCGTCCCATACCACTCAGTATTACTGGATTGTTTACTAGAAGATAGTAAACTACACTTGTCTAACAACAAATATTCTATAATATGAGTCAATAAAATAATCGAAAAATATTGCCGAGTGCCCCATCCCAAACGGAATTACTAATCCATTTATTCAATCTTCTCATTATATAGAATTAAACATAATCAAATTAAATAAACCAATTTCGAACCCAGTAAACGTATAAAAAAGGGAACACATTCAAAACTCATTGAAAAAAATCTATTTTCTAATCAAAATCCCTTTTGAAATTCCCTTTTAATTCTTTTTATTATATGTTCAATTTACAAAAGAATTTCCCTTTCGTATATAATATTAAAAATTCCTCATTTATAATTACAAAAGTTCCATATATTCCATTATATTGAAAATTCTCTATTTTTATTTTAAAACAAACTTTTATATCCAATCAATTTTCAATAAATCATTTTACTTATAAATATATTTCAATTTAATTTTTAAAATACCAAAAATAATTTTCAAAGCTTTTAAAAATACTTTAAAGCCATAAATCAATCGAATATCAAAAATATTGATCATGGAGCGAACTTCTCCAAATTCATCAACAAATCGTTAATATAATTTTTATCTTGTGACCGAGTCGAATTCTATCATATTTCAGCCATCCATAAATGCACATACACAACAAATAAAAAAATCATAATTCATCTTGACCAACAGTTCTAATGAGAAGACATACTCCCAACTGAATGACTATAAGAGATATAAAATTTACAAGTCAAAATGCAATCGGACATCATCTTCTTTGCATTCTGTACAATCCAACAAACACCAAAACTCAATCTCAAACACCAAATAACATCTAAGACCATACAATCAATCCAATATCACTAACAACCAATTCAACACTATCTAAACATTTCCAAGCAGGAAATTCAATCGATAATCCTATTCAATTCAACCAACCAATTCAAAAAATAATCTCAATCAAACTATTCAACCAAGCAATTAAACCAAACAATTCAATAATAATCAGGATGAGATATACGAATGTGTAGAAAATAATGAATTATGATATGGTGGCGAGTTAGAAAAACTCACTTCAAGCGATGCTTCCCAAACAATAATTACTCTCAGCCCAAGAACATGATGTCGTCGAAAACTACATAATTGCCAACACCCCCGTCCCATCGATCGTTGCCAATTTGTCCACATTGCTGCATCAACCTGGTATCGTCGCTCCTCACTACAACACAGCAAAGCACCATCCCATCCAAACTATCACCAACAGCCTTCATCGCATTTCCAGGTCGAACATCATCGGGTCGCACCCGTACTTCCCCTTGATTTGCCCAAGCCACCTAAGCTTGACCACCCACTACCTCAAAATTCACTCAACCTGCTGCTTTGGTCAGGTGAACTCATCGCGGTGATCAACTGCGAGCCCCCCTTACAATAATCAACCGTATTCACCTGTGCCTAATCGACAATCATGCCACACGATTTTTTTATATGTCGCGATATTTTGATTTGAGAATGATCTAGGAAGATATAGCATAAGAGCAATCCCCTTTCTCAATAGGCTCAATTGGATTGAAGTGAAGGAGGGGAGAAAACAAAGTGGGTTTGTTTTGGGCCTTAGTTTTCTAATTTGATTTAGTTTTTTAATCTATTTTCTTCACTTAAATTTTCAATTTATATATTAAACTGATTTACACTTCAATTACAGAATATATATCGATAATAGCCCAAATTATTTTAATCCAATACTTGTTTGTTTATTTAACTATTCAATAAAATATTTTATTCGAGTTTAACATTTTATTTAAAAAAGAATTTATTAATTTAATTCAATTTATCGAAATGAAATCTTTTTTTTAGATAAACTTCAATTAAATAAATATTAACTTCTAAAAAAATATTAATTATCAAATATCGCATTCAAACCATTTTATTTTAATTATATTTATTTAGTTTACGGCGTATAAAGTAGGGTTGTTACATAAGTGCAATTCCTTCAAGAGGAGAAGAAAAGATAAATGAGTCAAGTGAAGAACTAACTCATGAAGAACCAACTCAAGAAGAAAATGGCGTAAGAAGATCTAGAAGATAAACTCGACCTAAGGGATTATGTATCCCAACAGGTGATGTATCCAGCACAAGATTTTATTTCATATAATATGGTATCCTCTTCATACCGAGCTTACTTGAGTAACATCACTAACCAAATGGAACCAACTAACTTTAATGAAGCCAATCAAAGCCCAATTTGGCGTAAGGTGGTGTACGAAGAACTTCAAGCCTTAGAAAAAAATGGCACATGTGATATTATTAATGTACCAAAAAAAACCCGTAGGTTGCAAATGGTATACAAAATCAAATATAATAGTGATGGTTCAATTGAAAAGTACAAAGCTAGGTTAGTGACCAAGGGATTTATCCAAACTTATGGTATTGACTACCGAGAGACTTTTATAATAGTAGCAATAATGAATACGGTTAGAATTTTGCTATCAGTAGCGACCAACTTGGGATGAGATTTGTCTCAAATAGATGTAAAAATGCATTCCTTTAAGGAAATTTAGAAGAGGAAGTCTATATGACTCTTTCACCGGGCCACAAAAGTGATTCAAACTCATCACTGGTGTGTAAATTAAAAAAGACGAACTATGGTCTAAAGCAATCTCCAAGAGCATGGTATGCCAAGCTAAGCTTTTCTCTTTTAAAAGTTAAATTTTTAAAAAATTACCGCTAATTCTTCTATGTTCATCAAACATTTACAAAACACCATTACTATTGTTCTAGTTAATGTAGACAATGTTATCATCATTGGAAATAATAATGAGGAAATTAACATGGTTGGATAATATTTGAAAAATGAATTTGACATTAAATACTTTGGAAAACTTTCATATTTTCTTGGAATAGAAATAGCCCACTCAAGTAAAGGATTATTTTTATCCCAAAGAAAATATGTCCTTAATCTGTTAAAAGAGATTGGTAATTATAAGCTAGAATAGCTAGTACCCATATGGAGACGAATATTAAACTAGGAATTGAAGAAGGTGAGACATTATTCGACATAGGAAAATATCAAAGGATGGTAGGCAAATTAATTTACCTTACGGTAACCAGACCTGGCATTGCCTTTGTGGTTAGTATCATAAGTCAATTTATGCATGCTCTATGTACTAGACACTTGAGTGCAGTTGATAGGTATTGAGATACCTTAAAGGCGCTCTAGGTCAAGGAATTTGGATGAAGAAAAATAATTCTAACAATGTGGTTGGTTTTTCTGATGCGGATTGGCCTGAAAGTTGCGACAGAAAATCAACCATAGGGTTTTTTACATTTATAGGTGGTATTTTGGTCATTTTGAAAAGCAAGAAGCAAAATGTTGTGGATAGATCAAGTGCAGAAGCAAAATATCGAGCCATGACATCCACAACAAGTGAGCTTATGTGGATTAAGCGATTACTCAGTGACATGAAGATAGAGCACACGAGAATAATACAAATGTACTATGATAATCAAGCTACACGACATATTGCATTCAATCCAGTCTTCCACGAGAGGATAAAACATATAAAGGTAGATTGTCACTTTGTTAGAGAAAAAGTGCAATCAAGGGAAATAGAAACTCCATTTGTCAGAAGCAAAGAGCAATTGATAGATATTTTCACAAAAGCACTCGATAAGGCCAGCCATCTGAACATACTCGACAAGTTGGGTTCTATAAATTTATTTGAACCCCACTTGAGGGGGGGGGGTTGTGTGTATGGAGAAATAAGAATGATAGCCTCAGAATATTTCATCATAGGTTGTAGACAGAAAACAATTAAAAGGCTAGCATACATTATACAGTTATCAGTTATACTTGGTACTTAGCCTATAATTAGGCAATTATAATTTAGGAAATAAGAAACAGCTAGTAGAATTATAGTTTAGGAAATAAGCAACGGCTAGTAGAATTAGGCTATATATAATCATGTACATAGAGCTTATAGAATCAGAAATTAGAAATAAAACTAATTATCCATCAGCTACACTTGGTACTTACCATGTAATTAGGATGTAATTAGACAATTATAATTTAGGAAATAAGCAACAACCAGTAGAATTATAATTTAGAAAATAAGCAACGGCTAGTAGAATTAGACTATATATAATCATGTACAGAGAACTTGTAGAATCAGAAATTAGCAATAAAACTAATTATTCATCATATTCAGTCTTCTCTTCAAAAATTTAATACTCAAAAATTTAATACACACATCCATGGAAACTCATTTTCATTACATACACCGGAAAACCAAGCTCGACTAGTGCGACCAGAGTCTACCTTAACATGGATTTGGACTGTACCATTGACCATGCAAAAACATATGTAACTACCAATTCTTGATGCATTACATTAAGCTAAAGAAGTGGTATATCTGAGGGGAATTAAGTTGTGTCTATCCGCTTCAACTCATGCCACCTATAATCTCCGAGTACTATTTTTTGCGAGAATGTGTGCACGGCAGGGCTCAAACCTGGGTCTATTACCAGATAGGCACCCGTTTTTCATCGCGCCACACCTACGGACAACAATTTTATTTTATTTATAACAAGAGTGATACTTTTTTCAAGCAAAACACTCATTATGGTATCTCGAGAGCTCGAACCCATGACCTTTAGAACTTTTGTCCAAAGCGACATATCCCTAACCATTTGAGGTAGAGGTCATTGACAAACTAAATAACAAAACTGTGTACAGGTCGAGATTGCAGAAGAGGAAAATTAACATATGCGATCAGCAACCTATAGAAACAACGTTCTATTTAGTTGATGTTGAGCACAGGACACTTGCTGACATCTTGGTTAGGCCTGTAAACAGATACTTTCAGATACAGATAGTGCTATATTTGTATCGGAAATCATTTTTGAATATCGGATATCCATATCCCCGAATACAGACGGATATCAGATAATTATCCTATCCGCCAATGATCGAGAAATCAAGAAATATAAATAGAAAATTTAGGTTTAGCATAAATTTTTATCAATCCTATTAATTATAAAAGTGTAAAAAATAAATAAATAGAATGATAACAAATAGTTTTGAGCAATTAATATGCATTAAATTCATATAATACAAACTATTAGCTTAATAAAAAAATAAACACATTGTTATCCATATATTTACTAAGAGAATGAACAATAAGATATAAATGTATATATCGAATATCTAAAGAAGGCATGTCGTGCCTATAAAGGCATGTCGAATTAATGACTATACATTGATCTTCCAGGTTAATAACATAACAAGCATCAAACATGAAGATATCGGCCTACAAAGGTCACCGAACCTAAAGGCAAGAAGGTATATCAGACTTATAAACACAAAAGCAACTCCAAAGAGAAGATAACAAGCCCCTACAATGGAAGAAGGGATGTCGAATTACTACAGTGGAAATATTGCTACATATAGGGATACCGAATATCGACTTTCAATGAGATGTCGAACGAACTGAGGGGTGATGCTAGAAACACATGATGTCGAATTTTGATACTAAAAGAGATATCGAATGTCTAACATTAAGAAGATATCAAATCTCTATAGCCCAAATGATATCAAGCCTCTACAACATAATGGTGTAGAGCATGAAGCAAAGGAAGAGTGCAATACGACTCGAAGATGTCGAATATCTAAACATAAAGGAGAATATGGGGTTTTCACCAAATGTCGGACCTTTACAAGCACCAACATGCGGCAAGCATTGAAATCAAAGGTATTGAATACCAGCAAAAGAAAAAGATGTTGAAAGCCAACAAAATAAGTGAGGATGTCGTATTTCACCAGTGTAATAGAGGATGTCGTAATCATCGATGTAGCAAGGATGTCGTAAATCGCCAATATGTCAAGGATGTCATAAATCATCAATGTTCAAAGGGATGCCGTAAGTCATCAATATGAAGAACGTCGCCGCATGTCAACAACACAATGAAGGATGTCGAAAATCAACAGTGCCAAAAAACATGTGGTAGCTATGCGGCCTACTTCCACCGTATAAATACGAACCTCTCGGCGATTTAATAGGGGGAATCATTTCTTTTTTTCTTTCTAAAGTCAAAGAATTGTCACCCAAAATTTAATTGGGGAAAAAATCAAGAATTGATTTGTAACTTTTGAAACTTATGAACAAGGAATTGGACAAATGACTTTGCATAGCCTATTTTCCTTGATTGTGCAAAATTTTATTATTATTGAATATGGACGTGCATATGACTAATTTTTGATTCAGACTTGACTTTGAGCCTCTATCATGAACGAGGCTATTTAAGCTCTTGTCTAAATTAGTGTTTAACTTGCATAATGAATATCTTGCCTTTTTAACATATAAACAATGGATTTTGGCTTATGCGGATTGCCCATCTTACTCATTAATGAATAATTAATGGTGTTTGCGCCAAAAATGGTCACAAACCCCGAATGTTGTGAAAGCACCAGCATATGAATACAAATCAGCAATATTCAAACACAAATCTCAGATCTAAACACACAACAAACAGCAATCCAGAAATAATGGACAAAGACACGAGATTTATAGTGGTTCGGCTATCTCCGGCCTACGTCCACTCCAAAGTTTTTATCTTTTATTGATCGATGCTTGAAGATTACAATTTCCTATTGCGTAGTACAACGGATTTTATGATTATAATCTGAACCTAAGGCAGCAATGGTGATCTGGAGTAAATCTGGCAGAGTCCGGGCGCTCTTTAGCTCTCAAAATTGTCCGACCTCTTTTCTGAATGACCAGGGGCTCTATTTATAGGTGTAGGAGGCTGATATTTCGCCTAAACTGAAGGGAGACCAGTTCTGGCACGTGAGGGGGCCCACATGCCCGCTTTCTGGAAATCCGGGCCCACTTTGGGATCGATTCGAAGCTATGTTCGAATCGATCAAGAAATTGTCCAATCGAGCTGAAATTTGGCGTGAACATTCTTCAACATGTGCTCAAGCTACTGTGAAAATTTCATGGCATTTGGATGTGTAGATCTCAAGTTATGATCGATTCAAGGTTTCATTTCTGGTTGACTAGCCTGGTTCGAATCGATCTTCCTTCGAATCGATTAGGTCGAATCGATCCAAGCACGCGCCCCTGTGATGACGTGGAGCGCCCTCCTTCGTATCGATCCGTTTCCTTTGCCGAGTTGACTGGGTCGAATCCAAGGGCTTAGCCGCGTTTACCTGGTGGACTCGAGACGTTGGATTCGAAGGTTTGCTTCCTTCGAATCGATAGAACTAGTGCTGGTTCGAACGCACTGCTGTGGATCGATTCGGAGTAGTCTCATCCTGGGGATTCGAAGTGAGTACTGGCTTCGATGGATTCGAAGTGTGATCCGTTCTGATCGATTCGAGGCAGAGGCTTGCGTTAGATGGATACGAACCATGGCCTCGTCCCTATCGATTCGAAGCGGGGCTTAGGACCAATTCGAAGTATAGTGACATCCATGGATTCGAACTAACGCTTGTTCCATAGGGTCCGCTCTGATGGGTACGAAGCAGATGGAGTCGAACTTGTTGGAGTCGAAGCTGAAGGACTTCTCATCGATTCGAAGCTGGTGGTGCGAAGTCCATGGATTCGAACTGAGCATTCCTCCTACCTTGTATCGATCGTATCTCTTCTGTACAAACTCCGATTAACCTGAAACTTGAAACGTAGCCTCTCCTAGTCCTCATCATCATCTTCAATCGATTCCGTCCTGATCGGAGCTCGGCCAAATTTTGATGATATCCATTGCAGCCTTGTTTCCAAGTGAACTCCAATCCTGATATCCATCCTTTCTTGTCGATTTGTTTGGTACTCCGGCTTTGACCAAAATGCGGGATAACATTTGCCCCCCAAAACATGCCTTGTGATAAGAAGGCGTGTTTTGAATAGTTCCGTATCCGATATTCAAAGTCCATAGCCACATCATCCAAGTGCATCATCCTCGACTGCTCGGAGTCGATGTCCAACTCCAAACCCAATAACCAAAGCCTTAGCCAAATCCGTATCCGTTTGAACCCGACGACCGAATCCTAATCCGTCCTTATCCAATAGCCAATAACCGAATCCAGGACCTCTCCGGGCCGATATCCAAATCCATAACCTCTCTGGGCTCTTGCCAAGCGCAATCCACACCTGACGACTGTGGTCCAGTGTCCCTGGACGTTAAGCTAACCTCTCCGGGTTCTTGCCAAGCGTAATCCACACCTGACGACCGTGGTCCAGTGTCCCTGGACGTTAAGCTAACCTCTCCGGGTTCTTGCCAAGCGTAATCCACACCTGACGACCGTGGCCCAGTGTCCCTGGGCGTAAGTAATGCCGTGGCTTAAGTCCTAAGCCGAATCCTGGTCACTCCGGACCCTTTCCGAGCATAGTCCATACTCGACGACCTGAAACAATAATCGATAGTAGGGGGTCTAAGTCCTAGGCCAAATCCTGGTCACTCCGGACCCTTGCCGAGTATAGTCCATACTCGACGACCTGAATGAGTCACTTTACCGCGTCCGGGCAGAACGACTCACCCCTTGCCAGGCATAATCCATGCCTGACGACCGTTTATCAAAAATCGAAAAGAATCCAATCAAGATCCAATCCAAAATCCAAATCAAATCGGAAAACCAGAAATCCATATCAAAAATCGAAACCATCATCCAAAACGGAGAACAATCATCCGAATGAAGGCCAAAACCAGGAAAATAAGCAAAATCAGGAGTTCAATCCAAACTCCAAAAACCAAATCAAAAAACCAAGTGTCCAATCAAAACCCAAAAACAGATTTCGCAAACCATGGCTTTGCAGTTTATCACCATTCAGAGCATGCCTAGGGGTTATCTCCGTCCCCATACATGTGTAAATGGCTCAGTTGCTCGCCAATGGTTTGTTACTTATTTCATATTATCCTGGTCAATGGATGACTAATCGACCATCATTCCTGGGCCTCGCACCATCTTGGCTTGAGGTAGGCGGTGGTTGCTCCTGCTCCACCGCTGCATTCCGTACTCCAACATACTGCCTCAACTGTCCATTCCTCACATGCTCCTCAATTATGTCCTTTAAATGCCTGCAGCTGTTGGTATCATGCCCGTCCAAATCGTGGAAGAGACAATGCTTTCCTGATGCCCTCTCCCGCTCGGATGGTTCTCTCCTAGCCGGCCTCCGGTAAGGAAGGCGATTCCGAGTTTCCATGTATATCTGCTCCTGCGTCTCGTTTAATTCTGTGTATGTGGAAAACTTTGGATCCTTCCATTGCTTCCTGGTTTTTCCTGAATCGTCATCCAGCTTCCTTTTTCCTTTATCTTTATCTGAGCTTCCGTTGGATGGTCCTCCACCCCCAGTCACATTCACCTCCTTTAGCTTTAAATCCATACATGCATCTTCTTGCCGAAGAAATCTTTCAGCTTCGTGAAAGAATTCCCCGAGATCCAGTGGTGGGTCTCGTACTAAAGATACCTTAAAATCTGAATCCTCTCTGACTCCCGACACTGCCGCCATCAAAACCATTGATGGATCTGGCCGATCCACCGAAGAAACCGCCGCATTAAATCGAGTTAAAAATGCTCTAAGCGATTCATCTGTTCTTTGCTTTACCGATGTTAACGTCATCACGTTCTTAGGTCTTTTGATGTGAACCCAAAACTGTCCCAAAAACCTGTCCACCAATTCCCTCCAATTCCTGATAGATCCTTCCTCCAGCTGCCTAAACCACATTGCCGCTAGGTCTGTTAAGTATAAAGGGAAACATCTAGCCATTACTTCCTCCGATGCCCCCAGCACTTCCATGTGTCTAGTGTATCTCATCAAGTGATCAGTCGGGTCAGCCTTTCCATTATATACTTCCACGCTAGGTAACTTGAACTTAGGTGGATTCTGAGCCGTCCTGATTTCCCGAGCGAACGGACTCCTGTTTACTCCTTCCAAGTCTCTATTGGCCAAACCTCCACGCATAGTCTTCTTGATGATTTCCATTAATCCAGCATTGCCTGTTAGGTGTTGCCCCCCATGCTCCCGAGGGAACTCCGGCACATATTCTTCATGTGGCTCATTAGCCGCAGCGTTGGCCCTAGCCTGTTGAACTCCCTCCAAAGGTCCTTCTGCGTTGGATCCTGCGGGCCTGCCCCCAAGCCCTTGTTGATTGCCTTCCGGTTCTGTATTCTGTCCTACATTGGGTTCCGCAACCCTAGTTCCTTGTTCCACATTTGCAGTCGCTGTAGTTGGCCCAATGTTCTGTGTTCCTGCAGCTCCCATCTGCTCGAAGAAAGTCTGCATCATATCCTGTTGACTCTTCAGTAACCTTTCATGTAATGAATTCGCCATAGCTTCCATCTCATCTCTGGTAATGTAAATTGAAGCTTGTCCTTCTCCAGCTCCGGAGGATGCCTCTTGACTTCCTCCCTGTTGGCTCCTCTCAGCTCTTTGTCTTGTTTGTCGAGTCATTGTAGAGTCAATCTGAATCCTTCAAACTTTCGAATCTAAACTTTGAATCTGGTGTAGCGGGTGTTAGTCCTAATCAGCGAAAGCACCAAAGTGTTTGCGCCAAAAATGGTCACAAACCCCGAATGTTGTGAAAGCACCAGCATATGAATACAAATCAGCAATATTCAAACACAAATCTCAGATCTAAACACACAACAAACAGCAATCCAGAAATAATGGACAAAGACACGAGATTTATAGTGGTTCGGCTATCTCCGGCCTACGTCCACTCCAAAGTTTTTATCTTTTATTGATCGATGCTTGAAGATTACAATTTCCTATTGCGTAGTACAACGGATTTTATGATTATAATCTGAACCTAAGGCAGCAATGGTGATCTGGAGTAAATCTGGCAGAGTCCGGGCGCTCTTTAGCTCTCAAAATTGTCCGACCTCTTTTCTGAATGACCAGGGGCTCTATTTATAGGTGTAGGAGGCTGATATTTCGCCTAAACTGAAGGGAGACCAGTTCTGGCACGTGAGGGGGCCCACATGCCCGCTTTCTGGAAATCCGGGCCCACTTTGGGATCGATTCGAAGCTATGTTCGAATCGATCAAGAAATTGTCCAATCGAGCTGAAATTTAGCGTGAACATTCTTCAACATGTGCTCAAGCTACTGTGAAAATTTCATGGCATTTGGATGTGTAGATCTCAAGTTATGATCGATTCAAGGTTTCATTTCTGGTTGACTAGCCTGGTTCGAATCGATCTTCCTTCGAATCGATTAGGTCAAATCGATCCAAGCACGCGCCCCTGTGATGACATGGAGCGCCCTCCTTCGTATCGATCCGTTTCCTTTGCCGAGTTGACTGGGTCGAATCCAAGGGCTTAGCCGCGTTTACCTGGTGGACTCGAGACGTTGGATTCGAAGGTTTGCTTCCTTCGAATCGATAGAACTAGTGCTGGTTCGAACGCACTGCTGTGGATCGATTCGGAGTAGTCTCATCCTGGGGATTCGAAGTGAGTACTGGCTTCGATGGATTCGAAGTGTGATCCGTTCTGATCGATTCGAGGCAGAGGCTTGCGTTAGATGGATACGAACCATGGCCTCGTCCCTATCGATTCGAAGCGGGGCTTAGGACCAATTCGAAGTATAGTGACATCCATGGATTCGAACTAACGCTTGTTCCATAGGGTCCGCTCTGATGGGTACGAAGCAGATGGAGTCGAACTTGTTGGAGTCGAAGCTGAAGGACTTCTCATCGATTCGAAGCTGGTGGTGCGAAGTCCATGGATTCGAACTGAGCATTCCTCCTACCTTGTATCGATCGTATCTCTTCCGTACAAACTCCGATTAACCTGAAACTTGAAACGTAGCCTCTCCTAGTCCTCATCATCATCTTCAATCGATTCCGTCCTGATCGGAGCTCGGCCAAATTTTGATGATATCCATTGCAGCCTTGTTTCCAAGTGAACTCCAATCCTGATATCCATCCTTTCTTGTCGATTTGTTTGGTACTCCGGCTTTGACCAAAATGCGGGATAACATTTGCCCCCCAAAACATGCCTTGTGATAAGAAGGCGTGTTTTGAATAGTTCCGTATCCGATATTCAAAGTCCATAGCCACATCATCCAAGTGCATCATCCTCGACTGCTCGGAGTCGATGTCCAACTCCAAACCCAATAACCAAAGCCTTAGCCAAATCCGTATCCGTTTGAACCCGACGACCGAATCCTAATCCGTCCTTATCCAATAGCCAATAACCGAATCCAGGACCTCTCCGGGCCGATATCCAAATCCATAACCTCTCTGGGCTCTTGCCAAGCGCAATCCACACCTGACGACTGTGGTCCAGTGTCCCTGGACGTTAAGCTAACCTCTCCGGGTTCTTGCCAAGCGTAATCCACACCTGACGACCGTGGTCCAGTGTCCCTGGACGTTAAGCTAACCTCTCCGGGTTCTTGCCAAGCGTAATCCACACCTGACGACCGTGGCCCAGTGTCCCTGGGCGTAAGTAATGCCGTGGCTTAAGTCCTAAGCCGAATCCTGGTCACTCCGGACCCTTTCCGAGCATAGTCCATACTCGACGACCTGAAACAATAATCGATAGTAGGGGGTCTAAGTCCTAGGCCAAATCCTGGTCACTCCGGACCCTTGCCGAGTATAGTCCATACTCGACGACCTGAATGAGTCACTTTACCGCGTCCGGGCAGAACGACTCACCCCTTGCCAGGCATAATCCATGCCTGACGACCGTTTATCAAAAACCGAAAAGAATCCAATCAAGATCCAATCCAAAATCCAAATCAAATCGGAAAACCAGAAATCCATATCAAAAATCGAAACCATCATCCAAAACGGAGAACAATCATCCGAATGAAGGCCAAAACCAGGAAAATAAGCAAAATCAGGAGTTCAATCCAAACTCCAAAAACCAAATCAAAAAACCAAGTGTCCAATCAAAACCCAAAAACAGATTTCGCAAACCATGGCTTTGCAGTTTATCACCATTCAGAGCATGCCTAGGGGTTATCTCCGTCCCCATACATGTGTAAATGGCTCAGTTGCTCGCCAATGGTTTGTTACTTATTTCATATTATCCTGGTCAATGGATGACCAATCGACCATCATTCCTGGGCCTCGCACCATCTTGGCTTGAGGACAAGAGGGATAATCTCCAAGAAGAAATCTAGATACTTCCATGCTCAAAAGAAAAGATAAAGGCAAAGTCATTATGACCCTAAGGAAAAGAGGAATCCAAAAGGTTGGAGCTGGAATACTCTCTCCAAAGTCACTAGCATATAACAAGGTTAAGGTGGATGCCAGGAAGAGTTAGCGGAAAGGTCTAACAAACAATCGGGAAGCTCAATCTCACATAAAGAGTACATGCCTTATAGAAGTGATTACCATGATGATGAAGCTTACTTGAGAGATGTAGCTGATAAAATGGCAAAAGACATGCTTGATATCAATGGAAAGAGGACCCTTGATCCTAGGGTCAACAACAATTTTCGTGAAGCCTCATTTATAGAAAGAATAATGTTTGTCAAAATTCCATCACATATCAAGATTCCATGTCTAAGGTATAATAGGACCACCGATCCTGATGATCATCTTCTAGCCTTCGAGCCAAATGAACCTTCATAATGCTTCTGGAGCTGCACGCTATAGGCTCTTCCCGACCATTTTTCAAGGAGCAGCTGCTAAGTGGTATCAACATCATAAGGAGAAAAGCATTTATTCTTGGAAGTAGTTCTCTTATGAATACTTAAAAAGATTCAACACGGAAGCACTGAAAGTAGAGAACACGACTGATAGAGAAAAATTAATGGCAGTGCGCTCATGATTGATTGAGTAAGCCTACTTCTGGAAGGAACTTTACGTCCATGGGTGCAAAGACCTTCAAGATTTTCACTTCCAAGCTAACAAATTCATCCGTATGGATGAGATGTACCACGCTAAGAAAAAGTCTCAAACAAAGAAGGAGGCAGGAAAATTTGGCTTTGATCATCCTAGCAAGAAGCTGAGATGGGTGTAACAACCCACCCTAGAACAGGCCTGAATTTCAACCCAGCAAAGGCTCATCGAAACTTGGATCCATTTAAGGTAAGTTATTGGTAGAACTAAGAAAATAATAGTATAGAGCGATAACTAAAATTTCAGAACTCACGGCAGATGGAACAAAATATAATAGCAAAGTGTACCCATTTATTTCAAAACCATAAAAATGTCATAATACAAAATTCCGTAAAAACCGTAACATAATATCCGTTACAACAATTGTCTAAACACTTGGGAACACTAAAATGCAAGTAATAATAACAAATACTGCCACAAGCTAAGCTTCTCCATCTCTAAGCATCATCACCACCATCACACCATCCTTAATATGTATTGTAATGAGGAGGGGGTCAGAACAACAAGAGTCCGGTGAATAAAATCCTCGAGTCATATCTTTTCAGTACTTGGTGTTGGGTGCGTTTCCACCACCACCGAACCAGAAGCCACTCCATCACTACCGAACCAGAAGCCACTCCACCTGCCACCGGACCAAAGTCCCACCGAACCTACCGGACCAAAGTCCCATCGAACCTACCGGACTAAAGTGCTACCGGACCAAGGTCTCAAGTCCAACCATCTACCACCGGAACAAAGCACTACCGAACCAAGGCATTGCCGAACCAACGTTGCCAGGCCAGATTGCATCAGCCTAGGCCCACCAGCAGCTATATACATCCAGAACCCCTGCTCCCAGCCTCACTCTATAAATAGAGGGGTAGGGGTACAACAATGGCAGATAAGTTTGAGAGCTCAAGCACGGATAGAACTTTCAAACAACTTTCATATACTTGTATCAAAGCTTTGTACTTAATCTGAACAGTAAAGGAGAATAACATATAAAGTGGACGTAGGCACATTCTGGCCGAACCACTATAAATCTGTGTGTCTTTTACAGTTTAGTCCCTGCTTTTTATATATTTGTACAAATCACGCAGATCACAAAAAACAACATAAAATCAACTAAATCATACGACTTGGAGGTGTTTGCCCATTTTTTGTGCAAACATTTTTGGTGCTTTCACTGAGAACCTGAATCCCGGACTTCAGCTTCTCCCACTTAACTTTCTTCCTAACAGCATCGCTCATTGCTTGGAAGACATGCCTCCCAAGCAGAAGAAAGATGTTAACAAAGGAAAAAACATCGCAACCAGCAGTACTCCAGATCCAGTGGTCACAGATCAAGTAAACCGTCCCATTACAACAGCAGTACCAAATGAAGGTCAGGCAAATCCAACAACCCCTACCGCGGAACAGCCGACAGCAATTACTAGGGCAGATCTAGATAGGGTTGTGGCTGAAGTGACTAACCGCTTCACATCCCAATAGGAAGCCTTGGTGGACCAACTCATGTCACGCTTAAGGGATGCTGAAGAGTCCAACCGCAACACTGAATCATGGGGTGAGTCCCAGTTTGGAGGATCTCAGAGGCAACAAAGATCTTCCTTCTTCGAAGAAGCTAACGACAGAAGCGGCCGTGGTAGGAGCCGAGACCGAACTCAGTCCGAACGCCAACCCGAGGAAACACTTGGAACCGAACCCAACGGGGGAGGTACCAGGCGGAGGTCAACTGTAGCCGAGCCTGTCATGCTGCCTAACCACGAAAACGCCGATGAACGGGGCCGAGCTAGAGTCCAGCCCGAAGTTAGACCCGAGGAAGTGCTTAGATCAGATCCCAGCAGGGGAAGATCAAGGCAAGGGCCAATTGTAGCTGACCCTAGCATGCTCCCAGAAGACCAAAGACAGCCACTGGAAAATATTAGGAATAATAGACGATTCCATCCCTACAGGTCATCTGGACGGAATCAATCCCATAGAGAAGAACCGAACTCATTTTTATCTGCTCCAAATTCTGATGAAAGGATGGCATGCTTGTTCAAAGAATGCGTCCAACGGGATCAAAGAGACCGAGGGATAGGCGCTAGGGTAACTAGCCCTTTTGTCCGCAATATCAAAATTACCATCACCCCCTGAGAATGGAAGATGCCAACAATGGAACCTTACAAGGGAACCTCTGACCCAGTTGTACACTTACAGAGATACACGCAGCATATGCTCATGAGCGGGGCAACTGAGGGAGTACTGTGCAAATGCTTTCCACTATTCTTAGCAGATCTAACTACCTCCTGGTTCTGCCATCTACCCCAAGGATCCATCAGCTCATGGGAGATGTTGAAAGAAAAGTTTATTAGCCAGTTCCACATTCATGTGGAACAACCCAAGGACGCTTATTCCTTATCCAGTATCAAACAGAAACCTAGATAGAAAGTGCAGCAATATCTAACCCAATTCAATGCCGCAGCGGCCGTAGTCCAAGATGCCGATGAGAAGCTTATCTTAATGGCCCTCTGTAGTGGGGTGCATCCGGATACTAAATTTGCTAGAAAATTAACAAAAGAAAAACCAGCTACTTTACCCGATTTCTTCCATGAAGCTGGGAAATATATGAGACTTGAAAATGCTGCCACTGAGGGGTAGTCAGGGCAACAAAATAAGGCAGCTCACGACAACACGCCCGCTGTAGCAAAGGATGTTCGAAGAAATGACTCTAGAGACAATGATGGGGGCAAGAAGGGAGAAAAGCGTCTATATCGGCCAGGACCGAGATTTGACGCTTACACCCCTTTAAATGAAACGATCGAAAACATCTTCCTGGCCACTCAAGACGAAGTTAAATACAAACGCCCCCCACACAAGAAGGAATCAGATAACGCAATTAAGTCTGGAAAATTCTGCCGCTTCCACGAATCCCATGGGCATGATACCAATGAATGCCACCATCTCCGGGACTTGATTGAAGAACACATCAGAAGAAGGAGACTCGAACGCTATGTAAAAGGTCAGAACAGGACTCCAGCTCCTGCCAATGAGAACCCAAGGTTACCCTCCCCAGAAATAGGCAGAGGAAATCGCCAAGAGAAGATAGTGGTCCATACCATCTCGGGAGGGCCACACATCGCCGACGGAAGCTGGGCAGAAATGGAAAGGTACGGAAAGTCACTTAGGAACGATGAAGAATGCATTAACTCTATTATAGAAGAACGCCACCCGAAGCGGATAGAGAATGATGACATCACATTCAGTAGGCGTGACCTGGAGGGAAGGCAGTACCCTCACGCGGATCCCATGGTTATCTCTGTCCGACTCGGTCCAGCCGAAGTTTTCCGAATTCTAGTAGACACTGGAAGCTCAGTGAATACCCTATTCAAGCATGCATTCGACAAAATGAAGCTGTCATTAAAGGATGTTTTCCCCTGCAACAAACCACTACACGGTTTCACTGGAAATGCGAAGATGCCCCTCGGGTGACTGGACCTCTTTGTTAAAATTGGAAGTCATCCCCGCTCCGTTGTGCGGAAACAAACATTTGTGTTGATAGAAAACCACTCGGCCTACAATGCCTTCTTAGGAAGACCAGCCTTGTCTGACTTCCAAATTGTCCTGGCCCCATGGTGCCTGAAGATGAAATTTCCAACAAACAATGGAATATGGGAAGTAGAGGGAGACCAGGACATCGCTCGAGATTGCTATGTAACTGAACTCCACAATAACCGCAGGAAGGATATAGGGAAGAGTGCAGAGACTGCCCTCTGCACGAAAAGTTTGGAAGCATAGCAACTAAAGAAAGCCCCTCCTCTTCGATATACCAGTGACCCTTTCAATGAATTAGACCCCAGGGACAAAGAGGAGGAGGCCACCTCCGAGCCTGCAGAGGCTATGGAATTTGTATCTGTGGAAAAACATGACTCGAGTAGACTATTGAAAGTCGGGTCCCAACTAAAAGCAGAATTGAAGGAACAACTCATTGATTTTCTCCGCCACAACTTGGATGTATTTGCATGGTCACACGCTGACATAACTGGAATCCCCCCTGACATAGCATGCCACGTACTAAACATCGATCCTACCAAGGCACCAATAAAGCAGAAAAAGAGAAGTATGGGGGCTCTTTGTGGATGGTGCGTCAAACGAACAAGGCTCGGGGGCAAGTGTGGTAATAATCACTCCCAGGGGAAATAAGCTACACTATGCTCTAAGGTTGGAATTCGCTGCCACCAACAACGATGCAGAGTATGAAGTAGTGATAAATGGATTAGAACTTGCCTTAGAAATCGGAGCCAATTCTTTATGTCTTCATAGTGATTCTCAACTTATTGTAAATCAAATACTAGGAGAATTTCAGGCTCGAGAAGAACGACTCATAGCATATCTAAAGAAGACCAAGTTGCTTCTCGATCAATTGGATCACTATTTAATCAAACACATCCCTCGGGAAGAGAACCAAGAGGCCGACGAATTGGCAAAGCAAGCTAGCATGAGAGACGGCACTATTTCCGGAGCAGTGGCCATTTCAAAGCAACTGACCCCAAGTTTCGAGCAGGTGAATCTGATAGCTACAATCAAAGAGGAAACTTGGATGACTCCCATCCAAAAATACTTACAAGACGGCACACTGCCCGACAAGCGTAACGAAGTCAAGAAAATCTTGAGGAGAGCTTCCCGCTACACAATACAAGAAGGCACCCTTTATCGGCGTGGCTTCTCTAACCCCTTATTAAGGTGTGTCGCTGAAAGGGAAGCAAAGGAAATCTTATCCAGCATCCATCAAGGAAGCTGCAGAGATCACACTGGAGGGCAGGCTCTGGCAAAGAAAATACTCCGATATGGATACTTCTAGCCCACCTTAAACAAAGACGCCTTAGATTTCGTCAAAAAATGTGGCAGATGTCAGAAATTTGCGAAGATTCCGCGGCTACCCACAACTGAGATTACCCAAATGACTAGCCCTTGGCCCTTTGCAGTATGGGGAATTGACCTGATTGGCGAACTGCCAATGGGCCGAGGCGGAGCCAAATATGCTATAGTGGCAGTCGACTATTTCACCAAATGGGTGGAAGCAGAACCCCTAAATAAAGTATCTTCAGCAAAAGTTATTAACTTCTTGATCAAAAATGTTCTATGCAGGTACGGGGTCCCACTTAAAATCATATCAGACAACGGACTTCAGTTTGACAGCGAGGAGTTCGCCAACTGGTGCCAAGAGCATGGGATTCACAAAAGCTTCTCATATGTAGCTTATCCCCAAGCAAACGGATAATTCGGAGCTGTCAACAAAATTCTCAAAACTATAATCAAAAAGAAACTTGAAAAGTCAAAAGGCGCTTGGGTGGATGAACTTCCGACGGCACTTTGGGCCTATCGCACATCTTTCAGAACATCAACGGGGCATACTCCTTTCTCTTTGGCATACGGATCGGAGGCTATGCTCCCAGTTGAAACTATAGTGCCTTCCCACCGTAGAATCCACTATAACCCAGAAGAGAACGAGGAACTCCTTCACATGTCTTTGGATCTAATTGAGGAAAGAAGAAATGATGCGGCCCTCAAAGCAGCAGCTCACAAGCAAAAAGTGGCAGCGCAATACAACTCCAAAGTCAAGCATCGTAGCTTACAAGAGGGGGATCTTGTCCTCAAGCGAATCTTCCCGCGCCCCGGAGCACTAGATCCAATCTGGGACAGACCATATGTAATTCATAAAGATCTCCACAACGGAGCTTATATTTTGTCAACAGTGGATGGAGAGGTGTTCCAGAGGGCATGGAACATCCAACACCTTCGTCGATACTTTTCTTAACTTGTACTACCCATATGAAGTGAATTAACAAAGAGAATCGGTGGACGTAGGCATTTTCGTGCCGAACCACTTTAAAAACTTGTCTCTTTTTTAACTTGTTCCTTTGTGTCTTGGCTACTTGTTAACTTTATCCTTTTCTGTTGAACAAAATCCTGTGCATATAGCATTTCCATTCAAGGCACTCCACAGTGCGACTTCACCTGGACAAGACCTAACGGGTACTATGCGAATCTATGCCCTCGCCAATGAGACACTTTTGATCCGGCATCCCTCTGCTACGGGTTAACTCATTGCTCGCGACGGCCCTTGAAAGCCAACTGTAATGAGCCGATTATAAGCCACCGAGAAGGCCGACTATAGCCGAGGCAGCTCATTATGGCGTTCGGCTCGCCGGCAGCTGTGAACCTTCTTTAAGCCCCAACATAAGGTGTGGCCAGCCAGGGGTAGTTCACGGTTGACGATCGGCACCCACGCTAGCCGGCCACAGTAAATCGAATAATACCCACGATTATGGGCCATAATGTCCCGGGTAGTTACTGTGCGCGATCTCGGCTCCGATGTGTCTTAAGTACGGCTGTGGTAAAAAAGATAAACTCCCCGCGGAGGTGTAAGATGGGTGACAAATGTCTCCAAGACCCACAGCTAGGGAAGTGACTGCAAAACCCGTTTGCCATGAATTTAAGCACATCGAAGGCCTTCCGCGATTGGAAGTTTTACTATTTCTTATATTTCTACTTTATTTAAAAACTTTCCTCCTATCCTCTATAACAATCCCTAAAGTACATGACACAAGATAGGAGACGCTCACTAAGAACTCACAATTGGATGACGAGTCAATCAACTGCATTCCATACTCACTCATATAAGACATTCAAAGCAACCGTCTACAACTAAAACATGAAGGGCGGTACTTTCTTCTTTTGTGTATAAATATGTAGCTATAATTTATTCGCACATCACATTAAACATTGCAAGGTATGAAATTACATGTTAAGCCAGAACTTGGCATCAAACACGATCGAATCACAGGCATATGCACAGCTATACTTCTTATGCAACACACCAAAATAACGAAAGCATTCAAATACAACAGAATCAGCCTAAGTTAAAAATTACATGCCACGAATAAAGTCGTTTGTTACAAGTAACATAATTATAGCCTAAAAGTTACGTTGCTGATTTGAAACTAACATAGACAGCAATGTCAAGTAAACAAAAAATATCTAGGTCAAGTCATGAAGTCGGCTGCATCGGAGTTGCACCCTTGTCCTGCTGGCTCTCCGGGATCTCTTTAACTGTGGAGTGGGAACTCTCAGCATGTTGACCAGAAGAAGTTGGTGCTTCGGAGGTCCCGCCTGTCCGATCAAGGAAAGAATTCATTAATAATAAGCAACCAAGTTACGGAAAGCTAAAAGGGAAGACTTACCAGCATCTGCTCCTTGATCATCATCCTCTAACTGCACACCTACCTCCTCAACAGTAAGCAGCTGCATACCCTCCTTCACCGCCGCTTTCTCCTCCTTGGAGAATTGAGCGGTAACCACGTCCATTCTAAAGGCCACGCCACCCTCCTTATCTGCATCGGCCTTAGCCTCCTCCAAGGCCCTAAGATAAATCCTGGCCATGACTCGGGGGTAATCATCCATCCAAGATAAGTTGCCATGTTTCCAAGTGCGAAAGTATATATCCTGAAGCATCTCATCCATTATCCCCTCATTCTCCTCGAATTCCCTTATTCGGTCCTCAGAAGCCAACAGCTTTGCAATGGCAGCATCCCTCTCCGATTGGCATCGCGAGTAGTCGGCCTGAAAGGATTTCCTCATCGCCTCCATCTCCTCCTTCAGCTTGGTTTGAGCAAGCTCCGTGGCCTCAAATTTCTCGGATAACTCATGTACCCGCTCGAGATCCGCTTGCCGAACCTCATCCACCGTTGCAATAGCCATATCAATCCGTTCCTTACAGACGGCCTCCATTTTCCATAACTATGCCCTACTGGCCTCTTCCATGCTCTTCTTTAATTGCCTAGAGGCGGCCTCACGTTGAGAGATCTGGATGGCCTGATCAGCGAGTTGTTTGGCCTGGTCGGAAACCATTAACCGCAGTCGAATGTTAGCACTACCGATTTCTTCTCCGGCCTTGACCAGTCGAGCATGATGCCCCATCAGCTTCCTGGTTTCCTCAGCAACCCGTTCAATGTTTGCCTTAGCTTCATCCCCCAAAGTTACAACCCGAGTGCTAAGCAAATCAAGGTCCAGGGACTTAGCTTCATCTAGTACTCTTACCATAGGATTGCGAGGGAGAAGGTGCTCACCGGTAGCCTCATCAAAGGTAATATCATGAGAACTAGGATCCAGATCCGGATGACCCGCAAACGGGTTACGAGCCAAGCCGGGATGATCTATCGGGGTAACGGTAGGATTTTCAGATGGGTGCGGAGAAGGTATAAACTCAGTATTCTCCTCCGTGGTATCCTGAAGAGGCTGAGTTGGGGGCTGAGGACCAGGTGAAGATTCAAACAAGGAGCGACTCCTCTTCTTCCTTTGGATATCCTCTTCGATAACTCCAAGAAGAGGACGGTAGCCGACTACATCTCCAGGACGGTTAGCCGGAGGCTTTGGTTTAGTAGAATCCTTGAGGAGTTTGTACTGTTCAAGACGGTGCCGAACATCTGACGTCTTGGCCACCTTACCCGCTCCTGTAATAAAAGCCAAGTGTTACAAGCATACAGTGAGATATAATTCAAGAAATACATCAAGTTAAGAAGAGTAAAAAGACGCATTTGTTATACAAACCCTGGGGAGGAGTAGGATATTGCAATAAGTACTGAATCTCATTCCAGGATGGGAGCAGGCCGTAAAATATTTCTAAATCCTTATCATAAATGGAGTCAGCGGGAGTCAAAAAGTCACCTTGATTCACAGGAGTCGCCATAGCTAAAGCACTCTTAGAAGATGAATCAGCACCGATCTCGGCCTTATCAGCCTTCTTAGATTTCTCCACCAAAGCCGATCCTTCCTCCGACCCTTCAAAAGCGAGGCGGAAAGCGTCATCTGTCCACTCCTGGATCACACCCGCCTGCTCAGAAGACAAAGCCCCAGTTCCACCACCGCTCTGTCCGTCACCACCATCATCGCTATGACCATCACCATCACCTTCTCCACTTCTTCCAATCTCCGCCTCACCTCCTTCACCCTCGCCTCTCTCCTCCTCCACATCTTCCTCCTCCGGAACATCGGGACATGTGCTAGGGGAAGGTCCATCGGACTTCTTAAGTTTCTTCCCCCTGGCAATTGGATGCTTCGAGAAGGGTTTCCTTTTACTGCTCTTCGCCGTAGCCCCTTCTTTAGCTTTGGCGGCCCTCTCCTCAACTGTGTCTCTCTGCTTGACCACAGACTGGCGTGGCAGAATCAGGTTGAGCCCCAGAAGAGTAGCGTTCCTGATCAAATAAGAAGCCGCCCTCTCCCTTTCCGGGATAGCTTCTATTTCCGCAGCCATCTGAACCAGACGATCGTTCTCTACAACCGCAAAACCACCTGTCGCTAGCAAGAAATAAAGCACGTAAGAAGAAGCATCGCAGTCGGAACGGAAATGATAAATGAGATTCAACTTACAGCCAGAGGTGAAACGGCGGAAAGAAACGGAGTCGTCTTTGACAAAGAACCATTCCTTCTTGAACATGCTGAATTTTGAATATAAATCCAGGACTGGCTTGAAGGACACGGCCGACTCTAAGCTCATGTATGGAGACCCCTTCTTGTAGCCTCTCAAGTTGTATAGATACCGGATTTCCCGGTTGGAAGGAGGACGCCCGTATCTCCTCTGGAAGATAATGAACAGACTCACCAAGGTCGCATAGGAGTTGGGCTGAAGCTGGAAAGGAGCCACCTTCAAGTATGTAATGAAGCTGATTATCCAAGCATTGATAGGTGTGATGGCACCACACATGCAGTGATACCTACTATAAGCAAAATATCCTTCAGGGGGGTTATACGGCATCACTCCTTCCCCCGGCAACAACATATGCGCTCTGTCGATCCCAAAAGAGCGAGAAATAACATCAAGCTGCTCATCTTTGAGGGAGCTGGGAAAGCAATCAGGCGGTGAGTTCAGGAGCTCTTGAGGACCGTACCCGTCTACTAGCGATCTCGGGGTTGGTCCCTGTCGTTCTGGTGCTGCCTAAACTGGGGGCACTATGGAGGACTCTCCTCGGTCCTTGGACTTCTTTTTGTCAGAACGAGTTTCTACTTTATGAGACATTATCTGCAACACGAGAAAACACATTGTTAGAACAAGGGATGTAGAGATATAAACAAGCAAGTGTATGCAGTCTGGAATTTCACTCGTAATTCAAAACATAAAAGCTTCACTCGGTAGTTCAAGTCTTGGAGTTCATTCGACACTCATACTCCCTAAGTGTCGTTCGGTAATTCAAGTCTTGGAGTTCATTCGGCACTCATACTTCCTAAGTGTCATTCGGTAATTCGAGTCTTCGAGTTCATTCGGCACTCATACTTTCTAAGTGTCGTTCGGTAATTCGAGTCTTCGAGTTCATTCGGCACTCGTACTCCTTAAGTGTCGTTCGGTAATTCGAGTCTTCGAGTTCATTCGGCACTCATACTCCACGGATTCATTCGGTAGTTCAAAACATAAAAGTCATTCGAAAATTACCTGGACCGGTGGTCAAACATGATTCGGCGGTATGATTGATTCGGCAGGAAAGAATCTAGTTCGACTATTTCAGTTAGTAAGGAATAACGAAAGAGTATGGCCCATACTTATAGGCAAATAGAAACGACCGGACCAACTGGTTCGGCGCTCGGGACCGAATGAGAGTGTCCATGTCGAAAGGCCTAAAACAAAGCACGACATATGCTGGCATATGCCCCACTTTGGGGGGCAAATGTTGGGTGCGTTTCCACCACCACCGAACCAGAAGCCACTCCATCACTACCGAACCAGAAGCCACTCCACCTGCTACCGATCCAGAAGCCACTCCAACACTACCGAACCAGAAGCCACTCCATCACTACCGAACCAGAAGCCACTCCACCTGCTACAGAACCAGAAGCCACTCCACTTGCCACTGGACCAAAGTCCCACCGAACCTACTAGACCAAAGTCCCACCGAACCTACCGGACTAAAGTGCTACCGGACCAAGGTCTCAAGTCCAACCATCTACCACCGAACCAAAGCACTACCGAATGAAGGCGTTGCCGAACCAACGTTGCCAGGCCAGATTGCATCGGCCCAGGCCCACCAGCAGCTATATACATCCAGAACCCCTGCTCCCAGTCTCACTCTATAAATAGAGGGGTAGGGTTACAACAATGGCGGACAAGTTTGAGAGCTCAAGCATGGATAGAACTTTCAAACAACTTTCATATACTTGTATCAAAGCTTTGTACTTGTAATCTGAACAGTAAAGGAGAATAACATATAAAGTGGACGTAGGCACATTCTGGCCGAACCACTATAAATCTGTGTGTCTTTTACAGTTTAGTCCCTGCTTTTTATATATTTGTACAAATCACGCAGATCACAAAAAACAACATAAAATCAACTAAATCATACGACTTGGAGGTGTTTGCCCATTTTTTGTGCAAACACTTGGGCAGTATATTTCAAAACAAGAATATGTCTACGAACATAAAACCATTAAAATCATTTAATACTTCTTTATAAGGAAAGGAGGCGGGTACAACCACTTAATACCTTCCATTATAGAAGCATGTTTCTAAAATCCTATATTTCAGTCATACGTCATAAATAACTAATAATATGAGAGACGGTATCCAAGCCATTAATACTTCCAAGTGGAAAATAGACAAACTCTGGTTATTTTAGACCCTAATTAAGGCAGACCCCATCATTTAAGACCTATTTGCAAAAGCGTGCTCCTCAATGGTACTATCTAGCTGACATCATATGGAATCTCATAGGCCACTTAATACTTTCAAGTAGAAAATAGGCAGACTCTGGTCATTTAAGACCTTAATTAAGGCAGACCCCATCATTTAAGACCTATTTCCAGAAGTGGACCCCTATAGAGATACCATCTAACGTAACCAATTGGCCATTTAATACTTCATCTGGGGAAAAGAGGTTGCTCCAACCACTTAATACCTCAAAACCCCAAAACAGGTTCTTTGCCTTATGGCCCATACTCATAATGACGTCTCACACTAGTACGCTATTCGTAGGAACTAGTAGCCAGATTAGCTATGCAGATTTGTCCTACAGAATTTGGGACCAACCTCGCGTCATTACAAATATTTATCATAAGAGTATCTCACATCAATAAAAGTGTACACAACTGCTGGTAGCCTCAAAGTGAAGGGCAGACTTATGTCATGTAACTTTATTAACCTCGCATCCCAATGACTTAGCCATAAATCAATTACTACACACACACACATTCATCTCATCGTTTCATAAATAAGGCCTTATATAGAATCTTCCTTGTTACGCCTTAAAATAATAATTAGGCTAAATAAGAGTTTCCTTTTATTTTCGCCTCACAATAAATTACCTTCCTAATGGGGGAAATAAATGTAAATAAATGCCTAATTAACTACGCCATATACGCAATAATTAAACGTTAATTACGCAAATAGAGATAACTAAATATTCGTGCCTAATAAGTTCTAAACTCATGGATTTTACACTCTAAACTAGCATTAAATGTCAATTCCCTAACCAAATATCATTACAAGTCCATTTTCTTCAAATTCCCAAGATTTCATGGGATTCTAATATCCAAAACAGGGAATAAATATTCATAACCCAAACTGTAATAGCAGACTTGTAAATAAAATAGAAACTCAATTTATTATACCAATTCAATGAATATCTTAAACAATAAGAATTGCAACCTAAACCCCATATTCTTATCAACTCCTCTTTTACAAAGAAATAAATAAGAATAAGTGGTGTAAACTACGAATAGAATTCATAAAATATCCCCTTATTTTATCGAAGAATCACAATTTGACCTAAAAAAGAAGGAGAAGTAGAACAGGCTATGAAATTATCAAAAATTGCATAAACGAAATAAATTCCATCAAATTAATGTAAATAACTGAGGATCTTAACATAGAATTGACTTACCGAAATAAAAAGGAATTTTGGGGATTTTATCTATCATATTTTCGAAATCCCAAAATCCCTAAGGCATATTCAAATCCAAAAAGAAATACACTAAACAATTGCTGAAAGGGAATATTAAGGTTTCCACTCACATAATAGCTTTAGCTTCGCCTTCCTTGGATTTTCATGGCTCAAAATCTCTTCCAGAATCTCTCTTTGAATTCTTCACGGAGTTTATGAATTTAATTTGAAGAGATAACAATGACAGTGTTTCACTATTGTTCCCAAAATATTTGTGGATAAAAGTGAAAGGTCTAATTTATAGTGGTTGAAAACGCACCAGAACCGTTGAATGAGAATAGATTAAAAACGGATAATTCTGGAACGTACAACTCATCAAAATAGGCTCCACAAGAAGGAAGTGGTCGACCCCCATGCTCCAAGTGGTCGACCCCTTGAAGTGTTGGGTCGACTTCTCCTCTTATTTTGAGAAGGTATTTATTTTATTTTACCGTTGCTTGATTATTTATTGATTTCATACCCTAATTAACTTTTAACATTAATTGCTAATTTTTAATGTTACTTAACCCCCAAGTCTAATCACAATTAATTTTAAATTTCAAATTAGAGAATTATTTATTTATTTGAATCTTATTCAAATTATTTCAATCTGAAAACTTTGGACGCTCATAACTTCTTCGTTCGAGCTCCGTTTTCAGCATATTATATATGGAAATTAATCAAAATTTCATCACAAATGCAATGGTATAACTTTCGTGGTCAAATTACGAATTTTATAAATTTTCCATTTTCCACCTTATCACATTTAATTTAATTTACTTTATTTATTTATGGTTCATTTTACGGGATGTTACATTCTTCCCTCCTTAAAAAGGATTTCATCTAGGACATCTTTCAAGAGGCGAAGAGCGTAACGCACAATAATATCCGTGTTATACAACCAAATTATCTACACAACCATCTACTCAACCAATAGTGTAAGGTGATTACGTATCGTAGACATACTAAAATGAGCTCAATCCTAGTCAATCATAGTATGAGTGTGTAATCGTGTCATGAAAGTATGTATGCAAATACCCTAAACATGCATAGAAATTTCTATATGAGTGTAAAGTGGTTGTAAAAAAATGTAGCAACCATCTCCTACAATCCAATCTAGCAATCATGACGCAACCAAAATCCAAATTTTGGAGAAATTTTTTTCATAGAAAGGTTTAGAACGAAGAGTCTTCATGCCTCCAATCAGATTTTCACACCATTGTACTTGAACCAATCAAATTTTTTGTTGCAGAGCCTCAGAGTTCCGTGCTCTACGATGCACGCAATGGCACGGGACGCTATTGGCTCTGTCTTAAAATCTCCCCATTGATTAGGCTCTACAACCATTGCTATGCTAAGAAGGTATTTCCTCAAATGCAAAAACGTCTTGGACTCCGGCCAACATGAAAGTTCTCTTGTTTTTTTCCCATATTGGGAGAAAGGCCTAATAAATCCGATGCCTACTTTCCAACTACCCAAATTGTATAATCTTCACACGCTACCTAATCAAGTCTAACTTTCCAAAGTCTCGCAATACAAATCTAGCCCAAGTAGAATTTGTCGGTGGTTTCCCACCCACAATTTGACGATTTGCATGGCCTTCCAAAAAATGCTTCAAAGGTGCAATACTAATCATTCATTGATAACTAAAATCCTACGCGAATGCTACTAAGGGTAAGCACTACTCCTAAGGTCCTCCAAAGTCCATGATGCAAGCTCTCAACAAATCCTCCAAGTTTCCATTCATTCATTCAGTTTGTCCGTCGGTCTTCAGTCAATAAGCGATGCTCCGATTCGACGAAGTTCCTAAAGATAGTTCCAAAAGCTACTAGCAAACCCCTCCAAATTTGCTAGTAACTAAGGGTACCTATCACTAACGATGCAAAACGCAACTCCATAAAGTTGTGTTGGAGTGCTGCGGTTCCACTGTTTCTAACTAACAATTTCTGCCACCTTCTTCTTAATCCTTGATCAATAGAAAATTCCATTTTCATTCCTTTACGTTTTCTCTTTTCCTTACATGGTGGCATTTTGTGGGCTAAATCTCTTATTTTTCCCAAAATCTAAAGTTTTGAGATTGAAACATTTACTCACTTTAGGCTGCTAACCTAATTTCCTCATTAACTTCTAGTTTTTCCTATGGTCTATCGATAGTTAAGTGTTGCCATAAAATTTCCTTATTTACTTTGCTTCCGAACATATATCAAGTGGTTTGAATCCCATTCATAAAGTCTATACAGGAATAAAACGGGAATATATCTTATACCACATCATCCACTTCTCCAATAACTAAGGACGACAATAATCCAAGAACTCCAAAAGAAAATTTTACCAGAAGTTGCCATTTATTATCAGTTAATATAAATGGTGTTGAGGTTCTAAAACTCCTTTCTAAATTAAGATGGGCTATCTTTAATATTTCATTCCATTGCTACCCATTTTCTTAAGTTCCCTTTTTTGGATCTTTAGTAAATGTGGTCCATTTATTGCTTCAATTAATATCCATAGCAGTTGATCATTACTGTCAAAACTAGGCCATCTCCAACTAATCCTTCTCAAATGTTTTTAACCTTCTGCAGGTTTCCAAAATCCATTCATTACTCAATATTTTTTCCACAAATGCAATATCAAGTTTCCATAATCAGTGCCTACTAGATTACTTGTCCTCTCATTAATTATAACTTTATTGCCCTTTAAATTTGTAATTAACGTCCATAAATCCCAATTCGTCAGTTACTAACTAATACGCATATAGTCGTAATCTATGCTCCCTATATATATATTCTAGTCGTTTAGCTTAGCTTTATGATATATATATATATATATAAATATATATCTATACTATAATGCAAAACCTTTGGTCAACCGGTCAAAGTAAAGCCTTTTTAGGAATGCCCAAAATGTCCTTTTCCATCCAACGCAATTAGCAGAAAATGAGGGTCTTACCGTCTTCCTTCCATCCACCATGTTCTAAAAGCGGTTGCCCTATTCCATTTCATCCCCACTTCCCTTTCCAATGTTTTCTTCCCCCTTACCCTAGAAAATCGGCAGACTTAAAACCGTTCCTTAACTCAACTATCAATTCTCGGCGACTGACGAATCAAACAATTGCGTGCGATCGACACTGCTTCACCATCTATTTTGAGATTCCCAGATTCAACTAGCATGGTTGATTCTTGGTAGAAGACGATTTACCTCCGTCTTTTTCCCCTTTTATGACTCGGTTTGCCCAATTTAAAGTCGAGAGCAACAAAGTCTTCAAAACCAGGCAACGATTCAGGATTCAGGACACCTACATCCGAAGATCACCTGCTGAAGCCACAACTCACGTGTCCGCCGGCGCCTAAAAAGTCGAGAGCTACAAAGAGGAAGACTTTCTCCTCCGTCGATGAACCTCTATTTTGCCCCGTTCCTCGCGATCTGACTTCTGTTTTTGCTAAAGTTCCCTTCAACATCAGTTCGTCGCCTGAGAAGAAACAGATTCTTCTTGCTAAAGTTTTGCTTGCTTTGATATTCCTTAAATGTTTGTATTGAGAAAAGGTACCACAAACCAAATTCATATCTATAACTACAATTTTAGTTATATTTCTTAAATGCTTTAATCTGTACATTTCTATTTCTTTGCATTTCTCCAGATTTTAACACTATACTCAGTACCAATATACATTTTTTCATTATAGGTATGAATACAGTGTCATTGTCAAAACCACTATGGATGTGGGTGATGTACGATGGGGCAATCAAAATTCAAAAATGTCCAATTTAATTTATCAGTTTTTACCTTTATAGACCTCAGTCACAAATTTTAATTTTTTTGCTTTTACAGGATCAGCAGTGGTTAAGACCGAGATTAAGATCTAGCAAATGATGTACCCAAGAAGACATAGGCGAATATTAGTTCCATTAGACAGGTATTGTGAGCTTTACTGAACTTCCTTTTTCTCATTACATCCTCATTTTTCATTCGAATTGATTTTTGCGCATATTGTTATCTTTATTTATTTTTACATAGCAACCGACTTCATTGTTCAGCCTTCACTGTAAACATTAGATATTGTAGTGCAAGTGTTTGATGAAATGTGTAATTAGAACTGGACAATAATTGTGTTTAACCCAATGATTTGGTGATTAAGTAATTGTTCTATGTTGAATTAGATGTTAGGTTATCCTTTTCTATTTTCAGCTTTTTTAAATTCGTGTTATGTTGATTCATGAATTGCGTTTTTACATGCGTCTGTAACCTTTTGATAAACATGATAATTCAAAATGATGTAAATAAGCTATTATGTATATTGTACTTCGATCTTTCATTTTAGTTTCTTTACTTTTGATGTTTTATTAATATAAGGTTTGAATGCATTTGGTTATTGGTTTTTATTGAATTAGTTTGGGTTCGATATCATTAGTTGGTCTGCTTGCATTTTTCCTTAAAGGGAAATTAGTGTATAAGGTTGTGGAAATCATTATTATGTCGACTCAAATACTGTAGTGCAAATTCATTATCCATTATCATCTCTTATAAACATTATTTTAAATTTTACGATATTACTTTGTTCGAAACGAGAGGAATATCATGAAAGGAAGACATCTGTTTCATTTTCTACAGATGCATCCGTGTAGAAAAATTTCTGTGTATGAGATAAATTAACATAATTGTTTGTTATATTCTAAAATAGCCTTTTTTGAAATATCAATAAACCTTACAAATGTTGTTTTTTAATACCAGTAACTCCTACGCATGTGCATCGCATGTGCCAACGTGTGTGTGTATATATATCCCACTCTATAAATTCAGTACTAATTTTTATTAATAGAGTTGCATGCAAGGATATTTGTATGATGTATTTGTTATGCAGAGCATGTGTGTGTTCTATGATGTTGGTTACTATAGTGATAACAGGACAGTGATATCTATGCATGAAGTTGATATTACTGGTAGAGAAAGTTGTTTATTTTGTGCAATATATATGTATAAGAATCTTTAAGTTTATAGTTGTCACTAGGATTGAATGGTACACACACTTTTATTTTCAATGCATTATACTGATCTGAAATTATTTGATCTGACTTTAGCTCTTTTTTTATCAGTAATTGAGGTTTTTTTTTCAAGTACAGGTCCAATTGATGCGTATTAAATTGAATGCGGGGGATGTTCTGTAAGAATTAGTTAGGATTGACAAATAAGATGGAGGGATTATCAGATTGGAAGGAAATTCAACCACCATTCAAGGTAAAACATTTACTTTGTAATCTAATATGATTATTTTTTCAAACATTACGATATATTATATGATCTTGGGCAATTTAAGATGTTAAGTATAATATGATGTAAAATCATATCAAATAAAACATATTTATCTTACAGTAGAATAAAACACTTAAGCAATAAATATTAATGTGTTTGCAATAGCTGTAGCATCAAGTTAAATTTTTATATAAAATTACTTTTATACAAATGAGATTATTGGGCTAAATTTTATGTCAGTTGATGTTTGCAATAAGTGTATCTTTTAAGCGGCATTTACCATGATGAAATTTGATTTATTTGGACTAATTGTCAAAGCAGGGTTGATTTATGATTGAAGATGGTCTTTCTTCTCTTTGTTATTAGTTATTGATTTTCATTAGTAAGTATTATTCTCTTCCTATTGTTCTCTCTTCAAGAACGTCCACCGCTTAAGGGATCAATTTCAATAAGGTCGGTTTATCCATTTTATTTTGATTTTACCACTGTCAAACTCTACATTGTACTTGCATTTTGCACTTCAAAAAAGAAGGTCCATTTAATTGAAAAGTAATTTAACTGTTCAGACAGCTTTGTATTCAAGAAATGTAACCACAAACAAGTCATCGAGTATACAAGCACAGGTGACAACAGAAACTCCAACTAAAGCTGTGAAAGTATCAAAAAAGAACCTTGAAGGAGTGACCACAAACACATATAAGCCTAAAGATCCATACGTTGGTAGATGCTTACTTAACACTAAAATCACTAGAGATGACGCACCTGGTGAAACCTGGCATATGGTCTTCAGTACTGAAGGTATGTATACCATTTTCTTTACTACATGTAAGCTACTTTTTGAGAGCCTTTAGAATGCGTATTTGATTGCTCTAAGCTACTGATCACATTGAACTATAGGAAAAGTACAGTATAGAGAAGGTCAATCTATTGGTGTTATAGCTGATGGAGTTGACAAGAATGGGAAGCCTCATAAACTCAGGCTGTATTCAATTGCCTGCAGTGTTATTGGTGATTTTGGAGATTCAAAGACTGTGAGTTGTTTTACTTTGAATTCAAATTTGAATTTGAATAAACTAGCTTAAGTTATTGTTTGCTTATTACAAATAATGTTTTGTGCAGGTATCACTATGTGTGAAGAGGTTGGTTTACACCAATGATCAAGGAGAAATTGTAAAGGGGGTGTGCTCTAATTTCTTATGTGAGAAGACTTGGTTATACATTTATACATTAATGTTATAAATTAGTGTTTTATATAGTTAAATCATTTGAACTTATATCAATTTACTATTTGTAATATTTAGGTGACTTGAAGCCTGGGTCTGAAGTGAAAATCACAGGACCAGTTGGAAAAGAAATGCTCATGCCCAAAGATCCAAATGCAACTGTCATCATGGTATTAAAAATTATTCCTTTTCTATCACAACATTTGATTCAAAAATAAGTTTACTTTCATGTTTATAAACTAATTCTGTACTGTTGCATTGGTAGCTTGGTACTGGAACTGGAATAGCTCCTTTGTACTGTCTACATCCCATTAATCATTGCATGTATATTATCTACAATTTATATTCACTGTCTTTACGTTCACACTATATCTGAAGTAGATGGGTAGTTGGATACTTCTTAGAGGTAGATTAATAAAACATATACTATTTTTTTTCTACTATGTCTAACTTGACTATTATATTAGTGTTCAAATGATTGTACTCTTCTCATGTTTTTATGACTTTAAACTTAAGATCCTGTTGTTCAAAAGTGTTTGGTGTATGCAATAATTATGAATTTTTACTGAAAATCATAAACCTTTTGATACGAAATTATTTCATTCATTAATGGAACCTCTCTACACATCATTATAGCTATCCATGAGTATATATCCATTATCAGCTTCATTTTACTCATAGTTACTGTTGAAAATAATCTTCCATTCAAAATTTAATTGTTGACATTTACACTGACACCATATGTCATTCATGAAGAAACAGATAGCTAAGATTCATGATCCACCAATGGGATATTCTTTTGTCTCGGCATATACAGTATTGTAGAAGCAATAGAACTGTAAAATTTTTGAAGACAATCCAAGGCCAACATTCTAGCTAAAACAAAACATAAGCATAGTAGAACCACAAGTAAAAATCAGCACAACTTTGAACTTGGCTTCTGAGGTTAAGCTTAATGCGAAATGTTGCTCGGACTACAACAAGAAACGGCAGAGTCTTCAAATGAGATTAATATTGCAAAAGATTTGATTCATACTATTATTTTATACGGTGATTGGATGGGAATATGAGTTATACCGTACTAGGAGATTGGTGTTATTGGTACTAACATTATTATTACTGAACCGAAAAGTGTAATCTACAATTTGGTTTTCAATATTTGTTTGTATCAATAATAAGTGCTACATATTATGCTTTATCCTATCCATAACAGTATAAATTATGACCTTCTAATGCTTCGGCCATACAAAATTGCCCTTTTAGTTAATTTCAGTTAATCGTTCGAAGTTGTTCCGTCATACATATTTTTGGTAGTTTACGTTAACACCAAAAACGTGTGACACCAAAGGTATTACAACTATTATTAAAGATATACACACATATCTGTGTACATATGTATGTATGTGTCTCTGTGTGTGTGTATTTCATTACCATAACTGTATCGCACACAAAATTTTCACCCTTCCTTCTTGGCACACGTCCAACGGACGTGCCACCATACTTGTATATATATATATATATATCTAACTACTAATTCTACAACTAGAATACTTATTTTCATATTTTTATTTATCGAAGCTATCTTTCCAAAAAGATTACCATCATAATTTCTCATAAATTTACCACAATTGAGATTTTTGCATTATTTGAAATTATAAGGAATTATTTCTTTTCTTATTATTGAAATAGACGGTGTAAACTATGGAAAAGAATATCCATCTCTTACGCATATCTTTCCTTTTTAGTGTATTCCGTGTTACTTCAAACAATGCACTTTTATATGTATTTTGGAATTAGATAATTTATGGAAATTACATAAAAATTGCTCCAAAATTAAAATATAGAAATTCATATCCTATGGGAAACCTAATTCACAACCCAATTACAGATCTGGGATATCTTTACGCTTTACCAACTTCTTCAAATAGAGATTTGGGACTAATTGTAAATTTCCAAATCATGTTGTACATTCTATTTCTATTTTACTCATATCCTAAAAAAACTTAGTTTATCCTACCTAGGTCATGATCCCTAGCTACTCCATAAAATTTTATAAAATCATAAATTTCACATACAAAATAAAATATCTTCTTACAAATAAACTTATTTAAAAATAAGTATTTATTACTTCATTTCTTGCAATACATAAAACATGAAGTATCAAATTAAATATCTCCATCATTGAAAATTTAAACTTTAATAAAAACCTTTATCAAAGATTCAAAATTCCTTTGTTCCCAAATAGGAATAAAATAATCTCCCTTTTTAAAACTTTCCTTATCGAAAATTTTTTCTTAAAAGTTAGACTTTCTAATTTATGACATTCAAAATTATCTTGGTTTTTCCAAAAGGAACTTATGAAAAACTTTTCTTTCAATAGCTTACTTAAGAAAGGATTTACTCCTTTTTGAAAATTGGATTTTTTTTTTCAAAAGATTCAAAACTTAATTATTTTTCCAAAATAATATGTCAGACCATTTTTGTTTCAAAGAGTTTTTTAGCTACAAGAATTATCATTTACAAAATAGTTCCGCAACTATCATTTCAAAATAACAGTTATTTCCTTCTAAAACATACAATAATATTTATTACTTTATCACCACAAACATATTGTTATTTGATGAAATATATATCGTAACTTTGCTAAAAAACTCTTAAAATCTCTTGCAACACTTTTCTTTATCAAATCCAATATTATTATTATTCAGATAACTTTTGTATTCAAAGGAAAAATGTATAAAATTCTCATCTTTACATAAATGCGTCTCCTTATACAAAAACATCTAACTTATTCATCAATCGTCATTTAAATCCAATCAATGATGAAAGATAGCTTTTATAACTTTATACGATAGAAAAATAAATGGAGTAGACAAAGGTAACTTCTATCTTACTCTATTACTTCTTTTAGTATCTCATCTACCAGAATTCACAACTCTACTATTATCTAAATTCGAGCCATTATTCTCTTCATCACCTTATATTGGGATGCTCTCTTTCCTATACCATCGAACATTTCTTTCTTTCTATTTTCTATTTCTCTACCCCAAAATAGGTGTTATTTCTATCTCTAAACCCCAAGAAAGAGTTTTAAAGAAAGAACTTTTAGGTTTATAAACAAGAAAAAATAGAAGGATCAAAGAAACAAAAATTGTAATCTTTTTAATCAATTAAAAAAGGTTAACAAATGAAAACTTTTCAAGTCATTAATTTACAATTAAAACTATCCACCATTTTGTCTCAAAGAAATTCACCGCTTTTAAAAATTGCATTATCTTTCCAAACTTTTCTAAAACCAATGGTGGTATATTTCCAAAACTATTTAACACCATATTTATATTTCCAAAAATTGCCAACTTATACAGCCTCTAAGAAGTTATTAAGGGATGAACTTTCAGATTCATTACATAGGAAATATAACATAGAAAAATAGAAGAATACAAAAACAAGGAATTTGAAAGCTTTTCTAATCCAATCAAATTTTAAATTGAGAAGTTAATAAATTGAAACTTTTTCCTTTTTCTTTTCAACTTCCCAAGTCACCAAATTTTTAAATTAAAATCACCTATCAAAAATGTTTCACCACCCTTTTTAAATTTACAACCTATTTTCAAACTTTTTACAAAACAAACGGTGGTATAATTTAAAAGTCATCTAAAATCACTTTTTATCAAAAATTTCTAACTTATAAGATTTTCATTTCAAAATCTTTCGAAAGACACTTTCAAAATTTTCAAGCGGTTTTCAAAGAAACCTTTTATCAAATTATGTCTCAAAAGGTTGGATTATAATTTGTTCTTTCTTTTAAATCTTTATACTCTACCCATTAAAAATATATTTTCCTCCTTGTGGTGATAAATGTATTTCTTCTTACGGAAGTTTGCTTCTTTCCTTACTTCCATATTTTATTAATACATAACACATTCATTTGTTACCTCCATAAATGTTAATTTGTCCATATTAATTGTCAGCCTAACGGACATTTCCGTAAGGTCATTTATTTCCTATCAACCTTTCCATCTACGATGCATATCCATCTTACCTTAGAACTTATAGGGCTTACAATTATAAGGAAATCTAGGTCCTAAAAAAAGTACTAATTTAACTCTATCTATTTTCCAACTCATAGTTCCTTCATCCACTCTTTCGGAATATGGTAGCAGCTACTTCTATAGTCGGAATTTATAGAGTTAAGTGTAATTCAATATATATATATATAGTATGAGTTTTCAAAAAATCTTTTTCAAAAATAACAAGTACGCCACTCATACATACAGTATACTTTCCTCGTTGATCGGGTAACCTAGGCTCTGATACCAAATGTAACGACCCGTCCGGTCACCCCTTAAAGGGCATGGCTACAAATGGTGACCCCAAACTTCCTTGTTTTACGGCCAGCCTTTCGACTGTCAACCAACCCACATTGCCGGGACGTGTAGGGGTAAGAGACAAAGCTTCACCACTGTTCACAATTCGAGACCCCCTACCACATAAGCATAAACATGCCAGCAAGGTCTGGTGAATAAAAACCTCAAGTCTTACCTTTTCAGTACTTAGGCAGTATATTTCAAAAGAAGAATATGTCTACGAATATAAAATCATTTAAATCATTTAATACTTCTTTATAAGGAAAGGAGGCGGGTCTAACCACTTAACACCTTCCATTCTAAAATATCATATCCTAATCATACGTCATAAATAGCTAATAATGTGAGAGACGGTACCCAAGCTACTTAATACTTCCAAGTGGAAAATTAAGACCTTAATTAAGATAGACCCCATCATTTAAGACCTATTTGAGGAAGCATGTTCCTTAATGGTACTATCTAGCTGACGTCATATGGAATCTCATAGGCTACTTAATACTTTCAAGTGGAAAATAGGTAGAATATGGTCATTTAAGATTTAATTAAGGCAGACCCCATCATTTAAGACCTATTTCCAGAAGTGGACCCCTGTAGAGATACCACCTAATGTTACCCCTTGGCCATTTAATACTTCATCTGGGGAAAAGAGGCGGGTCCAACCACTTAATACCTCAAAACCCCAAAGAAGGCCTTTCGTTTTATAGCCCATACTCATAATGACGTCTCACATTAGTCCGCTATCCATAGGAACTGGTAGCCAGATTAACTAGGCAGATTTACCCTACATAATTTAAGACCAACCTCGTGTCATTAAAAATATTTATCATAAAGATATCTCACATCAATAAAAGTGTACACAACAGCTGGTAGCCTCAAAGTGAAGGGCAGACTTCTATCATGTAACTCTATTGACCTTGCATCCTTATGAATTAGCTATAAATCAATTACTATAGACACATACACAATCATCTCACTGTTTCATAAATAAGGCCTTATAAGGAATCTTCCTTATTACGTCTTAAAATAATAATTAGGCTAAATAAGAGTTTCCTCTTATTTTCACCTCACAATCAATTACCTTCCTAATGAGGGAAATAAATGTAAATTAATGCCTAATTAACTACACTATGTACACAATAATAATATGTTAATTATGCAAATAGAGATAAGTAAATATTCGTGCCTAATAAGTTCTAAACGCACGGATTTTACGCTCTAAACTAGCGTTAAATGTCAATTCCCTAACCAAATATGATTACAAATCCTTTTTCTTCAAATTCCCAATATTTCATGGATTCTAATATCCAAAACTGTAATAATAGACTTGTAAATAAAGTAGAAACTCAATTTATTACACCAATTCAATGGAATATTTTAAACAATAATAATTGCAATCTAAACCCCAGATTCTATTCAACTCCTGTTTTATAAAGAAATAAATAAGAATAAGTGGTGTAAACTACGAATAGAATTCGTAATCTAAACTCCTTATTTTATTGAAGAATCACAATTTGACCCAAAGAAGAAGGATAAGTGGAATAGACTATGAAATTACCAAAAATTGCATAAACGAAACAAATTCCATCAAATAATGTAAATAATTGAGGATCTCAACATAGAATTGGCATATTGAAATAAAAAGGAATTTTGGGGGATTTTATCTATCATATTTTTTGAAATCCTAAGATCTCTAAGGCATATTCAAATCCAAAAGGAAATACAGTAAACAATTGTTGAAAAGAAATACTAAGGTTTTCACTCATAGAATAGCCTTAGCTTCGCCTTCCATAGATTTGCATGCCTCACAATCTCTTCCAAAATCTCTCTCTGAATTCTCTATTTAGTTTCTGAATCTAATTTGGAGAGATAATAATGGCGGAGTTTCGTTATTGTTCCCAAAATGTTTGTGGATAAAAGTGAAAGGACTAGGGTCTAATTTATAGTGGTTGGAAACGCACCAGAATCGTTGAATGAGAATAGATTAAAAATGGATAAATCTGGAACATATAACTCATTAAAATAGGTTCCACAAGAAGGAAGTGATCGATCCCCATGCTCCAAGCAGACGACCCCTACGGTCGACCCTTTAAAGTGCTGGGTCGACTTCTTCCCTTTTTTTGGAAAGGTATTTATTTTCTTTTACCGTTGCTAGATTATTTATTGATTTCATACCCTAATTTACTTTTAACATTAATTGTTAATTTTTAGCATTACTTAACCCCCAAGTCTAATCATAGTTAATTTCAAATTTCTAATTAGGGAATCAATTATTTATCCTATTCAAATCATTTTAAATCCGAAAACTTCAAATGCTCATAACATCTTCGTTCGAGCTTCGTTTTTCAGCATATTATATATGGAAATTAATTAGAATTTCACCATGAATGCAATGGCATAACATTCGTAGTCAAATTCCAACTTTTATAAAATTTCCATTTTCTACCTTATCACATTTAATTTAATTTACTTCATTCATTTATGGTTCATTTTACGGGGTGATAAAATGGTATGAGAGTATGAGAGGTATATGGGAGGAGATCACAAAATCTAACTACGTGGCCTTGAACAAACCGATCTCTTATATTTTTGCTACTGCTAAAGATGGAGGCAACTTCCCAACTTCTTACACGGTAGGGAAAAACCTCGAGCCAAGAAGAGAAGGAATTGCTATGCTTACCATAAGGTGAATGGGCATAAAATTGGTGGGTGCTGTGTTCTACCCAAAATAATCTAGAACATGATTAGATCTGGATTCTTGAAGGAGTTTGTCAAAGGGAACCAAAAGTCCTGAAATCCTAAAGGAAACAGTTAGAGACCTCCAAGTAATGCTACAAATTTTATAGAAATGACTCTCATCCGGATTTTATTCATTCGATCAACCGCATAGATGTCATCTATGGAGGTCCCCATCTCGTTAGAAGCAACAAAAGAGCTAAGAGCAGGTACATAAGGGAGGCAAGAGATGGAGTCTTTTCTATTCAGGAGGAGCCACCGCACAAAAATAGCAAATATCAGCTTCAGATGCTGAACTTAACAATAACCCCACAGGAGTTGAGAAGGGTCCATCACCCGCATAATGTTCCATTACGATAACTTCACAATTTAGTCTCTTTGTGGTAATAAAGATCCTAGTGGATACTGGAAGCGCAGTGAACATCATCTTCAAACACGCTTTCGATCAAATGGGAATTCCAGAAGAGAAATCGAAACAAAGCTTTGAGCATATCTTTGGGTTCAAAAATAATGGGTCTACTCCAATAGGATAAATCAAGCTCTTGGTGCAGATAGGAATTCCTCCACATTCTAGAACTTTCAAGACCCTATTCGTGATAATGGACCAACCTTCCTACTATAATTCTTTTTTTGGGAGACCGAGCCTAGATGAAGTAGATGCATTTGTTTCACCAAAATATCTAATGTTGAAATTACTAACTAAGAATCGATGGGGAATAATAAGGGGAGAGGAGTTTAGCTTCCAGAAACTGTATTTGCTACACATGAGCAATTCAAAAGAGATGGTGTTTCTTGTTATGACTCGAGAAAAATAAGCTGAGCAAAACTGAAATTGAAAATCCCTTGGACAGTAGTCCTTCAAACCGGCTATTGAAGTCGAACAATAAGACAAGAATATCCGAGAAGCCTGAGAATGTACTAAGAAGATTCAACTTTCCTGAGAGGAAAAGAAAAGGAAATGATGCGAACTTGGTAGACAGCGAAATTGATAAGCCTGGATTCGCTTGATCCAACAAAAACTGTAAAGATCGGAAAGGAGTTAAACGACAAGCATGAAGGGGAACTTATTCGATTTCTTCAATCTAGCAAGGATGTATTTGCCTGGACCCATTCTGACATGGTTGGAATAGATCTAACTATCATGAGTCATGCCCTAAACATAGATCCGAATATTACTCATATTCAACAAAAGAAAAGGCCGTTCAATAAGGTTCGAGCTAATGCATTGAAAGAGGAAGTCAAAAGACTACTTGAAAATGGATCCATTAGAGAAATTTTCTATCCAAAATGGTTGGTCAACCCCGTGCTAGTCAAAAAGTCCAATGGAAAATGGAGAATGTGATTTGACTATACTGGCTTGAATAAGGCATGCCCTAAAGATTGTTCTCCTTTGCCTCGAATAGATCAACTGGTTGATGCCACAAGTGGATAGAAACTGCTATCCTTTATGGATGCATATTCTGAGTACAACCAAATCCCATGTTCAAACCAGATGAAGAACACACGAGTTTGATAACAGGCTGGGGAATCTATTACTACAAAGTGATGCCTTTCAGACTTAGAATGCTAGGTCTACATATCAAAGACTAGTAAATAGAATGTATAAAGAACAAATTGGATGAAACATGGAGGTATATGTAGATGATATGCTAGTGAAATCCCAAGAAGAAAGTAATCACCTAAAGGACATTGAAGAGATGTATGAAGTGCTAAGAAGATACCAAATAAAATCAAATCCACAAAAATGCTCATTCGGAATACAATCTGGGAAGTTTCTAGGATATATTGTCAGCGCCGAAGGAATTGAGGCCAACCCAGACCAAATCAAAGCAATTGGGAACATGGCGGATCCAAAGTCAAGTAAAGATATGATGAGCTTGAATGGAAGAGCGGCAACGTTGAACAGATTCATCTCTAAAGTCACTGATGAGTGCATACCGTTCTTTGATGTGATCAAGAAGAAGAAGAACTTCGAATAAGGAAGGATTGCCAAAAGGCCTTTAAGAACTGAAAGATCGTCTTGAAAAGCCTCCAATCCTATCTAGTCCGGTAGAAGGGGAAAATCTCTACCTCTATATGGAAGTCTCTGAGCATGCAGTAAGCTTTGTTTTAATAAGGAAAGATAATGTAATCCAACTTCCAGTATACTATACTAGCAAAAGACTCAAGGATGCAGAAATTAGATACCCAGTCATAGAAATGTTGGCATACTATTTGATGCTCATCGCTTGAAAGCTAAGGGCCTATTTCCAAGCACACCCAATCAAAGTCCTAACCAACTTCTCACTCAAATAAGTTTTTAGTAAACCTGAGGCATCAGAAAGATTAAAATAGGGAATAGATCTTAGCCAAGATGATATTGAGTTTCAACCACAAGTGGCAATTAAAGGACAAGATCTGGCCGACTTCGTAAATGAATGCACATGATTCATTAAAGAATAGTTAGAAAAGGAAAGGAATTTGAAGCCCAAATGACAATTTTTTGTCGATGGAGCTTCAAATGAACAAGGGGCCAGAGCAGGATGCGTGATCATTACCCCAGAACGGACACCGGTTGCATTATGCAATGAAATTAGGATTTCCTGCTACCAATAACATGGAAAAATATGAATCGATGGTGGCATGACTCATTTTAGCTCTACAATTAAAAATTCCAAGGATTGAGATCTTCAGCGATACACAACTTACGGTAAATCAATTAAACCAAACGTATCAAAAGAAAGATGCCAAATCGGTCCTTTATGTAAAAAAATGTGCTAAAGATGTTGACCTAATTTTAGGATTTCTCGATAAATCAAGTACCAAGAGGGAAGAATTACCAAGTCGATTCTTTGGCCAAGTTGGCCAGCTCGCGTGGAGCACTGAAAACTCGAATTGTGTCGGTTGGCTTCCAACCAAATCCTAGTATAGAAGGAAAAGGTCTCTGTGCCAAAAAAACGAGTCTACGGTACTAACTAGATCTCAAACCCTTGAACTGTTGGAACTGGGCCAGCCCGTAGCAGAAAAAATGGGTGAATTTCAAAAATTTTGCCATTTTGAATCTTTATTGGGCCTATGAAGTCTAAATTTATTTAGAACTTTTCTAAATTTGATTTAAATAAAATCATGTATTTTATTTAAATTTACAAATAGTAGTTTGAGATTTGTTTAATTTTGGTTTTGCTTATATATTTGTGTATATATATGTATCATGTACATATACATACATATATATATATATACATGTGTGCATGTGTAAAATAGCAATCCGTGCACGGTATAACATGTCCGTATATAGATGTTGGGATTTGCATCGCAACGGACACATTAGCTCATTTTGTATGTATTGTATTTTGTCAAATATATGCGTAAATATATAACTATGAATTTCATGGGAATATTTTGAAAAATTATATATATATATATATATATATATATATCTATTTTATGTATGCATAAAATTTACATTTATCATTAAAATATTATAGAAAATATATATTTATTTATATGACAATATATTGAACCATAAATAACAATGACATATATGTGTGTGTATATATATAAATTAAAAATTCCTTTCATTTACAATTACCAGTTAGAAAATATACTAGATCTGGAATTCCAAAGATTTTATTATTTAATATACATATACATATATTTATATATATACATATACATATATATACATATACATATACATACATATATACATATATATATATTTAAGTGAATATTAGGCTCAGGTCCCTAATAAGTTTCAAAATACACAAAAACCCCATTAAAAAAAGTATGTAAATTAGGTCTCTAGAATTAAGTTACTAAGTAATTGCATATAGTTATGCAATTATTCACTAAATAATTGCAGACATTTATGCAATTATATCCAAAAGTTGTATAAATTTATGCAATTTTTTCGGTGAATAATTGCAGAAATTTATGCAATTGTTTTGGTGAATAATTACGGAAATTTCCGTAATTTTTTGGTGAATAGCTGCGGAATTTTCCGCAATTTTTCAGTGAATAATTGTGGAAATGTCTGCAATTTTTTGATATAATTGCATAAATGTCTGCAACTATTTATTGAATAATTGCATAAATGTATACCATTATTCGGTAACTTAATTCTAGGGACCTAATTTACAAACTTTTTTTTACTGGGGTTTTTGTGTATTTTGAAACTTATTAGGGACCTGTGCCAAAATGTCCTTATATTTAATAAATTGAATAAAACAGAATTAGCAATAATAAATTATCATAAAATAACCATATGATAAATTATAAATTTTATAATTTTAGAAAATCTAGAAACGCATTTTTGGCCTCAGAAAATGTTCCTGAAATTTTCTCAATTAAAATAATATTTTAAATATATATAATTTATTGTAGACCCAAAATTAAATAGATTATTAAAATTATAAAATTAAGTTATAAAAAATCTGAAACTTTTTTAAGGTTTCTATAACATATTTTGGGTCTTAAGAAAAATTTCTAGAATTTTGTAAGTTAAAATGATATTTTTATTCAATTAATTGTTATCGGGTCCGAAATAAAATTAATTTTTAAAAATATTATTTTAATTTCAAAAGATCTAATTTTTCCTGAAGGCTTCTGACATGAAGGATGAATTTTAGAAAATATTAAACTGAAGTTAAGAAACGTTAATTATTATATATGAATTTATTGGTTCAGATTGTCATTAAATATTAAAATTAATAAAATATATAAATATTAAAAAAATTCAGCACTTATAATTCATAATAAACACAAACAAACATTTACAAATATTCAGTTCTATATATACAACATATAATAAAATATACCTCTTAATTCAAATTGTATGTGAAGATTTAACACAAAAGATTAACATATAAGATTTACACATATGATCAATATGTATAAACATAAATAATTTCAAACTTAAAATTAATTTTAATATTTAATTTCAGATCTGAAACATAATCATCGAATAGATCTTTAATTATTATACACATATCCAATCTCTATTGTGACAACATAAATACGTACAAAAATCTCACTTAACTAACAAAACAGCAATCTAATTATACACATATGTTCATATGATTAACAAATTATGAAAGCATAATAATATGATAAAAATAAAATCAAAGTTACCTAAATTAGATACCCTAAAGTCCACATTGAATAATCAATTCTCTTCTTTTGAAATGTTTTTGATTCTTCAGATTGCTGATCTGGAATCTACGACCAATTACTATCAAATAGCTTTTAGTTTTGATTTGAATTTGATATGAGAATTGTAGGATTGATTTAGAGGAGGGTTTCGGCCATGAAAGAGGAAAGAGGGTGGCGGCTCAAAAATGAACAGAAAGATTTCTGACAAATTAGGGTTTTGAGATTGTTTATTTATATGGTAAGATAAGATAGCAAACCACTAGATCTTAACCACACATCTCCAAACCCTAACCATTTGTTCAAGCCACCTCTAACCCTAGCCATAACCAATGCCTACAACTCCATAATTTCATAGGTTGTTAGCCTATCTAACCCAAATTAAATATGTACAATCATATTTAGCTCAATTTCTTATCGATATCTTATATCGACCAATATATTTACAATTATTATAAATATATGCAATAAATTTATTTCTCATATCATATTCAAATTTCATAATTAATATTTCATAAATATTAATCAATTTAATTAATTTATAACAATTATAAATCAATTAAATCGTTTGGTCTAAAGAGAATTAATTATATTGGTTGTGTGACTCTTGGTTGTAAATTCGGTCAGCGATCAACATTGAACTATTCGAATGTCAACGTTCACATGTCACTTAGTAGGTGGTGTGACATTATGGCCAAATTTATCACTGATTAAACTTTGGTAAAATCCAATTTCACTTTATTAAGTGTTACCCTTTTGTGACAATTATTTACGCCAATTTTCTTCGTCAAAACTATATCACTTTGGACTTATCGAATTTGGTTATGGTCAAAATTCCAATATCATCCATATTCAACTCTATGATCCAAACACAAAGACCTTGGTTCTATAATAACAATTATCATTAACCGAACTACTCTGGCCAGAGATTTTAACTTTGTGTTGACTTAAGTTGACCGTGATACTAACCCCATATAACTGAAGAGACGAATCCTCACTTGAATAGTATTTCACTTCCAATACTTCCACTCGATCCAACTATAGTCACTTGATGGACGTCGTGCCAAAACTTGACTATAATTAAAGCAGAGCTTCCACATTGAAGATCTATAGTATTCTCAAGTCAATATGTAAATTAATCACATCGATATTTTATATTTGACCTTAGTTATATTAACCAATAGAAAACTATCGATTGAGCATTCCATAGTTATCCAATAACTATGAGTACGTAACCCCTAGGTGCCCCCAGCAGTCATGAGTAATACACTATCCAACATTTGGAGAGAATTACGTACTCCAGTCTCGATGCATCTTGACTATGAACATTTAAAATGGTATATTTATTTCGTTGTGATAAATTACTCACGGTTACAACACTTTGTAACTACTATCACAAAATATGGCATTTATGGATTTTCTATTAAATATACTTTTAATTAAATTAATTAATTAATATAACCATATTATATCAAGTATATAATAGAAAGAAACACCTTTATTATGAACAAGATTGTTCAACGAGTCAAATATATGTAACAAATTACATAATTGCCGCTTGAGCATACTCTTAACTCTATCAATCTTCCACTTGCACTTGGGGTCAATTATGGAATCTTATTCTAACATCTCCAATCGGTTTCTCAAAACCAGTCGGATCAGTTCCTTTGTGAACGGGTATGCTATTATGTTTTAATCATCTACTCTGTCAATCAACTCTCTCCGACGGTGATAAACTGTTTATCGTGTGGAACAATCCGGAGTATGTCTCTCGACTTCGAGTGAGCTCTAAAATCTATTATGAACTATATTACGACATTGTTATCATATAACTCTGTCATAAGGTTCTCAACATTTGGAATCGGCTCAGTTATAAATTTGTGCACTTATATTTTTACATACATTGTTTTGATTGTGGCGCTATTCAAGACGATGTACCTAGCCTTTTTTCATTGAATCAGCCATGGTCTTTTATTTGGAACATTACCAACTTAAATATTTGTTATTGACATATTATACTCAATATTATTTGTGAAAGTTTGAGTCTGAACATTCCTTCATAAGGAATTTATGTTTCTGTAAATAATTCTCTTGTATTTCATAAATACATGAGAACACTTTAAACAACCATTTAGTGATATCAATTTGGATTTGATATTTGCTTCATGTATCAAACACAAAAAAATCATGATATCGTAGACAACACAACATGTATGATAATTCCTATTGCCAATGCAAAGGAATCAATCCTACATGTTTCATATTAAACATTTTAATAAGGTGTCCTTGCATATCATTTGGGACATTCCCGACATCTTTTATACTTACTATAAAAGACATCGTTTATTAATACAAACAACGAAGGCTGATTTTAACAAAAGTACATCGTTAAAATCAACAACGTGTTATTTACTTATAGTTTAGTAATAACAAAGTACCATTTAATGTTCTTTCTTATGAACACTCGCTTCCTCTGCACTTTGATTGAAAATCAATTTATTTGATATTTCTATCAAAATACTTATTCAATCTTGATGCTTATAAAATGATACTTTCGTATCATTTCTTGGATCATATCCAAAGACTCACAAACTCAATATCGCTCCCACTGACTTTGAAACATTTTGGTTAATATATGTAAATAGCTTACTCTAAAATGTTATTTAGAATTTTCCATTTCAATGCATATGTACCAAAACACTAGGACTTATAAAGCGATAATTTTGTGAGTAAATCCGAATTGACTTGAACATTTTGAATATTGAATTTATTACGCTAATTTAAATAGTTATAATTTGCGATATATTCTTATCAACATTGCTCACTTAATTCCAACTGCATTAGTCTTACTCATAAAAAAACAGTCGTGGTCGATGGATCTTATCCCTTCAGTTACGACCACCAAAATCTATATTTTGATAGCGTACTTGGAATTCATTCGGATTTACGCATCATACCATATAGAGTCAACACTCTCAATGGTTTAATTAAACAATCTAGGATTATATATTTTTGACATTGACAAGAAACTCATAGTTTCTCTTCAATGAGCGAGAATACTTATTAGACATTGTAATGCATTGTGTTCGTTTAGGTTAGTCAATTTTATTTCATCTCATCTAATCAGTTCTATCATTGGATCATATCCAAATTCTTTTACTACCAATAATTTCTCAAGGAAATTCCTTCACAATGAAGTTGGTATTTCTTAAAATGTTTCTCAGTGCAATAGAATAGGTATCGATAAACGTTTTATGAATTTCCCTATTCATAAAACTGATTTGGTTTTAGTTTACAAAAATTATGTTCAAAACATAAATATGTCATCCAATAACAGTCTTTTCAAAATCCTTTTGGGAAGATTCATACAAGATCGGTGTTATATGTATATAGATAACTGTCATGGTGAATGAAGACTCTGAAGCGGGAACGGTTACAGAGCACCCTCTTCCTTCAAAACCGCCTGACGCCTGCAACCTACCTTCGGAACCGCTCTTAATCCTCGCGTCACTTGCAACTGCTACTCCAGCGTCTTTGATTTCTGCCAACGACCCACCTTTGCCTTTATAGATCTGAAACTCCCCACGTCCTGAACCAACGAACACTTCAACTACTTCATCAAATGCAGCACTTCATCAACCACATTCATGGCAATGATCTTGGGCTGACACAGTTAAAGATTTCGTCGTTGATAGAGAGGTGGATATTACCGATTTATCATTTTACCCTCCTCTCAAGGAAGGGGAAACAATTAAAGTCGTTATGCCAGAGTCTATTTTCACGGCCTCTGTTCATAAATGGAGCCATACATTAGTTGTGTTCATCTTGGGGAGAAGACTGTTGTATAAGAATTTCAAAACTTTCATAGACAAAACTTGGAAGCCAAATGGTACATATGAATTATTTTATAAGAAGAACGGTTTCATATTTATCAAATTTTACAACCCGAAAACTACTAAAATTATAAGATCAGGTCCGTATACCATTGGTTCAAGAATTTTGATTATTAAGAAATGGAAACCCGGTATTGAAATCATCAAAGAAACATTCTCTACAATCCCAATCTTGGCACGATTCACGGATCTAAAATTAGAATATTGGAGTAATGAAGGTATTAGTCGTATAGCTAGCATTCTCGGACATCCAATTCGTATAGATACTACTATGGATATGGAAAACAGGTTGAATTATGCTCTCATTTTAATAGAGGTTGACGTGCAATTCTCATATCCGTCTACTATCCAACTATAGCTATACATTGGCGGAACAGACGAAGTTAAAGTTGAATACGAACACAAATTTGTTCCTTGTTCAGTTTGTAACACATATGGTCACTCAAATTACAGTTGTGACAAGCTAATCAGAAAGGAATGGAGACCAAAACAAAGTACAACATTGAACAGTATATCACAGTCCAAAGTTCCCATAGCAACAGACACCACTACTGATCCAAAAGAAAGAACAGAGTTTACTAATACATTACATAATGAATCGAATGCAAATGGTTCTTCAGCAACCATTCCTCTGCATAACCCATACTCAGTCTTTTAGCTGAGCCCAGAAAGATGTCTAACCAGACTGAAAAGGCCACAGATGCTTCTACTTCTTCATGTAATCCACCTTCGTCATTGTCCACTACTACGACCATGTCCCCTGTCAAGGAGAAAGAAGACAGCGCAGACATTACTAAAAGGAGAATAACTGTTATTGCTGAAGATTATGAGATTGTAGAAGATTTAATTAAGTATGTAGCTAAACATATTCAAGAAATTGGTAATAAAGATAACTTAGAAATAAATGTCTCCCCCATGGTGTCGAAGAACCCCCTATTCATGAAGAAGCATGATAACTCTGCAAATCCAAAAAATCCGAAAATAGCTCCTCCTAAAAGATCAGCACAGAGCTCTTCAATGGGTAAATGAATATAATGAGTTGGAACATTAGAGGCATGAATACTGATGATAAAGTTAGTCAAGTATTCACGCTTCTAAACGCTCACAAGCTTAGTCTTCTAAGCTTAGTTGAGACCAAGTTAGCTACAAATTCTATTGATAATATGCGAGCTAAGTTTCCTTCGTGGAACATTATTCATAATAATGATTCCAACACTAAAGGCCGTATCCTGATTCTACTTGATAAATCTATATGGCAATATGTTGTTGCAAGCTCTTCACAACAACACACGACCTTACAGTTATATAATCAAGGAGGGCTGCAATGTTATAGCATGTGTGTTTATGCTAGCAATTCTTTTTCCGAATGGCAGAATCTTTGGGATTTTCTTCGTCACAATGCCTCAATTATAAGGTCTCCATGGCTTGCTACCAGGGATTTTAATAAAGCTCTTAACCCAAAGGATAAGAAGGGAGGTTTGCCTATCCCTTTTTCCTATATGAATCCTTTTAAAAACTGCTTATTCGACTGTGGTTTGGTTGAATCTCCGTTACAGGGTTGTAAATATACTTGGCAGCGTAGGGGAATTGCAACAAACATAGGAAAAGTTCTAGTTAACTTTGAATTCATGTCTGTGTTTCCACAATTCCATACTATCGCTTTGCCTTCATATATAAGTGACCATACTCTAATTTTAACAAGTTTCGGCTCGCACCTCAAACGGCGGAAACGAGCTCCATTTCGATATATCAACAACTGGTGCTATTTGCAGGGGTATACCCACTGTATTACAAAGGGGCTGTCTGTTATTACATGGGGATCTTCTTTCGAACAACTTATTTATAAATTAAAGGCAGTTAAGAATGAATTGAAAAAGTGGTATAAGGTAAGAGCCTCTGACCACTCTATTACTAAAATGCAAGCTGATTTCGACTCACTTTTTTATCATACAGATCATGACCCTGAGAATCCCACATTATACTATAATATGTATGAACTGGGCTAAAAGTTAAATGAGCAGACTCATCAACATAATGAATTTCTTAGGCAACAAAGCAAAGTGCTATGGTTACAACAGGGGAACAACAATACCAAATATTTCTACGCCAAAATGAATATGAGAAGGCATAGAAATAAAATGCACGCACTATTAGACTCTCAAGGACAGTATCTATATGACTACAATAATATTAAAGTTGTAGCCATTCAATACTATCAACAGCTATTTAATGGGGACATAGCAACAGATTTCCCCACAATAGAAACCAAGATGCGAATTAATGCAGCAGGACAAGATTACTTATCTTCTCCAGTAACTATGGACGAAATTAAAGTGGCTTTATTCTCCATCAATGATTCCAAGAGTCCAGGGCCAGACGGATTTTCATCCAAATTCTACAAGCTTCATTGGGATGACCTAAAACAAAACACACTTGATGCTATGTCAAATTCTTTTCTTTCGACAAAGCTTCTACGGGGAGTTAATCACAATTTTATCACGTTAATCCCCAAAAAAGATAAGCCCCAGTTAATTTCAGATTATCGACCTATTGCATGTGCTAATGTCTTATATAAATCATTTCAAAAGTGATATGCAATAGAATTAAATGGTTTCTTCCGTTGTTAATTGCAGAAAATCAATCTTCCTTATTCCGGGTAGAAATATTGGTGAAAATGTCCTGCTGGCTCATGAACAAATTTGGGACTTTGCTAAAATTGGTAAGGCAAAGATGTGCATTAAAATTGATTTACATAAGGCTTATGATATGGTCAACCGCGAATTTGTTTGCTACATGCTTAAGTGCTTTGGTTTTCCTCTATCTCTAGTTCAGTTAATTCATGAATGTATTGCAACTCCTACTTTTTCTATAATGGTTGATGGAAGGCCGGAAAGGTTCATTACTTCTAACAGAGGATTACGGTAGGGAGACCCGTTATCCCCTTACTTATTTTGCATTGCTATGGATTATTTTTTGCTATTAATGGAGGAGGGAATGTTTGATAAGCACTTAGAGCCAATAAACAAATTTCAACCTACTATATCTCATCTACTATACGCCGGTGATGTTATGATCTTCCTAGCTGCTACTACAACAAATGCAACTCACATGACTCATATATTTTCTAGAATGGAGGAAACGATTGGCTTATGGATTAACCAAACAAAATCACAGATATTTTTCAGCAAAGGTGCTATGTGGAAATCAGAAATATCAAGTATTCTGAATATAGTAGACAAGGAATTACCGGTTAAATATCTTGGGGCTTATAATATGGACTTCCGGTATATAATTGAGTTATATAATTTGAATTGGATAATAAAGGAGATTATAAATCGAAGTTTTATAAATAGATTTGTAAATCCGAGAAACGACTTATTTTGATAAGTTAAGTTTATATAGCTTATTAAAGGAAGTATATTCACGATTTTGGACAGTGGATAATCCTTTAAATAAAATGTGTAGAAATGTTGAGTTTGGATAACGAATTATATTCACGATTTTGGACAGTGAATATATTATTAGATAAAATGGATATGTTTTGGAGAAGTGATATTACAAAATGAAGTAATTGTTTTAAAAGATGTTTTAAAACGTGTTAAGTATCAAAAACATAGATTTCAACATTTATTGTTGAAATAGACGTTTCGAGGAATAAGGAAATGGTGGACTATAACACTGTTGTTATAGTAAATGGTTTCCGAAAGGAAATGTTTTATATAGTATTGGGATTTATATATCTATCTAAATTTCGAATCCTTATACTAGTGATTTTGAGTTGTCGTAACGATGTTTTACGTAACATTCGTTTTGACTCAAATAAAATTTGTGAAAGAGAATGATTTTCCTTAAAGAATGAAATATATACTAAATTTTGATTTAAGTATATTGAATATTTTCAAATGTTGAAAATAAATGGATTTGTGAAGTACCTATTACTAAATAGGTATGGAAATGTTTTTCCAATATGAAGTGAAATGTTTTGAAATTTTATCTTCAAAGATAAATCGAAATGTGGAAATTGTTTTCAAATAGTTGAAGTGTGGAAATGATATATCTTGTAAAGATATTTTTGGAAGATAAATAATTTGGAAAATTATTTGGAATCTGATGATGCTGTGCAAACCCATTGATAGTTAAATAACCGACTATCAATAATTACCTTGAATTGGTATTTGTTGTGATTTGCTTGAATTTGAATGCCACACTTATTTTTGAATAAGCGCTCACTATTCGGGTTAGCCGGGAAAGGACCTTTATGTCGTATAACCCATTCCGAATTTGTGATACGACGATATGGATCGTATTGAAGACCGGTGGTGAAGACCGGGTATTTGTGAAAATGATAGGATGGCCTATCGATTGTCTCTGCACCGTTAGCTACAGTATTGAGATTTCCTTTGTGATGGGAAGTTTTATCGGGATTGTGAATATCCGGATTGCAAGGGCTTCTTTGGAGGTGCCTTCGGTTCTGTTCGAACCCGGAACAGACTTGTATGGTTACATGTCTGACATTACATTTTGAGATGTAAAGCTGATTTCTTTCAAATACATTTCTGTTGGTGGCGGAGAATTTATTCTCTTAGCTTAACACCCTTCTCTGAGACGTACGAGCTCAGAGGTTATGTAGTTGAAATTTATCAGCGATATATTCCCAATTTGGTAATGTGGCATGCTGAGTGTTGCTGTAATGATGATCATTTGTGATCAAAGCGTGGCTTTGTGAAAAAGCGTAGCTTTGTGGACGAGACTTCATCAGGGCCTCACAACCCGGAAATGGTCGAAACAGGAATGTTGCGGCAAGGTTCACTACACCATAGAGAGGATTTTGGCGCTGCCGTAGGCGGCGCATTTGATACGGCTACAAGCCGTATCAAATATTAATACGGCTTGTAGCCGTATCTAACTTGTTTAATACGGCTTTAAGCCGTATTAATATTTGATACGGCTTGTAGCCGTATTAAATTCCGTGCCTCTTTTCGTGGGAAAATTTTCCCCAAAATGCACACTCTCCCTCCCTTTTTTTTATTTCAGTCGACTTCATCATTTTCTCACTTCCATCTTTCTTCACTCAATTCTCTTGCTTCAACTTCGCGTTTTTGCTTCAACTTCAGATCTGACGAGACTCTTCCAGTTTGTGTCCTCCATCGACGTATCCCCAAACAAATCCTCCATCTCTCCTTCAAATCCACATCTCCCCAAATTGATTCTCCAACTCCCTTCCAGTTTCAACCTCTCCCATTTTAGTTTCACCTCCCTGAAACTAGTCAGTTTCATTTCTGAAGAACAGGTTTTTCTCTTTTCCTAACTTCAGGTCCATCTTTTTTTGCGTTGAAGACCGTCTTTTAAATGGTAAATGTTTGAAGTTAGATAAATCGAAGAAGACGAGAGCGAGAGAGTAGAAGATGGTACGGCGTAAAGGGACAGACCTCTGTATGAGGTAAATCCTATTTTCCAATAGTTTCAGTTGTTTGTGATGCACTGCTGTAATTTTTTTTGTTTAATCTAGGGTTTAAAACAAAAAATGACAATTTCTAGAATATACTGAGGTAATTGTTGAAGCAGTAGACTAACAAAATATACAGTTGTAATTAGCTTTAGGCATATGTTCACAATTGGGATATATGTGATAATATAAATGGTGATATAAAACATGATTGAGATATTCCATCACTCATTAGGAAAAGCAGACTCATGCGAGATGGTCGTATATGAACATTTAAGCTTATATTAGATGAATTTCAGTGATTTCAAAGTCTTGATGCAATACATATGTGAGGTTTTTTATGAATTTGATAACTTTATGTTAGAACTCTTAACTACATTAATTCTAACGTGCAGACAAACATGTTTAATGTATGTATCGAGTGTAGATATACCTACATTGAGTTTGGATGGTTTTACATATTTCTCGCCTGCCAAAAGAAAATATGCATCTGATATTTCTCACCCTTTCTTCGTCTATGAATAATAGCAATAGTTGCCATCGCTAATTTGTCAACAACCAACTACATTCAATAAACGAACATATAGTAAATATCAAATTTCACATCAGTTTGTGGATTTGGATTACGAGCTAATAATTTTTTTCTAGGTTCTTAGTTCATATTTTAACCTAGTGAATGAATTGCAGGTTCGATTAAGCTGAGTCGAATATTCTGATTGCAAGTTCAGCCGAATACAATTAAGTGTTTCCTTTCTTCAATTCGCTAGCCCAGTTGAGGAGAGCTTCTACATAGTGGGTAAACTCGGTAAGTTTTTTCTTACCCTAGTTCAGGTTCGGTTACAAAACTTTAATGCCTTGGTTTTAAAGTTTTTTTTACTCCATTGTAATGTTGAGCAACTATAATTTATAATGTTATTGCTGATATACTTGAGTAAGTCCTGCTCCAAATAGTGGGTCTGCTTCATTTGTTAGCTTTATGTTGCTGCCTAAGAGGCATAAACTTGGGGCTGAATGATGTGATTCATGTGTTATGTTTGTGTTTTGGGGAATAATCAAATTCAACTTGGGGCTTGTAGCCTTACTGAAACCAGGAGCTTTGATTAAAATTAAAGTTTCGAGAGTAAACTAAATGAATAAAATCTGTTCCACATATTACTGCACATGTATAAAAATAGCAAATTTCAGCGTTATATCATAGTCTAATTCTACTTATTGAACGTCGGAGATATATTGTAGACTAATTTTATCTTATTGAATGACGGAGATATTATTTGTAGACATAAATGGTTTCATATGAGAGTTCAATGGTTTTATTTTAGATGAACATGGATGTTAAAGTACGAACTTAATGGGAATAGATGTGCGACTCCTAATAATATTTGTGCAGTAAAAATTAGTTCTTCTTGCAATGATTGATCTTTCTTTAAGTGTTTAATATCTTGAAAAGATGAATTTACAAACAAATGAACTGTCCCAGTCGTCCTTGAAGTAAAAATTCGTTGGTGTATTCATTATAACAAAACCAAGTGGCTTCTTCAATAAAGTCGTAGATTAACCATGTAACTTGGTAGAGGTTCAATATGATTGGATTTTTTTATCCTTGCATAATTTACAGCTTGGTGCTAATATTGTATATGGTTCTGACATTGTATATGGTTTTGATATTGTTGTATAAGTGGATAAAATTAGTGTTAATGGCGCAAGCCAAGTATCAGGAGAGGGGTAATGCATAGACATTACTCCGCTGCTATAAAATAGCGCCGTTGTAATGGCAAATTTTTTGAAAACAATTTGGTGTAGCAAAAAAATTAATTTCTACATAAATTTTGTAAGTATAGCAAGAAACAGATATATATAAATAATAGAATATAAATTACAATACACTATAAGCAATTCAAACATTACATTATTATTGTCTAACGAACCAATATATCAAACAAACCAAATAACCAAATCAAAGCAGTTGTAGTCATTGTGATATTCAATCAAATTATAATACATTTTATTTTTTGTACCTTAGTAATGCAATAAAAGAATCATATGTCATCTCAAATGATCATGGTTTCACACTCCATACTAATCACCAACCTTACTTCTTCAACTTGCTCCTCCTCCCAATACAACTCAGTCACCATCACACTGCACATCAACTTCAATTATAACGGAATCTGATATGTGTATATATTGTAAAAATATTAGGCACAAGACATCTGCTTGCAAGTATGAAAATGCTAAAAAATGATGAAAATAATAAAGACAATGAGGATTTAGTGAAGCAAAACGAAAAAGAAAATACAAGGAGCAAAGGAAAAAATTTCTGCTGTTAGGAAACAAAATTTTCTGCTAAGTATGTTCATTTAATATGGCGAGGTGTGAAACTAATATCTCTCACATCATCACATGTCTAGAAGAGGCCAGTACAGTACTTTGAACAAAATTTATATTGCAATAACTATATTAAAGGGGTGTGTGTCTAAGATTTAAACATGTGATTGGTTACCGTGATGCCAAACCAGCCACTTGTAGCCTTAAGAGGCAGTAATAAACACTTATTACTAGTATAATGCATTACTACTAGCATAATGCAACTGACTGTGTTCACAAACTGATAAACCGATGAATTAATTTTTGTTTGAATTGATTTCTACTTCAAAGTCCTTACATTGTCCAGCTCCAAATGACCTCATGATGGCTTTACTAAATTATTATGTACATTTCAAATGTTTTATATAATAGGGCACTGTTATTGGAACTCCAAAAATATCATCTTGCAATCAACTTAATGTCAAATTGATATGAAAGGATTACATGATATACACTCTACCAGCAAACATCATGCACATTAGAGTAACATTCTTTCAAAAACCGAACAACGTTAGAACTTGCAGAAGTTGTGATTGCCAAAAAAGATTCTTATATTATTACATTAAAGCGTACGCCTTGTTCAGTTAAAACAAAAAAAAAGTTGAAGTAAAAATTAAGGCCAATGAAATCAAACTTGGGACTTTTAGAGTACGTCCTATATATACACTCATATATATATATTATATTTACGTCTAATGTTCTAATATATATGATATAGGAGGGCAATATGTCTTTCAGTATAGACAAAAAGTGGATAAATGAATCTGATCAAAGATTTACATACTATATAGACGGGGTGAAGAAGTTTATTAGTTTTGTTGATGAAAATGGTGGTAAGAAAGGAGTGTATTTATGCCCTTGCACTCGGTGCAAAAATATGAAGACGATCAAATTAGATGACATTCATTTTCATTTGCTTAGATGGGGTTTTATCCAATCATATACCGTATGGTATTTTCATGGGGAAAAAAGGTAGAGAAGGAAAAACAACAACCAGTTAGTCATGCCATAAGTACCGACGAGTCTGAACCTATTATGATGGAAGATCTAGTCAATGATGCAGATAGATTTCATCATTTTCAACCTGAAAATCCGTTGTTTGATCATGCTAATGTTGGAGAGCCGTCTACGGTTGATGGCAGTTGGCAGGCCAATGAAAGTAAGAAGTATAAATCACTTTTTGGTAGCGCAAAAAGAACCACTGTATCCTTCATGTTCAAAAGGGTTGACGAAGCTGTATACCATTGTGAAACTGAATAGCTTGAAGACCCAATACGGCTTTTCAAATAATGGCGTGACTGCACTCCTCGAACTAATAAAGGAGTTACTCCCCGAAGGTAACACGCTGCCGACAAAGTACTCCGACGTGAAGAAGTTAATTAAGCAAGTTGGGATGAATTACAAAACTTATGATGCATGCATCAATGATTGCATATTATACTGGAAAGATGATGCAAATAGAGTTTCGTGTACAAATTGCAACGAACCAAGATATATGACATCATTCAACGAAGAAAGAAAAGGCATCAAAGTACCTCGAAAGACATTAAGACATTTTCCTTTAATTTCTAGATTGAAGAGATTGTATAGTGTACCATGGATAGCAGATGCGATGACCTGGCATGGACGTGCCAAGTCTGATCCAACCGTAATGCGTCATCCATGTGACACTTCTCAATGGAAAGCCGCGGATTATTTTGACCAAACGTTTGCTGTCGAGCCACGAAATGTCACACTTGGAATAGCAACAGATGGTTTCTGTCCACATGCTTCTCTATCTAACCCTTACAGTTGTTGGCCAGTAATTGTAGTACCATATAATCTTCCACCATCTATGTGCATGAAACGAGAGTTTTCAATGTTAACACTGTTGATTTCTGGGCCAAAACAACCAGGGAAGGATATTGATGTTTATTTACAGCCGTTGATAGACGAGTTAAAGCAGTTATGGGAAGGAGTCGTTATATATGATTCATTAAATAAATCCGAATTCACAATGAGAGCTAGGGTGTTGTGGGCAATCCATGATCACCCTGCTCTTGGGACTTTATCGCGATGTACAACTCACGGTTATTTTGCATGTCCGGTTTTGGGGAAAACACTTGTTCTTATCATCTTCTTGAAAGTAAGAAGGTGTGTTACATGGAACATCGAATGTTTCTTCCTAAAGAACACAAGTTTCGATACGACAAGACAAATTTCAACAACGAACAAGAATTTCAACGTCCTAAACGGACATTGACTGGTTTTGAAGTTGAAATGAAAGTAGCGAATATCAAAATGAAAGTTGGTAAACACAAAGAAGAAATTAGTCGAAAACGGAAAAAGTCAATTTATGAAGAAGTTGACAATGTTTCTGCATGGTACAGGAGGTCTATCTTTTTTGATTTACCATATTGGAAAGCAAATATGATTCGCCATAATATTGATGTTATGCATACGGAGAAAAATGTCATAGAGCATCTCATCAGCACCATTATGGACCATAACGATAAGTCAAAAGATGGCATCATTGCACGCAAGGATTTGAAAATCATGGGTATAAAACAAAAGTTGTGGATGATGGAAGATCCTGAAACAAATAAAATAATCATACCAAAGGCAACTTTCACTTTGAGCAAAGAAGAAAAGATATGGTTTTGCACCATTTTGAAAAACCTGAAAGTGCCCAACAAATTCTCTTCAAACTTCCACAACAATGTGAGCATCAATCCTCCCGAACTAAGAAATATGAAGTCACATGATTACCACGTCATAATGCAACATTTGCTTCCGGTATTGCTTCAACATTCTTATCCACAACATAAGGATCTGCGAAATGCTATTCATCGTATTAGTCTATTCTTTAACATTTTGTGCTCAAAGGTGATCAATAGGGAACACCTTATAAAAGCAAAGGCTAGTTTGGTAGAAGCAATGTGTGTTTTTCAAAAACATTTTCCACCTGCATTTTTTGATATCAGTATCCATCTTATGGTTCATTTAGCCGATGAAGCATTAATTTGTGGTCCTGTCAGATATAGATGGATGTATCCCTTTGAACGGTAAATAACTAATTTCAGTTATGTACATTATTATTCGATAGAAATAGCTATTATGTACAATATATAATTGATCACATTCACAGGTTGATGAAAACATATAAAGGATATGTGCGCAACAAAAGATACATTGAAGGTTGTATTGCAGAAGGATATATCGTACAAGAAGCTAGCCTTTACTGCATGGAATATATGCCAAACGGAGGTGATGGCACTCATAAACATACCCGCGAAGCGTTTTTAGACGAGGACGATGAGTTTGCTGGTGAGATACCTTTAGATAATGGTAAAGATATAACGTTAACCCAAGTGCAGTTTGAACAAGTACGTAGATGGGTCCTTAATAAGTATGATGGATTGGATGAATGGAAGAAGTAAGTTCACACCTTTGTTTTGAATTTCCATTTTTTAATTCAATTTATGTATTCGGTTTGATATGTGTTTTCCGTAGGAGGTATAACTCTTATGCGAAAAGTACTAGATTTCAATCACGAGGCAGAGGTACAACTGTCAAAGTCGTTCAAAGTTTTGCTCTATGGTTACGCAACGAGGTATTACAGCATCTTAAGTAGTTCACGTGTTTATAAGTTGGCAATACACCTTCGTGACCATGTTTTGTTTTATTTATTGTATTTTATGTAGTTGTTGAAGTGCATCGATGTTGATCCAACTCTCTGGCGGCTAGTGCATGGGCCGAAGTTCACGGCGCTTAGTTATACTAAGTACCAAGTGAATGGTTTTTTATTTTCCACGAAAATGTACGAAAATCGTATGGTAACACAAGATAGCGGTGTATGCATGAAAGCAATTACAAAATTTAGAGCGAGTGGTAAAGATAAAAATTATAAGGAAGCAGAAACAACGTATTACGGAGTCATTCAGCAGATACTTGAGTTGGATTACACTGACTTCAAACAAACAGTTTTTTATTGTGATTGGGTAAAGGTCGAGGATAAGATCAATGGTTGCAAAATAGATCCTGTTTCAAACTTGATCATGGTTAATTTAGAGAAATTGAAGAGCAAAGATAGCGTGAATGATGAGCCATTTATTCTTGCATCAGAAGCGAGTCAAGTATTATACTCAACAGATTTAAAAAATAACGGTTGGTCTGTGGTTTTGCATACACCAAAACGGTTGACTACAAATGTGGATGACATTGAGTTTCCTACCGTCTATCAATCGCTTTTGAAGATAATGAAAAATCAGAAGACCTTACCAAAACCATTTGTTAACTGATGAATTGTTAAATCCAAGTAGTTCTTCTGTTGTTATTGCTTTTTTACTTTTGTTATTGCCATGAATTGATGGTTGATGAGAACACTTTTATTGGCTAAACAACAAATTTTACAGTGATGTTGATTTCATTTTTATTTCAGGGCAGCTGAGTTGATCAAAACTTATTTGGTATTCAGAAAATCCAGCATTTTACAGTTCTGTCACAAAATCCAGCATCATCACATTCATCATGTTCAGAAGAAAAAACAGTTGATCAAAACTTATTTGGTATTCCAGTCTCAGAAAACGTTGGAAAAATCGCCACTATGCTGGGTAAACTAGTAAGAGCTCATGTGCCGATATCATACATAAGTTGGAACAAAGTACCCGGTACATATAAGGATGATGTTTGGAACCAATTGGTGGTAAGTTTTTACTTTGATTCATTTCTGACGATATTTAAAAAATATTTATGGTCAGTCACTCTATTTGCAATGTATATGCACTACCTGTTACAGTCGGTTTCTGAAACCCGTTTTAAGTCTGATAGAATTGATTAACTTGTTTATGTATTTTACTTTTTGCAGAAAATGTATGCGCTCGACCCGCTTTCAAAGGAAATATTTTTAAAAAGAATGTCCGAGGCTTTTAGGAGACACAAAAAAAACTTGAGAGCAAGTTTTTACGACACTTTCAACAATGACGAAGAACGAATGAAAAATTGTCCACCTACAATTGCTCAAGAAGATTGGAACGAGTTCATAAAAAATGAAGCAATGCCTGAAGCGAGCGGAAGAAGGGAGTTAGCCAAAAAAATAGATCATTGCTCAGTTATGCTCACCATGCAGGCCGTAAAAGTCACGCTAGAATAGAACACGAAATGGTAAGTTATATTCATTTTTTTTTCAAAATGATAAAAATCACAACTAACATATTTTATATATTGCAGATCGTTGCAAATCCATCTGCAAATATCAACCGTCGTCATGTATGGGAGAAGACGCACACGAAAAAAGATGGTAGCATATCAGATGCCAATTCTTCGTACTTCGTAAGTTATTTTTGCTCCTAAAGTTAAACATGAGCAATTTTCTTTCTTTTATGCACTATGTGTCCATATAAGTATTATGCAATCTCAGGATCAAATTGCGAAATTGAAGGAAAAGATCACCGATAGTGATGAAGAAAAATTGACAGTGGATGAAGATATCGTATCACAAGTGATGGGAAAGGATACAAGGGGTAGGAGCCGCGGTGTTGGGACCGTCATACCAAAGACTAATATTAAGGCTTCTGCTATTGCACATAAACGATTGAAACATGTTTGTGGAGACAATGCTGAGTTGAAAATGAGGATGGGAAGTTTGGAGGGTACGGTGGGAAATTTGGAGAGTACAGTAGGAAATTTGTCTGGGCAAATGGAGCTTCTGATCAACATGATGGGAAACATAGAACGAGGAGAACGCAACACACAACCCAATGCTTCTAAATTCGTTGTTTCTTAATCCCAGGATACGACCAATGTGGTGAACAATCAAAAATGTGAAATCCTCAACTCTGATCTTGACATAATAGCAACAGGTATTTATTAGTTGCTTTTTATTCTTACTTGTTTTCGATGCAGTTATTTTGTTGGATAGATCTAGACAATAAATTTTATTGCAATAGGTACTGTATGTCGAGATTCTACATCGTCCAAAATCCATGGGAAATCTGTACCATCCACGCATGAAAAATTGGTTTTGGACAATATACTGCTACCAGATGAGAGAACCAACAAAATAAATCATCAATTTGCAGAGACCTTTGTTGATGTTGGAGTGGGTGGGTATGTGTGTCATCCAAAGATTATGATTCGATATCTTTAGCAGGTATGTGAGCTCATCCAAAAATTATTTATCTTTAACATGTCATTCCTTAGTAGCAAAGTGTATGTCCATATCCAATATATCTTCTTCTCCCTTTCTTTCCTTTTTTCTTTTTCCCAAATTCATCTCAACAACCTATTTTTGTATCATATGATTAATTTAATAGCACGATATAGATTAAATCGAACACAGTTGACCGTGTCTACTAAAGAAAAGTTGCTGAAAAAAAGAAATGGAGTGTGGCATTTGGTTCCACTGAATTTGGGTTAGGCACACATAAATTGTATTCTGCATATGCCTTGATTCAAATATTGGAAAGTTTAGGCATATAGGTATTAAAATGTGACTAAATATTCATATCCTTCCATGTACCATAAATTCACAGTAAAATGCTAATTTGACTATTACAAATGGAAGTTGGAGTATTTGTTTCAGGCAACGAATAAGACCCTTTTAATAATAATTTATTTATATTTATTTTAAGTATGACAATAAGAAAAATAGACGCATTGATAAAAGTACAACAAAATTTGTTTATTTTTCCATAGAATCACTTATTTAAATTTAGTCACACTGTTTGACATAATCATAAAGTTGCAGTTTTAATGGTTTTTAGAAATTTTATTTGGCAGCAGATTTGTAATCATCCATCTATTGCTCGATATTTGGCAGCATTCAAAAGCTAATTTGATGATAAATTTCTCCTTCATCTAATATTGAACCATAAATTATCTTCTCAAGTATATGGCTACGTATAATTAGTTTGATGCTAACTAGCCTATGACATTTTACTTTTTTCATCATAAACCTTCTGCTATGCTAACTAGCCTATGACATTTCACACATTTATTTAAGTAAATGTTGTTAGTGGTATGTTATAGCATGTGCAAATAGCCAGTAGATAAAATATTGCGAATTATTATCTTAACTTTCAAATGTTATGTAATATGTGTACATTGTTTACATTAGAGTCATTTCGACTATTTTTACACTGATATTATGCTGAAACATCATTGAAACCAGTTTATGATCTTTTTCCCCATTTGAAAGTTGTTAATTTAGTATAGATGTGCAGCAGCAGACTGCACTGGGCTTCACTAACAACTAATTGATCATGGCATGTATTTAAGACGCAGGAGCAATATTTTTACATTCTTTTTAATAAGTTTATTCACTTCAAATTTAGTTATTGTCACTTCCTGTAAACTGAAGTTATTATTTAGCACTAAACTTGTTAAGTTACACTGTTACTGGGAAAGAAAGAAAATAGTAAGCTATTATTCACATAGGATGCATGTTACTTTGGATGCTGGAACTAGAATAATTTTCTAACTGTAAATGCGAATAAACGAGTTTTTCATTTTTATGCCTCAAGCTTTTGGTGAAAGTAACATGTTTGTCATGAACTGCCACTGACATCGTTGTCACTTTTCACTTGCCAAAGCATGGCAAGCCCAAATCATGCAACTCTGAGCATTCTCACAGGAACCGAAACTTACAAGGACCTCTTAACACCGACCTTAGATTATTTAAAGAAATTTACACCAATATTGAATTTCGATTTCAGCACCTCTTGTCTAGCATTTCAGTGCTTACAATAGATAAATTACCGTTGGAGAATATTTCATTCTAATAATATAATCCGAGATATCAATTTTTTCCAACTTCATATTTCTAACCGTATTTATTCACATATAGCTTAGCTATAGTTTATGCCTATATTATGTGTTGGACAATCCACATTCAAGCATTATTTTTGCTGTTATCGAATAAGAGTAGATATTTTATTCAGGTTGTTAATGCAGTTACTGTTAATACATTTCTTGTTTGGCATTTCATATCGACACATACATGCGATCTGTTCTTCTCTAATCAGGGATTAATTCCGCGAGGGAAGCTGCTTCTGACACTTGGTGGAACTTTCTTTTTGGCATTTTGGCCTCTAATCTTGATTACAGTTGCATTGACTGCATCTCTCTACTTGGTTAGTACTTCCATATACATTATCTGTCAGGCACGAGTTATCTCTTTGCCATTTTATTTCTAAAAAGAATTGCCTCTGGGAAAAATGTTTTTAATTTAAGTGGAAAATTTTCTTAACATTAGTTAATTAATGTCAAATGAGATCAGACATACCACTATTCCGTATGGGGCATCCAAAATTTTCTTCTCATTTCTAAAAAAGATAACCAAAAGAATTACCATTGACGAAATAAGACAAGTTTACTTTCTGGTGGTGGACAAAATTTGTACCTTGTGTTTTTATCATACTCTTGACTGCTTGATTTAAAATTTTATTTCTCATGATTTGCAGTACTTCGGGTCTAGTTTTGTACATGATGCCAGCAAAATGTCAATTGCTCCTCCACCCTTAAATTCTCTTTTTTTTGCCATGCTGGAGCAGTTGAAATTCGAGTAAACTAAGATTGTTTCATTTTTATGATCCTCTGTGTGCACTTTCGATACCCATTTTGTTACACACCTCATTTTCATACAACCTTTAGTTTGAGCGTGACTATAAACAAAAGTAATTTTTATACATGATCACATACATACCCAGAATTTGCTCTTTTAAGTCTATGACCCTTTTTTCAACTTTACATTAATATGAAAACTAACCACCCTAAATTGTAAATGCTCCTACCTACAGATTTACCTCAGATGCTCAGTTTTCTCAGCTGCACATCCAGGTTGGAACAAAGATAGGTTGGGGCCAAAGCTCAGTTGAAATGCCTGCCTTGCTGAACGTTGTAGTTTGTACTCGATGTATATCTTCTAGTTTGTATTGTATGTAACTTTGCTGTATGTGTTGCTGTACATTTATTTACTGTGTTTGAGTTGTGATCGGTGATGACTTGACAATGAAGTTTAATGTATTAAACCATTATGTGTTGTAATGTATTGAAGTATTATACTTTGGCGGAGAATGAAATGTGATGGGTTGAGAATGAAGTATAATATTTATTTGCCGAGTTTGAACTGTAATGGATTGAGAATGAAGTTAACATAATGCTTTGAGTTTTATTTTAAGTGTACAAATGGAATCAGTAATTTTGAAATGGAGGTTTATTTTACCTGGAGAAATAGATACGGTCCATGGCCGTATCTAACTATCCAAATAGATACGTCCATGGCCGTATCTAACTATCCAATTAGATACGGCCCATGGCCGTATCTAAATCTCCAATTAGATACGGCCATGGACCGTATCTACTTGTCGAAATAGATACGGCCATGGGCCGTATCTAATTGGATAGTTAGATATGGTCCATGGCCGTATCTATTTCGACAAGTAGATACGGCCCATGGCCGTATCTAATTGGAGATTTAGATACGGCCATGGGCCGTATCTAATGGTTAAACACGCTTATTTTTGATACGGCTTATGGCCGTGCCTAATGACTTTTGATATGACCCTAAGCACTGCCTAATTAGCCTTTGTGGTGTAGTGGTTATGAGGGTCGCGCCCTTTAGGGTATGTCATTTCCTTCTGGAAAGGGGTGGTATCATGGTATGAAGCCCAGATACTTACTCATGCGGACACACTTTATTTATTATGTGTGATGTTGGTTACCGAGCGCTCGGATAAAGGTCCCAAAGGACCGGGGAATGGCATATTCGTGAGTTACCTAGTTACAGGGGTAACCCGGCCTTGTTGGCAGAGAGCAGTTTGTCTCTCGGAGCATCCAGCCAGAGGCGTTTCCTACGTGGCATAGGAAGTTCCTTAGCCTGACCATTTGTTGGCAAATCCATTTTCCAATACGAACCTTGTACGGTTTTAATTGTAGAACCTGCTATTTAACATAGCAGCTATAGTAGGCATAATATAATGGTACCTATGCTGGCTAAGATTAATATTATACTTTCGAAATGTTTTTTGCACTATGCACTAATAATAATAATCCAATGATTTGCGTAGTAAGCATATTTGACTATCATAAGAAGAAATCTCCTCCAATTCTGCGTTTGCATTGTGTGTGTGGCGGGAGGTCTTATGGTAGTTTCATTTTCTGAAAACATTGCGAAATTGTTTGTTTCTTTTGTTATTGTTGCTTAAAGATAAACTGTTTTAGTTCTCACACCAGCCACCATGACTGACCTAGAGTTTATTGTTTCCTTCCTAAATTCTGGGTGCCCACCAATTTCCACACGGGCAGTCTAGAGTCAGGTTATCAGGTCATTCTGGATTCAGGAGATGCTATGGAGCTCAGGTGGCGAGCTGGATGGCGAGACATATCATCTATACTATGTATTATTCCGCTGTGTATTCTGTATGAGGACAAGGTTATATAACTGTCCAGTGTGTTGTATATTGTTGTTGTAAAATCTGATGATGATGATGTAATGTATAAAATGATATAGTTCTTTGATTTAAAGATTATTCATTTATCTATTATATATTGTTCCGCTGCGATATGTGAGATTCTGATATTGTCTCTGTTTCTGTTGTTTCTTCTTTCTTTTTCTTCTGTTTTCTTCTACCTCTTCTTTTTCTCCATAACAATTCGGTTTTCCGGCATTCGATTGCTCGGTAGTTGATACAGTGGATGTATTAATGTCGATTTTCAAGCGACAAAAAATCGCAATCATTACATTGGGGTCCCACTGACATCGGACTATATTCATGCTTCTCACTGTTCCTCCCTGTTACAAAAGATCAGTACAAAATTAGAAGGATGGGACAGTAATTTATTAACAACAGCAGGCCGTGCTAAGCTGATCCACAATACAATAACTTCTATTGTACTATACTGGATTCTTATTTACCATATGCATGTTTCAATTTTATGCAAAATTGATCATTTATGTGCAGACTTTTTTTGGAAAGGTAAGTTACATAAACTATCCTGGATACTTTTTGCAAACCTAAAATGGAAGGAAGTATGGGACTTCGAAAGTTCATTGATCTTAATACTACTGCCAGAATTAAATTATTATGGAAGTTTTTAACTTCTAATTGCTTATGGTCTACATGGATGCGAACCAAATATCTTAAACCAAATTTTTGGACTCTGCCTATCAATAACAATTTCTCCGGTACGATGAAATCTATTTACGACAATGTGCATTAGCAGCTAATATCATGACTCGAATGATTATCAACGGGAAGCATACAGACTTATGATTTGATCCATGGATCAACCACAAATCCCTCATTGACCTACTTGGTTGGAACAAGCTTTCTATCTGTAACAATACTCACAATAAAGTAAGCTGCATAGTTCAGGACGGACAACTACAACCCCAAAAACTGCCCGAGACTAGGGAGGTGGTCGAACAGATTTTACAAGTTCAATTATCTTCTGAACAGACCAATGATTACTGGACCATTGCCGAACAGAAAAAATTCAGTTTTGCAACCGTATGGAATGTGGTACGACTACATGCTCAATAAGACGACACTTATAAACTCATATGGTTTAACAAAGCTGCTAGAAAATTTTGCTACACAACGTATATCGCATACACTCAGCACTTGTCTACTTCGGACCGGCTAACTACGTGGGGACTTAATGTAGATACTTAGTGTGAGCTTTGCAAACAACACAATGAATCTCATCAACACCTATTTATAGATTGTAAGTTCAGTACTTATCTGTGGAAATCCTTGTCCAAATTAGATCTTCAACCTATAGTTGCCAGCTCACTGAGATAGCAGCTCACAACTTTACGACAGAGCTTTGCAAGTAAATCAGGTGCTCAACACCTGGCTTACGCTGCGGCAGCTACAACCATTCATCACATCTGGATGGAGAGGGTAAGACATAGATTCTAAAAGAAAAGTTGTTCAATGGAACAAAGGAGCAAACTTATTGAAATAGATGTTCGCCTGCAGTTGAGAAGACTAGTTCGCCATCATCATTTAACATCATCTGAGCGACAGAAATTCTTGCAGTGGGGGATTGATCTAGACGATGCTGGGTAATAGTGGCGGCAGCATTAAAGAAAGGTTGATTAGGGTGTGTTTTGTTTGTGTAGTGTTGGGCTGAACTGGGTGGTATTCTTGGAAGAGGCGGTGTGTTTTATTGCCCACATGGGCCGGGCTCTTTTCATATTTTATACTTTTGTTGTGTTTGATTTTTGCTTTGTTTTGGTTTAGTATAGCAAGGATGTACTGTATTAGAGTTGTTGTAATAGAGGATGTCGTGCTCTTTTTCCTTACCACAATGGTAAGGTTTATTAAGGAGGTGAATCCTGCTATTGTTTGGTTCTTAATCGTTATTAATAAAGAACCTTTTCTTTCAAAAAAAATTCATATAAGATCCTTCATGAACAATTATTACGTGCAATCTTTCGACTCGTACAACCTGACTCCTTGGCCTAGGATATGTTGGAGTTTCTTATAAACCCTTATATTGTTTGATTTTGTAAATTGTTATTTAGATGAAACAATATTAACCTTGTGTACTACTCTTAAGTACATGACCTTATAGAAAGAAACTAACTCAACTTCACTCACAATTAATCGCACATTGTTCAACAAAGTTCGATTACCCCTTATCGATGCATCATTATGCATCACATGGAAGAGTGACTTTTGAGATTGAATCTTTATTCATTTTTTGGTACATTCAGATCTTTTTCCAATATACTCACTCATTCGATCAAGTCGAATCATTTCTATTGCATGTTATTTTAACTACTTCTGTTTTATACTCTATGAGTTTACCATAGATATACTACATGTGTATCAAATACACATGTCCATGTCGACAACAACTCATCGGTGAATATGACGAAGTACAAGGAACCGTTTTGGTATTTGTAGAATTATGTTTGCATACATATATATGTATCAATTCGAAGAGTTCATCAAATCTTATGATACTCCCACTGAATGGGTGCATAGCCCTTTATTATTTGAGATATAATTAACAAGTATCATATGATTCAAAATCATACAATAAAATTATTTCTCAAAACTGTGGCTTATTCTATAATTCCAAAACAACTATAAATAATATTGGATACTTTTGTATTTTCCAATGCATCACTTTTGTTATAATTTTTTTACCATATTATAGTTTTATTTCATAAAGAATATTCATAATATTCATATTGAAATATAGCTATGTCTATTTTTTCCAATCGATACTGAAAAATAATCATTATTTCATAAATAATGTATGGTAAGTTTTACGAAAACAATTTTCGTACTATGATGCAATTAATAAGTGCTATATGGTATGCTCCCACTATTTCCGCCATTACTATAATAGCGTATTAAATTTGGAGATTCGTCATTCACTTAATATAATTTGTTTATTTCATACAGTGCAACTATTTAAAGTGGAGAGTTTGTTGATCAAATATCTTGAGCTAAAAGAAATAAATCTCATAGAAAATAATTTTCTATATGAAAATAAATTTCAGAATAGAAATCATATTTCTTGTTCCAATATTAAGTATAAATTATTTATTACAAATCATATTTCCAATGTTTCTCTATAAAGCAGAAGTGAGTATTCATTCTCTTCATTCCAACTGTACCTTAAATTACATCTATTCTTATACATCCGTTTTCTTTTCAAAAGAAAATCTTACTACAATATCATAACAAACTCTTTACAAAAGCGCATTCGATTATCCTTAACATTTAAGGACATCAAATATGTTGCACTTTACGTAAACCGATCAAAATGACATTTCAGCGATCGAGTTCTTATATCTACCTTGTAGTTTTTGGTCTTGTGTTACATTAACACAATATGATCTCTTTTGTAATCAGTCAGATTGAATACTCGATCTCGCACTAAGGTTTATTCGGTTTTTCAGATAAACTAATTTCATCAAAATATTGTACATTACAAACTTTGACCATTCACTATATAACATTTATATGCAATTGTATATGGATCAAATATCCATAGTCTTGTATTTCTTTTCGAAACTCATATAATGCAATACATGGTCTTGACCAAATAAATGCATAAGTGACCAAACCACGAATCTTATTCAATAGTTGTAAAATCAGGCACTTGCATGGGTGTTGAAACGTTAACATGCAATAGGAATTTGGTAGTGGGTATTATATTTCCATTTGTCAACTTTCAATTCAGTTCATTTGTATATGTTAATTGATAAACGTTTTATAAATCATATTAAATGCACAAATTTATCATTGTAGATAATTATAACATTATTTAGCATATGTTCTTACATTATTAAAAAGATTAAATGTTACCATTTCATTTTTCTAATAAGGCTCCCATTAGACTTTTATGTTTCTCCAAACCCTAAGATGAAACACAAAAGTCTTTCGAATTCACTAGTGGGTGTTAGGACTCGTCTGTCTTGGTATTCTGACCTTGAGTTTGCTCAACAAATCATAGCCCCACAAATGATGGATAACTCCTTATCGGTTGTATCACATACAACTCCTGACCCATTTTTCCTTGTCCTAATCTCATTTCGACCTTGAGTTTGTTCAACAAATCGAAAGAGATTATTCAATCGTACCTACAATGTCTTGATGGCCTAAGTATAGTATATGTACCTTGAGTTTGCTTAGTAAATACATATAGTTATCTTACCTCATCTGTTCAATTTATTAATAATACTACCCATAACATCCCCAGCTTGAGTTTGCTCAACAACTAAGGAGTATGCAAGTAATATATATATGGTAGAGGACAACATTATATTGAAGATTCATAATCTTCAATATATTATATTGAGTGATATCGACTTATGGAATAATGTATTTCTTATGAAATACCCTCGTGATTCAAGTGTCAAACACATCAAAAATCACAGTATACATACATTTACATATGCATTTATTCCTTAAGTTTATTTGGGTTTCTTTAATGGTCCACTTTTAGTTTATACATTCATATCATATAAGTTTTATTGTTAAATAACTTTTATATTTCATATTACTTATATGATAGTCTTATGTATAATATTTCATTAATTAAATCTTATTTAATTAATTTTAATTAATTAACTCTTTAATTAATTTTATATTAGTATTCTAATACAACTTTTATATTGGACATATCTACTATAATCTTTATAGTGTAACACATATACCTTATATATGTGTATTTTTTTTAAATTAATTAACCTTTAATTAATTTATTAATTAAACAATTATAATTAAATTATATTAATTTCAAAATTTTATCTTATATACAAACATGTATGCTTATGTTATCTTAAACACTTTAAAATAACATAACATATATCAACATATATAATACATGCGTATAAGTATTAATTAATTAACTCGTTTATTAATTTATATTATTATTCTTATTAATAATTTTAAATTTCGAAATTAATATTTACATAGTTTCAAACATTTTGAACTTTTTCATTACATTTTCAAACACATTGAAAATTTATGTTATATTATAACCTTTTATAATAAACATGTTATTATTTTAAATTTAACTTTTAAATTTAAAATCATGTCTTAATTTTCAAAACTATTTTGAAAATTAGCCCAAGGCCCAATTCAAATTGGGCCTTTCTATTACGGGCAACCTTTGGGCTCACATCACCTTTCGGGCCAGTCAGGTAACCAGGTAGGACATGATACTTGATTACCCAATTCCAATCCAAGACATCACCTTTCTAGACACTGTACTAAGTACACAAGCTTAATTAGTTAGCCCTAACATGACTAATTTAGACCGCATAGGCTATTGGGCTTTGATACCATTGTTGGAACTAGGCCATCCCATAGCGGAAGAAATGGGTGAATTTCAAAATTTTGCCATTTTAAATCTTTAATGGGCCTATGAAGTCTAAATTTATTTAGAACTTTTCTAAATTTGATTTAAATAAAATCATGTATTTTATTTAAATTTACAAATAGTAGTTTGAGATTTGTGTAACTTTGGTTTTGCTTATATATTTGTGTATATATATATGTATCATATACATATATATACGTGTGTGCATGTGTAACATAGCAATCCATGTAGGGTATAACATGCCCGTATATAGATGTTGGGATTTGCATTACAAAGGAAACATTAGCTCATTTTGTATGTATTGTATGTTGTCAAATATGTGCGTAAATATATAACTACAAATTTCATGTGATTATTTTGAAAAATTATATATATATATATATATATCTATTTTATATATGCATAAAATTTACTTTTATCATTAAAATATTGTAGAAAAAATATATTTATTTATATAACAATATATTGAACCATAAATAACAATGAATGTATATATATATATATATATAAATTAAAAATTCCTTTCATTTACAATTACCAGTTAGAAAATATACTAGATCTGGAATTCCAATGATTTTATTATTTAATATAAATATATATTTAATATATTGAATAAAACAGATTTAGCCATAATAAATTATCATAAAATAACCATATGATAAAACTATAAATTTTATAATTTTAGAAAATATAGAAACACATTTTTGGCCTCAGGAAAAATTTATGAAATTATCTAAATTAAAATAATATTTTAAATATATATAATTTATTGTAGACCCGAAATCAAATTAATTATTAAAATTATAAAATTAAGTTATAAAAATCTAAAACTTTTTCTACGATTTCTATAACATATTTTGGGTTTGAAGAAAAATTTCCAGAAATTTTCAAATTAAAATGATATTTTTATTCAATTAATTGTTTTCAGGTCCGAAATAAAATTAACTTTAAAAAATATTATTTTAAGTTCAAAAAGTCTGAAATTTTTCCTGAAGGCTTCTGACACGAAGGATGAATTTTAAAAAATATTAAACTGAAGTTAAGGAACGTTTATTATTATATATGAATTTATTGGTTCAGATAATAATTAAATATTAAAATCAATAAAATATATAAATATAAAAAATATTCAGCACTTATAATTCATAATTGTTAGCACCAAAATTTGTCACTAACCCCTTTTTGAAAGATTGTGTAGAGAGATTAATGAAGAAAATAAATTAAAACAAAGAATTATATGCTAAGTTAAATGCAAAGACAAGAACACCAGATTTATAGTGGTTCGGCGTATCTTCCTACGTCCACTTTGATGTTAGTCTTTATTGCTTTACTCAACGATTGATTACAGATACAATCCGTACATCAACTACTCGAATACAATTGCTAGGTAAAAAGAATGGGTCTTGAAGGCGGCAGAGTCTCCCCAGTGTTCTCGAAAAAAAGGGTCCATTTCACTATGCCCCTACCTCTCTATTTATAGACGAAGATGTTTTGGACTTCCCTCTTGGGCCTATGAGTGAGATACCTCGGCCCATGGTGAGTGACTTCTGCGTGCCGAGCCGTAAATGCCGAACAGCATAGGCCGAACCACATGTTCAGGCCGGTTGAGGCTTCTATGCCGAACGAAGCAGTGCGTTGCGCTAAGTGTGTAGGCCGAACAAGGCTGGAATGCCGAATGAGGCTGTAGTGCCGAACGGGGTATGAGTGCCGAGCGAGACTCCTGCCGAGCGAGGCTTCTGCTGAGCGAGGCTTCATGCCAATCAAGACTTCTGCCAACGATACTGAATGCCGAGCGAGGTTCATGCCGAACGAATATAGATGCCGAACGGCGCTTGGATGCCGAACGGCGCTTGGATGCTGAACGGCGCTTGGGTGCCGAATGACACTTGGATGCCGAACGAGACCTCTCTGCCGAACGGTACCGGATGCTGAACGAGGCCTCTCTGCCGAACGGTGTTGGATGCCGAACGAGGCCTCTCTGCCGAACGATACCGGATGCCGAATGAGGCCTCTCTGTCGAACGGTGTTGGATGCCGAAGGAGGCCTCTCTGCCGAACGGTACTAGATGCCGAACGAGCTGGAATGCCGACCGACCCAGTTGTGCCGAACGTGATTGAATGCCGATCGACCCAGTTGCTTGGTCAAACCTCCAGGTAACACTTGCCCCCCAAAGTGCATCATGTGGTTGAACGTGATGCGCTTTGAATCACGAGTTTTCCATGCTTCGCTTCGAGCCTTGGCTTAGTCTTCTCGATAGTATTTTCTCTTGAATACCGATTGAGGCAATGTATGTCGAATGACATGCTGATGCCGAACGAATATAGATGCCGAGCAATAGAGCTGATGCCAAACGAGGGATGTGCTTTGACCGGTTCTACCGGTCATGGTCCCTTCGACTTCCCTTCTTCCCCCTATAAAGGTCGGCACTTCCTTTCTCCTTCTCTTTTCTTACTTTTACCTCCGCTATCCTGTGCTCACGAACCTTGCTTTTTAACAGACTCCAAAGAATTGACCACCCTTCCCTCCTTGAACATTGTACGCTGCCTCTCTTCTTTCCCAAATCAATCGAAACTAATTTAAACCGCGCTCCTTACTCCATAATTCCCCCAAGTTTCGAGCCATTTACTAGGTAATGACCCGTCTCTTTAAATACTTACCCCTGGTTAATAAACTTAGCATGAGATTCAAGTTCGCGAATCTCTGTACAACCGCGGCCAATAGGAGTCGCATGGATGAGGGAAACGAATCATGATTAGGGTACGTTCTAAGGCTAGGCGGTGTGGAGGAAATAAAAAGAGGTCAGAGGTATGCGAAGGAGGGAGTTAGTGGAAATATACTTCTGTGGTTCAGCATGGTTCCTCCATGCCGAACGAGGTTGGAGGGAAGAGCAGTGGAGGAGTAGGAATTGGCTAGAATGCCGATCGACATAGCCCGGTATGACTTGCCGAACGAGTCAACCATGTCGTTCGGTAGGGATGGAGGAAAAGGATAAAATTGTTGTTAAGTACAGGGTGTCGTTGTTGAGAGTAGAATGCCGAGCGATGCGGCTCGGCATGTAGGTGGTTCGGCATGATTCCCTTATGTCGAACGGTGGAGAAGACAGATGGAAGTATGGAAGGCCGAGCGATGCGGCTCGGCATGATTGTGGTTCGACACGCCTTGCCGCATGCCGAAAGGCAATGTTGGGTGATAGAGGAGTAGTGCACAACAACAATGCTAGTCGAACCTAACGCACAGTTGACCTAACACCCATGCCTGAACATATGTTAACGAACAAGGACGGACTTAAAAAACAAAGCATATCGAATAATCCGGACCGATAACTTCTGTGTTTTTAAACAACAGAAAACTTGGACTTAATCCTGCTTAATAGTTAATAACCTTTCAAATGCAGTGATGATGTAGAGTTCAAAATATAAACCGTCTTACGACAAGCCTTCGTGGACGGTCAGCGATGACGGTCTTCGAAGGCGACGATTTGAAGCTCAAACTTATTTTCTTAATCTAGTGTCTTTCCATTGCTTGGCATTTACATTTGAATAATCGCACCAGTTCACACACCACACGGGGGGATACTTATGTTGTTAAGTCTAATGTTAATTGTTTTTCAAGTATAGTTCAAACAGGTGCTTTGTCAGATTCAATCTTTAACAGAGATGTCTAGGAAATCTAGCTCCGCTACGATCTCGGATAGACCCGGGCCATCCTCCCGACAAGAAATTATAGAACCTCAAACCCGTCAACTACCCCTGCTCAAGATTTACCGAGCCCTGCGACGGCGTCTGTCGACTTAGCTCCCGACGCTCTGGAGGCAGCAATTTTCTTAGACGACTCAATCGATCCCCAAGCCTCAAAGATTAATGAAAGTACGCTCTGTCGGATATGCTCTGTCCATGGAATCCCCTTTGATGACATGTTAGTTCCGTCGGGGCTTGCCCCTAGTCGGATATACAGCCTGCAACAGGTTTATGTGCTGGGTTGGCAGCGTACCACCATTCAATTCCTTTCTTCGCGACGTGCTACAATATATCGAGATTGCCCCCTCTCAGTTACATCCAAATAGCCATGCATTCATATATGGGACTTGCATCCTCTTCATGAGTGTCCTTTTCAGGCTTCCTACTTCTGGCGATATTCGCTACATCTATCACTTCAAGAGACGGTCGGACAACCCATCTTTCGTATTTCTAGAGCCACATAGTAAATGCCAAATCCTGACTGGGGCATGGAGTAAATTTGCCCAGTATAAGCAAGAGTGGTTCTACGTGCGTTGTCTTCCCGGTTTCGCCAGGAGATGGGTAGAAGGGAGTAAGTTCGTTTTCTAGATCAACACTTGAATTTGGAAAAATCTGCATCTTTTCTGACTCTTTATCCACTTTTTCAAGTATCAATCCCTGTCCTGAAGGCTCCGGGTACTCCGAAGCTGTTGCAACTATCCGGGCCCTCCCCACAGAAGATCGGGACATCATATCTCACATTTCAAATGAGTCACTTGCGAGATTCGGGCTGCTGGCGAAAGGTCGCCGAATAAGCCTTCCCCAAGGCGTCACTCTATCCAGACCTGCTTCGGGCAAAGGAAAAAAGCAAGCTGGGCCTTCAGCACGTAACGCCCCTGACACGCCAGAAGAGGGAGAAATTAGAGAAGGCAAGACGCCCGAAGTATCGGGTAAAAATGTTAGTCCCACCCAGGACCCGATAGTCGAAGTCCACGATATTGAAACGTCATCTTCCCCTTCCAAGGGAAAAAAGAAATTGACCTATAAGTTGAGGAGGAAGAAAGTGGGTGGAACTTCTAAAGTTACTCTTATTCCAAAAGTAAAAGAACCTTCCCCCCAACCCTTAGAAAGTTCACTGAAAGGTCTATCGAATCTCACCATTCCTGACGATCTGCTTAATTATGGTTTCGACGACTCAGAGGCGCATAAGCTTCATTCGCCCGCCAGAGGCAATGCAGGCGATCAAGCCCATGTCCAGGGAGAAAAAACTCCTATTAGTAAAGATAAAGAAGCTGGTTCGTCGGGGGGAACACACACACACGTACACGTGCACTTCACTCTACACTCTAATTTTTGCCATCACCCCGATCTTTCCTAACTTGTCGTTATCCTCATTCTGTGCAGGCGACATGGGACGCTCCTACGGATTCGATCGTCTTCACGGCTCATCCATTTTTCATCATTCTGGCCGGGATCCGGGCACCGGCAAGCGCCGGGACAGAGACGACTCTGGAGACCGAGACAACCGTCCCCGAGAGTCGGCTTATCGAAAGAAATCGCACAGCCAGTCTTCATACTCCCATGATCTTCCTTATCAAATAGAACAAGGTAGAGAGAAGTCTTCGCTGAAGGAGGCTCAACCTGATGTTCCCCGTGATCAACATTCTGGTTCATCTAGTACACAGCAGTCTCGGGAACATCGTAAGAGAACAGAACTTTCAAAGCCACCTCCCAATGTTCCTGCAGCAGACCCGACGATATCGGAGAAGCTGGCCGAGATTAAAGTTAAATTTCCCAAAATCTGCTTTGATGGCCTGAAGTTCCTTCCAGCGATCCATCACATTCTGGGACATGTTAAGCAGAGTGCCATCTCTTGCAACAACGACGTTTATGTTCAACATGACGCGTTCATTCATTTAGTTGAAAAAGTCTCGGAAGTCTCCGTTGAGCGTCAACAGGAAATCGACCGCCTGAAGCTTGAGGCCATTTTTGATAAAGACATCATCAAAAATCAGGATGAAGAACTCTCCTCGTAAAAGTCCCAACTCGAGGTTGCCGAACAAAGTGCTAAAGATACTACGGAGGCCGTCACTCGTCTTGAGATGACTCATAAAAAGGAAATCGACGAAGCGGTCCAACGCTGTAGGGCCCTGGCTTTAGAAAAAGACTCTATTCAGAAAGAAAGGGATGCACTCGCCCTGCAGGTCAAAGAGTTGAAAGAGCTACTCACTAAGGAGAAGGAAGAGAAGATAGATGCTCAAGAGGAGTCCCAATGATACTGCAACGAGATTGTTGCTACACGACTCTTGAAGGAAAAACTCGACGATGAGCTTTCTAAGGTCGGGGCGGTGAAGGATGAAGCTCGTGAAGAGGGCAAAAGAATAGCATCCGCGGAGATTGACTCTTGCCTTGAGGCGGCTACAGAGGCCGGCATGGAGGAGATCAAGTGCCTGTTCGACTCGCTGATAGCTGAATACAACGCCCGTGTTCTCATGCATCAGGACTTGACTTTTCTAGGCGAGGGCTACCTTGAATCTCTAGCCGAAGCATGGGAAACTTTGATAAAGATTAAAAAGGTTGAATCGGGTACCGAGGAGGTTAACGAGGATGCCTTAGTAAAAGAGTTTCTCAAGGGGAACGAGCCTTCAGACTTGTCTGCAGCAATGGCTCTCTTTGGTAAAGGCTCTTCCTCATCAAAGGAGAAAGATGATCTGGTTGGTCCGTCTGGGACCGAGGCTGCAGCTCCTCCTTCTACTCAATCGGCTGATCGGCAAGCACTTGATCCATTCAAGAAACACGTTGGTTATGATCCGGAAGATCCCGGCCTCGGCATTCACGTGCTATCCCCCATTCTAGAGGGTGAGACTCCTCGGACGGCTGAAAGCCAGCAAGAAACCGGTATATAACTCTTCTTCTTGAAGTTCAAAGATCTGTCGCTTTCGGCGAGAGGTTATTGTATTCTAACGTTCGTCCTTTGTGTTTTTATGCAGGCTGCTCCGATCCTGAACCGACTCCAAGGAGCGATGACGCCAAGGAGGAGATGGGGAAAACAAGCGATGCTACTCACACGGGAGTAACCCCCGGTCCTGATGCTCAGGTGATTGGGGCGCTTAATGATGATAAGTCTGAAACTTCGTCCCCCGTCGAAGGGAGTTATGAAATTGAAATTACGGGCGCCTCAGGACACACTTCGAAAGTGAGTATGAAGGAGAAGCTTGCTGAAGAGAAAAAGAAGAAGGTTGAGATCAAGGCCGAGTCCCAAGTAGTAGAACTTGATGACCCGTTGAACAGGCCTCTAAAAGTTATTCTTCCTGGCAAATCCAAACCACTAGATGTTCCTCCTCCTACTCCTGACACCGCTTCTTAGCGAGCAAAACGTCCAAGAGAAAGCATGTGGGGGAGGAGTCATCCGAGAAAACAAAGGAGGAAAAGAAACTAAAGAAATCGAAGAAGTAGCCACTACACTCGTTCAACGAGGTTTAGTTTAGATCATGTAATTACTTTCATTTATTTCCCTTCGTAGTCAATGTAGACAGACTTTTGACTCCGAGTTTTGGAGGAGTGGTTGTACAACCCCATTTTGGATTAATGAATAAAGTTTAGTTTCTTCGTCTTTTAAATGACTCCTGTTTTTTAGCTTTCTGTATAACTGTGGTCAAAACTCAAGTTCTTGTGAGTCACATGAACCTCCAATCCATTTTCACATTGCTCGGAGATTCTTTAGAATTGTACATCTCTTATTTCACATTTTTGGTACTTATAATATTTTTTAATCCGTGCTTTGGGGACTTAGAGTACTCCAGTCCGCGTTCAGGGGACTTGGAGATTTAAGTCGTTTATACTCTAGTCCGCACTCCGGGGACTTAGTGTACTCCAGTCCGCATTCAGGGGACTTGGAGATTTAAGTCGTTTATACTCTAGTCTGCACCCCGGGGACTTAGAGTACTCCAGTCCGCGCTCAGGGGACTTGGAGATTCAAGTCGTTTATACTCTAGTCCGCAATCCGGGGACTTAGAGTACTCCGGTCCGCGCTCAGGGGACTTGGAGATTCAAGTCGTTTATACTCTAGTCCGCACTCCGGGGACTTAGAGTACTCCAGTCCGCGCTCTGGGGACTTGGAGATTTAAGTCGTTTATACTCTAGTCCGCACTCCGGGGACTTAGAGTACTCCAGTCCGCGCTCAGGGGACTTAGAGATTTAAGTCCGCACTCCGGGGACTTAGAGTACTCCAGTCCGCGCTCTAAGGACTTGGAGATTTTGAGTCGTTTATGCGAGTTCGTACGTCAGACAGAATAATGTAACTCCAGTTGTTTGTCACCGGATTATAAGGCACAGAAACATCAGTAATTCATAGAAAAGATGGCTTCAAGCCTTTATTGATGAAAACAAACTAAATCGTCCGATTACATGCTCAAAAAGAAACTAAGAATCAATGGAATAAAAACATACGGGAAATAATTGCACCTAAAACATGAAAGAAACAGGCTAAATATAATAACATCGCAAATGTTCACTGTTCCACGCTCGGGGGAGTGTCATGCCATTAACGGTCGCTAGCTTGAAGGTTCCCTCTCCAAGCTTCCGTTCTACAACATATGGACCTTCCCAGTTGGGGTTCATACGTGATGGTACCGGAAAAACTCGTTTCAAAACGAGATCACCCACATCAAAGATTCTTGGGCGGACTTTTTCGTCATAATATCGCTTCACACGGTGCCTATATGCCGCCGCCCTTAATTCAGCTTCTTCACGTTTTTCATCAACAAAGTCTAGTGATTCCAACAAGAGATCCTGATTCGTCCTAGGATCATAATGTGTCGCCCGATGTGATGGAACTTCAAGCTCCACGGTTATAACAGCTTCCGAGCCATATGACAATGCGAATGGAGTGTGGCCAGTCGTGGACTTGTGGGTAGTTCTATAAGCCCATAGCGCCGTCGGAAGTTCATCTACCCACTTGCCTCCAGCCTTTTCCAAACGCTTCTTCAATATGGACTTGATTATTTTGTTCATTGCTTCAACCTGTCCATTAGCCTTCGAATGAGCAAATGCGGCGAACTTTTTATCAATGTTGTACTTTAAACAGAAATCTTTGAATTCCCTACTTTCAAATTGAGTTCCGTTGTTTGTAATGATGGTTCGCGGGAGGCCAAAGTGGCATATAATGTTTCGTACAACGAAATTAATGACCTTCTTGGAGGTGATTGTGGCTAAAGGCTCTGCCTTGGCCCATTTGGTGAAGTAGTCGACCGCAACTATCGCGTATTTTGCACCACCTTTGGATATAGGCAAAGAACCGACTATGTCGATTCCCTAAATTGCAAACGGCCAGGGACTAACCATTTGCATGAGTTACGTTGGTGGAGCTCTCGGGATTTTCACGTATCTTTGACACTTGTCACATTTTCTTACATAATCTGCAGCATCCCGATTCACAGTTGGCCAATAGTATCCGTAGCGGAGGATCTTTTTTGCTAATGTCTGCCCCCCAGTATGGTCGCCACATTCTCCTTCGTGAACTTCCTTTAAGAACCGCTTTGTCTCATCATGGGCAATGCACCGTAGTAGGGCGACCGAGAACCCCCTCCGATACATTACTCCTCCCTGCATCACATATTGTGCGGCTTTGCGAATGAACTGTCGTCTTTCGCCTCTTTTTTCGAGAAAAGTCCCGTTTAGCAGGTATTGTTTGAATGGGGTTATCCATGACTCCTTCTCGATTTCCGTTTCCAACACAAAATCGACCTCCATCACATCTATGCTTGGAGCATGTAAGGTTTCGACGGGAACTAATCCCATTTGCTGGGCATCGTCAGTACTTGCGAATTTGGCCAATGAGTCGGCTTCCTTGTTCTGTTCACGCGGGACATGCAAAATGTCATAATGTTCAAAATTCGCCAATAGTTCCTGAACCAGAGCAAGGTACGGAGCAAGATTTTGTCCCTTCCCTTGGTATACTCCTCGCACTTGGTACACCACCAGCTGCGAGTCACAAAAGATTTCAACTGATTTTACCCCGAGTTCTCCAACAAGCTTTAAACCAGCAATCAATGCTTCATATTCCGCTTCATTATTCGTAGCCGAGAAATTGAGCTTCAAAGCATAAAAATTGATCGATTTTCTGAAGTCACAAGGACTACACCAGCCCCGAAGCAACGATCGTTTGATACCCCATCGGTGTACAATTTCCATCGAATGGGGGGAATGACACTGTGACCATCTGGTTCGTCTGATACAGTAAACTCAGCGATGAAATCTGCTAATGCTTGCCCTTGTATGGCTCTTCGTCGCAGGTAGGTAATATCAAACTGACTCAACTCGATATTCCATTTTAACATCCTTCCAGAAGTTTCTGGTCATTAGAGTACCTGTTGCAAGGGCTGATCGGTATAGATACTGACTGAGTGTGCTTGAAAGTATGGATGCAGCTTACGTGATGCAATCACAAAGCAATAGGCCAATTTTTCAATTTTAGGATAATTTCTTTCTGCCCCCGTTAAACGTTTACTAACGTAATACACCGGCTTTTGAACTCGGTCCTCCTCGCGAACCAAAGCCGCACTTATAGCATGCGGGGATACAACTAAGTATACGTACAACATTTCATGGTCTACTGGTTTCGACAGCACTGGAGGACTTTCCAAATGCCTTACCAGATCTCGGAACGCTTCCTCACAGTTGGATGTACATTCGAAATTCCTCTTTCCTTTCTTTATTACATCGAAGAAGGGAATACACTTGTCTTTGGCTCTGGATATGAATCGACTCAGTGCAGCCACCTTTCCATTCAAGCTTTGTACCTGTTTTATAGTTCTGGGCACTTGTATATCTCGAATAGCTTGAATCTTTTCCGGGTTAGCTTCGATTCCCCGGGCATTAACAATGAATCCCAAAAACCTCCCCGACACAACGCCGAAGGAACACTTCAGAGGGTTGATCTTCATCCCATAATATCTGAGTATGCCAAACATTTCTGCTAAGTCTCGAATGTGGTCGTCTGACTGCCGTGACTTCACGAGCATGTCATCCACATAGACTTCCATCGTTCTACCAATCTGGTCTTTAAACATTCGATTCACCAAACGCTGGTATGTCGCCCTCGCATTTTTCAATCCAAAAGGCATTACTACATAGCAATATAGCCCAACGTCTGTGACGAAACTAGTGTGTTCCTGGTATGGAATGTGCATCGGGATCTGATTGTACCCCGAGTACGCATCCATGAATGACAACAACTCGTGTCCTGTAGTGGAGTCGACCAACTGATCAATTCTAGGTAATGGGAAACTGTCCTTAGGGCACGCTTTGTTTAAATCGGAATAATCCATGCAAGTTCTCCACTTCCCATTTTCCTTTTTCACTAGCATGGGGTTTGATACCCATTCAGGGTAGAGGGCGTCGCGGACGAACCCATTGGCTTTGAGTTTGTCCACCTCCTCTCTGAGAGCAGCGGACCTCTTCGGGTCCATTCCTCTCCTTTTTTGCTTAACTGGGACGTACTTTGGGTCTATATTCAACATATGACTCGTAATAGCGGGAGAGATCCCGCACATGTCGGAATGTGTCCAAGCGAAAACATCGAGATTCGATCGGAGGAAATCACTAAGGTCTTCAGTCATCGAGGGGCTGAGTTGTGATCCAATCTTCAGTACTCGCGATGGATCATCTCGGCTGACTGAAATGTCAATCGTCAGTTCAGCCGGTGCTGCTTTTTCTTCCCTGGGTTCCTCATCATCATCTCTCAGATCTATGTCTCTGTAGATCCGAGAATTTTGCCCGAGCTAGGGCTCGGGCATTACTTGTCAATTGTCAGCATTCTGAATGCGGACGGAATTGTCCGCAACCTTTCCTTTTTCCCTCCGCTGGGCCTCTCGGAGCTCAGCCACATAACATGAACGACCGGTCGCCTGGTTGCCATGAACAACACCTACTCCTTTGTCAATCGGAAATTTTAAAGTCAAACACCACGAGGCCAATGCTACCCTAAACTCAGCCAGGGCCGGTCGACCCAGAAACACATTGTATGGAGAATCTACATCCAAAACTACAAAAGGTAGGATTCGCACCCTCCTACGCTCACCTTGTCCCAGTTCAACTGGCAACTCAACATACCCCACTACATCAGTCGCTGCGCCATTAAAGCCATGGATACGAGCTTTAGATGGCTTCAAATTCTTCGTCTCCATCTTCATCTGGTCATAAGCCTTCTTGAAGATGATATTGACAAAACTTCCACAATCAATCAAAATTCTTTTCACAAAAGCCGGCCCGATTATCGCAGATATAACCATCGGGTCAATGGTAGGAGCCTCCACCTGGTCAGCGTCTCTGCTCCTGAATACTATATCGTCTGTCATTATGCGTTGCTGTTTAGCGGGGGCCCCATCCTCCATGTTGGAACAACACTCAAAATCTGCATGCCTTAAGGAATTTGCATACCGCTCCATTTCTTGCCAGTTCTTATCTGCAGGGTGAGGTCCGCCGATGATCGTGTTTATGACCAGTCTGCCCACGGTCCGAGCAGGCTCCTCGGGGTGACGTGGAGCTGGTGCATGACCGGGATTGGACGTTCCCTGTCCACTTTCTTGCGGATTCTTTACAAACTCCTGTAACTTTTTCTGCCTGATCAACTTCTCTATAGCGTCGTGTAGGTGTCTGCACTCTTCAGTATTATGCCCATAAGTCTCATGGAAGCGGCAATACTTCCCAGTCCGCTTTTGCTCCTCGGTTGACTCCTTTGGGCGCGGCTTTCTATATTGAAAGGTATTGCAGGTTGATAGGTAAATGTTCTCAAGAGATGCATTCAGTGGGGTGTATTCGTTGTAGGTTGGAATTCTCGGCTTCCATTTCTCCGCTTCTTTTTTCTTCCCCTGATTTCTTCCTCCGGATTCCTTAGCCTGTTCGGGCTTGTTCTGGACATTGACCTGAACTTTCCCCGAGTTGTCTCCGGATTGCTTCACAACGATGTTGCTTTTCATGGTCTCTTGAACAGGCCCCGATACCTTATCTCGCCTTATCCACCTGGCTTCCTCTCTTCTTATGAACTGATGAGCCTTTGAGTAAAAACCCTCTAGCGTAGTTAGAGGTTTTCCTGCTAACCAATCTCCGAACTCTAAATCCGGATCCGCACCTCGCATCACAGCCATAAGAATTGCGTGATCATTGGGATTACTGACTTTAGTAGCCGCAACATGGAATCTCTGCAAATACTCCTTCAACGACTCCCTTGGAGCTTGGATCACACTTGATAGTGACATCACGTCCTTGGGACGAGTAGTATGTATTCTGAACTGTTCTATAAATTTCTTCGCCAACTCCTCGAAACTGGATATGGACTGCGGAGGAAGTCGGGTGAACCACATGGTAGCGATCCCAGATAGAGTTATTGGAAAGCATCTACACTTGGTTGCATCATTCGCTCTAGCTGAATCCATCATCCACTCGTACCTCATCACATGCTGTCGGGGATCGGTCTTCCCTTCATAGGCCGGGATGGTTGGCATGCTAAACTTCCTGGGGTACTCAGCCTGTAGAACAGTGTCTGAAAATGGGGTATGGCTTTTGGATATCCCCCAATCTTCATTTGTCAGGCCTTGATTTTCTCTCATCAGCTGTCTGACCATAGCCGACAGGTCTGGGGTTTGTATTGAAGATGGGAGGTTGGAGTCTGTTCTACGGGATCAGTCAGTTTGATGCCTCCTCTGTTGGTATTCTGCCAAACGTGTATCCTGAGGTTCAGCATCATTGGCATCTTGGTGAGCCGGGCGTCCAGTTTCCACGCGCGCCCCAGATCCTAAGTTTCCCGTTCCTGCTTGGTTGCGGTCTCCGAGGTGTAAGTGATCCCTAGTTGACCGATCAGCAGCACCTGCCTGTGTAGTTTCAGTCTTGCGGCGTCTACGCCTAGGAGGTTCATCAGATGAAGTTGAGCTATCAGATGAAGAGTAGGGAGCTGGACTACCCCCAGCATTCTGATGCTGTTGTTGAATGAGCTGAGCCATAAGGTTGGCGTTGGCTTGCATTTGCTCTCCAAGTTGTCTCCTGCTTTCCATGAGCTCTCTCATCAAGTCGTTGAACTCTGTTCTAGTGACAACTTGCATTTGGTCCTGGGTGGCAGTCCCTGCACCTAGATTTGCTTGCTGATTGCTGGGTCCTATTTGTTGTACGCTAGCGGTCTCATGGGCGTCCACATTATGAGAGGCTGATCTGGTACGTGGTCTTCCCATTGTAGAGTTATTGATAGGAACTCTGAGTAGAATCAACAGACGCCTTATGAATGACTTGGATCTCCTTCGGGGGATTTATTCAATCCAGTAGCTTCAAAGCAGATCCTCCTTGTGGCCTGAGAATTCGATTCTCAGTGAAAGCACCAAAGTGTTAGCACCAAAATTGGTCACTAACCACTATGCCCCTGCCTCTCTATTTATAGACGAAGATGGGTTGGACTTCCCTCTTGGGCCTATGAGTGAGATACCTCGACCCATGGTGAGTGACTTCTGCGTGTCGAGCCGTAAATGCCGAACGGCATAGGCCAAACCACATGTTCAGGCCGGTTGAGGCTTCTATGCCGAACGAAGTAGTGCGTTGCGCTAAGTGTGTAGGCCGAACAAGGCTGGAATGCCGAACGAGGTTGTAGTGCCGAACGGGGTATGAGTGCCGAGCGAGACTCCTGCCGAGCGAGGCTTCATGCCAATCGAGACTTCTGCCAACGATACTGAACGCCGAGCAAGGTTCATGCCGAACGAATATAGATGTCGAACGGCGCTTGGATGCTGAAAGACGCTTGGATGCCGAACGAGGCCTCTCTGCCGAACGGTACCGGATGTCGAACGAGGCCTCTTTGCCGAACGGTGTTGGATGCCGAACGAGGCCTCTCTGTGGAACGGTACTGGATGCCGAACAAGCTGGAATGCCGACCGACCCAGTTGTGCCGAACGTGATTGAATGCCGATCGACCCAGTTGCTTGGTCAAACCTCCAGGTAACAATAATAAACACAAACAAACATTTACAAATATTCAAATCTATATATACAACATATAATAAAACATATCTCTTAATTCAAATTGTATGTGAAGATTTAACACAAAAGATTAACATATAAGATTTACACATATGATCAATATGTATACACATAAATAATTTCAAACTTAAAATTAATTTTAATGTTTATTTTCAGATCTGAAACATAATCATGGAATAGATATTTAATTATTATACACATATCCAATCTCCATTGTGACAACATAAATACGTACAAAAATCTCACCTAACTAACAAAACAACAATCTAATTATACATATATGTTCATATGATTAACAAATTATGAAAGCATAATAATATGATAAAAATAAAATCAAAGTTACCCAAATTAGATGCCCTAAAGTCCACCTTGAATAATCAATTTCCTTCTTTTGAAATGTTTTTTATTCTTCAGATTGCTGATCTGAAGTCTATGACCAATTACTATCAAATAGCTTTTAGTTTTGATTTGAATTTGATATAAGAATTTTAGGATTGATTCAGAGGAGGATTTCAGCCATGAAAGAGGAAAGAGGGTGGCGGCTCAAAAATGAACAGAAAGATTTATAGCAAATTAGGGTTTTGAGATCGTTTATTTATATGGCAAGATAAGAGAGCAAACCACTAGATCTTAACCACACATCTCCAAAACTTAACCATTTGTTCAAGCCACTTCTAATCCTAGCCATAACCAACGCCTACAACTCCGTAATTTCATGGGTTGTTAGCTTATTTAACCCAAATTAAACATGTACAATCATATTTAACTCAATTTCTTATCGATATCTTATATCGACCAATATATTTACAATTATTATAAATATATGCAATAAATTTATTTCTCATATCATATTCAAATTTCATAATTAATATTTCATAAATATTAATCAATTTAATTAATTTATAACAATTATAAATCAATTAAATCGTTTGGTCTAAAGAGAATTAATTATTTCGGTTGTGTGACTCTTGGGTGTAAATTCGGTCAGCGATCAACATTGAACTATTCGAATGTCAACGTTCACACATCACTTAGCAGGTGGTGTGACATTATGGCCAAATTTATCGCTTACTAAACTTTGGTAAAATCCAATTTCACTTTATTAAGTGTTACCCTTTTGTGACAATTATTTACGCCAATTCTCTTCGTCAAAACTATATCACTTTGGACTTGTCGAATTTGGTTTTGGTCAAAATTCCAATATCTTCCATATTCAACTCTATAATACAAACACAAAGACCTTCGTTCAATAATAACAATTATCATTAACTGAACTACTCTGGCCAGAGATTTTGACTTTGTGTTGACTTAAGTTGACCGTGATACTAACCCCATATAACTGAGGAGATGAATCCTCTCTTGAATAGTGTTTCACTTCCAATACTTCCACTCGACCCAACTATAGTCACTTGATGGACATCATGTCAAAATTTGACTATAATTAAAGCGGAGCTTCCACATTGAAGATCTACAATATTCTCAAGTCAAAAGAACTGTGTAAATTAATCACATCGATATTTTATATTTGACCTTAGTTATATTAACCAACATAAAACTATCGAGTGAGTCGTTCCATAGTTATCCAATAACTATCAGTACGTAATCTCTAGGTACCCCCAGTAGTCATGAGTAATACGCTACCTAACATTTGGAGAGCGTTACATACTCTAGTCTCAATGGATACACCGATATCCAGTCTCGATGCATCTTGACTAGGAACATTTAAAATGGTATATTTGTTTTATTATGATAAATTACTCACGGTCACAACACTTTGTAACTACTATCACAAAATATGTCATTTATGGATTTTCTATTAAATATACTTTTAATTAAATTAATTAATTAATATAACCACATTATATCAAGTACATAATAGAAAGAAAAATATCTTTATTATGAACAAGACTGTTCAACGAGTCAGATATATGTAACAAATTACATAATTTCCCCTAGGGCATACCCTTAACTCCATCATGAACAAGCAGGTAAAGAAAATGAATTAAGAAATGATAATGAAGAAAACCAAGAAGGAACCATTCATGTAAAAATTAGTAGTCAATACGAAAATAACTGGATGGCACCTATTATTGAGTACCTGATGGAAGGGAAACTACCAAAAGATAAAAGAAAGGCTAGAAAAATAAGCATCAAGTCCAAACTTTTATTATAATGGATGGAATACTCTACAAAAAAGGATATTCGCTCCCTTATTTGAGATGTGTTAGTGTCGAAAGTGGTGTGAGGTTACTAGGAGAGGCCCATGAAGGGTTCTGTGGAGATCATTCTAATAGAAAAAAAATTAGCCTAAAAGGTCATGAGGTAGGGTTTTTATTTGCCCTAAATGAATAATGATGCGGTGAATCATGTAAAGAAATGTGAGAAGTGTTAGAAATTTTCGACAATTCCGCTTATTCCATCAAGTGAATTAATCTCAATTTCAAGTCCATGACCCTTTGATGTATGTGAGATCGATTTAATTGGACCATTACCTATATCCAAATGTGGAGCTAAGTTTGCAATAGTAGTCATCAATTATTTTACCAAATGGGTGGAAGCAGAACCATTACCAAATATAACATCAGGAAAGGTATTAAGATTTGTGATTAAAAACACAGCCGCTTAGTTTGAAATGCCATATAAGATAATATCTGATAATGGAATAGTCAAAAGCTTTTCATCCGTAGCTCATCCTAAAGCCAATGGAGCTGTTGAAGCTACCAATAAAACTATTCTTAAGAAGCGATTGGATAAAGCAAAAGGAAATTGGGTAGATAAACTACCGCTAGTGCTTTGGCATATAGAAATTCTACTAAGACTGCAACGGGACATACTCCTTTTTCTTTAACATATGGATGTAAAGTCTTGCTTCCAATTGAAGTTGAAGTTCCATCTCATCGAAGAATTGCATATGCATGTGATCCTAATCAAGAATCGAGAAAAAAATCCTTAGATTTAATCAACGAGTAAAGAGATGAAGCGGCCATATAAACGGTCGAATATCAACAAAAGATAACGAGGTATTATAACTCCAAAGTTAAAGGAAGGTCATTTCAAAAAGGAGATTTAGTACTCATAAATGCCATGGAAAATACCAAAAATCTGTCAGACGGACCACTCAGACCAAATTAGGAAGGTCCTCTTGTTATCCATGAAGTAATTCCACCGGAAACTTAACGATTATGCAGACCCGATGACAATGAAATAGCAAGAACTTGGAATGCCGAACATTTAAGGCCTTACTTCCCTATAATAAACGAATAAAGAAAACTGAGACAAGCATATCTACGAAAATGAATAATCAAATGAAAGAAAGAAACTAATAGGAAAAGCCTAAATCACTATCTAAGATGGTAGTGAGGGGCGAAAGAAAAGCCTTTGATCCCGCTACAAGAGCCTGGTCAAAGCACCTCTTAAAGGGAGATCAGAGTAAGCCTTTGGTTCTGCCTAAGATGACTTGGCCAAAGCACTGCAAGCCTTTAGTACCACCTACGTGACCTGGCCGGAGCATCTCCAAGAGTGATGACGGAATAAGCCTTCAGTCTCGTCTAAGATGGTTTGGCCAAAGCACCATACTAGCCTTCAGTTCCAGCTATAAAGCCTGACTGGAGCACCTCCTAGAGGGAGGATAGGTAAGACTTTGGTTCTATTTAAGATAGCTAACCAAACACACCGATCAGCCTAAATCATTACCTATAAGATAATATGGTCTCAAACCTAAATCACTACCCGAAGAGTAGTAAGGGTGAGATGAACCACTTTTTTTTCATAAAGTTTTTTTTTACCAATATATATAGTGATCATCTATTCAAGAGAACATCCTTTCTCTACTATCCAGGATCTTTTCACCAATATAAAAATACTGTTGTAATCAAGTCACCTAACTTACATTCAAGAAATCATGTATAAATGATACTTTAAGGTTTTCCCTTTCTTTTATCAGAGTAAAAGAATTTTGGATGCAGAGAATTTTATTTTGGGATTTTCTATAAAATTTCTTATGGCAAAAATAATTTCCAGAAAGCTTTTCTACCTTACTTAATTTTTCACAAATTCTAGATGTTATTTTTTAGTTTTGAAGTTAGTTTAGATCTCCAGGAATTTAGATCTACTGAATACTTAATTATCCCTTATGGAAGTGTGTATATATGTATTGTGCATGTGTGTATCTGTGTTCTGTGTGCATGTGTGTGTTTGTGATCTGTGTGCATGTGTGTGTCTGAGTGATTTCAGGTAACATATATTTTCAATATAACTATCCTGGTTTTCTGGTTTGCTTTATTTGTTATATTTCTTAATTAATTAGCTTAGGGTAATAGGCTGGTTGAACCCAGGCTTGACAAAATTGGTCATGTTAGCCGGAATTCCTCTGCTACTTTACACACATCCTATACAAACTAATCTGGGTTTTCATCTTACCTATTTTCCATTAATACTTACAACAGATCTCAGGTTACCCTTTTTAATTTCCAATTTACAGATCATTTCAAATTATTCTTATTGCTGCACACATAGGTTAAGCATTCAGGGAGTTATTACTATAAATCATCACTTAATAAAACATTCTCAAAAGCAACTTGCAACTGTTAATAGAAATTTCATGAGTAGTTCAATACTTGCAGATAGAAAATAACATTACATCAGTTTTCTCCCAAAACAACTTAACTAACATTTCATAACACAAGTCCAATTTAACATCTATTTAATATCCTTGAATCCGTAACTATTATATCCATTTCCTTAGCAGCTAATTCATCCAATTCTTGATCAAGAAAATGCCTATTTACCTGCACAATCACCACGAGCTGCCTCATCAATAGATGAGACACCCAATGGTATATAAACACACAAAGGGTCAGACCAACTTGTCTGGTATGAATAATCTTACTAAAAATGTAAATAACTTTTTAAGACAGATAGTAAAGCAATGTTTTTCTTGTATACATTCCTCTACCACCTGTGCATGTTTATTAATGCATAACATGAAAATACATGATTCAATGGATTTATTTCAAAGAGCACAACATATCATTCTCAATAGAATAATTTGAACCCACCAACATAATCATCATTTAATCATTTTCCATATTTATACTCTTTCTGTCTATCAGGGATTTTACCCAACCTACCTGTGAACTTATTCTCCAAATTCAATCTCAGGTATTTTTATGATGGACTTTAGCTACTTTCTTCCTATTAAAACACACATTGTCTGGGGCATATTCACTGTTAACCCAGCACACTCAGGCCCCTGGGTATAATCATACCATGTGTGAGCTTGCAATATTTCCCTTGCCAAGCCTTACTTTGTAGCCCTAAGATCCAAATCCTTAGTTATATTACTAAGTGTTCATTTTCCCTCTTTTCCTCATTCATGCTAATCCCTTCTGCATCTCATACATCAATCAGAGAAAATAAATAACTCAACCATCATGCATATGTTCAAAAGATAACAGATCATCTTTTCATAATCATAGATTTATTCACACAAGCTAGTTTGATTTCTCAGTGTACATATTATTTAGATCATGGGGTTTTTCTTTTAAGGAATCATGCCTATAAATATATGGTCATATTCAGTTTGCCTTGATGCATTCATTTGCCTCTGGCTTAATCAGATACTCACAGATTCATGAGATCTGACTAAACCACAAGCTTCTAATCTTATTTGGATTTATCTGTAAACATAGAAGTTCAGCACAAGTATAACTTTGCACTTCTATGTTACCACATTTATTCTTGAGACATAAGCAGCAACCACTTTATGCTACAGTCCCATTGTTTTCCATTTTTTTAGACCATAGACTTATATCATATATCCCTGGAGTTCCCATGAATTAATTTATATGCAGCAGTCACATGAAAAAAAACATCCCATCTCAAAGATAATTCATGATACAATAATTATTCAAACATGAAAGTCACCAATATATTTTCTGGATATATTCACACACAATATTTAAACAGATCATCAATACATCAATCTCATAAAACAAGCACAGATTAATTAAAAACATAAACCATTTAGGCTGCCTCAATATTCAGGACTTAATGCCAATTTTCAGTGAGATTACTCACCTTAATCCTTTCCTTTTGATCTGTTATCTCCTACTTGTCTCTAATGGCCAGTGCTCCTCAGTTTTTCTCTTTTGCTAACTGTTTATATTTCCTGTATATTTTTTTTTTAAGAAAATGGTGACAGATCCTTTCACCCTTAACCCTCTTTTATACAGACCTTGGCTGCCTCTAGGGTTTTAAGATTTACCCAATGTCAATTCTACCCTACCACTTATGATCAGCCTCTCTTTTTATTTTTAAGAGCAATTGGGTAAATGGTCCCTGGTTCTATTAACAGAAATTTACACTTTATTACCTCAGTCACCATATTTGCATGATATCTCTAAAGCTAAGAAAATTGCTAAAAGTGGATAAAGTATTTTCCAACAACTCATACTATTTTCATGCAATTTCTAATAATTTTCTTTAGCCAGCCTTTGTTTAAAATGCCTGTACACTATCTATATTTTTATTTCTGCCTAAGTCTTTATTTCCCTTACCCTAGACTTGTTTCAATGGCACATTCATATTCTGTCATGTTCATGTATTTATAGTTTTCTTTAGCTTACAAATAATTTTCTACTTTTTTTTAGAGAAGTATATACATATATCATCTTGTATACACATCAATATTTACCCAATATATATTTATGGTCAACTTATCATATATATTTTTCCTAGGCAACCAAAAATAATAATTCAAACAAGTATATTAAATTAAATTATAAAACTTGTTCATAAAATCAGGGTTATCACATATACCCTTCCTTTTAGGAATTGTGTCTCACAATTCTTTCATACTCAATTCAGACATTTTCAATTCAGCAATCAATCATTCTCAGTTCACTCATTAATTAAACTCCTATGCATAACAAAGTATTTAATCAAATCATTCATTAGTATATTTATGTATATATATATATATATATATATATATTTTACCTTTGATTCAATCAATTAGCTGTGGATAATCACTTCTGATTTTATCTTCCACCTCCCATGTGCAATCATTTGGGTCAAGACTCCATTGCACTTTCACTAATTTTATTTCTTTGTTTCTCAATTTCTTAATTTCCTTTGCAACTATGCCTACAAGCTTCTTCTCATACACCATTCTGGGGTCAATCTGCACTTTCTCAGGAGATTTTAAAATTGTTTCTTCATCATGAACCCATCTCCTTAACTGGGATACATGAAAAACATCATGCATTGCTCTCATCTCCTCTGGTAATGCTAACTTATAGGCTACATTTCCAATTCTTTCTAGAATTTTATATGGTCCTATATACCTTGGAATCAACTTTCCTTGTTTTCCAAATCTCAAAATCTTTTTCATGGGTGATATTTTAATAAATACATAATTCCCCACATCATACTGCACTTCTTTCCTCTTTTGATTAGCATATTTCTTTTGCCTATCTTGGGCAGAAGCAATCCTTTTCCTAATCAAGGCTATCTTCTCAGAGGTCTCTTTTACATTTTCTGGTCCTAAGACCACTTTCTCCCCAGACTCCATCCAACTTGAAGGTGATAAACAGGGTCTACCATAAAGTGCTTCAAAGGGTGCCATACCTAATCTACTGTGATGGCTGTTGTTATATGCAAATTCTGCCAGAAATATGTGATCTTCCCAACTTCCTCCCCAATCCAATATACATGCCCTCAACATGTCTTCAAGTAATTTGTTCACAATTTCTGTTTGGCCATCAGATTGAGGGTGATATGCTGTGCTCAAGCACAAATCAGTTCCCATTGCCTTGTGGAAACTTTGCCAGAATTTCGAAGTGAAGATGGTATCTCTATCACTTACTATAGCTTTTGGTATTCCATGCAATCTAACTACTTCTTTGATGAATAACTGAGCTAAGGTGCATGCATTCCTATCTGATTTGATAGGTATAAAATGAGCTGTTTTGGTTAACCTATCAACTACAACCCAAATACTATCATTTCCCCTCCTAGTCTCAGGCAAACCATCAATGAAGTCCATTGATATGTCTTCCCATTTCCATTGTGGTATTTGTAAAGGTTGCAGCATTCCTGAGGGTCTTTGATATTCAGCCTTTACCTGTTGACAAACCATGCACTTAGACACATATAATGCCACTGCACTCTTCATCCCACTCCACCAATAATCTCTTTTTAGGTTGTGATACATTCTGGTACTTCCTGGGTGTATAGTATACTTGCTTCTGTGATAAGCATCCAAAATTTCTTGCTTCAATTCTTCTATGGCAGGCACACATATTCTCTTTCCTTTCTCCAAATGACCTTGTTTATTCAATTGGAATCCTTCCACTACCTCACCATTTAATATTTGAACTTTCTTCTCAAGTAAAAATGGATCTTGGTCTTGTAGCTTCACAATTTTATTTTTCAATTCTGATCCCAAAGTAACAAAACTCAACTTCCCTATTTCTTCTTTCTCACTGCCCCTTTTCACTTCTGAGTCAATCAGTAATGATAAAGTATTAAATTCTTCTATCATCAATCTAGCTACATTGCCATGCTGTCTACTTAAAGCATCTGCCACTTTATTAGCTTTGCCAGGTGTATATAGTATTTCAAAATCATATGAGGCTAAGAGTTCAATCCATCTTTGTTGCCTCATGTTCAATTCTTTTTGTGAAAACAAATATTTGAGTGACTTATGATCTGTATAAACTTCAAATTTAGCCCCTAACAAATAATGTCTCCATAACTTAAGAGCATATACTATAGCAGACAGTTCAAGATCATGTGTAGCATATCTTACCTCACTGGGCTTCAATTGTCTAGAGGCATAAGCTATTACCTGATGTTGTTGCATCAACACTGCCCCAAGCCCCTGTCCACTAGCATCAGTATATATCACCAAGTTCTCATTCCCTTCAGGCACCTTTAGTATTGGAGCTTGTATCAATGCTTCTTTTAATCTCTCAAAGGCTTTCTTACACTCCTCAGTCCAAATAAAAGCCTGATTCTTTCTAGTCAATTTAGTTAATGGAATTGAAATTTTTGCAAAATCCTTTATAAACCTTCTATAATAACCAGCCATCCCCATAAATGACCTAACTTCTGTGACACTGGTAGGCCTTTTCCATGTTTGAATTGCCATCACCTTATTGGGATCTACAGATAGGCCTTTCTCTGATACTACATGACATAAAAATTTTACCTCATTTTGCCAAAAAGTACACTTTGTAAATTTTGCCTTCAAATTTTCTTGCCTTAATTTCTGCAGTACTATATGCAAATGATTCTCATGCTCTTCAATTGTTTTAGAATAAATTAGTATATCATCAATGAATATCAATACAAATTTATCTAAATATTTTCTAAAAATTCTATTCATCAAATCAACAAAGTAAGAGGGGGCATTAGTCAAGCCAAAGGGCATCACCAAAAATTCATAAAGCCCATACCTAGTATTAAAAGCAGTATACTTGATGCTCTCCTCCTCTACTTTCATTTGATGAAATCCTGAAGCTAAGTCAAGTCTAGAAAATATTTTTGCACCACTTAATTGATCAAAAAGATCATCAATTCTTGGCAAGGGGTATTTATTTTTAATGGTGATTTTATTCAACTCTCTATAATCAATACATAATCTGAGAGATCCATCTTGCTTCTTAACAAAAACCACTGGTGCTCCCCATGATGAGCTACTAGGTCTAATGAATCCTTTTTCCTCTAGTTCAACTAATTGCTTTTTCAGTTCTGTTAATTCCTTAGGCCCCATTCTAGTTGGCCTCTTAACCACTGGGTTAGCTCCTGGAATTAGTTTGATAGAAAATTCTACTGGTCTATGGTTAACAATTCCCTTAACCTCACCAAACACATCAGCATACTGATTTACTACAGGGATTTCTTCCAATGCAGGCATGTGCTTCTCACCAGTCAAATTGTCAAGGGTGGCCATGTTCCTGTTTTTATCTGCTTCACAAAGAACAACTACCCTTTTTCCATCAGAAGTTTTCAATGATAAGGTGGAGGTCTCCATGTTTATAACTGCCTTATATCTTTTTAACCAATCAACTCCTAATATAACTCCCATGCCTGGATATTGCAACACATATAGGTCTGCACCAAACATATGCCCCCCTATATTCAGTCCTAATTGTTTACATATTATACCCAATATACAGGAACTACCTAAAGGACTTTTAATAAGCAAGGGCTTATCTACAAGCATACAATTTAATTTTAGCTGTTGTACAATGTCATGGGAAATTAATGAGTGTGTAGCCCCAGTATCATACACTACTGCAAAAGGTATTGAGTGAATAAGCAAAGTACCTTCAACTTGGCAATGATTTTCAACATTGGGACTTCCAGTCATTTTGCTTTTCCCTTCCAACATTCCCATCTTTCCTTGCCTCAACTCTGGACAGTTCCTTCTTATGTGCCCTTCCTTCCCACACAGATGACACTTGAAAGATGCTGGTTTGGGATTTGTACACCTATTCTTCATGTGTCCCTCTTGACCACAATTATAGCAAGTGATCTTCTTTTTAACCTCAACAGTTTTGACCTCTTCTGATTGCTTGGTGGAAGCTACATCCATTTTCTTTTTGTCATAAGGGTGGAACTTACCCTTTCCTTTCTTGTTTTGGTTATTTTTAAATGCTCTGAAATTTTCTCTGGATTTATCATGTTGTTCAAGGCTCAAAGTCAGATCTAAAACTTGATCAAAGGTCCTATCCTTATATGGCAGCATGGCTCTACTGAGACTGGCATTCAATCCTTGGATGTATCTACCATTTTTAGCTTCCTTAGTTGTGATGAGCACTGCACCATACTTTGCTAGAGATTCAAACTTCTGGGTATACTCAGTAACACTCATAGTTCCCTGTCTTAATTTAATGAATTCTTCCAGCAAAGACTCTTTAGCTGATGCAGGTACAAACCTTCCTTCCAACATTTCTTTAAACTGGTTCCATGTCACCTCTCCTTCAGGTCTTCCAGCTATAATGACTTCCCACCAGTCCAAAGCTGCTCCTCTCAATTGTCTAGATGCTATTAGCCTCTTCTTTTGGTCTTCCACTTGCATATCAGCAAATATTCTATCCAAAATTCTGAGCCAATTTTGAATTCCTATTATTCCTTCTGTTCCATCAAAAGTCTTGCCTCCAAGATTGGTAAAAGTCTTGAGTAGTTTAGAAAGCTCCTCATGTGGATTTTCTTGCCTATTGCCTACCCCATCCCTTATGGCTCTCATGAAATCTTGCATATTCACCATGGGTGGTTCACTTGGTCCTACCCCTTGTTGTCTGGGTCTTACCATAGTTCTATGGATACAACACTTGAGTTAGTCCATTTTATCTAATCTTATATAAGTTAACCTATTCCAACTTATTATCATTCAATTATAACAGATATTATTAACATAAGTATATAAAGACAAGGCATCCAAGACAGTCAATACTTTCATACATTTAAAACAATCAAGTTCATTCAAGATTTTTACTATGTTATTTGTCAACATAGCTCTGATACCAAATTGAGATGACCCACTTTTTTTTCATAAAGTTTTTTTTTACCAATATATATAGTGATCATCTATTCAAGAGAACATCCTTTCTCTACTATCCAGGATCTTTTCACCAATATAAAAATACTGTTGTAATCAAGTCACCTAACTTACATTCAAGAAATCATGTATAAATGATACTTTAAGGTTTTCCCTTTCTTTTATCAGAGTAAAAGAATTTTGGATGCAGAGAATTTTATTTTGGGATTTTCTATAAAATTTCTTATGGCAAAAATAATTTCCAGAAAGCTTTTCTACCTTACTTAATTTTTCACAAATTCTAGATGTTATTTTTTAGTTTTGAAGTTAGTTTAGATCTCCAGGAATTTAGATCTACTGAATACTTAATTATCCCTTATGGAAGTGTGTATATATGTATTGTGCATGTGTGTATCTGTGTTCTGTGTGCATGTGTGTGTTTGTGATCTGTGTGCATGTGTGTGTCTGAGTGATTTCAGGTAACATATATTTTCAATATAACTATCCTGGTTTTCTGGTTTGCTTTATTTGTTATATTTCTTAATTAATTAGCTTAGGGTAATAGGCTGGTTGAACCCAGGCTTGACAAAATTGGTCATGTTAGCCGGAATTCCTCTGCTACTTTACACACATCCTATACAAACTAATCTGGGTTTTCATCTTACCTATTTTCCATTAATACTTACAACAGATCTCAGGTTACCCTTTTTAATTTCCAATTTACAGATCATTTCAAATTATTCTTATTGCTGCACACATAGGTTAAGCATTCAGGGAGTTATTACTATAAATCATCACTTAATAAAACATTCTCAAAACAACTTGCAACTGTTAATAGAAATTTCATGAGTAGTTCAATACTTGCAGATAGAAAATAACATTACATCAGTTTTCTCCCAAAACAACTTAACTAACATTTCATAACACAAGTCCAATTTAACATCTATTTAATATCCTTGAATCCGTAACTATTATATCCATTTCCTTAGCAGCTAATTCATCCAATTCTTGATCAAGAAAATGCCTATTTACCTGCACAATCACCACGAGCTGCCTCATCAATAGATGAGACACCCAATGGTATATAAACACACAAAGGGTCAGACCAACTTGTCTGGTATGAATAATCTTACTAAAAATGTAAATAACTTTTTAAGACAGATAGTAAAGCAATGTTTTTCTTGTATACATTCCTCTACCACCTGTGCATGTTTATTAATGCATAACATGAAAATACATGATTCAATGGATTTATTTCAGAGAGCACAACATATCATTCTCAATAGAATACTCTGAACCCACCAACATAATCATCATTTAATCATTTTCCATATTTATACTCTTTCTGTCTATCAGGGATTTTACCCAACCTACCTGTGAACTTATTCTCCAAATTCAATCTCAGGTATTTTTATGATGGACTTTAGCTACTTTCTTCCTATTAAAACACACATTGTCTGGGGCATATTCACTGTTAACCCAGCACACTCAGGCCCCTGGGTATAATCATACCATGTGTGAGCTTGCAATATTTCCCTTGCCAAGCCTTACTTTGTAGCCCTAAGATCCAAATCCTTAGTTATATTACTAAGTGTTCATTTTCCCTCTTTTCCTCATTCATGCTAATCCCTTCTGCATCTCATACATCAATTAGAGAAAATAAATAACTCAACCATCATGCATATGTTCAAAAGATAACAGATCATCTTTTCATAATCATAGATTTATTCACACAAGCTAGTTTGATTTCTCAGTGTACATATTATTTAGATCATGGGGTTTTTCTTTTAAGGAATCATGCCTATAAATATATGGTCATATTCAGTTTGCCTTGATGCATTCATTTGCCTCTGGCTTAATCAGATACTCACAGATTCATGAGATCTGACTAAACCACAAGCTTCTAATCTTATTTGGATTTATCTGTAAACATAGAAGTTCAGCACAAGTATAACTTTGCACTTCTATGTTACCACATTTATTCTTGAGACATAAGCAGCAACCACTTTATGCTACAGTCCCATTGTTTTCCATTTTTTTAGACCATAGACTTATATCATATATCCCTGGAGTTCCCATGAATTAATTTATATGCAGCAGTCACATAAAAAAAAACATCCCATCTCAAAGATAATTCATGATACAATAATTATTCAAACATGAAAGTCACCAATATATTTTCTGGATATATTCACACACAATATTTAAACAGATCATCAATACATCAATCTCATAAAACAAGCACAGATTAATTAAAAACATAAACCATTTAGGCTGCCTCAATATTCAGGACTTAATGCCAATTTTCAGTGAGATTACTCACCTTAATCCTTTCCTTTTGATTTGTTATCTCCTACTTGTCTCTAATGGCCAGTGCTCCTCAGTTTTTCTCTTTTGCTAACTGTTTATATTTCCTGTATATATTTTTTTTAAGAAAATGGTGACAGATCCTTTCACCCTTAACCCTCTTTTATACAAGACCTTGGCTGCCTCTAGGGTTTTAAGATTTACCCAATGTCAATTCTACCCTAACACTTATGATCAGTCTCTCTTTTTATTTTTAAGAGCAATTGGGTAAATGGTCCCTGGTTCTATTAACAGAAATTTACACTTTATTACCTCAGTCACCATATTTGCATGATATCTCTAAAGCTAAGAAAATTGCTAAAAGTGGATAAAGTATTTTCCAACAACTCATACTATTTTCATGCAATTTCTAATAATTTTCTTTAGCCAGCCTTTGTTTAAAATGCCTGTACACTATCTATATTTTTATTTCTGCCTAAGTCTTTATTTCCCTTACCCTAGACTTGTTTCAATGGCACATTCATATTCTGTCATGTTCATGTATTTATAGTTTTCTTTAGCTTACAAATAATTTTCTACTTTTTTTTAGAGAAGTATATACATATATCATCTTGTATACACATCAATATTTACCCAATATATATTTATGGTCAACTTATCATATATATTTTTCCTAGGCAACCAAAAATAATAATTCAAACAAGTATATTAAATTAAATTATAAAACTTGTTCATAAAATCAGGGTTATCACAAAGGGGCAAAGAGAATTAAATCCTAAATCATCACCCAACGAGTGATAAGGGTTGAAGATAAGTAAAGCCTAAATTATCACCAAAGTCTAAATCAGCACCAAAAGGGTGATAAGGGATGAAAGAGATCAAAACCTAAATCACCATCTAAAGAGTGGTAAGCGACGAAAGGAATCAATCAAGCAATTTCAAATATACCCTAAAGATGGGTCAAAGAAATCTTCTAGAGGAAGAACAGTTAAACACATTTCGCATCAAGGCAAAGTTAACGTAACCTTCAAAGGAAGAATCCAAAACTATCTGAAATTTCAATGCCAAGATGAGTGTCCAAGAAGTTCCAAAATTTAACGTAAGAAATTCAAGATCGAATTATCTTCCAATCTTTTGTTCCTATGATTTCTAGTAAATAACAGGAATCTTCGTTATTACTCAAAACTCTAGTCTCTTGCTAGTTGAGACCAGATAGGTTATTTGTCTTTTATTCAGAAAATTATAATACTATTACCAAATGAGTTTTCGGTCTTCTATTCAGAAAATTATGGTAATATTACTAGATGAGTTTCTAGTCTTAAATTATGATACTATAACAAATGAGTTTTTTGTCTTCTATTCACATGAAATTATGGTATTATTATTATATGGATTTATGGTCTTCTACTCTAGATAAAATTATGATATTATTGCGAGAAGATTTTTGGTCTTCAATTTAGATGAAATTATTATTTCCAGCTGGTTTTTTAGTCTTCTACTCAAACCATATTATTGCCAGATGGTCCTCTGGTCTTTTATTCAAGACATATATTCCCAAAGGATTTTTGGTCTTCGATTCAGATAAAATTATAATTACTACCAGTTGGATTTTTGGTATTCTTAACTAATGAATTCATGAACTTCTTACCATATGGATTTCTGGCCTTTTTATTAAAAGGACTTATGTATTTATAGATTGAATTTCTATCCTTCTTATCAAACGATTTTATAGAATTCCTTTCAGATGAATTTCTAGTTTTATTATTAAGAGAACTGATGATCTTCCCATCGAGCAAGTTTTTGGTATTTTCAATTAAACTTGGCTTTACATTAAAGTACGAAGGATTCTTTATATGAAGAAAAGAACGAGGTAACACATATCCTTACCAGATCCGAGAGGGATTGTTTAAAGTTCAATTTAAAGTTAATAATGAAAATCATCATCATTTACTTCATGTTTTTCAGGAGAACAAGATTGAAGAGAAAATCTCGCATAAAATTGGAAGGGTGAGAAAATTTTTGGTTTTACACTAAAGTGTAAAAAGCTTCTTTTATATAAGGAGGGGGCAAATGTTATCCACATATTTTCTAAGAGAATGGACAATAAGATATAAATGCATACCTCGAATATCTAAAGAAGGCATGTCGTGCCTGTAAGTGCATGCCGAATTAATGACTATATATTGAGCTTCCAGGTTAATAGCGTAACAAACATCAAACAATGAAGATATCAACCCATAGAGGGTGTCGAATCTGAAGCAAGAAGGGATACCAGACCTATAAACACAAATGCAGCTCTAAAGAGAAGATAACAAGCCCCTACAATGGAAGAAGGGATGTCAAATTACTATAGTGAAGAATATTGCTACATATAGGGATACAGAATATCGACTTTCAATGAGATGTCGAACGAAACGAGGGGTGATGCTAGAAACACATGATGTCGAATTTTAATACTAAAAGAGATATGGGTGCCTAACAATAAGAAGATATCAAATATCTACAGCCCAAATGATACCAAGCCTCTACAACATAATGTTATAGAGCATGAAGCAAAGGAAGAGTGCAGTACCACCTGAAGATGCCGAATATCCGAATGCAAACGAAAATATCGTGTTTTCAGCAGATGCCGGACCTTTACAAGCACCCATAGGTGGTAAGCATTGAAAGCAGAGGCACCAAATACCACCAAAAGCAAAAGATGTAGAAAGCCAACAAAATAAGTGAGGATGCCGTATTTCACCATGTACCAAACGACGTCGTAAATCATCGATGTAGCAAGGATGTCGTAAATCGTCAATATGATAAGGACGTCGTAAATCATTAATGTCCATAGGAACGTCGTAAGTCACCAATATGAAGAACATCGCCGCATATCAACAACACAATGAAGGATGCTGAAAATCAATGGTGTCGAAGAACACATGGCGTTATGCCGCCTACTTCCACCTCTATAAATACGGACCCTATGGCAACTAATGAGGGGAATAATTTCTTTCTCTTCTTCTAAAAATCGAAGAATTGTAACCCTAAATTGAATTGAGGCAAAATCAAGACTTGATTTGTAACTTTTGAAACTTATGAACAAATACTTGGACAAATGACTTTGCATAACCAATTTTCCTTGATTTTACAAAATTTGATTATTATTGAATATGGACGAGCATATGATTAATTCTTGATTCGGACTTGACTTTGAGCCATTATCATGAACAAGGCTATTTAAGCCCTTGTCTAAATCAATGTTTAACCCGCATGATGACAATCTTGTCTTTTAACACATGATCAATGGATTGTGGCTTATGTGGATTGCCCATCTTGCTCATTAACGAATAATTAATGGTAAAATGGTTTGCCACCAGCTTGACCATCCATCTGAAAACCATGCTACAGTCTCAAAGATGCGTACAATGAAGAAAAACGTACTTCATATCAAAATCTCTACAGTTATTCACATATACACACACAACGTCCTGCTCTAATTTTCAATTCACTATTATATAGGACTAAAATTTGCTATTTCCTAGCTTTTTTTCTCTACCTGGTTTTGGTGTAATTTGTACTACTTTACGATACTCCCATTTCAATCACGACTTCTACTATTTGTCTCTGTGATGTCATGTGCGCAATTATTTAAGTTAATAACAAACTTATTTCCAACTTCAGTATCACTACTCGGCTTTACATAAGTTTATGTCGGTTTACTAACCTCGGTGATGCAAAATAGTGTCCAATGTGAATGCGAATTTGTCATACAGCTACTGAATATATAACTCTACTTCGCTAAACTAACATACACATAAATGATTAATATCTCATATATTCTAGCTACTGCTGTACTTTATAATATAGAATATATGAATTGCATCCCACGTACAAAAATTAACAAACAGGTACTACCGGTGACTAGTGACGAAACCAGAAATTTCATTTGCGAACGAAGTCACTATGAACAATACACAATATACAGACACATTGATATGGGTAAGTGTGGCGGCAAACTTGCATGAAAATAAATAAACATTGTTAAATCATACAAATAGAGCAGATGGATAAGGAAACTATTGTGGACGAAGATGAAGTAAATCGAAGTGAATTTTTAACCGTTTCTATTGATTTCGATATGTTAGTTACTTGGTTGATTCGGGTTTTAAAACCTATAATTTTGTATATTGGATACTCTATCTTTTAAAATGGAATTATCATAACCAATTAACTTTAATATTTAATTTATAGTAATAGATATGATATAATAAAAATATAAATTAAGCATTTCTTCCGTATTGAATTAATGAATAACGATCCAATTCGTTCATATTCTAAATTTGTCTAGAAACCACGTCAAAGATTCCATTTTTAATATTCGATTTGGGTTTATAACCTTTAAATTTGTAGAGTTTATAACATATAGCTTGCAACATTGAAGTAATGGTTTCTTTGTAAAATCTATAGAACCGTAAGTTGCTCCTGAATGCTTCGTAGCTTTAAAAAAATGATTTTTTAGGTAAGGAAACCGCCCACCCTAGCCTAAAGCTAGTTACGTCACTATTACTACCGAGTACATTCTTACCGTTGACATAACACAACCTCACCCTGTGGAGGTTCAACAATTACACCTATCAACTATAGCAATCATTACTTATACCGTGGTGATATTTTACTAAATCAAATGACATACATGCACTTCCGTTCTTAATAACACGGCACATAGTATGCAACATATTTCATTTCGTCCTTCTTACCCAATAATTACTGTTTCTTTGCATGTAACCAGGTTGCATCCCATACTCTAGAACAACCGTCGGACAGAAAATAAATGGAAAAAAAATCTACATCTATTGCCCAGCGATTTCATTTATATATTCAAAATTGCTTCTCTTCAACTACATTTATACTCCGCATTGATACACATTACCTATAACTTTGACCTGCAGGTGGACAGCTACGTCGAACATGCAGCTACAATTCCATTACAAGAAGATGTTGCATTCAAGATAAGCCCATATATGGTAACTTTCTACCCAAAAAACTGAGATCAAACTTATTCACAAACGTATAAATTATTTCTTCTACTGATCTTTTTACCACAACCAATAATATTACGTCCACGACTTGAAAAAATGCAACGAAAAAATATACGCATTCAACTTGGTGCTATCGAAAACAACATCCCATATTACGACAACTGTGGCTGGACAATGGTAAACAAGGTTAGCTGAAAAATATTACCCATCTACCCACTTACTGCATTTGCGGTCGTAATTTTAGTTCAAAAAGGGAAAATACCGATGCTAAGCACACACTTGGTTCATCGTCGGGTAACCATCGGCTCAGACACAAACTTACCATTCGTCACTATGGGTACGAAAGCTTACAATTTACTGACGAACTGCGACTTCAATTGCAAAAGGTATGTTGGGGTCTATCCTTTCAAGCTGATATTACCCAATAACACAGATGGGGAAACAAATATGATCAAATATAGAAATGACGAAACAATCAAATAAAATTATCGGGATTGTTCACATTGAAAATGTGAAATTAACCAATTAATAATAAACGAAAGGGAAGCACACCAAATTTTTTTAAAGTGGTTCCACTATTAATGTGATAGTGTACATCCACTAAGGGAAGAAGAATTATATTAATACTGAGAAAGAAGATTATAGAGATTTGTACAAGTTATTTATATTACATATGCTCCTTTAAATATAGACTTTGAAATTTGGAATTGAACTTAGTCCGCGATATGCGACTAAACAAAACCTAATATTGTATCACATTTTTCAACACTCCACCTTGATACAATATATATCTTTAAACAAAGCCATTTAACTCCATCTACACCTTCATACTCTAAGCAGTCTCGAGCATAGCGGATACATTCCTAATGAGCTTCGGCAATACCATCACTCATTACACTTTTCGACGAACTCCGGTAATGCCATCACTTGCCAACAAAGTGTTTAAACACATCCTTCCCTTGTAGGATCTATCAATCTTCTCAATAAAAACAAATGTCTCAATCTACCAATTCTCTCTCCCCTTGCACCATGTGGCACTTAGTACCTTGATAAGCGGATCAAGTTCGAGGAATGCTCGAACTTTGCGACAGGTAAGAACATGGTGAACATATCTACTGCATTCTCTTCTGTGTGAACCATCTGAAGACGAATTAGTTTCTCTTCATTCATTGTGTCAAGAAAGGATTCTTTCACCTCTATGTGCTTCAACCTTGAGCCGAAAGCTAAATTTTCAGCTAAGTGAATTGCACTTCGATTGTCACAATTCACTTCTACTCCATCATACTTGACTGTCACAATTCACTTCTACTCCATCATACACGAAGCCCAAATCACACATCAACCGCCTTAAATACAATGTCTCCTTAGTCGCTTCAACAATAGCTATAAGCACTGCCTCTGTAGTAGACAAAGCAACAATAGTCTGCAACCTCGCTCTCCAACTAATAGCTGTCTCTTCAAGAGTGAACACATAACTCGAGGCTGACTTCCTTCGATTTCTATCGTCAACGTAGTCAGAATCACAAAATCCTACCAAACTGAAATCTCTATCTCTACCGCAAAAAACAAGCCCATGGTCTAGAGTTCCTCTAAGATATCTGAAAATGTACTTTACTGCCTCTCAATGCATCTTTCTTGGATTTGTCATATATCTACTAACCAATCCAACAGCCCGTGCAATGTCAGGTCTAGTGCAACCATAGCATACATCAAACTACTAACTGCACTCGCATAGAGCACCTTCTCCATGTAAGCTTTGTCATTCTCTGAGATCGTAGAGCCTTTATTAGAAAGCTGTATGTGCAAAGGCATGAGCATACTAATTTCCTTTGCTCCTTCCATGCTAACCGAGCAAGCATCTTCCTAAAATACTCCTTTTGAGTGAGACTCAAAAAACCTACCTTTCTATCCCTTTGGATTTTCATACCCAAAATCTTCATTGCTTCCCCAAGATCTTTCATCTCAAATTTCGCTTTTAGCTTTATCTTCAAACTACCAATTTCAGTTTTATCCTTGGAAGCAATCAATATGTCATCCACATACAATAGTAAATACACCCAACTACCACTCTCTAAATACTTGAAGTACACACAAGCATCTTTGATATTACAATCAAAACCAAAGTGAAAGCATAAAAGAGTCAAACCTCTTGTACCATTGTCTAAGCGACTGCTTGAATGACTTCTTCAACTTGCAAACCCATTTCTCTTTCCCAATTACAACAAATCTTTTTAGTTGCTTCATGTAAATGATCTCCTCCAAGTCACCATGTAAGAAGGCGGTCTTAAGATCAAGTTGCTCCACTCCCTTCCTCTGTGAAAATATCTCATCATACTCCACTCCCTTCCTTTGTGAAATCCTTTAGCAACTAATCTAGCCTTGTATCTCTCATCATCCTTCACCTTGAATACCCACATGCAACCTATGGCTCGGCTTCCTAGAGGAGGTGATACTAAATCCAAGCCTTGTTCTTTTTCAACGACTCTAACTCCTCTTCCATAATGCACATTCATTTCAAGTTATCACTCGACTTCAAAGTCAAATGGCTCATTATGAACCGCATGTAGGAAATAATCCAAGGCTAAGGTTTGCATACTACCAATCCCCATATCTTTCGGGCGGCCTAATAGTCCTATGACTGGCTCGAATAGGTACAACTTCGCCTAAACTCCTTTCAGCTCCACCTTGAACTAAACTTCCTCTAGTCTTAGGCACATCACCCACACTACTAGAAGGAACCTTTGGACTACTCTATGATGTCTCATCAACTACATCTACATCTCTCACAACAATAACTCTACTACTAGGCTGAAATATGAGAACCTCTTCCAACTCCTTAGGCCTATTAGACTCATCTGATGTGGTAGGTAACTCCTCTTTAGGACCGAACATTGTAGACTCATTAAAAGTTACATGTCTGGAATACATAATCTTTATATCAACAGGGTTCCAATTGCGATACCCATTGATACCATCTGTGTATTTCATAAATATGCCCTTGTAGCTTTAGCTTCCAGCTTATCATCACCTGTATAGTGAACATACATAGGACAATCAAAAATACGAAAGTAACCAAGATACACTGCTTTACCCTCTCCATTTCTCCTCTGTAAATTTCCCATCTATGCCTGAGCATGGAATTCGATTTATAATATGCTGCAGTCGATAAAGCTTCAGTCCAAAAGCCTCCAGACAAGTCCGCCGTCAATTCCAAACAACATGCCTTCTCAAGTAGAGTCTGATTCATCCTCTCAGCAACCCCATTGGATTACGGATCTCTTGGTATAGTGAAATGTCTCTGTACCATACTGCTTACAAAAATTGAGGAACTCCATAGAAACAAATTCACCGTCGTTATCGGATCTAAGCACCTTTAACTTACAACCAGATTGATTCTCAACTAGCGCTTTCCAAGTTTTAAACTTCATAAAGCTTTCTAATTTGGCCTTCATCACATACATCCAAAATTTTCAAGAAAAGTCATTAATAAAGGAAATAAAATACTTTGCTCCCCAATGGAAGCAGTAGCTACTAGTCCTAAAACATCTGTATGCATATAATTAAGCACTCTCTCCGATCTATGAAGTCCAACTCCAAAAGATACCTTCTTCTGCTTTCCCAGCACATAATCCTGGCAAAATTCCAACTTGTCGAAGCTTCCTTTTTTGATCATTTTTCGACTGCGAAGCAACTCTAAGCCTTTCTTTAAAATATTACCCAATCTTAGATGCTAAAGTCTAGTTGCATCCAAAGCATGAGAACTATCCACTCCAACACAGGACACTCCAAGAACTGTGGTTCCCTTGAACAGATACAGATTTCAGAACCCATCTCCCTTCATCAAAGTAATTGCACCCCTAGAAACCTTTAAACCATCATGCTCCATAGCCACCTTGCATCATATGGATGCCAACTGTCCTTAAGAAATCAATGACTTCCAAAGACCTGGAACATAGCAGACACCTGTTAAAGTGCGTATCACTCCGTCAAACATCCTAATCCAAAACTGTACCCTCTTCCATGGATCTACAACTAGCATCATTTTTCATAAGGATTGCACTTCCCTCTTTTCCAACAAAAGAGCTGAAATAATCCTTGTTTGGCATCATATGGAACGATGCCGCTGAGTTAAGAATCCAGTGGTCTGTTACATCAGATACCACTGTAGTCAACACATCATCAGATACGGTCTTCTCTACCGCAATCAGTGAAGATCCATCCTCAACCTTCTTCAAATCTGGGACAATCTCTCTTCCGATGGCCTGATTTCTTACAATAGTGACACCTTCCATCTCTAGACTTTCCTCTTCAACCATTTCCGGGCTTCCTAGACTTGGAACGCCCTATAGGATTCCAACTCTTCTTCTCCTATCTTCCTCTCTCAAAAAATAGGTCCTGACTACTACTCCATTCTCTTCCTTCACCCGTCTCCTTCATCTGATCTCTCAAGCCTTCAGATAGAAGACCCGACTTCACATCATCTACAGTCAAGGTGTCTCTTCCATAAATCAGACTGTTCGCGAAACCTATGTAACGCTCCGGAAGGGAACACAAAAGAACCATCTCCTTTTATTCTTCATCCACCTTCAAATCCACAGTCTTCATCTTCATTACAAGTTCATGGAAGAAACTAAGATGCGCCTTCACTGAAGTACCCTCTCTCATCTTTATAGTGAAAACATCTTCAGCATAATCAAATGATTAGTGAGTGATGTCTTCAGATAGAGATTCTCCAGCTTTGTCCAAATTCCTTTAGCAGTGGTTTCCATGCTAATTTTCGAGACAACATTTTTTTCCATGGTCAGTTGTAGAGTAGTAAACGCACATTCTTCCATCTCCTTCTTCTCCACGATAGAAATTTCAGACGGTAATTCCTTAGCGTCAAAAACTATCTGATGAACCATATTCCTTCATCCTCCATTACTACTCGTCGAACGCTCTATCTTTCTATTATCAACTAAGATCCAAATGCAATATAAAAACCTCTGACATAAGGTCTTGTTACAACAGGAGTAGCCCCGTCTTCTACCATACTTCCTTACACCATCTATAAATCAACCTAGATGCTTTGATAACAGATTGTTGGGGTCTATCCTTCCAATCTAATATTACCCAACAACACAGATGTGGAAACAAATAGGATCGAATATAGAAATGATGACATAATCAAATAAAATTATCAGGATTGTTCACCTTAAAAAGGTGAAATTAACCGATTAATAATAAATGAAAAGGAACACACCTAATTTTTTTAAAATGGTTCCACTATCAATATGATAGTGTATAGTGTACATCCACTAAGGGGAGAAGAATTTTATTAATACCGAGAGAGAAAATTACATAGATTGGTACAAGTTATTTCTATTACATAGGCTCCTTTAAATATAGGCTTTAAAACTTGAGATATAACTTTTTCTGCGATGTGGGACTAAACAAAACAACAAACCTAATATTGTATCACATTTTTCAACAAGGTACACGACGTAATGATGGCATTTTGAACATATATTTCTTTTCGTATAGCAACCTTTTTATTTAATTTGAATTAAAAAAATTCATCATGTCAATTTCTTTCACTTGATTTGGATGTTAACCATATAAACCATTGACCGAAGAAATCACCAAATCTTCTTTTCACTGAATGTGCTTATGACTTGATTTGCTTTTTGGAGGTTCTTTTATGTCTCGTATAATTGGTCATTCTCTATTTCCACTTTCCTCACTGGATACTTCGTTTATTTCTCATTATTTTGTTCCTTTTGTACTAAATATTTATTCTACCGACAGCAATACATGTTTAAGAGTATTGAAGCGTCATCTTGCTACGCTTTGTGCAGTTTACCTTTACAATTTATTGGTTTTTCGAAAACATTTTTGTACCAAAAATATGTGGGAACTTCTTTCCATTTGATAAAACAGACAATAAAACTACATCATCATTATCTTTAGATAAAAACATAACCAAAAATCAATGAAATTTCAGTGGACACCAACATTTGTTTCACCGTTTATTTTTTTAAGTCACATTAAAACGTAGTTCTCTGGTTCTTGTAGAAATACCAGAATTTCCACGTACTTAAAAAAATCAATTATTGTTTGCAGAGACGATACTTGATACGTAGGTTAGGAAACAACACTATCAATTCGAATCTTAATACCTGCTCCAAATTAGCAAACAATAATTTATTCACTTTATGGACACTTTGGAAAACAACTAAGATTCATTTACCATTTGTTTTTGTTGGATGTAGACTATATCTGCATATCCTTTTCTATCAAGGCTTATACATTCAAATGCTCGTATTGCAAGCTCCTTATTAGAACAAGATTTTAACCATGGCGACCTTGCTAAAATTCCAAAAAACAAGAAAAGAGTCACATGTCATTGTTTTTGATGTTGTTATACAAAAAGTCCATGTAGAAATGAATTTGTAAATTTGGTCCCTATTTTTCAAAAATAAAAAAACGCAAAATGTCTTGCACTTTTCTGACAGAAAATGCAAGATAATTTGCACTTTTTTAATTTTGAAATATTTTTCGAAATTTTCGAAAATTTTGAAAAGCGCAAGTTAACTTACACTTTTTATCAGGAAAGTGCAAGCTAGTTTGCGCTTTCTAATTTTGAAATATTTTTTGAAAATTTTAAAAATTTTGAAATTTTTGAAAAGATAACTTGCGCTTTCTAATTTTGAAATTTTTGAAAAGCGCAAGATAGCTTGCGCTTTTGAAACTTTTTTTGAAAATTTTGAAAATTTTGAAATTTTTTGGTAACTTGCGCTTTCTATCAGGAAAGCGCAAGCTAGTTTGCGATTTCTGATTTTGAAAATTTTAAAATTTTAAAAAGCGCAAGCTAACTTGCGTTTTCTTATTTAGATAAAACAGGGACTTGATTTACATATTTATTTCTACGGACTTTTCTTGTAACACCATCAAAAATAGGGACCTTTCGTGCAAAGCCCCTTCCAAAAAACTATTTTGGAGTTATCCTAAATACATCCCCACATGGACATTATTTTTACTCTTAAAAAAAATAAAGGAAAAATAGCATGCTGCTACCGATCATCAATATGCAACCGATCAATACAATATTGCTGATACAAAAATAAAACATCTATGATAACATGACATCTATTAAGATATATTATTATATGTCAAAAAATAAATTAAAGATATTTCAATATGTAGGCTTTTCCATGTTACAATAGTTTTCATATTGTACAATTACTTAGGTTTTAAGCAATGTGGGTATAAACAGTTAGTTATGAATTGTATAACATTATCAAGTATTAATAAAGTATTCCTGCATTCAATAAATCAAATCTTCAATTATCTTCAACATGGTAGTCGATCAGCGTTCTAATTTAAGATGTTAATGTCATTTTTCCTGTTATAATTTTTTTCCTTTACTTTCTCTCTTCTCCTTGTTTATTTTCACCATCACCAAACTCTAAAAACAACACAACTCCACCTCATCATTGAAATAGCGTATCTATTCTGACGCTGATTATAGTAGCGAATCAACAGATCGTAAGTCGATTACTGGCTTTTGTGTCTTTCTTGGTGATTCTCTTATATCTTAGAAGAGTAGGAAACAATATGTAGTTTCTCATTCTTCAACTGAAGCGGAGTATCATGCTATGACATCCACTACCCAAGATATGAGATGCCTCTTTTAGGTGTACTCCTATGTTTTGTGGCAATAAGAGTGATGTTCATATTTTTTGCAACTTGGTTTTTCATGAGCGGACCAAACATATTAAAATTGATTGTCACGTCAGATGTCATCATCTTAAGAAAGACGTCATTATTCTACCTTTCGTTCTCTCTTCCATGCAGATTGCAGACCTCTTTATCAAGTCACATTCAGTTTCGCGTTTTCGATTTTTAGTTGACAAACTCTTGATATTTACGGCGGTCGCATTATGAGTTTGAAGGGGATGTTAAGAGATATTTATTATATGTTAAAAACTAAACAAGAGATATTTCAATATTCAGGTTCTCTTATTACAATATTACAACAGTTTTCCTATTGTACAATTAATTAAGCTCTAATGAATGCGACTATAAATAGTTAGTTATGAATTGTACAACATTATCAAGTAGTAATAAAGTATTCCTGTATTCAATAAATCAAATCTTTAATTATTTTCAACATCATCCAAAATCGACGCATTTGGTGGACAATATCACGGCGATCGAAAGTACAACACCGACACTGTTAGGTAACACGTTTTCGTAAAATTTGAATACTAGGAAGTAGACAGTAGAATACACATAAGTAAAATGAAAATGGGGTAATATGAATTACATAATGAAGTATATTTATCGCCAGTTATATTTTATTAGCTTGATGAAGAAGATTGACTGTTCATCAACATCGTATTTTAATAAGATAATATTTTCATTGTCTGTCATGTTAGCTGTATCAAAATAGAAGAGTTACGAAAGATTAGGTAAAATTCATAACCAAACGCGCATTGACTTCAAAACAGCTTCATTGTCTGTCATGTTACCATGCCACTCCTCCTTAGCATCTCCACAGTTGATGTAGCGATAAAGTTGGCATTGTATGGCTCTACAACAATCTCATAAACCTTTGGAGATTGGAACACTACTCTGATATTTGAGATGGACAGAGTCCCCATTCTCAACCCTCTACCATCTTCAAGAAAATAGCATTCTTTGACACCTGTAATGCACAAGTTTATATCAGATGGAAAAAATACCATACCTAAGCATAAAATAAATTTTAAACACACAAATGTGCACGGATACCAGTAACCAATACACCAACGAAAACAATATATGTGACGGCTAATATATGTGAATATTCTACAAACAACAATTTTTTTATAAATTCTACAAATTTTGTATTGGATGCAATAGCTATTAAGTATTGTGGTAATTTTCGTTAAATATCTCAAGACAATATTTCGATCTGCTGCATTTTTTTACAGGCTATATGCGGAAATAGTAATCATTGCAATGAACTAAACTTCAACAAAATATGTACAAAGAATAGGATACCAACGGTAAACAAATTTCAGCTACTTATAATCATATGAGCGTACTAGCAAAGTAAACTTCTTGCCTAATCATTACATTGTTTGATATAATCTCTTAACTCACTGTATAGGCAAAATGAAGTTGTTTTGTTTCTCTTACCTGCAATAGTAAAAACTCCTAATTGAGGTCAGTTTTGATAAATAACCGAAGATGTCCTTAGTTGTATAATAAAACATTCACGATTTTGTTTCAAGTCTGATGTATAATAAAACATTGATAGTCCGTAATACAGCACCTCTCACTCAGTAAGCATTCAACAATGTAACTTCTAATACTCACCAGGTTTATTAACGGTACGGGTTTTGGTCCGAAGACTCCGAGCTCACCATATTGGTACATGTACGGATGTTAGCATCGACTTCCGGATCCGAACCAGTGCTTTTCATAACGGGTAGTTAACGTTTTATCACCATCTGTCTTCATTCTGAATCGACTCGATTATCAGTTGTCAGTAGTACTAAAAATGCGAGTGTAGATTATTTGTTTATCATTTTCTTGTTTGTACGTAGACTTCTATGATTATTTTTGTTTGCGAACTTCATTTCTTTAGTATCCATTTGTTTCTAAACTTTGGTTATATACATTGCTTAGAAATTTAAGACCTAAAAACATTGTAACAACCCTGCTTTCTTCACCGTAATAAATAAATCTAATTAAATAAAAAAAATTGAATTCAATATTTGATAATAATCATTATTTTGAAAATTAATATTTATTTAATTGAATGCTATTTAATATAAGATTTTGTTTTAATAAATCGAATTAAATTACTAAATTCTTTTCAGGTAATATATTAAACTTGAATAAAATGTTTTAATGATTAATTAAATTGAAATAAATATTGATATGAGGAAAAATGTGCGTGCGTGAAGGCTGGCTCGTTCTCGGTGTCTGTGATGACGTGGGGGAAGTTTGCGATGTTGTGTTGATGTTGAAGTTGGTGCGGAAGTGGTGCAGTTTCAGGCGATGGGAGGCAATCGCTTGGGGACGTGTGTGCACAAACAGGGCAGCGATGATGGATGAGCAAACATTTCAATTTTGGATGGTACAATGTCGTTTAAGACAGTCAACTCTTCACTTGGAAGTTCCGGTGAGTTTAATACTCACAACTATATTTATTTCTCCTTTGCATCGTATATATTATTTTTTCCGATTAATGATAAATTATATTGCTTGGTTGCAATGCTTGTGAACATTGATTGGAATTTATGGATGAATTTTTGATTGGGATATTTGATTGATTGTGTGATATGAAATTTGTTTGTTTATGTTGGATTACTAAAATGCAAAGGAGATTCTGTCCTTTGCATTTTAATTAGTGTAATTTTTTTATCATCTTTATATTGTATGGATGACCCAAATTCGATGGAATTTAACTCGGCCGCGCGATAAAATTTTTATTGATGATTATTATTGATTTTGGAGAATTTTACTCCATGAATTCTATTTTAGACGATTTATTGATTTTCCCGTTTTAAGATATTTTTGAAGGTTTCGAGAAATTAATTTTGGTGTTCTAAAAATTTATTTGAAGTATATTTATAAATAAATAAAAGTGAATTAGAAATAAAACGATTTGAAGGAAATTGTTTTGGAAATAAAAGTTGATTTAAAATTGAAAATAGAGATTTTCATGAATAATTGAATGTGTGGAATTTTTATAACTATAAATAAATGAGAGGATTTTAATAATATTTTCAAAAGTGAAATTCCTTTATACATAGAATATTTAATAAAAAAGATGGAAAGGAAATTTCAAATGAGGAATTTTGATTATTTAAATCTATTTATAATAGTTAGACATTTATTCCTCTTTTGATATATTTATTGGTTTGAAATCAAATTATTTGATGAATTTGCGATTTAAAGATTTTATTGATTTCGATACCATGAAGGATTCACCGTTGATATTGATTTATTTAATGATTTGGAATGATACGGTGATAACATTTTATTGTTTGATTTTTGTGATATTTTTATTCTGTGTGATAAGAAATCTAAATAAACGGGGTTATAATATGGTACGTGACTTTCAGTAATATTTTTTCAATTATTTTTTGGACTCATTATATAAAATATAGAAGGAGTAGTGTGATATATGAGCTCTGAGTAAATGGACTAGTAACACGCGGTGGTACGAGACGCCGTTGTGTTATTTATTCGGTTATTCTATGCTTGTGGATGACATACGAGATTGGCTAGTATCCATCCTAGTGGCCTGATTGTAGTGGTCTCGCCTTGGATCTGTGACACCCCATAGCCATGTGTTAGCAATGATCTAGCCATGTGTCGGCAATATTTACAGCCGTTTGTTGGCAATGTTTATAGCCATTTGTTGGCAATTGTATATCCCTTATGTGACGTCTTAGCTAGCAATCTGTTACCATTTAGGGGCACGTGTAGGATCGTAACCGATGTAGAAAGTAGTCCTACAACGTGTTTATGACATGTGATGGATAGGAGTCATAATGGCCGTCGAGATAACCCAGACTGTAGGAGCCGTGATGGTGGAATATGCGTGTCGTGTTCGCCAATCACGTGTGTAGTCTCCTGGAGCATGTGTGTCCGTTAGTCTCCCGTCAGGTACTGGTGTGTGTGATAAACATATACTTGTATATATTTGAGATGATGAGCTATGATTGTACCTGTGACAGTGTCCAGAGTGTGATCAGTCCCTATATCCTTCTTTGGCACGTGTCGCCTATTATTCTTCTTCGGCATGTATCACCAACTACTATTTATTTACATGTGTTATAAGCTATTTCTTTCAGGCGTGTGTCGCCGAATATCTTTTTCATTGGCGTGTATTGCCAACTAATATTCATTGATATAAATTGCTTATTTATTTTTGTGTTGCCTATTTATTCTTCTTAGGCATGTGTAAAGACCTGCCTTTTTGGCCATCGAAAGTGACACCGAACACTACCACTGTGTTCAAATGTCGTGCATCCAATCAACAAAACGACAGATTAGGGTAAATAAAAAGAAAAGAGAACAGAGAAAAACATAATCTCACAGCGGAATCGACAACATATAATATAACACGGACAGTAGAAACCGTCACTTCAAAAATACGATGTATATCAGAGTTAAAAACAAACCTTATTAGCTGGACAGTTATAAAATCTTGACCATATAAATGCTGATAAGGATACTATATAATACAGCAGAAAATAAAATACTACGATAGGTGAATCTCCAGCTCTCCTCCAAGATCTCCATAACACCAAAACTAACCGGAGAAAATATTCGGTCCGATCCGAGCATTATAATAAAATAACATGCGGATTAGTCTAGAAATACTAGCATGAGATATCTCAAATAATGGGGAACATATAACAGTTCCGTGAGACCACGCCACCAACGCAGAACGAGTTTTTACTTCACAAGAATAACATCAATACAGGCAAGAGCATAAATGAACATCAGGGAATAAATCCAAATATGAATGGGCATAATTAATATTATAAGCAGACTTGAAAGAATGGAAATAGCCCGAGTAAAATCCAAACTGGACAGAGTGGATAAAACAAGGAAATAGTCCAAATTTAATAGAATGAACTAAATACGATGACATTCCAAACTTGATAGAATGGACCAAATCAATACTTAAAAGCCGTGAAGAGGAGTTGGCTCTACTTGTGGCAATTTAAAGATAAACAGATTCAAGGTTTTTGAATCAAATAAGGAAAATAATTTCCAACAAATGACGAGGAAGGTGCATCCCCCTTGGAGTATACCTCTAGTAATATACTACTGGGAAACTCATATACTCCGTGACACTTCTCGGAAACCTCTAAGACGGACCTTGCCAGACCTTATCGAGTATCCGAATAATTCCACATCTATGTGAAAAATCGAATCCAAACTAGATGAGATGTGAAAATACCTTAATGGGAGCAACCCCACATAACTTGGCCCCCTCTCGCGCTTTTGGTTTAGTCATTTTCCGACGAAGGATAGCAACGCTCAACGGAGAATAAATCATCTTAGAATGATGATAATAAATTAGCTAAAGTAACCGATAGCTGAGATACCAACTATCGAGGATATAAAACGATCGTATATGAAAATTAAGTCTTGTATACTTATTACCACTCATTGAATTCAAACTTGTACTATTTTTTGGTTAACAATAATACCAGACAAGTCAAGATAGTGTTACCTCAAAGTCATGTCCAACGGTTATTCTTAACTTTTGAAATAGCGACAAGTTTACGTCTTCGATGTTTAGTGCTAATTATACAAAAAAATCGTTTCCATATAAGTGATTCGCTTTATAGAAATAATTCATTTCCATAAACGAATCAAACCTTTTCTTTTAAAAGCGAACTGAACTTGTGCTTGATTCCATATTACAACATTGGTAAAACATTTTTAGAAATACTCTTTCAAACCGTTCTTTTATAAGGAAACATTTATAATACTAAGTGAATTAAAACAAGGGTCAAAAACAATTGTCGATAAAACATTGTTTACTCTAAACCCAAAAAAATTTCACACTTAGTTTTATTTATAAATAATTCTTTTTAAAGGATTTTCTCATTTATAAACTATTATTTATAAATTTTGAACAATATTCATTATCTCAAATGTTTATAGAAGTGTTAAGCCTTATTTAATTAATTGCTTAACCCATTGCTTTCTTATTATAATTAGTACCTGATTGTAAAAGTTAAGAGAATAATTTTTCCATGTGCTCGACCCCGAAGGCCTAAATCAACATCAGATTGACACCCAAAAGATTATCCAACTTAAGATCCTAATAATCGAGTTCCAATTCCTTTTTAACTTACCCAAAATTTTCCTTTATCTTATCAAAAATTTTATGTAATCGTTGACAGGTATCCGGATTTTCTTTTAATGAATAAATCATTTATCTTTGTATAAAATAGTTAATTATATCCATAACACTTTCATTAAATCAATAATTTATCTTTAAAAAAAATTGGTTAATTTACTTTAAACTCATTTATTAAATCAGTTAATTAACTTGAATATTATATGTTAAAGATTTATTAAATCCAAATAATCATTAATTAAAATGAATAATTACTTTGAATATCATTAATTAAAATGATTATTAATTTTAATTATCGTTAATTAAAATAATTAATTAAGTTCAATAAATTAATTGGATTAACTAAATTCAAACCTTATTAGTTAAAACGATTAATTAAAACATCATCTGTCAAAATGATTTATTTAACTATATAACATCATTAATTAAAATGATTTAACTAAATTCCAATATCATTAGTTAGAACAATTAATTAAATTTAAAACAATCATTAATTAAAATGATTAATTAAACTCAAGAAATCATTAGTTAAATGGTTAATTAAAGCTTATCTCCTTTAAATCAAAGATAAACCAATTTAAAACATCATTTATTAAATTGGTTAATCAATCTCAAAATCATTAGTTAAAATGATTAATTATTTTAAATTATCACTAAACAAAATGATTAATGAATTTTAATATTCTGTTTTGCGAAAACACAAGCTCAAGTTCATACGACAATGTTTTTGGGACGAAATTGAATAAATGTCGATATAGCGAAATTGTTATAACGACACTTAACAAATTAAATGAAATATCAGGATTTATTTTTATCAGCCATTATTATTACAACATACGAATGTAAATAAATAATAATGGGCGAGAAACCCCTCATGGTCTCTTTACAGATTTTCCCTATAAGCAATAGTTATGGATAATACATACATACATACATACATACATACATACCTACATACATACATATATATAATCATATAGGTTCATAACGATCAAATTAATATGTCATCCATTTTTCAAATGAAAATTCAAACAAAAAAGCAATCGAACAATTTAACTAACATCCAAGTAATTAATAAACGTTATAATGTCATAGATATGATATAATAAAACTGAATGTGAGTTAAACTCACATTGATTTTCGTTTTCGCCGAAACGTTCCGATTTGGACTAAAACCGAACGGTCGTCCTATTTTGACATAAATTCCAACAAGCTCCAAATCAAACCAAACCAACTCCATCGTGTAGATTTCGACGACACGAATCAAATGCAAAAAAATGTGTTCGAATCCGACCTCGTATGAGTAAGATGTACATTTTATAAGTTATCGATAAATTAAAATTATACAACTATATTTTAATTACAAGTTTACCTTTCTTCCTATCTTCATCTTCCCCAATGCCTCAAACATGCACAGATAACACAACCCATCACCCAACATACACGCATACCCAACAACCACCGAAAACCCAACGAAATGAAAATTCGACTTCGCCAACAAGTCGAGCTTCGCAATCTCCACCACACCGACCCAACAAACTCCCTTTCGCACGCCTCAGGTGAAACGCGACCTAATGGGTCCACCCACTGCCCCTGAATGACACGAGCACCAAACGACCACCGCGCCTCCTAGAACTTCGGCCAAAGCTGCTCTTTGCTGCTCTGAATCTAAATCTAAGCTCCATTTGTCGAATTGATGACCACAAACTCCACAAACCTAACCCTAGTTCGACTGCCTTATGGTCGAGCTTTCAAAATGGCAGCCGCGACTTCTCCTAGGCATATGGATTTGAAGATCTCCTCGAGTTGAGATTTTAAAACTTGTTACATGATTTTTGGAGGTGTATATCACCATATTTTGATTTTTGAATTCCATGTTTTAAAAGAAAAGCCCTGTCTATGTTTACAGACATTGTTTATATAGAGTGGAGAGGTAAGGGAGAAGCATGGACCTTAGAACATGGGGCATGGGACTGGGTATGGTAGAAATGGTGGATATGTACATCTATCTATATATATATAACATTGATTTTATTTAATAAAATATTCAACATAACATACCCAAAAATCTCGAACTCCAAACAAGACATGCTGTCTGGCGTTCTATATGTTATACCCCTATTACAAATGCAATGGAACAAGTCTCGAGCTCTGATTCGATCGTATGCAGAAGATAGCTTTTTAAACCCAATTATTATATTAAATTTTCGATGCTAATTTCTACGCATTTCGAACTCGGATGACCAAACGATTCGTCTGATTGCCATGAAATTTGGTGGCGTATTATAATTAACTATTACGGATCCAATGAAAGTGGTTTTGTCAAAATCCATGACTGTGCCCCGAAAGGCTAATTTCACAGATTTAAATATCGTTTTATCTTCTAATTTTCATTATTTATCCGATCTATTCATATTTGTAAATAAATTTACAAATTGAATTCACCAATATTATTTATTAATTAGAAGGAGTTGAATAAAATTATTAAATCCATTTAATTGACATTCAATTCGTAATTAAAATATTCAAACATTCACTATATTTGAATTATAAGTTATTAAATTTCAAAATCCAATTATTTAAATATTTATAATTAATTAAACATTTAAAATCAAATGACTAGAATTTTGGGTTGTTACATTCTCCCCCCTAAATGAATTTCGTCCCCGAAATTACCAAGGAAGAAATTTTTTCCCAACCCTTAAGTTTAAAACTAATAATTAAAATGAGTTATTAAAACTTATTTTCAAAACAAATTAGCTGGAATAGATTCCAAAGTTCCGAGTCTTTTAAATTCGTTCACCTATACTAACTAATTTCTCACGTTCATTCATTCCCAGGTATAACTCAAAAACCAAATTTTTAGTTATCAAAAATTTTCCAAAATTCTAAAAAAAATTCTAACTCTTAAATTTTATGGAAAATTTCACCAGCGTCTCCTTTGCGCGGCTTGATCAGAACAACTACAATTCGCCTCTATGGGCTCCAGACCAATAAAAGAAAACAAAAGCCAAGCGGCCTTCCATATATTTGGCATAAAATCATCAACCAATTATTATTTTTTTAAATTTATTATGTACATTTTTGCGTTTGATTTATATTTTTGGCAGGTAACTTATTGTCTCTATGCACATGCAGATGCGCAAGAAGTCAAGTAGGAATCTCTTACTTCCCTGTACTTACATAATCTAAAAGAAAATTTGGCTGACAAAAGCAATATGATGTAACTCTTCATGCATAAATTATCATGATATAAATCCACATGCAATCAACCATCCATATCTCAATCATAATGCGAGAAAACAAGAGGATATTCTATAATAGATGCTATGCATCCAATAATCTTAAATGATAAATTTAGATCTAAATACTCGAGCTTTTTTTATTCAAAAATTTATTTTCAAATTTCTCAGACAAGAAAAATCGAAGATCAAAAATCAAAATGACAAGGAGGGGATTTCTCCTAATAAAATATGGTGAAACTCTAGAATCAAAATAACATGGAGCATCCAGTGATATTTTGGTTCCTCCAAAAACATGTACTAGAGTGAATAAATATCATTCCTTTCCTAAAATCTTAAAAAATCTCTTTTTCAAAATCATAGGGATTTAGGTACTTATAACAACAATTAAAAATTCTTTATCTATAAATTTAAACTTTATAGACAATGGTATATGAAATCACACAACCAATCAATTCAATTCAATTAAATCAATTCAATCAAATTCCATGAAGGAATAAGTTAACATCAACAGTCAATCAAATTCCATAACGGAAAACTTATCACTTAACATTGTTTCAAAATGTCAAATGACTAGCAAACAAATCTTAACTTAAGTTCAAAACTTTCTTGATTGTCCAAAAATATAGATAATTATCTAAGCGTACCGTTTTGCTCATTAGCCTTTGGTTATTGTTTAGAAGATTATCCAAACTTACTCGTACAAAATGGAAAGTTATACTCTATATTTTATTAGTTTCTTAATTATATTAAATTTTTTTCCTAAATCACTTATACTTTTACTTAGTATATTATTTAATACTAAAATTATTCATGAATTATTTCATAAATTCTCGCCCAAGTTTAAAAATATTTTATAAAGTTATTTCTTTATAAGACATCAAATAATAACTTATTTCCACTTTATTTACTTGTATAATACTCTTCTATATCCTAAGAGCACATACAAATTATATTTTACTCTCCACAATTTAGATGAAGATCTAATCAAAATTTAGGACTTTTAAAACCGAGTCAACTTCTCGACCTCTTTAATTTAGAGTGTTAAAAGATATTTATGGGTTGACCCAATCAATAAGTAGTTTACACTACTAAGATGTTTTTACACAATTATATGGTTCTAATAAAACAATGTTTATCAAAACCTTATTATTTAATTTAACCCAATTTACTTGTTTCTAAATTACCCCTTTTTGTCTAAGGGTAAAATCTCATTTATCAAAACAATTTCTTACTTGAAATACTTTTTATTTTGGAACCAATTCCCTTTAAGGGAACTTAAAAATTAGATACCCAGTTTTAATTTCAGAAACTCTTTCTTTTGAAAGCATATTACATATATTTTTATATGAAATAACTTCATACGATTTTTTAATTAAATCTCACTTTGGGTTTATTTGGATTTGAACTCATTTCTATCGCACAATGATAAAGAGGACAATTTACTAAGTACTCCACAATGTTCATTTAAGTAAACATCTGATCGTCACTTAGAAGATTATTCAGATTACCACAAAACTAATCGAAACAATTTCCTCGTAATTATCCCAAAGAAAACCATTCCATTTAAAATTTTACTTCCCAACATATTTTCTACTTTTAAATACCTTCAAAAGTACCGCTATTTCATTTCTCAAAAATCCTTCGCAATTATTCTCAAAAATTCCGGGATTTAGATTCAAAAATCTTTTTTAGACAAGTTTTATAAACTAAATTTATATAAAATTTCCTTTATATAAAAATCATTTCATATTATAATAATTCCTCTTTATTATAATAGAATTATCTCGAATACTTTTCTCTAAATATCTTATCCCACTATTTAGATTATATTAAAAACTTTTTATTAAATTTTAATCCTTAACCCATCATTATTAAGTGGTGAATTTTCAAGTTAGCATTTTCTCCGCATACCTTTACAGTCAAATTGTGAAAATTAATTCACAAAGGGTTCGTTTTTTAATCAAAGCGATAAATGCTGCTGAATAAACCGAGCACAATTTAACAATTAACAAACAACAGTCAATGCTTATTTAAATTAAGCATCACTGAACAACAATAGTGATAATAAATAAATATTATCATATCCAAACATTTATACTTTATAACTATGTAAAGTTTTGAAAAAATTTCCTTTATAATTATGAAATATAATCCTAGCCAAAATATTTAATTTGCCAAATTTTCAAAAATTCAATACCATGTCGTTAGCCTTGGTCGAGTGTCTAGAAATCCCTATCGATACCGTGGCGTCCCACGTATCGATCAGAATTCATAAAAACTCAATAGACCAATTAACATAATACGTTTTTATAACATTAAAAAATTTGCTCTCGTATACATAATACTCTCAAACTCATTCTAGAGTGTCGCTTACCCCATCTCTAATGAGCCAAACCCTACTAAAGCCAAGGTTCTTGCTTAACCTTCAGCTCTGATACCATGCTGTAACGACCCACCTTTTTGACTATCGAAAGTCGACATCGAACACTACCAGTGTGTTCAAATGTCGTGCATCCAATTGACAAAAGGGCAGACTATTGGGGTAAATAAAAAGAAAAGAACAGAGAACAGAGAAAAACAGAATCCCATAGCAGAATCGACAATATATAATATAATAGGGACGGTAGAAACAGCCACTCTAAAAATACAGAGTATATCAGAGTTAAAAACAAACCGCATCAACTGGACAGTTATAAAATCCTAACCTTACAAATGCTGATAGGGATACTATATAATACAACAGAAAATAAAATGCTACGATAGGTGAATCTCCAGCTACCCTCTAAGTCTCCATAACATTAAAGATAATCTGGGAAAATACTCGGTCTGACTCGAGCATCATAATAAAATAACACCCGGATAAGTCTGGAAATACCAGTATGAGATAACTCAAATAATGGGTAACATATAAAAGTTCTATGAGACCACACCGCCGGTAACGACCGTGATTTTGAATTACTGTCGGAGTAAATATTTTAAATAGAAATTTTTAAACTGAAATTTGAAAAAAAAAGGTGCAAATCATTTGCAAAGTCAGTGCATACTCCAAGTGGTACAGGTTGAAATGTGATGTAATTGCCTTTCACGCGTAATAAAGTGAAGCATTTTTTTTTGGTTTGATGTCACTTTTATTTTGAAAGCAAATTTGCCTTCACGTGCGTGAGTAGTAGGCCATTTTAAAATAAGAGTTGGAACATTTTTGCTGGATACCACTTATTTTATAAAAACAGTGTGAACACCTTGCTGCCACATAGTTTTGTAAAGAAAAAATTGAATGTGCAGCCATCATCTTTTAGTACAATTGTGTCCTTCTTTTCTACTAGGGCACGTCTGCAATTCCATGCAATTGTATCCAAAATACATCCCAATACTTCATTTTGACTTATACACATTTTAAAGGAGAAAAGTTGCACTGCATCATTTTTTTTCCATCATCGTTCCAGTAGCTCTGCAAGTGTTAGGGGCGGTTCATATTGCTTGCTTCCTTTCCTTTGAATATTGGTTGTTAACAATTTTGGAACAAGAATTTGAGGTGAGTGAAAAACTCACGCTTCTAATCTAATTTAAAAAAAAAACTATGTTGTCCAGATACATTTTTGTTTATTTCCTTTTTGTGCAAAGCTGTAGCTTTGAAACCAAGTTCAAGCTATTATTTTTACCACTTCATGTTGCGTGCACAGATGTATGGCATTACGTGTGTATCATATATGTACGCAAGTTTAAAGTGCAAATTTAAAGTGCATGTAGTACATAAAGCAGTTTGTATGTTGCCTCTTTCTTTCTATTGTTCGGTTCTTTCCATTTGTTAAGTATACTGTTCGGTCCTTTGATGCTAAATATTTTATGCAGTGGTCCATTAATATAATGGTAAAAAAAGGCATTATAACCATGAATATTCAGCATTATAGTTCCTAAATAACCATACAATAATTTATAAATGTTGAACGGGCAGTTCATCTGGTGGGTACAAATATTGATAAGATCAGAACAACATCCGTCTGCTTGTTTCAATAGATTAATAATTGCATAATGCACATCGCTATCATCTGAATTTACAAAATAATTGAATAGGTACTTGTGCTTTTATAACAAATGTAAAAGCCTAGATAGAGTGAATCCATAGTGAATAAATCCAAGTTGCTGTCATACGAATGAATTTGCAAATGGTTGTATAGTCATTTGCACTAAAGAGGAACAAAAGTGTTGGCATTGTCTAGTGCCAGGCACTATGGGCTCAAAATGAAACCTGTTAACTACCACCAAATCATAGTCATGGATGCAGCTTGCTTTCACATGTTTATGTTTAACTATTCTCTCTTATATATCTCTAACTACCCTTACTTTTCTAAGTTTTTTTATTTTCTTTACTACACAGAAAACCAAATTTCGTCTGTGAACACCAAGAAAGTATGTCTTTTCCAAACACGCGCTTCTGATATTTGTTATTTGTTATAGAATTGTCAATTCACACCAAATGCATTGAGTATGCTTTTTTACTAGTCCATAATTAATGTTGCGACCTTGATACAGAAAATGCCATTGATGTTCTATCAATTTAACTACTATTATCTTTAATTTTGCATAACAGTTCACTTCTACATATCAGGGACAAATTAATGTTGTGGAGATAAACGGATAATTAATTTATTTTGAACCGGCGTTTCGTTTTAAAACGAATTTTGTTGTCGTTATTTTTATAATGAATTTTTACGCCGGTATTATATTTTTGAAGCGTGTTGTTTTGATGACATTTTTTTGACGAATAAAAATTACTGTTGTTTTGGCTTCAGTAACCGTCAATTTTAAAGTGAATTTTCAAGCGGCTATCCCGCAACACTGTTTTGATATCCGTTTTTACGGTGTTTTGTGAAGCGCAATTTCCTCGTCGAAATTGCTATAGTTGTTGCGGTTTTAATCACGTGTTTTAAAAGTCATTTGAAAATAAGATCGTTTTCAAAAAATTTACAGTTTGCATTTTCAAAAGAATGAGGAAGCGATTTAAACGCTTCAGCAAAATTGAGGACTATAAACTCTTACTTTTACTGATTCGCTTAATTCCGGACTTGTCCGTTTGAGAACATAAAATGTTATTTTTATAAAATACACAATTTTGCAATTTCAAGGAAACGATGAAGAGATTTAAACGATTTAGCAAAAGTGCGGAGTATGGAACCACACTTTTACTATTTCGGTTAATTCCGGACTCGTTAATTGAAATATTTGCTGGGGACTTGCTGTTTGAAGCTTTTGATGACTTTGTTGGGCTTTCGAGCCACTCTGCTGGACCTTCGGGTCATATGATGGACCTTCGGGTCATATGTTGGACCTTCGGGTCATTTGTTGGGCGCCAAAAATTATAGTACTTGGTAGGCTTCGACCATATGAGATGCACGTGCGGCGTAGCTAAAACTCGCCATCTGCTGGGATCGATCCACTTTTATGTTGATTTTTCTAGTGTTCTTATTTGATTTCAAGATTTTGCGACTGCAGATTTTTCTAGTTATCTATTTTGATTTCTAGATTATGCGTATTGCTGTTTTGAATTCAATTGTGAATTTGAAAGTTGATTTTGATGGTGTTTAATGAGATTCTCCATTTAAACTATGTCGATTATTATGTTGTATAGTCTCATCCGAGACTATAATTTTGTGTATAGTCTCATCCGAGACTATAATTTTGTGTATAGTCTCATCCGAGATTATAATTTTGTGTATTGCTGTTTTGAATTCAATTATGAATTCGAATGATGATTTTAATGGAGTTTAATGAGATTTCTTCCTTTAAACTATGATGATTATTTATGTTGTATAATCTCATTCGAGATTATAATTAATTGCATAAGTGTGTTTATCATACACTTATCTCTGAAGTTTAAATTAGACTGATCCGTTTATTATTTTCTCTTAAATAATACTCGGGTCAGACCGAGTTATTTCAAGATAATCACTATCTCTGATTCAGTTGCTGCTTCAGCTTTTGGGATTCCACATCATCTTTTGTCTAGACTTCGAGGTGTACTTTTGGTGTATTGACTCTCGTCTCATGTATGTATTGATGGAGATGTAAATGTACATTTGGTACATGGGAACTATCGATTGTTGTAGCATGTATCCAGACTTGTCTTCCGCTATATATCTGATATTTCTGATCGGATGTGATTATAATATCTGTGTTGTTTTTATTATGAGTTGTTCTGGATTTTCTTTAGCCACCGTAGTTTCGTTTTAGATTTGGATTGAAATTATATCTTTGGGAGTAATTTACACAACTCCTATCGAGGTAATCAATACTCGTCTAAGGCATAACTTACGGATGGTCGCTTCTAACAAGCCTTATTCTTCGCAATAGCAGATGTTATTCCTTATAAAAACCTTTGTTATTGTGACCATAGAGGTGAGGCGTTACAGCTTGGTATCAAAGCTGAGATTCAGAAAAAATTATAATAAACACGGAACAGAAGTAGAATGGAACATGTGTTACAACTATTCGAGGGTCTTAGTCGTGCCTTTCTAATTTATTCCTTCGTTGTTCTTAAAATTTTATCTTCTTTAACAAGTTGGGATATGCCTAGGAATATATCTCATATTTCCATAGTATTCCATTGTTAAATTCCTTACCGATCTTACTCGTAGTTCCCTTGAGTTAAAACAAGGAAAGTCCTCTGTTTCTGATTTTGTTGTATCTTTCGAGGCCTTGTCCAAATACGGAGTTGATTATCTTTTTCGTAGTTGTCCTAAGCCTCGCATTTGCCGCTATTGCAAGAAAGTAGGTCATTGGGTTTCTGATTTTCCTACTGCTCCTAAGGGTTTCAAATCGGGGAAGCTTAATGTTGATAAATCTTCTAGTGATTCTTCTCAGTCCAAAGGTATTCCTCCTTCTGTTTTGGAAGGTTTTATTTTAATTCATGGCCATTCTATTAGAGTTCTTTTTGATTGGTGCATCACATTCATTCGTATCAAAGGATCTTGTTGAGGTTATTCCTTTGGATGTTGTTAGTCTTTGCGACCCTTTGAGGATTGTGAATCCTATTGGTGGATCCGCTACTCTTGGTTTGTTATGTGTTGGTGTTGGTATTATTCTTTGTGGTTTTTCCTTTCATGCGAATCTGCATGTTATGGATCATCTTGGTTTTGATATGATTATTGGGAATGGATTGGCTCGTCCGTTATGAAGTTCAAATCCTATGTCCCGAAAGAACTTTATATCTTAGGCATCCCGATGCTTTCGAGCAGTTATCTATTATATTTTGAAGCATGGACCATACTTCGAATGCTCTTATTTCTTCCTTCGAATCGGAGGATGTCATAGATAATATTCCGGTTGTTATGATTTTTCTGATGTCTTCATGCCTAATTTCGTGTTACCGCCGAATAAGGCAATTGAGTTCCGTATTGATCTTGTCTCTGGTGCTCATCCTGTCAGTCGTCCTCCCACGAGGGTGTCTTCTAAGGAAAATGAGAAACTCAAGCAACAATTATCTGAGTTGGAAGCCAAACGATTTATTCATTCTAGCTCATCTCCTTGGGGGGCCGCCGTTGTCTTCGTTAAGAAGCCAGATGGTACTCTTAGGCTTTGCGTTGATTATCGCAAGCTTAACGAGCTCACTATCAAGAATAGGTATCCATTTCCTAGGATCGATGACATGTTCGATCAATTAAGTGGCGCTAAGCTCTTCTCCCAACTCGATCTTGCTACCGGTTTTCATCAGTTACGAGTTGCGGAAGATAGCATTCCACTTACCGCATTCCGCAGTCGTTATGATTCTTATGAATGACTTATTATGTCATTCAGTTTTCCCAACTTAGTTCATCCATTTTATGAATCGAGTATTCTACGAATATCTTGATGACTCCATTGTGTATTTATTGATTTTGGATGAAAACATCAATTTAAAATTTTGCAAATTTTTTTCATAAGATTTATTTACAAGTAAAATTGGATTTGTGTTTATCAAATAGAAGATGATTTTGTGATTGTATTGCCCATTGAGTGCTTTAAGAATTCTGGTCGATGCGCTTGATCAACGTTATCGATAGGAATCTCCTAAACGCTTTGATGAGACAGTTTGACATAATAAATTGACCTAAAAAAAGTAAATTTTTCTAGAAAATGATTTCATAAAGATAATTGTAATTTTGGAAGTTTTAGCTTTTCAGGAAAGAAGATTATTTGAAAGAACTCTTTTCCGATACTCTTATCCTTGTGATTCCCGAAGGGAACCAAGACTTCATTGTTTGTACCAATACTAGCCGTATTGGTTTCGGTGCTGTTCTCATGAAAAAGGATAGAGTAGTTGCCTATGCTTCTAGACAACTAAAGCCTAACGAGATTCGTTATGCTACTCATGATTTGGAGTTAGCCACTATAGTCTTTGCTCTAAAGATTTGACGGCATTATTTATTGGGCGAGCGTTTTATTCTCTTCACTGATCACAAATCTCTGAAGTATCTATTCACTCAGAAAGAACTTAATATGAGGCAACAGCGTTGGCTCGAATTTCTTGCTTCATATGATATTGATATTCAGTATACCCCTGGTAAGGGTAATCGAGTTGCTGATGCTCTTAGCCGTAAGTTGTTGTTTCCATGATGCTAGCAGAGTGGAATATGTTGGAAGCTTTATCTCATTGTGATATTAAAGACCGTCCTTCAGTTTCTGATTCTCTCGTGCTTTTATTTAGCATGGAAGCTCGTCCTAGTTTGTTGGATCGTGTTGCTGATGCCCAGAAACAAGATCCATATATTGCTTATCTTATTCAGAGTTGTAAATCGGAATCCCGAAGTGATGATCTAAAGGATTTCAATATTGATGTTCATGGTTGTATTCGAAAGAAGGGTAGGTTGATCGTGCTTAATGTTTCTAATCTTAGAAATGACATTCTTGAGGACTGTCATCGTTCTAAGTATACTATCCACCCGGGTAGTAGTAAGATGTATGCTGATATGAAACGCTTATACTATTGGGAAGGTATGAGGCGTGATGTTGCAAGTTATGTGAGTCATAGCATGACTTGTCAACTTATTAAAGCAGAACACCATCGTCCTAGTGGTCTTTTGCAGCCTCTTGAGATTCCATTATGGAAATGGGACCAGATTTCTATGGACCTCATTGATGGTCTACCTCATTCGAGGTCGAGCCATACTCGTGTTTGGGTAATTGTTGATCGATTGACTAAATCAGCCCATTTTATTCCTATCAAGTCCAATCAGACTGCTTCTTGACTTTGGTGGTAGTTAGGAAGACCACTTATCTCTTGTTGAATTTTCTTATAACAACATTTTTCAATCCTGTATCGGTATGGCTCCTTTCGAAGCCCTTTACGGAAAACTGTGTCGATCATCATCTTGTTGGTTGGAATCGGGGGAAAAGTTAGTTCTCGGCCCTGATTATATTCATGAATCTTCTGAGAGGATTGATATTATTAGACAGAGAATGAAAGAGGCTTAGAATAGGCAGAAACCTTATGCCGATCATCGTAAGAAGCCTTTGGAATTTTCTGTTGGCGATCGCATATTGATTCGTATTTCTCCGATGAAGGGTGTGGTGCGTTTTAGTATCTCCGGGAAATTGGCTCCTCGATATATTGGACCGTTTCCTATTACGGAATACATTGGCCCTGTTGCTTATTGTGTATCGCTACCTATTCAGTTTTCGGGAAATCATGACGTATTTCATGTATCCCAGCTTCGTCGATGCCTTCGAGATTCAGATTCTATTATTGATCCTCATATGTTGCAAGATCTTGAGATCTCACCCGACTTGTCTATGGTGCAAAATCCTATTCGTGTGCTAGCTTCGGAGGTTAAACGCCTTCGGAACAAAGAAGTCCCGCTTGTGAAAATTCAATGGTCTGTAAACCCCAAAGAATGCACTTGGGAAACCAAAGAATTCATCGAGCGTTTTATCCGGGTTTCCTCTCCTCTTCGGGTGGGGGTGAGCATTCTTATCCATCTTTTCTATTTTAATCTTTGTTGTGATAATTATTTGTGTTATTGACTGCTTCTAGTATGAAAATTGCGGGGATGCAATTTTTATAAGGGGGGGAGTCTGTAACTACCGTGATTTTGAATTACTGTCGGAGTAAATATTTTAAACAAAAATTTTTAAACTAAAATTTGAAAAAAAATGGTGCAAATCATTTGCAAAGTCAGTGCATACTCCAAGTGGTACAGGTTGAAATGTGATGTAATTGCCTTTCACGCGTAATAAAGTGAAGCATTTTTTTTGGTTTGATGTCACTTTTATTTTGAAAGCAAATTTGCCTTCACGTGCGTGAGTAGTAGGCCATTTTAAAATAAGAGTTGGAACATTTTTGCTGGATACCACTTATTTTATAAAAACAGTGTGAACACCTTGCTGCCACATAGTTTTGTAAAGCAAAAATTGAATGTGCAGCCATCATCTTTTAGTACAATTGTGTCCTTCTTTTCTACTAGAGCACGTCTGCAATTCAATGCAATTGTACCCAAAATACATCCCATATTGTATATACCCACCTAGTAGTGGATGACCCATATTGTATAATTATATATGTACGTGATGTAGGAAAATAGGTTGGAGGGATCCAACAGGATTCCTCACCACTGTTAATTTTATTTACATACATATGTGCTGATATATATAAGCTGTAATGCGGGGGAGCAGGGTAGAGGGATCAAATGGGATTCCTCGCTATTGTTAATTTATTTCAATAAAATTCCTCTTATATGATTTTGAATATGAAACCTGATTGTGGACACCGTGGTTTATGACATTGTTATATGTTCAACATTTAAACCTTATAGTGATAGAAAATTAATATCGATATTGGTCAAACATTCGGTAGCTATTGGCCTCAATTAATATTTTAAAAATACTATAAATTGCCCTTTGAGTTGGAATTGGTTTTTGAGATAGGAAATGATTTTAAAATCCAAATTTGGGTTTTGAAAATATTTTGTTCTAAAAGATTTAATTTCTATTTTATTCTAACCTTTTTATCTATCTTTTTCTAAGTTATTTATTTATATCTAATATTGTTTTAAGATTAGTTTTATTTAATATTGTTTTAAAGTTTTTTATTTTTATTAATATTGTTTTTAAAGTTATTTATTTATATTTAATATTGTTTAAGGTTGATTATTTATAAGTAATATTGCTTTAAGGTTATTTATCAATATGTTAATATTTTAAGATTGATTATTCAAATAATTAATATGTGTTGAAATTAATAATAATGATTTATTAATACTGTTTTAGAAATTAATTATTATTATTTATAATAAGGTTGAAATAATTATTAGTGTTTTTAGTAATAATGTATTTGAAATTATGGATTATTATTTAAGATGTTTAAAAGGTTAAAAATTAATATTTATTTATTTATTGTAACGACCCAAAATTTGACCACTTTAAAATATACTATTTAAAGTGATTTTAAATATGAATTAAGTAAGGTTATATGATTCAAACAAAATTAGATAGGGTTTGGGAAGAGAAGTATACACAAAAATAGTAACATTTGCCTATATCGACAAAAGTGACAAAATGTTGATTTTAGAAAAGTAAGTTTCAATGGTTAAATAAATTATTTTAATTAATTTATGAGTGTTTATATTTTTAAATAACATTATACAAATTTATTTTTAAATTTGATTTACATAAATAAATGGTTTAACCAAAACGTCAAAATGTGATCGTAAATATTTTATCGAAAATCAACGTTTTGTCGATTAAAAGTTGTCGCAACGTCATCGCACCTTTATTTTGTTATATAGGAACATATATTCAAATAATGTAAGTATTAATTAATTCACTAATCAAGTTTACTTTTACTAAACATACTTAGAAAATTTTAGAATATATTAACAAAAAGTAAGCATAAAAAGACAAAAAAAGTACAAAAGTCAAAAAGTAAAACATCAAATCAAAGAAACATAATTATTACTTTTTTTAGCTAAAATCTAAGTGAAAATGACATAAAGTAATGATTTGAAATGTGATGTTAAGTGTTGAAATAAATAAGATTACCTTATAAGTAAGTAAGGGTATTATGGTCTTTTTACAAAATATTATTTTAATCCAAAACTTTTCTATAAATAAGACCATCATTCTTCCACTTTGTTTTACACATTTCTACATTTTCTTCTTCTTCCTTTCTCAAGCTTTCTAAAAGCTTCTCTAATGGCTTCTTCTCTTCCATTTCCTTACTAACTTTTTCAAAACCATATCAAACAAAGTCAAAACACCACCAAACTTTGCCAAAGACCTTAGAATACAACTAAAACATGGTTTAGCATCTAAGAAGTGAATAAATGATGGAGGAAGGGATGAAATAGGGTGAGGCCGAACTATCAAGAAGGAGGAGCAAGTTTGTGAAGCTCCGGAACAAGAAAAAGAAAAGGAAGTGCCGTCGATTTCATTCCAAGGAGCTTGGAGCAAATTTAAGGTGCTGCGGAAGCTCTGCTGGATTTTCGGGAGTTTGGAAGAAGAGGTCGATAGCATAAAGCAAAAGAAATAGAGTAGAAGTTGATTAGTTGAAGCAGTTAGTGAAGTATTGTTAGTAAGAATGTTGGTAGGAAGCAAGGTTTTAAATATCGGATTTCGGTTACGTTTCATCTCGGAATTTACACAAGTTATCTCGTATCTCGTATCGGGGGAGATCTCGGACAAGATGAGTACATATTGGCAGTACATCTTGGATTGACATCTCGGGTCTTATAATGCATCTCGGGAATATCTCGGATGTACTTATGTATCTAAAATTGATCTGTCAAAAAATTATTTAACAGTTATAACTTTATTAGTAAAAATAAAAATGGTAACATACTTGATTTACATGGAAAAAGGAATATTTTTAGAAGAGTAGTAGCTTGGTTAGCTTAATTGGTTTGGTAATGATTGAATAATATCCTTTTATTTGAACATAATAAAGAAGTGAAACCTTTCGCCATGACCCATTAAGATAAAAAGTAAAGAATATGTTCAAGAAGTAGGTAAATTATAATTGGAACAATTAGTTTCTTTTGAATCAATATGAAAATAAAAAATATTATGCAAAATAAGAAAAATGTATAATTTCGGATGAGATCTCGGATTGAGATTTTGATCCATATTTCGGGTGAGATTTGAATATCTCGGACGAGATGAGTGTTGAGGGAGATAAGGAGGAGATTTGATGTCTCGTCTCGTTTAAGTGTGAAAAGGAGATCTCGGGCGATATATAGGAGATTTAAAACCATAGTAGGAAGTTAATCGGTTTGGTTAAAGGTGATTACTCTTATTTACTAATAAATCCATAAAATATTTCAAGTTAATTATACGAAAAGTTTGTTATATGTTGAATGATTAAATGTTTGATAACTTGATTGCAAAATTGGTTGATTATATGATTGTTTATGTGGTTGATAACTTGTTTGATAAATGATAAGAGAAATGGTTAGTAATTAACCATATTTAATTTGATGGAAATTAAATCCATAATAATATGTGTACATAGTGATTTAGCCTCTAAATGATTCTAAAAAGAAAGTTGAAAATGATATTATAATATGAAATGAAATGGAATATGAGTTTAAAATATAAAATACTGTTTAAAATGAGTTTAAAATGATTTAGAAATGTTTTATTAACATTTAAAAGTGTTTCCAAGAAGTTTGAAAAGAAATTGAAAAACAAGCCAAAACTAGGCGCGTCGTGTAACGGTAGTTCGCGATTTCGCGCCATAAAAGTTAAATGAGTGTACAAAGTGGAATATAGCTCGGAATTCTTCGAGATAAGAATTTTCCGGTTTACTATATCCATAGTTTTCAAACGAAGAAAGAAAATCAAGATTTCATCAAGTAGATTTTGAAATATATCCAAAACAATTTTCTAAAAACATCGGAGTTTTGCAGTTCGGAATCCAAAAAGGGATTTCTTTATAAATGATATTTTTAAATTTTTTAAAAATATGAAATAAATTTGATAAATCAATTAAAATGGTTTAAAAGTGATTTGGATTGGAAAATATGAATTATCGAATGTTTAAAAGTTGATTTAATCAAATAAGCTTATATAGCACTTTCCGCAGCACTTTTATGCTGCGAATTGTATAACTTTTTGAATGTGAGTTTAAATGTAACGATTTTTCCCAGAATCAATTGTGTATGTTTTTAAAAGGAAAATTAATCATTTTGAAAGATAATTTGGAATCTTACAATCAATTTCAAAATAAAGCTAATAACTGCGTATGCGGAAACGACTAGTACATTTGTCCCGCCTGTGAGATCTGGGAAGATAAAACAAGGTGTTTAACTAAGGTTAGGGATGGAGCAACCAGTGCCCTGAACTTACCTGGCCTATGTTTTCTTTTCTTAGGCGAGGGGTGGAACAGATCGAAAGGAAAGCCCGGATGCTCCAAAATAAATATCAAACCTTTTTAACCCAAGTTAAAATAAAGTGTTATAAATATTTGATAGAATGAAGCGTTGATTTATCATTTATTGTTGTGTTTATTTTGTTAATTGATTGTTTGGATTTCGCTCGACCAGTTTATGAGCAATTAATTATCCATATGCATGGGCTGTGTAGAAAATAATTGTAGGCTAACATCTTATGATTTATTTCATGATTTGACCATAAGGTGTTTAGCGGTAATATTTGGTTTACTTCAATTTAATGAATTGTTTTGAAAATTAGTTTTCAAATGGAAATGTTATGAAATGTTTTCCCTTTAAAATAAATAGAAATGTTTGGTAATGAATATTTTGAAGTTATATTATATAAAAGTGATTTATATAAGAATGGTTTTATAAAAATGTTTTATAAAATGGAAAGAATTTCGAGAACTAAACCCGATGATTTTAAGATGATTTTTTGAATAGATTTGGGAAATGAGAATTATTATAGATTTGAAGGTACTTTGAATATTAGTGTGAAATGATTTATCGCTTCGGGATACAAAATGATTTGTTATGTTACCAATGATTCGGGTAACCCGTAACTAAAAAGTGGGCATGTGTTTTGGTATAGTCCGCTCTTGGAATAGAGGGATATACTTATTTATCGATTGTATTAAGGCTGGGACCCAGTTGCCTTGTTATTGGGAGAAACCTCCTGATCTGGTTGCATATTGTTTGATATGTTTTTATTATATTATTTGGGATTTCCAAATAAACTTTTCAAAAGTGATTTGATTTAAGATCCCGAAGTAAAGTAAAATTTTAATATAAAAGATATATATATTTCAAAAGTTTTGAAATAAGAATTCGAGAATAAAGTCCAAAGAGATAATTTCCGTAAAGGTAATTAGATTTGAAAATCTAAAATTTAAGATTAAGCCTAAGTGGGTAGTTTTGGGAATTGCATATTGTTTGTTGCATCGTAGGCTCCATGAGTCCTATTTGCGGTAGGAGAACTACGTTGGCTTGATCCTGTATCTAATTGGGTACCCAATTAGATAGGGGTACGTAGGCACTCACAAGTGGTAGTGATGCAGCCCCTAAAATAATATAACCCTTTCATGTTTATCTGTTATTGGTTGTTGTTTATCTTGTGTTATTATATCTTTCCTGCTTACTATTTTATTCCGCATTTATATTGTTTATTGAGTTCTCAGGTAAGGATAGTGTTGTCTCTCTCATCAGAGTTGTGCAGTGGTAAATTTATAGTCATTGTATTTGGTATGTATTAAAGCACACTTTGTAGGATTAATAAATAAATTAATTACTCTGATAAGTTATATAATTGAAATTGTATCCTATACATTTAATAATGTTGAATATTCATCAAATATTGTGTATTAAGTTGGTAGTTTCCATTAGTAGTTTTAGACCGGACGGATTTTTTGGTAATTTTAACTGGTCCGAAAATCCGGGTCGTCACACGTATAAGGTTTACTGTTAATAACTATTATTTTATAATAGTGTTTGAAGTAAACGATTATAATTTAATTATAAATGTCTAAGATTTATAAACAGAGTTTATAAAATGATTTGGGTTTTAGAATGGGAGTTTTATAGAATGATTTGGAGCCCTAAAGGGAGGTTAGTTAAAGGATAAAGGAGTTTGTAAATGATTTCAGATATTTATAAAAGAATTTTTAGAAATAGGTATATAGATTTATAAGAAGAGTTATATAAATAGTTGTATGAGTTTATAAAGAGTTTATAAATGGTTTGAAATTTATAAAATAGTTTATAATTGGAAATGGAGGTTGGGTTTCATAAGGGGTTTCTATAAAGATTTTTATAAATGGTTTCACAGATTTATAAAATAGTTTTATAAACGGTTTTTGAGATTTATAAGGGATCTATAAATGATTTTAGGATTGTATAGGAAGGAAATCTTTCTCAGTTTTGTGAATATACTTATAGTGTTAAGATAAGTATATAGATATTTTCTAAGTATTGAAAATATAGGGATTTGGGGGTATATCTTTGTAAAGGTATATGTATACAAGTATTATAAAGTGATTTTAATTAATGAGAAGATTAATTTAAGAGGCTAGTGGTTGCTTATATGCTTAAACAATGTTGATTTTCCCTATACAAATAAATCTCTGGTTTGAATGTTTGTTTATTTGGTAGTTAAATAAAGGGCTATCGAATTTGGACCCAAAACGTAACTTTGGTAATGTCTAGGATAAACATGTGAGTATATGGCACAATCATCTTCGATGTTGTTGTATTTGTGCATATAAATCTCATTCATTCTCCTAGGAAAATGATAAGGAAATCCTTCCACTAATGGTTAGGAGGTGATCCCCACCCTTATCTTTGACTGTTTATTTCCTAAAGAACCGGGATTGAGTTTACCAGAAATCATCAAATGTTGTTTCGAAGAGACCGAGATCAGATATGTTATCAGAAAACCACTTCGATCCAACTCAAGCATTTTGATAAGATGGAGCTCTCAAGCGTTTCATTCAGTCCCAGAACGAATTTGTATGGATGAATGTTGGTATTGCATTGTTGCTTGGAGGGCAGTGTTAGCATTCCAAGTGGAAAGTGCTATATAAAAGGTAATACGTAGCCCTAAACCTCATCAATCGAGAACAACTAAAATAAGGGAGATGCGGTAGGGCTAAGTGGGTCGCTCTCAAGTAGGGTATGACCGTCCCTATCTAGAGTCGATATTATCTCTTATTTGTATGTTTCGAGGCCCATTAATGGAGGGGTGATCATATTCGATACTACTAGTCAAGTGGTAGGCCGGTTCTGTGTTGGCAGAGGATCCTAGCGAGGTCCTCGATGTTATTTTATCTAGAGATGCACTGTGACGGGCGGTACCCTAATAGCCCAGTGATTGTATGGAATCCATTCTCCAATACATGCCTTTACGGTTTTAGTTGTATACTTATTACGTTGGAATTTAATTAATGTAAAAATTTCGGCTATGGTTAATTAGTATTTATATCTTAGATACTATTATAATATCAGATAATTTCATATGAAATGGTTTGGTTATTGCAAGGTAAAAACCCATCTGTGTTTATGTGCAGCATGGTCTTACGAGATACCTTTATTTCAAAGGTTTTTATAACTTTAAAAATTCAATTGCTGGTTTATCAGACTGACTCGGGTGTTATTTTATTAGAATGCTCAGGTCAGACCGACCATATTACAGATTCAGTTTGGATGCTTTGGAGCTTCAGGAGACGAGCTAGAGGCCCATAGATGTATTTGCGTATATTGTTATTTTCCGCTGCATTCATTGTTGTATTTATCATCAATTGCGAGGACAGGTTTTTATAACTGTCCGGGCTGAAAGAAGTTAGTATACTCTGATTGTTGTATGTATATTACCTTTCTTTGTATAAAGATTTATTGTATATTATAGATTATTTGTTCCACTATGAGATTTTGTGTTGTTTGTTTCCTTTCTCTCTTCTTTCTTCTTTCTTCTTCCTTCTTTCTTCTTTCTTCTCTCTTTTCCCCTAACAATGGGTTTTCCGGCATTAGATTGCTCGACACACAATTTAGTGGATGTATTAATGTCGATTTTTAAGGGTCGAAAATATCGAGTTGTTACAACTATATATAGATACCCAGAATAATGTAGTCCGTAATTCTATGTATACTTCAGGTATCCTAATACTCGAATTATGGTTTTCTAGTGAATCTTTCCTGGGTTGCTTGTATATCGGCTAAGTTTACATACAGCATAAGCTATACCTGGTCTAGTACAGCTCATGATATACATGATGCTGCCTAATATACGAGAATATTCACGTTGATAAATGCTATCACCGCTATTTTTGACCCAATTTTGGTTTAAGTCTACAGGTGATTTTGCAACAATTATATTATGCTGCTTAATTTTTTTGGGTATTTTCTCAATATAGTGTGACTGAGATAATACTTATCCTTGTGGAGTTTTATGTATTCTTACTCCAAGGATTACATCAGCAATTCCCAGATCTTTCATATTAAGTCTGACGGAGAACGTATTTTTCGTTGATTTTATTATCTCTTTGTTGCTTCCTAGTATGAGTAGATCATCTACGTACAGACACATAATTACATAATCTTTGTTTGTATTTTTTGGTAAAATGCATTTGTCACGTTCTTTTTTTTGAAATCCATTTGATATCATTGTTTCATCAAACTTTTCATGCCATTGTTTTGGTACTTGTTTAAGCCTATATAAAGATTTTATTAATCTATATACCTTTCCATCATTTCCTGTTTTTAAGAAACTCTCTGGTTGTTTCATGTATATTTCTTCTTCTAGTTTACCATTAAGTAATGTTGTTTTAACATCCATTTGATGTATTTCTAATTCTAATATGGATGTAATTGCCATGAGCATTCTAATGGATATTATTCATGTTACAGGCGAGTATGTGTCAAAGTAGTCCAACTCTTCATTTTACCTATAACCTTGTACCACAGGTCATGCTTTGTACTTGTCTATTGAGCCATTGGGTGTTAGTTTTCTTTTAGATATCCATTTATTACCCAATGCTTTGCATCTTGGAGGTAGATTTACTAATTCCCATGTATGATTATTCATAATGGATTCAATCTCACTGTTAATGGCTTCCTTCTAGAAAGGGGCCTCTGAGAGGACATTGCTTGATTATATGTTAGTGGTTCGTCTTTTAACATTAAGGCATAGAAGTCAGGACTAAAGGTTTTTGAAATACGTTGCCTTTTACTTCTTCCCGGTCCCTCCGATTGTTGATCATTATCTTGTTGTGTGTTTTCACAAGTTTGTTCTTTATTACCCTTATATGGATCATAATTTTCTATTTCTCTTTGCCTCTTTTGGACATTGTGTTCACTAGATTGTTTTAAAGGGTAAATATGTTCGAAAAATCTAGCATTTCTTGACTCAATGATTGTATTATCGTGAATATCATCGATTTCAGACTTATGTACTAGAAATTGATACACAATACTATTTTGTGCATATATTATGAATACATGGTCTACTGATTTTGGTCTGATTTTGAGCTTTTTACGTTTAGGAATTTCAACTTTAGCAAGGCACCCCCACACTTTTAAGTATTTGTATGACGGTGTCTGTTTTCCCAAAGTTCATGTGGAGATTTGGATGTTTTCTTTCTAGGTATTTCATTCAATATGTGATTGGCACTCAAGGTAGCTTGTCCCCAGAATTTTTCTGGCGAACCAAAGCTATTTAGTAAGACATTCGTCAATTCTTTAAGGTTTCTATTTTTCCTTTCGGCGATTCTGTTAGATTGAGGTGAATATGGAGCCGTAGTTTGGTGCATAACACCATTTTAGGCACAAAATTCCTCAAATGGAAATTTATATTCTCCTCCTTTATTGCTCCTTAAAGCTTTGATTTTCTTATTAAGTTGATTTTCAGCTTCAGCCTTATAATTTTTAAACATCTCAAATGCCTCCTTTTTTGTTCTAAGAAGGTATACATAACAATACCTTGTACAGTTGTCTATAAATGTGCTGAAGTATCTCTTTCCTCCTCTAGTTTGAAACATTTTTAAATCACATACATCCGTGTGTATTAAATCTAGAGGTTCAGTGTCCCTTTTAACATGCTGAAATGAAGTTCTTATCATTTTTTCTTTAGCACAAATTTGACACTTATCACTAGAATTTATTTTACATTTTAGTATAGATTCTAGATTAGCTAGTTTTCGTATTGTATCGAAATTTACATAACCTAATATAGCATGCCATATGTTAGAAGAGTCAACAATATAAGTAGAATATTTAGTTTTATTCATATTAACATTTGGTACAACGGTGGTTACATTCACTTTACATAAATCATCACTCACATAATCCCTTCCCACATACACTCTATTCTTTGACAACACAAACTTATCAGCTACAAAGGTGAGTTTGAAACTAAGTTTTCTAAGTAACAACCCTGAAATTAGGTTTTTGCGGATTTTTGGAACAAGAAGAACATCATTCAAGGTAAGTTCCTTTCCAGAAGTCAATTTCAGCACAATCTTTCCCTTGCCTTCGACCTTTGACCGGATAAGTTACCCATGAACAGTTGTTCGTCCTTAGTAGTAGTTTTGTAGGTTGTAAACATCCACTTATTTGCACATATATGTCGAGTGGCTCCTGTGTCCACAAACCATTCCTTTGAGCTACCAACTAAGTTGGATTCAGACGCCACTGTACATGGATCCATATCATAAATGCCATCTGAATTTTCAACCATATTTGCTTCTGGTTTTTTCTTCTTGGGTGCACGACATTCGGCTGCTTTGTGCCCCTTCTTTCCTACAATTATGGCATGAACCCTGAAATTTCTTTGACTTCTTAGAAGCGCTCTCAAGTTTTCTTTTGTTGGGTTTCTCTACCTCGACCACGTTAGCCTTAGCTATCATGTTATTCAAAGTCTTCTTCTCACATTTTTTGTTGTCCTCTTTGATTCTAAGTCGAATTAAAAGTTCTTCCATTATCATCTCCCTGTGCTTGTGCTTAAGGTAGTTTTTGAAATCTTTCCATACCGGTGAAAGTTTTTCAATTGCAATGGCAACCTAGAAGGATTCACTGAGTGTCATTTCTTTATCATTTAGTTCATGGATAATAACTTGTAGTTCTTGGATCTGGCTAATTACTGTCTTGGCATCAATAATCTTGAAGTCCTCAAATTTTCCTGTTACGAACTTCTTCATGCCTGCATCTTCTGTTTTGTTTTTTTATCCAAAGCCAACCATAGTTGTTTGGAAGTTGCTGCAGTACAATATACATTGTACGGGTCGTTGTCGAGTCCATTGAGGATGTAGTTTTTGCACATGAAATCAGAACTGTTCTAGACATTCACGGTTTCTACATTGGTCGCGTCAGGTTCCATTTCTGCTACTACATGAGCTTCCTCATTAAGGAACTTTGCGAGCCTTGTTAGGTAGAACAACATCTTTTGTTGCCAACGTTTAAAGTCCATCCTAGTGAATTTTTGGGCTTTTCTCCAAGAGACATAGCCACTGTTGGAACCATAGTTCGACTCTGACAGCTTACCATAGGTTGTGTTGCTGTGGAGTTGTTACTTTGCTAAGACATTGTTGTCTATAGAAACATCCAACAAACGAAATATTGTTTCAAGATTGTTACATAGAGAAAAGACGGGAAAAGAGAGAAAGCTACCACTTTGATAATTGGTCGATTAGTTAAGAATGTCCGAGTCCAGTTGCACACTGTTTCCTTGAAACAATACTGCTCCCTTTATGGCACCTAAGAATATGTGCAATCTATTCCCCAGATGAAATAATTGAGCTCCGCAATGCAGTGCTTGCAAGCGGAGTGGCGATGAATGCAAGATAAATTTGAGTTAAGAACAGTGGAGGAAGAAGATAATTTCTGAGTGATTTCGGTAGTCTTTTGTTCAGATGGCCTATTTATAGCAGTTTTGACATAATACGCCTCAAACGTCCATCCACGCACGGGTGCAGGCTCGGGGCACCACCCTCTAAGTTGGTCTCTCTCTCTATCCTTAAATAGCTATATAACTATTACGATCCTCACATCTTGATATATATGTGTATGTGTGTGTGTCTATATATATATATTCATACTTTAATGTTTATGACAAGATGTGGGACTATTATATTCCCTAGCCAATTAATGCCTCATTCATTATTCCATTTTCCAACACTTAATATAGGTGAGATTAGATGTATCTATCTTTTAAGTGCTTATGGGGTTTTCATGGCCATTCCAAATGCTAAAGCGACCATAAACCCATGAATAGACAATGAATATTTATTATGATTTTGATATGGAGCTTATGACAAGTATAGATTGAAGAAAATAAAGAATAAATAGTATTATTTACATGAATATTAGACCAGTCCATTATCTTAGGCATAGATACTATTAATGAAACATGAAAATTAGAAATATTTGATAGTGCAAGGCAAAACTTATCATAGTATATCATATAGGAAATAAATGTCTAAGCTTTTATATTTGTTCCTTGTGTTGTGTCAATGTCCATATACTTTTGAATTTTTTTTCTTCTGCCACCTCTACAAAAGCCTAAAATTTCACTATGTATCATAAGATAAAGAATTATACATATCAAGAAGAAAGAAATATTATTTGGCAGAGTATCATAAGATAATTCACTAAGTATCAAACTCAAACCCCATGTTATTTGGACATAACTTTTGATTCTTTGATTCGATTATGGCAACTTTTCTTTTGTTTGTAAGATATTTTAATATGGAACAGCTTTCATGTTGGTCATTTTTCAAAATTCTGAGGTTAACTATGATTTAAACATGGATTAAAAATGATTTATATTGCAGTTTTGAAATTTGAATTTTTGTGTATTGTCGCTGAAATTCATTTGATTTAAATGGTTTGTTCAATTTCGATGATTTTGCCCATACAGAAAGCTTATAGCTGAAACAACAACTTTTGTTTTATGTGTTTTGAAATTTCTTAATGTTTACTAGGCTAAAATTGCAGATTAAGGGAGTGGACCTGTGCACATTTTAAAAATCTACTATACATAGGTTTGGAATTTTCTCCATAACTCAAGTTCTAATAAAGATTTTTGTAATCCAAAAATTGTTTTGGAAAGCTAATACAGTATACAACAATTAACATTCTGATGACATTGCCAAATTTTGTGATTTTTACATTAAAATTTTATCGGAAATGGCCCAAACATGAATGTCATGTTTTTTTATATTGAAAAATGCATACTTATCATACTTTATTATATATGCGACTAATATTTAGTTTGAGTTGAGATGGGTACACACGAAGCACAGTTGGATAAATTGCTAACGTTTTCTCACTTTTGCTCGCTTAATAATAAGCAAACTTGCTTAAGATGCTAATTAAAAGGTACGTTTTATGGTATATCGATATATTATGAGAAATTATATTGTATTCCTATGTTTAGGGATGTCTTGTATTGGAATGCCTCTTTAGAGATGTATATCATGTAATTATATTGCGTTTTGATTTTTTGAAACGCCCTCTATACAAAGGAGACTCTTTCGAAAAATCCGACAATTAGAAAATTTATACAAATGTTTTTATCATATATGAAAAATGGAAAGTCGTGAACATATCTATTTAAATTGTGACATTCGATAAGAGAATTGGAGGCACTCACATAGAGGATTGTATAGTTGAGTTTGATAGAAGATTGCAGGATACGAGCAAAGTCAGAGTATGATTTGTCTGATGTCTTCCAGTAAGAAATTACGATGATACAATTTTCATAAAGGGAAGTGTCTAACAACCTCGCTCTACACTGTAAATTAAATAAATTTAAAATTATTTGAATTCAATATTTGATAATAACTATTATTTTAAAAATAAAAGTTTATTTAATCAAATACTATTTAATATAATATTTTGTTTAAATAAATAGAATTAAATTGCTAAATTCTCCTCAAGTAATATACTTAAATTGAATAAAATGTTTTAATGAATAATTAAATAGAAATAAATAAATATTGATATGAAGAAAATTTTATTCATAGAATAATGTGTAAATTAATTTATATTAGATGGGAATTTTATTTACAAATATAATATATGAATTATTTAAATAGAAAAGAAAAATTAAATCAAGCCCAAAGCAATCAAGCCCAAGCAATCAAGCCCAAGCCCATTTAATTCCACCTCTTTCCAGTTTCTAGAGTTCTCTCCTTCTTCTTCTAAGGCAAGCCCGAACTCGTTCCAGGATTAGCCCTAATCCCCTAATTTTCAAAGTCCATGACATCATTAAAAAAATAATTCGATCGACCAAACACATTCGACCTAGGCAAGCGATGAAGACGACCACACGAGCAGGGATGACGACAGCGAGACGCTCGCGTTTTGAAAGGGAGGTGGTGGTGTTGGCGACTTTGAGGCAGGAGTCGCGATCTAAAACGTGCGTGCGTGCGTGAAGGCTGGCTCGATCTTGGTAGTGGTGATGGAATTCAACCTGGCCACACGATAAAATTTATGTTGATGATTATTGTTGATTTTGGAGAATTTAACTTCATAAAGTCTACTTTAAAAGAATTATGATTTTTCCATTTTAAAATATTTCTGAAAGTTTTGGGAAATTAATTATGGTGTTCTAAAAATTTATTTAAAGTATATTTATAAACAAATAAAAGTGAATTAAAAATAAAGTGATTTGAAGGAAATTGTTTTGGAACTAAAAGTTGATTTAAAATTGAAAATGGAGATTTTCATGAATAATTGAATGTGTGGAATTCTGTAAGTGTAAATAAGGGTTTTTTTTTACAAAATTTTCAAAAGTGAAATTCCTTTATACGTTGAATATTTAATAAAAAGGATGGAAATGAAATTTCAAATGGGGATTTTTGATTATATAAATCTATTTATAAAAGTTTGACATTTACTTTTGATATATTTACTAGTTCGAAATCAAAATTATCTAATGACTTTGTGATTTAAAGATTTTATTGATTTCGAGATCATGAAGGATTCACCGTTGATATTGATTTATTTAATGATTTGGAATGATATGGTAATGGCATCCTATTGTTTGATTTTATGATATTTCTATTCTATGTGATGTAAATTCTAAATATACAGAGTTATAATACCATCTGCTTTGGGACTTTTAGTGATATTTCTCATATTATTCTTTGAACTCGTTATATAGAATATAGATAGAGCGAGTGTGATGTATGAGCTCCGAGTAAACGGACTAGTAACACGCAGTGGTATAGGATGCCGTTGTGTTATTTATTCAATTATTCTGTGCTTATAGGTGTGTGTCGCCATTTATATGATTTTTTATATGGATGATTATTTGTATTGATATGGAGGATATTTATTTATAAAGATTAGTGATATATTTTGGCTAAGTTATGTATAACTTTACTATACATGGTGATATCTCCTTATTAGCGATTTCTAGATTTGATGATGATTACTGGATATGGATGATTTACCCATTTGATGTTGATTTCGTTATTTTCGATTTAATGTGATTTTATATGGATAATGGCATTTTTATACTGGGTTTTGTGATGTTATACATTATATGATATTTGGGATTATTTGAGATAACATTATTATATTATACCCAGTATATAAAAGTTCTATATGTTTATTGACCTTGGATTTAGATACTCGTTTATTATTTGTATAATACTTGGGACAGCCCGAGACATTTCAGATATAGGGACGATGAGACCAGTTTGGGTATTCTAGGCTTAGAGGAGACTAGATATTTGTTATTGTAGATTATTATCTTGTATAGTCTTGTGTGTATATCATTATGATTTATACTAGACATTTTTTTGAAACTTGGTTAAATTTTATTGCAATCTCAAACGGGCTAAAGCCCAATTACATACAACCATAAGTCCAACCGCATAAGATACAAATACAATATTTATACAACAATTTTACTTTAATTGAACATTCCTCTTTTAGGGCAGAGGCTTCATGGCGGCTCCTAAGACATTAATCGATCTGCTATGTGCTCAATTGTCAAGTCATCCTCTCCAATGCTAGTTTTTCTTGTGCCGTTAAGTTGATGAGTTTCCTTTTTGCAATTCATTCTACAATTATACTTGCATCTTTGTTAATTTGGCTATTTAGTGACAAGATCTCTTTTTTTATTGTTGAAAGTCTGGTTGTTCCTCTCATGCCAGAGATGCCAAATGGAAATTGTGAGGCAAATTTTGAGCAGCTCCTGCACCAAGTTCGACATGTTACCCCACCAGTTCAGGTAATATATTTCTTCCTTCAGTGATTTTACTTCATCCATTAGCATGCATTTAAGCTTTTGGAGGCTCCAATAACATTCGAAAAAGAGGTGGTCATGACTTTCATTTTCAGTGTTACATAGATTGCATGTAGTTTCTTATAGAATCCCCCAATTGTGAAGTCTATCCTTTGTAGGAAGTTTGCCTAGCAAGGTTTTGTATAGGGTGTGAGCCATCTTTGGGTTGTTAGATCAACTCCACACGTTGTTATGCCAAGCTACTATAGGGTATTTACCTCGGATATCATCCCACACATTTCGCATTTTAAATTGACCTTTAGGAGAATTCTTCATATTCCAAGTGTCCTCTTCTCTTTCACTGTATATAGGGATATTATGTATTTCATTTTTGAAATTCCTTGTAATTAGTAGATTATCACATTTCCCATTTGCATCTTCAATTATGCTAGAGACATAACATATAGGATTTCCATAGGCCGAGTAACCTTCCCATCCCACCTTATCTATAAGACTTTTGTTATTGAGCCAGAGGTCTCTCCATAAATCAATTTTTGAACCATTAACAATTTTCCTTTCAACAAGGGGTTTCAAATCATTTCTGATTTTTAAAATATGTTTCCAAGTAACTGATGCATTATTGTCAATTTTTGTTGTCCAGAAATTTTCCTTTAAATATCTTTCTCTCATCCACCTAGGTCATAAATTGTCTTACACTAAAATTTTCTAGGCCATATTCATACCATAGACTTTTTTTAGCTCAAATAAATTTTTTAGGCCAACACCACCTTCCTTTTTGGGTTTACAAAGTTCCTTGTAGCTAACCTTATGCAATTTACCCCTCCATATAAAATTGGCACATACAACGTTAATTTTTGCAATTAAAAAATCTGGAATTTGGAATGTTTGCAACCAAAACCTGACTTTTGATGTGATTATTGTGTGGGCAAGTTTGATTCTACCTGCAAAAGACAGAAATTTTGACCTCCAGCCTTGTAGTTTATCTCTGATATTATCAATAAGTTTCCTACATTCATTATCAGTGATGGTATTATTAGACAATGGAACTCCAAGATATTTAACAAGAAGCGATCCTTCTGAAACTCCAATACTTCTTAATAAGTTTTGTTTGTCTCTGCAATATTTTTTAAAGTAGCATTTGCTTTTCCCTTAATTGAGCTTTAATCCAACATTTGTTTCTAAAAGGTGGAAATTTTCTTTAAGAGTATCCACAACATTTAAGGAGGCTTTAGTAACAATTATAAGATCATCTGCATATATCAAATGAGTTACTGTAGGTTCAATTTTGTAAATTGGGCTAATCTTGTTGTGAAAGCATGTTATTTCCATCTGTAATGTGAACCACTCCATAGCTACTACAAACAGATAGGGGGATAGGTGGTCCCCTTGCCTGATTCCGCTATTGCTCTGAATATAGCCTTTAGGATCTCCATTAATTATGATAGAAAATGTAGGGGTAGATAAACAATGGTCAATTAATTTCAAGAGTTCGTATGGTATTCCCATTGATCTCAACATGTGAATTATAAATTTCCTATTCACCTTATCATAAGCTTTGTGTAAGTCAACCTTTAAGCACATTTTATCAGCACCAGGCTTGTTGAAATCTCTTATTAGTTCATGAGCCAATAGAGAGTTTTCAGATATGAATCTCCTCTTTATGAAAGCACTTTGACACTGAGAAATTAGGTTTGGAAGAACTTTGTTTAATCTCATGCATATGATTTTGCTGAGGATTTTGTAAGTAACATTGCAACATGCTATTGGCCTATATTCCTCAATTCTTTTAGGTTTTTTAACTTTAGGAATCAAGGAAATAAAAGTGTGGTTGATTTCTCATATAAACTCATCATTATCAAAGGCTTCCTGATAAGCTTTTAGCATGTGATCTTTTAGGTATATCCAATGCATTTTGAAGAATACTGCCCCCATTCCATCCGGACCAGGGCTGGAATCATCATGGATGGAGAAAGTAGCTCTCCTCAATTCCCTTTTATGAATCCCAACTGTCAACATGGCATATCCTTCCTCAGAGACTTTTCTTCTGCAGTGAATTACATGTAGGCTTTGTTCAGAATTCCCGTTATATAGGTCCAAGAAATAAAATATTGCTTTTTCTTGTACATCTTTTAAATTGTCAGTTGCATTGCCCTGTTCATTCAAACAATTTAGTAAGTTATTATGATGAGATCCTTGAGACATTTTAGTGTAAAAGAATTTATTGTATTCATCCCCCTAGGTAAGCCATTTTTCTTTGGCTTTTTGTTTGAGTTCAGCAACATGCTTTTTGAGTTCTTCCTTTAGTTTTCTTTGAAGAGAATAATAATCTGCATTAAGTCTTTCATGCAATGGATCCTCATCCAATTTTATTTGAATCTCTTCAAGTTGACTTTGGATTTTAAGTACTTCATCATTATGCTTTAGCCTTTTACGGTTCCATTCCTTCAATCTATTTTTCATCATTTTAACCATCATGATAAACTTATACATATGAGTACATTAGGGAGTGTTATAGCATTGAAGTCAACTGCCTCATAATATCCTTCCATCATAATCCAATGATTAGGAAGAACTATGGTTTTCAAACTAGGAATTTTATTTAGTAAGTCTGCGTTGCATAGTGCTCTATCAAGTCTTGATGTGATTCTTGTTTGCACAAAAAATGGACAAACACCTCAAAGTTGTATGATTTAGTAGATCTTATGTTGTTCTTAGTGATTTGGGTGATTTATGAAAATATATGAAAAGCAGGGGCTAAACTGTAAAAAGACATGCAGATTTGTAGTGGTTCAGCCAGAATGTGCCTACGTCCACTTTATATGTTATTTCTCTTCTCTTCTTTTGATTACAAGTACAAGGCTTTGATACAAGTAAAAGAAAGTTGTTTGAAAGTTCTCTCCGTGCTTGAGCTCTCAAACTTGTCCCTCATTGTTGTACCCCTGCCCCTCTATTTATAGAGTGAGGATGTGGGCATGAGTCTTGGATGTATATAGCTGTTGGAGGGCTTGGGCTGACGTGGTCTGGCCTGTCAGAGCTGGTCCGGCATTACTCTGGGTTGGTATTGCTTGGAAGTGGAGTCGGACCGGTATTGGTGAGGAGGTGCTTGGTTTGGCGTTGGCGAGGGTTGATTCGGTGAGGTGTTGGTCCGGATGTGAGTTGGTTCGGTGAGGTGTTGGTCCGGATGTGAGTTGGTTCGGTGGCTTCGCTGGTCCGGTGGTGAGACGTGTTGGTTCGGCAGAGTTTGGAGGCTGGTTGGTTCGGCAGAGGTTGGAGGCAGGTTGGTTCGGCAGAGGTTGGAGGCAGGTTGGTTCGGCAGAGGTTGGGGGCAGGTTGGTTCGGCGATGTTGATTTGGTTCGTCTAGCTTTGGACCGGTGGTGAGAATTCACCCAACATTTGCCCCCCAAAGTGGGGTATATGCTGGCATATGGCCTACTTTGTTTCTTTTCATTCGGTCGCTGAGTGCCGATCCAACTGGTCTGGCATCCTATATTTGCCTATAAGTAGGGGCTGTATACTTTCATTATTCCTTACCAATCCAAGACAACCGAACCAGACATTTATACCGAATCGAATCAGGTGATATAGCTTTCTCTCGCCGAATGGCCTTTTTTAGACAACCGAATGAATCCGGGTATTTCGAGTGCCGAATGAACTGTCGTTCTTGGATTACCGGATGAGTTCGTGGATCCTGAGTACTGAACGAGCATTTTCATTTGGATCATCGAATGAACCCTATACGGGGAATGCCGAATGAACTTCGAGACTCCGAATACCGAATGAAATTTTACATTCACTTTACCGAATGACAATGGGAGTTTGAGCATTTTGATTTTATGAGTGAAATTTCATACTATACACTTACTTGTTTATATCCTCTGTTCTAACAATATGTTCTTCCGGTGTTGTAAATAATGTTTCGCAAAGCAGAAACTCGATCAGACAAAAAGAAATCCAAGGGCGAAGGAGGGTCCTTCGCCGTGCCCCCAGCTCAGCCAGGACTGGAGCGTTATGGACCTGCCCCAAGGTCACTAGTGGACGGGTACGGCCCTCAGGAGCTTCTGAACTCCCCGCCCGACTGCTTTCCCAGCTCCCTCAAGGAAGAGCAGCTTGATGTCATCTCTCGTTCTTTCGGAATAGATAGGGCACGCATGCTGTTTCTAGGGAAAGGAGTTATGCCATATGACCCTCCCGAAGGGTACTTTGCCTACAGCAGATACCACTGCATGTGTGGCGCCATCCCGCCTCTCACCGCTTGGGTAGTCAGCTTCCTTACGTATCTAAAGGTGGCCCCATTCCAGCTTCAACCCAACTCCTATAATATACTGGTGAGCCTTTTCGTCATCTTTCAGAGGAGGTATGGGCGTGCTCCTTCCAACCGGGAGATCCGGTACTTATATAATCTGAGAGGCTATAAGAAGGGATCCCCTTACATCAGCTTGGAGTCAGTTGTGACCTTCAAGCCGGTCTTGGATCTATATTCTAAGTATAGCATGTTCAAAAAGGAGTGGTTTTTCGTCAGGGATGACTCTGTTTCTATCCGGCGCTTCACCTTCGGATGTAAGTCGAAGCTTTATCTACAACTTCCATTATGGTTGCAGTGCTTTTTCTTATGTGTTTTTATTTTTTGCTAGCGACAGGTGGTTTTGCGGTCATGGAGAGTGATCGCCTGGTTCAGACGGCAGCTGAAATAGAGGCTATTTCTGGAAGGGACAGGTCGGCTGCTTACCTGATCAGAAATGCGACCCTCCTGGAGTACAACTTGATCCTTCCACAGCAGTCGGTGGTCAAGCAGAGGGATACGGCGGAGGAGAAGGCGGCTGCCCAAGCTAAGGGAGGAGCCACGGTGGAGAGTGGCAAGAGGGAACCTTTCACAAAACCTCCAGTTGTCAGAGGTAAGAAGCTTAAGAAATCGGACGGCCCTTCCCCCAGCACTTGCCCAATTACCCCGGGGGAGGAAGATATGGAGGAGGAGAGAAGTGAGGGTGGAGATGACACGGAAGGTGGTGACGGCCTCGGGGCCTTGCCTCCTGGGCAAGCAGGCGAGATTCAGGAGTGGACGGATGATGCATTCTGCCAAGCCTTCGAGGGGCCGGAAGGAGAACCGGCTCCGGTAGAGAAAACCGGGAACGTTGACAAGGTTGGGACTGGCGCAAGCGTGTCTTCCCAGATCATTCCAGCCAAGGTGACTCTGACGACTCAAGGTGAACTTTTGACTTCTGCAGACTCCATTTATGATAGGGACTTAGGAATATTTTATGGTTCGCTCCCGTCCTGGAATGAGATCCAAGATTTATTGCAGTATCCTACTCCTCCCCAGGGTTTGTATAACAGATGTGTTTCTTTTCTTCTTTTAACTTTCAACTCAACGTGTTTCTTGAATTATGGATCAATGTAAGCTTGTAACACTTGTTCTTTATCCCAGGGGTGAGCGAGGTGTCCAAGGCTTCAGATGTTCGCCACCGCCTCGAACAATACAAGCTTCTCAGAGCTTCCTCCCAACCCAAGCCTCCGACTGGTCGTCCCGGAGATGTAGTAGGTTACCGCCCTCTTCTTGGGGTTATCGAAGAGGATACTCGGAAGAGGAAGAGGAGTTGCTATTTGCTTGAATCTTCACCCGATCCTCAGGCCCCAACTCAACCTTCTCAGGGTACCTCAGAGGAGCACTTCATACCTTCTCCGCATCCGTCCGAGCATCCCACCGTCACCCCGACAGAACACCCTGGTTTAGTTCGCAACCCGTTTGCTGGCCACCCGGATCTGGATCCGAGTTCTCAAGATATTTCATTTGACGAGGCCACCGGTGAGCATCTTCTTCCTCGCAATCCCATGGTACGGGTGCTTGATGAGGCTAAGTCCTTAGATCTCGATTTACTCACTACTCGGATAGTTACCATGGGAGACGAAGCCAAGGCTAATATTGATCGGGTGGCGGAGGAGACCAGAAAGCTGATGGGGCATCATGCCCGGCTGGTTAAGGCTGGAGAGGAGATTGGGAATGCCAACATCCGACTACGATTGATGGTTTCGGACCAGGCCGGATAGCTTGCTGATCAGGCCATTCAGATTTCTCAGCACGAGGCTGCCTCCAAGCGGTTGAGGAAGACTATGGAGGAGGCTAGTAAGGTGGAACTACGGAAGATGGAGGCTGCCTGCAAGGAACGGATAGATACGGCCATCTCGACAGTGGACGAGGTTCGGAGAGCGGACCTTGAGCAGGTAGAGGAGCTGTCGGGGAGGCTCGAAGCCGTAGAGCTTTCTCAGGCCAGGCTAAAGGAGGAGATGGAGGCGACGAGGAGGTCCCTTCAGGCTGACTGCTCGCGATACCGACTGGAGAGGGATGCTGCCGTTGCAAGGCTATCGGCCTCTGGGGCTCGTATGAGGGAGTTTGAGGAAAATGAGGGGATGATGGATGATATGCTGCAGGATATGTACTTTCGCACTTGGAAGCAGGGCAGCTTATCTTGGATGGACGACTACCCTCGGGTTATGGCTAGGATTTACCTCAGGGCTTTGGAAGAGGCCAAGGCTGAGGCGGATAAGGAGGGTGGAGCGGTCTTTAGGATGGATGCGGTTACTGCTCAGTTCACCAAGGAGGAGAAGACAGCGGTGAAGGAGGGGATGCGGTTGTTTGCAGCTGAGGAGGCAGGTGTGCAAGTGGAGGATGATGATCAAGTTGATCAAGGAGTAGATGCTGGTAAGTCTTCCTTTCTAGTCTTTCCGTTAACTTGGTTGCTTATCACTAATGAATTCTTTCTCTGACCGGACAGGTGGGCAACAGGACAAGGATAAGACTCCGACGCAGCCGGCTCCTTGATTAGACCTGGAAAATTCTTTTTGTGGACTTGACATGGTTGTATATGTTAGTCTTAAAACAGTAAAGTAACCCTTAGGTTGTAATTTTTGCTACTTGTAATAAATAGCTCTATTCTTGACGTGTAATTCTTTAACTTAAGCTGATTTTGTCGTCTTTTGAGCGTTTTTGCTATTTTGACATGTTGTATGAGAAATATAGATATGCATATTCATGTAATTAAACTGTGTTTGATGTCAGGTTCTTGTTTAAAACATAATTTCATGACTTACAATGTTAGCGTGAGGTGTGAATAAATTATAGTCATGTGTTTACATAGGAAAGAAGGAAATACTGCCATTTATATTTCGCTGGTAGATGGCAGCTTTGAATGTCTTGTGTGACCGAGTAAGGTGTGTGGTCCAGTATCTTGCTGCGAGTATCCGCTTCTATTAGTGAGTGTCTCCTGTTCCGTGTCCTGTACTTTAGGGATTGTTACAAAGGATAGGAGAAAAGTTTCTTAAGTAAAATTGAAATATGTGAAAAAGTAAAACTTCCAATCACGGAAGGCCTTCGATGTGCTTAAGTTCATGGCAAACGGGCTTTGTAGTCACTTTCCCTAGTTGTGGGTCTTGGAGACATTTGTCACCCATCTTACGCCTCCGTGGGGAGTTAATTCTTTTTTACCACAGTCGCACTTAAGACACATCGGAGCCGAGATCGCGCACAGTAACTACCCGGGCCATTATGGCCCATAATCGTGGGTATTATTCGATTTACTGTGGCCGGCTAGCGTGGGTGCCGATCGTCAACCGTGAACTGCCCCTGGCTGGCCACACCTTATGTTGGGGCTTATAGTCGGTCCACAGTTGCCGGCGAGCCGAACGCCGTAATGAGCTGCCTCGGCTATAGTCGGCCTTCTCGGTGGCTTATAATCGGCTCATTACAGTTGGCTTTAAGGGCCGTCGCGAGAAATGAGTTAACTCGCAGCAGAGGGATGCCGGAGCAAAAGTGTCTCATTGGCGAGGGCATAGATTCACATAGTACCTGTTAGGTCTTGTCCAGGTGAAGTTGCGCTGTGGAATGCATTGAGTGGAAATGCTATACGCATAGGATTTTGTTCAATAGGAAAGGATAAAGTTAACAAGCAGACAAGATATAAAGGAACAAGTTAAAAAAGAGATAAGGTTTTTTAAAGTGGTTCGGCACGAAAAGGCCTACGTCCACTGATTCTCTTTGTTAATTCACTTCATATGGGCAGTACAAGTTAAGAAAAGTATCGAGGAGGTGTTGGATGTTCCATGCCCTTTGGAACACCTCTCCGTGCACTGTTGACAAAATATAAGCTCCATTGTGGAGATCTTTATGAATTACATATGGTCCCTCCCAGATTGGGTCTAGTGCTCCGGGGCGAGGGAAGATTCGCTTGAGGACGAGATCCCCTTCTTGTAAGGTACGATGCTTGACTTTGGAGTTGTATTGTGCTGCCACTTTTTGCTTGTGGGCTGCTGCTTTAAGGATTGCATCATTTCTTCTCTCCTCAACTAGATCCAAAGACATGTGAAGGAGTTCTTCGTTCTCTTCCGGGTTATAGTGGATCCTTCGGTGGGAAGGCACAATGGTTTCAACTGGGAGCATAGCCTCCGATCCGTATGCCAAAGAGAAAGGAGTATGCCCTGTTAATGTTCTGAAGGATGTGCGATAGGCCCATAGTGCCGTAGGGAGTTCATCCACCCAAGCGCCCTTTGACTTTTCGAGTTTCTTTTTTATTAGAGTTTTCAGAATTTTGTTGACGGCTTCGACTTGTCCGTTTGCCTGGGGATACGCTACGGATGAGAAGCTTTTGTGAATTCCGTGCTCTCGGCACCAGTTGGCGAATTCCTCGCTGTCAAACTGAAGTCCATTGTCTGATATGATTTTGAGTGGGACTCCGTACCTGCACAGGACATTTTTGATCAAGAAGTTAATAACTTTTGCTGAAGATACTTTATTCAGAGGTTTCGCTTCCACCCATTTGGTGAAATAGTCGACTGCCACTATAGCATATTTGGCCCCGCCTCGGCCCATTGGTAGCTCGCCGATTAAGTCAATTCCCCATATTGCGAAGGGCCAAGGGCTGGTCATTTGAGTAATCTCAGTTGTTGGTCGCCACGGAATCTTAGCAAACTTCTGGCATCTGTCACACTTTTTGACGAAATCTAAGGCGTCCTTGCTTAAGGTGGGCCAGAAATATCCATATCGGAGTATCTTTTTTGCTAATGTTTGCCCTTCGGTGTGATCTCCGCAGCTTCCCTGATGAATGTTGGATAAGATTTCCTTGGCTTCCCTCCCAGCGACACACCTTAATAACGGGTTAGAGAATCCGCGCCGATAGAGGATGTCTTCTTGAATTGTGTAGCAGGAAGCTTTCCTCAAGATTTTCTTGACTTCGTTACGCCCGTTGGGTAGTGTGCCGCTTTGTAGGTAGTCTCGGATGGGAGTCATCCAAGTTATTTCTTCGGTTACAGCTATCAGATTCACTTTCTCAAAACTTGGGGTCAGTTGCTTTGAGATGGTTACTGCTCCAAAGATGGCGATGTCTCTCATACTTGCTTGCTTTGCCAATTCGTCGGCCTCTTGGTTCTCTTCCCGAGGGATGTGTTTGACTAAGTAGTGGTCCAATCGGCTGAGAAGTAACTTAGTCTTCTTTAAATATGCTATGAGTCGTTCTTCTCGAGCTTGGAATTCTCCTAGTATTTGATTAACAATAAGTTGAGAATCGCTATGAAGACACAAAAAATCAGCTCCGATTTCTATGGCAAGTTCTAATCCAGCTATCACTGCTTCATATTCTGCATCGTTGTTGGTGGCAGCGAACTCCAACCTTATAGCATAGTGCAGCTTATTTCCCCTGGGAGTGATTATTACCACACCTGCCCCCGAGCCTTGTTCGTTTGATGCACCATCCACAAAGAGATTCCACTTGATGTCTTCTGTTATTTCCAATTACTCCTTATCTTCGTTGGAAGTGAGTTCTGCAATGAAATCAGCCATGGCTTGTCCCTTTATGGCGGTGCGAGGGTGATAGGTGATATCATACTGACTTAGTTCAATGCACCATTTAAGTAGTCGCCCAGAAGTGTCGGGACGATGGAGTACTTGCCTCAGTGGATGATCGGTCAGAACTTTAATGGAATGGGATTGGAAGTAGTGACGCAGTTTCCGTGATGTGATTAGTAAACAGTATGCTAGCTTCTCGAGTTTAGGATATCTGACTTCTGCCCCCGTAAACCTCTTACTGACGAAGTAAACTGGCCGCTGCGTGCGGTTGTCTTCCCTTACCAAGGCAGCGCTCAGGGCATGAGATGACACAACAAGGTATAGGTATAATTCTTCGCCTTCGCTTGGAGTCGAGAGTACCGGTGGTTTCTGGAGGTGTTCGATTAAGTTAAGGAAAGCGGTTAAGCATTCGTCAGTCCATTCGAACTTTCCTTTGTCTTTCTTTAGAGCTTCGAAAAAGGGGACGCACTTGTCCGTTGCTTTGGAGATGAATCGGCTTAGGGCAGCCACTTTTCCATTCAGGCTTTGCATTTCCTTTCGAGTGGAAGGTACCTTGATATCCCTTAGCGCTCAGACTTGTTCAGGGTTTGCTTCAATCCCTCTGGCATGGACGATGAATCCTAAGAACTTTCCTGATGATACTCCGAAGGAGCATTTTAGAGGATTCAACTTCATTCCATGCTGGCGAAGTACTTGAAACATCTCGCCTAGGTGGCTTACGTAATCGTCAGCTTTCCTTGACTTTACCAGCATGTCATCCACGTATACTTCCATAGTTTGCCCTATTAGCCCTGCAAACATCTTGTTGACGAGGCGCTGGTAGGTGGCTCCTGCATTTTTAAGTCCGAAAGGCATTACCTTATAGCAGTATAAACCCCGATCGGTGATGAAACTAGTGTGGTCTTGGTCGGGAGCATGCATAGGAATTTGGTTATATCCTGAGTATGCGTCCATAAAAGATAAGAGCTCGTGCCCGGCTGTGCTGTCTACAAGTTGGTCGATTTGGGGAAGTGGGAAGCAATCCTTTGGGCAGGCGTCGTTTAGGTTGGAAAAGGCAATGCATGTTCGCCACTTCCCATTAGCCTTCTTTACCAGCACCGGGTTAGTGATCCATTCCGGGTAGATGGCTTCTCGTATAAAGTCATAGGCGAGCGGATTCTTTACTTCTTCATCGAGGGCAGCTGATCGCTCTGCCCCCATACTTCTCTTTCTTTGCTTTACGGGCGCCTTGGTAGGATCAATGTTTAGCACGTGGCATGCTACGTCGGGGGAGATTCCGGTCATGTCAGCATGTGACCATGCGAATACATCCAAGTTGTGGCGGAGAAAGTCGATGAGTTGCTCCTTTAATTCTACTTTTAGTTGGGACCCAATTTTCAACAGTCTACTCGAGTCATGCTTGTCTACAGATACAAACTCCATAGCCTCTGCGGGCTCGGCGGTGGCCTCCTCCTCTTTGTCCCTAGGGTCTAATTCATTGAAAGGGTCGCTGGTATATCGAAGAGGAGGGGCTTTCTTTAGTTGCTATGCTTCTAGACTTTTCGTGCAGAGGGCAACCTCTACACCCTTCCCTTTATCCTTCCTGTGGTTATTGCGAAGTTCAGTCACATAGCAGTCTCGAGCAACGTCCTGGTCTCCTTCTACTTCCCCTACTCCATTGTCCGTTGGAAATTTCATCTTTAGGCACCATGGGGCTAGGACAATTTGGAAGTCAGACAAGGCTGGCCTTCCTAAGAAGGCATTGTAGGCCGAGTGGTTTTCTATTAGCACAAACGTCTGTCTCCGTACAACAGAGCGGGGATGGCTTCCAATTTCAACAAAGAGGTCCAGTTGCCCGAGGGGCATCTTTGCATCTCCAGTGAAACCGTGTAGTGGTTTATCGTAGGGAGATACATCCTTCATTGATAGTTTCATTTTGTCGAATGCATGTTTGAATAGGATATTTACTGAGCTTCCAATGTCTACTAGAATTCGGTAAACTTCGGCGAGACCGAGCCGGGCAGAGATAACCATGGGATCCATGTGAGGGTATTGCCTTCCTTCTAGGTCACGCTTACCGAATGTGATGTCATCACTTTCTTTCCGCTTCGGGTGGCGTTCTTCTATAACCGAATTGACACAGTCTTTATTGTCTCTAAGCGACTTTCCATATCTTTCCATCTCTTTCCAGCTTCTGTCTGCGATGTGCGGTCCTCCCGAGATGGTATGGACCACTATCTTCTCTTGACTAGAGCTGCTAGTGTTGCGGTTTCCTCTACCGATCTCCGGTGAGGGTAGCCTTGGGTTCTCATTGGCAGGAGCTGGAGTCCTGTCCTGACCTTTTACATAGCGTTCCAGTTTCTTCCTTCTGATGTGTTCTTCGATCAAGTCCCGGAGATGATGGCACTCATTGGTATCATGCCCATGAGATTCGTGGAAGCGGCAGAACTTTCCAGACTTCTGCGCGTTATCTGATTCCTTCTTATATGGTGGGTGTTTGTATCTGACTTCGCCTTGGGTGGCAAGGAAGCTGTTTTCGACGGTCTCGTTCAAGGGAGTGTAAGTGTCGAATCTCGGTCCTGGCCGATATAGGCTCTTTTCTCCCTTCTTGCCCCCAGCATTATCTCTGGAATCATTTCTTCGAACGTCCCTTGCCGCAGCAGGTGCGTTGCTGTGAGTTGCCTTATTTTGCTGTCCTGACTACCCCTCAACGGCGGCATCCTCGAGCCTCATATATTTCCCAACTTCATGGAAGAAATCGGGTAAAGTAGCTGGTTTCTCTTTTGTCAACCTTCTAGCAAATTTAGTGTTCGGATGCACACCACTACAGAGGGCCATTAGGATAAGCTTCTCATCGGCATCTTGGACTGCGGCCGCTGCGGTATTGAATCGAGTTAGGTATTGCTGCAGTTTCTACCCAGGTTTCTGTTTGATGCTGGATAAGGAATAAGCGTCCTTAGGTTGTTCGACATGAATGCGGAACTGACTGATAAACTTTTCTTTCAACATTTCCCACGAGCTGATGGATCCCTGGGGTAAATGACAGAACCAGGAGGTAGCGAGATTTGCCAAGAATAGTGGAAAGCATTTGCACAGTACTCCCTCTGTTGCTCCACTCATGAGCATATGTTGTGTGTATCTCTGTAAGTGTACAACGGGGTCGGAGGTTCCTTTGTATGGTTCCATCGTTGGCATCTTCCATTCTCGGGGTGTGATAGCAATCTCGATATTGCGGGAGAAAGGGCTGGTTACCCTAGCGCCTATTCCTCGGTCCCTTTGCTCCCGTTGGATGCATTCTCTGAACAAGCGCGCCATCCTTTCATCAGAATCTGGAGCAGATAGAAACGAGTTCGGTTCCGTTCGGTGGGATTGATTCCGGCCAGATGACCTGTAGGGATGGTATCGTCCACCATTCCTCATATTCTCCAGTGGCTGCCTTTGGTCTTCTGGGAGCATGCTAGGATCAGCTACAGCTGGCCCTTGCCTCGATCTTCCCCTGCTGGGTTCTGATCTAAGCACTTCCTCGGGTCCAACTTCGGGCTGGATTCTAGCTCGGCCCCGTTCACTGGCGTTTCCGTGGTTAGGCAGTATGACAGGCTCAGCTACAGTTGACCTTCGCATGGTACCTCCCCCGTTGGGTTCGGTTCCAAGTGTTTCCTTAGGCCTAACTTCGGGCTGTGCTCGATCTCGGCTCCTACCATGGCTGCTTCTATTGTTAGCTCCTTCGAAGAAGGAAGATCTTTGCTGTCTCCGAGACCCTTCGGACTGGGATTCTCCCCATGATTAAGTGTTGCAGTTGGATTCTTCAGCATCCCTTAAGCGTGACATGAGATGGTCCACTAAAGCTTCTTGCTGGGATGTGAAGCGGTTAGTCACTTCCGCCACAACCCTATCTAGGTCTGCCCTAGTGATTGCTGCCGGCTGTTCCGCGGCAGGGGTGGTCAGATTTGCCTGGCCTTCATCTGGCACTGCAGTTGGAAGGGGACGATTCACCTGGTCTGTGACCACTGGGTCTGGAAGACTGCTGGATGCGATGTTTTTTCCTTTGTTAACATCTTTTTTCTGCTTGGGAGGCATGTTTTCCAAGCGGCGAATGATATTGTTAGGAAAGATATTAAGTGGATGAAGCTAAAGCTTCGAGCTTCTAGCTCTCAATGAAAGCACCAAAAATGTTTGCACAAAAAATGGACAAACACCTCAAAGTTGTATGATTTAGTAGATCTTATGTTGTTCTTAGTGATTTGGGTGATTTATGCAAATATATGAAAAGCAAGGGCTAAACTGTAAAAAGTGATGCAGATTTATAGTGGTTCAGCCAGAATGTGCCTACGTCCACTTTATATGTTATTTCTCTTCTCTTCTTTTTATTACAAGTACAAAGCTTTGATACAAGTAAAAGAAAGTTGTTTGAAAGTTCTCTCCGTGCTTGAGCTCTCAAACTTGTCCCCCATTGTTGCACCCCTGCCCCTCTATTTATAGAGTGAGGATGTGGGCAGGAGTCTTGGATGTATATAGCTGCTGGAGGGCCTGGGCTGACATGGTCTGGCCTGTCAGAGCTGGTCCGGCATTACTCTGGGTTGGTATTGCTTGGAAGTGGAGTCGGACCGGTATTGGTGAGGAGGTGCTTGGTTCGGCGTTGGCGAGGGTTGATTCGGTGAGGTGTTGGTCCGGATGTGAGTTGGTTCGGTGAGGTGTTGGTCCGGATGTGAGTTGGTTCGGTGGCTTCGCTGGACGGTGGTGAGACGTGTTGGTTCGGCAGAGTTTGGAGGCTGGTTGGTTCGGCAGAGGTTGGAGGCAGGTTGGTTCGGCAGAGGTTGGAGGCAGGTTGGTTCGGCAGAGGTTGGAGGCAGGTTGGTTCGGCAGAGGTTGGAGGCAGGTTGGTTCGGCGATGTTGATTTGGTTCGTCTAGCTTTGGACCGGTGGTGAGAATTCAGCCAACAATTCTTTTAGCCTCGCCACTTCTCCATGTGTATCTTAGGCCTCAGTGGAATGTCTCCATTAATCCGCTAGCAAGCACACAGTTATTGAACTCTACTACCTGGGATAGCTTTAGGGTAAGTCCTCCTCTCTTTTCTCTAGTACTTAAAACTGCATTATAGTCTCCCATTACTAACCATGGTTTATCAATAAGTTTGGAGTTGTAACTAACTGCTGTCCGAGAGTAATCCTTTCGGATGCAAGATTCCTTGCATAAATAGAAGTGATGGTGATCTCCAAACCCTCTATGTTTTTAAAGAGAATAGTCATTTGTTGATCATCCTTGTTTATTACTGTGCCATGTCAGACATTTTCTTGCCATAGAATGAGAATTCTACCTTTAGTTTGATGAGTACTATTGTGAGTTAGAATCCACTGACCCCCCAACTGATACTTAAACACTTCTATATTATCTTCAGTAAATTTGTTTTCAAGTAGTGCGATTATTGAAGGTCTAAACTTAGCCCTAAAATTGTGGAGGTCTAATTGACGAATGTTATTATTTAGACCTCGCACATTCCAGCATAACACTGACATTTAATGTTTGATGGTTTTGCTTCTAGTCATAGGAGCAGAACCAATCCTTGCTGTTTTGCTAGCACAAACTCCTCCTTTTGAAACAAATTGCTTATCATATGGTTCATTCACCTTTGTGTATTTAATTATATTTTCCTCCTCATCTTCATTTTCTTCATCAGATGATTCCAGCTGGATATTTAGTTGTTGGATTTCCTTCATAGATTCAGGCATCTTCTCTTCCTCCGTCTTCTCAACAAGGGGAGCCTCGGTTGGGGGTTGTTCAGCAGGAGGAACAGTAATTAGGGGGAGAAATGCTTCAAACTATGGATCTTCAATCCTTTGATCCTGATTTGGAGGAGTTGCTTGCTCTGATCCAGAGCCCTCTACACTAATTTCAGTATGGCTAGTTGGTAGGGGGTACTAACTGCAGCATTTTGTATGTAATCTTTTGTTGTTGCTCTATTTTTTGGATAACTGGTGGGTGGTATATTTTATGTTTCGATTGATAGGTTGGGTTTTTTTATTTTTCCATCCAAATTTGTGCAGGCTTCTCTATGTAATTATTGCATTGTTGATAGGTATGGCCAATGCTCTTACATTCATTGCATCTAGGAGGCACGAACTCATATCCAATTTCCTACATGTAGTTTTGCCTTGTTTATCCACTTCTTTAATAGTTTTCAGTACATCAGTATCAGCTTTTATCTCCACTAGGGCTCTAGCAAATTTAATTCGTTTAACCGACCTTGGATTTTCATCAATGTCCAACGGTTTACCTACTAAGCTCGCTAGTTTGCTAATGCATCTAGTATTCTATAAGGCCAGATTAAGGTTATTTAGTTTGATCTAGACTGGGTAGGATGATAGCATTTCTCATTTGAAATTAAAATCTGCTTCCCAATTTCGCATAATGATGAGTTTACTATCCATAAACCATGGACCTCCATGTAGGATTCTTTTATAATCCTCTTCTTGTTCAAACTTAATTAGGAAAAATCCATTTTCCCTCGGGAAAATGTCCTACATACCTTTTGGATTCCAAACCCTCTTGACATAGGCATTAAAGTAGACATAGTATGGTCGTTTCCCAGCCATATAAACATAAACGAAATTTTTCCACATGTTTCTGGCTTTTGCATAATCTTCGTCATCGATTAACTGGTAGATCTCGTTGCCATCTGATTTAGGTTCAAAGTAATTAACGCTACCTGTCATTTCGATTTTGTTACCCAACGCATTCAACCACGACTTAGGTTTTTGTGTTACTTGTTTAGGGTTTCTCAATATATCCACAAAGGATAGCTTGCCTTTATCCTTCTTCTTCCTCTTTCACTTAACCTCTTTCCATCCATCTCCATCATCATCCTCAAATTCAATTGCTAGGGCTGAGATTTCGGAAGTGATTGTTGCCATTTATACTAGACATATTTTGTATATTGTATATTATATATTATCATTGTGATTCTAACTCTATGTTCTCTTATATTTACTGTATATTGTGTATTGATCTATTATGGAGGCACACATGTTTATTATTTTGTGTTATTATCGGGTACATATGTATGAGCTTTTTATTCGACCGTAAGTCCTCCTCTCTTTTCTCTAGTACTTAAAACTGCATTATAGTCTCCCATTACTAACCATGGTTTATCAATAAGTTTGGAGTTTGTAACTAACTGCTGTCCGAGAGTAATCCTTTCGGATGCAAGATTCCTTGCATAAATAGAAGTGATGGTGATCTCCAAACCCTCTATGTTTTTAAAGAGAATAGTCATTTGTTGATCATCCTTGTTTATTACTGTGCCATGCCAGACATTTTCTTGCCATAGAATGAGAATTCTACCTTTAGTTTGATGAGTACTATTGTGAGTTAGAATCCACTGACCCCCCAACTGATACTTAAACACTTCTATATTATCTTCAGTAAATTTGTTTTCAAGTAGTGTGATTATTGAAGGCCTAAACTTTGCCCTAAAATTGTGGAGGTCTAATTGACGAATGTTATTATTTAGACCTCGCACATTCCAGCATAACACTGACATTTAATGTTTGATGGTTTTGCTTCTAGTCATAGGAGCAGAACCAATACTTGCTGTTTTGGTAGCACAAACTCCTCCTTTTGAAACAAATTGCTTATAATATGGTTCATTCACCTCTGTGTATTTACTTATATTTTCCTCCTCATCTTCATTTTCTTCATCAGATGATTCCAACTAGATATTTAGCTGTTGGATTTCCTTCAGAGATTCAGGCATCTTCTCTTCCTCCGTCTTATTAACAAGGGGAGCCTCGGTTGGGAGTTGTTCAGCAGGAGGAACGGTAATTGGGGGGAGAAATGCTTCAAGCTAGGGATCTTCAATCCTGTGATCCTGATTTGGAGGAGTTGCTTGCTCTGATCCAGAGCCCTCTACACTAATTTCAATATGGCTAGTTGGTAAGGGGGAACTAACTGCAGCATTTTGTATGTAATCTTTTGTTGCTGCTCTATTTTTTGGTCAACTGGTGGGTGGTATATTTTGTGTTTCAGTTGATAGGTTGGGTTTTTTAATTTTTTCCATCCAAATTTGTGCAGGCTTCTCTGTGTAATTATTGCATTGTTGATAGGTATGACCAATGCTCTTACATTCATAGCATCTAGGAGGCACGAACTCATATTCAATTTCCTACATGTAGTTTTGCCTTGTTTATCCACTTCTTTAACAGTTTTCGGTACATCATTGTCAGCTTTTATCTCCACTAGGACTCTAGCAAATTTAATTCGTTTAACCGGCCTTGGATTTTCATCAATGTCCAGCGGTTTACCTACCAAGCTCGCCAGTTTGCTAATGCATCTAGTATTATATAAGGCCAGATTAAGGTTATTTAGTTTGATCCAGACTGGGTAGGATGATAGCATTTCTCATTTGAAATTAAAATCTGCTTCCCAATTGTGCATAATGATGAGTTTACTATCCATAAACCATGGACCTCCATGTAGGATTCTTTTATAATCCACTTCTTGTTCAAACTTAATTAGGAAAAATCCATTTTCCCTCGGGAAAATTGAAAGTGTACGTGTAGTACTAAGGATCGTGTAATATGGTATATAAATGTGGAAACTGGTAATAACAGTAAAATAAAAATTAAAGTAAGCACACCAGGAATTTTTATACTGGTTCGAACTTCCCGTTCTACGTCCAGTCCCAGAATACCCTCTGGATTTAAACTAACCCCTCACTTAACCCGGAGGAATATGTATACGACACCTGAGCAGCCGAACAGGAATTTTTCCGCCTCAACAACCGAAGAGGACTTCAACCTAATACAAATTGTTTGTTGACGAATGTGTTCTAAATAACACTGATAGTCTTTTGATAGTACAACTTCCCTATAATCAAATCCTCAAGAGTATATATGTGTGTGAAGATTTAGAAGGAAGATAATCACGTAGAATCGAAGTATATAAATTAAAACAGGGATTCTAGTGATATTAATTAAGAATGAAAACTTTTATTTGCAGAAATGAATAGAGATTAGATTTCAGAAATATAAACAAGAATCGGTTATTGTAGAAGTGAATTGAATATGTTTATATAGTTGTAGAAGAGTTATAATCTTTCATGAAGAGTTTCAGTCAACAGTTGTGTCAATATCTCTTGAAATAGAGGACATTCCTCTTCATGAAATGATCGCATCTCTTCAGTAAACTAGCCGTTATTCTTTGGTCGGTCGACCGGAAAATCTGGCCGGTCGGCTGAGTTTGAAATCGTACACAAAACAGAGAGTACCTGTGCATATAACACAGGGTCGGTCGACCGAGGATCCTGGTCGGTCAGCCGACCTGATGTTATTTGCACAGTGCACACTTATATATGTATAAATTAACATGGATCAATTTGTGTGTGCGTGACTACTTGAGGAATGATTTTAACAATATTATAAGACTCAATAAAATAAAATATTCATACTAATCTCTCGATTGTAGTCTTGTCTCCTTTGTAGTTCTCAATATACGTTTATTCTCTTTTTGTCGCTTTCATATAGTATTCTCTTTGTATTTCGTCGTATGATCTCTGAAGCTTGTGTCATGAATCAAAACTCATGAATCAACATTCTCCCCCTTTTTGATTGATGACAATACTTATGTGACGAAGTAAAACTTATCTATATTATAATTCTCCCCCTGAATATATGGCGACTTTTCTGCAAAAAATATGTTAGCTTTCATACATTTTTCTCCCCCTTTGTCATCGACAAAAAGGAATACTTACCAGAAGTAATATGTTAAAGTAGTGCGAATCATTGAAATTTAAATATTAAATATTCAAACCAAAATAGGAGCAATTAAGGATGTTTGCTTAGTACATAACAATAATGAAAGAAAAATATATTGTGCTCATAAAGAAATTCTTGAAATTAAATTGTAAAATACTACAATTACTCCTCATCATCATTAGAATCCCAGAATTCTGGACGAGTATTATCATCCAGTGGAGCTGGTTCCTTACCCCGTCTTTGTGTGTGAGGAACGTGAGTTGCCGATGTGCTGGAACTTGTGTTATCGGATATAGACCAAGAGAAATTTGGCGCTGGTCTTTTTCCAGGAGCAACAAATGAAGCACCGGCTTCGGAAGTACATGATAAGGCATCCCATAAATTTACGAAGAAGCCTTTGATCTTCTTGAACCGCCCATCAATTTTTCGAAGTCGAGAATCCAAAGCTAGTTGATTTCGAGCCAAAATATCAATGGCAGCCTCCGTACTAGTTCCGGGAGTTGGTCGTTGAATTGAGGTTTGACGAGTTATACGTTCCGTAGAATAAGTAGATGGTTGAGGTGTAGAATAGCTTCGACGTAGTTGTTCTCGAGGAGTAGTACGCCATTGCTGAAAAGTTGTAATTTGGGATGGTGCATCGGGTATCTTCATTAGTTTTATGGTTCGTGAGTCAAAATTACGAACTTTGGATGTTTCGGATTCCGGAGCATGGGTGACAAAGTTATTAATCAACCTCATTATGTATTCTCCATAATAAATATGGAGCATCTTTCCTTGGTTGAAGGAGAGAAATTCATCCATAAGAAGTTGTGTCCAATTTACTCGAATATTTCCGCACATAGCATACAATGCTTTGACGTTTTCGGGATATACTAGATGGTATGATCCTCCTCTTGGAACAATAGACTTCATCATGAATCGATGAAAGAGTCGGGCTTTAGGTCGAAGGGATGAAGTTTGCCTTAAATCAGTAGCGTCATCTTCAAAAAATAGATGACTTAGACGGTCACGAGTCGATGTATTACAATCTACATCATGTAACGAAATTCCGCCCGGTCGAGCATTTAAAATGTGGTTAATTCGATCAATGGAAAGAAAAATCGAAGTGCCACACACCGATGTCCAAACACAATTTTCAGTGTTTCTTGGTGGATTTACAAGGTTGAGATTTGCTAGAAATAACTTGACCATTATATGATTAATCTTCAAGTTATTTTTCCTATGGTCAAGAAATGTATCAAGACCACTTTCAAGGGCGGCATTTTCAATACCGTAGGAGGTAAAATCAGGATAACTTACAAATGACTCCTCAAAGATTTTGGCATCTTGAAGCCTTATCCATCTTTTTAAAGCTTTGTCACTTACTAGCCAAGAAGCAATTTGAGAGTCTACAGGAGTTGATGAAGATGAGCCAGCATTAGTCTTAGATTTCTTCTTAGGGGCCATTTTTGTTTGAAGAATTTGAAGAAATTTTGGGTGGTTGTAATGTGGGCTAGGGTTAAAATCTGTTTTGGGAGAGTAAAAGTGAAGAGACAAAGTAAAAAAGGTGAAAGGATGGGTATAAAACTGAAGTAGAAAACAGAAAATAATACGTTCGGTCGACCGGAAGCACTAGGTCGGCTGACCGAAGTGGCAATCTGAAAGATGGTGAAATTCTCGGGAAGGGTTTGGCTGACCGAGTCAGGGAATTCGGTCGACCGACCTGGCAGAAAATATGTTTTTAAACTTCTCGGGATAGCTTCGGCTGACCGACTCAGGGTCTCCGGTCGATCGAGGCATGTGTACAAACAAATTTCTGCTGTTTTTCAATAAAAAAAAATTATAGAAATATAAATTTTATTATTACATCATTTATATCTATACATCTTATTGAAAATAATAACATATATATATATATATATATATATTAAATTATAGCCATGGTTCATCAGCATCTACGTTCCCATGAGTTTGGAGACGGAACATTTTCTATTGGTGACCATCTTGGAGCTATTGGAGTTTGAACGGGGTTTGAAGGTGATGGAGATCTGTAAGAAGGTTCAGCAACATCATCCTTCTTAGATGAACAAATTTTCATGGCAATCTTTTCAAGAAAACTTAAACGTCTTGCCGTGACTTTTTGTTCGTAGTAGAGTTCCCGTTGCATATTCATTTGCTGTTGTTGGTAGTGATGTATTTCATCAATTTTTTGTTTGGTTGATGGAGATACTACCATTGTATTCTTCCCTTTCTTCTTTTCAGGTGTATAGCCTGTATGGGAGTCTTCCCATGGTTTCCACCCGTGTCGGGGGTCTTTATCTGCAGAGGAGAAGTCTAGAACACGGTTAGGCATTGGAAAAGTAGGATAGGGGCCATTTTCGGGGATGCGATCAGAACAATCATCGTCCGGAGATGTGTATGAAAGATGAGAATTTTCAGAGTTATAGTAATCATTGTTAGAAGACATTTTTTTTCAAGTTTTATTTTGTAAAAATTTTGTAGTATATGTTTTAATCAATAAACATAGTACATATATATAACCAACTATTTTCTGAAAAATTAGTGGTTTAAAACAAATTTTAACTAAAATCAGAGAACTTTATAGCAAAAACTGTTCGTAATTGTATGATATATAAGCTTTAGAGCTAAAAATAGTTTATTTCTGAAATTAAAGTTAATGGTACAGATTGTAAATAGAACTGAAACAAGAAACACCCATAGCTCAAGTAGCTATAATACAACATTTAACAAATGAGTCAGAGGTCATGAGTTCGAGTTCCGCTTTGGTCAGAAATAAAATAATTTTTGTTTTTCGATATTTTTGTATATTTTTATTCATAAATCTTTAAACGACATTATACCTAAATCACGTCTTAGTTTTATAAAAATATTTTCATTTAGCGGTTTAGTAAAAATGTCAGCTATTTGATTTTCAGTGTTGATAAATTCTAGATTTATTAATCCTTTTTCCAAACAATCACGAAGAAAATGATGACGGATATCAATGTGTTTTGTTCGTGAGTGATTGACCGAATTTTTAGAGAGATTTATTGCACTAGTATTATCACAATAAATTATTGATTTTTCAAGATGACAATTAAAATCTTGTAGTGTTTGTTGCATATATACGACTTGTGCATATGCCAAAGCAGCAGATATATATTCTGCTTCACATGTTGATAAAGAAACACAGTTTTGTTTCTTACTAAACCAAGAAACTAAGGAACGTCCAATGAAATGACACGTTTCGCTCGTACTTTTTCGATCCGTCCGACTTCCTCCAAAATCAGCATCACTATAGGAAACTAATTCGAAAGGACATTCTTTCGGATAAAATAGTCCTAAATCTTTGGTTTTAGTTAGATAACGAATAATGCGTTTAACTGCTCTCATATGTGATTCTTTGGGATTTGCTTGAAATCGAGCACATAAACAAACACTCATCATAATATCGGGTCGACTCGTTGTTAAATAAAGTAAAGAACCTATCATACTACGATATAACTTTTGATCAACACTTTTGCCATCTTCATCTCTATCGAGATGAATCGTTGTGCTCATAGGAGTTGGTTTGGCAGCAGTGTTTTCCAGACCAAAACGTTTGATTAAATTATAACAATATTTTTCTTGATTAATAAAAATTCCATTTTCAATTTGTTTAATTTGTAATCCAAGAAAATATGACAATTCTCCCATATGAGACATTTCAAATTCATTCGTCATTATAGTTGAAAATTCTTGACATAGTTTTTCATTTGTTGAGCCGAAAATAATATCGTCAACATATATTTGAATTATTAAAATATCTTTATTAGTTTTCTTAATAAAAAGCGTTTGATCTACTTTACCGATTTCAAAACCAGATTCTAATAAATAGCCTTTAAGACGATCATACCAAGCACGTGGTGCTTGTTTTAAACCGTATAACGCCTTTTTGAGTTTATATACATGATCCGGAAATTTTTCATGATTAAACAAAGGTGGTTGTTCAACAAAAACATATCTATTATGATTAATAGATTGTACTTGAGTTGGACCAAAAAGATCCATGTGTAAAAGTTCAAGTGGTTGTTCTGTAGATATTACTTTCTTTGATTTAAAAGAAGATTTTGTTAATTTTCCTAATTTACATGCATCACAAAATATGTTAGTTTCGAATTTTATATTGGGTAAACCTTTAACTAATTTATTTTTAGCTAGTTTGTTGATGGTATTAAAATTGATGTGACAAAATCTTTTGTGCCAAAGACAAGAATCGTTTTCTTTAGCCACTAGACACAAATTTTAATCATTATTAACGTTCATATTTAAGATATAAATATTTTTATCTCTTTTTCCTTCGAAAATAATGTTGTGATTTTTATCAAAAATGTTACATTTATTTTCTGAAAAAGTTATATTAAAACCTTTATCGCATAGTTGACTAATACTTAATAAATTATGTTTTAAATTTTTAACTAATAAAACATCAGTAATGAGAGGTAAATTAGATGTACCGTTGCTATTGACATTGCCTTTACCGATGATATATCCTTTTGAATTATCTCCAAAGGTGACTGCTCCTCCATTTGAGTATATAATGTTTGACAACATTTCTTTGTTTCCAGTCATGTGTTTTGAGCAAACGCTATCTAAAATCCATTTTCCTCTCTTCTTATGTGGTACCTGCAAAAAGTTTATAAAAAGTTGGTACCCAATCTTTTTAGGGTCCTAAGAGTTAGATCTTAGGAAGCCAAACCCATATGGGTTCAGAATTCCCTTTATAAACATAATTTTTGTTATTATGAACAGTTTCCATAAACATTTCGATATGTTTATTCCTTATCAATACATTATTTGTTTTTGGAATCCATATCTTAATGGTTTTAGTATTTGAATAAACTGTTTTCTTAATATCTTTCTTAATTTTATTATTAATCCTACTTTTAGCAAAATTATTTTGTTTCTTAAATCCTAGTCCAGATTTATTGTTAGAGGATTGAGAGTTTTCTAGTATACTAGAAAGATTTTCTCTTCCTTTATTGAAATTAGAAACATTTTTAGAGATATCATCAAATTTTATTTTAAGACTAGATTTTTCTAACTCTAAATCCTTAATCTTAGATTTTAAACTATTATTTTCGAAAAGTAAAACATCATTTTTATTTTTCTGAATTTCTAGTTCTTCAGATATTGACGTAATTTGAGAAGATAAGTTAGAATTCGATTGTTGAGAAATTTCAAGTTCTTCTTCCAATATTATCTTCTCATCTTTCAACATATCTACTTCTAAAACTGTTCTATCTAACTTTCTTTGCAACTCCTTATTTTTCTTTTTAAGTTGTTTTGTTAAATTTACTAATTCAGAATTTATTTCAATTAAATCTTCAAAAGTAAAATCACTTACATCGTCTGACGAAGCCATGAAGCATACATTTGCTTGTTCATTATCACTTTCACTCTCTGATGAGGATGATGAGTTAGTGTCGTCCCAAGTGACTGAAAAAGCTTTTCGTTTGGTTTTATCCTTCTTGAAGTTATTCTTTTTACGATCTGGACAATCCTTCTTCATGTGTCCTTTCTTATGACATTCATAACATTCCATTGTTAAAGATGATGGTTTGCTGCTATTGGAATTGTTGTTGGAATTATTTTTGTTTCCCTTGAATTTGTTTCTGTTAAATTTCAAAAACTTTTTGAAATTTTTAGCGATCATTTCCATATCTTCATTATCTGAGTCGGAATCATCTTTTTCTGCTTGGAATGCCACATTTTTCTTTTCTTGTGCTCCATTTTGTTTTGCCTGCAAATTTACTTCGTAGGACATTAAATTACCTATCAATTCTTCTGGTTTTAATGTTGACAAATCAGTTGCTTCTTCAATAGCTAGGACTTTTCGTTCCCATTCGTCCGTTAAAGAATTTAAGATTTTTGTAACAACATCAAAATCAGTAAACTTTTGTTCTAATGATAATAAAGCATGATAAATATCCTGAAATCTAGAGTACATGTCATTTATAGATTCATTTGGCCTCATTTTAAAATTTTCAAATTGATGTTTCAACATAGAAATTTTGCTTAATTTAACTTTGTTAGTTCCTTTATGTGAAACTTTAAGAGTTCTCCAAAATTCATAACCGGAAGTGCACATGCTAACTCTATTGAATTCATTTCTATCTAATGCACAAAACAAAATATTCATAGCCTTAGCATTTGATGTAGCATCTAGTTTTTGTGTGTTACTCCAAGTTGAGTATTCTCCAGTAGGAGTTGTGTACTCACTTTGTATAATATTCCAGATATCAAATCCACTTGATTGCATATAGATTCTCATTCTAGTTGACCAATAATTGTAATTTATACCATTGAAAAGTGGAGGACGTGAAGCGATTGACCTTCTGTGAAACTAGAATTAGTGTGAGTGTTAACATCGTTAATTTGTGTGGTTGCCATATTACTAGAAATAAATATCAAATAACTTTGTGATGGTTATAGGATGACCTTGCTCTGATACCAAATGAAAGTGTACGTGTAGTACTAAGGATCGTGTAATATGGTATATAAATGTGGAAACTGGTAATAACAGTAAAATAAAAATTAAAGTAAGCACACCAGGAATTTTTATACTGGTTCGAACTTCCCGTTCTACGTCCAGTCCTAGAATACCCTCTGGATTTAAACTAACCCATCACTTAACCCGGAGGAATAGGTATACGACACCTGAGCAGCCGAACAGGAATTTTTCCGCCTCAACAACCGAAGAGGACTTTAACCTAATACAAATTGTTTGTTGACGAATGTGTTCTAAATAACACTGATAGTCTTTTGATAGTACAACTTTCCTATAATCAAATCCTCAAGAGTATATATGTGTGTGAAGATTTAGAAGGAAGATAATCACGTAGAATCGAAGTATATAAATTAAAACAGGGATTCTAGTGATATTAATTAAGAATGAAAACTTTTATTTGCAGAAATGAATAGAGATTAGATTTCAGAAATATAAACAAGAATCAGTTATTGTAGAAGTGAATTGAATATGTTTATATAGTTGTAGAAGAGTTATAATCTTTCATGAAGAGTTTCAGTCAACAGTTGTGTCCATATCTCTTGAAATAAAGGACATTCCTCTTCATGAAATGATCGCATCTCTTCAGTAAACTAGCCGTTATTCTCTGGTCGGTCGACCGGAAAATCTGGCCGGTCAGCTGAGTTCGAAATCGTACACAAAACAGAGAGTACCTATGCATATAACACAGGGTCGGTCGACCGAGGATCCTGGTCGGTCAGCCGACCTGATGTTATTTGCACAGTGTACACTTATATATGTATAAATTAACATGGATCAATTTGTGTGTGTGTGACTACTTGAGGAATGATTTTAACAATATTCTAAGACTCAATAAAATAAAATATTCATACTAATCTCTGGATTGTAGTCTTGTCTCCTTTGTAGTTCTCAATATACGTTTATTCTCTTTTTGTCGCTTTCATATAGTATTCTCTTTGTATTTCGTCGTATGATCTCTGAAGCTTGTGTCATGAATCAAAACTCATGAATCAACAAAAATGTCCTACATACCTTTTGGATTCCAAACCCTCTTGACATAGGCATTAAAGTAGATATAGTATGGTCGTTTCCTAGCCATATAAACATAAACGGAATTTTGCCACATGTTTTTGGCTTTCGCATAATCTTCATCATCGATTAACTGGTAGATCTCGTTGCCATCTGATTTAGGTTCAAAGTAATTAACGCTACCTGTCATTTCGATTTTGTTACCCAGCGCCTCCACCCACGACTTAGGGTTTTGTGTTACTTGTTTAGGGTTTTTCAATATATCCGCAAAGGATAGTTTGCCTTTATCCTTCTCCTTCCCCTTTCACTTAACCTCTTTCCATCCATCTCCATCATCATCCTCAAATTCAATTGCTAGGGCTGAGGTTTCGGAAGTGGTTGTTGCCATTTGTACTAGACATATTTTGTATATTGTATATTATATATTATCACTGTGATTCTAACTCTGTGTTCTATTATATTTACTATATATTGTGTATTGATATATTCTGGAGGCACACATGTTTATTATTTTGTGTTATTATCAGGTACATATGTATGAGCTTTTTATTCGACATTTTAATACGTATTGGTGTTAGCCCAAGGGAATATTCACATGTGTACCTTATATCGTCTTGTTCTCTTATTATCTAATAATATTATTTTGTAACACTCTTTGATAGTATAGGTATAGTGGTGGGATGCTACAAGCATATCATTTACCATAATTATTTTGAGCCACCTAATGGACTTGAAAAACCCAACAAGCAAGGTTCATGTAAGTTTTAAACACCCAACGACCGCGAGCCGGGCTTGGGTTATGATTATAATAAATGGACGTGGATCTCAGTTTCAAGCTACCAGGACCGAACCCAATACATTTATAGGTCTAATACTTATAATACTCGTTTCCAAGGTAAAATATAAACAGTACATACTTCGCGTATAAACGGTGAAATATTTGGTACAAATTATGTAAATCACCAGATAAGTAGAATATTAAATGTAAATCAAAACATTAAAAATAAAATACCTAGAAAGTATTTAATAATAATGCTGAAATAGTAAATAAGTAAACAAAAAACAAAAAATATATAGTCCTTGTCAAAGTTGGGACTCGACAAGACCTGTTTGTTACTAGTTTCCCAATAAAAATTAACTTTGTTCGTGGATTTCTTCATCAACCTTGGAATTTCGAATTTCTAGACCTTTGGTTACATAGTAAAGGAGGGTACCTTTGTTTAAATTGTGTAGTAAATAAATTGTTAAAAACAAGAAAAGGAGAAATCATGCAATTTTAATAATTCGATCCATAAGTTTTGCATCCATCATGATGACTTTGTCTTTTATTACTTTATTTTGGATTTATAAAATAATATGCATCTTAATATTAGGGAATTCACATACTCCTTAATTTTAGATGGAAGAAAGTTATGGATAAATGGTTTGGAGGGATGTGTCTAACGTATAGTTGGGACAATGTGTATCAATGGTCCTCTATTCATTCAATAAAGAGAATATTTTTGTTTTAATAAAATAACGATTTTAGTGCAGTTAGGGTATGGTGGATCAGGGCTTCACTCAAACTCCATGTCACATTCTACTCCTATAAGCTCATCTGTAGCGACCTCAGATTTTTTACCCTCGAAAATCGACATCAATACGTTCATTATATAGCTTGCCGAGCAATCGAGTGCTGGACATACCAGATCATTAGGGGTGAAGAAGGAAAGAGGTAAAAGAAAACAGAAACACAAGACACAGAATCTCACAATCGCAGCGGAACAAAATATAATATATATGTTATCCCGCCTTTTGGCAAGGCCAGGACACCAAGGAATTGATTGGATTCCAAATATCGCTTATCATGGATATCGATGAATTCTGTCCGAGTCCGGATAGAGCTACAATTGATGAGACATGACTAGGAGAGTAAAGGAAGCCAACGTTCCAAGTTTCAAGTCAATCCGAGTTTATATGCTCAAATTATGATAGATACAAGTTGGAGGGAAAAGCATGTTTTCGTATTCATCAATGATGTTCATTTCGTATCCATCAGGGAACACCGTTTCGTATCGATAAAGGTAGCCGTGTTTCGAATCCATCGAGTTCGTATCGATGGATTTCGTGTCCATCAATAATTAGTGCAACTCGTATCGATTGGCCAAGTGTCTTCTTCGTATCCATACAGCCCGTGTCCATCATCCGCTTCGCATCGGCAAGTTCCCACAACTTCGTATCCATCAACAGATGACGTGCCTTGCAACCATCAGTCAATGTCTACTTCGTATCCATCGGGCCACTGTTCTTCGTATCCACCAGATAATCTCACTTCGAATCCATAACCAATGACTTATTCGTATCCAACAAGTCAACCAACTAGGGCGACATGTCATCCATCGAAGCAAATGAGGCGAGATCCATGGAGTCGAAGCGGTCAACGCGGAGTGAATACTGGATCGAAACGAAGTGTGCACGCCACATCATCTCAGAAGCACTTGCAATGATCGATACGATGGGATCGACTCGAAGCCATGGAATCGAACAGAACATCCAACGTTGAATGCCATTTCGTATCGACGATATCTCACAATCTACTGATCCAAATCCAATGAAATTTTCATGAAAGTTGCATGCACACTGAAGAATGTCCCCACCAAATTTCAGCTTAATTGGACATCATCTTGATCGATAGGAAGTGGATTCGTATCGATCGCAGATCGAGGCGAAACTTTCTGGAAACGGTCGTGTGGGCCCCCTCATGTGCCAGGCCAAGTCTCCCGAAGTTTGAGCGAAATCTCAGCCTCCTACGCCTATAAATAGAGCCCCAGAGCATACAGAAAAGGGGATCTTTTGACTCTGAAGCGCCCAGACTCTGCCGGATTGAGATTTGCATCCCACTCTTGCTGTTAAATTCGAATTCTAAACTGTAATTCGATGTTGTTCGCTGTAATTGCTTATAATCATCGAAAGAGAATCAATAAAATCATCAAACTTCATAGTGGACGTAGGCAACACGCCGAACCACTCTAAATTGCTTGTCTTTGCATTTTACATTTCTGCTTATTGGAGTTTTTGTTAGATAATCTCTGTTTTACATTTACATTCTTCATTTTATCTCTTCAAATAACTCCCGAAGAGTGTTGTGCCTACAAACACTTTGGTGCTTTCACTGAGAAAACCAGCTTTTTCTCCTGCTCCTTGGATCTACCGTCGATACCGGATTGCATAAATCCAAGAGGAAGATTCAGATATCTGATCCGGAATCCTTCCATTCTATTCAGATTTGCATAAAATCTAGGAAAGGACTCCACCACTGAAAATGGTTAGTACAAGAACTGCCGCTACCGCTGTAGATCAAGAAGGCCGGGATAGATAGAATCCTACACAACAGCCTTCATCCAATCAAGACAACACTGTTCACTCGGATCCGTCAAGACCAGTCACCCGATAAGAGTTCCAAGTGTTGCTCCAAGAACTGACCCAAAGCCGGCAACAGTTGGCTGAACAGTTGCACGCCAATGTTGAATTGACCAACCAACTAAACCGCCAAAGCCGTAGAAGGTCCAGGAGGGATGATGTTCCCGTGCGTCTACTGAAAGTTCCGCTTCGTCTGACTATCACCATAGATCTACCCGTCCCCGGCTAGAGGGGAGTCACGCTCAAACTACTGGATATCAACCCGCCTTGACCGTTGGACAGTTAAGGACAGGGCCGTTGACCAGCTTCCATACAGGACCCTCAACACGAGGAGGCACTGCTCCGCAGTACACCACGTACAACCGTGCTACAACCGCCGCGGTAGAAACGAGGGCTGATACCCGGAATCTGTCCGAGCCGAACAATCAACAGCATGGACATACTCCTGAACCATATGTCCCAGAAGACACTGAGCCAAGGAGGCGAAATACGGACCGTCGACAGCGCCCGGTCCAAACTCGCACTGTGGAACCCGACCACACCTTAGCTCAGCATGCCTAGAATATGCCAGTGTCAGATATTTCAACTATGATACGTCAGATGATTCGCGAGAGTCAGGGGCTCACAAATGACGATTGGGGAATCTCCCGTAGTCATACCCCTTTTACAGACGAGATATTATATGCTGAACGCCCTCGGCGATTCAAAATGCCAACTCTCCCAATGTACGAAGGAAATAGTGACCCAAATCAACATATTTTGAAATATGAATGGTCAATGAGTGCTGCAAGAGCTGACGATGCAGTGAAGTGTCTAAGTTTCCCCATCTCTCTGGGGGGAATCGCAACAATGTGGTTTACAAGGTTGCCACCTAGATCTATCTCTTCGTTTGATCAACTGGCTAAAAGGTTTGTAGAGCAGTTTCGTATGCATGTTGCTAGACCGAAAGACGTTAACACCCTGTCTAGTGTTACCCAAGCTCATGGAGAGATGCTCAGGCGTTATTTGGAGAGGTTCCACGCAGCATGTGTTGAAATTAGTAATCCCAACGATAACTCGATCTTGATGGCATTAACCAAAGGGATCGATCCCGATTCTGAATTTGGAAATTGGTTAGCCGGGAAACCGCCCGCGTCATTGGACCGTTTCTACTCCAAAGCCGCTCAATTCTTATGGCAAGAGGACGCGAAACAGTCTTGGAAGCAGGACGATGTGAGGCCCAATATTGAGGGAATACAGAGTAACGTAGCGGTTAAGCAGTCCGGTGAGAGTTCCGAAAAAGTTCAGTTGAACATACAGAACAAACAAACCCAGCCTAGGGGCAACAATGGCCAGGATAAGAAAAGAGATCAGAACCGAGGTCCGAGACGTAGGGCTCCAATGTTTGACAATTACACACCGTTGAATACGTCATTGGAGAATGTATACTTACAGACTTGCAACACTGTACAGTATAAGAAGCCTGCTCCGAAACCCTCGTCGGAGAGACAGGTTCAAATAGGGAAATTCTGTAGATTCCATGAGAGCTACGGCCACAATACCAATGAGTGTCGACATTTACAGGACCTCATCGAGAAGTTGATCAGAGAGACGAAGTTAGATCAGTTTGTGCGGGCACCGCAGTCTGGTGGTGCGGGCCCTTCAAATCAAAATCGTCCACAAAATCAAGAGAGACAGGAAGAACCCGCTTGTATGGGCGGAAGGCTAGTTATCAACATGATAAGTGGTGGTCCCCACCCAGCAGACAGAAGCTGGGGGGAAATGGAGTCGTATGCTAGTTCGATCAGGCATGCGGACTTCGAATGTTGCAGTAATTGTGAGGATGGAACTTCGGCTAAACAACAGAAGATAATGTCCAATGATATCATATTCAGGAGCCGAGACGCTGATAAGGTCGAAGCCCCTACAATTGACCCACTAGTCATATTTGCCCAGGTAGGTCCTGCTTGGGTGAAGAGAATCCTGGTTGACAGTGGGAGCTCTGTAAACATCCTACTTAAGCAAGCTTATGATTTAATGAACATGGAAGCAAAGGATTTGAAACCCTGCCAATCCCGGATACACGGTTTTAACGGGAGTGCTACAATACCCATCGGGATAACAGAACTACCGGTGGAATTGGGAGTTGGAGAACGCCGGAGAGTCCGGATGTTACAGTTTGTTGTTTTAGAGATTGATTCACCTTATAACGCATTTTTGGGCCGACCAGCCCTTGCTGAGTTCAGGGCAGCCATTGACCCATGGTGTTTGACTCTGAAGTTCCCCACCGATCGCGGGATTGGAGTCATCCAAGGAGATCAGGCAATGGGGAGGGCCTGCTATGTTGCTGAGCTGCGCGGGGCGCAGCGGAAGGAGAAGGGAAAGGATGTAGAGGAGTCTCTCTGCGTCCGTTCTATTGATGATTGACAATTGATGCCTGGGCCTCGGCCCGGGCACCACAACTAATTCCAGAAATACCTTGACCCTAAGGACAATGTAGATAACGACGAATCCAAGGAGAATCAAGCTTCTCCGGCCGTACTGACTGTGGACGTCCCAATCAGTGAGGATGATGATTCAAGGATGCTGAAAGTTGGGTCTCAACTGGATAAACAGACACAACAGGAATTGGTTGAATTTCTCCGGGCGAATCTCGATGTCTTCGCCTGGACACACTCTGACATGTGCGGGATCTCGCCGAACATTGCGAGCCACTCCCTGAATATAGATCCACGGTATGTCCCGGTCAAGCAGAAAAGGCACGATATGGATCCAGAGAGATCTGCCTCCCTTAAAGAGGAGGTCGATAAGTTACAATCAAATGGGTTTATCCGAGATGCCTTGTATCCAGAATGGGTGTCCAACCCCGTGCTGGTTCGAAATCCAAACGGGAAATGGAGAACTTGCGTCGATTACTCTGACTTAAACAAAGCTTGCCCAAAAGATAGTTTCCCACTTCTTCGAATTGACCAGCTTGTAGATTCGACGGATGGGCACGAATTACTATCTTTTATGGATGCTTATTCTGGCTACAATCAAATACCCATGCATTTGCCTGATCAAGAGCATACCAGCTTCGTAACCGATCTAGGACTCTACTGTTACAAAGTCATGCAATTTGGTCTAAAGAACGCCGGAGCAACATACCAACGCTTGGTCAACCAGATGTTCGCCAACCAGATCGGGAAGACCATGGAGGTTTATGTGGATGATATGCTAGTGAAATCTCGATTCTCCACGGATCATGTCAGAGACCTAGATTCGATGTTCCGCATCCTTCGGGAATATGGAATGAAGCTTAACCCATTAAAGTGCCACTTCGGCGTTGCGTCTGGAAAGTTCCTCGGGTTCATCGTCAACGCTCGAGGGATAGAAGCGAATCACGAAAAGATCTGGGCAATAAGGAACCTGCAAACCCCAAGAACCATAAAGCAAGTCCAGAGCCTAAACGGGAAAGTGGCAGCATTGAGCAGGTTCATCTCAAAGTCCACCGATAAATGCATTCCTTTCTTTGATCTGATCCGAAAAGGAAAACGAAGCTTTGAATGGACCACAGAATGTGAAGGCGCGTTCCAATCACTGATTCAACATCTTTCCACGCCTCCGATCTTGTCAAAACCAGTCGATCACGAGCAACTGTACCTTTATCTGGCAGTATCGGAGCATGCGATCAGTGCCGCTTTAGTTCGGGAGGAAGACAAAGTGCAGAAACCGGTCTACTATGTCAGTAAGCGGCTAACAGGAGCTGAAAGGAATTACCCGAGACTGGAGAAACTGGCTTATTGCCTGATCATTGCCTCAAGAAAGCTCCGCCCTTACTTCCAAGCTCATCCTCTTACTGTGTTTACCGATCAGCCGTTACGACAGGTCCTCACGCGGCCTGAGACGTTTGGTAGGTTACTCAAATGGAACATTGAACTAAGCCAATTTGATATCACTTATGCTCCACGGAGAGCCATTCAAGGACAAGTCCTGGTAGATTTCATAGCCGAATTTACCGTTCCAGAGGACTTGCCCGAAACCAGTAAATCCCCCGAATACATCTGGAAGTTGTATACTGACGGTGCATCAAACGACCGGTGTTCGGGCGTTGGTGTTGTACTTGAGACGCCCGAAGGCCAATCTATATGTTATGCTTTGAAGTTCGATTTTCATGCAACTAATAACGAAGCTGGATATGAGGCCCTCTTAACCGGCCTAAAATTTGCCAGAGATTTGAGGATTATCGCTGTGGAAATTTATTGTGATTCACAGTTAGTGGTATGTCAAGTACGGGGAGAATATCAAGCGAGAGATCGAAGGCTGGCTGCTTACTTGGCTCAAGTTCAGAGAGTACTGAATCAGTTTGATTATTATGCCATCTATTACATACCACGAGAACGCAATCAAAAAGCCGATTCGTTAGCAAAGTTAGCTAGCACAGGTGAAGCACAACAGATGGGACTTGTCCCCGTTGAAACTTTATCCTCCCCAAGTATTGATCAAGTAGAGATGGATTTTGTATTCGAAGCCGCTCCCAGTAGGGAATCGTCGATGACTCCATATCGAAATTACATTGAAAATGGGACGTTTCCTGAACATAGAAATGAGAAAAGACAAATTCTACGAAAAGCTTCACGATTCGTCATTCAGAACAGAGTCATGTACAGAAGAGGTTATTATGTTCCTCTCCTTCGGTGTATCGCACACGATGAAATCAAACGAGTGTTACATGACGTACACGAAGGAGTGTGTGGCAATCACACCGGTGGGCAAGCTCTTGCTAAGAAGATACTTCGATATGGGTACTACTGGCCGGCAGTGAACCGAGATGCAGCAAACTATGCCAGAAAGTGCGATAGGTGCCAGAAACATGCCCGAATTCCAAGAGCCCCGCCTACCGAGATAACTCAAATGGTCAGTCCCTGGCCATTCGCAATGTGGGGCATCGACATCATCGGCGCTCTACCTCTAGCAAAAGGTGGTGCGAAGTACGCCATCGTTGTCGTTGACTACTTTACAAAGTGGGCTGAAGCTGAAGCCCTCGCAACCATTACGACAAAGAAAGTGATAAATTTTGTGGTTCGCAATATCATCTGTCGATTTGGGCTTCCGCGTGCCATCATCACCGATAACGGAACCCAATTCGAAAGCGCAGAATTCAAGAATTTTTGTCAACGGTTTCATATCCATAAAAAATTCTCGGCAGTCGCACATCCCCAGGCAAATGAACAGGTTGAAGCTGTCAATAAAGTTATAAAATCCATCCTAAAGAAACGACTGGAAAAGGCCGAGGGCAAATGGGTTGATGAACTTCCTATGGCATTATGGGCTTATCGAACGACTCACAAGACCGCAACCGGACACACCCCGTTTTCCCTATCTTATGGCACAGAGGCCGTTATTCCAGTCGAGACGGAAGTGTCTTCCCATCGCGTGACTTACTACGATCCGAAAACGAATGCTATATTGCTTGCTGAATCTTTGGATCTACTGGATGAGAAGTGGGAAGAGGCTGATTTGAAAGCAGCTGCATATCGAAGTCGGGTCGCCCGATTGTACAATACCAAAGTTCGACCTCGAACCTTTTAACTCGGCGACCTCGTTCTCAAGAGAATCTATCCAGTTCCTTCACACATGAAACCAAAGTGGGAAGGACCATATGTGATTACACGAAGACTCGGAGATGGCACATTCAAACTATCGACCGTTGATGGTCTAGATTTGCCAAGGGCCTGGAACAGCGAGAGTCTCCGTCGCTATTACACATGACAGGCTTTATTTATTTCATTTTATCTTTCCATTTAGCAATTTGTTTCTGCATTTCGAAATTTGAATTCTGTAATAAGGCAACTGACTTTGCCGCGTTTTCTTATTTCAGCAATAAAATGCCATCTCTTCGAGCCAGAACTGTGATTCATTAAATACGATATACAACATCACGATGCACGGAGAGCTAAATCCCATCACGCAATGGGACTTATTCAAATGGAGAGTGGCTGTGATACGACCGGCCACTCGCTAAGTGAAACCCGAGCTCGGGGGCAAGTCATTACACCAATGTTAAATAGGGTTGGCACACAACAATCCTATAATCAACTCTGTATTCCCAGAGTGCGAAACGGAGTATAAACACTCAACTCCGTATTCTCAGAGTGCGTGACGGAGTATAAACATTCGACTCTGTATTCCCAGAGTGCGAAATGGAGTATAGACATTCAACCCCGTATTCCCAGAGTGTGAAGCGGAGTATAAACAGTAAACTCCGAACTCCCGGAGCGCGAGTCAGAGTGAGAACACTAACTCCAATTTCCCAGGATATGGGTTGGAGTACTAACGTCAATCTTAAGTTCCCAGGATGTGAATAACAGCTTACGAGATGACCTGTATCCCTAGAGTGTGGATAAAACGATTCATAAGAAAACAAGTGTAGTTCGATCGCTCGATCCTCACTCCTTGCAATCGCAAGCTGATCGCCATAACTTCACCCCGGAACGGGGGGCAGGTTCAAGTGTTAATCACTACCCGAAACTGCATAGTGTTCAAGTCCGATTCAATCTCCGATCACAACTCAAGTCCAAGATTTCCAGGCTTGGCAGACAAAACAAGCTATGCTTGAGCGTTAAAATAATACAAGTACACCGGACTGAAGTTCGAACGCTGCAACATTTAAGCATAAAAGGAATTTAAATTGAAACAAGAAGACAAAATTTTTATTTCAACTAATCAAAAGTAATGGTTCATACACGAGCCTTTCCAAAAAATTCCTACTAGTAGGGGCCGAACCCGCATCTATACACGGCCTGCAAAAAAGAAAAAGATAACAAAACTCCTGACTACAAAAGGGAAACACATGCCTAAAAAGTCTATCTAATCCTTCTTTTTCCTCAGCTTCTTCTTCTTCGAGGAGCTACTGGAGCCACCAGTGATCTTTCGTTTAAAGCCTTTCTCCTTAGGCGGGCTCCCCTCGGACGAAGGCATGATGTCGACATCATCCTCCAAGCTGGAATCTATGGGGATGCTTCCCGCAGGAGGAGTTGGGGGAACGGAACCTACAGCCGGGGGCGGGACTGGCACACTAGTATCAACGAGCGTGCCCCCGGGAGATACAATCATAAGGGGAGTAGGGCACTACGCTACTGCTCCGCCATTCGAGCTGCCACCATCTTGGCATTAATTTCGGCCAACATCATTGCTTCTCATTGTGCTCTGGCCTCACTATGTGCCATCGTGGTTTGAGTTGAAATATCAGAAGTAGACGCGAATCCGCCCAGGCCGAATGGTAGGTCTGCAAAGGGATCACTCTGTTGGCCAAGGAGCTCATTTATCATCTGTTCATCGAAAGAGAGTGAGCTCCCCTGCGTTACTTCGACCGGCGCTGTTGTCACAATGGAGGTCGCCTCAGAGATGATGGCCTCCGGCACTTGGCATGATTCCTGGGCTATGGGAGGCGCAGCTGGCGCAACTTCGATCACTGATCAAAGAAAAGAAACGTTTGTTAGTATGCATTTCTATACAAGTTCTTCAATCCAGACATACAAGAAGTCAGTTCAGAGTACCTTCCTCGGTTCGGCTCAGGGTCGTCTGAACGACTTCAGAAGGATGCTCCTTAATAGGAGATAGATGTGGTCGGTCTGGATCATATGCCGGTATAGGCTGGGAGTCGATCATCGGAGTTGGCTCAGATTGAGATGACACGACAATCTCAGAACTCGTAATACGGTGCTCAGCACCAGAGCTTTCTCCAACTTTCTGAGACTGGGCGCCAAGCCTCTCCTTCTCGTGAGAAATCATGGAGCCATGGAGAACTTTCTTTTCATCATCATTAAGAATGCAGTTCTCCAGCTCGAATTCATCGATGGCTTCATCGGGATGCCCAGATTTCTCCTCCTCAACCAGCGTATTCCAAGCGTTGTAGAGATGTGTTGGATAGTCGTCGAGCCAAGTCAGATCTTGGTGCCTTAGCACATTGGCATTGTAAGTGACGAGTAGCTCTTCCACCTCAGCCTCGATCCTGGTTTCCGCCTGTCGTACCTTCTCATCAACTCCGGCTTCGGCTTCGCGGACTTTTTCCATAGCCGCATCCTTCTCCTTCCGAAGCACCACCCCCTGATCACAGGCCTCCTGCGCAGAGACATTAGCCGCATCCTTCTCCTTCGCTATTTCAGAGAACTTTGATTTTAGCTCATTAAGCTCCTTGAGAGCGGCGTCTCTTTCGGCAGTAATGGTGGTATTCCTGTGACCCATGTCTTCGATTGCGGTACAGTGCTCTTGTTTCATCCTGGTCATGGCCGAGTTTACCTCATCGACCTTTTTCAAAGCTTCCATTTCATACTTACGGGAAGACTCGGCCTCAGTGTTGAGCACTTTCATAATTCGGTCTTTGTGACCTAGCTCCTTCTCCAGTTTCTCAATGACGACAGCCCGATCGAATGCTACTCTGGACGCTTTCCTCGCGGCCCTTGCCCACTCCTTGTACTGAAAGAATATGTACGCGACGTAATCATGGATGGTATTTTCAGCTGTTGGCGGAATTCTCCTCAAGTGCGGAGGGAAGACATAACCGTCAAAGTAGATGTCGGGGAATTCCTTCCTCATCTGTGCCAGTTTAAGTGCTCCTTCACTGGTCGAATCAGTCATGGCCGGTGTGGTAGTTGAGGAGGTGGCTATTTCAGTCCTATGTGGAGGATCAGACCTCGGAACTTGAGAAGGTGGCTTAGGCCGTGAGATTTCAAGAGGACGGGAAAGTACAACCGTGGGCGGTACAGAGGTCCTGGGAGGGGGAGAGCGGGATCGAGATCGACGTACGTATCCCCTATCTCTGTCAGACCTCTCCTGGCCGGAATGTCCCGACTCATAACCTCTGTCTCCCTCTTTCCTTCGCGGCTCATAATAACGGCGCTTGTTGCGCAAACTGCCGAGCACAGAACCTCGTCCAGACATCGTACCTGAAAAGTAAAGATATGGAAAGTCAGTAACTGTTTACGATGTATTGTTTGCGGCTAGAAAACTGTGTTGTGCCGTGAAGAGTGTATGGATGTGTAACCCCCCGGACCAACCAGAAGTGTCGATCGCGCTAGTGGGAAGAGGTTCGCTAACATCGAAGGTATGCTGCAGTTCATCCAATTCAACGTCATGTTGTGCGGACGCAAGGTCCGGAATTGGAAGGTCAGCAAGCCCTTCGAATTGATTTTCGGCTTGCAGGGAGGATGCCTCCGAGATTTTAATTCCTGAAGGGGGGCGGTTTAAGACCACAGACTTCCGTCTCCCAGATTTAGCCTGTTTAAAAGCAACTGCCTTGCCTTTTCTCTTTTCCTCGGAACCCGGGGTCCCATCGGCAGGCTCGACCAACGGCTCCTCATCAGTATGAGTTCTTTCGGAGTCAGCTTCCTCGATTACTATGACTTTGGGTTTCTTCCGCTTGACTTTTTCTCTGGAGACCGTCTTTAGTGCGCCATCAAGCCTTATGCTCTGCCTCCGCCCAATCAACCCGAGAACTCTGAGATTCCTGTCCGTCAACAGCAATTCAATATTCCTTTCTTCACTTGGAATTTCTTGGAGGACCCGGACTATCTCTTTATAGTAACCGCCTTCAGGTCGCTGGATTATTGCTGGAAGAAAAGAAATAGAAAATATGAGTTCAATTTCGTTCGTGAATTGCTTTGACAACTACTTGGGAAAATGATGGTACTCACGTCTGAACAGCCATCTTCTAGCAAACCCTGGAGGACAACGGACGTAGAACCACTCCGACTTGAAGTAGCTCAGTCTAGTCCAGGACCCTATGACCACTTGGCAGTTTCTTACAGACTCCAAGAATGTGAAGGATGGACTGTCAGTTCGACTTTTGAAGTTGAACAAATATCTTATATCGGTCATGCGAGGAGGTCGATACAGGTACTCCATAAATGCAATGAACAAGCTATTGAGTGAAGCATATCCATTCGGGTGAAGCTGAGATGGGGCGATCCCCAGATAAACCAGCACTTCTCTTATATAGTCGTTAAACGGAGGAAGTGTCCCGGCTGCGCACGCATGACGATTAAATGCGGTGTATCCCTCCGGGGGATTATGCGGTCTGTCATCTGGTCCCGACAATATTACGTCGTCCAACGGTAGACCATGCCTTAAGCATATTCTCCCTAGCATGTCTTCGGAAATATTGGACGGAACAGAATCAGGTGGACTATTGATGAAAGATGCGTCAGGTAACTCGTCCGGGGCTGGACCGATGACTTCGGCCTCGATGTCCGGTATTTCAAGCCTGGGAGGGGTTAGACTCTGAGTTTCCTGCTGCTGCGAACTTGATGGTTCCATAACTAGCTAACTCACGAGAAATCATCATTAGACGATAAAAAGTCCGTGCATTCCCCAGTGTAAAGTGTATGAATGAGTTGTGCAGTGCAGGTGTTGTGCATGATTTGAGCAAAAGTATGCAGAACTAAGAGGAAATATGCAAGCGACAAGGTTTCGAGGTCCAGTAGGAATGGTCGTCATCGCTGACCGCCACAACCACGACATCCAGATACTAATGGTTGATTCAAATTGAAGTTCGTTATATTTTCGTTGTTTTTTACTAAGTTATAGTTCCATCGACAAGCTTCGAAAGGCGGTCAAATGTGTAGTTTAACAGTCAAGTCCAGATATGCGAAAGTGAAGCTCATCGGAATTATGCTAGAGAATGTCGCATATTCGAGTCCATCGGGATATAAATTCGAATCGATCCCGAGAGGCCCATTTTGAGTCCATCATAATACCAGTTCAAATCGATCAAGAGGAGGTCATTCGAATCCATCAAAGCATCAGTTCAGATCGACACCGGTGAACATGTTTCGAGTCGATTATCAGGGGCCGACTTCGTATCGATCAGGGTGAGATGACTTCGAATCAATCTTGAGCTGCTTGGTTCGTACCGATCGAAAAAGCCTTAGCTTGACATCGATAACGCTCGAATCAACATTTCTCATATCAATTGTAGACGTAAGATTCGTATCGATCTGAAGCTAAAGACTTCGTAACAATCATTGACTGATTTTCTCGTATCGACCACTTCGTATCGATACGATTAACCACCATGACCATCGGTTCGAACTGCATCGCCACTGGTTAGTCCCAAGAATCGATTCGAAATCTAGGAAAATACCATTGCTCTCATCAATTCGAACGCGACTCCCATATCGATTCGAAATCGTCTATTCCACTCTTTCTTCTCCAATCTGCAAAAAATGTCATGGCCATCATACTTTCGAGCCAGATCTGGTTTTACCAGTTGCTAGAAGGGAAGATTGGTGGAGAAAGAGTAGATCCATGGCGGCCTTATCATTTAGATTCACAGTTGCTTACCTAATTTGGGATTGGGATTTGAAGATCTGAAGGAATAAGTCTGATCGAGTCGAAAGTATGGAGTTGTTGTCTCTTCCTAAATCGATCGCAAGGGGTTAAAGGCAACAGTAAAAGAAAGTAAAAAAGTGAAAAATGGCAAAGTCCCGGGTATTTATATGGAGCCTAAGGTAGAACCGAGTCGATTCGTCTCCCAGTTTACATGACCGGCCACAGCCAGTTAACTCATGGGTCGAGTCGAAAATTGTGTTTCGAATCCACTTGACCCGAAGTCTCCATCGATACGAAATAGACAGCGAACCATCGATACGAAACACACAGGGAAGACGCCTGTAGGCGGTGAGCTCCATCAATTCAAAGTGTCTATTTTCGCAACCATCAACTCACAGCGGTACAAGTCGACTGATACAAACATTTAGTTCGTGTCCATCAAATGCTCATCGACACGAACGACCATTTCATACCCATTGGAAATCATCGATGCGAAACAAGGTCCACCATAACTTGTGGCCATCGATTCGAACCTTTGTATCGTATCCGTTAACTCGACCTACACCGCTATGGAAAACTACTTCTCAACCTTCTATGTCGATTCAGGAGAGGATCGACACGAAGAAGCTACTCAAAGACAGCCGTCAAGCGTTGTTTCAACTTGAATTTCAAATCGGTTTAGGAGAGAATCAACACGAAATTCGATAACAAGCTAAACTGACAACGACTCACGAACTTGCGGCTTTTCAAAGCACGTCATGTTTTCACAAGACGTACTTTGGGGGGCAAATGTTATCCCGCCTTTTGGCAAGGCCAGGACACCAAGGAATTGATTGGATTCCAAATATCGCTTATCATGGATATCGATGAATTCTGTCCGAGTCCGGATCGAACTACAATTGATGAGACATGACTAGGAGAGCAAAGGAAGCCAACGTTCCAAGTTTCAAGTCAATCCGAGTTTATATGCTCAAATTATGATAGATACAAGTTGGAGGGAAAAGCATGTTTTCGTATCCATCAATGATGTTCATTTTGTATCCATCAGGGAACACTGTTTCGTATTGATAAAGGTAGCCGTGTTTCGAATCCATCGAGTTCGTATCGATGGATTTCGTGTCCATCAATAATTAGTACAACTCATATCGATTGGCCAAGTGTCTTCTTCGTATCCATCCAGCCCGCGTCCATCATCCGCTTCGCATCGGCAAGTTCCCACAACTTCGTATCCATCAACAGATGACGTGCCTCGCAACCATCAGTCAATGTCTACTTCGTATCCATCAGGCCACTGTTCTTCGTATCCACCAGATAATCTCACTTCGAATCCATAACCAATGACTTATTCGTATCCAACAAGTCAACCAACTAGGGCGACGTGTCATCCATCGAAGCAAACGAGGCGAGATCCATGGAGTCGAAGCGGTCAACGCGGAGTGAATACTGGATCGAAACGAAGTGCGCGCGCCACATCATCTCAGAAGCACGTGCAATGATCGATACGATGGGATCAACTCGAAGCCATGGAATCGAACAAAATAGCCAACGTTGAATGCCATTTCGTATCGACGATATCTCACAATCTACTGATCCAAATCCAATGAAATTTTCATGAAAGCTTGCATGCACACTGAAGAATGTCCCCACCAAATTTCATCTTAATTGGACATCATCTTGATCGATATGAAGTGGATTCGTATCGATCGCAGATCGAGGCGAAACTTTCTGGAAACGGTCGCGTGGGCCCCCTCACGTGCCAGGCCAAGTCTCCCGAAGTTTGAGCGAAATCTCAGCCTCCTACACCTATAAATAGAGCCCAGAGCATACAGAAAAGGGGATCTTTTGACTCTGAAGCGCCCAGACTCTGCCGGATTGAGATTTGCATCCCACTCTTGCTGTTAAATTCGAATTCTAAACTGTAATTCGTTGTTGTTCGCTGTAATTTCTTGTAATCATCGAAAGAGAATCAATAAAATCATCAAACTTCATAGTGGACGTAGGCAACACGTCGAACCACTCTAAATTGCTTGTCTTTGCATTTTACATTTCTGCTTGTTGGAGTTTTTGTTAGATAATCTCTGTTTTACATTTACATTCTTCATTTTATCTCTTCAAATAACTCCCGAAGAGTGTTGTCCCCATTTTTGGTACAAACAATATATATAAAATAACATATCTTTATACAAAGAAAACTGTAACTGTAATATACATACAATCATCAAAGTACAACAGTCAACAAACCAATCTGGACAGTTATAATAACTTGTCCTCACAAATACTGAACACTCAGTTTAACACACACAGCGTAATATAATCAAGTACGTATAATATGCGTGAGAATCCTCCAGCTCATCTCCTGAGCTCCATAGCATCCTAACCTAAATCTGAAATACTTGGTCTGACCCGAGCATTATAATAAAATAACACCCGAGTCAGTCTGGAAAACCAACATGAGAAAACACACTCAATTTGATTTAATTACCATTATCAGAATCCTTTAAAATCAAAGGTATCTCGTAAGACCACGCCACATATAAAAACGACGGGTTTTTACCTTACGATAACCAAAACACTTTTATAGAAAATCCAGTGATATTATAATAGTGTATAAGTACAAATACTTATTAAAATAGCCAAAATTGTTACATTAATTAAATTCCAGCATACTAGGCTCTACAATCAAAACCGTAAAGGCTCGTAGTGGATATTGGATTCCATACAATGACTGGGCTATTGAGGTACTGCCCATCGCAGTACACCTCTAGAAAAATGTGTCGAGATCGTACTTGACGATCCTTGCCAACACAGGACCGACCTACCCCTTACTGGATAGTTCGAATATGTTATCACCCCGAGTGTTCCCACCCTAATCGAGCGCTCTCTTTTCCATGCACAACCATATCCATAATAATAATATATCCGTTTGTATCTAGAAAAGTGATAACATACCCTACTTGGGTGTGACCCACTTAGCCCTGCTGCATCTCCCTGTTTTAGTCATTCCCGATTGATGAGGCTTGAGGCTACGTTTTACCTTTTGAATAGCATTCATACTAGTAATGCTAACACTGCCTTCCAGACCACGATGCAAATGATAGCATTCATCCATACAAGTTTTTCTGGGTCTGAGCAAACCGAATCTCCTTTAAGATCACCATCTCCATTTTCTTCACGATATCACAATTCGTAACACACAAATCAGATCGAAGTGGTTTTCGGACAATTAAATCCAATCTCGATCTCTTCAAAACAATTAACGAATTTGGCCATTTTTTATAGTCGGTTAATTAACTATCAAGCTCACACACATAAGCAGTAACTAGGCCCAATTTTATAAATCTTTCAAACGTTTCATTCCAAATATTTTTACAAAGAGATATAATCAAATCTCCTCCAGTATATTAAATAATTGAAAACTATTTCAAATACATATATCCATAACAAGATATTTTTAAATCACATCAATACTTATAAATATTTTCTTCCAATTCTATTTATAATTCAACACTTCAAAAATATTTCTATAATAAAAATCTCGTAGTTAAAATATTTCAAACCCTTCCAGTCCAACACTTAGGAAAATATTAATGACTATATTTTTCCAAATCATTTTATTTCCAATACTAAGGAAAGATTCCATTTATTCTTATTTCATAAAATCCTTTATAATTTATTCATAAATTCCCTAACTCATTTATAACTGATATAAGTTCCCGGAAATTCATAAATTAATTTCCTTTAAAATTTCCCAAAATCGATTATACTTGTCTATAATCCCAACTACCCATTTCTAACTTCTTTTATGAATTCTATTTCATTTTCGAATTTTCTGTAGTTAAACACTTTGGAAATTTACTTAAGTTTCCAGAATTCCATTAAAAGATTTCTCTTACAAAAAGCATATCCGCTAAATAAACCCCGTTACAAATCTCGAGAGAATTTATAATTAAATTCCAATTACTTCCAAAACTCTATATATAAATGATAAGTATTTTTAAATAATAATATTTTATTTCTATAACACGTTTAAGTAGTTATTTAAAATATCCAAAAACTTTAAATAAACATTGATGACTCATTTCCAATTCCTTTTTAAATAAACCAATCGATTTACAAAGCTTATTATAGAAATTAGAATTTTTATTTCGATTAATATTAGATATTAGAAAAATTCACTTCCGAAGTATTTCAATACTAACTAGCTTTAAATTACATAGTGTAATAAATAAAATTTTCCTTTTGAAACAAAACTTGACTTTTAAAAAAAAAAATATTTTTAAAATCCCAATAAACAAATTTCAATTTATAAATCCCTCTCGATTCATAACACATCGATTTCATTTTGATTTCCTAACCATTCTTACTTAAAAATAGAATCCACCTTTTTTTTCTCAAAAGCGATTTCCATATCTCGATATAAATTCACACTGTGAATTTATATTCCAATTTATCAACTAATATCATTTTCCCTTTTTTATAAAGATCGTTTATAAATTTATAAACCCCTTTTGAGTATCACTTGTATATAAAAAAATAATCTCATTTATAAAATCTTATTTTATAAATCCATTCCTACATAAATCGCATTTATTTTTCAAATTTATATTTAATATCGGTTTCAACTTCTTTTCCATAAATCCAGAAATATCACTTAAAAATCCACTGTTAAAAATCCTTTATATAATTTACTTTTAAATCTCTAATTAAAACATTTTACGAATTGTTAAGTACAACTCCAAATCAAATTATTGTTTTATCCAAATCAATTTCCTTTAAAATAATACAAATTTCGGTATAAATATTTTTATATCCAAAATCTCCTTTTAATTCCTTCAAATTCATAAATAATAATTTATGGTATTTAAAATACCAAAATTAAGGTCAGTGCTACTATAGCATCCAATAATCAAATCACACAACAATCCATAACAGATTATTTAATCACATCATATATCACTATATATGAAAAACAATCAATATATTTTTGAGGAATCTAGTTGGATCCCTCCAACCTGTTTCCCTGCATCCACAAATGTTATACAACATAAAAATACCAATCCCGCTTTGAGGCAGAATATTGCGGTAATATAGGGTCATCTGCTATTATGCGGGGCACATAGTGTCTCATCCACTCCAATAGGCGGGAAATATATCCAACTACTAACATATATCTAATATATATAATATAATAGCATTCCACTGATAAATATATATACATTCAACCAATTATCCAATAATTAATTTTTAATTGCTATAAATTAAACCAGCCAACCAAATTGAGTGAGATTTACTCACCTTGATTTTCGAATTGCTAATCGTTCCAATTCCAAATTTATTTCATTTCGTAGTGTTTGTCGCTACGATCCAACATGAATCTTGTTTGTAATTTTGAACCTTGCACGAATAAATTTAAGAATTTTATAAGTTAACAATTTTTACCTATTAATTATACTTTTATTAAAGAGGGAATTAGGCACAAGGACAAACTTTGAAAAAAATTTAGGCTGAAGGACACAAAGTTTCATTTTTAGGCCGAAGGACAAACTTTGAAAGAAAATTAGGCTGAAGGACAATGCTAAATATAGTTAGCATTTTGTACAGTGCAAACATTGTACAAAATGCTAATTATAACTAGCATTATATCCAGTTTTACATTGTACAAAATGCTAGTTGTATTAGCATTGTCCTTCAGCCTAATTATCTTTCAAAGTTTGTCCTTCAGCCTAAAAATGAAACTTGTCGTCCTTCAGCCAAAAATTTTATGAAAATTTGTCCTTGTGCCTATTTTCCACTTTATTAAATTCAATTAAAATTAATTACTTCTTAATGACTGTAAAATTATTCTACCAAAATCTAAACATACTATTTTAGCTTGTGCTAGTGATAGTATTCTATGCAAGACGTTTGATCTTATCTAGGCGGATCTTGGACAAGTCTGTCTGCATAAGGGAAAAAACACTAAAATGCTAGAATCTTTGCGATGGTTATTGCAGTCTTTGTAAATTTTCCAACTCTTAGACCATTCTGAAGATTGTAGCAGGGTTGAATCAGGTCTTCAAGTGCTAATAGATGTTATCCTTTCTTGAAGTTTAGTAAATCCCCAGCTACGTATTGTCAGGCGGAAGTTCGGTACTTGGTTATCGATGTCGTGGGTTGTAGGCTTTCCGCTGTTCAGTATTTATGGAGGAGAATTTTGGAAATCAGTCAGCACCACCCTTCACTCCCCCCATTGCACCTCCTCCAACCTTCGAATACCACTCATGCCATCGCGATGCACGAACATGAGCAGCCCCCAAATCCTCGAATCGACAGTCGACTATCTCCACGCCACCGCGCCGCTTCCATGCTTTCCCCCTGACATCGTGAAGACGAGCATCAACCCAACACAGCCGCTCGTTCGCGATTTCCTTTTCGTTTCTTTTTTTTATTATATGTTGATTTCGATTTTGAAGAAGGAAGAGGGATTGCGTACGCTGTAACGACCTGGATTTTGGACACCTATTATTAGGATAATTAACCGATCTTAAATATTGAAATATTAGTTTTATTAGTCAAATAATAATTTCTGATTTATGAAATATATGTATATATATATATTCTGGAGTCTTTGATTTAAAAATTTAAAAATCTAATTTCTGAAAATAATTTAAATAAACTTCACTGTTTAAAAATAGAATAAAATATATATTATGTATATATATACATAACTTTTGATATAAATAAAAATAAAATACTAACATTAGAAATGAATGCTTGTAAATAGCTATTTTATGTTTGTATGTTAATTATAGTGTATGTGCAATAATTTATACAAAGAAGTAACTTAGGCATGTTAAAAATGGTGTTAGTAGTCAAAAACATATGCATATTGCCAAAGTTATAGGAAAATCTATGTATATATTTACACGATGTATGTATATATGCAAGGAAACATTATGATGAAAATATATCAACTCAAGCAAATAATAAATCTAATCGCTCAATCTTCAAATCACATAGGGAATCATGTCAATCTAATTTATCAAATCAAGTCAACATATTTTCAAAAAAACAATTAGAAAAGAAAAATAAAATGAAAATGAAAATGACCTCTTCATGAAAATAGGCTTCAGCCTTCTTACCTTGTTTCCTCTCATCTATATATATACCCTATGTTATCTTCACGTTTACATTCTAACATTTCAAACAAAAAAAGAAAAGAGAAGAGAACTGCCATTTTTAGAACCTTAAAGACTAAATACTCAAAGCCAGGAAGTAAATCAACTTAAAAGCCTCAGGAAAGTGAATTAAACAAAAGAAAGCAATCAATGTGTCATTTTTTTAAGCAGGTGAGTAAAACTCAATCTTTTACTTACTGGAGAATCTTGTATGCAATTATATGCTTGTAGTTTGAATGAAACTTTGATTTGTCAAGTATGTATGTGCTAACAGTGTCTATACTTTATATATGCATGTGTAGTCATACTGTAGAAGCCTGTAGACTCATAGAAGCATGTAAACGGCCTTTGTTTCTTTAAAAAAGATGAGACCTTGTAACTTCAAAAATCAAAATCTCTTTACCTATTTAGTTTTAGCTTATGATTCCAAAAGGAAGATTGGTTGTTTTTGAATGTAGTTTATTTTAAAATTAGTTTCATTTGATGTTATGTAGCATAGAGGAAGAAAAATATTATTTACAGCAAACAACTTAGAGATAAACAAAACTCGAATATAGTAATTTAATCAATTGATTATATAAGTGTGTTTGTTATTGAAAATCGTGATTTTTGGTGGTGGTTTGAAGATTTTTAATTGGATATTGAATGAGCTAAGGGGAGTTGACCAAGAAACTGTTTTGGGTTGATTTCAGGCGGCCGAGGCGATGGGGCGACTTGGCGTTGGTTGTGGAGTAGGCGTGGGTGATGGGAAAGCTAGGAAAAATGCTACGACATTTTATAGTGGTGTGTATTGTCGAGTGGTGATTGATTTAGGGTTTAGGGCTTGTTATTGTGTGGTTCAGTTATGGATGAACTACGGCAAGGAGAGGCAGTTATGGAGGTGCGGAATGAGGGAATGGGAAGAGGGGGATGTGGCGGTCCTGGTGGCATAGTTTGGAGGTGATCGGCCAATTATGGTGGCGAGGCGAGGAGGAGACGTGGTGATGGGTTGTTCGAGAGTTTGGAGCTGGTGGTTCGAATTTTCGAACCATGGTAGTTCGTGCTTTCTCTGGTGCATGGTCGTGATGAGAGGACGTGGGAGATGTGGAGAGATGGTCGATAGCATAGGTTCGGCCTTTGGCGACGTGTGCAGGTGCACGGCCAGTTGCGTGCACGCGAGAGGGAAAAAGGAAAAAGAGAAGAGGGGAGAAAGGAGTAGCAGGTGGGATGGAAAAGAAAGAAAAGGAAGAAGGAGCTTGCTTGTCTCCTGAACCTGTAACGACCCGTGAATTTCGTTAACTAAATTTGTCATATTTTTCATAATTATTAATAAAATGAATGTTAGGAATTAGATGTAGCAATTGTAATTAAAAGTTAACAATTTAAAATGAAATTCCAATTCAATAAAATAATATAAAATGATTTGATTTTAAATGGAATATGGAAAACAAGAGTAAGTATTGAATAAATATACATTGAATAGTAATTGAATGTACAGTTAATGGTAATTGTATAAAATCAATAAAGATAATTAGATGTGCCTTAATGATAATTAATAACATAACGGAAAGAGTAAATGCATTCAATTGAATATAAATTGCAATTGGATAGGGATTTTAAGTAACAATGTTGATGCAAGGTAAGTGATGCTAAATTAAAGTCAGTAGTAATGAATAGTGATTAATTCAAAATTTGTAACATATATTTTTAATTACCTACTTATTTGTTAATGGAATTAGAATTTGTAATAAGTGATAATAAAATAAATGAATGTTACGCTAATGGGAAATGAAATAACGTTCATATAAATGTGGATAATATTAATGTCATTATTGATTTATAAGCGTTATTTTAATAATTATGATTTATTTGTGAATTATAGAATTTGAAATTTTATTTGTGAGTTGATTTATTTAATTTATAATACTTGGATAAATTACAAATGAAGGAAATCAAATATGTAATTATTACGTAAATTAAAATTAAGTTGAGATTTGGGAAATATTTATGTAATAATTTTAAATCAAATGGTAAACCCGTGTATTTGAAATTATGAATGGAATAATTATGGGTAAATTCAATTTAATGAAAATTCTGGAAATTTATTTATAAATTTGAATTTTATGAGATTGAAAATTTAACGCTAAAAATTTATGATTGAATCAACATTAAAATGACATCTGAAATTGTTTAATTTCTGTAATTGTTTAAGAAATAAAAATGATAAGAATTGTCAATTATAGAATTAAAATTTGGAAGTTGATTTAATTAATTAATTTTCAATTTATTTAATTAGTGGGAAAATAGCCATTTTGGCCACTGATTCGGATTTCGATGAAACTAGTTTCATCGGATCCGTAACAGTGAATTATAATAGTGTTTCAAGTTTCGTAGCGATCGGACTTGTCGTTTGATCGTATGGACTCAAAACACCTTGAAATTTATGCATTGAAATCAATTTGGAAAATATTGTTTTAGCATAACTTCTTCATACGACGGAATTTGAACCTGAAACCTTTTCCATTGAGTTTAAAATATTTTAAAACACCTATTTTGATATATGGATTGACCCAATTTCGTTCCGGAGTCAGAACGGGTTTTTTGGGCCAATTATCGTTCAGCACGTTTGTTAATCAGATCCATCTACTCTATTTGCAACCCTACCTATATAAACCCAGTTATAAACCCTAGCCTCCATCTTCTCTCATTTGTTGTACGTTTATTTTCCTCAACTCTTTCTCTTCCTCAATGTATGCAATTTCAGATCCAATTCAATTCAAAAATCAAATAAAAATTCAAACTCCTCAGAAAAATTCGAAATAAATATATGTTGAAGCTCTCGAACTGCGTAGTTCACTGGTGGTGTTCGTTTTTCGTTTCAGTTTGTCGTTTGACTGTTAAAAATCAGAGAAGTTTCGGCCATTCATCATCGCCGAAATCAAAGTCGTCGGATCGGGAAACAGTTTCTGGGTTTTGGAGAGTGAACGATGGGGAGTGCATCGGTGAAATTCGTTCGTCGAATCAACGGTTAGATCGGCGAGAAAATTCACCTAGGGATTGTAATTTTCGGCGGCTGTTCCAAATTTTGGGGGAACGGTGGGTGTTCGGGGGGGTCGTCGCGAGTATGGTGGAGCGCCTCTTGGCCCAAGCGCGATGGCCAATGATTGACGGCGACGTTTTGGTTCGCGTGCTAGGGTTCAAAAGTGCAGTGTTCGGTCGGAGGCGGAAGGCGCGTGCGTGCTACCTGGGAAGAAATATGTTCGGTGACGTGGCGGTAAAATATGGTCTCTTTTTATTTTTTTTAAAATTGAAATTCAATCACAATAATCGCGACATCTTTCACATACGAACTCCGTTTCACGCGCGGTTTTTTTGTTAGGATCGTATTGAAATTCCGGACTTGATGACGCTGGTTTGGACGAATTCTGAGACGGTCAAATTTTTTGGTTTAAATTGAATTTAAATTCAATTTAAATTCAAAAGGTGAGTGTTTTAACCCACTCACAACTTCTAAGATTTCCTATGTTTGTTAAATTCATGTATGATGTGTTTAGAAATTTATTTATAGCTGTTTGGCATATATTTCATCATTATCTCAGTTAATTGCATTCATCGTAATTAATTGTTAATTTATTTATTCATTGCATTTAAATTGCCAGTTAATTGTTAATTAATTTATTCATTGCATTTAAAACTGCCAATTAATTGTTAATTAATTTATTCGTTGCATATAAACTGCCAGTTGAAAGTTATTAATTTTTATTGAATATAAACTATTTGTTGATGCTTGTTATATTTTATATGCTTTATATTGATGTTTTGTTTAAATTGGATGATGATTGTAATGAATGGTTGTTTATTGATATTTGGATGAATCGATGCTATATTTTATATAGTATAAACTACAAGTTATTATGCATTTTATTTTATTCGGGATTGCGGTTTGAAATGATATATAACCGTAAACTTTTATTTTTAAAATTACGGATTGAAATGATAAATATCCGTATCACTTGACCTTAGGATAGAAAATTATATACAGGCACCGTGGTCTATATATAAAATATTTTAATGTGATTTTTCTATGGTTTGGAAAAGAAATATATGGTTTAATAAACATTAAATTTTTATATTTTATAAATATTATTTTATATATAGTTAGATTCAAAAATTTAAGCTATGTGTAACTTAATGATGTTTTAAGTTGATTTACGAATATTTCAAGTTGAGTTTTATTTAAGTGATATTGAACTTATTAAATAAATATTTCTAAACTAAATAATAGTACAATTGAATTAAGGTATATATAAGATTTTCAGATTTGGTTGAGAATTTTAGAATATTTTAAGACTTGAAATATATCAAAAATTGAAATGTTTTATTGAAATTAAGGTATTATTGTTTTTCAAAGTATTTGTTTTCGAAATTGTTATAACTTTGAAAGTAATACGGTTTGAAAATGAATTTATTTGAAATAGAATTTATTTAAGGATTATCTTTAAATATATTGATTTGAAACCGATTGAAATTTTGAGATTAAGAATATGACTACATTATGTGATTTGGGTTTAAGATGGTTTTAAAGAATATTTCAAGTTTTATAATTAAAAGTAAGAATAGTGATTGAAATTTGGATTTTATTTAAATGATATATTATTGAATTTGGTTTTTAAGTATATACTATTTTGAAGTAAATGATATGTTTTGAAATAGCAATAATAATTTGGTTTTAAACTATATACTATTTTGAAGTAAAGGATATGGTTTGAAATGGCAATAATATTTTAGTTTTTGATGTATATACTATTTTGAAATAAAGAATATGTTTTGAAAGGGCAATGATTGTGTTTTTAAAAGTATATATATATTTTTTTAAATGACCGCGGTGTTATAATAACGATTGGTTGTTAAAGAGACCGGGATCGGATATGGACATACTCTCTGTCGATACCGAAAACCACTTTGACAACTGTGTACGCGGTGGAGATTCCAGAATGAAGTAGGATGGTGGCGACGTTCTTAAGGTATGTTACGTGGACCCAACTCCCGTGAGTTGGCATAAGGTGGCTAAAACAGGAGCGATCTCGGACCAGTGAGGTAGCACCTCTTCTCGGACACATTTCTTCGATATTATACTCTTACTTGTGATTTGACTAGATGGCCATCCTCCGATTTGGGAATGTTGTTCGAGGTGGAACGGTAGTGGCTGCTATGCGTATCCATCAGTCCGTGTGCGTAATTGGTATATCTACCCTGGCATTGCCTAGTTGTGCCGTGTCACCTACCATATCGAGCTTTACTACGATTATGATTTTAAGATCCGACCGCGTTAAGGTTCTCCATCCCCTTAACGCTATTTTCTATATGATTATACTTTACTGATTAGACACTACTGTATATAGCGAATATTACTACATAGTAGATAGTTTAACGGATCCTTAAGAGATGTGAATCCCGAACATTTCTTAAGTTACTGCACTCACGTTAGACACTGGATAGGAGATGTCAAACCCCGTAAACATCTCTGACGCCGTTTACACTCATATTTATTTCATTGATTTAACTTACATAAGATCTTTTAGTTCTGACTCGAGTGTTTTGTCTTTTCAATTCGCTCGGGCCAGCCTGAGCATTTCAGGATTTGAAGGCTCTATTTCTGGAGGACGAAGACGAAGATTTTATTACTACTATTTATTATATTCCACTACACCCTTGTATTCCGCTGCATTAATTATCATTCTCTGGTATGTGTAACTCTGATATGTATTGTATAAGTATAATCAAATGTTTTGTAAAACAGCTTCATGAACTGTTATTTGATTATTATATTTTATCGTTCCGCTGCAAGATTCTATTTTGTTTCTTTTATTTCTCCACTTTTTCTTATTTACCCCATAACAATCCACCCTTCTGTATGGTTTAAGTTGGCACGTATGTCTGCTTAAGCATACAAAAAGGTGGGATGTTACATCTGGTATCAGAGCTTTGGTTTAGCGATTAACCTTAGCTTTGTGGGGTCTGACTCTTTACTAATAATGTAGTAATACCCTATGGGTAGTCGCTGAGTGTATATATATGAGAGAGCGTATTTGTTAGTGTTATAAAAAGGTTTTAATATTGTGTTAATCGGTTCCGTTTTGTATTTATAAATTCTGGTTGGTGCATGGGACGCTATGACATCAATAGGGATTTCTAAACACTTAATAGGACAGACCGACATAATATTTGTTTTAATATAGGTGAATGAAATAACTTTACCTATTATATTTTCTATATATAAAAAATATTTTATAAAGATATATATTTGGTTGCTATAGATTGGGTGTTAGGTAATGAAAATATAAATAATAGTTGAAACTAAGTTGAAAATAAAATAAATGAAAACTGGAAATTTAGAGCTTAAGTTCCGGGGTTTTTGAAGATTTCTTTCAATTGATTTTGGAAAAAGAAGTATTTTCTGATATAAATATTTCAATAGAATTTGAAAGAAATGTTTTAAAAGAAATTCCGCAAAGAAATAAGTTGTACTCCCCTCTCTGTCACTGGAAAATAATTTCGGTGATGACGGCCGCATCATCGACATTCATTTTCGAGTTTCAAAGTGGGAAGGCCACTGTAGTAGTTTTACTACAAGATTTTTTTTGATAGACAAATAAATTGTTTTAAATATAATTGGATATATAAATTTTAAGTATATATTTATCTATTATTTTAAATGATTTGAAATTTAACCCGGTACTTAATTCTTAAGTTCCGTTAATTAATAGTTTCAATTAAGTATAGTAAATTGGAATATAACTAATTTATAATTGGAACTTTTACTAAAAATAAGTGATTAAATGCAAGGGTAAATGAAATTTAAAAGGAACTTGGAATTGTAACCTATGAAACAAATAATGTAATTATTGAACCATTAATCAATTAGAAGAATTGAGAAAAATTTGTATAACTTTCAATTACATTCTTAAAGGCATATATATAACTTACCAAAAGATATAAAAGTTGAAAATGTTAATAAGAAAATGTATACGAAATTATACAAGTAAGCTTATGTAATGAAAATATTCAGTGAATTTCTTTTATTAATAAGAATTAAAGTATAGCTGTTATGCCAGGTAACTAAAATTGAACATGAATATTTTTAAGAAATGAATAAATGAAATTAATAAGTATTGATGTTCTAGTTGTTATGGATTTTAGTATTAAAAAAAATAAGAATAAAATAAGAATAAAAGATGAATACTGGAAAATGACTGTAAACTTAAGTTAATAAATTTACCTACTAAGGAATTTGATTTAATGTATAAAAATAATGAATAAAGAGAAACAAAAATATATGGAATGAAATTAATAATAATGAACTTGATCTATTGTTGAATTTATTGTTTGTTTGGCTTATGGTTGTTTAGGCAAGGATACTTTAATATTGTTTGGATGTAGGAATAATCTATTTAGTTTCACCTAAGACTGCTGAGTGAAGGGTACACTTAGTAGTTTATTCTTCATTCTGTACAATATAAAGTTATGAACCTGAACAACTATTTCTTTTGTTTGATATGAATGAATGATTGATTTTATGGTTGTATGCCTTGTTGCAAGTGTTTAAATTATAATTGTGACGACCCGACTTCCTATGCCCAGAAAGTCGGATCATTATGAAGAAAGAAAGGGATAGAAAGAGAAAAGAAGAGAAGAGAAAAGAAACAACGTCAGAATCTCACACAGCGGAACGAATAAATTATATTAATAACACAAACTATTACATAGTATACAACACATATCAGAGTTTACACAACTATACAACACATACTAGACAGTTATAAACATCTGTCTAGACATTACAACTCAATACACTACAGAGATACAGACACAGCGGAACTACTATATCTACGAACGCCGAAGCCTCCTGCTCCATTGCTCCTCCAGAATATTCGTCAAAGCTAAACCTGAATCCCTTGGCTACTCGTAAAAATTTGAGTACCCAAGAGTTTATAAAACAGAAATAAACAACTTGGGTCAGACATGGGTCTGGTGTGAGTAACAGGTTAAACTTGCTTAACTTCAAAACCTTTAGAAAGAAAAGGTATCACGTAAGACTCCCCACAAATAAACATGGGTAAGTTTTTACCTTACGCTAACCAAAACATTTGATAGGAAATTCGATTGTATTATAATAGGGTCTAGGGTTTTCAAATAAATATGAAATAGCTGAAATTGTTACATTATTAAATTCCAGCATACATAAGTATACAATCAAGTCCGTTATCACTTATTGGAATTTGGATTTCCATACAATGGCAGAGCTACCGGGGTACCGCTCATCACAGTACGGGGCCTAGATCACCGTACCGAGGATCACTCCCAATCCCCTGCAACACAAAGCCGGGACCATCCCTTACTGGATAATCCCGAATAAAATCACCCCACAGATGGCCGTCGCCAACTGCACCACTAAGCCGAAATAAAAGAAGGAACTTCTCTAGACAGGGATGACCTTACTCTCAGTGGGTGCTACCCACGAAGCCTTGCTGCACCTCCCCTGTTTTAGCCATTCCCGGTTGATGAGGCTTGAGGCTACGATTTACCTTTAAATCAGAACACACCACTTAGAATGCTCATCGTCCACCTGACGATGTTCTGATAGCATTCAATCCATACAAGTTCGTTCCGGGTTCGAACGAAACCGAAGGCATTATCTCGTTACACTCGTGTTGGAATCACCCTCAGAGTTAACGACAATAACCCTTGCACTCTGAATCTTCATCTTCACTTGAGATTCACGACCTAACGTTAATTTGGATCGATGTGGTATTCGGATCTCCAGACCTGGAATTCCGGTATACGGAAACCCGATCCCGGTCTCATCGAAATCCAAAACGTATCTTTTAAGGCCAAGTTGTTTTAAGGTTAAAACAATTCAATTCTTTATCTATATACACAAAGATAGATAATTCAATAGATAATTTACATTATCATCCAAACAGATAATTCATATTATCATTTCAATCCAACCAAACATCCATATTATAGATCAGCACATCTCTTATCAGAGATATCAACAATGCAAAGCATTCCATATCATTCAACCATCCCTAAGTAATGATTTATATCATCTCTAATTAATTTAAAGTAAATTAAATTAATTACTTCATTTTATAAATCCTTCTTACTTAATTATTAATTAAACCAATTAATTAATCATACTCTAAGTATCATCTTAATTAATCATTTCTAATTAATAATCCTTTAATTACTTTAAGTAATTAATCCTTAATTAATTTCACAAATTAATTATCTTAAACCATTTCAGTAATTAATCTTTAATTACTTCATAATTAATTAACCATACTTAATTACATTAATCTTTAATTAATTACAATTAATTAATTACAATTAATTAATTACTTTAATCACTTATTATTTATTAATTAATCTTAATTAACCAATCCTTAATTACATCATTAATTTTATTAATTAATGATCCTTAATTACTCTTAATTAATTATCTTATTTAAATTAATTACATTTAATAATTAATTAGTCACATTTATTAATCACCTTTGATTAATTTCATTTAGTAATTAACTTCCCTTAATTACTCTTCATAAATTAATTACTCCTTAATTAATTATCCTTTAATTAATCCCTTGATTAATTATTCAAAAGTAATTAACTCAAATTACTTTTATTATTAAATCATCTTCAGTTAATTACATCCAGTAATTACCTTTAATTACTTTCCTAAGTAATTATACTTTCACTAATTACATTTAAGTAATTATCAAATTTCCAAATCATTATCTTAAATTAATTTAACTAATTAATTTAAACTTATCAAATTTATTTAATTAATTACCTTAAGTAATTAATTTCTTTAATTACTTTCATTAAGTAATTTATACTTAACCAATTTATATTAATTAATTAATCTAATTGATTATCAAAAATTAATCACATTAATTAATTATTTAATAATCCCTAATTAATGATCCCTCATTAATTATTAACAATTCTAATTACTTTCTTTAAGTAATTAATCTTTAATCAACTATTTATTAATTACAAATTAATAAATTCTTAATTACCATTTAATTAATTTCTAATTACTAAATTAAATTCTTAAATTAATTTCTAATCACTTGATTAATTAATTTCCAATCATCTATTAATAACTCATACTTATTTAACAAATGATTCTAAATCTCAAATTAATTAACACTTAATTAATTAACTTATAATCCTAATTATTTAATTAATTAACACTAAACCATTAATTAATTAAATTATTAAATTATTCTTTAATTACCTCATAAATTTAATGAATCTTAAATCATTAAACCTTAATTACTTTCTAATTTAAAGTATTAACCTTTAACTACTTTAATTATTATTAACAAAGACTTTAAAACATTCTTACTTTAAAATCTTCTTTTAATTCATCTTAAAGTAAATTACAAATTTAACTTTAACCAATTTTTAAATCAAATTTACAAAACCTTTTTAAAACCAAATGTTAAAGAACACTTAACATTTAAAATATTTTTAAACCAATTTATTTAAATTCAAACCCTTTTTAAATTATACTTTAAATATCTTAAATTTGTTAAAACATTATAAATTATATAAACTTATTTTATCTCAAGCTAGAATACAAATTAACTTGGATTCAAACTTTAAAAATTAATTTAAACTTTGCTTAAATTTCTGTTTTTAATTTTAAATTAAAACTTTTAAAAACAACCAGGCTTAAACCTGTAACAAACAAATCACCCGAGCCTCCCCTGAAATGCTTCGAGTTTTCCCTTCGAATCCCAGAGCCAAAACCTTATTTCCCCGAGCACGACTTCGAGTCGAACAGAGACTTCATCTTCTCGAACCAAGAAGCAACCCAGGCTCCAAGTATCTCGTGCACGTGCACAAGCGAGTTGATCGCCTCCGACCATCACTCCCAACTCCGGCATATCGACTTCGACCACCCCTCACGATCGCGACCTCCAGAACCACGAACAACCACCTCAATCGAATTCGAGAAATCTCGATCACAACCTGGAAACAGTGAACTCCTCCCAACCCAAACCTGTCAACGTCTCGCATCCCCTCCTCCGATCATCAGAACGTCTGTGCTTCCAGCCAAAGCTTCGTCAACGTCCCCACTTCAATTCCCCAAAATCTGATGGAACCCGATCCACCATAGGCGCCGTGATGATTGAAACTTCCGATCAATCGAAAACTAGGGCTACAGACAATTCCGATCAACCCCAATCGCCACAGTGCTATTCACCACCAACATATATTTTTCTCGAACTCTCCGATCATTCTTCTATCTCCAGAATGAAACACGACTTCCCCGAAGACTTAGATCATCAGAGATTCCCCAAAACATTAATTCCAGTTCAACTCGAACTGCTCTCACTTCCTATTTCTAAAAGTCGTGATTCGAATTTTAAAAATCATGTCTTCATACCAGGATTCAGATCATACGCCTGAATCAATGATTTAAGTAATTCAAATTTTTACCAAAACTTAAGTTTTCCTGCTTTATTTAGTTTCCAGAACAAATCCCCATTTTCATTTGTTTAAATAAAATTTAAACTTTAAATCATGATTAAACAATCGAGTTCCCTTTCAATCTTAAGTCTATACACAGATCAAATTAAAAGATTTTGGATTTAAATCAAAATATGAACCTGAGAACTAAAAAATAGAGAAGACTCAGATAATAAACAGACATGCATATCACCAATTTCCATCCATATATACAAAAATATACATACATTCCAAACATATTAAACAACATGCAGGCATAGATTCAAGCTTACAAACAGATATCATATACTTAAATTTTAGAAATAAATGTTACTCACCATTTTAAAAGTAAACAGAGCTTCCAGCTTAAATTTGAAAAGCTTTTGAATCTTTTAAACTGGAATGCCTTAGCTTCTGGACTTTGATTTAAAACTTGAATTTCCTCTTTGTTTTGATTTAAAATTTCATGCTAACTTGTTTGTTGAGATGGTGCTTTAGAACAGGTTTACTTGCTTCCAGACATGAATAAGAAATTGCAGGCTTAAACTTTGATTTGGAAAAATGAGTTACAGGGTTTGTTTTTGAGAATTTATTTTCTGGTTTTGCTCTTAGAAGTGGAAATGAATTTCAGATTTTAGAATTGAAGATTCGAAAGAAAGGAAGAGATGAAAATATGTATATGTAGGCTGAATTGATTCTAAAAACAAAAATGACACTTGTCTCTCATGCCTTAATCTTATAACACATATTACATTAAAGCCTTAGGAGCTAACACATGTCCTTTTAATTAATTAGTTTTATTTATTTTAAATATAAAAACCTTTTTCTTAACTTATTAAATACATATCTATATATATATTAATTATAAATAAACAAAACTAATTATTATAAATAAAAGTTTACATATATTTTGAAATCCAAACTATTTGAATATTACCTCTTTTGAATTTCAAATTAATTTTAAATTCAAATGTAAATTATATTTTAAAATCCAATTTAAAGTAAATTTAAAACAACACATTCAAATTGAAAATAACCATTCAATTTCTTACAAATATATTCATATCTATAAACAAAACAATACATTATTAATATTGTTTTAGAAGTAACAAATTTGTCAATTTAAAATAATTTATAAAAGAGATTATAGATTACTACTATTATTAAATGAATTAACATATCATATGTAAATTGTATTTTAAACTTATATATATATATTCTTAAACCATATTTATTAAGCAATATAAAATAAACCTTATTATTAACCTTACTTAAAACCATATAGTTATTTGTTTAAATAGCTTTGAAAAGCTAATATTAAATAAATCATAATTTCTAATTATCAAAATATATATTAGAAATTTAAAATAAGACTTTATTCATTTATTAAATTTCAACCCACAGCCAAATCTATTTACAATATATACATTATAAATAGAAATCATTTTATTGGTTTTTAAAAGATAAATTCACTCAGTAAATATTTATTCAATTAGATTATTAAACCAATTCAAATATTTATTATCAAAAATTATCAATCAATTTAATTATTTAAACAGATTATTAAATTGATATTGCCCCAAATTTCCGGGATATTACATTCCTCCCCCCTTAAAATAATTTCGTCCCCGAAATTTAAAACAAAGGTAATTTAATAATCTATTTAAATCACAAACAAATATTATCATCCATATGCTAACTACCATATCAACCAATTCACCCAATCAAACAATTCTAGCTATCCACACAAAATTCTGGATAGAATTTCCTCGAGTTTCTCCAAGTATAAATACCGGGATACTCGCTCTACAGAATCTAAATAATCAATACTACTAAACTATAGAGCTCCTACTCATCTAGATCTACAGAACTAAATAAGAATATCAGACTACAGACGAGTCTGACTCAACAACCAAATCCTCCAGAACTGCTGGTTCCAAAACCAGAGATAGATCATTCATGTACTCCCTCAGAGATACATGAAACACATCGAATCTCAGTTATCCAAACTGACAATTCAATCCAGTAGATCAAACACTTATCCAAATTAGAATATAGAAAAGATCCAAAACAACTCGAAGCTGACTTCCCAGACTTACCCAAACTTATAGTTCCCTTTTACTAGAGAAAACTTTAACAACAACGAAGTCTCCAACTTCGAATTCCAAATTCTTCCATCTCTTATCCACAGAATCCTTCAGACGATCCTGGGCTAACTACAGATCTTTCCTGATCAACTCAACCTTTGCTGATGCTTTTAGAAATAAACAGAACCAAAAACAACTCAACAGAATGATCCTCTCAAGATCTACCAATAATCCAAAACACAACTCTACTACCAAACATCAGAAGATTCCAAACTAACTTCTCCTATCTGGAAAAGACAACAAGAGCACTCGCCAAACTGCTTCTGCTGCACCATTCTGATCTGAAGTAGAATGAAAATGCTGATGATGAACACAAGCACAGACTGGACAACACATTCCAGAAAATATCGGATAACTCAAAAGAATACTCAAACTATCGCAAGTCACTTTTGCGATCCACCCAGCCAAAATCCAAATAAAACTGTTCTCTCTTTACCCAATCAGAACAGCTCATACTTAACTATCCAATCTATCGAAGAAATGGATCCACTCTACTGCTTCTGAACTTCACCTTCAGAAAACTGCTCAGCCAGAAAACTTACTGCCAACACACAGAATACTCCGAGCTGCACCGCTGCCACAGATGCCAAAGACTTCCTTTTCCAAAGCTCTTCGAGAGACTCGGACCCGAACAAAACAGAAACACCATGCTGAACTCAGCCACAACACCGAAGCAGACACACTTTATTAACTTGTTCCAAAGAAAACATCTTCGGGAACATCCATATTCATTGCATCTCATCACACAGCTACTATTACCTGAGGTATCAAGATACCATTACTCGCTTCTGTCCAACTGACAGATCCAACTCTACTCATCCAACTTCAAAAATAAACTCCGAACCTTAACAGTTTCCTTCGGAGATCGATGAAATCCTTCACCACAGCAAAGTTTACTCGAGACGGTATTCAGTCTACAGTCTCGACAGATACTTCCAACCTCAATACTTAGACTCCTAATCCTAGATGATAAATTATTATCATCTCAACCAATCATTACAAATACCATATACATTTAAAATGATACTTTTTATATATAGAAAATATATTTGGTAAAATTATTTCACCTTTCCTTTTAAAACAATATTGTGTCCGTTGGCCTGATCCAAGTGTTTAGAGATCCCTATCAATAACGTTAGCTACTCGGATTGACCAGAATCCATATACCACCCAACCGATCAATTAACACAATATAAAACCATTTTATATAACTAACAAATACGCGCTCTCGAATATATATACACTCAGACTCAAACAGGTTGCTACAGATCCTATCTCTAATGAACAACCCTTCCGAACCTAGGTATTCACTCAACCTAGCGCTCTGATATTCACTTAACCAATAGCTTAGGTATTCGCTCAACCTATGCTCTGATACCAATTGTGACGACCCGACTTCCTATGCCCAGAAAGTCGGATCATTATGAAGAAAGAAAGGGATAGAAAGAGAAAAGAAGAGAAGAGAAAAGAAACAACGTCAGAATCTCACACAGCGGAACGAATAAATTATATTAATAACACAAACTATTACATAGTATACAACACATATCAGAGTTTACACAACTATACAACACATACTAGACAGTTATAAACATCTGTCTAGACATTACAACTCAATACAGTACAGAGATACAGACACAGCGGAACTACTATATCTACGAACGCCGAAGCCTCCTGCTCCATTGCTCCTCCTGAATATTCGTCAAAGCTAAACCTGAATCCCTTGGCTACTCGTAAAAATTTGAGTACCCAAGAGTTTATAAAACAGAAATAAACAACTTGGGTCAGACATGGGTCTGGTGTGAGTAACAGGTTAAACTTGCTTAACTTCAAAACCTTTAGAAAGAAAAGGTATCACGTAAGACTCCCCACAAATAAACATGGGTAAGTTTTTACCTTACGCTAACCAAAACATTTGATAGGAAATTCGATTGTATTATAATAGGGTCTAGGGTTTTCAAATAAATATGAAATAGCTGAAATTGTTACATTATTAAATTCCAGCATACATAAGTATACAATCAAGTCCGTTATCACTTATTGGAATTTGGATTTCCATACAATGGCAGAGCTACCGGGGTACCGCTCATCACAGTACGGGGCCTAGATCACCGTACCGAGGATCACTCCCAATCCCCTGCAACACAAAGCCGGGACCATCCCTTACTGGATAATCCCGAATAAAATCACCCCACAGATGGCCGTCGCCAACTGCACCACTAAGCCGAAATAAAAGAAGGAACTTCTCTAGACAGGGATGACCTTACTCTCAGTGGGTGCTACCCACGAAGCCTTGCTGCACCTCCCCTGTTTTAGCCATTCCCGGTTGATGAGGCTTGAGGCTACGATTTACCTTTAAATCAGAACACACCACTTAGAATGCTCATCGTCCACCTGACGATGTTCTGATAGCATTCAATCCATACAAGTTCGTTCCGGGTTCGAACGAAACCGAAGGCATTATCTCGTTACACTCGTGTTGGAATCACCCTCAGAGTTAACGACAATAACCCTTGCACTCTGAATCTTCATCTTCACTTGAGATTCACGACCTAACGTTAATTTGGATCGATGTGGTATTCGGGTCTCCAGACCTGGAATTCCGGTATACGGAAACCCGATCCCGGTCTCATCGAAATCCAAAACGTATCTTTTAAGGCCAAGTTGTTTTAAGGTTAAAACAATTCAATTCTTTATCTATATACACAAAGATAGATAATTCAATAGATAATTTACATTATCATCCAAACAGATAATTCATATTATCATTTCAATCCAACCAAACATCCATATTATAGATCAACACATCTCTTATCAGAGATATCAACAATGCAAAGCATTCCATATCATTCAACCATCCCTAAGTAATGATTTATATCATCTCTAATTAATTTAAAGTAAATTAAATTAATTACTTCATTTTATAAATCCTTCTTACTTAATTATTAATTAAACCAATTAATTAATCATACTCTAAGTATCATCTTAATTAATCATTTCTAATTAATAATCCTTTAATTACTTTAAGTAATTAATCCTTAATTAATTTCACAAATTAATTATCTTAAACCATTTCAGTAATTAATCTTTAATTACTTCATAATTAATTAACCATACTTAATTACATTAATCTTTAATTAATTACAATTAATTAATTACAATTAATTAATTACTTTAATCACTTATTATTTATTAATTAATCTTAATTAACCAATCCTTAATTACATCATTAATTTTATTAATTAATGATCCTTAATTACTCTTAATTAATTATCTTATTTAAATTAATTACATTTAATAATTAATTAGTCACATTTATTAATCACCTTTGATTAATTTCATTTAGTAATTAACTTCCCTTAATTACTCTTCATAAATTAATTACTCCTTAATTAATTATCCTTTAATTAATCCCTTGATTAATTATTCAAAAGTAATTAACTCAAATTACTTTTATTATTAAATCATCTTCAGTTAATTACATCCAGTAATTACCTTTAATTACTTTCCTAAGTAATTATACTTTCACTAATTACATTTAAGTAATTATCAAATTTCCAAATCATTATCTTAAATTAATTTAACTAATTAATTTAAACTTATCAAATTTATTTAATTAATTACCTTAAGTAATTAATTTCTTTAATTACTTTCATTAAGTAATTTATACTTAACCAATTTATATTAATTAATTAATCTAATTGATTATCAAAAATTAATCACATTAATTAATTATTTAATAATCCCTAATTAATGATCCCTCATTAATTATTAACAATTCTAATTACTTTCTTTAAGTAATTAATCTTTAATCAACTATTTATTAATTACAAATTAATAAATTCTTAATTACCATTTAATTAATTTCTAATTACTAAATTAAATTCTTAAATTAATTTCTAATCACTTGATTAATTAATTTCCAATCATCTATTAATAACTCATACTTATTTAACAAATGATTCTAAATCTCAAATTAATTAACACTTAATTAATTAACTTATAATCCTAATTATTTAATTAATTAACACTAAACCATTAATTAATTAAATTATTAAATTATTCTTTAATTACCTCATAAATTTAATGAATCTTAAATCATTAAACCTTAATTACTTTCTAATTTAAAGTATTAACCTTTAACTACTTTAATTATTATTAACAAAGACTTTAAAACATTCTTACTTTAAAATCTTCTTTTAATTCATCTTAAAGTAAATTACAAATTTAACTTTAACCAATTTTTAAATCAAATTTACAAAACCTTTTTAAAACCAAATGTTAAAGAACACTTAACATTTAAAATATTTTTAAACCAATTTATTTAAATTCAAACCCTTTTTAAATTATACTTTAAATATCTTAAATTTGTTAAAACATTATAAATTATATAAACTTATTTTATCTCAAGCTAGAATACAAATTAACTTGGATTCAAACTTTAAAAATTAATTTAAACTTTGCTTAAATTTCTGTTTTTAATTTTAAATTAAAACTTTTAAAAACAACCAGGCTTAAACCTGTAACAAACAAATCACCCGAGCCTCCCCTGAAATGCTTCGAGTTTTCCCTTCGAATCCCCGAGCCAAAACCTTATTTCCCCGAGCACGACTTCGAGTCGAACAGAGACTTCATCTTCTCGAACCAAGAAGCAACCCAGGCTCCAAGTATCTCGTGCACGTGCACAAGCGAGTTGATCGCCTCCGACCATCACTCCCAACTCCGGCATATCGACTTCGACCACCCCTCACGATCGCGACCTCCAGAACCACGAACAACCACCTCAATCGAATTCGAGAAATCTCGATCACAACCTGGAAACAGTGAACTCCTCCCAACCCAAACCTGTCAACGTCTCGCATCCCCTCCTCCGATCATCAGAACGTCTGTGCTTCCAGCCAAAGCTTCGTCAACGTCCCCACTTCAATTCCCCAAAATCTGATGGAACCCGATCCACCATAGGCGCCGTGATGATTGAAACTTCCGATCAATCGAAAACTAGGGCTACAGACAATTCCGATCAACCCCAATCGCCACAGTGCTATTCACCACCAACATATATTTTTCTCGAACTCTCCGATCATTCTTCTATCTCCAGAATGAAACACGACTTCCCCGAAGACTTAGATCATCAGAGATTCCCCAAAACATTAATTCCAGTTCAACTCGAACTGCTCTCACTTCCTATTTCTAAAAGTCGTGATTCGAATTTTAAAAATCATGTCTTCATACCAGGATTCAGATCATACGCCTGAATCAATGATTTAAGTAATTCAAATTTTTACCAAAACTTAAGTTTTCCTGCTTTATTTAGTTTCCAGAACAAATCCCCATTTTCATTTGTTTAAATAAAATTTAAACTTTAAATCATGATTAAACAATCGAGTTCCCTTTCAATCTTAAGTCTATACACAGATCAAATTAAAAGATTTTGGATTTAAATCAAAATATGAACCTGAGAACTAAAAAATAGAGAAGACTCAGATAATAAACAGACATGCATATCACCAATTTCCATCCATATATACAAAAATATACATACATTCCAAACATATTAAACAACATGCAGGCATAGATTCAAGCTTACAAACAGATATCATATACTTAAATTTTAGAAATAAATGTTACTCACCATTTTAAAAGTAAACAGAGCTTCCAGCTTAAATTTGAAAAGCTTTTGAATCTTTTAAACTGGAATGCCTTAGCTTCTGGACTTTGATTTAAAACTTGAATTTCCTCTTTGTTTTGATTTAAAATTTCATGCTAACTTGTTTGTTGAGATGGTGCTTTAGAACAGGTTTACTTGCTTCCAGACATGAATAAGAAATTGCAGGCTTAAACTTTGATTTGGAAAAATGAGTTACAGGGTTTGTTTTTGAGAATTTATTTTGTGGTTTTGCTCTTAGAAGTGGAAATGAATTTCAGATTTTAGAATTGAAGATTCGAAAGAAAGGAAGAGATGAAAATATGTATATGTAGGCTGAATTGATTCTAAAAACAAAAATGACACTTGTCTCTCATGCCTTAATCTTATAACACATATTACATTAAAGCCTTAGGAGCTAACACATGTCCTTTTAATTAATTAGTTTTATTTATTTTAAATATAAAAACCTTTTTCTTAACTTATTAAATACATATCTATATATATTAATTATAAAGAAACAAAACTAATTATTATAAATAAAAGTTTACATATATTTTGAAATCCAAACTATTTGAATATTACCTCTTTTGAATTTCAAATTAATTTTAAATTCAAATGTAAATTATATTTTAAAATCCAATTTAAAGTAAATTTAAAACAACACATTCAAATTGAAAATAACCATTCAATTTCTTACAAATATATTCATATCTATAAACAAAACAATACATTATTAATATTGTTTTAGAAGTAACAAATTTGTCAATTTAAAATAATTTATAAAAGAGATTATAGATTACTACTATTATTAAATGAATTAACATATCATATGTAAATTGTATTTTAAACTTATATATATATATTCTTAAACCATATTTATTAAGCAATATAAAATAAACCTTATTATTAACCTTACTTAAAACCATATAGTTATTTGTTTAAATAGCTTTGAAAAGCTAATATTAAATAAATCATAATTTCTAATTATCAAAATATATATTAGAAATTTAAAATAAGACTTTATTCATTTATTAAATTTCAACCCACAGCCAAATCTATTTACAATATATACATTATAAATAGAAATCATTTTATTGGTTTTTAAAAGATAAATTCACTCAGTAAATATTTATTCAATTAGATTATTAAACCAATTCAAATATTTATTATCAAAAATTATCAATCAATTTAATTATTTAAACAGATTATTAAATTGATATTGCCCCAAATTTCCGGGATATTACAATAATAGAATATTATACAAGTAGAATTTTGAAATAATGAAAGTATTCAATGAAATTGCTGTTAAATGATAATTTAATGTTATAAACTTAAGTTATAATTGAAATTTTACCAAGTAAATATAATTAAAGGTAAGTGTGACAAATGAATGATTATAAACTTAAGTAATTAAAGTGTGGATAAATAAGATCACGAAATAATAAATGAATGAATAATAGTAAGTAGTAAGTGCAAATAAATGAGTGTAATATAATAAAGGGAAATTGTAAGCTTAAGAAAAGGGTTGAAGTTATTTCTAAATAAAATAGAAAAAAATAATAATAAAATGAAAATAAATGAAGTAATCACTGAATAAATGAAAGAAAGAAAATCAAACAACTAAAGTATGAAATAAATTTATAATAAGTTAATTTGGTTTGTTGGTTTGAATTGTTATTGCTTGTTTTATGGTTGGTTGGGTAAGGAAATTTGAAGTTGTTGGATGAATACATAATCTATTTTTTGTTCCATCTACGACTGTTGAGTAAATGATGCACTTGATAGTTATTTTCATTTCGTACAATTTCAAGTTTTGAACCCGAACAACTATTTGTTTTTTTATTGAATGGTTGTTTTGTATTTGTTGTGTATGCTGTTGTTGAAATGGATGGTTGTTGTATTGATTGTTGTTAGTGATTGAACAACTTAAATATTTCATTCTATAAAATTTCTAACGCTTATCGGATTTATATAAGCGAAATGCAGGTTATGGAAGCAAATTGCTACTGCTTTTGGTTCCATAAATAAGCGTTAATTGCCCGACAAATAGGTACGTTTTCGGATTACGGTTTATAGCGCTATTATATTGTTTTTCCATGTTGGGATATTAAATTTTGGATATTTTATGTGGTATATTGATATATTTATATTATATTTTCTTCCGAGTCTCCCCGTACAAAGGAGACTCTGCCGAAATTTTTCGTAAATTTTTGGACTTAGAAGTTATTTTGAAAATGTTTTTCCAAACATTATTTATTTAAGTATAAAAAGATATAATGATTTAAATGGGTATAAATTGGTATATTTTTTTTATTTTAAATTATTTTATTTTGTAAACTAAATTGTTGTTTATAAATTTAATATTAAAAAAAAGAGATATATTGATTTCTTATTTCTTCTTTTTCCTTCTTTTCCTTTTCGGGGACGAAAAGTTTTGAGTGGGGGAGAGTGTAACGACCCGTGAATTTCGTTAACTAAATTTGTCATATTTTTCATAATTATTAATAAAATGAATGTTAGGAATTAGATGTAGCAATTGTAATTAAAAGTTAACAATTTAAAATGAAATTCCAATTCAATAAAATAATATAAAATGATTTGATTTTAAATGGAATATGGAAAACAAGAGTAAGTATTGAATAAATATACATTGAATAGTAATTGAATGTACAGTTAATGGTAATTGTATAAAATCAATAAAGATAATTAGATGTGCCTTAATGATAATTAATAACATAACGGAAAGAGTAAATGCATTCAATTGAATATAAATTGCAATTGGATAGGGATTTTAAGTAACAATGTTGATGCAAGGTAAGTGATGCTAAATTAAAGTCAGTAGTAATGAATAGTGATTAATTCAAAATTTGTAACATATATTTTTAATTACCAGCTTATTTGTTAATGGAATTAGAATTTGTAATAAGTGATAATAAAATAAATGAATGTTACGCTAATGGGAAATGAAATAACGTTCATATAAATGTGGATAATATTAATGTCATTATTGATTTATAAGCGTTATTTTAATAATTATGATTTATTTGTGAATTATAGAATTTGAAATTTTATTTGTGAGTTGATTTATTTAATTTATAATACTTGGATAAATTACAAATGAAGGAAATCAAATATGTAATTATTACGTAAATTAAAATTAAGTTGAGATTTGGGAAATATTTATGTAATAATTTTAAATCAAATGGTAAACCCGTGTATTTGAAATTATGAATGGAATAATTATGGGTAAATTCAATTTAACGAAAATTCTGGAAATTTATTTATAAATTTGAATTTTATGAGATTGAAAATTTAACGCTAAAAATTTATGATTGAATCAACATTAAAATGACATCTGAAATTGTTTAATTTCTGTAATTGTTTAAGAAATAAAAATGATAAGAATTGTCAATTATAGAATTAAAATTTGGAAGTTGATTTAATTAATTAATTTTCAATTTATTTAATTAGTGGGAAAATAGCCATTTTGGCCACTGATTCGGATTTCGACGAAACTAGTTTCATCGGATCCGTAACAGTGAATTATAATAGTGTTTCAAGTTTCGTAGCGATCAGACTTGTCGTTTGATCGTATGGACTCAAAACACCTTGAAATTTATGCATTGAAATCAATTTGGAAAATATTGTTTTAGCATAACTTCTTCATACGACGGAATTTGAACCTGAAACCTTTTCCATTGAGTTTAAAATATTTTAAAACACCTATTTTGATATATGGATTGACTCAATTTCGTTCCGGAGTCAGAACGGGTTTTTTGGGCCAATTATCGTTCATCACGTTTGTTAATCAGATCCGTCTACTCTATTTGCAACCCTACCTATATAAACCCAGTTATAAACCCTAGCCTCCATCTTCTCTCATTTGTTGTACGTTTATTTTCCTCAACTCTTTCTCTTCCTCAATGTATGCATTTTCAGATCCAATTCAATTCAAAAATCAAATAAAAATTCAAACTCCTCAGAAAAATTCGAAATAAATATATGTTGAAGCTCTCGAACTGCATAGTTCACTGGTGGTGTTCGTTTTTCGTTTCAGTTTGTCGTTTGACTGTTAAAAATCAGAGAAGTTTCGGCCATTCATCATCGCCGAAATCAAAGTCGTCGGATCGGGAAACAGTTTCTGGGTTTTGGAGAGTGAACGATGGGGAGTGCATCGGTGAAATTCGTTCGTCGAATCAACGGTCAAATCGGCGAGAAATTTCACCTAGGGATTGTAATTTTCGGCGGCTGTTCCAAATTTTGGGGGAACGGTGGGTGTTCGGGGGGGTCGTCGCGAGTATGGTGGAGCGCCTCTTGGCCCAAGCGCGATGGCCAATGATTGACGGCGGCGTTTTGGTTCGCGTGCTAGGGTTCAAAAGTGCAGTGTTCGGTCGGAGGCGGAAGGCGCGTGCGTGCTACCTGGGAAGAAATATGTTCGGTGACGTGGCGGTAAAATATGGTCTCTTTTTATTTTTTTTAAAATTGAAATTCAATCACAATAATCGCGACATCTTTCACATACGAACTCCGTTTCATGCGCGGTTTTTTTGTTAGGATCGTATTGAAATTCCGGACTTGATGACGCTGGTTTGGACGAATTCTGAGACGGTCAAATTTTTTGGTTTAAATTGAATTTAAATTCAATTTAAATTCAAAAGGTGAGTGTTTTAACCCACTCACAACTTCTAAGATTTCCTATGTTTGTTAAATTCATGTATGATGTGTTTAGAAATTTATTTATAGCTGTTTGGCATATATTTCATCATTATCTCAGTTAATTGCATTCATCGTAATTAATTGTTAATTTATTTATTCATTGCATTTAAATTGCCAGTTAATTGTTAATTAATTTATTCATTGCATTTAAAACTGCCAATTAATTGTTAATTAATTTATTCGTTGCATATAAACTGCCAGTTGAAAGTTATTAATTTTTATTGAATATAAACTATTTGTTGATGCTTGTTATATTTTATATGCTTTATATTGATGTTTTGTTTAAATTGGATGATGATTGTAATGAATGGTTGTTTATTGATATTTGGATGAATCGATGCTATATTTTATATAGTATAAACTACAAGTTATTATGCATTTTATTTTATTCGGGATTGCGGTTTGAAATGATATATAACCGTAAACTTTTATTTTTAAAATTACGGATTGAAATGATAAATATCCGTATCACTTGACCTTAGGATAGAAAATTATATACAGGCACCGTGGTCTATATATAAAATATTTTAATGTGATTTTTCTATGGTTTGGAAAAGAAATATATGGTTTAATAAACATTAAATTTTTATATTTTATAAATATTATTTTATATATAGTTAGATTCAAAAATTTAAGCTATGTGTAACTTAATGATGTTTTAAGTTGATTTACGAATATTTCAAGTTGAGTTTTATTTAAGTGATATTGAACTTATTAAATAAATATTTCTAAACTAAATAATAGTAAAATTGAATTAAGGTATATATAAGATTTTCAGATTTGGTTGAGAATTTTAGAATATTTTAAGACTTGAAATATATCAAAAATTGAAATGTTTTATTGAAATTAAGGTATTATTGTTTTTCAAAGTATTTGTTTTCGAAATTGTTATAACTTTGAAAGTAAGACGGTTTGAAAATGAATTTATTTGAAATAGAATTTATTTAAGAATTATCTTTAAATATATTGATTTGAAACCGATTGAAATTTTGAGATTAAGAATATGATTACATTATGTGATTTGGGTTTAAGATGGTTTTAAAGAATATTTCAAGTTTTATAATTAAAAGTAAGAATAATGATTGAAATTTGGATTTTATTTAAATGATATATTATTGAATTTGGTTTTTAAGTATATACTATTTTGAAGTAAATGATATGTTTTGAAATAGCAATAATAATTTGGTTTTAAACTATATACTATTTTGAAGTAAAGGATATGGTTTGAAATGGCAATAATGTTTTGGTTTTTGATGTATATACTATTTTGAAATAAAGAATATGTTTTGAAAGGGCAATGATTGTGTTTTTAAAAGTATATATATATTTTTTTAAATGACCGCGGTGTTATAATAACGATTGGTTGTTAAAGAGACCGGGATCGGATATGGACATACTCTCTGTCGATACCGAAAACCACTTTGACAACTGTGTACGCGGTGGAGATTCCAGAATGAAGTAGGATGGTGGCGACGTTCTTAAGGTATGTTACGTGGACCCAACTCCCGTGAGTTGGCATAAGGTGGCTAAAACAGGAGCGATCTCGGACCAGTGAGGTAGCACCTCTTCTCGGACACATTTCTTCGATATTATACTCTTACTTGTGATTTGACTAGATGGCCATCCTCCGATTTGGGAATGTTGTTCGAGGTGGAACGGTAGTGGCTGCTATGCGTATCCATCAGTCCGTGTGCGTAATTGGTATATCTACCCTGGCATTGCCTAGTTGTGCCGTGTCACCTACCATATCGAGCTTTACTACGATTATGATTTTAAGATCCGACCGCGTTAAGGTTCTCCATCCCCTTAACGCTATTTTCTATATGATTATACTTTACTGATTAGACACTACTGTATATAGCGAATATTACTACATAGTAGATAGTTTAACGGATCCTTAAGAGATGTGAATCCAGAACATTTCTTAAGTTACTGCACTCACGTTAGACACTGGATAGGAGATGTCAAACCCCGTAAACATCTCTGACGCCGTTTACACTCATATTTATTTCATTGATTTAACTTACATAAGATCTTTTAGTTCTGACTCGAGTGTTTTGTCTTTTCAATTCGCTCGGGTCAGCCTGAGCATTTCAGGATTTGAAGGCTCTATTTCTGGAGGACGAAGACGAAGATTTTATTACTACTATTTATTATATTCCACTACACCCTTGTATTCCACTGCATTAATTATCATTCTCTGGTATGTGTAACTCTGATATGTATTGTATAAGTATAATCAAATGTTTTGTAAAACAGCTTCATGAACTGTTATTTGATTATTATATTTTATCGTTCCGCTGCAAGATTCTATTTTGTTTCTTTTATTTCTCCACTTTTTCTTATTTACCCCATAACAATCCACCCTTCTGTATGGTTTAAGTTGGCACGTGTGTCTGCTTAAGCATACAAAATGGTGGGATGTTACAGAACCGATGTTTGGGCTGGGCTTCATTTAAAAAAAACAAAAAAAGGAAAAAATGAAGGGGAAAAGTTGGGCCTGAGTTTCTTCATGGAAAACGTGGGCTAGGTTAAATTTTGAAAAGAAAGTAACCTAATAAATGTTATATTTAACACACTCTCTATTTTTAAAAACACTGTTTCCTTTTAAAAAAAATCAAATCGAAATGAAATCTTTTGCTTGGATAACACCGAATACATACTACACACTCAAGAAATTTAATAGGTAAACATAATACTACAAGTGAATTAGTAGTATGATTAAAAATAACAAAAGTGCATATCCCATGCTAAGTCCAATACCAATGTTTAATGATCATAACAAAGTGCATGAGTCAATGCCCCAACATAAATGGAAAGACTATTTGAAGTACCATCTCTATATATTGATGCAGTGCTATATCTTAATGATAGAATTGCATAATGGAAATAAAATATTAAATGCAATATTAGGAAATCTCCAACATTCCACTTATGTTATAGATAGCTATGAAGTGCTACACTACACATACTTGACTCTCATCCTAATCATGGTAGCAACCAAGAGTTACGAGAGAAACAAACAAATTACTTGGATAAGGTAATAGTTTGGTATGAGTGAAATCCGCTCCAAAGTGAAACATACACATACATGCGCGCACGTATATATAAATTGAATGTGGAACTCATAAGGCACTCATATCACTTTCATGTCCAAGTGAACACAAGTCAACACTTTTTAGCCAGTCCCATATCGCTCACCACCTACATTCAAATATCATATATCTAAAATAAACATAATACAAAGGAAGTGTGGTAAATTATCAGGGGATGAAAGGGACCAACCATAAACATGTCAACATGCATTGCTAAAAGAAACCCAAACTAGCTAAGGTGAACAAAAAAAACTTATAGAGTTTTGAGACTCATGATATATTGACTCTTAAGGAACTCAAAGAAAATCAATGAGACATAGAAATATAAAGTGTCCTTCTTCAACCCTATGTTGAACTCAAGGTTGTAAAAATCGTTAGGAATTAAGCAGTAAGCATGGACCTAGGATTAATTGTTTATGTGAGTATTAGTTGGAGATTAATCGAAGCTAGGATTTTTTGATAAAACCCGCGTATTTTCGATAAAATTTTAGTATTTTGTTTAGTATTCATTGATTAATACTAGAAATTTAGGGGTTTGGATGGACTCGGAAGCAGGCAAGGAGACAAAACTGGTTAAAACTAGCATGTTGATGCTTGTATGAGGCATCAAAGCTCAATAAGTGCATAAGCAGTGCGTAAACACCTATTAGATGCCTATATTGTGGGTGAGTTTAATCTAGGTGAATTTAGGTGGATGACTAGGTGTAAGCTTCGTCTAGTGCTTAGGCGGGACCTAGGTGGAGTCCTAGAATGATTTTTACAATAATGATTGAACTATGTGAAAGACATTCGGTCCAACCACAATGTAACCTCATTTAACTAAATTATCAATCACCATACCAAGGGTCATGAAGTATCATGATTCATGACTAGCAAATTGGAAGATCCCCCATTTTGAGATTCAAAAACGAATACCATAGTGTTTTAGTCAATCTGATCTTATTTTCAAGCGCTTCAGCCATCAAGATACACCACAAAGACAAAATATAATATATAACATAAATATTACATGATTGATATATGAGCGTACCACCATGAATGATCAGAGTTTATCTTACAACAATTTTATATAAAAAAAATTAATAGCTTAATAATTCTACCTTCTACAATTGTCTCCTTGGCTATTCATAAAAAACCCATTAATCCTGGATCTGTCAACCATAAGCCTATTTGAATGAGTACCCAAAAGTTTACTGAAAAAACATAAACTTTGAGTCAGACATAAGCATGGTATAAATAAAATTAGCCATAATAATTCATAGTAATAAAAGATACATAATGAGACCATGCTATGGAGTGGAGCTGGTTTTCCTCTCACTAGCGTTCGTATATTTCAAATACGTTAATTATATATATAATACAAGTTCACTCTACCTTTATATAAGGTTAATGTGTACAACGTCCATACATACACAATTTACTTGTCCTAAGGTTACTTATCTTTCACCATGGTGTAAAAAATATTACAAACATTCTATCATTTGCATATGTATTAAATCATTCATCTTAATGTGTATTACTTACGAAGGTTAGTAACACTTACCTAGGTAATACACTTGGTCTTCTCTATTTTTACATAGTAAAGGTCGTCCATCTTGGCATATACATTGTTTGTAATCGTTCATAACTCTCATGAAGGTTACTGTCATTTACCTTGCTGTTTTGTCCTCATGGGGGTTAATATCATTCACCTTAATGTTAACCATCATTGATATCTATCACTCAAGGAGTTTACAATCATTCACCATAGTGTTTACTTTTAGTTCTATCCTCCACCTCAGTAATTTGACCTCGCAATGGGATGTCATCCACCTTGGAGTTTACCTTTTTCTCACTATCGTTGTTAATATCACCTCATGAAAGTTACTAACATTTGCATAGGTGCTTACCTCATCTAGGTAATCACCCTTATGAAGGTTATTATTATTCATTTAAGTGTATGTTTCCCTCATGGAGGTTACCATTATTGACCTCGGTGTTTACCAAAATCTTGTTTACTATAGTTTTTCTTAGTAGCTTGCTTACATGAAGGTTACTATCATTCACATCAATGCTAACCTGTAACATCCCCTTCACCATCAATTATAGAGATAAGGGTGTATCTTATGGGTAATTATATAATTTTTACAAGCTTACTTACATGAAGGTTACAATCATTCAAATTGGTGCTTACCTATGACGCCTCCTTCACCATCAATGATATAGTTAAGGGTGTGCCCTATGGATAATTATATAATTTTCTTATATAACTTAACTCTTATAGTAAATCTTATTTGACATAAAGTAAGTTTTGCTTTTATTTTCTATTGTATATATTTTTACATTGGGATATAATTAATGTTTTAAATACATTGAATATATAAGAGTAGAATATCCTTAGAAAAATTATTTAATCGATTGCAATTACGAATATGTTCATAACTGTAAGCTTTGAATCATATAAAAAGAAATACTTATCCTTAAATGTTTCTAGTCAAGATGTATTGAGAACGAGATATCGATATATCCATTGAGACTAGTGTATGTAATGTTGTTCATATGATGGACGATGATTACTTATGACTGTTGATGGCACTAAGGGGGTTGCATGCATGCGATTGTTTGGAACAATTGCAGAATGACCGACCATGAGTCTTCTATAGGTTTAAATTCAAATAAAGATCTCACGTGATGATGTGTAGTTGTCTGTTAACTTGAGAATACCATGAATCTTAAGTGTAAAAATTATAATTTGATAATGGTCAGTCACACATCAACAAAGACTCTGTTAATGTCATAGTTGGATATAAGTTGAACAACTTGAAGTGAACCACTTGAACTTCGCAATTCATGTAATTACACTTTTCATTTTATTATGATATTTACACATTAAATTGCTAAATAAAAGTCTAGTTGGTAACCATTGCTTTTTCATAGATTTTATTCCAAACATAGAAAGGCAGCTTGTCTAAAAAGAAAATGTTTAAACTTTAAAGCATTTAATAATAATACTATTGAATTATCCAAGGTTTTACTGGTCCAACTATAATGGATTGCTTTTATACTGTTTATTAACCACTAACAACATAAAATTTGATTAATTTTCCATCTAATTATAACTAATATTTGAAATTACACATTTTATCCATTGTCATTTCTATTAATAAAGAAAATTAGTACGAAATATGTTACGTTTATATCATATATATTTGAATAATAGCATATCCAAGTCTTTTCTTTGAGACAAGTTTGTTAAACACCCTTATTAAGGTTTAAAAATCACAAAACACCGCCCTCGGTCAAACTATCTAAACTTGCATCTCCTTTTGAAATTACTAGTTCCAAATTACCCTCAAAACCCTAAAACAATACATTGTAACATCATTTTCTCGTTATTTTATTTAATCTTCGACGATTAACAACTAAATCAAAAAATATTAATAAGAAACAATCATTAAAAACATAAAATCTGATAAAGTATAAAGAGATATTGAATTGAAATTAAGAAAAAATGCTGACAAGGCAAGTATGGAAATTTGCTCAACAAGGCAAGTATGGAAAGAAAAGGAAAATTCTAATTTGGTTTTAGGAACGAGTAAATTCTAGTATTCAGAAAATTCAAGAAAGGGGCAAGATTCTTTAAATCAAGAAAGGTTTGAATTCGAAAGCAGCTTTCAGGTAAATAATTCAAAAAATCCTATTCAGGTGGAAGAATCGAAAAACGCTTACAATAATACAGTTTTAGAGAAATTCCATTTCTTTGAAAGTATAAGAAAAGATCCAAGTGCAAATAAAATGTCAAATATTTTGGAAACACTTAGGAAGTAGAGCAAATGGAGATTACCCTACCACAAGCATCATTAATTAACAATGACGATCAACTAAATAATGTTACTGTAGCCATTCAACTAGTATGGCAAAGCCATAATGAAAACTTTACTGAATGGAATGGCTTAAATGGCATAATCAACAACAATTCAGAAGTTGTGTAAAAGAATTTAGGATATTATAATGTTTATTTCATTGAGCACCCCCCGGAAGGCAGCCCAAGTTTAGTTACAGATAATAGCAATACAAAAAAGAGTCCAGGCTTAAATTAGGTTAGCATGGCCACTATTGGCTTGCAAAAGGCTACTGTATCCAACCAATAAATATTGATTGAGAATGCTGCCAAAGTCTATCTTCTACCTCCTCTCCTATGAACAACAAAAGGAAAAAGAGAAGTAAAAAAAGCATACAAGATATTATGGGTAGTAGTAGCGAGGATAGTAAAAGTTATAAGAATTTTAAGGAAAAATTTATCATTAAAAATCCAAAATGCGAAGAGTATCTCAAAATTTGGGACAAGAAGGACTGTAAAAGAAGAGGAGCAAAAACTTTTGAGAATATAGAAGTTAGCAGTTCACTTTCTCATTGTAGCTGCTTATAATATCCTTTAAGTATCCTTTATAATAATTTTTATATATGTCTATTGTTGCTTAGAATATTAAGGAATTAAATTCCCTGGAAAGGAAATCAGACCTTTCTAATTTGCTAGTTTTGTATAAACCTAACATTGTTGGCATACTTGATCACAAACTTGATGATCATAATTTAACTGATTATCAAAAGAGATGCTTAAATAATTGTGGTGTTGTTAATAACAATTCAATGGGGGTAATGGTAGAATAATAGTAATTTGGGACCCAATATTTGGAAATTATATCAACGCTTTTTAAATTTACAATACATTCATTGTAAATTTACAAATAAAGGAGGTTTACAGTTAGAAGTAATCTTTGTATATGCTTTAAGTATTGAAAAAGATAGATTATTGTTATTGAATCACTTGGAGCTTTTCATTAAAAAAATTGTTAACCCATGGATTTTAATTGGGGATTTTAACATAGTAATGCATGCATCTAAAAAAAGGGAGGACTTCCAATCCCTTCTAAAAAATTGGAATTTCTCTCTAATTTTATGCTAAAAACAGGTTTAGTTGAACCTACAATAATGGGAAACAAACATACTTGGAAATTCCGAGAATTTAGAAACATGCTTTGCAAACTTGATAATATTTTTGTTAATTAAGCTTTTATTAATCTTTTTCCAGATTTCAAATGTAATACTTCACCACTAGCAACAAGTGATCATACTCCATTAAAATTAATATTTTGTGACACCCTGGGATTTTTTGGAAATAAATACGAAATATAATTAAAAGATAAGAATTAACCTAAAACGAGAATTTTCACAACGTCCGAATTTGACTATAGGACAAACTATTGTATCCGTAGTAATTTTGTGGACAACTTTCGTATATAACTTGTGGAAATCCGAGCTAAATGAAAAAGTTATAAAGGATTGAATAAATAAGAAGTTGAAAAGAAAAACAGAAAATAGAAAAAATAAAAAATTAACTAGGGCTAGGTCGACCCAGATGGACCTAGGTCGACAGTGGGGGTCGACCTAGCCCAATGGCGGTCGACCCGACCCATGGTCGATCGTAGGGTCGCGACGACCTGGGGATGATTCATTTCGTCGTGCGAGATCGTTGCGTGCTAGCCACAGTTTCAGGGATGAATGAGATGATTTTGGACTGGATCTCACGGTAATGAGTTGAGGTGTTCCCCTATAAATTGATAGCCAGGGTTAACCTAAAACTTAATTCTCTCCATTACAGCGAAGCTCTGCCAAAATAAAACCCTAAACCCTACTTTCCCAGATCAATTTCTAAACCCCAATTCTATTCTAAATCTCAATCTAAATTAAAATAATAAGGAGATTTAGCAATTGGAGAAGAGATCTAAGTGGATTTGAGGGAGAAATCTTACGGCGTCTGAGGAAAACCTAAAAGCTTAGGACAGAGGTAAGTGGGTATATATTTAATAAGTTAATTAAATTAATTGATTTGAATTTATGCCCTATGCTGATTTAACTGTTAACTCTGGTATTAATCCGTTAATTTATTAAATTGGAAATATGGAATAATGGATCTTTTTATCTAATTACAATTGACATATGTAAGTTGTAAAATCATAAATCATATGCTAAAATTGGATTAGCCCCATTGAAATAAGAATCAAATGGATTATGTCTGATAATCGAAATGGGTTATGTTTGATAATTGCAATGGATTACATCTGGTAATTGAATGAAATCGATTAATTTACTTAAAACAAGTAAATTGAAGGATATTTGGATTATGTCTAAAAATAAAATGACATTATTAACTTACTTAAAGCAAGTAAATCGAAAGATGTCTGGATTGTAGGAAAACGAGCTAAGACTAGCAAAGGTCGACTGTCATAAGTCACTTTAAACTTAGTATGCTGTTTAGGGCCTTGAGTTGATAGGGGTATGAACTTTATTGCTCTCTAAATTGCTTGACTATTGTAGACACATTTAGGTGTTCTAATTTGAGATGGTGGACTTAGTTCACGTTTTCGTATCATAGAGCAGGATGTAGAGTGCCGTTAAGATATGCAACTTATATTGAAAAGGTGCACACAAGTGATGGGATCGAATTACCGGTCGTTAGTTGAGGCTATTGGGATCGGATTTTCGATCATTAGTCGGAGTGCTGGGATCGAAGACCAGATCATGGACATTCCCTGTGGGCTTATATGGGCGAAGACGCTAAAAGCTAGGTGGTGCTAAGTATTAGGCGAAGTTAAGCATAGTAACTCCTTAGAGTGTGTAAGAGGTATTTTGCTACTAGGATCGAGGGGTTGGGCACGGGTGCATACGATGAGTCACTATGCGAGTTTACATGCGTGTTCTTCCTCTCCGGGCCTAGTGTGAGTTAAAGTGCGGAAGTAGTTTCCCCAAAACTTGATGGTTATTCAATGAAATGCGATCTGTTTTTATCCCCTTGATGCTAGACTGATGACTGTTAGGTTGGTGACTTTAGGCTTGTGACCTTAGGTGCACTCACACTGTACACACACCCTATATCACCTAGAGTAGACATGAAGTCAGTTGTATTTAATTTCCTTTTTAGTCTTATTCTCAATTACCAGACTTTATGTCTAACCCATTCTATTTTTCCCCATTACAAGTGGACAGAGTAGCCGTTGACAGGTCCATTGCTGCCTTCGGATTATCGTGCCTGGAGTCTAGTTCTATTTTATCCTTTATCATATATTTCCTATCAGTACATTTGCACTTTCAGTATTTTTCTTATGAGATTATTTACATGATACTCTGATATTTTATATGTACCGATGGTTTTCTAAGACTACGATACTATGATATTTTGAGACCTGGATATTTTGATGCTTTTGAGATTTTTATTACTGTTATTATGAAATTATCCATATATCAGATATTATGTTTCCACTGTGATCGTATTTGGATTAGATAGATTATTTCTCCATTGATATCTTAGTCTGTGTGATACTACTTTTTCTTTAAACAGATGATTCGTGTTTCTTGAAATGGCAGTGTTTGGCATATTAAGGGATGCAGGTGTCACATGTGGTATCAAAGCTTAGGTTCAATATTCCTAGGGATAGGAGCATCTTTGACCTATATGGATATATATATATATGATTTTAAAAAGAGAAATGATTTTTGAAATTGTTTTCAAAATGGGTTTCCAAAGTGTGTGTGTGTCTATATATATATAAGTATTTTTGGAAAATGTTGTCAAGAATCCCTCAAATTTGTACTTATGCTTATTTCAATTCCTGCCTGTGTTGTCTCTTATCTTAAATCTTATTTGAGCTATTTGTAGAAGTATCCGATTTAATCTTTATTATTTATATATAGAGATGGCTGATCCTGTAGGATCTGGTTCTACCGACATCCCTAATTTTCCGAACGTGAACATGATCATTTAGTTCCACTGTTACTTTCAGCCTAGGGGATCGATTGAGAATCCGACAAGAGATCCCATGGAGGAGGCGGTTGGTGGGGTCCCTGTCCACCCACCTGTCATTCATGACTTTGCTAAGCTATGCAAGTACTTTTCCAACTTGAGTGGCAAGCCATTCTTATGCACTGAGACTTTTGTTGATGCTAGAGCTTAGATCTATAGCTGTGAGAAGATATTTGGACTTATGGGTTTGGCAGATGAGTTAGAAGGCAGCTTGCTACCTGGCAGCTAAAGGGAGAGTCTCTCAATTGATGGGAGGTTGTTAAGGCTAAGACTGGTGGTGGTATTGTGACTTGGGGAGAGTTTAGGCAGAGGTTTGAGATGAAGTACTTGTCGCAGACTAAGGAGGGAGTTATGCTAGAGAAGTTTATAAATATGAAGCTGGGTGATTTTTCAATTAAAGAATATGTTAATTAGTTTAATGAGCTTGCGAGGTTTGGAATGGAGTTGATCAATACCTTATATAAGAAGACGCTCAAGTTTGCTAAGGGTTTGAATTGGCCACTATAGGGCTTAGTAGCGAGTCATATTCCTATGGGAGCTACTTATGAGGGTGGACCTCCACCTAAAGGGAAGATTTAGAAGGAGTTGAAGTGTCATAGGTGTTGGAAGATAGGGCATCTTGTTAAGGAGTGTTCACTACCGAAGTCGAAGTGCTTCAATTTTGACCAGGTTGGGCATATTAATAAGAATTATCCAGCACCACCCAGAGCTGCTTCTTTGGTTTTTGCTCAGGTGATCCAGGCATATGCGGTGGAGGTTGTTCCCGCTTCCAATGTCCAGCAAACACTGGATAAAGGGAAGAAGGCAGTAATTGAAGGTGTGTTATCTCTATCTGGTCTTTCTGTTCGTACTTTATTTGATAATTGGGCATCTCATTCTTTTATCTCTAGTAGATTTGTTGATGACTTGCACTTAGACATTAGTATTGTGACATACCCAATAGTTATGTCAAATTCCATAGATGGATCGACTTATTTGTCTATGATATATTAGGATTTGAGGTTGATGATTCTGGGGGTCAAGTTAAGTGCGATGCCTATGTACTGGGGTTCTCTGGGTTTGGGTTGATACAGGTCATGGATTTGATGTCTATGTATGGGGATAATTGGACTATGATAGGAAGGCTGTTAAATTGGGCACTTGTAGCGGGCGTAGCTTAGAGGTATTCTATGATCCGCGAGGATTGGTTATGTTGAGCGATATTTATTCCTTAGACCTACCACAGGATGAGCCTGTTTCTGTCCCAACAGTTAGGGATTTTCTAGAAGTATTTTCTGGGGTTACTGGTCCCCTGTCCCAGAGAGAGATCGAGTTTAGGATTTGTCTTGTAGAGAATGCTCCATCAGTTGCTATGCCTTTAAGGTACATGGCTCCAAGGGAACGATATGAGTTGAATAAGCAAGTGAATGAGCTGTTGGAGAAGGGTTTCATCATTAGGATATTTCCGAGTGGGGGTGCCGGTTTTCTTTGCCACCAAGGTGGATGGTTCCTTTAGACTCTGCATCGATTACCACAAGTTGAATAAGCTGACAAAGAAATATTACTATCCTTTGCCAGCATAGATGATCTCTTCGATCAGCTGGTTGGAGCGAGAGTATTTTCCTAGCTCGACTTAGCTACAGGTTTCCATCAGTTTAGAGTGGCTAAGGATAATATTTAGAAGATTGCATTTAGGACTCCTAAAGGGTTATATGAGTGGTTAGTCATGCCTTTTGGACTAACCAATGCTCCCGCTTATTTTGTTGATTTGATGAGCCAAGTGTTTAGGGAGTTTGCTGAATAAGTTTGTGGTGGTATTTATGGATGATATCTTAGTATACTCAAGGAGTAGGGAGGACCATGCTTTGCATCTAGAGGAGGTGCTTTATACCCTTCGAGTACATAAGCTTAAAGCTAAGTTTTCTAAGTGCCACTTTTGGAGAGATGAGGTTCTCCTTTTTAGGGCACGTTGTTTCAAAGAGTGGTTTGGCTGTGGATCCTAGTAAAGTGGCGGCAATAGAGGATTGGCATGTCCCGAAGCATGCCATAGAAGTGAGGAGCTTTCTCGGTCTCGTGGGTTATTATAGGAAGTTCATTAAGGACTTTGCTATGATATATGCCCGAATCAACTTGTCTCACCAAGAAGAATCAAGCTTTTGCATGGGATGCTAAGTGTGAGGATGCTTTCGTTAGGTTGAAGGAATCCTTGACTAGTGCAGCTGTATTATTGTTACCTGATGGGAGTAAACCATTTATGGTTTATACTAATGCTTATGTTACGGGACTAGGAGCAGTGTTGATGCAGGAGGGTAGAGTGATATGCTATGCTAGTAGGCAGTTGAAGACTCATGAGAGGAGCTACTCGACCCATGATCTTGAGTTGGCAGCTATAGTCTTTGCTCTTAAGTCTTGGAGGCATTATCTTTTGGGTGAGAGATTTGAGCTTTACACAGACCACAAATACTTAAGGTACTTATTCTTCTTAAAGGACTTTAATTTGAGGCAGCAAAGATGGATGGAGTTCTTAGCCTTATACGACTTTGAGATTTCTTATACCCCAGGTAAGGGGAATGTGGTAGCGGATGCGTTGAGTAGACAGAGAGCTATACCGAGTCCTTTATTTTTGGAGTGGAGACATTTGGAGTATATTTGCACCTTTGACTTTAGGCCACCATTCAATATTACCCCTAGATTATCAGTAGTCCTAGATTTTCAACCGGTATTGATGGAGCAGATTGGAGCTAGGCAGAGAGAGGACAGTGAGCTGATAGATCTTTTGGATAAATTAGGCATAGGGGACTCATCGAGTCATCTTAGGCGTTATGCCATAGACTCGAGGGGATGGTTATAAAGAGATGGTAGACTATATGTTCCTCATAGTGTGGATTTAGTGAATGCAGTATTGGTGGAGTCTCACCACTTTAAGATGGCCATTTATCCTGGGGGAGATAAGATGTACCAGGATATGAGGAGAGTTTTCTTTCGGTCTGGGATAAAGAGGTAAGTAGAGGAGTATGTAGCTAAGTGTATGACTTGCCAAAGGACGAAGGCAGAGTAGAAGAAGCCTAGAGGATTGTTACAACCATTGGACATCTCACGGTGGAAGTGGAAGAGCATTTCTATGTACTTCATAAATGGATTACGCAGATCTAGGAGAGGGAATGAGGGCATTTTAGGTAGACAGATTGACAAATGCGCTCGTTTCATACTTGTAAGAAGCACTAGGATAGTAACTTCATTGGCGACTTTATATGTTAGGGAGGTAGCTAAACTTCATGGAGTACCTACCGGTATAGTTAGTGATAGAGACCCACTCTTCACTAGTGAGTTTTGGAGGAGTCTATAAGAGGCTTTTGGGATCGAGCTGAGCTTGAGTACAACATACCATCCACAGACTAACAGTTAGATAGAGAGAGTGAATCGGGTTCTGAATGATTTTCTTAGGATGTGTATCATTGATTTTGGAGGCTCTTAGGAGGATCATTTGCCACTAGTAGAGTTTGCCTATAATAATAGCTACTAGGCTAGCATAGGGATGACACCATTCGAGGCTTTATTTGGCAGACCTTGTAGATTACCATCATGTTGGTGGGACACTACAGATAGGATTATCTTTAGGCCTAATATGATCAGGGAGACTTTAGAGAAGATGGAATTGATTTGGAAGAGGATGAAAATAGCTCGGGATCGATAGAAGTCTTATGCAGATACGAAGCATTCTGAGTTGGAGTTTGCAGTTCGGGATATGGTATTTGTGAAGGCTTTAACCTTGAAACATGTGATGAGATTTGAAAGTTAGAGGAAGCTAGCTCTGAGGTTTGTTGGACCCTTTTCGATTATGGCTAGGACTGGGAGATTGGCTTATAGAGTTAGATTTCGGAGAAGTTGGTTAGAGTTTATGATGTTTTCCATGTTTCGCACTTGTGAAAGTGCTTGCATGATTCAAATGTTGTAGTAGAACCTAGTAGTTTGGAGGAGGTTAAGGACGAGTGGGAGTCACTTGTTCATCATGTACCTACCCGCATTTTATAACAGGCATTAAGCGACTCTACAATAACGAGATCAGATTAGTTAAGGTTCAGTGGGGAAATGACCCAACTGAGAGTACTTGGGAGCCCGAGAAGAGGATTCGAGCTTCTCACCCATAGCTCTTTTCTGGTACGTCCCACAGTGTGATCTTTCTTTAGCTGTAACCCTAAGGTAGAACCTTGGAGGGGAGGGTAGACTATATTAGGTAGAGACCGATAGTTGATAGGTATGTTTGTAAATATGTCAATGAGAAATGTTATGGTTGATGGATGCTATTAAATATACATGGGTGCTTATGGATGCAAGCGGTCACATTGGATGCACTAGGATATTGAGTCCCTTTAGCACACACATTCATACCTTATGCATATTGTTTGCTAGTTTTTTTTTTGAGAAAAATGTGTGATCCTCTATGAATAGAGGAGAGCACACATGCAACTATATATGTCACAATAATAAGGTGCTGCCAACATGCCTGGCAGGTAACAAAACTAAATACTAGTATCAAAGAAAAATTAGGTACCCCTAAGATGAGTTCCGGCAAGGCCACCACCCATCACACCCCGATATCGAGTTCCGGCATGGCCACCACCCAATACTAAGGTGTTAGGAGTACCTAGAAACAAAAGAAAATGATACTCCATGCATCTGAATCGGGAGCTCTATGAAGCACAAACAAAGAAGAAAACTCCATGCATCTGGATCGGAAGGAGTGAAGAAGCATCTACTCTGAAGTGGAACTTGATATGATGCTGAATGAAGAATCTGCTCTGGAGACTCTGAACAAAGGAAGAAGTGCCAAGCAGAAGAATGGATCTTCCTGAAGATAAAATGCCATAATAGGGATGAACGTATCCTACATCAGTGGTGGAACTGCAAGTAATCCTGAATGGAGAACTCTACTATGATGGCCTCTCTGCAATCCGTAATCCTACAATCTGAAGATATGAGGACCTGTAAAAAGGGCCTGCCACCCTATCACCCATACATGTATCTGAAGGATGAATAAGGAAAAAGTAAGAATTATACATATATATGTATATTTATATAATTAATATACATATATATGTATAGATAAGATGGGAAATAAAACCTAAATGAGAACAAACTGGACAAAAACAATAGAATTAAAATACCTATAAACTAATACCGCCAAAGACAAGAACAAATAATTGAAAACAAAACTTAAAACATACTTATGAATCTTTAATCATAAGTAAGTTATGATTAACATTAAAATCATCATAAAAATTTGAAAAATTATTAATATTAATACTATTAATGTTAAATATATAATTGTTGTGTTTGAATAAGTTAATATTATAACTAACCTTATTAAGATACCCTTTAAAAAGATTATTTTTAGCTAATTTGTATTTGGGATTAGAAATCCAATTAAAACAAAATAAAGAAATTGTAAAAGTCAATTTGTTAAAATGACTATTATTATTATTAAAAATTCTTTGATTTCTTTCAAACCATATATACCAACTAATAATAATGAATAAAGTGTCAAGTAAAAATCTAATATTCTTTTTGAACCTAAATCTAAAATTATTCCAGTAGAAGTCACAATCCGAAATTTTAGTTGTTATATTAAAATTAAAAATTTTAAGAATATTATTTAGAATGTAATAAGAATCCGAGAAATTATAGTATATATGTTTTATATCTTCAAGATGCAGATTACAAAAATAACATTTATTATCATTTTGAATGTTTTTCTTTTTAAGAATTCTATTGTATTTAGTTTTCCATGCAGTATTAACCACATGTGAATTTTAGATTTAGGAGGAGCATTAGATTTCCAAATAAATTTAAATGAGTTGTTTATTGTACCCGAAAAATTAATAAATCTGTAAAAAGAATTAGAAGTATATTTCTTACTCTTATCCCATTCCCAACAAATAATATCATTATCCTTATCAATATTATAAAGATTTAATCTTGCACAAAGCAAATAAAGTTGTCTAAGAGTTGAACCTACTAAAATTCTATTAAAACTAAAATTCCAAGGAGGATCATTTTCAGGAGAATAAACTTCATTAATTAAAGCAAACTTAAAGTTACAGATTTCATAAAGCTCTTTAAATTCCAATTTAAGAGGTAAGACTGAAATCCATCTATCATGCTAAAAAGAAGTACAATACCATAATGAACTATTGTATTTATTCCTAAATTAAAAATCTCATGACATTTTAAAATGTTTTTCCAAAAATTAGATATATTTTGAGTTGCTGGAGAAGCAATTTGGTATAAATTGCTATTTCCATTGTAGTAATATTTAAAAATGATCTCTTTCCAAATAGCATTATCATTTATATCCTTAAACTTACAAAGCCATTTATTGTTTGCTAGTTTTGGTTGTTATCCATGGATGATTTTTGCATATGGATGTTGCATTTGGATGTATGGCCTACTAAAACCCAACATGCCCAGAAGATAAGTGTAGCAGAGATGCGTATGCTGCGACGGAGCTACGGTCATACAAGAAGAGACCGAATTAGAAATGATGACATACGTGATAAATTTGGAGTGGCACCAATTGAGGAGAAGCTAGTCTAACACCGCTTAAGATGGTTTGGACATCTCCAATGGAGGACTCCCGAGGCACCGGTGCGCATTGGGATTATAGGCCGCATCGAATGCTCAAAGAGAGGCAGAGGTCGACCAAGGTTGACATAGTATGAAGTAGTAAAAAGGGACTTGAAGAATTGGAATATATCCGAAGAGCTGGTGTCAAACAGAAGTGCATGAAAGTTAACGATCCACGTACCAGAACCATGAGCTTGGAGTTTTTTGCTTAGGGTTGGTTAAGGGGTAGTGTTATAAGTTTTAGATTATAGGACTAGTGAATATGAGCCTAAAACGTAGTGTTTGGTCTTCGGTCAATATTACTATTAGTACCATTATTACTATTATTATTATTATCGACATGGTTATATATATATATATATTATTTTTATCTTTATGTTAATTTTGCTTAGTTATTATTATTATTAGTTGTTTACTTAGTTGACTTTATTTTATTATTATTATCATGGTTATTATTATTGTTGTTGTTGTTATGACTTTTAAATTGACTTTGTCATTTAGTTTTGGGTTCCATCTCTAGCCGACCCCAACTTGTTTAGGAATAATGACTTAGTTGTTGTTGTTGCTGCTGCATACATTTGGATGCATGACATATGCATATTTGCATAAACAGGAGGTCGATTGAATTAGTAGACCGACTACTCTTTTGCATTAGTTTAGGTTCATATGCATTCCACGTTGCATAATTACATAATTGCATTAGAATTTTTAAGTACTGTGGTTGCTATGGATGATGGATGTAGACTTTGATTGCTAGTTGTTATTTACATTCTTCTATCCTTAGAGATTTTGGGGACGAAATCCTTTAGGGGGGAGGAGAATGTAATGCCCCGGGATTTTTAGAAATAAATAAGAAAACGTAATTAAAAGATAAGAATTAACTTAAAAGGAGAATTTTCACAAATTTCCGAATTTGACTACGGGACTTGCATCCTTTTATCCGTAGTGATTTTTTGGACAACTTTCATATATAATTGGTTGAAATCCAAGCCAAAACGAAAAGCTATAAAGGATTGAATAAATAAGAAATTGAAAAGAAAAATAGAAAAAAGAAATCAATTAGGGCCAGATAGATCCAGATGGACTCAGGTCAACCGTGGGCGGTTGACCTAGCCCAAGGGCAGTCGACCGAACACATGGTCGATCGTTGGGTCGTGGCGACCTGGAGATAATTCGTTTCGTCGTGCGAGATCATTGTGTGCTGGCCATGGTTTCAGGGATGAACGAGGTGATTTTGGGCTGGATCTGACGGTAGTGAGTTGAGGTGTTCCCCTATAAATTGATATCTATGGTTAACCTAAAACCTAATTCTCTCCATTGTAGCAAAGCTCTGCCAAAACAAAACCCTAAACCGTAATTTTCCAAATCAATTTCTAAACCGCAATTCTATTCTAAATCTCAATCTAAATAAAAATAAGATCTAGCAATTGGAGAAGAGACATAAAGGAATTTAGGGAAGTGTAACGACCCGTAAAATTTCAACTGTTTTAATAACGTAATTAGTTGAAATTTTGTGAAATTTTAAACGATAAAATTTTGAAATAAAAATTTAATATTTGGAATACGTCTGGTTAAACATAGCAACTGGTAAATTTTCGTCTGAAAATATGAAAGTTTATTTCGCGCGTAAATTCACTTCAATTTAATCAGTTAAAAAGCGTTGAAAATAAAATGTTTCCTAAACCTAAATATTTTTACATAGAAAAATTCTAAACCATCTTCTGAGCAAGATTTCAGTTTGTCGTTTTTCCAAATTCGGACATCTATTGCTCCGTCGATCTTATTTTTCAGCATTTTCCGCCAGTAGAAAAATTCGAATTTTTATAATTCAATTATACCACTGATATCTGTGTACCATTCTGTTCGTCTCGTCGTGCTGATCAACACAGTATATTTATTCCTGTAATTCGGTGTCCGGTACGCGACGGAAACGACAAAATACTGTATCGGTACCGTATTTGTGTCATTTTATTTTCTTGTGCCTTTCCAAATTTCCAGTCGAGTAAAACTCTTCTGCCATTGCTATATTAAATTCTGAAACGAATTTTGACCCTTCACATTTCATTGATTTTTATATTTATATTGTCGTGCCTTTTCATTTTGCTCTTCCCTGATTCATTCTAAAAAGAAAATAAAAAGGGTAAGCTTTAATGTCTCTTGCTTCTTCAAATTTTGCCCGAGCCCTTTTCTATTTTCACGGAGCAAGACTGTTCCTTTTTCATCCAAAAATTTTCCCGTGCCTTCCCCATCCAAACCCGAAGACATCCCGTGTTTTTCCCCTACCTGACCCGAAGTCAGATCCATGACGCGCAGCCAGCTCGACCTTGACCCACCTCGAACTCCGCCTCGTTTTGGCCACGTCCCTCCATCATCCTCCAACAGCCACCGCCTCATTTTGGCCACGTTCCACCATCGCCCACGTGCCGCACTCTCCACCACCCTCTGACCAAACCCCACGAACTCCGCTTCCAACTCAGCCCGATCACGCACGTCACCACAACCGCCATTGGCCTCCACGGCGAAACCCACGTCTCATCTCCTCTCATCCACGCCTGACTCCACTCCCATCCCTGCGCGTCAAACCAATAGCAGCCCTCTATGCCGCGTTTCATCTTCCACCCGAGCTCGTCCACTCCTCGATCTAGACCGTGCCCTACTACCATTATCGACTTCGCCGAGACCACCCTCTCAGCCGAGCGAGTACAGCCCAGGCAATCACCATAGCTCTTGTCCACGTTTTCTCCTGCTTGTCCCAGCTTCTCTTCTTTTATAAGTAAGAAGGTATATATATTTGTATATATCATGTTATGTTTTGTTGATATATATTGTGTGGTGATGTCCAGAAGTATATATATATATATATATATATATATATATGCGTGGGTTTATGGCCGAAGTTATACTATTTTAACTAGTGTATATATGTATAGATATTTAGTATATTGGGTTATCTTTGATGAATACATGTGTAAACTTCCTGTATATATGTATACATTATATCATAGGATAATGAACATTTTAGTATATATGTTGGTTTTAAGTATCTGGGTTGAAGGGTAATGCTCCTGTAGAGTCAGTATGTTTAAATTTTTCGTATTCATGTATAGTTTATACAGTTTTAACGCCAAGTTCAAATAGTTATATTCGGTTTAAAAAAAATATAAATTGCGTTTGTATATATGTATATAGGTACAGCTACGTGTATGGCTATATAGTACAAGTTTTAAATAGAGATGTTGAATTTTTATGTATGTTGAACAGTGATACTATTAAGCTATGTATGGTATATAACCTATGAGTATATTATCATATTTAGATATAGTATGTACGTGCTGTCTACTGTTTATTTAAAAAAAAAAGTTGTTCTGTTCTGTTCAATACAACATTAACATATTCGCATAAACATGTTGCTCTTTCCACTATTTTTATTTTACTCTAAATAGTGTAGAATATGAAACATTTATGAAGTATCGAATTATAAAGGATTGTCGATGAAGCTAATTATGATCCTTACTTTCATCAAGCTTTTAAAGCTGGGCGTTTTTCGTCGCCTTGATTTACCTTTGTAATAAATGAAAAGTCTTAAGGACCGTCGATTTTACAAGTGGTTAGAAGAAGATGTATGACTTTTAGGTGCACTGCGTACATAAATTTTCACGTGTACCAATGCTGATTTTCCCAAATGTTAAAAGAAAATGTTTGAAACGGTCGCAAATGGAACTGTTAATACGAACGGTCAAAATATATGTAGGGGATAAACGATGGGATCTGGTCGGCTATATATATATATTAGTTTAATCGGCTGTTTGATGTTATAAGTTATATTAGCTATATATATTGTTAAAGTATATGCTGCAGTTTGTAGAATGATGTTGTGAAAATATAATTTTGAGTAGGATATGGTATTGTTGTTTTGAAATAAATATAGACATTGTTTAAAATAATATATATTAGTCTACATCTATATATGAGTTTTAGTTTAAACCTATGATTTTGAAAGTTATGTATATTTAATTTAATATAGATTTGAATATAAAATATGACTCTTCATATAGTTATACATGGTTATATAAGTTCACTTATACAAATTTTACTCATCGATCCCGTTCTAATTTGATTTCGTCGATTCTTTGTCATCAGCTTTGTCGTCAAAGGTTCGTGTCAATTTAGCTTCATTTTGGAATTCGTGCTTGGATTCATAACTCAATTTCGGTGTCCACATCTGTGTGCGTATCCATATAACCTCCTGTTCTCTCTAGCCTCGAAAGGTGAGCACTCACTCACGATTAACGTTCTTTTATTTATTAAATTTGATTTCAATTGAAACGACAATTGAAATATGTTGCTGTTAGTTAATTACACTGTTATATATGCTATTGCCTATATCAGTTCACCTGTGACATCTGAGACCATTATCTGTTAATTATTTATGCGATGATAATACAGTTTGGCTGATAATTGATTGATTGTTGATATTTATATTGGACGTTAAATTGTTAATGTTAAAATGATAAACAATATGAAATTGAACTTGATATAGGATAATTAAATGTTAAATTTGATTAACTGACATTTGTATAATATGACCCCTTTAACTGTTGAATTTATTGACACGTAGGATTTGTTTAATTACATTTTGAACCACTGAATGCATGTTGTAAATTGATGATGTATGAAATTGTAAATTGAATGACAAGTGAAAACCGTAATGTAATAATCTTTAATCTACATGGAATGATAGTGTAGATTCTAGAAATAATTATATTAATTCGTACAAATAACAATGTGAATTAATACGGTTATTTCGGGATTATTTAAATTGATTATTGGATTGATATTGATTGTTGTTATTGCTTGTTTATTTACTTTGACACCATCCCTGTTATCACACTTCAAGTTCCCTTTGCTATGCTATGATTTTGAATTGAATTGGAATCGGGTTGAAATGATAAATACCCAAAATGAACTTTGACCTAGGATAGAGAATTAAATAAAACCCGATTGGTCAATAATTTGATTTAAAAATAAAATGAAGATTTTATTTGAATAAATAATATGGTTTTGAAATGAAGTTGAAATTTGAATTTTAATGAAAGGAAAATGTTAATATTTAATAATCTGAAACAAAATATTAACGATGTAATTGACGAAAGAACGTTGTTTAATTTGAGAAATGAATGAATTAAGTTTGAAACGATTAAATAATTAAGTTTGAAATTTAATTAAGTTTTGAAATTATTAAACTTTGAAATTATTTAATAATTAAGTTTTTGAATTATTTAATAATTAAATAAGATTGAATTATTTAATGATTAAATTGAATTGAATTCTTTAATAAGAAAAAATTGAACTTTTGAATAAGTAAATTTTACTTCGTAAATAATTGAAATTGAGTTTCTTTATTAATTAAGTTTTGGAAAATTATTTAAGTAAGTAAATAAGTGAAATGGAATTTCTTTAACAAGAAATGAAAATGTGATTTTTGGAATTAATGTAAGACTTGTAATTGGAAGAATTGATTTGACGAATTTAATTTAATTCGAAATTGTAAGTTTTGATTTAATGAAGTTGAACTTAAGAATTGATTTAATGAATTGAAAATTTAATAGAAATTGTTTTGAATGATGAAGTAACTTAACAAATATTGAATAAAATCGATAAATGAGTTTAAATTGATTTGAATGTTAAATTAAATTAATGTAAATGATTTCGAAATGAAACTTATATACGAACTTGAATCAATATTGAGTTGTTTTCAAAATAAAGATTGAAATTGAACTATAAGATTTGGAAACGGTAAATTGGAAGTTTTGAAACGTAAATTATTGGAAATTGGTTTTGAAAGACAAATGAATGTTGACTTACGAATTGAAATTGAAATTGAAATTGATTTGGTTTTGAAATAAATAAACGACCAATCGGTGTAATAATTACGGAAGTTATTAAAGAGACCGGAATTCGGTTATGGTATACTCTCTATCTAAACCGAAAACCACTTTAATAACTATACGCGGAGTGATGATCCAGAATGAAGTGGTTGGAATGATGTACGTGATGACTGAAGAAAGAGAACGATAATGGATAGCCTTGACACTTGTGTCAAATTGGAAATGACTAAAACAGGAGCTGTGCCGGGCCAATGGAGGATTGATACCTCAAGTGGACACACTTCTTCGAACTACTTATTACTTGTTGTCGATTGGTGCACCCTTGATTTTGGGAGTGTGTTTCACGGTGTTGCGGGCGCTGCGGCGTTGCGTTCTCACCAGTCCGGATCAGGCGAACGGTAGTATCACTACCTTGGGTATAGCCTCATGTGCCTTGTCATACTTGTATTCCATTTATGCGCGACCACTACGATTTTGATTTGTACCTTTAGTATATGGATTGCCCTCTGGTGACTTCCGGTTTTGGGGAAACTACGGTCTTGTATATGCTTTTGGGAATAAAAATGTGTTAAGGGTGGAATGGGCCATGACTTAACGCTATTTTGATATCTTTTTATATTACTGATAGACATTATCTACTTATCGTACATTACTACATAGTAGATAGTTTGACGGATCCTTAAAGGATGGTTATTCCAACATCCTTTGAGTTACTTGTATTTCAATTGCTATTTCACTTGAGTTGGATTTATTAATATAAGAATGTTAATCCCGACTCGAGTGTCTTGTGTTTTTGCTTTACGCTCGGGTCAGACTGAGTGCACCAGTATTCGATGCTCACCTTTGGAGTTGGAGTTTCGCGTGGAGATCCAGCTATCTATCCAGCTTTCAGTATTCGATGATTCCAGTGATGTATTCTGATTTGTATCTGATGTATCGTATTACTCTTCTGTTGTAAACTCTGATGTATTTTATATATTCATATAGTAGCTTCATGAACTACTATCTCTTTTATTTCCGCTGCATTTATTACTCTGTGTCTGTGATCTGTGATTATTTATTTTATTTACTGTATATGTTCAGTTTTGCCAAATTTTAATTAACAACGCGGTATTTTGAGCAATTCAACTCCGGCATGAGTGTCTTCCTATACACTTATAATGGATGCGAATGGTCCAAAATGGCGGGTCGTTACAGTTGGTATCAGAGCTTTGGTAGCTCTAGGCAAAACTTAACATATAGAGTAAATGTATTTACAGAATCACTTTCATTTCGAGTTTCAATCTCTTCCTTTCGACTCGATTTCTTTGAATTTTGGAACGTTCCCTACGGTTCCAAATTTCATTCGTGTCCCTCACTATTCGTCTTCTTTCAATTCTGGAGCATCTCATAACTCCACTTCGAATGAACCCTTATAATGAATCGGCGGTCTCGCCAAACTTCAAATGATTCGTAAAGGAGCAAAACTCCTTTATAATAGGCATTGATTTACCGGAGATTTCTGTATCCTCAGTTTACGATGCTATCTATTCCCTGCTATACCTGAATCTCATCTCTAGAGGTCGAGTGTTGAATTACCTCGGAATTCAGCATTGATCTTATTCTTGAAGTTACGGACGACCCAGCTAAGGTTGCCCGTGAATTAAATAAACTCATCCATCTCCCGATTGTGGTAATTGAATTATCTTATCTTCTTGTTCAAACCTATCTTCGAATCGAAATTCTCTTTGATTTGAGTCAACAAAAATTTGAATCCCTATCCTTATTTTGAAAATTCATTCCTGTATCGTCGAGCAAAGAAATGTATTTGTAAACTAATATATAAATGTTTTAATATATGCTGTGTTGTTTGAGTTGTTGATGTTGATTTGGGTTTCCAATCGATTCGTCTGATCAACGCTATCGATAGGATTTCCAAAACACATAAACAGAGCAAACTGACACAATATTATTTTCAAATTTGGAAAATGAAATAAATTTGTTTGATTATATTGTGAAAATATAAGTAAAATTTTCTGGAATTTAATAGGTTAATTAAATTGTTTGTTTGAAATGATAATATTTGATTATCATTTATTGTTCTAAATAAATTTATAAATATGGTTTATAAATTGATTTGGAATTTGAAATGATTTTAATTTAGAAATTTGAGAATTTATTAAGTTTCCGGTGATTTCGAACTTTTGTTTTAAAATTTTAAAGCATATATATTGAAAGTATTTTCGAAAAGAAATCATTTTCAAAGAATTTTAAAAAAATGTTGAAACCAGTGCTCTTCTCTTTGTCGCTGGAAAATAATTTCGGTGATGGCGGCCGCATCATCGACATTCATTTTCGAGTTTCGAAGTGGAGATACTATTCTGTAGCTTTGCTACGGTTTTGTTTTGAAAATATTTTGATTTGAATTTCTTCAGTATAATTTGATATATATAAATATAGGTATCTTATTTTAAAATTTAATTTGGTTTGATATAAATATATTATATATATCTCTAAACTGTTTAAAGTTAATCGGAAATCTAATTCTTAAATGTTGTTAAAGGATGATTTTAATTATAAATAAAAACCAAAATTTTGGAATAAACATTTAAACTTGAATAATTGAATTGGGAAATTTTATTTGTATATTGTTTAACTGCATTCTAATACAACTTACCTAAATCATTCAGAAGTTGAATATGTAATTGGATAATATATAAGATAAATTGAATTTATAAATAAAATTTGAGTGTTTATAATAAATGTTATACACTGAATTTTGATTATAAAGATGTTAATAGAATTAGATAAGACAATAAATATAACTCAGTTAAAAATGAAATAATTTGTTTTGAAAGAATTAATAAATTGAAATTTGATCAACATATGAAAATACCTTGAATTTAAAAGCAATTAGTAAATATAAATTAATTTAAATCGAAACTTTTATTGTTTAAATTAATTTATATGGTTTAAAAATATGTAATAAGATATATTAAGTGAAATAAAATTTATAATAATTTGGAATTAAAGAATTAAATCTGTTGAAAATAAAATATGATTATAATAAAAGATTATTCAAATTTATGGTTTTAGGAATTGAAAATTTAGGGTAATTGGATAATAAGATAATGAATTTAGAAATAGTTGAGATTGATTTTGGTGAAATCAAATGGATTAAATCAATTAGTGAATATCAATTAATTTAAATTTAAATTTATATGGTTTAAATTAATTGTTATTTTGTATTTCAAATCTGTATTCTTTCTGGTTGTTTCTATTCTCCTACCTCGTTCCTTTTCGGGGACGAAAAGTTTTGAGTGGGGGAGAGTGTAACGACCCGTAAAATTTCAACTGTTTTAATAACGTAATTAGTTGAAATTTTGTGAAATTTTAAACGATAAAATTTTGAAATAAAAATTTAATATTTGGAATACGTCTGGTTAAACATAGCAACTGGTAAATTTTCGTCCGAAAATATGAAAGTTTATTTCGCGCGTAAATTCACTTCAATTTAATCAGTTAAAAAGCGTTGAAAATAAAATGTTTCCGAAACCTAAATATTTTTACATAGAAAAATTCTAAACCATCTTCTGAGCAAGATTTCAGTTTGTCATTTTTCCAAATTCGGACATCTATTGCTCCGTCGATCTTATTTTTCAGCATTTTCCGCCAGTAGAAAAATTCGAATTTTTATAATTCAATTATACCACTGATATCTGTGTACCATTCTGTTCGTCTCGTCGTGCTGATCAACACAGTATATTTATTCCTGTAATTCGGTGTCCGGTACACGACGGAAACGACAAAATACTGTATCGGTACCGTATTTGTGTCATTTTATTTTCTTGTGCCTTTCCAAATTTCCAGTCGAGTAAAACTCTTCTGCCATTGCTATATTAAATTCTGAAACGAATTTTGACCCTTCACATTTCATTGATTTTTATATTTATATTGTCGTGCCTTTTCATTTTGCTCTTCCCTGATTCATTCTAAAAAGAAAATAAAAAGGGTAAGCTTTATTGTCTCTTGCTTCTTCAAATTTTGCCCGAGCCCTTTTCTATTTTCACGGAGCAAGACTGTTCCTTTTTCATCCAAAAATTTTCCCGTGCCTTCCCCATCCAAACCCGAAGACATCCCGTGTTTTTCCCCTACCTGACCCGAAGTCAGATCCATGACGCGCAGCCAGCTCGACCTTGACCCACCTCGAACTCCGCCTCGTTTTGGCCACGTCCCTCCATCACCCTCCAACAGCCACCGCCTCGTTTTGGCCACGTTCCACCATCGCCCACGTGCCGCACTCTCCACCACCCTCTGACCAAACCCCACGAACTCCGCTTCCAACTCAGCCCGATCACGCACGTCACCACAACCGCCATTGGCCTCCACGGCGAAACCCACGTCTCATCTCCTCTCATCCACGCCTGACTCCACTCCCATCCCTGCGCGTCAAACCAATAGCAGCCCTCTATGCCGCGTTTCATCTTCCACCCGAGCTCGTCCACTCCTCGATCTAGACCGTGCCCTACTACCATTATCGACTTCGCCGAGACCACCCTCTCAGCCGAGCGAGCACAGCCCAGGCAATCACCATAGCTCTTGTCCACGTTTTCTCCTGCTTGTCCCAGCTTCTCTTCTTTTATAAGTAAGAAGGCATATATATTTGTATATATCCTGTTATGTTTTGTTGATATATATTGTGTGGTGATGTCCAGAAGTATATATATATATATATATATATATATATATATATGCGTGTGTTTATGGCCGAAGTTATACTATTTTAACTAGTGTATATATGTATAGATATTTAGTATATTGGGTTATCTTTGATGAATACATGTGTAAACTTCCTGTATATATGTATACATTATATCATAGGATAATGAACATTTTAGTATATATGTTGGTTTTAAGTATCTGGGTTGAAGGGTAATGCTCCTGTAGAGTCAGTATGTTTAAATTTTTCGTATTCATGTATAGTTTATACAGTTTTAACGCCAAGTTCAAATAGTTATATTCGGTTTAAAAAAAATATAAATTGCGTTTGTATATATGTATATAGGTACAGCTACGTGTATGGCTATATAGTACAAGTTTTAAATAGTGATGTTGAATTTTTATGTATGTTGAACAGTGATACTATTAAGCTATGTATGGTATATAACCTATGAGTATATTATCATATTTAGATATAGTATGTACGTGCTGTCTACTGTTTATTTAAAAAAAAAGTTGTTCTGTTCTGTTCAATACAACAATAACATATTCGCATAAACATGTTGCTCTTTCCACTATTTTTATTTTACTCTAAATAGTGTAGAATATGAAACATTTATGAAGTATCGAATTATAAAGGATTGTCGATGAAGCTAATTATGATCCTTACTTTCATCAAGCTTTTAAAGCTGGGCGTTTTTCGTCGCCTTGATTTACCTTTGTAATAAATGAAAAGTCTTAAGGACCGTCGATTTTACAAGTGGTTAGAAGAAGATGTATGACTTTTAAGTGCACTGCGTACATAAATTTTCACGTGTACCAATGCTGATTTTCCCAAATGTTAAAAGAAAATGTTTGAAACGGTCGCAAATGGAGCAGTTAATACGAACGGTCAAAATATATGTAGGGGATAAACGATGGGATCTGGTCGGCTATATATATATATTAGTTTAATCGGCTGTTTGATGTTATAAGTTATATTAGCTATATATATTGTTAAAGTATATGCTGCAGTTTGTAGAATGATGTTGTGAAAATATAATTTTGAGTAGGATATGGTATTGTTGTTTTGAAATAAATATAGACATTGTTTAAAATAATATATATTAGTCTACATCTATATATGAGTTTTAGTTTAAACCTATGATTTTGAAAGTTATGTATATTTAATTTAATATAGATTTGAATATAAAATATGACTCTTCATATAGTTATACATGGTTATATAAGTTCACTTATACAAATTTTACTCATCGATCCCGTTCTAATTTGATTTCGTCAATTCTTTGTCATCAGCTTTGTCGTCAAAGGTTCGTGTCAATTTAGCTTCATTTTGGAATTCGTGCTTGGATTCATAACTCAATTTCGGTGTCCACATCTGTGTGCGTATCCATATAACCTCCTGTTCTCTCTAGCCTCGAAAGGTGAGCACTCACTCACGATTAACGTTCTTTTATTTATTAAATTTGATTTCAATTGAAACGACAATTGAAATATGCTGCTGTTAGTTAATTACACTGTTATATATGCTATTGCCTATATCAGTTCACCTGTGACATCTGACACCATTATCTGTTAATTATTTATGCGATGATAATACAGTTTGGCTGATAATTGATTGATTGTTGATATTTATATTGGACGTTAAATTGTTAATGTTAAAATGATAAACAATATGAAATTGAACTTGATATAGGATAATTAAATGTTAAATTTGATTAACTGACATTTGTATAATATGACCCCTTTAACTGTTGAATTTATTGACACGTAGGATTTGTTTAATTACATTTTGAACCACTGAATGCATGTTGTAAATTGATGATGTATGAAATTGTAAATTGAATGACAAGTGAAAACCGTAATGTAATAATCTTTAATCTACATGGAATGATAGTGTAGATTCTAGAAATAATTATATTAATTCGTACAAATAACAATGCGAATTAATACGGTTATTTCAGGATTATTTAAATTGATTATTGGATTGATATTGATTGTTGTTATTGCTTGTTTATTTACTTTGACACCATCCCTGTTATCACACTGCAAGTTCCCTTTGCTATGCTATGATTTTGAATTGAATTGGAATCGGGTTGAAATGATAAATACCCAAAATGAACTTTGACCTAGGATAGAGAATTAAATAAAACCCGATTGGTCAATAATTTGATTTAAAAATAAAATGAAGATTTTATTTGAATAAATAATATGGTTTTGAAATGAAGTTGAAATTTGAATTTTAATGAAAGGAAAATGTTAATATTCAATAATCTGAAACAAAATATTAACGATGTAATTGACGAAAGAACGTTGTTTAATTTGAGAAATGAACGAATTAAGTTTGAAACGATTAAATAATTAAGTTTGAAATTTAATTAAGTTTTGAAATTATTAAACTTTGAAATTATTTAATAATTAAGTTTTTGAATTATTTAATAATTAAATAAGATTGAATTATTTAATGATTAAATTGAATTGAATTCTTTAATAAGAAAAAATTGAACTTTTGAATAAGTAAATTTTACTTCGTAAATAATTGAAATTGAGTTTCTTTATTAATTAAGTTTTGGAAAATTATTTAAGTAAGTAAATAAGTGAAATGGAATTTCTTTAACAAGAAATGAAAATGTGATTTTTGGAATTAATGTAAGACTTGTAATTGGAAGAATTGATTTGACGAATTTAATTTAATTCGAAATTGTAAGTTTTGATTTAATGAAGTTGAACTTAAGAATTGATTTAATGAATTGAAAATTTAATAGAAATTGTTTTGAATGATGAAGTAACTTAACAAATATTGAATAAAATCGATAAATGAGTTTAAATTGATTTGAATGTTAAATTAAATTAATGTAAATGATTTCGAAATGAAACTTATATACGAACTTGAATCAATATTGAGTTGTTTTCAAAATAAAGATTGAAATTGAACTATAAGATTTGGAAACGGTAAATTGGAAGTTTTGAAACGTAAATTATTGGAAATTGGTTTTGAAAGACAAATGAATGTTGACTTACGAATTGAAATTGAAATTGAAATTGATTTGGTTTTGAAATAAATAAACGACCAATCGGTGTAATAATTACGGAAGTTATTAAAGAGACCGGAATTCGGTTATGGATATACTCTCTATCTAAACCAAAAACCACTTTAATAACTATACGCGGAGTGATGATCCAGAATGAAGTGGTTGGAATGATGTACGTGATGACTGAAGAAAGAGAACGATAATGGATAGCCTTGACACTTGTGTCAAATTGGAAATGACTAAAACAGGAGCTGTGCCGGGCCAATGGAGGATTGATACCTCAAGTGGACACACTTCTTCGAACTACTTATTACTTGTTGTCGATTGGTGCACCCTTGATTTTGGGAGTGTGTTTCACGGTGTTGCGGGCGCTGCGGCGTTGCGTTCTCACCAGTCCGGATCAGGCGAACGGTAGTATCACTACCTTGGGTATAGCCTCATGTGCCTTGTCATACTTGTATTCCATTTATGCGCGACCACTACGATTTTGATTTGTACCTTTAGTATATGGATTGCCCTCTGGTGACTTCCGGTTTTGGGGAAACTACGGTCTTGTATATGCTTTTGGGAATAAAAATGTGTTAAGAGTGGAATGGGCCATGACTTAACGCTATTTTGATATCTTTTTATATTACTGATAGACATTATCTACTTATCGTACATTACTACATAGTAGATAGTTTGATGGATCCTTAAAGGATGGTTATTCCAACATCCTTTGAGTTACTTGTATTTCAATTGCTATTTCACTTGAGTTGGATTTATTAATATAAGAATGTTAATCCTGACTCGAGTGTCTTGTGTTTTTGCTTTACGCTCGGGTCAGACTGAGTGCACCAGTATTCGATGCTCACCTTTGGAGTTGGAGTTTCGCGTGGAGATCCAGCTATCTATCCAGCTTTCAGTATTCGATGATTCCAGTGATGTATTCTGATTTGTATCTGATGTATCGTATTACTCTTCTGTTGTAAACTCTGATGTATTTTATATATTCATATAGTAGCTTCATGAACTACTATCTCTTTTATTTCTGCTGCATTTATTACTCTGTGTCTGTGATCTGTGATTATTTATTTTATTTACTGTATATGTTCAGTTTTGCCAAATTTTAATTAACAACGCGGTATTTTGAGCAATTCAACTCCGGCATGAGTGTCTTCCTATACACTTATAATGGATGCGAATGGTCCAAAATGGCGGGTCGTTACAGGAAGAAAGCTTGTGACATATGAGGTAAACCTAAAAGCTTAGGACATAGATGAGTGGGCACAGATTTAACGAGTTAATTAAATTGATTGATTTTAATTTCTACCCTATGTTGATTTGACTGTTAATTCTGCTATTAATCTGTTAATTCTGATTTTAATTTCTACCCTATGAGATTATCCATATATCTGATATTATGTTTCCGCTATGATGACGTTTGGATCAGAGAGATTATTTCTTCCTTGATATCTTAGTCCCTGTGACACTATCTTTTCCTCAAACCGATGATCCATGTTTCTTTATATTCCGGTGTTTAGCATGTCAAGGGATGTAGGTTGTCACATTTTTTTCTCAAAGAATATAATCAAACTTAATTTTCCTTTTGATTTAAGAATGGATGGACTTATGATAAGGAGTACAGATTGGTGGTTAAAATAGCTTTTAAACTCAAATAGAGTGTATGGCTCAATACAAATTTAGAAAATTCCTCTAAAAACAAAGGAAAATCTGAAATAATGGAATAAAAGAAAAAACAACAATGAAATAAATCAATTAAGACAGGAATGTGTGAGATTGCAGGATAGTACAGATTTTGATAGCTCGAACAACATGCAAATCAATAAAAAATTTATACAACAAAGAAATTAATCAAAAAAGTGCACGTTGAAGCTATTAATATCAAACAGAAAGCCAAAACTAATTGGCTCACTAGTGAGGATGCATTAAGTGAATGTTTCCATACCAAAATGCTAGGTAGAAAATACAAAAATGACATAGGAAAATTACTCAATGATACGAGTGATATCATAAATGAAGCCTCTCAATTAGAAGAGGTGCTATCAAATACTTTACTGATTTATATAATTTTGAAGGGAGTCCAAGAGATTTTCCAAACATTACTACTAAATATTTGCTACATACTAATAGTAAAGAAATATTGCTCGCTCAAGTTTGTTTAGAGGATACCAAATCTATTATATTTAAAGTCAATGATGATAAAAACCCTGGAGCAGATGGTTTTGGGGATAAATTTTATAAAACCCATTTGGAGGAAACAAATTTTATTATTTTTGAAGCAATTAATGAATTTTTTTACTAGCAAAAAATTAAAAAATATCAATCATACCTTTGTAACTCTTTGTGCCAAAAGTGAAAGTTCCAACCGTCTAGGGGATTATAGGCCCATAGCATGTTGTAACTTTATTTACAAAATAATATCTACTATTTTGAGTAACAAAATAATTTTTTTCTAAAATATCAATTTCAGAAAACCAAAGTGCTTTTATCCCAAGCAGACTTACCGTTGAAAACACCATACTGGTTCATGAAATGCTTAGAAATTTTAACCAGGGTGGTAAAAATAATAGGAAATTATTGTCAAGGACAAAATTTCTCAACATTTTAGCCTTAAGGACAGACCTCCAGTATTTTAGCCTAAAGGACAACTTTCTTTAGGTATCAGTTTGTAGTTATTGATAGCAGTTTTTAAGTATCAATTTGTAGTTATCGATAGCAGTTTTTAGTTCGGTAGCAGTTTTGGAAGAATTTTTGTCCTTATGAATAATTTTGGAAGAATGTTTGTCCTTATGAATAATTTTAGGAGAATGTTTGTCCTTGTGGTTAAAATATTGAGGTCGTGTCCTTGAGGCTAAAAATATACAAATTTTTGTCCTTTAAAATAATTCCCCCAAAAATAAAATATGCATTATAGTTGATTTGCATAAGGCTTTAGATAAGATAAACAAACATTTTATTACGCATATGATGAGGCAACTAGGTTTTCATGAATTTTTTTGTAATCCAGTTAGTGAATGCACTAATAGTGTCACATATTCCATACTTATAAATAGATCCCCTTGTGGATTTATATGTAGTAATAGAGGAACTAGATAAGGAGATTCTCTTTCTCCTTACCCTTTCACTATAGCTATGGAGTATTTTTCAATACAAATGGACAAGGGACAGTTGAATAAAAAATTAAAACCATTAAATTTAATTGATCCTTGTGTTACTCATTTATTGTATGTAGATGATTTATTGATATTTTTAAATGCAGATATTCAAAATGCAAAACTCATTGGGGAAACATTTGATAATCTTAAACTCTATGTTGGATTGCAAATTAATGAAAACAAGAGCAAGGTATACTTTAGCAAAGCATGTAGCAGAAAGGAGGAGATCCTCGGTATTTTAAATTTTAAGAAAACGAACTTCCAGTTAAATACTTGGGACTCCCTCTCAGTTCAAATCAAATAAAGGATAGGGACTGTGCTAGGCCACATGACATCATTCAAAGTAAGTTAGACAACCAGTCTAGCAAGTTATTATCTATAGTAGGTAGAATAGCGCTCACTCACATAGCCATTACAACTATAATCATATACAGGATACAATCTCACAACATTCAAACAAAAGCAAAGGGGGAAATGGAAAGATTATGTGCAAGCTTCATATGGAGAGGGAAATATCACAAATTTGCTAGGAATATAGTTACAAAAACAAAGAAGGCTACTGGATTAGGACTAAGCAATTTTAAGGAGCTAAGTGAAGCCTGCAACTTCAAATTATTCTGGAAATCCATTGAATGCAAATCACTATGGGCTAAATGGATGAAAGCTAAGTATGTCAAAAAAAAAAATTCTGGACTATGCCAATGGAAAATCATTATTCACATACTTGGAAAAGCATATTAAAATGCAGAGAAACAGGTACAAAACTAATAAAAAGAAAATTCAAAGAAGGTAAATAAACCAACCTTTGGTTTGATCCTTGGATTAATAGAAAATCCTTGATCAATCTACTAGGCTAGAACAACCTCTATCAGTTTGGGGGAGAAAATATGAAAGTTGAAAGCATAATACAAAATTCACCATGGAATACTCTACTGCAACTAGCAGCATCCATATTCAATTCAGCAATAAGAAAATTGGAAATTGATACAAGTCTTAAAGAAGACAGTTGGAATTAGAAATTAGTATTCGAAGGGAAATTCTCATTCAAAAATACTTGGGAATTCATCAAAGGTGAAGAAATGGAAGTGGAATGGCATAAAACAATTTGGAATAATGCAGGCTCATTATTCATACTTTTTTGCATTAAATCACTGCCAACAAGAGACATGTATACAAAATGGAACAAAATTGGATGCATCAACGGTTTCTTATGTAAAACTGAGCCTGAAAATATAGATCATTTATTTTTGGTTAGATCTACACAAGGCACATATGATATATAGTCAAAAACAAATTAAAGATCAACCAACAGTTGGCTCTACAAAACATCAGGGAAACATTTCACTTATACAAAAAGAGTTCAGAAATAAGAAAAAGAATCCAACAGAGCATGCATTGTTTTAACTACTATTATATATTTCATATGGAAGGAATAGGCTGCATAAGGGAACAGAAACAGACAGTATGCAACTCTTAAGAAACATAAAAACAGAATATATATTCTGTTTTTTTAGAAATTGCAAAGAAGCTAACTTCAAAAGCCAAAATCAGAGCATTTGTAAATTAGATAACTATGGGGAAAGAGTGGAAGATAACTTACAAAGCGAGAAATTCTCCTCAAAGATCTCCCGAGGAAGAAGTAACAACAACTTCTTTCAACATAGTGTTTACCACGGGTCAAAAGAAGATTCTATGGCAACAATTCTAGTGGCAACTTAGTTGGAGGTGGCCGTTCCAGCATCCATATCAGAAATGACTTCTATAAGGGAAGTCAACAATCAATTAGCAACTTTAAATCAGTTAAAAATATAAGTAAAAATACTAATTATATATTATTCTCACCTAATTTGGATAGGACCTACTACGCACTCAGCAATGTGCCTGAAGAGCTATCATTTCAGTAGCAAGACAAAAATTTGCAATTGGGTATCAAAAATTAGAGATTAGGAGAAAATTATTACAAAAGCAAGCTCGATAATCAAGTTTATCATGTATCAGTATGGAATAGAGGGGCAAGCAGCAAGCTTCAAGAGCAAAGGAAGTTAGAAGATAATGATTACAATAGCTTAAACAAATCTAGAGGAAAATACATCGAGTCAAAGTCTCTAACCATTTAGGAAAATACATCTAGAGGAGAAGATCTGGAGTGGAAGAAACTAAAGCCTCCGTGAAAAAATATTCGAAGGAGGAGCAAGCGATTTAGGAAATCGTCATTTTTGAGTAAAGAAGCTAACCCTAAATCTAAAGAGAGGATTGAGTTGCGGCTAGAGTTTCATTTGTTTTGTATGTGTATTGTGTGTAATAGCTTTGGGTATAAACCGAATTAAGTTATGTATATGGGTGTAAATGGGTTAGATCAGATCGAACAGAGTTGTGTCCTAGTCCTGTCCTATAAGAGATTCGGACGGATATGGACCGGACAAGCATTAAGATCAAATATCGTTCGTACGAGCTAGACAACGGACGGATAATAGAAAACATCAAACATTTTCAAACGAACATATTTTCGTACATTTTTTCTTGTCCTAATTCGTGTCCTAAATGAGAATCATACAGACAGAGGCTAGACGCCTTACAGCCTTGGATCGAACCGGACGTTGGACAATCGTACAAAATTTACAGTCCTATCTATGGACAAATGGGCCTTGGGCCAACTTTTATCTATTTAAAAAAAAATTATACGGTAACAAAATTTCATAACCCTCCAATAGGTATTAAATTTGAGGATTTGTGTGAAATTCACATTGCGACACTCTTGATTTATCCCATTAATCCACTAAAATATCATGTTTTACAGCCCGTTAATCTATGAATAAGAAGTTGTCTCCATCATATAGTATATACCTTATTAGCACATCTATCACAATTTCCTTTCTATTTTCTTAGAATTTTAGAAATAAAATACCGTTCTCTCCCTAATTTGCCTCATTCTTTGCAATATAGACCTTCAACAAAAATATTATTCTTATACTATATATTCTATCTATTCTATTATATTATTACATATTACATATAATTACATATAAATTACATATAAAAAGAGAATAAGTGACTATTTGAATTTTTGCTTCTCATTCACTCTCATTCGGAATCTTCTTCCCTCCTTGATTTGGGGGAAAATTTTCACATACCCCTAATAATTGTTTATCACTTCAAGCTAACACATAAATTTCCATTATACTTGAAAAACCATAACATTATGACCTTTCAACTTCTATTTCATCCATTCAAAAATATATTCCATCTTCATTTTTCAATTTTACTTTCATTTTCTTATCTTCTTAATTTAATTTCATCTGCTCAAATGTATTTTCCATTTTCATTTCCTTATTTTTCTTTCATTTTCAGCTCTTCTAATCCTTAATACTATCAACTCTTTTGTTTTCTTTCATTTACATCAAAGTGGAAAGTTTGCCTCTTTCATTGGTTGAGTTTTTTTCTAGCTTTGGTTGTAATCTTAGAATTACCTCTTCCATCATTAGTAACATGAGGTTAGGTATATAATATTTTATTTTGTTCTATTTTAGTTTGGTTCAAGGGATTAGGGTTGACTTCTTCAAAAAATTAATATGTAAAATTAAACATTACTTAGTTTGCAACAAGTATTCAAGTGAAAAGATATCATTTCCTAAAAAGTTATTATAGTCGTCTTCTTTAGTTGTAGGTAATATGTTCGCTGAAATGTCAAAGAAAAGAAATTGGAAGGGATTAGGGTTGGCTTCTTCTAAATTTTTTTACCTTTAAATCCAAGTGGAAAGTTTGCTCATTTGGTTGTTTTTGTTTTCTTCTAACTTTTGTTGTAGTTGTAGAATTCTATCTTCTACCTTTCGGAGTATGCGCCATGATTTTGGGTATGTAATGTTTTATTTCACTCTATATTAGTTTGTCTTATAGGGATTAGTTTAACTTCTTAAGATACTATGTAAAATAAAACAAATTTAGTCCGCAACAAGTGATTATTTTTATAGATCATTCTTCCAAAACGTTAACGCGGTTGCTTTTCTTTAGTTGCAGGTTATTTGTTCATTGAAGTGTCAAAATAAATAAATTGGAAGAGATTTTGATTCAACTTCCATGGTAACCCCAATACACATGGTTTTAATTTATTTTAGAATTTATCACATTTTTAAATCAATATAGGCTCCAATTCTTATTTGTCATAATTTCGTATCTATTTAATTATTTTGTAGTATCTACACTATTCAAATAGGTGTGTCAACTTATTTTCCTTTTCAGTTTTTAAGTATATATAATAGTTTTCATGTTTTAGCATAATGTAGTTAAAATTTTTATTCTTTATTTGGATTACTTTGGATATCTCTTTCTATTGATGATTGTTATTCTATCATGTGAAGGATAACTTATGAGACGACATGCGTATCTTGAAGTGTGGTGAGTATAATTTGATTTCTACAATATGTTCTACTGGTAGATAACTTATGCATAAATCTATTTGTTCATTATTGATATGATTGATATTGTTTTATGAAAGAATCTATTCTATTATATAGATAGATGAAAGTTCGATCGTTGACCATCTGTATTCATTTTCTTTTATAATTTCAGGAATAAAATCCTAATTGTGTACCATTTAAATCTTTATTATACTAATTTCACATTAAAAAGTTATATATTTTCATTCACTACACTCTTTACCTTAATTATACCTTTATAACCTATAGTTAGCTCTTTCTCTTCTCTACACTTTCAATATAATATTTTTTGGAACTTCTTAGTTTGTTATTCATATTAAATTTTCTATATCATGTTTCGTATTTTGTTCTGATTTCTCTCCTTCCCATTTTATGTTCATATTTATAACACAATTCAAAAACTGTATTCTCAATCTATATTGAACTAAGAATTCATTCCAAATAATTTTTTGATTGACCTTTTTTGTTTCCAATCTTAATAGAATTCAATTTAATTACTCAATAGTGCTTCACTTTTTTTTACTCTCCTCAAATTTTGTTTGATTTTATCATTTCCGGTAGTTATGTTTCTACTTATTGTTTCTAAGGATTGACTTTTATGTAAACAATCTTTAAAATTAAAAAATATTTGTTTATTGTGTCAATTCAGCACAATTTAGAGATTTGATCTTCATTTTTTTATTTGTCCATTCATTTAGTTTAAGGTTAATTTTTTTGTTTTTCCTTCTAGATTTTGAAATTCAAGTATTTTCTTCGAGTTTAATGTTTGAAAAATTATTTTTGAATTATTTTTGTTTCGATTAATATGATAATGAAGTTAGTTTCCTTCATTTGTTTTATAGAAGGTTATTGGATTATAAATACATGGATACATAAAATCTTTGGTTATTCTTCAAGATTTGTTAAAAGTAAGGTTGAATTATTATTTTCATTCTCAATTTTTGTGCCAAATTTGAATTTTATCTTATATTTATTCGATTTGTTCAATTATGAATTTTATTTCTTTCGTTGTTTTGTAGGACATTATTAGATTATCAATATTTAGGTACCAAAGAACCCCGATGTTCTGAATAATTCATTAGAGGAAAAGTTGATCCAATTTTATATTCTCAAACAGAAGCATATAAAAAATCAAGATGGGTGAGAATTGAGAAAGATTCATTCAAACCACAAATTTTTGTAACATATTTTGGGAAAACATATAAATATATGTGCAACACTTTTGTACTACCTACAGCAGTTAAGTTTGAAATTTGGTTAAAAGTTTAGTTTTAAATATGTGTTTGGTAAATTTATTTCTTCTTTAAACTTATATGTAGCCTTAGTCAATCTAAACTTATATTGTAAAATATAATATTACCCATAATAATCAACATTGAGTTTATAATATCTTCTTATGCTACTATCAATTTCTTAGGTATATGTGATTCTCGAAAAAACCTCTACTGTTATGTTATTTTCAACTTCCAAGGTTTGGAGATGTTAAGATGTAATCATAGACAGAAAATATGGTTTTATATATATATTTTTTAAAAGATACTAACTTTCAACATCAAGGATCATATCATTGAAACTAATAAAAGGATTTAATTATTATCAATTCAGAATAATTCAAATTGAATTTTATTGGAGGGTTAACTATAATAAATTATCTTTAATTTAAATTCAAATCGGTGAGAGAATCAATCTAATTAGTTGGGGAATTAATTTTAACATATTAATTTATATATCATCCATAAAAATTTAAATATGTTTTAAGTTCTAAATATACGAGGGAATATATAAAGTCCATTATTATGTACCTTAAACAAGTTGGTCCATAATCTAACTGGTTGTAAGGTTGGAACTCAATTGTTTTCTTTAACAAACTTAGCGTGAGAACAAATAAATGAGAAAAATATATGTTTGTAAATAACTAAAAATTTTACCAAAATATTGTTCAGATAACCATTGACTATGCTTTATGCAATATACATTATATTTTACACATTTCCTTATGCTTGAAAGGTAATATCATGTGCTCATTAATTATAAAACCCAATTATCATTTTCATCTTTATGCAAAACAACTATATATGTTATGAATATTATGTTGTGTTATATTGGATGTACGTACAAAAAATATGACAAGCATTGGTATCGATGTTGGATTAATGCATCAAAGGGAATTTATGGTTAGTTTCCTATTAGAACGACAAAGAAAACTCATGGTGAATATTAGAAGTCACGATATTATAAAAAGAGTAAAAAAAAGATAATTGTTGGTCATATGATTAAAAGAATGTAAAATAGATCAATTATAAAATAAAGCATCAAATTTAAATGAAACTATGTTTGAATGCACAGTTAAGCATGAGGTAAAGTTTGTTTGTTGAAGGAGTGTAATGACAGATATTTTTTTATTTAGCTCATTTTAGAAAGAATCGAAAAAAGTAAAGACGATCTTTGATCTACGTAGTTGATATGCAAGTTTTATCTTTGCTGTTTGTTGAAAAATGGAATATATTTTTTTTAGTAAATTATGGTTCCTCCAAAATTTAGTTCATAATAAAAAAATTAATATTGGGAATTTATTGCATTCTCAATACCTATTATTTTACTAAATATCATTTCTAAATTCATTTAAATATTTCTTTCTTTCTATGCTAGGTTAACATTTTATAAATTAGTTTGTTATCTTCTATAATAAAGCCTACTACCAAAAAAATTATTCTAGCTATAATAATCAATGTTTAGTAGTTTAATTCATTCCAATAGTATTAATCAATTTTTAGCAGTTTAATTCATTGACTGCATTGATCTTACTATCATCTTCAGCGAAATATCATCCGAGGTTTTTTTTATATGTATTCATAAGTATTTTTGTAATGGTAATATACTATATCATTTTGAATTATTATACTTGATTTACTGTTTAAGTTATTTTATCTGTATGGATACTTGACGTAGAAAAATAATAATTTGGTCGTCCAGAAAATAAAACTACACAATGCTTATACTTTATGTAAGTTTCTCATATTATTTTATCTTATTTATTTGAAAACATCATGTTTCAAAACTACTGTTTTATCCAAGCCAATTAATAATGGATGATGTTAAGAAGTGTACTAATGTAATTCTTGGTTTATTATTCCTTTAAAATACACTTGGACAGTTCAATTCTATAATAATTTCACTATACAAGATTTGTAATACTATTATCATACAGAATTGTGTACATATTCAAATTTATATGTTAAAAGTATGATAATCCCTTTCAAACTTATGTCTCTTCCATTCCAAAATAAATGGGCATGCATAATATATAATTCTTATCAAATTAGGAATACCGATAGTTGGTGTTGGTTTTTATTGGATAAAAATATTATGCTCTAAAAAAATAAGTTGTACTTTGTTTGGTTTGTGATTACATAAGCATATGTTTGACTAAGTAACATTTTATATCAATGTTTGAAAACCCCATGTGTGCCGTATGGGTTCATAATTTAAATAAAATAGCTATAAGTTCTCTTTTGAACATAGCCAAAAAAGTTAGGGTAAAGACCTAACTTTAAGGCAAAATTGCTTAATTTAAGTTAGAAATTTATAACAAATATTATGGGTATTGTCTGATTCGTGCATTTTATTGATGCACACTACAGAAACAATATCAATTTAACGTTAGGTAGCTATTCATCAGCACTAACATGTACCGAAGTCATTTTTTACAAATTAAGAGATATGGCTTTAAAGTTTTAGCACTATATGGAATATGAATACATTTACTTTCATTCCAGTTTTTCATTGCCAAATTCTATCCACTCGGTTAAATACTGATAGCCCAACAACTTATACTCACAACCATAGTTTCTAATGTTTCATGCTAATGACATTGCTTGGAATACTTATCAATTTCATGTGTCGGTCTTTTGTACTATGATTTGCACACGATAATTTTAGTATCTTGATGCTTTGGGACCTGACTCGGATTTGTTGTGAGGAAAAAACTTAACTTATCCTAAAGTCATAACTACGGTTACTACTACTCAGTAAATAAATGTATGTTTTCCTTTATTTTCTATAGTTTAATTTTAGTATTCATCAATTACCTTAAATTGATGCCATCGCTTTTGTAGTATGGCTAAAAGCACAACATATTCTGATCCATAACGGTTTGAGGTTCAAAACTATGAGTACACTAGTAATTAAAAATGTAATTCTTTGATTTACATTTTTTGAATTTATTAGGTTGTATGATAAATACTAGGTGCATTATCTACAATTGCTCATGAGTACTAACTAATATTACTATCTTTGGATTAATGTCCTCAAACATTGACTACATAACACAAAAATTGATTCCTAGTTTACAACCCTACCAACAACGTTTTTTTAATGTTCAATAAAATACAAAATAATATATTTTTGATACTAGAACTAAAAATTATAACAAGATTTATTAAATCAACTGTTATATTCCGGCACTAGATCTAAAAATTATAACAAGATTTATTAAGTCAACTATTATAACAACCTTTCACAACTGATGCTATTTTACAGGAAGAAAACATAAACAGTGGGCAACCACGATGGCATAAGCAGCTCTAAACGATAATTCGTTTTCTTTCCAAACATCATTGTTTATCCATGTTCTCAAACCATATGGTGTCTAGCTATTGATTTACTCTGGTAAGTTCTATCCATCATATCAATTATTCTCAAACCAAACTATAGGGTAGACTATAGTTATTGCTTTTCCTATAGAGAAAAACAAAATTTTGTTCATTCTCTTTGGTAACTTAATTTTCAATTTAACAAAAATGTCAATGGTGCACATTAATTAAAGTATTCTTCCATTTAACAAGTCCAAAAATGTTAATGGCAACTAATAGTACATTTAGTTGGTTGTTGAATTTGTATATTTAAGACTTATGTTCTTGCATCAGCCTATAACACATTTTTTCAAGAAAATGTGCAGAAGTTATAAAAAGGACCGGAAATATATGATTGCAATCTTGGAAGTAGATACCATCTATTCCAAATCAAAAAATAGTCATATGTACAAAACTATAACCATATGTTCAGTTAAACTTGGTGCTAGATTTGTTGCACTATGACTTTATGCAAAAGCAATCAATCTTTTATATCGGCATGTAAAGTTAGGGTTCGATTTGGAGTCAAACTATTAATTTTCCATGTAAACATAACATAATATCTATTTACCAAAAACTATAAATTGTATATATGTAACCAACAAATTCACATGTTTAGTAATATGAACCGAGTGCCAAATGAGCAATTATACGCATGTTTTTTTTCATTAGCATGTAGCATCAGTTTGCATGAATTATTAGCATATATAATGCACACGATTGTTAGTCGTACAAACGACATTAGCATTACAAGGATCATCCCCATTATTGGTGCCCACAACACATACATACATGCATACATACATATATTACTAAATTCATGTTTGACTACAACTATTTCATAAAACACTATGTGCATATAATGTGATTAGCGAGAAACTTGACCAACACTTTATTTGTGCTACAAATTCATTTAAAAATTTTCTGTATGGAAATGATTACGAATACTTATTATAAAGCTATCGTGTTATTCAATATAACAAGTTTTCCAAAATAATTCATGTGCGTAGCACGGATTCACACTCATTATTCATAAATAGGTCGCTTGATGATGAGTGTTGTTGCAAATTTGGCCACTAATTTCGAAGAGAACGGGTCCGGGTATGTCTTGAAATCTTTCTAGTATCCTAGATAGTGGTACAATAGATCATGTAGTTTATTCCTTAAACTTACTACAAATATACAAACATCACCACATTTTCAGTTTCATTACCAAATGGTCAAAATGCAAATGCAAATACAGTAGGCACATTAAATTCAAATACAAACATAAAGCTATCTAATGTGTGTTATGTTCCTTCTTTATTCGTAAATTTACTTTGTGTAAGCAAAATGACCGAAGCATTGAATGTTCAATCGCTTTCTTTCCTAACACTTGCATTTTACACTACTTGGCAACTAAGATGATGATTGATTTGACAAGGCAATAATGGTCCCAACATTCTTTCTTCTTCAACAAATAAAGCCCGCATTTCTAGTTAATAATGTGACCAATGATCTCAACCTTTGGCATCAAAGACTAGACCATCCCTCTCATTTGCCTATGAAGTTTCTAATTTATAACTGTAGTAAAAATCATGATTTTAATAATTTTTGCAATATATGAACATTGGAAAAAAACACTACTTCCATTTGGTTTTGGTTCCATTAATACTAAGCAAGCATTTGATTCAATTTATGTTGATTCTTGGGATGCTTTCTACGTAATTTCTCTTACATGAAAATTTCATTTTCTTACCATCGTTGATGATTTTACTTGTTATACGTGGATTTTTCAATGCATCACAGATCTGAAACACAAAGTTTTCTTAGAAACTTTTTTCTTCTGCAAAAACATAGTTTTATACTCAAATAAAAAAAATTAGGTTGAAAATGGAAGAGGATTTCCTCCCATGATCAATTCTTCCATTCTCATGGTGTCCAGTTTGATCATACTTGCATTTTTACACCTCAACAAAATGGTGTTCCTAATCAAGATATAATGAGAAATGACATCGATACACTTATTTAGATTAGTGTATGTAACGCTCTCCATATGATGGACATCGATTGACTCATGATCATTGGGGTCACCAAAGGGTTACACACTTGTGGTTGTTTAAATAATCACAAATAGACTTGACAAGAGTCTTCTATATGTTAATATAACTAAGTCAAAGTAGAAGATCTTAGGGTAATGACGTATAGCAGTCGTCAGACCTAAGGGTACTGTTGATTTTAAGTAGCTAGGCTATACTTTGATTATGGTTAAATACTTGACATGACCTTATTATGATCATAATTAGGTATACACTGAACTAATTGAAGTGAAACATTATCCAATAGAGAATTTGTTTTCTTCGTTATAAAATGTTAGTATCACCATAATTGGTAAAAAGTCAAAATCTCTTAAAAGAGCAAAACGATTAATCGATAAATATTATCCGATTAAACCAAGGACTTTAAAGTGACCAATGCAATTAAATAAGAATATTAATAGAGTTTTTGACCATAAACTTAACTTTATATATCTAATTGATACACTGATGATGAAAAGAATATATATACAAACTATCATTACCAAGTGAGCTTATTTTGGATCAAAATTTGGATTTTGCCTAAATGATCTGTAAGCGTTGAACTTAGCCTGATACCGTGCTTCAGTAAATTCCATACATGCTTCAATATTTAAATTGTTTAAATATTGACTCAAGATTGAGTTCATACCAGAGAGTTAATACAAACGCGTTGTTAATTATTTTTGAATTCAACTAATGGTAAGATTAATTTAGAAATGCCATACATTAATAATAAATTAATATGAACACTGTATTAATATTTTACGATAATTTTAGTTATTTATTTAAAGCTTAAAATAGATCGAAATGATGTATAAAAGTTGTACATCGGATCGGTTGAATAATTAATCAACTGATTCAAATAAGAGTCAAGGACTTGTTGACCATGCTTAGTCAGGCATAGGGCAGACCATGAATTTTGAATGGGAGAGACTAGGCAGAGTCTTCTAGGGCAAGAGGAAAAGGGAAAAAGAAAGGTATTGATCTCTAGCTATAAATAGTCTAGCCTCTGCATCATTTTCTACACATTTTTTGTGTGGAAATTAGCCACAAGGGCCTCTTTAGCAAGTGGAATTAGTATCTAGGACACCCAACTAAAATAATTAATTTCAAGGACAAAACGTAAAATAATTAGTTTCTAGGGCCTAAAGACCTATGAAATTATGTCTATGAAAGTAATTGAACTACTGACTTTGTCCTTGAAAGTAATTATTCTGCTGACTTTGGCCTTGAAATTAATTTCTTTGAATGTGTGTCCTAGAAACTAATTGGACTGCAAAGTTTGTCCTTCTGGTAAAATGCCCCTTTTATTGAACACTCTAGCCTCCATTTCTACCAGTGGCAATACCTTGCAAACTGAAGTCGAGGAGATCGTGAATCTCTAAAAGGAAATTTAAAAAAAAACGTGTTAGACTCTTAGCAAAACATCAATGGTGAAAGGTACCTCTTCTAACTTGTTATTCAATATATACACACACTTATGTATGTATGTATATATATGTATGTATGTATATACAAATCATATTGTCCCATCATATACACTCGGCCATGATTTTATTTAAAAAATGATAATTTCCGTATATATTTAATTTAATAATTAGTTTACATTAACCATGTATATGTTAAAAAAATTATTTTCGGTAATTAATTTGTTTTCCAGATGCATTTTGTGTGTGTGTGTGTGATAGAGTTAGTGGTATTCCCTAGGGCATTTATGTAATTTATTACATATATCTAACTTGATAACCAATATTGTTCAAAATAAAAGGTGTTTTCTTTCGATTATATACTTGATATAATATGTTATGTTAATTAATTAATTTAATTTAATATATTTAATAGAAAATCGATAAATGGTATGTTTTGTGATAAAAATTAAAATGCGTTGTAACCATGAGTGACAATAAAACATACATACCATCTTAAATATTCTTAGCCAAGATGTATCAAAATTGAATATCGATGCACCCGTTGAGACCGGAGTACGTAATGCTCTCCAAATTGTTAGGCAGTGTATTAATTATGATTGTTAGGGGAACCAAAGGGATACGTACTAATAGTTATTGGATAAATATGGAATGACACACTCGATAGTTTTCTATTGGTTAATATAACTAAGGTCAAACAAAAATTATTGACATGACAATTTTACACAATTCTCTTGACTTGAGAATACTATTGATTTTCAATATGGAAGCACCGCTTTGATTATAGTTAAATCGTGGCATGACATTCATCAACTCGAGTGAAAGCATTGAAAGTGAAAAACTATTCACAAAAGGATTCATCTCCTTGGTTGTATAAGGTTTACGGTCAGCTGAAGTCAACTCAAAGTCAAAATCTCTGGCAGAGCAGTCGGTTAGTAATAATTATTTTATTGAACCAAGGACTTTGTTGGACTATAGAGTTGAATATGAAAAATATTGGAATTTGACCATTACCAAATTCCATAATTTCAAAGTGATATGGTGTTGACAAAGAGAATTGGTGTAAATAATCGTCACTACTGGGTAATGCTTTATTGAGTTTCGGCATTCCCACGTTCCATAGCGTTCGCTTCACCGTGTCTAGGCGACATCAATAGTCAAAGTCTCCTATGCCGGTGTCCCAATTGAACATTGCTTCATCGCCTCCCATTAGGTGTATAATCTAGTCTTGGCAACACATTGTAACAAAAGGAATCCCCAATGTTACGTGCCACCAATTCCATATATACACCACGATTCTTTCAAATATCCTATGATGTGGGACTTATCCATTCAATCCATACACCCACTCCATTTACAATGCAGGCCATACCTAACAATCTCCACCTTGGCAAGCATTGCTCAAGTCACCTTAGAGTTATACCAAGTCCTTTTCATAGTGGGATCAGGCTGCTACTCTAAGTTCTCATAAGCAGGAAGGGCGACTGCTTAACCATATCTCCACCTTGACGAGCATCCTATGCTCAAGTCATGCTTTGGAGTCAAGCTTCGGTCACGCTGCATCATACTGGTCCCTCGAACCGTAGAGCTCTGATACCAAATGCTATGGAAATTCTAACTCGAGATCACTCAAATCAAAACCCTAAAATATAGTGGAAAACGAGATCGTGGTAAGAAGTGCAAAAACAACCAATCAATATCTCAATCCAAATCTCAGTCCAATCCAAAACTAATCACAATCACCAAACAAGCAATAGATAAACAGAGCAATAATGATAAAATAAATCACATATCGATTTCTAGTGGTTCCACTAATGTCTTGTTAGTGTACATCCACTTTGAGAGAGAGCCTTTATTAATACCAATGAGAAGAGCACACGAGATTGATTACAACGATCAATATTCAAATAAAATAGATTTGTGGAGAAGAAAATTGAAGAAAACTAGGTTTTGCTAAACCCTAGTTAATGGAGGGTAAAACCCTTAATTAAACCTTTGGAGTCCTCAAGTCATGTTGCTTTGAATCCTGAAAATAGTTTATATAGTGAACCATCCTTCCATGACAAATACCTGATTTGCCCCTTGAAGCCCTACAAGCAAATTCACAAATTTTGGGCCAAAAAAATAAAACTGCACCACGTCAAACGTCTGTCACAAGTAATGCTCGATTCGGGGGTGTCTTATCATATGACGCCGAATAGCAATTATTTTTCTTCTTTTGTCGATAAAGAGGGAAATTCAATTGTTATGGGTAACGGTGCTATTTGTAAGTCAAAGGGCATTGATTCCATGCAAATTCGAATGTTTGACGGAGTGGTTCGTACTCTCACTAATGTACGCTACATTCCGGGACTTCGGAAGTCTCTTATCTCTTTGGGGTAGCTGGATTCTTTTGGATGTAAGATCACTTTTGAGAGTGATAGCTTGCGGGTTTCGAAGGGTGCGCTTGTGGTGATGAAGGGTGCTAGGACTCATGGAGTTTATTTGCTTCAAGGAGTGACTATTGAAGGTGAAACTTGTATAGGAGTTGATAGTTCTCATGGCTTGGATGCGACTAGGTTGTGGCATTTGAGGTTAGGTCATGTCTCCAAGAGGAGTTTGGATATTCTTCAGAAGAGTGAGATAATCGATGGAGAGAGTTTCAACAAGTTTGAGTTTTGCGAGGAATGTGTCATGGGCAAGCAAACTAAAGAGTCTTCGGTGAAGGAAAACATGATTCGAGAAGGGTTCTTGAGTATGTTCACACAGATTTTTGGGGACCGGCACAGGTAGCTTCTTTGGGAGGAGCTCGCTATTATATTTCATTCATAGATGATTTTTCTCGAAAGGTATGGGTGTATGTAATAAAGGCCAAGTCGAAGACATTTGCAAAGTTCAAAGCATGGAAAGCTCTTGTTGAAATGAAAGTGGCAAGTCTTTGAAGATTCTAAGGTCCGACAATGGTGGAGAGTATGTTTCCAGAGAGTTCTTGGAGTTTTGCAAGCATCATGGTATTTGAAGGCATTTTACTACACCAGGAGATCCGCAGTTCAATGGTGTTGCGGAGAGGATGAACTGTACTCTAGTTGAGAAAGCTCGATGCTTGAGATTGACATTGGGTTTGTCTAAGGAATTTTGGGACGAAGCTTTGTCAATCGTGGTGCATATTGTGAATTAAATTCCATGCTCGGTTATTGGTAACAAAATTCCGGAGGAAGTGTGGAAGGGAAAGAGCACTGACTTGAGCTATCTTCGTTTGTTTGGTAGTTCGGTTTATGTGCATGATCCGGGAAATGAGAAGCATGAGCCTAGAGCTCTCAAGGGAATTTTGCTTGGTTATATGGACGTGTAAAGTGCTATCAGATTTGGAATCCAGAAACGAAGAAGGTTGTGAATTCTCGTCATGTTACTTTTGATGAGTCGACTTTATTCAAGAAGAATGAGAGCTCATCAGATGTTCCAGATTTGGTTCGTGGTGAATCAAAGGAGAAGGAAGTTATTCCCACGTTTCATCCAAGGAGTAGAATAGTTGAAGATGCTCATGAGGAGGAAGCGGTTGATGTTATATCACATAGTTCATAGGGTGTCTCTAGTAGTGTTGGTGATGTACATGATTCTAGAGAGGATTCGGTTCAAGGTGGAGCCGAAGGGAGTTTGGGTGACAATATTACTACTCGGTGGATCGACGTGCTATAAGGCTACCCGATAGAATGGTGATTGGAAATATCTTAGCTTTTGTGATAATTTGGACTATGCTCTTCATGTAGTCCAAGATGAGCCGATGGACCTTGATGGCGTCATGGAGTCGAGTGATAGCTCGAAGTGGATTTGTGCCATGAATGAAGAGATGCAATCGTTGATGAAGAATCAAACTTGAGGTTTGGCTCCACTTCCTAAAGAAAACCGTCTTATTGGGTGCAAATGGATATATAAGGTGAAGAACGATGGGAGATACAAAGCCAGGCTAGTAGCTAAGGAGTTTGCACAAAGGAAGGGAAAGGAGTATGATGAGATATTCGCATCGGTTGTGGGCCACACTTCAATCCGAATATTACTTGCTATATTTTCTATTCACGACTTGAAGTTGGAGCAACTTGATGTGAAAACGGCCTTCTTGCATGGTGATTTGGATGAAGATATCTACATGGAGCAACCGAAAGGTTTTGTTGTAGATGATAAGTCAAATTTGGTTTGCAAGTTAAAGAAATCACTATATGCTTTAAAGCAATCACCAAGACAATGGTACAAGAGATTCAATCATATTTTATGCTTGAAAATGGTTTTAATACAAGCACCAAGGATGATTGCGTATATTTCAAGAGGTTGGAAAATGATTGTTGGGTGCATTTACTCTTGTATTGGACAACATGCTCATTGCTTCAAAGGATAAGAATGAAATCAACAAGTTTAAACTGATTTGAAATCGAAATTCGAAATGAAGGATCTTAGAGAAGCAAAGATGATATTGGGCATGGAAATTGAAAGCGACCGAAAGCGTTATGAGTTGAAATGGACTCAAAGGGAATACATTGAGAAAGTGCTTTCCTGGTTTAGCATGGAGAATGCAAAGGCATCAAATACACCTTTACCTTTGCATGTGAAGCTTTCGAGTAAGGGATAGGGGTGACAATGAGGCGGGTTGGGGTGAGTTTTTTATGCCTCAGACCCGCCTCGTAGATCCGGTGTAGGTCTGAAATTTTTCCCCGTACCCGGAACCTATACGGATCAGGGTAGACCCGCTCCGCCCCAAGATCCGGTGAAGCATTACATATTCGTTCAAAATTATGTATTAATATACATATATTTATTTGTAAGAGGGATTGTCACTAAATGATAAAATAAATATAAATATCAATGTGTTTACAATGATAAGTAAGGTAATAAAAATAAGATGTATGATAACGGTTCAAGAAAAACATGCATACGTTAATATATATTTATTAGTGATGCAACTTAATATCATAAAAATTATATAACTTATTAAATGGAACATTAGAAAATCCATGTTATAACCGCTTATGTATAAAAGGATTAGCAAATCATCGTTATCGTAATAAAGCGATCTTATGAAATCTCAGTAGTGCGGGTCGATTTGGGGCGGGTCGGTCAAGCCCCAACCCGACCCTAGACCCGGATCTCTTAAGAACGGGTCATGGGTCTACCCGCCCCGATGACTCTATAGGGCGGGTATTGGCGGGTCAAAACAGGGGTGGGTCTACCGAGTTTAGACCCTAGACCCGTCCCATTGTCATCCCTAGTAAGGGATCACCTATCTTGGTGAAGACAAGGCTTATATGGCAAAGGTGCCATATGCTAGTGCGGTTGGAAGTTTAATGTATGCTATGGTGTGTACAAGGCCCGATGATGCAAATGTCGTTAGGATGATTAGTCGATATATGGCTAATCCGGGGAAATCGCATTGAGAAGCTGTGAAGCTTATATTGAGATACCTTAGAGGTACATCATCTCATGGTCTTGTTTTTGGTGGTAGCGAGGAGATGAATTGCAAGTTGGTTATTATGATTCGGACTACACAGTGATAGGGATCAGAGAAAGTCAAGTTCCGTATATGGCTTCACACTTGGTGGTACGACCATAAGTTGGAGATTGAGATTGCAAACTATAGTTGCATCATCCACTACGGAGGCGGAGTTGATAGCCGCAGTGGAGGTGACAAAGGAGGCACTTTATTTGAGGCGATTGTTGCGTAACTTAGGATTCACGCATGATAGTATTGATGTTTGATGTAATAGCCAGAGTGTTATTCACTTGGCGGAGAATGTGGCGTTTAGCTCATGGACTAAGCATATTGAAGTGAGAGAGTCATTTTTAATAGCCATGGATGAAGATAAGCTAGTATATCTTCCGAAAGTGCACAAAAAGGATAACATGGCAGATATGTCCACTAAAACATTGCCGGTTGGGAAGTTCGAGCATTGCTCGAACTTGATTTGCTTGAGGAAGTGCTAGGTGCCACAAGGGGGGGAAGGGTACTTTTGAGGGAGGAGCTTGGTTATGGATGATGAAGAGTATCAGTGAGAGATTGTGGTTCTATCTTCTTGGCGAGTACTAGTTTATACTCGTTAGTACTTTGTCTTTTGGTGAGATGGTTTCGGATTTGGGTGCTTTCAAAATTTCATTAGCGGACGGCGGCTTTTCCTAAGCTCGTTGATGGAGTGCAATGGGCGGTGGTTTTACCGAAGCTCATTGAGAAAGCATTCAAGCTTATTTGGTTGAAGGTAGAAGTGGTGATAGTTTGGTACCATCGGTTGTTGGTGATGGAGATGGATATAGTGTCGAGGTGGAGTGTTGAATTTTGAAGACACTTTATGGTGACTTGAAGAGGTCGATAATAGCTTGATAACGGTGAAAACGGCGTTCGAATCGGAGCTCGAATGCTCAAATTATCATGATTCAAAGATGCATAGGCTGAAAGTTGTGCCAGACGTCTGATAGAAATCCTTAGACGTCTGACAACAGGTTTACTACGGCCCAAAAGTTGTGACAAATGTCTGATAGGTTGTGACAGACGTCTGGCGTGGTGCAATTTTGTTTTTTCGGCCAATAATTTGTAAATTTTCTTGTAGGACTTCAAGGGGAAAATTGGGTATTTGTTATGGAAGGATGGTTCACTATATAAGCTATTATCAGGATTCAAAGCAACATGACTTAAGGATTCGAAGGGTTTAATTAAGGGTTTTATCCTCCATTAACTAGGGTTTATCAAACCCTAGTTTTCTTCAATTCTCTTCTTCACAAATCTATTCTAATTGAATATTGATCATTGTAATCAATCTCTTATACTATTCTCATTGGTATTAATAAATGCTTTCTTTCAATGTGGATGTACAGTACCAAGACATTAGTGTAACAATTATAAATCATTGTGTGATTTATTTTATCATTATTGATATGTTTCTCTATTGTTTGTTTGGTGATTGTGATTAGTTTTGGATTAGATTGAGATTTGGATTGAGATATTGGTTGGTTCTTTTTGTACTTCTTACCATGATCTCGTTTTTCATTGTGCTTTGGGGTTTTGATTTGAGTGGTCTCGAGTTAGAATTCCCATAATACGCTTAAGAAAGTAAATTTGGATTTTACCAAAACCAAATAAGCAACAAATTTGGCTAAAATGTCACGTCACCTCTAAGTGACATGTGAACATTAATATTCGAATAGTTCGATATTAACCGCTAACCAAATTCACGCCTAACGGAGTCACACAACTGAAACGTTGAATACTCTTTTGATCAAACGATTTAATTAATTTGTAATTATTGTAAATTAATCAAATTAATTAATATCTATGAAATATTAATTATAAAATTTTATTTTGATTTGATGAACAAGTATTTTTGAATATGTTTGTAATAGTTATAAATATATTAATCGACAAACGATATCGATACACTTTTAAATTAGATTTAAATGCAATATACGTTGTTCGGGCTTTAATTGGGTTTGAAGTCCATGTGGGGGCTAGTGTGTTTGGGTATGATGGAGAATGATGGGTGTGGCCATATGATGGCAAATAAGGGGCTTGATTTGATAAGACAAAGGAAGAGAATGGGTAAGATAAAAAAGTGGATTTGGATCATAACTTCTCCCAATTCTCTTCTCTATATAAGCATCATCATCCTCACTCGTTCACTACTGAAGAAAGCCTCCATCGAGTTTAAAACTTGTAGCATAAAAAGAATTTTGTTAAACCAACTCAAAATCATCCATAGTAAAGGAGAGAAGGTTATTTAAGTTCACAACCCAAATATATGCATTATTAGGGAGAGAAGGCTATATAATATCCAACAATTATAATGATCAGGATTCATTGGTATGTGCAAAATACTTTGCCAAACTGTACCAAACTATACATGGAATTGACGTTCATGATTATTGCCCATTCAACTAATTATAACCCAAACGCTTCAACATCAAAATAAACTCATATTGCATCAAAAAATTTCATACTTTTTTTAGTCCAAATGATATTTAAGTAAAAAATAACAATGAATAAAATCGTCAATTATCTTCAACATGGTATCCGATCAGCGTTCTAACTTCAGATGTTAATGTCATCTTTTCCGTTATAAATTTTTTCTTTTACTTTCTCTCTTCTCCTTGTTTATTTTCACCATCACCAAAATCCAAAAACAGCACAACTCCACCTCATCATTGAAATTGCGTGTCTACTCTGACGCTGATTATGGTAGCGAACCCATAGATCGCAAATCGATTATTGGCTTTTGTGTCTTTCTTGGCGATTCTCTTATATCTTGGAAGAGTAAGAAGCAATCTATTGTTTCTCATTCTTCAACTGAAGCAGAGTATCATGCTATGACATCCACTACCAAAAATATGGGATGCCTCCTTTAGTTCTTACTTCTATGTTTTGTAACAATAAGAGTGCTCTTTAGATTTCTCGCAACTTGGTTTTTCATGAGCGAACCAAACATATTGAGATTGACTGTCACATCATATGTCATCATCTTAAGAAAGACGTTATTACTCTACCTTTCGTTCTCTCTTCCATGCAAATTGCATACCTCTTTACCAAGTCACATTTAGTTTTGTGTTTTCAATTTTTAGTTGATAAACTCTCGATACTTATCGCCGTCCCATTATAAGTTTAAAGAGAATGTTAAAAGATATTTATTATATGTTAAAAGCTAAACCAGAGATATTTCAATATTCAGGTTTTCTCTGGTTTTCTCTTATTACAATAGTTTTCCTATTGTACAATTACTTAAGCTCTAATGAATAGGGCTATAAATAGTTGGTTGTGAATTGTATAACATTATCAAGTAGTAATAAAGTATTCCTATACTCAATAAATCAAATCTTTAATTATCTTCAACACCATCAAAAATCGACACATTTGGTGGACAATATCACGACGATCGACAGTACAACACCGACACTGTTAGGTGACACATTTTTTGTAGAATTTGAATACTAGTAAATAGACAGTAGAATACACATAAGTAAAATGAAAATGGAGTAATATGAATTACATGATGAAGCATATTTATCGCCAGTTATATTTTACTAGCTTGATGAAGAAGATTGATTGTTCATCAACATCGTATTTTAATAAGATAATATTTTCAATGTTTGTCATGTTAGTTGTATCAAAATACAAGAGTAACGAAAGATTAGGTAAAATCCATAACCAAACACGCATTTGTTAAATTTGAATGATTCAAATATTTGTTAAAGAGGAAATAAATTGATTAATTGATTCACTCAAATCAATTAATTTGGCTGATATATGGAAGCATATTTTGAAGGAAACTAATTAATTAGTCAATCAATTAATTAGTCAATATATTTGCTATATGAAGAAATAAATGATTAGGCATGGAGAATAAAGAAAAGATATTGAAACGAAGATTACGCCATCTATTTGTATAAAAATCAAATCATGCAATTTGGAAAGATATCTGGATAATCGGGAAATTGATTTGCTTAATCTCCAAGCAACCCTTCATTATCAAGTCTATTTAAATGAAGGAACTTCATCTTCATATGTACAAGCAAGTGTGAGAGAATCCACCATTATTCTTCCCTCTCTTTTGTACTCTTTTCTTTAGTGAAATAAAAAGTTGTTGGGTCTCCATGGACGTAGGATATTCATATCTGAACCACGTTAAATCTTCTGTGTCTCTTATTTATGCTATTATTTCTGTGAGACTGCATAATTGATTTTTTAAGTTCCATTGGTATTTAAATAGGCAATACTAGATCCTGATCAAATAATTCGCTTCCGCTCAAATTAAAACAAATTTCACTACAGTTTGGTATCAGAGCTAGTGTTATTGTTCCTATTTGGATATTAATGGCTACTTCTAGTAAGTCTATTGGTAGATCTGGTGTCAATTATGGAGTAACACGTTTTGACGGAAAGGGAGATTTTGGTACTTGGAAGATGAAGATGGAGGCTGTGTTAAAGAAGGAGAAGACTTATAAGATTGTTTCTGCGCTTGAGAAATTGAAAGATATCGATGCAGCTGATTTGGAAGAGATGGAAGATGAAGCTCTCACAACAATTCAGTTGAGTCTTTCAAATGAAGTTCTTAGAGAATTCTCTCAGAAGAAGACGGCGAAGGAACTATGGGATGCATTATCAGATGCATATCAAGACAAGTCTCTCACTAATCGGATTATTCTTCAACAACAACTCTATTAGTTCAAGATGAAGCCTGGAGTTGATCTCATGGAGCATGTAGATGCTTTGACGACTTTGATTATGAACCTGAAGGCAGCGAAATTGATATTACCGATGAGGCTCAAGCTGTGATCCTCTTATGTTCCTTGCCTAAGGAGTATACTGCTTTTGTTAATTCCATGATTTATGGCCGCAGTAAAATTAGCCTGTCTGATGTAAAGGCTGGTCTTCATAATGAAGTATTAAGAGGTAGATTGGCGAGCACTAGCTTGGATAGTGATACCGAAGGCTTATCTGTTCGGAGAGGTAGAGGCTAAAGCAGGTCGAAGAAAGGTGGAGGACGGAATTCTTCACGGTCTCAGTCTAGGGGGCCTAAGAATTTGACTTGTCATTATTGTAAGAAACCAGGGCACTTCATAGCACAATGTCCCAAGCTTGAAGGTAGAAGAAAAGATCCAAAGCAAGCTTCAGCTTCTACAGCAGAGAAATCAGATACAGAAAGTGACACCGATGTATTTACAGCTTCTGGCTCTTCTGGAAAGAGCAACTTATGGCTGATTGATTCTAGCGCATCCTATCATATGACACCTGATAGGAACTGCTTTTCCACTTACCGTGAAATTGATGGAGGAGAAATTCTGATGGGTAATGATGTTTCTTGCTGTATGGTTGGTGTTGGTAGCGTGATGATTAGGATGTTTGATGGTGTTATACGTACGATCACCGATGTTAGACATGTACCTGATTTGAGGAGGAGCTTGATTTCTGTTGGGGCATTGAGTAGACTTGGTTTGAAGATTGTAGTAGAAGGAGAGAAAATGAAGATATCAAAGGGTTCTATGATTGTTATGAGAGGTGTGAGGGCAGGAAATCTTTATCTATTAAAGGGCACTACTGTAATTGGTGAATCAGCTTATGTTACATCTATTGATTCAGATTCTTCCAAATTATGGCACTTACGGATGGGTCACATCGGTGAGCGCAACATGGATGAGTTGAGAAAACGAGGATTGATTGATGGAGTTCATCATTCAAAACTTGGTTTTTGTGAAGAGTGTGTTCTTGGAAAGCAGACGAAGATTTCTTTCGGCATAGGAGAGCATAAAGCAAAAACTGTCTTGGAGTATGTTCATACAGATGTCTGGGGTCCCTCCCCTTGTCAGTCTTTAGGAGGAGCTAGGTATTTCGTTTCATTTATAGATGATTTCTCTCGTAAAGTATGGGTATACTTTCTTCGGTCAAAAAGTGAAACCTTTTCCAAGTTTCGAAAGTGGAAATCTATGGTTGAGAAGCAGTCAGGGAAGAAATTGAAAGTTCTCCGTTCAGATAATGGCGGTGAATTTGTATCACAGGAATTCATCGATTATTGTGAGTCTGAAGACATTAAGAGGCATTACACTACACCAGGAGACCCTCAGTCTAATGGAGTTGCAGAAAGGATGAATCAGACATTATTGGAGAGAACAAGATGCCTCCGACTGACTGCTAAATTGAAGAAGGGATTTTGGGCTGAAGCTTTATCTATGGCGGCTTTCCTCATCAACCGCACACCTTCTATTGCCATAGATATGAAAATCCCTGAAGAAGTATGGAAAGGAGAGCCTGTTAGCTATTCATTTCTCAGAGTATTTGGTTGCTCAGCTTATGTGCATGAGAGTAAAGGGAAGCTGGAACCTAGAGCTCGCAAGTGTATCTTTCTAGGTTATAGGAGAGGAGTGAAGGAATATAGGTTGTGGTGTCCTATTAGCAAGAAGATCGTTATGAGCAGGCATGTGACTTTTGATGAGAAGGCTATGTTGAAGGTGGAGCCTTCCCCATCGGATGACAATGAGAGGGCATGTGAAGAATACCAAATACAAAGCAAGTCATCTGTTGATTCTTTCCATAGACGTTCAGATGGTGTTTCCGATGACACCGTGGTTGATGAGGATAATATCGATGTTGGTACAGAGAATCAAACTCAAGGTGGAGCTCATTCAGAACCTAGGCCTGTTAGACAAAGAAGAAAGCCTAAGTGGCTTGATGAGTTTGTTGGATTGAGCATCGAAGACATTAACTTCGATGATATGGAAACATATGCTTTGAATGTTGTCCATGATGAGCCCTGTGATTATAGAGAAGCTATCGCATCAGTTAACAGTTCCAGTTGGTTAGTTGCTATGGAGGAGGAGATCGAATCATCGTAGAGAAATCATACTTGGGATTTGGTGGTTCTTCCCACCGACAAGAGAGCTATTGGATGCAAGTGGATCTATAGAGTGAAAGACGGTGAAAATGGTAATCTCAGATACAAGGCAAGATTAGTCGCAAAGGGGTATGTTCAGAAGAAGGGGGTAGAGTATCATGATATCTTTGCTCCAGTGGTTAGGCATACTTCTATTCGTATTCTTTTGGCATTAGTTGCTCATTATGATATGGAATTAGAGCAACTAGATGTCAAAACTGCATTCTTGCACGGTGATTTGGATGAGGAGATTTATTTAAAGCAGCCGGAAGGGTTCATTGATAGTAGCAGACCAGACTATGTTTGCAAACTCAACAAATCTCTATATGGACTGAAGCAGTCTCCTAGACTATGGTATAAGAGGTTTGATAAGTTTATGCTTTCATAGGGATACTCTAGAAGTTTCAAAGACCAGTGTATTTATTTCAGAAGATGTGATGGTGATATGATTTATTTGTTGTTATATGTTGATGATATGCTGATTGCATCTCGGAGTATGGTCAGAATTAAGGAGTTGAAAGCGGAGCTCAGTAGAGAGTTTGACATGAAGGATTTGGGAAAGGCACAAAGAATATTGGATATGGAGATAAGCAGGGATAGGAAGCGGAGAGAGTTAAGGCTCACTCAAGCGCAGTATATCGAGAAGGTCCTCGCTCGATTTGAAATGGAGAAAGCCAAACCGGTTGGCACTCCGTTAGGTTCTCATTTTAAGTTGTCAAAAGACTTATCTCCCTCATCGGAAGAAGACAAAAAGTATATGACCGATATACCTTATTCTAGTGCTGTTGGTAGTCTTATGTATGCGATGGTGTGCACAAGACCAGATTTGGCCCATGCAGTGGGTGTTGTGAGTCGATATATGTCTAACCCAAGCAAAGAGCATTGGCAAGCTGTGAAGTGGATTCTTAGATATCTTCGAGGCACTTCTTCGGTGGGCTTGTTATATGGTGGAGTGGATGGTGACATCTTTCTTAGAGGATACTGTGATTCTGATTATGCTGGGGATAGAGATGCTAGGAAGTCAGTGTCGGGCTATGTTTTTACACTTGGCATAGGCTCGATTTCATGGAGATCAAAGCTGCAATCTATCGTAGCTTTATCGACTACCGAAGCAGAGTTGATATCGATTGTGGAAGCAACAAAGGAAGGATTATACTTACTTCAGTTGTTGGATGATCTTTGAATAGTTCAGCGGACAGTAGAGATATTTTCAGACAGCCAGAGTGCGATTCATCTAGTAGAGAATCAAGCTTATAGTTCACGACGAAGCACATTGATGTTAGAGGTTTCTTTCTTATGCTTGAGGAAGAACGAAGCAAGATCAAATTGTTGAAAGTAAGTACTTCAGATAATCCTTCAGATATGATGACAAAGTGACTTCCAAAGGACAAGTTTGAGCATTGCTCAAACTTGATCCGTTTGATTCCTGTTACTTGAGCGCCATGGGGCGCTAGACCCAACAATTTCTACGTTGATTGCTTGATGATAAGATGATGAAGAGAGATTGTTATATTTGAATCAAGGTGGAGTGTTAAATTCAAATGATTCAAATATTTGTTAAAGAGGAAAGAAATTGATTAATTGATTCACTCAAATCAATTAATTTGGCTGGTATATGGAAGCATATTTTGAAGGAAACTAATTAATTAGTCAATCAATTAATTAGTCAATATATTTGCTATATGAAGAAATAAATGATTAGGCATGAAGAATAAAGGAAAGATATTGAAACGAAGATTACGCCATCTATTTGTATAAAAATCAAATCATGCAATTTGGAAAGATATCTAGATAATCGGGAAATTGATTTGCTTAATCTCCAAGCAACCCTTCATTATCAAGTCTATTTAAATGAAGTCTTCATATGTACAAGCAAGTGTGAGAGAATCCACCATTATTCTTCCCTCTCTTTTGTACTGTTTTCTTTAGTGAAATAAAAAGTTGTTAGGTCTCCGTGGACGTAGGATATTCATATCTGAACCACATTAAATCTTCCGTGTCTTTTATTTCTGCTATTATTTCTATGAGACTGCATAATTGATTTTTTAAGTTCCATTGGTATTTAAATAGGCAATACTAGATCATGATCAAATAATTCGCTTCCGCTCAAATTAAAATAAATTTCACTGCAGTTTGACTTCAAAACAGCTTCATATTGTGAGCTTTAAGGTTCCTTAAGAAAATTTCAAGAAGTGCCTCGTTTTCAAGAACCATGCCACTCCTCCTTAGCATCTCCACAGTTGATGTAGCGATAAAGTTGGCATTGTATGGCTCTACAACAATCTCATAAACCTTTGGAGATTGGAACACTACTCTGATATTTGAGATGGACAGAGTCCCCATTCTCAACCCTCTACCATCTTCAAGAAAATAGCATTCTTTGACACCTGTAATGCACAAGTTTATATCAGATGGAAAAAATACCATACCTAAGCATAAAATAAATTTTAAACACACAAATGTGCACGGATACCAGTAACCAATACACCAACGAAAATATGAAGACAACACATCCTGCTCATAAATGATAAGAGCTACTAAAAAGTCAGAAATGTGACGGCTAATATATGTGAATATTCTACAAACAACAAAAAATTTATAAATTCTACAAATTTTGTATTGGATGGAATAACTATTAAGTGTTGTGACAATTTTTGTTAAATATCTCAAGATAATATTTCGATCTGCTGCATTTTTTTACAGACTATATACGGAAATAATAATTATTGCAATGAACTAAACTTCAACAAAATATGTAAACAAAGAATAGGATACCAACGGTAAACAAATTCAGCTACTTATAATTATATGTACTAGCAAAGTAAACTTCTTTCATTACATTGTTCGATATAATCTCTCAACTCACTGTATAGGCAAAATGAAGTTGTTTTGTTTCTCTTACCCTGCAATAGTAAAAACTCCTAATTAAGGTCAGTTTTGATAAATAACCGAAGATGTCCTTTAGTTGTATAATAAAACATTGATGGTAAGGAAAGAAGCATAAATGAAGATTAACATAATCAAATGAATAAAATAGATAACCTGACAATGATAGAGGAAGTCCAACCCTCATATTAACATAAAATAGATGGCAGAATCAAGTTTCAATGCCAATATTGTTTGATATAATCTCTTAACTCACTGTATATGCAAAGACAGTTTTCACAAATGGTGAATATACCAATCAGGAATTTAATAAAAAGCACTCTCATGGTATGTTGTGGGCTTCATCTTGGTGATACCTTTCGAAGATAATCTATATGCCGGTTAAAAAAATCAAGGATGTTATATAAAGAGAGGATTTTGGACTTCATTTTCCACTATAATTGGTTTCAAGGGTAATGTACGAATTCCATAACATATGTCTCTAATCTCTTAAAACATTCATCATACTGGTTCCATTTGTAATCTTGATGTAAAACTGACCTCATTAGATCACGTGCCATATAGACGAGTTATTCATATAAATGAGATAAGTTTTGTTAAGTGTGACTTGTATTGTGGGTGCGTTGGTTGGACGGATAAGTCCCACATCGCAAGAATATGACGTATAACGTGGTATATGTGTGTGTGAGAGATTGGTGGCACGTAACATTGAAAATTCTTTTTGTTACAAGTAAGTGTTGCCAAGACCATGTCATCACATTGGAAGCTTCGTTAGGTGGTGTTATCACACATAATAGTTTCCAAGTATATTTTACACCTCTTTCGTGCATTTGATTTAATTACCTTAGACTACCCACACCAACGACAAGCACTGGTTCCATGATGTTTAAATTTGAATTAAGTTTGTAAACTTAAGGCTATATAAAGCTGTGACTGAAGTTAAATAAAGCATCAAGAGAAATTATAAAATCTACATGGTATCAGAGCATAACTTAAATAAATATTCAGTCATTGTCTTCTCCCCTTTACGCATATGACGTAGCTCGTTTTGGAGCTACATGGTACGTGCTTGGGATTTGGATGTACATAGTTTTTCTATGGCTGTCCAAACTGTTAGAGAGGTCTCGTGTCTAGCTAAAATAGGCTCGAGTAGAGATGAAAGAAGTCAACTGAGAAGGACTTGGTATTGTTGTTGCCAAGCATCATACTTGGTAAATAATCGGCTTTCTTGGCCATGGGGCATGGATAGCTGCCATCAACGTACTTCATCAATTTGTCGCGCAGAAGTGGGAGGAACTAAGCACACCAAAGCACATAATTTGTGCTATCAAGTTTCACTGATACGATTTGGCGTATGTTGCTGGTGGGGATCAAAGCAAGGAAGGAGGATGGCAATGCTTTCATTTTACACAGGAGGATCTAGATGACACAGGCTCCTCTCATGCATGTGTTCAGTCACTCATTCAATCGTTGCATTCCTCTTTTGCAATCAAGGACCTCAGGCCTTTGAACTATTTTCTTGGTACTGAGGCTATACGCACATCTACTGGGCTGTTTTTGTCTCAAAGGAAGTATATCGATAATATTTTAGAATGCACCAAGATGGTTGGTGCTCGTCCGGTCTCCACTCCACTTGATACGTAGAACAAGCTATTAATTCATAGTGGTAAACAAGTCATCGATCCTACGCTATATCGTAGTGTTGTTGGTGCATTACAATACCTTACATTTACACGTCCAGATGTATCCTTTGCTCTTAATCGTGTGTGTCAATTCATGCAAGATCTATGTGAAGATCATAGAGACGCTGTCAAGAGGATCCTACGATATCTTAAAGGTACCACCGAATTTGGAATTTCCCTAAGAGCTGCACCGTCACGACACTTATGTGCGTACTCTGATGCCAATTGAGCTGGCTGTCCCGATTCTCATTGTTCTACCAGTGGGTTTTGTATATTTTTTGGCAACCATCTTATATCATGGAGTGCACGCAAGCAAACCACTGTATCTAAATCTAGTTAAGAGAGTGAGTATCGTGTTTTGGCTACAGCTACAGCAGAGCTCATATGGATCGGATCTCTTCTTGAAGAACTTGGTGTTCGCACTGATGTTCTTATACTTTGGTGTGATAATTTGGGAGCAACGTACCTTACTGTTAATCTAGAATTTCACTCCCGCACTAAACATGTCAAGATAGACAATCATTTCGTGCGTGGAAGAGTAGCTCATAAGCAGTTGGATGTTCGTTTCATATCCATTAAAGACCGGGTTGCAGACATACTAAGGGGTTGGGTGCATAGCGCCACACTTTTCTTCAAGACAAGTTGACCGTCAAGATGGACCGACGGTCAACTTGCGGGAGCGTATCAACAGTACATGACTTTGTTAAGTCATTCATCAAATATTTACTCTTAATCTCTTTATTTGCTGAGTAATTTAAACTGGTTCTGAGATGTTTAAATTTGAATTAAGTTTGTATACTTAAGGCTATATAAATCTGTGACTGAAATTAAATAAAGCATCACGAGAAATTATAAAATCTACATAAACTTCCAAAAGAAAAAAAGAAAAAAAGAAAAAGGAAAAAAAAAACTTGGTAAGTATCAAAGGAAAAGAAACAGGAACCCATATAATTTCCACATTTAACTTTATTTCTTTCCTGATTCTAGATAATTTATTAACTAAAAGTTTAGTAAGCGTAGCATTTCTCAAAGATACCTCTCAACATATAGCAAAAGCCTGTCTAGGATGAAAAAAGTTAACAGAATTCAGTAATAAAAATGTTTAATTTAAACAATTTTTATTAAAAGTTCATAGCAGTGTTAATCCAAAATGCAAGTTATACCAGTTCAAACTCGATAAAATAAAACTGTGAAGAGTGAAACAAAAAAAAGAAAAGAAAACCACATGTGAGGCTGGAAACTTCTCTTCAACTGTTTATATTTTATCGTGTTTGGAGCCAATGTACTCAGCATTGCTTGTGTATATTACCATCTAATGTGTTGCCAGCGTCCTCTTCCAAACAGTAAAGGCTTGTTCTTACCGTTAATCTACCAACTAACAATTACACAAAAACGACCAACATCTTTGTCTCATTGTGACTAATATTTATTTTTAGTTGCCCTTTATATCCATAGTAATTCAAAATGGTATGAAATTCCTTTAGAATGTATCATTTCCTTGTAATATATAATTAGATGGTTGCATATTCTACTTGTTTTTTTGAGCTATTATGAATAACGATCAATTTGTACATATTTCTAACTAACACAACCAAAAATATGATATTTGATCATTGTTGTATTCTCACATCTAAATTCCTTGTTTTCAATGGCAGTGAATACTTGATAAATTTTAAAATGGCTGGTCTCAGACGGAACACATATACAGATATACCATTCAGTGGTTTACAAAATATAGCATAGTTTTTGCTACAACCGGCAATTAAGTCGGCTAACATCATTCAAATTTAAGTACTTCACTGGTCTGGAACATCAAAAAAGCAACCATTCGATGTTCCTCACCTTTAGAAGCTCATAAACTCCATTAAGCTAAGTCTTAAACGCAACATCTCAATGTCAATCAGTGTTGCCATATACTTTCACCATTGCAGTCGCGATACAAAGCCCACCCACCTTAAATCCCAAATAGCTCAAATGAAACAGATCATCAACCAACCATATATTTTACAGCATTTGACAAGTGCTACTTATTGGTAAATTAAATATCTATACATGTGTTCGCAATTATTTTGAGTTAAATTCTGGTTGAAATGTTTTTTTCTCTTTCCTTAAAAAATAAAATAAAATAAAATAAAATCAGTATGACAATATGGAAACATCTTTGTACTTGGACCAGTCTTCTAGATTGTGGTTTTATTAGTAAATAATAAATATGGAGATTAACATTATTTTCCATTTCTTTTTTTTTTACATCAAATTGAAGTAAATTAATAATTTTGTTATTTTTGATCTCATATGCAGAACATGATAATTCTTATATCAGATTTTTTTATACTCAGATTCTATTTGTTTATGTATTTCAAAAATGCTTTGAAAGTAACTACAAAAAACAAATCATTAGACTTTGTCTTAATATATTATATAAAGATTGAGTATCTCGCGTTTCATTCCGAATACACACACTTTACAATAATTACTAAGCATGTGTGAAGGATGATCATAAAAAAGGTTAAAGAATACAACCACTTTTTTGTTTAGAAAGTTTGGACAGGACCATAGCACTAGTACACGATTTACAGTTTAAGACTTGCGGTATAAAGTGGAGATGTGCGGATATGCGGACCGCCTTGTATCATTCTTGCTTATGGGCTGGACTTCTTTTAGGCCCATTCTTCTTTTCTTTTTTCTGTATAAATAAGACAGTATACAAAAGTTTGTATTAAGAGATTGTATTCTTCTGAGATTAATCAATAAAGAATATACAAGGTTTTCATTTTATCAAATCTTATTTATTTTATCAAATCTTATTTTGGTATCAGAGCTTTCAAGCCGAAAGGCATTTCTTTCATCGATTCAATCTTTTTTTATTAACCTTGAAGATTCAAGGGGTTTTTATGTGACTCCTCAGAAAAATATCATCATCGGAGTCTGTTATACCTTTCTTGATCAAGAGCATCAAAGCTCAATACAATTCCTGCGCCACCAAGGCTTGGATCAGAGAGATATCTTCATTTCCAAACCGGCAACAACAGGAATCATCTTCTTTTTCCCTCAGAGTTTCTGGCTTATCATTTTCTAACTGCAGTTTTTGTGTATTATACCAATTTCATTGATATAATACACAAACACCACTTTCTTGATTCCGATTGATTTCTTAGTGGCAAATTATTGTCTACCACTCCAAGAAACCCCTCATTCTCTCTGTTTTGAATCATTCCTGATTCAAGAACCTGACCAAAAATGGCAGATAATGGCGATGAATCAGCATCAGTGACTTCTAGAGGAGAAGGCAATGATGCCACAAGCATTCCTGCTCTAGTTAAACCCAAGAGCCACGTCATTACCATTCCTCTTGATGAAGACAATTACATCCTGTGGAAGTATCAAGTTGAGACAGCATTGAAGGGTTATGGCCTTCAAGAATTCGTACAAGGGACAAAATCTGTGCCTCCTGCAATCATTTTAGACAAGGATAAAAACCATGTCAGTAACCCAGAATACATTCAACATCAGAAACAAGACAACTTACTTGCATCATGGTTAATATCATCTATAGGTGCCAATCTTTTGTCTCAAATCGTAGGATGCAATACATCATACGAGATCTGGTCCACTATAGACCAGATTTTCAGTTCCCAGTCATCGGCCAGAATCATGCATTACAAAAGAGAACTTCAAAATGCTAGAAAAGGGGACATGCCCATGAGAGAATACATCACCAAGATCAAGAACCTATGCGACAGACTCAGTGCTGTGGGACATAAGGTTGCTGAAAGTGATCAGATACTCACTCTCACCAGTGGCTTAGATGATGAATATGAATCACTTGTTACATTCATAGCCACCCAACCTGCCCTACCAAACCTGCAGTATGTACATGCTGCCCTGCTTGCTCATGAGGGAAGAATAAAGCAAAGAAAGTCCATACAAAGTGATGTCAATGTTAACTTTGCAGTAAATACAAGAAACAAGAATCAGTCAAAGACACCCAACAATGCTAATAACCCTGGCTATCAAGGTCAACGTGGAGGTCAGTCTCAAAGAGGCAGAGGCAGAGGAAGATTTAACAACTTTAGCAGAGTGAAGTGTCAGATTTGTGAGAAAACAGGACACATGGCCAATAAATGCTACTTCAGATTCAATTCTGAATTCAATTCAGGACAGCAAGGACAATCAAGTCAAAAGACACATAATGCAAACATGGCTCAAGTGAACCAACAAGGCAAAATCAACACTGATGATACAAATGAAGATGCAGACAAGATTGATGATGCAAACATAGATGATTGGTTCCCAGATTCAGGTGCAACAAATCATATTACTAACAACCTTCAGAATCTCAACTTAGGAAACAAGAAATACAAAGGTACGCATTCTGTTCTTATGGGTAATGGTGAAGCCATAAAAATATCACATGTTGGAACTGGCAGTGTTAAAGGTAGAAGAACTCTCTTTTTAAATAACTTATTGAGAGTCCCTAGGATCAAAAAGAATTTAATAAGTGTTTCTCAATTTGCCAAGGACAACAATGTGTACTTTGAGTTTCACCCAAAATTTTGTCTTGTTAGGGACTTACTAAATAAAAGTGTGTTACTACAGGGTAGACTGGACAGAGGTCTTTACAAGTTCAGCAACATGGGCACAAGAAAACCTTCTAATAGGGCAATTTATGCTAATCCTGTTAATTTCAATGTTGAAACAAGAAATGATACTCTTAGCTTATGGCACTGTAAACTTGGTCACCCCAAGATTGATATTGTAAAACAGATTCTGAATGAAAATAATATTAGTTTTAAGAATTTTTCTATACCTTTTATATGCTCACATTGTCAAAAGGGAAAAAGTCACAAATTAACTTTCAGTAACTCAGATACTATATATCATGAGCCACTGAAATTAGTGGCAGCAGATCTTTGGGGCCCGGCCCCCCTATCATCAACACAAGGGGACAGGTACTATCTATCACTAGTTGATGCTTGTACTAGATTTACATGGATATATTTTCTTAAAAATAAGTCAGATACATGTAGTGCAATTAAACATTTTGTCAGTCATGCTGAAAACCAACATGGTAACAAGATTAAAATTATGCAAACTGATGGTGGTGGTGAGTTCAAAGTTTTAAAAGCATTTTTTGACAGTAAAGGAATAGTGCATAGAACCACCTGCCCACACACTTCAGAACAGAATGGCCTGGTAGAAAGGAAACACAGACATATAGTTGAGACAGGTTTAACACTTTTATCCCAGGGTTCTCTACCTATGAGATATTGGAGAGAAGCATTTGCTACTGCAGTGTATCTCATAAATAGGATGCCCACAAGATTACTAAATAAACAATCTCCACATGAGAAATTGTATAGTGTTAAACCTAACTACAATGAAATGAAAATGTTTGGTTGTCTGTGCTTTCCCTACCTCAGGCCATACAACAAGCATAAATTAAGCTTGAGATCAAGTGCTTGTACCTTCTTAGGTTATGCATATAATCAGAAGGGATACAAATGCTTAGATGAAAATGGGAGAATATATATTTCAAGGCATGTTGTTTTTAATGAAAATGTTTTTCCATTTGCAGATAAAGTAAAGGAAAAACAACAAACAAGCAGCAAAACTATCTATGCACCAATGATTCCTGAATTAACTGAACTGGCAAGGGACACTCAAGATGTTGGCAGTGATCATCAACATAAAGAAGCATCCATCACCAGCACAAAAACTGGTTACAGTTCAGACAAATCAGACTTAAACAACATTCATCATAGTACTCAAATTGACCAGGAACAGCAGACAGAACATGATCTTAATGAAAGTGATCAATCAACAACAAAAACAACTGATGATCATGGTGAGCATTCAACAACTGAAAACATTCAGAATCACAATGAAGACATAGGTTTATCACAAACAAGAGCTGAACACCCAATGGTCACTAGGTCTAAAAGTGGGATTTTTAAACCCAAAATATATACTGCTGTTCTCAATGAGATTGAACCAACTAACTATGACCAAGCAGTAAAAGATGAAAAATGGAGGAAGGCTATGGATGAAGAATATGAGGCCTTAATCAAAAATAAAACATGGAGTTTGGTCTCTCCACCAAAGCACAAAAATATTGTGGGAAGCAAATGGACATACAAAATAAAGAGAAACACTGATGGTAGCATTGCTAAGTACAAGGCCAGACTGGTGGCTAAAGGGTACACACAACAATTTGGCTTCGACTTTAAGGAAACATTCTCACCAGTCATCAAACCAGCTACAATAAGGATAATCATGACTATTGCATTACACAAGCATTGGAGAATCAAGCAGCTAGATGTGCATAATGCTTTTTTAAATGGTGAACTTCAGGAGGATGTATACATGGAACAGCCAATAGGATACATTTCTCAGACACACGACACACATGTATGCAAATTACACAAGGCTATATATGGTTTAAAACAGGCCTCAAGAGCGTGGTATGAGAAATTAAAGGTCACTCTAGGCAAGATGGGGTTCAATGCAACCAAGTCTGATAACTCCTTATATACCAGAAAAAGAGGGAAAGATATCATCTACATATTAGTTTATGTAGATGATATCCTCGTCACTGGTGATAACATGGATGAGATAAATCAAATTGTCAGCCTCCTAGATAAACATTTTGCAATTAAAGACTTAGGAGAAATCAACCAATTTCTTGGAATACATGTTCAAAGAAAGCCAGATTCAAGCCTCTTTTTATCTCAAAAACAATACATATCTGAAATCTTAATTAGGGCAAACATGGACAAGGCAAAACCGCTGGCTACTCCTATGATAAGTAACTCTCACCTATCAAAACATATAGGTGAGGATATTGATAATGTTAAGCAGTATAGGAGTATCGTAGGTGCACTTCAGTATGTTACTATTACTCGACCAGAAATATGCTACAGTGTTAATAAAGTTTGTCAACACATGCAAAGGCCCTTAGATACTCACTGGAAAGCAGTTAAACGTATATTGAGATATTTAAGGGGCACAATCAATTTTGGGCTACTACTGAAATCAAGTGAAGAAATTACCATACAGGCTTACAGTGATGCGGACTGGGCAAGCGACTTGGACGATCGCAAATCTACCACAGGACACTGTGTTTACCTCGGATCCAACCCCGTATCTTGGTGTACGAAAAAGCAACCCACTATCTCCAGATCGAGTGCCGAGGCAGAGTATAGGGCTTTAGCCAGCGTCACTGCAGAAATCATGTGGACAGAAAGCTTGATTTCCGAACTAGGGTTTCAACCAACCAGAGTTCCCACTGTTTGGTGCGATAATATGAGCACCATATCCCTCTCGATGAACCCGGTCCAACACTCCAGAACTAAGCACATGGAAGTTGACCTTCACTTCGTCCGTGAAAGAACAGAAGCTGGGAAACTTCAAGTTAATCATGTGCCATCTTTATTCCAAAAAGCAGATGTTCTAACCAAAGCCTTATCCAATAAAAACTTTGCTAGATTCAGAGATTTTCTTAGCATCGTTAATGGGGACGACAAGAGTAATGGAAGGGAAGGTATGAAGGCTGCTGAGAAACCCTAGTCTTATTTGAGGCAGGGTAATAAGACTTGCGGTATAAAGTGGAGATGTGCAGATATGCGGACCGCCTTGTATCATTCTTGCTTATGGGCTGGACTTCTTTTAGGCCCATTCTTCTTTTCTTTTTTCTGTATAAATAAGACAGTATACAAAAGTTTGTATTAAGAGATTGTATTCTTCTGAGATTAATCAATAAAGAATATACAAGGTTTTCATTTTATCAAATCTTATTTATTTTATCAAATCTTATTTGTACACGATTTACAGTTTAAGAGGTTCCATTTGATTCTTACAAAAATGAATGATCAATCCACACATCATGACTAACTATCATACAAAAACATATCATTTGAAACAGAAACAATATATAAAAGAGAAGGATATAAAGTTATGAAAAGAACAAAATACTTACTTTAAAGATTATAGGTTGCTCAAAGGAACACCGAAAGAAAGCTCTTTCGAGCCACAGAAAACTTCCGATCATGTACTTTGTTTACTGATGAAGAGATTTTAGTAGGATTCTTGATTTCTTTTGTATCATGACAAAAATCCATCCAATCGACCTCAGCAAAAGACAACGTTGGAAGGGAATGAACTGCAAATAATCTTGCAGCATCAATGATAAGACAACACATATTTTGCAAAAGAACAAAAACTTACAAATGTGATAACATGAATATACAAAAATAGCAAGTGTGAGAATATGTGTTGAGATTCTGACCAGGGGCCACACTGACACCAAATTCTACGAAGCCGCTGCATGAATAGATTCTGCTTGATGATGGCTGTTGCTGCAAGCCAAATTACTTCAGAGAGAAATGATTGCTAAAAATAAAGGGTAATTATGTTCATATACTAGAAATAAACCTTGCCAAACAACCAACTTGCCACGTCATCACTCGTCGATCATAGAATCGGCATCTACTACTGCATCAATGACCATCCAGAACATCATCAAACACCTCGTCATCCTCTCGGGGCAATTGCCGCTACTATTGCATCAATGCATCCTCAACTGTAGCGTATTCCTTCATCATCAGAGTGTTCTCCAAAGTCTAAACACAATATGTTACTCGCATTTGATGCTAAAAACCAATATCAACCTACTCGACCCCTTCATCCCCATCTTCATTTTTAATAGGGCACTGTGGAAAAAGCCAGGAATTGAAGTAAAAGTGGTATGGCTTATTAAGTGGTGGATCATTTCAAAATGATGAGAAACTTATTGTCAAATGCTATTTTTGATACAGCAATAACAGAAAACGCATCAATTCAGCCTATAAATTTAGCTAATTGATAAGGAATGGCTTAATACTACAATTCCACTTTAGATACGGTTGTTATCGGAACACAATATATTATACCCACTCTTACACGTCCTTAATTATCCGTGTTATCAAAAAATAATATGTTACACTCACTCTTGCACGTTTGAATCAAATATTAGGCAGTTCAACTCTACCACTTCTTTATCCTCAGCGTTATCGACAGAGTTAGGAACTGAAGATGAATGCTAAATCTTTGGTTATTTGCCTGAGTTAGGGTAGAATTGCTTCAGTTTTTCTTTTTGAATAGCTGACTATTATAAAATTCATGCACTAGATCAGCTAATTGACAAGGCCTGTTTCAAATATTAAGAATTATGCTATCCAAATGGTAGTAGACGAATAGTTCTATCATATTATAAACATGAATTTTTCAGCTGAACAAAACTTATAAACTGCCATCAATTTGAAAGATTTAAACAGAAACTACATTAATAAAATAACAAAACCTCTTCAATTTCATCATTGCACATTTAGGCTACCCAATTTTATTACCGCAGTAACCTGGATTTTCAAAATCAAACATTGCCAACAATAATTGAATGACTAAAGCAAACATCTGAAAAGTAAAAACAAAAATGCATATTCAACAATTGTACTTACAATATATTAAATTGATAGGAACAATCAGCATAAAGCATCAAAACAAAGACAGAACGATTGAGGAAATTTGGCATATGCGTTATCATGACTCATAGGGTAATTGATTCAGCGCCATATGCTGTTTAGGACAAGCTAAAAACTAACAATGAAATGAAACTGAAGTGAGAGACTAGAGAACTTACAGTTCTAAAAATCGGGCGGGAGCCATAGCGAAGCAGAAGAGAATGGGGTAGCTTATGAGATGGTGAGGAGTGAAGTTTGTTTGTTTTAGTCCCACATCGACCTAAATACTATTGGGTTGGTAAAGCTGAGTTATAAAGTAGCACAGGCATTGAAATAGTATAGCAACGCAGCTGCGTGGTGAGCACAGAGCGAACTATTCTTTCGCCTTTTACTAAAGAATACCGTGTGCCCTCCACTCCACATCAAGCAGCATACGCCATTTTTTGGAGGGTGTTCTTTTTACGGAAAGGACCCCAACAAGTATAAGTTGAAACATTTGTTTGTTCTGTTGTAATTTCGTCTTCGGGTTTATAGTCTGGTTACGGCGTGAACTGGTTTTACACGTTTTGTTGCTGGAGTAACATATTTGTCTTTCCATTCTTGTTGCTGACAAGTCAGACACTATCATTCTTTGCTTCACGTTTTTTCGTTCTTAAACTTCAACCGTGATACTCTACCTGGGTCCTTTGAGCTGCAATTTCAGTAGAAATGTTTGTAACACAGCACCTCTCACTCAGTAAGCATTCAACAATGCAACTACTAATACTCACAAGGTTTATTAACGGTACGGGTTTTGGTCCGAAGACTCCGAGCTCATCATATTAGTACATGTACGGATGTTAGCATCGACTATACGTGCTTGATCCGGATCCGAACCAGTACTTTTCATAACGGGTAGTTAACGTTTTATCACCATCTATCCTCATTCTGAATCGACTCGATTATCAGTTGTCTGTAGTACTAAAAATGCAACTGTGTAGATTATTTGTTTACCATTTTCTGATTTTCTGGTTTGTATGTAGACTTCTATGATTATTTTTGTTTGCGAACTTCGTTTCGTTACTATCCATTTGTTTCTAAACTTTGGTTGTATACATTGCTTAGAAATTTAAGAGCTAAAAACATTGTAACAACCCTGCTTTCTTCACCGTAATAAATAAATCTAATTAAAATAAAAAAATTTGAATTCAATATTTGATAATAATCATTATTTTGAAAATTAATATATATTTAATTGAATGCTATTTAACATAAGATTTTGTTTAATAAATCGAATTAAATTACTAAATTCTTTTCAGGTAATATATTAAACTTGAATAAAATGTTTTAATGATTAATTAAATAGAAATAAATAAATATTGATATGAGGAAAATTGTGTAGTTAACAAATTATATTCATAGAATAATGTATAAATTAATTTATATTAGATTGGAATTTCATTTATAAACATAATACATGAATTGTTTAAAAAGAAAAGAAAAATTAAATCAAGCCCAAGCCCATTTAATTCCGTCTCCTTTTTTCATTAAATATAATAAATCGAACTCGTTCTAGGATTAGCCCCAATCCCCTAATTTTCAAAACCAGCGATATCATTAAAAATAATAGTTCAATCGACCGAATGTCGTTCGACTTGGGCAGGCGACAAAGGCGACGACGCGAGAAGGGATAACGATGGCCAGACGCACGCGTTTGAAAGGGGATCGACGGTGTTGGTGACTTCGAGGTAGGAGTCGCTATTTGAAACGTGCGTGCGTGCGTGAAGGCTGGCTCGATCTCGGTGGCAGTGATGACGTGGGGGAAGTTGGCGATATTGTGTTGGTGTTGATGTTGGTGCGGAAGTGGTGTGGTTTCAGGCGATATGAGGCAATCGCTTGGGGACGCGTGTGCACAAACAGGGCAGCGATGATGGATGAGCAAACATTTCAATTTTGGAAGGAACAATGTCGTCTAAGACAGTAAACTCTTCGCTTGGAAGTTCCGGTGAGTTTAATACTCACAACTACATTTATTTCTCCTTTGCATCGTATATATTATTTTTCCCGATTAATGATAAATTGTATTGCTTGGTCGCAATGCTTGTGAACATTGATTGGATTTTATGGATGAATTTTTGATTGGGATATTTGATTGATTGTGTGATATGAAATTTGTTTGTGTACATTGGATTACTAAAATGCAAAGGAGATTCTGTCCGTTGCATTTTAATTAGTGTAATTTTTTTTAACATCTATATATTGTATGGATGACCCAAATTCGATGGAATTTGACTCGGCCGCGCGATAAATTTTTTATTGATAATTATTATTGATTTTGGAGAATTTTACTCCATGAATTCTATTTTAGACAATTTATTGATTTCCCCGTTTAAAAATATTTTTGAAGGTTTCGGGAAATTAATTTTAGTGTTCTAAGAATTTATTTGAAGTATATTTATAAATAAATAAAAGTGAATTAGAAATAAAATGATTCGAAGGAAATTGTTTTGGAAATAAAAGTTGATTTAAAATTGAAAATAGAGATTTTCATGAATAATTGAATGTGTGGAATTTTTATAACTATAAATAAATGAGAAGTTTTTAATAATATTTTCAAAAGTGAAATTCCTTTATACATTGAATATTTAATAAAAAGGATGGAAAGGAAATTTCAAATGGGGTTTTTGATTATTTAAATCTATTTATAATAGTTTGACATTTATTCCTCTTTTGATATATTTATTGGTTCGAAATCAAATTATTTGATGAATTTGCGATTTAAAGGTTTTATTGATTTCGATACCATAAAGGATTCACCGTTGATATTGATTTATTTAATGATTTGGAATGATATGGTGATAACATTTTATTGTTTGATTTTGAGATATTTTTATTTCGTGTGATAAGAAATCTAAATAAACGGAGTTATAATATGGTACGTGACTTTCAGTAATATTTTTTCGATTATTCTTTGGACTCATTATATAGAATATAGAAGGAGTAGTGTGATATATGAGCTCTGAGTAAATGGACTAGTAACACGCGGTGGTACGAGACGCCGTTGTGTTATTTATTCGTCTATTCTATGCTTGTGGATGACACTCATACGAGAATTTTATTATATATGATGGGCTCGCTACCCTGAGCCACATATTTAGCCTTGTGTCGACATATATCGTGTTGTGTGTCAGCTATTATATTATATATATTTAGTATTTGTCTATTTGTTGTTCGACTTCCTTTATATTGCGGCAGTTGAACTAGATTGGCTAGTATCCATCCTAGCGGCCTGATTGTAGTGGTCTCGCCTTGGATCTGTGACGCCCCATAGCCATGTGTTAGCAATGATCTAGCCATGTGTCGGCAATATTTACAACCGTTTGTTGGCAATATTTATAGCCGTTTGTCGGCAATTTTATATCCTCTATGTGACGTCTTAGCCAGCAATCTGTTACCATTTATGAGCACGTGTAGGGTCGTAACCGACGCAGAACGTAGTCCTACAGCGTGTTTATGACATGTGATGGATATGAGTCATGATGGCCGTTGAGATAGCCCAGACTGTAGGAGCCGTGATGGTGGAATATGTGTGTCGTGTTCGCCAATCACGTGTGTAGTCACCTGGAGCATGTGTGTCTGTTAGTCTCCTGTCAGGTTATGGTGTGTGTGATAAACACATACCTGTATATATTTGAGATGATGAGCTATGACTGTACCTATGACAGTGTCCAGAGTGTGATCAGTCCCTATATCCTTCTTTGGCATGTGTCGCCTATTATCCTTCTTCGGCATGTATTGCCAACTACTATTTATTTACATGTGTTATAAGCTATTTCTTTTAGGCGTGTGTCGCCGAATATCTTTTTCATTGGCGTGTATTGTCAACTACTATTCATTGATATAAATTGCTTATTTATTTTTGTGTTGCCTATTTATTCTTCTTAGGCGTGCGTAAAGACCTGCCTTTTTGGCCGTCGAAAGTGACACCGAACACTACCACTGTGTTCAAATGTCGTGCATCCAATCAACAAAACGGTAGATTAGGGTAAATAAAAAGAAAAGAAAAGAGAACAGAGAACAACATAATCTCACAGCGGAATCGATAACATATAATATAACACGGACAGTAGATACCATCACTTCAAAAATACGGAGTATACCAGAGTTAAAAACAAACCTTATCAGCTGGACAGTTATAAAATCCCGATCTTATAAATGCCGATAAGGATACTATATAATACAACGGAAAATAAAATACTACAATAGGTGAATCTCCAACTCCCCTCCAAGATCTCCATAACACCAAAACTAACCAGAGAAAATACTCGGTCTGATCCGAGCTTTATAATAAAATAACATGCGGATCAGTCTGGAGATACTAGCATGAGATAACTCAAATAATGGAGAACATATAACAGTTCTGTGAGACCACGCCGTCAACACAGAACGGGTTTTTACTTCATAAGAATAACATCAATACATGCAAGAGCATAAATGAACATCAAGGAATAAATCCAAATATGAATGGGCATAATTAATATTAAAAGCAGACTTGAAAGAATGGAAATAACCCGAGTAAAATCCAAACTGGACAGAGTGGATAAAACAAGGAAATAGTCCAAATTTGATAGAATGAAATAAATATGATGATAGTCCAAACTTGATAGAATGGACCAAATCAATACTTAAATGTCGTGAAGAGGAGTTGGCTCTACTCGTGGCAATTTAAAGATAAACAGATTCAAGGTTTTCAAATCAAATAAGGAAAATAATTTCCAACAAATGACGAGGAAGGTGCACCCCCCTTGGAGTATACCTCTAGTAATATAATACTGGGAAGCTCATATACTCCGTGACACTTCTCGGAAACTTCTAAGCCGGACCCCGCCAGACCTTATCGAGTATCCGAATAATTCCACATCTATGTGCAAAATCGAATCCAAACTAGATGAGATATGAAAATATCTTAATGAGAGCAACCCCACATAGCTTGGCCCCCTCTCGCGCTTTTGGTTTAGTCATTTTCCGACGAAGGATAGCAACGCTCAACGGAGCAATAAATCATCTTAGAATGACGATAATAAAGTAGCTAAAGTAACCGATAGCTGAGATACCAACTATCGAGGATATAAAACGATCGTATATGAAAATTAAGTCTGGTATACTTATCACCACTCAATGAATTCAAACTTGTACTATTTTTTGGTTAACAATAATACTAGACAAGTCAAGGTAGTGTTACCTCAAAGTCATGTCCAACGATTATTCTTAACTTTTGAAATAGCGACAAGTTTACGTCTTCGTTGTTTAGTGCTAATTATACAAAAAATAGTTTTCATATAAGTGATTCGCTTTACAGAAATAATTCATTTCCACAAACGAATCAAACTTTTTCTTTTAAAAGCGAACTGAACTTGTGCTTGATTTCCATATTACAACATTGGTAAAACATTTTTAGAAATACTCTTTCAAACCGTTCTTTTATAAGGAAACATTTATAATACTAAGTGTATTAAAACAAGGGTCAAAAACAATTGTCTATAAAACATTGTTTACTGTAAACCCAAAAAAAAATTCACACTTAGCTTTATCGTAACAACCCATATTTTAACTAATAATTTTAATTTGAAATTTATTTGAAACTTTGATTTTAAATCATTTTAAATTGAAATATTGGAATTTTCCCATGAAATTTTGGATTTTGTTTATAATTTATTTTCCCAATATAATAAAATAATGATTTTCTGAAATATTTTGGTCAACTGTGGTCAAACTTTAACTTACGGTTGAAATTTCTAAATTTGAATTTTAAATTTCTAATCTTTTTCTTTGAAGCAGTATTTGTTTCTAATATTTGTCCTGCTTTTCGTTTCGTCAAATTCTGTTTATACTTTTTAAAATTTATAAAATCCAGCATTTTACACGCAACTTTTCTCTGTATTCTCATTGTTTATTTTCTATTTTATTTTTCCATCTTTTAGTTTGTTTGGGCTTTATTTATTTTGCTGTGTTGATTTTTGTTTGGGTTTGGACTTTTGATATAGGGCTTGGAAATTCAAGAAACTTGTGTTACTTGTGTTTAATTGAAGCCTCTTCATTTTCTAGCCTTTTCCTTTCTTTAGCCGTTCATTCCTCTAACCCTAGCCGTCCACTTCCCTTCTCAAATCACGTACAAAGTTTCTCATTTCATCCTTCTTCTCATTTCCCATTTGCGTTCAAAAAGAAAAAAATATACAAGTTTCTCATGTCTTCCCCTTTCTCTTTCCCTTCTCTCTTTTGTTTTGTTTTCTCTTTTGCTTTATTTGGTTAAGGATAATTAATTTGTGAGATTAATTAAAGGATAATTACTTGAATGAAATTAAAGGGTAATTAATCAAGGGTGATTAATTAAGGTGGAAATTAGGGAATGATTAATTAATTGATTTGTAATTAATTAATGGTTAAGTAAGCAGGATTTATAGAATAAAGTAATTAATTTAATTTACTTTAAATTAATTAGAGATAAAGTAATTAATTTAATTCATTTTAAATTAATTATAAATGGTGTGATTATTAATCCTTGCTTATGTATGATGGATGATATTGATTTCCTTGAATGATTTGAAATCTCAGATATGAGATAAGTAATGCTATGTGATATGGATGCTTTGGTTAAAGTGTGATGATAATATGGATTATCTATTTATGATGATAAGTGAATTATCTATCTGTGATATTGTGAATTATCTATCTGTGTGTATATGGATAATGAATTGAATTGTTTTAACTTTAAAACAACTTGGCCTTAAAGATACGTTTTGGATTTCGATGAGACCGGGATCGGGTTTTCAAATTTGGATATCTGAAAATCACATCGATCCAAATTAAGGATAGGTCGTGAATTTCAAGTGAAGATGAAGATTCAGAGTATAAGGGTTATTGTCGTTAACTCTGAGGGTGTTTCCAATATGAGTGTAACGAGATAATGCCTTCGGTTTCGTTCGAACCCGGAACGAACTTGTATGGATTGAATGCTTTCAGAACATCGTCAGGTGGACGATGAGCATTCTAAGTGATGTGTTCTGATAAGGTAATCATAGCCTCAAGCCTCATCAATCGGGAATGGCTAAAACAGGGGAGGTGTAGCAAGGCTTCGTGGGTAGCACCCACTTGAGAGCGAGATATACCCCTGTCTAGATGTCCCTTTTTATTTCGGCTGTGTGGGCAGTTGTGAGCTCCAACTGCTGGGGTTGTCTTGTTCAGGATTGTCCAGTAAGGGATGGTTCCGGCTTTGTGATGTAGGGGATCGAGTGATCCTCGGTACATTGATCTAGGCCACGTACTGTGACGGGCGGTACCCCAGTAGCCCTGCCATTGTATGGAATCCAATCTCCAATAAGTGATCTCGGATTTGATTGTATTACCCACCTTGTTGGCTAGTATGCTGGAATTTAATCATGTAACAATTTCAGCTATTTCTTATTTACTTGAAAACCCTAGACCTATTATAATATAATTGGATTTCCTATCGAATGTTTGATTAGCGTAAGGTAAAAACTTACCCGTGTTTATGTGTGGGAAGTCTTACTTGATACCTTTTGTTTTCAAATGATTTTTCAAAATTAAGCAACTTTAACCTGTTACTCACACCAGACCCATGTCTGACCCGGAGTTTATTCTGTTTTTCTTAAACTCTCGGGTACTCAAATTTTTACGAGTAGCCAAGAGATTCAGGTTAGCTTTGATGAATTGTGGAGGAGCAATGGAGCAGGAGGCTTCAGCGTTATAGATATATAGTGTTCCGCTGTGTTGGTATCTCTGTGTTGTATCTCTGTATTGTATTGAGTTGTAATAACTAGACAGGTGTTTATAACTGTCTAGTATGTGATGTATTATCTGTGTAACTCTGATTGATGTTGTATATTATGTAATATTTATGTGATTAATATAATTTATTCGTTCCACTGTTGAGATTCTGATGTTGTTTCTTCTTTCTTCTCTATCTTTTCTCTTTTCTATCCCTTTCTTTCTTCAAGATGATACGACTTTCTGGTGTTAGAAAGTTGGGTCGTCACAAAGAGACCGAACTAGAAATGATGATATACGTGATAAATTTGGAGTGGCACCAATTGAGGAGAAGCTAGTCTAACACCGCTTAAGATGGTTTGGACATCTCCAACAGAGGACTCCCGAGGCATCGGTGCACATTGGGATTATAGGTCGCGTCGAATGCTCAAAGAGAGGCAGAGGTCGACTAAGGTTGACATAGTAGGAAGTAGTAAAAAGGGACTTGAAAAATTGGAATATATCCGAAGAGCTGGTGTCAGACAGAAGTGCATGAAAGTTAGCGATCCACGTACCAGAACCATGAGCTTGGAGTTTTTTTTGCTTAGGGTTAGTTTAGGGATAGTGTTATAAGTTTTAGATTATAGGACTAGTGAATATGAGCCTAAGACGTAGTGTTTGGTCTTCGGTCAATATTATTATTAGTACCATTATTACTATTAGTATTATTATTATTATCTACATGGTTATATATATATATATTATTTTTATCTTTATGTTTATTTTTCTTAGTTACTATTATTATTAGTTGTTTACTTAGTTGACTTTATTTTGTTATTATTATCATGGTTATTATTGTTGTTGTTGTTGTTGTTATGACTTTTAAATTGACTTTTTCATTTAGTTTTGGGTTCCATCTCTAGCCGACCCCAACTTATTTAGGAATAATGACTTAGTTGTTGTTGTTGCTGCTGCATACATTTGGATGCATGACATATGCATATTTGCATAAACAGGAGGTCGACTGAATTAGTAGACCGACTACTCTTTTGCATTAGTTTAGGTTTATATGCATTCCACGTTGCATAATTACATAATTGCATAGAATTTTTAAGTACTATGGTTGCTATGGATGATGGATGAGTAGATGGATGTGGACTTTGATTGCTAGTTGTTATTTGCATTCTTCTATCTTTAGAGATTTTGGGGACGAAATTCTTTAGGGGGGGGGGGAGAATGTAATGCCCCAGGATTTTTCAGGAATAAATAAGAAAACATAATTAAAAGATAAGAATTAACTTGAAAGGAGAATTTTCACAAATTTTCGAATTTGACTATGGGACTTGCATCCTTTTATCCGTAGTGATTTTCTGGACAACTTTCATATATAATTGGTTGAAATCCGAGCCAAAACGAAAAGGCTATAAAGGATTGAATAAATAAGAAATTGAAAAGAAAAAAAGAAAAAAGAAAAAAGAAATCAATTAGGGCCAGATAGATCCAGAAGGACTCAGGTCAACCGTGGGAGGTCGACCCAACACATGGTCGATCGTTGGGTCGCGGCGACCTGAAGACAATTCGTTTCGTCGTGCGAGATCATTGTGTGCTGGCCATGGTTTCAGGGATAAACGAGATGATTTTGGGCTAGATCTGACGGTAGTGAGTTGAGGCGTTCCCCTATAAATTGATAACTACGGTTAACCCAAAACCTAATTCTCTCCACTGCAGCAAAGCTCTTCCAAAACAAAACCCTAAACTGTAATTTTCCAAATCAATTTCTAAACCCCAATTCTATTCTAAATCTCAATCTAAATAAAAATAAGATCTAGCAATTGGAGAAGAGACATAAGGGAATTTAGGGAAGAAAGCTTGTGACATATGAGGTAAACCTAAAAGCTTAGGACATAGATGAGTGGGCACAGATTTAACAAGTTAATTAAATTAATTGATTTTAATTTCTACCCTATGCTGATTTAACTGTTAATTCTGGTATTAATTCGTTAATTCCGATTTTAATTTCTACCCTATGAGATTATCCATATATCTGATATTATGTTTCCGCTATGATGACGTTTGGATTAGAGAGATTATTTCTTCCTTGATATCTTAGTCCCTGTGACACTATCTTTTCCTCAAACCGATGATCCATGTTTCTTTATATTCCGGTGTTTGGCATGTCAAGGGATATAGGTTCTCATATTTTTTTCTCAAAGAATATAATCAAACTTAATTTTCCTTTTTGATTTAAGAATGGATGGACTTATGATAAGGAGTACAGATTGGTGGTTAAAAATAGCTTTTAAACTCAAATAGAGTGTATGGCTCAATACAAATTTAGAAAATTCCTTTAAAAACAAAGGAAAATCTAAAATAATGGAATAAAAGAAAAAACAACAATGAAATAAATCAATTAAGACAGGAATGTGTGAGATTGCAGGATAGTATAGATTTTGATAGCTCGAACAACATGCAAATCAATAAATTTTTTATACAATAAAGAAATTAATCAAAAAAGTGCATGTTGAAGCTATTAATATTAAACAGAAAGCCAAAACTGATTGGCTTACTAGTGTGGATGCATTAAGTAAATGTTTCCATACCAAAATGCTAGGTAGAAAATACAAAAATGACATAGGAAAATTACTCAATGATACGGGTGATATCATAAATGAAGCCTCTCAATTAGAAGAGGTGCTATCAAATACTTTACTGATTTGTATAATTTTGAGGGGAGTCCAAGAGATTTTCCAAACATTACTACTAAATATTTGCTACATACTAATAGTAAAGAAATATTGCTCACTCAAGTTTGTTTAAAGGATACCAAATATATTATATTTAATGTCAATGATGATAAAAGCCCTGGAGCAAATGGTTTTGGGGCTAAATTTTATAAAACTCATTGGGAGGAAACAAAATTTATTATTTTTGAAGCAATTAATGAATTTTTTTTACTAGAAAAAAAATAAAAAATATCAATCATACCTTTGTAACTCTTGTGCCAAAAGTGAAAGTTCCAACTGTCTAGGGGATTATAGGCCCATAGCCTGCTGTAACTTTATTTACAAAATAATATCTACTATTTTGAGTAACAAAATATTTTTTTTTCTAAAATATCAATTTCAAAAAACCAAAGTGCTTTTATCCCAAGCAGACTTACTGTTGAAAACACCATACTGGTTCATGAAATGCTTAGAAATTTTAACCAGGGTGGTAAAAATAAAATGTGTATTAAAGTTGATTTGCATAAGGCTTTAGATAAGATAAACAAACATTTTATTATGCATATGATGAGGCAACTAGGTTTTCATGAAATTTTTTGTAATCCAGATAGAGAGTGCACTAATAGTGTCACATATTCCATACTTTTAAATAGATCCCCTTGTGGATTTACATGTAGTAATAGAGGAACTAGACAAGGAGATTCTCTTTCTCCTTACCTTTTCACTATAGCTATGGAGTATTTTTCAATACAAATGGACAAGGAACAGTTGAATAAAAATTAAAACCATTAAATTTAATTGATCCTTGTGTTACTCATTTATTGTATGTAGATGATTTATTGATATTTTTAAATGCAGATATTCAAAATGCAAAACTCATTGGGGAAACATTTGATAATCTTAAACTCTATGTTGGATTGCAAATTAATGAAAACAAGAGCAAGGTATACTTTAGCAAAGCATGTAGCATAAAGGAGGAGATCCTCAGTATTTTAAATTTCAAGAAAACGAACTTCTAGTCAAATACTTGGGACTCCCTTTCAGTTCAAATCAAATAAAGGATAGGGATTGTGCTAGGCTACATGACATCATTCAAAGTAAGTTAGACAACCGGTTTAGCCAGTTATTATCTATAGTAGGTAGAATAGAGCTGACTCACATAGTCATTACAACTATAATCATATACTGGATACAATCTCATAACATTCAAACAAAAGCAAAGGGGAAAGTGGAAAGATTATGTGCAAGCTTCATATGGAGAGGGAAATATCACAAATTTGCTAGGAATATAGTTACAAAAACAAAGAAGGCTACTGGATTAGGACTAAGCAATTTTAAGGAGCTAGGTGAAGCCTGCAACTTCAAATTATTCTGGAAATCCATTGAATGCAAATCACTGTGGGTTAAATGGATGAAAGCTAAGTATGTCAAAAAATAATAATTCTGGACTATGACAATGGAAAATCATTATTCACATACTTGGTAAAGCATATTAAAATGCAGAGAAATAGGTACAAAACTAATAAAAAGAAAATTCAAAGAAGGTAAATAAACCAACCTTTAGTTTGATCCTTGGATTAATAGAAAATCCTTGATCAATCTACTAGGCTAGAACAACCTCTATCAGTTTGGGGGAGAAAATATGAAAGTTGAAAGCATCATAAAAAATTCACCATGGAATACTCTACTGCAACCAGCAGCATCCATATTCAATTCAGCAATAAGAAAATTGGAAATTGATACAAGTCTTAAAGAAGACAGCTGGAATTGGAAATTAGCATTCAAAGGGAAATTCTCATTCAAAAATACTTGGGAATTCATCAAAGGTGAAGAAATGGAAGTGGTATGGCATAAAAATTTTTGGAATAATGCAGGCTCATTGTTCGTACATTTTTGCATTAAATCGACTGCCAATAAGAGACATGTATACAAAATGGAACAAAAATGGATGCATCAACAATTTCTTATGTAAAAATGAGCCTGAAAATATAGATCATTTATTTTTGGTTATATCTACACAAGGCACATATGATATATAGTCAAAAACAAATTAAAGATCAACCAATAGTTGGCTCTACAAAACATCAGGGAAAGCATTCCACTTATACAAAAAGAGTTCAGAAACAAGAAAAAGAATCCAACAGAGCATGCATTTTTTTAACTACTGTTATATATTTCATATGGAAGGAAAGAAACAATAGGCTGCATAAGGGAACAAAAACAGACAGTATGCAACTCTTAAGAAACATAAAAACAAAATATATATTCTGTTTTTTTTAGAAATTGCAAAGAAGCTAACTTCAAAAGCCAAAATCAGAGCATTTGTAAATTAGATAACTATGGGGAAAGAGTGGAAGATTACTTACAAAGCGGGAAATTCTTCTCAAAGATCTCCCAAGGAAGAAGTAACAACTTCTTTCAACATAGTGTTTACCACAAGTCAAAAGAAGATTCTATGGCAACAATTCTAGTGGCAACCTAGCTGGAGGTGGCCTTTCCAGCATCCAAATCAGAAATGACTTCTGCAAGGGAAGTCAACAATCATTTAGCAACTTTAAATCAGTTAAAAATATAAGTAAAAATACTAATTATATATTATTCTCACCTAATTTGGATATGACCTACCGCGCACTCAGCAATGTGCCTGAAGAGCTATCATTTCGGTAGCAAGACAGAAATTTGCAATTGGGTATCAACAATCAGATATTAGGAGAAAATTATTACAAAAGCAAGCTCGGTAATCAAGTTTATCATGTATCAGTATGGAATAGAGGGGCAAGCAGCAAGCTTCAAGAGCAAAGTAAGTTAGCTGATAATGATTACAATTACTTAAGAAAATCCAGAGGAAAATACATCGAGTCAAAGTCTCCAGCCATTAACAAAAGCAAGGAGAAGATCTGGAAGCCACCTTGAAGAGTGGAAGAAACTAAAGCCTCCGTGAAAAAATATTCGATGGAGGACCAAGCGATTTAGGAAATCGTCATTTTTAGAGTAAAGAAGCTAACCCTAAATCTAAAGAGAGGAATGAGTTGCGGCTAAGGTTTCATTTGTTTTGTATGTGTATTGTGTGTAATAGCTTTGGGTATAAACCGAATTAAGCTATGTATATGGGTGTAAATGGGTCAGATCGGATCGAACGGAGGTGTGTCCTAGTCCTGTCCTATAAGAGATTCGAATGGATATGGACCGGACAAGCATTAAGATCAGATATCGTTCGTACGAGCTAGACAACGGACGGATAATAGAAAACATCAAACATTTTAGAACGAACATATTTTCGTACATTTTTCTCTGGTCCTAATTCATGTCCTAAATGAGAATCATACAAACAGAGGCTAAACACCTTACAGCCTTGGACCGAACCGGACGTCGGACAATCGTACAAAATTTACAGTCCTATCTATGTACTAATGGGCCTTGGGCCAACTTTTATCTATTTAGAAAAAAACTTATACGGTACCAAAATTTCATAACTCTCCAATAGGTATTAAATTTGAGGATTTGTGTGAAATTCACATTGCGACACTCTTGATTTATCCCATTAATCCACTAAAATATCATGTTTTACAGCCCGTTATTCTATGAATAAGAAGTGTCTCCATCATATAGTATATACCTTATTAGCACATCTATCACAATTTCCTTTCTATTTTCTTAGAATTTTAGAAATAAAATATTGTTCTCTCCCTAATTTGCCTCATTCTTTGCAATATAGACCTCCAATAAAAATATTATTCTTATACTATATATTCTATCTATTCTATTATATTATTACATATTACATATAATTACATATAAAAGAGAATAAGTGACTATTTGAATTCTTGCTTCCCATTCACTCTCATTCAGAATCTTCTTCCCTCCTTGATGTAAGGGAAAATTTTCACATACCCCTAATAATTGTTTATCACTTCAAGCTAACACATAAATTTCCATTATACTTGAAAAACCATAACATTATGACCTTTCAATTTCTATTTCATCCATTCAAAAATATATTCCATCTTAATTTTTCAATTTTACTATCATTTTCTTATCTTCGTAATTTGATTTCATCTTCTCAAATGTATTTTCCATTTTCATTTCCGCATTTTACTTTCATTTTCAGCTCTTCTAATCCTTAATACTATCAACTCTTTTGTTTTCTTTCATTTACATCAAAGTGGAAAGTTTTCCTCTTTCATTGGTTGAGTGTTTTTCTAGCTTTGGTTGTAATCGTAGAATTACCTCTTCCATCATTAGTAACATGAGGTTAGGTATATAATATTTTATTTTGTTCTATTTTAGTTTGGTTCAAGGGATTAGGGTTGGCTTCTTCAAAAAATTAATATGTAAAGTTAAACATTACTTAGTTTGCAACAAGTATTCAAGTGAAAAGATATCATTTCCTAAAATGGTATTATAGTTGTCTTCTTTAGTTGTAGGTAATCCGTTTGCTGAAATGTCAAAGAAAAGAAATTGGAAGGGATTTTGCCTCAACATCCATGGTAACGTTAATACACATACTTTTGATTTTTTTTGGATTTATTATAGTTTTTTCTCAATTTTTTCATTTGCCCTAATTGGTTTAACTTTTGTATCTGTTCAATTTCGTTGTTATATCTATATTATTAACTTTTTGCCTCAATTCATTTCTCTTTTTTACTTTCGTTTCCAAATCTTCTCCGTCTAAAATAAATTTTTAATCCTTAGATAATATCCTCTAAAAAATTTTACCTTTAAATCCAAGTGGAAAGTATGCTCATTTGGTTGTTTTTGTTTTCTTCTAACTTTTGTTGTAGTTGTAGAATTCTATATTCTACCTTTCGGAGTATGCGCCATGATTTTGGGTATGTAATGTTTTATTTCGCTCTATATTAGTTTGTCTTATAGGGATTAGTTTGACTTCTTAAGATACTATTTAAAATAAAACAAATTTAGTCCGCAACAAGTGATTATTTTTATAGATCATTCTTCCAAAATGTTAACGCGGTTGCTTTTCTTTAGTTGCAGGTTATTTGTTCATTGAAATGTCAAAATAAATAAATTGGAAGAGATTTTGATTCAACTTCCATGGTAACCCCAATACACATGGTTTTAATTTATTTTAGAATTTATCACATTTTTAAATCAATACAGGCTCCAATTCTTATTTGTCATAATTTCGTATCTATTTAATTATTTTGTAGTGTCTACACTATTCAAATAGGTGTGTCAATTTATTTTCTTTTTCAGTTTTAAAGTATATATAATAGTTTTCATGTTTTAGCATAATGTAGTTGAAATTTGTGTTCTTTATTTTGATTACTTTGGATATCTCATTCTATTGATGATTGCTATTCTATCTTGTGAAGGATAACTTATGAGACGACATGCCTATCTTGAAGTATGGTGAGTATAATTTGATTTCTACAATATGTTCTACTGGTAGATAACTTATGCATAAATCTATTTGTTCATTATTGATATGATTAATATTGTTTTATGAAAGAATCTATTCTATTATATAGATTGATAAAGTTCGATCGTTGACCATCTGTATTCATTTTCTTTTATAATTTCAGGAATAAAATCCTAATTGTGTACCATTTAAATCTTTATTATACTAATTTCACATTAAAAAATTGTATATTTTCATTCACTACACTCTTTACCTTAATTATACCTTTATAACCTAATAGTTAGCTCTTTCTCTTCTCTACACTTTCAATATAATATTTTTTGGAACTTCTTAGTTTGTTATTCATATTAACTTTTCTATATCATGTTTCGTATTTTGTTCTGATTTCTCTCCTTCCCATTTTATGTTCATATTTATAACACAATTCAAAAACTGTATTCTCAATCTATATCGAACTAAGAATTCATTCCAAATAATTTTCTGATTAACCTTTTTAGTTTCCAATCTTAATAGAATTCAATTTAACTACTCAATAGTGCTTCACTTTTTTTACTCTCCTCAAATTTGTTTGATTTTATCATTTTCGGTAGTTATGTTTCTACTTATTGTTTCTAAGGATTGACTTTTATGTAAACAATCTTTAAATTAAAAACTATTTGTTTATTGTGTCAATTCAGTATAATTTAGAGATTTGATCTTCATTTTTTTATTTGTCCATTTATTCAACTTAAGGTTATTTTTTTATTTTTCCTTCTAGATTTCGAAATTCAAGTATTTTCTTCGAGTTTAATGTTTGAAAAATTATTTTTTAATTATTTTTGTTTCAATTAATATGATAATGAATTTAGTTTCCTTCATTTGTTTTATAGAAGGTTATTGGATTATAAATACATGGATACATAAAATCTTTGATTATTCTTCAAGATTTGTTAAAAGCAAGGTTGAATTATTATTTTCATTCTCAATTTTTGTGCCAAATTTGAATTTTATCTTATATTTATTCGATTTGTTCGATTATGAATTTTATTTTTTTCGTTGTTTTGTAGGACATTATTAGATTATCAATATTTAGTTACCAAAGAACCCCAATTGTTCTAAATAATTCATTAGTGGAAAAGTTGATCCAATTTTATATTCTCAAACAGAAGCATATAAAAAATCAAGCTGGGTGAGAAAGATTCATTCAAACCACAAATTTTTGTAACATATTTTGGAAAAACATATAAATATATGCGCAATACTTTTGTACTACCTACAACAGTTAAGTTTGAAATTTGGTTAAAAGTTTAGTTTTAAATATGTGTTTGGTAAATTTATTTCTTCTTTAAACTTATATGTAGTCTTAGTCAATCTAAACTTATATTGTAAAATCTAATATTACCCATAATAATCAACATTGAGTTTATAATATCTTCTTTTGCTACTATCAATTTCTTAGGTATATGTGATTCTCGAAAAAAACTCTATTGTTATGTTATTTTCAACTTCCAAGGTTTGGAGATGTTAAGATGTAATCATAGACAGAAAATATGGTTTTTATATTTTTTTTTAAAATATACTAAATTTCAACATCAAGGATCATATCATTGAAATTAATAAAAGGAATTAATTATTATCAATTCAGAATAACTCGAATTGAATTTTATTGGAGGGTTAACTGTAATAAATTATCTTTAATTTAAATTTAAAGCGGTGAGAGAATCAATCTAATTAGTTGGGGAATTAATTTTAACATATTAATTTATATATCATCCATAAAGATTCAAATATGATTTAAGTTCTAAATATACGAGGGAATATATAAAGTCAATTATTATGTACCTTAAACAAGTTGGTCCATACTCTAACTGGTTGTAAGGTTGGAACTCACTATTTATTACTATAAAAAGATTGTTTTCTTTAACAAACTTAGCGTGAGAACAAATAAATGAGAAAAAGATATGTTTGTAAATAACTAAAAAATTTACCAAAATATTGTTCAGATAACCATTGACTATGCTTTATGCAATATACATTGTATTTTACACATTTCCTTATGCTTGAAAGATAATATCATGTGCTCATTAATTATAAAACCCAATTATCATTTTCATCTTTATGCAAAACAACTATATATGTTATGAATATTATATTGTGTTATATTGGATGTACATACAAAAAATATGACAAGCATCGGTTTCGATGTTGGATTAATGCATCAAAGGGAATTTATGGTCAGTTTCCTATTAGAACGACAAAGAAAACTCATGGTGAATATTAGAAGTCACGATATTATAAAAAGAGTAAAAAAAAGATAATTGTTGGTCATATGATTAAAAGAATGTAAAATAGATAAATTATAAAATAAAGCATCAAATTTAAATGAAACTATGTTTGAATGCACAGTTAAGCATGAGGTAAAGTTTGTTTGTTGAAGGAGTGTAATGACAGATATTTTTTTATTTAGCTCATTTTAGAAAGAATCGAAAAAAGTAAAGACGATCTTTGATCTACGTAGTTGATATGCAAGTTTTATCTTTGCTATTTGTTGAAAAATGGCATAATTTATTTTTTTTAGTAAATTATGGTTCCTCCAAAATTTAGTTCATAATAAAAAAATTAATATTGGGAATTTATTGCATTCTCAATACCTATTATTTTACTAAATATCATTTCTAAATTCATTTAAATTTTTCTTTCTTTCTGTGCTAGGTTAACATTTTATAAATTAGTTTGTTATCTTCTATAATAAAGCCTACTACCAAAAAATTATTCTAGCTATAATAATCAATGTTTAGTAGTTTAATTCATTCCAATAGTATTAAACAATTTTTAGCAGTTTAATTCATTGACTGCATTGATTTTACTATCATCTTTAGCGAAATATCATCCAAGGTTTTTTTATATGTATTCATAAGTATTTTTTGTAATGGTAAATTGGTAATACACTATATCATTTTGAATTATTCTACTTGATTTATTGTTTAAGTTATTTTATCTGTATAGATACTTGACGTAGAAAAAAAATAATTTGGTCGTCCAGAAAATCAAACTGCACAATGTTTATACTTTATGTAAGTTTCTCATATTATTTTATCTTATTTTTATTTGAAAACATCATGTTTCAAAGCTACTATTTTTTCCAAGCCAATTAATAATGGATGATGTTAAGAAGTGTACTAATGTAATTCTTGGTTTATTATTCCTTTAAAATACACTTGGACAGTTTCAATTCTACAACAATTTCACTATACAAGATTTGTAATACCATTATCATATAGAATTGTGTACATATTCAAATTTATATGTTAAAAGTATGATAATCCCTTTCAAACTTATGTCTCTTGCATTCCAAAATAAATGGGCATGCATAATATATAATTCTTATCAAGTTAGGAATACCGATAGTTGGTGTTGGTATTTGTTGGACAAAAATATTATGCTCCGAAAAAATAAGTTATACTTTGTTTGGTTTGTGATTACATAAGCATATGTTTGACTAAGTAACGTTTTATATCAATGTTTGAAAACCCCGTGTGTGCCGTATGGGCTCATAATTTAAATAAAATAGGTATAAGTTCTCTTTTGAACATAGCCAAAAAAGTTAGGGTAAAGACCTAACTATAAGGCAAAATTGCTTAATTTAAGTTAGAAATTTATAACAAATATTATGGGTATTGTCTGATTCGTGCATTTCATTGCTGCACACTACAGAAACAATATCAACTTAACGTTAGGTAGCTATTCATCAGCACTAACATGTAACAAAGTTATTTCTTACAAATTAAGAGATATGGCTTTAAAGTTTTAGCACCATATGGAATATGAATACATTTACTTTCATTCCAGTTTTTCATTGCCAAAATCTATTCACTCGGTTAAATACTGATAGCCCAACAACTTATACTCACAACCATAGTTTATAATGTTTCATGCTAATGACATTGCTTGGAATACTTATCAATTTCATGTGTCGGTCTTTTGTACTATGATTTGCACACAATAATTTTAGTATCTTGATGCTTTGGAACCTGACTCGGATTTGTTGTGAGTAAAAAACTTAACTTATCCTAAAGTTATAACTACGGTTACTACTACTCAGTAAATAAATGTATGTTTTCCTTTATTTGCTATAGTTTAATTTTATTATTCATCAATTACCTTAAATTGATGCTATCGCTTTTGTAGTATGGCTAATAGCACTACATATTCTGATCCATAACAGTTTGAGGTTCAAAACCATGAGTACACTGGTAATTAAAAATGTAATTCTTTGATTTACATTTTTTGAATTTATTAGGTTGTATGATAAATACTAGGTGCATTATCTACAATTGCTAATGAGTACTAACTAATATTACTATCTATGGATTAATGTCCTAAAACATTGACTGCATAACACAAATATTTATTCCTAGTTTACAACCCTACCAACAACGTTTTTTTAATGTTCAATAAAATACAAACTAATATATTTCCGGCACTAGATCTAAAAATTATAACAAGATTTATTAAGTCAACTGTTATATTCCGGCACTAGATCTAAAAATTATAACAAGATTTATTAAGTCAACTGTTATAACAACCTTTCACAACTGATGTTATTTTACAGGAAGAAAACATAAACGGTGGGCAACCACATTGGCATAAGCAGCTCTAAACGATAATTCGTTTTCTTTCCAAACAACGTTGTTTATCCATGTTCTAAAACCATATGGTGTCTAGCTATTGATTTACTCTGGTAATTTATATCCATCATACCAATCATTCTCAAACCAGATGTTTTTAATTGTGCAATAATGTCCATCATATCAAATCTTTTATACATTCATTTGTCATTTTATTCAAATTAATTTTTCGCTCAGTACTACTGCCAATGGCAAGTCCTGCCATATCTAATACAACTTTCCATGGCTTGTTTTCTTTTAAGAAGACATTAATTAGTTAACTATTATTATTTTCTGTTTGTTGTTGCTATTTCTTCTGATATTTAGAATGGTTAACTTTTAACCTGGACAAGTCTTCTGGATCTTCATCTTATAACTTCACAGCGTTATCCATATTTCAAAATGCTACAAGTTTGACTGTTTGGTTGGATTTTTTTCATCTCTATTTTGTAGTAGGGTAGACTATAGTTATTGCTTTTCCTACAGAGAAATTTTTTTTTTGTTCATTCTCCTTGGTAACTTATTTTTCAATTTAACAAAAATGTCAATGGTGCACATTAATTAAAGTATTCTTCCATTTAACAAGTCCAAAAATGTTAATGGCAACTAATAGTACATTTAGTTGGTTGTTGAATTTGTATATTTAAGACTTATGTTCTCGCATCAGCCTATAGCACATTTTTCAGGAAAATGTGTAGAATTTATAAAAAGGACCGGAATATATGATTGCAATCTTGGAAGTAGATACCATCTATTCCAAATCAAAAAATAGTCATATGTACAAAACTATAACCACATGTTCAATTAAACTTGGTGCTAGATTTGTTGCATTATGACTTTATGCAAAAGTAATCAATCTTTTATATCGGCATGTAAAGTTAGGGTTCGATTTAGAGTCAAACTATTAATTTTCCATGTAAACATAACATAATATCTGTTTACCAAAAACTATAAATTGTTTATACGTAACCAACAAATTCGCATGTCTAGTAATATGAACTGAGTGCCAAATGAGCAATTATACGCATATTTTGTTTCATCGGCATGTAGCATCAGTTTGCATGAATTATTAGCATATATAATGCACACGATTGTTAGTCGTACAAATGACATTAGGATTACAAGGATCATCCCCATTATTGGTACCCACAACACATACATACATACATACATACATACATATATTACTTAATTCATGTTTGACTACAACTATTTCGTAAAACACTATGTGCATATAATGTGATTAACGAGAAACTTGACCAACACTTTATTTGTGCTACAAATTCATTTAAAAAATTTCTGTGTGGAAATGATTACGAATACTCATTATAAAGCTATCGTGTTATTCAATATAACAAGTTTTTCAAAATAATTCGTGTGCGTAGCACGGATTTGCACTCGTTATTCATAAATAGGTCGCTTGATGATGAGTGTTGTTGCAAATTTGACCACTAATTTCGAAGAGAACAGGTCCGGGTATGTCTTGAAATCTTTCTAGTATCCTAGATAGTGGTACCATGGATTATGTAGTTTATTCCTTAAACTTACTACAAATATACATACATCACCACATTTTCAGTTTCATTGCCAAATGGTCAAAATGCAAATGCAAATAAGTAGGCACATTAAATTCAAATTTAAACATAAAGTTGTCTAATGTGTGTTATGTTCCTTCTTTATTCGTAAATTTACTTTGTGTAAGCAAAATGACCAAAGCATTGAATGTTCAATCGCTTTCTTTCCTAACACTTGCATTTTACACTACTTGGCAACTAAGAAGATGATTGATTTGATGAGGCAATAATGGTCCCAACATTCTATCTTCTTTAACAAATAAAGCCCGCATTTCTAGTTAATAATGTGACCAATGATCTCAACCTTTGGCATCAAAGACTAGACCATCCCTCTCATTTGCCTATGAAGTTTCTAATTTATAACTGTAGTAATAATCATGATTTTAATAATTTTTGCAATATATGAACATTGGAAAAAAATAGTACTTCCATTTGGTTTTGGTTCCATTAATACTAAGCAAGCATTTAATTCAGTTTATGTTGATTCTTGGGATGCTTTCTACGTAATTTCTCTTACATGAAAATTTCATTTTCTTACCATCATTGATGATTTTACTTGTTATAAGTGGATTTTTTAATGCATCATAGATCTGAAACACAAAGTTTTCTTAGAAACTTTTTTCTTCTGCAAAAACATAGTTTTATACTCAAATTAAAAAAAATTGGGTTGACAATGGAAGAGGATTTCCTCCCATGATCAATTCTTCCATTCTCATGGTGTCCAGTTTGATCATACTTACGTTTTTACACCTCAACAAAATGGTGTTCCTAATCAAGATATATTGAGAAATGACATCGATGCACTAATTTAGATTAGTGTATGTAACGCTCTCCATACGATGGACAGTGATTGCTCATGATCGTTGGGGTCACCAAAGGGTTACACACTTGTGGTTGTTTAAATAATCACAAATAGACTCGACGAGAGTCTTCTATATGTTAATATAACTAAGTCAAAGTAGAAAATCTTAGGGTAATGACGTATAGTAGTTGTCAGATCTAAGGGTACTGTTGATTTTAAGTAGCTAGGTTATACTTTGATTATGGTTAAATACTTGACATGACCTTATTACGATCATAATTAGGTATACAATGAACTAATTGAAGTGAAACATTATCCAATAGAGAATTTGTTTTCTTCGTTATAAAATGTTAGTATCACTATAATTGGTAAAAAGTCAAAATTTCTTAAAAGAGCAGAACGATTAATCGATAAATATTATCGGATTAAACCAAGGACTTTAAAGTGACCAAAGAAATTAAATAAGAATATTAATAGAGTTTTTAACCATAAACTTAACTTTATATATCTAATTGATACACTGATGATGAAAATAATATATATACAAACTATCATTACTAAGTGAGCTTATTTTGGATCAAAATTTGGATTTTGCCTAAATGATCTGTAAGCGTTGAACTTAGCCCGATACCGTGCTTCAGCAAATTCCGTACATGCTTCAATATTTAAATTGTTTAAATATTGACTCAAGATTGAGTTCATACCAGAGAGTTAATACAACTGCGTTGTTAATTATTTTTGAATTCAACTAATGGTAAGATTAATTTAGAAATGCCATAAATTAATAATAAATTAATATGAACACTGTATTAATATTTTATGATAATTTTAGTTATTTATTTAAAGCTTAAAATAGATCAAAATGGTGTATAAAAGTTGTACATCAGATCGGTTGAATAATTAATCAACTGATTCAAATAGGAGTCAAGGACTTATTGACCATGCTTAGTCAAGCATAGGGCAGACCATGAATTTTGAGTGGGAGAGACTAGGCAGAGTCTTCTAGGGCAAGAGGAAAAGGGAAAAAGAAAGATATTGATCTCTAGCTATAAATAGTCCAGCCTCCGCATCATTTACTACACCTTTTTTTGAACACTCTAGCCTCCATTTCTACCAGTGGCGATACCTTGCAAACTGAAGTCGAGGAGATCGTGAAGCTCCAAGAGGAAATTTCAAAAAAAACGTGTTAGACTCTTAGCAAAACATCGACGGTGAAAGATACCTCTTCTAACTTGTTATTCAATATATATATGTACACTTATGTATGTATGTATGTATGTATATGTATATATATATATGTATGTATGTATATACAAATCATATTGTCCCATCATATACACTCGACCATGATTTTATTAAAAAAATGATAATTTCCGTATATATTTAATTTAATAATTAGTTTACATTAACCGTATATATGTTGAAAAAACTATTTTTGGCAATTAATTTGTTTTCCAGATCCATATTTGTGTGTGTGTATATGTATATGATAGAGTTGGTGGTATTCCCTATGGGCATTTATGTAATTTGTTACATATATCTAACTTGATAACCAATATTGTTCAAAATAAAAGGTGTTTTCTTTCTAGTATATACTTGATATAATATGTTATGTTAATTAATTAATTAATTTAATTTAATATATTTAATAGAAAATCCATAAATGGTATGTTTTGTGATAATAATTAAAATGCGTTGTAACCATGAGTGACAATAAAACATACATATCATTTTAAATATTCTTAGTCAAGATGTATCGAAACTGAATATCGATGCACCCGTTGAGACTGGAGTACGTAATGCTCTCCAAATTGTTAGGCAGTGTATTAATCATGACTGTTAGGGGAACTAAAGGGTTACGTACTAATAGTTATTGGATAAATATGGAATGACTCACTCTATAGTTTTCTATTGGTTAATAGAACTAAGGTCAAACAAAAACTATTGACATGGCAATTTTACACAATTCTCTTAACTTGAGAATACTATTGATCTTCAATATGGAAGCACCGCTTTGATTATAGTTAAATCGTGGCATGACATTCATCAACTCGAGTGAAAGCATTGAAAGTGAAAAACTATTCACGAAAGGATTCGTCTCCTTAGCTGTATAAGGTTTACGGTCAACTGAAGTCAACTCAAAGTCAAAATCTCTGGCAGAGTAGTCGGTTAGTAATAATTATTTTATTGAACCAAAGACTTTGTTTTTGGACTATAGAGTTGAATATGAACAACATTGGAATTTGACCGTTACCAAATTCCATAATTTCAAAGTGATATGGTGTTGACAAAGAGAATTGGTGTAAATAATCGTCACTACTGGGTAATGCTTTGTTGAGTTTCGGCATTCCCACGTTCCATACGCGTTCACTTCACCGTGTCTAGGCGGCATCAACGGTCAAAGTCTCCTATGCCGGTGTCCCAATTGAACATCGCTTCATCGCCTCCCATTAGGCATATAATCCAGTCTTGGAAACACATTGTAACAAAAGGAATCCCCAATGTTACGTGCCATCAATCCCATATACACCATGATTCTTTCAAATATCCTATGATGTGGGACTTATCCATTCAATCCACACCACTCCATTTACAATGCGGGTCATACCTAACAATCTCCACCTTGGAAAGCATTGCTCAAGTCACCTTAGAGTTACACTGAGTCCTTTTCAGAGTGGGATCAGGCTGCTACTCCGAGTTCATAAGTAGGGAGGGCAGCCGCTTAACCATATCTCCACCTTGACGAGCATCCCATGCTCAAGTCGTTCTTTGGAGCCATGCTTCGGTCATGTTGCATCATACTGGTCCCTCGAATCGTAGAGCTCTGATACCAAATGTTATGGGAATTCTAACTCGAGACCACTCAAATCAAAACCCTAAAATATAGTGGAAAACGAGATCGTGGTAAGAAGTGCAAAAATAACCAATCAATATCTCAATCCAAATCTCAGTCCAATCCAAAACTAATCACAATCACCAAACAAGTAATAGAGAAACAAAGCAATAATGATAAAATAAATCACATATCAATTTATAGTGGTTCCACTAATGTCTTGTTGGTGTACATCTACTTTGAGAGAGAGCCTTTATTAATACCAATGAGAAGAGCACACGAGATTGATTACAACGATCAATATTCAAATAAAATAGATTTGTGGAGAAGAAAATTAAAGAAAACTAGGTTTTGCTAAACCCTAGTTAATGGAGGGTAAAACCCTTAATTAAACCCTTGGAATCCTTAAGTCATGTTGCTTTAAATCCTGAAAATAGCTTATATAGTGAACCATCCTTCCATGACAAATACCTGATTTGCCCCTTGAAGCCCTACAAGCAAATTCACAAATTTTGGGCCGAAAAAATAAAACTGCACCACGTCAGACGTCTGTCACAACCTCTCGGATGTCTATTGCAACTTTCGGGCTGTAGTAAACTAACCGTCAGATGTATGAGGATTTATGTCAGACGTCTAACACAACTTTCAGCCTGTGCATTTTTAAATCACGATAACTTGAGCATCTGAGCTCCGATTCGCGCACCGTATTCATGGTTATCAAGCTATTTCGACCTCTTCAATTCACCATATAGTGTTATCAAAATTAAACGAACTTTGGTGTTGGTAGGTTGTTGTGGAAATGCCGAAATTAGATAATACCACAGGTAGTCGCTCTATGGTTAGTCCAAGTGGTGTAGCGCTGTATGTACGTGGATCGTACGTGGCTTCGGGATCACAATCGGTTATAGGCAAGTGGAATGGCGAGAATGATTTTGAAAAGTGGTAGTGGAAGATGAAAGCAGTTCTTAGGCGGAATCGAGTGCATCAGATAGTGTTTGATACACATTTGTTGTCGGCGGATATCTTGGATTATGAGAGAGAGAAAATGGAAGAGTGGGCATTCACTACACTTTAACTTGCTATGGGGAAGAATGTTATCTCTGAAATTAGTGGTAAGACTATCGCTAAGTGTATATGGGACAAGTTGGAGAGTTTTATATGAAAAAGTCACTAACTAATCGTTTGATCTTGTTGCGAACATTCTTTACCTATAAGATGGAGGAGGGTACTTCGCTAAAGGCACACTTGAATATCTTTGATGATTTGCCAATGAAGATGAAGGCGGTAGATTTGAAAATTGAGGAAGAACAAAAGACGATGATATTGTTATGTTCATTATCGGACCGTTATACGAGTTTCTCAAATAGTTTGATCTATAGCCGGGATACTTTGACTCTAGATGATGTCAAAACAGGTCTTCTTAGTGAGAAGTTGTGGGATCAAATGAAGGAGTTTGGTGATGAAAGTAGTGCGCTAGTAGTGGTCACGGTTTATTTATGGAGAAGGAGAGACATGAGAAGAAAGGGACCAGGGGCGTTCTAAATCACGAAAGCCCATTTGGAGAGGAAAGTCAAAAGAAAGAAATGACAAGTGCTTTATTTGTAAGAAACATGGTCATTGGAAGAATGAGTGTCCGGATAAGGAGAAGGTAAAGAAGGAAGTAGAATCTTCATCCGTAGAGGTGAAGAGTGGAGTTGGTGAGGGAGAATAGATGTTTTGACGGTGGTAGCATTGGAAGTTTCGGGTAGCGAATGTGTGCTCGATTCAGGGGCGTCTTATCATATGACGCCGAATAGCAATTGTTTTTCTTCTTTTGTCGACAAAGAGGGAAATTCAATTGTTATGGGTAACGTTGCTATTTGTAAGTCGAAGAGCATTGATTCCATGCAAATTCGAATGTTTGACGGAGTGGTTCGTACTCTCACTAATGTACGCTACATTCCGGGACTTCGGGAGGCTCTTATCTCTTTGGGGCAGCTGGATTCTTTTGGATGTAAGATCACTACCGAGAGTGATAGCTTGCGGGTTTCGAAGGTTGCGCTTGTGGTGATGAAGGGTGCTAGGACTCATGGAGTTTATTTGCTTCAAGGAGCGGCTATTGAAGGTGAAACTTGTATAGGAGTTGATAGTTCTCGTGGCTTGGATGCGACTAGGTTGTGGCATTTGAGGTTAGGTCATGTCTCCAAGAGGAGTTTGGATATTCTTCGGAAGAGTGAGATAATCGATGGAGAGAGTTTCAACAAGCTTGAGCTTTGCAAGGAATGTGTCATGGAAAAGCAAACTAAAGAGTCATTCGGTGAAGGAAAACATGATTCGAGAAGGGTTCTTGAGTATGTTCACATAGATTTTTGGGGACCGGCCCGGTAGCTTCTTTGGAAGGAGCTTGCTATTATATTTCATTCATAGATGATTTTTCTCGAAAGGTATGGGTGTATGTAATAAAGGCCAAGTCGAAGACATTTGCAAAGTTCAAAGCATGGAAAGCTCTTGTTGAGAATGAGAGTGGCAAGTCTTTGAAGATTCTAAGGTTCGACAATGGTGGAAAGTATGTTTTCGGAGAGTTCTTGGAGTTTTGCAAGCATCATGGTATTTGAAGGCATTTTACTACACCGGGAGATCCGCAGTCGAATGGTGTTGCGGAGAGGATGAACTGTACTCTACTTGAGAAAGCTCGATGTTTGAGATTGACATTGGGTTTGTCCAAGGAATTTTGGGACGAAGCTTTGTCAACCGTGGTGCATATTGTGAATTGAATTCCATGCTCGGCTATTGGTAACAAAATTCCGGAGGAAGTGTGGAAGGGAAAGAGCACTGACTTGAGCTATCTTCGTTTGTTTGGCAGTCCAGTTTATGTGCATGATCTGGGAAATGAGAAGCTTGAGCCTAGAGCTCTCAAGGGAATTTCGCTTGGTTATATGGGCGTGTAAAGGGCTATCAGATTTGGAATCCAGAAACGAAGAAGGTTGTGAATTCTCGTCATGTTACTTTTGATGAGTCGGCTTTGTTCTAGAAGAATGAGGGCTCATCGGATGTTCCAGATTTGGTTCATGGTGAATCAAAGGAGAAGGAAGTTATTCCCACCTTTCATCCAAGGAGTAGAATAGTTGAAGATGCTTGTGAGGAGGAAGCGGTTGATGTTATATCACATAGTTCATAGAGTGTCTCTAGTAGTGTTGGTGATGTACATGATTCTAGAGAGGATTCGGTTCAAGGTGGAGCCGAAGGGAGTTTGGGTGACAGTATTACTACTCGGTAGATCGACGTGCTATAAGGCTACCCGATAGATATGGTGATTGGAAATATCTTAGCTTTTGTGATAATTTTGACTATGCTCTTCATGTAGTCCAAGATGAGCCGATGGACCTTGATGGTGTCATGTAGTCGAGTGATAGCTCGAAGTGGATTTGTGCCATGAATGAAGAGATGCAATCGTTGATGAAGAATCAAACTTGAGGTTTGGCTCCACTTCCTAAAGGAAACCGTCTTATTGGGTGCAAATGGATATATAAGGTGAAGAATGATGGGAGATATAAAGCAAGGTTAGTAGCTAAGGAGTTTGCACAAAGGAAGGGAAAGGAATATGATGAGATATTCGCACAGGTTATGGGCCATACTTCAATCCGGATATTACTTGCTATATTTGATATTCACGACTTGCAGTTGGAGCAACTTGATGTGAAAACGGCCTTCTTGCATGGTGATTTGGATGAAGACATCTACATGGAGCAACCGAAAGGTTTTGTTGTAGATGATAAGTCAAATTTGGTTTACAAGTTAAAGAAATCACTATATGGTTTAAAGCAATCACCTAGACAATGGTACAAGAGATTCGATCATATTTTATGCTTGAAAATGGTTTTAATACAAGCACTAAGGATGATTGTGTATATTTCAAAAGGTTGGAAAATGATTGTTGGGTGCATTTACTCTTGTATTGGACGACATGCTCATTGCTTCAAAGGATAAGAATGAAATCAACAAGTTTAAACTGAGTTTGAAATCGAAATTCGAAATGAAGGATCTTAGAGAAACAAAGATGATATTGGGCATGGAAATAGAAAGGGACCGAAAGCGTTATGAGTTGAAATTGACTCAAAAGGAATACATTGAGAAAGTGCTTTGCCGGTTTAGCATGGAGAATGCAAAGGCGCCAAATACACCTTTACCTTTGCATGTGAAGCTTTCGAGTAAGGGATAGGGGTGGCAATGAGGTGGGTTGGGATGGGTTTTTTATGCCCCAGACCCGCCCCAGGCTTTTTAAACCCTGCCCCGAACCCGCCTCGTAGACCCGGTGTAGGTTTGAACTTTCACCCCGTACCCGAAACCTATACGGATCAGGGTAGACCCGCTCCACCCCAAGACCCGGTGAAGCGTTACATATTCATTCAAAATTATGTATTAATATACATATATTTATTTGTAAGGGGGATTATCACTAAATGATAAAATAAATATAAATATCAATGTGTTTACAATGATAAGTAAGGTAATAAGAATAAGATGTATGATAATGGTTCAAGAAAAACATGCATACATTATTATATAATTATTAGTGATGCAACTTAATATCATAAAAATTATATAACTTATTAAATGGAACATTAGAAAATCCATGTTATAACCGCTTATGTATAAAAGGATTAGTAAATCATCGTTATCGTAATAAAGCTATTTTATGAAATCTCAGTAGTGCGGTTCGATTTGGGGCGGGTCGGTCAAACCCCAACCCGACCCTAGACCCGGATCTCTTAAGAACGGATCATGGGTCTACCCACCTTGATGACCCAATAAGGCGGGTCTTGGCGGGTCAAAACAGGGGTGGGTCTACCGGACTTAGACCCTAGACCCGCCCCATTGCCATCCCTAGTAAGGGATCACCTATCTTGGAGAAGACAAGGCTTATATGGCAAAGGTGCCATATGCTAGTGCGGTTGGAAGTTTAATGTATGCTATGGTGTGTACAAGGACCGATGATGCAAATGCCGTTAGGATGATTAGTCGGTATATGGCTAATCCGGGGAAATCGCAATGAGAAGCTGTGAAGCTTATATTGAGATACCTTAGAGGTACATCATCTCATGGTCTTGTTTTTGGCGGTAGTGGGGAGATGAATTGCAAGTTGGTTGGTTATCATGATTCGGTCTATGCAATGATAAGGATCGGAGAAAGTCAACTTCCGTATATGGCTTCACACTTGGTGGTATGACCATAAGTTGGAGATCGAGATTGCAAACTGTAGTTGCATTATCCACTACGGAGGCGGAGTTGATAGCCGCAGTGGAGGCGGAGTTGATAGCCGTAGTGGAGGCGCCAAAGGAGGCACTTTATTTGAGGCGATTGTTGTGTGACTTGGGATTCGAGCATGATAGTATCGATGTTTGATGTAATAGCCAGAGTGTTATTCAATTGGCGGAGAATATGGCATTTAGCTCACAGACTAAGCATATTGAAGTGAGAGAGTCATTTTAATAGCCATGGATGAAGATAAGCTAGTATATCTTCCGAAAGTGCACACAAAGGATAACGTGGCAGATATGTCCACTAAAACATTGCCGGTTGGGAATTTCGAGCATTGCTCGAACTTGATTTGCTTGAGAAAGTGCTAGGTGCCACAAGGGGGGATGGTACTGTTGAGGGAGGAACTTGGTTATGGATGATGAAGAGTATCGGTGAGAGATTGTGGTTATATCTTCTTGGTGAGTACTAGTTTATACTCGTTAGTACTTTGTATTTTGGTGAGATGGTTTCGAATTTAGGTGCTTTCAAAATTTCATTAGCGGACGGGGGCTTTTCCTAAGCTCGTTGATGGAGTGCAATGGGCTGTGGCTTTACCGGAGCTCATTGAGAAAGCATTCAAGCTTATTTGGTTGAAAGTATAAGTGGTGATAGTTTGGTACCATCGGTTGTTGGTGATGGAGATAGATATAGTGTCGAGGTGGAGTGTTGAATTTTGAAGACACTATATGGTGACTTGAAGAGGTCGATAATAGCTTGATAATGGTGAAAACGGCGCGCGAATCGGAGCTCGAATGCTCAAGTTATCATGATTCAAAGATGCATAGGCTGAAAGTTGTGTCAAATGTCTGATAGAAATCCTTAGACGTCTGACAATAGGTTTACTACGGCCCAAAAGTTGTGACAAATGTCCGAGAGGTTGTGACAGACGTCTGACGCGGTGCAATTTTGTTTTTTCGACCCATAATTTGTAAATTTTCTTGTAGGGCTTCAAGGGGAAAATTGGGTATTTGTCATGGAAGGATGGTTCACTATATAAGCTATTATCAAGATTCAAAGCAACATGACTTAAGGATTCGAAGGGTTTAATTAAGGGTTTTATCCTCCATTAACTAGGGTTTAGCAAACCCTAGTTTTCTTCAATTCTCTTCTTCACAATTCTATTATATTTGAATATTGGTCATTGTAATCAATCTCTTATACTCTTCTCATTAGTATTAATAAATGCTTTCTTTCAAAGTGGATGTACACTACCAAGACATTAGTGTAACAATTATAAATCGTTGTGTGATTTATTTTATCGTTATTGATATGTTTCTCTATTGCTTGTTTGGTGATTGTGATTGGTTTTAGATTGATATTTGGATTGAGATATTGGTTGGTTGTTTTTGCACTTCTTACCACGATCTCGTTTTTCATTGTGCTTTGGGGTTTTGATTTGAGTGGTCTCGAGTTAGAATTCCCATAATACGCTTAAGAAAGTAAATTTAGATTTTACCGAAACCAAATAAATTTGGCTAAAATGTAACGCCACCTCTAAGTGACGTGTGAACATTAATATTCGAATAGTTCGATATTAACCGCTGACCAAATTCACACCTAACGGAGTCACACAACTGAAACGTTGAATACTCTTTTGATCAAACGATTTGATTAATTTCTAATTATTGTAAATTAATCAAATTAATTAATATCTATGAAATATTAATTATAAAATTTTATTTTGATTTGATGAACAAGTATTTTTGAATATGTTTGTAATAGCTATAAATATATTAATCGACAAACGATATTGATACGCTTTTAAATTAGATTTAAATGCAATATACGTTGTTCAAGCTTTAATTGGGTTTGAAGTCCATGTGGGGACTAGTGTGTTTGGGTATGATGGAGAATGATGGGTGTGGCCATTTGATGGAAAATAAGGGACTTGATTTGATAAGACAAAAGAAGAGAATGGGTAAGATAGAAAAGTGGATTTGGATCACAACTTATCTCCCAATTCTCTTCTCTATATAAGCATCATCATCCTCACTCATTCACTACTGAAGAAAGCCTCCATCGAGTTTAAAACTTGTAGCATAAAAAGCATCAGTTAAACCAACTCAAAATCATCCATAGTAAAGGTGAGAAGGTTATGTAAGATCACAACCCAAATCTATGCATTATTAGGGAGAGAAGGCTAAAAAATATCCAACAATTATAATGATCAGGATTCATTGGTATGTGCAAAATACTTTGCCAAACTGTACCAAACTATACCTGGAATTGAAGTTCATGATTATTGCCCATTCAACTAAATAGAACCCAAACGCTTCAACATCAAAATAAAATCATATTGCACTAAAAAAATTCATACTTTTTTTAGTCCAAATAATATTTAAGTAAAAAATACCAATGAATAAAATCTTCAATTATCTTCAACATGGTATCTGATCGGCGTTCTAACTTCAGATGTTAATGTCATTTTTTCCGTTATAAATTTTTTCTTTTACTCTCTCTCTCTTCCCTTGTTCATTTTCACCATCACCAAAATCCAAAAACAGCACAACTCCACCTCATCATTGAAATTGACTGTCTACTCTAACGCTGATTATGGTAGCGAATCCATAGATCGCAAGTCGATTATTTGATTTTGTGTCTTTCTTGGCGATTCTCTTATATCTTGGAAGAGTAAGAGGCAATCTGTTGTTTCTCATTCTTCAACTGAATTAGAGTATCATGCTATGACATCCACTACCAAAAATATGGGATGCCTCCTTTAGTTCTTACTTCTATGTTTTGTAACAATAAGAGCGCTGTTCAGATTTCTCGCAACTCGGTTATTCATGAACGGAGCAAACATATTGAGATTGACTGTCACATCATACATCATCATCTTAAGAAAGACGTTATTACTCTACCTTTCGTTCTCTCTTCCATGCAGATTACAGACCTCTTTACCAAGTCACATTTAGTTTTGTGTTTTCAATTTTAGTTGATAAACTCTCGAAAATTATCGCCGTCGCATTATGAATTTAAAGAGAATGTTAAAAGATATTTATTATATGTTAAAAGCTAAATCAGAGATATTTCAATATTCAGGTTTTCTCTTATTACAATAGTTTTTCTATTGTACAATTACTTAAGCTCTAATGAATGTGGCTATAAATAGTTGGTTGTGAATTGTATAACATTATCAAGTAGTAATAAAGTATTCCTGTACTCAATAAATCAAATCTTTAATTATCTTCGACACCATCAAAATTCGACACATTTGGTGGACAATATCACGGCGATCGACAGTACAACACCGACACTGTTAGGTGACACATTTTTTGTCGAATTTGAATACTAGTAAATAGACAGTAGAATACACATAAGTAAAATGAAAATGGGGTAATATGAATTACATAATGAAGTATATTTATCGCCAGTTATATTTTATTAGCTTGATGAAGAAGATTGATTGTTCATCAACATCGTATTTTAATAAAATAATATTTTCATTGTCTGTCATGTTAGCTGTATCAAAATAGAAGAGTTACGAAAGATTAGGTAAAATTCATAACCAAACGCGCATTGACTTCAAAACAGCTTCATTGTCTGTCATGTTACCATGCCACTCCTCCTTAGCATCTCCACAGTTGATGTAGCGATAAAGTTGGCATTGTATGGCTCTACAACAATCTCATAAACCTTTGGAGATTGGAACACTACTCTGATATTTGAGATGGACAGAGTCCCCATTCTGAACCCTCTACCATCTTCAAGAAAATAGCATTCTTTGAAACCTGTAATGCACAAGTTTATATCAGATGGGAAAAAACCATACCTAACCATAAAATAAATTTTAAAAACACAAATGTGCACGGATACCAGTAACCAATACACCAACGAAAATATGAAGACAACACATCCTGCTCATAAATGATAAGAGCTCCTAAAAAGTCAGAAATGTGACGGCTAATATATGTGAATATTCTACAAACAACAAAAATTTTATAAATTCTACAAATTTTGTATTGGATGGAATAACTATTAAGTGTTGTGATTATTTTTGTTAAATATCTCAAGATAATATTTCGATCTGCTGCATTTTTTTACAGACTATATACGGAAATAATAATTATCGCAATGAACTAAACTTCAACAAAATATGTAAACAAAGAATAGGATACCAACGGTAAACAAATTCAGCTACTTATAATTGTATGTACTAGCAAAGTAAACTTCTTTCATTACATTGTTTGATATAATCTCTTAACTCACTGTATAGGCAAAATGAAGTTGTTTTGTTTCTCTTACCCTGAAATAGTAAAAACTCCTAATTAAGGTCAGTTTTGATAAATAATCGAAGATGTCCTTTAGTTGTATAATAAAACATTGATGGTAAGGAAAGAAGCATAAATGAAGATTAACATAATCAAATGACTAAAATAGATAACCTGACAATGATAGAGGAAGTCCAACCCTCATATCAACATAAAATAGATGGCAGAATCAAGTTTCAATGCCAATATTTTTTGATATAATCTCTTAACTCATGTATATGCAAAGACAGTTTTCACAAATGCTGAATCTACCAATCAAGAGTATAATAAAAAGTACTCTCATGATATGTTGTGGGTTTCATCTTGGTGATACCTTTCGAAGATAATCTATATGCCGGTTAAAAAATCAAGGATGTTATATAAAGAGTGGATTTTGGACTTCATTTTCCACTATAATTGGTTTCAAGGGTAATGTACAGATCCATAACATATATCTCTAATCTCTTAAAACATCCATCATACTGGTTCCATTTGTAATCTTGATGTAAAACTGACCTCATTAGATCACGTGCCATATAGACGAGTTATTCATATAAATGAGATAAGTTTTGTTAAGTGTGGCTTGTATTGTGGGTGCATTGGTTGGACGGATAAGTCTCACGTCGCAAGAAATATAACGTATAACGTGGTATATGTATGAGATTGATGACACGTAATATTGAAAATTCCTTTTGTTACAAGTAAGTGTTGCCAAGACCATGCCGTCACGTTGAAAGCTTCGTTAGGTAGCGTCATCACACATAATGAAACCCTCGTACATGGGATGTGCTGGAGTGCCGAAACCCAACAGTTTCCAAGGTATATTTTACACCTCTTTCGTGCATTTGATTTAATTACCTTAGACTACCCACACCAACGACAAGCACTGGTTCCATGATGTTTAAATTTGAATTAAGTTTGTAAACTTAAGGCTATATAAAGCTGTGACTGAAGTTAAATAAAGCATCAAGAGAAATTATAAAATCTACATGGTATCTGCACATAACTTAAACATTCAGTCATTGTCTTCTTCCCTTTACGCATTATACGTGCTTGAGATTTGGATGTACATAGTTTTTCTATGGCTGTCCAAACTGTTAGAGAGGTCTTGTGTCTAGCTAAAATAGGCTCGGGTAGAGATGAAAGAAGCCAACCAAAAAGGACTCGGTATTGTCGTTGCCAAGCATCATATTCGGGATTAGGTAAATAATCGACTTTCTTGGCCGTGGGGCATGGATAGCTGCCATCAACGTACTTCATCAATTTGTAGCCGCACAGAAGTGGGAGGAACTGAGCACACCAAAGCACATAATTTGTGCTATCAAGTTTCACTGATACGATTTGGCGTATGTTGCTGGTGGGGATCAAAGCAAGGAAGGAGGATGGCAATGCTTTCATTTTGCACAGGAGGATCTAGATGACACAGGCTCCTCTCATGCATGTGTTCAGTCACTCACTCATTCAATCGTTGTACTCCTCTTTTGCAATCAAGGACCTCAGGCCTTTGAACTATTTTCTTGGTACTGAGGCTATACACACATCTACTGGGCTGTTTTTGTCTCAAAGGAAGTATATCGATGATATTTTAGAATGCACCAAGATGATTGGTGCTCGTCCGGTCTCCACTCCACTTGATACGTAGAACAAGCTATTAATTCATAGTGGTAAACAAGTCATGGATCCTACGCTATATCGCAGTGTTGTTGGTGCATTACAATACCTTACATTTACACGTCCAGATAGTTAAATGAAGTGTGTTTCTCATCTCCAGGTTATTAATCCGTATCAAGTTCAACCCTTCATCCAGGCCATTCATTCCATCCAACGGCAGATCATCATCTCAAATTTGTTTTAGATTACGGGCTAATATATTTAGGCCCAATACACTTGTATATAAATGTTGCTTTCTGTTTAAACATTGTATCTGAATCATTTTCTTGTATCTGATTATAAAAGCAATATACATTCTCTCTACAAAATATTACAAATCAAAACATTCATATCAATTCACTTTTCCAACTTGGTATCAGAGCAGTGTATACGCTAACTGCATCGATCATATTAGCGAGTCCATCAGAAAAGTTTCATCACGTGGACTCCTCTCATCAAGAATTCGGAATTCCTTCATTTGAGAGTTGTAGCTGTTCTCTAATAAACAGTGCCTCGCCAGAATCTTAGTCTGGCTGCATCAGTTTATCAAAGAAAGCAAAATTCCATACTTTAAAGAGCAAACTGATCAAGAACATCAAGAAAATTTTCCAGTTGAATCAAGGGCACAGTGAAAACTCATCAGAAAGCAACATTTACAAGAAATCATCATTCAAGTCCTCAGAATACCATCAAGATTCAACACAGGGAAATTTCTTGAAAATTCTCAATTCAAAGAAAGCTTCAGTTAGGAATTTACATACCCTTTTCTTCAGATTTTGCAATCGGTGTGTTCATCATGGCCAATCAAGACGATGCCACAAGCCCACAATTCTCTAGCTCAAGAGTTTCTCAAAGCCAGCCACAATCTGATCCAGTGAATGATCTGATGAAGGCAATCATCAAACCCCAGAGCCAGATGATATCCATTCAGCTGGATGAATCAAATTTCCTGCTCTGGAAATTGCAAGTAGAAACATCAATTAGAGGATATGGGTTAGAAGATTACATTCTTGGTACAAGAATAACACCACCAAAATTTGTTAAAAATAATGAAGACAAACTGGTGCCTAATCAAGAATATACTGCACATCAAAGGCAAGATAGCCTTGTATGTGCATGGATGATGTCATCCATAAGTGCATCTATTCTGCCTCAACTCATCGGATGCAAAACAGCCCAAGAAGTTTGGACAACAATTGAAAGAAATTTCACTTCACAATCATCTGCAAGGATCATGCATCACAAAAGACAATTGCAGAGTATCAGAAAGAATGACATGACAATGAATGAATATCTGCTTAAAGTCAAAAACCTATGTGATCAATTAGCTTCTGTTGGGCACAAAGTTCCTGAATCTGAACATGTACTACATATAATCAGTGGTTTAGACAATGAATATGAAGTTGTTGTGGCTATCATCTCCACTATGGAACCAACACCATCCTTACAGTTTGTATACTCTACCCTTCTCTCTCATGAAGGAAGGATAGAACACAACAAAAGTATGAGTTCAGATATCTCTGTCAACTACACTTTCAACAAAGGTAAACAAAATTCAAATACAAAAGGACAATACAATAACTTTCAAAGAGGTGGATCAACAGGCAGAGGAAGAAGAGGAGGCAGAAGCAACAACAACAACAAAATAAGGTGCCAGATATGTGAGAAGTATGATCATGGGGCAAATAAATGCTATTTTAGATTCAACAAAAACTACACTCCCTCTCAACAAGGTAGCAGTTCAAATGTAAATCTTGTCACTACACCAAAAGACAGCAGCTCAACTCAAACAGAAATTCTAAATACTGAAACTACAACAAATAATGATGCTGGTGACGACTGCTGGTACCCAGACTCAGGGGCTACTAATCATGTGACCAACAATCTCAACAATCTGAACTTGGAAAACAAAGAGTACAAAGGTACACAAAATCTTTTTGTTGGTAATGGTAAAACAGTACACATTACACACACTGGAAATGCTAGTTTACATGGACCCAAACAACAACTTCTGTTGAAAAACTTGCTAAGGGTTCCCTCAATTAAAAAAAATTTAATGAGTGTTTCCCAATTTGCAAAGGATAATAAAGTCTACTTTGAATTTTACCCGACACATGCATAGTTAAAGATATACTAACACAAGAAATTATCTTGCAGGGTAAAGAAAACAATGGATTATACAGATTTGATTTTTCAAATTCACAAATTTAGAATAGGGAAAATACTCATGTATTGAATGTTGCTAGTGATACTAAAAACTGTAGTAAGTTCGAATTATGGCATCGCAAACTGGGACATCCCAGCATAAAAATTGTAAAACAAGTCATGAGTAGTAATAAAATTTATTCTAATGATAATCCTGATTCATATTTTTGCACCTCTTGCCAATTGGGAAAGAGTCATAAATTAGCATTTCCAGATTCTCACACATGTTACACAAGACCCCTTGAATTAATTGCTAGTGATCTATGTGGGCCGGCACCTATCAGTTCAGATTATGGTTACAAGTATTACATATCTTTTATAGATGCTTATTCAAGATTTGTTTGGATATACATGCTAAAGTCTAAGTCTGAAACTAGTAATATAACAATACAATTCATCAACAAGGTTGAAAACATGACTGGAAATAAGGTGTGTACATTTCAGTCAGATGGTGGAAAAGAATTTTTACCTTTAAAAAATTATTTTGAAAAGAAAGGTATTAATCATAGGACCACATGTCCATACACCTTTGAACAAAATGGAATTATTGAGAGAAAACATAGACATATTGTAGAAACTGGATTAACTTTACTAGCACAAGCTTCTATGCCTCTAAAGTTTTGGCCAGTTAACACTGCTGTGCACTTAATAAATATACTACCCACAAAGATTCTTCAATTCAAGTGTCCTCAAGAAGTGCTAACTAAAGTTAAACCAGATTATGAGCACTTAAAAATATTTGGATGTCAATGTTTTCCTTATTTAAGGCCTTATAACACACACAAATTAGACTTCAGATCTACTCCCTGCACATTCTTAGGATATAGTAACAAACAGAAGGGGTATAGGTGCTTAGACAACAAAGGAAAAATATATATATATCCAGACATGTAAGATTCAATGAGCAGATATTCCCATACAGTAGTACAGAAATTAAAACTACTGAAAAAGTAAGGAATCCAAGATTCATGATTCCTAATCTACCTGAAGAGATTGAGATACAGCCCTCAGTTCAGCCCCTAAGGGATGAGACCATCACAAATTCTCAACACATCATGGCTGGCAGACAATCAGGTCAAGAGCAGGCTGCAAATAAAGATATTAGCAACAATCAGGATGCTCAAAGTCAAGGAACTTGCAGCTCAAGTCATGATCAAGTCATCAGTGATGATACTATGAGCTGCAGTAACAACAACTCTGATAGCATTGTCAGGAATAACATCAATGTTCACCCAATGTTAACTAGAGCAAAGTGTGGTATCTATAAACCAAAAATTGTGAACAACACTGTTGTTCACGAAGAACCCTCTTCCTACATAGAAGCTGCTCAAAATAATAATTGGAGAGCAGCTATGCAGGAAGAGTACAATGCTCTAATCAACAAAAAAACTTGGGATCTGGTTGAGAGACCAGAAAACAAAAATATAATTGGATGCAGATGGACTTTTAAATTAAAGAAAAATGCAGATGGTTCAATTTCTAAATATAAAGCAAGGTTAGTTGCTAAGGGGTATTCACAACAGCATGGATTTGATTTTTCAGAAACTTTTTCTCCTGTTGTGAAACCATCCTCGATTAGAGTTGTTCTAACCATTGCTTTAAGTAGAAATTAGAGCATCAAACAATTAGATGTTAATAATGCTTTTCTCAATGGTGTTTTGCAGGAAGAAGTATTTATGGAGCAACCAGAAGGGTTCACACAGAAATCTAACAAACAACAAGTGTGCAAACTTAATAAAGCTATCTATGGCTTAAAACAAGCTCCAAGAGTTTGGTTTGATAAGCTCAAGTCAACTCTGATGAAATTTGGCTACAAATCATTAAAATCCGACAACTCCATATTTACTAAGATTAATGATATTGCTACCACTTATATCCTAATTTACGTTGATTTTGTGATTACAGGAAGCAGTGTGCAGGAAATTGAAAAAATCACTGCAATTCTCAACTCAGAATTCTCAATCAAAGATCTGGGTGATCTAAATTACTTTCTAGGAATTGAAGTTCAAAAAATCTCAAAATCAGAAATACATCTTAATCAAAGGAAGTACATTTCAGAAATATTAACAAGAGCTAAAATGGATAAAGCAAATCCCTTACCAACACCAATGATTACAAATCATCAACTATCAAGATATAAGGGTGAAGCAATTCAAAATCAAAAGCAATACATGAGTATAGTGAGTGCACTTCAATATGTGACTATAACAAGGCCAGACATATCATTTTGTGTTAATAAAGTCAGCCAGTACATGCAAAACCCATTAGATAATCATTGGAAAGCTGTCAAGAGAATACTCAGATATCTCAAAGGAACTATAAATCAAGGTCTCATCTTAAAATCAAGTCACACACTCAATATAAATGCTTATGCAGATGCTGACTGGGGTACAGATACTGATGATAGAAAATCAACATCAGGTTATTGCATTTATTTAGGGAAAATCATGTATCATGGAGTGCAAGAAAACAAAGCACGGTGTCAAGATCGAGTACAGAAGCAGAATTTAGGTGTGTGACAAGTGCGGCAGCTGAAGTTATGTGGTTAGAGTCACTGTTAAGTGAACTTAATATCAAGCCAAACAAAAAGGCAACAATTTGGTGTGATAACGTTAGTGCTATATCCCTAACTTCAAATCCAGTTCTTCATTCAAAAACCAAGCATATTGAATTAGATCTCTACTTTATCAGAGAACAAGTAATCAAAGAGAAGTTAAGGATTGGATACATACCAATGCAGCACCAAAAAGCAGATATACTTACAAAGCCACTGTTAAAGCCAAACTTCACAAAATTAAGAGAAGAGCTCAACGTTGACGAAGCCAATCCTAGTCAAAGATCTCAAAGAGCTATCTTCATTCCAGAATGAATAGAATGAATATGTATTTTACAGGTGGGTATCGAATTGCAATCTGGAGAAAAAAGGAAAGAGGAGCCGCCATTTTTCTTTCTTTCTTAAGCAAACCCTAGTTCGGGTTTGAAGGGGGGAGTTAAATGAAGTGTGTTTCTCATCTCTAGGTTATTAATCCGTATCAAGTTCAACCCTTCATCCAGGCCATTCATTCCATCCAACGGCAGATCATCATCTCAGATTTGTTTTAGATTACGGGCTAATATATTTAGGCCCAATACACTTGTATATAAATGTTGCTTTCTGTTTAAACATTGTATCTGAATCATTTTCTTGTATCTGATTATAAAAGCAATATACATTCTCTCTACAAAATATTACAAATCAAAACATTCATATCAATTCACTTTTCCAACTCAGATGTATCCTTTGCTCTTAAGTGTGTGTGTCAATTCATGCAAGATCCATGTGAAGATCATCGAGACGCTGTCAAGAGGATCCTATGATATCTTAAAGGTACCACTGAATTTGGAATTTCCCTAAGAGCTGCACCGTCACTACACTTATGTGCGTACTCTGATGCCAATTGAGCTGGCTGTCCCGATTCTCATTGTTCTACCAGTGGGTTTTGTATATTTTTTGGCAACCATCTTATATCATGGAGTGCACGCAAGCAAACCACTGTTTCTAAATCTAGTAAAGAGAGTGAGTATCGTGCTTTGGCTACAGCTACAGCAGAGCTCATATGGATTGGATCTCTTCTTGAAGAACTTGGTGTTTGCACTGATGTTATTATACTTTGGTGTGATAATTTGGGAGCAACGTAGCTTACTGTTAATCTAGAATTTCACTCCCACACTAAGCATGCCAAGATAGACAATCATTTCGTGCGTGAAAGAGTAGTTCATAAGCAGTTGGATGTTCATTTCATATCCATTAAAGACCGGGTTGCAGACATACTAAGGGGTTGAGTACACAGCACCACGCTTTTCTTCAAGACAAGTTGACCGTCAAGATGGACCGACGGTCAACTTGTGAGAGCGTATCAACAGTACATGACTTTGTTAAGTCATTCATCAAATATTTACTCTTAATCTCTTTATTTGCTGAGTAATTTAAACTGGTTCTGAGATGTTTAAATTTGAATTAAGTTTGTATACTTAAGAGCAACTCCAACAGATCCAACATTCTCGAATCCGCACCCAAAAACAACCCCAACAAAGCGCGAGAATCCCCGATAGTGCAAAAAGGTGGGGCTTCGGCTCAAGAATTTGGTATTGGGTGAGGCGCTTGTTCAACAGGCGCCTGGTGAACAGGCGCCTGACAACAGAGCGCATGTTGCATCCAGGCGCCTGATGCCCAGGCGCTTGTTGAACAGGCGCCTGGCCCCATTTCCGTTGTGGAAATGAGGCCTCCAACATTTCGGAGTGCGAAAAATCCAATTTCCGCACTCCGAACTGTTGGAGTTGCTCTAAGGCTATATAAATCTGTGACTGAAATTAAATAAAGCATCACGAGAAATTATAAAATCTACATAAACTTCTAAAAGAAAAAAAGGAAAAAAGAAAAAGAAAAAAAAACTTGGTAAGTATCAAAGGAAAAGAAACAGGAACCCATATAATTTCCACATTTAACTTTATTTCTTTCTTGATTCTAGATAATTTGTTAACTAAAAGTTAGTAAGCTTAGAATTTCTCAAAGACTTACCTCTCAACATATAGCAAAAGCCTGTCTAGGATGAAAAAAGTTAACAGAATTCAGTAATAAAAATGTTTAATTTAAACAATTTTTATTAAAAGTTCATAGCAGTGTTAATCCAAAATGCAAGTTATACCAGTTCAAACTCGATAAAATAAAACTGTGAAGAGTGAAACAAAAAAAATGAGAAAACCACATGTGAGGCTGGAAACTTCTCTTCAACTGTTTATATTTTATCGTGTCTGGAGCCAATGTACTCAGCATTGCTTGTGTATATTACCATCTAATGTGTTGCCAGCGTCCTCAAATGAATTATTACAATACTTTGATATTGTAAAAGTCTTGTATTATTGAATTGATAATATTCAGATTAGATTACAAGATACAATAGGCAACAATATTTATACAGAACAAAGTAAAATGGGCTTAAGGCCCAGATGGAGGCATGCTATCCTATTCACAGCTAGGAAAAGATGTGAGCCATTGATCTGTTTGAACGGTCACGATTTGGTTTGCTTGATGGTTCGGATTGATAAATCTGTGTTAGTTACTTTATTATGCTCCCTCAAACCAAACTAGGGTTTCATACTTCTTTCTCTTCCATGGCGGCTCGGCTAACACTGAGTTCATCTCTGAAACGAGTAAAGTTTCTGGATTAAATAGCCTTAGTTAAAACATCTGCGCGTTGATAGAGAGTGGGAACATGTTGAATTTGTAGCTTTCCAGTTCCTGTTTGTTCACGAACAAAGTGAAGATCAATCTCTAAATGCTTCGTTCTCGAGTGCTGAATGGGGTTCATGGATAACGATATGGCACTCAGATTATCAACCCAAATTATTGGCTTCTGATTGATCTCGAACCCTAATTCTTTGAGTAAGGTGCTAATCCATATAATCTCAGCCGTGGTGCTTGCAATGGCACGGTATTCTGCCTCCGTGCTTGATCTCGAAACGGTGGCCTGCTTTTTGGTGCACCAAAAAATGGGATTTTTACCGAGGAAAACACAGTACCCAGTGATGGATCTTCTGTCATCCAAGTCGTTGGCCCAATCCGAATCACTGTAAGCATGTAAACTTAAATTTCTGCAAGGTATTAATCTTAACTCATAATCAATTGTCCCTTTAATATACCGTAGAATACGTTTGACTGCACACCAATGTTCGTTAGTTGGGGCTTGCATATATTGGCATACCTTGTTAACACTAAAACTGATGTCGGGTCTAGTGATAGTAGCGTATTGAAGAGCCCCAACAATACTCCTGTATTGTTTTACATCCTCAACGTGTTCACCTTTGTTCTTTCTTAGTTGAAGGTTGTTGGTCATAGGAGTGGGAAGAGCTTTAGCCTTATTCATGTTAGCTCTAACTAGAATGTCAGACATGTATTGTTTTTGTGATAGAATGATGCTTGAATCTGCTTGCCTTTGAATTTGTATGCCCAGAAAGTAGTCTACATCACCCATGTCTTTTATGGCAATTTGTTTGTCCAAGTACTTTATGACTAGCTCTATTTCTTGTTGATCATCACATGTGATAAGAATATCATCAACATAAACTAAAATGTAGATGCTATTACCCTTTTCTCTTCTAGTATAGAAGGAGTTGTCAGATTTAGTGGCAGTAAATCCTAATTTGACTAGTATGCTTTTCAGTTTCTCATACCAAGCCCTTGATGCTTGTTTTAAACCATAAATGGCTTTATGTAGTTTGCATACTTTACTGCTGTTGGCTTCAGTGCTGTAACCTTTAGGTTGCTGCATATACACTTCTTCCACCAAGTCCCCATTTAAGAATGCATTGTGAACATCTAATTGTCTTATCTTCCATTGCTTATGCATAGCAATGGTTAGTATAATTCTGATGGTGGTTGGTTTAATGACTGAAGAAAATGTCTCTTTGAAGTCAAATCCAAATTGTTGGGTATATCCCTTTGCCACAAGCCTGGCCTTATACTTGATGATACTGCCATTAGCGTCTCTTTTAATTTTGTATGTCCACTTGCTTCACACAATATTCTTATGCTTTGGTGGGTCAACTAAGGTCCATGTTTGATTTTTAATTAGGGCACTATATATTCTTCATCCATGACTTTTCTCCATTTTGTGTTTCTAATTGCTGTATCATATGATGTTGGCTCTATCTCAACAAGTTGGGTGCTGTATGCTTTGGGTTTAAAAATCCCACTCTTTGATCTGGTAATCATGGGATGTTGAATAGTGGATGAATGTGGCTCATGATGAACATCATTTGTTTCACTTGTCATGTCTTCATTGTTATGACTTTGTTGAGGATTTTCTTCATGTTGTTCATGGTTTTGATCTTGTTGTGTGTCTATTTGCTGATCCTCTTCATGCTGTAGATTGTCTGTAGTTGCATGTTTATTAAGTCCACTTGCTGCTGTACCTTTTTGAGCTTGAACTTCTGTGCTAAACCATTCTGACAGATCTGATATGTGACTTGTGATGGCTTGGTTTGCATCAGTTTCTTGATTATGTTTCTCCTTTTCTATAAAAGGAAAAACATCTTCATTAAAAACAACATGTCTAGAAATGTAAGTTCTGCCTTGATCATCTAGACATATGTATTTCTTTTGATTATGTGCATATCCTAAAAAAATACATTGGCTAGATCTTAGGCTTAACTTATGTTTGTTACAGGGTCTAAGGTAGGGAAAACACAAGCATCCAAAAGTCCTTAAAAATTTATAATTTAGTTTAATGCCAAATAACTTCTCAAAAGGACAAACTTGGCTTAACACTCTTGTTGGCATTCTATTAATAAGATAAACTGCTGTGACAAATGCCTCTCTCCAATATTTCATTGGTAAGCCTGCTTGCGACAAGAGTGTTAATCCAGTTTCTACTATGTGTCTGTGTATTCTCTCAACCAACCCATTTTGTTCTGATGTGTGGGGACATGTTACTCTATGTATGATTCCATTCATATCAAAGAAATCCTTTAAGGTTTTGAATTCCCCCCCACCATCAGTTTGTATGATTTTCACATTGCTATTAAGTTGTTTTTCAGTGCAAGTAATGAAATATTTTATAGCATTACATGTGTCTGATTTTGCCTTTAAGAAGTATATCCATGTATATCTTGTGTGTGCATCAACAAGAGATAGATAATACCTGTCTCCTTTGGTGGAATTATGTGGTGATGGTCCCCACAAGTCTGCAACAATCAGCTCTAGTGGCTTTTTATAGATAGTTTCAGAATTTTGAAAAGGTAACTTGTGACTTTTGCCAATTTGACAGTGTGTGCATATAGATAAATTGTTAGGGGATGAAAAAGAAATTTTATTACTGTTCAACACTTGCTTAACTACATCATAGCTAGGATGCCCTAATTTGCAATGCCATAGGAAAATATCATCATGTTTGTTATGATTTAAGCTAGTACTATTACACCATACAACACTATTACAAATATTTTCGTTTCTCATATTGCAGAACTTGTATAGGCCTTGTTCCAGTTTACCCTGTAACAATATATTTTTGGTTAGCAAATCTCTAACAAGACAAAACTTGGGATGAAACTCAAAATATACATTATTTTTCTTAGCAAATTGAGAAACACTGATTAAATTCTTTTTGATACTTGGCACTCTTAATAAATTATTAAGGTAGAGTAGCCTTGTAATTTTTATAGTGCCTGTCCCTATGTGAGATATATTTGCAGTTTCACCATTACCCATTAAAACAGAATTTTTACCTGTGTAGCTTTTGTTTCCCAAATTGAGATTTTGCAAATTGTTGGTGATATGATTTGTGGCTCCTGAATCTGGAAACCATTCAGCTGTATTGATGTCATCAGTCTTGTCATCACCATCCCCTGAGTTATCTGTAGTTTTCTTTGCTTGATTACTGGTCTGTGCTATGTTGGCTGTTGGTTGCCTGTTAGACTGACCTTGTTGAGTTGCATTGTAGTCTTCCTTGAATCTGAAGTAACATTTATTTGCCATATGACCAAATTTTTCACAAATTTGACACTTGACTCTATTATTGTTTGGAAACCTTCCCCTGCCTCTGCCTCTTTGAGTGCTGCCTCCCCTTGAGTTTTGATTGCTCTGGTTGTTTCTTTGACCTTTGTTCTTTGTTGTAGAAACATAATTTACAGAGTAATCTTCTTGCATGAGTTTTCTTTGTTCAACTCTTCCTTCATGAGCAAGGAGAGCTGAGTGGACATAATTAAGATCGGGTAGGACTTGTTGTGTGGCAATGAAAGTTACTAAAGATTCATAATCTTGATCTAGACCATTGGTGATGATGAGAATCTGTTCACTGTTAGAAATTTCATGACCAACTGCCTTTAATTTGTCACAAAGATTTTTAATCTTCGCAAGATATTCCCTCATGCTCATATCATTCTTTCTTGTATTTTGCAATTCTCTTCTATAGTGCATGATTCTTGCAGCTGATTGTGAATTAAAGATTCTCTCAATTGATGACCATATTTCATAAGATGTGTAGCATCCAACAAGTTGTGACAAAAGACTTTGACTAACTGATGAAAGTAGCCATGATGCGAGCAAATTATCTTGTTTTTGATATAAAGAATAATCTGGGTTGCTGATAGTATTACCCTTATCATCTGTTGTGTTGATGGGTGGAATCACCTTGGTTCCTTTGACATAATCTTGCAGATCATACCCTCTTAATGCTATTTCAATTTGGTATTTCCATGTGATGTAATTATCCTCATCTAATGGTGTACTTATTGCTTGATTTTTAGGTCTGATCAGGAAGCAGTCGGGTTTTTGATCATCTTTGAGTCTGCTACCTGTGTTGGCTGATGTAACTTCATCTTCTTCGTGGACTATGATGAATCAAGAACTCTGATATGCCTGATTTCTTGATCAAGAAGTGGATCTTGAGTGATGCAGATTAACTGGTATCACAAATTTGGTGGAAGGGGTACACAGATAATGTGTATTACTGTTTTATTGCAAAACAGTAATGCATATAGTAAAGAGATATCCTTGTAATATCTCTGTTGGACGAAAAAATGATGCAACCAGAGGGAGAAATGAAGATCCTGAATCTGATCTCCTTCTTGGATGGCACAGAGGGTAAGATAAAAACTGATAGAATCAAGATTCTGCACAGAGATCAGAAAGGCCTCCTCGATGATGACAACTTTCTGAGGAGAGCCAAATATGATTCAAACTCTGCTTGAAAAAGAGAGCAAAGTGATATGGCCGTTAGGCAGTTTGCTCTGATACCAAAATGAATTATTACAATACTTTGATATTGTAAAAGTCTTGTATTATTGAATTGATAATATTCAGATTAGATTACAAGATACAATAGGCAACAATATTTATACAGAACAAAGTAAAATGGGCTTAAGGCCCAGATGGAGGCTTGCTATCCGATTAACAGCTAGGAAAAGATGTGAGCCATTGATCTGTTTGAACGGTCACGATTTGGTTTGCTTGATGGTTCGGATTGATAAATCTGTGTTAGTTACTTTATTATCCTCTTCCAAACAGTAAAGGCTTGTTCTTACCGTTCATCTACCAACTAACAATTCCACAAAAACGACCAACATCTTTGTCTCATTGTGACTAATATTTATTTTTAATTGCCCCTTTATATCCATAGTAATTCAAAATGGTAGGAAATTCCTTTAGAATGTATCATTTCCTTGTAATATATAATTAGATGGTTGCATATTCTACTTGTTTTTTTGAGCTATTATGAATAACGATCCATTTGTACATATTTCTAACTAACACAACCAAAAATATGATATTTGGTCATTGTTGTATTCTCGCATCTAAATTCCTTGTTTTCAACGGCAGTGAATACTTGATAAATTTTAAAATGGCTGGTCTCAGACGGAACACATATACAGATATACCATTCAGTGGTTTACAAAATATAGCATAGATTTTGCTACAACCGGCAATTAAGTCGGCTGACATCATTCAAATTTAAGTACTTCACTGGTCTGGAACATCAAAAAAGCAACCATTTGATGTTCCTCACCTTTAGAAGCTCATAAACTCCATTAAGCTAAGTTTTTCATGTCACATCAAAGCCTTCCAACCAAATCTTCTAGTAATCTAAGTCTTAAACGCAACATCTCAATGTCAATCAGTGTTGCCATATACTTTCACCATTGCAGTCGCAATACAAAGCCCACCCACCTTAAATCCCAAATAGCTCAAATGAACCAGATCATCAACCAACCATATATTTTACAGCATTTGACAGGTGCTACTTATTGGTAAATTAAATTCTATACATGTGTTCGCAATTATTTTGAGTTAAATTCTGGTTGAAATGTTTTTTTCTCTTTCCTTAAAAAATAAAATAAAATAAAATCAGTTTGATAATATGGAAACATCTTTGTACTTGGACCAGTCTTCTAGTTTGTAGTTTTATTAGTAAATATGGAGATTAACATTATTTTCCATTTCTTTTTTTTTTACATCAAATTGAAGTAAATTAATAATTTTGTTATTTTTGATCTCTTATGCAGAACATGATAATTCTTATATCAGATTTTTTTATACTCAGATTCTATTTGTTTATGTATTTCAAAAATGCTTTGAAAGTAACTACAAAAAACAAATCATTAGACTTTGTCTTAATATATTATATAAAGATTGAGTATCTCTCATTTCATTCCGAATACACACATTTTACAATAATTACTAAGCATGTGTGAAGGATGATCATAAAAAAGGTTAAAGAATACAACCACTTTTTTGTTTAGAAAGTTTGGACAGGACCATAGCACTAGTACACGATTTACAGTTTAAGAGGTTCCATTTGATTCTTACAAAAATGAATGATCAATCCACACATCATGACTAACTATCATACAAAAACATATCATTTGAAACAGAAACAATATATAAAAGAGAAGGATATAAAGTTATGAAAAGAACAAAATACTTACTTTAAAGATTATAGGTTGCTCAAAGGAACACCGAAAGAAAGCTCTTTCGAGCCACAGAAAACTTCCGATCATGTACTTTGTTTACTGATGAAGAGATTTTAGTAGGATTCTTGATTTCTTTTGTATCATGACAAAAATCCATCCAATCGACCTCAGCAAAAGACAACGTTGGAAGGGAATGAACTGCAAATAATCTTGCAGCATCAATGATAAGACAACACATATTTTGCAAAAGAACAAAAACTTACAAATGTGATAACATGAATATACAAAAATAGCAAGTGTGAGAATATGTGTTGAGATTCTGACCAGGGGCCACACTGACACCAAATTCTACGAAGCCGCTGCATGAATAGATTCTGCTTGATGATGGCTGTTGCTGCAAGCCAAATTACTTCAGAGAGAAATGATTGCTAAAAATAAAGGGTAATTATGTTCATATACTAGAAATAAACCTTGCCAAACAACCAACTTGCCACGTCATCACTCGTCGATCATAGAATCGGCATCTACTACTGCATCAATGACCATCCAGAACATCATCAAACACCTCGTCATCCTCTCGGGGCAATTGCCGCTACTATTGCATCAATGCATCCTCAACTGTAGCGTATTCCTTCATCATCAGAGTGTTCTCCAAAGTCTAAACACAATATGTTACTCGCATTTGATGCTAAAAACCAATATCAACCTACTCGACCCCTTCATCCCCATCTTCATTTTTAATAGGGCACTGTGGAAAAAGCCAGGAATTGAAGTAAAAGTGGTATGGCTTATTAAGTGGTGGATCATTTCAAAATGATGAGAAACTTATTGTCAAATGCTATTTTTGATACAGCAATAACAGAAAACGCATCAATTCAGCCTATAAATTTAGCTAATTGATAAGGAATGGCTTAATACTACAATTCCACTTTAGATACGGTTGTTATCGGAACACAATATATTATACCCACTCTTACACGTCCTTAATTATCCGTGTTATCAAAAAATAATATGTTACACTCACTCTTGCACGTTTGAATCAAATATTAGGCAGTTCAACTCTACCACTTCTTTATCCTCAGCGTTATCGACAGAGTTAGGAACTGAAGATGAATGCTAAATCTTTGGTTATTTGCCTGAGTTAGGGTAGAATTGCTTCAGTTTTTCTTTTTGAATAGCTGACTATTATAAAATTCATGCACTAGATCAGCTAATTGACAAGGCCTGTTTCAAATATTAAGAATTATGCTATCCAAATGGTAGTAGACGAATAGTTCTATCATATTATAAACATGAATTTTTCAGCTGAACAAAACTTATAAACTGCCATCAATTTGAAAGATTTAAACAGAAACTACATTAATAAAATAACAAAACCTCTTCAATTTCATCATTGCACATTTAGGCTACCCAATTTTATTACCGCAGTAACCTGGATTTTCAAAATCAAACATTGCCAACAATAATTGAATGACTAAAGCAAACATCTGAAAAGTAAAAACAAAAATGCATATTCAACAATTGTACTTACAATATATTAAATTGATAGGAACAATCAGCATAAAGCATCAAAACAAAGACAGAACGATTGAGGAAATTTGGCATATGCGTTATCATGACTCATAGGGTAATTGATTCAGCGCCATATGCTGTTTAGGACAAGCTAAAAACTAACAATGAAATGAAACTGAAGTGAGAGACTAGAGAACTTACAGTTCTAAAAATCGGGCGGGAGCCATAGCGAAGCAGAAGAGAATGGGGTAGCTTATGAGATGGTGAGGAGTGAAGTTTGTTTGTTTTAGTCCCACATCGACCTAAATACTATTGGGTTGGTAAAGCTGAGTTATAAAGTAGCACAGGCATTGAAATAGTATAGCAACGCAGCTGCGTGGTGAGCACAGAGCGAACTATTCTTTCGCCTTTTACTAAAGAATACCGTGTGCCCTCCACTCCACATCAAGCAGCATACGCCATTTTTTGGAGGGTGTTCTTTTTACGGAAAGGACCCCAACAAGTATAAGTTGAAACATTTGTTTGTTCTGTTGTAATTTCGTCTTCGGGTTTATAGTCTGGTTACGGCGTGAACTGGTTTTACACGTTTTGTTGCTGGAGTAACATATTTGTCTTTCCATTCTTGTTGCTGACAAGTCAGACACTATCATTCTTTGCTTCACGTTTTTTCGTTCTTAAACTTCAACCGTGATACTCTACCTGGGTCCTTTGAGCTGCAATTTCAGTAGAAATGTTTGTAACACAGCACCTCTCACTCAGTAAGCATTCAACAATGCAACTACTAATACTCACAAGGTTTATTAACGGTACGGGTTTTGGTCCGAAGACTCCGAGCTCATCATATTAGTACATGTACGGATGTTAGCATCGACTATACGTGCTTGATCCGGATCCGAACCAGTACTTTTCATAACGGGTAGTTAACGTTTTATCACCATCTATCCTCATTCTGAATCGACTCGATTATCAGTTGTCTGTAGTACTAAAAATGCAACTGTGTAGATTATTTGTTTACCATTTTCTGATTTTCTGGTTTGTATGTAGACTTCTATGATTATTTTTGTTTGCGAACTTCGTTTCGTTACTATCCATTTGTTTCTAAACTTTGGTTGTATACATTGCTTAGAAATTTAAGAGCTAAAAACATTGTAACAACCCTGCTTTCTTCACCGTAATAAATAAATCTAATTAAAATAAAAAAATTTGAATTCAATATTTGATAATAATCATTATTTTGAAAATTAATATATATTTAATTGAATGCTATTTAACATAAGATTTTGTTTAATAAATCGAATTAAATTACTAAATTCTTTTCAGGTAATATATTAAACTTGAATAAAATGTTTTAATGATTAATTAAATAGAAATAAATAAATATTGATATGAGGAAAATTGTGTAGTTAACAAATTATATTCATAGAATAATGTATAAATTAATTTATATTAGATTGGAATTTCATTTATAAACATAATACATGAATTGTTTAAAAAGAAAAGAAAAATTAAATCAAGCCCAAGCCCATTTAATTCCGTCTCCTTTTTTCATTAAATATAATAAATCGAACTCGTTCTAGGATTAGCCCCAATCCCCTAATTTTCAAAACCAGCGATATCATTAAAAATAATAGTTCAATCGACCGAATGTCGTTCGACTTGGGCAGGCGACAAAGGCGACGACGCGAGAAGGGATAACGATGGCCAGACGCACGCGTTTGAAAGGGGATCGACGGTGTTGGTGACTTCGAGGTAGGAGTCGCTATTTGAAACGTGCGTGCGTGCGTGAAGGCTGGCTCGATCTCGGTGGCAGTGATGACGTGGGGGAAGTTGGCGATATTGTGTTGGTGTTGATGTTGGTGCGGAAGTGGTGTGGTTTCAGGCGATATGAGGCAATCGCTTGGGGACGCGTGTGCACAAACAGGGCAGCGATGATGGATGAGCAAACATTTCAATTTTGGAAGGAACAATGTCGTCTAAGACAGTAAACTCTTCGCTTGGAAGTTCCGGTGAGTTTAATACTCACAACTACATTTATTTCTCCTTTGCATCGTATATATTATTTTTCCCGATTAATGATAAATTGTATTGCTTGGTCGCAATGCTTGTGAACATTGATTGGATTTTATGGATGAATTTTTGATTGGGATATTTGATTGATTGTGTGATATGAAATTTGTTTGTGTACATTGGATTACTAAAATGCAAAGGAGATTCTGTCCGTTGCATTTTAATTAGTGTAATTTTTTTTAACATCTATATATTGTATGGATGACCCAAATTCGATGGAATTTGACTCGGCCGCGCGATAAATTTTTTATTGATAATTATTATTGATTTTGGAGAATTTTACTCCATGAATTCTATTTTAGACAATTTATTGATTTCCCCGTTTAAAAATATTTTTGAAGGTTTCGGGAAATTAATTTTAGTGTTCTAAGAATTTATTTGAAGTATATTTATAAATAAATAAAAGTGAATTAGAAATAAAATGATTCGAAGGAAATTGTTTTGGAAATAAAAGTTGATTTAAAATTGAAAATAGAGATTTTCATGAATAATTGAATGTGTGGAATTTTTATAACTATAAATAAATGAGAAGTTTTTAATAATATTTTCAAAAGTGAAATTCCTTTATACATTGAATATTTAATAAAAAGGATGGAAAGGAAATTTCAAATGGGGTTTTTGATTATTTAAATCTATTTATAATAGTTTGACATTTATTCCTCTATTGATATATTTATTGGTTCGAAATCAAATTATTTGATGAATTTGCGATTTAAAGGTTTTATTGATTTCGATACCATAAAGGATTCACCGTTGATATTGATTTATTTAATGATTTGGAATGATATGGTGATAACATTTTATTGTTTGATTTTGAGATATTTTTATTTCGTGTGATAAGAAATCTAAATAAACGGAGTTATAATATGGTACGTGACTTTCAGTAATATTTTTTCGATTATTCTTTGGACTCATTATATAGAATATAGAAGGAGTAGTGTGATATATGAGCTCTGAGTAAATGGACTAGTAACACGCGGTGGTACGAGATGCCGTTGTGTTATTTATTCGTCTATTCTATGCTTGTGGATGACACTCATACGAGAATTTTATTATATATGATGGGCTCGCTACCCTGAGCCACATATTTAGCCTTGTGTCGACATATATCGTGTTGTGTGTCAGCTATTATATTATATATATTTAGTATTTGTCTATTCGTTGTTCGACTTACTTTATATTGCGGCAGTTGAACTAGATTGGCTAGTATCCATCCTAGCGGCCTGATTGTAGTGGTCTCGCCTTGGATCTGTGACGCCCATAGCCATGTGTTAGCAATGATCTAGCCATGTGTCGGCAATATTTACAACCGTTTGTTGGCAATATTTATAGCCGTTTGTCGGCAATTTTATATCCTCTATGTGACGTCTTAGCCAGCAATCTGTTACCATTTATGAGCACGTGTAGGGTCGTAACCGACGCAGAACGTAGTCCTACAGCGTGTTTATGACATGTGATGGATATGAGTCATGATGGCCGTTGAGATAGCCCAGACTGTAGGAGCCGTGATGGTGGAATATGTGTGTCGTGTTCGCCAATCACGTGTGTAGTCACTTGGAGCACGTGTGTTTGTTAGTCTCCTGTCAGGTTATGGTGTGTGTGATAAACACATACCTGTATATATTTGAGATGATGAGCTATGACTGTACCTATGACAGTGTCCAGAGTGTGATCAGTCCCTATATCCTTCTTTGGCATGTGTCGCCTATTATCCTTCTTCGGCATGTATTGCCAACTACTATTTATTTACATGTGTTATAAGCTATTTCTTTTAGGCGTGTGTCGCCGAATATCTTTTTCATTGGCGTGTATTGCCAACTACTATTCATTGATATAAATTGCTTATTTATTTTTGTGTTGCCTATTTATTCTTCTTAGGCGTGCGTAAAGACCTGCCTTTTTGGCCGTCGAAAGTGACACCGAACACTACCACTGTGTTCAAATGTCGTGCATCCAATCAACAAAACGGTAGATTAGGGTAAATAAAAAGAAAAGAAAAGAGAACAGAGAACAACATAATCTCACAGCGGAATCGATAACATATAATATAACACGGACAGTAGATACCATCACTTCAAAAATACGGAGTATACCAGAGTTAAAAACAAACCTTATCAGTTGGACAGTTATAAAATCCCGATCTTATAAATGCCGATAAGGATACTATATAATACAACGGAAAATAAAATACTACAATAGGTGAATCTCCAACTCCCCTCCAAGATCTCCATAACACCAAAACTAACCAGAGAAAATACTCGGTCTGATCCGAGCTTTATAATAAAATAACATGCGGATCAGTCTGGAGATACTAGCATGAGATAACTCAAATAATGGGGAACATATAACAGTTCTGTGAGACCAGGCCGTCAACACAGAATGGGTTTTTACTTCATAAGAATAACATCAATACATGCAAGAGCATAAATGAACATCAAGGAATAAATCCAAATATGAATGGGCATAATTAATATTAAAAGCAGACTTGAAAGAATGGAAATAACCCGAGTAAAATCCAAACTGGACAGAGTGGATAAAACAAGGAAATAGTCCAAATTTGATAGAATGAAATAAATATGATGATAGTCCAAACTTGATAGAATGGACCAAATCAATACTTAAATGTCGTGAAGAGGAGTTGGCTCTACTCGTGGCAATTTAAAGATAAACAGATTCAAGGTTTTCAAATCAAATAAGGAAAATAATTTCCAACAAATGACGAGGAAGGTGCACCCCCCTTGGAGTATACCTCTAGTAATATAATACTGGGAAGCTCATATACTCCGTGACACTTCTCGGAAACTTCTAAGCCGGACCCCGCCAGACCTTATCGAGTATCCGAATAATTCCACATCTATGTGCAAAATCGAATCCAAACTAGATGAGATATGAAAATATCTTAATGAGAGCAACCCCACATAGCTTGGCCCCCTCTCGCGCTTTTGGTTTAGTCATTTTCCGACGAAGGATAGCAACGCTCAACGGAGCAATAAATAATCTTAGAATGACGATAATAAAGTAGCTAAAGTAACCGATAGCTGAGATACCAACTATCGAGGATATAAAACGATCGTATATGAAAATTAAGTCTTGTATACTTATCACCACTCAATGAATTCAAACTTGTACTATTTTTTGGTTAACAATAATACTAGACAAGTCAAGGTAGTGTTACCTCAAAGTCATGTCCAACGATTATTCTTAACTTTTGAAATAGCGACAAGTTTACGTCTTCGTTGTTTAGTGCTAATTATACAAAAAATAGTTTTCATATAAGTGATTCGCTTTACAGAAATAATTCATTTCCACAAACGAATCAAACTTTTTCTTTTAAAAGCGAACTGAACTTGTGCTTGATTTCCATATTACAACATTGGTAAAACATTTTTAGAAATACTCTTTCAAACCGTTCTTTTATAAGGAAACATTTATAATACTAAGTGTATTAAAACAAGGGTAAAAAACAATTGTCTATAAAACATTGTTTACTGTAAACCCAAAAAAAAATTCACACTTAGCTTTATCGTAACAACCCATATTTTAACTAATAATTTTAATTTGAAATTTATTTGAAACTTTGATTTTAAATCATTTTAAATTGAAATATTGGAATTTTCCCATGAAATTTTGGATTTTGTTTATAATTTATTTTCCCAATATAATAAAATAATGATTTTCTGAAATATTTTGGTCAACTGTGGTCAAACTTTAACTTACGGTTGAAATTTCTAAATTTGAATTTTAAATTTCTAATCTTTTTCTTTGAAGCAGTATTTGTTTCTAATATTTGTCCTGCTTTTCGTTTCGTCAAATTCTGTTTATACTTTTTAAAATTTATAAAATCCAGCATTTTACACGCAACTTTTCTCTGTATTCTCATTGTTTATTTTCTATTTTATTTTTCCATCTTTTAGTTTGTTTGGGCTTTATTTATTTTGTTGTGTTGATTTTTGTTTGGGTTTGGACTTTTGATATAGGGCTTGGAAATTCAAGAAACTTGTGTTACTTGTGTTTAATTGAAGCCTCTTCATTTTCTAGCCTTTTCCTTTCTTTAGCCGTTCATTCCTCTAACCCTAGCCGTCCACTTCCCTTCTCAAATCACGTACAAAGTTTCTCATTTCATCCTTCTTCTCATTTCCCATTTGCGTTCAAAAAGAAAAAAATATACAAGTTTCTCATGTCTTCCCCTTTCTCTTTCCCTTCTCTCTTTTGTTTTGTTTTCTCTTTTGCTTTAAGGCTTGCTCGGCCATCACCATGTCCATGCCTTAGGCGACCACATCTCCTCATCACCACCACCAAACCATGCCGTGACCCCTATGACCCAAACCATCACCAAACAATGAAAAAAACCTAGCCGAACTCCTACATTTCATCACCTCCTCTTCTATTGCCTCGGCCACCATCATGTCCACCTTCCCCATCCCCTGGCCGTGACCATCTCCTACTCCAAACCCGACCTGACCCATGCACACAACCCAGGCCGAGCCTTTGCACCATGGCCGAACCAATAGTTGAATGCCTTTAGACCTTTTGCCTTCCTATTATCTTGTAACTTACACCTCTTCACCTTCTAGCCCATGGCCGTGCTTTGTGATCTCAAAACCAGGCCTAGCATGCCCAATCAAACCATGGCCGAGCATATCTTGATCATGGCCGAGCCTAATATGATGATGGTCGAGCCCATTGTGACCATGGCCGAGCCCACTTGATGTTTTAAGCAAAGGTTATGTCATTTTGTTTCACATCTTTACATTGTTTTAATTTCTATTCTTTTGTATTGAATCTTATACTTATGTTTGTGTATTTGTTTATATACAAGATTTGGATCTTGACTCTTCATCCACTCAAATCTATTCGTTCTTTGTCGTGCTTTTCGGAGTTTGGTTGTGTGTCTCATATTTGTCGTCTCTAGCTTTAAAAAAGTGAGTCTATCACTCTAGACATTCGTACTTATATATTTGTGAAACGATGACAAGTGGATGTGTAGTATTGATATGCTATGTTGATAAATTCATATATGCCTGTGATATGATTACATGATGTTATAATCTGATTATATACCTGTTACATCACCTGATATGATATGATATGCTATATTGTTTATTTTATTTTCTGTTTCTCACACTGCAAGTTCCCTTTCACTATGGGTTGAAATGATACATACCCGAACGGACTTTAGAATAAGGGAAAATCATTATGAGCTGAAATGATAGGCTCAAGCGATTTTCAATTGTATTTGACTTGGGATTACGGGTTTGAAATGATAGAACCCGGATTTTTCTTTTTAAATTACGGATTGAAATGATACATATCCGTATCACTTGACCTAGGTTAGAAAATATTATACAGACCCGTGGTTTATTTTAAATAATAGTTTCTGAAATTTTTAAGTATTTTGAAATATTAAATATATGTGATTTTGAACTTTAAGTTTGATATAATAGTTTTCTGAAACTTTAAGTATTTTGGAATGCTAAATATATGTGATTTTGAACTTAAGTTTGATATCATAGTTTTCTGAATTTTTTTAAGTATTTGGAATTTAAATTATCTGAGATTTTAACTTAAATTGGATTTAAATAATTTAAATAAATTTTATAGTGATTTTATGTAAGTTAAAGTGTATAAGCAAATTAATGATAGAAAATGTAAATTTTGATTTGACTTAATAATTGAAAATTTAGTTTTAAATGGAATTTTAAGCTTAACTTAGTGATAAGAATATTTTATTTATGAAATAGGTATTTTAAACAAGGGGTATTTAGGCTCAAGGAAGAAGTTGCAAAAAAATTTAGTCTCAAGGACAACAAGTTTGTTTTTTAGGGTAAAGGACACTTTTTAGTGTAAATCACAGAATGATAGTTGTAACTATCATTTTCAGTTTACACTACAAAGTGTCTTTCAGACTAAAAAACAAACTTGTTGTCCCTGAGACTAAATTTTTTTGCAACTTCTTCCTTGTGCCTATTTACCTGTTTAAACAAAGCATTAACTTATTTGTTAAAATAAAAGTTAAGTGATATGATGTATTTTGACTTGATAAATGAATTATAATTTAAATTGGATATTGGTTAAATAAATGTTATTTTATTAAAAATTATAAGTTAAGTAATATCCAAATAAATGATTTTGAAAAGTGAAATAAGTTGATAAGTTAAAAATGATAAAAGTTGAAGATATATTGTTTTAAAGTGTTATAATTAACTTATAACAGAAATTGTAGCGTTTCAGAAATGCTGTGATTTTAATGTACTATTTTCCAATCTAATAATATAACTACTGTAACACTTCATAAGTGCTGGTGTTTCTGAAATTGAACTGTTTTTGAAATAATAATATAGCTACTATGACACTTTATAAGTGCTGCTGTTTCTGAAATTGAACTGTTTCTGAAATAATAATATAGCTACTGTAACACTTTATAAGTGCTGCTGTTTCTGAAATTACAATGTTTGAAATTGTTATAATTGAATGAATGAACTTAGAAATGCTACAAATTTTGGAAATTGAATAATTGATTTGAAAGTATATTGACTTCATATTTAAATGGTTTAAACGAATATTTTATGATTTCAAAGTGTTATGAAATTTCAAGGTTTGATTTCCAAGGCGTTTTGATTTTTAAGACTTATGATTTTGAAAGCATTATAACTTTGGAAAGTGATATGATTCTTGAAATGGATATAATTGAAGAGAAAATGGTATTGTTTTGATATGGTTTAAATGAATATGTGTTGATTTACAATATAAACCATTTTGGAATTTATAACCACGGGTTATAATAACGATTGGTTGTTAAAGAGACCGGGATCGGATATGGACATACTCTCTGTCGATACCGAAAACCACTTTAACAACTGTGTACGCGGTGGAGATTCCAGAATGAAGTAGGATGGTGGCGACGATTCCTATTGAGGTATATACGTGGACCCGACTCCCGTGAGTTTGCATAAGGTGGTTAAAACAGGAGCGATTGATGGGCCAATGAGGTAGCTCCTCTGATCGGACACATTCCATCGTATACCATTCTATTACTTTGTGATTGATTTGATGGCCATCCTCGATTTTTGATTTGGGAGTGTGTTCCGAGGTGGGTGGTGGTGGCTGATATGCGTTACCACCAGTCAGGATGCGTAATTGGTATATCTACCCTAGCATTGCCTCGTTGTGCCGTGTCACCTACCATAGCGAGCTTTACTACGAGTTTGGTTTTGTGCCGTAGCCTGTGGATTATTTAGGGTAGCCTCCCGATCTGGAGGTATGTTGATACCTACTGGGACTATTTATGTGTTAAGGTGGAAAATGTAAAACCTTAACGCTATTTTAAAGTAAGTTTATTTTACTATTAGACACTATTATAATAGCGTATATTATTACATAGTAAATAGTTTAACGGATCCTTAAAGAATGGGCGATCCCAAGCATTCTTTAAGTTACTTGTGCATTTCTATTACAGTTCACTTGAGTTGGTTTACACTGTATAAGTATGTATGTCCTGACTCGAGTGTTTGGTGTTTTGCTTTACGCTCGGGTCAGACTAAGTTGTACCAGTATTCGAGACTCACCTTTGGAGTTGGAGCTTCGCTTGGATCCATCTATTGGTTCTGCTTTCAGTCATTCAGTTGTTTCCAGTGATGTATTCAGATCTTGTATTTGACTATTGTATTGAGACATCTTTGTATTCGTGACCTCTGTTGTATCTTGTTTAACTCTGTTATATATATATGGTAGCTTTATGAACTACTATTCTTTTGTTTCCGCTGCATTATTGTTATATTACTCCGTGTTTGTGATTCTGTAATTATTTATTTACTGTATATATTGAGTTTTGCCAAATTTTATTTAACAATCTGATATTTTGAGCAATTCAAATCCGACATGTATGGATGCGAATGGTTGAAAATTTCTGGTCGTTACAGTTGGTATCAGAGCGAGGTTTTAGGCAAAACTCAGTATATAGAGTAGATTAAATTACGAAATCACTTTCGTTCGAGCTTGAATTCCTTCTTCTTCGATCCGGTTTCCTTTGAATTTTGGAATGTTCCCTCGGTTCCAAATCCATTCTTGTCTCTCCCTATTCGTATTCTTCTGGATTTTTGAGTATTCCATAGCTCCTTACAATAGGCATTGATTCACCGGAGATTTTTGTATCCTCGGTTCACAATGCTGCTATCTCTTGCAATATTCGAATTCTATCTCTTGAGATCGAATGTCGATTTGCCTCTGAATTCTACCTCGATCTTATTTTGAAGTCACGGTTGACCGGTTAAGGTTGCCTGCGATTTATATAAGTCTAACCGTTTTTCTTCTCTCTTTGAAATCTATTCATCTTCCTATCAAGCCTACCTTCTATCGAATTCTTTTGGTTAGGATCCCTCTATATTTGAATCTCTATCCTTGATTTGAAACCATCCTTGAATCATCAGAAGAGGGAGTGTATTTTGTATTTTGTTATTAATATTAAAATGTTTTATATTGTGTTGTTTGAGTTGTTGACGTTGGTTTGGATTTTCGATCGATTCGTCTGATCAATGCTATCGATAGGATTTCCAAAACACTTGAACAGAACAAACTGACACAATATTATTTTCAAATTTGATAAATGAAATTAATTTGTATGTTCATATTGTAAATATATAAGTAAAAAATTTGAAATTTAATAAGTTAATTAAATTGGTTGTTTAAAATGATAATATTTGATTTTCATTTATTGCTCTATAAATGAATTTATAAACATGGTTTATAAAGTGATTTGAAAATTTAAAATAAATTTAAATCTAGAATTTGAGAATTTAATTTCCGATAATTTCAAACTCTGGTTTTAAATTTTAAATTGTATATTATTTAAAGTATTTTCAAATAGAAACCACTTCAGGTCAGTACTCTCTTCTTTTGTCGCTGGAAAATAATTTCGGTGATGGCGGCCGCATCATCGACATTCATTTTCGAGTTTCGAAGTGGAGAGACCATTCAGTAGCTTTGTTACAGTTCTATTTTGGAAATTCAATTGATTTAAATTTCTTAAGTATGATTTGATTTATATATATAGGTATATTATTTTAAAGTGGAAATTAGCCACAAGGGCCTCTTTAGCAAGTGGAATTAGTTTCTAGGACACACAATTGAAATAATTACTTTCAAAGACAAAACATAAAATAATTAGTTTCTAGGGCCTATAAACCTATGAAATTATGTCCTTGAAAGTAATTGGACTCACTACGCCATAGATGGCCTACTGCAACGAAATTACATGGTGTTGCTAGCTATAATGTAACGATAGGTATGCTGATTTTTGTCTATTACAACACTCGCTTCAAGGTGTTAGCATAGGCATCAACAAGATGTTGCAGTAGCTATAGATGTCTTCAAATTAAAAAATTAATAAAATTAGCAATCCGCGTGAATACGATCCAACGACCTACATTTAATCCGGTTGTTAAAATGGATCACCACTGCAATTTGCCCAGAAATTTCGTTTTCCCGCTTTACTTTTCATACCATTTCGTTCTCACCCTCTTCCAAATCCCCAATTTCCAAATCCCTAATTTCCAAATCATATTTTCGTTCCCGTTTTGTTCTCACCCCAATTTCGCTGCTGCTTGCCAACATGTCGATACGCAACCTCTCCCAAATCCTACCAACCGCCGCCCCCAACAAAACTCCACTACCCCATCGCCGTTTCTACGGCCTGATTTCGATGGTCATCGAGCACACATCCCGTGGCCAGCGTGCCTGCGATATCTTTTCCCGGCTTCTCAAAGAGCGCGTCATCTGCCTTAACGGACCCATCGAGGACGATACGTCAGCGATAGTTGTGGCTCAGCTGCTGTTCCTCGAATTTGGTGGTTCTGTGATGGCAGGGTTGGCAATTTATGATACTTCGACCAGATTCGATGCTTGAATCTTTCTCGCCAATGTTCAGAAGAAGTTCGATTCTGATGAAGCTTTGCTCGATTGTACCATTTTCGGATTCAAGGAAGATGTCAAACGCAGATTTCTTGTTTGAGTGAATGCCGCTTAAATTTTCAAATTGGCCAGCAATCGTAAAACCAGTTTCAATTCCTTGATTGATTGCTCGAATTGCTTTGACTTCATCATCGGGTGCGATGTGATATTATTTGGTATGTTTTCTGCCTTCTGGTTTACTTGATTATTCTCGATTTTGGTTACACTCACATGCTTTTGCCGATGATGAATTGGGATTTATTTATAGGCTTTATTTCCTATAATCTCGGGTTTAATCTTTCTGTTGGACTTTGATAAATCTGGTATGTTGGATTGCGATGATGTATTGGTATGTTGGATTTTGGTTCACTGGCTTGATTTTGCTTTGCCGATGATGAATTGCGATGTGATATTATTTGGTATGTTGGATTTTGGTTCACTGGCTTGTTTTTTATTTCTGATCTGAGCTTGTTAGCTCCTTTCTGCTGCATTTGTTAAACCAGAACATGAACTGATGCTCCAAGTCCTCTGTATATCATATTACTGCCTATGTTTCTCTTGTACATGCCTGATGCATTCACTGTTTTTTCTTGATGGGCTGCCTATGTGTACTGCTGTGTTTCTTGCACTGGCTTGTCTATATTTTGCTGAACCTGGTTCTTGTTTGTTTTGTTGGTTGCTTGGCCCTGAGTTGAATCCAGTCGATGACTCGGGTTTGACCTTGTGCCGTGTCCTTGTATCCATGTGTTGCATTCATGTTTGGCTTATGCACTTATGAAAAGAAACAACCCAAATACCTGAGGCAAATATTATAACAAAAATATTTTCATTTTCTGTTTGAGTTAAATATTATTTTCCAGATTACTGCTTTTGAATTATATGTGACAGGTATTGAAGACTGGACAGCTGGATACAAGCTTGAAGACAGAGTCAAATCAAATGTGCATGAGTGTATGAATGCATGAGCTGAAGACAGGTCGATCCCCGCCGGGACTGCGGTGCCCCGGACCCCCGCCGGCGCTGCGCCCGGACCCGCTTCTCGCCTCGCCTTCGGCTCGGCACTCGGCTCGTCATATATTTGTCAGTGTCAGTGTCAGTGTCGGTGTCTGTATAAATTGAAACTGCATATGTAATGAGTGAACTGAGTGATGTAGTGAGGAATATCTGTATATGTAAATATCAGTGTTATATATCATTGAATTGTAAAATAGTGGAGTCAGGAATTTGTACTATTTCAAATGTTGAAATAAAATATTTATTTAAATAAATTACTGTTTGAATATCAAATTCTGTGCAATAGCATTTTATTAAATAAATATTTATTTCTATTAAAAAATCAAATATGCTCTACATTGTGGGCCCCACAATTTCAGAAAGTTAATATCTATAGCAACATTTTGGAATGTTGGTACAGACACCTATGGATGTTGCCATAGACCCAAATAGGGTTCTATTGCAACAATATTTCTTATGTTGCCTTAGATAGTCAAAATGTTGCCTTTGAGGTCTGCGGCAACGCGGCAAAATGCAACACCGAGAAAGTGTTGCCTTTGCCCATTTTTAGCCTACAGCATCATTTTTTGGCACTTCCTGCATCACTTCTTTGGTGTTGCAGTATGCAATCTATGGCGTAGTGACTGCTGACTTTGTCCTTGAAAGTAATTATTCTACTGATTTTGGCCTTGAAAGTAATTTCTTTGAATGTGTGTCCTAGAAACTAATTGGACTGCAAAGTTTGTCCTTCTGATGAAATGCCCCTATTTTAAATTTGATTTGATTTGATATATATAGTATATACATTTATCTCTAAATGGTTTGAAATGAATCGGAAATTAATTCTTTAATTTATATTAAAGGATGATTTTAATTATTAATAAATCCAAAATTTTGAATAAATATTTAAGTATAAATAATTTGAATTGGAAAAAAATTTCCTGTATAATCCTCTATTGCATTCTAATATAACTTACCTTAATTATTCAAAAGTTAACTGTGTAATGGAATTTTATACAATATAAAATGATGATAAAGAAATTTTAAATAATTTGAGTGGTTATAATGAGTCTGATCAGAAGGGACATTATGCTAATAGTTGCCCTGCTTCTGTTGTTACTGTTGTTCCTCCTTCTGCTCCTGCTCCTAGTGATACCCAAGGTACCCTTCCGGGCATCTTTTCTTTATCATCCTGTTCAGGTTTTATTTGATACTGGAGTTTTCCGTAGTTTTAGATCTGTAGATCTATGTGATAAGTTTTGAACATTTCCTTTCTCCTGAGAGTGTTCTAGTAGTTTCTATGTTCTGGGTCTCGACGCTTTTGATTTGTTGCTTGGAGGTGATTGGTTGAAGAGACATGAAGCCGTTATCTCCTGGAAAACCCGAACTGCTTCTCTTGTTGATGATTTTGGTAATTCTGTGGTTATACAGTGCCGTATGCCTTAGCATTTTGCTGGTAGCTTTATTTATTCTTTTGATTCTTCTCCTGGTGATCTTTCTTCGACTCCTATGGTCAAACTCTATCCCGATGTATTTGGTGAAGTCACTGCTTTACCCCTAAGCGGGAAATTGAATTTCGTACAGATCTTATTCCCGGAGCTATTGTTTTCTCTCAGTTTGATCTTGCCTCTGGCTTTCACCAGCTCGGTGTTTCTATGGAAAGTATTCCCAAAACTTCTTTCTGTACAGAGAATGGTTTCTATAAATGGTTAGTCATGCCTTTTGGTTTGACTAATGCTCCTGCTTTCTATTTGTTCTAGTCTTTGTTTATGATATTGAGGAGCATGATTCCCATTTGAGCTTTGTTCTGGAGACTCCTAGGAGTCGTCAGTTGAAAGCTAAATTCTCGAAATGCCATTTCTGGAAGGATGAAGTCCAATTTCTCGGGCATATTGTTTCTGGTAATGGAGTTTCTATTGATCGAGTTAAGATCGCTGCGATCAATATAAGTCTTTCTTTTCCTTCTCTTTGTTCTATATCATTCAATCATTTTGTCTTTTCTGTTGTCCTTATATCTCTCCCTACTCTTTACAGGATTGGGAAACTCCTAGGACCCCTTTGGATATTCGTAGTTTTCTAGGCCTTGCCGGTTATTATCGGAGATTCATTAAGAATTTTGCTCGGATTGCTGCACATTTCCTTTCTTTGACTCGTAAGAATGTTAAGTTTTTACGAGAGTATTTGAGTTATGGTGGATAGGCTGACCATGTCCGCTCATTTCATTCCGGTCAAGTCTATTCGCTCTGCTTCCTGTTTGGCTGTGATCTATGTGAGGGAGATTGTTCATCTTCATGGTGTTTCTATCAGTATCACTTATGATAGAGATCCCATATTCACCAGTTAGTTTTGGAGAGTTTCTGGAATCTTTGGATACCCACATGAATCTGAACACTGCTTACCATCCACAGACCGACGGTCAAACGGAAAGAGTGAATCAGATTCTGGAGGATCTTCTTTGTTCTTGTGTTCTTGATTTTTGGAGGATTTTGGAAAGATCATCTCCATCCCGTTGAATTTACCTATGACAACAGTTATCAGATATAATTTCAATCTTCTGTTTATCTTGTCTTAATCCTCTATCTATCTTCTTTACCTTTTGTATCTAGGCTAGTATTGCAATGTCTCCGTTTGTTGCTCTTTACTGACGACCTTACAGATCTCCATCTTGCTGGATAAAATCCGATAATCGTTCAGTTCATTGGTCCTTTTCGCGTTATGGAAAATTTGGTCCTTTGGCTTATCGTCCGGATTTTCCTGAGAAGTTTTCTGGAATACATATTGTATTCCATTGTTTCGCATCTTTGTCGGTATCTTCATGATCCATCTCTTATTGTCTAGCCTTCTGCTCTCGAGAGTTTGGATATTGAGCCTAATTTGACTGTCGAGAGGAAGCCACTTTGTATTGTCGATAGAGGTACGAAGCAGCTGAGAAGGTAATCTATCAACCTGGTCATAGTGCAATGTTGTACCGATGATCAGAATTGTACCTGGAGACGGAGGAGAGCATACATGCTTCGAATCTGAAATTGTTTGTTTCAGGTATTATTCTCCGTCCTATCTTATCTTTCTTTGTTCTTCCGTGTCTCGTTCCTTTTCGAACGAAAAGTTTTGAGTGGGGGAGAGTGTAACAACCCATATTTTAACTAAAAATTTTAATTTGAAATTTATTTGAAACTTTGATTTTAAATCATTTTAAATTGAAATATTGGAATTTTCCCATGAAAATTTGGATTTTGTTTATAATTTATTTTCCCAATATAATAAAATAATGATTTAATGAAAATCTTATATTTTGGTCAACTTTGGTCAAACTTTGACTTACGGTTGAAATTTCTAAATTTGAATTTTAAATTTCTAATCTTTTTCTTTGAAGCAGTATTTGTTTCTAATATTTGTCCTGCTTTTCGTTTCGTCAAATTCTGTTTTATACTTTTTAAAATTTATAAAATCCAGCGTTTCACACGCAATTTTTCTCTGTATTCTCATTGTTTATTTTCTATTTTATTTTTCCATCTTTTAGTTTGTTTCAGCTTTGTTTATTTTGTTGTGTTGATTTTTGTTTGGGTTTGGAATTTTGATATAGGGCTTGGAAATTCAAGAGACTTGTGTTACTTGTGTTTACTTGAAGCCTCTTCATTTTCTAGCATTTTCCTTCCTTTAGCCGTTCATTCCTCTAACCCTAGCCGTCCACTTCCCTTCTCAAATCACGTACAAAGTTTCTCATTTCATCCTTCTTCTCATTTCCCATTTGCGTTCAAAAAGAAAAAATATACAAGTTTCTCATGTCTTCCACTTTCTCTTTCCCTTCTCTCTTTTGTTTTGTTTTCTCTTTTTCTTTAAGGCTTGCTCGGCCATCACCATGTCCATGCCTTAGCCGACCACATCTCCTCATCACCACCACCAAACCATGTCGTGACCCCTATGAACCAAACCATCACCAAAAAATGAAAAAACCTAGCCGAACTCCTACATTTCATCATCTCCTCTTCTATTGCCTCGACCACCATCACCTCCACCTTCACCATCCCCTGGCCGTGACCATCACCTACTCCAGACCTGACCTGACCCATGCACACAACCCAGGCCGAGCCTTTGCACAATGGCCGAACCAATAGTTGAATGCCTTAAGACCTTTTGCCTTCCTATTATCTTGTAACTTACACCTCTTCACCTTCTAGCCCATGGCCGTGCTTTGTGATCTCAAAACCAGGCCTAGCATGCCCAATCAAACCATGGCCGAGCATATCTTGATCATGGCCGAGCCTAATATGATGATGGTCGAGCCCATTGTGACCATGGCCAATCCCACTTGATGTTTTAAGCAAAGGTTATGTCATTTTGTTTCACATCTTTACATTATTTTAATTTCTATTCTTTTGTATTGAATCTTATACTTATGTTTGTGTATTTGTTTATATACAAGATTTGGATCTTGACTCTTCATCCACTCAAATCTATTCGTGCTTTGTCGTGCTTTTCGAAGTTTGGTTGTGTGTCTCATATTTGTCGTCTCTAGCTTTAAAAAAGTGAGTCTATCACTCTAGACATTCGTACTTATATATTTGTGAAACGATGACAAGTGGATGTGTAGTATTGATATGCTATGTTGATAAATTCATATATGCCTGTGATATGATTACATGATGTTATAATCTGATTATATACCTGTTACATCACCTGATATGATATGATATGCTATACTGTTTATTTTATTTTCCGTTTCTCACACTACAAGTTCCCTTTCACTATGGGTTGAAATGATACATACCCGAACGGACTTTAGAATAAGGGAAAATCATTATGAGCTGAAATGATAGGCTCAAGCGATTTTCAATTGTATTTGACTTGGGATTACGGGTTTGAAATGATAGAACCCGGATTTTTCTTTTTAAATTACGGATTGAAATGATACATATCCGTATCACTTGACCTAGGTTAGAAAATATTATACAGGCCTGTGGTTTATTTTAAATAATAGTTTCTGAAATTTTTAAGTATTTCGAAATATTAAATATATGTGATTTTGAACTTAAGTTTGATATAATAGTTTCTGAAACTTTAAGTATTTTGGAATATATGTGATTTTGAACTTAAGTTTGATATCATAGTTTTCTGAATTTTTTTAAGTATTTGGAATTTAAATTATCTGAGATTTTAACATAAATTGGATTAAAATAATTTAAATAAATTTTATAGTGATTTTATGTAAGTTAAAGTGTATAAGCAAATTAATGATTGAAATTGTAAATTTTGATTTGACTTAATAATTGAAAATTTAGTGTTAAATGGAATTTTAAGCTTAACTTAGTGATAAGAATATTTTATTTATGAAATGGGTATTTTAAACAAAGCATTAACTTATTTGTTAAAATAAAAGTTAAGTGATATGATGTATTTTGACTTGATAAATGAATTATAATTTAAATTGGATATTGGTTAAATAAATGTTATTTTATTAAAAATTATAAGTTAAGTAATATCCAAATAAATGATTTTGAAAAGTGAAATAAGTTGATAAGTTAAAAATGATAAAAGTTGAAGATATATTGTTTTAAAGTGTTATAATTAACTTATAACAGAAATTGTAGCGTTTCAGAAATGCTGTGATTTTAATGTACTGTTTTCCAATCTAATAATATAACTACTATAACACTTCATAAGTGCTGGTGTTTCTAAATTGAACTGTTTTTGAAATAATAAAATAGCTACTGTTACACTTTATAAGTGCTGCTGTTTCTGAAATTGAACTGTTTCTGAAATAATAATATAGCCACTGTAACACTTTATAAGTGCTGCTGTTTCTGAAATTACAATGTTTGAAATTGTTATAATTGAATGAATGAACTTAGAAATGCTACAAATTTTGGAAATTGATTAATTGATTTGAAAGTATATTGACTTCATATTTACATGGTTTAAACGAATATTTTATGATTTCAAAGTGTTATGAAATTTCAAGGTTTGATTTCCAAGGCGTTTTGATTTTTAAGACTTATGATTTTGAAACATTATAACTTTGGAAAGTGATATGATTCTTGAAATGGATATAATTGAAGAGAAAATGGTATTGTTTTGATATGGTTTAAATGAATATGTTTTGATTTGAAATATAAACCATTTTGGAATTTATAACCACGGGTTATAATAAAGATTGGTTGTTAAAGAGACCATGATCGGATATGGACATACTCTCTGTCGATACCGAAAACCACTTTAACAACTGCGTACGCGGTGGAGATTCCAGAATGAAGTAGGATGGTGGCGACAATTCCTATTGAGGTATATACGTGAACCCGACTCCCGTGAGTTGGCATAAGGTGGCTAAAACAGGAGCGATTGACGGGCCAATGTGGTAGCTCCTCTGATCGGACACATTCCATCGTATACCACTATATTACTTTGTGATTGATTTGATGGCCATCCTCGATTTTTGATTTGGGAGTGTGTTCCGAGGTGGACGGTAGTGGCTGTTATCCCGCCTTTTGGCAAGGCCGAGATATCAAGGAACTGATTGGGGAATATGGATCATACATCCTCAGTATCAAGTAGCTACTGGATGACCACAAATATCGCTGAATTTTACCCGAGTCTGGATCGGGCTGCAATTGATAAGACACGTCAAGCTAAGTCAGGACAAGCAACGTTCCAAGTTTCAAGTCAATCCGAGTTCGTACGCTCAAGATATCATCGATGCAAGTTGGAGGAAATGACCCTAAGTTCGAATCCATGGAGTCATTCCACTTCGTATCTATCAGCTTGGAGTACTTCGAATCGATCAAGTTGCCCCACTTCGTATCCATCTGGGCTCGGTGGTTCGTATCCCTCAAGATGGAGTGCTTTGAATCCATGAAGTTGCTCTACTTCGAATCCATCCTATTACAAGAGCTTCGTATCGATCGACCAAGGCTCACTATGATCGATACGAACAGACTTCCATTCGAATCGATGTGTGGAGAAATCCCTCGAATCCACTAAGTCAAAGTAGAAAAAATGATGGAGTCGACCCAGTCGACTCGGAGTGAAAAGCGGATCGATGCGAGAAACGCGCGCCACATCAACACCTTCGCGCGCTACACCATCGATTCGACCCTATCAATTCGAACGAAATCGATTCGAACGGAGCATGTCAACCGAAAATGCAATCTTGAATCGATCATAACTCGAGATCTACAAATTCAAATGCTATGAAATTTTCACAGAAGCTTGAACACAAGTTGAAGAATGTCCACACCAAATTTCAACTCGATTGGATGTTTTCTTGATCGATTCGAATGGATTTCGAATCGATCCCAAAGTGGGCCCGGATTTCCTGAAAGTGGGCATGTGGGCCCCCTCACGTGCTAGAACTGGTCTCCGGAAATTTAGGCGAAATATCAGCCTCCTACACCTATAAATATAGCCCCTGGTCATTTAGAAAAGGGGTCGGACAATTTTAAGAGCTAAAGAGCGCCCAGACTCTGCCAGATTTACTCCAAATCACCACCGCTGCCTTATATTCAGACTTAGCTAATAAAATCAGTTGTACTACATTATTATAAATTGCAATCTTCAAGTATCGAGCAATAAAGTCATCAAACTTCATAGTGGACGTAGGCAAAACGCCGAACCACTCTAAATCGCTTGTCTTTGCAATTTACATTTCTGTTATTTGGAGTTTTTGTTAGATAATCCTCAGTTTTAATTCTCTTTCTTCACTTTTATCTCTTCAAAAACTACCGAAGAGTGTTGTGCCCATTTTTGGTACAAACACTTTGGTGCTTTCACTGAGAGAACTAGCTTTTTCTCCTGCTCCTTGGATCTACCATCGATACCGGATTGCATAAATCCAAGAGGAAGATCCAGATCTCTAATCCAGAATCCTTCCATTCTATTCAAATTTGCATAAAATCTAGGAAAGGAACCCACTACTTAAGATGGTTAGTACAAGAACTACCTCTACGGCTGGTGATCAAGAAGGTCGGGATAGACAGAATCCTACACAGCAGCTATAATCCAATCAAGACAACACTGCTCACTCAGGTCCGTCTGGGCCAGTAACCAGACAAGAGTTCCATGTATTGCTCCACGAATTGACTCAAAGTCGGCAACAGCTGGCCGAACAGTTGCGTGCTAATATTGAATTGACCAGTCAATTAAAACGCCGAAGGCGCAGGAGGACCAGGAGGGATGATGCTTCCCACTCGTCCACTGAAAGTTCTGCTTCATTTGACTATCATGGCAGATCTACACGTCCCCGATTGGACGCGAGTCATACAAAAGCTACCGGATATCAACCTTCCTTCACTGTAGGACAATTGAGGGTCGGACCGTCAACTAGCTTCCAAGTCGGGCCCTCGTCACGAGGAGGTGTTATTCCACAGCATACCACAGACAATCGCACTACAACCGCCATGGTAGAAACAAGGGTTGATACCCGGAATCTGTCAGATCCGAATAATCAACAACGTGGGCGTACTCCTGAACCATACGTCCCAGAAGATGTGGAGCCAAGGAGGCGAGACATAGGCCGTCGACAGCGTCCGGTCCAAACTCGCACTGTGGAACCCGACCACACCTTAGCTCAGCATGCACAGAATGTGGCTATGCCCGATATTTCAACCATGATACGTCAGATAATTCGCGAAAGCCAAGGGCTTACCAATGACGACTGGGGAATCTCCCGTAGTCATACTCCTTTCACAGACGAAATATTATACGCTGATCCTCCTCGGCGATTCAGAATGCCAACTCTCCCTATGTACGAAGAAATTCCGATCCCAATCAACATATTTTGAAGTATGAGTAGTCAATGAGCACCGCAAGGGCTGATGATGCAGTAAAATGTCGAAGTTTCCCCATCTCTTTGGGAGGAATCGCAACAATGTGGTTCACAAGGTTGCCACCTAGATCTATCTCTTCGTTCGATCAACTGGCTAAGAAATTTGTCGAATAGTTCTGTATGCATGTTGCCAGACCTAAAGACGTTAACACCCTATCTAGCGTCACCCAAGCTAAGGGAGAGACACTCAAACGTTATTTAGAAAGATTCCACGCGGCATGTGTAGTGATTAGTAATCCTAACGATAACTCAATCTTGATGGCATTAACCAAAGGAATCGATCCCGATTCTGAGTTTGGAAATTGGCTAGTTGGGAAACCACCCGCATCGTTGGACCGTTTCTACTCCAAAGCCACTCAATTCTTACGGCAAGAGGACGCGAAACAGTCTAGGAAGAAGGACAATGTGAAACCCAGAACTGAAGGAATACAAAGTAATGTGGCAGTTAAGCAGTCCGGTGAGAGTTCCAGAAAAGTTCAGTTGAATATACAGAACAAACAGACTCAGCCGCGAGGCAACAATGGTCAGGATAAAAAGAGAGATCAGAACCGAGGCCCACGATGTAGGGCTCCAATGTTCGATAATTACACGCCATTGAATACATCATTGGAGAATGTATATCTACAAACTTGCAACACTGTGCAATATAAGAAGCCTGCTCCGAAGCAATCGTCGGAGAGGCGGATTCAAACAGGGAAGTTCTGTAGATTCCACGAGAGTTATGGCCACAATACCAATGAGTGTCGACATTTGCAGGACCTCATCGAAAAGTTGATCAGGGAAAGAAAGTTAGATCAGTTTGTGCGAACGCCGCAGCCTGGTGGTGCGGGCCCTTCTAACCAAAATCGTGTGCAAAATCAAGAAAGAAAGGAAGAACCAACTCGTGTCGGAGGAAGATTGGTAATTAATGCTGTAAGTGGTGGTCCTCATCCAGTGGTTTGAAGCTGGGAGGAACTGGAATCATATAACAACTTAGTTAGACGTGCGAACTTCGAGTATGATGGTAACTTGGACGATAGACCTTCGACCAAGCGGAAAAGAACGATGACTAACGACATCATTTTCCGAGACAGCGATGTTGACGGCGTCGGGAGCCCGACTATTGACCCACTTGTTATATCGACACAAGTAGGCCCGATGCGGATGAATAAGATCCTGATTGACAGTGGGAGCTCTGTGAATATCTTGTTTATACATGCTTACAGTCAAATGAAGATGAAAGCCAGGGATCTAAAACCTTGCCAAACTCATCTCCATGGATTCAACGGTAGCGTTACCATACATGTTGGGATGGTGGAGTTACCAGTTGAGTTGGGAGCCAGAGAGCTCAAGAGGATTCGAACATTGCAATTCGTTGTGTTGAATATTGACTCGCCATACAACGCCTTTTTAGGACGACCTGCCCTTGCTGAATTCAGGGCCGTAATTGCCCCGTGGTTCTTAACCTTAAAGTTCCCTACCGTCAACGGAGTTGGGGTCGTCCAGGGCGACCAGGTTGACTTGAGAACGATCATACGCCGAAATCGAGTCGCCCGATTACGCAATGCCAAGGACCAACTTAAAGCTTTTGAACTTGATGAGGTTTTCACCAAAAAAAGATTATCCGGCACTCCCACACCTAAGATCAACATGGAGAGGGTCGCGTGAAATTAAGCGAAGGCTCGGAGATGGCACATTCAAACTATCGACCGTTGACGGTCTTGATTTGCCAAGGGCCTGGAACAGCGAGAGTCTCCGTCGCTACTACATATGACAGGCTTTATTTATTTTATTATATTTTTCCATTTAGCAATTTATTTTGCATTTCGAAATTAGAATTTGTAATAAGGCAACTGACTTTGCCATATTTTCTTATTTCAGCAATAAAATGCCATCTCTTCAAGCCAAAGCTGTGATTCATTGAATACAATGTACAACATCACGATGCACGGAGAGTTAAATTCCATCACGCAGTGGAATTTATTCAAGTAGAGAGTGGCTATGATACGATCGGCCACTTGCTAAATAAAACCCGAGCTCGGGGGCAAGCCATCACGTCGGGCTAAAAATGGGTTGATACACGACAATCCTTTACTTAACTCCATACTCCCAGAGTGCGAGATGGAGTATAAACATTACTTAACTCCGTACTCCCAGAGTGCGAGACGGAGTATAAACATACCTTAACTCCGTACTCCCAGAGTGCGAGACGGAGTATAAACATTAAATAACTCCGTACTCCCAAAGTGCGAGACGGAGTATAAACATTAATCAACTCCGTACTCCCAGAGTGCGAGACGGAGTATAAACATTAAATAACTCCGTACTCCCAGAGCGAGACGGAGTATAAACATTCACTTAACTCCGTACTCCCAGAGTGCGAGACGGAGTATAAACATTAACTCAACTCCGTACTCCCAGAGTGCGAGACGGAGTATAAACATTAACTTAACTCTGTACTCCCAGAGTGCGAGACGGAGTATAAACATACCTCAACTCCATACTCCCAGAGTGCGAGACGGAGTATAAACATTAAATAACTCTGTACTCCCAGAGTGCGAGACGGAGTATAAACATTCACTTAACTCCGTACTCCCAGAGTGCGAGACGGAGTATAAACATTAACTCAACTCCGTACTCCCAGAGTGCGAGATGGAGTATAAACTTTAACTTAACTCCGTACTCCCAAAATGCGAGACAGAGTATAAACATACATCAATTCCATACTTAACCCCAAGACTGGGGGCAGAACCAAAGCAAATATTGAATTGAAGGCAAAAGAGAATATGTTTTCATTTCCATTATCAACAAAAATAATCTGATTACAAGCTGGTTCAAAAAATTCCTACTAGTGGGAGCCGAGTCCACATCTATACACGGCTATAGAAAAATCAACAAAACGAAACACTATCCCCGAACATGACAACAAACTAAAGGAAGAGATCAATCTTTCTTCTTCCTCGGTTTCTTCTTCGGGGTAGTCCCACTGGATCCGCCACCCGACTTCCTCCTCACTCTCTTACTCTTCTCTGGTTTGTCCTCCGATGGCGACTTAATATCAATATCCTCCTTGGAGCTTCAGGCGACGGAGATTCTCTTGGAGGATGGAACTGGAGGCATAGGAGCTGTAACAGGAAGTGGGGCAGGAGCGCTTGCAATGACCATAGTGCCGCCCGGCGATATCATCATTAGTGGGGCAGGACCGGGCGGATTCATGACTGCTGTCACTGATGTCATCTCAGCATTGATCTCAGCAAGAATTTCATCCGCACGAGATACTTGTGCCGCGCTAGATGTGCTAGTGGCTGGCACAAAAGAGCTAACAGTTGGAGCAACCCCACTCATGGCAAAAGATGGATCTGCGAAGAGGTCGTTGGGTTGATTAAGGAGTTCCTCAATCATCTGAGCATCAAAAGATAACATGCTCGCTTCTCCCTCTTCACCGACCACAGTAGATGTCATAATGGCCTCGGTGACGATAGCCCCTTGCGCTTGATAAGGAACTTGTGATGTAGGAGGCGCAGAGACAACAACTTCAGTCACTGAAATATGAAAAAGCAAAGATTGTTAGCTAAGTGTATTGCTTCAGATTCTTCACACTAAGTGTATACGAGAAGCATTCAAATACCTTCCTTGGCCTGGACTGAAGTATGGGAAGGTGCAGAGACAAGGGGATCAACAAGAGACAGCTGCGGTTGGTCAGGATTATAAGCGGGGACAGGCTGGGGATCGACCGTGCCAGTGGTCTTAGGCAATGTCGGAATTACAGCTCCGACACTTGCTTCATGATGCTCGATCCCCGAGCCCTCACCGATCTCTGTTTGTCGAGCTCCAAGTCTCTCTTTCTCCACGGAAATCATCGCCTCATGGAGAACCTTCCTCTCTTCCTCAGAAAGCAAGCGCGTCTCAAGCTCGAAATCATCCAGTGCTTCATCCGGATGCACTGCTTTCTTCTCCTCCACCAACCTAGTCCACGCGTTGTACAAAATCATAGAGTCATCTCCCAGCCATGATAAATTTCTGTGCTCCAGCACATTAGCATTGTATGTGACCAGGAGATCGTCAAAATCAGCTTCCATCCTGGACTGCTCGGCCATGACTTTTTCTTCGGTTTCTACCTCCACAGACTTGGTCTTAGCCACCGCCGCAGCAAGTTCAGCTTGAAGTGATACGGCTTGGTCGCATGCCTCCTGAGCGGTGGTATTTGCATCATCTTTTTCTTTCACCACCTCAGCAAATTTGGCTTTAAGCTCATTCAGCTCTTTGACGGCGGTGTCCCGCTCAGCTACGACGGTGGTGTAGCGGTGGCCCATCCCTTCTACTAAGGCACAGTGTGCCTGCTGCATCCTCGCCATCTTCGCCACAGCTTCATCATGCTTTTTAAGCGCTTGGAGTTCAGAGTTTCGAGACGACTCCATCTCAGATTGAAGAACCTGGATGATGCGATCTTTCTTGACAATCTCAGCATCGCGCTCCTCAATAACCTTTGCCCGGTCAAAAGCTACCTTTGAAGCTTTCACGGCTGCTTTGTACCACTCCTTGTATTGAGCATAAAAGTCGCGGATATAGTTATGCGCAATATTTTCGGCATCCGGAGGAATCCTCTTGAGATGGGAAGGGAAGACATATGCATCCAGACAAATTTCTGGAAAGTCCTTTTTCATTTGAGCAAGCTGGATGGCTCCTTCACTTGTCAATTCAGCCGGGGCCTGTTCAATAATGGCAGCTGCCTGCGATTCAACCCTTTGCCGCTGAGTTTCGGGCCTGGAAGATTGAGAAGGTTGTTGTTGCTGCGAAGACTCAGGAGGACCTGTAGGGGCCCTAGGAGGCGGAGGAGAACGAGATCGCGGTCGGTACTGATAGCTCCTATCTCTGTCAGTATGATCTTGACCAGAGTGGCTACGCCAATAATCTCGATCTCTATCATAGTGATCCTGATTGGTATAGCCTCGTCCGTGATCCCTATCTGATTCCCTCCAGCGGGACTCATAGTATGAGGAAGATCGGTGTACATTACGGAGCCTATCCAGAGTAGATCCGCGACCTGACATCTCACCCGCGATAAGAAGTAACCGCAATTTAGAATCCTGCAAAAGTGATGTTCAATATGCGGAAATCATGTAGTGCTGTGAAAGTGTGTGTAAATGTGTAAACCCCCAGACCAACCGGAAGTGTTGACCGCACTCAAAGGAAAGGGCTCGTTCATATTTAAAACATCTTGAAATTCCTCCAACCCGGAATTGTGATGAATCGATATATAATCCGGGATGGGAATATCATCAAGCCCTTTGAAAGTATCTCTCGAATGAGAAGGGGCGGCCTCAGAAATTATAGCTCCGGAAGTGGGAGAAGACACATCTACAGACTTCCACCCCTTAGATTTAAGTTTTTTAGAAATGACGGTCTTGCTTTTCCGTCTTTCTCCCAATTCTTCAAAATTTCCCGAAAGATCCGCCATCGGCTCTACGTCTGTGTGAGTTCTTTCCTCGTCGCTCACTTCAGTTATTACAACTCCGAGCGTTTTCTTCGCTATTTTCTTTTTCTTATTCTTCTTGTTTTTCTTCTTCTTTGAGATGGGCTTTAGCATCCCTTCGATGACTATGCTCTGATTCATTTCAATCAAGCCGAGAGCTCTTAAGTTATATTCAGTCAATACCGAGTCGATGTGTCTCAAGTCGCTCGGGATCCCTTGAAGGCTCTAAACTATGCCCTTGTAATACCCGCCGTCGGGTCTGGAGATAATGGCTATAAGAAAAGCAGGATGTCAATACCAATTCCAAAAAGCTATTAGTCAAAGAAATCGTCAACAGGTTACGACACTTACGTCTAGACAACCATCGCCTAGCAAAACCAGGAGGACACCGGACATAAAACCATTCATTCTTGAAGTAACTAAGTCTGGTCCAGGCTCCGGTAATAACTTGACAGTTTCTCACTGCCTCCAAGAATGTAAAAGACGGACTATCGCCTCTGCTCTTGAAGTTAAATAGATATCTAATTTCCGTCGGCCTTGGAGGGCGGAAAAGATGTTTCATAAATACAATAAATGCACTGTTCAGTAGCGCATGCCCGTTGGGGTGTAATTGAGAAGGAGCGATTCCAAGAAATGATAGCATCTCCCTAATGTATTGATTGAATGGAGGAAGTGTTCCGGCCGCGCAAGCATGTCGATAAAAGGCGGTATACCCTTCGGGCGGACAGTGAGGTCTGTCACTAGGTCCCGGCAAGAGTGCATCATCCAAAGAGATGTTATATCTCGTACATATCCTGCCCAATAAGTTTTCGGAAATGTTGGACTGAACAGAGTCTATAGGCTCCTCAATAAATATAGCCTCTTGCAGCTCGTCAGGAGCTGGATCTACTACCTCCGCTGGGATATCTGGAAATACTAGGACCGGAGGAGGAGAACTCTGAATCTCCTGCTGTTGAGAGCTCGAAGATTCCATAACTGACTACTTATCAGAAATCAGTGTTAAACAAACAATAAACCCGTGCATCCCGCAGTGTGAAGTGTTGTGCAGTGAAGTATAGCTAATACTTGGAAAAATTCTACAGAGTTAGAAAGAACTTGCAAACAGCAAAGACATTAGAGATCCAGTTGGGATGACCGTCGTCGCTGACCGTTATCGCCGAACCATCCCAATGTTGGCGATTGATTCAAGTTAAAGTTTGTTATCACGGTGTAAAGTTATAGTTCCATCGACGAGCTTCGAAGGGCAGTCAAGTATGCACAACAAAAGTTCAGTCCAAATATGCAGAGATGAAGCTCGTCGGAATCATGCTGCTAAAAATATGAAAGTTGTGTATCCATAGAAATTACTCCGAATCGATCTGGGCCAGATTTCAATTGTTCGAATCAACCGAAGAGACGGTACTTCGAATCGACTCTGTTCGAATCGATACGATTCGAATCGATACGATTCGAATCGATGGTAACCGGAACCCTTCGTATCGATCAGCGACTCAAGCTTTGCATCCATCGTCAATAGAGGCATCGAATCGATCCCTAACAACAAAAGACAGATAGAAGACTTAAAGTTCGTATCGATCGCATAGGCGGGATGTTCGAATCGATCGCAAAGGATCGATACGAAGGATTCATTCGTGTTTCTTCTCCATCAAGCCAAGATCGAAACGAAAAAAACACGATGGAAAGCTTTGTTCTTGAATCTTCGAATCCATAAAATTTCGTCTACCTGAATGTATAAATCGATTCGAAAGAAGTTGGATATCGCCTCGACTCGAGGAAGGAGAGTAGTTCAACCTGTTTCTTGAAGGATCGAGATGGATTCGAAGACACAGGAAGACGGAGATAAAAAGTAAAAAGTGAAAAGTGAATAAGGCCTCAGTATTTATAGGGATTCTGTGGCGATTCGTATCCCGGTGAGTAAAACCAGTAGCAACAGGTGAAGACATCAGAGCGATTCGAAGCAACGAGTTCGAAACCATAAGCTAGAGCGCTGGAATTGATTCGAACCCCAGCATGCATTTACACTTCGAATCCATTCCCTCGATTCCATCAAAATGATTCGAAGCACGGTGTCAGAAAGACCTAAAGAGCATTCGACTCCACCAGTTCGAGGTGTTCATCGACCCACAACAGTGCACGACCTATCGATACGAACGATCGCTTCGTATCCATCGGTTGTCATCGATACGAATCAGGGTCCATCATCGCATCGAGTCGAACGATGCTTTCGAATCCATCACCAATGAGTTCCATCGATTCGAAGCTTTTGTTCGACTCCACCCACTGCATATCGATATGAACAAGCGTTTTGTATCCACTGAATTCTAAATTCACCAGTACGATGTCGGTCCTTCGACCTTCTATATTGATTCAGGAGAGGATTGATACGAAGAAACTTCCTAAAACAACTGACGGACATTGTTACAACTCAAATTTCACATCGGTTCAGGAGAGGATCGATACGAAATGCAATACAAGAAAGTTAACAAAAACTCGTTGGAACATTCATCCAATAACGACTGCAGCGACAAACAGTTAATCACTACTGTACGACAGTCAGTTACGGCAATACAGAATACGGCTTTCAACGAAACATGCAATAGCTGTCCAACATGAATCTGCAGCTTTTCAAAGCACGTCATGTTTACACAAGACGTACTTTGGTGGGCAAATGTTATCCCGCCTTTTGGCAAGACCGAGATATCAAGGAACTGATTGGGGAATATGGATGATACATCCTCAGCATCAAGTAGCTACTGGATGACCACAGATATCGCTGAATTTTACCCGAATCCGGATCGGGCTGCAATTGATAAGACACGTCAAGCAAGGTCAGGAAAAGCAACGTTCCAAGTTTCAAGTCAATCCGGGTTCGTACGCTCAAGATATCATCGATGCAAGTTGGAGGAAATGACCCTAAGTTCGAATCCATGGAGTCATTCCACTTCGTATCTATCAGCTTGGAGTACTTCGAATCGATCAAGTTGCCCCACTTCGTATCCATCTGGGCTCGGTGGTTCGTATCCCTCAAGATGGAGTGCTTCGAATCCATGAAGTTGCTCTACTTCGAATCCATCCTATTACAAGAGCTTCGTATCGATCGACCAAGGCTCAATATGATCGATACGAACAGACTTCCATTCGAATCGATGTGTGGAGAAATCCCTCGAATCCACTAAGTCAAAGTAGCGAAAATGATGGAGTCGACCCAATCGACTCGGAGTGAAAAGCGGATCGATGCGAGAAACGTGTGCCACGTCAACACCTTCGTGCGCTACACCATCGATTCGACCCTATCGATTCGAACGAAATCGATTCGAATGGAGCATGTCAACCGGAAATGCAATCTTGAATCGATCATAACTCGAGATCTACAAATCCAAATGCTATGAAATTTTCACAGAAGCTTGAACACAAGTTGAAGAATGTCCACACCAAATTTCAGCTCGATTGGATGTTTTTTTGATCGATTCGAATGGATTTCGAATTGATCCCAAAGTGGGCCCGGATTTCTTGAAAGCGGGCATGTGAGCCCCCTCACGTGCCAGAACTGGTCTCCCGAAATTTAGGCGAAATATCATCCTCCTACACCTATAAATAGAGCCCCTGGTCATTCAGAAAAGGGGTCGGACAATTTTAAGAGCTAAAGAGCGCCCAGACTCTGCCAGATTTACTCCAAATCACCACCGCTGCCTTATATTCAGACTTAGCTAATAAAATCAGTTGTACTACATTATTAGAAATTGCAATCTTCAAGTATCGAGCAATAAAGTCATCAAACTTCATAGTGGACGTAGGCAAAACGCCGAACCACTCTAAATCGCTTGTCTTTGCAATTTACATTTCTGTTATTTGGAGTTTTTGTTAGATAATCCTCAGTTTTAATTCTCTTTCTTCACTTTTATCTCTTCAAAAACTACCGATGAGTGTTGTGCCCATTTTTGGTACAAACAGTGGCTGCTATGCGTTACCACCAGTCCAGATGCGTAATTGGTATATCTACCCTGGCATTGCCTCGTTGTGCCGTGTCACCTACCATAGTGTGCTTTACTACGAGTTTGGTTTTGTGCCATAGCCTGTGGAGTATTTAGGGTAGCCTCCCGATCTGGAGGTATGCTGATACTGGATAGACTACTGGGACTATTTATGTGTTAAGGTGGAAATGTAAAGCCTTAACGCTATTTTAAAGTAAGTTTATTTCACTATTAGACACTATTATAATAGCGTATATTATTACATAGTAAATAGTTTAACGGATCCTTAAAGAATGGGTGATCCCAAGCATTCTTTAAGTTACTTGTGCATTTCTATTACAGTTCACTTGAGTTGGTTTACATTGTATAAGTATGTATGTCCTGACTCGAGTGTTTGGTGTTTTCTTTACGCTCGGGTCAGACTGAGTTGTACTAGTATTCGAGACTCACCTTTGGAGTTGGAGCTTCGCTTGGATCCATCTATTGGTTCTGCTTTCAGTCATTCAGTTGTTTCCAGTGATATATTCAGATCTTGTATTTGACTATTGTATTGAGACATCTTTGTATTCGTGACCTCTGTTGTATCTTGTTTTACTCTGTTATATATATATATATGGTAGCTTCATGAACTACTATTCTTTTGTTTCCACTGCATTATTGTTACATTACTCCGTGTTTGTGATTCTATGATTATTTATTTACTGTATATATTGTGTTTTGCCAAATTTTATTTAAAAATATGATATTTTGAGCAATTCAAATCCGACATGTATGGATGCGAATGGTTGAAAATTTCAGGTCATTACATTTATTTATAACTTTTTAAAGGATTTTCTCATTTATAAACTTTTATTTATAAATTTTGAACAATATTCATTATCTCAAATGTTTACAGAAGTGTTAAGCCTCATTCAATTAATTGCTTAACCCATTGCTTTCCTATTATAATTAGTACCTGATTACAAAAGTTAAGAGAATAATTTTTCCAAGTGCTCGACCCCGAAGGCCTAAACCAACATCAGATTGACACCTAGAAGATTATCCAACTTTACATCCTAATAATCGAGTTCCAATTCCTTTTAACTTACCCAAAATTTTCCTCTATCTTGTCCAAACTTTTATGTAATCGTTGACAGGTATCCGGATTTTCTTTTAATAAATAAATCATTTATCTTTGTATAAAATAGTTAATTATATCCAAAACACTTTCATTAAATCCATAATTTATCTTTAAAAAAAATTAGTTAATTTACTTTAATTTCATTTATTAAATCAATTAATTAACTTGAATATTATATGTTAAAGATTTATTAAATCCGAATAATCATTAATTAAAATGAATAATTACTTTGAAATATCATTAATTAAAATGATTATTAATTTTAATTACCATTAATTAAAATAATTAATTAAGTTCAATAAATTAATTGGATTAACTAAATTCAAACCTCATTAGTTAAAATGATTAATTAAAACATCATCTGTCAAAATGATCTATTCAACTATATAACATCATTAATTAAAATGATTTAAATAAATTCCAATATCATTAGTTAGAACAATTAATTAAATTTAAAACAATCATTAATTAAAATGATTAATTAAACTCAAGAAATCATTAGTTAAAATGGTTAATTAAATCTTATCTCCTTTAAATCAAAGATAAACCAATTTAAAACATCATTTATTAAATTGGTTAATCAATCTCAAAATCATTAGTTAAAATGATTAATTATTTTAAATTATCACTAACCAAAATGATTAATGAATTTTAATATTCTGTTTTGCGAAAACACAAGCTCAAGTTCATACGACAGTGTTTTTGGGGACGAAATTGAATAAATGTCGATATAGCGAAACTGTTATAACGACACTTAACAAATTAAATGAAATATCAGGATTTATTTTAATCAGCCATTATTATTACAACATACAGATGTAAATAAATAATAAATGGGGAGAAACCCCTCATGGTCTCTCTACAGATTTTCCCTATAAAATAATGGTTATGGATAATACATACATACATACATACATATATATATATATAATCATATGGGTTCATAACGATCAAATTAATCCATTTTCCAAATGGAAATTCAACCAAAAAAGCAATCGAACAATTTAACTAACATCCAAGTAATCAATAAACGTTATAATGTCATAGATATGATATAATAAAATTGAATGTGAGTTAAACTCACATTGATTTTCGTTTTCGCCGAAACGTTCCAATTTGGACTAAAACCGAACGGTCGTCCGATTTTGACATAAATTCCAACAAGCTCCAAACTAAACCAAACCAACTCCATCACGTAGATCTCGACGACACGAGTCAAACAAAAAACTGTGTTCGAATCCAACCTCGTATGAGTGAGATGTACATTTTATAAGTTATTGATAAATTAAAATTAAAATTAAACAACTATATTTTAATTACAAGTTTACCTTTCTTCCTACCTTCATCTTCCCTAATGCCTTAAACATGCACAGATAACAGAACCCATCACCCAACATACACGCACACCCAACGACCACCGAAAACCCAATGAAATGCAAATTCGACTTCGCTAGCAAGTCGAGCTTCGCAATCTCCAACACCGACCTAACAAACTCCCTTCTGCACGCCTCAGGTGAAACGCGGCCTAATGGGTCCACCCACTTCCCCTGAATGATGCGAGCATCAAACGGCCACCCTGCCTCCTAGAACTTTGGCCAAAGCTACTCTTTGCTGCTCCGAATCTAAATCTAAGCTCCATTTGTCGAATTGATGACCACAAACTCCACAAAACCTAACCTTAGTTCGACTGCCTTATGGTCGAGCTTTCAAAATGGCAGCCGCGACTTCTCCTAGGCATATGGATTTGAAGATCTCCTCAAGTTGAGATTTTTAAAACTTGTTTCATGATTTTTAGAGGTGTATATCACCATATTTTGATTTTTGAATTCCATGTTTTAAAAGAAAAGCTCTGTCTATGTTTACAGACATTGTTTATGTAGAGTGGAGAGGTAAGGGAGAAGCATGGGCCTTAGAACATGGGGCATGGATTGGGTATGGTAGAAATGGTGGATATGTACATATATATATATATATATATATATATACAATTTTGATTTTATTTAATAAAATATTCAACAAACATACCCAAAAATCTCAAACTCCAAACAAGACATGTCGCCTGGCGTTCTATATGTTATACCCCTATTACGAATGCAATGGAACTAGTCTCGAGCTCTGATTCGATCGTATGCAGAAGATATCTTTTTAAACCCAATTATTATATTAAATTTTTGATGCTAATTTCTACGCATTTCGAACTCGGATGACCAACCGATTCGTCTGATTGCCATGAAATTTGGTGGCATATTATAATTAACTATTACGAATCCAATGAAAGAGGTTTTGTCAAAATCCGCGACTGTGCCCCGAAAGGCTAATTGCACATATTTAAATATCGTTTTATATTTTAATTTTCAATATTTATCTGATCTATTCATATTTGTAAATAAATTTACAAATTGAATTCACCAATATTATTTATTAATTAGAAGGAGTTGAATAAAACTATTAAATCCATTTAATTAACATTCAATTCGTAATTAAAATATTCAAACATTCACTATATTTGAATTATAAGTTATTAAATTCAAAAATCCAATTATTTAAATATTTATAATTAATTAAACATTTAAAATCAAATGACTAGAATTTTGGGTTGTTACATTCTCCCCCCTAAATGAATTTCGTCCCTAAAATTAATAAGGAAGAAAATTTTTCCCAACCCTTAAGTTTAAAACTAATAATTAAAATGAGTTATTAAAACTTCTTTTCAAAACCAATTAGCTGGAATAGATTCCAAAAGTTCCGAGTCTTTTAAATTCGTTCACCTATACTAACTAATTTCTCACATTCGTTCATTCCCAGGTATAACTCAAAAACCAAATTTTAGTTATAAAATTTTTTCCAAAATTCTAAAAAAATTTCTAACTCTTAAATCTTATGGAAAATTTCGCCAGCGTCTCCTTTGCGCGGCTTGATAAGAACAACTACAATTCGCCTCTACGAGCTCCAGACCAATAAAAGAAAACAAAAACCAAGTGGCCTTCCATATCTGGGGCATAAAATCATCAACCAATTTTTTTTTATAAATTTATTACGTACATTTTTGCGTTTGATTTATATTTTTGGCAGGTAACTTATTATCTCTATGCAAATGCAGATGCGCAAGAAGTCAAGTACGATTCTCTTACTTCCCTGTACTTACATAATCTAAAAGAAAATCAGGCTGACAAAAGCAATATGATGTAACTCTTCATGCATAAATTAGCATGATATAAATCCACATGCAATCAACCATCCATATCTCAATCATATGCGACAAAACAAGAGGATACTCTATAATAGATGCTATGCATCCAATAATCTTAAATGGTAAATTTAGATCTAAAAACTTGAGCTTTTTTTATTCAAAATTTTATTTTCAAATTTCTCAAACAAGAAAAATCGAAGATCAAAAATCAAAATGACAAGGAGGGGATTTCTCCTAATAAAATATGGTGAAACTCTAGAATCAAAACAACATGGAGCGTCCAGTGGTATTTTGGTTCCTCCAAAAACATGTACTAGAGTGAATAAATATCATTCCTTTCCTAAAATCTTCAAAAATCTCCTTTTCAAAATCACCGGGATTTAGGTACTTATAACAACAATTAAAAATTCTTTATCTATAAATTTAAACTTTATAGACAATGGTATATGAAATCACACAACCAATCAATTCAATTCAATTAAATCAATTCAATCAAATTCCATGAAGGAATAAATTAACACCAACCGTCAATCAAATTCCATAACAGAAAACTTATCACTTAACATTGTTACAAAATGTCAAATGACTAACAAACAAATCTTAACTTAAGTTCAAAACTTTCTTAATTGTCCAAAAATATAGATAATTATGTAAGCGTACCGTTTTGCTCATTAGCCTTTGGTTATTGCTTAGAAGATTAACCAAACTTACTCGTACAAAATGGAAAGTTATACTCTATATTTTATTAGTTTCTTAATTATATTAAATTTTTTTCCTAAATCACTTATACTTTTACTTGGTATATTATTTAATACTAAAATTATTCGTGAATTATTTCATAAATTTTCACCCAAGTTTAAAATTATTTTATAAAGTCATTCTTTATAAAACATCAAATAATAACTTATTTCCACTTTATTTACTTGTATAATACTCTTCTATATCCTAAGAGTACATACAAATTATATTTTACACTCCACAATTTAGGTTAAGATCTAATCAAAATTTAGGACTTTTAAAACCGAGTCAACTTCTCAACCTCTTTAATTTAGAGTGTTAAAGATATTTATGGGTTGACCCAATCAACAAGTAGTTTACACTACTAAGATGTTTTTACACAATTATATGGTTCTAATAAAACAATGTTTATCAAAACCTTCTTATTTAATTTAACCCAATTTACTTGTTTCTAAATTAATCCTTTTTGTCTAAGGGTAAAATCTCATTTATGAAAACAATTTCTTACTTGAAATACTTTTTATTTTGGAACCAATTCCCTTTAAGGGAACTTAAAAATTAGATACTCGGTTTTAATTTCAAAAACTCATTCTTTTGAAAGCATATTACAAATATTTTTATATGAAATAACTTCATACGATTTATTAATTAAATCTCACTTTGCGTTTATTTGGATTTGAACTCATTTCTATCGCACAATGATAAAGAGGACAATTTACTAAGTACTCCACAACGTTCGTTTAAGCAAACATCTGATCGTCACTTAGAAGATATTCAGATTACCACAAAACTAATCGAAACAATTTCCTCGTAATTATCCCAAAGAAAATGCATTCCATTTAAAATTTACTTCCCAACATATTTTCTACTTTTAAATACCTTCAAAAGTACCGCTATTTCATTTCTCAAAAACCCTTCACAATTATTTCAAAAATTCCGGGATTTAGATTCAAAAATCTTTTTTAGACACGTTTTATAAACTAAATTTATATAAAATTTCCTTTATATATAATCATTTCATATTATAATAATTCCTCTTTATTACAATAGAATTATCTCAAATACTTATTCTCTAAATATCTTATCCCACTATTTAGATTATATTAAAAACTTTTTATTAAAGTTTAATCCTTAACCCATCATTATTAAATAATGAATTTTCAAGTTAGCATTTTCTTCGCACACCTTTACAGTCAAATTGTGAAAATTAATTCACAAAGGGTTCGTTTTTAAATCAAAGCGATAAATGCTACTAAATAAACCGAGCACAATTTAACAATTAACAAACAATCAATGCTTATTTAAATTAAGCATAACTGAACAACAATAGTGATAATAAGTAAATATTATCATATCCAAACATTTATACTTTATAACTATGTAATGTTTTGAAATTTTTTCCTTTATAATTATGAAATATAATCCTAGCCAAAATATTTAATTTGCCAAATTTTCAAAAATTCAGTACCATGTCCGTTGGCCTTGGTCGAGTGTCTAGAATTCCCTACCGATATCGTGGCGTCCCACGTCTCGATCTGAATTCATAAAAACTCGATAGACCTGTTAACATAATACGTTTTTATAACATTAACAAATACGCTCTCGTATATATAATACTCTCAAGCTCATTGTAGGGTATCGCTTACCCCATCTCTAATGAGCCAAACCCTACCAAAGCCAAGGTTCTTGCTTAACCTTCAGCTTTGATACCATGCTGTAATGACCCACCTTTTTGACTATCGAAAGTTGACATCGAACACTACCAGTGTGTTCAAATGTCGTGCATCCAATCGACAAAAGGGCAGACTATTGTGGTAAATAAAAAGAAAAGAACAGAGAACAGAGAAAAATAGAATCTCATAGCAGAATCGACAACATATAATATAACAGGGACAGTAGAAATTGCCACTTCAAAAATACAGAGTATATCAGAGTTAAAAACAAACCGTATCAGCTGGACAGTTATAAAATCCTAACCTTACAAATGCTGATAGGGATATTATATAATACAGTAGAAAATAAAATGCTATGATAGGTGAATCTCCAGCTACTCTCCAAGGTCTCCATAACACCAAAGCTAATCTGGGAAAATACTCGGTCTGACCCGATCATCATAATAAAATAACACCCGGATAAGTCTGGAAATACCAGCATGAGATAACTCAAATAATGGGGAACATATAAAAGTTCCGTGAGACCATGCCGCCAATGCAGAACAGTTTTTTACTTCATAAGAATAACATCCATACATGCAAGAGTAGAAATAAACATCAGGGAACAAATCCAAATATGAATGGGCATAATTAATATTAAAATTAGACTTGAAAGAATGGAAACAACCTGAGTAAAATCCAAACTGAACAGAATGGATAAAATAAGGAAACAGTCCAAATTTGATTGAATGGACTAAATAAGATGACAGTCCAAACTTGATAGAATGGGCCAAATCAATACTTAAATGCCGTGAAGAGGAGTTGGCTCTACTCGTGGCAATTTAAAGATAAACCGATTCAAGGTTTTCAAATCAAATAAGGAAAGGAATTTTTCCAACAAATGACTAGGAAGGTGTGCCCCCCCTTGGAGTATATCTCTAGTAATATACTCCTGAGAAGCTCATATACTCCGTGAAACATCTCAAAAACCTCCAAACCGGACCCCGCCAGACCTTACTTGGTATCCAAATATTTCCACATCTAGATGCACAACCGAATCCAAACTAGATGAGATGTGAAAATACCATAATGGGAGCAACCCCACATAGCTTAGCCCTCTCTCATTGATTTAGTCATTTTCCAACAAAGGATAGCAACACTCAATGGAGCAATAAATCATCTTAAAATGACGATAATAAAGTAGCTGAAGTAACCGATAGCTGAGATACCAACTATCGAGTATATAAAATGACCGTAGATGGAAATTAAGTCTTGTATACTTATCACCACTCATTGAATTCAAGCTTGTACTATTTTTTGGTTAACAATAATACCGGACAAGTCAAGGTAGTGTTACCTCAAAGTCATGTCCAACGATTATTCTGAACTTTTGAAATAGCGACAAGTTTATGTCTTCAATGTTTAGTGCTAATTATACAAATAAATCATTTCCATATAAGTGATTCGCTTTACAAAAATAATTCATTTCCCTAAATGAATCAAACCTTTTCTTTTAAAAGCAAACTGAACTTGTGCTTGATTTCCATATTATAGTATTGGTAAAACATTTTCAGAAATACTCTTCCAAACCGTTCTTTTATAAGGCAACATTTATAATACTAAGTGTATTAAAACAAGGGTCAAAAACAATTGTCGTTAAAACATTGTTTATTGTAAACCCAAAAACAATTCACACTTAGCTTTATTTATATATAATTCCTTTTAAAGGATTTTCTCATTTATAAAGTATTATTTATAAATTTTAAACAATATTTATTATCTCAAATGTATACAGAATTGTTAAGCCTCATTCAATTAATTGCTTAACCCCTTGTTTTCCTATTAGAATTAGTTCCTGATTGTAAAATGTTAAGTGAATAATTTTTTCAAGTGCTCGACCCCGAGGCCTAAACATTAGACCGACACCTAGAAGATTATCCAACTTAACATCATAATAATCGAGTTCCAATTCCTTTTTAACTTACCTAAAATTTTCCTTTATCTTATCAAAACTTTATGTGATCTTTGACATGTATCTGGATTTTCTTTTAATAAACAAATCATTTATCTTTATATAAAATAGTTAATTATTTCGAAAACACTTTCATTAAATCAGTAATTTATCTTTAAAACAAATCGGTTAATTTACTTTAAACTCATTTATTAAATCAATTAATTAACTTGAATATTTTTTTTGGCATGGCCGACGGGGTTGAATGGACCCCGACCATATTTTATTGCAACACCAAAGAGTACAAACAGAAGCAACAACATGAGCAACTGCTCAAAGAAAACAGAGGAACTAGGTGCTACAAACACAAGGAAAACAACAAGAAGACAACAAAGAAAATAGGAACACATGAGTTACAACAGGTTGTATCTCATGAATATACCAGGATCAAAAGAGAAGAGCAGATCCAAGGAACATTTAATCTCGTGCAATATCCAGAGCTTTAATATTGCATCGGTTTTAGCATTGTTGGCATCAAAAATTCTAGTATTTCGCTCTCTCCAAACTGCATTGATGAAGCTTTTAAGCACCACGGTGAATATTCTTTTTTGTTTCTCCTTTCCCCTCGCCTTAGCATGGATACATTCCCACTCTCTAAAATTGTCATGTGCAGGCACAGTACTATGTATCCTTGTCATGATATATATCCAGACTTGTTTTATTATTGAGCATTCAAAAAACAAATGCTCAGCTGTCTCAGGTTGGTCGCAGCAGAATGAGCAGTATATGTTCAAATTCATTCCCATACTCATAAGTCTCGCCTTAGTTAGTATAGCTCTTTTGAGAACCTTCCACAATATTAAGTTCTCTCGCATACTGCTATCAGATGTCCAGGTACACTTCCACCATTTGCATGTTGGTTTGGCACTGTTCCGTTGCATGTATTCATAAGCATCTCCAATTTTATAAGATGCCCTCTTGTCTCCCCAAACAATTCTCGCAGATGTAGTAGAGATCAGGGTGAATTTTCCTATCTTGTTCCATAGGTTTTGGACCCTCTGGTTAGAAGAGAAAGTACCCAACCCTAGAAATGTGAAGAGAACATCCCTAACTTTCATTGCAAGGTGCACTCCGGTTTGATTAATTTCGTTGTGGGTAAGATGACGTCTCAGAATGAATCCCTTCTCCAGCCAGGGATCATCCCAAAAGTTAACACTGTAAATAGGATCAGTGTTCATTTGTATCATAGGGAGAACTAATTCTTTAAGCTTGAAGAGGCACTGCCACGTCCAACTTATGTTTTGTGGCTTATGCATATTCCAGATACTCTTTCCTTTAATCACATTTCTCTCTGACCACTTAGCCCAAAGACTATCTGAGCAATTAAACAAGGTGTCAACATGTTTAGCAAAAGCTGCTTTATTCCACTGTTTGAGATTTAACAGTCCAAGCCCTCCCTTGTTCATAGGTTGCTCTAGAGTACTGAACTTAATAGGAGCAAGGTATCTTCCCATAGTTCTTCCCGACCAAAAGAATCTCATTATTGCTGTTCTAATCATCTTAATTAACTTGAAGGGGAGTACATAGGTTCTGGCCCAGTACACTTGCATGGCAAAAAGAACAGACTTGATTAAAGTTAATCTACCAGCTTGGCTAAGCTTTCTAGTGGTCCAGCAGTTCATTTTCGATGTTATCTTCTCAAACAGCGGGAGACATTGATTTGCTGTAATTTTAGATGTAGTTAGAGGCAGACCGAGATAAGAGACAGTGGATAAGTTAAGAGATAAACCAGTGATCTGAGTAATCTGATGTACTCTTTCCAAACTCACACCAGCTAGTTTAATATCAGATTTTTGGAGATTAACCTTTAGCCCAGTCATCGCATGAAATTGTTGCAGTGTATTCATAATATTTTGAACAGTATTGAGCTCTGGAGCACAGAACATGACAAGATCATCAGCAAACATAAGAGCAGAGATTTGTGGGTCTTTACACGATGGGTGTAGTTTAAATTTTCCTTGTTGTATAGTTTTGTTAATCAACCTGGTAAGAAGCTCCATAACCAGAATGAAGATGTAAGCAGATAATGGATCACCTTGCCTTATTCCTTGTTTGCTACTAAAAAACCTTTCATTACACCACTAACATTGATTGAGTAAGTAGGAGTCGATATACATTCATAAATCCATGCTATAAAATGAGGGGGGAAATTCATATAACCTATAATTCTTACAATGTTGTCCCATTGTAACATATCAAAGGCTTTCATGATATCGAGTTTCAACATCGCTTTAGGGGGTGAATTTGATCTGTTATAACCTTTTATTAGTTCATGAGCAAGAAGGATGTTATCAAGTATATTCCTTCCAGGAAGAAAAGCAGCCTGATTAATGGATACTAAACGAGGAAGCACATACTTTAATCTGGTCGCAATAACCTTTGCAATGCATTTGTATATTGTGTTACAGCATGATATAGGACGAAAGTCTTTAACATCTTGCGCATTCTTGAGCTTGGGGATTAGAGCAATATTGGCGTAGTTAAACGACCTGTAGATTTTACACTTCTTGAAGAAAAGGGTTATTGCATTACACACATCATTAGAAACAATCGACCAGCAAGAGGTATAGAAAAATGCATTCAAACCATCCGGTCCTCCACACGAGTTAGTTTTAAGAGAGAACATCGCCTTAACAATTTCATCATTAGTAACTTCAGAACAGAGAAAGTTAAAATCATTTTCGTCAAGTCTTGGCAATATATCAGAGGGAATGTTATCAATATCAGGATTGAAATTGGTAGAGTTGTCGTACAACGTTGAGAAATATTGTTCAAAAGCTACCTGCACACCATCAGTAGCAGTTTGAAGAACACCATGTATATCTATTATAGAGGCAATATTCTCCCTAATCTGCTTATTTTTTAGGCTTGCATGGAAGTAAGCACTGTTTTTATCCCCTTTTTCCCACCATTTAATTCTTGACTTTTGCCGTATCATATCACATTCCTTGGCTAATGCTTCATAGTATTGCTGAGACAAAGTTGATTCGGCAGCAGAGAGTTGAGCATTGTTAACATCAGCCATCATAGCAATTTGAGCATCAGCAAGTTTCATCTGAATAGATGTGTTCATCCTATCTCCCTTACCATACTTCTTATACGCCCAGAGCTTTAAGACATCCTTCACTTCTTTAATTTTTTCCTGTAAAACAAATAAATGATTTCCAGGCTTAGTCTTGTTCCATGCAGTAGTAACAGTAGATTTAAAGTCAGGCTCAAGAGCCCAAGTATTAAAAAATTTAAAATTTGTTTTTCCTCTCTTGTCCACTCCACGGAGATGGATGATTTGTGGTGAGTGATCAGAAAGGAGAGGAGGGGGAAGGTAGTTGTAGAGGAGAGGCCATTTGAGAAGGGCAATTTGATTGGAGAATGTATGATCTATTCTAGAAAAGGTCCTATTACCATTTCTTCTTTTATTATTCCATGAGTATTGCATTCCCACAGTTTAAACAGTGACTAGGTCAGCATCAAATAGCGTTGCATTTAGAGGTTGTATCTCACTTTGGGACAGAGGATTCCCTCCAACTCTATCAGAGAGGTTATAACAGCAATTAAAGTCACCAAAAATTAACCACGGATGGGTGGATTGCCTAAGTGCAGGAATGACAGCATGTAAGGAGCTCCTTGCAGCGGCAGAGGAGGCTTCATATATAATGGTTACATAATAAGATGAATTATCAGTGCTGTCCTTAGCATGACAATGTATCAATTGGGCAGTGGAAAGTATGGGAGTTAATTGGAGCTGAAGGGGATTATAAAGAATCATAATTCTCCCATACGGAGATTCGTTCAGATTGTGAATGAGCTTCCACTCCGGTTTTCTGTATTCAGCTGCCTTGATTGTTAAGGGAAGATTTAATTTTGTTTCTAGAATCGCCAGTAACGTCAAATGTTGCGCACTAATGAGTTGTTTACATTGATCAAGCTTGATAATGTTGTGTCCCCCTCGTATATTCCATGCTCCAATGATCGACATCATTATAGAACACGTGCATTGAGCATTTCTATCTTCATTCTCCTAGTTACTGCATGCTTCGAAGTCAAGTAATTAGGAATAGTTGCTGAAAGTGGGGTTACTTCATTGCTTGTTGAACCAGCTATAGGGGAGGAGGACTACTGGGACAGAGAGGGAAAGGTTGGAGAGGAAGGTAGAAAGGGAGGGGAGGAGAGGGTATGGGATATTGGAGGAGGTTTATAGACCTTAGGTGGCTGGATATTGGAGTAAGAATAAGGTTGAGAATGATTGTGAGATGCAGTTACAGGTTGGTAGGTTATGTCTTCTGTGCATGTCTCCTGAACATTGTGCATGTTCTTTTCTCCCTCTTCAGTATTCCTGTTCTTCTTTCCTTTACTCTTCTCGCTTTTTCTACTCGTTACGCTTGACCCTTCTTCATTTTCCTTATCTTTTTCTGTTCCACCATCATTAGTTCCACTGTTGTTTGCTACTGTGTCTCCAGTGTTGTGTTCTTGCTGCTTTATTTGTATTGTGTTTTGAATCTTTACTTGTTGCATACTTTTGCTCCTTTGACTTCCTTGTGGAATTATATTTTGTGTTTCACTTGCAGTTTTTCCCTCAAAATTTCTCATTTCTTCACCAGTTCCTCCATTCTCTATAACACTTTCTTCCTGTACTTCTCTCATATGTTCAGTATCTTCTAAGTCAAGCAGCACAGCGAATTTATTAGATATCAGGACATCTTCAATCAACTCCTCAACTACTGATTTCTCATCTCTCTTGGTTCTTATTTCATTGCCCATATCTACTGTTGAAGTTTGTCTATTGTATGCTTCACTTTTATTGCTACATTCTCCTTTCCCTTTTCTTATTTCACTTTGCTCTCCGATCTGCTCTATCTCATCTCCCTTTTCATTCTTATGTTCATCATCAGCTTTGTTTATTAATTTCTTATTCACTTCCATATCTTTCTCACCTCTAATTAATTCCCTCTTTGACTCCTTTATTACATTTACTACTTTCTTTTTGTTCACTCGTTGCCATCTCCTGGCATTCTGTTTTTGCAATGGTATGAACTTTTTATTACCCTGGGCAGTGACTTCAGCATCCTCATTGTTTACCTTCCTTCCATTCTTTTTTATCTCTGTCACTTTGTCTGTTTCACTTTTTTCTTTGACGTCACAGCAGTCAGTAGCATGTCCAAACTTTTTGCACAGCACACATACATCTGGTCTCCATTGGTACCAAACATAGATTCTCTGAAAGCCTCCTTCAACAAGTTTTACCAAGAAATCATCTGGTAGCTCCTTATTTGGTTTTACTTCTATTATGCATTTAGCATAGCTCAGTCTATTTTGTGTCTTTGTCATTTCATCCATACACGGTAACTTGCCTAGATGACTGCTCAGCCAGTTGATGCCTAGGGGAGACCACGCATATAAGGGGATGTTATACAGGTGAACCCAAACAGGAACAGCGATGACTGAGCCGGTGATATTACTGACAGCAGCATCATAAGGTTTTATGATGAACATTTTGTTTTTTATAATTACAGCGTCACTCTGAAGGATTTTACATCTATCTTCATCAGAAGTGAAGTTAAACAAGAAAACTATACCATCAGATTTAACTTTAACAGAGCCTTTAAGCTTCCAGATAGACTTTAGCTTCTGAATTACTACCGTATATGAAAGTGGCTTATCTAAGAAGAAACCAACCAAGGTATCATTCCATATCTTAGCACCAGCTTCTAGGACTTCCTTCGGCGGCACTAACAAATTGTCTTCATACTCAGGAGAGAGATCAACAGGGATGTACTTCCCAGCATTTCTAGGTTTATGCTTAAATAAGGAAGTCCATTTTTGTTCACCAAGGGTTGGGACAGAGGAAGGGGCTGGAAAAGGGAGTAAAGGAGGCCTTGAAGGGTGAGGGTCAGGAGGGACTAGTGGCAGAGGTACTGGAGGAGAAGGTAGAGAAGAGGAAGGAACAGCAGTAATGGGACATGTCGAGGAATCCAGGGAGGGTTGGGCTGGATTGATGGGACAAAGGGACGGATGTTCAGGAGAGGACGATGGAAGGACAGAGCTGTTGTGGTTGATTGAGATGGGAGCAGTACAAACGGGGAAGAAGGTAGGTATGTTAGGGGCGTGGGGAGGGACGTGGTTAGCAGACATGAGAGGATGTATAAGTTTGATTAACTTGAATATTACATGTTAAAATATTTATTAAATCCGAATAATCATTAATTAAAATGAATAATTACTTTGAAATATCATTAATTAAAATGATTATTAATTTTAATTATCATTAATTAAAATAATTAATTAAGTTCAATAAATTAATTGGATTAACTAAATTCAAACCTCATTAATTAAAACGGTTAATAAAACATCATTTGTCAAAATGATTTATTTAACTATATAACATCATTAATTAAAATGATTTACTAAATTTCAAATATCATTAGTTAAAATGATTAATTAAATTTAAAACAATCATGAATTAAAATGATTAATTAAACTCAAAAAATCATTAGTTAAAATGATTAATTAAATCTTATCTCCTTTAAATTAAAGATAAACCAATTTTAAATGTCATTTATTAAATTGGTTAACCAATCTCAAAATCATTAGTTAAAATGATTAATTATTTTAAATTAATCAAAACGATTAATGAAGCATTCTGTTTAGCGGAAGCACAAGCTCAAGTTCATAGGACAGTTTTTTGGGGATGAAATTGTATAAATGTCGATATAGCGAAATTGTTATAACGGCACTTAACAAATTAAATGAAATATCAAGATTTATTTTAATTAGCCATTATTATAACATCATACAGACGTAAATAAATAATAATGGGCTAGAAACCCCTCAGGGTCTCTTTTAAGATTTTTCTTGCAAAATAATGGTTATGGATAATATATATACATATATATGTAATCGTATGGGTTCATAACGATCAAATTAATACGTCATCCATTTTCCAAACGGAAATTCAACCAAACAAGCAACCGAACAATTTAACTAACATCCAAGCAATCAATAAATGTTATAACATCATAGATATGATATAATAAAATTGAATGTGAGTTAAACTCACATTGATTTTCGTTTTCGCCGAAACATTCCGATTTTGACTAAAACCGAACGGTCGTCCGATTTCAGCATTAATTCCAGCAAGCTCCAAATCAAACCAAACCAACTCCATCGTGTAGATCTCGACGACATGAGTCCAATGCAAAAAACGGTGTTTGAATCCGACCTCGTATGAGTGAGATGTACATTTTATAAGTTATCGATAAATTAAAATTAAAATTAAACAATTATGTTTTAATTACAAGTTTACCCTTCTTCCTATCTTCATCTTCCCTAATGCCTCAAACTTGCACAGATAACACAACCCATCCCCCAACGTACACTCACACCAAACGACCACCGAAAACCCAACGAAATGCAAATCTGACTTCGCCAACAAGTCGAGCTTCGCAATCTCCACAACGTCGACCCAACAAACTCCCCTTCGCACGCCTTTGGTGAAACACGACCTGATGGGTCCACCCATTGCCCTAGAATGATGCGAGCACTATATGACCATCGTGCCTCCTAGAACTTCGGCCAAAGCGGTTCTTCACTGCCCCGAATCCAACTTTAAGCTCCGTTTGTCGAATTGACGACCACAAACTCCATAAAACCTAACCCAAGTTCGACTGCCTTATGGTCGAGCTTTCAAAATGGTAGCTGCGACTTCTCCTAGGCATATGGGTTTGAAGATCTCCTCGAGTTGAGATTTTTAAAACTTGTTTCATGATTTCTAGAGGTGTATATCACCATATTTTGATTTTTGAATTCCATGTTTTAAAAGAAAAGCTCTGTCTATGTTTACAGACATTGTTTATGTAGAGTGGAAAGGTAAGGGAGAAGCATGGACCTTAGAACGTGGGGCATGGGACTGGGTATGGCAGAAATGGTGGATATGTACATATATATATTATTATTATTTTATTTAATTAAATATTCAACATAACATAGCCAAAAATCTCAAACTCCAAACGAGACATGCCGTCTAGCGTTTTATATGTCATACCACTATTCCGAATGCAATGGAACTAGTCTTAAGCTCTAATTCGATCGAACTCGCACGACCAAACGATTCGTTTGATTGCCATGAAATTCGACGACATATTATACTTCATTATTTTGGATCCAATGAAACTGGTTTCGTTGAAATCCGAGACTGCCCCGAATGGCTAATTTCACAGATTTAAATATATTTTTATATTTTAATTTCGATATTTACCCGATCTATTCATATTTGTAAATAAATTTACAAATTGAATTCACCAAAATTATTTACTAATTAAAAGGAGTTGAATAAAATTATTAAATCCATTTAATTAACATTCGATTCGTAATTCAAATATTCAAACATTCCCTATATTTGAATTATAAGTTATGAAATTTAATAATCCAATTATTTAAATATTTAAAATTAATTAAACATTTAAAATCAAATGACCAGAATTTTAGGTTGTCACAGCGTGTGTCACCGATTATTCCATATAGGCGTGTATCGTCAATTATATCATTCACTGGCGTGTGTCGCTATTTTTATGATTTTGTTTATAGATGATTATTTGTATTGAAATGGAGGATATCTATTTATAGGGATTGATTGGTATATTTAGGCTAAGTTATGTATAACCTGATTATACATAGTGATGATGATTACTGGATATGGATGGTTCAACCATTTGATGTCGATTTCATAATTTCCGATTTGATGTGATTTTATATGGAAGATGGCATTTCAAGTACAGGGACGACGAGATGAGTTTGTGTATTTTGGGCATAGAGGAGAATATATATTTGTTATTGTAGATTATTATCTTGTATTCTATAGTCTCTTGTATGTAAATCATTGTAATGTAAATTGGACATATTTTGTATATTGACATTATATATTATCGCTGCGATTCTGACTCTATGTTCTCTAATTTTTACTGTATATTGTGTATTGTTTTATCTTGGAGGCATATACGTTTTTTGTTTTTTGTTAATACTGAGTACGTATATGTAAGTTATTTATTTGATGTTTTAATACATACTAGTGTTAGCCCAAGGAAATATTCACATGTGTACCTCATATCGCCTTATTCTCTATATTATCCGACAGTATTCTGTAATACACTTAGATAGTATGAGTATAGAGGTGAGGGTGCTACAAGTGTATCAGAGTAATGTTTAGAACAATGCAGAGTATAAGAGACACGATTCTTGGTCTTAGATGAAACATAGAGTCCTCGTCCTCATGGATGTGTGTAGATAATTATTTATACATAAGTGATAGTAAGAGTATATGATAATTACAAGGTAATCATTTGTGGACGTACTTGTTACTTTTCCTACTGTATATACATTCCTTATCTTTACCTCTTTTGTATGTATTTGTTTTCGTGTGAAGCTGAAGTTGTTGAGGGAGGTAAAGAAGTAAGGAAAAGTTAGCCCAACGAGTGTGTCGGTATTGATGATGGTGAATGAACCTCATTGTGGCTTGAATATGATTGTAATGATCTAGTAGTGATTAGAGTTGCGCAACATAAACTGATAAATAGATTTCCACTAAAGGCATTTGTTTGCTTGTTTGTTTGAAAATGCATGTATTGCTTGAAAATGCTTGTTTGATTTTATGGATGTTGTGTGATAATTTTATTATTGTAGATGATTGATGAATTAGATGTATATATGGGTTTTTAAAAATAAATATTTTTTTTCAAACAAACAAATGATTTGGTAAAATAAAAATATGAATTTGAGTTTATAAAGTGATTGGAAATTATTTTAGTAGTTTGTTTTAGTGTTAATTTGTCCGTTGAGTGCTTTAATAATTCTGGCCGATGCGGATGCACAAGTATTTGATAGGGATTCCTAAACACTTAAACAAGTCAAAACTGATATGATATTTTTGGAATGGTATAAAAAATATTTTACTTAGAATTGCAAGTTGTTTTGCAAAATAATATATATTTGGAGAATAAAAATATTATTTTTAAGTTGGTATATATTTTTAACAGCGTATGCAGTCATTGGATATTAGTGTGAAGTTTAGATCACTAACGAGACAGTGTTGATATAAAATTCCTAGGCAAGTCAACATTACAGCCAATCGGCGAAACAGATTGCTAAAATTCATGGCGCGACAACGCTGTATATTTTAATATGAATAAATTTACGGATTATTATGTATATAAGTGATATTTGTTTAAGATTGAATGAAACGAATTTTCTAGTGGAAAATATACATATATATAGGGAATGTTTTAAAAAGAGAACAATGCTACAAAGCAACTTATTCATATTGAATGGTACTAATGATACCAAAACCTAATTATGCATGTGCAAACTAGAAGAGATAGAACTATATGATCGCATGTGAACATTTTTTATCTAACAATTTAGTGTATATAACTATGTTTACATTTTTCTACAATTAAATTCCAGCTATACATAAACCGTCTCATATAAGAACATGGATGTGTCTTGGTTCTTACTATCATAAAATATCTACCAATTTTATTTATTTATTACATTAGAATTGGCTGGACATGCTAAATAATTACTTAATGTTACATAAAGGAAAGATATGAAGAGAGAGAGAGAGAGTAAGTTGCAGTGTTGATAATAAGTCGATTGGTTAAGAATGTCCAAGTCCAGTTGCAGACCATTTCCCTAAACAATATTGATCCCTCTATGGTACTGAAGGATATGAGTAATCTGTTTCCTAAGATGAAATGGACGAACTCCAAACTACAATGCTTGCAAGTGTAGTGATGAAAGAACGCAAGAGAAATCCGAGTTAAGGAAAGTGGAGGAAGAAGATGATTTCTGAGTGATTTTGGTAGCCTTTTGTTCAGAAATCCGAGGTCTATTTATAGTAGAACTAGCATCTAACCGTCATGTCTTTTCAGAATGGTTGCGATCCTTTAATGACTTTTGACCGTTAAGACAACGCTTCTTTTGGTTTGGAGAGATGCGATGGTTTTGATCATTTTTTCCAGTTGGCACAAAAATAAAAATAAAAATCCTATTTTTGATTTCAAATTGAACTGAACTGCCAACTACAAAGTGAGTGCTAAGAGCCACAATACGCCTCAAATGCTTATTCACCCACGGACATGGGCTCGGGCACAGGCTCGAGCATGTGCGCGAGATTAGGGTTGTGTGTTGCACCACACGCTAAGTTGGTCTCTCACTAACCTTTAATAACTAACTATCATGGTCCTCACATCTTTATATATATATATATATATATATATTCCTATTTTAATGTTTATGATAGGATGTGGAACTTGTTCCCTAGGAAATTAATGCCTCATCCATCACTCCATTTTCCAATAAGCCCTCACATGAATGAGCATCTGCTCAGTATTCTTATTTCAATGAAATATTATTACATTAGTTGAAGTAGCACGAGGGCCATGAACTTTCCCAGTGATCATCTATAGGACTTATTGATGAATTAGTAGACTGAGTAGTTCTTGAACTATAAGTCTTTCTATGTAAGTCTGAACCATATATAACACATAATAATATTACTTATTTTCCTTGGTTCTCTATTTATGTTCATTTCTACAATGAACACTTGCTTGGTTTCATGAGTGTTTAGAGAATTTTGGCCTTTGTAATTCTCCTTAAGGCGGCGACTTCACACTTACGTAGGTGATTCTATAAGGAGAAACCATAATACACCACTTGGTTTTCTTGATAATCAAGTATAGACATCATTAAAAGCTAAGCTTACCCTATTCTCTGGCGGGTTGCGCACTGACTTATCATAGAATGGTTTGAATATTACCAATGCTACTGAGTTTATCCTGAACTTAGTTGTCCCTTAGAACTTAGATCTTAGGATCTCCAATCGACTAGGTTGGGTTTACATTGAGGAAAACTTGTCTTATACAATAGGCCTTAACCCTATTCCCATCAATAATAGTTTTCCCTTCTCTCTAGGCAAGCCTTTTGTTAGTGGATCCACAATGTTATCATTCGACCTTACATAGTCAACAGTGATAACTCCATTACAGAGAAGCTGTCTGATAGTCTTGTGGCTACGACGAATATGTCTTGACTTTCCATTGTAGAGTTTACTATTGGCTCTTCCAACAACAGATTGACTACCGCAATGTAACCTTATTGGTGGCACAAGTGTTTCCCAACTTGGAATATCTTCTATGAAACCTTAAAGCCATTCTGCTTCTTCTACGGCTTTGTCCAAGGTAATGAATTATGATTCCACTGTAGATTTTGCTATGTTATTTTTTTTCGAAAATTTCCAAGATACCGCCTCATTTGCTAAAGTGAACACATATCCGCTTGTGGATTTCGTGTCTACTGACCCAGTTATCCAGTTTGCATCATAATATCCTTCTAGTACTGCAACGACCCAGAATTTCAGTCATTTGAATTTGGAATTTTTAATTGATTTTAAATATTGAAAAGTAATGTTATAAGTTAAATAACTTAAATTTCAAATATTTTGATAATTAAATTGTTGAATTTAAATATTTGGTATTGCTTAAAAAATTAAATCTTGAATTTAATATAAATAAAAATGATTTCAAAGTTTAATTAAATTCTGTTTGAATAAGAATGGTAATAATAAACTTTTAAATTTAGATTTGAAGGCGATTAATTTGGTTTCAAAATAATTTGTTTTAATTAACGTATAAAATAGCCTTCCGAGGCACTGCCTTAGGATTTCGACAAAACCAGTTTTATTGGATCTGTAATAGTGGATTGTTGTAAGTTAACGAATTTCGTGGCGATCGGATGTATCGTTTGGTCGTGCGAGCTCGAAACACGTAGAAATTAATTAAGGGAATTTATATAATATGATTCGATTTAAAAATCTACCTTATGTATATGATCGTTAGGTCTCGAGACTAGTTCCATTATGTTCAGAATAGGGGTATTACATATAGAACGCCAGGCGGCACGCCTCGATTGGAGTTCGATATTTTGGATGTGTAAGGTCGGATATTTTTGAATAAGAAAATATATATACCCTTTTGTTTAAGTCCATACCCTATCATTTCAATACCATACTTCCCTCACCCATCTCTATACCCCCATGTGCAAACCTTACCCCATATCCATTATAAATTCTAGCCTGTAATAAGAAAATGGAGCTTCATGATTCTTTTTAAAATCAAGAACAAAGGAAATAAAAATCCAAAATTAGCAAAACATGAAATTTTGGACTTGTTAAAGCTCGATCTATATATGGGTGGATTACTAGAAGGTGCGGCTGCCATATAGAGGGTTCGACAGTAATGGGTTTGGGAATTTCAAACTAGGGTTAGTGATTGTGAAATTTATGGTCTTTGATTCATGAATTAGAGGTGATTTCTGAATTCGGGGATAGAAGGCGTCCTGTTTGGTGGTACTCGACTAAAGTTCAATCGTCGTTGAAGAGGGGAGAAGTCGCGTTCGCTGCAAGGTCGTGGAACTGTCGCGATTCGATTCATGGATGCAGGTGTGGAACGGTGTTGGCCGGCGTGACGAGGTGGAGGCGATGGGTGCGTACATGATGTCAGAGCTTGGTTTCATAGATCGGGGGAGGGCTTTGGGCATACGTGCGAAAATGGAGTGTGATACGTGTAAATGGTTTTGTAGGGTAAAGTGTAAATAAATAGTAAATAAAGTTATTAATGAATATAAAATAATCAATAACTTGTAAATTCAATATCTTTTGCGTACGAGTTCGGATTCTATCGCCGTTTATTACATTGCACTCGTATGGACATCAGCTTCGCGAAGGAACTGGTTTGGACGAATTTAGAGACAGTTGAAATTTGTGCTAAAATCGGACGTCGTTCGATTTTAGTTCCAAACCGGAATACCTCAGGGACAATAGAAATTTAGGTGAGTTAATATCACATTTTTGGCTAACCAGAGATGTTATGTAGTTGATAAAAAAATTGTTAATTGGATAATTTACTATTTTTATCGGTTGGTTTGGATTTATTTCCACCCTTGGAGCGGATGACCTTTTATATATACCCACTTAGTAATGGATGACCCATATTATATAATTATATATGTATGTGATGTAGGAAAATAGGTTAAAGGGATCCAACAGGATTCCTCACCACTGTTAATTTTATTTACATACATATGTGTTGATATATATAAGCTATGATACAGGGGGGCAGGTTAGAGGGATCCAATGGGATTCCTCGCTATTGTTAATTTATTTCAATAAAATTTCTCTTATATGATTTTGAATATGAAACCTGATTGTGGACACCGTGGTTTATGACATTGTTATATGTTCAACATTTAAACCCTGCAGTGATAGAAAATCAATATCGATATTGGTCAAACATTCGGTAGCTATTGGCCTCAATTAATATATTTTTTAAACTATAAATTGCCATTTGAGTTGGAATTGGTTTTTGAGATAGGAAATGATTTAAAAATCTGAATTTGGGTTTTGGAAATATTTTGTTTTAAAAGATTTAATTTCTATTTTATTCTAACCTTTTTATCTATCTTTTTCTAAGTTATTTATTTATATCTAATATTGTTTTAAGATTAGTTTTATTTAATATTGTTTTAAAGTATTTTATTTTTATTAATATTGTTTCTAAAGTTATTTATTTATATTTAATATTGTTTAAGGTTGATTATTCATAAGTAATATTGCTTTAAGGTTATTTATCAATATGTTAATATTTTAAGATTGATTATTCAAATAATTAATATGTGTTGAAATTAATAATAATGATCTATTAATACTGTTATATAAATTAATTAATATTATTTATAATAAGGTTGAAAGTTAATTATTAGTGTTTTTAGTAATAATGTATTTGAAATTATTGATTATTATTTAAGATGTTTAAAAGGTTAAAAATTAATATTTATTTATTTATAAGGTTAACTGTTAATAACTATTATTTTATAATAGTGTTTGAAGTAAATGATTATTATTTAATTATAAATTTCCGAGATTTATAAATAGAGTTTATAAAATGATTTGGGTTTTAGAATGGGAGTTTTATAGAATGATTTGGAGACCTAAAGGGAGATTAGTTAAAGGATAAAAAGAGTTTGTAAATGATTTCAGATATTTATAAAAGAATTTTTAGAAATGGGTATATAGATTTATATGAAGAGTTATATAAATAGTTGTCTGGGTTTATAAAGAGTTTATAAATGGTTTGAAATTTATAAAAGAGTTTATAATTGGAAATGGAGGTTGGGTTTCGTAAGGGGTTTCTATAAAGAGTTTTATAAATGGTTTCACAGATTTATAAAATAGTTTTATAAACGGTTTTTGAGATTTATAAGGGATCTATAAATGATGTTAGAATTGTATAGGAAGGAAATCTTTCTCGGTATAGGAAGGAAATCTTTCTCAGTTTTGTGAATATACTTATAGTGTTAAGATAAGTATATAGATATTTTCTAAGTATTGAAAATATAGGGATTTGGGGTTATATCTTTGTAAAGGTATATATATACAAGTATTATAAAGTGATTTTAATTAATGAGAAGATTAATTTAAGAGGCTAGTGGTTGCTTATATGATTAACCAATGTTGATTTTCCCTGTGCAAATAAATCTCTGGTTCGAATGTTTGTTTATTTGGTAGTTAAATAACCGGCTATCAAATTTGGACTCAAAACGTAACTTTGGTAATGTCTAGGAGAAACATGTGAGTATATGGCACAATCATCTCCGATGATGCTGTATTGTGCATATAAATCTCGTTTCATTCTCCTAGGACAATGATAAGGAAATCCTTCCACTAATGGTTAGGAGGTGGTCTCCGCCCTTATATTTGACTGTTTATTTCCTAAAGAACCAGGATTGAGTTTACCAGAAATCATCAAATGTTGTTTCAAAGAGACTGAGATCAGATATGTTATCAGAAAAGCACTTCGATCCAACTCAAGCATTTCGATAAGACGGAGCTCTCAAGCATTTCGTTCTCCTAAAGAACCGGGATTGAGTTTACCAAAAATCATCAAATGTTGTATCGAAGAGACCGAGATCAGATATGTTATCAGAAAAGCACTTCGATCCAACTCAAGCATTTCGATAAGACAGTGCTCTCAAGCGTTTCGTTCAGTCCCAGAACGAATTTGTATGGATGAATGTTGGTATTGCATTGTTGCTTGGAGGGCAGTGTTAGCATTCCAAGTGGAAAGTGCTATATAAAAGGTAAAACATAGCCTTAAACCTCATCAATCGGGAACGACTAAAATAAGCGAGATGCAGTAGGGTTAAGTGGGTCGCTCCCAAGTAGGGTATGACCATCCCTATATAGAGTCAATATTATATCTTATTTGTATGCTTCGAGGCCCATTAACGGAGGGGTGATCATATTCGGTACTACCAGTCAAGTGGTAGGCCGGTTCTATGTTGGCAGGGGATCCTAGCGAAGTCCTCGATGTTATTTTATCTAGAGATGCACAGTGACAGGCGGTACCCCAGTAGCCCAGTGATTGTATGGAATCCATTCTCCAATACATGCCTTTACGGTTTTAGTTGTATACTTATTACGTTGGAATTTAATTAATGTAACAATTTTGGATATGGTTAATTAGTATTTGTATCTTGGATACTATTATAATATCAGATAATTTCATATGAAATGGTTTGTTTATTGTAAGGTAAAAACCCATCTGTGTTTATGTGCAGCATGGTCTTACGAGATACCTTTATTTCAAAGGTTTTTATAACTTTAAAAATTCAATTGCTGGTTTACCAGACTGACTCGGGTGTTATTTTATTAGAATGCTCAGGTCAGACCGAGCATATTACAGATTTAGTTTGGATGCTTTGGAGCTTCAGGAGATGAGCTAGAGGCCCAGAGATGTATTTGCGTATATGGTTATTTTCCGCTGCATTCATTGTTATATTTATCAGCAATTGTGAAGACAGGTTGTTATAACTGTCCGGGCTGAAATAAGTTAGTATACTCTGATTGATGTATGTATATTACCTTTCTTTGTATAAAGAATTATTGTATATTGTAGATTATTCGTTCCACTATGAGATTTTGTGTTGTTTGTTTCCTTTCTCTCTTCTTTCTTCTTCCATCTTTCTTCTTTCTTCTTTCTTTTCCCCTAACAATGGGTTTTCCGGCATTCGATTACTCGGCACGCAATATAGTGGATGTATTAATGTCAATTTTCAAGGGTCGAAAATATCAAGTTGTTACAACTATATATGGATACCCAAAATAATGTAGTCCGTAATTCTGTGTGTACTTCAGGTATCCTAATACTCGAATTATGGCTTTCTAGTGATTCTTTCCTGGGTTGCTCGTATATCGGCTAAGTTTACATACAACATAAGCTATACCTGGTCTAGTACAGCTCATGATATACATGATGCTGCCTAGTATACGAGAATATTCACGTTGATAAATCTATCACCGCTATTTTTGACCCAATTTTGGTTTAAGTCTACAGGTGATTTTGCAAAAATTATATTATGTTGCTTAAATTTTTGAGTATTTTCTCAATATAGTGTGACTGAGATAATACTTATCCTTATGGAGTTTTATGTATTCTTACTCCAAGGATTACATCAGCAATTCCCAGATCTTTCATATTAAGTCTGACGGAGAACATATTTTTCGTTGATTTTATTATCTCTTTGTTGCTTCCTAGTATGAGTAGATCATCTACGTACATACACATAATTACATAATCTTTGTTTGTATTTTTTGGTAAAACGCATTTGTCACATTCTTTTTTCCGAAATCCATTTGATATCATTGTTTCGTCAAACTTTTCATGCCATTGTTTTGGTACTTGTTTAAGCCTATATAAAGATTTTATTAATCTACATACCTTTCCATCATTTTCCTATTTTTAAGAAACTCTCGGGTTGTTTCATGTATATTTCTTCTTCTAGTTTACCATTAAGTAATGTTGTTTTAACATCCATTTGATGTATTTCTAATTCTAATATGGATGTAATTGCCATAAGCATTCTAATGGATATTATTCACGTTACAGGCGAGTATGTGTCAAAGTAGTCCAACTCTTCCTTTTGCCTATAACCTTGTACCACAGGTCATGCTTTGTACTTGTCTATTGAGCCATTGGGTGTTAGTTTTCTTTTAGATATCCATTTATTACCCAATGTTTTGCATCTTGGAGGTAGATTTACTAATTCCCATGTATGATTATTCATAATGGATTCACTGTTAATGGCTTCCTTCTAGAAAGGGGCCTATGAGGACATTGCTTGATTATATGTTAGTGGTTCGTCTTCTAACATTAAGGCATAGAAGTCGGGTCTAAAGGTTTTTGAAATACGTAGCCTTTTACTTCTTCTCAGTCCCTTCGATTGTTGATCATTATGTTGTTGTGTGTTTTCACAAGTTTGTTCTTTATTACCCTTATATGGATCATAATTTTCTATTTCTCTTTGCCTCTTTTGGACATTGTGTTCACTAGATTGTTTTAAAGGGTAAATATGTTCGAAAAATCTATCATTTCTCGACTCAATGATTGTATTGTCATGAATATCATCGATTTCAGACTTATGTACTAGGAATTGATATGCAATATTATTTTGTGCATATATTATGAATACACAGTCTACTGATTTTGGTCTGATTTTGACCTTTTTACGTTTAGGAATTTCAACTTTAGCAAGGCACCCCCAAACTTTTAAGTATTTGTATGACGGTGTCTGTTTTTCCAAAGTTCATGTGGAGATTTGGATGTTTTCTTTCTAGGTATTTCATTCAATATGTGATTGGCACTCAAGATAGCTTCTCCCCAGAAGTTGTCTGGCGAACCAAAGCTATTTAGAAAGGCATTCATCAATTCTTTAAGGTTTCTATTTTTCCTTTCGGCGATTCTGTTAGACTGAGGTGAATATGAAGCCGTAGTTTGGTGTATAATACCATTTTAGGCACAAAATTCCTCAAATGGAAATTCATATTCTCCTCCTTTATTGCTCCTTAAAGCTTTGATTTTCTTATTGAGTTGATTTTCAGCTTCAACCTTATAATTTTTAAACATCTCAAATGCCTCGTCTTTTGTTCTAGGAAGGTATACATAACAATACCTTGTACAGTCGTCTATAAACGTGCTGAAGTATCTCTTTCCTCCCCTAGTTTGACACATTTTTAAATCACATACATTTGTGTGTATTAAATCTGGAGGTTTAGTGTCCCATTTAACATGCTGAAATGAAGTTCTTATCATTTTTGCTTCAGCACAAATTTGACACTTATCACTAGAATTTATTTTACATTTTAGTATAGTTTCTAGATTAGCTAGTTTTCATATTGTATCGAAATTTACATAACCTAATATAGCGTGCCATACGTTGAAGAGTCAACAATATAAGTAGAATATTAGTTTTATTCATATTAACATTTGGTACAACAGTGGTTACATTCACTTTAAATAAACCATCACTCACATAACCCCTTCCCACATACACTCTATTCTTTGACACCACAAACTTATCAGCTATAAAGGTGAGTTTGAAACTAAGTTTGCTAAGTAACAACCCTGAAATTAGGTTTTTGCGGATTTCTAGAACATGAAGAACATCATGCAAGGTAAGTTCCTTTCCAAAAGTCAATTTCAGCACAATCTTTCCCTTACCTTCAACCTTTGACTAGATAAGTTACCCATGAATATTTTTTCGTCCTCAGTAGCAGTTTTGTAGGTTGTAAACATTCACTTTTTTGCACATATATGTTGAGTGGCTCCTGTGTTTACAAACCATTCCTTTGAGCTACTAACTAGGTTGGATTCGGACACCACTGTACATGGATCCATATCATAAACGCCATCTGAATTTTCAACTATATTTGCTTCTGATTTTTTCTTCTTGGGTGTGCGACATTCGGCTGCTTTGTGCCCCTTCTTTCCTACAATTATAGCATGAACCCTAAAATTTCTTTGACTTCTTAGAAGCGCGCTCATGTTTTCTTTTGTTGGGTTTCTCTACCTCGACCACGTTAGCCTTAGCTATCATGTTATTCAAAGTCTTCTTCTCACATTTTCTGTTGTCCTCTTCGATTCTAGGTCGAATTAAAAGTTCTTCCATTATCATCTCCTTGCGCTTGTGCTTAAGGTAGTTTTTGAAATCTTTCCATACTGGTGAAAGTTTTTCAATTGCATTAGCAACCTGGAAGGATTCACTGAGTGTCATTTCTTCATCGTTTAGTTCGTGGATAATAACTTGTAGTTCTTGGATCTGGCTAATTACTGTCTTGGCATCAATAATCTTGAAGTCCTGAAATTTTCTTGTTACGAACTTCTTCATGCCTGCATCTTCTGTTTTGTTTTTTTTATCCAAGGGCAACCATAGTTGTTTGGAAGTTGCTGCAGTACAATATAGATTGTACGGGTCGTTGTCGAGTCCATTGAGGATGTAGTTTTTACACATGAAATCAAAACTGTTCTAGACATTCACTGTTTCTACATTGGCCGCGTTAGGTTCCAGATCTGCTACTACATGAGCTTCCTCATTAATGAACTTTGCGAGCCCTAGAGTTGTCAGGTAAAACAACATCTTTTGTTGCCAACCTTTAAAGTCCATCCTAGTGAATTTTTAGGCTTTTCTCCATGAGACAGAGCCACTGTTGGTACCATAGTTCGACTCTGACGGCTTACCATATGTTGTGTTGCTGTGGAGTTATTGCTTTGCTAAGACATTGTTGTCTATAGAAATAGCCAACAAACAAAATATTGTTTCAAGATTCTTACATAGAGAAAAGACGGGAAAAGAGAGAAAGTTACCACTTTGATAATTGGTCGATTAGTTAAGAATGTCCGAGTCCAGTTGCACACTATTTCCTTGAAACATTACTACTCCCTCTATGACACCCAAGAATATGAGCAATCTGTTTCCCAAGATGAAATAATTGAGCTCCGCAATGCAGTGCTTGCAATCGGAGTGGCGATGAATGCAAGAGAAATTTGAGTTAAGAACAGTGGAGGAAGAAGATAATTTCTGAGTGATTTCGGTAGTCTTTTGTTCAGATGGCCTATTTATAGCAGAACTAACACACTACACCTCAAACGTCCATCCACGCACGGGTGCAGGCGCGGGGCACCACCCGCTAAGTTGGTCTCTCTCTAACCTTAAATAACTATATAACTATTACGGTCCTCACATCTTGATATATATGTGTATGTGTGTGTGTGTGTATTCATACTTTAATGTTTATGACAAGATGTGGGACTATTATATTCCCTAGGCAATTAATGCCTCATTCATTATTCCATTTTCCAACACTTAATATAGGTGAGATTAGATGTATCTATCTTTTAAGTGCTTATGGGGTTTTCATGGCCATTCCAAAAGCTAAAGCGACCATAAACCCATGAACAGACAATGAATATTTATTATGATTTTGATATGGAGCTTATGACAAGTATAGATTTGAAGAAAATAAAGAATAAACAGTATTATTTACATGAATATTAGACCAGTCCATTATCTTAGGCATAAATACTTTTAATGAAACATGAACATTAGAAATATTTGATAGTGCAAGGCAAAACTTATCATAGTATATCATATAGGAAATAAATGTCTAAGCCTTTATATTTGTTCCTTGTATTGTGTCAATGTCCATATACTTTTGAATTTTGTTTTTCTTTTGCCACCTCTACAAAAGCCTAAAATTTCACTATGTATCATAAGATAAAAGAATTATACATATCAAGAAGAAAGAAACATTGTTTGGCAGAGTATCATAAGATAATTCACCAAGTATCAAACTCAAACCCCATGTTATTTGGACATAACTTTTGATTCTTTGATTCGATTATGACAACTTTTCTTTCTTTTGTAAGATATTTTAATATGGAACAACTTTCATATTGGTCATTTTTCAAAAATCTGAGGTTAACTACGATTTAAACATGGATTAAAAATGATTTATATTGCAGTTTTGAAATTTGAATTTTTGTGTATCGTCGCTGAAATTCATTTGATCATAACTTTCAAATGGTTTTTTCGATTTTGATGATTTTGCCCATACAGAAAGCTTATGACTAAAGCACCAACTTTTGTTTTATGTGTTTTGAAATTTCTTAATGTTTACTAGGCTAAAATTGCAGATTAAGGGAGTGGACTTGTGCACAATTTAAAAATCTATTATAGATAGGTTTGGAATTTTCTCCATAACTCAAGTTATAATAAAGTTTTTGTGATCCAAAAATTGTTTTGGAAAGCTAATACGGTATACAGCAATTAACATTCTGATGACATTGCCAAATTTTGTGATTTTTACTATTAAAATTTTATCGGAAATGGCCCAAACGTGAATGTCATGTTTTTTTATATTGAAAAATGCATACTTATCATACTTTATTATATATGCGACTAATATTTAGTTTGAGTTAAGATGGGTACACATGAAGCACAGTTGGATAAATTGCTAATGTTTTCTCACTTTTGCTCGCTTAATAATAAGCAAACTTGCTTAAGATGCTAATTAAAAGGTACGTTTTATGGTATATCGATATATTATGTGATATTATATTGTATTCCTGTGTTTAGGGATGTCTTGTATTGGAATGCCTCTTTGGAGATGTATATCATGTAATTATATTGCCTTTTGATTTTTTGAAACGCCCTCTATACAAAGGAGACTCTTTCGAAAAATCCGACAATTAGAAAATTTATACAAATATTTTTATCGTATATGAAAAATGGAAAGTCGTGAACATGTCTATTTAAATTGTGACATACGATAAGAGAATTGGAGGCACTCACGTAGAGGATTGTATAGTTGAGTTTGATAGAAGATTGCAGGATACGAGGAAAGTCAGAGTATGATTTGTCTGACGTCTTCCAGTAAGAAATTACGATGATACAATTTTCCTAGAGGGGAGTCTCTAACAACCTCGCTCTGCTCTACACTATAAATTAAATAAATTTAAAATTATTGAATTTAATATTTGATAATAACTATTATTTTAAAAATAAAAGTTCATTTAATCAAATACTATTTAATATAATATTTTTTTTGAATAAATAGAATTAAATTACTAAATTCTCCTCAAGTAATATATTAAACTTGAATAAAATGTTTTAATGAATAATTAAATAGAAATAAATAAATATTGATATGAAGCAAATTTTATTCATAGAATGATGTGTAAATTAATTTATATTAGATGAGAATTTTATTTACAAATATAATATATGAATTATTTAAAAAGAAAAGAAAAATTAAATCAAGCCCAAAGCAATTAAGCCCAAGCCCAAGACCATTTAATTCCACCTCCTTCTAGTTTTTAGAGTTCTCTCCTTCTTCTTCTAAGGCAAGCCCGAACTCATTCCAGGATTAGCCCTAATCCCCTAATTTTCAAAGCCCACGACATCATTAAAAAAATAATTCGATCGACCAAACATCATTCGACCTAGGCAAGCGATGAAGACGACGACAAGAGCAGGGATGACGACAGCGAGATGCTCGTGTTTTGAAAGGGAGGTGGTGGTGTTGGCGACTTTGAGGCAGGAGTCGCGATCTGAAACGTGCGTGCATGCGTAAAGGCTGGCTCGATCTTGGTAGTAGTGATGGAATTCAACTTGGCCACGCGATAAAATTTATATTGATGATTATTGTTGATTTTGGAGAATTTTACTCCATAAAGTCTACTTTAAAAGAATTATGATTTTTCCATTTTAAAATATTTCTGAAAGTTTCGGGAAATTAATTATGGTGTTCTAAAAATTTATTTGAAGTATATTTATAAACAAATAAAAGTGAAATAAAAATAAAATGATTTGAAGGAAATCGTTTTGGAGCTAAAAGTTAATTTAAAATTGAAAATAGAGATTTTCATGAATAATTGAATGTGTGGAATTCTGTAAGTGTAAATAAGGGGTTTTTTTACAAAATTTTCAAAAGTGAAATTCCTTTATGCGTTGAATATTAAATAAAAAGGATGGAAATGAAATTTCAAATGGGGATTTTGATTATATAAATCTATTTATAAAAGTTTGACATTTACTTTTGATATATTTACTGGTTTGAAATCAAAATTATTTGATGACTTTGTGATTTAAAGATTTTATTGATTTCGAGATCATGAAGGATTCACCGTTGATATTGATTTATTTAATGATTTGGAATGATATGGTAATGACATCCTATTGTCTGATTTTATGATATTTCTATTCTATGTGATGAAAATTCTAAATAAATAGAGTTATAATACCATCTGCTTCTTTGGGTGATATTTCTCATATTATTCTTTGAACTCATTATATAGAATATAGATAGAGCGAGTGTGATGTATAAGCTCTGAGTAAACGGACTAGTAACACGCAGTGGTATAGGATGCCGTTGTGCTATTTATTCAATTATTCTATGCTTATGAATGACACTCATATAGGGATTTTTTATATATGATGGGCTCGCTATGGTGAATCGCATAATTAGCCATGTGTCGGCTTATATTGTGTAACAACCCGCATATTTATCGATTTTATATTTAAATATTTTATTCAAATATAGAATCGTTAATCGGATTGAAGTCCGAAAAGCTACTTTTTGCAAACAGTTGAATTAGGACTCGAGACCACTTCCGTTGAGTTCGAAATGCCATTTGCGACCTTTTTGAGTATAAACTTCGATATGTTTGGAGATAGTAGAATTTTGCTACTTTTCACTTAGGGCTTTAGTTTGGGTTTCAGCCCTATATCCTAACACAAGCCCCTAGCTCCACCCCCATTTCTCTTCACTTCACTCTTATTCTCCAAACACTCAAGCAAAACTGTAAATGGGGGAAGAGAAAGGGAATTAGAAACTCCTAGCCCTAGTCCCTCTTGCAAACTCCAACTTCTAGCTCCAAATTCAAAGAGAACCCATTGGTAAGCCTCCTCTTCATCTTCTCTATCTTCTTCTCCTCTTCAATTTCAGTTTATTCCTAAACCTAACTTTGGGAATGTCCTTCTTTAAAGCTTTGATTCAAGCTTGTTGAGTTGGAATTGAAGAGTGATTGCCCTTGCCATTGCTTTCAAGCTTCTTCCTCATTGATTTGGGTTCAAAGGTGAGATTTTTATCTCACATCTAAGCCTATGATTATCTTTGATTTTTAGGTATGAATTCCTAACACTTGTCCATGTGCATTTGATTTTGGTTTGAACATGTTTTTGGTGATGCATCGAAGTGCCTATAGGGCTGGGTTGCCGATTGGCGTAAACCCTTAGTACTCGTCGCTCGTTCGATCGCATTTCGGTTTGGATTCGTCGTTTTCGAGCTAGGCTGTTTTTTTTAGCCTTCCAGAAAAATTTAGACGTCTGAACTGCTTATTTTGCCTAATTTACCTATTTTCGAGTAAATTTCCAAGGTTTATCGATTTTTGTCGATCTGACTTATTGTTATCAATTATTATCGAGTTTGATGACTTCTTTCTTTGGACTTTTGAGAATATCCATTTTTGATGGATTCGTTATTGATCTCTTTGGATTTTATCCACGTCTTCGAATGTGAATTTTTATGATTGATTGTTTCTACAATCACTTCTATGATTTGTCACTTTAAAATATAAAGGTTTTCTATACTAGTAGTAAATATCAAAACCCTTTCATCAAAACGATTTCAACACTATTTTAAATACAAAGCTTGTTTCCAAAACCGTTTTCCAATCTATTAGTATATACAAACCGTTACCTCATTCGTATGAGAAAATATAATTAAACGGCTTAGCAAAACAAGTGGTATGAAACGCTTGCGTTTACTTCGTCGGTTAATTTTTGGACTTGTTCGATTGAAACTCTTGTGACAATTTTCTAGTGAAGATCTACAGTTTGTTCGTAAATATTTAAGTTAAGCTAGTGGTTATGGGACATGAAGCTAAACTTATATATTTACTAGCTTAGTGTATTTGACACTTCCTCATGATCATGACAATCATTTTTATGATTTAGACTAGCGATTGAGCGATGTCTCCCATGGTCTTCGGGCCATTTCTGTGTGGAAACCCCATGGTCTTCGGGCCATTCCTGTGTGAAATATGGGGTAGCACCCCATGGTCTTCGGGCCATTTCTGTGTGGAAATTTAATGGATAGCTTCCATGAGATAGCTTCTCGTCTTCTGTGATACGCGTAGGTGAGTTTTCATGCTCCCATTCATGTGTTAGGCCTTTTCCCCCCTTTTATGTGTTTTCTGGATTTCTGGTGATGATTTCTGGAATCTTGTGCTTCACCAATTTTCATGATTTTCATTGATATGATATCAGTTTTTGTGCATTGGTGAATTTATGTGTTATTGACTTGTTATGAATACAGGTTTAGGGTATGATACCCTATTTTATCTTTGAGAAGATTCTTGTGATATTGATTAATCTTTTGTTGGTTATCATTTACATACTTATCGTAGTATGCCGTTATGGTTATTACATGTTCATGTCATTCCTTTTACTATATACCATATCATCTGATATTTATAGCTAGACTGATCCGTTTATTATTTTCTTATAAATAATACTCGGGTCAGACCGAGATGTTACAGGTGCTTCTGCTTGACTTCTCCCCAGGGATCTATTATTCTGACTTTTGGCTAACTACTTAGATTTGTAGTTTTTGTATGTACACATTTGAGATATAGACTCTATGTTGTGTACTTATTCTTTTGTATAGCACGTGTTGCTATTCTTTTGTATTATCGTGGATCTTTCTGACCACTACTCTGATGTACACTTTCATGTGTTATATATTTATTCATATCTTCTTCCGCCTTTGTGATATGGATGTCTGTGACTGATTTGTGTTATGATTATTTCTATGTTCGTTTCCGAGGAATATATATAGCCACCGTGTGATAGCTTTGTGTTTGTATCGGTATGTCGAATTTCCTCCATAAAAGATATGCATTCTATTCTATCTGACATATCGGTGTTCGCACAAAGAAATTACATGGATGGTCGCTCCTCAACAGCCTTATTCTCCGTGCTAGTCGACAGCATTACACCGTAGTGTTCTTGTCTAGCATGGGTATAGAGGTGGGGCATCACATATTGTGTTGTATCAGCATGAGTATGTAGTTGTGTGTCAGCTATTATATTGTATATATTTAGTATATGTTTATTCAATGTTCGACTTCCTTTGTATTGCGGTAGTTGAACCAGATTGGCTAGTAACCATCCTAATAGCCTAATCATGATTGTCACGCCCTGGATCTATGACACCCCATAGCCGTGTATTGGTAATGCTCTAGCCATGTGTTGGCAATTGTATAGCCTCTATGTGTTACCTTGGCCAGCAGTCCGTTACCAATTGGGGGCATGTGTAGGATCGTGACCGATACAGAGTATAGTCCTGCAGCATGTTTGTGACATGCGAAGGATAAGAGTCACAATGTTTGTCGAGGTAACCAAGATTGCAGAAGGCATGTTGGTGGAATACGTGTGTCATGTTCGCCAATCATGTGTGTAGTCTCCTGGAGCAGGTGTGTCCGTCAATCTACCATCTGGTTTTAGTGTGTGTGTGATATAGACATATACTTATATATATATTTGAGACGATGAGCTACGATTGTACCTATGACAGTGCCCAGAGTGTGATCAATCCCCATATCCTTCTTTGGCCTATGTCGCATATTATCCTTCTTCGGCGTGTATCACCAACTGATTTATTTACATGTGTTATCAATTATTTCTTTCAGGCATGTGTCACTGAATATCTTTTTCATTGGCGTGTATTGCCAACTACTATTCATTGATATGTATTGCAAATTTATTTTTGTGTTGCTTATTTATTCTTCTTAGGCATGTGTCATTTATTATTCCTTATAGGCATGTGTCGCCATTTCTACGATTTTGTTTATGGATGATTATTTGTATTGATATGGAGGATATTTATTTATAAAGATTAGTGATATATTTTGGCTAAGTTATGTATAACTTTACTATACATGGTGATATCTCCTTATTAGTGATTTCTAGATTTGATGATGATTACTGAATATGGATGATTTACCCATTTGATGTTGATTTTTTTATTTTCGATTTAATGTGATTTTATATGGATGATGGCATTTTTATACTGGGTTTTGTGATGTTATACATTATATGATATTTGGGATTATTTGAGATAACATTACTATATTATATTATACCCAGTATATAAAAGTTCCATATGTTTATTGACCTTGGATTTTGATACTCGTTTATTATTTATTTAATACTTGGGACAGCCCGAGACATTTCAGATATAGGGAAGATGAGACTAGTTTGGGTATTCTAGGCTTAGAGGAGACTAGATATTTGTTATTGTAGATTATTATCTTGTATAGTCTTGTGTGTATATCATTATGATTTATACTAGACATTTTTTTTGAAACTTGGTTAAATTTTATTGCAATCTCAAACGAGCTAAAGCCCAATTACATACAACCATAAGTCCAACCGCATAAGATACAAATACAATCTTTATACAACAATTTTACTTTAATTGAACATTCTTCTTTTAGGGCAGAGGCTTCATGGCGGCTCCTAAGACATTGATCGATCTGCTACGTGCTCAATTGTCAAGTCATCCTCTCCAATGCTAGTTTGTCTTGTGCCATTAAGTTGATGAGTTTCCTTTTTGCAATTCGTTCCATAATTATACTTGCATCTTTGTTAATTTGGCTATTTAGTGACAAGATCTCTTTTTTTATTGTTGAAAGCCTGGTTGTTCCTCTCATGCCAGAGATGCCAAATGGAAGTTGTGAGGCAAATTTTGAGCAGCTCCTGCACCAAGTTCGACATGTTACCCCACTGGTTCAGGTAATATATTTCTTCCTTTAGTGATTTTACTTCATCCATTAGCATGCATTTAAGCTTTTGGAGGCTCCAAATTCTTTTACTAACATTCGAAAAAGAGATGGTCATGACTTTCATTTTCAGTGTTACATAGATTGCATGTAGTTTCTTCTAGAATCCCCCAATTGTGAAGTCTATCCTTTGTAGGAAGTTTGCCTAGCAAGGTTTTTTTATAGGGTGTGAGCCATCTTCGGGTTGTTAGATCTACTCCACACAGTGTTATGCCAAGCTACTGTGGGGTATTTACCTCTGATATCTGTGACGCCCCACCTCTATGCTCATAATAACAAAGAGTATTAAAAGAAATACTGTCTATTATTACGAAGAATAAGGCTGGATAGGAGCGACCATCCGTAGTTGACCTTACACTAATATTGGTTATCTCGATAGGAGTGGTATATACTTTTACTTTTTCATTTATCATTTATTTACTCCCATCGACACACCCAATTATCAGTATAAAACAAACTACGATAGTTCATAATAGTTTAGGACATTAGATATAACAATAACACAGATAATACAAATGCGAAACACAGATAAAACAAAAGTCTCATATATATATAACTGATGTCAGTTAATACATAGTTGACACAATACATATGATACAACTACAACTGTCGACTCTAGAAGTTATATATACAAGTACATTATCGACTAATATACATGAATACATATCGTTCTATACAATGACAAGACTACTACAGAATGACACCGACAACTTCAGAAGATGTGAAAAGTCTTCGAATCCTGAACAGCAACTCAAAGAAGAAAATCTACAACCTGAAATAACACGGGTCTGACCCGAGTATTACATTCAAAAGAAAATAATACCCAGGTCAGTCTAATTCAAACCAGTTTATTAGTGCATATAGGCAGTAATAATTTAAATAGACGACAGTCACAGAAATCTCGTATATCCAACTCCTCGATAAGAGAATCGGATAACGGCAGATATAACACTGAACAGTGTTAAACAAAAAAAAAACAGCAAATCCAAATCAAATTTTCGGTGTGGCTGCAGTACACGCACGCGTGCACTGCCTCGCCACTACCGCGATGAAATACACGAAAGCTCAATGAAAATCACAAACAAATGGCACCATCTCGAGATCAAGTTCGAGTTGTACGACTCAAACTCAACTGGACAGTGCTATCGTAAAACATAAATGCAGCAACCAAGAGTATAGCCTCAATGATGAGGAGAAAGTGAAGATTCAAAAATCAATACCACTGCCTCAATAGTTATAATGCAACTGGTCTGGGAAGCAAGTACGCCCCAAACCAAATAAGAGCAAAACTTCAACAAAGTCAACACTACTACAAGCAACTCAGAGGATCAAGTACAGAGAAACCAGAATGCAAGCGGTATCACTGCAACTTGAACCGGACTTCGAATTATACAATGCTGTGAAGATAACCAGTGCACGACAGCCAATATATACAATAAGCACATATAGCTGTGAAGTACACAAACAAATCCAAATGCCAAATGAAGACAACAACATCAGGTGTACCGGATCAGGTGACAAACATGCACAGGCAAAGACTGCCCACATGATGCAGTAAAATAATAAGTACAACCTGAACAATAGTGAAACAGAGGTGGCAACAAGGAACTACAGCACAACCAGGCTAACAAACTCAATACAACATGACAGTAAGATGGCCCAGTGACGACATGAATGATCCAGACCACAAAGTCATGTTGTGGAAAGGAATTAAGCAACTTAAATGCAACAGTAACTCGACAGAGTGTACATGACTTTAACTACAGACACAAGATCGAACCAACATCTCAAGCAACAGGGCCGGACCCAAAATAATGCAACATTAAGTGAATACAACTACAGGTAAACAACATGATGCAGCAACCTATAAGTATAGTGAATAGTGCAGTCATCAGACAATGTAAGCCTCAAATGAGCATGGTTCAAAACAAATACAAAATGAGGTAGTGAATGCAGACACAACATCCATGAAGACCACAATACTTGAAACAGTGGCATTCCAGAAAAATCAGACTCGACAAGGTTCATAAATACAACTCACTAATCAATGAACCAGACTCGAGTGTTAGTGATGTACACATGACTACAGAATGCAAAGACAACTGCTGGAATGAGTGCATAGTGCATACATGAACAACAGTACAAGTCAGGAAATATGATGATCAAAAGATGAAGCAGACAAGTGCACCATTAATATAACAATACAGCAATGAACCAAACAAGTCATAAACATGAAGACTACAAGGAAACAGAGCTACAAAGTATATGCAGTGGCAACAAGGTGCCGCAAGTTCAAAACAACTTCGAAATTAATATCGAAAGCAATTGCAAAAACCAACATAATTAATTCAAGACAGTAGCTATTAGACACTGTAATTACATGAACTATATTTATCAAGTCAATCCACTCATATATGCATACACACAAACATATTTGTGTATATGCACACATATGCAGAACAGGTGACAGTGCAAGCCCGACAAACTTTTACAAAAATCAAACAGCAAGCAGCAATCAGACGAACCGAGTATACTACAGAAATGATAGACTGCAGTTCCAATCCAAAGTGGGACGAGCAGTGAATTTGTTTCGAAATCAATGCCAACAATTCAAAGAAATTAATTCAAGTCAAAACCGTGATGAACAAGGAATCCACTAAGTCAGATTTCAAAACTGGAGTTGTCCCAAAATCAAAGAAATGCCGAAATCACATAGACAAAAATCAATATCATGGAAATTTATATGTTTGAACAATAACGAGCCAAGGCAAATGACTGCAATATTTCAACAACTACAGATGATTAACATCGGGTCAAAACAATGCCGAAGTCATGGAAATTTCAGAGTAAGGAATCGAGCAATTAAAACATCAAAACCCTGGCTACCATGAAACCAATTAAAGCCGAAGGAACAACAAAACAACTCGATACTTCGGCAATTCGATTTAAAATGGTCAACGTCGAAACCACTAATTATCAGATAAAATCGAACGAAGTCGAAGTCGACAAAACCAAATTTTTCACAATAAAACCCATAGATCAAAGTTAACCAGAAACGAACGAAAACCAACAGGGTCGGTGAATTAGATGTGAGCTTTCACTCACCTCTGTCGAAGAGAAGACGAGCATGGCAAACCCCTTCAAGCGACGTCAATTCCAAAGTCTCGAAGCCCTAAATCGCCAGGACGAGACCGCCATTATTTCGTTTCTTAGACCTAGGGTTTTCTCGAATGAACGAAAAAAGAAAAAGGGTTGGGTATACGAAAATGAAGGAGAGATCAAAGGGACGGTTTTCTTTAGTTAGATATCACGGCAGAAACAAGTATGGGCCACAATATTCTTTTTCTTTCAAGCCCACTACAATCCTTACAAAATTTATAAAAGGAATTTCAAATCGATTTAAACCGCAATAGCAATTAACCAACGATTTTAATCGTCATTTGACGATGATCAGATAATTGCGAAATCTCGGGTTGTTACAGATATCATCCCACACATTTCGCATTATAAATTGACCTTTAGGAGAATTCTTCATATTCCAAGTGTCCTCTTCTCTTTCTCTGTACATAGGGATATTTTGTATTTCATCTTTGAAATTCCTTGTAATTAGTAGATTTTCACATTTCCAGTTTGCGTCTTCAATTATGCTAGAGACATAACATATAGGATTTCCATAGGCCGAGTATCCTTCCCATCCCACCCTATCTATAAGACTTTTGTTATTGAGCCAAAGGTCTCTCCATAAATCAGCTTTTGAGCCATTAACAATTTGCCTTTCAACAAGGGGCTTCAAATCATTTCTGATTTTTAAAATATGTTTCCAAGTAACCGATGCATTATTGTCAATTTTTGTTGTCCAGAAATTTTCCTTTAAATATCTTTCTCTCATCTGCTTAGGCCATAGTCGTGTGATGATTTCTGGACAGAGATGGTAACATGGCTGCATCTAATTGGTGTTTCTTTTTTTTCTTTTTTTTTTATTATTAAATTTTTATTTTCAAATCCAATCGTACTAATGAGCATATCTTTTGCATACGAGGTCCGTTTCATGCGCGGTTCATTTCACTAGGATCGTATCGGAATTCCGGACATTTTGATGTTGGTTTGGACAAATTTTGAGACCGTTCAAATTTTGGGCTTATTTTGAATTTAAATTCAAAAGGTGAGTGTTTTAACCCACTCACAACTTCTAAATTTTTTTATGTTTGTTGAATTAAATTTATGATGTGATTTGAAATTTATTTATGACTTTGGTATATTTTAAATCATTATCTCAGTTAATTTGAATTTATTTGAATTAAATCGTTATTTAATTTATTGTTGAATATAAATTTCCAGTTAAATACCTGTTATTGATTATCAGTTCTATATTGATTTATTTATTGATATGGATGATGTTTGTAATGAATGTTGATTGTTGATATTGGATGAATGGATGTTTTATTTTATATCGTTATAAACTGCAAGTTCACTATGGGTTGAAATGATACATACCCGACTGATCAATAGATTAAGGAAAAATCGTTATGGGTCAAAATGATAGACTTGAGCGATTTATGGATTTTAAATATTCTCGGGATTTCTGTTTGAAATGATATATAACGTAACATTGTAAATTGCAGATTGAAATGATAAATATCCGTATCACTTGACCCTAGGGTAGATAATTATATATGGACACTGGATTGGTTAAATTAAATGATTTTAAAGCTTTAAATTTTTGAATCCTTTTAAATGATATTTTGAAATAAAAATTGATTTATACGAATTGAATTATTATCGAAATTCAAGTTTATGATAAAATTGGAATTGGTTTAAAGGTATTGTTAAAAAGGATTTAATTGAATTTCAAAGTTGAATTTGGAATAAAAAGTGAAATTTGTCCGAATTGAATTATTTTAAATTGTTTGAAATATAACTTTGAATTATATTGAATTTGGAGTAATTTAAATTGATATTTCGAACATGGATTGAAGGCGATATTGAATTAAATAATTTATTGAGAATTGGAATTGGAAAATTTGAAATTGGATTTTGGGATATTAAAATGGTACAAATGTACTGGAATGAAATAAATAGTTTAAATTGATATAAATTTCAAATTCATATTTTTATATAAACTATTTTAAAAATATATCATTTTAGAGACTTTAATTATTAAGATTTTCAACTTTTAAACTAATTAACCTGTTTTAACTTATTTTAAATCTAATTAATCTATTTTAAATCTATTTAATCTGTTTTAATACTATTTAATCTATTTTAGATCTATATTAACTATTTATAACTATTTAAAAATATTTATTCTAAATTCCAAACTAAGTAAAATGGATGGGTTTATACTCAAATTCTCGATTTTTAAAGTGAATGTGGTTAAGCGACATTATAACCTAAGTTGGGATTTAAATAGCATATTTGGTTTAATATGATAATTTTGAAATGAGAGTTTAACCCATTTGGAAACACGACTTCTGAAAGGAAATATAATTTCGAACTATGATTTCAATGTGATATAATTTCAGAAGCAAGTAATGATTTCGAAAATGATATGATTTGAATTGAATATGATATTTTGATATCAATTATGAAATGGTTTTGGAAATGTAAAAGAACCATCCGGTGTGTAATAAGCAATTGGTTATTAAAGAGACCGGGATCGGATATGGGCATACTCTCTGTCGATACCAAAAATCACTTTGACAACTGTGTACGCGGTGGAGATTCCAGAATGAAGTAGGATGGTGGCGACGATCCTATATGAGGTATATACGTGGACCCGACTCCCGTGAGTTGGCTTAAGGTGGCTAAAACAGGAGCAATCGACGGGCTAAGTGTGGTCATTCCTCCGATCGGGCACACTCCATCGATCTATATTCCGACTTTGCAATTTATTTGGTGGCCACCCTTCGATTTTTACTCGGGAGTGTGTTTCGAGGTGGGCGGTAATAGCTGCTATGCGTTACCACCGTTCCGGAAGTGTAATTGGTATATCTACCCTGGCATTGCCTAGTTGTGCCTTGTCACCTACCCTAGCATGCCTTCTACGAGTTTGGTTTGTACCATACCTATTGAGTGCCCTCTGACGGCACCCTGTACGGGTGGGATTACGGTACAATATAGACTATGGAAATATATAAAAATGTGTTAAGGGGGATATGGGTAACGCCTTAACGCTATTTTAATACTTTTACTTTACTGTAGACATATTATTATAGCATATTGTACTACATAGTAGATAGTTTAACGGATCCTTAGGAGATGTGGATCCCGAACATCTTTTAAGTTACTCCACTCACATTAGACACCGAATAGGAGATGTCAAACCCGTAAACATCTCTGTCGCCGTTTACACTCATATTTATTTATCGTTGATTCAACTCACATAAGATCTTTTAGTTCTGACTCGAGTGTTTTGTCTTTTCAATTCGCTCGGGTCAGCCTGCATTTCAGGATTTGAAGACTTTATTTCTGGAGGACGAAGACGAAGATTTTATTATTATTATTTACCATATTGTTCCACTGCATCATATTGTTCCGCTGCAATGTTATGTATTTATCTCTGATATGTGTAACTCTGATTTCTGTAATATATAAGTATTATCAAAAGTTTTGTAAACAGCTTCATGAACTGTTATTTGATTATTATATTTTGTCATTCTGCTGCGAGATTCTGTTTTATTTTTTTTCTTTCTCTGCTTTTTCTTATTCACCCCAATAACAATTCGCCCTTCTGTATGGTTTGAGTTGGCACGTGTGTCTGCTTAAAGCGTACAAAAAAGGCAGGATGTTACAGTTGGTATCAAAGCTTTGGTTTACCGATAACCTTAGCATTGTAGGGTCTGACTCTTTATTACATTGGCTAGTAATACCCTATGGTGAGTCGTTGAGAGAATATATATGAGAGAGCGTATTTGTTAGTGTTATAAAAAGGTTTTATATTGTGTTAATTTGTTCCGTTTTGTATTTATAAATTCTGGTCGGTGCATAGGACGCTATGACATCGATAGGGATGTCTAAACACTTAATAGGACAGACCGACACAATATTTGTTTTGAAATATAGGTAAATGAAATAATTTTGCCTATTATATATTTTTGTATATAAAATAATAATTTTTATAAATGATATATATATGGTTGTAATATGTTGGTTGTTAGGTAGTGAAATTTATAAATATTGGTTAGAAATAAGATTTGTAAATAAATGAAATTTGGAAATTTAGAACTTAAGTTCTGGGGTTTTTGAAAATTTCTTTCGAATGATTTTGGAATATAATAATAACATTAGTTAAAAGTATTTTCTGATATAAATATTTCAATATGACTTGAAAGAAATGTTTTAAAGAAATTTTGGAAAGAAATAAGTTTTGTACTCCCCTCTCTGTCGCTGGAAAATAATTTCGGTGATGAGTGCATGCACCATCGACATTCATTTTCGAGTTTCGAAGTGGGAAGGACACTGTAGTAGTTTTACTGCAGATTTATTTTGATAAACAAATATAAATTTCAATTTTTTTTAAATATAATTGGATATAAATTGTAAGTGTATAAATCTATCTATTATTTTTAAATGATTTGAAACGGAACCCGGCATTTAGTTCTTAAATTTCTATGAATTAGGGATTTTAATTAATGAAATGGATTTTAACTATTTAATAATTGGAACCTCTAAAATGAAAATAAGAAATTGAATGCTTAGTTATAAATGAAATATACAAGAAATTTGAAGCTTGTAACCTGTAAATAAAAAGGATATGATTATTGAACATTAAATTAATTAAAAGAAACGAGTCAAACTTGTATAACTTTCAATTGTATTCTTAAAGCATATATATAACTTACCGAATATTAAAAGTTGAAATGTTTAATAAGATGTAATAGGATATTATACAAGTAGAACTTAAAGTAATGAAAGTATTCAATGAGATTATTTAATAAATAAGAATTTGATGTTGTAGTTGTTATAAACTTAAGTTATAATTGAAATGTTACTATAATAAAATGAGATAGAAAAGTAAGTATTGTAAGTAAGTAATTATAAACTTAAGTTAATGAATTGATATGCTAAGAAATTGAATGGAACATGAATACTATAAATAAATGAATGTAAACAAATGAAATTAAGTAACGAATGAATGAATATAATGCAATAAAAAGAAATTGGCATTATATGGATAAATGAAAATTAATTTTTGTAAGTAATAAAGGAAATGAATGTAAATCAAAAGTAAGAAACTTAAGAATGAATTTATGCACTACTGAGTATTAAGGTCTGATTGAAATCAAGTATATAAATTAATTAATGTAAACTAAATTTGTAATAAAATGTATGAAATACTTGAATAATAAATTCAGTGATTAGTATAAACAATTGAATGGAATAACTTATGTGAGAAATGAATATAAAGTAATGTAAAGAAATTGACATTATTTGAACAAATGAAAATGAGATTTTGTAAGTAATGAATGAAAATAAATGAAATTAAGCACTGAATAAATGAATGGAAATTAAATTTTTGTAAGGAATAGATGTAGGTTAAAGAAATAATCCTTGTAAGAAAAAAACTGTAAATGTTGCGAAAGAAATTTAATAAGAATAACTAAAGTACATTGTAAATTATGTGTTGTTGTTTTGGTTTATGGTTGTTTGGGCACGGATACTTCTAATCGTTTGGATGTATGAATAATCTATTGATTTTTATCTAAGACTGTTGAGTAAACGATATGCTTAGTAGTTATTTGTCATTCTATGTGATTAAAGGTGTCTTAACTCGAACAAACTATTTGTTTTGGTTGATATGGATGGATAATTGATTTATATCGATTTCATATGATGATTGTATGTTGGTTGCAAGTGATTGTTGTTTATATTGATTTGTTTGTTAGTGGTTAAAACAACTTTAAATATTTCATTTTATATAATTATTAACTCTTTTAGATTATATAAGTGAAATACAGGTTATGGAAGCAATTGCTACTGCTTTTGGTTTCATAATTAAGCGTTGTTTACCCGACAAAATAGGCACGTTCTCGGATTACGGTTTATAGCGATATTATATTGTTTTTTCCGCTATTGGGATATATTTTGAAATTTTTTGATATATATTATTATTATTGATATTGTTATTTCTCCCGAGCCTCTCCGTACAAAGGAGACTGCCGAAATTTTCTGAAAATTTTGGACTTAGAAAATTTTGGGAAATATTTTCCAAACTTTTATTTACTTGAATATAAAAGGATTTAAGTGTTATAAATTGATATAGTTTATTTAAATTATTTAATTTTGTAAATTAATTGTTTATAAATTTAATTTTTTGAATAAGATATATTGACTACTTAATTCTTCCTTTTCCCTTCTTTTTCCTTTTCGGGGACGAAAAGTTTTGAGTGGGGGAGAGTGTAACGACCCGTAAAATTTCGATAATTAAATTTGTTAAATTAATGAGATTTTGGTAATTTTATATTGAAAGAAGTAATAAAATCTGTAATTTAATAATGAAATGAATACTAAAATGAAATAATAACTAAGATGAAACATAACAAGGTTAATTAAAGTTAGTAATTAATGAATTGAATGAAATGCCAACTAATGAAAATAAATTTAAATGTTATACTTGGCTATAAATTGAATATAAGGAAACAAGTGTAAATATTGAACCAATTTATGAATTAGTATCTAACTGATGATAATTGGATAAAAACAGTGTTATGTAAGCAATTGTAACATTTGTTTGTTAATAATAACTTATAGGTGTAATTAAAAGTTAATGGTAACAATTATTGTATATTACCTATTTATTTAGCCTGTTAATTTAAATTGGAAATAAATTTCAATAAATGTAATCAAATATTGTGTTAATGTAAATTAAGTTAATAATTGGAAATAGTGTTAATTCTATTCATACTATGACAATTAGTAGAATAAAAAAATGGATATCAAGATTTATCAATTTATTGAAATTTAAATTATAATAATTGGGATTAATTGCAAATAAATGAAATTAAATATTTAAATATTACGTTAATGGAAATTTAGATGAAAATTGATAATATTAATGTAATAAACCATGAACCAATGTTGATTTTATCTATTTGATAATAATGGATTGAATAATAGGATGAAAGGTCAATTAAATGGAATTATTGAAAATTAAATTTATAATTTCTGAATTTAATGAAATTGAAATTTAACACTGAAAGTGATGGATTAATCAACTTTAATTTGACATCTAAATTTGTTTAGATTATTGTAAGTGATTAAGAAATCAAAAATGATAGAATTTGTAAATTATTAAAAGTTAAACTGAAAAAGTGATTTGATTAATTAATTATTAATTTATTTAATTAACTGAAATATAGCCATTTTGGCCACTGACTCGGATTTCGACGAAACCAGTTTCATCGGATCTATAACTGTGAATTATTATAGGATTTCAGGTTTCGTAGCGATCGGACTTGTCATTTGATCGTATGGGCTCGAAACGCCTAGAAATCAATTTGATTGAAATCAATCTAAAATAAGCTGATTTTAACGTAACTTTTTCATACGATGGAATTAGGACTTGAGACCTGTTCCATTGATTTTAAAATTATCAAAAGCATCTATTTTGATATATGGGATGACCCATTTTCGTTCCGGAGGCAGAACGGGCTTTTCGGGCCATTTATCGTTCAACTTTCAATCCAAATCAATCTGGTCCATTCTAATTTCAGCTTTTGTCTATAAATAGCTCATTATAAACCCTAGCTACTTCTTATTCCTATTTGTCTAAACGTACATCTCCTTCTCATCTCCTCTTTCCAATGGCAGACAAAACCCTAATTCCCAATTGCAATTTCAAATCAAAATTCAACTTCAAATCAAATCTCCTCAAACTATATCGAATTATATATCGATTTGAAGCTCTCGACAAGCGCATCTCATATCTGCAATTCTTTTTTCGTTTTGGTTCATCGTTTGTTCAGTAAACGTCAAACTATTCACGGCCGTTCATCGCGCCTCGATCAAATTCGTCCAATTGTCGAATCGACTTGTGGGTATATTGTAGAGTGGACCAAGGGGACTTCATCAGCGTAGATTTTGTGTCGAATCAATGGTGGGATTGCTCGCTAAAATTTGATTATGGTTTTGATCAAATTGGCGGCGGCCTGCTCTTCTGGGTTGTGATCTTGACGCGGTTATTCGTAGGCGAAGTCGAGGCGCCTAGTTGGTGAGCGGCGATCTTACGGCGGCCTCTGGTGTGGGTGTTGTGTCGCGATCAACGGCAATCGAGGCGGACTTCAGCCTGAAAGTGACGCGTTCATTCGTGCGCAAGGGTTTAGTCGTGTGATGATTTCTGGACAGAGATGGTAACATGGCTGCATCTAATTGGTGTTTCTTTTTTTTCTTTTTTTTTTATTATTAAATTTTTATTTTCAAATCCAATCGTACTAATGAGCATATCTTTTGCATACGAGGTCCGTTTCATGCGCGGTTCATTTCGCTAGGATCGTATCGGAATTCCGGATATTTTGACCCTTGTTTGGACGAACTCTGAGACCGTTCAAATTTTGGGCTTATTTTGAATTTAAATTCAAAAGGTGAGTGTTTTAACTCACTAACAACTTCTAAAATTTCTTATGTTTGTTGAATTAAATTTATGATGTGATTTGAAATTTATTTATGACTTTGGTATATTTTAAATCATCATCTCAGTTAATTTGAATTTATTTGAATTAAATCGTTATTTAATTTATTGTTGAATATAAATTTCCATTTAAATACCTGTTATTGATTATCAGTTCTATATTGATTTATTGATTGATGTGGATGATATTTGTAATGGATGTTGATTGTTGATATTGGATGAATGGATGTTTTATTTTATATCGTTATAAACTGCAAGTTCACTATGGGTTGAAATGATACATATCCGACTGATCAATAGATTAAGGAAAAATCGTTATGGGTCGAAATGATAGACTTGAGCGATTTTATGGATTTTAAATATTCTCAGGATTGCTGTTTGAAATGATATATAACCGTAACATTGTAAATTGTGGATTGAAATGATAAATATCCGTATCACTTGACCCTAGGGTAGAGAATTATATATGGACACCGGATTGGTTAAATTAAATAATTTTAAAGCTTTAAATTTTTGAATCCTTTTAAATGATATTTTGAAATAAAAATTGATTTATACGAATTGAATTATTATCGAAATTCAAGTTTATGATAAAATTGGAATTGGTTTAAAGGTATTGTTAAAAAGGATTTAATTGAATTTCAAAGTTGAATTTGGAATAAAAAGTGAAATTTGTCCGAATTGAATTATTTTAAATTGTTTGAAATATAACTTTGAAATATATTGAATTTGGAGTAATTTAAATTGATATTTCGAACATGGATTGGAGGCGATATTGAATTAAATAATTTATTGAGAATTGGAATTGGAAAATTTGAAATTGGGTTTTGGGATATTAAAATGGTCCAAATGTACTGGAATGAAATAAATAGTTTAAATTGATATAAATTTCAAATTCATATTTTTATATAAACTGTTTTAAAAATATATCATTTTAGAGACTTTAATTATTAAGATTTTCAACTTTTAAACTAATTAACCTGTTTTAACTTATTTTAAATATAATTAATCTATTTTAAATCTATTTAATCTATTTTAAAGCTATTTAATCTACTTTAGATCTATATTAACTATTTATATCTATTTAAAAATATTTATTATAAATTCCAAACTAAGTAAAATGGATGGGTTTATACTCAAATTCTCGATTTTAAAGTGAATGTGGTTAAGCGACATTATAACCTAAGTTGGGATTTAAATAGCATATTTGGTTTAATATGATAATTTTGAAATGAGAGTTTAACCTATTTTGGAAACACGACTTATGAAAGGAAATATAATTTCGAACTATGATTTCAATGTGATATAATTTCAGAAGTAAGTACTGATTTCGAAAATGATATGATTTGAATTGATTATGATATTTTGATATCAATTATGAAATGGTTTTGGAAATGTAAAAGAACTATCCGGTGTGTAATAAGCGATTGGTTGTTAAAGAGACCGGGGTCGGATATGTGCATACTCTCTGTCGATACCGAAAACCACTTTAACAACTGTGTATGCGGTGGAGATTCTAGAATGAAGTAGAATGGTGGCGACGATCCTATATGAGGTATATACGTGGACCCGACTCCCGTGAGTTGGCTTAAGGTGGCTAAAACAGGAGCAATCGACGGGCTAAGTTAGGTCATTCCTCCGATCGGGCACACTCCGTCGATCTATATTCCGACTTTGCGATTTATTTGGTGGCCACCCTTCGATTTTTACTCGGGAGTGTGTTTCGAGGTGGGCGGTAGTTGCTGCTATGCGTTACCACCGGTCCAGAAGTGTAATTGGTATATCTACCCTGGCATTGCCTGGTTGTGCCGTGTCACCTACCCTAGCGTGCCTTCTACGAGTTTGGTTTGTACCATACCTATGGAGTACCCTTTGACGGCACCCAGTACGGGTGGGATTACGGTACTGTATAGACTATGGGAATATATAAAAATGTGTTAAGGGGGATATGGGTAACGCCTTAATGCTATTTTAATACTTTTACTTTACTATAGACATATTATTATAGCGTATTGTACTACATAGTAGATAGTTTAACGAATCCTTTGGAGATGTGAATCCCGAACATCTTTTAAGTTACTGCACTCACGTTAGACACTGGATAGGAGATGTCAAACCCCGTAAACATCTCTGATGCCATTTACACTCATATTTATTTACTGTTGATTTAACTCACATAAGATCTTTTAGTTCTGACTCGAGTGTTTTGTCTTTTCAATTCGCTCGGGTAAGCCTGAGCATTTCATAATTTGAAGACCTTATTTCTGGAGGACGAAGACGAAGATTTTATTATTATTATTTACCATATTATTCCACTGCATCATACTGTTCCGCTGCAATGTTATGTATTTATCTCTGATATGTGTAACTATGATTTCTATAATATATTAGTATAATCAAAAGTTTTATAAACAGCTTCATGAACTGTTATTTGATTATTATATTATGTCATTCCGCTGCGAGATTCTGTTTTGTTTTTTTCTTTCTCTACTTTTTCTTATTCACCCCAATAACAATTCGCCCTTCTGTATGGTTTGAGTTGGCACGTGTGTCTGCTTAAAGCATACAAAAAAAGGCGGGATGTTACAATAAATTAGTTATTGATTAGAATGTTTAAATTTTAATTAACTAATAATAAATTTTTTTATAATTTCTTTAATTTATCAGTAATTTGCATTAAAAATAATGGATCCGGTTAATTTAAATCAATTGAATTCTGATTTGTGAATTGTTTAATATTAATTATTAATTGTTAAATTAGTTAATGATCTTTGCTTTGGTTTATTGCTCTTGAATATTATTTCAATTGTTCTTTGTCTGTGCCATTTAGTAGCCAAACCAGTTAAAATGTTAGAATAAAACGTTGACACGTTTTATTTGAAATAAACATATGTAATAAATTCCCATATGTGAATGTTGACACCCTGAATATGAATTGTTTATTTAAAACTACTTGGACATTTAAAATTTTTCATTTTGAGTTTGAAGAGACCGGGATCGGATATCAGCGTTATCCGAAACCACTTCGATTTAATAATCACTACGAACCTTTACGGTTTTGAATATAGAGTCCAATATGCTAGAATTGAATTAATTTAACAAATTCGACCATTTTAATAAGTAATTGTACTTAGACATTATTAAATATCACTGGGTTTTCTATAAAAGTGTTTTGGTTATCGTAAGGGGAAAAACCTGTCGTGTTTGTGTGTGACATGGTCTTACGAGTTACCTTTGTTTTTCAAAGGATTTTGATAACTTAAGCAATTCAAATTAAGTATGTTTACTCACTCTGGTTTCCAGCCTGGCTCAGGTGTTACTTTATTGTAATGCTTGGGTCAGACCGAGTATTACAGATTCAGGTTAGGTTGCTTTGGAGCTCAGGAGACGAGCTGGGTGGCAGAGACGTATTACACGTACTTGATTATATTCGATTGTGGATTGTAGGCTATATATTCAGCACTTGTGAGGACAAGTTATTATAACTGTCTAGATTTATATGTTGATGGTTGTACTCTGATAATTTGTATGTATATTAAAAGTTACAGTTTTTCTTTTGTATAAAAATATGTTATTATATCTTATATTTTGTTCCGCTGCGATTGTGAGATTCTGTGTTGTTGTTGTTTCTGTTTTTCTTCTTCTATCTCTTTTCGTCTTAAACCCTAACAATTTGGTATTTCCAGCACTCGATCACTCGACACTCTGTACAGTGAACATATTAGTGTCGATTTTTGAGGGTCGAAAATTACCCTATCATTACACGTGGTATCAGAGCTGAAGGTTAAGTGAGAACCTTGGCTCTAGTGGGGATTACTCATTAGAGATAGGGTCAAAAGTACCCTAGAATGAGTTGAGTGTATCATATATGAGAGCGTACTTGTTATTTTCTTATATAGTAATTTTAAAAGATAAACGATTTTAAAATAATTTTTAATATAAGATTATATTTTGATATAAAAAGAAATAATTTTTCTGAAATTTTTATCGTATAATGAGGTGATTGGTTGTTGTTATTATAATCAAAATAAGATTATAAGATTTAAGTGGTTGTGTGTGTGTGTATAACCAAATATAAATTGATGGGAATGAACTATACAAATGGGTTAAGCTAAAAATAGATTCAAACTAGAATTTAAATCTCGGAAATTTCGGAAGTGTTTTTCAAAGTGTTTGAAATGAAATAATTTTGCCCTGGTTATATATATTTTTATATATATAGGAATAATTTTTCAGAAAATTATTATGGAATATATGGTGTGTTTGGTTTCTGGATATGATAATATTGATTATCGTAAATCGGTTGGTGTGCCTTAATAAAGGATGTTTATTACAAAATAAACAATGAGAAACATTGTGAAATGTTTTAAGGAAGTGGAATTATATAAGCATAATTTACAAATGTGACTTATAAATTAAAATTGATTTAAATTTATAAGTTTTGAATCTAAGTCCCCGAAATTTTGAAGTGTGTTTCAAAGTGTTTGAGAGAATAAAGAGTAATATTATTAGAATATTTTTGGATGTGGAAATTTTCGTTTTGAAAACAAGAGTTGTTTTGGAAATTCCAAAGGAATTTGTTTTGGATAAAAAATAAGGTTGGTTTAAATTTAAAAGAGTGATTTGGTATATATAAATGGGATATATGTGTGTATATATATATGATTTCAAGGTGATTTGAAATAGATGCCGGGTGTTTGAATTCTGGGATTCCCATTAAAATGAGAAGAAGAACCAAAGGAAAAATAAGTTTTTGAACTTATAAGTGGCAAATGATATAAATAGGAAACGAAGTGTGAAAATTGAATTTTGGAATGTAAAAAATTAAATTGGGTAGTTTAAATGGATTGAACAAACTGGAAAGATTAACTCAGGCTTAGTTAAATAAGTTTTGAACTTATAACCTGAAATTGGAAATTTCATGATAAAAATTAAAATTTAACTTATGGAAGTTAAATAAATTAAATTAAAAAAAAGGAAATGTATAGATTTGATAAAAGGTTCAAAGGAAGTTATGTATGAATGATTTCAAAACGATTTTTGAAATAAAATGAGTTTCAAATTTTGAAAATTTGTGATAAACCAGATTATCAAATTAGTGGATTAAATTGTAAAATTTAACCTTGGATATTGAAATTTTACCTATGATAAGTAAATAAGGAAGTCAAAGGAAATTAAATTTACTTTGTGATGAATTAAAAGGAATAGGTGTGGACTTGGGTCATAAATAGAATTCGACTTAAAAGGCTAGCAACTGAATACGTTTTGAATGTGTTAATGAGAGATATTGATGGTAAATCGAGATAAATAGATTGAATGAAGTAATAATTTAAAAATGATTAAATATTTGGTAAGGAAATGGAAATCTGATTTGGATAAGAAAATAAAGTTGAACCTAAGTAAAACCCAAGTGAAGTGATGTTTGAGAAAAATTCAGATTTTGGAAGATGGAAATGAACCAATTGGTTAAATTAATTAGTGAATTGAATATTGAAATGGAGTTAGGGCCAAATGAAATTGAATTGTAATTGAAATAACTCCTGGAATAAATATAGAATTGTGTTATGGAAACCCAATAGACGATATTCGAAGATGGATTAGTGGAACGAACTAAATTAAATAAATGAGGGGATATGTAACGACCCGTATTTTTACGGATCAAAAAGTTCGTCCAAATCTGGAATTTTCAGCATTTTAAGTCGTTTCAGATTTTAGGCAGAATTTTTCTAAGTCCTAGGTCGTGAACGACCTAAGTGATAGGTCGTGACCGACTTATAGGATTGGCGACCTAAGGGGTAGGTCGGCAGCGACTTAAGGAAGTTGATGACCTAAGAGTTTTGGTGAGTTAAGTGTTAGGCCGGCAGGGCGAGTTAGTGACCTAAGGAACTGACCGACTTAAGGAGATGGCGACTCAAGGGTAGGCAGACCTAGTGGAGTTAGCGACCTAGTGGTTACCGGGTTAGCATAGTTAGGTCGGCAACGACCTAGAGGAGTTGGGGTAGCAGGTTAGCGACTTAGTAGAGTGAGCGACCTATGGGATTGACCGACCTAAGAAATAAGCTAGTTAACGACTTAGTAGTTAAGTCGTTGGACGACCTAAGGGGTTAAGTATCTGGTCGTGTGGACTAAGTCGGAGTGGTTGGCTAAGTCTTAGGTCGCGTATTGGCTTGAGTGTTAGGTCGCGTAAGCGCTTAAGTGTTAGGTCGTAACACTGTTAGGTCGCGTGGGTTGCTAAGTTGTTAGGTCACAAGGTTTATAAGTCGTAGGTCGTAACTCAGTGAGTTGTTAGGTCGTAGAGGCAGTCTGCGTTAGGTCACTGGGTTTTGTCTAAGTGTTAGGTTGTACCTATTGTTAAGTCGCGTCTAAGTGTTAGGTCGCGATCTGTGTTAGGTCGTAAGTTGTATACAAGTGGAAGCGCATGTGTTAAGTTGCGCGTTGCGTTAGGTCGTAGGTCGCTGGGTGCTTGGATGTGCAGAAGTGTTAGGTCGTAGGAGTTGGGGCGCACGTGCATATCTGTTAGGTCGGAGAGGCTTAGGTCGGAGAGGCTTAGGTCAGAGACGACCTATGGAGATAGCCGAGTTACAACTTAGTGAATTTTCAGCTATAAATAGGAAGGGTTTTTCTCACTTTTTGGGATCCGGATTTCGAAGCGACGAAGTGCTGCCATTTTGAGAGCTCGACTTCTACACTTCTTCACTTCTTTTCTCCACTCTAATCTAGTGATTCCTTTCATCCAAATCGAAGATCAAGATCGAAGATCCAAGAGCTAAAGTTGAAGACCTTCATCCATTGAAGTGAGATTTCTTCGTTTGAAGCGGATTCGTGATAGATCAAGCTTGATCCTTCGCTGTCCAGATCTGAAGCGTGTTGATTTGAGGTTGTTTAGGTGATTTGGTGAGTGGTGATTATCTCTCACACGGATCCAAAGGAGTATATCGGATTGTTGGCTCGATTTGGTGTTAAAATAGTGATTTTCATGCATTTCCTTCATCCTAAGTGTAGATCCATGTAGATCCATTGTTCATGATGATTTGACAACCATTTTACTAATGTGTTAACCTATGCAAGTTCATTCATCAAGATTGTAGAGATATTTCTCATGATTTCATGCTTGTTAGACTTTCAACACTTTATTTACGAAATTGCCATTATTGTGATAATTGTCTATTTAGATCTCATTTGAATGCTTGATTGTTTGGATTAATGTTTGACTTGGTTGATTGCTATGAATTAGATGATTGATGATTTGCTTTAGACCGAAGATGATTCAAAAGCTAAGGGAAAGGCTCTTGAATTGAGAAAGCTGCTCGTGGCATATGTAGCGGGATGATGAAGCTCTTATGCATAGATTCGATGATGATGATGTTGAGATGAGACTTTGCGAGGATGTGATGAGGCGAAGTATGATATGAGATAGTCTTGGTCTAATCCAGACGGGATCATTCCAAGCACGTTGGTAACTCGGTGATATGATTCGAGTTAAGGGTAATGGATGCTTGAGAGGCGCTTGAGCTAGTATGTAAATAGTTGTCGAGGAGGATGACTAGGAGGCTTGGATAGCATCGTTGTTGAAGGTTCTAGCATGCTCTAAGCAAGAGTACGTTTGGGCAGATTCGATAGTCCCAACGACTAACTGTTGATGGTCGAGTACTCTGGGCAGATTCGATAGTCCTAGGCACGGGCTGCGACGACGTGCGGGAGTTATGTCTAGAACCGGGGTTTCCATTAGCCCTTGACGGACGGCTAAAAGAATGTGCCGGTCATTCAATTAACGGTGATATCGAAGCAATGATAACAGTGATAGCCAGAGTCATGGATGTTTGGTTGTATCGTCATTCGGTCTCAAGAGCGGTATTTTCTGGGTGCTTATCTGATCTTGGTTTAGGCCTTAGGGGTTTGTACTTGGAAAACATCGCCCTTGACTTGAGTGACAATTTCTTTACTTTACATTGTATGCTCTGCTCTGTTTTCTTCTGCTTAGTGTGTGTCTGGGGGCTATCACTGTAGAAAGAGGTTGGAGTGGGAGGGTTGTATTCCTATTCCTTTTTCCTTTATGCTCTTTTGGTATGTTGTTAGTTAATCTACTGCTCACTAAGACTGTTGTCTGACTCAAGGCTTTATGTTTTAATTCTTATTGCCTTGGGCTGTTCGTCCATTTTGGGACGGGCAGACTAGGTAGCAGGTGACAGGTGCTGTTCTCTTCTCACGATGCTGATATCGAAGACGAGCTAGAGGGTTGCATATTATCTTCTTATATGTACTGGATGTTCCGCTGTTTGTATAATCTCTGAGTGTTATGTAGTGAGGCTTGATGTATTGACTATTTGGATGCTTGTATTCAACTATTATGGAGTTTTATATGATGGCATTTTATTCTGTAAAGCTTCACTATACATATGTTCTATTGTATTTTGTCCATGCGCTGTGAGTAATACGATAGATCCTGTTATTTTGATCTACCCTGACAATCGTCCATGATCGCCTGGCACACTTTACAGCGCACTATCTCTAGATTCGGTGCAGGGGTCATGGGCGGTCGTCACAGGATAATGGATGTAGTTTTTGAACTTACTAGTTGTCGTAGTCTGTTGATGTTGTAAAATATTTTTGAGAATTATGATCTTATATAAAATCACTTTTTATATTTATTTGAATGTAAATTTATAATTTATAATTACTAATGTGGAAATTTATTAGAATGAAGATTGAATGGTTATTATAACTGAAATGTACTTTATAAAGAAGTAAGAATGTTACAATTAACATTGTAAAGTAGTCGAACTTGGAAATTTTTTATTTGGCATTAATGAGATTATATATGTTAGTTATATATTCAAACTCCCCTTGTTGAATTTATAACCAGAAGGAAATGACCTTTGAAAGATATGTGAAAATACTAAATGGAGTTTATGTAAGTATGAAGCGGACACAACAAACTATTGATCCTTAAATTATTCGAGTTGAAAGGAATGTTCTTATATTATATGCATATGAAATTGAGATAGTTTTGGAACCTATTGATTTTTAAAGACTTTTGATTTTTGCAAATAGTCGATTTGGGAAATTGGGAAAACCGAATTTAAAAACTATCGATTTTATATAAATAAAATTTATATGTGATACATATGAAGTGTATGATTTGAAAGATATTGTATATATATAGTATAATATGTTTTGAAACTAAAAGTATGGAAAGGCACCCCACGAAAGTTGAAACTTGGAGTAGGAGATCCACTGGGTGGTTCTACCTAGGAATCCACATGGTGGGTTCAATGAGAATTGGGATCCTAGAGGACGTCCGAACAAAAACTCATGAGTTCCTGGTGATCATTTGTTTGCATAGCGTCGAGGGGTATTATACCTACAGTTACGTATGGTTTGCTGTGATAGCAACGTAACCTTTGTGTAACTGCGATCTATCGTAGTTCCATAGCATTATTCGGTGGGCAGAGATTGCCTACAGACTACTTACGATTTTTCTGTGATAGCAACGCAACCTTTGTTTAACTACAGTCTATCATGTTCCCATGGCGTAAGTCGAGGGGTGTTGATGCCTACAGTTTACTTATGATTTCGTCGGGATGGCGACGCAATCATCGTGTTAACTGCGATCCATGGTGGTAAAGAAGGAAAAGGGGATGATGCTTTCCATATCATTTTTTTGAAAAGTTTTTCAAGTATTTTCATTGGGTGTCAAAATAGGTCTACTAGGTACTTAGAGATTTTCAGTCCTACGCCTGATCAACGTACGACTAAATTTCTATAAGAACAAGGATGGACTTGTTAAGACATCGAGTTATGAAAAATGTTTTAATATAAAACTAGCTTGGTAATAATATGTAATTTAAAGTGTATGTATCTTTAAATGAAGGATAAAAGAGTAAGAGGTTTAAAATGTTTAAAAGATGATTGATTTAAGTAATATACTTCAAAATTCTAGTACTTGTTTCGTTCCTTTTTTAGGACGGAAAGTTCTAAGGGGGGAGGAATGTAATGACCCGAATTTTTGACACCTATTATTAGGATAATTAACCAATCTGAAATATTGAAATATTAGTTTTATCAGTCAGATAATAATTTCTGATTTATGAAATATCTGTATATATATATATATATATATATATTCTAGAGTCTTTGATTTAAAAGTTTAAAAATCTAATTTTTGAAAATAATTTAAATAAACTTCACTTTTTAAAAATAGAATAAAAAATATATATGCATGTATGTATATACATAACTTTTGATATAAAATAAAAATAAAATACTAACATTAGAAATGAATGCTTGTAAATAGCTATTTTATGTTTGTATGTTAATTATAGTGTATGTGTAATAATTTATACAAAGAAGTAACTTAGGCACATTAAAAATGGTGTTAGTAGTCAAAAACATATGCATATGGCCAAAGTAATAGGAAAATCTATGTGTATATTTACATAATGTATGTATATATGCAAGGGAACATTATGATGAAAATATATCAACTCAAGCATATAATAAATCTAATCACTCAATCTTCAAATTACATAGGGAATCATGTCAATTTATCAAATCAAGTCAACGTATTTTCAAAAAGAAATTAGAAAAGAAAAATAAAATAAAAGTGAAAATGACCTGTTCATGAAATAGGCTTCAGCCTTCTTACCTTGTTTCTTCTCATCTATATATATACACCCTATGTTATCTTCACGTTTACATTCTAACATTTCAAACAAAAAAAGAAAAGAGAAGAGAACTGCAATTTTTAAAACCTTAGAGACTAAATACTCAAAGCCAGGAAGTAAATCAAGCACTTAAAAGCCTCCGGAAAGTGAATCAAACAAAAGAAAGCAATCAGTGTGTCATTTTTTTAAGCAGGCGAGTAAAAATCAATCTTTTACTTACTGCAGAATCTTGTATGCAATTATATGCTTGTAGTTTGAATGAAACTTTGATTTTTCAAGTATATATGTGCTAACAGTGTCTATACTTTATATACGCATGTGTAGTCGTATTATAGAACCCTATAGACTCATAGAAGCATGTAAACGGCCTTTATTTCTTTGAAAAAGATGAGACCTTGTAACTTCAAAAATCAAAATCTCTTTACCTATTTAGTTTTAGCTTATGATTCCAAAAGGAAGATTGGTTGTTTTTGAATGTAGTTTATTTTAAAATTAGTTTTGTTTGATCTTATGTAGCATAGAGGAAGAAAAATATTATTTACAGGAAACAACTTAGAGATGAACAAAACTCGAATATAGTAATTTAATCAATTGATTTTATGAGTGTGTTTGTTACTGAAAATCGTGATTTTTGGTGGTGGTTTGGAGATTTTTAATTGGGTATTGAATGAGATAAGGGGAGTTGACCAAGAAATGGGTTTGGGTCAATTTTAGGCGGCCAAGGTGATGGGGTGACTTGGCGTTGGTTGTGGAGGAGGCGTGGGTGATGGGAAAGCTAGGAAAAATGCTACGGCATTTTATGGTGGTGTGTGTTGTCAAGTGGTGATCAACTTGGGGTTTTAGGGCTTATTTTTGTGTGGTTCGGTTGTGGATGAAATGCGGTGGCGAGAGGCAGTTATGGAGGTGCGGAATGAGGGGAAAGGCAAGAGGGGGACGTAGCGGTCCTGGTGGCATAGTTTGGAGGTGATCGGATTAGTATGGTGACGTGGCGAGGAGGAGACGTGGTGATGGGTTGTTCGAGAGTTTGGAGCTGGTGGTTCGAATTTTCGAACCATGGTAGTTCGTGCTTTCTCTGGTGCATGGTCGTGATGAGAAGACATGGGAGATGGTCGGTGGCATGGGTTCAACCTTTGGCGACGTTTGCAGGTGCACGGCCAGTTACATGCACGCGAGTGGGATAAAGGAAAAGTAGAAGAGGGGAGAAAGGAATAGTAGGTGGGAAGGAAAAGAAGGAAAAGGAAGAAGGAGCCTTCTTGTCTCCTGAACCGATGTTTGGGTTGGGCTTCGTTAAAAAATGAAGGGGGAAGTTGGGCCTGAGTTTCTTCATGGGAAACATGAGTTAGCTTAAATTAAAAAAAAAGTAACCTAATAAATGTTATATTTAACACGCTCTCTATTTTTAGAAACATTGTTTCCTTTTTTTAAATAATCAAATCGACATGAAATCTTTTGCTTTGAATCCTACCACCCAAGATCTTAATCTAAATTAATTTGGTTAATTTTCTATAATATAAGATTTAAATTAATTATGATAATTAAAGCGAGTTAATAATAAATTCTTAATTGGGTAAACCTTATGTTAATTAATAAATTAGTTATCAAGTGTATAATTAATTAAAGTCTTATTTGATTTAACCTCATGTTAATAAATAAATTAGTTATTGATTAGAATGTTTAAATTTTAATTAACTAATAATAAATTGTATTTATAATTTCTTTAATTTATCAGTTATTTGGATTAAAAATAATGGATCCAGTTAATTTAAGTTAATTGAATTCTGATTTGTGAATTGTTTAATATTAATTATTAATCGTTAAATTAGTTAATGATCTATGTTTGGTTTATTTCTCTTGAATATTATTTCAATTGTTCTTTGTCTGTGCCATTTAGTAGTCAAACTAGTTAAAATGTTAGAATAAAACGTTGACATGTTTTATTTGAAATAAACATATGTAATAAATTCCCATATGTGAATGTTGACACCCTGAATATGAATTGTTTATTTAAAAAGACTTGGACATTTAAAATTTATCGTTTTGAGTTCGAAGAGACCGGGATCGGAAATCAACATTATCCGAAATCACTTCGATTTAATAATCACTACGACCCTTTACAGTTTTGATTATAGAGTCCAATATGCTGGAATTGAATTAATTTAACAAATTCGACCATTTTAATAAGTAATTGTACATAGACATCATTAAATATCACTAGGTTTTCTATAAAAGTGTTGTGGTTATCGTAAGGGGAAAAACCCATCGTGTTTATGTGTGATGTGGTCTTACGGGTTACCTTTGTTTTTTGAAGGATTTTGATAACTTAAGTAATTCAAATGAAGTGTCTTTACTCACGCTGGTTTCCAGCCTGACTCGGGTGTTACTTTATTGTAATTCGTGGGTAGACTGAGTATTACGGATTCAGGTTAGGTTGCTTTGGAGCTCAGGTGACGAGCTGGATGGGAGAGACGTATTACATGTACTTGATTATATTCCACCGTGGATTGTAGGTTGTGTATTCAGCACTTGTGAGGACAAGTTATTATAACTATCCAGATTTATATGTTGATGGTTGTACTCTGATAATTTGTATGTATATTAACGGTTACAGTTTTTCTTTAGTATAAAAATATGTTATTGTATATTATATTTTGTTCCACTGCGATTGTGATATTCTGTGTTGCTGTTGTTTCTGTTTTTCTTCTTCTATCTCTTTTCTTCTTAAACCATAACAATTTGGTATTTCAGGCACTCGATCGCTCGGCACTCTATACAGTGAACATACTGGTGTCGATTTTCGAGGGTCAAAATTGCCCGGCGTTACATATGCGATTTTAAATGAGTTGGGGAAGTAGGTCGGCGTGTTTCAGAAGGTAGGGTGGCTTGGTCAGATAGGATTTGACTTTTATAAATATAATTTATTTTATATCTAAAATATCTCGTTTTGGGTAACTAAAAATCTACAATCCCTATCGAGGCGTGCCGCCTGGCGTTCCTAATGTTATACCCCTATTCCGAACACAATGGAACAAGTCTCGGGACCTAATTCGATCATAGGTGGAAGATAGCTTTTTAAATCGACTATTTAAATTAAATTCACTTAAATTATTCCCAGGCGTTTTCAGATCGCACGACCAAACGGTGAATCCAAACGCATTGACATTTGAAATCCAATAATAATAACTATTACGGATCCAATGAAACTGGTTTCGTCGAATTCCAAGATTGCGCCCCGGATCGCTATTTTAACGTGACAAAGTCACTTGAAATTTCCGTTTTAAAAACTCATTAACCCAATTCTAATTCAAATAGAATTTATATCAACATTAGAAATCATTTTGATTCATATTTTATTCAAATTTCAATTATTCACCATGTTCGTATCACAGTAAATCGCTATATTTTGAAATTTTAAATTCATTCTATAATTTCAACCAAAATCTTCATATTCAAAAATCAATCTATATAATCCAAATCCAATATTTAAAACCATTTAAATATTTGAAATCAAATGTCAGAAAATCTAGGTCGTTACATTCCTCCTCCCTTAAGTGAATTTCGTCCCCGAAATTGCTATGGTAGGAAAAATGCTCCAAACCCATTACTTGTCAAAACCTACTTAGTTAAAACTCGATATTTCACTTTTCTAAATTCATTAGTTCTAACCAAAATAATTAGTTTTCCATTTCTAAACTAAAACACTTTATTTCAATTATAATTCGAAATCAAATTTTAGTTAACAAAATTTTCAAAATTTTTCTAACACCTTAAATTCCTAAATTTTTTTAGCAGAGTCTCCCTTGTACGGAGAGCCTTTTGCAATATGAAAAATATGATAAAAATGATATCATCGACCCACACAGTCGAAAACACAATATATATCAATATTTTTTTTCCTTTATTGCGTAAGCGTACCTTATATTAGTGTTATTAAGCGAGTTTGCTTAATTATATGCAATTGTGCAACCAAAATATAGCCAAATGGCCTTCTTGTACCTGTACTTACTCAAATTAAACACGTAATTCCAAAATCATGAAATTTAATAACATTTCATTTATTTAACCAGCTAAATACGCCATTTGCATAAACCAAACATGTTATACATGTATTTAAAATCAATTACCAAGTTCCAACATTAATTCAGTGACTTTTGATAGATTTATCTACTATTCCATTCAATTCGAATAATTCACACAATTAATTTGCATCCAATTCATATCCACATCCATAATATTCATATCATATCCATTTCAAATGGATTTTAACCAATTTATTCACTTACCACATATATTGCATAATTTTATTTACTTCCGTTTGCGTCAAACGGCAAAAAAATTCATGAAAATTCGTGATATTCATTAATAAAACAACCACTTCAGCTTATAAACCATTTTAAATTTATTCTAAATCAAATTATCAACTTTCTATTAATTCACATTAATCCATTCGCAAAATCTTGTTCACTTCATTTTATATTAACGACGTTTCACTTATGCTAATTCATATTTAATCCAGTCACTAATTTAATTAATTATTTCATTCCATTAATCTATTCCAAATCTTATCTATCAACTTTTTTGATCTATATTCAATTTTTTCACATCTTGGTTGTATTTCCATTCTTACCACTTAAGTTAAATTCATTTTATTTTATAGTTTAGGCTATTTCTATTAATTCCAATTTTATAAGCTATACAAACTCATTTATTTACATTTTCATGATTTATACTTGAGTTCATAAACCATTCAATAATTGAAACTTATAGTTATATATCCATTTTACAATTCAAAATTTATATTCGTTTCAATTTGGTATGATTTCAAGTCCAATTAAATTTTATTCGACTTGTCCAAAATTAAATTTCAACTTATACAATTCATTTTAACTTACTTAAGTTAAAATTCAATTTCAAATTCAAATTTCACACTTTCCTTTCCTATTTATAACATTCTCAATTTTTATGTTCAAAACTTTTTATATAATGCTTTCACACATCATTTAGATGAAATTCCAAAATTTAGACACCCGGTTTTTACTTACATTCACTAATTCCGTTCAATTTTCTATCATTCCCTTTCAGTTCAATTTATATCTCATTCATTCATGCAACTTAATTTCCATCTAATAAATTTACCTATACTGGTTCACATCCATATTCATTTACATTCGCTTTCATAATTATATTCATTTGTTCCATTCATTAATACACATTCTTCTTTCACATTCATTTAATTAAGTTAACTTCATTACATTCTATTTATTTCATTCCATTCATCACATCCAATTATTAACAATCACTTCATTTGACTTTGCTTAAGTTAAACTTACCATTTCATTAATTCGCTTCATTAATTCCATTCAAATCACAATCCATTAAATTTCTAAAATTTTATTCATTCAACCAAACTTAAGTTGAATTCCATTTAATTTTATCTCTCAATTGCACATTTTTCCTTTCTTATTTATCTCATTTCTCCAATTATAGGTTCAAAACTTATTTTCGTATTTCACAAAACTCTCAGATAATAGATTTTAGAATTTCAACGTTCGGTTTTATTTCAAATCATTCTGAAATCATATATAAATCAAATCATCCTTTTGGATTTTTTAATCAAACTTTGGTTTTACCAAAACAAACTCCTTCCGAAAATTTTCAAATCAAACTTGTTTTATCAACAATTCCAAAACAAACAATCAGGGTAGCAATCCGCCACTTAGAAACTCGAAAATGAAGACTGATAATGCGGCCGTCATCGCCAGAATTATTTTCTAGCAAATGAAGTGAGTTCAGTGCTTCCTTACTTTCAACATCCATTTAAAATACTTCCATTCAAAAATATTCCAAAAATAATAACACCATTACTCTTTTTCAAACACTTTGGAAACATTTCCAAAATCTCCGAGATTTAAAACTTTCCAAATACTTAGTTCAACTTCATTCAAACATTTTCCAAAATTTTTAGGATTTAAATTTCCCAATTTTGGTTTGAATCCACTTTTAGTATAATCACATTCATAAATTTCACCTTTGAGATTCCCTTTGGTTATATAAACCATTTCAATTATTATAATCTTGTTTTGATTATAATAATATCAACCAAACACTCCAAATTTACTATAATAATTTCAAAAAACTATTTCTTTTATATCAAAATATAATTTGGGTAAAATTATTTCATTTACCCTCTTTTCAAAACAATATTGTGTCAGTTTACCTTGTTTAAGAGTTTAGAAATCCCTATCGATACAGTTGTACTTCCCGTACCGACCAGAATTCATAAACACCCAACCAATAAATCAACACTATAAACATTTTATATTCACTAACAAATACGCGCTCATATCTATTAATACACCCAGTCTCATTCTAGAGTACTACTGACTCTATCTCTAATGGGTAATTCCCACCAAAGCCAAGGTTCTCGCTTAACCTTCAGCTCTGATACCACATGTAGCGACCCGGGATTTTTGACCCTTGAAAATCGACATCAGTACGTTCACTATATAGCATGCCAAGAAATCGAGTGCCGGAAATACCAAATCATTAGGGGTGAAGAAGGAAAGAGCCAGAAGAAAACAGAAACACAACACACAGAATCTCACAATCACAGCGGAACAAAATATAATATATATATAATAATAGATCTTTATACAAAGAAAACTGTAACTGTAATATACATACAATCATCAGAGTACAATAGTCAACAAACCAATCTGGACAATTATAATAACTTGTCCTCACAAATACTGAACACTCAGTTTAACACACACAGTGGAATATAATCAAGTAAGTATAATATGCCTGAGAATCCTCCAGCTCATCTCCTAAGCTCCATAACATCCTTACTTGAATCTGAAATACTCGGTTTGGCCCGAGCATTATAATAAAATAACACCCGAGTCAGTCTGGAAAACCAGCGTGAGAAAACACACTCAATTTGAATTTATTACTATTATCAAAATCCTTTGAAATCAAAGGTATCTCGTAAGACCACGCCACACATAAAAACGACGGGTTTTTACCTTACGATAACCAAAACACTTTTATAGAAAATCTAGTGATATTATAATAGTGTCTAAGTACAAATACTTATTAAAATAGCCAAAATTGTTACATTAATTAAATTCCATCATACTATGCTCTACAATCAAAACTGTAAAGGCTCATAGTGGATATTAGATTCCATACAATGACAGGGCTACTAGGGTACTACCCATCATAGTACACCTCTAAAAAATATACCGAGATCGTACTTAATGATCCCTGCCAACGCAGGACCGGCCTACCCCTTACTGGATAGTACCGAATATGTTATCACCCCGGGTGTTCCCACCCAATCGAGCACTCTCTTTTCCATTCACAACCATATCCATAATAATAATATATCCGAGGGTATCTAGAAAAGTGATAACATGCCCTACTTGGGTGCGACCCACTTAGCCCTGCTGCATCTCCCATGCTTTAGTCATTCCCGGTTGATGAGGCTTGAGGCTACGTTTTAACTTTTGAAAGCATTCTTACTTGGAATCCTAACACTGCCTTCCAGACCAAGATGCAAATGATAGCATTCATCCATACAAGTTGTTCTGGGTTTGAACAAACCGAATCTCCTTCAAGATCACCATCTCCATTTTCTTCACGATATCACAATTCGTAACGCACAAATCAGATCGAAGTGGTTTTCGAATAACTAAATCCGATCCCGATTTCTTCGAAACGATTAACGAATTTGGCTAGATTTGGTAGTCGGTTAATTAACCAATCAAACTCACACACATAAACAGTCACTATGCCTGATTTTAATTATAAATCTTTCAAACGTTTCATTCCAAATATTTTTACAAAGAGATATATTCAAATCTCCTCCAGTATATTCAACAATTGAAAACAATTTCAAATACTTATATCCATAACATGATATTTTTAAATCATATCAATACTTAGAAATATTTTCTTCCAATTCTATTTATAATTCAACACTTCGAAAATATTTCTATAATAAAAATCTCGTAGTTAAATATTTCAAACCCTTCCAGTCCAACACTTAGGAAAATATTAATGAGTATATTTTTCCAAATCATTTTATTTCCAATACTAAGGAAAGATTCCATTTATTCCTGTTTCTCAAAATCCTTTACAATTTATTCGTAAATTCCCTAACTCATTTATAACTGATTCTATAAGTTCCCGAAAATTCATAAATTAATTTCCTTTAAAATTTCCCAAAATTGATTATACTTGTCTATAATCCCAACTACCCATTTCTAACTTCTTTTATGAATTCTATTTCATTTTCGAAGTTTATGTAGTTAAACACTTTGGAAATTTACTTAAGTTTCCAGAATTCCATCATAAGATTTCCCTTACAAAAAGCATATCCGCTAAATAAACCCATTACAAATCTCGAGAGAATTTATAATTAAATTCCAATTACTTCCAAAACTCTATATATAAATGATAAGTATTTTTAAACAATAATATTTTATTTCTAAGTCACGTTTAAGTAGTTATTTAAAATATCCAAAAACTTTAAATAAACATTGATGACTCATTTCCAATTCATTTTTAAATAAACCAATCGACTTACAAAACTTATTATAAAAATTAGACTTTTTATTTCAATTAATATTAGATATTTGAAAAATTCACTTCCGAAGTATTTTAATACTAACTAGCTTTAAATTACATAGTGTAATAAATAAAATTTTCCTTTTAAAACAAAACTTAACTTCTCAATAAAAATATATTTTTAAAATCCCAATAAACAAATTTCAATTTATAAATCCCTCTCGATTCATAACACATCGATTTCATTTCGATTTCCTAACCATTCTCACTTAAAAATAGAATCCACTTTTTTTTTCTTCTCAAAACCGATTTCCATATCTCGATATAAATTCACACTGTGAATTTATATTCCAATTTATCAACTAATATCACTTTCCCTTATTTATAAACATCGTTTATAAATTTATAAACCCCTTTTGAGTATCACTTGTTAAAAAAATCTCATTTATAAAATCTTAATTTATAAATCCATTCCTTCATAAATTCCATTTATTTTTCAAATTTATATTTAATATCGATTTCAACTTCCTTTCCATAAATCCAGAAATATCACTTAAATATCCATTGTTAGAAATCCTTTATATAATTTACTTTCAAATTTCTAATTAAAACATTTTACGAATTGTTAAGTACAACTCCAAATCAAATTATTGTTTTATCTAAATCAATTTCCTTTAAAATAATCCAAATTTCGATATAAATATTTTTATATCAAAAATCTCCTTTTAATTCCTTCAAATTCAAAAATAATAATTTATGGTATTTAAAATACCAAAATTAAGGTCAGTGCTACTATAGCCTCCAATAATCAAATCACACAACAATCCATAACAGATTATTAAATCACATCATATATCACTATGTATGAAAAAAAATCAATATATTTTTAAGGAATCCAGGTGAATCCCTCTAACATGTTTCCCTACATCCACAGATGTTATACAACATAAAATTACCTATCCCGCTTCGAGGCGGAATATCGCGGTAATATAGGGTCATCCGCTATTATGTGGGGCACATAGCGTCTCATCCGCTCCAATAGGCGGGAAATATATCCAACTACTAATATATACTAATATATATAATATAATAGCATTCCACTGATAAATATATATCCATTCAACCAATCATCCAATAATTAATTTTTAATTGCAATAAATTAAACCAGCCAACCAAATTGAGTGAGATTTACTTACCTTGATTTTCGAATTGCTAATCGTTCCAATTCCAAATTTATTCCATCGCGTAGTGTTTGTCGCTACGATCCAACATGACTCGTGTTTGTAATTTTGAACCTTGCACGAATAAATTTATGAATTTTATAAGTTAACAATTTTTATACCTACTAATTATACTTTTCTTAAATTTAATTAAAATTAGTTACTTCTTAATGACTGTAAAATTATTCTACTGAAATCTAAACATACTATTTTAGCTTGTGCTGGTGATAGTATTCTATGCAAGAAGTTTAATCTTATCTAGGCGGATCTTGGACAAATCTGTCTGCATAAGGGAAAAATCACTAGAATGCTAGAATCTTTGCGATGGTTATTGCAGTCTTTGTACATTTTCCATCTCCTAGACCATTCTGAAGATTGCAGCAGGGTTGAATCGGGTCTTCAAGTGCTAATAGATGCTATCCTTTCTTGAAATTCAGTACATCCTCAGCTGCGTATTGTTAGGCAGAAGTTTGGTACTTGGTTGTTGATGTCGTGGGTTGTAGGCTTTCCGCTGTTCATTATTTATGGAGGAGAATTTTGGAAATCAGTCAGCACCACCCCTCACTCCCCCCATCGCGCCTCCTTCAACCTTCGACTGCCACCCACGCCATCGTGATGCACGAACATGAGCAGCCCCCAAATCTCCAAATCGACAGTCGACTATCTCCATGCTATTGTGCCGCTTCCATGCTTTCCCCGCTGACATCAATGAAGACAAGCATCAACCCAACGTAGCCGCTGGTTCGTGATTTCCTTTTCGTTTATTTTTTTTATTTTTTTATTATATATCGATTTTGATTTTGAAGAAGGAAGAGGGATTGCGTACGTGATTTTAAATGAGTAGGGGAAGTAGGTCGGCGTGTTTCAGAAGGTAGGGTGGCTTGGTCAGATAGGGTTTGACTTTTATAAATATAATTTATTTTATATCTAAAATATCTCATTTGGGTAACAAAAAATCTACAATCCCTATCGAGGCATGCCGTCTGGAGTTCCTAATGTTATACCCCTATTCTGAAAGCAATGGAACAAATCTTGGGACCTAATTCGATTGTAGGTGGAAGATAGCTTTTTAAATCGACTATTTAAATTAAATTCACTTAAATTATTTCTTGCCGTTTTCAGATCGCACGACCAAATGGTGAATCCAAATGCAATGAAATTTGAAATCCGATAATAATACACTATTATGGATCCAATGGAACAAGTTTCGTTGAATTCCAAGACTGTGCCCCGGATCGCTATTTTAATGCGTCGATTAAATCGACGATTTCAAAAATTGACGAAATCACTTGAAATTTCCGTTTTAAAAACTTATTAATCCAATTATAATTCAAATAGAATTTATATCAACATTTGAAATCATTTCAATTCATATTCAGTTCAGATTTCAATTATTCACCATTTTCGTATCACAATAAATCGCTATATTTTGAAAATTTAAATTCATTCTATAATTTCAACCAAAATCTTCATATTCAAAAATCAATCTATATAATTCAAATCCAATATTTAAAACCATTTAAATATTTAAAATCAAATGTTAGAAAATTCAGGTTGTTACATCATCTCTCATCTACGAGCTAAATGGACCACTCCAAGCCTAAACGCCATTCTTTGAGTGACATGACCATTTGTTAGTTGTTTTCTAGGCTATGACAACCTTCTCCGCCCAAGACGCCTCCATTTATAGTTTTCCTTTCCATTTTGGAGCATAACTCACTAGATTTTGACTGACTCAACCGAAATATGGATGATATATGTTGTGATGAATCACTGCCATTGACGTCTAAAAACCAACCAAACGCCCATGCATAGATCGAGTGCCAACGGTGGAGGATTGTAATGGGAAGGATAACACAGAATACATACTACACACTCAAGAAATTTAATAAGTAAACATAATACTACAAGTGAGTTAGTAGTATGATTAAAAATAACAAAAGTGCATATCCCATACTAAGTCAAATACCAATGTTTAATGATCATAACAAAGTGCATGAGTCAATGCCCCAACATAAATGGAAAGACTATTTGAAGTACCATCTCTATATAATGATGCAGTGCTATATCGGAATGATAGAACTGCATAATGGAAATAAAATACTAAATGCAATATTAGGAAATCTTTCAACATTCCACTTGTGTTATAGATAGCTATGAAGTGTTGCACTACCCATACTTGACTCTCATCCTAATCATGATAGCACCCAAGAGTTACGAGATAAACAAACAAATTACTTGGATAAGGTAATAGTTTGGTATGAGTGAAATCTGCTCCAAAGTGAAACATACACATACATGCGCGCACGCACGCGTGCATATTTAAATTGAATGTAGAACTCATAAGGCGCTCATATCACTTTCATGTCTAAGTAAACACGAGTCTACACTTTTTAGCCAGTCCCATATCACTCACCACCTATATATCAAATATCATATATCTAAAATAAACACAATACAAAGGAAGTGTGGTAAATTATCAGGGGATGAAAGGGACCAACCATAAACATGTCAACATGCATTACTAAAAGAAACCCAAACTAGCTAAGGTGAACCAAAAAAACTTATAAAGTTATGAGACTCATGATATATTGACCCTTAAGGAACTCAAAGAAAATCAATGAGACATAGAAATATAAAGTGTCCTTCTTCAACCCTATGTTGAACTCAAGGTTGTAAAAATCGTTAGGCGGAAGTTAAGCAGTAAGGATGGACCTGGGATTAATTGTTTATGTGAGTATTAGTTGGAGATTAATCGAAGCTAGGACTTTTTGATAAACCCACGTATTTTTGATAAAATTTTAGTATTTTGTTTAGTATTCATTGATTAATACTGGAAATTTAGGGGTTTGGATGGACTCTGAAGCAGGCAAGGAGACAAAACTGGTTAAAACTAGCATGTTGAAGCTTGTATGAGGCATAAAAGCTCAATAAGTGCATAAGCAGTGCGTAAACACCTATTAGATGCCTATATTATGGGTGAGTTTAATCTAGGTGAATTTAGGTGGATGACTAGGTGGTAAGCTTCGTCTAGTGCCTAGGCGGGACCTAGGTGGAGTCCTAGAATGATTTTTACAATAATGATTGAACTATGTGAAAGACATTTGGTCCAACCACAATGTAACCCCATTTAACTAAATTATCAATCACCATACTAAGGGTCATGAAGTATCATGATTCATGACTAGCAAATTGTAACATCCCTCATTTTGAGATTCAAAAACGAATACCATAGTGTTTTAGTCAATCTGATCTTATTTTCAAGCGCTTCAGCCATCAAGATACACCACAAAGACAAAATATAATATATAACATAAATATTACATGATTAATATATGAGCATACCACCATGAATGATCAGAGTTTATTTTACAACAATTTTATATAACAAAAATTAATAGCTTAATAATTCTACCTTCTGCAATTGTCTCCTTTGGCTATTTATAAAAAACCCATTAATCCTGGATCTGTCAACCATAAGCCTATTTGAATGAGTACCCAAAAGTTTACTGGAAAAACATAAACTTTGAGTCAGACATAAGCATGGTATAAATAAAATTAGCCATAATAATTCATAGTAATAAAAGATACATAATGAGACCATGCTATGGAGTGGAGCTGGTTTTCCTCTCGCTAGCGTTCGTATATTTCAAATAAGTTAATTATATATATAATACAAGTTCACCCTACCTTTATATAAGGTTAATATGTACAACGTCCATACATACACAATTTACTTGTCCTAAGGTTACTTATCTTTCACCATGGTGTAAAAAATATTACAAACATTCTATCATTTGCATATGTATTAAATCATTCATCTTAATGTGTATTACTTACGAAGGTTAGTAACACTTACCTAGGTAATACACTTGGTCTTCTCTATTTTTACTATAGTAAAGGTCGTCCATCTTGGCATATACATTGTTTGTAATCGTTCATAACTCTCATGAAGGTTACTGTCATTTACCTTGCTGTTTTGTCCTCATGGGGGTTAATATCATTCACCTTAATGTTAACCATCATTGATACCTATCACTCAAGGAGTTTAAAATCATTCACCATAGTGTTTACTTTTAGTTCTATCATCCACCTCAGTAATTTGACCTCGCAGTGGGATGCCATCCACCTTGGAGTTTACCTTTTTCTCACTATCGTTGTTAATATCACCTCACGAAAGTTACTAACATTTGCATAGGTGCTTACCTCATCTAGGTAATCACCCTCATGAAGGTTATTATTATTCATTTAAGTGTTTACCCTCGTTCAATCAGTATGTTTCCCTCACGGCGGTTACCATTATTGACCTCGGTGTTTACCAAAATCTTGTTTACTATAGTTTTTCTTAGTAGCTTGCTTACATGAAGGTTATTATCATTCACATCGATGCTAACCTATAACACCCCCTTCATCATCAATGATAGAGATAAGGGTGTATCTTACGGGTAATTATATATTTTTTACAAGCTTACTTACATGAAGGTTACAATCATTCAAATTGGTGCTTACCTGTGATGCCTCCTTCACCATCAATGATAGAGTTAAGGGTGTGCCCTATGGATAATTATATAATTTGCTTATATAACTAAACTCTTATAGTAAATCTTGTTTGAAATAAAGTAAGTTTTGCTTTTATTTTCTATTGTATTTATTGTTACATTGGGATATAATTAATGTTTTAAATACATTAAATATATACAAGTAGAAAAATTATTTAATCGATTGCAATTACGAATATGTTCATAACTATGAGCTTTGAATCATATAAAAAGAAATACTTATCCTTAAATGTTCCTAGTCAAGATGTATTGAGAACGAGATATTGATATATCCGTTAGACTAGTGTATGTAACGTTGTTCATATGATGGACGATGATTACTCATGACCGTTGATGGCACTAAAGGGGTTGCATGCATGTGATTGTTTGGAACAATTGCAGAATGATCGACCATGAGTCTTCTATAGGTTTAAATTCAAATAAAGATCTCTCGCGATGATGTGTAGTAGTCTGTTAACTTGAGAATACCATGAATCTTAAGTGTAAAAATTATATTTTGATAATGGTCAGTCATACATCAACAAAGACTCTGTTAATGTCATAGTTGGATATAAGTTGAACAACTTGAAGTGAACCACTTGAACTCCACAATTCATGTAATTACACTTTTCATTTTATTATGATATTTACACATTAAATTGCTAAATAAAAGTCTAGTTGGTAACCATTGCTTTTTCATAGATTTTATTCCAAACATAGCAAAGGCAGCTTGTCTAAAAAGAAAATGGTTAAACTTTAAAGCATTTAATAATAATACTATTGAATTATCCAAGGTTTTACTGGTCCAACTATAATGGATTGCTTTTATACTGTTTATTAACCACTAACAACAGAAAAGTTGATTAATTTTCCATCTAATTATAACTAATATTTGAAACTACACATTTTGTCCATTGTCATTTCCATTAATAAAGAATATTAGTACGAAATATGTTACGTTTATATCATATACGTTTGAATAATAACATATCCTAGTCTTTTCTTTGAGACAAGTTTGTTAAACACCTTTATTAAGGTTTAAAAATCACAAAACACTGCCCTTGGTCAAACTATCTAAACCTGCATCTCCTTTTGAAATTACTAGTTCCAAATTACCCTCAAAACCCTAAAACAATTCATTGTAACATCATTTTCTCGCTATTTTTGTTTAATCTTCGATGATTAACAACTAAATCAAAAAATATAAATAAGAAACAATCATTAAAAACATAAAATCTGATAAAGTATAAAGAGATATTAAATTGAAATTAAGAAAAAATGTAGACAAGGCAAGTATGGAAATCTACTCAATTAGGCAAGTATGGAAAGAAAAGGAAAATTCTAACTTGTTTTAGGAACGAGTAAATCCTAGTTTTCAGAAAATTCAAGAAAGGGGCAAGATTCTTTAAATTAAGAAAGGTTTGAATTCGAAAGCAGCTTTCAGGTAAATAATTCAAAAAATCCTATTCAGATAGAAGAATCGGAAAACGCTTGCAATAATACAGTTTTAGAGAAATTCCATTTCTTTGAAAGTATAAGAAAAGATCCAAGTGCAAATAAAATGTCAAATATTTTGGAAACACTGAGGAAGTCGAGCAAATGGAGATTACTCTACCACAAGCATCATTAATTAACAATGATGATCAAGTAAATAATGTTACTGTAGCCAGTCAACCAGTATGGCAAAGCCACAATGAAAACTTTACTGAATGGAATGGCTTAAATGGAATAATCAACAACAATTCAGAAGCTATGCAAAAGAATTTAGGATATTATAATGTTTATTTCATTGACCACCCCCCAGAAGGCAGCCCAAGTTTAGTTACAGATGATAGCAATACAAAAAAGAGTCTAGGCTTAAATTAGGTTAGCATGGCCACTATTGACTTGCAAAAGGCTACTGTATCCAACCTAGAAATATTGATTGAGAATGCTGCCAAAGTCTATCTTCTACCTCCTCTCCTGTGAACAACAAAAGGAAAAAGAGCAGGAAAAAAAGCATACAAGATATTATGGGTAGTAGTAGCGAGGATAGTAAAAGTCATAAGAATTTTAAGGAAAAATTATCATTAAAAATCCAAAATGCGAAGAGTATCTCAAAATTTGGGACAAGAAGGACTGTAAAAGAAGAGGAGCAAAAACTTTTGAGAATATAGAAGTTAGCAGTTCCACTTTCTCATTGTAGCTGCTTATAATATCCTTTAAATATCCTTTATAATAATTTTTATATATGTCTATCGTTGCTTAGAATATTAAGGAATTAAATTCCCTCGAAAGGAAATCAGACCTTTCTAATTTGCTAGTTTTATATAAACCTAACATTGTTGGCATACTTGAACACAAACTTGATGATCATAATTTAACTGATTATCAAAAGAGATGCTTAAATAATTGTGGTGTTGTTAATAACAATTCAATGGGGGTAACGGTAGAATAATAGTAATTTGGGACCCAATATTTGGAAATTATATCAACACTTTTTAAATTTACAATACATTCATTATAAATTTACAAATAAAGGAGGTTTACAATTAGAAGTAATCTTTGTATATGCTTTAAGTATTGAAAAAGATAGATTATTGTTATTGAATCACTTAGAGCTTTTAATTAAAAAAATTGTTAACCCATGGATTTTAATTGGATATTTTAACATAGTAATGCATGCATCTGAAAAAAGGGAGGACTTCCAATCCCTTCTAAAAAAATTGGAATTTCTCTCTAATTTTATGCTAAAAACAGGTTTAGTTGAACCTACAATAATAGGAAACAAACATACTTGGAAATTCTGAGAATTTAGAAACATGCTTTGCAAACTTGATAATATTTTTGTTAATTAAGCTTTTATTAATCTTTTTCCAGATTTCAAATGTAATACTTCACCACAAGCAACAAGTGATCATACTCCATTACAATTAATATTTTGTGACACCCTGGGATTTTTTGGAAATAAAAGAAAATATAATTAAAAGATAAGAATTAACCTAAAACGAGAATTTCCACAACGTCCGAATTTGACTATAGGACAGACCATTGTATCTGTAGTAATTTTCTGGACAACTTTCATATATAACTTATGGAAATCCGAGCTAAATGAAAAAGTTATATAGGATTAAATAAATAAGAAATTGAAAAGAAAAATAGAAAATAGAAAAAATAAAAAATAAAAAATTAACTAGGGCCAGGTCGACCCAGATGGACCCAGGTCGACAGTGGGAGGTCGACCTAGCCCAATGGGGGTCGACCAGACCCATGGTCGATCGTAGGGTCGCGACGACCTGACGACGATTCGTTTCGTCGTGTGAGATCATTGCGTGCTAGCCACAGTTTCAGGGATGAATGAGATGATTTTGGACTGGATCTCACGGTAATGAGTTGAGGTGTTCCCCTATAAATTGATAGCCAGGGTTAACCTAAAACCTAATTCTCTCCATTACAACGAAGTTCTGCCAAAATAAAACCCTAAACCCTACTTTCCCAGATCAATTTCTAAACCCCAATTCTATTCTAAATCTCAATCTAAATTAAAATAATAAGGAGATTTAGCAATTGTAGAAGAGAACTAAGTGGATTTAAGGGAGAAAGCTTGCGGCGTCTGAGGCAAACCTAAAAGCTTAGGACAGAGGTAAGTGGGTATATATTTAATAAGTTAATTAAATTAATTGGTTTGAATTTATGTCCTATGTTGATTTAGCTGTTAACTCTGGTATTAATCCGTTAATTTATTAAATTAGAAATATGGAATAATGGATCTTTTTATCTAATTACAATTGACATATGTAAGTTGTAAAATCATAAATCATATGCTAAAATTGGATTAGCCCCATTGAAATAAGAATCAAATGGATTATGTCTAATAATCGAAATGGGTTATGTCTGATAATTGCAATGGACTACGTCTGGTAATTGAATGAAACTGATCAATTTACTTAAAACAAGTAAATTGAAGGATATTTGGATTATGTCTAAAAATAAAATGACATTATTAACTTACTTAAAGCAAGTAAATCAAAAGATGTCTGGATTGTAGGAAATCGACCTAAGACTAGCAAAGGTCGACTGTCATAAGTCACTTTAGACTTAGTAGGCTATTTGGGGCCTTGAGTTGATAGGGGTATGAACTCTATTGCTCTCTAAATTGCTTGATTATTGTAGACACATTTAGGTGTTCTAATTTGAGATGGCGGACTTAGTTCACGTTTTTGTATCGTAGAGCAGGATGTAGAATGTCGTTAAGATGTGCAACTTATATTGAAAAGGTGCACACAAGTGATGGGATCGAATTTTCGGTCATTAGTCGGGGAGCTGGGATCGAAGACTGGATCATGGACATTCCTTGTGGGCTTATATGGGCGTAGACGCTAAATTCTAGGTGGTGCTTAGTATTAGGCGGAGTTAAGCATAGTAACTCCTTAGAGTGCAGAAGAGGTATTTTGCTGCTAGGATCGAGGGGTTGGGCATGGGTGCATACGATGAGTCACTATGCGAGTTTACATGTGTGTTCTTCCTCTCTAGGCCTAGTGTGAGTTAAAGTGCGGTAGTAGTTTCCCCAAAACTAGACGGTTATTCAGTGAAATGCGATCTTTTTTTATCCCCTTGATGTTAGACTGATGACTGTTAAGTTGGTGACTTTAGGCTTGTGACCTTAGATGCACTCACACTGTACACACACCCTATATCACCTAGAGTAGACATGAAGTCAGTTGTATTTAATTTCCTTTTTAGCCTTATTCTCATTTACCAGACTTTATGTCTAACCCATTCTATTTTTCCCCATCACAGGTGGATAGAGTAGCCGTTGACAGGTCCATTGCTGCCTTCGGATTATCGTGCCTGGAGTCTAGTTCTATTTTATCCTTTATCATATATTTCCTATCAGTACATTTGCACTTTCAGTATTTTTCTTATGAGAGATTATTTACATGATACTCTGATATTTTATATGTGCCGATGGTTTTCTAAGACTACGATATTATGATATTTTGAGACCTGGATATTTTGATGCTTTTGAGATTTTTATTACTATTATTATGAAATTATCCATATATCTGATATTATGTTTCCACTATGATCATATTTGGATTAGATAGATTATTTCTTCATTGATATCTTAGTCTTTGTGATACTACTTTTTCTTTAAACAGATGATTCGTGTTTTTTGATATGGCGGTGTTTGGCATATCAAGGGATGCAGGTGTCACATGTGGTATCAAAGCTTAGGTTGGATATTCCTAGGGATAGGAGCATCTTTGACCTATATGGATATATATATATATATACATGATTTTAAAAAGAGAAATGATTTTTGAAATTGTTTTCAAAATGGGTTTCCAAAGTGTGTGTGTGTGTGTGTGTAAGTATTTTTGGAAAATGTTGTCAAGAATCCCTCAAATTTGTGCTTATGCTAATTTCAATTCCTGCCTGTGTTGTCTCTTATCTTAAATCTTATTTGAGCTATTTGTAGAAGTATCCGATTTAATCTTTACTATTTATATATAGAGATGGTTGATCCTGTAGGATCTGGCTCTACCGACATCCCTAATATTCTGAGCGTGAACATGCTTATTTAGTTCCACCGGTACTTTCAGCCTAGGGGGTCGATTGAGCATCCGACAAGAGATCCCGTGGAGGAGGCGGTTGGTGGGGTCCCTGTCCACCCACCTGTCTTTCATGACTTTGCTAATCTATGCAAGTACTTTTCCAACTTGAGTGGCAAGCCATTCTTATGCACTGAGACTTTTGTTGATGCTAGAGCTTGGATCTATAGCCGTGAGAAGATATTTGGACTTATGGGTTTGGCAGATGAGTTAGGAGGCAGCTTGCTACCTGGCAACTAAAGGGAGAGTCTCTCAATTGATGGGAGTTTGTTGAGGCTAAGACTGGTGGTGGTATTGTGACTTGGGGAGAGTTTAGGCAGAGGTTTGAGATGAAGTACTTGTCGCAGACTGAGGAGAGAGTTATGCTAGAGAAGTTTATAAATATGAAGCAGGGTGAATTTTCAATTAAAGAATATGTTAATCAGTTTAATGAGCTTGCGAGGTTTGGAATGGAGTTGATCAATACCCTATATAAGAAGACACTCAAGTTTGCTAAGGGTTTGAATCGGCCACTATAGGGCTTAGTAGTGAGTCATATTCCTATGGGAGCTACTTATGAGGGTGGCCCTCCACTTAAAGGGAAGATTTAGAAGAGTTGAAGTGTCATAGGTGTGGGAAGACAGGGCATCTTGTTAAGGAGTGTTCACTACCGAAGTCGAAGTGCTTCAATTTTGATCAGGTTGGGCATATTAATAAGAATTGTCCAACACCACCCAGAGCTGCTTCTTTGGTTTTGCTCAGGTGATCGAGGCATATGCGGTGGAGGTTGTTCCCACTTCCAGTGTCCAGCCAACACTGGATAAGGGGAAGAAGGCAGTAATTGAAGGTGTGTTATCTCTATCTGGTCTTTCTGTTCGTACTTTATTTGATAATTGGGCATCTCATTCTTTTATCTCTAGTAGACTTGTTGATGACTTGCACTTAGACATTAGTATTGTGACGGACCCAATAGTTATGTCAAATGCCATAGATGGATCGACTTATTTGTCTATGATATATCGGGATTTGAGGTTGATGATTCTGGGGGTCGAGTTAAGTGTGATGCCTATGTACTGGGGTTCTCTGGGTTTGGGTTGAGACTGGGCATGGATTGGATGTCTATGTATGGGGCTATACTGGACTGTGATAGGAAGGCTATTAAATTGGGCACTTGTAGTGGGCGTAGCTTAGAGGTTTTCTATGATCCGCGAGGATTGGTTATGTTGAGCGATCTTTATTCCTTATACCTACCACAGGATGAGCCTGTTTCTGTCCCAACAGTTAGGGATTTTCTAGAAGTATTGTCTGAGGTTACTGGTCTCTTGTCCCAGAGAGAGATCAAGTTTAGGATCTGTCTTGTAGAGAATGCTCGATCAGTTGCTATGCCTTTAAGGTACATGGCTCCAAGGGAACGATACGAGTTGAGTAAGCAAGTGAATGAGCTGTTGGAGAAGGGTTTCATCAATAGGATATTTCTGAGTGGGGGTGCCGGTTTTCTTTGCCACCAAGGTGGATGTTTCCCTTAGACTCTGCATCGATTACCACAAGTTGAATAAGCTGACAAAGAAGAATTACTATCCTTTGCCAGCATAGATGATCTCTTCGATCAGCTGGTTGGAGCGAGAGTATTTTCCTAGCTCGACTTAGCTACAAGTTTCTATCAGTTCAGAGTGGCTAAGAATAATATTTAGAAGATTGCATTTAGGACTCCTAAAGGGATATATGAGTGGTTAGTCGTGCCTTTTGGACTAACCAATGCTCCCGCTTATTTTGTTGATTTGATGAGCCAAGTGTTTAGGGAGTTTGCTGAATAAGTTTGTGGTGGTATTTATGGATGATATCTTGGTATACTCAAGGAGTAGGGAGGACCATGCTTTGCATTTAGAGGAGGTGCTTTAGACCCTTCAAGTACATAAGCTTAAAGCTAAGTTTTCTAAGTGCCACTTTTGGAAAGATGAGGTTCTCCTTTTTAGGGTACGTTGTTTCTAAGAGTGGTTTGGCTGTGGATCCTAGTAAAGTGGCGGCAATAGAGGATTGGCATGTCCCGAAGCATACCACAAAAGTGAGGAGCTTTCTCGTTCTCGTGGGTTATTATAGTAAGTTCATTAAGGACTTTGCTATATATATGCCTGAATCAACTTGTCTCACCAAGAAGAATCAAGCTTTTGCATGGGATGCTAAGTGTGAGGATGCTTTCGTTAGGTTGAAGGAATCTTTGACTAGTGCAGCTGTATTATTATTACCTGATGGGAGTAAACCATTTATGGTTTATACTAATGCTTATGTTACGGGACTAGGAGCAGTGTTGATGCAGGAGGGTAGAGTGATATGCTATGCTAGTAGGCAGTTGAAGACTCGTGAGAGGAGCTACTCGACCCATGATCTTGAGTTGGCAGCTATAGTCTTTGTTCTTAAGTCTTGGAGGCATTATCTTTTGGGGGAGAGATTTTAGCTTTACACAGACCATAAATACTTAAGGTACTTATTCTTCTTAAAGGACTTTAATTTGAGGCAGCAAAGATGGATGGAGTTCTTAGCCTCATACAACTTTGAGATTTCTTATACCCCAGGTAAGGGGAATGTGGTAGCGGATGCGTTGAGTAGACAGAGAGCTATACCGAGTCCTTTATTTTTGGAGTGGAGACATTTGGAGTATATTTGCACCTTTGACTTTAGGCCACCATTCAATATTACCACTGGATTATCAGTAGTCCTAGATGTTCAATCGTTATTGATGGAGCAAATTGGATCTAGGCAGAGAGAGGACGATGAGCTGATAGATCTTTTGGATAAATTAGGCAGAGGGGACTCATCGAGTCATCTTAGGCGTTATGCCGTAGACTCGAGGGGATGGTTATAAAGAGATGGTAGACTATGTGTTCCTCATAGTGTGTATTTAGTGAATGCAGTATTGGTGGAGTCTCACCACTTTAGGAAGACCATTTATCCCGGGGGAGATAAGATGTACCAGGATATGAGGAGAGTTTTCTTTCGGTCTGGGATAAAGAGGTAAGTAGAGGAGTATGTAGCTAAGTGTATGACTTGCCAAAGGGTGAAGGCAGAGAAGAAGAAGCCTAGTGGATTGTTACAGCCATTGGACATCTCACGGTGGAAGTGGAAGAGCATTTCTATGGACTTCATAAATGGATTACGCAGATCTAGGAGAGGGAATGAGGGCATTTTAGGTGGACAGATTGGCAAATGCACTCATTTCATACTTATGAGGAGCACTAGGATAGCAACTTCATTGGCGGCTTTATATGTTAGGGAGGTAGCTAGACTTCATGGAGTACCTACCGGTATAGTTAGTGATGGAGACTCACTCTTTACTAGTGAGTTTTGGAGGAGTCTATAGGAGGCTTTAGGGATCGAGTTAAGCTTGAGTACAACATACCATCCATAGACTAACAGTTAGATAGAGAGAGTGAATCGGGTTCTGTATGATTTACTTAGGATGTGTATCATTGATTTTGGAGGCTCTTAGGAGGATCATTTGCCACTAGTAGAGTTTTCCTATAATAATAGCTACTAGGCTAGCATAGGGATGACACCATTCGAGGCTTTATATGGCAGACCTTGTAGATTACCATCATGTTGGTGGGACACTACAGATAGGATTATATTTGGGCCTAATATGATCAGGGAGACTTTAGAGAAGATGGACTTGATTTGGAAGAGGATGAAAATAGCCCAGAATCGATAGAAGTCTTTTGCAGATACGAGGCATTCTGAGTTGGAGTTTGCGGTTGGGGATATGATATTTGTGAAGACTTTACCCTTGAAACATGTGATGAGATTTGGAAGTTCGAGGAAGCTAGCTCTGAGGTTTGTTGGACCCTTTTCGATTATGGCTAGAACTGGGAGATTGGCTTATAGATTTAGATTTCGGAGAAGTTGGTTAGAGTTTACGATGTTTTCCATGTTTCACACTTGTGAAAGTGCTTGCATGATTCAACTGTTGTAGTAGAACCTAGTAGTTTGGAGGAGGTTGAGGAGGAGAGAGAGTCACTTGTTCGTTATGTACCTACCCACATTTTATAACAGGCATTAAGCGGCTCTACAATAACGAGATCAGATTAGTTAAGGTTCAGTGGGGAAATGACCCAACTGAGAGTACTTGGGAGCCCGAGGAGAGGATTCGAGCTTCTCACCCATAGCTCTTTTCTAGTACATCCCACAGTGTGATCTTTCTTTAGTTGTAACCCTTAGGTAGAACCTTGGAGGGGAGGGTAGACTATATTAGGTAGAGACCGATAGATGATAGGTATGTTTGTAAACATGTCAATGAGAAATGTTATGGTTGATGGATGCTATTAGATATACATGGGTGCTTATGGATGCAAGCAGTCACATTGCATGCACTAGGATATTGAGTCCCTTTAGCACACACATTCATACCTTATGCATATTGTTTGCTAGTTTTGGTTGTTATCCATGGATGATTTTTGCATATGGATGTTGCATTTGGATGTATGGCCTACTAAAACCCAACATGCCCAGAAGATAAGTGTAGCAGAGATGCGTATGCTGCGACGGGGCTGTGGTCATATAAGAAGAGACCGAATTAGAAATGATGATATACGTGATAAATTTGGAGTGGGACCAATTGAGGAGACTCTAGTCTAACACCGCTTAAGATGGTTTGGACATCTCCAACGGAGGACTCTCGAGGCACCGGTGTACATTGGGATTATAAGCCGCGTCAAATGCTCAAAGAGAGGCAGAGGTCGACCAAGGTTGACATAGTAGGAAGTAGTAAAAAGGGACTTGAAGAATTGGAATATATCCGAAGAGCTGGTGTCAGACAGAAGTGCATGAAAGTTAGCGATCCACGTACCCGAACCATGAGCTTGGAGTTTTTTTTTGCTTAGGGTTGGTTTAGGGATAGTGTTATAAGTTTTAGATTATAGGACTAGTGAATATGAGCCTAAGACGTAGTGTTTGGTCTTCGGTCAATATTATTATTAGTACCATTATTACTATTAGTATTATTATTATTATCTGCATGGTTTTATATATATATATATATATATATTATTTTTATCTTTATGTTTATTTTGCTTAGTTACTATTATTATTAGTTGTTTACTTAGTTGACTTTATTTTATTATTATTATCATGGTTATTATTGTTGTTGTTGTTGTTATGACTTTTAAATTGACTTTGTCATTTAGTTTTGGGTTCCATCTCTAGCCGACCCCAACTTATTCAGGAATAATGACTTAGTTGTTGTTGTTGCTGCTGCATACATTTGGATGCATGACATATGCATATTTGCATAAACAGGAGGTCGACTGAATCTAGTAGACCGACTACTCTTTTGCATTAGTTTAGGTCCATATGCATTCCACGTTGCATAATTACATAATTGCATAGAATTTTTAAGTACTATGGTTGCTATGTATGATGGATGAGTAGATGGATGTGGACTTTGATTGCTAGTTGTTATTTGCATTCTTCTATCTTTAGAGATTTTGGGGACGAAATTCTTTAGGGGGGAGGAGAATGTAATGCCTCGGGATTTTTCAGAAATAAATAAGAAAACATAATTAAAAGATAAGAATTAACTTGAAAGGAGAATTTTCACAAATTTTCGAATTTGACTACGGGACTTGCATTTATTATTAGTGATTTTCTGGACAACTTTCATATATAATTGGTTGAAATCCGAGCCAAAACGAAAAGGCTATAAAGGATTGAATAAATAAGAAATTGAAAAAGAAAAATAGAAAAAAGAAAAAAGAAATCAATTAGGGCCAGATAGATCCAGATGGACTCAGGTCAACCGTGGGCGGTCGACCTAGCCCAAGGGCGGTCGACCCGACACATGGTCGATCGTTGGGTCACGGCGACCTGGAGACAATTCGTTTCGTCGTGCGAGATCATTGTGTGTTGGCCATGGTTTCAGGGATGAACAAGATGATTTTGGGCTAGATTTGATGGTAGTGAGTTGAGGCGTTCCCCTATAAATTGATAGCTACGGTTAACCAAAAACCTAATTCTCTCCATTGCAGCAAAGCTCTTCCAAAACAAAACCCTAAATCGTAATTTTCCAAATCAATTTCTAAACCCCAATTCTATTCTAAATCTCAATCTAAATAAAAATAAGATCTAGCAATTGGAGAAGAGACATAAGGGAATTTAGGGAAGAAAGCTTGTGACATATGAGGTAAACCTAAAAGCTTAGGACATAGATGAGTCGGCACAGATTTAACAAGTTAATTAAATTAATTGATTTTAATTTCTACCCTATGCTGATTTGACTGTTAATTATGGTATTAATCCGTTAATTCTGATTTTAATTTCTACCCTATGAGATTATCCATATATCTGATATTATGTTTTCGCTATGATGACGTTTGGATTAGAGAGATTATTTCTTCCTTGATATCTTAGTCCCTGTGACACTATCTTTTCCTCAAACCGATGATCCATGTTTCTTTATATTCTAGTGTTTGGCATGTCAAGGGATATAGGTTGTCACATTTTTTTCCCAAAGAATATAATCAAACTTAATTTTCCTTTTTGATTTAAGAATGGATGGACTTATGATGAGGAGTACAGATTGGTGGTTAAAAATAGCTTTTAAACTCAAATAGAGTGTATGGCTAAATACAAATTTAGAAAATTCCCTTAAAAACAAAGGAAAATCTGAAATAATGGAATAAAAGAAAAAACAACAAAGAAATAAATCAATTAAGACAGGAATGTGTGAGATTGCAGGATAGTATAGATTTTGATAGCTCGAACAACATGCAAATCAATAAATTTGATACAACAAAGAAATTAATCAAAAAAGTGCATGTTGAAGCTATTAATATTAAACAGAAAGCCAAAACTGATTGGCTTACTAGTGAGGATGCATTAAGTAAATGTTTCCATACTAAAATGCTAGGTAGAAAATACAAAAATGACATAGGAAAATTACTCAATGATACGGGTGATATCATAAATGAAGCCTCTCAATTAGAAGAGGTGCTATCAAATACTTTACTGATTGGTATAATTTTGAGGGGAGTCCAAGAGATTTTCCAAACATTACTACTAAATATTTGCTACATACTAATAGTAAAGAAATATTGCTAACTCAAGTTTGTTTAGAGGATACCAAATATATTATATTTAATGTAAATGATGATAAAAGCCCTGGAGCAGATGGTTTTGGGGCTAAATTTTATAAAACTCATTGGGAGGAAACAAAATTTATTATTTTTGATGTAATTAATGAATTTTTTTACTAGAAAAAAAAATAAAAAATATCAATCATACCTTTGTAACTCTTGTGCCAAAAGTGAAAGTTCCAACCTTCTAGGGGATTATAGGGCCATAGCCTTCTGTAACTTTATTTACAAAATAATATCTACTATTTTGAGTAACAAAATATATTTTTTCTAAAATATCAATTTCAAAAAACCAAAGTGCTTTTATCCCAAGCAGACTTACTGTTGAAAACACCATACTGGTTCATTAAATGCTTAGAAATTTTAACCAGGGTGGTAAAAATAAAATGTGCATTAAAGTTGATTTGCATAAGGCTTTAGATAAGATATACAAACATTTTATTACGCATATGATGAGGTAACTAGGTTTTCATAAAAAAATTTGTAATCCAGTTAGAGAATGCACTAATAGTGTCACATATTCCATACTTATAAATAGATCCCCTTGTGGATTTATATGTAGTAATAGAGGAACTAGACAAGGAGATTCTCTTTCTCCTTACCTTTTCACTATAACTATGGAGTATTTTTCAATACAAATGGACAAGGAACAGTTGAATAAAAAATTAAAACCATTAAATTTAATTGATCCTTGTGTTACTCATTTATTGTATGTAGATGATTTATTGATATTTTTAAATGTAGATACTCAAAATGCAAAACTCATTAGGGAAACATTTGATAATCTTAAACTCTATGTTGGATTGCAAATTAATGAAAACAAGAGCAAGGTATACCTTAGCAAAGCATGTAGCAGAAAGGAGGAGATCCTCGGTATTTTAAATTTCAAGAAAACGAACTTCCAGTTAAATACTTGGGACTCCCTCTTAGTTCAAATCAAATAAAGGATAGGGATCATGCTAGGCTACATGACATCATTCAAAGTAAGTTAGACAACCGGTCTAGCAAGTTATCATCTATATTAGGTAGAATAGAGCTCACTCACATAGTCATTACAACTATAATCATATACTGGATACAATCTCACAACATTCAAACAAAAGCAAAGGGGAAAGTGGAAAGATTATGTGCAAGCTTCATTGGACTTTCTTTTATTTTTAAATTATTTTAAATTTATTTTATTTCAAACATTTCATTTTAATATATAAATGATGATTATTAAGTGAATTATAGTTTCAAACTAGTATAAATTGGATATTTCACTGAAAAGTGAAATTCTGGTCAAACTGTTCAATCTTTGACTTTTAAACTTCAAATTTAAATTATATAAAATCTTAAATTTTATCTTTTATTATGAAAATAGATGTAATAACTTGAACACTGCTTTTTTTTTCGTTGAAAACGGAGTTAAACTGTAAAAGTTATGTATATTTCAATATTGAGTGCAATTTGTTTTATTCTGCAATTTTGTTATTTTAAATTGTGTAAATTTTATTTTCTTTGTCATATTTTATTTTATATGTGTTAATATGTTATTTTTTATGTATCTTTTTATCTTTTAATAATTTTAAAGTGATAGTATAATTTTTCTAAAGTTTACTTGAATTTATTTCAATTTATGAAACCTAGTTTCCATTTTCTTTGCTATTTTCTTAATTTAATTATATATAATTAAAATTTATTTATTTATTTTATGCATTCACTTTTATTTGCTGTTTTTACTTTATTTATATTCATTCTACATGTATTTAAATTAAAATAGATTTTTCCAAAGTGTACTGAAGTTATTTCTAATTTTTAAAGCCTAGTTTGCATTTTTAAGCCATTTTCTTAATTTAAATTCTATTTATTCAAAATTTAATTATTTATTTTATATATTTATTTTTATTTCTGAGTTTTTATCTTTATTTCTCAGTTTTTTTATATGTATTTATAAATTACAAATATATATAAAAGAAATTTGAAAGGTTTGTGTCTCTTTAGTTGCTTTTGTCCTTTTGTTTTCCCGTCTCTTCATTTTCTTAACTCTTGCATTCCTTTCTTTTGGCCGTTCATTCTTATGCTTTTGCCCTGTATTCCTCTTCATTTTTCACGAGAAAATGTTCCTCATATCTCCCCTAAAAAAATCATGGCTTCAAAGAATGAAAGAAAGTTGCTAATGGCTTCATTTATCTCTTCTCTTCTTCACAATTTCAATGATTTTGTTGGCTCCTCTTCTAGCTTTGCTCTGCCTTGCTTCTCCACAATCACCACCGACCACCACCTCCTCCATCTACAGCATCCATCAGCCCCTCCTCTGACAAAAATTCAGGTCATGCCTTCATGTTGAAGCATCACCACAAAATCAATACAAAACTTCACCAAAACCATACTACCGAACACATATGTCACCAACCCCTTCATACTTCACCTTGGCCACCTTCCCTTGCTCCACCACCACCATGACCTGATCTCTGGCCATCACTTGACCTCTGTCCAGATCTGGAGCAAGCATGAGCCGAGCCCAATTTACCCATAGGTCGAGCCAAAATGTTGCATCCAAGCTTGCCTTTTAGCCTTGTCCCTTTATATGCTTCATATTGCAACTCCTACACCTTCATACCCATATTGCCGTGCATCCCTTAGTCCAAACCAGACCCAAACCATGATAAAACCTGAGCCAAAGCATGTCCAAACCTGAACCAAAACATCCCCTAGGCCGTACAAGCATATGTAGAAAACAAGGCAAAAGTTTGTGTGTTCGATTTGCTTTTCAATTCAAAAATTTTCAAATTCAATGTTGTATTGAATTTTGATTTATCTTGGTTTTGTTTTAGGTGGTAACACATGTTCCTTAGCTTGGTTCTCTTCCACTTGAATCCATCATTGTGTCATCGTGCTTTGTGGTATCCGTTTGTATCATTTGAATTGATAACTCCAGCACAAAAGGTGAGTTATTCTCACCAGACAATATGTACCTATATAACTGATAAACCGACACCATTTGAATCTGTAATGTATATTATCATGTTATATATGCTTATATTATTATCATATGATGTTCACACCTGTCGTTACACCTGTTATATCATATGTTACTGTTGTTTTATGTTATTCTGTTTATTTATATCAGTTTATCACATTACAAGTTCCCTGTAGACTAGAATCACTATGGGTTGAAATGATACATACCCGAACGGACTTTAGAATAGGGAAAGATCGTTATGGGCTGAAATGATAAGCCTGAGCGACTTTTTATTTATTTGATTTAACTTGGGATTGCGGTTTTGAAATGATAGAACCCGGTTTTTCTTTGTAAACTGCGGATTGAAATGATACATATCCGTATCACTTGACCTAGGCTAGAAAATTGTATACAGACCCGTGGTTTATATATTTTTCTAAAATTTTTAAAAATGTAAATATTATGATATTTTGATTTAAATTTTATTAAAATGATTTCTATAAAATATTTGTGATTTTCTACAAATTAAATAAGTGAATTTAGTAAATGGTGAAGTAGAATTTGAAATATAAGTTAATTTTGGAATTTATGATTTTGTTTATAAATGGAATTTATGTAAAGTAAGAATATATGACAAATTTTGATTTGAAATGAATTTAATGATTTTATTAAGATATAATGATTTTATAAAGTATTAATGATTTTGTATAAATTAAAATATGAAATAAATGAATATTTAAGCTGAATTTGGAAATATAACTTAAATTGAATTTTGTGAAATTTTGTTAAAAGTGAAGTTTTAATTAAGTAAAATAAATGAAAATAAGTTATATTTTGGAAATTTAAACTTAGTTGTTAAGTTAAGAATTTAATTAAAGAAATGAAAATTTAATTGTTATTTAATTTGATTTTTGTATGGAAATTTGACTTTATAAAATCATAGAAATAAAGGTATTTAAATGATTGTTTTTAAATGTGAAAATATATGATTTTATAAGTTAAAATCATTTATATTAAAAGTTAATTATGTGTGAAATTGTAAATAAAACTCTGAATTTGATTTGACAGCATTTTTGAAATGTAATGTAAAGATATTACAGCATTGGAAAATGCTGTAGTTGTTTTAAAGGAACCAAATAGCAAATTTGAACTAAGGGTTATTATAGCACTTTCTTAGTGCTATAGTTGTTAAATTTAACTAAAATTTTAATTGAAACTAAATTAAGAAATTACAGCATTTTAAATGCCGTCTTTTGTTAATGAACTGTTTTAAACATAACATTTCGTAGCATTTTCTAAATGCTGCGAAAGTTGAATTTTCTTTGTTTAATAAATTCAAATGAATAAATGATCTTTGAAAAAGGATTAAATTTTGGAAATTAAATATTTAATTATTAAATATAATGAATTGACTTTAAATAATTTAAATGGAATAGTTGATTTGGGAAATACAACTGTTTTAAAATATGATTAAATGGTATTTAAATTTAAATTAAATAGATGATGTTTTGAAATGATATTTTATATTTTGAAATGAATTTGAAATGATATTAAATCTTGGAATAAAAAATTGAACTTCATATTAGTATGAAAAGTATTTGGTTTACATGTAATTTGAATCTATTTAAAAGATATTGGATTTATGAAATATAGGATAATAAAGCTTTGGAATTTATTTATAATTTGAATAGTTATTTTTTGGATTAAATCTATATTTGAAATTTATAAGATTTGAAATGGTCTATGGAAATTTAATTGGAAAAAAAGGATTGAATTGAATTGAAACTTTGGAAATTTTAATACTTGATTTGAAAGTATAATATTTACACTTTTAAATGGTTTAGATGAATTATTTTGATTGAAATATAAACTATTTAAAAAGGTGACTTGAAATGATAATAAATGAATGATATCTTTAAATTTAAAAAGTATTTAAAGTTGAGTATTTAGATTTGAACTCAAATGATATTTTGATATATTAAAATGATTTGAAATGAAGTTTTGAAATGATATGATATTTTAAATATATTGAAATGGTTTGGAATTGATTTAATCTTTATTTTGATAAAGATTTGGATTTGAAATGATATTCTATTTTGAAGTATAAACTGTTTTTAAATTATAACCACGGGTTATAATAACGATTGGTTGTTAAAGAGACCGGGATCGGATATGGACATACTCTCTGTCGATACCGAAAACCACTTTGACAACTGTGTACGCGGTGGAGTTTCCAGAATGAAGTAGGATGGTGGCGACGATCCTAAGGTATATACGTGGACCCAACTCCCGTGAGTTGGCATAAGGTGGCTAAAACAGGAGCGATTGACGGACCAAGGAGGTAGCACCTCTGATCGGACACACTTCTTCGATACCATTCTATTACTTGTGATTGATTTGGTGCGCACCCTTGATTTGGGAGTGTTGTTCGAGGTGGGCGGTAGTGGCTGCTATGCGTCACCACCAGTCCGGATGCGTAATTGGTATATCTACCCTGGCATTGCCTTGTGTGCCGTGTCACCTACCATATTGAGCCCACTACGATTTTGGTTTAAAGATCCGACCGCGTTAAGGTTCACCATCCCCTTAACGCTATTTTCTATATGATTATACTTTACTAATTAGACACTACTGTATATAGCGTATATTACTACATAGTAAATAGTTTAACGGATCCTTAAAGAATGGGCGATCTCAAGCATTCTTTAAGTTACTTGTACCTTATTACAGTTCACTTGAGTTGGTTTACATTATATAAGTATATATTGTCCTGACTCGAGTGTTTGTATTTTTATTTACGCTCGGGTCAGCCTGAGTATTCACAGATTTGGATTCCACTTTCTGGAGATTGGAATCGCTGGAGATATTCTGCTTATCTAGTTTTATCTATCTCAGTTCTGTTGTTCTATTCAGCTTGTACTTGGTTATCATATTGAGACTTATGTTGTACTTTATTTCTTCTGTTGTATCTTATTTAACTCTGATATATTTATATAGTAGCTTCATGAACTACTATTTCTTTTACTTCCGCTGCATTATTTTACTCTGTGTTTGTGATCTGTGATTATATTTATTTACTGTATATTCTGAGATTTGCCAAATTTTATTTACAACGTGGTATTTTGAGCAATTCAATTCCGACATGTGTGTCTGCCTATGCACTTGGCGGGTGCAGCATGATAGGGGTTCTCGCATTTGGTTTGGTAGCGAGCGGATGACTCTTACTCCTACATGTCCCTGCGGGGTTGGTGCAGTCGAGAGGCTGGCTGTAAAGGCAGAACACAATTACAACTGTATGCTACGGTGGGCGTTACCCCACTGACGCGGTCCATTACATTTGGTATCAGAGCTTTGGCTTTGAGGCAAAACTCAGCATATGGAGTAGATTTATTTACAGAATCACTTTCGTTCGAGTTTTAATCTTTTCCTCTTGATTCGAATTTCCTTTGAATTTTTGGAACGTTCCTGCGATTCCAAAATTCATTCTTGTCCCTCGCTATTCATCTTCTTTTGATTTTGGAGTACCACATAACTCCACTTCGAATGATCTTCATAGTGAATTGGCGGTCTCGCCAATATTCTAATTTTCTTGTAAAGGGGTGAAACTCCTTTACAATTAGCATCGATTCACCAGAGATTTATATTTATCCTTGGTTTAGATGCTTATATCTTTTGTTATTCCAAACTCTATCTCTTGAGATCGGATGTAGATTTACCCCAGAAAATCCACATTTGATCTTATTCATTAAGTCACGGTTGACCCGGTTAAGGTTGCCCGCGATTTATCTAAGCTTATCCATCTTCATAATTTGTTAATTAATCATCTTGTCTTCGTTTCCAAAATATCTCCAAACATTTTGAATTGTACTTGTAAATCTATGTTTTGTTTTATATATTGTGTTGTTTGAGTTGTTGATGTTGATTTCGGCTTCCGATCGATTCGTCTGATCAACGCTATCGATAGGATTTCTAAAACACTTTGACAGAACAAACTGACACTATATTATTTTAAAATTTGGTTAATGAAATAAATTTTGATATAAGTAAATTTATGGAACTTAATAAATTGATTTAAATTGATTATTTGAAATGATAATACTTGATTTATCATTCTATAAATGAATTTATAAATAGTTGTTTATAAATTTGATTTGGGAACTGAAATGAATTTAAATCAAGAATTTGAGAATTTAATTTCTGATGGTTTCGAACTTGGTGTTTAAAGCTTTAAAACGATATATTATTTAAAGTATTTTTGAATAGAAATTTGTTTCCAAAGAATTTTAAAGTTTAAAAATCAGTGCTCTTCTCTTTGTCGCTGGAAAATAATTTCGATGATGACTGGAGCATCATCGACGTTCATTTTCGAGTTTCGAAGTGAAGAAACCATTCTGTAGTTTTGCTACAGCTTTGTTTTGGGAAATTTGATTGATTTGAATTTCTAAAAGATGATTTGATTTATTATATATATATATATTGATTTAAATTTGATTTGACAAATTATGTACATACATTTATTTATCTCTAAATGGTTTGAGAGGAATCGGAAATTTTATTCTTAAATTCTATCTTAAATAATAACTTCAAGTATAAAAAGAAAATAAAAATTTTGAATAGATGATTCAAACTTGAAATGACTGAAATTGGAAAGTTTTATTTTTATAATACACCATTGCATTCCAATATAACTTACCTAAATTTTTAGAAGTTAACAATGTAATTGGATAATATACAATATAAAAAGATTTTATAAATAAAATTTGAGTGGTTATAATAAATATTATACACTTAAATTTTAGTTATAAAAAGATTAACAAAGTAAATAGAATAAAAGGTTAATTGAATAATCTACAATAGAACTGATGTTAAAGGAATTAAGAATAAATTAAAACAGTTATAATAAGTGTAAGTATATTTAACATAGGTGATAAAATAGATTGAGAGGGATAAATTTAATCTTAATTAGGAATAAAGAGGAATTAAACTTATTAAGTACATTATGAGTATAATAATGATTTTTCAAATCCATGACTTTTGAAATTGTTAGTTTAAGAAAATTGGATGATAAGATAATGAAATTAGAGATAGTAAGATTTATTTAACTTGTGTAAAATTAGTTATCAATTTAAGCTGAAACCATGGAAATTTCAAACCTATTATCTTATTTTGTTTTCAAACTTATTATCTTATTTTGTTTTCAAACTGTCTGTTAGTTGTCCTTATTTTTCCTTATCGTGCTACAGACTGGTATAGGTATCTTTCTATAATCTTTTTGTTTAGAAATCTTTCTATAATCTTTAATAATCTTTGGTACTTATTTTAATCTGAGCATTGCTTGTCATCCACCTTGTTAAACTTACCTATAACAATAGTTGTCAAGTATAATCTCAATCTCCTTGTCATCCTGTCTTAATCTTATTTCACTCTTTTTTTTCTGTGCTTTACCGTACTTCATTCCTTTTCGGGGACGAAAAGTTTTGAGTGGGGGAGAGTGTAACAACCCTAGATTCTTGTATATTATTTAAATTGAAATTTCTTTTATTTTTAAATTATTTTAAATTTATTTTATTTCAAACATTTCATTTTAATATATAAATGATGATTATTAAGTGAATTATAATTTCAAACTAGTATAAATTGGATATTTCACTGAAAAGTGAAATTCTGGTCAAACTGTTCAATCTTTGACTTTTAAACTTCAAATTTAAATTATATAAAATCTTAAATTTTATCTTTTATTATGAAAATAGATGTAATAACTTGAACACTGCTTTTTGTTTCGTTGAAAACGGAGTTAAACTGTAAAAGTTATGTATATTTCAATATTGAGTGCAATTTGTTTTATTTTGCAATTTTGTTATTTTAAATTGTATAAATTTTATTTTCTTTGTCATATTTTATTTTTATATGTGTTAATATGTTATTTTTTATGTATCTTTTTATCTTTTAATAATTTTAAAGTGATAGTATAATTTTTCTAAAGTTTACTTGAATTTATTTCAATTTATGAAACCTAGTTTCCATTTTCTTTGTTATTTTCTTAATTTAATTATATATAATTAAAATTTATTTATTTATTTTATGCATTCACTTTTATTTGCTGTTTTACTTTATTTATATTCATTCTACATGTTTTTAAATTAAAATAGATTTTTCCAAAGTGTACTGAAGTTATTTCTATTTTTTAAAGCCTAGTTTGCATTTTTAAGCCATTTTCTTAATTTAAATTCTATTTATTCAAAATTTAATTATTTATTTTATATATTTATTTTTATTTCTGAGTTGTTATCTTTATTTCTCAGTTTTTTTATATGTATTTATAAATTACAAATATATATAAAAGAAATTTGAAAGGTTTGTGTCTCTTTAGTTGCTTTTGTCCTTTTGTTTTCCCGTCTCTTCATTTTCTTAACTCTTGCATTCCTTTCTTTTGGTCGTTCATTCTTATGCTTTTGCCCTGTATTCCTCTTCATTTTTCACGTGAAAATGTTCCTCATATCTCCCCTAAAAAAATCACGGCTTCAAAGAATGAAAGAAAGTTGCTAATGGCTTCATTTATCTCTTCTCTTCTTCACAATTTCAATGATTTTGTTGGCTCCTCTTCTAGCTTTGCTCTGCCTTGCTTCTCCACAATCACCACCGACCACCACCTCCTCCATCTACAGCAGCCATCAGCCCCTCCTCTGACCAAAATTCAGGTCGTGCCTTCATGTAACGACCCCAATTTTTCGACCAAATTTTAAATTTTAAATTCATCGTTTCAGTAAAAAAAAAATTGAAATTATAAATTATCTCAATTTACGTCCAAACTTTATTTATGACATACGTCTAGTTAGATATGGACATAGAAAAAGTTTCGTTGCAAATTATTACAGTAAAATCCGTTCGCGTTTTACTGTATATCAGTCCATATAAAGCTGCGTAAAATTTATCTTCCAAATCCAAATATTTTTACACAGTTATGTTGTAAAAATTATTCTAATCAAGATTATGTAATTCGTTTCGCCTAAAACTGTCATCGCCTGCTCCGTTTAAATTGTTTTGCAAATCGTACAATTTAAGCGGCGTAAATGTAAATTTTATAAAATCATCGTATCGCAATAATCTGTGTACCGTTGGAAGCGCGTCATCGCACTGAGCAAAACGGTATATTTATTTGCGCGAATCGAAGTCCGACATCATCCGTCGTGTTAATTTATCGTTTCCGGACGGACCGGTTAAATAAAAATTTGGCAGCCCAAAAGCTTTAAATTGCATCCACTTTAAAATAATAAAAAAATCTCAGCTGATGGAATTAATACGGTAGTTGGAAGCTAGGAGTTGTTTGGGAAAATTCGTGGGAACGTTGGAAATGAAGATGACGTTTGTGAGTCCAATAAAAATTAATTACTGTTACAAAAATTTATGAGGTGACTTGGAAACGTACGTGTCTTTTGGGGAGCCATCTCGTTTATGTCCCAGCTTATTAAAAGTGAAAGGTTCATTCTCAATCACTGTTTCAAATTTCATATCTACAAACTTCAGGTATCCTTTCTCCTCTTTCTTCTTCTTATACTTTCTGCAGTTCATAAAATAAAAATTGAGATGGCCACAACCACTTCTTCCCAGCCCACGTCACCTCGGTCAACCATGCAGCCAACCACCTCGCACCCACACCCTTCACCATCTGCTGCTCCCTTTCACGGCCTCCACCATCCTCCGCCTGACACCGATCACAGCCACCCAGCTTTCCCCAACCGAGCCCACCATTCCGCCTCCCTTCACACTACCCACCAGCCAACCCCATCTCCACTGCCCTCCGCCACCACCAGCAACCCCATCTCCCCAGTCCTTTGCTCCCTTCGCACCACCCAGTAACCGCCTCCCACCTTCCAGTCAAAACGCCAGCAGACCGCCTCATTCCTCCACTGTCGCACCACCACGTCCCTCCGTCTCCAACCACTGGCACCCATCTCGACCACCGGTCCAATGCCTGAGCCGAGACCCTACCTTCGTGTTGCTGTTGGCATGCGTGTGTTGTTTGTATGGCGTGCGTGCGTGTTGCTGTTGGCATGCGTGTGTTTATATAAAAAAAAGAGAAAGGAAAGGGGAGGAAATGGGTCACGTTTGTAATAGGGAATGTTGAAATGTGCTGGGTGCGTTCGCAAATGCCAGATTTGTTGGATTTTAGTCTTGGCATTGTTATAAAAAAAAACTGAGAATTGCAAATAGCTTTGATACTGCAGATGAAGTCTGCATGTAAATATCTATTTGGTTGCCAAAAATGGTAACCGATTTTTCTTTTTCGTTGTGTGCAGAAGCAACCGACTGATTTCTTTCGCAGCAGCAAATTTTCAGTTTCGTTCTTTTCTCCGTCTTCGGTAAGCGCATTTATATAAATTTACAAATTATATACTAACGTTCATTGTATTAATATCGTTCTTTTCTTTCGATATTACAGTGTTTGTTGTTCGTGCTGTACCGACTTTTCGTGCTTCTTTTGCTTCGTCGTCAAATTTCTTATCCACGAAAGGTGAATTAATTTTCACGACTATATTCTTATGCTAGTTTGTTTTGTTGAATGATTGCTATGTGATTGAATTGAATGTTGATTGCTAGTATAAAGTGACAAATAATTTGCAAGTAAATTTGATATAGGATAGTTAACGAATTTAATTTGGATTATATACGTCGAACTTTGATTTGCTAAACCTGACTCCTTCATATGTTAAATTCGATTAGTTAAATTGACCCTTTATATTGTAAGTTAGTTGACACGTAGAATTTGATAAATTTCATTTTGGACTCTTGAACGTATATTGAATTAACTGTTGTAGTTGAAATCGAACGACAAGTGAAACCGTAATGTTATAATCTTTAATCTACTTGAAATGATAGGGTAGATTCTAGAAATAGTTATATTAATTTGCGTAAATAACAAACGCGAATTAATACGATTATTTTGGGATTATTTAAATTGTTAAATTGTTGTGAATGGATGTTATTGCTTGTTTATTTACTTTGGCACCATCCCAGCTATCACACTGCAAGTTCCCTTTGTATGCTTTGATTTTGAATTGAAATGGAATCGGGTTGAAATGATAAATACCCAAATAATTTTGACTTAGGATAGAAAATTAAAATAAAACCCGATTGGTCAATGTTTTGATTTAAATAAAATAAAGTTTATTTGACTAATAACAAGGTTTTGAATAAATTGGAATTTCAATTCGAATGAATGTAAATGTGAATATTGGAATTTGAAACAAATATTAATGTAGTGATTGACAAAGGAATATTGTTTATAATTTAATTATTTAATAATTAAATTTGGAATTATTTGATAATTTATTTTTGAAATTATTAATAATTAAGTTTTGAAATTATTAATGATTAACTTTTGAAATCATAAATAGTTAAGTTGTGAAATTATTAATAACGTAGTTTGAAACAATTGATAATTAAGTTTGAATTTATTAAGAATAAAGTTTGGAATTATTAATGAATGAGTTTGAAATAATTAAAAATTAAGATTTGAAATTATTGAAAATTTGATGAGATCGAATTATAACTAAATTGAATTGAATATCTTTATTAGGAGAAATTGAATTATTGAATAAGTGAAACTAAGTTTCTTTAACTGAGTTTTGAAATTTGTAACTAAATAAATAATAAATGAAATGAATTTCTTTAATAAGAAATAGTATGCGCTTTATCGGAACAAATGAAAGACTTGTAATTTAAAGTATTGGATTTGACAAATGTAATTGTAAATAAGTTGTAAACTTTGATAATGAAATCGAACTTAAGATGTAACGTAATAAATTGGGAATTTAAATTGAAATTGTTTAATGATAAATTAAATTAAATGAATATCGAATGGAAGCGATAATTGATTTAAATCGTTTTGAACGTTAAAAATAGTTAAATGATTTTGGAATGAACTTATATACGTAATGCAATGAATATTTGAATTGTTTTAAAATTGAAACTTTGAAATCGAATTATAGAAATTTTGAAACGAAATTGGGAAGTTATGAGACGTAATTTTTGGAAATTGATTTGGAAAGACTAACGAATTGTCGATTTACGAATTCCAATTGAAATTGAAATTGATTTGGTTTTTGAAAGATATTAACGACCAATCGGTGTTATAATCACGAAGGTTATTAAAGGAACCGGAATTGGTTTGGGACATACTCACTGTCTAAACCGAAAACCACTTTAATAACTATACGCGAAGTGATGATCCATAATGAAGTGGTTGGATTGACGAACGCAATGACTGAAGAAAGTGAACGATAATGGATAGCCTTGACACTTGTGTCAAATTGGAAATGACTAAAATAGGAGCCGTGCCGGGCCAATGGAGGATTAGCTACCTCAAGTGGACAAACTTCTTCGTAAACTATTCATTTACATTGTGATTGATTGGTGCGCACCCTTGATTTGGGAGTGTTGTTTCACGGTGTTGCGGGCGCTGCGGAGTTGCGTTCTCACCAGTCCGGATCAGGCGAACGGTAGTGTCACTACCTTGGGTATTGCCTCATGTGCCTTGTCATACTTGTATACCTTTATACGCGACCACTACGATTTTGGTTTGTACCTTTAGTATATGGATTGCCCTCTGGTGACTTCCGGTTTTGGGGAAACTACGGTCTTGTATATGCTTTTGGGAATAAAAATGTGTTAAGGGTGGAATGGGCCATGACTTAACACTATTTTGATATCTTTATATTACTGATAGACATTATCTATTTATCGTACTCTACTATGTATAGATAGTTTATCGGATCCTGAAAGATGTTTATTCCAATCATCTTTGAGTTATTGTTATTTCAAATTTTGAACCATATTATCTGTATAAGAATATATGTCCTGATTCGAGTGCTTGTTTGTGCATATGCTCGGATCAGACTGAGGATTTCTGTTGCTGTGCTATTGGAAGCTGAAGACTTGAAGACTATCATTTATCTTTATCAGTACTGCTCCATTCTATTTTGTTATTGTATCAGACATCTATGTATTTCTTTTCACTATCTACTTGTGACATTGTTGTATTTACTTAGTAGCTTCATGAACTACTATTATGACATTGTTGTAGTTCCGCTGCACTATTCTGTTATGTTATATTTTCTGTGATTCTGTGATGATTCTCATTTATATACTTATACTCCATTAGTGATTCGTGTTTTGTACTATTTAAGTTGACATGTGTGGATTATTGTCAATTTAAATGGTTCAAATATACGGGTTGTTACAGCCTTCATGTTGAAGCATCACCACAAAATCAATACAAAACTTCACCAAAACCATACTACCGAACACATATGTCACCAACCCCTTCATACTTCACCTTGGCCACCTTCCCTTGCTCCACCACCACCATGACCTGATCTCTGTCCAGATCTGGAGCAAGCATGAGCCGAGCCCAATTTACCCATAGGTCGAGCCAAAATGTTGCATCCAAGCTTGCCTTTTAGCCTTGTCCCTTTATATGCTTCATATTTCAACTCCTACACCTTCATACCCATATTGTCGTGCATCCCTTAGTCAAAACCAGACCCAAACCATGATCAAACCTGAGCCAAAGCATGTCCAAACCTGAACCAAAACATCCCCTAGGCCGTACAAGCATATGTAGAAAACAAGGCAAAAGTTTGTGTGTTCGATTTGCTTTTCAATTCAAAATTTTTCAAATTCAATGTTGTATTGAATTTTGATTTATCTTGGTTTTGTTTTAGGTGGTAACACATGTTCCTTAGCTTGGTTCTCTTCCACTTGAATCCATCATTGTGTCATCGTGCTTTGTGGTATCCGTTTGTATCATTTGAATTGATAACTCCAGCACAAAAGGTGAGTTATTCTCACCAGACAATATGTACCTATATAACTGATAAACCGACACCATTTGAATCTGTAATGTATATTATCATGTTATATATGTTTATATTATTATCATATGATGTTCACACCTGTCGTTACACCTGTTATATCATATGTTACTGTTGTTTTATGTTATTCTGTTTATTTATATCAGTTTATCACATTGCAAGTTCCCTGTAGACTAGAATCACTATGGGTTGAAATGATACATACCCGAACGGACTTTAGAATAGGGAAAGATCGTTATGGGCTGAAATGATAAGCCTGAGCGACTTTTTATTTATTTGATTTAACTTGGGATTGCGGGTTTGAAATGATAGAACCCGGTTTTTCTTTGTAAACTGCGGATTGAAATGATACATATCCGTATCACTTGACCTAGGCTAGAAAATTGTATACAGACCCGTGGTTTATATATTTTTCTAAAATTTTTAAAAATGTAAATATTATGATATTTTGATTTAAATTTTATTAAAATGATTTCTATAAAATATTTGTGATTTTCTACAAATTAAATAAGTGAATTTAGTAAATGGTGAAGTAGAATTTGAAATATAAGTTAATTTTGGAATTTATGATTTTGTTTATAAATGGAATTTATGTAAAGTAAGAATATATGAAAAATTTTGATTTGAAATGAATTTAATGATTTTATTAAGATATAATGATTTTATAAAGTATTAATGATTTTGTATAAATTAAAATATGAAATAAATGAATATTTAAGCTGAATTTGGAAATATAACTTAAATTGAATTTTGTGAAATTTTGTTAAATGTGAAGTTTTAATTAAGTAAAATAAATGAAAATAAGTTATATTTTGGAAATTTAAACTTAGTTGTTAAGTTAAGAATTTAATTAAAGAAATGAAAATTTAATTGTTATTTAATTTGATTTTTGTATGGAAATTTGACTTTATAAAATCATAGAAATAAAGGTATTTAAATGATTGTTTTTAAATGTGAAAATATATGATTTTATAAGTTAAAATCATTTATATTAAAAGTTAATTATGTGTGAAATTGTAAATAAAACTCTGAATTTGATTTGACAGCATTTTTGAAATGTAATGTAAAGATATTACAGCATTGGAAAATGCTGTAGTTGTTTTAAAGGAACCAAATAGCAAATTTGAACTAAGGGTTATTATAGCACTTTCTTAGTGCTATAGTTGTTAAATTTAACTAAAATTTTAATTGAAACTAAATTAAGAAATTACAGCATTTTAAATGCCGTCTTTTGTTAATGAACTGTTTTAAACATAACATTTCGTAGCATTTTCTAAATGCTGCGAAAGTTGAATTTTCTTTGTTTAATAAATTCAAATGAATAAATGATCTTTGAAAAAGGATTAAATTTTGGAAATTAAATATTTAATTATTAAATATAATGAATTGACTTTAAATAATTTAAATGGAATAGTTGATTTGGGAAATACAACTGTTTTGAAATATGATTAAATGGTATTTAAATTTAAATTAAATAGATGATGTTTTGAAATGATATTTTATATTTTGAAATGAATTTGAAATGATATTAAATCTTGGAATAAATAATTGAACTTCATATTAGTATGAAAAGTATTTGGTTTACATGTAATTTGAATCTATTTAAAAGATATTGGATTTATGAAATATAGGATAATAAAGCTTTGGAATTTATTTATAATTTGAATAGTTATTTTGTGGATTAAATCTATATTTGAAATTTATAAGATTTGAAATGGTCTATGGAAATTTAATTGGAAAAAAAAGGATTGAATTGAATTGAAACTTTGGAAATTTTAATACTTGATTTGAAAGTATAATATTTACACTTTTAAATGGTTTAGATGAATTATTTTGATTGAAATATAAACTATTTAAAAAGGTGACTTGAAAAGATAATAAATGAATGATATCTTTAAATTTAAAAAGTATTTAAAGTTGAGTATTTAGATTTGAACTCAAATGATATTTTGATATATTAAAATGATTTGAAATGAAGTTTTGAAATGATATGATATTTTAAATATATTGAAATGGTTTGGAATTGATTTAATCTTTATTTTGATAAAGATTTGGATTTGAAATGATATTCTATTTTGAAGTATAAACTGTTTTTAAATTATAACCACGGGTTATAATAACGATTGGTTGTTAAAGAGACCGGGATCGGATATGGACATACTCTCTGTCGATACCGAAAACCACTTTGACAACTGTGTACGTGGTGGAGTTTCGAGAATGAAGTAGGATGGTGGCGACGATCCTAAGGTATATACGTGGACCCAACTCCCGTGAGTTGGCATAAGGTGGCTAAAACAGGAGCGATTGACGGACCAAGGAGGTAGCACCTCTGATCGGACACACTTCTTCGATACCATTCTATTACTTGTGATTGATTTGGTGCACACCCTTGATTTGGGAGTGTTGTTCGAGGTGGGCGGTAGTGGCTGCTATGCATCACCACCAGTCCGGATGCGTAATTGGTATATCTACCCTGGCATTGCCTTGTGTGCCGTGTCACCTACCATATCGAGCCCACTACGATTTTGGTTTAAAGATCCGACCGCGTTAAGGTTCACCATCCCCTTAACGCTATTTTCTATATGATTATACTTTACTAATTAGACACTACTGTATATAGCGTATATTACTACATAGTAAATAGTTTAACGGATCCTTAAAGAATGGGCGATCCCAAGCATTCTTTAAGTTACTTGTACCTTATTACAGTTCACTTGAGTTGGTTTACATTATATAAGTATATATTGTCCTGACTCGAGTGTTTGTATTTTTATTTACGCTCGGGTCAGCTTGAGTATTCACAGATTTGGATTCCACTTTCTGGAGATTGGAATCGCTGGAGATATTCTGCTTATCTAGTTTTATCTATCTCAGTTCTGTTGTTCTATTCAGCTTGTACTTGGTTATCATATTGAGACTTCTGTTGTACTTTATTTCTTCTGTTGTATCTTATTTAACTCTGATATATTTATATAGTAGCTTCATGAACTACTATTTCTTTTACTTCCGCTGCATTATTTTACTCTGTGTTTGTGATCTGTGATTATATTTATTTACTATATATTCTGAGATTTGCCAAATTTTATTTACAACGCGGTATTTTGAGCAATTCAATTCCGGCATGAGTGTCTACCTATACACTTATAATGGATGCGAATGGTTGAAAATATCGGGTCGTTACATTTGTAAATTAGATAACTATGGGGAAAGAGTGGAAGATTACTTACAAAGCGGGAAATTATTCTCAAAGATCTCCCGAGGAAGAAGTAACAACTTCTTTCAACATAGTGTTTACCACAGGTGAAAAGAAGATTCTATGGCAACAATTCTAGTGGCAACTTAGCTGGAGGTGGCCGTTCCAGCATCCAAATCAGAAATGACTTCTGCAAGGGAAGTCAACAATCATTTAACAACTTTAAATCAGTTAAAAATATAAGTAAAAATACTAATTATATATTATTCCCACCTAATTTGGATAGGACCTACCGCTCACTCAACAATGTGCTTGAAGAGCTATCATTTCGGTAGCAAGACAGAAATTTGCAATTGGGTATCAACAATCAGAGATTAGGAGAAAATTATTACAAAATCAAGCTCGCTAATCAAGTTTATCATGTATCAGTATGGAATAAAGGAGCAAGCAGCAAGCTTCAAGAGCAAAGGAAGTTAGCAGATAATGATTACAATAACTTAAACAAATCCAGAGGAAAATACATGGAGTCAAAGTCTCCAGCCATTAACAAAAGCAAGGAGAAGATCTAGAAGCCACCTTGAAGAGTGGAAGAAACTAAAGCCTCCGTGAAAAAATATTTGAAGGAGGAGCAAGCGATTTAGGAAATCGTCATTTTTAGAGTAAAGAAGCTAACCCTAAATCTAAAGAGAGGAATGAGTTGCGGCTAGGGTTTCATTTGTTTTGTATGTGTATTGTGTGTAATAGCTTTGGGTATAAACCGAATTAAGCTATGTATATGGGTGTAAATGGGTCAGATCGGATCGAACGGAGGTGTGTCCTAGTCCTGTCCTATAAGAGATTCAGACGGATATGGACCGGACAAGCATTAAGATCAGATATCGTTCGTACGAGCTAGACAACGGATGGATAATAGAAAACATCAAACATTTTCGAACGAACATATTTTCGTACATTTTTTTCTTGTCCTAATTCGTGTCCTAAATGAGAATCATACAGACAGAGGCTAGACGCCTTACAGCCTTGGACCGAACTGGACGTCGGACAATCGTACAAAATTTACAGTCCTATCTATGTACTAATGGGCCTTGGGCCAACATTTATCTATTTAAAAAAAACTTATACGGTACCAAAATTTCATAACTCTCCAATAGGTATTAAATTTGAGGATTTGTGTGAAATTCACATTGCGACACTCTTGATTTATCCCATTAATCCACTAAAATATCATGTTTTACAGCCCGTTAATCTATGAATAAGAAGTGTCTCCATCATATAGTATATACCTTATTAGCACATCTATAACAATTTCCTTTCATTTTCTTAGAATTTTAGAAATAAAATATCGTTCTCTCCCTAATTTGCCTCATTCTTTGCAATATAGACCTCCAACAAAAATATTATTCTTATACTATATATTCTATCTATTCTATTCTATTATTACATATTACATATAATTACATATAAATTACATATTGTTATCCCGCCTTTTGGCAAGGCTGCGACACCAAGGACTTGACTAGAGGCCAGCGACAGATCATCTCGAAAATCGGTTACGTGCAAGGATCGCTATGGATATCGGTGGGATTTGTCCAAATCCGGATCGGGCTACAGTTGGTGAGACATGTCAAACAAAGTCGTAAAAACCAACATTCCAAATTTTGAGTCAAGCCGAGTTCGTATACTCAAGATATCACCAACGGAAAATGGAGAGGACAGCTTCGTGTTCGAATCCATGAAGATCACGTTTGCTTCGACTCCATCTCTCGAGCATTGATTCGTATCCATCAGAAGCAACCATGCTTCGAATCCATACGTACATGCTTCAAGCTTCGAACCCATCAGAACAATCTCCGCCTTCGACTCCACCAAAGAAAGTTCCCTCGAATCCACACTGTTTGAGTTAGCATCGAATCGATCAACTTTAACACGCCTAGATCGATTCGAACAGACCTTCGCCCATTCGATTCGAAGAGGGAAGCCTTCGAATCCGCTACCACGAATCCATCCAGTCAAAGCGGCAGATACCATGGATTCGACCCAGTCAATACGGAGTGCAAAGCGGATCGATATGAAGAAGGCGCGCCATGTCACCATCTTCATTTGCAGAAGGATCGATTCGAACGAATCGATTCGAGCGTATCGATTCGAATGACTCCAGAGTTCGAAAAACACCGACTTGAATCGATCATATCTCGAGTTCTACAAGTCCAAATTCCATGAAATTTTCACAGAAGCTTAAACACATGATGAAGAATGTTCACACCAAATTTCAGCTCGATTGGATGATTTCTTGATCGATTCGAACCAAGGGTCGAATCGATCCCAAAGTGGGCCCGGATCTCCAGATTTCGGCCATGTGGGCCCCCTGACGTACCAGAACTGGTCTCCCCTCATTTTAGGCGAAATATCAGCCTCCTACACCTATAAATAGAGCCCCTGGTCATTCAGAAAAGGGGTCGGATAATTCTAAGTACTGAAGAGCGCCCAGATTCTGCCAGATCTACTCCAGAACACCGCCGCTGCTTTAGATTGACACTTAGCAATTAAATTCAGTTGTATTATCTTATAAACTACTGTAACCTTCAAGTAATCGAGCAATAAAATCATCAAACTTCATAGTGGACGTAGGCAAAACGCCGAACCACTCCAAATCGCTTGTCTTTGCAATTTACTTTCTGTTATTTGGAGTTTTTGTTAGATAATCCACAGTTTTAATTTTCATTCTTCACTTTTATCTCTTCAAAAACTTCCGAAGTGTGTTGTGCCCATTTTTGGTACAAACACTTTGGTGCTTTCACTGAGAAAAAACCAGCTTTTTTCTCCTGCTCCTTGGATCTACCATCGATACCGGATTGCACAAATCCAAAAGGAAGATCCAGATCTCTAATTCATAATCCTTCCATTCTATTCAGATTTGCATAAAATCTAGGAAAAGGATTCATCATTCAAAATGGTTAGCACGAGAACCACTTCTACAGCTGCTGGACAAGATGGTAGGGATGGACAGAATCCTGCTCAACAGCAGCCACCCAACCAATACAACACTGCCCACTCAGATCCGTCTGGGGCAGTCACTAGACAAGAATTTCAGGTGTTGCTTCAAGAGTTGACTCAGAGTCGGCAGCAGTTAGCCGAACAGTTGCGTGCCAATATTGAATTGACAAACCAACTGAACCGCCAGGGCCGTAGGAGGTCCAGAAGGGATGATGTTTCCCGCTCATCCACTGAAAGTTCTGCCTCATCTGACTATCATCATAGATCTACCTGTCCCCGATTAGACAGAGATCATGCTCAAACTGCTGGATATCAACCCGCCCTGACTGTCGGGCAATTGAGGGTAGGACCGTCAACCAGCTTCCAGGCTGGGCCATCAGCACGAGGTGGTCGTACTCCACAATATACTACGGACAATCATGTCACAGCTGCCACAGTAGAAACAAGGGTTGATGCCCGACATCTTCCGGATTCAAGTAATCAACAACAGGGACGTACTTCTGAACCATACGTCCCGGAAGACGCTGAGCCAAGGAGGCGAAACTTGGACCGTCGACAGCGCCCGGTCCAAACTCGCACTGTGGAACCCGACCACACCTTAGCTCAGCATGCTCAAAATGTAGCAATGCCAGACATCTCGACTATGATACGTCAGATGATCCGCGAAAGCCAAGGCCTTACCAACGACGATTGGGGGATTTCTCGAAGCCATACTCCTTTCACGGACGAGATACTATACGCTGAACCTCCTCGGCGATTCAGAATGCCAACTCTCCCTATGTACGAAGGAAATTCTGATCCCAATCAGCACATATTGAAATACGAATGGTCAATGAGCGCCGCAAGGGTCGACGATGCAGTAAAATGCCGAAGCTTCCCCATCTCACTGGGGGGAATTGCAACAATGTGGTTTACAAGATTACCTCCAAGATCTATCTCTTCATTTGACCAATTGGCTAAGAAATTTGTTGAACAATTCCGTATGCATGTCACTAGACCCAAAGATGTTAACACCCTGTCCAATGTTACCCAAGCTCGTGGGGAAACACTAAGGCGTTACTTGGAGAGATTCCATGCGGCATGTGTGGAAATTAGTAATCCCAACGACAACTCAATTTTAATGGCATTGACAAAGGGAATTGATCCTGATTCTGAATTTGGAAACTGGTTAGCCGGAAAACCACCCGCATCGTTGGACCGTTTCTACTCCAAAGCCGCTCAATTCTTACGGCAAGAGGACGCGAAACAGTCTAGGAAGCAGGACGATGCGAAGCCCGGAAATGAGGGGATACAAAGCAATGTAGCAGTTAAACAGTCCGGTGACAATTCCGGAAAAGTTCAGTTAAACATACAGAACAAACAAACTCAGCCAAGAGGTAGCAATGGTCAAAATAAGAAGAGAGATCCGAATCCAGGCCCACGGCGTAGGGCTCCGATGTTCGAAAGTTATACACCGTTAAACACATCGCTGGAAAATGTGTACCTACAAACTTGCAACACTGAACAGTATAAGAAACCCGCTCCGAAGCGGTCATCAGAAAGGCAGATTCAGACAGGAAAGTTTTGTAGGTTTCATGAGAGTTATGGCCACAATACTAATGACTGTCGCCATTTGCAAGATCTCATAGAAAAGTTGATCAGGGAGAGGAAGTTAGATCAATTCGTACGGACGCCGCAGTCTGGTGGTGCGGGCCCATCGAACCCAAACCGTGCGCAAGACCAGGAAAGACAAGAGGAACCCGCTCGTACAGGCGGGAGGCTAGTTATCAATACCATAAGTGGTGGTCCTCATCCAGCGGACAGGAGCTGGAGGGAAATGGAGTCGTATGCTAGCTCTATCAGGCATGCGAGCTTCAAATGCTGCAGTAATTGTGAGGATGGAACCCCGGCTAAGCAACAAAAGATGATGTCTGACGATATCATATTTAGAAGCAGAGATGCTGATAAAATCGAAGCTACAACAATTGACCCACTGGTCATATCTGCCCAAGTTGGTCCTGCTTGGATGAAGAGGATCCTGGTTGACAGTGGGAGTTCTGTAAACATTCTATTCAAACGAGCTTACGATTTAATGAAGATGGAAGCAAAAGACTTGAAACCCTGCCAATCTCGAGTCCATGGCTTCAATGGGAGTGCGACAATACCTACTGGGATAGTGGAACTACCAGTGGAACTGGGGATTGGAGAACGCAGGAGAGTCCGACTGCTGCAATTCGTTGTTCTTGACATCGCTTCACCGTACAATGCATTCCTGGGTCGACCAGCCCTTGCTGAATTCAGGGCAGCCATTGCCCCGTGGTGTTTGACCTTAAAATTCCCAACCGACCATGGTATAGGAATCGTTCAAGGAGATCAGGCAGCAGGAAGAGCCTGTTATGTTGCTGAGTTGCGTGAAGCACAGAGGAAGGAGAAAGGAAAGGGCGTAGAGGAATCTCTCTGCGTCCGTTTTACTGATAATTGACAACTAGCGCCCGGGCCCCGGCCCAGGCACCACTACCAATTCCTTAAAGATCTTGACCCTAGAGATAACGAAGATAAAGATGAAGTCAAAGAGAATCAAGCGTCTCCAGCCGAACTGACTGTGGACGTCCCAGTCAGTGAGGATGACGACTCGAAAGTACTAAAAGTTGGATCTCAACTGGGAAAACAGATACAACAGGAATTGGTCGAATTTCTTCAAGCGAATCTCGATGTCTTTGCCTGGACGCACTCTGACATGTGCGGAATCTCACCGAACATTGCAAGTCACTCTTTGAATATTGATCCGCGACATGTTCCGGTCAAGCAAAAGAGGCGTGGTATGGATCCAGAGAGATCTGCCGCCCTTAAAGAAGAAATTGACAAGTTGCAATCAAATGGTTTCATCCGAGATGCTCTATACCCTGAGTGGGTGTCAAATCCAGTAATGGTTCGAAAACCGAATGGGAAATGGAGAACTTGTGTCTACTACTCCGACTTAAACAAAGCTTGTCCAAAAGATAGTTTTCCACTTCCTCGAATTGACCAACTCGTAGACTCAACTGCAGGCCATGAATTGTTATCCTTTATGGACGCTTATTCCGGTTATAATCAGATACCCATGCATCTACCCGATCAAGAACATACCAGTTTCATGACCGATCTGGGACTCTACTGTTACAGAGTCATGCCTTTTGGTTTAAAGAATGCCGGAGCAACTTACCAACGCTTGGTTAACCGAATGTTCGCTGATCAGATCGGGAAGACCATGGAAGTTTACGTGGATGACATGTTAGTTAAGTCCCGATTTTCCACAGATCACGTCAGGGATTTAGATTCAATGTTCTGCATCCTACGTGAATATGGAATGAAGCTTAACCCGTTAAAGTGCCACTTTGGCGTCGCATCCGGAAAGTTTCTCGGTTTCATCATCAACGCTCGTGGGATAGAGGCAAACCCCGAAAAGATCTGGGCAATAAGGAATTTGCAAACTCCAAGGACCATAAAGCAAGTCCAAAGTCTCAACGGGAAGGTAGCAGCGCTAAGCAGGTTCATTTCAAAATCCACTGATAAATGCATTCCTTTCTTTGATCTAATCCGGAAAGGAAAACGAAACTTTGAATGGACCATGGAATGTGAAGGCGCATTCCGATCGCTGGTTCAGCATCTCTCTACACCACCGATCTTGTCAAAACCGATTGATCACGAACAATTATACCTTTATCTGGTGGTATCAGAGCATGTGATCAGTGCTGCTCTGGTTCGAGAAGAGGATCGAGTGCAGAAACCGGTCTATTATGTCAGTAAACGATTGACCGGAGCTGAAAGAAATTACCCCAGGTTGGAAAAACTGGCTTATTGTTTGGTCATTGCCTCAAGAAAGCTTCGTCCGTATTTCCAAGCTCATCCACTTACTGTGTATACCGATCAGCCGTTACGACAGGTCCTCACGCGGCCTGAGACGTCTGGAAGGTTACTCAAGTGGAATATCGAACTAAGTCAATTTGACATTACTTATGCTCCGCGGAGAGCCATTCAAGGGCAAGTCCTAGCTGACTTCATCGCTGAATTTACTGTTCCAGACGACTTACCCGAAACCAGCGAGTCCCCTGAATATGTCTGGAAACTTTATACAGACGGTGCATCAAACGATCGGTGTTCGGGCGCTAGTGTTGTACTAGAAACCCCCGAAGGTCGATCCATATGCTATGCTTTGAAGTTTGATTTTCACGCAACCAACAACGAAGCCGAATATGAAGCCCTGTTGACTGGGTTAAAGCTTGCCAGAGATCTAAGAATTATCGCTATAGAAATTTATTGTGATTCACAGTTGGTTGTGTGCCAGGTACGGGGAGAATATCAAGCAAGAGATCGAAGGTTAGCTGCTTATCTAGCCCGAGTTCAGGAAGCACTGGATCAGTTTGATTATTATGCCATTTACTACATACCACGAGATCGCAATCAAAAGGCCGATTCATTGGCAAAGTTGGCAAGCACAGGTGAAGCACAGCAAATGGGACTTGTCCCGGTCGAAACTTTGTCCTTCCCAAGCATCGATCAAATAAAAACGAATGATGTGTTGGAAACCTCTCCCAGCAGAGAATCATGGATGACTCCGTATCGAAATTATATTGAGAATGGGATATTGCCTGAGCACCGGAATGAGAAAAGACAAGTTCTACGAAAGGCTTCGCGGTTCATCATCCAGGACGGGATCATGTATAGAAAGGGTTATTCTGTTCCACTCCTCCGGTGTATCGCTCACGACGAAGTCAAACGAGTGTTACATGATGTACACGAAGGAGAATGTGGCGATCACACCGGTGGGCAAGCGCTTGCTAAGAAAATACTCCGATATGGATATTACTGGCCGACAGTGAACCGAGATGCAGCCAATTATGCCAGAAAGTGCGACAAGTGCCAGAAACATGCTCGAATTCCAAGAGCCCCACCTACCGAGATAACTCAAATGGTCAGTCCCTGGCCATTCGCTATGTGGGGTATCGACATCATCGGCGCCTTACCTCTGGCAAGAGGTGGTGCGAAATATGCCATCGTCGCAGTTGACTACTTCACGAAATGGGCCGAGGCCGAAGCTCTCGCAACGATTACGACGAAGAAAGTAATGAACTTTGTAGTCCGCAATATCATTTGTCGATTTGGACTCCCACATACCATCATCACCGATAATGGGACCCAATTCGAAAGTTCGGAGTTCAATAATTTCTGCCAACGATTTCATATTCATAAAAAGTTCTCCGCAGTCGCACATCCACAAGCAAACGGTCAGGTCAAAGCTGTTAACAAAGTTATCAAATCCATCTTAAAGAAACGACTGGAAAAGGCTGGGGGCAAATGGGTCGATGAACTTCCTATGGCGTTATGGGCTTATCGAACAACTCACAAGACCGCAACTGGACACACCCCATTTTCTTTATCCTATGGCTCGGAGGCCGTTATTCCAGTTGAGACAGAAGTATTTTCTCACCGTGTAACCTATTACGATCCAAAAACAAATGCTATATTACTCGCTGAATCTTTGGATCTGTTGGACGAGAAACGAGAAGAAGCTGATTTGAGAGCGGCCGCATACCGAAGTCGGGTCGCCCGGTTATATAACACCAAAGTTCGCCCCCGAACCTTTGAACTCGGTGATCTGGTCCTCAAGAGAATCTACCCGGTTCCTTCACACATGAAACCAAATTGGGAAGGGCCGTACGTAATTACACAAAGACTTGGGGATGGCACATTCAAACTATCAACCGTGGACGGTCTAGTTTTACCAAGAGCCTGGAACAGCGAGAGCCTCCGTCGCTACTACATATGACAGGCTTTATTTATTTCATTATGTTTTTTATTTAGCAATTTACTTTTGCATTTCAAAATTAGAATTTGTAATTAGGCAACTGATTTGCCATATTTTCTTATTTCAGCAATAAAATGCCATCTCTTCGAGCCAGAGCTGTGATTCATTAAATACAATGTACAACATCACGATGCACGAAGAGCTAAGTTCCATCACACAGTGGAATTTATTCAAGTAGGGAGTGGCTGTGAAGCAATCAACCACTCGCTAAATGAAACCCAAGCTCGGGGGCAAGCCATCACATCAGGCCAAGAAATGGGTTGATACACGACAACCCTTCACTTAACTCCGTACTCCCAGAGTGCGAGGCGGAGTATAAACATTCCTAAACTCCGTACTCCCAGAGTGCGAGGCGGAGTATAAACATTTGCTAAACTCCGTACTCCCAGAGTGCGAGGCAGAGTATAAACATTTTACTAAACTCCGTGCTCCCAGAGCGCGAGGCGGAGTATAAACATTCACCTAACTCCGTACTCCCAGAGTGCGAGGCGGAGTATAAACATTTACAAAACCCCAGAATACTCCGAGAGCGCGAGCTGGGTACAAACATTTTTCTAACTCCGTACTCCCAGAGTGCGAGGCGGAGTATAAACATTAACTTAACTCCACACTCCCAGAGTGCGAGGCGGAGTATAAACATTCATTCAACTCCGTACTCCCAGAGCGCGAGACGGGGTATAAACATACGTCGACTCCACACTTATCCCCAATACTGGGGGCAGAACCATAACACATAACAAGTTGAAGACAAAAAGGGAATAAATTTTCATTTCCACTATCAACAAAAAGAATCTGATTACAAAGTGTTTAAAGAAAATTCTGCTAGTGGGAGCCGAATCCACATCTATACACGGCTATAGAGAAATCAACAAAATGCTACCCTACGCAACAAAGATTTAAAGAAAGAGTTCAATCTTTCTTCTTCCTTATCTTCTTCTTCCTTATCTTCTTCTTCGGGGTAGCCCCACCAGAGCCGCTGCCTGACTTTCTCCTCGACCGCTTACTCTTTTCAGGCTTGCCCTCCGGCAGCGATATAATGTCAACATCTTCCTCAGAACTGGAGGCGATGGAAATTCTTCTAGGAGGTCGAGCTGGAGGCATAGGAGTAGTAGCAGGAGGAGGGACAGGAGCAGTTTCAATCACTACAGTACCGCCCGGTGAAATCACCATTAACGGGGCAGGCCCGGGCGGATCCATACCAGCATTCCCTGCTGCCATCTCGGCATCAATCTCAGCAATAATGTCGTCCTCACGAGATACTCGGGCCGCATCGGATGTGCCAATAGCTGGCATAGATGAACTAACGGCCGGAGCAGCCCCACTCACAACATCGGACGGGTTAGCAGAGGGATCGATGGGTTCATTGAGAAGCTCCTCAATCATTTGAGCGCTGAAAGAAAACATATTTGCATCTCCCTCCTCGCCAATCAAAGTAGAAGTCGTGACGGCTTCAGAAAAAACAACCCGGCCTTGTGTTTGATGAGGAACTGATAGAGCAAGGGGCGTAGAAACAATAACTTCAGTCACTGAAATGCGACAAAACGAAGATTGTTAGCCAAGTGTGTTGCTTAAGGTTCTTCACGACTAAACTACGAGAAGCGTTCAAATACCTTCCTTGGTCTGGACCGAAACGTGGGCAGAATCCTCGGCAGAAGATAATAATGGTTGGTCAGGATTATAGGCAGGAACAGACTGGAGATCTACCGCACCAGTGGTTTCGGGCAATGTTGGAGTTACAGCTCCAACACTTGTCCCATGATGCGCGATCTCCGAGCCTTCGCCTGTCTCTAGAGATTGAACGCCAAGCTTTTCTTTCGCCATAGAGATCACCGCCTCATAAAGGATCTTCCTCTCATCCTCGGTGAGCAAACACATCTCCAGTTCAAAGTCGTCAAGTGTCCCATCTGGATGCGCTGCTCTTTTCTCATTCACCAGCCGAGTCCAGGCATTGTACAAGATCATGGAGTCATCTCCCAGCCACGCTAAATTTCTGTGTTCCAGCACATTAGCGTTATACGTGACTAAGAGATCGTCAAACTCAGCATCTAGCCTAGACCTCTCCTCCAAGATCTTTTCCTGAATTTCTACTTCCGCAGACTTAGCCTTGACCGCCACCGCAGCAAGTTCGGTCCTGAGAGATACTGCTTGGTCGCAAGCCTCTTGAGCAGTGGCGTTCGCATCATCCTTCTCCTTCACCATTTCAGTGAATTTGGCCTTGAGCTCATTCAGCTCTTTAACAGCTAAGTCTCGCTCAGCTGCAATGGTGGTGTTGCGGTGGCCCATCTCTTCCACCGTGGCGCAGTGTTCCTGCTGCATCCTCGCTAGTTTGGCCACGACATCTTCATGTTTCTGAAGTGTTTCAAGCTCTGACTTCCGGGATGTCTCCACTTCGGATTGAAGAACCTGAATGATGCGTTTCTGTTTGACAATGTCAGCATCACGTTCAGCAATGATCTTCGCCCGGTCAAAAGCTACTCTAGAAGCCTTCACGGCTGCCTTGTACCACTCCTTATACTGAGCGTAGAAGTCATGGATGTAACTATGAGCAGTGGTCTCAGCGTCCGGAGGAATTCTTTTAAAGTTAGGAGGGAAGATATAGCCATCCATGCAAATTTCAGGATAGTCATTTTTCATTTGGGCAAGTTTAGCAGCTCCCTCGCTTGTCAACTCAGCCGGAGCTTGTTCAATTATAGCGGCTGCTGTCGGTTCCATTCTTGGCCGCTGAGCATCAGGCCGAGAAGATTGAGAAGGTAGCTGCTGCTGATGAGATGGCCCTGGGAGGTCTACTGGGGCCCTGGGAGGCGGAGGAGAGCGAGATCGGGGTCGGTACTGGTATCCCCGGTCTCTGTCAGAATAGTCATAGCCAGAACGGCCACGCGAGTAATCTCTCTCTCTATCATAACGTTCTTGACTTGAATAGCTTCGCCCATGATCCCTATCTGTTTCTCTCCTGCGGGAATCGTAAAATGGAGAAGATTGGCGCACATTCCGAAGCCTATCCAGAGTAGAGCCACGCCCTGACATCTCGCCTGCGATAAGAAAGAATTACGGGTTAGGGTCCCATAAAGCAATGTTTACTATGCAAAAGTCATGAAGTGCTGTGGAAGTGTGTGTAAATGTGTAAACCCCAAACCGACCGGAAGTGTTGACCGCACTTAAAGGAAAGGGCTCGTTCATGTTTAGGACATCTTGAAATCCCTCCAACCCAGGATTATGAAAAATCGATATATAATCTGGGATGGGAATATCGTCAAGCCCTTTGAAAATGTCTCTCGAATGAGAAGGGGCGGCCTCAGAAATCATGACTCCGGAAGCGGGAAGAAACACATCTACAGATTTTCCCCCCTTGGACTTAAGTTTTTTGGAAATGGCGACCTTGCCTTTCCGTTTTTCTCCCGATTCTTCAAAGTTTCCCGAGAGATCAGCCATCGGCTCCGAATCTGTGTGGGTTCTTTCTTCGTCACCCGCCTCGATAATTCTGATTCCGAATGACTTCTTCACCTTTCTCTTCTTGGTTTTCTTCTTATCTTCCTTCTTGGAGGCGGGCTTTGCAAATCCCTCGACGACTATACTTTGATTGATGTCGATCAAACCAAGAATTCTTAAGTTATAATCGTTCAGCACCGAGTCAATATGTCTCAACTCGCTTGGAACTTCTTGAAGACTTCGGACGATACCTTTGAAGTGCCCTCCGTCGGGTCTGGAGATAATGGCTGTAAAGGGAATGAAATGTCAATTTTAACACCGAAGAGCTATTGGTCAAGAAAACAGGTTAAGGCGCTTACGTCTAGACAACCATCGCCTCGCAAAACCCGGAGGGCATCGAACATAGAACCACTCGTTCTTGAAATAACTCAGTCGGGTCCAAGCTCCAACTACAACTTGGCAATTCCTAACTGCCTCCAGAAATGTAAAAGATGGGCTATCACCCCTACTCTTGAAGTTAAATATGTGTCTGATCTCGGTGGGCCTTGGCGGGCGAAAGAGACAGTCCATAAATATGATAAAAGCACTGTTCAGCAACGCGTGCCCGTTGGGATGAAGTTGCGAAGGAGCGATTCCTAAATATGATAGCATCCCTCTGATATATTGATTGAAAGGAGGGAGAGTTCCGGCCGCGCAAGCATGGCGGTAGAAAGCTGTATATCCATCGGGCGGATTGTGCGGTCTATCATCAGCACTGGGTAATAACACATCATCCAAAGATATGTTGTGCTTCAAACATATTCGGCCCAACAAAGATTCGGAAATGTTAGATCGGACAGAGTCGACAGGGTCCTCGATAAATATCGCCTCCGGTAGCTCGTCCGGAGCCGGATCGATTACGTCGGTAGGAATATCAGGGATCTCAAGCACTGGAGGAGTCAAGCTCTGTACCTCTTGTTGTTGGGAGCTCGAAGATTCCATAATTAACTAACTCATCAGAAAGCAGCGTTAAGTTCATAAACAGCCCGTACATTCCCCAGTGTGAAGTGTATGAACGTGTCGTGCAGTGCAAGTGTTGTGCGTTACTTAAACAGATTCTACAGATTAAAGCAAGATGTGCGTACGACAAAAAACTTTGGGAGTTGAGAACGAAGATGACCGTCATCGCTGACCGTCACTTCTACACCATCCAAACGCTACTGACCACCTCAAGTATAAATCAGTCATATTGTTGGTTAAGTCATAGTTCCATCACTACACCATTATAAGATATTAACAACGGGTGTAAACCGTTGTTAAGTCTAAAAGCAACGGGTAAAAACCGTCTTCATTACAGGAGTGGTTGAATTTAGCGACGGGAAAAAACCGTTGTTTTATGTCCAAAAGGCAACGGGTATAAACCGTTGCAAATTGTGTCAAAGGCAACGGGTATAAACCGTTGCAAATTGGATCAAAGGCAACGGGTATTAACCGTTGCAAATTGGGAAATATGCAACGGGTATAAAACGTTGCTTTATGGACAATAAGCAACGGGTATAAACCGTTGCTTTATGTCCAGTAAAAACGGTTTAAAACCGTTGCTTTATGCCCAAGTCACACATAAAGCAACGGTTAACAACCGTTGCACATAGTGTTTGCTCCTGCCCCTACAAAATCACATCTGTAACTCACTACTGCGTATATCTCAGTATATATACCAGAATATCAATATATATCAAAATATTGGTACACAAGCACTATAAACATATCGCACATATTCCATACATATAATATTATTATCAAACTTATAATTACACTCATTGTTTTGCAAACAGAATACTACCGTGCCGGAATATCATACTTATTACACTGCATTGTTTATTACACTACAGTACAAAGATTTCATTAATTACAGGGCAAAGCATTCCAGTTTTCAGACTTCAATGTTTGCAGTGCAGACTTGAAGCTCAACACAATATAGACCATCAGTGGAGCTACAGAAATGATTTGCAGTGCAGCTACAAACTCGAGGCAAAATGATTTGCAGTGCGGACTTGAAGCTCAACACAATATAGACCATCAGTGGAGCTACAGAAATGTACCAAGCAACCAGGGGATGAAAACAAAAGTCAGTATATCTGAAGTGAATGCAGAGACAAAGCACAAGAATGCAACTATACTGAAATGCATAAATAACTGATGCAAACTAACCATCACATGATATACAAGAACAAACTGGTTGGACCAAATGCGTATGGATACTATGCCAGACTGTAAACAAGATCAAAGGCAGACCAGTAAAAGAAACTACAAGTATACATCTACGACAGACCAGGCAGTAATAAAGCAAACTGCACATCTAACTAGAGCCAAGACTACAAGTACAAGGCATATATATATACATCTAACTAAAGCCAAGACTACTAGTACAAAGCAATTCAAAGCAAACAACGGTTAGGATAAAGAAAATTTGATCAAGCCTCAATTTCCAGATTTTGAAATCTTTTTCAGGTTCTCTTTCCTCTCTGTCAAACTATCCAGGTGAGCAAACCACCCTTATAAATTCTTAAAACTTGATATATCTATTTTGCATGTGATAAGTCTTGAATGTAAATTGTGAAAGGTGCTTGCATGCTTGTATTTATGTATGCATGACTGTGTGTACTATTGTGTACAGGAAAACAAAAGAAAATCAGCAATATATGCAAAGAACAAGTCAGAAATATCAATACCTCCGACTAAAGATATCGTATCAAACCCTTTTGATGGCTCACATAACCTCCGACTCCAACATCCCCAAAGGTCTCGGTAAATTGTCGACATATTTTGGCGGTTAGCTCATTCGGCAATAAAATTTTATCCAACAACACTTTTTCATATGTGGGTGGTACTGCTTTTCCATGAATTACTAATGCTGTGGAATCCCGACATATAGTACCTGTTATATAAGCATTTTTGGAGTGAATATATGGATTTTCATTTACAAAACTAACAAAAAACAAAACTCATGCTACCCTAAACCATTTCACAAACATGCAGCGATGGCCCAAGTTTCATAGCATATGAACTAGACCCAAATTTGCCTAATAATGACTTGGGTTTAATGCCAGAAGTGAATTACAGAGAATTTTTTTGGCAACCAAGCAACATATATATTAAATGCGTGCAAATCGAAGCATAAGTCATTCTACTGGAAACTGTTACAGGGGGTATTATCACTACTGGAAACTTGTATTAAGCAAAGTAACTGTTCGTGGCATAAAAATTGCTGTCGTAGAATATAAATGGTAGAAACAGTAGTCACTGCTTATCATCACAAAGGCTCAACGCTAATCGCTGATTACAAGGAATCAAATACATAACTAGATTCAGGCAACCAAGATGCTGTGGTTGAAGTGTGGTGGCGCTGAACAGTTGATGACAGCAGGGGGTTGCTATGGATGTTATGTAGTGAAGTGTGTTCAGGGTAGTGGCAGATGTTGACAGTTGTAAGTTGAATGTATTGGTAGAAGTATTGTTTGTTGAGTGATATGAAACAGCAATGATATGAAATAGCAGTTGTGATGTATTATTGAAGTTGCTCGAAGTGTTGTAGTAGTTTGGTTGAAGTGGCAGGAATATGATTGTGAAGTATTGGCAGTTTGTAAGCGATTAATGAGAAGTATGGCAGTGATGTATATAGCAGTTTGGAGGTTATGGATAGAAGTTGGTGGTTATCTTGACAGTTGGTGAAGTGATGAATATTGTATGTGCAGTATGACAGGGAAGGTAGCAGTAACAGATTGTATTGGAGATGAATATGTGATGTGGTTTTGGTGAGTCAGAGAACATGTACAGGCAGAATCAGAGATGATGGGTGCATTGGTTCTTACGTTCACTGTGAACTTTTTACAAAAGAAAAGATGTGCGTTTTTTTTTTCTCGACCGCTAAACCCTGACGTGAAATTGACCTGTATGTTTCCTGATACACTCTCCCGTTCACGAAGTTAAGCATTCACTGACTTTGCAACATATTATTTTCTTCAAATTTTAATAAAATAGTACCTGTTGCAATTACTTCGTCCTCGAAGTTCAGGATTTCACATCTTTGGTCGATTAACTGATTGTTCGGAGTGGCAAACTGAGAAGATGCGATTTCACTGCCTACTTGACGATTATCTTGGGCTATGCTGAGAAGACGCTCCGGTTTATCATCCATATTGTCCAGCTTCATCAATTTTTGCTCCACATTTTGCAGTCGTTGCTCATATATTCCTTGGGCCTGTTTGAGCCGTTTGCATGGAATGACAGCACTCTTAACTTGGCTAGGAGCTATATTGGTCCCAATACTTCGACTCCTGCCCTTTACATCTTTACCAAACACTGATATAAAGACGGCTTCATCACCACCACTCGTCGTTTCCTTTTCTTTTTCAATTTTGTCCTAAAAAGTAAATACATATATATTAATAATGAAAATTTAATTTAGAGGCGTTGTTATTTGTTTAACTTACAAAGTAGGAAGATGTCGCATCTGACGTGCTGCCATCTTTTTTCTTATGCGTTTTCTCCCATACTTGAAGACGTGATACTTCTGTTCCCGGACTACTTGAATCGACCTGCATATAATGACCTAAAATTATATTTGGAACTAACGGTATATGCAATGTGATGCACCAATTCAATGACACATACCATTTCTTGAGTAATCATAGCGTGACTCTTACGTCCCGAATGATGACCATATTCGAGCATTGATCTATTTTGTTTGCCTCGCTTCCTTTTTTCTTTTGCCTCGGGTTTTGATTCGTTTCTTATGAACTCATCCCAATCATCTTGAGCAATTTTCGGTGGACAATTTCTCATTCTTTCTTCGTCAGTGATGAAAAGGTCATAATGATTCTTGCGCAAATCATTCTTGTGTCTCCTAAAAGCCTCGAACATTTTTTTCATAATAAGGTCCTTTGATAAAGGATCGAGCTCATAATATTTCTGCATAACAAAAAATGCATGTAAACCATTTTTAATTTCTGTATTGAAAGCATTATAAATGAACGGAGCTCATTATTACCTCCAATTGATTCCACACTTCTTCCTTGTAATTTGGCGGAACTTTTTTCCAACTTGGATATGAGATTGGCACATGATTTCTTACTAGTTTACCAATCTTCGTAGCGACCTTTGAACCATTTTTTCCGACTGGAGAACCATAGTTGTCTATATCAATTTTCTCCCGTTTTAAAGTGGATGATTGGGAAGTTGTATCAGTTGACGGTGGTGTGGCATCTTGTGACATTATGTCCTGCAAAGTCTCAAATCCTAAAATAATCCGAACAACATTATGACGTACAGTTCTTCCTCTTCCAGCCCATCCCTGTGATGCCCGATTTATGTTGGCCACCTTATTGCATGGAGTCCCCTCCATAACAAGATCAAACGCCTTATATGTCTTAATAAAATTTGCTCCAAGCGATCACAGTTAAGCTGCTGTACATCTGATATATGAACCAACGTCCCCTTATTGATTTGTCTGATCCCACCAACTTCTCACCACATTACGATTTTTATCAGTCCGACTGACAATAATCGTAATGTGATGAGAAACTGATGGGATCAGACAAATCAGAAGGGCACGTTGTTTACTATATCAGATGTACAGCAGCTTACCAGTAATCGCTTGGAGCAATTTTATTAAGTCATATAATGCGTTTGACCTTGTTATGGAGGGAAGTCCATGCAATAATGTGGCTAACATCAATCGGGGATCATAGGGATGGACGAGAAGGGGAACATTCACTTTAATGCGGCAGTGATAAAGTCTTCCTGCATCACCAGAATTTTAAACTTAAGCGGATTCAAAACAATATCTAAAATACTGACTGAAATAAAGGATGCAAATACAAAAATATATTACCTTAGCACTGCTGAACTAAAGGGTGCAAATACAATATCTTGAACTGCCTGTCTACCTACAAACACAAAGAAAGAAAGAAAGAATAGTCAAGCTGATCATATGTATGTATGTGTACATGTGTGTATGTATGTGATCATATGTAAGTACCTACAACTACAAACACAAAATGAACTCTTGCAATATATCCATCCTTATGGATCCATCAGAATATTATAATGACACTAATAAAAAATATAATGCATCTATTACTATCATTCACGCTATATTTTACATTTTACACCATTTTAAATAAATATTTTGTTTAGGTACAATAACTGCTCTGTAATACAAAGTTAACATATGCATTTGATAAGATCTTCTAATTTTTCATTGTCTTCAAAAGCTGATTGATAAACGGTGGGAAACTCAGTGTCATCCACATTTATGGTCAACCGTTTTGGTGTATGCAAAACCACAAACCATCCGTTATTTTTTAAATCTTTTGAGTAGAACACTTGACTCGCTTCCGATGCAAGAATAAATGGCTCATCATTCACGCTATCTTTATTCTTCAATTTTCCCAAGTTAACTGTGATCAAGCTTGAAACAGAATCTATTTTACAACCATTGATCTTATCTTCGACCTTTACCCAATCACAATAAAAAACTGTTTGTTTGAAGTCAATGTAATCCAACTCAATTATCTGTTGAATGACTCCGTAATAAGTTGTTTCTGCTTCCTTAAAATTTTTATCCTTCCCACTCGCTCTAAATTGTGTAATTGCTCTCATGCATACACCACTATCCTGTGTTAGCTTTCGCTCTTCATAACTCTTCGGAGAAAATAAAAACCCATTCACTTGGTACTTCATATAACTACGGGCATCAAACTTCGGCCCGTTAACTAACCGCCAAAGAGTTGAGTCAAGATCGACGGTCTTCAACAACTACAACAAACACAATAAGTAAAAAAACATTGTCAAGGAGGTGTATGGTCAACTCGAAAATACGTTAAATATTTAATACATATACCTCCTCACGTAACCAAAAAGTGAAATTTTTAATAGCTTCCCCAGATGTACCCCCGCCTCGAGTTTGAGATTTGGTGCTTTGAACATAGGAGTTATACCTCCTACGAAAAACACACAATAAATACTATATATATGAATTGATTTACAATAATAAGAATTCAGAACAAATTCATGAATTTACTTCTTCCATTCATCCAATCCGTCGTATTTATCAAGGACCCATTTACGCACTTGTTGAAATTGCACTTGAGTTAACGTTATATCTTTACCAATATCTAGTGCTATTTCATCAGCAAACTCATCATCCTCGTTTAAAAACGCTTCACGGGTATGTTTATGAGTGCCAGCACCTCCTTTTGGCATATACTCCATGCAGTAAAGACTAGCTTCTTGTACAATATATCCTTCTGCAATACACCCTTCAATATATCTTTTGTTGCGCACATATCCTTTATATGTTTTCATCAACCTATGAAGATGAATAATTGTAAAATGTAGACATCAATAGCTATTTAAATCGAATAATTATGTACATAACTAAAATTAGTAATTTACCGTTCAAATGGGTACATCCACCTATATCTAACAGGACCAGAAATCAATGCTTCATCGGCTAAATGAACCATAAGGTGAATGCTGATATCAAAAAATGCAGGCGGAAAATGTTTTTCAATAACACACATTGCTTCTACCAAACTAGCCTTTGCTTTTAGAAGATGTTCCCTGTTGATCACCTTTGAGCACAAAATGTTATAAAAGAGACTAATGCGGTGAATAGCATTTCGTAGATCCTTATGTTGCGGAAAACAATGCTGAAGCAATACCGGAAGTAAATGTTGCATTATGACGTAGTAATCATGTGACTTCATATTTTTTAGTTCAGGAGGGTTGATGCTCACATTGTTATGGAAGTTCGAAGAGAATTTGCTCGGCACTTTCAAATTTTTCAAAACGGTGCAAAACCGTATCTTTTCTTCTTTGCTCAAAGTGAAAGTCGCATTTGGTATGGTTACTTTACTTGTTTCAGGATCTTCTATCACCCACAACTTTTGTTTTATACCCATGATTTTCAAATCCTTCCGTGCATTGATCCCATCTTTTGACATGTCTTTATGGTTCATAATTGTGTTGATCAAATGTTTCGTGACATTCATCTTCGTATGCATAACATCAATATTATGTCGGGTCAAATTTGTTTTCCAATATGGCAAATCAAAGAACTTCGACCTCCTATACCATGCAGGAACTTCTTCATCGATTGTCTTTTTCCGTTTTCGACCAATTTCTGGTATGTTTTTACCAACTTTCATTTTTATATTCGCTACCTTTTTTTCAACTTGATAACCAGTCAGTGGTTTTGGAGGACGCTTAAGTTCTTGCTCGTTGTTGAAATTTGTCTTATCGTATCGAAACTTGTGTCCGGACGGAAGAAATCTACGATGTCCCATGTAATAAATCTTCTTACTTTCAGGGAGATAAACAGATGTAGTTTCTTCTCCACAAAGAGGACATGCAAAGTAGCCGTGAGTTGTACATCCCGATAAAGTCCCAAGAGCAGGATGATCATGGATTGCCCACAACACTCTAGCTCTCATTGTGAACTCAGATTTCATAAATGAATCAAATGTAACGACTCCTTCCCATAACTGCTTTAACTCGTCTATCAAAGGTTCTAAATAAACATCAATATCCTTCCCCGGTTGTTTTGGCCCAGAAATCAACAGTGTTAACATTGAGAACTCTCTTTTCATGCACAAAGACGGAGGAAGGTTATATGGTACTACAATTACTGGCCAACAGCTGTAAGGGTTAGTTAAAGAAGCATTCGGACAGAAACCATCTGTTGCTATTCCAAGCGTGATATTTCGTGGTTCAGCAGCAAACGAAGAATCAAAAGAATCTGTAGTTTTCCATTGAGAAGTATCACGCGAATGACGCATTACGGTTGTACCGGACTTGGCACGACCATGCCAGGTCATCGCTTCTGCTATCCATGGTACAGTATACAGTCTTCTCAATCTAGAAATTAAAGGAAAATGTCTTAAGGTCTTTTGAGGTACTGTGGTAGCTTTTCTCTCTTCGTCAAATGATGTCTTGTATCTTGGTGCGTTGCAATTTGTACATGAAACTTTGTTCGCGTTATCTTTCCAGTACAAGATGCAGTCATTAATGCATGCATCATAAGTTATGTAATTCATCCCAACTTGCTTAATGATCTTCTTTACGTCGGGGTACTTTGAAGGTAGCGTGTTACCTTCGGGGAGTAACTCCTTTATGAATTCGAGTACTGCAGTCACACCATTGTCTGAAAAGCCGTATTGGGTCTTCAAGCTATTCAGTTTCACAATGGCATACAACTTTGTAATCTCTTTTGGACAAGAAGGATACAATGGCTCTGTTGCAGTTGCACTATCAAAAAATGATTTATCTGTAAACTGCTCACCAATATTAGCATTATCATGAAACTGACTTGTAGGTTGAAAATGATGGAATCTATCTGCATCATTGATCAAATCCTCCATCCTAATATGTTCGGACTCATCAGTATTTGTGGCATGACTAACCGGTTGTTGTTTTGGCTTCTCCGGTATTCTTTCTCCGTGAAAACACCACACGGTATATGATTGAACAATACCATATCTAAGCAAATGAAAATGAATGTCATTTAATTTGAATGTATCTTCATTTTTGCACCGCGTGCAAGGGCACGAATACTTTTCCTTATTGCCACCGTTTTCAGCAACAAATTTAACGAAATTTCTCACACCTTCCACATATTCTGTATTTCTTCGATTAGATTGATTCATCCATTGTTTGTCTATACTAAAAGACATACTGAAAGAAAATAACAAGAGCTAATAATAAATCATGGGTAACAATATCTTATGGCTTTCCACCAAGTTCAACTCTGATATTAACTAAACAGATGAATATTCTTTTGATTTCACTTGAAATTTAACATTAGCATCAAACTGTTTCCAAAAAATTTGCCATTACAACAGCGCCATTTTGTAGAACCAGAGTAATGTCTATGCATTACCCCTCTCCTGATACTTGGTTTGCGCCATTAACAACAATTTTATCCACTTACTAAATATGGTCTCATATTTAGTAAAACAAAATTCATTGCATCAACTTATACCCTAGCAGTCACTATAAGCAACTATGTCTAACTAGCATGTAAGTATCAGTTCCTAAATAATTATTAGTTTTTTAGCTTCAGCTTTCAAATTTCAATTCCTAAACGATTATTTACAGAAAACTACTTGTTTATAACTAAATACTAATAAGTTATTAGCTTCAGGCGTTTTCAAGGTTAATGAAATCTAAAGCAGTAAAAGGGCGACTCAATTTTAGAAAATTAGACAACTCAAAACAAGAAATTCGCATACTTAATTAGCAGTGGCAGTATAGAGACTGTAGCAGGACTTCAAATCAGCAGTAGAAAATATCACGTAGGAGGCAAGCTTGAGCCGACGATGGCTGATGGAATAGCCGAGTATGCAGCGATGATTATTTAGAAAGCGTTGATTTTTGAAACCCTAGTTTCTTTGGGTTCGAGTAGATCGCCAGATTGATATTGAGCTGTAACTGTGAAGTAAAACAGATAAGGGCGACTCAATTTTAGAAAATTAGACAACTCAAAACAAGAAATTCGCATACTTAATTAGCAGTGGCAGTATAGAGACTGTAGCAGGACTTCAAATCAGCAGTAGAAAATATCGCGTAGGAGGCAAGCTTGAGCCGACGATGGCTGATGGAATAGCCGAGTATGCAGCGATGATTATTTAGAAAGCGTTGATTTTTGAAACCCTAGTATTTTTGGGTTCGAGCAGATCGCCAACATGGAGATTGCTATTGAGCTGTAACTGTGAAGTAAAACAGATTTTGGGTGTTGCCCGGCTTAGTTGGTTGCCCCATCCCAGGGGCTTGGTGGGCTTGCCACTGGGCCGGCTAAAAGATTGGGACGGTTAATAACCGTTGCTAATTAGCCACGGTTTAAAACCGTTGCTAATTGGAACGAAGCGCGCCAAAAATTATGGCGCGAAAGGATGAAATTCACCGCCATCATTTGTCTCCAAAGAAGCTACGGTTAATAACCGTTCCCAATTAGCAACAAGAAAAACCCGTTGCGAACTGAACCAAGACGGTTATTAACCGTTGCTAAATGGCAACGGTTATTAACCGTTGCCAAATGTGCGGATGGTTAGTTGCAAATCTCAGTATTTGGTGTAGTGCATCGACAAGCTTCAAAGGAAATTCAAGTTTAATCTTTCAGTCAAGTTCGATTATGCAAGGCCGAAGCTCGTCGGAGTCAAATGTGCTAAAAGTTCGTCAAATTTCAAACTTGAGAATGGCCGCAGTCCAGATGTTGAAACAAATCAGAAGAGTAAAAGCCCCTGAAGCAAGGGTGTTCGAATCAATCAACTCGAATCGATATGAGTCGAATCGAGGAAGGTCGAATCGATATGCTTCGGCTCTGCATAAGTTCGACTCGATGAAGTCTTGGGGTGGAGAAACACTTCGAATCCATGAGCTATGCATAACTTCGAATCGATCAATGCTCAGTACCTTCGAACCGATTGGGATATTGCTACTTCGAATCGATTGATACGATCTTTCAAAATCATCGATACGAAGTTTCGTATCGATTCGAACCGCCTATCCCTGAATCAATTCGAGGTTTTATATTCTTCATCGATTCGATCTACTCAACCCTGCATCGCTTCGAAAACTTGCATCTTCGATCGATTCGGGCTACTTATCCCCGAATCAATACGAGTCGAAAAAGCTTTCTCTTCCAAATCCATCGAGTCGATCCATTTCAGTTCCTCCTACTCCTCATATTTCTCAAAAGAAAGGATTAAAGTCACTGTTCGAATCCCGGTTTCATCGTTCTACACTCAAACCAATCCCTTAGGTACCTGGTCGGGTTCGATTGCAAATTGAAACTTGGTATAATCTGAGTGAATCGTGAAAGACGTGGAGCTTTGAAGAATCGATTCGAAGGAGCAGCAGTTGCAACAGCAAAAAGTAAAAAGAAAAAATGAGTCGAGCCTCGCGTATTTATATGGATCCCAGATGGTAAATGGGACGATTCGCCTCCCGGTTAACGCTGACCGATACTTGCCGGTCAACTGCAGATCGATTCGAACGTCAACGCTCGAGTCCATCAACTCTCTGAATCCATCAAAGCGACGTTGCCACAAGGCTGCATCGACATGAAGCTGCACCGATTCGAACCTCAATCAATATGAAGGAGTTAGCTAAAACGGAATTGACGCCGCCATGTACCCATCGATTCGGAGTACCCATTTCATATTCACCGACTCGCAATAGTTTGAAGGTCATCGGTTCGAACGACCATTTCAAATCCATCGGATACCAGCAATTCAAGCCATTGATTCGAACATTCATGACTTCGAATCCATCAAAGACCACCGATGAAAATGGACGAACCGTTTCAATTTGAAAAATTGCTTGTTTACTCTTTATACCGATTCAGGAGAGGATCGATGCAAGAGGATGATCGTAGATAATCATAAAAGCAATATTTTATCTCGAATCTCAAACCGGTCCAGGAGAGGACCGATGCAGGATTCAATAGCAGACCGAACTAACAACAACTTACAATCACGCAACGTCAACTTAAGTCGAAAAAAAAAATCCGATCACGGTCATTCAGCGATTAATTACAGCGATACAGAATACAACTTTCGATAAAGTATGTTATAGCTGTCCAATGAGAGACTGCAACTTTTCAAAGCACGTCATGTTTAAACCAGACGTACTTTGGGGGGCAAATGTTATCCCGCCTTTTGCCAAGGCCGCGACACCAAGGACTTGACTAGAGGCCAGCGACAGATCGTCTCGAAAATCGGTTACGCGCAAGGATCGCTATGGATATCGGTGGGATTTGTCTAAATCCGGATCGAGCTACAGTTGGTGAGACATGTCAAACAAAGTCGTAAAAACCAACATTCCAAATTTTGAGTCAAGCCGAGTTCGTATACTCAAGATATCACCAATGGAAAATGGAGAGGACAGCTTCGTGTTCGAATCCATGAAGATCACGTTTGCTTCGACTCCATCTCTCGAGCATTGATTCGTATCCATCAGAAGCAACCATGCTTCGAATCCATACGCACATGCTTCAAGCTTCGAACCCATCAGAACAATCTCCGCCTTCGACTCCACCAAAGAAAGTTCCTCGAATCCACACTGTTTGAGTTAGCATCGAATCGATCAACTTTAACACGCCTAGATCGATTCGAACAGACCTTCGCTCATTCGATTCGAAGAGGGATGCCTTCGAATCCGCTACCACGAATCCATCCAGTCAAAGCGGCAGATACCATGGATTCGACCCAGTCAATACGGAGTGCAAAGCAGATCGATACGAAGAAGGCGCGCCACGTCACCATCTTCATTTGCAGAAGGATCGATTCGAACGAATCGATTCGAGCGTATCGATTCGAATGACTCCAGAGTTCGAAAAACACCAACTTGAATCGATCATATCTCGAGTTCTACAAGTCCAAATGCCATGAAATTTTCACAGAAGCTTAAACACATGATGAAGAATGTTCACACCAAATTTCAGCTCGATTGGATGATTTCTTGATCGATTCGAACCAAGGGTCGAATCGATCCCAAAGTGGGCCCGGATCTCCGGATTTCGGCCATGTGGGCCCCCTGACGTACCAGAACTGGTCTCCCCTCATTTTAGGCGAAATATCAGCCTCCTACACCTATAAATAGAGCCCCTGGTCATTCAGAAAAGGGGCCGGATAATTCTAAGTACTGAAGAGCGCCCAGATTCTGCCAGATCTACTCCAGAACACCGCCGCTACTTTAGATTGACACTTAGCAATTAAATTCAGTTGTATTTTCTTATAAACTACTGTAACCTTCAAGTAATCGAGCAATAAAATCATCAAACTTCATAGTGGACGTAGGCAAAACGCCGAACCACTCCAAATCGCTTGTCTTTGCAATTTACTTTCTGTTATTTGGAGTTTTTGTTAGATAATCCACAGTTTTAATTTTCATTCTTCACTTTTATCTCTTCAAAAACTTCCGAAGAGTGTTGTGCCCATTTTTGGTACAAACACATATAAAAGAGAATAAGTGACTATTTGAATTCTTGCTTCCCATTCACTCTCATTCAGAATCTTCTTCCCTCCTTGATTTGAGGGAAAATTTTCACATACCCCTAATAATTGTTTATCACTTCATGTTAACACATAAATTTCCATTATACTTGAAAAATCATAACATTATGACCTTTCAATTTCTATTTCATCCATTCAAAAATATATTCCATCTTCATTTTTCAATTTTACTTTCATTTTCTTATCTTCGTAATTTAATTTCATCTGCTCAAATGTATTTTCCGTTTTCATTTCCTCATTTTACTTTCATTTTCAGCTCTTCTAATCCTTAATACTATCAACTCTTTTGTTTTCTTTCGTTTACATCAAAGTGGAAAGTTTTCCTCTTTCATTGGTTGAGTTTTTTTCTAGCTTTGATTGTAATCGTAGAATTACCTCTTCCATCATTAGTAACATAAGGTTAGGTATATAATATTTTATTTTGTTCTATTTTAGTTTGGTTCAAGGGATTAGGGTTGGCTTCTTCAAAAAATTAATATGAAAAGTTAAACATTACTTAGTTTGCAACAAGTATTCAAGTGAAAAGATATCATTTCCTAAAATGTTATTATAGTCGTCGTCTTTAGTTGTAGGTAATCCGTTCGCTGAAATGTCAAAGAAAAGAAATTGGAAGGGATTTTGCCTCAACATCCATGGTAATGTTAATACACATACTTTTGAATTTTTTTGGATTTATTATAGTTTTTTATCAATTTTTCATTAGCCCTAATTGGTTTAACTTTTGTATCTATTCAATCCCGTTGTTATATCTATATTATTAACTTTTTGCCTTAATTCGTTTCTCTTTTTTACTTTCGTTTCCACATCTTCTCCGTCTAAAATAAATTTTTAATCCTTAGATAATATCCTCTAAAAAAATTTACCTTTAAATCCAAGTGGAAAGTTTGCTCATTTGGTTGTTTTTGCTTTCTTCTAACTTTTGTTGTAGTTGTAGAATTCTATCTTCTACCTTTCGGAGTATGCGCCATGATTTTGGGTATGTAATGTTTTATTTCGCTCTATATTAGTTTGTCTTATAGGTATTAGTTTGACTTCTTAAGATACTATGTAAAATAAAACAAATTTAGTTCGCAACAAGTGATTATTTTTATAGATCATTCTTCCAAAATGTTAACGCGGTTGCTTTTCTTTAGTTGCAGGTTATTTGTTCATTGAAATGTCAAAATGAATAAATTGGAAGAGATTTTGATTCAACTTCCATGGTAACCCCAATACACATGGTTTTAATTTATTTTAGAATTTATCACATTTTTAAATCAATACAGGCTCCAATTCTTATTTGTCATAATTTCGTATCTATTTAATTATTTTGTAGTATCTACACTATTCAAATTGGTGTGTCAATTTATTTTCTTTTTCAGTTTTTATGTATATATAATAGTTTTCATGTTTTAGCATAATGTAGTTGAAATTTCTGTTCTTTATTTTGATTACTTTGGATACCTCTTTCTATTGATGATTGCTATTCTATCTTGTGAAGGATAACTTATGAGACGACATGCCTATCTTGAAGTGTGGTGAGTATAATTTGATTTCTACAATATGTTCTACTGGTAGATAACTTATGAATAAATCTATTTGTTCATTATTGATATGATTGATATTGTTTTATGAAAGAATCTATTCTATTATATAGATAGATAAACTTCGATCGTTGACCATCTGTATTCATTTTCTTTTATAATTTCAGGAATAAAATCCTAATCGTGTACCATTTAAATCTTTATTATACTAATTTCACATTAAAAAATTGTAAATTTTCATTCACTACACTCTTTACCTTAATTATACCTTTATAACCTAATAGTTAGCTCTTTCTCTTCTCTACACTTTCAATATAATATTTTTTGGAACTTCTTAGTTTGTTATTCATATTAACTTTTCTATATCATGTTTCATATTTTGTTCTGATTTCTCTCCTTCCCATTTTTATGTTCATATTTATAACACAATTCAAAAACTGTATTCTCAATCTATATCGAACTAAGAATTCATTCCAAATAATTTTTTGATTAACCTTTTTAGTTTCCAATCTTAATAGAATTCAATTTAATTACTCAATAGTGCTTCACTTTTTTTACTCTCCTCAAATTTGTTTGATTTTATCATTTTCGGTATTTATGTTTCTACTTATTGTTTCTAAGGATTGACTTTTATGTAAACAATCTTTAAAATTAAAAAATATTTGTTTACTGTTTCAATTCAGCACAATTTAGAGATTTAATCTTCATTTTTTTATTTGTCCATTTATTCAACTTAAGGTTTTTTTTTGTTTTTCCTTCTAGATTTCGAAATTCAAGTATTTTCTTCGAGTTTAATGTTTGAAAATTTATTTTTTAATTATTTTTGTTTCGATTAATATGATAATGAATTTAGTTTCCTTCATTTGTTTTATAGAAGGTTATTGGATTATAAATACATGGATACGTAAAATCTTTGATTATTCTTCAAGATTTGTTAAAAGCAAGGTTGAATTATTATTTTCATTCTTAACTTTTGTGCCAAATTTGAAATTTATCTTATATTTATTCGATTTGTTCGATTATGAATTTTATTTCTTTCGTTGTTTTGTAGGACATTATTAGATTATCAATATTTAGGTACCAAAGAACCCCAATTGTTCTAAATAATTCATTAGAGGAAAAGTTGATCCAATTTTATATTCTCAACATAAGCATATAAAAAATCAAGCTGGGTGAGTAAGTTTCATTCAAACCACAAATTTTTGTAACATATTTTGGGAAAACATATAAATATATGTGCAACACTTTTGTACTACCTACATCAGTTAAGTTTGAAATTTGGTTAAAAGTTTAGTTTTAAATATGTGTTTGGTAAATTTGTTTCTTCTTTAAACTTATATGTAGTCTTAGTCAATCTAAACTTATATTGTAAAATCTAATATTACCCATAATAATCAACATTGAGTTTATAATATCTTCTTTTGCTACTATCAATTTCTTATGTATATGTGATTCTCGAAAAAACCTCTACTGTTATGTTATTTTCAACTTCCAAGGTTTGGAGATGTTAAGATGTAATCATAGACAGAAAATATGGTTTTTTAAATATTTTTTTAAAATATACTAACTTTCAACATCAAGGATCATATCATTGAAACTAATAAAAGGAATTAATTATTATCAATTCAGAATAACTCGAATTGAATTTTATTGGAGGGTTAACAGTAATAAATTATCATTAATTTAAATTCAAATCGGTGAGAGAATCAATCTAATTAGTTAGGGAATTAATTTTAACATATTAATTTATATATCATCCATAAAAATTCAAATATGTTTTAAGTTCTAAATATACGAGGGAATATATAAAGTCCATTATTATGTACCTTAAACAAGTTGGTCCATACTCTAACTGGTTGTAAGGTTGGAACTCACTATTTATTACTACAAAAAGATTGTTTTCTTTAACAAACTTAGCGTGAGAACAAATAAATGAGAAAAAGATATGTTTGTAAATAACTAAAATTTTTACCAAAATATTGTTCAGATAACCATTGACTATGCTTTATGCAATATACATTGTATTTTACACATTTACTTGTGCTTGAAAGATAATATCATGTGCTCATTAATTACAAAACCCAATTATCATTTCCATCTTTATGCAAAACAACTATATATGTTATGAATATTATATTGTGTTATATTTGGATGTACGTACAAAAAATATGACAAGCATCGGTATCGATGTTGGATTAATGCATCAAAGGGAATTTATGGTCAGTTTCCTATTAGAACGACAAAGAAAACTCATGGTGAATATTAGAAGTCACGATATTATAAAAAGAGTAAAAAAAAGATAATTGTTGGTCATATGATTAAAAGAATGTAAAATAGATAAATTATAAAATAAAGCATCAAATTTAAATGAAACTATGTTTAAATGCACAGTTAAGCATGAGGTAAAGTTTGTTTGTTGAAGGAGTATAATGACATATTTTTTTTATTTAGCTCATTTTAGAAAGAATCGAAAAAAGTAAAGACGATCTTTGATCTACGTAGTTGATATGCAAGTTTTATCTTTGCTATTTGTTGAAAATGGCATAATTTATTTTTTTAGTAAATTATGGTTCCTCCAAATTTAGTTCATAATAAAAAAATTAATATTGGGAATTTATTGCATTCTCAATACCTATTATTTTACTAAATATCATTTCGAAATTCATTTAAATATTTCTTTCTTTCTATGCTAGGTTAACATTTTATAAATTAGTTTGTTATCTTCTATAATAAAGCCTACTACCAAAAAATTATTCTAGCTATAATAATCAATGTTTAGTAGTTTAATTCATTCCAATAGTATTAATCAATTTTTAGCAGTTTAATTCATTGACTGCATTGATTTTACTATCATCTTCAGCGAAATATTATCCAATGATTTTTATATGTATTCAAGTATTTTTTGTAATGGTAATACACTATATCATTTTGAATTATTCACTTGATTTACTATTTAAGTTATTTTATCTATATAGACACTTAACGTAGAAAAATAATAATTTGGTCGTCCAGAAAATCAAACTGCACAATGTTTATACTTTATGTAAGTTTCTCATATTATTTTATCTTATTTTTATTTGAAAACATCATGTTTCAAAGCTACTATTTTTTCCAAGCCAATTAATAATGGATGATGTTAAGAAGTATACTAATGTAATTCTTGGTTTATTATTCCTTTAAAATACACTTGGACAGTTTCAATTCTACAACAATTTTACTATACAAGATTTGTAATACCATTATCATACAGAATAGTGTACATATTCAAATTTATATGTTAAAAGTATGATAATCCCTTTCAAACTTATGTCTCTTGCATTCCAAAATAAATGGGCATGCATAATATATAATTCTTATCAAGTTAGGAATACCGATAGTTGGTGTTGGTATTTGTTGGATAAAAATATTATGCTCTGAAAAAATAAGTTATACTTTGTTTGGTTTGTGATTACATAAGCATATGTTTGACTAAGTAACGTTTTATATCAATGTTTGAAAACCCCGTGTGAGCCGTATGGGTTCATAATTTAAATAAAATAGCTATAAGTTCTCTTTTGAACATAGCCAAAAAAGTTAGGGTAAAGACCTACCTATAAGGCAAAATTGCTTAATTTAAGTTAGAAATTTATAACAAATATTATGGGTATTGTCTGATTCGTGCATTTCATTGATGCACACTTCAGAAACAATATCAATTTAACGTTAGGTAGCTATTCATCGGCACTAACATGTAACGAAGTCATTTTTTACAAATTAAGAAATACAGCTTTAAAGTTTTAGCACTATATGGAATATGAATACATTTACTTTCATTCCAGTTTTTCATTGCCAAAATCTATTTACTCGGTTAAATACTGATAGCCCAACAACTTATACTCACAACCATAGTTTCTAATGTTTCATGCTAATGACATTGCTTAGAATACTTATCAATTTCATGTGTCGATCTTTTGTACTATGATTTGCACACAATAATTTTATTATCTTGATGCTTTGGAACCCGACTCAGATTTGTTGTGAGGAAAAAACTTAACTTATCCTAAAGTTATAACTACGGTTACCACTACTCAGTAAATAAATGTATGTTTTCCTTTATTTGCTATAGTTTAATTTTATTATTCATCAATTACCTTAAATTGATGCTATCGCTTTTGTAGTATGGATAATAGAACTACATATTCTGATCCATAATAGTTTGAGGTTCAAAACTATGAGTACACTGGTAATTAAAAATGTAATTCTTTGATTTACATTTTTGAATTTATTAGGTTGTATGATAAATACTAGGTGCATTATCTACAATTGCTCATGAGTACTAACTAATATTACTATCTTTGGATTAATGTCCTAAAACATTGACTGCATAACACAAATATTGATTCCTAGTTTACAACCCTACCAACAACGTTTTTTTAATGTTCAATAAAATACAAACTAATATATTTCCGGCACTAGAACTAAAAATTTAACCAGATTTATTAAGTCAACTGTTATATTCTGGCACTAGATCTAAAAATTATAACAAGATTTATTAAGTCAACTGTTATAACAACCTTTCACAACTGATGCTATTTTACAGGAAGAAAACATAAACAGTGGGCAACCACAATGGCATAAGCAGCTCTAAACGATAATTCGTTTTCTTTCCAAACAACATTATTTATCCATGTTCTCAAACCATATGGTGTCTAGCTATTGATTTACTCTGGTAAGTTATATCCATCATATCAGTCATTGTCAAACCAGATGTTTTTAAATGTGCAATAATGTCCATCATATCAAATCTTTTATACATTCATTTGTCATTTTATTCAAATTAATTTTTTGCTCAGTACTACTGCCAATGGCAAGTCCTGCCATATCTAATACAACTTTCCATGGCTTGTTTTCTTTTAAGAAGACATTAATTAGTTAACTATTATTATTTTCTGTTTGTTGTTGCTATTTCTTCTGATATTTAGAATGGTTAACTTTTAACCTGGACATGTCTTCTGGATCTTCATCTTATAACTTCACAGCGTTATCCATATTTCAAAATGCTACAAGTTTGACAGTTTGGTTGGATTTTTTTCATCTCTATTTTGTAATAGGGTAGACTATAGTTATTGCTTTTCCTACAGAGAAGAACAAAATTTTGTTCATTCTCCTTGGTAACTTATTTTTCAATTTAACAAAAATGTCAATGGTGCACATTAATTAAAGTATTCTTCCATTTAACAAGTCCAAAAATGTTAATGGCAACTAATAGTACATTTAGTTGGTTGTTGAATTTGTATATTTAAGACTTATGTTCTTGCATCAGCCTATAGCACATTTTTTAGGAAAATGTGCAGAATTTATAAAAAGGACCGGAAATATATGATTGCAATCTTGGAAGTAGATACCATCTATTCCAAATCAAAAAATAGTCATATGTACAAAACTATAACCATATGTTCAATTAAACTTGGTGCTAGATTTGTTGCACTATGACTTTATGCAAAAGCAATCAATCTTTTATATCGGCATGTAAAGTTAGGGTTCGATTTAGAGTCAAACTATTAATTTTCCATGTAAACATAACATAATATATGTTTACCAAAAACTATAAATTGTTTGTACGTAACCAACAAATTCGCATGTTTAGTAATATGAACTGAGTGCCAAATGAGCAATTATACGCATATTTTGTTTCATCAGCATGTAGCATCAGTTTCATGAATTATAAGCATATATAATGCACACGATTGTTGGTCGTACAAATGACATTAGCATTACAAGGATCATCCCCATTATTGGTGCCCACAACACATACATACATACATACATACATATATTACTAAATTCATGTTTGACTACAACTATTTCGTAAAACACTATGTGAATATAATGTGATTAACGAGAAACTTGACCAACACTTTATTTGTGCTACAAATTCATTTAAAAATTTTCTGTATGGAAATAATTACGAATACTTATTATAAAGCTATTGTGTTATTCAACATAACAAGTTTTTCAAAATAATTCATGTGCGTAGCACGGATTTGCACTCATTATTCATAAATAGGTCGCTTGATGATGAGTGTTGTTGCAAATTTGACCACTAATTTTGAAGAGAACGGGTCCGGGTATGTCTTGAAATCTTTCTAGTATCCTAGATAGTGGTACCATGGATCATGTAGTTTATTCCTTAAACTTACTACAAATATACAGACATCACCACATTTTCTTGTAACGGTATGATTTTTCGACGCTCGAAAGTCGACATTAATACGTCCACTGTATCAAATGCCACGCAATCGAATGCCGGAAAACCGAACCATTAGGGTTAAAAGAAGAGGTAGAAGAAGACAGAAGAAAAGAAAGAACAGAAACAGAAACAACAACAGAATCTCACATTCGCAACGGAACAATATATAATAGATAATCACTAGTCTTTTAAAACAAAGAACTATATCAGTTTATACATACATCAATCAGAGTCAATATACAACTCAATACAAAAATGGACAGTTATATAAAATTGTCCTCATACAGAATACACAGCGGAATAAATAAACAAGTACGGTAGTACGCCTCGCCATCCAGCTCATCTCCTAAAGCTCTAGAATATCCAGAATATCCTGATAACATAACTCTAGGTTGCCCGTGTGGAAAATTATGGGCACCCAGAGTTTAGAAAGGGAACAATAAACTCCGAGTCAGTCATGGTGACTGGTGTGAGATCGTAAAACAGTTATTTTCACAAAGAAAATAAAACAATTTCACAATGCTTTTGGAAAATGAAACTACCATAAGGCCTCCCGCACACATACAATGCAAACGCAGAATTGGAGGAGATTTTTCCTTATGATAGTCAAAAATGCTTACTACGAAAAATCAGTTGATATTATTATTAATGTCTAGTGTGGAAAATATTTCGAAAGTATAATATCAATCTTAGCTAGCATACAACCATTATTGTATGCCTACTATAGCTACTATGTTCAATAGCAGGCTACCGCCACATTCCATAGCAGGTAATACAATTAAAACCGTACAGGACGCGTATTGTTTCTTTGGATTTCCAACAAATGGTCAGGCAAAGGAACTTCCTTAAACGAAATGGAAACGCCTCTGGAAAGACGCCCCAAGAGTCAACCTGCTCTCTACAAACACAAGGCCGACGCTACCTCACGCTGTACAGCTGTAACTAGGTAACTAACACACTGACGCTACCTCACGCTGTATAGCTGTAACTAGGTAACTAACACACAAGTATGTCATCCCCCAGTCGTTACCGGCCTTTATCCGAGGATCCTCAACCACAAAGCCACAACCACAAATTATAATAAATTTGCAGCATCAACATAGGTAAAATATCTGGGCTCCATACCATGATATCACCTTTTATCCAGAAGGAAATGACATGCCCTAGGGGCGCTACCCCTAAAAACCTTTGCCGCAACATTCCTGTTTCGACCATTACCGGGTTGTGAGGCTCGACGAAGTCTCGTCCACAAAGCTACGCTTTTTCACAAAGCCACGCTTTTTCAAAAAGCCACGCTTTTTCACAAAGCCACGCTTTTTCACAAAGCAACGCTTTGATCAACAAATGATCAACATCACTTCGTATGCCACATTACCAAATTGGGAATGTATCACTAGTAACCATCAACTACATAACCTCTGAGCTCGTACGTCTCAGAGAAGGGTGTTAAGCTAAGAGAATAAATTCTCCGCCACCAGCAGAAATGTATTTGATAGAAACCAGCTTTACATCTCAAAGGGTAATGTCAGACACACATCCATATAAGTCCGTCCTGGGATCGAACGGAACCGAAGGAACTTCCAAAGAAGCTGTAACGACCCGGTATTTTGGACCATTCGCATCCATTGTAAGTGTATAGGTAGACACTCATGCCGGAGTTGAATTGCTCAAAATACCGCGTTGTTAATTTAAATTTTGCAAAACTGAAAATATACAGTAAATACATATAATCACAGATCACAGACACAGAGTAATAAGTGCAGCGGAAATAAAAGAGATAGTAGTTCATGAAGCTACTATATGAATATATAAAATACATCAGAGTTTACAACAGAAGAGTAATACGATACATCAGAGTTAAACCAGATACAAATCAGAGTACATCATTGGAATCATCGAATATCTGAAAGCTGGATAGATAGCTGGATCTCCAAGCGAAGCTCCAACTCCAAAGGTGAGTCTCGAAAGCTGAACCACTCAGTCTGACCCGAGCGTAAAGCAAAATACAAAACACTCGAGTCAGGATTAACATTCTTATATTAATAAATCCAACTCAAGTGAAATAGCAATTGAAATACAAGTAACTCAAAGGATGTTTGGAATAACTATCCTTTAAGGATCCGTTAAACTATCTACTAGGTAGTAATGTACGATAAGTAGATAATGTCTATCAGTAATAATAAGATATCAAAATAGCGTTAAGTCATGACCCATTCCACCCTTAACACATTTTTATTCCCAAAAGCATATACAAGACCGTAGTTTCCCCAAAACCGGAAGTCACCAGAGGGCAATCCATATACTAAAGGTACAAATCAAAATCATAGTGGTCGCGAATAAATGGAATACAAGTATGACAAGGCACATGAGGCAATACCCAAGGTAGTGATACTACCGTTCGCCTGATCCGGACTGGTGAGAACGCAACGCCGCAGCGCCCGCAACACCGTGAAACAACACTCCCAAAATCAAGGGTGCACCAATCGACAACAAGTATAAGTAGTTCGAAGAAGTGTGTCCACTTGAGGTAGCTAATCCTCCATTGGCCCAGCACAGCTCCTGTTTTAGTCATTTCCAATTTGACACAAGTGTCAAGGCTATCCATTATCGTTCTCTTTCTTCAGTCATCACGTACATCATTCCAACCACTTCATTCTGGATCAACACTCCGCGAATGTTAGTTATTAAAGTGGTTTTCGGTATCGACAGAGAGTATGTCCATATCTGATCCCGGTCTCTTTAATAACTTCCGAATTATTTCACCGATTGGTCGTTAATATATTTCAAAACCAAATCAATTTCAATTTCAAATAGAATTCGTAAATCAACATTTCATTAGTCTTTCTAAACCAATTTCCAAAATTTATGTTCAAAACTTCCACATTCATAATTTAAAAATCTTATAATTCAATTTCAATCTTTATTTAAAACAATTCAAATATTGATTCAAGTTCGTAAATAAGTTTCATTCCGAAATCATTTAAATTAATTTGATTTAACATTTAAATCAATTTAACTTCATTTGACGATTTCATTTAATATTCGTTAAGTAAATTTATCATTCAAAACAATTTCTATTAAATTTCCAATTCATTAAATCAATTTCTTAAGTTCAACTTCATTAAATCAAAACTTACAATTTTGAATTAAATTACATTCCTCAAATCAGATTCTTTCAATTACAAGTCTTACATTAATTCCAAAATTATCACATTTTCATTTCTTGTTAAAGAAATTCAATTTCACTTATTTACTTTCTTAAATAATTTTCCAAGAAACTTACTTAATAAAGAAAACTCAATTTCTATTATTACGAAGTAAAATCCACTTATTCAAAAGTTCAATTTTTCTTATTAAAGAATTTCAATTCAATTTAATCATTTAATAATTCATTATTAAATAATTCAAAACTTAATTATTAAATAATTTCAAAGTTTAATAATTTCAAACTTAATTATAATTTCAAACTTAATTATTAAATCATTTCAAAGTTTAATAATTTCAAACTTAATTATAATTTCAAACTTAATTATTAAATCATTTCAAAGTTAATTCAATCATTTCTCAAATTTAACAACGTTCTTTCATTAATTACATTTGTTAATATTTTGTTTCAGATTATTAAATATTAACATTTTCCTTTCATTAAAAATTCAAATTTCAACTTCATTTCAAAACCATATTATTTATTCAAATAAAATCTTCAATTTATTTTCAAATCAAATTATTGACCAATCGGGTTTTTATTTAATTCTCTATCCTAGGTCAAAGTTCAATTTGGGTATTTATCATTTCAACCCGATTCCAATTCAATTCAAAAACAAAGCATAGTAAAGGGAACTTGCAGTGTGATAACAGGGATGGTGTCAAAGTAAATAAACAAGCAATAACAACAATCAATAACAATCCAATAATCAATTCAAATAATCCCGAAATAACCGTATTAATTCGCATTGTTATTTGTACGAATTAATATAATTATTTCTAGAATCCACACTATCATTTCATGTAGATTAAAGATTATTACTTTACGGTTCTTCACTTGTCATCTATTTACAATTTTATACATCATCAATTTAACAACATACATTCAGTGGTTCAAGGTGTAATTAAGCAAATCATACGTGTCAATAGATTTAACAGTTAAAGGGGTCATATTATACAAATTGTCAGTTAATCAAATTTAACATTTAACTATCCTATATCAAGTTCAATTGCATACTATTTATCATTTTAACATTAACAATTTAACGTCCAATATAAACATCAACAATCAATCAATTATCAACCAAACTGTATTATCATCGCATAAATAATTAACAGATAATGGTGTCAGATGTCACAGGTGAACTGATACAGGTAATAGCATATATAACGGTGTAATTAACTAACAGCAGCATACTTCAATTGTCGTTTCAATTGAAATCAAATTTAATAAATAAAAGAACGTTAATCGTGAGTGAGTGCTCACATTTCGAGGCTAGAGAATACAGAAGGTGATACGGATATGCTCACTGATGCGGACACTGAAATTTGAATGACGAATCGAAACAAAGCAACATCGGCTCGAATTCAACGATCAAAGCTGATAATAATGAATGGGTGAAATCAAATCAAAATTGGGTCGATGAAAATGAATGGATATAAGTGAACTCACATATATATAACTATATATATACCAAAATTTAATTATACTTCTGTAAGCTAAAATATGCAAAATTCTGGAATTATTATTATTTGTTAACCTATTCGCTAACCAAAATCTCAAAATAAAGTCAACCTTTATAACTATATACTTTTATAGAAATGATTTGACAGCATAAACTTATATATATACCATCAAAATATACGTACTTATGTAAACATATCATATAATTGTTATACCAGAGAAATATATATACGGTACACATAAAATAGAATACAAAACCAATTCTAGTTGTATACAAATACATATATTTCGTATATAAAACAGCCTATATAGATCGTACACGGTTGAAACCCAAAACCAATTCTTATTGTCCAAATTATACATATGAAAGTAAACTAACATATAAAAATATACTACACACCATATACTTTTGTAACAGTATTCTATATTATATAGGAGTACCCAACTGTATCTGCGTGCAATGAGTCAGTAGGACTAGGGTACCTACCTTACGCTGTTCAAACTCTCAAGAATTTAATTGCACTTGCTACATATGCATTTTGTTTTGTATTAATCCTTTATGCCTTTAACTATAACGCGAATATGCCATGTTACCTATTTTTGCAAAATTTATATAAAATAGCTACGACAACACTGATATTATATATATACTAACATAAAATTTATATATAACTAACATTATATATTAGAAGCACTGACACATAATATTTACATAAAAGAAATCAAAATAACAAGGTTCACAAGCATCGATATATTTGCTAAAAACAAATATTTATAAAATATAAAATACCTTGTACAAAAAAGAAGCTGGGAGAAAACATTCGGCAAGGTGGGACGTTGGGTTTGAAGGATGGGGATAGGGAAGATGGAGGTAGCCGGAAAAAGGATGTTCGGCTGGAGATGGGTTTGTGATGGGTGGGTGGAAGAAAAAGCGGTGGCCGAGACTGCTGCGGCGGGGAAGGAAAAGTGGAGAGGACGGGTGAGTTTAAGGAAAAGGTTGGGGTTGGGTCACGGCCTGAGGAGGGCGAACTACGGAGGGGAGGCTGCACACGGCGGGAAGTGGTGGTGGTGGATGGCTGCTGCAAGCCCCGTGCGGTTGTCATGGAAATGCGGGCCAGGCTGAGGTAGGCGGGTCCGAGTGGGCTAATGGCGTATGCAGCTAGGGCGGTCGGTCGTAGGCTGATGGGGTTGGATGGAGGGCTGGAAGATGGCGGCGGCGCTCGGGTCTAGGTGGCGGCCGAGTTGAACTGGCGGAGGTGGAGCACGGGTCAGTGGAGTTATAGCATTAGTGGTAGGAATAGGTAAGGTGAGGAGAGGCCGAACAACAGAAGAAAGGGGACAAGGAAGATGAGCAGGTTTTCACTGTGCAAACAAATAGTATAAACAAACTATTATTTTGTTCTAAAAGCAAAAGCAGAGAAAGGAGAGAGAGCCGAAGAGAAGAAAAATGAAAACTTTGCAATTTTCTTTCTCCAAGAGGCAAAAGTAATGGACAAGCTGTGGCTAATGGATTCAAGGCACAGAGAACGAATAGCTGATTGGAATAAATATTAAGGCTTGTATAATTTAATATAACCCTCACAGAACCCAAGTAAGAAACGAAGAGGCTGAAATAAATTATCAAACCAAAATGAAACCACAAAAGTAGAATCACAAAAGTCCAATGTTAATGCGTGAGAATTTATAAGAAGTGGCTGTTTAATCTAAATAAGTAGCAAATGAAAGGTCACGGATGTCGAAAGTTTGAAACGGTTATCGATACGCCAAGCTGTTTTGTCGCTTCTGATGTGTACCGGTCTTCCAAAAATAGAATTTGAATATACCGTAGAGATCAGCATGACGAGATCATCAAAACGATATACATATATCAGTGGCATGATTGAATTTTAAAATTTCGAATTTTTCTACTGGCGGAAATGCAAGAAAAACACTGAAAAATAAGATCGACGGAGCCAAAAATGTCCGAATTTGGAAAAACGACAAACTAACATCTTGCTCAGAAGATGGTTTAGAATTTTTCTATGTAAAATATTTAGGTTTCGGAAACATTTTATTTTCATCGCTTTTTAACTGATTAAATTGAAGTGAATTTACGAGCGAAATAAACATTCGTATTTTCGGACGAAAATTTACGAGTTGCTATGTTTAACTAAACGTATTCCAAATATCAAATTTATATTTCAAAATTTTATCGTTTAAAATTTCACAAAATTTTAATTAATTACGTTATTAAAACGGTTAAAATTTACGGGTCGTTACACTCTCCCCCACTCAAAACTTTTCGTCCCCGAAAAGGAACAAGGTAGGAGAATAGAAACAACCAGAAAGAAAAACAGATTTGAAATACAAAATAGCAAATAATTTAAACCATATAAATTCAAATTTAAATTAATTGATATTCAATAATTGATTTAATCAATTTGATTTCACTAAAATCAATCTCAACTATTTCTAAATTCATTATTTTATTATCCAATTATCCTCAATTTAAAATTTCTAAAACCATAAATTTGAATAGTCTTTTATTATAATCATATTTTATTCAACAAATTTAATTCTTCTTTATTCCAAATTATAATTGAATCTGTTCTATTTAATGTATCTAATCACATATATTTAACCCATATAATTTAATTTAAAACATAAAAGTTTCGATTTAAATTAATTTACATCTACTAAATTGGCTTTTAAATTCAAGGCATTTTCATATATTGATCAAATTTCAATTTATTAATTCTTTCAAAAAAATTTTATTAATTCTTTCAAAACAAATTTATTAATTCTTTCAAAACAAATTTATTTCATTATTAACTGAGTTTACTAATTATCCTATCTAACTCTATTAACATCTTTATAATCAAAATTTAGTGTATAACATTTATTATAAACACTCAAATTTTATTTAAAATTCAATTTATCTTATATATCATCCAATTACATATTCAACTTCTGAATGATTTAGGTAAGTTGTATTAGAATGCAGTTGAACAATATACAAATAAAAATTTTCCCAATTCAATTATTCAAGTTTAAATATTTATTCCAAATTTTGGTTTTATTTATAATTTAAAATCATCTTTTAACAAAATTTAAGAATTAGATTTCCGATTAACTTTAAACAATTTAGAGATATATATAATATATTTATCAAATCAAATTAAATTTTAAAATAAGATACCTATATATATAAATCAAATTATACCGAAGAAATTCAAATCAAAATATATTTATTTTTTATTTTTATTTTTCAAAACAAAACCGTAGCAAAGCTACAAAATAGTCTCTCCACTTCGAAACTCGAAAATGAATGTCGATGATGCGGCCGCCATCACCGAAATTATTTTCCAGCGACAAAGAGAAGAGCATTGGTTTCAACATTTTAAAATTCTTTGAAAATGATTTATATTCGAAAATACTTTCAATAATATACATTTTAAAAAAAATAAAAAACCCAAGCTTCAAATTTTAGGAAATCAAATACTCCAATTTCTGATTTAAATTCATTTCAAATTCCAAATCAAATTATAACTAAGTTTATAAATTCATTTATTTATTATGCAATAGTCAATGGTTTACAAAACAATAAATGAAAATCAAATATTATTATTTCAGACAACAAATTCATTAACAATTTAATTTCAGAAAACTTATATTTATATATAATATAATCATTCAAAACTATTTTGTTTATCAAATTTGAAAACAACATTTTTAATATAAATTTAGAAATACATTTCTTTGCTCCACGATACAGGAATGGGTTTTCAAAATAAGGATAGGGATTCAAATTTTTGTTGACTCAAATCAAAGAAAATTTTGATTCGAAAATAAGTTCGAAACAAAGATACGATAATTAAATAACAAAGTAAGACGATGATAAGTTTGTATAAATCGCGGGCAACCTTAACCAGGTCGACCGTGACTTCAAGAATAAGATCGGTGTAGAATTCCGAGGTAAATCGACATTCGATCTCAAGAAATAGAATTCAGGTATAGCAGGAGATAGATAGCATCGTAAACCGAGGATAAAGAAATCTCCGGTAAATCAATGCCAATTGTAAAGGAGTCTTGCTCCTTTACGAATCATTCGAAGATTGGCGAGATCGCCGATCTATTAGATATCATTCAAAATGGAGTTATGGGGTGCTCCAGAATTGAAAGAAGATGAATAGTGAGGGACACGAATGAATTTTGGAAGCCGAGGGAACGTTCCAAATCCAAAGGAATCGAGTCGAAAGGAAGAGATTGAAACTCGAATGAGAGTGACTCTGTAAATACATTTACCCTATATGTTAAGTTTTGCCTAGAGCTACCAAAGCTCTGATACCAACTGTAACGACCCGGTATTTTGGACCATTCGCATCCATTGTAAGTGTATAGGTAGACACTCATGCCGGAGTTGAATTGCTCAAAATACCGCGTTGTTAATTTAAATTTTGCAAAACTGAACATATACAGTAAATACATATAATCACAGATCACAGACACAGAGTAATAAGTGCAGCGGAAATAAAAGAGATAGTAGTTCATGAAGCTACTATATGAATATATAAAATACATCAGAGTTTACAACAGAAGAGTAATACGATACATCAGAGTTAAACCAGATACAAATCAGAGTACATCACTGGAATCATCGAATATCTGAAAGCTGGATAGATAGCTGGATCTCCAAGCGAAGCTCCAACTCCAAAGGTGAGTCTCGAAAGCTGAACCACTCAGTCTGACCCGAGCATAAAGCAAAATACAAAACACTCGAGTCAGGATTAACATTCTTATATTAATAAATCCAACTCAAGTGAAATAGCAATTGAAATACAAGTAACTCAAAGGATGTTTGGAATAACTATCCTTTAAGGATCCGTTAAACTATCTACTAGGTAGTAATGTACGATAAGTAGATAATGTCTATCAGTAATAATAAGATATCAAAATAGCGTTAAGTCATGGCCCATTCCACCCTTAACACATTTTTATTCCCAAAAGCATATACAAGACCGTAGTTTCCCCAAAACCGGAAGTCACCAGAGGGCAATCCATATACTAAAGGTACAAATCAAAATCGTAGTGGTCGCGAATAAATGGAATACAAGTATGACAAGGCACATGAGGCAATACCCAAGGTAGTGATACTACCGTTCGCCTGATCCGGACTGGTGAGAACGCAACGCCGCAGCGCCCGCAACACCGTGAAACAACACTCCTAAAATCAAGGGTGCACCAATCGACAACAAGTATAAGTAGTTCGAAGAAGTGTGTCCACTTGAGGTAGCTAATCCTCCATTGGCCCGGCACAGCTCCTGTTTTAGTCATTTCCAATTTGACACAAGTGTCAAGGCTATCCATTATCGTTCTCTTTCTACAGTCATCACGTACATCATTCCAACCACTTCATTCTGGATCAACACTCCGCGAATGTTAGTTATTAAAGTGGTTTTCGGTATCGACAGAGAGTATGTCCATATCCGATCCCGGTCTCTTTAATAACTTCCGTAATTATTTCACCGATTGGTCATTAATATATTTCAAAACCAAATCAATTTCAATTTCAAATAGAATTCGTAAATCAACATTTCATTAGTCTTTCTAAACCAATTTCCAAAATTTATGTTTCAAAACTTCCACATTCATAATTTAAAAATCTTATAATTCAATTTCAATCTTTATTTAAAACAATTCAAATATTGATTCAAGTTCGTAAATAAGTTTCATTCTGAAATCATTTAAATTAATTTGATTTAACATTTAAATCAATTTAACTTCATTTGACGATTTCATTTAATATTCGTTAAGTAAATTTATCATTCAAAACAATTTCTATTAAATTTCCAATTCATTAAATCAATTTCTTAAGTTCAACTTCATTAAATCAAAACTTACAATTTTGAATTAAATTACATTCCTCAAATCAGATTCTTTCAATTACAAGTCTTACATTAATTCCAAAATTATCACATTTTCATTTCTTGTTAAAGAAATTCAATTTCACTTATTTACTTTCTTAAATAATTTTCCAAGAAACTTACTTAATAAAGAAAACTCAATTTCTATTATTACGAAGTAAAATCCACTTATTCAAAAGTTCAATTTTTCTTATTAAAGAATTTCAATTCAATTTAATCATTTAATAATTCATTATTAAATAATTCAAAACTTAATTATTAAATAATCTCAAAGTTTAATAATTTCAAACTTAATTATAATTTCAAACTTAATTATTAAATCATTTCAAAGTTTAATAATTTCAAACTTAATTATTAAATCATTTCAAAGTTAATTCAATCATTTCTCAAATTTAACAACGTTCTTTCATCAATTACATTTGTTAATATTTTGTTTCAGATTATTAAATATTAACATTTTCCTTTCATTAAAAATTCAAATTTCAACTTCATTTCAAAACCATATTATTTATTCAAATAAAATCTTCAATTTATTTTCAAATCAAATTATTGACCAATCGGGTTTTTATTTAATTCTCTATCCTAGGTCAAAGTTCAATTTGGGTATTTATCATTTCAACCCGATTCCAATTCAATTCAAAAACAAAACATAGTAAAGGGAACTTGCAGTGTGATAACAGGGATGGTGTCAAAGTAAATAAACAAGCAATAACAACAATCAATAACAATCCAATAATCAATTCAAATAATCTCGAAATAACCGTATTAATTCGCATTGTTATTTGTACGAATTAATATAATTATTTCTAGAATCCACACTATCATTTCATGTAGATTAAAGATTATTACTTTACGTTTCTTCACTTGTCATCTATTTACAATTTCATACATCATCAATTTAACAACATACATTCAGTGGTTCAAGGTGTAATTAAGCAAATCATACGTGTCAATAGATTTAACAGTTAAAGGGGTCATATTATACAAATTGTCAGTTAATCAAATTTAACATTTAACTATCCTATATCAAGTTCAATTGCATACTATTTATCATTTTAACATTAACAATTTAACGTCCAATATAAACATCAACAATCAATCAATTATCAACCAAACTGTATTATCATCGCATAAATAATTAACAGATAATGGTGTCAGATGTCACAGGTGAACTGATACAGGTAATAGCATATATAACAGTGTAATTAACTAACAGCAGCATACTTCAATTGTCGTTTCAATTGAAATCAAATTTAATAAATAAAAGAACGTTAATCGTGAGTGAGTGCTCACATTTCGAGGCTAGAGAATACAGAAGGTGATACGGATATGCTCACTGATGCGGACACTGAAATTTGAATGACGAATCGAAACAAAGCAACATCGGCTCGAATTCAATGATCAAAGCTGATAATAATGAATGGGTGAAATCAAATCAAAATTGGGTCGATGAAAATGAATGGATATAAGTGAACTCACATATATATAACTATATATATACCAAAATTTAATTATACTTCTGTAAGCTAAAATATGCAAAATTCTAGAATTATTATTATTTGTTAACCTATTCGCTAACCAAAATCCCAAAATAAAGTCAACCTTTATAACTATATACTTTTATAGAAATGATTTGACAGCGTAAACTTATATATATACCATCAAAATATACGTACTTATGTAAACATATCATATAATTGTTATACCAGAGAAATATATATACGGTACACATAAAATAGAATACAAAACCAATTCTAGTTGTATACAAATACATATATTTCGTATATAAAACAGCCTATATAGATCGTACACTGTTGAAACCCAAAACCAATTCTAGTTGTCCAAATTATACATATGAAAGTAAACTAACATATAAAAATATACTGCACACCATATACTTTTGTAACAGTATTCTATATTATATAGGAGTACCCAACTGTATCTGCGTGCAATGAGTCAGTAGGACTAGGGTACCTACCTTACGCTGTTCAAACTCTCAAGAATTTAATTGCACTTGCTACATATGCATTTTGTTTTGTATTAATCCTTTATGCCTTTAACTATAACGCGAATATGCCATGTTACCTATTTTTGCAAAATTTATATAAAATAGCTACGACAACACTGATATTATATATATACTAACATAAAATTTATATATAACTAACATTATATATTAGAAGCACTGACACATAATATTTACATAAAAGAAATCAAAATAACAAGGTTCACAAGCATCGATATATTTGCTAAAAACAAATATTTATAAAATATAAAATACCTTGTATAAAAAAAGAAGCTGGGAGAAAACATTCGGCAAGGTGGGACGTTGGGTTCGAAGGATGGGGATAGGGAAGATGGAGGTAGCCGGAAAAAGGATGTTCGGCTGGAGATGGGTTTGTGATGGGTGGGTGGAAGAAAAAGCGGTGGCCGAGACTGCTGCGGCGGGGAAGGAAAAGTGGAGAGGACGGGTGAGTTTAAGGAAAAGGTTGGGGTTGGGTCACGGCCTGAGGAGGGCGAACTACGGAGGGGAGGCTGCACACGGCGGGAAGTGGTGGTGGTGGATGGCTGCTGCAAGCCCCGTGCGGTTGTCATGGAAATGCGGGCCAGGCTGAGGTAGGCGGGTCCGAGTGGGCTAATGGCGTATGCAGCTAGGGCGGTCGGTCGTAGGCTGATGGGGTTGGATGGAGGGCTGGAAGATGGCGGCGGCGCTCGGGTCTAGGTGGCGGCCGAGTTGAACTGGCGGAGGTGGAGCACGGGTCAGTGGAGTTATAGCATTAGTGGTAGGAATAGGTAAGGTGAGGAGAGGCCGAACAACAGAAGAAAGGGGACAAGGAAGATGAGCAGGTTTTCACTGTGCAAACAAATAGTATAAACGAACTATTATTTTGTTCTAAAAGCAAAAGCAGAGAAAGGAGAGAGAGCCGAAGAGAAGAAAAATGAAAACTTTGCAATTTTCTTTCTCCAAGAGGCAAAAGTAATGGACAAGCTGTGGCTAATGGATTCAAGGCACAGAGAACGAATAGCTGATTGGAATAAATATTAAGGCTTGTATAATTTAATATAACCCTCACAGAACCCAAGTAAGAAACGAAGAGGCTGAAATAAATTATCAAACCAAAATGAAACCACAAAAGTAGAATCACAAAAGTCCAATGTTAATGCGTGAGAATTTATACGAAGTGGCTGTTTAATCTAAATAAGTAGCAAATGAAAGGTCACGGATGTCGAAAGTTTGAAACGGTTATCGATACGCCAAGCTGTTTTGTCACTTCTGCCGTGTACCGGTCTTCCAAAAATAGAATTTGAATATACCGTAGAGATCAGCATGACGAGATCATCAAAACGATATACAGATATCAGTGGCATGATTGAATTTTAAAATTTCGAATTTTTCTACTGGCGGAAATGCAAGAAAAACACTGAAAAATAAGATCGACGGAGCCAAAGATGTCCGAATTTGGAAAAACGACAAACTAACATCTTGCTCAGAAGATGGTTTAGAATTTTTCTATGTAAAATATTTAGGTTTCGGAAACATTTTATTTTCATCGCTTTTTAACTGATTAAATTGAAGTGAATTTACGAGCGAAATAAACTTTCGTATTTTCGGACAAAAATTTACTAGTTGCTATGTTTAACTAAACGTATTCCAAATATCAAATTTATATTTCAAAATTTTATCGTTTAAAATTTCGCAAAATTCTAATTAATTACGTTATTAAAACGGTTAAAATTTACGGGTCGTTACAGAAGCCCTTGCAATCCGGATAATTTCTAATCACGTCCGGACTTCCCATCACAAAAAGAGTGATATAAATCTCTATACAGGAGCAACTCGGTGTAGAGACATTCGACAGGTTGTCCTTTCATTTTCGAAAATACCCGGTCTTCACACCGGTCTTCAATACGATCCATATCGTCGTATCACTAATTCGGAATGGGTTATATGACACAAAGGTCTTTTCCTGGCTAACCCGAATAGTGAGCGTTTGTTTTAAAAAAAACAAATCAAGTGCCATTTCAAAGGCAAATGTTGATAGTCGGTTATTTAACTATCAACCACATATCACAACAATCATCAGATTTAAATAATTTTTCCCAAATTATTTATTTTCAAAATACCTTCACAAGATATATATTTTCCACACTTCACATTTGAAAACCAATTTCAAATCACATTCTCACACTTCACATTTGAAAAACCAATTTCAAATCACACTTCACATTTGAAAACCAATTTAAAATCACAAAATGGTCCATTTAAACCAATTAAATAAATCCTTATCGATTTATTTCAAATTTACATTCCAAAACTGTAAATTTATTTCCACACTTTAAAAATAAATCAATGTTTATTTTTAAAACAAATTTCCCTTTCCTTTACAAATTCTATTCTGAATTTGCATTCTCAAATATTCACTTTTAACACGATTTTCAAATCGATTTCTCAAATATTCACTTTTAACACCAAATCAACTTCCAAATTGATTTCTCAATTTTATTTCAAACCCCAAATCAAATTCCAAATTGATTTCTAAATTTACTTCAACACCGAATCAAATTTCAAATTGATTCTAATTTTAATTCCAAATACCAAATCATTTTACAATTCGATTTCCAAATTTATTCTCAACACAAAAAATCAATTTTCCATTCAACATCAAATAAATTTTCATATCGATTTCCCAAAGATTTATCTTCAAATACTAAATCAATTATCAATTGGATTTCTAGAAATTTATCATCTTTTAAAATAAATTCCTTTATCTCTTCCAAACCATTTAAAAATTCCATTTTAAATAAATTTCCCAACTTTCGAATAATACTATTCAAAATCCATTTATAAAATCCTTCCCCATATCTTGGAAATAATTCGATAAGATTTCAAAGATCAACTTTATGCTTTTAAATTCCTTCTTTTAAATTCACCCAATTCTTTCAAAAAGAATTTACTTAAAATTTCCAACTTTAATTTAAAAAATCCAATTTCATTTATTTCTGGTATCCAACGATACCAAAAATACATCCGGCTAAATTTTAGCCTTCAACACATTCAATCACAGATATAATCATACACAGATTATAAATAATCAATCACACAACATATGAAACCAATTCAAATGTTTTGAGGAATCCTGTTGGATCCCTCCAACCTGTTTCCCTGCATCCACAGATGTTAGCACAATACCAATTCCACTTCGAGGTAGAATATTGCGGTATATGGGATTTATAAAATATCATCCGCTATTATGCGGCGCAATAGGGTCTCATCCGCTATATAATGCGGGAAATCACAATTTCAATATATACATATGCCAATATATATTGCTATATACTACTATATATAGTATCACATCCAATAGCAATCAATAACTGAAAATTCCACTTTCAATTTGAGTGGGATGATCTCACCTTTGCTTTTATTTTGCAATCCATTTCCATTCCAGTTTGTTTTTCTTGATTGTTAAACCTTGTATAAACATTTACGGTTTATTAACATTTGGAATAATCCAACAATAAATCACCATTTACTTGATTAACTAATAATTTATTTTAACTAATTTTTCCATATAATAATTTCTTAGAGGCTAAAATAATTAAATAAGTTAATTAAATAGATTAATCTCCAAAATCTTATATATACATATATTTACTGTTTTAAATTTCAGATTTCTGTATTTTCCTTTAAACTGTTTAATAGACAAAATTCTCTTATAAAATCATCACAGTAAAATTTAATTTTTCTTTAATTGAAAAGTAAATAGTATATATCTATACCTTCTTTACTGTTTACATTTCTAATCTACAGATGAATATTTGTTTAAATAAATTTAAATTAAACAGGTATACCTCACTGTTCGAGCACACGACTGCCTCCTTCCACCACAACTCCCTAGATCGATCTCGCAGCCACTCAATCCCAGACTTGCCGAACTCGCCGCGAACGACCCCATTACCAAGCTCGATTGATGCCACTGCAGACGCCGCCTGCCTCCAACACTAATGTCGAACACCACTGAGCCCATCGCTTCCGAGCTGCCACCATGCTCTACTGAATTTCGACCGTCGCCCACTCGATGCCGACATCGCAGGCTCCCCACGTCGCCAGACCCATCGCGACCATCGCGATTTAGCTCCAGATCCACGCGAACTCCATACTCGCGTTACCACTGCGAGACTCCCCCCACGACGTCGCGCTCCCCTCCCTTCGCACCCAAATGCATGCGCAGCCACGTCGCTAAGCACCCCCACGAGATCGCGATCGAAACCCACGATCGATTTCGCCCCCTTTTCATTTGAGAGGAGTTTCGATTTTTTTTTAGAGATGCTCGGCTTTACCATTTCGAACGAATAAGATTTGGGTTTCGCTTGGCCATTTTAATTTCTTTGAACGAGTACGATTTCGTTCGGCCATTCATTGAGGAGAGTCGAAGCTTTTAAGAAAAATCGAATTTGCCTTCTTTTATTTTGTTTCTGCTTTCGTTTGGGTTTTGTTATCTTTCTCCGTTCGAACTGCTTGCATTGGAAGATTGCAGAGAAGATGGTGTGTTTCAAACAACTTGCTATAGTGACGGAAAGGAAAGCAAAAAGTTTAGATGTGAAAGAATACTGCTGAAAGTTTGACTAGATATACAAATATATAATTCAAATTTAAATTCAAATTATCTCGATAATTGCAACTCAAAATTTCAAACTCCTATCGAGGCGTGCCGCTAGACATTCGTAATGTTATACGCCTATTCCGAACGCAATGGAAAAGGTTTCGAGTCCAAATTTGATCGTATGGAGAAGATAGATTTTTGGACTAGTTATTAAATTGAATTTCAATTTAAATTCAGCACGTTTGCTTATCGCACGCTCACACAACAACTCCAAACATTACAAAAATTGAAATCCGATAATAATACAATATTACGGATCCAATGGAACTTGTTTCGTCAAATTCCGAGACTGTGCCCCGGAACGCTATTTTTAAATATCGATTTAAACGATAAATTTCAAAACTGAACAAAACAGTTTCAAATTCAATTTTGAAGCTTACATTATCTTCAGTATTATCAATATGAATTTTCCAAGACTTCATATTATTTTTAATCAGCTCAAAACTGAAGATTCAAATTTTTACCCAGTTTCAATAATTAAATTCAATAATTTAATCGCCAAATTCATTCTGATATTTGAATTTCAAATTAAACTATCATTCGAATATTTAAACTCAATTAAATATTCATATTTCAAATGTCAAAAATTCAGGGTCGTTATAATCTCCCCCCCTTAAAAGAATTTCGTCCCAAAATTACAAGTAAAGAAGAATGATCCAATTCCCGTTTATCATTTTACCAAAACTGAACAGTTTTATCAAATTTTCAAAACAAATCTTTCTATTAAAGATTCGTTATCACTTTAACTAACTTTACACAATCAACCATAAGTTCCAAATAATATGGTTTTCTTAACAATTCAAATTTAAATTTAAATTCAAATTTTGAATTCAAAATTTTCTCAAAAATTTTCTAACTCTCAAAATTTTCGAAAAATTTCGCCAGTGTCTCCTTTGCGCGGCTAGCTCGGTACGACTACAAAACGTCCCTACGGACTCTCAAATCCCAATAGAAAACAAAATGCCAAGTGGCAAAATCAGAAACTCATCAAATTTCATACTGAAATTGAAATGCATACCTTATTGTCGAGCAAATTCAAATTCGTCTTCGAAATCAAAATCCAATTCCATTTTCCTTTATACCCCCTGTATATTTTACTTGACAACAATGTCCAAATTCACTTATTGGATTCCAAATACAAATTTTACTTGAGAATTTTCTCCATTTCATTTCTTAAGTTCAATATAATTATTTATTTTCACTTTACAAACAAAGTTATATATTCATTTCCATTCAATTTTGCATTTTCAATTCCTTTTGAATTCAATTTCAATTTCAATTCTATTTTGAATTCATTTCAAACCTCAATACTTTTTATTTCCAAAAAAATTCATTCAGATTTTCATTTCGAATTTTACTTGAATTCGATTCATATTCTAATTTCGGAGTTTTATTCACTTTTATCTCAATTCCCAATTTTAAATCTTTTGTCATTAGTGAAAAATTTCCAAAAATTTCAAAATTTTTCTAACTCCCAGAATTTTCGGAAAATTTTGGCGGAGTCTCCTCTGTACGGAGGAGCTTTTGCAATATGACAAAAGATATGAATATATATACATCGACCCACTCGGTCGGAAAAGCAGAAAAACAGTTCATATTTCCTATTTGGTATTGCGTAGGCATACCTTTTTAGCATTTTAAGCAAAGCGGTTTATTTATTAGCATATTGCACAACCAAAAGCAGCTAAACGGCTTCCAAAAACTTGTACTTACTCAATTTAAACACGTAAGTGACAAATATAGGAAATCTATTAACATTTCACTTATTTCAATAGCAAATATATAGATTTCATAAGCAATGCATTCAAAATAAATCCCATAAGCAATTTATATGGTTTCGATACAATTTTAATCGCTTACGACCAATTCACATACCATTTCCATTTAATTCAAGTGGTTTACAACTCATTTTCTTCATTCTATTCATTTCTAAGTGAAACGAATTCATATTCATTTCAATTGATTCAAAAATCAATTTCATTTACATTCCATATTCACATTCATTTCCTTTGGAACCATTTCACAAAAAAAAATCTTAAGTCGAGCATTCATCCAAATATCGCATAAGTCATTTCAACTAAAAATTCAAGTTACATTCATCAACTTAGAATATTTTCAATATCAAATTTACTTAAGAATTTCACACTTATTTCTTAAGTTCAATATAAGTATTTTCCATACTTTTTATATTAATTTTCAATTACCACTTGGTTTATAATCACTTATATTAAAACTGGATTGCCAATTCCATATAAATTCAATCAATCTTTCATTTATAATTATTGAATTCAATTCGTTTCAAACCTTATTCATTTGGTTAATCTTCAATTAGCTTCACTTACTAATTTTTAGTTTAATACTTCACTTCATTTTCCACAAATCAAATTCAATTCCAGTTCTATTTACTTACAAATTCAAAATGAACTTTAACATTCAATTTCATTTTCTTGCACCTGCAATTGCAAATTTATTTATTCATTCACAAATTCATTCATTTTCAATTTGAATCTCCTTCCAATCAAATTCCAAATATTTTATAAGTTATCAACTTATTTACATTCCATTAATGAATTATATTTCAAATACTTCTCTGAAATTCTATTTCAAATTATAAATCACATTTACAATTTACATTTACAAATCTCATTCATATATGAATTCATTTCCTTATTTTCAATTCATATTTATAAATTTCATTTGTTAAATGAATTTATCTCCAAATCTTGGTTATATCATTCCTTCTTATTTAATTTCCATTTATTATAATGATAATATTTCAATATTATCGCTTCCTAACAACCAAGCATCCATATACTATAATAATTCATAGAAAATCATTTCTTTTCTACACAAAATAGTTTTGGGCAAAATTATTTCATTTACCCCATTTAAAACAATACTGTGTCAGTTTATCTTGTTTAAGAGTTTAGAAACCTATCGATTACGGTTGGCCACTCTGCACCGACCAGAGTCTATAAACAATCAACCGATAAGTCAACACAATACAAAACAAATTTTGTATTCACTAGCAAATACGCGCTCATATTTATTATTACACTCACACTCATTCTAGAGTACTACTGACTCTATCTCTAATGAGTAACACCCAACAGAGCCAGGGTTATCGCTTAACCGGCTGCTCTGATACCACTTGTAATGGTATGATTTTTCGACGCTCGAAAGTCGACATTAATACGTCCACTGTATCAAATGCCACGCAATCAAATGCCGGAAAACCGAACCATTAGGGTTAAAAGAAGAGGTAGAAGAAGACAGAAGAAAAGAAAGAATAGAAACAGAAACAACAACAGAATCTCACATTCGCAGCGGAACAATATATAATAGATAATCACTAGTCTTTTAAAACAAAGAACTATATCAGTTTATACATACATCAATCAGAGTCAATATACAACTCAATACAACAATGGACAGTTATATAAACTTGTCCTCATACAGAATACACAGCGAAATAAATAAACAAGTACGGTAGTACGCCTCGCCATCCAGCTCATCTCCTAAAGCTCCAGAATATCCTGATAACATAACTCTAGGCTGCTCGTGTGGAAAATTATGGGCACCCAGAGTTTAGAAAGGGAACAATAAACTCCGAGTCAGTCATGGTGACTAGTGTGAGATCGTAAAACAGTTATTTTCACAAAGAAAATAAAACAATTTCGCAATGCTTTTGGAAAATGAAACTACCATAAGGCCTCCCGCCACACACACAATGCAAACACAGAATTGGAGGAGATTTCTCCTTATGATAGTCAAAAATGCTTACTACGAAAAATCAGTTGATATTATTATTAATGTCTAGTGTGGAAAACATTTCGAAAGTATAATATCAATCTTAGCCAGCATACAACCATTATTGTATGCCTACTATAGCTACTATGTTCAATAGCAGGTTACCGCCATATTCCATAGCAGGTAATACAATTAAAACCGTACAGGACGCGTATTGTTTCTTTGGATTTCCAACAAATGGTCAGGCAAAGGAACTTCCTTAAACGAAATGGAAACGCCTCTGGAAAGACGCCCCGAGAGTCAACCTACTCTCTGCAAACACAAGGCCGACGCTACCTCACGTTGTACAGTTGTAACTAGGTAACTAACACACTGACGCTACCTCACACTGTACAGCTGTAACTAGGTAACTAACACACAAGTATGTCTTCCCCCGGTCGTTACCGACCTTTATCCGAGGATCCTCAACCACAAAGCCACAACCACAAAGCATAATAAATTTGCAGCATCAACATAGGTAAAATATCTGGGCTCCATACCATGATATCACCTTTTATCCAGAAGGAAATGACATACCCTAGGGGCGCTACCCCTAAAAACCTTTGCCGCAACATTTCTGTTTCGACCATTACCGGGTTGTGAGGCTCGACGAAGCCTCGTCCACAAAGCCACGCTTTTTCACAAAGCCACGCTTTTTCACAAAGCCACGCTTTTTCACAAAGCCACGCTTTGTCACAAAGCCACGCTTTTTCACAAAGCCACGCTTTGATCAAAATGATCAACATCACTTCGTATGCCACATTACCACATTGGGAATGTATCACTAGCAACCATCAACTACATATCCACTGAGCTCGTACGTCTCGGAGAAGGGTGTTAAGCTAAGAGAATAAATTCTCCGCCACCAAAAGAAATGTTTTTGATAGAAACCAGCTTTACATCTCAAAGTGTAATGTTAGACACACATCCATACAAGTCCATCCCGGGATCGAACGGAACCGAAGGCACTTCCAAAGAAGCCCTTGCAATCCGGATAATTTCTAATCACGTCCGGACTTCCCATCACAAAAAGAGTGATATAAATCTCTATACCGGAGCAACTCGGTGCAGAGACATTCGATAGGTTGTCCTTTCATTTTCGAAAATACCCGGTCTTCACACCGGTCTTCAATACGATCCATATCGCCGTATCACTAATTCGAAATGGGTTATATGACACAAAGGTCTTTTCCCGGCTAACCCGAATAGTGAGCGTTTGTTTTAAAAAAACAAATCAAGTGCCATTTCAAAGGCAAATATTGATAGTTGGTTATTTAACTATCAACCACATATCACAACAATCATCAGATTTAAATAATTTTTCCCAAATTATTTATTTTCAAAATATCTTCACAAGATATATATTTTCCACACTTCACATTTGAAAACCAATTTCAAATCACATTTTCACACTTCACATTTGAAAAACCAATTTCAAATCACACTTCACATTTGAAAACCAATTTAAAATCACAAAATGGTCCATTTAAACCAATTAAATAAATCCTTATCGATTTATTTCAAATTTACATTCCAAAACTGTAAATTTATTTCCACACTTTAAAAATAAATCAATGTTTATTTTTAAAACAAATTTCCCTTTCCTTTACAAATTCTATTCTGAATTTGCATTCTCAAATATTCACTTTTAACATGATTTTCAAATCGATTTCTCAAATATTCACTTTTAACACCAAATCAACTTCCAAATTGATTTCTCAATTTTATTTCAAACCCCAAATCAAATTCCAAATTGATTTCTAAATTTACTTCAACACCGAATCAAATTTAAAATTGATTCTAATTTTAATTCCAAATACCAAATCATTTTACAAATCGATTTCCAAATTTATTCTCAACACAAAAAATCAATTTTCCATTCAACATCAAATAAATTTTCATATCGATTTCCCAAAGATTTATCTTCAAATACTAAATCAATTATCAATTGGATTTCTAGAAATTTATCATCTTTTAAAATAAATTCCTTTATCTCTTCCAAACCATTTAAAAATTCCATTTTAAATAAATTTCTCAACTTTTGAATAATACTATTCAAAATCCATTTATAAAATCCTTCCCCATATCTTGGAAATAATTCGATAAGATTTCAAAGATCAACTTTATGCTTTTAAATTCCTTCTTTTAAATTCACCCAATTCTTTCAAAAAGAATTTACTTAAAATTTCCAACTTTAATTAAAAAAATCCAATTTCATTTATTTCTGGTATCCAACGATACCAAACATACATCCGGCTAAATTTTAGCCTTCAACACATTCAATCACAGATATAATCATATACAGATTATAAATAATCAATCACACAACATATGAAACCAATTCAAATGTTTTGAGGAATCCTGTTGGATCCCTCCAACCTGTTTCCCTGCATCCACAGATGTTAGCACAATACCAATTCCACTTCGAGGTGGAATATCGCGGTATATGGGATTTATAAAATATCATCCGCTATTATGGGCGCAATAGGGTCTCATCCGCTATATAATGCGGGAAATCACAATTTCACTATATACATATGCCAATATATATTACTATATACTACTATATATAGTATCACATCCAATAGCAATCAATAACTAAAAATTCCACTTTCAATTTGAGTGAGAAGATCTCACCTTTGCTTTTATTTTGCAATCCATTTCCATTCCAGTTTGTTTTTCTTGATTGTTAACCTTGTATAAACATTTACGGTTTATTAACATTTGGAATAATCCAACAATAAATCACCATTTACTTGATTAACTAATAATTTATTTTAACTAATTTTTCCCTTTAATAATTTCTTAGAGGCTAAAATAATTAAATAAGTTAATCAAATAGATTAATCTCCAAAATCTTATATACACATATATTTACTGTTTTAAATTTCAGATTTCTATATTTTCCTTTAAACTGTTTAACAGACAAAATTCTCTTATAAAATCATCACAGTAAAATTTAATTTTTCTTTAATTGAAAAATAAATAGTATATATCTATACCTTCTTTACTGTTTACATTTCTAATCTACAGATGAATATTTGTTTAAATAAATTTAAAATAAACAGGTATACCTCACTGTTCGAGCACACGAATGCCACCTTCCACCACAACTCCCCAGATCGATCTCGCAGCCACTCAATCCCAAACTTGCCGAACTCGCCGCGAACGACCCCATTACCAAGCTCGATTGATGCCACTGCAGACGCCGCCTGCCTCCAACACTAATGTCGAACACCACTGAGCCCATCGCTTCCGAGCTGCCACCATGCTCTACTGAATTTCGACCGTCGCTCACTCGATGCCGACATCGCAGGCTCCCCACGTCGCCAGACCCATCGCGACCATCGCGATTTAGCTCCAGATCCACGCGAACTCCATACTCGCGTTACCACTGCGAGACTCCCCCCATGACGTCGCGCTCCCCTCCCTTCGCGCCCAAATGCATGCGCAGCCACGTCGCTAAGCACCCCCACGAGATCGCGATCGAAACCCACGATCGATTTCGCCCCCTTTTCATTTTAGAGGAGTTTCGATTTTTTTTTTAGAGATGCTCGGCTTCATCATTTCGAACGAATAAGATTTGGGTTTCGCTTGGCCATTTTAATTTCTTTGAACGAGTACGATTTTGTTCGGCCATTCATTGAGGAGGGACGAAGCTTTTAAGAAAAATCGAATTTGCCTTCTTTTATTTTGTTTCTGATTTCGTTTGGGTTTTGTTATCTTTCTCCGTTCGAACTGCTTGCATTGGAAGATTGCAGAGAAGATGGCGTGTTTCAAATGACTTGCTATAGTGACGGAAAGGAAAGCAAAAAGTTTAGATGTGAAAGAATACTGCTGAAAGTTTGACTAGATATACAAATATATAATTCAAATTTAAATTCAAATTATCACGATAATTGCAACTATAAATTTCGAACTACTATCGAGGCGTGCCGCTAGACGTTCGTAATGTTATACGCCTATTTCGAACGTAATGGAAAAGGTTTCGAGTCCAAATTCGATCGTATGGAGAAGATAGATTTTTGGTCCAGTTATTAAATGTAATTTTCAATTTAAATTCAGCGCGTTAGCTTATCGCACGCTCACACAACAACTCCAAACATTACAAAAATTGAAATCCGATAATAATACAATATTACGGATCCAATGGAACTAGTTTCGTCAAATTCCGAGACTGTGCCCTGGAACGCTATTTTTAAATATCGATTTAAACGATAAATTTCAAAACTGAACAAAACAGTTTCAAATTCAATTCTGAAGCTTCCATTATCTTCAGTATTACAATATGAATTTTCCAAGACTTCATATTATTTTTAATCAGCTCAAAACTGAAGATTCAAATTTTTACCCAGTTTCAATAATTAAATTCAATAATTTAATCGCCAAATTCATTCTGATATTTGAATTTCAAATTAAACTATCATTCGAATATTTAAACTCAATTAAATATACATATTTCAAATGTCAAAAATTCAGGGTCGTTACAATCTTTCCCCTTAAAAGAATTTCGTCCCGAAATTACAAGTAAAGAAGAATGATCCAATTCCCGTTTATCATTTTACCAAAACTGAACAGTTTTATCAAATTTTCAAAACAAATCTTTCTATTAAAGATTCGTTATCACTTTAACTAACTTTCCACAATCAACCATAAGTTCCAAATAATATGGTTTTCTTAACAATTCAAATTTAAATTCAAATTCAAATTTTGAATTCAAAATTTTCTCAAAAATTTTCTAACTCTCGAAATTTTTGAAAAATTTCGCCAGTGTCTCCTTTGCGCGGCTAGCTCGGTACGACTACAAAACGTCCCTACGGACTCTCAAATCCCAATAGAAAACAAAATGCCAAGTGGCAAAATCAGAAACTCATCAAATTTCATACTGAAATTGAAATGCATACCTTATTGTCGAGCAAATTCAAATTCGTCTTCGAAATCAAAATCCAATTCCATTTTCCTTTATACCCCCTGTATATTTTACTTGACAACAATGTCCAAATTCACTTATTGGATTCCAAATACAAATTTTACTTAAGAATTTTCTCCATTTCATTTCTTAAGTTCAATATAATTATTTATTTTCACTTTACAAACAAAGTTATATATTCATTTCCATTCAATTTTGCATTTTCAATTCCTTTTGAATTCAATTTCAATTTCAATTCTATTTGAATTCATTTCAAACCTCAATACTTTTTATTTCCAAAAATTTTCATTCAGATTTTCATTTCGAGTTTTACTTGAATTCGATTCATCTTCTAATTTCGGAGTTTTATTCACTTTTATCTCAATTCCCAATTTTAAATATTTTGTCATTAGTGAAAAATTTCCAAAAATTTCAACAAATTTCGAACTCCCAGAATATTCGGAAAATTTTGGCGGAGTCTCCTTTGTACGGAGGAACTTTTGCAATATGACAAAAGATATGAATATATATACATCGACCCACTCGGTCGGAAAAGCAGAAAAAAAGTTCATATTTCCTATTTAGTATTGCGTAGGCGTACCTTTTTAGCATTTTAAGCAAAGCGGTTTATTTATTAGCTTATTGTGCAACCAAAAGCAGCTAAACGGCTTCCAAAAACCTGTACTTACTCAATTTAAACACGTAAGTGACAAATATAGGAAATCTATTAACATTTCACTTATTTCAATAGCAAATATATAGATTTCATAAGCAATGCATTCAAAATAAATCCCATAAGCAATTTATATGGTTTCGATACAATTTTAATCGCTTACGACCAATTCACATACCATTTCCATTTAATTCAAGTGGTTTACAACTCATTTTCTTCATTCTATTCATTTCTAAGTGAAACAAATTCATATTCATTTCAATTGATTCAAAAATCAATTTCATTTACATTCCATATTCACATTCATTTCCTTTGGAACCATTTCACAATTTTTTTTTCTTAAGTCGAGCATTCATCCAAATATCGCTTAAGTCATTTCAACTAAAAATTCAAGTTACATTCATCAACTTAGAATATTTTCAATATCAAATTTACTTAAGAATTTCACACTTATTTCTTAAGTTCAATATAAGTATTTTCCATACTTTTTATATTAATTTTCAATTACCACTTGGTTTATTACCACTTATATTTAAAATGGATTGCCAATTCCATATAAATTCAATCAATCTTTCATTTATAAGTATTGAATACAAACCTTATTCATTTGGTTAATCTTCAATTAGCTTCACTTACTAATTTTTAGTTTAATACTTCACTTCGTTTTCCACAAATCAAATTCAATTCCAGTTCTATTTACTTACAAATTCAAAATGAACTTTAACATTCAATTTCATTTTCTTGCACTTGCAATTGCAAATTTATTTATTCATTCACAAATTCATTCATTTTCAATTTGAATCTCCTTCCAATCAAATTCCAAATATTTTATAAGTTATCAACTTATTTACATTCCATTAATGAATTATATTTCAAATACTTCTCTGAAATTCTATTTCAAATTATAAATCACATTTACAATTTACATTTACAAATCTCATTCATATATGAATTCATTTCCTTATCTTCAATTCATATTAATAAATTTCATTTGTTAAATGAATTTATCTCCAAATCTTGGTTATATCATTCCTTCTTATTTAATTTCCATTTATTATAATGATAATATTTCAATATTATCGCTTCCTAACAACCAAGCATCCATATACTATAATAATTCATAGAAAATCATTTCTTTTCTACACAAAATAGTTTTGGGCAAAATTATTTCATTTACCCCATTTAAAACAATACTGTGTCAGTTTATCTTGTTTAAGAGTTTAGAAACCTATCGATTACAGTTGGCCACCCTGCACCGACCAGAATCTATAAACAATCAACCGATAAGTCAACACAATACAAAACAAATTTTGTATTCACTAACAAATACGCGCTCATATTTATTATTACACTCACACTCATTCTAGAGTACTACTGACTCTATCTCTAATGAGTAACATCCAACAGAGCCGGGGTTATCGCTTAACCAGCTGCTCTGATACCACTTGTAACCGTACGATTTTTCGACGCTCGAAAGTCGACATTAATACGTCCACTGTATCAAATGCCATGCAATCGAATGCCGGAAAACCGAACCATTAGGGTTAAAGAAGAGGTAGAAGAAGACAGAAGAAAAGAAAAAACAGAAACAACAACAGAATCTCACATTCGCAGCGGAACAATATATAATAGATAATCACTAGTCTTTTAAAACAAAGAACTATATCAGTTTATACATACATCAATCAGAGTCAATATACAACTCAATACAACAATGGACAGTTATATAAACTTGTCCTCATACATAATACACAGCGGAATAAATAAACAAGTACGGTAGTATGCCTCGCCATCCAGCTCATCTCCTAAAGCTCCAGAATATCTAGAATATCCTGATAACATAACTTTAGGCTGTCCGTGTGGAAAATTATGGGCACCCAGAGTTTAGAAAGGGAACAATAAACTCCGAGTCAGTCATGGTGACTGGTGTGAGATCGTAAAACAGTTATTTTCACAAAGAAAATAAAACAATTTCACAATGCTTTTGGAAAATGAAACTACCATAAGGCCTCCCGCCTCACACACAATGCAAACGCAGAATTGGAGGAGATTTCCCCTTATGATAGTCAAAAATGCTTACTATGAAAAATCAGTTGATATTATTATTAATATCTAGTGTGGAAAACATTTCGAAAATATAATATCAATCTTAGCCAGCATACAACCATTATTGTATGCCTACTATATTTACTATGTTCAATAGCAGGTTACCGCCACATTCCATAGCAGGTAATATAATTAAAACCGTACAGGACGCGTATTGTTTCTTTGGATTTCCAACAAATGGTCAGGCAAAGGAACTTCCTTAAACGAAATGGAAATGCCTCTGGAAAGACGCCCCGAGAGTCAACCTGCTCTCTGCAAACACAAGGCCGACGCTACCTCACGTTGTACAGTTGTAACTAGGTAACTAACACACTGACGCTACCTCACGCTGTACAGCTGTAACTAGGTAACTAACACACAAGTATGTCATCCCTCGGTCGTTACCGACCTTTATCCAAGGATCCTCAACCACAAAGCCACAACCAGAAAGTATAATAAATTTGCAGCATCAACATAGGTAAAATATTTGGGCTCCATACCATGATATCACCTTTTATCCAGAAGGAAATGACATACCCTAGGGGCGCTACCCCTAAAAACCTTTGTCGCAACATTCTTGTTTCGACCATTACCGGGTTGTGAGGATCGACGAAGTCTCATCCACAAAGCCACGCTTTTTCACAAAGCCACGCTTTTTCACAAAGCCACGCTTTGATCAACAAATGATCAACAGCACTTCGTATGCCACATTATCACATTGGGAATGTATCACTAGTAACCATCAACTACATAACCACTGAGCTCGTACGTCTCAGAGAAGGGTGTTAAGCTAAGAGAATAAATTCTCCGCCACCAACAGAAATGTATTTGATAGAAACCAGCTTTACATCTCAAAGTGTAATGTCAGACACACATCCATACAAGTCCGTATCGGGATCGAACGGAACCGAAGGCACTTCCAAAGAAGCCCTTGCAATCCGGATAATTTCTAATCACGTCCGGACTTCCCATCACAAAAAGAGTGATATAAATCTCTATACCGGAGCAACTCGGTGCAGAGATATTCGACAGGTTGCCTTTCATTTTCGAAAATACCCGGTCTTCACACCGGTCTTCAATACGATCCATATCGTCGTATCACTAATTCGGAATGGGTTATATGACACAAAGGTCTTTTCCCGGCTAACCCGAATAGTGAGCGTTTGTTTTTAAAAAATCAAATCAAGTGCCATTTCAAAGGCAAATATTGATAGTCGATTATTTAACAATCAACCGCATATCACAACAATCATCAGATTTAAATAATTTTTCCCAAATTATTTATTTTCAAAATATCTTCACAAGATATATATTTTCCACACTTCACATTTGAAAACCAATTTCAAATCACATTTTCACACTTCACATTTGAAAAACCAATTTTAAATCACACTTGACATTTGAAAACCAATTTCAAATCACAAAATGGTCCATTTAAACCAATTAAATAAATCCTTATCGATTTATTTCAAATTTACATTCCAAAACTGTAAATTTATTTCCACACTTTAAAAATAAATCAATGTTTATTTTTAAAACAAATTTCCCTTTCCTTTACAAATTCTATTCTGAATTTGCATTCTCAAATATTCACTTTTAACACGATTTTCAAATCGATTTCTCAAATATTCACTTTTAACACCAAATCAACTTCCAAATTGATTTCTCAATTTTATTTCAAACCCCAAATCAAATTCCAAATTGATTTCTAAATTTACTTCAACACCGAATCAAATTTCAAATTGATTCTAATTTTAATTCCAAATACCAAATCATTTTACAAATCGATTTCCAAATTTATTCTCAACACAAAAAATCAATTTTCCATTCAACATCAAATAAATTTTCATATCGATTTCCCAAAGATTTATCTTCAAATACTAAATCAATTATCAATTGGATTTCTAGAAATTTATCATCTTTTAAAATAAATTCCTTTATCTCTTCCAAACCATTTAAAAATTCCATTTTAAATAAATTTCCCAACTTTCGAATAATACTATTCAAAATCCATTTATAAAATACTTCCCCATATCTTGGAAATAATTCGATAAGATTTCAAAGATCAACTTTATTCTTTTAAATTCCTTCTTTTAAATTCACCCAATTCTTTCAAAAAGAATTTACTTAAAATTTCCAACTTTAATTAAAAAAATCCAATTTCATTTTTTCTGGTATCCAACGATACCAAAAATACATCCGGCTAAATTTTAGCCTTCAACACATTCAATCACAAATATAATCATACACAGATTATAAATAATCAATCACACAACATATGAAACCAATTCAAATGTTTTGAGGAATCCTGTTCGATCCCTCCAACCTGTTTCCCTGCATCCACAGATGTTAGCATAATACCAATTCCACTTCGAGGTGGAATATCGCGGTATATGGGATTTATAAAATATCATCCGCTATTATGCGGCGCAATAGGGTCTCATCCGCTATATAATGCGGGAAATCACAATTTCAATATATATATATGCTAATATATATATATATTGCTATATACTACTATATATAGTATCACATCCAATAGCAATCAATAACTGAAAATTCCACTTTCAATTTGAGTGAGAAGATCTCACCTTTGCTTTTATTTTGCAATCCATTTCCATTCCAGTTTGTTTTTCTTGATTGTTAAACCTTGTATAAACATTTACGGTTTATTAACATTTGGAATAATCCAACAATAAATCACCATTTACTTGATTAACTAATAATTTATTTTAACTAATTTTTCCCTTTAATAATTTCTTAGAGGCTAAAATAATTAAATAAGTTAATCAAATAGATTAATCTCCAAAATCTTATATATACATATATTTACTGTTTTAAATTTCAGATTTCTATATTTTCCTTTAAACTGTTTAACAGACAAAATTCTCTTATAAAATCATCATAGTAAAATTTAATTTTTCTTTAATTGAAAAATAAATAGTATATATCTATACCTTCTTTACTGTTTACATTTCTAATCTACAGATGAATATTTGTTTAAATAAATTTAAATTAAACAAGTATACCTCACTGTTCGAGCACACGACTGCCTCCTTCCACCACAACTCCCCAGATCGATCTCGCAGCCACTCAATCCCAGACTTGCCGAACTCGCCGCGAATGACCCCATTACCAAGCTCGATTGATGCCACTACAGACGCCGCCTGCCTCCAACACTAATGTTGAACACCACTGAGCCCATCGCTTCCGAGCTGCCACCATGCTCTACTGAATTTCGACCGTCGCACACTCGATGCCGACATCGCAGGCTCCCCACGTCGCCAGACCCATCGCGACCATCGCGATTTAGCTCCAGATCCACGCGAACTCCATACTCACGTTACCACTGCGAGACTCCCCCCACGACGTCGCGCTCCCCTCCCTTCGCGCCCAAATGCACGCGCAGCCACGTCGCTAAACACCCCCACGAGATCGCAATCGAAACCCATGATCGATTTCGCCCCCTTTTCATTTGAGAGGAGTTTCAATTTTTTTTTAGAGATGCTCGGCTTCATCATTTCGAACGAATAAGATTTGGGTTTCGCTTGGCCATTTTAATTTCTTTGAACGAGTACGATTTCATTCGGCCATTCATTGAGGAGAGACGAAGCTTTTAAGAAAAATCGAATTTGCCTTCTTTTATTTTGTTTCTGATTTCGTTTGGGTTTTGTTATCTTTCTCCGTTCGAACTGCTTGCATTGGAAGATTGCAGAGAAGATGGCGTGTTTCAAACGACTTGCTATAGTGACGGAAAGGAAAGCAAAAAGTTTAGATGTGAAAGAATACTGCTGAAAGTTTGACTAGATATACAAATATATAATTCAAATTTAAATTCAAATTATCTCGATAATTGCAACTATAAATTTCGAACTCCTATCGAGGCGTGCCGCTAGACGTTCGTAATGTTATACACCTATTCCGAACGCAATGGAAAAGGTTTCAAGTCCAAATTCGATCGTATGGAGAAGATAGATTTTTGGTCTAGTTATTAAATTGAATTTTCAATTTAAATTCAGCGCGTTTGTTTATCGCACGCTCACACAACAACTCCAAACATTACAAAAATTGAAATCCGATAATAATACAATATTACAGATCCAATGGAAATGGTTTTGTCAAATTCCGAGACTGTGCCCCGGAACGCTATTTTTAAATATCGATTTAAACGATAAATTTCAAAACTGAACAAAACAGTTTCAAATTCAATTCTGAAGCCTCCATTATCTTCAGTATTATCAATATGAATTTTCCAAGACTTCATATTATTTTTAATCAGCTCAAAACTGAAGATTCAAATTTTTACCCAGGTTCAATAATTTAATCGCCAAATTCATTCTGATATTTGAATTTCAAATTAAACTATCATTCGAATATTTAAACTCAATTAAATATTCATATTTCAAATGTCAAAAATTCAGGGTCGCTACACATTTTCAGTTTCATTACCAAATGGTCAAAATGCAAATGCAAATACAATAGGCACATTAAATTCAAATTTAAACATAAAGTTGTCTAATGTGTGTTATGTTCCTTCTTTATTCGTAAATTTACTTTGTGTAAGCAAAATGACCAAAGCATTGAATGTTCAATCGCTTTCTTTCCTAACACTTGCATTTTACACTACTTGGCAACTAAGAAGATGATTGATTTGACGAGGCAATAATGATCCTAACATTCTTTCTTCTTCAACAAATAAAGCCTGCATTTCTAGTTAATAATGTGACCAATGATCTCAACCTTTAGCATCAAAGACTAGACCATCCCTCTCATTTTCCTATGAACTTTCTAATTTATAACTGTAGTAATAATCATGATTTTAATAATTTTTGCAATATATGAACATTGGAAAAAAATAGTACTTCCATTTGGTTTTGGTTCCATTAATACTAAGAAAGCATTTAATTCAGTTTATGTTTATTCTTGGGATGCTTTCTTCGTAATTTCTCTTACATGAAAATTTCACACTACACCAAAACAGGTGATTTCCAACGAGTATAACTGTCGTAAACAGTTTCTGCAACGCTTATTAGCGTCGCTGTATGGGCGTCGCAATCTATTGCCAACGCTTATAAGCGTTGGGGAGTTTAGTTTCCCAACGCTAATAAGCGTTGGAAGGTTGTATTCGCCAACGCTTATAAACGTTGGTGTATATTATTTAGCAACGCTTATAAACGTTGGCAAATTAACCATCCAACATTGTTTAATTTTCTATGCTGACGCTTATAAGCGTTGGTAAATTTTAATTGCCAACGCTTATAACGCTGAAATATTTTCATTCTCAATATAGTCAATTATTTTAACATTAATAAACAATTAATAACTAACATGATATACATTATTATACTACATTCAATAGGAACCCAAAATTTACAATATTCATGATCAAATAACAACATAACTTTCATAGTCAACTACTTCATAACAATGTCAACTACTTCATAACAAGTACAATACATAATTAAGTTGGTTAATTCAATACATAATCAGATAAGGATGATGGATCGGCATTGCTGATGGTTTCGTCGACGTTGTACACCAGTTTGTAATTCGTTTGCTGCTTGAACTTGTTAAGGACCGAGCTGTTTTTCGATTGGATCATCACGTCCTGCGTTTTTTGATTGCTGAATCCTGCTTCTTTTAGTGCTTTTATCACGTCGTCTGTGATGCTTGCTCCTAAATTCTCTGCAAGATATGCAGCGTTCTGCAAACAAATTCGTTCGGTAAAATGTGACAGGGTTGATAACAATATTATATTTTGAAAATAACCGGTACGTTTTTCCTCACCTCGATGATTATCAAGATCCCAGAAACAGGGTTTGCCTTTGCCTTTGCCTTTGCCTTTGCATATGTCAGAAAATCAGAGAGTTTCATGAAGCTACCAGCATTCTTATATTTTGGGTTACGGTCCAGTCTGTATTCCGGAAATGGGGTTGCAATTTTAGCTGTAATAGAAGCAATATGACACCACTGTTAATTGTAAGGTCTTAAGCAAATATAGCACCGCTATTGATTGGAAGGGTTACTCGTAAGTTGCAACAAGTTCAAACTCTGTACCACTCAATTCCCAACTTGTAGCTATATACATACGTACGTATACATGTACATATGTATATGCATATTACAAATCTACATGTTTTGATAACAGAGGATATAAACATCTATATATTAGACATGTGAAAACTTACGTTTTAGGTTCTTTTGAATATCATCCCAGCTTAAATTGAAAGTGAAAATACCAGGAGTAGGCTGGAGTTCGGGAATAATAGTAGTTTTGGTAGAAAAGGGTGATGTTACAACATTAGTAGTGTCCATAAGATTAATAGAACTCATGCATACAAGTGTGCCATCTTTAGTAATTTGAACAGGACAATCGATAATATATGCACCATCATCAACTGCTTGTTTATAAGCTAAATCGATGCAATCTGGGTAAATCCCGGAAGCGCCATTGTGTGTTATTACCAAAGGCTTTCCTGAATAGACATAACAAAATAATTTTATGTAACGTAAGTTTGAAAATTGAACATTAGTTGTATATGGCCTTTAACAAGAGATGGTGACAAACCTTAGTCAGAGCTATTTTTATTTAAATGAGAAAAACAACCTGCAGCAATGTCAAAAATAGATCAAGAAACTAGTAAGAAAATAAAAGAGTAAGAAAGCAAAATCAAAGAACTTGTTAAATCATAAATGCTTAGACATAATTTTTTGAGACTAGGATTGCGATATACACATATACCAGAATTTAAAATGACATGTAAAAAAGGCTACATAATCACTGATGTATAATATCATGTACATTGTCATCGTAGAATATAGCAACACACATGTAAATTAAGAAGAACAAGTAACAGTCTCATGATATTTTGTGTATGCAACAAAAGGCAAGGTTCTTAAATCAGATGTTTATAGTTCAAATTCGATTATATATAATAGCAAAGAAAGCATCACCTATGGCCTCTGATGGAGTTATAGGAAAATCTGTGACCACGCCATCAACAACAAAGTCTCCGTTATCGATGAAATTGAGATATTCAGATATTGGATCATAGCTATAATTATAGCTAAATACAACATCGTTTTGTCTCATCAACCTGCATATTTCGTGTAAAGGAAAGGAATGAGAGCCAATTTTTCTCAATTTCGGGCAATCGGGATTAATTTCCAGACTAATTGAACATAATAATGATATCTTAACAGATTAATTTCCTTCAACAACAGTAAACATATACATGCACTAGTAATGTATTTATAACTGGATGTTTATCAACATATATACTATGGAGACCTAAAGCATATTTTAATGTTTTTGATCTAAAATCAACCAACTGAACTGTTTGTTAACCATTGACCTAACTCGAGAAAAGCGAAGAAAAATTAAAATTTAACTTTGTTAGGATGTGAAAACTAAAACCCAGTAATTGAACTTTATTTATTACCAATGCATAATGGAACTTCCTATAATACAAAAAGTACTTCTTCTTGGCTTCTTCGATAACTGGACCTCTATCACCAAACTGTCTGTCCGTTTCTTCCTCAATTCTGTCAAACTACACACAAGAAAGTGCATATATATAGAGTATATGATAATATTGGTGAGGAAAAACCATTATCTATTCAATGGAATGCAGTAGATATGGAAAAGATAAACTATTTTTTGTTGTTTGCATGGCATTTTGTTCTCTTGCTACTACACGCTGTTCGCCTCTAAAAGACTTGAATATAAAATGGCAGCCAAAACACAAAATAGAAATAAATTCAATATCAATGCTAACAGCGATGATACCTCTTCTTTGTTCTCAGCAAAACTGATCATACTCGTTGTTTCAAAGTCTAAAGGGCAACCAAATTATTTTTAATGCACGTTCCGGTTGCAGCCATCCACATTAAACTTTCAAAATGAAAAATGAACAAATAGAGTGAGATTGTTAACTGCATTGTTTGAATTTCTATGGATAAGTTAATATAAGACACAAAGTTATTTATCATTACCACATGCCCTTGCCTTTCCCTGTTATTTGAACCTGCCGAAAAAACTATCAAAAAAGTAACCATGCTGCTACCTTGGCATCGAGCAATAAAAACTAATGTTTTGTTCCTATTGCTTCAGGTAATGGATAAAGAATCCAATCAGAGCAACAAATTAATAGTTATAGATTCAGTTACATGGAAGAAAAATTATAAGTCGCAACAAAGAGATGTTACCTAATGATCAAAAGAGGTTCCGGATTTCTGTTGGTTATTGAAACGATTTAGAGGCTTTGAAAAAAGAGATCAATTGAGATGGTGCGATACAACGATTTAGAGGCTCTCACTGATCATACTCGTTGCCCTTTAGGCTTTCAGACTTTGAAGAAGATGCAGGCTTACTGAAATGATCGTTGGGAATCACCTGTTTTAGCATACACGATTTGGGGAAAATGCGAATTGGGGAAAATGCGAATTTGGAGAAAGAACGGCAGAGAGTGGAAACAATTTGGGGAAAATGCGGCCAGAGATAAGCGTGGCTAGGGTTAAGCGTGGTATGTTATTCAATTATAATTTTGTCCTAGTATATTTCAATTAACTCCAATTAAACCAAGGCTTACAATGAAAATAAGTGTCGCCGTATTTAAAAGTGTAAATTTTTATTTTCAGTAACACTTATATTGGATAGCGACACTTATTAGCGAGACTAAAATGCAACCCATATAAGTGTCGCCAAATGGAAAAAAAAAGTGTTGCCAAATGACTGTTTTGGTGTAGTGTCATTTTCTTACCATCGTTGATGATTTTACTTGCTATACGTGGATTTTTTAATGCATCACAGAACTGAAACACAAAGTTTTCTTAGAAACTGTTTTCTTCTGCAAAAACATAGTTTTATACTCAAATTTAAAAAAAATTGGGTTGACAATGGAAGAGGATTTCCTCCCATGATCAATTCTTCCATTCTCATGGTGTCTAGTTTGATCATACTTACGTTTTTACACCTAAAAAAAATGGTGTTCCTAATCAAGATATATTGAGAAATGACATCGATGCACTTATTTAGATTAGTGTATGTAACGCTCTCCATACGATGGACAGTGATTGACTCATGATCGTTGGGGTCACCAAAGAGTTACACACTTGTGGTTGTTTAAATAATCACAAATAGACTCGACGAGTGTCTTCTATATGTTAATATAACTAAGTCAAAGTAGAAGATCTTAGGGTAATGATGTATAGTAGTCGTCAGACCTAAGGGTACTGTTGATTTTAAGTAGCCAGGCTATACTTTGATTATGGTTAAATACTTGACATGACCTTATTACGATCATAATTAGGTATACATTGAACTAATTGAAGTGAAACATTATCCAACAGAGAATTTGTTTTCTTCGTTATAGAATGTTAGTATCACCATAATTGGTAAAAAGTCAAAATCTCTTAAAAGAGCAGAACGATTAATCGATAAATATTATCGGATTAACCCAAGGACTTTAAAGTGACCAAAGCAATTAAATAAGAATATTAATAGAGTTTTTAACCATAAACTTAACTTTATATATCTAATTGATACACTGATGATGAAAAGAATATATATACAAACTATCATTACTAAGTGAGCTTATTTTGGATCAAAATTTGGATTTTGCCTAAATGATCTGTAAGCGTTGAACTTAGCCCGATATCGTGCTTCAGCAAATTCCGTACATGCTTCAATATTTAAATTGTTTAACTATTGACTCAAGATTGAGTTCATACCAGAGAGTTAATACAATGGCGTTGTTAATTAATTTTGAATTCAACTAATGGTAAGATTAATTTAGAAATGCCATAAATTAATAATAAATTAATATGAACACTGTATTAATATTTTACGATAATTTTAGTTATTTACTTAAAGCTTAAAATAGATCAAAACGATGTATAAAAGTTGTACATCGGATCGGTTGAATAATTAATCAACTGATTCAAATAGAAGTCAAGGACTTGTTGACCATGCTTAGTCAAGCATAGGGCAGACCATGAATTTTGAATGGGAGGGACTAGGCAGAGTCTTCAAGGGCAAGAGGAAAAGGGAAAAAGAAAGGTATTGATCTCTAGCTATAAATAGTCTAGCCTCCGCATCATTTTCTTCACATTTTTTTGAACACTCTAGCCTCCATTTCTACCAGCGGCGATACCTTGCAAACTGAAGTCGAGGAGATCGTGAAGCTCCAAGAGGAAATTTCAAAAAAAAATGTGTTAGACTCTTATCAAAACATCGACGGTGAAAGGTACCTCTTCTAACTTGTTATTCAATATATATATATGTACACTTATGTATGTATGTATATACAAATCATATTGTCCCATCATATACACTCGGCCATGATTTTATTTAAAAAATGATAATTTCCGTATATATTTAATTTAATAATTAGTTTACATTAACTATATATAGGTTGAAAAAATTATTCTCGGCAATTAATTTTTTTTCCAGATCCATATTTGTGCACTATGCCATAGATGACCTTCTACAACATTTTTGCAAGGTGTTGCCAGCTAAAATGTTGCGACAGCTATAAAATTTTGGTCCTACTGCAACGTTGTATTTTTGGTGTTACCTTAGCCATAAAAATGTGTTGCTCTAGCTAACCAAGTGTAACACGATGCAACATTTTTATATAGTGTTGCAATAGATGTATTCAAATTAAAAAATTAATAATATTAGCAATCCGCGTGAACAAGATCCAACGATCTACATTTAATCTGGTTGTTAAAATGGATCACCACTTCAATTTGCCCCAAAATTTCGTTTTCCCGCCTAAACTAGTTCAGAGTAGACCCCCTTTTGGTTTTCATTTCAATTCGCCTCCTCCCATTCGCCTCCGCCACCAAATTGTCACCCTCACCCCCAGCTACCCCTTGACCCATCGCGACCATCTAGCTCCAACCAGAGCCCTGTCACAACACCAAAACCCGAAGCCAAACAAAGTTTTCCGTTCAAACCCCTTTTGCCACCGCTGTCGTCGCCATCAGCTCTCGCCTCCAACAGAAGACTTGCTCGCCACCAACCCCTCTACCTTTCTCCTTTAGACTACTTCACCTGAAAACCCTTCTAGCGCCTTAATTTATCCCAAAACCCGAACTGCTCTCGAGATTTAGCTGTCATTCTCGCAACAATTAATCTGCTAATGGTAATAGATTGCAAGATGATGACATTATTAAGGATAAGCATGGGAATGGTACTGGTAATTTCAATAAGGTAGTACGCCCCCCATATGTTTGTGCAAATGCTCCTTTGGAACTATATATCATTTTCTAGTTATATTTTTGCAGGTATCATGTGTATATAATTCACATTATATCATTTTCTTCATGTCAGTTACTAGTTAATACTCACAGACTTGTTTATATACATCCTCCTTATAGATAATTTTTAGTGTTTTATTTTTAAATTGTTGTTAAGGGAAATAGTGTTGAACTTAGGAGCTCCAAGTTCAGTTTTATAATCTAGTGCACGTTTTCATGTAGTACTGCTGTTTGATGGTGAATTGATGATTACAATGTTCAGGTTGTGAGTGGTAGAGGTGATTGTTGGTAGAAGTTTTATTGTGGTGCTGTGAGTGTTCGGTAGGGGTTGTTGACGGTTTGAAGGTGGCTGTTGGTCCAGTTATTACAGTTGCCTCATTTATTGTTGTAGTGCTTGCAATTACCATTTGTGCATCATTTTACGTCGTTTCAAAGAAGGCTCGATCTTCCAAAATCGGATGAATCGGACTGCGGTGCCCCGGACCCCCGCCGGCGCTACGCCCGGACCCGCTTCTCGGCTCGCCTTTGGCTCGGCACTCAGCTCGTCATATATTTGTCAGTGTCGGTGTCTGTATAAATTGAAACTGCATATGTAATGAGTGAACTGAGTGATGTAGTGAGGAATATCTGTATATGTGAATATCAGTGTTATATATCATTGAATTGTAAAATAGTGGAGTCAGGAATTTGTACTATTTCAAATGTTGAAATAAAATATTTATTTAAATAAATTACTGTTTAAATATCAAATTCTATGCAATAGCATTTTATTAAATAAATATTTATTTTTATTAAAAAATCAAATACGCTCTACATTGTGGGCCCCACAAATTCAGAAAGTTAATATCTATAGCAACATTTTGGAATGTTGCTACAGATACCTATGGGTGTTGCCATAGACCCAAATAGGGTTCTATTGCAACAATATTACTTATGTTGCCTTAGATAGTCAAAATGTTGCCTTTGAGGTCTAAGGCAACGACAAAAATTGCATCACCCTAAAAGTGTTGCCATAGACCTATGGCAACATTTTTCGGGCCTGAGCCAACATTTTTTTTGTGTTGTAGAAGGTCATCTATGGCGTAGTGGTGTGTGTATATGTATATGATAAAGTTGGTGGTATTCCCTAGGGGCATTTATGTATTTTATTACATATATCTAACTTGATAACCAATATTGTTCAAAATAAAAGGTGTTTTCTTTCTAGTATATACTTGATATAATATGTTATGTTAATTAATTAATTTAATTTAATATATTTAATAGAAAATCCATAAATGGTATGTTTTGTTATAATAATTAAAATGCGTTGTAACCATGAGTGATAATAAAACATACATACCATTTTAAATATTCTTAGTCAAGATGTATTGAAACTGAATATCGATGCACCCGTTGAGACCGGAGTACGTAATGCTCTCCAAATTGTTAGGCAATGTATTAATCATGACTGTAAGGGGAACCAAAGGGTTACGTACTAATAGTTATTGGATAAATATGGAATGACTCACTCGATAGTTTTCTATTGGTTAATATAACTAAGGTCAAACAAAAACTATTGACATGACAATTTTACACAATTCTCTTGACTTGAGAATACTATTGATCTTCAATATGGAAGCACCGCTTTGATTATAGTTAAATCGTGGCATGACATTCATCAACTCAAGTGAAGGCATTGAAAGTGAAAAACTATTCACGAAAGGATTCGTCTCCTTAGTTGTATAAGGTTTACGGTCAACTGAAGTCAACTCAAAGTCAAAATCTCTGGCAGAGCAGTCGGTTAGTAATAATTATTTTATTGAACCAAAGACTTTGTTTTTGGACAATAGAGTTGAATATGAACAATATTGGAATTTGACCGTTACGAAATTCCATAATTTCAAAGTGATATGGTGTTGACAAAGAGAATTGGTGTAAATAATCGTCACTACTGGGTAATGCTTAGTTGAGTTTCGACATTCCCACTTTCCATACGCGTTCACTTCACCATGTCCAGGCGGCATCAACGGTCAAAGTCTCCTATGCCAGCGTCCTAATTGAACATCGCTTCATCGCCTCCCATCAGGCATATAATCCGGTCTTGGCAACACATTGTAACAAAAGGAATCCCCAATGTTACATGCCATCAATCCCATATATACACCACTATTCTTTCAAATATCCTATGATGTGGGACTTATCCATTCAATCCACAGCACTCCATTTACAATGCGGGTCATACCTAACAATCTCCACCTTGGCAAGCATTGCTCAAGTCACCTTAGAGTTATACCGAGTCCTTTTCACAGTGGGATCAGGCTGCTACTCCGAGTTCTCATAAGTAGGGAGGGCAGCTGCTTAACCATATCTCCACCTTGACGAGCATCCCATGCTCAAGTTGTGCTTTGGAGCCATGCTTCGGTCATGCTGCATCATACTGGTCCCTCGAACCGTAGAGCTCTGATACCAAATGTTATGGGAATTCTAACTCGAGACCACTCAAATCAAAACCCTAAAATATAGTGGAAAACGAGACCGTGGTAAGAAGTGCAAAAACAACCAATCAATATCTCAATCCAAATCTCAATCCAATCCAAAACTAATCACAATCACCAAACAAGAAATAGAGAAACAAAGCAATAATGATAAAATAAATCACATATCAATTTATAGTGGTTCCACTAATGTCTTGTTAGTGTACATCGACTTTGAGAGAGAGCCTTTATTAATACCAATGAGAAGAGTACACGAGACTGATTACAATGATCAATATTCATATAAAATAGATTTGTGGAGAAGAAAATGGAAGAAAACTAGGTTTTGCTAAACCCTAGTTAATGGAGGGTAAAACCCTTAATTAAACCCTTGGAATCCTTAAGTCATGTTGCTTTGAATCCTGAAAATAGCTTATATAGTGAACCATCCTTCCATGACAAATACCCGATTTGCCCCGTGAAGCCTTACAAGCAAATTCACAATTTTTGGGCCGAAAAAATAAAACTGCACCACGTCAGACGTCTGTCACAACCTCTCGGATGTCTATCGCAAATTTCGAGCTGTAGTAAACCAACCGTCAGACGTATGAGGATTTATGTCAGATGTCTAACACAACTTTTAGCCTGTGCATTTTTAAATCACGATAACTTGAGCATACGAGCTCTGATTCGCGCACTGTATTCACCGTTATCAAGCTATTCTCGACCTCTTCAATTCACCATATAGTGTCATCAAAATTAAACGAACTTTGGTGTTGGTAGGTGGTTGTGGAAATGCCAAAATTAGATAATACCATAGGTAGTCACTCTATGATTAGTCCAAGTGGTGTAGCGTTGTATGTACGTGGATCATACGCGACTTCGGGATCACAATCAGTTATAGGCAAGTGGAATGGCGAGAATGATTTTGAAAAGTGGCAGTGGAAGATGAAAGCAGTTCTTAGGCGGAATCGAGTGCATCAGATAGTGTTTGATACACATTTGTTGTCGGCGGATATCTTGGATTATGAGAGAGAGAAAATGGAAGTATGGGCATTCACTACACTTTAACTTGCTATGGGGAAGAATGTTATCTCCGAAATTAGTGGTAAGACTATCGCTAAGTGTATATGGGACAAGTTGGAGAGTTGTATATGAAAAAGTCACTAACTAATCGTTTGATCTTGTTGCGGACATTCTTTACCTATAAGATGGAGGAGTGTACTCCGCTAAAGGCATACTTGAATATCTTTGATGATTTGCCGATGAAAATGAAGGCGGTAGATTTGAAAATTGAGGAAGAACAAAAGGCGATGATATTGTTATGTTCATTATCGGACCGTTATACGGGTTTCTCAAATAGTTTGATCTATAGCCGGGATACTTTGACTCTAGATGATGTCAAAACAGGTCTTCTTTGTGAGAAGTTGTGGGATCAAATAAAGGAGTTTGGTGATGAAAGTAGTGCACTAGTAGTGGTCACGGTTTATTTGTGGAGAAGGAGAGACATGAGAAGAAAGGGACCGGGGGCGTTCTAAATCACGAAAGCCCGTTTGGAGAGGAAAGTCAAAAGAAAGAAATGACAAGTGTTTTATTTGTAAGAAACATGGTCATTGGAAGAATGAGTGTCCGGATAAGGAGAAGGTAAAGAAGGAAGTAGCATCTTCATCCGTAGAGGTGAAGAGTGGAGTTGGTGAGGGAGACATAGATGTTTTGATGGTGGTAGCATTGGAAGTTTCGGGTAGCGAATGTGTGCTCGATTTGGGGGCGTCTTATCATATGACGCCGAATAGCAATTGTTTTTCTTCTTTTGTCGACAAAGAGGGAAATTCAATTGTTATGGTTAATGGTGCTATTTGTAAGTCGAAGGGCATTGATTCCATGCAAATTCGGATGTTTGACGGAGTGGTTCGTACTCTCACTAATGTACGCTACATTCCGAGACTTCGGAAGTCTCTTATTTCTTTGGGGCAGCTGGATTCTTTTGGATGTAAGATCATTATTGAGAGTGATAGCTTGCGGGTTTCGAAGGTTGCGCTTGTGGTGATAAAAGGTGCTAGGACTCATGGAGTTTATTTGCTTCAAGGAGCGACTATTGAAGGTGAAACTTGTATAGGAGTTGATAGTTCTCGTGGCTTGGATGCGACTAGGTTGTGGCATTTGAGGTTAGGTCATGTCTCCAAGAGGAGTTTGGATATTCTTCGAAAGAGTGAGATAATCGATGGAGAAAGTTTCAACAAGCTTGAGTTTTGCGAGGAATGTGTCATGGCAAGCAAACTAAAGAGTCATTCGGTGAAGTAAAACATGATTCGAGAAGGGTTCTTGAGTATGTTCACATGTATTTTTGGGGACCGACACCGGTAGCTTCTTTGGAAGGAGCTCGCTATTATATTTCATTCATAGATGATTTTTCTCGAAAGGTATGGGTGTATGTAATAAAGGCCAAGTTGAAGACATTTGCAAAGTTCAAAGCATGGAAAGCTCTTGTTGAGAATGAGAGTGGCAAGTCTTTGAAGATTCTAAGGTTCGACAATGGTGGAAAGTATGTTTCCGAAGAGTTCTTGGAGTTTTGCAAGCATCATGGTATTTGAAGGCATTTTACTACACCGGGAGATCCGCAGTTGAATGGTGTTGCGGAGAGGATGAACTGTACTCTACTTGAGAAAGCTCGATGTTTGAGATTGACATTGGATTTGTCCAAGGAATTTTGGGACGAAGCTTTGTCAACCGTGGTGCATATTGTGAATTGAATTCCATGCTCGGCTATTGGTAACAAAATTCCAGAGGAAGTGTGGAAGGGAAAGAGCACTGACTTGAGCTATCTTCGTTTGTTTGGTAGTCCAGTTTATGTGCATGATCCGGGAAATGAGAAGCTTGAGCCTAGAGCTCTCAAGGGAATTTTGCTTGGTTATACGGACGTGTAAAGGGCTATCGGATTTGGAATCCAAAAATGAAGAAGGTTGTGAATTCTCGTCATGTTACTTTTGATGAGTCGGCTTTGTTCAAGAAGAATGAGAGTTCATCGGATGTTCCAGATTTGGTTCATGGTGAATCAAAGGAGAAGGAAGTTATTCCCACCTTTCATCCAAGGAGTAGAATAGTTGAAGATGCTTGTGAGGAGGAAGCGGTTGATGTTATATCACATAGTTCATAGAGTGCCTCTAGTAGTGTTGGTGATGTACATGATTCTAGAGAGGATTCGGTTCAAGGTGGAGCCGATGGGAGTTTGGGTGACAGTATTACTACTTGGTGGATCGACGTGCTATAAGGCTACCCGATAGATATGGTGATTGGAAATATCTTAGCTTTTGTGATAATTTGGACTATGCTCTTCATGTAGTCCAAGATGAGCCGATGGACCTTGATGGCGTCATGGAGACGAGTGATAGCTCGAAGTGGATTTGTGCCATGAATGAAGAGATGCAATCGTTGATGAAAAATCAAACTTGAGGTTTGGCTCCACTTCCTAAAGGAAACCGTCTTATTGGGTGCAAATGGATATATAAGGTGAAGAATGATGGGAGATACAAAGCAAGGCTAGTAGCTAAGGAGTTTGCACAAAGGAAGGGAAAGGAGTATGATGAGATATTCGCACCGGTTGTGGGCCATATTTCAATCCGGATATTACTTGCTATATTTGCTATTCACGACTTGTAGTTGGAGCAACTTGATGTGAAAACGGACTTCTTGCATGGTGATTTGGATGAAGACATCTACATGGAGCAACCGAAAGGTTTTCTTGTAGATGATAAGTCAAATTTGGTTTACAAGTTAAAGAAATCACTATATGGTTTAAAGCAATCACCTAGACAATGGTACAAGAGATTCGATCATATTTTATGCTTGAAAATGGTTTTAATACAAGCACCAAGGATGATTGTGTATATTTCAAGAGATTGGAAAATGATTATTGGGTGCATTTACTCTTGTATTGGATGACATGCTCATTGCTTCAAAGGATAAGAATGAAATCAACAAGTTTAAACTCAGTTTGAAATCGAAATTCAAAATGAAGGATCTTAGAGAAGCAAAGATGATATTAGGCATGGAAATAGAAAGGGACCGAAAGCGTTATGAGTTGAATTGACTCAAAAGGAATACATTGAGAAAGTGCTTTGCCGGTTTAGCATGGAGAATGCAAAGGCGTCAAATACACCTTTACCTTTGCATGTGAAGCTTTCGAGTAAGGGATAGGGGTGGCAATGAGGTGGGTTGGGATGGGTTTTTTATGCCCCAGACCCGCCCCAGGTTTTTTAAACCCTGCCCCGGACCCGCCTCGTAGACCCAGTGTAGGTCTGAACTTTCACCCCGTACCCGGAACCTATACGGATCAGGGTAGACCCGCTCCGCCCCAAGACCCGGTGAAGCGTTACATATTCATTCAAAATTATGTATTAATATACATATATTTATTTGTAAGAGGGATTATCACTAAATGATAAAATAAATATAAATATCAATGTGTTTACAATGATATGTAAGGTAATAAAAATAAGATGTATGATAACGATTCAAGAAAAACAAGCATACGTTATTATATAATTATTAGTGATGCAACTTAATATCATAAAAATTATATAACTTATTAAATGGAACATTAGAAAATCCATGTTATAACCGCTTATGTATAAAAGGATTAGCAAATCATCGTTATTGTAATAAAGCGATTTTATGAAATCTCAGTGGTGCGGGTCGATTTGGGGCGGGTCGTTCAAGCCCCAACCCGACCCTAGACCCGGATCTCTTAAGAACGGATCATAGGTCTACCCGCCCCCGATGACCCAATAGGGAGGGTCTTGGCGGGTCAAAACAAGGGTGGGTCTACCAGACTTAGACCCTAGACCCGCCCTATTGCCATCCCTAGTAAGGGATCACCTATCTTGGAGAAGACAAGGCTTATATGGCAAAGGTGCCATATGCTAGTGCGGTTGGAAGTTTAATGTATGTTATGGTGTGTACAAGGCCCGATGATGCAAATGTCGTTAGGATGATTAGTCGGTATATGGCTAATCCGGGGAAATCGCAATGAGAAGCTGTGAAGCTTATATTGAGATACCTTAGAGGTACATCATCTCATGGTCTTGTTTTTGGCGGTAGTGAGGAGATGAATTGCAAGTTGGTTGGTTATCATGATTCAGACTACGCAGTGATAGGGATCGGAGAAAGTCAACTTCCGTATATAGCTTCACAGTTGGTGGTACGACCATAAGTTGGAGATCGAGATTGCAAACTGTAGTTGCATTATACACTACGGAGGCGGAGTTGATAGCCGCAGTGGAGGCGGAGTTGATAGCCGCAGTGGAGACGGCAAAGGAGGCACTTTATTTGAGGCGATTGTTGTATGACTTGGGATTCGAGCATGATAGTATCGATGTTTGATGTAATAGCCAGAGTGTTATTCACTTGGTGGAGAATGTGGCGTTTAGCTCACGGACTAAGCATATTGAAGTGAGAGAGTCATTTTTAATAGCCATGGATGAAGATAAGCTAGTATATCTTCCGAAAGTGCACACAAAGGATAACGTGGCAGATATGTCCACTAAAACATTGCCGGTTGGGAATTTCGAGCATTGCTCGAACTTGATTTGCTTGAGAAAGTGCTAGGTGCCACAAGGAGGGGAGGGTACTGTAGAGGGAGGAGCTTACTTATGGATGATGAAGAGTATCGGTGAGAGATTGTGGTTACATCTTCTTGGTGAGTACTAGTTTATACTCGTTGGTACTTTGTATTTTGGTGAGATGGTTTTGGATTTGGGTGCTTTCAAAATTTCATTAGCGGACGGGGGCTTTTCCTAAGCTCGTTGATGGAGTGCAATGGGCAGTGGCTTTACCAGAGCTCATTGAGAAAGCATTCAAGCTTATTTGGTTGAAGGTAGAAGTGGTGATAGTTTGGTACCATCGGTTGTTGGTGATGGAGATAGATATAGTGTCGAGGTGGAGTATTGAATTTTGAAGACACTATATGGTGACTTGAAGAGGTTGATAATAGCTTGATAACGGTGAAAACGACACGCGAATCGGAGCTTGAATGCTCAAGTTATCATGATTCAAAGATGCATAGGCTGAAAGTTGTACCAGACGTCTGACAATAGGTTTACTACAGCCCAAAAGTTGTGACAAATGTCCGAGAGGTTGTGACAGACGTCTGACGCGGTGCAATTTTGTTTTTCCGACCCATAATTTGTAAATTTTCTTGTAGGGATTCAAGGGGCAAATTGGGTATTTGTCATGGAAGGATGGTTCACTATATAAGCTATTATCAGGATTCAAAGCAACATGACTTAAGGATTTGAAGGGTTTAATTAAGGGTTTTATCCTCCATTAACTGGGGTTTAGCAAACCCTAGTTTTCTTCAGTTCTCTTCTTCACAATTCTATTATATTTGAATATTGGTCATAGTAATCAATCTCTTATACTCTTCTCATTAGTATTAATAAATGCTTTCTTTCAAAGTGGATGTACACTACCAAGACATTAGTGTAACAATTATAAATCGTTGTGTGATTTATTTTATCGTTATTGATATGTTTCTCTATTGCTTGTTTGGTGATTGTGATTGGTTTTAGATTGAGATTTGGATTGAGATATTGGTTGGTTGTTTTTGCACTTCTTACCACGATCTCGTTTTTCATTATGCTTTGGGATTTTGATTTGAGTGGTCTCGAGTTAGAATTCCCATAATACGCTTAAGAAAGTAAATTTGGATTTTACCGAAATCAAATAAGCAATAAATTTGGCAAAAATATCACGCCACCTCTAAGTGACGTGTGAACATTAATATTCGAATAGTTCGATATTAACCGCTGACCAAATTCACACCTAACGGAGTCACACAACTGAAACGTTGAATACTCTTTTGATCAAAAGATTTAATTAATTTCTAATTATTGTAAATTAATCAAATTAATTAATATCTATGAAATATTAATTATAAAATTTTATTTTGATTTAATGAACAAGTATTTTTGAATATGTTTGTACTAGCTATAAATATATTAATCGACAAACGATATCGATACGCTTTTAAATTAGATTTAAATGCAATATACGTTGTCCAGTCTTTAATTGGGTTTGAAGTCCATGTGGGGGCTAATGTATTTGGGTATGATGGAGAATGATGGGTGTGGCCATTTGATGGAAAATAAGGGGCTTGATTTGATAAGACAAAAGAAGAGAATGGGTAAGATAGAAAAGTGGATTTGGATCACAACTTATCTCCCAATTCTCTTCTCTATATAAGCATCATCATCCTCACTCATTCACTATAGAAGAAAGCCTCCATCAAGTTTAAAACTTGTAGCATAAAAAGCATCAGTTAAACAAACTCAAAATCATCCATAGTAAAGGTGAGAAGGTTATGTAAGATCACAACCCAAATCTATGCATTATTAGGGAGAGAAGGCTATAAAATATCCAACAATTATAATGATCAGGATTCATTGGTATCTGCAAAATACTTTGCCAAACTGTACCAAACTATACTTGGAATTGATGTTCATGATTATTGCCCATTCAACTAATTAGAACCCAAACGCTTCAACATCAAAATAAACTCATATTGCACTAAAAAATTTCATACTTTTTTTAGTCCAACTGATATTTAAGTAAAAAATACCAATGAATTAAATCTTCAATTATCTTCAACATGGTATCCGATCAGCGTTCTAACTTCAGATGTTAATGTCATCTTTTCCATTATAAAATTTTTCTTTTACTCTCTCTCTTCTCCTTGTTTATTTTCACCATCACCAAAATCCTAAAACAACACAACTCCACCTCATCATTGAAATTGCGTGTCTACTCTGACGCTGATTATGGTAGCGAATCGATAGATCGCAAGTCGATTATTGGCTTTTGTGTCTTTCTTGGCGATTCTCTTATATCTTGGAAGAGTAAGAAACAATCTGTTGTTTCTCATTCTTCAACTGAATCAGAGTATCATGCTATGACATCCACTACCAAAAATATGGGATGCCTCCTTTAGTTCTTACTTCTATGTTTTGTAACAATAAGAGCGCTGTTCAGATTTCTCGCAACTCGGTTTTTCATGAACGGACCAAACATATTGAGATTGACTGTCACGTCATATGTCGTCATCTTAAAAAAGACGTTATTACTCTACCTTTCGTTCTCTCTTCCATATAGATTGCAGACCTCTTTACCAGGTCACATTTAGTTTTGTGTTTTCAATTTTTAGTTGATAAACTCTCGGAACTTATCGCCGTCGCATTATGAATTTAAAGAGAATGTTAAAAGATATTTATTATATGTTAAAAGCTAAATCAGAGATATTTCAATATTCATGTTTTCTCTTATTACAATAGTTTTCCTATTGTACAATTATTTAAGCTCTAATGAATGGGGCTATAAATAGTTGGTTGTGAATTGTATAACATTACCAAGTAGTAATAAAGTATTCCTGCACTCAATAAATCAAATCTTTAATTATCTTCAACACCATAAAAAATCGACGCATTTGGTGGACAATATCACGGCGATCGAAAGTACAACACCGACACTGTTAGGTAACACGTTTTTGTAAAATTTGAATACTAGGAAGTAGACAGTAGAATACACATAAGTAAAATGAAAATGGGGTAATATGAATTACATAATGAAGTATATTTATCGCCAGTTATATTTTATTAGCTTGATGAAGAAGATTGTCTATTCATCAACATCGTATTTTAATAAGATAATATTTTCATTGTCTGTCATGTTAGCTGTATCAAAATAGAAGAGTTACGAAAGATTAGGTAAAATCCATAACCAAACACGCATTGACTTCAAAACAGCTTCATATTGTGAGCTTTAAGGTTCCTGAAGAAAATTTCAAGAAGCGCCTCTTTTTCAAGAACCATGCCACTCCTCCTTGGCATCTCCACAGTTGATGTAGTGATAAAGTTGGCATTGTATGGCTCTACAACAATCTCATAAACCTTTGGAGATTGGAACACTACTCTGATATTTGAGATGGACAGAGTCCCCATTCTCAACCCTCTACCGTCTTCAAGAAAATAGCATTCTTTGAAACCTGCAATGCACAAGTTTATATCAGATGGAAAAACACCATACCTGAGCATAAAATAAATTTTAAAAACACAAATGTGCACGGATACCAGTAACCAATACACCAACGAAAATATGAAGACAACACATCCTGCTCATAAATGATAAGAGCTACTAAAAAGTCAGAAATGTGACGGCTAATATATGTGAATATTCTACAAACAACAAAAAATTTATAAATTCTACAAATTTTGTATTGGATGGAATAACTATTAAGTGTTGTGACAATTTTTGTTAAATATCTCAAGATAATATTTCGATCTGCTGCATTTTTTTACAGACTATATACGGAAATAATAATTATTGCAATGAACTAAACTTCAACAAAATATGTAAACAAAGAATAGGGTACCAACGGTAAACAAATTCAGCTACTTATAATTATATGTACTAGCAAAGTAAACTTCTTTCATTACATTGTTTGATATAATCTCTTAACTCACTGTATAGGCAAAATGAAGTTGTTTTGTTTCTCTTATCCTGCAATAATAAAAACTCCTAATTAAGGTCAGTTTTGATAAATAACCGAAGATGTCCTTTAGTTGTATAATAAAACATTGATGGTAAGGAAAGAAGCATAAATGAAGATTAACATAATCAAATGACTAAAATAGATAACATGACAATGATAGAGGAAGTCCAACCCTCATATTAACATAAAATAGATGGCAGAATCAAGTTTCAATGCTAATATTGTTTGATATAATCTCTTAACTCACTGTACATGCAAAGACAGTTTTCACAAATGGTGAATCTACCAATCAAGAGTTTAATAAAAAGTACTCTCATGATATGTTGTGGGTTTCATCTTGGTGATACCTTTCGAAGATAATCTATATGCCAGTTAAAAAATCAAGGATGTTATATAAAGAGTGGATTTTGGACTTCATTTTCCACTATAATTGGTTTCAAGGGTAATGTTCAGATCCATAACATATATCTCTAATCTCTTAAAACATCCATCATATTGGTTCCATTTGTAATCTTGATGCAAACTGACCTCATTAGATCACTTGCCATATAGATGAGTTATTCATATAAATGAGATAAGTTTTGCTAGGTGTGACTTGCATTGTGGGTGCGTTGGACGGATAAGTCTCACGTCGCAAGAAATATAACGTATAACGTGGTATATATATGAGATTGGTGTCACGTAATATTGAAAATTCCTTTTGTTACAAGTAAGTGTTGCCAAGACCATGCCGTCACGTTGAAAGCTTCGTTAGGTACATGGAACGTGCTGGAGTGCCGAAACTCAACAGTTTCCAAGGTATATTTTGCACCTCTTTCGTGCATTTGATTTAATTACCTTAGACTACCCACACCAACGACAAGCACTTCCATGATGTTTAAATTTGAATCTAGTTTGTAAACTTAAGGCTATATAAAGCTGTGACTGAAGTTAAATAAAGCATCAAGAGAAATTATAAAATCTACATGGTATCTGCACATAACTTAAACATTCAGTCATTGTCTTCTTCCCTTTACGCATTATACATGCTTGAGATTTGGATGTACATAGTTTTTCTATGGCTGTCCAAACTGTTAGAGAGGTCTTGTGTCTAGCTAAAATAGGCTCGGGTAGAGATGAAAGAAGCCAACCGAAAAGGACTTGGTATTGTCGTTGCCAAGCATCATACTCGGGATTAGGTAAATAATCGGCTTTCTTGGCCGTGGGGCATGGATAGCTGCCATCAACGTACTTCATCAATTTGTAGCCGCGGAGAAGTGGGAGGAACTGAGCACACCAAAGCACATAATTTGTGCTATCAAGTTTCACCGATACGATTTGGCGTATGTTGCTGGTGGGGACCTCAGGCCTTTGAACTATTTTCTTGGTACTGAGGCTATACGGACATCTACTGGGCTGTTTTTGTCTCAAAGGAAGTATATCGATAATATTTTAGAATGCACCAAGATGGTTGGTGCTCGTCCGGTCTCCACTCCACTTGATACGTAAAACAAGCTATTAATTCATAGTGGTAAACAAGTCATCGATCCTACGCTATATCGTAGTGTTGTTGGTGCATTACAATACCTTACATTTACACGTCCAGATGTATCCTTTGCTCTTAATCGCGTGTGTCAATTCATGCAAGATCCATATGAAGATCATCGAGACGCTGTCAAGAGGATCCTACGATATCTTAAAGGTACCACTGAATTTGGAATTTCCCTAAGAGCTGCACCGTCACGACACTTATGTGCGTACTCTGATGCCAATTGAGCTGGCTGTCCCGATTCTCATTGTTCTTCCAGTGGGTTTTGTATATTTTTTGGCAACCATCTTATATCATGGAGTGCACGCAAGCAAACCACTGTATCTAAATCTAGTAAAGAGAGTGAGTATCGTGTTTTGGCTACAGCTACAGCTACAGCAGAGCCCATATGGATCGGATCTCTTCTTGAAGAACTTGGTGTTCGCACTGATGTTCTTATACTTTGGTGTGATAATTTGGGAGCAACGTACCTTACTGTTAATCTAGAATTTCACTCCCACACTAAACATGTCAAGATAGACAATCATTTCGTGCGTGAAAGAGTAGCTCATAAGCAGTTGGATGTTCGTTTCATATCCATTAAAGACCGGGTTGCAGACATACTAAGGGGTTGAGTGCACAACGCCATGCTTTTCTTCAAGACAAGTTGACCGTCAAGATGGACCGACGGTCAACTTGCGGGAGCGTATCAACAGTACATGACTTTGTTAAGTCATTCATCAAATATTTACTCTTAATCTCTTTATTTGCTGAGTAATTTAAACTGGTTCTGAGATGTTTAAATTTGAATTAAGTTTGTATACTTAAGGCTATATAAATCTGTGACCGAAATTAAATAAAGCATCACGAGAAATTATAAAATCTACATAAACTTCCAAAAGAAAAAAAGAAAAAGGACAAAAAACTTGGTAAGTATCAAAGGAAAAGAAACAGGAACCCATATAATTTCCACATTTAACTTTATTTCTTTCCTGATTCTAGATAATTTATTAACTAAAAGTTAGTAAGCGTAACATTTCTCAAAGACTTACCTCTCAACATATAGCAAAAGCCTGTCTAGGATGAAAAAAGTTAACAGAATTCAGTAATGAAAATGTTTAATTTAAACAATTTTTATTAAAAGTTCATAGCAGTGTTAATCCAAAATGCAAGTTATACCAGTTCAAACTCGATAAAATAAAACTGTGAAGAGTGAAACAAAAAAAAGAAAAAGAAAACCACATGTGAGGCTGGAAACTTCTCTTCAACTGTTTATATTTTATCGTGTTTGGAGCCATGTACTCAGCATTGCTTGTGTATATTACCATCTAATGTGTTGCCAGCGTCCTCTTCCAAACAGTAAAGGCTTGTTCTTACCGTTCATCTACCAACTAACAATTACACAAAAACGACCAACATCTTTGTCTCATTGTGACTAATATTTATTTTTAATTGCCCTTTATATCCATAGTAATTCAAAATGGTAGGAAATTCCTTTAGAATGTATCATTTCCTTGTAATATATAATTAGATGGTTGCATATTCTACTTGTTTTTTTGAGCTATTATGAATAACGATCAATTTGTACATATTTCTAACTAACACAACCAAAAATATGATATTTGATCATTGTTGTATTCTCGCATCTAAATTCCTTGTTTTCAATGGCAGTGAATACTTGATAAATTTTAAAATGGCTGGTCTCAGACGGAACACATATACAGATATACCATTCAGTGGTTTACAAAATATAGCATAGTTTTTGCTACAACCGGCAATTAAGTCGCTAACATCATTCAAATTTAAGTACTTCACTGGTCTGGAACATAAAAAAATCAACCATTTGATGTTCCTCACCTTTAGAAGCTCATAAACTCCATTAAGCTAAGTTTTTCATGTCACATCAAAGCCTTCCAACCAAATCTTCTAGTAATCTAAGTCTTAAACGCAACATCTCAATGTCAATCAGTGTTGCCATATACTTTCACCATTGCAGTCGCGATCCAAAGCCCACCCAACTTAAATCCCAAATAGCTCAAATGAAACAGATCATCAACCAACCATATATTTTACAGCATTTGACAGGTGCTACTTATTGGTAAATTAAATATCTATACATGTGTTTGCAATTATTTTGAGTTAAATTCTGGTTGAAATGTTTTTTTCTCTTTCCTTAACAAATAAAATAAAATAAAATCAGTTTGACAATATGGAAACATCTTTGTACTTGGACCAGTCTTCTAGTTTGTAGTTTTATTAGTAAATATGGAGATTAACATTATTTTCCAATTTTTTTTTTTACATCAAATTGAATAATAATTTTGTTATTTTTGATCTCATATGCAGAACATGATAATTCTTATATAAGATTTTTTTTATACTCAGATTCTATTTGTTTATGTATTTCAAAAATGCTTTGAAAGTAACTACAAAAAACAAATCATTAGACTTTGTGTTAATATATTATATAAAGATTGAGTATCTCGCGTTTCATTCCGAATAATAATTACTAAGCATGTGTGAAGGATGATCATAAAAAAGGTTAAAGAATACAACCACTTTTTTGTTTAGAAAGTTTGGACAGGACCATAGCACTAGTACACGATTTACAGTTTAAGAGGTTCCATTTGATTCTTACAAAAATGAATGATCAATCCACACATCATGACTAGCTATCAAACAAAAACATATCATTTGAAACAGAAACAATATATAAAAGAGAAGGATATAAAGTTATGAAAAGAACAAAATACTTACTTTAAAGATTATAGGTTGCTCAAAGGAACACCGAAATAAAGCTCTTTCGAGCCACAGAAAACTTCCGATCATGTACTTTGTTTACTGATGAAGAAATTTTAGTAGGATTCTTGATTTCTTTTGTATCATGACAAAAATCCATCCAATCGACCTCAGCAAAAGACAATGTTGGAAGGGAATGAACTGCAAATAATCTTGCAGCATCAATGATAAGACAACACATATTTTGCAAAAGAACAAAAACTTACAAATGTGATAACATGAATATACAAAAATAGCAAGTATGAGAATATGTGTTGAGATTCTGACCAGGGGCCACACTGACACCAAATTCTATGAAGCCGCTGCATGAATAGGTTCTGCTTGATGATGGCTGTTGCTGCAAGCCAAATTACTTCGGAGAGAAATGATTGCTAAAAATAAAGGGTAATTATGTTCATATATACTAGAAATAAACCTTGCCAAACAACCAACTTGCCACGTCATCACTCGTCGATCATAGAATCGGCATCTACTACTGCATCAATGACCATCCAGAACATCATCAAACACCTCGTCATCCTCTCGGGGCAATTGCCGCTACTATTGCATCAATGCATCCTCAACTGTAGCGTATTCCTTCATCATCAGAGTGTTCTCCAAAGTCTAAACACAATATGTTACTCGCATTTGATGCTAAAAACCAATATCAACCTACTCGACCACTTCATCCCCATCTTCGTTTTTAATAGAGCACTGTAGAAAAAGCCAGGGATTGAAGTAAAAGTGGTAAGGCTTATTAAGTGGTGGATCATTTCAAAATGATGAGAAACTTATTGTCAAATGCTATTTTTGATACAGCAATAACAAAAAACGCATCAATTCAGCCTATAAATTTAGCTAATTGATAAGGAATGGCTTAATACTACAATTCCACTTTAGATACGGTTGTTATCAGAACACAATATATTATACCCACTCTTACACGTCCTTAATTATCTGTGTTATCGAAAAATAATATGTTACACTCACTCTTGCACGTTTGAATCAAATATTAGGCAGTTCAACTCTACCACTTCTTTATCCTCAGCGTTATCGACAGAGTTAGGAACTGAAGATGAATGCTAAATTTTTGGTTATTTGGCTGAGTTAGGGTAGAATTGCTTCAGTTTTTCTTTTTGAATAGCTGACTATTATAAAATTCATGCACTAGATCAGCTAATTGACAAGGCCTGTTTCAAATATTAAGAATTATGCTATCAAAATGGTAGTAGACGAATAGTTCTATCATATTATAAACATGAATTTTTCAGATGAACAAAACTTATAAACTGCCATCAATCTGAAAGATTTAAACAGAAACTACATTAATAAAATAACAAAACCTCGATCAATTTCATCATTGCACATCTAGCTTACCCAATTTTATTACCGCTGTAACCTGGATTTTCAAAATCAAACATTGCCAACAACAATTGAATAACTAAAGCAAACATCTGAAAATTAAAAACAAAAATGCATATTCTACACTTGTGCTTACAATATATTAAATTGATAGGAACAATCAGCATAAAGCATCAAAACAAAGCTAAAAACTAACAATGAAATGAAACTGAAGTGACAGACTAGAGAACTTACAGTTGTAAAAATCGGGCAGGAGCCTTAGCGAAGCAGAAGAGAATGGGGAAGCTTATGAGATGGTGAGGAGTGAAGTTTGTTTGTTTTAGTCCCACATCGGCCTAAATATTATTAGGTTAGTGAAGCCGAGTTATAAAGTAGCACAGGCATTGAAATTATTTAGCAACACACTGCGTGGTGAGCACAGAGCGAGCTATTCTTTCGCCTTTTACTAAAGAATACCGTGTGCTCTCCACATCAAGCAGCATACGCCATTTTTTGGAGGGTGTCCTTTTAACGAAAGGACCTCAACAAGTGTTAACTTGAAACTTTTGATTGTGCTGTTGTAATTTCGTCTACGGGTTTATAGTCTGGATAAGCCGTGTGGTGGTTTTACTTTTACCCGTTTTGTTGTTGGAGTAACATATTTATCTTTCCATTTTTGTTGCTGCCAAGTCTGACACTATCATTCTTTGTTTCACATTTTTTTGTTTTAAAATTTCAACCGTGAAACTCTACCTGGGTCCTTTGAGCTGCAATTTCAGTGGAAATGTCCGTAATACAGCACCTCTCACTCAGTAAGCATTCAACGATGCAACTACTAATACTCACAAGGTTTATTAACGGTACGGGTTTTGGTCCGAAGACTCGAGCTCACCATATTAGTACATGTACGGATGTTAGCATCGACTATACGTGCTTGATCCGGATCCGAACCAGTACTTTTCATAACGGGTAGTTAACATTTTATCACCATCTGTCCTCATTCTAAATCGACTCGATTATCAGTTGTCTGTGGTACTAAAAATGCGAGTGTGTAGATTATTTGTTTACCGTTTTCTTGTTTGTATGTAGACTTCTATGATTATTTTTGTTTGCGAACTTCGTTTCATTACCATCCATTTGTTTCTAAACTTTGGTTGTATACATTGCTTAGAAATTTAAGAGCTAAAAACATTGTAACAGCACTGTTTTCTTCATCGTAATAAATAAATCTAATTAAAATAAAAAATTTTGAATTCAATATTTGATAATAATCATTATTTTAAAAATTAATATTTATTTAATTGAATGCTATTTAATATAAGATTTTGTTTCAATAAATCGAATTAAATTACTAAATTCTTTTCAGGTAATATATTAAACTTGAATAAAAATGTTTTAATGATCAATTAAATAGAAATAAATAAATCTTGATGTGAGGAAAATTGTGTAGTTAACAAATTATATTCATAGAATAATGTATAAATTAATTTATATTAGATTGGAATTTCATTTATAAACATAATACATGAATTGTTTAAAAAGAAAAGAAAAATTAAATCAAGCCCAAGCCCATTTAATTCCGTCTCCTGTTTTCATTAAATATATTAAATCGAAGTCGTTCTAGGATCAGCCCCAATCCCCTAATTTTCAAAACCCGCGATATCGTTAAAAATAATAATTCAATTGACCGAATGTCGTTCGACTTAGGCAGGCGACAAAGGCGACGACGCGAGAAGGGATAACGACGGCCAGACGCTCGCGTTTGAAAGGGGATCGACGGTGTTGGCGACTTCGAGGTAGGAGTTGCGATCTGAAACGTGCGTGCGTGAAGGCTGGCTCGATCTCGGTGGCAGTGATGACGTGGGGGAAGTTGGCGATGTTGTGTTGGCGTTGAAGTTGGTGTGGAAGTGGTGCGGTTTCACGCGATGGGAGGCAATCGCTTGGGGACGCGTGTGCACAAACAGGGCAGCGATGATAGATGAGCAAACATTTCAATTTTTGATGGAACAATGTCGTCTAAGACAGTAAACTCTTCGCTTGGAAGTTCCGGTGAGTTTAATACTCACAACTATATTTATTTCTCCTTTGCATCGTATATATTATTTTTCACGATTAATGATAAATTGTATTGCTTGGTTGCAATGCTTGTGAACATTGATTGGATTTTATGGATGAATTTTTGATTGGGTTATTTGATTGATTGTGTGATATGAAATTTGTTTGTGTACATTGGATTACTAAAATGCAAAGGAGATTCTGTCCATTGCGTTTTAATTAGTGTAATTTTTTTATCATCTGTATATTGTATGGATGACCCAAATTCGATGGAATTTGACTCAGCCGCGCGATAAAATTTTTATTGATGATTATTATTGATTTTGGAGTATTTTACTCCATGAATTCTATTTTAGACGATTTATTGATTTTCCCGTTTTAAAATATTTTTGAAGGTTTCGGGAAATTAATTTTAGTGTTCTAAAAATTTATTTGAAGTATATTTATGAATAAATAAAAGTGAATTAGAAATAAAATGATTTGAAGGAAATTGTTTTGGAAATAAAAGTTGATTTAAAATTGAAAATAGAGATTTTCATGAATAATTGAATGTGTGGAATTTTTATAACTATAAATAAATGAGAGGTTTTTAATAATATTTTCAAAAGTGAAATTCCTTTACACATTGAATATTTAATAAAAAAATGGAAAGGAAATTTCAAATGGGGATTTTTGATTATTTAAATCTATTTATAATAGTTTGACATTTATTCCTCTTTTGATATATTTATTAGTTCGAAATCAAATTATTTGATGAATTTGCGATTTAAAGATTTTATTGATTTCGATACCATGAAGGATTCACCGTTGACATTGATTTATTTAATGATTTGGAATGATATGGTGATAACATTTTATTGTTTGATTTTGTGATATTTTTATTCTGTGTGGTAAGAAATCTAAATAAACAGGGTTATAATATGGTACGTGACTTTCAGTAATATTTTTCTGATTATTCTTTGGACTCTTTATATAGAATATAGAAGGAGTAGTGTGATATATGAGCTCTGAGTAAATGGACTAGTAACACGCGGTGGTACGAGACGCCGTTGTGTTATTTATTCGGTTATTCTTTGCTTGTGGATGACACTCATACGAGAATTTTATTATATATGACGGGCTCGCTACCCTGAGCCACATATTTAGCCTTGTGTCGGCATATATCGTGTTGTGTGTCAGCTATTATATTATATATATTTAGTATTTGTCTATTTGTTGTCCGACTTCCTTTATATTGCGGCAGTTGAACTAGATTGGCTAGTATCCATCCTAGCGGCCTGATTGTAGTGGTCTCGCCTTGGATCTGTGACACCCCATAGCCATGTGTTAGCAATGATCTACCTATGTGTCGGCAATATTTACAGCCGTTTGTTGGCAATATTTATAGCCGTTTGTCGGCAATTGTATATCCCCTATGTGACGTCTTAGCCAGCAATCTGTTACCATTTAGGGGCACGTGTATGGTCGTAACCGACGCAGAACGTAGTCCTACAGCGTGTTTATGACATGTGATGGATAGGATTCATGATGGCCGTCAAGATAACCCAGACTGTAGGAGCCGTGATGGTGGAATATGTGTGTCGTGTTCGCCAATTACGTGTGTAGTCTCCTGGAGCATGTGTGTCCATTAGTCTCCCGTCAGGTTCTGGTGTGTGCGATAAACGCATACTTGTATATATTTGAGATGATGAGCTATGACTGTACCTGTGACAGTGTCCATAGTGTGATCAGTCCCTATATCCTTCTTTGGCATGTGTCGCCTATTATCCTTCTTCGGCATGTATCGCCAACTACTATTTATTTACATGTGTTATAAGCTATTTCTTTCAGGCGTGTGTCGCCGAATATCTTTTTCATTAGCGTGTATTGCCAACTACTATTCATTGATATAAATTGCTTATTTATTTTTGTGTTGCCTATTTATTCTTCTTAGTCGTGTGTAAAGACCTATCTTTTTGGCCATCGAAAGTGACACCGAACACTACCACTGTGTTCAAATGTCGTGCATCCAATCAACAAAACGGTAGATTAGGGTAAATAAAAAGAAAAGAAAAGAGAAAACATAATCTCACAGCAGAATCGACAACATATAATATAACACGGACAGTAGAAACCGTCACTACAAAAATACGGAGTATATCAGAGCTAAAAACAAACCTTATCAGCTGGACAGTTATAAAATCCAGATCTTATAAATTCTGATAAGGATACTATATAATACAACGAAAAATAAAATACTACGATAAGTGAATCTCCAACTCTCCTCCAAGATCTCCATAACACCAAAACTAACCGAAGAAAATACTCGGTCTAATCCGAGCATTATAATAAAATAACATGCGGATCAGTCTGGAGATACTAGCATGAGATAACTCAAATAATGGGGAACATATAATAGTACTGTGAGACCACGCTGCCAACGCAGAACGGGTTTTTACTTTACAAGAATAACATCTATACAGGCAAGAGAATAAATGAACATCAGGGAATAAATCCAAATATGAATGGGCATAATTAATATTAAAAGCAGACTTGAAAGAATGGAAATAACCCGAGTAAAATCCAAACTGGACAGAGTGGATAAAACAAGGAAATAGTCCAAATTTGATAAAATGAACTAAATATGATGACAGTCCAAACTTGATAGAATGGACCAAATCAATACTTAAATGTCGTGAAGAGGAGTTGGCTCTACTCGTGGCAATTTAAAGATAAACAGATTCAAGATTTTTGAATCAAATAAGGAAAATAATTTCCAACAACTGACGAGGAAGGTGCACCCCCCTTAGAGTATACCTCTAGTAATATACTACTGGGAAGCTCATATACTCCGTGACACTTCTCGGAAACCTCTAAGCTGGACCCCGCCAGACCTTATCGGGTATCCGAATAATTCCACATCTATGTGCAAAATCAAAACCAAACTAGATGAGATGTGAAAATACCTTAATGGGAGCAATTCCACATAGCTTGGCCCCCTCTCGCGCTTTTGGTTCCACATAGCTTGGCCCCCTCTCGCGCTTTTGGTTTAGTCATTTTCCGACGAAGGATAGCAACGCTCAACGGAGTAATAAATCATCTTACAATGACGATAATAAAGTAGCTAAAGTAACCGATAGCCGAGATACCAACTATCGAGGATATAAAACGATCGTATATGAAAATTAAGTCTTGTATACTTATCACCACTCATTGAATTCAAACTTGTACTATTTTTTGGTTAACAATAATACCAGACAAGTCAAGGTAGTGTTACCTCAAAGTCACGTCCAACGATTATTCTTAACTTTTGAAATAGCGACAAGTTTACGTTTTCGATGTTTAGTGCTAATTATACAAAAATATCGTTTCCATATAAGTGATTCACTTTACAGAAATAATTCATTTCCATAAACAAATCAAACCTTTACTTTTAAAAGCGAACTGAACTTGTGCTTGATTTCCATATTACAACATTGGTAAAACATTTTCAGAAATACTCTTTCAAACCGTTCTTTTATAAGGAAACATTTATAATACTAAGTGTATTAAAACAAGGGTCAAAAACAATTATCGATAAAACATTGTTTACTGTAAACCCAAAAAAATTCACACTTAGCTTTATTTATAAATAATTCTTTTTATAGGATTTTCTCATTTATAAACTATTATTTATAAATTTTGAACAATATTCATTATCTCAAATGTTTACAGAAGTGTTAAGCCTCATTCAATTAACTACTTAACCCATTGCTTTCCTATTATAATTAGTACCTGATTGTAAAAGTTAAGAGAATAAGTTTTCTAAGTGCTCGACCCCGAAGGTCTAAACCAACATCAGATTGACACCCAGATGATTATCCAACTTTACATCCTAATAATCGAGTTCCAATTCCTTTTTAACTTACCCAAAATTTTCCTTTATCTTGTCAAAACTTTTATGTAATCGTTGACAAGTATCTGGATTTTCTTTTAATAAATAAATCATTTGTCTTTGTATAAAATAGTTAATTATATCCAAAACACTTTCATTAAATCAATAATTTATCTTTAAAAAAAATCAGTTAATTTACTTTAAACTCATTTATTAAATCAATTAATTAACTTGAATATTATATGTTAAAGATTTATTAAATCCGAATAATCATTAATTAAAATGAAAATTACTTTGAAATATCATTAATTAAAATAATTAATTAAGTTCAATAAATTAATTTGATTAACTAAATTCAAACCTCATTAGTTAAAATGATTAATTAAAACATCATCTGTCAAAATGATTTATTTAACTATATAACATCATTAACTAAAATGATTTAACTAAATTCCAATATCATTAGTTAGAACAATTAATTAAATTTAAAAAAAATCATTAATTAAAATGATTAATTAAACTCAAGAAATCATTAGTTAAAATGGTTAATTAAATCTTATCTCCTTTAAATCAAAGATAAACCAATTTAAAACATCATTTATTAAATTGGTTAATCAATCTTAAAATCATTAGTTAAAATGATTAATTATTTTAAATTATCACTAACCAAAATGATTAATGAATTTTAATATTCTGTTTTGTGAAAACACAAGCTCAAATTCATACGACAGTGTTTTTTGGGACGAAATTGAATAAATGTCGATATAGCGAAATTGTTATAACGACACTTAACAAATTAAATGAAATAGTAGGATTTATTTTAATCAGCCATTATTATTACAACATACGGATGTAAATAAATAATAATGGGCGAGAAACCCCTCATGGTCTCTCTGCAGATTTTCCCTATAAAACAATGGTTATGGATAATACATACATACATACATACATACATACATATGTGTATATATATATATGATCATATGGGTTCATAACGATCAAATTAATATGTCATCCATTTTCCAAATGGAAATTCAACCAAAAAAGCAATCGAACAATTTAACTAACATCCAAGTAATCAATAAACGTTATAATGTCATAGATATGATATAATAAAATTGAATGTGAGTTAAACTCACACTGATTTTCGTTTTCGCCGAAACGTTCCGATGTGTACTAAAACCGAACGGTCGTCCGATTTTGACATAAATTCCAACAAGCTCTAAACCAAACCAAAATAACTCCATCGCGTAGATCTCGACGACACGAGTCAAATGCAAAAAACTATGTTCGAATCTGACCTCATATGAGTGAGATGTACATTTTATAAGTTATCGATAAATTAAAATTAAAATTAAAATTAAACAACTATATTTTAATTACAAGTTTACCTTTCTTCCTATCTTCATCTTCCCCAATGCCTCAAACATGCACAGATAACACAACCCATCACCCAACATACACGCACGCCCAACGACCATCGGAAAACCAACGAAATGCAAATTCGACTTCGCCAGCAAGTCGAGCTTCACAATCTCCACCACGCCGACCCAACAAACTCCCTTCCGCACACCTAAGGTGAAACGCGACCTAATGGGTCCACCCATTGCTCCTGAATGATGCGAGCACCAAACGACCATCGCGCCTCCTAGAACTTCGGCCAAAGCTGCTCTTTACTGCTCCGAATCTAAATCTAAGCTCCATTTGTCGAATTGATGACCACAAACTCTACAAAACCTAACCCTAGTTCGACTGCCTTATGGCCGAGCTTTCAAAATGGCAGCCACGACTTCTCCTAGGCATATGGATTTGAAGATCTCCTCGAGTTGAGATTTTAAAACTTGTTTCATGATTTTTAGAGGTGTATATCGCCATATTTTGATTTTTGAATTCCATGTTTTAAAAGAAAAGCTCTGTCTATGTTTATAGACATTGTTTATACAGAGTGGAGAGGTAAGGGAGAAGCATGGGCCTTAGAACATGGGGCATGGGACACTGTATGGTAGAAATGGTGGATATGTACATATATATATATATATATACAATTTTGATTTTATTTAATAAAATATTCAACATAACATACCCAAAAATCTCGAACTCCAAACAAGACATGCCGCCTGGCGTTCTATATGTTATACCCCTATTACAAATGCAATGGAACTAGTCTCAAGCTCTGATTCGATCGTATGCAGAAGATAGCTTTTTAAACCCAATTATTATATTAAATTTTCGATGCTAATTTCTACGCATTTCGAACTCGGATGACCAAACGATTCGTCTGATTGCCATGAAATTTTGTGGCGTATTATAATTAACTATTACGGATCCAATGAAAGTGGTTTTGTCAAAATCCGTGACCGTGCCCCGAAAGGCTAATTTCACATATTTAAATATCGTTTTATATTTTAATTTTTAATATTTATCTGATCTATTCATATTTGTAAATAAATTTACAAATTGAATTCACCAATATTATTTATTAATTAGAAGGAGTTGAATAAAATTATTAAATCCATTTAATTAACATTCAATTCGTAATTAAAATATTCAAACATTCACTATATTTGAATTATAAGTTATTAAATTCAAAAATCCAATTATTTAAATATTTATAATTAATTAAACATTTAAAATCAAATGACTAGAATTTTGGGTTGTTACATTCTCCCCCCTAAATGAATTTCATCCCCGAAATTACTAAGGAAGAAAATTTTTCCCAACCCTTAAGTTTAAAACTGATAATTAAAATGAGTTATTAAAACTTATTTTCAAAACCAATTAGCTGGAATAGATTCCAAAAGTTCCGAGTCTTTTAAATTCGTTCACCTATACTAACTAATTTCTCACATTCGTTCATTCCCAGGTATAACTCAAAAACCAAATTTTTTTTCCAAAATTCTAGAAAATTTCTAACTCTTAAATTTTATGGAAAATTTTGCCAGCGTCTCCTTTGCGTGGCTTGATCAGAACAACTACAATTCGCCTCTACGGGCTCCAGACCAATAAAAGAAAACAAAAGCCAAGCGGCCTTCCATATCTGGGGCATAAAATCATCAACCAATTTTTTTTAATAAATTTATCACGTACATTTTTGCGTTTGATTTATATTTTTGGCAGGTAACTTATTGTCTCTATGCAAATGCAGATGCGCAAGAAGTCAAGTAGGAATCTCTTACTTCCCTGTACTTACATAGTCTAAAAGAAAATCAGGTTGACAAAAGCAATATGATGTAACTCTTCATGCATAAATTAGCATGATATAAATCCACATGTAATCAACCATCCATACTCAATCATATGCGACAAAACAAGAGGATACTCTATAATAGATGCTATGCATCCAATAATCTTAAATGATAAATTTAGATCTAAATACTCGAGCTTTTTTTATTCAAAAATTTATTTTCAAATTTCTCAGACAAGAAAAATCGAAGATCAAAAATCAAAATGACAAGGAGGGGATTTCTCCTAATAAAATATGGTGAAACTCTAGAATCAAACAACATGGAGCGTCCAGTGGTATTTTGGTTCCTCTAGAAACATGTACTAGAGTGAATAAATATCATTCCTTTCCTAAAATCTTCAAAAATCTCTTTTTCAAAATCACTGGGATTTAGGTACTTATAACAACAATTAAAAATTCTTTATCTATAAATTTTAACTTTATAGACAATGGTATATGAAATCACACAACCAGTCAATTCAATTCAATTAATTCAATCAAATTCCATGAAGGAATAAGTTAACACCAACTGTCAATCAAATTCCATAACGGAAAACTTATCACTTAACATTGTTTCAAAATGTCAAATGACTAGCAAACAAATCTTAACCTAAGTTCAAAACTTTCTTGATTGTCCAAAAATATAGATAATTATCTAAGCGTATCGTTTTGCTCATTAGCCTTTGGTTATTGCTTAGAAGATTATCCAAACTTACTCGTACAAAATGGAAAGTTATACTCTATATTTTATTAGTTTCTTAATTATATTAATTTTTTTTCCTAAATCACTTATACTTTTACTTAGTATATTATTTAATACTAAAATTATTCATGAATTATTTCATAAATTCTCACCCAAGTTTAAAAATATTTTATAAAGTCATTTCTTTATAAAACATCAAATAATAACTTATTTCCACTTTATTTGCTTGTATAATACTTTGTCCTAAGAGTACATACAAATTATATTTTACTCTCCACAATTTAGGTGAAGATCTAATCAAAATTTAGGACTTTTAAAATCGAGTCAACTTCTCGACCTCTTTAATTTAGAGTGTTAAAGATATTTATGGGTTGACCCAAATCAACAAATAGTTTACACTACTAAGAAGTTTGAAAAGAAATTGAAAAACAAGTCAAAACTAGGCGCGTCGCGTAACGGTAGTTCGCGATTTCACGCCATAAAAGTTAAATGAGTGTACAAAGTGGAATATAACTCGGAATTCTTCGAGATAAGAATTTTCCGGTCTACTATATCCATAGTTTTCAAACGAAGAAAGAAAATCAAGATTTCATCAAGTAGATTTTGAAATATGTCCAAAACAATTTTCTAAAAACATCGTAGTTTTGCAGTTCGGAATCCAAAAAAGGATTTCTTTATAAATGATATTTTTAAATGTTTTAAAAATATGAAATAAATTTGATAAATCTATTAAAATGGTTTAAAAGAGATTTGGATTGGAAAATATGAATTATCGAATGTTTAAAAGTTGATTTAATCAAATAAGCTTATATAGCACTTTTATGCTGCGAATTGTATAACTTTTTGAATGTGAGTTTAAATGTAACGATTTTTCCCAAAATCAATTGTGTATGTTTTTAAAAGGAAAATTAATCATTTTGAAAGATAATTTGGAATCTTATAATCAATTTCAAAATAAAGCTAATAACCGAGTATGCGGAAACGACTAGTACATTTGTCCCGCCTGTGAGATCTGGGAAGATAAAACAAGGTGTTTAACTAAGGTTAAGGATGTAGAAACCAGTGCTCTGAACTTACCTGGCCTATGTTTTCTTTACTTAGGCGAGGGGTGGAACAGATCGAAAGGAAAGCCCGGATGCTCCAAAATAAATATCAAACCGTTTGAACCCAAGTTAAAATAAAGTGTTATAAATATTTGATAGAATGAAGCGTTGATTTATCATTTATTGTTGTGTTTATTTTGTTAACTGATTATTTGGTTGTTTGGATTTTGCTCGACCAGTTTATGAGCAATTAATTATCCATATGCATGGGCTGAATAGAACATAATTATAAGCTAACATCTTGTGATTTATTTCACGATTTGACCATAAGGTGTTTAGCGGTAATATTTGGTTCACTTCAATTTAATGAATTGTTTTGAAAATTGGTTTTCAAATGGAAATGTTATGAAATGTTTTCCCTTTAAAAGAAATAGAAATGTTTGGTAATGAATATTTTGAAGTTATATTATATAAAAGTGATTTATATAAGAATGGTTTTATAAAAATGTTTTATAAAACGGAAAGAATTTCGAGAACTAAACCCGATGATTTTAAGATGATTTTTTGAATAGATTTGGGAAATGAGAATTATTATAGATTTGAAGGTACTTGTGAATATTAGTGTGAAATGATTTACCGCTTCGGGATACAAAATGATTTGTTATGTTACCAATGATTCGGGTAACCCGTAACTAAAAAGTGGGCATGTGTTTTTGGTATAGTCCGCTCTTGGAATGGAGGGATATACTTATTTATCGATTGTATTAAGGCTGGGACCCAGTTGCCTTGTTATTGGGAGAAACCTCCCGATCTGGTTGCATATTGTTTGATATGTTTTTATTATAGTATTTGGGATTTCCAAATAAACTTTTCAAAAGTGATTTGATTTAAGATCCTGAAGTAAAGTAAAATTTGAATATAAAAGATATATATTTAAAAAGTAATGAAATAAGAATTCGAGAATAAAGTCTAAAGAGATAATTTCCGTAAAGGTAATTAGATTTGAAAATCTAAAATTTAAGATTAAGCCTAAGTGGGTAGTTTTGGGAATTGCATATTGTTTGTTGCATCGTAGGCTCCATGAGTCCCATTTGCGGTAGGAGAACTACGTTGGCTTGATCCTGTATCTAATTGGGTACCCAATTAGCTAGGGGTACATAGGCAGTCACAAGTGGTAGTGATGCAGCTCCTAAAATAATATAACCCTTTCATGTTTATCTGTTATTGGTTGTTGTTTATCTTGTGTTATTATATCTTTCATGCTTACTATTTTATTACGCATTTACATTGTTTATTGAGTTCTCAGGTAAGGATAGTGTTGTCACTCTCATCAGAGTTGTGCAGTGGTAAATTTATAGTCATTGTATTTGGTATGTATTAAAGCACACTTTGTAGGATTAATAAATAAATTAATTACTCTGATAAGTTGTATAATTGAAATTGTATCCTATACATTTAATAATGTTGAATATTCATCAAATATTGTGTATTAAGTTGGTAGTTTCCACTAGTAGTTTTAGAACGGACGGATTTTTTGGCAATTTTAACTGGTCCGAAAATCCGGGTCGTCACACATATAAGGTATACTGTTAATAACTATTATTTTATAATAGTGTTTGAAGTAAATGATTATAATTTAATTATAAATGTCTAAGATTTATAAATAAAGTTTATAAAATGATTTGGGTTTTAGAATGGGAGTTTTATAGAATGATTTGGAGACCTAAAGGGAGATTAGTTAAAGGATAAAAAGAGTTTGTAAATGATTTTAGATATTTATAAAAGAATTTTTAGAAATGGGTATATAGATTTATAAGAAGAGTTATATAAATAGTTGTATGGGTTTATAAAGAGTTTATAAATGGTTTGAAATTTATAAAATAGTTTATAATTGGAAATGGAGGTTGGGTTTCATAAGGGGTTTCTATAAAGATTTTTATAAATGGTTTCACAGATTTATAAAATAGTTTTATAAACGGATTTTGAGATTTATAAGGGATCTATAAATGATTTTAGAATTGTATAGGAAGGAAATCTTTCTCAGTTTTGTGAATATACTTATAGTGTTAAGATAAGTATATAGATATTTTCTAAGTATTGAAAATATAGGGATTTGGGGGTATATCTTTGTAAAGGTATATGTATACAAGTATTATATAGTGATTTTAATTAATGAGAAGATTAATTTAAGAGGCTAATGGTTTCTTATATGCTTAACCAATGTTGATTTTCCCTATGCAAATAAATCTCTGGTTTGAATGTTTGTTTATTTGGTAGTTAAATAACCGGCTATCGAATTTGGACCCAAAATGTAACTTTGGTAATGTCTAGGAGAAACATGTGAGTATATGGCACAATCATCTCCGATGATGTTGTATTTGTGCATATAAATCTCATTTCATTCTCCTAGGACAATGATAAGGAAATCCTTCCACTAATGGTTAGGAGGTGATCCCCGCCCTTATCTTTGACTGTTTATTTCCTAAAGAACCGGGATTGAGTTTACCGGAAATCATCAAATGTTATTTCGAAGAGACCGAGATCAGATATGTTATCAGAAAACCACTTTGATCCAACTCAAGCATTTCGATAAGATGGAGCTCTCAAGCATTTCGTTCAGTCCCAAAACGAATTTGTATGGATGAATGTTGGTATTGCATTGTTGCTTAGAGGGCAGTGTTAGCATTCCAAGTGGAAAGTGCTATATAAAAGGTAAAACGTAGCCTTAAACCTCATCAATCGGGAACGACTAAAATAAGGGAGATGCAGTAGGGCTAAGTGGGTCGCTCCCAAGTATGGTATGACCGTCCCTATCTAGAGTCGATATTATCTCTTATTTGTATGCTTCGAGGCCCACTAACGGAGGGGTGATCATATTCGGTACCAGTCAAGTGGTAGGCCAGTTCTGTGTTGGCAGGGGATCCTAGCGAGGTCCTCGATGTTATTTTATCTAGAGATGCACTGTGACGGGCGGTACCCCAGTAGCCCAGTGATTGTATGGAATCCATTCTCCAATACATGCCTTTACTATTTTAGTTGTATACTTATTACATTGGAATTTAATTAATGTAACAATTTCGGCTATGGTTAATTCGTATTTGTATCTTAGATACTATTATAATATCAGATAATTTCATACGAAATGGTTTGGTTATTGCAAGGTAAAAATCCATCTGTGTTTATGTGCAGCATGGTCTTACGAGATACCTTTATTTCAAAGGTTTTGATAACTTTAAAAATTCAATTGCTGGTTTATCAGACTGACTCGGGTGTTATTTTATTAGAATGCTCAGGTCAGACCGAGCATATTACAGATTCAGTTTGGATGCTTTGGAGCTTCAGGATACGAGCTAGAGGCCCAGAGATGTATTTGCGTATATTGTTATTTTCCGCTGCATTCATTGTTGTATTTATCAACAATTGTGAGGACAGGTTGTTATAACTATCCGGGCTGAAATAAGTTAGTATACTCTAATTGATGTATGTATATTACCTTTCTTTGTATAAAGATTTATTGTATATTATAGATTATTCGTTCCACTATGAGATTTTGTGTTGTTTGTTTCCTTTCTCTCTTCTTTCTTCTTCCTTCTTTCTTCTTTCTTTTCCCCTAACAATGGGTTTTCCGGCATTAGATTGCTCAGCACACAATATAGTGGATGTATTAATGTCGATTTTTAAGGGTCGAAAATATCGAGTTGTTACAACTATATATGGATACCCAGAATAATGTAGTCCGTAATTCTGTGTGTACTTCAGGTATCCTAATACTCGAATTATGGTTTTCTAGTGAATCTTTCCTGGGTTGTTCGTATATCGGCTAAGTTTACATACAACATAAGCTATACCTGGTCTAGTACAGCTCATGATATACATGATGCTGCCTAATATACAAGAATATTCACGTTGATAAATGCTATCACCGCTATTTTTGACCCAATTTTGGTTTAAGTCTACAGGTGATTTTGCAACAATTATATTATGCTGCTTAAATTTTTTGAGTATTTTCTCAATATAGTGTGACTGAGATAATACTTATCCTTGTGGAGTTTTATGTATTCTTACTCCAAGTATTACATCAGCAATTCCCATATCTTTCATATTAAGTCTGACGGAGAACATATTTTTCGTTGATTTTATTATCTCTTTGTTGCTTCCTAGTATGAGTAGATCATCTACGTACAGACACATAATTACATAATCTTTGTTTGTATTTTTGGGTAAAACGCATTTGTCACATTCTTTTTTTCGAAATCCATTTGATAGCATTGTTTCATCAAACTTTTCATGCCATTGTTTTGGTACCTGTTTAAGCCTTTATAAAGATTTTATTAATCTATATACCTTTCCATCATTTCCTGTTTTTAAGAAACTCTCCGGTTATTTCATGTATATTTCTTCTTCTAGTTTACTATTAAGTAATGTTGTTTTAACATCCATTTGATGTACTTCTAATTCTAATATGGATGTAATTTCCATAAGCATTATAATGGATATTATTCACGTTACAGGCGAGTATGTGTCAAAGTAGTCCAACTCTTCATTTTGCCTATAACCTTGTACCACAGGTCATGCTTTGTATTTGTCTATTGAGCCATTGGGTGTTAGTTTTCTTTTAGATATCCATTTATTACCCAATGCTTTGCACCTTGGAGGTAGATTTACTAATTCCCATGTATGATTATTCATAATGGATTCAATCTCACTGTTAATGGCTTCCTTCTAGAAAGGGGCCTCTGAGAGGACATTTCTTGATTATATGTTAGTGGTTCGTTTTCTAACATTAAGGCATAGAAGTCAGGTCTAAAGGTTTTTGAAATACGTTGCCTTTTACTTCTTCTCGATCCCTCCGATTGTTGATCATTATCTTGTTGTGTGTTTTCACAAGTTTGTTCTTTATTACCCTTATATGGATCATAATTTTCTATTTCTCTTTGCCTCTTTTGGACATTGTGTTCACTAGATTGTTTTAAAGGGTAAATATGTTCGAAAAATCTAGCATTTCTTGACTCAATGATTGTATTATCGTGAATATCATCGACTTCAGACTTATGTACTAGGAATTGATACGCAATACTATTTTGTGCATATATTATGAATACACGGTCTACTGATTTTGACCTTTTTACGTTTAGGAATTTCAACTTTAGCAAGGCACCCCCACACTTTTAAGTATTTGTATGACGGTGTCTATTTTTCCAAAGTTCATATGGAGATTTGGATGTTTTCTTTCTAGGTATTTCATTAAATATGTGATTGGCACTCAAGGTAGCTTCTCCCCAGAAGTTTTTTGGAGAACCAAAGCTATTTAGTAAGACATTCATCAATTCTTTAAGGTTTCTATTTTTCATTTCGGCGATTCTGTTAGACTGAGATGAATCCCCGAGATGGCCGAGATGAAAAATCCGAGATATCAGCCAAAATCCGAGATTTGGCAGCCTATTTAGTTATAAGTGTTTTAAATATCGCCCGAGATAGCCGAGATATTTTCCCGAGATATTGGCCAAAATCCGAGATTTAAAACACTATATGGAGCCATAGTTTGGTGTATAACACCCAAGGTTTTAAATATCGGATTTCGATCATGTTTCATCTCGGAATTTTTACACAAGTTATCTCGTTTCGGGGGAGTTCTCGGACGAGATGAGTACATATCGGGTGTACATCTCGGATTGACATCCCGGGCCTTATAATGCATCTCGAGAATATCTCGGATGTACTTATGTGTCAAAAATTTATTTAACGATTATAACTTTCTTAGTAAAAATAAAAATGGTAACATACTTGATTTACATGGAAACAAGGAATATTTTTAGAAGAGTAGTAGCTTGATTAGCTTAATTGATTTGGTAATGATTGAATAATATCCTTTTATTTGAACATAATAAAGAAGTGAAACCTTTTGTTATGACTCATTAAGATAAAAAGTAAAGAATATGTTCAAGAAGTTGGTAAATTATAATTGGATTGAGCAGTTTCTTTTGAATCAATATGAAAATAAAAAATATTATGGAAAATAAGAAAAATGTATAATTTCGGGTGAGATCTCGGATTGAGATTTTGATCCATATATCGGGTGAGATTTGAATATCTCGGACGAGATGAGTGTCGTGGGAGATATGGAGGAGATTTGATGTCTCGTCTCGTTTAAGTGTGAAAAGGAGATCTCGGAGGAGATCTCGGGCGATATATAGGAGATTTAAAACCATGATAACACCATTTCAGGCACAAAATTCCTCAAATGGAAATTCATATTCTCCTCCTTTATTGCTCATTAAATCTTTGATTTTCTTATTGAGTTGATTTTCAGCTTCAGCCTTATAATTTTTAAACATCTCAAATGCCTCGTCTTTTGTTCTAAGAAGGTATACATAACAATACCTTGTACAGTTGTCTATAAACGTGCTAAAGTATCTCTTTCCTCCTCTAGTTTGACACATTTTTAAATCACATACATCAGTGTGTATTAAATATAGAGGTTCAGTGTCCCTTTTAACATGCTGAAATGAAGTTCTTATCATTTTTGCTTCAGCACAAATTTGACACTTATCACTAGAATTTATTTTACATTTTAGTATAGATTCTAGATTAGCTAGTTTTCGTATTGTATCGAAATTTACATAACCTAATATAGCATGTCATATGTTAGAAGAGTCAACAATATAAGTAGAATATTTAGTTTTATTCATATTAACATTTGGTACAACGGTGGTTACATTCACTTTAAATAAACCATCACTCACATAACCCCTTCCCACATACACTCTATTCTTTGACAACACAAACTTATCAGCTACAAAGGTGAGTTTGAAACTAAGTTTGCTAAGTAACAACCCTGAAATTAGGTTTTTGCGGATTTCTGGAACATGAAGAACATCATTGAAGGTAAGTTCCTTTCCAGAAGTTAATTTCAGCACAATCTTTCCCTGGCCTTCGACCTTTGACGGGATAAGTTACCCATGAACAGTTGGTCGTCCTCAGTAGCAGTTTTGTAGGTTGTAAACATGCATTTATTTGCACATATATGTCGAGTGGCTCCTGTGTCCACAAACCATTCCTTTGAGCTACCAACTAAGTTGGATTCGGACGCCACTATACATGGATCCATATCATAAATGCCATCTAAATTTCAACCATATTTGCTTCTGATTTTTTCTTCTTGGTTGCGCGACATTCGGCTGCTTTGTGCCCCTTCTTTCCTACAATTATGACATGAACCCTGAAATTTCTTTGACTTCTTAGAAGCGCACTCATGTTTTCTTTTGTTGGGTTTCTTTACCTCGACCACGTTAGCCTTAGCTATCATGTTATTAAAGTCTTCTTCTTACATTTTCTGTTGTCCTCTTCGATTCTAAGTCGAATTAAAAGTTCTTCCATTATCATCTCCTTGTGCTTGTGCTTAAGGTAGTTTTTGAAATCTTTCCATATTGGTGAAAGTTTTTCAATTACAATGGCAACCTGGAAGGATCCACTGAGTGTCATTTCTTCATTATTTAGTTCATGGATATTAACTTGTAGTTCTTGGATCTGGCTAATTACTATCTTGGCATCAATAGTCTTGAAGTCCTGAAATTTTCCTGTTACGAACTTCTTCATGCCTGCATCTTCTGTTTTGTTTTTTTATCCAAGGCCAACCATAGTTGTTTGGAAGTTGCTGCATTACAATATACACTGTACGGGCCGTTGTCGAGTCCATTGAGGATGTAGTTTTTACACATGAAATCAGAACTGTTCTAGAGATTCACGGTTTCTACATTGGTCGCGTCAGGTTCCAGTTCTGCTACTACACGAGCTTCCTCATTAAGGAACTTTGCGAGCCTTGTCAGGTAGAACAACATCTTTTGTTGCCAACGTTTAAAGTCCATCCTAGTGAATTTTTGGGCTTTTCTCCAAGAGATAGAGCCACTGTTGGAACCATAGTTCGACTCTGACGGCTTACCATAGGTTGTGTTGCTGTGGACTTGTTACTTTGCTAAGACATTGTTGTCTATAGAAACAGCCAACAAACGAAATATTGTTTCAAGATTGTTACATAGAGAAAAGACGGGAAAAGAGAGAAAGCTACCACTTTGATAATTGGTCGATTAGTTAAGAATATCCGAGTCCAATTGCACACTGTTTCCTTGAAACAATATTGCTCCCTTTATGGCACCTAAGAATATGAGCAATCTATTCCCAAGATGAAATAATTGAGCTCCGCAATGCAGTGCTTGCAAGCGGAGTGGCGATGAATGCAAGAGAAATTTGAGTTAAGAACAGTGGAGGAAGAAGATAATTTCTGAGTGATTTCGGTAGTCTTTTGTTCAGATGGCCTATTTATAGCAGAACTGACACAATACGCCTCAAACGTCCATCCACGCACGGGCACAGGTGCGGGGCACACCCGCTAAGTTGGTCTCTCTCTCTAACCTTAAATAACTATATAACTATTACGGTCCTCACATCTTGATATATATGTGTATGTGTGTGTGTGTGTATTCATACTTTAATGTTTATGACAAGATGTGGGACTATTACATTCCTTAGCCAATTAATGCCTCATTCATTATTCCATTTTCCAACACTTAATATAGGTGAGATTAGATGTATCTATCTTTTAAGTGCTTATGGGATTTTTATGGCCATTCCAAATGCTAAAGCGACCATAAACTCATGAACAGACAATGAATATTTATTATGATTTTGATATGGAGCTTATGACAAGTATAGATTTGAAGAAAATAAAGAATAAATAGTATTATTTACATGAATATTAGACCAGTCCATTATCTTAGGCATAGATACTATTAATGAAACATGAAAATTAGAAATATTTGATAGTGCAAGGAAAAACTTATCATAGTATATCATATAGGAAATAAATGTCTAAGCCTTTATATTTGTTCCTTGTGTTGTGTCAATGTCCATATACTTTTGAATTTTTTTTTCTTCTGCCACCTCTATAAAAGCCTAAAATTTCACTATGTATCATAAGATAAAGAATATACATATCAAGAAGAAAGAAATATTATTTGGTAGAGTATCATAAGATAATTCACCAAGTATCAAACTCAAACCCCATGTTATTTGGACATAACTTTTGATTCTTTGATTCGATTATGGCAACTTTTCTTTCGTTTGTAAGATATTTTAATATGGAACAACTTTCATGTTGGTCATTTTTCAAAATTCTGAGGTTAACTACGATTTAAACATGGATTAAAAATGATTTATATTGTAGTTTTGAAATTTGAATTTTTGTGTATCGTCGCTGAAATTCATTTGATCATAACTTTCAAATGGTTTGTTCGATTTCGATGATTTTGCCCATACAAAAAGCTTATAGCTGAAGCAACAACTTTTGTTTTATGTGTTTTGAAATTTCTTAATGTTTACTAGGCTAAAATTGCAGATTAAGGGAGTGGACCTGTGCACATTTTAAAAATCTACTATACATAGGTTTGGAATTTTCTCCATAACTCAAGTTCTAATAAAGATTTTTGTAATCCAAAAATTGTTTTCGATAGCTAATACGGTATACAACAATTAACATTCTGATGACATTGCCAAGTTTTTTTATTTTTATTGTTAAAATTTTATCGGAAATGGCCCAAACGTGAATGTCATGATTTTTTATATTTAAAAATGCATACTTATCATACTTTATTATATATGCGACTAATATTTATTTTGAGTTAAGATGGGTACACATGAAGCACGGTTGGATAAATTGCTAATGTTTTCTCACTTTTGCTCGCTTAATAATAAGCAAATTTGCTTAAGATGCTAAATAAAAGGTACGTTTTATGGTATATCGATATATTATGTGAAATTATATTGTATTCCTGTGTTTAGGGATGTCTTGTATTGGAATGCCTCTTTGGAGATGTATATCATGTAATTATATTGCGTTTTGATTTTTTGAAACGCCCTCTATACAAAGGAGGCTCTTTCGAAAAATCCAACAATTAGAAAATTTATACAAATATTTTTATCATATATGAAAAATGGAAAGTCGTGAACGTATCTATTTAAATTGTGTCATACAATAAGAGAATTGGAGGCACTCACATAGAGGATTGTATAGTTGAGTTTGATAGAAGATTGCAGGATACGAGCAAAGTCAGAGTATGATTTGTCTGATGTCTTCTAGTAAGAAATTACGATGATACAATTTTCATAAAGGGAAGTGTCTAACAACCTCGCTCTATAGTGTAAATTAAATAAATTTAAAATTATTTGAATTCAATATTTGATAATAACTATTATTTTAAAAATAAAAGTTTATTTAATCAAATACTATTTAATATAATATTTTGTTTGAATAAATAGAATTAAATTACTAAATTCTCCTCAAGTAATATATTAAAATTGAATAAAATGTTTTAATGAATAATTAAATAGAAATAAATAAATATTGATATGAAGCAAATTTTATTCATAGAATAATGTGTAAATTAATTTATATTAGATGGAAATTTTATTTACAAATATAATATATGAATTATTTAAAAAGAAAAGAAAAATTAAATCAAGCCCAAAGTAATCTAGTCCAAGCAATCAAGCCCAAGCCCAAGCCCATTTAACTCCACCTCTTTCCAGTTTCTAGAGTTCTCTCCTTCTTCTTCTAAGGCAAGCCCGAACTCGTTCCAGGATTAGCCCTAATCCCCTAATTTTCAAAGCCCACGACATCATTAAAAAAATAATTCGATTGACCAAACATCATTCGACCTAGGCAAGCGATGAAGACGACCACTTGAGCAAGGATAACGACAGCGAGACACTCGCGTTTTGAAAGGGAGGGGTAGTGTTGGCGACTTTGAGGCAGGAGTCGCGATCTGAAAAGTGCGTGCGTGCGTGAAGGATGGCTTGATCTTGGTAGTAGTGATGGAATTGAACTTGGCCACACGATAAAATTTATGTTGATGATTATTGTTGATTTTGGAGAATTTTACTCCATAAAGTCTACTTTAAAAGAATTATGATTTTTCCATTTTAAAATATTTCTGAAAGTTTTGGGAAATTAATTATGGTGTTCTAAAAATTTATTTGAAGTATATTTATAAACAAATAAAAGTGAATTAAAAATAAAATGATTTGAAGGAAATTGTTTTGGTACTAAAAGTTGATTTAAAATTGAAAATAGAGATTTTCATGAATAATTGAATGTGTGGAATTCTGTAAGTGTGAATAAGGGTTTTTTTACAAAGTTTTCAAAAGTGAAATTCCTTTATACGTTGAATATTTAATAAAAAGATAGAAATGAAATTTCAAATGGGGATTTTTGATTATATAAATCTATTTATAAAAGTTTGACATTTACTTTTGATATATTTACTGGTTCGAAATCCATCACTACTACCAAGATACCTTTAACCAATAGATTTGATTGCCTTTCTTCGGGGCTGGACTTGGATGTTTTAGATGTTGATAGGGATCTGGGGATTACCTCTGAACAATCAGGAAATGTATGTGTATTGGATTTGAGCAAACAGGGATTATAATCGCTTGATAGTATTATTTCAGGTGATACCGAAACCTTTGTTTTAGAGTGTCGTGATGACTATTCAAAGAAGGCTGTGAATGTTGTTTTAGAGTTGGGTTCTTCTTGTGTTTCTGTGGTTGATATTGATTCCAATGTTTCTCAATGCTGCTCTATCTTCGAACCAGTTGTTTCAGATATGGTAGCTTTATCAGGGGATGCTCGTTTTTTTGTATTTGAAGCCTGTCGTGACTGGACTTTGAATTTTGAAAAGCAGAAGGATGATGAGCTATCTGCTGATCTTGAGTCTTGCTATTCTGCTATTTTTTCTAATTCTTCTTTGGTTCCAGTAGTTGATACGCATACGGGTGTTGGTGTACAGGATACTCAGTGTTCACTTCCAATTGATATTTTAGAGTTTAACCAGGCAGTTGCCTTTTTTTGTGATGCTTCCTTTGCCGTTGACAAGACTATTCTCATCAATGATACAGAATTTGTTGAGCTAGATTTTCTGCTATCCTTAGATCACCAAAGTGATGAAGTTGATGCTAAGTTTATGCCCTGTCTTGCTGTTGCTATTCCTAATTCTTCTTATGCTTCACTTGATGAGTTACATGATATCTCTACCGAACATGGGGTGAACCACTTTTCTTCTTGTCCAGAAAAGAATAATGAGCCTATAAAAGTTGTTTCAGATACTTTTAAATCTGTCAGTTTGGAGAATAATTTTTGCTCTTTTCCTAACTCTGCTTCCTCAAAGAAAGGAAAGCGTAAGCGGTCTTTAGCTTCTAGCGGTTCAGTTCGTCGAAGTGCTAGAATCCGCAATGGCCAGCCTTCTCCTTTAGGTGAGTTACCTGGATCGAGTGCCATGAGTGGTACTATGAGTCCAGGCTCAGGTATGGACTCTTTTTTGGGTAGCACGTTTTCTACTTATGCTTTAGGTAGACTTTCTTCTGCTGAGTTCAGTCAGATAGCTCGAGACACATCTTTTATTTTCACTGATATTGAGTTAGATCGGGAGTTTATTAGATGTAGAGAATTAGAGAGGGCTAGTTCAGTTCATTTATGAGGATATTGAGTTGGAATATTAGAGGTTTGAATGGTTTAAACAAATGTGATAAGGTTAGAGTATTTTTTAAGGACTACTCTATAGATATTGCTTTACTCCAAGAAACTAAAATTAATTGTCCTGATGTTCGTTTCTTTAGAAGATTAGGTGGGTATCATTTTAAAAAATGGGTTTTTTTACCTTCCGTTGGCTCTTCTGGGGGATTAATGATAGGTTGGCGTGATAGTTATTTTAAATTTCTTCAATGTATTGTCATGCAACATTCTCTTCATGCTATTCTTATTAATATTTCTGATAATTCTTTTTTAAATATCTCAAATGTTTATGGGCCTAATTCTAAAATTAATAGGAGAATTTTATGGAATGAATGTCTAGATTTTAGATCTCACGCCCCGGGTTCTTGGATTTTAGGGGGTGATTTTAATGTTACGCGTTTCATAGGTGAACGTTTTCCCAGAGAAGGAGATTACTCTGACATGGAGGAATTCGATCAATTTATTGTTAACTCTAATTTGATTGAAATCCCTCTATCTAACAGAGAGTTTACTTGGAGTAACTCTAGAGAGTCTCCTTCCATGGCTCTTCTTGATAGATTTTTTGTTAGTGATGAGATTGAGGACAAATTTCCTATCTGTAGAGTTAACGGCTTACCGTATACCTTCTCTGACCATTGTCCTATTATCCTTTCTTGCGATCACCATAGGGTTTATATTAACAATTTTAAATTTGAAAAGATGTGGCTTTTGGAATCTAATTTTGTGAATTTAGTTATTAATAAATGGAATTCTTTGAGTTTTCATAATTTCAGAAATAAAGATAATTCTGCAAAAGCTTTTGTTTCTAAACTTAGAGATCTTCGGATTTTTCTTAAAAATTGGAATAAAAATGTTTTTGGCAATTTAAAAATTTAAAAAGATAATATTCTTAATGAAATGCTTAAAATAAACAAAATAGAAAAATCTAGACCTCTTAATCTAGGTGAACGTAATGTTCTTTCTAATTTAAAAGATGAACTAAATTCTATTTTAGAAAGAGAGGAGGTAATGTGGAAGCAGCGATCCAGAATCCAATGGATTAACGAAGGTGATAATAATACCAAATTTTTTCATTATATTGCTAATGGTAGAAAATGTTCTAATACAATTAACTCTATTTTTGTCAATAATATAGAGTTAGTTTATCAAGGAGACCTCAACAAGGCTTTTACTGACTATTATAAGGGTATTTTTGGTTCTAAAATCAAACATAGAATCAATGTTAGATGGACTGATCTATATCCATCGGATTCTATTATTGACTTATCTGAGTTAGATATTCCTTTTTTGGAAGAGGAAATTAGGAAAGCAATTAATGACATGCCTAGTGATAAATCGTCGGGGCCTGATGGGTTTCCTATTTTATTTTATAATACTTTTTGGGATGTTTTAAAATTTGACTTAGTTAATTTGTTTAATGATTTTTATAATGGTAATTTGCAATTAGGGAGATTTAATTTTGCAAATGTTATTTTGCAGCATAAAAAAGTAGGAGCCAACAACTTAAAAGATTTTAGACCTATTTCTTTGATAAACTATTCAGTTAAAATCATTTCTAAGGTTCTAGCAAATAGGCTTAGTATAAGAATGAACGATTTAATTGACTGTTCACAATCAGCTTTTATCAAAGGGAGAAATATTACTGATGGTGTGGCCACTGTTAAAGAATTTATTAATTACTGCTGTAAGAATAACATAACCTGTGCGATTTTAAAACATGATTTTGCTAAAGCTTTTGATTCTGTAGATTGGGATTTCCTTGTGGATATTTTTCAGGCTAGAGGTTTTGGGCATAGATGGACTAGTTGGGTTTTGACTTTGCTTAAAACGGGTAACTCTAGTATTATGGTTAATGGGGTTTTAGGTAATAAAATTCAGTCAAAGAGAGGCTTAAGGCAAGGGGATCCCTTATCCCCTTTGTTGTTTAATTTAGCTGCTGATGTTTTTGCTAAAATTATTAAGAGAGCAGTAGATAATGGTTCTCTAGGAAGTGTTGGAAATGATATATCGCGTAATGGTATATCGGTTTTACAATTTGCGGATGATACCTTACTTTTTTCTTCTCATCTTCCTAGACACATTATTACTCTCAAGTTTATTCTTTATAGTTTTGAGCTTTTATCTGGTTTAAAAATTAATTTTGACAAAAGTTCAGTTCTAGTTTTAAATGATTTTGAAAAAGTAGAAAACTTAGTAGCTAATACCCTAAATTGCAAAAGTATGAAATTTCATTTTGAATATCTAGGTTTTGTGATTAGACCTTCCAAACTCAAGCATGATGATTGGCTTTTCATTATAGATAAAATCAAAAATAAGATATCTAATTAGAATGGAAGATTTCTTTCTAGAGCAGGTAGGCTAGTTTTAATAAACTCGGTTTTATCAGCCTTACCTATCTATTGGATGTCTGTGCATCTGTTTCCAGATTGGGTTATTGATAAAATAGATAAAATTAGAAGAGATTTTTTATGGAATGGGGATAATTGTAATAACAGTATAAAATGTCTTGTAAACTGGGAAACTGTTTGTAAAGCTAAAAATGAGGGTGGTTTAGGGGTAATTAATTTACGTAACTTGAATTTGTCTCTTTTAGGTAAATGGCTTTGGAAGTTTAAAGATATAAATGATAACGCTATTTGGAAAGAGATCATTTCCAAATATTAGTATAACGGTAATTTCAATTTACATCAATTTGATTTTTCTTTTTCTCATAATTTTTCTAATTTTTGGAAAAACATTTTAAAATGTTATGAGATTTTTAATTTAGGAACTAAGAAGATAGTTCATTCAGGAAATTGTACTTCTTTTGGGCATGACTGTTGGATTTCGATCTTGCCTCTTAAGTTTGATTTTAAGGATTTGTATGATATTTGCAACTTTAAGTATGCTTTAATTAACGAAGTTTATTCTCCGAAGAATGATCCTCCTTGGAACTTCAGCTTTAACAGAATTTTAATAGGTAATACCCTTAGGCAACTTTCTTTGCTTTATGCTAGATTAAATCTTTATAATATAGATAATGATAATGATTTTATTAGTTGGGAATGGGATAAGAGTAAGAAATATACTCCCAACTCTTTTTATAGATTTGTTAACTTTTCGGGTACTATAAATAACTCTTTTAAATATATGTGGAAATCTAATGCTCCTCCTAAATCCAAAATTCACATGTGGCTAATTCTTCATGGAAAACTTAATACAATTGAATCTTTAAAGAGAAAAAACATTCAAAATGATAATAAATGTTATTTTTGCAATCTGCATCTTGAGGACATAAATCATATATATTATGGTTGTTTGGACACTAATTACATACTAATTAATACTCTTAAATTTTTTAACTTTAACATAATAACTAATATTTCGGTTTGTGAGTTTTATTGGAATAATTATAGATTCAAATTCAATAAAAATATTAGACATTTACTAGACACTCTATTTATTATTATTAGTTGGTTTATTTGGTTTGAAAGAAACCAAAGAATTTTTAATAATAATAATAGTCATCTTAACAAATTGATTTTTTCAATTTCTACATTTTGTTTTAATTGGATTTCTAATCCCAAATATAAATTAGCTAAAAATAACCTTTTCAAACGGTATCTTAACAAGGTTAGTTATAATATTAATTTTTTTAAACATAACAATAACTTTTATTGCTCTAATAATAGTATTATTAATTTTTTTCCAAATTCATATGATAATCTCTCTTTAAATCATAGCTTGCTTATGATTAAAGACAAATAAATCTGGTCAGTCTCAATTCTTGTCCTTTTTTTGTTCATGTTTCTGCTTGGTTTTTGTTTTCAGTTTATTCACTCCTTTAGTTCTTTGTTCTGTTAGACCAATAATAGTATATATATATTTTTTTCAAATATACATATATATGTACCATTTAATTTCTTCCCTAGTCTTATTTCAGATACAGGTTTTTGGAGATAGGGTATCAGATTCATTTCGCAGGTTCCTCTTGTCGTCAGATTGCTGGATTTCAGATCGTAGATAGGTCATCAGAGCAGAGTTTCTTTATCCAGGACTTCTTGCAGATATCCCCTCAGATATAGGATTCTGCTATCTTCATCATGTGATCCTCTTTAGAGAAGATGATTATTCACTTCTTCTGATTCAGACATTTGGAGTTTTTATTTAGCCTTTTTGGTACTTCTAACATCTTAATATCGGGCGGTGGCCATGCCGGAGCTCGATATTGAGGTGCGATGGGTGGTGGCCTTGCCGGAATTCATCTTAGAAGTACCTGAGTTTAGCTATATATATTTTTCCCTTGCTACCTGCCAGGCATGTTGGCAGCTCCTTATGTTCGTGTTATATATATTTCCTCATGTGTGCTCTCCTCTATGCGTAGAGGATCACACATTTTTCTCAAAAAAATATTTCCTGGTTCGAAATCAAAATTATCTAATGACTTTGTGATTTAAAGATTTTATTTATTTCGAGATCATGAAGGATTCACCGTTGATATTGATTTATTTAATGATTTGGAATGATATGGTAATGACATCCTATTGTTTGATTTTATGATATTTCTATTCTATGTGATGAAAATTCTAAATAAACAGAGTTATAATACCATCTGCTTTGGGACTTTTAGTGATATTTCTCATATTATTCTTTGAACTCGTCATATAGAATATAGATAGAGCAAGTGTGATGTTTGAGCTCTGTGTAAACGGACTAGTAACACGCAGTGGTATAGGATGTCGTTGTGCTATTTATTCGATTATTCTGTGCTTATAGGCGTGTGTCGCCATTTATATGATTTTTTTTATGGATGATTATTTGTATTGATATTGAGGATATTTATTTATAAAGATTAGTGATATATTTTGGCTAAGTTATGTATAACTTTACTATACATGGTGATATCTCCTTATTAGTGATTTCTAGATTTGATGATGATTACTGGATATGGATGATTTACCCATTTAATGTTGGTTTCGTTATTTTCGATTTAATGTGATTTTATATGGATGATGGCATTTTTATACTGGGTTTTGTGATGTTATACATTATATGACATTTGGGACTATTTGAGATAACATTATTATATTATACCCAATATATAAAAGTTTCATATGTTTATTGACCTTGGATTTAGATACTCGTTTATTATTTGTATAGTACTTGGGACAGCCCGAGCCATTTCAGATATACGGACGATGAGACCAGTTTGGGTATTCTAGGCTTAGAGGAGACTAGATATTTGTTATTGTAGATTATTATCTTGTATAGTCTTGTGTGTATATCATTATGATTTATACTTGACATTTTTTTTAAAACTTGGTTAAATTTTATTGCAATCTCAAACGGGCTAAAGCCCAATTACATACAACCATAAGTCCAGCCGCATAAGATACAAATACAAAATTTATACAACAATTTTACTTTAATTGAACATTCCTCTTTTATGGCAGAGGCTCCATGGCGGGTCCTAAGACATTGATCGATCTGCTATGTGCTCAATTGTCAAGTCATCCTCTCCAATGCTAGTTTTTCTTGTGCCGTTAAGTTGATGAGTTTCCTTTTTGCAATTCGTTCCACAATTATACTTGCATCTTTGTTAATTTGGCTATTTAGTGACAAGATCTCTTTTTTTATTGTTGAAAGCCTGGTCGTTCCTCTCATGCCAGAGATGCCAAATGGAAGTTGTGAGGCAAATTTTGAGCAGCTCCTGCACCAAGTTCGACATGTTACCCCACTGGTTCAGGTAATAAATTTCTTCCTTCAGTGATTTTACTTCATCCATTAGCATGCATTTAAACTTTTGGAGGCTCCAAATTATTTTACTAACATTCGAAAAAGAGGTGGTCATGACTTTCATTTTCAGTGTTACATAGATTGCATGTAGTTTCTTCTAGAATCCCCCAATTGTGAAGTCTATCCTTTGTAGGAAGTTTGCCTAGCAAGGTTTTGTATAGGGTGTGAGCCATCTTTGGGTTGTTAAATCTACTCCATACAGTGTTATGCCAAGCTACTGTGGGGTATTTACCTCTGATATCATCCCACACATTTCGCATTATAAATTGACCTTTAGGAGAATTCTTCATATTCCAAGTGTCCTCTTCTCTTTCACTGTATATAGGGATATTATGTATTTCATCTTTTAAATTCCTTGTAATTAGTAGATTATCACATTTCCAGTTTGCATCTTCAATTATGCTAGAGACATAACATATAGGATTTCCATAGGCCGAGTAACCTTCCCATCCCACCCTATCTATAAGACTTTTTTTTATTGAGCCAGAGGTCTCTCCATAAATCAGTTTTTGAGCCATTAACAATTTTCCTTTCAACAAGGGGTTTCAAATCATTTCTAATTTTTAAAGTATGTTTCCAAGTAACTGATGCATTATTGTCAATTTTTGTTGTCCAGAAATTTTCCTTTAAATATCTTTCTCTCATCCACCTAGGCCATAGATTGTCTTACACTAAAATTTTCTAGGTCATCTTCATACCATAGACTTTTTTAGCTCAAATAAATTTTTTAGCCCAACACCACCTTCCTTTTTGGGTTTACAATGTTCCTTGTAGCTAACCTTATGCAATTTACCCCTCCATATAAAATTGGCACATACAACGTTAGTTTTTGCAATTAAAAAATCTGGAATTTGGAATGTTTGCAACCAGAATTTGACTTTTGATGTGATTATTGTGTGGATAAGTTCGATTCTACCTACAAAAGATAGAAATTTTGACCTCCAGCCTTGTAGTTTATCTCTGATATTATCAATAAGTTTCCTACATTCATTATCAGTGATGGTATTGTTAGACAATGGAACTCCAAGATATTTAAGAGGAAGTGATCCCTATGAAACTCCAATACTTCTTAATAAGTTTTGTTTGTCTTTGTAATATTTGTTAAAGTAGCATTTGCTTTTCCCTTAATTGAGCTTTAATCCAACATTTGTTTCTAAAAGGTGGAAATATTCTTTAAGAGTATCCACAACAGTTAAAGAGGATTTAGTAACAATTATAAGATCATCTGCATATATTAAATGGGTTACTGTAGGTTCAATTTTGTAAATTGGGCTAATTTTGTTGCGAAAGCATGTTATTTCCATCTGTAATGTGAACCACTCCATAGCTACTACAAACAGATATGGGGATAGGGGGTCCCCTTGCCTGATTCCTCTATTGCTCTGAATATAGCCTTTAGGAACTCCATTAATTAGGATAGAAAATGTAGGGGTAGATAAACAATGGTCAATTAATTTCAAGAGTTCGTCTGGTATTCCCATTGATCTCAACATGTGAATTATAAATTTCCTATTCACCTTATCATAAGCTTTGTGTAAGTCAACCTTTAAGCACATTTTATCAGCACCAGGCTTGTTGAAATCTCTGATTAGTTCATGAGCCAATAGAGGGTTTTCAGATATGAATCTCCCCTTTATGAAAGCACTTTGACACTGAGAAATTAGGTTTGGAAGAACTTTGTTTAATCTCATGCATATGATTTTGCTGAGGATTTTGTAAGTAACATTGCAACATGCTATTGGCCTATATTCCTGAATTCTTTCAGGTTTTTTAACTTTAGGAATCAAGGAAATAAGAGTGTGGTTGATTTCTTATATAAACTCACCATTATCAAAGGCTTCCTGATAAGCTTTTAGCATGTGATCTTTTAGGTATATCCAATGCATTTTGAAGAATGCTGCCCCCATTCCATCCGGACCAGGGCTGGAATCATCATGGATGGAGAAAGTAGCTCTCCTCAATTCCCTTTTATGAATCCCAGCTGTCAACATGGCATATCCTTCCTCAGAGACTTTTCTTCTGCAGTAAATTACAGCTAGGCTTTGTTCAGAATTCCCGTTATATAGGTCCAAGAAATAAGATATTGCTTTTTCTTGTACATCTTTTAAATTGTCAGTTGCATTGCCCTGTTCATTCAAACAATTTAGTAAGTTATTATGATGAGATCTTTGAGACATTTTAGTGTAAAAGAATTTATTGCATTCATCCCCCCTGGGTAAGCCATTTTTCTTTGGCTTTTTGTTTGAGTTTAACAACATGCTTTTTGAGTTTTTCCTTCAGTTTTCTTTGAAGAGAATAATAATCTGCATTAAGTCTTTCATGCAATGGATCCTCATCCAATTTTATTTGAATCTCTTCAAGTTGACTTTTGATTTTAAGTACTTCATCATTATGCTTTAGCCTTTTATGGTTCCATTCCTTCAATCTGTTTTTCATCATTTTAACCATCATGATAAACTTATACATCTGAGTACCATTAGGGAGTGTTATAGCATTGAAGTCAACTGCCTCATAATATCCTTCCATCATAATCCAGTGATTAGGAAGAACTATGGTTTTCAAACTAGGAATTTTATTTAGTAAGTCTGCATTGCATAGTGCTCTATCCAGTCTTGATGTGATTCTTTTAGCCTCACCACTTCTCCATGTATATCTTAGGCCTGAGTGGAATGTCTCCATTAATCCGCTAGCAAGCACACGGTTATTGAACTCTACTACCTGGGATAGCTTTAGGGTAAGTCCTCCTCTCTTTTCTCTAGTACTTAAAACTGCATTATAGTCTCCCATTACAAACCATGGTTTATCAATAAGTTTGGAGTTTGTAACTAACTGCTGCCCGAGAGTAATCCTTTCGGATGCAAGATTCCTTGCATAAATAGAAGTGATGGTGATCTCCAAACCCTCTATGTTTTTAAAGAGAATAGTCATTTGTTGATCATCCTTGTTTATTACTGTGCCATGCTAGACATTTTCTTACCATAGAATGAGAATTCTACCTTTAGTTTGATGAGTACTATTGTGAGTTAGAATCCACTGACCCCCCAACTGATACTTAAACACTTCTATATTATCTTCAGTAAATTTGTTTTCAAGTAGTGCGATTATTGAAGGCCTAAACTTTGCCCTAAAATTGTGGAGGTCTAATTGACGAATGTTATTATTTAGACCTCGCACATTCCAGCATAACACTGACATTTAATGTTTGATGGTTTTGCTTCTAGTCATAGGAGCAGAACCAATACTTGCTGTTTTGGTAGCACAAACTCCTCCTTTTGAAACAAATTGCTTATCATATGGTTCATTCACCTTTGTGTATTTACTTATATTTTCCTCCTCATCTTCATTTTCTTCATCAGATGATTCCAACTAGATATTTAGTTGTTGGATTTCCTTCAGAGATTTAGGCATCTTCTCTTCCTCCGTCTTCTTAACAAGGGGAGCCTCGGTTGGGTGTTGTTCAGCAGGAGGAACGGTAATTGGGGGGAGAAATGCTTCAAGCTGGGGATCTTCAATCCTTTGATCCTGATTTGGAGGAGTTGCTTGCTCTGATCCATAGCCCTCTACACTAATTTCAGTATGGCTAGTTGGTAGGGAGTACTAACTGCAGCATTTTGTATGTAATCTTTTGTTGCTACTCTATTTTTTGGTCAACTGGTGGGTGGTATATTTTGTGTTTCAGTTGATAGGTTGGGTTTTTTTATTTTTTCCATCCAAATTTGTGCAGGCTTCTCTGTGTAATTATTACATTGTTGATAGATATGGCCAATGCTCTTACGTTCATTGCATCTAGGAGGCACGGACTCATATTCAATTTCCTGCATGTAGTTTTGCCTTGTTTATCCACTTCTTTAACATTTTTCAGTACATCATTGTCAGCTTTTATCTCCACTAGGACTCTAGCAAATTTAATTCGTTTAACCGGCCTTGGATTTTCATCAATGTCCAGCGGTTTACCTACCAAGCTCGCTAGTTTGCTAATGCATCTAGTATTCTATAAGGCCAGATTAAGGTTATTTAGTTTGATCCAGACTGGGTAGGATGATAGCATTTCTCATTTGAAATTAAAATCTGCTTCCCAATTGCGCATAATGATTAGTTTACTATCCATAAACCATGGACCTCCATGTAGGATTCTTTTATAATCCACTTCTTGTTCAAACTTAATTAGGAAAAATCCATTTTCCCTCGGGAAAATGTCCTACATACCTTTTGGATTCCAAACCCTCTTGACATAGGCATTAAAGTAGACATAGTATGGTCGTTTCCCAGCCATATAAACATAAACGGAATTTTACCACATGTTTTTGGCTTTCGCATAATCTTCGTCATCGATTAACTGGTAAATCTTGTTGCCATCTGATTTAGGTTCAAAGTAATTAACGCTACCTGTCATTTCGATTTTGTTACCCAGTGCCTCCACCCACGACTTAGGGTTTTGTGTTACTTGTTTAGGGTTTCTCAATATATCCGCAAAGGATAGCTTGCCTTTATCCTTCTCCTTCCCCTTTCACTTAACCTCTTTCCATCCATCTCCATCATCATCCTCAAATTCAATTGCTAGGGCTGAGGTTTCGGAAGTGGTTTGTAACGACCCCGAATTTTATATAAATTTAAATTAATAATTAAATGAAAATTTTGAATTAAAATTATGAAATTGATCGATTAATTCATTGCGAGTTTCCCCGAATTCAAATAAATTCGGTATAAATCGTTTAAACTTTAAAATATTGTATATATATATTTGGGCATATATGAGTAAATTTGAAATTATAAATATATGTATATATATTTGGCTTGAATTTAAATCTTGTATAAGTGGTTTAAAAGATAAGTATATATATATAAATACAAGACAAGTATTAAAGTTGGAAAGAAAAAATAATAAGACAAGCAAAAACAAAAGAAAAGGAAGCCACAACAATTAATATTGTTCAGCCGAAAGAAGAAAATATATATGAATAAGGTACAACTGATAATAAATGCATGAAGCATTAGTACACTACACAAAAGCATATCAACCACCAAAATCTAATGTCAACTGAATCAAGCAAAGGAAAATATCTCTGATATTGTACATGGCAATATCATCACCTTGTACAAAAAAAAAATAAAACATCACTTGTATACTTACTTCCTTACATAGCAACTTCCAATTCAGTTCGTCCTCAAAAACATAGCTAACCAGAAGCTTAGAAAATCTGAAGTAAACAAATCATTTAACTTAAACAAAAATTCAGTTTAAACAATGATACAATCAAAGAGGATTAAAGAGAAAGCTTGCAGTTTCACCAGCCTGTTTCAAATGAAAAGCAGCTCTGTTTTCTTCTGCAAATCAAGGTGAGTAACACTTGTTTTAAATTTTTTAAAGATATTGATCTGTATTGTGATAAGTATGTTTGGTCATAAACATAAATGCTCTGTGTATATTGATTGATGATTGTGGATGTGCAGGCTTTTGTTTATTTTCTGTCTTAAAACCCTGAACATAAGTTGCTTCAAAAATCATTTCTTTTGATTTAAGCATGGTTTTGATTTAAGGTTTAAACAAAATTTGGTTGTTATAGCATATACTAAGTTCTAAAAATCAATTCAAGATAAAACAACCGGTTGAAGTCTCTGGAAAGCCAGAAATCAAGAGCAAACTCAAAATAAGTCAAATTTTAAAATTCTTAAATAACGAATCCAGGCATAGGACTTGAATTCATATGCTTCAAAATGAATTTTAAAGCAATAATCGTGATTTGTCAAGTTAGAATTCGAGAGCAGTTTTAGCTTATTCAAATTTCACTTTTTCGTTGATTTCCGGGGATCTCGTCGTTGAGGAAGGTCTGGGTTCTCAGGGATGGTGGAGGAGTGATCGGTGAGGCTAGGAAAAATATGAGGATAGTGGGTAGTTCAACGTCGAAGCGGCGGCGAACGAATTAAATTCTTAAACCTAGTTTTTTCTGTGCTTAGAGAATCAATCACATGGGCTTGTGGAGTTGATCGAGTGCCGTGGGATTTCATGAGGAGGTAGTGCGATCGTAGTTGAGTTCATGGCCGGAGCTGTCGACCCTCAGGTGGTCGGGGTTGCGAGAATGCGGTGATGACAGGTTTGGGCAGCGATGCAGTTTGTGTTTTCCAGGTCTGAGTGTCGAACTCGATTTCGACTCGAGATGCGGTAGTGGGTTTGGGTGTTTGAGATCATGCCGGAGGATGATCGACGATGTTTTGGAGGCCAGGGTGGTGGTCGGAGTTGGCCGGAGTTGGCCGGAGCTACGGTGCACGTGCACCGTGCATTTTTGTATCTGGTCATTTCTTGGGTTGAAGTTCTGGAGTTTGGTCTCGAGACATTCTCGAGTAATTCGTATTCCAGGCTCGAAGTAAAGGTGGTTTGGACTCGAAGCTTTTCAATGTCGCCTCGGGTTGTTTTGTTTGCTACAGTTTTTTTTAAGAAACCTGCTGCCCTGTTTTAAAAATTTAAATAAAATGTAAAAGCTAGTTCAAATGAAAAGCAAAGTTTTAAAACCTAAGTTTAAACCTGGAATCTAAATTTAATATGTATTCCAGATTTGAAATAAATGGAAGATTTAAAATATAAAATGATTTAAACAATTTTAATTGTTAAAGTGTATTTTTTTTTAAAAAAAATTGTTTTAAATACTTTGATTAAGTAAGAAATGTTTTAACTTAAAGATCAATAGGATTTAATGATTTAGATTCATTAAATTTTTAAGATAATTAAAATGGATAATTAACTTATTTAATTAATTAATGTTTGGATTAGTTAAGTAATTGAAGGTTTAAATTCAATAATTGAGGTTTAAGATTAATTATTAAGGGTTAATTCATAAATGATTACAGACTAATCAATCAAAATGATTAGTAATTTATCGATGTTAATTAACCAGAATTAATAATTCATAAGAAATTAATCTGATTTGAATTAATCGGACATTTAACTGACCTTACTTATGAATGTTTGGATTCTATTAGATGACTTGATTGTTTGATATCCCTGATTTGTGATGCTTTGTGATATACCTTGATTTATGTTGTGCTGAGCTGTGATTTCTGTTTCTGTGATATATTACTATGTGAATATGAAACCCTTGGCCCATAAAACGACACTTGAATTTCGATGCGACAGGGAGTCGGATTTCAGTTGGTTATCCGAAACCCACATCGAATTGTAATAGTGAATCTTTGTGACTGATAAATTTATTTTATCTATGAATCTGTGAATGAAGATAAGCGTTATGGGTTATACCGCTTATCGATATATCTGTGATGATTGATGTTGCACTATTGTGTGTAAAACCCCTGGACTACACCATACACACACAAATATGGATTTCACGTGGAAATCGGTTAAGTCACAGATAATTTAAATTCAATGTTTTTGAAATTGAAATTTTAATTTCAATTGATTTTGAAATTAGGAATTTGGGTTTAAAGTGAAAAGCTTTTGAAATGGAATTTTAAAGATAAAAGTTATTTTGAATAACTTAATAGAGTTTTGAAATTTAAATAATTTGATTTAAATTTGAATTTAAGTTGAAATTGAATCCTATGATTTGAAACTAGGGATTAAAGATGCTGTACAAGTTATATATGGGTTAAACCATTTTAAAAGTATTGATTTGGGAATTTGAATTTAAATTCAAGGGTTTAACTCGTGTAAATATAACTGGATTTTTCTAAAACGAAACTATTTGTTTTCAAATAGTAAAAGCTTTCACATAAGAAATGAACTTCCAATTTGTGTTGAAAGAATTTCAAGTTTGAAATGAAATTGAAATGTTTTGAAAACTATGAAATGAGTCTTTGATTTCAAAGACCGGATGAGTTAATCTAACTAGAAATGGAATTGTTTTTGAAAGACTATGAATGAACCTTTGGAAATGAGTTTTGAAAGCTATAAGTTAAATCTTGACTTAAAGATTTAACGAGTTAATTCAAGTGAAATGGAAATTGTTTTGAAATCCATGAATGAATCTTTGTGAATGGGGTTAACTTTGTGAATTGAATCTTTTTGTTTAAAAGATTAAAAGTGTGGAAATTGTTTAAACCATTGAAGGTTTTTGAAATGAATCTTTTTGTTTAAAAGATTGGAAATGGTAATTTGTTTTACCATTCGAATGAAAAGTTTTAAGCTTTAAGCTGTGATTTAACCGAGACCCCAGTATCCATATGATTTTTAATTGCGCTCGTTATTCGGTTTAGCCGAGAGAGGACCTTTGTGTCATATATCCCATTCCGAATAGTGATACGACGATATGGATAGCATTTGAAGACCGGTGGTGAAGACCGGGTATTTGCGAGAGCGATAGGATGACCTATCGATTGTCTCTGCACTGAGTAGCTATGGTATAGAGATTTCCCAAGTGATGGGAAGTCCGATCAGGATTGTGAATACCCGGATTGCAAGGGCTTCTTTGGAAGTGCCTTCGGTTCTGTTCGAACCCGGAACAGACTTGTATGGATGTGTGTCTGACGTTACACTTTGAGATGTAAAGCTGGTTTCTATCAAATACATTTCTGTTGGTGGCGGAGAATTTATTCTCTTAGCTTAACACCCTTCTCTGAGACGTACGAGCTCAGAGGTTATGTAGTTGATGGTTACTAGTGATATATTCCCAATTTGGTAATGTGGCATACGAAGTGCTGCTGATCATTGGTTGATCAAAGCGTTGCTTTGTGAAAAAGCGTGGCTTTGTGGAAAAGCGTGCTTTGTGAAAAAGCGTAGTCTTGTGGACGAGACTTCGTCGAGCCTCACAACCCGGTAATGGTCGAAACAGGAATGTTGCGACAAAGGTTTGTAGGGGTAGCGCCCCTAGGGTATGTCATTTCCTTCTGGATAGAAGGGTGGTATCATGGTATGGAGCCCAGATACTTACTCATGTGGATACACTTTATTTATTATGTGTGATGTTGGTTATCGAGTGCTCGGATAAAGGTCGGTAACGACCGGGGGATGACATGACTCGTGTGTTAGTTACCTAGTTACAGCTGTACAGCGTGAGGTAGCGTCAGTGTGTTAGTTACCTAGTTATAGCTGTACAGTGTGAGGTAACATCGGCCTTTTGTTTGCAGAGATCCGGTTAGGATCTGGGGCGTCTTTCCAGAGGCGTTTCCATTTCGGTAAGGAAGTTCCTTAGCCTGATCATTTGTTGGAAATCCAAAGAAACAATACGAACCCTGTACGGTTTTAGTTGTATTACCTGCTATGGAATGTGGCGGTAACCTGCTATTGAACGTAGTAGCTATAGTAGGCATACGATGAAATGTCGTATGCTGGCTAAGATTTATATTATATTTTCGAAATGTTTTCACACTATGCACTAGTAATAATATCAAAAGAGTTTTGATTTTGCGTAGTAAGCATGTTTGACTATCATAAGGAGAAATCTTCTCCAATTCTGCGATTGCATTGTGTGTGTGGCGGGAGGCCTTATGGTTGTTTCATTTTCGAAAAGCATTGCGGATTTCAATATTTAAAAGCCTTTGTTGCTTGTTTTAAAGATAAACTGTTTTTGTTGCTCACACCAGTCCCATGACTGACTCGGAGTTTATTGTTCCCTTCCTAAACTCTGGGTGCCCACTATTTTCCACATGGGCAGTCTAGAGTTGGGTTTTTCAGATATTCAGGTTTAGTAGATTATCTGGAGCTAGTTCATTCACCGGAGTTGCTTATCTTGGAGTTTTGGATTCACTCTTGTCTGAAGATCATTTTGGAGTTATCACTTCTATTGATATCGTTCCGCTGCTGATGTTATCTTTTCTTTTTCCGTAGCTATTCTTTGTATCATATCTCTGATGTATATAGATATTCATTGTATCATTGTTGTATATCTATATTCTTTTTCTTTTCCGCTGTGTTGTTTACTTAATAGTGTTATAAGCTCCGGCGAATCGGATTTGGACGGTCGAATCTGCGGCATTCTAGTACAATGTGAAGTACGGATGTCGATTTTCGAACGCGAAAAATCCGAGTCGTTACATTTGGTATCAGAGCTAAGGTTGAACTTTAGCTCAGGAGTATAACACGTTAAGTAGCTCATTAGAGATAGGGTGAAGTATACCCTAGAATGAGTATTCCTCAGATATCCATCCGTATGCCTCAGTAAATTCTCTTACTATCCACTGATAGTAGATATGAGTGCAAGAAGGGGACGAGATAGGGGACAGGGGAGTACGACTATAGATGGTCGATACTCTGTAACAACGAGGAAGCAATCTTTTCTCTATCAATCTCTTTTGTTCAGCATCTCTTCTCAATTCTTCGATAATTTCTGGTAGATCCAGAAAGAAGAAATTCGATATGAATATGGGACATAAACTCCAATTAAGCCAAAATTGTTTGTTTGGATGTATTGATTGCTTTGATTGCTATGGTTGATAGATATACTTTAGTTTTTAAACTAGAAAGTTTTGAAATTGTATCCACATATCTGTCTATTCTTTGGGTCCCGATATGTTCTACGAATGGTTAGTTATCCCTTCGAACTAACTAATGCCACTGCATATTTCGTAGATCTGGATAACCCGAGTATCTTGTGAAGTTTTAAACAGATTCGTTCGTGTATCTGTTATTGATATTCTAATTTGGTAAGCCGAATGCAGAATAGATGTTCAGTTTGATTTGATGAAACATTCTTCATCTATCTTTGTGTCTCCTTGGCAATTTCGAGGACGAAATTCTTTTAAGGGGGGAAGTCTGTAACGACCCCGAATTTTATATAAATTTAAATTAATAATTAAATGAAAATTTTGAATTAAAATTATGAAATTGATCGATTAATTCATTGAGAGTTTCCCCGAATTCAAATAAATTCGGTATAAATCATTTAAACATTAAAATATTGTATGTATATATTTGGGCATATATGAGTAAATTTGAAATTATAAATATATGTATATATATTTGGCTTGAATTTAAATCTTGTATAAGTGGTTTAAAAGATAAGTATATATATATATAAATACAAGACAAGTATTAAAGTTGGAAAGAAAAAATAATAAGACAAGCAAAAACAAAAGAAAAGGAAGCCACAACAATTAATATTGTTCAGCCGAAAGAAGAAAATATATATGAATAAGGTACAACTGATAATAAATGCATGAAGCATTAGTACACTACACAAAAGCATATCAGCCACCAAAATCTAATGTCAACTGAATCAAGGAAAGGAAAATATCTCTGATATTGTACATGGCAATATCATCACCTTGTACAAAAAAAAACATCACTTGTATACTTACTTCCTTACATAGCAACTTCCAATTCAGTTCGTCCTCAAAAACATAGCTAACCAGAAGCTTAGAAAATCTGAAGTAAACGAATCATTTAACTTAAACAAAAATTCAGTTTAAACAATGATACAATCAAAGAGGATTAAAGAGAAAGCTTGCAGTTTCACCAGCCTGTTTCAAATGAAAAGCAGCTCTGTTTTCTTCTGCAAATCAAGGTGAGTAACACTTGTTTTAAATTTTTTAAAGATATTGATCTGTATTGTGATAAGTATGTTTGGTCATAAACATAAATGCTCTGTGTATATTGATTGATGATTGTGGATGTGCAGGCTTTTGTTTATTTTCTGTCTTAAAACCCTGAACATAAGTTGCTTCAAAAATCATTTCTTTTGATTTAAGCATGGTTTTGATTTAAGGTTTAAACAAAATTTGGTTGTTATAGCATATACTAAGTTCTAAAAATCAATTCAAGATAAAACAACCGGTTGAAGTCTCTGGAAAGCCAGAAATCAAGAGCAAACTCAAAATAAGTCAAATTTTAAAATTCTTAAATAACGAATCCAGGCATAGGACTTGAATTCATATGCTTCAAAATGAATTTTAAAGCAATAATCGTGATTTGTCAAGTTAGAATTCGAGAGCAGTTTTAGCTTATTCAAATTTCACTTTTTCGTTGATTTCCGGGGATCTCGTCGTTGAGGAAGGTCTGGGTTCTCAGGGATGGTGGAGGAGTGATCGGTGAGGCTAGGAAAAATATGAGGATAGTGGGTAGTTCAACGTCGAAGCGGCGGCGAACGAATTAAATTCTTAAACCTAGTTTTTTCTGTGCTTAGAGAATCAATCACATGGGCTTGTGGAGTTGATCGAGTGCCGTGGGATTTCATGAGGAGGTAGTGCGATCGTAGTTGAGTTCATGGCCGGAGCTGTCGACCCTCAGGTGGTCGGGGTTGCGAGAATGCGGTGATGACAGGTTTGGGCAGCGATGCAGTTTGTGTTTTCCAGGTCTGAGTGTCGAACTCGATTTCGACTCGAGATGCGGTAGTGGGTTTGGGTGTTTTAGATCATGCCGGAGGATGATCGACGATGTTTTGGAGGCCAGGGTGGTGGTCGGAGTTGGCCGGAGCTACGGTGCACGTGCACCGTGCACTTTTGTATCTGGTCATTTCTTGGGTTGAAGTTTTGGAGTTTGGTCTGGAGACATTCTCGAGTAATTCGTATTCCAGGCTCAAAGTAAAGGTGGTTTGGACTCGAAGCTTTTCAATGTCGCCTCGGGTTGTTTTGTTTGCTACAGTTTTTTTTAAGAAACCTGCTGCCCTGTTTTAAAAATTTAAATAAAATGTAAAAGCTAGTTCAAATGAAAAGCAAAGTTTTAAAACCTAAGTTTAAACCTGGAATCTAAATTTAATATGTATTCCAGATTTGAAATAAATGGAAGATTTAAAATATAAAATGATTTAAACAATTTTAATTGTTAAAGTGTATTTTTTTTTAAAAAATTGTTTTAAATACTTTGATTAAGTAAGAAATGTTTTAACTTAAAGATCAATAGGATTTAATGATTTAGATTCATTAAATTTTTAAGATAATAAAAATGGATAATTAACTTATTTAATTAATTAATGTTTGGATTAGTTAAGTAATTGAAGGTTTAAATTCAATAATTGAGGTTTAAGATTAATTATTAAGGGTTAATTCATAAATGATTACAGACTAATCAATCAAAATGATTAGTAATTTATCGATGTTAATTAACCAGAATTAATAATTCATAAGAAATTAATCTGATTTGAATTAATCGGACATTTAACTGACCTTACTTATGAATGTTTGGATTCTATTAGATGACTTGATTGTTTGATATCCCTGATTTGTGATGCTTTGTGATATACCTTGATTTATGTTGTGCTGAGCTGTGATTTCTGTTTCTGTGATATATTACTATGTGAATATGAAACCCTTGGCCCGTAAAACGACACTTGAATTTCGATGCGACAGGGAGTCGGATTTCAGTTGGTTATCCGAAACCCACATCGAATTGTAATAGTGAATCTTTGTGACTGATAAATTTATTTTATCTATGAATCTGTGAATGAAGATAAGCGTTATGGGTTATACCGCTTATCGATATATCTGTGATGATTGATGTTGCACTATTGTGTGTAAAACCCCTGGACTACACCATACACACACAAATATGGATTTCACGTGGAAATCGGTTAAGTCACAGATAATTTAAATTCAATGTTTTTGAAATTGAAATTTTAATTTCAATTGATTTTGAAATTGGGAATTTGGGTTTAAAGTGAAAAGCTTTTGAAATGGAATTTTAAAGATAAAAGTTATTTCGAATAACTTAATAGAGTTTTGAAATTTAAATAATTTGATTTAAATTTGAATTTAAGTTGAAATTGAATCCTATGATTTGAAACTAAGGATTAAAGATGTTGTACAAGTTATATATGGGTTAAACCATTTTAAAAGTATTAATTTGGGAATTTGAATTTAAATTCAAGGGTTTTAACTCGTGTAAATATAACTAGATTTTTCTGAAACGAAACTATTTGTTTTTAAATAGTAAAAGCTTTCACATAAGAAATGAACTTCCAATTTGTGTTGAAAGAATTTCAAGTTTGAAATGAAATTGAAATGTTTTGAAAACTATGAAATGAGTCTTTGATTTCAAAGACCGGATGAGTTAATCTAACTTGGAATGGAATTGTTTTTGAAAGACTATGAATGAACCTTTGGAAATGAGTTTTGAAAGCTATAAGTTAAATCTTGACTTAAAGATTTAAAGAGTTAATTCAAGTGAAATGGAAATTGTTTTGAAATCCATGAATGAATCTTTGTGAATGGGGTTAACTTTGTGAATTGAATCTTTTTGTTTAAAAGATTAAAAGTGTGGAAATTGTTTAAACCATTGAAGGTTTTTGAAATGAATCTTTTTGTTTAAAAGATTGGAAATGGTAATTTGTTTTACCATTCGAATGAAAAGTTTTAAGCTTTAAGCTGTGATTTAACTGAGACCCCAGTATCCATATGATTTTTAATTGCGCTCATTATTCGGTTTAGCCGGGAGAGGACCTTTGTGTCATATATCCCATTCCGAATAGTGATACGATGATATGGATAGCATTTGAAGACCGGTGGTGAAGACCGGGTATTTGCGAGAGTGATAGGATGACCTATCGATTGTCTCTGCACTGAGTAGCTACGGTATAGAGATTTCCTAAGTGATGGGAAGTCCGATCAGGATTGTGAATACCCGGATTGCAAGGGCTTCTTTGGAAGTGCCTTCGGTTCTGTTCGAACCCGGAACAGACTTGTATGGATGTGTGTCTGACGTTACACTTTGAGATGTAAAGCTGGTTTCTATCAAATACATTTCTGTTGGTGGCGGAGAATTTATTCTCTTAGCTTAACACCCTTCTCTGAGACGTACGAGCTCAGAGGTTATGTAGTTGATGGTTACTAGTGATATATTCCCAATTTGGTAATGTGGCATACGAAGTGCTGCTGATCATTGGTTGATCAAAGCGTTGCTTTGTGAAAAAGCGTGGCTTTATGGAAAAGCGTGCTTTGTGAAAAAGCGTAGTCTTGTGGACGAGACTTCGTCGAGCCTCACAACCCGGTAATGGTCGAAACAGGAATGTTGCGACAAAGGTTTGTAGGGGTAGCGCCCCTAGGGTATGTCATTTCCTTCTGGATAGAAGGGTGGTATCATGGTATGGAGCCCAGATACTTACTCATGTGGATACACTTTATTTATTATGTGTGATGTTGGTTATCGAGCGCTCGGATAAAGGTCGGTAACGACCGGGGGATGACATGACTCGTGTGTTAGTTACCTAGTTACAGCTGTACAGCGTGAGGTAGCGTCAGTGTGTTAGTTACCTAGTTATAGCTGTACAGCGTGAGGTAACGTCGGCCTTTTGTTTGCAGAGATCCGGTTAGGATCCGGGGCGTCTTTCCAGAGGCGTTTCCATTTCGGTAAGGAAGTTCCTTAGCCTGATCATTTGTTGGAAATCCAAAGAAACAATACGAACACTGTACGGTTTTAGTTGTATTACCTGCTATGGAATGTGGCGGTAACCTGCTATTGAACGTAGTAGCTATAGTAGGCATACGATGAAATGTCGTATGCTGGCTAAGATTTATATTATATTTTCGAAATGTTTTCACACTATGCACTAGTAATAATATCAAAAGATTTTTGATTTTGCGTAGTAAGCATGTTTGACTATCATAAGGAGAAATCTCCTCCAATTCTGCGATTGCATTGTGTGTGTGGCGGGAGTCCTTATGGTAGTTTCATTTTCGAAAAGCATTGCGGATTTCAATGTTTAAAAGCCTTTGTTGCTTGTTTTAAAGATAAACTGTTTTTGTTGCTCACACCAGTCCCATGACTGACTCGGAGTTTATTGTTGCCTTCCTAAACTCTGGGTGCCCACTATTTTCCACACGGGCAGTCTAGAGTTGGGTTTTTCAGATATTCAGGTTTAGTAGATTATCTGGAGCTAGTTCATTCACCGGAGTTGCTTACCTTGGAGTTTTGGATTCACTCTTGTCTGAAGATCATTTTGGAGTTATCACTTCTATTGATATCGTTCCGCTGCTGATGTTATCTTTTCTTTTTCCGTTTCTATTCTTTGTATCATATCTCTGATGTATATAGATATTCATTGTATCATTGTTGTATCTGGATATTGTATCAGATGTTGTATATCTATATTCTTTTTCTTTTCCGCTGTGTTGTTTACTTAATGGTGTTATAAGCTCCGGCGAATCGGATTTGGACGGTCGAATCTGCGGCATTCTAGTACAATGTGAAGTACGGATGTCGATTTTCGAACGCGAAAAATCCAAGTCGTTACATGGTTGTTGCCATTTGTACTAGACATATTTTGTATATTGTATATTATATATTATCACTGTGATTCTAACTCTGTGTTCTCTTATATTTACTGTATATTGTGTATTGATATATTCTGGAGGCACACATGTTTATTATTTTGTGTTATTATCGAGTACATATGTATGAGCTTTTTATTCGACGTTTTAATACGTATTGGTGTTAGCCCAAGGGAATATTCACATGTGTACCCTATATCGTCTTGTTCTCTTATTATCTAATAATATTATTTTGTAACACTCTTTGATAGTATAGGTATAGTGGTGGGATGCTACAAGCATATCATTTACCATAATTATTTTGAGCCACCTAGTGGACTTGAAAAACCCAACAAGCAAGGTTCATGTAAGTTTTAAACACCCAACGACCATGAGCCGGGCTTGGGTTATGATTATAATAAATGGACGTGGATCTCAGTTTCAAGCTACCAGGACCGAACCTAATACATTTATAGGTCTAATACTTATAATACTCGTTTCCAAGGTAAAATATAAACAGTACATACTTCGCATATAAACGGTGAAATATTTGGTACAAATTATGTAAATCACCAGATAAGTAGAATATTAAATGTAAATCAAAACATTAAAAATAAAATACCTAGAAAGTATTTAATAATAATGCTGAAATAGTAAATAAGTAAACAAAAAACAAAAAATATACAGTCCTTGTCAAAGTTGGGACTCAACAAGACCTGTTTGTTACTAGTTTCCCAATAAAAATTAACTTTGTTCGTGGATTTCTTCATCAACCTTGGAATCTCGAATTTCTAGACCTTTGGTTACATAGTAAAGGAGGGTACCGTTGTTTAAATTGTGTAGTAAATAAATTGTTAAAAACAAGAAAAGGAGAAATCACGCGATTTTAATAATTCGATCCATAAGTTTTGCATCCATCATGATGACTTTGTCTTTTATTGCTTTATTTTGGATTTATAAAATAATATGCATCTTAATATTAGGGAATTCACATACTCCTTAATTTTAGATGGAAGAAAGTTATGGATAAATGGTTTGGAGGGATGTGTCTAACGTATAGTTGGGACAATGTGTATCAATGGTCCTCTATTCATTCAATAAAGAGAATATTTTTGTTTTAATAAAATAACGATTTTAGTGCAGTTAGGGTATGGTGGATCAGGGCTTCACTCAAACTCCATGTCACATTCTACTCCTATAAGCTCATCTGTAGCGACCCCGGATTTTTGACCCTCGAAAATCGACATCAATACGTTCACTATATAGCTTTCCGAGCAATCGAGTGCCGGACATACCAGATCATTAGAGGTGAAGAAGGAAAGAGGTAAAAGAAAACAGAAACATAAGACACAGAACTCACAATCGCAGCGGAACAAAATATAATATATATATATATAATAACAGATCTTTATACAAAGAAAACTGTAACTGTAATATACATACAATCATCAGAGTACAACAGTCAATAAACCAATCTGGACAGTTATAATAACTTGTCCTCACAAATACTGAACACTCAGTTTAACACACACAGCGGAATATAATCAAGTACGTATAATATGCCTAAGAATCCTCCAGCTCATCTCCTGAGCTCCATAGCATCCTAACCTAAATCTGAAATACTTGGTCTGACCCGAGCATTATAATAAAATAACACCCGAGTCAGTCTGGAAAACCAGCATGAGAAAACACACTCAATTTGAATTAATTACTGTTATCAGAATCCTTTAAAATCAAAGGTATCTCGTAAGACCATGCCACACATAAAAACAACGGGTTTTTACCTTACGATATCCAAAACACTTTTATAGAAAATCCAGTGATATTATAATAGTGTCTAACTACAAATACTTATTAAAATAGCAAAAATTGTTACATTAATTAAATTCCAGCATACTAGGCTCTACAATCAAAACCGTAAAGGCTCGTAGTGGATATTGGATTCCATACAATGACTGGGCTACTGAGGTACCGCCCATCGCAGTACACCTCTAGAAAAATGTGTCGAGATCGTACTTGACGATCCCTGCAAACACATGACCGACCTACCCCTTACTGGATAGTGTCGAATATGTTATCACCCTGAGTGTTCCTACCCTAATCGAGCGCTCTCTTTTCCATGCACAACCATATCCATAATAATAATAATATATCCGTGGGTATCTAGAAAAGTGATAACATACCCTACTTGGGTGCGACCCACTTAGCCCTGCTGCATCTCCCCTGTTTTAGTCATTCTCGGTTGATAAGGCTTGAGGCTACGTTTTACCTTTTGAATAGCATTCATACTTGTAATGCTAACACTGCCTTCCAGACCACGATGCAAATGATAGCATTCATCCATACAAGTTGTTTTGGGTCTGAGCAAATCGAATCTCCTTCAAGATCACCATCTCCATTTTCTTCACGATATCACAATTCGTAACGCACAAATCAGATCGAAGTGGTTTTCAGATAATTAAATTCGATCTCGATCTATTCGAAACAATTAACGAATTTGGCCAGTTTTTATAGTCGGTTAATTAACTATCAAACTCACACACATAAGCAGTCACTAGGCCCAATTTTATAAATCTTTCAAATGTTTCATTCCAAATGTTTTTACAAAGAGATATAATCAAATCTCCTCCAGTATATTCAATAATTGAAAACAATTTCAAATACATATATCCATAACAAGATATTTTAAAATCATAACAATACTTATAAATATTTTCTTCCAATTCTATTTATAATTCAACACTTCAAAAATATTTCTATAATAAAAATCTCGTAGTTAAAATATTTCAAACCCTTCCAGTCCAACACTTAGGAAAATATTAATGACTATATTTTTCCAAATCATTTTATTTCCAATACTAAGGAAAGATTCCATTTATTCTTATTTCAAAAAATCCTTTACGATTTATTCGTAAATTTCCTAACTCATTTATAACTGATATAAGTTCCCGGAAATTCATAAATTAATTTCTTTTAAAATTTCCCAAAATCGATTATACTTGTCTATAATCCCAACTACCCATTTCTAACTTCTTTTATGAATTCTATTTCATTTTCGAAGTTTCTGTAGTTAAACACTTTGGAAATTTACTTAAGTTTCTAGAATTCCATTAAAAGATTTCTCTTACAAAAAGCATATCCGCTAAATAAACCCCATTACAAATCTCAAGAGAATTTATAATTAAATTCCAATTACTTCCAAAACTCTATATATAAATGATTAGTATTTTTAAATAATAATATTTTATTTCTATAACACGTTTAAGTAGTTATTTAAAATATCCAAAAAATTTAAATAAACATTGATGACTCATTTCGAATTCCTTTTTAAATAAACCAATCGATTTACAAAGCTTATTATAGAAATTAAAATTTTTATTTCAATTAATATTAGATATTAGAAAAATTCACTTCCGAAGTATTTCAATACTAACTAGCTTTAAATTACATAGTGTAATAAATAAAATTTTCCTTTTAAAACAAAACTTAACTTTTTAATAAAAATATATTTTTAAAATCCCAATAAACAAATTTCAATTTATAAATCCCTCTCAATTCATAACACATCGATTTCATTTCGATTTCCTAACCATTCTTACTTAAAAATAGAATCCACCTTTTTTTCTCAAAAGCGATTTCCATATCTCGATATAAATTCACACTGTGAATTTATATTCCAATTTATCAACTAATATCGTTTTCCCTTTTTTATAAAGATCGTTTATAAATTTATAAACCCTTTTTGAGTTTCACTTGTATATAAAAAAAATCTCATTTATAAAAGCTTATTTTATAAATCCATTCCTACATAAATCCCATTTATTTTTCAAATTTATATTTAATATCGGTATCAACTTCCTTTCCATAAATCCAGAAATATCATTTAAAAATCCACTGTTAAAAATCCTTTATATTATTTACTTTTAAATCTCTAATTAAAACATTTTATGAATTGTTAAGTATAACTCCAAATCAAATTATTGTTTTATCCAAATCAATTTTCTTTAAAATAATCCAAATTTCGATATAAATATTTTTATATCCAAAATCTCCTTTTAATTCCTTCAAATTCAAAAATAATAATTTATGGTATTTAAAATACCAAAATTAAGGTCAGTTCTACTATAGCATCCAATAATCAAATCACACAACAATCCATAACAGCTTATTTAATCACATCATATATCACTATATATGAAAAACAATCAATATATTTTTGAGGAATCCAGTTGGATCCCTCCAACCTGTTTCCCTGCATCCACAAATGTTATACAACATAAAAATACCAATCCCGCTTCGAGGCAGAATATCGCGGTAATATAGGGTCATCTGCTATTATGCGGGACACATAATGTCTCACCCGCTCCAATAGGCGGGAAATATATCCAACTACTAACATATATCTAATATATATATAATATAATAGCATTCCACTGATAAATATATATCCATTAACCCAATCATCCAATAATTAATTTTTAATTGCTATAAATTAAACCAACCAACCAAATTGAGTGAGATTTACTCACCTTGATTTTCGAATTGCTAATGTTCCAATTCCAAATTTATTCCATTTCGTAGTGTTTGTCGCTACGATCCAACATGACTCGTGTTTGTAATTTTGAACCTTACACGAATAAATTTAAGAATTTTATAAGTTAACAATTTTTACCTATTAATTATACTTTTATTAAATTCAATTGAAATTAATTACTTCTTAATGACTGTAAAATTATTCTACCGAAATCTAAACATACTATTTTAGCTTGTGCTAGTGATAGTATTCTATGCAAGAAGTTTGATCTTATCTAGGCGGATCTTGGACAAGTCTATCTGCATAAGGGAAAAATCAATAACATGCTAGAATCTTTGCAATGGGTATTGCAGTCTTTGTAAATTTTCCATCTCCTAGACCATTCTGAAGATTGTAGCAGGGTTGAATCAGGTCTTCAAGTGCTAATAGATGCTATCCTTTCTTGAAGTTTAGTACATCCCCAGCTGCGTATTGTCAGGCAGAAGTTCGGTACTTGGTTATCGATGCCGTGGGTTGTAGGCTTTTCGCTGTTCAGTATTTATGGAGGAGAATTTTGGAAATCAGACAGCACCACCCCTCACTCCCCCAACCTTCGACTACCACTCATGCCATCGCGATGCACGAACACGAGCAGCCCCCAAATCCTCGAATCGACAGTCGACTATCTCCACGCCATCGCGCCGCTTCCATGATTTCCCCCCGACATCGTGAAGACAAGCATCAACCCAACACAGTCGCTCGTTCACGATTTCCTTTTCGTTTCTTTTTTTATTATATGTTGATTTCGATTTTGAAGAAGGAAGAGGGATTGCGTACGCTGTAACGACCTGGATTTTGGACACCTGTTATTAGGATAATTAACCGATCTTTAATATTGAAATATTAGTTTTATTAGTCAAATAATAATTTTTGATTTATGAAATATATGTATATATATTCTGGAGTCTTTGATTTAAAAATTTAAAAATCTTATTTCTGAAAATAATTTAAATAAACTTCACTTTTTAAAAATAGAATAAAATATATATTATGTATATATATACATAACTTTTGATATAAAATAAAAATAAAATACTAACATTAGAAATGAATGCTTGTAAATAGCTATTTTATGTTTGTATGTTAATTATAGTGTATGTGCAATAATTTATACAAAGAAGTAACTTAGGCATGTTAAAAATGGTATTAGTAGTCAAAAACATATGCATATTGCCAAAGTTATAAGAAAATCTATGTATATATTTACATGATGTATGTATATATGCAAGGGAACATTATGATGAAAATATATCAACTCAAGCAAATAATAAATCTAATCACTCAATCTTCAAATCACATAGGGAATCATGTCAATCTAATTTATCAAATCAAGTCAACATATTTTCAAAAAAACAATTAGAAAAGAAAAATAAAATAAAAATGAAAATGACCTCTTCATGAAAATAGGCTTCAGCCTTCTTACCTTGTTTCCTCTCATATATATATATATATATACACTATGTTATCTTCGCGTTTACATTCTAACATTTCAAACAAAAAAAGAAAAGAGAAGAGAACTGCCATTTTTAAAACCTTAGAGACTAAATACTCAAAGCCAGGAAGTAAATCAAGCACTTAAAAGCCTCAGGAAAGTGAATTAAACAAAAGAAAGCAATCAAAGTGTCATTTTTTAAGCAGGTGAGTAAAACTCAATCTTTTACTTACTAGAGAATCTTGTATGCAATTATATGCTTGTAGTTTGAATGAAACTTTGATTTGTCAAGTATGTATATGCTAACGGTGTCTATACTTTATATATGCATGTCTGGTCATACTGTAGAACCCTGTAGACTCATAGAAGCATGTAAACGGCCTCTGTTTCTTTGAAAAAGATGAGACCTTGTAACTTCAAAAATCAAAATCTCTTTACCTATTTAGTTTTAGCTTATGATTCCAAAAGGAAGATTGGTTGTTTTTGAATGTAGTTTATTTAAAAATTAGTTTCATTTGACGTTATGTAGCATAGAGGAAGAAAAATATTATTTACAGTAAACAACTTAGAGATAAACAAAACTCGAATATAGTAATTTAATCAATTGATTATATGAGTGTGTTTGTTACTGAAAATCGTGATTTTTGGTGGTGGTTTAAAGATTTTTAATTGGATATTGAATGAGCTAAGGGGAGTTGACCAAGAAACTGGTTTGGGTCGATTTCAGGCGGCCGAGGCGATGGGGCGACTTGGCATTGGTTGTGGAGGAGGCGTGGGTGATGGGAAAGCTAGGAAAAATGCTACGACATTCATAGTGGTGTGTGTTGTCGAGTGGTGATCGATTTAGGGTTTTATGGCTTGTTATTGTGTGGTTCAGTTATGGATGAACTACTGCGGCGAGAGGCAGTTATGGAGGTGCGGAATGAGGGAATGGCAAGAGGTGGATGTGGAGGTTCTAGTGGCATTGTTTGGAGGTGATCGGCCGAGTGTGGTGGCGAGGCGAGGAGGAGACGTGGTGATGGGTTGTTCGAGAGTTTGGAGCTGGTGGTTCGAATTTTCGAACCATGGTAGTTTGTGCTTTCTCTGGTGCGTGGTCGTGATGAGAGGACGTGGGAGATGTGGAGAGATGGTCGAAGGCATAGGTTCGGCCTTTGGCGACGTGTGCAGGTGCACGACCAGTTACGTGCACACGAGTGGGAAAAAGGAAAAAGAGAAGAGGGGAGAAATGAGTAGCAGGTGGGATGGAAAAGAAAGAAAAGGAAGAAGGAGCCTGCTTGTTTCCTGAACCGATGTTTGGGCAGGGCTTCATTTAAAAAACAAAAAAAGAAAAAAATGAAGGGGGAAAGTTGGGCCTGAGTTTCTTCATGGAAAACGTGGGCTAGCTTAAATTTTGAAAAGAAAGTAACCTAATGAATGTTATATTTAACACACTCTCTATTTTTAAAAACACCGTTTCCTTTTAAAAAAAACAAATTGACATGAAATCTTTTGCTTGGATAACACAAAATACATACTACACACTCAAGAAATTTAATAAGTAAACATAATACTACAAGTGAGTTAGTAGTATGATTAAAAATAACAAAAGTGCATATCCCATACTAAGTCAAATACCAATGTTTAATGATCATAACAAAGTGCATGAGTCAATGCCCCGACATAAATGGAAAAACTATTTGAAGTACCATCTCTATATAATGATGCAGTGCTATATCGGAATGATAGAACTGCATAATGGAAATAAAATACTAAATGCAATATTAGGAAATCTCCCACATTCCACTTGTGTTATAGATAGCTATGAAGTGTTGCACTACCCGTACTTGACTCTCATCCTAATCATGATAGCACCCAAGAGTTACGAGAGAAACAAAAAAAATTACTTGGATAAGGTAATAGTTTGGTATGAGTGAAATCTGCTCCAAAGTGAAACATACACATACATGCGCGCGCGCGATACACATACATGCGCGTGCGCGCATATATAAATTGAATGTAGAACTCATAAGGCGCTCATATCACTTTCATGTCCAACTGAACACGAGTCTACACTTTTTAGCCAGTCCCATATCACTCACCACCTACATTCAAATATCATATATCTAAAATAAACATAATACAAAGGAAGTGTGGTAAATTATCAGGGGATGAAAGGGACCAACCATAAACATGTCAACATGCATTGCTAAAAGAAACCCAAACTAGCTAAGGTGAACCAAAAAAACTTATAGAGTTTTGAGACTCATGATATATTGACCCTTAAGGAACTCAAAGAAAATCAATGAGACATAGAAATATAAAGTGTCCTTCAACCCTATGTTGAACTCAAGGTTGTAAAAATCGTTAGGTGGAAGTTAAGCAGTAAGCATGGACCTAGGATTAATTGTTTATGTGAGTATTAGTTGGAGATTAATTGAAGCTAGGATTTTTTGATAAACCCATGCATTTTCGATAAAATTTTAGTATTTTGTTTAGTATTCATTGATTAATACTGGAAATTTAGGGGTTTGGATGGACTCGGAAGCAGGCAAGGAGACAAAACTGGTTAAAACTAGCATGTTGATGCTTGTATGAGGCGTCAAAGCTCAATAAGTGCATAAGCAGTGCGTAAACACCTATTAGATGCCTATATTATGGGTGAGTTTAATCTAGGTGAATTTAGGTGGATGACTAGGTGTAAGCTTCGTCTAGTGCTTAGGCGGGACCTAGGTGGAGTCCTAGAATGATTTTTACAATAATGATTGAACTATGTGAAAGACATTCGGTCCAACCACAATGTAACCCCATTTAACTAAATTATCAATCACCATACCAAGGGTCATGAAGTATCATGATTCATGACTAGCAAATTGCAACATCCCTCATTTTGAGATTCAAAAACGAATACCATAGTGTTTTAGTCAATCTGATCTTATTTTCAAGCGCTTCAGCTATCAAGATACACCACAAAGACAAAATATAATATATAACTTAAATATTACATGATTGATATATGAGCGTACCACCATGAATGATCAGAGTTTATCTTACAACAATTTTATATAACAAAAATTAATAGCTTAATAATTCTACCTTCTACAATTGTCTCCTTTGGCTATTCATAAAAAACCCATTAATCCTAGATCTGTCAACCATAAGCCTATTTGAATGAGTACCCAAAAGTTTACTGAAAAAACATAAACTTTGAGTCAGACATAAGCATGGTATAAATAAAATTAGCCATAATAATTCATAGTAATAAAAGATACATAATGAGACCATGCTATGGAGTGGAGCTGGTTTTCCTCTCACTAGCGTTCGTATATTTCAAATAAGTTAATTATATACATAATACAAGTTCACTCTACCTTTATATAAGGTTAATGTGTACAACGTCCATACATACACAATTTACTTGTCCTAAGGTTACTTATCTTTCACCATGGTGTAAAAAATATTACAAACATTCTATAATTTGTCTATGTATTAAATCATTTATCTTAATGTGTATTACTTACGAAGGTTAGTAACACTTACCTTGGTAATACACTTGGTCTTCTCTATTTTTACATAGTAAAGGTCGTCCATCTTGGCATATACATTGTTTGTAATCGTTCATAACTCTCATGAAGGTTACTTTCATTTACCTTGTTGTTTTGTCCTCATGGGGGTTAATATCATTCACCTTAATGTTAACCATAATTAATATCTATCACTCAAGGAGTTTACAATCATTCACCATAGTGTTTACTTTTAGTTCTATCATCCACCTCAGTAATTTGACCTCGCAGTGGGATGTCATCCACCTTGGAGTTTACCTTTTTCTCACTATCGTTGTTAATATCACCTCACGAAAGTTACTAACATTTGCATAGGTGCTTACCTCATCTAGGTAATCACCCTCATGAAGGTTATTATTATTCATTTAAGTGTATGTTTCCCTCACGGCGGTTACCATTATTGACCTCGGTGTTTACCATAGTTATTCTTAGTAGCTTGCTTACATTAAGGTTACTATCATTCACATCGATGCTAACCTGTAACACCCCCTTCATCATCAATGATAGAGATAAGGGTGTATCTTATGGATAATTATATAATTTTTACAAGCTTACTTACATGAAGGTTACAATCATTCAAATTGGTGCTTACCTGTGATGCCTCCTTCACCATCAATGATAGAGTTAAGGGTATGCCCTATGGATAATTATATAATTTGCTTATATAACTTAACTCTTATAGTAAATCTTATTTGAAATAAAGTAAGTTTTACTTTTATTTTCTATTGTATATATTGTTACATTGGGATATAATTAATGTTTTAAATACATTAAATATATACAAGTAGAATATCCTTAGAAAAATTGTTTAATCGATTGCAATTACGAATATGTTCATAACTATGAGCTTTGAATCATATAAAAAGAAATACTTATCCATAAATGTTCCTAGTCAAGATGTATTGAGAATGAGATATCGATATATCCATTGAGACTAGTGTATGTAATGTTGTTCATATGATGGACGATGATTACTTATGACTGTTGATGGCACTAAGGGGGTTGCATGCATGCGATTGTTTGGAACAATTGCAGAATGACCGACCATGAGTCTTGTATAGGTTTAAATTCAAATAAAGATCTCACGCGATGATGTGTAGTTGTCTGATAACTTGAGAATACCATGAATCTTAATTGTAAAAATTATAGTTTGATAATGGTCAGTCACACATCAACAAAGACTCTGTTTTAATGTCATAGTTGGATATAAGTTGAACAACTTGAAGTGAACCACTTGAACTCCACAATTCATGTAATTACACTTTTCATTTTATTATGATATTTACACATTAAATTGCTAAATAAAAGTCTAGTTGGTAACCGTTGCTTTTTCATAGATTTTATTCCAAACATAGAAAGGCAGCTTGTCTAAAAAGAAAATGTTTAAACTTTAAAGCATTTAATAATAATACTATTGAATTATCCAAGGTTTTACTGGTCCAACTATAATGGATTGCTTTTATACTGTTTATTAACCACTAACAACATAAAAGTTGATTAATTTTCCATCTAATTGTAACTAATATTTGAAAGTACACATTTTATCCATTGTCATTTCAATTAATAAAGAAAATTAGTACGAAATATGTTACGTTTATATCATATATATTTGAATAATAACATATCCTAGTCTTTTCTTTGAGACAAGTTTGTTAACACCCTTATTAAAGTTTGAAAATCATAAAACACCGCCCTCGGTTAAACTATCTAAACCTGCATCTACTTTTGAAATTACTAGTTCCAAATTACCCTCAAAACCGTAAAACAATACATTATAACATCATTTTCTCGCTATTTTATTTAATCTTCGATGATTAACAACTAAATCAAAAAATATTAATAAGAAACAATCATTAAAAACATAAAATCTGATAAAGTATAAAGAGATATTAAATTGAAATTAAGAAAAAATGTAGACAATGCAAGTATGGAAATCTGCTCAACAAGGAAAGTATGGAAAGAAAAGGAAAATTCTAATTTGGTTTTAGGAACGAGTAAATCCTAGTTTTCAGAAAATTCAAGAAAGGGGCGAGATTCTTTAAATCAAGAAAGGTTTGAATTCGAAAGCAGCTTTCAGGTAAATAATTCAAAAAATCCTATTTAGATAGAAGAATCGAAAAACGCTTACAATAATACAGTTTTAGAGAAATTCCATTTCTTTGAAAGTATAAGAAAATATCCAAGTGCAAATAAAATGTCAAATATTTTGGAAACACTTAGGAAGTAGAGAAAATGGAGATTACCCTACCACAAGCGTCACTAATTAACAATGATGATCAAGTAAATAATGTTACTGTAGCCATTCAACCAGTATGGCAAAGCCACAATGAAAGCTTTACTGAATGGAATGGCTTAAATGGCATAATCAACAACAATTCAGAAGCTGTGCAAAAGAATTTAGGATATTATAATGTTTATTTCATTGAGCACCCCCCAAAAGGCAGCTCAAGTTTAGTTACAGATAATAGCAATACAAAAAAGAGTCTAGGCTTAAATTAGGTTAGCATGGCCACTATTGGCTTGCAAAAGGCTACTGTATCCAACCTAGAAATATTGATTGAGAATGCTGCCAAAGTCTATCTTCTACCTCCTCTCCTGTGAACAACAAAAGGAAAAAGAGCAAGAAAAAAATCATACAAGATATTATGGGTAGTAGTAGCGAGGATAGTAAAAGTTATAAGAATTTTAAGGAAAAATTTATCATTAAAAATCCAAAATGTGAAGAGTATCTCAAAATTTGTGACAAGAAGGACTGTAAAAGAAGAGGAGCAAAAACTTTTGAGAATATAGAAGTTAGCAGTTCCACTTTCTCATTGTAGCTGCTTATAATATCCTTTAAGTGTCCTTTATAATAATTTTTATATATGTCTATTGTTGCTTAGAATATTAAGGAATTAAATTCCGTGGAAAGGAAATCAGACCTTTCTAATTTGCTAGTTTCGTATAAACCTAACATTGTTGGCATACTTGATCACAAACTTGATGATCATAATTTAACTGATTATCAAAAGAGATGCTTAAATAATTGTGTTGTTGTTAATAACAATTCAATGGGGGTAATGGTTGAATAATAGTAATTTGGGACCCAATATTTGGAAATTATATCAACACTTTTTAAATTTACAATACATTCATTGTAAATTTACAAATAAAGGAGGTTTACAGTTAGAAGTAATCTTTGTATATGCTTTAAGTATTGAAAAAGATAGATTATTGTTATTGAATCACTTGGAGATTTTCATTAAAAAAATTGTTAACCCATGGATTTTAATTGGGGATTTTAACATAGTAATGCATGCATCTGAAAAAAGGGAGGACTTCCAATCCCTTCTAAAAAATTGGAATTTCTCTCTAATTTTATGCTAAAAACAGGTTTAGTTGAACCTACAATAATGGGAAACAAACATACTTGGAAATTCTGAGAATTTAGAAACATGCTTTGCAAACTTGATAATATTTTTGTTAATTAAGCTTTTATTAATCTTTTTCCAGATTTCAAATGTAATACTTCATCACAAGCAACAAGTGATCATACTCCATTACAATTAATATTTTGTGACACCCTGGGATTTTTTTGGAAATAAATACGAAATATAATTAAAAGATAAGAATTAACCTAAAACGAGAATTTTCACAACGTTCGAATTTGACTATAGGACAGACCATTGTATCCGTAGTAATTTTCTGGACAACTTTCGTATATAACTTGTGGAAATCCGAGCTAAATGAAAAAGTTATAAAGGATTGAACAAATAAGAGATTGAAAAGAAAAATAGAAAATAGAAAAAATAAAAAATTAACTAGGGCCAGGTCGACCCAGATGGACCCAGGTCGATAGTGGAGGTCGACCTAGTCCAACGGCGGTCGACCCGACCCATGGTCGATCGTAGGGTCGCGACGACCTGGGGACGATTTGTTTCGTCGTGCGAGATCGTTGCGTGCTAGCCACAGTTTCAGGGATGAATGAGATGATTTTGGACTGGATCTCACGGTAATGAGTTGAGGTGTTCCCTTATAAATTGATAGCCAGGGTTAACCTAAAACTTAATTCTCTCCATTACAGCGAAGCTCTGCCAAAATAAAACCCTAAACCTTACTTTCCCAGATCAATTTCTAAACCCCAATTCTATTCTAAATCTCAATCTAAATTGGAGAAGAGATCTAAGTGGATTTAGGGGAGAAAGCTTGCGGCGTCTGAGGAAAACCTAAAAGCTTAGGACAGAGGTAAGTGGGTATATATTTAATAAGTTAATTAAATTAATTGATTTGAATTTATGCCCTATGCTGATTTAACTGTTAACTCTGGTATTAATCCGTTAATTTATTAAATTGGAAATATGGAATAATGGATCTTTTTATCTAATTACAATTGACATATGTAAGTTGTAAAATCATAAATCATATGCTAAAACTGGATTAGCCCCATTGAAATAAGAATCAAATGGATTATGTCTAATAATCGAAATGGGTTATGTTTGATAATTGCAATGGATTACGTCTGGTAATTAAATGAAATTGATTAATTTACTTAAAACAAGTAAATTGAAGGATATTTGGATTATGTCTAAAAATAAAATGACATTATTAACTTACTTAAAGCAAGTAAATCGAAAGATGTCTAGATTGTAGGAAATTGAGCTAAGACTAGCAAATGTCAACTGTCATAAGTCACTTTAGACTTAGTAGGTTGTTTAGGGCCTTGAGTTGATAGGGGTATGAACTTTATTGCTCTCTAAATTGCTTGACTATTGTAGACACATTTAGGTGTTCTAATTTGAGATGGCGGACTTAGTTCACGTTTTCGTATCATAGAGCAGGATGTAGAGTGTCGTTAAGATATGCAACTTATATTGAAAAGGTGCACACAAGTGATGGGATCGAATTACCGGTCGTTAGTTGAGGCTGTTGGGATCAGATTTTCGGTCATTAGTCGGGGTGCTGGGATCGAAGACTGGATCATGGACATTCCCTGTGGGCTTATATGGGCGTAGACGCTAAAAGCTAGGTGGTGCTCAGTATTAGGCGGAGTTAAGCATAGTAACTCCTTAGAGTGCGTAAGAGGTATTTTGCTACTAGGATCGAGGGGTTGGGCACGGGTGCATACGATGAGTAACTATGCGAGTTTACATGCGTGTTCTTCATCTCTGGGCCTAGTGTGAGTTAAATTGTGGTAGTAGTTTCCCCAAAACTTGATGGTTATTCAATGAAATGCAATCTGTTTTTATCCCCTTGATGTTTGACTGATGACTGTTAGGTTGGTGACTTTAGGCTTGTGACCTTAGGTGCACTCACACTGCACACACACCCTATATCACGTAGAGTATACATGAAGTCAGTTCTATTTAATTTCCTTTTTAGTCTTATTCTCATTTACCAGACTTTATGTCTAACCCATTCTATTTTTCCCCATCACAAGTGGACAGAGTAGCCGTTGACAGGTCCATTGCTGCCTTTAGATTATCGTGCCTGGAGTCTAGTTCTATTTTATCCTTTATCATATATTTCCTATCAGTACATTTGCACTTTCAGTATTTTTCTTATGAGAGATTATTTACATGATACTCTGATATTTTATATGTACCGATGGTTTTCTAAGACTACGATACTATGATATTTTGAGACCGGATATTTTGATGCTTTTGAGATTTTTATTACTGTTATTATGAAATTATCCATATATCTGATATTATGTTTCCACTGTGATCATATTTGGATTAGATAGATTATTTCTCCATTGATATCTTCGTCTGTGTGATACTACTTTTTCTTTAAACAGATGATTCGTGTTTCTTAAAATAGCGGTGTTTGGCATATTAAGGGATGCAGGTGTCACATGTGGTATCAAAGCTTAGGTTCGATATTCCTAGGGATAGGAGCATCTTTGACCTATATATATATGATTTTAAAAAGAGAAATGATTTTTGAATTTTTTTTCAAAATGGGTTTCCAAAGTGTGTGTGTGTGTGTGTAAGTATTTTTGGAAAATGTTGTCAAGAATCCCTCAAATTTGTGCTTATGCTTATTTCAATTCCTACATGTGCTGTCTCTTATATTAAATCTTATTTGAGCTATTTGTAGAAGTATCCGATTTGATCTTTACTATTTATATATAAAGATGGCTGATCCTATAGGATCTCGCTCTACCAACATCCCTAATATTCCAAGCATGAACATGCTCATTTAGTTCCACTGTTACTTTCAGCCTAGGGGATCGATTGAGCATCCGACAAGAGATCCCGTGGAGGAGGCGGTTGGTGGGGTCCGTGTCCACCCACCTATCATTCATGACTTTGCTAAGCTATGCAAGTACTTTTCCAACTTGAGTGGTAAGCCATTCTTATGCACTGAGACTTTTATTGATGCTAGAGCTTGGATCTATAGTCGTGAGAAGATATTTGGACATATGGGTTTGGCAGATGAGTTAGGAGGCAGCTTGCTACCTGGCAGCTAAAGGGAGAGTCTCTCAATTGATGGGAGGTTGTTGAGGCTAAGACTGGTGGTGGTATTGTGACTTGGGGAGAGTTTAGGCAGAGGTTTGAGATGAAGTACTTGTCGCAGACTGAAGAGGGAGTTATGCTAGAGAAGTTTATAAATATGAAGTAGGGTGATTTTTCAATTAAAGAATATGTTAATCAGTTTAATGAGCTTGCGAGGTTTGGAATGGAGTTGATCAATACCCTATATAAGAAGATGCTCAAGTTTGCTAAGGGTTTGAATTGGCCACTATAGGGCTAAGTAGTGAGTCATATTCCTATGGGAGCTACTTATGAGGGTGGACCTCCACCTAAAGGGAAGATTTAGAAGGAGTTGAAGTGTCATAGGTGTGGGAAGATAGGGCATCTTGTTAAGGAGTGTTCACTACCGAAGTCGAAGTGCTTCAATTTTGATCAGGTTGGGCATATTAATAAGAATTGTCCAGCACCACCCAGAGCTACTTCTTTGGTTTTTGCTCAGGTGATCCAGGCATATGCGGTGGAGGTTGTTCCCATTTCCAATGTCCATCCAACACTGGATAAAGGGAAGAAGGCAGTAACTGAAGGTGTGTTATCTCTATCTGGTCTTTCTGTTCATACTTTATTTGATAATTGGGCATCTCATTCTTTTATCTCTAGTAGACTTGTTGATGACTTGCACTTAGACATTAGTATTGTGACAGACCCAATAGTTATGTCAAATTCCATAGATGGATCGACTTATTTGTCTATGATATATCGGGATTTGAGGTTGATGATTCTGGGGGTCGAGTTAAGTGCGATGCCTATTTACTGGGGTTCTCTGGGTTTGGGTTGATACAGGGCATGGATTTGATGTCTTTGTATGGGGCTATACTGGACTGTGATAGGAAGGCTGTTAAATTGGGCACTTGTAGCGGGCATAGCTTATAGGTTTTCTATGATCCGCGAGGATAAGTTATGTTGAGCGATCTTTATTCCTTAGACCTACGACATGATGAGCCTGTTTCTGTCCCAACAGTTAGGGATTTTCTAGATGTATTTTTTGAGGTTACTGGTCCCCTGTTTTAGAGAGAGATCGAGTTTAGGATCTGTCTTGTAGAGAATGCTCGATCAGTTGCTATGCCTTTAAGGTATATGGCTCTAAGGGAACGATATGAGTTGAATGAGCTATTGGAGAAGGGTTTCATCATTAGGATATTTTCGAGTGGGGGTGTCGGTTTTCTTTGCCACCAAGGTGGATGGTTCCCTTAGACTCTGCATCAATTACCACAAGTTGAATAAGCTGACAAAGAAATATTACTATCCTTTGCCAGCATAGATGATCTCTTCGATCGGCTGGTTGGAGCGAGATTATTTTCCTAGCTCGACTTAGCTACAGGTTTCCATCAGTTCAGAGTGGCTAAGGATAATATTTATAAGATTGCATTTAGGACTCCTAAAGGGTTATATGAGTGGTTAGTCATGCCTTTTGGACTAACCAATGCTCCCGCTTATTTTGTTGATTTGATGAGCCAAGTGTTTAGGGAGTTTGCTGAATAAGTTTGTGGTGGTATTTATGGATGATATCTTGGTATACTCAAGGAGTAGGGAGGACCATGCTTTGCATCTAGAAGAGGTGCTTTAGACCCTTCGAGTACATAAGCTTAAAGCTAAGTTTTCTAAGTGCCACTTTTGGAGAGATGAGGTTCTCCTTTTTAGGCAACGTTGTTTCAAAGAGTGGTTTGGATGTGGATCCTAGTAAAGTGGCGGCAATAGATTATTGGCATGTCCCAAAGCATGCCATAGAAGTGAGGAGCTTTCTCGGTCTCGTGGGTTATTATAGGAAGTTCATTAAGGACTTTGCTATGATATATGCCCGAATCAACTTGTCTCACCAAGAAGAATCAAGCTTTTGCATGGGATGCTAAGTGTGAGGATGCTTTCGTTAGGTTAAAGGAATCTTTGACTAGTGCAGCTGTATTATTGTTACCTTATGGGAGTAAACCATTTATGGTTTATACTAATGCTTATGTTACGGGACTAGGAGCAGTGTTGATGCAGGAGGGTAGAGTGATATGCTATGCTAGTAGGCAGTTGAAGACTCATGAGAGGAGCTACTCGACCCATGATCTTGAGTTGGCAGCTATAGTCTTTGCTCTTAAGTCTTGGAGGCATTATGTTTTGGGAAAGAGATTTGAGCTTTACACAGACCACAAATACTTAGGTACTTATTCTTCTTAAAGGACTTTAATTTGAGGCAGCAAAGATGGATGGAGTTCTTAGCCTCATACGACTTTGAGATTTCTTATACCCCAGGTAAGGGGAATGTGGTAGCGGATGCGTTGAGTAGACAGAGAGCTATACCGAGTCCTTTATTTTTGGAGTGGAGACATTTGGAGTATATTTGCACCTTTAATTTAGGCACCATTCAATATTACCCTTGGATTATCAGTAGTCCTAGATGTTCAACCGGTATTGATGGAGAAGATTGGAGCTAGGCAGAGATAGGATAGTGAGCTGATAGATCTTTTGGATAAATTAGGCAGAGGGGACTCATCGAGTCATCTTAGGCGTTATGCCATAGACTCGAGGGGATGGTTATAAAGAGATGGTAGACTATGTGTTCCTCATAGTGTGGATTTAGTGAATGCAGTATTGGTGGAGTCTCACCACTTTAGGATGGCCATTTATCCCGGGGGAGATAAGATGTACCAGGATATGAGGAGAGTTTTCTTTCGGTCTGGGATAAAGAGGTAAGTAGAGGAGTATGTAGCTAAGTGTATGACTTGCCAAAGGGTGAAGGCAGAGCAGAAAAAGCCTAGAGGATTGTTACAGCCATTCGATATCTCACGGTGGAAGTGGAAGAGCATTTATATGGACTTCATAAATGGATTAAGTAGATCTAGGAGAGGGAATGAGGGCATTTTAGGTGGACAGATTGACAAATGTGCTCGTTTCATACTTGTAAGGAGCACTAGGATAGCAACTTCAGGAATTAATTGAAACTTTATCATGGGCTCATTGGTGGCTTTATATGTTAGAGAGGTAGCTAAACTTCATGGAGTACCTACCGGTATAGTTAGTGATAGAGACCCACCCTTCACTAGTGAGTTTTGGAGGGGTCTATAGGAGGCTTTAGGGATTGAGTTGAGCTTGAGTACAACATACCATCCACAGACTAACAGTCAGATAGAGAGAGTGAATCGGGTTCTGAATGATTTACTTAGGATGTGTATCATTGATTTTGGAGGCTCCTAGGAGTATCATTTGCCACTAGTAGAGTTTGCCTATAATAATAGCTACTAGGCTAGCATAGGGATGACACCATTCGAGGCTTTATTTGGCAGACCTTGTAGATTACCATCATGTTGGTGGGACACTACAGATAGGATTATCTTTAGGCCTAATATGATCAGGGAGACTTTAGAGAAGGTGGACTTGATTTGGAAGAGGATGAAAATAGCTCGGGATCGATATAAGTCTTATGCATATACGAAGCATTCTGAGTTGGAGTTTGCGGTTGGGGATATGGTATTTGTGAAGGCTTTACCCTTGAAACATGTGATGAGATTTGAAAGTTAGAGGAAGCTAGCTCTGAGGTTTATTGGACCCTTTTCGATTATGGCTAGGACTGGGAGATTGGCTTATAGAGTTAGATTTCGGAGAAGTTGGTTAGAGTTTATGATGTTTTCCATGTTTCGCACTTGTGAAAGTGCTTGCATGATTCAACTGTTGTAGTAGAACCTAGTAGTTTGAAGGAGGTTGAGGAGGAGTGGGAGTCACTTGTTCGTCATGTACCTACTCACATTTTATAACAGGCATTAAGCGGCTCTACAATAACGAGATCAGATTAGTTAAGGTTCGGTGGGGAAATGACCCAACTGAGAGTACTTAGGAGCCCGAGGAGAGGATTCGAGCTTCTCACCCATAGCTCTTTTCTAGTACGTCCCACAGTGTGATCTTTCTTTGGCTGTAACCCTTAGGTAGAACCTTGGAGGGGAGGGTAGACTATATTAGGTAGAGACCGATAGATGATAGGTATGTTTGTAAATATGTCAATGAGAAATGTTATGGTTGATGGATGCTATTAGATATACATGGGTGCTTATGGATGCAAGCGGTCACATTGGATGCACTAGGATATTGAGTCCCTTTAGCACACACATTCATACCTTATGCATATTGTTTGCTAGTTTTGGTTGTTATCCATGGATGATTTTTGCATATGGATGTTGCATTTGGATGTATGGCCTACTAAAACCCAACATGCCCAGAAGATAAGTGTAGCCGAGAAGCGTATGCTGCAACGGAGCTGCGGTCATACAAAAAGAGACTGAATTATAAATGATGACATACGTGATAAATTTGGAGTGGCACCAATTGAGGAGAAGCTAGTCTAACACCGCTTAAGATGGTTTGGACATCTCCAACGGAGGACTCCCGAGGCACCGGTGCGCATTGGGATTATAGGCCGCGTCGAATGCTCAAAGAGAGGCAGAGGTTGACCAAGGTTGACATAGTATGAAGTAGTAAAAATGGACTTGAAGAATTGGAATATATCCGAAGAGCTGGTGTCAGACAGAAGTGCATGAAAGTTAACGATCCACGTACCAGAACCATGAGCTTGGAGTTTTTTTGCTTAGGGTTTGTTTAGGGGTAGTGTTATAAGTTTTAGATTATAGGACTAGTGAATATGAGCCTAAGACGTAGTGTTTGGCCTTCGGTCAATATTACTATTAGTACCATTATTACTATTAGTATTATTATTATTATTATCGGCATGGTTATATATATATATATAATTTTTATCTTTATGTTTATTTTGCTTAGTTACTATTATTATTAGTTGTTTACTTAGTTGACTTTATTTTATTATTATTATCATGGTTATTATTGTTGTTGTTGTTATGACTTTTAAATTGACTTTGTCATTTAGTTTTGGATTCCATCTCTAGCCGACCCCAACATGTTTAGGAATAATGACTTAGTTGTTGTTGTTGCTGCTGCATACATTTGGATGCATGACATATGCATATTTGCATAAATAGGAGGTCGATTGAATTAGTAGACAGACTACTATTTTGCATTAGTTTAGGTTCATATGCATTCCACGTTGCATAATTACATAATTGCATTAGAATTTATAAGTACTGTGGTTTCCATGGATGATGGATGAGTAGATGGATGTAGACTTTGATTGCTAGTTGTTATTTGCATTCTTCTATCCTTAGAGATTTTGGGGATGAAATCCTTTATGGGGGAGGAGAATGTAATGCCCCGGGATTTTTAGAAATAAATAAGAAAACGTAATTAAAAGATAAGAATTAACTTGAAAGGAGAATTTTCACAAATTTCCGAATTTGACTACGGGACTTGCATCCTTTTATCCGTAGTGATTTTCTGGACAACTTTCATATATAATTGGTTGAAATCCAAGCCAAAATGAAAAGGCTATAAAGGATTGAATAAATAAGAAATTGAAAAGAAATATAGAAAAAAGAAAAAAGAAATCAATTAGGGCCAGATAGATCCAGATGGACTCAGGTCAACCGTGGGCGGTCGACCTAGCCCAAGGGCAATCGACCGGACACATGGTCGATCGTTAGGTCGTGGCTACCTGGAGACAATTTGTTTCATCGTGCGAGATCATTGTGTGCTGGCCATGGTTTCAGGGATGAACGAGATGATTTTGGGTTGGATCTGACGATAGTGAGTTGAGGTGTTAACCTAAAACCTAATTCTCTCCATTGCAGCAAAGTTCTGCCAAAACAAAACCCTAAATCGTAATTTTCCAAATCAATTTCTAAACCCCAATTCTATTCTAAATCTCAATCTAAATAAAAATAAGATCTAGCAATTGGAGAAGAGACATAAGGGAATTTAGGGAAGAAAGCTTGTGACATATGAGGTAAACCTAAAAGCTTAGGACATAGATGAGTGGGCACAGATTTAGAAAGTTAATTAAATTTATTGATTTTAATTTCTACCCTATGCTGATTTGACTGTTAATTCTGGTATTAACCGTTATTTCTGATTTTAATTTCTACCCTATGAGATTATCCATATATTTGATATTATGTTTCCGCTATAATGACGTTTGGATTAGAGAGATTATTTCCTCCTTGATATCTTAGTCCCTGTGACACTATCTTTTCCTCAAACCGATGATCCATGTTTCTTTATATTCCGGTGTTTGGCATGTCAAGGGATATAGGTTGTCACATTTTTTCTTGTTTCCTGGAGATTTAACTAGGCAACCAGTGCTCGGCATCAGGTAGCACTCGGCGTCAGAGAGTACTCGGCATCTAGGAGTGTTCGGCGAAGTACCAGGCTTCCTAGTGGAACTCAGCGTCATAGAATGTCCAGCATCTAGGAATACTCGGCGAAGTACACAGCATCCATAATGTTCGGCATACAGAGCGCTCGGCATCAACCAATACTCGGCAGCAAGAGTGCTCGGCATACAAGAGTGCTCGGCATCAAGACTGCTCGGCATACGAGAGTGCTCGGCATCAAGACTGCTCGGCATCAAGACTGCTCGGCATACGAGAGTGCTCGGCATCAAGACTGCTCGGCATACAAGACTGCTCGGCATACAAGAGCGCTTGGCAGCAAGAGTGCTCGGCATACAAGAGTGCTCGGCATCAAGACTGCTCGGCATACGAGAGTGCTCGGCATACAAGACTGCTCGACATACAAGAGCACTCGGCATCAAGGAGAACTCGGCAGCATCTGGAGTTCGGCATACAGGAGTACTCGGCGTAGTACTCGGTAGCATCAGGAGTACTCGGCAACAAGAGTACTCGGCATCTAGAAGAGCGTTCGGCTTCGACTGACAAACATCCTGCACTTCCCAAACATCAACCACATCGTTCGGCATAGAAGGGACTGTTCGGCATCAGGGCGCTCGGCACATCTGGTTCGGCATACAGCGACCACTGTACTGGGGCTGGAGCGTTCGGCTATCCAGCCCACTTGGGAAGTCCAACCCATATTTGCCTATAAATAGAGGGGCAGGGTCATAGTGAAATGGATCCTTTTTTGGGAGAGAGAACACTGGGGAGACTCTGCCATTTTCAAGACTCATCTTCTCTACTTAACAACTTCATTCAAGAATTTGATTCACGAATTGTATTTGTAATCAACTATAAAGAAGATCAATAAAGTTTAACCTCAAAGTGGACGTAGGCAATTACGCTGAACCACTATAAATTTGGTGTTCTTACTTTCTGCAGTTAGATTAGCATTGTCTTCTCTGTTTAATTTACTTTCATCACTTATATCTCTACACAATCTTTCTCTACGAGGTTAGTGACCAATTTTGGTGCTAACACTTTGGTGCTTTCATTGAGAGTTGAATTCTCAGACCTCAAGGATCTGCTTTGAAGCTACTGGATTGAACAAATCCCCCAAAGAAGATCCGACTCACTGATAGGACATCCGTTGATTCTACTCAGAGTTCATACCGATAACTCTACAATGGCAAGACCACGTACCAGGTCAGCTTCTCATAATGCAGATGCCCACGAAACTGCTAGTGTGCAACAAGCAGGACCTAGCAATCAACCAGCGATTCCGAGTGCAGGAATTGCCGCTCAAGAACAGACTCCAGTTGTCACCAGAATAGAGTTCAATGACTTGATGAGAGAACTCAGGGAAAGTAGGAGACAACTAGGAGAGCAGATGCAAGCTAACGCCAACCTGATGGCACAACTCACTCAACAGCAACAACAGAATGCTGGGGGCAATCCCGCTCCTTACTCTTCATCTGACAGTTCAACTTCCTCTGATGAACCTCCCAGGCGCAGACGCCGCAAGACTGATGCTGCACGAGCAGAAGCTGCTGTTCAAACAACTGGAGACCGTGACCAAGCAAGAGCTGGAAACTTCAGGACCGGGGTACAGATGGAGGACAGAGGCCCGGATCATCAAAATGCTAACGATGTCGAATCTCAAGACGCACGATTGGTAGATCGCCAGGAGAGGAGGCATCAGCATGGACAGTCGCGTAGAACAGACACCAACCTTCCACCTTCCATACAGAAACCAGATCTGATAGCCATGATCAGGTAGTTGATGAAGGAAAATCAGGGTTTATAGAATGATGATTGGGGAGTGTCAAGAAGTCATACTCCATTCACGGATGTTGTGTTGCAAGCGGCGTACCCCAGGAAGTTTAGTATGCCTACCATCCCTGCGTATGAAGGGAGACTGACCCCAGACAGCACGTCATGAGGTACGAATGGATGATGGATTCAGCTAGAGCGAATGATGCCACCAAGTGTAGGTGCTTTCCGATTACTCTATCTGGGATCGCTACTATGTGGTTCACCCGACTTCCTCCGCGATCCGTATCAAATTTCGAGGAGTTGGCAAAGAAGTTTATTGAGCAGTTCAGGATACACACTACGCGCCCAAAGGACGTGATGTCTTTGTCAAGTGTAATCCAAAATCCCGGGGAGTCGTTGAAGGAATATTTGCAAAGATTCCACGTTGCAGCAACTGAAGTCAGTAATCCCAACGACCATGCAATTCTAATGGCTGTAATGAGAGGTGTGGATCCAGACTCTGAGTTTGGAGACTGGCTGGCAGGAAAACCTCCGGCTATGCTAGAGCGTTTCTACTCAAAGGCACACCAGTTCATAAGAAGAGAGAAAGCTAGGTGGGTACGACGGGATAAGGCGCCAGGACCTGTCCAAGAATCAATAAAGAGCAACATTGCTGTGAAGCAGTCTGGAGACAGCTCGGGTAAGGTCCAGGTCAATGTCCAGAACAAGCCTGGGCAACCCAAGGAGTCCGGAGGAAGGAGTCAAGGGAAAAGAAAAGAAGTGGGGAAGTGGAAGTCGAGAATTCCAAGCTACAGCGAGTATACTCCGCTGAACGCGCCACTTGAGAACATTTACCTATCCACCTGCAATACTTTTCAATACAGAAAGCCACGTCCGAAAGAATCAACCGAGGAACAAAAATGGACCGAGAAATATTGTCGCTTCCATGAGACTTATGGGCACAATACGGAGGAGTGAAGACACCTACACGACGCTATTGAAAAGTTGATCAGGCAGAAGAAATTGCAAGAATTTGTGAAGGATCCTCAGGAAGGAGGACAGGGAACGTCCAACCCTGGTCGTGCACCAGCTCCGCGTCATCCCGAGGAGCCTGCCCAAACCGTAGGTAGACTAGTCATAAATACAATTATCGGCGGACCTCACCCCGCAGATAAGAATTGGCAAGAGATGGAGCGATATGCAAGTTCCCTGAAGCATGCAGATTTTGAGTGTTGTTCGAACACGGAGGACGGGGCCCCTGCTAAGCAGCAGCGCATAATGACAGACGATATTGTGTTTAGAAGTAGAGACGCTGATCAGATAGAAGCTCCGACCATCGACCCCATGGTCATATCTACAACGATCGGACCAGCATATGTGAAAAGAATTCTGATTGATTGTGGAAGTTCAGTCAACATCATCTTCAAGAAGGCTTACGATCAAATGAAACTAGAAACAAAAGACCTGAAACCGTCCAAGGCTCGTATACATGGCTTTAACGGTGTAGCAACCGACGCCGTAGGGTACGTTGAGTTACCAGTTGAACTGGGACAAGGCGAGCGTCAGAGGGTGCGAATTCTACCCTTCGTAGTTTTGGATGTGGATTCTCCATATAATGTTTTCTTGGGCCGGCCGGCCCTGGCTGAGTTTAGGGCAGCATTGGCCCCGTGGTGTTTAACTTTGAAGTTCCCAACTGACAAAGGAGTAGGTATTGTTCATGGCGACCAAGCAGCTGGTCGTTCCTGTTATGTGGCTGAGCTCCGAGAATCCCATCGGAGGGAGAAGGGGAAGGTTGCGGACAATCCCGTCCGCATCCATAATGCGAATAATTGACAAGTAGTGCCCGAGCCCTGGCTCGGGCATAGTTCTCGGATCTTCGGAGATATAGATCCGAGAGACGACGATGAGAAACCCATGGAAGAGAAGGCGGCACCGGCTGAATTAACTATTGGCATCTCAGTTAGCCGCGACGACCCTTCGCGAATTCTGAAAATTGGATCACAGCTTGGTCCCGAGATGACTGAAGACTTAGCGACTTCCTCCGGGCGAGTCTTGATGTTTTCGCCTGGGCGCATTCTGATATGTGTGGGATTTCTCCCGCCATCACGAGTCATATGTTGAACATAGATCCGAAATACGTCCCAGTTAAACAAAAAAGGAGAGGAATGGATCCGGAGAGGTCCGCCGCTCTCGGAGAGGAGGTGGACAAACTCAAAGCAAATGGGTTCGTCCGCGACGCCCTCTACCCTGAGTGGGTATCCAACCCCGTGCTAGTAAAAAAGGCGAATGGGAAATGGAGGACTTACGTAGATTATTCCGACTTGAACAAAGCATGCCCTAAGGACAGTTTCCCGCTGCCTAGGATCGATCAGTTGGTCGACTCCACTGCAGGACACGAGCTGCTGTCATTCATGGACGCGTACTCAGGATACAACCAAATCCCGATGCATATTCCGGACCAAGAACACACCAGCTTCGTTACAAATGTCGGGCTGTATTGCTATGTAGTGATGCCCTTTGGATTGAAGAACGCAGGAGCAACTTACCAGCGTTTAGTGAATCGGATGTTCAAGGACCTGCTGGGTAGAACGATGGAAGTCTATGTGGATGACATGCTCGTGAAGTCACGACGGTCAAACGACCACATTCGAGACTTGGCTGAAATGTTCGACATACTCAGGTTTTACGGGATGAAGATCAACCCTCTGAAGTGTTCATTCGGCGTCGCATCAGGGAAGTTTTTGGGATTCATCGTCAATGCTAGGGGAATCGAAGCCAACCCAGAAAAAATCCAAGCTATTCGAGATGTGCAAGCGCCCAGGACTATAAAGCAAGTACAAAGCTTGAACGGAAAAGTAGCCGCGCTAAGTCGATTTATATCTAGGGCAACTGACAAGTGCATCCCATTCTTCGATATCATAAAGAAAGGGAAGAGAAATTTTGAATGGACGTCTAGTTGTGAGGAAGCATTCCGGAACCTGGTGAGGCATCTGGAGAGTCCACCAATGCTAGCAAAACCAGTTGACCACGAGATGTTGTACGTATACTTGGCTGTATCCCCGCATGCGATAAGTGCTGCATTGGTTCGTGAGGAGGATCGAGTCCAGAAGCCGGTGTATTATGTTAGCAAGCGTTTAACAGGGGCAGAGAGGAATTACCCTAAAATCGAGAAATTGGCTTATTGCTTGGTGATTGCATCACGAAAGCTTCGCCCATACTTTCAAGCACATTCAATCGGCGTGTATACCGATCAACCCCTGAGGCAAGTACTCCAACGGCCGGAAACTTCTGGAAGATTGCTAAGATGGAACATCGAGTTGAGCCAATTCGATATCGCATACTTACCGCGGAGAGCCATCCGAGGGCAAGCATTAGCGGATTTCATCGCTGAGTTTACCATACCCATCAACCGGATGACGACGACATCATTCCCCCCGTTCGATGGAAATTATACACCGACGGTGCATCAAACGACCGTTGCTCCGGCGCGGGTGTAGTTCTCATAACTCTGGAAAACCGATCAATCTGTTATGCCCTGAAGCTCGACTTCCCGGCTACAAATAACGAAGCCGAATATGAAGCACTGATCGCTGGCTTGAAGCTCATCAGAGAACTCAGAATCGAATCAATCGAAATCTTTTGTGACTCACAATTGGTGGTTCACCAAGTACGGGGGGACTACCAAGCAAAGGGACGAAAGCTTTCTCCGTACCTCGTTCAGGTCCAAGAGCTACTATCAAATCTTGAGCGTTATGACATTTCACATATCCCGTGCGAACAGAACAAAGAAGCCGACTTATTGGCTAAGTTTGCAAGTACCGGCGATGCGCAACAAATGGGATTGTATCCCGTCGAAGTCTTGCATGCCCCGAGCATAGACGGGATGAAAGTCGATCTCGTGTTAGAAACAAGAATCGAGAAGGAATCGTGGATAACCCCATTCAAACTGTACCTAACGACCGGGGCTTTACCAGAAAAAAGAAGCGAAAGACGGCATGTCCTTCGAAAGGCCGCGCGATACGTAATGCAGGATGGGTCGATGTACCGAAAAGGATTCTCAGTCCCATTATTGCGATGCATCGCTCATGATGAGACAAAGCGGGTCTTAAGAGAGGTTCACGAAGGGGAATGTGGCGACCATACTGGGGGGAAAACGCTAGCAAAGAAGATCCTCCGCTATGGATATTACTGGCCCACCGTAAACCGGGACGCCGCGGACTACGCAAGAAAATGCGACAAGTGTCAAAGATATGCGAAAATCCCGAGGGCTCCATCAACGGAACTCACACAAATGATTAGTCCCTGGCCATTTGCGATCTGGGGAATCGACATAATCGGCTCTTTGCCTATATCCAAAGGTGGCGCGAAATATGCGATAGTTGCAGTCGACTATTTCACAAAATGGGCTGAGGCAGAACCTTTAGCCACAATCACCTCTAAGAAGGTCATTAACTTCGTTGTACGAAACATTATATGCCGCTTTGGCCTTCCGCGCACCATCATTACGGACAACGGAACGCAATTTGAAAGCAGAGAGTTCAAAGAGTTCCGTTTAAAGTATGGCATCGAGAAGAAGTTTGCCGCCGTGGCACACCCGAAAGCTAACGGAAAAGTCGAGGCCGTTAACAAAATAATCAAGTCCATACTGAAGAAGCGTCTGGAGAAGGTTGGAGGCAAGTGGGTAGATGAACTCCCGACAGCATTATGGGCGTATAGAACTACCTACAAGTCCGCGATCGGCCACACTCCATTCGCCTTGGCATACGGCTCTGAAGCCGTTATACCCATGGAACTTGAAGTTCCGTCGCACCGAGTGACACTATGATCCCAAGACGAACCAAAACCTCTTGCTGGAATCACTGGACTGCATCGACGAAAAGCGTGAAGAAGCTGAATTAAGGGCGGCAACGCACAGACATCGAGTCAAGCGTTACTACGACGGCAGAGTCCGCCCAAGAATCTTTGATGTGGGTGATCTCGTTCTGAAACGAGTCTTCCCGGTACCATCACGCATGAATCCCAGCCGGGAAGGTCCGTACGCCATTGAACGGAAGCTTGGAGAAGGAACATTCAAGCTAGCGACCGTTGATGGCACGACACTCCCCCGAGCATGGAACAGTGAGCATCTACGACACTATTACATTTAGCATGTTTCCTTTCTTATTTCAGGCACTGTTATTTCCTGCATGTTTCCGTTCAGTCATAACGTAGTTTCTTTTTAAAGTTGTAATCAAGCAGTTTAGTTAATTTTCATTAATAAAGGCTTGAAGCCGCATTTTCCATGAATCACTAACGTTTCTGTATCTCACAGTTGAATGACGAACTACATTATCTTGTACGACGTACGGACTCGTATAAACAATTCCAAATCTCCGAATCCCCAGAGTGCGGAGCGGAGTACTCTAAGTCCCCAGAGCGCGGACTAGAGTATAAATGATTTCAAATCTCCGAATCCCCAGAGTGCAGAGCGGAGTACTCTAAGTCCCCAGAGCGCGGACTAGAGTATAAACGATTACGAATCTCTGAATCCCCAGAGTGCGGAGCGGAGTAATCTAAGTCCCCAGAGCGCGGACTAGAGTATAAACGATTTCAAATCTCTGAATCTCCAGAGTGCGGAGCGGAGTACTCTAAGTCCCTAGAGCGCGGACTAGAGTATAAACGATTTCAAATCTCCGAATCCCCAGAGTGCGGAGCGGAGTACTCTAAGTCCCCAGAGCGCGGACTAGAGTATAAACGATGTCAAATCTCCGAATCCCCAGAGTGCGGAGCGGAGTACTCTGAGTCCCCAGAGCGCGAACTAGAGTATAAACGATTTCAAATCTCTGAATCCCCAGAGCGCGGAGCGGAGTACTCTAAGTCCCCAGAGCGCGGACTAGAGTATAAACGATTTCAAATCTCCGAATCCCCAGAGTGTGGAGCGGAGTACTCTAAGTCCCCAGAGCGCGAACTAGAGTATAAACGATTTCAAATCTCCGAATCCCCAGAGTGCGGAGCGGAGTACTCTAAGTCCCCAGAGCACGGACTAGAGTATAAACGGTTTCAAGTCTCCAAGTCCCCGGAGCACAGAGTCAGCAAACCAAAGAAAGACAAGAGAATCATTCAAACAAAAAGAAACTAAACTTTATTCGATAAATTCAAAATGGGATTACATGATCACTCCTACAAAATCCAGACCTGTCTATACAAACTACAAGCTACGGAAGATAAAAGCAATTACAAGACTTAAGCAAGAAGCTCGTTGAACGAGTATATCGATCATTTCTTCGATTTCTTCTTCTTGTCTTCCTTCGTCTTTTCCGATGACTCCTCTCCCTCACGCCTTTTCTTGGACTTCTTGCTTACTAAGGAAGCGGAGTCAGGAGTAGGAGACGGATCATCTAGCGGTTTGGACCTGCCCGGGAGGATAATTTTCAAAGGTCTGTTCCGCGGGTCGGTAAGTTCCAGGATTCCAGGTTCAACTTTGACCTCGGCCTTTTTCTTCTCCTCTTCGGCAAGGCGGTCCTTCATGCTTATATGCGAGGTATGCTCAGTGGCGCCGGTGATTTCAATTTCATCGTCCCCTTCGGCAGGAGATGAAGCGTCGAGCTTATCATCATCCAGCGCCCCGATCACCTGAGCATCGGGACCGGGGAGTACTCCCGCGTGGACAGCGTCACTTGTTTTCCCAGCCTCCTCCTTGACGTCATCGCTCCTCGGAGTTGGCTCGGCGTCAGAACAACCTACATGGGAACATAGAGAATGAGCGTTAGAACGATTAGCCACTGCTGAAAAAAGATGGGATCTTTCAACTTCTAGAGAAAGGAGAATCTCCTACCAAGTTCCGGTTGGCTATCGGTGGCGCGTGGGGTTTCACCCTCCAGGATGGGTGATAGCACATGAGCACCGAGCCCGGGGTCTTCGGGGTCATAACCGACATGCTGCTCGAATGGATCAAGTGTCGGTCGATTGGACAGCGGATTGAGCAGCAGTATGAAGAGTAGTAATATTGGCCCCAAACGGGTCAGCTTCATCATCTTTCTCTTTTGGAAGGGGAGAGCCTTTGCTGTAAAGTGCCAATGCTGCGGATAAATCCGATGGCTCATTCCCCCTAAGGAACTCTTTCACCAAGGCCTCCTCATCAACCTCTTCGGAACCCGACTCGATCTTCCTGATCCTTATCAAGGTTTCCCAGGCCTCAGCTAGGGACTCAAGGTAGCCGTCGCCCAAGAATGTTAAGTCACGATGCATAAGGACGCGGGCTCCATATTCAGCAATCAACGGGTCGAACATGTTTTTGACCTCTTCCCTGCCGGCTTCCGCGGCCGCCTCGAGGCGAGAATCAATCTCCTCCGCAGCCTCTCTTTTGCCCTCCTCACGGGCCTCATCCTTCATTTTCTCAACCCCAGCGAGTTCGTCATCGAGCTTTGTTTTCAGGAGTCGGGTAGCAACGATCTCATCACAGTATCGTTGTGATTCTTCTTGAGCAGCTACCTTATCCTCCTTCTCCTTGGAGAGTAATTCTTTCAGCTCTTTGACTTGGGTGGCGAGCGCATCCCTTTCTTTTTGGACAGGGTCTTTTTCTAGGGCGAGGGCACCGCTGTGCTGGACTGCTTCGTCAAGCTCTTTTTTGTGAGCCGCCTCTAAACGAGTAACTGCCTCTGCAGTATCTTTTGCGCTTTGTTCAGCGGCTTCCAGCTTCGACTTATACGAAGCGAGCTCTTCGTCTTGGAGTTTGATGATTTTCTTATCGCTGTCGGCCTCCAGATTCAGACGATCAATCTCGTGTTGACGCTCAACGGATACTTCCGAGATCTTCTCCACCAAGTGCACAAACGCGTCATGTTGAACATAGACGTCGTTATTGCAGGCAATGGCACTCTGTTTCACATGCTCGGGAATATGATGAATGGCCAGGAGGAACTTCAGACCATCAAAGCAAATTTTTGGAAACTTGGCCTTAAGATCGACCATCTTTTCCGCAACAGTTGGGTCCACCGCAGGAGTAGGAGGAGGAGGCTTTGAGAATTCCGCTCTTTTCCGTTGCTCTCGGACTTGCCTTGTACTCGATGAACTGGAATGTTGTTCTCGAGGAGCATCAGATTGATAACCCTTCTGTAAAGACTTCTCCCTATCCGGCTCAGTTGGAGGAGGAAGATCACGGGACTGGGAAGATTAAGAGTGTGCCTTCTTGCGGTGAGACGACTCACGGGGGCGATTGTCCCTATCTTCATAGTCGCCTCTGTCCCTGCGTCTGCCTGAACCAGAATCTCGTCCAGAGTGATGAAATATAGAAGAGCCCTGAAGGCGATCGAGTCCGTGAGAACGCCCCATATCACCTGCAAAGAATGGAGATAACAACGATTTAAGGGAAATTCACGAGATAGGAAAAAAGACTTGAAGTATATTATGGAATGCGCATGTGCGTGTGTGTCCTAGTGTTCCCCCCGACGGACCCATTTGTTTATCTTTGCTAATCGGAGTGGTATCTCCTTGGGCCGGGAGTTGAACTCCTGCATTGCCTTTCGCGGGTGAAGAGAATTTGAGGGCTTCAGGATCATCAAACCCGTAATTAAGTATGTCTTCGGGAATAGAAAGGTTCGATAGACCCCTCAAGGAACTTTCCAGATGCTGCGAAGAAGCCTCCTTCTCAGGCGGGGTAGGCGTAACTTTTGAAGTGCCACCAACTTTCTCCTTTTGAACTGTATATTTCAACTTCTTCTTTCCCTTCGAAGGGGAGGATGATGTCTCAATATCCTGAACTTCGATTGCCGGATTCCAAGCGGGACCCACGTTCTCGCCCTGAGTCTCAAGAGCTTCGTCTTCTTTGCGCTCGCCTTCTCCGTGCGTATCGGGAGTGCGGCGCGACGACGACCCAGCCTATTTTTTCCCTTTACCAGACGGAGGTTTGGGAATGGTGACACCCTCTGGAAGGCTGATCCGACGACCAGGGGCTAGCAAGCCAAACCCCGACAGCGATTCATTTGAAATGATAGTCCGGATGTCTCGATCCTCAGCAGGAAGAGCTCTAATGGCTTCAACAGCCTCAGAATATCCTCGGCCTTCCGGGCGCGGGTTGATACCTGAAAAGATGAAATGAAGAGTTAGGAAAAGCATGACTCCGATCAAATATGAATAGTGACTCGGCAGAGAGACTTACTGCCTTCAACCCATCTCCTAGCGAAATCGGAAGGGCAGCGCACATAGAACCTTTCCTGTTTGTACAGGGCGAATTTACTACATGCCCCTGTCAAGATCTGGCATTTATGGTATGGCTCGAGGAACATAAAGGAAGGACTGTCTTTCCGTCTCTTGAACATATAAATGTATCTAATATCACCGGCGGTTGGAGGTCTGGAGAAGACGGCCATGAAAAGTAAGTAAGTCCCATATAGAAATGCATGGTCGTTCGGGTGCAGCTGCGACGGAGCTATGTCTATGTACTGTAGTACATCCCGGAGAAATAAGTTGAACGGAGGCACGCTGCCCATCCAACACATGAACTTGTTACAGGCAGTATACCCGACTGGGGGCAGATGGGGACGGTCGTGTCGCGAAGGAACTAGCACGTCGGCGAAAGGAATCCCATGAATGGAGCATATCCGTCGCAGAGCAGCTTCGTTGATCTTCGAAGCTTGTGAATTGATCGGATTGTCTAGTAAGATTGTTGCCTCCAGAGCATCAAGTGCCAAGTTATGAGCAGGAGAAGTCGACGGATTAGAAGTATCAACGACTCCTTGCCTTGATGACGGCCCAGGCCTGTCGGATATAATGGCGGAGCTAGATTTTCTCGACATCCCAAATAAATAACGAACCTGGCTAAGTGCTTGAGACTATACTTAAAAAACGTTGAACGTTAGAATTAGCAACACGAGTTTTCCCCCCACGTGGTGTGTGAACTAGTGCAAGCAATTGTGTACAAGCAGTAAGATTTCAAAGATATAAAAATGAGCTTCGAATCGTTGCCTTCAAAGACCGTCATCGCTGACCGTCTCAAAGAGCCCGCCTGGTGGTGGTTACAGTTCCAGATCTAGGAAACATGTAATTTGTAAAGTATCCGGCTTAAGTCTAATTTGACATTTATAACTGTTCGGCATTTAAATGTTGTTCGGCAATTGCATTGTTCGTCCTAAGAATAGATCGGCATGTATGTTTGTCCGGTTGAGTCATCGTCAAGTGTTCGGCCAAAGACATTATTCGACCTAAGGATTGTTCGGCAATTGTATTGTTCGGCTAAAGACATTATTCGGACTAAGGAATGTTCGGCAATTGTATTGTTCGGCTAAAGACATTATTCGGACTAAGGAATGTTCGGCAATTGTTTTGTTCGGCTAAAGTCAGGGTTCGACCTAAGGATTGTTCGGCTGAATTCAATGTTCGGCATGTCAGTTGTTCGGCATTTGGGTATTGTTCGGCTTTACTTCGTTCGGCTCAATTATAGTTTGACATGTTGGTAAGCGTTCGGCCTGGGATTGTTCGGCCAAGGTAGTGCTCGGCAGCTTCCCATTCCACCGACCGGCGCATGACGACATACGCCGAAGCAGCGAACAGCACCTTTACCTCCTCCAACACCTTCATTCGATCCTCTTCCCCTTAACTTCGGTTCGACACGAAGAAGCTAAGACAATAAGTGGACATACTCCTAATTATTCTTCCTCGCTATGTCGTTCGGCAATACAGACGAGCTACACAAAAACCTTCTACGCGACATCGTTCGAACATCTCGTTTGAATGTACGAGGAAAAATACCTAAGTTTGCAGTTCGGAGATTGAGATGGTGTAGTTAAGTCTCGAATTCGGACGATTGGACAGAATTGCAAGAACAGTAGAAGTAAAAAGTAAAAGGGGAGAAGAAGAAGAGGAGTGGTTATATAGGGGGAAGGTAGAAGTTGAAAAGGCTATACCCGGTAGAACCGGTCAATACCGGAGTGTTCGGCATCATAGCAGAGTAATGTTCGGCACACGAGGATTGTTCGGCTTCGAACGTATCGTTCGGCATCCAGGCCACGTTCGCCACACACCTCCGTTACAGGCATTCTCGAGAAGGCAGCATCAAGGAAAATTGAACCGGATTCAAAGCGCATCACGTTCGGTCACATGATACACTTTGGGGGGCAAGTGTTTCCTGGAGATTTGACCAGGCAACCAGTGCTTGGCATCAGGTAGCACTCGGCGTCAGAGAGTACTCGGCATCTAGGAGTGTTCGGCGAAGTACCCGGCTTCCTAGTGGAACTCGGCGTCATAGAATGTCCGACATCTAGGAATACTCGGCGAAGTACACAGCATCCATAATGTTCGGCATACAGAGCGCTCGGCATCAACCAATACTCGGCAGCAAGAGTGCTCGGCATACAAGAGTGCTCGGCATCAAGACTTCTCGGCATACGAGAGTGCTCGGCATCAAGACTGCTCGGCATCAAGACTGCACGGCATACGAGAGTGCTCGGCATCAAGACTGCTCGGCATATAAGACTGCTCGGCATACAAGAGCGCTCGGCAGCAAGAGTGCTCGGCATACAAGAGTGCTCGGCATCAAGACTGCTCGGCATACGAGAGTGCTCGGCATACAAGACTGCTCGGCATACAAGAGCGCTCGGCATCAAGGAGAACTCGGCAGCATCTGGAGTTCGGCATACAGGAGTACTCGGTAGCATCAGGAGTACTCGGCAACAAGAGTACTCGGCATCTAGAAGAGCGTTCGGCTTCGACTGACAAACATCCTGCACTTCCCAAACATCAACCACATCGTTCGGCATAGAAGGGACTGTTCAGCATCAGGGCGCTCGGCACACCTGGTTCGGCATACAGCGACCACTGTACTGGGGCTGGAGCGTTCGACTATTGCCTATAAATAGAGGGGCAGGGTCATAGTGAAATGGATCCTTTTTTGGGAGAGAGAACACTAGGGAGACTCTGCCATTTTCAATGACTCATCTTCTCTACTTAACAACTTCATTCAAGCATTTGATTCTATATATATATATATATATATTTAAATGAGCTGAATTTAAATTGAGTTTAAATTTGAATTTTAAATTCAAATTGATAAATATCTTAAAAATAAATCAGATTTTTAAGACTCTATATTTTAAAGTTAATAAGAATTTGTTTTCTAATATGTATATATTTGGAGGTTATGATTTGAGATTAATATAATAATTTTCAAAGGGGTATTTTAAGTTAAATTTATATATACCAAATAAATGTGATTTCTTATTAATGTATAATTAATTCTAAAATCATTTTCTTTAGGATTTTTATAAATATTTATAAAAGAGAAAAGTATTCATTTACAATTAAAAATAGAATATAAATATAAGTAGGAAATCACATAAAAATATATTTAAACATTTATACATGAAAATAAAGACAAGTGTAATCATCTCATCATGAAATTAGATATGTGTAACCATCTTAATATATGAGATAAACAAGTGTAGATTAATTAGCATGCAAATATAACAAGTGTCATTTTTAATTTTAGTTTTCTTTTATTTTTAATAAATCATAATTTAGCCTATATATCCATCTAATTCCTCTCTTAAATTCTTTTTCTATTCTTCAAATTCAAAAGCTAAGAAAGACTCAATCCTATAACTCAGAACAAAAAAATCTGGGAAGGCCAAACCAGATAAGAAAATCAAACTTAAAGTTTTCAAACTGAAATCAAACAACCACAAATTCAACTCTTTCAAATTTCTTCTGAGCTAAAGCAACATAGTAGATTCAGGATCAACTCAACAAGTAAATCAATCATCAACTATCAACTTCAGTTCAGTCAAACAAAAATGAAGCAAACCAGGAAAGCAAAATTCAAATTTCCAAAATCTAAAGCCTGGGCAATTCTAAACAAAAGCAGGTTCAAAGCATTTGAACCTGAGATTTTCAAATCTGGAAGCTTTGAAAACTGGACAAAGTAAAGAACAGATTGAAATCAGATCAAAAGCTTCTAGTTCCAGTTCAAAAAAAAAAAAAAAATCAAGCCTGTCCTCTGTTCAAAACAATTGCAGGTGAGTAACTTTTAAAACTTAAAGTGAATTTAGGTTGCATGTTATTATTGTAGAAAATATTTCAATTGTGTATATTTACAAGTATGTTTGTGTAGATATTATTGATAAATGCCTGCTGTATGAAGTGTGCATCTGAATATCTGGGACATCTCTGTTCCCAGATTCAAACTTTGGTTTTTAATTTAAAATTGCAATCTTTAGTTTAGTCACTGATAAAAACTTATGTTTCAAAACAAACTTGTATATTCCATTTAAGATTTAGTTAAAATCCATTTAAGTTAAATTGAACTCGAAATCTCACTGGAACTGTAAAACATTAGTGGATGTTAAAAATATGTGAAAATTTAAACTGAATAATTTATAAATTCAGTATTATGAATTAAATACTAAGATCACAACATGATTTTTAGAACAAAAATTAGGATTTTTAGTTAAGGGGGTATGGTGCAGTTCTGTGAAGAACAGAAAAAAGGAATTAAGGGATTTCTTATGATCTATCTATATTGAGGGATCGGGGTTCAATTTGTGGGTAGAGGAGTAACCATTGATAATTGGAAAAATAATTGTTGTTGATGCAAATCAACATGGAGACAGTGGTGATGAATTGTTACCTGTAGCCCTAGTTTAAGCTAGGTAGTTTGTTTTGGTCAGTACTACCTGTAGAGATGATCGAGTTCGATGAAAATTGGGCAGATGGAAGCTTGGCCATAGTTGAAGTCGCAGCCGGAGTTGTTGGATTTTCGGTGGTCGGAGGGCCGTGATCTTGGCGATGTCAGGTTTGGTTGGGGTTGAACTTTTCTGTTCCAGGTTTATGTTTTAAACTCGAATTCAAATTCGAGTTGAATAGGAGCGAGGTGATGATCGTATTGGACTGAGGGGATGGTCGTTGATGTTTGGAAGCCACCGGAGGTGGCTGGAGTGGACCGGAGGCACGGTGCACGTGCACCGTGCACTTTTGATATTCTGAGGTTGCCTGGGTGGAAGCATTAGGGAACTCGAGAATCACTCGAGAAGTTGTGGTATACGGCTCGATATAGAGGGCTTGTTGACTCGAAGCAGGGAAGAGGTAGCTCGGGTAAAAGTGGGATAACAGGTTTTAGTACAGAAACCTATTAATCTGGTTTTAAAATTTAAAATAAAATTTAAACCCTGGATTTAAATGAAGGTAAGGTTTTAAATCTTGTTTTCAAAACCTGAATTTAAGTTTTAGTTTAAAAAAATAATAATGGATTCAAGATTTAATTTGAATCTAGTTTGGGAATAAATAAGTTTTTAAAATTGAAATTGACTTGATATTATTAAAGTGTTTTAGAAGTTAAAATGTAATTAAAGGATTTGAATTTAAATGGAGTTTTGAAATGTAGTAGAAGACTTAATCAAAGTTAAATCAGAATTTTAAATTTGAATTTCAGATTTGATTTGAATCTTAAGAATGGAAATAAGTAAAGTTTATAAATTAAAAATTGTAAATAAGTTGAAAGGTTAAAGTATACTTTAATAATCTGAGATTAAAAAAGGAAATTGGTTTAAAACCTTTAAATTTCTTTTATAAGTATTAACATATGATTTACAAATTTCATATTGATTAAAGATAATTTGGTTTCATTTTAATTAATTAATGAAAGTGATTAAGGGATAATTTATTAATTAAGGGTTATTAAATATTGTAATTAATTAAAGGTTAGATAACTAATTTAAGTTGATTAATCAATAATTAAGGATAATTAATAAGTGATTAAAGGTTAATTAATTCAAATGGTTTAGTTAAGGTTAATTAAACAGGATTTCAAAGTAACTAAATTACTTCGTGTTAATTAAATTAATTAGGAATGAACTAATTAATCTTGCTTATGGATGAGTAAATTGTATTGAAGGATTGGATAAATATCTAGTCAGATAATTTGTAATATACTGTGATATGATATGTTTGGTTTGAACTGTGATAATGTGGGTTATCTATCGATGATAAATTGCTGTGTGAATGTGACACCCTGTATATAAATTAAAGTAAATACACTTAAACAACTTGGATTTAGGATGATATTGTATTCGAAGAGACCGGAGTCGGGTATCAGAAATATCCGAAACCACTTCGATTCTTTATAGATCGATATGTGAAGTAAGTATTGAACATAACAAGTAATGAACTCGTAGTGAAGTACGAGTTACCCGGGTTTTTCTTTCATGGTTTGAGTTTAGTATTTCAAATTATATGGGTTTACTCACGCTGGTTTCCAGACTGACCCGGGTGTTACTTTGATGTAATGCTCGGGTCAGACCGAGTATTACAGATTTTCAGGTAAGGACGTTTGGGAGTTCAGGAGACGAGCTAGATGGCAGGAACGTATGGAGTGTTTCTACTGTGTTATATTATTGTATATCTGAGGCTTGATAATTATGTATATCCAGTGTTTGTATAAATATGTAACTCTGATGTATTAAAATGTAATTGACAGATATAATATTGTTTTGTAAAACTGTTATCATTTATTATTATATTTTATCCGCTGCGAATGTGAGATGTTGATGTTTCTTCTTCTTCTTCTTCTATTTCTTTCTTCTATCTCTTTCTTTTTCTTCTAACTATCTGGAAATTTCGGGTTCGAAATTTCCGGGTCGTTACACTGTATTTGTAATCAACTATAAAGAAGATCAATAAAGTTTAACCTCAAAGTGGACGTAGGCAATTACGCTGAACCACTATAAATTTGGTGTTCTTACTTTCTGCAGTTAGATTAGCATTGTCTTCTCTGTTTAATTTACTTTCATCACTTATATCTCTACACAATCTTTCTTTACGAGGTTAGTGACCAATTTTGGTGCTAACATTTCTCAAAGAATATAATCAAACTTAATTTTCCTTTTTGATTTAAGAATGGATGGACTTATGATAAGGAGTACAGATTGGTGGTTAAAAATAGCTTTTAAACTCAAATAGAGTGTATGGCTCAATACAAATTTATAAAATTCCTTTAAAAACAAAGGAAAATCTGAAATAATGGAATAAAAGAAAAAACAACAATGAAATAAATCAATCAAGACAGGAATGTGTGAGATTGCAGGATAGTATAGATTTTGATAGCTCGAACAACATGCAAATCAATAAAAAAATTTATACAACAAAGAAATTAATCAAAAAAGTGCATGTTGAAGCTGTTAATATCAAACAGAAAGCCAAAACTGATTGGCTTACTAGTGAGGATGCATTAAGTGAATGTTTCCATACCAAAATGCTAGGTAGAAAATACAAAAATGACATAGGAAAATTACTCAAGGATACGAGTGATATCATAAATGAAGCCTCTCAATTAGAAGAGGTGCTATCAAATACTTTACTTATTTATATAATTTTGAGGGGAGTCCAAGAGATTTTCCAAACATTACTACTAAATATTTGCTACATACTAATAGTAAAGAAATATTGCTCGCTCAAGTTTGTTTAGAGGATACCAAATCTATTATATTTAATGTCAATGATGATAAAAGCCCTGGAGCAGAAGGTTTTGGCGCTAAATTTTATAAAACCCATTGAGAGGAATTTTTTTACTAGCAAAAAATTAAAAAATATCAATCATACCTTTGTAACTCTTTGTGCCAAAAGTGAAAGTTCCAACCGTCTAGGGGATTATAGGCCCATAGCTTATTGTAACTTTATTTACAAAATAATATCTACTATTTTGAGTAACAAAATAAATTTTTTCTAAAATATCAATTTCAAAAAACCAAAGTGTTTTTATCCCAAGCAGACTTACTGTTGAAAACACCATACTGGTTCATGAAATGCTTAGAAATTTTAACCAGGGTGGTAAAAATAACAGGAAATTATTGTCAAGAACAAAATTTCTCAGCATTTTAGCCTCAAGGACAGACCTTCAGTATTTTAGCCTAAAGGACAACTTTCTTTAGGTATCAGTTTGTAGTTATTGATAGCAGTTTTTAGGTATCAGTTTGTAGTTATCGATAGCAGTTTTTAGGTATCAGTTTGTAGTTATCGATAGCAGTTTTTAGGTATCAGTTTTTAGTTCGGTAGCAGTATTGGAAGAATGTTTGTCCTTATGAATAATTTTGGAAGAATGTTTGTCCTTATGAATAATTTTTAGGAGAATGTTTGTCCTTGTGGTTAAAATATTGAGGTCGTGTCCTTGAGGATAAAAATATACAAATTTTTGTCCTTTAAATTAATTCCCCCTAAAAATAAAATGTGCATTAAAGTTGATTTGCATAAGGATTTAGATAAGATAAACAAACATTTTATTACGCATATGATGAGGCAACTAGGTTTTCATGAAATTTTTTGTAGTCCTGTTAGAGAATGCACTAATAGTGTCACATATTCCATACTTATAAATAGATCCCTTTGTGGATTTATATGTAGTAATAGAGGAACTAGACAAGGAGATTCTCTTTCTCCTTACCTTTTCACTATAGCTATGGAGTATTTTTCAATACAAATGGACAAGGAACAGTTGAATAAAAAATTAATACCATTAAATTTAATTAATCCTTGTGTTACTCATTTATTGTATGTAGATGATTTATTGATATTTTTAAATGTAGATATGCAAAATGCAAAACTCATTGGGGAAACATTTGATAATCTTAAACTCTATGTTGGATTGCAAATTAATGAAAACAAGAGCAAGGTATACTTTAGCAAAGCATGTAGCAGAAAGGAGGAGATCCTTGGTATTTTAAATTTTAAGAAAACGAACTTCCAGTTAAATACTTGGGACACCCTCTCAGTTCAAATCAAATAAAGGATAGGGACTGTGCTAGGCTACATGACATCATTCAAAGTAAGTTAGACAACCGGTCTAGCAAGTTATTATCTATAGTAGGCAGAATAGAGCTCACTCACATAGCCATTACAACTATAATCATATACGGATAGAATCTCACAACATTCAAACAAAAGCAAAGGAGAAAATGGAAAGATTATGTGCAACCTTCATATGGAGAGGGAAATATCACAAATTTGCTAGGAATATAGTTACAAAAACAAAGAAGGCTACTGGATAGCCTGGATTAGGACTAAGCAATTTTAAGAAGCTAAGTGAAGCCTGCAACTTCAAATTATTCTGGAAATCCATTGAATGCAAATCACTGTGGGCTAAATGGATGAAAGCTAAGTATGTCAAAAAAAAAAATTTGGACTATGCCAATGGAAATCATTATTCACATACTTGGAAAAGCATATTAAAATGCAAAGAAACAGGTACAAAACTAATAAAAAGAAAATTCAAAGAAGGTAAATAAACCAACCTTTGGTTTGATCCTTGGATTAAAATCCTTGATCAATCTACTAGGCTAGAACAACCTCTATCAGTTTGGGGGAGAAAATATGAAAGTTGAAAGCATCATACAAAATTCACCATGGAATACTCTACTGCAACTAGCATCATCCATATTCAATTCAGCAATAAGAAAATTGGAAATTGATGCAAGTCTTAAAGAAGACAGCTGGAATTAGAAATTAGTATTCGAAGGGAAATTCTCATTCAAAAATACTTGGGAATTCATCAAAGGTGAAGAAATGGAAGTGGAATGGCATAAAACAATTTGGAATAATGCAGGCTCATTATTCGTACTTTTTTGCATTAAATCACTGTCAACAAGAGACATGTATACAAAATGGAACAAAAATGAATGCATCAACGGTTTCTTATGTAAAACTGAGCCTGAAAATATAGATCATTTATTTTTGGTTAGATCTACACAAGGCACATATGATATATAGTCAAAAACAAATTAAAGATCAACCAACAGTTGGCTCTACAAAACATCAGGGAAAGCATTCCACTTATATAAAAAGAGTTCAGAAACAAGAAAAAGAATCCAACAAAGCATGCATTGTTTTAACTACTGTTATATATTTCATATGGAAGGAATAGGCTGCATAAGGGAACAGAAACAGACAGTATGCAACTCTTAAGAAACAAAAAAACAGAATATATATTCTGTTTTTTTTTTTAGAAATTGCAAAGAAGCTAACTTCAAAAGCCAAAATCAGAGCATTTGTAAATTAGATAACTATGGGGAAAGAGTGGAAGATAACTTACAAAGCGGGAAATTCTCCTCAAAGATCTCCCGAGGAAGAAGTAACAACAACTTCTTTCAACATAGTGTTTACCACGAGTCAAAAGAAGATTCTATGGCAACAATTCTAGTGGCAACTTAGCTGGAGGTGGTCGTTCCAACATCCAAATCAGAAATGACTTCTGTAAGGGAAGTCAACAATCATTTAGCAACTTTAAATCAGTTAAAAATATAAGTAAAAATACTAATTATATATTATTCTCACCTAATTTGGATAGGACCTACTACGCACTCAGCAATGTGCCCGAAGAGCTATCATTTCAGTAGCAAGACAGAAATTTTCAATTGGGTATCAAAAAACAAAGATTAGGAGAAAATTATTACAAAAGAAAGCTCGATAATCAAGTTTATCATGTATCAGTATGGAATAGAGGGGCAAGCAACAAACTTCAAGAGCAAAGGAAGTTAGCAGATAATGATTACAATAGCTTAAACAAATCCAGAGGAAAATACATCGAGTCAAAGTCTCCAGCCATTAACAAAAGCAAGGAGAAGATATGGAGTGGAAGAAACAAAACCTCCGTGAAAAAATATTCGAAGGAGGAGCAAGTGATTTAGGAAATCATCATTTTTAGAGTAAAGAAGCTAAGCCTAAATCTAAAGAGAGGAATGAGTTGCGGCTAGAGTTTCATTTATTTTGTATGTGTATTGTGTGTAATAGCTTTGGGTATAAACCGAATTAAGCTATGTATATGGGTGTAAATGGATCAGATCGGATCAAACAGAGGTGTTCCTAGTCCTATCCTATAAGAGATTCGGACGGATATGGACCGGACAAGCATTAAGATCAGATATCGTTTGTACAAGCTAGACAACGAACGGATAATAGAAAACATCAAACATTTTCAAACGAACATATTTCGTACATTTTTTCTTTAACTAATTCGTGTCCTAAATGAGAATCATACAGACAGAGGCTAGACGCCTTACAGCCTTGGACCGAACCGGATGTTGGACAATCGTACAAAATTTACAGTCCTATCTATGTACTAATGGGCCTTGGGCCAACTTTTATCTATTTAAAAAAAACTTATACGGTAACAAAATTTCATAACCCTCCAATAGGTATTAAATTTGAGGATTTGTGTGAAATTCACATTGCAACACTCTTTATTTATCCCATTAATCCACTAAAATATCATGTTTTACAGCCCGTTAATCTATGAATAAGAAGTGTCTCCATCATATAGTATATACCTTATTAGCACATCTATCACAATTTCCATTCTATTTTCTTAGAATTTTAGAAATAAAATACCGTTCTCTCCCTAATTTGCCTCATTCTTTGCAATATAGACCTCACAAAAAAATATTATTCTTATACTATATATATTCTATCTATTCTAATATATTATTACATATTACATATAAATTACATATAAAAGAGAATAAGTGACTATTTGAAGTCTTACTTCCCATTCACTCTCATTCAGAATCTTCTTCCCACCTTGATTTGAGGGAAAATTTCCACATACTCCTAATAATTGTTTATCACTTCAAGCTAACACATAAATTTCCATTATACTTGAAAAACCATAACATTATGACCTTTCAACTTCTATTTCATCCATTCAAAAATATATTCCATCTTCATTTTTCAATTTTAGTTTCATTTTCTTATCTTCTTAATTTAATTTCATCTGCTCAAATGTATTTTCCATTTTCATTTCCTCATTTTACTTTCATTTTCAGCTCTTCTAATCCTTAATACTATCAACTCTTTTGTTTTCTTTCATTTACATCAAAGTGGAAAGTTTGCATCTTTCATTGGTTGAGTTTTTTTTAGCTTTGGTTGTAATCGTAGAATTACCTCTTCCATCATTAGTAACATGAGGTTAAGTATATAATATTTTTTTTGTTCTGTTTTAGTTTGGTTCAAGGGATTAGGGTTGGCTTCTTCAAAAAATTAATATGTAAAATTAAACATTACTTAGTTTGCAACAAGTATTCAAGTGAAAAGATATCATTTCCTAAAAAGTTATTATAGTCGTCTTCTTTAGTTGTAGGTAATCCGTTCGCTGAAATGTCAAAGAAAAGAAATTGGAAGGGATTTTGCCTCAACGTCCATGGTAATGTTAATTCACATACTTTTGATTTTTTTTGGATTTATTATAGTTTTTTATCAATTTTTCATTAGCTCTAATTGGTTTAACTTTTGTATCTATTCAATTCCGTTGTTATATCTATATTATTAACTTTTTGCCTCAATTCATTTCTCTTTTTACTTTCGTTTCCACATCTTCTCCATCTAAAATAAATTTTTAATCCTTAGATAATATCCTCTAATTTTTTTTACCTTTAAATCCAAGTGGAAAGTTTGCTCATTTGGTTGTTTTTGTTTTCTTCTAACTTTTGTTGTAGTTGTAGAATTCTATCTTCTACCTTTCGGAGTATGCGCCATGATTTTGGGTATGTAATGTTTTATTTCGCTCTATATTAGTTTGTCTTATAAGGATTAGTTTGACTTCTTAAGATACTATGTAAAATAAAACAAATTTAGTCCGCAACAAGTGATTATTTTTATAGATCATTCTTCCAAAACGTTAACGCAGTTGCTTTTCTTTAGTTGCAGGTTATTTGTTCATTGAAGTATCAAAATAAATAAATTGAAAGAGATTTTGATTCAACTTCCATGGTATCCCCAATACACATGGTTTTAATTTATTTTAGAATTTATCACATTTTTAAATCAATATAGGCTCCAATTCTTATTTGTCATAATTTCGTATCTATTTAATTAGTTTGTAGTATCTACACTATTCAAATAGGTGTGTCAATTTATTTTCTTTTTCAGTTTTTAAGTAAATATAATAGTTTTCATGTTTTAGCATAATGTAGTTGAAATTTCTATTCTTTATTTTGATTACTTTGGATATCTCTTTCTATTGATGATTTCTATTCTATCATGTGAAGGATAACTTATGAGACGACATGTCTACCTTGAAGTGTGGTGAGTATAATTTGATTTCTACAATATGTTCTACTGGTAGATAACTTATGCACAAATCTATTTGTTCATTATTGATATGATTGATATTGTTTTATGAAAGAATCTATTCTATTATATAGATAGATGAAAGTTCGATCGTTGACCATCTGTATTCATTTTCTTTTATTATTTCAGGAATAAAATCCTAATTGTGTACCATTTAAATCTTTATTATACTAATTTCACATTACAAAATTATATATTTTCATTCACTACACTCTTTACCTTAATTATACCTTTATAACCTAATAGTTAGCTCTTTCTCTTCTCTACACTTTCAATATAATATTTTTTGGAACTTCTTAGTTTGTTACTCATATTAACTTTTCTATATCATGTTTCGTATTTTGTTCTGATTTCTCTCCTTCCCATTTTTATGTTCATATTTATAACACAATTCAAAAACTGTATTCTCAATCTATATCGAACTAAGAATTCATTCCAAATAATTTTTTGATTGACCTTTTTAGTTTCCAATCTTAATAGAATTCAATTTAATTACTCAATAGTGCTTCACTTTTTTTTTACTCTCCTCAAATTTTATTTGATTTTATCATTTCCGATAGTTATGTTTCTACTTATTGTTTCTAAGGATTGAATTTTATGTAAACAATCTTTAAAATTAAAAAATATTTGTTTATTGTGTCAATTCAGCACAATTTAGAGATTTGATCTTTATTTTTTTATTTGTCCATTTATTCAATTTAAGGTTATTTTTTTTGTTTTTCCTTCTAGATTTCGAAATTCAAGTATTTTCTTTGAGTTTAATGTTTGAAAAACTATTTTTGTTTCGATTAATATGATAATGAATTTAGTTTCCTTCATTTTTTTATAGAAGGTTATTAGATTATAAATACATGGATACATAAAATCTTTGGTTATTCTTTAAGATTTTTTAAAAGTAAGGTTGAATTATTATTTTCATTCTCAATTTTTGTACCAAATTTGAATTTTATCTTATATTTATTCGATTTGTTCAATTATGAATTTTATTTCTTTCGTTGTTTTGTAGGACATTATTAGATTATCAATATTTAGGTACCAAAGAACCCCAATGTTCTGAATAATTCATTAGAGGAAAAGTTGATCCAATTTTATATTCTCAAACAGAAGCATATAAAAAATCAAGCTGGGTGAGAAAGATTCATTCAAACCACAAATTTTTGTAACATATTTTGGGAAAACATATAAATATATGTGCAACACTTTTGTACTACCTACAGCAGTTAAGTTTGAAATTTGGTTAAAAGTTTAGTTTTAAATATGTGTTTGGTAAATTTATTTCTTCTTTAAACTTATATGTAGTCTTAGTCAATCTAAACTTACATTGTAAAATCTAATATTACCCATAATAATCAACATTGAGTTTATAATATCTTCTTATGCTACTATCAATTTCTTAGGTATATGTGATTCTCGAAAAAACCTCTACTGTTATGTTATTTTCAACTTCCAAGGTTTGGAGATGTTAAGATGTAATCATAGACAAAAAATATGGTTTTTTTATATATTTTTTAAAAGATACTAACTTTCAACATCAAGGATCATATCATTGAAACTAATAAAAGGAATTAATTATTATCAATTCAGAATAATTCGAATTGAATTTTATTGGAGGGTTAACTGTAATAAATTTCTTTAATTTAAATTCAAATCGGTGAGAGAATCAATCTAATTAGTTGGGGAATTAATTTTAACATATTAATTTATATATCATCCATAAAAATTCAAATATGTTTTAAGTTCTAAATATACGAGGGAATATATAAAGTCCATTATTATGTACCTTAAACAAGTTGGTCCATAATCTAACTGGTTGTAAGGTTGGAACTCACTATTTATTACTACAAAAAGATTGTTTTCTTTAACAAACTTAGCGTGAGAACAAATAAATGAGAAAAATATATGTTTGTAAATAACTAAATTTTTTACCAAAATATTGTTCAAATAACCATTGACTATGCTTTATGCAATATACATTATATTTTACACATTTCCTTATGCTTGAAAGGTAATATCATGTGCTCATTAATTATAAAACCCAATATCATTTTCATCTTTATGCAAAACAACTATATATGTTATGAATATTATGCTGTGTTATGTTGGATGTACGTACAAAAAATATGACAAGCATCGGTATCGATGCTGGATTAATGCATCAAAGGGAATTTATGGTCAGTTTCCTATTAGAACGATAAAGAAAACTCATGGTGAATATTAGAAGTCGCGATATTATAAAAAGAGTATAAAAAAAGATAATTGTTGGTCATATGATTAAAAGAATGTAAAATAGATAAATTATAAAATAAAGCATCAAATTTAAATGAAACTATGTTTGAATGCACAGTTAAGCATGAGGTAAAGTTTGTTTGTTGAAGGAGTGTGCTGACAGATATTTTTTTTATTTAGCTCATTTTAGAAAGAATCGAAAAAAGTAAAGACGATCTTTGATCTACGTAGTTGATATGCAAGTTTTATCTTTGCTATTTGTTGAAAAATGGCATAATTTATTTTTGTAGTAAATTATGGTTCCTCCAAAATTTAGTTCATAATAAAAAAAATTAATATTGGGAATTTATTGCATTCTCAATACCTATTATTTTACTAAATATCATTTCTAAATTCATTTAAATATTTCTTTCTTTCTATGCTTGGTTAACATTTTATAAATTAGTTTGTTATCTTCTATAATAAAGCCTACTACCAAAAAAATTATTCTATCTATAATAATCAATGTTTAGTAGTTTAATTCAGTCCAATAGTATTAATCAATTTTTAGCAGTTTAATTCATTGATTGCATTGATCTTACTATCATCTTCAACGAAATATCATCCAAGGTTTTTTTATATGTATTCATAAGTATTTTTTGTAATGGTAATATACTATATCATTTTGAATTATTCTACTTGATTTACTGTTTAAGTTATTTTATCTGTATGGATACTTGACGTAGAAAAATAATAATTTGGTTGTCCAGAAAATAAAACTGCACAATGCTTATACTTTATGTAAGTTTCTCATATTATTTTATCTTATTTTTATTTGAAAACATCATGTTTCAAAGCTACTGTTTTTTCCAAGCCAATTAATAATGGATGATGTTAAGAAGTGTACTAATGTAATTCTTGGCTTATTATTCCTTTATACACTTGGATAGTTTCAATTCTATAACAATTTCACTATACAAGATTTGTAATACTATTATCATACAGAATTGTACATATTCAAATTTATATGTTAAAAGTATGATAATCCCTTTCAAACTTATGTCTCTTACATTCTAAAATAAATGGGCATGCATAATATATAATTCTTATCAAGTTAGGAATACCGATAGTTGGTGTTGGTATTTATTAGATAAAAATATTATGCTCCAAAAAAATAAGTTATACTTTGTTTGGTTTGTGATTACATAAGCATATGTTTGACTAAGTAACGTTTTATATCAATGTTTGAAAACCCCGTGTGTGCCTTATGGGTTCATAATTTAAATAAAATAGCTATAAGTTCTCTTTTGAACATAGCCAAAAAAGTTAGGGTAAAGACCTAACTTTAAGGAAAAATTGCTTAATTTAAGTTAGAAATTTATAACAAATATTATGGGTATTGTCTGATTCGTGCATTTCATTGCTGCACACTACAGAAACAATATCAATTTAACGTTAGGTAACTATTCATCAGCACTAACATGCAAGGAAGTCATTTTTTACAAATTAAGAGATATGGCTTTAAAGTTTTAGCACTATATGGAATATATGAATACATTTACTTTCATTCCAGTTTTTCATTGCCAAATTCTATCCACTTGGTTAAATACTGATAGCCCATCAACTTATACTCACAACCATAGTTTCTAATGTTTCATGCTAATGACATTGCTTGGAATACTTATCAATTTCATGTGTCGATCTTTTGTACTATGATTTGCACACAATAATTTTAGTACCTTGATGCTTTGGAACCTGACTCGGATTTGTTGTGAGGAAAAAACTTAACTTATCCTAAAGTTATAACTACGGTTACTACTACTCAGTAAATAAATGTATGTTTTCCTTTATTTGCTATAGTTTAATTTTATTGTTCATCAATTACCTAAAATTGATGCTATCGCTTTTGTAGTATGGCTAAAAGCACTACATATTCTGATCCATAACGGTTTGAGGTTCAAAACTCTGAGTACACTTGTAATTAAAAATGTAATTCTTTGATTTACATTTTTTGAATTTATTAGGTTGTATGATAAATACTAGGTGCATTATCTACAATTTCTCATGAGTACTAACTAATATTACTATCTTTGGATTAATGTCCTAAAACATAGACTGCATAACACAAAAATTGATTCCTAGTTTACAACCCTACCAACAATGTTTTTTTAATGTTCAATAAAATTCAAACTAATATATTTTCGGCACTAGAACTAAAAATTATAACAAGATTTATTAAGTCAACTGTTATAGTCCGGCACTAGATCTAAAAATTATAACAAGATTTATTAAGTCAACTGTTATAACAACCTTTCACAACTGATGCTATTTTAAAGGAAGAAAACATAAACAGTGGGCAACCACGATGGCATAAGCAGCTCTAAACGATAATTCGTTTTCTTTCCAAACAGCATTGTTTATCCATGTTCTCAAACCATATGGTGTCTAGGTATTGACTTACTCTGGTAAGTTCTATCCATCATATCAATTATTCTCAAACCAGATGTTTTTAAATGTGCAATAATGTCCAGCATATCAAATCTTTTATACATTCATTTGTCATTTTATCCAAATTAATTTTTCGCTCAGTACTACTGCCAATGGCAAGTCCTATCATATCTAATACAACTTTCCATGGCTTGTTTTCTTTTAAGAAGACATTAATTAGTTAACTATTATTATTTTCCGTTTGTTGTTGCTATTTCTTCTGATATTTAGAATGGTTAACTTTTAACCTGGACAAGTCTTCTGGATCTTCATCTTATAACTTCACAGCGTTATCCATATTTCAAAATGCTACAAGTTTGACAGTTTGGTTGGATTTTTTTCATCTCTATTTTGTAATAGGGTAGACTATAGTTATTGCTTTTCCTACAGAGAAAAACAATATTTTGTTCATCTCCTTGGTAACTTAATTTTCAATTTAACAAATATGTCAATGGTGCACATTAATTAAAGTATTCTTCCATTTAACAAGTCCAAAAATGTTAATGGCAACTAATAGTACATTTAGTTGGTTTTTGAATTTGTATATTTAAGACTTATGTTCTCACATCAGCCTATAGCACATTTTTTCAGGAAAATGTGCAGAATTTATAAAAAGGACCGGAAATATATGATTGCAATCTTGGAAGTAGATACCATCTATTCCAAATCAAAAAATAGTCATATGTACAAAACTATAACCATATGTTTAGTTAAACTTGGTGCTAGATTTGTTGCACTATGACTTTATGCAAAAGCAATCAATCTTTTATATCGGCATGTAAAGTTAGGGTTCGATTTGGAGTCAAACTATTAATTTTCCATGTAAACATAACATAATATCTGTTTACCAAAAACTATAAATTGTTTATATGTAACCAACAAATTCGCATATTTAGTAATATGAACCGAGTGCCAAATGAGCAATTATACGCATGTTTTTTTCATCAGCATGTAGCATCGGTTTGCATGAATTATTAGCATATATAATGCACACTATTGTTAGTCGTACAAACGACATTAGAATTACAAGGATCATCCCCATTATTGGTGCCCACAACACATACATACATACATACATACATACATACATACATACATACATATATTACTAAATTCATGTTTAACTACAACTATTTCATAAAACACTATGTGCATATAATGTGATTAGCGAGAAACTCGACCAACACTTTATTTGTGCTACAAATTCATTTAAAAAATTTCTGTATGGAAATGATTACGAATACTTATTATAAAGCTATTGTGTTATTCAATATAACAAGTTTTTCAAAATAATTCATGTGCGTAGCACGGATTCACACTCGTTATTCATAAATAGGTCGCTTGATGATGAGTGTTGTTGCAAATTTGACCACTAATTTCAAAGAGAACGGGTCCGGGTATGTCTTGAAATCTTTCTAGTATCCTAGATAGTGGTACCATAGATCATGTAGTTTATTCCTTAAACTTACTACAAATATACAGACATCACCACATTTTCAGTTTCATTACCAAATGGTCAAAATGCAAATGCAAATACAGTAGGCACACTAAATTCAAATACAAACATAAAGCTGTCTAATGTGTATTATGTTCCTTCTTTATTCGTAAATTTACTTTGTGTAAGCAAAATGACCAAAGCATTGAATGTTCAATCGCTTTCTTTCCTAACACTTGCATTTTACACTACTTGGCAACTAAGATGATGATTGATTTGACGAGGCAATAATGGTCCCAACATTCTTTCTTCTTCAACAAATAAAGCCCGCATTTCTAGTTAATAATATGACCAATGATCTCAACCTTTGGCATCAAAGGCTAGACCATCCCTCTCATTTGCCTATGAAGTTTCTAATTTATAGCTGTAGTAATAATCATGATTTTAATAATTTTTGCAATATATGAACATTGGAAAAAAACAGTACTTCCATTTGGTTTTGGTTCCATTAATACTGAGCAAGCATTTGATTCAATTTATGTTGATTCTTGGGATGCTTTCTACGTAATTTCTCTTACATGAAAATTTCATTTTCTTACCATCGTTGATGATTTTACTTGTTATACGTGGATTTTTTAATGCATCACAGATCTGAAACACAAAGTTTTCTTAGAAACTTTTTTCTTCTGCAAAAACATAGTTTTATACTCAAATATAAAAAAATTGGGTTGGCAATGGAAGAGGATTTCCTCCCATGATCAATTCTTCCATTCTCATGGTGTCTAGTTTGATCATACTTGCGTTTTTACACCTCAACAAAATGGTGTTCCTAATCAAGATATATTGAGAAATGACATCGATACACTTATTTAGATTAGTGTATGTAACGCTCTTCATACGATGGACATCGATTGACTCATGATCGCTGGGGTCACCAAAGGGTTACACACTTGTGGTTGTTTAAATAATCACAAATAGACTTGACAAGAGTCTTCTATATGTTAATATAACTAAGTCAAAGTAGAAGATCTTAGGGTAATGACGTATAGCAGTCGTCAGACCTAAGGGTACTGTTGATTTTAAGTAGCTAGGCTATACTTTGATTATGGTTAAATACTTGACATGACCTTATTACGATCATAATTAGGTATACACTGAACTAATTGAAGTGAAACATTATCCAATAGAGAATTTGTTTTCTTCGTTATAAAATGTTAGTATCACCATAATTGGTAAAAAGTCAAAATCTCTTAAAGGAGCAGAACGATTAATCGATAAATAATATCGGATTAAACCAATGACTTTAAAGTGACCAATGCAATTAAAATAAGAATATTAATAGAGTTTTTGACCATAAACTTAACTTTATATATCTAATTGATACACTGATGATGAAAAGAATATATATACAAACTATCATTACCAAGTGAGCTTATTTTGGATCAAAATTTGGATTTTGCCTAAATGATCTGTAAGCGTTGAACTTAGCCCGATACCGTGCTTCAGTAAATTCCATACATGGTTCAATATTTAAATTGTTTAAATATTGACTCAAGATTGAGTTCATACCAGAGAGTTAATACAACTGCGTTGTTAATTATTTTTGAATTCAACTAATGGTAAGATTAATTTAGAAATGCCATAAATTAATAATAAATTAATATGAACACTGTATTAATATTTTACGATAATTTTAGTTATTTATTTAACGCTTAAAATAGATCGAAACGATGTATAAAAGTTGTACATCGGGTCGGTTGAATAATTAATCAACTGATTCAAATAGGAGTCAAGGACTTGTTGACCATGCTTAGTCAAGCATAGGGCAAACCATGAATTTTAAATGGGAGAGACTAGGCAGAGTCTTCTAGGGCAAGAGGAAAAGGGAAAAAGAAAGGTATTGATCTCTAGCTATAAATAGTCTAGCCTCCGCATCATTTTCTACACATTTTTTTGAGTGGAAATTAGCCACAAGGGCCTCTTTAGCAAGTGGAATTAGTTTCTAGGACACCCAACTAAAATAATTACTTTCAAGGACAAAACGTAAAATAATTAGTTTCTAGGGCCTAAAAACCTATGAAATTATGTCCTTGAAAGTAATTGGACTGCTGACTTTGTCCTTGAAAGTAATTATTCTGCCGACTTTGGCCTTGAAAGTAATTTCTTTGAATGTGTGTCCTTGAAACTAATTGGACTACAAAGTTTGTCCTTCTGGTGAAATGCCCCTTTTATTGAACACTCTAGCCTCCATTTCTACCAGTGGCAATACCTTGCAAACTGAAGTCGAGGAGATCGTGAAGCTCCAAGAGGAAATTTCAAAAAAAAAACATGTTAGACTCTTAGCAAAACATCAACGCTGAAAGGTACCTCTTCTAACTTGTTATTCAATATATATATATATATATACACTTATGTATGTATGTATATATATGTATGTATGTATATACAAATCATAATGTCCCATCATATACACTCGGCCATGATTTTATTTAAAAAATGATAATTTCCGTATATATTTAATTTAATTAGTTTACAATAACCGTATATATGTTAAAAAAAATTATTTTTGGCAATTAATTTGTTTTCCAGATCCATATTTGTGTGTGTGTATGTATATGATAGAGTTAGTGGTATTCCCTAGGGCATTTTTGTAATTTATTACATATATCTAACTTGATAACCAATATTGTTCAAAATAAAAGGTGTTTTCTTTCTATTATATACTTGATATAATATGTTATGTTAATTAATTAAGTTAATTTAATATATTTAATAGAAAATCCATAAATGGTATGTTTTGTGATAATAATTAAAATGCGTTGTAACCATGAGTGACAATAAAACATACATACCATCTTAAATATTCTTAGTCAAGATGTATCGAAACTGAATATCGATGCACCCGTTGAGACCGGAGTACGTAATGCTCTCCAAATTGTTAGGAAGTGTATTAATTATGACTGTTAGGGGAACCAATGGGTTACGTACTAATAGTTATTGGATAAATATGGAATAACTTACTCGATAGTTTTCTATTTGTTAATATAACTAAGGTCAAACAAAAACTATTGACATGACAATTTTACACAATTCTCTTGACTTGAGAATACTATTGATTTTCAATATGGAAGCACCACTTTGATTATAGTTAAATCATGGCATGACATTCATCAACTTGAGTGAAAGCATTGAAAGTGAAAAACTATTCACAAAATGATTCATCTCCTTGGTTGTATAAGGTTTACAGTCAACTGAAGTCAACTCAAAGTCAAAATCTCTGGCAGAGCAGTCGGTTAGTAATAATTATTTTATTGAACCAAGGACTTTGTTGGACTATAGAGTTGAATATGAACAATATTGGAATTTGACCGTTACCAAATTCCATAATTTCAAAGTGATATGGTGTTGACAAAGAGAATTGGTGTAAATAATCGTCACTACTGGGTAATGCTTTGTTGAGTTTCGGCATTCCCACGTTCCATACGCATTTGCTTCACCGTGTCTAGGCAGCATCAACAGTCAAATTCTCCTATGCCGGTGTCCCAATTGAACATCGCTTCATCGCCTCCCATTGGGCGTATAATCTGGTCTTGGCAACACATTGTAACAAAAGGAATCTCCAATGTTACGTGCCACCAATCCCATATATACACCACGATTCTTTCAAATATCCTATGATGTGGGACTTATCCATTCAATCCATACACCCACTCCATTTACAATGCGGGCCATACCTAATAATCTCCACGTTGGCAAGCATTGCTCAAGTCACCTTAGAGTTATACCGAGTCCTTTTCACAGTGGGATCAGGCTGCCAATCTAAGTTCTCATAAGTATGGAGGGCGGCTGCTTAACAATATTTCCACCTTGACGAGCATCCCATGCTCAAGTCGTGCTTTGGAGCCATGCTTCGGTCACGCTACATCATACTGGTCCCTCGAACCGTAGAGCTCTGATACCAAATGTTATGGAAATTCTAACTCGAGACCACTCAAATAAAAACCCTAAAATATAGTGGAAAACGAGATCATGGTAAGAAGTGCAAAAACAACCAATCAATATCTCAATCAAAATCTCAGTCCAATCCAAAACTAATCACAATCACCAAACAAGCAATAGAGAAATAGAGCAATAATGATAAAATAAATCACATATCTATTTATAGTGGTTCCACTAATGTCTTGTTAGTGTACATCCACTTTGAGAGAGAGCCTTTATTAATACCAATGAGAAGAGTACACGAGATTGATTACAATGATCAATATTCAAATAAAATAGATTTGTGGAGAAGAAAATTGAAGATAACTAGGTTTTGCTAAACCCTAGTTAATGGAGGGTAAAACCCTTAATTAAACCTTTGGAATCCTTAAGTCATGTTGCTTTGAATCTGAAAATAGTTTATATAGTGAACCATCCTTCCATGACAAATACCTGATTTGCCCCTTGAAGCCCTACAAGCAAATTCACAAATTTTGGGCCGAAAAAATAAAACTGCACCACGTCAGATGTCTGTCATAAGTAATGCTCGATTCGGGGGCGTCTTATCATATGACGCCGAATAGCAATTATATTTCTTCTTTTGTCGATAAAGAGGGAAATTCAATTGTTATGGGTAACAGTGCTATTTGTAAGTCGAAGGGCATTGATTCCATGCAAATTCGGATGTTTGACGGAGTGGTTCGTACTCTCACTAATGTACGCTACATTCCGGGACTTCAGAAGTCTCTTATCTCTTTGGGGTAGCTGGATTCTTTTGGATGTAAGATCACTTTTGAGAGTGATAGCTTGCGGGTTTCGAAGGGTGCGCTTGTGGTGATGAAGGGTGCTAGGACTCATGGAGTTTATTTGCTTCAAGGAGTGACTATTGAAGGTGAAACTTGTATAGGAGTTGATAGTTCTCGTGGCTTGGATGCGACTAGGTTGAGGCATTTGAGGTTAGGTCATGTCTCCAATAGGAGTTTGGATATTCTTCGGAAGAGTGAGATAATCGATGGAGAGAGTTTCAACAAGCTTGAGTATTGCGAGAAATGTGTCATGGGCAAGCAAACTAAAGAGTCATTCAGTGAAGGAAAACATGATTCGAGAAGGGTTCTTGAGTATGTTCACAGGGATTTTTGGGGACCGGCACCGGTAGCTTCTTTGGGAGGAGCTCGCTATTATATTTCATTCATAGATGATTTTTCTCGAAAGGTATGGGTGTATGTAATAAAGGCCAAGTCGAAGACATTTGCAAAGTTCAAAGCATGGAAAGCTCTTGTTGAGAATGAAAGTGGCAAGTCATTGAAGATTCTAAGTTCCGACAATGGTGGAGAGTATGTTTCCAAAGAGTTCTTGGAGTTTTTCAAGCATCATGGTATTTGAAGGCATTTTACTGCACCGGGAGATCCGCAGTTGAATGGTGTTGCGGAGAGGATGAATTGTACTCTACTTGAGAAAGCTCGATGCTTGAGATTGACATTGGGTTTGTCTAAAGAATTTTGGGATGAAGCTTTGTCAACCGTGGTGCATATTGTGAATCAAATTCCATGCTCGGTTATTGGTAACAAAATTCCGGAGGAAGTGTGGAAGGGAAAGAGCACTGACTTGAGCTATCTTCGTTTGTTTGGTAGTTCGGTTTATGTGCATGATCCGGGAAATGAGAAGCTTGAGCCTAGAGCTCTCAAGGGAATTTTGCTTGGTTATACGGACGTGTAAAGGGCTATCAGATTTGGAATCCAAAAACGAAGAAGGTTGTGAATTCTTGTCATGTTACTTTTGATGAGTCGGCTTTATTCAAGTAGAATGAGGGCTAATCGGATGTTCCAGATTTGGTTCGTGGTGAATCAAAGGAGAAGGAAGTTATTCCCACCTTTCATCCAAGGAGTAGAATAGTTGAAGATGCTCATGAGGAGGAAGTAGTTGATGTTATATCACATAGTTCAGAGGGTGTCTCTAGTAGTGTTGGTGATGTACATGATTCTATAGAGGATTCAGTTCAAGGTGGAGCCGAAGGGAGTTTGGGTGACAGTATTACTACTCGGTGGATCGACGTGCTATAAGGCTACCCGATAGATATGGTGATTGAAAATATCTTACCTTTTGTGATAATTTGGACTATGCTCTTCATGTAGTACAAGATGAGCTGATGGACCTTGATGGCGTCATGGAGTCAAGTGATAGCTCGAAGTGGATTTGTGCCATGAAGGAAGAGATGCAATCGTTGATGAAGAATCAAACTTAAGGTTTGGCTCCACTTCCTAAAGGAAACCATCTTATTGGGTGCAAATGGATATACAAGGTGAAGAACGATGGGAGATACAAAGCCAGGCTAGTAGCTTAGGAGTTTGCACAAAGGAAGGGAAAGGAGTATGATGAGATATTCGCACCGGTTGTGGGCCATACTTCAATCCGGATATTACTTGCTATATTTTCTATTCACGACTTGCAGTTGGAGCAACTTGATGTGAAAACGACCTTTTTGCATGGTGATTTGGATGAAGATATCTACATGGAGCAACCGAAAGGTTTTGTTGTAGATGATAAGTCAAATTTGGTTTGCAAGTTAAAGAAAACACTATATGGTTTAAAGCAATCACCTAGACAATGGTATAAGAGATTCAATCATATTTTATGCTTGAAAATGGTTTTAATACAAGCACCAAGGATGATTGTGTATATTTCAAGAGGTTGGAAAATGATTGTTGGGTGCATTTACTCTTGTATTGGACGACATGCTCATTGCTTCAAAGGATAAGAATGAAATCAACAAGTTTAAACTGATTTGAAATCGAAATTCAAAATGAAGGGTCTTAGAGAAGCAAAGATGATATTGGGCATGGAAATAGAAAGCGACCGAAAGCGTTATGAGTTGAAATTGACTCAAAAGGAATACATTGAGAAAGTGCTTTGCCGGTTTAGCATGGAGAATGCAAAGGCGTCAAATACACCTTTACCTTTGCATGTGAAGCTTTCGTGTAAGGGATATGGGTGGCAATGAGGCGGGTTGGGGTGGGTTTTTATGCCCCAGACCCGCCCTAGGTTTTTTAAACCCTGTCCCGGACCCGCCTCGTAGACCCGATGTAGGTCTAAACTTTCACCCCGTACCCGAAACCTATACGGACCAGGGTAGACCCGCTCCACCCCAAGACCTGGTGAAGCATTACATATTCATTCAAAATTATGTATTAATATACATATATTTATTTGTTAGAGGGATTGTCACTAAATGATAAAATAAATATAAATATCAATGTGTTTACAATGATAAGTAAGGTAATAAAAATAAGATGTATGATAACGGTTCAAGAAAAACATGCATACGTTAATATATAATTATTAGTGATGCAACTTAATATCATAAAAATTATATAACTTATTAAATGGAACATTAGAAAATCCATGTTATAACCGCTTATGTATAAAAGGATTAGCAAATCATCGTTATCGTAATAAAGCGATCTTATGAAATTTCAGTAGTGCGGGTCGATTTGGGGCAGGTCGGTCAAGCCCCAACCCAACCCTGGACCCGGATCTCTTAAGAACGGGGTCATGGGTCTACCCGCCCCAATGACCCTATTGGGCGGGTCTTGGCGGGTCAAAACAGGGGTGGGTCTACCGAGTTTAGACCCTAGACCCGCCCCATTGTCATCCCTAGTAAGGGATCACCTATCTTGGTGAAGACAAGGCTTATAAAGGTGCCATATGCTAGTGCGGTTAGAAGTTTAATGTATGCTATGGTGTGTACAAGGCCCGATGATGCAAATGCCGTTAGGATGATTAGTCGATATATGGCTAATCCGGGGAAATCGCATTGAGAAGCTGTGAAGCTTATATTGAGATACCTCAGAGGTACATCATCTCATGGTCTTGTTTTTGGTGGTAGTGAGGAGATGAATTGCAAGTTGGTTGGTTATTATGATTCGGACTACACAGTGATAGGGATCAGAGAAAGTCAACTTCTGTATATGGCTTCACACTTGGTGGTATGACCATAAGTTGGAGATTGAGATTGCAAACTGTAGTTGCATTATCCACTACGGAGGCGGAGTTGATAGCCGCAGTGGAGGCGGCAAAGGAGGCACTTTATTTGAGGCGATTGTTGCGTGACTTAGGATTCGCACATGATAGTATCGATGTTTGATGTAATATCCAGAGCGTTATTCACTTGGCGGAGAATGTGGTGTTTGCTCATGGACTAAGCATATTGAAGTGAGAGAGTCATTTTTAATAGCCATGGATGAAGATAAGCTAGTATATCTTCCGAAAGTGCACACAAGGGATAACGTGACAGATATGTCCACTAAAACATTGCCGGTTGGGAAGTTCGAGCATTGCTCGAACTTGATTTTCTTGAGAAAGTGCTAAGTGCCACAAGGGGGGAGGGTACTGTTGAGGGAGGAGCTTGGTTATGGATGATGAAGAGTATCAGTGAGAGGTTGTGGTTCTATCTTCTTGGTGAGTACTAGTTTATACTCGTTAGTACTTTGTATTTTGGTGAGATGGTTTCAGATTTGGGTGCTTTCAAAATTTCATTAGCGGACGGGGGCTTTTCCTAAGCTCGTTGATGGAGTGCAATGGGCGGTGGCTTTACCGGAGCTCATCGAGAAAGCATTCAAGCTTATTTGGTTGAAGGTAGAAGTGGTGATAGTTTGGTACCATCGGTTGTTGGTGATGGAGATGGATATAGTGTCGACGTGGAGTGTTGAATTTTGAAGACACTATATGGTGACTTGAAGAGGTCGATAATAGCTTGATATCGGTGAAAACGGCGCGCGAATCGGAGCTCGAATGCTCAAGTTATCATGATTCAAAGATGCATAGGCTGAAAGTTGTGCCAGACGTCTGATAGAAATCCTTAGACGTCTGACAACAGGTTTACTACGGCCCAAAAGTTGTGACAAATGTCTTAGAGGTTGTGACAGACGTCTGACGTGGTGCAATTTTGTTTTTTCGGCCCATAATTTGTAAATTTTCTTGTAGGGCTTCAAGGGGAAAATTGGGTATTTGTCATGGAAGGATGGTTCACTATATAAGCTATTATCAGGATTCAAAGCAACATGACTTAAGGATTCGAAGGGTTTAATTAAGGGTTTTATCCTCCATTAACTAGGGTTTAGCAAACCCTAGTTTTTTTCAATTCTCTTCTTCACAAATCTATTCTATTTGAATGTTGATCATTGTAATCAATCTCTTATACACTTCTCATTGATATTAATAAATGCTTTCTTTCAAAGTGTATGTACACTACCAAGACATTAGTGTAACAATTATAAATCGTTGTGTGATTTATTTTATCGTTATTGATATTTTTCTTTATTGTTTGTTTGGTAATTATGATTGGTTTTGGATTAGATTGAGATTTGACTTGAGATATTGGTTGGTTGTTTTTGCACTTCTTACCACGATCTCGTTTTTCATTGTGCTTTGGGGTTTTGATTTGAGTGGTCTCGAGTTAGAATTCCCATAATACGCTTAAGAAAGTAAATTTGGATTTTACCGAAACCAAGCAACAAATTTGGCTAAAATGTCACACCACCTCTAAGTGACGTGTGAACATTAATATTCGAATAGTTCGATATTAACCGCTGACCAAATTCACGCCTAACGAAGTCACACAACTGAAACGTTGAATACTCTTTTGATCAAACGATTTAATTAATTTGTAATCATTGTAAATTAATCAAATTAATTAATATCTATGAAATATTAATTATAAAATTTTATTTTGATTTAATGTACAAGTATTTTTGAATATGTTTGTAATAGCTATAAATATATTAATCGACAAACGATATCGATACGTTTTTAAATTAGATTTAAACGCAATATACGTTGTTCGGGCTTTAATTGGGTTTGAAGTCCATGTGGGGGCTAGTGTGTTTGGGTATGATGGAGAATGATGGGTGTGGTCATATGATGGCAAATAAGGGGCTTGATTTGATAAGACAAAGGAAGAGAATGGGTAAGATAGAAAAGTGGATTTGGATCATAACTTCTCCCAATTCTCTTCTCTATATAAGCATCATCATCCTCACTCGTTCACTACTGAAGAAAGCCTCCATCGAGTTTAAAACTTGTAGCATAAAAAGAATTTTGTTAAACCAACTCAAAATCATCCATAGTAAAGGTGAGAAGGTTATTTAAGTTCACAACCCAAATATATGCATTATTAGGGAGAGAAGGCTATATAATATCCAACAATTATAATGATCAGGATTCATTGGTAAGTGCAAAATACTTTGCCAAACTGTACCAAACTATACCTGGAATTGACGTTCATGATTATTGCCCATTCAACTAATTATAACCCAAACGCTTCAACATCAAAATAAACTCATATTGCACCGAAATTTTTCATACTTTTTTTAGTCCAAATGATATTTAAGTAAAAAATACCAATGAATAAAATCTTCAATTATCTTCAACATGGTATCCGATTAGCGTTCTAACTTCAGATGTTAATGTCATCTTTTCCGTTATAAATATTTTCTTTTACTTTCTCTCTTCTCCTTGTTTATTTTCACCATCACCAAAATCCAAAAACAACAAAACTCCACCTCATCATTGAAATTGCGTGTCTACTCTGACGCTGATTATGGTAGCGAACCCATAGATCGCAAATCGATTATTGGCTTTTGTATATTTCTTGGCGATTCTCTTATATCTTGGAAGAGTAAGAAGCAATCTGTTGTTTCTCATTCTTCAACTGAAGCAGAGTATCATGCTATGACATCCACTACCAAAAATATGGGATGCCTCCTTTAGTTCTTACTTCTATGTTTTGTAACAATAAGAGTGCTCTTCAGATTTCTCGCAACTCGGTTTTTCATGAGCGAACCAAACATATTGAGATTGACTGTCACGTCATATGTTATCATTTTAAGAAAGACGTTATTACTCTACCTTTCGTTCTCTCTTCCATGCAAATTACATACCTCTTTACCAAGTCACATTTAGTTTTGTGTTTTCAATTTTTAGTTGATAAACTCTCGATATTTATCGCCGTCGCATTATGAGTTTAAAGAGAATGTTAAAAGATATTTATTATATGTTAAAAGCTAAACCAGAGATATTTCAATATTCAGGTTTTCTCTGCTTTTCTCTTGTTACAATAGTTTTCCTATTGTATAATTACTTAAACTCTAATGAATGGGGCTATAAATAGTTGGTTGTGAATTGTATAATATTATCAAGTAGTAATAAAGTATTCCTGTACTTAATAAATCAAATCTTTAATTATCTTCAACACCATCAAAAATCGACACATTTGGTGGACAATATCACGGCGATCGACAGTACAACACCGACACTGTTAGGTGACACATTTTTTGTAGAATTTGAATACTAGTAAATAGACAGTAGAATACACATAAGTAAAATGAAAATGGAGTAATATGAATTACATGATGAAGCATATTTATCGCCAGTTATATGTTACTAGCTTGACGAAGAAGATTCAACATCGTATTTTAATAAGATAATATTTTCATTGTCTGTCATGTTACCATGCCACTCCTCCTTAGCATCTCCACAGTTGATGTAGCGATAAAGTTGGCATTGTATGGCTCTACAACAATCTCATAAACCTTTGGAGATTGGAACACTACTCTGATATTTGAGATGGACAGAGTCCCCATTCTCAACCCTCTACCATCTTCAAGAAAATAGCATTCTTTGACACCTGTAATGCACAAGTTTATATCAGATGGAAAAAATACCATACCTAAGCATAAAATAAATTTTAAACACACAAATGTGCACGGATACCAGTAACCAATACACCAACGAAAATATGAAGACAACACATCCTGCTCATAAATGATAAGAGCTACTAAAAAGTCAGAAATGTGACGGCTAATATATGTGAATATTCTACAAACAACAAAAAATTTATAAATTCTACAAATTTTGTATTGGATGGAATAACTATTAAGTGTTGTGACAATTTTTGTTAAATATCTCAAGATAATATTTCGATTTGCTGCATTTTTTTACAGACTATATACGGAAATAATAATTATTGCAATGAACTAAACTTCAACAAAATATGTAAACAAAGAATAGGATACCAACGGTAAACAAATTCAGCTACTTATAATTATATGTACTAGCAAAGTAAACTTCTTTCATTACATTGTTCGATATAATCTCTTAACTCACTGTATAGGCAAAATGAAGTTGTTTTGTTTCTCTTACCCTGCAATAGTAAAAACTCCTAATTAAGGTCAGTTTTGATAAATAACCGAGGATGTCCTTTAGTTGTATAATAAAACATTTATGGTAAGGAAAGAAGCATAAATGAAGATTAACATAATCAAATGACTAAAATAGATAACCTGACAATGATAGAGGAAGTCCAACCCTCATATTAACATAAAATAGATGGCAGAATCAAGTTTCAATGCCAATATTGTTTGATATAATCTCTTAACTCACTGTATATGCAAAGCCAGTTTTCACAAATGGTGAAAATACCAATCAGGAATTTAATAAAAAGCACTCTCATGGTATGTTGTGGGCTTCATCTTGGTGATACCTTTCGAAGATAATCAATATGCCGGTTAAAAAAAATCAAGGATGTTATATAAAGAGAGGATTTTGGACTTCATTTTCCACTATAATTGGTTTCAAGGGTAATGTACGAATTCCATAACATATGTCTCTAATCTCTTAAAACATCCATCATACTGGTTCCATTTGTAATCTTGATGCAAACTGACCTCATTAGATCACGTGCCATATAGATGAGTTATTCATATAAATGAGATAAGTTTTGCTATGTGTGACTTGCAATGTGGATGCGCTGGTTGGACGGATAAGTCTCATGTCGCAAGAAATATAACGTATAACATGGTATATGTATGAGATAGGTGGCACATAATATTGAAAATTCCTTTTGTTACAAGTAAGTGTTGTCAAGACCATGCCGTTACGTTGAAAGCTTCGTTAGGTAGCATCATCACATAATGAAACCCTCGTACATGGAACGTGCTGGAATGCCGAAACTCAACAGTTTCCAAGGTATATTTTACACCTCTTTCGTGCATTTGATTTAATTACCTTAGACTACCCACACCCACGACAAGCACTGGTTCCATGATGTTTAAATTTGAATTAAGTTTGTAAATTTAAGGCTATATAAAGCTGCGACTGAAGTTAAATAAAGCATCAAGAGAAATTATAAAATCTACATGGTATCTGCACATAACTTAAACATTCAATCATTGTCTTCTTCCCTTTACGCATTATACATGCTTGAGATTTGGATGTACATAGTTTTTCTATGGCTGTCCAAACTGTTAGAGAGGTCTTGTGTCTAGCTAAAATAGGCTCGGGTAGAGATGAAAGAAGCCAACCGAAAAGGACTTGGTATTGTCGTTGCCAAGCATCATACTCGGGATTAGGTAAATAATCAGCTTTCTTGGCCGTGGGGCATGGATAGATGCCTTCAACGTACTTCATCAATTTGTAGCCGCGCAGAAGTGGGAGGAACTGAGCACACCAAAGCACATAATTTGTGCTATCAAGTTTCACCGATACGATTTGGCGTATGTTGCTGGTGGGGATCAAAGCAAGGAAGGAGGATGGCAATGCTTTCATTTTATACAGGAGGATCTAGATGACACAGGCTCCTCTCATGCATGTGTTCAGTCACTCATTCAATCGTTGCACTCCTCTTTTGCAATCAAGGACCTCGGGCCTTTGAACTATTTTCTTGGTACTGAGGCTATACGCACATCTACTGGGCTGTTTTTGTCTCAAAGGAAGTATATCGATGATATTTTAGAATGCACCAAGATGGTTGGTGCTCGTCCGGTCTCCACTCCACTTGATGTATCCTTTACTCTTGGTAAGTATACTTAAGGCTATATAAATCTGTGACCGAAATTAAATAAAGCATCACGAGAAATGATAAAATCTACATAAACTTCCAAAAGAAAAAAAGAAAAAGGAAAAAAAAAACTTGGTAAGTATCAAAGGAAAAGAAACAGGAACCCATATAATTTCCACATTTAACTTTATTTCTTTCCTGATTCTAGATAATTTGTTAACTAAAAGTTAGTAAGCGTAGCATTTCTCAAAGACTTGCCTCTCAACATATAGCAAAAGCCTGTCTAGAATAAAAAAAGTTAACAGAATTCAGTAATAAAAATGTTTAATTTAAACAATTTTTCTTAAAAGTTCATAGCAGTGTTAATCCAAAATGCAAGTTATACCAGTTCAAACTCGATAAAATAAAACTGTGAAGAGTGAAAAAAAAAAAGAGAAAACCACATGTGAGGCTGGAAACTTCTCATCAACTGTTTATATTTTATCGTGTTTGGAGCCAATGTACTCAGCATTGCTTGTGTATATTACCATCTAATGTGTTGCCAGCGTCCTCTTCCAAACAGTAAAGGCTTGTTCTTACCGTTCATCTACCAACTAACAATTCCACAAAAACGACCAACATCTTTGTCTCATTGTGACTAATATTTATGACTAATATTTATTTTTAATTGCCCTTTATATCCATAGTAATTCAAAATGGTAGGAAATTCCTTTAGAATGTATCATTTCCTTGTAATATATAATTAGATGGTTGCATATTCTACTTGTTTTTTTGAGCTATTATGAATAACGATCAATTTGTACATATTTCTAACTAACACAACCAAAAATATGATATTTGATCATTGTTGTATTCTCGCATCTAAATTCTTTGTTTTCAATGGCAGTGAATACTTGATAAAATTTAAAATGCCTGGTCTCAGACGGAACACATATACAGATATACCATTCAGTGGTTTACAAAATATAGCACAGTTTTTCCTACAACCGGCAATTAAGTCGGCTAACATCATTCAAATTTAAGCACTTTGCTGGTCTGGAACATCAAAAAAGCAACCATTTGATGTTCCTCACCTTTAGAAGCTCATAAACCCCATTAAGCTAAGTTTTTCATGTCACATCAAAGCCTTCCAACCAAATCTTCTAGCAATCTAAGTCTTAAACGCAACATCTCAATGTCAACCAGTGTTGCCATATACTTTCACCATTGCAGTCGCGATACAATGCCCACCCACCTTAAACCCCAAATAGCTCGAATGAAACAGATCATCAACCAACCATATATTTTACAGCATTTGACATGTGAAGCAGTTATTTTGAGTTAAATTCTGGTTGAAATGTTTTTTTTCCCTTTCCTTGTAAAGGAAAATGATAATTTGTTTTTGTATTGCAATACTTGATAATGTACAATGTTCACGGTGTAATGTATTTGTAACAGTGAAAATAAATAAATGGGCTTACGAGTAGGCCCAATGCAAAGACAAATACAACCCGCACCATAACACCAATATACAGCAACCATTATACGAAACCCTATTTCATTTTTATCTCTTATACGCCTCCTCAAACCCGAACTAGGATTAGGGTTTGCATACGAGATCCACAAATCTGAGCATCGCCAGTGAAAATTGGTTCCTCCAGTGCAATATTCTTTCTTCTTTGAGCTTTAATTGTGTCTATATACTCAGGCGACCAGCAGTGGCGGCCCAACTGATTGGTTGCCTGAGCCACATTAGTGTTTGGTTGCCCTTTTATACCAAATATATCACATATTATTATTTTTTTCAAATCAATATGATGTTAAATAAAAACTACTACAACAATATCATTTGGACTACAATATTTAATTCAAAAAACACGGTCAAATGTCAACTTTACACACAAAATATCATAATTTTTCAACGATAAGCACAAAGAAAGATATTTCATCTAGCATTTTTTGAAGCGAAGTCTTCAATAATACTATCATAATCTAGTTTTCTAAAAAAAAGGCTTTCGATTGAGATCATCGCCAATCCATTCAGCCGCTCTTGTGACATGTTGTTCGAAGTTAACTTTTAATCAATTTTAGTTCAGAAAAACTTCTCCCCATGAAAGCAAACGTCACTGGTATAGTAAATAAAATTCGATAAGCAACACATGCACAATGAAAAACACTGTCATCGATATAAGATCTTATGAAATCAAGAATGCAAATTAACTTAGTTATTTCTTTTCATAACATAGTTTGCAAAACTTTTAGACCTTGAAATAAATCTTGTCCGTATATATCGCATTGTTACTCAAATAACTTTCTAAGTGCTATTAATGTTCGATCAACTTTTCTTTACCAACTTCCATAAATTTTGCATTTAACAAAAATCAAGAAATTTTATCATAAACTTCAAACTGTTCAAAACGGTCTATGAATGATGTAATAGTTTGATCTAGAATGTGAATGAAGTATGTGACTCTAAATTTATTTTTCAGTGATCGACTTCCCTCAACATTTGTTTCGATATCTTCATCAAAATGTTTTTTTTCTACGAACAACTCTTTTCATCTCAAATATTGGTTCGATACCAACATCCATAGAAATTTCGCTTGCTCTTTCATCATTTTTCAAACCCATAAGCTCTAGAGTTTTGCTTTCTAAATCTCGCTCAAATTTTTAGTCTTTATTTTTTGGCATACTATCTAATAACAAATTTTAATTAAATCATGTTACAGTGAACTATTTTTTTATTAAAATCAATATCTTTACAAAACCATTAACTTAACATATTTTTACAAATTAGTAAATATAAACTAGTTAATTTAACAATACCACTAGTATTAGGCCTTACGAACTACTACAAATCAATTAGGTATTAAGTAGTATTTTAGAAAACTAATTTAAACTAAGTTTTAAAAAATGAAATTAAACCAAATTTAAATAGATTACTTTTGTAAAATAGTTAATTCAGTAAGTGAACGCTGAGATAATGAACTAGATAATTCAATTCATTTTTTAGACAACCAAAATACCAAATCAGTTTTATAAATTAGTTAATTCAAACACAAATCGGTGAAAAAAATATGCTTAACATTGAGATGCATTTCCAACTTCTTCAGCAACTAGAATTAAAGGAAAAAAAGTTTACTTGTCAAGCTAGAGAGTTTGGAGAGGTGACGTCGAGACAGTGATGAGTCGCGGAGGAGGATGGCGTTGGTCGCGATGATGGCTGCGAGAACTACCGGAGAGGCGGAAGGTGTTGGTGCGACGGGGTTTGGCATTTGCGACAGGGTTATTGATTTGTGCATAACCCTAATTTCAGTTTTAGTTGATGAAAGGAAATGAACGATGGAAAAGTGTTTTCTCTTGTGATTATGCTGAACGCAAATAATTGGACCAAACACATAATTTAAAAAAAAAAATTGTTGCCCATGCCCAGTGGGTTGCCCCAGCCCATGGTCTTGCTGGGCTGCCCACTGGGCCGGCTCTGGCGACCAGCAATATGAGAGGCGGTTTACGATTTATGAGACAAGATGTCAAATTTGAGGCTTAAATTGTCTGATAGGGCTTCGATGAGCTTCCTCTTCAACTTTAAGGGCTTCAAGAATGTAAATTGAAGCTTTTGATCTGAGATTAATGTCGGCTTCGTCCACGTTGAGCTCTTGCTTAAATCTGATGAAGTTTGGTCGAGAGAGAGGCTTAGTCAGAATGCCAGCCTTCTGATAAGTTGAAGGTATGCATCTAACTTCCAATTTCTTGCTTATCACTTGCTCTCTCACAAAATACAGATCGAGTTCGATGTGTTTTGTGCGAGAGTGGAGTACAAGATTTGCTGTAATGGAGATTGAACTTTGATTGTCACACCAAATAGTCGGTCTGCAGTTTAATTTGATCTGTAGTTCACTGAGTAGAGACATTAACTACATGATTTCTGCAGTAGCACTAACAATGCTTCGATATTCAACTTCTATGCTGGATCTAGATACTGTTGATTGTTTTTATGCACACCAAGGTATTGGATTTTTGCCTAAGTAGATGCAATACCCTGTAGTGGATCTCCTATCATCCTGATCTGTAGCCCAATCAGAGTCTGTATAGCCATTGATACTCAAAGTTGCACTAGATGGTAGAATTAATCCTTGATTAATTCATCCCTTTAGATATCTTAAGATTCTTTTCACTTCTTTTCAATGTTCATCAAGTGGTTTTTGCATAAATAGGCTGACTTTGTTAACACTGAATGAAATATCTGGTCTGGTTATGATGACATACTGCAGAGCTCCTACAATGCTTCTGTATTGCTTGTCATTTAAAATTGGTTCACCTTTATTTTTTGAAAGATGAATATTACTTGTCATTAGAGTAGGTAGGGGATTTGCCTTGTCCATTTTGGCTTTCATAAGTATTTCATTGATATACTTTCTCTGATTTAAGTGAATTTATGAACTTGAAGTTCTTTTGACCTCTATGCCAAAAAAGTAATTTAGCTCCCCCAGGTCTTTGATTGAAAATTCTTCTTTCAGACATTGAGTAATGTTCATAATTTTTGATTTGCTATTCCCTGTAATAACAAAATCATCAACATAGATTAATATATATGTTATTGTGTTATTAAGAAACTTAGTAAACAGAGAGATGTCTGATTTAGTGGAATTGTAGCCATGTCTTGATAAGGTTGTCTTTAGCTTGTCAAACCAAACTCTTGGTGCTTGCTTGAGCCCATAAAGTGCTTTATTGAGTTTGCAAACTAACTGATCATTGTCCTTCTTTATAAACCCATGTGGTCGTTCCATATATACCTCCTCCTGCAATTCACCATTAAGAAAAACATTATTAACATCTAATTGCACAATGATCCAATTCTTATGCAAGACAATTGTTAAAATGACTCTAATGGTTGTGGGTTTCACAACAGGAGAAAAAGTTTCATTAAAGTCAAACTCATTTTGTTGTGAATACCCCTTTGCCACCAGTCTTGCCTTGTATTTAAGGATTGAACCATCTGGATTTTTCTTTAATCTGTATATCCATTTGCATCCAATTATGTTTTTATTCACTGGTAAAGGTACAAGATCCCATGTCTTGTTTTTTATCAGTGCATTGTATTCTTCCTTCCTAGCATTTTTCCAATTGTCATCCATGACTGCTTGCTGATATGTGCTTGGCTCGGTGATTTCAAATTCAATGTTGTATGTTTTTGGCTTGAATATCTCACATTTTGCTCTTGTCATCATATGGTGTCCAGTATTTGCAGGTACAGGTGGTTGTCTACCTTCATCAGTATTGACTTCTGGTTGAGTACTGGATGACTGTGTGTCATGTAGTACTTGACAGGAGTCTGGATGATAATATGTGACTGGCCTCTTATTATCAGGACTTATTGGTGCATCAACATGTTCTTGACCTGGTTCATTTATGGACATTGTGTGTTGAGGACTGATGTCGCCTCTTCCATGATGACTAATGCTATCAACTGGTATAACAACTTCTGGTGAAGATAATACCGGAGGTATTGAAAGCTTTGAATTATGTATTTTTTGAGTTGTTTTGACATCTGCGCTACTAAAATGAAACTCATGCTCATTGAATATTACATGACTGGATATATAAATACTTCCATTGCTATCAAGACATTTATATCTTTTTTGACTTGTAGCATATCCTAGAAAAGTGCATGGTTTGGATCTATGTTCAAGTTTATGTGTGTTGTATGGTCTTAGATAGGAAAAGCATAGGCATCCAAAAAATTTCAAACTTTAGTAGTCTGGTTTGACATTGAACAGCACTTCCTTTGGACTTTTAAACTTCAGAACCTTTGTAGGCAGTCTATTAATTAAATGAACTGCAGTAGAGAAGGCATCTGGTCATAATTTTAATGGCATAGATACATGTGCTAGCAATGTCAAACCAGTTTCTACGATATGCCTATGTTTTCTCTCTATAAGACCATTTTGTTCAGAAGTGTATGGGCATATAACCCTCTATGTAATTCCTTTCATTTGAAAGTAACCCCTTAAGGGCACGAATTCCTTGCCACCATCAGTTTGTATGGCCTTTACTTGGCAATTTGTTTGCCTTTCTGCATTAGAAATAAACTGTAACACAACATTTTTAGTTTTAGACTTGGATTTTAGAAAGTAAATCCATACATACCTAGAATGAGCATCAATAAATGAAATATAATATCTATAGCCATAATTAGTGTATATTAGGGTTGGACCCCATAAGTCTGTAGCAACAAGTTCTAGAGGTTTGTTCTACACAGTTTTTGAGTCTGGAAATGTAAGCTTGTGACTCTTGCCCATTTGACAAAATGTGCAAGTGTAAGGATTAGAAATTTTACTAATATGAGTATTATCACAACTGCTCAATACATGTCTAATAATGTTCATACTAGGATGTCCCAGTTTACAATGCTATACATCAAAGTTTTCAACATTTCCAATTTCTGAATTATAACACCATTTTTCATTATTTTCAACATTTCTTGAATTTGGGACATCAAATTTGTATAGCCCTTTATGTTCTCTACCTTGCAAAATAATTTTTTTAGTTAGATTATCTTTAACTAAACAATATGTATAGTGAAATTCAAAATAGACATTATTGTCTTTGGCAAATTGCGACACACTCATTAGATTCTTTCTAATTAATGGAACCATTAACAGATTATTAAGATATAACTGTCTAGTTCCATTAATGCTTGCATTTCCAGTATAATAAATTTTTGCTGATTTACCATTTTCTATATATAATAATTGTGTACCTTTGTATTCTCTGTTGCCAAGATTCAATTTGCTCAAGTTGTTTGTCACGTGATTGGTTGCTCCAGAGTCTGGATACCAGCTATCATCATGCATGTCTTCAATTTTTGTTGTGTATGTGCTTGTGTTGTCTGATATTGTGTCTTGTTGTACACTGACCATGTTTACACTGGGGTTTTGTGATCTTGAATTATTGTTGCTTTGTCGTGCTGGTGTGTAGTTAACATCAAACCTGAAATAATATTTGTTGGCTGTGTGACCATACTTTTAACATATTTGGCATCTTGGTTTGTTGTTGTTGTTGAAATTCCATCTACCACCTCTTCCCCTGAATCTGCCTGATTGACCACCTCTGGTATTGTTTGATTGGTTTATGTTGCCCTGACTTCTTCCTTGATTCTTATTTTTGCCAACTGATACATAATTGGCGTTATACTCCCAGTTTGCTAGTTTCTTTTGCTCAAGCCTTCCTTCATGGGCAATGCGTATAGAATGTACACTTTGTAGAGATGGTAGATTTTCATTGCAGGATATTATGGCAACTACTGCCTCATATTCTTTATCCAGTCCACTTAAGATGCACGATATTTGTTATGTGTCAGTTACTTTATGACCAACAGAGACTAACTGATCACATATTGTCTTGGCCTTAGATAGATACTCTCTCATATTAATATTATCCTTTCTTAAGTTTTGCAACTGCCTTTTATATTGCATTATCCTGGCTGCAGATTGTGAACTGAATATTTGTTCAATAGTGTGCCAGATTTCATGGGTGGTCTTGCATTCAACCAACTGTGGTAACAGACTAGCATTAATAGATGATAACAATCAAGAACTGATCAAACTGTCATCCCTTTGATGAATTGTGTATTCTGCATTACTTATTAATTTTCCTTCTTGATCTGTAGTGAATCTTGGTGGGGTGATAAGAGTGCCAAGAACATATTCTTGCAACCCATATCCGCTAGTAGCAGTCTCAATCTGAAATTTCCAGAGCAGATAGTTGGATTCATCCAGCTGTATGGTGATGATCTGACTTTGAGGCTTGATTATGGACTTAATGAAATCTTGGGTGGCATTAGGCTGTTGCTGAGTGGTTCTTGATTCTTGATGAGGTGTATTGGCATTCTCACTGCTTTCATCTGCCATGATGAAGAGAACTTATCAAGAAAATGATTATAAGAGGGTTAAAAGACAGACCGGAGGATGAGGTGCAGCCATATCCAATTGAGTGATGATTTCAGATCTGACAAATTGGCTTTCGGCACAACGCTTCAGGTGAGTAAATAAAAATCTTGACAAACTGATGGAACAGTAGCAGCCAGAGGGATGTAAGTGATAAGTTTAACTCTGATAGATCCCTTCTTGGCACGGCAACTGCTTTCAGATGATGTTTTCCTTTAAGATTTGTTGCACAGTTGTTAAACTGTGTACAGATGATGAAAATTTTCTGATGAGATTGAGAAATTTTCTCAAAAGTTTGATTGATTTTTGCTATTAAGCAATTTTGTTGGCTCTGATACCATGTAAAGGAAAATGATAATTTGCTTTTATATTGCAATACTTGATAATGTACAATGTTCACGGTGTAATGTATTTATAACAGTGAAAATAAATAAATGGGCTTGCGGGTAGGCCCAATGCACAAACACATATAACCCGCACCATAACACCAATATACAGCAGCCATTACATGAAACCCTATTTCATTTTTATCTCTTATATTCCTTAACAAAAAAATAAAATAAATTCAGTTTGACAATATGGAAACATCTTTGTACTTGGACCAGTCTTCTAGTTTGTAGTTTTATTAGTAAATATGGAGATTAACATTATTTTCCTTTTTTTTTTACATCAAATTGAAGTAAATTAATAATTTTGCTATTTTTGATCTCATATGCAGAACATGATGATTCTTATATCAGATTTTTTATACTCAGATTCTACTTGTTTATGTATTTCAAAAATGCTTTGAAAGTAACTACAAAAAACAAATCATCAGACTTTGTCTTAATATATTATATAAAAATAGAGCATCTCGTGTTTCATTCCTGAATACACACATTTTACAATAATTACTAAGCATGTGTGAAGGATGATCATAAAAAAGGTTAAAGAATACAACCACTTTTTTGTTTAGATAGTTTGGACAGGACCATAGTACTAGCACACGATTTACATTTTAAGAACTATGGTTCCATTTGATTCTTACAAAGATGAATGATCAATCCACACATCATGACTAACTATAATACAAAAACATATCATTTGAAACAGAAACAATACATAAAAGAGAAGGATATAAAGTTATGAAAAGAACAAAATACTTACTTTAAAGATTATAGGTTGCTCAAAGGAACACCGAAATAAAGCTCTTTCGAGCCACAGAAAACTTCCGATCATGTACTTTGTTTACTGATGAAGAGATTTTAGTAGGATTCTTGATTTCTTTTGTATCATGACAAAAATCCATCCAATCGACCTCAGCAAAAGACAATGTTGGAAGGGAATGAACTGCAAATAATCTTGCAGCATCAATGATAAGACAACACATATTTTGCAAAAGAACAAAAACTTACAAATGTGATAACATGAATATACAAAAATAGCAAGTATGAGAATATGTGTTGAGATTCTGACCAGGGGCCACACTGACACCAAATTCTATGAAGCCGCTGCATGAATAGGTTCTGCTTGATGATGGCTGTTGCTGCAAGAGTGAGTCTACCTCTCCTTTATCCTCAATGTTATCGACAGAGTTAGGAACTGAAGCTGAATGCTCAATTTTTGGTTCATTCGCCCAAGTTAGCGTCGAATTGCTTCAGATTTTATTTTTGACCAGTTGACTATTACAAAATTCACGTACTAGTTCAATTAATTGACAAGGCCTAGTTCAAATATTAAAATTTATGCTATAAAAATGGTAGTAGATGAACGGTTCTATCACATTATATATAAACATGAATATTTAAGATGAACAAAACTTATAAACTGCCATCAATCTGAAAGAATTAAACAGAAACTACATTAATAAAACAACAAAACCTCTTCAATTTCATCGTTGCACATCTAGGTTACTCAATTTTATTACCGCCGTAACCTGGATTTTCTTCAAAAATCAAACATTGCCAACGATGATTGAATACCTAAAGCATCTATCTGAAAAGGAAAAACAAAAATGCATACTCTAAACTTGTGCTTACAATATATTAAATTAATAGGAACAATCAGCATAAAGCATCAAAACAAAGATAGAAGGATTGAGGAAATTTGGCATATGCGTTATCATGACTCATAGGGTAATTGATTCAGCGCCATATGCTGTTTAGGACAAGCTAAAAACTAACAATGAAATGAAACTGAAGCGACAGACTAGAGAACTTACAGTTGTAAAAATCGGGCAGGAGCCTTAGCGAAGCAGAAGAGAATGGGGCAGTTTATGAGATGGTGAGGAGTGAATCTGTTTGTTTTAGTCCCACATCGGACTAAATACTGTTAGGTCAGTAAAGCTGAGTTATAAAGTAGCACAGGCATTGAGATGATATAGCAACGCAGCTGCGTGGTGAGCACAGAGCGAACTATTCTTTCGCCTTTTACTAAAGAATACCGTGTGCCCTCCACATCAAGCAGCATACGCCATTTTTTGGAGGGTGTTCTTTTTACGGAAAGGACCCCAACAAGTATAAGTTGAAACATTTGTTTGTTCTGCTGTAATTTCGTGTTCCTTAGGTACGTTATTTTGATTTCTTGCTTGAGTATGTTTTCTTGCTTTATGCTTTCAATGTTAAAGTGATTTTAGGTTTGGTTTTAGTCTGGTTAAAGCGTGAGGTGGTTTGACCCTTTTTGTTGATGGAGTGACATATTTATCTTTTCAATTTCTGCTGCTACCAAGTTCGACTCTATCATTCTCTGCTTCACGTTTTTTTGTTTTTAAATTTCAACCGTGATACTCTCTTCCTAGGTCAGCTGCAATTTCAATAGAAATGTCCGTAATGCAAGCACCTCTCACTGAGAAAGCATACAGTGATATAACTACTGATACTCACAAGGTTTATTAACGGTACGGATTTTGGTCCAAAGACTCTTGAGCTCATTATATTAATTCATGTACGGATGTTAGCTTCGACTATACATGCTTGATCTGGACCCAAACCAGTAATTTTCATAACGGATAGTTAATGTTTTATCACTATCTATCCTAATTTTGGATTGATTCTGAATCAATTCGATTTTTTGTTGTCTATGGTAGTAAAAACGCGAGTTCATTTCCTTGTTTGTATGTAGACTTCTATGATTATTTTTGTTTGCGAACTTTGTTTCATTACTATCCATTTGTTTCTAAACTTTGGTTGTATACATTGCTTGGAAAATTAAGAGCTAAAAACATGGTAACAACCCTGCTTTCTTCATCGTAATAAACAGTTTTAATTAAAATAATTTTTGTTGAATTCGATATTCGATAATAATCATTATTTTGAAAATAAATACTTATTTCATTGAATGCTATTTAATATAAGATTTTGATTTAATAAATCGAATTAAATTACTAAATTCTTTTCAGGTAATATATTAAACTTGAATAAAATGCTTTAATAATTAATTAAATGGAAACAAATAAATATTGATATGAAGAAAATTGTGTAGTCAAAAAATGATGCAGCAGCGGAATAACAAAATGATGATTCTGTGAAAGTAGTAATCGATGGAATGAAGAATATTGAATGACCCGAATTCGTTGATCCGAAGATACCGAATTCTAGCTACCTTCGTCACGTTGATCACGCACGATACCGTGATAGAAGATTTGCAATTCTTCAGACGTTGATCAAGCGCACTTGATACCGTGAATTGGCTTCTACGATCGTTGATTCGAGCGCACTCGAATGTCGAAAGAGGAGATCACACTCAACTACCGATTTAATGAAAGCACAAAGCTAACAAACAAAAGTTTTATTCCAAAATCAACCCCCTTTTACAAATGGCACCACCGGCCTATTTATAGACTTACATTCCAAAACAGAACACAGTTTCAACACAACACTTAGGTCGTGAACGACCTACGACCTAAAATAGTGCGACCTAAAAAATAGGCGACTTACGACCTAAAAACAATTCGACCTAAAAAATATTACAACATAAGCAAATACAAGTTACAACAACACACGACTTACAATATTTACATCACGCGACCTAAGTACAACACACGCGACCTACGACTTACACATTACAATACATTAGCCTCCATCAGCGACTTAGTATAGATCGTTAACGACCTAACTCTTCATGCGACTCAAAAATTCCAGGCGGCATAATCTTCAGCGACCTAGTATAGGTCGTTAACGACCTAACACTTCATGCGATTCAAGAATTCCAGGCGGCATAAGCTTCAGCGACCTAACATAGGTCGTAACCCGCTTCCACGACCTAACATAGGTCGTAACCTTACCTCGCGACCTAACATAGGTTGTATCTCGTTCCAGTCCATACTCGTTAGATCGGAGCGACCTAATGTTTGTTCTCTTAGCTCGTTCAGCTGCTTGCCTTCCTTACCACTGATCTCATTAACTCGCGTACGGTCTTCCTTAGGTCGAGAACGACCTAAAAATCCACTAGGTCGTGAGCGACCTAAAAATTCACTAGGTCGTGAGCGACCTAAAAATTCACTACGACTTAAATCTGTTGAATTGGCAGATCGCGCTGCATCATCCTCCCCCGGTTGACAAAAATTCGACCTCGAATTTGCACCTTCCTCTTCCACAACAAGCTCCTCTCCATGATATGGAATCAAATACTTGACATTGAAAACATCGGAAGTATGAACATCATCCGATAATCTCAACTGATATGCATTCTCATTGATTTTCTTCAAAATTTCCACTGGACCGATTTTTCGAGCTTTCAACTTATTGTACGTTCCCACTGAAAAACGATCTTTTGTCAACACGGCGTAAACCAAATCACCTTCTCTGAAATTCACATTCCTTCGCTTCTTATCCGCCAGTTGTTTATACTTCTCGTTTGATGTAAGAAATCGTTCATGAACAGTTTTGTGGCATTCTTGCAATTCAGTCACAAAATCACTAGCCCGCTTAACAACTCCCTTCTGATATGGTACTGACGTCATATCCAATGGTGGACTTACTGAGTATACAACTTGAAACGGACTGAAACCCGTACTACGGTTAATAGCGTGATTATGTGCAAACTCTGCCTGACATAATTTCATATCTCAACTCTTCAAGTTATCTTTCACGAGACATCTCAACAAGTTTCCCAACGATCTGTTCACTACCTCCGTTTGCCCATCTGTCTGCGGATGATAGGCACTACTAAAATTCAGTTTTGTTCCAATCATCTTTCATAAACTTAGCCAAAAATGACTTAGAAATCTAGTATCTCGATCTGAAACAATTGATTCAGGTAGCCCATGCAATCTATACACCTCCTTAAAGAATAACTGAGCAACACGGACGGCATCCGCTGTCTTCTTACATGCTATGAAGTGTGCCATCTTCGAAAACCTGTCCACTACAACATATATCGAATCATTTCCTCGCTAAGTTCTAGGCAAACCCAAAACAAAATCCATGCTGATATCAACCCACGGTCTAATAGGCACAGGTAGTGGCATATACAATCCCGCATTCGTCGCTGTCCCTTTAGACACTTGACAGATATGACATCTCTCCACAAATCGTTCAACTTCTTTTCTTATAGTAGGCCAAAAATATGATTGCGAAATCAACTGTAATGTACGGTCTCTTCCCACATGACCTTCCTCATGTAACTCTTTCACAATCTTCATTCGTAGACTACCTTCTGGTATACATAACCTGTTACCCTTGAATAGAAAACCATCCACTAACACATACTCATCCGTCTTTCCTTCATTGACTTCACTCATGATCTTAGCAAAGTAAGGATCATCAACAAACAAACCTGGCAACACGTCAAACCCCGTCACCCCTACTTTCATTGTGGTCAACACATGATTCCTTCGACTTAATGCATCTGCCACTCTATTCGTAATTCCCGATTTATGCTTCACCACAAATGTAAATTGTTGTAAGTACGCAATCCACGAAGCATGCCTTGCTGCAATCTTGTCCTGTCCCTGCATATGCTTCAACGCCTCATGATCAGTATATAAAACAAATTCTTTATGAAATAAATAATGTCTCTAGTGTTTCACAGCTTGCACGATAGCATAAAACTCGACATCATATGTATTATATCTCATCTTTGCTCCCGATAACTTCTCACTGAAATATACAATTGGACGTCCTTTCTGACTCAACACCCTTCCGATTCCAACCTTCGATGCATCAGTATGTAATTCAAACAACAACTGAAAATTCGGCAACACTAGAATCGGCGCTGTCGTCAAAAGTTCCTTGATCCTCTCAAAAGCAAATCCTGCTTCCTCCGACCATGAAAATTGTTTTCCTTTCATACAATCAGTAACTGGAGCCATCACGCTACTGAAGTGGGGAATGAACCTTCGGTAGAATGACGCCAAACCATGAAAGCTTCTAACTTCTGTAATCATCCTGGGTTGTGGCCAATTTCTGATTGCTTCAACTTTATTCTGATCTACCTGTATACCTCCTCCCGATATAACATACCCCAAAAATAAAACACTATGCGTCATGAACACGCATTTCTTCGTTGCAGCATAAAATTGTTCCTGTCGTAGTACCATCAACACTTCTCTCAGATGTTGCAAGTGTTCTTCAGGACTTCCACTATATATCAGTATATCATCAAAATACACCACCACAAACTTCCCAATAAATGGTCTAAATATCTGGTTCATCACCCGCATGAATGTACTTGGTGCATTCGAAAGACCAAACGGCATCACCAGCCATTCGTACAACCCCTCACGTGTCTTGAATGCTATTTTCCATTCATCCCCTGGTCTGATTCGAATTTGATGATAACCACTCTTCAAATCAATTTTCGAAAAGATAGTAGCCCCGCTCAATTGATCCAACAAATCATCAAGTCTCGGCATCGGAAATCTGTATCTCACGGTAATCTTGTTCAATGCCCGACTATCAGTGCATATCCTCCATGTTCCATCCTTCTTTGGTACTAACAAAGCTGGCACCGCACATGGACTTAAACTTTCCTGCACTCGCCCCTGTTCAAGTAATTCTTCCACTTGCCTTCTCAACTCTTCATGTTCTTTTGGACTCATTCTGTAGTGTGGTCTATGAGGTAACACAGCTCCTGGAACAAGATCAATTTGATGTTGAATGTCTCTCAACGGTGGTAACTCCGTTGGTAGTTCCTCAGGAAACACATCGTCAAATTCTTCCAACACTGGTTTCACTTCTTCAGGGATCTCAACCACTTCCTGACTCTCACGTCCAATCAACAAGAATACTTCCGGCTCCTCTTCTACCTCCTTAACAAACTCCTTCAAAGATAACAAAGTTTTCAGTTCTTCAATCTCCTCCAACTTGTTTTCTTCTTGTTGTCGCTTCTTAGGAATTAAAGTAATCTTTGTGCCCTTAAACATGAAACTGTAACTGTTAGTACGTCCATCATGTTGCACAGCCCTATCATACTGCCATGGTCTCCCCAGCAACAGATGACACACGTCCATGTCCACAATATCACACCAAATTTCATCTTTGTATTTCTTTCCAATTGAAAAATTAACACAAGCCCTTCGTCCAACCTTCACCTCCCCACCTTTCCTCAACCAAGCTAACTTGTAAGGTTTCAGATGCTTCTCTGTCTTCAATGATAACTTCTTCACAGCTTCAGTAGAGATAATATTATCACAGCTTCCCGCATCGATGACAAACTTACAAACCCTTCCCAAGATAGTGCATGTTGATTGAAAGATGTTGCTTCTCAACCAGCTAGTTTCCTCCTCCTGTTTTGGTGTCAAACAAGATCTCTTCATCATCAATGAATACCCTTCATCTCCCGACACATTCTCTTCCTCCTCATCATGTAGTGAATTAGAACAATCAGCTTTTACCTCATCTTCCTCTGCCTCAGCAATCATCGTTCGCTTCTTTGGCTTCGTGCATTCATTGCTTTTGTGACCCATCTCCTGACAATTGAAACATTTGATAGCACTATTGATTCTGGTCTTAGCAACTTCATTAACAACCGGTTTTGCAACAGCCTTCGAAACATTCACATTTCTACTGGCCCCTTTCATTGGATTGTTGGAATTTGTAAACACACCACCACCTCTCTTTCCTTGCTTCTCCCAAGCGATAGCTTTTTGATGTGCTTCAGCAACAGATCTGGGATCAAACATATTCACCATGTCTTGTATCTGTATTCTCAACCCTCCAACAAATCTAGCTGTTAGCTGCTCTTCTGTCTCCATGATGTCATTCCTTGCAATTAGCTGATAGAACTCATCCGCATAATCATTCACAGACTTCGTTCCCTGTCTCAGATTCTGCAATCATTGATACATAAGCGATTGATAGTTATATGGCAAGAACGTAGCTTTCATCAACTTCTTCATCTTATCCCAAGATTCAATCTTTGACTTCCCCATTCTTTCCCGGGTTAGTTTAGTTTGCTGCCACCATGCCATAGCTCTCCCCCTCAACCTAGTAGCAACCAACTTCACTTTACGATTCTTCGGAACATCTTTGAAGTCAAAAATTTCTTCAACATAAGCTAACCAATCAAGAAACTCCTCGGCTTGCATTCCTCCCTTGAATTCCGGTATTTTAGTCTTCATCACAGACTCCCACTTGTGATCATACTCCGATTGAGTTCTTCCTTGTCCGCGTCTATGAATACTACCACCATCGAACTCCTCTTCAAAATCAGATGTATATCGATGTCGATCCTGACCACCAACATCTCTATCACCATCGTTTCTTCCACCAACATCCCTTCTACCAGCATTCCTCCGATCACGATCTCGATCATCAACATTTCTATAACTGTCTCGGCTCACACTTCTATGATCATTATCATTACTTCTCTCTCGATTGGAATGTGGTGAAACTCTACTTCTCCCATGGTTAGATTCAGGTGAAACCCTTCTCTGATTTTGATTCATCTCCAACATCATCTTCTTTAATCGACCAATCCCTTCATTGAGCTTCTCACTAAAGTTTTCATTAATTCTTTGCTCCATCTCATCAGCTTCTTCTCTTCTATACAAAGCTTCTACGTTCTGATAGCGATTAGCTCTTTTTGGCGGCATGCTTTGAAACTTCGCAAACACTTCAATTCTCGGTTTGGACAAATCAAAAGATACCAAAGGATGTACGATATTTAACTTCAAACTCTCGGCTCTACTTCAAACTTTGGCGCGCAAAACTTCCACGCAAAATTCAAACACCTTTCTTCTTTCGATCTAAAATGGTATGGATCAAAATCTTCCCTCTTGTTGCGACTTATGATGAACACGATGAACACTAGTCTTCGTAAAAATGCAAATCCAATCTTCAACACTTCGAATAAAATTGGCTCCAAGACTCGGCTTAGCTATGATTGGCTAAGTCTAGCTCTGATACCAAAATGATGCAGCAGCGGAATAACAAAATGATGATTCTGTGAAAGTAGTAATCGATGGAATGAAGAATACTGAATGGCCCGAATTCGTTGATCCAAAGATACCGAATTCTAGCTACCTTCATCACGTTCATCGCGCACGATACCGTGATAGAAGATCTGCAATTCTTCAGACGTTGATCAAGCGCACTTGATACCGTGAATTGGCTTCTACGATCGTTGATTCGAGCGCACTCGAATGCCGAAAGAGGAGATAGGAGATCACACTCAACTACCGATTTAATGAAAGCACAAAGCTAACAAACAAAAGTTTTATTCCAAAATCAACTCCCTTTTACAAATGGCACCACCGGCCTATTTATAGACTTACATTCCAAAACAGAACATAGTTTCAACACAACACTTAGGTCGTGAACGACCTACGACCTAAAATAGTGCGACCTAAAAAATAGGCGACTTACGACCTAAAAACAATTCGACCTAAAAAATATTACAACATAAGCAAATACAAGTTACAACAACACACGACTTATAATATTTACATCACGCGACCTAAGTACAACACATGCGACCTACGACTTACACATTACAATACATCAGCCTCCATCAGCGACTTAGTATAGGTCGTTAACGACCTAACTCTTCATGCGACTCAAAAATTCCAGGCGGCATAATCTTCAACGACCTAGTATAGGTCGTTAACGACCTAACACTTCATGCGATTCAAGAATTCTAGGCGGCATAAGCTTCAGCGACCTAACATAGGTCGTAACCCGCTTCCACGACCTAACATAGGTCGTAACCCTACCTCGCGACCTAACATAGGTCGTATCTCGTTCCAGTCCATACTCGTTAGATCGGAGCGACCTAATGTTTGTTCTCTTAGCTCGTTCAACTGCTTGCCTTCCTTACCACTGATCTCATTAACTCGCGTACGATCTTCCTTAGGTCGAGAACGACCTAAAAATCCACTAGGTCGTGAGCGACCTAAAAATTCACTAGGTCGTGAGCGACCTAAAAATTCACTACGACTTAAATCTGTTGAATTGGCAGATCGCGCTGCATCAAAAAATTATATTCACAGAATAATGTGTAAATTAATTTATATTATATTGGAATTTCATTTATAAATATAATACATGAATTATTTAAAAAGAAAAGAAAAATTAAATCAAGCCCAAGCCCATTTAATTCCACCTCTTTTTTTCATTAAATATAATAAATCAGACTCGTTCTAAGATTAGCCCTAATCCCCTAATTTTCAAAACTCGCGATATCATTAAAAATAATAATTCGATCGAGCGAATGTTCGACTTGGGCATGCGACGAAGGCGACGACGCGAGAAGGGATGATGACGACAAGACGCTTCCATTAAAAGGGGAACGACGGTGTTGGCGACTTCGAGGCAGGAGTCGCGATCTGAAATGCGTGTCCGTGCGTGAAGGCTGGCTCGATCTCGGTGGCAGTGAGTTGGCGATGTTGTGTTGGTGTTGAAGTTGGTGCGGAAGTGGTGCGGTTTCAGGCGATGGGAGGCAATCGCTTGGGGACGCGTGTGCACAAACGGGGCAGCGATGACGGATGAGCAAACATTTCAATTTTGGATGGAACAATGTCGTCTAAGACAGTAAACTTTTCGCTTGGAAGTTCCGGTGAGTTTAATACTCACAACTATATTTATTTCTCCTTTGCATCGTATATATTACTTTTTCCGATTAATGATAAATTATATGGCTCGGTTGCAATGCTTGTGAACATTGATTGGATTTTATGGATGAATTGTTTGATTGGGATATTCGATCGATTGTGTGATATGAAATCTGCTTGTGTATGTTGGATTATTTAAATGCAAATAAGATTCTGTTCGTTGCATTTTAATTAGTGTAATTTTTTATCGTGTGTATATTGTATGGATGACCAAAATTCGATAGAATTTGACTCAACCGCGCGATAAAATTTATATTGATGATTATTATTGATTTTGGAGAATTTTACTCCATGAATTCTATTTCAGACTATTTATTGATTTTCCGGTTTAAAAATATTTTTGAAGGTTTCAGATATTAATTTTGGTGTTTTAAAAATTTATTTGAAGTATATGTATAAATAAATAAAAGTGAATTAGAAATAAAATGATTCGAAGGAAATTGTTTTTGAAATAAAAGTTGATTTAAAATTGAAAATAGAGATTTTCATGAATAATTGTGGAATTTTTATAAGTATAAATGGGTTTTTAATAATATTTTCAAAAGTGAAATTCCTTTATACATTGAATATATTTAATAAAAAAGCTGGAAAGAAAATTTCAAATGGGGATTTTTGATTATATAAATCTATTTATAATAGTTTGACATTTATTCCTCTTTTGATTTATTTATTGGTTCGAAATCAAATTATTTGATGAATTTGCGATTTGAAGATTTTATTGATTTCGACACCATGAATGATTCACCGTTGATATTGATTGATTTAAATGATTTGGAATGATACGGTGATAACATCTTATTGTTTGAGTTTGTGATACTTTATTCTGTGTGACAAGAAATCTAAATAAACGGGGTTATAATACCGTATGTTACGTGACTTTCAATAATATTTCTTCGATTACTCTTTGGACTCATTATATAGAATATAGAAGGAGTAAGTGTGATATATGAGCTCTGAGTAAACGGACTAGTAACACGCGGTGGTACAAGACGGCGTTGTGTTATTTATTCGGTTTTTTATGCTTGTGGATGACATTCATAGAAAGCCCTGAGTCACATATTTAGCCGTGTGTCGACATATATCATGCTGTTTGGCATGAGTATGTAGCTGTGTGTCAGCTATTATATTATATATATTTAGTATATGTCTATTCTGTCCGACTTTCTTTATATTGCGGTAATTGAACCAGATTGGGTAGTATTCATCCAAACGGCCTGATTGTAGTGGTCTCGCCTTGGATCTGTGACACCCCATAGCCATGTGTTAGCAATGATCTAACCATGTGTCGGTAATATTTATAGCCGTTTGTTGGAAATATTTATAGCCATTTGTCGGCAATTCCGCAATTGTATAGCCCCTATGTGACGTCTTAGTCATCAATCTGTTACCATTTTGGGGGCACGTGTAGGGTCGTGACCGATGTAGAACATAGTCCTGCAGCGTGTTTATGACATGCGATGGATAGGTGTCACGTTGGCCATCGAGGTAACCTAGACTGTAGGAGCCATGTTGGTGGAATACGTATGTCGTGTTCGCCAATCACATGTGTAGTCTCCTGGAGCAGTTGTGTCCGTTAGTCTCCCGTTAGGTTTTGGTGTGTGTGATAGACACATACTTATATATATTTGAGATGATGAGCTATGATTGTTCCTGTGACAGTGTTTAGAGTGTGATCAATCCCTATATCCTTCTTTGGCGTGTGTCGTCTATTATCCTTCTTCGGTGTGTATTGCTAACTACTATTTATTTACATGTGTTATAAATTATTTCTTTCAAGCGCGTGTTGCCGAATATTATTTTCATTGGCGTGTATTGCCAACTACTATTCATTGATATGAATTGCTTATTTATTTTTGTGTTTCCTATTTATTCTTCTTAGGCATGTGTCGCCAATTATTCCATATAGGCGTGTGTCGTCAATTATATCCTTCACTGGCGTGTGTCGCCATTTCTATGATTTTGTTTATGGTTGCTTATTTGTATTGATACGGAGGATATCTATTTACAGGGATTGAGTGATATATTTGAGCTAAGTTATGTATAGCCTGATTATGCATGGTGATATCTCCTTATCAATGATTTCTTGATTTGATGATGATACTGGATATGGATGGTTCACCCATATGATGTTGGTTTTGTAATTTCTGATTTGATGTGATTTTATATAGATGATGACATTTTTATAATGGGTTTGATGGTGTTCTACGTTATATGATATTTGGAATTGTTTGAGATAACATTATTATATTTATACCCAGTATATACAGAGTTCCATATGTTTATTGGCCTTGGATTTAGACATAGTCTGACTTGTTTATTATTAATATAATACTCGGGTCAGTCCGATATATTTTGTGATGCCCCACCTCTATACCCACGCTAGCTAAGGACACTACGTAGTAATGACGTCGACTAGCGTGGAGAATAAGGCTATTGAGGAGCGACCATCCATGTAATTTCTTTGTGCGAGTACCGATATGCCAGATAAAAATATAACTTTTCATCTCAAGAGGAAATACGACATACCGATACAAACTCAAAGCTACTACATAGTGACTAAGTGGACCTCAGAAACAAATATAGAAATAAGCATAACATAATCAGTCACAAACATTCATATCAAAAAGGCGAAATAAGATATGAATATATCACAAGAAGTGTACATCCAAAATAGTGGTCATATAAGATCCACTATATCACAATGAATAGATACAAGTGCGAGACAAAAGAATAATTATACATCAAGGAGTCCATATCTCAAATGTATAATAACAAAAACTACTAATCTAAAGTAGTTAGCCAAAAGTTAGGAGAAGGACCCTGATAAGAAGTCAAGCAGGAGCACCTGAAATATCTCGGTCTGACCCGAGTATTATTTAATAAGAAAATAATAAACGGATCAGTCTAGCGATAATTATCAGATAAAATGAGATATAAGAAGAGACATAATAAAAACGTATGATAACCAAAAATGTCATACCTCGACAAGTATACATTAGAAAATCAACAAAGGAAAATCATACAAATATCTCACGAATCTCATAGCATAAAAAGAATGTCATATTCTTTATTTAATTCACCAAGCCACAATAAATGACATGCATACCAATGCCAACTGAAAACGGTGGTGAAACATAAATTCCAGAAATCAATCAATAGAAATCCAGAAATCACAAGAAAAGGATGGCCAATCCCAAGCGGGAGCATGAAAACTCACCAACACGTGTATCACAAACAATTCGGAACATCGACGCAGTACAAACGGTACGTCCAATGAATCGAAAAGCCGAGACATCGATGTAGTACAAGCTGTACATCCAATGAATCGAAACACAAAACAATTCGAAACATCGACGCAGTACAAATGGTACGTCCAATGAATCGAAAAGCTGAGACATCGATGTAGTACAAACGGTACATCCAATGAATCGAAACACAAAACAATTCGGAACATCGACGTAGTACAAATGGTACGTCCAATGAATCGAAAAGCTGAGACATCGATGTAGTACAAACGGTACATCCAATGAATCGAAACACAAAACAATTCGAAATATCAACGTAGTACAAACGGTACGTCCAATGAATCGAAAAGCCGAGACATCGATGTAGTACAAATGGTACATCCAATTAATCGAAACACAAAACAATTCGGAACATCGACGCAGTACAAACAGTACGTCCAATGAATCGAAAAGCCGAGACATCGATGTAGTACAAACGGTACATCCAATGAATCGAAACACATTAAAAGTACATGGGTCGCTAGCCCACAAAGAAATGAGATGAAGCTCAATAAAATGAGGTACAATCCTCCAAGTGGACAAAGAGACATCGCGCATTGCTAGTCTAAACCATAAAATGATCGTCATTGATCATCAAGAAGTGTCGATTACACTAAGCTAGTAAATATAAGAGTTTAGCTTCATGTCCCATAACCACTGGCTTAACTTAAATATTTACGAACAAATTGTAGATTTCCACTCAAAAATTTTCAGAAGAGTTTCAATCGAACAAGTCCATAAATTAACCGACGAAGTAAACGCAAGCGTTTCATACCACTTGTTTTGCTAAGCCGTTTAATTAGATTTTCTCATACGAATGAGGTAAAGGTTTGTATATACTAATAGATTAGAAAACGGTTTTAGAAACGAGCTTTGTATTTAAAAGTAGTGTTGAAATCATCTTTGTAAAGAGTTTGAATATTTACTATTAGTATAGAAACCTTTGTATTTTTAAAGTGACAAGCCATAGAAATGATTGTATAAACAATCAATCATCAAAAATTCACATACGAAGATGTGAATCAAATCCATTTAAACCGATAAAGAATCCATCGAAATGGATATACCCAAAAATCCCGAAATAGAAGTCATCAAAATCCATAACAAATGATAACAACAAAACGGAGAATCAAGAATCGATTAAAAATTGGAAACTCAAACACAAAAGGCAAAATAGGCAGAGACAGCAGATTCAGTCGACTGGACCAGGGTGGTCGGTCGACTGAATCATGCCTAGAAACTTTCTGTTTCCAGGCTCGGTCGACTGACCCAGAGTGGTCGGTCGGCCGATACTGGAAATTCCAGTATTCCAATGCTTGAAAACTTTCTGTTTCCAGGCTCGGTCGACTGACCCAGAGTGATCGGTCGATCGATACTGGAAATTCCAGTATTCTCAGCCTAGCCCCCAAGGGGCAAAATCCCAAACAATTGGCAAACGGACGAGCGATGGGCGCTAAGGGTTTACGCCAATCGATGACCTGGCCCTATAAGCTCTTCGATGCATTACCAAACCATGATCAAACATCCATAAAAGGATTTACACACAAATGTGACTTCAAAAACCAAAAATTGAAATATTCACAAAACCAATCCAAATCAAGAGCAAATGCACATGAAGAAGTGTTAGGAATTCATACTTAACAACCAAAGATAATTATAAACATAGATGTGAGATAAAAATCTCACCTTTAAACCCAAAACAATTGAAGAAGAAGCTATAGAGCAATGGCAAGAACAATCACTCTTCAATTCCAACCCAACAAGCTTGAATCTAAGCTTAAAAGAGAAACATTTCCAAAATTAGGTTTAGGAAATTTCTAAAATTGAGTGGAGAAAGAGTTGGAGAAGATGAAGGGAAGGCTTACCAAAGCTTCTTCTTGAATTTGGAGGTAGAAGCTTGAATTTGCAATTGAAGCTAGGGCTTGGAGTTTCTAATTTCCAATCTCTCCCACCATTGTTGATGAAGCTTGAATGTATTAGGAAATTATGAAGGAATGAAGAGGAGTGGGGGTGGAGCTTGGGTCTTAGTTGGGGTTAATGAGCTGAAACTCAAACCAAAGCCCTAAGTGGAAAAGTAGCAAAATTCCACTAACTCCAAACATATCGAAGTTTATACTCAAAAAGGTCGCAAACGACATTTTGAACTCAATGGAAGTGGTCTCGAGTCCTAATTCGACTGTTTGCAAAAAGTAGCTTTTCGGACTTCAAGCCGATTAACGATTCTATATTTAAATAAAATATTTAAATATTCAATCGTAAAATATGCGGGTTGTTACATATTTCAAGTACAAGGACGACGAGATGAGTTTGTATATTCTAGGCATAGAGGAGACTACATATTTGTTATTGTAGATTATCTTGTATAGTATAGTCTCTTGTATGTATATCATTGTGATGTAAATTGGACATATTTTATATATTGACATTATATTATCGCTGCGATTCTGGCTCTATGTTCTCTAATATTTACTGTATATTGCGTATTGTTCTATCCTGGAGGCACATACATTTTTTGTTTTTTGTTAATACCGAGTACGTATATGTAAGTTATTTATTTGATGTTTTAATACATACCGGTGTTAGACCAAGGGAATATTCACATGTGTACTTCATATTGCCTTATTCTACGTATTATCCGACGGTATTGTATAATACTCTTGGATAATATGAGTATAGAAGTGAGGGTGCTACAAGTGTATCACAGTAATGTTTAGAACAATACAAAGTATAAGAGACACGATTCTTGGTCTTAGGTGTGACCTAGAGTCCCTGCCCTCGTGGGTGTGTGTAGATTATTGTTTATACTTAAGTGATGATAGGAGTATACAATAATTACAGGATTAATCATCTAGGGACGTACTTGTTATTTTTCTTACTATACATATTCCTTATCTTTACCTCTTTTGTATGTATTTGTTTTTGTGCAAAGTAGAAGTTGTTGAGGGAGGTAGTGAAGTAAGGAATAGTTAGCCCAACGAGTGTGTCAGTATTGATGATGGTGAATAAACCTTTGTGTAGCTTGAATATGATTGTAATGATCAAGTAGTGATCAGAGTTGCGCAGCGGAAACTGATAAATAGTTTTCCGCTGAAGGCGTTTGTTTGTTTGAAAATGTGTGTATTGTTTGGAAATGCTTGTTTGATTTTATGAATGTTGTGTGATAATTTTATTGTTGTAGATGATTGATGAATTGAATGTATATATGGGTATTTAAAAATAAATATTTTTATTCAAACAAACAAATGATTTGGTAAAATAAAAATATGAATTTGATTTTATAAAGTGATTGGAAATTATTTTAGTAGTTTGTATTAGTGTTAATTTGTCCGTTGAGTGCTTTAATAATTCTGGTCGATGCAGATGCAGATGCATAAGTATTCGATAGGGATTCCTAAACACTTAAACGAGGCAAAACCGATATGATATTTTTGGAATAATATAAGAAATATTTTACTTAGAATTGTAAGTTGTTTTGTAAAATAATATATTATCTGGAGAATGGAAATATTATTTTTAAGTTGGTACATATTTTGAACAGCGTATGCAGCCATCAGATATTAGTGTGAAGTTCAGATCACTGCCGAGACAGTGTTGATATAGTAATCCTAGGTAAGTCAACATTACAGCCAATTGGCGAAATGGATCGCTAAAATTTGTGGCGCGACAACGTTGTATATTTTAATATAAATTAATTTACTGATTGTTATATATATAAGAGATATTTGTTTAAGATTGAATCAAAAGAATTTTCTAGTCGAAAAAAATAATATATAGCGAATGTTTTGAAAAGAGAACAATACTACAGCGCAAGTTATTCATATTGAATGATATAAATGATACCAAAACCTCATTATACATGTGCAAACTAGAAGAGATAGAACTATATGATCACATGTGAACATTTGTTTTCTAACAATTTAGTGTATATGACTATGTTTACATTTTTCTACAATTAAATTCCAGCTATATATATAAACCATCCCATATAAGAACATGGATGTGTCTTGGTTCTGACGATCATGAAAATCTACCAATTTTTTTTATTTATTGTACTAGCATTGGCTGGACATGCTAAATAATTGCTTAATGTTACACAAAGGAAAGACATGAAGAGAGACAGAGTAGGTTGCCGTGTTGATAATAGGTCGATTGGTTAAGAATGTCCAAGTCCAGTTGCACACTGTTTCCCTAGAACAATATTGATCCCTCTATGGTACTAAAGGATATAAGCAATCTGTTTCCTAAAATGAAATGGACGAACTCCGCACTACAGTGCTTGCAAGTGGAGCGATGACGAACGCAAGAGAAATCTAAATTAAGAACAGTGGAGGAAGAAGATGATTTTGAGTGATTTCAGTAGTCTTTTGTTCAGAAATCTGAGGCCTATTTATAGCAGAACTGACATCTAACCGTCATGTCTTTTCAGAATGGTTGCGACCCTTTAACATCTTTTGACCATTGAGACGTTGCTTCCTTTGGTTTGGAGAGATGCGATGGTATTGACCATTTTTTCCGGTTGGCGCAAAAATAAAAAATCCTGTTTTGATTTCAAATTGAACTGAACTGCCAACTGCAACGTGAGTACTAAGTGCCACAATATGCATCAAACGCGTATTCGCCCACATACACGGGCTCGAGCATGGGCATGGGAGCAGGGTTGTGTGTTGCACCACTCCCTAAGTTAGTTTCTCTCTCTAACCTTTAATAACTATATAACTATTATGGCCCTCACATCTTGATATATATATATATATATTCATATTTTAATGTTTATGGTAGGATGTGGGACTTATTCCCTAGGCAATTAATGCCTCATCCATTATTCCATTTTCCAACAAGCCCCACATGAATGAGCATTTGTTCAGTGTTCTTAATTCAATGAAATATTATTGCATTGTTTGAAGTGGCACAAGGGCCTTGGGATTTCCTAGTGATTATCTATAGGACTTACTGATGAATTAGTAGACTGAGTAGTCTTTGAACTGTAAGTCTTTCTATGTAAGTCTGAACCATGGATAACACACAATAATATCTCTTATTTTTCTTGGTTCTCTATTTGTGTTCGTTTCTTCCATGAACACCTGCTTGGTTTCATGAGTCTTTAGAGAATTTTGGCCTTTGTAATTCTCTATGAGGCGGCGACTTTACACTCACGTAGGTGATTCTATAAGGAGTATCCCGCAATACACCACTTGGTTTTCTTGATAACAAAGTATAAACATCATTAAAAGCTACGCTTACCCTATTCTCCGGTGGGTTGTGTACTGAATTATCATAGAATGGTTTGAATGTTACCAGTAGTACCGAGTTTATCCTGAACTTAGTTGTCCCTTTGAACCTAGACCTTAGGATCTCCAATCGACTAGGTTAAATTTGCATTGAGGAAAACTTTTCTTATACTATAGGCCTTAACCCCATTCCCATCGATAAGATTTTTCCCTTCTCTCTAGGCAAGCCTTTTGTTAGTGGATCCACAATGTTATCATTTGACCTTACATAGCCAATAGTGATTACTCCATTAGAGAGAAGCTGTTTGATAGTCTTGTGTCTACGATGAATATGTCTTGACTTTCCATTGTAGAGTTTACTATTAGCTCTTCCAACAATAGATTGACTATTGCAATGTAAGCTTATTGGTGGCATAAGTGTTTCCCAACTTGGAATATCTTCTATGAAACCTTAAAGCCATTCTACTTCTTTTTCGGCTTTGTCCAAGGCAATGAATTCTGATTCGATTATAGATCTTGCTATGCAAGTTTTTTCTAGAAGATTTTCAAGATACTTCCCCATTTGCTAAAGTGAACACATATCCGCTTGTGGATTTTGTGTCTACTGACCCAGTTATCCAGTTTGCATCACAATATCCACTACTGTAACGACCCAAAATTTAAGTCATTTGAATTTGGAATATTTAATTAATTTTAAATATTGAAACGTAATTTTATAAGTTAAATAACTTAAATGTCAAATATAGAGATTTATTTCCTCTCAAAAAAATATAGCGATTTATTTGATAATTAAATTGTTGAATTTAAATATTTGGAATTGCTTAAATAATTAAATCTTGAATTTAATATGAATAAAAATGATTTCAAAGCTTAATTAAATTCTCTTTGCATAAGAATAGTAATAATAAACTTTTAATTTAGATTTAAAGGTGATTAATTTGGTTTTATAATAATTAGTTTTAATTAGTGTATAAAATAGCCTTTCGGGGCACTGTCTCGGATTTCATCGAAATTAGTTTTGTTGGATCCGTAATAGTGGATTATTGTAAGCTAACGAATTTCGTGGCGATCAGACGTATCGTTTGGTCGTGCGAGCTTGAAATGTGTAGATATTAATTAAGGAAATTTATATAATATGATTCGATTTAAAAATCTATCTTCTGTATATGATCAAATTAGGTCTTGAGACTAGTTCCATTGTGTTCGGAATAGGGGTATTACATATAGAACACTACGCGGCACCCCTCGGTTGGAGTTCGATATTTTGTATTTGCAAGGTTGGACATTTTGAATAAGAAAAAATATATACCCTATTGTTTAGGTCCATACCCTGTCATTTCAATACCATACTCTCCTCACCCATCTCCATCCTTCTACGTGCAAACCTTACCCCCTCTCCATTATAAATTCTAGCCTATAACAAGAAAATGGAGCTTAATAATTCTTTTTAAAGTCAAGAACAAAGGAAATAAAATTCCAAAATTAGCAAAACTTGAAATTTTGGACTTGTTAAAGTTCGATCTATATATAGGTGGATTACTAGAAGGTGCAGTTGCCATATAGAGGGTTCGACGGTAATAGGTTTGGGCATTTCAAACTAGGGTTAGTGATTGTGAAATTTATGGTCTTTGATTCGCGAATTGGAGGTGATTTTTGAATTCGAGGAAAGAAGGCGTCGGGTTTGGTAGTGCTCGGCTAAAGTCCAATCGCCGTGGAAGAGGGGGGAAGTCGCATTCACTACCAGCTCGTGGAACTGTCGCGATTTGGTTCTTGGATGTGGGTGTGGAACAGTGGTGACCGACGTGACGAGGTGGAGGCGATGGGTGCGTACGTGGTGTCGGAGCTTGGTTTCGTGGATCGAAGGAGGTCTTTGGGCGTACGTGCACGATTGAAAATGGGGGAGTGTGATACCTATACATAGTTTTGTAAATTGAAGAAGAAGATATAGGGGTAAAGTTGTAAATAAATAGTAAATTAAGTTATTAATGAATATAAAATAATCGATAACTTATAAATTCAATATTGTTTGCGTATAAGGTTAGATTCAGTTACTTTTTATTATGTTGCACTAGTATGGACGTAAGCTTCGCGATGGAACTAGTTTGGATGAATTTGGAGACTGTTGAAATTTGGGCTAAAATCGGACATCGTTCGATTTTAGTTCCAAACCGGAATGCCGCGGCGACAACAGAAATTTTGGTATCTTGCCTTTTTGGCTAACCAGAGATGTTATATAGTTAATAATAAAATTATTGATTGGATGTTTGGATGATTTACTGTTTTATCAGTTGATTTGGATTTATTCTTACTCCTAGTGCGGATGACCTTTTATATATACCCACCTAGTAGCGGATGACCCATATTATATAATTATAAACTGTATGTGACGTAGGAAAATAGGTTGGAGGGATCCAACAGGATTCCTCACCACTGTTGATTTTATTTATATACATATATGCTGATATATATAAGCTATGATGCATGGGAGCGGGTTGGAGGGATCCAACGGGATTCCTCGCTATTGTTAATTTATTTCGATAAAATTCCTGTTATATGATTCTTGAATATGAAACCTGATTGTGGACACCGTGGTTTATGACATTGTTATACGCTCAACACTTAAACCCTGTAGTGATAGAAAATCAATATCGATATTGGTTAAACGTTGGGTAGCTATTGGCCTCAAATTAATATTTTAAAAATACTATAAATTCCCATTTGAGTTAGAATTGGTTTTTGAGACAGGAAATGATTTTAAAATCCGAATTTGGGTTTTGAACATATCTTGTTTTAAAATATTCGATTTCTATTTTATTCCAACCTTTTTATCTACCTTTTTCTAAGTTATTTATTTATATCTAATATTGTTTTAAGATTAGTTTTATTTAATATTGTTTTAAAGTATTTTATTTTTATTAATATTGTTTTTAAAGTTATTTATTTATATTTAATATTGTTTAAGGCTACTTATTTATAATTAATATCGTTTTAAGGTTATTTATCAATATATTAATATTTTGAGATTAATTATTTAAATAATTAATATGGGTTGAAATTAATAATAATGATTTATTAATACTATCCTAGAAACTAATTGTTATTATTTTTAATAAGGCTGAAAATTAATTATTAGTGTTTTTATTAATAATGTCTTTAAAATTATTAATTATAATTTAAGATGTTTTAAGGGTTAAAAATTATTATTTATTTATTTATAAGGTTTACTTTTAATAACTATTATTTCATAATAGTGTTTGAAGTAAATGATGATTATTTAATTATAAATGTTCAAGATTTATAAATAGAGTTTATAAAAAGATTTGGGTTTTAGAAGGGGAGTTTTATAGAATGATTTGGAGACTTAAAGGGAGATTAGTTAAAGGATAAAAGAGTTTATAAATGATTTCAGATATTTATAAATGAATTTTTTAGAAATGAGTTTATAGATTTATAAGAAGAGTTTTATAAATAGTTGTATGGATTTATAAAGAGTTTATAAATGGTTTCAAATTTATAAAAGAATTTATAATTGGAAATGGTGGTTGGGTTTTATAAAGGGTATCTATAAAGAGTTTTATAAACGGTTTCAAAGATTTATAAAATAGTTTTATAAATGGTTTTTGAGATTTATAAGGGATTTATAAATGATTTTAGAATTTTATAGGAAGGAAATCTTTCTCAGTTTTGTGAATATACTTATAGCGTTAAGATAAGTATATAGATATCTTCTAAGTATTGAAAATATAGGGATTTGAGGGTATATCTTTGTAAAGGTATATATATACAAGTGCTATAAAGTGATTTTAATTAACGAGAAATTAATTTAAGAGGCTAGTGGTTGCTTATGTGCTTAACCAATGTTGGTTTTCCCTATGGAAATAAATCCCTGTTTTGATTGTTTGTTTATTTGATAGTTAAATAACCGGCTATTGAATTTGGACCCAAAACGTAACTTTGGAAATATCTAGGAGAAACATGTGAGTATATGGCACAGTCATCTCCGATGATGTTGTACCGTGCATATAAATCTCGTTTCATTCTCCTAGGAATTTGATAAGGAAATACGTCCACTAACGGTTAGGAGGTGATCCCCGCTCTTATCTTTGACTGTTTATTTTCTAAAGAATAGAGATTAAGTTTACTAGAAACTATCGAATGTTCTTTCGAAGAGACGGGGATCGGATATGTTATTCGAAAACCACTTCGATCCAACTCAAGCATTTCAAAGTGAAGACATCTTGAAGATGATGGAATTGAAGACAGAGCTCTCAAGTATTTCGTTTAGTCCTAAAACGAACTTGTACGGATAAAAGTGGCATTGCATTGTTGCCTGGAGGGTAGTGTTAGCATTCCAAGTGGAAAGTGCTATATAAATGATAAAACATAGCCTCAAACCTCATTAACCAAGAATGACTAAAACTGGGGAGATGCAGCAGGGGTAAGTGAATCACTCCCAAGTAGGGTATGATCATCCCTATCTAGAGTCGATGTTATCTCTTATTTGTATGCTTCAGGGCCCATTAACAGAGGGTGATCATATTCGGTATTACCAGTCAAGTGGTAGGCCGGTTCTGTGTTAGTAGGGATCCTGGTGAGGTCCTCGGTGTTATTTTTTCTAGAGATGCACCGTGATGGGCAGTACCCCAGTAGCCCGGTCATTATATAAACTCCATTCTCCAATACGTGCCTTTACGGTTTTAGTTGTATATTATTATGCTGGAATATAATTAATGTAACAATTTCAGCTATGATTAATAAGTATTTGTATCTTAGACACTACTATAATATCAGATAATTTCATATGAAATGCTTTGGTTATTGTAAGGTAAAAACCCGTCCGTGTTTATGTGTGGCGTGGTCTTACGAGATACCTTTATTTTAAAAGGTTTTTATAACTTTAAAAATTCAATTGAAGTGTGATTTCTCACACTGGTTTACTAGATTGACTCGGGTGTTATTTTATTATAATGCTTGGGTCAGACAGAGCATATTACAAATTCAGTTTGGATGATTTAGAGCTTCAGGAGACGAGCATATTACTAGATTGACTCGGATGGTTATTTTTCCACTGCATTCATTGTTGCATTTACCAGCAACTGTGAGGGCAGGTTGTTATAACTGTCTGGGTTAAAATAGGTTAGTATACTCTGATTGATGTATGTATATTCCCTTTCTTCTTTGTGTAAAGATTTATTGTATATTATAGATTATTCGTTCCACTGTAAGATTCTGTGTTGTTTGTTCTCTTTTTTCTTCTTTGTTCTTCTTTTTTCTTCTTTCGTTTCCCCTAACAATTGGGTTTTCCAGCATTCGATTGCTCGGCATGCAATACAATGGATGTATTAGTGTCAATTTTCGAGGGTTGAACTTATCGAGTTGTTACAACTACAGATGGATACCCAGAATAATGTAGTCCATAATTTTGTGTGTACTTCAGGTATCCTAATACTCGAATTATGGCTTTCTAGTGATTCTTTCCTAGGTTACTCGTATATCAGCTAAGTTTACTTACATCATAAGCTATATCTAGTATAGTTCATGATATACATGATGCTGCCTAGTATACGAGAATATTCACATTGATAAATGCTAGCATCGCTATTTTTGACCCAATTTTGATTTAAGTCTACAGGTGATTTTGCAACAATTACATTATGCTGCTTAAAATTTTTGAGTATTTTCTCAATATAGTATGACTGAGATAATACGTATCCTTGTGGAGTTTTATATATTCTTACTCCAAGGATTACATCAGCAATTCCCAGATCTTTCATATTAAATCTGACGAAGAACATATTTTTCGTTGATTTTATTATCTCTTTGTTGCTTCCTAGTATGACTAGATCATCTACATACAGACACATAATAACATAATATTTGTCTGTATTTTGGTATAAATGCACGTCACATTCGTTTTTTCGAACTCCATTTGATATCATTGTTTCGTCAAACTTTTCATGTCATTGTTTTGGTGCTTGTTTAAGCCCATATAAAGATTTTATTAATCTATATACATTTCCATCATTTCCTGTTTTTAGGGAACTCTTGGGTTGTTTCATATATATTTCTTCTTCTAATTTACCATTTAGTAATGTTGTTTTAGCATCTATTTGATGTATTTCTATTTCTAATATGGATGCAACTGCCAAAAACATTCTAATGGATGTTATTCGCGTTACAGGCGAGTATGTGTCTATGTAGTACAACTCTTCCTTTTGCCTATAACCTTGTACCACAAGCATGCTTTGTACTTGTCTATTGAGCCATTGGGTTTTAGTTTTCTTTTAAAAATTCATTTATTACCTAATGCTTTACATCTTAGAGGTAATTTACTAATTCTCATGTAAGATTATTCATAGTGGATTCAATCTCATTGTTAATGGCTTCCTTCTAGAAAGGGGCCTCGGAGGGGACATTGCTTGATTATATGTTAGTGATTCGTTTTCTAACATTAAGGCATAGAAGTCAGGTCTAAAGGTTTTTGAAATACGTTGCCTTTTACTTCTTCTCAGTTCCTCCGATTGTTGGTCATTACCTTGTTGTGTGTTTTCACAAGTTTGATCTTATTACCCTTATATGGATCAGAATTTTCTATTTCTCTTTGCCTCTTTTGAATATTGTGTTCACTAGATTGTTTTAAGGGGCGTTTCACCAGAAGGACAAACTTTGCAGTCCAATTAATTCCTAGGACACACATCTCAAATAATTACTTTCAAGGCCAAAGTCAACAGAATAATTACTTTCGAGGACAAAGTCAGCTGTCCAATTACTTTCAAGGACATAATTTCATAGGTTTTTAGGCCCTAGAAACTAATTATTTTGCGTATTGTCCTTAAAAGTAATTATTTTAGTTATGTGTCCTAGAAATTAATTTCACTCGCTAAAGAGGCCCCTATGGCTAATTTCCACTTGTTTTAAAGGGTAAATATGTTCAAAAAATCTAGCATTTCTCGACTCAATGATTTTATTATTGTGAGTATCTTCGATTTCAGACTTATGTACTAGGAATTGATACGCAACACTAGTTTGCGCATATCCTATGAATACACAGTCAACTGTTTTTGGTTCAATTTTGACCATCTTAGGTTTAGGAATTTCAACTTTCGCAAGGCACCCTCATACTTTTAAGTATTTGTATGACGATGTCTGTTCTTCCAAAGTTCATGTGGATTTGGATGTTTTCTTTCTAGGTATTTCATTCAATATGTGGTTGGCACTCAAGATAGCTGTAACGACCCGGTATTTTGGACTATTCGCATCCGCACATGTCGAACTTGAATAATTCAAAATACCGAATTGTTAATTAAATTTGGCAAAACTGAACATATACAGTAAATAAATAATCACAGATCACAGACACAGAGTAATAAATGCAGCGGAAACAAAAGATAGTAATTCATGAAGCTACTATATACATATCAGAGTAAAATAAGGTACAACAGATGTCTCGAATACAATAATCAGATACAATATCAGAATACATCACTGGAATCAACTGAATATCTGAAAGCTGGATAGATAGCTGGATCTCCAAGCAAAGCTCCAACTCCAAAGGTGAGTCTCGAATACTGGTACACTCAGTCTGACCCAAGCGTAAAGCAAAACACAAAACACTCGAGTCAGGATTAACATTCTTATATCAATAAATCCAACTCAAGTGAAATAGCAACCGAAATACAAGTAACTCAAAGGATGTTTGGAATAACCATCCTTTAAGGGTCCGTTAAACTATCTATTATGTAGTAGTGTACGATAAGTAGATAATGCCTATCAGTAAGATAAAGTATCAAAATAGTGTTAAGGCGTTACCATTATCCCCCTTAACACATTTTATATAAGCGTTATAGTCTATACAGCACTGTAAACTCCACCGTAAACTAGTGGGATATCAGGGAGTACTCCATAGGTATAACGCAAAACAAATCGTAGTGGTCGCGTATAAAGGGATATAAGTATGACAAGGCACATGAGGCAATACCCAAGGTAGTGAAACTACCGTTTCCCTGATCCGGACTGGTGAGAACGCATCGCCGCAGCGATCGCAACACCGTGAAACAACACTCCCAAAATCAAGGGTGCACCAATCGACAACAAGTAATGAGTAGTTTTCGAAGAAGTGTGTTCGCTCGAGGCAGCTAACCCCATTTGGCCCGGCACGGCTCCTATTTTAGTTATTTCCAATTTGACACAAGTGTCAAGGCTATCCATTATCGTTCTCTTTCTTCAGTCATCACGTACATCATTCCAACCACTTCATTCTGGATCACACTCCACGTACAGTTATTAAAGTGGTTTTCGGTTTAGACAGTGAGTATGTCCCTAACCGAATCCGGTCTCTTTAATAACTTTCGTAATTATTACACCGATTGGTCGTTAATATATTTCAAAACCGAATCAATTTCAATTAGAATTCGAAAATCAACATTTCGTTTTCTTTCTAAATCAATTTTCACAATTTACGTTTCAAAACTTCCAAATCATAATTTCAAAATCTTATAATTCAATTTCAATTTCTATTTAAAACAATTCAAATATTGATTCATGTTCGTATATAAGTTTCATTCCGAAATCCTTTAAATTTATTTAATTTAACATTCAAATCAATTTAACTTCATTTATCGATTTCATTCAATATTCGTTAAGTAAATTTATCATTCAAATAATTTCTATTTAATTTTCAATTCACTAAATCAATTACTTAAGTTCAACTTCATTATATCAAAACTTCAAATTGAATTAAATTAGATCAGTCAAATCAACTCTTTAAATTACAAGTCTTACATTAATTTCAATAAATCACCTTTTTATTTCTTGTTAAAGAAAATTCAATTTCACTTATTTATTTACTTAGTTACAATTTCAAAGCTCAATTAATAAAGAAACTAAATTTCACTTATTCAAGAAGTTCAATTCCACTTATTAAAGAATTCAATTTTATTTAATTATTAAATAATTTCAAAACTTAATTATTTACAATTTCAAAACTAAATTATTAATTAAATTTAAAACAACGTTCTTCCATCAACTACTATGTTAATATTTTGATTCAGATTATTAAATATTAACCTTCCCTTTCATTAAAATTCAAATTCCAACTTCGTTTCAAAACCATATTATTTATTCAAATAAAATCTTTATCAAATTATTGACCAATCGGGTTTTATTTAATTCTCTATCCTAAGTCAAAGTTTTTATTTTGGGTATTTATCATTTCAACCCGATTCCATTACAATTCAAAAATCAAAGCATAACAAAGGGAACTTACAGTGTGATAACTAGGATGGTGTCAAAGTAAATAAACAAGCAATAACAACAATCAATAACAATCCAATAGTTAATTCAAATAATCCTGAAATAATAGTATTAATTCACATTGTTGTTTGTGCAAATTAATATAATTATTTCTAGAATCTACACTATCATTTCATGTAGATTAAAGATTATTACATTAATATTTAAACGGTTCTTCACTTGATATCAATTATTCAATTTCAACTTCATCAATTATACAACATACACTTAAATGGTTCAAAGTGTATTTAACCAAATTTCTACGTGTCAATAAATTTAACTTTTCAATGGGTCATATTATACAAATTTAACAAATCGAATTCAACACATATATCAAATTTAAATTATTAACTATCCTAAATCAAATTCAATTGCATGTTATTTATCACTTTAAACAATAACAATTTAACGTCCAATGTCAACATCAATCAATCATTTATCAACCAAACTGGATTATCATTGTATAAATAACAGGTAAGGGTGTCAGATGTCACAGGTGAACTGATACAGGTAAAACATATATATAATAGTGTAGATAACTAACAGCAGCATATTTCAATTGTCGTTTCAATTGAAATCAAATTTAATAAATCAAAAAACATTAATCGTGAGTGATTGCTCACCTTTTGAGGCTAGGGAGCGAGAATAGACAACGAAGTTGAGTTACGAATTGCAAGCACGACTTCCAAAATAAACTAGATTGGCACGAATCGACGAGCAAAGCTGTTAAATAGGAATTGCCGAAATCAAATCAAAACATTCAACATAGCAATAAATAAATAAAAACATGTCCTGCGTCAAAGTTTAACAATATAATTCTATGTGCTACCGAGATCGAAATGGTTTGAAATTTGGTATGAATAAAGATCAAAACTTGTATTTCAAACTGCAAAAGAATCACTTGATTTGGACAAGAGACGAGAAAAGTTACGATGTCACGAACATAGACTCAGGCCATGTTGCGACTGTCAAATGTTCAGGTCTGAAAACCCCTCTGGGTCTAACTTTCAGGTAAGAAACAGAGGACTGAACCATCTCGTATGAAGCTAAAATTTTATATACAGAAAGTAGAAAACTTTATATTTTAAACAAAAAGGGAATCACTGTATTCCGATGTAAGACGGAAGAGATACGATGCATCAAACATGAACTCAGGTCGTGTTTGCAGCAGTGTAAAATAATTTCAAGTACAAAAGGACAACTGCCTGGGTCTAACTTCCAGATCCTCGACCACTAATCAAACGCTGTCGGATTTTGCTGGAATTTAACATGCATAAACTAGGTAACTTCGACTCTTTTGTAAAAATAGAATCAACCCATTCCAATAAAACATGAGTGAGATATGATATCGTGAACATGAAGTCTAATTGCTGTTCAGAAAAAAAATAAACATGCAAACAAGTGCAAAATTAGTTTGGTTGCAACTTTCAGGTATAAAACAGAGGACCAAACGGTCTTGAATTTGACTGAAATTCTACATGAATAAACTAGAGAATCTCATCTTTCAATCAAAAAAAGAATAGTTGAATTTCGATAGGAAATGAAAGAGATACGCTGCGTCAAACATGGACACTGGTCGTGTTTGTAACAGCGCGAATAATTCTAAGTACAGCTGAAAACATTCAACAGTCCAACTTACGGACACAAAACGGTGTAACAAATTACATTCGAATGAAATGAAAATTTTCAAGCATAAACTAGAGAATCTCAACTTTCAAACAAAAAAAAGAATCATCGAATTTCGACAAGAAATACAGGAGATACGCTGAAGAAATTTTTATATTGGAACCAAAATAATTTTTTTTTCTCAGTTGCATATCATCTTTCGATGTATTTGTAATAAAGTAAAAGCAATAACTGAGACAAAAATTAAAAAACCCATCAAAAAAAATGATTGAATAAAAGAGGCACACTTAAAATTATACAGATCCAAAGACAATAAAACTGTATAGAAAAACCACATAGAAAGGAATACTAACTGAACATGTTGTGTAGATCAAAGTCAAACTGTAATGGTTTTCGGTTCGACTATTCTTTTTTTTATAGGAAAATAACTTAAATGGATTTCGAGTGTGAAAATCATTTAGACAGCAATACCAATCAGATATGATACACAATTAAGACGGCAACACAAGTTGGGAATATTATACAGTTCAATCATCATTAGGATTTGATCTGATTTTTAAGAAATGAGGTGTTGAGTATTTTCCAATGTATTTTTCAATTATTTTCATGCTGGATCATTCTGAATGGAAAACATGTTGTTGTTCGGAAAATAGTTCTAAAACCAAACAGTTTTAGCAGCTCTCATATGTTCGATAATGAAATGAAAGGAAAAGATGCGAACGAACCAATCTTGTCGATACAGTACTCCTATCATTATAGTCCCCTGGAGAAACAGTCTCCTCCACCATAGTCCCCAAGTTACCCTCCAAATGATCATCGACAGTCTCTCCTCCATCAGCAGCGGCTGCGGTGAGCGCCTGCTCGAAATCGACTGACCCGACTAGAGACAAGGAGCACAGATCGTTTTCGTACGTTCGGACAGCTGGCAGTTGTCTGTCGGAGGTGGTGGAGTTTAAGGCTTTGTAGTCGTCCTTGTTATTGTTAATCAGACGGCGGGAATAGATTGATTGGAGACGGAAGGGAATGGGTTTGGCATGAAGAAGAGCATGGGACAACAAACGTTTCAAAGCATGGATAAAAGCAATTGAACATAAAAATTGGAATTGGCAAATATAATTGGAACCCGTGTATAATTGAATAAAGGAATAGAAAAAGGTCACATTGATATCTGTGAAATCTAAAAGCCAAAGCATTTGGGTTTACACGATAAAAAAATGAAAGGTCACTTAATATCAAAAAGTTTTAAACCGGTACCGATACGAATATCCGTTACGCGGTTTCCACCGCGTACCGGACACCGAAACACAGAAGTAAATATGCTATGGAGATCAACACGACGAGACGATCAAAACGGTATACGGATATCAGTGGTACGATTGAATTATAAAAATTCGAATTTTCTAATAGCGGAAAATGCAACAAAACGCAGAAGATTAAGATTGACGGAGCTAAAAATGTCCGAATTTTGAAAAACGAAAAATGACGTCTTGCTCAGAAGATGATTTAGAATTTTTCTACGTAAAAATATTCAGGTTTCAAAAACGTTTTATTTTCATCAATTCCTAACTGATTAAATTGAAATAAAATTTACGCATGAAAATAAACTTCCATATTTTCGAATTAAAATTTACCTGCTGTTATGTTTAACTAGACGTATTCCGAATATTAAATTTTTATTTCAAAATTTGATCGTTTAAAATTTCTCAAAATTTCAATTAACTATATTAATAAAACAAATAAAATTTCGAAAATTTACGGGTCGTTACACTCTCCCCCACTCAAAACTTTTCGTCCCCGAAAAGGAAGGAGGTAGGAGAATAGAAACAATCAGAAGAAAATAGAATTGAATTACAAAATAAACAATTAATTTAAACCATATAAATTTCAATTTAAATTAATTTATATTCAACCATTGACTTTAAACTCAAGGAATTTCATTAACTTGGTTTATTTTCAATTTATCATTGTTTGTTACAAAATTTATTTCAAATAACAATTTATTTTATTAATTCATTTATTATTTGACAAACTTAGTATTCTATTTTATCTCTATTAATCATTTTATAATTAAACTTTAAGTGTATAACATTTTTATACGCACTCAAATTTTATTTATAAAGACAATTTATATTGTATACTATCCAATTACATAGTTAACTTTTTGAGTAATTTAGGTAAGTTATATTTTGAATGCAATTGAGTATTATACAAGTAAATTTCTAATTCAATTCTCCCAAGTTTAAATATTAATTCAAAATTTTGGTTTCATTTATAATTGAAATCATCTTTTACATAAATTCACGAATTAGATTTCCGATTCACTTCAAACCATTAAGAGATAATTATATATATATAATATATCCAAGTCAAATCTAAATCAAATACTAATATATATATATATATATATATATGTATATAAATATTTTTAAATCAAGTCATACTTTAGAAATTCAAATCAAATTCATTTCAAAACAAAAGTGTAGCAAGCTACTGATGGTCTCTCCACTTCGAAACTCGAAAATGAATGTCGATGATGCGGCCGTCATCACCAAAATTATTTTCCAGCGACAAAGAGAAGAGCACTTGATTAAACATCTAAAATTTCTATGAAATGATTTTTATTCGAAAATACTTTAGATATACATTTTAAAACCTTTAAAACCAAGGTTTGAAATTTTCGAAAATTAAATTCTCAAATTCTTGATTTAAATTCATTTCATATTCTAAATCAAATTATATCCAAGTTTCATAAATTCATTTATTCATATTATGCAATAGCCAATGGTTTATAAAACAATAAATGAAAATCAAATATTATCATTTCCGACAACAAACTTCATTAACAATTTAATTTCAGAGAAATTTATACTTATATGTAATATAATCATACAAAACTATTTTATTCACTAAATTCGAAAATACTATTGTGTCAGTTTGCTCTGTTCAAGTGTTTTGGAAATCCTATCGATAGCGTTGATCAGACGAATCGATCGGAAACCCAAATCAACATCAACAACTCAAACAACACAGCATATATTAAAGCATTTATATATATTAGTTTACAAATACATTTCTTTGCTCGACGATACAGGAATGAATTTACAAAATAAGGATAGGGTTTCAAATTTGATGGACTCAAATCAAAGAGAAATTTGATTTGAAGATAAGTTCGAAACAAAGATATGATGATTAATAACAAAGTAGGAAGATTGATAAATTTATATAAATTGCAGGCAACCTTAACCGGGTCAACCGCGACTTCAAGAATAAGATCAATGTAGAATTCCAAGGCAAATCGGCATTTGATCTCAAGAAATAGAATTCAGCCATAGCAGGAGATAGATAGCATCGTAAACTGAAAATAGAGAAATCTCCGGTAAATCAATGCTTATTGTAAAGGAGTTTCACTCCTTTACAAATCAATTTGAGATTGGCGAGATCGCCGACTCATTATGAAGATCATTCGAAGTGGAGTTATGGGATACTCCAGAATTTGAAAGAAGACGAATAGTGAGGGACACGAATGAATTTTGAAACCGCAGGGAACGTTCCAAAATTCAAGGGAATTGAGTCAAAAAGGAAGAGATTGAAACTCGAATGAGAGTGATTCTGTAAATACATTTACCCTATATGCTAAGTTTTGCCTAGAGCTACCAAAGCTCTGATACCAACTGTAACGACCTGGTATTTTGGACTATTCGCATCCGCACATGTCGAACTTGAATAATTCAAAATACCGAATTGTTAATTAAATTTGGCAAAACTGAACATATACAGTAAATAAATAATCACAGATCATAGACACAGAGTAATAAATGCAGCGGAAACAAAAGATAGTAGTTCATGAAGCTACTATATACATATCAGAGTAAAATAAGGTACAACAGATGTCTCGAATACAATAATCAGATACAATATCAGAATACATCACTGGAATCAACTGAATATCAGAAAGCTGGATAGATAGCTGGATCTCCAAGCGAAGCTCCAACTCCAAAGGTGAGTCTCGAATACTGGTACACTCAGTCTGACCCGAGCGTAAAGCAAAACACAAAACACTCGAGTCAGGATTAACATTCTTATATCAACAAATCCAACTCAAGTGAAATAGCAACCGAAATACAAGTAACCCAAAGGATGTTTGGAATAACCATCCTTTAAGGGTCCGTTAAGCTATCTACTATGTAGTAGTGTACGATAAGTAGATAATGCCTATCAGTAAGATAAAGTATCAAAATAGTGTTAAGGCATTACCATTATCCCCCTTAACACATTTTATATAAGCGTTATAGTCTATACAACATTGTAAACTCCACCGTAAACTAGTGGGATATCAGGGAGTACTCCATAGGTATAACGCAAAACAAATCGTAGTGGTCGCGTATAAAGGGATACAAGTATGACAAGGCACATGAGGCAATACCCAAGGTAGTGAAACTACCGTTTGCCTGATCCGGACTGGTGAGAACGCATCGCCGCAACGATCGCAACACCGCGAAACAACACTCCCAAAATCAAGGGTGCACCAATCGACAACAAGTAATGAGTAGTTTTCGAAGAAGTGTGTTCGCTCGAGGCAGCTAACCCCATTTGGCCCGGCATGGCTCCTGTTTTAGTCATTTCCAATTGACACAAGTGTCAAGGCTATCCATTATCGTTCTCTTTCTTCAGTCATCACGTACATCATTCCAACCACTTCATTCTGGATCACACTCCACGTACAGTTATTAAAGTGGTTTTCGGTTTAGATAGTGAGTATGTCCCTAACCGATTCCGGTCTCTTTAATAACTTTCGTAATTATTACACCGATTGGTCGTTAATATATTTCAAAACTGAATCAATTTCAATTTCAATTAGAATTCGAAAATCAACATTTCGTTTTCTTTCTAAATCAATTTTCACAATTTACGTTTCAAAACTTCCAAATCATAATTTCAAAATCTTATAATTCAATTTCTATTTAAAACAATTCAAATATTGATTCAAGTTCGTATATAAGTTTCATTTCGAAATCATTTAAATTTATTTAATTTAACATTCAAATCAATTTAACTTCATTTATCGATTTCATTCAATATTCATTAAGTAAATTTATCATTCAAACAATTTCTATTTAATTTTCAATTCACTAAATCAATTACTTAAGTTCAACTTCATTATATCAAAACTTCAAATTGAATTAAATTAGATCAGTCAAATCAACTCTTTAAATTACAAGTCTTACATTAATTTCAATAAATTACCTTTTTATTTCTTGTTAAAGAAAATTCAATTTCACTTATTTATTTACTTAGTTACAATTTCAAAGCTCAATTAATAAAGAAACTAAATTTCACTTATTCAAGAAGTTCAACTCCACTTATTAAAGAATTCAATTTTATTTAATTATTAAATAATTTCAAAACTTAATTATTTACAATTTCAAAACTCAATTATTAATTAAATTTAAAACAACGTTCTTTCATCAACTACTATGTTAATATTTTGATTCAGATTATTAAATATTAACCTTTCCTTTCATTAAACTTCAAATTCCAACTTCGTTTCAAAACCATATTATTTATTCAAATAAAATCTTTATCAAATTATTGACCAATCGGGTTTTATTTAATTCTCTATCCTAAGTCAAAGTTTTTATTTTGGGTATTTATCATTTCAACCCGATTCCATTACAATTCAAAAATCAAAGCATAACAAAGGGAACTTACAGTGTGATAACTGGGATGGTGTCAAAGTAAATAAACAAGCAATAACAACAATCAATAACAATCCAATAGTTAATTCAAATAATCCCGAAATAATAGTATTAATTCACATTGTTGTTTGTGCAAATTAATATAATTATTTCTAGAATCTACACTATCATTTCATGTAGATTAAAGATTATTACATTAATATTTAAACGGTTCTTCACTTGATATCAATTATTCAATTTAAACTTCATCAATTTATACAACATACACTTAAATGGTTCAAAGTGTATTTAACCAAATTTCTACGTGTCAATAAATTTAACTTTTCAATGGGTCATATTATACAAATTTAACAAATCGAATTCAACACATATATCAAATTTAAATTATTAACTATCCTAAATCAAATTCAATTGCATGTTATTTATCACTTTAAACAATAACAATTTAACGTCCAATGTCAACATCAATCAATCATTTATCAACCAAACTGGATTATCATTGTATAAATAACAGGTAAGGGTGTCAGATGTCACAGGTGAACTGATACAGGTAAAACATATATATAATAGTGTAGATAACTAACAACAGCATATTTCAATTGTCGTTTCAATTGAAATCAAATTTAATAAATCAAAGAACATTAATCGTGAGTGATTGCTCACCTTTTGAGGCTAGGGAGCGAGAATAGCCAACGAAGTTGAGTTACGAATTGCAAGCACGACTTCCGAAATAAACTAGATTGGCACGAATCGACGAGCAAAGCTGTTAAATAGGAATTGCCGAAATCAAATCAAAACATTCAACGTAGTAACAAATAAAAAAAAACATGTCATGCGTCAAAGTTTAACAATATAATTCTTTGTGCTACCGAGATCGAAATGGTCTGAAATTTGGTATGAATAAAGATCAAAACTTGTATTTCAAACTGCAAAAGAATCACTTGATTTGGACAAGAGACGAGAAAAGTTACGATGTCACGAACATAGACTCAGGCCATGTTGCGACTGTCAAATGTTCAGGTCTGAAAACCCCTCTGGGTCTGACTTTCAGGTAAGAAACAGAGGACTGAACCACCTCGTATGAAGCTAAAATTTTATATACAGAAAGTAGAAAACTTTATCTTTTAAACAAATAGGGAATCACTGTATTCCGACGTAAAATGGAAGAGATACGATGCGTCAAACATAAACTCAGGTCGTGTTTGCAGCAGTGTAAAATAATTCAAGTACAAAAGGACAACTGCCTGGGTCTAACTTCCAGATCCTCGACCACTAATCAAACGATGTCGGATTTTGCTGGAATTTGACATGCATAAACTAGGTAACTTCGACTCTGTTGTAAAAATAGAATCAACCCATTCCGATAAAACATGAGTGAGATATGATATCGTGAACATGAAGTCTAACTGCTGTTCAGAAAAAAAATAAACATGCAAACAAGTGCAAAATCAGTTTGGTTGCAACTTTCAGGTATAAAACAGAGGACCAAACGGCCTTGAATTGGACTGAAATTTTACATGCATAAACTAGAGAATCTCATCTTTCAATCAAAAAAAAGAGTAGTTGAATTTCGATAGGAAATGAAAGAGATACGTTGCGTCAAACATGGACACTGGTCGTGTTTGTAACAGCGCGAATAATTCTAAGTACAGCTGAAAACATTCAACAGTCCAAATTACGGACACAAAACGGTGTAACAAATTACATTCGAATGAAATGAAAATTTTCAGGCATATACTAGAGAATCTCAACTTTCAAACAAAAAAAAAGAATCATCGAATTTCGACAAGAAATACAGGAGATACGCTGAAGAAATTTTTATATTGGAACCAAAATAATTTTTTTTCCTCAGTTTCATATCATCTTTCGATGTATTTGTAATAAAGTAAAAGCAATAACTGAGACAAAAATTAAAAAACCCATCAAAAAAAAATGATTGAATAAAAGAGGCACACTTAAAATTATACAGATCCAAAGACAATAAAACTGTATAGAAAAACCACATAGAAAGGAATACTAACTGAACATGTTGTGTAGATCAAAGTCAAACTGTAATGGTTTTTGGTTCGACTATTCTTTTTTTATAGGAAAATAACTTAAATGGATTTCGAGTGTGAAAATCATTTAGACAGCAATACCGATCAGATATGATATACAATTAAGAAGGCAACACAAGTTGGGAATATTATACAGTTCAATCATCATAAGGATTTGATCTGATTTTTAAGAAATGAGGTGTTGAGTATTTTCCAGTGTATTTTTCAATTATTTTCATGCTGGATCATTCTAAATGGAAAACATGTTGTTGTTCAAAAAATAGTTCTAAAACCAAACAGTTTTAGCAGCTTTCATATGTTCGATAATGAAATGAAAGGAAAAGATGCGAACGAACCAATCTTGTCGATACAGTACTCCTATCATCATAGTCCCCTGGAGAAACAGTCTCCTCCACCATAGTCCCCAAGTTACCCGCCAAATGATCATCGGCAGTCTCTCCTCCATCAGCAGCGGCTACGGTGAGCACCTGCTCGAAATCGACTGACCCGACTAGAGACAAGGAGCACAGATCGTTTTCGTACGTTCGGACAGCTGGGAGTTGTTTTTCGGAGGCGGTGGAGTTTAAGGCTTTGTAGTCGTCCTTGTTATTGTTAATCAGACGGCGGGAATAGATTGATTGGAGACGGAAGGGAATGGGTTTGGCATGAAGAAGAGCATGGGACAGCAAACGTTTCAAAGCATGGATAAAAGCAATTGAACAGAAAAATTGGAATTGGCAAATATAATTGGAACCCGTGTATAATTGAATAAAGGAATAGAAAAAGGTCACATTGATATCTGGGAAATCTAAAGGCCAAAGCTTTTGGGTTTACTTGATAAAAAAAATGAAAGGTCACTTAATATCAAAAAGTTTTAAACCGGTACCGATACGAATATCCGTTACGCGGTTTCCACCGCGTACCGGACACCGAAACACAAAATTAAATATACTATGGAGATCAGCACGACGAGACGATCAAAACGGTATACGGATATCAGTGGTACGATTGAATTATAAAAATTCGAATTTTCTAATAGCGGAAAATGCAACAAAACGCAGAAGATTAAGATTGAAGAAGCTAAAAATATCCGAATTTTGAAAAACGAAAAATGACGTCTTGCTCAGAAGATGATTTAGAATTTTTCTACGTAAAAATATTCAGGTTTCAAAAACGTTTTATTTTCATCAATTCCTAACTGATTAAATTGAAATAAAATTTACGCACGAAAATAAACTTCCATATTTTCGGATTAAAATTTACCAGCTGTTATGTTTAACTAGACGTATTCCGAATATTAAATTTTTATTTCAAAATTTGATCATTTAAAATTTCTCAAAATTTCAATTAACTATATTAATAAAACAAATAAAATTATCGAAAATTTACGGGTCGTTACAATAGCTTCTCCCCAAAAGTTGTCTGGCGAAACAAAGCTAATTAATAAGACATTCACCAATTCTTTAAGGTTTCTAATTTTCCTTTCAGCGATTCCGTTAGACCGAGGTGAATATGGAGCCATAGTTTGGTGTATGATACCATTTTAGGCATAAAATTACTCAAATGGAAATTCATTTTCTCCTTCTCTATCGCTTCTTAAAGCTTTGATTTTCTTGTTGATTTCAGCTTCAGCCTTTTAATTTTTAAACATCTCAAATGCCTCGTCTTTTGTTCAAAGAAGGCATACATAACAATACCTTGTTTAGTCGTCTATAAACATGCTGAAGTTTCTCTTTCCTCCTCTAGTTTGACACATTTTTAAATCACATACATCCGTGTGTATTAAATCTGGAGGTTCAGTGTCCCTTTCAACATGCTGAAATAAAGTTCTTATCATTTTTGCTTCAGCGCATATTTGACATTTATCACTAGAATTTATTTTACATTTCGGTATAAATTCTAGATTAACTAGTTTTTGTACTGTATCGAAATTTACATAACTTAATCTAGCATGCCACATGTTAGAAGAGTCAACAATATAAGCAGAAGATTTAGTTTTATTTATATTAAAATTTGGTACAATAGTGGTTACATTCACTTTAAATAAACCATCACTTAAATAACCCCTTCCCACATACACTCCATTCTTTGACAATACAAACTTATCAGCCACAAAGGTGAGTTTGAAACCAAGTTTGCTAAGTAACGACCCTAAAATTAGGTTTTTGCGTATTTCTGGAACATGAAGAACATCATTCAAGGTATGTTCCTTTCCAGAAGTCATTTTCAGCACAATCTTTCCCTTCCCTTGCCTTCGACCTTTTAAGTGATGAGTTACCCATGAATAGTTGTTCGTCCTCAATAACAGTTTTGTAGGTTGTTAACATCCACTTATTTGCACATATGTGTCGAGTGGCTCCTGTGTCTACAAACAATTCCTTTGAGTTACCAACCAGGGTGCATTCGGTCACCACTGCACATAGATCCATATCATAAACGCTATCTGAATTATCATCCAGATTAGCTTTTGATTTTTTCTTCTTGGGTGCGTGACATTTGGCTGCTTTGTTCCCCCTCTTTCCTACAATTATGGCATGAACCCATAAATTTCTTTGACTTCTTAGAAGCGTGCTCTTGTTTCCTTTTGTTGGGTTTCTCTACCTCGACCATGTTCGCCTTAGCTATCATGTTATTCGAAGTCTTCTTCTCAGATTTGTGTCGTCCTCTTCGATTATCAGTTGAATTAAAAGTTCTTCCATTATCATCTCCTTACGCTTGTGCTTAAGGTAGTTTTGAAATCTTTCCATGATGGAGGAAGTTTCTCGATTGCAATGGAAACCTGAAAGGATTCACTGAGTGTCATTCTTTCATCATTTAGTTCATGGATAATAACTTGTAGTTCTTGGATCTGGCTAATTACTATCTTGGCATCAATCATCTTGAAGTCCAGAAATTTTCCTGTTATGAACTTCTCCATGCCTGCTTATTCTATTTTGTATTTCTTATCCAAGGCCAACCATAGTTATTTGGATGCTGTAGTATAATATACATTGTACGGACTGTTGTCGAGTCCATTGAGGATGTAGTTCTTGCACATGAAATCAGAACTATTATAGACATTCCGGGCTTCTACATTGGTCGTGTCAGGTTCCAGTTCGCTACTACATGAGCTTCCTCATTAAGGAACTATGCAAGCCCTAGAGTTGTCAAGTAAAACAACATCTTTTGTTGCCAACGTTTGAAGTCCATCCCAGTGAATTTCGGGCTTTTCTCCTTGAGACAGAGCCACTATTGGAACTATAGTCCGACTTTGACTGTTGGCCACATGTTGCGTTTCTGTGGAGTTGTTGCTTTGCTGAGACATTGTTGTCTACAGAAACAGCCACCAAACACAATATTGTTTCAAGATTGTTACATAGAGAAAAGACGGAAAGAGAGAGAGAGTGTGTGTAAGTTGCCATGTTGATAATTGGTCGACTGGTTAAGAATGTCCGAGTCCAGTTGCGCACTATTTCCTTGAAATAATACTACTCCCTCTATGGCACGGAAGGATATGAGCAATTCGTTTCCCAAGATGAAACAATTGAACTCCACAATGTAGTGTTTGCAACCATAGAGGTGATGAACGCAAGAGAAATTTGAGTTAAGAACAATGGAGGAAGAAGATAATTTCTGAGTGATTTCGGTAGTCTTTTGTTCTGAAATCTATAGCCTACTTATAGCAGAACTGGCATAATACACCTCAAACATCCATCCACCCACGGGCGCGGGGAACCACCCTCTAAGTTGGTCTATCTCTCTAACCTTTAATAACTATATAACTATTACGGTCCTCACATCATGATATATATATATATATATTCATATTTCAATGTTTATGACAAGATATGGGATTATTCATATTCACTAGGCAATTAATGCCTCATTCATTATTCCATTTTCAAATACTTAATATAGGTGAGATCAGATGTATCTATCTTGTAAGTTCTTATGGGGTTCGCATGGCCATTCCAAATGCTAAAGCGACAATAAACCCATGAACAGACAATGAATAGTTATAATGATTATGAGATGGAGCTTATGAAAAGTATAGATTGGAAGAAAATAAAGAATAAATAGTATTATTTACATGTAGACCATGTCCATTATCTTAGGCATAAATACTTTTAACAAAACACGAAAACTGGAAATATTTGATAGTGTAAGGCAAAACTTATCATAGTATATATCATATAGGAAATAAATGTCACGCCTTAACATTTGTTCCTCATGTTGTGTCAATGTCCAAATACTTTTGAATTTTTTTTCTTTCTTTTGCCACCTCTACTAAAGCCTAAAATTTCACCATGTACCATAAGATAAAGAATTATACATGTCAAGAAGAAAGAAAGATTATTTGGCAGAGTATCATAAGATAATTCACCAAGTATCAAACTCAAACCCCATGTTATTTGGACATAACTTTTGATTCTTTTATTCGATTTTGGCAACTTTTCTTTCGTTTGAAACATATTTTAATATGGAAAAACTTTCATGTTGGTCATTTTTCAAAATTCTGAAGTTAACTACGATTTAAACATGGATTAAAAATGACTTATATTGCAGTTTTGAAATTTGAATTTTTGCGTATCATCGTTGAAATTCATTTAATCGTAACTTTTAAATGGTTTGTTCAATTTCAACGATTTTGCCAATGATGGAAATCTTATAACTGAAGTAACAAATTTTTTTTTTAAGTGTTTTGAAATTTCTTAATGTTTACTAGGCTAAATTTGCAGATTAAGAGAATGGGCCTGTGCACATTTTAAAAATCTGCTATACATAGGTTTGGAATTTTCTCCATAACTCGAGTTGTAATCAATATTTTTGCAATCCTAAAATTGTTTTGGAAAGCTAACACAATATACAATAATTCACTTTTTGATGACACTGCCAATTTTTGTGTTTTTAACTGTTAAATTTTTTATCGGAAATGGCCTAAACGTGAATGTCATGTTTTTTTATATTGTATAAATGCATACTTATCACACTTTATTTTATATGAAACTAATGTTTTGTTTGAGTTAAGATAGGTACACATAGAGCATAGCTGGATAAATTGGCAACGTTTGCTCACTTTCGCTCGCTTAATAATAAGCAAACTTGCTTAAAATGCTAACTAAAAGGTACGTTTTACGGTATATTGATATATTATGTGAAATTATATTGTTTTCCTGTGTTTCGGGATGTCTCATAGTGGGATGCCTCTTTGGTGATGTATATCATGTAATTATATTGTGTTCTGATTTTCTGAAACGTCCTTTATACAAAGGAGACTCTTCTGCAAAATCCGACGGTTAGAAAATTTTTACAAATATTTTTATCATGTATAAAAAATAGAAAGTCGTGAATTGTATCTATTTAAATTGTGAAAGAGAATTGGAGGAAGTACCACATAGAGGATTGTATAGTTGAGTTTGATAAAAGATTGTAGGATACGATGAAAATCAGAGTATGAGTTGTTTGATGTCTCCCAGTAAGAAATTGCAATGATGAAATTTTCATAAGGGGGAGTCTATAACAACCACGCTCTATGTTGTAAATTAAATAAATTTAAAATTTTTTGAATTCGATATTTGATAATAACTATTATTTTAAAAACAAAAGTTTATTTAATTAAATACCATTTAATATAAAATTATGTTTGAATAAATAGAATTAAATTACTAAATTCTCTTTAAGTAATATATTAAACTTAAATAAAATGTTTTAATGAATGATTAAATAGAAATAAATAAATATCGATATGAAGCAAATTTTATTCATAGAATGATGTGTAAATTAATTTATATTAGATAGGAATTTCATTTATAAATATAGTACATGAATTATATAAAAAGAAAAGAAAAATTAAATCAAGCCCACAGCAATCAAGCCCAAACCCATTTAATTCCACCTCCTTCTTCCATTTTCTAGAGTTATCTCCTTCTTCTTCTAAGGCAAGCCCGAACTCATTCCAGGATTAGCCCTAATCCCCTAATTTTCAAAACACGTGACATTATTAAAAAATAATTTGATCGACTGAACATTATTCGACCTAGGTAAGCGATGAAGAAGACGATGCGAGCAGGGATGACGACAGCGAGACGCTCGCATTTGAAAGGAGGGCGGTGGTGTTGGCAACTTCGAGGCAGGATTCATGATCTGAAACGTGCGTGCTTGCGTGAAGACTGGTTCGATCTTGGTGGTAGTGATGATGCGAGGGAAGTTGGCGATGTTATGTTGGTGTTGAAGTTGGTGTGGAAGTGGTGTGGCTTCAGGTGATGGGAGGCAATGGCTTGGGGATGCATGTGCATGAACTTGGTATCGAAGACGGATAAGCGAACATTTCAATTTTGGAGGAACAATGTTGTCTTAGACAATAAACTCTTTGCTTTGAATTTCCGATGAGTTTAATACTCACAACTATATTTATTTCTCCTCTGCATCGTATATATGTATATATTATTTATCTCAATTAATGATAAATTGTATTGCTTGGTTGCATTGCTTGTGAATGTTGACTGGGCTATTTGGATGACTTGTTTGATCAGGATATTCGATTGATTGTGTGATATGGAATTTGTGAATGTTGGATTATCAAAAATTGAAGGAAATTGTTTTGGAAATAAATTTTGATTTAAAATTGAAAATAGAGATTTTCATGAATGATTGAATGTGTGGAATTTTGTAAGTATAAATGAGGGGTTTTTTATAAAATTTTCAAAAGTGAAATTCCTTTATGCATCGAATATTTAATAAAAAGGATGGAAATGAAATTTCAAATGGGGATTTTTGATTATATAAATCTATTTATAAAAGTTTGACATTTATTCCCCTTTTGATATATTTACTAGTTCGAAATCAAATTATTTAATGAATTTGTGATTTAAAGATTTTATTGATTTCGATATCATGAAGGATTCACCATTGATATTGATTTATTTAATGATTTGGAATGATATTGTAATGACATCCTATTGTTTAATTTTGTGATATTTCTATTCTATGTGATGAAAATCCTGAATAAACGGAGTTATAATACCATCTGGTCTGGGACATTCGGTAATATTTCTCCTATTATTCTTTGAACTTGTTATACGGAATATAGATAGAGCGAGTGTGATGTATAAGCTATGATTAAACGGACCAGTAACACATGGTGGTATAAGATGCCATTGTGTTATTTATTCGATTATTCTGTGCTTACGGATGACACTCATACGTGGATTTTATTATATATGATGGGCTCGTTACGTTAAGTCGCATATTTAGCCATGTGTCGGCTTGTATTGTGTTGTATCAGCACGAGAATGTAGTTGTGTGTCAGCTATTATATCATATGTATTTAGTATTTGTCTATTCAATGTCCGACTTCCTTTGTATTGCGGTAGTTGAACCAGATTGGCTAGTATCCATCCAAACGGCCTAATCGTGATGGTCGTGCACTGGATCTGTGACACCCTATAGCCGTGTATCGGTAATGTTCTAGCTGTGTGTTGGCAATATTTATAGCCATGTGTCGGCAATTTTATAACCCTTATGTGTTACCTAGGCCAGTAGTCTGTTACCATTTAGGGGCACGTTTTGGATCGTGACCGATGCAAAGCGTAGTCCTATAGTGTGTTTATGACATGCGAAGGATAGGGGTCACAATGTCTGTCGAAGTAACTAAGATTGTAGGAGCCATGTTGGTGGAATACTTGTGTCGTGTTCGCCAATCATGTGTGTAGTCTCCTGGAGCAGGTGTGTCCATCAATCTACAGTCTGGTTCTGGTGTGTGTGTGTGATATGGATGCATACTTATACATATTTGAGACGATGAGCTATGATTGTACCTATGATAGTGTCCAGAGTGTGATCAATCCCAGTATCCTTCTTTGGTTTGTGTCGCCTATTATCCTTCTTTGGTGTGTATCGCCAACTAACTTATTTACATGTGTTATCAATTATTTCTTTCAGGCATGTGTCGTTGAATATCTTTTTTCATTGGCGTGTATTGCCAACTACTATTCATTAGTATGTGTTGCAAATTTATTTTTTTGTTGCCTATTTATTCTTCTTAGGCATGTGTCGTTGATTATTCCTTATAGGAGTGTGTCGCCATTTCTATGATTTTGTTTATGGATGATTATTTGTATTGATATGGAGGATATTTGTTTATAGAGATTGAGTGATATATTTTGGCTAAGTTATGTATAACCTTACTATACATGGTGATATCTCTTTATCAGTGATTTCTAGATTTGATGATGATTACTGGATATGGATGATTTACCTATTTGATGTTGATTTTGTAATTTCCGATTTGATGTGATTTTATATGGATGATGACATTTTTATACTGGGTTTTGTGGTGTTGTACATTATATGATATTTGGGATTGTTTGAGATAACATTATTATATTTATACCGAGTATATAAAAGTTCTATATGTTTATTGACCTTGGATCTAGATACTCGTTTATTATTTGTATAATACTCGGGTCAGTCCGAGACATTTCAAATATAGGGACGACGAGGCCAGTTTGTATATTCTGGGCATAAAGGAGACTAGATATTTGTTATTGTAGATTATTATCTTGTATTGTATATTATTGTGTGTATATCATTGTGATGTATATTAGACATATTTTTTATATTGTACATTATATATTGTCGCTGTGATAACTCTGTGTACTCTAACATTTACTGGATATTATATATTGTTCTATCCTGGAGGCACATGTATTTATTATGTTGTGTTGTTACCGGGTATGTAACATCCCGCCTTTTTGTACGTTTTAAGCAGGCACACGTGCCGACTCAAACCATACAGAAGGTTGGATTGTTATTAGGGTGAATATAAAAACAGAGAAAGAAAAAAACAAAACAGAATCTCACAGCGGAATGATAAAATATAATAATCAAATAACAGTTCATGAAGCTGTATACAAAACATTTGATTATACTTATACAATACAAAATCAGAGTTACACCTATCAGAGATAAACAAATAATGCAGCAGAATAGTATGAATGCAATGGAATAAATATAGTAAATAATAGTAGTACAAATCTTCGTCGTCGTCCTTTAGAAATAAGATCTTCAAATCCTGAAATGCTCAGGCTGGCCTGAGCGAATTGAAAAGACAAAACACTCGAGTCAGAACTAAAAGATCTTATGTGAGTTAAATCAACGGTAAATAACTATGAGTGGAACGGCGTCAGAGATGTTTACGGGGTTTGACATTTCCTATCCAGTGTCTAACGTGAGTGCAGTAACTTAAGAGATGTTCGGGATTCACATCTCCTAAGGATCCGTTAAACTATCTACTATGTAGTACAATATGCTATTATAATATGTCTACAATAAGCTAAACTATTAAAGTAGCGTTAAGGCGTTACCCATTTCCCCCTTAACACATTTTTATATATTCCCATAGTCTATACAGTACCGTAATCCCGTCCGTACTGGATGTCGTCAGAGGGCACTCCATGGGTATGGTACAAAACAAACTCATAGTGGTCTTGATAGGGGAGGTGACACGGCACAACTAGGCAATGTCAGGGTAGATATACCAATTACACTTCCGGACTGGTGGTAACGCATAGCAGCTACTACCGCCCACCTCAAAACACACTCCCAAATCAAAAATTGAATTATTTCCGACGATCCAGCCGTTAACCACACAAACGAACATCGTTGATGAACAACGTGCGGTCCTCGCCAGATGATGGTAACTTCGATTTGACGATCCATGCAAGATGATCAAGACGCGATTAACAACCGCGAATTGTTCTTCAATTTCTGGACATACAGTTATTTAAATTGAAAAACGAATTACAGATCTAAGATGCGCTCGTCGAGAGCTTCAAATAGATATATAATTCGATATATATTGAGGAGTTTTAATTTGAAGTTGAATTTTGATTTGAAATTGGATTGAGGAGTTTGTTTGGTTTGTCTGCCTTGGAACGAGGAGTTGAGAAAGAATGTACGTACAGACAAATGAGAATGAGGAGTGGCTAGGGTTTATAACGAGGTATTTATAGGCAGATCAGGAAATAGAGAGAACGGATCAGATTTGATTTGGGTTTTGAACGATAAACGACTCGAAAAGCCTGTTATATCACCGGTGCGAAAATGGATCATCCCATATATCAAAATATATGTTTTCAAAATTTTTTAATTCAATGGAACAGGTTTCAAATCCTAATTCAATCGTATGAAGAAGTTATGATAAAATCAGCTTATTTTAAATTTATTTCAATTAAATTAATTTCTAGGCGTTTCAAGTCTGTACGATCAAACGACAAGTCTGATCGTTACGAAACTTGAAATCCTATAATAATTCACTGTTACGGATCCGATGAAACTGGTTTCGTCAGAATCCGAGACAGTTGCTAAAATGGCTATATTTTAGTTAATTAAATAAATTAATATTAAATTAATTAAATCACTTTCAATCCAAATTTTTAATTATTTACAACTCCTATCATTTTGGCTTACTTAGTAATTTATAACTCTTTGTAACAAATTTCTGTAAAAATTTTATGTTGCATATTTCACCAATTTCAAAGTTTTAAATTTCAATTTCAATATATTTAGAGATTATAAATTAAATTTCCAATAATTCAATTTAATTTGCTTTCCATTTATTATTCAATCAATTTCATCTTATGGTATAATTATCATGGTTTATATCTTAGTGCATTAAAAATTTCCAATTCATCTAATTTCAATTAACGTAGTTTTTTTTAATCTCATTAAATTGCAAAATTTGATTTCCAATTTCAATTCAACTAACTAAATAAACATGTAACTTATAATAATTGTCACCATTTACTTTTAATTGCATTTATAAGCTTATTACTTACAGCAAATGTTACCATTCCCTTCATCACACTAATTTTATTCCATTTCCATTCATTACACACTATTTTATCAATAAGTCAACATTTTAAATTATAAATTACCTTTTATATCCCATTATAGATTACCTTTTATATCCCATTATAAATTAATGCACCCATTAATACAACAATTATTATAATTCTTTACACGATACTAGTTTTATTCAATTACCATTTATTATACCATTTCATTACACAATTAAACATTTACATTGGTTTTCGCATGTTAAGCTTATAACCAAGTTATAACATTTACATAAATTCAATTGGTTGGAATCCCATTCAGGTTATTAATAATTAACTTACATTTGTTCTCATATATTCCATTTATAGCCAAGTATAACATTTGCATTATTTCATTTATTGGAGTTTCATTCAAATTGTTAATAGTCAACTTATATTAACATTAATACCTTTAATTCTAATTTTTATTTCATTCTTAAACCACCGATTTTATTTCTTTCAATATTATATTACCAAAATCTCATTATATTAACAAATTTAAATCGTCGAAAATTACGGATCGTCACAGGGTACATATACATGAGTTATTCATTCAATGTTTTAATACGTACCAGTGTTAGCCTAAGGGAATATTCATGTGTATACCCTATATCGTCTTGTTATCCGTATTATCTGACAGTATTATTCTGTAATACTCTTTGATAGTATATGTATAGAGGTGGGATGCTACAAGCATATCATTTACCATAATTATTTAGGGCCACCTAGTGGACTTGAAAAACCCAATAAGTAAGGTTCATGTAAGTTAAACACCCAACGACCTTAAGCTGGTCTTGGGTTATGATTATAATAAATGGACATGGATCTCAGTTTCAAGCTACCAGGACCGAACCCGGTCCATTTATACGTTAAATACTAATAATACTCGTTTCCAAGATAAAATATAAAATAAACGGTGAAATATTTGGTACAAACTATGTAAATCACCAGATAAGTAGAATATTAAATGTAAATCAAAACATTAAAATAAAATACTTAGAAAGTAGTTAATAATAATGCTGAAATAGTAAATAAGTAAACAAAAACAAAGATATATAGTCCTTGTCAATGTTGGGACTCGACAAGACCTGTTTGTTACTAGTTTTCCAATATAAATTAACTTTGTTCATGGATTTCTTCATCAACCTTGGAATTTCAAATTTCTAGACCTTTTTTACATACCAAAGTAGGATACTTTTTGTTTAAATTGTGTTGTAAATAAATTGTTAAAAACAACAAAATGAGAAATCACGTGATTTTAATAGTTCAATCCATAAGTTTTGTGTCCATCATGATGACTTTGTCTTTTATTGCTTTATATTTGATTTATAAAATAATATGTATCTTGCTATTAGAGAATTCACATACTCCTTCATTTTAGATGGAAGAAAGTTATGGATAAATGGTTTGGAGGGACATGTCTAACGTATAGTTGGGACAATGTGTATCAATGGTCCTCTATTCATTTTATTAAGAGAATATTTTTGTTCCAATAAAATAATGATTTTAGCACAGTTAGGGTATGGTGCATTAAGGCTTCACACAAACTCCATGTCACATTCTACTCCTATAAGCTCATCTCTCGTCTAGGAGCTAAATGAACCACTCCAAGCCTAAACGTCATTCTTTGAGTGACATGACCATTTGTCAGTTGTTTTCTGAGCCATGACAACCGTCTCCGCCCAAGACGCCTCCATTTATAATTTTCCTTTTCGTTTTGGAGCATAACTCACTAGATTTCGACTGACTCAACCGAAATATGGATGATATATGCTATGATGAATCACTGCCGTTGACGTCTAAAAACCAACCGAACACCCATGCATAGGTCGAGTGTCTAACACCCCATATTTTTAGTAGCATTATTAGGAACATTTAATTAGGTAAATTAAATGAAATAATGTGAAATGGTTAATGAGTTGAGATTTGTGATTAGTGAGGGTAGACATGCCATATACAAATAAACTAAAGAACTAAAATGTTAAGGCAAATAGATAAGGGGCAATATAGGAATAGGACACATCCATATACCCTAAACCCTTAACCCCAATATTGACATGTTCATTTCTATATTCACAAAAGAAAAACAAACTTGAGGCTGGCTGCCATTAAGGGAAGAAAGGAGAGGATAAGCAAGATTTCAAAGGAAATGCTTAAGCAACATAATCAAATCAAATCTCAAATCCTTAATCTCAAAGCTAAGGTGACTAATGACTACATCTCATATTTGTATTTTTTTCGGTTTTAAGGATAAAACCGATTTATTTTGCAAGGTTATGTCATGTTTTTGAATGATTAAATGTTTATACATGCTTGTTGATGATTTATGCTTATTCATATAAGTTTTATGATATGTTTAATGTGAATTAAATGACATCCAAATGCCTTGCGATTTTAGATTTAGATTAGAAATGATATTTTAGAGATGGGTTTCAATTTTCATAATTTTCTGAATTAATGTGGAATTAATATTAATTTTCGAGTGAAGAAAATGATTATTTAGGTTTAAAATAATTTACGGCTAAATTATTTATGTTTTCAGTCTGGAATCAATATATGTTGGAAAACATATTAAAAGTGGTTTTTTGGAATTTTTGTTGAATTTTCCTAAGTGTTTTAATAGATATATAAAATTATTTAAGGTTTGGGACTTAAATGTTTTATATATTTATAAAAGGAGAAGGGGTATTTTGTAAATTATTTAAGTTGTCAAATTTTGAAATTTCGATGGTTCTTTTAGAAATGAAAATTAGCAACTAATTATGTTTTGACAAACAAGGCAGGTTAGTTGAAATGAATTACTTAAAAAGGTTAAAAATCAGTTTAAACATGCTTTTTACACGTTTCATCCCTTTCAGCACTTTTCTTTCGACCTAGTACTTCCGCCTCCTTTTGAGTTGAAAGCAATGCGCCTGGTATCAATTCTTGGTACGTAGGGAATTGGACTAAGGTGGAAGATATGAAATCGAAGCATGGGGTTCTGAAGGGGTCGAAGCATGTCTTTGTTTTTAAAGGAGAATGCGCCTGCTTTGCTTTCGACTTAATTAGCTTTCGACTTGGTTGGCTTTCGACTGGGCTAAATTGTTTTAAAGAAATGGTTGCATCTTTTGTTTTAAGTTACTGCTTTCGAAGGGGTCGAAACCTCTTGCTGTCGCTTTCTACCTTTCAAAGCAAATGGTTTCGAAAGGGATACTTTGTTTTTAAAACTTATCCGCTTCTCCAATCCTTTCGAAGGGTTGGTTTCGACACCATCACTTCTTTACTTAGGAAATGCTTTCGAAAGAGTGCTTTTGACTTAAATGTTTTATGACCCTTTTGCTCTGTTGAAGGTAGAACCCAAAGGTTTCGAATGAGATAGTTTTAAATGATTTCGAAAGGTTTCCACATGTTTTAATTGAATCCAAATGCTTTCGAAAGGTTTGTTGTTTAAAAAGGTTTTTGGTGCTTTCAAAAGGTCTAAAGAAAGGTTTCAAAGGGGTGGTTCCCCAATGGTTTCGAAAGGTTTAAAAGGAAGGTTTCCAAGGTTTTTGAAAGACAATGTTTAAGTGTTTTAAATATAGGATGTCTAAGGTTTTAAAGCTTTCGAAGGGAAGGTTTTTCAATGTTTTCGAAAGGTGATTATGAATGGTTTCGAAAGGAATGTTTTGGCCTTTCGGCCTAGGTTATAAAAAGGGTTTACTTGGTTTCGAAAGGGGTACTTTCAATGGATTAGAAAGGGGTACTTTCAAAGGTTAAATGTTTTCATCAACAAACATTTGTGTAAAGTATATATAATATGTTAAGGTGATTTTGAGTAAAGAATAGAGTATATATTTTCCTTCTTTAAAGTATGATTTAAAGGTTTAAATCAACTTGAGAAGAAAAGGTTTTCAAGGAAAATTTAAGGAAATATCACCCTAAGTAAAATGACTAAGGTATTTGTGTACCAGATGGGACTAGTATAGGGTCGCATCCTATATATTAGCTATTGGCCCCTAGCCAATTTAGTCCAAAATTCCAGTGTGTAGAGCTTTGTCACAGGTAAGACTGAAATGATGTTACAAACAGAAGGGAATATATTTGTACAGTGGTCGGTTATTGGTGAGCCTGCAAAACTATTAGGATCAGTTGACCTGGAGAAAGTAAGTTAGGGATAGACCGTCCAGAAGAGGAGTATCTAATAGATGTTAGATTATTTGTTTATATTGTCTGGTAGGCCTGAGTCAGCCAAAGGTTAGTAGTTAGCCAAACAAAACTATAGTGTTCGGACAGTCCATTTGTTACCTGATATGTATGTTTACATGATAATGCTTTACAGTTTTAACCATTTTTGGTTGCAGGATTAAGATTTGCAAAGGATATGTTTTAAAAGGATATTAGTGAGGGGAAATGTGGTCTCACTTAATATCAAATAGCCGAGATGTATAGTATTATTCACACCAGGCTATATATCTGACTCGAAGTTTATGTTTTTTCGCTTAAACTCTCGGGTGCTCAAAATTGATTTAAGTAGGCCGAGGGTTGAGGATTTACAGGTTTTAGCAGGTGGACAAATAAAGCTTTCGTAGACGAGTAAGAGGATGAAGTTAGCTATTTAGGAGTTGTTCTTTTGTTTTATTCCGCTGTGTTATATTAAGTCAGTTATGACTATATAGTACTCTGCTCAACCAAGGGGGCATCTTCATATGTCACTCTTGGCATATTTTGTAATAATTATATTTGATCTAAACTTAGGAAACGTTTGAGATTATGTAACTTGGATATGAATTGTTGTTTTAAAATGTAATCAGAATTTTTTTTTAATCTATGATGACTTTTATTTCATATTCAAGTGCTTCTGATATTATGGAAACCATTAACATTACCGTATTTGGTCACTAGAAGTTAATACCGTGGATGACTGCAGCATCTGTAGAGCTTAGCTTTTGGCCTTTGGATAGGGGATGTTAGAACTTAGTATTAGAGCATAGGTTTATGAAAAACTTTAAACTAAAATGATTTTTGAAAACATATCTTAAGGAATTAGAGTTAAGATCGAGGTATGGGATAACTCTATAGTAACATACTTGTATTTGCTATATATAAGTATACGTTATATCTCTAGTTTCCTATCTCTCTTAGGCTATTCTTCTGTATATCACGAGGCTTGAATACAGATATGGATGCTAGAAGTGGAAGAGTGAATCTTCGAGGAAGCAACACAACAAATGGAAAGGCCAGACCAAATACAAGAAGGAACCAAGGTTAGGCACAAGTAGGAAATGTGGGTGCTGGAGTCCGGTAGGTTGCTGCAGGCATGTGTTGCTGCTGGAGTAGTTGGAGGGGGAGTTTAGGAAGCTCCGGTAGCCAACAATTATTCTATTCTAAGTAGAGACTATGATAGGCTTGGAGGAAAGCCATTTATTGGAACTGAAGACGCCATTGAAGTAGAGAACTGGTTACTGCACTGTGAGAGAATCTTTGTAGATTTGGGGCTCAATGATGAGCAGAAGAGAAGGCTTGCATCGAGACAGCTTCAGGGAGCAGCTTCATTCTGGTGGAATAGTGTGATGGTAGGAGTTAATGAGGAGACGATGACATGGGCCGAGTTCAAAAGGAGATTTAAGGAAAGGTTTATGTCAGAGACTGCTAAGTCTTCTCTGCTTAGGAAGTTTGCTGAATTGGAGCAGGGAGACATGACTGTACTTGAGTATGCAAGGAGGTTTGAGGAGCTAGCAAGATATGGCTATGCTACGGTTGATACTAATATTGAGAGAAATGATAAGTTCATCAAGGGGCTGAAGTCTGAGCTTGCTAGGGCAATATTACCGCATATCAGAGACCCTTGTGATGTTGTATTGGAAATGGCATTGAGATATGAGGAGATGCTTGCTTTTCTGGAGAAGAATAAGGCAAAGGAGGTCTAGGTGGGGCAGAGTCAGAAAAGGAAGTTCTTTCATAAGAAGGGTGCTTAGAAAGGTGGAGCCGCAAAGAAAGGGAAGTCGGAGGTTGTCTGCTTTAAGTGCGATAAGAAAGGACATTTCGCTAATGAATGTCGTACTGGAAAAGAGAAGGCAGTGATTGGGAAGAAGAATATCAGATGCTTCAACTGCGATCAGATTGGCCATTATAAGAACTAGTGTAAAGAGCATGCTAAGGATGGAAGGGGGCAAAGTATTTGCATTGGAACCTGCTACATATGGACCAACAATGCAAGAGAAAGGGAATGCAGTGTTGGGAGGTACGCTTCAGATTCATGATATGTCTGTTAGCGTTCTGTTTGATACTGATGCATCATATTCTTTGATATCTCATTGTTTTGTAGATAAGCTTAACCTAGAACCCTTGTACTTAGTTACTTCCTTAAAGGTTGCAAATCCAATAGGAGGGTATGCGACACTTGGGATGAAGTGTGACCACATAGAGTTTGATTTGTTAGTTTATACCTTTGTTTGCAGTTTGCATGTGTTTGACTTTGTAGGGTTCAGAATTACTTTTGGTATGGATTGGTTAAGTAAGTACGATTCTAGGATATTTTGCCATGATAGGAAAATATCGCTTAGACAACCTGACTGTAGTGATCAGATTGTATATACCGTAGAAAGCCCTAGTTGTAAGGTGAATGCTTTGTTGGGTGTTGTGGAGGTAGAAGATGAGTTGAATCGGGTTTTCGTGGTTAGAGAATTCACGAATGTTTTTGAGCCTGTAGTAGGATTACCACCGAAACGAGCCATTGAGTTTTGGATAGATTTGGTACCTGGAGCAGGACCTTTAAGTAGGCCATCAAGTAGGATGACACCTACCGAAATGAGGGATTTAAAGGTGCAGTTGGTAGATTTGGAAGGCAAGAATTTCATTAGACCTAGTAGTTCGCCCTGGGGAGCAGCCATAGTGTTTGCTAAGAAGCCGAATAGATCGTTAAGGTTATTTATCGATTATCGTAAGATGAATGAGAAGACGATAAAGAATTGGTATCCATTGCCAAGAATTGACGATTTGTTCGATCAATTGAGTGGAGCCAAGGTATTTTCTTTGTTGGATTTAGCAACAGGTTTCCATCAGCTTAGAGTAGCAGAAGATAGTATTCCTTTGACGGCGTTTAGAACTAGATATGGATCGTACGAATGGTTACTGATGTCGTTCGGACTAACTAATGCTCCAACATTCTTTGTGGATTTAATGAACCGAATTTTCTGGGAGCACTTAGATAGGTTCATGTTGGTTTTCATAGATGATATTTTGATATACTCTAAGGATGAAAGGGAGGATGAAGTTCATATTAGAGTGGTGCTTGAGACGCTGAAGGTGAAATTTTAGAAATGTCATTTCTAGAAGAAGGAAATGAAGTTTCTTAGTCATGTAGTCACAGAGAAAGGGTTGTCTGTAGATCTGACTAAGATTGAAGTAGTAAATAATTGGAAGAAACCCGAGACTGTGACCGAGATAATGAGTTTTCTTGGATTGGCTGGATGTTATAGGATGTACATTAAGGATTTTTCGTGGATAGCAGTACTGATGACCAAGCTAACATGAAAGGACGTGAAGTTTGTTTGGACCGATAAGCGTGAGGAAGCATTCCAGAGCTTGAAACACTTATTGACTCATGCACATATACTAGTCGTTCCAGAAGGGAATCAGGATTTGGTAGTATATACAGATGCATGTGGAGCTGGATTAGGAGCTATGTTAACGTTGAGAGGTAAAGTGATTGGATATGCTTCTCGACAGCTTAGACCGCATGAGGTTAGATATCCAATGCATGATTTGCAGTTGGCTGCGGTGATTTTTGTATTGAAGGTGTGGAGACGTTACCTTTTGGGAGAGAGATTTGAGCTATATATGGATCATAAGTCGGTGAAGTATTTGTTCTCCCAGAAGGAGATGAATATGAGATAGCAGAGATGGTAGGAGTTTATTGCTGCTTATGATTTTGGAATTGAGTACACACTAGGGAAAGGTAATAAGGTTGCAGATGCGCTTAGCAGAAAACATCAGAATGCAGTGTCTGCAATGATAGCAGAGTGGAAGGATTTGGAAGTGTTGTCGACTTGCCGAGTGCAGAGGAGATCTGAGGCTGGGTCTAGTGGAGAATCTATTATGTTATCTTGTTTAAAAGTTCGACCGGTAATGATCGAAAAGATTGCTTCTAAACAGGAGGAGGATCCAGTATTAGTTGAATGTATCAAGAAGTTAAGGGATGGAACGGAGAGCGATGACTTGAAGGATTTTAGTCTTGACCAGAATGGGTGGTTGAGAAAGAAAGGTAGGTTATGTGTTCCGAATGAGGGAGACATAAGAAAGGAAGTTTTGGAGGAATGCCACCGTTCGAAGTTCACTATTCATCGGGAGGAACTAAGATGTATTAGGACATGAAGCAGAGTTTCTTCTGGGAAGGTATGAAGAGGGATGTAGGCTTATGGGTAAAGCAGTATCTTAACTGCCAACTGGTAAAAGCCAAACATCAGAAGCCAAGTGGGTTGCTTCAGCCATTAGATATTCCGATATGGAAGTGAGATTCTATTTCTATGGATTTTATAGACGGTTGCCAAGATCTAATAGAGGAAATGAAAGTATATGGGTCATAGTGGACAGATTAACCAAGAGTGTCCATTTCATTCTAGTTAAGTCAACTAGGACGGCACCTGTTCTAGCTATGTTATTTATGAAGAATGTAATTAGACTGCACGGAATTCCTAGTAGCATAGTGAACGATAGAGATTCCTTGTTCACTAGCGAGTTCTGGAAGAGTCTACAGGAGATTTTAGGAACCAAGCTCAAGATGAGTACTACTTACCATCCACAGACCGATGGGGAAACAGAAAGAGTTAACAAAGTCTTGGAGGATTTGTTACGAGCTTGTGTGTTAGATTTTGGGGGATCATGAGAAGACCATCAACACTTAGTCGAGCTTTCATATAATAACAGTTATCAAGCTAGTATAGTGATGACACCATTTGAAGCTTTGTTTGGAAGGCCATGCAAATCTCCCGTTTGTTGGTTAGATACCGAAGATAGGTTGGTTCTTGTTCCGAATTTAGTTGGAGAAGCTGCAGAGAAGATTGAGTTGATTCGAGCTAGGATGAAGGAAGCTCAGTCTAGGCAGAAGAGTTATGCAGATAGAAGACGGAAAGACTTGGAGTTTTATGTTGGAGATCATGTGTTTATTAAGGTATCACCGATGAAGGGTTTGATTAGATTCAGAAAATCAGGAAAGTTGGCACTGAGATTCGTAGGACCATTTCCTATTATAGAGAGGATCGGGAAACTCGCATATAGAGTAGAGTTACTGAATAGTTTGGCAGGAGTCCATGAGGTTTTTCATATTTCTCATCTAAGGAAGTCTATTAGAGATCTGGAGTCTATAGCGCTGATTGTGTTAGATGACTTGGTAGTAGAACCAGACTTGATTATAGTTAGAAAGCCAGTTCGGATAGTTGCGAGAGTTGAGAAGAGGCATAGGAACAAGACAACCAGATTAGTTAAAATCCAGTGGAGCGATGATGAGAGAGACTGTACTTGGGAGACTGAGAGCAGGATTAGAGATGCTTATTCTGATTTATTGGATGGTATGTTTTACCTTTTTGATTGGTTTGTTGAGTACCTTATCGTAATTTAGAGGACGAAATTCTTTAAGAAGGGGAGTCTGTAACACCCCATATTTTTAGTAGCATTATTAAGAACATTTAATTAGGTAAATTAAATGAAATAAAATGAATTGGTTAATGGGTTAAGATTTGTGATTAGTGAGGGTAGCCGTGCCATATACAAACGAACTAAAGAATTAAAATGTCAAGGCAAATAGATAAGGGGCAATATAGGAATAGGACACATCCATATACCCTAAACCCTTAACCCCATTATACACACGTTCATTTCTATATTCACAAAAGAAAAAAAAACTTGAGGCCGACCACCATTAAGGGAAGAAAAGAGAAGATAAGCAAGATTTCAAAGGAAAAGCTTAAGCAACTTAATCAAGATCAAATCCTAAATCTCAAAGCTAAGGTGAATATCACTACATCTCATACTTTTATTATTTTCAATTTTAAGGTTAAACCCGATTTATTTTGCAAGTTTAAGCCATGTTTTTAAATGATTAAATGTTTATACATGCATGTTGATGATTTATGCTTATTCATATAGGTTTTATGATATGTTTTAATGTGAAAACCCTACTAATGATATCCAAATGCCTTGTGATTTTAGATTTAGAACAGAAATGATATTTTAGAGATGGGTTTCAATTTTCATAATTTTCTGAATTAATATGGAATTAATATTAATTTTCTAGTAAAGAAAATGATTATTTGGGTTTAAAATAATTTACGGCTAAATTATTTATGTTTTGGGCCTGAAATTAATATATGTTGGAAAACATATTAAAAATGATTTTCTGGAATTTTTGTTGAATTTTCCTAAGTGTTTTAATAGACATATAAAATTATTTAAGGTATGAGACTTAAATGTTTTATATATTTATAAAAGGAGAAAGTGTATTTTGTAAATTATTTAAATTGTTAAATTCTGAAATTTTGGCAGTTCTTTTAGAAAAGAAAATTAGCAACCAATTATGTTTTGACAAACAAGGCAGGTTAGTTGAAAAGAATTGCTTAAAAAGGCTAAAAATCAGTTTAAACATTCTTTTTACATGTTTCATCACTTTCGACATTTAGCTTCCGAACCCAGTACTTCCACCTCCTTCTTAGTCGAAATCAATGCGCCTGGTATCAATACTTGGTACGTAGCAAATTGGACTAAGGCGGAAGGTATAAAGTCGAAGCATGGGTGATCTGAAGGGGTCGAAGCATGTCTTTGTTTTTAAAAGAGAATGCGTCTGCTTTGCTTTCGACTTAATTAACTTTCGACTTGGCTAATTTGTTTTAAAGAAATTGTTGCGCCTTTTGTTTTAAGTTAATGCTTTCGAAGGGGTCGAAACCCTTTGCTACCGCTTTCTACCTTTCGAAGCAAATGGTTTCGAAAGGGATACTTTGTTTTTAAAACTTAGCTGCTTCTCCAATGCTTTCGAAGGGTTGGTTTTGAACCATCACTTCTTTACTTAGGAAATGCTTTCGAAAGAGTGCTTCCGACTTAAATGTTTTATGACCCTTTTGCTCTGTTGAAGGTAAAACCCAAAGGTTTTGAAGAAGATAGTTTTAAATGGTTTCGAAAGGTTTCCATATGTTTTAATTGGACCCAAATGCTTTAGAAAGGTTTGTTGTTAATAAAGGTTTTTGATGCTTTCGAAAAGACTAAAGAAAGGTTTCGAAGGGGTGGTTCCCCAATGGTTTTGAAAGGTTTAAAAGGAAGGTTTCCAAGGTTTTCGAAAGGCAATGTTTAAGTGTTTGAAAGATAGGATGTCTAAGGTTTTAAAGCTTTCGAAGGAAAGGTTTTCCAATGTTTTCGAAAGGTGATTACGAATGGTTTTGAAAGGAATGTTTACTTGGTTATAAAAAGGGTTTACTTGGTTTCGAAAGGGTTACTTTCAATGGTTTCGAAAGGAGTACTTTTAATGGATTCGACAGGGGTACTTTCAAAGGTTTAAATGTTTTCATCAACAAGGAATTGTGTAAAGTATATATAACATGGCAAGGTGATTTTGAGTAAAGCATAGAGTATATATTTTCCTTGTTTAAAGAACGATTTAAAGGTTTAAATTAATTTGAGAAGAAAAAGTTTTCAAGGAAAAATTACTCTAAGTAAAATGACTCAGATATTTGTATACCAGAGGGACTGGTATAGGGTCGCGCCCTATACATTAGGTATTAGCCCCTAGCTAATTTGGTCCAAAATTCCAGTGTGTAGGGCTTTGTCACATATTAGACTAAAATGATGTTACACACAGAAGGGAATATATTTTTACAGTGGTAGGTTATTGGTGAGCCCGCAAAAACATTAGGACCAGTTGACCTGGAGAAAGTAAGTTAATGGCTGACCGTCCAAAAGAGGAGTATCTAACAGATGTTAGATTATTTATTTATATTGTCTGGTAGGCCCGAGTCTACCAAAGGTTAGTAGCTAGCCAAACAAAACTATAGTGTTCAGACAGATAGTCCATTTTTTACCTGATATGTATGTTTACATGATGATGCTTTACAGTTTTAACCGGTTTTGGTTGTAGGATTAAGATTTGCAAATGATATGTTTTAAAAGGATATTAGTGAGGGGAAACTCGTTCCGCTAAGCAGCATGCTCTTACTGAATATCAAATAGCCGAGATGTATAGTATTATTCACACCAGGCTTTATATCTGACTCGAAGTTTATGTTTTTCCCCTTAAACTCTCGGGTGCTCAAAATTGATATGAGTACGCTGAGGGTTGAGTATTTACAGGTTTTAGTAGGTGGACGAAGATAGCTTCCAAAGACGAGCAGGTGGCTGAAGTTAGCTATTTAGGAGTTGCTCTGTTGTTTTATTCCGCTGTGTTGTATTAAGTCAGTTATGACTATATGGTACTCTGGTCAGCCAAGTGGGCATCTTCATTTGTCACTCTTGGCGTATTTTCTAATAATTATATTTGATCTGAACCTGGGAATTGTTTGGGATTATGTAACTTGGATATGAAATTTTGTTTTGAAATGTAATCAGAAAAATATTTTAATCTGTGATGACTTTTATTTCATATTCAAGTGCTTTTGATAATATGGAAACCATTAGCATTACCGTATTTGGTCACCAGAATTTAACACTATGGATGACTGCAGCATCTGTAGTGCTTAGCTTCGGGCCTCCAGATAGGGGATGTTATAGAGTGCAAACAAAGGAGGATTGTTATGGGAAGGACAACACAAAATACATACTACACACACAATAAATATAATAAGTAAACATAATAATACATGTGAGTTGGTAATATGATTAAAAAAACAAAAGTACATATCCCATATTAAGTCAAATACCAAAGTTTAATGTTCATAACAAAGTACATGAGTCAATGCCCCAACATAAATGGAAAGACTAATTGTAGTACCATCTCTATATAATGATGAAGTGCTATATCAGAATGATATAACTGCATAATTGAAATAAAATAATAAATGCAATATTAGGAAATCTCCAACATTCCGCTTGTGTTATAGATAGCTATGAAGCGCTGCACTATCCATACTTGATTCTCATCCTAATCATGATAGTACCCAAGATTTACAAGAGAAATAAACAAATTACTTAGATAAGGTAAGAGTTTGGTATGAGTGAACACTGCTCCAAAGTGAAACACACATACATGCACACACGCACGTGCACGCACACACACATATATAAATTGAATGTAGAACTCATAAGGCGCTCAAATCACTTTCATGTCCGAGGGAACATGAGTCTACGCTGCTTAGCCAGTCCCATATCAACCACCATCTACATTCAAATATCATATATCTAAAATAAACATCATATAAAGGAACTGTGGTAAATCATCAGGGGATGAAAGGGACCAACCATAAACATGTCAACATGCATTGCTAAAAGAAACCCAAACTAGATAAGGTGAACCAAAAAAACTTACAAAGTTCCGAGACTCATTACATATTGACCCTTAAGGAACTCAAAGAAAACCAATGAGACATAGAAATATAAAGTGTCCTTCTTCAACCCTATGTTGAACTCAAGGTTGTAAAAATCGTTAGTCATAAGTTAAGCAGTAAGTATGGACCAGGGATTCATCGTTTATGTGAGGGTTAGTTGGAGATTTACTGAAGCTAGGATTTTTTGATAAACCCATGTATTTTCGATAAAATTTTAGTATTTTGTATAGTATTTTAATACTGGAAATTTAAGAATTTGGATGGACTCTGAAGCAGGCAAGGAGACAAAACTGGTTAAAACTAGCATGTTGATGCTTGTATGAGGCATCGAAGCTCAACAAGTGCATAAGCAATGCATAAATACCCATTAGATGCTTATATGATGGGTGAGTTTAATCTAGGTGGATTTAGTGGTGGATGACTAGGTGGTAAGCTTTGTCTAGTGCTTAGATGGGACCTAGGTAGAGTCCTAGAATGAGTTTTACAACAATGATTGAACTATGTGAAAGTCATTCGGTCCAACCACAATGTAATCCTATTTAACTAGATTGTCGATCACCATACTAGAGGTCAAGGAGTATCATAATCTATGAATAGAAAATTGTAACATCCCTCATTTTGAGATTCAAAAATGAATACCATAGTGTTTTAGTCAATATGATCTTATTTTCAAGCACTTTAGCCATCAAGATACGCCACAAAGACAAAATATCTTTACTACTAATAATGATAATTCATTGAATAGAAATTCAACCGTGTCTTTCTGAAATAACTAAAATACCCTTTTCGTTTTTGTTTTCGTTCGCCTCTTTCTTCTTCATAAAATCCAATGTCAGTTGAATTGGCGCCCACGAAATGCCCTAGCTCTGGCAAAGTTACCAACAACTAACTCCACCATGCCATCACACAGGACTTTTTGATCTATTTACGTCAATCCATCGTCAGAAACAACCAATTTTTCTCAAACATTCTGCAGTTTTTGGCTAGGCGTCGATACGTCATCAGGGATGCCGCCGGTTCGACTCCCGATGTATGTATTTGTATCTTTCTCACGTATTGTATTGTGCTCCTTTTGACAATCTGTCATTAGTGGCTTTTTGTTGAACGCTGAAATTTTCATTGCCTAATGACTTATTTTTTTTTCGTAATAAAAGCTTTGAACTGAAGTATTGGGTCGAACCGAAGTATTGGGTTCATAGCTGTAGATGTTATAGGCTTAAGTATAGATGTTATAAAATGATTGTTACTAAATTGACCCTATGAATTTAGTTTAAATTTTAGCTTATGATGCTATAGGCTTATGTGTCGATGCTCTATTACCTTCTAAGTATGTTACTTCCATTGTGGCTTCCATTTCCAATTTATGCTCTCAAAGTTATACTGAAAAAGAACTCCAGTTTAGTTTCCTATCTGTCTTAATTTCTAATTGAGAATGGGGAGATGTATAAATTGTTCTTATGCTTGAGTTGTGTAATTGTATCATGATTTCATATATAGTTTAAGAAATCTCATTATTACCGATTATATAATTGAAGATCAAAGGTACTACAAGGTAGTAAACTCATAGGTTAATTGTATAGATAAAAGAATTGATAATGCAATAATTTGATGAACATGCTTCTTTTAAACCCTTCATGTAAAGTTTACTAATCTGATAGTTGACAGATACAAAAATTTACAGTTTCTATAATGAAATCAAGATTCTATTTTATACTCGGTATTTGTTCATAATATAAATTCTTACAAAATTCTATATTTTTTATTTGAAATATGGATATCCTTGCCGTTACCAACTTTGTGCATGATGTAGATTCTTCACTTGCCGTAATCAAGATTAACCAGAGATTTCACAGATGATACTCATGTCTTCGACTTTGTGACATTTCTATAGGTTCATATTTCGAGAATGCAAGAGTGAGCAAGAACAATATTTTAATAATATGAAAATGCCTCCTCTGTAATTCATGGTACAAATGCGGAACCAAGTTGTGGCACCTAATTTAGTCAAGTCCTTGGGATTTGACCAAAGATGAAGCTCGGTGAGAAAAGGTCATTTTTGTTGAGCCAATTTGATAATTTCCATTCTTTGTTAGTTTCTTAATTTTTAACATTTAAAATTAATCGCTATATATATATATGTAAGCATGTAAAGGATTTGTATCGCTCATATTATGCATTGAAAGGTTATAAATTAGGTCGAAAAGCTTCAAAATACTTGCAATAACTCTCCGATATCATATTCTTCATGTTTGCATAAAAGCTAGCAGTGAAATGTAGCAACTTTTACATTTCTAATGTCTTAATTTAGAGCGTCTTAAAGCCTTCTGTGTGTTTAGCAATAACTCTACTAGGATATGTTTGGAGTACATGATCCAAGAAAATGAATTTTAGTTATTTTGAGTAATTGATGAGTGTTAATTTTGTTTGGATAATTTGATGTTGGTGTTCGTAAGTTTATGATACCAGCCTTCAAGTTTATTAGGTACAAATACAAGTTTATTTTGAGTGATATCATTTCCTTAATAACAACACATGGAACTGGAGTTGATATATTCTTTAATCGTTCAAGTCAAGTAATGCCTCTAGAATCTGATTGACTAAAAATGTGATGAATTTACCAAAATAGTGTATACGATGTCGGGTAAGGGACATGTCTATGCCAGAAAACTATGAATCCCAAAATAAAGCAATATATCATATCCACAGTTATTGGGTACTGTTAAGGCAATCAAGGTGGCACAAATATTAGCATGCAAAACTACCACAACTAAATTTAGCTTCATAGAATAAATATTAATGTTGAAATTCATTAACTGAATCTTACATCTGTTTTTCTCCCAGCCTTCACCCTTCTAACATGAATTTTTCTGAACGGTTCCTCTTTCATTAGAAGTTTTGGTCACTTTTCATTTCAAGGAAAGGTATGAAAAAAAGAAGAAAACATGAATTACTTTACACTAGTATGTTTGCATGTATTTGTCTTAAATTACATTTAAGCATTTGTTTTTCTAGGCAATTGTCCTTTTGTTGATGCCTTTATCTATGGCTTGATTGTAAAGTTTCTCTTATAGCAATACTGTAATCACTATTTTTCACACTACTCTCAATCAAAGGATTAATTCATCTAACCGACATAGTTATCTGTACATAGCTGTTGTAGAAACAGTACCATAATGAAGCCAAGTAATTTTTAGTTTTTTTTGGATTAATGGGTTCTTCAAATGGTAATGATGGTACTAGAATGATTTATTTACTATGTTATTCATGTAGAACACCTAGTACTTTTCTGCAATAACTCTTCTTTTTTGTAGTAAATTACGTTATGCATTTAATTGTAGAGGAGCATGAATTTTTTGCAGATGTAATCAAACCAAAAAAACGCATGTTGTACTACATTTGGCATACTCCATTCCACCTCCCAGATTCATTAGTCATGCCATCTTCAATTTATTTAAAAGAACACATATTCTCTTAATCCGCTCATAAAAGATTAAATAATTACATTCTTAGTACTTCTTTATTAATAAAATCCATAATTTCACAAGTTCTATATGATCTGCGTCGATCTTTCACATAATTAAGGTGAAACCTAGTGCACGAGGCTTATGTACAATAGCGGGCTCTGGAGAGGTCGATAGTGTACGCAACCTTTTCCTCGCATAGTGAAGATGCTATTTCCGGACTTGAACCTGGACGCTAAGATCACCATGCGGGTGACCTAACCATTGTGCCAAGGCTCTACCTCGATCTTTCCTATAATTAATAAATTTATTTGTTAAATTTTAAATATTTTAGGTTGTTTTATTTCTTAAAGTTACACAATGATCAAATTTTGATGGTGATAATAGCATGAGTTTGGACCATTTTTTCCAATTTTAGTTGCTTCACTTAACCTATGATGTCACTTTTGTTCCAATTTTGTTCAATCTTGCTATTAAGGCAATACTCATATAAGATATTTCATATTTATTCAAGAATAGTACTATTTTTAGTTGGTTAATCTTACACGAGAAGTCGAGTGAGATTACTTTGGTGTGTTATCATTAAAACATTAACCATCAAGCAAAGTAAAAAAGGTAAGGTCATTTATCAGTTTTAACCACTTAATAACTTTGTTGAAATGATCAGTTAATTATATGATTTCTTAAATTATTCCTAGGATGAACTGGTAGTTTTGCTGCATTTTTTTCTTTTTTGATAATTATCACTGAAATCGAGAATAAAAAGTGTTCCCAATTTTGGTTGGATATCTTGGGTTTTACTGAAAAAATTTATAGTACTCATATTCTCATGTTATGAAGCAAGAGAGGCTTTATATAAATCCAAGCAAAGTAGGAAAAACGTGAAGTTTCTTTTACACACACATGCATACGTGTGTGTGTGCGTGCGCCTACGCGCATGCCCACACAAATGAATAGGTATTCGTTGGTGAATTTATAACAAAGTTGTTCTTTTTTTCTTCCATATCTCATATAAAATCACTAGGTTAGTTTCTTCTTAGTTATTTGTTTATGCACTCTTAAGTATTATATGATATCTAAGTTAAGAGGTAATTTTGTTATTTGAGTGTGCTCAAGAAAATATTATATAGATAATATTAGTATCTAAATACTATGTTGTATTTTTATCAATTATTACTGCTTTGAAATGATATAGATATAAGATAATCTGGGATGAAAAGCATACGAAACTTGATTTTAAATAATAGTTTTGGAAGAATGATGGATATGTAAGATTCTTTTTTGTATCCTTATTTATTAACATGTTTGCCCCAATTATACTGAAACCTACTTGAAAGTTATTAGTGGTGATTTTTTCTTTTATAGCAAGTATAATTCAACTTTGATAAAAATCATCCTTGATGAACTCTTTCCTTCATGGTTAAATATATTTTTTCTCATTTGAAACTTCGTTCTTTATTTTGACATGTCAAAATAGATGTTTTTAAGATTATTATACTTTGAAAATTGTAACATCCATTTATATTTCTCATTTTTATTTTTATTCTTGGTACAATATTGCATATTCATATCTTCCAGTGTATTATTAAATTTGGTAAATTATATCGATATGATGACAATTAAGATTGTGAAATTCCTAAAAGGTAAGGAAAAAGTATCGTTCAAACAATGCATAAATATGGTTTTTGAATAGATATCTGAAAGCATTATTTTTCACATTCTTGATTCTTATGCTTACGTTGTATAATCAAGTATTTACTTCCAACTTATTATATTATTGTGCGGCTAATTTCATAATTTGTGTATGTGCTTTGGTTCTTTGGTTGTGAAAGGAACCCACATGTTACAAATAAAAGAATAACCTCCATGTTATGGACAAAGTGAAAAAATTATATGGTCCAATGATCAAATGCAGATCCATTTGGACGTGCATATATACTCGTAATATATAACATAAATATTACATGATTGATATATGAGCGTACCACCATGAATGATCAGAGTTTATCTTACAACAATTTTATATAACAAAAATTAATAGCTTAATAATTCTACCTTTTGCAATTGTCTCCTTTGGCCATTCGTAAAAAACATACTATTCCTGGATCTTTCAATCATAGGCCTATTTGAATGAGTACCCAAGAGTTTATGGGAAAAAATATCAACTTTGAGTCAGACATAAGCATGGTATGAATAAAATTAGTCACAATAATTCATAGTAATACAAGATACATAATTAAACCATGCTATGGAGTGGAGCTGGTTTTCCTCTCACTAGCGTTCTTATATTACAAATAAGTTAATTATATATATATATAATACAAGTTCACTCAACCTTTATATAAGGTTAATGTGTACAACGTCCGTACATACACAATTTACTTGTCCTAAGGTTATCTGTCTTTCACCATGGTGTAAAAAACCTTACAAATAATCTATCATTTGCCTATGTATTAAATCATTCATTTTAGTGTTTATTACTTACGAAGGTTAGTAACATTTACCTAGATAAAACACTTGATCATCTCTATTTATACTAAAAGGTCATCCATTTTGGCATATACATTGTTTGTAATCGTTCATAACTCTCATGAAGGTTATCGTCGTTTACCTTGTTGTTTTGTCCTTATGGGGGTTAATATCATTCACCTTAGTGTTAAACATCATTGATACCTATAACTCAAGGAGTTTACAATCGTTCACCATAGTATTTACTTTTACTTCTATCGTCCACCTCATTAATTTGATCTCACGGTGGGATGTCATCCACCTTGGAGTTTACCATTTTCTCATTATCATTGGTAATATCACCTCACGAAAGTTACTAACATTTGCATCGGTGCTTACCTCATCTATGTAATCACCCTCATGAAGGTTATTATTATTCATTTAGGTGTTTACCCTCGTTCACTCGGTATGTTTCCCTCATGGTGGTTACTATTATTGATCTTGGTGTTTCCAAAATCAAGTTTACTATAGTTTTTCTTAATAGCTTGCTTAGATCAAGGTTACTATCATTCACATCGATGCTTACCTGTGACAAAGAGTTAAGGGTGCATCTTATGTGTAATTATATATTTTTTACTAGCTTACTTACATGAAGGTTACTGTCATTCAAATTGATGCTTTCCTATGATGCCCCCTTCATCATCAATGATAGAGTTAAGGTTGTGCCCTATGGATAATTATATAATTTGCTTATATAACTTAACTATTACAGTAAATCTTGTTTGAAATAAAGTAAGTTTTGCTTTTATTTTCTATTGTATATATTGTTACATTGGGATATAATTAATGTTTTAAATACATTAAATATATACACATAGAATATCCTTAGAAAAATTATTTAATCGATTGCAATTGCAAATATGTTCATAACTATGAGCTTTGAATCATATAAAAAGAAATACTTATTCTTAAATATTCCTAGTCAAGATGTATTGAGAATGAGATATCGACATATCCGTTTAGACTAGTGTATGTAATGCTCTTCATATGATGGATGGTGATTACTCATGACAGTTGATGGCACTAAGGGGGTTGCATGCATGTGGTTGTTTGGAATAATTGTAGAATGACCCACCATGAATCTTCTATAAGTTAAAATTAAAATAAAGATCTCATGTGATAATGTATTGTAGTCTTTTAACTTGAGAATACCGTGAATCTTAAGTGCCAAAATTATAATTTGATAATGGTCGGTCACACATCAACAAACTCTGTTAATGTCATAGTTGGATATATGAACCACTTAAACTTCATAATTTATGTAATTTCACTTTTCATTTTATAATGATATTTAGTTACTTAATTGCTAAATAAAAGTCTAGTTGGTAACCATTGCATTTTTCATAGATTTTATTCCAAACATAGCAAAGGCAGCTTGTCTAAAAATAAATTATTTAAACTTTAAGGCATTTAATAATAATACTATAGAATTAACCAAGGTTTTACTGGTCCAACTATAATGGATTTCTTTTACACTATTTATCAACCACCAATAACATAAAAGTTGATAAAAGTTGACTAATTTTTCCATCTAATTGTAACTAATATTTGAAACTACACATTTTATCCATTGTCATTTCAATTAATAAAGAAAATTAGTATGAAATATATTACGTTTATATCATATATATTTGAATAATAGCATATCCTAGTCTTTTCTTTTAGACAAATTTGTTAAACACTCTTATTAAGTTTTAAAACCCACAAAACACCGCTCTTAGTCAAACTACCTAAACCTGCATCTCCTTTTAAAATTATTAGTTCCAAATTACCCTCAAAACCCTAAACCAATACATTGTAACATCATTTTCTCACTATTTTTGTTCAATCTTCGATGATTAACAACTAAATCCAAAAATATAAATAAGAAACAATCATCAAAAACATAAAATTTGATAAAGTGTAAAGAGATATTAAATTGAAATTAAGAAAAAATATAAACGATGCAGATTTTCATTCATTTTGCAAATCTTTGCATAGATAATGGATATCTACAAAATAAACAAAAATGAAAAGTTATATTTTTACAAATATTTCTAATTTTTTTACAAATAGTAGCAAAGTGCTTTTAAAATAATAAGATTTATTTTTTACTAATATTTGCGAGGTAGTTTGGGCTTATAAATATTTGCAGTAGAAACTGCACATTATTGCAAAAATAATAATATTATACAGATATGTGAAAAAACTCATCATTTTGCAAATATTTGCAATCTAAACTGCAAATATTTGCAAAAACAACAATATCTTGCATATATTTGCAAAAAAAATGCAAAATTCAGCAAAAATGCATATAAAAATCATATATTCAAATATAACTGAAAAAAAATCACATTTGAGAAAAGAAGATGCCACTAGAAAACTAAAATAACAAAAACTAATACATACATACATACATATGTATGTGTATTTATATGTATATATGTAACAACCCGAATTCCAATGGGTTCGGATTTTTCGCAAAAATGCTAAAATCCAAGCCCACTGAAGCCTGAATTGGATTTTTGGTATCCTGCAAATAGGCAAAGAAAAATATATCAGAGCTCAGATAAATATCTCACAACGGAACTGACTAAAATATAATAGTAAGTAAATGCTCACCAATATAATAACACTTTCTAAACAAGTGTCTCAAAGCTGGAAAGTCTCTGCCATCTACCTAACCCGTAGGATGGTATGAGGAGGGGGTCAGAATTAAAGTTCTAGTGAATAGAAAAATTATACACTTCTAAGCTTAATTCTACATATACCGTTTTATTTCCATTTACCATTATATTAGGTTTATTGGGTTCATAATACTCTCTCCTATATGCACGAATCGTACCCATATACCCCCTAGTAGATTAAAACCTAATAACTAATATATATGTAGCTATATGCCCAATGACCATATCGATCCAGGTACTACCCTTAGTACCTACCGTATCCTCCTCGAAAAGGACTCCATCGTCTCGCTGCTAGGGCGTTCTATGACTACATCTATAAAGGACTGCCTCATAAGGCTTACAATCCAGATATTCCGTCGTTTGCTATGAAAACGTAAAACTGCGTGCGCATTAGCCTATACTAATGCTCGGACATCCACAATGTACCGCCCAGTGCGTACCTTGAGGACTATATGTAATCGTTCTACCTACTCCCTGAATCCCACTAAACAAGGTCTACCTTGTACGGAACTCGGTCGAGGATTTTCTATCTCTGTAAAGGACTGCCTCGTTAGGCCTACAATACAGATATTCTACTTGGTCTGTCCCTTTTCTTATCGTGGCTATAACCCCATGCAGCCACCCCTTAACTAATCGAAAGACCTCTAAAGAGCTGAGTGGTTGTGCCCAACTGCAAACAATCTAAACATCCAATTGGTTGCACCTCTCATCCAACGTGTCGATGGTGAAAGGTTCATTGGACTGTTGGTTTAACTATAGTCTTTCCCGAACTCGCTTCTTGGTTTTGATGCTGGCCCGATATCCGCATGCGACTATCCTTTTGGGTTCTGCCCACTAAAACTTACTTCCAAGTACTGGGACATACGAATACCCTACTCCAAACATCAACCCCGTTTGACTGCCTACAATGGTCCTGCCATGCAAAAAGCAGTCAATGCATACTCTTTTGATGAGACACCTATAGACCTACCTCCAGGGGTCTGCTCCATTATGCCTACCCCAGAGGGCCATCGTAGAGTACCCTCACATCCCGTTGAAGTCTCGTACTTCCTCTACCCAAAATATCTAAGTTGGATGTGCTCCTTCTGTGCTGAAATCTGTGATGAACCGCTTCGTTAGGCTTTTCATCTTTTGGGCTGCTCCAAACGCATCTTACTGTTTTATTAGACCCTACGTCTAATCTTTTATTATGCGTTTAGTTTACTTTTCTTATTCCGTTGGCTACTTATTTACCCTAGTTAGCATAATCTTGTCCCAGCCTCACCTAACTATTGTGAGACCATCAATTCCTGACTGAAAAGGAATGCTATTGGTATGGGCCACTTCTATTATCTTGCTTATTAACTTAATCCAAGATCTAAGTTTATTAAAATAAGTCTCTTCTGTTATTTCTTCTTTATTTGCTTATTAACTTAATTTAAGTCTTAAAATAAGCCTTTTCTGTTCTTTCTACTTAGTTATAACCTATGTCATAATTTTACTTACAATTTTCACTACTATATTCTTTTATAATCAATATATTATAAATATAATCACAAGTGTCTCTTGTCTATTCTAGTCTGTCTTCTTTTATTATGATATCGAATTCTCTTTAATTCTCTTATATTATATGAGAATCTTAGCTTGGGACTACGTCCGACTGTCACAAATTTACTTATCATAATAACTGCTTTGCTTTTATTATATTATGTGCGCAATAAATGCAGACCTAGATACATTTCTGTTAATTGCTTCTAGTCTTGTCTTAGATATTAACTTGATTTCTTCTTTACTTCCTTTAATTCTTCACTTTATTTTCTTATATTCTAGGAAGTAGTTCTATTCTATTTGGTTGGTTACGAAAACCATGCTAAAAATCCATTTCCATATTTTAATACTAAATGAAGCTATAAACAATAATCCATAATTGCAAGATATTCCTTTTATTATTTCTTTACTTTTTGGGAAGCGTAAAATACAATAGTGTCTCTATTTTACACTAATTCCCTTTTTCTTTCTTTTATTCTAGCAGTTGCGTTTATCGTTATCTTTTAAATATTAAACTATGGAAATGTATTCTCTTTTCTAAACCAACCAACTAATCTATCACTAACTTCCCTACCGAGTTATTAAATTTTCCCTTTTAATTTATTTTTCCCTGTTTTAGCATATTTTACTGCGAATTTCTATTTTTCTCTTTTTATTTCAGCTTTTCTCATTTACATCTAATTTCTGTAAATCTAGTGTTCTTCTATTTTAGTTCGTATTTGCGAATTCTTCTCTTTATTATTTTAGTAATGTAAAAAGGAATAAAAAGATGCTAACATTTACAGGCTAAATTTCAACTTTTAAAATAGATGTAAATAACTGTAAACTTCTTATTTTTAGGCTTATGCCTTTCTCTAACTGTCAAGCCTAATATTATTCATATTTAATTTGATTACTATTTTCCATATAAATAATAATTACATATAAGCTCTTTCATACAATTTACAGTCTCAGCATAACTAACTAAAAGAATTAATTACTGAAATAAATACCGAATAAAATTATTTAACGGGAATCTAACGATAATATATCATAAACATAAAAGATATATAATTAAATCCACTCACTTGGAAGAAAACACTCCAAGTTCCAGATTTGGTTTTTAACCCAGTTCTATTATCCATAGCCTTCTCTGTTGCAACCCTATTTGGATCCACAAATTGGGATTTATATGGATTTAGATATCCGGATCTAATTGAAGAAAAATAAAATAAATAAACTAGAGAACCAGATCTGAGAACTTTACCTCATTCGGACGACTCTATTTGAACATCACTATTTTAGACCTATAATTTCTATCTCCAACTTGTAATTCAAAAGGCGTAAATCCAAAATAGCTAATTTCTGAAGAATTGGAGGAGAAAGAAGAGTGACAGGGTGTGACGACCCGCAAATCAATATCCTTTGAATCGATAATAAACCACACATGTCCGACCCAAAAAGCACAGACCGACGGAAAGTCATGACAAAGAAAAGAAGAGAAAAGAAGAGAAGAGAAGAAAGAGAGAAGAGAGAACCAAACAGAACAATACAGAATCTCACATCGCAGCGCAAAACATATAATATCATATCAATGATCTTTACAAAACAGAAGCTATATATACATACATCAATCAGAGTTCAACAATCAATCAACAATCATCAGCCTGGACAGTTATAATAACATGTCCTTACAATTGCTGATAATATAAATAAAAAAACAGTGGAAAATAAACAGATACGTGTATACGAAAATGAAGATCTCCAGCTTGCCTGCTGAAGCTCCAAAAGCATCAAATCTGAACCTGTAAATATACTCGATCTGACCTGAACATTGAAAGGGAAGAACGCCCGGATCAGTCTGGTAAACCAGCGTGAGAAACACACTCAACTGAATTTATTAAATTACCGAACTTTTCCTTTCAAAACAAAAGTATCTCGTAAGACACGCCCACACATAAACACAGAGTGGTTTTTACCTTACGATAACCAAAACCTTTCATATCAAATCATCTTATATTATACTAGTGTCTAGTATATAAATAATATTAATCATAGCCGAAATTGTTACATTGATTAAATTCCATCATATAGCCTAAAGTGAGTAATACAATCAAAATGGCAGACACGTAGCGAAGTTTGGATTTCCATACAAATGACCAAGTGAAGGGACTACCTTCTGGCAGTACATCTCTAGAGGAATGTACTGAGGAACACCAAAAAGGAACCTCTACCAACATAAGACCGGCCTAGCTCTATACCTAGGTAGTACCGAATATATCATCCCCCGGTCGTTACCGACCTTTTTCGAGGGCCCTCATAGCATACAAACCACAATAATTTACATCCCGAATGTCATAGCAGAAGGAAATATATCTAGAAGGGAATGATCATATCCTAATTGGGAATGACCCACTTAGCCTTGTCGCATCTAACCCTGTTTCGGTCATTTCCGGTTGATGAGGCCAAAGAGGTAACGATTACCTTTCACATATCACATCACTTTTGAATGCCACATTCGCCATTTCCGTGGACTACTACATTAGATATTTCATAACGAAGAGACTACTGCTACTATATGTAATCTTGGGATTTTAACCCCAAATGATCGAAAAGCAGTCCTTCACTATGAAAATCCTAAACATCAATATCATCGACCAACCTGCACAATCTTCGTATAAATGTTGGTCCGAAGTGGTTTTCAAATAAATCTGATCTCGGTCTCTTTGCATCAACAACGAAAAAAGCGTTTCTCAACATCACACGGAAACTAAGTCTCATAGACTTAACACGTCTCCAACTTCAACTTGCTATCCTTCGGCCAAGAAGGAAGCTCGATAGATTGGAGTAATACTCCGCACTACACGAATCAACATCCTCAACACAAACGATAATCAAGCCTACATAGATGGCTATGTACTAAGTGTAAGAATAAATAGTTCCCACATCAGTGAGGAACTAAAATTTGGCTAAATTTGATAGTCGGTGATTTAACTATCAAAGCAACAAACGAATATTTAGCACCATAAGCAACCACTAGGCCATTTTAATTAATCTTTTGTTAATTAAATCACTTCCCAAATATTCACTTCAAATTATCTTTAAAAAGATATAATTCCAAAACCATTTCAATATTTCACTATTTGGAAAACATTTCCATATACTTATTTTAGAAATAAGTGAATTCATACTTTACCTTATTTTCAACACATAGAAAATATTACATATACTTAAGTCATGATTAAGTATATATTTTATTCTTTAAGGAAAACATTCTCTTAAACATATTTATTTGGGTCAAAACGAATGTTGCGTAAAACAGCGTTACGACAATCCAAAATCATTAGTATAGGGATTCAATAATTAGATAGATATGTAAATCTCATATACTATACAAAACATCTCCTTTCAAAAACCATTTACTCTAACAACAGTGTTATAGTCCATGCTTTCCTTACTTCTCGAAAACGTCTATTTCAACAATGAATGTTGAAATCTATATATTCGATACTTAACACATTTTAAAACATCTTCAAACCATTTAACTCCATTTAAAATCACTTTTCAAAACATTCATTTAATTTAAAAGATTATTTACTGTCCAAAACCGTGAATAAAATCCCTAACCAAATTCATTATTTCTACATATTTGTTAAAGGATTATCCACTGTCCAAAATCGTGAATATATTCCTTTAATAAGCTTTCATATTTAACTTATCAAAATAAGTTGATTTCACATTTATAAAACAATTTTTATAAATTCACATTTCTATTTCATAAAAACTTCGATTTAAAAAATTCCTTTATTAAAAAATTCCATTTATCTCATTTATATGCCAAAATCCAATTATAAGTTAATTTACTTATAATTCTCTTTATTTACAAATTCGTTCTTTTTATAACTTCATAATTTATAAATCTTACTCACTTATAAGATTCATTTATAACTTCATTTTAACACTTATAAAACTCCTTTATAATTCCATTATTTTGATTTATAAAAATTCAATTTTTTAAATCTTATCTATAAATAAACCATTTATAATAAGTCAAAAATCCCAATTTAACTTAATTTACAAAATGATCAATTTCATATTTCAAAAATCTCATTTTGATTCCATTTCACAAAAATCATAATTTTTATAACATAAAAATTATAAATTTTATTTACATAAAATAAATTCATTTCTTTAACAATTCAAAAATCATATATTTTTAAAATCACTTTGAAATCCTTTTTAAATTGAAATCATCAATTTAATATTTTAAATCTCCAAAATAAGGCCCAATGCTACAATAGCACTCATTAAGGTGATTCCCATCAATCACGGTATCCAAAACATCATATATCATATGATAATAGCATATATATCAATATTTGTAAATAAAATCAACACTGGTGAGGAATCCAGTTGGATCCCTTCAACCTGTCACCTGCAACAAAAATACATATTAGAAAATATATACAATGTCCGCTTCGAGGCAGACGCGCGTACGAAAGGTCATCCGCTCATACATGGGAACGTATAGGGTCTCGTCTGCTCCAATAGGCAGGAATATATCCAAACCAATCAATATATATGTAATATATCATATATCATCCAAACAATCATAAATCAGCATAAGATAAATTTATTTCTCACTTATATAAAAATATAAGCGAGTCAGAAAGAGTGAGTTGTACTCACTTTGATTCCAATAGCCGTTGCAGCGTTTTATTCCGAATAAAATTAGACAGGCGTTTAATTTTACCTAAAATTTTCACTAGCTCCAATCAACTCCAAACCATCTCCATCGCGTAGTGTTCGCGAATACGAACCCAACACAACTTGTTTCATCAATTTTTGACCTCGTATGAAGAAGTTACGATATTTTAAAGATAACATGATTTTATAATATATAATTTAATTTACAATTTTATTTTATTTAAATATTTATTTTACCCTTGCATTAATAACGGCCGTTAGATTTCGCTTCATCAGATCTGGGCCTCGAATTTGTTTCTTCTCCATTCGTTTTCATCACTCGACTCAACCCAATAGCCGCCCTAATCACTTGAATGTCGCAGCTCCACCACGTCACTCCACGATGATCCAATACCACCGTTTAAAGCGCTTACGCCACGCACACTATCGCCCAAAGACCGGTCAAGATTGGTCATCCCCTACGCAAGATTCAACCCCTTGAACGCGACCACAACGTGAGGCCTTAACGATCACCACGACGCTCCAAATCATATCACAACCGTTGATCTTGTAGTACTCACTGTGCTCTTCATCTTTGTAGTTGGAAGTTTCTCGTTATTGTTTACGGATTGGAAGAAAATCAAGGAAGAAGGATGGGAGTTTCTGGCCATTGAAACAAAACTGGCGGCTGTAACCCTAGGGCTAGGGTTTTGAGTGAAAAAGGAAAATTATAAAGTCCTTTTATAGAAAATTTCGTGACACTATTTATCGCCAAATTTTTCGAACTCCAATCGAAGCGTGCCACATGGCATTTATAATGTTTTACCCCTATTCCGAACACAATGGAATATATTCCGAGAGCCAATTCCATCGTATTTGGAAGGTAGGTTTTCGAATCGACTTATTTTAATTAAAATTAACTTAAATAAATTTCTACGTGTTTTAGCTCCATACGACTAAACCGTAAATCCGATTGACACGAAATTTGGAATCCTACAATAATATGACATTATGGAACCAATGAAACTAGTTTCGTCGAAATCTGAGACCGTGTGAAAAATGACTATTTTACACGTTAATTAAATATTAAAATTTCCAATTTCTATAAATTAGCTTTTAAATCAATTTTAAAAGTTTACTAACATCATTCTAATTCAAATAGAATTTAATTCAACTTTATAAATTATTTTCATTCACATAAATTCAAAATCAAATTATTTCTACAGTTTCAAATATTAAATTAGCAATATAATTATCCAAATAATCATTATATTTGAAATATAATTTATTCAACTTATAAAATCAACTTATGAATATTAAAATCAATTAAATATTCAAATACTGAATGACTGAAATTCTGGGTCGTTACATTCTCCCCTACTTAAAAGAATTTCATCCTTGAAATTACCAAGTAAGAAAAAGCCACAAAATCCATTAACATTTCACAACCATTAGTTCGAATCAGATTACCGAAATATTTATACCTTTTAGCTTTTCCAAAATCCATTAGTTAAGCTTCTTATAAAAACTTCTCTAAGTTTACAAATACTGTAACAACCTGCATATTTGATGATTTTATATTTAAATATTTTATTTAAATACTTTATCGTTAGTCGGATTTTAGTCTGAAAAGCTACTTTTTGCATACGGACGAATTAGGACTCGAGACCACTTCCATTGAGTTCGAAACGTCGTTTGCAATCTTTTTGAGTGTAAACTTCGATATGTTTGGAGATAGTGAAATTTTCGTCACTTTTTGCTTTGAGCTTTTGGTTTAGGCTGAACCATTTGTTAACTCAGTCCCAACCCCCTCTCCTCTTCACCACTTCATCAAACACTTCAAGCTTTATCAAAAATGGAGGAGGGAATGGGAAATTAAAATTCCAAGCTCAAGATCTTTAGCAAATTCAACATCTAACTCCAAATTCAAAGAGAAGACATTGATTCAAGCTTGTGATTGTTCTTGCTTTTCTTTCAAACTTCATCTCCATCAATTTCCGTGAAAAGGTGATATTTTTATCTCACATTCTTGCCTATAACTATCATTGGATTGTTGGGAATGATTCCCTATCACTTGTGCACATGCATTTGCATTTGGTTTGGATTGAATTGGTGAAAAACCCAATTTTTAGTGTTTTGGCAAAATTCTGGGCTTAGTTCGTTCGGCTTTGGAGAAGACAGGCCTGCAAATTGCTCGTTCTGGGCTTAGGTCGCTCGCCTGCAGTTAGGTCATTCGAGTATGTTAAGTCGCTCGCGTGCTTGGGTCGTTCCCTTTTAGGTCGTTGGACCTTAAACCGTTCGCATGTGGTAGGTCGTTCGGCAGATAGCTCATTCCACCACTAGGTCGTTCGGCATTAGGTCGTAACCCTTAGGTCGCTCGGCCTTACTCGAGCTGTTAGGTCGTTCGGCCTATGCCATTTGTTAGGTCGCGAGTAGCTAGGTCGTTCGTCCTCAAATCTTTTAGGTCGCTCGACCTCACCGCCTTAGGTCGCATACCTTTAGGTCGTTTGCCCCATTAGGTCGTAGGTCGCATGACCTAAATTCTGTTAGGTCGCAAGACCCCAATACCTTTAGGTCATTAGACCTTATCTCCTTTAGGTCGTTGGACCTTATTACCTTTAGGTCGCATGAACCTTAGGTCGCATTACCTATAGGTCGCTCGCCCTATTGCCTTTATAAGTCGCTCGACTTGTTTTCCCTTTAGGTCGCTCGCCTTTTTATACTTAGGTCGCTCGGCATGTGCAACCATGTTTTAGGTCGCTCACCCCTTAAACCGCTATCATGTTAGGTCGCCTGACCTAGCTCGCAAGCAATTAGGTCGCTCAGCCTCACTTTCTTAAGTCGCTCGGCCTGCTTGTATTCCTTAGCTCGGCCACGTTAGGTCGCAGGAGTGTTTCTACTTTGATGATTTTGGAATTGATTTCTTTGGACCTTACTCACGACTTCGAATGTGAATTTTTGTGATTCGATTTGCTTTAGCAAACGTTTGTGGTTTGTCACTTCAAAAATATGAAGGTTTCAATACTAGTAGTAAATATCAAAACTCTTTTATCAAAGCGATTTCAACACTAATTTATTACAAAACTCCTTCTCTTAAACCGTTTTTCAATCTACTAGTATATACAAGCCTTTACTTCACTCGGATGAGAAATCTAATTAAACGGCTTAGTAAAACAAGTGGTATGAAACGCTTGTGTTTACTTCGTCGGTTAACTCTTGGACTTGTTCGATTGAACCTTTTTATGACAATTTCCTAGTGAAGATCTACAGTTTGCTCGTAAATATTTAAGTTAAGCAAGTGGTTATGGGACATGAAGCTAAACTCATATATTTACTAGCTTGGTGTGATTGACACTTCTTGATGATCATGCCGATCATTTTTGTGATTTAGACTAGCGATTGAGTGATGTCTCTTTGTCTGCGAGGGAGACTAGACCCCGCTTGTGTGATGTTTCTACTCACATATATGGGGTAGCACCCCATGGTCTTCGGGCCGTTCGTGTGTTCAAAGGCCTTCGGGCCATTCGTGTGTTCAAAAAATTAAATGGATAGCTTCCATGAGATAGCTTCTCGTTCGTGTGATAGGCCTTCCCCCTTTTTGTGATTTCTGGATTTCGTGTGTTGATTTCTGGGATTTGTTCTGGATTTCGTGTGTTGATTTCTGGAATTTGTACTTCACCAACTTTCGTGATTTTCATTGATATGTTTTATCAATTTTTGTGCATTGGCGAATTCGTGTGTCATTCCCTTTTGTGGATTTGGATCTTTGAGAAGATTCTTGTGATATTGATTAATCGCTTGTTGATTATCATTTGCATGCTTATAGTAGTATGTCATTATGGTTATTATATGTTTATGCCATGTCTTTTACTTTATACCATATCATCTGATATTTATAGCTAGACTGATCCGTTTATTATTTTCTTATAAATAATACTCGGGTCAGACCGAGATGTTACAGGTGCTTCTGCTTGACTTCTCTTCTGGGATTACCCTGACTTTTGGCTAACTACTTAGATTAGTAGTTTTTGGATGTATACATTTGAGATATAGACTCTGTGATGTATACTTATTCTTTTGTGTAGTTAGTAGCTAACCTTTTGTATTATCGTGGATCTTTCAGACCACTACTCTGATGTACACTTTCATGTGTTATATATTCATATCCCTTTCCGCCTTTGTGATATGGATGTCTGTGACTAATTTATGCTATGTTTGTTTCCGAAGATTATATATCCACTGTGTGATAGCTTTGAGTTTGTATCGGTATGTAAGATTTCTTCCTTAAATGAATTACATGCTATATTATCTGACATATCGGTGCTCGCACAAAGAAGTTACATGGAGGGTCGCTCCTCAACAGCCTTATTCTCTATGCCAGTTGACAGCATTACACCGTAGTGTTCTTGGCTAGCATGGGTATAGAGGTGGGGCGTCACAGCTTGGTATCAGAGCCAAACTTCGGAACAATGTAGAATAACTTAACAAGGATCATCGTCCTAAGTCCAACTTAGGAGTCGTGCCTTAGGATTTAATTTGAGTCTTCGTACCGATTTATCCTATTTCCTTTTATGTATCCTTGTTCTATCTATCAAGATTTGCTTGATATTTATTTGAAGAATAACTTTTCCTCTTGTCTCTTCCTTAAAGAAGAGAATGTCTAGACCAGGCCGTCCCAGAGCTGGACCATCTACTGTTACTCCCTAGGATAGAGTTTTTATGACCGCTCAACAGCTTCTTGATTTAGTAAAGAATGCTCAAGCAGCTGGTCCTAATCAGGAACCTACTCATCCTAAGTCTGGATTTGCACGCTTGTGCAACGATTATACCTACTTGGGTGGGAAACCCTTCAAAGGTTCTGAAACAATTATTGAAGTCCAGGCTTGGCTAAGAACATGCGATCTAATCTTTTCTCGCATGAACCTTATTGATCTTCACCGAGTTCAGGTGGCCTCTAGTATGCTCCAAGAAAGAGCATTGGACTGGTATGAACTTCTTATTTCTGAAATCACTGAAGCGGACCTCACCTGGGAGCAATTCCAGGAACGCTTCGAATTAGAATTCATACTAGAAGCAGAGAAAGTGACATTGGCTCGACGTTTCATAGACCTTGTTCAAGGAGAATCCTCTATGACAGATTATGTCGCATCCTTCGAGTCACTGTCTAAATATGGGATTGAATACATGAACACCCCATTAAAGAAGAACCAAAGATTCGTCTATGGCTTAAACAAGAATCTCAAGAAGCCATTACTTCTAAAATTATAAGTTCCTTTCGATCAACTCATTGATATCGCTCTCCGTCTTGAAGAGGCGGATAGGGAAAGTGATGTTGAAGTGATGGGTGCCAAACCGAACTTCAACAGCAAGAAAAGACCTAACAAGTTCAAAGGTCCATATCCCAACAAAAAGGGGAAGCAAGCAACTCCTGCTGCAAAGACTTTTTTCCTCTAGTGATGGGAAATGCTACAACTGTGGTGCTAGGGGCCATTTTGCGAACAAGTGTTCAAAGCCCCGTCCTTGTCGCTACTGTAAAAGTCCGGATCATTATATGCATCTATGCCCTAAGCTTCCAAGCAAGAAGGAGGGAAAGTTAAACATTGCTCAAGCCCCTGGCAACACATCTCGCGGTCAAGGTATGTCTCATTCTGTCCTTGATGGCATTATTATATTTCATGATCAACCTATTAAAGTTCTCTTTGATACGGGTGCATCCCATTCTTTTATATCAAAGGAACTTGTCGATACTTTTTCCTTAAGTGTTGTTGCTTTAATGACTTCTTTAAGAATTGCGAATCCGGTTGGTGGATCCGCAACTTTTAGTTTGCTTTGTAAATATGTGGAGATTATTTTGTGTGATTTTCCTTTCCTAGCCGATTTGCATGTCATGCGTTATTTAGGCTTTGGAATGATTTTGGGTATGGATTGGCTTAACCGTTATGAAGCTCATATTCTATGTCCTGAACGGACTATTTATCTCCGACATCCGCAATCGGTTAAGCAGATTTCTATTATTCTTAAAGATTCGGATTCAACTTTGGCTGCATCTTTATTTTCTTTAAACCCCCGCGATGATGATAATGATGATGAGGAAGATGTCATTTCTCTTATTCACGTCGTTCGTGAATTTTTCGACATATTTGAGCCCGTTTTAGGACTACCACCTAAGCGAACAATTGAGTTCAAAATTAATCTTATACCTGGAGCTCAACCTATTACTCGTCCTCCATATCGCATGTCCAATAAGGAGAATGAAGAGATGCGCAAGCAATTATCCGAATTGGAGACGAAGCAATTTATTCGCTCTAGTTCCTCGCCTTGGGGAGTTTCAACAATTTTCGTGAAGAAATCCAATGGTACCCTTAGGCTTTGCGTCGACTACCACAAGCTTAATGATCTTACTATTAAGAATAAATATCCTTTGCCTCGGATTGATGATCTATTCGATCAGCTTAGTGGTGCTAGAGTCTTTTCACAATTGGACTTAGCTACCGATTTTCATCAACTTCGTATTGCAGAGGATAGTATTCCTTTGACTTCGTTCCGTACACGTTATGGATCTTATGAATGGCTACTTATGCCATTTGGTTTAACGAATGCTTCGGCTTATTTCGTTGACCTTATGAACCGAGTTTTCAAAGATTTCCTCGATCAGTTTGTTCTCATCTTTATTGACGATATTCTTGTGTATTCTAAAACCGAGGAGGAACATGAAAAGCACCTTCGGATTGTATTGGAAACTCTTAGAAGCAATCAATTGAAAGAAAAAATTTCTAAATGCCACTTTTGGCAATCTAGTGTGAAGTTTCTCGGTCATATTATTTCCGAATCCGGGATATCAGTGGATCCTTCAAAGATCGAAGCGATTCAAAATTGGAAAAGACCGGAGAGCGTGACTGAAATCCGTAGCTTTCTCGGATTGGCAGGTTATTACCGCCGTTTCATAAAAGACTTTTCTAAGATTGCTGTGCCTCTTACTGGCTTAACAAAGAAAGGTGTTAAATACATTTGGTCGGACAAATGTGAAACTTCTTTCCAGAAATTAAAAGAACTCCTTTCTGATGCTCCTATTCTCGTTATTCCCGAAGGGAATCAAGATTTTGTTGTTTATACCAATGCTAGTCGCATTGGTTTGGGAGCCGTTCTTATGCAAAAAGAATGTGTTATTGCTTATGCTTCTAGGAAATTGAAGCCGGCTGAGACTAGATATGCCACACATGATTTAGAACTCGCGACTATCGTTTTCTCCCTTCGAATTTGGCGACATTATCTTTTGGGAGAGAAATTTATACTTTACATCGATCATAAGTCTTTGAAATATTTATTCTCTTAAAAGGAACTTAATTTGCATCAACAACGTTGGCTCGAATTCCTTGCCTCTTATGATCTTGATATTCTTTATACTCCCGGAAAGGGAAATCGAGTTGCCGATGCACTTAGTCGCAAGCAACAAGCGGTTGTTTCCATGATGATATCCGAATGGAAGGATCTCGAGGTTATATCCACTTGTGAAATTCGAGATCGTGTCTCCGATTTATGTTCATCTCTTGTTTTATGTAGCCTTGAGGCTCATCCTTCTCTTTTAAACCGCATTCTTGAAGCTCAACAGCTAGATCCTGAATTGGCTTTGCTTGGCCAAAATCTTAAGGATAAAACCGATATTGAAGGATTGAAAGACTTTGATATTGATTTTCGTGGCGGCATTCGAAAATTTGGTAGACTTATTGTTTGCGCCAAAATTGGTCACAAACCCCGAATGTTGTGAAAGCACCAGTGTATGAATATAAATCAACAATATTCACACACAAATCTAAAATCTAAGCAAACAGAGTATCACAATTCAGAAATAATGAACATAAACACGAGATTTATAGTGGTTCGGCGATCTTGCCTACGTCCACTCTGAAGTTGATAATTTTATTGATGTTCACTTGATGATTACAATTTCTTCTGATGTAGTACAACTGATTATATGATTATAATCTGAATCTAAGGAAGCAGTGGTGATTCTGAGTAGATCTGGCAGAGTCTGGGCGCTCTTTAGCTCCTAAAATTGTCCGACCCCTTTTCTGAATGACCAGGGGCTCTATTTATAGGTGTAGGAGGCTGATATTTCACCTAAACTGAGGGGAGACCAGTTCTGGTACGTCAGGGGGCCCTCATGCCCGCTTTCTGGAAATCCGGGCCCACTTTAGGATCGATTCGAAGCTATGTTCGAATCGATCAAGAAATTGTCCAATCGAGCTGAAATTTGGTGTGAACATTCTTCACCATGTTCTCAAGCTTCTGTGAAAATTTCATGGCATTTGGATTTGTGGAACTCGAGTTATGATCGATTCAAGTTGAAGATTTTCGTGCTCTTCGTCCTATGGATTCGTTCGAATCGATATGGTTCGAATCCATATGTTTTGGCCTATGGATTCGAACTGAGGCTTGTTCTATGGATTCGAACTAAGGCTTGTTCTATGGATTCGAACTAAGGCTTGTTCTATGGATTCGAACTAAGGCTCGTTTTATGGATTCGAACTAAGGCTCGTTCTATGGATTCGAACTAAGGCTCGGCCTATGGATTCGAACTAAGGCTCGTTCTATGGATTCAAACTAAGGCTCGGCCTATGGATTCGAACTAAGGCTCGGCCTATGGATTCGAAGCAAGGTCATAGGATGGATTCGAAGTAAGGTCATAGGATGGATTCATAGGATGGATTCAAAGTAAGGTCATTTTCTCTATCTTGAATTGATCATAGCTTGAGCATACGAACTCAGATTGGCTTGAAACTTGAACCGCTGGTTTCTACGGATTTGCTTATCATGTCTTGTCAATTGTGGCTCAATCCGGACTTGGGCAAAATTCATCGATATTCATGGCGAATCAGTGTATAACGATCTTTTACGACGAACTGTCTTTAGTTTTCCAGTCAACTTTTCGGTGTCACGGCCTTGCCAAAAGGCGGGATAACATTTGCCCCCCAAAACATGCCTTGCGATTGGAAGGTGTGTTTTGTAATGCCATAAGCCGGATGTTCATATCCTGTTGATGACCTGTAAAGAAATTGATAGTCTTTCCTGACCATGAATGACGATCGTTCACGACCATATGTCATTTGAGATGATATGTGACCGTTCGAGGTCAGTTGCCGTTCATGGAAAATAATGAAATGGGATCGTTTGTGGTCGGATGCCGTTCGCGGCAAATAAAAAAATGGGACGGTCCGCGGTCGGATGTCGTTCTAGACGAGTTGCGACCGTTCGTGATCGTGTGTCGTTCTAGGCGAACTATGACCGTTCGCAGTCAGGTGATGTGGAAAGAGGAATGTGATCGTTCGCGATCGCGTGCCGTACGGGGCAAAAATGTGATCGTTCGCGATCGAATGTCATATTAGGTGAATTGTGACCGTTCGTGGTCGAGTGCCGTACGAGGCAGAGTGTGATCGTTCGTGATCGAATGTTATACTAGATGAAGTGTGACCGTTCGCGGTCGGGTGCCGTTCGAGGCAAATGGTGACCGTTCGAGGTTGGGTGTCGTTCGAGGCTAATGGTGACCGTTCGAGGTCGGGTGCCGTTCGAGGCTAATGTTGACCGTTCGAGGTCGGGTGCCGTTCGAGGCGAATGAGTGTGCCCGGGAGGGGGACTTAGTATTATCAATGTCAGGTTCACGTTCGGGTGAACTTCTGAATCAGCGATCGTGGCGGTTCGTCGCCATACAAGGTGTGCTTGTGGACCGTTCATGATCCAAAGCATACGCGAGTAACTTCTTCTATAGAATTGCAAATATCAAATTAACGTTCACAGAAATATTCAAACAAACAAAGTCTAAATGTTCAAATCAACATGAAACAAAAGCAAAGCAAGGATGTCAAAGTGTAAATTCTCACTACGAGACGATCAATAATCATTCAGAGCATGCCTGTGGATCGTTCGCGATCTCATACATGTGTGAATGGTTTGATGTTGTTAGTGAGAAGTTTACGACTTGTTCATCGTTATTCAAATCAATTGATAACCAAACGGTGTCCTGGTTCAGGATCACCCCTAGCTGATGTAGATGGTGGTCGCTCTGGTTCCACCATTGGAGCTCGCCTCCTCACATACTGAAGTAGCCTACCGTTCCTGATATGCCCTTCTACTTCATCCTTCAGGTGTCTGCAATCATTTGTGCTATGTCCATTCGGCTCGTGGAATAAGCAATATTTGTCTGATTTTCTCTCGTCGGTAGTTGGATCCCATCGTATTGGCCTACGATAGGCAACTTGCTCTCGGGTGTCTTGGTAGATTCGCTCCGAACCCTCGTTTAGTTCTGAATAGGTGGTAAATCACGGCTCCCTCCATTGCCGCTTTGACCTATCGTCATTTTCTTCAACTTTTCGCTTCCCTTTATCAGTCTCTGCACCCTTTCCAGGTGAATTACCGCCTCTAACTATGTAAACATCGATTTCTTCTTCTCTCTCTGTACGAGCATCCTCTAATCGTAAAAACTTTTCGGCTTCATGATAAAATTCTCCTAGATCCATAGGCGGATCCTTAGTTAATGAATTTTTGAATTCCGTGCCGTCAGCTCTTCCGGACACGGCTACCATCATAACCATGGATGGATCTGGCCGATACACCGATGCTGCTGCCGCATTGAACCGCGTCAGGAAATTCCTCAGAGACTCCCCAGCTTTCTGTTTTAGCGTTGCCAAACTCATCACATTCTTGGGTCTTGAAATGTGAACCCGGAATTGCCTCATAAATTTCTCAATCAAATCGGTCCATGTCCCAATGGAGCCGCTCTCTAGCTGTCTGAACCATAAAGCTGCTATGTCTGTCAAATACAATGGGAAGCACCGGGCCATGACTTCCTGTGATGCCCCCAGCACTTCCATGTGCCTTATATACCTCGTTAGATGGACCGCAGGGTCCGTCCTCCCATCATACCCTTCTACTGTTGGCAGTTTGAATTCTGGTAGGTTCCTAGCCAACCTAATCGCAGGAGAAAAGGGACTCCTGTTAACGTCTTCAAGATCTCTGTTTACTAATCCTCCTCTCATGGCTCGCCTGACCATCTCTGCCAATCTATCATTGTCTCCAAGCTGTAGTCCTTGTTCACTACCTTCGATCTTCCCCCCGAGTCCTTGTGAGCTTTCGGGTGTCTGCCCCCCTGGCTGAGCGTTCATCCCTCTATCGCTGCCAGGTTGCTCGGATGTCCTTGTCTCTCTTCCCGGGTTCGGATCAACATGTCCTAAGTGTGTGCCCCCCAGCTCCGGCGCTGCGTTGGATGGTCCTGCTTCGTTCTGGACTCTGGTTGTTCCTTGATTTTGCGCTCTAAGTTGCCCAATCTGTTGAACCAAGTTCTGTATCATTTCTTCTTGTCTTCTCATCATTGCCTCTATCTCATCCCTGGTGATGAAGGCTGAAGCTTGGTTTGCTCCTGAGGAAGCCTCTTGACTTCCTTCGTGCTGACTTCTCTCAGCTCTTTGCCTTCTACTTGGTTGTCGAGTCATTGTCTTTCAAATCTTCAAATCCTGAGTTCAGCCCTCTCAATGAAAGCACCAAAGTGTTTGCGCCAAAATTGGTCACAAACCCCGAATGTTGTGAAAGCACCAGTGTATGAATATAAATCAACAATATTCACACACAAATCTAAAATCTAAGCAAACAGAGTATCACAATTCAGAAATAATGAACATAAACACGAGATTTATAGTGGTTCGGTGATCTTGCCTACGTCCACTCTGAAGTTGATGATTTTATTGATGTTCACTTGATGATTACAATTTCTTCTGATGTAGTACAACTGATTATATGATTATAATCTGAATCTAAGGAAGCAGTGGTGATTCTGAGTAGATCTGGCAGAGTCTGGGCGCTCTTTAGCTCCTAAAATTGTCCGACCCCTTTTCTGAATGACCAGGGGCTCTATTTATAGGTGTAGGAGGCTGATATTTCACCTAAACTGAGGGGAGACCAGTTCTGGTACGTCAGGGGGCCCACATGCCCGCTTTCTGGAAATCCGGGCCCACTTTAGGACCGATTCAAAGCTATGTTCGAATCGATCAAGAAATTGTCCAATCGAGCTGAAATTTGGTGTGAACATTCTTCACCATGTTCTCAAGCTTCTGTGAAAATTTCATGGCATTTGGATTTGTGGAACTCGAGTTATGATCGATTCAAGTTGAAGATTTTCGTGCTCTTCGTCCTATGGATTCGTTCGAATCGATATGGTTCGAATCCATATGTTTTGGCCTATGGATTCGAACTGAGGCTTGTTCTATGGATTCGAACTAAGGCTTGTTCTATGGATTCGAACTAAGGCTCGTTCTATGGATTCGAACTAAGGCTCGTTCTATGGATTCGAACTAAGGCTCGGCCTATGGATTCGAACTAAGGCTCGTTCTATGGATTCGAACTAAGGCTCGGCCTATGGATTCGAACTAAGGCTCGGCCTATGGATTCGAAGCAAGGTCATAGGATGGATTCAAAGTAAGGTCATATGATGGATTCATAGGATGGATTCGAAGTAAGGTCATTTTCTCTATCTTGAATTGATCATAGCTTGAGCATACGAACTCAGATTGGCTTGAAACTTAAACCGCTGGTTTCTACGGATTTGCTTATCATGTCTTGTCAATTGTGGCTCAATCCGGACTTGGGCAAAATTCATCGATATTCATGGCGAATCAGTGTATAACGATCTTTTACGACGAACTGTCTTTAGTTTTCCAGTCAACTTTTCGGTGTCACGGCCTTGCCAAAAGGCGGGATAACACTTATCATACCAAATAGTCGAGATCTTCGTAAAGATATTTTAGAAGATTCTCATCGTTCCAAATTTTCCATTCATCCCGGTAGCAGTAAAATGTACGCAGATAGGAAGCGACTTTATTACTGAGAGGGAATGAAATCTGATATTGCTAACTTTGTTAAGTGTTGCATGACTTGCCAACTTGTTAAGGCCGAACATCAAAGGCCCGGTGGGTTATTGCAACCATTGGAAATTCCAGTTTGGAAGTGGGATCAAATTTCCATGGATTTTATTGATGGCCTTCCCCGTTCTCGTTCGGGTCATAATAGTTTATGGGTGATCGTTGACAGACTTACTAAATCTGCCCATTTTATTCCTGTTCGGTCGAACCGAACCGTTCCTCTTCTGGCCAAACTCTTTATCAAAGAAATTGTTAAACTGCATGGAATTCCTTCTTCCATTGTTAGTGATCGTGATCCATTGTTTACTAGTGGATTCTGGAAGAGTCTTCAAAAATCTTTGGGAACGAAGCTTAATTTTAGCACCGCTTATCACCCCCAGTCCGATGGACAAACTGAGCGTGTGAATCAAACTCTTGAAGATCTTCTTCGTTCTTGTGTGCTTGATTTCGGTGGAAGTTGGGAAGATCATATTTCACTCGTTGAATTTTCCTATAATAACAGCTTCCAAGCTAGTATTGGTATGGCACCTTTCGAGGCACTGTACGGAAGGCCATGCCGATCTCCTTCTTGTTGGCTTGAGGCCGGTGAGAAGCTGGTCTTAGGTCCAGATTTTATTTGAGATTCCACAGAAAAGATTGATCTTATTCATCATAGGATGAAAGAAGCTCAGAGTAGACAAAAGTCCTATGCCGATAATCGAAGAAGGAAATTAGAATTTTCTGTTGGTGATCTTGTATTTATTCGTGTTTCACCTATGAAGGGTGTTGTACGTTTCAGTCGATCGGGAAAGTTAGCGTCTCGATATATTGAGCCATTTCCTATCGCTGAACGTATTGGTTCTATGGCTTATCGCCTTTCATTACCGGCTCAGTTTTCTGCCATGCATGACGTGTTTCACGTTTCTCAATTACGGAAGTGCCTCCAGGATTTCGATTCTATTCTTGAGCCCGGTGTTGTGGAAGAGATTGAAGTTTCACCTAATTTAACTTATGAGCAGCATCCTATTCAAATTATTGCTTCGGAGGTCAAACGACTTCGAAATAAAGATGTTCCGCTTGTAAAAGTTCAATGGTCCTCAAACCCTAAGGATTGCTCTTGGGAAACTAGAGAATTCATCGAGCGAACACATCCGGACTTACTTTCTCATGCTCTTTGAGGTGAACTTCTTATTTCAAATTTCTTTTGTGTTAATATGCTTTTATGGTCGTTACTTTTTATTTCCATCTTATTTATTGCGAGGACACAATTTCCTTAAGGAGGGGAGTCTACAACAACCCGCATATTTGACGATTTTATATTTAAATACTTTATCGTTAGTCGGATTTTAGTCCGAAAAGCTACTTTTTGCATATGGACGAATTAGGACTCGAGACCACTTCCATTGAGTTCGAAATGTCGTTTGCGATCTTTTTGAGTGTAAACTTCGATATGTTTGGAGATAGTGAAATTTTCGTCACTTTTTGCTTTGAGCTTTTGGTTTGGGCTGAACCATTTGTTAGCTCAGTCCCAACCCCCTCTCCTCTTCATCACTTCATCAAACACTTCAAGCTTTATCAAAAATGGAGGAGGGAATGGGAAATTAAAATTCCAAGCTCAAGATCTTTAGCAAATTCAACATCTAACTCCAAATTCAAAGAGAAGACATTGATTCAAGCTTGTGATTGTTCTTGCTTTTCTTTCAAACTTCATCTCCATCAATTTCCTTGAAAAGGTGAGATTTTTATCTCACATTCTTGCCTATAACTGTCATTGGATTGTTGGGAATGATTCCCTATCACTTGTGCACATGCATTTGCATTTGGTTTGGATTGAATTGGTGAAAAACCCAATTTTTAGTGTTTTGGCAAAATTCTGGGCTTAGGTCGTTCGGCTTTGGAGAAGACAGGCCTGCAAATTGCTCGTTCTGGGCTTAGGTCGCTCACCTGCAGTTAGGTCATTCGAGTATGTTAAGTCGCTCGCGTGCTTGGGTCGTTCCCTTTTAGGTCGTTGGACCTTAAACCGTTCGCATGTGGTAGGTCGTTCGGCAGATAGCTCGTTCCACCACTAGGTCGTTCGGCATTAGGTCGTAACCCTTAGGTCACTTGGCCTTACTCGAGCTGTTAGGTCGTTCGGCCTATGCCGTTTGTTAGGTCGCGAGTTGCTAGGTTGTTCATCCTCAAATCTTTTAGGTCGCTCGACCTCACCGCCTTAGGTCGCATACCTTTAGGTCGTTTGCCTCATTAGGTCGTAGGTCGCATGACCTCAATTCTGTTAGGTCGCAAGACCCCAATACCTTTAGGTCGTTAGACCTTATCTCCTTTAGGTCATTGGACCTTATTACCTTTAGGTCGCATGAACCTTAGGTCGCATTACCTATAGGTCGCTCGCCCTATTGCCTTTATAAGTCGCTCGACCTGTTTTCCCTTTAGGTCGCTCGCCTTTTTATACTTAGGTCATTCGACCAGTTTCGTTAGGTCGCTCGGCATGTGCAACCATGTTTTAGGTCGCTCACCCCTTAAACCGCTATCATGTTAGGTCGCCTGACCTAGCTCGCAAGCAATTAGGTCGCTCAGCCTCACTTTCTTAAGTCGCTCGGCCTGCTTGTATTCCTTAGCTCGGCCACGTTAGGTCGCAGGAGTGTTTCTACTTTGATGATTTTGGAATTGATTTCTTTGGACCTTACTCACGACTTCGAATGTGAATTTTTGTGATTCGATTTGCTTTAGCAAACGTTTGTGGTTTGTCACTTCAAAAATATGAAGGTTTCAATACTAGTAGTAAATATCAAAACTCTTTTATCAAAGCGATTTCAACACTATTTTATTACAAAACTCCTTCTCTTAAACCGTTTTTCAATCTACTAGTATATACAAGCCTTTACTTCACTCGGATGAGAAATCTAATTAAACGGCTTAGTAAAACAAGTGGTATGAAACGCTTGCGTTTACTTCGTCGGTTAACTCTTGGACTTGTTCGATTGAACCTTTTTGTGACAATTTCCTAGTGAAGATCTACAGTTTGCTCGTAAATATTTAAGTTAAGCAAGTGGTTATGGGACATGAAGCTAAACTCATATATTTACTAGCTTGGTGTGATTGACACTTCTTGATGATCATGATGATCATTTTTGTGATTTAGACTAGCGATTGAGCGATGTCTCTTTGTCTGCGAGGGAGACTAGACCCCGCTTGTGTGATGTTTCTACTCACATATATGGGGTAGCACCCCATGGTCTTCGGGCCGTTCGTGTGTTCAAAGGCCTTCGGGCCATTCGTGTGTTCGAAAAATTAAATGGATAGCTTCCATGAGATAGCTTCTCGTTCGTGTGATAGGCCTTCCCCCTTTTTGTGATTTCTGGATTTCGTGTGTTGATTTCTGGGATTTGTTCTGAATTTCGTGTGTTGATTTCTGGAATTTGTGCTTCACCAACTTTCGTGATTTTCATTGATATGTTTTATCAATTTTTGTGCATTGGTGAATTCGTGTGTCATTCCCTTTTGTGGATTTGGATCTTTGAGAAGATTCTTGTGATATTGATTAATCGCTTGTTGATTATCATTTGCATGCTTATAGTAGTATATCATTATGGTTATTATATGTTTATGCCATGTCTTTTACTTTATACCATATCATCTGATATTTATAGCTAGAATGGTCCGTTTATTATTTTCTTATAAATAATACTCGGGTCAGACCGAGATGTTACAGGTGCTTCTGCTTGACTTCTCTTTTGGGATTACCCTGACTTTTGGCTAACTACTTAGATTAGTAGTTTTTGGATGTATACATTTGAGATATAGACTCCGTGATGTATACTTATTCTTTTGTGTAGCTAGTAGCTAACCTTTTGTATTATCGTGGATCTTTCAGACCACTACTCTGATGTACACTTTCATCTGTTATATATTCATATCTCTTTCCGCGTTTGTGATATGGATGTCTGTGACTGATTTATGTTATGTTTGTTTCTATGTTTGTTTCCGAAGATTATATAGCCACTGTGTGATAGCTTTGAGTTTGTATCGGTATGTCGGATTTCCTCCTTAAATGAATTACATGCTATATTATCTGACATATCGGTGCTCGCACAAAAAAGTTACATGAAGGGTCGCTCCTCAACAGCCTTATTCTCCGTGCCAGTTGACAGCATTACACCGTAGTGTTCTTGGCTAGCATGGGTATAGAGGTGGGGCGTCATAAATACATTCATAGTTTTCTTTTCAAAACTAACTAATATCGTTTAACCTTTAACTCAGAATCAAAAATTTTAGCTATCAAAAGTTTTCCAAAATTTCCAAAAATCTCAAAAAAATTCTAACGCCTTACATTTTCAAAAAAATTCATGATAGTCTCCTTTGCGTAGATCGATCGTAGTAAAATCACAATATATATAATCACAAATATACATCTCATCTTCGAGGATGAGGCATCCTGTAGGAAAAAAATATATAAAAGTACGATATGTAATCCAAGATATGTACCTTATATTATTGTTAGCGAGCATATACGGCTAATATAGAACGAAAGCGAGCTCCAAATGCGAAGCATACGCCATCCGCACCTACTAAACACTCGCAAATAAATGAAAAACATATATGGAAAGTAATATCAATATACAACATATACCAATATAGCAAATGCAATCTAAAGCAACAAATTCAACCATCAAACAACTATCATCCAACTAACATCCAACAAACCAATATCTATCCAATCAATTCATAACCAAATCAATATTCATTCATTTCTCATTAATATTCATTGAATTGATTTTTCAATTTATTCACATTTGATTCATCAACATTGGATTTTTACTAACATTTATTCACTCATATTCATTTAGTTTACATTCACTAGTTTACATTTAGTTAAGTTCATTTCCAAATCAAATTAAATTCAATTCTATTTAGATTCACTTACTTCTAATTTGAGTTCAATTATTTAGCTTTTAATTTTATTAATATTTAATGAATTTACACCTACATCCATTATTCCATATCAATTCATTTACATTCGATCGATTAACATTCAATCCATATTTTTATTTACTAATTTATTTCATTAGTCCAGTTCAATTTATTCATTAATTCAATTGCTAATTCATTTAACAACTAAAGTTAAATTTCATTGTAATAATTCAAGTTCATATTCATTTAATTGCTTCATTTCATTAATTCACTTTATTAATTCATTTTAATATCAAATTCAAACATCACTTAAGTTATGTTTCATTTCATTAGCTCATTTCTTTTTCTTTACTTGAGTTACATTTCATTTTCAAAGATTGTTTTATTTAACTCTTACTTAAGTCAAATTTCATATCACTATTCAAACGATTTTGTTTTGCTTAACAAAATTGTTTAACCATTTTAATATTTGATTTTACTTACATTTTCTCATTTTACAAGTTATACAACTTATATTTTTAAACTTCCAAATTCACATTATATAATTACTTACCACTTAAGTTAAATTTTCATTTCAATAATTTATCTAATCCAATTCAAATCCAATTTAATTTATTTAACTTTACTAAAATTAAAATTTTATTTCATATTATAAGTCCAAAACTCATTTTACTTATATTCATCAATTTCAACTTGGATTTTAAATTCAAATTTGTTTATCACAATAAAACTTAAATTTTTAATTTACTATTGGTAGCAAGTCAATCACACAGAAACTCGAAAATGATACTGATGATGCTGCAGTCATCACCATTATTATTTTCTAACAACGGTAGTGAATTCAGTGCTTTGTATTCTTTTAAAAATCCTTTTTATTTTTATAAATCAAATTTACAAATTCTTACTTATATAATTTCACTATTTCACTTCACTTATATAAGATTCGTTCCAATTTATTTATCTTATTTAGATTTATAATAGTATAACCTCTTTAACTTTGAAAAACAACTGTCAAAATCAACGGGATTCAAAATTTCAAATTCTTAGTTTTAAATCCATTTTTATTTACAACTCATATTTATAACTACACTCGTGTAGTTTCATTTCTTATATATAAGATTATTTCACAATTGTATATCATATTAATAATAATTCCATACTTTACAATTCACTTGCTTATATAATTTATTCTTTTACAATTGTTGTTTTCATTTAGATTATTCAAACAGCTTTTATCAACTTATATTTATTTACATTTTCAAACAACGAAACAATCAATTTATTAATAATTTCTGGAAAATTATCATTTATATATAAAATATAATTGAGGTAAAATTATTTCATTTACCCAATTTAAAAGCAATACTATGTCGACTTGCCTCATTTAAGTGTTTAGAAATTCCTATCGATAACATGGCGTTCCACATACCGACCAGAATTCACAAACAGCTCAACGGATAAGTAAACACAGTATAAAACATTCTATATCACTAATAAATACGCGCTCATATACATATAATACACTCAAACTCAATCTAGGGTTCTACTGACCCTATCTATACAGAGTACAGAACAAAGCCTAGGAATATACTAAATCTAAGCTCCGATACCAACCGTGACAACCCGCAAATCCGTACCCTTTGAATCGACAATAAACCGCACATGTCCATCCCAAAAATCACAGACTAACGGAAAGTCATGAGAAAGAAAAGAAGAGAGAAGAGAAGAGAAGAAAGTGAGAATAGAGAACCAAACAGAACAATACAGAATTTCACATCGCAATAAAAAAACATATAATATCATATCAAAGATATTTACAAAACAAAAACTGTATATACATACATCAATCAGAGTTCAACAATCAATCACCAGTCATCAGCCTGGACAGTAATAATAACCTGTCCTTACAATTGCTGATAATATAAATAACAAAATAGCAGAAAATAAACAGATACGTATATACGAAAATGAAGATCTCCAGCTCGCCCGCTGATGCTCCAAAAGCATCAAATCTGAACCTGTAAATATACTCGGTCTGACCCGAGAATTGAAAGGGAAGAACGCCCGGATCAGTTTGGTAAACCAGCGTGAGAAACACACTCAACTGAATTTATTAAGTTACCAAACTTTTCCTTTCAAAACAAAAGTATCCCGTAAGACATGCCCACACATAAACACGGACATGTTTTTACCTTACGACAACCAAAACCTTTCATATCAAATCATCTTATATTATACTAGTGTCTAGTATACAAATAATATTAATCATAGCCGAAATTGTTACATTGATTAAATTCCAGCATATAGCCCAAAGGGGGTAATACAATCAAAATGGCAGGCACGTAGTGAAGTTTGGATTTCCATACAAATGACAGGTGAAGGGACTACCTTTCGGTAGTACATCTTGAGAGGAATGTACTGAGGAACATCACAAAGGAACCTCTACCAACACAAGAGTGGCCTACCTCTATACCTAGGTAGTACCAAATATATCATCCCCCGGTCGTTACCGACCTTTTTCGAGGGCCCTCATAGCATACAAACCACAATAATTTACATCCTGAACGTCACAACGAAAAGAAATATATCTAAAAGGGGATGATCATATTCTAATTAGGAATGACCCACTTAGCCTTGCCGCATCTAACCATGTTTCGGTCTTTTTCGGTTGATGAGGCCAAAGAGGTAACGATTACCTTTCACATATCACATATCACATCACTTTTGAATGCCACATTCGCCATTTCCATTGACTACTAATTGCCTTTCACAAAAATCCAACCCTTGAGTTCGTACGTCTCAAGGAAGGGTGTTAAGCTAAGAGAAGTTGCCTTCTCCGCCACCAAATAGATGTATATTTGTAAAAACCAATGTACGTAATCTCATAAAATGTAATGTCTGACATTCATCCATACAAGTTGTCCAGGAACAGGACAAACCTAATGTACTCTCCTACCACATCCCGTTGGGAAATCCCTATGATTAGTAGCGAATAGTCCCTGCATTGGATATTTCATAACGAAGAGACTACTGCTACTATATGTATATTGGGATTTTAACCCCAAATGATCGACAAGCGGTCCTTCACTATGAAAATCCTAAACATCAATATCATCGGCCAACCTGCACAATCGTCATATAAATGTTGGTCCGAAATGGTTTTCAGATAAATTTGATCCCGGTCTCTTCGCATCAACAACGCAAAAGCGTTCCTCAACCTCACACAGAAACTAAGTCTCATAGACTTATCACGTCTCCAACTTCAACTTGCTATCCTTCGGCCAAGAAGGAAGCTCGATAGATTGGAGTAATACTCCGGACTACACGAATCAACATCCTTAACACAAACGATAATCAAGCCTACACGGATGGTTGCGTACTAAGTGTACGCCTAAATAGTTCCCACATCAGTCGAGGAACTAAAATTTGGCCAAATTTGATAGTCGGTTATTTAACTATCAAAGCAACAAACAAATATTTAGCACCATAAGCAATCACCAGGCCCTTTTAATTAATCTTTTGTTAATTAAATCACTTCTCAAATATTCACTTAAAATTATCTTTAAAAAGATACAATTCCAAAACCATTTCAATATTTCACTATTTGGAGAACATTTCCATATACTTATTTTAGTAATAAGTGAATTCATACTTTACCTTATTTTCAATACATAGAAAATATTACATATACTTAAGTCATGATTAAGTATATATTTTATTCTTTATGGAAAACATTCTATTAAACATATTTATTTGGATCAAAACAAATGTTGCGTAAAACATTGTTACGACAACCCAAAATCGTTAGTATAGGGATTCGATAATTAAATAGATATGTAAATCCCATATACTATACAAAACATCTCCTTTCGAAAATCATTTACTATAACAACAGTGTTATAGTCCATGCTTTCCTTACTTCTCGAAAACGTCTATTTCAACAATGAATGTTGAAATCTATGTATTCGATACTTAACGCATTTTAAAACATCTTCAAACCATTTAACTCCATTTAAAAATCACTTTTCAAAACATTCATTTAATTTAAAAGATTATTCATTGTCCAAAGCCGTGAATAAAATCCCTAACAAAATTTATTATTTCTACATATTTATTAAAGGATTATCCACTGTCCAAAATCGTGAATATATTCCTTTAATAAGCTTTCATATTTAACTTATCAAAATAAGTTGATTTCACATTTATAAAACAATTTTTATAAATTCACATTTCTATTTCATAAAAAATTCAATTTATAAAATTCCTTTATTAACAAATTCCATTTATCTCATTTATATGCCAAAATCCAATTATAAGTTAATTTACTTATAATTCTCTTTATTTACAAATTCATTCTTTTTATAACTTCATAATTTATAAATCTTATTCACTTATAAGATTCATTTATAACTTCATTTTAACACTTATAAAACTTATTTATAATTCCATCATTTTGATTTATAAAAATTCAATTTTTTAAATCTTATCAATAAATAAACCATTTATAAGAAGTCAAAAATCCCAATTTAACTTAATTTACAAAATGATCAATTTCATATTTCAAAAATCAAATTTTGATTCCCTTTCACAAAAATCATAATTTTTATAACATAAAAATTATAACTTTTATTTATATAAAATAAATTCATTTCTTTAACAATTCAAAAATCATATATTTTTAAAATCACTTTGAAATCCATTTTAAATTGAAATCATCAATTTAATATTTTAAATCTCTAAAATAAGGCCCAATGCTACAACAACACTAATTAAGGTGATTCCCATCAGTCATAGCATCCAAAACATCATATATCATATGATAATAGCATATATATCAATATCTGTAAATAAAATCAACACTGGTGAGGAATCCAGTTGGATCCCTCCAACCTATCACCTGCAACAAATATACATATTAGAAAATATGTACAATGTCCGCTTCGAGGCAGACGCACGTACGAAAGGTCATCCGCTCATACATGGGAACGTACGGGGTCTCATCTGCTCCAATAGGCAGGAATATATCCAAACCAATAAATATATATGTAATATATCATATATCATCCAAACAATCATAAATTAGCATAAAATAAATTTATTTCTCACTTATATAAAATATAAGAGAGTCAGAAAGAGTGAGTTGTACTCACTCTGATTCCAATAGCCGTTGCAGCGTTTTATTCCGAATAAAATTAAAAGGCGTTTAATTTTACCCAACATTTTCACTAGCTCCAATCAACTCCAAACCATCTCCATCGCGTAGTGTTCGTGAATACGAACCCAATGCAATTTGTTTCGTCAATTTTCTACCTCGTATGAAGAAGTTATGATATTTTAAAGATTACACGATTTTATAATATATAATTTAATTTACAATTTTTATTTTATTTTAATATTTATTTTACCCTTGCATTAATCACGGCCGTTAGATTTCGCTTCATTAGATCTGGGCCCTAAATTATTTTCTTCTCCATTCGTTTTCATCACGCGACTCAACCCAATAGCCGCCCTAATCACTTGAATGTTGCAGCTCCACCACGTCACTCCACGATGATCCAAGACCACCGTTCGAAGTGCCTACGCCACGCACACCATTGCCCAAAGACCGGTCGAGCTTGTTCACCCCCTACGCGAGATCCTACCCCTTGAACGTGGCCACAACGCGAGGCCCTGGCGGTCACCATGACACTCCAATCAGATCACAGCCGTTGATCTTGTAGTACTCACTGTGCTCTTCAACTTTGTAGTTGGAAGTTTCTCGTAATTGTTTACGGATTGGAAAAAAATCAAGGAAGAAGGATGGGAGCTTCTGGCCATTGAAACAAAACTGGCGGCTGTAACCCTAGGGCTAGGGTTTTGAGTGAAAAAAGAAAATTATGAAGTCCTTTTATAGAAAATTTCGTGACACTATTCATCGCCAAAATTTTCGAACTCCAATCGAAGCTTGCCACCTAGCGTTTATAATGTTTTACCCCTATTCCAAACACAATGGAATATATATCAAGAGACAATTCCATTGTATTTGGAAGATAGGTTTTCGAATCGACTTATTTTAATTAAAATTAACTTAAATAAATTTCTACGCGTTTTAGCTCCGCACGACTAAACCGTAAATCCGATTGAAACGAAATTTAAAATCTTACAATAATATAACATTACGGATCCAATGAAACAGTTTTCTTCAAAATCCGAGACCGTATGAAAAATGACTATTTTACACGTTAATTAAATATTAAAATTTCTAATTTCTATAAATTAGCTTTTAAATCAATTTTAAAAGTTTACTAACGTCATTCTAATTCAAATAGAATTTAATTCAACTTTATAAATCATTTTCATTCACATTAAATTCAAAATAAAATTATTTCTACAGTTTCAAATATTAAATTAGTAGTTTAATTATCCAAATAAATCATTATATTTGAAATATAAGTTATTCAACTTATAAAATCAACTTATGAATATTTAAAATCAATTAAATATCCCAATTTCGAATGACTGAAATTCTGGGTCGTTACACAGGGCTTCTGCACCCATTTAGAAAAATATGAGTTTGAAGGCTAGCCCTGCCTCTTTATTTATAGAGAGTCAAAACAGTGCGTCTGTCCGCTTAAAATGATGCAAATCAGGCCTTCAAAACGGTGCCGAATGAGCGCACCTGATTGTTTTTAAACGTTTTATTTATATAAATGTTTAAACGTTTCTTATTAATTCCAATTAACTCTAATTAATTCTCAGATTTAATGCTCTTTATAACGCACGTCTATTTTGAATTTTAAACATGCCTTATTTGTTTTTTTAAATGTTATTTATAAACGTTAACTTTTAAACGTTATAAATTATAAACGTTTAACTTTTTTATGTTGCTTGTTTATTCTAATTAATCACCATCAATTGCTTGGTTAATTTCCCAATATAAAACTTGTCTATTTTGAATTTCACATGTGACCAATTAATGCAAATTAATTTCCTCCAATAGCTGATTTGATTACATTGCCTGCTAACGTTATTTAATTGCCTTTAATTACTTATGTCAATTAATTTCCTTTATGATGGCAATGTTAATTAATTACCTTTATGACACGCGTCTATTTTAAACTTCAAATGCACGTTATTTCTTAAATTTTATACGCACATATATTTATTTATAACAAATATATTTACGTACATTTACATGTATAGTTATTTCTAAATACAAAACTTCGAACGTCAATAATTTTTCATACGAACTCCGCTCGAGACATATTATATATGTAAATTGATCAGAAAATCGCCACAAACACAATGGAATAAGTTTCAAGGCCAAATTCTGACAATTCCAAAGATGCTTATTTTCACTGTTCATAATTATTTGATTATTTAATTATATAAAAATACGGGGTGTTACATTCTCCCACCCTTTAGGAAATTTCGTCCCCGAAATTTGGCAAGGGTAAAACTATGTAATTCCTTGCATTAATTACATCCATTTTGTGTACATCCAATTTTTCAACCATCCGTGTCATTGTGCAAAGTGCAATATATCATAAAATATATGCATGCACAAGAATATCTAAGCGGTACCTCCTATATGAATGTTTTTTCTTTTAGAAATTCCTTTTAAAACATGATGCACACATCCTAAATATATTTGCAATTTCTATATGAATGCAATTTTTTGAAAACTCAAAACATTTTTCATCCAACTTTTCCTACACTCCTACTGAATAGGAGCATAGTTCAACAAATTTTACGTCCAAACCTACCACACAACTTTTAATTTTTAGAAAATCCTAATTTTCCAAATTCGATTTCTTATGTTATAAAGAAGGTGGAAAACGGAAAAACTTCACATTTCTCCATTTTACTTTTGCATACCTATCTCTCCGTACTTGGAACTTATATCGCTATCCTATAAAATCTCTATTTTCTTTCCCAAGCGCGGTTTACATAAGAAAGATTTTTCTTTTCAAAGTTTTTCCCAAGCTTAATTTATGTGAAAGATGTATTTTTCTTTTACAATTCTCATTTATTTCTATTGACGTTTCTGTTGTTTTCTTTAGATCTTACTGTTTTTCTTTTAGTTACCTTTTATCTGCTTTTACTCTTCTTTTAATATAGCAACTAAACACAGCTATCATCTAGGGCTAGGAGGTATAGGACCATGTCCACTCTGACATAGAAAGGTCCTATTCTAGGAATCCAAGTAGCTCATATACTCCTTCTGCCGCCTACTGCTTGTTACCAACTTACGTTGTGTTACTCATGACGAATAAGATATATTCATCTCTTCTATTCCATGCTCAAAAAAGAATAACTAAGTCTCATTTACTGCAATGGATAAGGGTTTCAATCTATACAGTCTCTATTTAAAAAGGCAATTAAGCTTGGAGAAATTTTCTCTTTACCTTTCATTTTTTCCCAACTATGGTCTATTTTTCCTAGCTACGTGTGTCTTACTATCTTACTAATATCACTTCACAATTCTTCTATAGTCTACACACATGAAGCAACATTTCTAGATTTTCACTAGTGTCCAACACACCTTACGAGAACTTTTATTATTACTACTAGGAGTAATTACTGCTATAGCCTTACACCTTTCCCATTACATCTAGGAAATGATTACTATCTACTCCATATGTAAAAGTCCGGTTTGGTTTGGTATTTATCATTTTACTTCAAAAATTAAAGCTTCTAAATTTTTGAAACATCAAATCCCAATATTCTTGCCTTTGAAAGTGTTATTTTGAAGTTTCCTGTTAAATTCAAAGGTACTTGGTTACTTAAAAAATTTATCTTTCCAGAAACTTATTTACTTTTCCATCAAACCATTTTTTTCTTTAAAACATATCTTGCTTGTCCTTAAAACACTTTTTTTTCCTTGACTAAAAAAATGTCTTCACATGTTTTCAAAACATCTTCTTTTCATAGATTTTAAAATTTACTAAAACTAAAGTAGGTAAGAACAATTATTCTATCAAAAGTCCCTTTACTTTTCTACTCTTCCAATTTCTCAACCTTGGAGGAGTTCCTATCTTACTACACTTAATAGTTTTATACCTTAATGTATTAGAATTACTTTCTCTTATGAGAAACCATTAACGGTAAAACCTTCTATGAATCTTTTAAAGGAGGATTTCATATTTGTGTGAAATTACAAAGAACTATTTTTTTTCTTTTCGAAACAGGCTATACAAAATATGGTGTTTTCCATACCTTGTACATCTCTTTCACTTATTTCCCTATAACTTGCACAAAACATCTTTACTTGTGATTCATATAAAATTTTATCATTATTCATTTCATTCCAATAGATTAAGGTATGTTTAATCTATATTCACTTACAATAGATATTTCCTACTAAATTTATTAATTTAACTTACATCCTTTTTCAAAAGAACTCATTTTCAAAACTGTTTTAATATCTTCATAACTAGAAAACATTTTCATATACTTGTTTAAATAATAAGTGTACTTACAAATCACTTTATTTCTATACTTAGAAATTATCTTCAAAACACAATTTTATTTGGGTCAAAACAGATGTTGCATATAACAGCGTTACTACAACCCAAAAATACTAGTTTATGGATTTAATCAAAATAAATAATATATATTTTTAAAATTGTAAAGTTCTCTATATATTTCCTATTTTAAAACCATAGCTTTTCTTTTTTCTTCAAACTACCTTTTCTTTTTCAAAACCAAATATGTACCTTACAAATATGTTACTTACATGTTTTTCAAATTTTCAAATCTCAAAAATGTCTCTTTTTCTTTCAAAAATTGTTTTCACAAAATTTTCCATGTTTAAACCAGTACATATTTAAAACTATAAACTTTTAAGTTTAAAACTTGAAAACTCTCTAAATCTCTTTTTTTCAAATTCTTAAAAGTTTAATTATTGGGCTAGACTCAAAGTGAGTTCTTAACTTCCTTATACTTTCCCAAATATTCCCACGAAGTCATTCTTCTCAATCCAATTATATATGTTCCTAATCCATTTCCTCTCTTATGCTTCTTTTTATTCTAAGGCCTTACCGCCAAATCCGTTTTTCTGTAACAGTGATAAATCGACAATTGTTTTCGCAAGGCTACCCCTTTCTATACTGAATCTATTGTATATCTAAAATCTTTGCCATTCTAGGGCCTTTAGCTCTTTGGATTTCTACAATCCAAACTTCGATGTACAAAACTGTTTCCCAAACTCTTTCCAAATATTGATTTTCTCAAAAGAATGGATTTCTCTTTGGCTATAGGGGTGTGTGTGTGTATATATATATTTAAAGATACAAATACGTTCACTCACTATCTACCTAGGAATCCTAAACCTAGGCTCTAATACCAAATGTAACATCCCGAATTCTAGTGGGTCCAGATTTTTCGCAAAAATGCTAAAATCCAAGCCCACTAAAGCCCGAGTTGGGTTTCTGGTATCTTGCAAATAGGCAAAGACAAATATATCAAAGCTCGGATAAATATCTCATAGCGAAACTGACTAAAATATAATAGTAAGTAAATGCTCACCAATACAATAACACCTTCTAAACAAGTGTCTTAAAGCTGGAAAGTCTCTACCATCTACCTAACATGTAGGATGCTATGAGGAGGGGGTCAGAACTAAAGTTCTGGTGAATGGACAAATTATACACTTCTAAGCTTAATTCTACATATACTGTTTTATTTCCATTTAATGTTATATTAGGTTTATTGGGTTCATAATACTCTCGCCTCTATGTCTGAATCGTACCCATCTACCCCCTAGTAGATCAAAACCTAATAACTAATATATATGTAGCTATATGCTCAATGACCGTATCGGTCCTAAGTACTACCAATAGTACCTTATGTATCCTCCTCGAAAAGGACTCCATCGTCTCGCTGCTAGGGCGTTCTATGACTACATCTATAAAGGACTGCCTGATAAGGCCTACAATATAGATATTCCATCGTCTGCTATGAAAACGTAAAACTACGTCCGCACTAGCCTATACTAATGCTCGGCATCCACAATGTACCACCCAGTGCGTACCTTGAGGACTATACGTAATCGTTATGTCTACTTCCTCAATCTCGCTAAACAAGGTCTACCTTGTACGGAACTCAGTCGGGGATTTTCTATATCTGTAAAGGACTGCCTCGTTAGGCCTACAATACAGATATTCTACTTGGTATGTCCCTTTTTTTATCGTGGCTATGGCCCCACGCAGCCACCCCTCAACTAATCGAAAGACCTCTAAAGAGCTAAGTGACTATGCCCTACTACAAACAATCTAAACATCCAATTAGCTACGCCTCTCATCCAGTGTCTCGATAGTGAAATGTTCATTGGACGGTTGGTTTAACTCTAGCCTTCCCGAACTCGCTTCTTCGTTTTGATGCTGGCTCGATATTCGCATGCGACTATCCTTTTGGGTCATTCCCACTAAAACTTACTTGCAAGTACTGGGACATACGAATATCCTACTCCAAACATCAACCCCGTTTGACTGCCTACAATGGTCCTGCCATGAAAAAAGCAGTCAAGGCATACTTTTTTGATGAAACACCTACAGACCTACCTCCGAGGGACTACTACGTTATGCCTAACCCAAAGGGCCATCCTAGAGTACCATCACGTCCCGTTGAAGTCTTGTACTTCCTCTAGCCTAAAATATCTAAGTTGGACGTGCTCCTTCTGTGCTGAAATCTGTGATGAACTACTTCGTTATGCTCTTTATCCTTTGGGCTGCTCCAAACGCATCTTACTGTTTTATTAGACCCTACGTCTAATCTTTTATTATGCGTTCAGTTTACTTTTCTTATTCTGTTGACTACTTATTTACCAGAATTAGCATAATCTTGTCCCAGCCTCACCCAACTATTGTGAGACCATCAGTTCCTAACTGAAAGGGAATGCTGTTGGTATGGGCCACTTCTATTATCTTGCTTATTAACTTAATCCAAGATCTAAGTTTATTAAAATAAGCCGCTTCTGTTATTTCTGCTCTATTTGCTTATTAACTTAATTTAAGTCTTAAAATAAGCCTTTTTAGTTCTTTCTACTTAATTATAACCTATGTTGTAATTTTACTTGCAATTGTCACTACTATATTCTTCTATAATCAATATATTATAAATATAATCACAAGCGTCTCTTTTCTATTCTAGTCTGTCTTCTTTTATTATGATATTGAATTCACTTTAATTCTCTTATATTATATGAGAATCTTAGCTTGAGACTAAGTTCGACTGTCACAAATTTACTTATCATAATAACTTCTTTGCTTTTATTCTATTATCTGCGTAGTAAATGCAGACCTAGATACATTTATGTTAATTGCTTCTAGCCTTGTCTTAATTATTAACTTGATTTCTTTTTTACTTCCTTTAATTCTTCACTTTATTTTCTTATATTCTAGGAAGTAGTTCTATTCTATTTGGTTGGTTACGAAAACTATGCTAAAAATCCATTTCCATATTTTAATACTAAATGAAGCTATAAACAATAATCCGTAATTGCAAGATATTCCTTTTATTATTTCTTTATAACTTTTTAGATAGTGTAAAATACAGTAGTGTCTCTATTTTATACTAATTCCCTTTTTCTTTCTTTTATTTTTGTAGTTGCGTTTATCATTATCTTTTAAATATTAAACTATGGAAAGTATTCTCTTTTCTAAACCAACCAACTAATCTATCACTAACTTCCCTATCAAGTTATTAAATTTTCCCTTTTAATTTTTTTTCTTCTATTTTAGCATAATTTACTGCAAATTTCTATTTTTCTCCTTTTATTTCAGCTTTTCTCATTTACGTCTAATTTCTGTAAATCTAGCGTTCTTCTATTTTAGTCCGTATTTATGAATTCTTCTCTTTACTATTTTATTCGCGTAAAAAGGAATAAAAAGAAGCTAACATTTACTGGCTAAATTTCAACTTTTAAAATAGGTGTAAATAACCGTAAATTTCTTGTTTTTTAGGCTTATGCCTTTCTCTAACTATCAAGCCTAATATTATTCATATTTAATTTGCTTACTATTTTCCATATAAATAATAATTACATATAAGCTCTTTTATACAATTTACAGTCTCAGCATAACTAATTAACAGAATTAATTACTGAAATAAATATTGAATAAAATTATTTAATGGGAATCTAACGATAATATATCATAAACGTTAAAGATATATAATTAAATCCACTCACCTGGAAAGAAAACACCCCAAGTTCCAGATCTGATTTTTAACCCAGTTCTATTATCCATAACCTTCCCTATTGCAACACTATTTAGATGCATAAATTGAGATTTATATGGATTTAGAAATCCAGATCTAATTGAAGAAAAATAAAGTAAATAAACTAGAGAACCAGATCTGAGAACTTTACCTCATTCGGACGAATTTATTTGAATATCTCTATTTTAGATCTATAATTTCTATCTCCAACTTGGAATTCAAATGGCGTAAATCTAAAATAGCTAATTTCTGAAGAATTGGAGGAGAAAGAAGAGTTACAGGGCTTTCGCACCCATTTAGAAAAATATGAGTTTGAAGGCCAGCCTGCCTCTTTATTTATAAAGAGTCAAAACAGTGTCGTCCGTACGCTTAAAACGATGCAAATCAGGTCTTCAAAAGGTTTCAGATTGAGCGCGCCTGATTTGTTTTTAAACGTTTTAATTATTTAATATAAACGTTTAACGTTTCCTATTAATTCCAATTAACTCTCATTAATTCTCTGATTTAATGCTCTTTATAACGCACGTCTATTTTGGATTTTAACATGCCTTATTTGTTTTAATAAATGTTATTTATAAACGTTAACTTTTAAACGTTATAAATTATAAACGTTTAACTTCTTTTTTTAAATGTTGCTTGTTTATTCTAATTAATCACCATCAATTTCTTGATTAATTCCCAATATAAAACTTGTCTATTTTGAATTTTGCATGTGACCAATTAATGCAAATTAATTTTCTCCAATAGCTGATTTGATTACATTGCTTGCTAATGTTAATTAATTGCCTTTAATTATTGATGTCGATTAATTTCCTTTATGATGACAATGTTAATTAATTACCTTTATGACGTGCATCTATTTTAAAATTCGAATGCCCGTTATTTCTAGAATTTCATACGCACATATATTTATTTATAACAAACATATTTACGTACATTTACATGTATAATTATTTCTCGATACAAAACTTCGAACGTCAATAACTTTTTCATACGAACTCCATTCGAGACATATTATATATGTAAATTGATCTAAAAATTGCCACAAATACAATGGAATAAGTTTCAAGGCCAAATTTTGACAATTCCAAAAATGCGTATTTTCACTGTTCATAATTATTTGATTATTTAATTATATAAAAATACGGGGTGTTACAATATACATACATACATTATGTGTGTGTATAATAAGGAATACTTTGGTGTGTCTTTAAGTTAGGCTTTGAGTTTGAACTAATCAGGTCGTGAAGAATAAGGTTTAAATTGAAAAATTAGTTTCTAATAATAATTATAAAGTGAATTTTTACAAAAATTTTGTTGGAAGGGGTTTTCTCGAAATAAAATACAAAAATAATGTTGCCTCCCTAATTTTTACTTTTTTCGAACTATTATCAATAGTCATTACTCATCACTATAAATATATTTTCTAACTATAAGAACCATATCTAAAATAGTGGTTCTTGTAAGTACTGCAGTTATTTTGCTACCAGTGATTATGGTTAGCTAAGTGGATAGTTTGTTTAACATCGTCCGAACACCAGTGCTTTCCTAGGGCAATAAGTAGAAACACAACCATTTGATATTTCATCCCATTAGAATCTCACTCTCCAACTACTTATTGATCAGTAGAATATCTATGCATGACAAAGTTTGATTTTTAAGTTCTATCAGCGTATGACTACTTATTTTCATTCCTGAATACACACATTTTGTAATAAAAATTAATCAAGTGTGAAGGATGATCATATAAAAGGATTAAAGAACATAAACATTTATTTTATTTTAGAGTAGTTATATTTATGAATTTATACCATCATGGTATAAAATGAAAAGTTTACAAGACTGATAAGAACATATCAGTTGAAACGGAAAATAAACATGCAATATTATTGTTTGCAGCATAATCAAACTTATGAATACATATTATTCTAACAAGAGAAAAATTCGCACTTCAAAATCATGGGCATTGTGGATTGCCAGGACATTGATAGCTAGAACATTTACAATGTATCCAGTTTAGTTCAGTGTAACATCCATTTAAGCATCTACCATTAAGAAAAGGGGTAAATGAATAGTAGATAAGCTTACTGAACCAATAAGAAGATAGACTAATTTGCATAAGAACAAAAACTTATGCGGTATGTTACATAAAATATGCATTATAAGACAGAAAGAAAACTTTAATGGAAGCCTCTAATCAGAATCTCAGGGGCTCTTCAGTCCCTTTCTTCGGTTCTCTGCTAACTTCCAATCTTCCTCCTCCCCAAATCAAAAGGAAAAGCCACCAGATCTTGACGAGGATGGGTTTCAACCTTTATAAAATTGCAAAAGAAACCTAACAACAAAGATTAAGCGATTTTCCCAAATCCCAACAAGAAACTTATCGAAAGGGTTCAATTACAACCAGAATGTTCCAAAACAACAATCGATAATGAATCGACACAGCCAAAACAACCCAAGAACCCTCTAAATTGTCATGATAATCAAGCAAAAACCTTATATCCTTGGGCAGATCTACTAAGAAATGGAGGATTAAATTCAAATTTTGATTTGGAGTTTGTTGTGTCTATCAAATTAGAAGATAAAAGAATAATTGTAGTAAAGGAAATGGTCAGCAAAAGAACCGAATGCAAGTGGGGGCAATTCAATTATAGCATATGTGTTTGGAATACTCCCTTACTTTCATAATTTTAGAGCTTTTGTCATTAGAACATGGAATGCTTCAAACAAATTCAAAATCTATACAAGAAACAATGGATTCTTTGTAATAAGGTTCGCTAATGCAACTGACTGTAATAAGGTGATACATGGTAGACTGTATTTCATCAACGGTAAGCTGATCAGTTTGAAAAAATGGAACAAAAAATGGTTCTAATTGACAGAGATCTACTATCAACTATTCCAATTTGGATCAAATTACCAAAGTTGAACGTGAAAGTATGGGACAAAGAAACATTTAATGCTATAGCAAGTGTAGTGGGAATACCACTAAAATTGGATGAGCCAACGGCTAATGAGTCAAGACTTAGTTATGCAAGAATATTAGTAGAAATCAAAGCCGATGCAGAATTGCCTGATGAATCTTACATTATAATGTATGATGGTGAAAATTTGATTCAAACAATTGAGTACCTATGGATTCCGCCTAGATGTATGAAATATGCTTGTTTTGGGTATCTCACAGAAATCTACTTAACAAGGCAAATATGGAAAGAAAAGGAAAATTCTAATTTGGTTTTAGAAACGAGTAAATCCTAGTTTTCAGAAAATTCAAAAAAGGGGGCAAGATTCTTTAAATCAAGAAAGGTTTGAATTCGAAAGCAGCTTTCAAGTAAATAATTCAGAAAATCCTCTTCAGATAGAAAAATTGGAAAATACTGACAATAATACAGTTTTAGAGAAATTCCATTTCTTTGAAAGTATAAGAAATGATCCAAGTGCAAATAAAATATCAATATTTTGGAAACACTAAGGAAGTTGAGTAAATGGAGATACCACAAGCATCATTAAATAATAATGACGATCAAGTAAATAATGTTACTGTAGCCATTCAGCCAGTACAGCAAAGCCAAAATGAAAACTTTACTGAAGGGAGTGGTTTAAATGGCATAATCAACAACAATTCCGAAGCCATGCAAAAGAATTTATGAGATTATAATGTTCACTTCATTGAGCACCCCCGGGAAGTTAGCCCAAGTTTAGTTACAGATAATGGCAATACAAAAAAGATTCTAGGCTTAAATTCAGTTAGCATGGCCACTATTGGCTTGCAAAAGGCTATTGTATCCAACCTAGAAATATTGATTAAGAATGCTGCCAATCTCCTATCTTCTACCTCCTTTCATGTCAACAACAAAAGAAAAAAGAGTAGAAATAAAAGCATACAAGACATTATGGGCAGCAGTAGTGAGGATAGTAAAAGTCACAAGAATTTTAATGAAAAATTTATCATTAAAAATCCAAAATGAGAAGAGTATCTCAAGATTCAGGATAAGAAGGACTGTAAAAGAAGAGGAGAAAAAACTTCTAAGAATATAGAAGTTAGCAGTTCCAGTTTCTCATTATAGCTGCTTGTGATATCCTTTAAGTATCCTTCATAATAATTTTTATATATGTCTATTATTGCTTGGAATGTTAAGGAATTAAATTCCCCAGAAAGGAAATTAGACCTTTCTAATTTGCTAGTCTTATATAAACCCAACTTTGTTGGCATACTTGAACACAAACTTGATGATCATAATTTAACGGACTATCAAAATATATGATTAAATAATTGTGATGTTGTTACTAACAAATCAATGGGGGTATTGGTAGAATAATAGTAATTTGGGACCCTAGTATTTGAAAATTATATCAGCACTTCTTAAATTTATAAATAAAGGAGGTTTACAGTTAGAAGTAACCTTTGTATATGCTTTAAATATTGAAAAAGATAGATTATTGTTATGAAATCACTTGGAGCTTTTAATTAAAAAAAATGGTTAACCCATGGATTTTAATTGGGGATTTTAACATAGTAATGCATGCATATGGAAAAAAGTGAGGACTTTCAATCCCTTTTAAAAAAATTGGAATTTCTTTATAATTTTATGCTAAAAACAGGTTTAGTTGAACCTAGAATAATGGAAACAAATATACTTAGAAATTCGGAGAATTTAGAAACATACTATGCAAACTTGATAGAATTCTGGTTAATCAAACATTTATTAATCCTTTTCCAGATTTCAAATGTAATACTTTACCACAAGCAATAAGTGATCATACTCCATTACAATCAATTTTTTGTAACACCTTAGGATTTTTTGGAAATAAATAAGAAAATATAATTAAAAGATAAGAATTAACCTAAAATGAAAATTTTCACAAACGTTCGAATTTGACTATAGGACTTGCACCATTGTGTCCATAGTAATTTTCTGGACAACTTTCATATATAACTTGTGGAAATTCGAGCTAAATGAAAAAGTTATAAATGAATAAATAAGAAATTGAAAAGAAAAATAGAAAATAGGAAAAAAAAAATTAACTAGGGCCAAGTCGACCTAGATGGAGCCAGGTCGACCGTGGGAGGTCGACCTAGCCCAATGGCGGTCGACCCGACCCATGGTCGATCATAGGGTCGTGGTGACCTGGAGACGATTCGTTTCGTCATGCGAGACCATTGTGTGCTGGCCATGGTTTCAGGGACGAACGAGATGATTTTGGGTTGGATCTGACGGTAGTGAGTTGAGGTGTTCCCCTATAAATTGATAGCTAGGGTTAACCTAAAACCTAATTCTCTCCATTATAGCGAAGCTCTACCAAAATAAAACTCTAAACCCAAATTTCCCAAATCAATTTGTAAACCCCAATTCTATTCTAAATCTCAATCTAAATTAAAATAATAAGGAGACCTAGCAATTGGAGAAGAGACCTAAGTGGATTTAGGGGAGAAAGCTTGCAGCGTCTGAGGCAAACCTAAAAGCTTAGGATAGAGATGAGTGGGTACAGATTTAACAAGTTAATTAAATTAATTGATTTTAACTTATGTCCTATGCTGATTTGATTGTTAACTCTGGTATTAATCCGTTAATTTATTAAATTGGAAATATGGAATAATGGATCTTTCTATCTAATTGTAATTGACATATGTAAGTTGTAAAATCATAAATAATATGCTAAAATTGGATTTGACACCTATAATTGCTAATTGGAATAATGTAAATGTTGCAATGACTAAAATAAAAATAAGACAAACGGATTAGCCCAATTGAAATAAGAATTAAATGGATTACGTCTAATAATTGAAATGGATTACGTCCGATAATTGAATGAAATTGATTAATTTACTTAAAACAAGTAAATTGAAAGATGTTTGGATTATGTCAAAAAATAAAATGACATGATTAACTTACTTAAAGCAATTAAATCAAAAGATGTCTGGATTGTAGGCATCCACCTAAGATTAATGTAGGTCGACTGTCGTAAGTCACTTTAGACTTAGTAGACTGTTTGGGGCCTTGAGCTAATAGGGGTATGAACCCTGTTGCTCTCTAAATTGCTTGACTTACGTAGGCATACTTAGGTATTCTTATTTGAGATGGCGGACTTAGTTCGCTTGTCCGTATCGTAGAGTAGGATGTAGAGTGTCATTAAGACGTGCAACTTATGTTGCGAAAGGTGTGCACAAGTGATGGGATCGAATTATTGGTCATTAGTTGAGGTTGTTGGGATCGGATTTTCGGTCATGAGTCGGGGTGTTGGGATCGGAGATTGGATTATGGACATTCTTGTGGGCTCGTATGGGCGTATACGCTGAAAGCTAGGTGATGCTCAGTATTAGGCGAAGTTAAGCATAGTAACTCCTTAGAGTGCATCGGAGGTATTTTGCTGCTAGGATCGAGGGGTCGGGCACGAGTGCATACGTTGAGTCACTATGCAAATTTACATGTGTGTTCTTCCTCTCTAGGCCTAGTGTGAGTTAAAGTGGGGCAGTAGTTTCCCCAAAACTATACGGTCATTCGATGAGATGCGATCTGTTGTTATCCCACTGATGTTAGACTGATAACTGTTAGGTTGGTGACCTTAGGCTTGTGACCTTAGGTGCACTCATACTGTACACACACCCTATATCACCTAGAGTAGACTTGAAGTTAGTTGTATTTGATTTCCTTGTTATTCTTGTTCTCATTTACCCGTCTTTATGTCTGGCCCATTCTATTTTTTCCCACCATAGGTGGACAAAGTAGCCATTGACTGATCTATTGTTGCCTTTGGATTATCGAGCCTGGAGTCTAGTTCAATTTTATCCTTTATCATGTATTTCCTATTAGTACATTTGCATTTTATGTATTTTTCTTATGAGAGATTATTTACATGATACTTTGATATTTGATATGTATCGATGGTTTTCTAAGACTATGATATTTTGATATTTTGAGACCTAGATATTTTGATGCTTTTGAGATTTTAATTACCGTTATTATGAAATTATCCATATATATCTAATATTATGTTTCCGTTGTGATCATATTTGGATTAGACAGATTATTTCTTCATTGATATCTTAGTCTCTGTGATACTACTTTTTCCTTAAACCGATGATTCGTATTTCTTGATATGACGGTGTTTGGCATGTCAAGGGATGCGGGTTGTCGCATGTTGTATCAAAGCCTAAGTTCAATATTCCTAGGGATAGGAGCATCTTTGACCCGTATGGATATATATATATATATATATGATTTTAAAAGGAGGAATGATTTTTGAAATTGTTTTCAAAATGGGTTTCCAAAGTATAACTATATATAAGTATTTTTGGAAAATGTTGTCAAGAATCCCTCAAATTTATGCTAATGCTTATTTTAGTTCCTGCCTGTGTTGTCTCTTATCTTAAATCTTATCTGAGCTATCTGTAGAAGTATTTGATTTAATCTTTACTATTCATAGATAGAGATAGCTGATCCTGCAGGATCTGGCTCTACCGACATCCCTGATATTCTGAGCGTGAACATGCCTATTTAGTTCCACCATTACTTACAGGCTAGGAGATCGGTTGAGTATTCGAATATAGAGCCTGTGGAGGAGGCAGTTGGTGGGGTCCCTGTCCACCCACCTGTCATTCATGACTTTGCTAAGCTATGCAAGTACTTTTCCAACTTGGGTGGCAAGCCATTCTTATGCACTGAGACTTTTGTTGATGCTAGAGCTTGGATTCGCAGCTATGAGCAGATATTTGGACTTATGGGTTTGGAAGATGAGTTAAGAGGCAGCTTGCTACCTGGCAGCTATAGGGAGAGGCTCTCAGTTGATGGGAGGTTGTTGAGGCTAAGACCGGTGGTGGTATTTCGACCTAGGGAGAGTTTAGGCAGAGGTTTGAGATGAAGTTCTTGTCACAGACTGAAGAGGGAGTTATGTTAGAGAATTTTATAAATATGAAGAAGGGTGATTTGTCAGTTAAAGAATATGTTAATCAGTTTAATGAGCTTGCGAGATTTGGAATGGAGTTGATCAATACCCCACATAAGAAGACGCTCAAGTTTGTTAAGGGTTAGAATCAGCCACTATAGGGTTTAGCAGTGAGTCATATTCTTATGGGAGCTACTTATGAGGGTTTGGTTGAGATGACATTGCTTACTTCTGTTGCTAAGAAGGTGGAAGAGGCTCCAAAGGCTGAAGTAAAGAATTTTCAGAAAGGGAAGAAGAAGGGTGGACCTCCACCTAAAGGGAAGATTCAGAAGGAGTTGAAGTGTCATATATGTGGGAAGATAGGGCATCTTGTTAAGGAGTGTTCGTTACTGAAGACGAAGTGCTTCAATTGTGATCAGGTTGGGCATATTAAGAGGAATTGTCCAACACCACCCAGAGTTACTTCACTGGATTCTACTCAAGTGGTCCAGGCATATGCTGTAGAGGCTGTTCCCACTTCTAGTATCCATCCAACACTAGAGAAGGAGAATTGGGCAGTAACTAAAGGTGTGATATCTTTGTCTGGTCTTTCTGTTTGTACTTTATTTGATACTAGGGCATCTCATTCTTTTATCTCTAGTAAACTCGTTGATGACTTACACTTAGACACTAGTATTGTGATGGACCCAATATTTGTGTCAAATCCCATCGATGGATCGACTTATTTGTCTATGATATGTCGAGATTTGAGGTTGATGATTCTAGGGATTGAGTTGAGTGCGATCCCCATGTATTGGGGTTCTCTAGGTTTGGGTTAATAGTGGGCATGGATTGGATGTCTATGTATGGGGCTATACTAGACTGTGATAGGAAGACTATTAAATTAGGCACTTGTAGTGGGCGTAGTTTAAAGGTTTTCTATGATCCACGAGGAACGGTTATGTTGAGCAACCTTTATTCCTTAGACCTACCACAGAATGAGCTTGTTTCTATTCCAACAGTTAGGGATTTTCCAAATGTATTTTCTGAGGTTACTAGTTTCCTGCCTCAGAGAGAGATTGAGTTTAGAATCTATCTTGTAAAGAATGCTTGATTAGTCGTTTTGCCTTTGAGGCACATGGCTCTAAGGGAACGACACGAGTTGAGTAAGCAAGTGAATGAGCTGTTGGAAAAGGGTTTCATCAAAAGGATATTTCCAAGTGGGGGGTGTCAGTTTTCTTTGCCACCAAAGTGGATGGTTCCCTTAGACTCTACGTCGATTACCATGAGATGAATAAGCTAACAAAAAAGAATTGCTATCCTTTGCTCGCATAGATGATCTCTTCGATCAGTTGGTTGGAGCGAGAGTATTTTCCTAGCTCGACTTAGCCACAGGTTTCCATCAATTGAGAGTGGCTGAGGATAGTATTCAGAAGATTGCATTTAGGAATGCTAATGGGTTATATGAGTGGTTAGTCATGACTTTTGGACTAACCAATGCTCCTGCTTAATTTGTTGATTTGATGAGCCGAGTGTTTAGGGAGTTGCCGAATAAGTTTGTGGTGGTATTTGTGGATGATACCTTGATATACTCAAGGAGTAGGGAGGACCATGCTTTGCATTTAGAGGAGGTGCTTAGGACCCTCCAAGTACATAAGCTTAAAGCTAAGTTTTATAAGTGCCACTTTTGGAGAGATGAGGTTCTCTTTTTGGGGCACATTATTTCAAAGAGTGGTTTGGCTATGGATCCTAGTTAGGTGGCGGCAGTAGAGGATTGGCATGTCCCGAAGCATGCCACAGAAGTGAGGAGCTTTCTCGGTCTCGTGGATTATTATAGGAAGTTCATTAAGGACTTTGCTAGGATATATGCCCCCATTAACTTGTCTCACCAAGAATAATCTAGCTTTTGCATGAGATGCTAAGTGTGAGGATGCTTTCATTAGGTTAAAGGAGGCTTTGACCAGTGCACCTGTATTATTGTTACCTGATGGGAGTAAACCATTTACGGTTTATACTGATGCTTATGGTATGGGACTAGGAGCAGTGTTGATGCAGGATGGTAGAGTGGTATGCTATGCGAGTAGGCAGTTGACATGAGAGGAACTACTCGATCCATGATCTTGAGTTGGCAGCTATAGTCTTTGTTCTTAAGTCTTAGAAACATTATCTTTTGGGTGAGAGATTTGAGCTTTACATAGACCACAAGTACTTAAGGTACTTGTTCTCCCAAAGGACTAGAATTTAAGGCAACAAAGATGGATGAAGTTCTTAGCCTCATATGACTTTGAGATTTCTTGTACCCCAGGCAAGGGGAATGTAGTAGCGGAGGCGTTGAGTAGACAGAGATCTACACCGAGTCCTTTATTTTTGGAGTGGAGACATTTGGAGTATATTTCCACGTTTGAATTTAGGCCACCATTCAATATTACCCCTGGATTATTAGTAGTCCGAGATGTTCAGCCGACCTTGATGAAGCAGATTGGAGCTAGGTAGAGAGAGGACGGTGAGTTGACAGATCTTTTGGATAAATTAGGAAGAAGGGAGTCATCTTAGGCGTTATGCCATAGATTCGAGGGGATATTTGAAGAGAGATGGTAAACTATGTGTTCCTCGTAGTGTGGATTTGGTGAATGCAGTTTTGGTGGAGTCTCACCACTCTAGGATGACCATTCAACCCAGTGGAGATATGATGTACCAGGATATGAGGTGAGTTTTCGTTCGGTCTCGGATGAAGAGGCAAGTGGTGGAGTATATAGCTATATGTATGACTTGCCAGAGGGTAAAGGAGGAGCAGAAGAAGCCTAGAGGATTGTTAAAGCCATTGGACATGACACGGTGGAAGTGGAAGAGCATTTCTATAGACTTCATAAATGGATTACGCAGATTTAGGAGAGGAAGTGAGGGCATTTGGGGTGGACAGATTGACCAAGTGCACTCATTTTATACCTGTGAAGAGGACTACGACCTTAGTTTCATTGGCAGCTTTATATGTTATGGAGGTAGTTAGACTTCATGGAGTACCTACTAGTATAGTTAGTGATAGAGACCCACCCTTCACTAGTGAGTTTTGGAGGAGTCTGCAGGAGGCTTTAGGGACTGGGTTGAGCTTGAGTACAACATACTATCCATAGACTAACGGTCAGACAAAGAGAGTGAATTGGGTTCTGAAGGATTTACTTAGGATGTGTATCATTGATTTTGGAGGCTCTTAGGAGGATCATTTGCGACTAGTAGAGTTTGCCTATAATAATAGCTACCAGGCTAACATAGGGATGGCACCATTCGCGGCTTTATATGGTAGATCTAGTAGATTACCATCATGTTAGTGGGACACTACAGATAGGATTATCTTTGGGCCTAATATGGTTAGAGAGACTATAGAGAAGGTGGACTTGGTTTGGAAGAGGACAAAAATAGCTCAGGATCGATAAAAGTCTTATGTAGATAGGAGGCGTACTGAGTTGAAGTTTGCAGTTGGGGATATGGTATTTGTGAAGGCCTAACCCCTAAAACATGTAATGGGATCTGAAAGTTCAAGGAAGCTAGCTCCGAGGTTTGTTGGACCCTTTTCGATTGTTAATAGGATTGGGAGATTGGCTTATCGAGTTAGACGTCCAGAGAAGTTGGCAGGAGTTTATGATGTTTTCTATGTTTCGCATTTGCGAAAGTGCTTGCATGATTCAACTGTTGTAGTAGAACCTAGCAGTTTCGAGGAGGTTGGGGAGGAGTGTGAGTCACTTGTTCATCATGTACCTACCCGCATTTTAGAGTAGGCATTAAGCGGCTCCACAATAAGGAGATCAGATTAGTTAAGGTTCAGTGGGGAGACAACCCAGTTGAGAGTACTTGGGAGCCCGAGGAGAGGATTCGAGCTTCTCACCCATAGCTATTTTCTAGTACGTCCCACAGTGTGATATTTCTTTAGTTAGAACCCTTAGGTAGAACCTTGGAGAAGGGGGTAGACTATATTAGGTAGAGACCTTTGGATGATAGGTATGTTTGTAAATATGTCAATGAGACATGTTATGGTTGATGGATGCTATTAGATATACATGGGTGTTTATGGATGCAAGTGATCGCATTGCATGCACTAGGATATTGAGTCCCTTAGGCACACACATTCATACCTTATGCATATTGTTCTGGTTTTGGTTGTTATCCATGGATGATTTTTGCATATGGATGTTGCATTTGGATGTATGGCCTACTAAAAGCCTACACATCCAGAAGATAAGTGTAGCAGTGATGCGTATGCTGCGATGGAGCTACGATCATACAAGAAGAGACTGAATTAGAAATGATGATATACGTGATAAACTTGGAGTAGCACCAATTGTGGAGAAGCTAATCCAAAGATGATTTAGACATCTCCAATGAAGGCCTACTGAGGCATCGGTGTGCGTTGGATTATACGCCGCATCAAATTCTCAAAGAGAGGCAGAGGTCGACCAAGGTTGATATAGGAGGAAGTAATAAAAAGGGACTTGAAGGATTGGAATATATCCGAATAGCTGGTGTCGGACAGGAGCGCGTGGAAATTAGCGATCCACGTACCAGAACCATGAGCTAGGATTTTTTTTTGCTTAGGGTTGCTTTAGAGATAGTGTTATAAGTTTTAGATTATAGGACTAGTGAATAGGAGCCTAAGACGTAGTGTTTGGTCTTCGGTCAATATTACTATTAGTATTATTATTATTATCGTCATGGTTTTATATATATATATATATATTATTTTATTTTTCTTAGTTATTATTACTATTATTTGTTTACTTATTTGACTTTATTTTATTATTATCATGCTTTTTTTTATTATTTTGTTGTTGTTGTTGTTATGACTATTAAATTGACTTTGTTATTTAGTTTTGGGTACCGTTTCTAGCCGACCCCAACTTGTTTGGGAATAATGGCTTAGCTGTTGTTGTTGCATACATTTGGATGCATGGCATATGCATATTTGCATAAACCGGAGGTCAATTGAACTAGTAGACCGACTACTCTTTTGCATTAGTTCAGGTTCATATGCATTCCACGTTGCATAATTACATAATTGCATTAAAATTATTAAGTACAATGGTTGCTATGGATGATGGATGAGTAGATGGATGTTGACTTTGATTGCTAGTTGTTTTTTGCATTCTTCTATCCTTAGAGAGGAGACGAAATCCTTTAGGGGGGAGGGGGAGAAGAATGTAACGCCTCGGGATTTTCTGAAAATTAATAATAAAATATAATTAAAAGATAAGAATTAACCTAAAAGGAGAATTTTCACAAACGTCTGAATTTGACTAGGGGGCTTGCACCCTTGTATCCGTTGTGATTTTCTGGACAACTTTCATATATATCTGGTTGAAATCCGAGCCAAAATGAAAAGGTTAACCTAAAACCTAATTCTCTCCATTACAGTGAAACTCTCGCAAAATATAACTCTAAACCTTAATTTCCCAATCAATTTCTAAACCCTAATTCTATTCTAAATCTCAATCTAAATAAAAATAAAAATAAGATCTAGCAATTGGAGAAGATACCTAAGCAGATTTAGGGCAGAAAGCTTGCGGCATCTGAGGCAAACCGAAAAGCTTAGGACATAGATGAGTTGGCACAGATATAATAAGTTAATTAAATTAATTGATTTTAATTTCTACCCTATGCTAATTTAACTGTTAATTCTGGTATTAATCAAAGAATTTATTAAATTAGAAATCTGGAATAATGGATCTTTTTTCTAATTACAATTGACATACGTAAGCTGTAAAACCATAAATCGTATGCTAAAATTGGATTTGACACCTATTAATTGCTAATTGGAATAATTTAAATGTTGCAATGATTGTAATAAAAATAGGACAAATAGATTAGCCCAATTGAAATAATAATTAAATGGATAACGGTTGATAATTGAAATGGATTACGTCTGATAATTGAATGAAATTGATTAATTTACTTAAAACAAGTAAATTAAAAGATGTTTGTATTAAGCCGGGAAATAAAATGAAATGGTTAACTTACTTAAAACAAGTAAATTGAATGATGTATGGATTGTAGGCAATCGACAAAAGACTACGTAGGTCGATTGTTGTAAGTCACTTTAGACCTAGTATACTATTTGGGGCCTTGAGCCGATAGGGGTATTGTTAACCCAAAAAATGGATCAACACCCTAGATCGAGTGTGAAAGCACCAGTGCAGATAATCAGCAACACAAATCTCAGATAAACAATAAATAAAAAGCAGAAGTAAGAAAAGAGACACAGAATTTTTATAGTGGTTCGGCTGACTCTGGCCTATGTCCGCTTTAATCAGTCTTTATTATGATTATACTAGTTGAATCTCTCTGGATATCAACTAGTTAGTCCTTAGATGTAAGTTACAATGAGTTAGAATAAGTCATAAGTACATGGGTAGACTGGAGAATCATAGTAACCCCCTTGTTAACTATTGTGAGGGAGAAGAAAGTTGAAGAAGTGAAGGAATTTCAGTAGAGTAATGGCGGCTCTCTCTCCGGAAAAGATCCATCTCTAGTTATAGTTAGGTGAGTATTTATAGGGGAATCCAGTGAGTTTTGGGCCAGAAGTCCAAGTGCAGAGGAGTCCAATTGTTATGCCAAGTCATCACCGAAAATTTCAAATCAATCTGAGTCATTTCTATGGATTGCTAGCTATCCAAAGGGGATGGATCGCTGGCTATCCATCAACTTAGCATATTTTTCTACCAGAAGCCTTTACTTGGTGCTACGAAGGAGTTCAGAAAGTTTGAGGGCGATCCGACCTATTTTAATGGATCCCTAGCTATCCGTAGTGGTTGGATCGCTAGCTATCCATCCACCTAGCATATTTTTGAGTGATCTTTATTTGGTTGTCTTCCTATCTTCTATTTAAGTGCCTTATCCAAATATCAAGTCGTTTGGAGTTAGTTTGATCATCCATCTTCATGGGCCATCTAGTCCAAAAGAATCATCCATAACTCGCTTAAATCTTAACGAAATCGAACGAAACTTTGAAAGAACATTCTAGAGGGTGTCAAGGACCCACCATAAAAATTTGAGGTGGTGGGGCCCACTTTAGATGGGTCGCTAGCGATCCATCTAGTTAGATCGCTAGAGATCCATTAAATCAACTCCAAATGATCTCATTTTTTATGACCTTTCTATCATGTCTTCTAAGTGTTCTCCCAAATTCAAGTCAGTCCGACTTCGTATGTGTTCTGTAGGTCCATTTTAAGTTAGCCGCTTTTGGTCAAACAGCTTGAATCAGACGATTCTTCACTTCTCGAGCTAGATTGTTTTACATGCTATGAAACTTGGAAAGCGTCTCTAGGGAACATATTAGATCATGATGCAAGAGGATTGGAGGATCCATGAGCGAACCTTATGGATCGCCGGCGATCCATCATCTTGGCCAAATTTTGGTTCCTTCTCTTGAGTCTTTCTTCATTCCTTCTTCTGGTCCATTTGGTTGATTCTTAAGTTGTTTTGACTTGTCGTAGATGTTCTGAGTTCTTTTGAATTCCGTTGGGTAAAAGACCCAATTAACACTTGCCCCCAAAAGTACGCCTTTTGGATGAAAGTTATGCTTTGCTCCAGAACAAGTTCCTGTCTCTAGTCTTTAATAGTTGAACTTTCCAGCCGCTTTAGCCTTGGTGAATCATCCAGTTCCTTCGGATTCTCTTTCCAATCACATGTTGTTTCAAACCCGTTATATCCTAGGACTCTAACTCTACTTAGGTGTAATCTATACATCACAATCATTTCAATTTCTTTCGGAGTTATTACATCACATATCTCTAATTAAATCACATGTTTCCTATTACATCACATATCTCCATTTACATCACATATCTCTAATTGTCCCATGTTCATTCGGGATTTACATCACTATCAATTTTTTGCTTCTCATCCAGATTTGTCACATCATATATCAAAATCACATTATATATCAGAATCACATCATATATCATAACCACATCATATATCGAAATCATCCTGTGTTCATCTAGGATTTATTAGTTTTATTATGTTTATAAGACATTCAAATCCTTCTATTAAATCAAATCTATTTTAAGGCTTGATTTCTCCTAATCGTTTAAGTTTAATGTGTGATCTCTCCAGATCATATAATGTTAAGTTTAATGCATGATCTCTCTGGGTCATTTTAATGTTAATTTAATGTGTGATCTCTCTAGACCGTTTAATGTTTTGTCTAATGTACGATATCTCCGGATCGTTTAATGTTTTAAGTTAAGGGGATGATCTCTCTAGATCATTTTCTTGTTAAGTTAAGGGGGATTAAGTAAGCCCATCTGCTCACTCTCCGGTAAAGGGACTTACTTCTTGCACTCCGGTCCGGTCTCTCTGGTCAGGACTCTATGACGTTTGATATCGTATAAGTCCATCCACTCGCTCTCCGGCAAGGGGACTTGCACCTTGCACTTCGGCCACATCTCTCCGGTCGGGATTTTAAGGCGATCAGTTTAATGTTCATCCCAGACATCCAACTCAGAGCATGCCTAAAGACCGATCTGGGTATCGTACACGTGTAAGTGGTCCAAGGTTATTGAAAGCAGAAAAAGCAGAGGGTAGAGAGTAAGAGACGAACCTGTAACGACCCGACTTTCTCTATATACATCCTGTTCTCTGTTTTAACAAGTGACTAAACTCTTTTGAAGCTCTGATATTTGATCTATTGATTGAATGCATGACTTAAGTAAGAATGAACATTGGTTTGCATGAACAGATCTGTGTAATATTTATGTGATATAATATATTTTGTTCGTTTCCGCTGTGAGTATTTGTGTTTGTTTCTTTTCTCTTCTTCTCTTTTCTACTTCTCACCCCTTTCTTTCTTATTAGCGATACGACTTTCTATGGAGAGAAAGTCGGGGTCGTTACAAACCTACCCCATGTTCCATCTATGGTCTTCTAGTTTCGGCTCATGCGATCATGTATTTGTACTCTGATTTGCTACTCTAGCTCCAACCATCACCCAGTCCAGGAATTAAAGCTTATTCTTGATCCAAATCTATCATGCCCCCCAAGTCATGTGGGCATTGTATAAGTTTGTTATGCTCTAACTCTAGATGCTTCTGCATTAGGTCCCATTGTTGATTCCAGCGTTGCCCCCAAGTATCGGTTGTTCTAGGTGTGGAGATAGTATTCCATCCTGTTCCAATCCAGCTCCAGCGGCTCTTGTTGTTATTTCTTGAAGTTTGATTCATATTCCCTGTAGATATAGCTATCCCTTGTTGCTCCATCTTCTAGAAGAAGCTATTCATCATCTCCTATTGCCTAGACAAGATCCCATCTTACATCTCCTTCATCATCCTTTCCATTTCTTCTTTAATCGCATAGATGGGTTGATGAGAAATTAAGGAAACCTCCTGGCTGCCCCAGACTCCAATTGACTTTCTATGGCTCTAGATCTAGTATTAGGCCTACTCATCTTCTCTAAATCTTATATTCAAACTTCAATTCTTCGAATCTCGTTCAAGGTTCTTAGTGAAAGCACCAAAATGTTAACCCAAAAAATGGATCAACACCCTAGATCGAGTGTGAAAGCACCAGTGCAGATAATCAGCAACACAAATCTCAGATAAACAACAAATAAAAAGCAGAAGTAAGAAAAGAGACATGGAGTTTTTATAGTGGTTCGGCTGACGCTGACATACGTCCACTTTAATTAATCTTTATTATAATTATACTAGTTGAATCTCTTTGGATATCAACTAGTTAGTCCTTAGATCTTAGTTACAATGAGTTAGAATAAGTCATAAATACATAGGTTGACTGGAGAATCACTGTAACCCCCTTGATGACTATTGTGAGGGAGAAGAAAGTTGAAGAAGTGAAGGAGTTCCAGTAGAGTAATGTCGACTCTCTCTCCGAAAAAGATCCATCTCTAGTTGCAGGTAGTTGAGTATTTATAGAGGAATTCAGTGAGTGTTGGGCCAGAAGTCCAAGTGTGGAGGAGTCCAGTTGTTATGCCAAGTCATCGCCGAAAATTTCAAATCAATCCGAGTCATTTCTATGGATCGCTAGTTATCCGTAGGGGATGGATCACTAGCTATCCATCAACTTAGCATATTTTTCTACCAGAAGACTTTACTTAGTGCTACGAAGGAGCTCAAAAAGTTTGAAGGCAATCCGACCTATCTTGATGGATCGCTAGCTATCCATTGGGGATGGATCGCTAGCTATCCATCCACTTAGCATATTTTTGAGTGATTTTTGTTTGGTTGTCTTCCTATCTTCTATTTAAGTGCCTTATCCCAATATCAAGTCATGGGTCATCTGGTCTAGAAGAATCATCCATAACTCATTCAAATATTAACGAAATCGAATGAAACTTTGTGGGAACACTCTAGAGGGTACCAAGGATCCACCATAAAAATTTGAGGTGGTGGAGCCCACTCTAGATGGGTCGCTAGCAATCCATCTAGTTAGGTCGCTAGCGATCCATCAAATCAACCCAAATGTTCTCATGATTTTTATGACCCTCATATTATGTCTTCTAAGTGTTCTCCTAAATTTCAAGTCAATCCGACGTCGTACGTGTTTTGTAGGTCCATTTTTAGTTAGCTGCTTTTGGTCAAACAGCTTGAATCAGACGAGTCTTCACTTCTCGAGCTAGATTGTTTGGCATGCTATGAAACATGGAAAGCGTCTCTAGGGAACATATTAGATCATGATGCAAGAGGATTGGAGGATCCACGAGCGAACCTTATGGATCGCTGGCGATCCATAGGTGATGGATCGCTGGCGGTCCATCATCTTGGCCAAATTTTGGTTTTCTCTTGAGTCTTTCTTCATTTCTTCTTCTGGTCCTCTTGGTTAATTCTTGAATTGTCTTGACATGTCGTAGATGTTATGACTTCCTTTAAATTCTGTTGGGTTAAAATACCTAGTTAACAGGTATGAACCAGTTGCTCTCACACATTTAGGTGTTCTTATTTGAGATAGCGGACTTAGTCCGCGTTTCCGTATCGTAGAATAAGATGTAGAGTGTCGTTAAGACGTGCAACTTATGTTGCAAACAGTGCATACAAGTGTTGGGACCGAATTACCGATCGTTAGATGTGGCTGTTGGGATTGGATTTCTATTCATTAGTTGGGGTGTTGGGATCGAAGATTGGATCATGGAAATTCCCGTAGGCCTGTTGGGCATATATGTTGAAAGTTAGGTGGTGCCCAGTACTAGACGAAGTAAAGCACAGTAACTCCTTGGGGGAGCGTAAGAGGTATTTCACTACTAGGATCAAGGGGTTGGGCACGGGTGCATACGATGAGTCACTATGCGAGTTTACATGCGAGTTCATCCTTTCTAGGCATAGTGTAACAACCTGGATTTTTCAATGATTAATTTGAAATATTTAAATGGTTTAAATATTGGATTTTAGTTGCAATTGAGTTAGTAAGTTTTTAAAACTGAAAAATTTCAAGCGATTTTGAAATTTGAAATCGTCAATTTAATCAACGAGTTAAAATAGCAATCTGGGAAATAGTCTCGGAATTCGACGAAACCAGTTCCATTGGATCCATGATACTGTATTATTATCGAATTTCAAATTTCGTAGCATTTGGAGTTATCGTTTGGCCATATGGTATATAAATGCGTTAAATTTAATATCGAAATTCAATATAATAGTTGGGTTCAAAAAGCTGTCTTTTCCATACAATCGAATTAGGACTCGAAACCTTTTCCATTGCATTCGAAATAGGGATATAACATTATAAACGCCTAGCCACACACCTCGATAGGGGTTCGAGATTTTGAGTTGTGTAAATCGAGACGTTTTAGAATTTAAATAATATAATATATTTATATTTGTATTGATTGACCGCATTCACATCAAAACTTTTTCCTTCCTTTTAGAACACTATATCCTTCATCTTACATGCCAACATCAAGTCTTGGTCCTCCCTCCATTCTCCTTTTAAAATCACGTTATCCCTTTTCTTTCTTCTGTTCAGTTTCAATCAGATAAAAAAAAGAACGAACGAAGTAAAAATCGCGCCTCTCATTTCTCTGCCATTCAAATTCTCGAAATCAACTCGTTCAAAAAAAAGAAACAAAGGAAAAACGAAAAGAATCGAAATCAAAACGAATTCGAAAAAAAATGGAAAGAAGTTGAAATCGCGACTCGTTCAATCATTCGAACGCGAGTTCATTCCCTTCTCAGTTTGAACACAAGTTCTCTTCCTCCCTTTGGAATTCAAAATCTCGAGTTCGTTATATAAAAAAAGAAAAGAAAAATAGATGGCCGAAGTTATGATAATGGAGGAAATTCCCGAGGCAAAGGGGAGTGACGGTGACGCGCGAGGGAAAGAGGTGGAGCTCGTCGCGATGGAGGAGCACAGGTAGCCACATTTGGGCGCTTAGTTCTGGGGTTGTGGGCTTCTCGACCAAACGTAAGGAACTGAACCACCTTAAATTGTCGATCGATTCTTCATCTACACCAGATTTGAAGGCAGCAGCGTCGTCGACTATAGGTGGCTGCAGCAAGAGGGATCGCGATTGGATGTCGCGGTCTGATCGAATATGCGACCCATGGTTGGGGGCTGGTTCGACTCACGAGCGCGTGGTAGATGGAGGTGTTCGCGCGTGAGGCAGCAAGTGGGTAGGCGCGGCGAACTCAGGAAGGCAGTCGCGAGTTTAGACGGCGACTTGGAGAAGTGCTCGACGGCAGTCGAGCTCGAACCTGGATGAGCACCTGTTGCTTGATAGGGGGAGAGGTATTTCTACTATTGAATTAAATTATATAATTAATTTAGTTAATTAAGAATTTAAATTTTGATAGTTAATTAAAGTTTAATAAAACATTTCTTATACAAGGTCTAAAAATCAGCATATAAAGTCGGGATGGACTCGCGATAGAAATGCTTCAGTGGAATAAAAATTGGAACGGATTTGCAAATTAAAAACCAAGGTGAGAAAATTTCTCACTCATTTGGATTATCGAATTGATTTTTAAAATAGTTAAAAATTAATTATTGGATGCCTGGTTGAGTTAAAAATTATTATCGGTTGAAAGATATATTATATATAGTAGTATATATATTAGTAATTGGAGTGATATTCCCGCATATTATAGCGGATGAGACCCTATGCGCCCCGCATAATAGCGGATGACCCTAAATACCGCGATTTCCTCCTCGAAGTGGGATTGGTATTTTTATTGTTGTCTAACATCTGTGGATGAAGGGAAAACAGGTTGGAGGGATCCAACTGGATTCCTCAAATATATTTAGTGTTTTTCATATATATATATATATATATATATAATATGATTGAATAATCTGCTGGATTATTATGTGTTGTAAATTTTTAAAATGTTATGATAGCATGGATTTAACTTGGGTATATTAAATTCCATAAATATTGTTTTGAATTTTTAAGGAATTAAAAAGAGATATTTAATATAAAAATATGTATATCGGAATTTGGATTATTTAAAAGAAATTGATTTGAATAAGCAATAGTGGATTTTTGATCGTATTAAATAATGCAGGAAAATATTTTAAATAGATATTTTAAAATAAATTATATAAAGGAATTTTTAAGACTGGGTTTTAATAAGATTTTCAGAAAAGAATACGAAAAAAAGTTGAAATCGATAGTAAAAATAGATTGGCAAAAATAAATGGAATTTATAAGAAATTGAATTTATAAAATGGAATTTTTCTAAATGAGATTATTTTGGTGAAACTCAAAGGAGTTTAAAATTTATAAACGATGTTTATAGATAAAGGAATTGATATTAGATGATAAATTTGGAATATAAATTTACAGGAAGAATTTATATTTGAATATGGAAATGGGTTGAGAGAAAAATATTGGATACTATTTTTGAGTGAAAATGGTTAAGAAGACTGAAATGGAAGCGATGTTATGGAAATCGAGAGGGATTTATAAATTTAAAATTTGGTTATTGAGATTTAAAAATATATTTTATTTATCAGTTAAGTTTTATTTTAAAAAAAGGGAAAATTTTATTTATTAACTTTGTAATTTAATGTTAGTTAGTATTGAATACTTCAGAAGTGAATTTTTCAAATACTTAATATATATTTTAATAAATCCCAAATTTTTAAACCTGCTTTAAAAAGTGATGTATAAAGAGTATTTCAATATTTTAGATAATTAATCGAACATGTCTTAAAAATAAATTATTATTATTCTTTTAAATACTTATTTATATATATATATAGAGTTTTGAAATGTTTTAAATTTATTTAGAAACCTTCTCAGAAGTCTGGAAATGGGGTTATTCAGTGATGTATAAGAAAATTTTTAAAATAGAATAAGGAAGAAATGTAAGAAAATTTTCGAAGAAGTTAGATAAAAAGTGAACTTCGAAAATGTAGTAGAATTCATAAAAGAAGTAGGAAGGGAAATTGGAGTTATAAGTAAGTATATTTGACTTTGGAAATATTGAACGGAATTAATTAAAGAATTCCGGAACTTATAGAAATTCGTTATGAACGATTTATGAAATGTACAAATAAATTGTAAATGATTTTGAGGAAAAGAAATAGGGAATAAATGGAATACTTCCTAAGTGTTGAATATAAAATGAAGTGGAAAAAAATTTTCTAAGTATTGGGAAGGAGTGGAAATATTCCGTTGAAAATATAAGGATTTGAAAACTGTTTTCAAGTGTTGAAGTACTGGAAGTAATATCTTATAAAGATATTTTGAAATAAATTTTGGAAAGGTTTGAAATAAGGCCTGATGTCCACTTTTGGATGTGTATTGATAGTTAAATAACCGACTATCAATTTTGGCCAATTTCGTTAATCGTTTCGAAGAGGTTGGGATCGGATTTAATTATCCGAAAACCACTTTGATCTGGTTGAACGTTACGAATTAATACCGTGAAGATGATGAAGATGGTGATTCGGTTTGTCCAGACCTAAGACAACTTGTATGGATGAATGCTATCAAAACATCGTCATTGGAGTACGATGAGCATTCTAAGTGAAATTATTCTTGAAAGGTAATCGTAGCCTCTAGCCTCATCAACCGAAATGGTTGAAAATCAGGGGGTATGCAGCAAGGCTAAGTGGGTCATACCCAATTATGTTATGTTATCACCTTTCTAGATAACCTCAGATATATTATATTATATGGATACGGTGCATGCGAAAGAGCTCTCGATAAGGGTGGGAACACCCGAGGTGATAACTTATTCGGTTCTATCCAGGTTAGGGATAGGACAGGTCTTGTGCTGTAGGGGATCCCGACGAGGTCCTCGATACATTTTTCTAGACGTGTACCGTGATAGGTGGTACCCCAGTGCCTAGTCATTGCATGAAATCCATTCTCCAATAAGCGCCATACGGTTTTGATTGTGCCCAACTATGCTGAAACATAAGATGCAAGCATTTCAGCTATTTTCTATTTACTTGATTTAGACACTATTATAATATCAAATTTGATAAAAATGTTTTGGTTATCGTAAGGTAAAAACCCATCGTGTTTATGTGTGATGTGGTCTTACGAGATACCTTTGTTTTTCAAAGGTTTTTGAAAAAAATATAGTAATAATTCAAGTTGAGTGTGTTTTTCTCACGCTGGTTTTCCAGACTGACTCAGGTGTTATTTTATTATAATGCTTGGGTCAGACCGAGTATTACAGATTCAGGTTAATGCTATGGAGCTCAGGAGACGAGCTGGAGGAGTTCAGACGTATATCACGTACTTGGTTATTTCTGCTCTGTGAGTTATATATATCAGGGCAGGTTATTATAACTGTCCATATCGATGTATTGATTGTTGTACTCTGATGGTTGTAAGTAATAAACAGTTACAGATTCTTTTGTATAAAAATCTGTTATTATATATTATATTTTGTTCGGCTGCGATTGTGAGATTATGTGTTATTATATATTATATTTTGTTCGGCTGCGATTGTGAGATTATGTGTTGTTGTGTTCTATTTTCTTCTACCTTTTTCTTCTTCACCTCTAATGAATTGGTATTTCTAGCACTCGGCTGCTCGGCATTTTATACAATGGACGTATTAATGTCGATTTTCGAAGGTCGAAAATTCCAGTTCATTACATTAGGTATCAGAGCTGAAGGTTAAGCGAGAACCTTGGCTCTAGTGAGAATTACTCATTAGAGATAGGGTCAGTGATACCCTAGAATGAGTTTGAGTGTATTAATAGATATGAGCGTGTATTTGTTAGTGAATATAAAATGTTTTATATTATGTTGGTTGGTTTATTAAGTGGCTTATAAACTCTGGTCGGCATAGTCCGTACAACTGTATCGATAGGGGTTTCTAAACTCTTGGATAGAGTAATTCGACACAATATTGTATTGAAATGGGGTAAATGAAATAATTTTACCCAAACTATATTTTGATATTAAAGAAATAATTTTCTGAAAATTATTATATATGTTTGGAGTGTTTGGATGATAATATTATAATCAAATAAGTTTATTAAATTGGAAATGGTTTATATAACAAAGTGAAAATTTGTATAAGTATAAATTATACAAATAGATTATAATTGAAATTGGATTCAAAACAGAATCTGGAAATTAAAATCCAGGGAAGTTTGAAAAAAATAAATTCAAAGTGGTGTGGAAAATAATAATAATAAGAGTGTTATTTTTGTATATTTTCGAAAGGAAATTGTTTTAAAATGGATTTAGAAGGAATATAGCACTGAACTCACTTTAGTCGCTGGAAAATAATTCTAGCGATGACCGTAGCATCACCAGTATTCATTTTCAAGTTTCTAGGTGATGGATTGCTACCGTAGTAATTTGACATGGAGATTTTTGTGAAAAACAAATGTGTTTTAGAAATTCTGAGGGAATTGTTTTGGAAAAAAAATCAAGTTGATTTTTGAAAGTTGAAGGAAATGGTTTGTTAAAACAGAATTATATATTTATATATATACATAATTTCAAGTGGTTTAAAATAAGTACCGGGTGTTTGAAAATCTTGGAATTTGAATTTTGAAATTAAAAATTTAAATTGAGTAGGTTTAAATGGATTGAACAAATTGAAATTAACTCAGGCTAAGTTGAGTAAGTTTGGAAATGTCAGTATGAAATTAAAAATTTTAACTTGTGTAAGTTAAATAAATTGGATTTGTAAAAGAAAATTTGGAGGAATTGTAATTTAACTTAAGCTAAAGTTAAAGAAAATAAATTAAATGAAGTGGTTATAATAAATAAGATGAAATGGATAGAATGTAATGAATTAACTAGGTATAAAATGCATATGAATATGTAAGCGAATGGAACAAATAAAAATAAGTAAGGAAGTATGGAAAAAATTAAAATTTGAAATTAGGATTAAATTCTTACTTGATTAAATGGAATGAATTAAAATAAAATCGTTTGGAATGAAATTAATTTAAGTAGGAATAAATTCGAATATGGTTCGGAAATATTGGTTAAAGGAAATTGAAATTGAAATTAATTTGAATTGGATTGGATTTGAAACCATATTGAATGGAATATATAAACTTGGATTGTTAAGTGGCTAAATAACTATGAGTATAAAATTTTTAATGGAATAAAATTTGAGTGAAAATTTGTGATTTGAATAAATTGAATAGCTCATAACAATTGAAATTAATGGAATAAAAGTATATTTAAGCTATAGAGTGATGTATAATCCTTAGTTAAAAATAAAATGTGAATATACTCGAGAATAAAATTGATAAAAATGTGAGAAAATAAGTGTGAAACTTATAAAAATTGGAAAAGAGGAATAGTAAAACCAAAATACAAATAATTGGATGTTCTAGTAAAGAAATAAAAATCCAAACCTGGATTATATAATAAATTTGAACTCGAGTGATTAAATTGAATGATTTTTGAAATAAAAATAAGATATTGAGTTGTAAAATGGAAGTGAACTAAGTAAATAAAAATTCGACTTATATATAAGCCGATTAAATATATGTTGAATGTGACCAAATAAAAAGGAATTTGATTAAAATAAAAATGGCTTGAGTTATAAATAAATTCAATGTGAGCGTAAATAAATTGAATATAGCATTGAATGCTATTTTAAAAGAATTCGAGAGTGAAATTAATCGTAAGTAAATTTGAAATGGAATAGAACTAAATATAAATTGATTTGGAATCAATTTAAAGTAGTTAGATACCAGAATGGTTATTTTATTAAATAAATATCGCCGAATTTGCATAGAAAAATTTGGCGTTTTTCGTAAACAGAAGTAAATAAAATTCTACGAATTAATAGGAAGTGAGTATATTGAATTTTAATCAATGTGAGATGGATATGAAATTGTTTGGTACAAATATGAGTTGAATGCAAATTATTGGGTTAAAAATCATTCGAATTGAATGAAATGGTATATAAATGGATTGAAAATGAATAATCGAATATTAGAACCTTGTGTTTATATAGTCATGCTATGAAAATCATGTGTTTAATTGGTTAGTTGAATGAAATGTTATTGAACCTTCATATTTTGGTACTTACGTGGTTTAAATTGAGTAAGTACAGGTAATTAGAGGCTATCAGACTAGATTTTGGTTGCGTATTTGCATATGAAGTAACTTGCTTGCTTAATAATGCTTAAAAATGCTAAAATAAGGTACGCTTTTGGATTAAATACAACAAATATATAAATATCGATATATATTTTTGTTTTCCGACCGTGTGGGTCGATGTATACATTTTTATCTCTCTTGTTATAATGTAAATGGTCCTCCGTACATGATAGACACTACCAAAAAATTTCGGAAATTTAGGGAGTTATAAAAATTTTTGAAAATTTTGAAAAAAATCTGTTAACTAAAATGTTGATGTTCAGATTGAAATTGAAATCATAAATTTTGGTTGAGAAATGGAAACTAAATGTTTTGGATAGGACTAATGGGTTTAGAAAAGTGAATGATGAGTTTTAACTAAGTGGGTTTTGGAAAAGTTAATGGGTTGGAGCATTTTTCAAGCCTAGCAATTTCAGGGACGAAATTCTTTTAAGGGGGGAGGAATGTAACAACCTGGATTTTTCGATGATTAGTTTGAAATATTTAAATGGTTTAAATATTGGATTTTAGTTGTAATTGAGTTAGTAGGTTTTTAAAACTGAAAATTTTCAAGAGATTTCAAAAGTTTTGAAATCGTCGATTTAATCGACGAGTTAAAATAGTAATCCGGGACATAATCTCGAAATTTGACGAAACCAGTTCCATTGGATCCGTGATAATGTATTATTATCGGATTTCAAATTTCGTAGCGTTTGGAGTTATCGTTTGGCCGTACGGTATATAAACGTGTTGAATATAATATCGAAAATTCAATATAATAGTTGGGTTCAAAAAGCTATCTTCTCCATACGATCGAATTAGGACTCAAAACATTTTCCATTGCGTTCGGAATAGGGGTATAACATTATAAACGCCTAGTGGCACGCCTCGATAGGGGTTCGAGATTTTGAGTTGTGTAAATCGAGACGTTTTAAAATTTAAATAATATAATATATTTATATTTATATTGATTGACCGCATTCGCATCAAAACTTTTTCCTTCCTTTCAGAACACTGTAGCCTTCATCTTACACGCCAACATCAAGTCTTATCCTCCCTCCATTCTCCTTTTAAAATCACGATATCCCTCTTCTTTTTTCTGTTCAATTTCAATCAGATAAAAAAAGAAGAGAAGAACGAACGAAGTAAAAATTGCGCCTCTCATTTCTCTGCCATTCAAATTCTCGAAATCAACTCGTTCAAAAAAAGAAACAAAGGAAAAACGAAAAGAATTGAAATCAAAACGAATTCGAAAAAAAAATGGAAAGAAGTTGAAATCGCCTCGTTCAATCATTCGAACGCGAGTTCATTCCCTTCTCAGTTCGAACACGAGTTCTCTTCCTCCCTCTGGAATTCTAAATCTCGAGTTCGTTATATAAAAAAATAAAATAAAATAGATGGAGGAAGTTGTGATAATGGATGAAATTTTCGAGGCAAATGGGAGTGACGGCGCCGCACGAGGGAAAGAGGCGGAGCTGGTCGTGGTGGAGGAGCAGAGGCGACCGCGTTTGGGCGCTCAGTTCTAGGGTTCTGGGCTTCTCGACCAAATGTAAGTAATTAAACCACCTTAATTTGTCGATCGATTCTTCATCTACACCAGATTTGAAGGCAGCATTGTCGTCGACTATAGGTTGCTGTAGCAGGAGGGATCGCGAATGGATGTCGAGGTTTGATCGAAGATGCGACCTATGTTTGGGGGCTGGTTCGACTCACGAGCACGCGGTAGATGGAGGCGTTCGCACATGAGGCAGCAAGTGGGTAGCGCGGTGAACTCAGGAAGGCAGTCGCGAGTTTGGACGGCGACTTGGAGAAGTGCTCGATGGCAGTCGAGCTCGAACCTGGACGAGCAGCTGTTACTTGATAGAGGGAGAGGTATTTATGCTATTGAATTAAATTATATAATTAGTTTAGTTAATTAAGAATTTAAATTTTGATGGCTAATTAAAGTTTAATAAAAATTTGATTATACGAGGTCTAAAAATCAGCATATAAAGTCGAGTTGGGCTCGCGATAGAAATGCTTCAATGGAATAAAAATTGGAACGGATTTGCAAATTAAAAACCAAGGTGAGAAAATTTCTCACTCATTTGGATTATCGGATTGATTTTTAAAATAGTTAAAAATTAATTATTGGATGCCTGGTTGGGTTAAAAATTATTATCGGTTGAATGATATATTATTTATATAGTAGTATATAAATTAGTAAATGGAGTGATATTCTCGCATATTATAGCGGATGAGACCCTATGCGCTCCGCATAATAGCGGATGACCCTATATACCGCGATATCCCCTTCGAAGTGGGATTGGTATTTTTATTGTTGTCTAACATCTGTGGATGAAGGGAAAACAGGTTGGAGGGATCCAACTGGATTCCTCAAATATATTTAGTGTTTTTCATATATATATATATAATATGATTGAATAATCTGCTGGATTATTATGTGTTGTAAATTTTTAAAATGTTATGATAGCATGGAATTTAACTTGGGTATATTAAATTCCATAAATATTGTTTTGAATTTTTAAGGAATTAAAAAGAGATTTTTAATATGAAAATATGTATATCGGAATTTGGATTATTTAAAAGAGATTGATTTGAATAAGAAATAGTGGATTTTTTATCGTATTAAATAATGAGGGAAAATATTTTAAATAGAGATTTTAAAACAAATTATATAAAGGAATTTTTAAGACTGGTTTTAATATGATATTCAAAAAACAATACGAAAAGCAGTTGAAATCGATAGTAAAAATAGATTGGCAAAAATAAATGGAATTTATAAGAAATTGAATTTATAAAATGGAATTTTAATAAATGAGATTATTTTTGGTGAAACTCAAAGGAGTTTAAAATTTATAAACGATGTTTATAGATAAAGGATATTGATATTAGATGATAAATTTGGAATATAAATTTACAGAAAGAATTTATATTTGAATATGGAAATGGGTTGAGAGAGAAATAGTGGATACTATTTTTGAGTGAAAATGGTTAAGGAGACCGAAATGGAAGCGATGTGATGGAAATTAAGAGGGATTTATAAATCTAAAATTTGGCTACTGAGATTTAAAAATATATTTTATTTATAAGTTAAGTTTTATTTTTTTTTAAAACGGAAATTTTTATTTATTAACTATGTAATTTAAAGTTAGTTAGTATTGAATACTTCAGAAATGAATCTTTAAAATACTTAATATATATTTTAGTAAATCCTAAATTTTAAACCTGCTTTGAAAAGTGATGTATAAAGAGTATTTCAATATTTTAGATAATTATTTGAACTTGTCTTAAAAATAAATTATTATTATTATTCTTTTAAATACTTATTATATATATATATAAAGTTTTGAAATGTTCTAAACTTATTTAGAAACCTTCTCGGAAGAAATGGGGTTAGTATATGGGATTTATAAGACAATTCTTAAAATGGAACCGGGAAGAAAGGTAAGAATTTTTTTGAAGAAGTTAGATAAAAAGTGAACTTCGAAAATGAAGTAGAATTCATAAAAGAAGTAGGAAGGGAAATTGGAGTTATATGTAAGTATATTTGACTTTGGAAATATTGAACGGAATTAATTAAAGAATTCCAGAACTTATAAAAATTCATTATGAACGAGTTAAGAAATGTACAAATAAATTGTAAATGATTTTGAGGAAAAGGAATAGGGAATAAATGGAATACTTCCTAAGTGTTGAATATAAAATGAAGTGGAAAAAAATATTCTAAGTATTGGGAAGGAGTGGAAATATTCCGTTGAAAATATAAGGATTTGAAATCTGTTTTCAAGTGTTGAAGTACTGGAAGTAATATCTTATAAAGATATTTTGAAATAAATTTTGGAAAGGTTTGAAGTAAGGCCCGATGTCTGCTTTTGGATGTGTGTTGACAGTTAAATAACCGACTATCAATTTTGGCCAATTTCGTTAATCATTTTGAAGAGGCCGAGATCGGATTTAATTATCCAAAAACCACTTCGATCTGGTTGAATGTTATAAATGAATACCGTGAAGATGATGAAGACGGTGATTCGGTTTGTCTAGACCCAGGACAACTTTTATGGATGAATGCTATCAGAACATCTTCGTTGGAGGACGATGAGCATTCTAAGTGAAATTATTCTTGAAAGGTAATCGTAGCCTCTAGCCTCATTAACTGGAATGGCTGAAAATCAGGGGGTATGCAGCAAGGCTAAGTGGGTCATACCCAATTAGGGTATGTTATCACCATTCAAGATAACCTCAGATATATTATATTATATGCATACGGTGCATGCGAAAGAGCTCTCGATAAGGGTGGGAACACCCGGGGTGATGACATATTCGGTTCTATCCAGGTTAGGGATAGGACCAGTCTTCTATTGCAGGGGATCCCGGCCAGGTCCCCGGTACATTTTTCTAGACGTGTACTGTGATAGGTGGTACCCCAGTGCCTAGTCATTGTATGGAATCCATTCTCTAATAAGCTCCGTATGGTTTTGATTGTGCCCAACTTTGCTAAAACGTAAGATGTAAGCATTTCAGCTATTTTCTATTTACTTGATTTAGACACTATTATAATATCAGACGGATTTGATAGAAATGTTTTGGTTATCGTAAGGTAAAATCCCGTCGTGTTTATGTGTGACGTGGTCTTACGAGATACCTTTGTTTTTCAAAGGGTTTTTGAAAAAAATATAGTAATAATTCAAGTTGAGTGTGTTTTTCTCACGTTGGTTTTCCAAACCGACTCGAGTGTTATTTTATTATAATCCTCAGGTCAGACTAAGTATTACAGATTCAGGTTAATGCTATGCAGCTCAGGAGACGAGCTAGAGGATTTCAGACATATATCACGTACTTGGTTATTTCCGCTGTGTGAGTTATGTATATCAGGGCAGGTTATTATAATTGTCCATATCAATGTATTGATTGTTGTACTCTGATGGTTGTAAGTAATAAACAGTTATACATTCTTTTGTATAAAAATATGTTATTATATATTACATTTTGTTCCGCTGCGATTGTGAGATTCTATGGTGTTGTGTTCTATTTTCTTCTACCTTTTTCTTCTTCACCCCTAATGAACTGGTATTTCTGGCACTCGGCCACTCGTCATTTTATACAGTGGACGTATTAATGTCGATTTTCGAGGGTCGAAAATTCCAGTTCGTTACACCTAGTTTGAGTTAAAGTTGAGCAGTAGTTTTCCAAAAACTAGACGGTTGTTCGGTGAGATGTGGTCTATTGTTATCCTCTTGATGCTAGACTGATGATTGTTAGACTGATGACTGTTAAGCTGGTGACCTTAAGCTTGCGACCTTAGGTGCACGGACACTTTACACACACTTTATATCTCCTAGAGCAGACTTGAAGTCAGTTTTATTTAATTTCCTTATTAGTCTTGTTCTCATTCACCAGACTTTATCTCTGCCCATTCTATTTCTACCCCACCACAGGTAGAAAGAGTAGTTGTTGATAGTTCCATTACTGCCTTTGGATTATCCTACCTGGAGTTCACTTCTATTTTATCCTTTATCATGTTTTTCCTACCAGTACATTTGCTCTTTCAGTATTTTGCTTACAAGAGATTATTTTTATGATACTCTGATATTTGATTTATACTGATGGTTTTATGAGACTACGATATTATAATATTTTGAGACCTGGATATTTTGATGCTTTAGAGATTTTTATTACTGTTATTATGAGATTATCCATATATCTGGTATTATGTTTCTGCTGTGATGATGTTTGGATTAGGGAGATTATTTCTTCCTTGATATCTTAGTCCCTGTGTGTAACAACCCGCATATTTATCGATTTTATATTTAAATATTCTATTTAAATATTTCATCGTTCGTAGGATTTTAGTCCGAAAATCTACATTTTGCAAACAGTCAAATTAGGACTCGAGACCCCTTCCATTGAGTTCAAAATGCCGTTTGCAACCTTTTTGAGTATAAGCTTCGATATGTTTGGAGTTAGTAGAATTTTGCTACTTTTTCACTTTGGACTTTGGGCTTGGTTCAGCCCATTTGCCCAATTCTGGTTTCATTAACTCAAGCTCCACTCCCTCTCCTCTTCATTACTTCACTTTCATTTCCTAACACTTAAGCTTCATCAAAAATGGAGAGTGGAATGGGAAATTAAAACTCCAAGCCCTTGTTCATTTGCAAATCCTTCTTCTAGCTCCAAATTCAAAGAGAAGCTATTGGTAAGCATCCCCTTCATCTTCTCCAACACATTCTCCTTTCAATTTCAGAAATTCCCTAAACCTAATTTAGGAAATGTTTCTCTTTTAAGCTTAGATTCAAGCTTGTTGAGTTGGAATTGAAGAGTGATTGTCCTTGCCATTGCTCTATAGCTTCTTTTCTTCATTGATTTTGTTTAAAGGTGACATTTTTATCTCACATCTTAGTCTATAATTATCTTTGAGTGTTAGGTATGAATTCCTAACTCTTATTCATGTGCATTTGCTTTGATTTGGATTGGTTTTTGTGAATATTCCAATTTTTGATGTTTCGAAGTTAAATCTTTAAAAATCATAGCTTTGGTGTTTGATCATGATTTTGTGGTGCATCGGAGAGCCTATAGGGCCGGGTAGTCGACAAGCATAAATTCTTAGCGCCATCGCTCGTCCGGTTGCGAAGTGGTAGAGTTTTGCTCTTCATTTAGTTAGGCTTGGAAGTGCAGGAAACAGGTTCCGATCGACCGAAATTCTTGTCCGGTCGACCGACCTGCTACCAGAGCACTTCTCTGGCACTTGTCCGGTCGACTGGCATACTGAGTCCGGTCGACCGGCCAGCATCCCGCGGAGTTTCCTGGTCTGAGTTCGGTCGGCCAAACTCAGTGAGTCAGCCGACCGACCTGCTCCTATTTTTTCTATTATGCCTATTTTTGCCTATTTCGCTTGGTTTCCAAATTTTATTGATTCGTGTTGATTCCCATTTGTTGTTATCATCTATTATTGACGTTGATGACTTCTTCTTCGGGATTTTAGTGGATATCCATTTTGATGGATTTGGTATCGATTTCTTTGGATTTAATTCACGTCTTCGAATGTGAATTTTGGTTATTGAATTTTTCTACAATCATTTCTGTGATTTGTCACTTTAAAAATACAAAGGTTTCTATACTAGTAGTAAATATCAAAACTCTTTCATCAAAATGATTTCAATACTATTTTATTACAAAGCTCGTTTCCTTAAACTGATTTCCAATCTATTAGTATATATATATATATAAACCTTTACCTCACTCGTACGAGAAATCTAATTAAATGGCTTAGTAAAACAAGTGGTATGAAATGCTTGAGTTTACTTCGTCGGTTAATTCTTGGACTTGTTCTATTGAATCTCTTGTGACAATTTTCTAGTGGAAATATACAATTTGTTCGTAAATATTTAAGTTAAGCAAGTGGTTATGGGACATGAAGCTAAACTCATATATTTACTAGCTTAGTGTAATTGACACTTATTCTCGAGTGAAAGTCTACAATTTGTTCGTAAATAATTAAGTTAATTCAGTGGTTATGGGACATGAAGCTAAACTCATTTATTTACTAGCTTACCGTGATCTACACTTATCGATCAATGATGATCATTTTGTGATTTAGACTAGTGCGATGTCTCTTTGTCTGCGAGGGAGACTAAACCCCGTTTTTAGTGGAGCTTCGGCTCGGTGGGGTAGCGACCCATGGTCTTCGGGCCGTTTTAGTGGAACTTCGGCTCACAGGTCTTCGGACCATTTTAGTGGAGCTTCGGCTCAAAGGGTCTTCGGGCCGTTTTAGTGGAGCTTCGGTTCAAAAATTAATGGTTAGCAACCATGGAATAGCGTTCCGTCTTGTGATACACATGTTGGTGAGTTTTAATGCTCCCGTTTTAGTGATAGGCCTCTTTCCCCCTTTTATTTTTGTGATTTCTAGATTTCTAATTGATGACTTCTAGAATTTGTGTTTCGCCAATTTTCGTGATGTAAATTGATAAGCTTTATTAATATTTGTGCAATGGTGAATTTGTGTGTCATTAACATTTTGTGATTGGCATTGATTTAATTGCCAATATTTATGGTTTGGTAAACAAAGATATAGAGTATGACATTCTTTTGATCTTTGAGAAGATTCTTGTGATATTGATTAATCCCTGGTTGATTTTTAGTTACATACTTATCATAGTATGGCTTTACGGTTATCATACATTTTTGTCATATCTCTTATTCTATATCATTTCATCTGATATTTATAGCTAGACTGATCCGTTTATTATTTTCTTCTTAAATAATACTCGGGTCAGACTGAGATTTTACAGGTGCAACCTCTTGACTTCCTATCTGGAACCATCAATTGACTTTTGGCCAACTACTCTAGTTTAATAGTTTTTGTTGTATACATTTGAGATTTAGACTCCTTGATGTATACATAATCTTTTGCCTTGCACTTGTATCTATTCTTCGGTGTTATTGTGGATCTTATTTGACCACTACTCTGATGTACACTTTCATGTGTTATATTCATATCTATTTCCGCCTTTGTGATATGAACTGTCTGTGACTGATTTATGTTATGTTTATTTCTATATTTGTTTCCGAAGATATTAAAGCCACCGTGTAATAGTCCACTTTTCTGTACCCCTTGAATAGACACCAATCTCCATCGATTAACTCAAGATGAACGGAAAACCGAACCATTAGGGTTAAAAGAAGAGGTAGAAGAAGACAGAAGAAAAGAAAAACAGAAAAACACAGAAACAGAAAACAATATCAGAATCTCATATTCGCAGCGAAACAATATATAATAGATAAATGAGTAATCTTTAAAACAAAGAACTATATCATTTTATACATTACATCACCATCAGAGTTTACAACAACAATACAACACACTGGACAATTATATAAACTTGTCCTCATACAGAATACACAGCGGAATAATAATATCATATACAAATGGTACGTCTCGCCATCCAGCTCGCCAATGAGCTCCACAGCATCTCCTGAATCCAGGATGACCTAATAACCTAACTCTAGACTGCCCGTGTGGAAATTGGTGGGCACCCAGAGTTTAGGAAGGAAACAATAAACTCCGAGTCAGTCATGGTGACTGGTGTGAGAACTAAAACAGTTTATCTTTAGAAACAAACAACAATAGAATTTTAACATTGAAACCCGCAATGCTTTTGGAAAATGAAACTACCATAAGACCTCCCACCACACACACAATGCAAATGCAGAATTAGAGGATATTTCTTCCTATGATAATCAAACATGCTTACTATGCAAAATCATTTGGTTTTATTATTATTAGTGCATAGTGAAGAAAACATTTCGAAAGTATAATATTAATCTTAGCCAGCATAGGCATTTCATGTTATGCCTACTATAGCTACTATGTTCAATAGCAGGTTACCGCCACATTCCATAGCAGGTAATACAATTGCAATCGTAAAGGTTCGTACTGTTTCTTTGGATTTTCCAACAAATGGTCAGGCTAAGGAACTTCCTTTCCTACTGCCGAATAGGATCGCCTCTGGCTGGACGTCCCGAGAGACAAACTGCTCTCTGCCAAACAAGGCCGGGTTACCCTTGTAACTAGGTAACTCACGAATATGTCATCCCCCGGTCCTTTGTGACCTTTATCCGAGCGCTCGGTAACCAACATCACACATAATAAATAAGGTGCGTCCACATGAGTAAGTATCTGGGCTCCATACCATGATACCACCCCTTTCCAGAAGGAAATGACATACCCTAAAGGGCGCAACCCTCATAACCTTGCCGCAACATTCCTGTTTCGACCATTTCCGGGTTGTTGAGGCCCTGACGAAGTCTCGTCCACAATGCTACGCTTTATAAAAAAGCTATGCTTTGGGTCAAACAAATGATCAAAGTAATGATCACAAAGATAAATGATCAAACAAATGATCATATCACAAATGATCAAACAATGATCATTTCACAGCAACACTCAGCATGCCACATTACCAAATTGGGAATATATCGCTGATAACCTTCAACTACATAACCTCTGATCTCGTACGTCTCAGAGAAGGGTGTTAAGCTAAAAGAATAAATTCTCCGCCATCAACAGAAATGTATTTGAAAGAAATCTGCTTTATATCTCAAAGCGTAATGTCAGACATATAACCATACAAGTCTGTTCCGGGTTCGAACAGAACCGAAGGCACTTCCAAAAGAAGCCCTTGCAATCCGGATATTCACAATCCTGATAAAACTTCCCATCACAAAGGAAATCTCTATACCGTAGCTAACGGTGCAAAGACAATCGATAGGCCATCCTATCGTTTTCACAAATACCCGGTCTTCACCACCGGTCTTCAATACGATCCATATCGTCGTATCACAAATTCGGAATGGGTTATACGACACAAAGATCCTTTCCCGGCTAACCCGAATAGTGAGCGCTTATTCAAAAATAAGTGTGGCATTCAAATTCAAGCAAATCACAATAAATACCCATTCAAGGTAATTATTGATAGTTGGTTATTTAACTATTAATAGGTCTGCACAACATCATCAGATTCCAAATAATTTTCCAAATTATTTATCTTCCAAAAATATCTTTACAGGATATATAATCTCCACACTTGAATTATTTGAAAACAATTTCAAATCAATTTCCACATTTCAATTTATCTTTGAAGATAAATCTCAAAACATTTCACTTCATATTGGAAAAGCATTTCCATACCTATTTAATAATAGGTAATTCACAAATCCATTTATTTTCAACATTTGAAAATATTCAATATACTTAAATCAAAATTAAGTATATATTTTATTCTTTAAGGAAATCGTTTTCTTAAACACATTTTTTTGAGTCAAAACGAATGTTACGTAAAACATTGTTACGACAACTCAAAATCACTAGTATAGGGATTCGAAATTTAGATAGATATATAAATCCCAATACTATATAAAACATTTCCTTTCAGAAACCATTTACTATAACAACAATGTTATAGTCCACCATTTCCTTATTTCTCGAAACGTCTATTTCAACAATAAATGTTGAAATCTATGTTTTCGATACTTAACACGTTTTAAAACATCTTTTAAAACAATTACTTCATTTCGTAATATCACTTCTCCAAAACATATCCATTTTATCTAATAATATATTCACTGTCCAAAATCGTGAATATACTTTATTTACCCAATTCAATGTTTCCACACATTTATTTTAAAGGATTATCCACTGTCTAAAATCGTGGATATAATTCCTTTAATTAACTTCCAAAATTCATTTATCAAAATAAGTGATTTCGAATTTATAAAACAATGTTTATAAATTCCAATTCTATTTATAAAAACTTCGATTTATAAAAATCCTTGAATTAACAAATTCGATTTATAAATCAATTTTATACCAAAAATCTAATTTATAAGTTAATTACTTATAAATCTTTTATTTTACAAAAATCTATTCATTTTATAACTTCATATTATAAATCTATTAATTTCATTCACTTATGAAATCCATTTATACTTCCTTTTAACATTTATAAAAACTCATTTTATAATTCCAATATTTTTAATTTATAAATATCAATTTTATAAATCTTTTATATAAACCGTTTATAATTATTCCAAAAATCTCAATTTAAATAAACCAATTCTATAAAACGTATACTTTCAAAAATCACTTTAAAAATCCCTTTAAAAATCAAAATCATTATCTTAAACTTCAAAAATGAATCTTATGATGCAACAGCACCAAATAGTCAATCACAGCATTCAAACATCATATATCATCATATGATAACAGAATATATCACAATATCTGTAAATAAATCACTACGGTGAGGAATACAGTTGGATCCCTCCAACCTGTTTCCCTGCATCCACAGATGTTAGCACAATACCAATTTCACGTCAATGTGAAATTATCGCGGTATATGGGATTTATAAATATTATCCGCTATTATGCGGCGCAATAGGGTCTCATCCGCTATACAATGCGGGAAATCAACTCCAATATATACATATTCCAATATATATATATATATATATATATATATATTGCTATATACATATATAATACCAATTCCACTTCAATGTGAAATTATTGCAGTATATGTTTTTAATAAATAACCTCCGCTTAATAACGGCGTATAATGTCTATTTAACACAATAGATAACAAATATCATCCAATTCACACAATCAACACTATCAACAATTTTAAATTTAACTATTTAAAATTTAAATTGAAATAAAACATTCGATTGAGTGAGGAGTTCTCACCTTTGCTTTCAATTCCGTTCCAGCGTTTTATTTCGAATAAAATTAAACAGACGTTTAATTTTACCCGAAATTTTCACTGACTCCAATCAACTCCAAATCAGCTCCATTGCGTAGTTCTCGTCCATACGATTCCAACGCAAAAAGTTTCGTCCGAAACGGACCTCGTATGAAGAAGTTATGATAGTTTAAAGTTAATACAAATTTATATTATAAATATTTACAATTTTCTTTTACAATTTTAAACCTTTGCAATCATCTGGCCGTTGCTTCCAAACCCTAGCATCCTCAATGTTCGTTTTTACCTTCTTCCCCATTTGAAAATCACGTACGTGATAAAAACCCACGGCCGTCCTTCTTTCCGCAATTTTCACGACCACCTCGTCGACTTCCAGAACGATCAGGACCCATCATCTCGAAGGCCTTCGCGAGCTCCATCTTCACCGTGAATAGCATGAAACTTGGCTGCATCTTTTGCCTCGAAAAACGTGAAACGCAGCAGGTTCGAGCTCGATTTCCCGTTGATCCGTTGCTCCGTTTTCGATCATCTCCGTATGGATTTGAAGCTCTCGACCTCCTCTACAAGTTTGTAGTTGACGACTTTTGCTAATTCTTCACGGATTTAGAGATAATTGAGGAAGAAGTTTCGAAATTTCTTACCATTCATTTTGTAGGTGGCGGCTGGCTTTGAGATGAAACCCTAGGGTTTTCTTTTGAACATATATATATATACGTATATAAATGATATTAAATTTATTTAAAATTGACTTTTTCAAACGATCTCCAAATCACACGTGCCGCCTGGCGTTCATAAGGTTTACCCCACGTTTCGAACACAATGGAACGTGATTCGGGAGCTAATTCGGTCATCTGTGCGAGTTATGGAGAAAAACGATCGATTTTAAATTAAACCGATTTCGATGCGTTTTGGCTTGCCCCAGACAAACCGTACATCCGATTGACACGAAATTTGAAACCTTACAATAATTCAACATTATGGATTCGATGAAACTGGTTTCGTCGAAATCCGAGACTTTTTTAAAAATGACTATTTTAACTCACCAAATTAAAATTAAAACAATTTCGATGCATTTCGAGCTGCCACAGTCAAACGACAACTCCAATTGCTACGAAAATTGAAATCCGATAATAACAAACTATTACGGATCCAATGGAACTAATTTCGCCCAATTCTGAGACTGTCCCAAAAATGGCTAATTTCACTAGTCGATTAAATATTAAAATATTCAATTTTCACAAATTTACTTTAAATTCAATTTTCAAAGTTCTATAACATCACTATAACTTCAACATGATTTAATATAACTTTATAAATCATTTTCATTCACATTTAATCCAGATTTCAATTATTTCTGGAATTTCAACTATTAAATTATCGATTTAATTACCCAATTAAATCCAGATATTCGAATTTTTAATTATTCGAATTATTAATTCTACTTGTTAATATTTAAAATCAATTAAATATTCGAATTTTAATTGACAGAAATTCTGGGTCATTACACACCATGTGGTAGCTTTGAGTTTGTATCGGTATGTCGGATTTCCTTTTGAGTTGAAATGAAAGTTATATCTTATCTGACATATCGGTGCTCGCACAAAGCAATTACACGGATGGTCGCTCCTCAACAGCCTTATTCTCCGCGCTAGTTGACGGCATTACTCCGTAGTGTCCTTGACTAGCGTGGGTATAGAGGTGGGGCGTCACACTGTGATACTACCTTTTCCTTAAATCGATGATCCATGTTTCTTGATATTTCGGTGTTTGGCATGTCAAGGGATGTGGGTTGTCACATTTTTTTCTCAAAGAATATAATCAAACTTAATTTTCCTTTTAGATTTAAGAATGGATGGACTTATGATAAGGAGTATAGATTGGTAGTTAAAAATTGCTTTCAAACTCAAATAAAGTGTACGTCTCAATACAAATTTAGAAAATTCCTTTATAAACAAAGGAAAATCTGAAATAATGGAATAAAAGAAAAAAAACAATGAAATAAATCAATTAAGACAGGAATGTGTGAGATTGCAGGATAGTACAGATTTTGATAGCTCGAACAACATGCAAATCAATAATTTTTTTATAAAACAAAGAAATTAATCAAAAAATTACATGTTAAAGCTATTAATATCAAACAGAAAGCCAAAATTGATTGGCTTACTAGTGGGGATGCATCAAGTACATTTTTCTATACTAAAATGTCAAGTAGAAAATACAAAAATGACATGAAAATTACTCAATGATAAGGGTGATATCATAAATGAAACCTCTCAACCAGAAGAGGTGCTATTAAATACTTTACTAATTATATAATTTTGAAGGGAGTCCAAGAGATTTTCCAAACATTACTACTAAATATCAGCTACATATTAATAGTAAAGAAATATTAATCGCTCAAGTTTGTTTAGAGGATACCAAATCTATTATATATAATGTCAATGATGAGAAAAGCCTTGGAAAAGATGGTTTTGGGGCTAAATTTTATAAAACTCATTAGGAGGAAAAAAATTATTTTTGAAGAAATTAATGAATTTCTTTTACTAGAAAAAAATTTAAAAATATCAATCATAGTTCTGTAACTCTTGTGCCAAAAGTGAAAGTTCCAACCGTCTAGGGGATTATAGCCCATAGTCTGCTGAACTTTATTTACAAAATAATAGCTACTATTTTGAGTAACAAAATAAAAAAATTCTGGCTTATTAATTTCAATAAACCAAAGTGCTTTTATCCCAGGCAGACTTATTGTTAAAAACACCATACTGGCTCATGAAATGCTTAGAAATTTTAACCAGGCTGGTAAAAATAAAATGTGCATTAAAGTTGATTTGCATAAGGCTTTAGATAAGATAAACAAACATTTTATTACGCATATGATGGGGCAACTAGATTTTCATGAAAATTTTTGTAATCCAGGTAAAGAATCACTAATAGTGTCACATATTCCATACTTATTGATAGATCCCCTTGTGGATTTATATATAGTAATAGAGGAACTAGACAAGGAGATACTCTTTCTCCTTACCTTTTCACTACAGCTATGGAATATTTTTCATTACAAATGGAGAAGGAACAGTTGAATAAAAAATTAAAACCATTAAATTCAATTGATCCTTATGTTACTCATTTATTATATGCAAATGATTTATTGATAATTTTAAATGCAGATATTCAATATGCAAAACTCATTGGGGAAATATTTGATAACCTTAAACTCTATGTTAGGCTGCAAATTAATGAAAACAAGAGCAAGGTAACTTCAACAAAGCATGTATCAGAAAGGAGGATATCCTCGGTATTTTAAAATTTCAAGAAAACGAACTTCCAGTTAAATACTTAGGACTCCCTCTCAGTACAAATCAAATAAAGGACAGGGACTGTGCTAGGCTACATGACATCGTTCAAAGTAAGTTAGACAACCAGTCTAGCAAGCTATTATCTATAGTAGATAGAATAGAGCTCACCCACATATGCATTACAAATATAATCATATACTGGATACAATCTCACAACATTCCAACAAAAGCAATGGGGAAAATAGAAAGATTATGTGAAAATTTCATATGGAGAGGGAAATATCACAAAGTTGCTTGGAATATAGTTAAAAAAACAAAGATGGCCGGTGGATTAGGACTAAGAAATTTTAAGGATCTAAGTGAAGCCTGCAACTTCAAATTATTCTGAAAATTCATTGAATGCAAATCACCGTGGGCTAAATGGATGAAAGCTAAATGTGTCAAAACAAAAAAATTTGGACTATGCCAATGGAAAATCATTATTCGCATACTTGGAAAAGCATATTAAAATTTAAAATGCAGAGAAACATGTACAAAACTAATAGAAAGAAAATTTAAAGAAGGTAATAAACCAGCCTTTGGTTTGATCCTTGGATTACTGGAAAATCCTTTATCAATCTACTAGGCTGGAACAACCTCTATCAGTTTGGGGGAGCAAACATGAAAGTTGAAAGCATCGTACAAAATTCATCATGGAATACTCTATTGCAACTAGCAGCATCCATATTCAACTCAGCAATAAACAAATTGGAAATTGATACAAGTCTTAAAGAAGGCCGCTGGAATTGGAAATTAGCATTCAAAGGAAAATTGTGATTTAAAAATACTTGGGAATTCATCAAAGGTGAAGAAATGGAAGTGGAATGGCATAAAACAATTTAGAATAATGCAAATTGCCTAAAAATGGCTCATTGTTTATACTTTTTTGCATTAAATCGACTGCCACCAAGAGACGGATGTACAAAATGGAACAAAAATGGATGCATCAATCGTCTCTTATGTAAAAATGATCCTGAAAATATAGATCGTTTATTTTTTATTATATCTACTCAAGGCACATATGATATATAGCCAAAAACAAATTAATGATCAACCAACAGTTGCTCTACGAACATAAGGGAAAGCATTCCACTTATACAAAAAGAGTTCAGACACAAGAAAAAGAATTCAATAGAGCATGCGTTGTTTTAACTACTATTATATATTTCATATGGAAGAAAATAAACCACAGGCAGCATATGGGAACATAAACAGACAATATGCAAGTCTAGAAAAACTTAGAAACGGAATATGATATTCTATTTTTTTAGAAATTACAAAGAAGCTAACTTCAAAAGCCAAAATCAGAGCATCTATATATTAGATAACTATGAGAAAAGAGTGGAAGATTACTTACCAAGCAGGAAATTCTCCTCAAAGATCTATCGAGGAATAAGTAACAACAACTTCTTTCAACATAGTGTTTACCACAGGTCAAAAGAAGATTTGTATGGCAACAATTCTGATGGCAACCTAGCTGGAGGTGGTTGTTCCAGCATTCAAATCAGAATGACTTCTGCAAGGGAATTCAATAATCATTTAGTAACTTTAAATCAGTTAAAAATATAAGTAAAAATACTAATTATATATTATTCTCACCTAATTTGGATAGGAGCTACCGTGCGGTCAACAATGTGCCTGAAGAGCTATTATTTCTGCAGCAAGACAGAAATTTGCAACTAGATATCAACAATCAGAGATTAGGAGCAAGTTATTATAGAGGCAAGCTTTATAATCAAGTTTATCATGTATCTGTATGGAATAGAGGGGCAAGCAGCAAGCTTTAAGAGCAAAGGAAGTTAGCAGATAATGATTACAGAATCTTAAACAAATACATCGAGTCAAAGTCTCCAGCCACTAACAAAAGCAAGGAAAAGATCTGGAATCCACCTTAAAGAGTGGAAGAAACTAAATCCTCTGTGAAGAAATATTCGAAGGAGGAGCAAGTGATTTAGAAAATCGTCATTTTTAGAGTAAAGAAGCTAACTCTAAATCTGAAGAGAGGAATGAGTTGCGGCTGGGGTTTCATTTGTTTTGTATGTGTATTGTGTGTAATAGCTTTTGGTATAAACCGAATTAAGCTATGTATATGGGTGTAAACGGGTCAGATCAGATCAGACGAAAGTGTGTCTTAGTCCTGTCCTATAAGAGATTCAGATGGATATGGACTGGACAAGCATTAAGCTCAGATATCGTCCGTACGAGCCTGACAACGGACGAATAATAGAAAAACATCAAACATTTTTGAACGAACATATTTTCATATGTTTCTTTCTTGTCCTAATTCGTGTTCTAAATGAGAATCATACAGACACAGACCGGACGCCTTATAACATTGGACCGAACCGAACGTTGTACAATCGTACAAAATTTGCAGCCCTAGTTATGTACTAATGGGCCTTGGGCCTACTTTTATTTATTTCAAAAAAAAATTCTGCGGTAACAGAATTTCATACCTCTCCAATAGGTATTAAATTTGAGGATTTATGTGAAATTCACATTGCGACACTCTTGATTTATCCCATTAATCCACTATAAAATATCATGTTCTACATCCTATTAATCTATGAATAGGAAGTGTCTCCATCTGATATATGTACCTTATTAGCACTCTATCATGATTTCCTTTCTATTTTCTTAGAATTTCAGAAACAAAATACCGTTTGCTCCCTAATTTGCCTCATTGTTCGCAATATATGCCTCCAACAAAAATATTATTCTTATACTATCTATTCTATTCTATTATTACATATTACATAAATTACATTACATATAATTACATATAAAAGAGAATAAATGACTATTTGAATTCTTGCTTCTCATTCACTCTCATTCAGAATCCTCTTCCCTCCTTGATTTGAGGAAAAAATTTCACATACCCCTAATAATTTTTTATCACTTCAAGCTAACATATAGATTTCCATTATGCTTGAAAAACCATAACAGTGCGACCTTTCATTTTCTATTTCATCTATTCGAAAATATATTCCACTTTATTTTTCAGTTTTTCTTTCATTTTATTATCTTCTTAACTTAATTTCATTTGCTTAAATGTATTTTCCACTTTCATTTCCTCATTTTACTTTCATTTTCAGCTCTTCTAATCCTTAATACTATCAACTCTTTTGTTTTCTTTCCTTTACATCCAAGTGGAAAGTTTGCCTCTTTCGTTGGTTGAGTTTTCTTCTAGTTTTGGTTGTAATTGTAGAATTACCTCTTCCATCATTAATAACATGAGGTTAGGTACATAATATTTTATTTTATTCTATAGTAGTTTAGTTCAAGGGATTAGGGTTGGCTTCTTTAAAAAATTAATATGTAAAATAAAACATTACTTAGTTTGCAACAAGTATTCAAGTGAAAAGATATCATTTTCTAAAAAGTTATTATAGTTGTCTTCTTTAGTTTTAGGTAATCTGTTCGCTGAAATGTCAGAGTAAAGAAATTGGAAGGGATTTTGCCTAAACATCCATGGTAATTTTAATACACATACTTTTGATTTACTTTTGGATTTATTATAGTATTGTATCAATTTTTTATTAACTCTAATTGATTTAACTTTTGTATCTATTCAATTCTGTTGTTGTATATATATTATTAACTTTTTGTCTCAATTCATTTCTCTTTTTTACTTTCATTTCCTCATCTTCTCCGTTTAAAATAAATTTTTAATCCTTAAACAATATCCTCTAAAAAAAATTACCTTTAAATCCAAGTGGAAAGTTTGCTCCTTCGGTTGTTTTTGTTTTCTTCTAACTTTTGTTATAGTTGTAGAATTCTATCTTCTACCTTTCGTAGCATGCGCCATGATTTTGGGTATGTAATGTTTTATTTCGCTTTATATTAGTTTGGCTTATAGGGATTAGTTTGGCTTCTTAAGATACTATGTAAAATAAAATAAAAACTAGTTCGCAACAAGTGATAATTTTTATAGGTCATTCTTCCAAAATGTTAAGGCGATTGCTTTTCTTTAGTTGTAGGTAATTTGTTCATTGAAATGTCAAAATAAAGAAATTGGAAGAGATTTGGATTCAACTTCCATGGTAACTCCAATAAACATGGTTTTAATTTATTTTAGAATTTATTACATTTTAAAATCAATACAGGCTCCAATTCTTATTTGTCATAATTTCGTATCTATTTAATTATTTTGTAATATCTTCACTATTCAAATACGTTTGTCATTTTTTTTCAATTCTTAAGTACATATAATAGTTTTCATGTTTCAGCATAATGTAGTTGAAATTTCTGTTCTTTGTTTTGATTACTTTAGATATCTCTTTCTATTAATGATCGCTATTCTATCTTGTGAAGGATAACTTATGACATAACATGCCTATCTTGAAGTGTGGTGGGTATAATTTGATTTATAGAATATGTTATACTGGTGATAACTTATGCATAAATCTATTTGTTCATTATTGACATGATAGATATTGTTTTATGAAAGAATCTATTCTATTATATAGATAGATAAAAGTTCGATCGTTGACCATTTGTGTTCCTTTTCTTTTATAATTTCAGGAACAAAATCCTAATTTTGTATCATTTAAATCTTTATTATACTAATTTCAAATTAAAAATATATATAATTTCATTCACTATATCCTTTACTTTAATTATACCTTTATAATCTAATAGTGTATTTCTTTCTCTTCTCTACACTTTCAGTATAATATTTTTTTGAAACTTCTTAGTTTGTTATTCATATTAACTTTTCTATATCATGTTTCATATTTTGTTCTGATTTCTCTCCTTCCCATTTTTATGTTCGTATTTACAATACGATTCAAAAACTTTATTCTCAATCTATATCGAACTAGGAATTCATTCCAAATAATTTTTTGATTGATCTTATTAGTTTCCAATCCTAATAGAATTTAATTTAATTACTCAATAGTGCTTCACTTTTTTTACTCTCCTCAAATTTTGTTTGATTTTATCATTTCGAGTAGCTATGTTTCTACTTATTGTTTCTAAGGATTGACTTTTATGTAAACAATATTTAAAATTAAAAATATATCTGTTTATTGGGTCAATTCAGCACAATTTAGCAATTTGATCTTCATTTTTTTTATTTGTCTATTTATTTAATTTATGGTTAATTTTTTTTTTCCTTCTAGATTTCGAAATTCAAGTATTTTCTTCGAGTTTTATGTTTGAAAAATTATTTTTGAATTATTTTTGTTTCGATTAATATGATAATGAATTTAGTTTTCTTCATTTGTTTTATAGAAGCTTATTGTGTTATAACTACATGGATACATAAAATCTTCGATTATTCTTCAAAATTTGTTAAAAGTAAGGTTAATTATTATTTTCATTCCTAATTTTTGTGCCAAATTTGAATTTTATCTTATATTTATTCTATTTGTCTGATTATGAATTTTATTTCCTTCGTTATTTTGTAGGACATTATTAGATTATCAATGTTTAGGTACCAAAGAACCCCAATTGTTCTGAATAATTCATTAGATGAAAAGTTGATCCAATTTTCTATTCTCAACCACAAGTATATAAAAAATCAAGCTGGGTGAGAAAGATTCATTCAAACCACACGTAACTTATTTTGGGAAAACATATAAATTTATGTGCAACACTTTTATACTACCTACAGTAGTTAAGTTTAAAATTTGGTTAAAAGTTTAGTTTTTAATATGTGCTTGGAAAATTTGTTTCTTCTTTAAACTTACATGTAGTCTTAGTCAACCTAAACTTGTATTGTAAAATCTAATATTACCAATAATAATCAACATTGAGTTTATAATATCTTTTTATGCTACCATCAAATTCTTAGGTATACGTGATTTTCGAAAAAACCTCTACTGTTGTGCTATTTTCAACTTTTAGGGTTTGGAGATGTTAAGATATAAGCATAGACAAAAAATATGGTTTTTAAAAAAAATGTTTATAAATATACCAACTTTCAGTATCAAGGATCATATCATTGAAACTAATAAAAGGAATTAATTATAATCAATTCAGAATATTTCAAATTGAATTTTATTGGAGGATTAACTATAATAAATTATCTTTAGTTTAAATTCAGATCAGTGAGAGAATCAATCTAATTAGTTGAGGAATTAATTTTAACATATTATTCCATATATCATTCATAAAATTTCAAATATGTTATAAGTTCTAAATATACAAGGGAATATATAAAGTCCATTATTATGTACCTTAAACAAGTCGGTCCATGCTCTAACAGGTTTTAAGGTTGGAAATCACTACCTATTACTACAAAAAAATTGTTTTCTTTAACAAACTTAACATGAGAATAAATAAATGAGAAAAAGATATGTTTGTAAATAACTAAAATTTTACCGAAATACTATTTAGATAATCATTGATTATGCTTTGACGCAACATACATTATATTTTACACATTTCCTTATACTTGAAAGGTAATATCATGTGCTCATTAATTATAAAACCCAATTATCATTTTCATCTTTATGCATAACAACCATATATGTTATGAATATTATATTGTGTCATATTGGATGTACGTACAAAAGATATGACAAGCATTGGTATCAATGTTGGATTAATGCATCAAAGGAATTTATGGTCAGTTTCTTATTGGAACGACAAAGAAAACTCAGGGTGAATATTAGAAGTCACGATATTATAAAAATAGTAAAAAAAAGAATAATTGTTGGTCACATGATTAAAAGAATGTAAAATAGATAAATTATAAAATAAGGCATCAAATTTAAATAAAACTATGTTTGAATGCACAGTTAAGTATGGGGTGAAGTTTGTTTGTTAAAGGAGTGTAATGACAATTTTTTTTTGTATTTAGCTCATTTTAGAAAGAATCGAAAAAAGTAAAGACGATCTTTGATCTACGTAGTTGATATGCAAGTTTTGTGTTTGCTATTTGTTGAAAAATGGCATAATTTATTTTTTTAGTAAATTATGGTCCCTCCAAAATTTAGTTCATAATAAAAAAATTAATATTGGGAATTTATTGCATTCTCTATACCTATTATACTTTACTAAATATCATTTCTAAATTCATTTAAATATTTCTTTCTTTCTATGCTAGGTAAACATTTTATAAATTAGTTTGTTATGTTTTATAACAAAGCCTACTCCAAAAAAATTATTCTAACTATAATAATCAATGTTTAGTATTTTAATTCATTCCAATAGTATTAATCAATTTTTAGCAATTTAATTCATTGATTGCACTTATCTTACTATCATCTTCAGCGAAAGATCATCCAAGGTTTTTTATATGTATTCATAAATGTTTTTTGTAATGGTAATATAATATATCATTTTGAATTATTCTACTTGATTTACTGTTTAAGTTATTTTATCTATATGGATATTTGGCGTAGAAAAAAAAATAGTTTGGTCATCTAGAAAATCAGACTGCACAATGTTTATACTTTATGTAAGTTTCTGATGTACACATAAATGTACATATATTTACATCCATATTTAATCTATTCTTATTTAAATAAAGGTCATAATTGGGTATTTTTACATGTTTAAAACCAAATTTCAAATATGCTTTCAAGTCATCATTCATACATCAATGCGGGGGTAAAATAGTAATTTTGTGCATGAATTAATTTTGAGAATATTTATTTGCACATTTTCTTTTTAATTATAAAACTTTTTGGATGGAAGTATGAAGGTGTCTCATGGAAATATGTATGCACAAGGATGGAAACAAAGGAATGAAGATGAAAATAATTCAAACTCATGCATCATGGAGGACTCCACCTACCTACTTACCTTAATATACAATTAGAAGCTAATGCACAAGTTAGTGGAGGTTAAAGTTTCATGCATACTTGGTGATGGATTAATTGAAGACTAATGATTACTTGGTGGCCACACTTCCTAAGGGATATTTTGGGAAGCCCAATAAATATGGATTAGGGTTTTGTACATTTATAAATAGCCCTCCTATGTACATGTAATGGATCTTTTTTTTAATTACTTATCATTAAAATGCAAAGTTGTACCTTCAAATCAAATGAGAAATAAAATGGTTTCCTAAACCTCTTTCTTTTTCTACATGCTCTTTTATTTTGTGTTCATTTTTATTTACATTCTTTCTTCGTTCTAACGTTAGTAGATTAGCTTCCTCTTTTATGCACTTGGTTTAATTTTATTTTTATGCAAGTAGCTTAGTTCTTTTTTCTATTTTCCTTAGTTCTTTGCTTTTGTTTAAACGTTGAAATTTACATGTGTTGATATAATAACACAAATGAGCAGCTAAACCCCTTCAATTTAGGGATAATGAAGCTCTCTAAAATTATGTAAATTCAACATAATTTGTGATTTATGGTCCCTTTCGTGCTTCATGAAAAGTGAATGTTGATGTAAGTTTATAAAAATGTGTTTGATAGCCTATGTTGTATTTGCAAATAGGCTATTTTTACTCAAATATAAGCACAATTTACATCATCATTTTACTAATTGATTTTTGATTTTGAAATTAAAGTAAAATCGAAATTTGATGATCTATGTTACTAAATACAACAGTAAATAGATCATACTTAAAATAGTATTTGCTTTGACTTCATTTTCATAAGAATTGATAAGTGGTTTTATGTGTTGTATTATAGTTTGATGGTTTAAGTTATGTTAATTAATAACATAAATAAACCATACTTATAATAAATACATCACTAATTCCATTTAAGATCAAAATAGGGATCATAGATTATTTTTGTGTTGATTTACAAAAAACATGAGAGTGGATTTGCCTCTAAATTGTTTTCTAATATCATATTTTCAATCACCTTTGTTCTAGCCTTTTGTTTTACAGTTTTAGCTAATCACAACTTCAAATCTTGATTTAATTTGATTGAATAGGAATTTTAAAATCATTTTCAATTCCTTGTGGATCGACCCATATTCGCCACGAACTAGAATTGTACGTCGTGCGCTTGCGGTATATTTTTATTTAAATTTTTTTGGCTATTTTCTAAACTAATAAAAAATTAATCGTTAAATAAGGTTTTTGAGCCGTTGCCGGGGAATTTATTTGATTTTAACTTTCTATTCTTCAAATTATTTTTTGTTTGATTTTATTGTGTGTTTATTTTGTATGTTAATTTTCTATTTAAAAAATATATATTTTGTGTTGTGTGTTGTTGTTTGATTTTTGTTTGAATTTTGATTGTGTGCTTGTTGCTTTTCATTTTGCATTTCTATTTAAAAGAACATACAATTTCAAAACAAAAACAAAAATATTTTATTTCCTTTTCCTTTACAAATTGCATTTTATTTTCTTTACAATTTTTTATTTTCAATTTACAAGTTTACATTCATTTCTGTGCAACTGTGCACATTCTCGCTGCCTAGTACTATTGTTCACTGTACACCCTTCATCTACGCCTCACTATTCTGTCCATCTCAACATACCCACAACAACCATCTCTTCATCAACCACCATACCATATTTACCTCTACCACAATACAACATCTTCACCAGTTACACCTCTGTCTCCTTTACAAACCATCAGACCCACTCCAAACTGCCTGCACATATACACCACAATACTGTCAACCATCAACAAAACTACTTATACAACTCCATTCATCCACATATTAAACTACAACTCCAGCCATAGTTCATCTACAACTACATCTACATCAACAAACCACCACACAAACCCATATTGTACAACTCCAAGCCCACATCAAATCACTGCTTTGAACAACCCCTGTCAACAATTCCACCTTACTGCCAACACTTCCATCCATCACCATATCACAACTCATTCACTAAACTATCACTGCACTTTTCAACAACCTACCCAAATACTTCAACCTTCAAACTTGCTTCATCAAACATACAACTTCTCATACACCTTTACTACAAACTCAACTTCTTCAACATCCCCCTACAACCACAACAACCATCTGTCACACCTCCAACATCACACTGTGCATGCTCTGTGTACATACCCCCTGACCTGAACAGCCATCAAGCATCAATACATTATACCACACAATCAAAACTTCACCCAAACACCAGTCATCCTCCTACACCACTACATATCACAAACTTCTTTCCACTTTACCACGTCATCTCCAACCTGCTCACTACCATTGCCTCCATTCAATAGTAACCACCTCACAACCCAACAGCAGCCTCTGACGAATAATACAACACTGCACTACCACCATATAACTCCACCAAACCCTTTGCCACACTACCACTTCAACTGCTAATACCACCAACAGTGCAATACAAAACTACTACCATCTCTGACTTTGTTTACCCACATCATACCACATATCATACTTCTCATATACACAAAACTTTTGCAAACTAACTTCTCAGACCAAATACCACCATTCATCCAAATCTACAACCACATAACTGCAGTAGCACTTCGACCACCCCTCTGCACCATCATGTCCGCTTTCCCACTGCCTGACCACTTCTCTGTCGAACAAGCTGCCTGCATACTTCACATCTCCTCCTACTCTGCCACAACTTCATTGACAGAACCAGCCCCCTACCGTATCTCCTCTTTACAAATTCCACCACCACTTCAACTTCAACTACACTTCATGGCCACAGTAGAAAAACCCTGCAAATATACCAGTCCCCTTGACACATAAAAAAACATCCCTTTGATACCGCTACAACCATCAAAAACTGCAGCCTTAACCGTCACTGCCCTTGACAACAGTGCACTGCACATACAACTCCTCCATTATCCATTATCCTCTTTCATCACAACTCCTTGCTTCCATTATCACCTGACCACCAGCAACCAACACCAGCCATCACTTCACCCAGTCGTTACTTCACTTCTCCATACAACAACATCCACGTCGACAAATACAAACCCAATCATCGCCAAATCAAATCGCCAACCGCAACCCCAAATCGAAACCCAAATCTCAAATATTCGAACCACCCAAATCGCAACCCAAATCGACGAACTCAATCCGCAACTTCAGTCTTCGAATTTAACTTTTTAATTTCAAATTTCAATTTGGTTTCTAGAATTTGAAAATACGAGGAAGTGGAAATACGTTTCGGGTTTGATAATAATAGATTAAGTAATGCGATTAGTTTTTAGGAGCAATAAACGTTGTTTCGGGTCTGATAAAATTTTGCGGGCCTTTGTTACTTGTTTGGGCCGGAGGTCATTTTTTTAGTTATTTTCTTTTTTTTAAGTTTAGTTTGATTAAGTTTTTTTTTTATTTAAGTTTCTCTTTATAATTTTTTTTGAGTTGAGTTATATTGTTCTTAAGTTTACTTTTTGCCTTCTAAAAAAACACAAACAAACTACAAGTTGTTTTTAAAAAAAAACGTTTCAAAAAGAATTTTTTTTGTGTTTGTCTTGTTTCTTCCTTGATATATCTAAATAAATATCGATCTTGTCTGCTCCTTTTCAGGGTGCCAAAATAGAAAATCGCAAGGAAAAGAATAGCTTACTAAAAATTGCCGCTCTGCTTGCCAAATAAATGCTTGCTTATAAAAAAGCCGCCGCTAAAAAAATAATAATAAATTGCTAATAATCTGCACACTCTGGTATCGTGTTCTAATATCTAGTTTTATTTTATCTGCATTGTTGTTTGCTTGCATTTTCATCTGTATATATATATATATATATATATATATATATAAGAGATTTTTCAAAAAAATTCAAAAACAAAAAACAAAGACAAAAACAATTATCATTGTAGTTGCATTGTTAAAATCACGTTTAATTTCAGTTTTGCATTCATCTCATCTTATTTTCTTTCCTAAGGGCAACACCCCAATTCACATAAGGTGGTGGATTTCATCACCCCTTCCTTGGCCCACAAATTGCATTTCATCATAGAATATGATTAATAATAACGGTTAGACAATTGACTTAAGGGAGTCGCCAGCTCACCTAGGGCTTAATTATATCTTGACAGTTGTCTTCTTTGAATAATTTTATTTCTTGGTGTCTAGGCTATGGCAGAGAAATAATCAGTTATAAATATTACGGTGGTTCGTAAATATTACACTGGTTGTTTCGTTGAAGGTACTTAAACATTCGGTTGCATTGCTACGGTTATTCGTGGTGCACCGATAACTCTTGCTCGCTACCTGGCTAAGAAATATTTTGTTGATTTAAGACAAAGTGTGATCATACAATTTTAGGTTAGAAGCTACTAAGGACAGAAAATTATAATTAAGTCATTTGCATTTATTTAGTTGTATTAATTCATGCATATTTAAAAAAAAAGATTCAAAATCAAGAACTAAAAAAAACTGTAAATTTTTCTTAACTTAGTTTTTGAATCCTTTCCTTTGAAATTTTTCAATCAAAATCGAAAATCCAAAACCAATAAAAAAATTTGAAAATTTAACTTAGTTTTCTCTTAAAAAAAATCCAAAAATAACAAAAAAAATCCTTTTATATCTTCTCCTTTGAAAATTTTCAAACAAAAAAAATTGAGTTAATTTTTTTTAGAAAAACAAAAATCCAAGAAAAAAAAATATATATAATCTTTTCAAAAACAAAAAAAGAACAAAAACATATTAAAAAGGAAAAATTTGAAAATTCAAAAAAAAATTCCTTTTGGTAAAAATTTGAAAATTCAAAATAAAAATACACAAACATATACAAAAATTGAAAAAAAAACAAAAATCAAACTTCTCTTTTGAAAACTAAATTTCTCTTGGTAAATATTTTTTCTCCTTTTAAAAACAAAATATAAAAAAACAACATAAACAATTTTTCACTTCATTTTCCAAATCTTGTTCATTCTCTAAAATCGATTCTAACTTCTTTATCTCTTCAACTTTTAATTGTGCATGTGTACTTGGACTCGTGACACGACAACGAACACTTGGACTCATAATTCAACAACTAATCATTTAACTTGAACAAACGATCCTCTTGAAATGGCGAACGATAACGCCCCTCGAACTCTTATGGATAGGATCTTTCCCGATAGAGTTTCTATTCCATCTTGCATCACGTTACCCGCCTCTACGATTAACCATTTCGAAATTCACTCGAACCATATTGCCACGCTTCCAAAATTTGGCAATTTTGAGCACGATGACCCATAAATTTTCTTAACAAAATTCGAACAAGTTTGCGCGACCATGAAACTCCAACAACTTTCTGATGATGGAATCAAACTCCGATTAATTCCATTTGCTCTTACGGATTACGTTGAAAAATGGTGGTACAACTTACCATCAAACTCGATTAAAACTTGGGCAGAATTTGTGAAGATTTTCTTAAAAAATTTCTACCCTTAGGAAAAAACATCTAAAATCCAAAACGAAATCGTAAATTTTCATCAATTCAGGGGAGAACCATTTGAAAAATATTTTGAAAAATTTAAAGAGCTCTTGATAAAATGTCCACACCATAACTTCGAAAAATGGACGCTTTGCCAAATCTTATACGATGGACTTGAAAACAGCTCACGAACCATGCTCGAATCAATGTGCCAAGACAATTTTCTTGCCCAGCATCATGACAATTCTTGGCAATTTCTTGAAAACCTAGCCGAAATGTCATCCCAATGGGAACGTTCGAACGAAAAATCAATTTACTCACGATCGAGCGCACACTCGATAGGATCATCCTTGGCATTGGAAGCTAAAATCGACGCAATGATTAAAAAATTCGACAATGTTTTCTCATCAAACCAAATGAACCAAGCATCCCAACTGATGTGTTATAAATGCAACGATCCTAATCATATAGTCAATCAGTGCCCTAATTCTGTTGAACAACTCAACGCTTTCAATAAAGTTAAAAATGACCCGTTTTCTCCAACGTACAATCTTGGTTGGAGAAATCATCCGAATTTTGCTTGGAACTAAAATAACCCAACACAAATGTGGTTCGTCCCAATTTTCAAGCATTCCCAAATAATACTTCGAATCCTCCATTTCAACCCAATCATTTTCAACCAAATTTTGCGGGTCTGTCTCAAAATCAACTCCAACAATCAAATTTTCAACCAAATCTTGCTCCTTCACCCCAAGACGATAAACGTTTAAGTTTACTCAAAAAAGTCTTGAAACGTTGGCTAAAGCAACCACTCAAAGCCTCTAATCAAACAACAATTTTCAAAATTTGTGAACCTCGTATATGCAAAAAACAAGCCAATCAATTGCAAAACTTAAAATGCAAATGAGTCAATTAGCCACGTCTGTGAGAGAATGTGAATGAGGCACATTCCCAAGCCAGCCTGTTTCGAATCCCAGAAATCAAAACGCTAATTCGAATCAAGCCCATGTTGTTCAAGATAGCAACGTCACCCAATTGAATGCTATCTTAACTCTACGTTCCGGTAAACAAATCGATAATCAAGTCATTAATCCAAATGATTTACCGAAAATCCCCCTCGACATTTCTAAAACAACATACGAATCTGAACAGAACGTAGAGCCAAACATCAAATCAAATACCAATCAAAATTCTTCTTTTACTCGAGTAGACCCGCCTACTCGGTATCGTGTTCCATTTCCACATCATCTTTGACCGAAGAAACACTCAGACCAAATGGAAAATATGTTGGAAATTTTTAAACAAGTGAAATTTAACATCCCGCTTCTTGACATCGTTCAGCAAGTCCCAACATACGCTAAATTTCTTAAGGACTTGTGTAGCCAAAACCGACACACTCAAGTGCCAAAAAAAGTCTTCTTAGCGGCTAGTTTAAGTGAAGTCTTGTCCCAATCCATTCCTGTTAAATACAAAGATCATGGCTGCCCCCATAATCTTGTGTAAAATTGGAGACAAGACGATTAACAAATGCTTGATAGACTTAGGCACAAGTGTGTAACGACCCGATATTTTCAACCATTCGCATCCACACATGTCGGACTTGAATTGCTCAAAATATCATATTGTAACGACCCGGTATTTTGGACCATTCGCATCCGCACATGTCGAACTTGAATGATTCAAAATACCACGTTGTTAATTTAAATTTGGCAAAAATGAACATATACAGTAAATAAATAATCACAGATCACAGACACAGAGTAATAAATGCAGCGGAAGCAAAAGATAATAGTTCATGAAGCTACTATATACATATTAGAGTTATATAAGGTACAATAGATGTCTCGAATACATAATCAAATACAATATCAGAATACATCACTAGAATCAACTGGATATCTGAAAGCTGGATAGATAGCTGGATCTCCAAGCGAAGCTCCAACTCCAAAGGTGAGTCTCGAATACTGGTACACTCAGTCTGACCCGAGCATAAAGCAAAACACAAAACACTCGAGTCAGGATTAACATTCTTATATCAATAAATCCAACTCAAGTGAAATAACAACTGAAATACAAGTAACTCAAAGGACGTTGGAATCACCATCCTCTAAGGATCCGTTAAACTATCTACTAGGTAGTAATATACCTAGTAGATAAGTGTTATAGTCTATACAGCACTGTAAACTCCACCGTAAACTAGTGGGCTATTAGGGAGTACTCCATAGGTATAACACAAAACAAATCGTAGTGGTCGCGTATATAGTGATCCAAGTATGACAAGGCACATGAGGCAATACCCAAGGTAGTGAAACTACCGTTTGCCTGATCCGGACTGGTGAGAACGCATCGCCGCAGGGATCGCAACACCGCGAAACAACACTCCCAAAATCAATGGTGCACCAATCGACAACAAGTAATGAGTAGTTTTCGAAGAAGTGTGTTCGCTCGAGGTAGCTAACCCCCATTTGGCCCGGCACGACTCCTGTTTTAGTCATTTCCAATTTGACACAAGTGTCAAGGCTATCCAATATCGTTCTCTTTCTTCAGTTATCACGTACATCATTCCAACCACTTCATTCTGGATCACACTCCGCGTGTAGTTATTAAAGTGGTTTTCGGTTTAGACAGTGAGTATGTCCCTAACCAATTCCGGTCTCTTTAATAACTTTCGTGATTATTACACCGATTGGTTGTTTAATATATTTCAAAACAGAATCAATTTCAATTTCAATTAGAATTTATAAACAAATATTTCATTTGTCTTTATATATCAATTTCCATACTTTACGTTTCAAAACTTGCAAATTACCATTTCAAAAATCTTATAATACAATTTTGATTTTTATTTAAACCATTCAAATATTGATTCAAGTTCGTAATATAAGTTTCATTCTGAAATCAATTAATTTAATTTAATTTAACATTCAAATCAATTTAACTTCATTGATCAATTTCATTATATATTCGTTAAGTAAATTTGTTCATTCAAAACAATTTCTATTTAATTTCCAATTCATTAAATCAATTACTTAAGTTCAACTTTATTATATCAAAACTTCAAATTGTATTACATTAGATTTGTCAAATCAATTCTTTACATTACAAGTCTTACATTAATTCAATAAATCCCATTTTATTTCTTGTTGAAGAAATTCAATTCCACTTATTCATTTACTTAGTTATAAATTTCAAAACTCAATTAATAAAGAAATTTAATTTCACTTATTCAAGAAGTTCAATCTCACTTATTTTATAAAGAATTCAATCTTATTTAATTATTAAATAATTCAATCTTATTTAATTATTAAATAATTTCAAAACTTAATTATTAATTAATTTCAAACTTAATTATTCAATAAGTTCAAAACTTAATTCAATCGTTTCTCAAATTAAACAACGTTCTTTCATCAATTACATTGTAAATATTTTGTTTCATATTATTAAATATTAACATTTTCTTTCATAGAATTCAAATTCCATCTTCATTTCAAAACCTTATCATTTATTCAAATAAAATCTTTATTTTTATTTTTATTTTTAAATCAAATTATTGACCAATCGGGTTTTGTTTAATTCTCTATCCTAGGTCAAAGTTTAATTTGGGTATTTATCATTTCAACCCGATTCCAATTCAATTCAAAATCAAAGCATAGCAAAGGGAACTTGCAGTGTGATAACTGGGATGGTGTCAAAGTAAATAAACAAGCAATAACAACAATCAATATCAATCCAATAATCAATTCAAATAATCCCGAAATAATCGTATTAATTCACATTGTTATTTGTGTAAATTAATATAATTATTTCTAGAATCTACACTATCATTTCATGTAGATTAAAGATTATTACACTAATATTAATACGGTTCTTCACTTGATATCTACCATCAAATTTCATACTACATCGATTTAAACAACATACATTTAAATGGTTCAAGGTGTATTTTACCAAATTTCTACGTGTCAATTAATTCAACATTAAAAGGGTCATATTATGCAAACGTCATCTAATTAAATTTAACATGTATCAAATCTAATTATTCTACATCAATTTCAATTTCAAATTATTTATCACTTACACATTAACAATTTAACGTCCGATGTCAACATCAACAATCAATCATTTATCAACCAAACTGGATTATCATTGTATATATAACAGATAATGGTGTCGGATGTCACAGGTGAACTGATACAGATAATAGCATACATAACAGTGTAAATAACTAACAGCAGCATATTTCAATTGTCGTTTCAATTGAAATCAAATTTAATAAATAAAAGAACATTAATCGTGAGTGATTGCTCACCTTTCGAGGCTAGAGATGAACGAAAATGAGATGGGTTACGAATCCAAGCACGGATTCCAAAGCAGAGCTAGATTGGCACGAATTCGGTGATCAAAGCTGATAAATAGAAATTGACGAAATAAATCAAAATCTGCTTGATATAGACTGAAACAGATATATGCAATAACTTCTTTCTAGATCAATCTTCAGAAATACATTCAAAATAAGGTATATATATACACATGTGTGTTGTATTTATTTTCAAATCAAAATAAATTTAAACACAATTTAGATTAATATATATATATATATATATTCCATAAAACATGTAACAGGAGAAAAACAAAACGTATTATAACTTAGCAAACTGATATAAAATCAGATTATACTATATATATAAAATATATAAACTTCACTGAACAACAATATGATAAAATATGATACTGTAACTCATATATATATTTTAAATGGTTCTAATATATAAAACTTGCTGTAGCCTAGAACCATCAACAATATATATAAATTAACTATATGTGTCACTTATAAATATCATACAACATATATAACTTTATATATATAACTGACAAAATGTATGACCGTAAACAAATATAATATAAAACCAGATTCCAAAAATAGATAACTTGTCACACTTGATATAAACAGCTATATATATATATATAACTAAAACTCAAGTTCATATAAAACTGTTGTAACTATTCCAAAATATATGTATATATATAATAGAAATATATACCTGTGGATATAAACAAATATATAACAGATTTACTAAACTAACAGACCAAACTACTAAACACATATATATACATTGCCAATTAAATTTAACTGAACAAGACGTGACATATTATATAAATATAAGTTACTAACCAAAATATGATAATCTGATATAATACTGTTATTAATATATAATATAACATACAAAGACATAGTGTTCATCTATTCAGCTACACTAACATATCATGTACAAATCTTAGTTTAGCTTTATATATAGACAGATAACTATAAATTTTATAAATCATATAATATGTAACGTATATAAAATTTTATATAAGCAAATAGACAAAATAAATAGGCTAAAATCTGAGAATTAACAAAATTCACGTATACTTACTAATAACAGGCTATATACATATGTATATGACCTTCCTTAACTTATAAGCAACATATGTAAACCATATTAATAAAGTAAGATCTATATATACATATAGATCGAAACATCTATGACTACAAGTATGGCTACAGTAAATACTACATGGCTCCTGACATATATAGCTAGGCTGACATATATAGGCATACAAATCTAACAGTAAAACACCATACACTATATTATATATATACCTCTAAAATAATATGTACCCATATTATATATTTTTACACAAACAAACTTATACGTACATATATACCTTATATATAAGAAGAGAGGCTAGCTAGGGGTGTGCGGTCTGGAAAAGTAGCAGGTCGATGAGGTGGGAGGCGACGCTTGTTGCAAGGTGATGGCCGGTGCTAGGACTTTTGTGGTTGCCGAGGCAAGTGGTGGGTGAGCGCGTGGAGTTGCGTGAATAAGTGGAAGATGGAAGAACGAGCCGATGGTGGAGGAGAGTGATGAGAAGAGGGGAAGAGAACAGTCATCTTTACACATGTTTTAATTTTTTTTAACAGAACATCTGAAAAAATGAAGGAACGAATAGCCCAAAGGGGAAGAAGATGAGCCAAATATGGATTTGAAAAGTTGGAACGTGTATCAAGGCAAATGAATATATACAAAACAAAATAGGTGAGCTGGTTTCCTTCGGGAATTAAAACAAACTATAAATTAGCTAGCAAAAGCAACAGTCAGAACATTGAATTCTGGTAATAATAATGATCAGTGGCTTTACAACTTTGCACAAAGGGAAGGTGAATGGTTGCGGGTAGATCAAAAGGTTTAGACGGTACCGATGCAAAATTGTTTTACTGATTCCACAGCATTCCAGGGTTCGAAAAACAAAAATGAAGATACCGCTGAGATTAGCACGACGAGACGATCAAAACGGTATACATATATCAGTGGTATGATTGAATTATAAAAATTCGAATTTTCTACTAGCGGAAAATGCAGCAAAAACGTAGGAAAATAAGATCGACGGAGCTAAAGAAGTCCGAATTTGGAAAAACGAAAAATGACGTCTTAGTCAGAAGACGGATTAGAATTTTTCTATGTAAAAATATTTAGGTTTCGAAAACATTTTATTTTCACCGCTTTTGAACTGATTAAATTGAAGTAAATTTACGTGCGAAATAACCTTCATATTTTCGGACGAAAATTTACCAGTTGCTATGTTTAACTAGACGCATTCCAAATATCAAATTTATATTTCAAAATTTTATCGTTTAAAATTTCGCAAAATTTCAATTAATTACGTTATTAAAACAATTAAAATTTACGGGTCGTTACATATATTGTTAATTTATATTTGGCAAAACTCAGCATATACAGTAAATAAATAAATCACAGACACAGAGTATTATAATAATCAGCAGCGGAAACAGATGGATAGTAGTTCATGAAGCTACCATATATATAACAGAATTAAAAACAAGATACAACAAAAGTCTCAAATACAATGGAGTCTCGAATACAAACTGATGATAAGTCTGAACAAACAACTGGATAACTGGAAGCTGAATAGATATAGATGGATCTCCAAGCGAAGCTCCAACTCCAAAGGCGAGTCTCTAATGCTGTGGCACTCAGTCTGACCCGAGCGTAAAGCAAAACACAAAACACTCGAGTCAGGATTAACATTCTTATATCAATAAATCCAACTCAAGTGAAATATCAACTGAAATACAAGTAACTTAAAGGATGTTTGGGATTTCCATCCTCTAAGGATCCGTGGAACTATCTACTATGTAGTAATATACGCTATTATAATATGTCTATAGTAAAGTAAAAAAGTATTAAAATAGCGTTAAGGCGTTACCCATATCGCCCTTAACACATTTTTATATATTTCCATAGTCTATACAGTACCGTAACTCCCCCCGTAAACTGGTACAAAACAAACTCGTAGAAGGCGCTCTAGGGCATGTGAACACGACATACAAGGAAATGCCAGGGTAGATATACCAATTGCACTCCCGGGCTAGTGGTAACGCATAGCAGCTACTACCGCCCACCTCGGACACACTCCCATATCAAAAATCGAGGGGTGGTGTAACAACCCGCATATTTTACGATTATATATTTTAAATGTTTTATTCAAATATAGAATCGTTAATCGAATTAAAGTCCGAAAAACTACTTTTTGTAAACAGTCGAACTAGAACTCGAGACCACCTCCATTGAGTCCAAAATGGCATTTACAACTTTTTTGAGTATAAGCTTCGATATGTTTGGAGTAAGTTGAATTTTGCTATTTTCTAAGTGGGCTTTTGGGTTTGGGTTTAACCCAACTCCTTCTATTACCCTAACTCAGCCCCCTCTTCATCCATTCACTTATTTCATTTTTTACAAACACTCAAGCAAAACTAAAAATGGGGGAAGAGTATAGGAATTAGAAATTTCAAGCCCTAGATTCCATTTGCAAACTCAAGTCTAGCTCCAAACTCTTGGAAAAGCTTTGGTAAGCCTCCTCTTCATCTCCTCCAACTCATTCTCTCTTTAATTTCATAAATTTCCTAAACCTAACTTAGGAAATGTTCTTCTTTTGAGCTTAGATTCAAGCTTCTAGAGTTGAGATTGAAGAGTGGTTGATCCTCATTTGTTTTCAAGCTTCTTCTTCCTTGTTTTTGTGTAAAAGGTGAGATTTTTATCTCACATCTATGTCTATATCTATCTTTGTTGTTAGGTATGAATTCCTAACATCTATTCATGATCATTTGCTTTTGTTTTGAATTGATATGGTTGATTACCAATTTTTGAATTTGAATTCCAATTTTTGTGAAAATCCTACAATGGATGTTTGGATATGTTGTTTGGGGTGTATCGAAGAGCTTATAAGGCCGGGTTGTCGTTTGGTGTAAATCCTTAGTCGCCGTTGCTTGCTCGACCGCTCCCGAATCGATATGGGAATTATGGCCTAGGCAATTGTTGTCTTTACCAGGTGTTCAGATGTCTGGATACCAATGCCAGACGTCTGGTTTTGCCTCCTGGAAAAAAAAAATACACGGCAGAAAAATAAAAAAGGGCGGTGACTAATTTCAGATGTTTGAATTATCGTTCCAGACATATAAAAGGATGTCAGACGTCTGATTTGTGACTTCAGACGTCTGGTTGGTTTTCTGGGATATTTCTAGAAACCAAACCAGACGTCTGGATTTATCCCCAGACGTCAGAAAGGATTTCAAGCGTCTAATTTTAGGCTTCAGACGTCTGGATGGTTTCTGGAATATTTCCAGAAACCAAAACCAAATGTCTGGAACAACCTCTCAGACGTCTGGAAATTCCCAGTTTTGCCTATTTGCCTAATTTTGAGTAAAATTCCAGTGTTAATCGATTTTTGTCGATCCGATTAGTTGTTATCACTATTATCGTCTTTGATGACTTCTATTTATGGATTTTTAGGACTATCCACTTTGATGGATTTGGTATCGATTTCTTTGGATTTAATTCACATCTTCGAATGTGGATTTTGTTGATTGATTGTTTCTATAATCCTTTTTTTTGTAATTTGTCGCTTCTAAATACAAAGGTTTCTATACTAGTAGTAAATACTCAAACTCTTTCATCAAAATGATTTCGACACTATTTTAAATATAAGGCTCTCTTTTAAAACTGTTTTCCAATCTATTAGTATATACAAACCTTTACCTCATTCGTATGAGAAAATCTAATTAAACGGCTTAGCAAAACAAGTGGTATGAAACGCTTGCGTTTACTTCGCCGGTTAATTCTTGGACTTGTTCGATTGAACTCTTGTGACAATTTTCGAGTGGAAATCTACAATTTGTTCGTAAATATTTAAGTTAAGCTAGCGGTTATGGGACATGAAGCTAAACTCTTATATTTATTGGCTTAGTGTAATTCACACTTTTTATTGATCGATGAAGATCATTTTGTGATTTAGACTAGCGATGTGCGATGTCTATTTATTTGTGTGGGGACTACAATCCTCGTTTGTGAAACTTCGGTTCAATTTGGTGGGGTAGCGACCCGTGGTCTTCGGGCCGTTTGTGGAGCTTCGGCTCAAAATTTATGGTTAGCGACCATGGAATAGCGTTCCGTTTGTGATACACGTGTTGGTGAGTTTTCATGCTCCCGTTTGTGATAGGCCTCCCCCTTTTGTGATTTCTGGATTTCTAATTGATGATTTCTAGAATTGGTGTTTCACCAACTTTTGCGATTGGCATTAATATGTTTGCCAATATTTGTAGCTTGGTGAATAAAATAAAGAATATGATATTCTTTTTGGTGCTTTGAGATCTTTGAGATATTGTATGATTTTGTTGTTGTTTAAATCATATTTGTCCTAGTATGACATTATTGTTATCATACGTTCTTATTATATCTCTGCTTTTATCTCATTCGTTTATATGATATTTATAGCTAGACTGATCCGTTTATTATTTTCTTATTAAATAATACTCGGGTCAGACCGAGATGTTACAGGTGCTTCTGCTTGACTCCTTATCTGGGGTCATCTTCTGACCTTTGTCTAACTACATTAGATTTGTAGTTTTTGTTATTATACATTAGAGATGGAGACTCCTTGATGTATAATTATTCTTTTGTCTAGGACTTGTATCTATTCTTTTATGATATTGTGGATCTTATTTGACCACTACTCTGATGTACACTTTTATGTGTTATATTCATATCTGATTCCGCCTTTGTGATATGAATATCTGTGACCGATTTGTGTTATGTTATTTCTATATTTGTTTCTGAAGACTATTTAGTCACTATGTGGTAGCTTTGAGTTTGTATTAGATATGTCGGATTTCCTCCAGAGATGAAACGTAAGTTATATTATCTGACATATCGGTACTCGTACAAAGCAATTGCACAAATGGTCGCTCCTCAACAACCTTATTCTTCGCGCTAGTTGACGGCATTACTCCGTAGTGTCCTTGGCTAACGTGAGTATAGAGGTGGAGCGTCCTAGCTTGGTATCAGAGCCAAACTTCGGAACAATGTAGAATAATCTTGCAATGATCATTGCCATAAGTCTTTCTTAGGAATCGTGCCATAGGATTTAATTCGAGTCTTCGTACCGTTTTATCCTATTTTTCTTTTGTGATGCCATGTTTTATCAATCAAGATTGTTTGATATTTATTCTGAGATTAACCTTTTTCTCTTTTCTTTCTTTCTTAAAGAAAAGAAATGGTTAGACCTGGTCGTCCCAGCGCCGGTCAATCTAGTGCTACTCCCCAGGATGGAGTATTTATGTCTGCTCAGCAGCTTCTTGATCTTGTTAGAAATGCTCAAGCTGCCGGACTTATTCCTGAGCCCACACATCCTAAATCTGGGTTCGCACGCTTGTGAAGTGATTACACAAACTTGGGTGGAAAGCCATTCAAAGGTTCCGAGAGCGTTATAGAAGTCCAGGCTTGGCTTCGAACATGCGATCGCATCTTTTCTCGCATGAATCTTATTGATCTTCATCAAGTCCAAGTGGCTTCTAGTATGCTCCAAGAAAGAGCATTAGACTGGTACGAGCTTTTGACCTCTGAAATTATTGAAGCGGACCTTACTTGGGAGCAATTCTGGGAAAGGTTCGAGTTGAAATTCGTGCCGGAAGCTGAGAAAGTATCTCTAGCTCGACGCTTTATCGACCTTGTTCAAGGTGAATCTTCCATGACCGACTACGTCGCATCTTTTGAATCTCTCTCGAAATATGGGGTTGAATACATTAATACCCCATTGAAGAAAAATCATAGATTTGTTTATGGCTTGAACAAGAGCCTCAAAAAGCCATTACTTCTGAAATTAGAAGTTTCTTTTGATCAGCTTGTTGATATTGCTCTTCGTCTCGAAGAGGCTAATTAAGATAGTGATGCTGAGGTCAAAAAAAACACCAACAAGAAGAGACCTGTTAAATTCAAGCCTAATCCCAACAAAAAGGGAAAGCAAGCAACACCGGTAGAAAATACTCCTACCCCTCGTCGTGGAGAATGTTACAATTGTGGTTCTAAGGACCACTATGCAAACAAGTGCCCGAAGTCTCTTTCTTGCCGCTATTGCAAGAGTTCGGGTCATACTTTATCTTCGTGTTCCAAACTTCAAGGCAAGAAGGAAGGCAAACTAAATGTTGTACAAGCTCCTGCTAATACTTCTCGTGGTCAAGGTATTTCTCATTCTATCCTTGATGGCATTATTATATTTCGGGTTCTTCCTATTCGAGTTCTTTTTGATACGGGTGCATCTCACTCTTTTATATCAAAAGAACTTGTAGATGCTTTGTCTTTGAATGTAATTGGCTTGATGACTTCTTTGAGAATTGCGAATCCAGTTGGTGGATCCGCAACACTCAGTTTACTTTGTAAAGATGTCGAAATTATTTTATGTGATTACTCTTTTCATGCCGATTTGCATGTTATGCGTTATTTAGGTTTCAGAATGATTTTGGGAATGGATTGGCTAAACTGTTATGAAGCCCATATCCTATGTCCTGAGCGGACTATTTATCTTCGGCATCCTTAATCTGTTAAGTAGATTTCTCTTGTTCTGAAAGATCCAGATTCCAATTCGAAAGCATCCTTGTATTCTCTAAATCCTTATGATGACGATAATGATGATGAGGAAGATGTTATTTCTCTCATTCACATTGTTCGTGAATTTCCCGACATATTTGAGCCTGTTTTAGGATTACCACCTAAGCGAGCAATTGAGTTCAGAATTAATATAATCCCCGGAGCTCTACCTATTACTCGTCCTCCTTATCGTATGTCCAATAAAGAAAATAAGGAGATGCGCAAACAATTATCCGAATTGGAAGCGAAGCAATTTATTCAATCTAGTTCTTCTCCATGGGGAGCTTCAGCTATTTTTGTGAAGAAATCTGATGGTACACTTAGGCTTTGCGTTGACTACCGCAAGATTAATGATCTCACCATTAAGAATAAATATCCCTTGCCTCGGATTGATGATTTATTCGATCAGCTTAGTGGTGCTAAAGTCTTTTCACAATTGGACTTAGCAACCGGTTTTCATCAGCTCTGTATTGCAGAGGATAGCATTCCTTTGACATCGTTCCGTACTCATTATGGATCTTATGAATGGCTTGTTATGCCATTTGGTTTGACGAATGCTCCAGCTTATTTCGTCAACCTTATGAATCGAGTTTTCAAAGACTTCCTCGACCGATTTGTTCTCATCTTTATAGATGACATTCTTATTTATTCTAAAACCGAGGAAGAACATGAAAATCATCTTCGGATTGTGTTGGAAACTCTTAGGAGCAACCAATTAAAAGCAAAATTTTCTAAATGCCACTTTTGGCAATCTCGTGTGAAATTTTTGGGGCATATTATTTCTGAATCCGGAATTTCTGTAGATCCTTCAAAGATTGAAGCGATTCAAAATTGGAAGAGACCGGAGAGTGTGATGGAAATTCGTAGCTTTCTCGGATTGGCGGGCTATTACCGTCGGTTCATAAAAGACTTTTCTAAAATTTCCGTGCCCCTTACTAGTTTGACAAAGAAGGGAGTTAAATACATTTGGTCTAACAAATGTGAAGCTGCTTTTCAGAAACTAAAAGAACTCCTTTCCGATGCTCCTATTCTTGTGATTCCCGATGGGAACCAAGACTTTATTGTTTACACCGATGCTAGTCGTGTTGGTTTGGGAGTCGTTCTCATGCAAGGGGAACGTGTTATCGCTTATGCTTCTAGGCAATTAAAACCTACCGAGACTAGATATGCCACTCATGATTTAGAACTCGTGGCTATTGTTTTCGCCCTTAGAATTTGGCATCATTATCTTTTGGGAGAGAAATTTGTTCTCTACACCGATCATAAATCTTTGAAGTATTTATTTTCTCAAAAGGAACTTAATTTGCGTCAACAACGTTGGCTCGAGTTCCTTGCATCTTATGATCTTGATATTCTTTATACTCCCAGAAAGGGAAATCTTGTTGCCGATGCCCTTAGTCGTAAGCAATAAGCGGTTGTTTCCATGATGATATCCGAATGGAATGATCTCGCGACTTTATCCACTTGTGAGATTCGGGATCGTGAATCCAATTCATATTCATCTCTTGTTTTATGTAGCCTTGAGGCTCATCCTTCTCTTTTAGACCGCATTCTGGAAGCTCAAAAGCATGATCCCGAATTGGTTCTTCTTAGCCAAAGTTGTAGGGATAAAATTGATATTGAAGGTTTGAAAGACTTTGATATTGATACTTATGGCGGTATTCGAAAATTTGGTAGACTTATTGTGCCAAATATTATTGATCTTCGTAAAGACATTTTAGAAGATTCTCATCGATCTAAATTTACCATTCATCCCAGTAGTAGTAAAATGTACGCGGACATGAAGCGACTTTATTATTGGGATGGGATAAAATCTGATATTTCTAACTTCGTTAAGCGTTGCATGACTTGCCAACTTGTTAAGGCCGAACATCAAAGGCCCGGTGGGTTGTTGCAACCTTTGGACATTCCTGTTTGGAAGTGGGATCAAATTTCCATGGACTTTATTGACGGTCTTTCCCGTTCTCGTTCGGGTCATGATAGCCTATGGGTGATAGTAGATAGACTTACAAAATCCGCCCATTTTCTTCCCGTTCGGTCCAATCGGACCGTACCTATTTTGGCTAAACTCTTTGTCATGGAAATTGTTAAATTGCATGGAGTTCCTACTTCTATTGTTAGCGATCGTGATCCATTGTTTACTAGTGGATTTTGGAAAGGTCTTAAAAAAGCTTTGGGAACAAAGCTTAATTTTAGCACCGCTTATCATCCTCAGTCCGATGGACAAACCGAGCGTGTGAATCAAACTCTTGAAGATCTTCTTCGTGCTTGTGTTCTTGATTTTGGTGGAAGTTGGGAAGATCATATTTCTCTTGTTGAGTTTTCCTATAATAATAGCTTCCAATCAAGTATTGGTATGACACCTTTCGAGGCACTCTACGGAAGGCCATGCCGATCTCCTTCGTGTTGGCTTGAAGCCGGTGAGAAGCTGGTTTTAGGTCCAGATTTTATTCGTGATGCCATAGAAAAGATCGACCTTATTCGTCTTAGGATGAAAGAAGCTCGAAGTAGACAAAAATCCTATGCCGATAACCGAAGAAGGAAATTAGAATTTTCTGTGGAATATTTTGTGTTTATTCGTGTTTCACCTATGAAGGGTGTTGTGCATTTCAGTCGATCGGGAAAATTAGCACCTCGAAATATTGGTCCATTTCCCATCACTGAACGCCTTGGTTCCGTGGCTTATCGCCTCTTATTACCGACTCAATTTTCTGCTATTCATGACGTGTTTCACGTTTCTCAACTTTGGAAATGCCTTCGAGATTCTGATTCTGTTCTTGAGCCCGGTGTTATTGAAGAAATTGAAGTTTCGCCTAATTTGACTTATGAGCAACATCTTATTCGTATCATTGCTTCGGAAGTTAAACGCCTTCGAAATAAAGATGTTCCTCTTGTGAAAGTTCAATGGTCCTCAAATCCTAAGGATTGCTCTTGGGAATCCAGAGAATTCATCTAGCGAACACATCCGGACTTGCTCTCTCATGCTCCTTAAGGTGAACTTTTATTTCAAATTTCTTCTTTTTGTGTCGATATGCTTTTATTGTTGTTACTTCTTATTTGTTTCTTAAAGATTGCGAGGACGCAATTTCTTTAAGGAGGGGAGTCTGTAACAACCCGCATATTTTACGATTATATATTTTAAATGTTTTATTTAAATATAGAATCGTTAATCGGATTAAAGTCCAAAAAGCTACTTTTTGTAAACAGTCAAACTGGGACTCGAGACCACCTCCATTGAGTCCAAAATGGTGTTTACAACTTTTTTGAGTATAACCTTCGATATGTTTGGAGTAAGTTGAATTTTACTATTTTCTAAGTGGGCTTTTGGGTTTGGGTTTCACCCAACTCCTTCTATTACCCTAACTCAGCCCCCTCTTCATCCATTCACTCATTTCATTTTTTACAAACACTCAAGCAAAACTGAAAATGGGGGAAGAGTATAGGAATTAGAAATTTCAAGCCCTAGATTCCATTTGCAAACTCAAGTCTAGCTCCAAACTCTTGGAAAAGCTTTGGTAAGCCTCCTCTTCATCTCCTCCAACTCATTCTCTCTTTAATTTCATAAATTTCCTAAACCTAACTTAGGAAATGTTCTTCTTTTGAGCTTAGATTCAAGCTTCTAGAGTTGAGATTGAAGAGTGGTTGATCCTCCTTTGTTTTCAAGCTTCTTCTTCCTTGTTTTTTGTGTAAAAGGTGAGATTTTTTTCTCCCATCTATGTCTATATCTATCTTTGTTGTTAGGTATGAATTCCTAACATCTATTCATGATCATTTGCTTTTGTTTTGAATTAATATGGTTGATTACCAATTTTTGAATTTGAAGTCCAATTTTTGTGAAAATCCTACAATGGATGTTTGGATATGTTGTTTGGGGTGTATCGAAGAGCTTATAAGGTCGGGTTGTCATTTGGCGTAAATCCTTAGTCGACGTTGCTTGCTCGATCGCTCCCGAATCGATATGGACATTATGGCCTAGGCAATTGTTGCTTTTACCAGGTGTTCAACCGTCTGGATACCAATGCCAGACGTCTGCTTTTGCCTCCTGGAGAAAAATAATACACGGTAGAAAAATAAAAAGGGCGGTGACTAATTTCAGACGTCTGAATTATCGTTCCAGACTTCTGAAAGGATGTCAAACGTCTGATTTGTGACTTCAAACGTCTGGTTGGTTTTCTGGGATATTTCCAGAAACCAAAACCAGACGTTTGGATTTATCCCCAGACGTCTGAAAGGATTACAGACGTCTGATTTTAGGCTTCAAATGTCTGGATGGTTTTCTGGAATATTTCCAGAAACCAAAACCAGACGTCTGGAACAACCTCTCTGACGTCTGAAAATTCCCAGTTTTGCCTATTTGCCTAATTTTGAGTAAAATTCCAGTGTTAATCGATTTTTGTCGATCCGATTAGTTGTTATCACTATTATCATCTTTGATGACTTCTTTTTATGGATTTTTGGGAATATCCACTTTGATGGATTTGGTATCGATTTCTTTGGATTTAATTCACGTCTTCGAATGTGGATTTTGGTGATTGATTATTTCTACAATCAATTTTTTGTGATTTGTCACTTCTAAATACAAAGGTTTCTATACTAGTAGTAAATACTCAAACTCTTTCATCAAAACGATTTCGACACTATTTTAAATATAAAGCTCTCTTTTAAAACTGTTTTCCAATCTATTAGTATATACAAACCTTTACCTCATTCGTATGAGAAAATCTAATTAAACGGCTTAGCAAAACAAGCGGTATGAAACGCTTGCGTTTACTTCGCCGGTTAATTCTTGGACTTGTTCGATTGAACTCTTGTGATAATTTTCGAGTGGAAATCTACAATTTGTTAGTAAATATTTAAGTTAAGCTAGTGGTTATGGGACATGAAGCTAAACTCTTATATATACTGGCTTAGTGTAATTCACACTTTTTATTGATCGATGAAGATCATTTTGTGATTTAGACTAGCGATGTGCGATGTCTATTTATTTGTGTGGGGACTACAATCCCCGTTTGTGGAACTTCGGTTCAATTTGGCGGGGTAGCGACCCGTGGTCTTTGGGCCGTTTGTGGAGCTTTGGCTCAAAATTTATGGTTAGCGACCATGGAATAGCATTCCGTTTGTGATACACGTGTTGGTGAGTTTTCATGCTCCCGTTTGTGATAGGCCTCCCCATTTTGTGATTTCTGGATTTCTAATTGATGATTTCTAAAATTGGTGTTTCACCAACTTTTGCGATTGGCATTAATATGTTTGCCAATATTTGTAGCTTGGTGAATAAAATAAAGAATATGATATTCTTTTTGGTGCTTTGAGATCTTTGAGGTATTGTATGATTTTGTTGTTGTTTAAATCATATTTGTCCTAGTATGACATTATTGTTATCATACGTTCTTATTATATCTCTGCTTTTATCTCATTCCTTTATCTGATATTTATAGCTAGACTGATCCGTTTATTATTTTCTTATTAAATAATACTCGGGTCAGACCGAGATGTTACAGGTGCTTCTGCTTGACTCCTTATCTGGGATCATCTTCTGACCTTTGTCTAACTACATTAGATTTGTAGTTTTTGTTATTATACATTAGAGATGGAGACTCCTTGATGTATAATTATTCTTTTGTCTAGCACTTGTATCTATTCTTTTGTGATATTGTGGATCTTATTTGACCACTACTTTGATGTACACTTTTATGTGTTATATTCATATCTGATTCCGCCTTTGTGATATGAATATCTGTGACCGATTTTTGTTATGTTATTTCTATATTTGTTTCCGAAGACTATTTAGCCACTGTGTGGTAGCTTTGAGTTTGTATTTGATATGTCGGATTTCCTCCAGAGATGAAATGTAAGTTATATTATGTGACATATCGGTACTCGCACAAAGCAATTGCACAGATGGTCGCTCCTCAACAGCCTTATTCTTCGCGCTAGTTGACGGCATTACTCTGTAGCGTCCTTGGCTAGTGTGAGTATAGAGGTGGGGCGTCACAGGTGCCCACCAAAACAATCACAAAAGCAATAGAATGGTATCGAAGAAATGTGCCTGATCGGAGGAATGACCTCACTTGGCCCGGTATAGCTCCTGATTTTAGTCACATCTAAGCTGACTCACGGGAGTCAGGGTCACGTCATACCATATAGAATCGTTGCCAAACCATCCTACTTCATTTCTGGAATCTCCACCACGTACACGGTTGTTAAAGTGGTTTTCGGTATTGGCAGAGAGTATGACAATATCCGATCCCGGTCTCTTTAACAACCAAACGTTATTATAACACCGTGGTCATTTCAAAATATCATATTCATTTCAAAACCATATCAAATTCGATATCATTATTCACTTTAAATAATATTCATTTCCAGAATCGTAACACTTTCCAAAACTATAACTATTTCGAAATCATAACACTTTTGAAATCATAGCACTTTGGAAATTATAACACTTTGGAAATTATAACGCTTTGAAATCATAACACTTTCCACTCAACAGTTTAGACATAGGAAATAGTATATGTAATAAAATAGATTTTAAAATAAAATAGTTTATATAATAAAATAGTTTATATAGTAAAATAGTTATAAATTAAAAATAGTTTATATTAAAATAATTAGTATATTAAAATAGTTTGAAATGAAATATATTCATAAAGTAAAATATTATATATTAAAATACTTTATATAAAATAAAAATAGTTTCCTCAAATTTCACAAATCGATTCATATCAACTTGAATTCCCAAAATTCAATTAAATTTAATCTCAATTCACCAATTTCAATTCAGTTCAAAACCATTTAAAATTTATATCGATATCAAATACATATATAAACCACAATTTAAACAATTTCAATTTCAATAAATTTCAAAGCTTAATTTCATTTATATTTCAAATTCAACTTTACCATTATTTTATATTGAAAAATTCACTTAGTCTATCCCATATTATTTAAATAAAACCTTAAATTACAGTTTATATAAACTAAATATTCCCTTCAATTTATTTACTTGAAATATTCATTTAATCACTTTAAATCAAAAATCAAGTTATAAATCATATCTATAAAATCTCAAATTTAATAAGTTTCAAATCGGTTTTATTTAAGAAAAAATCAAATAAATTTCAAATAAATTTCCATTTCTCTGTCCAACTCAATTTATTTAAAATTATCATCAAATCTATATTAAAGATATAATATCTTAAAATCGATATTTATTAAAACCACATATATTTCTTTTTAAAACCTTGGAAATCATTTTTCAAAATATATATAGATATAGACCAACGGTGCCTATATATAAGTTTCTATCCTATGGTCAAGTGATACGAATATTTATCATTTCAATCCATAATTTAAATATATACGGGTATATATCTTTTCAACCCGCAATCCTAAATTTAATTAAATGAAAATCTTTTGGGTTTATCATTTCAACCCATAACGATTTTTCCCTTATTCTACAAAATCGTTCGGGTATGTATCATTTCAACCCATAGGGAATTCTATACTAACAAGGAACTTGCAGAGTGATAACAGATATGATAATGAATATAACATATCAACAACAGACATATATCATCAATAAAAATTTAAATAAAATATAAACAATAGGATATGGTGTCATATCCCACAGGTGAACAATTTCAGATAATAGCATATCATATATAGCAATTATAAAATTAACAGTTCAATTTAGCAGCATATTTCAATTGTCGTTTCAATTAAAGTCAAATTTAATAAATATAAGAACGCTAATCGTGAGTGATTGCTCACCTTTCGAGGCTTGATAGATATGACAAAGAAATGAGCTACGAATTCCAAAGCAACTCTAGATGGACACGATTTGATGGTCAAAGCTGATAAATAGGAATTGACGAAATCAAGTCAGAACTGGATCAATGGAGATTAGTTATATAAGTAAATTGATATAGATATAACATATAAAATTATATATATGTATACAAAATCATATTCTAATTTCAACACATTAAAATTTAAATATATATGTGTATTTCAAAATCCATTGTTTCAAATTAAAACACACATATTAAAGATCAACATATATACGTAATAAAGTTTGAAATAAATACTCATATATCTATTCTAACATATAAACTTCATATGCACCAACATGTGCATATATTTGTATAATATATATAATAAAACACATGCAAATTTTTAAAATTAATATTATTACAAACCTATATACATATACTGACATATATATTATATGTTACAGATAACTCAACAGAACGATAGTTATATAACAAATATATATATATATATACAACTCATACATATACTTCAGTTATGACTTTAAGATCCAAAACAATTACAAAGTACACCTCACAATTACTATACGACTCATACATAGGCATATTAAAGAAATAATATACATTACTAAATAAACTAATATATAACACATATGGACTTAGATAATATATATTTGTCAATAGATTCCTGCCAACCAAAACAACATATATTATATCTTATATCTTCCTTTTCTAATATATATATATATAAACATACACTATAATACTTAAAATATAAAGTATGTTGTAACCTATATATATGCTGTAGCATATAGGCACATACAATATACAAACGTATATATATAAACCCATACTCAAGTATACTTGTCGATATGCATATGAACAACCATTTACAAATAGCTTATATAAAATTCATGTATATAAACATATACACGTAAAACAATAAAATATGTATATATTACTATATTACAAATATAACAGACATAATATATATAAAACAACTAACAATATTAATGTATATATAGTAACCACGATATATATATATCGATATGATTATACACTTATACATCGTATAAAAAGACTCCAGTTTAATTATTATATAAACAAACACATATATTAAACAGTAAATTATATATATACACGTCTATAAATAAACCAATATATATAACATATAATAACTAAACTTATATAAACTTCATATATATCATCAGAGCTTATACATATATATATCTATACGAAAACCAAACTTATATATATAAACAAGTATATACTTACGTATGCTAACAGATTAGTATGGTGATGAGCCGGTTCGAGCTCGGCTGGTTGCGTGGGCCAAGAGAGGAGGAGGCGAGATGAAGGTGCGGTTCACGTGGTGGGTTGCGGAAGTAGGCTTGCTTGGGTTCGGTCAGGCAGGGGGTGTTAGGGGGTGACGTGGGGTCCAGGATGATGTAGAGGAGAGTGCCAGGAGGTGGAGGCTGTTCGCTCGGTTAGAGGAATAGGCGGCTACAGGGAAAACAAAGGAGGAGGGAAAGTGTACGATCAACCGAAAATTGGAATGGCGGATCTGATTTCCATGGTGGGTGCTTGGCTTGCTCGTGTAGCCAGTGGGCACGTGGCGGTTGCGAGGAAGGGGGTGGAGATGGTGTTGAGTCGGCAAGTCGGAGCACTGCTCGGGTGAAGGGGAGATGAGTAGCGGAGGTCGGCGCTGTGGCACTGTGTTGCGCTCGACTAGAGAGGGGAGCGGAGTGGTTGAAGAGGAGATGCGACATGGTGGGGAGACGTAGAACAAATGTGAAGAAAAAGGGAGCAGGCAACAGGCTATCATAAAAATGACTTTGATAATAGTAAATTTTCTCTGAGGCAAGCTTAAGGTCAGAAAAAGAAGATGAACGAACCGAAATAAATAAAGAAAGAACAGTGAAATTCCAACGGTCCAGTTGTGATACGTTGGATAATTAAAACAATTTATTGCACGTTTCAGATTTGAAACACACAGGGAAAAATATAAATTCAAAATTTCAGTACCATTACGACGAGCTGTTTCATAGTTACCGTTACGTACCGGATCTCAAATTACAGAAGTGAATATACTGCTGAGATCAGTACGACGAGACGAACAGAACGGTACATAGATATTAAGGATACGATTGAATTATAAAAATTCGATATCGATACCGAAAAATGCTGCAAATCTGCTAGAAATAGGATAAACGGGGCAAAAGCAGTCAAAATTTGAAAAAACGCAATATGACGTCTCACTCAGAAGATGATTTACAAATTTATTGTATAAAAATATTCAGGTATGGAAAACATTTTATTATCATCAATATTAACTGATTTAAATTTAAATATAATTTCACCATAAAATAAACTCCTATATTATCTGATGAAAATTTAACAGTTGCTATGTTTAAATAGACGCATAACAAATATCAAATTTTTATCTCCAAATTCAATTGTTTAAAATTTCAAAAACTTTCAATTAATTACGAAAAATAAACCCATTAAAATTTACGGTTCGTTACAAAGTGTCAATTTGATTCCACACTCTGTGTATGAACAATTAGGCTCGGGTGAGCTCAAACCAACAAAGTCAAGCTTCGATTCGCTGATTGTTCCATTAAGAAGCCTATGAGAGAAATTGAGGACGTGCTCATTAGAGTAGGGCAATTCATATTCCCCGTTGATTTTATCATTCTCGAAACACAACCTGTGACCAACCCTGCGAGTCAAATCCCTTTGATATGGGGCCGACCATTCTTAGCCACCTCAAATGCCTTAATCAATTGTCGCAAAGTTTCGATGAATTTCTTTTGGAAACATGACTTTGGATCTTAACATTTTCAATCTTGAAAACCAATCAAATGAACCTCGCGACCAAACGTTGGAAGTTAGTGCCATTCACAAAAACTTCGAAAATGAGACGATTGACCTTAATGATGAATGCGAGGCCGAATACGAAAGATTGTTTAACGAAATCCCCAATGAGATTGAATACACACTCCTTTTTGAATCGCTTCCAGTTGTGTACGAATCTCAACCTAATTCTTTGATCGAGCAACCCCCAAGGTTGGACCTTAAACCCCTTCCCGATCATCTTAAGTATGCAAACTTAGGTGATAATGAAAAAGTTTCCCATCATAATTTCTGCAACTCTCTCTCTCTCTCTCTTGATCAAGAAACTTCCTTACTTTCAATTCTGTCAAAAAACAAGGAAGCAATTGGATGGTCGATTACCGATATAAAGGGAATTAGTCCCGCTCTTGTTCAACATCTCATCCATTTGATTGACGATGCCAAGCCTGTTCGTGACGCGCAACGAAGGCTTAACCCGAAAATGAAAGATGTGGTGCGTGATGAAGTTCTTAAACTTCTTGACAATGGTATCATATCCCTAATCTCTTCATGGGTTATCCCAATTCACGTTGTATCGAAAAAATCTGGACTTACCGTTGTCAAGAACGATTCAAATGAACTTATTCCAATTCGTACTCAAACGGGTTGGCGTGTTATGCATTGATTACCGAAAACTAAATGCCACAACAGGTAAGGATCACTTCCTTCTTCCTTTTATCGACCAAATGTTCGAACGTTAAGCCAGCCACGAATTCTATTGCATTCTTGATGGTTATTCCGGCTATAACCAAATTCCAATCGCTCCCGAAGATCAGGAGAAGGCAACTTTCACATGTCCCTTTGGCACTTTTACTTATCGACGTATGCCCTTTGGCCTTTGTAATGCTCCTGCTACCTTTCAAAGATGCATGGTCAGCATCTTTTCTAATATGATCGAATGTTTTCTTGAAGTATTTATGGATGATTTTTCAATCCTTGGAAATTCTTTTTCTGAGTGTCTACACCATCTTGAACTTGTTCTTAAATGATGCAAGGATAAACACTTAATGCTAAATTGCAAAAAATGCCACTTTATGGTCACTCAAGGCATAGTCCTTAGACATGTCATTTCAAATAAAGGCATTGAGGTGGATAAAGCGAAAATCGATATCATTGCAAATCTACCCATTCCAAAATCCGTTAAAAACATTCGCTCTTTCCTAGGCCATGCCGGTTTTTATCGATGCTTTGTAAAAGATTTTAGCAAGACTGCTCGACCTCTTACGACTCTTCTTGGAAAAGACATTCCGTTCGACTTTAACTCTGATTGTATCTCTGCTTTTGAACGTCTCAAAAACGAACTTGTTTCTACTCCTGTAATTTGCTCACCGAATTAGGATCTTCCATTTGAAATAATGTGTGACGCTTCGAACTTTGCAGTTGGTGCTGTCTTAGGACAATGCATCAACAAAATTCTTCACGTTATTACTACACTAGTATGACTCTGAACGATGCTCAACTTAACTACACAACCATTGAAAAAGAGCTTCTAGCGGTAGTTTTCGCACTTGAAAAATCCGACAATATTTGATAGGCTCACACATCACTGTTTACACGGATCATTCTGCTCTTTGATATCTTTTCGCTAAAAAGGACGCTAAGTCTCGCTTAATTCGTTGGATCCTTTTACTACAAGAATTTGATCTTACAATCAAGGACAAAAAAGGATCCGACAATATCATAGCCGATCACTTGTCTCGTCTTCCCAACGCACCATCACCTCTACCAATCAATGAAAACTTTCCCGACAAACAACTTCTTCCTATCTCAGTCGATCCGTGGTATGCTAACATAGTGAACTATTTAGTCACTAAAGAAACGCCTTCATTTTGGTCGAAACAAGACAAATATAAATTTATTTCCCAAGTCAAGTACTTCTATTAGGATGATCTGTACTGGTTTAAGTATTGTTCCAACCAAATCATTTGACGTTGCATTCCGGATAATGAAATAAGGAGTGTTCTTTCGTTTTGCCACGATCAAGCGTGCGGTGGACATTTCGATCCTCGAAAAACTACTAAAAAGGTGCTTCAGTGTGGTTTCTATTGGCCTACTCTTTTCAAAGACTCATTCGAATTTTGCAAAACTTGTGATCGTTACCAAATGCTAGGAAGAATTTATAGACGAAATATGATGCCTTTAAACCTCATTCTTACGATTGAAATCTTTGATGTTTGGGGTATCGACTTTATGGCACCTTTTTCCAATTCTTTTGGAAATTTGTATATTCTTCTCGCTATTGATTACGTATCGAAATGGGTCGAAGCCATTCCATGTAAAACCAACGTCCATAGAATTGTTGTGAAATTCCTTAAAGAAAACATCTTTTCGAGGTTCGAAACACCTCGCACAATAATAAGTGATAACGGCACCTATTTTTGCAATCGTTCTTTTGAAACTTTAATGAAGAAATATGCGATAACCCACAAGTTATCCACTCTGTATCACCCTCAAATTTATGGCTAAGTTGAAGTTTCAAATCGTCAAATAAAACAAATCTTGGAGAAAACAGTTAATAAAAATCGAAAAGATTGGTCTCGGAAATTGACCAACGCGCTTTGGGCTTACCGTACTGCTTTAAAACTAGCCTTGGGATGTCCCTATTTCGTTTAGTTTACGGGATTTCCATTTACCTGTTGAAATCGAACACAAAGCATTATGGGAAATAAAGAACTTAAACTTTGATCTCAATAAAGCTGGCGAAAACCGAATACTATAACTCAATGAACTAGAAGAACTTAGGAACGACGCGTATGAAAACGAGAAAATTTATAAAGGAAGAACAAAAGTTTTTCACGACAAGTCAATCCTAAGAAAAATGTTTTCACCAAACCAAAAAGTTCTCTTATATGACTGTAGACTTTACTTATTCCCTGGGAAACTTAAATCGAGATGGACCGGACCATTTGTGGTACAAACTATTTTTCCACATGGTGCCATAGAAATACAAAACCCCATGGATGGATCGATTTTCAAAGTAAACGGTCACCATTTGAAACCTTTCTTGGAATTTCCAAGTAACCAAGAGGAGGAGCTCATGATTCTTCATGAGCCAAGCTACATATAGTATGAAATGCTAACCCTCTTTTGTAAATATGTACATATTTTTCCCCGTTACACTCGTTATATCGTGCATTGACTGCGGGGACATAGTCCAAATTAAGCGTGTGGGGGCGGGGGGAGGAGTCTCATCTTCATTTTTTAATTTTCATGGCATTTATGAATTTTCATTTTCTTTCCAAAACTCAAAATTTCTATAAAAAAAGAAAAAAAAAGATCTCAAAATATTTTCTTTTTAGCATTTTGATTTATTTTTGAAGAAACACTATAGGATAAGTATAAGTTTTGGTTATTAAATTGAAATTTTTGATAATTTATTTGTCTTAACAAAAATAAAAATAAAGTTTGATTACAAGTAACGATGGTTTAACTAGTATATATGAAGGTTCATGGGTGATAAGTATGAAGTATATCCTAATCGAAATCTTTGTTTAATAAGTGGTTGATTTAAAGTAAAGGCGAAACCATTTTAAATCTTTTAAGTTAAGTAATGCCAAGATAATATTGTAAAACTCTCTCTTTAAAAAAACAAAAGGAAAAAAAAGAAAAAATATATATTTTTTGTATATATGTATATATTTTATTAACACCTAGAGTCATGTGTTCATACGCAAGTGTGTACACTCGTCATGCCCTATACCCTTCTCGCGTAAGCCCGAAAGGCAGTGCATAATCGGTATATCTGGCCTCAGTTTATCTGAGTTAAGTGTATGTATATAAAAATATTCTTTCACTAATAACGCCTACAGTCGATAGGTGTACATACATGTGTGTACACTTGCCATGCTCTATATTCCCCTCACGTAAGCCCGAATGGCAGTGCATAGTTGATATATCTAGCCTCAGTTTATCTGAGTTAGCATATGTAAATATTGTTAATATCAATAAAATTTTCAAAAAAAAGAGTGAGTAAGCAATTGAAATCCAAGCACTATTTTGACCTATGTGATTTGACTTGTTAGTCAAAAGAAATAAAAATACCACTTTGAAAAACTTTGATATTGATCTAAGGATATATTTCATAGTTGCACTATGTTATTGACCGAAACAACTAGCCAAACTAGAGTCTAATTGTGATGATTACTTAATTTTTGTTTGAAGTTTGATGAGTAAAGGACTTAAGTTTCTTGATAATGACCAGAACTTATATTTAACTTATTTGTATTGATTTGAAAGTAAATTCTTCATTTGTAAATATTTTCAAAAAACTTGCATCCATCTCTTTGTAAATAAACCTTGCATTTAGGAATTTCTCATGTTGCATTTGGATTTTGTGGGTGGTATCCACTCGTCCTACTAGGGACACCTAGAGGTTTAATGGCTTGTTGCATATGCTTAATGCAATCGTGTTTCCTACGAAAATGGATTTATCTTAGGTTTTCTTTATTCGAGGATGAATAAAAATATAAGTGTGGGGGTATTTGATGTGCATGTAAATGTGCATATATTTACATCCGTATTTAATCTATTTTTATTTAAATAAAGTCATAATTGGGTATTTTTACATGTTTAAAATCAAATTTCAAATATGCTTTCAAGTCATCATTCATACATCAATGTGGGGGTAAAATAGTAATTTTGTGCATGAATTAATTTTGAGAAAATTTCTTTGCATAATTTTTTTATATTATAGGAATTTGTGGATGGAAATATGAAGGTGTCTCATGGAAATATGCATGCACAAGGATGGAAACAAAGGAATGAAGATGAAAATAATTCAAACTCATGCATCATGGAGGACCCCACCTACCCACTTACCTTAGTCTACAATTAGAAGCTAATGCACCAGTTAGTGAAGGTTAAAGTTTCATGCATACTTGATGATGGATTAATTAGAGACTAATGATTACTTGGTGGCCACACTTCCTAAGGAGTATTTTGGGAAGCCCTCTAAAATATGGATTAGGGTTTTGTGCATGTATAAATAGCCCTCTTATGTTCATGTAATGGATCATTTTTTAATTACTTATCATTAGAATGCATGTTGTAGCTTCAAATCAAATGAGAAATAAAATGGCTTCCTAAGTCTCTTTCTTTTTCTACATGCTCTTTTATTTTGTGTTCATTTTTATTTACATGCTTTCTTCATTCTAATGTTAGTATATTAGCTTCCTCTTTTACGCAGTTAGTTTAATTTTATTTTTATGCAAGTAGCTTAGTTCTTTTTTCTATTTTCCTTAGCTCTTACTTTCTTTGCTTTTGTTTAAACGTTGAAATTTACATGTGTTGATATGATAACATAAATAAGGAGCTAAACCCCTTCAATTTAGAGGCAATGAAGCTCTCTAAAATTATGTAAATTCAACATAATTTGTGATTTATGGTCTCTTTCATGCTTCATGAAAAGTGAATGTTGATGTATGTTTATAAAAATGAGTTTGATAGCCTATGTTGTATTTGCAAATAGACTACTCTTACTCAAATATAAACACAATTTACATCATCATTTTACTAATTGGTTTTTGATTTTGAAATTAAAGTAGAATTAAAATTTGATGATCTATGTTACTAAATACAATAGTAAATAGATCATACTTAAAATAGCTTTTGCTTTGACTTCATTTTCATGAGAATTGGTAAGTGGTTTTATGTGTTGTATTATAGTTTGATGGTTTAAGTTATGTTAATTAATAACATAAATAAACCATACTTATGATAAATACATCACTAATTCAATTTAAGATCAAAATAGAGATCATAGATTATTTTTGTGTTGATTTATAAAAATATGAGAGTGGATTTGCCTCTAAATTGTTTTCTAATCTCATATTTTCAATCACCTTTATTCTAGTTTTTTGTTTTACATTTTTAGCTAATCACAACTTCAAATCTTGGTTTAATTTGATTGAATAGGAATTTTAAAATCATTTTTAATTCCCTGCGGATCGAATCGTATTCACCACGCACTAGAATTGTACGTCGTGCGCTTGCGGTATATTTTTATTTAAAAATTTCGGCTATTTTCTAAACCGATAGAAAATTAGTTGTTAAACAGTTTCTCATATCATTTTATCTTATATTTATTTGAAAACATCATGTTTCCAAGCTACTATTTTTTCCAAGCCAATTAATAATGGATGATGTTAAAAAGCGTACTAATGTAATTCTTGGTCTATTATTCCTTTAAAATACACTTGGACAATTTCAATTCAACAACAATTTCACTATACAAGATTTGTATACAATTATCATATAGAATTGTGTACATATTCAAATTTATATGTTAAAAGTATGATAAACCCTTTCAAACTTATGTCTCTTGCATTCCAAAATTAATATGCATGCTTAGTATATAATTCCTATCAAGTAAGGAATACCGATACTGGTGTTTGTATTTGCTGAATACAAATATTATGCCCCGAAAAAATCAGTTATACTTTATCTGATTCGTAATTACATAAACATATGTTTGACCAAGTAACGTTTTATACCATTTTTGGAATTCCCTACATGTGTCGTACGGGTTCGTACTTTAAATAAAATATTTATAAGCTCTCTTTTGAACATAGCCATAAAAGTTAGGGTAAAGACCTAATTTTAAGGCATAATTGCTTAATTTAAGTTAGAAATTTATAACAAATATTATTGGTATTGTTTGATCCATGCATTTCATTGCTGCACACTATAGAAACAATATCAATTTAATGTTGGGTATCTATCCATCAGCACTAACATGTGATGTAGTCAATTTTTACAAACTAAGAGATATGGCTTTAAAGTTTTAGCACTACAGGGAATATGAGTACATTTAATTTCATTCCAGTTTTTCATCGCTAAAATCTATTCACTCGATTAAATACTAATAGCCCAACAACTTATACTCACAACCATAGTTCTAATATTTCCTGCTAATGACATTGCTTGGAATACATATCAATTTGATTGTCGGTCTTTTGTACTATGATCTACACATGATTATTTTAGTATCATGATATTTGGAACCTGACTCGGATTTGTTGTGATGAAAAAAAACTTAACTTATCCTAAAATTATAACTATGGTTACAAATACTAAGTAAATAAATGTATTTTTTTCATTTATTTGCTATAGTTTAACTTTATTATTCATCAATTACCTTAAATTGATTCTATCGTTTTTGTAGTATGGCGAAAAGCGCTATACATATTCCAATCCATAACAGTTTGAGGTTCAAAATTGTGAGTACACTGGTAATTAAAAATGTAATTCTTTGATTCACATTTTTTGAATTTATTAGGTTGTATGATAACTACTAGGTGCATTATCTACAATTGCTTATGAGTCATAACTAATATTACTATCTTTGGATTAATGTCCTAAAGCATTGACTGCATAACACAAATATTGATTCCCAGTTTACAACCCTGCCAATAACGTTTTTTAATGTTTAATAAAATACATACTAATATATTTCCAACAATATATCTAAAAATAATAACAAGATTTATTAAGTCAACTATTATAACAACCTTTCACGACTGATGCTATTTTACAAGAAAAAACATAAACAGTGGGCAACCACGATGGCATAAGTAGCTCTACACAATAATTCTTTTTCTTTTCAAACAATATTTTTCATCCTTATTCTCAAACCATATGGTGTCTAGCTATTGATCTACTTTGGTAAGTTTTGTCCATCATATCAACTGTTCTCAAACCAGATGTTTCAAAATGTGCAATAATGTCCATCATATCAAATATTTTATACATTTATTTGTCATTTTTATTCAAATTAATTTTTTCCTCAGTACTACTGCCAATGGTAAGTTCTGTCATATCTAATACACCTTTACATGGCTTACTTTCTTTTAAGAATACTTAATTAGTTAACTATTATTATTTTCTGTTTGTTGTTGCTATTTCTTCTGATATTTAGAATGGTTAATTTTTAACCTAGTGACGTCTTCTTAATCTTCATCTTATAACTTCGCAGTGTTATCCATATTTCAAAATGTTACAAGTTTGGAAGTTTGGTTGGATTTGTTTCATCCCTATTTTATAATAAGGTAGACTATAGTTATTACTTTTCCTATAGAGAAAAACAAAATTTTGTTCAGTCTCCTTGGTAACTTACTTTTGTCAATTTAACAAAAATGTCAATGGTGCACATTAATTAAAGTATTCTTCCATTTAATAAGTCCAAAAATGTTAATGGCAACTAATAGTACATTTAGTTGGTTGTTAAATTTGTATATTTAAGGCTTATGTTCTCGCATCATCCTATAGCACATTTTTCAGATAAATGTGCAGAAGTTATAAAAAGGACCGGAAATATATGATTGCAATCTTGGAAGTAGAAACCATCTATTCCAAATCAAAAAATAGTCATATATGTACAAAACTATAACCATATGGTTCAGTTAAAGTTGGTGCTAGATTTGTTGCACTATGACTTTATGCAAAAGCAGTCAACCTTTTATACCAGCATATAAAGTTATGGTTCGGTTTAGAGTCAAATTACTAATTTCCCATGTAAACATCACATAATATCTGTTTACCAAAAACTATAAATTGTTCATATATAACCAACAAAACTACATGTTTAGTAATATGAATTGAGTGCTAAATGAGCAATTATATGCCTGTTTTGTTTTGTCAGCATGTATTATCAGTTTGCATGAATTATTAGCATATATAATGCACATGGTTGTAAGTAGTACAAACCAATGTAGCATAACAAGGATCATCCCCATTATTGGTTCCCATAACACACACACACACACACATATGACTGAATTCATGTTTGATTACAACTATTTTATAAAACACTACGTGCATATAATGTGATAAGCGAGAAATTTGACCAACACTTTACTTGCGTTACAAATTCATTTACATTTTTTTCTATATAGAAATGATTATGAATACTTATTATAAAGCTGTTATTTTATTCAATATAACAAATTTTCAAAATAATCCATGTGCGTAGCACAGGTTCGCGCTCGTTATTCATATATAATCCATGACCACTAATTTCAAAGAGAATGGGTCTGGGTATGGCTTGAAATCTTTCTAGGATCCTATATAGTAGTACTATAGATTATGTAGTTTATTCCTTAAACTTACTACAAATATATAGACATCACGACATTTTCAGTTTCATTGCCAAATGGTCAAAATGCAAACACAAATATAGTAGGCACATTAAATTCAAATTCAAACATAAAGCTCTCTAATGTGTTTTATGCTCATTCTTTATTCGTAAATTTACTTTGTGTAAGCAAAATGACCAAAGCATTGAATGTTCAATCGCTTTCTTTCCTAACACTCGCATTTTACACCGCTTGGCAACTAAGAAGATGATTGATTTGACGAGGCAATAATGGTCTCCATATTCTTTCTGCTCCAACAAATAAAGCCCACATTTCCAGTTAATAATGTGACCAATCATCTCAACCTTTGGCATCAAAGACTAGACCATCCCTCTCATTTGCCTATGAAATTTCTAATTTATTATAACTATAGTAATAATCATGATTTTAATAATTTTTGCAATATATGACCATTGGAAAAAAAACCATACTTCCATTTGGTTCTGGTTCCATTAATACTAAGCAAGCATTTGATTCAATTTATGTTGATGCTTGGGATGCTTTCTACATAATTTTTCTTACATGAAAATTTCATTTACTTACCATCGTTGATGATTTTACTTATTATACGTGGATTATTTTATGCATCACAAATCTGAAACACAAAGTTTGCTTAGAAACTTTTTTCTTCTACAAAATACAGTTTTTGTAGAATATGCTAGTATATGATTTTTGTTTGGTGATAATAAACATATATATATATATATATTCATTTAAATGTATTTGTTGTTGTACTATTTTATTTTTCACATAATTAAATAAATATTTGTTGAATAAATTAATAACCCAGGATTCATATTTAAACAAATATTTTATTCAAACAAATATTTTATTACAAATTCAGATAGTACAAATTTGAGCTCACACTACATTTTCACATTTTCAATTACAATACAATTTCAATTACAACACTATTTTCAATTTACAATTTTCACCTCACCACATATTCACTCTCACTCGTGTTTGATCTTCAACTCTGGTCCAGTCTGAATCCGGCATCTAAGCTATCTGCAAAATAAACACTGACACGGTAAAATTGAAAAAAGAAATATTTTGCAGTGCATAATAAAGTGTGTGTTTTGAAAATATTGTTTGCCTCAGTTATTTGGGTTGTTCGTCATCATTTATTTTGAATTCATCTTACACGAACAGCTTGTAACATGCACAGTGTATCACTGTACATGTCACAAGGCCGTGCATACCGATATACACTTGCGTTATAAAATTACAGGGAAAGGTGAGCCAAGGTCAAACCCAACCAAATGGTGGATTCAACTCAGACCAGACTCCAAGTACAAAGCAGAAGGCCTAGACTACAAGACCACATGACAATGCAGCCTAGGCTCAGTTCAACAAACTTGACTCATGTGCACCAAACATATGCAACAAAGTGGACATTGCAACCAAGTGCACAAATCAAAGTGACAAGCATATGAAACTGAGGAGGCAATAACAAAGAGGACAGCAAATCAGTACAATTGAGCTCAAAGCAAATGAAGACCGGACATGAGTATCAACCAGCACAACATACAAAAACCCAGATCAATGAAGATATGAAACCACACACACACACACACATGGATGCAAAGCAATCACAGTTTCAAATTGAAGTGAACCAGACCAAGATCCAGACCACAATGCATTCAATCAGACTTCAAACATACAAACTAAAATCCATGGTGCAACAACACATACTGATTTATACATATGCATATGGTCAGATACAAGGCAATACATGAAGCAACTCAACAAACCAGTGGAGCATGACTTTAACATGAAACTAGACCACTACAAAATGCACAACAACTCCAGCTACAACATGAACTAGCATGGTATACATATGCATATGGACAGAGCAATAGTGGTACAAACTGTGCGTACAAGCAAACAAATGGTTAGGTGCAAAGCAATGGAGCCACAAGTAAATGGCATGAACAAATGCATTCACATAGGTCAACAAGCTTAAACAGGCTCACCAAAACACATATATACATACATATATGTATGAAGACAACAGACCATCAAAACTACATAAACACAGAGACAGACATGGCCAAATAAGATGAACTCAACAAGCAAATGGGTCAAAGACAACATTCATGCATGAACTCAATGAAGCAGTGGACTAACTGGCCAGAGCTACAAACTTATATGTATGCATATATGCAATTATATACATACACATAATAGCAAAAGTATGTAGGCAACAGGATAACTCGGCTAACAGGTTACAAATGCACAAGAACCAGGATCACAAACTCAAATAAATCAAAATTAAAAATGCAACATGAATGAATACAGGTTCAGGTAAACCAGAGAATACAAAAAGCAACATGGAAGAAAATCAAACTTGATGAGTAGTAGCTTCAAACAAAGTCTAGTTTCAACAATGAAATGTCAGTAAAGCAGCAGTGTTTAAAGAAAGAAAATTAAATATGTCAGTAGCAGTTCGAAAATTGCAGTGAAGTCAATCAACATGATGAACAAGTAGCATTGGTCAAGAAATAAAGAAAATCAAGTCATAGAAAATTATCAGATGCAAGATGAAAGTACACGAATCCAACAAGTCAGGAGTTGAACAAGTCGAAGTCAAGTTTTATCTCAAAGTTGGAAAATTCAAAATGCCAAAGTCGTAGGAGCAAAAGAAGGAATCGATTCAAGAAAATTCAAACAACATCAACTAAGAACAAGTCAGTATAATCACCATCGTTCAAGCACAAAGCAACACAAGAGATAAATTCACGAAAAATTCAAACTCAAAAATACGAACGAAAATATAGAGTGTTCGATCCCTATTTAACCCAAATTCATCATTGGCATTTTATGATTCGAGTTCGAGACAAAAATCCAGAGCATACTTTTAAATCGAAACAAATTTGTTACTCGAATCAAAGTCGAGAATTAAAGAGGAAAAATTCACGTACCAACTTAGAGCATCGATTCGATCTCGACTTAATTGAAGCAGCCTTGAACAAGTTAGTCGATCAAAGGAGCATCGAACTAAATTGAGAGCACCAGTAACCGATTCGAGCTTCAATCTTTCAAGCAGCACTTCAAAACAGTCAAAGCCCTAATTTTTGAGAGCAAACAAATGGTCGGCCGAAGTATACAGAAGAAAGGGAGACGTCCTTATTTCTCTTGTGTTATAAATTATAGTGGGCCGGTCTACATTATTTTATTGTTGGGCTTAAGTTTTATTAAATAGGGTTTTGGTTTTATTTTGTTTAGTTTTTATTTTCAGTTGTAATTTTTCTTTTTTAAACTGTGTAACTTTCTAGTTGTGTGACTATATTACGAACTACGGTGGTGTAGTTCAAGAATTCGCAACTCAGTGGCTGAGTTGTTGCAGGGTTTTGAGCGTAGAGTTAGGTTAGTCATTAGCGGGTGTCGCAAGTTTAAGTGTGTAAGCGTTCGACTACTTAATTTCTAGTAGAAACCTTGGGGGCAGCACGTAAGCAAGGTTTGCCAAAGCTGGGTAAATCTGTGTGTGATCTCTACTGCATTATATTCTGCTGTTTTCTGTTATTGTTTTTATTTCCGCATTAATTTTTATTACTTTTAGTATCACCCTATTCACCTCCCCTTTAGGGTGAAAACGATCCTACAAGTGGTATCAGAGCAAGGTTAATAGCATAGATGTCTAACCCTAGTTGCAAATCTAGCGAGAGTCAGTCCAGCTTTATTCCCCCTGTTTCTGATGGAACAGATTTTTTTAATTAAAAATTAAAAATGGAATTTTATTTAAAATCTTTTAATTTTGAATGTTGGGATATTATTGAAAATGTGTGTGATATAGTAGACAAGAAAAATACTTCGATTAATGCTCTTGCTATGCATATACTATATTCTCATATTAATCAAGATAATTTTAACTTTATCTATCATTGTGAAAGTGCACAGGAAATCTGGAATACGTTTGATGCAATATATGGTGCAAAAGTCAACAACGGTGAGAAATCCTCCACAATCGACTTAGTTAAAGGAATGTGCTTGACAGGATTTGCAAAAGACAACAGTGATGAAGATTCAATAGCCGATGAGATAAGTGATCTTTCATTCAATGATTTAGTTCTCTTGTGCCGAAAATTAATTGAAAATAATGAAGCTCTTGATATAAAAAATAATAAGTTGAAAAGGGAACAGTCTAAACTGCGTCAGAAAAATAATGATTTGGAAAATGAGCCTAAAAATAATAAGAAAAATAAAAATTCTAATTGTAAAAGGTATTTGGACTATGAAAAAGAATTTTCCTGTTTTCATGGAAACTTTCAAAAGTTAGAAAACAAAATTTTAATTCGGGAGAAAAACAAAACTGAGTTGATTTGTAAAAATAATATTTTGCAAAAAGAGTTGGAGAGTTTTAAGAGGTTGGAAAGTTCTAAATGTGCGATTTTTGAAAAGAAATTAAATGAGGTCAACGAAAATTTCAAAACCCTTGAAAAAGAAAATGTGATTTTGAGCAAATCTGAAATTATTCGATTAAATCACGAGTTTGAAAAGGAGATTGAAAAATCAAGGATTTTGAAAAAATTGAATTTAAAAAACTCCAACTCTTTGAAACTGAGATGCTAGAAATTGAGACTAAAATTAGAGAGCTTGAAAATGAAATATGAGCTTGAAAATGAATAATTTTGAAAGAGAAATAGTATCGTTAGTTGTCATTCGAATTTAATAAATGAAAATAAACTTTTAAAATCTAAAGTTAATAAACTTGAGTTGATTGCTCGAAATTTTTTCCCTAAAGAAAAATCATTTAATATGCTCTTATAAAATCAACTCTTCGCGAATAAAAGGAAAGAACTTGGATTTGCGAAAATGTCAAAATATGAACAAACGACTAATAACACTGTCAAGGGGAAAAGTGTGATACCCAAATGCGTAAAGTGTGGAAATATTGGTCATGGCAAGAATAATTGTCAAAATATATACAAACACAAAACCGTTAAACAAATATGGATTCCAAAAGGTACGAATATAAATGGTATGAAATTTAAACAAATTTGGATTCCCAAGGGTACAATTGTAGATGCTAACAGTTTGTTATATAGACAAATTTGGGTACCAAAGATTTCAATAGATAATAATTGTAACAACCCGAGATCTCGCAATTATCTGGTCATCGTCAAATGACGATTAAAATCGTTGGTTAATTGCTATTGCAGTTTGAATCGATCTGAATTCTTTTGTAAATTTTGTAAAGATTGTAGCGGGCCTTAAAGAAAAACAATAATGTGGCCCATACTTGTTTCTGCCGTGTTATCTAACTAAAGAAACTCGTCCCCTTTTACCCAAAAATTCATTTTTCTTCTTTTCGTTCGATAACCCTAGAGAAAACGTATGAGGGGAAAAACAATGGCGGCTCGATCGAAGTCTCGTTCGTCCCTCCTTTTCAAATTAGGGCTCCAGATGGTATTCATTTGCTTTCGAGAGGTCACGACGTCAACTCCGTCAGGTCACTCGCGGCTGTCTCTTCGAAGAAGGTGAGTGCTCACAACTCACCTCTAATTCAAACTTTGTTATGGCAGTTCGATTTTCGTTTGTTGTTGGGATCTCTGATTTGGCTCGACTCTTTGATACTTGCGGCATTATTCTTGTTTTGAACTGTATACTATCTTGTTATATGGTTTCGTGTTGTTCGTTTTCGTGTCCATCACTGTTTCGAGTTTGATTTCGATGATTTTGATCTTGCCTCTGTGGTCTCGGCTGTTGCCTTGTTTTCCGTTCGTACAAAATTTTAATCTAAAAACTCCAATTCATTTTAACTCGGCCACTTCAATCTGTGAAATTGTTTTGTTGAGAAAAATGATCCTCTGGTTCACTTGTTTCAATTCCTGGCAATTGTATTTATGTTGACTTCGGCCATCACCATTTGTGTCCACCTGGAATTGTTTGATTTTGTTAAAACATGGCTATGGTTACTTGGTTACTATTCACTTGCTACACCTGTAGCATGATCACGGTTTTCCTTTCTGGTTTATATTGTGGTTCCTTCGAGTTGTATTTTTGAAAATTACAATTTGAGGGTTTGTGACACTGCTTACTTGAATGACTTCTTGTATTTTACTTGCACTATATGTAGTTGACTTCGGGTTTCCGTTTGGATTTATTGATGATGTTGATTCTTTAGAGACTCCGATCTTGACTTCGGGTAGCACTTGAGTATTGCCACTGTTTTGTTCGAATTTAGCTTTGACTTATCGAACCATGTATATATTGGTAGTTGGCTTTGACTCAACTTGATACGTGTAGTTGTTTTCACAATACATGTATAGGTTGTACCGTTGTTATCCCTGTTTCATATCTACACTTCATCTTTTGAGCGCATACAGTAGTGTTGATTTCATTGAAGTCTTATTCTTGTTGGGTTTGGGTTCTACTGTGGTACACTTTGTTTTGCTTAGTTTCTGTTTGTCTCAGCGTTTCATTTGTTACCCATAAATAGTTGTACTGCACGGTCATATGACCATTTGGTTGAGACGTTGCATTGTTGAGATTGAGTTGTATTGTCCAATTCAACTCACTGTTGCATACAGGTTGATTTCATTGTAGTGTTGCAATCATTAACTCATGCTATTAGTTGGTTTTGACTGTGGCTTCATTCTGGAAAAGCATTGTACTTCAATTGTCTCACTTGTTCGAACCATTTCAGATGCACTTTATTATACGGATACACTCGAGCGTTGCCTCGGTTATGATTTTGATTTGAGGTCACTACTTTTCATTCTTTGCTTGATATTGCCTTTATCATGATAATATTCCCACTGCTGCATTGATTTAGAGGCTGCAGTATTATTGTCTGCTGCATCCCCGGAGATATGTTATTCACGTGCATTGCCTTCATACCTAGGTTGTCTGGTTTCAATATTTTGGCATTGAGTCACATGTAGTATTCATGTGCATTGATGTTGGCTTTTGTCACTTGAAATAAAAGCTGCTGTTGGACTTTGGGTTTTGATTTGGGTTTTTACTGACCTGTACACATGTGTTTGCTTGCATCCATATTGTCGCTGTGTCTAGTATGATATAGTTGCATCTGAGCCGTTCTACCGCCTTTGTTCTCGAGTCCGACACTTGCGTTGCCCAGTTTCATTTAGTGGTTCACTAGTCTGCATTTGCTAGTGAGGTTGAACTTGGTCTTGTTTCTCCATTTAGTCTTGCTGCAGTTGCTAGTTTGAGTTCTGATGCCTCTTGCACATGCTCTTTGATGTAGTGGCGAGGCAGTACACGCGTGCGTGTACTGCAGCCCTGGCAGGATCGACAGATTTAGTTGATATTTCGATTGTTAAATTATTTCGTTGGTTCAATTAAATAATTTGAGGTTGTATTCTGAAGTGGTTCATTTTGATTTGAGTTAGGTCCGTTGGCTTTTGGATTCATTGATCTTCTGAGTATTTTATAGACTGTATTGGCGAGGCAGTACACGTTAGCGTGTACTGCAGCCAATCAGCATTGTTGATTTTAAATTGACATTTCAATTGTTTAATTGATTTGGATTGCTGAGTTGTTGCTTAACACTGGTTAGTGCTATATCTGCCGTTATCCGATTCTTTTATCGAGGAGTCGGATATACGAGATTTCTGAGACTGTCGTCTATTTGATGTTGATTACTATTGCTTCTATGCACTAATAACTGAGTTTGAAATAGACTGACCCGTGTATTATTTTCTTTTGAATGTAATACTCGGGTCAGACCCGAGTTATTTCAGGTTGTAGATTTTCTTCTTTGAGTTACTGTTCAGGATATGAAGACTTTTCACATCTTCGGAAGTTGTCGGTGTCATTTTGTAGTAGTTGTATCATATGTATTGTGTCAACTATGTATTAACTGACATCAGTTATATATATATATATATATATATGAGACTTTTGTTTTTATCTGTGTTCCGCATTTATATTATCTGTGTTATTGTTATATCTAATGTCCTAAACTATTATGAACCGTCGTAGTTCGTTTTATACTAGAATTGGGTGTGTCGATGGGAGTAAATAAATAATAGAAGAAAAAAATAAAAAGAATGTACCACTCCTATCGAGGTAACCAATATTAGTGTAAGGCCAATTACGGATGGTCGCTCCTATCCAGCCTTATTCTTCGTAATAATAGACAGTATTTCCTTTAATACTCTTTGTTATTATGAGCATAGAGGTGGGGCGTCATAGTTGGTATCAGAGCGAGGTTTATGGACATAATATAAAACATAACTTAGATGGAACATATGTTACAACTATTAGTAATGTTTTATTTGTGATTTGAGTCAAAACTAAAGTTTTGAAATTTCGATGAAATTTTTAAATATCTTTATTTAAAAATAAAAGGTGAATTTGTGTTCTGATGATTTAATTGATTTGAGTACTGTTTATCAAAGTGCGCAGCGGAAACAGTGAAACTGTCTTCGCTGAGTACAACTGATAATCTATTTGATTCAGAAATTGAAATAAATTTCATTGGTTGTTTACATAGCTGTGATTATTTTGTTTCTTTGAGAATTTCGAATCCGAATTGAGGATTCGAAGAAATTACATTTATGTGATTTTTGTCGAAATTTCCGTTGGCTTTCTTTTGTACTAATCATCTATTGATTAGATTTTTGCTGTTTTGAATTATCTTCATTGAAGACACATTTGAATGATTTCTTTGTTCATTTTGTAGTACGTGCAAAAATTTGAATTGCACGTTATTGCATTTATTTTACGTTGAACCGATGCTTGGTTATGAAACGTAATTGTTGCCGTTATTTTTATAACGGGATTTTACACCAATGCTATATTTTGAAGTACGGTGTTTTGTGGCATTTTGATGAATGAAAATTCACTGATACTACATTTTGATGTAAATTGTTTTGATGTGATTTTGACGTTTTAAAATTACTGTCGCTTTGGCTTCAGTAACCGTCATGTTTTAAAAGTGGATTTTCAAGCGGTTATTCCGCAATGCTGAGTTTGAGATACGATTTTTCGGTATTTTGAGAAGTACAATTTCCTTATCGAAATTGTTACTGATTTGCTGCTTTAATCACGTGATTGGAAAATCGTTTTAAAATGAAAATTGTTTTATAAAATTTTAGCAGTTTGCGTTTTCAAAAGAATGAGAAAGCGACTTAAACGATTCAGCAAAATCGAGGATTATGACCCCTTTCTTTTACTGTTTCGCTTAACTCCGGACTTGTTCAGTTGAGAATGCGAATTGTTATTTTTACAAAATAAATAAAATTGTTTTCAAAAATTTTACAGTTTGCGATTTCAAAAGAATGAGGAAGCGATTTAAACGTTTCAGCAAAATCGAGGACTATGACCCCTTTCTTTTACTGATTCGCTTAATTCCGGACTTGTCCGTTTGAGAATGTAAAGTGTATTTTTACAAAATACACAATTTTGCACTTTCAAGGAAACGATGAAGAGATTTAAACGATTTAGCAAAAGTGCGGAGTATGGAACCACACTTTTACTATTTCGGTTAATTCCGGACTCGTTAATTGAATATCTGTTGTTTTGATGATTTTGATGAATTTTACACTTTCAAGGAAACGACGAAGAAAATTAAACAATTTAGTAAAACTTGTGGTTATGGGACATGTGCGTTTACTATTTTGGTTAATTCCGGACTCGTTAATTGAAATATTTTGATGCTTTCGTGTGCTTTCGAGCCACTATGTTGGACCTTCGGGTCATATGTTGGACCTTCGGGTCAATACCAGTACTAGACTTTCGGGTCATTTGTTGGACCTTCGGGTCATTTGTTGGGCGCCAAAATTATGTTGAGTACTTGGTAGGCTTCGGCCATTTGTTGATGCACGTGCGGCGAATTAAAAACTCGCCATCTGATGGGATCGATCCAAGCTTTTATGTTGATTTTCTAGTCTTCTTAATTGATTTCTAGATATTTGTTGTTTCCAATTATCTGCAGGTAATTGGATATTTGTTGATATGAGTTCTGATTATCATTTTTGATAATCGGATATTTGTTGTTTCTAATTATCGCTTGTGATAATTAGATAATTGTTGATATGAGTTCTGATTATCGTTTTTGATAATCGGATATTTGTTGTTTCTAATTATCGCTTGTGATAATTAGATATTTGTTGATATGAGTTCTGATTATCGTTTTTGATAATCGGATATTTGTTGTTTCTAATTATCGCTTGTGATAATTGGATATTTGTTGATATGAGTTCTGATTATCGTTTTTGATAATAAGATATTTGTTGTTTCCAATTATCACTTGGGATAATTAGATATTTGTTGATATGGGTTCTGATTATCGTTTTCGATAATCGGATATTTGTTGCTTTTAATTATCGTTTTAGATAATTAAATATTTGTTGATTTTAGATTTAATTATCGCTTTAGATAATTAAATATTTGTTGATTTTAGATTTAATTATCGCCTGAGATAATTAAATATTTGTTGATTTTAGATTTAATTATCGCTTGAGATAATTAAATATTTGTTGATTTGAGATTTAATTATCATCTTTGATAATTAAATATTTGTTGATTTTAGATTTAATTATCGCTTTAGATAATTAAATATTTGTTGATTTTAGATTTAATTATCGCTTTAGATAATTAAATATTTGTTGATTTTAGATTTAATTATCGCCTGAGATAATTAAATATTTGTTGATTTTAGATTTAATTATCGCCTGAGATAATTAAATATTTGTTGATTTTAGATTTAATTATCGCTTGAGATAATTAAATATTTGTTGATATGAGATTTAATTATCGCTTGTGATAATTAAATATTTGATGATTTGATATTTAATTATCGCTTGTGATAATTAAATATTTGATGATTTGAGATTTAATTATCGCTTTAGATAGTTAAATATTTGTTGTTTTGAGATTTAATTATCGCTTTAGATAATCAAATATTTTCTGATTGGAATTTAATTATCGCTTTAGATAATTAAATATTGTTGAATTTGAAAATTTGATTATCGCTCGAGATAATCAAATATTGGTTGAATTTGAAATTTGATTATCGCTTGAGATAATCAAATATTTATTGAATTTGAAATTTGATTATCGCTTGAGATAATCAAATAATTGTTGAATTTGAAAATTTGGTTATCGCTTGAGATAATCAAATAATTGTTGAATTTGAAAATTTGGTTATCGTTTACGATAATCGAATATTTGTTGAATTTGAAATTTTGATTATCGTTTTTGATAATCGAATATTTATTGATTTGAGATTTGATTATCGTTTTTGATAATCGAATATTTGTGATTTGAAATTTGACTATCGTTTTTGATAATCAAATATTTGTTAATTTAAAAGTTGATTACCGTTTGTGGTAATTAAATAATTGTTGATTTTATTGAATTGCTATTTTCTATCTATCTTTATAATAGTTAGAGTTTGTTGATTATGGAATTTGTGTTTTCTAGTTATTTGTTGGATAACTAGATATTTGCAGTTTGCGATTTGTGGTTTGCGTTTCATAATTATCTTTGTTGATAATTAGATTTGTTGTTTTCTAATTATCGTATCGATAATTAGATATTGCTGTTTTGTGATTTCTGTATCTCTGAATATCTAATTGGTAATTTGATACTGTTGATGATTGCATTTATTCAACTTTGTTGTTTTCTGATTGTCTACTTGATAATTAGATTTTGTTGAAAATTGTGAATTTCTTTTATGAAATTAAAGGTTTTCTTTGGCCTTTGAATACTCGATTTTTATTTTTCTAGCTTAACCAGTTTTTGTTAGAAAAGTACTTGTTATTGACGACCTTAATTATGAAAATTGCGGGGACGCAATTTTTATAAGGAGGGGAGTCTGTAACAACCCGAGATCTCGCAATTATCTGGTCATCGTCAAATGACGATTAAAATCGTTGGTTAATTGCTATTGCAGTTTGAATCGATCTGAATTCTTTTGTAAATTTTGTAAAGATTGTAGCGGGCCTTAAAGAAAAACAATAATGTGGCCCATACTTGTTTCTGCCGTGTTATCTAACTAAAGAAACTCGTCCCCTTTTACCCAAAAATTCATTTTTCTTCTTTTCGTTCGATAACCCTAGAGAAAACGTATGAGGGGAAAAACAATGGCGGCTCGATCGAAGTCTCGTTCGTCCCTCCTTTTCAAATTAGGGCTCCAGATGGTATTCATTTGCTTTCGAGAGGTCACGACGTCAACTCCGTCAGGTCACTCGCGGCTGTCTCTTCGAAGAAGGTGAGTGCTCACAACTCACCTCTAATTCAAACTTTGTTATGGCAGTTCGATTTTCGTTTGTTGTTGGGATCTCTGATTTGGCTCGACTCTTTGATACTTGCGGCATTATTCTTGTTTTGAACTGTATACTATCTTGTTATATGGTTTCGTGTTGTTCGTTTTCGTGTCCATCACTGTTTCGAGTTTGATTTCGATGATTTTGATCTTGCCTCTGTGGTCTCGGCTGTTGCCTTGTTTTCCGTTCGTACAAAATTTTAATCTAAAAACTCCAATTCATTTTAACTCGGCCACTTCAATCTGTGAAATTGTTTTGTTGAGAAAAATGATCCTCTGGTTCACTTGTTTCAATTCCTGGCAATTGTATTTATGTTGACTTCGGCCATCACCATTTGTGTCCACCTGGAATTGTTTGATTTTGTTAAAACATGGCTATGGTTACTTGGTTACTATTCACTTGCTACACCTGTAGCATGATCACGGTTTTCCTTTCTGGTTTATATTGTGGTTCCTTCGAGTTGTATTTTTGAAAATTACAATTTGAGGGTTTGTGACACTGCTTACTTGAATGACTTCTTGTATTTTACTTGCACTATATGTAGTTGACTTCGGGTTTCCGTTTGGATTTATTGATGATGTTGATTCTTTAGAGACTCCGATCTTGACTTCGGGTAGCACTTGAGTATTGCCACTGTTTTGTTCGAATTTAGCTTTGACTTATCGAACCATGTATATATTGGTAGTTGGCTTTGACTCAACTTGATACGTGTAGTTGTTTTCACAATACATGTATAGGTTGTACCGTTGTTATCCCTGTTTCATATCTACACTTCATCTTTTGAGCGCATACAGTAGTGTTGATTTCATTGAAGTCTTATTCTTGTTGGGTTTGGGTTCTACTGTGGTACACTTTGTTTTGCTTAGTTTCTGTTTGTCTCGGCGTTTCATTTGTTACCCATAAATAGTTGTACTGCACGGTCATATGACCATTTGGTTGAGACGTTGCATTGTTGAGATTGAGTTGTATTGTCCAATTCAACTCACTGTTGCATACAGGTTGATTTCATTGTAGTGTTGCAATCATTAACTCATGCTATTAGTTGGTTTTGACTGTGGCTTCATTCTGGAAAAGCATTGTACTTCAATTGTCTCACTTGTTCGAACCATTTCAGATGCACTTTATTATACGGATACACTCGAGCGTTGCCTCGGTTATGATTTTGATTTGAGGTCACTACTTTTCATTCTTTGCTTGATATTGCCTTTATCATGATAATATTCCCACTGCTGCATTGATTTAGAGGCTGCAGTATTATTGTCTGCTGCATCCCCGGAGATATGTTATTCACGTGCATTGCCTTCATACCTAGGTTGTCTGGTTTCAATATTTTGGCATTGAGTCACATGTAGTATTCATATGCATTGATGTTGGCTTTTGTCACTTGAAATAAAAGCTGCTGTTGGACTTTGGGTTTTGATTTGGGTTTTTACTGACCTGTACACATGTGTTTGCTTGCATCCATATTGTCGCTGTGTCTAGTATGATATAGTTGCATCTGAGCCGTTCTACCGCCTTTGTTCTCGAGTCCGACACTTGCGTTGCCCAGTTTCATTTAGTGGTTCACTAGTCTGCATTTGCTAGTGAGGTTGAACTTGGTCTTGTTTCTCAATTTAGTCTTGCTGCAGTTGCTAGTTTGAGTTCTATTGCCTCTTGCACATGCTCTTTGATGTAGTGGCGAGGCAGTACACGCGTGCGTGTACTGCAGCCCTGGCAGGATCGACAGATTTAGTTGATATTTCGATTGTTAAATTATTTCGTTGGTTCAATTAAATAATTTGAGGTTGTATTCTGAAGTGGTTCATTTTGATTTGAGTTAGGTCCGTTGGCTTTTGGATTCATTGATCTTCTGAGTATTTTATAGACTGTATTGGCGAGGCGGTACACGTTAGCGTGTACTGCAGCCAATCAGCATTGTTGATTTTAAATTGACATTTCAATTGTTTAATTGATTTGGATTGCTGAGTTGTTGCTTAACACTGGTTAGTGCTATATCTGCCGTTATCCGATTCTTTTATCGAGGAGTCGGATATACGAGATTTCTGAGACTGTCGTCTATTTGATGTTGATTACTATTGCTTCTATGCACTAATAACTGAGTTTGAAATAGACTGACCCGTGTATTATTTTCTTTTGAATGTAATACTCGGGTCAGACCCGAGTTATTTCAGGTTGTAGATTTTCTTCTTTGAGTTGCTGTTCAGGATATGAAGACTTTTCACATCTTCGGAAGTTGTCGGTGTCATTTTGTAGTAGTTGTATCATATGTATTGTGTCAACTATGTATTAACTGACATCAGTTATATATATATATATGAGACTTTTGTTTTTATCTGTGTTCCGCATTTATATTATCTGTGTTATTGTTATATCTAATGTCCTAAACTATTATGAACCGTCGTAGTTCGTTTTATACTAGAATTGGGTGTGTCGATGGGAGTAAATAAATAATAGAAGAAAAAAATAAAAAGAATGTACCACTCCTATCGAGGTAACCAATATTAGTGTAAGGCCAATTACGGATGGTCGCTCCTATCCAGCCTTATTCTTCGTAATAATAGACAGTATTTCCTTTAATACTCTTTGTTATTATGAGCATAGAGGTGGGGCGTCACAATAATAGTGGTCCTAATCCTTAGTTAGACCACTTGCCTTCTCCAAAATTTAGACACATAAGTGGGCTAAGGAATAAATTTGATGGATATAGATTTCGAGTTGTTCTAGGTGATTGATAAACTAAAATTTAAATGTTCATTAGCCTATAAAGATTAGATAGAGATCATCGCATTTCGGATATCACGGAATCGAAGGAAAGTGAGGTATGATCTCTTAACTCAATTTTGTTCACATATTGTTAATTATGTTTTCATCGACATTGTTGAAGTATTTCTTCCATATCTTGACTTTGATTTTTGAAATTCTTAAAGTTCTAGAAAGCTAACCGATAATGCTACAACTTTTCTGTTTTTAGCTTTTATTGATTCACTTTGGAATGTCATGAAAAACTGCTTTGACGATTTTTTTTGAATGTGTGTTTTTGCTCAATATAGATTACTTTACTTGTGCTTGATATAAATGGACGTGCTTAAAATTAAAAAAAAAACAATTCAAGTGTTGAGGAGTACACGTTTTTCTTATATACCACCATATATCATCATAAATACCTCAAAAACAAGTGGTATCTGATATCATCTCATGTTGAAATCATTTATGCAATTATTTAATTATTTATATTGATTTTCAACTAGAAGTCATTTTCACAAAACCCCCTTACAGAAAATTGATTTTCGCTTATTTTAATTTTTGAAACTTGGGTTTTCATCATGCTAAAAATACTCTAGTTTAATTCAGTAAGAGATGTACTCTAAAAAAGATAATCATTGACTAATTGATTCTTTTGGAACTCATCAAAATTATTATAGTGCTTGAAAAGTGATGGATAGTGATTAAAATATATTTCATAACAAGAGGAAGTATAATTTTATAATTTCATGAAAATTAAACAAATTTTTATAATATTTTTAGATTAGTTCTTATTCCATGATCATTTTCATCACTTTCACCTTTCTGTCAATCCATACATCATAATATAGTGTACAGAATCTGGTATTTCAAAATAAAGAAATATTTTTTTGTAAAATAATTATATCCTAAAGTATTCACTCTCATTTAAAAGTCCTCGCGGTTATGCTTGGATGAGTTACTTGAATTTCTATATATGGGCTTCCATTCTCATTTAAAAGTCCTTGCAGTTATGCATGGATGGGACGCATATAAGAAAGGGATAAATATCAAGTATATTATAATCTCATTTAAAAGTCCTCAAGGTTATGCATGGTTAAGAAATACTTGACATATTTTTTTTAAAAAAAAGTAGGGTAACTACTAACCTCATTTAAAAGTCCTAACGGTTATGTATGGTTAGTAAGTGCTTCACATTTTTTTGTATAATATTTGAAAAGAGAAAATGCACAAATTACTCCTTTATTGAAAATATCAAACTCTTGTCACTATATAAAATTCCATAATCCTACCATTTCTCTAAAGTGGAGTTTGTTTCTAATTAATAAAATATTATGATTTTTGTTTGATTAATTAAAATTTGAAATTAATATTTCCCTCTTGATTTGATTTTATATTTTTAATCAAAATCATAGCTATTTTAATTACTATTATTATTTTTGATGATAGCAAAAGGGGGAGAGAGATTAAGGTTTTGATTTTTGAGCGATATCCTTACTAATATTCAAGAGTGTTTTTATTCAAAGTTATTTTAAATTAATTTTTCAATTTTAACTACACGCATCTGTGTAGGGGGAGTTTTGTTGTAGGGTTAGAATTCAAATAGGGGGAGCTCATGGAATTCATCAAGACCAAATACATTTAATAGGGTCAAAATCTTAATATATGTTTGTTATCATTAAAAGGGGGAGATTGTAGAATATGCTAGTATATGATTTTTGTTTGATGATAATAAACATATATATATTCGTTTAAATGTATTTATTGTTGTACTATTTTATTTTTCACATAATTAAATAAATATTTGTTGAATAAAATAAATAACCCAGAATTCATATTTAAACAAATATTTTATTCAAACAAATATTTTATTACAAATTCAAATAGTACAAATTTGAGCTCACACTACATTTTCACATTTTCAATTACAATACAATTTCAATTAAACACAATTTTCAATTATAATTTTCACCTCACTACATATTCACTCTCACTCATGTTTGATCTTCAACTCTGGTCCAGTATGAATCCAGCATCTGAGCTATCTGCAAAATAAACACTGACATAGTAAAATTGAAAAAGAAAATATTTTGCAGTGCATAATAAAGTGTGTGTTTTGAAAATATTGTTTTCCTCGATTATTTGGGTTGTTCATCATCATTTATTTTTAATTCATCTTACACGAACAGCTTGTAACATGCATGGTGTATCACTGTACATGTCGCAAGGCCGTGCACACTGATATACACTTGCGTGATAAAATTACAGGGACAGGTGAGCACAAGGTCAAACCCAAACAAATGGTGGATTCAACTCAGACCAGACCCCAAGTACAAAGCAGTAGGCCTAGACTAAAAGACCACATGACAATGCAGCCTAGACTCAGTTCAACAAACTTGACTCATGTGCACCAAACATATGTGTAACGCCCCACCTCTATGCTTACAATAACAAAGAGTATTAAAAGGAAATACCATCTGCAATTATGAAGAATAAGGCTGGGTAGGAGCGGCCATCCGTAGTTAGGCCTTACACTAGTATTGGTTATCTCGATAGGAGTGGTATATATATTTATTTACTCCCATCGGCATATTCAATTCCAGTACAAAATGAACTACGATGGTTCATAATAGTTCAGGACAACATATATAATAATAGCACAGATAAGCTAAACACAGAACCCAGATAATATAAAATCTCATATATAACTGAAGTCAGTTACAATACATGTGATTCAACTAAAAATGTCGACACTGGAAGTTACATATACCAATACATTATTATAAATAATATACATGAATACATTTCATCCTATAAAATAACACAGACAACTCCAAAAGGTATGAAGAGACTTCATAGCTCAGGCAGCATCCTAAAGCAAGATATCAACAGCCTGTAATAACTCGGTCTGACCCGAGTATTAATTCAAAAGAAAATAATACGCGGATCAGTCTAATTCAAACTCAGTAATTAATGCACGGAAGCAATAATAATTAAATAACAAATAGACGACAATCACAATAAATCCCGCATATCCAATCTTCTAATAAGAAAATCGGATAACGGTAAATATAACGCGTAACAGCATTTAAACAGCGAATCAGCAAAGCCAAATCATCAACAAAGGTAGATAGAAGGATCATCAATGAAGATAATTAGAAAACAGCGGAATAGCATAAATAGCGAATTCAAAAATCCGATTATCAATAAAGATAAATAGAAGAATTATCGATGAGGATAATTAGAAACAACAGAGTTACATAAACAGCAATTAACAGCAAAATCTGATTATCAAATAAATAATTAGAAACAACATAACCTAATTATCTAATAGATAATTAGATAACAACAAATAATCAAATTAAACCAAATCGAAATACAATTTCAAAATATACTGAATCGGCCACACGAAACAATTCAAGCAATTGAAATTATCAAATAAAGCGTCAATTCAGATTGGCAGCAGTACACGCTCACGTGCACTGCCTAGCCACTGCAGAATATGATGTCATCACTACTCCAAATATTTAAACTAAACTCAATCACACAACTAAGTGCGTATAGTTCAGTAAGCGCGTTGCGGCAATCAACGCTACAAAACACACGCATACATAGCTATATACATATACATATAAATATGTATATATATACCAACTATATATATGTGTGTACAATCATTACTTTATAAATTAAAGTAGCAACTTATAAAAGTGCAATATGTATAAAGATAAATGCACCAGTGACCAATGCAATGCAACAATACCAAAGTGAAGCCACAGTGACCAATGCAATGCAACAAAACTAGTGAATCAAACTGCCCGGGCTAAAAGACTCAGCAACATATAACTAAATATATACATGTGAGAACATATATATATATATATATATATGTATTTATATATGCAGCGAAACAAAATGCACAAGTACAAGCAGAAACAATGTCATAGAGAAAACTTCCAAAATGTCGAAGAAGGCCAGAACATCAAGTGAAGCAACATCATGAATCAATGGTCAGGCAAAAATGAAGACCAACATCAGTGAACCAATGAAAAGTGCAGCTGCCTCAACACCAAATAGACCATGGAATAGCACGGTGATCGAACAAGTGAACAATGAGACCACATACAACTACATCACTACATTGTACACAGTATACAACTCAAAGTGAACAGAGTCTAAGCAACTGACAACAATACAAAGGCTACAATAATGAAACAGTGAACAAAATCAAGCAAAATAGGATGACCACAAACCAGTTCATATGTATATATATAAACAATGCCAACAATATGGATACAATGAAGTATATAAGCAAATGCAAAAGTCAAAGATATATCAACACAAAACCAGGTGATGTCAAAAACCAAGTTGAAGCAGTAACAAGGCCTCAATATCAAACATTCTCACAAGCCGAAGTCCACAAGCACAAAGAACAGAATCAATATCAAGTTCAAACGCAGACAACAGTTTTTAACAAAGTCAAAGCACATCAGGAATTTCAAAACAAACAAAGTCAAGAATATATCATCACAAAACCCATGGTAACCGAAGTTCCAAGTGTTAACAAGAATTGAACAAATAAATAATATCACAAAACACAAGCAGAACCAGTTCGAATCAAATAAAGTCACAGGGGAAGTCAAATCAAGTCAAAGCCGTAAGTCAATCAAGGAAGTCGAACAAGTCAGAAACCAGTAGTAGCAAATTCAAGTCGAGGCAAAGAGACCGAAGTCAAAGAGAATGAAAAACGAAATCAAAATCAAGTGTCAAAGAATTCAACACCGTGATGACCAGCAAAATCGTACAGCCGTAGTGGCCAAGGGGTCGTTCAAAATCAATGCCATGTCAATCAAGTAACAAATAAACGAAATTGAAAAAGTCAGTAATCATCTCAAGCATCCAAACGAAGATCAATGGCCAACGCAAAATTATTGATGAATTTAAACAAATGCATAGGAACGAAGAAATAGGAAATCGAACCCTATATAAACCCTATCATCATCGGCAAAATAATCATCGAGTTCAAGCAAGCTAACAAGATAAACAGAAAAGCAAAAATCACATACCAAATCACCAAACTCAATCGAGAAGGAGCAGTCGTGTGCAAAATAGAAGATACAATCGATTGTAAGCAATCACGAGAACAACCCACCTGATCGATCAACAAGTCGGCGGCTTTAATTTTAGAAAGCTCTAATTCTAGAGCGAAGAAGAAGGAACGAATCTAAGCAGCCATTTTTTTCATTGTTTTGTTTTGGGCTTTCCAAGAGGAAAATGAATGGAGGAGGAGGAAACGGGTATATTCCTTTGATAACAACACAGCATCAAGAAAAACGTGGGCCAAGATTTTATTTAAAGCTCACATAACCCTCAATAAATTTTTAAAAGAATCTCAACCCGATTAAAAAAACTCCCAATAATAAATAGCTAGCAAATTTTTATCGTCTAATGACGATAATTAACTGTTGCAAAACCCCGGGTCGTTACAGACTCCCCATCTTATAAAAATTGCGTCCCCGCAATTTTCATAATTAAAGTCGTCCATAACAATTATTTTTCTAACATAAATTGGTTAAGCTAGAAAAATTAAGGTCAAGAATACGAACGCCAAAGAAATCTTTTAATTTCATAAAAGAAATTCACAAATTTTCAACAAAAATCTAATTATCAAATGGATAATCGGAAAACAGCAAAACTGAATAAATACAATTAACAGCAATATTTAATTATCAATTAGATAATTAGAATACAGAAATCGATAATTAGAAAACAGCAAAATCTAATTATCAACAAAGATAATTAGAAAACACAAAATTACAAATCGCAAAACCGCAAATACCTAATTATTAACAAAGATAATTAGAAAGCACAAACTTCATAATCAGCAAACTCTAACTATCAACAGAGATAAATAGAAGAATTATCAATGATGATAATTAGAAAATAGCAATTCAATATAACCAACATAATCTAGAAATCAATAAAATGATAACTAGAAAACAGCATAAAATGGACCACAATATAAAATTGGATCCCTACATATCACATAATCTAGAATCAATCAGAGACTAGAAAATCTCATAATCAGCAAAATTAGCAAATATCTAATTATCAACAAAGATAATTAGAACACAAATCAGCAATTATCTAATTATCAAAAACGATAATTAGAAAACAACAAATATCTAATTATCAACAAAGATAATTAGAACACAAATCAGCAATTATCTAATTATCAAAAACGATAATTAGAAAACAACAAATATCTAATTATCAACAAAGATAATTAGAACACAAATCAGCAATTATCTAATTATCAAAAACGATAATTAGAAAACAACAAATATCTAATTATCAATAAAGATAATTAAAACTCAAATCAACAAATATCTAATTACCGATACGATAATTAGAAAACAGCATAATCTAATTATCAACAAAGATAATTAGAACTCAAATCAACAAATATCTAATTACCGATACGATAATTAGAAAACAGCATAATCTAATTATCAACAAAGATAATTAGAACTCAAATCAACAAATATATAAATACCGATATGATAATTAGAAAACAGCATAATCTAATTATCAACAAAGATAATTAGAACTCAAATCAACAAATATCTAATTACCGATACGATAATTAGAAAACAGCACAATCTAATTATCAAAAAAGATAATTAGAACTCAAATCAACAAATATCTAATTACTGATACGATAATTAGAAAACAGCATAATCTAATTATCAACAAAGATAATTAGAACTGAAATCAACAAATATCTAAATACTGATACGATAATTAGAAAACAACATAATCTAATTATCAACAAAGATAATTAGAACTCAATTCAACAAATATCTAATTACCGATACGATAATTAGAAAACAGCATAATCTAATTATCAACAAAGATAATTAGAACTCAAATCAACAAATATCTAATTACCGATACGATAATTAGAAAACAGCATAATCTAATTATCAACAAAGATAATTAGAACTCAAATCAACAAATATCTAATTACCGATACGATAATTAGAAAATAGCATAATCTAATTATCAACAAAGATAATTAGAACTCAAATCAACAAATATCTAATTACCGATACGATAATTAGAAAACAGCATAATCTAATTATCAACAAAGATAATTAGAACTCAAATCAACAAATATCTAATTACCTGCAGATAATTAGAAACAACGAATTAGCATTATCTAATTACCAATTAGATAATTAGAGACAGCTATTAGTGGATCGATCCCAGCAAATGGTGAGCTTAAGCGATAAGCCTAAACTGCACCGCATGTGCAACAACAAATGGCCGAAGCCTCACCGAGTACTATAATTTTGGCGCCCAACAAATGACCCGAAGGTCTAGTACTGGTGATTGACCCGAAGGTCCAGCAAATGTGTCACTAACTCTCAATCAGCAGATCTCATCAGTGACAACGATCGTGTATATAATAACCACGTATTCACCTCCATCTACTAATGATAGATAACTCCACGGATTGGGTTTCAATTAACGAGTCCGGAATTAACCGTTTTAGTAAAAGTGAGGGTCCATAGTCCGCACTTTTTCTAATACGTTTAAGTCGCTTTCTCGTTGACTGAAAACCCCACATAGAACCCGAAGGTCCTGAGCCCGAAAGCCCCACATAAGTGTCACTAACTTTTGGTTAGTAATCCGAATAATGTTAACAGTGCGTCCCATACCACACGTTCGCACTGAACGGTTTACTAACCACTAGCTACTTTCCACTGTGTATGATTAAATTAACGAGTCCAGAATTAACCATACAAGTAAAAGTGAGGGTCCATAGTCCACACTTTTGCTACGACATTTAACTCTCTTTCTCGTTGACTGAAAGTGCAAAAACAGGTATTTTATAAAAGTTGTTCGATGTAGTCAAATGAACAATTCCAAAATTAATCGAATTAATAAAAGTGAGGGTTCATAGTCCGCACTTTTGTTCAAACATTTAATTCGATTCCTCGTTCCTTTGAAAACACAAAACAATCTGAAAACCATTTATTTTAAACGAATGGAATCACGTGGAAAATCATTAAAACAACGAAAACAGTCATAACGGCAACGGCTAATTGTCGACAGAGATAAATAGAAGAATTATCACTGAAGATAATTAGAAAACAACAACATCTTATGACAATATAAACAAAGAAATCACTCGACTATATCTTCGATGAAGATAATTTAAAACAGCAAAAATCTAATCAAATATGCAATTAGCATAAAAGAAAACCAGCAAAAATCTCAACAAAATTACATAACTGCAATCGTTGTAGATCCTCAAATCGGATTCGAAATTTTCAAAGAAAACAATAATAACACATCTAAGTAACAGCATTAACACAATATCAGCAAAATCTAACTATCAATTAGATAATTAGAAAATACAAAAATCACAAACAGCGATTTCTAATTATCGACAGAGATGAATAAAAGAATTAGCACTGAAGATAATTAGAAAACAACAAAATTCACAACAGTAAATTCTAATTATCGACAGAGATAAATGGAAGAATTAGCACTGAAGATAATTAGAAAACAACAAAATTCATTTTCATATTTTGATTTTTAAATCAAAGGGTTATCAGCTGTACTCAGCGAAGGCAGTCTCACTGTTTCCGCTGCGCACTCTGATAAACAGAACACAAATTAATCAAATCATCAAAACACAATTGCACTTTTATTTTTAAATAAAGATATTAAAAAAATTCGTCATATTTTCAAAACTTTAGTTTTGACTCAAAGGCACAAATAAAAACATCAACAAATAGTTGTAACACATGTTCCATCTAAGTTATGTTCTATATTATGTCCATGAACCCCTGCTCTGATACCAATTGTAACGCCCCACCTCTATGCTCACAATAAAAAAGAGTATTAAAAGGAAATACTGTCTGCTATTACGAAGAATAAGGCTGGGTAGGAGCGGCCATCCGTAGTTAGGCCTTACACTAGTATTGGTTATCTTGATAGGAGTGGTATATATATTTATTTACTCCCATCGGCATATTCAATTCCAGTACAAAACGAACTACGATGGTTCATAATAGTTCAAGACAACATATATAATAACAGCACAGATAAGCTAAACACAGAACCCAGATAATATAAAATCTCATATATAACTGAAGTCAGTTACAGTACATGTGATTCAACTACAAATGTCAACACTGGAAGTTACATATACCAGTACATTATTATAAATAATATACATGAATACATGTCATCCTATAAAATAACACAGACAACTCCAAAAGGTATAAAGAGACTTCATAGCTCAGGCAGCATCCCAAAGCGAGATATCAACAGCCTGTAATAACTCGGTCTGACCAGAGTATTAATTCAAAAGAAAATAATACGCGGATCAGTCTAATTCAAACTCAGTAATTAATGCACGGAAGCAATAATAATTAAATAATAAATAGACGACAATCACAATAAATCCCGCATATCCAATCTTCTAATAAGAAAATCAGATAATGGTAAATATAACGCGTAACAGCATTTAAACAGCGAATCAGCAAAGCCAAATCATCAACAATAGATAGAAGGATCATCAATGAAGATAATTAGAAATCAGCGGAATAGCATAAATAGCGAATTCAAAAATCCGATTATCAATAAAGATAAATAGAAGAATTATCGATGAGGATAATCAGAAACAACAGAGTTACATAAACAACAATTAACAGCAAAATCTGATTATCAAATAAATAATTAGAAACAACATAACCTAATTATCTAATAGATAATTAGACAACAACAAATAATCAAATTAAACCAAATCGAAATACAATTTCAAAATATACTGAATCGGCCACACGAAACAATTCAAGCAATTGAAATTATCAAATAAAGCATCAATTCTGATTGGTTGCAGTACACGCTCACGTGCACTGCCTCGCCACTGCAGAATATGACGTCATCACTACTCCAAATATTTAAACTAAACTCAATCACACAACTAAGTGCGTATAGTTCAGTAAGCGCGTTGCGGCAATCAACGCTACAAAACACACGCATACATAGCTTTATACATATACATATAAATATGTATATATATATATATATACCAACTATATATATGTGGGTACAATCATTACTTTATAAATTAAAGTAGCAACTTATAAAAGTGCAATATGTATAAAGATAAATGCACCAGTGACCAATGCAATGCAACAATACCAAAGTGAAGCCACAATGACCAATGCAATGCAACAAAACTAGTGAATCAAACTACCCGGGCTAAAAGACTCAGTAACATATAACTAAATATATACATGTGAGAACATATATATATGTATTTATATATGTAGTGAAACAAAATGCACAAGTACAAGCAGAAACAATGTCATAGAGAAAACTTCCAAAATGTCGAAGAAGGCCAGAACATCAAGTGAAGCAACATCATGAATCAATGGTCAGGCAAAAATGAAGACCAACATCAGTGAACCAATGAAAAGTGCAGCTGCCTCAACACCAAATAGACCATGGAACAGCACGGTGATTGAACAAGTGAACAATGAGACCACATACAAGTACATCACTACATTGTACACAGTATACAACTCAAAGTGAACAGAGTCTAAGCAACTGACAACAATACAAAGGCTACAACAATGAAACAGTGAACAAAATCAAGCAAAGCAGGATGACCACAAACCAGTTCATATGTATATATATAAACAATGCCAACAATATGGATACAATGAAGTATATAAGCAAATGCAAAAGTCAAAGATATATCAAGACAAAACCAGGTGATGTCAAAAACCAAGTTGAAGTAGTAACAAGGCCTCAATATCAAACATTCTCACAAGCCAAAGTCCATAAGCACAAAGAACAGAATCAATATCAAGTTCAAATGCAGACAACAGTTTTTAACAAAGTCAAAGCACATCAGGAATTTCAGAACAAACAAAGTCAAGAATATATCATCACAAAACCCATGGTAACCGAATATCCAAGTGTTAACAAGAATTGAACAAATAAATATTATCACAAAGCACAAGCAGAACCAGTTCGAATCAAATAAAGTCATAGGGGAAGTCAAATCAAGTCAAAGCCGTAAGTCAATCAAGGAAGTCGAACAAGTCAGAAACCAGTAGTAGCAAATTCAAGTCGAGGCGGTGAGACCGAAGTCAAAGAGAATGAAAAACGGAATCAAAATCAAGTGTCAAAGAATTCAACACCGTGATGACCAGCAAAATCGTACAACCATAGTGGCCAAGGGGTCGTTCAAAATCAATGTCGTGTGAATCAAGTAACAAATATACGAAATTGAAAAATTCAGTAATCATCTCAAGCATCCAAACGAAGATCAATGGCCAATGCAAAATTATTGACGAATTCAAACAAATGCATAGGAACGAAGAAATAGGAAATCGAACCCTATATAAACCATATCATCATCGGCAAAATAATCATCGAGTTCATGCAATCTAACAAGATAAACAAAAAAGCAAAAATCACATACCAAATCACCAAACTCGATCGAGAAGGAGCAGCCGTGTGCAAAATAGAAGATACAATCGATCGTAAGCAATCATGAGAACAACCCACTTGATCGATCAACAAGTCAGCGGCTTCAATTTTAGAAAGCCCTAATTTCAGAGCGAAGAAGAAGGAATGAATCTAACCAGCCATTTTGTTTTCGTTGTTTTGTTTTGGGCTTGCCAAGAGGAAAATGAATGGAGGAGGAGGAAACAGATATATTCCTTTGATAACAACACATCATCAAGAAAAACGTGGGCCAAGATTTTATTTAAAGCCCACATAACCCTCAACAAATTTTTAAAAGAATCTCAACCCGATTAAAAAAACTCCCAATAATAAATAGCTAGTAAATTTTTATCGTCTAATGACGATAATTAGCTGGTGCAAAACCCCGGGTCGTTACAATATGCAACAAAGTGGACAGTGCAACCAAGGCACAAATCAAAGAGACAAATATATGAAAGTGAGGAGGCAACAACAAAGAGGCCAGCAAATCAGTACAATTGAGCTCGAAGCAAATGAAGACCAGACATGAGTGTCAACCAGCACAACATACAACAACCTAGATCAATGAAGATATTAAACCACACACACACACAAATGGATGCAAAGCAATCACAGTTTCAAACTAAAGTGAACCAGACCAAGATCAAAACCCCAATGCATTCAATCAGACTTCAAACATACAAACCAAAAATTCATGATACAATAACACATAATGATTTATACATATACATATGGTCAGATACAAGGCAGTACATGAAGCAACTCAACAAACCAGTGGAGCATGACTTCAACATGAAACCAGACCACTACAAAATGCACAACAAGTCCAACTATTACATGAACTAGCACGGTATACATATGCATATGGACAGAGCAATTGTGGTACAAACTGTGCGTACAAGCAAACAAATGGTCAGGTGCAAAGCAATGGAGCAACAAGTAAATGGCATGAACAAATGCATTCACATAGGTCAACAAGCTTAAACAGGCTCACCAAAACACATATATACATACATATATGTGTGAAGACAACAGACCATCAAAACTGCATGAACACAGAGACAGGCATGGCCAAATAAGATGAACTCAACAAGCAAATGGGTCAAAGACAACATTCAGGCATGAACTCAATGAAGCAGTGGACTAACTGGCCAGAGCTACAAACTTATATGTATGCATATATGCAATTATATACATACACATAATAGCACAAGTATGTAGGCAATATGATAACTCGGCTAACAGGTTACAAATGCACAAGAACCTGGATCACAAACTCGAAGAAATCAAAATTACAAATGCAACATGAATGAATACAGGTTCAGGTAAACCAGAAAATACAAAAGGCAACATGGAAGAAAATCAAACTTGATGAGTAGCAGTTTCAAACAAAGTCAAGGAGTAGTTTCAACAATGAAATGTCAGTAAAGCAGCAGTGTTTAAAGAAAGAAAATTAAATATGTCACTAGCAGTTCGAAAATTGCAGTAAAGTCAATCAACATGATGAACAAGTAGCATTGGTCAAGAAATAAAGAAAATCAAGCCGTAGAAAATTATCAGATGCAAGATGAAAGTACACGAATCCAACAAGTCAGGAGTTGAACAAGTCGTAGTCAAGTTTTATCTAAAAGTCAGAAAATTCAAAATGCAAAAGTCGTAGGAGCAAAAGAAGGAACCGATTCAAGGAAATTCAAGCAACATCAACTAAGAACAAGTCAGTATAATCACCATCATTCAAGCACAAAGCAACGCAAGAGATAAATTCACGAAAAATTCAAACTAAAAAATACGAATGAAAATATAGGCTGTTCGATCCCTATTTAACCCAAATTCATCATTGGCATTTTACAATTCGAGTTCAAGATAAAAATCCAGAGCATCTTTTAAATCGAAAACAAATTTGTAACTCGAATCAAAGTCGAGAATTAAAAAGGGCAAAATTCGCGTACCAACTTAGAGCATTGATTCGATCTCGACTTAATTGAAGCAGCCTTGAACAAGTTAATCTTTCAGAGAAGCATCGAACTGAATTGAGAGCACTAGTAACCGATTCGAGCTTCAATCTTTCAAGCGGCGCTTCAAAATAATCAAAACCCTAATTTTTGAGAGCAAACGAAAGATCAGCCGAAGTATACTAAAGACAGGGAGACGTCCTTATTTCTCTTGTGTTATAAATTATAGTGGGCCGGTCTACATTATTTTATTGTTGGGCTTAAGTTTTATTAAATAGGGTTTTGGTTTTATTTTTTTTAGTTTTTATTTTCAGTTGTAATTTTTCTTTTTTAAACTGTGTAACTTTCTAGTCATGTGACTAGGTTACAAACTACAGTGGTGTAGTTCGAGAATTTGCAACTCGGTGGCTGAGTTGTGGCAGGGTTTTGAGCATAGAGTTAGGTTATTCATTAGTGGGTGTCGCAAGTTTATGTGTGCAAGCGTCTGACTACTTAATTTCTAGTAGAAACCTTGGAGGCAGCACGTAGGCAGGGTTTTGCCGAAACTGGGTAAATCTATGTGTGATCTCTACTGCATTATTTTCTGCTGCTTTCTATTATTGTTTTTATTTCTGCATTAAATTTTATTAATTTTAGTGTCACCCTATTCACTCCCCCTCTAGGGTGAAAACGACCCTACAATTTTGTACTCAACTAAAAAAAATTGGGTTGACAATGGAAGAGAATTTCCTCCCATGATCAAATTTTCCATTCTCACGTTGTCCAAGTTGGATTGTACGTACGTTTTTACACCTCAACAAAATGGTGTTGTCGAATGCAAACATCAACATATTCTTATTATCATTGGAGTTTGCTTTTTCAAGAAAAAATTTCCATTCAAGTTCTAGAGTTGAAGTGTCCAATATATTGTATATCCCATTAATCAATTGTCTACACCCTCCTTTTAGAAAGAACACCATTTGAGTTGCTTTATAATCAAAACCTTACATACGATCATCTCAAAGTTTTTGGTTATTCATGTTTTGCTACAAACATTAAACCTATTCATGAATTTGAAAAACATACTATAAAATGCATTTTTGTTGGATTTCCTTAGGAACAAAAGGCTTATAAGGTCTATGATTTAGAAACAAAATATATCTTCACTAGTAGAGGTGTAGTCTTTCATGAATTTATTTTTCCTTTTTCTCTCACAAATTATGAAAATCAAACTTCAGTTCTATCATTATCTGATCATACTCACAATTTACATCATGATTTTCCCATACTAGAATTATTGCCACTACTAGATCATATTCAAGACTTGCAGCATTCTTCTCATATACCAATGTACAACTTCACCTATATCAATAATGATAGAGTTAAGAGTGCGCCTTAGGGTTAATTATGTAATTCATTATGTAACTTAACTCTTATAAAAAAATCTTGTTCGAAATGATGTATGCATCTGGTTTATTTTTCTTTTATATATGTTGTTATATAGAAATATAAATAATGAATTAAATACATTAAACATTTATAAGCAAAAAACCCATAGAAGTATTTTCGATTGCAGTTAGTTTGTAATCATGAGTATTAAATCACTACATATATACATATGTACACACTTACTCTTTAAATGCTCCTAATTAAGATATATCAAAAAATGACATTGATACACTTATTTAGATTAGTGTAGTAACGTTCTCCATATGATGGATGATTATTTAGTCATGATCGTTGGGGGCACCAAAGGGTTACACACTTGTGGTTGTTTGAAATATCACAAATAGACTCGACGAGAGTCTTATATATGTTAACATAACTAAGTCAAAGTAGAAGATCTTAGAGTAATGACGTACAATAGTCTTCAGACTTAAGGGTACCGTTGATCTTAAGTAGCTAGGCTATACTTTGACTATGGTTAAATACTTGACATGACGACCTTTTTATGATCATAATTAGGTATACAATGAACTAATTGAAGCTATACACTATACAATAGAGAATTTGTCTCATTCGTTATAGAATGTTAGTATCACCATAATTGGTAAAAAGTTAAAATCTCTTAAAAGAGTAGAATGATTAATCGATAAATGTTATCGTATTAAACCAAGGACTTTAAAGTGACCAATGCAATTAAATAAGAATATTAATAGAGTTTTCGACCATAAACTTAATTTTATATATCTAATTGATACAGTGATGACGAAAAGAATATATATAGAAATTATCATTACTAAGTGAGCTTATTTTGGATCAAATTTTGGATTTTGCCTAAATGGTCTGTAAGCGTTGAACTTAGCCCGATACCGTGCTTCAGCAAATTCCGTACATGGTTCAATATTTAAATTTTTTAAATATTGACTCAAGGTTGAGTTCATATCAAAGAGTCAATACAACCGCGTTGTTAATTATTTCTGAATTCAACTAATGGTAAAATTAATTTAGAAATGTCATAAATTAATAATAAATTAATATGAACACCGCACTAAGATTTTATGATAATTTTAGTTATTTATTTAAAGCTTAAAATCGATCGGAACGATGTATAAAAGTTGTACATCGAATCGGTTGAATAATTAATCAACTGATTCAAATAGGAGTCAAGGACTTGTTGACCATGCTTAGTCAAGCATAGGGCCGATCATGAATTTTGAATGGGGGAGACTAGGTAAAGTCTTCTAGGTCAAGATGAAAAGGGAGAGAGAAAGGTGTTGATCTCTAACTATAAATAGTCTAGCCTACGCATCATTTTCTACACATTTTTTTGAACATTCTAGCCTCCATTTCTACCATTGGTGATACCTTGCAAACTACCATTGGTGATACCTTGCAAACTGAAGTCGAGGAGATCGTGAAGCTCCAAGAGGAAATTTCAGAAAAAACGTGTTAACTCTTGGCAAAACATCGACGATGAACGGTACCTCTTCTAACTTGTTATTCAATATATATATATATATATGTATGTATGTATTTGTATGTATATATATACACAAATCATATTGTCCCATCAAATCTATTCGGCCATGATTTTATTTAAAAATAATAATTTTCCTTATATATTTAATTTAATAATTAGTTTACATTAACCATACATATGTTACAAAAAAAATTTCGACAATTAATTTGTTTTCCAGATCCATGTTTGTGTGTGTGTATATGTATATGATAGAGTTAGGGGTATTCCATAGGGGCATTCATGTAATTTTTTACATATATCTAACTCGATAACTAATATTGTTCGAAATAAAAGATGTTTTCTTTCTATTATATACTTGATATAATATGTTATATTAATTAATTATAATTTAATAGAAAATCCATAAACTGTATGTTTTGTGATAATAATTACAATGCGTTGTAACCATGAGTGATAATAAAATAAATATACCATTTTAAATATTCCTAGCCAAGATGTATCGAGACTGAATATCGATGCATTCATTGAGACCGGAGTACGTAATGCTTTCCAAATTGTTAGGCAGTGTATTACTCATGATTGTTAGGGGCACCACGGGGTTACGTACTAATAGTTGTTGGATAACTATGGAATGACTTACTCGATAGTTTTTTATTGGTTAATATAGTTAAGGTCAAATAGAAAATATCGAAATGACAATTTTACACAGTTCTCTTGACTTAAGAATACCGTTGATCTTCAATATGGAAGCGCCGCTTTGATTATAGTTAAATCGTGGCACGACATTCATCAACTCGAGTGAAAGCATTGGAAGTGAAAAACTGTTCAAGAGAGGATTCGTCTCCTTAGTTATAAGAGCTTAGTATTAGGTCAACTGAAGTCAACTCAAAGTCAAAATCTCTTGCTAGAGCAGTCGGTCAATAATAATTATTTTATTGAACCAAGGACTTTGGTTTTGGATTATAGAGTTGAATATGAACAATATTGGAAATTTGACCATTACCAAATTCCATAAGTCCAAAGTGATATTGTTTTGACAAAGAGAATTGGTGTAAATAATCGTCACTACCGGGCAATGCTTAACAAAGTAAAGTTGGATTTTACCGAAACCAAATAAGCGATAAATTTGGCTAAAATGTCACGCCACCTGCTAAGTGACATGTGAACATTAATATTCGAATAGTTCGATACTAACCACTGACCAAATTTACACTTAACGGGGTCACACAACCGAAACGTTGAATACTCCGTTGACCAAACAATTTAATTATTGTAATTATTGTAAATTAATCAAATTGATTAATACATATGAAATATTAATTATAAAATATTATTTTGATTTGACGAACAAGTATTTTTGAATATGTTTATAATACGTATAAATATATTAATTGATATACGAAATCGATATGCGTTTAAATTAGATTTAAATGCAATATAATTTATTCGAGCTTTAAATGAGTTTGAAGCTCATATGGGGGCTAGTGTGTTCGGCTATGATGGAGTATGATGGGTGTTGTCATATGATGGCAAATAAAAAGCTTGATTTGATAAGATAAAGGAATATAGGGGGTAAGAGAGAAAAGTCGATTTGGATCATAACTTATCTCCCCATTCTCTCCTTTATATTAGCATCATCACCCTCACCCATTCACTACTGAAGAAAGCCTCCATCAAGTTTAAAACTTGTAACATAAAAAGCATCGGTTAAACCAACACAAAATCATTCATAGTAAAGGTGAGAAGGTTATGTAAGATCACAACCCAAATCTATGCATTATTAAGAAGAGAAGGCTATATAATATCCAACAATTATAATGATCAGGATTCATTGCTATGTGTAAAATACTTTGCCAAACTGTACCAAACTATACCTGGAATTGCTGTTCATGATTATTCCCATTCATCTAATTAGAACCCAAACGCTTCAACATCAAAATAAACTCATATTGCACTGAAATTTTACATACTTTTTTTTAGTACAAATGATATTTAAGTAAAAAATACATATATTATTTTATGTCCAAATCAACAATCAATATTTTTATTTTTCCATGGTTAATCAATTTTATACTAAGAAAAAAAGCTTTGAGATTCTACTATAAGCAGTGTCAAAATCAAGCCAAATTGACATAGCAAAAGTTGTTAAATCTAGCAAAGTCACAAAAAATACACAACTTTATTCTAGCATGAATCCAAAGATAATACCAGTAAATTAAAACTACCAAATTGATCAACTACTTAAAGCAACTAAATTAAAAACTACCAAAATTTACCAACTTACTATGCAAATAAATAAATAAAATGAAACAAATCAATCAACGTATATCAACCTTTATAAATCCAACAAAGTCATAACAAATGCACAATTTAGTTTTATCTTGAATCTAAAGGTAATATCAACCAATTAAAAATATCTAACTAATTACCAAAAACTGCAAAATTAGTATACTACAAAATTAAAACAACCAAGATCAACAAATTTAGTATGCAAATCAAAAAAGAAACTAAACTTAATCCATATAATATAATTAAGATATAGTCGTAAACTGCTATGATTTTGAAGGTAAATTGTAAGATTGAAATTTGATTAGATGATATCAAAATCAATTTTCATGCATGCATGGATGTATGTACGTACTTATCTAAATGAATTGAGCGCAGTGTAAAAAAATGGTCGAAACACATAAATTTTCAACAAACTCGACCTTAATGACACAAATTAACATATCAATACTTGTGTGGCATCAAAAGTTTGCATGAACAAAAAGAGTAAAATAAGAAAAATCATTTTTTAACATTTTTTTTTTCATGCCCTTCTTTGTTTTCACTTACAAATTTGCACACTTTAGAATGCTTGCTTTCTCTTTGCATTTAGAACATACATGAAACCTTGTTAGAATTTTTTTGGCTGAAGGGTAGGCCGTGAAAAATCTTACAATAACATATAAAATTAAAGAAATCATGGTTTTTTTATCACTATAATCATAAATATTGGTTTTGAACTTCATAAATTTTGTTAGAAAAGTGTGAAACCTAGAGACATGCATGTTTATAAAAAAATTACTGATCCGAACCATATGTTACTTTACAACATCAACTTCCTGTGTGATTAAGAGTTAAGTCAATTTAGTTATATGCATCTAAGGTACAAAATATTTTAACCTCTAGGATTGAACATGTCTATCTAAGTAGAATTGAAATCCATTAATTGCAAGAACTTCCTTAAAAGAAAAAGTAATTCATTTCCTATGTGTTGATGCAATCAATGCAAAAGAAAATAATGAACTTAAAAGTATTGATTGTATATAAAGATGAGATAAAAGGTTTGATACTCTATTATTCGTACTCGATAACTTCCATAAAAAAATACATTCATATAAGAAAACAAAATTTTAAATGGTGCACATGAATCTACATTAGTGAAATCAATTTCAAAACAAATTTAGTCCAGCGCATGCAGATTTGTGAAGCAAACACAATGCAAATTCATCCTGCAACATGAAAAGGTAAAAGCAGTCATATATATGCACAAACATAAAGGGTAAATTCACATTATTAATATAATCTTTTTTTATAGTTAAAGAAATGGGCGGATCATAGCAACCTTCTCTTAAGTATGATAATACCTCGGTTTTGTAGCTGTTAACATGTTATCTCCATACTGCTCACTTTAGAACCACACATGGTGAAGGAAGATTGAAGATGCATGCTCAATCTTGGATCAAGCTGTTAAATTCTGGCGACACTATATGGAGAATTGTAGAGGTTAGAAGTAGCTTCGCAACGAAGAAAACGGTTCGCAAATCGGAGTTCGGAAATGGAAGTTATAAGGAAAAAGATGGAGTAGGCTGGTTTGGGCAGGGTCAGACGTCTGAGGAGAATGGCCAGACATCTGACCCTTCTTGAAATTGCATCGTTGTTCCAGAGAATAAGCTCAGACGTCTGACCAGAAGGGTCAAACGTTTGATTCTGGAAAGAACTGTTTTCTAGTGAATGAGCTCAGACGTCTGACCAAAAGGGTCAGACGTCTGAGTCTGTGCAATGTTGGTTCCAGAGACATTTACCAGACGTCTGACCAAATGGTCAGACATCTGAGCTGAAGTAAATTTTTTCCAGTGGCTTAAGTCAGACGTCTGACCATGTTGGTCAGACGTCTGAGGCGACTTCCGGCTGTTTTTTCGCTGAGGACTTGGCGTGAAGATTTGTGACATCTGCGGCGGCAATTTTGGAACATTGCCTAGGGTTTCTCTTCTCCTATATAAGCTAGCTTCAGGATCCAGATCGGGGATATACGAAAGCGACTGCAAGATATTAGCCTCCACCAATTAGGGTTTATCAAAACCTAATTTTCTTCAATTCTCTTCTCCACAAATCAATTTCTAATTAGAATTTTGATCATTATATTCAATCTCTTGTACTCTTCTCATCAATATTAATAAAGGCTCTCTCTTAAAGTGGATGTGCACTAACACAACGTTAGTGGAACCACTATAAATCGCTGTGAGATTTATTTTTCGTTATTGCTTGATTTCTGAATTGCTTGTTTAGGATTGTGATTGTCTTTGGATTGATTGAGATTAAAATTGAGTTATTGGTTGGTTGTTTTTACACTTCTTACCATGATCCCGTCTTCCGCTGTGCTTGTGGGGTTTCGATTCGAGTGGTCTCCAGTTGGAATCCCGAATCCAACAATTGGTATCGAAGCATTGGTGTTGGTAGGTGGTTGTAGAAATGCTAGAATCAGATAATACCTCAAGTAGTTCCTCAATGGGTAATCCAAGTGGTGTAGCTCCTTATGTACGTGGATCGTATGCAGCTTCAGGATCACAATTGGTAATAGACAAGTGGAATGGCGATAATGATTTTGAAAAATGACAATGGAAGATGAAAGCGGTTCTAAGGAGGAATCGGGTGCATCGGGTAGTGTTTGACACACATTTGTTGCCAGCGGACATCTCGGATGTTGAGAGATAGGAGATGGAAGAGTGGGTATTCACTACACTTCAACTTGCTATGGGAGAGAATGTTATCTCTGAAATTAGTGGTGAGACAACCGCTAAGGGTATTTGGGACAAGTTGGAGGAGTTATATATGAAGAAGTCACTGACAAATCGTTTGATCTTATTGCGAACGTTCTTCACCTGTAAGATGAAGGAAGGTACTTCGCTAAAGGCGCATTTGAATACTTTTGATGATTTGCTAATGAAGATGAAGGCGGTAGATTTGAAGATCGAGGAAGAGCAAAAGGCGATGATATTTATTATGTTCGTTGCCAGGTCGCTATACAGGTTTCTCAAATAGTTTGATCTATAGCCGAGATACATTGACTCTTGATGATGTCAAGACGGGTCTTCTTAGCGAGAAATTGCGGGATCAAATGAAGGAGTTAGGTGATGGAAGTAGTGGTGATAGTAGTGGTCATGGTTTGTTTGTGGAGAAGGAGAGGTATGTGAAGAAGGAGAACCGGGGCGTTCTAAATCAAGGAACCCCGGTTGGAGAGGAAAGTCGAAGGAAAGAAAAGGTAGGTGCTATATTTGCAAGAAGCCCGGTCATTGGAAGAATGAGTGTCCGGACAAGGAGAAGGCAAAGAAGGAAGTAGCATCTTCATCTGTAGCGGTGGAGAGTGGAGTTGGTGAGGGAAATGTAGATGTTTTGTCGGCGGTAGCATCGGATGTTTTGGATAGCAATTGGGTGCTCGATTCGGGGGCGTCTTATCATATGGCGCCAAATATAAATTGTTTTTCTTCTTACATCAACAAAGAAGGAAATTCAATTATTATGGGAAATGGTGCTATTTGCAAGTCGAAAGGCATTGGTTCCGTGCAAATTCGGATGTTTGACGGAGTGGTTCATACTCTCACTAATGTGCGCTATGTTCCGGGACTTTGGAAGTCTCTTATCTCTTTGGGGAAGCTGGATTCTTTAGGTTGTAAGATCACTATTGAGAGTGATAGCTTGCGGGTTTCGAAGGGGGCGCTTGTGGTGATGAAGGGTGCTAGGACTCATGGTATCTATTTGCTTCAAGGAGTGACTGTGGAAGGCGAAACTTGTATAGGAGTTGATAGTTCTCGTGGCTTGGATGCGACTAGGTTGTGGCATTTGAGGTTAGGTCATGTCTCGAAGAGGAGTTTGGACATTCTTCGAAAGAAGGAGATGATCGATGGAGAAAGTTTCAACAAGTTAGAGTTTTGCGAAGAATGCGTCATGGGGAAGCAAACAAAAGTTTCATTCGGTGAGGGAAAGCATGATTCGAGAAGGGTTCTTGAGTATGTTCACACAGATGTTTGGGGACCGGCACCTGTAGCTTCTTTAGGTGGAGCTCGCTATTATATTTCCTTTATAGATGACTTTTCTCGGAAAGTTTGGGTGTATGTAATGAAGGCCAAGTCGGAGGCATTTGCAAAGTTCAAAGCATGGAAGGCTCTTTTTGAAAATGAGAGTGGAAAGTCTTTGAAGGTTCTAAGGTCTGACAATGGTGGAGAGTATGTTTCCAGAGAATTTTTGGAGTTTTGCAAGCATCATGGTATTCAGAGGCATTTTACTACACCTGGAGATTCGCAGTCGAATGGTGTTGCAGAGAGGATGAATCGTACTCTACTAGAGAAAGCTCGGTGCTTGAGATTGACATCGGGTTTGGCAAAGGGATTTTGGGCTGAAGCTTTGTCAACCGCAGTGCATATTATTAATCGAATTCCATGCTCAGCTATCGGTAACAAAATTCTGGAGGAAGTGTGGAAGGGAAAGAGCATTGACTTGAGTTATCTTCGTGTCTTTGGAAGTCCGGTTTATGTGCATGATCCAGGAAATGATAAGCATGAACCTAGAGCTTTCAAGGGAATTTTGCTTGGCTATACGGATGGAGTAAAAGGCTATCGGATTTGGAATCCAAAATTGAATAAGGTAGTGAATTCTCGTCATGTTACTTTTGATGAGTCGGCGATGTTCAAGGAGAAAGGAAGCTCTTTGGATGTTCCGGATTTGGTTCATGATGAATCAAAGGAGAAGGAAATTATTTCCACATTTTGTTCAAGGAGTAGAGAGAGTAGAGTAGTCGGAGATGCTTGTGAGGAAGTAGCGGTTGATGTTACATCACATAGTCCACAGGGTACCTCTAGTAGTGTTGGTGATGTGCATGATTCTAGAGAAGATTCGGTTCAAGGTGGAGCCGAAGGGAGTTTGGGTGATGGTATTGCTACTCGGGTAGGTCGTCGTACTATAAGGCCACCCGAAAGATATGGTGATTGGAACTATCTTAGCTTTTTTGATAATTTGGACTATGCTCTTCATGTAGTCCAAGATGTGCCGATGGACCTTTATGATGTCATGAAGTCGAGTGATAGCTCGAAATGGATTTGTGCCATGGAGGAAGAGATGCAATCCTTGTTGAAGAATCAAACTTGGGATTTGGTTCCACTTCCTAAAGGAAACCGTGCTATTAGGTGCAAATGGATATACAAGGTGAAGGACGATGGAAGATACAAAGCTAGACTAAGGGCTTTGCACAAAGAAGGGGGAAGGAGTATGATGAGATATTCGCACCGGTTGTGCGCCATACTTCTATCCGGATATTACTTGCTATAGTTGCTATTCACGACTTGGAGTTGGAGCAACTTAATGTGAAAACCGCCTTCTTGCATGGTGACTTGGATGAAGACATCTACATGGTGCAACCGAAAGGTTTTGTTGTGGATGGTAAGTCAAATTTGGTTTGCAAGTTGAAGAAATCACTATATGGACTAAAGCAATCACCTAGACAATGGTACAAGAGGTTTGATCACTTTATGCTTGAAAATGGTTTTGATAGAAGCATCAAGGATGCTTGTGTTTATTTCAAGAAGTTGAGAAATGATTGTTGGGTGTATTTGCTCTTGTATGTGGACGACATGCTCATTGCTTCTAAGGATAAGAATGAAATCAACAAGCTGAAACTGAGTTTGAAATCGGAGTTCGAAATGAAGGATCTTGGAGAAGCAAGAAGGATATTGGGCATGGAAATTGTAAGGGATCGAAAGCATTTTGAGTTGAAACTAACTCAAAAGGAATACATTGAGAAAGTGCTTTGTCGGTTTAGCATGGAGAATGCAAAGGCATCAAATACACCTTTACCTTTGCATATGAAGCTTTCGAGTAAAGGATCACCTATCTTGGAGGAAGACAAGGCTTATATGGAAAAGGTGTCATATGCTAGTGCAGTTGGAAGTCTAATGTATGCTATGGTGTGTACAAGGCCCGATATTGCAAATGCCGTCGGGATGGTTAATCCGGGGAAATATGTTAGTCGATACATGGTGTCAGTTGGAAGTCTAATGTATGCAGTTGGAAGTCTAATGTATGCTATGGTGTCATATGTTAGTCGATACATGGCCAATCCGGGGAAATCGCATTGGGAAGCTGTGAAGCTTATATTGAGATACCTTAGAGGCACATCATCTCATGGTCTTGTTTTTGGCAGTAGTAAGGCGATGGATTGCAAGTTGGTTGGTTATTGTGATTCAGACTAAGCCGGTGATAGGGATCGTAGAAAATCAACTTCCAGATATGTCTTCACACTTGGGGGTACAGCCATAAGTTGGAGATCTAGATTGCAGACCGTAGTTGCTTTATCCACTACGGAGGCGGAGTTGATAGCCGCGGTGGAGGCGGCAAAGGAGGCACTCTATTTGAAGCGATTGTTGTGTGACTTGGGTTTCGAGCATGATAGTATTGATGTTCGATGTGATAGCCAGAGTGCTATTCACTTGGCAGAGAATTTGGCGTTTAGCTCACGGACTAAGCATATTGAGGTGAGAGTCATTTCTAGTAGCCATGGATGAGGATAAGCAAGTATATCTTCGAAAAGTGCACATAAAGGATAATGCGAAAGACATGTTCACTAAGGCATTGCTGGTTGGGAAGTTCGAGCATTGCTCGAACTTGATTCGCTTGGAGAAGTGCTAGGTGCCACGGGGTGGCACGGTTAAGGTAGGAGCTTGGTGGTAGATGAGGAAGAGTATCAGTGAGAGATTGAGGTTCTATCTTCTTGGTAAGTGCTAGTCTTTGGTGAGATAGCTTAGGATTTGGATGTTTTCGACATTTCATTAGCGGGCGGGGGCTTTGCCTGAGCTCGTTGGTGGAGTGCAATGGGCGGTGGCTTTGCCGAAGCTCATTGGGAAAGCATTCATGTTTGGTTGAAGGTAGAAGTGATAGTCGGTGCTATCGGTTGTTGTTGATGGTATGGTACCATTAGAGTTGGAGATGGATATAGTGTCGAGGTGGAGTGTTAAATTCTGACGACACTATATGGAGAATTGTAGAGGTCGGAAGTAGCTTCGCAACGAAGAAAACGGTTCGCAAATCGAAGTTCGGAAACGGAAGTTATAAGGAAAAAGATGGAGTAGGCTGGTTTGGGCAGGGTCAGACGTCTGAGGAGAATGGCCAGACGTCTGGCCCTTCTGGAAATTGCATCGTTGTTCCAGAGAATAAGCTCAGACGTCCGACCAGAATGGTCAGACGTTTGATTCTGGGAAGAACTGTTTTCCAGTGAATGAGCTCAGACGTCTGAGCAAAAGGGTCAGACGTCTGAGTCTGTGCAACGTTGGTTCCAGAGACATTTACCAAACGTCTGGCCAAATGGTCAGACGTCTGAATTGGAGCAAATTTTTTCTAGTGGCTTAAGTCAGACGTTTGACCATGTTGGTTAGACGTCTGAGGCGACTTCTGGCTGTTTTTCGCTGAGGACTTGGTGTGAAGATTTGTGACATCTGCGGGGGCAATTTTGGAACATTGCCTAGGGTTTCTCTTCTCCTATATAAGCTAGCTTCAGGATCCAGATCGGGGATATACGAAAGCGACTGTAAGAGATTAGCCTCCACCAATTAGGGTTTATCAAAACCTAATTTTCTTCAATTCTCTTCTCCACAAATCAATTTCTAATTAGAATTTTGATCATTATATTCAATCTCTTATACTCTTCTCATCAATATTAATAAAAGCTCTCTCTTAAAGTGGATGTACACTAACACAACGTTAGTGGAATCACTATAAATCGTTGTGAGATTTATTTTTCGTTATTGCTTGATTTCCGAATTGCTTGTTTAGGATTGTGATTGTCTTTGGATTGATTGAGATTAAAATTGAGTTATTGGTTGGTTGTTTTTACACTTCTTACCACGATCCCGTCTTCCGCTGTGCTTGTGGGGTTTCGATTCGAGTGGTCTCCAGTTGGAATCCCGAATCCAACACAAGCTACAACAATTCGATATATAGATGGTATAAGTACATTGGAAAAACAAATGAACTTTGAACTCCAAATGTTCATCAAATAGAAAAATAACTATAAAATTTCTCATGCGTGTTCCCACTATCAATTTGAAACCTACAAAATCTAAAATTATATAAAAAACATTCATTAATCCCATTTTTCTTGTTTTGGTTTAAAATACAAATTTTAGATCCAACGTCAAATTAAGAGTTGGATTGAATTTCTAGAAACTTCTCCATGCAAATTGGTACGAATCTGATTACAAAATTGAAGAGAAATAAACTCTTACCTCTCAAATTACGTTTCTCCTGGAAAGAAAATGCAAAACAAATCACTATATGCCCTTTCGATTCATTTTGATTTAAAATAATTGCAGGCTTGGAGGTTTTTCTCTTGTGGATCTTCACTGCTGATAAAAGAGTCAACTCTTACATCTCAAATTACGAATCTGATTACAAAAAGTAGATGTCAAATAATCACTCAAAATTAAAATTCAGTAATTAAGAAAAGTAAACTATTGCTTCTCAAATTATGTTTCTCCTCCAAAGAAAATGCAAAACAAATCACTATACTCTCTTCCAATTCTTCTTGATTTAAAATAATTGTGGGCTTAGAGGTTTTTCTTTTTTGGATCTTCACCGCCCTTCGCTGCTGTAGATAAAAGAGAGTGTTATCCCGCTTTTTGGCAAAGCCGTGACACCAAGGACTTGGCTAGATACCGGTGACAGATCATCTCGGAAGTCGGTTGCGCGTAAGGATCGCTGCGGATATCGATGGAATTTGTTCAAGTCCGGATCGGGCTACAATTGATAAGGCACGTCAAGCAAAGCCGTGGAAACCAACGATCCAAGTTTCAGGTCAATCCGAGTTCGTATGCTCAAGATATCGTCGACAAAAGATGGAGTAGGCCACCCTTGGTTCGAATCGATTGGCCAGGGACCAGTTCGAATCCATCGAACTTCCATTGCCTCGACTCCATCAGCTCTCCATTGCCTCGACTCCATCAGCTCTCCATTGCCTCGACTCCATCAGCTCTCCATTGCTTCGACTCCATCAGGCGGAACCGGTAGCTTCGAATCCATCAAGGCATTCACTATGTTCGACTACATTAAGCAAGTCTTCGTGTGCCTTGAGTTCGAATCCACCCTCGCATACACCATAGTTCGAATCCATCGAAGGAAGGAAACCTTCGAATCCATGCATTCGAATCCCCAGGCCAAGACAACTCCGAACCGGTCCATAGCTACGAGTCTAAATCGATTCGAACGAGCATTAGTTCCATCGATTCGAAGGAAGAGGTCCTTCGAATCCATTACCTCGACTCCACCATCTTCGAATCCAAGTCGTGGATTCGACCCAGTCAATGCGGAATGCAAAGAGGACCGATGCGAAGAAAGCGCACCACGTCACCATCTTCACGAGCAGGAGGATCGATTCGAACGAATCGATTCGAGCATATCGATTCGAACGACTCCAGAATACAGAAAACACCAACTTGAATCGATCATAACTCGAGTTCTACAAGTCCAAATCCCATGAAATTTTCACAGGAGCTTAAGCACATGATGAAGAATGTTCACACCAAATTTCAGCTCGATTGGACGATTTCTTGATCGATTCGAACCAAGGGTCGAATCGATCCCAAAGTGGGCCCGGATCTCCAGATTTCGGCCATGTGGGCCCCCTGACGTACCAGAACTGGTCTCCCCTCATTTTTAGCGAAATATCAGCCTCCTACACCTATAAATAGAGCCCCTGGTCATTCAGAAAAGGCGTCGGATAATTCTAAGTACTGAAGAGCGCCCAGATTCTGCCAGATTTACTCCAGAACACCGCCGCTGCTTTAGATCGACACTTAGCATTTGAATTCAGTTGTGTTACATTATTGACTACTGTAATCTTCAAGTACCGAGCAATAAAATCATCAAACTTCATAGTGGACGTAGGCTACAAAACCGAACCACTCTAAATCGCTTGTCTTTGCAATTTACTATCTATTATTTGGAGTTTTTGTTAGATAATCCACTGTTTTAATTTTCATTCTTCACTTTTATCTCTTCAAAGACTTTCGAAGAGTGTTGTGCCCATTTTTGGTACAAACACTTTGGTGCTTTCACTGAGAAAAAACCAGCTTTTTTCTCCTGCTCCTTGGATCTACCATCGATACCGGATTGCACAAATCCAAGAGGAAGATCCAGATCTTCGATTCACAGTCCTTCCATTCTACTCAGATTTGCATAAAATCTAGGAAAAGGATTCATCGTTCAAAATGGTTAGCACAAGAACCACTTCTGCAGCTCCAGGACAAGAAGGTAGGGATGGACAAAATCCTGCTCAACAGCAGCCACCCAACCAAGACAACACTGCCCACTCGGATCCATCTGGGGCAGTCACTAGACAAGAATTTCAGATGTTACTCCAAGAGTTGACTCAGAGTCGGCAACAGTTGGCCGAACAGTTGCGAGCCAATATTGAATTGACAAATCAACTGAATCGCCAGGGCCGTAGGAGGTCCAGGAGGGATGATGTTTCCCGCTCACCCACTGAAAGTTCCGCCTCATCTGACTATCATCGTAGATCTACCCGTCCCCGATTAGACGGAGATTATGCTCAGACTACGGGATATCAGCCCGCCCTGACTGTCGGGCAATTGAGGGTAGGACCATCAACCAGCTTCCAGGCTGGGCCATCGGCACGAGGTGGCCGCACTCCACAATATACTACGGACAATCATGTCACAGCTGCCACGGCAGAAACAAGGGTCGATACCCGATATCTTCCAGATTCGGGTAATCAACAGCAAGGACGTACTTCTGAACCATACGTCCCGGAAGACGCTGAGCCAAGGAGGCGAAACTTGGACCGTCGACAGCGCCCGGTCCAAACTCGCATTGTGGAACCCGACCACACCTTAGCTCAGCATGCTCAAAATGTAGCAATGCCAGACATCTCGACTATGATACGTCAGATGATCCGTGAAAGCCAAGGGCTTACCAATGACGATTGGGGAATTTCTCGAAGCCATACTCCTTTCACGGACGAGATACTATACGCTGAACCTCCTCGGCGATTCAGAATGCCAACTCTCCCTATGTACGAAGGAAGTTCTGATCCCAATCAGCACATACTGAAATATGAATGGTCAATGAGCGCCGCAAGGGCCGACGATGCAGTAAAATGCCGCAGCTTCCCCATTTCACTGGGAGGAATCGCGACAATGTGGTTTACAAGACTACCTCCAAGATCTATCTCTTCATTTGACCAATTAGCTAAGAAGTTTGTTGAACAATTCCGTATGCATGTTGCCAGACCCAAAGATGTTAACACCCTGTCCAATGTTACCCAGGCTCGTGGGGAAACATTAAGGCGTTACTTGGAGAGATTCCATGCGGCATGCGTGGAAATTAGTAATCCCAACGACAACTCAATTTTAATGGCATTGACAAAGGGAATTGATCCCGATTCTGAATTTGGAAACTGGTTAGCCGGAAAACCCCCCGCATCGTTGGACCGTTTCTACTCCAAAGCCGCTCAATTCTTACGGCAAGAGGACGCGAAACAGTCTAGGAAACAGGACGATGCAAAACCCGGAAGTGAGGGAATACAAAGCAATGTCGCAGTTAAACAGTCCGGTGACAATTCCGGAAAAGTCCAGTTAAACATACAGAACAAACAAACTCAGCCAAGAGGTGGCAATGGTCAGAACAAGAAGAGAGACCCGAATCCAGGCCCACGGCGTAGGGCTCCGATGTTTGAAAGTTATACACCGTTAAACACATCACTGGAAAATGTGTACCTGCAAACCTGCAACACAGAACAGTATAAGAAACCCGCTCCGAAGCGGTCATCAGAGAGGCAGATTCAGACGGGAAAGTTTTGTAGGTTTCATGGAAGCTATGGCCACAATACTAATGACTGTCGCCATTTGCAAGATCTTATAGAAAAGCTGATCAGGGAGAGGAAGTTAGATCAATTCGTGCGGGCGCCGCAGTCTGGTGGTGCGGGCCCATCGAATCCAAACCGTGCGCAAGATCAGGAAGGACAAGAGGAACCCGCTCGTACAGGCGGGAGGCTAGTTATCAATACCATAAGTGGTGGTCCTCATCCAGCGGACAGGAGCTGGAGGGAAATGGAGTCGTATGCTAGCTCTATCAGGCATGCGAGCTTCGAATGCTGCAGTAATTGTGAGGATGGAACCCCGGCTAAGCAACAAAAAACGATGTCTGACGATATCATATTCAGAAGCAGAGATGCTGACAAAATCGAAGCCCCAACGATTGATCCACTGGTCATATCTGCCCAGGTTGGTCCTGCTTGGATGAAGAGGATCCTGGTTGACAGTGGGAGTTCTGTAAACATTCTATTCAAGCGAGCTTACGACTTAATGAAAATGGAAGCAAAGGACCTGAAACCCTGCCAATCCCGGGTTCATGGCTTCAATGGCAGTGCAACAATACCTACTGGAATAGTGGAACTACCAGTGGAACTGGGGATCGGAGAGCGCAGGAGAGTCCGACTACTGCAATTCGTTGTTCTTGACATTGCTTCACCGTACAACGCATTCCTGGGTCGACCAGCCCTTGCTGAATTCAGGGCAGCCATTGCCCCGTGGTGTTTGACTTTAAAATTCCCAACCGATCATGGTATAGGAATCGTTCAAGGAGATCAGGCAGCAGGAAGAGCCTGTTATGTTGCTGAATTGCGAGAAGCACAAAAGAAGGAGAAAGGAAAGGGCGTAGAGGAATCTCTCTGCGTCCGTTTTACTGATAATTGACAGCTAACGCCTGGGCCCCGGCCCGGGCACCACTGCCAATTCCTTAGAGATCTTGACCCTAGAGATAGCGAAGATAAAGAGGAAGTAGAAGAGAATCAAGCGTCTCCAGCCGAACTGACTGTGGACGTCCCGGTCAGTGAGGATGACGACTCGAAAGTACTAAAAGTTGGATCTCAACTGGGAAAACAGATACAATAGGAATTGGTTGAGTTTCTTCAGGCGAATCTTGATGTCTTTGCCTGGACGCACTCCGACATGTGCGGAATCTCACCGAACATTGCAAGTCACTCTTTGAATATTGATCCGCGACATGTTCCGGTCAAGCAAAAGAGGCGTGGTATGGATCCAGAGAGATCTGCCGCCCTTAAAGAAGAAATTGACAAATTGCATTCAAATGGTTTCATCCGAGATGCTCTATACCCAGAATGGGTGTCAAATCCGGTAATGGTGCGGAAACCGAACGGGAAATGGAGAACTTGTGTCGACTACTCTGATTTAAACAAAGCCTGTCCAAAAGATAGTTTTCCACTTCCCCGAATTGACCAACTCGTTGACTCAACTGCAGGTCACGAATTGTTATCCTTTATGGATGCTTATTCCGGTTATAATCAAATACCCATGCATCTACCCGATCAAGAACATACTAGTTTCGTAACCGATCTGGGACTCTACTGTTACAGAGTCATGCCCTTTGGTTTAAAGAATGCCGGAGCAACTTACCAACGTTTGGTTAATCGAATGTTCGCTGATCAGATCGGGAAGACCATGGAAGTCTATGTGGATGACATGTTAGTTAAGTCTCGATTTTCCACAGATCACGTCAAGGATTTAAATTCAATGTTCTGTATCTTACGTGAGTATGGAATGAAGCTTAACCCGCTAAAATGCCACTTCGGCGTCGCATCCGGAAAGTTTCTAGGGTTCATCGTTAACGCTCGTGGGATAGAGGCAAACCCCGAAAAGATCTGGGCAATAAGGAATTTGCAAACTCCAAAGACCATCAAGCAAGTCCAGAGTCTCAATGGGAAGGTAGCAGCGCTAAGCAGGTTCATCTCGAAATCCACTGATAAATGCATTCCTTTCTTTGATCTAATCCGGAAAGGGAAACGAAACTTTGAATGGACCACGGAATGTGAAGGCGCATTCCGATCGCTGGTTCAGCATCTCTCTACGCCACCAATCTTGTCGAAACCAATTGATCACGAACAATTATACCTTTATCTGGCGGTATCGGAGCATGCGATCAGTGCTGCTTTGGTCCGGGAAGAAGATCGAGTGCAGAAACCGGTCTATTATGTCAGTAAACGATTGACCGGAGCTGAGAGAAATTACCCCAGGTTGGAGAAACTGGCTTACTGCTTGGTCATTGCCTCGAGAAAGCTTCGTCCTTATTTCCAAGCACATCCGCTTACTGTGTATACCGATCAGCCGTTACGACAGGTCCTCACGCGGCCTGAGACGTCTGGAAGGTTACTCAAGTGGAATATTGAACTGAGCCAATTCGACATTACTTATGCTCCGCGGAGAGCCATTCAAGGGCAAGTCCTAGCTGACTTCATAGCTGAATTTACTGTTCCTGACGAATTACCTGAAACCAGCGAGTCTCCTGAATATGTCTGGAAACTTTATACAGATGGTGCATCAAACGATCGATGTTCAGGCGCTGGAGTTGTACTAGAAACCCCCGAAGGTCGATCCATATGTTATGCTTTGAAGTTTGATTTTCACGCAACCAACAATGAAGCCGAGTATGAAGCCTTGTTGGCTGGGTTAAAGCTTGCCAGAGATCTGAAAATTATCGCTATAGAAGTTTATTGTGATTCACAGTTGGTTGTATGTCAGGTACGGGGAGAATATCAAGCGAGAGATCGAAGGTTAGCTGCTTATCTAGCCCGAGTTCAGGAAGCGCTGGATCAGTTTGATTATTATGCTATTTACTACATACCACGAGATCGCAATCAAAAGGCCGATTCATTGGCAAAGTTGGCCAGCACAGGTGAAGCACAGCAAATGGGACTCGTCCCGGTCGAAACGTTGCCTTTCCCAAGCATCGATCAAATCAAAACGACTGATGTGTTAGAGACCTTTCCCAGCAGAGAATCATGGATGACTCCGTATCGAAATTATATTGAGAATGGGATATTACCTGAGCACCGAAATGAGAAAAGGCAAATTCTACGAAAAGCTTCGCGGTTCATCATTCAGGACGGGATCATGTATAGAAAAGGTTATTCTGTTCCACTCCTCCGGTGTATCGCTCACGACGAAGTCAAACGAGTGTTACATGATGTACACGAGGGGGAATGCGGCGATCACACCGGTGGACAAGCGCTTGCTAAGAAGATACTCCGATATGGATATTACTGGCCGACAGTAAATCGAGATGCTGCCAATTACGCCAGAAAGTGTGACAAGTGCCAAAAACACGCTCAAATTCCAAGAGCCCCGCCTACCGAGTTAACTCAAATGGTCAGTCCCTGGCCGTTCGCTATGTGGGGTATCTATATCATTGGCGCTTTGCCTCTGGCAAAAGGTGGTGCGAAGTATGCCATCGTCGCAGTTGATTACTTCACGAAATGGGCTGAAGCCGAAGCTCTCGCAACGATTACGTCAAAGAAAGTGATAAACTTTGTGGTCCGCAATATCATTTGCCGATTTGGACTCCCGCATACCATCATCACCGATAACGGGACCCAATTCAAAAGTTCAGAGTTCAAGAATTTCTGCCAACGATTTCATATTCATAAAAAGTTCTCTGCAGTCGCGCATCCACAAGCAAACGGTCAGGTCGAAGCTGTTAACAAAGTTATAAAATCCATCTTAAAGAAACGACTGGAAAAGGCTGGGGGCAAATGGGTCGATGAACTTCCTATGGCATTATGGGCTTATCGAACAACTCACAAGACCGCAACTGGACACACCCCATTTTCCTTATCCTATGGCTCGGAGGCCGTCATTCCAGTGGAGATAGAAGTATTTTCTCACCGCGTAACTTATTACGATCCGAAAACGAACGCTATATTACTCGCTGAGTCTTTGGATCTGTTGGACGAGAAACGAGAAGAAGCTGATTTAAGAGCGGCCGCTTACCGAAGTCGGGTCGCCCGATTATATAACACCAAAGTTCGCCCCCGAACCTTTGATCTCGGTGATCTGGTCCTTAAGAGAGTATACCCGGTTCCTTCACACATGAAACCAAATTGGGAAGGACCGTACGTGATTACGCAACGACTTGGAGATGGCACATTCAAACTATCAACCGTGGACGGTCTAGTTTTACCAAGAGCCTGGAACAGCGAGAGTCTCCGCCGCTATTACATATGACAGGCTTTATTTATTTCATTATATTTTTTATTCAGCAATTTACTTTTGCATTTCGAAATTAAAATTTGTAATAAGGCAACTGATTTGCCATATTTTCTTATTTCAGCAATAAAATGCCATCTCTTCGAGCCAGAGCTGTGATTCATTAAATACAATGTACAACATCACGATGCACGAAGAGCTAAGTTCCATCACACAGTGGAATTTATTCAAGTAGGGAGTGGCTGTGAAGCAATCAACCACTCGCTAAATGAAACCCGAGCTCGGGGGCAAGCCATCACATCAGGCCACGAAATGGGTTGATACACGACAACCCTTCTTTCAACTCCGTACTCCCAAAGCGCGAGGCGGAGTATAAACATTCTTCTAACTCCGTGCTCCCAGAGCGCGAGGCGGAGTATAAACATTCTTCTAACTCCGTACTCCCAGAGTGCGAGACGGAGTATAAACATTCATCTAACTCCGTGCTCCCAGAGTGCGAGGTGGAGTATAAACATTCTTCTAACTCCGTGCTCCCAGAGCGCGAGGCGGAGTATAAACATTCTTCTAACTCCGTACTCCCAGAGTGCGAGACGGAGTATAAACATTCATCTAACTCCGTACTCCCAAAGTGCGAGACGGAGTATAAACATTCATCTAACTCCGTACTCCCAGAGTGCGAAACGGAGTATAAACATTCATCCTACCCCGAACTCCAGAGCGCGAGACGGGATATAAACATACGTCAACTCCACACTTCTCCCCAATACAGGGGGCAGAACCATAACACATAACAAGTTGAAGACAGAAAGGGAATAGATTTTCATTTCCATTATCAACAAAAAGAATCTGATTACAAAGTGTTTATGAAAATTCTGCTAGTGGGAGCCGAATCCACATCTATACACGGCTATAGAAAAATCAACAAAATGCTACCCTACGCGACAGAGATTTAGAGAAAGAAGTTCATTCTTTCTTCTTCCTTATCTTCTTCTTCGGAGTAGCTCCACCCGATCCGCTGCCCGACTTCTTCCTCAATCGCTTGCTCTTTTCAGGCTTGCCCTCCGGCAGCGATATAATGTCGACATCTTCCTCAGAGCTGGAGGCGACGGAAGTTCTTCTAGGAGGACGAGCTGGAGGCATAGGAGTAGTAGCAGGAGGAGGGACAGGAGCAGTCTCGATCAATACAGTACCACCCGGCGAAATCACCATTAACGGGGCAGGCCCGGGCGGACTAGAACCTACATTCCCTGCTGCCATCTCGGCAGCAATCTCAGCTAAAACGTCATCCTCACGAGATGCTTGGGCCGCATCGGATGTGCCGATAGCTGGCATAGATAAACTAGCGGCCGAAGCAGCCTCATTCACAACATCGGACGGGTTGGCAGAGGGATCGATGGGTTCATTAAGAAGCTCCTCAATCATTTGAGCGCTGAAAGAAAACATATTTGCATCTCCCTCCTCGCCAATCAAAGTAGAAGTCGTGATGGCTTCAGAAAAAACAACCCCTTGTGCTTGATGAGGAACTGATAAAGCAAGGGGCGCAGAAACAATAGCTTCGGTCACTGAAATACAACAAAACGAAGATTGTTAGCCAAGTGTGTTGCTTAAGGTCCTTCGCTACTAAACTACGAGAAGCGTTCAAATACCTTCCTTAGTCTGGACCGAAACATGGGTAGAATCGTCGGCGGAAGATAATAACGGTTGGTCAGGATTATATGCAGGAACAGATTGGGGGTCTACCGCTCCAGTGGTTTCGGGCAATGTTGGGATTACGGCTCCAACACTTGCCTCGTGATGCACGGTCCCCAAACCTTCGCCTGTCTCTAGTGATTGGACGCCGAGTTTTTCTTTCGCCATAGAGATTACCACCTCATGAAGGGTCTTCCTCTCATCCTCAGTAAGCAAACGCATCTCCAGTTCAAAGTCGTCAAGTGCTCCATCTGGATGCGCTGCTCTCTTCTCATTCACCAGCCGGGTCCAGGCATTGTACAAGATCATGGAGTCATCTCCCAGCCACGCTAGATTTCTGTGTTCCAGCACATTAGCGTTATACGTGACTAAGAGATCGTCAAACTCAGCATCTAGCCTAGACCTCTCCTCCAAGATTTTTTCCTGAATCTCCGCTTCCACAGACTTAGCCTTGACCGCCGCCGCAGCAAGTTCGGCCCTGAGGGATACTGCTTGGTCGCAAGCCTCTTGAGCAGTAGCGTTCGCATCGTCCTTCTCCTTCACCATTTCAGCGAATTTGGCCTTGAGCTCGTTCAGCTCTTTAACGGCTAAGTCTCGCTCAGCTGCAACGGTGGTATTACGATGGCCCATCTCTTCCACTGTGGCGCAATGTTCTTGCTGCATCCTCGCTAATTTGGCCACGACACCCTCGTGTTTCTTAAGTGTTTCAAGCTCTGACTTTCGGGACGTTTCCACTTCGGATTGAAGAACTTGAATGATGCGTTTCTGCTTCGCAATGTCAACATCACGTTCGGCAATGACTTTCGCCCTGTCGAAAGCTACTCTAGAAGCCTTCACGGCTGCCTTATACCACTCCTTGTACTGAGCGTAGAAGTCGTGGATGTAATTATGAGCAGTGGTCTCAGCTTCCGGAGGGATTCTTTTAAAGTTAGGAGGGAAGATATAGCCATCCATGCAAATTTCCGGATAGTCGTTTTTCATTTGGGCGAGTTTAGCAGCTCCCTCGCTTGTCAACTCCGCCGGAGCTTGTTCAATTATAGCGGCTGCCGTTGGTTCCACTCTTGGCCGTTGAGCGTCAGGCCGAGAAGATTGAGAAGGCAACTGTTGCTGATGAGATGGCCCTGGGAGGTCTACTGGAGCCCTGGGAGGCGGAGGAGAACGAGATCGGGGTCGGTGCTGGTATCCCCGGTCTCTGTCAGAGTAATCATAGCCAGAACGGTTACGCGAGTAATCTCTGTCTCTATCATAACGTTCTTGACTCGAGTAGCCTCGACCATGATCCCTATCTGTCTCTCTCCTACGGGAATCATAAAATGGAGAAGATTGACGCACATTCCGAAGCCTGTCTAGAGTGGAGCCACGTCCTGACATCTCACCTGCGATAAGAAAGAATTACGGATTAAAATCCCATAAAGCAATGCTTACTATGCAGAAGTCGTGAAGTGCCGTGGAAGTGTGTGTAAATGTGTAAACCCCCAAACCGACCGGAAGTGTGGACCGCACTTAAAGGAAAGGGCTCGTTCATATTTAGGACATCTTGTAATTCCTCCAACCCAGGATTATGAGAGATTGATATATAATCTGGGATAGGAATATCGTCAAGCCCTTTGAGAGAATCTCTCGAATGAGAAGGGGCGGCCTCGGAAATCATAACTCCGGAAGCGGGAAGAAACACATCTACAGATTTTCCCCCCTTTGACTTAAGTTTTTTGGAAACGGCGGCCTTGCCTTTCCGTTTTTCTCCCAATTCCTCCAAGTTTCCCGAAAGGTCGGCCATTGGCTCTGAATCCGTATGGGTTCTTTCTTCATCACTCGCCTCGATTATTCTGATTCCGAGTGACTTCTTCGTTTTTCTCTTCTTGGGTTCCTTCTTATTTTCCTTCTTGGATACGGACTTTGAAAATCCCTCAACAACTATGCTTTGATTAATGTCGATCAAACCCAGAACTCTTAAGTTGTAGTCATTCAACACCGAGTCAATATGCCTCAGCTCGCTTGGGACTTCTTGAAGACTCCGGACGGTACCCTTGAAACGCCCTCCATCGGGCCTAGAGATAATAGCTGAAAAAGGAATGAAATGTCAATTTTAACACCGAAGAGCTATTGGTCAAAGAAACAGGTTAAGGCGCTTACGTCTAGACAACCATCGCCTAGCGAAACCCGGAGGGCACCGAACGTAGAACCATTCGTTCTTGAAATAGCTCAGGCGCGTCCAAGCTCCAACTACAACTTGGCAATTTCTAACTGCCTCCAAAAATGTAAACGACGGGCTATCACCCCTGCTCTTGAAGTTAAATATGTGTCTGATCTCGAAGGGCCTCGGCGGGCGAAAAAGACAGTCCATAAATATTACGAAGACACTATTCAGCAACGCGTGCCCGTTGGGATGAAGTTGTGAAGGAGCGATCCCTAAATATGATAGCATCCTTCTGATATATTGATTGAAGGGAGGAAGAGTTCCAGCCGCACAAGCATGACGGTAGAATGCTGTATATCCTTCAGGCGGATTGTGCGGTCTATCGGTGGCGCTGGGCAATAGTACGTCACCAAGAGATATGTTATGCTTTAAGCATATTCGTCCCAATAACGATTCAGAAATGTTGGACTGAACCGAGTCAACAGGGTCCTCAATAAATATCGCCTCCGGCAATTCATCTGGAGCTGGATCGATTATATCGGCAGGGATATCGGGAATCTCAAGCATCGGAGGAGTCGAGCTCTGTACCTCTTGTTGTTGAGAGCTCGAAGATTCCATAATTAGCTAACTCATTAGAAAGCAACATTAAGTTTATGAACAAGCCCGTGCATGCCCCAGTGTAATGTGTGTGAACGTGTCGTGCAGTGCAAGTATTGTACATCACTCGAGCAAATTTAACAGAATGAAGCAAGATATCCGAACAACATAACTTGAGAATTTGAGAATGAAAATGACCGTCATCGCTGACCGTCCCTTCCACACCATCCAAACGCCACTGACCATTTCAAATATAAATCAGTTAAATTACTGGTCACGTCATAGTTCCATCGACAAGCTTCAAAGGAAATTCAAGTTTAATGTGTTAGTTAAGTTTCGATTATGCAAGGCCGAAGCTTGTCGGAGTCAAGTGTGCTAAAATTCAATGGGTCCATCAAAGTTCAACTTGAAATTGGTCATGGTTCAGATGTTGGAGCAAATCAGAAGAGTAGAAGCCCCTGAAGCACAGATGTTCGAATCGATCGACTCAAATCAATATGAGTCGAATCGATGAGGGTCGAATCGTATCGATTCGACCCTGCATAAGTTCGACTCGATGGAATCTTGGGGTGGAGAAACAGTTCGAATCCATGGGCTATGCATAACTTCGAATCGATCAGTACTTGGCACTTTCGAATCGATTGAGATATTACTGCTTCGAATCGATCGATTCGATCTTTCAAAAACCCTCGGTGCGAAATTTCGTATCGATTCGAACCAACAATCCCTGAATCAATTCGAAGTCTTATTTTCTTCATCGATTCGTTTTACTTAACCCTGCATCGATTCGAAATCTTGCATCTTCGATCAATTCGGTCTACCTGTCCCCGAATCAATACGAGTAGAAAAAGCTATCTCTTGTATATCCATCGAGTCGACCCATTTCAGTTCTTACTACTCTTCGTATTTCTCAAAATCCCCGTCTTCATCGTTTTACACTCGAATCAATCCCTTAGATACCTGGACAAATTCGATTGGAATTTAAGACTCGGTAAAAATCTGATTGACTCGAGCAAGATGTGGAGCTCTGAAGAATCGATTCGAAGAAGGAGCTCTCGTAACAGTAAAAAGTAAAAAGTTAAGAGTGAACAGGACCCCGGTATATATAGGGGAAACGAGACCATTCGTCTCCCGGTCAAGCGCAACCGGGAATAACGGGTCAAGCCCATCGATTCGAAGCAGTATCTTCGAATCGATCACTACGAGTCTAAATCGATTCGAAGCTGACCAGGCGACCTCGTCGACTCGGACTCAAATATCTACACCAGACAACTTCGAGACTTTTCCTTCGAATCCGCAGCGTCAACTCGAAGCACGGCGTCAGAGGAGCCAGGGGGAACGTTCGACTCCATCGATTCGAACAGTCAAGTTCGAGTCCCACAATTGCAAATCCATCCAAGCATCGAATCCACACACCATCGATTCGAAGAACCATCGATTCGAAGCTGTCAACAGAAGATGAACCTGGGTCACTACGCCCCATCGATTCGAAGTGTCTACTTCGAAACCATCAACTCGAGGCGGATCCAGAATCATTGCTTCGCATCCATTAAATACCACCGGTCAAATAGGCGAATCATTCCCATATGAAAAATTGCTTGTCCACTCTTGTGCCGATTCAGGAGAGGATCAGTACGAGAGGATGATCATAGACAATCATAAAAGCAGTGTCTTAACTCAAATCTCAAATCGGTCCAGGAGAGGACCGATACAGATTTCGATAGCGAACCGAACGGACAACAACTTGCGATCACGCAATGTTAACCAAGGTCAAGAAAATACACGTATGCGCGTAATTTTTGACTAATGTTTTGGTCTTTATCATCAACAGGAGTCAAATGTTTATCTCGTCATGACTCAAAGGCCTACAGTCAATCATGATCATACAACGATTGATTACGACAGCAAAGAAGACAATTTTTCGACAAAGCATGTGATCATTGTTCAACAAGGGACTGTAGCTTTTCAAAGCACGTCATGTTTACACAAGACGTACTTTGGGGGGCAAATGTTATCCCGCTTTTTGGCAAAGCCGTGACACCAAGGACTTGGCTAGATACCGGTGACAGATCATCTCGGAAGTCGGTTGCGCGTAAGGATCGCTGCGGATATCGATGGAATTTGTTCAAGTCCGGATCGGGCTACAATTGATAAGGCACGTCAAGCAAAGCCGTGGAAACCAACGATCCAAATTTCAGGTCAATCCGAGTTCGTGTGCTCAAGATATCGTCGACAAAAGATGGAGTAGGCCACCCTTGGTTCGAATCGATTGGCCAGGGACCAGTTCGAATCCATCGAACTTCCATTGCCTCGACTCCATCAGCTCTCCATTGCCTCGACTCCATCAGCTCTCCATTGCCTCGACTCCATCAGCTCTCCATTGCCTCGACTCCATCAGCTCTCCATTGCTTCGACTCCATCAGGCGGAACCGGTAGCTTCGAATCCATCAAGGCATTCACTATGTTCGACTACATTAAGCAAGTCTTCGTGTGCCTTGAGTTCGAATCCACCCTCGCATACACCATAGTTCGAATCCATCGAAGGAAGGAAACCTTCGAATCCATGCATTCGAATCCCCAGGCCAAGACAACTCCGAACCGGTCCATAGCTACGAGTCTAAATCGATTCGAACGAGCATTAGTTCCATCGATTCGAAGGAAGAGGTCCTTCGAATCCATTACCTCGACTCCACCATCTTCGAATCCAAGTCGTGGATTCGACCCAGTCAATGCGGAATGCAAAGAGGACCGATGCGAAGAAAGCGCACCACGTCACCATCTTCACGAGCAGGAGGATCGATTCGAACGAATCGATTCGAGCATATCGATTCGAACGACTCCAGAATACAGAAAACACCAACTTGAATCGATCATAACTCGAGTTCTACAAGTCCAAATCCCATGAAATTTTCACAGGAGCTTAAGCACATGATGAAGAATGTTCACACCAAATTTCAGCTCGATTGGACGATTTCTTGAGCGATTCGAACCAAGGGTCGAATCGATCCCAAAGTGGGCCCGGATCTCCAGATTTCGGCCATGTGGGCCCCCTGACGTACCAGAACTGGTCTCCCCTCATTTTTAGCGAAATATCAGCCTCCTACACCTATAAATAGAGCCCCTGGTCATTCAGAAAAGGCGTCGGATAATTCTAAGTACTGAAGAGCGCCCAGATTCTGCCAGATTTACTCCAGAACACCGCCGCTGCTTTAGATCGACACTTAGCATTTGAATTCAGTTGTGTTACATTATTGACTACTGTAATCTTCAAGTACCGAGCAATAAAATCATCAAACTTCATAGTGGACGTAGGCTACAAAGCCGAACCACTCTAAATCGCTTGTCTTTGCAATTTACTGTCTATTATTTGGAGTTTTTGTTAGATAATCCACTGTTTTAATTTTCATTCTTCACTTTTATCTCTTCAAAGACTTCCGAAGAGTGTTGTGCCCATTTTTGGTACAAACAGAGAGTGATTATGCAAATAATGGAGCGGGATTAGTTGCATAGTCTAGGTTTTGGTTGAAAAAAGAGGATTGATATTGCTCCCTTAAAAGAAATAATGGGTTGGAGGGCGAAGGAGGAAACATATCCAGAGAACGTGAAAAACGCAACAATTGTAAAAGGACATTTTAGGTATTTTTGAAAAGCTTCAAAATGATGTTTTCCTATTATATATAGACAATAGTAGGTCCAACCTTTTTTACGTTAATTAAATGTGTGATAATTAAATTATGAAACACGTTTTAGCAAGTTACATCTCACTCGTTTTCCAAATGAACGAGGATAGCAATATCCATTAAATAATAGTGGGTCTAACCTAACTAAAATGTGTGATAATTAAATTATGAAACATGTGTTAGCGAGTTACATCTCACTCGGTTTTCAAGCGAGTAAGGATAGCAATACCCATCTCATATACTTTGGAGATTGGGACGCAATGCTTCTCCAATATTGAAATGCAACGGACTTTCCATTCTGAACCCACTTCCATCTTCAAGAAAATGGCATTCTCTCAGACCTAAAGTAAATTTATATCACATGAAAACAATTCAAAACAATTCAGACATTGTTGTTAACCCGACCAACAATTATTAATTTTTCTCCATCAATGTCATTAGACGTAGTTTTCAACGTGGCTTTATAAGTAGGAGCTTTTCTTAAAACTTAGACAAATATGAAGATATCACATCCTGCTCATGAACGATATCAGAGCTCCTGAAAAGTCACATTTGAGACGGCTAATATATACAAATATTCTATAAACAACAACCAATTTAGAATTTTTACAAATTTAGAATTAAATTTCAACAAAATCTGTAAACAAAGACTAGGATCCCAGTGGTAAACAAATTTCAGCTACTTATAATTATATGAGCGCACTAGCAAATTAAACTTCTTGCCTAGTCATTACATTGTTTGATATAATCTCTTAGCTCACTGTATAGTCAAAATGAAGAAGTTTGGTTTCTCTTACCCTGCAATAGTAAAAACTCCCAAGGCCAGTTTTGGTATATAACTGAAGATTTCCTTGGTTGTATAATAAAACATTGATGGTAAGGAAAGAAACATAAATGAAGATTAACATAATCAAATGACTAAAATGGATAACCTGACAATGATAGAGGAAGTCCAACCCTTATATATATTAACATAAAATAGATGGCAGAATCAAGTTTCAATGCCAATATTGTTCGATATAATCTCTTAACTCACTGTATATGCAAAGACGGTTTTCACAAACGGTGATATCTACCAATCATGAATTCTATAAAAAGCACTCCCATGGTATGTTGTGGGCTTCATCTTGGTGATAACTTTCGAAGATAATCTATATGCCGGTTCAAAAATCAAGGATTTTATAGAAAGAGAGGATTTTGGACTTCATTTTCCACTATAATTGGTTTCAAGGGTAATGTACAAATTTCATAACATATATCTCTTATCTCTTAAAACATCCATCATACTGGTTCCATTTGTAATCTTGATGTAAACTGACCTCATTAGATCACGTGCCATATAGATGAGTTATTCATGTTTTAATTAGATGCCTAACCCAATTTTTAAACTAGATAAGTTCGCAAAGGCATATTTTACACCTCTTTCATGCATTTGATTTAATTACCTTAGCACTATACTTACCAAAGATATGGATGTGTATGTACATGAAAACAGATACAAATTAACAGCCACTAACAGTTAGTTTAGTATCAAAGAAAAGGTACATGAACCCTCCTGATTCTAGATGATTTGTTAACTAAAAGTTAGTAAGTGTGATATTTCCCATAGACTTACCTCTCAACATATAGCAAAAGCCTGTCCAGGATGAAAAAGTTTACAGAATTCAATAATAAAAATGTTAAATTTAAACAAAGTGACTACTTTGAGCTATTATGAATAACCATCAATTTGTACATATTTTCTAACTAACACAACCAAAAATTTGATATTTGATCATTGTTCGTTGTATTCTCGCATCAAATTCCTTGTTTTCAATGGCAGAACATATATACCATTCAGTGGTTTACTAAATTAATATAGCGCAGTTTTTGTTACAACTGGTAATTAAGTTGGCTAACATCATCCAAATTTAAGTTCTTCACTGGTCTGGAATATTAAAAAAGCAACCATTTGATGTTCCTCACCTTTAGATGCTCATAAACTCCATTAAGCTCATAAACTCCATTAAAAAACCAGATCTTCCTTTAGTCTAAGTCTTAAACACAATCGCCTCAACGCCAATCAGTGTTGCCATATAATTTTACTGTTGCAGTCGCGATACAATACCCACCCACCTCGAACCCAAATAGCTCAAATGAAACAGATCATCAACCAATCATATATTTTACAGCATTTGACAGGTGCTACTTATTGGTAAATAAAACATCTATACATGTGAAGCGCTTATTTTGAGTTAAATTCTGGTTGAAATGGTTTTTGTTTTTATTTTTATTTTTCCTCCCTTTCCTTTTCTAGAAACACATCATTTTGACAATATGGAAACATGTTTGTACTTAGACCGGTCTTCTAGTTTGTAGTTTTATTAGTAAATATGGAGATTAACATTATTTCTACTTCTTTTGTACATCAAATTGAAGTATAAATAAATAATTTTGTTATTTTTGATCTCATATGTAGAACATAATAATTCTTACATCATATTTTTTACACTCCGATTTTATTTGTTTATGTATTTCAAAAATGCTTTGAAAGCAACTACAAATCAGTAGACCTTGTCTTAATATATTATATAAAAATTGAGTATCTCGTGTTTCATTCCTGAATAAACACATTTTACAATAATTACTAAGCATGTGTGAAGGATGATCGTAAAAAAGGTTAAAGAATACAACCACTTTTTTGTTTAGATAGTTTGGACAGGACCATAGTACTAGTACACGATTTACAGTTTAAGAACTATGGTTCCATTTGATTCTTACAATAATGAATGATCAATCCACACATCATGACTAACTATCATACAAAAACATATCATTTGAAACAGAAACAATATATAAAAGAGAAGGATATAAAGTTATGAAAAGAACAAAATACTTACTTTAAAGATTATAGGTTGCTCAAAGGAACACCGAAAGAAAGCTCTTTCGAGCCACAGAAAACTTCCGATCATGTACTTTGTTTACTGATGAAGAGATTTTAGTAGGATTCTTGATTTCTTTTGTATCATGACAAAAATCCATCCAATCGACCTCAGCAAAAGACAACGTTGGAAGGGAATGAACTGCAAATAATCTTGCAGCATCAATGATAAGACAACACATATTTTGCAAAAGAACAAAAACTTACAAATGTGATCACATGAATATACAAAAATAGCAAGTATGAGAATATGTGTTGAGATTCTGACCAGGGGCCACACTGACACCAAATTCTATGAAGCCGCTGCATGAATAGGTTCTGCTTGATGATGGCTGTTGCTTGAAGCCAAATTACTTCAGAGAGAAATGATTGCTAAAAATAAAGGGTAATTATGTTCATATACTAAAAATAAACCTTGCCAAACAACCAACTTGCCACGTCATCACTCGTCGACCATAGAATCGGCATCTACTACTACATCAATGACCATCTAGAACACCATCAAACATCTCGTCATCCTCTCGGGGCAATTGCCGCTACTATTGCATCAAACTGTAGCGTATTCCTTCATCATCAGAGTGTTCTCCAAAGTCTAAACACAACATGTTACTCGCATTTGATGCTAAAAACAAATATCAACCTACTCGACCACTTCATCCCCATCTTCGTTTTTAATAGAGCACTGTAGAAAAAGAAAGGGATTGAAGTAAAAGTGGTAAGGCTTATTAAGTGGTGGATCATTTCAAAATGATGAGAAACTTATTGTCAAATGCTATTTTTGATACAGCAATAACAGAAAACGCATCAATTCAGCCTATAAATTTAGCTAATTGATAAGGAATGGCTTAATACTACAATTCCACTTTAGATACGGTTGTTATCGGAACACAATATATTATACCCACTCTTACACGTCCTTAATTATCCGTGTTATCAAAAAATAATATGTTACACTCACTCTTGCACGTTTGAATCAAATATTAGGCAGTTCAACTCTACCACTTCTTTATCCTCAGCGTTATCGACAGAGTTAGGAACTGAAGATGAATGCTAAATCTTTGGTTATTTGCCTGAGTTAGGGTAGAATTGCTTCAGTTTTTCTTTTTGAATAGCTGACTATTATAAAATTCATGCACTAGATCAGCTAATTGACAAGGCCTGTTTCAAATATTAAGAATTATGCTATCCAAATGGTAGTAGACGAATAGTTCTATCATATTATAAACATGAATTTTTCAGCTGAACAAAACTTATAAACTGCCATCAATTTGAAAGATTTAAACAGAAACTACATTAATAAAATAACAAAACCTCTTCAATTTCATCATTGCACATTTAGGCTACCCAATTTTATTACCGCAGTAACCTGGATTTTCAAAATCAAACATTGCCAACAATAATTGAATGACTAAAGCAAACATCTGAAAAGTAAAAACAAAAATGCATATTCAACAATTGTACTTACAATATATTAAATTGATAGGAACAATCAGCATAAAGCATCAAAACAAAGACAGAACGATTGAGGAAATTTGGCATATGCGTTATCATGACTCATAGGGTAATTGATTCAGCGCCATATGCTGTTTAGGACAAGCTAAAAACTAACAATGAAATGAAACTGAAGTGAGAGACTAGAGAACTTACAGTTCTAAAAATCGGGCGGGAGCCATAGCGAAGCAGAAGAGAATGGGGTAGCTTATGAAATGGTGAGGAGTGAAGTTTGTTTGTTTTAGTCCCACATCGACCTAAATACTATTAGGTTGGTAAAGCTGAGTTATAAAGTAGCACAGGCATTGAAATAGTATAGCAACGCAGCTGCGTGGTGAGCACAGAGCGAACTATTCTTTCGCCTTTTACTAAAGAATACCGTGTGCCCTCCACTCCACATCAAGCAGCATACGCCATTTTTTGGAGGGTGTTCTTTTTACGGAAAGGACCCCAACAAGTATAAGTTGAAACATTTGTTTGTTCTGCTGTAATTTCGTGTTCCTTAGGTACGTTATTTTGATTTCTTGCTTGAGTATGTTTTCTTGCTTGAGTATGCTTTCAATGTTAAAGTGATTTTAGGTTTGGTTTTAGTCTGGTTAAAGCGTGAGGTGGTTTGACCCGTTTTGTTGGTGGATTAACATATTTTATCTTTTCCATTTCTGTTGCTACCATTCTTTGCTTCACGTTTTTTTGTTTTTAAATTTCAACCGTGATACTCTCTACCTAGGTCAGCTGCAATTTCAATAGAAATGTCTGTAACGCAAGCACCTCTCACTCACAAGGTTTATTAACGGTACGGATTTTGGTCCAAAGACTCTGAGCTCATCATATTAATTCGTGTACGGGATGTTAGCTTCGACTATACTTGTTTGATCCGGACCCGAAACAGTAATTTTCATAACGGATAGTTAATGGTTTATCACTATCTATCCTAATTTTGGATTGATTCTGAACCAATTCGATTTTTAGTTGTCTGTAGTATTAAGAACGCGAGTGTGTAGATTATTTGTTTACCATTTTCTTGTTTGTATGCACTTCTATGATTTTTTTTGTTTGCGAACTTTGTTTCATTACTATCCATTTGTTTTTAAACTTTGGTTGTATACATTGCTTCGAAAATTAAGAGCTAAAAACGTTGTAACAACCATGCTTTCTTCATCGTAATAAATAATTTTAATTAAAATAATTTTTTTTGAATTCGATGTTCGATAATAATCATTATTTTGAAAATAATATTTATTTAATTGAATGCTATTTAATATAAGATTTTGATTTAATAAATCGAATTAAATTACTAAATTCTTTTCAGGTAATACATTAAACTTGAATAAAATGTTTTAATAATTAATTAAATAGAAACAAATAAATATTGATATGAAAAACTTGTGTAGTCAAAAAATTATATTCATAGAATAATGTGAATTAATTTATATTAGATTGGAATTTCATTTATAAATATAATACATGAATTATTTAAAAAGAAAAGAAAAATTAAAACAAGCCCAAGCCCATTTAATTCCACCTCTTTTTTCATTAAATATTATAAATCAGACTCGTTCTATGATTAGCCCTAATTAATCCTCTAATTTTCAAAACTCGCGATGTCATTAAAAATAATAATTCGATCGACCGAATGTTGTTCGACTTGGGCATGCAACGAAGGCGACGACGCGAGAAGGGACGACGACGACAAGACGCTCCCATTGAAAGGGGAACGACGGTGTTGGCGACTTTGAGGCAGGAGTCGCGATCTGAAACGTGTGTGCGTGCTTGAAGGCTGGCTCGATCTCGGTGGCAGTGAGTTGGCGATGTTGTGTTGGTGTTGAAGTTGGTGCGGAAGTGGTGCAGTTTCAGGCGATGGGAGGCAATCGCTTGGGGACGCATGTGCACAAACAGAGCAGCGATGACGGATGAGCAAACATTTCAATTTTGGATGGAACAATGTCATCTAAGACAGTAAACTCTTCGCTTGGAAGTTCCGGTGAGTTTAATACTCACAACTATATTTATTTCTCCTTTGCATCGTGTATATTACTTTTTCCGATTAATGATAAATTATATTGCTTGATTGCAATGCTTGTGAACATTGATTAGATTTTATGGATGAATTGTTTGATTGGGATATTCGATCGATCGTGTGATATGAAATCTGCTTGTGTATGTTGGATTATTTAAATGCAAAGGAGATTTTGTTCGTTGCATTTTAATTAGTGTAATTATTTTATCGTGTGTATATTGTATGGATGACCCAAATTCGATGGAATTTGACTCGGCCGCGCGATAAAATTTATATTGATGATTATTATAGATTTTGGAGAATTTTATCCATAGACGATTTATTGATTTTCCCATTTTAAAATATTTTTGAAGGTTTCAGGAAATTAATTTTGGTGTTCTAAAAATTTATTTGAAGTATATTTGTAAATAAATAAAAGTGAATTAGAAATAAAATGATTTGAAGGAAATTGCTATGGAAATAAAAGTCGATTTAAAATTGAAAATAGAGATTTTCATGAATAATTAAATGTGTGGAATTTTTATAAGTATAAATGAGGGGTTTTTAATAATATTTTCAAAAGTGAAATTCCTTTATACATTGAATATTTAATAAAAAGGATGGAAAGGAAATTTTAAATGGGGATTTTTGATTATATAAATCTATTTATAAAAGTTTGACATTTATTCCTCTTTTGATATATTTATTGGTTCGAAATCAAATCATTTGATGAATTTGCGATTGAAAGATTTTATTGATTTCGATATCATGAAGGATTCACCATTGATATTGATTTATTTAATGATTTAGAATGATACGGTGATAACATCCTATTAATTGATTTTGTGATATTTTTATTCCGTGTGACAAGAAATCTGAATAAACGGGGTTAAAATACCGTACGGTATGTGACTTTTAGTAATATTTCTCTGATTATTCTTTGGACTCTTTATATAGAATATAGAAGGAGTGGGTATGATATATGAGCTTTGAGTATACGGACTAGAAACACACGGTGATACGAGACGCCGTTGTATTATTTATTCGGTTATTTTATGCTTGCGGATGACACTCATACGAGAATTTTACTATATATGCTTGCTGCCCTGAGTCACATATTTAGCCATGTGTCGACATATATCATGCTGTGTCGGCACAAGTATGTAGCTGTGTGTCACATATATTGCGGTAGTTGAACCAGATTGGTTAGTATCCATCCTAGCGGTCTGATTGTAGTGGTCTCGCCTCGGATCTATGACACCCTATAGCCATGTGTTAGCAATGATCTAGCCATGTGTCGGCAAAATTTATAGCCGTTTGCTGGCAATATTTATAGCCGTTTATCAGCAATTGTATAGCCCATATGTGACGTCTTAGCCAGCAATCCGTTACCATTTAAGGGCACGTTTATAGTCGTGACCGATGCAGAACGTAGTCCTGCAGCTTGTTTATGACATGCGATGGATAGGAGTCACGATGGCCGTCGAGGTAACCTAGACTGTAGGAGCCGTGTTGGCGGAACACGTGTGTCGTGTTCGCCAATCACGTGTGTAGTCTCCTCGAGCAGATGTGCCCGTTAGTCTCCCGTCAGGTTCTGGTGTGTGTGTGATAGACACATACTTGTATATATTTAAGATGATGAGGTATGATTGTACATGTGACAGTGTCCAGAGTGTGATCAATCCCTATATCCTTCTTTGGTGTATGTCGCTTATTATCCTTCTTCGGCGTGTATCGCTAACTACTATTTATTTACATGTGTTATAAATTATTTCTTTTAGGCGTGTGTCGCCGAATATTTTTTTCATTGGCGTGTATTGCCAACCACTATTCATTAATATGAATTGCTTATTTAATATTGTGTTGCTTTTTTATTCTTCTTAGGCGTGTGTCGTCGATTATTCCATATAGGCGTGTGTCGTCAATTATATCCTTCACGGTAATGACCCTAATTTTTAATAACATTATGTAGTAACATTTAATTAGATAAATTAAATTAAATAATGTAAAATGGTTAGGGGATTGAGATTTGTTTAACTAAGGGGTAGCCATGCCATATATCCAAATGAACTAAGTAAATTGAAATGAAACACAATGTTAGGAAATAGACAAGAGCAATATAGGAATTAGTATTATTCTTATACCCTAAACCTCGTAATCCATATTCTATACGTTCATTTCTATATTCACAAAACTAAAACCAAAGCAAGAGGCAGACAACCATTAGGAAAATAAGAGAATATAAGAAGATTTCAAGAGGAAAAGCCTAAGCAACTTAATCAAGATCAAATCTCAAGTCCTTAATCTCAAAGCTAAGGTGAATAATGACAACATCTCATGTTTTCTAATGTTTCAGATTTAGGATGAAATCCGAATTATTTTGCAAAGTTATTTGTCATGTTTTAATTAACAAAATGGATATATATATATATATATATATGCTTGTTGATGATTTATGATATTTCATATGGATTTATGATATGTTTAATGTGAAAAGCCTATTAAATGACATCCAAATGCCTAGCGATTTTAGTGTATGATTAGAAATGATATTTTAGAGATGGGTTCCACTTTTCATAATTTTCTGAATTAATGTGGATTTTATATTAATTTTCTAGTGAGGAAAATGGATATTTGGGTTTAAAATTATTTACGGATAAATAAAATATGTTTTGGGTCTGAAATTTAAATATGTTAGAAAACATATTAAAATTGATTTATAGGAATTTTTGTAGAATTTTCCTAAGTGTTTTAATAGATATATAAAATTATTTAAGGTATGGGACATAAATGTTTTATATATTTATAAAAGGAGGAGGGTTATTTTGTAAATAAATTAAATTGTTTATTTCTGAAATATTGGTAGCACTTTTAAAAAAGAAATTAGCAACCAATAATATTTTGACAAACACGGCAGATTAGTTGAAAAGTTAAAAATTAGTTTAAACATGCTTTTTACATGTTTCACCACTTTCGGCACCCTCATTCCGATGCCTTACTTCTGCCTCCTTCTCAGTCGAAACCAATGCATTTGGTATCAATACTTGGTACATAGTGAATTGGACTAAGGCGGAAGGTACATGGTCGAAACATGGGGTTCCGAAGGGGTCGAAGCTTTGTTTTGTGTTTAAAAGAGAATGCTCCTGCTTTGCTTTCGACTTAATTAGCTTTCGACTTGGTTAGCTTTCGACCGGGCTAAGTTGTTTTAAAGAAATGGTTGCGCCTTTGTTTTAAGAAATTGCTTTTGTCTGGGTCGAAACCTTGATGTCGCTTTTTCTTTTCGAAGCAGTGCTTTTGGAAGGTTCCTTTGTTTTTAAATTAAAGCCACTTCTCCAGTGCTTTCGAAGGGTTGGTTTCGACACCATCACTTCTTTACTTAGGAATTGCTTACGAAAGAGTGCTTTCGACTTAGTTGTTTTATGTCCATTTTTGTTCTGTTGAAGGTAGAACCCAAAGGTTTCGAAAGGAAAGGTTTTTAATGGTTTCGAAAGGTTTCCACATGAACTCAAATGCTTTCGAAAGGTTTGATGGATTTAATACTTTCGAAAGGTTTAAGTTAATGATTTCAAAGGGGTAATACTTTGGAAATTCGGAGAACTTAGAAACATGCTTTGAAAACTTGATAGAATTCTGGTTAATCTGGCATTTATTAATCTTTTTCCAGATTTCAAATGTAATACTTTACCATAAGCAACAAGTGATCATACTCCGTTACAATCAATTTTTTGTAACACCCTGGAATTTTTTGGAAATAAATAAGAAAATACAATTAAAAGATAAAAATTAACCTAAAATGAAAATTTTCACAATGGCGGTCGACCCGACCCATGGTCGATCGTAGGGTCGTGGTGACCTGGAGACGATTCGTTTCATCATGCAAGACCATTGTGTGCTGTCCATGGTTTCAGGGACGAACGAGATGATTTTGGTCTGGATCTGATGGTAGTGAGTTGAGGTGTTTCCCTATAAATTGATAGCCAGGGTTAACCTAAAACCTATTTCTCTCCATTACAACGAAGCTCTACCAAAATAAAACCCTAAACCCAAATTTCCCAAATCAATTTGTAAACCCCAATTCTATTCTAAATCTCAATCTAAATTAAAATAATATGGAGACCTAGCAATTGGAGAAGAGACCTAAGTGGATTTAGGGGAGAAAGCTTGCGGCGTCTGAGGCAAACCGAAAAGCTTAGGACAGAGATGAGTGGGTATAGATTTAACAAGTTAATTAAATTAATTGATTTTAACTTATGTCCTATGCTGATTTGACTGTTAACTCTGGTATTAATCCGTTAATTTATTAAATTGGAAATATGGAATAATGAATCTTTTTGTCTAATTGCAATTGACATATGTATGTTGTAAAATCATAAATAATATGCTAAAATTGGATTTGACACCTATAAATTGCTAATTGGAATAATGTAAATGTTGCAATGACTGTAATAAAAATAAGACAAATTGATTAGCCCAATTGAAAAAAGAACTAAATGGATTACGTCTGATAATTGAAATGGATTACGTTTGATAATTGAATGAAATTGATTAATTTACTTAAAACAAGTAAATTGAAAGATGTTTGGATTATGTCAAAAAATAAAATGACATGATTAACTTACTTAAAGCAAGTAAATCAAAAGATGTCTGGATTGTAGGAAATCGACCTAAGACTAGTGTAGGTCGACTGTCATAAGTCACTTTAGACTTAGTAAACTGTTTGGGGCCTTAAGATAATAGGGGTATGAACCCAGTTGCTCTCTAAATTGCTTGACTTGCGTAGACATATCTAGGTGTTCTTATTTGAGATGGCGTACTTAATTCGCTTTTCCGTATCGTAGAGTAGGATGTAGAGTGTCGTTAAGATGTGCAACTGATGTTGCGAAAGGTGTGCACAAGTGATGGGATCGAATTACTGGTCGTTAGTTGAGGCTATTGGGATCGAATTTCCGGTCATTAGTCGGGGTGTTGGGATCGGAGACTAAATTATGGACATTCCTGTGGGCTTGTATGGGCGTAGACGCTGAAAGCTAGGTGATGCTCAGTATTAGGCGAAGTTAAGCATAGTAACTCCTTAGAGTGCATTGGAGGTATTTTGCTGCTAGGATCGAGGGGTTGGGCACCAGTGCATGCGATGAGTCACTATGCAAATTTACATGTGTGTTCTTCCTCTCTAGGCCTAGTGTGAGTTAAAGTGGGACAGTAGTTTCCCCAAAACTAGACGGTCATTCGATGAGATGTGATCTGTTGTTATCCCCTGATGTTAGACTGATGACTGTTAGGTCGGTGACCTTAGGCTTGTGACCTTAGGTGCACTCACATTGTACACACACCTTATATCACCTAGAGTAGACTTGAAATTAGTTGTATTTAATTTCCTTGTTAGTCTTGTTTTCATTTACTAGACTTTATGTCTGGCCCATTCTATTTTTCCCCACCACAGGTGGACAGAGTAGCCGTTGACAGATCCATTGCTGCCTCGGATTATCGTGCCTGGAGTCTAGTTCTATTTTATCCTTCATTATGTATTTCCTATTAGTACATTTTCATTTTTAGTATTTTTCTTATGAGAGATTATTTAACATGATACTCTGATATTTGATATGTATTGATGGTTTTCTAAGACTACGATATTATGATATTTTGAGACCTAGATATTTTGATGCTTTTGAGATTTTTATTACTGTTATTATGAAATTATCCGTATATATCTAATATTATGTTTCCATTGTGATCATATTTGGATTAGATAGATTATTTTTTCACTGATATCTTAGTCTCTATGATACTACATTTTCCTTAGACCGATGATTCGTATTTCTTGATATGACGGTGTTTGGCATGTCAAGGGATGCGGGTTGTCACATGTGGTATCAAAGCCTAGGTTCAATATTCCTGGGGATAGGAGCATCTTTGAACCGTATGGATATATATATATATATATATATGATTTTAAAAAGAGGAATGATTTTTGAAATTGTTTTCAAAATGGGTTTCCAAAGTATAACTATATATATAAGTATTTTTGGAAAATGTTGTCAAGAATCCCTCAAATTTATGCTTATGCTTATTTCAATTCCTACATGTGTTGTCTCTTATCTTAAATCTTATTTGAGCTATCTGTAGAAGTATTTGATTTAATATTTACTATTCATAGATAGAGATAGCTGATCCTGCAGGATCTGGCTCTACCGACATCCCTGATATTCTGAGCGTGAATATGCCCATTTAGTTCTGCCATTCTTACAAGCTAGGAGATCGGTTGAGTATCCGAATATAGAGCCTGTGGAGGAGGCCGTTGGTGGGGTCCCTGTCCACCCACCTGTCGTTCATGACTTTGCTAAGCTATGCAAGTACTTTTCCAACTTGGGTAGCAAGCTATTCTTATGCACTGAGACTTTTGTTGATGCTAGAGCTTGGATCCGTAGCTATAAGCAGATATTTGGACTTATGGGTTTGCCAGATGAGTTAAGAGGCAGCTTGCTACCTAGCAGCTATAGGGAGAGGCTCTCGGTTGATGGGAGGTTGTTGAGGCTAAGACCGGTGGTGGTATTGTGACTTGGGGAGAGTTTAGGCAGAGGTTTGAGATGAAGTTCTTGTCACAGACTGAGGAGGGAGTTATTTTAGAGAAGTTTATAAATATGAAGAAGGGTAATTTTTCAGTTAAAGAATATGTTAATCAGTTTAATGAGCTTGCGAGATTTGGAATGGAGTTGATCAATACCCTACATAAGAAGACGCTCAAGTTTGTTAAGGGTTAGAATCAGCCACTATAGGGCTTAGCAGTGAGTCATATTATTATGGGAGCTACTTATGAGGGTTTGGTTGAGATGACATTTCTTACTTCTATTGCTAAGAAGGTGGAAGAGGCTTCAAAGGCTGAAGTGAAGAATTTTCAGAAATGGAAGAAGAAGGGTGGACCTCCACCTAAAGGGAAGATTCAGAAGGAGTTGAAGTGTCATAGATGTGGAAAGACAGGGCATCTTGTTAAGGAGTGTTCGTTACCGAAGCCGAAGTGCTTCAATTGTGATCAGGTTGGGCATATTAAGAGGGATTGTCCAGCACCACCCAGAGTTGCTTCTCTGACTTCTACTCAAGTGGTCCAGGCATATGCCGTGGAGGCTGTTCCCACTTCCAGTGTCCAGCCAACACTAGATAAGGAGAAGTGGGCAGTAAATGAAGGTGTGTTATCTTTGTCTGGCCTTTCTGTTCGTACTTTATTTGATACTAGGGCATCTCATTCTTTTATCTCTAGTAAACTTGTTGATGACTTACACGTAGACACTAGTATTGTGATGGACCCAATATTTGTGTCAAATCCCATCGATGGATCGACTCATGAGAGTAGGTATGGGACTAGGAGCAGTGTTGATGTAGGAGGATATAGTGGTATGCTATGTGAGTAGGCAGTTGAAGACTCATGAGAGGAACTACCCGCCCCATGATCTTGAGTTGGCAGTTATAGTCTTTGCTCTTAAGTCTTAGAAACATTATCTTCCGGGTAAGAGATTTGAGCTTTACATAGACCACGAGTACTTAAGGTACTTGTTCTTCCAAAAGGACTTGAATTTGAGGCAGCAAAGACGGATGAAGTTCTTAGCCACATATGACTTTGAGATTTCTTGTACCCCAGGCAAAGGGAATGTGGTAGCGGATGCGTTGAGTAGACAGAGATCTACATCGAGTCCTTTATTTTTGGAGTGGAGACATTTGAAGTATATTTCCACCTTTGAATTTAGGCCTCCATTCAATATTACCCCTGGATTATCAGTAGTCCTAGATGTTCAGCCGACCTTAATGAAGCAGATTGGAGCTAGGAAGAGAGAGGACAGTGAGTTGACAGATCTTTTGGATAAATTAGGAAGAGGGGAGTCATCGAGTCATCTTAAGCGTTATGCCATAGATTCGAGGGGATGGTTGAAGAGAGATGGTAAACTATGTGTTCCTCATAGTGTAGATTTGATGGATCGAGTTTTGGTGGAGTCTCACCGCTCTAGGATGACCATTCATCCCAGTGGAGATATCATGTACCGGGATATGAGGAGAGTTTTCTTTCGGTCTGGGATGAAGAGGCAAGTGGCGGAGTATGTAGCTATGTGTATGACTTGTCAGAGGGTGAAGGCAAAGCAGAAGAAGCCTAGAGGATGGTTACAGCCATTGGACATCACACGGTGGAAGTGGAAGAGCATTTCTATAGACTTCATAAATGGATTACGAAGATCTAGGAGAGGGAATGAGGGCATTTGGGGTGGACAGATTGACCAAGTGCACTCATTTCATACCTGTGAGGAGGACTAGGACAGTAGTTTCATTGGTGGCTTTATATGTTAGGGAGGTAGTTAGACTTCATGGAGTACCTACCGGTATAGTTAGTGATAGTGACCCACTCTTCACTAGTGAGTTTTGGAGGAGTCTGTAGGAGTTTTTAGGGACTGAGTTGAGCTTGAGTACAACATACCATCCACAGACTAACGGTTAGACAAAGAGAGTGAATTGGGTTCTGAAGGATTTACTTAGGATGCGTGTCATTGATTTTGGAGGCTCTTAGGAGGATCATTTGCCACTAGTAGAGTTTGCCTATAATAATAGCTACCAGGCTAGCATAGAGATGGCACCATTCGCGGCTTTATATAGTAGACCTTGTAGATTACCATCATGTTGGTGGGACACTACAGATAGGATTATCTTTGGGCCTAATATGGTTAGGGAGACTATAGAGAAGGTGGACTTGGTTTGGAAAAGGATGAAAATAGCTCAGGATCGACAGAAGTCTTATGCAGATAGGAGGCGTACTGAGTTGGAGTTTGCAGTTGGGGATATGGTATTTGTGAAGGCCTCACCCCTGAAACATGTAATGGGATTTGAAAGTTCAAGGAAGCTAGCTCCGAGGTTTGTTGGACCCTTTTCGATTGTGACTAGGATTGGGAGATTGGCTTATAGAGTTAGACGTCCAGAGAAGTTGGCTGGAGTTTAAGATGTTTTCCATGTTTCGCACTTGCGAAAGTGCTTGCATGATCCAACTATTGTAGTAGAACATAGAAGTTTGGAGGAGGTTGAGGAGGAGTGTGAGTCACTTGTTCATCATGTACCTACCCGCATTTTAGAGTAGGCATTAAGCGGCTCCACAATAAGGAGATCAGATTAGTTAAGGTTCAGTGGGGAGACAACCCAGTTAAGAGTACTTGGGAGCCCGAGGAGAGGATTCGAGCTTCTCACCCATAGCTCTTTTCTATTACGTCCCACAGTATGATCTTTCTTTAGTTAGAACCCTTAGGTAGAACCTTGGAGGGGGTAGACTATATTTGGTAGAGACCTTTGGATGATAGGTATGTTTGTAAATATGTCAATGAGACATGTTATGGTTGATGGATGTTATTAGATATACATGGGTGTTTATGGATGAAAGTGGTCGCATTGCATGCACTAGGATATTGAGTCCCTTAGGCACACACATTCATACCTTATAAATATTGTTTGCTGGTTTTGGTTGTTATCCATGGATGATTTTTTCATATGGATGTTGCATTTGGATGTATGGCCTACTAAAAGCCAACACATCCAGAAGATAAGTGTAGTAGAGATGCGTATGCTGCGATGGAGCTGCGGTCATACAAGAAGAGACCAAATTAGAAATGATGATATACATGATAAACTTGGAGTAGCACCAATTGTGGAGAAGCTAGTCCAACACCGCTTAAGATGATTTAGACATCTCCAATATAGGCCTTCCGAGGCATCGGTGTGCGTTGGATTATACGCTGCGTCGAATGCTTAAAGAGAGGTAGAGGTCGACCAAGGTTGATATAGAAGGAAGTATTAAAAAGGGACTTGAAGGATTGTAATATATCCGAAGAGCTGGTGTCAGACAGGAGCACGTCGAAATTAGCGATCCACGTACCAGAACCATGAGCTAGGAGTTTTTGTTTGCTTAGGGTTGGTTTAGGGATAGTGTTATAAGTTTTAGATTATAGGACTAGTGAATAGGAGCCTAAGACGTAGTGTTTGGTCTTCGATCAATATTACTATTAGTATTATTATCATCGTCATGGTTATATATATATTATTTTTATTTTGCTTAGTTATTATTACTATTATTTGTTTACTTATTTGACTTATTTTATTATTATTATAATGGTTTTTTTATTATTTTGTTGTTGTTGTTATGACTATTAAATTGACTTTGTCATTTAGTTTTGGGTTCCGTCTCTAGCCTACCCCAACTTGTTTGGGAATAATGGCTTAGCTGTTGTCGTTGCATACATTTGGATGCATAGTAGATGCATATTTGCATAAACCGGAGGTCAACTGAACTAGTAGACCGACTACTCTTTTGCATTAGTTCAGGTTCATATGTATTCCACGTTGCACAGTTACATAACTGCATTAGAATTATTAAGTACTATGGTTGCTATGGATGATGGATGAGTAGATGGATGTAGACTTTGATTGCTAGTTGTTATTTGCATTCTTCTATCCTTAGAGAGGGGACGAAATCCTTTAAAGGGGAGGGGGAGAAGAATGTAACGCCTCGGGATTTTCCAAATATTAATAATAAAATATAATTAAAAGATAAGAATTAACCTGAAAGGAGAATTTTCACAAACATTCGAATTTGACTAGGGGACTTGCACCCTTGTATCTGTAGTGATTTTAGACAACTTTCATATATAACTGGTTGAAATCCGAGCCAAAATGAAAAGGTTATAAAGGATTGAATAAATAAGAAATTGAAAAGAAAAATAGGAAATAGAAAAAAAAAGAAATCAATTAGGGCCAGATCGATCTAGATGGACCCAGGTCAACCGTGGGCGGTCGGCCTAGCCCAAGGGCGGTCGACCCAACCCTTGGTCGATCGTAGGGTCGCAGCGACCTGGAGAGATTTGTTTCATCGTGCGAGATCATTGCATGCTGGCCATGGTTTTAGAGCTGAACGAGATGATTTTGGGCGGGATCTGACGGTAGTGAGTTGAGGTGTTCCCCTATAAGTTGATAGCTATGGTTAACCTAAAACCTAATTCTCTCCATTACAGTGAAGCTCTCCCAAAATATAGCTCTAAACCCTAAATTCCCAATCAATTTCTAAACCCCAATTCTATTCTAAATCTCAATCTAAATAAAAGTAAAAATAAGATCTAGCAATTGGAGAAGAGACATAAGCATATTTAGGGTAGAAAGCTTGTGGCATATGAGGCAAACCGAAAAGCTTAGGACATAGATGAGTTGGCACAGATATAATAAGTTAATTAAATTAATTGATTTTAATTTCTACCCTATGCTGATTTAACACTTAATTCTGGTATTAATCTGAGAATTTATCTGGAATAATGGATCTTTTTTCTAATTACAATTGACATATGTAAGCTGTAAAACCATAAATCGTATGCTAAAATTGGATTTGACACCTATAAATTGCTAATTGGAATAATGTAAATGTTGCAATGACTGTAATAAAAATAGGACAAATAGATTAGCCTAATTGAAATAGGAATTAAATGGATTATGTTTGATAATTTAAATGGATTACGTCTGATAATTAAATGAAATTGATTAATTTACTTAAAACAAGTAAACTAAAAGATGTTTGTATTAAGTCTGAAAATAAAATGAAATGATTAACTTACTTAAAACAAGTAAATCGAATGATGTCTGGATTGTAGGCAATCGACAAAAGACTACCATAGATCGACTGTTGTAAGTCACTTTAGACCTAGTATACTATTTGGGGCCTTGAGCCGATAGGGGTATTATTAACCCAAAAAATGGATCAACACCCAAGATCGAGTGTGAAAGCGCCAGTGCAGATAACCAGCAACACAAATCTCAGATAAACAACAAATAAAAAGCAGAAGTAAGAAAAGAGACACGGAATTTTTATAGTGGTTCGGCTGACTCTGGCCTACGTCCGCTTTAATCAATCTTTATTATGATTATACTAGTTGAATCTCTCTGGATATCAACTAGTTAGTCCTTAGATGTAAGTTACAATGAGTTAGAATAAGTCATAAGTACATGGGTAGACTGGAGAATCACAGTAACCCCTTTGATAACTGTTGTGAGGGAGAAGAAAGTTGAAGAAGTGAAGGAATTTCAGTAGAGTAATGGCGGCTCTCTCTCCGGAAAAGATCCATCTCTAGTTGCAGTTAGGTTAGTATTTATAGGGGAATCCAGTGAGTCTTGGGCCAGAGTCCAAGTGCAGAGGAGTCCAGTTGTTATGCCAAGTCATCACTAAAAATCTCAAATCAATCTGAGTCATTTCTATGGATCGCTAGTTATCCATCAACTTAGCATATTATTCTACCAGAAGCCTTTACTTAGTGCTACGAAGGAGTTCGGAAAGTTTGAGGGCGAACCGACCTATTTTAATGGATTGCTAGCTATCCGTAGGTGCTGGATCGCTAGCTATCCATCCACTTAGCATATTTTTGAGTGATCTTTGTTGGGGTTGTCTTCCTATCTTCTATTTAAGTGCCGTATCCAAATATCAAGTAGTTTGGAGTTAGTTTGATCATCCATCTTCATGGGTCATCTAGTCCATAAGAATCATCCATAACTCGCTTAAATCTTAACGAAATCGAATGAAACTTTGCAAGAACACTCTAGAGGTTGTCAAGGACCCACCATAAAAATTTGTGGTGGTGGGGCCCACTTTAAATAGGTTGTTAGCGATCCATCTAGCTAGATCGCTATAGATCCATCAAATCAACTCCAAATGATCTCATTTTTTTGTAACCTTTCTATCATGCATTCTAAGTGTTCTCCCAAATTTCAAGTCAATCCGGCTTCGTATGTGTTCTGTAGGTCCATTTTAAGTTAGCTGCTTTTGGTCAAACAACTTGAATCAGATGAGTCTTCACTTCTCGTGCTAGATTGTTTGACATGCTATGAAACTTGGAAAGTGTCTCTAGGGAACATATTAGATCATGATGCAAGAGGATTGGAGGATCCACGAGCGAACCTTATGGATCACTAGCGATCCATAGGTGATGGATCGCCGGCGATCCATCATCTTAGCCAAATTTTGGTTCCTCCTCTTGAGTCTTTCTTCATTCCTCTTCTGGTCCTCTTGGTTGATTCTTAAGTTGTTTTGACTTGTCATAGATGTTCTGAGTTATTTTGAATTCCGTTGGATAAAAGACCCAGTTAACACTTGCCCCCTAAAGTACGCCTTTTGGATGAAAGTCATGATTTGCTCCAAAACAAGTTCCTGTCTCTGGTCTTTAATAGTTGAGCTTTCCAGCTGTTTTAGCCTTGGTGAATCGTCCAGTTCCTTCAGATTCTCATTCCAATCCCAAGTTATTCCAAACCCGTTATATCCTAGGACTCTAACTCTGCTTAGGTGTAATATATATATCACAATCATTTCGATTTCTTTCGGAGTTATTACATCACATATCTCTAATTAAATCACATGTTTCATATTACATCACATATCTCCATTTACATCAAATATCTCTAATTGTCCCATGTTCATTCGGGATTTACATCACTATCAATTTTTTGCTTCTCATTCAAAGTTCTCACATCATATATCAAAATCACATCATATATCAAAATCACATCATATATCAAAATCACATCATATATCAAAATCACATCATATATCAGAACCACATCATATATCGAAATCATCCTGTTTTCATATGGGATTTATCAGTTTTATTCTGTTTATAAGACATTCAAATCCTTCTATTAAACCAAATCTGTTTTAAGGCTTGATCCTCTTAATCGTTTAAGTTTAATGCGTGATCTCTCCGGATCGTTTAATGTTAAGTTTAATGCATGATCTCTCCGGGTCGTTTTAATGTTTAATTTAATGTGTGATCTCTCTAGACCATTTAATGTTTTGTATAATGTACGATCTCTTCGGATCTTTTAATGTTTTAAGTTAATGGGATGATCTCTCCGGTTCATTTGCTTGTTAAGTTAAGGGGGATTAAGCAAGCCCATCCGCTCACTCTCCGGTGAGGGGACTTACTTCTTGCACTACGGTCCCGTATCTTCGGTCGGGACTCTATGACGTTCGATATCATACAAGTCCATCCACTCGCTCTCCGGCAAGGGGACTTGCACCTTGCACTTCGGCCACATCTCTTCGGTCGGGACTCTAAGGTGATCAGTTTAATGTTCATCGCAGACATCCAACTCAGAGCGTGCCTAGAGACCGATCTAGGTCTTGTACATGTGTAAGTGGTCCAAGGTTATTGAAGGCAGAAACAGAAGAGGGTAGAGAGTAAGGGACGAACCAGCCCCATGTTCTATCTATGGGCTTCTGGTTTTGGCTCATGCGATCATGTATTCGTACTTTGATTTGCTACTCTAGCTCCAACCATCACCCGGTCCAGGCATTAAAGCTTATCCTAGATCCAAATCTATCGTGCCACTAAGTCATGTGGGCATTGTATAAGTTTGTTATGCTCTAACTCTAGATGCTCCTGCATTAGATCCCATTGTTAATTCCAGCATTGCCCCCAAGTATCGGTTGTTCTAGGTGTGGAGGTAGTATTCCATCCTGTTACAATCCAGCTCCAGCGGCTCTTGTTGTTATTTCTTGAAGTTTGATTCATATTCCCTGTAGATAAAGCTATCCCTTGCTGCTCTATCTTCTGAAAGAAGCTATCCATCATCTCTTATTGCCTAGACAAGATCCCATCTTACATCTCCTTCATCATCCTTTCCATTTCTTCTTTAATCGCATAGATGAGTTGATGAGAAATTGAGGACACCTCCTGGCTGCCCCAGGCTCCGGTTGACTTACCATAGCTCTAGATCTAGTATTAGGCCAACTCATCTTCTCTAAATCTTAGATTCAAACTTCAATTCTTCAAATCTCTTTCAAGGTTCTCAGTGAAAGCACTAAAATGTTAACCCAAAAAATGGATCAACACCCTAGATCGAGTGTGAAAGCACCAGTGCAGATAATCAGCAACACAAATCTCCTATAAACAACAAATAAAAGGCAAAAGTAAGAAAAGAGACACGGAGTTTTTATAGTGGTTCGGCTGACTCTGGCCTACATCCACTTTAATCAATCTTTATTACAATTATACTAGTTGAATCTCTCTGGATATCAACTAGTTAGTCCTTAGGTCTTAGTTGCAATGAGTTAGAATAAGTCATAAATACATGGGTTGACTGGAGAATCACAGTAACCCCCTTGATGACTGTTGTGAGGGAGAAGAAAGTTGAAGGAGTGAAGGAGTTCCAGTAGAGTAATGTCGACTCTCTCTCTGGAAAAGATCCATCAGGTGATTATTTATAGAGGAATTCAGTGAGTGTTGGGCCAGAAGTCCAAGTGCAGAGGAGTCCAGTTGTTATGCCAAGTCTTCATCGAAAATTTCAAACCAATCTGAGTCATTTCTATGGATCGCTAGCTATTCATAGGGGATGGATCACTAGCTATCTATAAACTTAGCATATTTTTCTACCATAAGACTTTACTTAGTGCTACGAAGGAGCTCGGAAAGTTTGAGGGCAATTCGACCTACCTTGATGGATCGCTAGCTATCCATAGGGGATGGATCGCTAGCTATCCAGCCACTTAGCATATTTTTGGGTGATTTTTGTTTGGTTGTCTTCCTATCTTCTATTTAAGTGCCTTATCTAAATATCAAGTCATGAGTCATCTGGTCTAGAAGAATCATCCATAACTCGTTCAAATATTTACAAAATTGAACGAAACTTTGCGAGAACACTCTAGAGAGTATCAAGGATCCACTATAAAAATTTGAGGTGGTAGGGCCCAATCTAGATGGGTGGCTAGCAATCCATCTAGTTAGGTCGCTAGCAATCCATCAAATCAACTCCAAATGTTCTCATGTTTTTTATGACCCTTCTATTATGTCTCCTAAGTGTTCTCCTAGAATTTTAAGTCAATCCGACTTCATACGTGTTCTGTAGGTCGATTTTAAATTAGCTGCTTTTGGTCAAACAGCTTGAATCAGATGAGTCTTCACTTCTCGAGCTAGATTGTTTGGCATGCTATGAAACTTGGAAAGCGTCTCTAGGGAACATATTAGATCATGATGCAAGAGGATTGGAGGATCCACGAGCGAACCTTATGGATCGCTAGCGATCCATAGGTGATGGATCGTTGGCGATCCATCATCTTGGCCAAATTTTGGTTTCCTCTTGAGTCTTTCTTCATTCCTTCTTCTGGTCCTCTTGGTTAATTCTTGAATTGTCTTGGCTTGTCGTAGATGTTATGACTTCCTTTGAATTCTGTTGGGTTAAAAGACCCAGTTAATAGGTATGAACCATGTTGCTCTCACACATTTAGGTGTTCTTGTTTGAGATAGTGGACTTAGTTTGTGTTTCCGTATCATAGAATAAGATACGGAGTGTCATTAAGACGTGCAACTTATGTTGCAAACGGTGCACACAAGTGTTGGGACCAAATTACCGGTCGTTAGTTGTGGCTGTTGGGATTGGATTTCTAGTCATTAGTTGGGGTGTTGGGATCGAAAATTGGATCATGGAGGCCCATTTGGGCATAAATGTTGAAAGCTAGGTGGTGCCCGGTACTAGGCGGAGTTAAGCGCGGTAACTCCTTGGGGGAGCGTAAGAGGTATTTCACTGCTAGGATCGAGGGGTTGGGCACGGGTGCATACGATGAGTCACTATGCGAGTTTACATAGGCCTAGTGTGAGTTAAAGTTGGGCAGTAGTTTTCCAAAAACTAGATGGTTGTTTGATGAGATGTGGTCTATTGTTCACTACAACAAAACAATCATATTACAACCTTCCTTTTACAACCAACACAAAATAGCAGTTGTAATAAGTAGTTTGTAACAACTATTTATTTTTAACAGTTGTAAAAAAGGCACTTTTAACAACTCTACTTGTATAGCAGTTGTAATATGCCTCTTTAACAACTGCTTATTTACGCAAGTTGTAAAAAGCTAGTTACAACAACTGTTTTTATTAGTTGTCTCCCAATGTCACTTTGCTTCCCCCCAAAAATTACAATCTCCCTCTCTAATTTTCGTTGGCCGCTCAATTCATTAATAGGTCAAAAATTCTCAAAACTAAACCTAACCGCCGATTCAAATCGCGAACCCCAAATTTCCAAAAAAAAAACCTAACCTGCTCCACAATACCGCTGCTGGATATTGATGGAACACTATTTCCATCTTCTTCCTCACATTAACGTCGACGTCAGAGAGTTAATTGCTTCCTCGATCGTCCAGATCTCCTACGCTTAAGGTACACTGTTGCTTGATGATTTCATTCGTTTCGTTCCATTGAATGTTGTTACTATTTCTCTGCCATCTACGCCTGTATTTGTTCTAATTGAATGATGCCTAACTTGCTAGATTATTGGTACAAAATAAAATCCGGAATACATATAATTCACAGTAGTTTGATGTGTGATTTTGATGGTACATACAGTATTTTTAGTTCATTTTTTTTACATATTGATTTGATTAAATGAAAGGAAATGATGCTTGAAAGTACAAGTTCGAGAAACAGTTCTGGCAGTACTCAGGATGGACATTATATAACTAGGAGAGGGCGCTTGCTTAAATTCTTGATTTATTTTGTATTCATTTAAACATTATATAACTAGTAATTGATGAAGTTAGAATTGAAAAATATCATCAATTGTTTAACCCAGAACAACTCATCTCTGGAAAAGAGGATGCTACCAATAACTTTGCTAGTGGAACTTACATGGGTCTCACAATCCTTTCTATCTTTTTTATTTGGTTATTTTTGTTCTTGTATACACAATTATTGAATGATAAGGTATAATTTTTAGGTAAAATTTTATTGTGATGAAACACCAATTATTGTCTATATCACTTGAATTATTTTATGATATATAGAGTGGGAGAAATAATTTAAAGTTGTTAAAAGGCGACCTTTAACCTAAATATAGCAAGTGACATACTAATTACTACTTTTAGAAATATGAAGCCATATACATATTGTTATCTGAGGTATGTCATTGTTACTTATTATTTGTTTGAATGTAATTTACAGTGGGAAAAGATATTGTAGATTTGTGTCTAGACCATGTTAGAAAATTAGCAGACAATTGCACTGGTCTGCAAGGTTTCTTGGTTTTCAATGCTGTTGGTGGTGGTACTGGTCCTGGTATGGGATCCTGGATGTTGGAATGCCTTTCTATTGACTATGGCAAAAAATAATCAAAGCTTGGTTTTACAATCTATCCTTCTCCATAGGTAACAAAGTGATAATTCAATATTGTTCTTTATAATTGATTTACTATTCTCAATTGTTTCTGATTTGCAGTAATAGGTATTTGTAATTTTAGTTTTATTTGTATAAATGTACATGTCCAGGGTGCAAATAAAAATCGAAATCTTTATCTGAACAGATTATGATCTGGGACATGTTAATAATTATGATACTTTCTAAACGAACATATCTCATACAACTCGTGAGATAGGGGATGGCAATAAAAAGAGTTTAGTTTATCTGAATTTTATCTGTAGTTTAAAGCTTTATGTTGTGCATGTGTAACTCAAACGCAATGACATTGTACTTTTTTTCCAATGTACACATCCAAAGTGGATGTGTGCACTAGATATTTGTATGTTTAGATCTAAGATACAGCAAAGTATTTTGAGAGTCAATGTTTATATTTTTGTGCCAAAGTTCACTATCCGTATTAATTTGGGTTATTGTGTTGTTAGAATATCAGAGTAACAATCGTAAACCTTTTCATTGGTAACTGGGTAAAATATCAAGGGAAGAAGTAGCATGGATATGTGTTGCAACGCTTCGAAGCCCATATGCATGTGAAAACTCTTTCAAGGTAAAAACACTCTTTACATATACTTGTTCAAGTAAATTATTATATTTTTAAAGGTAGATATATCACATGTTATATCATATAATGTGCTGCATTATTAGTTCATGAAACTTGTTGAATTGTCAAGTTAAAAGTACTGTTCCATTTTGTGAACCATTTGTTATTGATCCTTCAAACCCTCCTCCAGAAAAAGATTACGATGTGTATTTAAAGAATTTGAAATCTAGAATAACAGAAACATAACTTAGGATGGATGTTGAGTTGGCAAGTGCAATTGAGCATGTAAAGAGATAATATTGCTGCTCAGTGGAGGAAGTTTCCACTTTTTGATTTTTTAAATTACAGAAAGAGCTTATTATTCCACGTTTTGTAAACTTCATTGAGTTTATTTGTCATCCAATATTTTAGGTTGATCATTTTACTTGCATGAAATGGTTGTCAGCGCCTGGAACATGCTTGCTTTAATTGTATATTAATTTTGAAACTGAAATTAACACACATGCTATCATTAACACATGTACGCAAATACTGTAATTCGGGTGCATGCATATTTTTTAAGCTTGGTTCTACTAGTGTGATTTATATTGCGTATCTCATTGTTAATTTATCAATAAAAGAAGGCAGAAGCTAAAAAATATATGAAAACACAAACATCCAAATTAGCACTCCTCTAAATTATGTTTGTAACAAGAAACTTTCAGGTAAGAAAATGATTGATGATTTAAATTTTACATTTGGCGACTTTGAGAGCCTATAAGTATTTTGCATGTGTATGCATCACATCAAATAATTTCATGTATTATAGTGATTGAATCTATTGACTAATTAGTAGGTTTGACACTTTGGATATGTTTATCTTGCAATCCATCTTTTAATTTTTGCATTGCAAAAAGAATGCAGATCTGTTTGTATTTTAAAATAGACTGTGAAGTAGTTGGTGGAGTAGTATGAGCCATAGTTTATTGAAGTAGTATAAGTTGTATGGATAACTAACTACATTATGAATGTCCTATTATCAGCTTAGATCTTCCAATTACTGCAGATCCAGAAGGAGTGAAGAAGCCATATCATTTCGATCGGCTTGGCAATTACCAAATAAGCTTGAGAGACTCAAGTGCATTTCCTGAAATCAAAAATGAACATTTTTCCATGCAAATCGAAATGGATATCTACATTAACACTACTGCCAGCATAGGAGAACATGCTCAAAGACTAATCGGTCTAATGGGCATGCCCATTTAGAGTGGAACTTCGAGTAAGGCTTTTATATTCTACCATGAGTCCACTTTCGTTAAATATTATTAATAATAGAACCATTTTTGTGCAAACAAATCTTAAGAAGGAAACTATACGTTCCTGTATCATGAGGCAGTGATTACAATTGCATGATATGACCAATTTATTAGTAATTGGATCTAAGTGATATACAGCAAACAATTTATTAGTAATTGAATCCTCATTTTGCATTTTGTTGCCAGGCTTGTAAATGTGGGATCTGTTGGAGTTACTTGACCTGAGAGACCTGGACCCGAATAAAGCAAACAACCTCCAACAATGCCGATATGCATTATTCTGGTAATCCGTGTAAGCACTTGTTTGGGCACTACAGTTTAAAATTAAATTATACCTACTTTTTTGTATCAAAATATTTTGACATATAAAGATAAATGTAACCTAGTCATTGGTGTTAAAAAGATCATTATGTATGAGAGATTGAAAAAATTAATGTATTTTTTTGGTTTGCTTTTATTCGGTTGTTTGGTTTGTTTGATATATTAGTTTTGTAGATAATAATAATGTATTGCTTGAATTTCTTATAGTGTACTATTTTTTCATTCTATTATTTATGTTTATCCGTCGCTTGCTTTAGTTACAAAATGTGTTTAGAAATTAATTTTTTTAATATTGAATTCTTTTTATCACAACTGCTAATAACAGTTATTCAGTAGTTGTCATACCTGCTACAGCACGAAATGTTATATATCTACAAGAGTTACCAACAGTTGTAAAATGGTTATTTGCAAGGGTAAGAAACAGTTGTAATATACAATATCACAACGGTTATATGCAACTAAAGAACATAGTTGTAAAAAATTGATAGTCTTTTACAACTTCTTAAAATACGACTGTGCTTCCACCGTTGTAATATATCTTTTACAACTGTGTTCCACCGTTGTAATATGCCTCTTTTGTTGTAGTGGTTGTCCCCTTGATGCAAGATTGATGATTGTTAGACTGATGACTGTTAGGCTGGTGACCTTAAGCTTGCGACCTTAGGTGCACAGACACTATACACACACTCTATATCACCTAGAGAAGACTTGAAGTCAGTTTTATTTAATTTCTTTATTAGTCTTGTTCTCATTCACCACACTTTATATCTGCCCATTCTATTTCTACCCTACCACATGTAGAAAGAGTAGCTTTGATAGTTCCATTGTTGCCAAATTATCGTACTTGGAGTTTACTTCTATTTTATCCTTTATCATGTATTTCCTATCAGTACATTTGCTCTTTCAATATTTTGCTTACGAGGGATTATTTTTATGATACTCTGATATTTGATTTATACTGATGGTTTTATGAGACTACGATATTATGATATTTTGAGACCTGGATATTTTGATGCTTTAGAGATTTTTATTACTGTTATTATGAGATTATCCATATATCTGGTATTATGTTTCCGCTGTGATGATGTTTGGATTAGGGAGATTATTTCTTCCTTGATATCTTAGTCCCTGTGATACTACTTTTTCCTAAAACCGATGATCCATGTTTCTTGATATTTCGGTGTTTGGCATGTCAAGGGATGCGGGTTGTCACATTTTTTTCTCAAAAAATATAATCAAACTTAATTTTCCTTTTAGATTTAAGAATGAATGGACTTATGATAAGGAGTACAGATTGGTAGTTAAAAATTGCTTTCAAACTCAAATAGAGTGTACGGCTCAATACAAATTTAGAAAATTCCTTTAAAAACAAAGAAAAATATGAAATAATGGAATAAAAGAAAAAACAACAATGAAATAAATCAATTAAGACAGGAATGTGTGAGATTGCAGGATAGTATAGATTTTGATAGCTCGAACAACATGCAAATCAATAATTTTTTTATAAAACAAAGAAATTAATCAAATAATTGCATGTTGAAGCTATTAATATCAAACGGAAAGCCAAAATTGATTGGCTTACTAGTAGGGATGCATCAAGTACATTTTTCTATACTAAAAAGTCAAGTAGAAAATACAAAAACGACATATGAAAATTACTCAATGATAAGAGTGATATCATAAATGAAGCCTCACAATTAGAAGAGGTGCTATCAAATACTTTACTGATTTATATAATTTTGAAGGGAGTCTAAGAGATTTTCCAAACATTACTACTAAATATCTGCTACATCTTTACTACTAATAAAGAGAATTCATTGAATAGATTTACTCGGTGTCTTTTTGAAATTCCAAATATACCCTTTTACATCTCATTGAGAGATAGTATTCAAATATGGGATATAACCTATTATTTTCTAAGTACAACTTTCAGTCCTCATGGAGAACTACAGCGTGCATTCACAAGATGAAGTATCCGAGTGTTCCATATTGCCCATAATTTAGGTGGGAGCTAATCGGTCGAAGTCTCGTCGGATTCCGAGTTAGTATGAAGAAAATATTGTAGTGTGAACAAAAAAATAGCGGTTTCCACACTAGGCGGAGTTCAAATATGGGGATGTAGTACCATGTTATTTTCTAAGTAAACTGGCTGTCCCCTTGGAGAACTACAATGTGCGTTCACAAGATGAAGTATCCGAGTGTACCATATTGTCCGTAATTTAGGTGGGAGTTCATCGGTCGAAGTTTTTCCTGATTTCGAGTTATTATGAAGAAGTTATTGCAATCTGAACAAAAAAAATAGCGGCTTCTGCACTAGGCGGAGTTCAAATATGGGGATGTGGTAGCCTGTTATTTTCTAAGTACAACTGTCAGTCCTCATGGAGAACTACAGTGCGCGTTCACAAGATGAAGTATCCGAGTGTTCCATATTGTCCGTAATTTAGGTGGGAGTTAATCGGTCGAAGTCTCACTAGATTCCGAATTAGTATGAAGGAGTTATTGCAGTCTGAACAAAAAAATAGCGGCTTCTGCACTAGGCGAAGTTCAAATATGGGGATGTGGTAGCCTGTTATTTTCTAAGTACAACTGTCAGTCCCCATGGAGAACTACAGTGTGCGTTCACAAGATGAAGTATCCGAGTGTTCCATATTGTCCGTAATTTAGGTGGGAGTTAATCGGTCGAAGTCTCGTCGGATTCCGAATTAGTATGAAGAAGCTATTGCAGTCTGAACAAAAAAATAGCGGCTTCTGCACTAGGCGGAGTTCAATATGGGGATGTGGTAGCCTGTTATTTTCTAAGTACAACTGTCAGTCCCCATGGAGAACTACAGTGTGTGTTCACAAGATGAAGTATCGAGTGTTCCATACTGTCCGTAATTTAGGTGGGAGTTAATCGGTCGAAGCCTCGCCGGATTCTAAATTAGTATGAAGTTATTGCAGTCTGAACAAAAAAAATAACGGCTTCTGTACTAGATGGAGTTAAAATATGGGGATGTGGTAGCATGTTACTTTCTAAGTAAACTGTCAATCCCCATGGATAACTACAGTGTGTGTTCACAAGATGAAGTATCCGAGTGTAGCATATTGTCCGTAATTTTGGTGGGAGTTCATCGGTCGAAGTTTTGTCTGATTCCGAATTAGTATGAAGAAGTTATTGCAGTCTGAACAAAAAAACAGCGGCTTCTGCCTAGACAGAGTTCAAATATGAGGATATAGCCTGTTATTTTCTAAGTACAACTATTAGTCACCATGCTACAGTGAGCGTTGAAGTGGGGATATAGTTTGTTATTTTCTAAGTACAACTGTTAGTCACCATGGAGAACTACAGTGTCGTTCACAAGACGAAGTATCCGACTGTACCGTATTGTCCGTAATTTAGGTGGGAGTTCATCGGTCGAAGTATTGCCCAATTCGGAGTTAGTATGAAGAAGTTATTGCAGTCTGAACAAAAAAAATAGCGGTTTCTGCACTCGGCGGTGTTCAAATATGGTGATGTGGTAGCCTGTTATTTTTTAAGTACAACTGTCAGTCCCCATGGAGAACTACAATATGCGTTCATAAGAAGAAGTATCCGAGTGTTCCATATTATCCGTAATTTAGGTGGGAGTTAATCAGTCGAAGTCTCGCCGGATTTCGAGTTAGTATGAAGAAAATATTGCAGTCTGAACAAAAAAATAGCGGCTTCTGGACTAGGCGGAGTTCAAATATGGGGATGTGGTACCATGTGATTATCTAAGTAAACTGTCAGTCCCCTTGGAGAACAATAGTGTACGTTCACAAGATGAAGTATTCGAGTGTACCATATTGTCCGTAATTTAGGTGGGGATTCATCGATCGAAGTTTTGCCTGATTCCGAGTTAGTATGAAGAAGTTATTGCAGTCTGAACAAAAAGAATAGCGGCTTCTGCACTAGGCGGAGTTCAAATATTGGGATGTGGTAGCCTATTATTTTCTAAGTACAACTGTCAATCCCCATGGAGAACTACAGTGTGCATTCACAAGATGAAGTATTCGCGTGTTCCATATTGTCCGTAACGTAGGTAAGAGTTAATCGGTCGAAGTCTCATCGGATTCCGAGTTAGTATGAAGAAAATATTGCAGTTTGAATAAAAAAATAGCGGCTTCTGCCCTAGGCGGAGTTCAAATATGGGGATGTGGTACCATGTTATTTTCTAAGTAAACTGTCAGTCCCTTTGGAAAACTACAGTGTGCGTTCACAAGATGAAGTATCCGAGTATACCATATTGTCCGTAATTTAGGTGGGAGTTCATCGGTCGAAATTTGCCTGATTCCGAGTTAGTATGAAAAAGTTATTGCAGTCTGAACAAAATAATAGCGGCTTCTGCCTAGGCGGAGTTCAAATATGAGGATGTAGCCTGTTATTTTCGAAGTACAACTATTACTCACCATGGAGAACTACAGTGAGCATTGAAGTGGGGATTTAGCCTGTTATTTTCTAAGTACAACTGTTAGTCGCCATGGAGAACTACACTGTGCATTCACAAGACGAAGTATCCGACTGTACCGTATTATCTGTAATTTAGGTGGGAGTTTATTGGTCGAAGTATCACCTAATTTTGAGTTAATATGAAGAAGTTATTGCAGTTTAAACAAAAAAAAATAGCGGCTTCTGCACTAGGCGGAGTAGGCCTGTCAAACGGGTTGGATTGGTTCAAAATGGGTTGGGTCGAGTTTGACCCAACCCATTTATGACCCATTCTTTTTTACCCACTTATGACCCAACCCATTTATGACCTAACCCATTTAATAAGCGGGTTACCCATTTAACCCATTTAAAGATTTAAATTTGATTTGACTAATTAAAAACAAATAAATATAAAATAATTCTAATTCTAATTTTTATCAAAATTCAAATATGGGGACGTGGTAGCCTGTTATTTTCTAAGTACAACTGTCGATCTCCATGGAGAACTACAGTGTGCGTTCACAAGATGAAGTATCCGAGTGTCCATATTGTCCGTAATTTAGGTGGAGTTAATCGGTCGAAGTCTCGCCGGATTCCGAATTAGTATGAAGAAGTTATTGCAGTCTGAACAAAAAAATAGCGGCTTCTGCACTAGGCGGAGTTCAAATATGGGTATGTGATAACATGTTATTTTCTAAGTAAACTGTCAGTCCCCATGGAGAACTACGGTGTGCATTCACAAGATGAAGTATCTGAGTGTACCATATTGTACATAATTTAGTTGGGAGTTAATCGGTCGAAGTTTTGTTTGATTCCGAGTTAGTATGAAGAAGTTATTGCAGTCTGAACAAAAAAATAGCAGCTTCTGCCTAGACGGAGTTCAAATATAAGGATGTAGCCTGTTATTGTCTAAGTACAACTATTAGTCACCATGTAGAACTACAGTGAGCGTTGAAGTAGGGATATAACATGTTATTTTCTAAGTACAACTGTTAATCACCATGGAGAACTACGGTATACGTTCATAAGCTGAAGTATCAGAGTGTTCTATATTGTCCGTAATTTAGGTGGTTGTCCATCAGTCGTAGTTTTACCCGATTCCGAGTTAGTATGAAGAAGTTATTGCAGTATGAACAAAAAAATAGCGGCTTCTGCCTATGCGGAGTTCAAATACGGGGATGTAGCACGTTATTTTTTAAGTACAACTGTTAGTCACTATGGAGAACTATGGTATACGTTCACTAGATGAAGTATTCGAGTGTTGCTTATTGTCAGTAATTTAGATGGGAGTCCATCGGTCGAAGTCTCGCCTAATTCCGAGTTGGCACGAAGAAGTTATTGCAGTCCGAACAAAAAAAATAGCGACTTCTGCCTAGGCAGAGTTCAAATATGGGTATGCTACTATCAAATCTATTTCCACATGTACAACTAAAAATGCATGCACGTTGTGATTAAATGCAGACCTACCTAGGCATGCATATGTACTCGTATTAATAGTAAAGAGATATTGCTTGCTCAAGTTTGTTTAGAGGATACCAAATCTATTATATATAATGTCAATGATGAGAAAAGCCTTAGAGAAGATGGTTTTGGGGCTAAATTTTATAACTCATTGGGAGGAAATAAAATTTATTATTTTTGAAGCAATTAATGAATTTTACTGGAAGAAATTAAAAAATATCAATCATACTTTTGTAACTCTTGTGCCAAAAGTGAAAGTTCCAACCGTCTAGGGGATTATAGGCCCATAGTCTGTTGTAACTTTATTTACAAAATAATAGCTACTATTTTGAGTAACAAAATAATTTTTTTCTAGCATATTAATTTCAATAAACCAAAGTGCTTTTATCCCAGGCAGACTTATTGTTGAAAACACCATACTGGCTCATGAAATGCTTAGAAATTTTAACTAGGCTGGTAAAAATAAAATGTGCATTAAAGTTGATTTGCATAAGGCTTTTGATAAGATAAACAAACATTTTATTACGCATATGACGAGTTAACTATATTTTCATGAAAATTTATGTAATCCAGTTAAAGAATCACTAATAGTGTTACATATTCCATAATTATTAGTAGATCCCCTTGTGGATTTATATATAGTATTAGAGGAACTTGACAAGGAGATACTCTTTCTCGTTACCTTTTCACTATAGCTATGAAATATTTTTCATTACAAATGGAGAAGGAACATTTGAATAAAAAATTAAAACCATTAAATTCAATTGATCCTTGTGTTACTCATTTATTATATGTAAACGATTTATTGATAATTTTAAATGCAGATATTCAAAATGCAAAATTCATTGGGGAAATATTTGATAATCTTAAACTCTATGTTGGGCTGCAAATTAATGAAAACAAGAGCAAGGTATACTTCAACAAAGCATGTATCAAAAGGAGGGGATCCTCAGTATTTTAAAATTTCAAGAAAACGAACTTCCAGTTAAATACTTAGGACTCCCTCTCGGTACAAATCAAATAAAGGATAGGGACTATGCTAGGCTACATGACATCATTCAAAGTAAGTTAGACAACCAGTCTAGCAAGTTATTATCTATAGTTGGTAGAATAGAGCTCGCCCACATATTCATTACAACTATAATCATATATTGGATACAATCTCATAACATTCCAACAAAAGCAATGGGGAAAATAGAAAGATTATGTGCAAATTTCATATGGAGAGGGAAATATCAGAAAGTTGCTTGGAATATAGTGAAAAAAACAAAGATGGCTGGTGGATTAGGACTAAGAAATTTTAAGGATCTAAGTGAAGCTTGCAACTTCAAATTCTTCTGGAAATTCATTGAATGCAAATCACTGTGGGCTAAATGGATGAAAGCTAAGTATGTCAAAAACAAAAAAAAATTGGACTATGCCAATGGAAAATCATTATTCGCATACTTGGAAAAGCATATTAAAATGCAGAGAAACATGTACAAAACAAATAGAAAGAAAATTCAAAGAAGGTAATAAACCAGCCTTTGGTTTGATCCTTGGATTACTAGAAAATCCTTGATCAATCTACTAGGCTGGAACAACCTCTATCGGTTTGGGGGAGCAAACATGAAGTTGAAAGCATCGTACAAAATTCATCATGGAATAATCTATTGCAACTAGTAGCATCCATATTCAACTCAGCAATAAACAAATTGGAAATAGATACAAGTCTTAAAGAAGACCGCTGGAATTGGAAATTAGCATTCAAAGGAAAATTCTGATTTAAAAATACTTGGGAATTCATCAAAGGTGAATAAATGGAAGTGAAATGGCATAAAACAATTTAGAATAATGCAAATTGCCTAATAATGGATCATTGTTTATACTTTTTTGCATTAAATCGACTGCCACCAAGAGAAAGATGTACAAAATGGAACAAAAATGGAAGCATCAACCGTCTCTTATGTAAAAATGATCCTGAAAATATAGATCATTTATTTTTGGTTATATCTACTCAAGGCACATATGATATATAGCCAAAAACAAATTAATGATCAACCAACAGTTGGCTCTACAAAACATAAGGGAAGCATTCCTTCTAAATTTCGAAATTCAAGTATTTCTTCAAGTTTTATGTTTGAAAAATTATTTTTGTTTTGATTAATATGATAATGAATTTAGTTTTCTTTATTTGTTTTATAGAAGGTTATTGGATTATAAATACATGGATACATAAAATCTTCGAGTATTCTTTAAAATTTGTTATTAATTATTATTTTCATTCCCAATTTTTGTGCCAAATTTGAATTTTATCTTATATTTATTTGATTTATCCGATTATGAATTTTATTTCCTTCATTGTTTTGTAGGACATTATTAGATTATCAATGTTTAGGTACCAAAGAACCCCAATTGTTCTGAATAATTCATTAGATGAAAAGTTGATCCAATTTTCTATTCTCAAACACAAGTATATAAAAAATCAAGCTGGTTGAGAAAGATTCATTCAAACCACAAATTTTCGTAACTTATTTTGGTAAAACATATAAATTTATGTGCAGCACTTTTGTACTACCTACAGTAGTTAAGTTTAAAATTTGGTTAAAAGTTTAGTTTTAAATATGTGCTTGGAAAATTTGTTTCTTCTTTAAACTTATATGTTGTCTTAGTCAACCTAAACTTATATTGTAAAATCTAATATTACCCATAATAATCAACATTGAGTTTATAATATCTTTTTATGCTACCATCAAATTCTTAGGTATATGTGATTTTCGAAAAAACCTCTACCGTTGTGCTATTTTCAACTTTTAGGGTTTGGAGATGTTAAGATATAATCATAGACAAAAAATATGGTTTTTTAAAAAATGTTTATAAATATACCAACTTTCAGCATCAAGGATCGTATCATTGAAACTAATAAAAGGAATTAATTATAATCAATTCAGAATAATTCGAATTGAATTTTATTGGAGGATTAAATGTAATAAATTATCTTTAATTTAAATTCAGATCGGTGAGAGAATCAATCTAATTAGTTGAGGAACTAATTTTAACATATTATTCCATATATCATCCATAAAAGTTCAAATATGTTTTAAGTTCTAAATATATAAGGGAATATATAAAGTCCATTATTATGTACCTTAAACAAGTCGGTCCATGCTCTAACAGGTTGTAAGGTTAGAAGTCACTACCTATTACTACAAAAAATTTGTTTCTTTAACAAACTTAGCATGAGAACAAATAAATGAGAAAAATATATGTTTGTAAATAACTAAAATTTTACCAAAATACTATTTAGATAACAATTGATTATGCTTTGATGCAACATGCATTATATGTTACACATTTTCTTATGCTTGAAAGGTAATATCATGCGCTCATTAATTATAAAACCCAATTACCATTTTCATCTTTATGCATAACAACTGTATATGTTATGAATATTATATTGTGTCATATTGGATGTACGTACAAAAAATATGGCAAGCATTGGTATCAATGTTGGATTAATGCATCAAAGGAAATTTACGGTCAGTTTCCTATTGGAACGACAAAGAAAACTCATGGTGAATATTAGAAGTCACGATATTATAAAAAGAGTAAAAAAATAATAATTGTTGGTCACATGATTAAAAGAATGTAAAATTGATAAATTATAAAATAAGGCATCAAATTTAAATAAAACATGCACAGTTAAGCATGGGATGAAGTTTGTTTGTTAAAGGAGTGTAATGAATTTTTTTTTGTATTTAGATCATTTTAGAAAGAATCGAAAAAAGTAAGGACGATCTTTGATCTACGTAGTTGATATGCAAGTTTTGTGTTTGCTATTTGTTGAAAAATGGCATAATTTATTTTTTTAGTAAATTATGGTCCCTCCAAAATTTTGTTCATAATAAAAAAATTAATATTGGGAATTTATTGCATTCTCCATACCTATTATATTTTACTAAATATCATTTCTAAATTCATTTTAATATTTCTTTCTTTCTATGCTAGGTAAACATTTTATAAATTAGTTTGTTATGTTCTATAACAAAGCCTACTCCAAAAAATTATTCTACCTTTAATAATCAATGTTTAGTATTTTAATTCATTTCAATAGTATTAATCAATTTTTAGCAGTTTAATTCATTGACTGCACTTATCTTACTATCATCTTCAGCGAAATATCATCCAAGGTTTTTTTTATATGTATTCATAAATGTTTTTTGTAATGGTAATATACTATATCATTTTGACTTATTCTACTTGATTTACTATTTAAGTTATTTTATCTATATGGATACTTGACGTAGAAAAAAATAGTTTGGTCGTCCAGAAAATCAGACTGCACAATGTTTATACTTTATGTAAGTTTCTGATGTGCACGTAAATGTACATATATTTACATCTATATTTAATCTATTTTTATTTAAATAAATGTCATAATTGGGTATTTTTACATGTTTAAAATCAAATTTCAAATATGCTTTTAAGTCATCATTCATACATCAATGTGGGGGTAAAATAGTAATTTTGTGCATGAATTAATTTTGAGAATATTAATTTGCACATTTTCTTTTTAATTATAGGAATTTTTGGATGGAAATATGAAGGTGTCTCATAGAAATATGTACGCACAAGGATGGAAACAAAGGAATGAAGATGAAAATAATTCGAACTCATGCATCATGGAGGACCCCACCTACCCACTTACTTTAATCTACAATTATAAGCTAATGCACAAGTTAGTGGAGGTTAAAGTTTCATGCATACTTGATGATGAATTAATTAGAGACTAATAATTACTTGGTGGCCACACTCCCTAAGGGGTATTTTGGGAAGCCCCATAAAATATGGATTAGGGTTTTGTGCATGTATAAATAGCCCTCTTATGTCATGTAATGGATTTTTTTTAATTACTTATCATTAAAATGCAAGTTGTAGCTTCAAATCAAATGAGAAATAAAATGGCTTCCTAAGCCTCTTTCTTTTTCTACATGTTCTTTTATTTTGTGTTCATTTTAATTTACATGCTTTCTTCGTTCTAATGTTAGTAGATTAGCTTCCTCTTTTATGCACTTAGTTTAATTTTATTTTTATGCAAGTAGCTTAGTTCTTTTTTCTGTTTTCCTTAGCTCTTACTTTCTTTGCTTTTGTTTATACGTCATGTGTTGATATGATAACACAAATGAGTAGCTAAACCCCTTCAGTTTAAGGGTAATGAAGCTCTCTAAAATTATGTAAATTCAACATAATTTGTGATTTATGGTCTCTTTCATGCTTCATGAAAAGTGAATGTAAGTTTATAAAAATGAGTTTGATAGCCTATGTTGTATTTGCAAATAGGCTATTCTTACTCAAATATAAACACAATTTACATCATTGTTTTACTAATTGATTTTTGATTTTGAAATTAAAGTAGAGTCAAAATTTGATGATCTATTATACTAAATACAACAGTAAATAGATCATACTTAAAATGGCTTTTGCTTTGACTTCATTTTCATGAGAATTGATAAGTGGTTTTGTGTGTAGTATTATAGTTTGATGGTTTAAAATATGTTCATTAATAACATAAATAAACCATACTTATGATAAATACACAACTAATTCCATTTAAGATCAAAATAGAGATCATAGATTATTTTTGTGTTGATTTACAAAAATATCAGAGTGGATTTGTCTCTAAATTGTTTTCTAATCTCATATTTTTAATCACCTTTGTTCTAGCCTTTTGTTTTACATTTTTAGCTAATCACAACTTCAAATCTTGGTTTAATTTGATTAAATAGGAATTTTAAAATCATTTTTAATTCCTTGCGGATCGACCCATATTCGCCATGTACTAGAATTGTATGCCGTGCGCTTTTAGTATATTTTTATTTAAAAAATTTCGGCTATTTTCTAAACCGATAGAAAATTAATCGTTAAATAAGCTTTTGGCACCGTTGCCGGGGAATTTATATGATTTCAACTTTCTATTCTTCAAATTATTTTTTGTTTGATTTTATTGTGTGTTTACTTTGTGTGTTAATTTTGTATTTAAAAGAAATTATTTTGTGTTGTGTGTCGTTTGATTTTTGTTTGAATTTTGATTGTGTGCATGTTGCTTTTCATTTTGCATTTTTATTTAAAAAACATACAATTTCAAAACAAAAACAAAAATATTTATTTCCTTTTCCTTTACAAATTGCATTTTATTTTCTTTACAATTTTTTATTTTCAATTTACAAGTTTACATTCATTTCTGTGCAAATGTGCACATTCTCACTGACTAGTACTATTGTTCACTATACACCCTTCAGTTGCTCCTCACTGTTTTGTCCATCTCAACATACCTACAATAACCATCTCTTCATCAACCACCATACCATATTTACCTCTGTCACAATACAACATCTTCACCAGTTACACCTCTGTCTCCTTTACAAACCATCAGACCCACTCCAAACTGCCTGCACATATACACCACAATACTGTCAACCATCAACAAAACTACTTATACAACTCCATTCATCCACATATTAAACTACAACTCCAGCCATAGTTCATCTACAACTACATCTACATCAACAAACCACCACACAAACCCATATTGTACAACTCCAAGCCCACATCAAATCACTGCTTTGAACAACCCCTGTCAACAATTCCACCTTACTGCCAACACTTCCATCCATCACCATATCACAACTCATTCACTAAACTGTCACTGCACTTTTCAACAACCTACCCATATACTTCAACCTTCAAACTTGCTTCATCAAACATACAACTTCGCATACACCTTTACTACAAACTCAACTTCTTCCCACTTTACCACATCATCTCCAACCTACTCACTACCATTGCCTCCATTCAACAGTAACCACCTCACAACCCAATAGTAGCCTCTGACGAATAATACAACACTGCACTACCACCATATAACTCTGCCAAACCCTTTGCCACACTACCACTTCAACTGCTAAAACCATCAACAGTGCAATACAAAACTACTACAATCTCTGACTTTGTTTACCCATATCATACCTTATATCATACTTCTCATATACACAAAACTTCTGCAAACTGACTTCTCAGACCAAATACCACCATTCATCCAAATCTACAACCACATAACTACAGCAGCACTTCGACCACCCCTCTGCACCATCCTGTCCCATTTCTCACTGCCTAACCACTTCTCTGTCGAACAAGCTGCCTGTATACTTCACATCTCCCCCTACTCTGCCACAACTTCATTGACACAACTAGCCCCTACCTCATCTCCTCTTTACAAACTCCACTATCACTTCAACTTCAACTACACTTCATAGCCACAATAGCAAAACCCTGCACATATACCAGTCCCCTTGACACATAAAAAAACATCCCCTTGATACCACTGCAACCATCAAAAACTGTAGCCTTAACCGTCACTGCCCCTGACAATAGTGCACTGCACATACAACTCCTCCACTATCCATTATCCTCTTCTATCGCAACTCCTTGTTTCCATTATCACCTGACCACCAGCAACCAACACCAACCATCACTTCACCCAGCCGTTACTTCACTGCTCCATACAACAACATCCACATCGACAAATACGAACCCAATCATCGCCAAATCAAATCGCCAACCGCAACCCCAAATCGAAACCCAAATCTCAAATATTCGAACCACCCAAATCGCCAATCCAAATCGACGAACTCAATCCGCAACTTCAGTCTTCGAATTCAACTTTAATTTCGAATTTCAATTTGGTTTCTAGAATTTGAAAATACGAGGAAGTCGAAATACGTTTTGGGTTTGATAATAATAAGATTAAGTAACGCGATTTGTTTTTAGTAGTAATAAACGTTGTTTCGGGTCTGACAAAATTTTGCGGGCCTTTGTTACTTGTTTGGGCCGATGTCATTTTTTTTAGTTATTTTCTTTTTTTAAGTTTAGTTTGATTAAGTTTTTATTTTTTTATTTAAGTTTCTCTTTACAATTTTTTTTTGAGTTGAGTTAGATTGTTCTTAAGTTTTCTTTTTGCCTTCTAAAAAAACACAAACAAACAACAAGTTGTTTTCAAAATAAAACCTTTCAAAAAGATTTTTTTTGTGTTTGTCTTGTTTCTTCCTTGATATATCCAAATAAATATCGATCTTGTCTGCTCCTTTTCAGGGTGCCAAAGCAGAAAATCGCAAGGAAAAGAATAGCTTGTTAAAAACTGCCGCTCTGCTTGCCAAATAAATTGCTTGCTTATAAGAAAGTCGCCGCTAAATAATAATAATAAATTGCTAATAATCTACACACTCTGGTATCGTGTTCTAATCTCTAGTTTTATTTTATCTGCATTGTTGGTTGCTTGCATTTGCATTTATATATATATATATAAGAGATTTTTCAAAAAATTTCGAAAACAAAAAAAACAAAGACAAAAACAAATATCATTGTAGTTGCATTGTTAAAATCACGTTTAATTTCAGTTTTGCATTCATCTTATCTTATTTTCTTTCCTAAGGGCAACACCCCAATTCACATAAGGTGGGGGATTTCATCACCCCTTCCTTGGCCCATAAATTGCATTTCATCATAGAATATGATTAATAATAACGGTTAGACAATTGACTTAAGGGAGTCGCCGACTCATCTAGGGCTTAATTATATCTTGACAGTTGTCTTCTTTGAACAATTTTATTTCTTGGTGTCTAAGCTATGGCAGAGCAATAACCAGTTATAAATATTACGGTGATTCATAAATATTACACTGGTTGTTTCTCTAAAGGTACTTAAAAATTCGGTTGAATTGCTACGGTGATTCGTGGTGCACCGATTACTCTTGCCCGTTACCTGGCTAAGAAATACTTTGTTGATTTAAGACAAAGTGTGATTATACAATTTTTGGTTAGGAGCTACTAAGGACAGAAAATTGTAATTAAGTCCTTTGCATTTATTTAGTTGTATTAGTTCATGCATATCAAAAATCCAAAACCAAAATTTTTTTTGAAAATTTAACTCAGTTTTTTTAAAAAAATATCCTTTTATATTTTCTCCTTTGAAAATTTTCAAACAAAAAAATCCAAAAAAAAATTTGAGTTAATTTTTTTATAAAAACAAAAATCCAAGAAAAATATATATATAATCTTTTCAAAAACAAAAAAAAAGAACAAAAACAAATTAAAAAAAGAAAAAAACTTGAAAATTCAAAAAAAATCCTTTTGGTAAGAATTTGAAAATTCAAAATAAAAATAAAAAAACTTATAAAAAAATTGATAAAAAAACAAAACAAAAATCAAACTTCTCTTTTGAAAAATAAATTTCTCTTGGTAAATATTTTTTCTCCTTTTAAAAACAAAATATAAAAAAACAACAAAAACAATTTTTCACTTCATTTTGCAAATCTTGTTTCATTCTCTAAAATCAATTCTAACTTCTTTCTCTTCTCAACTTTAAATTGTGCATTTGTATTTGGACTCGTGACACAACAGTGAACACTTGGACTTGTAATTCAACAACTAATTATTTAACTTAAACAAACGATCCTCCTCAAATGGCGAACGATAACGCCCCTCGAACTCTTATGGATAGAATCTTTCCCGATAGAGTTTCTATTCCATCTTGCATCACGTTACCCGCCCCTATGGGTAACCATTTCGAAATTCACTCGAACCATATTGCCATGCTTCCAAAATTTGGCAATTTTGAGCACGATGACCCATACATTTTCTTGACAAAATTCGAACAAGTTTGTGCGACCATGAAACTCCAACAACTTTCTGATGATGGAATCAAACTCCGATTAATTCCATTTTCTCTTACAGATTACGCTGAAAAATGGTTGTACAGCTTACCATCAAACTCGATTAAAACTTGGGAAGGGTTTGTAAAGGTTTTCTTAAAAAAGTTCCACCCCTTGCAAAAAACTTCTAAAATCCAAAACGAGATCGTAAATTTTCATCAATTCAGGGGAGAACGATTTGGAAAATATTTTGAAAAATTTAAAGAGCTCTTGATAAAATGTCCACACCATAACTTCGAAAAATGGACGCTTTGCCAAATCTTATACAATGGACTTGAAAAAAGCTCACGAACCATGCTCGAATCAATGTGCAAAGACAATTTTCTTGCCCGACATCACGACAGTTCTTGGCAATTTCTTGAAAACCTAGCTAAAATGTAATCCCAATGGGAACGTTCGTACGAAAAATCAATTTACTCACGATCGAGCGCACACTCGATAGGATCATCCTTGGCGTTGGAAGCTAAAATCAATGCAATGATTAATAAATTCGACAACATTTTCTCATCAAACCAAATGAACCAAGCTTCCGAACCGATGTGTTATAAATGCAACGATCCTAATCATATAGTCGATCAGTGCCCTAATTCTTTTGATCAACTCAACGCTTTCAATAAACTTAAAAATGACCCGTTTTCTCCAACATACAATCCTGGTTGGAGAAATAATCCGAATTTTGCTTGGAACTAAAACAACCCAACACAAATGTGGTTCGTCCCAATTTTCAAGCATTCCCAAATAATGCTTCGAATCCTCCCTTTCAACCCAATCATTTTCAACCAAATTTTGCGGGTCTGTCTCTAAATCAACCGCAACAATCAAATTTTCAACCAAATCTTGCTCCCTCGCCCTAAGACGATAAACGTTTAAGTTTAGTCGAAAAAAGTCTTGAAACGTTGGCTAAAGTAACCACTCAAAGCCTCTAATCAAACATCAATTTGCAAAATTTGTTAACCTCGTATATGTAAAACACAAGCCAATCGATTGCAAAACTTGAAATGAAAATTAGTCAATTAGCCACGTCTGTGAGTGAACGTGAACGAGGCACATTCCCAAGCCAGCCCGTTCTGAATCCGAGAAATCAAAATGTTAATTTGAATCAAGCCCATGTTGTTCAAGATAGCAACGCCACCCAATTGAATGCTATCACAACTCGCGTTCCGGTAAACAAATCGATAATCAAGTCGCTAATCCAAATGATTTACCGGAAACCCCTCTCGACATTTCTAAAACAACAAACAAATCTGGACAGAACGTGGAGCCAAACATCGAATCAAATACCAATCAAAATTCTTCTTCTACTCGAGTAGACCCGCCTACTCAGTATCGTGTTCAATTTCCACATCGTCTTCGACCCAAGAAACACTCAGACCAAATGGAAAAGATGTTGGAAATTTTTAAACAAGTGAAATTTAACATCCCGCTTCTTGACATCGTTCAGCAAGTCCCAACATACGCTAAATTTCTTAAGGACTTGTGTAGCCAAAAGCGACACACTCAAGTGCCTAAAAAAGTCTTCTTAGCGCCCAATTTAAGTGAAGTCTTGTCCCAATCCATTCCTGTTAAATACAAAGATCTTGGTTGCCCCACAATCTTGTGTATCATTGGAGACAAGACGATTAACAAATGCTTGATAGACTTAGGCACAAGTGTCAATTTAATTCCATACTCTGTGTATGAACAAATAGGCTTAGGTGAGCTCAAACCAACAAAGGTCACGCTTCAGTTCGCTGATCTTCCATTAAGAAGCCCGTGGGAGAAATTGAGGACGTGCTCATTAGAGTAGGGCAATTCATATTCCCCATTGATTTTATCATTCTCGAAACACAACCTGTGACCAACCCTGCGAGTCAAATCCCTTTGATATTGGGCCAACCATTCTTAGCCACCTCAAATGCCTTAATCAATTGTCGCAACGGTTCGATGAAAATTTCTTTTGGAAACATGAATTTGGATCTTAACATTCTCAATCTTGAAAACCAATTGAATCAACCTCGCAACCAAACGTTGGAAGTTAGTGCCATTCACAAAAACTTCGAAAACGAGATGATTGACCTTAACGATGAATGCGAGGCCGAGTACGAAATATTGTTTAACGAAATCCCCAATGAGATTGAATACACGCTCCCCTTTGAATCGCTTCCAGTTGAGTCCGAATCTCAACCTAATTCTTTGATCGAGCAACCCCCGAGGTTGGACCTTAAACCCCTTCCCGATCACCTTAAGCACGCATACTTAGGTGATAACGAAACGTTTCCCATCATAATTTCTATAACTCTCTCTCTTGATCAAGAAACTTCCTTACTTTCAATTCTGTCGAAAAACAAGGAAGCAATTGGATGGTTGATTACCAATATAAAGGGAATTAGTCCCACTCTTGTTCAACATCTCATCCATTTAATTGACGATGCCAAGCCTGTTCATGACGCGCAACGAAGGCTTAACCCGAAAATGAAAGATGCGACGCGTGATGAAGTTCTTAAACTTCTTGACAGTGGTATCATATCCCTAATCTCTAATAGTTCATGGGTTAGCCCAATTCACGTTGTATCGAAAAAGTCTGGACTTACCAGTGTCAAGAACGATCCAAACGAACTTATTCCAACTCGTACTCAAACGAGTTGGCGTGTTATGCATTGATTACCGAAAACTAAATGCCGCATCACGTAAGGATCACTTCCTTCTTCCTTTTATCGACCAAATGCTCGAACGTTAAGCTGGCCATGAATTCTATTGCTTTCTTGATGGTTATTCTGGCTATAACCAAATTACAATTGCTCCCGAAGATCAGGAGAAGACAACTTTCACGTGTCCCTTTGGCACTTTTGTTTATCGACGTATGCCCTTTGGCCTTTGTAACGCTCCTGCTACCTTTCAAAGATGCATAGGCATCATCTTTTCTAATATGATCGAATGTTTTCTTGAAGAATTTATGGATGATTTTTCAATCTTTGGAAATTCTTTTTCTAAGTGTTTACACCATCTTGAACTTGTTCTTAAATGATGCAAGGATAAACACTTAACGCTAAATTGGGAAAAGTGCCTGTAACGACCCAGATTTTTTTTGACGTTAATTTTGAAAATTTAATTAAATATTTGATTTGGAGTTATGATTGAGTTAATAAGCTTTAAAACTGAAATTTCAAATGATTTCGTAAAATTTTGAAATCGTCGATTTATTCGACGCGTTAAAATAACGATCCGGAGCACAGTCCCGGAATTTGATGAAACTAGTTCCATTGGATCTTTAATATTATATTATTATCGAATTTCAAATTTCGTAGCGTTTGGAGTTATCGTTTGGTCGTACGGGATATAAATGCGTTGAAATTAATATCGAAATTTAATAAAATAATTGGGTCCGAAAAGCTATCATCTCCATACGATCGAATTAGTACTCAAAACCTTTCCCATTGAATTTGGAATAGGGCTATAACATTGTTATCCCACCTTTTGGCAAGGCCGTGACACCAAAGAATTGACTTAAAATGGAAGATAATCAGTCCCGATGACCGATTACCTACAAAGTTTACTATGGATACTGATAAACTTTGCCTGAGTCCGGATCAAGCTACAATTGATATGACACGACAAGCAAAGATTTGAAAGCCAACATTTCAAATTTCAAGTCGATTGGAGTTTGTAAGCTCAAGTTATGGATCGATCAAATTCTGTGAAAAGCACGTCATATTCGTATCCATCTATTTCGCATCGATCCATTTCGAATCCATCTGTTTCGCATCGATCCATTTCATATCCATCAGTCCACAAGCCTCAATTCATATCCATCACCTTGCAATGACCCTCATCGTATCCATCAAATATCACTCCCTCTTCGTATCCATCATGATATGTTAGTCCAATTCATATCGATCCACTACTTAGAATGTTTTGTATCGATCAGCTACAAATCGATACGAAGTTGGCATCCTCTATCGATACGCAAACGGCCAAGGACTATCGTTACGAAACAGCTGCATGTAATCGATATGAAGCAATATCTATACCATCGATATGAAGCGGAGCACAGAGCATCGATATGAACTGGCCTTTTAACCATCGATACGAAGTGACTTCAAGAATCGATAGGACGAGCATTTCCTGGGAGCGATGCGAACAAAACATGATTTAAATGGAAGTAACAGTCACTCGGCATGAAAAGTGGGTCGATCCTAAAAGTTAGCGCCATGTCACCTAGCAAGCACGTGCCCGGAAGCAATACGAATAGATCGATGCGAACAGAAGCAATGCGAACTCGGCAGCCTTCAACAAACTCGAACTTGCATCGATCATAACTCAAGATCTACAAGTCCAAATGCTACCAAATTTTCATAAGAGCTTGCGTACGACCTCAGGAATGTTCATGATCGATCTCGGCTCGATTGAGAAAGATTTGGATCGATACGAATCTTGTTCGTATGGATCATGGATCGAGTCGAGACGACCAGGGATCGATCATGTGGGCCTACCCACGTGATGGAAGGAGTCTTTCAAAGTTTGAGATAGATATTTCCAGCCTACACCTATAAATAGCAGTCCAAGAGCTTCAGAAAAGGGATCTTTTGGCTCTTCTATGCTGTTACTCTGCTAAACTCCATTGTAACTCGGATACTATCAATTGGACTCTTGTAAATCAGTAGAGAATCGTCAATAAAACAACAACTCTTCAAAGTGGACGTAGGCTACAACGCCGAACCACTATAAATCTTATCTTTCTACTGCTTTCCTTTTGATTTTTTAAGTGTTCTTCATATTTAATTCTATTACATACAATCTATCTGTGATCTGTGACTGTGATTTGGTGCTTTCATCTGCAATTGGGTGGTTGAGACCATTTTTGGTGCTTTCACTGAGAATTGAACACAGAGATTCTACAGCTTGGATTTTGGATCTGAAGGCTTAAGGACTTAGATCTGGAAAGAAATGACGAAGCAATCAGCAAGGAGACCAAGAGCAGGAAGGAGCCAGCATGAAGGAAGTCAGGAGGCTTCCTCAGGAGCAAATCAGGCCTCAGTCTTCATCACCTAAGACGAGATGGAGATGATGATGGAAGCTATGCAAAAGGAATGCTGAAAAGGAAAGAAGAGATGATGCAAAACCTACTCCAGCAAATTGGACAAGCTAGAGTGTAAAATCAAGAGAACGCCACTGCAAGGGGTGATGGAGATAGGGATCAGGAGCATGGAACAACCAGGATTCAGAATAGAGCAAGACCATCAGGAGCAGCCCATGAGCTAGGGGTCACTCCCCAGGAGCATGTTGATCCAACCTCAGGCAGGATACCAGGCGGAGCTGTTCAACATGGCGTTGTTAGAGGAATGAATGCCCATCCAGGAGAGCAGATTCCAGGATTCCCTCGCGAATTCGGGGGGCAGATCAAGGCAACAGATAAGGACTGCAGCTTGACAACAGTGATAGATTAGCGGAGATGATCAGACGAGCCATGAGAGGCGGATTAGTGAATAAAGATCTGGAAGATGTTAATAGGAGCCCCTTCGCTCCCGCAATTAGGCAGGCCAGAAATCCACCAGAATTCAGGCTATCGACATTGGAGATGTATGATGGAAGGACAAACCCTATTGTTCATCTGACGAGGTATATGCGGCATATGGAAGTACTGGGGCATCAGAGGAGGTCATGGTCCGATGTTTCCCACTGTATCTGACGGACATAGCAACATTATGGTTTAGACAATTAGAGAGCAGTTTGATTAGAACGTGGACCGAGTTGACTGAAAAGTTTATGAGGCAGTCCAGGGTTTACATCTCGAGGCCCAAGAATGTGATGAGTCTGACGACACTGAAGCAGAAGACCGGAGAGACTTTGAGGAACTTCTTAACATGATTCAATGCAGCAACGACATCATTGGATCGGCCAGATCCATCCATGGTTCTGATGGCAGCTGTATCTGGCATAGTTGATGACAGCTGTATCTGGCATAGCTGATGGCTCAACATTCAAGAATCCGCTGACGAGGGATCCACCTATGGATTTAGGAGAGTTTTACCATGAGGCAGAAAGGTTTCTGCGACAAGAGGATGCAAATGCTGAGAGAGAGAAAGGAGAGGGGGTTGATGTTTATGCATTCAAAAGCGGAGATCCGCCCTGAAAGGATTCAGGCAAGGAGAAAGGGAAACGGAAAGCAAAGGACAATTGTGATGAGCCAAAGCTGCCACGAAAGGACCCGAGATTCACCTCTTATTCAGAGCTGAGCGAGACATTAGAGCGAATCTACCAAGACAATAGGGGGCAAGTTCTCTACCGGAGGCCAATGAGGAGGGATCCGACCAACAATGAGAGGAAATCAAACAAGTACTGCTTATTCCATGAGCTAAGCGGCCATAGTACAAATGATTGCAAGCACTTGAGGGATGAGATAGAAGGGCATATCCGGAAAGGCATGCTATCAGAGTATGTGAGAAGGCGAGCAACAATGGTGGAGCAAGAACGACCACCATCTGCATCAACTGGGGACAGCTCAAGATCGAGGCATTAGCTTGTCATCAACTGATTGAAATTATGGCGAATAAGTCGCAAACTCCACACTAGTCAGTTAAGTCGCTTACACATGTACAGGATCACGAACGGTCCTTAGGCGTGCTCTGAGACGACTATCAACCGCATTAGTGTAGGTGTCTGCACTTTGACGTCTCTGCTTTGCTTTTGTTTTCTATTCTTTGCATCTGGACTTGATTTGGTTAAACATTTTGGTTGTAAGACTCATTTGGAATGTAAATCTGGTATTTGTGATTCCATAACGGCTAAGTCACTTACACATGTACGGGATCGCGAACGGTCCTCAGGCATGCTCTAAGATGGCGATAAACCGTCATAACAAACAATTCAGAAACTCACTCGAATGTGAAATCCGACATTAATGATACTAAGTCCCCCCGGGCACACACAATTCGCTACGAACTGCACCCGACTGTGAACGGTCACAGTTCGCCTCGAACGACACCCGACCTCGAACGGTCACAGTTCGCCACGAACGGCACCCGACCACGAACGGTCACAATTCACCTCGAACGGCACCCGACCTCAAACAGTCACAATTCGCCTCGAACGGCACCCGACCACGAACGGTCACAATTCGCCTCGAACGGCACCCGACCTCGAACGGTCACAATTTGCCTCGAACGACACCCGACCGCGAACGGTCACAATTCGCCTCGAATGACACCCGACCTCGATTGCCTCGAACGACACCCGACCTCGAACGGTCACATACCGCCTCGAACGGCATACGATCATGAACGACATTCGATGCGAACAGAAGCGATGCAAAATCGGCAGCCTTCAACAAACTCAAACTTGCATCGATCATAACTCAAGATTTACAAGTCCAAATGCTACCAAATTTTCACAAGAGCTTGCGTACGACCTCAGGAATGTTCATGATCGATCTCGGCTCGATTGGGCAAGATTTGGATCGATACGAATCTCATTCGTATGGATCATGGATCGAGTCGAGACGACCAGGGATCGATCACGAACCCACGTGATGGAAGGAGTCTTTCGAAGTTTGAGATAGATATTTCCAGCCTACACCTATTAATAGCAGTCCAAGAGCTTCAGAAAAGGGATGTTTTGGCTCTTCTACACTGTTACTCTGCTGAACTCCATTGTAACTTGGATACTATCAATTGGACTCTTGTAAATCAGTAGAGAATCGTCAATAAAACCACAACTCTTCAAAGTGGACGTAAGATACAACGCCGAACCACTATAAATCTTGCATTTCTACTGCTTTTCTTTTAACTTTTTGAGTGTTCTTCATATTTAATTCTATTACATACAATCTATTTGTGATCTGTGACTGTGATTTGGTGCTTTCATCTGCAATTGGGTGTTTGTGACCATTTTTGAGGCAAGCAAACATTATAAACGCCTAGCGGCATGCCTTGATAGGGGTTCAAGATTTTGAGTTTTGTAGTCGAGATAATTTGAAAATTTAATAAATATATTGTCTAGTCAGCCCTTCTTTTGAGCTGCAATTCCCTCTTTTATCAGCACAGCCGCATTTTATCCCATCAGAAGTGATCCTACCGTGCTCTCCTTCATCACGCTACCCCTTTGCCCCCTCTTTTAATTCACACGACAGTTACAAACATGAACAAAAGAAAAAAAATTCAAATCGAAATCATTTCCAAAGAAGAAAAAAAGAGGGAGAACGAAATCCTCTCAGCATAAAAAGAAAAAGAAAAAAATGCGACTTAGTCGCGATGGCGGCTGTCAACATGAATCAGGAACGAGGGAGGCAGCAACGTGCATGCGCAACTGCAAGGGGGGCACGAGGCGTCGCGATGGAGCGGCACGATGTGAGGTAGCGAGTTCGGTTTTGCATGAGACCTGGAAGGAAGCGAATTGCGATTGGAGGATGGAGGCGAGGTCGATGGTCGAGGTGGGCGTTGGCAGTAGCAGAATTAGAGGATGTCACGTTCCAAGTGGATGGTCGTCAGATCAATGGGAGGTAGCGAGTCTGCGATGGTGGTGGAGGGCTCGCATTCGAGCTTGGTCACGAGTTTCGTCAGCTGAGTGGTATGGTGGCACAGTCGAACCGAAGGAGGAGACTCGCGATGGGCTCTAGGGTGCTCGATTTTGAGGAGCGACAGTTCAGGTGAGCTACTGTATGGAGGTAAGCACTACAGTTTGAGGGCGACATGGTTGGGGTGTGTCGTGACAATGTCGCTGTCGCGATTACAAGGATGGGCAGCCGTTATCGTGGAAGAAGGTAATGAATCAATTTTAATTAAATTCTAAAAGAAAGAAAAAAAATAGTTTGAGGGTGATTAGTTTAAATTAATAATTTTTCCGGTTAGTTTTAACTAAAAAGTGAAATCGTTAAATTCTATAATTTTAAAATTTTCTTGTATGAGGTTTAAATCGAACGTGATCAACCGTTTGAATTCATAGCTGGGAAACCTACGTGATGGAATTAAAAATTGGAACGGATTGCAAAGTGAAAATCAAAGGTGAGAAAATGACTCACTCATTTGGATTTCCAAAATTTAAATAGTTGAAATTTTAAATTTTGGATGCCTGTTGAATTTATAAATTTATTGTCTGTTGAATGATAAAGTATATATAGTATGATATATATACTAGTATTTGGAGTGATATTCCCGTACATTATAGCGGATGAGACCCTATGCGCCCCACATAATAGCGGATGACCCTATATACCGCGATATCCCCATCGAAGTGGGATTGGTATTTTTTATATTGTATTAACATCTGTGGATGTAGGGAAAACAGGTTGGAGGGATCCAACCGGATTCCTCAAAAATGTTGATTAATTTTCATATATAGTGATATATGATTAGTGTGAATAATCTGTTATAGATTATTGCTATGATATTGAATTATTAAATGCGAAAAATAGCACGGACCTTAAATTTGGTATTTTAAATACCATAAATAGTTATTTTTGAATTTGAAGGAATAAAAAAGGGAGATTTTGAATATAAGAATATTTATAGGAAAATTTGGATTATTTTAAAGGAAATTTAGTAGAATGAGAAAAAACTATATAATTTGATTTGGGTTATACTTAACTATTCGTAAATTGGTTTAAATACAGAATTTTAAATAAAATTATATTAAGGGATTTGAAAATGATATTTTGAAAGTATGGAAAGGAGATGGAATCGTTAAAAATAGATTTGAAATTAAAATGGGATTTATTAAGGAAGGGATTTATAAAATGAAATTTATAAACAAAATTGGTTTTATAAATAAGTGAAACTCAAAGGAGTTTATAAATTTATAAACGAGGTTTATAAATAAGGGAAAATGATATCAGTGGATAAGCTGGAATATAAGTTTACGATGTGAATTTATATCGAGTTATGGGAATCGTTTTGGTAAAGGAATAGTGGAATCTATTTTTGAATGTGAGAATGGTGGTAAAAGTTGAGATATAATCGATGTAATACGAATCGAGAGGGATTTATAAACTGAATTTGGAAATATTGGATTTTAAAATAGATTTTTGTCGAGAAATTAAAAATCATTTAAAGGGTATTTTTAATTACTATATAACTTAAACTATTATTTAGATTTAGAATATTTCGAAAGATTAGTCATTATAATGTTAAATATTTATTTAAAATAAATTCTAATTTTATTAATCAGCCTGGTAAATTCATTAGATATTAGAAATGATTTGGATGTGAGTTATCGATATTATTTGGAATGTTTTGGTTTACTTAAACTTATTTTAAAAATAAACTACCATTCCTTAAAAATACTTATTATATATATATATAGTTTTTAAAAGATTGAAATTTATTTATAAATCCTCTCGAGATTGCGAACGAAGTTATTTAACAGATAGGATTTTATAAAGGGAAAATCTTATAATAAAATTCTTGAAACTTAAGGGAGGTTCTGAAATATTAGGAATAAGAACTTCGAGGTTGAATCTGAAGTCATAGAGAAGTATTAAATAGATAGAAGAGATTATAAGTAGATATAATCAATTTTGAAAAGGAAAAAGGAATTAATGCAAAATTCCGAAGACTTATGAGATAAGTCGCGAAACATTCTCTTAAGTATTGATATTTGAAAGGATTTTGGAAAATAAGACTTATAATATTTTCCAAAGTATAGAAAATGGAAATGTGGGAATATTTCTAAGTGTTGAGATGTTTTGAAAGTATCCTGTTACGGATTTAAGTATTTGAAAAAAGTTGGAAAGGATCGATATATCTTATAAAGATATTTTGAAAATAGATATTTGGGGAAAATTTATAAAATAAGGCCTAGTGACTGCTTATGGATGTTTTATTGATAGTTAAATAACCGACTATCAATATTGGCCAATTTCGTTAATCGTTTCGGAGAGACCGGGATCGGATTTAATTATCCAAAAAACCACTTTGATCCCGTTTGAACGTAATGAATGAATACCGTAAAGATGATGAAGACGGTGATTCAGTTTGTCCAAACCCAGGACAACTTGTATGGACGAATGCTATCAGAACATCGTCATTGGAGGATGATGAGATTTCTAAGTAAAATTGTTCTTGAAAGGGAACGCTTAGCCTCGAACCTCATCAACCGGGAATGACTAAAACATGGGAGATGCAGCAAGGCTAAGTGGGTCGCACCCAAGTAGGGTATGTTATCACTTTTCTAGATGCCCTCGGAAACCTTTATATTATGGATATGGTTGTGCATGAAAGAAGGAGCTCTCGATAGTATGGGTGGGAACACCCGGGGTGATAACATATTCGATCTATCCAGTTTAGGGGTAGACCGGTCTTGTGTAGCAGGGGATCCCGGCGATGGTCCTCGGTACATTGTTCTAGAGGTGTACTGTGATGGGCAGTACCCTAGTGGCCCAGTCATTCATATGGAATCCATTCTCCAATATGAGCTTACGGTTTTGTTTGTAGAGCCTAGTATGCTGGAATTTAATTAACGTAACAATTTCGGCTATTTGAATAAGTATTTGTACTTAGACACTATTCTAATATCAGATGATTTTGATAAAAATTGTTTTGGTTATAGTAAGGTAAAAACCCGTCATGTTTATGTGTGACGCGGTCTTACGAGATACCTTTGTTTTTCAAAGGATGTTGATAACTTTAATAATTCAAATTGAGTGTGTATTCTCACGCTGGTTTTCCAGACTGACTCGGGTGTTATTTTATTATAATGCTCGGGTCAAACCGAGTATTACAGATTTAGGAAAGGATGCTATGGAGCTCAGGAGATGAGCTGGATGACAAGACGTATTTCCGTAGATTTGTATTTTTTGCTGTGCGATGACAAGTTATTAAACTGTCCAGATTGATTGTTGTATATTGTACCCTGAATATGGTATGTATATTATCAGCACAGTTCTTGTATCTATAATCTGTTATTATATAATATATTTTGTTCCGCTGCGATTGTGAGACTCTGTTGTTGTTGTTGTTTATTTTCTTATATCTCTTCTTCTTCTTTACCCTAAAGATTCGTATTTTCCATTCAATTTGAGTTGAGCTGATGTGAATTATGGCCGACTCAAGGGGTACAGATTTATGGGCCTTTACAATGCCACTTTATGGTCACTCAAGGCATAGTCCTTAGACATGTCATTTCAAATAAAGGCATTGAGGTGGATAAAGCGAAAATCGATGTCATTGCAAATCTACCCGTTCCCAAATCCATTAAAGACATTTGCTCTTTCTCAGGCCATGTCGGTTTTTATCGACGCTTTGTAAAATATTTTAGCAAGACTGCTCGACCTCTCACGACCCTTCTTGGAAAAGACGTTCCATTTGACTTTAACTCTGATTGTATCTCTGCTTTTGAACGTCTCGAAAACGAACTTGCTTCTACTCCTGTAATTTGCTCACCGAATTGGGACCTTCCATTTGAAATAATGTGTGAGACTTCTAACTTTGCAGTTGGTGCCGTCTTAGGACAACGCATTAACAAAATTCTTCACGTTATCTACTACGCTAGTATGACTCTGAACGATGCTCAACTTAACTACACAACCACAAAAAAAGAGCTTCTAGCGGTAGTTTTCGCACTTGAAAAATTCCGACAATATTTGATAGGCTCACACATCACTGTTTTCATGGATCATTCCACTCTTCGATATCTTTTCTCTAAAAAGGATGCTAAGTCTCACTTAATTCGTTGGATCCTTTTACTACAAGAATTTGTTCTTACAATCAAGGACAAAAGAGGATCCAACAGTGTCATAGACGATCGCTTGTCTCATCTTCACAACGCACCATCGCCTTTACCAATCAATGAAAACTTTCCCGACGAACAACTTCTATCTGTCTCTGTCGATCCGTGGTATGCTGACATAGTGAACTAGTTAGTCACTAAAGAAGCGCCTTCATTTTGGTCGAAGCAAGACAAATATAAATTCCTTTCCCAAGTCAAGTAGTTCTATTGGGATGATCCGTACTTGTTTAAGTACTGTTCCGACCAAATCATTCGATGTTGCATCTCGGATAATGAAATAAGGAGTGTTCTTTCGTTTTGCCACGATCAAGCGTGTGGTGGACATTTCGGTTCTCGAAAAACTACTGAAAAGGTGCTTCAGTGTGGTTTCTATTGGCCTACTCTTTTAAAAGACTCATTCGAATTTTGCAAAACTTACAATCATTGCCAAATGTTAGGAAGAATTTCTCAATAAAATTTGATGCCTCTAAACATAAGTGTGTGTGGAGGGGGAGGGGGAGGGGGAGGGGGAGTCTCATCTTCATTTTTTAATTTTCATGGCATTTTTGAATTTTCATTTTCTTTTCAAAACTCAAAATTTCTATAAAAAAAGAAAAAAAATCTCAAAATTTCTAGATCTCAAAAATATTTTCTTTTTTGCATTTTGATTTATTTTGAAGAAACAGTATAGGATAAGTATAAGTTTTGGTTATTAAATTGAAATTTTTGATAATTTATTAGTCTTAACAAAAATAAAAATAAAGTTTGATTATAAGTAACGATGATTTAACTAGTATATAGGAAGGTTCATGGGTGATAAGTATGAAGTAATCCTAATCGAAATCTTTATTTAATAAGTGGTTGATTTAAAGTAAAGGCGATAACATTTTAAATCTTTTAAGTTAAGTAATGCCAAGATAATATTGTAAAACTCTCTCTTTAAAAAAAAGAAAAAAAAAGAAAAAAATATTTTTTGTATATACATATATATTTTATTAACACCTAGAGTCATGTGTTCATACGCAAGTATGCACACTCGCCATGCTCTATACCCTTCTCACATAAGCCCGAAAGGTAGTGCATGATTGGTATATCTGACCTCAGTTTATCTGAGTTAGGTGTATGTATATAAAAATATTCTTTCACTAATAATGCCTACAGTCGATAGGTGTACATACTTGTGTGTACACTTGCCATGCACTATATTCCCCTCACGTAAGCCCGAAAGGCAGTGCATGGTTGATATATCTAGCCTCAGTTTATCTGAGTTAGGCATATGTAAATATTGTTAATATCAATAAAATTTTCAAAAAATAGAGAGAGCAAGCAATTGAAATCCAAGCACTATTTTGACTTATGTGGTCTGACTTGTTATTCAAAAGAAATGAAAACACCACTTTGAAAAACTTTGATATTGAACCAAGGATCTATTTCATAGTTGCACTATGTTACCAACCGAAACAACTAGCCAAACTAGAGTCTAATTGTGATGATTACTTAATTTTTGTTTGAAGTTTGATGATTAAAGGACTTAAGTTTCTTGATAGTGACCAGAACTTATATTTAACTTATTCGTGTTGATTTGAAAGTAAATTCTTCATTCGTAAATATTTTCAAAAAACTTGCATCCATCTCTTTGTGAATAAATCTTGCATTTAGGAATTTCTCATGTTGCATTTGGATTTTGTGGGTAGTATCCGCTGAAAACCCTCACAAGACAACACTCGTCCTACTAGGGACACCTAGAGGTTTAACGGCTTGTTGCATACGCTCAATGCAATCGTGTTTCCTACGAAAATGGATTTATCTTAGGTTTTCTTTGTTCGAGTACGAATAAAAATATAAGTGTGGGGGTATTTGATGTGCATGTAAATGTGCATATATTTACAACCGTATTTAATCTATTTTTATTTAAATAAATGTCATAATTAGGTATTTTTACATGTTTAAAATCAAATTTCAAATATGCTTTCAAGTCATCATTCATACATCAATGTGGGGGTAAAATAGTAATTTTGTGCATGAATTAATTTTGAGAATATTTCTTTGCACATTTTTTAATTTTAGGAATTTGTGGACGGAAATATAAAGGCGTCTCATGGAAATATGCATGCACAAGGATGGAAACAAAGGAACGAAGATAGAAATAATTCAAACTCATGCATCATGGAGGACCCTACCTACCCACTTACCTTAATCTACAATTAGAAGCTAATGCACAAGTTAGTGAAGGTTAAAGTTTCATGCATACTTGATGATGGATTAATTAAAGACTAATGATTACTTGGTGGCCACACTTCCTAAGGAGTATTTTGGGAAGCCCTCTAAAATATGGATTAGGGTTTTGTGCATGTATAAATAGCCTTCTTATGTTCATGTAATGGATTTTTTTTAATTAATTATCATCAGAATGCAAGTTGTAGCTTCAAATCAAATGAGAAATAAAATGGCATCCTAAGCCTCTTCCTTTTTCAACATGCTCTTTTATTTTGTGTTCATTTTTATTTACATGCTTTCTTCGTTCTATTGTTAGTAGATTAGCTTCCTCTTTTACGCACTTAGTTTAATTTTATTTTTATGCAAGTAGCTTAGTTCTTTTTTCTATTTTCCTTAGCTCTTACTTTCTTTGCTTTTGTTTAAACGTTGAAATTTACATGTGTTGATATGATAATACAAATGAGTAGCTAAACCCCTTCAATTTAGAGGCAATGAAGCTCTCTAAAATTATGTAAATTCAACGTAATTTGTGATTTATGGTCTCTTTCATGCTTCATGAAAAGTGAATGTTGATGTAAGTTTATAAAAATAAGTTTGATAGCCTATGTTGTATTTGCAAATAGACTATTCTTACTCAAATATAAACACAATTTACATCATCATTTTACTAATTGGTTTTTGATTTTGAAATTAAAGTAGAATTAAAATTTGATGATCTATGTAACTAAATACAATAGTAAATAGATCATACTTAAAATAGATTTTGCTTTGAATTCATTTTCACGAGAATTGATAAGTGGTTTTATGTGTTGTATTATAGTTTGATGGTTTAAGTTATGTTAATTAATAACATAAATAAACCATACTTATGATAAATACATCACCAATTCAATTTAAGATCAAAATAGCGATCATAGATTATTTTTGTGTTGATTTACAAAAATATGAGAGTGGATTTGCCTCTAAATTGTTTTCTAATCTCATATTTTCAATCACCTTTGTTCTAGCTTTTTGTTTTACATTTTTAGCTAATCATAACTTCAAATCTTGGTTTAATTTGATTGAATATGAATTTCAAAATCATTTTCAATTCCCTGCGGATCGAACCGTATTCACCACGTACTAGGATTGTACGTCGTGCGCTTGTGGCATATTTTTATTTAAATTTTTTTAGCTATTTTCTAAACCAATAGAAAATTAGTCGTTAAACAGTTTCTCATATCATTTTATCTTATAATTATTTGAAAACATCATGTTTCAAAGCTACTGTTTTTTCCAAGCCAATTAATAATGGATGATGTTAAAAAGTGTACTAATGTAATTCTTGGTCTATTATTCCTTTAAAATACACTTGGACAATTTCAATTCAACAACAATTTCACTATACAAGATTTGTAATACCATTATCATATAGAATCGTGTACATATTCAAATTTATATGTTAAAAGTATGATAAACCCTTTCGAACTTATGTCTCTTGCATTCCAAAATTAATGCGCATGCTTAATATATAATTCCTATCAAGTAAGGAATACCGATAACTGGTGTTGGTATTTGCTGAATAAAAATATTATGCCCAAAAAAAATAAGTTATACTTTATCTGGTTCATAATTAATAAAAATATGTTTAACCAAGTAACGTTTTATACCATATTTTGAAATCCCTGCGTGTGTCGTACGGGTTCGTACTTTAAATAAAATATTTATAAGCTCTCTTTTGAACATAGCCAAAAAAGTTAGGGTAGAGACCTAATTTTAAGGCATAATTGCTTAATTTAAGTTAGAAATTTATAACAAATATTATTGGTATTGTTTGTTTGATTCATGCATTTCATTGCTGCACACTACAGAAACAATATCAATTTAACGTTGGGTATCTATTCATCAACACTAACATGTGATGAAGTCATTTTTTACAAACTAAGAGATATGGCTTTAAAGTTTTAGCACTATAGGGAATATGAATACATTTACTTTCATTCCAGTTTTTCATTGCTAAAATCTATTCACTCGATTAAATACTAATAGCCCAACAACTTATACTCACAACCATAGTTTCTAATGTTTCCTGCTAATGGCATTGCTTGGAATCCATATCAATTTGATTATCGGTCTTTTGTACTATGATCTACACACAATCATTTTAGTATCATGATATTTGGAACCCGACTCGGATTTGTTGTGACGAAAAAAAGTTAACTTATCCTAAAATTATAACTATGGTTACTACTACTCAGTAAATAAATGTATCTTTTTCCTTTAATTGCTATAGTTTAATTTTATTATTCATCAATTACCTTAAATTGATTCTATCGTTTTTGTAGTATGGCTAAAAGCACTGCATATTCCGATCCATAACAGTTTGAGGTTCAAAATTTTGAGTACACTGGTAATTAAATATGTAATTCTTTGATTTACATTTTTTGAATTTATTAGGTTGTATGATAACTACTAGGTGCATTATCTACAATTGCTCATGAGTCCTAACTAATATTACTATCTTTGGATTAATGTCCTAAAACATTGACAACATAACACAAATATTGATTCCCAGTTTACAACTCTGCCAACAACGTTTTTTTAATGTTCAATAAAATACATAATAATATATTTTCGGCACTATATCTAAAAATTATAACAAGATTTATTAAGTCAACTATTATAACAACCTTTCATGACTAATGCTATTTTACAAGAAAAAAACATAAACAGTGGGCAACCACGATGGCATAAGCAACTCTACACAATAATTCTTTTTGTTTTCAAACAATATTGTTCATCCATATTCTCAAACCATATGGTGTCTAGCTATTGATCTAGTTTGGTAAGTTCTGTCCATCATATCAACTGTTCTCAAACTAGATGTTTCAAAATGTGCAATAATGTCCATCATATCAAATCTTTTATACATTTATTTTTCATTTTTATTCAAATTAATTTTTTCCTCGGTACTACTGCCAATGGTCAGTTCTGTCATATCTAATACACCTTTCCATGGCTTGCTTTCTTTTAAGAATACATTAATTAGTTAACTATTATTATTTTTTGATTGTTGTTGCTATTTCTTCTGATATTTAGAATGGTTAATTTTTAACCTAGACACGTCTTCTTGATCTTCATCTTATAACTTCGCAGCGTTATCCATATTTCAAAATCTTACAAGTTTGACAGTTTGGTTGGATTTGTTTCATCTCTATTTCATAATAGGGTAGACTATAGTTATTACTTCTCCGATAGAGAAAAACAAAATTTTGTTCAGTCTCCTTGGTAACTTACTTTTTCAATTTAACAAAAATTTCAATGGTGCACATTAATTAAAGTATGCTTCCATTTAATAAGTCCAAAAATGTTAATAGCAACTAATAGTACATTTAGTTGGTTGTTAAATTTGTATATTTAAGTCTTATGTTCCCGCATCAGCCTATAGCACATTTTTCAGAAAAATGTGCAGAAGTTATAAAAAGGACCGAAAATATATGATTGCAGTCTTGGAAGTAGATACCATCTATTCCAAATCAAAAAATAGTCATATATGTACAAAACTATAACCATATATTCAGTTAAAGTTGGTGCTAGATTTGTTGCACTATGACTTTATGCAAAAGCAGTCAATCTTTTATATCAGCATGTAAAGTTAGGGTTCGGTTTAGAGTCAAATTATTAATTTCCCATGTAAACATCACATAATATCTGTTTACCAAAACTATAAATTGTTCATATATAACCAACAAAACCACATGTTTAGTAATATGAACTGAGTTCTAAATGAACAATATATGCCTGTTTTGTTTTGTCATCATGTAGTATCAGTTTGCATGAATTATTAGCATATATAATGCACATGGTTGTAAGTAGTACAAACCAATGTAGCATAACAAGGATCATCCCCATTATTGGTGCCCATAACACACACACACACACACACACACACACACACACACACACACATATATATATATATGACTGAATTCATGTTTGATTACAACTATTTTATAAAACACTATATGCATATAATGTGATAAGCGAGAAACTTGACCAACACTTTATTTGTGCTACAAATTCATTTAAATTTTTTCTATATGGAAATGATTACGAATACTTATTATAAAGCTATTATGTTACTCAATATAACAATTTTCAAAATAATCCATGTGCGTAGCACGGGTTCGCGCTCGTTATTCATAGATAGGTTGCTTGATGATGAGTGTTGCTACAAATCTGACCACTAATTTCAAAGAGAATAGGTCTGGGTATGGCTTGAAATCTTTCTAGGATCATGGATAGTGGTACTATAGATCATGTAGTTTATTCCTTAAAATTACTACAAATATACAAACATCACGACATTTTCAGTTTCATTATCAAATGGTCAAAATGCAAACACAAATACAGTAGGCACATTAAATTCAAATTCAATTTCACACATAAAGCTCTCTAATGTGTTTTATATTCATTCTTTATTCGTAAATTTACTTTGTGTAAGCAAAATGACCAAGGCATTGAATGTTCAATCGCTTTCTTTCCTAACACTCGCATTTTACACTACTTGGCAACTAAGAAGATGATTGATTTGACGAGGCAATAATGGTCTCCATATTCTTTCTGCTCCAACAAATAATGCCCACATTTCCAGTTAATAATGTGACCAATCATCTCAACCTTTGGCATCAAAGACTAGACCATCACTCTCATTTGTCTATGAAGTTTCTAATTTATTCTAACTATAGTAATAATCATGATTTTAATAATTTTTGCAATATATGACCATTGGAAAAAAAACCGTACTTCCATTTGATTCTGGTTCCATTAATACTAAGCATGCATTTGATTCAATTTATGTTGATGCTTGGGATGCTTTCTACGTAAATTCTCTTACATGAAAATTTCATTTACTTACCATCGTTGACGATTTTACTTATTATACATGGATTTTTTTATGCATCACAAATCTGAAACACAAAGTTTGTTTAGAAACTTTTTTCTTCTACAAAAACATAGTTTTTGTAGAATATGCTAGTATATGATTTTTGTTTGATGATAATAAACATATATATATTCGTTTAAATGTATTTGTTGTTGTACTATTTTATTTTTCACATAATTAAATAAATATTTGTTGAATAAAATAAATAACCCAGAATTTATATTTAAACAAATATTTTATTCAAACAAATATTTTATTACAAATTCAAATAGTACAAATTTGAGCTCACGCTACATTTTCACATTTTCAATTACAATACAATTTCAATTACAACACAATTTTCAATTTACAATTTTCACCTCACTACATATTCACTCTCACTCATGTTTGATCTTCAACTCTGGTCCAGTCTGAATCCAACATCTAAGCTATCTGCAAAATAAACACTGACATAGTAAAATTGAAAAAGAAAATATTTTGCAGTGCATAATAAAGTGTGTGTTTTGAAAATATTGTTTGCCTCAATTATTTGGGTTGTTCGTCATCATTTATTTTGAATTCATCTTATACGAACAACTTGTAACATGCATAGTGTATCACTGTACATGTCACAAGGCCGTGCACACCGATATACACTTGCATGATAAAATTACAGGGACAGGTGAGCACAAGGTCAAACCCAACCAAATGGTGGATTCAACTCAGACCAGACCCCAAGTACAAAGCAGCAGGCCTAGACTACAAGACCACATGACAATGTAGCCTAGACTCAGTTCAACAAACTTGACTCATGTGCACCAAACATATGCAACAAAGTGGACAGTGCAACCAAGTGCACAAATCAAAGCGACAAACATATGAAAGTGAGGAGGCAACAACAAAGAGGCCAGCAAATCAGTACAATTGAGCTCGAAGTAAATGAAGACCAAACATGAGTGTCAACCAACATAACATACAATAACCCAGATCAATGAAGATATGAAACCACACACACACACACACACATGGATGCAAAGCAATCACAGTTTTAAACTGAAGTGAACCAGACCAAGATCCAGACCACAATGCATTCAATCAGACTTCAAACATACAAACCAAAACTCCATGATGCATTAACACATACTGATTTATACATATGCATATGGTCAGATACAAGGCAGTATATGAAGCAACTCAACAAACCAGTGGAGCATGACTTCAACATGAAACCAGACCACTACAAAATGCACAACAAGTCCAGCTACAACATGAACTATCACGGTATACATATGCATATGGACAGAGCAATAGTGGTACAAACTGTGCGTACAAGCAAACAAATGGTCAGATGCAAAGCAATAGAGCAACAAGTAAATGGCATGAACAAATGCATTCACATGGGTCAGCAAGCTTAAACAGTCTCATCAAAACACATATATACATACATATATGTATGAAGACAACATACCATCAAAACTGCATGAACACAGAGACAGGCATGGCCAAATAAGATGAACTCAACAAGCAAATGGGTCAAAGACAACATTCAGGCATGAACTCAATGAAGCAGTGGACTAACTGGCCAGAGCTACAAACTTATATATATGCATGTATGCAATTATATACATGCACATAATAGCACAAGTATGTTGGCAACAGGATAACTCGGCTAACAGGTTACAAATGCACAAGAACCAGGATCACAAACTCGAGGAAATCAAAATTACAAATGCAACATGAATGAATACAGGTTCAGGTAAACCAGAAAATACAAAAGGCAACATGGAAGAAAATCAAACTTGATGAGTAGCAGTTTCAAACAAAGTCAAGGAGCAGTTTCAACAATGAAATGTTAGTAAAGTAGCAGTGTTTAAAGAAAGAAAATTAAATATTTCAGTAGCAGTTCAAAAATTGCAGTGAAGTCAATCAACATGATGAACAAGTATCATTGGTCAAGAAATAAAGAAAATCAAGCCGTAGAAAATTATCAGATGCAAGATGAAAGTACACGAATCCAACAAATCAGGAGTTGAACAAGTCGAAGTCAAGTTTTATCTCAAAGTCAAAAAATTCAAAATGCTAAAGTCGTAGGAGCAAAAGAAGGAACCAATTCAAGGAAATTCAAGCAACATCAACTAAGAACAAGTCAGTATAATCACCATCGTTCAAGCGCAAAGCAATGCAAGAGATAAATTCACGAAAAATTCAAACTCAAAAATACGAACGAAAATATAGGATGTTCGATCCCTATTTAACCCAAATTCTTCATCGGCATTTTAAGATTCGAGTTCGAGACAAAAATCCAGAGCATACTTTTAAATCGAAAACAAATTTGTAACTCGAATCAAAGTCGAGAATTAAAAGGGGCAAAATTCACGTACCAACTCAGAGCATCGATTCGATCTCGACTTAATTTAAGCAGTCGTGAACAAGTTAATCGATCAGAGAAGCATCGAACTGAATTGAGAGCACCAGCGTGACGCCCCACCTCTATACTCACACTAGCCAAGGACACTACAGGGTAATGCCTTCAACTAGCACGAAGAATAAGGCTGTTGAGGAGCAACCATCTATGTAATTGCTTTGTGCGAGTACCGATATGTCAGATAATATGACTTACATTTCGTTTCAAGAGGAAATCTGACATATCAAATCAAACTCAAAGCTACCACTCAGTGGCTAAGTGGCCTTCGGAAACAAAAATAGAAATAAACATAACACAAATCAGTCATAGACATTCATATCACAAGGGCGGAAACAAATATGAATATATAACACAAAGAAGTGTACATCAGAGTAGTGGTCAAATAAGATCCACAATCATCACAAAAGAATAGATACAAGTGCTAGACAAAAGAATATGTATACATCAGGGAGTCTCTATCTCAAATGTATAACAACAAAAACTACCAATCTAATGTAGTTATACAGAAATCAGAAGTTGATCCCAAATAAGGAGTCAAGCAGAAGCACCTGTAACATCTCGGTCTGACCCGAGTATTATTTAAGAAGAAAATAATAAGCGGATCAGTCTAGCTATAATTATCATATATAAAATGAGATATGAGTAGAGATATAACAAAAACGTATGATAACAATAATGTCAAACTGTGACAAATATACTTTAAACAACAACAAAATCATATAATATCTCAAGAATCTCAAAGCACCAAAAAGAATGTCGTATTCTTTATTTTATTCACCAAACCCCAAATATTGACAAACATATCATTGCCAATCACAAAAAAGGAGGTGAAACACAAATTCTAGAAATCATCAACTAGAAATCCAGAAATCACAAAGGGGGGAGGCCTATCACAAACGGGAGCATGAAAACTCACCAACATGTGTATCACAAACAGAACGCTATTCCATGGTCGCTAACCATCAATTTTGAGCCAAAGCTCCACAAACGGCCCGTAGACCACGGGTCGCTACCCTGCCAAATTGAACCGAAGTTCCACAAATGGGGTTTTTAGACCCCATACAAACAAATATATATCGCACATCACTAGTCTAAATCACAAAATGATCACCATTGATCAATAAGAAGTGTCGATTACACTAATATAGTAAATAGACGAGTTTAGCTTCATGTACCATAACCACTAGCTTAACTTAAATATTTACAAACAAATTGTTGATTTCCACTAGAAAATTGTCACAAGAGTTCAATCGAACAAGTCTAAGAATTAACCGACAAAGTAAACGCAAGCGTTTCATACCACTTGTTTTGCTAAGCCGTTTAATTAGATTTCTCATACGAATGAGGTAAAGGATTATATATACTAATAGATTAGAAAACGGATTTATAAACGAGCTTTGTATTAAAAATAACGTTGAAATCGGTTTTGTGAAAGAGTTTGAATATTTACTACTAGTATAGAAACCTTTGTATTTTAAAGTGACAAGTCACAGAAATGATTATAGAAATAATCAATCACCAAAATCCACATTCGAAGACGTGAATCAAATCCATAAAAATCGATACCGAATCCATCAAAATGGATATTCCCAAAAATCCCGAAAAAGAAGTTATCAAAGTCAACAAAGGTGATAACAACAAATTGGAGAAACAAGAATCGATTAAAAATTGGAAACTCAAACACAAAAGGCAAAATAGGCAGAGACAACAGATTCAGTCGACTGGACGAGGGTGGTCAATCGACTGACACAAATCTTGGAAACTTTCTGTTTCCAGGTTTAGTCGACTGAACCTGGGTGATCAGTCGACTGAATCATGCCTGGAAACTTTCGGTTTCCAGGCTCAGTCGACTGACCAAGAGTGGTCAGTCGACTGATACTGGCCCAGGAAATTTCCTGGTTCGGTTCAGTCGACCGAACCTCTAGTTCAGTCGACTGAACTGGAAATTCCAGTATTCTCAGCCTAGCCCCCAAGGGGCAAAATCCCAAACAATTTGCGATCGGTCGAGCGATGGGCGCTAGGGGTTTGCGCCAATCGGCAACCCAGCCCAATAGGCTCTTCGATACGCCACCAAAAGCATGATCAAACATCAAAGCTAAGATTTTTAAAGATTTAACTTCAAAACGCCAAAAATTGGAATATTCGTAAAACCAATTCAATCCAAAGCAAATGGACAAGAAATAGATGTTAGGAATCACTACCTAACAACTATCAAAGATATAGACATAGATGTGAGTTCAAAAACTCACCTTTAAACCCAAAAACGATGAAGGAGAAGCTTGAAAGCAAAGGAAGACCAACTACTCTTCAACTTCAACTCTAGAAACTCCAATCTAAGTCTAGAAGCAATAATTTCCCAAATTAGGTTATAGGAAATTTCTGAAATTGAAGAGAGATTGAGATGGAGAAGAAGAAGGAGATGCTTACCTAAGCTTCTCTTTGATTTTTGGAGCTAGAACTTGAATTTGCAAAGAAACCAGGGCTTAGGATTTTCTAATCACTTTTCTCTTCCCTCATTTTTCTAAAGCTTGAAGTGTTAGGAAATATTAGAATGAATGAAGAGAGGGGGAGGAGTTAGGATATAAGGTGAGTTGGGTTAGTGGGCTGAAACCCAAACCTAAGCCCAAAGCCCTAAGTGAAAATGTCAAAATTCTACTCAACTCCAAACATATCGATGTTTATACTCAAAAAGGTTGCAAACGCCATTTTGGACTCAATGGAAGTGGTCTCGAGTCCCAATTCGACTGTTTTCAAAAAGTGATATTTCGGACTTGAATCCGACTAACGATGCTATATTTAAATAAAACATTTAAATATACAATCGTAAAATATGCGGGTTGTTACAGACTCCCCTCCTTAAATAAATTACGTCCTCGCAATCTTTAAGAAATAAAGAAATAAAAAGTAACAACCAAAAAGCATATCAACACAAAAGATAATTAGAAATAAGAAGTTCACCTCAAAGAGCTTGAGAGAGTATGTCCGGATGTGTTCGCTCGATGAATTCTCTGGATTCCCAAGAGCAATCCTTAGGATTTGTGGACCATTGAACTTTCACAAGAGGAACATCTTTATTTCGAAGGCGTTTCACCTCCGTAGCAATGATACAAATAGGATGTTGCTCATAAGTCAAATTAGGCGAAACTTCAATTTCTTCAATAACACCGGGCTCAAGAACAGAATCGGAATCTCGAAGGCATTTCCGTAATTGAGAGACGTGGAATACGTCATGAAGAGCAGAAAACTAAGCCGGTAATAAAAGGCGATAAGCAACGGAACCAATACGTTCGGTGATGGGAAATGGGCCAATATATCGAGGTGCTAATTTTCCCGATCGACTGAAACGCACAACACCCTTCATAGGTGAAACACGAATGAACAAAAAATCTCCCAGAGAAAATTATAATTTCCTTCTTCGATTATCGGCATAGAATTTTTGCCTACTTTGAGCTTCTTTCATCCTATGACGAATAAGGTCAATCTTTTCTGTGGCATCCCGAATAAAATCTGGACCTAAAACCAGCTTCTCATCGGCTTCAAGCCAACACGAAGGAGATCGGCATGGCCTTCCATAAAGTGCCTCGAAAGGTGCCATACCAATACTAGATTGGAAGCTATTGTTATAGGAAAACTCAACAAGAGAGATATGATCTTCCCAACTTCCACCAAAATCAAGAACACATGCACGAAGAAGATCTTCAAGAGTTTGATTCACACGCTCGGTTTGTCCATCGGACTGATGATGATAAGTGGTGCTAAAATTAAGCTTCGCTCCCAAAGCTTTTTGAAGACCTTTCCAAAATCCACTAGTAAACAATGGATCACGATCGCTAACAATAGAAGTAGGAACTCCATGCAATTTAACAATTTCCTTGACAAAGAGTTTAGCCAAAATAGGTACGGTCCGATTGGACCGAACGGGAATAAAATGGGCGGATTTTGTAAGTCTATCTACTATTACACATAGGCTATCATGAACCGAGCAAGAACGGGAAAGACCGTCAATAAAGTCCATGGAAATCTGATCCCACTTCCATATTGGAATTTCCAAAGGTTGCAATAACCCACCGGGCCTTTGATGTTCGACCTTAACGAGTTGGCAAGTCATGCAACGCTTAATAAAGTTAGCAATATCATATTTCATTCCATCCCAATAATAAAGCCGCTTCATATCCGCGTACATTTTACTACTACTGGGATGAATGGTAAATTTAGAACGATGAGAATCTTCTAAAATGTCTTTACAAAGATCAACAATATTTGGCACAATAAGTATACCAAATTTTTGATTACCGCCACGAGCATCAATATAAAAGTCTTTAAAACCTTCAATATCAATTTTATCCCTACAACTTTGGCTAAGAAGAACCAATTCGGGATCATGCTTTTGAGCTTCAAGAATGCGGTCTAAAAGAGAAGGATGAGCCTCAAGGCTACATAAAACAAGGAATGAACATGAATTGGATTCACGATCTCGAATCTCACAAGTGGATAAAGCCTCGAGATTATTCCATTCGGATATCATAATGGAAACAACCGCTTGTTGCTTACGACTAAGTGCATCGACAATAAGATTTCCCTTTCCGGGACTATAGAGAATATCAAAATCATAAGATGCAAGGAACTCGAGCAAACATTGTTGACGCAAATTAAGTTCCTTTTGAGAAAATAAATACTTCAATGATTTATGATCGGTGCAGAGAACAAACTTCTCTCCAAAAGATAATGGAGCCAAATTCTAAGGTTGAAAACAATAGCCGCGAGCTCTAAATCATGAGTGGCATATCTAGTCTCAGCAGTCTTTAATTTCCTAGAAGCATAAGCGATAACACGTTCCTTTTGCATAAGAATGGCTCCCAAACCAACACGACTAGCATCGGTATAAACAATAAAGTCTTGGTTCCCATTGGGAATCACAAGAATAGGAGCATCAGAAAGGAGTTCTTTTAATTTTTGAAATGAAGCTTCACATTTATCTGACCAAATGTATTTAACTCCCTTTTTTGTCAAACTAGTAAGAGGCACGAAAATTTTAGAAAATTCTTTTATGAAATGACGGTAATAACCTGCCAATCCGAGAAAGCTACGAATTTCCGTCACACTCTCCGGTCTCTTCCAATTTTGAATTGCTTCAATCTTTGAAGGATCCACGAAAATTCCGGATTCAGAAATAATATGTCCCAAAAATTTCACACGAGATTGCCAAAAGTGGCATTTAGAAATTTTTGCTTTCAATTGGTTGCTCCTAAGAGTTTCCAACACAATCCGAAGATGATTTTCATGCTCTTCCTCGGTTTTAGAATAAACAAGAATATCATCTATAAAGATGAGAACAAATCGATCGAGGAAGTCTTTGAAAACTCGATTCATAAGGTCGACGAAATAAGCTGGAGCATTTGTCAAACCAAATGGCATAACAAGCCATTCATAAGATCCATAACGAGTACAGAACGATGTTAAAGGAATGCTATCCTCTGCAATACGGAGCTAATGAAAACCGGTTGCTAAGTCTAACTGTGAAAAGACTTTAGCACCACTAAGCCGGTCGAATAAATCATCAATCCGAAGTAAGGGATATTTATTCTTGATGGTGAGATCATTAAGTTTGCGGTAGTCAATGCAAAGCCTAAGTGTACCATCAGATTTCTTCACAAAAATAGCCGAAGATCCCCATGGAAAGGAACTAGAACGAACAAACTGTTTTGCTTCTAATTCAGATAATTGTTTACGCATCTCCTCATTTTCCTTATTGGACATACGATAAGGAGGACGAGTAATAGGTAGAGCTCTAGGGATTAGATTAATTCTGAACTCAATTGCTCGCTTAGGTGGTAATCCTAAAACGGGCTCAAATATGTCGGGAAATTCACAAACAATGTGAATGAGAGAAATGACATCTTCCTCATCATCATTATCGTCATCATGAGGATTTAGAGAATACAAGGATGCTTTCGAATTGGAATCTGAATCTTTCAGAATAAGAGAAATCTGCTTAACAGATTGAGGATGTCGAAGATATATAGTCCGCTCAGGACATAGGATATGGACTTCATAACGATTAAGCCAATCCATTCCCAAAATCATTCCGAAACCTAAATAACACATAACATGCAACCTGAGATATGGTAGAAAAATGGGGTTATGGTGGAGAGAATCGGCACAGAAAGAGTAATCACATAAAATAATTTCGACATCCTTACAAAGTAAACTGAGTGTTGCGGATCCACCAACCGGATTCGCAATCCTTAATGAAGTCATCAAGCCAATAACATTCAAAGACAAAGTATCAACAAGTTCTTTTGATATAAAAGAGTGAGATGCACCCATATCAAAAAGAACTCGAATAGGAAGATCACGAAATATAATAATGCCATCAAGGATAGAATGAGAAATACCTTGACCACGAGAAGTGTTAGCAGGGGCTTGTACAACATTTAGCTTGCCCTCCTTCTTGCCTTGAAATTTGGGACACGAAGGTATATTGTGACCCGAACTCTTGCAATAGCGGCAAGAAAGAGACTTCGGACACTTGTTTGCATAATGGTCCTTAGAACCACAATTGTAACATTCTCCACGACGAGAGTTAGAAGTATTTGCTACCGAAGTTGTTTTCTTCCCTTTCTTGTTGGGATTAGGCTTGAATTTAAATGGTCTCTTCTTGTTGATGTTTGGTTTGATCTTAGCATCACTATCTTTATCAGCCTCTTCGAGTCGAAGAGCAGTATCAACAAGCTGATCAAAGGAAACTTCTAATTTCAGAAGTAATGGCTTTTTAAGGTTTTTGTTCAACCCATAAACAAATCTCTGATTTTTCTTCAATGGGGTATTAATATACTCGACCCCATATTTAGATAGAGATTCGAAAGAAGCGACGTAATCCGTCACAAAAGATTCACCTTGAACAAGGTCTATGAAGCGTCGGGCTAAAGATACTTTTTCAGCCTCTGGCACAAATTTTAACTCGAATCTTTCCCGGAATTGCTCCCAAGTAAGATCCGCTTCACTAATTTCAGAGATCAAAAGCTCGTACCAGTCTAATGCTCTTTCTTGGAGCATGCTAGAAGCCACTTGGACTCGATGGAGATCATTAAGATTCATGTGAGAAAAGATGCGGTCGCATGTTCGAAGCCAAGCCTAAACTTCTATAACACTCTCGGAACCTTTGAATGGCTTTCCACCCAAACTGGTGTAATCACTGCACAAGCGTGCAAACCCAGATTTAGGATGGGTGGGCTTTGGAGTGGGTCCGATAGCTTGAGCATTCCTTACAAGATCTAGAAGTTGCTGAGCAGACATAAATACTCCATCCTGGGGAGTAGCACTAGATTGACCAGCGTTGGGACGGCCTGGTCTAACCATTTCTCTTCTTTAAGAAAGAAAGAAAGAAGAGGAAAAAGGTTAATCTCAGAATGAATATCAAACAAACTTGATTGATAAAACAAGGCATCATAAAAGAAATAGGATAGAACGGTACGAAGACTCGAATTAAATCCTATGGCACGATTCCTAAGAAAGACTTAGGGCAATGATCCTTGCTAGATTATTCTATATTGTTCCGAAGTTTGGCTTTGATGCCAAGCTGTGACGCCCCACCTCTATACTCACACTAGCCAAGGACACTACGGGGTAATTCCGTCGACTAGCACGAAGAATAAGGCTGTTAAGAAGCAACCATTTGTGTAATTGCTTTGTGCGAGTACCCATATGTTAGATAATATGACTTACATTTCGTTTCAAGAGGAAATCCGACATATCAAATACAAATTCAAAGCTACCACTCAGTGGCTAAGTGGCCTTCGGAAACAAATATAGAAATAAACATAACACAAATCAGTCACAGACATTCATATCACAAGGGCGGAAACAGATATGAATATATAATACAAAGAAGTGTACATCAGAGTAGTGGTCAAATAAGATCCACAATCATCACAAAAGAATAGATACAAGTGCTAGACAAAAGAATATGTATACATCAGGGAGTCTCTATCTCAAATGTATAACAACAAAAACTACCAATCTAATGTAGTTATACAAAAGTCAGAAGTTGATCCCAGATAAGGAGTCAAGCAAAAGCACATGTAACATCTCGGTCTGACCCGAGTATTATTTAAGAAGAAAATAATAAGCGGATCAGTCTAGCTATAATTATCATATATAAAATGAGATATGAGTAGAGATATAACAAAAACGTATGATAACAATAATGTCAAACTGTGACAAATATACTTTAAACAACAACAAAATCATATAATATCTCAAGAATCTCAAAGCACCAAAAAGAATGTCGTATTCTTTATTTTATTCACCAAACCCCAAATATTGACAAACATATCATTGCCAATCACAAAAAAGGAGGTGAAACACAAATTCTAGAAATCATCAACTAGAAATCCAGAAATCACAAAGGGGGGAGGCCTATCACAAACGGGAGCATGAAAACTCACCAACACGTGTATCACAAACGGAATGCTATTCCATAGTCGCTAACCATCAATTTTGAGCCGAAGCTCCACAAACGGCCCGAAGACCACGGGTCGCTACCCCGCCAAATTGAACCGAAGTTCCACAAACGGGGTTTTTAGTCCCCATATAAACAAATAGACATCACACATCGCTAGTTTAAATCATAAAATGATCACCATTGATCATTAAGAAGTGTCGATTACACTAAGCTAGTAAATAGATGAGTTTAGCTTCATGTCCCATAACCACTAGCTTAACTTAAATATTTACGAACAAATTGTTGATTTCCACTAGAAAATTGTCATAAGAGTTCAATCGAACAAGTCTAAGAATTAACCGACAAAGTAAACGCAAGCGTTTCGTACCACTTGTTTTGCTAAGCCGTTTAATTAGATTTCTCATACGAATGAGGTAATGGCTTGTATATACTAATAGATTAGAAAACGGTTTTATAAATGAGCTTTGTGTTAAAAATATCGTTGAAATCGGTTTTGTGAAAGAGTTTGAATATTTACTACTAGTATAGAAACCTTTGTATTTTAAAGTGACAAGTCACAGAAATGATTGTAGAAACAATCAATCACCAAAATCCACATTCGATGATGTGAATCAAATCCATAAAAATCGATACAGAATCCATCAAAATGGATATTCCCAAAAATCCCGAAAAAGAAGTTATCAAAGTCAACAAAGGTGATAACACCAAATTGGAGAAACAAGAATCGATTAAAAATTGGAAACTCAAACACAAAAGGCAAAATAGGCAGAGACAGCAGATTCAGTCGACTGGACCAAGGTGGTCAGTCGATTGAACCTGGGTGATCAGTCGACTGAATCATGCCTGGAAACTTTCGGTTTCCAGGCTCAGTCGACTGACCAAGAGTGGTCAGTCGACTGATACTGGCCCCGGAAATTTCCTGGTTTGGTTCAGTCGACCGAACCTCTAGTTCAGTCGACTGAACTGGAAATTCCAGTATTCTCAGCCTAGCCCCCAAGGGGCAAAATCCCAAACAATTTGCGATCGGTCGAGCGATGGGCGCTAGGGGTTTGCGCCAATCGGCAACCCAGCCCAATAGGCTCTTCGATACGCCACCAAAAGCATGATCAAACATCAAAGCTAAGATTTTTAAAGATTTAACTTCAAAACGCCAAAAATTGGAATATTCGTAAAACCAATTCAATCCAAAGCAAATGGACAAGAAATAGATGTTAGGAATCACTACCTAACAACTATCAAAGATATAGACATAGATGTGAGTTCAAAAACTCACATTTAAACCCAAAAACGATGAAGGAGAAGCTTGAAAGCAAAAGAAGATCAACTACTCTTCAACTTCAACTTTAGAAACTCCAATCTAAGTCTAGAAGTAATAATTTCCCAAATTAGGTTATAGGAAATTTCTGAAATTGGAGAGAGATTGAGATGGAGAAGAAGAAGGAGTTGCTTACCTAAGCTTCTCTTTTATTTTTGGAGACTTGAATTTGCAAAGAAACTAGGGCTTAGGATTTTCTAATCACTTTTCTCTTCCCCCATTTTTCTAAAGCTTGAAGTTTTAGGAAATATTAGAATGAATAAAGAGGAGAGGGGGTGGAGTTAGGATATAAGGTGAGTTGGGTTAGTGGGCTGAAACCCAAACCCAAGCCCAAAGCCCTAAATGAAAATGTCAAAATTCTACTCAACTCCAAACATATCGATGTTTATACTCAAAAAGGTCGCAAATTCCATTTTGGACTCAATGGAAGTGTTCTCGAGTCCCAATTCGACTGTTTGCAAAAAGTGACATTTCGGACTTGAATCCGACTAACGATGGTATATTTAAATAAAACATTTAAATATACAATCGTAAAACATGCGGGTTATTACAACCAGCAACCGATTCGAGCTTCAACTTTTCAAGCGGCGTTTCAAAACAATCAAAGCCCTAATTTTTGAGAGCAAACAAAAGATCGACCGAAGTATACAGAAGAAAGGGAGACGTCCTTATTTCTCTTGTGTTATAAATTATAGTAGGTCGGTCTACATTATTTTATTGTTGGGCTTAAGTTTTATTAAATAGGGTTTTGGTTTTATTTTGTTTAGTTTTTATTTTCAGTTGTAATTTTTCTTTTTTAAACTATGTAAGTTTCTAGTCGTGTGATTATGTTACGAACTACGGTGTGTAGTTCGAGAATTCACAACTCAATGGCTGAGTTGTGGCAGGGTTTTGAGCGTAGAGTTAGGTTAGTCATTAGCGGGTGTCGTAGGTTTATGTGTGTAAGCGTCTAATCACTTAATTTCTAGTAGAAACCTTGGGGGCAGCACGTAAGCAGGGTTTTGCCGAAGCTTGGTAAATTTGTGTCTGATCTCTACTGCATTATTTTCTACTGCTTTCTTTTATTGTTTTTATTTCCACATTAATTTTTATTACTTTTAGTATCACCCTATTCACGCCCCCCCTCTAGGGTGAAAACGACCCTACAATTTTGTACTCAGATAAAAAAAAATTGGGTTGACAATGGAAGTGAATTTCCACCCATGATCAAATTTTCCATTCTCACGTTGTCCAGTTGGATTGTACGTACGTTTTTACACCTCAATAAAATGGTGTTGTCGAACGCAAACATCAACATATTCTTATTATCGTTGGAGCTTTGCTTTTTCAAGCAAAATTTTCCATTCAAGTTCTAGATTTGAAGTGTCCAACATGTTGTATATCCCATTAATCAATTGTCTACACCCTCCTTTTAGAAAGAACACCATTTGAGTTGCTTTATAAGCAAAACCATGCATACGACCATCTCAAAGTTTTTGGTTATTCATGTTTTGCTACAAACATTAAACCTGTTCATGAATCTGACAAACATACTAGAAAATGCATTTTTGTTGGATTTCCTTAGGAACAAAAGGCTTATAAGGTCTATGATTTAGAAACAAAATATATCTTCACTAGTAGAGGTGTAGTCTTTCATGAATCTATTTTTCCTTTTGCTCTCACAAATGATGAAAATCAAACTTCAGTTCTATCATTATCTGATCATACTCACGATTTACATCATTATTTTCCCATACTAGAATTATTGCCACTATTAGATCATATTCAAGACTTGCAGCATTCTTCCCATATACCAATGTATAACTTCACCTATATAAATAATGATAGAGTTAAGGGTACGTACTAGGGTCAATTATGTAATTCATTATGTAACTTAACTCTTATAAAAAAAATCTTGTTCAAAATGATGTATGCATCTGGTTTATTTTTCTTTTATATATGTTGTTATATAGAAATATAAATAATCAATTAAATACATTAAACATTTATAAGCAAAAAACCCATAGAAGTATTCTATCGATTGTAGTTAGTTTGTAATCATGAGTATTGAATCAATACATATATACATACATACACACTTACTCTTTAAATGTTCCTAATCAAGATATATCAAAAAATGACATTGATACACTTATTTAGATTAGTGTAGTAACGCTCTTCATATGTTGGACGATTATTTACTCATGATCGTTGGAGGCACCAAAGGGTTACACACTTGTGGTTGTTTGAAATAATCACAAATAAACTCGATGAAAGTCTTATATATGTTAACATAACTAAGTCAAAGTAGATGATCTTAGAGTAATGACGTACAATCAGACTTAAGGATATCGTTGATCTTAAGTAGCTAGGCTATACTTTGACTATGGTTAAATACTTGACATGACGACCTTGTTACGATCATAATTAGGTATACACTGAACTAATTAAAGTGATACACTACCCAATAGAGAATTTGTCTCCTTTGTTATAGAATGTTAGTATCACCATAATTGGTAAAAAGTCAAAATCTCTTAAAAGTGTAGAACGATTAATCGAAAATGTTATCGGGTTAAACCAAGGACTTTAAAGTGACCAATGCAATTAAATAAGAATATTAATAGATTTTTCGACCATAAACTTAATTTTATATATCTAATTGATACAGTGATGACGAAAATAATATATATAGAAATTATCATTACTAAGTGAGCTTATTTTGGATCAAAATTTGGATTTTTCCTAAATGGTCTATAAGTGTTGAACTAAGCCCGATACCGTGCTTCAGCAAATTCTGTACATGATTCAATATTTAAATTGTTTAAATATTGACTCAAGGTTGAGTTCATATCAGAGAGTCAATACAACCGCGTTGTTAATTATTTCTGAATTCAACTAATGGTAAAATTAATTTAGAAATGTCATAAATTAATAATAAATTAGTATGAACACCGTAGTAATATTTTATGATAATTTTAGTTATTTATTTAAAGCTTAAAATCGATCGGAACGATGTATAAAAGTTGTACATCGAATCGGTTGAATAATTAATCAACTGATTCAAATGGGAGTCAAGGACTTGTTGACCATGCTTAGTCAAGAATAGGGCTGACCATGAATTTTGAATGAGGGAGACTAGGCAAAGTCTTCTAGGGCAAGATGAAAAGGGAAAGAGAAAGGTGTTGATCTCTAACTATAAATAGTCTAGCCTCCGCATCATTTTCTATACATATTTTTGAACATTCTAGCCTCCATTTCTACCATTGGTGATACCTTGCAAACTACCATTGGTGATACCTTGCAAACTGAAGTCGAGGAGATCATGAAGCTCCAAGAGGAAATTTCAGAAAAAACGTGTTAAACTCTTGGCAAAACATCGACGATGAACGGTACCTCTTCTAACTTGTTATTCAATATATATATATATATGTGTGTGTGTGTGTGTGTATGTATGTATGTATTTGTATGTACATATATACACAAATCATATTGTCCCGTCATATCTTAAAAATAATAATTTCCTTATATGTAACGATTCGCATTTTCGACTTCCGAAAATCGACATTAATACATCCACTGTATCAACTGCCGAGCAATCGAATGCCGGAAAACCGAATTGTTATGGTTAAAAAGAAGAGGTAGAAGAAGACAGAAAGAAAGAAAGAAGAAACAACAGAAACAATATCAGAATCTCACATATCGCAGCGGAACAACATATAATAGATAAATGATATATTTAATTTAATAATTTGTTTACATTAACCATACATATGTTAAAAAATTGTTTTTGGCAATTAATTTGTTTTCCAGATCCATGTTTGTGTGTATGTATATATGTATATGATAGAGTAAGGGGTATTCCCTTGGGGCATTCATGTAATTTGTTACATATATCTAACTCGACAACCAATATTGTTCGAAATAAAAGATGTTTTCTTTCTATTATATACTTGATATAATATGTTATATTAATTAATTATAATTTAATAGAAAATCCATAAATGGTATGCTTTGTGATAATAATTACAATGCGTTGTAACCATGAGTGATAATAAAATAAATATACCATTTTAAATATTCCTAGTCAAGATGTATCGAGACTGAATATCGATGCATTCGTTGAGACCGGCGTACGTAATGCTCTCCAAATTATTAGGCAGTGTATTACTCATGACTGTTAGGGGCACCAAGGGGTTACGTACTAATAGTTATTGGATAACTATGGAATGACTTACTCGATAGTTTTTTATTGGTTAATATAGCTAAGGTCAAACAGAAAATATCGACATGACAATTTTACACAGTTCTCTTGACTTAAGAATACCGTAGATCTTCAATATGGAAGCGCCGCTTTGATTATAGTTAAATCGTGGCACGACATTCATCAACTCGAGTGAAAGCATTGAAAGTGAAAAACTGTTCAAGAGGATTCGTCTCCTTAATTATAAGAGCTTAGTATTAGGTCAACTCAAAGTCAAAATCTCTTGCTAGAGCAGTCGGTTAATAATAATTATTTTATTGAACCAAGGACTTTGTTTTTGGATTATAGAGTTGAATATGAACAATATTGGAATTTTGACCATTACCAAATACCATAAGTCCAAAGTGATATTGTTTTGACAAAGATAATTGGTGTAAATAATCGTCACTACCGGGTAATGCTTAACAAAGTAAAATTGGATTTTACCGAAAACAAATAAGCGATAAATTTGGCTAAAATGTCACGCCACCTGCTAAGTGATGTGTGAACATTAATATTCGAATAGTTCGATATTAACTGCTGACCAAATTTACACTTAACGGGGTCACACAACCGAAACGTTGAATACTTCTTTGACCAAACAATTTAATTAATTTGTAATTATTGTAAATTAATCAAATTGATTAATATATATGAAATATTAATTATAAAATATTATTTTGATTTGACGAACAAGTATTTTTGAATATGTTTATAATAGGTATAAATATATTAATCGATATACGATATCGATATGCGTTTAAATTAGATTTAAATGCAATATACTTTATTCGGGCTTTAAATGAGTTTGAAGCCCATATGGGGGCTAGTGTGTTCGTCAATGATGGAGTATGATGGGTGTGGTCATATGATGGCAAATAAGAAGCTTGATTTGATAAGATAAAGGAAGAGAAGGGGTAAGAGAGAAAAGTCGATTTGGATCATAACTTATCTCCCCATTCTCTCCTCTATATTAGCATCATCACCCTCATCCATTCACTACTGAAGAAAGCCTCCATCAAGTTTAAAACTTGTAACATAAAAAGCATCGGTTAAACCAACTCAAAATCATTCATAGTGAAGGTGAGAAGGTTATGCAAGATCACACCCAAATCTATGCATTATTAAGAAGAGAAGGCTATATAATATCCAACAATTATAATGATCAGGATTCATTGCTATGTGCAAAATACTTTGCCAAACTGTACCAAACTATACCTGGAATTATCGTTCATGATTATTCCCATTCATCTAATTAGAACCCAAACGCTTCAACATCAAAATAAACTCATATTGCACTAAAATTTTACATACCTTTTTTAGTACATATCATGATATTTAAGTGAAAATATATATATTATTTTATGTCCAAATCAACAATCAGTATTTTTATTTTTCTATGGTTAATCAATTTTATACTAAGAAAAAAAGCTTTGAGATTTTACTATAAGCAGTGTCAAAATCAAGTCAAATTGACATAGCAAAAGTTGTTAAATCTAGCAAAGTCACAACAAATACACAACTTTATTCTAGCATGAATCCAAAGATAATACCAGTAAATTAAAAACTACCAAATTAATTAACTACTTAAAACAACTAAATTAAAAACTACCAAAATTTACCAACTTACTATGCAAATAAATAAATAAAATAAAACAAATCAATCAACGTATATCAACCTTTATAAATCCAACAAAGTCATAACAAATGCACAATTTAATTTTATCTTGAATCTAAAGGTAATATCAACCAATTAAAAATATCTAACTAATTACCAAAAACTGCAAAATTAGTATACTACAAAATTAAAACAAACAAGATCAACAAATTTAGTATGCAAATCAAAAAAGAAACTAAACTTAATCCATACAAAATAATTAAGATATAGTTGTAAACTGCTATGGTTTTGAAGGTAAACTGTAAGATTGAAATTTGATTAGATGATATAAAAATCAATTTTCATGCATGCATGGATGTATGTACATACTTATCTAAATGAATTGAGCGTAGTGTAAAAAAATGGTCGAAACACATAAATTTTCAACAAACTCGACCTTAATGACACAAATTAACATATCAATACTTGTGTTGCATCAAAAGTTTGCATGAACAAAAAGAGTACAATAAGAAAAATCATTTTTTAACATTTTTTTTTCATGCCCTTCTTTGTTTTCACTTACCAATTTGCACACTTTAGAATGCTTGCTTTCTCTTTGCATTTAGAACATACATGAAACCTTGTTAGAATTTTTTTGGGTGAAGGGTAGGCCATGAAAAAGCTTATAATAACATATAAAATTAAAGAAATCATGGTTTTTTGTCACTATAATCATAAATATTGGTTTTGAACTTCATAAATTTTGTTAGAAAAGTGTGAAACCTAGAGACATGCATGTTTATAAAAAAATTAGTGATCTGATACCATATGTTACTTTAGAGCATCAACTTCCTGTGTGATTAAGAGTTAAGTCAGTTTAGTTATATGCATCTAAGGTATAAAATATTTTAACCTCTAGGATTGAACATGTCTATCTAAGTAGAATTAAAATCCATTAATCGCACGAACTTTCTTAAAAGAAAAAGTAATTCATTTCTTATGTGTTGATGCAATCAATGCAAAAGCAAATAATGAACTTAAAAGTATTGATTGTATATAAAGATGAGATAAAAGGTTTGATACTCTATTATTCGTACTCGATAACTTCCATAAAAATAATACATTCATGTAAGAAAACAAAATTTTAAATGGTGCACATGAATCTACGTTAGTGAAATCAATTTCAAAACAAATTTAACCCAGCGCATGCAGATTTGTGAAGCAAACACAATGCAAATTCATCCTGCAACATGAAAAGGGAAAAGCAGTCATATATACACACAAACATAAAGGGTAAATTCACATTATTAATATAATCTTTTGTTATAGATAAAGAAATGGACGAATCATAGCAACCTTCTCTTAAGTATGATAATACCTCGGTTTTGTAGCTGTTAATGTGTTATCGCCATACTGCTCACTTTAGAACCACACATGGTGAAGGAAGATTGAAGATGCGTGCTCAATCTTGGATCAAGCTACAACAATTCGATATATAGATGGTATAAGTACATTGGAAAAACAAATGAACTTTGAACTCCAAATGTTCATTAAATAGAAAAATAACTATAAAATTTCTCATGCGTGTTCCCACTATCAATTTGAAACCTACAAAATCTAAAATTATATAAAAAACATCCATTAATCCCATTTTTCTTGTTTTGGTTTAAAATACAAATTTTAGATCCAACGTCAAATTAAGAGTTGGATTGAATTTCTAGAAACTTCTCCATGCAAATTGGTACGAATCTGATTACAAAATTGAAGAGAAATAAACTCTTACCTCTCAAATTACGTTTCTCCTGGAAAGAAAATGCAAAACAAATCACTATATGCCCTTTCGATTCATTTTGATTTAAAATAATTGCAGGCTTGGAGGTTTTTCTCTTGTGGATCTTCACTGCTGATAAAAGAGTCAACTCTTACATCTCAAATTACGAATCTGATTACAAAAAAGTAGATGTCAAATAATCACTCAAAATTAAAATTCAGTAATTAATAAAAGTAAACTATTGCTTCTCAAATTATGTTTCTCCTCCAAAGAAAATGCAAAACAAATCACTATACTCTCTTCCAATTCTTCTTGATTTAAAATAATTGTGGGCTTAGAGGTTTTTCTTTTTTGGATCTTCACCGCCCTTCGCTGCTGTAGATAAAAGAGAGTGATTATGCAAATAATGGAGCGGGATTAGTTGCATAGTCTAGGTTTTGGTTGAAAAAAGAGGATTGATATTGCTCCCTTAAAAGAAATAATGGGTTGGAGGGCGAAGGAGGAAACATATCCAGAGAACGTGAAAAACGCAACAATTGTAAAATGACATTTTAGGTATTTTTGAAAAGCTTCAAAATGATGTTTTCCTATTATATATAGACAATAGTAGGTCCAACCTTTTTTACGTTAATTAAATGTGTGATAATTAAATTATGAAACACGTTTTAGCAAGTTACATCTCACTCGTTTTCCAAATGAACGAGGATAGCAATATCCATTAAATAATAGTGGGTCTAACCTAACTAAAATGTGTGATAATTAAATTATGAAACATGCGTTAGCGAGTTACATCTCACTCGGTTTTCAAGCGAGTGAGGATAGCAATACCCATCTCATATACTTTGGAGATTGGGACGCAATGCTTCTCCAATATTGAAATGCAACGGACTTTCCATTCTGAACCCACTTCCATCTTCAAGAAAATGGCATTCTCTCAGACCTAAAGTAAATTTATATCACATGAAAACAATTCAAAACAATTCAGACATTGTTGTTAACCCGACCAACAATTATTAATTTTTCTCCATCAATGTCATTAGACGTAGTTTTCAACGTGGCTTTATAAGTAGGAGCTTTTCTTAAAACTTAGACAAATATGAAGATATCACATCCTGCTCATGAACGATATCAGAGCTCCTGAAAAGTCACATTTGAGACGGCTAATATATACAAATATTCTATAAACAACAACCAATTTAGAATTTTTACAAATTTAGAATTAAATTTCAACAAAATCTGTAAACAAAGACTAGGATCCCAGTGGTAAACAAATTTCAACTACTTATAATTATATGAGCGCACTAGCAAATTAAACTTCTTGCCTAGTCATTACATTGTTTGATATAATCTCTTAGCTCATTGTATAGTCAAAATGAAGAAGTTTGGTTTCTCTTACCCTGCAATAGTAAAAACTCCCAAGGCCAGTTTTGGTATATAACTGAAGATTTCCTTGGTTGTATAATAAAACATTGATGGTAAGGAAAGAAACATAAATGAAGATTAACATAATCAAATGACTAAAATGGATAACCTGACAATGATAGAGGAAGTCCAACCCTTATATATATTAACATAAAATAGATGGCAGAATCAAGTTTCAATGCCAATATTGTTCGATATAATCTCTTAACTCACTGTATATGCAAAGACGGTTTTCACAAACGGTGATATCTACCAATCATGAATTCTATAAAAAGCACTCCCATGGTATGTTGTGGGCTTCATCTTGGTGATAACTTTCGAAGATAATCTATATGCCGGTTCAAAAATCAAGGATTTTATAGAAAGAGAGGATTTTGGACTTCATTTTCCACTATAATTGGTTTCAAGGGTAATGTACAAATTTCATAACATATATCTCTTATCTCTTAAAACATCCATCATACTGGTTCCATTTGTAATCTTGATGTAAACTGACCTCATTAGATCACGTGCCATATAGATGAGTTATTCATGTTTTAATTAGATGCCTAACCCAATTTTTAAACTAGATAAGTTCACAAAGGCATATTTTACACCTCTTTCATGCATTTGATTTAATTACCTTAGCACTATACTTACCAAAGATATGGATGTGTATGTACATGAAAACAGATACAAATTAACAGCCACTAACAGTTAGTTTAGTATCAAAGAAAAGGTACATGAACCCTCCTGATTCTAGATGATTTGTTAACTAAAAGTTAGTAAGTGTGATATTTCCCATAGACTTACCTCTCAACATATAGCAAAAGCCTGTCCAGGATGAAAAAGTTTACAGAATTCAATAATAAAAATGTTAAATTTAAACAAAGTGACTACTTTGAGCTATTATGAATAACCACCAATTTGTACATATTTTCTAACTATCACAACCAAAAATTTGATATTTGATCATTGTTCGTTGTATTCTTGCATCAAATTCCTTGTTTTCAATGGCAGAACATATATACCATTCAGTGGTTTACTAAATTAATATAGCGCAGTTTTTGTTACAACTGGTAATTAAGTTGGCTAACATCATCCAAATTTAAGTTCTTCACTGGTCTGGAATATTAAAAAAGCAACCATTTGATGTTCCTCACCTTTAGATGCTCATAAACTCCATTAAGCTCATAAACTCCATTAAAAAACCAGATCTTCCTTTAGTCTAAGTCTTAAACACAATCGCCTCAACGCCAATCAGTGTTGCCATATAATTTTACTGTTGCAGTCGCGATACAATATCCACCCACCTCGAACCCAAATAGCTCAAATGAAACAGATCATCAACCAATCATATATTTTACAGCATTTGACAGGTGCTACTTATTGGTAAATAAAACATCTATACATGTGAAGCGCTTATTTTGAGTTAAATTCTGGTTGAAATGGTTTTTATTTTTATTTTTCCTCCGTTTCCTTTTCTAGAAACACATCATTTTGACAATATGGAAACATGTTTGTACTTAGACCGGTCTTCTAGTTTGTAGTTTTATTAGTAAATATGGAGATTAACATTATTTCTGCTTCTTTTGTACATCAAATTGAAGTATAAATAAATAATTTTGTTATTTTTGATCTCATATGTAGAACATGATAATTCTTACATCATATTTTTTACATTCCGATTTTATTTGTTTATGTATTTCAAAAATGCTTTAAAAGCAACTACAAATCAGTAGACCTTGTCTTAATATATTATATAAAAATTGAGTATCTCGTGTTTCATTCCTGAATAAACACATTTTACAATAATTACTAAGCATGTGTGAAGGATGATCGTAAAAAAGTTAAAGAATACAACCACTTTTTTGTTTAGATAGTTTGGACAGGACCATAGTACTAGTACACGATTTACAGTTTAAGAGCTATGGTTCCATTTGATTCTTACAATAATGAATGATCAATCCACACATCATGACTAACTATCATACAAAAACATATCATTTGTAACAGAAACAATATATAAAAGAGAAGTTATGAAAAGAACAAAATACCTACTTTAAAGATTATAGGTTGCTCAAAGGAATGCCGAAAGCTCTTTCGAGCCACAGAAAACTTCCGATCATGTACTTTGTTTACTGATGAAGAGATTTTAGTAGGATTCTTGATTTCTTTTGTATCATGACAAAAATCCATCAAATCGACCTCAGCAAAAGACAACGTTGGAAGGGAATGAACTGCAAATAATCTTGCAGCATCAATGATAAGACAACACATATTTTGCAAAAGAACAAAAACTTACAAATGTGATAACATGAATATACAAAAATAGCAAGTATGAGAATATGTGTTGAGATTCTGACCAGGGGCCACACTGACACCAAATTCTATGAAGCCGCTGCATGAATAGGTTCTGCTTGATGATGGCTGTTGCTGCAAGAGTGAGTCTACCTCTCCTTTATCCTCAATGTTATCGACAGAGTTAGGAACTGAAGCTGAATGCTCAATTTTTGGTTCATTCGCCCAAGTTAGCGTCGAATTGCTTCAGATTTTATTTTTGACCAGTTGACTATTACAAAATTCACGTACTAGTTCAATTAATTGACAAGGCCTAGTTCAAATATTAAAATTTATGCTATAAAAATGGTAGTAGATGAACGGTTCTATCACATTATATATAAACATGAATATTTAAGATGAACAAAACTTATAAACTGCCATCAATCTGAAAGAATTAAACAGAAACTACATTAATAAAACAACAAAACCTCTTCAATCTCATCGTTGCACACCTAGGTTACTCAATTTTATTACCGCCGTAACCTGGATTTTCTTCAAAAATCAAACATTGCCAACGATGATTGAATACCTAAAGCATCTATCTGAAAAGTAAAAACAAAAATGCATACTCTAAACTTGTGCTTACGATATATTAAATTAATAGGAACAATCAGCATAAAGCATCAAAACAAAGATAGAACGATTGAGGAAATTTGGCATATGCGTTATCATGACTCATAGGGTAATTGATTCAGCGCCATATGCTGTTTAGGACAAGCTAAAAACTAACAATGAAATGAAACTGAAGTAAAAATACTAGAGAACTTACAGTTGTAAAAATCGGGCAGGAGCCTTAGCGAAGCAGAAGAGAATGGGGCAGTTTATGAGATGGTGAGGAGTGAATCTGTTTGTTTTAGTCCCACATCGGCCTAAATACTGTTAGGTTAGTAAAGCTGAGTTATAAAGTAGCACAGGCATTGAGATGATATAGCAACGCAGCTGCGTGGTGAGCACAGAGCGAACTATTCTTTCGCCTTTTACTAAAGAATACCGTGTGCCCTCCACATCAAGTAGCATACGCCATTTTTTGGAGGGTGTTCTTTTTACGGAAAGGACCCCAACAAGTATAAGTTGAAACATTTGTTTGTTCTGTTGTAAATTCGTGTTCCTTAGTTACGTTATTTTGAGTATGCTTACAATGTTAAAGTGATTTTAGGTTTGGTTTTAGTCTGGTTAAAGCGTGAGGTGGTTTGACCCGTTTTGTTGGTGGATTAACATATTTTATCTTTTCCATATCTGTTGCTACCATTCTTTGCTTCACGTTTTTTTGTTTTTAAATTTCAACCGTGATACTCTCTACCTAGGTCAGCTGCAATTTCAATAGAAATGTCTGTAACGCAAGCACCTCTCACTCACAAGGTTTATTAATGGTACGGATTTTGGTCCAAAGACTCTGAGCTCATCATATTAATTCGTGTACGGGATGTTAGCTTCGACTATACTTGTTTGATCCGGACCCGAAACAGCAATTTTCATAACGGATAGTTAATGGTTTATCACTATCTATCCTAATTTTGGACTTCTATGATTTTTTTTGTTTGCGAACTCTGGGCATTACTATCCATTTGTTTTTAAACTTTGGTTGTATACATTGCTTCGAAAATTAAGAGCTAAAAACGTTGTAACAACCCTGCTTTCTTCTTCGTAATAAATAATTTTAATTAAAATATTTTTTTTTGAATTCGATGTTCGATAATAATCATTATTTTGAAAATAATATTTATTTAATTGAATGCTATTTAATATAAGATTTTGATTTAATAAATCGAATTAAATTACTAAATTCTTTTCAGGTAATACATTAAACTTGAATAAAATGTTTTAATAATTAATTAAATAGAAACAAATAAATATTGATATGAAGAAACTTGTGTAGTCAAAAAATTATATTCATAGAATAATGTGAATTAATTTATATTAGATTGGAATTTCATTTATAAATATAATACATGAATTATTTAAAAAGAAAAGAAAAATTAAAACAAGCCCAAGCCCATTTAATTCCACCTCTTTTTTTCATTAAATATAATAAATCAGACTCGTTCTAGGATTAGCCCTAATCCTCTAATTTTCAAAACTCGCGATGTCATTAAAAATAATAATTCGATCGACCGAATGTTGTTCGACTTGGGCATGCAACGAAGGCGACGACGCGAGAAGGGACGACGACGACAAGACGCTCCCATTGAAAGGGGAACGACGGTGTTGGCGACTTCGAGGCAGGAGTCGCGATCTGAAACGTGTGTGCGTGCTTGAAGGCTGGCTCGATCTCGGTGGCAGTGAGTTGGCGATGTTGTGTTGGTGTTGAAGTTGGTGCGGAAGTGGTGCAGTTTCAGGCGATGGGAGGCAATCGCTTGGGGACGCATGTGCACAAACAGAGCAGCGATGACGGATGAGCAAACATTTCAATTTTGGATGGAACAATGTCATCTAAGACGGTAAACTCTTCGCTTGGAAGTTCCGGTGAGTTTAATACTCACAACTATATTTATTTCTCCATTGCATCGTGTATATTACTTTTTCCGATTAATGATAAATTATATTGCTTGGTTGCAATGCTTGTGAACATTGATTAGATTTTATGGATGAATTGTTTGATTGGGATATTCGATCGATCGTGTGATATGAAATCTGCTTGTGTATGTTGGATTATTTAAATGCAAAGGAGATTTTGTTCGTTGCATTTTAATTAGTGTAATTATTTTATCGTGTGTATATTGTATGGATGACCCAAATTCGATGGAATTTGACTCGGCCGCGCGATAAAATTTATATTGATGATTATTATAGATTTTGGAGAATTTTACCCATAGACGATTTATTGATTTTCCCATTTTAAAATATTTTTGAAGGTTTCAGTAAATTAATTTTGGTGTTCTAAAAATTTATTTGAAGTATATTTGTAAATAAATAAAAGTGAATTAGAAATAAAATGATTTGAAGGAAATTGCTATGGAAATAAAAGTCGATTTAAAATTGAAAATAGAGATTTTCATGAATAATTAAATGTGTGGAATTTTTATAAGTATAAATGTGGGGTTTTTAATAATATTTTCAAAAGTGAAATTCCTTTATACATTGAATATTTAATAAAAAGGATGGAAAGGAAATTTGAAATGGGGATTTTTGATTATATAAATCTATTTATAAAAGTTTGACATTTATTCCTCTTTTGATATATTTATTGGTTCGAAATCAAATTATTTGATGAATTTGCGATTGAAAGATTTTATTGATTTCGATATCATGAAGGATTCACCATTGATATTGATTTATTTAATGATTTAGAATGATACGGTGATAACATCCTATTAATTGATTTTGTGATATTTTTATTCTGTGTGACAAGAAATCTGAATAAACGGGGTTAAAATATCGTACGGTATGTGACTTTTAGTAATATTTCTCTGATTATTCTTTGGACTCTTTATATAGAATATAGAAGGAGTGGGTATGATATATGAGCTTTGAGTATACGGACTAGAAACACACGGTGATACGAGACGCCGTTGTATTATTTATTCGGTTATTTTATGCTTGCGGATGACACTCATACGAGAATTTTACTATATATGCTTGCTGCACTGAGTCACATATTTAGCCATGTGTCGACATATATCATGCTGTGTCGGCACGAGTATGTAGCTGTGTGTCACATATATTGCGGTAGTTGAACTAGATTGGTTAGTATCCATCCTAGCGGTCTGATTGTAGTGGTCTCGCCTCGGATCTATGACACCCTATAGCCATGTGTTAGCAATGATCTAGCCATGTGTTGGCAAAATTTATAGCCGTTTGCTGGCAATATTTATAGCCGTTTATCAGCAATTGTATAGCCCATATGTGACGTCTTAGCCAGCAATCTGTTACCATTTAAGGGCACGTTTATAGTCGTGACCGATGCAGAACGTAGTCCTGCAGCTTGTTTATGACATGCGATGGATAGGAGTCACGATGGCCGTCGAGGTAACCTAGACTGTAGGAGCCGTGTTGGCGGAACACGTGTGTCGTGTTCGCCAATCACGTGTGTAGTCTCCTCGAGCAGATGTGCCCGTTAGTCTCCCGTCAGGTTCTGGTGTGTGTGTGTGATAGACACATACTTGTATATATTTAAGATGATGAGGTATGATTGTACATGTGACAGTGTCCAGAGTGTGATCAATCCCTATATCCTTCTTTGGTGTATGTCGCTTATTATCCTTCTTCGGCGTGTATCGCTAACTACTATTTATTTACATGGGTTATAAATTATTTCTTTTAGGCGTGTGTCGCCGAATATTTTTTTCATTGGCGTGTATTGCCAACCACTATTCATTAATATGAATTGCTTATTTAATATTGTGTTGCTTTTTTATTCTTCTTAGGCGTGTGTCGTCGATTATTCCATATAGGCGTGTGTCGTCAATTATATCCTTCACGGTAATGACCCTAATTTTTAATAACATTATGTAGTAACATTTAATTAGGTAAATTAAATTAAATAATGTAAAATGGTTAGGGGATTGAGATTTGTTTAACTAAGGGGTAGCCGTGCCATATATCCAAATGAACTAAGTAAATTGAAATGAAACACAATGTTAGGAAATAGACAAGAGCAATATAGGAATTAGTATTATTCTTATACCCTAAACCTCGTAATCCATATTCTATACGTTCATTTCTATATTCACAAAACTAAAACCAAAGCAAGAGGCCGACAACCATTAGGAAAATAAGAGACTATAAGAAGATTTCAAGAGGAAAAGCCTAAGCAACTTAATCAAGATCAAATCTCAAGTCCTTAATCTCAAAGCTAAGGTGAATAATGACAACATCTCATGTTTTCTAATGTTTCAGATTTAGGATGAAATCCGAATTATTTTTCAAAGTTATTTGTCATGTTTTAATTAACAAAATGGATATATATATATATATATGCTTGTTGATGATTTATGATATTTCATACGGATTTATGATATGTTTAATGTGAAAAGCCTATTAAATGACATCCAAATGCCTAGCGATTTTAGTGTATGATTAGAAATGATATTTTAGAGATGGGTTCCACTTTTCATAATTTTCTGAATTAATGTGGATTTTATATTAATTTTCTAGTGAGGAAAATGGATATTTGGGTTTAAAATTATTTACGGATAAATAATATATGTTTTGGGTCTGAAATTTAAATATGTTAGAAAACATATTAAAATTGATTTATAGGAATTTTTGTAGAATTTTCCTAAGTGTTTTAATAGATATATAAAATTATTTAAGGTATGGGACATAAATGTTTTATATATTTATAAAAGGAGGAGGGTTATTTTGTAAATAAATTAAATTGTTTTTTTCTGAAATATTGGTAGCACTTTTAAAAAAGAAATTAGCAACCAATAATATTTTGACAAACACGGCAGATTAGTTGAAAAGTTAAAAATTAGTTTAAACATGCTTTTTACATGTTTCACCACTTTCGGCACCCTCATTCCGACGCCTTACTTCTGCCTCCTTCTCAGTCGAAACCAATTCATTTGGTATCAATACTTGGTACGTAGTGAATTGGACTAAGGCGGAAGGTACATGGTCGAAACATGGGGTTCCGAAGGGGTCAAAGCTTTGTTTTGTGTTTAAAAGAGAATGCTCCTGCTTTGCTTTCGACTTAATTAGCTTTTGACTTGGTTAGCTTTCGACCGGGCTAAGTTGTTTTAAAGAAATGGTTGCGCCTTTGTTTTAAGAAATTGCTTTTGTCTGGGTCGAAACCTTGATGTCGCTTTTTCTTTTCGAAGCAGTGCTTTTGGAAGGTTCCTTTGTTTTTAAATTAAAGCCACTTCTCCAGTGCTTTCGAAGGGTTGGTTTCGACACCATCACTTCTTTACTTAGGAATTGCTTACGAAAGAGTGCTTTCGACTTAGTTGTTTTATGTCCATTTTTGTTCTGTTGAAGGTAGAACCCAAAGGTTTCGAAAGGAAAGGTTTTTAATGGTTTCGAAAGGTTTCCACATGAACTCAAATGCTTTCGAAAGGTTTGATGGATTTAATACTTTCGAAAGGTTTAAGTTAATGATTTCAAAGGGGTAATACTTTGGAAATTCGGAGAACTTAGAAACATGCTTTGCAAACTTGATAGAATTCTGGTTAATCTGGCATTTATTAATCTTTTTCCAGATTTCAAATGTAATACTTTACCATAAGCAACAAGTGATCATACTCCGTTACAATCAATTTTTTGTAACACCCTGGGATTTTTTGGAAATAAATAAGAAAATACAATTAAAAGATAAAAATTAACCTAAAATGAAAATTTTCACAATGGCGGTTGACCTAGCCCAATGGCGGTCGACCCGACCCATGGTCGATCGTAGGGTCGTGGTGACCTGGAGACGATTCGTTTCGTCATGCGAGACCGTTGTGTGCTGTCCATGGTTTCAGGGACGAACGAGATGATTTTGGTCTGGATCTGATGGTAGTGAGTTGAGGTGTTTCCCTATAAATTGATAGCCAGGGTTAACCTAAAACCCATTTCTCTCCATTACAACGAAGCTCTACCAAAATAAAACCCTAAACCCAAATTTCCCAAATCAATTTGTAAACCCCAATTCTATTCTAAATCTCAATCTAAATTAAAATAATAAGGAGACCTAGCAATTGGAGAAGAGACCTAAGTGGATTTAGGGGAGAAAGCTTGCGGCGTCTGAGGCAAACCTAAAAGCTTAGGACAGAGATGAGTGGGTATAGATTTAACAAGTTAATTAAATTAATTGATTTTAACTTATGTCCTATGCTGATTTGACTGTTAACTCTGGTATTAATCCGTTAATTTATTAAATTGGAAATATGGAATAATGAATCTTTTTGTCTAATTGCAATTGACATATGTAAGTTGTAAAATCATAAATAATATGCTAAAATTGGATTTGACACCTATAAATTGCTAATTGGAATAATGTAAATGTTGCAATGACTGTAATAAAAATAAGACAAATTGATTAGCCCAATTGAATAAAGAACTAAATGGATTACGTCTGATAATTGAAATGGATTACGTTTGATAATTGAATGAAATTGATTAATTTACTTAAAACAAGTAAATTGAAAGATGTTTGGATTATGTCAAAAAATAAAATGACATGATTAACTTACTTAAAGCAAGTAAATCAAAAGATGTCTGGATTGTAGGAAATCGACCTAAGACTAGTGTAGGTCGACTGTCATAAGTCACTTTAGACTTAGTAAACTGTTTGGGGCCTTAAGCTAATAGGGGTATGAACCCCGTTGCACTATAAATTGCTTGACTTGCGTAGACATATCTAGGTGTTCTTATTTGAGATGGCGTACTTAATTCGCTTTTCCGTATCGTAGAGTAGGATGTAGAGTGTCGTTAAGATGTGCAACTGATGTTGCGAAAGGTGTGCACAAGTTATGGGATCGAATTACTGGTCGTTAGTTGAGGCTATTGGGATCTAATTTCCGGTCATTAGTCGGGGTGTTGGGATCAGAGACTAAATTATGGACATTCCTGTGGGATTGTATGGGCGTAGACGCTGAAAGCTAGGGGATGCTCAGTATTAGGCGAAGTTAAGCATAGTAACTCCTTAGAGTGCATTGGAGGTATTTTGCTGCTAGGATCGAGGGGTTGGGCACCAGTGCATGCGATGAGTCACTATGCAAATTTACATGTGTGTTCTTCCTCTCTAGGCCTAGTGTGAGTTAAAGTGGGGCAGTAGTTTCCCCAAAACTAGACGGTCATTCGATGAGATGTGATCTGTTGTTATCCCCTGATGTTAGACTGATGACTGTTAGGTCAGTGACCTTAAGCTTGTGACCTTAGGTGCACTCACATTGTACACACACCTTATATCACCTAGAGTAGACTTGAAGTTAGTTGTATTTAGTTTCCTTGTTAGTCTTGTTTTCATTTACCAGACTTTATGTCTGGCCCATTCTATTTTTCCCCACCACAGGTGGACAGAGTAGCCGTTGACAGATCCATTGCTGCCTCGGATTATCGTGCCTGGAGTCTAGTTCTATTTTATCCTTCATTATGTATTTCCTATTAGTACATTTTCATTTTTAGTATTTTTCTTATGAGAGATTATTTAACATGATACTCTGATATTTGATATGTAATGATGGTTTTCTAAGACTACGATATTATGATATTTTGAGACCTAGATATTTTGATGCTTTTGAGATTTTTATTACTGTTATTATGAAATTATCTGTATATATCTAATATTATGTTTCCATTGTGATCATATTTGGATTAGATAGATTATTTTTTCACTGATATCTTAGGCTCTATGATACTACATTTTCCTTAGACCGATGATTCGTATTTCTTGATATGACGGTGTTTGGCATGTCAAGGGATGCGGGTTGTCACATGTGGTATCAAAGCCTAGGTTCAATATTCCTGGGGATAGGAGCATCTTTGAACCGTATGGATATATATATATATGATTTTAAAAAGAGGAATGATTTTTGAAATTGTTTTCAAAATGGGTTTCCAAAGTATAACTATATATATAAGTATTTTTGGAAAATGTTGTCAAGAATCCCTCAAATTTATGCTTATGCTTATTTCAATTCCTACATGTGTTGTCTCTTATCTTAAATCTTATTTGAGCTATCTGTAGAAGTATTTGATTTAATATTTACTATTCATAGATAGAGATAGCTGATCCTGCAGGATCTGGCTCTACCGACATCCCTGATATTCTGAGCGTGAATATGCCCATTTAGTTCCGCCATTCTTACAAGCTAGGAGATTGGTTGAGTATCCGAATATAGAGCCTGTGGAGGAGGCCGTTGGTGGGGTCCCTGTCCACCGACCTGTCGTTCATGACTTTGCTAAGCTATGCAAGTACTTTTCCAACTTGGGTAGCAAGCCATTCTTATGCACTGAGACTTTTGTTGATGCTAGAGCTTGGATCCGTAGCTATAAGCAGATATTTGGACTTATGGTTTTGCCAGATGAGTTAAGAGGCAGCTTGCTACCTAGCAGCTATAGGGAGAGGCTCTCGGTTGATGGGAGGTTGTTGAGGCTAAGACCGGTGGTGGTATTGTGACTTAGGGAGAGTTTAGGCAGAGGTTTGAGATGAAGTTCTTGTCACAGACTGAGGAGGGAGTTATTTTAGAGAAGTTTATAAATATGAAGAAGGGTGATTTGTCAGTTAAAGAATATGTTAATCAGTTTAATGAGCTTGCGAGATTTGGAATGGAGTTGATCAATACCCTACATAAGAAGACGCTCAAGTTTGTTAAGGGTTAGAATCAGCCACTATAGGGCTTAGCAGCGAGTCATATTATTATGGGAGCTACTTATGAGGGTTTGGTTGAGATGACATTACTTCTATTGCTAAGAAGGTGGAAGAGGCTTCAAAGGCTGAAGTGAAGAATTTTCAGAAATGGAAGAAGAAGGGTGGACCTCCACCTAAAGGGAAGATTCAGAAGGAGTTGAAGTGTCATAGATGTGGAAAGACAGGGCATCTTGTTAAGGAGTGTTCGTTACCGAAGCCGAAGTGCTTCAATTGTGATCAGGTTGGGCATATTAAGAGGGATTGTCCAGCACCACCCAGAGTTGCTTCTCTGACTTCTACTCAAGTGGTCCAGGCATATGCCGTGGAGGCTGTTCCCACTTCCAGTGTCCAGCCAACACTAGATAAGGAGAAGTGGGCAGTAAATGAAGGTGTGTTATCTCTGTCTGGCCTTTCTGTTCGTACTTTATTTGATACTAGGGCATCTCATTCTTTTATCTCTAGTAAACTTGTTGATGACTTACACGTAGACACTAGTATTGTGATGGACCCAATATTTGTGTCAAATCCCATCGATGGATCGACTCATGAGAGTAGGTATGGGACTAGGAGCAGTGTTGATGTAGGAGGATATAGTGGTATGCTATGTGAGTAGGCAGCTGAAGACTCATGAGAGGAACTACCCGCCCCATGATCTTGAGTTGGCAGTTATAGTCTTTGCTCTTAAGTCTTAGCAACATTATCTTCTGGGTAAGAGATTTGAGCTTTACATAGACCACGAGTACTTAAGGTACTTGTTCTCCCAAAAGGACTTGAATTTGAGGCAGCAAAGACGGATGAAGTTCTTAGCCACATATGACTTTGAGATTTCTTGTACCCCAGGCAAAGGGAATGTGGTAGCGGATGCGTTGAGTAGACAGAGATCTACATCGAGTCCTTTATTTTTGGAGTGGAGACATTTGGAGTATATTTCCACCTTTGAATTTAGGCCTCCATTCAATATTACCCCTGGATTATCAGTAGTCCTAAATGTTCAGCCGACCTTAATGAAGCAGATTGGAGCTAGGCAGAGAGAGGACAGTGAGTTGACAGATCTTTTGGATAAATTAGGAAGAGGGGAGTCATCGAGTCATCTTAAGCGTTATGCCATAGATTCGAGGGGATGGTTGAAGAGAGATGGTAAACTATGTGTTCCTCATAGTGTAGATTTGATGGATCGAGTTTTGGTGGAGTCTCACCACTCTAGGATGATCATTCATCCCAGTGGAGATATCATGTACCGGGATATGAGGAGAGTTTTCTTTCGGTCTGGGATGAAGAGGCAAGTGGCGGAGTATGTAGCTATGTGTATGACTTGTCAGAGGGTGAAGGCAGAGCAGAAGAAGCCTAGAGGATTGTTACAGCCATTGGACATCTCACGGTGGAAGTGGAAGAGCATTTCTATAGACTTCATAAATGGATTACGAAGATCTAGGAGAGGGAATGAGGGCATTTGGGGTGGACAGATTGACCAAGTGCACTCATTTCATACCTGTGAGGAGGACTAGGACAGTAGTTTCATTGGTGGCTTTATATGTTAGGGAGGTAGTTAGACTTCATGGAGTACCTACCGGTATAGTTAGTGATAGTGACCCACTCTTCACTAGTGAGTTTTGGAGGAGTCTGCAGGAGTTTTTAGGGACTGAGTTGAGCTTGAGTACAACATACCATCCACAGATTGACGGTTAGACAAAGAGAGTGAATTGGGTTCTGAAGGATTTACTTAGGATGCGTGTCATTGATTTTGGAGGCTCTTAGGAGGATCATTTGCCACTAGTAGAGTTTGCCTATAATAATAGCTACCAGGCTAGCATAGAGATGGCACCATTCGCGGCTTTATATAGTAGACCTTGTAGATTACCATCATGTTGGTGGGACACTACAGATAGGATTATCTTTGGGCCTAATATGGTTAGGGAGACTATAGAGAAGGTGGACTTGGTTTGGAAAAGGATGAAAATAGCTCAGGATCGACGGAAGTCTTATGCAGATAGGAGGCGTACTGAGTTGGAGTTTGCAGTTGGGGATATGGTATTTGTGAAGGCCTCACCCCTGAAACATGTAATGGGATTTGAAAGTTCAAGGAAGCTAGCTCCGAGGTTTGTTGGACCCTTTTCGATTGTGACTAGGATTGGGAGATTGGCTTATAGAGTTAGACGTCCAGAGAAGTTGGCTGGAGTTTAAGATGTTTTCCATGTTTCGCACTTGCGAAAGTGCTTGCATGATCCAACTATTGTAGTAGAACCTAGAAGTTTGGAGGAGGTTGAGGAGGAGTGTGAGTCACTTGTTCATCATGTACCTACCCGCATTTTAGAGTAGGCATTAAGCGGCTCCACAATAAGGAGATCAGATTAGTTAAGGTTCAGTGGGGAGACAACCCAGTTAAGAGTACTTGGGAGCCCGAGGAGAGGATTTGAGCTTCTCACCCATAGCTCTTTTCTATTACGTCCCACAGCGTGATCTTTCTTTAGTTAGAACCCTTAGGTAGAACCTTGGAGGGGGTAGACTATATTTGGTAGAGACCTTTGGATGATAGGTATGTTTGTAAATATGTCAATGAGACATGTTATGGTTGATGGATGTTATTAGATATACATGGGTGTTTATGGATGAAAGTGGTCGCATTGCATGCACTAGGATATTGAGTCCCTTAGGCACACACATTCATACCTTATAAATATTGTTTGCTGGTTTTGGTTGTTATCCATGGATGATTTTTTCATATGGATGTATGGCCTACTAAAAGCCAACACATCTAGAAGATAAATGTAGTAGAGATGCGTATGCTGCGATGGAGCTGCGGTCATACAAGAAGAGACCAAATTAGAAATGATGATATACGTGATAAACTTGGAGTAGCACCAATTGTGGAGAAGCTAGTCCAACACCGCTTAAGATGATTTAGACATCTCCAATATAGGCCTCCCGAGGCATCGGTGTGCGTTGGATTATACGCTGCGTCGAATGCTCAAAGAGAGGTAGAGGTCGACCAAGGTTGATATAGAAGGAAGTATTAAAAAGGGACTTGAAGGATTGGAATATATCCGAAGAGCTGGTGTCAGACAGGAGCACGTCGAAATTAGCGATCCACGTACCAGAACCATGAGCTAGGAGTTTTTGTTTGCTTAGGGTTGGTTTAGGGATAGTGTTATAAGTTTTAGACTATAGGACTAGTGAATAGGAGCCTAAGACGTAGTGTTTGGTCTTCGATCAATATTACTATTAGTATTATTATCATCGTCATGGTTATATATATATATTATTTTTATTTTGCTTAGTTATTATTACTATTATTTGTTTACTTATTTGACTTATTTTTTTATTATTATCATGGTTTTTGTTTACTTACTTTGTCATTTAGTTTTGGGTTCCGTCTCTAGCCTACCCCAACTTGTTTGGGAATAATGGCTTAGCTGTTGTTGTTGCATACATTTGGATGCATAGTAGATGCATATTTGCATAAACTGGAGGTCAACTGAACTAGTAGACCGACTACTCTTTTGCATTAGTTCAGGTTCATATGCATTCCACGTTGCACAGTTACATAACTGCATTAGAATTATTAAGTACTATGGTTGCTATGGATGATGGATGAGTAGATGGATGTAGACTTTGATTGCTAGTTGTTATTTGCATTCTTCTATCCTTAGAGAGGGGACGAAATCCTTTAAAGGGGAGGGGGAGAAGAATGTAACGCCTCGGGATTTTCCAAATATTAATAATAAAATATAATTAAAAGATAAGAATTAACCTGAAAGGAGAATTTTCACAAACATTCGAATTTGACTAGGGGACTTGCACCCTTGTATCTGTAGTGATTTTCTAGACAACTTTCATATATAACTGGTTGAAATCCGAGCCAAAATGAAAAGGTTATAAAGGATTGAATAAATAAGAAATTGAAAAGAAAAATAGGAAATAGAAAAAAAAATCAATTAGGGCCAGATCGATCCAGATGGACCCAGGTCAACCGTGGGCGGTCGGCCTAGCCCAAGGGCGGTCGACCCAACCCTTGGTCGATCGTAGGGTCGCGGCGACCTGGAGAGATTTGTTTCGTCGTGCGAGATCATTGCGTGCTGGCCATGGTTTTAGAGCTGAACGAGATGATTTTGGGCGGGATCTGACGGTAGTGAGTTGAGGTGTTCCCCTTTAAGTTGATAGCTACGGTTAACCTAAAACCTAATTCTCTCCATTACAGTGAAGCTCTCCCAAAATATAGCTCTAAACCCTAATTTCCCAATCAATTTCTAAACCCCAATTCTATTCTAAATCTCAATCTAAATAAAAGTAAAAATAAGATCTAGCAATTGGAGAAGAGACATAAGCAGATTTAGGGCAGAAAACTTGTGGCATATGAGGCAAACCGAAAAGCTTAGGACATAGATGAGTTGGCACAGATATAATAAGTTAATTAAATTAATTGATTTTAATTTCTACCCTATGCTGATTTAACACTTAATTCTGGTATTAATCCGAGAATTTATCTGGAATAATGGATCTTTTTTCTAATTACAATTGACATATGTAAGCTGTAAAACCATAAATCGTATGCTAAAATTGGATTTGACACCTATAAATTGCTAATTGGAATAATGTAAATGTTGCAATGACTGTAATAAAAATAGGACAAATAGATTAGCCTAATTGAAATAGGAATTAAATGGATTGCGTTTGATAATTTAAATGGATTACGTCTGATAATTAAATGAAATTGATTAATTTACTTAAAACAAGTAAACTAAAAGATGTTTGTATTAAGTCTGAAAATAAAATGAAATGATTAACTTACTTAAAACAAGTAAATCGAATGATGTCTGGATTGTAGGCAATCGACAAAAGACTACCATAGATCGACTGTTGTAAGTCACTTTAGACCTAGTATACTATTTGGGGCCTTGAGCCGATAGGGGTATTATTAACCCAAAAAATGGATCAACACCCAAGATCGAGTGTGAAAGCGCCAGTGCAGATAATCAGCAACACAAATCTCAGATAAACAACAAATAAAAAGCAGAAGTAAGAAAAGAGACACGGAATTTTTATAGTGGTTCGGCTGACTCTGGCCTACGTCCGCTTTAATCAATCTTTATTATGATTATACTAGTTGAATCTCTCTGGATATCAACTAGTTAGTCCTTAGATGTAAGTTACAATGAGTTAGAATAAGTCATAAGTACATGGGTAGACTGGAGAATCACAGTAACCCCTTTGATAACTGTTGTGAGGGAGAAGAAAGTTGAAGAAGTGAAGGAATTTCAGTAGAGTAATGGCGGCTCTCTCTTCGGAAAAGATCCATCTCTAGTTGCAGTTAGGTTAGTATTTATAGGGGAATCCAGTGAGTCTTGGGCCAGAGTCCAAGTGCAGAGGAGTCCAGTTGTTATGCCAAGTCATCACTAAAAATCTCAAATCAATTCGAGTCATTTCTATGGATCGCTAGCTATCCATAGGGGATGGATCGCTAGCTATCCATCAACTTAGCATATTATTCTACCAGAAGCCTTTACTTAGTGCTACGAAGGAGTTCGGAAAGTTTGAGGGTGAACCGACCTATTTTAATGGATTGCTAGCTATCCGTAGGGGCTGGATCGCTAGCTATCCATCCACTTAGCATATTTTTGAGTGATCTTTGTTGGGGTTGTCTTCCTATCTTCTATTTAAGTGCCGTATCCAAATATCAAGTCGTTTGGAGTTAGTTTGATCATCCATCTGCATGGGTTATCTAGTCCATAAGAATCATCCATAACTCGCTTAAATCTTAACGAAATCGAACGAGACTTTGCAAGAACACTCTAGAGGTTGTCAAGGACCCACCATAAAAATTTGTGGTGGTGGGGCCCACTTTAAATAGGTTGTTAGCGATCCATCTAGCTAGATCGCTATAGATCCATCAAATCAACTCCAAATGATCTCATTTTTTTGTAACCTTTCTATCATGCATTCTAAGCGTTCTCCCAAATTTCAAGTCAATCCGGCTTCGTATGTGTTCTGTAGGTCCATTTTAAGTTAGCTGCTTTTGGTCAAACAACTTGAATCAGACGAGTCTTCACTTCTCGAGCTAGATTATTTGACATGCTATGAAACTTGGAAAGTGTCTCTAGGGAACATATTAGATCATGATGCAAGAGGATTGGAGGATCCACGAGCGAACCTTATGGATCACTAGCGATCCATAGGTGATGGATCGCCGGCGATCCATCATCTTAGCCAAATTTTGGTTCCTCCTCTTGAGTCTTTCTTCATTCCTCTTCTGGTCCTCTTGGTTGATTCTTAAGTTGTTTTGACTTGTCATAGATGTTCTGAGTTATTTTGAATTCCGTTGGATAAAAGACCCAGTTAACACTTGCCCCCTAAAGTACGCCTTTTGGATGAAAGTCATGATTTGCTCCAGAACAAGTTCCTGTCTTTGGTCTTTAATAGTTGAGCTTTCCAGCTGCTTTAGCCTTGGTGAATCGTCCAGTTCCTTCGGATTCTCATTCCAATCCCAAGTCATTCCAAACCCGTTATATCCTAGGACTCTAACTCTGCTTAGGTGTAATATATATATCACAATCATTTCGATTTCTTTCGGAGTTATTACATCACATATCTCTAATTAAATCACATGTTTCATATTACATCACATATCTCCATTTTCATCAAATATCTCTAATTGTCCCAAGTTCATTTGGGATTTACATCACTATCAATTTTTTGCTTCTCATTCAAAGTTGTCACATCATATATCAAAATCACATCATATATCAAAATCACATTATATATCAAAATCACATCATATATCAGAATCACATCATATATCATAACCACATCATATATCGAAATCATCCTATTTTTAAATGGGATTTATCAGTTTTATTCTGTTTATAAGACATTCAAATCCTTCTATTAAACCAAATCTGTTTTAAGGCTTGATCCTCTTAATCGTTTAAGTTTAATGCGTGATCTCTCCGGATCGTTTAATGTTAAGTTTAATGCATGATCTCTCCGGGTCGTTTTAATGTTTAATTTAATGTGTGATCTCTCTAGACCATTTAATGTTTTGTATAATGTACGATCTCTTCGGATCTTTTAATGTTTTAAGTTAATGGGATGATCTCTCCGGTTCATTTGCTTGTTAAGTTAAGGGGGATTAAGCAAGCCCACCCGCTCACTCTCCGGTGAGGGGACTTACTTCTTGCACTACGGTCCCGTCTCTCCGGTCGGGACTCTATGACGTTCGATATCATACAAGTCCATCCACTCGCTCTCCGGCAAGGGGACTTGCACCTTGCACTTCGGCCACATCTCTTCGGTCGGGACTCTAAGGCGATCAGTTTAATGTTCATCGCAGACATCCAACTCAGAGCGTTCCTAGAGACCGATCTAGGTCTTGTACATGTGTAAGTGGTCCAAGGTTATTGAAGGCAGAAAACGAAGAGGGTAGAGAGTAAGGGACGAACCAGCCCCATGTTCTATCTATGGGCTTCTGGTTTCGGCTCATGCGATCATGTATTCGTACTTTGATTTGCTACTCTAGCTCCAACCATCACCCGGTCCAGGCATTAAAGCTTATCCTAGATCCAAATCTATCGTGCCACTAAGTCATGTGGGCATTGTATAATTTTGTTATGCTCTAACTCTAGATGCTCCTGCATTAGATCCCATTGTTAATTCCAGCATTGCCCCCAAGTATTGGTTGTTCTAGGTGTGGAGGTAGTATTCCATCCTGTTACAATCCAGCTCCAGCGGCTCTTGTTGTTATTTCTTGAAGTTTGATTCATATTCCCTGTAGATAAAGCTATCCCTTGCTGCTCTATCTTCTGGAAGAAGCTATCCATCATCTCTTATTGCCTAGACAAGATCCCATCTTACATCTCCTTCATCATCCTTTCCATTTCTTCTTTAATCGCATAGATGAGTTGATGAGAAATTGAGGACACCTCCTGGCTGCCCCAGGCTCCGGTTGACTTACCATAGCTCTAGATCTAGTATTTGGCCAACTCATCTTCTCTAAATCTTAGATTCAAACTTCAATTCTTCAAATCTCTTTCAAGGTTCTCAGTGAAAGCACTAAAATGTTAACCCAAAAAATGGATCAACACCCTAGATCGAGTGTGAAAGCACCAGTGCAGATAATCAGCAACACAAATCTCCTATAAACAACAAATAAAAGGCAGAAGTAAGAAAAGAGACATGGAGTTTTTATAGTGGTTCGGCTGACTCTGGCCTACATCCACTTTAATCAATCTTTATTACAATTATACTAGTTGAATCTCTCTGGATATCAACTAGTTAGTCCTTAGGTCTTAGTTGCAATGAGTTAGAATAAGTCATAAATACATGGGTTGACTGGAGAATCACAGTAACCCCCTTGATGACTGTTGTGAGGGAGAAGAAAGTTGAAGGAGTGAAGGAGTTCCAGTAGAGTAATGTCGACTCTCTCTCCGGAAAAGATCCATCAGGTGATTATTTATAGAGGAATTCAGTGAGTGTTGGGCCAGAAGTCCAAGTGCAGAGGAGTTCAGTTGTTATGCCAAGTCATCATCGAAAATTTCAAATCAATCTGAGTCATTTCTATGGATCGCTAGCTATTCAAAGGGGATGGATCACTAGCTATCCATAAACTTAGCATATTTTTCTACCATAAGACTTTACTTAGTGCTACGAAGGAGCTCGGAAAGTTTGAGGGCAATTCGACCTACCTTGATGGATCGCTAGCTATCCATAGGGGATGGTTCGCTAGCTATCCATCCACTTAGCATATTTTTGGGTGATTTTTGTTTGATTGTCTTCCTATCTTCTATTTAAGTGCCTTATCCAAATATCAAGTCATGGGTCATCTGGTCTAGAAGAATCATCCATAACTCGTTCAAATATTTACAAAATTGAACGAAACTTTGCGAGAACACTCTAGAGAGTATCAAGGATCCACTATAAAAATTTGAGGTGGTGGGGCCCAATCTAGATGGGTCGCTAGCAATCCATCTAGTTAGGTCGCTAGCAATCCATCAAATCAACTCCAAATGTTCTCATGTTTTTTATGACCCTTCTATTATGTCTCCTAAGTGTTCTCCTAGAATTTTAAGTCATTCCGACTTCATACGTGTTCTGTAGGTCGATTTTAAATTAGCTGCTTTTGGTCAAACAGCTTGAATCAGATGAGTCTTCACTTCTCGAGCTAGATTGTTTGGCATGCTATGGAACTTGGAAAGCGTCTCTAGGGAACATATTAGATCATGATGCAAGAGGATTGGAGGATCCACGAGCGAACCTTATGGATCGCTAGCGATCCATAGGTGATGGATCGTTGGCGATCCATCATCTTGGCCAAATTTTGGTTTCCTCTTGAGTCTTTCTTCATTCCTTCTTCTGGTCCGCTTGGTTAATTCTTGAATTGTCTTGGCTTGTCGTAGATGTTATGACTTCCTTTGAATTTTGTTGGGTTAAAAGACCCAGTTAATAGGTATGAACCATGTTGCTCTCACACATTTAGGTGTTCTTGTTTGAGATAGTGGACTTAGTTCGAGTTTCCGTATCATAGAATAAGATACGGAGTGTCATTAAGACGTGCAACTTATGTTGCAAATGGTGCACACAAGTGTTGGGACCAAATTACCGGTCGTTAGTTGTGGATGTTGGGATTGGATTTCTAGTCATTAGTTGGGGTGTTGGGATCGAAAATTGGATCATGGAGGCCCATTTGGGCATAAATGTTGAAAGCTAGGTGGTGCCCGGTACTAGGCGGAGTTAAGCGCGGTAACTCCTTGGGGGAGCGTAAGAGGTATTTCACTGCTAGGATCGAGGGGTTGGGCACGGGTGCATACGATGAGTCACTATGCGAGTTTACATAGGCCTAGTCTGAGTTAAAGTTGGGCAGTAGTTTTCCAAAAACTAGATGGTTGTTCGATGAGATGTGGTCTATTGTTCACTACAACAAAACAATCATATTACAACCTTCCTTTTACAACCAACACAAAATAGCAGTTGTAATAAGTAGTTTGTAACAACTATTTATTTTTAACAGTTGTAAAAAAGGTACTTTTAACAACTCTACTTGTATAGCAGTTGTAATATGCCTCTTTAACAACTGCTTATTTACGCAAGTTGTAAAAAGCTAGTTACAACAACTGTTTTTATTAGTTGTCTCCCAATGTCACTTTGCTTCCCCCCAAAAATTACAATCTCCCTCTCTAATTTTCGTTGGCCGCTCAATTCATTAATAGGTCAAAAATTCTCAAAACTAAACCTAACCGCCGATTCAAATCGCGAACCCCAAATTTCCAAAAAAAAAACCTAACCTGCTCCACAATACCGCTGCTAGATATTGATGGAACACTATTTCCGTCTTCTTCCTCACATTAACGTCGACGTCAGAGAGTTAATTGCTTCCTCGATCGTCCAGATCTCCTACGCTTAAGGTACACTGTTGCTTGATGATTTCATTCGTTTCGTTCCATTGAATGTTGTTACTATTTCTCTGCCATCTGCGCCTGTATTTGTTCTAATTGAATGATGCCTAACTTGCTAGATTATTGGTACAAAATAAAATCCGGAATACATATAATTTACAGTAGTTTGATGTGTGATTTTGATGGTACATACAGTATTTTTAGTTCATTTTTTTTACATATTGATTTGATTAAATGAAAGGAAATGATGCTTGAAAGTACAAGTTCGAGAAACAGTTCTGGCAGTACTCAGGATGGACATTATATAACTAGGAGAGGGCGCTTGCTTAAATTCTTGATTTATTTTGTATTCATTTAAACATTATATAACTAGTAATTGATGAAGTTAGAATTGAAAAATATCATCAACTGTTTAACCCAGAACAACTCATCTCTGGAAAAGAGGATGCTACCAATAACTTTGCTAGTGGAACTTACATGGGTCTCACAATCCTTTCTATCTTTTTTATTTGGTTATTTTTGTTCTTGTATACACAATTATTGAATGATAAGGTATAATTTTTAGGTAAAATTTTATTGTGATGAAACACCAATTATTGTCTATATCACTTGAATTATTTTATGATATATAGAGTGGGAGAAATAATTTAAAGTTGTTAAAAGGCGACCTTTAACCTAAATATAGCAAGTGACATACTAATTACTACTTTTAGAAATATGAAGCCATATACATATTGTTATCTGAGGTATGTCATTGTTACTTATTATTTGTTTGAATGTAATTTACAGTGGGAAAAGATATTGTAGATTTGTGTCTAGACCATGTTAGAAAATTAGCAGACAATTGCACTGGTCTGCAAGGTTTCTTGGTTTTCAATGCTGTTGGTGGTGGTACTGGTCCTGGTATGGGATCCTGGATGTTGGAATGCCTTTCTATTGACTATGGCAAAAAAAACCAAAGCTTGGTTTTACAATCTATCCTTCACCATAGGTAACAAAGTGATAATGCAATATTGTTCTTTATAATTGATTTACTATTCTCAATTGTTTCTGATTTGCAGTAATAGGTATTTGTAATTTTAGTTTTATTTGTATAAATGTACATGTCCAGGGTGCAAATAAAAATCGAAATCTTCATCTGAACAGATTATGATCTGGGACATGTTAATAAATTATGATACTTTCTGAACGAACATATCTCATACAACTCGTGAGACAGGGGATGGCAATAAAAAGAGTTTAGTTTATCTGAATTTTATCTGTAGTTTAAAGCTTTATGTTGTGCATGTGTAACTCAAACGCAATGACATTGTACTTTTTTTTCCAATGTACACATCCAAAGTGGATGTGTGCACTAGATATTTGTATGTTTAGATCTAAGATACAGCAAAGTATTTTAAGAGTCAATGTTTATATTTTTGTGCCAAAGTTCACTATCCGTATTAATTTGGGTTATTGTGTTGTTAGAATATCAGAGTAACAATCGTAAACCTTTTCATTGGTAACTGGGTAAAATATCAAGGGAAGAAGTAGCATGGATATGTGTTGCAACGCTTCGAAGCCCATATGCATGTGAAAACTCTTTCAAGGTAAAAACACTCTTTACATATACTTGTTCAAGTAAATTATTATATTTTTAAAGGTAGATATATCACATGTTATTAGATATAAGCATGTTATATCATATAATGTGCTGCATTATTAGTTCATGAAACTTGTTGAATTGTCAAGTTAAAAGTACTGTTCCATTTTGTGAACCATTTGTAATTGATCCTTCAAACCCTCCTCCAAAAAAAGATTACGATGTGTAAAAGAATTTGAAATCTAGAATAACAGAAACATAACTTAGGATGGATGTTGAGTTGGCAAGTGCAATTGAGCATGTAAAGAGATAATATTGCTGCTCAGTGGAGGAAGTTTCCACTTTTTGGTTTTTTAAATTACAGAAAGAGCTTATTATTCCACGTTTTGTAAACTTCATTGAGTTTATTTGTCATCCAATATTTTAGGTTGATCATTTTACTTGCATGAAATGGTTGTTAGCGCCTGGAACATGCTTGCTTTAATTGTATATTAATTTTGAAACTGAAATTAACACACATGCTATCATTAACACATGTACGCAAATACTGTAATTCGGGTGCATGCATATTTTTTAAGCTTGGTTCTACTAGTGTGATTTATATTGCGTATCTCATTGTTAATTTATCAATAAAAGAAGGCAGAAGCTAAAAAATATATGAAAACACAGACATCCAAATTAGCACTCCTCTAAATTATGTTTGTAACAAGAAACTTTCAGGTAAGAAAATGATTGATGATTTAAATTTTACATTTGGCGACTTTGAGAGCCTATAAGTATTTTGCATGTGTATGCATCACATCAAATAATTTCATGTATTATAGTGATTGAATCTATTGACTAATTAGTAGGTTTGACACTTTGGATATGTTTATCTTGCAATCCATCTTTTAATTTTTGCATTGCAAAAAGAATGCAGATCTGTTTGTATTTTAAAATAGACTGTGAAGTAGTTGGTGGAGTAGTATGAGCCATAGTTTATTGAAGTAGTATAAGTTGTATGGATAACTAACTACATTATGAATGTCCTATTATCAGCTTAGATCTTCCAATTACTGCAGATCCAGAAGGAGTGAAGAAGCCATATCATTTCGATCGGCTTGGCAATTACCAAATAAGCTTGAGAGACTCAAGTGCATTTCCTGAAATCAAAAATGAACATTTTTCCATGCAAATCGAAATGGATATCTGCATTAACACTACTGCCACCATAGGAGAACATGCTCAAAGACTAATCGGTCTAATGGGCATGCCCATTTAGAGTGGAACTTCGAGTAAGGCTTTTATATTCTACCATGAGTCCACTTTCGTTAAATATTATTAATAATAGAACCATTTTTGTGCAAACAAATCTTAAGAAGGAAACTATACGTTCCTGTATCATGAGGAAGTGATTACAATTGCATGATATGACCAATTTATTAGTAATTGGATCTAAGTGATATACAGCAAACAATTTATTAGTAATTGAATCCTCATTTTGCATTTTGTTGCCAGGCTTGTAAATGTGGGATCTGTTGGAGTTACTTGATCTGAGAGACCTGGACCCGAATAAAGCAAACAACCTCCAACAATGCCGATATGCATTATTCTGGTAATCCGTGCAAGCACTTGTTTGGGCACTACAGTTTAAAATTAAATTATACCTACTTTTTTGTATCAAAATATGTTGACATATAAAGATAAATGTAACCTAGTCATTGGTGTTAAAAAGATCATTATGTATGAGAGATTGAAAAAATTAATGTATTTTTTTGGTTTGCTTTTATTCGGTTGTTTGGTTTGTTTGATATATTAGTTTTGTAGATAATAATAATGTATTGCTTGAATTTCTTATAGTGTACTATTTTTTCATTCTATTATTTATGTTTATCCGTCGCTTGCTTTAGTTACAAAATGTGTGTAGAAATTAATTTTTTTAATATTGAATTCTTTTTATCACAACTGCTAATAACAGTTATTCAGTAGTTGTCATACCTGCTACAACACGAAATGTTATATATCTACAAGAGTTACCAACAGTTGTAAAATGGTTATTTGCAAGGGTAAGAAACAGTTGTAATATACAATATCACAACGGTTATATGCAACTAAAGAACACAGTTGTAAAAAATTGATAGTCTTTTACAACTTCTTAAAATATGACTGTGGTTCCACCGTTGTAATATATCTTTTACAACTGTGTTCCACCGTTGTAATATGCCTCTTTTGTTGTAGTGGTTGTCCCCTTGATGCAAGATTGATGATTGTTAGACTGATGACTGTTAGGCTGGTGACCTTAAGCTTGCGACCTTAGGTGCACAGACACTATACACACACTCTATATCACCTAGAGAAGACTTGAAGTCAGTTTTATTTAATTTCTTTATTAGTCTTGTTCTCATTCACCACACTTTATATCTGCCCATTCTATTTCTACCCTACCACATGTAGAAAGAGTAGCTTTGATAGTTCCATTGTTGCCAAATTATCGTACTTGGAGTTTACTTCTATTTTATCCTTTATCATGTATTTCCTATCAGTACATTTGCTCTTTCAATATTTTGCTTACGAGGGATTATTTTTATGATACTCTGATATTTGATTTATACTGATGGTTTTATGAGACTACGATATTATGATATTTTGAGACCTGGATATTTTGATGCTTTAGAGATTTTTATTACTGTTATTATGAGATTATCCATATATCTGGTATTATGTTTCCGCTGTGATGATGTTTGGATTAGGGAGATTATTTTTTCCTTGATATCTTAGTCCCTGTGATACTACTTTTTCCTAAAACCGATGATCCATGTTTCTTGATATTTCGGTGTTTGGCATGTCAAGGGATGCGGGTTGTCACATTTTTTTCTCAAAAAATATAATCAAACTTAATTTTCCTTTTAGATTTAAGAATGAATGGACTTATGATAAGGAGTACAGATTGGTAGTTAAAAATTGCTTTCAAACTCAAATAGAGTGTACGGCTCAATACAAATTTAGAAAATTCCTTTAAAAACAAAGAAAAATCTGAAATAATGGAATAAAAGAAAAAACAACAATGAAATAAATCAATTAAGACAGGAATGTGTGAGATTGCAGGATAGTATAGATTTTGATAGCTCGAACAACATGCAAATCAATAATTTTTTTATAAAACAAAGAAATTAATCAAATAATTGCATGTTGAAGCTATTAATATTAAACGGAAAGCCAAAATTGATTGGCTTACTAGTAGGGATGCATCAAGTACATTTTTCTATACTAAAAAGTCAAGTAGAAAATACAAAAACGACATATGAAAATTACTCAATGATAAGAGTGATATCATAAATGAAGCCTCACAATTAGAAGAGGTGCTATCAAATACTTTACTGATTTATATAATTTTGAAGGGAGTCTAAGAGATTTTCCAAACATTACTACTAAATATCTGCTACATCTTTACTACTAATAAAGAGAATTCATTGAATAGATTTACTCGGTGTCTTTTTGAAATTCCAAATATACCCTTTTACATCTCATTGAGAGATAGTATTCAAATATGGGATATAACCTGTTATTTTCTAAGTACAACTTTCAGTCCCCATGGAGAACTACAACGTGCATTCACAAGATGAAGTATCCGAGTGTTCCATATTGCCCATAATTTAGGTGGGAGCTAATCGGTCGAAGTCTCGCCGGATTCCGAGTTAGTATGAAGAAAATATTGTAGTGTGAACAAAAAAATAGCGGTTTCCACACTAGGCGGAGTTCAAATATGGGGATGTAGTATCATGTTATTTTCTAAGTAAACTGGCAGTCCCCTTGGAGAACTACAGTGTGCGTTCACAAGATAAAGTATCCGAGTGTACCATATTGTCCGTAATTTAGGTGGGAGTTCATCGGTCGAAGTTTTTCCTGATTTTGAGTTATTATGAAGAAGTTATTGCAGTCTGAACAAAAAAAATAGCGGCTTCTGCACTAGGCGGAGTTCAAATATGGGGATGTGGTAGCCTGTTATTTTCTAAGTACAACTGTCAGTCCTCATGGAGAACTACAGTGCGTGTTCACAAGATGAAGTATCCGAGTGTTCCATATTGTCCGTAATTTAGGTGGGAGTTAATCGGTCGAAGTCTCACCAGATTCCGAATTAGTATGAAGGAGTTATTGCAGTCTGAACAAAAAAAATAGCGGCTTCTGCACTAGGCAAAGTTCAAATATGGGGATGTGGTAGCCTGTTATTTTCTAAGTACAACTGTCAGTCCCCATGGAGAACTATAGTGTGCGTTCACAAGATGAAGTATCCGAGTGTTCCATATTGTCCGTAATTTAGGTGGGAGTTAATCGGTCGAAGTCTCGCCGGATTCCGAATTAGTATGAAGAAGCTATTGCAGTCTGAACAAAAAAATAGCGGCTTCTGCACTAGGCGGAGTTCAATATGGGGATGTGGTAGCCTATTATTTTCTAAGTACAACTGTCAGTCCCCATGGAGAACTACAGTGTGTGTTCACAAGATGAAGTATCCGAGTGTTCCATACTGTCCGTAATTTAGGTGGGAGTTAATCGGTCGAAGCCTCGCCGGATTCTAAATTAGTACGAAGAAATTATTGCAGTCTGAATAAAAAAAATAACGGCTTCTGTACTAGACGGAGTTAAAATATGGGGATGTGGTAGCATGTTACTTTCTAAGTAAACTGTCAATCCCCATGGATAACTACAGTGTGTGTTCACAAGATGAAGTATCCGAGTGTAGCATATTGTACGTAATTTTGGTGGGAGTTCATCGGTCGAAGTTTTGCCTGATTTCGAATTAGTATGAAGAAGTTATTGCAGTCTGAACAAAAAAAACAGCGGCTTCTGCCTAGACGGAGTTCAAATATGAGGATATAGCCTGTTATTTTCTAAGTACAACTATTAGTCACCATGCTACAGTGAGCGTTGAAGTGGGGATATAGTTTGTTATTTTCTAAGTACAACTGTTAGTCACCATGGAGAACTACAGTGTCGTTCACAAGACGAAGTATCCGACTATACCGTATTGTCCATAATTTAGGTGGGAGTTCATCGGTCGAAGTATTGCCCAATTCGGAGTTAGTATGAAGAAGTTATTGCAGTCTGAACAAAAAAATAGCGGTTTCTGCACTAGGCGGTGTTCAAATATGGTGATGTGGTAGCTTGTTATTTTTTAAGTACAATTGTCAGTCCCCATGGAGAACTACAATATGCGTTCATAAGAAGAAGTATCCGAGTGTTCCATATTATCCGTAATTTAGGTGGGAGTTAATCGGTCGAAGTCTCGCCGGATTTCGAGTTAGTATGAAGAAAATATTGTAGTCTGAACAAAAAAATAGCGGCTTCTGGACTAGGCGGAGTTCAAATATGGGGATGTGGTACCATGTGATTATCTAAGTAAACTGTCAGTCCCCTTGGAGAACAATAGTGTACGTTCACAAGATGAAGTATTCGAGTGTACCATATTGTCCGTAATTTAGGTGGGGATTCATCGATCGAAGTTTTGCCTGATTCCGAGTTAGTATGAAGAAGTTATTGCAGTCTGAACAAAAAAAATAGCGGCTTCTGCACTAGGCGGAGTTCAAATATTGGGATGTGGTAGCCTATTATTTTCTAAGTACAACTGTCAATCCCCATGGAGAACTACAGTGTGCATTCACAAGATGAAGTATTCGCGTGTTCCATATTGTCTGTAACGTAGGTAAGAGTTAATCGGTCGAAGTCTCATCGGATTCCGAGTTAGTATGAAGAAAATATTGCAGTTTGAACAAAAAAATAGCGGCTTCTGCCCTAGGCGGAGTTCAAATATGGGGATGTGGTACCATGTTATTTTCTAAGTAAACTGTCAGTCCCTTTGGAGAACTACAGTGTGCGTTCACAAGATGAAGTATCCGAGTGTACCATATTGTCCGTAATTTAGGTGGGAGTTCATCGGTCGAAATTTGCCTGATTCCGAGTTAGTATGAAAAAGTTATTGCAGTCTGAACAAAATAATAGCGGCTTCTGCCTAGGCGGAGTTCAAATATGAGGATGTAGTTTGTTATTTTCTAAGTACAACTATTACTCACCATGGAGAACTACAGTGAGCGTTGAAGTGGGGATTTAGCCTGTTATTTTCTAAGTACAACTGTTAGTCGCCATGGAGAACTACACTGTGCGTTCACAAGACGAAGTATCCGACTGTACCGTATTATCCGTAATTTAGGTGGGAGTTTATCGATCGAAGTATCACCTAATTCCGAGTTAATATGAAGAAGTTATTGCAGTTTGAACAAAAAAAATAGCGGCTTCTGCACTAGGCGGAGTAGGCCTGTCAAACGGGTTGGATTGGTTCAAAATGGGTTGGGTCGAGTTTGACCCAACCCATTTATGACCCATTCTTTTTTACCCACTTATGACCCAACCCATTTATGACCTAACCCGTTTAATAAGTGGGTTACCCATTTAACCCATTTAAATATTTAAATTTGATTTGACTAATTAAAAACAAATAAATATAAAATAATTCTAATTCTAATTTTTATATTAAATTTTAAAATTTTAATTCTAATTTTTATCAAAATTCAAATATGGGGATGTGGTAGCCTGTTATTTTCTAAGTACAACTGTCGGTCTCCATGGAGAACTACAGTGTGCGTTCACAAGATGAAGTATCCGAGTGTCCATATTGTCCGTAATTTAGGTGGAGTTAATCGGTCGAAGTCTCGCCGGATTCCGAATTAGTATGAAGAAGTTATTGCAGTCTGAACAAAAAAATAGCGGCTTCTGCACTAGGCGGAGTTCAAATATGGGTATGTGATAGCATGTTATTTTCTAAGTAAACTGTCATGGAGAACTACGGTGTGCATTCACAAGATGAAGTATCTGAGTGTACCATATTGTCCATAATTTAGTTGGGAGTTAATCGGTCGAAGTTTTGTTTGATTCCGAGTTAGTATGAAGAAGTTATTGCAGTCTGAACAAAAAAATAGCAGCTTCTGCCTAGACGGAGTTCAAATATAAGGATGTAGCCTGTTATTGTCTAAGTACAACTATTAGTCACCATGTAGAACTACAGTGAGCGTTGAAGTAGGGATATAACATGTTATTTTCTAAGTACAACTGTTAATCACCATGGAGAACTACGGTATACGTTCATAAGCTGAAGTATCCGAGTGTTCTATATTGTCCGTAATTTAGGTGGTTGTCCATCGGTCGTAGTTTTACCCGATTCCGAGTTAGTATGAAGAAGTTATTGCAGTATGAACAAAAAAATAGCGGCTTCTGCCTGTGCGGAGTTCAAATACGGGGATGTAGCACGTTATTTTTTAAGTACAACTGTTAGTCACTATGGAGAACTATGGTATACGTTCACTAGATGAAGTATCCGAGTGTTGCTTATTGTCTGTAATTTAGATGGGAGTCCATCGGTCGAAGCTCGCCTAATTCCGAGTTGGCACGAAGAAGTTATTGCAGTCCGAACAAAAAAAATAGCGACTTCTGCCTAGGCGGAGTTCAAATATGGGTATGCTACTATTAAATCTATTTCCACATGTACAACTAAAAATGCATGCACGTTGTGATTAAATGCAGACCTACCTAGGCATGCATATGTACTCGTATTAATAGTAAAGAGATATTGCTTGCTCAATTTTGTTTAGAGGATACCAAATCTATTATATATAATGTCAATGATGAGAAAAGCCTTAGAGAAGATGGTTTTGGGGCTAAATTTTATAACTCATTGGGAGGAAATAAAATTTATTATTTTTGAAGCAACTAATGAATTTTACTGGAAGAAATTAAAAAATATCAATCATACTTTTGTAACTCTTGTGCCAAAAGTGAAAGTTCCAACCGTCTAGGGGATTATAGGCCCATAGTTTGTTGTAACTTTATTTACAAAATAATAGCTACTATTTTGAGTAACAAAATAATTTTTTTCTACCATATTAATTTCAATAAACCAAAGTGCTTTTATCCCAGGCAGACTTATTGTTGAAAACACCATACTGGCTCATGAAATGCTTAGAAATTTTAACTAGGCTGGTAAAAATAAAATGTGCATTAAAGTTGATTTGCATAAGGCTTTTGATAAGATAAATAAACATTTTATTACGCATATGATGAGTTAACTATATTTTCATGAAAATTTATGTAATCTAGTTAAAGAATCACTAATAGTGTTACATATTCCATAATTATTAGTAGATCCCCTTGTGGATTTATATATAGTATTAGAGGAACTAGACAAGGAGATACTCTTTCTCCTTACCTTTTCACTATAGCTATGAAATATTTTTCATTACAAATGGAGAAGGAACATTTGAATAAAAAATTAAAACCATTAAATTCAATTGATCCTTGTGTTACTCATTTATTATATGTAAATGATTTATTGATAATTTTAAATGCAGATATTCAAAATGCAAAATTCATTGGGGAAATATTTGATAATCTTAAACTCTATGTTAGGCTGCAAATTAATGAAAACAAGAGCAAGGTATACTTCAACAAAGCATGTATCAAAAGGAGGGGATCCTCAGTATTTTAAAATTTCAAGAAAACGAACTTCCAGTTAAATACTTAGGACTCCCTCTCGGTACAAATCAAATAAAGGATAGGGACTATGCTAGGCTACATGACATCATTCAAAGTAAGTAAGACAACCAGTCTAGCAAGTTATTATCTATAGTTGGTAGAATAGAGCTCGCCCACATATTCATTACAACTATAATCATATACTGGATACAATCTCATAACATTCCAACAAAAGCAATGGGGAAAATAGAAAAATTATGTGCAAATTTCATATGGAGAGGGAAATATCAGAAAGTTGCTTGGAATATAGTGAAAAAAACAAAGATGGCTCAAATTCTTCTGGAAATTCATTGAATGCAAATCACTGTGGGCTAAATGGATGAAAGCTAAGTATGTCAAAAACAAAAAAAATTGGACTATGCCAATGGAAAATCATTATTCACATACTTGGAAAAGCATATTAAAATGCAGAGAAACATGTACAAAACAAATAGAAAGAAAGTTCAAAGAAGGTAATAAACCAGCCTTTGGTTTGATCCTTGGATTACTGGAAAATCCTTGATCAATCTACTAGGCTGGAACAACCTCTATCGGTTTGGGGGAGCAAACATGAAGTTGAAAGCATCGTACAAAATTCATCATGGAATAATCTATTGCAACTAGTAGCATCCATATTCAACTCAGCAATAAACAAATTGGAAATAGATACAAGTCTTAAAGAAGACCGCTGGAATTGGAAATTAGCATTCAAAGGAAAATTCTGATTTAAAAATACTTGGGAATTCATCAAAGGTGAAGAAATGGAAGTGAAATGGCATAAAACAATTTAGAATAATGCAAATTGCCTAATAATGGCTCATTGTTTATACTTTTTTGCATTAAATCGACTGCCACCAAGAGAAAGATGTACAAAATGGAACAAAAATGGATGCATCAACCGTCTCTTATGTAAAAATGATCCTGAAAATATAGATCATTTATTTTTGGTTATATCTACTCAAGGAACATATGATATATAGCCAAAAACAAATTAATGATCAACCAACAGTTGGCTCTACGAAACATAAGGGAAGCATTCCTTCTAAATTTCGAAATTCAAGTATTTTCTTCAAGTTTTATATTTGAAAAATTATTTTTGTTTTGATTAATATGATAATGAATTTAGTTTTCTTCATTTGTTTTATAGAAGGTTATTGGATTATAAATACATGGATACATAAAATCTTCGAGTATTCTTTAAAATTTGTTATTAATTATTATTTTCATTCCCAATTTTTGTGCCAAATTTGAATTTTATCTTATATTTATTTGATTTATCCGATTATGAATTTTATTTCCTTCGTTGTTTTGTATGACATTATCAGATTATCAATGTTTAGGTACCAAAGAACCCCAATTGTTCTGAATGATTCATTAGATGAAAAGTTGATCCAATTTTCTATTCTCAAACACAAGTATATAAAAAATCAAGCTGGGTGAGAAAGATTCATTCAAACCACAAATTTTCGTAACTTATTTTGGGAAAACATATAAATTTATGTGTAGCACTTTTGTACTACCTATAGTAGTTAAGTTTAAAATTTGGTTAAAAGTTTAGTTTTAAATATGTGCTTGGAAAATTTGTTTCTTCTTTAAACTTATATGTTGTCTTAGTCAACCTAAACTTATATTGTAAAATCTAATATTACCCATAATAATCAACATTGAGTTTTTAATATCTTTTTATGCTACCATCAAATTCTTAGGTATATGTGATTTTCGAAAAAACCTCTACCGTTGTGCTATTTTCAACTTTCAGGGTTTGGAGATGTTAAGATATAATCATAGACAAAAAATATGGTTTTTTAAAAAATGTTTATAAATATACCAACTTTCAACATCAAGGATCGTATCATTGAAACTAATAAAAGGAATTAATTATAATCAATTCAGAATAATTCGAATTGAATTTTATTGGAGGATTAAATGTAATAAATTATCTTTAATTTAAATTCAGATCGGTGAGAGAATCAATCTAATTAGTTGAGGAACTAATTTTAACATATTATTCCATATATCATCCATAAAAGTTCAAATATGTTTTAAGTTCTAAATATATAAGGGAATATATAAAGTCCATTATTATGTACCTTAAACAAGTCGGTCCATGCTCTAACAGGTTGTAAGGTTAGAAGTCACTACCTATTACTACAAAAAATTTGTTTCTTTAACAAACTTAGCATGAGAACAAATAAATGAGAAAAATATATGTTTGTAAATAACTAAAATTTTACCAAAATACTATTTAGATAACCATTGATTATGCTTTGATGCAACATGCATTATATTTTACAAATTTCCTTATGCTTGAAAGGTAATATCATGCACTCATTAATTATAAAACCCAATTATCATTTTCATCTTTATGCATAACAACCGTATATGTTATGAATATTATATTGTGTCATATTGGATGTACGTACAAAAAATATGGCAAGCATTGGTATCAATGTTGGATTAATGCATCAAAGGAAATTTATGGTCAGTTTCCTATTGGAACGACAAAGAAAACTCATGGTGAATATTAGAAGTCACGATATTATAAAAAGAGTAAAAAAATAATAATTGTTGGTCACATGATTAAAAGAATGTAAAATTGATAAATTATAAAATAAGGCATCAAATTTAAATAAAACATGCACAGTTAAGCATGGGATGAAGTTTGTTTGATAAAGGAGTGTAATGACAATTTTTTTGTATTTAGATCATTTTAGAAAGAATCGAAAAAAGTAAGGACGATCTTTGATCTACGTAGTTGATATGCAAGTTTTGTGTTTGCTATTTGTTGAAAAATGGCATAATTTATTTTTTTAGTAAATTATGGTCCCTCCAAAATTTTGTTCATAATAAAAAAATTAATATTGGGAATTTATTGCATTCTCCATACCTATTATATTTTACTAAATATCATTTCTAAATTCATTTTAATATTTCTTTCTTTCTATGCTAGGTAAACATTTTATAAATTAGTTTGTTATGTTCTATAACAAAGCCTACTCCAAAAAAATTATTCTAGCTATAATAATCAATGTTTAGTATTTTAATTCATTTCAATAGTATTAATCAATTTTTAGCAGTTTAATTCATTGACTGCACTTATCTTACTATCATCTTCAGCGAAATATCATCCAAGGTTTTTTTTATATGTATTCATAAATGTTTTTTGTAATGGTAATATACTATATCATTTTGACTTATTCTACTTGATTTACTGTTTAAGTTATTTTATCTATATGGATACTTGACGTAGAAAAAAATAGTTTGGTCGTCCAGAAAATCAGACTGCACAATGTTTATACTTTATGTAAGTTTCTGATGTGCACGTAAATGTACATATATTTACATCTATATTTAATCTATTTTTATTTTAATAAATGTCATAATTGGGTATTTTTACATGTTTAAAATCAAATTTCAAATATGCTTTTAAGTCATCATTCATACATCAATGTGGGGGTGAAATAGTAATTTTATGCATGAATTAATTTTGAGAATATTAATTTGCACATTTTCTTTTTAATTATAGGAATTTTTGGATGGAAATATGAAGGTGTCTCATAGAAATATGTACGCACAAGGATGGAAACAAAGGAATGAAGATGAAAATAATTCAAACTCATGCATCATGGAGGACCCCACCTACCCACTTACTTTAATCTACAATTATAAGCTAATGCACAAGTTAGTGGAGGTTAAAGTTTCATGCACACTTGATGATGGATTAATTAGAGACTAATAATTACTTGGTGGCCACACTTCCTAAGGGGTATTTTGGGAAGCCCCATAAAATATGGATTAGGATTTTGTGCATGTATAAATAGCCCTCTTATGTCATGTAATGGATCTTTTTTTAATTACTTATCATTAAAATGCAAGTTGTAGCTTCAAATCAAATGAGAAATAAAATGGCTTCCTAAGCCTCTTTCTTTTTCTACATGTTCTTTTATTTTGTGTTCATTTTTATTTACATGCTTTCTTCGTTCTAATGTTAGTAGATTAGCTTCCTCTTTTATGCACTTAGTTTAATTTTATTTTTATGCAAGTAGCTTAGTTCTTTTTTCTGTTTTCCTTAGCTCTTACTTTCTTTGCTTTTGTTTATACGTTGAAATTTACATGTGTTGATATGATAACACAAATGAGTAGCTAAACCCCTTCAGTTTAAGGGTAATGAAGGTCTCTAAAATTATGTAAATTCAACATAATTTGTGATTTATGGTCTCTTTCATGCTTCATGAAAAGTGAATGTTGATGTAAGTTTATAAAAATGAGTTTGATAGCCTATGTTGTATTTGCAAATAGGCTATTCTTACTCAAATATAAACACAATTTACATCATTGTTTTACTAATTGAATTTGATTTTGAAATTAAAGTAGAGTCAAAATTTGATGATCTATTATACTAAATACAACAGTAAATAGATCATACTTAAAATGGCTTTTGCTTTGACTTCATTTTCATGAGAATTGATAAGTGGTTTTGTGTGTAGTATTATAGTTTGATGGTTTAAAATATGTTAATTAATAACATAAATAAACCATACTTATGATAAATACACAACTAATTCCATTTAAGATCAAAATAGAGATCATAGATTATTTTTGTGTTGATTTACAAAAATATCAGAGTGGATTTGCCTCTAAATTGTTTTCTAATCTCATATTTTTAATCACCTTTGTTCTAGCCTTTTGTTTTACATTTTTAGCTAATCACAACTTCAAATCTTGGTTTAATTTGATTGAATAGGAATTTTAAAATCATTTTTAATTCCTTGCGGATCGACCCATATTCGCCATGTACTAGAATTGTACGTCGTGCGCTTGCAGTATATTTTTATTTAAAAATTTTCGGCTATTTTCTAAACCGATAGAAAATTAATCGTTAAACAAGCTTTTGGCACCGTTGCCGGGGAATTTATATGATTTCAACTTTCTATTCTTCAAATTATTTTTTGTTTGATTTTATTGTGTGTTTACTTTGTGTGTTAATTTTGTATTTAAAAGAAATTATTTTGTGTTGTGTGTCGTTTGATTTTTGTTTGAATTTTGATTGTGTGCATGTTGCTTTTCATTTTGCATTTTTATTTAAAAAACATACAATTTCAAAACAAAAACAAAAATATTTATTTCCTTTTCCTTTACAAATTGCATTTTATTTTCTTTACAATTTTTTATTTTCAATTTACAAGTTTACATTCATTTCTGTGCAACTGTGCACATTCTCACTGACTAGTACTATTGTTCACTATACACCCTTCAGTTGCTCCTCACTGTTTTGTCCATCTCAACATACCTACAATAACCATCTCTTCATCAACCGCCATACCATATTTACCTCTGTCACAATACAACATCTTCACCAGTTACACCTCTGTCTCCTTTACAAACCATCAGACCCACTCCAAACTGCCTGCACATATACACCACAATACTATCAACCATCAACAAAACTACTTATATAACTCCATTCATCCACATCTACAACTACAACTCCAGCCACAGTTCATCAACATCTACAACTATATCTACATCAACAAACCACCACACAAACCCACATTGTACAACTCCAAGCCCACAACAAATCACTGCTTTGAACAACCCCCTGTCAACAATTCCACCTTACTGCCAACACTTCCATCCATCACCATATCACAACTCATTCACTAAACTGTCACTGCACTTTTCAACAACCTACCCATATACTTCAACCTTCAAACTTGCTTCATCAAACATACAACTTCTCATACACCTTTACTACAAACTCAACTTCTTCCCACTTTACCACATCATCTCCAACCTACTCACTACCATTGCCTCCATTCAACAGTAACCACCCCACAACCACCTCACAACCCAATAGTAGCCTCTGACGAATAATACAACACTGCACTACCACCATATAACTCTGCCAAACCCTTTGCCACACTACCACTTCAACTGCTAAAACCATCAACAGTGCAATACAAAACTACTACAATCTCTGACTTTGTTTACCCATTGTTATACGTCTAGTATACCAAAACAGAGAATAATCAAATATAAACTCGTCGCACAAGTTTATAACTTAGATTTCCACTACACTGGAATTCTGTATTAATTATAATAACAATATGAATGTTGTAAATAAATTACAACAACAGCGTTATACTATTTTGAATAAATAGTATAACAAAATTAAAGGGTAGAATGTAGAATAAAAGTTCTAACTCGATTTTGTCTGAGGCTCATCGTAACGATTTCCTTAAGAATTTTATTTCAAAATTCTCCCAAGATACAACAGACGTAATCTGCACGAGATTGTGATGTGTATGATCTTCTGTGTGATAGGACTGAATATGAATTAAGAGATGAAGAGATAGAAGAGATAATTCGGTTTGAAAAATGAGTTAGGAAGGTGATCAGGTTTCCTCCTTATTTATAGCCGAATTCCCAACGGCTGCATCCGTTGAGAAAAGTCGCACCTCTTCATTTGCAACGTCAAAAAAGCGTTACTGTTCGCAACAGTCACTTCCTTTCATTTGCAACGCTCCAGAACTGTTGCTGTTTGCAACAGTCGCGTCCGTTCAGTTGCAACACTCCAGAACCGTTGCTGTTTGCAACAGTCGCGTCCGTTCAGTTGCAACGCTCCAGAACCGTTACTGTTTAAAACGTCACGTCTCTTCATCGCATCTATTCATATTCAAACAGTAAAACTATTCACTTTTATTTACCAAAAATATAACCGGGCATATTTTTGGTGATGTGGGATATATCTCATTCACCATCTAAAAGGAATTCCAACAATCCCCCACATGAATGATGATATATCTCTCCCCCACACAAAGTGTAATATCACACAGTTCATATGAAAATAATGCTATATCGACGATAAGTAGATATTTCACTTTGAACTTTCCCTAGTTAAAACTTATCGGATATACTTGGCTAATCGGTGAATTATTTCATCTTGAACCGTCAGCCGTTATTGTATAACCAGACAATAAGCTTTACAAAGCATTATTTCCCTTCACATCCAATCTCTTGGTTGTGTTCATTTTGGTCCTGAACAATTTTGGGTTCTGCGAGTGTTTTTAGAGAATAAAAGCCTTTTAATATTCTCATAGAGCCGACCCAGCTCACACTAACATAGGTGATCGCAACCATTAAGAGTATCCTACATATACCCCACTTGTTATTTCCAAGATATGGTCATCATTAAAAAACATAGTTTTAACCTTTAAATACTTCTGTAGGCATGCGTTTATATTGTGCACCATAGGAATGGAGTTGGACTATGTCCACGCAAATGCATTACGTCTTGAGTTATTCAGAACTGGTTTGCCTATTGATCCTAGTCCGTGGGATCTACAGTCGCTAGGATAGGTTTCCGTATAAGATAACTCTTTTTGGTTTAGGCTTTTAAACCCATTCCCCTCGATGCGCAGTCAATTTTCTCTCTTGATAAACCTTTAGTAAATGGATCCGCTAGGTTATCATTTGTTCTCACATAATCTATGGAAATAGTTCCATTTGAGAGTAACTGCCTAACTGTGTTATGGCGTCGACGAATATGTCATGACTTTCCATTATACACAAAGTTGTGCGCTCTGCTTAGCGCAGCTTGGTTATCACAGTGTATGCATATGGCTGGTACAGGTTTAGGCCAAAATGGAATATCTTCTAAAAAGTGACGAAGCCATTCTGCTTCTTCGCCTGCTTTATCTAAAGCGATGAACTCTGATTCCATAGTGGATCGAGCTATGCATGTTTGTTTAGTAGATTTCCATGACACTACTGCCCCTGCTAAGGTAAAGACATAACCACTTGTTGATTTTGATTCCTCTGAATCAGCAATCCAATTTGCATCACTATATCCTTCTAAGACGGCAGGATATTTTCCATAATGTAAGGAATAATTTGTGGTATTTTTTAAATATCCAAGCACTCTCATTAGTGCTTTCCAGTGTTCCTTTCTTGGATTGCTTGTATACCTGCTCAGTCGACTTACTGCATAAGCTATATCTGGTCTTGTGCAATTCATGAGATACATGAGACATCCTATTACACGAGAGTATTCCAGTTGCATTACACTCTCATTAGTGTTTTTATGCAGTACTTCTGATGGATTAAAAGGTGTTCTCACTCCTTTAATTCCATAATCTTGGAATTTTTCAATCACTTTGTCTACATAGTGTGACTGAGACAATTCAATTCCATTAGGAGTTCTTATTATTTTGATTCCCAAAATAACGTCTGCAACTCCTAAATCTTTCATATCGAAATTGCTAGTTAACATCTTCTTTATGGTCTCTATTACCTGAGTATTTGGACCAAATATTAACATATCGTCTACATATAAACAAATCATCACATATGATTATCCAATTTTTTTATAATAAACACACTTATCGCATTCATTTATACGAAAACCATTTCTCATCATGACACTATCAAATTTTGCGTGCCATTGTTTTGGGGCTTGTTTTAGTCCGTATAATGATTTTACTAATCTACAGACTTTATTTCCATTTCCTTTGGAAATAAAACCTTCAGGTTGCTCCATGTAGATCTCCTCATCGAGATCTCCATTTATGAATGTCGTCTTTACATCCATTTGATGAATTTCTAGACCATAAATTGATGCAATTGCTATTAGCATTCTTATAGAGGTTATTCGTGTTACTGGCGAATATGTATCAAAGAAGTCTACTCCTTCTTTTTGACGATATCCTTTGGCTACTAATCTGGCTTTATACTTGTCGATAGAGCCATCTGCTTTCGTTTTCTTCTTGAAAATCCATTTGCAGCCAATAGGTTTTATTCCTGGTGGAATATCAACAATTTCCCAAGTTTTATTACTTAGAATTGAATCAATCTCACTTTGGATTGCTTCTTTCCAACATGAAGATTCAGAAGATGACATTGCTTCCTTGTACGTTTGAGGTTCATGTTCTAACACATATGTGAAAAAATCTGAACCAAATGTCTTGGAAGTCCTAGCCCTTACGCTTCTTCTTGGTTCAACTTCCTCAATCTCATGATGAGTTTCATCTTCATGTGAATTGCTTGATTCTTCTCTTGTCCTTTTAGGGACATTATTCCCTTCATTCTTTTTGTGCGGAAACACGTCTTCAAAGAATGAGGCATCTCTAGATTCCATGATTGTATTTACATGAATATCAGTTATATCAGACTTGAATACCAAAAATCTATAGGCACTACTATTTTGGGCTGGCCCTAAATAGTAATAATCTACTGTTTTTGGTCCAAGTTTGACTTTCTTGGAAGGCGGAACTGGAACTTTTGCCAAGCACCCCCACACTTTGAGGTATTTAAAACTTGGTTTGTGTCCTTTCCATATCTCATATGGAATTTTGTTTAATATGTGATTAGACATATTTAAGGCTTCCCCCCATAAGTTCGTCGGTAGACCAGAGGTTAAAAGCATGGCATTAATCATGTCTTTTAACGTTCTGTTCTTCCTCTCGGCTACACCATTTTGTTGTGGTGAATATGGAGCTGTTGTTTGATGAATTATACCATTTTCGGCACAGAACTATTCAAATGGTGATTCATATTCTCCACCTCGATCAGATCTCAATATCTTGATCTTTTTATTTAACTGATTTTCCACCTCAGCTTTGTACTTTATAAATGACGTAATTGCTTCATCTTTACTATTCAAAAGATATACATAGCAATATCTCGTATAATCGTCAATAAACGTAATAAAGTACTTTTTCCTACTTCTTGTAGGTAATGATTTAAAATCACATAAATCTGTATGAACCAAACCTTGTCATCTCTGTTTTAGTAAGAAAACATAAAATTCTTAAGATGTTATATGTCTAGTATACCAAAACAGAGAATAATCAAATATAAACTCGTCGCACAAGTTTATAACTTAGATTTCCACTACACTGGAATTCTGTATTAATTATAATAACAATATGAATGTTGTAAATAAATTACAACAACAGCGTTATACTATTTTGAATAAATAGTATAACAAAATTAAAGGGTAGAATGTAGAATAAAAGTTCTAACTCGATTTTGTTTGAGGCTCGTCGTAACGATTTCCTTAAGAATTTTATTTCAAAATTCTCCCAAGATACAACAGACGTAATCTGCACGAGATTGTGATGTGTATGATCTTCTGTGTGATAGGACTGAATATGAATTAAGAGATGAAGAGATAGAAGAGATAATTCGGTTTGAAAAATGAGTTAGGAAAGTGATCAGGTTTCCTCCTTATTTATAGCCGAATTCCCAACGGCTGCATCCGTTGAGAAAAGTCGCACCTCTTCATTTGCAACGTCAAAAAAGCGTTACTGTTTGCAACAGTCACTTCCTTTCATTTGCAACGCTCCAGAACTGTTGCTGTTTGCAACAGTCGCGTCCGTTCAGTTGCAACACTCCAGAACCGTTGCTGTTTGCAATAGTCGCGTCCGTTCAGTTGCAACGCTCCAGAACCGTTGCTGTTTAAAACGTCACGTCTCTTCATCGCATCTATTCATATTCAAACAGTAAAACTATTCACTTTTATTTACCAAAAATATAACCGGGCATATTTTTGGTGATGTGGGATATATCTCATTCACCATATAAAAGGAATTCCAACACCCATATCATACCTTATATCATACTTCTCAGACCAAATACCACCATTCATCCAAATCTACAACCACATAACTACAGCAGCACTTCGACCACCCCTCTGCACCATCCTGTCCCCTTTCCCACTGCCTAACCACTTCTCTGTCGAACAAGCTGCCTGTATACTTCACATCTCCCCCTACTCTGCCACAACTTCATTGACACAACAAGCCCCTTACCTCATCTCCTCTTTACAAACTCCACTATCACTTCAACTTCAACTACACTTCATAGCCACAGTAGCAAAACCCTGCACATATACCAGTCCCCTTGACACATAAAAAAAACATCCCCTTGATACCACTGCAACCATCAAAAACTGTAGCCTTAACCGTCACTGCCCCTGACAATAGTGCACTGCACATACAACTCCTCCACTATCCATTATCCTCTTCTATCGCAACTCCTTGTTTCCATTATCACCTGACCACCAGCAACCAACACCAGCCATCACTTCACCCAGCCGTTACTTCACTGCTCCATACAACAACATCCACATCGACAAATACGAACCCAATCATCGCCAAATCAAATCGCCAACCGCAACCCCAAATCGAAACCCAAATCTCAAATATTCGAACCACCCAAATCGCCAATCCAAATCGACGAACTCAATCCGCAACTTCAGTCTTCGAATTCAACTTTAATTTCGAATTTCAATTTGGTTTCTAGAATTTGAAAATACGAGGAAGTCGAAATACGTTTCGGGTTTGATAATAATAAGATTAAGTAACGCGATTTGTTTTTAGTAGTAATAAACGTTGTTTCGGGTCTGACAAAATTTTGCGGGCCTTTGTTACTTGTTTGGGCCGAATGTCATTTTTTTTAGTTATTTTCTTTTTTTTAAGTTTAGTTTGATTAAGTTTTTATTTTGTTTATTTAAGTTTCTCTTTACCATTTTTTTTTTGAGTTGAGTTAGATTGTTTTAAGTTTTCTTTTTGCCTTCTAAAAAAACACAAACAAACAACAAGTTGTTTTCAAAATAAAACCTTTCAAAAAGATTTTTTTTGTGTTTGTCTTGTTTCTTCCTTGATATATCCAAATAAATATCGATCTTGTCTGCTCCTTTTCAGGGTGCCAAAGCAGAAAATCGCAAGGAAAAGAATAGCTTGCTAAAAACTGCCGCTCTGCTTGCCAAATAAATTGCTTGCTTATAAGAAAGTCGCCGCTAAAAAATAATAATAAATTGCTAATAATCTGCACACTCTGGTATCGTGTTCTAATCTCTAGTTTTATTTTATCTGCATTGTTGGTTGCTTGCATTTGCATTTATATATATATATATAAGAGATTTTTCAAAAAAATTCGAAAACAAAAAAAACAAAGACAAAAACAAATATCATTGTAGTTGCATTGTTAAAATCACGTTTAATTTCAGTTTTGCATTCATCTTATCTTATTTTCTTTTCTAAGGGCAACACCCCAATTCCCATAAGGTGGGGGATTTCATCACCCCTTCCTTGGCCCATAAATTGCATTTCATCATAGAATATGGTTAATAATAACGGTTAGACAATTGACTTAAGGGAGTCGCCGACTCATCTTGGGCTTAATTATATCTTGACAGTTGTCTTCTTTGAACAATTTTATTTCTTGGTGTCCAAGCTACGGCAGAGCAATAACCAGTTATAAATATTACGGTGATTCATAAATATTACACTGGTTGTTTCTCTAAAGGTACTTAAACATTCGGTTGAATTGCTACGGTGATTCGTGGTGCACCGATTAATCTTGCCCGTTACCTGGCTAAGAAATACTTTGTTGAATTTAAGACAAAGTGTGATTATACAATTTTTGGTTAGGAGCTACTAAGGACAGAAAATTGTAATTAAGTCCTTTGCATTTATTTAGTTGTATTAGTTCATGCATATTTAAAAAAAAATTCGAAATCCAAAACTAAAAAAACCTATAAATTTTTCTTAACTTAGTTTTTAAATCATTTCCTTTGAAATTTTTCAATCAAAATCAAAAATCCAAAACCAAAAATTTTTTTGAAAATTTAACTCAGTTTTTTAAAAAAAATATCCTTTTATATTTTCTCCTTTGAAAATTTTCAAACAAAAAAATCCAAAAAAAAATTTGAGTTAATTTTTTTATAAAAAAAAAATCCAAGAAAAATATATATATAATCTTTTCAAAAACAAAAAAAAGAACAAAAACAAATTAAAAAAAGAAAAAAATTTGAAAATTCAAAAAAAAATCCTTTTGGTAAGAATTTGAAAATTCAAAATAAAAATAAAAAAACATATAAAAAATTGAAAAAAAAACAAAACAAAAATAAAACTTCTCTTTTGAAAAATAAATTTCTCTTGGTAAATATTTTTTCTCCTTTTAAAAACAAAATATAAAAAAACAACAAAAACAATTTTTCACTTCATTTTGCAAATCTTGTTTCATTCTCTAAAATCAATTCTAACTTCTTTCTCTTCTCAACTTTAAATTGTGCATGTGTACTTGGACTCGTGACACAACAGTGAACACTTGGACTTGTAATTCAACAACTAATCATTTAACTTAAACAAACGATCCTCCTCAAATGGCGAACGATAACGCCCCTCGAACTCTTATGGATAGAATCTTTCCCGATAGAGTTTCTATTCCATCTTGCATCACGTTACCCGCCCCTATGGGTAAACATTTCGAAATTCACTCGAACCATATTGCCATGCTTCCAAAATTTGGCAATTTTGAGCACGATGACCCTTACATTTTCTTGACAAAATTCGAACAAGTTTGTGCGACCATGAAACTCCAACAACTTTCTGATGATGGAATCAAACTCCGATTAATTCCATTTTCTCTTATGGATTACGCTGAAAAATGGTTGTACAGCTTACCATCAAACTCGATTAAAACTTGGGAAGGGTTTGTAAAGGTTTTCTTAAAAAAGTTCTACCCCTTGCAAAAAACTTCTAAAATCCAAAACGAGATCGTAAATTTTCATCAATTCAGGGGAGAACGATTTGGAAAATATTTTGAAAAATTTAAAGAGCTCTTGATAAAATGTCCACACCATAACTTCGAAAAATGGACGCTTTGCCAAATCTTATACAATGGACTTGAAAAAAGCTCACGAACCATGCTCGAATCAATGTGCAAAGACAATTTTCTTGCCCAACATCACGACAGTTCTTGGCAATTTCTTGAAAACCTAGCCGAAATGTAATCCCAATGGGAACGTTCGTACGAAAAATCAATTTACTCACGATCGAGCGCACACTCGATAGGATCATCCTTGGCGTTGGAAGCTAAAATCAATGCAATGATTAATAAATTCGACAACATTTTCTCATCAAACCAAATGAACCAAGCTTCCGAACCGATGTGTTATAAATGCAACGATCCTAATCATATAGTCAATCAGTACCCTAATTCTTTTGATCAACTCAACGCTTTCAATAAACTTAAAAACGACCCGTTTTCTCCAACATACAATCCTGGTTGGAGAAATCATCCGAATTTTGCTTGGAACTAAAACAACCCAACACAAATGTGGTTCGTCCCAATTTTCAAGCATTCCCAAATAATGCTTCGAATCCTCCCTTTCAACCCAATCATTTTCAACCAAATTTTGCGGGTCTGTCTCTAAATCAACCGCAACAATCAAATTTTCAACCAAATCTTGCTCCCTCGCCCTAAGACGATAAACGTTTAAGTTTAGTCGAAAAAAGTCTTGAAACGTTGGCTAAAGTAACCACTCAAAGCCTCTAATCAAACATCAATTTGTAAAATTTGTTAACCTCGTATATGTAAAACACAAGCCAATCGATTGCAAAACTTGAAATGCAAATTAGTCAATTAGCCACGTCTGTGAGTGAACGTGAACGAGGCACATTCCCAAGCCAGCCCGTTCTGAATCCGAGAAATCGAAATGCTAATTCGAATCAAGCCCATGTTGTTCAAGATAGCAACGCCACCCAATTGAATGCTATCACAACTCGCGTTCCGGTAAACAAATCGATAATCAAGTCGCTAATCCAAATGATTTACCGGAAACCCCTCTCGACATTTCTAAAACAACAAACAAATCTGGACAGAACGTGGAGCCAAACATCGAATCAAATACCAATCAAAATTCTTCTTCTACTCGACTAGACCCGCCTACTCAGTATCGTGTTCAATTTCCACATCGTCTTCGACCCAAGAAACACTCAGACCAAATGGAAAAGATGTTGGAAATTTTTAAACAAGTGAAATTTAACATCCCGCTTCTTGACATCGTTCAGCAAGTCCCAACATACGCTAAATTTCTTAAGGACTTGTGTAGCCAAAAGCGACACACTCAAGTGCCCAAAAAAGTCTTCTTAGCGCCCAATTTAAGTGAAGTCTTGTCCCAATCCATTCCTGTTAAATACAAAGATCTTGGTTGCCCCACAATCTTGTGTATCATTGGAGACAAGACGATTAACAAATGCTTGATAGACTTAGGCACAAGTGTCAATTTGATTCCATACTCTGTGTATGAACAATTAGGCTTAGGTGAGCTCAAACCAACAAAGGTCACGCTTCAGTTCGCTGATCTTCCATTAAGAAGCCCGTGGGAGAAATTGAGGACGTGCTCATTAGAGTAGGGCAATTCATATTCCCCATTGATTTTATCATTCTCGAAACACAACCTGTGACCAACCCTGCGAGTCAAATCCCTTTGATATTGGGCCAACCATTCTTAGCCACCTCAAATGCCTTAATCAATTGTCGCAACGGTTCGATGAAAATTTCTTTTGGAAACATGAATTTGGATCTTAACATTCTCAATCTTGAAAACCAATCGAATGAACCTCGCAACCAAACGTTGGAAGTTAGTGCCATTCACAAAAACTTCAAAAACGAGATGATTGACCTTAACGATGAATGCGAGGCCGAGTACGAAAGATTGTTTAATGAAATCCCCAATGAGATTGAATACACGCTCCCCTTTGAATCGCTTCCAGTTGAGTCCGAATCTCAACCTAATTCTTTGATCGAGCAACCCCCGAGGTTGGACCTTAAACCCCTTCCCGATCACCTTAAGCACGCATACTTAGGTGATAACGAAAACGTTTCCCATCATAATTTCTACAACTCTCTCTCTTGATCAAGAAACTTCCTTACTTTCAATTCTGTCGAAAAACAAGGAAGCAATTGGATGGTTGATTACCAATATAAAGGGAATTAGTCCCACTCTTGTTCAACATCTCATCCATTTGATTGACGATGCCAAGCCTGTTCATGACGCGCAACGAAGGCTTAACCCGAAAATGAAAGATGCGACGCGTGATGAAGTTCTTAAACTTCTTGACAGTGGTATCATATCCCTAATCTCTGATAGTTCATGGGTTAGCCCAATTCACATTGTATCGAAAAAGTCTGGACTTACCATTGTCAAGAACGATCCAAACGAACTTATTCCAACTCGTACTCAAACGGGTTGGCGTGTTATGCATTGATTACCGAAAACTAAATGCCGCATCACGTAAGGATCACTTCCTTCTTCCTTTTATCGACCAAATGCTCGAACGTTAAGCTGGCCATGAATTCTATTGCTTTCTTGATGGTTATTCTAGCTATAACCAAATTCCAATTGCTCCCGAAGATCAGGAGAAGACAACTTTCACGTGTCCCTTTGGCACTTTTGTTTATCGACATATGCCCTTTGGCCTTTGTAACGCTCCTGCTACCTTTCAAAGATGCATAGGCATCATCTTTTCTAATATGATCGAATGTTTTCTTGAAGAATTTATGGATGATTTTTCAATCTTTGGAAATTCTTTTTCTGAGTGTTTACACCATCTTGAACTTGTTCTTAAATGATGCAAGGATAAACACTTAACGCTAAATTGGGAAAACTGCCTGTAACGACCCGGATTTTTTTTGACGTTAATTTTGAATATTTAATTAAATATTTGATTTGGAGTTATGATTGAGTTAATAAGCTTTAAAACTGAAATTTCAAACGATTTCGTAAAATTTTGAAATCGTCGATTTATTCGACGCGTTAAAATAACGATCCGGAGCACAGTCTCGGAATTTGATGAAACTAGTTCCATTGGATATGTAATATTATATTATTATCGAATTTCAAATTTCGTAGTGTTTGGAGTTATCGTTTGGTCGTACGGGATATAAATGCGCTGAAATTAATATCGAAATTTAATATAATAATTGGGTCCAAAAAGCTATCATCTCCATACGATCGAATTAGTACTCGAAACCTTTCCCATTGCATTCGGAATAGGGCTATAACATTGTTATCCCACCTTTTGGCAAGGCCGTGACACCAAAGAATTGACTTAAAATGGAAGATAATCAGTCCCGATGACCGATTACCTACAAAGTTTACTATGGATACTGATAAACTTTGCCCGAGTCCGGATCAAGCTACAATTGATATGACACGACAAGCAAAGATTTGAAAGCCAACATTTCAAATTTCAAGTCGATTGGAGTTCGTAAGCTCAAGTTATGGATCGATCAAATTCTGTGAAAAGCACGTCATATTCGTATCCATCTATTTCGCATTGATCCATTTCGAATCCATCTGTTTCGCATCGATCCATTTCATATCCATCAGTCCACAAGCCTCAATTCATATCCATCACCTTGCAATGACCCTCATCGTATCCATCAAATATCACTCCCTCTTCGTATCCATCATGACATGTTAGTCCAATTCATATCGATCCACTACTTAGAATGTTTTGTATCGATCAGCTACAAATCGATACGAAGTTGGCATCCTCTATCGATACGCAAACGGCCAAGGACTATCGGTACGAAACAGCTGCATGTAATCGATATGAAGCAATATCTATACCATCTATATGAAGCGGAGCACAGAGCATCGATATGAACTGGCCTTTTAACCATCGATACGAAGTGACTTTAAGAATCGATAGGACGAGCATTTCCTGGGAGCGATGCGAACAAAACATGATTTCAATGGAAGTAACAGTCACTCGGCATGAAAAGTGGGTCGATCCTAAAAGTTAGCGCCATGTCACCTAGCAAGCACGTGCCCGGAAGCGATACGAACAGATCGATGCGAACAGAAGCAATGCGAACTCGGCAGCCTTCAACAAACTCGAACTTGCATCGATCATAACTCAAGATCTACAAGTCCAAATGCTACCAAATTTTCATAAGAGCTTGCGTACGACCTCAGGAATGTTCATGATCGATCTCAGCTCGATTGGGAAAGATTTGGATCGATACGAATCTTGTTCGTATGGATCATGGATCGAGTCGAGACGACCAGGGATCGATCATGTGGGCCTACCCACGTGATGGAAGGAGTCTTTCAAAGTTTGAGATAGATATTTCCAGCCTACACCTATAAATAGCAGTCCAAGAGCTTCAGAAAAGGGATCTTTTGGCTCTTCTATGCTGTTACTCTGCTAAACTCCATTGTAACTCGGATACTATCAATTGGACTCTTGTAAATCAGTAGAGAATCGTCAATAAAACAGCAACTCTTCAAAGTGGACGTAGGCTACAACGCCGAACCACTATAAATCTTATCTTTCTACTACTTTCCTTTTGATTTTTTAAGTGTTCTTCATATTTAATTCTATTACATACAATCTATCTGTGATCTGTGACTGTGATTTGGTGCTTTCATCTACAATTGGGTGGTTGAGACCATTTTTGGCGCAAACATTTTGGTGCTTTCACTGAGAATTGAACACAAGGATTCTACAGCTTGGATTTTGGATCTGAAGGCTTAAGGACTTAGATCTGGAAAGAAATGACGAAGCAATCAGCAAGGAGACCAAGAGCAGGAAGGAGCCAGCATGAAGGATGTCAGGAGGCTTCCTCAGGAGCAAATCAGGCCTCAGTCTTCATCACCCAAGACGAGATGGAGATGATGATGGAAGCTATGCAGAAGGAATGCTGAAAAGGAAAGAAGAGATGATGCAAAACCTACTCCAGCAAATTGGACAAGCTAGAGTGTAAAATCAAGAGAACGCCACTGCAAGGGGTGCTGGAGATAGGGATCAGGAGCGTGGAACAACCAGGATTCAGAATAGAGCAAGACCATCAGGAGCAGCCCATGAGCTAGGGGGCACTCCCCAGGAGCATGTTGATCCAATATCAGGCAGGATACCAGGCGGAGCTGTTCAACACGACATTGTTAGAGGAATGAATGCCCATCCAGGAGAGCAGATTCCAGGATTCCCTCGCGAATTCGGGGGGCAGATCAAGGCAACAGATAAGGACTGCAGCTTGACAACAGTGATAGATTAGCGGAGATGATCAGACGAGCCATGAGAGGCGGATTAGTGAATAAAGATCTGGAAGATGTTAACAGGAGCCCCTTCGCTCCCGCAATTAGGCAGGCCAGAAATCCACCAGAATTCAAGCTATCGACATTGGAGATGTATGATGGAAGGACAAACCCTATTGTTCATCTGACGAGGTATATGCGGCATATGGAAGTACTGGGGCATCAGAGGAGGTCATGGTCCAATGTTTCCCACTGTATCTGACGGACATAGCAACATTATGGTTTAGACAATTAGAGAGCAGTTTGATTAGAACGTGGACTGAGGTGACTGAAAAGTTTATGAGGCAGTCCAGGGTTTACATCTCGAGGCCCAAGAATGTGATGAGTCTGACGACACTGAAGCAGAAGACCGGAGAGACTTTGAGGAACTTCTTAACATGATTCAATGCAGCAGCGACATCATTGGATCGGCCAGATCCATCCATGGTTCTGATGGCAGCTGTATTTGGCATTGTTGATGGCAGCTGTATCTGGCATAGCTGATGGCTCAGCATTCAAGAATCCGCTGACGAGGGATCCACCTATGGATTTAGGAGAGTTTTACCATGAGGCAGAAAGGTTTCTGCGACAAGAGGATGCAAATGCTGAGAGAGAGAAAGGAGAGGGGGTTGATGTTTATGCATTCAAAAGCAGAGATCCGCCCTGAAAGGATTCAGGCAAGGAGAAAGGGAAACGGAAAGCAAAGGACAATTGTGATGAGCCAAAGCTGCCACGAAAGGACCCGAGATTCACCTCTTATTCAGAGCTGAGCGAGACATTAGAGCGAATCTACCAAGACACTAGGGGGCAAGTTCTCTACCGGAGGCCAATGAGGAGGGATCCGACCAACAATGAGAGGAAATCAAACAAGTACTGCTTATTCCACGAGCTAAGCGGCCATAGTACAAATGATTGCAGGCACTTGAGGGATGAGATAGAAGGGCATATCCGGAAAGGCATGCTATCAGAGTGCGTGAGAAGGCGAGCAACAATGGTGGAGCAAGAACGACCACCATCTGCATCAACTGGGGACAGCTCAAGATCGAGGCATCAACTTGTCATCAACTGATTGAAATTATGGCGAATAAGTCGCAAACTCCACACTAGTCAGTTAAGTCGCTTACACATGTACAAGATCACGAACGGTCCTTAGGCATGCTCTGAGACGACTATCAACCGCATTAGTGTAGGTGTCTGCACTTTGACGTCTCTGCTTTGCTTTTGTTTTCTATTCTTTGCATCTGGACTTGATTTGGTTAAACATTTTGGTTGTAAGACTCATTTGGAATGTAAATCTGGTATTTGTGATTCCATAACGGCTAAGTCACTTACACATGTACGGGATCACGAACGGTCCTCAGGCATGCTCTAAGATGGCGATAAACCGTCATAACAAACAATTCGGAAACTCACTCGAATGTGAAATCCGACATTAATGATACTAAGTCCCCCCGGGCACACACAATTCACCACGAACGGCACCCGACTGCGAACGGTCACAGTTCGCCTCGAACGACACCCGACCTCGAACGGTCACAGTTCGCCACGAATGGCACCCGACCACGAACGGTCACAATTCACCTCGAACGGCACCCGACCTCAAACTTTCACAATTCGCCTCGAACGGAACCCGACCGCGAACGGTCACAATTCGCCTCGAACGGCACCCGACCTCGAACGGTCACAATTTGCCTCGAACGGCACCCGACCGCGAACGGTCACAATTCGCCTCGAATGACACCTGACCTCGATTGCCTCGAACGACACCCGACCTCGAACGGTCACATACCGCCTCGAAAGGCATACGATCATGAATGACATTCGATGCGAACAGAAGCGATGCAAACTCGGCAGCCTTCAACAAACTCAAACTTGCATCGATCATAACTCAAGATTTACAAGTCCAAATGCTACCAAATTTTCACAAGAGCTTGCGTACGACCTCAGGAATGTTCATGATCGATCTCGGCTCGATTGGGCAAGATTTGGATCGATACGAATCTCATTCGTATGGATCATGGATCGAGTCGAGACGACCAGGGATCGATCACGAACCCACGTGATGGAAGGAGTCTTTCGAAGTTTGAGATAGATATTTCCAGCCTAAACCTATTAATAGCAGTCCAAGAGCTTCAGAAAAGGGATGTTTTGGCTCTTCTACACTGTTACTCTGCTGAACTCCATTGTAACTCGGATACTATCAATTGGACTCTTGTAAATCAGTAGAGAATCGTCAATAAAACCGCAACTCTTCAAAGTGGACGTAAGCTACAACGCCGAACCACTATAAATCTTGCATTTCTACTGCTTTTCTTTTAACTTTTTGAGTGTTCTTCATATTTAATTCTATTACATACAATCTATTTGTGATCTGTGACTGTGATTTGGCGCTTTCATCTGTAATTGGGTGTTTGTGACCATTTTTGACGCAAACAAACATTATAAACGCCTAGCGGCATGCCTTGATAGGGGTTCAAGATTTTGAGTTTTGTAGTCGAGATAATTTGATAATTTAATAAATATATTGTCTAGTCAGCCCTTCTTTTGAGCTGCAATTCCCTCTTTTATCAGCACAGCCGCATTTTATCCCATCAGAAGTGATCCTACCGTGCTCTCCTTCATCACGCTACCTCTTTGCCCCCTCTTTTAATTCATGCGACAGTTACAAACATGAACAAAAGAAAAAAAATTCAAATCGAAATCATTTCCAAAGAAGAAAAAAAAGAGGGAGAACGAAATCCTCTCAGCATAAAAAGAAAAAGAAAAAAATGCGACTTAGTCGCGATGGCGCCTGTCGACATGAATCACGAACGAGGGAGGCAGCGACGTGCATGCGCAACTGCAAGAGGGGGCGCGAGGCGTCGCGATGGAGCGGCACGATGTGAGGTAGCGAGTTCGGTTTTGCGTGAGACCTGGAAGGAAGCGAATTGCGATTGGAGGATGGAGGCGAGGTCGATGGTCGAGGTGGGCGTTGGCAGTAGCAGAATTAGAGGATGTCACGTTCCAGGTGGATGGTCGTCTGATCAATGAGAGGTAGCGAGTCTGCGATGGTGGTGGAGGGCTCGCATTCGAGCTTGGTCACGAGTTTCGTCAGCTGAGTGGTATGGTGGCGCAGTCAAGACCGAAGGAGGAGACTCGCGATGGGCTCTAGGGTGCTCGATTTTGAGGAGCGACAGTTCAGGTGAGCTACTGTATGGAGGTAAGCACTACAGTTTGAGGGCGACATGGTTGGGTGTGTCGTGACAATGTCGCTGTCGCGATTACAAGGATGGGCAGCCGTTATCGTGGAAGAAGGTAATGAATCAATTTTAATTAAATTCTAAAAGAAAGAAAAAAAATAGTTTGAGGGTGATTAGTTTAAATTAATAATTTTTCTGGTTAGTTTTAACTAAAAAGTGAAATCGTTAAATTCTATAATTTTAAAATTTTCTTGTACGAGGTTTAAATCGAACGTGATCTACCGTTTGAATTCATAGCTGGGAAACCTACGTGATGGAATTAAAAATTGGAACGGATTGCAAAGTGAAAATCAAAGGTGAGAAAATGGCTCACTCATTTGGATTTCCAAAATTTAAATTTTAAATAGTTGAAATTTTAAATTTTGGATGCCTGTTGAATTTATAAATTTATTGTCTGTTGAATGATAAAGTATATATAGTATGATATATATACTAGTATTTGGAGTGATATTCCCATACATTATAGCGGATGAGACCCTATGCGCCCCACATAATAGCGGATGACCCTATACCGCGATATCCCCATCGAAGTAGGATTGGTATTTTTTATATTGTATTAACATCTATGGATGTAGGGAAAACAGGTTGGAGGGATCCAACTGGATTCCTCAAAAATGTTGATTAATTTTCATATATAGTGATATATGATTAGTGTGAATAATCTGTTATAGATTATTGCTATGATATTGAATTATTAAATGTGAAAAATAGCACGGACCTTAAATTTGGTATTTTAAATACCATAAATAGTTATTTTTGAATTTGAAGGAATAAAAAAGGGAGATTTTGAATATAAGAATATTTATAGGAAAATTTGGATTATTTTAAAGGAAATTTAGTAGAATGAGAAAAAACTATATAATTTGATTTGGGTTATACTTAACTATTCGTAAATTGGTTTAAATATAGAATTTTAAATAAAATTATATTAAGGGATTTGAAAATGATATTTTAAAAGTATGGAAAGGAGATGGAATCGTTAAAAATAGATTTGAAATTAAAATGGGATTTATTAAGGAAGGGATTTATAAAATGAAATTTATAAACAAAATTGGTTTTATAAATAAGTGAAACTCAAAGGAGTTTATTAATTTATAAACGAGGTTTATAAATAAGGGAAAATGATATCAGTGGATAAGCTGGAATATAAGTTTACGATGTGAATTTATATCGAGTTATGGGAATCGTTTTGGTAAAGGAATAGTGGAATCTATTTTTGAATGTGAGAATGATGGTAAAAGTTGAGATATAATCGATGTGATACGAATCGAGAGGGATTTATAAACTGAATTTGGAAATATTGGATTTTAAAATAGATTTTTGTCGAGAAATTAAAAATCATTTAAAGGGTATTTTTAATTACTATATAACTTAAACTATTATTTAGATTTAGAATATTTCGAAAGATTAGTCATTATAATGTTAAATATTTATTTAAAATAAATTCTAATTTTATTAATCAGCTTGGTAAATTCATTAGATATTAGAAATGATTTGGATGTGAGTTATCGATATTATTTGGAATGTTTTGGTTTACTTAAACTTATTTTAAAAATAAACTACCATTCCTTAAAAATACTTATTATATATATATATAGTTTTTAAAAGATTGAAATTTATTTATAAATCCTCTCGAGATTGCGAACGAAGTTATTTAACAGATAGGATTTTATAAAGGGAAAATCTTATAATAAAATTCTTGAAACTTAAGGGAGGTTCTGAAATATTAGGAATAAGAACTTCGAGGTTGAATCTGAAGTCATAGAGAAGTATTAAATAGATAGAAGAGATTATAAGTAGATATAATCAATTTTGAAAAGGAAAAAGGAATTAATGCAAAATTCCGAAGACTTATGAGATAAGTCGCGAAACATTCTCTTAAGTATTGATATTTGAAAGGATTTTGGAAAATAAGACTTATAATATTTTCCAAAGTATAGAAAATGGAAATGTGGGAATATTTCTAAGTGTTGAGATGTTTTGAAAGTATCCTGTTACGGATTTAAGTATTTGAAAAAAGTTGGAAAGGATCGATATATCTTATAAAGATATTTTGAAAATAGATATTTGGGGAAAATTTATAAAATAAGGCCTAGTGACTGCTTATGGATGTTTTATTGATAGTTAAATAACCGACTATCAATATTGGCCAATTTCGTTAATCGTTTCGGAGAGACCGGGATCAGATTTAATTATCTAAAAAACCACTTTGATCCTGTTTGAACGTAATGAATGAATACCGTAAAGATGATGAAGACGGTGATTCAGTTTGTCCAAACCCAGGACAACTTGTATGGACGAATGCTATCAGAACATCGTCATTGGAGGATGATGAGCGTTCTAAGTAAAATTGTTCTTGAAAGGGAACGCTTAGCCTCGAACCTCATCAACCGGGAATGACTAAAACATGGGAGATGCAGCAAGGCTAAGTGGGTCGCACCCAAGTAGGGTATGTTATCACTTTTCTAGATGCCCTCGGAAACCTTTATATTATGGATATGGTTGTGCATGAAAGAAGGAGCTCTCGATAGTATGGGTGGGAACACCCGGGGTGATAACATATTCGATCTATCCAGTTTAGGGGTAGACCGGTCTTGTGTAGCAGGGGATCCCGGCGATGGTCCTCGGTACATTGTTCTAGAGGTGTACTGTGATGGGCAGTACCCTAGTGGCCCAGTCATTCATATGGAATCCATTCTCCAATACGAGCTTACGGTTTTGTTTGTAGAGCCTAGTATGCTGGAATTTAATTAACGTAACAATTTCGGCTATTTGAATAAGTATTTGTACTTAGACACTATTCTAATATCAGATGATTTTAATAAAAATTGTTTTGGTTATAGTAAGGTAAAAACCCGTCATGTTTATGTGTGACGCGGTCTTGCGAGATACCTTTGTTTTTCAAAGGATTTTGATAACTTTAATAATTCAAATTGAGTGTGTATTCTCACGCTGGTTTTCCAGACTGACTCGGGTGTTATTTTATTATAATGCTCGGGTCAAACCGAGTATTACAGATTCAGGAAAGGATGCTATGGAGCTCAGGAGACGAGCTGGATGACAAGACGTATTTTCGTAGATTTGTATTTTTTGCTGTGCGATGACAAGTTATTAAACTGTCCAGATTGATTGTTGTATATTGTACCCTGAATATGGTATGTATATTATCAGCACAGTTCTTGTATCTATAATCTGTTATTATATAATATATTTTGTTCCGCTGCGATTGTGAGACTCTGTTTTTGTTGTTGTTGTTTATTTTCTTCTATCTCTTCTTCTTCTTTACCCTAAAGATTCGTATTTTCCGTTCAATTTGAGTTGAGCTGATGTGAATTATGGTCGACTCAAGGGGTACAGATTTATGGGCCTTTACAATGCCACTTTATGGTCACTCAAGGCATAGTCCTTAGACATGTCATTTCAAATAAAGGCATTGAGGTGGATAAAGCGAAAATCGATGTCATTGCAAATCTACCCGTTCCCAAATCCGTTAAAGACATTTGCTCTTTCTCAGGCCATGTCGGTTTTTATCGACGCTTTGTAAAATATTTTAGCAAGACTGCTCGACCTCTTACGACCCTTCTTGGAAAAGACGTTCCATTTGACTTTAACTCTGATTGTATCTCTGCTTTTGAACGTCTCGAAAACGAACTTGCTTCTACTCCTGTAATTTGCTCACCGAATTGGGACCTTCGATTTGAAATAATGTGTGAGACTTCTAACTTTGCAGTTGGTGCCGTCTTAGGACAACGCATCAACAAAATTCTTCACGTTATCTACTACGCTAGTATGACTCTGAACGATGCTCAACTTAACTACACAACCACAGAAAAAGAGCTTCTAGCGTAGTTTTCGCACTTGAAAAATTCTGACAATATTTGATAGGCTCACACATCACTGTTTTCATGGATCATTCCACTCTTCGATATCTTTTCTCTAAAAAGGATGCTAAGTCTCGCTTAATTCGTTGGATCCTTTTACTATAAGAATTTTTTCTTACAATCAAGGACAAAAGAGGATCCAACAGTATCATAGCCAATCGCTTGTCTCATCTTCACAACGCACCATCGCCTTTACCAATCAATGAAAACTTTCCCGACGAAAAACTTCTTTCTGTCTCTGTCGATCCGTGGTATGCTGACATAGTGAACTAGTTAGTCACTAAAGAAACGCCTTCATTTTGGTCGAAACAAGACAAATATAAATTCCTTTCCCAAGTCAAGTAGTTCTATTGGGATGATCCGTACTTGTTTAAGTACTGTTCCGACCAAATCATTCGATGTTGCATCTCGGATAATGAAATAAGGAGTGTTCTTTCGTTTTGCCACGATCAAGCGTGTGGTGGACATTTCGGTCCTCGAAAAACTGCTGAAAAGGTGCTTCAGTGTGGTTTCTATTGGCCTACTCTTTTAAAAGACTCATTCGAATTTTGCAAAACTTGCGATCATTGCCAAATGCTAGGAAGAATTTCTCAACAAAATTTGATGCCTCTAAACATAAGTGTGTGTGGAGGGGGAGTCTCATCTTCATTTTTTAATTTTCATGGCATTTTTGAATTTTCATTTTCTTTTCAAAACTCAAAATTTCTATAAAAAAAAGAAAAAAAATCTCAAAATTTCTAGATCTCAAAAATATTTTCTTTTTTGCATTTTGATTTATTTTGAAGAAACAGTATAGGATAAGTATAAGTTTTGGTTATTAAATTGAAATTTTTGATAATTTATTAGTCTTAACAAAAATAAAAATAAAGTTTGATTATAAGTAACGATGATTTAACTAGTATATATGAAGGTTCATGGGTGATAAGTATGAAGTAATCCTAATCGAAATCTTTATTTAATAAGTGGTTGATTTAAAGTAAAGGCGGTAACATTTTAAATCTTTTAAGTTAAGTAATGCCAAGATAATATTGTAAAACTCTCTCTTTAAAAAAAAGAAAAAAAATATTTTTTGTATATACGTATATATTTTATTAACACCTAGAGTCATGTGTTCATACGCAAGTGTGTACACTCGCCATGCTCTATACCCTTCTCACATAAGCCCGAAAGGCAGTGCATGATTGGTATATCTGACCTCAGTTTATCTGAGTTAGGTGTATGTATATAAAAAAATTCTTTCACTAATAATGCCTACAGTCGATAGGTGTACATACTTGTGTGTACACTTGCCATGCACTATATTCCCCTCACGTAAGCCCGAAAGGCAGTGCATGGTTGATATATCTAGCCTCAGTTTATCTGAGTTAGGCATTTGTAAATATTGTTAATATCAATAAAATTTTCAAAAAATAGAGAGAGCAAGCAATTGAAATCCAAGCACTATTTTGACTTATGTGGTCTGACTTGTTATTCAAAAGAAATGAAAACACCACTTTGAAAAACTTTGATATTGAACCAAGGATCTATTTCATAGTTGCACTATGTTATCAACCGAAACAACTAGCCAAACTAGAGTCTAATTGTGATGATTACTTAATTTTTGTTTGAAGTTTGATGATTAAAGGACTTAAGTTTCTTGATAGTGACCAGAACTTATATTTAACTTATTCGTGTTGATTTGAAAGTAAATTCTTCATTCGTAAATATTTTCAAAAAACTTGCATCTATCTCTTTGTGAATAAATCTTGCATTTAGGAATTTCTCATGTTGCATTTGGATTTTGTGGGTAGTATCCGCTGAAAACCCTCACAAGACAACACTCGTCCTACTAGGGACACCTAGAGGTTTAACGGCTTGTTGCATACTCTCAATGCAATCGTGTTTCCTACGAAAATGGATTTATCTTAGGTTTTCTTTGTTCGAGTACGAATAAAAATATAAGTGTGGGGGTATTTGATGTGCATGTAAATGTGCATATATTTACAACCGTATTTAATCTATTTTTATTTAAATAAATGTCATAATTGGGTATTTTTACATGTTTAAAATCAAATTTCAAATATGCTTTCAAGTCATCATTCATACATCAATGTGGGGGTAAAATAGTAATTTTGTGCATGAATTAATTTTGAGAATATTTCTTTGCACATTTTTTTTAATTTTAGGAATTTGTGGACGGAAATATAAAGGCGTCTCATGGAAATATGCATGCACAAGGATGGAAATAAAGGAATGAAGATGGAAATAATTCAAACTCATGCATCATGGAGGACCCCACCTACCCACTTACCTTAATCTACAATTAGAAGCTAATGCACAAGTTAGTGAAGGTTAAAGTTTCATGCATACTTGATGATGGATTAATTAGAGACTAATGATTACTTGGTGGCCACACTTCCTAAGGAGTATTTTGGGAAGCCCTCTAAAATATGGATTAGGGTTTTGTGCATGTATAAATAGCCTTCTTATGTTCATGTAATGGATTTTTTTAATTAATTATCATTAGAATGCAAGTTGTAGCTTCAAATCAAATGAGAAATAAAATGGCATCCTAAGCCTCTTCCTTTTTCAACATGCTCTTTTATTTTGTGTTCATTTTTATTTACATGCTTTCTTCGTTCTATTGTTAGTAGATTAGCTTCCTCTTTTAAGCACTTAGTTTAATTTTATTTTTATGCAAGTAGCTTAGTTTTTTTTTCTATTTTCCTTAGCTCTTACTTTCTTTGCTTTTGTTTAAACGTTGAAATTTACATGTGTTGATATGATAATACAAATGAGTAGCTAAACCCCTTCAATTTAGAGGCAATGAAGCTCTCTAAAATTATGTAAATTCAACGTAATTTGTGATTTATGGTCTCTTTCATGCTTCATGAAAAGTGAATGTTGATGTAAGTTTATAAAAATAAGTTTGATTGCCTATGTTGTATTTGCAAATAGACTATTCTTACTCAAATATAAACACAATTTACATCATCATTTTACTAATTGGTTTTTGATTTTGAAATTAAAGTAGAATTAAAATTTGATGATCTATGTAACTAAATACAATAGTAAATAGATCATACTTAAAATAGATTTTGCTTTGAATTCATTTTCACGAGAATTGATAAGTGGTTTTATGTGTTGTATTATAGTTTGATGGTTTAAGTTATGTTAATTAATAACATAAATAAACCATACTTATGATAAATACATCACCAATTCAATTTAAGATCAAAATAGCAATCATAGATTATTTTTGTGTTGATTTACAAAAATATGAGAGTGGATTTGCCTCTAAATTGTTTTCTAATCTCATATTTTCAATCACCTTTGTTCTAGCTTTTTGTTTTACATTTTTAGCTAATCATAACTTCAAATCTTGGTTTAATTTGATTGAATATGAATTTCAAAATCATTTTCAATTCCCTGCGGATCGAACCGTATTCACCACGTAATAGGATTGTACGTCGTGCGCTTATGGCATATTTTTATTTAAATTTTTTTAGCTATTTTCTAAACCGATAGAAAATTAGTCGTTAAACAGTTTCTCATATCATTTTATCTTATAATTATTTGAAAACATCATGTTTCAAAGCTACTGTTTTTTCCAAGCCAATTAATAATGGATGATGTTAAAAAGTGTACTAATGTAATTCTTGGTCTATTATTCCTTTAAAATACACTTGGACAATTTCAATTCAACAACAATTTCACTATACAAAATTTGTAATACCATTATCATATAGAATCGTGTACATATTCAAATTTATATGTTAAAAGTATGATAAACCCTTTCGAACTTATGTCTCTTGCATTCCAAAATTAATGCGCATGCTTAATATATAATTCCTATCAAGTAAGGAATACCGATAACTGGTGTTGGTATTTGCTGAATAAAAATATTATGCCCAAAAAAAATAAGTTATACTTTATCTGGTTCATAATTAATAAAAATATGTTTAACCAAGTAACGTTTTATACCATATTTTGAAATCCCTGCGTGTGTCGTACGGGTTCGTACTTTAAATAAAATATTTATAAGCTCTCTTTTGAACATAGCCAAAAAAGTTAGGGTAGAGACCTAATTTTAAGGCATAATTGCTTAATTTAAGTTAGAAATTTATAACAAATATTATTGGTATTGTTTGTTTGATTCATGCATTTCATTGCTGCACACTACAGAAACAATATAAATTTAACGTTGGGTATCTATTCATCAACACTAACATGTGATGAAGTCATTTTTTACAAACTAAGAGATATGGCTTTAAAGTTTTAGCACTATAGGGAATATGAATACATTTACTTTCATTCCAGTTTTTCATTGCTAAAATCTATTCACTCGATTAAATACTAATAGCCTAACAACTTATACTCACAACCATAGTTTCTAATGTTTCCTGCTAATGGCATTGCTTGGAATCCATATCAATTTGATTATCGGTCTTTTGTACTATGATCTACACACAATCATTTTAGTATCATGATATTTGGAACCCGACTCGGATTTGTTGTGACGAAAAAAAGTTAACTTATCCTAAAATTATAACTATGGTTACTACTACTCAGTAAATAAATGTATCCTTTTCCTTTAATTGCTATAGTTTAATTTTATTATTCATCAATTACCTTAAATTGATTCTATCATTTTTGTAGTATGGCTAAAAGCACTGCATATTCTGATCCATAACAGTTTGAGGTTCAAAATTTTGAGTACACTGGTAATTAAAAATGTAATTCTTTTATTTACATTTTTTGAATTTATTAGGTTGTATGATAACTACTAGGTGCATTATCCACAATTGCTCATGAGTCCTAACTAATATTACTATCTTTGGATTAATGTCCTAAAACATTGACAACATAACACAAATATTGATTCCCAGTTTACAACTCTGCCAACAACGTTTTTTTAATGTTCAATAAAATACATAATAATATATTTTCGGCACTATATCTAAAAATTATAACAAGATTTATTAAGTCAACTATTATAACAACCTTTCATGACTGATGCTATTTTACAAGAAAAAACATAAACAGTGGGCAACCACGATGGCATAAGCAACTCTACACAATAATTCTTTTTGTTTTCAAACAATATTGTTCATCCATATTCTCAAACCATATGGTGTCTAGCTATTGATCTAGTTTGGTAAGTTCTGTCCATCATATCAACTGTTCTCAAACCAGATGTTTCAAAATGTGCAATAATGTCCATCATATCAAATCTTTTATACATTTATTTGTCATTTTTATTCAAATTAATTTTTTCCTCGGTACTACTGCCAATGGTCAGTTCTGTCATATCTAATACACCTTTCCATGGCTTGCTTTCTTTTAAGAATACATTAATTAGTTAACTATTATTATTTTTTGATTGTTGTTGCTATTTCTTCTGATATTTAGAATGGTTAATTTTTAACCTAGACACGTCTTCTTGATCTTCATCTTATAACTTCGCAGCGTTATCCATATTTCAAAATCTTACAAGTTTGACAGTTTGGTTGGATTTGTTTCATCTCTATTTCATAATAGGGTAGACTATAGTTATTACTTCTCCGATAGAGAAAAACAAAATTTTGTTCAGTCTCCTTGGTAACTTACTTTTTCAATTTAACAAAAATTTCAATGGTGCACATTAATTAAAGTATGCTTCCATTTAATAAGTCCAAAAATGTTAATAGCAACTAATAGTACATTTAGTTGGTTGTTAAATTTGTATATTTAAGGCTTATGTTCTCGCATCAGCCTATAGCACATTTTTCAGAAAAATGTGCGGAAGTTATAAAAAGGACCGAAAATATATGATTGCAGTCTTGGAAGTAGATACCATCTATTCCAAATCAAAAATAGTCATATATGTACAAAACTATAACCATATATTCAGTTAAAGTTGGTGCTAGATTTGTTGCACTATGACTTTATGCAAAATCAGTCAATCTTTTATATCAGCATGTAAAGTTAGGGTTCGGTTTAGAGTCAAATTATTAATTTCCCATGTAAACATCACATAATATCTGTTTACCAAAACTATAAATTGTTCATATATAACCAACAAAACCACATGTTTAGTAATATGAACTGAGTGCTAAATGAACAATATATGCCTGTTTTGTTTTGTCATCATGTAGTATCAGTTTGCATGAATTATTAGCATATATAATGCACATGGTTGTAAGTAGTACAAACCAATGTAGCATAACAAGGATCATCCCCATTATTGGTGCCCATAACACACACACACACACACACACACACACATATATATATGACTGAATTCATGTTTGATTACAACTATTTTATAAAACACTATATGCATATAATGTGATAAGCGAGAAACTTGACCAACACTTTATTTGTGCTAGAAATTCATTTAAATTTTTTCTATATGGAAATCATTACGAATACTTATTATAAAGCTATTATGTTACTCAATATAACAAATTTTCAAAATAATCCATGTGCGTAGCACGGGTTCGCGCTCGTTATTCATAGATAGGTTGCTTGATGATGAGTGTTTCTACAAATCTGACCACTAATTTCAAAGAGAATAGGTCTGGGTATGGCTTGAAATCTTTCTAGGATCATGGATAGTGGTACTATAGATCATGTAGTTTATTCCTTAAAATTACTACAAATATACAAACATCACGACATTTTCAGTTTCATTACCAAATGGTCAAAATGCAAACACAAATACAGTAGGCACATTAAATTCAAATTCAAATTCACACATAAAGCTCTCTAATGTGTTTTATATTCATTCTTTATTCGTAAATTTACTTTGTGTAAGCAAAATGACCAAGGCATTGAATGTTCAATCGCTTTCTTTCCTAACACTCGCATTTTACACTACTTGGCAACTAAGAAGATGATTGATTTGACGAGGCAATAATGGTCTCCATATTCTTTCTGCTCCAACAAATAATGCCCACATTTCCAGTTAATAATGTGACCAATCATCTCAACCTTTGGCATCAAAGACTAGACCATCACTCTCATTTGTCTATGAAGTTTCTAATTTATTCTAACTATAGTAATAATCATGATTTTATTAATTTTTGCAATATATGACCATTGGAAAAAAAACCGTACTTCCATTTGGTTCTGGTTCCATTAATACTAAGCATGCATTTGATTCAATTTATGTTGATGCTTGGGATGCTTTCTACGTAAATTCTCTTACATGAAAATTTCATTTACTTACCATCGTTGACGATTTTACTTATTATACATGGATTTTTTTATGCATCACAAATCTGAAACACAAAGTTTGTTTAGAAAGTTTTTTCTTCTACAAAAACATAGTTTTTGTAGAATATGCTAGTATATGATTTTTGTTTGATGATAATAAACATATATATATTCGTTTAAATGTATTTGTTGTTGTACTATTTTATTTTTCACATAATTAAATAAATATTTGTTGAATAAAATAAATAACCCAGAATTCATATTCAAACAAATATTTTATTACAAATTCAAATAGTACAAATTTGAACTCACGCTACATTTTCACATTTTCAATTACAATACAATTTCAATTACAACACAATTTTCAATTTACAATTTTCACCTCACTACATATTCACTCTCACTCATGTTTGATCTTCAACTCTGGTCCAGTCTGAATCCAGCATCTAAGCTATCTGCAAAATAAACACTGACATAGTAAAATTGAAAAAGAAAATATTTTGCAGTGCATAATAAAGTGTGTGTTTTGAAAATATTGTTTGCCTCAATTATTTGGGTTGTTCGTCATCATTTATTTTGAATTCATCTTATACGAACAGCTTGTAACATGCATAGTGTATCACTGTACATGTCACAAGGCTGTGCACACCGATATACACTTGCGTGATAAAATTACAGGGACAGGTGAGCACAAGGTCAAACCCAACCAAATGGTGGATTCAACTCAGACCAGACCCCAAGTACAAAGCAGCAGGCCTAGACTACAAGACCACATGACAATGTAGCCTAGACTCAGTTCAACAAACTTGACTCATGTGCACCAAACATATGCAACAAAGTGGACAGTGCAACCAAGTGCACAAATCAAAGCGACAAACATATGAAAGTGAGGAGACAACAACAAAGAGGCCAGCAAATCAGTACAATTGAGCTCGAAGTAAATGAAGACCAAACATGAGTGTCAACCAACACAACATACAATAACCCAGATCAATGAAGATATGAAACCACACACACACACACATGGATGCAAAGCAATCACAGTTTTAAACTGAAGTGAACCAGACCAAGATCCAGACCACAATGCATTCAATCAGACTTCAAACATACAAACCAAAACTCCATGATGCATTAACACATACTGATTTATACATATGCATATGGTCAGATACAAGGCAGTATATGAAGCAACTCAACAAACCAGTGGAGCATGACTTCAACATGAAACCAGACCACTACAAAATGCACAACAAGTCCAGCTACAACATGAACTAGCACAGTATACATATGCATATAGACAGAGCAATAGTGGTACAAACTGTGCGTACAAGCAAACAAATGGTCAGATGCAAAGCAATAGAGCAACAAGTAAATGGCATGAACAAATGCATTCACATGGGTCAGCAAGCTTAAACAGTCTCACCAAAACACATATATACATACATATATGTATGAAGACAACATACCATCAAAACTGCATGAACACAGAGACAGGCATGGCCAAATAAGATGAACTCAACAAGCAAATGGGTCAAAGAAAACATTCAGGCATGAACTCAATGAAGCAGTGGACTAACTGGCCAGAGCTACAAACTTATATATATGCATGTATGCAATTATATACATGCACATAATAGCACAAGTATGTTGGCAACAGGATAACTCGGCTAACAGGTTACAAATGCACAAGAACCAGGATCACAAACTCGAGGAAATCAAAATTACAAATGCAGAATGAATGAATACAGGTTCAGGTAAACCAGAAAATACAAAACGCAACATGGAAGAAAATCAAACTTGATGAGTAGCAGTTTCAAACAAAGTCAAGGAGCAGTTTCAACAATGAAATGTCAGTAAAGTAGCAGTGTTTAAAGAAAGAAAATTAAATATTTCAGTAGCAGTTCAAAAATTGCAGTGAAGTCAATCAACATGATGAACAAGTATCATTGGTCAAGAAATAAAGAAAATCAAGCCGTAGAAAATTATCAGATGCAAGATGAAAGTACACGAATCCAACAAATCAGGAGTTGAACAAGTCGAAGTCAAGTTTTATCTCAAAGTCAAAAAATTCAAAATGCTAAAGTCGTAGGAGCAAAAGAAGGAACCGATTCAAGGAAATTCAAGCAACATCAACTAAGAACAAGTCAGTATAATCACCATCGTTCAAGCGCAAAGCAACGCAAGAGATAAATTCACGAAAAATTCAAACTCAAAAATACGAACGAAAATATAGGATGCTCGATCCCTATTTAACCCAAATACATCATCGGCATTTTATGATTCGAGTTCGAGACAAAAATCCAGAGCATACTTTTAAATCGAAAACAAATTTGTAACTCGAATCAAAGTCGAGAATTAAAAGGGGCAAAATTCACGTACCAACTCAGAGCATCGATTCGATCTCGACTTAATTTAAGTAGCCGTGAACAAGTTAATCGATCAGAGAAGCATCGAACTGAATTGAGAGCACCAACGTGATGCCCCACCTCTATACTCACACTAGCCAAGGACACTACAGGGTAATGCCTTCAACTAGCACGAAGAATAAGGCTGTTGAGGAGCAACCATCTGTGTAATTGCTTTGTGCGAGTACCGATATGTCAGATAATATGACTTACATTTCATTTCAAGAGGAAATCTGACATATCAAATCAAACTCAAAGCTACCACTCAGTGGCTAAGTGGCCTTCGGAAACAAAAATAGAAATAAACATAACACAAATCAGTCATAGACATTCATATCACAAGGGCGGAAACAGATATGAATATATAACACAAAGAAGTGTACATCAGAGTAGTGGTCAAATAAGATCCACAATCATCACAAAAGAATAGATACAAGTGCTAGACAAAAGAATATGTATACATCAGGGAGTCTCTATCTCAAATGTATAACAACAAAAACTACCAATCTAATGTAGTTATACAGAAATCAGAAGTTGATCCCAGATAAGGAGTCAAGCAGAAGCACCTGTAACATCTCGGTCTGACCCGAGTATTATTTAAGAAGAAAATAATAAGCGGATCAGTCTAGCTATAATTATCATATATAAAATGAGATATGAGTAGAGATATAACAAAAACGTATGATAACAATAATGTCAAACTGTGACAAATATACTTTAAACAACAACAAAATCATATAATATCTCAAGAATCTCAAAGCACCAAAAAGAATGTCGTATTCTTTATTTTATTCACCAAACCCCAAATATTGACAAACATATCATTGCCAATCACAAAAAAGGAGGTGAAACACAAATTCTAAAAATCATCAACTAGAAATCCAGAAATCACAAAGGGGGGAGGCCTATCACAAACGGGAGCATGAAAACTCACCAACATGTGTATCACAAACAGAACGCTATTCCATGGTCGCTAACCATCAATTTTGAGCCAAAGCTCCACAAACGGCCCGTAGACCACGGGTCGCTACCCTGCCAAATTGAACCGAAGTTCCACAAATGGGGTTTTTAGACCCCATACAAACAAATATACATCGCACATCGCTAGTCTAAATCACAAAATGATCACCATTGATCAATAAGAAGTGTCGATTACACTAATATAGTAAATAGACGAGTTTATCTTCATGTACCATAACCACTAGCTTAACTTAAATATTTACAAACAAATTGTTGATTTCCACTAGAAAATTGTCACAAGAGTTCAATCGAACAAATCTAAGAATTAACCGACAAAGTAAACGCAAGCGTTTCATACCACTTGTTTTGCTAAGCCGTTTAATTAGATTTCTCATACGAATGAGGTAAAGGCTTATATATACTAATAGATTAGAAAACAGATTTATAAACGAGCTTTGTATTAAAAATAACGTTGAAATCGGTTTTGTGAAAGAGTTTGAATATTTACTACTAGTATAGAAACCTTTGTATTTTAAAGTGACAAGTCACAGAAATGATTATAGAAACAATCAATCACCAAAATCCACATTCGAAGACGTGAATCAAATCCATAAAAATCGATACCGAATCCATCAAAATGGATATTCCCAAAAATCCCGAAAAAGAAGTTATCAAAGTCAACAAAGGTGATAACAACAAATTGGAGAAACAAGAATCGATTAAAAATTGGAAACTCAAACACAAAAGGAAAAATAGGCAGAGACAATAGATTCAGTCGACTGGACGAGGGTGGTCAATCGACTGACACAAATCCTGGAAACTTTCTGTTTCCAGGTTTAGTCGACTGAACCTGGGTGATCAGTCGACTAAATCATGCCTGGAAACTTTCGGTTTCCAGGCTCAGTCGACTGACCAAGAGTGGTCAGTCGACTGATACTGGCCCAGGAAATTTCCTGGGTTCGGTTCAGTCGACCGAACCTCTAGTTCAGTCGACTGAACTGGAAATTCCAGTATTCTCAGCCTAGCCCCCAAGGGGCAAAATCCCAAACAATTTGCGATCGGTCGAGCGATGGGCGCTAGGGGTTTGCGCCAATCGGCAACCCAGCCCAATAGGCTCTTCGATACGCCACCAAAAGCATGATCAAACATCAAAGCTAAGATTTTTAAAGATTTAACTTCAAAACGCCAAAAATTGGAATATTCGTAAAACCAATTCAATCCAAAGCAAATGGACAAGAAATAGATGTTAGGAATCACTACCTAACAACTATCAAAGATATAGACATAGATGTGAGTTCAAAAACTCACCTTTAAACCCAAAAACGATGAAGGAGAAGCTTGAAAGCAAAGGAAGACCAACTACTCTTCAACTTCAACTCTAGAAACTCCAATCTAAGTCTAGAAGCAATAATTTCTCAAATTAGGTTATAGGAAATTTCTGAAATTGGAGAGAGATTGAGATGGAGAAGAAGAAGGAGATGCTTACCTAAGCTTCTCTTTGATTTTTGGAGCTAGAACTTGAATTTGCAAAGAAACCAGGGCTTAGGATTTTCTAATCACTTTTCTCTTCCCTCATTTTTCTAAAGCTTGAAGTGTTAGGAAATATTAGAATGAATGAAGAGAGGGGGAGGAGTTAGGATATAAGGTGAGTTGGGTTAGTGGGCTGAAACCCAAACCTAAGCCCAAAGCCCTAAGTGAAAATGTCAAAATTCTACTCAACTCCAAACATATCGATGTTTATACTCAAAATGGTTGCAAACGCCATTTTGGACTCAATGGAAGTGGTCTCGAGTCCCAATTCGAGTGTTTTCAATTAGTGACATTTCGGACTTGAATCCGACTAACGATGCTATATTTAAATAAAACATTTAAATATACAATCGTAAAATATGCGGGTTGTTACAGACTCCCCTCCTTAAATAAATTGCGTCCTCGCAATCTTTAAGAAATAAAGAAATAAAAAGTAACAACCAAAAAGCATATCAACACAAAAGATAATTAGAAATAAGAAGTTCACCTCAAAGAGCTTGAGAGAGTATGTCCGGATGTGTTCGCTCGATGAATTCTCTGGATTCCCAAGAGCAATCCTTAGGATTTGTGGACCATTGAACTTTCACAAGAGGAACATCTTTATTTCGAAGGCGTTTCACCTTCGTAGCAATGATACAAATAGGATGTTGCTCATCAGTCAAATTAGGCGAAACTTCAATTTCTTCAATAACACCGGGCTCAAGAACATAATCGGAATCTCGAAGGCATTTCCGTAATTGAGAGACGTGGAATACGTCATGAAGAGCAGAAAACTGAGCCGGTAATAAAAGGCGATAAGCAACGGAACCAATACGTTCGGTGATGGGAAATGGGCCAATATATCGAGGTGCTAATTTTCCCGATCGACTGAAATGCACAACACCCTTCATAGGTGAAACACGAATGAACACAAAATCTCCCAGAGAAAATTCTAATTTCCTTCTTCGATTATCGGCATAGAATTTTTGCCTACTTTGAGCTTCTTTCATCCTATGACGAACAAGGTCAATCTTTTCTGTGGCATCCCGAATAAAATCTGGACCTAAAACCAGTTTCTCATCGGCTTCAAGCCAACACGAAGGAGATCGGCATGGCCTTCCGTAAAGTGCCTCGAAAGGTGCCATACCAATACTAGATTGGAAGCTATTGTTATAAGAAAACTCAACAAGAGAGATATGATCTTCCCAACTTCCACCAAAATCAAGAACACATGCACGAAGAAGATCTTCAAGAGTTTGATTCACATGCTCGGTTTATCCATCGGACTGATGATGATAAGTGGTGCTAAAATTAAGCTTCGCTCCCAAAGCTTTTTGAAGACCTTTCCAAAATCCACTAGTAAACAATGGATCACGATCGCTAACAATAGAAGTAGGAACTCCATGCAATTTAACAATTTCCTTGACAAAGAGTTTAGCCAAAATAGGTACGGTCCGATTGGACCGAACAGGAATAAAATGGGCGGATTTTGTAAGCCTATCTACTATTACCCATAGGCTATCATGACCCGAGCAAGAACGGGGAAGACCGTCAATAAAGTCCATGGAAATCTGATCCCACTTCCATATTGGAATTTCCAAAGGTTGCAATAACCCACCGGGCCTTTGATGTTCGACCTTAACGAGTTGGCAAGTCATGCAACGCTTAATAAAGTTAGCAATATCATATTTCATTCCATCCTAATAATAAAGCCGCTTCATATCCGCGTACATTTTACTACTACTGGGATGAATGGTAAATTTAGAACGATGAGAATCTTCTAAAATGTCTTTACGAAGATCAATAATATCTGGCACAATAAGTATACCAAATTTTCGAATACCGCCACGAGCATCAATATAAAAGTCTTTAAAACCTTCAATATCAATTTTATCCCTACAACTTTGGCTAAGAAGAACCAATTCGGGATCATGCTTTTGAGCTTCAAGAATGCGGTCTAAAAGAGAAGGATGAGCCTCAAGGCTACATAAAACAAGGAATGAACATGAATTGGATTCACGATCTCGAATCTCATAAGTGGATAAAGCCTCGAGATCATTCCATTCGGATATCATAATGGAAACAACCGCTTGTTGCTTACGACTAAGTGCATCGGCAACAAGATTTCCCTTTCCGGGACTATAGAGAATATCAAAATCATAAGATGCAAGGAACTCAAGCAAACATTGTTGACGCAAATTAAGTTTCTTTTGAGAAAATAAATACTTCAATGATTTATGATCGGTGCAGAGAACAAACTTCTCCCCCAAAAGATAATGGCGCCAAATTCTAAGGGTGAAAACAATAGCCACGAGCTCTAAATCATGAGTGGCATATCTAGTCTCGGCAGTCTTTAATTTCCTAGAAGCATAAGCGATAACACGTTCCTTTTGCATAAGAACGGCTCCCAAACCAACACGACTAGCATCAGTATAAACAATAAAGTCTTGGTTCCCATTGGGAATCACAAGAATAGGAGCATCAGAAAGGAGTTCTTTTAATTTTTGAAATGAAGCTTCACATTTATCTGACCAAATGTATTTAACTCCCTTTTTTTGTCAAACTAGTAAGAGGCACGAAAATTTTAGAAAATTCTTTTATGAAATGACGGTAATAACCTGCCAATCCGAGAAAGCTACGAATTTCCGTCACACTCTCCGGTCTCTTCCAATTTTGAATTGCTTCAATCTTTGAAGGATCCACGAAAATTCCGGATTCAGAAATAATATGTCCCAAAAATTTCACACGAGATTGCCAAAAGTGGCATTTAGAAATTTTTGCTTTCAATTGGTTGCTCCTAAGAGTTTCCAACACAATCCGAAGATGATTTTCATGCTCTTCCTCGGTTTTAGAATAAACAAGAATATCATCTATAAAGATGAGAACAAATCGATCGAGGAAGTCTTTGAAAACTCGATTCATAAGGTCGACGAAATAAGCTGGAGCATTTGTCAAACCAAATGGCATAACAAGCCATTCATAAGATCCATAACGAGTACAGAATGATGTTAAAGGAATGCTATCCTCTGTAATACAGAGCTAATGAAAACCGGTTGCTAAGTCTAACTGTGAAAAGACTTTAGCACCACTAAGCCGGTCGAATAAATCATCAATCCGAGGTAAGAGATATTTATTCTTGATGGTGAGATCATTAAGTTTGCGGTAGTCAATGCAAATCCTAAGTGTACCATCAGATTTCTTCACAAAAATAGCCGAAGCTCCCCATGGAAAGGAACTAGAACAAACAAACTGTTTTGCTTCTAATTCAGATAATTGTTTACGCATCTCCTCATTTTCCTTATTGGACATACGATAAGGAGGACGAGTAATAGGTAGAGCTCTAGGGATTAGATTAATTCTGAACTCAATTGCTCGCTTAGGTGGTAATCCTAAAACGGGCTCAAATATGTCGGGAAATTCACAAACAATGTGAATGAGAGAAATGACATCTTCCTCATCATCATTATCGTCATCATGAGGATTTAGAGAATACAAGGATGCTTTCGAATTGGAATCTGAATCTTTCAGAACAAGAGAAATCTGCTTAACAGATTGAGGATGTCGAAGATATATAGTCCGCTCAGGACATAGGATATGGACTTCATAACGATTAAGCCAATCCATTCCCAAAATCATTCCGAAACCTAAATAACGCATAACATGCAACCTGAGATATGGTAGAAAAATGGGGTTATGGTGAAGAGAATCGGCACGGAAAGAGTAATCACATAAAATAATTTTGACATCCTTACAAAGTAAACTGAGTGTTGCGGATCCACCAACCGGATTCGCAATCCTTAATGAAGTCATCAAGCCAATAACATTTGAAGACAAAGTATCAACAAGTTCTTTTGATATAAAAGAGTGAGATGCACCCGTATCAAAAAGAACTCGAATAGGAAGATCACGAAATATAATAATGCCATCAAGGATAGAATGAGAAATACCTTGACCACGAGAAGTTTTAGCAGGGGCTTGTAGAACATTTAGCTTTCCCTCCTTGCCTTGAAATTTGGGACACGAAGGTATATTGTGACCCGAACTCTTGCAATAGCGGCAAGAAAGAGACTTCGGACACTTGGTTGCATAATGGTCCTTAGAACCACAATTGTAACATTCTCCACGACGAGAGTTAGGAGTATTTGCTACCGAAGTTGTTTGCTTCCCTTTCTTGTTGGGATTAGGCTTGAATTTAAATGGTCTCTTCTTGTTGATGTTTGGTTTGATCTTAGCATCACTATCTTTATCAGCCTCTTCGAGTCGAAGAGCAGTATCAACAAGCTGATCAAAGGAAACTTCTAATTTCAGAAGTAATGGCTTTTTAAGGTTTTTGTTCAACCCATAAACAAATCTCTGATTTTTCTTCAATGGGGTATTAATATACTCGACCCCATATTTAGATAGAGATTCGAAAGAAGCGACGTAATCCGTCACAGAAGATTCACCTTGAACAAGGTCTATGAAGCGTCGGGCTAAAGATACTTTTTCAGCCTCTGGCACAAATTTTAACTCGAATCTTTCCTGGAATTGCTCCCAAGTAAGATCCGCTTCACTAATTTCAGAGATCAAAAGCTCGTACCAGTCTAATGCTCTTTCTTGGAGCATGCTAGAAGCCACTTGGACTCGATGGAGATCATTAAGATTCATGTGAGAAAAGATGTGGTCGCATGTTCGAAGCCAAGCCTAAACTTCTATAACGCTCTCGGAACCTTTGAATGGCTTTCCACCCAAACTGGTGTAATCACTGCACAAGCGTGCAAACCCAGATTTAGGATGGGTGGGCTCTGGAGTCGGTCCGATAGCTTGAGCATTCCTTACAAGATCTAGAAGTTGCTGAGCAGACATAAATACTCCATCCTGGGGAGTAGCACTAGATTGACCGGCGTTGGGACGGCCTGGTCTAACCATTTCTCTTCTTTAAGAAAGAAAGAAAGAAGAGGAAAAAGGTTAATCTCAGAATGAATATCAAACAAACTTGATTGATAAAACAAGGCATCATAAAAGAAATAGGATAGAACGGTACGAAGACTCGAATTAAATCCTATGGCACGATTCCTAAGAAAGACTTAGGACAATGATCCTTGCTAGATTATTCTATATTGTTCCGAAGTTTGGCTTTGATGCCAAGCTGTGACGCCCCACCTCTATACTCACACTAGCCAAGGACACTACGGGGTAATTCCGTCGACTAGCACGAAGAATAAGGCTGTTGAGAAGCAACCATCTGTGTAATTGCTTTGTGCGAGTACCCACATGTCAGATAATATGACTTACATTTCGTTTCAAGAGGAAATCCGACATATCAAATACAAATTCAAAGCTACCACTCAGTGGCTAAGTGGCCTTCGGAAACAAATATAGAAATAAACATAACACAAATCAGTCATAGACATTCATATCACAAGGGCGGAAACAGATATGAATATATAATACAAAGAAGTGCACATCAGAGTAGTGGTCAAATAAGATCCACAATCATCACAAAAGAATAGATACAAGTGCTAGACAAAAGAATATGTATACATCAGGGAGTCTCTATCTCAAATGTATAACAACAAAAACTACCAATCTAATGTAGTTATACAAAAGTCAGAAGTTGATCCCAGATAAGGAGTCAAGCAGAAGCACCTGTAACATCTCGGTCTGACCCAAGTATTATTTAAGAAGAAAATAATAAGCGGATCAGTCTAGCTATAATTATCATATATAAAATGAGATATGAGTAGAGATATAACAAAAACGTATGATAACAATAATGTCAAAATGTGACAAATATACTTTAAACAACAACAAAATCATACAATATCTCAAGAATCTCAAAGCACCAAAAAGAATGTCATATTCTTTATTTTATTCACCAAACCCCAAATATTGACAAACATATCATTGCCAATCACAAAAAAGGAGGTGAAACACAAATTCTAGAAATCATCAACTAGAAATCCAGAAATCACAAAGGGGGGGAGGCCTATCACAAACGGGAGCATGAAAACTCACCAACACGTGTATCACAAACGGAACGCTATTCCATAGTCGCTAACCATCAATTTTGAGCCGAAGCTCCACAAACGGCCCGAAGACCACGGGTCGCTACCCCGCCAAATTGAACCGAAGTTCCACAAACGGGGTTTTTAGTCCCCATATAAACAACTAGACATCACACATCGCTAGTCTAAATCATAAAATGATCACCATTGATCATTAAGAAGTGTCGATTACACTAAGCTAGTAAATAGATGAGTTTAGCTTCATGTCCCATAACCACTAGCTTAACTTAAATATTTACGAACAAGTCTAAGAATTAACCGACAAAGTAAACGCAAGCGTTTCGTACCACTTGTTTTGCTAAGCCGTTTAATTAGATTTCTCATACGAATGAGGTAATGGCTTGTATATACTAATAGATTAGAAAACGGTTTTATAAACGAGCTTTGTGTTAAAAATATCATTGAAATCGGTTTTGTGAAAGAGTTTGAATATTTACTACTAGTATAGAAACCTTTGTATTTTAAAGTGACAAGTCACAGAAATGATTGTAGAAACAATCAATCACCAAAATCCACATTCGATGATGTGAATCAAATCCATAAAAATCGATACAGAATCCATCAAAATGGATATTCCCAAAAATCCCGAAAAAGAAGTTATCAAAGTCAACAAAGGTGATAACACCAAATTGGAGAAACAAGAATCGATTAAAAATTGGAAACTCAAACACAAAAGGCAAAATAGGCAGAGACAGCAGATTCAGTCGACTGGACCAAGGTGGTCAGTCGATTGAACCTGGGTGATCAGTCGACTGAATCATGCCTGGAAACTTTCGGTTTCCAGGCTCAATCGACTGACCAAGAGTGGTCAGTCGACTGATACTGGCCCAGGAAATTTCCTGGGTTCGGTTCAGTCGACCGACCCTCTAGTTCAGTCGACTGAACTGGAAATTCCAGTATTCTCAGCCTAGCCCTCAAGGGGCAAAATCCCAAACAATTTGCGATCGGTCGAGCGATGGGCGCTAGGGGTTTGCGCCAATCGGCAACCCAACCCAATAGGCTCTTCGATACGCCACCAAAAGCATGATCAAACATCAAAGCTAAGATTTTTAAAGATTTAACTTCAAAACGCCAAAAATTGGAATATTCGTAAAACCAATTCAATCCAAAGCAAATGGACAAGAAATAGATGTTAGGAATCACTACCTAACAACTATCAAAGATATAGACATAGATGTGAGTTCAAAAACTCACCTTTAAACCCAAAAACGATGAAGGAGAAGCTTGAAAGCAAAGGAAGACCAACTACTCTTCAACTTCAACTCTAGAAACTCCAATCTAAGTCTAGAAGCAATAATTTCTCAAATTAGGTTATAGGAAATTTCTGAAATTGGAGAGAGATTGAGATGGAGAAGAAGAAGGAGATGCTTACCTAAGCTTCTCTTTGATTTTTGGAGCTAGAACTTGAATTTGCAAAGAAACCAGGGCTTAGGATTTTCTAATCACTTTTCTCTTCCCTCATTTTTCTAAAGCTTGAAGTGTTAGGAAATATTAGAATGAATGAAGAGAGGGGGAGGAGTTAGGATATAAGGTGAGTTGGGTTAGTGGGCTGAAACCCAAACCTAAGCCCAAAGCCCTAAGTGAAAATGTCAAAATTCTACTCAACTCCAAACATATCGATGTTTATACTCAAAATGGTTGCAAACGCCATTTTGGACTCAATGGAAGTGGTCTCGAGTCCCAATTCGAGTGTTTTCAATTAGTGACATTTCGGACTTGAATCCGACTAACGATGGTATATTTAAATAAAACATTTAAATATACAATCGAAAAACATGCGGGTTATTACAACCAGCAACCGATTCGAGCTTCAACCTTTCAAGCGGCGCTTCAAAACAATCAAAGCCCTAATTTTTGAGAGCAAACAAAAGATCGACCGAAGTATACAAAAGAAAGGGAGACGTCCTTATTTCTCTTGTGTTATAAATTATAGTGGGTCGGTCTACATTATTTTATTGTTGGGCTTAAGTTTTATTAAATAGGGTTTTGGTTTTATTTTGTTTAGTTTTTATTTTCAGTTGTAATTTTTCTTTTTTAAACTATGTAAGTTTCTAGTCGTGTGATTAGGTTACGAACTACGGTGGTGTAGTTCGAGAATTCACAACTCAGTGGCTAAGTTGTGGCAGGGTTTTGAGCGTAGAGTTAGGTTAGTCATTAGCGGGTGTCGTAGGTTTATGTGTGTAAGCGTCTAATCACTTAATTTCTAGTAGAAACCTTGGGGGTAGCACGTAAGCAGGGTTTTGCCGAAGCTTGGTAAATTTGTGTCTGATCTCTACTGCATTATTTTCTGCTGCTTTCTTTTATTGTTTTTATTTCCACATTAATTTTTATTACTTTTAGTATCACCCTATTCACGCCCCCCCTCTAGGGTGAAAACGACCCTACAATTTTGTACTCAAATAAAAAAAATTGGGTTGACAATGGAAGTGAATTTCCACCCATGATCAAATTTTCCATTCTCACGTTGTCCAGTTGGATTGTACGTACGTTTTTACACCTCAAAAAAATGGTGTTGTCGAACGCAAACATCAACATATTCTTATTATCGTTGGAGCTTTGCTTTTTCAAGCAAAATTTCCATTCAAGTTCTAGATTTGAAGTGTCCAACATGTTGTATATCCCATTAATCAATTGTCTACACCCTCCTTTTAGAAAGAACACCATTTGAGTTGCTTTATAAGCAAAACCATGCATACGACCATCTCAAAGTTTTTGGTTATTCATGTTTTGCTACAAACATTAAACCTGTTCATGAATCTGACAAACATACTAGAAAATGCATTTTTGTTGGATTTCCTTAGGAACAAAAGGCTTATAAGGTCTATGATTTAGAAACAAAATATATCTTCACTAGTAGAGGTGTAGTCTTTCATGAATCTATTTTTCCTTTTGCTCTCACAAATGATGAAAATCAAACTTCAGTTCTATCATTATCTGATCATACTCACGATTTACATCATGATTTTCCCATACTATAATTATTGCCACTATTAGATCATATTCAAGACTTGCAGCATTCTTCCCATATACCAATGTATAACTTCACCTATATAAATAATGATAGAGTTAAGGGTACGTACTAGGGTCAATTATGTAATTCATTATGTAACTTAACTCTTATAAAAAAAATCTTGTTCAAAATGATGTATGCATCTGGTTTATTTTTCTTTTATATATGTTGTTATATAGAAATATAAATAATCAATTAAATACATTAAACATTTATAAGCAAAAAACCCATAGAAGTATTCTATCGATTGTAGTTAGTTTGTAATCATGAGTATTGAATCAATACATATATACATACATACACACTTACTCTTTAAATGTTCCTAATCAAGATATATCAAAAAATGACATTGATACACTTATTTAGATTAGTGTAGTAACGCTCTTCATATGTTGGACGATTATTTACTCATGATCGTTGGAGGCACCAAAGGGTTACACACTTGTGGTTGTTTGAAATAATCACAAATAAACTCGATGAAAGTCTTATATATGTTAACATAACTAAGTCAAAGTAGATGATCTTAGAGTAATGACGTACAATCAGACTTAAGGATATCGTTGATCTTAAGTAGCTAGGCTATACTTTGACTATGGTTAAATACTTGACATGACGACCTTGTTACGATCATAATTAGGTATACACTGAACTAATTAAAGTGATACACTACCCAATAGAGAATTTGTCTCCTTTGTTATAGAATGTTAATATCACCATAATTGGTAAAAAGTCAAAATCTCTTAAAAGTGTAGAACGATTAATCGAAAATGTTATCGGGTTAAACCAAGGACTTTAAAGTGACCAATGCAATTAAATAAGAATATTAATAGATTTTTCGACCATAAACTTAATTTTATATATCTAATTGATACAGTGATGACGAAAATAATATATATAGAAATTATCATTACTAAGTGAGCTTATTTTGGATCAAAATTTGGATTTTTCCTAAATGGTCTATAAGTATTGAACTAAGCCCGATACCGTGCTTCAGCAAATTCTGTACATGATTCAATATTTAAATTGTTTAAATATTGACTTAAGGTTGAGTTCATATCAGAGAGTCAATACAACCGCGTTGTTAATTATTTCTGAATTCAACTAATGGTAAAATTAATTTAGAAATGTCATAAATTAATAATAAATTAGTATGAACACCGTAGTAATATTTTATGATAATTTTAGTTATTTATTTAAAGCTTAAAATCGATCGGAACGATGTATAAAAGTTGTACATCGAATCGGTTGAATAATTAATCAACTGATTCAAATGGGAGTCAAGGACTTGTTGACCATGCTTAGTCAAGCATAGGGCTGACCATGAATTTTGAATGAGGGAGACTAGGCAAAGTCTTCTAGGGCAAGATGAAAAGGGAAAGAGAAAGGTGTTGATCTCTAACTATAAATAGTCTAGCCTCCGCATCATTTTCTATACATATTTTTGAACATTCTAGCCTCCATTTCTACCATTGGTGATACCTTGCAAACTACCATTGGTGATACCTTGCAAACTGAAGTCGAGGAGATCATGAAGCTCCAAGAGGAAATTTCAGAAAAAACGTGTTAAACTCTTGGCAAAACATCGACGATGAACGGTACCTCTTCTAACTTGTTATTCAATATATATATATATATATATGTGTGTGTGTGTGTGTATGTATGTATGTATGTATTTGTATGTACATATATACACAAATCATATTGTCCCGTCATATCTTAAAAATAATAATTTCCTTATATGTAACGATTCGCATTTTCGACTTCCGAAAATCGACATTAATACATCCACTGTATCAACTGCCGAGCAATCGAATGCCGGAAAACCGAATTGTTATGGTTAAAAAGAAGAGGTAGAAGAAGACAGAAAGAAAGAAAGAAAGAAGAAACAACAGAAACAATATCAGAATCAAACATATCGCAGCGGAACAACATATAATAGATAAATGATATATTTAATTTAATAATTTGTTTACATTAACCATACATATGTTAAAAAATTGTTTTTGGCAATTAATTTGTTTTCCAGATCCATGTTTGTGTGTATGTATATATGTATATGATAGAGTAAGGGGTATTCCCTTGGGGCATTCACGTAATTTGTTACATATATCTAACTCGACAACCAATATTGTTCGAAATAAAAGATGTTTTCTTTCTATTATATACTTGATATAATATGTTATATTAATTAATTATAATTTAATAGAAAATCCATAAATGGTATGCTTTGTGATAATAATTACAATGCGTTGTAACAATGAGTGATAATAAAATAAATATACCATTTTAAATATTCCTAGTCAAGATGTATCGAGACTGAATATCGATGCATTCGTTGAGACCGGCGTACGTAATGCTCTCCAAATTATTAGGCAGTGTATTACTCATGACTGTTAGGGGCACCAAGGGGTTACGTACTAATAGTTATTGGATAACTATGGAATGACTTACTCGATAGTTTTTTATTGGTTAATATAGCTAAGGTCAAACAGAAAATATCGACATGACAATTTTACACAGTTCTCTTGACTTAAGAATACCGTTGATCTTCAATATGGAAGCGCCGCTTTGATTATAGTTAAATCGTGGCACGACATTCATCAACTCGAGTGAAAGCATTGAAAGTGAAAAACTGTTCAAGAGGATTCGTCTCCTTAATTATAAGAGCTTAGTATTAGGTCAACTCAAAGTCAAAATCTCTTACTAGAGCAGTCGGTTAATAATAATTATTTTATTGAACCAAGGACTTTGTTTTTGGATTATAGAGTTGAATATGAACAATATTGGAATTTTGACCATTACCAAATACCATAAGTCCAAAGTGATATTGTTTTGACAAAGATAATTGGTGTAAATAATCGTCACTACCGGGTAATGCTTAACAAAGTAAAATTGGATTTTACCGAAAACAAATAAGCGATAAATTTGGCTAAAATGTCACGCCACCTGCTAAGTGACGTGTGAACATTAATATTCGAATAGTTCGATATTAACCGCTGACCAAATTTACACTTAACGGGGTCACACAACCGAAACGTTGAATACTTCTTTGACCAAACAATTTAATTAATTTGTAATTATTGTAAATTAATCAAATTGATTAATATATATGAAATATTAATTATAAAATATTATTTTGATTTGACGAACAAGTATTTTTGAATATGTTTATAATAGGTATAAATATATTAATCGATATACGATATCGATATGCGTTTAAATTAGATTTAAATGCAATATACTTTATTCGGGCTTTAAATGAGTTTGAAGCCCATATGGGGGCTAGTGTGTTCGTCAATGATGGAGTATGATGGGTGTGGTCATATGATGGCAAATAAGAAGCTTGATTTGATAAGATAAAGGAAGAGAAGGGGTAAGAGAGAAAAGTCGATTTGGATCATAACTTATCTCCCCATTCTCTCCTCTATATTAGCATCATCACCCTCATCCATTCACTACTGAAGAAAGCCTCCATCAAGTTTAAAACTTGTAACATAAAAAGCATCGGTTAAACCAACTCAAAATCATTCATAGTGAAGGTGAGAAGGTTATGCAAGATCACACCCAAATCTATGCATTATTAAGAAGAGAAGGCTATATAATATCCAACAATTATAATGATCAAGATTCATTGCTGTGTGCAAAATACTTTGCCAAACTGTACCAAACTATACCTGGAATTGTCGTTCATGATTATTCCCATTCATCTAATTAGAACCCAAACGCTTCAACATCAAAATAAACTCATATTGCACTAAAATTTTACATACCTTTTTTAGTACATATCATGATATTTAAGTAAAAATATATATATTATTTTATGTCCAAATCAACAATCAGTATTTTTATTTTTCTATGGTTAATCAATTTTATACTAAGAAAAAAAGCTTTGAGATTTTACTATAAGCAGTGTCAAAATCAAGTCAAATTGACATAGCAAAAGTTGTTAAATCTAGCAAAGTCACAACAAATACACAACTTTATTCTAGCATGAATCCAAAGATAATACCAGTAAATTAAAAACTACCAAATTGATTAACTACTTAAAACAACTAAATTAAAAACTACCAAAATTTACCAACTTACTATGCAAATAAATAAATAAAATGAAACAAATCAATCAACGTATATCAACCTTTATAAATCCAACAAAGTCATAATAAATGCACAATTTAATTTTATCTTGAATCTAAAGGTAATATCAACCAATTAAAAATATCTAACTAATTACCAAAAACTGCAAAATTAGTATACTACAAAATTAAAACAAACAAGATCAACAAATTTAGTATGCAAATCAAAAAAGAAACTAAACTTAATCCATACAAAATAATTAAGATATGGTTGTAAACTGCTATGGTTTTGAAGGTAAATTGTAAGATTGAAATTTGATTAGATGATATAAAAATCAATTTTCATGCATGCATGGATGTATGTACATACTTATCCAAATGAATTGAGCGTAGTGTAAAAAAAATGGTCGAAACACATAAATTTTCAACAAACTCGACCTTAATGACACAAATTAACATATCAATACTTGTGTTGCATCAAAAGTTTGCATGAACAAAAAGAGTACAATAAGAAAAATCATTTTTTAACATTTTTTTTTCATGCCCTTCTTTGTTTTCACTTACCAATTTGCACACTTTAGAATGCTTGCTTTCTCTTTGCATTTAGAACATACATGAAACCTTGTTAGAATTTTTTTAGGTGAAGGGTAGGCCATGAAAAAGCTTATAATAACATATAAAATTAAAGAAATCATGGTTTTTTGTCACTATAATCATAAATATTGGTTTTGAACTTCATAAATTTTGGTAGAAAAGTGTGAAACCTAGAGACATGCATGTTTATAAAAAAATTAGTGATCTGATACCATATGTTACTTTAGAGCATCAACTTCCTGTGTGATTAAGAGTTAAGTCAGTTTAGTTATATGCATCTAAGGTACAAAATATTTTAACCTCTAGGATTGAACATGTCTATCTAAGTATAATTGAAATCCATTAATCGCACGAACTTTCTTAAAAGAAAAAGTAATTCATTTCTTATGTGTTGATGCAATCAATGCAAAAGCAAATAATGAACTTAAAAGTATTGATTGTATATAAAGATGAGATAAAAGGTTTGATACTCTATTATTCGTACTCGATAACTTCCATAAAAAAAATACATTCATATAAGAAAACAAAATTTTAAATGGTGCACATGAATCTACGTTAGTGAAATCAATTTCAAAACAAATTTAACCCAGCGCATGCAGATTTGTGAAGCAAACACAATGCAAATTCATCCTGCAACATGAAAAGGGAAAAGTAGTCATATATACGCACAAACATAAAGGGTAAATTCACATTATTAATATAATCTTTTGTTATAGATAAAGAAATGGGCGAATCATAGCAACCTTCTCTTAAGTATGATAATACCTCGGTTTTGTAGCTGTTAATGTGTTATCGCCATACTGCTCACTTTAGAACCACACATGGTGAAGGAAGATTGAAGATGCATGCTCAATCTTGGATCAAGCTACAACAATTCGATATATAGATGGTATAAGTACATTGGAAAATCAAATGAACTTTGAACTCCAAACGTTCATCAAATAGAAAAATAACTATAAAATTTCTCATGCATGTTCTCACTGTCGATTTGAAACCTACAAAATCTAAAATTATACAAAAAACATTCATTGATCCCATTTTTCTTGTTTTGGTTTAAAATACAAATTTTAGATCCAATGTCAAATTAAGAGTTGGATTGAATTTCTAGAAAATAAATATACTTCTCCCTGCAAATTGGTACGAGTCAGGTAACAAAATTGAAGAGAGATAAACTTTTACCTCTCAAATTACGTTTCTCCTAGAAAGAAAATGCAAAACAAATCACTATATGCTCTTCCGATTCTTCTTGATTTAAAATAATTGCAGGCTTGTAGGTTTTTCTCTTGTGGATCTTCACTGCTGATAAAAGAGTTAATTCTTACCTTTCAAATTACGAATCTGATTACAAAAAGTAGATGTCAAATAATCACTCAAAATTAAAATTCAGTAATTAAGAAAAGTAAACTATTGCCTCTCAAATTATGTTTCTCCTACAAAGAAAATGCAAAACAAATCACTGTACTCTCTTCCAATTCTTCTTGATTTAAAATAATTGCGGGCTTGGAGGTTTTTCTCTTTTGGATCTTCGCCGCCCTTCGCTGCTGCAGATAAAAGAGAGTGATTATGCGGATAATGGAGCGGGATTAGTTGCATAGTCTGGGCTTTGGTTGGAGAAAGAGGATTGATATTTCTCCTTAAAAGAAATGATGGGTTGGAGGGCGAAGGAGGAAACATATCCAGAGAACGTGAAAAACGCAACAATTGTAAAAAGACATTTTAGGTATTTTTGAAAAGCTTCAAAATGATGTTTTCCTATTATATATAGACAATAGTAGGTCCAACCTTTTTTACGTTAATTAAATGTGTGATAATTAAATTATGAAACACGTTTTAGCAAGTTACATCTCACTCGTTTTCCAAATGAACGAGGATAGCAATATCCATTAAATAATAGTGGGTCTAACCTAACTAAAATGTGTGATAATTAAATTATGAAACATGCCTTAGCGAGTTCCATCTCACTCGGTTTTCAAGCGAGTGAGGATAGCAATACCCATCTCATATACTTTGGAGATTGGGACGCAATGCTTCTCCAATATTGAAATGCAACGGACTTTCCATTCTGAACCCACTTCCATCTTCAAGAAAATGGCATTCTCTCAGACCTAAAGTAAATTTATATCACATGAAAACAATTCAAAACAATTCAGACATTGTTGTTAACCCGACCAACAATTATTAATTTTTCTCCATCAATGTCATTAGACATAGTTTTCAACGTGGCTTTATAAGTAGGAGCTTTTCTTAAAACTTGGACAAATATGAAGATATCACATCCTGCTCATGAACGATATCAGAGCTCCTGAAAAGTCACATTTGAGACGGCTAATATATACAAATATTCTATAAACAACAAACAATTTAGAATTTTTACAAATTTAGAATTAAATTTCAACAAAATCTGTAAACAAAGACTAGGATCCCAGTGGTAAACAAATTTCAGCTACTTATAATTATATGAGCGCACTAGCAAATTAAACTTCTTGCCTAGTCATTACAGTGTTTGATATAATCTCTTAGCTCACTGTATAGTCAAAATGAAGAAGTTTGGTTTCTCTTACCCTGCAATAGTAAAAACTCCCAAGGCCAGTTTTGGTATATAACTGAAGATTTCCTTGGTTGTATAATAAAACATTGATGGTAAGGAAAGAAACATAAATGAAGATTAACATAATCAAATGACTAAAATGGATAACCTGACAATGATAGAGGAAGTCCAACCCTTATATATATTAACATAAAATAGATGGCAGAATCAAGTTTCAATGCCAATATTGTTCGATATAATCTCTTAACTCACTGTATATGCAAATACGGTTTTCACAAACGGTGATATCTACCAATCATGAATTCTATAAAAAGCACTCCCATGGTATGTTGTGGGCTTCATCTTGGTGATAACTTTCGAAGATAATCTATATGCCGGTTCAAAAATCAAGGATTTTATAGAAAGAGAGGATTTTGGACTTCATTTTCCACTATAATTGGTTTCAAGGGTAATGTACAAATTTCATAACATATATCTCTTATCTCTTAAAACATCCATCATACTGGTTCCATCTTGATGTAAACTGACCTCATTAGATCACGTGCCATATAGATGAGTTATTCATGTTTTAATTAGATGCCTAACCCAATTTTTAAACTAGATAAGTTCGCAAAGGCATATTTTACACCTCTTTCATGCATTTGATTTAATTACCTTAGCACTATACTTACCAAAGATATGGATGTGTATGTACATGAAAACAGATACAAATTAACAGCCACTAACAGTTAGTTTAGTATCAAAGAAAAGGTACATGAACCCTCCTGATTCTAGATGATTTGTTAACTAAAAGTTAGTAAGTGTGATATTTCCCATAGACTTACCTCTCAACATATAGCAAAAGCCTGTCCAGGATGAAAAAGTTTACAGAATTCAATAATAAAAATGTTAAATTTAAACAAAGTGACTACTTTGAGCTATTATGAATAACCATCAATTTTTCTAACTAACACAACCAAAAATTTGATATTTGATCATTGTTCGTTGTATTCTCGCATCAAATTCCTTGTTTTCAATGGCAGAACATATATACCATTCAGTGGTTTACTAAATTAATATAGCGCAGTTTTTGTTACAACTGGTAATTAAGTTGGCTAACATCATCCAAATTTAAGTTCTTCACTGGTCTGGAATATTAAAAAAGCAACCATTTGATGTTCCTCACCTTTAGATGCTCATAAACTCCATTAAGCTCATAAACTCCATTAAAAAACCAGATCTTCCTTTAGTCTAAGTCTTAAACACAATCGCCTCAACGCCAATCAGTGTTGCCATATAATTTTACTGTTGCAGTCGCGATACAATATCCACCCACCTCGAACCCAAATAGCTCAAATGAAACAGATCATCAACCAATCATATATTTTACAGCATTTGACAGGTGCTACTTATTGGTAAATAAAACATCTATACATGTGAAGCGCTTATTTTGAGTTAAATTCTGGTTGAAATGGTTTTTATTTTTATTTTTCCTCCCTTTCCTTTTCTAGAAACACATCATTTTGACAATATGGAAACATGTTTGTACTTAGACCGGTCTTCTAGTTTGTAGTTTTATTAGTAAATATGGAGATTAACATTATTTCTACTTCTTTTGTACATCAAATTGAAGTATAAATAAATAATTTTGTTATTTTTGATCTCATATGTAGAACATGATAATTCTTACATCATATTTTTTACACTCCGATTTTATTTGTTTATGTATTTCAAAAATGCTTTGAAAGCAACTACAAATCAGTAGACCTTGTCTTAATATATTATATAAAAATTGAGTATCTCGTGTTTCATTCCTGAATAAACACATTTTACAATAATTACTAAGCATGTGTGAAGGATGATCGTAAAAAAGGTTAAAGAATACAACCACTTTTTTGTTTAGATAGTTTGGACAGGACCATAGTACTAGTACACGATTTACAGTTTAAGAACTATGGTTCCATTTGATTCTTACAATAATGAATGATCAATCCACGCATCATGACTAACTATCATACAAAAACATATCATTTGAAGAAACAATATATAAAAGAGAAGTTATGAAAAGAACAAAATACTTACTTTAAAGATTATAGGTTGCTCAAAGGAACACCGAAATAAAGCTCTTTCGAGCCACAGAAAACTTCCGATCATGTACTTTGTTTACTGATGAAGAGATTTTAGTAGGATTCTTGATTTCTTTTGTATCATGACAAAAATCCATCAAATCGACCTCAGCAAAAGACAACGTTGGAAGGGAATGAACTGCAAATAATCTTGCAGCATCAATGATAAGACAACACATATTTTGCAAAAGAACAAAAACTTACAAATGTGATAACATGAATATACAAAAATAGCAAGTATGAGAATATGTGTTGAGATTCTGACCAGGGGCCACACTGACACCAAATTCTATGAAGCCGCTGCATGAATAGGTTCTGCTTGATGATGGCTGTTGCTGCAAGAGTGAGTCTACCTCTCCTTTATCCTCAATGTTATCGACAGAGTTAGGAACTGAAGCTGAATGCTCAATTTTTGGTTCATTCGCCCAAGTTAGCGTCGAATTGCTTCAGATTTTATTTTTGACCAGTTGACTATTACAAAATTCACGTACTAGTTCAATTAATTGACAAGGCCTAGTTCAAATATTAAAATTTATGCTATAAAAATGGTAGTAGATGAACGGTTCTATCACATTATATATAAACATGAATATTTAAGATGAACAAAACTTATAAACTGCCATCAATCTGAAAGAATTAAACAGAAACTACATTAATAAAACAACAAAACCTCTTCAATCTCATCGTTGCACACCTAGGTTACTCAATTTTATTACCGCCGTAACCTGGATTTTCTTCAAAAATCAAACATTGCCAACGATGATTGAATACCTAAAGCATCTATCTGAAAAGTAAAAACAAAAATGCATACTCTAAACTTGTGCTTACGATATATTAAATTAATAGGAACAATCAGCATAAAGCATCAAAACAAAGATAGAACGATTGAGGAAATTTGGCATATGCGTTATCATGACTCATAGGGTAATTGATTCAGCGCCATATGCTGTTTAGGACAAGCTAAAAACTAACAATGAAATGAAACTGAAGTAAAAATACTAGAGAACTTACAGTTGTAAAAATCGGGCAGGAGCCTTAGCGAAGCAGAAGAGAATGGGGCAGTTTATGAGATGGTGAGGAGTGAATCTGTTTGTTTTAGTCCCACATCGGCCTAAATACTGTTAGGTTAGTAAAGCCGAGTTATAAAGTAGCACAGGCATTGAGATGATATAGCAACGCAGCTGCGTGGTGAGCACAGAGCGAACTATTCTTTCGCCTTTTACTAAAGAATACCGTGTGCCCTCCACATCAAGCAGCATACGCCATTTTTTGGAGGGTGTTCTTTTTACGGAAAGGACCCCAACAAGTATAAGTTGAAACATTTGTTTGTTCTGTTGTAAATTCGTGTTCCTTAGTTACGTTATTTTGAGTATGCTTACAATGTTAAAGTGATTTTAGGTTTGGTTTTAGTCTGGTTAAAGCGTGAGGTGGTTTGACCCGTTTTGTTGGTGGATTAACATATTTTATATTTTCCATATCTGTTGCTACCATTCTTTGCTTCACGTTTTTTTGTTTTTAAATTTCAACCGTGATACTCTCTACCTAGGTCAGCTGCAATTTCAATAGAAATGTCTGTAACGCAAGCACCTCTCACTCACAAGGTTTATTAACGGTACAGATTTTGGTCCAAAGACTCTGAGCTCATCATATTAATTCGTGTACGGGATGTTAGCTTCGACTATACTTGTTTGATCCGGACCCGAAACAGCAATTTTCATAACGGATAGTTAATGGTTTATCACTATCTATCCTAATTTTGGACTTCTATGATTTTTTTTGTTTGCGAACTCTGGGCATTACTATCCATTTGTTTTTAAACTTTGGTTGTATACATTGCTTCGAAAATTAAGAGCTAAAAACGTTGTAACAACCCTGCTTTCTTCTTCGTAATAAATAATTTTAATTAAAATATTTTTTTTTGAATTCGATGTTCGATAATAATCATTATTTTGAAAATAATATTTATTTAATTGAATGCTATTTAATATAAGATTTTGATTTAATAAATCGAATTAAATTACTAAATTCTTTTCAGGTAATACATTAAACTTGAATAAAATGTTTTAATAATTAATTAAATAGAAACAAATAAATATTGATATGAAGAAACTTGTGTAGTCAAAAAATTATATTCATAGAATAATGTGAATTAATTTATATTAGATTGGAATTTCATTTATAAATATAATACATGAATTATTTAAAAAGAAAATAAAAATTAAAACAAGCCCAAGCCCATTTAATTCCACCTCTTTTTTTCATTAAATATAATAAATCAGACTCGTTCTAGGATTAGCCTTAATCCTCTAATTTTCAAAACTCGCGATGTCATTAAAAATAATAATTCGATCGACCGAATGTTGTTCGACTTGGGCATGCAACGAAGGCGACGACGCGAGAAGGGACGACGACGACAAGACGCTCCCATTGAAAGGGGAACGACGGTGTTGGCGACTTCGAGGCAGGAATCGCGATCTGAAACGTGTGTGCGTGCTTGAAGGCTGGCTCGATCTCGGTGGCAGTGAGTTGGCGATGTTGTGTTGGTGTTGAAGTTGGTGCGGAAGTGGTGCAGTTTCAGGCGATGGGAGGCAATCGCTTGGGGACGCATGTGCACAAACAGAGCAGCGATGACGGATGAGCAAACATTTCAATTTTGGATGGAACAATGTCATCTAAGACAGTAAACTCTTCGCTTGGAAGTTCCGGTGAGTTTAATACTCACAACTATATTTATTTCTCCTTTGCATCGTGTATATTACTTTTTCCGATTAATGATAAATTATATTGCTTGATTGCAATGCTTGTGAACATTGATTAGATTTTATGGATGAATTGTTTGATTGGGATATTCGATCGATCGTGTGATATGAAATCTACTTGTGTATGTTGGATTATTTAAATGCAAAGGAGATTTTGTTCGTTGCATTTTAATTAGTGTAATTATTTTATCGTGTGTATATTGTATGGATGACCCAAATTCGATGGAATTTGACTCGGCCGCGCGATAAAATTTATATTGATGACTATTATTGATTTTGGAGAATTTTACTCCATGAATTCTATTTCAGACTATTGATTGATTTTCCGGTTTAAAAATATTTTTGTAGGTTTCAGAATTAATTTTGGTGTTTTAAAAATTTATTTGAAGTATATGTATAAATAAATAAAAGTGAATTAGAAATAAAATGATTTGAAGGAAATTGTTTTTGAAATAAAAGTTGATTCAAAATTGAAAATAGAGATTTTTCATGAATAATTGTGGAATTTTTATAAGTATAAATGATGGGTTTTTAATAATATTTTCAAAAGTGAAATTCCTTTATACATTGAATAGATTTAATAAAAAGGATGGAAAGGAAATTTCAAATGAGGATTGTTGATTATATAAATCTATTTATAATAGTTTGACATTTATTCCTCTTTTGATATATTTATTGGTTCAAAATCAAATTATTTGATGAATTTGCGATTTAAAGATTTTATTGATTTCGACACCATGAATGATTCACCGTTGATATTGATTTATTTAATGATTTGGAATGATACGGTGATAACATCTTATTGTTTGATTTTGTGATATTTTTATTCTGTGTGACAAGAAATCTGAATAAATGGGGTTATAATACCGTATGTTACGTGACTTTCAGTAATATTTCTTCGATTATTCTTTGGACTCATTATATAGAATATAGAGGGAGTAAGTGTGATATATGAGCTCTGAGTAAACGGACTAGTAACACGCGGTGGTACGAGACGCCGTTGTGTTATTTATTCGGTTATTTTATGCTTGTGGATGATACGCATACAAGAATTTTATTATATATGAGGGCTCGCTGTCCCAAGTCACATATTTAGTCGTGTGTCGACATATATGGTGTTGTGTCAGCACGAGTATGTAGCCGTGTGTCAGCTGTTATATTATATATATTTAGTATTTGTTTATTCACTGTCCGACTTTCTTTATATTGCGGTAATTGAACCAAACTGGCTAGTATCCATTCAAGCGGCCTGATAGTAATGGTCTTGCCTTGGATCTGTGACACCCCATAGCCATGTGTTCGCAATGATCTAGCCATGTGTCGGTAATATTTATAGCCGTTTGTTGGCAATATTATAGCCATTTGTCGGCAATTGTATAGCCCCTATGTGACGTCTTAGCCAGCAATCCGTTACCATTTAGGGGCACGTGTAGGGTCGTGACCGATGCAGAACATAGTCTTGCAACGTGTTTATGACATGTGATGGATATGAGTCATGAAGGCCGTCGAGGTAACCCAGACTGTAGGAGCCGTGTTGGTGGAATACACGTGTCGTATTCGCCAATCACGTGTGTAGTCTCCTGGAGCAGGTGTGTCCGTTAGTCTCCCGTCAGGTTCTGGATAGACACATACTTATATATTTGAGATGATGAGCTAGGATTGTACCTGTGATAGTGTCTAGAGTGTGGTCAATCCCTATATCCTTCTTTGGCGTGTGTCGCCTATTATCCTTCTTCGACGTGTATTGCAACTACTATTTATTTACATGTGTTATAAATTATTTCTTTCAGGCGTGTGTCATCGAATATCTTTTTCGTTGGTGTGTATTGCCAACTACTATTCATGGGTATGAATTGCTTATTTATTTTTATGTTGCCTATTTATTCTTCTTAGGCATGTATCGTCGGTTATTCCATATAGGCGTGTGTCGTCAATTATATCCTTCACTTGTGTGTGTTGCCATTTCTATGATTTTTTTATGGATGATTATTTGTATTGATATGGAGAATATCTATTTACAAGGATTGAATGATATATTTGGGCTAAGTTATATATAGCCTGATTATACATGGTGATATCTCTTTATCGATGATTTCTTGATTTGATGATGACACTGGATATGGATGGTTCACCCATTTGATGTTGGTTTTGTAATTTCTGATTTGATGTGATTTTATATGGATGATGACATTTTTATACTGGGTTTGGTGGTGTTCTATGTTATATGATATTTGGGATTGTTTGAGATAACATTATTATATTTATACCCAGTATATACAGAGTTCCATATGTTTATCGGCCTTGGATTTAAATATTGTCTGACCTGTTTATTATTTATATAATACTTGGGTCAATCCGAGACATTTAAAGTATAGGGACGACAAGATGAGTTTGTGTATTCTGGGCATAGAGGAGATTAGATATTTGTTATTGTAGATTATCTTGTATTGTATTGTCTCTTGTATGTATATCATTGTGATGCAAATTGGACATATTTTATATATTGACATTATATATTATCGCTGCGATTTCGACTCCATGTTCTCTAATATTTACTGTATATTGTGTATTGTTCTATCCTGGAGGCAGACACGTTTTTTGTTTTTTGTTAATATTGAGTACGTATATGTAAGTTATTTATTTGACGTTTTAATACATACCAGTGTTAGTCCAATACCGAAAACCACTTTAACAACTATGCACATGGTGGATAATCCAGAGTGAAGTAGGATGGTTTGGCAAACACTACCGTATGAGGTATGAACGCAGCCCTGACCCCCTCGGGTCAGCTTGATATAACTAAAACATGAGCTATACCGGGAAAAGTGAGGTCGCTCCTCCGATCGGGCACATTTCTTCGATACCATATCTGTTAGTTTGTGATTGATTTGGTGGCCACCCTTTGATTTGATTATGGGAGTGTGTCTCGAGGTGGGCGGTAGTAGCCGCTATGCGTTACCACCAGTCCGGCAGTAAAACGGTAGAATCCTACCCTGGCATTGCCTCGCGTGCCTTGTCATATGCCTTATCGAGCCTACTACGAGTTTGGTTTGTGTCGTACACTATGGAGTGCCCTCTGATAGCCCTTCGATTTACGGAGGAATTACGGTAGTGTATAGACTACGACGCTTACATAAAAATATGTTAAGGGGGATATGGGTAACGCCTTAACGCTATTTTAATACTTTACTTTACTGTAGACATATTATAATAGCGTATTGTATTACATATGTAGATAGTTTAATGGATCCTTAGGAGATGAAATCTCGAACATCTCTTAAGTTATTGCACACACGTCAGACACTGGATAGGAGATGAAATCCCGAACATCTCTTAAGTTATTGCACACACGTTAGACACTGGATAGGAGATGTCTCCGAAGCCGTTACACTCATATTTACTTATTTTGATTTAATTACATAAGATCTTTTAGTTTTGACTCGAGTGTTTTGTCTTTTCATTACGCTCGAGTCAGCCTGAGCATTTCAGTATTGAAGACCTTATTTCTGGAGGACGAAGACTAAGTATATTATTACTATTTATTATATTTATTCCATTGCATCATGTTGTTCCGCTGCATTATTTATTTATTCCTATTGTATGTATAACTCTGATCTTATTTTCTTATTTACCCCATTAACAGTCCTCCCCTTTGAATGGTTTGAGTTGACATGTGTGGTTTATTGTCGATTTAAACCGTCCAAAAAATGAGTCGTTACAATTATGTTTGAATATAATTAATGTAACAATTTCGGCTATGATTAATAAATATTTGTATCTTAGACACTATTATAATATCAGATGATTTCATATGAAATGGTTTGGTTATTGTAAGGTAAAAAATGTTTGTGTTTATGTGCGACGTGGTCTTACGAGATACCTTTATTTTAAAAGATTTTTATAACTTTAAAAATTCAATTGAAGTGTGTTTTTCTCACGCTGGTTTACCAGACTGACTCGGGTGTTATTTTATATAATGCTCGGGTTAGACAAAGCATATTACAAATTCTATTTGGATGCTTTGGAGCTTCAGGAGATGAGCTAGAGGCCCAAAGACGTATTCGCGTATATGGTGTTAGTCCATGAGTTGATGGTTTTGATGACAACAACCTTAGAATAAGATTATAAAATATAAATACTAACATTATAGTTTAGATATACATGTATATGCAGGATTTAACCATGCAGGTACCAAGAATGAAGACTGTACAGTATAGAGATTCAAGATATCAAGATTGAAGACTTATGAGTATCAAGAATATCAAGGTTATCAAGAGTTCAAGATTTCAAGATAACTATTGAGTCTAGAATTATGTTAAAACTTCACAATAGCACTGAAATCTTCACTCCATTTTTCTTTTGGGATGGAACCCATTTCTACCTTTTTAGTGGCTTACAAACCCACGACAAGTAGCTTACAAACCTACGACAAGTGGCTTACAAACCCACGAACATCCTAGTTTTGTACAAGTTCTCGAGTCCTGATGTGATGAGATATTCTGCAGGAAGAAGCTTGCAAAACTACTTCAAAATGATTTTCAAAACTACTTCAGAATAATTTCAAAACCGCTTTTCAAAATGTTTTAGCCTTAAAAATTATCTTTTCAAATGATTTTCAAAAAGATGTTTTAGCCTTAAATATTCTTTTTTTTTGTTTTTAATAAACTCTTGTTTTTAAACTTCGTTTGTTTTAAAACTATCTTTTAATTATAATATATTTACTTAGATTTAAATATAAAATTATAGTAAAATTTATATATATTATTCTCTATATTTATCTATGTATTTTATCTATAGTCAAAATAGTTTTAATATAAGATAAAGGTTATTTTCAATGAAAAACAAAATATCAAAATTTCCTTTGGGATGTCGACATGCCCTAGTACCCCATGTCGACATAGTGACAGTTAGATTCAAAAATTTGAATTTCAAAAGAAGTGTCTATTTGTCATAACCTTTCACGAATGGACATGGCTGTTGTTCTTCTATAAATAGGGGTTAGTTTCAACGAATTTGATATCAGATTTTCTGGTTTTTCACTTCTCTTCTTCTTCCAAATTTTCTTATTCAAAATCCTATCATCACTCTGCCGAAATCAACATTGAATCTAACTAGATCATCTCTGGTTTGATTCTCTATCACTATCTCAACAAGATCCCAGTGCTATTCATAGTTATAGGCTTCTTTGTAATTTATCTAGTGGGAAAAGGTGTGATTGTAGCCTTGGAAATCAATCAAGCGAGAAAAGGTGTGATTGTAGCCTTGGAAATCAATTGGGTGAACTTGTTGCCCTGGAAATCAAGTATCTCTACCCAAAGGACTGTGATTCTGGAAGGTGTACCTTGTAGCCTTGAAACCGAGGGTTGTAATTGTTGAATTGCTTTTGAAAGGAAATTCGTACTTAGTTGTGCGGGACTGGATGTAGGGTAACTCCGAACTAGTATAAAATCCGGTGTGTTCTTTCCTTTACTGCATTTACTTTATTTCTGCATCTGTGTTTGATTCTGTGATTATATCTGTGTCTGAATATTGCATACATTTGTGTACAAATCAACAATAACTCAAAAAGATTTAGTAATTTCTTATAATACTATTCACCCCCTCTAGTGTTCATTCTAGCCTTAAGATCCATATTCCGCATTCGTCACATTTGGCATCAGAGCAAGGTTTTCAAAAGTTTCATAATCTGAATTTTGAAAAGTTTTCTAAATGGCTACCAACACTGGTACTATTTCTAACACTAGTTCATTTGTAGAAGGTCAGTCTAGTGCCAGACCACCACTTTTTAATGGCAGTAACTATGCATATTGGGCATGTAGGATGAAAATATATTTACAATCTGTAGGATTAGACACTTGGAATATCACACAGAATGAATATTCTGAACCCACAACTGGCTTTGCATAGTGGACCACTGAGCAAAAGACTGTTGCACAAAATAATTCTAAAGCAATGAATATTCTGTTTTGTTCACTTGATTGGAATGAATTTAATAGAGTGTCAGTTTGTAAGTCTGCATATGAAATCTGGAAAACTTTGCAAGTTACTCATGAAGGAACAAGCAAAGTTAAACAGACTAAAATTTCCATGCTCACAAATCAGTTTCAGTTATTTAAAATGAATACTAATGAGTCTATTTCAGATATGTATAGCCGATTTCAGGATATTGTGCATTCTTTAATATCCTTGGGAAAGGAATTTTCGGAAGAAGATCAAGTCAGAAAATTTTTAAATTCTCTCACTCCAGAATGGGATCAAAAGACACTTGCAATTGAAGAGACAAATGACATCAGTACCTTAAAGATAGAAGAATTGATTGGAAATCTAATGTCGTTTGAAGTCCAAATGATCGGGAGAAGAGAAAGTAAAGCATCTGAAAAGAAATCAGTGACATTCAATGCATTAACCGACGGATCAGACTCAAACAGTGATAATGATGAAGAGATAGCATTTATGACCAGGAATTTTCGGAAATTCCTGAAATACAGAAAGATGAATAATCTCAAGAGAAACAACTATAAGAATTCTGGAAATCAGAATGCAGTGCCAAACAATGTCAAATGTTTCAACTGTGATGAACTAGGCCATATCAAAAGAGACTGTCCGTATCCAGAAAGGCAGAATCCTCCTATAAACAATGAATCATTAAAGAAACGGAAGCGTGCATTTACTGCTACCCTAGATGACTCAGACTTCGTCCTCAAGCGATGATGATCAGAAGACAGATAACTAAAATTTGTGTTTCACGGCAGTTCACGACTTCAACAAATTCAAGAAAACGGACTCAGAAAAAGGTACACATTTACAATACAATTGATTGAAATTGCATGCTTAGAATTAGATGATTGATTGCTTGATTGATTGATTTTGAATTGGTGTGTTAATTGAATTTTAAATTTATTTTTATTATTTTATTATTATTATAATTTTTTTATTTTTTTATTTTTATTTTTTAATAATATAATAATATTTTCTGGAATATACTATAATTCTAATAATATTCCAGATAAATATATATATATATATATATATAAACATTAAAATAATAAGTATATATATATTAGAATACTTAGGAAAAATAAATCATAGAAATTCACAGGCACATGTCGACATGGTCCCTACCATGATGTCGACATGGGTACAAATTTTGAAATTCAAAATTTGAATTCAAATGCTTGGATTTCCCTCCACCTTTTCACTTTATTCAACACTCTGAAAAAGCATCTTTTGACCAGAGAACATGTCTTTCAAAAATCTATTTATTCACTATCTTTTATCACAACTTTTCACTTTCATTTTCAAATTCAAACTCTCTCTTCAAAACTCCAAGCTCTCTACTTTCTTCTTTAATGGCTTCTTCAAGCAACCCCTCCACCATGAGACTTTCCAGAAACTTGAAAGAGCAACTCCTCAATAATCCGAAGGCAATAAAAGCATACATCAATTATGCTAATTATGGAAAAGTCCATCTCGAAAAGTTTGTTATTTTTCAAGATTTTGCTTCTTATGAAATTGATACTCTTTTTGCAAACAATCAAATTCTTAGTCTTGTTGATTCTTCTCAAAATGATTTTGTTTGTTACCCAAATCTTGTTAAATTTTTTTTTGCAAATCTCAATCGAGAATTTTATGAAGGAAATGATAATGAAATTTGGAGTAGTGTCAATGACACTAAAATTGTTTTAAATTGTGATCTTTTGGGTACCATTCTCAATTGCAAAAGCACGGGAATGGATCATTCTAGTTTTCAAATCGATGAACATGATCGTGAGACATTTCATCATATTTTTGAAGGAGATGAAAACTTTGAATTTAAAAACCGAAACTTTCGTCCTAAAGCAAGAATTGTCAATCTTCTTTTACAACATACTTTGACCCCAAGATCGGGAAATTTTAACAATCCTACTTCAAAAGTGTGCAAAGCACTTTTTGCTATTTTCGGAAATTATGATATCAATTAGGCGCAAGTTATTTTGGATGAACTTCGTCCTAAAAATTTTGAAATGGGAGAAAACACTTTATATCATGGAATTTACCTTACTCGGATTTTCAACTATTTTGGAGTAAATTTCAAAGGAGAAGAATTTATTTCAAGAAAAGTTTTTAATATCTCAAACATTTCTCTCATGAAAATCTCATATGCTTATCAACCTTATGAGACTCTTGCCGAAAAGGAAGAGCGTTTGGCTCATGAAGAAATGGAAGAGGAAGAAGAAGAAGAAGAAGGGGATGAAATGGAAATAGAAGAAGAAGAAGGTGAAACATCCCTAGAAAGTATTGAATATCCCTCCAATCCTACCAACAAAACTCTTCTCAAAAACCAAAAGATTATTGTTGAGAATCAACGGGTTCTTAAAAGATCCGTTAGTAAGAAGTTGGATAAAATATCATCCAAGATGAACAAGTTTTTCTCCAAAGTCAGCAAGAAACTTGGATTATCTTCATCTTCATCATCCTCTAACTAGTTTTATATTTTCATATCATGTCGAATTAGTTTAAGTTTGTTTTAATTTGAGTGTTTATGATTAATCATTGTATCACTCTTCTATGCAATGAAATTGAATTTCCTTTCTGTTATCTAGCTTATCTTATCTCTTGAATAAATGTTAGTATATTATATAAATATATATATACACAATTATTCACAAAATCAAAAATACCATCAAATTTCACTGCCTTATGTTGACATACCCTCTATGACCATGTCGACATGTACTGTTCAGAAATGACACTTCATTTTGAATTTGAAATTTGAATAACTACCATATGTCTATTCATTTCAAACGAATTTGTACACCTATATATATACCCATTTCTTCCAGAATTCATTACTGAATATTATTTCTTATCTATTCTATCTCTCATTCTTCTCACAATTTCAAAAATGGCTAATCCAATTCATAACTTATCCGAGAATCTTGAAGAAACTCTTAATTCATTCAAGAATATTCTCTTGTTCATTCTTCGTAACCAGCGACACTTAGAATTGTCAAATGCAGATGATCAAGGAGCAAGAAAGGCATTTCGAGGCAATTCGATGGATGATTTCTTCCCTGCACAAGGATGATAACGAAGCACATCCTCCTGTCTCTCTCACAAATGACAATGAAAATTGGGATGCCATCAAAGCAGACCCTATTTTCGGAGAAGAAGGATGGGTGGAAGTTCCTCGTAATGTTTAATTTGATTATTTAATTTGATTACTTTGTTTGAATTGATTTCTTTGATTGAAATTGTTTGTTTTGATTGATTTGATTGACACTTGATGTGGATTGATGAATATATAAATATACATTGATATATTTATAATCGTTGATTGAATATCATGTCTATAAGTATAGTTATTTCTTAATATACTCTATTATATAGTTTATTAATGCAGGTACTTGAGTACAAGAATGAGGGGAGTTATATAGTTTGGAGTTTGTTTGTTTTTGTTGATGGCAAAGGGGGAGAAATATAAAATAGGGTAGTTAGGCATATATTAAGGGGGAGTTATCAGTTTTAGGGGGGGTTATTAGGATAGAAGTAATATTTTATAAACAAAGGTTGTCATCATCAAAAAGGGGGAGATTGTTAGTCCACGAGTTGATGGTTTTGATGACAACAACCTTAGAATAAGATTATAAAATATAAATACTAACATTATAGTTTAGATATACATGTATATGCAGGATTTAACCATGCAGGTACCAAGAATGAAGACTGTACAGTATAGAGATTCAAGATATCAAGATTGAAGACTCATGAGTATCAAGAATATCAAGGTTATCAAGAGTTCAAGATTTCAAGATAACTATTGAGTCTAGAATTATGTTAAAACTTCACAATAGCACTGAAATCTTCACTCCATTTTTCTTTTGGGATGGAACCCATTTCTACCTTTTTAGTGGCTTACAAACCCACGACAAGTAGCTTACAAACCTACGACAAGTGGCTTACAAACCCACGAACATCCTAGTTTTGTACAAGTTCTCGAGTCCTGATGTGATGAGATATTCTGCAGGAAGAAGCTTGCAAAACTACTTCAAAATGATTTTCAAAACTACTTCAGAATAATTTCAAAACTGCTTTTCAAAATGTTTTAGCCTTAAAAATTATCTTTTCAAAAAGATGTTTTAGCCTTAAATATTCTTTGTTTTTGTTTTTAATAAACTCTTGTTTTTAAACTTCGTTTGTTTTAAAACTATCTTTTAATTATAATATATTTACTTAGATTTAAGTATAAAATTATAGTAATTTTTTTATATATTATTCTCTATATTTATCTACGTATTTTATCTATAGTCAAAATAGTTTTAATATAAGATAAAGGTTATTTTCAAAGAAAAACAAAATATCAAAATTTCCTTTGGGATGTCGACATGCCCTAGTTCCCCATGTCGACATAGTGACAGTTAGATTCAAAAATTTGAATTTCAAAAGAAGTGTCTATTCGCCATAACCTTACACGAATGGACATGGCTGTTGTTCTTCTATAAATAGGGGTTAGTTTCAACGAATTTGATATCAGATTTTCTGGTTTTTCACTTCTCTTCTTCTTCCACATTTTCTTATTCAAAATCCTATCATCACTCTGCCGAAATCAACATTGAATCTAACTAGATCATCTCTGGTTTGATTCTCTATCACTATCTCAACAAGATCCCAGTGTTATTCAGAGTTATAGGCTTCTTTGTAATCTATCTAGCGAGAAAAGGTGTGATTGTAGCCTTGGAAATCAATTGGGTGAACTTGTTGCCCCGGAAATCAAGTATCTCTACCCAGAGGATTGTGATTCTGGAGGGTGTACCTCGTAGCCTTGAAACCGAGGGTTGTAATTGTTGAATTGCTTTTGAAAGGAAATCCGTACTTAGTTGTGCGGGATTGGATGTAGGGTAACTCCGAACCAGTATAAAATACGGTGTGTTCTTTCCTTTACTGCATTAACTTTGTTTCTGCATCTGTGTTTGATTCTGTGATTATATCTGTGTCTGAATATTGCATACATTTGTGTACAAATCAACAATAACTCAAAAAGATTTAGTAATTACTTATAAACACTATTCACCACCCTATAGTGTTCATTCTAGCCTTAAGATCCATATTCCGCATTCCTCACATATGGTTATTTTTCCGCTGCATTCATTGTTGTATTTATCAGCAACTGTGACGGCAGGTTGTTATAACTGTCCGGGCTAAAATAGGTTAGTATACGCTGATTGATGTATGTATATTACCTTTCTTCTTTGTGTAAAGATTTATTGTATATTATAGATTATTCGTTCCACTGTGAGATTCTGTGTTGTTTGTTATCTTTCTCTCTTCTTTCTTGTTCCTTCTTTCTTCTTTCTTTTCCCCTAACAATCGAGTTTTCCGGCATTCGATTGCTCGACATGCAATACAGTGGACGTATTAGTGTTAATATTCGAGGGTCGAAAATATCGAGTTGTTACAACCACAGATGGATACCCAAAATAATGAGTTCGTAATTCTGTGTGTACTTCAGGTATTCTAATACTCGAATTATGGCTTTCTAGTGATTCTTTCCTGGGTTACTCGTATATCGGCTAAGTTTACTAACATCATAAGCTATATCTAGTATAGTTCATGATATACATGATGCTGCCTAGTATACGAGAATATTCACATTGATAAATGCTAGCATCGCTATTTTTGACCCAATTTTGATTTAAGTCTACAGGTGATTTTGCAACAATTATATTATGTTGCTTAAATTTTTTGAGTATTTTCTCAATATTGTGTAACTGAGATAATACGTATCCTTGTGGAGTTTTATGTATTCTTACTCCAAGGGTTACATCAGCAATTCCCAAATCTTTCATATTAAATCTGACGGAGAACATAGTTTTCATTGATTTTATTATCTCTTTGCTGCTTCCTAGTATGAGTAGATCATCTACGTACAGACACATAACAACATAATCTTTGTCTGTATTTTTGGTATAAACGCATTTGTCACATTCATTTTTTCAAAATCCATTTGATATCATTGTTTTGTCAAACTTTTCATGCCATTGTTTTGGTGCTTGTTTAAGCCCATATAAAGATTTTATTAATCTATATACCTTTCCATCATTTCTTATTTTTAGGGAACTCTTGGGTTGTTTCATATATATTTCTTCTTCTAGTTTACCATTTAGTAATGTTATTTTAGCATCCATTTGATGTATTTCTAATTCTAATATGGATGCAATTGCCATAAACATTCTAATGGATGTTATTCGCGTTACAGGCGAGTATGTGTCAAAGTAGTACAACTCTTCCTTTTGCCTATAACCTTGTACCACAAGTCATGCTCTGTACTTTTCTATTAAGCCATTGAGTTTTAATATTCTTTTAAATATCCATTTATTACCTAATGAAGGGCACAGGTTTTTCTTTCGGTTTCATTGATAGCAGAGCAGAAGAGCTTTGCATCTTGGAGGCATATTTACTAATTCTCATGTATGATTATTCATAGTGGATTCAATCTCACTGTTAATGGCTTCCTTTTAGAAAGGGGCCTCGGAGAGGACATTGCTTGATTATATTTTAGTGATTCATTTTCTAACATTAAGGAATTTAAGTTAGGTCTAAAGGTTTTTGAAATACGTTGCCTTTTACTTCTTCTCGGTTCCTCCGATTGTTGATCATTATCTTGCCATGTGTTTTCACAAGTTTGTTCTTTATTACCCTTATATGGATCTGAATTTTATATTTCTCTTTGCCTATTTTGAACATTGTGTTCACTAGATTGTTTTAAAGGGTAAATATGTTCAAAAAATCTAGCATTTCTTGACTCAATGATTGTATTGTCGTGAATATCATCGATTTCAGACTTATGTACTAGGAATTGATACGCAACACTATTTTGCGCATATCCTATGAATACACAGTCTATTGTTTTTGGTCCGATTTTGACCTTCTTAGGTTTAGGAATTTCAACTTTGGCAAGGCACCCCCATACTTTTATGTATTTGTATGACGATGTCTGTTCTTCCAAAGTTCATGTGGAGATTTGGATGTTTTCTTTCTAGGTATTTCATTCAATATGTGGTTGGCACTCAAGATAGCTTCTCCCTAAAAGTTTTCTGGCAAACCAAAGTTAATTGGCAAGACATTCATCAATTCTTTAAGGTTTCTATTTTCCCTTTCGGCAATTCCGTTAGACTGAGGTGAATATGGAGCCGTAGTTTGGTGTATAATACCATTTTAGGTATAAAATTTCTCAAATGGAAATTTATATTCTCCGTCTCTATCGCTCCTTAAATCTTTGATTTTCTTATTGAGTCGATTTCAGCTTCAGCCTTATATTTTTTAAACATCTCAAATGCCTCGTCTTTTGTTCTAAGAAGGCATACATAATAATACCTTGTTTAGTCATCTATAAACATGCTGAAGTATCTCATTCCTCCTCTAGTTTGACACATTTTTAAATCACATACATCTGTGTGTATTAAATCTAGAGGTTCAGTGTCCCTTTCAACATGCTGAAATGAAGTTCTTATCATTTTCGCTTCAGCACATTGACATTTATCACTAGAATTTATTTTACATTTCGATATAAATTCTAGATTAACTAGTTTTCGTACTGTATCGAAATTTACATAACCTAACATAGCATGCCATATGTTAGAAGAGTCAACAATATAAGCAGAAGATTTAGTTCCATTTATATTTACATTTGGTACAATAGTGATTACATTCACTTTAAATAAACCATCACTTACATAACCCCTTCCCACATACACTTCATTCTTTGACAATACAAATTTATCAGCCACAAAGGTGAGTTTGAAACCAAGTTTGCTAAGTAACGACCTTGAAATTAGATTTTTGCGGATTTCTGGAACATGAAGAACATCATTCAAGGGAAGTTCCTTTCCAGAAGTCAATTTCAGCACAATCTTTCCTTTGCCTTCGACCTTTGACGTGATGAGTTACCCATGAACAGTTGTTCATCCTTAATAGCAGTTTTTAGGTTGTAAATATCCACTTATTTGCACATATGTGTCGAGTGGCTCCTGTGTCTACAAACCATTCCTTTGAGTTACCAACCAGGTTGCATTCGGACACTACTGCACATAGATCCATATCATAAACGCAATCTGAATTTTCATCCATATTTGCTTCTGATTTTTTTCTTCTTGGGTGCCCGATATTCGGCTTCTTTGTGTCCTCTCTTTCCTGCAATTATGACATGAACACTGAAATTTCTTTGACTTCTTAGAAGCGTGCTCATGATTCCTTTTGTTGGGTTTCTCTACCTCGACCATGTTAGCCTTAGCTATCATTTTATTCGAAGTCTTCTTCTCAGATTTTCTATTGTCCTCTTCGATTCTCAGTTGAATTAAAAGTTCCTCTATTATCATCTCCTTGCGCTTGTGCTTAAGGTAGTTTTTGAAATCTTTCCATGATGGAGGAAGTTTCTCGATTGCAACGGCAACCTGAAAGGATTAACTAAGTGTCATTCTTTCATCATTTAGTTCATGGATAATAACTTGTAGTTCTTGGATCTGGCTAATTACTGTCTTGGCATCAATCATCTTGAAGTCTAGAAATTTTCCTGTTATGAACTTCTTCATGCCTGCATATTTTGTTTTGTATTTCTTATCCAAGGCCAACCATAGTTATTTGGAAGTAACTACAGTACAATATACATTGTACGGGCTGTTGTTGAGTCCATTAAGGATGTATTTCTTGCACATGAAATCATAACTGTTCTAGACATTCAGGGCTTCTACATTGGTCGCGTCAGGTTTCAGTTCGCTACCACATGAGCTTCCTCATTATGGAACTTTGCAAGCCCTAGAGTTGTCAGGTAGAACAACATCTTTTGTTGCCAACGTTTGAAGTCCATCCTAGTGAATTTTCGGGCTTTTCTCCATGAGACAGAGTCACTGTTGGAACCATAGTTCGACTCTAACTGCTTACCACAGGTTGTGTTGCTGTGGAGTTGTTGCTTTGCTAGGACATTGTTTTCTATAGAAACAGCCAACAAAAACATATTGTTTTAAGATTGTTACATAGAGAAAAGACAGAAAGAGAGATAGAGAGAAAGTAGGTTACCACATCGGTAATTGGTCGACTGGTTAAGAATGTCTGAGTCCAGTTGCGCACTATTTCTTTGAAACAATACTACTCCCTCTATGGCATGGAAGGATATGAGTTATCTGTTTCTCAAGATGAAACAATTGAACTCCACAATGCAGTGCTTGCAAGCAGAGTGGCGACGAACGCAAGAGAAATCTGTGCTAAGAACAGTGGAGGAAGAAGGTAATTTCTAAGTGATTTCGATAGTCTTTTGTTCTGAAATCTGTAGCCTACTTATAACTGAATTTGCACAATACGCCTCAAACATCCATCCACCCATGGGCGCAGACGCGGGGAACCACCCTCTAAGTTGGTCTGTTTCTCTAACCTTTAATAACTATATAACTATTACGGTCCTCACATCATGATATATATATATATATTCATATTTTAATGTTTATGACAAGATGTAGGACTATTCATATTCACTACGCAATTAATGCCTCATTCATTATTCCATTTTCAAATACTTAATATAGGTGAGATCAGATGTATCTATCCTTTAAGTGCTTATGGGGTTCGCATGGCCATTCCAAATGCTAAAGCAACCATAAACCCATGGACAGACAATGAATAGTTATTATGATTATGATATGGAGCTTATTAAAAGTATAAATTTGAAGAAAATAAAGAATAAATAGTATTATTTACATGAATATTAGACCATGTCCATTATCTTAGGCATAGATACTTTTAATGAAACATGAAAATTGGAAATATTTGATAGTGTAAGGCAAAACTTATCATAGTATATCATATAGGAAATAAATGTCCACGCCTTTATATTTGTTCCTCGTGTTGTGTCAATGTCCAAATACTTTTGAATTTTTTTTCTTTCTTCTGCCACCTCTACTAAAGCCTAAAATTTCACCATGTATCATAAGATAAAGAATTATACATGTCAAGAAGAAAGAACGATTATTTGGCAGAGTATCATAAGATAATTCACCAAGTATCAAACTCAAACCCCATGTTATTTGGACATAACTTTTGATTCTTTTATTCGATTGTGGCAACTTTTCTTTCGTTTGAAACATATTTTAATATGGAACAACTTTCATGTTGGTCATTTTTCAAAATTCTGAAATTAAATATGATTTAAACATGGATTAAAAATGATTTATATTGCAGTTTTGAAATTTGAATTTTTGTGTATCATCATTGAAATTCATTTAATCATAACTTTCAAATGGTTTGTCCGATTTCAACGATTTTGCTCATTATGGAAAGCTTATAACTGAAGCAACAACTTTTATTTTAAGTGTTTGGAAATTTCTTAATGCTTACTAGGCTAAAATTGCAGATTAAGAGAGTGGGCCTGTGCACATTTTAAAAATCTACTATACATAGGTTTGGAATTTTCTCCAAAACTCGAGTTGTAATCAACATTTTTGCAATCCTAAAATTTTTTTGGAAAGCTAACACAGTATACAATAATTCATTTTTTAACTGTTCAATTTTTATCGGAAATGGCCTAAACGTGAATGTCATGTTTTTTTATATTGTATAAATGAATACTTATCACAGTTTGTTATATATGCGAATAATGTTTAGTTTGAGTTAAGATAGGTACACATGGAGCATAGGTGGACAAATTGGCAATGTTTGCTCACTTTCGCTCGCTTAATAATAAGCAAACTTGCTTAAAATGCTAATTAAAAAGCATGTTTTATGGTATATCGACATATTATGTGAAATTATATTATTTTCCTGTGTTTCGGGATATCCCGTATTGGGATGCCTCTTTGGTGATGTATATCATGTAATTATATTGTGTTCTGATTTTTTGAAATGCCATTTATACAAAGGAGACTCTTCTGCAAAATCCGTCAATTAGAAAATTTTTACAATTTTTTTTATCATATAAAAAAAATAGAAAGTCATGAATTGTATCTATTTCAATTATGACATACAATAAGAGAATTGGAGGAAGTACCACATAGAGGATTGTATAGTTGAGTTTGATAGAAGATTGCAGGATACGAGGAAAGTCAGAGTATGAGTTGTTTGATGTCTCCCAGTAAGAAATTGCACTGATGCAATTTTCATAAGGGGGAGTCTATAACAACTCCGCTCTACGTTGTAAATTAAATAAATTAAAATTATTTGAATTCGATATTTGATAATAGCTATTATTTTAAAATAAAAGTTTATATAATTAAATACTATTTAATATAAAATTTTGTTTGAATAAATAGAATTAAAATACTAAATTCTCTTCAAGTAATATATTAAACTTGAATAAAATGTTTTAATGAATGATTAAATAGAAATAAATAAATATTGATATGAAGCAAATTTTATTCGTAGAATGATGTGTAAATTAATTTATATTAGATGGGAATTTCATTTATAAATATAGTACATGAATTATATAAAAAGAAAGAAAAATTAAATCAAGCCCAAGCCCATTTAATTCCACCTCCTTCTTCCATTTTCTAGAGTTCTCTCCTTCTTCTTCTAAGGCAAGCCCGAACTCGTTCCAGGATTAGCCCTAATCCCCTAATTTTCAAAACCCTTGACATCATTAAAAAGATAGTTCGATCGACCGAACATCATTCGACCTAGCCAAGCGATGAAGACGATGACACGAGCAGGGATGACGATAGTGAGACATCACGCATTTGAAAGGGGGGCGGTGGTGTTGGAGACTTCGAGGCATGAGTCGCGATCTGAAATGTGTGTGCGTGCACGAAGGCTGGTTCGATCTTGGTGGTAGTGATGACATGAGGGAAGTTGGCGATGTTATGTTGGTGTTGAAGTTGATGTGGAAGCGGTGCGGCTTCAGTTGATGGGAGGCAATGGCTTGGGGATGCATGTGCATGAACATGGCATCGAAGACGGATAAGCGAACATTTAAATTTTGAAGGAACAATGTCGACTTAGACAATAAACCCTTTTGTTGGAATTTCCAATGAGTTTAATACTCACAACTATATTTATTTCTCCTCTGCATCGTATATATGTACATATTATTTATCTCGATTAATGATAAATTGTATTGCTTGGTTGCATTGTTTGTGAATGTTGATTGGATTATTTGGATGAATTGCTTGATCGGAATATTCGATTGATTGTGTGATATGGAATTTATGTATTTTGGATTATTAAAAATGCAAAGGAGATGTTGTTCGTTGCATTATAATTAGTGTAATTTTTTTTATTGTCTGTACATTGTATGGATGGCCGAAATTCGATCGAATTTGACTCGGCCACGCGATAAAATTTATATTGATGATTATTGTTGATTTTGGAGAATTTTACTCCATAAAGTCTATTTTAAATGAATTATTGATTTTTCGATTTTACATATTTATGAAAGTTTCGAGAAATTATGGTGTTCTAAAAATGTATTTGCAGTATATTTATAAATAAATAAAAGTGAATTAAAAATAAAATGATTTGAAGGAAATTGTTTTGGAAATAAAAAAGTTGATTTTTGAAAATAGAGATTTTCATGAATGATTGAATGTGTGGAATTTTGCAAGTATAAATGAGGGGTTTTTTATAATATTTTCAAAAGTGAAATTCCTTTATACATTGAATATTTAATAAAAAGGATGGAAATGAAATTTCAAATGGTTTTTTTTGATTATATAAATCTATTTATAAAAGTTTAACATTTATTCCCATTTTGATATATTTACTAGTTCGAAATCAAATTATTTGATGAATTTGTGATTTAAAGATTTTATTGATTTTGATATCATGAAGGATTCACCGTTGATATTGATTTATTTAATGATCTGGAATGATATGGTAATGACATCTTATTGTTTGATTTTGTGATATTTCCATTCCATGTGACGAAAATCCTGAATAAATGGAGTTATAATGCCATCTAGTCTTGGACATTTGGTAATATTTCTCCTATTATTCTTTAAACTCATTATACAGAATATAGATAAAGTGAGTGTGATGATGAGCTCTGATTAAACGGACTAGTAACACGCGGTGGTATAGGATGTCATTGTGTTGTTTATTCGATTATTCTGTGCTTATGGATGACACTCATACGTGGATTTTATTATATATGATGGGTTCACTATGGTGAGTCGCATATTTAGCCATGTGTCGGCTTGTATTGTGTTGCATCAGCATGAGTATGTAGTTGTGTGTCTGTTATTATATCATATATATTTAGTATTTGTCTATTCAATGTCCGACTTCCTTTGTATTGCGGTAGTTGAACCAGATTGGCTAGTATCCACCCTAATGGCCTAATCGTGATGGTCACGCTCTGGATCTGTGACACCCCATAGCTGTTTATCAGGAATGTTCTAGCTGTGTATTGGCAATATTTATAGCCATGTGTCGGAAATTGTATAGCCCTTATCTATTACCTAGGTCAGCAGTCTATTACCATTTAGGGGCACTTAGGATCGTAGCCGATGCAAAGCGTAGTCCTACAACGTGTTTATGACATGCGATGGATATGAGTCATAATGTCTATCGAGGTAACCAAGATTGTAGGAGCCATGTTGGTGGAATACGTGTGTCGTGTTCTCCAATCATGTGTGTAGTCTCCTGGAGCAGGTGTGTTCGTCAATCTACTGTCTCGTTCTGGTGTGTGTGTGATATAGACACATATTTATACATATTTGAGATGATGAGCTACGATTGTACCTATGATAGGGTCTAGAGTGTGATCAATCCCCGTATCCTTCTTTGGCCTGTATCGCATATTATCCTTCTTCAGCGTGTATCGCCAATTAATTTATTTACATGTGTTATCAATTATTTCTTTGAGGCATGTGTTACTGAATATCTTTTTCATTGGCGTGTATTGCCAACTACTATTCATTGATATGTGTTGCAAATTTATTTTTGTGTTACCTATTTATTCTTCTTAGGCATGTGTCGTTGATTATTCCTTATAGGCGTGTGTCACCATTTCTATGATTTTGTTTATGGATGATTATTTGTATTGATATGGAGGATATTTATTTATAGAGATTGAGTGATATATTTTGGCTAAGTTATGTATAACCTTACTATACATGGTGATATCTCTTTATCAGTGATTTCTAGATTTGATGATGATTACTGGATATGGATGATTTACCCATTTGATGTTGATTTTGTAATTTCCGATTTGATGTGATTTTATATGGATGATGGCATTTTTATACTAGGTTTTGTGGTGTTAAACATTATATGATATTTAGGATTGTTTGAGATAACATTATTATATTTATACCCAGTATATAAAAGTTCTATTTGTTTATTGACCTTGGATCTAGATACTCGTTTATTATTTGTATAATAATCGGGTCAGTCTGAGACATTTCAGATATAGGGACGATGAGACCAGTTTGTATATTCTGGGCATAAAGGAGACTAGATATTTGTTATTGTAGATTATTATCTTTTATTGTATAGTGTTGTGCGTATATCATTGTGATGTATAGTAGACATATTTTGTATATTGCACATTATATATTATCGTTGTGATTCTAACTTTGTGTTCTCTGATATTTACTGTATATTATATATTGTTCTATCTAGGAGGAACATGTATTTATTATTTTGTGTTGTTACCGGGTACATATACATGAGTTATTTATTCAATGTTTTAATACGTACCGGTATTAGCCTAAGGGAATGTTCATGTGTGTACCCTATATCGTCTTGTTCTCCGTGTTATCTGATAGTATTATTCTGTAATACTCTTGGATAGTATATGTATAAAGGTGGGATGCTACAAGCATATCATTTACCATAATTATTTTGGGCCACCTAGTGGACTTGAAAAACCCAACAACCAAGGTTCATGTAAGTTTTAAACACCAAACAACCTCGAGCCGGTCTTGGGTTATGATTATAATAAATGGACATAGATCTCAGTTTCAAGATACCAAGACCGAACCCAATCCATTTATACGTTTACTAATAATACTCGTTTCCAAGATAAAATATAAAGAGGACATACTTGGCATATAAACGGTGAAATATTTGGTACAGACTATGTAAATAACCAGATAAGTAGAATATTCAATGTAAATCAAAACATTAAAAAATAAAATACATAGAAAGTATTTAATAATAATGCTGAAATAGTAAATAAGTAAACAAAAAACAAAGATATATAGTCCTTGTCAAAGTTGGGACTCGACAAGACTTGTTTGTTACTAGTTTTCCAATAAAAATCAACCTTTTTCATGGATTTCTTCATCAACCTTGGAATTTCAAATTTCTAGACCTTTGGTTACATAGCAAAGGAGGGAACTTTTGTTTAAATTGTGTAGTAAATAAATTGTTAAGAACAAAAAAAATGAGAAATCACGCGATTTTAATAGTTCAATCCATAAGTTTTGCATCCATCATGATGACTTTGTCTTTTATTGCTTTATATTTGATTTATAAAATAATATGTATCTTGCTATTAGGGAATTCACATACTCCTTCATTTTAGATTCAAGAAAGTTATGGATAAATGGTTTGGAGGGACGTGTCTAATGTATAGTTGGGACAATGTGTATCAATGGTCCTATATTCATTCTATTAAGAGAATACTTTTGTTCCAATAAAATAATGATTTTAGTGCAGTTAGGGTATGGTGGATTAGGGCTTCACACAAACTCCATGTCACATTCTACTCCTATAAGCTCATCTCTCGTCTACGAGCTAAATGGATCACTCCAAGCCCAAACATCATTCTTTGGGTGACATGACCATTTGTCGGTTGCTTTTTGAGCTATGACAACCTTCTCCATCCAAGACACCTCCATTTATAGTTTTCCTTTCCGTTTTCGAGCATAAATCACTAGATTTCGACTGACTCGACCGAAATATGGATGACATATGTTGTGATTAATCACTACCGTTGACGTCTAAAAACCAACCGAATGTCCATGCATAGGTCGAGTGTGTAACACCCCATATTTTTAGTAGCATTATTAGGAACATTTAATTAGGTAAATTAAATGAAATAATGTGAAATGGTTAATGGGTTGAGATTTGTGATTAGTGAGGGTAGACGTGCTATATACAAATGAACTAAAGAATTAAAATGTTAAGGCAAATAGATAAGGGGCAATATAGGAATATGACACATCCATATACCCTAAACCTTTAATCCCGTTATTCACATGTTCATTTCTATATTCAAAAAAGAAAAACAAACTTGAGGTTGGCCGCCATTAAGGGAAGAAAAGAGAAGATAAGCAAGATTTCAAACGAAAAGCTTAAGCAACTTAATCAAGATCAAATCTCAAATCCTTAATCTCAAAGCTAAGGTGAATAATGACTACATCTCATACTTTTATTTTTTTGGGTTTTAAGGTTAAATCCGATTTATTTTGCAAGGTTATGCCATGTTTTTGAATGATTAAATGTTTATACATGCTTGTTTATGATTTATGCTTATTCATATAAGTTTTATGATATGTTTTAATGTGAAAACCCTATTAAATGACATCCAAATGCCTTGAGATTTTAGAATTAGATCAAAAATGATATTTTAAAGAAGGGTTTCAATTTTCATAATTTTCTGAATTAATGTTGAATTAATATTATTTTTCTAGTAAAGAAAATGATTATTTGGGTTTAAAATAATTTACGGCTAAGTTATTTATGTTTTGGGTCTGAAATTAATATATGTTGGAAAACATATTAAAAATGATTTTCGGGAATTTTTTTAGAATTTTCCTAAGTGTTTTAATAGATATATAAAATTATTTAAGGTATGGGACTTAAATGTTTTATATATTTATAAAAGGAAAAGGGGTATTTTGTAAATTATTTAAATTGTTAAATTCTAAAATTTCGGTGGTTCTTTTAGAATAGAAAATTAACAACCAATTATGTTTTGAAAAACAAGGTAGGTTAGTTGAAAAGATTTACTTAAAAAGGTTAAAAATCAGTTTAAACATGCTTTTTACATGTTTCATCACTTTGGCACTTAGCTTTCGACCCAGTACTTCTGCCTCCTTCTTAGTCGAAACTAATGCGCCTGGTATCAATACTTGGTACATAGCGAATTGGACTAAGGTGGAAGGTATGAAGTCGAAGCATGGGATTCCGAAGGGGTCGAAGCATGTCTTTGTTTTAAAAGAGAATGCGCCTGCTTTGCTTTCGACTTAATTATCTTTCGACTTGGTTAGCTTTCGACTGGGCAAAATTGTTTTAAGGAAATGGTTGCGTCTTTTGTTTCAAGTTAATGTTTTTGAAGGGGTCGAAACCTCTTGCTGCCGCTTTCGACCTTTCGAAGCAAATGGTTTCGAAAGGGATACTTTGTTTTTAAAACTTAGCCGCTTCTCCAATGCTTTCAAAGGGTTGGTTTCGACACCATCACTTCTTTACTTAGGAAATGCTTTCGAAAGAGTGCTTTTGACTTAAATGTTTTATGACCCTTTTGCTCTGTTGAAGGTAGAACCCAAAGGTTTCAAAGGAGAAAGTTTTAAATGGTTTCGAAAAGTTTCCACATGTTTTAATTGAACCCAAATATTTTCGAAGGTTTGTTGTTTATAAAGGTTTTTGGTTCTTTCGAAAGGTATAAAGAAAGGTTTTGAAGGGTGTTTCCCCAATGGTTTTGAAAGGTTAAAAAGGAAGGTTTTCAAAAGGCAATGTTTAAGTGTTTAAAAGGTAGGATGTCTAAGGTTTTAAAGCTTTCGAAGGGAAGGTTTTTCAATGTTTTCGAAAGGTGATTATGAATGGTTTCGAAAGGAATGTTCACTACAAGAAATTTGATTTTTAGTGGCGCACAAAAAATGCTACAAAAAGTTTTGGTGGCGTTTTGATAAACGCCGCTAGAAAACATGCGACTAAAAATCAATGATTTTTTGTTGCATTTATTTTAACGCCACTATAAATGAATTTTTGGCAGCGTTTTTTAAACGTTACTAAAGATCTTTTTTACAGCGTTTAAGAAACGCGACCGAAAAGGTACCGTTTACTATCTTATTTTTTTGTTGCACTTATTATTATTTTTTGTAGCGTTTTTTGAACGCCACGGAGATTATCTGAGTTACTATAATTGCTGATTCTGTAGCGCTTTTTAAACGCTACAAAAAAATATTTTTGGTGGCGTTTTTTCTCCCCCACTGTATGTTTCGATTTTATTGCCTACTGTTCCACGACTACATCTGATTTCGCCTCCAATTCAATTACTTCAAAACTTATACAATAACGTAATATATAAACACATACACATTCAAAAATAACACATTCAATGAACCACAATAACACAAACAAAAGCAAATACATAATCACCACTATATCATAACATTAGTGTCAAGACAAAAGGTTAACCATACGTTTACACAACCAAACTACCATAAACAGTTTCATAATAGTACATGCAGCTAAAGTAGTGCTGCTACCATACATACTAGTTTCATAACAGTTTTAATCAACCTACTACATACATGTGCTGCTACCATACCAAAAACCAGTGTTGCTGCTTGAAATCTTCACAAATGTTTATCTACCTGTAAACAATAATAATCATGTTACTAAATATTTGTGAGGTGAAGGTATCAAAGACCAAAAATGGACAAATATTGAAGTCCTTAGACTATAATACTTCAAACAAATATGCCTCTGCGTATTAACCATTGATAAGAAGAGGTCCCTGCGCCAAATAAAAACTCTTCTGGAAAATTAGCTCGGTTGTAAATTGCAGCAACCATTATTTGAGATGATAACAATATGGAGGATAAGAGTAGAATTGCAGACAAAGAAAGCTTCATTTTTTTCTTCTTCTAATATTATACTGGTTTCAGTAGAGAAGGGGGAATAGTGGTGCATGTATATATAACTGTAGAAGAATAAATATTTCTAGAATAAATATGTTCTTTTGTCTCACCCATAGGTCAAATAATTTATGTAATAAATACTACCTTGTAATTAATGCCAAATCAGCTATGAAACAAAACTTTCCAAAACAAACGAAAGGAAAAATATATCTTAGATTTGATAATTAGTCTGGTTCAAACTGGAAAAAAATTAGATGTACAGAAGAGAACCACTAAAACTATTATTTTGCAGATAATACAAATTAAATTAAGTTGTGGTTGTAATTTTATTGGACTATGTATGTGTTTATGCTCAGTTCATTAACAGATTCAGATTAATCACTTTCTAGCTCTACACCAATATTTATTGAGTAATATAACTAATTTTTATAGTCGATTATCTAGGAATATTGTCAGGGTATTAGAATCAAAGTTTGAAAACATTTATGTTGAAAAAGTTATATACCTTTCAATTTGTTTTCAGAATGACTTTTTCCGTTGGCCAAGCTATGGGAACGCCAAGTGCATCTTCCATGTACGTCAACTCCGATGTTGGTCTCTATAGCTCTGCATTTGCATCTATCACAATATCAACCCAAACTTTTACAGCATTAAGTCCCAATGGACGACAATAGACCATCATTATCGGATCAGTTGATGCAATAGTTCCTTCAGCCACTACGTTTGTTCCACCCAAATCGATCAACTGGCATTTGATATCTTTTGTCAACTTTGCAATTAGCTGGAAAAAAAGAGATTATTATGCAGAATATATACATACACATAATAAATAAACTTTCATACACAGGTAATTTCTTCAATTTTGAAATTTAATACGTACATGCTCTGATTTCTTTATGACCATGGGTGTAGATTTCATGGGAGAAGTCGCACCATTTACACTGTCATTTACATTTTCTTTATCAACTTCAACTTTTGATTTTGGCCATGCTACTTTCCTACCAACTGCATCTCCAATGCACGACATATCACATGTGGGTCGCCACAAATAAGCATCTTTATTTATTACTTTGTTGACCAAAATCACAACGGCAGACGGACCGAGCGGAATACCATTAACAACATATTGTGGCTCTCTGGAGTAGACTCTTCCTTTGGCAACTACCCCTTCACCCTCATTCCAACCATAAATCGTTGTCATCTTGGACAGTGCTGTTACTCTAAAAATGAGAAGTGTAATTTTAACAAACAAATAAATATAAAGATGGTTTAATTTAACAAACAAATAAATTTCTACTTAGAAAATTACTTAGCAAATTACTTAGCAAATCATTCAAAGGTTATAAAATGAGAAGTGTAATTTTAACAAACAAATAAATATAAAGATGGTTTATTTTAACAAACAAATAAATTTCTACTTAGCAAATTACTTAGCAATTCATTCACAGGTTATAAAATAACAAGTGTAATTCCAACCATAATATTATGGACAGTGCTATTAATATAAAAAAATTATTCAAATTTTTATTAAGATTTTAACAAACAAATAAATATATAAATGGATTAATTTGGGGTACTAATATCTAAAAACTAAAACTAAAACTTTAGTATGTTTCAATGTGAAGTGTAATTCAACAGTTTAGTATGAGAAGTGTAAAATTTACCGTACCGACGTCGTTCAAATTTACTCGCAGCGCCATCTTAATGCAAGTTGATGGCCAAGCTACTACCTTATTCACAGCGTCTGCTAATACTGTCATTTTAGGTGTAGGCCTCCATAAATAAGTATCTGGTTTGTCCATGATATCTACAATAACGCTCACAGCATTTGGTCCAAGACGAATGCCATTGACAACCGCAGTTGGGTCCCTGGACAACACCTTCCCATTAGCAACAACTTCACAGTTTCCATCCCAATTCAACATCGAACATACATCGTCATTGCTCTGCAATTATTCAACCAAAATTATAGCAATCACTGGATCAAAATTTAAAATCTAAATGTTATTTCTTGAGTAATATAATTATTATTTTTACCAATTCAGATGTGCTCCTTTTCGAACTTTCTACACCCTACAGCAAAGCTCTAATATCAGGATATTTTAATCTTAAAAGCACTCAATTAAATGTAATGTAGGCGTTTAATTGACCATCGAAAACTACTAAATGGACTTTGATCAGTTAATGTATTTTACAGCTACAAATGATGGGATGAAATTAATATGGCTACCGAAACCAGCAAGTGAAAAAAAATAAAATTGAGTTGCTAAAATTAAAATGACCATACTTAAAATGGCAGAGAACATATAATAAGTTGGTGAGAGAGAATAAATTTGTTCTTATTAGTATTTTAAATTATATGGCACTTTGAATTTTTTATTTTACATATATAAATTACTTTTAATAGTTTACCTTCTGGTTCATCAGAACCTGCAGCATACTCTTCATTTCTGCTATTTCCTCTCGACACTGCGATACTTGTTTATCTTTGGACTGGGCCACAGCTAGCTTGGTTAAAGTGCAACCCCTTCCCAATGCCCTTAACCGTCCTGGTTTATCTTGTCCGAGTACATGTACAAGAGCATCTCCACTGACATTCTATGACGAACCGGAATGTGATAGGCTACCAAATTTTTTAATCTCCTCCTACATAAATAAATACAAACAGATAATGTACAATGGTAAAATTATCGTAGTTTCGGACAATTTTTATATATAGATAAAATAAAAAAAACTTACAATAGCATTTCCAGCTTCCGCGGTCACCGGTTCACCATTTTTTTTTATGTGAGATTTAATCCAAACATCGGCTCTAGTTATGGACGATGGACTTGGACTTTCTTTTTTCTAAATTTAGGATAACATTAAATAAAAAACCAAACATGTATAAAATAATATTAAATAAAGCTATACTTAATTAACTAACCATGTCTTCGGTCAATCTAGCCATTCCCTCACGACCAGTTGTGTGTGGAAGTTGTTTATCCCTAAGGGACGAATATTTCTCACTTCGTTTCTGTAAAATAGAAAGATATATTGTTGATATATTGTTATAGGATAATGGCAGCTTCGTTGTTTTAGAAAGTGAAGAGTGACAAAGAAAAGTTGATATATTGTTATAGGATAATGGCAGCTTGGTAGAGGAAGTGAAGAGTGATAGAGAGAAGTTGTTTGAGAAGTGTTTGATAAAGGCAATGTAAAGAAGGAACATGGATATTTTGTTTTGTAAATAGAGAACAAAAACTTGAAAACAGTTGCTTGTAGTAGAGGAAAATTCAATGTATCAGAAACTAAAAGACAAATGAAATAAAACAGTGAACATAATATCAAGTGAAAACAGTGAGCTTAAGAAACAGATATGTAAAAATGAAAACTAAAATCTAAGATGCAATGCAATGTTTTTTGTTTTATTTTTGTTTTTGGGTATATGCAATGCAAGCTTGTTGAAGTATGAAATGCAACAGCAATGTAAAACAGAAAACGAAACGCAAAAGCCAGGAAATGAAATGTAATAGCAAACTAGTTGAAAATTCCAATGCAAGATGAAAACAAATCCAACAATTTTATTAATGCAAGATAACACAATACAAAACCAAACACACAGCACTAAACTGAACTAAATTCAAGTGAACAAGAAATGTGTACAGAATGAACAAAGTTAAAATGGAAAGTGTTGAGTTAACATGCACACAAGAACAAAGAACAAAAATGCACAGTGAACATAAATGCAAAACAAATGAAACGCAAAATGTTTTCTTTTTTTTGAGACTAAAACAAAACCATATGTGTTATTGGATAATAAAATTGTTCTTTTGAAAATGATAATCAACTCTGTTGTGCAAATTACCATATGTGTTATTGGATCGCAATCATTAACTTTTAAAGTGTTCTAGCAAATAAAATAGTGAATAGTGTTACCTTAAACTCCAGACTTGTTTTCGCCTTCACAAACCTTCTCCATTCGTTCATGCTTTTGATGTTGGTAGGTTTCAGTTTTAGTCTTTCTTCTTCGTTCTTCGCTTTATTTAATTTTCGAACCAATTTACCTTTTGACGATCTCCAAATTACTCCCATTTGTTGAAATACAGCTTTTCTTTGCCAATCCTCTTCCAGTTTAAATCTAATCTGCAACAATACATGAAAACATGATATTAAAATCAAACAACAGCCATATGTATGCATCAAACAATTTTTTTCAGCCATAACTATAATACGTGATGTAACAATGTAGCAATGTAGCAACTTGCAAACAGATGTATAAACAACAAAAACAATTTTTAACTCATACCTGAATCGATTGCCACAAAACAACTTTTAACTCATCACTTAGATTCCTCCAATCATCAAGTGTGTATGGAACCAGCTCCCGCACAAGCGGTCCAAGAAAAGAGGATAAATGTACTGACCCTTTCCATATTGGTATACCTATATCATTGAACTCAACTTCAATTCGATCCTGACTGCTTAACGGGAGTCCTTTTGCTTTTGCTGGACCTCTACCGCCTCTTTTCCGAGATGTAATTCTGGATTCAGCTTCACTTGCTCTCCCAATTTCTCCCTCAGCATCATCAGTTTGTTCAGGAAGGATTTCATTTTCTGAGCGAAGTCCTTCTTCATTTGGGTCGGAGGGGGTAACAGGTGGCTCTTGTTCTTTGTCTTCATTGCAAACAATGGCTTGCTTTTTAGCGTTGACTGTTGGTTCTTCACTATCGGTGCAAGCACTAGTTGGAATCTTAACCTTTTTCTTTGGATTATACTTCCGCTTTGACTTATACTTCTGAGATTCCTCATCGGCCTTTCTCTGGTTGCGAGTACGTACAAAGCTTGAATGCATCTTTTTTCTGCAAATGAAACAAAAAACAGTAACTTATTTTGAGAATACTTCATATAAAGGACAGTTAACAGTATCCATTATGTAACCTTGAATACAATAGTTATTAATACATGTATATGAACCTGTAATGTAAACTCTATAAATAATCACATTAATACTTAATAATGGAATAATCAAAACATATAATTTCTGTAAATGTATATTAATATGTTTTCTATGCTTGCATTTACAAATGAAGGCACCTAACATCTAATAAAAAAAGCACAACACACTCAACAAAATTTGCAACCTCTCACAAACACAAAACATAGCAATGCTAACTCACACACAACTCACACAAGCACACAGTACACAACATATTCACAAACCCAACTCACCCTACAGACAGTCAGACAACCCTCACAAACACAGTACACACAAACACATATGTAGACTAACTACCCACTTACCTTATCAGTCACTATCCTCTGGTTATCACTCACTGTCTTCTGAGTTCCGATTCTTTAATATTATTTATCTGTTCATATGGAGCAAATACTTGGTACTTTAAGCAATACCATGCTCAAGTATTTGTTTTATATAGTAGATAAATGTTGTGTAAAAAAAGATAGTATTAATATGCACCTTATGTAAATGAAAATATTCCAAAGTTGAAAAATTGTATTACATAAACAGTTTTACAGTGACTTGTGATCTGAGTCTGGGAGAGGACATGCCCAAATCATAATTTGATATCATATAACTCATAAAGCAATATGAATACACTGTTGTAGTTACATACTAAATCTATCAAAAACAACAAAATATGCCCAACTTCCAATTATGGACCACATATGTCAAGGGAAGATTATCAAACAAACATTAGCTTGAATCGCTATTACAAGGGAAAAAGGTTATCAAACCACATATAAAATTACTTCTTTCCTTTTGAGAAAACAAAATATTTTTCATCAAAATTAACTAAGGTGTAATTAAGATGTTATTAGAAGGGAAAAAGGTATCTTTTGACAATTATGCAACAGGGAACAAACTTGGCATAGGAATGGAATTAAATTCAACATAAACATAATATTAAATTTGATTTGACATATCAAATCCAAATAGAGTCAGACAAAAAAGAAATATCTTACAAAATTAAAATAGAAAAAAATGAGTTTACTAGAATGTGAATCAAAAATCGATCCTACATCCATGCTAGGCAAATAAATATTGTTATCAAATCATTGTGCACGAATAAAAGAAGTCGTAGAGAAAATAAGTAAATGTACAAGGAGAAGGGAATCATCCTTGAATGTGATTCTAAATGTTAGAATGATGTGAAAAGGAGACTTGAGATGGAATGAACAAATTTAATAATGCATGCTAGAGTAGAAATGAAGATCCTCAATCAGAAGCTGACCATACATCTTCAAATGACATATATGTAAGGTTTAATGCTAGGTTTTGATTCTTGAGTAGTAGACAGAACAAAGGTGGTAAATGTCAAAGCTGTCATGAAACAAGGAAAAGAAACTACTTGATTGTAATACATTTTTCAAATGATAGCACAACAAATTTTATAATCTACTCAAGTAGAACATATAATCTACTCAAGTATGCCTTCGCAATCCTCTCTAACATAACTAACATCTTCATCATCCATTTCGGTTATTTCGTTATCTTCCACAACTTGGATATCTTCCTCGATGCAATCGTGATCCTCTAAATCATTAAAACTTCTGGATGGTGCTTTCATTACAACATACCAATTAGAAACATCATTCTCTCTTGAATAAAATACTTGTCTTGCTTGAGATGCAAGTATGTATGGATATCGTGAAAACGATGCTTGCTGTCAATTAACAAGAGTGAACCCATCATCGTCAACTTTTACTCCATTTCCTTTATACGCCCATCGACACTTAAAAACTGGAATATAAAACGTATGATAATCTAATAAAATTATATCTGTCAATATTCCATAGTAAGTGACCACATCAACCACTTAGGACATATCTTTTGCACTTGCTCTACACATAGTAGTCGCATCAAAAGTCACCCCACAATTCTGAGTTTTTCTCCCTACATCTTTTATATGAAAACGTTGCTCATTGATGATATATCCGTTGTAAGACATGGCATCATCCTTCGGACCAAAAGCAATCCAACTTAACATGTCATCATGATCCTTGGAGGTAATAGGTATCTACAACAAATTTTATTTAGCATGTATATTTTATAGTAAGATTAATAGTCAAAAGAGAATATATTTGAAATCTAACTAACCTTTCTTTTAATCCAATCGGCAAAAAAATTTGTATGTGTTTCCCAAAGTAAGGTCGCATTTTTTTTCATGCGTGGGTCTGACTTTTCTAATTCCTCCAAATGCAAACTAGTATTGAATAATTGATTATAAGTTATATATAGCATTACGAACACATCAAAATAATTAAAACAATATAACATACACTTACTCTATAAATGGTTCCACCACAGCCATATTCATTAACACGGCTAAATGAGCACTTTCTTTGTCATTAACTGATAGTTTAACTGTCTTGGATATTGAAATCGGACATCCCTCGAGTATTACACTGCTTTCATAATCTTCATTTTGAGCTTCTTTCTCCTTTATATGTCCTGATTTTTTCAAAAATTCATCGAAAAACATCATGGATTCTTTTGCAAGATAGGATTCTGCAATACATCCCTTTAGTCGTGCATAGTTTCTGACATAGTCTTTAAGTGTCTTCATGTATCTTTCGAATGGGTACATCCAACGAAAATGAACCGGTCCACACATTAGTGCTTCTTTTCCAAGATGAATGGATAAATGTACCATTATATCAAAAAAAGATGGTGGGAAATATTTTTCAAGCTGTAGTAAGACTAAGCCTAAGATTGCGTGGATCAGATGAAAAAGATTTATACTTTACATCCAACATTTTCCATGTCGTAGAATCCACGGGATGACGCATTTTTCCATCGTTGCTTGTATTATTAAAATGCCATCTTAAATCTTCTGCCATCTTTTAAGATCTATACATTCTTCTAAATCTCAGAATTATTGGAAAGTATCTCAATACTTTAACTGGAATACCTTGTATAACCTCTTCAGTATCTTGATTTTTCTTCCATCTTGAAGAACCACATTTTGGACAACTTTCTAAATCTTTGTATTCTTTTCTGTAAAGGCAACAGTCATTCTCACAAGCATGTATCTTTTCAAAACCCATGTCGAATGCTCTAAGAAATTTCTTTACTTCATATTAGTTTTTGGGAAGCACGTTATCCTTCGGCAGAAATAAATGTTGCATAGTTAAAAGCTTATCAAACCCACTATCAGACAAGCCAGTCTCACATTTAAGATTATACAAGACAGTGATAGCAGATAATTTTGTGTGATTTATGCAACCATGATATAATGGAGTTTCTGCATCTTCCAAGTTCTTGAGTAACTCATCCTCTTTTCTTTGAGAATTAACATTATCTTTATCATAATCAAAAAAATCTTGATTCAAAAAATCTTCATCTTCATAGTGAATCATCTTGAATAGATCATATACATCAAACGTATTTGTTTTCTTCTCTACATTTATCTCTTCACCATGGTTAAACCATACACCACCCATGTATTAGGATCCATTCCTTTTATAATTAAATGTTCAACGATGATTTGTTCATCATGATGACTAAGATTCCGACAATCCTTGCAAGGGCATAAAATTTTTTCTACACTTCTTGCATTCCTCTTTGCAGCATTCACAAAATTCATTGCTCCTTATCGGTACTCTATACTAGTTCTATGAAAAAAGTAAAACAAATAAAAAAATTGAGCTTTAATATTAGATTATATGTTATAATTCTCAAAATACATATTAAGTTAATTATGGTTTTATCACCTGCTTAAAAAATCCAGTCTTTTTCCATTTTCGACATATGAAGGCAAATAAGTTTCCAATCTTTGACGTATAAATTGGTTATCTGTTGTAATCAAAAAAATAACTAGACATTGAAGTTATTACCCAAAAAAACATTCAAGCATCTTATAAATAATGCACTATCCGGAACATTGGTAACACGCCCATAGTAAGGATAATAAACTACAATAAACCACATAAAATGAATAATAACAGAGATAGCATGTGCTGCAGTGAATGAAATAACAGAGATAGTTTTTATTTTTAGGATACTGCACACATGAATCAAACCCCGTTCACAAGGTTACATAGATTTTTTTTTCTTCGTTTGGTTACTGAAATTATGACGCATTTGCTGAAAATATAACACATATAGATATGTATCAGTGAGATAACTCCATGTGACCATGTAAACGCATCTGCCGGAAAATTATTTATATTGTGAACGCACAAAAATGTGAAGCCATTCAGCAAATGGTAATTAAAATTGCGTATAAAAAGAACATATTAAACATGAGTAATCCATACAAAACACATTTTAAACAATCAGTTATCACAACACATAACATAATAGGAACACAACTGACACTACATGGTAGAAACTACAGTCTTCAATTTCAATACATCACTCATCACTGAAAATCGACAACTTAGCACAGTAGTGGAACTCAACACATACTACTATCATGTTTGACTAACAAATCATAAAAAGATTTATACATCACTGGAACTTAGCACAACAGCAACAAACACAACAACAAACCACAAAAAAAATTGGTTTATAGTACGAACATATAAACTTACAAATGCAAATAAAAAAATTGGTTTATAGTTCTAACATAGACCGTAAATGCAAATAAAAAAATAACATAAATTGGATACAATTAAAGCAAGCACATCGCACTAATGATCCAAAATAAATTTAACTCAGAAAGTAGATGTAAAACCGGTACCATAAACATGAAATCAAACAAATTCATTATTATTGTATAGTTAAACATTAAATTGAATAATTAAATTGAACTTATTGTACATAAACATAAAAGCATAACAAAATATAAACTGCAGAATATATACTTACACATTCTTGTGTATGTTTCTTCACGAATGCGGGCGTGGATCTTCCATACTGCCTTAAATGAAGTCGTACTAGTTGGAAAATATACGAATGTTTAAAAATCAAAATATTATCTTTCAAATTTCTAGTCTGAAACTAAGAAAATATTTCAAGCTCGTGAAAATAATAATGAAATAGTAGAATATCACATCAGCAAGTGTATTTTATAATTCGGTAATACATTTTTCATCAGCAAGTATAGTGTAGATTAGCACTTGATAGGCAAGCAAATTCTTTTTGTTGCAAAATAAGTGTTAATTTTGGACGGAATGCGCTTGTACAGGAGCAAATGCAATGAATAAAAGCACTTTGAACAATCTAGATATTTCAAGCAGCCTACGGCAACAACAATTTGAATACTTAACAAATTTGTGTAAGAATGATACCAAACTAAAGTTGATTAAAATTACCGAGAGTTTGCTGTTACTGCAAAATATATATGGACACATCCTTTATTTTTATTTCAAAAATACCAAAGATGTTAGTATGAATTTTATAAGTGTGTGTTAACATTGGTTGCTTGTATTATTAGTTGTTGCATCCATATAGCTCTACTTGTCCATCACTAAGGTCCACATTACAAAGAAAACCACTACTAAGGTCTACTTGACAGTATCATTTTATTTCTTTTTGCATTAAAAATTGTTCTCCTGGCCATGTTGAACGATTTATTTTAAGGACTAAGCAAGAAAAGATTTCATGAGTGAAAGTAATGTTAGGAAATCAATTCTATGGTTTTGATGATAACAACTATACAATGGAAATCGAATGTACATATATATCTATATTTACAGGTAGTTGATAGAGTAACATCACCAAAGAGACTGAAACAATACTCAAGAGAAGAATCAAAAGATGTCAAATCAGTAGAAGTTGAAGAGAAATGAGACATGCACAAGATAAAGCAACATGCACACTTTCAGACGTCTGAGAGCACTATCCAGACGTCTGAATAATTCCTTTGGCTCATAATTCAGAATCAATCAGACGTCTGGTTACCAATGTCAGACGTCTTAAAAGTACCCAAGCCTAAAACAGATATGAAGACCAGACATCTGAGGTTACTTTCCAGACGTCTGATTCGAGACTCGACTGTGCATTTTCAAAGATCAACTGCCACATTCAAAAAGACACATCCTCTTCTCTTTGTCGCAACTCTTCATCACCATCAAAAGCGACTTTACGGAGATTTCAACAGATGCAACTATATAAGAAAACTCTTCATCACTATAAATAGCATCAGGAATTCAAGGGAAGGGTTCACCTTACTGACTTACGCTCTTATCTCTTGTACTCTGATTTATTCATGATCTATAAGCAATCAACTACCTGTATTTAACTCTTTCATATATACAGAACTCCTCATTCAGATATTCTCTAGATAGATATATATATTGGAAGCATTTGTACTTAATAGTCAACATCCGTGTTATAGAACACATTCTTGACAAAGAAACTCTGCAATTGTAAACCTGTTCCTTCGGGTCAAGTGAGGGTTAGTTGAAAGGAAATTCCAAAGAGGAGCTTCGAGACTGGATGTAGGACGGGAGGTCCGAACCAGTATAAAATACCGGTGTGATCATTTTCATTTACTTTGCTACTATCATTTATCAAGTTATATTATATAGTTAACTGTTTATACTTGCATATATCCTATACGATCCACTCATATAGACTTTCAATTGGTATCAGAGCAAGGTTTGTTTAAAAGAACAGTAAAACATTTTTTAATCATTCTAATATGGCAAGTATTTTTCAAGAAGGACAATCCACAGCACGACCCCCACTTTTTAATGGCTCTAATTATTCATATTGGTCAACACGTATGAGAATTTTTATGGAAGCTAATGGTTTAGAAATTTGGTCAGCCACTCAAGATAAATATGAAGCACCAACTACTGCTATGAACACATGGACCGATGCACAAAAAACATCAGCATCAAATAATGCTAACGCTATGAATGTTCTGTTTTGCTCACTAGACAAAAATGAATTTTCACGTGTCATATTATGTACAACTGCATTTGATATTTGGCGTACCTTACAAATTACACATGAAGGTACAACAAAGGTCAAACAAACTAAAATTTCAATTTTGCAAAATCAATTTTCATCATTTAAAATGAAACAAAATGAAACTATAGTAGACATGTATTCTAGATTTCAAACTATTCAACATGATCTTATGGCATTAGGAGTTAAGTTTACTGATTTTGATTTAGTTTCTCGAATACTCAACTCTTTAACACCTGATTGGGAAAGAAAGGTATTAGCTATTGAAGAAGCTAATGATCTCTCTACTCTCAAAGTTGAAGAGTTGATAGGAAATTTGATGTCCTATGAAGCTAATTTGCAGGTACGTAAAGAATTAAATTCGAAGACGAAGAATATAGCATTTCCATCAATAAAGAATGATGACTCAGATTTAGATGAAAATGAGATAGTATTTATTGCCAAAAACTATAATAGATTCAAGAAATTTAGAAAGATGACCAAGTTTCAAAAAGAAGGAAAGACCAACTCAACAAATCTATCTCAAATTAAGTGCTATGAATGTGATCAATACGGACACATGAAAAAGGATTGCCCAAAACTTAACAATGATAAAAAGAAGAGCAAATTTGAAAAACTCAAAAAGAAGAAAGCCTTCAAAGTAACATGGGATGACTCCGATTCTTCATCTTCAGAAAGTGAAAGCGATAGTGACGGAGAACAAGCTAATGTATGTTTTATGGCACAAAAAGATGAGGTATGTCCGAAACTTAGCTATGAAGAATTATTTGAACTTAGCATGGAATTAGATGATAAATTTAGACAAATTAAAAAATTAAACAAAGAATATATAGTAAAAATAAATAGATTAGAACTTGAGGTAGGAATGTTGAAAGATGAAAAATCTATTTTAGAAGAAGAACTTGAAATATCTCAAGAAAAATTAAGAGATAATGTGATAAAAAGTGAGAACATTACTCTTGAAAAGGAAAAATTGCTAAAAGAAAATGTTGATTTTAAAAATAATATGGAATTATTGAAAACAGAAAATAGAGATTTAAAAGAAAAATTAGATAAAATTACCAATAATGTATCAAAATTCAACAAAGGAAAACAAGATTTGGAAAATCTTATCAAAACATCAAAACCACCAGGTAATAGAAATGGAATAGGATTTAAAAAATGTTCTAAACAAAAGGGAAATAATGCTAAAAATATTAATTATATAGAAGCTAGAAGTTTGTCTAAACAAAAATTGAATACCAAAAATATGAAAATTTGGGTTCCTAAAACAAATAATAATTTGATTAGACAAAAGCATATCAGTAATTACTTAGAAAATGTAGTCTATAATAAAAACTATATTTATAAAGGTACCAAACCATCTTGGGTGTGGCTACCTTCCTCTAACAATTAGGACCCTAATCAAATATATGGGTACCAATTAAAACATTTTTTATCTTGCAGGTACCTAAAATAAAAAATAAGGAGAAATGGATACTAGATAGCGGTTGCTCCAAACATATGACCGGAAATTCAAAAATGTTATCAAATATAACATACATCGATGGTGGAACGGTAAAATTTGGAGATAATTCAAAGGGATTTGTCATAGGCATTGGAGAAGTCATCAACTCTGGTATATCTAACTCTCCTATTATTACAAATGTTTTACTAGTAGAAAATTTAAAACACAACTTGTTAAGCATTAGTCAATTATGTGATAAAGGTTTCCAAATAAATTTTGAAAAAGATAGATGTAATATTTTAGATAATAACAAACGACCCATTTTTGAAGGTTTTAGAAACAAAAATATTTATGTATTAAACATGAATATTAATAAAAATTCAAACTTATGTTTAGCCGCCAAACATGATGATCCATGGTTATGGCATAAACGATTTTGTCATATTAATTTTAAGAATATTAATAAGTTAGCTAAATATGAGTTAGTAAGAGGGTTACCTAAAATAAGTTACAAAGTAGAAAATTTATGCGACGATTGTCAAATTGGTAAACTAAAGAAAAGCTCGTTTAAATCTAAAAATAATATTTCTACAAAACAACCATTAGAATTATTACATTTAGATCTATTTGGTCCAACACAAATAAGATCTATTAATCACAACAAATATGTTTTTGTAATAGTCGATGATTTTTCGAGATATACATGGACCTTATTTCTAAAACATAAAAGCAATACTTTTGGTATGTTTAAAATATTTGCAAAACGAATTAAAACTCAGATGAATTTGAAAATTAAAAATATTAGAAGTGACCATGGAGGAGAATTCAAGAATGATCTTTTTTCAAACTTTTGCAATAAAAAAGGAATAACTCATAATTTTTCTTTTCCTCGTACACCCCAACAAAATGGTGTCGTAGAAAGAAAAAATCGTACATTACAAGAATGTGCACGAACATTATTAAATAGTAGCGGATTACCAAAACACTTTTAGGCCGAAGCTATTGCTACATCTTGTTATGTATTAAACCGAGTAATTATTCGCCCAATGACTAAACAAACTTGTTTCGAAATATTTTTTGGTAAAAAACCTATAGTATCATACTTTAAAACTTTTGGCTCAAAATGTTTTATATTAAATACAAAAGATAAATTAGGAAAATTTAATCCAAAAGCCGATGAGGGTATCTTTGTTGGATATTCAGATCGAAGCAAGGCATATTGAATTTTTAATAAAAGGAATAATACTATAGAAGAGAGCTTACATGTCTCATTCGATGAAAATCCTTTCAAACATCAGTCTAATAATGAAGAAGAAATTATTCCACTAACAAATTCAACAAATTCTATTAATAATGAAGCAAATATACAAAATAACACTATTGTATCATCTCCTAGAATTCTTAAGAATCATCCAATAGATAATATTATTGGAGATATTAATTCACGAGTTACTAGAAATCAACTAAATCAAATAAGCCATATAGCATTTGTATCAAACTTTGAACCAAAGAATTATAAAGAAGCCTCAAATGATAATTTTTGGATAATAGCTATGCAAGAAGAATTACATCAATTTGAACGCAATAAAGTATGGGAATTAGTACCAAGACCTGAAGATCAATCAGTAATAGGAACAAAATGGGTATTTAAAAACAAGGCGGATGAAAATGGAAATATTGTTAGAAATAAAGCACGACTAGTTGCTCAGGGCTACAATCAAGAAGAAGGCATAGATTACGATGAAACTTTTGCACCGGTAGCAAGATTAGAAGCCATTCGTACTTTACTTTCTTTGCAACTCATAACAATTTTAAACTATTTCAAATGGATGTTAAAAGTGCCTTTTTGAATGGTTTTATTAAAGAAAATGTATACGTTGAACAACCACCACTTTTTGTTCATGAAAAATATCCCGATCATGTTTTTAAATTACATAAAGCACTATATGGATTAAAACAGGCACCTCGTGCATGGTACGAACGTCTTAAAAATCACCTAATAACATCGGGTTTTCATATAGGAAAAATAGATACAACTTTATTTATTAAAAGAGAAAATAACGATATTTTAGTTGTACAAATTTATGTTGATGATATCATTTTTGGTTCAACCAACGAAAGGCTATGTAACGATTTTTCAAATATTATGACAAATGAATTTGAAATGTCACACATGGGAGAATTAAATTTCTTCTTAGGTTTACAAATAAAACAACTAGAAAATGGAATTTTTATTCACCAAGAAAAATATTGTAACGATTTATTACATCGATTTAAAATGGATAAAACTTCAAGCAAACCAACACCAATGAGTACCACTATTCACCTAGAAAAAGATGAAAATGGAAAAGATTTTGATGAAAAACTATACCGAAGCATGATTGGTTCTTTACTATATTTAACGGCCAGTCGACCAGATATTATGATGAGTGTATGTCTTTGTGCTCGATTTCAAGCTAAACCAAAAGAGTCTCATCTACGATCTGTTAAGCGCATTTTACGTTATTTATCTAGTACTAAAGATTATGGTTTGTTTTATCCTAAAGGATCACCGTTTGAACTTGTCTCATATAGCGATGCGGATTTTGGTGGTTGTAGAACAGACCGTAAGAGTACCAGTGGAACATGTCATTTTATCGGACAATCTTTAGTTTCGTGGTTTAGTAAAAAGCAAAATTGTGTTTCGTTATCTACTTGTGAAGCCGAATACATCTCCGCAGCTCTAGCATGTGCGCAAGTAATATACATGCAACAAACACTACTGGACTTTAGGAAAATTATCAATAAATCTCCAATATATTGTGATAACACAAGCGCTATAAATTTGTCAAAAAATCCTGTTAATCACTCACGAACCAAACATATAGATATACGACATCATTTTTTACGAGACAATGTTGAAAAAGGAACTATATCTTTAGAATACGTAAGTACCGAAAATCAAGTAGCCGACATATTTACAAAACCATTAAACGAACAAACTTTCATAAAACTAAGACGAAGTTTAGGAATCTGTTCACTTCAAGATCTTAAGTAAAATTGATTTAAAAACTAAATTTAGTTCACCTCTTCATTACCACAAATTAATGAATTTCTGAACCATTAAAATTTTAGAAGATTAGTTTTCCTATAAATAAACCTTTCATCATATATAAATACACATGTATTTATATCACAAATATATACAAAGTATCAAATTCTGAAAATTTAGAAAAACAATGTCTTTTGGAAGTTCCTATATATCTATCTCCGTCTCCACACCATCGACGGACAGCTCAGCAGACACACCACAACGTCTTCCAACACCTACACCAAACCAAGAACCAACAAATAGGTGGTCCTCGTATCATACGGGTTTTACTCCAGATAATAAGAAGGCTAAAAGATCATTGTTTATTTCTCCTAATACAAAGGAGAAAATTGATGAAATTCATCATTACCAAAAACAACAGATGGATCTTCAACGAGAGCTTTATTTCGAACAGAAAGTTACGGCACGAAGGCTTAGTTTTCTAGAACAAGTGGCGCTAAAGTTTTGCTCGTCCCGAAAGAAAGATGTACATGAACCACTACCAAAACCTTGTAGTTCATTAGATCCATCTTCTTCGTATCGCACTCCTTCAGATCCTTCCCCAAGATGTTATTCTGGCTCCCCACGGACTCACGAACGTAGGAATATTTGGTCTCCACTTAGACCATGGAAGGATAACGACTCAGGAAATCCTAAAACTTCGTCGCCCTCTAAATAAATAAATCAAATTAATTATTGTATGTATTTATATGTTATAATATGTTACAATAAAGATTTCTATTATCAATATTTAATAAATGAATGTATTCATCAATTTCTTAAGACTATTTTTAGAAAAACTGTACTTTCAGACGTCTGACTATGGTTTTCAGACGTCTGATCCACTGATATATGTCACATTTTTTTCGAACTGTGCATATGTCAGACGTCTGATATACCTATCAGACGTCTGGATTGAGACTTTGCCACCTACAAATTATATTCAGACTATTTCAGAAGTTTGAAATTTTTTTTCAAACATCTGATACATATCTCTGCCTCTAAATTACTCAAACTTCGCCAAACCAGACGTCTCACATATACCAATCAGACGTCTGCTCGCTTTCTATGTACAATTTTTAGGGCAAACCAGACGTCTACTTTCACAATCAGACGTCTGGAATTCAATCGACCGTTATTATAACCCCAAAATAACGACAGTTTCTTCACTTTTCAAACCTCATACCATATTTTCTCTCTGCCGATTTCCAATTATATTTCCAAACCCTAATTATTTTCAAAATAAAACCACAATGCCTCCTCGTACAAAGAATATCAAAGCTCCAAAACGCAAACTAGACCAACAATCGACATCTTCAAATCCTCAAATATGCTCAGACGAACAGATTGAACGATGGATGCTCCAGGCACCCCATTCGATTAAAAGGTATCAAGAGATTCAAAAGAAAAAACTTCATACAGGACCTTTCTATAATTTACTTAAGTTTCCTATGTATGACATCGATGAACTTTGCGAAAATGCCGGATTGGAGACTTTAATTTCTTTCACACCGAATGATGTTCAAATAGATCAACTTGCTATTTTCTTATTCTACGCTAATCTAGATAGCACTGCCGTCTGGAATACCGAAGATGAGGACAATTGTTTGTGCTCAAGTGTTTATGGAAATACCATTCGTTTAACTCCGGGATTAATCGAAAGAACTTTGGGATGCTCCGACACCGGCGAGGATCTACACAACATCCCGGATATGCATTTTAAGCCAAGGAATAATATCACCCATCAAATATGGGAGGACGAAATGCCCAAATTTGCTTCAAAATATTTGCGTCCTAAAGCTCGATTGCTAACAAGGATGATAATCAATACAATTGTTCCGCGGATGGGGAGTCACGAGCAAATAACGGAAATGGAGCACAAAGCACTTTATGCTCTTTTTAGTGGAACAAGGATAAATTGGGCAAAGTTCATATTTGACGAGCTCAAACAATTTTGGAATCGATCAAGGCCATCGATTATCTATCCTACCTATATTATGAGACTCCTTCGTGCACATAATATCCCTTCATAGTGTATGTCTTTGTGCTCGATTTCAAGCTAAACCAAAAGAGTCTCATCTACGATCTGTTAAGCGCATTTTACGTTATTTATCTAGTACTAAAGATTATGGTTTGTTTTATCCTAAAGGATCACCGTTTGAACTTGTCTCATATAGCGATGCGGATTTTGGTGGTTGTAGAACAGACCGTAAGAGTACTAGTGGAACATGTCATTTTATCGGACAATCTTTAGTTTCATGGTTTAGTAAAAAGCAAAATTGTGTTTCGTTATCTACTTGTGAAGCTGAATACATCTCCGCAGCTCTAGCATGTGCGCAAGTAATATACATGCAACAAACACTACTGGACTTTGGGAAAATTATCAATAAATCTCCAATATATTGTGATAACACAAGCGCTATAAATTTGTCAAAAAAACCTGTTAATCACTCACGAACCAAACATATAGATATACGACATCATTTTTTACGAGATAATGTTGAAAAAGGAACTATATCTTTAGAATACGTAAGTACCGAAAATCAAGTAGCCGACATATTTACAAAACCATTAAACGAACAAACTTTCATAAAACTAAGACGAAGTTTAGGAATCTGTTCACTTTAAGATCTTAACTAAAATTGATTTAAAAACTAAATTTAGTTCACCTCTTCATTACCACAAATTAATGAATTTCTGAACCATTAAAATTTTAGAAGATTAGTTTTCCTATAAATAAACCTTTCATCATATACAAATAAATACAAAGTATCAAATTCTGAAAATTTAGAAAAACAATGTCTTCTGGAAGTTCCTATATATCTATCTCCGTCTCCACACCATCGACGGACAGCTCAGCAGACACACCACAACGTCTTCCGACACCTTACACCAAACCAAGAACCAACAAATAGGTGGTCCTCGTATCATACGGGTTTTACTCCAGATAATAAGAAGGCTAAAAGATCCTTGTTTATTTGTCCTAATACAAAGGAGAAAATTGATGAAATTCATCATTACCAAAAACAACAGATGGATCTTCAATGAGAGCTTTATTTCGAACAGAAAGTTACGGCACGAAGGCTTAGTTTTCTAGAACAAGTGGCGCTAAAGTTTTGCTCGTCCCGAAAGAAAGATGTACATGAACCACTACCAAAACCTTGTAGTTCATTAGATCCATCTTCTTCGTATCGCACTCCTTCAGATCCTTCCCCAAGACGTTATTCTGGCTCCCCACGGACTCACGAACGTAGGAATATTTGGTCTCCAATTAGACCATGGAAGGATAACGACTCAGGAAATCCTAAAACTTCGTCGCCCTCTAAATAAATAAATCAAATTAATTATTGTATGTATTTATATGTTATAATATGTTACAATAAAGATTTCTATTATCAATATTTAATAAATGAATGTATTCATCAATTTCTTAAGACTATTTTTAGAAAAACTGTACTTTTAGACGTCTGACTATGGTTTTCAGACGTCTGATCCACTGATATATGTCACATTTTTTTCGAACTGTGCATATGTCAGACGTCTGATATACCTATCAAACGTCTGGATTGAGACTCTGCCACCTACAAATTATATTCAGACTATTTCAGACGTTTGAATTTTTTTTCAGACATCTGATACATATCTCTGCCTCTAAATTACTCGAACTTCGCCAAACCAGACGTCTCACATATACCAAACAGACGTCTGCTCGCTTTCTCTGTACAATTTTTAGGGAAAACCAGACGTCTACTTTCACAATCAGACATTTGGAATTCAATCGACCGTTATTATAACCCCAAAATAACGATAGTTTCTTCACTTTTCAAACCTCATACCATATTTTCTCTCTGCCGATTTCCAATTATATTTCCAAACCCTAATTATTTTCAAAATAAAACCACAATGCCTCCTCGTACAAAGAATATCAAAGCTCCAAAACGCAAACTAGACCAACAATCGACATCTTCAAATCCTCAAATATGCTCAGACGAACAGATTGAACGATGGATGCTCAAGGCACCCCATTTGATTAAAAGGTATCAAGAGATTCAAAAGAAAAAACTTCATACAGGACCTTTCTATAATTTACTTAAGTTTCCTATGTATGACATCGATGAACTTTGCGAAAATGCCGGATTGGAGACTTAAATTTCTTTCACACCGAATGATGTTCAAATAGATCAACTTGTTATTTTCTTATTCTACGCTAATCTAGATAGCACTTCCGTCTAGAATACCGAAGACGAGGACAATTGGTTGTGGTCAAGTGTTTATGGAAATACCATTCGTTTAACTCCGGGATTAATCAGAAGAACTTTGGTATGCTCCGACACCGGCGAGGATCTACACAACATCCCGGATATGCATTTTAAGCCAAGGAATAATATCACCCATCAAATATGGGAGGATGAAATGCCCAAATTTGCTTTAAAATATTTGCGTCCTAAAGCTCGATTGCTAACAAGGATGATAATCAATACAATTGTTCTGCGGATGGGGAGTCACGAGCAAATAACGGAAATGGAGCACAAAGCACTTTATGCTCTTTTTAGTGGAACAAGGATAAATTGGGCAAAGTTCATATTTGACGAGCTCAAACAATTTTGGAATCGATCAAGGCCATCGATTATCTATCCTACCTATATTATGAGACTCCTTCGTGCACATAATATCCCTTCATATCTCTCGACGTTCGAAAAAATTCCCCAAAATATGCTTCCACAAAATTCTTTTCTTTGATGCATTTACCTAAAACTCCTTCGGAATTCATGTCTTTTGAAGATTGGACGAATCATCGACAATCTAGAAGAGTTGAAAATCATCCTCAACCATCTGCTGTTCCATCTCAACACCAAGAGCAACAACGAGAAGCTACTCCTCCTCCTCCTCCCACAACATCTAATTCTCCGGGACAGGACGAAATTATAGAGACTCGATTGGAAACAAACCCAGATGAAAGTATTTGAGATCTCACACTTCAAAATCAACATAAATTATCCTTAAATCAATAATATTTGGCTAGCCGAATTGATAAATTTGAGAGATTATTTTCTACACGACTAGCCACAGTCGAAGAGTCTCTTTCAACTGTTTTATCAGTTCTTAAAGAGGTTCTACAATGAGTTCGTGGTCCAACACCACCCTCTGAGGATTGGCCAACTCCTGTTCCTTCTCCTCCTTCGAAACATTCCAAATTCTTTGACGATGAACCCTTAAAGGAAGCTTTGACATCTCCCTTAAAAGCTAGCACTTCTACACAAGATGAGCAAAAGGAAGATAATACAAATCAAGCTTCACCAAAGGAAGGAGATCCAAAACAAACTTCTCCAAAACATGACGATCCAAATCCAAAAAACCACTAGAACTTAGGTCTTTTAGTTGTTTGATTTTGTGTAAAAATCCTTGTATGTACTTCCTTTCCAGCTTTAATGAAAATTTGTCTTTCCTAAACGATTGGCTTGTTTATTACGATTTCTTTTTTTGATAATGCCAAAGGGGGGGAAATATTATTATCATAACACAATAAAAATAAAGCACATATTCAGGTGGAGATTTCTAATCTATATATAAGTACATTAAATAGTTGTCATCATCAAAAAGGGGGAGATTGTTAGGAAATCAATTCTATAGTTTTGATGATAACAACTATACAATGGAAATCGAATGTACATATATATTTATATTTACAGGTAGTTGATAGAGTAACATCACCAAAGAGACTGAAACAATACTCAAGAGAAGAATCAAAAGACGTCAAATCAGTAGAAGTTGAAGAGAAATGAGACATGCATAAGATAAAGCAACATGCACACTTTCAAACGTCTGAGAGCACTATCCAGACGTTTGAATAATTCCTCTGGCTCATAATTCAGAATCAATCAGACGTCTGGTTACCAACGTCAGACGTCTGAAAAGTACCCAGGCCTAAAACAGATATGAAGATCGGACGTCTGAGGTTACTTTCCAGACGTCTGATTCGAGACTCGACTTTGCATTTTCAAAGATCAACTGCCACATTCGAAAAGACACATCCTCTTCTCTTTGTCGCAACTCTTCATCACCATCAAAAGCGACTTTACGGAGATTTCAACAGATGCAACTATACAAGAAAACTCTTCATCACTATAAATAGCATCAGGAATTCAAGGGAAGAGTTCACCTTACTGACTTACGCTCTTATCTCTTGTACTCTGATTTATTCCTGATCTATAAGCAATCAACTACCTGTATTTAACTCTTCCATATATACAGAACTCCTCATTCAGATATTCTCTAGATAGATATATATATTGGAAGCATTTGTACTTAATAGTCAACATCCGTGTTATAGAACACATTCTTGACAAAGAAACTCTGCAATTGTAAACCTGTTCCTCCGGGTCAAGTGAGGGTTAGTTGAAAAGAAATTCCGAAGAGGAGCTTCGGTACTGGACGTAGGACGGGAGGTCCGAACTAGTATAAAATACCGGTGTGATCATTTTCATTTACTTTGCTACTATCATTTATCCAGTTATATTATATAGTTAACTGTTTATACTTGCATATATCCTATACGATCCACTCATATAGACTTTCAAGTAAATCTTGGCATTGAAGTTTATGAAAGTACCTATAACTTTTGAGGAACATAAATGGTGTACAAGGTCCAAACTGTGAATGAATATATGGTAATACATATTTGTATTTGTTATTTCCTTGTAAAATAAAAGGCAGACAAATTGCTTTCTTTATTAAATAGTATTGTATCATTTCTATCAAATTTTACTATTTGTAGAACCAGAAAAACACATGTTTCCAACCGGTAATAGATTGCTCATCCGGTTTCGTTAACTAATAAATCACAATGCAAACAATCACAAAATAATTGAGCTACCCTTGTAGTAATGACGTCAGTAATCACAAAATAACTGAGATACCCTTGCAGTAATTACAATGCAAACAATCACAAAATTCCTTTAACACGGCAGTAAAAATTCTATTTTTTTATTGAAAATATCAAAACAATAAACTGTACAATTACATTCTAAGATGTAATCACAAACAATCACAAAATAAAACCTACAGTAATCACAAACAATCACAAAATAACTTGCAATATAATCTATAATAACTTGCAGCATCAATAGATTAGTAAACCTAACGAACAATTAGAAAAATTCACAAACAATTTTATGCGCAAGCTTTAATCACAATCAGAAAATCAGTTTATAGAGATCAACCTAAATATACCTATTTAGGGCACCGCGAGGAGAAAAACAAGTTGGAGAGCTACCACGATGATGTAGAGAGGAGTAGATGCAACGATGAAAATAAACAACGATGTGGAGATGAGTGATGTGGAGAGGAATGGTTGAATCAAAAAGCGATTTGGGAAATTATTTTGAAGCGATTTGGGAAATTTTGTTCCTTAGGTTTAGAAAATTTATAAGTGTTAGATAATTTAATGATAGGGAATGTACTGGTTATGTTTATTAGACTTAGGCGGAAAGATTTTGGTAAGGCGCGAAAGGTAAAATTTTTGCTGCGTTTTGACTATAGGGTGAAATGTTTTTAGTTGCATTCACAAATAAATGCCACCAATTTATGCAACCAAAGGCTAGTTTTATTGTAGTGGTTTTAGCCTTTCGTCCTAGGTTATAAAAAGAGTTTACTTGGTTTCAAAAGGGGTACTTCCAATGGATTCAAAAGGGGTACTTTCAAAGGTTTAGATGTTTTCATCAACAAAGATTTGTGTAAAGTATATATAACATGGCAAGGTGATTTTGAGTAAAGCATAGAGTATATATTTTCCTTGTTTAAAGTATGATTTAAAGGTTTAAATCAATTTGAGAAGAAAAGGTTTTCAAGGAAAATTTAAGGGAAGATTACCCTAAGTAAAATGACTCAGATATTTGTATACCTTATGGGACTGGTATAGGGTCGCTCCTTATACATTAGCTATTAGCCCCTAGCTAATTGAGTCCAAAATTCCAGTGTGTAGGGCTTTGTCACAGGTAAGACTAAAATGATGTTACACACAGAAGGGAATATATTTGTACAGTGGTAGGCTATTGGTGAGCCCGCAAAACCATTAGGATCAGTTGACCTGGAGAAAGTAAGGTAGAGACAGACCGTCCAAAAGAGGAGTATCTAACAGATGTTAGATTATTTGTTTATATTGTCTGGTAGGCCGAGTCAGCCAAAGTTTAGTAGTTAGCCAAATAAAACTATAGTGTTTGGACAGATAGTCCATTTGTTACCTGATATGTATGTTTACATGATAATGCTTTACAGTTTTAACCACTTTTGGTTGCAGGATTAAAATTTGCAAAGGATATGTTTTAAAAGGATATTAGTAAGGGGATACCCATTCCGCTAAGTGGCATGGTCTCCCTTAATATCAAATAGCCGAGATGTATAGTATTATTCACACCAGGCTTTATATCCAACTCGAAGTTCATGTTTTTCCCCTTAAACTCTCGGGTGCACAAAATTGATTTGAGTAGGCTGAGGATTGATGATTTACATTTTTTAGTAGGTGGACGAATAAAGCTTCCGAAGACAAGCAGGAGGCTGAAGTTAGCTATTTAGGAGTTGTTCTGTAGTTTTATTCCGTTGTATTGTATTAAGTCGGTTATGACTATATAATACTCCGGTCAACCAAGGGGGCATCTTCATATGTCGCTCTTGGCATATTTTGTAATAATTATATTTGATCTGAACTTGGGAAACGTTAGAGATGATGTAACGACCTGTATTTTTAGCTATTTTAAATTAATAAATTTAATGTGATTATTGAACAAAAATGGTTAAAAATATAATTTAGTGAAGTATTAGTGTAGTTATTGAGTATGAACTTGAATAAAAATCCGAAATAATGAATTCCAAAGATTTAAGCAATAACAACCATTGAAATGAAAGTTCTATTTATTAAATGTGTTTGTAATCGATGTCTGTAATTAAAGAATGAATGTTGAATTATTTAGATGATAATAAAATAATTGTTATTAAATGGTGAATTATTTATTAATGGTGATTTATTGAAAATTAAATCGTTTAAATTTAATATTGTAATTATTTAAATAATTGAATCTTGATTCAGTGTGAATGAAATATGATGTCGGAAGTTGATTTAAATTTTATTTAAATATGTATGAAGATTGTTAACTTTTAAAATTGAGTTTAAAAGTGAATAATAGAAATTGGAAATTTTATATTTTAATTAACGAGTACTAATAGCCATTTTGGCCACAGTCTTGGATTACGATGAAACTAGTTCCATTGGATCCGTAATAATGTATTATTATTGGATTTCAAATTTCGTAGCGTTTGGAGTTATCGTTTGATCGTGAGAGATTGAAACGCGTGAAATAAAAATCGATAATTTAATATAATAATTGGGTTCTAAAAACTATCTTCTACATACAATCGAATTAGGTTTCGAAACTTGTTCCATTATGTTCGGAATAGGGGTATAACATTAGGAACACCAGGCGGCATGCCTTGATTGAAGTCCGTAATTTACAGCTTGATATTTTGAAATTTTAAAATTATATATATATATATATATATATAATTGACTTTGACCAGCCTACATCCTTTCACCATTAGCCACCCTATTTCTAAAGCAAGCCCACTCTATTCTTCCTGCAGCCACCCTATCGTTCCCACTTTTATTTAAATTCAGTGATCAGTGTAGAGAAGTGGGAAAGAATGGAAAACTTTAAAAATTAAAATCTCGGCATATACGAAACGAAAAAATTTGAGACTAATTTTTATAATCAAGATATGTGGAGGGCTTCAATCTGATATGCTTTTTGATGGTCACGGCCTACTTTTCTGGTGATCCAGTTGAGTCGTGAGTGGGTCGAGAACTAGGGTTAAGAGTTTAGCAAAATTTGTGCATCAATCGCTGAATCAGAGTTCGTCGGCAAGTTTCTCTTATCGAAGAATACGTCGCCGCCAAATTTTGTGAAGACTGGTGCTATTTTGATCATCGCGTGTGAACAATATATGGCGGAGGGAAGCCACAGTCGCCACTCACGTGGGTGATTTGGAGTTGCCATCGTGGGTGCAGGAAGGTAGAGGCTTCGATGAAAATAAGGATGGCGTGGTTGGATTTAGGTTTCGACAAGTGGATTTTGGTATCAACGATTTACGTGCATGCCTAGAATGGGTTCTCTGCTTCGGTGCACGTTCGATGGAAAAAGAAGATGGGGGGTATTCAGTTTGGGCTGAGCGTTAATGGGTAAAGGGGATATTAATTTATATAATCTATTGTTTTAAATTATATCATCAACTTGTAAATTTAATAAACTGTTCGTTTTAGGTCCGAATTCAACACGGTCAGTCGCATTGGGTTCGTATTAACGAGATATTTGCTATGGAATCAGATTGGTTGAATTTAGAGCTTGCATAATTTTTAGTTAAATTCGAACGCGTTCGTATTTAATCGAAACCAAAATGTGAAAACGACAATAGAAAAATAAAAGGTGAGTGGTTTTTAATGCTCACGACGTACTATAATATTTTTATATTCGTTAGAATTGAATCGTGAAGTTATCTAATTTTATTGACTGTTAATTGAAAATGAAATTGACATATGAATTGACAGTAGATATTAAAATTGACAGATAAATTTGAAATTGGAATTTAATTGCCAGTAAATTACCTGATATTGATAACTATGAAATTGTTGTGAATTATTGGCTGATTTGGATGTTGATTGTGATGTATGCTATTGGTTGATATTTTAGATGATTTGGGTGTTTATTTATTTTGATATATCATGTTATCACCCTGAAAATTATTTACAATGTATAAAACTGTAAATTGAATTATTTCTAATAAATTAAGAAATAGGTTGAAATGATATATACCTATGGCATTTATTTTGGATTGAAATGATATATATCCATCCCTGAAATTAAATCGAAATATCTATTCACTTGACCATAGGATAGAAAAATTATATACGGATACCGGATTGGTTAAATTAAATGATTTTAAAATTTTTTATTTGAAATTGATTTAAATGATTTTATTTTAAGAAAATAAAAATCAAATTTATGGAAATCGAATTATTTTCGAAATGGAGCTCGAAATGTTGAAATTTAAATTTGGTAAACAAAATGTTTTAAATAATTGAAGTTGAGATTTTTAAGTTATAATCGAAATATGGTTTAAATTTCAAAAATTGATTTGATTTAAAGGATTGGGCTTTTATTCGAAATTTGAATATTACAAAGTAAAAGTGATATAAAACGATAGTTCGAAATTGAGCTCGAAATTGAATTATATTTGAAAATTTGGATTTTAAATTGGGTATTGAAGGTAAATTTGATTTAAGTGTTCTGAATCGATGTTTTGAAAATCGAACTTGGAATTGATATAAATCGAAATGGTTCAAATTTGGGAATTGAGTTGAAATTAATTTGGAATTGAAATCAACTTGGAATTGAAATTGCAGTTAATTTGGAATTGGAAGCGAAATTAATTTGGAATCGAAGTATAATTGGACTTGAAATCGGAATTGAATCGATTAAATCGAAATGCAAATTTAAAGTGATTTGAATTGGGAAATTTGGAATTGAATCGGTTTGACTTTGAAACTATTTTTAAACAAATTATTTTAGTATAAACTATTAAAAATCTATCTTTTAAATATTCAAATTATTTTGATTTTCCAAACTATTTTAATATATAAACCATTTTCAATACTCAAACTATTTTCTATTAAACTATTTTAACTATTTTAAAACTATTAAAACTATTTTCTAAAAAATCAAACTGGTCAAAGGGTGGAATGTTTATATTTAAATCTTGGATTTAAATACGAATTGGGTTAAAATAAAGTTATAACCTAAATTGAAATTCAAAACAATATTGGAAGCGAAATAGGGATATTAAGGCGAAAATGATTTTGAAATGAAATGGTATATTTTGAGTAAATATGATGATTTCGAAATGGATTTGATTTTGAAGCGAATATGATATTTTGATATCAAGTATAAATTGTTTTTGAAATGTAAAAGTACCAACCGGTGTGTAAAACGACGTTTGGTTGTTAAAGAGGCCGGGGCCTCTTATTGGCATACTCTCTGTCAATATTGGAACCACTTTAACAACTGTGTATGCGGAGGAGACTCCAGAACGAAGTGGTTGGATTTGGCATTGTTTGCTGGATTTGAAGAAAGAGTAAGATGATGGATTGGCCTAACACTTATGTCAATTTGAAATGACTAAAACAGGAGCCGTACCGGTCAATGAGACTAGCTACCTCTAGCGGACACACATCTTCATATTACCATCATTTACATTGTGATTGATTAGTGCGCACCCTCGGATTTTGGGAGTGTTGGACGCAGTGGGCCGTTAGGGGTTACCACCAGCCGAGAAGGGTAAACTGGTAGTAACCTACCTTGGGCATTGCCTCTCGTGCTTTGTCATACTTTTATCTCTATACGTGACCCATACGATTTTGGTTTTGTGTTGTCGTATCATGGCGCATCCCTATCCACCGACGGTTTACTAGTGTTCTATATGCAAACTGTACGAAAATGCTTAAAAATGCGTTAGGGGGATCAATGTAAAGCCATAACGCTATTTTGATTTTTTTTACTGATTAGACATTATATATATAGCGTATTCTACTACGTATAAATATTTTAAGGGATCCTTAAGAGATGGAAAATCCCGTAACATCTCTTGAGTAATTGCACTTACGTTATACACTGGATAGGAGATGTGAGACGTCGTAAACATCTCTGACGCCATGGCACATGTTATATGCGATATCGATTTGACTCACATAATAATATTTTAGTCCTGACGCGAGTGTTTTGTATTTTCATTACGCTCAGGTCAGCCCTAAGTTTTCAGCTCGTTGAAGATTTATTCTGGAGGACGAAGACAAAGATTGGTATATTATTACTATTATTATTCCAGCATCATGTTTTCTGCTGCATTATTTATTTATCCCTGTGGTATATACTCTGATAAACATTGTATAAATTATAATCAAATGTATAATATAAACAGCTTCATGAACTGTTTATTTGATTATTATATTTTATCGTTTCGCTGCGAGATTTTGTGTTTGATTTCTTCTTCTTTTCTTATTTTCTTAATTAACCCCATTGATTATCTATATTCCGGATTGTTTAAGTTGGACATGTGTGGATTATTGTCAATTTAAACCTCTCGCAATGTGGGTCGTCACAGTTGGTAGCGGAGTAAGGTTTGGCGATAACCTTAGCTTTGTTGGGGATTAACTCATTATAGATAGGGTTAGTAACACCCTAGAATGAGTTTAAGTGTATATATTTATATATATAAGAGGGCGTATTTGTTAGTGTTATAAAATTGTTTTATATTGTGTTGTTTGAATTGTTAAGTTTGATTTTTGGGTTCTGATCGATTCTTCTAGCTAACGTTATCGATAGGGATTCCAAAACACTTGAAAAATGCTACTGGCACAATATTGTTTTCAAATTTGGTAAATGAAATAATTTTACCTAGGATTATATTTTCTATATTAAAGAATGATTTTCTGAAATTTAGAAAATTAAGTTGATCTGTTTGTTAGAAATGATGATATTGACTATTATCATATATTGTTGAATAGTTGATATTCCTAAATCATTAACTATTGGATGTATAAGAAAATGAAATCTTATAAATATGATTTATGAAATATAATTTGCAAGTAAAATGAATATAAAATTGAGAATTTGAGAAATTTAACTTCCGGTGTTTCTAAAAAAGTTTTTCAAGGTTTGGAAAATAATATCAGTATTGTTTAAAAGTATATACAAATACAAATGGTTTTCCAATAAATTTTAAAAGGAATGAAATTAGTACTCCCCTCTTCTGTCGCTAGAAAATAATTTCGGTGATGACTGCGCAACATCATCGACGTTCATTTTCGAGTCTCAAAGTGAAGGAGACTTCTGAGAAGCTTTGCCATGAAATTGTTTTGATAAACATATTTTGGTTTAAACTCCAAAAGTACGATTTGATATACAAAAGATATAAGTATATATACGTATTTTAAATGATTTGTAATGAACCCAATATTTAAAATTTTTAAGTTCTGTTAATTAATAACCTTCAAATTATTTGAATGAAATGAAATATTTGAATAAGCAGAACTTATAAAATAAGAGAATCAAGAAATCTAAACTACATGTTTTGAGAAACTTTAGAGTTGAAGTTTGCAACTCTAAAATCGAAAGTAAAGAAAATTTAAACAAGTTAAAATAGTGAACATTCTAATTAAGTAAAATGAATCAGATTAATTTGTATAATACCAAATTGCATTCTACTAACATATAATAAAACTTACCAAATGTTAAAAGTTAAAATGATGATTTGGATATGTAATGGGATATTATACAAGTAAACAAAACTTAAAAGTAATTAAAATGTATATAAATGGAAATTTAGTTGTAATAATAAATGCTATATACTTAATTAGTATATCATTAAATGATTAATGACTAAATCGAATAAGTAAGTGGAACTTAAGAAAGTAGACAAATGAATTGAATAATATCTTTGTAAATTGGTTATAGAATTAAATATAAATTTGCAAAGAAATTTTGAAATTGAATTTGTAACTTTTGAGATAATTATAAACTTAGATAAAGTCATATATAAGAAGTTGGACTTTTATAGAATAATTATAAACTAAAGTGATGATTAATAAAATGTTTCGTTAATAAATTTTTTATTAAATGAAATTGTGAAGATAAATGTGAATTAAAATGTAAAGAAACTTAGTAATGATATAAGAAATAATTCATTAATGATGTTGATGCTAAAAATGGAGATATGAACATTATAATTCAAACGTCTCGCGAAAATGTAAAGTAAAGTTTATAGTTTATAACTTTGATAAATGTTAGTTAAACAAGATGTTAAATTAATTGAATATGGATGTTAAAGGAAGGAAGCTAATATTGAATTATGAAATGAACTTTAACTTATGAAAAGCTAACCGAAATGAATAAATGGAAGAAGTTAGTAAATTGTATTAATAAAATTAGTAAATGAAATAACACTGATTTAAAATGAAAATGAACTTAAGTGTAGAATGAATGTGAATAAATGAATTGATATGAGATGTTGCTAAACGTAAAATGAAACAATTAAATTTTAACAAATTGAATTGAATAAATTGAATTCAAATGAAATAGATTTGAATAAATTGGAAGTAAACCAATTAAATGTTAACAAAAATTAAATGTTAATAAAAAATGAAGTGTATAAATTAGTTATGGACATTGGAAGATGTAAATTAACATAGTTATGAGTTAATTGGATAAATTGGATGAATATCATTAATGGAATGGTTTCTTTTGTTGTAAATAACTGTTTTAACTATTTTGATTGCATATAATTGGTGTTTTGTCGGGTATTGGTGCTAATGTTTATGATTTGGATTCAAAATTCATGCTATGTGATTCTATTTAACTCATATATGCTTTCCATATCTTCATAAGTGACTAATATTCCAAATTGAGTTGAGATAGGTACATACGAAGACAGTTTGGAGGTATACACGAATTTTATAGGTTTTTGCTTGCTTAATACGAGCGAACTCGCTCGTATTAATAATAATAAGGTACATATCTCGGATTACATACTGCGCTTTTATATTTTTCCCCATGGGATGCCTCATCATTGAGATGAGATGTATATTTGATATGTTTGGTATATATTTGTGTTATATATTGTATTGTAAAAAATTTCCGATCGAGCTGCGCAAAGGCGACTCTGTCGAAATTTTCCGTAAATCCGAGCAATAAATTTTTTTTGAAGTTTTAAAAAATTTATAACTTGTTTTCTATATAAGTTATAATTTCCATAGGCCGATCGGATTGGCGTAGTAGAAGTGTAGTAAAGGTTTTCTAATAAGATTTTAAAGTTTACTAGATATGTTAGAAGACGGTATAAATAATACATAACTTTACTTACCTCAAAATGCCTATTACGATTGATTTAACAAAAGCTGAGAAAGAGTTTTTTTGTAAGTTGTCTTACTAATAATGAATTACTATAGTAACACCGTTTGAACTAATGAACTATTATACAAAAAATGAGAGCAAATAGTAAATTTTTTAAGTATCCTAACATGCTTGCACATTCATTTTTTTGTGAATACAAACAATGAGAGCAGGGTTGTCAATTTTTTCCTTTATAATTTATATCTGCATAGATATAATAGTTATAAGCGTGTATTTGGTGAATATTAAAAAAAAGGAATATAATTTGATTGTGGTTAACAATTTGAAGAACAATAAATTATTTAATGATTTATTAACAGTTGATATGTTTGTCAATCCTTAATAAAGAATATTTTTTAGGATTTGACTGAATCCATTCAATGTCAACTTATTATCTATATGAAATGCAATTCAATGTATATGGGTAGACAATATGAATTGATAAATATTCATAATATTTATCGAGATAAAACTCTTATGAAAGAGCACCAAGGAACCTTGTATCGACTAAAAGTTGTTTTTCAACTATTCCATAACCACTATCGGATCCATTCAACCATTACCAATAACTAAGAAATACTTTCAAATGTATATTAACATCTTTCCAATTGTTTGGTTTCCTTTTTGACATATAACCTTTAATAACTTATCTACAGTGTCAATATCTCTAATCCATATCTCAATTATTTTATTGCTTAATCGAACATTGCGTAGTAATATTGTACATTTTGCATAATCTAAATAATCCTTATGCGTCAACGAAATCTCTAGTTTGGGTTGCAAATGACATTTACATCGAATATAGAATCTAAAAGAACAGAGGTCAAGATGCCATATTAAATTCATGTGGTTAGTAGTAGTGAGATGAACTCGATAACCTAAAGAAAACAGATCTAAATTGAGTTCCAAATTTGATTACATGTTGAAATTTTGGGACACACCATTTGGGTCTTTAATTTCTGATAAAAATAGGAAACTTTATCTCATGTTTTATTCGTGTTTGAAAGAGTATCAAAATGGTTAGGGAATTAGTAAATGTTGCAAGCATTGCCAGTTCATGCACTAACTTGAAGATATCAAATACTACTAACAGATTTCCTAAGGTTAAAATTTATAGTGTCAGTCCCATGAAGTAATCAATACTAACATTATAGAATATAAGATGCCACTTGAGCTCCTTTAAACATGAATTTTCTGGTATGTCATGCAAGACTTGTTTCGACTTGCTTGTTTATATATTCATGATACGAATCTACCACATGCAAGCTGCAATGTGTTTTCTTGAGTTCACACCTTTATGCCAATCTTCAGGATTAACCTAAACATAAAAAAATATCTAAAAGCCATACTAAGAAAAAAAACTAAGAAATACATCTAGCCATATGCAGGTTCAACGTAAAAAGTTTTCATAAGTCGTGATGTATATGCACTTGTAGGGGAAAATGAATTCAATAGTTAAGTTTAAAATCAAAAATTGGAAAGGGCCTGTAATGAAACACAATGTTTTCTTAGCTGTCAATTGAAAAAATATAAACATCTAAAGCAATGATAAAAATGGTAAAAGAGACGATACATATATTATGCACAAATTTAGTGTCAGTTATACTAAAATCAAATCAGTATGAATACCTCAACGCAGTTCGGGTTGGAGTATTGTCAAGGCATGTATAACTTCAGGATCGGATGTAGAAAACAAAAACAGAACCGACAATGAACATAGTAAGAACTAAAAGTGAATGTAATCTGATAGATATTACGCAAAATCAGTGCAGGTGAATGAAAATTAATGAAAAATTACCTTTAATGGACATCTAATGGATAACTGCACAATGATGGTTGAGTGTGGTCGTCATTCGTTACCAGTCATGGTTGCTACTATGAAGGGTGATAGAGGAATGAAAATGCACAAAATCGTAAGTAAGCAATACACCAACCTAAGGTTTAGCGTTAAGCTTCATTTACTCACAAATTATAATTGTAAAATATTTGTACATACCTCAAATAATGTGACGATTTTAGTTAGATTTGTCACCTCCTCTAAAGAGAACGATTTAGTGTTCGAAACTGAAGTTTGGCAGCTTATAATATATACGGTCCAGCAAACAGAAAAATGAAATCTACTGTCAGTATACAAACCACAGTGATTATGATTAAAATTGGTATATAATTTTCAAGCTTATATATAGCAAAATGAAAGCTTGGTGTAGTAATAATAGGTTGAGTGGGATATACAATAAGCAACAATAATGTATACCTGGTTATTAGGGACAAACCCAACATTCTTGTTGTTGGGAACTTGAATTTTGTTTCCACTGCCTCTTTGGAAATTACGTCATTGGGTTGATACATTAGCATATATATAATAAACAATTTTCCTTGTGATACATACTGAGTTGCCCTCTATTTTCACAAAAAAATTCATGACAAACTACCCCTTTAAATTTTTTTTGTCCTTGTGAAAAAATAGGCGGTAATATTAACCTTATAAAGGGTAGTATGTGGTCAAAATCAATACAAAAATAAGTATGGTAACTTAGTCAAGTACATTAAAATGGATATCCATAAAAATTTAGTAATTTCTGTAACATAATCACTACATCGCTTAAAGTCAAGGAGTACAAAATGTCACCTAATGAGGTATAGACATGAACATTAGTGTCTTCATGGATGCTTCAACTTTGATCCATCGGCCTATGTTTCATTAATTAATTTGTAAGTGAAGGATAAAATAAGAATTAAAATTAAAATATTATTATTGCCATTTAAAAATAAGATCAAAAGTAAGACATGGTCCATAAAGGATGTAGCAAGGTAATTGAGTTAATGAGAATGTGGTATGTGCAATGGCATAGGAATATCTCTTGCTACTTACAAATTATTATTTATCTTTAATTCTATAAAAGTCTGATTATTAGTAGTTTTTAATAATTACAAATGCTATATTCAAAACAAAAGAAATGATCCTTGCATATCTTTAACTCAATAAGGCAACAATATTATACAAATCATGGTGATGAATAATTTTTTCCTGCAACATGAATAAATACAATTAGCACATAGCGTGCATTAACTCTATTGTTAAAGTTTGATTTAACTGGAAAATTTGTTTTACAGACTAATTCCAAAAGGAGAAACATTCACTTTTTTAAGTGTGGGCTATCTTTATAGGTTTACAACTAATCTAAAAGGCTATCATATTGACACTCGGATCAAAGAAATACATGATGTATTTTCTCACTTCAAGTAGGCATCCAATAACCTTGTAACTGCAAAATTCCAAAATTCAATTTCAATCAACCCTAGTGATTTCATAGTATCTGTGGGTAGGCTAGTAATATCCACTGAAAAGACTAAGAATTACGACCACTACTACAGCAAAGTAAGAGTTGGTTATAGATTGTATTGTCTCTGATGCGAGTATGTTGGTGGTTCAAATTCAAAAAATAAAAATACGTTGAATTTGGGAGAAGCTGTGTCTCTAATGCGAGTATGTCTCTGATGCGAGTGCATTGATTTTGGGAGAAGCGAAAAAACAAAATACGTTGAATTTGGGAGCCAAACGCTTCAACGTGATGTAGACATGAGGTAAACGTGGTGTGGACATGGAATTTGCAGTTCAAAACTGAAGAAGAAAGGGAAAGAGAAGCGTGTGCAGAAGTATACCTGAAGAATTGGTCGATAGAAGTACGATAGTGTTGAGATGCTGGTCGACGTCGATGACATCGGAGGTATGGATAATGATTTAGGGTTTGAATCTGATACCGATCTAGGGTTTTAATCGTTGAATTTGGGAGAACTTCTCTGATGCGAGCATGTCTCTGATGCGAGTGCGTTGATTTTGGGAGAAGCGAAAAAACAAAATACGTTGAATTTGGGAGCCAAACGCTTCAACGTGATGTAGACGTGAGGTAAACGTGGTGTGGACATGGAATTTGCAGTTCAAAACTGAAGAAGAAAGGGAAAGAGAAGTGTGTGCAAAAGTATACCTGAAGAATTGGTCGATAGAAGTACGATAGTGTTGAGATGCTGGTCGACGTCGTTGGTATCAGAGGTGTGGATAATGATTTAGGGTTTGAATCTGATACTGATCTAGGGTTTTAATCGTCCCATAGAAAGCATGGGAGGTTGGAAAGACTGCGAGGCAGAGAGAGGACAGAGAGGAGGACGGAGTTTGAATGTGGTAACGATTTAGGGTTTCCTATGGTAAAATCTGACAGTAAGAAGGGTATTTTGGGTAACTCAAAGGGACGCGGTTGAAATCAGTTCATGGAGTTTCCTTTATTAGTAGTAAAGATAGGTTGATTATTTTGAATTAAATATGTCAAGTGTTAAATTTTGTAATTTGTCCCTTTTCGAGGACGAAAGGTTTTGAGTGGGGGAGAATGTAATGACCCGTATTTTTAACTATTTTAAATTAATAAATTTAATGCGATTATTGAATAAAAATGGTTGAAAATAAAATCTAGTGAATTATTAGTGTAGTTATTGAATATGAACTTGAATAAAATCTGAAATAATGAATTCCGAAGATTTAAGCAATAACAACCATTGAAATGAAAATCCTATTTATTGAAGAATGAATGTCGAATTATTTAGATGATAATAAAATAATTGTTAATAAATGGTGAATTATTTATTAATGGTGATTTATTGAAAATAAATCGTTTAAATTTAATATTGCAAGTATTTAGATAATTGAATCTTGAATTAGTGTGAATGAAAAATGATGTCGAAAGTTGATTTAAATTTTATTTAAATGTGTATGAAGATTGTTAACTTTTAAAATTGAGTATAAAAGTGAATAATAAAAATTGGAAATTTTATATTTTAATTAACGAGTAATGATAGCCATTTTGGCCATAGTCTCAGATTTCGACGAAACCAGTTCCATTGGATTCATAATAATGTATTATTATCAGATTTAAATTTTGTAGCGTTTGGAGTTATCGTTTGGTCGTGAGAGATAAAAATCGATAATTTAATATAATAATTGGGTTCAAAAATTTAAATTCTGCATACAATCGAATTAGGTTTCGAAACTTGTTCCATTGCGTTCGAAATAGGGGTATAACATTAGGAATGCCAGGCGGCACGCCTCGATTGGAGTCCGTAATTTACAGCTTGATATTTTGAAAATTTAAAATTATATATATATATATTTATATATAATTGACTTTGACCAGCCTAGATCCTTTCACCATCAGCCACCCTATTTCTAAAGCAAGCCCGCTCTATTCTTCCTGCAGCCACCCTATCGTTCCCACTTTTATTTAAATTCAGTGATCAGTGCATAGAAAAGAGGAAAAAATGGAAAACTTTAAAAATTAAAATCTCGGCATATACGAAACGAAAAATTTTGAGACTAATTTTAATAATCAAGATTTGTGGAGGGCTTCAATCTGATATGCTTTTTGAGGGTCGCAGCCTACTTTTCTGGTGATCGACAGTTGAGTCATGAGTGGGTTGAGAACTAGGGTTAGGAGTTTAGCAAAATTTGTGCATCAATTGTTGAATCAAAGTTCGTAGGCAAGTTTCTCTTGCCGAAGCATATGTCGCCGCCAAATTTTGTGAAGACCGGTGCTATTTTGATCATCGCGTGCGAACAATATATGGCGAAGGGAAGGGACAGTCGTGACTCGCGTGGGTGCTCTGGAGTTGCCATCGTGGGTGCATTAAGGTGGAGGCTTCGATGAGAATAAGGATGGCGTGGTTGGATTTAGGTTTCGACAAGTGGATTTTGGTATCAATGATTTCCGTGCATGCCTGGCATGGGTTCTCTGCTTCGGTGCACGTTCGATTGAAGAAGAAGATGGGGTATTCGGTTTGGGCTGAGCATTGATGGGTCGGGCTTGTGATTATTTGGGTAAAGGGGATATTAATTTATATAATCTATTGTTTTAAATTATATCGTCAACTTGTAAATTTAATAAATTGTTCGTTTTAGGTCCGAATTCAACACGGTCAGTCATGTTAGGTTCATATTAACGAGATCTTTGCTATGGAATCAGATTGGTTGAATTTAGAGCATGCAAAATTTTCAGTTAAAAATTGAAACCAAAACACGAATGCGACAACAAAAAAGTAAAAGGTGAGTGTTTTTTAACGCTCACGACGTACTATAATATTTTTATGTTCGTTAGAATTGAATCGTGAAGCTATCTAATTTTATTGACTGTTAATTGAAAATGAAATGGACATATGAATTGACTGTAGATATTAAAATTGACAGTTAAATTTGAAATTGGAATTTAATTGCCAGTAAATTACCCGATATTGATAACTATGAAATTGTTGTGAATTATTGGCTGATTTGGATGTTGATTGTGATGGATGCTATTGGTTGATATTTTGGATGATTTGGATGTTTATTTATTTTGATATATCATGTTATCACCTTGAAAATTATTTACAGTGTATAAAACTATAAATTGAATTATTTCGAATAAATTAAGAAATAGGTTGAAATGATATATACCTATGGCATTTTATTTTGGATTGAAATGATATATATCAATCCTTGAAATTAAATCGAAATAACTGTTCACATGGCCATAGGATAGAAAAATTATATACGGACACCGGATTGGTTAAATTAAATGATTTTAAATTTTTTGATTTGAAATTGATTTAAATGATTTGATTTTAAGAAAATAAAAATCGAATTTATGGAAATCGAATTATTTTCGAACTGGAGCTCGAAATGTTGAAATTTAAATTTGGTAAACGAAATTTTTTAAATAATTGAAGTTGAGATTTTTAAGTTATAATCGAAATATGATTTAAGTTTCAGAAATTGATTTGATTTAAAGGATTGGGCTTTTATTCGAACTTTGAATATTACTAAGTAAAAGTGATATAAAACGATATTTCAAAATTGAGCTCGGAATTGAATTATATTTGAAATTTTGGATTTTAAATAGGGTATTGAAAGTAAATTTGATTTAAGTGTTTTGAATCGATATTTTAAAAATTAAACTTGGAATTGATATAAATAAAATGATTCAAATTTAGGAATTGAGTTAAAATTAATTTGGAATTGGAATTGAAATTAATTTGGAACTGGAATTGAAATTAATTTGGAATTGAAATTGTAGTTAATTTGGAATTGGAAGTGAAATTAATTTGGAATCGAAGTAAAATTCGACTTGAAATCGATATTGAATCGATTAAATTGAAATGGAAATTTAAAGTGATTTGAATTGGGAAATTATTTTGATTTTCCAAACTATTTTACTATATAAACCATTTTCAATACTCAAACTATTTTCTATTAAATATTTTTACTATTTTAAAACTATTTAAACTATTTTCTAAAAAATCAAACTGGTCAAAAGGGTGGAATGTTTATATTTAAATCTTGGATTTAAATACGAATTGGGTTAAAATGAAGTTATAACCTAAATTGAAATTCAAAACAATTTTGGAAGCGAAATCGGGATATTAAGGCGAAAATGATTTTGAAATGAAATGGTATATTTTGAGTAAATATGATGATTTTGAAATGGATTTTATTTTGAAGCGAATATGATATTTTGATATCAAGTATGAATTATTTTCGAAATGTAAAAGTACCAACCGGTGTGTAAAACGACATTTAGTTGTTAAAAAGATCGAGGCCTCTTATGAGCATACTCTCTATCAATATTGGAACCACTTTAACAACTATGTACGTGGAGGAGACTCCAGAACGAAGTGGTTGAATTTGGCGTCGTTTGCTGGATTTGAAGAAAGAGAACGATAATGGATTGGCCTGACACTTGTGTCAATTTGAAATGACTAAAACAGGAGCTGTACCGGTCAATGAGGCTATCTACCTCTAACGGACACACTTCTTCGTATTACCATGATTTACATTGTGATTGACTGGTACGCACCCTCGGATTTTGGGAGTGTTGGACACGGTGGGCCGTTAGGGGTTACCACCAGCCGAGAAGGGTAAATTGGGAGTATCCTACCTTGGGCATTGCCTCACGTGCCTTGTCATACTTTTATCCTTATACGAGACCTATATAATTTTGGTTTAGCGTTGTCGTATCACGGCGCGTCCCTATTCACCGACGGTTTATTGGTGTTTTATAGGCAAACTATACGACAATGCTTAAAAACGCGTTAAGGGGGATCGATGTAAAGCCTTAACACTATTTTGATATTTATTTTATTGATTAGACATTATATATATAGTGTATTCTACTACGTATAAATATTTTGACAGATCCTTAAGAAATGGAAAATCTCGTAACATCTCTTGAGTTATTGCATGCACGTTATACACTGGATAGGAGATGTGAAACCCCGTAAACATCTCTAACGCCATGACACTCGTGTTATATGCGATATCGATTTGACTCATATAAGAATATTTTAGTCCTGACTCGAGTGTTTTGTCTTTTCATTACGCTCAGGTCAGCACTGAGTTTTCAGCTTGTTGAAGATTTATTCTGGAGGACGAAGACGAAGATTTGGTATATTATTACTATTATTATTCCTGCATCATATTGTCTACTGCATTATTTATTTATCCCTGTTGTATATATAACTCTGATAAATGTTGTATAAATTATAGTTAAATGTATAATATAAACAACTTCATGAACTGTTTATTTGATTATTATATTTTATCATTCCACTGTGAGATTTTTTGTTTGATTTCTTCTTCTTTTCTCATTTTCTTAATTAACCCCATTGATTATCTATATTTCGGATTGTTTAAGTGGATATGTGTGGATTATTGTCAATTTAAACTTCCTGAAATGTGCGTCGTCATAGATTATGTAACTTGGATATGAAATGTTGTTTTGAAATGTAATCAGAAAAATGTTTTAATCTGTGATGACTTTTATTTTGCATTCAAGTACTTCTGTATTATTGGAACCATTAACATTACCGTATTTGGTCACCAGAAGTTAATACTATGGATGACTGCAGCATCTGTAGTGCTTAGCTTCGGGCCTCCAAATAGGGGATGTTACAACTTGGTATCGGAGCATAGGTTTATGAAAAACTTTAAACTAAAATGATTTTTGAAAACATAATCCTAAGGAATTGGAGTGAAGATCGGGGTATGAGATAACGCTATAGTAACATACTTGTATTTGCTATATATATGTATACACTATATCTCTAGTTTCCAATCTCTCTTAGGATATTCTTCTGTATCTCACGAGGCTTGAATACAGATATAGATGCTAGAAGTGGAAGAGTGAATCTTGGGGGAAGCACCACAAAAAATGGGAATGTCGGACCAAATACAATAAGGAACCAAGGTCAGGTACAAGTAGGAAATGTGGGTGCTGGGGTCCCGCAGGTTGACATGGGAGCTATGTATCAGTTCTTTGTCAACATCATGTAGGCGGGTGTTACTGCTGGAGAAGTTGGAGGGAGAGTTCAGGAAGCTCTGGTGGTCAACAATTATGCTATTCTGAGTAGAGACTATGTTAGGCTTGAAGGAAGCCATTTATTGGAACTGAAGACGCCATTGAAGTAGAGAACTAGTTACTGCAATATGAGAGAATCTTTGTAGATTTGGGACTCAATAGTGAGCAGAAGAGAAGGATTGCATTGAGACAGCTTTAGGGAGCAGATTTATTCTGGTGGAATAGTGTGACGATAGAAGTTAATGAGGAGACGATGACACGGACCAAGTTCAAAAAGAGATTTGAGGAAAGGTTTATGTTGGAGATTGCTAAGTCTGCTCTGCTTAGGAAGTTTGTTGAATTGGAGCAGGGAGACATGACTTTACTTGAGTATATGAGGAGATTTGAGGAGCTAGCAAGATATGGCTATGCTACGGTTGATACTAATATTAAGAGAAATGAGAAGTTCATCAAGGGGCCGAAGCCTGAGCTTGCTAGGGCAATGTTACCGCATATCAAAGACCCTTGTGATGTTGAAGTGGAAATGGCATTGAGGAATGAGGAGATGCTTGCTTTTCTGGAGAAGAATAAGGAAAAGGAGGTCCAGGTGGGGCAGAGTCAAAAAAGGAAGTTCTTTCGTAAGAAGGGTGCTTAGAAAGGCCGAGCCGCAAAGAAAGGGAAGTTGGAGGTTATTTGCTTTAAGTGCGATAAGAAAGGACATTTCGCTAATGAATGTCGTACTAGAAGGCAAAGGAAGTGATCAGAAAGAAGAATATCAGATGCTTCAACTACGATCAGATTGGCCACTATAAGAACCAGTGTAAAGAGCCTGCTTAGGATGGAAGGGGAAAAGTATTTGCATTGGAACCTGCTACATCGGGACCAACAGCACAAGAGAAAGGGAAGGCAGTGCTGGGAGGTACGCTTCAGATTCATGGTATGTCTGTTGGCATTCTATTTGATACTGGTGCTTCACATTCTTTTATATCTCATTGTTTGGTAGATAAGATTAACCTAGAACCCTTATACTTAGTTACTTCCTTAAGGGTTGCAAATCCAATAGGACGGTATGCGACACTTGGGATGAAGTGATACCACATAGAGTTTGATTTGTTAGGTTATACCTTTGTCTGCAGTTTGCATGTGTTTGACTTTGTAGGGTTTGGAATTATTTTAGGTATGGATTGGTTAAGTAAGTACGATGCTAGGATATTTTGCCATGATAGGAAAATATCGCTTAGGCACCCTGACTGTGGTGATCGGATTGTATATACCATAGAAAGCCCTAGTTGTAAGGTGAATGCTTTGTTGGGTGTTGTGGAGGTAGAAGATGAGTTGAGTCGAGTTTTCGTGGTTAGAGAATTCGTGAATGTTTTTGAACCTTTAGTAGGATTACCACCAAAATGAGCCATTGAGTTTCAGATAGATTTGGTACCTGAAGCAGGATCGGTAAGTAGGCCGCCAAGCAGGATGACACCTACCGAGATGAGGGAGTTAAAGGTGTAGTTGGTAGATTTGGAAGGCAAGAATTTTATTAGACCTAGTAGTTCGCCTTGGGGAGCAGCCGCAGTGTTTGCTAAGAAGCTGGATGGATCGTTAAGGTTATGTATCGATTATCGTAGGCTAAATGAGAAGATGATAAAGAATCGATATCCATTGCCAAGAATTGATGATTTGTCCGATCAGTTGAGTGGAGCCAATGTATTTTCTCTGTTGGATTTAGCACTAGGTTTCCATCAGCTTAGAGTAGCAGAGGATAGTATTCCTTTAACGGCGTTTAGAACTAGATATGGATTGCACGAATGGTTAATGATGTCGTTTGGACTAACTAACGCGCCAGTATTCTTTATGGATTTGATGAACCGAATTTTCTAGGAGCACTTGGATAGGTTCGTGTTGGTTTTCATAGATCATATTTTGATATATTCTAAGGATGAAAGGGAGCATGAAGTTCATCTTGGAGTGGTTCTTGAGACGCTGAGGAAAAATCAGCTGAAGGTGAAATTTTCGAAGTGTCATTCCTGGAAGAAGGAAATGAAGTTTCTTGGTCATGTAGTCTCAGAGAAAGGGTTGTCTGTAGATCCGAATAAGATTGAAGCAATAAATAATTGGAAGAAACCCAAGACTGTGACTGAGATAAAGAGTTTTCTTGGATTGGCTGGATGTTATAGGAGGTTCATTAAGGAGTTTTCACGGATAGTAGCACTGATGACCAAGCTAATACGAAAGGATGTGAAGTTTGTTTGGACCGATAAGTGTGGGGAAGCATTCCAGAGCTTGAACACTTATTGACTCATGCCCCCGTACTTGTCATTCCAGAAGGGAATCAGTATTTGGTAGTATATACATATTCGTGTGGAACTGGATTAGGAGCTGTGTTAATGCAGAGAGGTAAAGTGATTGTCTATGCTTCTCGATAACTTAGACCTCATGAGGTTATATATCCAAGGCATGATTTGGAGTGGGCTGCGGTGATTTTTGCATTGAAGGTGTGGAGACATTACCTTTTGGGAGAAAGATTTGAGCTATATACGGATCATAAATCGGTGAAGTATTTGTTCTCCCAGAAGGAGCTAAATATGAGACAGCAGAGATGGTTGGAGTTTATTACTGCTTATGATTTTGGAATTGAGTACACACCAGAGAAAGGTAATAAGGTTGCAGATGCGCTTAGTAGAAAGCATCAGAATGCAGTGTCTGCAATGATAGAAGAGTGGAAGGATTTGGAAGCGTTGTCGACTTGTCGAGTGCAGAGGAGATCTGAGGCTGGGTCTAGTGGTCAATGCGTTATGTTATCTTGTTTAAAAGTTCGACCGGTAATGATCGAAAAGATTGCTTCTAAACAGGAGGAGGATCCGGTATTGGTTGAACGGATCAAGAAGTTAAGGGATGGAACGGAGAGCGATGACTTGAAGGATTTTAGTCTTGACCAGAATGGGTGGTTGAGAAAGAAAGGTAGGTTATGTGTTCCGAATGTGGGGGACATAAGGAAGGAAGTTTTGGAGGAATGCCATCGTTCGAAGTTCACAGCTCATCGGGAGGAACTAAGATGTATTAGGACATGAATCGGAGTTTCTTTTGGGAAGGTATGAAGAGGGATATAGGCTTATGGGTAAAGCAGTGTCTGAACTGCCAACAGGTAAAAGCCGAACATCAAAAGCCAAGTGGGTTACTTTAGCCATTAGATGTTCCGGTATGGAAGTGGGATTCTATTTCTATGGATTTTATAGACGGGTTGCCAAGATCTAATAGAGGAAATGAAAGTATATGGGTCATAGTGGACAGATTAACCAAGAGTGCCCATTTCATTCCAGTTAAGTCAACTAGGATGGCACCTATTCTAGCTAAGTTATTTATGAAGAATTTAATTAGACTGCACAGAATTCCTAGTAGCATAGTGAACGATAGAGATTCCTTTTTCACTAGCGAGTTCTGGAAGATTCTACAAAAGATTTTAGAAACCAAGCTCAAGATGAGTACCGCTTACCATCCACAGACCGATGGGCAAACAGAAAGAGTTAACAAAGTTTTGAAGGATTTGTTACGAGCTTGAGTATTAGATTTTGGGGGATCATGGGAAGACCATCTACACTTAGTCAAGTTTTCGTATAATAACAGTTATCAGACTAGCATAAGGATGGCACCGTTTGAAGCTTTCTATGGAAGGCCATGAAAATCTCCCGTTTATTGGTTAGAGACCGGGGATAGGTTGATTCTTGGTCCAAATTTAGTTCGAGAAGCTGCAGAAGATTGAGTTGATTCGAGCTAGGATGAAGGAAGCTCAGTCTAGTCAGAAGAGTTATGCAAATAGAAGACGGAAAGACTTGGAGTTCTCTTTTGGAGATCATGTGTTTATTAAGGTATCACTGATGAAGGGTTTGATTAGATTCGAAAAATCAGGAAAGTTGGCACCGAGATCCGTATGACCATTTCCTATTATAGAGAGGATCGAGAAACTCGCATATAGAGTATAGTTACCGAATAGTTTGGCAGGATTTCACGAGGTTTTTCATGTTTCTCATCTAAGGAAGTGTGTTAGAGATCTGGAGTCTATTATAGCACCGACTATGTTAGATTACTTGGTAGTAGAACCAGACTTGACTATAGTTAGAAAGCCAGTTCAGATAGTTGCGAGAGATGAGAAGAGGCTTAGGAACAAGACAGTTAGATTAGTTAAAATCCAGTGGAGCGACGATGAGAGAGACTGTACTTTGGAGACAAACAGCAGGATTAGAGACGCTTATCCTGGTTTATTGGATGGTATGTTTTACCTTTTTGATTGATTTGTTGAGTACCTTATCGTAATTTAGGGGATGAAATTCTTTAAGGAGTGGAGTTTGTAACTCCCCATATTTTTAGTAACATTATTAGGAACATTTAATTTGGTAAATTAAATGAAATAATATGAAATGGTTAATGGGTTGAGATTTGTGATTAGTGGGGGTAGCCGTGCCATATACAAATGAACTAAAGAATTAAAATGTTAAGGCAAATAGATAAGGGGCAATATAGGAATATGACACATCCATATACCCTACACCCTTAACCCCATTATTCACGGGTTCATTTCTATAATCATAGAAGAAAAACAAATTTGAGGCTGGCCACCAGGAAGAAAAGAGAAGATAAGCAAGATTTCAAACAAAAAGCTTAAACTACTTAATCAAGATCAAATCTCAAATCCTTAATCTCAAAGCTAAGGTGAATAACCACTACATCTCATATTTTTATTGTTTTCAGTTTTAAGGTTAAACCCAATTTATTTTGCAAGGTTATGCCATGTTTTTGAATGATTAAATGTTTATACATGCTTGTTGATGATTAACGCTTATTCATTTAGGTTTTATGATATGTTTTAATGTGAAAACCCTATTAAATGACATCTAAATGCCTTGCGATTTTAGATTTAAATCAGAAATGATTAGAGATGGGTTTCAATTTTCATAATTTTCTGAATTAATGTGGAATTAATATTAATTTTCTAGTGAAGAAAATGATTATTTGGGTTTAAAATAATTTATGGCTAAATTATTTATGTTTTGGGTCTGAAATTAATATATGTTGGAAAACATATTAAAAATGATTTTCTAGAATTTTTGTAGAATTTTTTTTAATAGATATATAAAATTATTTAAGTTATGGGACTTAAATGTTTTATATATTTATAGAAGGAGAAAGGGTATTTTGTAAATGATTTAAATTGTTAAATTCTGAAATTTCGGCAGTTCTTTTAGAAAAGAAAATTAGCAACCAATTATGTTTTGACAAACAAGGCAGGTTAGTTGAAAAGAATTACTTAAAAATTAAAAATTAGTTTAAACATTCTTTTTACATGTTTCATCACTTTCGACGCTTAGCTTCCGACCCAGTACTTCTGACTCCTTCTCAGTCGAAACCAATGCATCTGGTATCAATACTTGGTACGTAGCGAATTGGACTAAGGCAGAAGGTATAAAGTCGAAGCATGGGGTTTCGAAGGGGTCGAAGCATGCCTTTGTTTTTAAAAGAGAATGTGTATTCTTTGCTTTTGACTTAATTAGCTTTCGACTTAGTTAGCTTTCGACTGGGCTAAATTATTTTAAATAAATGGTTGCGCCTTTTGTTTTAAGTTAATTCTTTCAAAGGGGTTGAAACCCCTTGCGGTCGCTTTCTACCTTTCGAAGAAAATGGTTTTGAAAGGGATACTTCGTTTTTAAAACTTAGCCGCTTCTCCAATGCTTTCGAAGGGTTAGTTTCGACACCATCACTTCTTTACTTAGGAAATGGTTTCGAAAGAGTGCTTCCGACTTAAATATTTTATGACCCTTTTTCTCTGTTGAAGGTAGATTCCAAAGGTTTCGAAGGAGATAGTTTTAAAAAGTTTCGAAAGGTTTCTACATGTTTTAATTGAACCCAAATGCTTTCGAAAGGTTTTTTGTTTATAAAGGTTTTTGGTGCTTTCGAAAGGTCTAAAGAAAGGTTTTGAAGGGGTGGTTCCCCGATGGTTTCGAAATGTTTAAAAGGAAGGTTTCCAAGGTTTTCGAAAGGCAATGTTTAAGTGTTTTAAAGATAGGATGTCTAAGGTTTCAAAGCTTTAGAAGGGAAGGTTTTTCAATGTTTTCGAAAGGTGATTATGAATGGTTTCGAAAGGAATGTTTTGGCCTTTCGGCCTAGGTTATAAAAAGGGTTTACTTGGTTTCAAAAGGGGTACTTTCAATGGTTTCGAAAAGGGTAATTTCAAAGGTATAAATGTTTTCATTAACAAAGATTTGTGTAAAGTATATATAACATGGCAAGGTGATTTTGAGTAAAGCATAGAGTATATATTTTCCTTGTTTAAATTATGATTTAAAGGTTTAAATAAATTTGAGAAGAAAAGGTTTTCAAGGAAAATTTAAGGGAGGATTACCCTAAGTAAAATGACTCGGGTATTTGTATACCGGATGGGACTGGTATAGGGTCGCATCCTATACATTAGCTATTAGCCCCTAGCTAATTTAGTCCACAATTCTAGTGTGTAAGGCTTTGTCACAAATAAGACTAAAATGATGATAAGCACAGAAGGAAATATATTTGTACAGTGGTAGGCTATTGGTGAGCCCGCAAAACCATTAGGATCAGTTGACCTGGAGAAAGTAAGTTAGGGACAGACCGTCCAGAAGAGGAGTATCTAACAGATGTCAAATTATTTGTTTATATTGTCCGGTAGGCCCGAGTCAGTCAAAGGTTAGTAGTTAGCCAAACAAAACTATAGTTTTTTGACAAATAGTCCATTTGTTACCTGATATGTATGTTTACATGATAATGCTTTACAGTTTTAACCGATTTTCGTTGCAGGATTAGGATTTGCAAAGGATATGTTTTAAAAGGATATTAGTGAGGGGAAACCCGTTCCGCTAAGCGGCGTGGTCTCACTTAATATCAAATAGCCGAGATGTATAGTATTATTCACACCAGGCTTTATGTCTGACTCAAAGTTTATGTTTTTCCCCTTAAACTCTTGGGTGCTCAAAATTGATTTGAGTAGACTGAGGGTTGAGGATTTACAGGTTTTAGTAGGTGGACAAACATAGCTTCCGAAGACGAGCAGGAGGCTGAAGTTAGTTATTTAGGAGTTGTTTTGTTGTTTTATTCCGCTGTGTTGTATTAAGTCAGTTATGACTATATAGTACTCTGGTCAACTAAGGGAGCATCTTCATATGTCGCTCTTAGGGTATTTTCTAATAATTATATTTGATCTGAACCTGGAAAACGTTTGGGATTATGTAACTTGGATATGAAATGTTGTTTTGAAATGTAATCAGAAAAATGTTTTAATCTGTGATAAGTTTTATTTCATATTCAAGTGCTTCTGATATTATGGAAACCATTAACATTATCGTATTTGGTCACCGGAAGTTAATACTATGGATGACTGCAGTATCTGTAGCGCTTAGCTTCGGGCCTCCAAATAGAGGATGTTACAAAGTGCCAACGATGGAGGATTGTAATGGGAAGGATAACACAAAATACATACTACACACAAGAAATATAATAAGTAAACATAATAATACATGTGAGTTAGTAATATGATTAAAAAGAACAAAAGTGCATATCCCATACTAAGTCAAATACCAAAGTTTAATGTTCATAACAAAGTACATGAGTCAATGCCCCAACATAAATGGAAAGACTACTTGTAGTACCATCTTTATATAATGATGAAGTGCTATATCAGAATGATAGAACTGGATAATGGAAACAAAATACTAAATTCAATATTAGGAAATCTCCAACATTTCGCTTGTGTTATAGATAGCTATAAAGCGCTGCACTATCCATACTTGACTCTCATCCTAATCGTGATAGTACCCAAGACTTACAAGAGAATGAACAAATTACTTGGATAAGGTAATAGTTTGGTATGAGTGAACACTACTCCAAGTGTAACACACACATACATACACACACGCACGCACGCGTGCACACACACATATATAAATTGAATGTAGAACTCATAAGGCGCTCAAATCACTTTCATGTCCGAGGGAACATGAGTCTACACTGCTTAGCCAGTCCCATATCATCCACCACCTACATTCAAATATCATATATCTAAAATAAACATTATATAAAAGAAGTGTGATAAATCATCAGAGGATGAAAGGGACCAACCATAAACATGTCAACATGCATTGCTAAAAAACCCAAACTAGATAAGGTGAACCAAAACAAACTTACAGAGTTCCAAGGCTCATGACATATTGACCCTTAAGGAACTCAAAGAAAACTAATGAGACATAGAAATATAAAGTGTCCTTCTTCAACCCTATATTGAACTCAAGGTTGCAAAAATCATTAGGCAGAAGTTAAGTAGTAAGTATGAACCAGGGATTAATCGTTTATGTGAGGATTAGTTGGAGAATAACCGAAGCTAGGAGTTTTTGATAAACCCATGTATTTTCGATAAAATTTTAGTATTTTGTATAATATTTTAATACTGGAAATTTAAGAGTTTGGATGGACTCTGAAGCAGGCAAGGAGACAAAACTGGTTAAAACTAGCATGTTGATGCTTGTATGGGCATCGAAGCTCAACAAGTGCATAAGCAGTGCATGAATACCCATTAGATGCATATATGATGGGTGAGTTTAATCTAGGTGGATTTAGGTGGATGACTAGGTGGTAAGCTTCGTCTAGTGCCTAGGTGGGACCTAGGTAGAGTCTTAGAATGAGTTTTACAACAATGATCTATGCGAAAGTCATTCGGTCCAACCATAATATAACCCTATTTAACTAGATTTTCGATCACCATACTAGGGGTCAAGGAGTATCATGATCTATGACTAGCAAATTGTAACATCCCTCATTTTGAGATTCAAAAACGAATGCCACAGTGTTTTAGTCAATATGATCTTATTTTCAAGCACTTTAGCCATCAAGATACACCACAAAGACAAAATATAATATATATATATATATATATAACATAAATATTACATGATTGATATATGAGCGATCCACCATGAATGATCAGAGTTTATCTTACAATAATTTTATATAACAAAAATTAATAGCTTAATATTTCTGCCTTCTGCAATTGTCTTCTTTGGCTATTCGTAAAAAACCTACTAATCTTGGATCTTTCAGTCATAAGCCTATTTGAATGAGTACCCAAGAGTTTACGGGAAAAAAACATCAACTTTGAGTCAGATATAAGCATGGTATGAATAAAATTAGTCACAATAATTCATAGTAATAAAAGATACATAATGAGACCATGCTATGGAGTGGAGCTGGTTTTCCTCTCATTAGCGTTCTTATATTTCAAATAAGTTAATTATATATATAATACAAGTTCACTCAACCTTTATATAAGGTTAATGTGTACAACGTCCGTACATACACAATCTACTTATCCTAAGGTTACTTGTCTTTCACCATGGTGTAAAAAATCTTAACAACGTTATATCATTTGACTATGTATTAAATCATTCATCTTAGTGTTTATTACTTACGAAGGTTAGTAACACTTACCTAGTTAAAACACTTGCTCATCTCTATTTTTACTAAAGGTCATCCATCTTGGCATATACAATGTTTGTCATCGTTCATAACTCTCATGAAGGTTACCGTCATTTACCTTGTTGTTTTGTCCTTGTGGGGGTTAATATCATTCACCTTAGTGTTAACCATCATTGATACCTATCACTCAAGGAGTTTACAATCGTTCACCATAGTGTTTACTTTTATTTCTATCGTCTACTTCTGTAATTTGACCTCACAGTAGGATGTCATCCACCTTGGAGTTTACCATTTTCTCACTATCGTTGGTAATATCACCTCACGGAAGTTACTAACATTTGCATCGGTGCTTACCTCATCTAGGTAATCACCCTCATGAAGGTTATTATTCTTCATTTAGGTGTTTACCCTCGTTTACTCTGTATGTTTCCCTTATGGCGGTTACCGTTATTGACCTCGGTGTTTACCAAAATCCAGTTTACTATAGTTTTTCTTAATACCTTGTTTAGATCAAGGTTACTATCGTTCACATCGATGCTTACCTGTGATGCCTCCTTCATCATCAATGATAGAGTTAAGTGTGCATCTTATATGTAATTATATAATTTTTACTAGCTTACTTACATGAAGGTTACTGTCATTCAAATTGGTGCTTACCTATGATGCCCCTTCATCATCAATGATAGAGTTAAGGGTGTGACCTATGGATAATTATATAATTTTCTTATATAACTTAACTCATATAGTAAATCTTGTTTGAAATAAAGAAAGGTTTGCTTTTATTTTATATTGTATATATTATTACATTGGGATATAATTAATGTTTTAAAAATATTAAATATATACACATAGAATATCCTTAGAAAAATTATTTAATCGATTGCAATTGTGAATATGTTCATAACTACGAGCTTTGAATCATATAAAAAGAAATACTTATTCTTAAATGTTCCTAGTCAAGATGTATTGAGAACGAGATATCGATATATCCATTTAGACAAGTGTATGTAACGCTCTTCATATGATGGATGGTGATTACTCATAACCGTTGATGGCACTAAGGGGGTTGCATGCATGTGGTTGTTTGGAACAATTCCAGAATGAACCACCCTGAGTCTTCTATGGGTTAAAATTCAAATAAAGATCACACGTGACGATGTATTGTCATCTTTTAACTTGAGAATACTGTGAATCTTAAGTGTCAAAATTATAATTTGATAATGGTCAGTCACACATCAACAAAGACTCTGTTAATGTCATAGTTGGATATAAGTTGAACCACTTGAACTCCACAATTCATGTAATTTCACTTTTCATTTTATAATGATATTTAGTCATTTAATAGCTAAATAAAAATCTAGTTGGTAACCATTGCATTTTTCATAGATTTTATTCCAAACATAGGAAAGGTAACTTGTCTAAAAAGAAATTGTTTAAACTTTAAAGCATTTAATAATAATACTATTGAATTAACCAAGGTTTTACTGGTCTAACTATAATGGATTGCTTTTACACTATTTATCAACCACCAATAACATAAAAGTTGACTAATTTTTCCATCAAAATGTAACTAATATTTGAAGCTACACATTTTATCCATTGTCATTTCAATTAATAAAGAAAATTAGTACGAAATATATTACGTTTATATCATATATATTTGAATAATAGCATATCCTAATCTTTTCTTCTAGAAAAATTTGTTAAACACCCTTATTAAGGTTTAAAAACCACAAAACACCGCTCTCAGTCAAACTATCTAAACCTGCATCTCCTTTTGAAATGTTTAGTTCCAAATTACCCTTAAAACCCTAAAACAATACATTGTAACATCATTTTCTCACTATTTTTGTTCAATCTTCGATGATTAACAACTAAATCCAAAAATATAAAAAAGTAACAATCATTAAAAACATAAAATCTGATAAAGTGTAAAGAGATATTAAATTGAAATTAAGAAAAAATATAGACGGTGCAGATATTCTTTCATTTTGCAAATCTTTGCCTAGATAATGGATATTTACGAAATAAACAAAAATGAAAAGTTATGATTTTACAAATATTTCTAAACTTTTTTACAAATATTAGCAAAGTGCTTTTAAAATAATAAGCTTTATTTTTACTAATATTTTCAAGGTAGTTTGGGATTACAAATATTTACAGTAGAAACTGCACATTATTGCAAAAATAACAATATTTTACAAATATGTGAAAAAACTCATCATTTTGCAAATATTTGCAATCTAAACTGCAAATATTTGCGCTTTTTTTTGCAAATATTTGTTGCTTTACAAAACTGCAAATATTTGCAAAAACAACAATATTTCGCATATATTTGCAAAACAAATGCAAAATTCAGCAAAAATGCATATAAAAAATCATATATTCGAATATAATCGAAAATAAATCACATTTGAGAAAAGAAGATGCCACTAGAAAACTAAAATAACAAAAACTGATACATACATAGATTGTGTGTGTATAATAATTGAATACTTTGGTGTGTCTTTAAGTTAGGCTTTGAGTTTGAACTAATCAGGTTGTGAAGAATAAGGTTAAAATTGAAAAATAAGTTTCTAAAAATAATTATAAAGGGTAGTTTTACAAAGTTTTTGTTGGGAGGGGTTTTTTCAAAATAAAATATGAAAATAATGTTGCCTCCCTAATTTTTACTTTTTTTCGAACTATTATCAATAGTCATTACTCATCACTGTAAATGTAAACATATTTTCTAACTATAAGAACCACATCTAAAATAGTGGTTCTTATAAGTACTACATTTATTTTACTACTAGTGATTATAGTTAGCTAAGTGGATATTTTGTTTAACATTGTCCAAACACCAGTGCTTTCCTTGGACATTAAGTAGAAACACAACCATTTGATATTTCATCCCATTAGAATCTCACTCTCCAACTACTTATTGATCGGTAGAATATCTATGCATGTCAAAATATGATTTTTAAGTTCTATCAGCGTATGACTACTTATTTTTATTCCTGAATACATACATTTTGTAATAAAAATTAATCAAGTGTGAAGGCTGATCATATAAAAGGATTAAAGAACATAAACATTTGTTTTATTTTAGAGTAATTATATTTACGAATTTACACCATCATAGTATAAAATGAAAAGTTTACGAGACTGATAAGAACATATCAGTTGAAATGGAAAATAAACATGCAATATTATTGTTTGCAGCATAATCAAACTTATGAATACATATTGTTCTAACAAGAGTAAAATTCGCACTTCAAAATCACGGGCATTGTGGGTTGCCAGGACATTGATAGCTAGAACATTTACAATGTATCAGGTTTAGTTCAGTGTAACATCCATTTAAGCATCTACCATTAAGATTCAAGAAAAGGGGTAAATAAATAATAGATAAGCTTGCTGAACCAATAAGAAAACAAATTAATTTGCATAAGAAAAAAACTTATGCGGTATGTTACATAAAATATGCACTATAAGGCAAAAAGAAAACTTTAATGGCAGCCTCTGATTAGAATCTCAAGGGCTCTACAGTCCCTTTCTCCGATTCTCTGCCAACTTCCAATCTTCCTCCTCCCTCAAATCAAAAGGAAAAGCCACCAGATCTTGACGAGGATGGGTTTCAACCTGTACAAAATTGCAAAAGAAACCTACCAACGAAGATTCGGCGATTTGCCCAAATCCCAACAAGAAACTCATCGAAAGGGTTCAATTACAACCAGAATGTTCTAAAACAGCAACCGATAATGAATCGACACAGCCAAAACAACCCAAGAAACCCTCTTAACTATCCTGATAGTCAAGCAAAAACCTCATATCCTTGGGTAGATCTGCTAAGAAATGGAGGATTAAATTCAAATTTTTATTTGGAGTTTGTTGCGCCTATCAAATTAAACGGTAAAAGAATAGTTGTATTAAAGGAAACGGTCAGCAAAAGAACCGAATGCAAGTGGGGGCAATTCAATTATAGCATATGTGTTTGGAATACTCCCTTACTTTCATAATTTTAGAGTCATTAGAAAATGGAATCCTTCGTACAAATTCAAAATCTATACAAGAAACAATGGATTCTTTATAATAAGGTTCACTAATACAACCGACTGTTATAAGGTGCTACATGGTAGACTGTATTTCATCAACGGTAAGCTGATCATTTTGTAAAAATGGAACGAAAAAATGGTTCTAATTGACAGAGATCGACTATTAACTATTCCAATTTGGATCAAATTACCAGTGTTAAACGTGAAATTATGGGACAAAGAAACATTTAGTGCTATAGCAAGTGTAGTGGAAATACCACTAAAATTGGATGAGCTAACGGCTAATGAATCAAGACTTAGTTATGCAAGAATATTAGTAGAAATCAAAGCCGATACAGAATAGCCTGATGAAGCTTACATTATAATGTATGATGGTGAAAATTTGATTCAAACAATCGAGTACGAATGGATTCCGCATAGATGTATGAAATATGCTTGTTTTGGGTATCTCACGGAAATCTGCTCAACAAGGCAAGTATGGAAAGAAAAGGAAAATTCTAATTTGGTTTTAGAAATGAGTAAATCCTAGATTTTAGATAACTCAAGAAAGGGGGCAAGATTCTTTAAATAAAGAAAGATTTGAATTCGAAAGCAGCTTTCAAGTAAATAGTTTAGAAAATCCTCTTCATATAGAAGAATTAGAAAATACTAACAATAATACAGTTTTATAGAAATTCAATTTCTTTGAAAGTATAAGAAATGATCCAAGTGCACATAAAATATCAAATACTTTGGAAACACTGAGGAAGTTGAGCAAATGGAGATTACCCTACCATAAGCATCATTAAATAACAATGATGATCAAGTAAATAATGTTACTATAGCCATTCAACCAGTACAGCAAAGCCATAATGAAAACTTTACTGAAGGGAATGGTTTAAATGGCATAATCAACAACAATTCAGAAGCCGTGCAAAAGAATTTTGGAGATTATAATGTTCACTTCATTGAGCACCCCTCTACCCCGGAAGTTAGCCCAAGTTTAGTTACAGATAATGGCAATACAAAAAAGATTCTAGGCTTAAATTCAGTTAGCATGGCCACTATTGGCTTGCAAAAGGCTACAGTATCCAACCTAGAAATATTGATTGGGAATGCTGCCAAACTCCTATCTTCTACCTCTTCTCCTGTCAACAACAAAAGGAAAACGAGCAGAAAGAAAAGCATACAAGACATTAGGGGCAGCAGTAGCGAGGATAGTAAAATTCACAAGAATTTTAAAGAAACATTTATCATTAAAAATCCAAAATGAGAAGAGTATCTCAAAATTCAGGATAAGAAGGACTGTAAAAGAAGAGGAGTAAAAACTTCTGAGAATATAGAAGTTAGTAGTTCCAGTTTCTCGTTGTAGCTGCTTGTGATATCCTATAAGTATCCTTATAATAATTTTTATATATGTCTATTATTGCTTGGAATGTTAAGGAATTAAATTCCCTAGAAAGGAAATTAGACCTTTCTAATTTGCTAGTCTTATATAAACCCAACTTCGTTGGCATACTTGAACACAAACTTGATGATCATAATTTAACTGACTATCAAAAGAGATGATTAAATAATTATGGTGTTGTTGCTAACAATTCAATGGGAGTAATGGTAGAATAATAGTAATTTGGGACCCCATTATTTGAAAATTATATCAGCACTTTTTAAATTTATAAATAAAGGAGGTTTACAGTTAGAAGTAACCTTTGTATATGCTTTCAATATTGAAAAAGATAGATTATTGTTATGGAATTACTTGGAGCTTTTAATTAAAAAAATGGTTAACCCATGGATTTTAATTAGGGATTTCAACACAGTAATGCATGCATTATAAAAAAAGGGAGGACTTCCAATCCCTTCTAAAAATTTGGAATGTCTTTCTAATTTTATGCTAAATATAGGTTTAGTTGAACCTAGAATAATGGGAAACAAATATATTTGGAAATTCGGAGAATTTAGAAACATGTATGAAAACTTGATAAAATTATGGTAATTAGGCATTTATTAATCTTTTTCCAAATTTCAAATGTAATACTTTACCACAAGCAACAAGTGATCATACTCCATTACAATCAATTTTTTGTAACACCCTAGGATTTTTCGGAAATAAATAAGAAAATATAATTAAAAGGTAAGAATTAACCTAAAATGAAAATTTGCACAAACGTTCGAATTTGACTATAAGACTTGCACCATTGTGTACGTAGTAATATTCTGGACAACTTTCATATATAACTTGTGGGAATAGGAGCTAAATGAAAAAGTTATAAATGATTGAATAAATTAGAAATTGAAAAGAAAAATAGAAAATAGAAAAAATAAGAAATTAACTAGGGCCAGGTCGACCTAGATGGAGCCAGGTCGACCGTAGGAGGTCGACATTGCCTAATGGCGGTCGACCCGACCCATGGTCGATCGTAGGGTCGCGGCAACCCTGAGACAATTCGTTTTATCATGCGAGACCATTGTGTGCTGGCCACGGTTTCAGGGACGAATGAGATGATTTTAGGCTGGATCTGATGGTAGTGAGTTGAGGTGTTCCCTTATAAATTGATAGCTAGGGTTAACCTAAAACCTAATTCTCTCCATTACAGTGAAGCTCTACCAAAATAAAACCCTAAACCCTAATTTCCCAAATCAATTTCTGAACCTCAATTCTATTCTAAATCTCAATCTAAATTAAAATAATATGGAGATCTAGCAATTAGAGAAGAGACCTAAGCAGATTTAGGGTAGAAAGCTTGCGGTGTTTGAGCCAAACCTAAAAGCTTAGGACAGAGGTGAGTGGGTATAGATTTAACAAGTTAATTAAATTAATTGATTTTAACTTATGCCCTATGCAAATTTGACTGTTAACTCTGGTATTAATCCGTTAATTTATTAAATTGGAAATATGGAATAATGGATCTTTTTATCTAATTGCAATTGACATATGTAAGTTGTAAAATCATACATAATATGCTAAAATTTGATTTGACACCTATAAATTGCTAATTAGAATAATGTAAATGTTGCAATGACTGTAATAAAAATAGGGCAAACAGATTAGCCCAATTGAAATAAGAATTAAATGGATTACGTCTGATAATTGAAATGGATTACGTCTGATAATTGAATGAAATTAATTAATTTACTTAAAACAAGTAAATTGAAAGATGTTTGGATTATGTCTAAAAATAAAATGACATGATTAACGTACTTAAAGCAAGTAAATCGAAAGGTGTCTGGATTGTGAGCAATCGACCTAAGACTAGCGTATGTCAACTGTCGTAAATCACTTTAGACTTAGTAGACTGTTTGGGGCCTTAAGCCGATAGGGGTATGAACCCTGTTGCTCTCTAATTTGCTTGACTTGCATAGACATATTTAGATGTTCTTATTTGAGATGGCGGACTTAGTTCACTTTTCCGTATCATGGAGTAGGATGTAAAGTGTCGTTAAGAAGTGCAACTTATGTTGCGAAAGGTGTGCACAAGTGATGGGATCGAATTACCGGTCGTTAGTTGAGGCTGTTGGGATCGGATTTCTGGTCATTAGTCGGGGTGTTGGGATCGAAGACTGGATTATGGACATTCCCATGGGCTCGTATGGGCGTAGACGCTGAAAGCTAGGTGGTTCTCAGTATTAGGCGGAGTTAAGCATAGTAACTCCTTGGAGTGCATCAGATGTATTTTGCTACTTGGATCGAGGGGTTGGGCACGAGTGCATATGATGAGTTACTATGCAAATTTACATGCATGTTCTTCCTCTCTAGGCCTAGTGTGAGTTAAAGTGGGGCAGTAGTTTCCCCAAAACTAGACGGTCATTCGATGAGATGCAATCTGTTGTTATCCCCCTAATGTTAGACTAATGACTGTTAGGCTGGTGACCTTAGGCTTGTGACCTTAGGTGCACTTACACTATATACACATCCTATATCACCTAGAGTAGACTTGATGTTAGTTGTATTTAATTTCCTTGTTAGTCTTGTTCTCATTTACTAGGCTTTATGTCTGGCCCATTCTATTTTTCCCCACTATAGGTGGACAGAGTTGTCGTTGATAGGTCCTTTGCTGCCTTCGGATTATCGTGCCTGGAGTCTAGATCTATTTTATCCTTTATCATGTATTTCCTATCAGTACAGTTGCATTTTCAGTATTTTTCTTATGAGAGATTATTTACATGATACTTTGATATTTGATATGTATCGATAGTTTTCTAAGACTACGATATTATGATATTTTGAGACCTAGATATTTTTCTTTAGAGATTTTTATTACTGTTATTATGAAATTATCCATATATATATATATGATATTATGTTTCTGTTGTGATCATATTTGGATTAGATAGATTATTTCTTCATTGATATCTTAGTCTCTGTGATACTACTTTTTGCTTAAACCGATGATTTGTATTTCTTGATATGACGTTGTTTGGCATGTCAAGGGATCTGGGTTGGCACATGTGGCATCAAAGCCTAGGTTCAATATTCCTAGGGATAAGAGCATCTTTGACCCGTATGGATATATATATATATATATATATATGATTTTAAAAAGAGAAATGATTTTTGAAATTGTTTTCAAAATGGGTTTCCAAAGTATAACTATATATATAAATATTTTTGGAAAATGTTGTCACGAGTCCCTCAAATTTGTGCTTATGCTTATTTCAATTCCTACATGTGTTGTCTCTTATCTTAATTCTTATTTGAGCTATCTATGGAAGTATCTGATTTAATCTTTACTATTCATAGATAGTGATAGCTGATCCTATAGGATCTGGCTCTACCGATTTCCCTGATATTCCGAGCGTGAACATGCCTATTTAGTTTCGCCATTACTTACAGGATAGGAGATCGGTTGAGTATCCGAATATAGAGCCTGTGGAGGAGGCAGCTGGTGGGGTCCCTGTCCACCCACCTATCGTTCATGACTTTGCTAAGCTATGCAAGTACTTTTCCAACTTGGGTGGCAAGCCATTCTTATGCACTAAGACTTTTGTTGATGTTAGAGCTTGGATCCGCAGCTATGAGCAAATATTTGGACTTATGGGTTTGGCAGATGAGTTAAGAGGTAGCTTGCTACTTGGCAGCTGTAGGGAGAGGCTCTTAGTTGATGGGAGTTTGTTGAGGCTAAGACCGGTGGTGGTATTGTGACATAGGGAGAGTTTAGGCAGAGGTTTGAGATGAATTTCTTATCGCAGATTGAGGAGGGAGTTATGTTAGAGAAGTTTATAAATCTGAAGAAGGGTGATTTGTCAGTTAAAGAATATGTTAATCAGTTTAATGAGCTTGCAAGATTTGGAATGGAGTTGATCAATACCCCCACATAAGAAGACGCTCAAGTTTGCTAAGGGTTAGAATCAGCCACTATAGGGCTTAGCAGTGAGTCATATTCCTATGGGAGCTACTTATGAGGGTTTGTTTGAGATGACAGTGCTTACTTCTGTTGTTAAGAAGGTGGAAGAGGCTCCAAAGGCTGAAGTGAAGAATTTTCAAAAAGGGAAGAAGAAGGGTGGACCTCCACGTAAAGGGAAGATTCAGAAGGAGTTGAAGTATCATAGTTGTGGGAAGACAGGGCATCTTGTTAAGGAGTGTTCGTTACTGAAGTCGAAGTGCTTCAATTGTGATCAGGTTGTGCATATTAAGAGGAATTGTCCAGCACCACCCAGAGTTTCTTCTCTGGCTTCTACTCAAGTGGTCCAGGCATATGCTGTGGAGGATGTTCCCACTTCCAGTGTCCAACCAGCACTAGATAATGGGAAAAAGGCGGTAATTGAAGGTGTGTTATCTCTGTCTGGTCTTTATGTTCGTACTTTAATTGATACTAGGGCATCTCATTCTTTTATCTCTAGTAGACTTGTTGACGACTTGCACTTAGACATTAGTATTGTGATGGACCCAATATTTGTGTCAAATCCCATCGATGGATCGACTTATTTGTCTATAATATGTCAGGATTTGAGGTTGATGATTCTAGGGGTTGAGTTGAGTGTGATGCCTATGTACTGGGGTTCTCTAGGTATGGGTTGATAGTGGGCATGGATTGGATGCCTATGTATGGGGCTATACTAGACTGTGATAGGAAGACTGTTAAATTGGGCACTTGTAGTGGGTGTAGCTTAGAGGTTTTCTATGATCCGCGAGGATTGGTTATGTTGAGCAACCTTTATTCCTTAGACCTACCATAGGATGAGCTAATTTCTGTCCCTACAGTTAGGCATTTTCAAAATGTATTTTCTAAGGTTACTAGTCTCCTGCCCCAGAGAGAGATCGAGTTTAGGATCTATCTTGTAGAGAATGCTCGATCAGTTGCTTTGCCTTTGAGGCACATGGCTCTAAGGGAATGACACGAGTTGAGTAAGCAAGTGAATGAGCTGTTAGAGAAGGGTTTCATCAAAAGGATATTTCTGAGTGGGGGGTGTCAGTTGTCTTTACCACGAAGGTGGATGGTTCCCTTAGACTCTGTGTCGATTGCCACGAGCTGAATAAGCTAACAAAGAAGAATTGCTATTCTTTGCCCGCGTAGATGATCTCTTCGATTAGTTGGTTGGAGTGAGAGTATTTTCCTAGCTCGCCTTAGCCATAGGTTTCTATCAGTTGAGAGTGGCTGAGGATAGTATTCAGAAGACTGCATTTAGGACTGCTAATGGTTATATGAGTGGTTAGTCATGCCTTTTGGACTAACCAATGCTCTCGCTTATTTTGTTGATTTGATGAGCCGAGTGTTTACGGAGTTGCCGAATAAGTTTGTGGTGGTATTTGTGGATGGTATCTTGATATACTCAAGGAGTAGGGAGGACAATGCTTTGCATTTAGAGGAGGTGCTTAGGCCTGTCCGAGTACATAAGCTTAAAGCTAAGTTTTCTAAGTGCCACTTTTGGAGAGACGAGGTTCTCTTTTGGGGCACATTATTTTAAAGAGTGGTTTGGCTATGGATCCTAGTTAGGTGGCGGCAGTAGAGGATTGGCATGTCCCGAAGCATGCCACAGAAGTGAGGAGCTTTCTCGGTCTCGTGGATTATTATAGGAAATTCATTAAGTACTTTGCTAGGATATATGCCCCATTAACTTGTCTCACCAAGAAGAATCTAGCTTTTGCATGGGATGCTTTGTGTGAGGACGCTTTCGTTAGGTTGAAGGAGGCTTTGACCAGTGCACCTATATTATTGTTACCTAATCGGAGTAAACCATTTACGGTTTATACTAATGCTTATGGTACGGGACTAGGAGCAATGTTGATGCAGGAGGATATAGTGGTATGCTATGTGGGTAGGCAGTTGAAGACTCATGAGAGGAACTACCCAACCCATGATATTGAGTTGGCAGTTATAGTCTTTGCTCTTAAGTCTTAGAAACATTATCTTCTGGGTGAGAGATTTGAGCTTTACACAGACCACAAGTACTTACGGTACTTGTTCTCCCAAAATGACTTGAATTTGAGGTAGCAAAGATGGATTAAGTTCTTAGCCTCATATGACTTTGAGATTTCTTGTACCCCAAACAAGGGGAATGTGGTAGCAGATGCATTGAGTAGACAGAGATCTATACTGAGTCCTTTATTTTTGGAGTGGAGACATTTGGAGTATATTTCCACCTTTGAATTTAAGCCACCATTTGATATTACCCCTGGATTATCAGTAGTCCTAGATGTTCAACCGACCTTGATGGAGCAGATTGGAGCTAGGCAGAGAGAGGATGTTGAGCTGACAGATCTTTTGGATAAATTAGGAAAAGGGGAGTCATCGAGTCATCTTAGGCCTTATGCCATAGATTCGAGGGGATCGTTGAAGAGAGATGGTAGACTATGTGTTCCTCGTAGTGTGGATTTGGTGAATGCAGTATTGGTGGAGTCTCACCGCTCTAGGATGACCATTCATCCCAGTGGAGATATGATGTACCAGGAGATAAGGAGAGTTTTCTTTCGGTCTGGGATGAAGAGGCAAGTGGTGGAGTATGTAGCTATGTATATGACTTGCCAGAGGGTGAAGGCGGGGCAGAAGAAGCCTAGAAGTTTGTTACAGCCATTGGACATCTCACGGTGGAAGTGGAAGAGCATTTCTATAGACTTCATAAATGGATTACGTAGATCTAGGAGAGGGAATGAGGGAATTTTGGGTGGACAGATTGACCAAGTGCACTCATTTCATACTTGTGAGGAGGACTAGGACAGCAGCTTCATTGGCGGCTTTATATGTTAGGGAGGTAGTTAGACTTCATGGAGTAACTACCAGTATAGTGAGAAATGGAGACCCACTCTTCACTAGTGAGTTTTGGAGGAGTCTGTAGGAGGCTTTAGGGACTGAGTTGAGCATGAATACAACATACCATCCACAAACTAACGGCCAGACAAAGAGAGTGAATTGGGTTATGTAGGATTTACTTAGGATGTGTACCATTGATTTTGGAGGCTCTTAGGAGGATCATTCGCCACTAGTAGAATTTTCCTATAATAATAGCTACCAGGCTAGCATAGGGATGGCACCATTCGGGGCTTTATATGGTAGACCTTGTAGATTACCATCATGTTGGTGGGACATTACAGTAAGGATTATCTTTTGGCTTAATATGGTCAGGGAGACTATAGAGAAGGTGGACTTGGTTTGGAAGGGTATGAAAATAGCTCAGGATTGACGAAAGTCTTATGGAGATAGGAGGCATACTGAGTTGGAGTTTGTGGTTGGGGATATGGTATTTGTGAAGGCCTCACCACTGAAACATGTAATGAGATTTGAAAGTTCAAGGAAGCTAGCTCCGAGGTTTGTTGGACCCTTTTCGATTGTGGCTAGGATTGGGAGATTGGCTTATAGAGTTAGACGTCTGGAGAAGTTAGTTGGAGTTTATGATGTTTTCTATGTTTCGCACTTGCGAAAATGCTTGCATGATTCAACTGCTGTAGTAGAACCTAGCAGTTTGGAGGAGGTTGAGGAGGAGTGTGAGTCACTTATTCATCATGTACCTACCAGCATTTTAGAGTAGGCGTTAAGCGGCTCCACAATAAGGAGATCAGATTAGTTAAGGTTCAGTGGGGAGACAATCCAATTGAGAGTACTTGGGAGCCCGAGGAGAGGATTCGAACTTCTCACCCATACCTCTTTTCTGGTACGTCCCACAGTGTGATCTTTCTTTAGTTAGAACCCTTAGGTAGAACCTTGGAGGGGAGGGTAGACTATATTAGGTAGAGAACTTTGGATGATAGGTATGTTTGTAAATATGTCAATGAGACAAGTTATGGTTGATGGATGCTATTAGATATACATAAGTGTTTATGGATGCAAGTGGTCGAATTGCATGCACTAGGATATTGAGTCCCTTAGGCACACACATTCATACCTTATGCATATTGATTGCTGGTTTTGATTGTTATCCATGGATGATTTTTGCATATGGATATTGCATTTGGATGTATGGCCTACTAAAAGCCAACACATCCAGAAGATAAGTGAAGCTGCAGTCATACAAGAAGAGACCGAATTAGAAATGATGATATACATGATAAACTTGGAGTAGTACCAATTGTGGAGAAGCTTGTCCAACACCGTTTAAGATGATTTGGACATCTCCAATGGAGGCCTCCCGAGGCATCGGTGCACGCTGGATTATAGGCCGCGTCGAATGCTCAAAGAGAGGCAGAGGTCGACCAAGGTTGACATAGGAGGAAGTAGTAAAAAGGGACTTGAAGGATTGGAATATATCCGAAGAGCTGGTGTCGGACAGGAGCACGTGGAAATTAGCGATCCACGTACCAGAAGCATGAGCTAGGAGATTTTTTTGCTTAGGGTTGGTTTAGGGATAGTGTTATAAGTTTAGATTATAGGACTAGTGAATAGGAGCCTAAGACGTAGTGTTTTTCGATCAATATTACTATTAGTATTATTATTATTATTATCATCATGGTTTATATATTTTTATATATATATTTTTTCTTAGTTATTACTATTATTATTTATTTACTTATTTGACATTATTTTATTGTTATTATCATGGTTTTTATTTTTATTATTGTTGTTGTTATTGTTATGACTATTAAATTGACTTTGTCATTTAGTTTTGGGTTCCGTCTCTAGCCAACCCCAACTTGTTTGGGAATAATGGCTTAGCTATTGTTGTTGCATACATTTGGATACATGGCATATGCATATTTGCATAAACAGGAGGTCAACTGAACTAGTAGACCGACTACACTTTTGCATTAGTTCAGGTTCATATGCATTCCACGTTGCATAATTACATAATTGCGTTAGAATTATTAAGTACTATAGTTGCTATACATGATGGATGAGTAGATGGATGTAGACTTTGATTGCTAGTTGTTATTTGCATTCTTCTATCCTTAGAGATTTCGGGGACGAAATCCTTTAGGGAGCAGGGGGGAGAAGAATGTAACGCCACAGGATTTTCCAAAAATAACTAAGAAAATATAATTAAAAGATAAGAAGTAACCTAAAAGGAGAATTTTCACAGACATTCGAATTTGACTACGGGACGTGCACCCTTGTGTCCGTAGTGATTTTCTGAACAACTTTCATATAGAACTGGTTGAAATCCGAGCTAAAATGAAAAGGTTATAAAGGATTGAATAAATAAGAAATTAAAAAGAAAAATAGAAAATAGAAGAAAAAAATCAATTAGGGCCAGATCGATCCAGATGGACCCAGGTCAACCGTGGGCGGTCGACCTAGCCCAAGGGCGGTCGACCCGACCCTTGGTCGATCGTAGGGTCGCGGCGACCTGGAGATATTCATTTCGTCATCCGAGATCATTGCGTGCTAGCCATGGTTTCAAGGATGAACGAGATGATTTTGGGCTGGATCTGATGGTAGTGAGTTGAGGTGTTCCCCTATAAATTGATAACTACGGTTAACCTAAAACCTAATTCTCTCCATTACAGTGAAGCTCTCCCAAAATATAACCCTAAACCCTAATTTCCCAAATCAATTTCTAAACCCCAATTCTATTCTAAATCTCAATCTAAATAAAAATAAAAATAAAAATAAGATCTAGCAACTGGAGAAGAGACATAAGCGGATTTAGGGCAGAAAGCTTGCAGCATCTGAGGCAATTGAAAAGCTTAGGACATAGATGAATTGGCATAGATTTAATAAGTTAATTAAATTAATTGATTTTAATTTTTACCATATGTTGATTTAACTGTTAATTCTGGTATTAATCCGAGAATTTATTAAATTGGAAATCTGGAATAATATATCTTTTTATCTAATTACAATTAACATATGTAAGCTGTAAATCATATGCTAAAATTTGATTTGACACCTATAAATTGCTAATTGGAATAATGTAAATGTTGCAATGACTGTAATCAAAATAGGATAGACAGATTAGCCCAATTGAAATAAGAATTAAATGGATTGTGTTTGATAATTAAAATGGATTAGGTCTGATAATTGAATGAAATTGATTAATTTACTTAAACAGGTAAATTAAAAGATGTTTGTATTAAGTCTGAAAATAAAATGAAATGATTAACGTACTTAAAGCAAGTAAATCGAATGATGTCTGGATTGTAGGCAATTAACCTAAGACTAGCGTAGATCGACTATTGTAAGTCACTTTAGAATTAATATACTATCTGGGGCCTTGAGCCGATAGGAGTATTGTTAACCCAAAAAATGGATCAACACCCTGGATCGAGTGTGAAAGCATCAGTGCAGATAATCAGCAACACAAATCTCAGATAAACGACAAATAAAAAGCAAAAGTAAGAAAAGAGACATATAATTTTTATAGTGGTTCGGCTGACTCTGGCCTACGTCCACTTTAATCAATCTTTATTATGATTATACTAGTTGAATATCTCTGGATATCAACTAGTTAGTCCTTAGACCTAAGTTACAATGAGTTAGAATAAGTCATAAGTACATGGGTTGACTGGAAAATCACAGTAACCCCCTTGATAACTGTTATGAGGGAGAAGAAAGTTGAAGAAGTAAAGGAATTCAAGTAGAGTAATGTCGGCTCTCTCTCCGGAAAAGATCCATCTCCAGTTGTAGTTAGGTGAGTATTTATAGGAGAATTCAGTGAGTGTTGGGCCAGAAGTCCAAGTGTAGAGGAGTCCAGTTGTTATGCCAAGTCATCACCGAAAATCTCAAATCAATCTAAGTCATTTCTATGGATTGCTAGCTATCTATAGGGGATGGATCGCTAGCTATGCATCAACTTAGCATATTTTTCAACCATAAGCCTTTACTTAGTGCTACGAAGGAGCTCGGAAAGTTTGAGGGCGGTCCGACCTACCTTGATGGATCGCTAGCTATTTGTAGGGGATGGATCGCTAGCTATCCATCCACTTAGCATATTTTTGAGTGAAATTTGTTCGGTTGTCTTCCTATCTTCTATTTAAGTGCCTTATCCAAATATCAAGTCATTTGGAGTTAGTTTGATCATCCATCTTCATGGGTCATCTGGTCTAAAAGAATCATCCATATCTCGCTTGAATCTTAACTAAATCGAACGAAACTTTGCAAAAACACTCTAGAGTGTGTCAAGGACCCACCATAAATATTTGAGGTGGTGGGGCACAATTTAGATGGGTCGCTAGCGATCCATCTAGTTAGATCACTAGAGATCCATCAAATCAACTTCAAATGATCTCATTTTTTCTATGACCCTTCTATTATGTATTCTAAGTGTTCTCCCAAAATTTCAAGTCAATCCGGCTTCGTATGTGTTCTGTAGGTCCACTTTAAGTTAGCTGCTTTTGGTCAAACAGCTTGAATAAGACGATTCTTCACTTCTCGAGCTAGATTATTTGACATGCTATGAAACTTGGAAAGCGTCTCTAGGGAACATATTAAATCATGATGCGAGAGGATTGTAGGATCCACGAGCGAACCTTATGGATCGCTAGTGATCCATAGGTGATGGATCGCCAGCGATCCATCATCTTGGCCAAATTTTGGTTCCTCCTCTTGAGTCTTTCTTCATTCCTTCTTCTGGTCCTCTTGGTTGATTCTTAAGTTGTTTTGATTTATCATAGATGTTCTGACTTCTTTTGAATTCCATTAGGTTAAAAGACCCAGTTAACTCTTGCCCTCCAAAGTACGCCTTTTGGATGAAAGTCATGCTTTGCTCCAGAACAAGTTCATGTCTCTAGTCTTTAATAGTTGAGCTTTCCAACTGCTTTAGCCTTGGTGAATCGTCCAGTTCCTTCGGATTCTCTTTCCAAACACAAGTCATTCCAAACCCGTTATATCCTAGGACTCTAACTCTACTTAGGTGTAATCTATACATCATAATCATTTCGATTTCATTCGGAGTTATTACATCACATATCTCTAGTTAAATCACATGTTTCCTATTACATCACATATCTCCATTTACATCACATATCTCTAATTGTCCCATGTTCATTCGGGATTTACATCACTATCAATTTTTTGCTTCTCATTCGGAGTTGTTACATCATATATCAAAATCACATTATATATCAAAATCACTTCATATATCAGAATCACATCATATATTAGAATCACATCAAATATCATAATCACATCATATATCGAAATCATCCAGTGTTAATCTAGGATTTAACAGTTTTATTCTATTTATAAGACATTCAAATCCTTCTATTAAATCAAATCTGTTTTAAGGCTCGATCTCTCCTGACCGTTTAAGTTTAATGTGTGATCTCTCCTGATCTTTTAATGTTAAGTTTAATGCGCGATCTCTCCGGGTCGTTTTAATGCTTAATTTAATGTGCGGTCTCTTTGGATCGTTTAATGTTTTGTCTAATGTATGATCTCTCCGGGTCGTTTAATGTTTTAAGTTAAGGGGACGATCTCTCCAGATCATTTGCTTGTGAAGTTAAGGGGAATTAAGCAAGCCCATCCGCTCACTCTCCGGTGAGGGGACTTACTTCTTGCACTCTAGTCCCGTCTCTCCAGCCAGGACTCTATGACGTTCGATATCGTACAAGTCCATCCACTCGCTCTCCAACAAGGGGACTTGCACCTTGCACTCTGATCTCGTCTCTTCGGTTGGGACTCTAAGGCGATCGGTTTAATGTTCATCTCAGACATCCAGCTCAGAGCGTGCCTAAAGACCAATCTGGGTCTCGTACACGTGTAAGTGGTCCAAGATTATTGAAGGCAGAAAAAGCAAAGGGCAAAGAGTAAGAGACGAACCTGCCCCATGTTATCTATGGGCTTCCGGTTTTGGATCATGCGGTCATGTATTCGTACTCTGATTTGCTACTATAGCTCCAACCATCACCTGGTCCAGGCATTAAAGCTCATTCTAGATCCAAATCTATCTTGCCTCTAAGTCATGTGGGCATTGTATCAGTTTGTTTTGCTCTAACTCCAGATGCTCCTACATTGGGTCCCATTGTTGATTCCAACGTTGCCCCCAAGTATCGGTTGTTCTAGGTGTGGAGGAAGTATTCCATCCTGCTCCAATCCAGCTCCAATGGCTCTTATTGTTATTTCTCGGAATTTGATTCATATTCCCTACAGATATAGTTATCCCTTGCTGCTCCATCTTCTGGAAGAAGCTATCGATCATCTCTTATTGCCTAGACAATCCCATCTTACACCTCCTTCGTCATCTTTTCCATTTCTTCTTTAATCGCATAGGTGGGTTGATGAGAAATTGAGGACACCTCTTGGCTGCCTCAGGCTCCGGTTGACTTGCCTTAGCTCTAGCTCTAGTACTAGGCCTACTCATCTTCTCTAGACCTTAGATTCAAACTTCAATTCTTCAAATCTCGTTCAAGGTTCTTAGTGAAAGCACCAAAATGTTAACCCAAAAAATGGATCAACACCCTGGATCGAGAGTGAAAGCACCGGTGCAGATAATCAGCAACACAAATCTCAGATAAACAACAAATAAAAAGCAGAAGTAAGAAAAGAAACATAGAATTTTTATAGTGGTTCGGCTGACTCTAGCCTATGTCCACTTTAATCAATCTTTATTATAATTATACTAGTTGAATCTCTTTGGATATAAACTTGTTAGTCCTTAGATCTAACTTACAATGAGTTAGAATAAGTTATAAATACATGGGTTGACTGGAGAATCATAGTAACCCCCTTGATGACTGTTGTGAGGGAGAAGAAAGTTGAAGAAGTGAAGGAATTCATGTAGAGTAATGTCGGCTCTCTCTCCGGAAAAGATCCATCTCTAGGTGCAGGTAGGTGAGTATTTATAGGGAAATTCAGTGAGTGTTGGGCTAGAAGTACAAGTGCAGAGGAGTCCAGTTGTTATGCCAAGTCATCACCGAAAATCCCAAATCAATCTGAGTCATTTTTATGGATCGCTAGCTACCCATAGGGGATGGATCACTAGCTATCCATCAACTTAGCATATTTTTCTACCAGAAGTCTTTACTTAGTTCTACGAAGGAGCTTGGAAAGTTTGAGAGCGATCCGACCTATCTTGATGGATCGCTAGCTATCCATAGGGGATGGATCGCTAGCTATCCATAGGGGATGGATCGCTAGCTATCCATCCACTTAGCATATTTTTGAGTGATTTTTGTTTAGTTGTCTTCCTATCTTCTATTTAAGTGCCTTGTTCAAATATCATGTCGTGGGTCATCTGGTCCAGAAGAATCATCCATAACTTGCTCAAAGCTTAACGAAATCGAACGAAACATTATAGGAACACTCTATAGGGTATCAAGGACCCACCATAAAAATTTGAGGTGTTGGGACCCATTCTAGATGGGTTGCTAGCAATCCATCTAGTTAGGCCGCTAGCGATTTGTCAAATCAACTCCAAATGATCTCATTTTTTCTATGACCCTTCTATTATGTCTTTTAAGTGTTCTCCCAAAATTTCAAGTCAATCAGACTTTGTACATGTTTTGTAGGTCCATTTTAAGTTAGCTGCTTTTGGTCAAACAGCTTGAATCAGACGAGTCTTCACTTCTCGAGCTAGATTGTTTGGCATGCTATGAAACATGGAAAGCATCTCTAGGGTACATATTAGATCATGATGTAAGAGGATTGGAGGATCCACGAGTGAGCTTATGGATCGCTGGCGATCCATATGTGATGGATCGTTGGTGATCCATAGGTGATGGATCGTTGGCGATCCATAGGTGATGGATCGTTGGCGATTCGTCATCTTGGCCAAATTTTGGTTTCCTCCTGAGTCTTTCTTCATTCCTTCTTCTAGTCCTCTTGTTTGATTCTTGAGTTGTTTTGACTTGTCATAGATGTTTTAACTTCCTTTGAATTCCATTGGGTTAAAAAAACCCAGTTAACAGGTATGAACCATGTTGCTCTCACACATTTAGGTGTTCTTATTTGAGATAGCGGACTTAGTTTGCATTTTCGTATCGTAGAATAAGATGCGAAGTGTCGTTAAGACGTGCAACTTATGTTGCAAACGGTGCACACAAGTATTAGGACCGAATTACCGGTCGTTAGCTGTGGCTTTTGGGATCGGATTTCTAGTCATTAGTTGGGGTGTTGGGATCAAAGATTGGATCATGGACATTCCTATAGGCCCGTTTGGGCATAGACGTTGAAAGCTAGGTAGTGCCCAGTACTAGGCGGAGTTAAGCGCAGTAACTCCTTGGGGATGCGTAAGAGGTATTTCGTTGCTAGGATCGAGGGGTTGGGGACGGGTGCATACGATGAGTCACTATGCGAGTTCATCCTTTCTAGGCCTAGTATGAGTTAAAGTTGGGCAGTAGTTTTCCAAAAACTAGACGGTTGTTCGGTGAGATGTGGTTTGTTGTTATCCCTTTGATGCTAGACTAATGATTGTTAGACACATGACTGTTAGGCTGGTGACCTTAAGCTTGCGACCTTAGGTGCACAAACATTGTACACACACTCTATATCACCTAGAGTAGACTTGAAGTCAGTTTATTTAATTTCCTTATTAGTCTTGTTCTCATTCACCAGACTTTATGTCTGCCTATTCTATTTCTACCCTACCACAGGTAGAAAGAGTAGCCCTTGATAGCTCCATTGCTGCCGTTGGATTATCGTACCTGGAGTCTACTTCTATTTTATCCTTTATCATGTATTTCCTATCAGTACATTTTCTCTTTCAGTATTTTACTTACGAGGGATTATTTTTATGATACTCTGATATTTATTTATATTGATGGTTTTATGAGACTATGATATTATGATATTTTGAGACCTGGATATTTTGATGCTTTAGAGATTTTTATAACTATTATTGTGAGATTATCCATATATCTGGTATTATGTTTTCGTTGTGATGATGTTTGGATTAGGGAGATTATTTCTTCCTTGATATCTTAGTCCCTGTGATACTACCTTTTCCTTAAATCGATGATCCATGTTCCTTGATATTCCGGTGTTTGGCATGTCAAGAGATGCGGGCTGTCACATTTTTTCTCAAAGAATATAATCAAACTTAATTTTCCTTTTAGATTTTAGAATGGATGGACTTATGATAAGGATTACAGATTGGTAGTTAAAATTGCTTTCTAACTCAAATAGAGTGTACGGCTCAATACAAATTTAGAAAATTCCTTTAAAAACAAAGGAAAATCTGAAATAATGGAATAAAAGAAAAAACAACAATGAAATAAATCAATTAAGACAGGAATGTGTGAGATTGCAGGATAGCATAGATTTTGATAGCTCGAACAACATGCAAATCAATAATTTTTTTATAAAACAAAGAAATTAATCAAAAAATTGCATGTTGAAGATATTAATATCAAACAAAAAGCCAAAATTGATTGGCTTACTAGTGGGGATGCATTAAGTAAATTTTTCTGTACTAAAATGTCAAGTAGAAAATACAAAAATGAAATAGGAAAATTACTCGATGATAAGGGTGATATCATAAATGAAGCCTCTCAATTAGAAGAGGTGCTATCAAATACTTTATTGATTTATATAATTTTGAAGGGAATCCAAGAGATTTTCCAAACATTACTACTAAATATCTGCTACATATTAATAGTAAAGAAATATTGTTTGCTCAAGTTTGTTTAGAGGATACCAAATCTGTTATATTTAATGTCAATGATGAGAAATGCCTTGGAGAAGATGGTTTTGGGGCTAAATTTTATAAAACTCAATGGGAGGAAATAAAATTTATTATTTTTGAAGCAACTAATGAATTTTCACTGGAAAAAAAATAAAAAATATCTATCATACTTTTGTAACTCTTGTGTCAAAAGTGAAAGTTCCAACCATCTAGGGGATTATAGGCCCATAGTCTGCTGTAACTTTATTTACAAAATAATAGCTACTATTTTGAGTAACAAAATAATTTTTTTCTAAAATATTAATTTCAATAAACAAAAGTGCTTTTATCCCAGGCAGACTTATTGTTGAAAACACCATACCGGCTCATGAAATGCTTAGAAATTTTAACCAGGGTGGTAAAAATAAAATGTGCATTAAAGTTGATTTGCATAAGGCTTTAGATAAGATAAACAAACATTTTATTATGCATATGATGAGGCAACTAGATTGTCATGAAAAATTTTGTAATCCAGTTAAAGAATCACTAATAGTGTCACATATTCCATACTTACTAATAGATCCCCTTATTGATTTATATATAGTAATAGAGGAACTAGACAAGGAGATACTCTTTCTCCTTACCTTTTTACTATAGCTATGAAATATTTTTCATTACAAATGGAGAAGGAACAGAATAAAAAATTAAAACCATTAAATTCAATTGATCCTTTTGTTACTCATTTATTGTATGCAAATGATTTATTGATATTTTTAAATGCAGATATTCAAAATGCAAAACTCATTGGGGAAATATTTGATAATCTTAAACACTATGTTGGGCTGCAAATTAATGAAAACAAGAGCAAGGTATACTTCAGCAAAGTATGTAGCAGAAAGGAGGAGATACTTAGTATTTTAAAATTTCAAGAAAACGAACTTCCAATTAAATACTTTGGACTCCCTCTTAGTTCAAATCAAATAAAGGATAGAGACTGTGCTAGGCTGCATGACATCATTCAAAATAAGTTAGACAAAGAGTCTAGCAAGTTATTATCCATAGTAGGTAGAATAGAGCTCACCCACATATTCATTACAACTATAATCATATACTGGATACAATCTCACAACATTCCAACAAAAGCAAAGGGGAAAATAGAAAGATTATGTGCAAATTTCATATGGAGAGGGAAATATAACAAAGTTGCTTGGAATATAGTTACAAAAACAAAGAAGGCTGGTGGATTAGGACTAAGAAATTTTAAGGATCTAAGTGAAGCCTGCAATTGTCCGTGGGTGCAGCGCAGTGGAAAGGAGGCTTGGGTTCTGGTAAAAAGACCCAGGTTTGATTCCTACCATGCACTTCCCTATCCTATATAAGTTTACCAAGGGGTATGGGGACTTGGAACAGCGGACGGCTTTACTATACCCTCCTTAGGAGTTTACCGGCCCGCCGGGTTCTCCTGGGTTTTCAAAATAAAGTGAAGCTTGCAACTTCAAATTATTCTGGAAATTCATTGAATGCAAATCACTGTGGGCTAAATGGATGAAAGCTAAGTATGTCAAAAACAAAAAAATTTGGACTATGCCAATGGAAAACCATTATTCGCATACTTGGAAAAGTATATTAAAATGCAAAGAAATAGGTACAAAACTAATAGAAAGAAAATTCAAAGAAGGTAAATAAATCAGCCTTTGGTTTGATCCTTGGATTACTGGAAAATCCTTGATCAATCAACTAAGCTGGAACAACCTCTATCAGTTTGGTGCAGCAAACATGAAAGTTGAAAGCATCATACAAAATTCATCATGGAATACTCTATTGTAACCAGCAGCATCCATATTCAACTCAGCAACAAACAAATTGGAAATTGATACAAGTCTTAAAGAAGACAGCTGGAACTGGAAATTAGCATTCAAAGGAAAATTCTCATTTAAAAATACTTGGGAATTCATCAAAGGTGAAGAAATGGAAGTGGAATGGCATAAAACAATTTAGAATAATGCAAATTGCCCAAAAATGGCTCATTGTTCATACTTTTTTGCATTAAATCAACTGCCACCAAGGGACAGATGTACAAAATGGATGCATCAACCGTCTCTTATGTAAAAATGATCCTGAAAATATAGATCATTTATTTTTGGTTATATCTACTCAAGGCACATATGATATATGGCCAAAAACAAATTAAAGATCAACTAACAGTTGGCTATACAAAACATCAAGGAAAGCATTCCACTTATACAAAAAGAGTTTAGAAACAAGAAAAAGAATTCAATAGAGAATGCATTGTTTTAACTACTATTGTATATTTCATATGGAAGGAAAGAAACAACAGGCAACATAAGGGAACAGAAACATACAGTATGTAAGTCTAGAAAACATAGAAACAGAATATAATATTCTATTTATTTAGAAATTGCAAAGAAGCTAACTTCAAAAGCCAAAATTAGAGCATTTGTAAATTAGATAACTATGAGAAAAGAGTGGAAGATTACTTACAAAGCGGGAAATTCTCCTCAAAGATCTCTCGAGGAATAAGTAACAACAACTTCTTTCAACATAGTGTTTACCATAGGTCAAACGAAGATTCGTATGGCAACAATTCTGATGGCAACTTAGTTGGATGTGGTCGTTCCAACATTCAAATCAGAAATGACTTCTGCAAGGGAAGTCAACAATCATTTAGTAACTTTAAATCAGTTAAAAATATAAGTAAAAATACTAATTATATATTATTCTCACCTAATTTGGATAGGAGCTACCGTGCAGTCAACAATGTGCCTAAAGAGCTATCATTTCTGCAGCAAGACAAAAATTTGCAACTAGATATCAACAATTAGAGATTAGGAGCAAGTTATTATAGAAGCAAGCTTGATAATCAACTTTATCATGTATCTATATGGAATAGAGGGGCAAGCAGCAAGCTTTAAGAGCAAAGGAAGTTAGCAGATAATGATTATAGCAACTTAAACAAATCCAAAGGAAAATACATCGAGTCAAAGTCTCCAGTCACTAACAAAAGCAAGGAGAAGATCTGGAAGCCACCTTGAAGAGTGGAAGAAACTAAAGCCTCTGTGAAGAAATATTCGAAGGAAGAGCAAGCGATTTAGGAAATCGTCATTTTTAGAGTAAAGAAGCTAACCCTAAATCTAAAGAGAGGAATGAGTTGCGGCTAGGGTTTCATTTTTTTTGTATGTGTATTGTGTGTAATAGCTTATAGTATAAATCGAATTAAGATATGTATATAGGTGTAAACAGGTCAGATCAGATCAGACGAGGGTGTGTCCTAGTCCTATCTTATAAGAGATTCAGATGGATATGGACCGGACAAGCATTAAGCTCAAATATCGTTCGTACGAGCCTGACAACGGACGGAAAATAGAAAAACATCAAACATTTTTTAACGAACATATTTTCATACATTTTTTCTTGTCATAATTCGTGTCCTAAATGAGAATCATACAGACACAAACCGGACGCCTTATAGCCTCGGACCGAACCGGATGTTGGACAATCGTACAAAATTTACAGCCCTAGCTATGTACTAATGGGCCTTGGGCCTACTTTTATTTATTTCCAAAAAAAAACTTATGCGGTAACAAAATTTCATACCTCTCCAATAGGTATTAAATTTGAGGATTTATGTGAAATTCATATAGCGACACTCTTGATTTATCCCATTAATCCACTATAAAATCTCATGTTCTACATCCAATTAACCTATGAATAGGAAGTGTCTCCATCTAATAGTATGTACCTTATTAGCACATCTATCACGATTTCCTTCCTATTTTCTTAGAATTTTAGAAACAAAATGTCGTTCTCTCCCTAATTTGCCTCATTTTTTGCAATATAGAGCTCCATCAAAAATATTATTCTTATACTATCTATTTTATTCTATTATTACATATTACGTATAATTACATTGCATATAATTACATATTAATTACATATAAAAGAGAATAAGTGACCATTTGAATTCTTGCTTCTCATTCAGAATCTTCTTCCCTCCTTGATTTGAGGGAAATTTTTCACATACCTCTAATAATTGTTTATCACTTCGAGCTAACTCATAAATTTCCATTATACTTGAAAAGCCATAACAGTATGACCTTTCATTCTCTATTTCATCTCTTCAAAAATTAATTCCATCTTCATTTTTCAATTTTACTTTCATTTTCTTATCTTCTTAACTTAATTTCATCTGCTTAAATGTATTTTCCACTTTCATTTCCTCGTTTTACTTTCATTTTTAGCTCTTCTAATCCTTAATACTATCAACTCTTTTGTTTTCTTTCCTTTACATCCAAGTGGAAAGTTTGCCTCTTTCGTTGGTTGAGTTTTCTTCTAGCTTTGGTTGTAATTGCAGAATTACCTCTTCCATCATTAATAACATGAGGTTAGGTACATAATATTTTATTTTATTCTATAGTAGTTTGGTTCAAGCGATTAGGGTTGGCTTCTTCAAAAAATTAATATGTAAAATAAAACATTACTTAGTTTGCAACAAGTATTCAAGTGAAAAGATATCATTTTCTAAAAAGTTATTATAGTTGTCTTCTTTAGTTGTAGGTAATCCGTTCGTTGAAATGTCAAAGTAAAGAAATTGAAAGGGATTTTGCCTAAACATCCATGGTAATTTTTATACACATACTTTTGATTTATTTTTGGATTTATTATAGTATTGTATCAATTTTTCATCAACTCTAATTGGTTTAACTTTTGTATCTATTCAATTCTGTTGTTGTATCTATATTATTAACTTATTGTCTCAATTCATTTCTCTTTTTTACTTTCATCTCCTCATCTTCTCCATCTAAAATAAATTCTTAATCCTTAAATAGTATCCTCTAATTTTTTTTACCTTTAAATCCAAGTGGAAAGTTTGCTCCTTTGGTTGTTTTTATTTTCTTCTAACTTTTGTTATAGTTGTAGAATTCTATCTTCTACCTTTCATAGCATGCGCCATGATTTTGGGTATGTAATGTTTTATGTTGCTCTATATTAGTTTGGCTTATAGGGATTAGTTTGACTTCTTAAGATACTATGTAAACTAAAACAAATTTAGTCCGCAACAAGTGATTATTTGTATAGGTCGTTCTTCCAAAATGTTAACGCGATTGCTTTTCTTTAGTTGTAGGTAATTTGTTCGTTGAAATGTCAAAATAAAGAAATTGGAAGAGATTTTGATTCAACTTTCATGGTAACTCCTGTACACATGGTTTTAATTTATTTTAGAATTTATTACATTTTAAATCAGTACAGGCTCCACTTCTTATTTGTCATAATTTCGTATCTATTTAATTATTTTGTAGTATCTACATTATTCAAATACGTTTGTCAATTTATTTTCTTTTTCAATTCCTAAGTACATATAATAGTTTTTATGTTTCAGCATAATGTAGTTGAAATTTCTGTTCTTTGTTTTGATTACTTTAGATATCTCTTTCTTTTGATGATTGCTATTCTATCATGTGAAGGATAACTTATGACACGACATGCCTATCTTGAAGTGTGGTTGGTATAATAGGGGAAATTAGGCTAAAGGGAACTTTTAGGCCTGCTAATTAGTTTCCAGACCCACAATTTCAAATAATAAGTTTCCATGACATTTTACATATCCACGTAGCAAACAAACCCGAAAATTTAGGTTTTCCATTCTACTCTTTTATTTGAACTCAGTTGAAAATCGCTCAACCACGCTTTCTTACAATTTGATTTCGAACGCTTCAATTTCTACAAATTAAATCATCCCAAATTTTATACAACCGATCGCGTTAATCCAAAATTTGTACTCCGCCAAACGATTTCAACTAAAAATCAAGGTAATTTTATTATCTCTTTTGAAATTTATTGCCTGTAGAATTGTAAAGTAACATCTAGTTCAAATTGTTATAGTGTTTTTTGCATTAGGGATTACCGTGTGAAATTATTGTTGTTAAACACTGTTCTAAGCATTCATTGCTATTGTCTTGTAATTTCATATTTGAGTCGGTGTTTGATGTGATTTGTTGTAGTCTTTGACTTCTGTATTTTTTTTTCAAATTTTGAGTACTAGATCCATTATGGTGTTGCTGATTTGGTTTTCGTACCATGTATTCATTACCGATTGATGTTTACCCCATGGATAGTAACTACATGTCACTGAAATTGTTCTTTTATTTCCACTTTCAGTCATTCTATACTTCTGTATTTAATTTTATTTCCATATGTATGATTATTTATTTTTGAAACCAATACTTCATAACTACAAACAGCAGTTTTATGACTGTCTTCAATTCAGGTAAGGTTTATTTTTGACCATATTACCTTGAACACCAACTTAAGGATGTATTCATGTGTAAAGTATTCACAGATTTGAGAATTAATTATGGATAAAGTATTCACAAAGGACATGTTTGACATTGTTGTTTAATCTGGTTTCATTCATAGACATTGTAAAGTGTCTGTATATTGTAATTTGAATAAATACTATTTAATTTGACTATGAAAAGAAGCAATGCAGTTGTAACGACCCCGAATTTTATATATATTTAAATTGATAATTAATTTAGTTTTTGAATAAAAATTGTGAAGTTAATTGATAAATTGATGTGAGTTTCCCCGAATTCAAATAAATTCTTTGTTAAATCATTTGAAATTTAAATATTGTATATATATGTATACGGGCATATATGAGTAAATTTGAATATATATGTATATATTTGATTTGAATTTAAATCTTAAATAAATGGGTTAGAAATAAATGGTTTAATAATAAATGATAATAATAAATATTAGAATTGATGGTTAATAATGGTTTGAATTTATAAAATAAATATAAGACAATGAATATTAAAGTAAAATATACTTAAACAAGGAATAGAAATAAATATAGGATTTTATTTATATTACAAAGCAATATGACTTAAGAAAGAAAACAATACATTCAAATATGAAACATGATAGGAAAAAATATATAAGTGTGATTGCAAAAGAAGAACATATAAATATTTAGGTATAAACAAATAAAAGAAGATAAGCACAAGCTTATAAAACAAGACAAAGTAAAATATAAAAAATATAGTTTTTATACAATATAAAGTAAATATATTAGAATAAATTTAAACATCATGTTAAAATTAGAATTCATTTTATATCACAAAGCATGTGAACAAAGCATAAGTATGTACACTTAAACAAATAAGAAATAAAACAAAAATCTATGTAAATGAACCTGCAAAAAGAAGACAGATAACATACATAAGTATGAAAACATATCTTTAGCCATCGAAATATATAAGTGTAGCTTGCAAAATAGATAAGGCTGAAAACATAAAGGACATTAGCATTGAATGTTTGCATCTCTAAGTACATACAACATTATCAGCCGAAGGGAAAGCAAATATATAAGTTGTACAAACCATTAATGAAAGCCATCACAACAAATTATCATCAGCCACAAAGAAAAGAAAGATCTCTGATGTATTGTACAAAAGCATATCACAACCCTGTACAACAATCTTTTATATCCATCTACCTCACTTTAATTTCGTTCATTCAAAACTGGAGAAAAAAACTGAGGCATATACCATCCAAAACTTAAAACCAAATTCAATTAAAACAAACAAACAACTTGAATCAATTCAAACTAAAGATCAAAAGGAAGTATTTCAACTTGCAAACTTTTAAGCCTGTTCAAAGAAGCTCTGTTTCTTCTGGAAAATCACGGTGAGCAAACTCCCCATATAAAACCTGGAATTTATTGTGTCTGGTTATTTATGTGACCATGTTTGAAAAATATGTTGAGATAATGCTTGCATGTCTGTGAGTTTTGTGTGCATGCTATGCTTTCCTCTGTTCTCAGTAACAGGTTACAAAAACCTGTTCAAAATTCGAAATCTCATTCTCTAATCCTTTTTAGGATCTGATTTCTAGAAGAAATCTATTAATAATAACAACATATGATTTTTAAAAATAGTTTTAAGCAGATTTGTTAAGCAATTATTTCAAAATATATAATTTATAGTAGAAACAAAATCTTATGATAAATTTAAGCGTCTTAAATCATTGTTTTGATTATATAATTTGAATAATCACACAAAGAGATGATTTTTAAAAGCAATATGATGATTTTTACTTAAGTAGTCTAAGAGCAGTCGAATTCAAACCCAATTTGCATTTTTCCTAATTTCTGGTGAACGATTCAATTATAAACATTGAAATTTGGTTTGAAGCTTGTTTGAGCTTCTGTGATGATGAGAAAATTGCTAAATAATTTTTCGAATGCACGAATTTATCGAACGAACCCAAAGTACGGTTTAAGTTCGAAGTTTGCAATGAGTTGGAAGAATGGTGATTTTGTCACCATGGGTCCATCGAGTGTTTTGAGTCTTTGAGGAATGGTAGTGGTAGTCGAGGTCGAGGCTGGAAGTGTAGACCTTCAGGTGGTCAGAGGGTCGTGGACGAGGCAGTTTAAGGTTTGAAGGTGGTTCCAGTTTTGGTTTCCAGTTTGGGTCGAGTGGTTCGTTTTCAAATTCATCGACGTTTCGAGGTGCTGGGTGATCTGAGGGCTCGAGTCAATCGTCGACGATTTGTGGAGGACGACAGGATTGATCGGAGCGAGGTGGAGCGATTGTGCATGTGCACGGTGAGGATTGTGTGTCTGTGGTTTTGGGGCTTGGGAAGAAGCTCGGGTAAAGGAGAAGGAAACTCGAGTATGGGCTCGGGTAGTGGAATGTGAGTGTAAGCTAGGTTAATAGTTTAAAGTTTAACAAGTTTTTAAAAAAGGAAAGAACGAAAAAAAGAAGAAATACTCGGGGCATGACTCGGGTAGGAGCCGGGCTGAACCCGAAGTAAATATTTAAACAGTCTTTAAGTTTAAATAAAAGCAAGTTTTAAATTTTTAAATAAATCTAGCTTAAGCATTTTTCTTAAATAAATTTCTTTTATATATAATAAATGTTTTATTTAACATTTGATTTAAGAAAGTTATATGATTTGTTTAACTTGAATTTGTTAAGTTAAAATTTTAAGTTATTTAAACTTAATTCATAAATGTAATTAAGTGTTAATTCAAAAGAATAGAATGTTTTAAATTAATATGTTAGTGATAATTAAGTAACTAATAAGATAAATGGTTTATCTTAAATTTAATTAAGGTTTTGATGATTAAAGATTTATTAAATTAATAAAGTAATTAAAGAGTAATTATTAAATACGATTAATTAAAGGATAATTAAATGATTAATGGTTAATGAATTAATTAAAGGTAATTAATTAAGGGTAATTAATTACTTAAAGATAATTACTTAATGAAAGTAATTAAGAATAATTAATTAATAATTAAGATTTAATTAATCAAGAGATTAAAAGATAATTAATCATTAATTAAGGATAATTAATTTAATGGTAATTAATTAAGGGTTAATTAATTAATGTAATTAATTATAGGTCAATTAATTAAAATAATTGTAATTAACCTGGATTAGTGATTAATCTGATTTCAATTAATTAACCTTATTTCTGGATGACTGTATTCCATTGAATGCTGTGAATTGTTTGATATCCCTACTATGTGATGATGTGTGATATATTTTGATTTGTGTGTGATCTGTACTGTAGTTATAGTTTATACCGCTTATCAACTATATTTCTGTATTTTGATCTGTGATGATTCATTGATGTTGCACTACTGTGTAAATCCCCTGGACCACACTTTTACACACACAAATATGGATTTCACGTGGAAATCGATTAAGTCACAGATAATCTGAATTTAATGTTTTTGAGATTGAAATTTTAATTTCAATTGATTTTGAAATTTGAAATTTTGGGGTTTAATATGAAAAGCTTTTGAAAGGAGTTTTAAAGATATTTTGAATATCTTGAAATTTAAATAATTCAATTTGAATTTGAATTCAAAATAGGGAATTGAATTCTATGTTGAAAAAATTATGGTATAAGAGTATTATACAAGTTATAAATGTGTTTATATGGGCTTGAACCATTTTAAAATATTGTTTGGGAAATTTGAATTTAACACAAGGGTTTAACTCATATAAATGAATCGGATTTTTCCAAAATGAAAACTATTTGTTTTCAAATGATAAAAGCTTTCATATAATAAAAGAATTTCCAATTTGAAGTAAAGGAATTTCAAGTTTGAATTGAAGATGGTTTTCCAAGTTGCGAATAAATCTTTGGAAACGTGTTTTGAAAGCTATAAGTTAAATCTTGATTTAAAGATTTAATGAGTTAATCCAATTGAAATGGAAATTGATTTGGAAAATCTATGAATGAATCCTTGTGAAACTGGGTGAACTTTGTGAATTGAATCTGTTTACTTTTAACAGATTAAAATGGTAGTTTGTTTAAACCAATTGAAGAAAAGTTTTGGGTAATAAGTTGTGACTTAATCGAAATCCCAATATCCATATGTTTTCAAATATTGCGCTCACTATTCGGTTTAGCCAGGAGAGGACTTTGTGTCATATAACCCATTTCGAATAGTGATACGACGTAAATGGATGGCATTTGAAGACCGGTGTTGAAGACCGGGTGTTTGCGAGAACGATAGGATAACCTATCGATTGTCTCTGCACTGGGTAGCTCCTGGTATAGAGATTCCCTAAGTGATGGGAAGTTCGATCGGGATTGTGAATACCCGGATTGCAAGGGCTTCTTCGGGAGTGCCTTCGGTTCTGTTCAAACCCAGAACAGACTTGTATGGTTGTATGTCTGACACTACACTTTGAGATATAAAGCTGATTTCTTTCAAATACATTTCTGTTTGGTGGCGGAGAATTTATTCTCTTAGCTTAACACCCTTCTCTGAGACGTACGAACTCAGAGGTTATGTAGTTGAAGGTTATCAGCGATATACTCCCAATTTGGTAGTGTGGCATACTGAGTGTTGCTGTGTGTTGATGATCATTTACTGATCATTTGTTGATCAAAGCATGGCTTTGTGAAAAAGCGTAGCTTTGTGGACGAGACCTCATCGAGCCTCACAGTCCGGAAATGGTCGAAACAGGAAAGATGCGGCAAGGTTTCAGGGGTAGCTCCCCTAGGGTATGACCATTCCTTTTGGAAAAAGGTGGTATCATGGTATGGAGCCTAGATATCTACCTGTGTGGTTGCTCCAATCTCATTTACTCTGTGTGATTATTGCTGTGTGACCTAGGCCTCGGATAAAGGTCCCAAAGGACCGGGGGTGGCATATCTCAGGTTTACTACCCGGGAAGGGGGTAACTAGCCTTGTGTTGGCAGAGAGAAGGTTGTCTCTCGGGGCGTCCCTCCAGAGGCGTTCCCATGTGGCATAGGAAGTTCCTTAGCCTGACCATTTATTGGAAAATCCAAAGAAACAATACGAACCTTGTACGGTTTTAGTTGTAGAACCTGCCATTTAAAATGGCAGCTATAGCAGGCATAATATAATGGTACCTATGCTAGCTAAGATTAATATTATATTTTCGAAAGGATTTTCACACTATGCACTAGTAATAATATCAAAAGGGTTTTCTTTGTGTAGTAAGCATGTTTGACTATCATAAGGAGAAATCTCCCCCATGTGTGCGATTTCATTGTGTGTGTGCCGGGAGGCCTTATGGTAGTTTCATTTTCCAAAAGCATTGCGGATTTCAATGTTTAAAATTTCTTTGTTGTTTGTTTAAAGATAAACTGTTTTTGTTTGCTCATACCAGTCCCATGACTGACCTGGAGTTTATTGTTCCCTTCCTAAACTCTGGGTGCCCACAATTTTCCACACGGGCAGTCTAGAGTTGGGTTTTTCAGATAGTCAGGTTTAGTAGACTAGTTGGAGCTAGTTCAGTTCATCGGAGATCAGGATTGATGTTGCTTATCTTGGTGCAACGTGATGGTGGTTCGAGCTGATGTTGGAGTTGTTGGAGTCATTCTCTTTTGTAGATCATTTGGAGTGATCTCTTCCATTATTGTTATTCACACTGTAGCGTTGTATCATATCTCTGATATTGTTGTATCATATTGATATCATTGTTGTATATCATTCTGGATATTGTATTCATTAGAGTTGTATATGATATCATGGATTTCTTATTCCGCTGTGTTGTTATACTTACTGTGTTATAAGCTCCGGGAAGCCAGATTCGGCGTTGGAATCTACGGCATTTGAGTACAAGTGAAGTACGGGTGCCGATTTTCGAAGGCCGAGTTTTTGGACTCTTACAGCAGTTAAAAACCAGAGAAGTATGACATTATTTAAGCAACTTTAAATGCAAGAGATTCAATGGATTTGTTATACATGTTTTAGTGGATCAAGATTTTTCATTGCATCCCCATTATTAGATAAATCCATAGAACATTGTATTAAATAATGTCTTTTTACATTGAAAATATGTTTATCTTTATATCTTTTGATAAAAAAGATAAATAAATTTATCCTTTGTATAAATAATTTTAATAAAATTTAGCTAAGTATGTTTTTTTGTTAAATGATTAAACTATTTATTGTTTGTTAAGTGATAAACTATTTATCATTTAATTAAAAAATAACCGCTTCTACCTTTATTGTTTATTAAGTGATAAAACTATTTATCTTTATGTCAAAATAGTTGTAGTAATATTTTTAAAATTATTTTTTTATTAAATGATAGTTTTATTTATATTAATGTCAGAATAATTATATTTATTTAATGATAATTCTTTTTATCTTTATGTCAAAATGATTGTATTAAATATTTTAATTATACATTGATAATATGTTTATGTTTATGTATTATAATACATAAAGATATATATGTTTATCTTTTTCTTTAACTTAAATTTTCTTTAATAAAGTTAAGTTAAATATGTTTCCCTTGTGTTAAGTGATAAAACTATTTATAGTTTAGTAAATGATAAAAATGTTTATCTTTATCTTAAATATGTTGCAGTAATCATTTTACATTTATTGATTATTAAATGATGTTGTATTTATCTTTATGTCAAAATAATTTGTAATTATTGAATGATAATTATTTTTATCTTTATCTCAAAATGATAGTTATCTTCTAGTAATAAAAGATAAATATGTTTATCTTTTATATAAATATTCTTTAATAAAGTTAAATGAAATATGTTTATCACTTTATCTTGTACTAAATGATAAAACTATTTTTTATTTAATAAATGATAATAGTATTTATCTTTATTTCGAAATTGTTGTAGTAATTATTTTTCATTTATTGATTATTAAATGATAGTTGTAGTTATTAAAAGATAATTCTTTTTATCTTTATATCAAAATGGTAGTTATCTTTTAATAAAAATATATAAATACGTTTATCTTTTATATAAATACTTTCTAATAAAGTTAAATATAATTTAATAAAGTTAAGTTAAATATGTTTACCTTGTATTGAATAATAAAGTTATTTATTGTTTATTAAAAGATAAAAGTATTTATCATTAAGTCAAAATTGTTGTAGTAATCATTTTACAATTATTGTTTATCAAAAGATAGTTGTATATATCTTTTTGTGGTGTGTTTGCATGTAATTTTTGTGTTAATTGTGGTATGCTTGTTTTTTAGTGTGTTTACATTTGCATTTTTAAAAAAACAAGAAAAAGAAATATACTGCATAATTTCTATGCCACACATATACCGCATCTCCACCAACCAATCACCTGCTTTTATTCACCTGACCATCAATCAACCGTATCACTGTCATCATCAACAACAACCTCTTTCTGCACATATCACCTAATACTCTACACATATCACTGGTCTAATATACATTTCAACACTTCACCATCCACTAACTTGCTGCCTTCCCGCTCCCCACTGCCATAAAAAACTGATGCTACATTCAACAATCCCTGCCACCATCACCAACATGTCATCAACTACTGCTGCAACAATCCCACACTATCACACTTTATAAACAACCCTGCCATTCACTTACCTGCTGCATCCTCCTTATCACATTAACTGACATCAAACATCCCCTGCATACCATAACAATTTCACACATTTCCTCCAACATAGTTCTATAATCCTTCAAGAAACAACTTCAACATTTCAATAAACTACGACATACATCACAACATACATCCCTAAAATATAAATACTCCCCTATGCATTTTCAAACATTTGTACCAGCAAACAACCTAGACATTTCATCTCCAATTTGGCACTGTATTTATCTTTATGTCAAAATGATAGTTGCATTTATCTTTATTTCCAATTCTATGAAACTCGATCGATTTGATGATAAAAGTAAAATAAACATTCATCATTACTAATATTGGAAAATGGGTAATTATTTAAACAAGGGAGAATCACTGCTATACTTATCACCCTCTTACTGCCGTGTCTTTGCCGTTGTGAGCCACCCTTCATCTTTATGCATGCATGTATAATATGTTATGTTGTTTGAATTAAGGTTCAAATGGAAAAAAGGAATTTAAGGTTCAGCAGAAAATTGTTTGAATCACCATAAACTAACCAAATTATCACTATATTGTGTAAAGATATTTTCTAATTTGCAAGAGCTATTTCCTGGCATGCTGCCAAATTCACAAAGTACCTTTGTCATATTCATATATGTATGAATCAAATATTTATGATGAATTGAATTCATATATAAGTCAGTAGTAGTTCAGAAGTTATTAAAATTTGTTTAATGACAAAATTCCTTTTTTCATGCAGCTACAAACATGCAGACTAGAAGATCATCCAAAACTGTGAAAAAGCAGAAATTAAATTCAAACAATTCTATAGAAACCGCACATTGCATATTTATAAACATCAAAGGCAAACAATGTATTAATATGAGATCTATGAGCAGTGCCTACTGTCAAAAGCATAACCAATCAAGTCCGGAATCTCCATCTAGTTAACAACAAACAACAACAGTATGTGAAGTTTCTTTCAACATATATATTTTGAAAATGTTTAGTTGTTTACATAACATTTACATATCACCCTTCATCTTTATGCATACATTTTGAGATCCAATAAACATTTTGAAGAAAATTTTCGATGATCCCATATTCAACCCATCCATAAGTATCTCTTTACAGTAGACTCATAGTAAATATAAAAGCAAACTTGACAGTTTGTAAATATATTGTAAATGTTTATATTTTTATAAAAAGTTAATTTTGTTTATATTTTTATACAAAATCTTTATCTTATGCGACTATTAAAAATTTACCATCATTTTATTTTTACATACTAATGTGTCATTTTCACTATAATAATACACAAAACAGATCTCAAGTTTAGAAGTCACTAAAGAAAAACAAAGATTCGTTGATTTTCAACTACATGCTCAATAGAAAAATGATAGAGCAAATGAAGTTCATCAATCAAGTGAAGAAAAAGTTATACATCTGACAAATGGAAGTGTAGAGACTGAAAGTGATGAAGATGTTGAAAAGTACGAAGTTCAACACAAAGAAATAAAGCATTACAGTGGAACGTACAGGTGCAATTTAGATGCACTTTTCAAAGTGATGAGAAGAATAATAAAAAATAATTTATTATAAGCTAATGTTATTTCATACATCAGGAAAACCCCATTCAAAAAAAATTGAAATCTTTTTAAAAGACAAAATAGAAAGGCAAGATTTTAGAAAAAGTGCAAAGAGTTTGGATGAAGTTATAACATCTTATGATAAAAACGAGAAAGCTTTTAGAATAGGAGATTCATTGTTGAAACTGACAGAAGAAGATGTAAGCTTGATTTTGGGAATGCCGTTAGTGGGTAAGGATTTATTCCCTATTGGAATAACAAGCGGAGATAACTTGCCTGAAGAATTTTTTGATTTCTTAGATAGAAATTTTGAAGAGGGAGAAAGAATTAACAAAAAATCAGTGGGGAAGAGATTGAAGATTATGATTGATAAGGGAAATGGAGGTGTGGACTTGGTGAAATTACTAATTTTATTGATGATTATAACATTTTTGTTTCCAAATAATCAGACATATTTGCAATGGGGTTTTATTCCAAAGCTATTAAATTTGAAAACTATGAATTCAATTTCTTGGCCAAAAGTGATCTACACTCATGTTTCAAAAAATGTTGAGAAGTTTGCAGAAGATCCAAGAAGCATGCCAGGTTGTTCTATGATTTTACTGGTATTTGCTAATTCTTATTATAAGATAATTATGTACCAAAAAGAAAATAATTTAACAAAAAATTAACGCTGTAATTTTCATTTTACAGTATTGGATGTGTGAAAGGGCACAAATCATAGAAGAAGAAAAAGGTTTTCAAATGGCAAGCCCAAGGATGGTGAAATGGAATTTGTCAAAGCTCAAAAATGTTTCGGTTGATATGGTTAAGGAAAAAAGGTATTATAATAATTTTATTTTAGTCAAACAAGTGAAATAATATTAATAAAGATAATTCATTTTATCGTTTTCAATTCTAATAGTACATATTTGTTTATATTGACAGATTGTGAAAAGGTTTAAAAAAATATATCAGAAAATGAGAAGAAATTGCTAACTGAAGTGACAGAACTTGTTGAAGAACAAGAAGAAGAGGAGAGCAACTCAAAAAAGAGAGAGAACAGAAAAAGAAAACGAGAATAAAAAAAAAAAGAAGAAATTTTATTGATACAAAATGAAGCCAAAGAAAAAGAGATAGAAAATCTAAAACAAAAGGTTATGTATGGAGTTGGAAAAAAGACTTTTGCTAAAAGAAAAGGAATTGGAAGATGAAGATGAACAAACTTGGAGAGAAAAAATTGAAGCTAAATTGAAAGATAAGTTGGGGGAGCAATGTACTATGAGGGAAAAAGGTGAAGAAGAAACAACTTAAAGCAGAAAAAACATGTATTTGCCGGGCATACAAACAGTTCATCAGAGTTTTCATCTTTCAAAATATTTGAATCTCGTGATTTTAAAACACCAGAAATGGAAAAGTAGCTAGATGAAAATCATGGCAGGGTTTATAATGAAGATAAACATGAAGTGAAAGAAGATGAAAAAGCAAATGAAAAAGAAATGGAAAAAGAAATCAAAAAAACTGAAGTGAAAGTTGAGGCAAAAGGAAAAAAGAACGGAAAGAGAGCACAAATAGAACCGAGTTCAATGCAGAGAAGAATAAAAAAAAGGTAAGGGTGCCAAAAAAAGATCCAAATTAAATTTATGAAGAAAAGAATAAAGTAATAGATGTGGAAAACTACAACACACTAAAGAAGAAGAGTAGAAACATAGAAAACTATCCACTTTTGAAGCATTTGCAAGACAACGAAGTGAAGATAATAACAGATTTCTTCAAAGCGGTCAGAGACATCGAGTAAGTGAACTTATTAATATTTCCTTTACTATTTCTATATTTGTATAAAAAATAATTGAAATAAACATTGTTATTGAAGTTTTCAACGAAGAAGCTTATAATTTGGATGATGAAAATATGATTGTCATATACAAAAGTATGATAGAAGAAATGCTTTTGGTGGATTCATTAGTGGGCGGGTTAGTCCAAATGTAAAATAAAAAACTTATATTCTTATTAAATTATTTTTAATGGTAACTTATATAACTGATTTTTTGTATAGATTATAGATTGGTATTGGTTTAGGAGAGCAAAGATGTATGATAACAGTTCTAGCATAACATACATAAACACCACAATGACAATAAGACTAATTTTATATAAATACATGATATCCATCGTTGATAAAATATAATTTACAATACTCTTAAAAGAAAAGTGCATCCGATAACATTGTAAATGTGAAAATCAACTGTTTATTCCAGCAATAAGAAAGGCTCTATCAAATCCTTTGTGATGTACTATACTATTTCCAATACATGATGAAGCACATTGGACGCTTTTGGAACTTGATTGAGAAACGTTATGCTGGATTCTTTATGACTCCCTGTATGGTACAACAAGAAATAGAAATTTCAGCAGCAGGCATAGGAGGGCTACCTTGGCAATAGTAAGAAATTTTGTATTTCGTCAAAATTTGCATAAAATCCTAAATTATTTTATATTTATTTTTATGTTTTTTAATCCCATTGTTCTACACAGAAAACAATTGTCAACGAGATTATCAAGGAGCTCAAATGCCACAAAAGCAACACAAATTTGGAAAAATTAAGTACCCTAATGTTAGGAACTTGTGCTCAGGAAGAAAACGGGTAATTATTTTTAAATTATATGTTCATGCCCCCTAAACTATGATCCACATAATAACAGTATAACTACTTGTCAAATTATATACCAAATACTATACTGGACAACTTATTTAACTATTGTTAATGTTTATGGTTAAATGTCCATTAAAAGTGGGACAGAGCCAAGTTCAAATTTGATGCATGCAAACCATATGTTACAAGGGTAAAAATTAATTATTTGAGAATATAGTTGGTATAAGAAACAAAAGATTTTTACTTTTATTAGAGAAATCTTCAGATTTAGAAAGTAAATGAAAAAAACAATTTATCAAAATATTCATTAGTTTAGTTTGACTTTTGTTGTTTCTTAACTATAAAGTCAAAGAAAACCATTTAGAATAAAAACATCAAAATTAATTTTTTGAATTTTGTATATGAAAAGAAAAAGTAGTGCTTTTTAAGCTATGCAAACAGATCCTAATATAGCTAATATGATCATGGACCCTAGCATGAAATTGTTAGTTTGTTAACATATTACGACAATATTCATTTTGATAAAAAGATAATAGCATTTATCATTTTCAAAAAATGATAAAAGAATTTATCAATTTTCATAAAATGATAAAAGTAGTTATCATTAAATGTAGAAAATTTAAACATTCATCATTTTATATAACCACTAAAGCAGCCTTCTTGACTTAATTTTTCTTTGCAAGTTTCTTGAAAAATAATCATTTTTTGGTATATTATAAAAATTATAAATGTTTATAATTTTATATTACAATCAAACAAAATAACAAAATATTTTTTTATCTAATCTACCATTGCTATTTGTCGTCTACGGTTCAGTATAAATGATTTTGTCGGACCACAATTAGCGATTTTTCATGCCTCTTTTTATGGACTAAAACTTGACAGTGATATGTGCTGCTGACCAAGTGTGGGCATGTGGCACTAACTCTTTTCCTTGTTAAACATGGTAAGTTCCTCCTTACCATATATTTGTTGTAACCAACTGACATCCTTTATATGTAATTCTTCTACTATTGGAAATTCTTTATATTAATTATTTTTTGTTATTCATGTGATAGCCATATGCAATTCTTCTACTGCTGCAGCTACCATTCTAGACTTTTAGTATAGAAATAAAACGTAGCTAACATGGGTGATTTTTATAGAGAAAGCCATCATACATTTATGAAGCTATTTTGTTTTAGTTAGGCAGTCATTTGATGTTGAAAATTTGCTCCTTTTGGTGTGCTCAAAACTTTAATGATTGAATTTCAAATTTTATTCTAGGCTATCGCCCCTAGCATTGCTGACCTTCATTACGAAATTATAATGTAGTAGATTTATTTGATAGTTTAGATGAAACTTGGTGTACTATTATAATGAATTCACTTCTAATTAAACACTAAGTTGATTATGAAATGTTGATCCTTATGATTTTCATAATATCTGAAGTTTGATGATAAAATTGTTATGTTGTTAACATATTACAACAATATTCATTATTGATAAAATGATAACACCATTTATCATTTTTAGAAATTGATAAAAGAATTTATCAATTTTCATAAACTGATAGGAGAATTTATCATTTTAAGTATAGAAAATTTAAACGTTCATCATTTTATATAAGCATTTAAGCATTGTTAACATATTACAACAATATTCATTTGTGATAAACAGATAATACCATTTATCGTTTTTCGAAATTGATAAATTCTTTTATCATTTTCATTAAATTTATAAATTTTCATAAAGTGATAAAAGCATATATCATTTTAAATATAGAAAATTTAAACATTCATCATTTTATATAAGCATTAAAGCAACCTTATTGACTTATTATATTACAACAATATTCATTTTTGATAAAAAGATAACATCATTTATCGTTTTTCAGAAATTGATAAAAGAATTTATCAATTTTCATAAAATGATAAAAGCATTTATCATTTTAAGTATAGAAAATTTAAACATTCATCATTTTATATAAGCATTACAACATTGTTAACATATTACAACAATATTCATTTTAATAAAAAGATAATACCATTTATCGTTTTCAGAAATTGATAAATTCTTTTATCAATTTCCATTAAATGATAAAAGCATTTATAAATTTAAATCTAGAAAATTTAAACTTTCATAATTTTATATAAGCATTGAAGCAACCTTATTGACTTAATTTTTCTTTTCATTTTTGGTATATTATAATTAGAAATGTTTATAATTTTACATTACCATCAAATAAAATGATAAACGTATTTTTTACTATCATTGTCGCTGTACCCTCTATTTCTATTACGAACCAGAAAACAATACACGGATATAAAAAACAAACATTTATGTCCATTGTATAAAAATGATTGGATAAATTAATCGATGATACAATAATTTATACAAAATGAATAAATATCTTCAGTAGTAGATAGAAATAAAAGTAAATTTAGACAATGGTGTTAATATTATACCACCAGTCTTAGTCTTATATCTATGTGTTATACAACAAGTATATAAATTATTTACTGTATAGATTATTTACTGCTCAATAGGTAGCTATATCTCTGTGTTATACCACCAGTATATAGATTATTTACTGTATAGATTATTAACTGCTCAATAGGTAGCTATATCTCTATGTTATACCACCATTCATAGTCTTCTATTTAACTTATTGGTGCATATGTACTGCGTCAACGAAAATTTGATAAATGTTTACAAGTATTGATGTATTTAAAAATGATATGGGATATAAACTGTAATAGTATTGTTTACTTTATAATTGACTGTTCTAGAAATTTTGCATGTTAACAAGTCACTATGACATATTTATGTTGGTATGATGGTTTTATTGATCAATCGGAAAATATGGTATTCTGCTACAATATCAAGCTTTAACTAAACATAATGTATGTTACAATATTAAATCAAATACAGTTTTCTAATTAAATGTTTTACAATAGGTATGATTGCGGAATGTTTGTCATGGTAAACATGAGGAAGAAAGCAACAGGTTTACCATTGGTAGAAAAGGTTTCAGAAGAAGATATTGGCCAGCTAAGAGCAAATATGGTAGTTGACATTATGACAGATGAGCCATATTGTTGGACCATGGAAAAGTTCTGCACTTCACAACTACAGCCACAAGAAGAAAACAAGCATGTTGAAAAAATAATTGAAGCAAAATGAATATTAAACTAGTTTGTTGACATCATTTAAAGAAAACATTATATGTTTAGTTAGTTTTAACTTCTTTTTTCTACAAGAAAAGAACAAAATTGCATTGTATGTTGAAATTTATTTCATTTATAGAAAACCGTTTATTTAGTTGGTTCCTTTCACATGCAAGCTTTGTAATTAATTTGATGTTTTTCACAAACAAGTTCTGTAATTTGTTATGTTGATGAATACTTGGCTTGAATATGAATTATATCCTGTTGTACTCATATTATATTTCAAATGTTTGTTCTGTAATTTGTTCTTTGATATGATTTAGATCTTACTCTACTCATATTTGTTTTGTAATTTGTTATCATTAAGATTTTTAGTCATGTATAGTTATTGACTTTGTTATTGCAAATGTTGTTTTGACGGATCTTGCTGTCAATTTGGTTAGGATTTTGCATTGGTGCTTTTGTATAACAACTGTATGTTTGCGTAAATAAAATGTAAAATGAAATCTGACTACACAATGTTGTTGATAATAGTTAATGTAATTTTTTTGGGAGGGATTGTTGCTGAGAATTGCACTAATTTAAAGACTCAGTGCAGTTTGCCTTCCACTGAATTTTAATCAGTGCAAGTTTTATATTGAAGTTCGCACGTGTTTTGAATGGCCTTACAGTACTACAAAATTCTGATTTCACTTTAACTCTATGAGGCATATGCCAAAACTATTTGCTCTTGTACAAACATACGAGAATAAGAACACTTACCATATTACTCAGCTTCCCTGGCTCTGTCACATATTTAAGTGCCCAATTAAGAAGTACTAGTGTGAACCCGTGCTTCACACACGGAATCATATAATTTAATTAGCAATTTTTCCGTGGTTATGCCATTGAAATTTAATGACTCATGTATTGCATATTTTGTATACCGATGACAGAGGATGAAGAGATGGTTGAAAAGAAGCAATTGTATTTGAGTGAAAATGAGTAATAAAAAAGTGTAGCATATGAGGAACTTTTGACCGATTTGTACAATTCATGCTTTTTGTGTCAAACAAATGCATCTAACAAATGCATTGGTGGTTAGCCTGCATAAAACTAATGACTTTCATACATGCACATTGTTGCATCCTTTAAAACTTGCACATGCACACCATAATGTTTGAAGGTTGAGAATTCCAACGACAGATACAAAGATATCAAAACAATATAAATATAAAGTGTATTCCATGCATAAATATTTTGTTTAACATGCAGTTTAGTTGCTTTCACGCGGTATTAGAATAACTTGAGATATAATATGGTACAAAATAATAAATCATCTTCAGTGATACATTGCTAGTACATGAGCATATGGTGAAAACTGATAGTGCAAAAGTAACAATTTTCTTTTCATAGAATGACACCAATGGCTATTTGCATTAGAAATCAATGCACACATGAAGGTTGGCCCATAAATATTGTTTCCCAACCCATACAGAAGTTCAAATTCAGTTTGAAAAAAGCTTAAAAACAATGGTTGCCGATGTAACGACCCTAAAATTCCGACCCGATTTAAAATTTTAAATTCATCGTTTCAATAAAATTTTGAAATTTTAAACGATCTCAATTTACGTCCAAATTTTATTTGTGACATACGTCTAGTTAGATATGGACATAGAAAAAGTTTCGTTAAAAAATATTACAGTAAAGTCCGTTCGCGTTTTACTGTATATCAGTCCATATAAAGCTGCGTAAAATTTATCTTCCAAATCCAAATATTTTTACACAGTCCGCTTGTAAAAATTATTCTGATCAAGATTTTATGATTCGTTTCGTCTAAAACTGTCATCGCCTGCTCCGTTTATATTATTTTGCAAAACGCACAACTTAAGCGGCATAAATGCGAATTTTATAAAATCGTCGTATCACCAATATTTTTATACCGTTGTGATCGCGTCGTTGCGCTGACCAAAACGATATATTTATTCGTGTTAATCGGAATCAGTCGGAAAGCGTCACGTTAAAATTGACCGTTCCGAACGGACCGGTTAAACAAATTTCAGCCCGAGTTCGTTAGCCCGTTTTACAACAGAAATTTGAAATGAATCTCTGGTGTATTTAATTGGGTAGTTGGGAGTTAAGGAATGGCTAGGGAATAGGAGTGGTTGCTTGGTAATAAGTGTGAACGTTTGGGAAAATGAGTAGCTCTGCGGGATACGAAGCAACAAAGTAAAAGTTTATATTCCAGTACCATCCCACTGTTCAAACATTTCATCTTCTCTTCTCTGCATCTCGAAACCTTCAGGTAGCACATTTTTCTTCCATCCTTCTATTTCTCCTAAAACTAAAAAAAAAAAAAAATAATAATACAAATGGGAAAGATGCCAACTCACGTCCCAGCCAACCAACTCTTCCATCTTCACGTCTGCAACCCTTCGCACCACCTCCAACCTGACACTGCCCTCACACGTCCAACTGCCTCCACCGTGCCAAACGCAACACCATCCAGTCGACCCCAACCCCACTTCGCACCACCCAACCACCCGTCACCGCCTGCATCACCGTTCCCCTCCTCTTCTCCCAGCCGCGCATGGCCAACCGTGCGTGCGTTGCAACTAAGAGAAATGTTGGGCTGTGTATGTTTTGTCTGGGTGTGTGTCGTGCGTTGTGAAATATTTTTGTGTTGGTGTGCGTGTGTTAAAAAAAAAAAAGAAAAAAAAAAGAAAAAAAAAAAGAGAAGTGCGTTAGTAGAGAGCAGAAGATGGGTGGTTGATGTGTTTGAAACTAGGCATGTTGTTTGAAATATGTAAAATGGGAAGTTGCGTGTGTTGTGTGCACAATTGGGAGGGGTTGGGCTAGTACACGTGTTGCATAATTGCTGTGATCTTCAAATTTGAAGTATGCAGTGTGTTGAGTGTTGTGGGTTTGTAAGTAGAGTGTGTTTAAAAAAAAAAAAAAAAAAAATAATGTGGTGTTGCGTGCATGAGCTACAGGGAGGTTTATGAAGTGTGAACACCTGGGTTGTAGAAAACATTTCATTTGGTCGCACGTATGAAGGATGAAGGAGTGTGCATGCATGAATATAATGATGTATACGCGTTGGAATGCAGTGCGAAGTCTCAGCCTTGTTTTTTTTAAAAAAAAAAAAAAAAAAAAAAAAAGGAAGAAAAATTTGAACAGTATCGATTGTTGAATAAATAGTAACCAAATTTTTCTTTCGTTGTGTGCAGAAACAACCGACTGATTTCTTTCGCAGCAGCTTAGATCTTCAGCTTTTGTTCTTTTCTCCGTCTTCGGTAAGCGCATTTATATAAATTTATAAATTATATACAATGTTCATTGTATTAATATCGTTTCCTTTTGTCGATATTACAGTGTTCGTTGTTCGTGTTGTACCGACTCTGTTCTTGCTTCTTCGTGCTTTTCTTTGTTTGCCGCCAAATTTCTTTGTCCACGAAAGGTGAATTAATTTTCACGACTATATTCTTATGCTAGTTTGAATTGATAAATGATTGCTATGTGATGTTGAATTGGATGTAAATTGTTATTGTTAAGTGATAAATTAATTGCAAGTTAAAATTGGATATAGGATGATTAACGATTTAAAAAGAATTATATATGTCAAATTTTGATTGTTAACTCGACCCCTTTATATATGATGAATATTGATTAATTAAATTGACCCTTTAAATTGACACGTAGAATTTGATAAATATCACTTTGGACTATTGAACGTATTGTATTAACTGTTGTAATTGAAATTGAACGACAAGTGAAACCGAAATGTTATAATCTTTAATCTACTTGAAATGATAGAGTAGATTCTAGAAATAGTTATATTAATTGGCGTAAATAACAAACGCGAATTAATACGATTATTTCGGGATTATTTGAAATTGATTGAATTGTTGTGAATGGATGCTATTGCTTGTTTATTTACTTTGACACCATCCCAGCTATCACACTGCAAGTTCCCTTTGTATGTTTTGATTTTGAATTTAAATGGAATCGGGTTGAAATGATAAATACCCAAACAATTTGACTTAGGATAGAAAATTAAAATAAAACCCGATTGGTCAAATGTTTGATTTAAATAAAAATAAAGTTTTATTTGACGAATAAAAATGTTTTGAATAATTTGGAATTTAAATTGGAATAAATGTAAATGTGAATATCTGAATTTGGAACGAATATTAAAGTGGTAATTGATAAAAAGAATATTGTTTAAAATTTAATTATTTAATAATTAAATTTAGAATTATTTGATAATAAATTTTTGAAATAATTAATAATTAAGTTTTGAAATTATTAATAATTAACTTTTGAAATTATTAATAGTTAAGTTGTGAAATTATTAATAACGAAGTTTGAAATAATTAATAATTAAATTTTTGAATTTATTAACGATTAAGTTTAAAATTATTAATGAATGAGTTTGAAAAATTAATAATTAAGATTTGAAATTATTGAAATTTTGATGAGATCGAATTTTAAATTAAATTGAATTGAATATCTTTATTAAGAAAAACTGAATTTTTGAATAAGTGAAAATAAGTTTTAACTAAGTTGAAATTGGAAGAAATATCTTTGATAAGAAATTGAATGCGCTTTATCGAAACAAATGAAATAATTGTAATTTAAAGAATTGGATTTGATAAGTGTAAATTGTAAATAAGTTGTAAATTTTGATAATGTAATCGAACTTAAACGTAACGAAATGAATTAGAAATTGAATTGAAATTGATTGATGTTAAATTAATCTAATGAATATCGAATGAAAGCGATAATTGATCTACATCGTTTTGAACGTAAATTTAGTTAAACAATTTTGGAATGAACTTATATACGAAATGCAATGAATATTGAAATTGTTAAATTGAAACTTTGAAATTGAAATATAGAAATGTTGAAATTGAAATTGGAAAGTTATGAAACGTAATTTTGGAAATTGATTTCAAAAGACTAACGAATTGTCGATTTACGAATTCAAATTGAAATTGAAATGGTTTTGAAATATATTAACGACCAATCGGTGTTAAAATCACGAAAGGTTATTAAAGGAACCGGAGTCGGTTTGGGACATACTCACTGTCTAAACCGGAAACCACTTTAATAACTATACGCGAAGTGATGATCCAGAATGAAGTGGTTGGATTGGCGAACGTTGACGATTGAAGAAAGTGAACGATAATGGATAGCCTTGACACTTGTGTCAAATTTGAAATGACTAAAACAGGAGCTGTGCCGGGCCAATGGAGGATTAGCTACCTCAAGTGGACACACTTCTTCGTAAACTATTCTTTTACTTTGTGATCGATTGGTGCGCACCCTTGATTTTGGGAGTGTTGTCTCACGGTGTTGCGGGCGCTGCGGCGTTGCGTTCTCACCAGCCCGGATCAGGCGAACGGTAGTATCACTATCTTGGGTATAGCCTCATGTGCCTTGTCATACTTGTATTCCATTTATGCGCGACCACTACGATTTTGATTTGTACCTTTAGTATATGTATTGCCCTCTGGTGACTTCCGGTTTTGGGGAAACTACGGTCTTGTATATGCTTTTGGGAATAAAAATGTGTTAAGGGTGGAATGGGCCATGACTTAACACTATTTTGATATCTTTATTATTACTGATAGATATTATCTACTTATCGTACTCCACTATATATAGATAGTTTATCGGATCCTGAAAGATGCTTATTCCAATCATCTTTGAGTTATTGTTATTTCAAAATTTCTAACCCTATTATCTGTATAAGAATATATGTCCTGATTCGAGTGTTTGTTTGTGCATATGCTCGGATTAGACTGAGGATTGCTGCTGCTGTTTTTTGGAGCTGAAGACTTGAAGACTATCTTATCTTTATCAGTATTGTTCTTTCCATTTGGACATCTATGTTGTTGTATTTCCTTTATTTGAGACATTGTTGTATTTTCTTAGTAGCTTCATGAACTACTATTATGACATTGTTGTAATTCCGCTGCACTATTCTGTTATGTTATTTTCTGTGATTCTGTGATGATTCTCATTTATATACTTATACTCCATTTATGATTCGTGTTTTGTACTATTTAAGTTGACATGTGTGGATTATTGTCAATTTAAATGGTCCAAATATACGGGTTGTTACAGTTGGTATCAGAGCTTTGGTTCCCGATAACCTTAGCCTGTGGAGTTTAAAGCTCATTAGAGATAGGGTAAACATACCCTAGAATGAGGAGAATCATTTCAGAATTCACCTTCTTGATTCATCTTTCTTATTGAATTCGTTGAATAGAATTTCCTTAAGTTCTATAAATTGCTATCTTGATTCTAAATCACTTTTGGTATTCCAGGATGGCTACCAGAAGAAATGTTAGAGGCAGGGGTGGAAATGCTCCTGGTCTACATGCTCCAGCTCCCGCAGTCCGATTCTCCACTCTTAGTAAGGAATATACTCAGCTTGGAGGAGTCAAATTTACTGGCTCCGAGAGTATTATTGAAGCACAACAATGGCTAAAGAGTTTGGAGAGGATCTTTTCTGGCTTAGAGATCGCAGATGCTCAAAAGCGCAAGTTGGCCGCTTGGCAGCTTCAGGATGCTGCACAAGATTGGTGGGAATCAGTCACTTCTCGAACTGATGAGGAAACCATCACTTGGGCCCAGTTTAGGTAGTAATCTATCTAAAATTCCTACTAAATAAATTTCTCTCTTATCTCGTCTTAATTTTGATTCGTTTCATATCATTTGTAATAGGGATTCCTTTATGGCTCAATGGATGCCAGCTGCTGGGAAGGCCCAACTCTATCGATCTTTCATGGATCTCAAGCAGGGTAGCATGACCTTTACTGAGTACGAAAGGAGGTTTAACGAACTATCCAAGTTTGGACCGGGCTTGATTGACACACCTCTACTGAAGAACGAGAAGTTCATACATGGCGCACGCCCAGAGTATTACGAGCTCCTCACCGCTCATGTCCATGGAACTTTCACTGAGTTGATGGATTTCGCTCTTCGATACGAGGGAAAGCCTAAAGGAACATCTGTCCCCAAGGCCCCAGTTACTCAGACACCAGCTAATCAGTCGGGAAAGAGGAAACAAAATTTTGAGCAACAGAAGAAGAATTGGCAGCAGAAATCTGGGATTGGCTATTCTCAGAAGAAGCCTATTGACATATCCTCCATCACTTGCTTCAAGTGCGACCAGAGGGGTCACTACGCCAACAGCTGTCCAACATCTGCCGGTGCTGCTGTTCCGCCTCCTCAGAATACTAGGAACGATCTCTGTCACGTATGTCTGCAGCCAGGCCATTTCAAGAAGGATTGTCCTATGTATAAAAAGGGAAAGACGGTCGGGGTTTTTGCTATGACTTCTTCAGCCCATGATCCACCTACCCCACCTGCTCCTACTGATAACCAAGGTACTTTACAGGGTCTTTTTATGTTGCATACTTTACCAGTTAAAGTTCTATTTGATACCGGAGCAACACATAGTTTCATATCTATTGATTTGTGCAATAAACTTGGTTTGGAACCCATTCTTTCATCTACCTTCTTATGTGTATCAAACCCTATTGGAGGGCCTGCTAATCTAAAAAGGGTTTGTAAATATGTCACTCTTATGCATGGCATTCACCACTTTACTTGGGATTTCTATGTCCTCGGATTCGAAGCATTCGATATATTATTAGGCATTGATTGGCTACGGAAATTCGAAGCCAATATCTCATGTAAAGCTCGAACAGTCTCTCTCATCGATAACCAGGGCATGTCTTTGGTTATAGAAGGCAAATCACCTCAAGAATATGCTGGGAGTTTTATATTTTCACTGGACTCCCATCCAAATGAACTAAGCTCTACTCCAGTGGTCCAATCTTTTTCTGATGTATTTGGAGAAGTCAATTCTCTACCACCACCGCGGGAAATCGAATTCCGCATTGACCTTATTCCTGGTGCCCGACCAGTAGTTCTCCCTCCTCGGAGAATGGCTCCTAAAGAAAAAGCTGAACTGAATGCTCAAATTGAAGACTTATTTTCTAAAGGCTTGATTCGGCGAAGTCATTCAGAATGGGGTGCTGCAGTAGTGTTCGTCACAAAATCAGATGGTTCCCTCAGAATGTGTGTGGACTATAGAGAGCTGAACAAGCTCACACACAAGAACCGATATCCGATGCCCCGCATCAATGATCTATTCGACCAACTTCATGGAGCTAAAGTATGCTCTCAACTCGATCTGGCTACTGGCTTTCACCAACTCAGAATTGCCGAGGAGAGTATTCCTAAGACAGCATTCCGCACCGAGACTGGTTTCTTTGAATGGCTGGTTATGCCGTTCGGTCTTACTAATGCTCCAGCTTATTTCGTCGATTTGATGAATAGAGTTTTCCGGGATGTTCTTAACAAGTTTGTTCTTGTTTTCATCGACGACATTCTCGTCTTTTCTAAGGATGAGGAAGAGCATAGGTCGCATTTGGCTTTTGTTCTTGAAACTCTACGCAGTCATCAGCTTAAAGCCAAGTTTTCAAAATGTCACTTTTGGAAGGATGAAGTTCGATTTCTTGGCCATATTGTTTCTGAGAATGGGATTTCGGTCGATCCAGCTAAGATCGCCGTAATCAATGTAAGTTCTATTCTTACTCATCAATTCTATCAAAACAACTTATCAATTTCTTAATTCGAATCGTTGGAATTTGCAGGATTGGGAGACTCCCAAAACTCCTACAGATATCCGTAGTTTCTTGGGTTTGGCCGGCTATTACCGCAGATTCATAGAAAACTTTGCCCGTATTGCCGCACCACTTACCGCACTGACCAGAAAGAATGTGAAATTTATTTGGAGCGAGAAGTGCGAAGCAGCTTTCAATGAGATGAAGCGAAAGTTGACATCTACCCCAGTTCTTACAGTTATTGATGGTAGCGAAGGTTTGACCGTCTATACAGATGCCTGTCGAGATGGACTTGGAGCAGTTTTAATGCAAAAAGGAAAAGTTATTGCTTATGCTGGTCGCCAATTAAAGACCCATGAAACAAACTACGCAACTCACGATTTAGAGCTTCTTGCGGTTGTATTTGCTCTTAAGCTATGGAGGCACTATCTATTGGGAACAAAATTCGAGTTATTCACTGACCATAAGTCATTAAGATATATCTTCTCGCAAAAGGATTTGAATCAGAGACAAGTCCGATGGCTCGAATTTCTAGCTGCATATGATCTTGATATTAACTACACTCCTGGGAAAGCAAATGCCGTAGCCGATGCTTTGAGCAGAAACCAAGCTATGATATGTTGTAATCTTGTTGAAGGAATGTTATTCCAGCTTTCCGTCTCCCCAGCTCTTATAGATCGCATTATAGCCAAACAATACGAAGACACTTTGCTTTATCGCATCAAAGAAATAGTGCTTGGCAGAATTGAAAATGCTGATAATAAAGTGGGTGCACATGTTGATAGAAATGGAATCTTGAGGATTGATAATCGAATTTGTGTTCCTAATGTTGATGGTCTTAGACAGGAAGTACTGCGAGAGAATCATAAGTCTTCGCTTTCATTTCATCCCGGTGTCACTAAAATGTACCAGAATATGAAGAAGTTATATTGGTGGAGTGGAATGAAGCGCGATATTTCTACCTATGTTAGCAGGTGCACCACTTGCCAACAGGTTAAAGCTGATCACAGAAAGACAGCAGGATTGCTCCAACCGCTAGAGATTCCAGGTTGGAAATGGGAGCAGATTTCTATGGACTTTATTGATGGGCTACCAAGGACTAGAAAGGGTAACGAAAGCATATGGGTGATTGTCGATAGACTGACGAAGTCCGCTCACTTTATTCCAGTCAAGACCACTCGTACAGCTTCGAGTTTGGCCGAGATATACATGAGGGAAGTTGTTAAACTTCATGGTGTACCATCTAGTATTGTATGCGATCGAGATCCTATTTTCACCAGTAAATTCTGGAAGGCATTTCAGGATACCTTGGGCACCAAACTGAATCTGAGCACAGCATATCATCCTCAGACAGATGGCCAAACTGAGAGGGTAAATCAGATTTTGGAAGATCTTCTCCGAGCTTGTATTATTGACTTTGGTGGATCTTGGGAAGACCATCTTCACTTGGTAGAATTCACTTATAATAATAGTTACCAGGTAAAGAATTTGAATTTCAAATTTGAATAAGTATATTTGAATTTGAATTAATTATCCTTTATATACCAGGCAAGCATTGGTATGGCACCGTTCGAAGCCTTATATGGACGGCCGTGCAAATCGCCAGCTTGTTGGATAGAATCTGGGGATCGATTAGTGCTTGGACCAGAAATGATTATGGAAGCTTCAGAAAAAGTCGAAGAAATCAGAGAGAAGATAAAGACGGCACAGGATAGACAGAAGAGTTATGCTGACAAAAGGAGAAGAGATCTCGAATTCAGTGTTGGAGACAAAGTATTTCTGAAGGTGTCGCCTTTGAAGAATATTGTTCGATTTGGAAGAAAGGGGAAACTAGCTCCCAGATTTGTTGGTCCGTTTGAGATTACAGAAAGAGTCGGAACATTAGCATATAGAGTTGCATTACCAGAGAAGTTCGCAGGTGTGCACAACGTGTTCCACGTCTCACATCTTCGCAAAGTTGTACACGATCCATCTATGACCATCCCTACTGCTCAGTTAGAAGAGGTAGTTATTGAGCCAGACTTGACTATTGAGCGAAAGCCACTTCGGATAGTCGATCGTGAGACAAAGCAACTCAGAAGGAAGTCGGTAAATCTCGTCAAAGTACAGTGGAGTGCAGATGAGCGAGATTGCACATGGGAAACTGAGGATAGTATTCGGGATTCAAATCCCGAACTATTAATTTCAGGTATTATTCAAATTCTCGAAATCTATCTTAACTTTTCTACTTATTTCATTTATACTTCACTCGTCTCGTTCCTTTTCGAGGACGAAAAGTTTTGAGTGGGGGAGATTGTAACGACCCTAAAATTCCGACCCGATTTAAAATTTTAAATTCATCGTTTCAATAAAATTTTGAAATTTTAAACGATCTCAATTTACGTCCAAATTTTATTTGTGACATACGTCTAGTTAGATATGGACATAGAAAAAGTTTCGTTGAAAAATATTACAGTAAAGTCCGTTCGCGTTTTACTGTATATCAGTCCATATAAAGCTGCGTAAAATTTATCTTCCAAATCCAAATATTTTTACACAGTCCGCTTGTAAAAATTATTCTGATCAAGATTTTATGATTCGTTTCGTCTAAAACTGTCATCGCCTGCTCCGTTTATATTATTTTGCAAAACGCACAACTTAAGCGGCATAAATGCGAATTTTATAAAATCGTCGTATCACCAATATTTTTATACCGTTGTGATCGCGTCGTTGCGCTGACCAAAACGATATATTTATTCGTGTTAATCGGAATCAGTCGGAAAGCGTCACGTTAAAATTGACCGTTCCGAACGGACCGGTTAAACAAATTTCAGCCCGAGTTCGTTAGCCCGTTTTACAACAGAAATTTGAAATGAATCTCTGGTGTATTTAATTGGGTAGTTGGGAGTTAAGGAATGGCTAGGGAATAGGAGTGGTTGCTTGGTAATAAGTGTGAACGTTTGGGAAAATGAGTAGCTCTGCGGGATACGAAGCAACAAAGTAAAAGTTTATATTCCAGTACCATCCCACTGTTCAAACATTTCATCTTCTCTTCTCTGCATCTCGAAACCTTCAGGTAGCACATTTTTCTTCCATCCTTCTATTTCTCCTAAAACTAAAAAAAAAATAATAATAATAATACAAATGGGAAAGATGCCAACTCACGTCCCAGCCAACCAACTCTTCCATCTTCACGTCTGCAACCCTTCGCACCACCTCCAACCTGACACTGCCCTCACACGTCCAACTGCCTCCACCGTGCCAAACGCAACACCATCCAGTCGACCCCAACCCCACTTCGCACCACCCAACCACCCGTCACCGCCTGCATCACCGTTCCCCTCCTCTTCTCCCAGCCGCGCATGGCCAACCGTGCGTGCGTTGCAACTAAGAGAAATGTTGGGCTGTGTATGTTTTGTCTGGGTGTGTGTCGTGCGTTGTGAAATATTTTTGTGTTGGTGTGCGTGTGTTAAAAAAAAAAAGAAAAAAAAAAAGAAAAAAAAAAGAGAAGTGCGTTAGTAGAGAGCAGAAGATGGGTGGTTGATGTGTTTGAAACTAGGCATGTTGTTTGAAATATGTAAAATGGGAAGTTGCGTGTGTTGTGTGCACAATTGGGAGGGGTTGGGCTAGTACACGTGTTGCATAATTGCTGTGATCTTCAAATTTGAAGTATGCAGTGTGTTGAGTGTTGTGGGTTTGTAAGTAGAGTGTGTTTAAAAAAAAAAAAAAAATAATGTGGTGTTGCGTGCATGAGCTACAGGGAGGTTTATGAAGTGTGAACACCTGGGTTGTAGAAAACATTTCATTTGGTCGCACGTATGAAGGATGAAGGAGTGTGCATGCATGAATATAATGATGTATACGCGTTGGAATGCAGTGCGAAGTCTCAGCCTTGTTTTTTTTTAAAAAAAAAAAAAAAAAAGGGAAGAAAAATTTGAACAGTATCGATTGTTGAATAAATAGTAACCAAATTTTTCTTTCGTTGTGTGCAGAAACAACCGACTGATTTCTTTCGCAGCAGCTTAGATCTTCAGCTTTTGTTCTTTTCTCCGTCTTCGGTAAGCGCATTTATATAAATTTATAAATTATATACAATGTTCATTGTATTAATATCGTTTCCTTTTGTCGATATTACAGTGTTCGTTGTTTGTGTTGTACCGACTCTGTTCTTGCTTCTTCGTGCTTTTCTTTGTTTGCCGCCAAATTTCTTTGTCCACGAAAGGTGAATTAATTTTCACGACTATATTCTTATGCTAGTTTGAATTGATAAATGATTGCTATGTGATGTTGAATTGGATGTAAATTGTTATTGTTAAGTGATAAATTAATTGCAAGTTAAAATTGGATATAGGATGATTAACGATTTAAAAAGAATTATATATGTCAAATTTTGATTGTTAACTCGACCCCTTTATATATGATGAATATTGATTAATTAAATTGACCCTTTAAATTGACACGTAGAATTTGATAAATATCACTTTGGACTATTGAACGTATTGTATTAACTGTTGTAATTGAAATTGAACGACAAGTGAAACCGAAATGTTATAATCTTTAATCTACTTGAAATGATAGAGTAGATTCTAGAAATAGTTATATTAATTGGCGTAAATAACAAACGCGAATTAATACGATTATTTCGGGATTATTTGAAATTGATTGAATTGTTGTGAATGGATGCTATTGCTTGTTTATTTACTTTGACACCATCCCAGCTATCACACTGCAAGTTCCCTTTGTATGTTTTGATTTTGAATTTAAATGGAATCGGGTTGAAATGATAAATACCCAAACAATTTGACTTAGGATAGAAAATTAAAATAAAACCCGATTGGTCAAATGTTTGATTTAAATAAAAATAAAGTTTTATTTGACGAATAAAAATGTTTTGAATAATTTGGAATTTAAATTGGAATAAATGTAAATGTGAATATCTGAATTTGGAACGAATATTAAAGTGGTAATTGATAAAAAGAATATTGTTTAAAATTTAATTATTTAATAATTAAATTTAGAATTATTTGATAATAAATTTTTGAAATAATTAATAATTAAGTTTTGAAATTATTAATAATTAACTTTTGAAATTATTAATAGTTAAGTTGTGAAATTATTAATAACGAAGTTTGAAATAATTAATAATTAAATTTTTGAATTTATTAACGATTAAGTTTAAAATTATTAATGAATGAGTTTGAAAAATTAATAATTAAGATTTGAAATTATTGAAATTTTGATGAGATCGAATTTTAAATTAAATTGAATTGAATATCTTTATTAAGAAAAACTGAATTTTTGAATAAGTGAAAATAAGTTTTAACTAAGTTGAAATTGGAAGAAATATCTTTGATAAGAAATTGAATGCGCTTTATCGAAACAAATGAAATAATTGTAATTTAAAGAATTGGATTTGATAAGTGTAAATTGTAAATAAGTTGTAAATTTTGATAATGTAATCGAACTTAAACGTAACGAAATGAATTAGAAATTGAATTGAAATTGATTGATGTTAAATTAATCTAATGAATATCGAATGAAAGCGATAATTGATCTACATCGTTTTGAACGTAAATTTAGTTAAACAATTTTGGAATGAACTTATATACGAAATGCAATGAATATTGAAATTGTTAAATTGAAACTTTGAAATTGAAATATAGAAATGTTGAAATTGAAATTGGAAAGTTATGAAACGTAATTTTGGAAATTGATTTCAAAAGACTAACGAATTGTCGATTTACGAATTCAAATTGAAATTGAAATGGTTTTGAAATATATTAACGACCAATCGGTGTTAAAATCACGAAAGGTTATTAAAGGAACCGGAGTCGGTTTGGGACATACTCACTGTCTAAACCGGAAACCACTTTAATAACTATACGCGAAGTGATGATCCAGAATGAAGTGGTTGGATTGGCGAACGTTGACGATTGAAGAAAGTGAACGATAATGGATAGCCTTGACACTTGTGTCAAATTTGAAATGACTAAAACAGGAGCTGTGCCGGGCCAATGGAGGATTAGCTACCTCAAGTGGACACACTTCTTCGTAAACTATTCTTTTACTTTGTGATCGATTGGTGCGCACCCTTGATTTTGGGAGTGTTGTCTCACGGTGTTGCGGGCGCTGCGGCGTTGCGTTCTCACCAGCCCGGATCAGGCGAACGGTAGTATCACTATCTTGGGTATAGCCTCATGTGCCTTGTCATACTTGTATTCCATTTATGCGCGACCACTACGATTTTGATTTGTACCTTTAGTATATGTATTGCCCTCTGGTGACTTCCGGTTTTGGGGAAACTACGGTCTTGTATATGCTTTTGGGAATAAAAATGTGTTAAGGGTGGAATGGGCCATGACTTAACACTATTTTGATATCTTTATTATTACTGATAGACATTATCTACTTATCGTACTCCACTATATATAGATAGTTTATCGGATCCTGAAAGATGCTTATTCCAATCATCTTTGAGTTATTGTTATTTCAAAATTTCTAACCCTATTATCTGTATAAGAATATATGTCCTGATTCGAGTGTTTGTTTGTGCATATGCTCGGATTAGACTGAGGATTGCTGCTGCTGTTTTTTGGAGCTGAAGACTTGAAGACTATCTTATCTTTATCAGTATTGTTCTTTCCATTTGGACATCTATGTTGTTGTATTTCCTTTATTTGAGACATTGTTGTATTTTCTTAGTAGCTTCATGAACTACTATTATGACATTGTTGTAATTCCGCTGCACTATTCTGTTATGTTATTTTCTGTGATTCTGTGATGATTCTCATTTATATACTTATACTCCATTTATGATTCGTGTTTTGTACTATTTAAGTTGACATGTGTGGATTATTGTCAATTTAAATGGTCCAAATATACGGGTTGTTACAGCCGAAGATCCAAAATCCATGTCGATCATACCCCTAGTTTGCAAGATTACACAAACTATAAATGCTTAATGTTATGCTAAACATTTTGTACAGAAGTCTGTAGTATTTTTCCATAGTACTGCCCTTGTCCCAACAAGTTTCCTCATCCAAATGACTTGGAAAGCAGCTCCTACATACAACCTTCTGAATGTCAGTATTACATTTATGAAGTAAAGACTTTTCCATTACTATATGGGGTATTAAGTAGATTACATTAGTTCTGTGGTCAACAAAGCATTGCATGCAACTTTCTTATGCTTAGCATTTTATTAATGAAATTTAGTCAAGCAAACTATACTGATATATAATGAAGTGCTATAGTTGAATTATTTTTTATAACAATAAGAAAATACAGAAAGAAATACTTTAATTTTAGTAAGGTATAAGGCAAAAGCTTCTAAATGTCATCATAATGGAAATACTGAGGACCGTTTGTGAAAAATGCAACTATTTTTCCACCTCCCTCATCATAGTGATAAAATAACTGTTGAATTTATGCGATTCATATATGTGTTTGATGTGAAGATTCGGTAGAGCTATGCATTGGAAAGCATTGGAGTTGGTTGGAGGAAGAAGAGTTGTCAAAAGAGGTGGAGTTCCTACATGCTGTAACCTGAAACATACTGCAGACGTCTGACCTACCTAGGTCAGACATCTGACCCTGTTTCAGAATGTTTCCTGAAACATTCTGCAGACATCTGACTCCTCTGGTCAGACGTCTGAGGCGACGAAAGTTATTCTTCCAGTTCCGAATTCTGAAGGGCAATTTTGTAAATTCCGGAGCTTGGTTCTCTAAACTGATGGTGCGGATTCTTTTGACGTAGATGGATGATCTAGATCATTTAGGTCATCTATATATTGTCTCCTAATCATCTTCCAAATTAAGAGATTAGGTTTTAATCAGATTTCCAATAATTGTAATTAATAGAAACCCTAACGAAATCAAATTGGGGGTTTTCTATTTTGAGTGCTATATTATTAATCTCTTCAATTGAGTAATTGATTAGAGAGAGTCTCCACCTATTGTATCTCTCTAATCATTGTATTGGCTTGTAATCTCTGGTGATAATAATAAAAGGGTTATTGGGTCTCCGTGGACGTAGGATCTTTAGATCCGAACTACGTTAAATCTTTTGTGTCTCTTGTTTTTCATATTGTTGATTGTGTTCTCATAATTGACATTTTAAGTTGCATTGGTATTCAAATAGACAATACTAGGTCTTGATTTGAAATCGCTTCCGCAGCACACCGTGGTGTTGAATTGTTATTAATCACCAATTTTTCACTACAGTTTGGTATCAGAGCTGGTGTTATTGTTCCGTTTGGATATTAATGGCTACTTCAAGTAAATCTATTGGTAGATCTGGGGTCAATTATGGACTTACTCGTTTTGATGGAAAGGGAGACTTTGGAACTTGGAAGATGAAGATGGAGGCCGTATTAAAGAAGGAGAAGACTTTTAAGATAGTTTCTGCGCCTGAGAAGCTGAAAAAGTTAGATAGTGAAACTTTAGAAGAGATGGAAGATGAAGCCCTAACTACCATCCAGCTAAGTCTTTCAAATGAGGTTCTTAGAGAATTTTCTCAAAAGAAAACGGCAAAGGAATTATGGGATGCATTATCTGATGCATATCAGGACAAGTATCTCACTAACAGAATAATTCTGCAACAACAACTCTATTCATACAAGATGAAGCCTGGAGCTGATCTCATGGGGCATGTGGATGCCCTAACCACCTTAGTAATGAATTTGAAGGAAGCAGAAGTTGAAATTACAGATGAGGCTCAAGCGGTAATCCTTTTATGTTCCTTGCCTAAGGAGTACACTACTTTTGTTAATTCTATGATTTATGGTCGTAGTAAAATTAGCCTATCTGATGTTAAAGCTGGACTTCATAATGAAGTGTTGAGGGGTAGATTAGCAAGCACTAGTTTAGACAGTGATACGAAGGGCTTATCTGTTCAGAGAGGTAGAAGCCAAAGCAAGTCAAAATATGGTGGAGGTCGAAATAAATCAAGGTCTCAGTTTAGGGGGCCTAATAAATTGACTTGCAATTATTGTAAAAGGCCAAGGCACTTTGTAGCAACTTGTCCCAAGCTTGAAGGTAGAAGAAGAGACCCAAAGCAAGCTTCAGCATCTACCGCTGAGAAGTCAGATACAGAGAGTGATACCGATGTGTTTACAGCTTCTGGCTTTTCTGGGAAGAGCAACCTATGGCTGATCGATTCTGGCACATCCTATCATATGACACCTGATAGGAACTGTTTCTCCACTTACCGTGAGATTGATGGAGGAGAAGTTCTGATGGGCAATGATGCTTCTTGCCATATGATTGGTGTTGGTAGTGTGAAAGTTAGAATGTTTGACGGTGTTATTCGTACTATTACAGATGTTAGACATGTACCTGATTTGAGAAGAAGTTTGATATCTATTGGGGCTCTGAGTAGGCTTGGTTTGAAGATTTTAGTTGAAGGAGAGAAGGTGAAAATATCAAAGGGTTCTATGATAGTTATGAAAGGAGAAAGGGCAGGAAATCTTTATCTTTTGAAGGGCACTACTGTAGTTGGCGAATCAGCATCTGTTACTTCTGTTGATTTGGACTCTTCCAGATTATGGCATTTATGGATGGGTCACATTGGTGAGCGCAGCATGGATGAGTTGAGAAACCGAGGTTTGATTGATGGTGTTCATCATTCAAAGCTTGGCTTTTGCGAAGAGTGTGTTCTTGGGAAGCAAACGAAGATTTCTTTTGGTACTGGAGAGCATAAGGCAAAGGCTATCTTAGAGTATGTTCACACAGATGTTTGGGGACCTTCCCCTTGCCCCTCCTTAGGTGGAGCTAGGTATTTCGTTTCATTTATAGATGATTTCTATAATGACCCATAATTTAATCACTTTGAACATGAATAGTTAATATTTTTTAAATGATTAAATAATGGATTTTATATCTAGAAGTATTAACCCTGCCTAATAAAACAGAATAGTATAATTACTTGCCTAATAAAACAAGAGAGAATTATTAACCTTGCCTAATAAAACAGAATAGTATAATTACTTGTCTAATAAAACAAGAAAGAATTATTAACCTAGCCTAATAAAACAGAATAGTATAATTACTTGCCTAATAAAACAAAATAGCATAATGATTATTATATTCCATGCGGATGGTTGCCATTGGACCAAAATCTGATCGAATCAGGTTATGCCATGCAGATGGTTACCATTGGACCAAAATCTGGTCGAATCAGGTTATGCCATGCGGATGGTTGCCATTGGACCAAAATCTGGTCGAATCAGGTTAGGCCATAGTTGATAAGGAGAATCCCTATTGGACCAAATTGTGGTCAAATCAAATTAAGCCACAAGGATGTTTTCTATTGGACCAAAATGTGGTCGAATCAAATTAGGCCATATGGCTGGTTTCTATTGGACCAAAATCTGGTCGAATCAGGTTAGGCTGTAGGAAATGACTAAAGTACCCTTCTCTTCACCTATAAATAGCCAAGTCCATATCTCATTTTAATTCATTCACAAACAAAAGAAAAGAACTAAAATTCATTATCAAAGGTGAAGTATTCCAAGTCTCCATCAAAGCAAATAGGAAGTGAGTATATTCCTTGCTTTTATAGTTTAGCAAGTATAACTTATTCTATGAGTATATTCCTTGCTTTTATAGTTTAGCAAGTATAACTTATCTGTGAGTATATGCCTTGCTTTTATAGTTTAGCGAGTATAAATTATTCTGTGAGTATATTCCTTGCTTTTATAGTTTAGCAAGTATAACTTATTCTGTGAGTATATTCCTTGCTTTTATAGTTTAGCAAGTATAACTTATTCTGTGAGTATATTCCTTGCTTTTATAGTTTAGCAAGTATAACTTATTCTATGAGTATATGCCTTGCTTTTATAGTTTAGCAAGTATAACTTATTCTGTGAGTATAATTTAATTATTTTACAGTCAATGTAATCTTAATCTCTTTTCTTTGACTCATTCACATTTTAACAAATGTTGTGTTAACTATTGATTGTAAATGGTTAATAATAATGAGTCTGTTATTATTCTTGTTTGGTTGTTTGATTTGTGTTCGGCCAGTTTATGAGCAATAACTTTGATGTTTAGTTAAAGGGAACTTACACCACCTTTTAACTTAGGATTGACATTTAGTGACTTTTTGGTTAAAAGGAAATAACAACCCTTTTAGCTATCTCATTTGATTAAGAGGGAGCTTCACCCCTCTTGGTCGTCTTCTCCTTTAAAGATGATGGGTTTAAGTTATAATTTGAATGGAAGTTTTAAATCTTTATTTAAAGTATTTGAAAGGAGCTTCAAAATTTATATAATGATTTAAATGGGTTATTTATGGAAAGTAAGTAGTCCTATACTTGGCACTAAAAGCCGATGAGTAGATTGATCCTCTATCTGTGAGATCTGGAACCGAAGTGTCTAAGCAAGGCTAGGAGCAACCAGTGCCCTGACTTACCTGGCTTTGTTTCTGGGCGAGGGGTAGGGTAAGTTGAGAATATCGGAAACGTGACAAGTGTAGGAGATTTGATTTCCATAAATGATCTTTATAATTATAATGGAAAACATTCACATTTCTTATATACGATTGTTTTTGACCCATCTAAGTATGCTTTTGAAATATGAAATCCTCCCAAATGTTTTGTGAATATACTTATATCGATGAGATAAGTATATGGATATTTTCCAAGAATTGAAAAGGTATAAGTTTTAATTTCCTTTTACGATTGTTTTGTTATCCCCGATAGTTGATATCTTGACTATCAATTTCGATACCCTTCTTCCTTTTGTTTTTGTTTCGTCAATCTAAGACGGTTTGTTGCTCATTTAGAGCATTGATATCCTTTATCGGAAATGACTAAATAAAGAGCGAGTGGGGGCCAAGCTATGTGGGGTTGCTCCCATTAGGGTATTTTCACATCTACTCTAGATTGGTTTCGGTTGTATGCGCACGGAGATGTGAAATACTCGGATACTCGGTAAGGTTGGCGGGGTCCGGCTTGGAGGTTTCCGAGAGCCATCGTAGTTCTCAAATATATTTTCTAGAGGTATACTTTCGATAAGGGGGGCGCACCCTCCTAGTCATTGTTGGAAAAATTCCTTTTCCTTATTTTTGATTCAAAACTTTAGATTGATTCTTTCTTAATTTCATCGGGAAGCGTCTTGCGCTCTTCGCGATGTTTAATTATCTGCATCTATTCTTTTATACTTGGATGTCGTCCTTGTGAGGGAAAAAACCCATTCTGCATATTTGCGATGTGGTCTCACTAGTTACTTTGTGTGTTCTATTTTTGGAGTTTACTCATACCGGACTTATTGTCTGACTCGAATTGTTTGTTTTCCCTAAACGTTCGGGTACTCATTTATATTTGAGTAGTCCGGAAATGACAGGTTTCTTTGGGCTCTTTTGAAAATGGTGGATGAGCAGGAGGCTCCTTATCTATCTAGCTATTTATTTCCGCTGTTATGAGATGTTGGCTCTATGTATGTATATCTAAAGGCAGGTTGTTATAACTGCCTAGACTGACAGTAGTACTTTTGTTGTAACTCTGATAACTCCATGTTTTGGAGTAACCTTATGTACTGTCTTATTTTTATGTTATATTTAACCGTTCTGTTGTGAGATTATTGTTCCTTTCTTATATTTTACCCCATGACAACTCGTCTTTTGGATACTTGGGCAACGGCACATGAATACCATGGATGTATTAAGTGTCGTTCTCAAGGGTCAGAAAGGTGGGTCGTCACAGTTGGTATCAGAGCTTTGGTTGAGCGAACACCTTAGCCTGATTGGGGTACAACTCATTAGAGATAGGGTAAGTGATGCCCTGGAATGAGTTAATCTTCAGAGAACGTATTTGTAATTTTTATAATAATAATATTTATCCTCTAAAATCTAGTTTTAGATCCTTTGGTGTTATTTCCTTTAAAAAAATTAATCCTATTATTGTATTCTAAAGATACCTGTTATTTTTTCAGATAATAGAAAATGAATACAAGAAGAGGAGGAAGGAGAGGATCTGGAACTAGCACGATTACCAATGGTAGGGTACCTAGAAATGCTACCATGTCAGTTGTAGATCCGGTAGAGGAAATGCTAGTGCAAGTTCAGACTCCTATCAACTTTGCAGCTTTGTGTAAGAACTTTACCACTTTGGGCGGGAAACCATTCTATGGGACTGAAGATATTCTTAGAGTGTAGATGTGGCTTCGAACTTGTGAAAGAATATTTGGAGATCTTTGGTTGGAGGATGCGGAGAAACGGCTGTTGGCATCACGACAACTTCAAAAGTCAGCGATGGATTGGTGGGATTCAGAAACAACTAGTACTCAGGAGTGGGAGTTTTCTTAGTCCCGGTTCAAGGAAGTTTTTGAAGCACAGTTTATTCTAGAAGCCGGGAAAACTCAGTTGTTTAGAAGTTTCATTGACTTAAAGCAGGGTGATATGACTGTGTCGTAGTACGAGCATAAGTTCAATGCTTTGTCCCGTTTTGGACTTGGATTGATAGACACACCGCTCAAGAAAAATGAAATGTTTGTGAATGGAATGCGACCAGAGTTCCATTGTGAAATGACCAATCATCTTATGGGTACGTTCACCAACATTATTAGCATGGCTTTGAGGTTTGAGGCTCTTGATATTAAGGAAGGAGTCCAGAAGGGTGTAGTACCAGCAATAAGTGCCAAGCCTTTATTAGTTATACCAATTGAAGGAAAGCCAAACTTCAAGCGTAAGGGAAAGAAGCAGGGTGTAGGGAAGAAACCCGAAGATGGCGCTCTAGCACAGAAGAAGCAGACCAACTTGGCCAACATTCTTTGTTTCAAGTGCAATAAGATGGGCCACTTTGCAAATCATTGCCCAATTGCCACATGTTTTAATTGTGGCCAGCCAGGACATATGAAGAATGAGTGCCCTTTTCCTAAAAAGGGATCTCAAGGACAGACTTTTACCATTAAAGTGATACCATCCACTTCTTCAGATTGAAAAGGGAAGCAAGTGTTACAAGGTACATTATCCATCTATGATATTCCTATAAGGGTGCTATTTGATACAGGAGCTTCCCATAGTTTTATTACTTATGATCTAATGGACAAACTAAACATTAAATATGTTATCATAAGTAATCCTCTTTGTGTGTCAAACCCAATTGGAGGTCCGACAAATCTTGACACTGTGTGTCTAAATGTACCTACTTCTTATCGAAATCATCTCTTTCCTTTTGACTTGTTTGTTCTTGGGTTTATGGGTTTTGGAGTGTTGCTGGGAATGGATTGGTTATCTAAGTTTAAAGCTATCTTGGATTGTGGTAGAAGGCTCGTTAGAGTTAGTGATGTAGGAGATGTTGGTGTTGATATTAGTTGTGAAGAGCCTAAGAAGTTACTGAGCAATTTTCTCTATTCACTCGAAGTGGCTAAAGCGGAGCTAGGAGATGTGCCAGTTGTTCGAGATTTCACAGATATTTTTGACGAGGTGCAAGGTTTACCTCCTCATCGTGAAGTCGAGTTCTGTATTGATTTGGTTCTGGGAACTAGACCTATTGTACAACCCTTATGAAGGATGGCTCCAAAAGAGAAGAGGGAGTTAGAAAAGCAGACTTATGATTTGTTGCAGAAGGGCTTGATCTAACGTAGTACCTCGAGTTGGGGATCGCCAGTCGTCTTTGTTACAAAGGCGGACGGTTCTCTAAGGTTATGCGTAGACTATCGGGAGTTGAACAAAAGGACTATCAAGAATAAATATCCTTTGCCAAGGATCAACGGTATGTTTGACCAACTCCACGGTGCTCGGATATTTTCTCAATTAGATCTTGCCACCGGTTTCCACCAATTAAGAGTGGCAGAGGAGAGTGTTCTCTTAACAGCTTTTCGAACTCCTGAAAATTTCTACGAGTGGTTAGTTATGCCGTTTGGATTGACTAACGCACCCGCTTATTTTGTGGACTTAATGAATCGAGTATTTCGAGACATTCTTAATAAATTTGTTCTCGTCTTTATTGATGACATTCTTATCTACTCCAAGACAGAGGAGGAACACAAATATCATCTCTGTGTCGTACTCGATACCATAAGAAGCCATGTGTTGAAGGCTAAGTTTTCCAAGTGCCATTTCTGGAAATGCGAAGTTAGGTTTCTAGGGCATGTTATTTCGGGAGAAGGCATATCGGTGGACCCAGCTAAAGTTGTAGTGGTTCAAGACTGGAAGAAACCCAAAAGTGCGACGGAAGTTAGAAGTTTCTTGGGATTGGCTGGTTTTTACCGTAGGTTTATCAAGGACTTCTCGAAGATTGCTTTCCATCTGACGAAGTTAACAAAGAAAGATGTTAAGTTTGTTTGGACTTCTAAGTGTGATCAAGCATTCAACGAATTGAAAGAGAAGTTGACTAGCATTCCTGTATTAACCATTCCAAATGGGAGCGAAGGTTTAACCGTGTATATAGATGCTTGTGGAACCGGATTGGGAGCAGTTCTAATGCAGCATGGGAAAGTTATTGCCTATGCGAGTCGACAGCTAAAGCCGCATGAGAAAAATTATGCTACACACGATTTGGAGCTTTTAGTTGTTGTCTTCGCACTAAAGATGTGGAGGCATTATTTTTTGGGTGAAAGGTTCGAATTATACACGGACCACAAATCCTTAAAATAACTTTGTACCCAGAAAGATTTGAATTTGAGGCAGCAGAGATGGCTGGAGTTTCTCACCTCTTATGACCTAGAGGTTCTTTATACCCCTGGAAAAGCAAATGTTGTTGCCGATGCATTGATTAGGAATGTAGCAATGGTTGCAAATTTAGAAGTTAAGCAAGTATTGTTAGAGAGAATTGTATCCAGTCAAGAGGCAGATCCTATTTGAGCTCGACTTAAGAAGGATGTTAAAGAAGGTGTTGTTTCTAGCTTTGAGATTGATCTCCGGGGCATATTGAAAATGAATGGGCGTATTTGTGTTCCAGACTTTGATGGACTTAGGCAAGAAGTGTTAGCCGAATGCCACCATTCAAAGTTATCTTTTCATTTAGGAGTGACCAAGATGTTCAAAGATATGAAGAGGGTATTCTGGTGGAAGGGGATGAAGCGAGATATTTCAATCTTTGTGAGTCGTTGTGCAAACTGCCAGTAGATTAAGAGTGACCAGTAGAAGACAGCTGGATTGCTTCAACCACTTGAGATCCCAAAGTGGAAGTGGGAGCAGATCTCTATGGACTTTATTGATGGGCTTCCTACGTCAAGAAGAGGTAACGATGGCATTTGGGTTATAGTCGATCGACTAACCAAGAGTGCCCATTTCATTCCTGTTAAGCTGACTAGGACTGCTACGAGTCTGGTGAGTTTGTATGTGAAGGAGATTGTGAGACTCCATGGGATTCCTCGTAGTATTGTAAGTGACCGAGACTAGATATTCACTAGTAGGTTCTGGGAGGGACTGCAGAATGCTTTAGGGACTGAGCTAAGTCTAAGTACAACATACCATCCCCAAACAGATGGGCAGACGGAGAGAGTGAACCGGATCTTGGAAGATTTATTGCGAGCATGCATTCTAGACTTCAGGGGTTCTATGGAAGATCATTTACCCTTAGTTGAATTCACTTATAACAACAGCTATCAAGCCAGCATTGGTATGGCCCCTTTCGAAGCTCTTTATGGTCGTCCATGTCGTTCTCCTTCGTGTTGGGTTGAATCTGGAGATAGACTTGTTCTTGGACCCGACATAATCTTAGAAGCCAATGAGAAGGTAGCTGATATTCGAAGAAAGATGAAGGAAGCGCAAGATCGGAAAAAGTGTTATGCAGATCAAAGGCGTAGGGATCTAGAGTTCTTAGTCGGGGACTTGGTATTTGTAAAAGTCTCTCCTTTGAGAAGTGTCGTGAGGTTTGGAAAGATAGGGAAATTAGCCTCTCGATATATTGGTCCTTTTCCCATACTGGACCGAATTGGTAAACTTGCATATAAAGTGGAGTTACTAGATCGACTATCAGATGTGAACAACGTATTTCACATATCTCATTTACGTAAGTATGTACACGACCCTTCGATGATAGTAGAACCGGGACAACAAGTTGATTTGGAGGTTCAGCCTAACCTAACTATTCTTAGGCGGCCAATTCGTATTGTCGCCCGAGATATAAAGCGATTAAGGAAGAAGGTTGTGAATCTTGTTAAGGTTCAGTGGAGTGGAGATGTTAGAGATTGTACTTGGGAAACTGAGGACTATATTAGGGATTCTTATCCCGAGTTGATGTAGTTGTTGTTTGTATTTTGTTGTTTCTTTTTAGTGTACTCACCAGTTGTGTTAAGGTCACTTTACTTGTATCTTTTTGTGGTATATATGATATCATTTGGGTTCTTTGATATCTTGAGTTTATCCGATTAATTTCGAGGACAAAATTTCCTTTAAGGAAGGGAGGATGTAACGACCCATAATTTAACCACTTTGAACATGAATAGTTAATATGTTTTTAAATGATTAAATAATGGATTTTATATCTAGAAGTATTAACCCTGCCTAATAAAACAGAATAGTATAATTACTTGCCTAATAAAACAAGAGAGAATTATTAACCTTGCCTAATAAAACAGAATAGTATAATTACTTGTCTAATAAAACAAGAAAGAATTATTAACCTAGCCTAATAAAACATAATAGTATAATTACTTGCCTAATAAAACAAAATAGCATAATGATTATTATATTCCATGCGGATGGTTGCCATTGGACCAAAATCTGATCGAATCAGGTTATGTCATGCAGATGGTTGCCATTGGACCAAAATCTGGTCGAATCAGGTTATGTCATGCGGATGGTTGCCATTGGACCAAAATCTGGTCGAATCAGGTTAGGCCATAGTTGATAAGGAGAATCCCTATTGGACCAAATTGTGGTCAAATCAAATTAAGCCACAAGGATGTTTTCTATTGGACCAAAATGTGGTCGAATCAAATTAGGCCATATGGCTGGTTTCTATTGGACCAAAATCTGGTCGAATCAGGTTAGGCTGTAGGAAATGACTAAAGTACCCTTCTCTTCACCTATAAATAGCCAAGTCCATATCTCATTTTAATTCATTCACAAACAAAAGAAAAGAACTAAAATTCATTATCAAAGGTGAAGTATTCCAAGTCTCCATCAAAGCAAATAGGAAGTGAGTATATTCCTTGCTTTTATAGTTTAGCAAGTACAACTTATTCTGTGAGTATATTCCTTGCTTTTATAGTTTAGCAAGTATAACTTATTATGTGAGTATATGCCTTGCTTTTATAGTTTAGCGAGTATAAATTATTCTGTGAGTATATTCCTTGCTTTTATAGTTTAGCAAGTATAACTTATTCTGTGAGTATATTCCTTGCTTTTATAGTTTAGCAAGTATAACTTATTCTGTGAGTATATGCCTTGCTTTTATAGTTTAGCAAGTATAACTTATTCTGTGAGTATATTCCTTGCTTTCATAGTTTAGCGAGTATAACTTATTCTGTGAGTATATTCCTTGCTTTTATAGTTTAGCAAGTATAACTTATTCTGTGAGTATATTCCTTGCTTTTATAGTTTAGCAAGTATAACTTATTCTGTGAGTATATGCCTTGCTTTTATAGTTTAGCAAGTATAACTTATTCTGTGAGTATATTCCTTGCTTTCATAGTTTAGTGAGTATAACTTATTCTGTGAGTATATTCTTTGCTTTCATAGTTTAGCGAGTATAACTTATTCTGTGAGTATAATTTAATTATTTTAGAGTCAGTGTAATCTTAATCTCTTTTCTTTGACTCATTCACATTTTAACAAATGTTGTGTTAACTATTGATTGTAAATGGTTAATAATAATGAGTCTGTTAATATTCTTGTTTGGTTGTTTGATTTGTGCTCGGCCAGTTTATGAGCAATAACTTTGATGTTTAGTTAAAGGGAACTTATACCACCTTTTAACTTAGGATTGACATTTAGTGACTTTTTGGTTAAAAGGAAATAACACCCCTTTTAGCTATCTCATTTGATTAAGAGGGAGCTTCACCCCTCTTGGTTGTATTCTCGTTTAAAGATGATGGGTTTAAGTTATGATTTGAATGGAAGTTTTAAATCTTTATTTAAAGTATTTTAAAGGAGCTTCAAATTTTATATAATGATTTAAATGGGTTATTTATGGAAAGTAAGTAGTCCTATACTTGGCACGAAAAGCCGATGAGTAGATTGATCCTCTATCTGTGAGATCTGGAACAGAAGTGTCTAGGCAAGGCTAGGAGCAACCAGTGCCCTGACTTACCTGGCTTTGTTTCCGGGCGAGGGGTAGGGTAAGTTGAGAATATCGGAAACGTGACAAGTGTAGGATATTTGATTTCCATAAATGATCTTTATAATTATAATGGAAAACATTCACATTTCTTATATACGATTGTTTTTGACCCATCTAAGTATGCTTTTGAAATATGAAATCCTCCCAAATGTTTTGTGAATATACTTATATCGATGAGATAAGTATATGGATATTTTCCAATAATTGAAAAGGTATAAGTTTTAATTTCCATATACGATTGTTTTGTTATCCCCGATAGTTGATATCTTGACTATCAATTTCGATACCCTTCTTCCTTTTGTTTTTGTTTCGTCAATCTAAGACGATTTGTTGCTCATTTAGAGCATTGATATCCTTTATCGGAAATGACTAAATAAAGAGCGAGTGGAGGCCAAGCTATGTGGGGTTGCTCCCATTACGGTATTTTCACATCTACTCTAGATTGGTTTTGGTTGTATGCGCACGGAGATGTGAAATACTCGGATACTCGGTAAGGTTGGTGGGGTCCGGCTTGGAGGTTTCCGAGAGCCATCGTAGTTCTCAAGTATATTTTCTAGAGGTATACTTTCGATAAGGGGGCGCACCCTCCTAGTCATTGTTGGAAAAATTCCTTTTCCTTATTTTTGATTCAAAACTTTAGATTGATTCTTTCTTAATTTCATCGGGAAGTGTCTTGCGCTCTTCGCGATGTTTAATTATCTGCATCTATTCTTTTATACTTGGATGTTGTCCTTGTGAGGGAAAAACTCATTCTGCATTTTTGCGATGTGGTCTCACTAGTTACTTTGTGTGTTCTATTTTTGGAGTTTACTCATACCGGACTTATTGTCTGACCCGAATTGTTTGTTTTCCCTAAACGTTCGGGTACTCATTTATATTTGAGTAGTCCAGAAATGACAGGTTTCTTTAGGCTCTTTTGAAAATGGTGGATGAGCAGGAGGCTCCTTATCTATCTAGCTATTTATTTCCGCTATTATGAGATGTTGGCTCTATGTATGTATATTTAATGGCAGGTTGTTATAACTGCCTAGACTGACAGTAGTACTTTTGTTGTAACTCTGATAACTCCATGTTGGGGAGTAACATTATGTACTGTCTTATTTTTATGTTATATTTAACCGTTCCGTTGTGAGATTATTGTTCCTTTCTTATATTTTACCCCATGACAACTCGTCTTTCAGATACTTGGGCAACGGCACATGAATACCATGGATGTATTCAAGGGTCAGAAAGGTGGGTCGTCACAATTTCTCTCGTAAAGTTTGGGTATATTTTCTACTGTCGAAGAGTGAAACTTTTGATAGGTTTCGAAAGTGGAAATCTACAGTTGAGAAGAAGTCAGGAAAGAAATTGAAAGTTCTCCGTTCAGATAACGGCGGTGAATTTGTATCACAAGAATTCATCGATTATTGTGAGTCTGAAGGTATCAAGAGGCATTACACCACACCCGGTGACCCTCAGTCCAATGGAGTTGCTGAAAGAATGAATCGGACGTTATTGGAGAGAACTCGTTGCCTCAGATTGACTGCAAAGTTGAAAAAGGGATTTTGGGCAGAAGCTTTATCTATGGCGGCTTTCCTCATCAACCGCACACCTTCTATCGCCATAGACATGAAGATCCCAGAAGAAGTATGGAAAGGAGAGCCTGTTAGCTATTCATTCCTCAAAGTGTTTGGTTGTCCAGCTTATGTACATAAGAGCAGAGGGAAGCTGGAACCTAGAGCTCGCAAGTGTATCTTTCTAGGTTATAGAAGAGGAGTGAAGGGATATAGATTGTGGTGTCCTATTAGCAGGAAGATTGTTACCAGCAGGCATGTGACTTTTGATGAGAAGGCTATGTTGAAGGTGGAGTCTTCCTTATCAGATGACAATGAGAGGACAAATGAAGAATACCAAACACAAAGTAAGTCATCTACTGTTCCTTTTCATAGAAGTTCTGAAGGTGTTTCCGATGACACCGTGGTTGATGAGGAAAGTACAGAGATTAGTATAGAGGATCAGACTCAAGGTGGAGCTAGTTCAGAGATCAGACCTATTAGACAGAAGAAGAAGCCTAATTGGCTTAATGATTTTGTTGGATTGAGCATCGAAGACATTGACTTTGATGACATGGCAACATATGCTTTGAATGTTGTCCATGACGAACCCAGAGATTATAGAGATGCTATTGCTTCAGTTGATAGTTCCAGTTGGTTAGTTGCTATGGAAGAGGAGATTGAATCTTTGCAGAAAAATCATACTTGGGATTTGGTGCCTCTTCCCACCAACAAGAGAGCTATTGGTTGTAAGTGGATCTGTAGAGTAAAAGACGGCGGTAATGGAAATTTCAGATATAAAGCAAGGTTAGTAGCAAAGGGGTATGTTCAGAAGAAAGGAGTTGAGTATCATGACATTTTTGCTCCAGTTGTTATGCATACCTCCATTCGCATTCTATTGGCATTAGTGGCTCATTATGATATGGAGTTGGAGCAACTAGATGTCAAAACTGCATTCTTGCATGGTGATCTGGATGAAGAAATTTATTTACGGCAGCCGGAGGGGTTCATTGATAGTAGCAGGCCTGACTATGTTTGTAAACTTAACAGATCTCTATATGGACTAAAACAGTCACCTAGACTATGGTATAAGAGATTTGATAAGTTTATGCTTTCACAAGGATATTCTAGAAGCTTCAAAGACCAGTGTGTTTATTTCAAGAGATGTGATAATGATTTAATATATCTAGTGTTATATGTTAATGATATGTTAATTGCATCTCGGAGTATGGAAAGAATTTTGGAGTTGAAAACTGAACTTAGAAAGGAGTTTGATATGAAAGATTTGGGAAAAGCACAAAGAATATTGGGTATGGAAATTTGTAGAGATAAAAAGCGGAGAGAGTTGAGACTCACTCAGGCGCAATACATCGAGAAGGTCCTCACTCGATTTGGAATGGAGAAAGCCAAACCGGTTGGTACTCCATTAGGCTCTCATTTTAAATTGTCAAAAGACCAATCTCCCACATCGAAAGAAGATAAAAGGTATATGGATGATATACCTTATTCCAGTGCTATTGGTAGTCTTATGTATGACATGGTATGCACTAGACCAGATTTGGTCCATGCAGTGGGTGTTGTAAGTCGATATATGTCTAACCCAGGCAAGGAACATTGGCAAGCAGTAAAGTGGATACTTAGGTATCTTAGAGGCACTTCATCTGTTGGCTTGTTATATGGTGGAGTGGATGACGACATCTCACTTAGAGGATACTGTGATTCAGATTATGCTGGGGATAGAGATGCACGGAAGTCAGTGTCGGGCTATGTTTTTACACTTGGCATAGGCTCGATTTCATGGAGATTAAAGCTGCAATCTATTGTAGCTCTATCAACTACCAAGAAGAATTGATATCGATTGTTGAAGCAACTAAGGAGGGTTTATATTTACTTCAGTTGTTGGATGATCTTTTTATGGTGCAGAAGACCGTGGAGCTATTTTCAGACAGTCAGAGTGCAATTCATCTTGTTCATAATCAGGCTTATAGTTCACGAACGAAGCACATTGATGTTCGAGGTTTCTTTCTTATGCTGGAGGAAGAACGGAGTAAGATCAAGTTGTTGAAAGTGAATACTTCAGATAACCCCTCAGATATGATGACAAAGCCACTTCCTAAGGATAAGTTTGAGCATTGCTCAAACTTAATCCATTTGATTCCAGCTGCTTAGGCGCCATTGGGTACGAGATCCAATAACCCCTATGATACTTTGTTGATGAGACATACATATATTGAATCGAGGTGGAGTGTTGAATTTATGCGATTCATATATGTGTTTGATGTGAAGATTCGGTAGAGCTATGCATTGGAAAGCATTGGAGTTGGTTGGAGGAAGAAGAGTGGTCAAAAGAGGTGGAGTTCCTGCATGCTGTAACCTGAAACATACTGCAGACGTCTGACCTACCTAGGTCAGATGTCTGACCCTGTTTCGGAATGTTTCCTGAAACATTCTGCAGACGTCTGACCTCTCTGGTCAGACGTCTGAGGCGACGAAAGTTATTCTTCCAGTTCCGAATTCTGAAGGGCAATTTTGGAAATTCCGGAGCTTGGTTCTCTAAACTGATGGTGCGGATTATTTTGACGTAGATGGATGATCTAGATCATTTAGGTCATCTATATATTGTCTCCTAATCATCTTCCAAATTAAGAGATTAGGTTTTAATCAGATTTCCAATAATTTTAATTAATAGAAACCCTAACGAAATCAAATTGGGGGTTTTCTATTTTGAGTGCTCTATTATTAATCTCTTCAATTGAGTAATTGATTAGAGAGAGTCTCCACCTATTGTATCTCTCTAATCATTGTATTGGCTTGTAATCTCTAGCGATAATAATAAAAGGGTTATTGGGTCTCCGTGGACGTAGGATCTTCAGATCCGAACCACGTTAAATCTTCTGTGTCTCTTGTTTTTCATATTGTTGATTGTGTTCTCATAATTGATATTTTAAGTTACATTGGTATTCAAATAGACAATACTAGGTCTTGATTTGAAATCGCTTCCGCAGTGCACCGTGGTGTTGAATTGTTATCAATGACCAATTTTTCACTATAATAACAATCATAAATAATAATTATAATAAGCATTTTTAAAAATAACCATATAAAAAAACCAGCAGGACTATATCCTGGAAGGCTTCTCGTTTCATGTTATTTTCTATCTAGCTTATACTGACTTAGCATCCTACTCATATGCAGTGTGTGTGTGTGTTTATATATATATATATAGTGAGTATACAGTAAATAGAGAAAAAGGTTAAATTCATACTATAATGAAAAGAAAGTAAATTAGGTGAGTGAACTTAATTTTTTGAATATATTATTATTGCACAAATTTTTTGGTTAACCATATGTTATAATAAATCATTCTGGATAATTTGTTATTTGTTTTAATATTGTGTGTCATTATGATCTTTATGTATGTTTTATAGATTGATAATATATGATGTGATAGTAGGAGCCAACCAAGATTGTCAACCAAAAAACATAAAACTAAACAGATAGTAACAAAAAAACAAATAATACCATAAAATTTATATCTCTAAGTATTTCATCCAAAGGAAAAAATTCTTCTCCTATTTTAATAAACACGAATATTAGTTTAGAAAAAAAAAATGATTACATAAATGTAAGAAGGGAAAAAAACAAAAAAAAACAAAAAAAGAAAACAAGTATGGAATATTAGTTGGGTGCATTAAAAATGATTACCTAAAGGTTTTAAACTTAACTTAGTTTATAAAACTGTCATAGATAAAGCTTAAATGTGATTTTTTTAATGCTTGTATGAAAGAAGAAAATAACTTCATAACAAACAATCATTCATATTGACATGGAGAAGAGACAGGAGATGGAGGTGGCAAAATTGTTATATATGTAAACGGGGAAAAATGGTAGAAATGTTTGTTAGTTCAACATTAAAGGTGCTGCATGTTTGAATAAAAATATATTTCAAATTATACAAATTAAGTTATTTCAGAAACTATTTTACTGCAAAAATGTACCTTCCAGTAGAATAAAAATGTTTATCTAAGGACTCTCACTTGCCATAGCTACTATTTTAGTTTATGCTTGAAAGATGGAAGCGAGACAATATTAAGATAGAGTCACCAAATGTTGTTATACATATATCTATTCTATTCTATATATAAAAGAGAGTATGGAAAAAAACATTTATATTTTTTCTGATTAAGTCTAAGCTCAAATGCTCATTTTGTTGTTGATTTGTCTAAAATTTTACGATTAGCCCATCTGTAACGACCTTGAATTTTGAACAATTTAAATTGAGAATATTTAATTAATTTTAAATATTTGATGATGATTTGACTTGAATTTCAAATTATCAGAATAAATTGGCGATTAAATTTTTGAATTTAATCTACTGAAAATTGAATAAAATTTGAATCTTCAATTTTAAGCCGGTTAAAAATAATTTAAAGGCTTAGAAAATTCATATTGATAATACTGAAGATAATAGAAGTTTCAGAATTGAATTTGAAAGCGATTTGTTCAGTTTTGAAATTGTATCGTTTAAATTGAATTTAAAAATAGCCTTCCGAGGCACAATCTCGGAATTTGACGAAACCAGCTCCATTGGGTCCGTAATATTGAATTATTACCGGATTTAAAATTTCGTATTTATCAGAATTGTTGTGTGAACACACGACGTATAAACGCGTAAAGATTTAAATCGAATTCAATTTGAATTTCGGTAACAACCGGGGTTTTTGCATCGATTTGATATCATCGTTAAACGGTTTCTCTGCTAGCTAATTGCTTATAGGAGTTTCGATTCGAATTGGAATTTGTTTAATAAAAATTGTTGTTGGAATTTTTGAATCGGTTAAAACTCTTTTGAAAAAAAAAATACTGCCCTTATTTTCTTTGATACCGTGATAAATCCAAATCCGTTTCCCTTTACCCATTCATTCAAAACCCTAGAAACGAAATAACGAAAAGAAAATAAATGGAGGCCACGTTTATTCGTTCGTTCGCTCGAAATTAGGGCTTCGTCTTCCTCTTTTCTCGCGACTGCTCCGATGGCAAAGGTGAGTAATTTATGTTACTCACATCTTATTCGAACTGTTCGAATTCGTTTGCTTGTTTGTTTTCGTGGTCTTTGGCTTCGATTTGATTTCTTTGTTTGATGTTGATTTCGTATGTTCTTGTTGGCTTTCTGGCTCCGACCTCGGTCGCTTTGTTATGTGAAAATATGTGAGTCTCTCACTCACATCTAATTCCACTCGATTATACCTGATGCTCTTAATTTTGAATTTGAGCTGTTCAAATATTCTCGGCCATTACTGTGTTGATTTTCTTTGACTTCGCCATTTTTGATTTTTGTGAATTTCTCTGTTGACTTGGTTTTGGAAATCTCGGCTTTGACTTGTTTTAAAAAAAATTGTCTTTGAATTTGATATTACTGATTCTTTGACACTGTTTCAATTTATTGTGATTTTTATATCCCTGCTTGTTTCTCTGTGAATTTTTTTTTTGTTGGCTCGGCTTCAGTATGCTTTGATTCAAACCGACTTTTGTTGACTTGATTACAACTGATAATTAGCTTGTGATTTTTTTTGATGACCATGGCATTTACTTTGTAGCTGGCATTTGCATTGCATATTTCAGTAGCTCCTCTACTACTATATATATTTATTGATGCTGGCTCTAGTTTGCATTCTTCCATACTTCAGTCTGCATCGTTTTGTACTTGATTTATCTTGTAGTTCCACTTCTAGTTGGGTATGATGGCACTGTGGTTGGTCTTAACCACTGCTTGGATTTTGAACTGCATGTTTGGTCTTGTATCCATGTTTATAGCAGTTGCTGTTGGTTCACTTGGTAGCTTTTGTTGTTGTCCAGTTTGTATTGCACTATTTTGTATCACTGATTCATTTGAATCAGTGTTGTCCATGTTGTTTCATCCCTGTTATGTCTTCCATGTAGTTGCACTCCACTCCATGTTTGAATTCCTTACTGTCCATTTAAGTTTTTGCATACCTTGTAGTTGTTGAACTTGTCTGCATTGTACTTGAGTTGGTCTGCTTTGGGTCGCATTTCTGTAGTTCCATGCTGCATTTGGTAGCTCTGTGCTTTTTCGTTACACTGTTGGCATTGCCTTGTATTTTGTTATTCGTGATGTCTTGCGAAGTTGCCTTGTCACAAGTGCATTGTCCAGTTTTCAGGTTGTGGCATTGATTTACGTTAGTTCGTTTTGGGCTTGGTTCCATACTTCGGGAGTGTTCATAGTTAATTTAAAGTTGTTTTGTGATATTCATTCCTGTATACTTGACAGTTCTGTATTGTTTGATGTCTACATGCCATTGTTCGCAAGTCATGTACATGCGGGTCTGCATTGGTATTTAGTTGAAGCTCTTTTGGCACACTCTATATTGGTACATGCTCATTTTGTCTCTGTTCTTCATGTAGTGTCTGCATATGTGCACCACTGCTATTGTTGCACTATACTTCGAGTGGTGTAATAGGTTCATCATGCAGTTTGTATATGTGCATTTCATGTAGGCATTGGCTCTTGAGTTGTGTACACTGCATTGTCGCATTCCAGTGCATATTCTAGTCTGCACATCCACCTATGCTTGCATGTTGTTAGTTTGTCACTTGAACCTGTTCATGTTAGCACTGGATTCACTTGTGCACTTTTGACCATTTGTCTGTAGACTTCACTGTGTACACTTTGATTTTGTTTGTTGTCCAGTTGCACTGTTTCATGTTTTGCTGTGCACCTGAATGTATTTATGTAATTGATGTTTGATTGCAGTTACACTTCATTATTGCATTGTGAACACTGATCTGGTTCATCTCGATTTGTTGTGTACATGCCTTGATTTTGAATTTCACTGTGTACATGCACAGTTCATTGTGGCAGTGATCATTTTGAATTTTGATCAAGGCCATTTGTACTTGTGTTGAATCTGATTTTGATTTGACCTTGTGCACTCGAGTTGGCGAGGCAGTGCACATGTATATACATGTGTTCTGCAGCCACACCGCCTTGATTTTATTGGTATTTCTTTTGCTTTTGATGCGTAGATCTTTTGTGAAATTGTTTATGTTTCAAATTTGATATATTTGGAATCAGAATTTGATTTGGATTTTGATTTGATGATTTTTGTAGTTAATCGCCGTTTCGGCAATTCTGTTCTTTTCAAAATCATCTTCATTTTAAAGATCATTTTTAATTTCTCTGCTGATTTTTAAATTTGCTGATTTATTGTTTAACACTGTTAAGTGTTATAATTTTCGTTATCCGATTCCTTTGTTAAAAGGGTTGGATAGACGGGGATTATTTTGACTGTCGTCTATTTGATTATTATTGCCTCTATGCACTAATAACTGGTTTGAATTAGACTGACCTGTGTATTATTTTCTTTTGAATGTAATACTCGGGTCAAACCGAGTATTTTTACAGCTTGAAGATTTTCGAGCAGCGAAGTTAGAGAGAGAGGGTAAAACGCTCACTTCAGTAGTTCAGGAAAATTTGTATTTTAAGATATTCCGCTGTATTAATTTAATACATTGTATAAACTCTGATGTATGTAAAAGAAAATTTATAGTAATGAAAGATTATTATTATTCTGTGATTCTGTGGCTGATTCTGTTTAAACTCTATAAACTAAATAACAATCCGTCATTTTGAACGTTTCGAGTTGGTTTAACTACCGACTGGAGGCGGCAGAAAGGGGGAATGTTACAAAGTGCTTCGGGTACTCATTTATATTTGAGTAGTCTGGAAATGACAGGTTTCTTTGGGCTCTTTTGAAGATGGTGGGTGAGCAGGAGGCTCTTTATCTATCTAGCTATTTATTTCTGCTGTTATGAGATGTTGGCTCTATGTATGTATATTTAAAGGCAGGTTGTTATAATTGCCTAGACTGACAGTAGTACTTTTGTTGTAACTCTGATAACTCCATGTTGGGAGTAACCTTATGTACTATCTTATTTTTATGTTATATTTAACCATTCCGTTGTAAGATTATTGTTGTGTTCTTATATTTTACCCCATGACAACTCGTCTTTCAGATACTTGGGCAACGGCACATGAATACCATGGATGTATTAAGTGTCGTTCTCAGGGGTCAGAAAGGTGGGTCGTCACAGTTGGATTCGGGTCAAACAATAAGTCCGGTATGAGTAAACTCCAAAAATAGAACACACAAAGTAACTAGTGAGACCACATCGCAAAAATGCATAATGGGTTTTTCTCTCACAAGGACAACATCCAAGTATAAAAGAATGGATGCAGATAATTAAACATCGCGAAGAGCGCAAGATGCTTCCCGATGCAATTATGAAAGAATCAATCTAAATTTTGAATCAAAAATAAGGAAAAGGAATTTTTCCAACAATGACTAGGAGGGTGCGCCCCCCTTATCGAAAGTATACCTCTAGAAAATATACTTGAGAACTACGATGGCTCTCGGAAACCTCCAAGCCGGACCCCGCCAACCTTACCGAGTATCCGAGTATTTCACATCTCCGTGCGCATACAACCGAAACCAATCTAGAGTAGATTTGAAAATACCCTAATGAGAAATTAATTATCCATATGCATGGGCTGGGTAGAAAATAATTGTAGGATAACACCTTGTGATTTATTTCATGATTTGACTATAAGGTGTTTATTTGGTTCACTTCAATTAAATGAATTGTTTTGAAAATTGGTTTTCAAATTGAAATTTTATGAAATGTTTTCCCTTTAAATGGGAGCAAAGGTTTAACCGTGTATACAGATGCTTGTGGAACCGGATTGGGAGCAGTTCTGATGTAGCATGGGAAAGTTATTGCCTATGCGAGTCGACAGCTAAAGCCGCATGAGAAAAATTATGCTACACACGATTTGGAGCTTTTAGCTGTTGTCTTCGCACTAAAGATGTGGAGGCATTATCTTTTGGGTGAAAGGTTCGAATTATACACGGACCACAAATCCTTAAAATACCTTTTTACCCAGAAAGATTTGAATTTGAGGCAGCAGAGATGGCTGGAGTTTCTCGCCTCTTATAACCTAGAGATTCTTTATACCCCTGGAAAAGCAAATGTTGTTGCTGATGCATTAAGTAGGAATGTAGCAATGGTTGCAAATTTAGAAGTTAAGCCAGTATTGTTAGAGAGAATTGCATCCAGTCAAGAGGCAAATCCTATTTCAGCTCGACTTAAGAAGGATGTTAAAGAAGGTGTTGTTTCGAGCTTTGAGATTGATCTCCGGGGCATATTGAAAATGAATGGGCGTATTTGTGTTCCAGACATTGATGGACTTAGGCAAGAAGTGTTAGCCGAATGCCACCATTCAAAGTTATCTTTTCATCCAGGAGTGACCAAGATGTTCAAAGATATGAAGAGGGTATTCTGGTGGAAGGGGATGAAGCGAGATATTTCAATCTTTGTGAGTCGTTATGCAAACTGCCAGCAGATTAAGAGTGACCAGCAGAAGACAGCTGGATTGCTTCAACCACTTGAGATCCCAAAGTGGAAGTGGGAGCAGATCTCTATGGACTTTATTGATGGGCTTCCTAGGTCAAGAAGAGGTAACGATGGCATTTGGGTTATAGTCGATTGACTAACAAAGAGTGCCCATTTCATTCATGTTAAGCTGACTAGGACTGCTATGAGTTTGGCGAGTTTGTATGTGAAGGAGATTGTGAGACTCCATGGGATTCCTCGTAGTATTGTAAGTGACCGAGACCCGATATTCACTAGTAGGTTCTGGGAGGGACTGCAGAATGCTTTAGGGACTGAGTTAAGTCTAAGTACAGCATACCATCCCCAAACAGATGGGCAGACGGAGAGAGTGAACCAGATCTTGGAAGATTTATTGCGAGCATGCATTCTAGACTTTGGGGGTTCTTGGGAAGATCATTTACCCTTAGTCGAATTCACTTATAACAACAGCTATCAAGCAAGCATTGGTATGGCCCCTTTCTAAGCTCTTTATGGTCGTCCATGTCATTCTCCTTCGTGTTGGGTTGAATCTGGAGATAGACTTATTCTTGGACCTGACATAATTTTAGAAGCCAATGAGAAGGTAGCTGATATTCGAAGAAAGATGAAGGAAGCGCAAGACTGGCAAAAGTGTTATGCAGATCAAAGGCATAGGGATATAGAGTTCTTAGTCGGGGACTTGGTATTTGTAAAAGTCTCTCCTCTGAGAAGTGTCGTGAGGTTTGGGAAGACAGGTAAGTTAGCCCCTCGATAAATTGGCCCTTTTCCCATACTGGACCGGATTGGTAAACTTGCACATAAAGTGGAGTTACCAGATCGACTTTCAGATGTGCACAACGTATTTCACGTATCTCATATACGTAAGTATGTACACGACCCCTCGATGATAGTAGAACCGGGACAACAAGTTGATTTGGAGGTTCAGCCTAACCTAACCATTCTTAGGCGGCTTATTCGTATTGTCGCTCGAGATATAAAGCGATTAAGGAAGAAGGTTGTGAATCTTGTTAAGGTTCAGTGGAGTGGAGATGTTAGAGATTGTACTTGGGAAACTGAGGACTATATTAGGGATTCTTATCCCGAGTTGATGTAGTTGTTGTTGGGTAAAATATAAGAAAGGAACAATAATCTCATAACGGAACAGTGAAATATAACATAAAAATAAGACAGCGCATAAGGTTACTCCCAACATGGAGTTATCAGAGTTACAACAAAAGTACTACTATCAGTCTAGGCAGTTATAACAACCTGCCTTTAAATATACATACATAGAGCCAAATCTCATAACAGTGGAAATAAATAGCTAGATAGATAAGTAGTCTCCTGCTCATCCACCATCTTCAAAAGAGCCCAAAGAAACCTTTCATTTCCGGACTACTCAAATATAAATGAGTACCCGAACGTTTAGGGAAAACTAACAATTCGGGTCAGACAATAAGTCCGGTATGAGTAAACTCCAAAAGTAGAACACACAAAGTAACTAGTGAGACCACATCGCAAAAATGCAGAATGGTTTTTTCCCTCACAAGGACAACATCCAAGTATAAAAGAATGGATGCAAATAGTTAAACATCGCGAAGAGCGCAAGACGCTTCCCGATGAAATTAAGAAAGAATCAATCTAAAGTTTTGAATCAAAAATAAGGAAAAGGAATTTTTCCAACAATGACTAGGAGGGTGCGCCCCCCTTATCGAAAGTATACCTCTAGAAAATATACTTGAGAACTACGATGGCTCTCGGAAACCTCCAAGCCGGACCCCGCCAACCTTACCGAGTATCCGAGTATTTCATATTTCAAAATCGCTTTGGGATATAAAATGATTTGTTATGTTATCGATGATTTGGGTAACCCGTAACTAAAAAGTGGGCATATGTTTTTTGTATAGTCCGCTCTTGGAATAGAGGGATGTACTTATTTATCGATTGTATGAAGGCTGGGACCCAGTTGCCTTGTTTTTAGGAGAAACCTCTGTAGGTAATGATATTGTTGTTTCTCATCGGAGTTGCACAGCGGTAGATTTACAGTTTGTTTGTAGTATTTGATTTTGGGTTTGTATTAAAGCACACTAGTAGATTAAATTGATTACTTTGATAACTTGTAAAATTGAAAGTTGTATCCTATACATTTAGTAGTGTTGGATATTTATCAAATATGGTGTAATAAGTTGGTATTTTTCATTCGTAGTTTTAGAACGGATGGGTCTTTCGGCGATTTTGACTGGTCCGAAAACCTAGGTCGTCACAGTTGGTATATGGACTTGGCTATTTATAGATGAAGAGAAGGGTACTTTAGTCATTTCCTACAGCCTAACCTGATTCGACCAGATTTTGGTCCAATAGAAACCAGCCATATGGCCTAATTTGATTCGACCACATTTTGGTCCAATAAAAAACATCCTTGTGGCTTAATTTGATTCAACCACAATTTGGTCCAATAGGAATTCTCCTTATCAACTATGGCCTAACCTGATTCGACCAGATTTTGGTCCAATGGAAACCATCCGCATGGCATAACCTGATTCGACCAGATTTTGGTCCAATAGCAACCATCCGTATGACATAACCTGATTCGACCAGATTTTGGTCCAATGGCAACCATCCGTATGGAATATAATAATCATTTTGCTATTTTGTTTTATTAGGCAAGTAATTATACTATTCTGTTTTATTAGGCTAGGTTAATAATTCTTTCTTGTTTTATTAGGCAAGTAATTATACTATTCTGTTTTATTAGGCAAGGTTAATAATTCTCTCTTGTTTTATTAGGCAAGTAATTATACTATTCTGTTTTATTAGGCAGGGTTAATACTGCTAGACATAAAATCCATTATTTAATCATTTAAAAACATATTAACTATTCATGTTCAAAGTGATTAAATTATGGGTCGTTACATTCATACTCACAGAATAAGTTATACTCACTAAACTATAAAAGCAAGGAATATACTCATAGAATAAGTTATACTCGCTAAACTATAAAAGCAAGGAATATGCTTACAGAATAAGTTATACTCGCTAAACTATAAAAGCAAGGAATATACTCACAGAATAAGTTATACCCATTAAACTTATGAAAACAAGGAATATACTCATAGAATAAGTTATACCCATTAAACTTATGAAAACAAGGAATATACTCACAAAACTATGAAAACAAAGAATATATTCACTAAACTATGAAAACAAGGAATATACTCACATCCTATTTGCTTTGATGGAGACTTGGAATACTTCACCTTTGATAATTAATTTTAGTTCTTTTCTTTAGTTTCTGAATATAATTTAATTATTTTACAGTCAGTGTAATCTTAATCTCTTTTCTTTGACTCATTCACATTTTAAAAAAATGTTGTGTTAACTATTGATTGTAAATGGTTAATAATAATGAGTCTGTTATTATTCTTGTTTGGTTGTTTGATTTATGCTCGACCAGTTTATGAGCAATAACTTTAATGTTTAGTTAAAGGGACCTTACACCACCTTTTAACTTAGGATTGACATATGGTGACTTTTTGGTTAAAAGGAAATAACACCCCTTTTAGCTATCTCATTTGATTAAGAGGGAGCTTCACCCCTCTTGGTCGTATTCTCCTTTAAAGATGATGGGTTTAAGTTATGATTTGAATGGAAGTTTTAAATCTTTGTTTAAAGTATTTTAAAGGAGCTTTAAAAAATTTATAATGATTTAAATGGGTTATTTATGGAAATTAAGTAGTCCTATACTTGGCACTAAAAGCCGATGAGTAGATTGATCCTCTATCTGTGAGATCTAGAACCGAAGTGTCTAGGCAAGGCTAGGAGCAACCAGTGCCCTGACTTACCTGGCTTTGTTTCTGGGCGAGGGGTAGAGTAAGTCGAGAATATCAGAAACGTGACAAGTGTAGGAGATTTGATTTCCATAAATGATATTTATAATTATAATGGAAAACATTCACATTTCTTATATACAATTGTTTTTGACCCATCTAAGTATGCTTTTGAAATATTAAATCCTCCCAAATGTTTTGTGAATGTACTTATATCGATGAGATAAGTATATGGATATTTTCCAAGAATTGAAAAAGTATAAGATTTAATTTCCATATACGATCGTTTTGTTATCCTCGATAGTTGATATCTTGACTATCAATTTCGATACCCTTCTTCCTTTTGTTTTTGTTTCGTCAATCTAAGACGATTTGTTGCTCATTTAGAGCATTGATATCCTTTATCGGAAATGACTAAATAAAGAGCGAGTGGGGGCCAAGCTATGTGGGGTTGCTCCCTTTTGGGTATTTTCACATCTACTCTAAATTGGTTTCGGTTGTATGCGCACGGAGATGTGAAATACTCGAATACTCGGTAAGGTTGGCGGGGTCCGTCTTGGAGGTTTCCGAGAGCCATCGTAGTTCTCAGTATATTTTCTAGAGGTATACTTTCGATAAGGGGGGCGCACCCTCCTAGTCATTGTTGGAAAAATTCCTTTTCCTTATTTTTGATTCAAAACTTTAGATTGATTCTTTCTTAATTTCATGGGGAAGCGTCTTGCTCTCTTCGCGATGTTTAATTATCTGTTCGACTCGCTCCACTTCGCATCCATCACAGAACCACTGTTCGACTAACTGTGACAACCCACCTTTCTGACCCTTGAGAATGACACTTAATACATCCATGGTATTCATGTGCCGTTGCCCAAGTATCTAAAAGACGAGTTGTCATGGGGTAAAATATAAGAACACAACAATATTCTCACAACGGAACGGTTAAATATAACATAAAAATAAGACAGTACATAAGGTTACTCCCCAACATGGAGTTATCAGAGTTACAACAAAAGTACTACTGTCAGTCTAGGCAGTTCTAACAACCTGCCTTTAAATATACATACATAGAGCCAACATCTCATAACAGCGGAAATAAATAGCTAGATAGATAAGGAGCCTCCTGCTCATCCACCATCTTCAAAAGAGCCCAAAGAAACCTGTCATTTCCGAACTACTCAAATATAAATGAGTACCCGAACGTTTAGGGAAAACAAACAATTCGGGTCAGACAATAAGTCTGGTATGAGTAAACTCCACACAAAGTACCTAGTGAGACCACATCGCAAAAATGCAGAATGGGTTTTTCCCTCACAAGGACAACATCCAAGTATAAAAGAATGGATGAAGATAATTAAACATCGCGAAGAGTGCAAGACGCTTCCCAATAAAATTAAGAAAGAATCAATCTAAAGTTTTGAATCAAAAAAAAGGAAAAGGAATTTTTCCAACAATGACTAGGAGGGTGCGCCCCCCTTACCGAAAGTATACCTCTAGAAAATATACTTGAGAACTACGATGGCTCTCGGAAACCTCTAAGCCGGACCCCGCCAACCTTACCGAGTATCCGAGTATTTCACATCTCCGTGCGCATACAACCGAAACCAATTTAGAGTAGATGTGAAAATACCCTAATGGGAGCAACCCCACATAGCTTGGCCCCCACTCGCTCTTTATTTAGTCATTTCCGATAAAGGATATCAATGCTCTAATTGAGCAACAAATCGTCTTAGATTGACGAAACCAAAAACAAAAGGAAGAAAGGTATCGAAATTGATAGTCAAGGTATCAACTATCGGGGATAACAAAACGATCGTATATGGAAATAAAAACTTATACTTTTTCAATGCTTGGAAAATATCCATATACTTATCTCATAGATATAAGTATATTCACAAAACATTTGGGAGGATTTCATATTTCAAAAGCATACTTAGATGGGTCAAAAACAATTGTATATAAGAAATGTGAATGTTTTCCATTATAATTATAAAGATCATTTATGGAAATCAAATCTCCTAAACTTGTCACGTTTCCGATATTCTCGACTTACTCTACCCCTCGCCCAGAAACAAAGCCAGGTAAGTCAGGGCACTGGTTGCTCCTTGCCTTTATAGTTTAACGAGTATAACTTATTCTGTGAGTATATTCCTTGTTTTCATAGTTTAGTGGGTATAACTTATTCTGTGAGTATATTCCTTGCTTTTATAGTTTAGCGACCGCTAAACTATGAAAACAAAGAATATACTCACAGAATAAGTTATACCCACTAAACTATGAAAACAAGGAATATACTTACATCCTATTTGCTTTGATGGAGACTTGGAATACTTCACCTTTGGTAATGAATTTTAGTTCTTTTCTTTAGTTTGTGAATATTAGTGTGAAATGATTTATCGCTTCGGGATATAAAATGATTTGTTATGTTATCGATGATTTAGGTAACCCGTAACTAAAAAGTGGGCATATGTTTTTGGTATAGTCCGCTCTTGGAATAGAGGGATGTACTTATTTATCGATTGTATGAAGGCCGGGACCCAATTGCCTTGCTATTGGGAGAAACCTCTCGATCTGGTTGCATATGGTTTGATATCTTTTTATTACAGTATTTGGGATTTCCAAATAAACTTTTCAAAAGAGATTTGATTTAAGATCCCGAAGTAAAGTATAATTTGAATATAAAAGATATATATATTTCAAAAGTTTTGAAATAAGGATTCGAGAATAAAGACCAAAGAGATAATTTCCGTAAAGGTGATTAGATTTGAAAATCTAAAATTGAAGATTAAGCCTAAGTGGGTAGTTTTCGAAATTGCATATTGTTTGTTGCATCGTAGGCTTCATGAGTCCTATTTGCAGTAGGAGAACTACGTTGGCTTGATCCTGTATCTAATTGGGTACCCAATTAGATAGGGGTACGTAGGCAGTCACAAGTGGTAGTGATGCAGCCCCAATAATAACATAACATTTTCTGTTTGTTGTTTGTCATATATCATGTATTGTTGTATCTTTAATGCTTACTATTTTATTCCGCATTTACATTGTTTATTGAGTTTGCAGGTAATGATATTGTTGTTTCCCATCAAAGTTGCACAGCGGTAGATTTACAGTTTGTTTGTAGTATTTGATTTTGGGTTTGTATTAAAGCACACTGGTAGATTAAATTGATTACTTTGATAACTTGTAAAATTGAAAGTTGTATTCTATACATTTAGTAGTGTTGGATATTTATCAAATATTGTGTATTAAGTTGGTAGTTTTCATTCGTAGTTTTAGAACGGACGGGTCTTTCGGCGATTTTGACTGGTCTGAAAACCCGGGTCGTCACAGTTGGTATCAGAATAAAATAGTAAGCATGAAAGATACAACAATACATGATATATTGAGTTTGTAGGTAATGATATTGTTGTTTCTCATCAGAGTTGCACAGCGGTAGATTTACAGTTTGTTTGTAGTATTTGATTTTGGGTTTGTATTTAAGCACACTAGTAGATTAAATTGATTACTTTGATAACTTGTAAAATTGAATGTTGTATCCTATACATTTAGTAGTGTTGGATATTTATCAAATATTGTGTATTAAGTTCGTAGTTTTAGAACGGACGGGTCTTTCGGCGATTTTGACTGGTTTGAAAACCCGGGTCGTCACAGTACCAACTGTGACGACCCATCTTTCTGACCCTTGAGAATGACACTTAATACCTCCCTGGTATTCATGTGCCATTGCCCAAGTATCTGAAAGACGAGTTGTCATGGGGTAAAATATAAGAAAGGAACAATAATCTCACAATGGAATGGTTAAATATAACATAAAAATAAGACAGTACATAAGGTTACTCCAACATGGAGTTATCAGAGTTACAACAAAAGTACTACTATCAGTCTAGGCAGTTATAACAACCTGCCTTTAAATATACATACATAGAGCCAAATCTCATAACAGCGGAAATAAATAGCTAGATAGATAAGGAGCCTCCCGCTCATCCACCATCTTCAAAAGAGCCCAAAGAAACCTGTCATTTCCGGACTACTCAAATATAAATGAGTACCCGAACGTTTAGGGAAAACAAACAATTCGAGTCAGACAATAAGTCCGGTATGAGTAAACTCCAAAAGTAGAACACACAAAGTAACTAGTGAGACCACATCGCAAAAATGCAGAATGGTTTTTTCCCTCACAAGGACAACATCCAAGTATAAAAGAATGGATGCAAATAGTTAAACATCGCGAAGAGCGCAAGACGCTTCCCGATGAAATTAAGAAAGAATCAATCTAAAGTTTTGAATCAAAAATAAGGAAAAGGAATTTTTCCAACAATGACTAGGAGGGTGCGCCCCCCTTATCGAAAGTATACCTCTAGAAAATATACTTGAGAACTACGATGGCTCTCGGAAACCTCCAAGCCGGACCCCGCCAACCTTACCGAGTATCCGAGTATTTCACATCTCTGTGTGCATACAACCGAAACCAATCTAGAGTAGATGTGAAAATACCCTAATGGGAGCAACCCCACATAGCTTGGCCCCCACTCGCTCTTTATTTAGTCATTTCCGATAAAGGATATCAATGCTCTAATTGAGCAACAAATCGTCTTAGATTGACGAAACCAAAAAACAAAAGGAAGAAAGGTATCGAAATTGATAGTCAAGATATCAACTATCGGGATAATAAAAGGATCGTATATGGAAATAAAAACTTATACTTTTTCAATGTTTGGAAAATATCCATATACTTTTCTCATAGATATAAGTATATTCACAAAACATTTGGGAGGATTTCATATTTCAAAAGCATACTTAGATGGGTCAAAAACAATTGTATATAAGAAATGTGAATGTTTTCCATTATAATTATAAAGATCATTTATGGAAATAAAATCTCCTACACTTGTCACGTTTTCGATATTCTTGACTTACTCTACCCCTCACCTAGAAACAAAGCCAGGTAAGTCTGGTTGCTCCTAGCCTTGCCTAGATACTTCGGTTCCAGATCTCACAGTTAGAAGATCAATCTACTCATCGGCTTTTAGTGCCAAGTATAGGACTACTTAATTTCCATAAATAACCCATTTAAATCATTATATAAATTTTGAAGCTCTTTTAAAATACTTTAAATAAAGATTTAAAACTTCCATTCAAATCATAACTTAAACCCATCATCTTTAAAGGAGAATACGACCAAGAGAGGTGAAGCTCCCTCTTAATCAAATGAGATAGCTAAAAGGGGTGTTATTTCCTTTTAACCAAAAAGTCACTAAATGTCAATCCTAAGTTAAAAGGTGGTGTAAGTTCCTTTTAACTAAACATCAAAGTTATTGCTCATAAACTGGCCGAGCACAAATCAAACATCCAAACAAGAATAATAACAGACTCATTATTATTAACCATTTAGAATCAATAGTTAACACAATATTTGTTAAAATGTGAATGAGTCAAAGAAAAGAGATTAAGATTACACCGACTGTAAAATAATTATATTATACTCATAGAATAAGTTATACCCACTAAACTATGAAAATAAGGAATATACTCATAGAATAAGTTATACTCGCTAAACTATAAAAGCAAGGAATATACTCACATAATAAGTTATACTCACTAAACTATAAAAGCAAGGAATATACTCACAGAATAAGTTATACTCGCTAAACTATAAAAGCAAGGAATATACTCACTGAATAAGTTATACTTGCTAAACTATAAAAGCAAGGAATATACTCACAGAATAAGTTATACTCCCTAAACTATAAAAGCAAGGAATATACTCACATCCTATTTGCTTTGATGGAGACTTGGAATACTTCACCTTTGATAATGAATTTTAGTTCTTTTCTTTAGTTTGTGAATGAATTAAAATGAGATATAGACTTGGCTATTTATAGATGAAGAGAAGGGTACTTTAGTCATTTCCTACAGCCTAACCTGATTCGACCAGATTTTGGTCCAATAGAAACCAGCCATATGGCCTAATTTGATTCGACCACATTTTGGTCCAATGGCAACCATCCGTATGGAATATAATAATCATTATGCTATTTTGTTTTATTAGGCAAGTAATTATACTATTCTGTTTTATTAGGCTAGGTTAATAATTCTTTCTTGTTTTATTAGGCAAGTAATTGTACTATTCTGTTTTATTAGGCAAGGTTAATAATTCTCTCTTGTTTTATTAGGCAAGTAATTATACTATTCTGTTTTATTAGGCAGGGTTAATACTGCTAGATATAAAATCCATTATTTAATCATTTAAAAACATATTAACTATTCATGTTTAAAGTGATTAAATTATGGGTCGTTACATCCTCCCCTCCTTAAAGAAAATTTCGTCCTCGAAATTAATCGGATAAACTCTAGTTATCAAAGAATCCAAATGATATCATATATACCACACAAAGATACAAGGAAAGTGACCTTAACACAACTGGTGAGTGCACTAAAACGAAATAACAAAATACAAACAACAACTACATCAACTCGGGATAAGAATCCCTAATATAGTCCTCAGTTTCCCAAGTACAATCTCTAACATCTCCACTCCACTAAACTTTAACAAGATTCACAACCTTCTTCCTTAATCTCTTTATATCTCGGGCGACAATACGAATTGGCTGCCTAAGAATAGTTAGGTTAGGCTGAACCTCCAAATCAACTTGTTGTCCCGGTTCTACTATCATCGAAGGGTCGTGTACATACTTACGTAAATGAGATATGTGAAATACGTTGTGCACATCTGATAGTCGATCTGGTAACTCCACTTTATATGCAAGTTTACCAATCCGGTCCAGTATGGGAAAAGGACCAATATATTAAGGGGATAATTTCCCTGTCTTTCCAAACCTCACAACACTTCTCAGAGGAGAGACTTTTACAAATACCAAGTCCCCGACTAAGAACTCTAGATCCCTACGCCTTTGATCTGCATAACACTTTTGCCGATCTTGCGCTTCCTTCATCTTTCTTCGAATATCATCTACCTTCTCATTGGCTTCTAAGATTATGTCGGGTCCAAGAACAAGTCTATCTCCAGATTCAACCCAACACGAAGGAGAACGACATGGACGACCATAAAGAGCTTCGAAAGGGGCCATACCAATGCTTGCTTGATAGTTGTTGTTATATGTGAATTCGACTAAGGGTAAATGATCTTCCCAAGAACCCCCGAAGTCTAGAATGCATGCTTGCAATAAATCTTCCAAGATCCGGTTCACTCTCTCCGTCTGCCCATCTGTTTGGGGATGGTATGCTGTACTTAGACTTAACTCAGTCCCTAAAGCATTCTGCAGTCCCTCCCAGAACCTACTAGTGAATATCGGGTCTCGGTCACTTACAATACTACGAGGAATCCCATGGAGTCTCACAATCTCCTTCACATACAAACTCGCCAGACTCATAGCAGTCCTAGTCAGCTTAACATGAATGAAATGGGCACTCTTGGTTAGTCAATCGACTATAACCCAAATGCCATCGTTACCTCTTCTTGACCTAGGAAGCCCATCAATAAAGTCCATAGAGATCTGCTCCCACTTCCACTTCGGGATCTCAAGTGGTTGAAGCAATCCAGCTGTCTTCTGCTGGTCACTCTTAATCTGCTGGCAGTTTGCACAACGACTCACAAAGATTGAAATATCTCGCTTCATCCCCTTCCACCAGAATACCCTCTTCATATCTTTGAACATCTTGGTCACTCCTGGATGAAAAGATAACTTTGAATGGTGGCATTCGGCTAACACTTCTTGCCTAAGTCCATCAAAGTCTGGAACACAAATACGCCCATTCATTTTCAATATGCCCTGGAGATCAATCTCAAAGCTACAAACAACACCTTCTTTAACATCCTTCTTAAGTCAAGCTAAAATAGGATCTGCCTCTTGACTGGATGCAATTCTCTCTAACAATACTTGCTTAACTTCTAAATTTGCAACCATTGCTACATTCCTACTCAATGCATCGGTAACAACATTTGCTTTTCCAGGGGTATAAAGAACCTCTAGGTCATAAGAGGCGAGAAACTCCAGCCATCTCTGCTGCCTCAAATTCAAATCTTTCTGGGTAAAAAGGTATTTTAAGGATTTGTGGTCCGTGTATAATTCGAACCTTTCACCCAAAACATAATGCCTCTCCCGAAATAATATGCCCTAGAAACCTAACTTCGGATTTCCAGAAATGGCACTTGGAAAACTTAGCCTTCAACGCATGGCTTCTTAAGGTATCGAGTACGACACGGAGATGATATTTTTGTTCCTCCTCTGTCTTGGAGTAGATAAGAATGTCATCAATAAAGACGAGAACAAATTTGTTAAGAATGTCTCGAAATACTCGATTCATTAAGTCCACAAATTAAGCGGGTGCGTTAGTCAATCCAACCGGCATAACTAACCACTCGTAGAAATTTCAGGAGTTCGAAAAGCTGTTAAGGGAACACTCTCCTCTACCACTCTTAATTGGTGGAAACCGGTGGCAAGATCTAATTGAGAAAATATCCGAGCACCATGGAGTTGGTCAAACATATCGTCGATCCTTGGCAAAGGATATTTATTCTTGATAGTCCTTTTGTTCAACTCCTGATAGTCTACGCATAACCTTAGAGAACCGTCCACCTTTTTAACAAACACGACTGGCGATCCCCAACTCGAGGTACTACGTCGGATCAAGCCCTTTTGCAACAAATCATAAGTCTGCCTTTCTAACTCCCTCTTCTCTTTTGGAGCCATCCTTCGTAAGAGTTGTACAATAGGTCTAGTTCCTGGAACCAAATCAATACAGAACTCGACTTCACGGTGAGGAGGTAAACCTTGCACCTCATCAAAAATATCTGTGAAATCTTGAACAGCTGGCACATCTCCTAGCTTCGCTTTAGCCACTTCGAGTGAATAGAGAAAACTGCTCAGTAACTTCTTAGGCTCTTCACAACTAATATCAACACCAACATCTCCTGCATCACTAACTCTAACGAGCCTTCTACCACAATCCAAGATAGCTTTAAACTTAGATAACCAATCCATTCCCAACAACACTCCAAAACCCATAAACCCAAGAACAAACAAGTCAAAAGGAAAGAGATGATTTCGATAAGAAATAGGTACATTTAGACACACAGTGTCAAAATTTGTCGGACCTTCAATTGGGTTTGACACACAAAGAGGATTACTTATGATAACATATTTAAGGTTTAGTTTGTCCATTAGATCATAAGAAATAAAACTATGGGAAGCTCTGTATCAAATAACACCCTTACAGGAATATCATAGATGGATAATGTACCTTGTAACACTTGCTTCCCTTTTTTATCTGAAGAAGTGGATGGTATCTCTTTAATGGTAAAAGTCTATCCTTGAGATCCCTTTTTAGGAAAAGGGCACTCATTCTTCATATATCCTGGCTGGCCGCAATTAAAACATGTGGCAATTGGGCAATGATTTGCAAAGTGGCCCATCTTATTGCACTTGAAACAAAGAATGTTGGCCAAGTTGGTCTGCTTCTTCTGTGCTGGAGCGCCATCTTCGGGTTTCTTCCCTGCACCCTGCTTCTTTCCCTTAAACTTACGCTTGAAGTTTGGCTTTCCTTCAACTGGTATAACTGATAAAGTGACGCAGCGGATTAAACAAAACAATCTTCAATCGGTGAAAGTAGTAATCGGTGGATTGGAAGATACTGAACTGCCCAAATTCATTGATCCGAAGATACCGAATTCTAGCTATCCCGAACTCGTTGATCGCGCACGATACCGGGTTCAAAGATCTTCAATTCTTCAAGCGTTGATCAAGCGCACTTGATTCCGCGAATCGGCTTCTACAATCGTTGAATCGAGCGCACTCGATTAACCGAAAGAGGAGATAGGAGATTACACTCAACTACCAATTTAGATGAAAGCACACAGCAATCAAAAGAGAATTTTATTCAAAAATCAACAACCTTTACAAATGAGACTCACGCACTATTTATAGTAGTTACAACTCAACACACACAAAAACTTCAAACATTACAAGTACTTAGGTCGTTTCCGACCTATAACCTTCGACCTAACAACAGTCGACCTAAACAGACGACTTAAGAAAACACAGCTTTCGACTTAACAAATGGTAATTACAACAACTCTTAGGTCGTGAACGACCTACGACCTAGCGACCTAAAAACAGACGCGACTTAACTTCAATACATCTGCTTCCTTCAGCGACTTAAGAATCAACGGCAGAGATCAATGCGGCATAAGAATCAACGACATCCAGAGCTTTGCGACCTAAAAGATAAGCGGTTCCAGAAACTTCGCGACCTAAGCCCTCGCGACTTAACTTCCCAGTTCACCCAGCGACTTATCTTAAGTCGTAACTCATTTACGCGACCTAACTTAGGTCGAATCAAAACTCTGCGACCTAACTTAGGTCGTATTCTTCTAGCACGTTCGCACTCCTTCACACTGAATCCAGTAACTCGTGTACACACTTCCTTAGGTCGTGAGTGACCTTCACTAGGTCGTATACCATTCACCTTAGGTCGTGAGCGACCTTCACTAGGTCGTGAACGACCTAAGACTTCATCAATTTTCCGCGACTTATTTCCAAGTCCTAGTTCGTTAATTCGGCCATCTCCACTAAGTCGTTGCCGACCTTCCCCAGTTTGTTGGAACGACTTACAAACCTCGTTAGGTCGCACTCGACCTAAAATTTCAACTTCCCTCAGATGCCTTGACTCGTTAGTATCTTCTTTAAGTCGTACCCGACTTACTAGCATGTTAAGTCGTAAACGACCTATCATTTGCTGTGCTGCATCATCCTCCCCTGGTTGAGAGAAATTCGTCCTCGAATTTGTAAATTCTACCACCTCAGCTCGTTCATCTCCGCGATATGGTACGAGATGTTTAACATTGAACACGTCAGACGTATACACATCATCTGGCAGCTTCAATTTATAAGCATTTTCATTAATTCGTTTTACGACTTCTACCGGTCCAATTTTTCTGGCTTTCAATTTGTTATATGCACCCATTGGAAAACGATCCTTTGTTAACACTGCATAAACCCAATCACCTTCATTAAATTCAACATTTGTTCGGTTGAGATCTGCAGATTGTTTATACTTCTCATTTGCTTCCTCCAATCGTTCCTGAACGATTTTATGACATTCCGTCAACCCCTCAACAAAATCAGCGGCTTTCTTAATTGTTCCCTTCGAGTGTGAAATTACCGTTAAATCCAACGGCCCTTTCGGTAAGCTTGAATAAACAATCTGGAATGGACTGAACCCCGTACTACGATTCACTACATGATTATGAGAAAATTCTGCCTGGCATAACTTCACATCCCAACTCTTCAGATTGTCTTGCACAAGACACCTCAATAAGTTTTCCAACGAACGATTAACCACCTCCGTTTGTCCATCAGTTTGCGGATGATAAGCTCTACTAAATTTCAGCTTCGTTCCCACCATTTTCCACAAACTCAACCAAAAGTGACTCAGAAACCGAGTATCTCTATCCGACACAATAGATTCTGGCAATCCATGAAGTCGATAGATCTCCTTGAAAAACAACCGAGCAACATGGACAGCATCCGCCGTCTTCTTACAAGCAATAAAATGTGCCATCTTCGAAAATCTGTCCACCACAACGAATATAGAATCATTTCCCCTTTGAGTTCTAGGCAAACCCAAAACAAAATCCATACTGATATCCGCCCATGGTTTTACAGGCACGGGTAACGGCATATATAAACCAGCATTAGTCGCAGTTCCTTTCGAAACCTGACAAATATGACAACGTTCCACAAACTTCTCTACCTCTTTCCTCATTGATGGCCAAAAGTAAGACTGTGAAATCAACTGTAAGGTATGGTCTCTCCCAACATGTCCCTCTTCGTGTAACTCCTTGATAATCTTCATTCTCAGACTACCCTCCGGTATGCACAATCGATTTCCTTTAAAAAGAAAACCATCAACCATCAACCATCATAAACTCATCAGTCTTCCCTTCATTGTCCCTTTCAACAAATTTCTTAAAATAAGAGTCTTCTGCAATCTGCTCTGGCAATAATTCAAAACCAGTCACCTCAACTTTCATTGTCGTCAACAAATGATTCCTCCTACTCAAAGCATCAGCTACTCGATTCGTCACCCCTGACTTGTGTTTCACAACAAAAGTAAACCGTTGTAGATATGCAATCCACGATGCATGTCTTGCTGAAATCTTATCTTGCCCTTGCAAATGCTTCAATGCTTCATGATCAGTATACAGAACAAACTCTTTCTGAAATAGATAATGTCTCCAGTGTTTAATAGCTTGTACAACAGCATAGAATTCCACATCATATGTACTGTATCGCATCTTCGCTCCTGACAACTTCTCACTGAAATATGCAATAGGACGACCCCTTTGACTTAACACTCCTCCAATCCCAACCTTGGATGCATCAGTGTGTAGCTCAAACAACAACTGAAAATCAGGTAATACTAGAATTGGCGCAGATGTTAGCAACTTCTTGATCTTCCCAAAAGCATCCCCTGCTTCCTCTGTCCATGCAAACTGTTTACCCTTCATGCAATCCGTAACAGGTGCCATCACACTACTAAAGTGTGGAATAAACCTTCTGTAAAATGAAGCCAACCCGTGAAAACTACGAACTTCCATTATCGTCTTGGGCTGCGGCCAATCTCTGATAGCTTCGACTTTACTTTGGTCAACTTGTATTCCTTCCTCCGATACAACATATCCCAGAAATAAAACACTCCTTGCCATAAAAACACACTTCTTTGTAGCAGCATAGAATTGTTCTTCACGAAGAATAAGTAATACTTTCTTCAGATGTTGAACATGCTCCTCCGTACTAGCACTGTAGATCAGAATATCATCAAAGTAAACCACCACAAATTTCCCAATGTATGGCCTGAAAATCTGGTTCATCACTCTCATGAATGTACTTGGTGCATTCGATAGACCAAACGGCATTACCAGCCATTCATACAATCCTTCCCTCGTCTTGAATGCTGTCTTCCATTCATCCCCTGGTTTAATGCGAATCTGATGATAACCGCTTTTCAAGTCAATCTTAGAAAAAATTACGGACCCACTGATCTGATCCAATAAATCATCAAGTCTCGGCATCGGAAATCTATATCTCACAGTAATCTTATTCAATGCTCGACTGTCAGTGCACATCCTCCACGTTCCATCCTTTTTGGGTACCAATAAAGCTGGTACAGCACAAGGACTTAAACTCTCCTGCACACGCCCCTGTTCAAGCAATTCTTCCACTTGCCTTCGCAACTCTTCATGTTCCTTCGGACTCATTCGATAATGTGGTCTGTGTGGTAACACAGCACCTGGAACAAGATCTATCTGATGTTGTATATCCCTTAACGGTGGCAACTCCGTTGGTAACTCCTCTGGAAATACATCGTCAAATTCTTTCAATACTGGTTTTACTTCTTCTGGTATTTCAACCACTTCCTGACTCTCCCATCCGATCAATAAAAATACTTCAGGCTCCTCCTCTACTTCCTTCACAAACTCCTTCAAAGATAACAAAGTTTTGAGCTCTTCAATCTCCTCCAACTTGTTTTCCTCCTGTTGTCGCTTCTTTGGAACTAGAGTAATCTTTGTGCCTTCAAACATGAAACTGTAACTGTTGGTACGCCCATCATGTTGTACTGCCCTATCATACTGCCACGGTCTCCCCAACAACAAATGACAGACATCCATATCTACCACATCGCACCAGATTTCATCTTTGTATTTTTTTCCAATTGAAAAATTCACACGAGCCCTTCGTCCAACCTTCACCTCCCCGCCTTTCCTCAACCAAGCCAACTTGTACGGTTTCGGATGTTTCTCAGTCTTTAATGCCAACTTCCTCACAGCCTCTGAAGAAATTATATTATCACAGCTTCCAGCATCAATAACAAATTTGCAAACTTTCCCCAGAATAGTACATGTTGACTGAAAAATATTGCTCCTCAACCAACTACAATCCTCCTCTTGCTTTGGTGTTAAACAGGACCTCTTCATCATGAGATTATAACCTTCGTCTCCCGACACTTCTTCTTCCTCCTCATCAGGTGGTGAATTGGAACATTCAGCTCCGTCATCCTCATCCTCAACCTCTGCTATCATAGCTCTCTTCTTCGGTTTTGGACATTCGCTACTTTTGTGACCAAATTCCTGACAATTGTAACATTTGAACCCGTTGTTAACCTTTGTCTTCTCAACCTCCTTCACTACTGGTCTACTGATAGGTTTAGAAACATTAGAACTTCCACCAACACCCTTCACTTGATTGTAAGAATTAGTAAACACACCACTTCCTCGTCGTCCCTGTTTCTCCCAAGCCAATGCTTTCTGATGTGCTTCCGCTACAGATCTTGGATCGAACATATTAACCATATCCTGAATCTGCATTCGTAATCCTCCAACAAACCTGGCTGTTAACTGTTCTTCTGTCTCCATAATATCATTCCTTGCCATTAGTTGATAAAATTCGTCAGCATAGTCATTCACAAATTTCGTCCCTTGTCTCAAGTTCTGCAAACGTTGATACATCAAAGATTGATAATTGTAAGGTAAGAACGTTGCTTTCATCAATTTCTTCATCTTCTCCCAAGACTCAACTTTGGACTTTCCCATCCGATCACGTGTAAGTTTGGTCTGCTGCCACCATGCCAAAGCTCTACCCCTCAGCCTCGTAGCAACCAACTTCACTCTACGATGTTCTGGAACTTCTTTGAAGTCAAAAATCTCCTCAACATTGGCCATCCAATCTAGAAATTCCCCCGCTTGCATACCACCTTTGAATTCAGGAATCTCAGTCTTCATCCCCGACTCCCACTTGTGATCATACTCAGAGTGATTTCTTCCTTGTCCTCGTCCTTGTCCTCGAACACTACCTCCATCATACTCCTCTTCAAAATCAGATGTATATCGTTGTCTATCTCGTCCACCCACATCTCTACTACCATTACGTCTTCCACCATCATCCCTTCTATCCACATTCCTCCGTTCACGTTCATTCACGTTCCTCCCACGCCCTTGATCATTTTCAACACTTCTGTCTCGATTGGAATGTGGCGAGACTCTACTACCCCCATGGTTAGATTCAGGTGAAACCCTTCTCCGATTTTGATTCATCTCCGTCATAAGCTTCTCTAACCGGCCAATTCCTTCGTTAAGCTTTTCACTAAAGTTCTCATTGATTCTTTGCTCCATCTCATCAGCTTCTTCTCTTCGATACAAAGCTTCTACGTTTTGATGACGATTAGCTCTTCTTGGCGGCATACTTGTAAATTGTACAAACTTCAACAAACCCAACTTCAAAAATTCAAATCTCTCCTTTGGCGCGCGCAAGCTTCACGGCCCAAATTCAAACAATTCTCGAACTTAGATCCAAAATAGAATGGATCAAAACTCCCACTCGTGTTACTACTTGATGATGAACTGGACGAACACAACTCTCGGCCTCTAACACAAATCCGATCCTCCAAGCTTCAAAAATGAATGCAAATTCCCTCAACTAGCTCGGCCGTCTCAAACTTCTTCAAATTTCTTCAATTGATTGGCTCCAAGTCTCGATCTAGCTATGATTGGCTAGAACTAGGTCTGATACCAAAACTGACGCAGCGGATTAAACAAAACAATCTTCAATCGGTGAAAGTAGTAATCGGTGGATTGGAAGATACTGAACTGCCCAAATTCGTTGATCCGAAGATACCGAATTCTAGCTATCCCGAACTCGTTGATCGCGCACGATACCGGGTTCAAAGATCTTCAATTCTTCAAGCGTTGATCAAGCGCACTTGATTCCGCGAATCGGCTTCTACAATCGTTGAATCGAGCGCACTCGATTAACCGAAAGAGGAGATAGGAGATTACACTCAACTACCAATTTAGATGAAAGCACACAGCAATCAAAAGAGAATTTTATTCAAAAATCAACAACCTTTACAAATGAGACTCACGCACTATTTATAGTAGTTATAACTCAACACACACAAAAACTTCAAACATTACAAGTACTTAGGTCGTTTCCGACCTATAACCTTCGACCTAACAACAGTCGACCTAAACAGACGACTTAAGAAAACTCAGCTTTCGACTTAACAAATGGTAATTACAACAACTCTTAGGTCGTGAACGACCTATGACCTAAAACATTGCGACCTAAAAACAGACGCGACTTAACTTCAATACATCTGCTTCCTTCAGCGACTTAATAATCAACGGCAGAGATCAATGCGGCATAAGAATCAACGACATCCAGAGCTTTGCGACCTAAAAGATAAGCGGTTCGAGAAACTTCGCGACCTAAGCCCTCGCAACTTAACTTCCCAGTTCACCCAGCGACTTATCTTAAGTCGTAACTCATTTACGCGACCTAACTTAGGTCGAATCAAAACTCTGCAACCTAACTTAGGTCGTATTCTTCTAGCACGTTCGCACTCCTTCACACTGAATCCAGTAACTCGTGTACACACTTCCTTAGGTCGTGAGTGACCTTCACTAGGTCGTATACCATTCACCTTAGGTCGTGAGCGACCTTCACTAGGTCATGAACGACCTAAGACTTCATCAATTTTCTGCGACTTATTTCCAAGTCCTAGTTCGTTAATTCGGCCATCTCCACTAAGTCGTTGCCGACCTTCCCCAGTTTGTTGGAACGACTTACAAACCTTGTTAGGTCGCACTCGACCTAAAATTTCAACTTCCCTCAGATGCCTTGACTCGTTAGTATCTTCTTTTAAGTCGTACCCGACTTACTAGCATGTTAAGTCGTAAACGACCTATCATTTGCTGTGCAGCATCATAAAGGCTTGGCACTTATTGCTGGTACTGCACCCTTCTGGACTCCTTCCTTAATATCAAGAGCCTTAAACCTCAAAGCCATGCTAATAATGTTGGTGAACGTACCCATAAGATGATTGGTCATTTCACGATGGAACTCTGGTCGCATTCCATTCACAAACATTTCATTTTTCTTGAGCGGTGTGTCTATCAATCCAAGTCCAAAATGGGACAAAGCATTGAACTTATGCTCGTACTGCGGATGGTTTCCTATTGGACCAAAATGTGGTCGAATCAAATTAGGCCATCAAGATGTTTTCTATTGGACCAAAATGTGGTTGAATCAAATTAGGCTATAAGGCTGGTTTCTATTGGACCAAAATCTGGTCGAGTCTGGTTAGGCTATAGAAAATAACTAAAGTACCCTTCTCTTCACCTATAAATAGCCAAGTCCATATCTCATTTTAATTCATTCACAAACTAAAGAAAAGAACTAAAATTCATTATTAGAGGTGAAGTATTCCAAGTCTCCATCAAAGCAAATAGGAAGTGAGTATATTCCATGTTTTCATAGTTTAGTGAGAATATTCCTTGTTTTCATAGTTTAGTGAGTATATTCCCTGTTTTCATAGTTTAGTGAGTTATTTCTTCCTTTAAGTTTGTTAAAATCATCGCTAAAAGAACTTTAAGTGTTAAGTGTTGTTTGAAAACCTTTGTTGAATGCTTGTTTACTTTGTTTTCTAAAACAATGGTTTGATTTCCTTGCTCGATATTATATTTTGACTGGTTTGAAAACCCGGGTCGTCACACCATCCAACTAAATTTTACAGGACAATTTTCACCTAACGTTATTTCTAAATTTTAATCGCCATAATCAAAATCCTTGCTCAAAACAGCTTCTAAAAATGGCGGTGAATTCTTATCGTCTCAAAATTCTCGAACCCTTGCTTCTTAAAGTGGTTCAAATTCCAGCTCATCCCGTATATACGTAGACCTACTCCTCCATTCAGCTTTTTGCATCTCTATTATGAGATTCATTTACATTGATGGTAATTTTGAATACCCAATCGCCTTCCCTTTAGCTACTAACTTTCAGCTATAATTTTCTCTCTACATTTGGATATGTTGTAATAGGTTACAATAACATCATAAACGGAATAGTCATGAATAGAAATCAATCTTCATAGGGTCTTAGGTTGGTAATCTACCCAATTACTACCCTTTTTTCTTCTCTTTAGTTTTTGTATCCAAAGGCAATAAGCAAACGATACCAAGAGACAAAAATAATATATGAATTGAATAACCAAAGCACGGCAGTACAAACACACAAAACAACCTCATCGAACTTAGGCCTAATGCGTACGACTCAATTTGAGGTGTTCTTTTAAATCGCCAACTTGTTTTAAAATTATTGCATCATTAAAGCGGCAAACCACCGAAAAGTTTATGTTTGACATCAAAATATATAATAAATGCTAGAAAAAGACAGAGGAAAAAACAAAATATATATAATAAAATATATGTATTGCTTACATATTATATAATAAATTTACTTACATATAAGTAAGCTTTCAATTGAAATATGCCAGCAATCAGTAAGCATATAGGTGAAGAGAAATAAAATATATATAATAAAATGCACGCACACACACACACATATATAGCGCTGAACTATTTATGAGGTTACAATGGTCCAAACGGTTGGTTTTGCAACAAAAAACAAATATAATAAAATTCATACCATTGGAGTTGAACCCTTTATGAAATTACAATGGTCCCAACGGTTGATTTTTGCAACTTCATGAGTCAAGCACAAAACAAAGAAGTTCATAATTATAGAGACAATGGCATATTTACACATGTGATGTTTTATTTACTGATATTTGAGTTGACGATGTTCAACATGTGTAAACAAACAAAGTTTACTTTTTTACATTGTTCGTTTTTCATTTGTTCCAGCTTTCCTAAAATGTGATGGATATCAAATATATTATATATGATTGTATTTGAGATTGAAGAAATTATTATATAATTTACCCAAACCAAACTATTAAAGCCTAAGCAATAAATATGACAACTCGGTTTTGTATTATGCATTAAGCATCAACCCGAAACAATTCATCTTTTAATATGTGTTTCTCTTTTCACGAATAGAGTGTTGTAGTAAAATTATAAATCTTGAAGCACTAATGCAGTACGCATAAATCCATATCAATCATATTGTTGCTAATGCTAACATCATATCTGTATTATCAGAAATCTCAAAGAGAACTTTTACCATCATCAAACAGGATTTTATTTAGCAGGGTAGATTAATTTAAACTTGAAACACAATTTTCAGTCTAAATGGCAAGATATCCATGGATTTTCTCACCAAAGTAAACCCATTTCAATAATCGAAGATTCACAAACATCCACTAAAAAAATAAACTAAACAGAGCACAAAGAAAAATGATAGTGGAAGTTACCTGAACGCGACGACCTTTCTAGGCCTTATCCCTTATTTGTCTAGCTTTGAATGGCAGTACCTTTATCCAACTATTGAACTGGAATTATGGAGATAATTTTATCCACTCTTACCACTGCATTGAACTTCAAGCATCATGGTGTAGCTGTTGTATGTTACAGTTACTATTAAATAAACACATCGGTACCCAGTTTCAAAGTTTTTCAATTTATTGTATATTTCAGTAAATAAACTACAAAGAAATTAATTTTTAATGAAGAAAAAAAACTGAGTTTATGGTTAGAGACATCATATGTACCGTTTAAAAATGATCAAACTGTTAAAAATTAGAAATTGTTCCATGTCACTGATTAATCACACATTAAACCAAAAAAAGTAAACTAAGTAGAATGGGTATATGCATCACATACTGATATGGTATAAACATGTTCACTTGTTCTAGTTTGCCAAAATTTGAGTTATATACTACTTTTTCATAAACATTTGTTTGTAGCAGCCAGTTGGCATGGATTTAAATGATAGAAAAAAACTATTTTTGGATAAATATAAAATATAACTACATACCATCAACTAAATAATTGTCAAAACCAACTTATACTCATGGAATGGTTCTCTTCAAAGAAGTACAATTAAATACGTAATCTGTTTAACAAAGGACCAAAAAGGAAATAATAAAAAATAAAGTTTGTCCTTCTAGTGAAATGCCCCATTGAGAAAACAATGCTTATATTCATATTTATTTTACTACTACTCATAATTCACTTTATTTTTTATTATTTCCTTTTTGGTCCTTTGTTAAACAGATTACGTATTTAATTGTACTTCTTTGAAGAGAACCATTCCAGGGGCATTTCACTAGAAGGACAAACTTTGTAGTCCAATTAGTTTTTAGGACACACATCCGCAAAAATTAATTTCAAGGCCAAAGTCAGTAGAATAATTACTTTTAAGGACAAAGTCAGTAGTCCAATTACTTTCAAGGACATAATTTCATAGATTTTTAGGCCTTAGAAACTAATTATTTTACATTTTGTCCTTAAAAGTAATTATTTCAGTTGTGCGTCCTAGAAACTAATTGCACTAGCTAAAGAGGCCCTTGTGGCTAATTTCCACTTTCTCAATTCACATCGTATTTGTTAAATAAATTGTTACTATCCAGCGATTAAACGTTTATTCGATCAGCAACAGTGGTAAAAGGAATTCAGTCGACACTCACCTACATCGACAATTGCCCGTGGCAAAATAATGTTTAGTAGGCACAAACCTTTATCTAATCCATTTGATAGTTAATTTGTTAACAGACTAAAACATTACAAAATTAATGGGAAAAAAATCACATGATAATAAGAATTATAGTGTCCGGCTATTTGAATACAAAAAAATACCATTATTGACACAATAGATCTGAGCTATTGGATTGTAATGTGTTCACATTTCGGGTTGAAATCAAGGAGTTCAATCTAATTGTTGAGATCTAATGCATCACCAACTTGTGTCCCAAAAGAATTTCACGCGCGCGTGTGTGTATGTGTGTGTGTTTTTATTTATGTATGTATAGCTTTATCAATTTTAATATTTACTACCAAAAATTATACAAAATTTTGGTAGCACTTGGGTATTTAACAAATTTTGTTTATGCTCTAACTTCACAACTACATCCATTCAAAATCCTATAGTTTGCCAAAATCTATTATGTTTCCCAATTGTGTGATTGTCTATATCTACCGAGAATGAAATATAAAAGTAATAATGAAAAAAGGAGGAAGTAAAAGACTTACATTTCCCAATGGTAATTTCCACTTGATAAATATGATCAGTTTTTTCTAAAACGTGCTACAAACTACGCGGGTAAAACAAACTTTCAGCCTTCATTTATTAGGTATTATGTTAAGTAGTGAATTAGAGTGATAGCAACTTACATACATCAACAGTTCTTATTTTATACTCACCTTGAGATATAGGAATAATGAGCCATTAATTAAGGTAACCTCTATTATGGTAGAGCTAATGTAAAACGTAGGGTACATACTTATCAGAATGAATATACATGTTTTGAAGCATAGTAGAGTTGTAATATTCTAATGTAAATGTGTAAAGGAGAGCACATATGCTTGTAACCGAAGGCAACTGTAACGACCCGTATTTTTAAACATTTAAAAGTAGTAAATTAAATAAGATTTTTTGAATAAAATTGTTAAAAAAATTAAGATTTTATTTATACAAATTTGATTTTAATACAAATTATGAGCTTAATTAAAATTTCTATTAATGTCATATGTTTGCAACAATATAAGGATGATAAAAAATGTTAGTGTGTATTTTAATAATATTGGTTTGAATGATATTTGTAATTGTCTGAATGTAAATTTCCAATTGATTGGAATAATAAATGTTAATAAGAAATAATAAATGTTTCTTTATTAAAAAAAAGAATCATAAGTTTATTTATTTGAAATGTTTGGTAGCTGAAAGATTGATTGTAGAGATGAGAAACTATTATTTGGTAAGAAATGTATAATTTCTGTTTGTATCCAATAGTGCATAAATATGTTTCAATCATTGTTTGATAGGAAATAATTGTTTTATTTCTCATTACCTTTATTTTTTTCCATTTTGAAATTCACCCTTGTAAACAATTGAAAATAATGTAATTGAATAATTTCAATTAATGATAGAGAGGACACCAAACTGTAAATTAATAGGTGTAATTAAACGTAGCTTATGTTTTGTGAAAATATAAGGAAAGTCGGTTTAATGAAAAGAACATTTATAACAAATAAAATGGATGTTTCATTTGTGAATGTAGGTTTAATTTCATTAAAATAAAGAATAGGATGATTGATTTAAGGGATGTAAATATGTGTATTTGAACTGTGTTTTAGCATATAGATGGATTACAAGAGTAGAAAAATAATTTATTTAAGTAAGTTATTTATAGCTCTGCTGTATAAACAACAAATTTATAAACATGTTTAAATGACTAAAGGAAACAATTATTCTATTTTTCATCCATTTTAGTTGACTATTTTGAAATTTAACTTTATAAGTAATTGTAATTAATGTAATTGAAATATTTCAATTAGAAGGGAAGAAAACGTTGATTGCAATTAATAGATTTAATAAAAGAAACGCACCTTTTGTGTTAAACAGGATTGATGATTTAGTGGAAATAAAAGATCATTTTGGGAAAACCAAATTGAACGTTTTCATTTTTATAGTAAGTAATTTTATTTATTATGCATAGATAAAAAAACTAAATGCATACAAATTTGAATATTATTTGAGTTAATGAAGTTAATTTGGTTACGTTTCACAAATTGAATTTCAAAAAAGTTGTGCAATGTACATGGTCCATTCATTTATTTTGTTATTAATTGTTGCATGTTTTGAGACGCATAAAAATAAACTTTCATTTTAAGCAAGAATGATTTTGGAAAAAAAAAATTGAATTTTAGAAAAATATACACACACACACATTAATATTCAAACTTTTAAGTATATCAGAGGATTCATGGTTTTGTAAATATTGTGGAATCAATTAGAAATTACCTTTTATTAACAGTTGTACATTAATTACATAAGTTCATATATATATTTTTTTACATTTTTTTATATATGGTTAAAACTTGTAAATTGGTTGCATTAATGTGACCGTTATAGTCATTAGAAAAGTAAAGTAAATCATTTTTATAGTGCACAGATAGATATATATTCATTAAATAATGAAATTGGTTTGAGTAACGTAAATAAATATATAGATTGATTGGTTGATTAATTGATTGATTGATTGTTAATTGATTGATTGTGTTAATGTAGTATGCAAATATATTGACATAAAACGAATGTTTTAATATGAAATTAAATTATGTAAATATGTGTATATTTGGGTTTATTGATATGAATTAATTGGAGTGAGTTTTGGAATTTGGACCCCAAAGGTTGTTTATAGGTTATATGTGGTCTCTTCATTTGCTTTACATTATTATCACCTCCATTCTCTCTCTTCCGTTTTCAAGTTCTTAACGTAGTCTCCACTTGTGCATCCATTTAATTATTAGCATACTCATTCGTTTCTTATTAATTAGTAATAACCTCATTTGATTTATTTCTAATTAATAATTGCCTCATTCTTTTCATTTGTTTCTCCTTTATTTGTTGCTCTTTTCAAATGCTTTACCTGAAGTTTTTCTTTTCTTTTCTATTTTTCCGTTTTTAATGTGAACATCAAATTAATATTCATGCCATCTAATTAGCATTTACTATTCTCCGTTTCTGAAGTTTATTTTACTTATGCATCATTAGTTCTTGTAGCTTCCTTTCATTGGCAATTCTTTCTCCTGAAACTTCATATTTAAAACGGAAGATTTATTTTTATCTTTATTGATATATTTATTCCTTTACTTCACCTCTTTCAATACTACCATTTTAAGACTATTCATATTTTTACTTTATTTCAATTCCTAGTTTGTTTATATATACTCTATTAGCTTTTCATTTGTTTCCATCGTCATTTTTGTAGCCTCATTTCATTTTTCAAATCTCATCTTTTGTAGCTTCATTTCTCCAAACAAACTTCCATCTCATTTTTTCCTCTCTTCATTTTCTTCCTTCTTCATTTTTTTCTTCTTCTTCAAATCTCCTTCTTCTCTTTTTTTTTCTTTCAAAGCTTTTTCTTATTCTTATTCTTCAAATCTTCTTCTTCTTTTAAAGCTTTTTTTTAGCTTCGTTTTCTTTTTCAATTCTTCATCTTCCTTGAATTTTTTTTCTTCTTTTCCAAACATTCTTCTTTTTCCAAATCCTTTTCTTCAAATTCAGACCTATACAAACTTCTCTGTCTCTTCCAAAAAAATTCTGTAAAAAAAAAAGAAGAAGATTAAAATAGCAAGGAAATAAATCAATAGGAGGAAGTAGTAGCGGATCCAAACCCGACTAAGAAACGGAAATCCATAAGGTGAGTGTTTAAACCCACTCACGAAATACTAAAATTTTATTACAAGTTAAACCAGGTCATATAGTGATAAAGTTTTGATTGTTGGTTTGGAATTTTTATTGGTATTTAGTTTGAATACCTAAATTCCAATATGTGATGACTAATAATTACTATGACATGTTATTGAATTGGTTGATTTGTTGAATTGATTGATTTGAATGTTGATTGTATGATGTGATGGATGCTATTGTGATTGAATGTGTATTTGTTCATTTATTTTGATATATCCTTGTTATCACCCTATAGTTTATTGTAATCATATAAATTTTCATATTGATTATTTGAGCACTGAATAAAGATATAAAACGGATGAATTTCATGTATTTACATGAGAGGAAAAAAAAATAGTATGTTTAGACTTACCATTTGAACCATAAAAATGATTTTGGGAAATAAACTATCGTTACCTTATTTGAAAGTTTCCAAAATTAAATTTTGAAACATTGGGAAGTTTCCATAAAATTGAATGTTGAAACTTTGAAACATTTTTATAAATCAAATCTCTTGAACTATGAAATTTAATTGGGAATTGTTCTGTAAATTTGTAAGTTACTAGAATGGATCTATTGTGAAATCTATTGTATTTTGAATATGGAAACAATAACATTTCCAGAAATTTGAACCTTCAAAAATGTAGTTATTTGCATACCTTATTACATCAAATTTTGATTTAGTTTGCATAAGAATTTTAGTTCTGACTCGAGTATTTTGTGTTTTCCTTTACGCTCGGGTCAGACCGAGCGATACAGCATTTGAGACTCACCCTTGGAGTTTGGAGCTTCCTTTGGAGATCCAACTATCGCCTCAGCTTTCAGCTCTTCTAGTTGATTTGTTCAGAGAAGTCATCTATTGTACTGGAGACTTCACTGCATTTGAGATATTCTGCTGTATTTTATTTCTAACTCTGATGTTTATATAGTAGCTTCATGAACTACTATTTTATCTATTCCGCTGCGTATTATCGTATTACTCTGTGTCTGTGATTCTGTGATTGATTTATTTACTGCATATGCTGAGTTTTGCCAAATTTAAATTAACAATCTGATATTTTGAATTATTCAAGTTAGACATGTGTGGATTTATTGTCGATTTGAATGGTCCAAAATAGCGGGACGTTAAAGTTGGTATCAGAGCTTTGGCTCTAGGCAAAACCTAACATATATAGTAAATTTATTTATAGAATCACTTTCGTTCGAGTTTGAATTTCTTCCTTTTGACTCGATTTCCTTTGAACTTTGGAACGTTCCTTGCGGTTCCAAAATTCATTCTTGTCTCTCCCTATTTGTATTCTTTTGATTCTGGAGTATCCCATAACTCCACTTCGAATGATCTCTTTAAGAATAGGCGATCCCGCTAATCTTTGGATGATTTGTAAAGGGGTGGAACTCCTTTACAATTGGCATTGATTCACCGGATATTTATATATCTTTGGTTTAGATACCGCTATCTCTTGCGATCGAATGTTGGTTTTTCTTAGAATTCTGCATCGATCTTGTTCCTGAAGTCACGGTTGACCCGGTTAAGGTCGCCCGCGACTTGTATAAGTATATCCATCTCCTATTTTGTAAGTTAATTGTCTCATCTTCATTCAAGCCTATCTTCGAATCAGAAATTTTATTTGATTAGAGTTCCTCTAATTTGAATCTCTATCTTTTTTGAAATCCATTCTCAAATCATCCTTTGAAAATCGGGTTTTGTATTCTAGAAATTGTTTTCTAAACCGAAATTATTATTTTGATAAGTATGATTTTATTCTATATATAAAATTGAAATGTTTTCGAGAAGGATTATATACCCTTTTAAAATAAGAATTTGAGGTTTTCGAAAGGATTTTGAAAAAAAAAATTATATAAGTAATTTGATCTATCTAAAAATGATTATAACTAAAGGATTTTAAATTTGAAATTCGAGAATTGAACTCCGGTATTTTGTAACTGGTTTTAAGATTTTGAAATATATAATAATAATATGATTTAAAAGTATTTTCCAAATAAGAAATGTTTCAAATGATTTTAATGAGTTTCAAATGATTTCGAAGAAATTTCAAAAAGAAGTTTGCGAAAATAGAAGTCCAGAACTCACTTATGTCGCTGGAAAATAATTTCGGTGATGAGTGCACGCATCATCGACATTGATTTTCGAGTTTCAGAGTGAGGGATATGCCACTTTAGTAGCATCGCTACGCGAGTGATTTTGCGAAACCAATTTTGATTTCAAAATTTTGAAGTATGATTTGATATTCGAAAGATATATGTAAATGTATTTGAAACGATTTAAAATGAGCCGGTGTTCAGCCCTCGAGTTTTGGATTTGATATAACCCTATCTATTAAAATTGATTTACTAATTTGTTGCTGATTTCCAACTCTTGAATTTGAAAATGATTTCTTCAACTATTTTGAAGGTTCGAGCACTTCCAAATCAAGGTTAACTTTTCAAAAGCTAAGAATTTTGAAAAGTATAAAGTATATAAGTTGGTATGAATGTTAAAGTATGTAGTAATATGATTTAAATAAGTTGAAACTGTTTGTTAAGAAAATGAATAAGGCAATTTTAAATTTTTCTAATATGAAATTTAGATTTGAAATGTTTTGAAAATAATTTGGTCTTCAAAATATTTTGAATAAAATTTAGTTTAAATGTTTTAACTTAGTAACATCATTATGGAACCATATATTTAACAAGTTGGAATAAATATATAAGTTGTACGTATGCTGTTTTATTCGCATAATTAATTTGATCCAAGTTTGAGTACACAAGTTCGAGGTGAATTACACCATTTCGTGTTAGGATTTTTCATTCGATTCTTGATGGCGAATATTTGATATGGATTTTGGGCTAAATTCTAGAATTCTCTATCATAGTATATGGCTATGCAAGGAGACTGATGGCTTCTAGTCGAGAAACCATATCGAAGTCCGCATTAGGGAAGTCGAATGGACAATACTAGTTCGAAAGCGAACTTGTGTGATCGAGCGAGCGATCAAATGTGATTTTACGAAATGATGACGTATGTACATCGTATATTCTAATATCATTGATATATTTTGACGCTGAAATTGAAAGCTGTCGGGTTAGAATATCTTTGCTTACTAAAAGAAAACTTTAAATTTAAATTACAAAGATATATAACCCATAAAAGCAAAGATATCCAATCCCATATGGCTCTTCATACAACGAAATTTATTTTGTAAAGATTTGATCCTTATATAAGATGGACCTTATGTAAGTATAAGATGATTTTGAAAACATTTGATTTTGGAAATGAATTGGTTGACTTAAATTATATTGATTTTGAAATTTGGATTTATTTTCTAAATATATTATTTTGGAAACTTTGAAACTAAAGATATTTAATTTGAGAAGAAATAATTTGGTGAAATTGTATATGATTTTGAAATTGAACTGATATTGAAACAAATTGAAATTTGAGAACCTTGTGTTACTAAATACTTGATTTGGGAGTTATCGAACTTATATAAAATTGATTTGTATGAGTATGAAATTGATTCGAAAACTATGGATTTGAAAAGGGTACTCAATTTGAAAAGTGAAATCTTATATAATTAAAGTCTATATAAGTATGATTTGATATACTTTTGATTTTGGAAAAGTATTTGATTTGAAAATTAAATCTTATATATAATGGATTTTATATAAGTACGATATTTGAAAGTGATTTGAAAAGGTACTATATGATACATATTTTCGAAGTAAAGATATGGAAAGTGCCTTCTGCTTGATATCCGATTTGTGGTCACATCTTGGATTCATTCTATCGATATTATTCTCTCTGATTTTGGTTTTCCGGATATGATACTCGAGTGTCCTTCGAATTCCATGGCGTTACCCATGGTCTTACGAACTCGACTGCATAGCGTAATTCGCAAGGCAGTGATTGCTTAAAAGGTACGGATGTTTCCTGGGGGATCCAGGCGTAACCATTGTGTATCTGCGATCTATGGTCGTGTTAGTGGCGTAATCCGCAAGGCAGAGATTGCTTAAGGGGTATGGATGTTTCCTGGGGGATCCAGGCGTAACCATTTTTATGTATCCTGCGGTCCACCGTTTTGTTATCATGGCGAAATTCGCAAGGCAGTGAATGCTTAAAAGGTACGGATGTTTCTTGGGGGACCCAGGCGTAACCATTGTGTATCTACGATCCATGATTTGTTTGTTTGTTTTTGTTTGGATTGTACTTTCCATATCTGTTTTTAAAAGTTTCCCAGTATTTTCACTGGGTGTTGAAACAAGTCTATTAAGTACCTGGAGAATTCTAGTTTTGCGCCTGATCAACACACTACCAGATTTTGCAGGAACGAGGATAAACTTGTTGAAACATCGAGTTATAAAAGTATTTTATTATAACAGTATTTTATTTTAAAAGAATTTCCAACAAAGAAATTTTGATTAATATTTGAAGTTGAAATTCTTATGGTTTGAATTAATTATTCGTGCCCGATACTATTCTTTTGAATCGACCTTATTTGCTCAGCTTTATTTATTCACTTATATTCTGTTTTTCCAAATCCTCCTTCTTTTCCTTGTTGACTATATCTTTTTTTAATGATTATTGATTTATTAAAGATGTTTGAAGAGTATTTTGAGATTTAAAACTAATAAATTTATAAATAATGGATTTAAGGTTTTCAAAGACTTTTAAATGGTATTTATAAAGGAAGCAAGAAATTTCATTGATGAATCTTTGTAAAGTGTTAAAGATGATTGATTTGCAAATGAAGATTCAAATAAATATTTTAAGTAAAGTTATATGTGTTTCTTTGAATGTATAATTTTAAGGATATTAAATTATTTGGGAAATTTATTTTAGTAATATGCTTGAAAAATAAATTGGAATTGCTATTTGGAAGTCATGTTCTGGAATATTTACTTGATTACGAAGTACTAATAGTTGTATGTGATATATTTGTTTCATAGGAAGTGGAATTTTATAAATATTGATTGCAAAAGTATTTATAAATAAAATGAATTTAATTTGAAATTTGAGAACTCAAGTTATGGGATTTTGAAATTGTTTTTCAAGTGATTAATGAAATATATAAGAAATTGAAAATAACTTGTAAATATGAAAAATTTAGAAGATATAATTATTAAACATTTTATTAACTGAAGTGAATAAGATAAACTTGTGTAACATTCAAATTCATTCTATAAAACATATATATAACTTACCAAAATGTTAAAGTTGAAAATGTTACAGAGGAATATGTAGTGGAATTATACAGGTAAAACTTAAGTAATGGAAGTGTTCAATGGAATTATTTCAAAATAAAAATTTTGATGTACAAGAAATGTTATAAACGTAAGTTAATATTGTGAAATAATTTATGTAAGTACATGAAAGAAAGAAAAAGACATTGTATGAATGAATGAAAATAAATAAAAAGGTAAATAATGATGTGAAAAGAAATCAATTGAATAAACGTAAATAATATGTCGAAATTATTGGTTGTTTTGGCTTATGGGGTGTTTTATTTTTGAAATATGATACATATATTGTAATTATTGATATTATTGTTTTTCCGGACCTCTCTATACAAAGGAGACTCTACCGAAATTTTTCAAAATTTAAGACTTAGATTTTTTTTTTGTTGAATTGGAGTTATTTTTTTTAATTTTTATTAAACTTAAATATGTAGGTTTAATTGTTTATAAATTGACTGTTTCAATAAAATATAACAAATTTTTGGATTCCTTCTTATTTCTTTTCGGGGACGAAAAGTTTTGAGTGGGGGAGATTGTAACGACCCGTATTTTTAAACATTTAAAAGTAGTAAATTAAATAAGATTTTTTGAATAAAATTGTTAAAAAAAATTAAGATTTTATTTATACAAATTTGATTTTAATACAAATTATGAGCTTAATTAAAATTTCTATTAATGTCATATGTTTGCAACAATATAAGGATGATAAAAAATGTTAGTGTGTATTTTAATAATATTGGTTTGAATGATATTTGTAATTGTCTGAATATAAATTTCCAATTGATTGGAATAATAAATGTTAATAAGAAATAATAAATGTTTCTTTATTAAAAAAAAAGAATCATAAGTTTATTTATTTGAAATGTTTGGTAGCTGAAAGATTGATTGTAGAGATGAGAAACTATTATTTGGTAAGAAATGTATAATTTCTGTTTGTATCCAATAGTGCATAAATATGTTTCAATCACTGTTTGATAGGAAATAATTGTTTTATTTCTCATTACCTTTATTTTTTTCCATTTTGAAATTCACCCTTGTAAACAATTGAAAATAATGTAATTGAATAATTTCAATTAATGATAGAGAGGACACCAAACTGTAAATTAATAGGTGTAATTAAACGTAGCTTATGTTTTGTGAAAATATAAGGAAAGTCGGTTTATTGAAAAGAACATTTATAACAAATAAAATGGATGTTTCATTTGTGAATGTAGGTTTAATTTCATTAAAATAAAGAATAGGATGATTGATTTAAAGGATGTAAATATGTGTATTTGAACTGTGTTTTAGCATATAGATGGATTACAAGAGTAGAAAAATAATTTATTTAAGTAAGTTATTTATAACTCTGCTGTATAAACAACAAATTTATAAACGTGTTTAAATGACTAAAGGAAACAATTATTCTATTTTTCATCCATTTTAGTTGACTATTTTGAAATTTAACTTTATAAGTAATTGTAATTAATGTAATTGAAATATTTCAATTAGAAGGGAAGAAAACGTTGATTGCAATTAATAGATTTAATAAAAGAAACGCACCTTTTGTGTTAAACAGGATTGATGATTTAATGGAAATAAAAGATCATTTTGGGAAAACCAAATTGAACGTTTTCATTTTTATAGTAAGTAATTGTAATATCCCGGAAATTTTAACAATATCAATTTAATAATCTGTTGAATAATTAAATTGATATGGATAATCTTTGATAATAAGATTTGAATTTAATTTAATAATCTAATTAAATAAGTATTAATTGGTGATTTTATCTTTTAAAAATTTATAAGATATTTTCTATTTGAATATATATATTTATTTGTATATATTGTAAATAGAAAGCTTTGATAAATTGGAAATTTATATTTAATTTAATCTGGACTTTTCAAAGATATTTAAATAAATAACTTTATAGTTTTAAATATACTTTAGATAAATGTTTTAATTGTTTAAGATATTTTTACTTAAGCTTAAAAATAAATAAGATTTAACAAAAAGGTTTGTTTTATTTCTTTTTAAAATATTACTTGATAATATAATCTCTTAGATGAATTATTTAAATTATCAAATATGTTATTTTCAAATAATAAGTATAATGTATTATTTTTATAAATATGAATGGATTTTAAAGACTATGGAATGGTTATTTTAAATTGATAAGTAGTTATATAAGTGTATATATATATATATAACTTGACTTTTTAAATTGAATCTTAGGATTTAATTTAATTTGAATTTGAATTTAAAGTTTTGAAATTCAAAAGAATAATTATTTAAATTATTTTGGATTTTAAAATATTTGTATAAGCTTTTATTTATAAATATAATTAGTTTTTGTTTCCCTTTAAAAAGTAATTTATATATAGATAAGTACTTATTAACTAATTAATTAAGTATAAGCTTATATTAAACTTTAAAAATAAAATACAAATTAACTTAAAAAGACAAGTGTTAATTTCCTAAGACCTCATTTAAACAAGTGTTAAATAATGAGTAAGGGCTAATGACAAGTGTCATTTAATCTTGTTTTTCTTTTATTTTTATTTTTAGATAATTTCAGTTTATATAAACATATACTTCATTCTCTTCATATTTTTTTCCTATTCTCTTCAAAGTTAAGAAAACCTCAGTTCAAAACAATTCTGTAATCAGTAACCAAATTTCCAAATCCTAAAGCAAAAGCATGTAAATCTTCTTCAAACCAAATCAAAAGATCAACCTGTAATATAGTTTCCAAATCAAAAACAAAGGCCTGCAAACATTCTTCTCATCTCTGGAATCAATTCGAAAACCAGTTTGCAATTTTCAAATTCAAGGGAAATCAAATCCCTGTAACCAAGTTGCAATCTGAAATCAAAACCCTGATGCATTCTTTTCAAATCTGCATCATCTTCAAAAAGCCTGTCTTCATTTTCAATTTGGAAACAACTCAAAGCCAGCCTGCAATTCTTTTCAACATCAAAGTCTGTCTGCCTTCATTTTTCTTCAACCTGGAAACATGCATGTAGTTTATTCAAGTCTGTAGCCTGCTTGCATTCGTTCTTCAATTTGGAAGCCAGCATGCATGTGGTTCAAAACAGTTTTAAGCTCAACAACTCAAGTTTTTAAATCAAAGAGGCATTCCAGTTTTAAAGTTCAAACCAGTTTCAAGCTTTTCAAAAATTCAAAGTTAAACTGCCTCTGTTCATTTCAAATCAGGTGAGTAACATTTTTATTTAAACTAATTTAAGTAAACTTAGTTGCTTGAAATTATATACTGATTTAGTCATGATTATGTGAAAGAATATGATAGAATTCCCTATGTATGGTTACTGAATATATGCTTGCTGTTGGATTATGTTCTTGCCTGTTCTAGCATTCCAAGTTTAAACTCTGATCAAAATCATGATCTCATGATTCAAATCTTGTTAAGGATTTAGATTTCAAACAATATTTGGTTATGAAATATAAGTTAAAGTTTAAATTTTATAAAAATAAAGAGAGAAAAATAATGTCTCTGTAACACAAATAACAGAACCAGACTTTTGGAAATAGGAATTTAATCATCCTGATTTATTGATTTAATATTATCAATAGATTACATGACCGAAGACATGATTTTTTAAAACTAAAATTAGAATTTTCAGTTTGTATTTGATTAAGTATTTCTGGCTTAACCAGAAATCATATTTTGGGGTGGCTCTGTCATTTTAGAAAGATTGGGTGGCGAGTTTCTTTTCTGGTGATGGAATATGGATCGAAGTTGCTGAGAAAATACTGGATGATGGATTAAAGCATGGAGGCAGTGGTGATTTGGGATTGAAGTTGATAAGCCCTAGTTTTCAATGTTGATCAGTAAATTGATCACCGCGACCTGTATAAGTGATCGAGTCCTTCCTAATTCGAACTGGAGATAGATGGGGTGTGGAAGTGGATGTGGCCGGAGGCGTTGGTTCTCTGATGATCTGATCTTGGTGTTTGAGGCGGTTACAGGTTCGACCATTGATCCAGTTTTGAGCTCGAAGCTCGTTTGTAATTTTTGGGTTCTGCAGTTGGTTTGATGATCGGAATGGAGTTGGGGGATGACCGTTGACTTGCGAGCGTCGTCGCGAGGGGTCGGAATTGGGTGCAGCGTGGGTGCAGGTGCACGGCGTTCATGGGTTGTCAGCTGATGTTTTGGGGAAGAAGAGACGGTACGGGTTTGGCTCGAAGTTTCTTGGCGTTCGACTCGAAGGAATAGGGATGGAAGGAAACTCGAAGTTGTCTCGGGGGTTTCCAGTTTTTACTCGGGTATTTTGATGTTGGGCTCGGGTAGATTTGATGATAACAGTTTTAAAAATCTGACAGTGTTTTTAAATTTAAAATGAGTTTAAATTGTAAAGTAGAATTTAAAACAAAGTTTTAAATAAAAGTTTAAAGTATGGATTCAATTTAATTTGTATCCTAGTTGAAATAAATAAGTTTTTATTTTAATGATTAAACAACTTTAAAATGTTTAAAGTATAATTTAAAAAGGGTTTGAATTTAAATGAATTGGTTTACAAAATCTTCTAAATTTCCTTTATAAATGTTAAGTGTTTTTAACATTTGAAATTAAAAATAATTTGTAAATTTGATTTAAATTGGTTAAAGTTAAATTGTAATTTATTTTAAATCTTTAATTTAAAATGAATAAAAAAAAGATTTTAAAGTTAAATCTTTTAAAAGTCTTTGTTAATAATAATTAAAGTATTAAAGGTTAATACTTTAATTTATAAAGTGATTAAGGTTTAATGATATAGGAGTCATTAAATTAATAAAGTAATTTAAGAGTAATTTGATAATTTAATTAATTAATGGTTTAGTGTTAATTAATTAAATAATTAAGATTATAAGTTAAATTAATTAAAGGTTAATTAATTTGGGGTTAAGAATCATTTATTTAGATAAATATAGATTTTTAATAAATGATTAGAAATTAATTAATTAAGTGATTAAAGATTAATTAAGAAATTAATTAAGTAATTAGAAATTAATTGATGGGTAATTAAGAATTAATTAATGTGTAATTAATAATGGTTGATTTAAGTTTAAATACTTAAATAAGAATTGTTAATAATTAATGAGAGATCATTAATTAGAGATTATTAAATAATTAATTAATGTGATTAATCTTGATAATCAATTAGATTAATTAACTAATGATAATCATTTATAAATTGGTTAAGTATAATTTATTTAATGGAAGTAATTAAAGGAATTAATTACTTAAGGTAATTAATTAAATAAATTTGATAAGTTTAAATTAATTTGTTTAATTAATTTAAGATAATCACTTGGTGATTTGATAATTACTTAAATGTAATTAGTGAAAGTATAAATTACTTAGGAAAGTAATTAAAGTTAATTAATAGATGTAATTAACTAAAGATGATTTAATAATAAAAGTAATTGGAGTTTAATTACTTTTGAATAATTAATCAAGGGATTAATTAAAGGATAATTAATTTAGTAATAATTAATTTATATAAAGGAGTAATTAAGGGTAGTTAATTACTAAATGTGATTAATTAAAGGTGATTAATAAATGTGACTAATTAATTATTAAATGTAATTAATTTAATAGGATAATTAATTAAGAGTAATTAAGAATCATTAATTAATATAATTAATGATGTAATTAAGGATTGATTAAGACTAATTAATCAATAATAAGTGATTAAGGTAATTAATTGTAATTAATTAAGGATTAATGTAATTAAGTATAGTTAATTAATTAATGAAGTAATTAAAGATTAATTACTGAAATGGTTTAAGTTAATTAATTTGTGAAATTAATTAAGAGTTAATTACTTAAAGTAATTAAAGTATAATTAACTAGGAATGATTAATTTAGATGAATACTTAGAGTATGATTAATTAATTGGTTTAATTAATAATTAAGTAAGCAGGATTTATATAACGAAGTAATTAATTTAATTCACTTTAAATTAATTAGAGATGATATAAATCATTACTTAGGAATGGATGAATGATATTGAATGCTTTGCATTGTTGATATCTCTGATAAGAGATGTGCTGATCTATGATATGGATGTTTGGTTGAATTGTAATGATAATGTGAATTATCTGTTTATGATAATATGTTGATTATCTGTTGGGAATTATCTTTCTTTGTGTATTAAGATAATGAATTAAATTGTTTTAACCTTTTAAAACAACTTGGCCTTAAAAGATACGTTTTGGATTTCGATGAGACCGGGATCGGGTTTCCGTATACCGGTATTCCAGGTCTGGAGACCCGAATACCACATCGATCCAAATTAACGATAGGTCGTGAATCAAGTGAAGATGAAGATTTAGAGTGCAAGGGTTATTGTCGTTAACTCTGAGGGTGATTCCAAAACGAGTGTAACGAGATAATGCCTTCGGTTTCGTTCGAACCCGGAACGAACTTGTATGGATTGAATGCTTTCAGCACATCGTCAGGTGGACGATGAGCATTCTAAGATAGATGTGTTCTTTTTAAAGGTAATCGTGACCTCAAGCCTCACAAACCGGGAATGGCTAAAACAGGGGAGGTGCAGCAAGGTTAGTGGGTAGCACCCAAGTAGGACAAGGTTACCTCTGTCTAGATGTCCCTTTCTATTTTCGACTTAGTGGTGCGGTTGCTGATCCCAACCGTGAGGTATCTTGTGCGGGAATTATCCAGTAAGGGATGTTCCGACCTTGTGTTGCAGGGGATTGGGAGTGATCCTCGGTACGGTGATCTAGGCCACGTACTGTGATGGGCGGTACCCCGGTAGCCCTGCCATTGTATGGAATCCAATTTCCAATAAGTGATAACGGACTTGATTGTATAACCCACTTTGTTGGCTAGTATGCTGGAATTTAATAATGTAACAATTTCAGCTATTTCATATTTATTTGAAAACCCTAGACCCTATTATAATACAATCGAATTTCCTATCAAATGTTTTGGTTAGCGTAAGGTAAAAACTTACCCATGTTTATTTGTGGGGAGTCTTACGTGATACCTTTTCTTTCAAAAGGTTTTGAAGTTAAACAAGTTTAACCTGTTACTCACACCAGACCCATGTCTGACCCAAGTTGTTTATTTCTGTTTTATAAACTCTTGGGTACTCAAATTTTTACGAGTAGCCAAGGGATTCAGGTTAGCCTTGACGAATTGTGGAGGAGCAATGGAGCAGGAGGCTTCAGCGTTGTAGATATAGATAGTAGTTTCCGCTGTGTTGATCTTGTTTAGATCTTTGTTTGTATTGAGATGTAATAACTAGACAGATGTTTATAACTGTCTAGTATATGATGTGAATCTGTGTAACTCTGATAAGTGTTGTATATGATACTATGTAATATTTATGTGATATAATATATTTTGTTCGTTTCCGCTGTGAGTATTTGTGTTTGTTTTCTTTTCTCTTCTTTTCTTTTCTACTTCTCACCCCTTTCTTTCTTACTGTCGATGCGATTTTCCGGGAGTGGAAAGCCGGGTCGTCACAGTAATTTTATTTATTATGCATAGATAAAAAAACTAAATGCATACAAATTTGAATATTATTTGAGTTAATGAAGTTAATTTGGTTACGTTTCACAAATTGAATTTCAAAAAAGTTGTGCAATGTACATGGTCCATTCATTTCTTTTGTTATTAATTGTTGCATGTTTTGAGACGCATAAAAATAAACTTTCATTTTAAGCAAGAATGATTTTGGAAAAAAAAATTGAATTTTAGAAAAATATACACACACACACACATTAATATTCAAACTTTTAAGTATATCAGAGGATTCATGGTTTTGTAAATATTGTGGAATCAATTAGAAATTACCTTTTATTAACAGTTGTACATTAATTACATAAGTTCATATATATATTTTTTTACATTTTTTTTATATATGGTTAAAACTTGTAAATTGGTTGCATTAATGTGACCGTTATAGTCATTAGAAAAGTAAAGTAAATCATTTTTATAGTGCACAGATAGATATATATTCATTAAATAATGAAATTGGTTTGAGTAACGTAAATAAATATATAGATTGATTGGTTGATTAATTGATTGATTGATTGTTAATTGATTGATTGTGTTAATGTAGTATGCAAATATATTGACATAAAACGAATGTTTTAATATGAAATTAAATTATGTAAATATGTGTATATTTGGGTTTATTGATATGAATTAATTGGAGTGAGTTTTGGAATTTGGACCCCAAAGGTTGTTTATAGGTTATATGTGGTCTCTTCATTTGCTTTACATTATTATCACCTCCATTCTCTCTCTTTCGTTTTCAAGTTCTTAACGTAGTCTCCACTTGTGCATCCATTTAATTATTAGCCTACTCATTCGTTTCTTATTAATTAGTAATAACCTCATTTGATTTATTTCTAATTAATAATTGCCTCATTCTTTTCATTTGTTTCTCCTTTATTTGTTGCTCTTTTCAAATGCTTTACCTGAAGTTTTTCTTTTCTTTTCTATTTTTCCGTTTTTAATGTGAACATCAAATTAATATTCATGCCATCTAATTAGCATTTACTATTCTCCGTTTCTGAAGTTTATTTTACTTATGCATCATTAGTTCTTGTAGCTTCCTTTCATTGGCAATTCTTTCTCCTGAAACTTCATATTTAAAACGGAAGATTTATTTTTATCTTTATTGATATATTTATTCCTTTACTTCACCTCTTTCAATACTACCATTTTAAGACTATTCATATTTTTACTTTATTTCAATTCCTAGTTTGTTTATATATACTCTATTAGCTTTTCATTTGTTTCCATCGTCATTTTTGTAGCCTCATTTCATTTTTCAAATCTCATCTTTTGTAGCTTCATTTCTCCAAACAAACTTCCATCTCATTTTTTTCCTCTCTTCATTTTCTTCCTTCTTCATTTTTTTCTTCTTCTTCAAATCTCCTTCTTCTCTTTTTTTTTCTTTCAAAGCTTTTTCTTATTCTTGTTCTTCAAATCTTCTTCTTCTTTTAAAGCTTTTTTTAGCTTCGTTTTCTTTTTCAATTCTTCATCTTCCTTGAATTTTTTTTTCTTCTTTTCCAAACATTCTTCTTTTTCCAAATCCTTTTCTTCAAATTCAGACCTATACAAACTTCTCTGTCTCTTCCAAAAAAATTCCGTAAAAAAAAAAGAAGAAGATTAAAATAGCAAGGAAATAAATCAATAGGAGGAAGTAGTAGCGGATCCAAACCCGACTAAGAAACGGAAATCCATAAGGTGAGTGTTTAAACCCACTCACGAAATACTAAAATTTTATTACAAGTTAAACCAGGTCATATAGTGATAAAGTTTTGATTGTTGGTTTGGAATTTTTATTGGTATTTAGTTTGAATAGCTAAATTCCAATATGTGATGACTAATAATTACTATGACATGTTATTGAATTGGTTGATTTGTTGAATTGATTGATTTGAATGTTGATTGTATGATGTGATGGATGCTATTGTGATTGAATGTGTATTTGTTCATTTATTTTGATATATCCTTGTTATCACCCTATAGTTTATTGTAATCATATAAATTTTCATATTGATTATTTGAGCACTGAATAAAGATATAAAACGGATGAATTTCATGTATTTACATGAGAGGAAAAAAAACTAGTATGTTTAGACTTACCATTTGAACCATAAAAATGATTTTGGGAAATAAACTATCGTTACCTTATTTGAAAGTTTCCAAAATTAAATTTTGAAACATTGGGAAGTTTCCATAAAATTGAATGTTGAAACTTTGAAACATTTTTATAAATCAAATCTCTTGAACTATGAAATTTAATTGGGAATTGTTCTGTAAATTTGTAAGTTACTAGAATGGATCTATTGTGAAATCTATTGTATTTTGAATATGGAAACAATAACATTTCCAGAAATTTGAACCTTCAAAAATGTAGTTATTTGCATACCTTATTACATCAAATTTTGATTTAGTTTGCATAAGAATTTTAGTTCTGACTCGAGTGTTTTGTGTTTTCCTTTACGCTCGTGTCAGACCGAGCGATACAGCATTTGAGACTCACCCTTGGAGTTTGGAGCTTCCTTTGGAGATCCAACTATCGCCTCAGCTTTCAGCTCTTCTAGTTGATTTGTTCAGAGAAGTCATCTATTGTACTGGAGACTTCACTGCATTTGAGATATTCTGCTGTATTTTATTTCTAACTCTGATGTTTATATAGTAGCTTCATGAACTACTATTTTATCTATTCCGCTGTGTATTATCGTATTACTCTGTGTCTGTGATTCTGTGATTGATTTATTTACTGCATATGCTGAGTTTTGCCAAATTTAAATTAACAATCTGATATTTTGAATTATTCAAGTTAGACATGTGTGGATTTATTGTCGATTTGAATGGTCCAAAATAGCGGGACGTTAAAGTTGGTATCAGAGCTTTGGCTCTAGGCAAAACCTAACATATATAGTAAATTTATTTACAGAATCACTTTCGTTCGAGTTTGAATTTCTTCCTTTTGACTCGATTTCCTTTGAACTTTGGAACGTTCCTTGCGGTTCCAAAATTCATTCTTGTCTCTCCCTATTTGTATTCTTTTGATTCTGGAGTATCCCATAACTCCACTTCGAATGATCTCTTTAAGAATAGGCGATCCCGCTAATCTTTGGATGATTTGTAAAGGGGTGGAACTCCTTTACAATTGGCATTGATTCACCGGATATTTATATATCTTTGGTTTAGATACCGCTATCTCTTGCGATCGAATGTTGGTTTTTCTTAGAATTCTGCATCGATCTTGTTCCTGAAGTCACGGTTGACCCGGTTAAGGTCGCCCACGACTTGTATAAGTATATCCATCTCCTATTTTGTAAGTTAATTGTCTCATCTTCATTCAAGCCTATCTTCGAATCAGAAATTTTATTTGATTAGAGTTCCTCTAATTTGAATCTCTATCTTTTTTGAAATCCATTCTCAAATCATCCTTTGAAAATCGGGTTTTGTATTCTAGAAATTGTTTTCTAAACCGAAATTATTATTTTGATAAGTATGATTTTATTCTATATATAAAATTGAAATGTTTTCGAGAAGGATTATATACCCTTTTAAAATAAGAATTTGAGGTTTTCGAAAGGATTTTGAAAAAAAAAATTATATAAGTAATTTGATCTATCTAAAAATGATTATAACTAAAGGATTTTAAATTTGAAATTCGAGAATTGAACTCCGGTATTTTGTAACTGGTTTTAAGATTTTGAAATATATAATAATAATATGATTTAAAAGTATTTTCCAAATAAGAAATGTTTCAAATGATTTTAATGAGTTTCAAATGATTTCGAAGAAATTTCAAAAAGAAGTTTGCGAAAATAGAAGTCCAGAACTCACTTATGTCGCTGGAAAATAATTTCGGTGATGAGTGCACGCATCATCGACATTGATTTTCGAGTTTCAGAGTGAGGGATATGCCACTTTAGTAGCATCGCTACGCGAGTGATTTTGCGAAACCAATTTTGATTTCAAAATTTTGAAGTATGATTTGATATTCGAAAGATATATGTAAATGTATTTGAAACGATTTAAAATGAGCCGGTGTTCAGCCCTCGAGTTTTGGATTTGATATAACCCTATCTATTAAAATTGATTTACTAATTTGTTGCTGATTTCCAACTCTTGAATTTGAAAATGATTTCTTCAACTATTTTGAAGGTTCGAGCACTTCCAAATCAAGGTTAACTTTTCAAAAGCTAAGAATTTTGAAAAGTATAAAGTATATAAGTTGGTATGAATGTTAAAGTATGTAGTAATATGATTTAAATAAGTTGAAACTGTTTGTTAAGAAAATGAATAAGGCAATTTTAAATTTTTCTAATATGAAATTTAGATTTGAAATGTTTTGAAAATAATTTGGTCTTCAAAATATTTTGAATAAAATTTAGTTTAAATGTTTTAACTTAGTAACATCATTATGGAACCATATATTTAACAAGTTGGAATAAATATATAAGTTGTACGTATGCTGTTTTATTCGCATAATTAATTTGATCCAAGTTTGAGTACACAAGTTCGAGGTGAATTACACCATTTCGTGTTAGGATTTTTCATTCGATTCTTGATGGCGAATATTTGATATGGATTTTGGGCTAAATTCTAGAATTCTCTATCATAGTATATGGCTATGCAAGGAGACTGATGGCTTCTAGTCGAGAAACCATATCGAAGTCCGCATTAGGGAAGTCGAATGGACAATACTAGTTCGAAAGCGAAATTGTGTGATCGAGCGAGCGATCAAATGTGATTTTACGAAATGATGACGTATGTACATCGTATATTCTAATATCATTGATATATTTTGACGCTGAAATTGAAAGCTGTCGGGTTAGAATATCTTTGCTTACTAAAAGAAAACTTTAAATTTAAATTACAAAGATATATAACCCATAAAAGCAAAGATATCCAATCCCATATGGCTCTTCATACAACGAAATTTATTTTGTAAAGATTTGATCCTTATATAAGATGGACCTTATGTAAGTATAAGATGATTTTGAAAACATTTGATTTTGGAAATGAATTGGTTGACTTAAATTATATTGATTTTGAAATTTGGATTTATTTTCTAAATATATTATTTTGGAAACTTTGAAACTAAAGATATTTAATTTGAGAAGAAATAATTTGGTGAAATTGTATATGATTTTGAAATTGAACTGATATTGAAACAAATTGAAATTTGAGAACCTTGTGTTACTAAATACTTGATTTGGGAGTTATCGAACTTATATAAAATTGATTTGTATGAGTATGAAATTGATTCGAAAACTATGGATTTGAAAAGGGTACTCAATTTGAAAAGTGAAATCTTATATAATTAAAGTCTATATAAGTATGATTTGATATACTTTTGATTTTGGAAAAGTATTTGATTTGAAAATTAAATCTTATATATAATGGATTTTATATAAGTACGATATTTGAAAGTGATTTGAAAAGGTACTATATGATACATATTTTCGAAGTAAAGATATGGAAAGTGCCTTCTGCTTGATATCCGATTTGTGGCCACATCTTGGATTCATTCTATCGATATTATTCTCTCTGATTTTGGTTTTCCGGATATGATACTCGAGTGTCCTTCGAATTCCATGGCGTTACCCATGGTCTTACGAACTCGACTGCATAGCGTAATTCGCAAGGCAGTGATTGCTTAAAAGGTACGGATGTTTCCTGGGGGATCCAGGCGTAACCATTGTGTATCTGCGATCTATGGTCGTGTTAGTGGCGTAATCCGCAAGGCAGAGATTGCTTAAGGGGTATGGATGTTTCCTGGGGGATCCAGGCGTAACCATTTTTATGTATCCTGCGGTCCACCGTTTTGTTATCATGGCGAAATTCGCAAGGCAGTGAATGCTTAAAAGGTACGGATGTTTCTTGGGGGACCCAGGCGTAACCATTGTGTATCTACGATCCATGATTTGTTTGTTTGTTTTTGTTTGGATTGTACTTTCCATATCTGTTTTTAAAAGTTTCCCAGTATTTTCACTGGGTGTTGAAACAAGTCTACTAAGTACCTGGAGAATTCTAGTTTTGCGCCTGATCAACACACTACCAGATTTTGCAGGAACGAGGATAAACTTGTTGAAACATCGAGTTATAAAAGTATTTTATTATAACAGTATTTTATTTTAAAAGAATTTCCAACAAAGAAATTTTGATTAATATTTGAAGTTGAAATTCTTATGGTTTGAATTAATTATTCGTGCCCGATACTATTCTTTTGAATCGACCTTATTTGCTCAGCTTTATTTATTCACTTATATTCTGTTTTTCCAAATCCTCCTTCTTTTCCTTGTTGACTATATCTTTTTTTAATGATTATTGATTTATTAAAGATGTTTGAAGAGTATTTTGAGATTTAAAACTAATAAATTTATAAATAATGGATTTAAGGTTTTCAAAGACTTTTAAATGGTATTTATAAAGGAAGCAAGAAATTTCATTGATGAATCTTTGTAAAGTGTTAAAGATGATTGATTTGCAAATGAAGATTCAAATAAATATTTTAAGTAAAGTTATATGTGTTTCTTTGAATGTATAATTTTAAGGATATTAAATTATTTGGGAAATTTATTTTAGTAATATGCTTGAAAAATAAATTGGAATTGCTATTTGGAAGTCATGTTCAGGAATATTTACTTGATTACGAAGTACTAATAGTTGTATGTGATATATTTGTTTCATAGGAAGTGGAATTTTATAAATATTGATTGCAAAAGTATTTATAAATAAAATGAATTTAATTTGAAATTTGAGAACTCAAGTTATGGGATTTTGAAATTGTTTTTCAAGTGATTAATGAAATATATAAGAAATTGAAAATAACTTGTAAATATGAAAAATTTAGAAGATATAATTATTAAACATTTTATTAACTGAAGTGAATAAGATAAACTTGTGTAACATTCAAATTCATTCTATAAAACATATATATAACTTACCAAAATGTTAAAGTTGAAAATGTTACAGAGGAATATGTAGTGGAATTATACAGGTAAAACTTAAGTAATGGAAGTGTTCAATGGAATTATTTCAAAATAAAAATTTTGATGTACAAGAAATGTTATAAACGTAAGTTAATATTGTGAAATAATTTATGTAAGTACATGAAAGAAAGAAAAAGACATTGTATGAATGAATGAAAATAAATAAAAAGGTAAATAATGATGTGAAAAGAAATCAATTGAATAAACGTAAATAATATGTCGAAATTATTGGTTGTTTTGGCTTATGGGGTGTTTTATTTTTGAAATATGATACATATATTGTAATTATTGATATTATTGTTTTTCCGGACCTCTCTATACAAAGGAGACTCTACCGAAATTTTTCAAAATTTAAGACTTAGATTTTTTTTTTGTTGAATTGGAGTTATTTTTTTTTAATTTTTATTAAACTTAAATATGTAGGTTTAATTGTTTATAAATTGACTGTTTCAATAAAATATAACAAATTTTTGGATTCCTTCTTATTTCTTTTCGGGGACGAAAAGTTTTGAGTGGGGGAGATTGTAACGACCCGTATTTTTAAACATTTAAAAGTAGTAAATTAAATAAGATTTTTTGAATAAAATTGTTAAAAAAATTAAGATTTTATTTATACAAATTTGATTTTAATACAAATTATGAGCTTAATTAAAATTTCTATTAATGTCATATGTTTGCAACAATATAAGGATGATAAAAAATGTTAGTGTGTATTTTAATAATATTGGTTTGAATGATATTTGTAATTGTCTGAATGTAAATTTCCAATTGATTGGAATAATAAATGTTAATAAGAAATAATAAATGTTTCTTTATTAAAAAAAAGAATCATAAGTTTATTTATTTGAAATGTTTGGTAGCTGAAAGATTGATTGTAGAGATGAGAAACTATTATTTGGTAAGAAATGTATAATTTCTGTTTGTATCCAATAGTGCATAAATATGTTTCAATCACTGTTTGATAGGAAATAATTGTTTTATTTCTCATTACCTTTATTTTTTTCCATTTTGAAATTCACCCTTGTAAACAATTGAAAATAATGTAATTGAATAATTTCAATTAATGATAGAGAGGACACCAAACTGTAAATTAATAGGTGTAATTAAACGTAGCTTATGTTTTGTGAAAATATAAGAAAAGTCGGTTTATTGAAAAGAACATTTATAACAAATAAAATGGATGTTTCATTTGTGAATGTAGGTTTAATTTCATTAAAATAAAGAATAGGATGATTGATTTAAAGGATGTAAATATGTGTATTTGAACTGTGTTTTAGCATATAGATGGATTACAAGAGTAGAAAAATAATTTATTTAAGTAAGTTATTTATAACTCTGCTGTATAAACAACAAATTTATAAACGTGTTTAAATGACTAAAGGAAACAATTATTCTATTTTTCATCCATTTTAGTTGACTATTTTGAAATTTAACTTTATAAGTAATTGTAATTAATGTAATTGAAATATTTCAATTAGAAGGGAAGAAAACGTTGATTGCAATTAATAGATTTAATAAAAGAAACGCACCTTTTGTGTTAAACAGGATTGATGATTTAATGGAAATAAAAGATCATTTTGGGAAAACCAAATTGAACGTTTTCATTTTTATAGTAAGTAATTTTATTTATTATGCATAGATAAAAAAACTAAATGCATACAAATTTGAATATTATTTGAGTTAATGAAGTTAATTTGGTTACGTTTCACAAATTGAATTTCAAAAAAGTTGTGCAATGTACATGGTCCATTCATTTCTTTTGTTATTAATTGTTGCATGTTTTGAGACGCATAAAAATAAACTTTCATTTTAAGCAAGAATGATTTTGGAAAAAAAATTGAATTTTAGAAAAATATACACACACACATTAATATTCAAACTTTTAAGTATATCAGAGGATTCATGGTTTTGTAAATATTGTGGAATCAATTAGAAATTACCTTTTATTAACAGTTGTACATTAATTACATAAGTTCATATATATATTTTTTTACATTTTTTTTATATATGGTTAAAACTTGTAAATTGGTTGCATTAATGTGACCGTTATAGTCATTAGAAAAGTAAAGTAAATCATTTTTATAGTGCACAGATAGATATATATTCATTAAATAATGAAATTGGTTTGAGTAACGTAAATAAATATATAGATTGATTGGTTGATTAATTGATTGATTGATTGTTAATTGATTGATTGTGTTAATGTAGTATGCAAATATATTGACATAAAACGAATGTTTTAATATGAAATTAAATTATGTAAATATGTGTATATTTGGGTTTATTGATATGAATTAATTGGAGTGAGTTTTGGAATTTGGACCCCAAAGGTTGTTTATAGGTTATATGTGGTCTCTTCATTTGCTTTACATTATTATCACCTCCATTCTCTCTCTTCCGTTTTCAAGTTCTTAACGTAGTCTCCACTTGTGCATCCATTTAATTATTAGCATACTCATTCGTTTCTTATTAATTAGTAATAACCTCATTTGATTTATTTCTAATTAATAATTGCCTCATTCTTTTCATTTGTTTCTCCTTTATTTGTTGCTCTTTTCAAATGCTTTACCTGAAGTTTTTCTTTTCTTTTCTATTTTTCCGTTTTTAATGTGAACATCAAATTAATATTCATGCCATCTAATTAGCATTTACTATTCTCCGTTTCTGAAGTTTATTTTACTTATGCATCATTAGTTCTTGTAGCTTCCTTTCATTGGCAATTCTTTCTCCTGAAACTTCATATTTAAAACGGAAGATTTATTTTTATCTTTATTGATATATTTATTCCTTTACTTCACCTCTTTCAATACTACCATTTTAAGACTATTCATATTTTTACTTTATTTCAATTCCTAGTCGATTTATATATACTCTATTAGCTTTTCATTTGTTTCCATCGTCATTTTTGTAGCCTCATTTCATTTTTCAAATCTCATCTTTTGTAGCTTCATTTCTCCAAACAAACTTCCATCTCATTTTTTTCCTCTCTTCATTTTCTTCCTTCTTCATTTTTTTCTTCTTCTTCAAATCTCCTTCTTCTCTTTTTTTTTCTTTCAAAGCTTTTTCTTATTCTTATTCTTCAAATCTTCTTCTTCTTTTAAAGCTTTTTTTTAGCTTCGTTTTCTTTTTCAATTCTTCATCTTCCTTGAATTTTTTTTTCTTCTTTTCCAAACATTCTTCTTTTTCCAAATCCTTTTCTTCAAATTCAGACCTATACAAACTTCTCTGTCTCTTCCAAAAAAATTCTGTAAAAAAAAAAGAAGAAGATTAAAATAGCAAGGAAATAAATCAATAGGAGGAAGTAGTAGCGGATCCAAACCCGACTAAGAAACGGAAATCCATAAGGTGAGTGTTTAAACCCACTCACGAAATACTAAAATTTTATTACAAGTTAAACCAGGTCATATAGTGATAAAGTTTTGATTGTTGGTTTGGAATTTTTATTGGTATTTAGTTTGAATAGCTAAATTCCAATATGTGATGACTAATAATTACTATGACATGTTATTGAATTGGTTGATTTGTTGAATTGATTGATTTGAATGTTGATTGTATGATGTGATGGATGCTATTGTGATTGAATGTGTATTTGTTCATTTATTTTGATATATCCTTGTTATCACCCTATAGTTTATTGTAATCATATAAATTTTCATATTGATTATTTGAGCACTGAATAAAGATATAAAACGGATGAATTTCATGTATTTACATGAGAGGAAAAAAAAATAGTATGTTTAGACTTACCATTTGAACCATAAAAATGATTTTGGGAAATAAACTATCGTTACCTTATTTGAAAGTTTCCAAAATTAAATTTTGAAACATTGGGAAGTTTCCATAAAATTGAATGTTGAAACTTTGAAACATTTTTATAAATCAAATCTCTTGAACTATGAAATTTAATTGGGAATTGTTCTGTAAATTTGTAAGTTACTAGAATGGATCTATTGTGAAATCTATTGTATTTTGAATATGGAAACAATAACATTTCCAGAAATTTGAACCTTCAAAAATGTAGTTATTTGCATACCTTATTACATCAAATTTTGATTTAGTTTGCATAAGAATTTTAGTTCTGACTCGAGTATTTTGTGTTTTCCTTTACGCTCGGGTCAGACCGAGCGATACAGCATTTGAGACTCACCCTTGGAGTTTGGAGCTTCCTTTGGAGATCCAACTATCGCCTCAGCTTTCAGCTCTTCTAGTTGATTTGTTCAGAGAAGTCATCTATTGTACTGGAGACTTCACTGCATTTGAGATATTCTGCTGTATTTTATTTCTAACTCTGATGTTTATATAGTAGCTTCATGAACTACTATTTTATCTATTCCGCTGCGTATTATCGTATTACTCTGTGTCTGTGATTCTGTGATTGATTTATTTACTGCATATGCTGAGTTTTGCCAAATTTAAATTAACAATCTGATATTTTGAATTATTCAAGTTAGACATGTGTGGATTTATTGTCGATTTGAATGGTCCAAAATAGCAGGACGTTAAAGCAACTGTGTAAGTTGTCTTATTTGGGGCTATATACAAAAGCTGCATGATGGTGTAATAGGAATAAATCAATTATTTTCATTATATAATATTATAGTATGGACTACCACCAAACCTAAATTATTGTTTCGTGTGCACTATAGATGAAGTATTACTTCTCTATTTCCTAGGATCTGGAATCCAGGCTCCATTATCTATATGATCTGGGGTTTCTAAAAAGCCTCACCACACATAATCTGGTTGTTTATACATACATTAAATAATGTTCATACACACAACATGTTACTTTCAATACATAATCTATTTTAAACAAAACGTAACCATATCATCATTTTATTAACATTTAATATCTTTGGATAAAGTTTTACCATTATTTTCAATGCTTAGCAGCTGTATTGTAATGGTATCATAACTGTACAATATGTACTATCACCTTTTGGCCAATTACAGCTACTGAAATTATAGGTGTAGCTAATGAAATTATAGGTATATAAAATTATATCTCTCAAGTTACCCTATAACAATAAAAGTACTATAATCTATATTCCAACATAAGTTGTAGGCGTGTATCATAGGTATAAGGAATACTACACTACCCAATTAATTGTCTTTTGAAAGTTAAATAGGTATAGTATAATATTTCAATCAAGCAATATATTATTCCTCTACCTTTCAATTGAAATATAATTTGCGTGATTCAGAAATATGTGCCAAAAGAAGAAGCGAAAGTAACAAAGGAAAAAAAGACAAAGAGAGTACCTACAGTTGATGATCACTCGATGCATTGAGGACAGTTGGATGGAATATCGATGAAGACTGGTAGCTGCAAACGATAGGCTGAGGAAGAACAGCAACAAAAAAAGGGCTACGACAAGCTGTAGAAAATCAAAGCGCGATCAATTTATGGTTAAGCCATCGATGGATAATGGAAGGGAAGACGACATAAAAACATTTGGGGAACTGCAAATGGGTGGCAAACCAAAACGCCTTTGATTAAGGGTGTGATATCCCGAGAATTTGGACAATATCAATTTAATAATTTATATTTAAAAATTAAATTGATTTGTTGATCTTTGTTAATAAATTTGAACAAATTTAATAATCTAATTAAATAAATATTTAATTAGTAATTTATCTTTTAAAAGTTTAATAGAATGATTTCTATTTATATATATATAATTGTATATATTGTAAATAGATGAGTTGATCTGAATTTAACAAATGAAGTGGGGAAACCTAGTTTTAGGTATGGTCACGAATCTGTCTCGTTCGTCATCACCGGTGGATCAAGCGTGGTGGGACTTTGAGGTTCGCGAGAGTAAAAGTGGCCGAGGCTATGGACGGTGGCGATGACGTTCAGGTGATCGGAGGATCGGGGTCGAGTGATGTTTCCAGGCTTTACCTTCTTGTTCCAGTTTGGGTTGGAATGCTCGAATTTGACTTCGAGATGACGGTGGAGGTTAGATGATCGTAGTCTGGTACTTGAACGATCGTCGACGTGTTCGATGTTTTGGTGGTGACCGGAGATGATCAGTGCCACCGTGCATGTGCACGGTGCACTTTAATTTTCTGGGGAATGATTTAGTTTGGGATCTGTATGCTCGAGTTTTTCTCGAGAAAAAGGGGAGGTTGACTCGAAGTAAAGTGTAATAACCCGACTTTTTCTCCACAGAAAGTCGGATCATTATGAAGAAAGAAAGGGTAGAAAATAGAAAAGAAGAGAAGAAAGAAAGAAACAACAACAACGATCTCACAGCGGAACGAATAAATTATATTAATAACATAAACTATTACATAGTATACAACAATTTACAGAGTTACACAGCATATACTAGACAGTTATAAACATCTGTCTAGACATTACAACTCAAATACAAGACAAGACACTATCACAGATATCAACACAGCGGAATACTATATCTACGAACGCCGAAGCCTCCCGCTCCATTGCTCCTCCAGAATATTCGTCAAAGCTAAACCTGAATCCCTTGGCTACTCGTAAAAATTTGAGTACCCAAGAGTTTATAAAACAGAAATAAACAACTTGGGTCAGACATGGGTCTGGTGTGAGTAACAGGTTAAACTTGTTTAACTTCAAAACCTTTTGAAAGAAAAGGTATCACGTAAGACTTCCCACAAATAAACATGGGTAAGTTTTTACCTTACGCTAACCAAAACATTTGATAGGAAATTCGATTGTATTATAATAGGGTCTAGGGTTTTCAAATAAATATGAAATAGCTGAAATTGTTACATTATTAAATTCCAGCATACTAGCCACAAAGTGGGTTATACAATCAAGTCCGTTGGCACTTATTGGATTTTGGATTCCATACAATGGCAGGGCTACCGGGGTACCGCCCGTCACAGTACGTGGCCTAGATCACCGTACCGAGGATCACTCCGAATCCCCTGCAACACAAGGCCGGAACATCCCTTACTGGATAATTCCCGCACAAGATACCTCACGGTTGGGATCAGCAACCGCACACACTAAGCCGAAATAAGAAGGGACTTCTAGACAGAGGTAATCTTGTCCTACTTGGGTGCTACCCACTAACCTTGCTGCACCTCCCCTGTTTTAGCCATTCCCGGTTTGTGAGGCTTGAGGTCACAATTACCTTTAAATAGAACACATCTATCTTAGAATGCTCATCGTCCACCTGACGATGTGCTGAAAGCATTCAATCCATACAAGTTCGTTCCGGGTTCGAACGAAACCGAAGGCATTATCTCGTTACACTCGTTTTGGAATCACCCTCAGAGTTAACGACAATAACCCTTGCACTCTGAATCTTCATCTTCACTTGATTCACAACCTATCGTTAAATTTGGATCGATGTGGTATTCGGGTCTCCAGACCTGGAAATCCGGTATACGGAAACCCGATCCCGGTCTCATCGAAATCCAAAGCGTATCTTTTAAGGCCAAGTTGTTTTAAAGGTTAAACAATTCAATTCATTATCTTTATACACAAAGAAAGATAATTCACAACAGATAATCAACATTATCAGATAATCCATATAATTCAACTAACATCCATATCATACAGCATATATCTCATCAGAGATATCAATCAATGTCAAGTATCCAATACTAACACCCATTCATAAGTAATGATTTATATCATCTTAAATTAATTTAAATTGAATTAAATTAATTACTTCATTTTATAAATCCATCTTACTTAACCATTAATTAATTACAATCAATTAATTAATTATCCTCTAATAATTCATTTCAATTAATCATCTTTGATTAATTATCTTTTAATTACATCCAAGTAATTTATCCTCAATTAATTACTTAAATTAATTATTCTTATCCACTTATAGTAATTAACCTTTAATTACTTCATTAATTAATTTACTAAAATTAATTAACTTAATCAACTATAATTATTTACATTAATCCTTAATTAATTTCATTGATTAATTACTTCATTTATTAATTATTACTTAATTAACCAATCTTAATTACATCATTAATTATATTAATTAATGATCCTTAATTACAACTTAATTATTAATTACTTAATTAAATTAATTACATTAATTAATTAATCTTTAATTAAACAACATTTATTAATCACTCTTGATTAATCTTTAATCAGTAATTAACTACCCTTAATTACTCTTAAACAGATTAATTAACCTTAATTACAAATTAATTATTCTTTAATTACTAATTAATAAACCTTAATTATCAATTAATAAAACTTAATAACAAATTAATTAATCTTTAATTATCAGTTAATTAATCCTTAATTACCAGTTAATTAATCCTTAATTACCATTTGATTAATCCTTAATTAATCTTTAATTACAAATTAATCACCCCTTAATTAATAATTAATAAAACCTAATTATTAATTAATAAAACTTAATTACAAATTAAGTACTCTTAATTACCAATTAATTTACCTCTAATTACAAATTAATTAATCTTTAATTACTAAATTAATTAATCTCTAATCATTAATTAATCTAATTAATTAATCATACTTAAATTACTTTATTAACTTTATTAACCTTAAATTATTAAAACCTTAATTATCCTTTTTAAGGTAAACCATTATCTTAATTAATGACTTAATTATCATAAAAACATTTTTATCTTTAAAATTAAATTCCTTAATTAAATCATTTAATTAAGTTTTGAAATAAAATAAACATTTAACTTAACAAATTAAAGTTAACAAATTATATAACTTCCTTAAATCAATTACTTAAAAACATTTATTTTATAAAGAATTGATTTAAGAAATAGTTTAAAACTAGATTTTATTTTTACTTTAAAACTTACTTTTATTTAAATTTAACAACTTAGATTTAGTTTAAGTTAAATCTGAAACAAACAAACACTCACGTTCTACTCGAATACTAACCCTAGTCTTTACTCGAGCCAACATGCCAAATTCCCGAGTTCATACCCGAGCCACTTCCCCTTTTTTTTTTATGAACTTTATTTTGTTTTAAAATTTTAAAACTGTTGTACAGCTAAAAACACTCGCGAGGCAAACCCGCTATCTCCCCGAGTATTCCACAACTTCATCTGCTTCGAGAAAATTACCCATTCGCATGCGACCAAACCCGAGTTTCCCAGCCTTCAGATACGACGTGCACGCGGTGCACTTGCACCAACGCCTCCGACCTCTGGTGATCGTCGCGACCACCTTCGACAACCACTCGAACTCACTCGACCCCAAACAAGAACCCAGAAACTTCGAACGACAGTGAACTCGAAATCGAACCCATCGTTCAAAAATCTGAAACCCACCATCATCGGAAAACCATTCCTTCCTGTCGATCCTGACATCGATGAACCTCGCCGTCCACACTCGAGCTTCGTCTCGAACCCCAGCATCATTTACCCCTATTGCGATCAGCTCCGGTACCTTCACGGCGCACCACGATCCCAATTTCCGACCTCGCTTTCAAACTAGACTAAAACCCTAGTTTAACTTCGATCACCATCCACAGTGATCAAGAATTTAATCAAACATTTTTCCTAAACGCACCGACCTCCCAGCAACCTATTGCTACGATCCCGGGGTCCAGCATCTTGTCGATCGTCAAAATTTGCACAAAAACTCGAATCCGTTCACCCTCGCATTTCTCAGTGAATACTCATTTGAAAATTTGGATTTCACTTTTAAAAATCATAATTTTCAAAAACGTTTCAATTGATATATTTAAAATCAGGAATCATGATGGATGAAATATCAGTTTACATTGGTTTTGCCTGTTCTTTCAAATTTCCAGAAAAAGTTTTAATCTAATTTACTTAAATTAAATTTTTAAAACTTAAATCATGATCCTACAAACATATTTTACTTAGATCTCGAAGCCTAAAACTGATTCGAGAAAGAGCTTTTAATTTCTGAAACAGGTTTTATAACATGTATTCTTAAAACAGAGAGATATACTGGATCAACAGACATGCACAGCCATATCTCAAACAAATCAAATGTTTATACATATATTCACAGCCAAACATTCAAGTAATCATTTTATACTATATTTCCACAAACTTTCATCACATGCAGCAGGTTTAACCACAGAATTTTAAACTGTTTTTAAATTAAAAGTTTACTCACCAGTTTAAAAATGAAGAGAGCTTTATGAAACTGAAATTGAAAATTTGCTTTGCCTTGTTGATTCCAGAAACTTGAATGCTTGAAACTTTTGTATTGCTGCCTTGATTAATCATACTGGAAAACTTTATGTTGCTGGCATGCTTGAAAATGTTTTCCAGGTTGAAGATAAATCATTACAGGTTTGCATATTGGTTTGAGAAATGAATTTCAGGCTTTTGATTTGGAAAATGAATTACAGGAATTATATTTTGATCTGAGTTTTGAGGGATGGTTTCAGGTTCTTGATCTCGGATTTGAAATTGAAGCTTGCTAGAAAATTTGATTGCAAGTTTGATGATATTTTCTCTGGTATGCATTTGGTTTAGAGGAATGTATTACAGGGTTTTCAGTTTTGGTTTTGAGGAGTGTTTGCAATGCATTTGAAAATTTTGGTTTTGATTTCATTTCGAATTGTAAAAAAAATGAACAAAGAAGGTGGAAGTTTTTATATGTTGTAATAATGGTTTATTTAATATTTAAAGAAAAGAAAAAATCAGAGAAAGACACTTGTCTCTTACCTTGATTAATATGTTAACACATGTTATCTTAAAGGTTTTAAAATTTAACACTTGTTTAATTAATGCTTAAGAATGCAACACTTGTCTCTTTAAATAATTAGTACTTAATTTACAAATTAATGTGTATATTAAGCCTAAATTTTAATTTGTTAGTTTATATTTAAATATGTGTATAAATTTATAAATAAAAACAAACCATGTTAATAAATAAAACTTATACATATTAAAATTAAAATAATGCTAATCTATTTAAAATATAAACCATATATTTATATTATAAATAGAAATCAATTTATTATTTTTAAAAGATAAAATAACCAATTAAATAATTATTGAAGAAGATTATTAAATCAATTTGAATTGTTATTAACAAAATTATCAATATCAATTTAATTCTTAAATATAGATTACTAAATTGATATTGTTAAAAATTCCGGGATATTACAATCCTTCCCCCTTAAAAGAATTTCGTCCCCGAAATTTAAAACAAAGGAAATCTCATTAAAGATTTAATTTTAAAACACAAACATATATAAAACATATGCTAACAACCATAGCAGCCAATTCAACCAATCAAACAAATCTAATTATGCAGACAAATTCTGGATAGAATTTCTTCGAGTTTCCCCAGGTGTATATATATATCGGGATACTCGCTCTAGAGAATCCAAGCAATCAATACTATGAAGCTACAAAGCTTTTATTCAATTACATCTATACACTAGACAAGATGTCAGACTACAGACGAGTCTGACTCAACAGCCAAAACTCGACAACTGCTGGTTCCGAAACCACATAGATCATACACGTATTCCCTCAGAGATACGTGATACTCATGGAATCCCAGTTATCCAAACTGGCAATCCAATCCTGTAGATCAAACACTTATTCTCCAAGATCACAGAAAAGACCCAAAACTCTTCAGAGCTAGCTTCTCAGCCTTACCCAAACTTACAGCTCCTTTATGATCGGAGAAAACTTATCCAAAATCAAATCTCCGACTTTAGAATCCAAATTCCTCTGTCTCAAATCCACAAAACTCTCCAGACGATCCTGGGCTGCTTATTTCCTTACTGATCAGCTCATCCCTTGATGATGCTTCTAGAAACAGACTAGACCAATCAACTCAGCAAAATGATCTCCTCAAGATCAACTAGAATCAAGAAACACAAACTCTACTCCTCCATATCAGAAGACTACAACTTACTTCTCTTATCCGGAAAAGACAAAACAGATGCACTGCCAATTCTGGCCTCAAATCCAGAAAAATTTCCTGTAGAAATTTTCTAATCCCAAAACACTGCAACTTCCGGTTTCTTCCATTCTAGAACAGCTGCCACCTTGCTTCCGCTGCACAACTCTGATCTGGAGAAGATAAGAATGCTGTCGATGAACTCGAGCACAAACTAGACAACACATTCCGGAAATATGGTTCAACAGATCCATAAAAATAAAACTCAGAAGTTCCATGAAATACTGAGCTGCTTCACCAAATCCTTTCTCTAGGAGACATCCTTCTACTAAGCTGAGCCACCGGTATCACTCCTGGAATCTAGTCGATAAGAAAACTCAACCTTCAGATGCGGACAACTCCTGACTTCTCTGAAGACATCCAGAAAATTCTGACAACCCAAGAGAACACTCAGCAATCGCAAGTCACTTTTGCGATCAACCCATCTTAATTCCAAACAGACTGTTCTCTCTTTACCAATCAGAACAGCTTACGCTTATTTATCCAATTTATCGAAGAAATGGATCCACTCTGCTGCTTCTGAACTTCACTTCCAGAAAAACTGCTCATCCAGAAAACTTCCTGCCATCACAGAATACTCCGAGCTGCACTACTGACACTGATGCTCTTATCCAAAGCTCTTCGAGAAACTCGGACTCCAAACCAAAGCAGAAACTTCATGCTGAACTCAGCCACAACACCGAAGCATTCACACTTCCTTAATCTTGTTCCAAAGAAAACATCTTCGGGAACATCCATCGTCACTGTATCTCATCATACAGCTACTATTACCTGAGGTATCAAGATACCATCACTCACTTTTGCCTCATCGACAGATCCAACTCTACTCATCCACACTTCAAAGATAAACTCCGAACCATTACAGTTTCCTTCGGAGATCGATGAAATCCTTTACCACAGCAAAGCTTACTCGAGACGGTATTGGGTCTACAGTCTCGACAAATGCACTTCCAACCTCAACATTTAAACTCCAACCATTGGTAGTCGTGTTTCACACACCACTACCCCATCTACCTTTATAACTTATATTGGAAAACCCGAACAGGTAACCCAACCAATAGGTAGAAATATATATATATTTAAAATGATACTTTTTATATAGAAATTATTTCTGGGTAAAATTATTTCATTTACCTCTTTAAAACAATATTGTGTCCGTTGGCCTGGTTCAAGTGTTTAGAGATCCCTATCAATAACGTTAGCTACTCGTATTGACCAGAATCCATATACCACCCAACCGATCAATTAACACAATATAAAATCATTTTATATAACTAACAAATACGCGCTCTCGTATATATATACACTCAAACAGGTTGCTACAGATCCTATCTCTAATGAACAACCCTTCCGAACCTAGGTATTCACTCAACCTAGTGTTTTGATATTCACTTAACCAAAAGCTTAGGCATTCGCTCAACCTATGCTCTGATACCAACTGTAATGGTCTAGGCTTTTCAACCTTCAGCAACGGTTCACGACCGGTAGGCTTTTCAACCATCCCAGCCCCGCTGTGGCTCACAGTGATACCTCGGGTTTGCTTTTACGGCCACCCTCTCGAGTCGCAACCAACCCCAAAAGGCCTTATACTACCCCCGGGGACATGTAGGGGTAAGAGTCTCCCGTTCGCCACCTAACGCAAAGCGAGAACCCCCTATCACGCTGTAATGTAGCAAACCCGATCCCGGTCTCATCGAAATCCAAAGCGTATCTTTTAAGGCCAAGTTGTTTTAAAGGTTAAAACAATTCAATTCATTATCTTTATACACAAAGAAAGATAATTCACAACAGATAATCAACATTATCAGATAATCCATATAATTCAACTAACATCCATATCATACAGCATATATCTCATCAGAGATATCAATCAATGTCAAGTATCCAATACTAACACCCATTCATAAGTAATGATTTATATCATCTTAAATTAATTTAAATTGAATTAAATTAATTACTTCATTTTATAAATCCATCTTACTTAACCATTAATTAATTACAATCAATTAATTAATTATCCTCTAATAATTCATTTCAATTAATCATCTTTGATTAATTATCTTTTAATTACATCCAAGTAATTTATCCTCAATTAATTACTTAAATTAATTATTCTTATCCACTTATAGTAATTAACCTTAAATTACTTCATTAATTAATTTACTAAAATTAATTAACTTAATCAACTATATTATTTACATTAATCCTTAATTAATTTCATTGATTAATTACTTCATTTATTAATTATTACTTAATTAACCAATCTTAATTACATCATTAATTATATTAATTAATGATCCTTAATTACAACTTAATTATTAATTACTTAATTAAATTAATTACATTAATTAATTAATCTTTAATTAAACAACATTTATTAATCACTCTTGATTAATCTTTAATCAGTAATTAACTACCCTTAATTACTCTTAAACAGATTAATTAACCTTAATTACAAATTAATTATTCTTTAATTACTAATTAATAAACCTTAATTATCAATTAATAAAACTTAATAACAAATTAATTAATCTTTAATTATCAGTTAATTAATCCTTAATTACCAGTTAATTAATCCTTAATTACCATTTGATTAATCCTTAATTAATCTTTAATTACAAATTAATCACCCCTTAATTAATAATTAATAATTAATAATTAATATGTATCCTGACTGGAAGTGGTGGAAACGTACTTGGAACAGGGACTGTAGCATGCGTGAGAACTTGTTGCTGTGGAAAGTTCTCCATCGTGCCATCCTAACTAGAGCCAAACTCGTAGCCATGGGTATGAATGTTAGTATCTACTGCACTTTCTGTTCTGTCCACCCTGAAACAGTTGAGCACTTGTTCTTTGACTGCCCGGTTATTAAGGTGATATGGAATGATGTTAAGACAAAGTTAGGTATTGGTAATGCTGCTAATCACAATTTGGATGAATGGAACCATATCTACGCTAGCACGGGGTGTAATCAAGTGATGAAGAAGCTAACTACTATTGTATTAAAGAGTTTTATCATGACAGTCTGGACTGAGCGTAATATCAATGTCTTTGATCCTGTCAACTCGAAGTCAAGTTCTTTTCTAAAGAAATGGATCTTGCATCAAATTAAACGAGACTTGAGTATGCTCCGGTTCTCCTTTGATCCAGGAATTCTTCAGTGTTTCTCTTCCTGAGTCCCCGCTGCGTTGTGTTGTTTTTGTTTTTTTTTCCCTGTTTTGGGTTTCTTTTGCTGTGTTTGTCTCTCGCTGTGATTGTGGCACTTTGTTCCCCTCTGTTTTTCTTCCGTGTTTGTAAGTCGCTCTTTGGTGTCGCAATAAAATGGTCGGGGTCCATCTAACCCCGTCGGCCTTGCCAAAAAAAAAAAAAAAAATAATTAATAAAACCTAATTATTAATTAATAAAACTTAATTACAAATTAAGTACTCTTAATTACCAATTAATTTACCTCTAATTACAAATTAATTAATCTTTAATTACTAAATTAATTAATCTCTAATCATTAATTAATCTAATTAATTAATCATACTTAAATTACTTTATTAACTTTATTAACCTTAAATTATTAAAACCTTAATTATCCTTTTTAAGGTAAACCATTATCTTAATTAATGACTTAATTATCATAAAAACATTTTTATCTTTAAAATTAAATTCCTTAATTAAATCATTTAATTAAGTTTTGAAATAAAATAAACATTTAACTTAACAAATTAAAGTTAACAAATTATATAACTTCCTTAAATCAATTACTTAAAAACATTTATTTTATAAAGAATTGATTTAAGAAATAGTTTAAAACTAGATTTTATTTTTACTTTAAAACTTACTTTTATTTAAATTTAACAACTTAGATTTAGTTTAAGTTAAATCTGAAACAAACAAACACTCACGTTCTACTCGAATACTAACCCTAGTCTTTACTCGAGCCAACATGCCAAATTCCCGAGTTCATACCCGAGCCACTTCCCCTTTTTTTTATTATGAACTTTATTTTGTTTTAAAATTTTAAAACTGTTGTACAGCTAAAAACACTCGCGAGGCAAACCCGCTATCTCCCCGAGTATTCCACAACTTCATCTGCTTCGAGAAAATTACCCATTCGCATGCGACCAAACCCGAGTTTCCCAGCCTTCAGATACGACGTGCACGCGGTGCACTTGCACCAACGCCTCCGACCTCTGGTGATCGTCGCGACCACCTTCGACAACCACTCGAACTCACTCGACCCCAAACAAGAACCCAGAAACTTCGAACGACAGTGAACTCGAAATCGAACCCATCGTTCAAAAATCTGAAACCCACCATCATCGGAAAACCATTCCTTCCTGTCGATCCTGACATCGATGAACCTCGCCGTCCACACTCGAGCTTCGTCTCGAACCCCAGCATCATTTACCCCTATTGTGATCAGCTCCGGTACCTTCACGGCGCACCACGATCCCAATTTCCGACCTCGCTTTCAAACTAGACTAAAACCCTAGTTTAACTTCGATCACCATCCACAGTGATCAAGAATTTAATCAAACATTTTTCCTAAACGCACCGACCTCCCAGCAACCTATTGCTACGATCCCGGGGTCCAGCATCTTGTCGATCGTCAAAATTTGCACAAAAACTCGAATCCGTTCACCCTCGCATTTCTCAGTGAATACTCATTTGAAAATTTGGATTTCACTTTTAAAAATCATAATTTTCAAAAACGTTTCAATTGATATATTTAAAATCAGGAATCATGATGGATGAAATATCAGTTTACATTGGTTTTGCCTGTTCTTTCAAATTTCCAGAAAAAGTTTTAATCTAATTTACTTAAATTAAATTTTTAAAACTTAAATCATGATCCTACAAACATATTTTACTTAGATCTCGAAGCCTAAAACTGATTCGAGAAAGAGCTTTTAATTTCTGAAACAGGTTTTATAACATGTATTCTTAAAACAGAGAGATATACTGGATCAACAGACATGCACAGCCATATCTCAAACAAATCAAATGTTTATACATATATTCACAGCCAAACATTCAAGTAATCATTTTATACTATATTTCCACAAACTTTCATCACATGCAGCAGGTTTAACCACAGAATTTTAAACTGTTTTTAAATTAAAAGTTTACTCACCAGTTTAAAAATGAAGAGAGCTTTATGAAACTGAAATTGAAAATTTGCTTTGCCTTGTTGATTCCAGAAACTTGAATGCTTGAAACTTTTGTATTGCTGCCTTGATTAATCATACTGGAAAACTTTATGTTGCTGGCATGCTTGAAAATGTTTTCCAGGTTGAAGATAAATCATTACAGGTTTGCATATTGGTTTGAGAAATGAATTTCAGGCTTTTGATTTGGAAAATGAATTACAGGAATTATATTTTGATCTGAGTTTTGAGGGATGGTTTCAGGTTCTTGATCTCGGATTTGAAATTGAAGCTTGCTAGAAAATTTGATTGCAAGTTTGATGATATTTTCTCTGGTATGCATTTGGTTTAGAGGAATGTATTACAGGGTTTTCAGTTTCGGTTTTGAGGAGTGTTTGCAATGCATTTGAAAATTTTGGTTTTGATTTCATTTCGAATTGTAAAAAAAAATGAACAAAGAAGGTGGAAGTTTTTATATGTTGTAATAATGGTTTATTTAATATTTAAAGAAAAGAAAAAATCAGAGAAAGACACTTGTCTCTTACCTTGATTAATATGTTAACACATGTTATCTTAAAGGTTTTAAAATTTAACACTTGTTTAATTAATGCTTAAGAATGCAACACTTGTCTCTTTAAATAATTAGTACTTAATTTACAAATTAATGTGTATATTAAGCCTAAATTTTAATTTGTTAGTTTATATTTAAATATGTGTATAAATTTATAAATAAAAACAAACCATGTTAATAAATAAAACTTATACATATTAAAATTAAAATAATGCTAATCTATTTAAAATATAAACCATATATTTATATTATAAATAGAAATCAATTTATTATTTTTAAAAGATAAAATAACCAATTAAATAATTATTGAAGAAGATTATTAAATCAATTTGAATTGTTATTAACAAAATTATCAATATCAATTTAATTCTTAAATATAGATTACTAAATTGATATTGTTAAAAATTCCGGGATATTACAATCCTTCCCCCTTAAAAGAATTTCGTCCCCGAAATTTAAAACAAAGGAAATCTCATTAAAGATTTAATTTTAAAACACAAGCATATATCAAACATATGCTAACAACCATAGCAGCCAATTCAACCAATCAAACAAATCTAATTATGCAGACAAATTCTGGATAGAATTTCTTCGAGTTTCCCCAGGTGTATATATATATCGGGATACTCGCTCTAGAGAATCCAAACAATCAATACTATGAAGCTACAAAGCTTTTATTCAATTACATCTATACACTAGACAAGATGTCAGACTACAGACGAGTCTGACTCAACAGCCAAAACTCGACAACTGCTGGTTCCGAAACCACATAGATCATACACGTATTCCCTCAGAGATACGTGATACTCATGGAATCCCAGTTATCCAAACTGGCAATCCAATCCTGTAGATCAAACACTTATTCTCCAAGATCACAGAAAAGACCCAAAACTCTTCAGAGCTAGCTTCTCAGCCTTACCCAAACTTACAGCTCCTTTATGATCGGAGAAAACTTATCCAAAATCAAATCTCCGACTTTAGAATCCAAATTCCTCTGTCTCAAATCCACAAAACTCTCCAGACGATCCTGGGCTGCTTATTTCCTTACTGATCAGCTCATCCCTTGATGATGCTTCTAGAAACAGACTAGACCAATCAACTCAGCAAAATGATCTCCTCAAGATCAACTAGAATCAAGAAACACAAACTCTACTCCTCCATATCAGAAGACTACAACTTACTTCTCTTATCCGGAAAAGACAAAACAGATGCACTGCCAATTCTGGCCTCAAATCCAGAAAAATTTCCTGTAGAAATTTTCTAATCCCAAAACACTGCAACTTCCGGTTTCTTCCATTCTAGAACAGCTGCCACCTTGCTTCCGCTGCACAACTCTGATCTGGAGAAGATAAGAATGCTGTCGATGAACTCGAGCACAAACTAGACAACACATTCCGGAAATATGGTTCAACAGATCCATAAAAATAAAACTCAGAAGTTCCATGAAATACTGAGCTGCTTCACCAAATCCTTTCTCTAGGAGACATCCTTCTACTAAGCTGAGCCACCGGTATCACTCCTGGAATCTAGTCGATAAGAAAACTCAACCTTCAGATGCGGACAACTCCTGACTTCTCTGAAGACATCCAGAAAATTCTGACAACCCAAGAGAACACTCAGCAATCGCAAGTCACTTTTGCGATCAACCCATCTTAATTCCAAACAGACTGTTCTCTCTTTACTAATCAGAACAGCTTACGCTTATTTATCCAATTTATCGAAGAAATGGATCCACTCTGCTGCTTCTGAACTTCACTTCCAGAAAAACTGCTCATCCAGAAAACTTCCTGCCATCACAGAATACTCCGAGCTGCACTGCTGACACTGATGCTCTTATCCAAAGCTCTTCGAGAAACTCGGACTCCAAACCAAAGCAGAAACTTCATGCTGAACTCAGCCACAACACCGAAGCATTCACACTTCCTTAATCTTGTTCCAAAGAAAACATCTTCGGGAACATCCATCGTCACTGTATCTCATCATACAGCTACTATTACCTGAGGTATCAAGATACCATCACTCACTTTTGCCTCATCGACAGATCCAACTCTACTCATCCACACTTCAAAGATAAACTCCGAACCATTACAGTTTCCTTCGGAGATCGATGAAATCCTTTACCACAGCAAAGCTTACTCGAGACGGTATTAGGTCTACAGTCTCGACAAATGCACTTCCAACCTCAACATTTAAACTCCAACCATTGGTAGTCGTGTTTCACACACCACTACCCCATCTACCTTTATAACTTATATTGGAAAACCCGAACAGGTAACCCAACCAATAGGTAGAAATATATATATATTTAAAATGATACTTTTTATATAGAAATTATTTCTGGGTAAAATTATTTCATTTACCTCTTTAAAACAATATTGTGTCCGTTGGCCTGGTTCAAGTGTTTAGAGATCCCTATCAATAACGTTAGCTACTCGTATTGACCAGAATCCATATACCACCCAACCGATCAATTAACACAATATAAAATCATTTTATATAACTAACAAATACGCGCTCTCGTATATATATACACTCAAACAGGTTGCTACAGATCCTATCTCTAATGAACAACCCTTCCGAACCTAGGTATTCACTCAACCTAGTGTTCTGATATTCACTTAACCAAAAGCTTAGGCATTCGCTCAACCTATGCTCTGATACCAACTGTAATGGTCTAGGCTTTTCAACCTTCAGCAACGGTTCACGACCGGTAGGCTTTTCAACCATCCCAGCCCCGCTGTGGCTCACAGTGATACCTCGGGTTTGCTTTTACGGCCACCCTCTCGAGTCGCAACCAACCCCAAAAGGCCTTATACTACCCCCGGGGACATGTAGGGGTAAGAGTCTCCCGTTCGCCACCTAACGCAAAGCGAGAACCCCCTATCACGCTGTAATGTAGCAAACCCGATCCCGGTCTCATCGAAATCCAAAGCGTATCTTTTAAGGCCAAGTTGTTTTAAAAGTTAAAACAATTCAATTCATTATCTTTATACACAAAGAAAGATAATTCACAACAGATAATCAACATTATCAGATAATCCATATAATTCAACTAACATCCATATCATACAGCATATATCTCATCAGAGATATCAATCAATGTCAAGTATCCAATACTAACACCCATTCATAAGTAATGATTTATATCATCTTAAATTAATTTAAATTGAATTAAATTAATTACTTCATTTTATAAATCCATCTTACTTAACCATTAATTAATTACAATCAATTAATTAATTATCCTCTAATAATTCATTTCAATTAATCATCTTTGATTAATTATCTTTTAATTACATCCAAGTAATTTATCCTCAATTAATTACTTAAATTAATTATTCTTATCCACTTATAGTAATTAACCTTTAATTACTTCATTAATTAATTTACTAAAATTAATTAACTTAATCAACTATAATTATTTACATTAATCCTTAATTAATTTCATTGATTAATTACTTCATTTATTAATTATTACTTAATTAACCAATCTTAATTACATCATTAATTATATTAATTAATGATCCTTAATTACAACTTAATTATTAATTACTTAATTAAATTAATTACATTAATTAATTAATCTTTAATTAAACAACATTTATTAATCACTCTTGATTAATCTTTAATCAGTAATTAACTACCCTTAATTACTCTTAAACAGATTAATTAACCTTAATTACAAATTAATTATTCTTTAATTACTAATTAATAAACCTTAATTATCAATTAATAAAACTTAATAACAAATTAATTAATCTTTAATTATCAGTTAATTAATCCTTAATTACCAGTTAATTAATCCTTAATTACCATTTGATTAATCCTTAATTAATCTTTAATTACAAATTAATCACCCCTTAATTAATAATTAATAAAACCTAATTATTAATTAATAAAACTTAATTACAAATTAAGTACTCTTAATTACCAATTAATTTACCTCTAATTACAAATTAATTAATCTTTAATTACTAAATTAATTAATCTCTAATCATTAATTAATCTAATTAATTAATCATACTTAAATTACTTTATTAACTTTATTAACCTTAAATTATTAAAACCTTAATTATCCTTTTTAAGGTAAACCATTATCTTAATTAATGACTTAATTATCATAAAAACATTTTTATCTTTAAAATTAAATTCCTTAATTAAATCATTTAATTAAGTTTTGAAATAAAATAAACATTTAACTTAACAAATTAAAGTTAACAAATTATATAACTTCCTTAAATCAATTACTTAAAAACATTTATTTTATAAAGAATTGATTTAAGAAATAGTTTAAAACTAGATTTTATTTTTACTTTAAAACTTACTTTTATTTAAATTTAACAACTTAGATTTAGTTTAAGTTAAATCTGAAACAAACAAACACTCACGTTCTACTCGAATACTAACCCTAGTCTTTACTCGAGCCAACATGCCAAATTCCCGAGTTCATACCCGAGCCACTTCCCCTTTTTTTTATTATGAACTTTATTTTGTTTTAAAATTTTAAAACTGTTGTACAGCTAAAAACACTCGCGAGGCAAACCCGCTATCTCCCCGAGTATTCCACAACTTCATCTGCTTCGAGAAAATTACCCATTCGCATGCGACCAAACCCGAGTTTCCCAGCCTTCAGATACGACGTGCACGCGGTGCACTTGCACCAATGCCTCCGACCTCTGGTGATCGTCGCGACCACCTTCGACAACCACTCGAACTCACTCGACCCCAAACAAGAACCCAGAAACTTCAAACGACAGTGAACTCGAAATCGAACCCATCGTTCAAAAATCTGAAACCCACCATCATCGGAAAACCATTCCTTCCTGTCGATCCTGACATCGATGAACCTCGCCGTCCACACTCGAGCTTCGTCTCGAACCCCAGCATCATTTACCCCTATTGCGATCAGCTTCGGTACCTTCACGGCGCACCACGATCCCAATTTCCGACCTCGCTTTCAAACTAGACTAAAACCCTAGTTTAACTTCGATCACCATCCACAGTGATCAAGAATTTAATCAAACATTTTTCCTAAACGCACCGACCTCCCAGCAACCTATTGCTACGATCCCGGGGTCCAGCATCTTGTCGATCGTCAAAATTTGCACAAAAACTCGAATCCGTTCACCCTCGCATTTCTCAGTGAATACTCATTTGAAAATTTGGATTTCACTTTTAAAAATCATAATTTTCAAAAACGTTTCAATTGATATATTTAAAATCAGGAATCATGATGGATGAAATATCAGTTTACATTGGTTTTGCCTGTTCTTTCAAATTTCCAAAAAAAGTTTTAATCTAATTTACTTAAATTAAATTTTTAAAACTTAAATCATGATCCTACAAACATATTTTACTTAGATCTCGAAGCCTAAAACTGATTCGAGAAAGAGCTTTTAATTTCTGAAACAGGTTTTATAACATGTATTCTTAAAACAGAGAGATATACTGGATCAACAGACATGCACAGCCATATCTCAAACAAATCAAATGTTTATACATATATTCACAGCCAAACATTCAAGTAATCATTTTATACTATATTTCCACAAACTTTCATCACATGCAGCAGGTTTAACCACAGAATTTTAAACTGTTTTTAAATTAAAAGTTTACTCACCAGTTTAAAAATGAAGAGAGCTTTATGAAACTGAAATTGAAAATTTGCTTTGCCTTGTTGATTCCAGAAACTTGAATGCTTGAAACTTTTGTATTGCTGCCTTGATTAATCATACTGGAAAACTTTATGTTGCTGGCATGCTTGAAAATGTTTTCCAGGTTGAAGATAAATCATTACAGGTTTGCATATTGGTTTGAGAAATGAATTTCAGGCTTTTGATTTGGAAAATGAATTACAGGAATTATATTTTGATCTGAGTTTTGAGGGATGGTTTCAGGGTCTTGATCTCGGATTTGAAATTGAAGCTTGCTAGAAAATTTGATTGCAAGTTTGATGATATTTTCTCTGGTATGCATTTGGTTTAGAGGAATGTATTACAGGGTTTTCAGTTTTGGTTTTGAGGAGTGTTTGCAATGCATTTGAAAATTTTGGTTTTGATTTCATTTCGAATTGTAAAAAAAAATGAACAAAGAAGGTGGAAGTTTTTATATGTTGTAATAATGGTTTATTTAATATTTAAAGAAAAGAAAAAATCAGAGAAAGACACTTGTCTCTTACCTTGATTAATATGTTAACACATGTTATCTTAAAGGTTTTAAAATTTAACACTTGTTTAATTAATGCTTAAGAATGCAACACTTGTCTCTTTAAATAATTAGTACTTAATTTACAAATTAATGTGTATATTAAGCCTAAATTTTAATTTGTTAGTTTATATTTAAATATGTGTATAAATTTATAAATAAAAACAAACCATGTTAATAAATAAAACTTATACATATTAAAATTAAAATAATGCTAATCTATTTAAAATATAAACCATATATTTATATTATAAATAGAAATCAATTTATTATTTTTAAAAGATAAAATAACCAATTAAATAATTATTGAAGAAGATTATTAAATCAATTTGAATTGTTATTAACAAAATTATCAATATCAATTTAATTCTTAAATATAGATTACTAAATTGATATTGTTAAAAATTCCGGGATATTACATAAAGTCAGGTAGGACTCGAAGTAAAATTAGTATGGCTCGAGTCATTTAGATGTACAGGTTATCATTTTTAAAACTGCCAGTGTTTTTGAGATATTAAATTCAAAATGAAAACAGGTTTAAAATCAAAGTTTGAAGCAGATTTAAGTGTGAATTAAAAGTGAATTTGAATCCTAGTTTTAAAATAAATTAGTAAGGTAATTAAAAGATAATTAATCAATTTAATTAATTTATGATTTGGATTTATAAATTAGTAATTAAAGGTTAAATTGATTAATTAGGACTTAATTAAATTATTTAAAGGGTAATTAATTTGAAATTAAGAATCATTAATTGATAAGTTAAGATTGTTAATTAATAGTTAGGAATAAATTATTTAAGTAATTAAGGATTAATTAAGTTATTGTTAGGTACTTAATTAATTAAGAAATGAAAGATTAATTTATTGGTAATTGGAATTAATTAAATTGTAATCAATAATGGTTAATTAAAGTTTAATTATTTAAGAAAAATAATTAAAGAATAGTTAATATAGATCATTAACTAAGGTTTATTAAATAATTAATTAATATGATTAATTTTATTTATTAAATAGATTAATTAAGGTTAATCATTTGTGAATTGTTTTACTTAATGGAAGTAATTAGGAAATTAATTACTCATTGTAATTAATTGAGGTTGAATTGATTAGTTAAGTTAATTAATTAAGTTTAATTAATTTAAGATAATCATTTAATGATTTGTATAATTACTTAATGTAATTTAAGGAAGTATAATTACCTAGGAAAGTAATTAATGGGTAATTACTAATGTAATTAATAAAGTAATTAAGGGTAGTTAATTACTTAATGGAAATTAATCAAGGGATTAATTAAGAAATTAATTAAGGAATAATTAATTTATTTTAAGAAGTAATTAAGGTTAGTTAATTACTGAATGTGATTAATCAATAGTGATAAATAAATTATGGTTTAATTAAAGATTAATTACTTAATGTAATTAAGTAATGATAAAATGTAATTAAGGATCATTAATTAATATAATTAATGATGTAATTAAGAATTGATTAATTAAGAAATAATTAATAACTGAGTGATTAATTAATGTAATTAATTAGGGAGTAATGTAATTAATTATAGTTAATTAATAGATAAAGTAATTAAAGGTTAATTACTATAATTAATTAAGAATAATTAATTTGTGAATTAATTTAATGCTAATTACTTGAATGTAATTAAATGTAATTAATCAAGGATGATTAATTAAAATGAATAATTGGATGGTGAATGATTAATTAATTGATAATTAATTAATAGTGACTTAAGTAAGATTGTTAATGATGGAAGTAATTAATTTAATTCATTTTAAATTAATTATAGATGGTAATTAATAAATCATTGCTTAAGGATACTGAATGATATTGATTTACCTTGAATGGTTTCTCAGAGATGAAATAATTGATACTGTATGATTTGGATGCTTTGGTTGCATAATAATGATGATATGGATTATCTGCTTTTAATGATAATGTCGATTATCTATTATGAATTATCTATCTGTATGTAAATAGATAATAGAATTGAATTGTTTTAACTTTAAAACAACTTGGCCTTAAAAGATACGTTTTGGATTTCGATGAGACCGGGATCGGGTTTCCGTATACCGGGATTCCAGGTCTGGAGACCCGAATACCACATCGATCCAAATTTACGTTAAGTCGTGAAATCAAATTGGAGCAAGTGAAGACTCGAGGTGTAAGAACTATTCTTTGTCAATATAACTCTGAGGGTGATTCCGTAATGAGTTGACGGAGATAGTACTTTCAGATTCGAGATGAAGATTCAGATTGCAAGGGTTATGGTCGTTAACTCTGAGGGTGATTCCAATACGAGTGTAACGAGATAATGCCTTCGGTTTCGTTCGAACCCAGAACGAACTTGTATGGATTGAATGCTTTCAGAACATCGTCAGGTGGACGATGAGCATTCTAAGTGATGTCCTGATTAAAGGTAATCGTAGCCTCAAGCCTCATCAAACCGGGAATGGCTAAAACAGGGGAGGTGCAGCAAGGTTAGTGGGTAGCACCCAAGTAGGACAAGATTATCCCTGTCTAGAGGTCCCTTCTTATTATTCGATTGAGTGGGCAGTTGATTGCAACAACTGCTGGGATATCTTGTGCGGGAATTATCCAGTAAGGGATGTTCCGGCCTTGTGTTGCAGGGGATTGGGAGTGATCCTCGGTACGGTGATCTAGGCCACGTACTGTGACGGGCGGTACCCCAGTAGCCCTGCCATTGTATGGAATCCAAACTCCAATAAGTGACAACGGATTTGATTGTATAACCCACTTTGTGGCTAGTATGCTGGAATTTAATAATGTAACAATTTCAGCTATTTCATATTTATTTGAAAACCCTAGACCCTATTATAATATAACCGAATTTCCTATCAAAGTTTTGGTTAGCGTAAGGTAAAAACTTACCCATGTTTATGTGTGGGAAGTCTTACGTAATACCTTTTGTTTCAAAGGCTTTACAAAGTTAAGCAACTTTAACCTGTTACTCACACCAGACCCATGTCTGACCCAAGTGTTTATTTCTGTTTATAAACTCTTGGGTACTCAAATTTTTACGAGTAGCCAAGGGATTCAGGTTAGCTTTGACGAATATTCTGGAGGAGCAATGGAGCAGGAGGCTTCGGCATTCGTAGATATAGTATTCCGCTGTGTAGATCTCTGTGATAGTGTTCGTATTGTATTTGAGTTGTAATGTCTAGACAGATGTTTATAACTGTCTAGTATGTGATGTATATGTTGTGTAACTCTGATAAGTGTTGTATATTATGTAATACTTTTGTTATTAATATAATTTATTCGTTCCGCTGTTGAGATTCTGTTGTTGTTCTTCTTCTTCTCTTTCTTTTCTACTTTCTCACCTCTTTCTTTTCTTCAAAACGATGCGTCTTCCTGGACGTAGGATGGCGGGTCGTGACAAAGGGTTAACACGCAAGTGGGGAAAATTTTTGGCGAAAATTAAATTTAGAGGCAGCGAATATTGAAGAGGGGGGAAAAGGAAGAAGGGGGAAGAAGCGATTGAAGATGGGGCAAACCTAATAAGGGCTGGAGTATAAGAATGAATCGTAGAAAAAGAAATGGACAGAGGGAAGTAAATAAAAATGGGACTGTTCATTTCACAAAATTAAGAGAGAGCTTCTGCTCCCTTGAAATTGAACCGAGTAATAATATAATAGTATAGATATACACAGCTTGAGGAATAAATTTTTGTGTAATATTTTCATCTACTAATGTCGCATACAAACATGATTCTATAGAAAATGTGGTAAATTAAAGCGATTTTTGTGTAATATTTTCATCTACTAATTGAAAGATTATAATATGGTGCAAATTCTATTCATTTCAAATAAATTTTGTTTAAAACGCAAGTAGTACTAATTTTTGTATAATGAAATTCAATTCTGCCGAGTTTAACAAACTACAGAAAGTAGTAAGTTGTACTGACACTGAGTGCTTATACTAACAGTAACTGAAGAAAATGGATTAAATTGCTTGAATAACTTGAACAAGTCAAACTGTATCTACACAGGTAAGAAAGAAAAGAAACAACGCAGAATATAGAAACATAAAACTAGACTCTCTCAACCGAGACTGCTAGGCTTTGTTATCGAGATCAGCACTCCCCAAGCTTGTAGTTTCGCTTCTGTTTCCTCGATCCTATTAGTTATCAAAAGTCAAAGCAACAACCTTTGCATTAGATGATGCTAGAAGTTACAGAAAATAGTTTACAAGAGATGTCAGAACTAAGTGCAAGAATGCACTGAGTTAGAATCAGTGAAAACTGCCCTGCACTGAGTTAGAACCAGTCGGAAAATTGAATCAGTTCTCATTGTTGAAATTCTCAAGATCATTCATATCATAACAATTAACAAGTAAAATCATAAAAATGATAAAACAGTTTATCATTTTACAAAATCATAAATAAAATTTAATAAAAACAGCCATAAAACAAATATAAATTCAATAAAATATTAAAGTATGAACTTTCCAATATTGTATACACCATCTAGTCTGAAACAACAAATGATAAGCAAAAAGTTATAAAACGCATTTGACAACTGGATGCTGTTCTTCAGTATAGTCATGAACAATAATAACAAGTACATAATAAAATAAAATTTAAATTTTCAGAAACAATAGTTAATTTACAGAAAAAATAACAATTTCATCAACATAATATCATGTATTCCCATACCAACCAGTCAAACAATACATTATAATACTATAATAATCCTAATAACTTATACTGCAACAATGGTAGTTTTCACCGTTAATTGAATGACCGGCACATTCTTTCAGCCGTCCGTCAAGGGCTAATGGAAACCCCGGTTCTAGACATAACTCCCGCACGTCGTCGCAGCCCGTGCCTAGGACTATCGAATCTGCCCAGAGTACTCGACCATCAACAGTTGGCCGTTGGGACTATCGAATCTGCCCAAACGTACTCTTGCTTAGAGCATGCTAGAACCTTCAACAACGATGCTATCCAAGCCTCCTAGTCATCCTCCTCGACGACTATTCTCATATCCATTCATTATCCTCAACTCGAATCATATCACCGAGTTATCCATATGCTTGGAATGATCCCGTCTGGATTAGACCAAGTCTTCATCACATGATTGCTTCGCTTCATTACATCCTCGCAAAGCCTCATCTCATCATCATATCATCAAATCTATGCATAAGAGCTTCATCATCCCGCTTCATATGCCACGAGCAGCTTTTCCAATTCAAGAGCCTTTCCCTTAGCTTTTGAATCATCTTCGGTCTAAATCTAATCATCAATCATCCAATTCATAACAATCAATCAAGTCAAACATCAATCCAAACAATCAAGCATTCAAATATGATCTAAGTAGACAATTATAACAATAATGGCATTTTCGTAATTAAAGAGTTGAAAGTCCAATAAGCATGAAAACATGGATTATATCTCTACAAACTTGATGAATGAATTTGCATAGGTTAACATATGATAAAATGGATGTAACATCATCATGAATAATGGATCTATAAGGATCTACACATAGGATGAAGAAAATGCATGGAAATCACTATTTTAACACCAAATCAAGCCAACAATCCGATATACTCCTTTGGATCCGTGTGAGAGATAATCACCACTCACCAAATCACCTAAACAAACCCAAATCAACACGCTACAGATCTGGACAGCGAAGGATCAAGCTTGATCTATCACGAATCCGCTTCAAACGAAGAAATCTCTCTTGAAAAGATGAAGATCTTCAACTTTAGCTCTTGAATCTTCAATCTTGATCTTCGATTTGGATGGATGGAAGCACTAGATTAGAGTGGAGAAAAGAAGTGAAGAAGTGTAGAAGTCGAGCTCTCAAAATGGCAGCACCTCGTCGCTTCAAAATCCGGATCCCAAAAATGAAGCCAACCCCCTCCTATTTATAGCAGAAATCCTTAACTCGGCTGCCTTCTTAAGTCGCTGCCGACTTAACACCATGCCGACCTACGACCTAAAGCTTTGCCGACCTAACGAAGTCACTCATCATACAGCCTAAAAACCCAAGTCCTAACGACCTACAACAATGCGCATCTGCGACTTAACACATAGGCGCGACTTAACTTAGGTCGTTGCCGACCTAAGTGCCTTGCCGACCTATGACATACGAAGGAATACAACTACGACTTAACTCGTAACTGGGTTACGACTTAACACAGGAGGCGACCTACCGACTCAATTACTCTGCCGACCTATCCTTAACTCGCTTATAAGTCGGTACTCCTATGGGTCGGTCATCCCACTAACTCGCTTACCCCGGTAAACCGCTAACTACAATAAGTCGGAGAAACTCTTAGGTCGTCTAAATCTTAGGTCGGTCCATCCTATGAGTCGTTAACTCGGTACAACCTTTAAGTCGCCCCAAACTGTCAACCGACCTAAACCACTCCCCTATCTACCTTAGGTCGTCACCGACCTACACCTTAGTCATTAACTCGCCCAGACTTGTTGCTTAACTCGTCCAAAACTCCTAGGTTGGCTACGACTTAGGACTTAAGCAAAATTCTGCCAAAACCTGAAATGACTTAACAACAATACAACCAAAGGTCAATCATTTTAGAATGTTTTTGATCCGTAAAAATACGGGTCGTTACATTCTCTCTCCTTAGGAATTTCGCCCCCGAAATTCCAAACAAACAAGGCAATCAAAGCTATTCTGTACGCCTATCATCCATAACAATCAATAAACCATGCATCCAATTCTAGCTTAGCGTACAGAATTCTAAGACTTGGAACAAGTTACAATTTCGTTAGATGACACGACACCTTAGAGCCATACCTCGAAGAGTTCAGGATGAGCTGCTTTCATCCTCTCTTCCACCTCCCACGTACAGTCGTTATCATCATCACTCCATTGTATCTTGAGCAACTTAACTATCTTCCTCCTAAGCTGTTTCGTGTCAGTTTCAACAACACGAAGCGGCTTACGAGGTCTTCTATCAACTGGATCAACTTCGAAATCTTCACAGCTATCAGCAGAAACAACTGTATTCGAATCGTGCACATACTTCCATAGATATGATACATGAAAAACATTGTGCACACTCGACATCTTCTCTGGTAACTCCAATCTGTAAGCGAGCTTTCCAATTCGCTCGATAATCGGGAATGGTCCAACAAATCTCGGAGTCAATTTTTCTCTCTTCCCGAATCGAATAACATTCTTCAGAGGAGAAATCTTCACAAAAACCATATCTCCTACGTCGAATTCCAAATCCTTACGACGCTTATCGGCATAACTCTTCTGACGGTCTTGGACTGCCTTCATTCGTTGCCGAATGATCTCTATACAATCTGAAGTCTGACGAATCATCTCTGGCCCAAGCATCAGCTTTTCTCCAGTTTCCAACCAACATGTCGGAGAGTTACACGGTCTTCCATATAACGCCTCATATGGTGCCATACCAATACTTGACTGGTAACTGTTGTTGTATGCAAACTCCACCAAATGAAGGTGATCTTCCCATGATCCTCCGAAATCCAGAACACAAGCTCTGAGGAGATCTTCCAAAACTCGGTTGACTCTCTCGGTCTGACCATCTGTTTGAGGGTGATAAGATGTACTCAAACACAACTCGGTTCCCAAAACTTCCTGGAAGCTCTTCCAAAATCCACTAGTGAACAATGGATCTCGATCGCTCACTATACTCTTCGGAATACCATGGAATCGGACTATCCACTTAACATACAACTCAGCCAACTTTGATGCAGTCCTAGTCGATCGAACAGGAATGAATCGTGCACTCTTAGTCAGACGATCCACAATGACCCAAACCCCTTCATTTCCCGTTCTGGTTCTAGGCAATCCATCAATAAAATCCATCGATACCTGCTCCCACTTCCATGTAGGAACTTCCAATGGCTGAAGCAATCCACTTGGCTTCTTCTGTTCGGCTTTGACCAACTGGCAGTTCATACACTTGGAAATAAAATTTCCAACATCTTTCTTCATACCTTCCCAGTAGTAGGTTCTCTTCATATCCCGATACATCTTATTTCCGCCTGGATGGATTGTCAACTTCGAGTGATGACTTTCCTTCAGAACTTCACTCCTCAATTCGTCTATATCGGGAACAACTAGTCGTCCTTGCTTTCGAAGCCAACCTTCTCTATCGACCTCGAATCCTTTATCTTTTTCTGGATCCAATCCAGATTCCAAATCACGGATAATATTGACAAGCTTATCATCTCGTTTTTGGCTCTCGCCAATCCTTTCCACAAGAGAAGGTCTTATCGATAAGTTTGCCAACATCTCAGGTTCCAATTCGCATCTAGGTCTGAAGTCAAATCCAGCTAAATACTCGAGACTCTTCCATTTTGAAAACATGGCTCCCAATCCTGCATGTCTTCGACTTAACGCATCTGCCACTGCGTTACCTTTTCCCGGAGTATAAGCTATACCAAAATCATATGATGCCAAAAACTCTAGCCAACGTTGTTGCCGAAGATTCAAATCCATTTGGGAGAAAAGATACTTCAACGACTTGTGATCCGTAAACAACTCGAATCGAACTCCCAGTAAATAATGCCTCCACATCTTCAGAGCAAATACAATCGCCGCTAATTCCAAATCATGAGTTGGGTAATTCCTTTCATGCGGCTTCAGTTGTCGACTGGCATACGCAACAACTTTATCCTTCTGCATCAGCACTGCTCCAAGTCCAGTACCACATGCGTCGGTGTAAACCACCATCTCATCGTTCCCACTAGGAATAGTCAAAACAGGAGCACTCGTCAATCGCTCTTTCAGGATTCCGAAAGCTTGCTCACACTTAGCATCCCAACAGAACACTTGGTTCTTCTTCGTTAATCCTGTTAACGGTGCAGCTACCTTGGAGAAGTCTTTGATAAACCGTCGATAATATCCTGCTAATCCAAGAAAACTTCTCACATCTGATGCATTCTTAGGTCTAACCCAATCCTGGATTGCTGCCACCTTAGCGGGATCAACCGCTATTCCATTTCCAGAAATCACATGGCCTAAGAACCTCACTTCACTCTTCCAGAAGTGACACTTCGAAAACTTAGCCTTCAGCTGATGTTTCCGCAAGATTTCCAAAACAATATGCAAGTGCGTCTTGTGCTCTTCTTCTGTTCTGGAATAAATCAGAATATCATCCACGAACACAAGTACGAACTTGTTCAACTGATCTCTGAACACTCTATTCATAAGATCCACAAAATATGCTGGCGCGTTAGTCAATCCAAACGGCATTACCAGCCACTCAAAGAAACCGGATGGTGTCCTAAAAGCAGTCTTCGGCACACTATCCTTAGCCACTCTCAACTGGTGAAATCCCGTTGCCAAATCCATCTGAGAAAACACCTTAGCTTCGTGAAGCTGATCAAACAAGTCATCTATTCTCGGCAATGGATACTTGTTCTTCTTAGTCACCTTATTCAGCTCACGCTAATCGACACACAATCTCAACGATCCATCTGCCTTGGTTGCAAACACAACTGGTGCACCCCACTCGGACACACTACGCCGAATGAATCCTTTCTGCAAAAGATCATCAACTTGCACCCTCAACTCCTGCTGTTCCCTAGGCGCCATCCGCCTAAGAGGCATCACAACAGGTCTGGCTCCTTCAACTAGATCTATACGAAACTCGATCTCTCTATGCGGCGGCAACCCTTTGACTTCGTCAAAGACATCCTCGAATCCATTTGCGATTGGCACTAAAGACAGTCCATCCCGTGGAACAACTAGCGAATACATGAAGCTCATGAAGACGCCTTCCTCATGCTTACATCGTATCACAATCTTTCGCCCTTCCACATTCTCGACTGTCACCTCCAGCCTCTCACAATCAACCTTAGCCGCATACTTCCTAAGCCAGTCCATACCCAAAATAATTCCGAACCCCGCAAAGTTCAGAACAAAGCAATCACAAACAAAAGAGCAACCATGACTCGATACAACTAGACCACGGCATAACATACACAAACAAGACGAACCCCCAACTGGATTAGTCACAACCAATGGCCTATCAACAATATCCGGCTTCAGATCTAACCGGCCTACTAGTTCACTACAAACAAACGAATGCGACGCTCCAGTATCAAACAAAACTCTAACTGGAACACCACATAGAAAAAGAGTACCTTGAACAACCACACTCTTTCCCTTCTCTTCAGCAGTAGGAGCTTTCGAAGACGACGGAACAGCTCCTAAAGCATAGGCTTGCACAATCTGCCTGTCCTTCCTTGGTTCTGGACAATTCTTCCTGAAATGCCCCGGCTTGTCACAGTTATGACACTTCATCGGTACCTTAGGATTCTTACAATCCTTCGAGAAATGGCCCTTCTGCTGACAATTGTAGCAAGTCACCTCGCCTTTCGGCTTCTTCTGGCCATCCTTACCCTTCTGCTGCTGCTGCTTCCTCTTCTTGTTTCCGCCCTGCTGGGGTTTAGACTCTTCCCTAGTCACAGCAACAACAGATCCTTCCTTAGGAAACAGACTCTCATGCCTAAGAGCTTTCTCCACCAGCTTCTCAAATGAATCATACAAATGATCCACCAACTGTCTCCCAAGATAACTATCCAAGCCGGTCACGAACTTCTCATTCTTCTGATAAGTGGATTCAATATATGACCGGGCATACTTGGACAAAGCTTCAAACTCAGAAACATACTCAAGAACAGATCTTCCACCCTGCTTGAGCTCTACAAACTTCTTGAACAGAACAGACTTCTGAGCTGTAGAAATGAACTTAGCTTCAAATCTGACTTGGAATTGCTCCCAAGTAATCTCTTCTTCCGGAGTAGTGATGGTAATAGAGTTCCACCAATCAGAAGCTCTCCCTTGAAGCTGCCTCGATGCCAACTTCCTCTTAGTTGCATCGTCAATTCCCAAATCACCAAAGATCCTTCTACAAGCATCTATCCACCTCTGGACCTCAATAGTAGATTCTGTTCCCAAGAAAACCTTCCCTCCAAGAGCAGTATAATCCTTGCACAACTTAGCAAAATCCACTGGTTTCGGAGTTTGGACTTGAACTCCAACATCAACTGCTGCCCCCGGAACTGGTATCCTTCTCATGATCGAAGTCATCATAGCTTCGAACATGGCTGCATAATAAGCAGTCTCTTCAGTAGCACGGCCTTCCCTAGCAGCTGGTCTCCCTCTTCGACTCATTCTCAATATCTATAAAAAGGAATGATTAGAACATCTAGAGAAACAACTGCATAAAGGACTCAAACCCTGCTAAGCTACTATATTATTTATAGTAATCATCCATCAAAATACAATTACGTCTCTCATACGTAGCTACGACGGCGAGCGTTGGGTAAAATCGATTAACCAATGCTCTGATACCAAAAGTGACGACCGCCCATGACCCCTGCACCGAATCTAAAGATAGAGCGCTGTAAAGTGTGCCAGGCGACCATGGACGATTGTCAAGGTAAGATTTAAAACAACAGAATCTATCGTATTACTCACAGCGCATGGATAAAATACAATAGAACATATGTATAGTGAAGCTTTACTAAACAAAATGACATCATATAAAACTCCATAATAGTTGAATACAAGCATCCACATAGTCAATACATCCAGCCTCACTACATATCTCTCAGAGAATACAAAACAGCGGAATATCCAGTACATATAATAAGAAGATAATATGCAACCCTCTAGCTCGTCTTCGATATCAGCATCGTGAGAAGAGAACAGCACCTGTCACCTGCTACCTAGTCTGCCCGTCCCAAAATGGACGAACAGCCCAAGGCAATAAGAATTAAAACATAAAGCCTTGAGTCAGACAACAGTCTTAGTGAGCAGTAAATTAACTAACAACATACCAAAAGAGCATAAAGGAAAAGGAATAGGAATACAACCCTCCCACTCCAACCTCATTCTACAGTGATAGCCCCCAGACACACACTAAGCAGAAACAACATAGCAGAGCATACAATTTTACAGTAAAGCTACTATCACTCGAGTCAAGGGCGATGTTTTCCAAGTACCAAGGCCTAAATCAGATAAGCACCCAGAAAATACCGCTCTTGAGTCTGAATGACGATACAACCAAACATCCATGACTCTGACTATCACTGTTATCATTGCTTCGATATCACCGTTAATTGAATGACCGGCACATTCTTTCAGCCGTCCGTCAAGGGCTAATGGAAACCCCGGTTCTAGACATAACTCCCGCACGTCGTCGCAGCCCGTGCCTAGGACTATCGAATCTGCCCAGAGTACTCGACCATCAACAGTTGGCCGTTGGGAATATCGAATCTGCCCAAACGTACTCTTGCTTAGAGCATGCTAGAACCTTCAACAACGATGCTATCCAAGCCTCCTAGTCATCCTCCTCGACGACTATTCTCATATCCATTCATTATCCTCAACTCGAATCATATCACCGAGTTATCCACATGCTTGGAATGATCCCGTCTGGATTAGACCAAGTCTTCATCACATGATTGCTTCGCTTCATTACATCCTCGCAAAGCCTCATCTCATCATCATATCATCAAATCTATGCATAAGAGCTTCATCATCCCGCTTCATATGCCACGAGCAGCTTTTCCAATTCAAGAGCCTTTCCCTTAGCTTTTGAATCATCTTCAGTCTAAATCTAATCATCAATCATCCAATTCATAACAATCAATCAAGTCAAACATCAATCCAAACAATCAAGCATTCAAATATGATCTAAGTAGACAATTATAACAATAATGGCATTTTCGTAATTAAAGAGTTGAAAGTCCAATAAGCATGAAAACATGGATTATATCTCTACAAACTTGATGAATGAATTTGCATAGGTTAACATATGATAAAATGGATGTAACATCATCATGAATAATGGATCTATAAGGATCTACACATAGGATGAAGAAAATGCATGGAAATCACTATTTTAACACCAAATCAAGCCAACAATCCGATATACTCCTTTGGATCCGTGTGAGAGATAATCACCACTCACCAAATCACCTAAACAAACCCAAATCAACACGCTACAGATCTGGACAGCGAAGGATCAAGCTTGATCTATCACGAATCCGCTTCAAACGAAGAAATCTCTCTTGAAAAGATGAAGATCTTCAACTTTAGCTCTTGAATCTTCAATCTTGATCTTCGATTTGGATGGATGGAAGCACTAGATTAGAGTGGAGAAAAGAAGTGAAGAAGTGTAGAAGTCGAGCTCTCAAAATGGCAGCACCTCGTCGCTTCAAAATCCGGATCCCAAAAATGAAGCCAACCCCCTCCTATTTATAGCAGAAATCCTTAACTCGGCTGCCTTCTTAAGTCGCTGCCGACTTAACACCATGCCGACCTACGACCTAAAGCTTTGCCGACCTAACGAAGTCACTCATCATACAGCCTAAAAACCCAAGTCCTAACGACCTACAACAATGCGCATCTGCGACTTAACACATAGGCGCGACTTAACTTAGGTCGTTGCCGACCTAAGTGCCTTGCCGACCTATGACATACGAAGGAATACAACTACGACTTAACTCGTAACTGGGTTACGACTTAACACAGGAGGCGACCTACCGACTCAATTACTCTGCCGACCTATCCTTAACTCGCTTATAATTCGGTACTCCTATGGGTCGGTCATCCCACTAACTCGCTTACCCCGGTAAACCGCTAACTACAATAAGTCGGAGAAACTCTTAGGTCGTCTAAATCTTAGGTCGGTCCATCCTATGAGTCGTTAACTCGGTACAACCTTTAAGTCGCCCCAAACTGTCAACCGACCTAAACCACTCCCCTATCTACCTTAGGTCGTCACCGACCTACACCTTAGTCATTAACTCGCCCAGACTTGTTGCTTAACTCGTCCAAAACTCCTAGGTTGGCTACGACTTAGGACTTAAGCAAAATTCTGCCAAAACCTGAAATGACTTAACAACAATACAACCAAAGGTCAATCATTTTAGAATGTTTTTGATCCGTAAAAATACGGGTCGTTACATTCAGATTCGAGATGAAGATTCAGATTGCAAGGGTTATGGTCGTTAACTCTGAGGGTGATTCCAATACGAGTGTAACGAGATAATTCCTTCGGTTTCGTTCGAACCCGGAACGAACTTGTATGGATTGAATGCTTTCAGAAATCGTCAGGTGGACGATGAGCATTCTAAGTGATGTCCTGATTAAAGGTAATCGTAGCCTCAAGCCTCATCAAACCGGGAATGGCTAAAACAGGGGAGGTGCAGCAAGGTTAGTGGGTAGCACCCAAGTAGGACAAGATTATCCCTGTCTAGAGGTCCCTTCTTATTATTCGATTGAGTGGGCAGTTGATTGCAACAACTGCTGGGATATCTTGTGCGGGAATTATCCAGTAAGGGATGTTCCGGCCTTGTGTTGCAGGGGATTGGGAGTGATCCTCGGTACGGTGATCTAGGCCACGTACTGTGACGGGCGGTACCCCAGTAGCCCTGCCATTGTATGGAATCCAAACTCCAATAAGTGACAACGGATTTGATTGTATAACCCACTTTGTGGCTAGTATGCTGGAATTTAATAATGTAACAATTTCAGCTATTTCATATTTATTTGAAAACCCTAGACCCTATTATAATATAACCGAATTTCCTATCAAAGTTTTGGTTAGCGTAAGGTAAAAACTTACCCATGTTTATGTGTGGGAAGTCTTACGTAATACCTTTTGTTTCAAAGGCTTTACAAAGTTAAGCAACTTTAACCTGTTACTCACACCAGACCCATGTCTGACCCAAGTGTTTATTTCTGTTTATAAACTCTTGGGTACTCAAATTTTTACGAGTAGCCAAGGGATTCAGGTTAGCTTTGACGAATATTCTGGAGGAGCAATGGAGCAGGAGGCTTCGGCATTCGTAGATATAGTATTCCGCTGTGTAGATCTCTGTGATAGTGTTCGTATTGTATTTGAGTTGTAATGTCTAGACAGATGTTTATAACTGTCTAGTATGTGATGTATATGTTGTGTAACTCTGATAAGTGTTGTATATTATGTAATACTTTTGTTATTAATATAATTTATTCGTTCCGCTGTTGAGATTCTGTTGTTGTTCTTCTTCTTCTCTTTCTTTTCTACTTTCTCACCTCTTTCTTTTCTTCAAAACGATGCGTCTTCCTGGACGTAGGATGGCGGGTCGTGACAGTGGTATCAGAGCATTAGGTTGAGTGAATACCTAGGCTCTGGAGTGTTGTCTATCTTGAGAGAGCGTATTTGTAATTTTTATATAACTATATATATATATTTATTTCTACCTATTTGGGTTACCTATTCGGGTTATCCAAATTAAGTTATAAGGGTAGATGAGGTAGGTTGTGTGTAACACAACTACCATTGATTGGAGTTTGAATGTTTGGAGTTGGAAGTGTATTTGATGAGACTGTAGACCAAATACCGTCTCGAGTGAGCTTTGCTGTGGTGAAGGATTTCATTGATCTCCGAAGGAAACGATTAAGGTTCGGAGTCAATCTTTGAAGTGCAGTTGGATGAGTAGAGTTTGGGTCTGTCGGTTAGGCAGAAGCGAGTGATGTATCTTGGTAACTTCTGGAAGAAGTAGCTGTGTGATGAGACACAGTGACTATGGATGTCTCCGAAGATGTTTTCTTTGGAACAAGTTTAAGGAGTAAGTCTACTTCGGTGTTGTGGCTGAGTTCAGCATGACGTCTCTGTTTGAGGTTCGAGTTTCTCGAAGAGCTTTGGTTGGGAAGTCCTTGGCATCTGTGGCAGCAGTGCAGCTCGGAGTATTCTGTGTGTTAGCAGGAAGTTTTCTGGCTGAGCAGTTTTTCTAAAATGGAGTTCAGAAGCAGTAAAGTGGAATCCATTTCTTCGATGAATTGGATAGATAAGTGTAAGCTATTCTGATTTGTTAAGAGAGAATAGTATCTTTGGATACTGGACTGGGTTGATCGCAAAAGTGACTTGCGATTTCTGAGTGTTCTCTTGGGTTATCGGAGTTTTCTAGATGTCTTCAGGGAAGTCAGAAGTTGTTCGCATCTGGAGATTGAGTTTTCTTATCGACTGGATTCCAGGAGTGGTACCGGTGGTTCAGTCTAGTTGAAGGATAGTTCCTAGAGATAGAGTTTGGTGAAGCAGCTCAAGTTTTGATGGAGTATCTGAGTTTTCTTTATGGATCCGTTGAACCATATTTCTGGGGTGTGTTGTCCAGTTTGTGCTTGTGTTTTACGTATCTCTGAGGGAGTACGTGTTTGATCTATCATTGGTTTTGGAATCAGCAGTTCAGAAGATTTGGTTGTTGAGTCAGACTTGTCTGTAGTTTGATATCCTGTTTAGTTCTGTAGATATAGATGAGTAGGAGCTCTGTAGCTTCGTAGTTTAGATTGTTTATAGAGCGAGTATCCCGGTATATATATATATATATATATATATATATATATATTTGGGGAAACTCGAGGAAATTCTATCTAGAATTTTGTCTGAATAGTTAGAATTGTTTGTTTGGATGATTGGTTGCCATGGTTGTTAGCAAATGGTTGATATTATATGATGTGTTTTAAAAATTAAAATCTTTGATAGATTATTAAATTACCTTTGTTTAAATTTCGGGGACGAAATTATTTTAAGGGGGAAGGAATGTGATATCCCGGGAATCTGGACAATATCAATTTAATAATTTATATTTAAAAATTAAATTGATTTGTTGATCTTTGTTAATAAATTTGAACAAATTTAATAATCTAATTAAATAAATATTTAATTAGTAATTTATCTTTTAAAAGTTTAATAGAATGATTTCTATTTATATATATATAATTGTATATATTGTAAATAGATGAGTTGATCTGAATTTAACAAATGAAGTGGGGAAACCTAGTTTTAGGTATGGTCACGAATCTGTCTCGTTCGTCATCACCGGTGGATCGAGCGTGGTGGGACTTTGAGGTTCGCGAGAGTAAAAGTGGCCGAGGCTGTGGACGGTGGCGATGACGTTCAGGTGATCGGAGGATCGGGGTCGAGTGATGTTTCCAGGCTTTACCTTCTTGTTCCAGTTTGGGTTGGAATGCTCGAATTTGACTTCGAGATGACGGTGGAGGTTAGATGATCGTAGTCTGGTACTTGAACGATCGTCGACGTGTTCGATGTTTTGGTGGTGACCGGAGATGATCAGTGCCACCGTGCATGTGCACGGTGCACTTTAATTTTCTGGGGAATGATTTAGTTTGGGATCTGTATGCTCGAGTTTTTCTCGAGAAAAAGGGGAGGTTGACTCGAAGTAAAGTCAGGTAGGACTCGAAGTAAAATTAGTATGGCTCGAGTCATTTAGATGTACAGGTTATCATTTTTAAAACTGCCAGTGTTTTTGAGATATTAAATTCAAAATGAAAACAGGTTTAAAATCAAAGTTTGAAGCAGATTTAAGTGTGAATTAAAAGTGAATTTGAATCCTAGTTTTAAAATAAATTAGTAAGGTAATTAAAAGATAATTAATCAATTTAATTAATTTATGATTTGGATTTATAAATTAGTAATTAAAGGTTAAATTGATTAATTAGGACTTAATTAAATTATTTAAAGGGTAATTAATTTGAAATTAAGAATCATTAATTGATAAGTTAAGATTGTTAATTAATAGTTAGGAATAAATTATTTAAGTAATTAAGGATTAATTAAGTTATTGTTAGGTACTTAATTAATTAAGAAATGAAAGATTAATTTATTGGTAATTGGAATTAATTAAATTGTAATCAATAATGGTTAATTAAAGTTTAATTATTTAAGAAAAATAATTAAAGAATAGTTAATATAGATCATTAACTAAGGTTTATTAAATAATTAATTAATATGATTAATTTTATTTATTAAATAGATTAATTAAGGTTAATCATTTGTGAATTGTTTTACTTAATGGAAGTAATTAGGAAATTAATTACTCATTGTAATTAATTGAGGTTGAATTGATTAGTTAAGTTAATTAATTAAGTTTAATTAATTTAAGATAATCATTTAATGATTTGTATAATTACTTAATGTAATTTAAGGAAGTATAATTACCTAGGAAAGTAATTAATGGGTAATTACTAATGTAATTAATAAAGTAATTAAGGGTAGTTAATTACTTAATGGAAATTAATCAAGGGATTAATTAAGAAATTAATTAAGGAATAATTAATTTATTTTAAGAAGTAATTAAGGTTAGTTAATTACTGAATGTGATTAATCAATAGTGATAAATAAATTATGGTTTAATTAAAGATTAATTACTTAATGTAATTAAGTAATGATAAAATGTAATTAAGGATCATTAATTAATATAATTAATGATGTAATTAAGAATTGATTAATTAAGAAATAATTAATAACTGAGTGATTAATTAATGTAATTAATTAGGGAGTAATGTAATTAATTATAGTTAATTAATAGATAAAGTAATTAAAGGTTAATTACTATAATTAATTAAGAATAATTAATTTGTGAATTAATTTAATGCTAATTACTTGAATGTAATTAAATGTAATTAATCAAGGATGATTAATTAAAATGAATAATTGGATGGTGAATGATTAATTAATTGATAATTAATTAATAGTGACTTAAGTAAGATTGTTAATGATGGAAGTAATTAATTTAATTCATTTTAAATTAATTATAGATGGTAATTAATAAATCATTGCTTAAGGATACTGAATGATATTGATTTACCTTGAATGGTTTCTCAGAGATGAAATAATTGATACTGTATGATTTGGATGCTTTGGTTGCATAATAATGATGATATGGATTATCTGCTTTTAATGATAATGTCGATTATCTATTATGAATTATCTATCTGTATGTAAATAGATAATAGAATTGAATTGTTTTAACTTTAAAACAACTTGGCCTTAAAAGATACGTTTTGGATTTCGATGAGACCGGGATCGGGTTTCCGTATACCGGGATTCCAGGTCTGGAGACCCGAATACCACATCGATCCAAATTTACGTTAAGTCGTGAAATCAAATTGGAGCAAGTGAAGACTCGAGGTGTAAGAACTATTCTTTGTCAATATAACTCTGAGGGTGATTCCGTAATGAGTTGACGGAGATAGTACTTTCAGATTCGAGATGAAGATTCAGATTGCAAGGGTTATGGTCGTTAACTCTGAGGGTGATTCCAATACGAGTGTAACGAGATAATGCCTTCGGTTTCGTTCGAACCCGGAACGAACTTGTATGGATTGAATGCTTTCAGAACATCGTCAGGTGGACGATGAGCATTCTAAGTGATGTCCTGATTAAAGGTAATCGTAGCCTCAAGCCTCATCAAACCGGGAATGGCTAAAACAGGGGAGGTGCAGCAAGGTTAGTGGGTAGCACCCAAGTAGGACAAGATTATCCCTGTCTAGAGGTCCCTTCTTATTATTCGATTGAGTGGGCAGTTGATTGCAACAACTGCTGGGATATCTTGTGCGGGAATTATCCAGTAAGGGATGTTCCGGCCTTGTGTTGCAGGGGATTGGGAGTGATCCTCGGTACGGTGATCTAGGCCACGTACTGTGACGGGCGGTACCCCAGTAGCCCTGCCATTGTATGGAATCCAAACTCCAATAAGTGACAACGGATTTGATTGTATAACCCACTTTGTGGCTAGTATGCTGGAATTTAATAATGTAACAATTTCAGCTATTTCATATTTATTTGAAAACCCTAGACCCTATTATAATATAACCGAATTTCCTATCAAAGTTTTGGTTAGCGTAAGGTAAAAACTTACCCATGTTTATGTGTGGGAAGTCTTACGTAATACCTTTTGTTTCAAAGGCTTTACAAAGTTAAGCAACTTTAACCTGTTACTCACACCAGACCCATGTCTGACCCAAGTGTTTATTTCTGTTTATAAACTCTTGGGTACTCAAATTTTTATGAGTAGCCAAGGGATTCAGGTTAGCTTTGACGAATATTCTGGAGGAGCAATGGAGCAGGAGGCTTCGGCATTCGTAGATATAGTATTCCGCTGTGTAGATCTCTGTGATAGTGTTCGTATTGTATTTGAGTTGTAATGTCTAGACAGATGTTTATAACTGTCTAGTATGTGATGTATATGTTGTGTAACTCTGATAAGTGTTGTATATTATGTAATACTTTTGTTATTAATATAATTTATTCGTTCCGCTGTTGAGATTCTGTTGTTGTTCTTCTTCTTCTCTTTCTTTTCTACTTTCTCACCTCTTTCTTTTCTTCAAAACGATGCGTCTTCCTGGACGTAGGATGGCGGGTCGTGACAAAGGGTTAACACGCAAGTGGGGAAAATTTTTGGCGAAAATTAAATTTAGAGGCAGCGAATATTGAAGAGGGGGGAAAAGGAAGAAGGGGGAAGAAGCGATTGAAGATGGGGCAAACCTAATAAGGGCTGGAGTATAAGAATGAATCGTAGAAAAAGAAATGGACAGAGGGAAGTAAATAAAAATGGGACTGTTCATTTCACAAAATTAAGAGAGAGCTTCTGCTCCCTTGAAATTGAACCGAGTAATAATATAATAGTATAGATATACACAGCTTGAGGAATAAATTTTTGTGTAATATTTTCATCTACTAATGTCGCATACAAACATGATTCTATAGAAAATGTGGTAAATTAAAGCGATTTTTGTGTAATATTTTCATCTACTAATTGAAAGATTATAATATGGTGCAAATTCTATTCATTTCAAATAAATTTTGTTTAAAACGCAAGTAGTACTAATTTTTGTATAATGAAATTCAATTCTGCCGAGTTTAACAAACTACAGAAAGTAGTAAGTTGTACTGACACTGAGTGCTTATACTAACAGTAACTGAAGAAAATGGATTAAATTGCTTGAATAACTTGAACAAGTCAAACTGTATCTACACAGGTAAGAAAGAAAAGAAACAACGCAGAATATAGAAACATAAAACTAGACTCTCTCAACCGAGACTGCTAGGCTTTGTTATCGAGATCAGCACTCCCCAAGCTTGTAGTTTCGCTTCTGTTTCCTCGATCCTATTAGTTATCAAAAGTCAAAGCAACAACCTTTGCATTAGATGATGCTAGAAGTTACAGAAAATAGTTTACAAGAGATGTCAGAACTAAGTGCAAGAATGCACTGAGTTAGAATCAGTGAAAACTGCCCTGCACTGAGTTAGAACCAGTCGGAAAATTGAATCAGTTCTCATTGTTGAAATTCTCAAGATCATTCATATCATAACAATTAACAAGTAAAATCATAAAAATGATAAAACAGTTTATCATTTTACAAAATCATAAATAAAATTTAATAAAAACAGCCATAAAACAAATATAAATTCAATAAAATATTAAAGTATGAACTTTCCAATATTGTATACACCATCTAGTCTGAAACAACAAATGATAAGCAAAAAGTTATAAAACGCATTTGACAACTGGATGCTGTTCTTCAGTATAGTCATGAACAATAATAACAAGTACATAATAAAATAAAATTTAAATTTTCAGAAACAATAGTTAATTTACAGAAAAAATAACAATTTCATCAACATAATATCATGTATTCCCATACCAACCAGTCAAACAATACATTATAATACTATAATAATCCTAATAACTTATACTGCAACAATGGTAGTTGATACTGAATTAAATATAAAATGAACTTAGTAACAACATAGGAATAACCTAATATTAATAGTAAAAGAATAACATAGAAACAAAAATATAATTCAATACAATAGCTTTTAAATTTTAGGATATAAGAATATCTCAATACAACATAGAAAGCTAAAACATAATTATCTTCAAAAACGAACAAGAGAAAATGACATAATAATTTCAAAAACATTCAACCACTCAATGAACAACTTCTACGATTATGACGTAACTTCTTACACTTTCCACAGTTATTTTGCTTCCCATGGAAAACATCCAACCCACCAAGTCTTTGAACTCTAGGTCTACTAGCTCCACGAATAGCCTTATGAGGAAGAATAGTAGAAAACCCTTCAGAAACAATATCATTTTTATCAAAAGTAGGAATAGGATTGATAACATGCGAGTAAGAAGCACGATAAGCCTTAGTTATGAAATAATATTCAATAAAATCATAGACATTAAGTTTGGCCATGGTAATGCACTTCAATGCATGTGCACAAGGAAAACCAGTAACTCTCCATTGGTTACAAGTGCACATCCGATTTTCAAGATCAACTTTGTGAGAAATAGAGGAATGTACTTCAAAAACAAAAGTTTAAGAACGAGAAATGTTCCACCCAAATCCTTCTTCTTTTAATTTCAATAAACGATTCTCCATTTTAGGACAAAATTTGGTAGTCCAACTAGAAGCCTCTTTTCTACGCTTTGACATTTGAGTCATAAGCTTAATTCAAATTTCATCAAGACAACATGTAATAGGAAGAAACCTTTCTTTCACAATCCAGGAGTTAAAACTCTCTGCGACATTTGATTTATTCTCACCATAGCGATTGCCGGGAAAAAATAAATCAGCTCAATGATCAAATGGCTTATCTTTTAAGAATTCAATAGCTTTTTCACCTCCAATTTGACTATATTTTGTCATAACTCTTTGAAATTCATAAGGAGTACAAGCTACAGCACAACATTCCAATAAATGCGCTACCCAAGGCCCCTTTCCACCCTTTACAACATTAGCAACATTACTTTGCATATGATATAGACAGTATGAATGGAAAGCCATTGGAAAATTTTTAGCAATACTTAAAAGCAAACCCCAATGTCTATCTGATATAAAGACCAAAGGTCGATCAACTCCAATCGAACATTTCAAATGATCCAAAAACCAAGACCAATTTTCTTCATTTTCCTTTGCAACAACAACCATAAACAATGAAAAAAAAACCTAAAAAAATATTGTTAGCGAATAGAAAAAAATGTATATATGTATGAAATAAAGTAAAATTATAAAGAAATTTTTCCTATGTATATTAATAATTATAGTGAACAATTTAAAATTCTTTCAGTTATTATCGACTTCAATGTTTAAAACTGTAACTTACATATAACATACATATATATAAAAACATAAGTGAAATGAATCATATCATAACTTTACTCAAGTCTTTCTCAAGTGAAATGCATGTCCACATACACATGTGTGTGTGTGAAATGGTGTCCATGTACACACGTCTGTGTGTATGAAATACATGTGTCCCAAGATACCTGCTGATTATTTTTCATGCATAGAGTAAACAACCATGCAAGATAACATGCATGTAATGTACTCATAAGATAAGCATCATCCTGTATAAGTATATAATTCTTCTATGATTTGAATTTTAAACTGCAATGTAGATCAGACAATAATGCAACCGACAACACACAAAAAGATATACAAAAAATGATATAGGACATGTTCAGATTCTCATCACATTTCAATTTTATTCAGTATTTTTCCATAACTTCTTAAATGAAAAAAACATGAATTATTTATTAGATCAGTAATTTTGGCATAATGCATGTGCTTATTCAATTTTTTTTTCAATTTTCTTCAGTATTTTGCCATAACTTATTGATGAGGTAGATAAATTTATGTGCTTATAGTTTATTTAACTATCTTTATTTGCGACCCTGCAATTGTTTTTTTCCCCAAATTGATTATTATGGACTTTACAAATAATCACCTTCAATTTTTTACTGTAATAGAATTTATATCTTGCGAAACTTTGAAAACCCTTTTAGATTTTTTTTAAAAAAAATCTTGATAAATGTAAAAATAAACTGTAATAATTGAGTATGAAGGAAGCTGCCGCATATGACCTTCTGGAAAAATCTAAAAGGATTATCACTATAGTTTTGTAAATGATAAACTATTTTATCATTTTTATGATTTTACCTAATAATTGTTATGATATTGAATGATCCTAAAATCGCAAACAATCACCTTCAATTTTTTACAGTATTAGAATTTATATCTGGTGAAACTTTGAAAAACCTTTTAGATTTTTAAAAAAAATCATGATAAATGTAAAAATACATAAAGATAAATACTTTTATCATTACATAAAACTATAATAAAAATACAGAATTAATATAAAATAATAGTAAATATACATAATTTAAATAAAAATAGAAAAGTTAATAAATGTAAAATTTAATTTAACCAAAGTAATCTCTCACTAATTTACCATGATCCATTTTAAGTTGCTTTCTCTGCAATTATATTTCCTCTCCTTGACACTTGTCTGATCGAAGACTGCTACTTTTTGGTGCAACTGTGTTTTGTTTCACGTGCAACATATTTGTTGTTTATCAACATGTGGTTTACTCTCAATCATCCATTTGTTTATACCTTCTGTTCTACCTACTAATTTAGTAGAAGATGGATATTTACATTTATATTCCTTCAAGGTTAATTACGAAACACTAGCATGATCGTATGAACCAATAAATATACACAAACAAATATACATAGATCTGTTAATTACCTCTTCCTTATTCTAAATCTTCAAGTCAAAAATTATATAAATATACTCGTAAATGTCGACTGAATGTTATATTTTGGTGCGGAAGGATTCTTCTTCATCATCATTCAAGTAATTATCAAGAAATTGATTTTGATATTTTTTGCAAAATTATGAATTTGAAAGTTCATAGTAAAAAAGAGTTAGATTTGTAGTGTGCATGTGTCAAACTTCTATTTACCTGGTAAAATAAATATCAAGCTAGTCTTTCTATCCCAAGCTATCATTGTTGGTCATCCAACACAACAAAAAGGTAGAGAATACATATTTAAATGCTAGCTGTTGGTATTGCGCTTACAAATCTTACATATTTATGCATATTATCCATTGACAAACCATTAAATTACTTATTACCTTACTCTTGTCTAAAATAGCATAAAGATAAATACTTTTATCATTACATAAAACTATAATGTAACAATCACGGTAAAGAAAACAAATTTAATAACTACCACTTTGCAATTACTAACAATACTACTACAGAAATTTAGCAATGACATTATATACTTAACAAACAAAACTTTACGGAAAAATGTGAAAGAAATAAATAAAAGTACTAAACAACCTATAATTAAAATAAATGAATTATCATTATCACTTTAAATTAACTTATAAATATTAAAAGAATAACTCATACCTTGGTTCCTATTTTTTGCAGTAGCAGCCATTAAACAACCATTCCTACCTTTTAAAAAGGTGTCATCAAGAAATATCATAGGACGACAATGATAGAATCCATAAATACATACTTCGTAAGATATATAGACTTTTTCAAATTGATTGGTATTTTCATCAACAACCATAGATGTGTGACTATTAGGATTACTTCTATCAACTGCTTTCAAATACCAAACCAAATCATTATAAGATTGTTCTTCATTACCAAAAATTTCCTTCAAAGCCATCTTCTTGCCCATCTACGCATAGTAATAACATAAACAAATATCATAATTTCTTTTAAAACTCGCAATAATATCACTAGTCTTTCTTGTCGGTTCATCACAAATTTCATCTAAAATTAAGGTCTCCACAAGATCACTCTTAATTAAAGGACTGCTAATCGATCAAAAACCACCACCACATGTATGATTAGATTCAAACCTTCTAACTAAAAAATGATCCAATTGTTTAAACTTGTAAGAAGCATGAATTTTAAAACTACAACCTTCTACAACACACTGCACAGTAATTCGCTCTTTACAATTCTTCAAAACTTAGGTTTGAATCCATTTTATGCACAATATGCAATGATTGTTTTACGAAAATTAGATGCAGACTGAAACCAACACCAGAAAAAAATTCTAAATTAGAACCTTTCTTCATCAACTCATTAAAAGAAATCTCTTTATCAGAAGAAAAATCCAAACTATCAACCCCATCGTATGCGCTACTCACAGAATCTTCAATACCAAGTGATTTACTACTAGAGCCAGATCTACTACTACAACCAACATTATTCCGAGACAATTTCTTCAATTTAACAAAAAAATAGAAATTCCTCTTTTTTAAAATATGACAAGCATAAAATAGCTTACAAATCACTATCTGTCTCAATGAAAGTAGTCTTGGAATCTCAAACATAAAAATATCAAAGCACAAAGGAGTAAGTTGGTCCCAAACTTCGCATATCTTGTCTCGAACAGTAGAAATAGGAGAATCCAAAGAAAACCTAAAACTAAAGTTGTTTTTGTTGAAATCAATAACAACCAAAACAGTTGTTGCAGTGCTGAGAGTAAAATAGGAAAAAGATATAAAGATTTACTAGTATACAAAAATATCAAAAAATAATCACAAAAATACAGCAAAAACATTCCATACCTTTGATGATCAATATTTATCATCTTCCTACAGCCAAACTAACAGAGCACATGCAGAAGGCGAATCTGGCACTGCTAAAAAAAACAAAACAGCATAATATTCAATACAAAAACGAAAATTTTAATTCTAAGCAAATAAAACCTACCCCAGAAAATCTAAAATTGAACCTAAAATCATAAACTTAAATTGGATGTAGACAAGATTATAATATTGAAAGTAAAATTGAAATTGTTTGGAATTTTCTACCAAGGTCTAGGTATTCCAACGAAAATCAAGCACTAGGTATTATTTGAAATCAAAATTAATCTCAGTTTTGATTTCAATCAAAATTGAAATGCAAATTGAGATCGAATCCAAGTAGAAAATATTTACATACCCATGTAAGAGGAGCGACCGTGTAAGAGGAGCAAAGAGAAGCGAAGTTAATCTGAAATCAAAAATTGAAGGAGCGAAGTTTACATAACAGAAAAAAATAGCGAGAAAAAGAAATGTCCTGGAAGCTTATTTTTTGAAACCATTGTCCTAGAAAAAAATACCATATAAAGATTGGTCACTAAAACATAATTTCCAGTTTGATTTATATAATATGTTCTACTGGTAGATAACTTATGCATAAATCTATTTGCATTATTGACATGATTGATATTGTTTTATGAAAGAATCTATTCTATTATATAAATAGATAAAAGTTCGATCGTTGACCATCTGTATTCTCTTTCTTTTATAATTTCAAGAACAAAATCCTAATTTTGTACCATTCAAATCTTTATTATACAAATTTCACATTAAAAAATTATATATTTTCATTCACTACACTCTTTACCTTAATTATACCTTGATAATCTAATAGTGTATTTCTTTCTCTTCTCTACACTTTCAGTATAATATTTTTTTGAAACTTCTTAGTTTGTTATTCGTATTAACTTTTCTATATCATGTTTCATATTTCGTTCTGATTTCTCTCCTTCCCATTTTTATGTTTGTATTTACAATACAATTCAAAAACTATATTCTCAATCTATATCGAACTAAGAATTCATTCCAAATAATTTTTTGATTGATCTTATTAGTTTCCAATCCTAATAGAATTTAATTTAATTACTCGATAGTGCTTCATTTTTTTACTCTCCTAAAATTTTGTTTGATTTTATCATTTCCAGTAGCTACGTTTCTACTTATTGTTTCTAAGGATTGACTTTTATGTAAACAATATTTAAAATTAAAAAAATATCTGTTTATTAGGTCAATTCAGCACAATTTAGCGATTTGATCTTCATTTTTTTTATTTGTCTATTTATTTAATTTATGGTTGAATTTTTTGTTTTTCCTACTAGATTTCGAAATTTAAGTATTTTCTTCGAGTTTTATGTTTGAAATATAATTTTTGAGTTATTTTTGTTTCGATTAATATGATGATGAATTTAGTTTCCTTGATTTGTTTTATAGAAGGTTATTGGATTATAAATACATGGATATATAAAATCTTCGATTATTCTTCAAAATTTGTTTAAATTAAGGTTGAATTATTATTTTCATTCCCGATTTTTATGCCAAATTTGAATTTTATCTTATATTTATTCGATTTGTCTGATTATGAATTTTATTTCCTTCGTTAATTTGTAGGACATTATTATATTATCAATGTTTAGGAACCAAGGAACCCCAATTATTCTGAATAATTCATTAGAGGAAAAGTTGATCCAATTTTCTATTCTCAAACACAAATATAAAAAAAATCAAGCTGGGTGAGAAAGATTCATTCAAACCACAAATTTTCATAACATATTTTGGGAAAACATATAAATTTATGTGCAACACTTTTGTACTACCTACAGTAGTTAAATTTAAAATTTGGTTAAAAGTTTAGTTTTAAATATGTGCTTGGAAAATTTATTTCTTCTTTAAACTTACATGTAGCCTTAGTCAACCTAAACTTATATTGTAAAATCTAATATTACCCATGATAATCAACATTGAGTTTACAATATCTTTTTATGCTACCATCAAGTTCTTAGGTATACGTGATTCTCAAAAAAACCTCCACCGTTGTGCTATTTTCAACTTTCAGGGTTTGAATATGTTAAGATACAATCATAGACAGAAAATATGGTTTTTTTAAATTTTTTTATAAATATACCAACCTTTAGCATCAAGGATCATATCATTGAAACTAATAAAAGGAATTAATTATAATCAATTCAGAATAATTAGAATTGAATTTTAGTGGAGGATTAACTGTAATAAATTATCTTTAATTTAAATTCAGATCGGTGAGAGAATCAATCTAATTAGTTGAGGAATTAATTTTAAAATATTATTCCATGTATCATCCATAATAGTTCAAATATGTTTTAAGTTCTAAATATACGAGGGAATATATAAAGTCCATTATTATGTACCTTAAACAAGTCTGTCCATACTCTAACAGGTTGTAAGGTTGGAAATCACTACCTATTACCAAAAAATTGTTTTCTTTAACAAACTTAGCATGAGAACAAATAAATGAGAAAAAGATATGTTTGTAAATAACTAAAATTTTACCAAAATACTATTTTGATAACCATTGATTATGCTTTGATGCAACATACATTATATTTTACACATTTTCTTATGCTTGAAAGGTAATATCATGTGCTCATTAATTATAAAACCCAATTATCATTTTCATCTTTATGCATAACAACCGTATATGTTATGAATATTATATTGTGTCATATTGGATATACATGCAAAAAATATGACAAGCATTGGTATCAATGTTGGATTAATGCATCAAAGGAAATTTATGATCAGTTTCCTATTGGAATAACAAAGAAAACTCATGGTGAATATTAGAAGTCATGATATTATAAAAAAGAGTAAAAAAAGAATAATTGTTGGTCACGTGATTAAAAGAATGTAAAATAGATAAATTATAAAATAAGGCATCAAATTTAAATGAAACTATATTTGAATGCACAGTTAAGCATTGGTGAAGTTTGTTTGTTGAAGGAGTGCAATGACAATTTTTTTGTATTTAGCTCATTTTAGAAAGAATCGAAAAAAGTAAAGACGGTCTTTGATCTACGTAGTTGATATGCAAGTTTTGTGTTTGCTATTTGTTGAAAAATGACATAATTTATTTTTTTTAGTAAATTATGGTCCCTCCAAAATTTAGTTCATAATAAAAAAAATTAATATTGGGGATTTATTGCATTCTTTATACCTATTATTTTACTAAATATCATTTCTAGATTCATTTAAATATTTCTTTCTTTCTATGCTATGTAAACATTTTATAAATTATTTTGTTATGTTCTATATAATAAAGCCTGCTCAAAAAAATTATTCTAGCTATAATAATCAATGTTTAGTAGTTTAATTCATTCCAATAGTATTAATCAATTTTTAGCAGTTTAATTCATTGATTGTACTTATCTTACTATCATCTTCAGCGAAATATCATCCAAGGTTTTTTTATATGTATTCATAAGTGTTTTTTGTAATGGTGATATACTATATCATTTTGAATTATTCTACTTCATTTAATGTTTAAGTTATTTTATCTATATGGATACTTGACGTAGAAAAAAAATAGTTTGGTCGTCCAGAAAATCAAAATGCATAATGTTTATACTTTATGTAAGTTTCTGATGTGCACGTAAATGTGCATATATTTACATCCATATTTAATCTATTTTTATTTAAATAAATGTCATAATTGGGTATTTTAACATGTTTAAAACCAAATTTCAAATATGCTTTCAAGTTATCATTCATACATCAATGTGGGGGTAAAATAATAATTTTGTGCATGAATTAATTTTGGGAATATTTATTTGTACATTTTCTTTTTAATTATAGGAATTTTTGGATGGAAATATGAAGATGTCTCATGGAAATATGCATGCACAAGGATGGAAATAAAGGAATGAAGATGGAAATAATTCAAACTCATGCATAATGGAGGATCCTACCTACCCACTTACCATAATCAACAATTAGAAGAAAATGCACAAGTTAGTGGAGGTTAAAGTTCCATGCATACTTGATGATGGATTAATTAGAGACTAATGATTACTTGGTGGCCACACTTCCTAAGGAGTATTTTGGGAAGTCCCCTAAAATATGGATTAGGGTTTTGTGCATGTATAAATACTCCTCTTATGTTCATGTAATGGATCTTTCTTTTTAATTACTTATCATTAGAATGCAAGTTGTAGCTTCAAATCAAATGAGAAATAAAATGGCTTCCTAAGCCTCTTTCTTTTTCTACGTGCTCTTTTATTTTGTGTTCATTTTTATTTACATGCTTTCTTCATTCTAATGTTAGTAGATTAGCTTCCTCTTTTATGTACTTAGTTTAATTTTATTTTTATGCAAGTAGCTTAGTTCTTTTTTCTATTTTCCTTAGCTCTTACTTTCTTTGCTTTTGTTTAAATGTTGAAATTTACATGTGTGGATATGATAACACAAATGAATAGCTAAACCCCTTCAATTTAGGGGTAATGAAGCTCTCTAAAATTATGTAAATTCAACATAATGTGTGATTTATGGCCTCTTTCATGCTTCATGAAAAGTGAATGTTGATGTAAGTTTATAAAAATGAGTTTGATAACCTATGTTGTATTTGCAAATAGGCTATTCTTACTCAAATATAAACACAATTTACATCATCATTTTAATAATTGGTTTTTGATTTTGATATTAAAGTAGAATTAAAATTTGATAATCTATGTTATTAAATACAATAGTAAATAGATCATACTTAAAATAGCTTTTGCTTTGACTTCATTTTCATGAGAATTGGTAAGTGGTTTTATGTGTTGTATTATAGTTTAATGGTTTAAGTTATGTTAATTAATAACATAAATAAACCATACTTATGATAAATACATCACTAATTCCATTTAAGATCAAAATAGAGACCATAGATTATTTTTATGTTGATTTACAAAAATATGAGAATAGACTTGCCTCTAAATTGTTTTCTAATCTCATATTTTCAATCACCTTTGTTCTAGCCTTTTGTTTACTTTTTTAGCTAATCAAAACTTCAAATCTTGGTTTAATTTGATTGAATAGGAATTTTAAAATCATTTTCAATTCCTTAGGAATCGACCTGTATTCGCCACGTACTAGAATTGTACGCCGTGTGCTTGCGATATATTTTTATTTAAAAAATTTTGGCAATTTTCTAAACCGATAGAAAATTGGTCGTTAAACAAGTTTTAGCGTCATTGCCGAGGAATTTATTTGATTTTAACTTTTTATTCTTTGAATTATTTGTTGTTTGATTTTATTGTGTGTTTATTTTATGTGTTAATTTTCTATTTTGAAATTTTTTTGTGTTGTGTGTTGTTTGATTTTTGTTTGCATTTTGATTGTGTGCTTGTTGCTTTTCATTTTACATTTGCATTTCTTTTTAAAAAAAACATAATTTCAAAAAAAAAAATTTATTTCCTTTACAAATTGCATTTTATTTTCTTTACAATTTTTTATTTGCAATTTACAAATTTACATTCATTTGTGTGCAACTGTGCACATTCTCACTGCCTAGTACTACTGTTCATTGTACACCCTTCATATGCTCCTCACTGTTCTGTCCATCTCAACATACCCATAACAACCATCTCTTCATCAACCACTAGACCATATTTACTTCTGCCACAATACAACATCTTCACCAGTTACACCTCTGTCTCCTTCACAAACCATCAAACCCACTCCAAACTGCCTGCACATATACACCACAATATTGTCAACCATCAACAAAACTACTTCTACAACTCCATTCATCCACATCTACATCTACAACTACAACTCCAGCCACAGTTCATCAACATCTAGAACCATCTACATCAACAAACCACCACATAAACCTACATTGTACAACTCCAAGCCCATAGCAAATCACTACTTTGAGCAACCCCCTGTCAACAATTCCACCTTACTGCCAACACTTCCATCCACCACCATATCACAACTCATTCACTAAATTGTCACTACACTTTTCAACAACCTACCCATATACTTCAACCTTCAAACTTACTTCATCAAACATACAACTTCTCATACACCTTTACAACAAACTCAACTTCTTCAACATCCCCCCACAGCCACACACTACGCCATAAATGACCTTCTGCAACATTTTTGCAAGGTGTTGCCAGCTAAAATGTTGCGATAGCTATAGAATTTTGGTCCTACTGCAACGTTGTATTTTTGGTGTTACCTTAGCCATAGAAATGTGTTGCTCTAGCTAAACAAGTGTAACACGATGCAACATTTTTATATAGTGTTGCCATAGATGTTTTCAGATTAAAAAATTAAAAAAAAAATTACACCTCAGCGATCCACACCACCATTTAAAACAAAATCTCAACCGTCGATTCACACCATCGATCCACACCTTACCAATTTCCATTTCCCGCTTTACTTTTCACTCATCCGCTTTCGTTTCTCACCCCCAATTTTCCAATCCCTAATTTTTATTCCGCTCCTCCTTGTTTCTTCGATCTGGAGAATAACTGGCTTTGCTTTTATCCCTTGTCGGCCATATCAATTTCCGTTATTTTCTTTCGCCTCGCGTCAGTTTTCCTCACTACTTCCGGATTTGCGATTTTGTTCAGGTTTTTGGCGATTCTGGTGATTCGAGGTAAGGTTGTGGGATTGCGATGGTTCAGGGAGTTGCTGATTTGGTCGCAATTTCGTGGTTGGGGCCTGATGTCAGAGTGGCAGGGGGTAGTCGAATTGGTTTCGGTGAAAACTAGGGCACGCGATTCTAATTGCTTTGATGCTCTGATTGATCGAATCTAGTGTGAGAAACGTTCCTGGTAGCTTGCTCCTTCGTTCTCCTTGATTGATTGCTCGAATTGCTTTGACTTCGTCGTCGGGTGCGATGTGATATTATTTGGTATGTTTTCTGCCTTCAGGTTTACTTGAATATTCTTGATATTGGTTACACTCGCACGCTTTTGCCGATGATGAATTGGGATTTATTTATAGGTTTTATTTCCTATAATCTCGAGTTTAATCTTTCTGTTGGACTTTGAGAAATCTGGTATGTTGGATTGCAATGATGAATACAAACATATGTGTGTTGAGCTTTGTTGGTTTTGCTTGGTCTGGACTGAACTGGTACCATGCTAACCTTGTTCTTTAACATGAACTGATGCTCCAAGTCCTCTGTATATCATGTTACTACCTAGGTTTCTCTTGTACATGCCTGATGCATTCACTGTTTTTGCTTGATGGGCTGCCTATGTGTACTGCTGTGTTTCTTGCAATGGCTTGTCTATATTTTGCTGAACCTGGTTCTTGTTTGTTTTGTTGGTTGCTTGGCCCTGAGTTGAATCCAGTCGATGACTCGGGTTTGACCTTGTGCCGTGTCTGTTTTTTTGGCTTGTCTACATATCTGGCTGCACTTGAGTATGAACTTGCACTTGAGTAGTTGCACTTGAGTAGTTTCTTGTACCAAGCCTTATGATGCATGTATGTTCATCCATGTACATGCATTTCTTGGTCATGTTATGTTGCTTGCTGTGTTGAGTACTACTTTGTGCACTTGGCTTCTCCTTTGTGCATTTTTGCCTGAACTGTTGCTTGCTGTCTTCCATACTGCCTTGTATCCATGTGTTGCATTCATGTTTGGCTTATGCACTTATGAAAAGAAACAACCCAAATACCTGAGGCAAATAATATAACAAAAACATTTTCATTTTCTGTTCGAGTTAAATATTATTTTCCAGATTACTGCTTTTGAATTATATGTGACAGGTATTGAAGACTGGACAGCTGGATATAAGCTTGAAGACAGAGTCAAATCAAATGTGCATGAGCTTGAAGACAGGTTTCAAAGAAGGATCGATCTTCCAAAATCGGATGAATCGGGCGCCCCGGACCCCCGCCGGCGCTAAGCCCGGACCCGCTTCTCGGCTCGCCTTCGGCTCGGCACTCGGCTCGCCTTCGGCTCGGCATATATTTGTCAGTGTCGGTGTCTGTATAAATTGAAACTGCATATGTAATGAGTGAACTGAGTGATGTAGTGAGGAATATCTGTATATGTGAATATCAGTGTTATACATCATGGAATTGTAAAATAGTGGAGTTTGGAATTTGTACTATTTCAAATGTTGAAATAAAATTTTTATTTAAATAAATTACTGTTTAAATATCAAATTCTGTGCAATAGCATTTTATTAAATAAAATATTTATTTTTATTAAAAAATCAAATATGCTCTACATTGTGGGCCCCACAAATTCAAAAAGTTCATATCTATAGCAACATTTTGGAATGTTGCTATAGATACCTATGGGTGTTGCCATAGACCCAAATAGGGTTCTATTGCAACAATATTACTTATGTTGCCTTAGATAGTCAAAATGTTGCCTTTGAGGTCTAAGGCAACGGCAAAAATTGCATCACCCTAAAAGTGTTGCCATAGACCTATGGCAACATTTTTCGGGCCTGAGCCAACATTTTTTTTGTGTTGCAGTAGGCCATTTATGGCGTAGTGACAACAACCATCTGTCCCACCTCCAACATCACACTGTGCATGCTCTGTGCACACACCCCCTGACCTGAATTGCCATCAACCATCAATACATTATACTACCCAATCAAAACTTCACCCAAACACCAGTCATCCTCCTACACCACTACACATAACAAACTTCTTCCCACTTTACCACATCATCTCCAACCTGCTTACTACCATTACCTCCATTCAACAGAAACCACCTCACAACCACCTCACAATCCAACGGCAGCCTCCGACGAATAATACAACACTGCATTGCCCCCATATAACTCCACCAAACCCTCTACCACACTACCACTTCAACTGCTAATACCACCAATAGTTCAATACAAAACTCTACTATCTCAGACTTTGTTTACCCATATCATACCCCATATCATACTTCTCATATACACAAAACTTCTGCAAACTAACTTCTCAGACCAAATACCACCATTCTGTTAGTCCTTGAGAAGGATGGTTTTGATGACAACAACCTTAGGACTTGTTATAAAATATAAATACTAACATTATAGTTTAGATATATATATATATATGTATATGCAGGATATAAATATGCAGGTACCAAGAATGAAGACTGTACAGTATAAAGATACAAGACTGATGAATTTAAAGATCAAAGATATCAAGATTGAAGACTCATGAGTATCAAGAAATAAAGTTATCAAGAGTTCAAGATTTTAATAGTACAAGATAAGTATTGAGTCTAGAATTATGTTAAAACTTCATGATAGCATGGAAATCTTCATTCCATATTTCATTTGGGATGGAACCCATTTCTACCTTTTTAGTGGCTTACAAACCCACAACAAGCAGCTTACAAACCTATAACAAGTAGCTTACAAACCCATGAACATCCTGGTTTTATACAAGTTCTCGAGTCCTGATGTGATGAGATATTCTACAGGAAGTATCTTGCAAAACTACTTCAAAATGGTTTTTCAAAATGATTTTCAAAACTGCTTTTCAAAATGTTTTAGCCTTAAAATATTCTTTGTTTTTTGTTTTTAAATAAACTCTTGTTTTAAACTTCGTTTGTTTTTAAACTATCTCTTATTTTAAATATTTAGCTTTAAAATATTTACTCAGATTTTAAATCACTTTATAGATTAAGATTATATGTATTAAAAATTACTTTCTAAACTCTTTTATATGTTTAAACTATATTCAAATATATTTACAAAGTTTAGAAATCGTTTTGACAAAATTATAGAAACCAATTTTAATAAGAAAATCAAAATCATTAATTTTGCCTAGAGCATGTCGACATCCCTCAACCCCCCATGTCGACATGGTGTCTGTTAAATTCAAAATTCAAATTTTCAAAATAAGTGTCTATTCGTCGTATCCTTTCACGAATATATATGGCTGTTGATTTCCTATAAATACCAGTAGTTCTAAACGAATTTTTAACCAGATTTCATTTGTTTTCTCTTCTCTTCATCTTCCACATTTATTCTAAAGAATTCCAAACTATACTATGCCAAAATACCAAGTGAATCAAACTTGATTTTCTCTTGTTTGATTCTCTACCACTCTCTCCGTAAGATCTCAGTGCTATTCAGAGTTATAGGATTATTTGTAAATAAAACTGTTGAGTAAAAGGTGCGGTTGAGCCTTGAAATCAATTGGGTGTGATTGTTGCCCCGAAAATCGATTAGGTGATCTTATGGCCGAGTAAATCAAGAGAGTTTGCCCCGGACTCGAATACAGAAGGGTGTACCTCGTTGCCTTGAAATCGAGGGTGTAATCTGGGAGATTATTTTTGATAAGAAATCCATACGTTTGTGTGGGACTGGATGTAAGGTAACTCCGAACTAGTATAAAATCCAGTGTGTTCTTTCCTTTACTGCTTTTATTTATTATTTGCATCTGTGTCTGATTCCGTGATTATATCTGTGTATGTGAATTGCATTTTTTGGTAATTAAATTTACATAACTTTCAAAAAGATTTAGGTAATCCACAAAACACTATTCACCCCCCCCCCCTCTAGTGTTATTCCAGCCTTAAGATCTGTAATCTGCATTTCTCACATTTGGTATTAGAGCAAGGTTTTCAAAGTTTTCATAATCTGAATTTTGAAAAAGTTTTTAAAAAAAAATGGCTATTTTTGGAGATTTTGTTAACACTAGTTTAAATCTGTTCAATTCACCATTGTCTCATAAGTCTGCATATAGTTATTATAGAAAACCAAGTTATCTACCAAGTTTTTATTCTGTGCAGAAAGAAAAATGTTATATGGCTTTTGAAGAATCAACACTCAATGGACAAATTGTGCAAATCAAGAAGAATAATTGGATACTTGATAGTGGATTTTCAAGACACATGACTGGTAATCCAGATATGCTGAATGATATTATCTATAAAGATGGAGGATTGGTTAACTTTGGAGACAACTCAAAAGGATATGTGATTGACATCGGCAATGTCGGTAACTCTAAAACTCCTACCATTTCTAATGCTTTATTAGTTAAGAATTTGAAACACAATCTGCTTAGCATTAGTCAACTTTGCGATAAAGAATACAAGATTAAATTTGAAAAAGATAAGTGTTACATCGAAGATAAAAATTAAAATATTATATTTGAAGGAATTAGGAAGAAAAATATTTACATCCTTAGTATGAAAGTTTCAAATGATAACTTATGTCTTTTGGCTAATACAAGTGACCCTTGGATTTGGCATAAAAGATTTGGTCATTTAAATTTCAAACTGTTATCTAGATTATCAAAATGGGCATTTCACCGCAAGGACAAACTTTGCAGTCCAATTAGTTTCTAGGACATCCATTCAAAGAAATTACTTTCAAGGCCAAAGTCAGCAGAATAATTACTTTCAAGGACAAAGTCGGCAGTCCAATTACTTTCAAGGACATAATTTCATAGGTTTTTAGGCCCTAGAAACTAATTATTTTGCGTTTTATCCTTGAAAGTAATTATTTCAGTTGTGTGTCCTAGAAACTAATTCCACTTGCTAAAGAGGCCCATGTGGCTAATTTCCACTTATCAAAACTTGACTTAGTTAGAGGTCTTCCCAAGTTAAACTTTAAAGTAGATAGTATATGTGATGCTTGCCAATTAGGAAAACTTAAGAAAAGTTCTTTCAAATTAAAAGATATGATTTCAACTTCAAAACCTCTTGAGTTACTTCATCTAGATTTATTTGGTCCATCTCAAATTCAATCAATAAATCACAATAAATATGTCTTTGTAATTGTAAATGATTATTCTAGGTTTACATGGATAATTTTTATGAAACATAAAAGTCATACTTTTGATTCATTTAATTTTTTTACAAAAAGACTTCAAAACCAACTTTCTTTAAAAATTATAACTATTCGTAGTGATCACGGTGGGGAATTTGAAAATGAAAATTTTGAGAGATTCTGCAATAAAAAGGGAATAACTCATAATTTCTCTTTTCCAAGAACTCCACAACAAATCGGAGTGGTAGAACGTAAGAATAGAACAATTCAAGAGTGTGCTAGAACAATGCTTTCTGATAGTAACTTGCCTAAAAACTTATGGGCTGAAGCAGTCGCTACAGCTTGTTATATATTAAATTGGATTTTAATTATACCATTAACTAATAAAACACCATATGAATTACTCTACAATAAGAAACCCATAGTAGCTTATTTAATTTAAAGTATTTGGTAGTAAATGTTTTATTCTTAATACAAAAGATAATTTAGATAAATTTGAACCTAAATCCGACAAAGGTATCTTCATCGGATATTCTAATAGAAGTAAAGCATTTAGAGTTTATAATTTAAGAACTAACACCATTGAAGAAACAACACATGTATCATTTGATGAAAATTTTAAAGATACTGTACAAATAGAAGATGAAGAAGATTTTATAACTTTAAATAATGAACCTAATGAAACTAATTGTGAAATCATTCAACCTAATAAAAGAATTAGACTATTAAAAGATCATCATATAGAAAATATACTAGGTAATATTGAATCTGTTGTTAGAACTAGAAATCAACTAAATAACATGAGTAATGTTGCTTTTATATCAACTATTGAACCTAAAAATCCAAAGGAAGCATCATCTGATGATTCATGGATTCTTGCTATGCAAGAAGAATTGAATCAGTTCACTAGAAATGATGTTTGGGAACTTGTTCCTAGACCCGAGGATAAAAGTATAATTGGAACAAAATGGGTTTATAAAAATAAAATGAATGAACTTGGTGAGGTCGTGAGAAATAAAGCTCGATTAGTCGCACAAGGTTATTGTCAAGAGAAGGAATATATTTTGATGAAACCTTTGCACCCGTAGCAAGATTAGAAGCCATTAGAATTCTACTTGCTTTCGCAAATTATAATAATTTCAAATTATTTCAAATGGATGTTAAAAGTGCTTTTCTAAATGGATTTGTTAAAGAGGAAGTTTATGTTGAACAACCCCCACTCTTTGAAGATGAAAGATTTCCAAACCATGTTTTCAAACTTAAGAAAGCTCTATATGGTCTGAAACAAGCTCCTAGAGGATGGTATGATAGACTAAGATCTTTTTTTATTACAATCAAATTTTGAAATTGGTAAAGTAGATAATACTCTTTTCATTAAAGGAAATAAAAATGATATTCAACTAGTGCAAGTTTATGTAGATGATATTATTTTTGGTTCAACAAATCATGAAATGAATAAAGAATTTTCTGAAATAATGACAAAAGAGTTTGAGATGAGTCATATGGGTGAACTTACTTTCTTCTTAGGTTTACAAATAAAACAATTAGATAATGGTATCTTTATTAGTCAAGAAAAATATGCTAGGGATCTAGTGAGTTAATTTGGTATGACTACTGCGAGTGGAATACCCACTCCCATGGCAACCAATGAAGCTTTAAGTAAAGAAGATCTTTAAAAAGATGTAAATCAAAAACTATATAGGGAATGATTGGATCACTACTCTATATCACTGCAAGTAGACCTGATATCATGCATAGTGTTTGTCTCTATGCAAGATACCAATCTCAACCCAAAGAAACTCACTTAAAAGCTGTGAAACGTATCATAAGATATGTTAAACATACTTTTGACTATGGTTTATTTTACCCTAAAAATGATTCATTTGATTTAATTTCTTATTGTGATGCTGACTATGCTGGTTGCAAATCTGACTGGAAAAGTACAAGTGGAACTTGTCACTTTTTGGGGCATTCTCTGGTTTCATGGTTTACCAATAAGCAAAATACTATTTCTTTATCAACAACTGAAGTAGAATATATCTCTGCTGCTTTGGCTTGCTCCCAAGTCATTTATATGCAACAAACTGTAAAAGATTTTGGATTAACAATTTCAAAATCACAAATTTATTATGATAATTCTAGTGCAATAAATTTGTCTAAAAATACTACTCATCATGCTAGGACTAAACATATTGATATCAGACATCATTTTCTCAGAGATAATATAAGTAAAGAAATTATTTCTCTTGAATATATCAATTCCGAGAATCAAATTGCTGATATTTTCACCAAACCCTTAAATCAACCTATATTTACTAAATTAAGAAGAGAACTAGGCATTTGTTCTGACAGGGACGCGGAAGATGATCTTAAGGCTATTTAACACTAGAGGGGGGGTGAATAGTGTTTTAAGAATTTCTTTAAAACTTCTTTGATTTAAATTGATTTAACTAACTTAATGCAAATACACAATCACAGATCAAATCACAGAATCACAAACAGATGCAAATATAAATAAAAAGCAAGTAAAGGAAAGAACACACCAGGAATTTTATACTGGTTCGGTGTTACCCTACATCTAGTCCCGCACAACTCGTACGGCTTTCTATTCAATAATAATCTAGATTACAATCCCTCGATTCCAAGGCAACGAGGTACACCCTCCAGATTCTCAGGTCTCTGGGTAGAACCACTTGATTCACAGGACACAAGTTCACCCGATCGATTTCCAAGGACACGATCACACCTTTATAACCCTAAACAAGTTTCTTTGAGTACAAATGTATCTATAACTCTGATAAGCACTGAGATTCTTTGAAGAGAGTGGCAGAGAATCAAACTAGAGATATTCTGGTTTGATTCACTTAAGATTTCGGCAGAATATGGATAGGATGTTTAGAAAATAAGATAAGAGAGTAAAGAGGAGAGAAAATAAAGAAAGTAGTTACTGGAAAACGTCCATAACAGTCTCTATTTATAGAGAATGAATGGATGTGTCCATTCAAAGAGATTTAAACGAATAGACACTTCTTTTGAAAACAACCTTTGCTATAACGGGAAGCATGTCGACATGACGAGTAACTATGATGTCGACATGGTCTATTAAAAATGATGATTTGCTTTTCTTTGAAAATGATGATTTAAAACATATGCAACTTTATTCAAATGGACTCTATGTATTTGTATAAGGTATTTAGAAGTAGAAATACTTATGAATATATATATGTATATATACTAAAATATATTTAAAATCAAGGTAAATAAACTAAAGTAAATATAATATTAAAATAGATTTTGAGGCTAAAATATCAAGGACAACTTTGGAATCAAAATATAACAAAATGATAAATATGATTTTGAGGCTAAAACATTTTTGGAAATACGAACGAAGGTTTTTCTTTTGAAAAGGAATATTTGAAAATCATTTTATGAAACAAGAGATAATTTTGAAAATCATTTTGAATCAAAATTAGTGGATAACAAAATAGGGCTACTATCCGTTCCACTAGATATTTCGTGAGTTCCATCTCACTAGGGTTCCATCCCTTTAACAAGAACGAAGTGGATTCCATTCCACGAGTAAATTGGATAAAAAAGAATGATAGTGCTTTCAAGGAGTTTTAACAAATATCTAACCTAACTATATTATTTGTCTTGAACTCTTGAATATCTTGAATCTCATGAGTCTTCAATCTTGAACTCTTGATCTTTGTCTTCTTTACTGTACAGTCTTCTTTTGTTGATACCTGCATATAGATTTCCTGCACATATATATTTTATAACACTTCTATAGTTGTTGTCATCAAAACCATTATCCTATAGACTAACATTCTCCCCCTTTTTGATGATGACAACCTTTGTTTATAAAATATTTATTTTCTCCTTATAACTCCCCCTAAATCTAATAACTCCCCCTTAATCTATGCCTAACTAACCTATTTTATACTTCTCCCCCTTTGTCATCAACAAAAAAAATGACATTAACTCCCCCTAAATCTATGATATTAATGATAGTGTTATCATTAATAATACTGAAACTAGATATAACAATGCTAAATATTGTATACTCAGAATGATATATATGAGTAATATAAGAATGAGAATAATACGTGTAACCACAGATTATTTTATTCATATTACTATATACATAACTGTTAAATGAAAAGAAAATGCATACAATAAGTAGACAAATCAATCAAACATAAGCACACCTATTTATGTCTTATTACATAATCAATATAGTAAGTTATCATAAATCAACCATGTTTAAAACCAAATCAAGTATTTCAAATCAAATCAATTTTAAACCAAATCAAACAAGTTAAATGTTACGTGGAACTTCAACCCATCCCTCTTTTCCAAAGATGGGATCCGCTTTGATTACTTCCCAATCTTCATCGTCCTGGAGCAATGTCTTCGGTGGATTTACTTGGAGATCCTCTTTGTTGAGAGCGGAGATCATCCATCGTAGTGCATCGAAATGCCTTTCTTGTTCCTTTATCATCTGCATTTGACTCAGTTCTAAGTGCCTCTGATTTCGTAGAATAAAAGTAAGAATGTCTTTGAAGGATTTGAGAGTCTCTTCAAGATTATCACTTAGATTTGAAGAGGATGAAGCCATTTTGACGATAAGTAAGAAGGAAATAAGTAGATAAGAGTAGAGAGAAGTTATGAGAAGTTTTCTGGAAGAAAATAGGACTTAAATAGACAGGAAAGTCGTTTGAAATGAATAGACATAAGGAGTTATTTTGAATTTCAAATTGAAATGTCCATTCAGAATATTACCAGTATATGTCGACATGACCTCTATACAGTATGTCGACATACATAGCAGATTTTGCACATCTTATTTTTGAATTTTCAGTGTATATACATATGATTTATATATATATTACTTGATATAAATAAGAGTGACAGTAAGATAAACAGAGAATAAGCTTCATTTCATACTAGAACAGAGAAGTACATGAATCTCATAGAGAAAACATAAAGATACAACTTTCAATATACCAAATTTCATTGATATACAAAAAGTAAACTCTAGAAACTAGTAGATGAGGATGAAGATGATGAGATATTAAGCTTCTTGTTGACTTTGGAGAAGAACTTGTTCATAGTATTGGACATTTTGTCCAATTTTTTGTTTACGGAGTGTTTGAGAGCTTTTTGATTTTTTACAATTACTCGTTGATTGTGAAGGAGAGTCTTGTTTGATGGTCGTGTGGGAAAATCAATACTCTCTAAGGAAGTTTCTTCACTTTCTTCCTCTTCTTCTTCCTCACCTTCTTCTTCTTCACCTTCTTCTTCCTCCTCTTCCTCTTCTTCTTCTTCCTCCTCATCTTCTTGCATTTCCTCATACCCCAATCGTGCTTCTTTTTCCGTTAGTGTTTCGTATGGTTGAAACACGTGCGGAATTTTCATAAGTGAAATATTGGAATGATTAAAAACCTTTCTTGGAAAGAATTCTTCACCTCTCATATCCACTCCAAAGTAATTAAAAATTCTAGTGAGGTATATTCCATGATATAATGCATTCTCTCCCGAATCCAAGTTTTTGTGACGAAATTCATCCAAGATAACTTGTGCCCAATTAATATCATAATTTCCAAAAATTGCAAAAAGAGCCTTACACACTTTTTGAGTCGGGTTATTGTAATTTCCCGATCTCGGAGTAATAGTGCGTTGAAGGAGAAGATTAACAATACGAGCTTTTGGTCGAAAAAATTTGTTTTTGAAATCCATTTCTTCCTCAAAAATATTGTGAAAAGTTTCACGATCGGTTTCCTCGATTTCAAAAGAAGAAAGATTGGAACCGGTACTTTTACACTCAAGTATGGTTCCTAAAACATCGGTATCCAAAACAATTTGTGTCCCCTTGACACTACTCCACACTTCATCATCCCTTCCATTATAAAAACCATGATTTAAATTTGCATAAAACATTTTGACAAGGTTTGGATAGCAAACAAAATCATTTTGGTTATTGTCAACCAAGCTTAGAATACCATTGTTTTGAAAAAGAGCATCAATTTCATAAGAAGCGAAGTCATTAAAAATAGCAAAACTACCCGAATGAACTTTTCCATAAGTTGCATAATTAATGTATGCAAGTATGGCATCTCTATTATTGTAGAGATGATCTTTGGTGGCTTTTGACAGCCTCATTCCGGCTACGTTGCTAGTGGATGCCATTTTTGAAGAGATAAGAGTGTTTGAAGATAAAAGTTGTTTTGAATTTGAATTGAAGATGGAGATAAGTATTGATAGAAGATAGATATAAAGAGGTTGAATAGGTGGATTCTCTGGTCAAAGAGTCATAACTATTCAGAACATAGGAGTTAGTGAAAAGGTGGAGGGAAATTTGAATTTTGAATTCAAATTTAGAAATCTGATTTGCTACAGGTATGTCGACATTACCAATAAGTGCCATGTCGACATGCACATCAGATTTTGCAAAAATGATTTCAAGCATGTACAAGATTTATATATATATATATACTTATATATATTATGACTATTGTCTGAATATATTTTGAAAATATATTATACAGAAAATATATAAAAATAATATTTTATAAATTTTTAAAAGATATTTGAAAAATTTTAAGTTAATAAAATCAATTATATACTTAATTAATAAACTATTCTAAGCAACCAATTTTCAACCAATTAAAATAGTAAACGTGTACCTTGTTTGAGTTCCATATCATCCTGAGTATCTGAATTCTGAGTTGTCATAAAACACATATTTGCCAATTCTGTTTTCTGTTCATCATCACTTGAGGACGTATCTGAATCATCCAGTGTTGCTGCAAATGCTTTCTTTCTTTTCTTTGAATATTCTTTGTTTGATTGAGGAGTTTGCTTTTCTTGATGTGGACAGTCTCTTTGATAATGACCAAACTCATTGCAATTAAAGCATTTGATGTTGTTGAGTGATTCAGTGTTATTTCCAAAACTTTTTCTCTTGTGATTATTCATTTTTCTATACTTCAAGAATTTTCGAAAGTTTCTTGTCATGAAGGCTATTTCTTCATCATCATCACTAGAGTCTGATTCACCAGTTAGTGCATTAAAGGCAATGGACTTTTTTTCTGATGACTTATTCTCCCTTCTTTCCTGAATTTGAACTTCATATGACATCAGATTTCCAATTAATTCATCAATCTTTAAGGTACTGATGTTATTTGCTTCTTCAATCGCCAGTGTCTTCAGATCCCATTCTGGAGTGAGTGAATTCAGAATTTTCCTGACTTGATCTTCTTCGGAGATTTCTTTTCCCAGAGATACTAGTGAATGAACAATATCCTGAAAACGACTATACATATCTGGAATAGATTCACTAGGCAACATCTTAAATAATTGAAATTGATTAGTAAGAATAGAAATTTTGGTCTGTTTAACTTTGCTTGTTCCTTCATGAGTAACTTACAGAGTTTTCCAGATTTCATATGCAGTTTTACAAACAGATACCCTATTAAATTCATTTCTATCTAGTGAACAAAATAAAATATTCATGGCTTTTGAATTGTTTTGAGCCACTTCTCTTTGAACGGTCGTCCATTGAGCAAAATCAGTTGTGGGCTCAGTGTATTCAGTTTGTGTCATATTCCATGTTTCTAAACTAATGGATTGTAAATATATCTTCATTCTACATGCCCAATATGCATAGTTACTGCCATTGAAAAGTGGTGGTCTGGCAGTGGACTGACCCTCTACAAATGAACTAGAAATACCAGTGTTGGTAGCCATTGTTACTTTTCAAAAATCAGGTTATGAATACTTTGAAAAACTTGCTCCGATACCAAATGACAGGGACGCGGAAGATGATCTTAAGGCTATTTAACACTAGAGGGGGGTGAATAGTGTTTTAAGAATTTCTTTAAAACTTCTTTGATTTAAATTGATTTAACTAACTTAATGCAAATACACAATCACAGATCAAATCACAGAATCACAAACAGATGCAAATATAAATAAAAAGCAAGTAAAGGAAAGAACACACCAGGAATTTTATACTGGTTCGGTGTTACCCTACATCCAGTCCCGCACAACTCGTACGGCTTTCTATTCAATAATAATCTAGATTACAATCCCTCGATTCCAAGGCAACGAGGTACACCCTCCAGATTCTCAGGTCTCTGGGTAGAACCACTTGATTCACAGGACACAAGTTCACCCGATCGATTTCCAAGGACACGATCACACCTTTATAACCCTAAACAAGTTTCTTTGAGTACAAATGTATCTATAACTCTGATAAGCACTGAGATTCTTTGAAGAGAGTGGCAGAGAATCAAACTAGAGATATTCTAGTTTGATTCACTTAAGATTTCGGCAGAATATGGATAGGATGTTTAGAAAATAAGATAAGAGAGTAAAGAGGAGAGAAAATAAAGAAAGTAGTTACTGGAAAACGTCCATAACAGTCTCTATTTATAGAGAATGAATGGATGTGTCCATTCAAAGAGATTTAAACGAATAGACACTTCTTTTGAAAACAACCTTTGCTATAACGGGAAGCATGTCGACATGACGAGTAACTATGATGTCGACATGGTCTATTAAAAATGATGATTTGCTTTTCTTTGAAAATGATGATTTAAAACATATGCAACTTTATTCAAATGGACTCTATGTATTTGTATAAGGTATTTAGAAGTAGAAATACTTATGAATATATATATATATGTATATATACTAAAATATATTTAAAATCAAGGTAAATAAACTAAAGTAAATATAATATTAAAATAGATTTTGAGGCTAAAATATCAAGGACAATTTTGGAATCAAAATATAACAAAATGATAAATATGATTTTGAGGCTAAAACATTTTTGGAAATACGAACGAAGGTTTTTCTTTTGAAAAGGAATATTTGAAAATCATTTTATGAAACAAGAGATAATTTTGAAAATCATTTTGAATCAAAATTAGTGGATAACAAAATAGGGCTACTATCCGTTCCACTAGATATTTCGTGAGTTCCATCTCACTAGGGTTCCATCCCTTTAACAAGAACGAAGTGGATTCCATTCCACGAGTAAATTGGATAAAAAAGAATGATAGTGCTTTCAAGGAGTTTTAACAAATATCTAACCTAACTATATTATTTGTCTTGAACTCTTGAATATCTTGAATCTCATGAGTCTTCAATCTTGAACTCTTGATCTTTGTCTTCTTTACTGTACAGTCTTCTTTTGTTGATACCTGCATATAGATTTCCTGCACATATATATTTTATAACACTTCTATAGTTGTTGTCATCAAAACCATTATCCTATAGACTAACATGTTCAATAACTGAGATATAGAATATAGATATAGTAACATATATATACAAGAATATCAAATTTTTCATAAGGATGTCGACATACCCCTACCACCCATGTCGACATACAACGGGAAAATTTTAAAATTTGATTTTCCCACTAAAATCAGTTTGGTAGTTATATAAACCTATGTATTTCGAATTTTTCAGTCTTCTCACTTTTCATTCTCTGAAATAAAACTTCTGTAAATTAAAATTAATGGCCTCCTCCACTAAATCAAACCAAATTGACACCATTTCTTTCTCTTCTCCTCATTCTGGTCCTTTCCAACGCACTACACTTGCACGTGTGATAAAGACTGAGGAATCTATGAAGGATACCATGCAAATGTTGACTGAATTTCAAGTTGTGCAACTAAGGATGGCAAAAGAACAGGAAAAGCAAGGCAAAATTCTTTGGAATTTACAAAATTCCTAATGGATTATCACGCAAATCCTATCGTAATTGAAGAAGATTCTCCCAACATTCATGTGCATAATCCTTTAGAGCACAGCGAAGAGAAAGAGGAAGAAGAGGAAGAAGAAGAAGAGGAAGAAGCACCTATGGAAGAAGACGATAACGTGGTCTTTGTAGGCGAAGTATGTTTTGACAAAGATGGGAATTTGGTTGAACAACATGGAAACTTTTGTTTTCATTATCCAAATTGTTCGATTCACAGATCTCTAATTGTCAAAAACTCTCGTTAGTATTGTTATTCTATAATTTATGTACTTAAATATATTCGTATGTTTATGTTTCATATATACATGTAAATATAACATCATATATAATAATATATTTGTTCTACTTATTATACTTCTTTATTAGTATTTAATTTAAATAGTATTAGATTAAGGGGGAGTTTAGGATTTGTTTTTGTTGATGACAAAGGGGGAGAAATATAAAATAGAGTAGTTAGGCTTAGATTAAGGGAGAGTTATTAGTTTTTGGGGGAGTTATTGAAGGAGAAGTATATTTTATAAACATAGGTTGTCATCATCAAAAAAGGGGAGATTGTTAGTCCTTGGGAAGGATGGTTTTGATGACAACAACCTTAGGACTTGTTATAAAATATAAATAATAACATTATAGTTTCGATATATATATATATATATATGTGTATGTATATGCATGATATAAACATGCAAGTACCAAGAATGAAGACGGTATAGTATAAAGATACAAGACTGATGAATTTAAAGATCAAAGATATCAAGATTGAAGACTCATGAGTATCAAGAAATGTGGTTATTAAGAGTTCAAGATTTTAATAGTACAAGATAAGTATTGAGTCTAGAATTATGTTAAAACTTCATAATAGCATGGAAATCTTCATTCCATATTTCATTTGGTATGGAACCCATTTCTACCTTTTTAGTGGCTTACAAACTCACGACAAGTAGCTTACAAACCTACGACAAGTGGCTTACAAACCCACGAGCATCCTGGTTTTATACAAGTTCTCGAGTCCTGATGTGATGAGATATTCTGCAGGAAGAAGCTTGCAAAACTACTTCAAAATGGTTTTTCAAAATGATTTTCAAAACTGCTTTTCAAAATGTTTTAGCCTTAAAATATTCTTTGTTTTTTGTTTTTAAATAAACTCTTGTTTTAAACTTCGTTTGTGTCTAAACTATCTCTTGTTTTAAATATTTAGCTTTAAAATATTTACTCAGATTTTAAATCACTTTATAGATTAAGATTATATGTATTAAAAATTACTTTCTAAACTCTTTTATATGTTTAAATTATATTCAAATATATTTACAAAGTTTAGAAATCGTTTTGACAAAATTATAGAAACCAATTTTAATAAGAAAATCAAAATCATCAATTTTGCCTAGAGCATGTCGACATGGTGTCCGTTAAATTCAAAATTCAAATTTTCAAAAGAAGTGTCTATTCGTCGTATCCTTTCACGAATAGATATGGTTGTTGATTTCCTATAAATACCAGTAGTTTTAAACGAATTTTTAACCAGATTTCATTTGTTTTCTGTTCTCTTCATCTTCCACATTTATTCTAAAGAATTCCAAACTATACTCTGCCGAAATACCAAGTGAATCAAACTTGATTATCTCTTATTTGATTCTCTGCCACTCTCTCCGTAAGATCTCGGTGCTATTCAGAGTTATAGGATTATTTGTAAATCAAACTGTTGAGTAAAAGGTGCGGTTGAGCCTTGAAATCAATTGGGTGTGATTGTTGCCCTGGAAATCGATTAGGTGATCTTGTGGCCTGGTAAATCAAGAGAGTTTGCCCCGGACTCGAATACAGGAGGGTGTTCCTCGTGGCCTTGAAATCGAGGGTGTAATCTGGGAGATTATTTTTGATAAGAAATCCATACGTTTGTGCGGGACTGGATGTAGGTTAACTCTGAACCAGTATAAAATCCGGTGTGTTCTTTCCTTTACTGCTTTTATTTATTATTTTCATCTGTGTCTGATTCTGTGATTATATCCGTGTCTTTGAATTTCATTTGTTGGCAATTAAATTTACATAAGTTTCAAAAAGATTTAGAAAATCCACAAAACACTATTCGCCGCTAAAAAAATAATCTCTAGTTTTATTTTATCTGCATTGTTGGTTGCTTGCATTTTATTTATTTATATATATATATATATATAAAAGATTTTTCACAAAATTTCAAAAAAAAAAACAAAAACAAATATCATTGTAGTGCATTGTTAAAATCACGTTTAATTTCAGTTTTTCATTCATCTCTTTCCTAAGGGCAACACCCCAGTTCACATAAGGTGGGGGATTTCATCACCCATTCCTTGGCCCACAAATTGCATTTCATCGTAGAATTTGATTAATAATAACGGTTAGACAATTGACTTAAGGGAGTCGCGAGCTCATCCAGGGCTTAATTGTATCTTAACAGTTATCTTATTTGAACAATTTATTTCTTGGTGTCTAAGTTACAGTAGAGCAATAATCAGTTATAAATATTACGGTGATTCGTAAATATTATATTGGTTGTTTCTCTAAAGGTACTTAAATCTTCGGTTGCATTGCTACGGTGATTCATGGTGCACCGATAACTCCTGCCCATTACCTAGCTAAGAAATATTTTGTTGATTTAAGACAAAGTGTGATTATACAATTTTGGGTTAGGAGCTACTAAGGACATAAAATTGTAATTAAATCATTTGCATTCATTTAGTTGCATTAGTTCATGCATATTTAAAAAAAAATCAAAATCCAAAACTAAAAGAAATTGTAAATTTTCCTTAACTTAGTTTTTAAATCCTTTCCTTTGAATTTGTTCAATCAAAATCAAAAATCCAAAACCAAAAAAAATTTGTAAATTTAACTTAGTTTTTTTTTTCAAAAAAAAAATCCAAAGAAAAATCCCTAAAATCTTCTCCTTTGAAAATTTTCAACCAAAATAAAATAATCCAAAAAAAATTAAAAAAATTTGAGTTAATTTTTTTTTAGAAAAACAAAAATCCAAGAAAAAAAATATATAATCTTTTCAAAAACAAAAAAAGAAAAAATTTGAAAATTCAAAAACAAAAACAAAAAATTCCTTTTGGAAAATATTTGAAAATTCAAAAAAACAAAAACATATAAAAAATTTTGAAAAAAAAAACAAAACAAAAATCAAACTTCTCTTTTGAAAAATAAATTTATCTTGGTAAATATTTATTCTCCTTTTAAAAACAAAATATAAAAAAAAACAAAAACAATTTTTCACTTCATTTTCCAAATCTTGTTTCATTCTCTAAAATCGATTCTAACTTCTTTCTCTTCTCAACTTTTAATTGTGCATGAGTACTTGGACTCGTGACACAACAACGAACGCATGGACTCATAATTCAACAATTAATCGTTTAAATCGAATAAACGATCCTCCTGAAATGGCGAACGATAACGCCCCTCGAACTCTTATGGATAGAATCTTTCTCGATAGAGTTTCTATTCCATCTTCCATCACGTTACCCGCCACTACGGGTAACCATTTCGAAATTCACTTGAACCATATTCCCACGCTTCCAAAATTTGGCAATTTTGAGCATGATGATCCATACATTTTCTTGACAAAATTCGAACAAGTTTGCACAACCAAGAAACTCCAACAACTTTCTAATGACGGAATCAAACTCCGATTAATTCCATTTGCTCTTACGGATTACGTTGAAAAATGGTTGTACAGCTTACCATCAAACTCGATTAAAACTTTGGAAGAATTTGAGAAGGTTTTCTTAAAAAAATTCTACCCCTTGGAAAAAACATCTAAAATCCGAAACGAAATCGTAAAGTTTCATCAATTCAGGGGAGAACCATTCGGAAAATATTTTGAAAGATTTAAAGGGCTCTTGATAAAGGTCCACACCATAACTTTGAAAAATGGACGCTTTGCCAAATCTTATACGATGGACTTGAAAACAGCTTACGAACCATGCTTGAATCAATGTGCCAAGGAAATTTTCTTCCCCAACATCACGACGATGCTTGGCAATTTCTTGAAAACCTAGCCGAAAAGTCATCACAATGGGAACATTCGAACGAAAAATCAATTTACTAACGATCGAACGGACACTCGATAGGATCATCCTTGGTGTTGGAAGCTAAAATCGATGCAATGATTAATAAATTCGACAACGTTTTCTCATCAAAACAAATGAACTAAGCTTCCCAATCCATGTGTTATAAATGCAACGATCCTAATCATATAGCCGATCAGTGCTCTAATTCTGTCGAGCAACTCAATGCTTTCAATAAAGTTAAAAATGATCCGTTTTCTCCAACATACAATCCTGGTTGGAGAAATCATCCGAATTTTGCTTGGAACCAAAACAATCCCAACATTAATGTGGTTCGTCCTAATTTTCAAGCATTCCCAAATAATGCTTCGAATCCTCCCTTTCAACCCAATCGTTTTCAACCAAATTTTGCGGGTCCGTCTCAATATCAACCGCAACAATAAAATTTTCAACCAAATCTTGCTCCCTCGCCCCAAGACGACAAACGTTTAAGTTCACTCAAAAATAGTCTTGAAACGTTGGCTAAAGCAACCACTCAAAGCCTCCAATCAAACAGCAATTTGCAAAATTTGTTAACCTCGTATATGCAAAACACGAGCTAATCGATTGCAAAACTTGAAATGCAAATGAGTCAATTAGCCACGTCTGTAGGTGAATGTGAATGATGCACATTCCCAAGCCAGCCCGTTCCGAATCCCAGAAATCAAAACGCTAATTCGAATCAAGCCCATGTTGTTCAAGATAGCAACGTCACCGAATTGAATGTTATCACAACTCTGCATTTCGGTAGACAAATCGATAATCAAGTCGTTAATCCAAATGATTTACCGAAAACCCATCTCGACATTTCAAAAAAATCACATGAATCCGAACAGAACGTGGAGCCTAACATTGAATCAAATACCAATCAAAATTCTTCTTCTACTCGAGTAGACCCGCCTACTGAGTATCGTGGTCCATATCCACATCGTCTTCGACCCAAGAAACACTCAGACCAAATGGAAAAGATGTTGGAAATTTTTAAACAAGTGAAAGTTAATATTCCACTTCTTGACATCATTCAGCAAGTCCCACGTACGCTAAATTTCTTAAGGACTTGTGTACCCAAAAGCGACACACTCAAGTGCCCAAAAAAGTCTTCTTAGCGGCCAGTTTAAGTGAAGTCTTATCCCAATCCATTCCCATTAAATACAAAGATCTTGGTTGCCCCCACAATCTCGTGTACAATTGGAGACAAAACGATTAACAAATGTTTGATAGACTTAGGCGCAAGTGTCAATTTGATCTCATACTCCGTGTATGAACAATTAGACTTAGGTGAGCTCAAACCAATAAAGGCCACGCTTCAATTCGCTGATTGTTCCATTAAGAAGCCCATGGGAGAAATCGAGGACGTGCTCATTAGAGTAGGGCAATTCATATTCCCCGTTGATTTTATCGTTCTCGAAACACAACCAGTTACCAACCCTGCGAGTCAAATCCCTTTGATATTGGGCCGACCATTCTTAGCCACCTCAAATGCCTTAATCAATTGTCACAACCATTCGATGAAAATTTATTTTGGAAACATGACTTTAGATCTTAACATTTTCAATCTTGAAAACCAATCGAATGAACCTCATGACCAAACGTTGGAAGTTAGTGCCATTCATAAAAACTTCGAAAGCAAGATGATTGACCTTAACGATGAACGCGAGGCCGAGTACGAAAGATTGTTTAATGAAATCCCTAATGATATTGAATGCAGGCTCCCCTTTGAATCACTTCTAGTTGTGTCCAAATCTCAACCTAATTCTTTGATCGAGCAACCCCCGAGTTTGGACCTTAAACCCCTTCCCGATCACCTTAAGTACGCATACTTAGGTGATAACGAAACGTTTCCCGTCATAATTTCTGCAACTCTCTCTCTTGATCAAGAAACTTCCTTACTATCAATTCTATCGAAAAACCAGGAAGCAATTGGATGATCGATCATCGATATAAAGGGAATTAGTCCCACTCTTATTCAACATCGCATCCATTTTATTGACGATGCCAAGCCTGTTCGTGATGCGCAACGAAGGCTTAACCCAAAAATGAAAGATGTGGTGCATGATGAAATTCTTAAACTTCTCGACAATGGTATCATATACCCAATCTCTGATAGTTCATGGGTTAGACCAATTCACGTTGTACCGAAAAAGTCTGGACTTACCGTTGTCAAGAACGATTCAAACGAACTTATTCTAACTTGTACTTAAATGAGTTGGCATGTTTGCATTGATTACCGAAAAATAAATGCCGCAACATGTAAGGATCACTTCCCTCTTCCTTTTATCGACCAAATGCTCAAACGTTTAGCCAGCCATGAGTTCTATTGCTTTCTTGATGGTTATTCCGGCTATAACCAAATTCCAATCGCTTTCGAAGATCAGGAGAAGATAACTTTACGTGTCCCTTTGGCACTTTTGCGTATCGACGTATGCCCTTTGGCCTTTGTAAGGCTCCTGCTACTTTTCAAAGATGCATGGTCAGCATCTTTTCTGATATGATCAAACGTTTTCTTGAAGTATTTATGGACGATTTTTCAATCTTTGGAAATTCTTTTTCTGAGTGTTTACACCATCTTGAACTTGTTCTTAAACGATGCAAGGATAAACACTTAATGGTAAATTGGGGAAAATGCCACTTTATGGTCACTCAAGGCAAATTCCTTGGACATGTCATTTCAAATAAAGGCATTGAGGTGGATAAAGCGAAAATCGATGTCATTGCAAATCTACCCATTCCCAAATCCGTTAAAGACATTCGCTCTTTCCTAGGCCATGCCGGTTTTTATTGACGCTTTGTAAAAGATTTTAGCAAGATTGCTTGACCTCTTACGACTCTTCTTGGAAAAGACATTCCATTCAACTTTAACTCTAATTGTATCTCTGCTTTTGAACATCTCAAAAACAAACTTGTTTTTGCTTCTGTAATTTGCTCACCGAATTGGGACCTTCCATTTGAAATAATGTGTAATGCTTCGAACTTTGCAGTTGGTACTGTCTTAGGACAACGCATTAACAAAAAATTTCATGTTATCTACTACGCTAGTATGACTCTGAACGATGCTCAAATTAACTACACAACCACTGAAAAAGAGCTTCTAGCGGTAGTTTTCGCACTTGAAAAATTCCGACAATATTTGATAGGCTCATACATCACTATTTACACGGATCATTCCGCTCTTCGAAATCTTTTAGCTAAAAAGGATGCTAAGTCTCGCTTAATTCGTTGGATCCTTTTAATACAAGAATTTGATCTTACAATCAAGGACAAAAAAGGATCTGACAGTGTCATAGCCGATCACTTGTCTCGTCTTCCCAACGCACCATCGCCTTTACCAATCAATGAAAACTTTCCCGACGAATAACTTCTTTCTGTCTCTGTCGATCTGTGGTATGCTGACATAGTGAACTATTTAGTCACTAAAGAAACGCCTTCATTTTGGTCGAAACAAGACAAATATAAATTTCTTTCCCAAGTCAAGTAGTTCTATTGGGATGATCCGTACTTGTTTAAGTACTGTTCCGACCAAATCATTTGACATTGCATCTCGAATAATGAAATAAGGAGTGTTCTTTTGTTTTGCCACGATCAAGCGTGCGGTGGACATTTCGGTCCTCGAAAAACTGCTGAAAAGATGCTTCATTGTGGTTTCTATTGGCCTACTCTTTTCAAAGGCTCATTCGAATTTTGCAAAACTTGCGATCGTTGCCAAATGCTAGGAAGAAGTTCTCGACGAAATATGATGCCTCTAAACCCCATTCTTACGATCGAAATCTCTGATGTTTATGGGATTTCCAATTCTTTTGGAAATTTGTATATTCTTCTCGCTGTTGATTATGTCTCGAAATGGGTCGAAGCCGTTTTGTGTAAAACTAACGACCATAGAATTTTTGTGAAATTCCTTAAAGAAAACATCTTTTCAAGGTTCAGAACACCTCGCACAATAATAAGTGATAACAACACCCATTTTTGCAATCGTTCTTTTGAAACTTTAATGAAGAAATAAGCGATAACCCACACGTTATCCACTCCATATCACCTCAAACTTGTGGCCAAGTTGAAGTTTCAAATCGTCAAATAAAACAAATCTTGGAGAAAACTGTTAACAAAAATCGAAAAGATTGGTCTCGGAAATTGATCGATGCGCTTTGGGCTTACCGTACTGTTTTTAAAACTAACATTGGGATGTCCCCATTTCGTTTAGTTTACGGGAAAGCTTGCTATTTACCTATTGAAATCGAACACAAAGCGATGTGGGCAATAATGAACTTAAACTTTGATCTCGATAAAGCTGGCAAAAACCGAAAACTACAACTCAATAAACTAGAAGAACTTAGGAACGACGCGTATGAAAATGAGAGAATTTACAAAGAAAGAAAAAAAGTTTTCATGACAAGTAAATTCTAAGAAAAACGTTTTTACCAAACCAAAAAGTTCCTTTATATGACTCTAGACTTCACTTATTCCCTGGGAAACTAAAATCGAGATGGACCGGACCATTTGTGGTACAAACTATTTTTCCACATGGTGCCATAGAAATACAAAACCCCAGGGATGGATCGATTTTCAAAGTCAACGGTCATCGTTTGAAACCTTTCTTGGAATTGCCAAGTAACCAAGAGGAGGAGCTCATGATTCTTCATGAGCCAAGCTACGTCAAGTAAGAAATGTTTACCCTCTTTTGTAAATATGTATATATTTTTCCCCGTTACACTCATTAGATCGTGCATTGACTGTGGGGACATAGTCAAAGTTAAGTGTGGAGGGAGTCTCATCTTCATTTTTTAATTTTCATGGCATTTTTGAATTTTCATTTTCTTTCCTAAACTCAATTTTTTTATAAAAAGAATCTCAAAATTTCTAAATCTCAAAAATATTTTCTTTTTAGCATTTTGATTTACTTTTGAAGAAACACTATAGGATATAAGTATAAGTTTTGGTTATTAAATTGAAACTTTTGAAAATTTATCCGTCTTAACAAAAATAAAAATAAAGTTTGATTACAAGTAACGATGGTTTAGCTAGTATGTAGGAAGGTTCATGGGTGATAAGTATGAAGTAATCCTAATCGAAATCTTTGTTTAATAAGTGGTTGATTTAAAGTAAAGGCGATAACATTTTAAATCTTTTAAGTTAAGTAATGCCAAGATAATATTGTAAAACTCTCTCTTTAAAAAAAACAAAAGAAAAAAAATATATTTTTTGTATATATTTTATTAACACCTAGAGTCGTGTGTTCACACGCAAGTGTGTACACTTGCCATGCTCTATACCCTTCTCATGTAAGCCCAAAAGGCAGTACATAATCGGTATATTTAGCCTCAATTTATCTGAGTTAGGTGTATGTATATAAAAAAAATTCTTTCACTAATAATGCCTACAGTCAATAGGTGTACATACTTGTGTGTACACTCGCCATGCTCTGTATTCCCCTCACATAAGCCCGAAAGGCAGTGCATGGGTGATATATGTGGCCTCATTTTATCTGAGTTAGGCATATGTAAATATTGTAAATATCAATAAAAATTTCAAAAAATAGAGAGAGTAAGCAATTGAAATCCAAGGACTGTTTTGACTTATGTGATTTGACTTGTTATTCAAAAGAAAAGAAAATACCACTTTGAAAAACTTTGATATTGAACTAAGGATCTATTTCATAGTTGCACTATGTTATCAACCGAAACAACTAGCCAAACTAGAGTCTAATTGTGATGATTACTTAATTTTTATTTGAAGTTTGATGAGTAAAGGACTTAAGTTTCTTGATAATGACCAGAACTTATATTTAACTTATTTGTGATGATTTGAAAGTAAATTCTTCAATGGTAAATATTTTCAAAAAACTTGCATCCATCTCTTTGTAAATTAATCTTGCATTTAGGAATTTCTCATGTTGCATTTAGGAATTTCTTATGTTGCATTTGGATTTTGTAGGTAGTATCCCCTGAAAATCCTCACGAGACAACACTCGTCCTACTAGGGACACCTCGAGGTTTAATGGCTTGTTGCATACACTCAATGCAATCGTGTTTCTTACGAAAACGGATTTATCTTAGTTTTTCTTTATTCGAGGACGAATAAAAAGATAAGTGTGGGGGTATTTGATGTGCATGTAAATGTGCATATATTTTACATCCATATTTAATCTATTTTTATTTAAATAAATGTCATAATTGGGTATTTTACATGTTTAAAACCAAATTTCAAATATGCTTTCAAGTCATCATTCATACATCAATATGGGGGAAAATAGTAATGTTGTGCATGAACTAATTTTGAGAATATTTATTTGCACATTTTCTTTTTAATTATAGGAATTTTTGGATGGAAATATGAAGGTGTCTCATGGAAATATGCATGCACAAGGATGGAAACAAAGGAATGAAGATGGAATAATTCGAACTCATGCATCATAGAGGACCCCACCTACCCACTTACCTTAATCTACAATTAGAAGCTAATGCACAAGTTAGTGGAGGATAAAGTTTCATGCATACTTGATGATGGATTAGTTAGAGACTAATGATTACTTGGTGGCCACACTTCCTAAGGGGTATTTTGGAAAGTCCCCTAAAATATGGATTAGGGTTTTGTGTATGTATATACAGCCCTCTTATGTTCATGTAATGGATCTTTTTCTTAATTACTTATCATTAGAATGCAAGTTGTAGCTTCAAATCAAATGAGAAATAAAATGTCTTCCTAAGCCTCTTTCTTTTTCTACATGCTCTTTTTTTTGTTCATTTTTATTTACATGCTTTCTTCATTCTAATGTTAGTAGATTAGCTTCCTCTTTTATGCACTTAGTTTAATTTTATTTTTATGCAAGTAGCTTAGTTCTTTTTTCTATTTTCCTTAGCTCTTAATTTCTTCGCTTTTGTTTAAATGTTGAAATTTACATGTGTTGATATGATAACACAAATGAGTAGCTAAACCTCTTTAATTTAGGGGTAATGAAGCTCTCTAAAATTATGTAAGTTCAACGTAATTTGTGATTTATGGTCACTTTCATGCTTCATGAAAAGTGAATGTTGATGTAAGTTTATAAAAATGAGTTTGATAGCCTATGTTGTATTTGCAAATAGGCTATTCTTACTCAAATATAAACACAATTTACATCATCATATTACTAATTGATTTTTTATTTTGAAGTTAAGTTAGAATAAAAATTTGATAATCTATGTTACTAAATACAATAGTAAATAGATCATACTTGAAATAGCTTTTGCTTTGACTTCATTTTCATGAGAATTGATAAGTGGTTTTATGTGTTGTATTATAGTTTGATGGTTTAAGTTATGTTAATTAATAACATAAATAAACCATACTTATGATAAATGCATCACTAATTCCATTTAAGATCAAAATAGAGATCATAGATTATTTTTGTGTTGATTTACAAAAATATGAGAGTGGATTTGCCTCTAAATTGTTTTCTAATCTCATATTTTCAATCACCTTTGTTCTAGCCTTTTGTTTTACATTTTTAGCTAATCACAACTTCAAATCTTGGTTTAATTTGATTGAATAGGAATTTTAAAAGCATTTTTAGCTAATCACAACCCGTATTCGCCACGTACTAGAATTGTACGCCGTGCGCTTGTGGTATATTTTTATTTAATTTTTTTGGCTATTTTCTAAACCGATAGAAAATTAGTCGTTAAACGGTTTCTCGTATCATTTTATCTTATATTTATTTGAAAACATCATGTTTCAAAGCTACTATTTTTTCCAGGCCAATTAATAGTGGATGATGTTAAAAAGTGTACTAATGTCTTGGTCTATTATTCCTTTAAAATACACTTGGACAATTTCAATTCTACAACAATTTCACTATACAAGATTTGTAATACTATTATCATATAGAATTGTGTGCATATTCAAATTTATATGTTAAAAGTATGATAAACCCTTTCAAACTTATGTCTCTTGAATTCCAAAATTAATGTGCATGCTTAATATATAATTCTTATCATGTAAAGAATACCGATAACTGGTTTTGGTATTTGTTGCATAAAAATATTATGCCCCGAAAAAATAAGTTATACTTTATCAGGTTCATAATTACATAAACATATGTTTGACTAAGTAACGATTTATACCATTTTTTGAAATCCCTACGTGTGTCGTACTGTTTCGTACTTTAAATAAAATATTTATAAGCTCTCTTTTGAACATAGCCATAAAACTTAGGGAAAAGGCCTAATTTTAAGGCATAATTGCTTAATTTAAGTTTGAAATTTATAACAAATATTATTGGTATTGTTTGATTCATGTATTTCATTGCTGCACACTACAGAAACAATATCAATTTAACGTTGGGTATCTATTCATCAGCACTAACATGTGATGAAGTCATTTTTTACAAACTAAGAGATATGGCTTTAAAGTTTTAGCACTATAAGTAATATGAATACATTTACTTTAATTCCAGTTTTTCATCGCTAAAATCTATTCACTCGGTTAAATACTGATAGCCCAACAACTTATACTCACAACCATAGTTTCTAATGTTTCCTGCTAATGACATTGCTTGGAATACATATCAATTTCATTGTCGATCTTTTGTGCTATGATCTACACACAATCATTTTAGTATCATGATGTTTTGGAACCTGACTCGGATTTGTTGTGGCGAAAAAAACTTAACTTATCCTAAAATTATAACTATGGCTACTACTACTCAGTAAATAAATGTTTGTTTTTCTGTTATTTGCTATAGTTTAATTTTATTATTCATCAATTACCTTTAATTAATTCTATCATTTTTATAGTATGGCTAAAAGCACTACATATTCTGATCCATAATAGTTTGAGTTTCAAAATTTCTGAGTACACTGCTAATTAAAAATGCAATTCTTTGATTTACATTTTTTGAATTTATTAGGTTGTATGATAACTACTAAGTGCATTATCTAAAATTGCTCATGAGTCCTAACTAATATTACTATCTTTAGATTAATGTCCTAAAACATTGACTGCATAACACAAAAATTGATTCCCAGTTTACAACCCTACCAACAACGTTTTTTTAAGTTCAATAAAATACACACTAATATGTTTCTAGCACTATATCTAAAAATTATGACAAGATTTTTTTTTATTTTTTTTATAAAATGGTACTTTATTTACTGAAAAGAAAGCATATACTTTCATGATATGCCTCGTTAAAACTTTGCAACCTCCTAACCTAGATGGGTACCTTACAAGGAAAAAGAGTACATATCATGTCCGTATATTAACAATACAAGGACTCAGAGTCTGAACCAAATTATCAAATAGATGGAGAAGTAAACAATAGGGACTACACTCAAAACCATCCATATGAGCAATTTGGTTCAGCAAAACAAAAACAAAAATTACAAAATAAAATAAAATAAACTACACAAGGACACGTGGAACAAGACGGTAGCAATACAAAGTCATCGAAGACCCAACTTCCAGAGAGAGAAAACTCGTGACTTTCCCAAATCAAAACTGAGAAAATGAAATTGCAATCTAGGACAATAATGGCGGAAGCTAGAAGCAGAAATCACAAATTAAACCAACGTCGAGTTGAAGAAGAATCTCGAGCAACTTCAAGGAGGATGGTGGGTAGCTTTTGGATCAGAGGCAATTTCAAACTCATCTAAGATAAGTTTAATATCTGAACTTATCGTTTTCGATTCCAATAGATGTTGGATTAAAGATTTGCACTCTTGAATTAAAAGCTTTAATCTCACTGTAGTAGGCAGATTGATACCTTTGAATACCCGACTGTTTATTTCACACCATATATTCCATACCAAAGTAGTGAAAATTATGTTGATGATCTGATTCAGTAGTGAGTAATTTTTCTAATTTTGACACATATTTTCCAGAATTTGATTAAGGTCATAGGAGTTACCAAAATTAAACTTTAACTTTTGCCTAATGGTGTCCAGAAGTTGTCTCGGGTAACTGCAATGAAAAAACAGATGGTCTTTGTCTTTGAGTTGATTTAAACACAACACATAGTCATGGTCAATGTTAGAATTCCACCTACTTATCCTGTCTTTAGTATTTAATTTGTCCATTTTGCTAGAAGAGCACATGTTGACATTTTTGGGGCACATCCTTTATCCCAAATGATTTTTGTCCAATTTAATTCTGTATGCCTGCCTCTGATTTGATTCTAAGCTGATTTCATGCTAAATTGACCACTGTGGTAGGAAGCCAAAACCAAAAATCTTGATGTTATTGCTTATGAATCAATATATTGTGTATAAAATGATGTATTTGAGCAGGAACATGAACAAGGTTATGTTTCCATTATTGCCAGACAATAAACTGGAAACCTTTCTGTTACACCCACCATTAATTGCCATACTATTCCAGCCAAATTTATCAATCAGAGATGTTCCGTTAAGCCATGGATCAAACCACAAATTCATATTATCACCATTTCCAATTTTTTTGCCAATTAAACCTTTGCAATATTGCGTAGCTATAAGAATGGATTGCCAAACATATGAAGCATTGTTGTCTATCGTAGCAGTCCAAAAATTAATAGTTTTGCAGTATTTACTATGAATCCATTTTGCCCAAAGTGAATCGGCTTGTATATAATTCCATAATAGTTTAGCTGCAACTGCTTTTGCGATATCTTCAATTCTTCTAATACCTAGTCCACCTTCACTTTTAGTTTTGCAGACATCATCCCAACTCATTTTATGTGCTTTAGATTTCCAAACAAAGTTAGCAGATATGGAATTAATTTTCTTGATAATACAGGGAATTGTGTGAATTGAAGCCAAAATTGAATCATAGGAAAAATGACAATTTTGACAAATTTTGTCCTACCACTGATATTAAGCATCTTACTATTCCAGTGATTGAATTTTTTTTATTTATTTTGTCGATTAACCAACCAAAATCCCTTGCTTTTAACTTGTTATATGAAAGAGGGATGCCCAAGTAAACAATAGGAAGATTGCCAGTGTTGATATTTAAAATATTAGCAGTTTGTTGTTTGTTTTTTGCTCCTTTACTAAAGAATAAAGTAGACTTATTAACATTTAAATCAAGGCCAGAGACATTTTTCAAAACCTAAAATATATGTTTAATGCTTTCAACATTTTCTAAAGTAGCTTTTTCCAAAACAAAAATATCATCTACATACATCAGATGTGTAGTAACTGGTTCAGTTTGATATATGGGAAGAAGGTTACCTTTTAAATATTCCACATCAAGTAAAATAGTAAGGAATTCCATAGCAATAGAAAATAGATAAGGCAAGAGAGGATCACCTTATCTTAATCCTCTCGAGCTATTAATGAATCCAAAAGGGGAACCATCAATTAAAACCGAAACGAAGGAGTAGGATGCACTCACAGATAAGATTAGAAAATAATAAAGGAAAGCCCATAGAAATCAGCATGTGATGAATAAACTCTCTACTAATTCTATCATAGGCTTTATGCAGATCAATTTTCAGATATAGATTGTTAGAATTTTTCCTGTTGAATCCTCTAACCATTTCATATGCTAGCATGGAATTTTCAATAATTATTCTTCCAGGAATAAAAGCATTCTGATTATATGAAATAAGATCATTCATATATTCTTTCATTCTATTACAAAGAAGATTGGCAAGAATTTTATAAGAAACATTACATAGAGAAATCGGTCTAAAGTCAGTCATATCAACCGCTTCAGGTTTTTTGGTATGAGGCAAATGAAAGTATGGTTGATTTCTCTGATAATTTTTCCTGAATGGAGAATACCATTCATGGCATTCCATATATCATATTTTATTTGCTCCCAGTGGACTTTGTAAAATTTTGAATTAAGACCATCAGGTCTAGGGGAGCTATTATCATTGATTTGGAATGTAGGCACTTTATTTTCCTCTGGCTGAAATGGTTTGCATAAAGTATTTCTAGCATGATCGGCTACAAGTTATGTCTGGGAATTGGTATGTAGCCTAAGATGATGTGAATAGATCGGTGAAATAGCTAATGGCTTCTTGAGCAAGTTTTTCGGATGCTGATGTCCAAGATCCGTCGTCATTAAGAATGTATTTACTCCTTCGTCTAGGGATAAGAGTATTAATCTTGCTGTAAAAAACTCCGATGGTCTATCCCCTTTAATAAGCCAATTTGTTTTCATCCTTTGTTCATTATCAATTGCTATTTTCCTCATGAGTGAATGTAATTTCTCAGATTTAGATATATATACTGATCTATTACCCTGTCATTCATTGGATTTGTAACTAGCTGCTTATATATCTCATTAGTCTCAGTTTTTAGTTTCTCCAGCACAGTGTATTTGTTACTTTTATATTTTTTCCAACTTTCCAATGCAGATTTAAAAGATTTCAGTTTGCATAAGAGGATGTGGAGGGGATTTCCAGAGAATTGCAGCAGCATGACATCTTGAAGCGAAGAATGGTATCCCACTTGAAGATACCAAGAGTTGTTGTACTTAAAAGGTATTCTATTTCTATTGGAATAGTATAACATAAGATTAATCGAAATAGGAGCATGGTCACTTAAGGAGTGGCTACCAAAGTTGATTCCAAAATGATAAAATTTATCCATCCATAAGTTGTTAACAAAAACACGATCAAATTTACTATGAATAGATAAATTTTGACCTCCTCTCCAAGTAAAAAAATTACCCGTGAAATCTGGCTCGGTTAGTTTGGAAGAGGAAATGCCATCTATGAATTATTGTTCTCTCATCGAGTTAAATAGACCATTGTTCATTCTATCATTAGGGGAGAATTTAAATCTCCTGCCACAATCCAAGGAAAAGTAACACTTTTAGATTGGTCAGTAATATATTTCCATAGGTCCATGCGCTGCATTTCTTCATTAAAAGCATAAACTGCTGTGCATAAAATGCTAATGCCACTTTGATTATGTAGAATAGAAGAAATGAATTGATCATTAGAGTGTAAAATGATATTAGACCACTGAGCAGAGTCCCAAATTATAAGAATTCGACTTTTCTGACCAGAAGATGAATTATGAGCATATTTCCAGTTTTTACTTGTTTTGGACATAAATCTATCAATATTATCAGGAGATAATTTATTTTCAAGTATGCTAATAAAAAAAAATATTACTATTAATAGCTTGCAAAATTTCTAACTGCTTAACAGAGGAGTTCATACCTCTGATGTTCCATATAAGGAACTGCATTTATATATTATTATCAGGACTGCTATTTTCTTCGGAAGAAATAACTGATCCCACTGTCTTAGCTTTTTTTGATTTTTTACTTTTATTTTTCAGCTGAGTTACTAGATTGGACCAAGCAGGATTTTCAATCACATCAGAGTTGTGGGTGGCTTTGAATTCAAAAGGGATTTCCTCGGTCCTTGTTTTCCTGGTTGGTCTTGTTTTAGAACTGGAAGGAAGTTCGGTACTCTGATCAATAGCTGCATAATTCTGGGCTGGATTCGATGGCACGGCAAGCATCTCCATAGGCTGGCTAATAAGCTCTGTTGAACCATTATTTGTTGAATGTAAATCCATAATAGTTTCATTAGGATCAGAGTTTTGTTGCAAAACTGCATTATTGTTCGAACTATTAATGTTCGAATGGACATTCTGGGGCATATAAGAATTAACTTTGTTTGAGAATTCCTTTGTAGCATCTGATGTACTATTGATGAGTATTTTTTTTGTTGAGGATGATTTGAAACCAATTGTTCATCGACTGTATTTGATTTTTGTATCAAATTGTCATCCAAACTATCATCAATATTCATGTCTGTACTCATCATCGAATTGTCTACTGTCATTTTCTATGTGGATGTTTTAGGCATCCAAACTTTATTGAATTGACAGTGAATTTCAGCGTGCCCAAAGCTTGAACAATTTGAGCAAATAGAGGGCTTCCATTCATACATAACTTCTTGCCATATGATTTTATATTTTTCGGTTAGGATAGGGATTTTATTCGGGAACATAAAGGAGTTATTGATTTTAATTAATACTCTAGCATAGGCAATTTTTATAATACCTTCTGTGAATTTACCCAGTCTAATGGGAGCTCCTAATACTGAGGCAATACGACTAATCCCCTCTTATGTCCAGTAATCAAGCGGTAAATTGGGAAAGCGAATCCAGATTGGAATGGAATGCAGAATTTCTTTGTTGAGTTGCATTCCAAGAGACCATCTCTTCATCATCATCAATTTTTTATTATAATAGTAAGGGCCTCCTTCCAAAATTTTATCACAGTCTTCTTTTTTGTTAAATTTAATAATATAGAATCCATTCTCCTTAGAGTAGATAAAGAATTCTCCGTCCGGTTTCCAAACTCTATTGATATAGTCTTTGAATACGGGTAGTATGGCTTAGGACCAACAACATAGACAACAATGGCATTATCCCACTATTTTCTAGCATCTTGAACAACCTCAGCAGACATTTTGGCACATTGCATAGAGTTAAATACACATGGGTGATAGAACTTAAGTGGGATAGAGATTGGGATATTATTACCCTTTAGGACTTCGTTTCATGATCAGCTAGACGTAGTGGAGAAATTCCATTTGTTCGTGGTAGATCTGATGGAAGATGGTTTGTGAAAATCTAAATTAATATTCATGGCAGAGGTATGTTGTCGAGCGTTTTGATGAGGAGGCATTTGAAACTTATTAGACTGAGTTTCATGAGGCAGGGAATTAGATGATCTGGGTTGTTGAATAGGTTTTGAATGGCGTTTCCATTTTCGAGACAAAACCGGCGTAAAACCATCTTCATCGGTGGCGTATGAAGCAAGGGGTGTCGGCGGTGGGAATTCAAGTGGGGGATCTGGAAGTTGGGGAGGAGGTGCAGGAGGAGGGGAGGCCTGAAGGTCAACAAAGGTGGAAGATGGCATAGCGGGATCTGAAGTCACACGGGTACCACGAAGCAGTAGAATGGAAGTGGACTGAGTGCAGTCGATCAGGCGGAGAACACGGAGGGTGGGGCTGGAAAGAAACTTTCGGCCATAACAAGATTTATTAAGTTAACTATTATAACAACCTTTCATGACTGATGCTATTTTACAGGAAAAAACATAAACAGTGGGAAACCACGATGGCATAAGTAGCTCTACACAATAATTCTTTTTCTGTTCAAACAATATTGTTCATCCATATTCTCAAACCATATGGTGTCTAGCTATTGATCTACTTTGGTAAGTTCTGTCCATCATATCAATTGTTCTCAAACCAGATGTTTCAAAATGTGCAATAATGTCCATCATATCAAATCTTTTATACATTCATTTGTCATTTTTATTCAAATTATTTTTCCCTCAGTACTACTACCAATGGTAAGTTCTATCATATCAAATACACTTTTCCATGGCTTGCTTTATTTTAAGAAGACATTAATTAGTTAACTGTTATTATTTTTTCTTTGTTGTTGCTATTTCTTCTGATATTTAGAATGGTTAACTTTTAACTTAGACACGTCTTCTGGATCTTCATCTTATAACTGCGCAGCGTTATCCATATTTAAAAATGTTACAAGTTTGACGGTTTGGTTGGATTTGTTTCATCCCTATTTCATAATAGGGTAGACTATAGTTATTACTTTTCTATAGAGAAAAAAGAAAATTTGTTCAGTCTCCTTAGTAACTTACTTTTTCAATTTAACAAAAATGTCAATGATGCATATTAATTAAAGTATTCTTCCATTTAAATAAGTCCAAAAATGTTAATGGCAACTAATAGTACATTTAGTTGGTTGTTGAATTTGTATATTTAAGGCTTATGTTCTCGCATCAGCCTATAGCGCATTTTTTAGAAAAATGTACAGAAGTTATAAAAAGGACCGGAAATATATGATTGCAATCTTGGAAGTAGATACCATCTATTCCAAATCAAAAAATAGTCATATATGTACAAAGCTATAACTATATGTTTAGTTAAAGTTGGTGCTAGATTTGTTGCACTATGACTTTATGCAAAAGCAGACAATCTTTTATATCAGCATGTAAAGTTAGGATTCGATTTAGAGTCAAATTATTAATTTCCCATGTAAACATCACATAATATCTGTTTACCAAAAACTATAAATTGTTCATATATAATCAACAAAACCACATGTTTAGTACTATGAACTAAGTGATAAATGAGAAATTATATGTCTGTTTTGTTTTGTAAGCATACAGTATCAGTTTGCATGAATTATTAGCATATATAATGCACATGGTTGTAAGTAGTACGAACCAATGTAGCATAACAAGGATCATCCCCATTATTGATGTCCATAACATATACATATATATATATGTGTGTGTGTGTGTGTGTGTATGTATGTATATATGTATATTTATATATGTATATATGACTGAATTCATGTTTGACTACAACTATTTCTTAACACTATATGCATATAATGTGATAAGCGGGAAACTTGACCAACACTTTATTTGTACTGCAAATTCATTTAAAAAATTTCTATATGGAAATGATTGCGAATACTTATTATAAAGCTATTATGTTATGAATATAACAAGTTTTTAAAAATAATCTGTATGCGTAACACGACACTCGTTATTCATAGATAGGTTGCTTGATGATGAGTGTTGCTGCAAATCTAACCACTAATTTCAAAGAGAATGGGTCCGGGTATGGCTTGAAATCTTTCTAGGATCCTAGATAGTGGTACCATAGATATGTAGTTTATTCCTTAAACTTACTACAAATATACAGACATCATGACATTTTCAGTTTCATTGCCAAATGGTCAAAATGCAAACACAAATACAGTAGGCACATTAAATTCAAATCCAAACATAAAGCTCTCTAAAGTGTTTTATGTTCATTCTTTATTTGTAAATTTACTTTGTGTAAGCAAAATGACCAAAGCATTGCATGTTCAATCACTTTCTTTCCTAACACTCGCATTTTACACTACTTGGCAACTAAGAAGATGATTGATTTGACAAGGCAATAACGGTCTCCGTATTCTTTCTGCTTCAACAAATAAAGCCCGCATTTCCAGTTAATAATGTGACTAATCATCTCAACCTTTGGCATCAAAGACTAGACCATCCCTCTCATTTGCCTATGAAGTTTCTAATTTATTCTAACTATAGTAATAATCGTGATTTTAATAATTTTTGCAATATATGACCATTGGAAAAAAACTGTACTTCCGTTTGGTTCTGGTTCCATTAATACTAAGCAAGCATTTGATTCAATTTATGTTGATGCTTGGGATGCTTTCTACGTAATTTCTCTTACATGAAAATTTCATTTTCTTACCAACGTTGATGATTTTACTTGTTATACGTGGATTTTTTTATGCATACAAATCTAAAACATAGTTTTCTTAGAAACTTTTTCTTCTACAAAAACACAGTTTTGTACTCAAATAAAAAAAATTGGGTTGACAATGGAAGAGAATTTCCATTCTCACATTTCATGTTTTGCTACAAACATTAAACCTATTCATAAATTTGACAACATACTAGAAAATGCATTTTTGTTGGATTTCCTTAGGAACAAAAGGCTTATAAGGTCTATGATTTAGAAACAAAATATATCTTCACTAGTAGAGGTGTAGTCTTTCATGAATCTATTTTTCCTTTTGCTCTCACAAATGATGAAAATCAAACTTCAGTTCTAACACTATCTGATCATACTCACAATTTACATCATGATTTTCCCATGCTAGAATTATTGCCACTACTAGATCATATTCAAGACTTGCAGCGTTATTCTCATATACCAATGTACAACCTCACCTATATCAATAATGATAGAGTTAAAGGTGCGCCCTAGGGTCAATTATGTAATTCATTATGTAACTTAACTCTTATAAAAAAATCTCGTTTGAAATGATGTATGCATCTGGTTTATTTTTCTTTTATATATTTTGTTAAATGGAAATATAAATAATGAATTAAATACATTAAAAATTTATAAGCAAAAAATCCATAGAAGTATTTTATCGATTGCAGTTAGTTTGTAGTCATGATTATTGAATCGATACATACACACATACACACTCACTCTTTAAATGTTCCTAATCAAGATATATTCGAAAAATGACATCGATACACTTATTTAGATTAGTGTACGTAACGCTCTCTAAATAATGGACGGTGATTTACTCATGATCGTTGGGGGCACCAAAAGGTTACACATTTGTGGTTGCTTGAAATAATCACAAATAGACTCGACGAGAGTCTTCTATATGTTAACATAACTAAGTCAAAGTAGAAGATCTTAGGGTAATGACGTACAATAGTTTTCAGACTTAAGGGTACATTGACCTTAAGTAGCTAGGCTATACTTTGATTATGGTTAAATACTTGACATGACGACCTTGTTACAATCATAATTAGGTATACACTGAACTAATTGAAGTTAAAGACTACCCAATAGAGAATTAGTCTCCTTCGTTATAGAATGTTAGTATCACCATAATTGGTAAAAAGTCAAATCCTCTTAAAAGAGCAGAACGATTAATCGATAAATGTTATCGGATTAAACCAAGAACTTTAAAATAACCAATACAATTAAATAAGAATATTAATAGAGTTTTTGACCATAAACTTAACTTTATATATCTAATTGATACAGTGATGATGAAAAGAGTATATATACAAATTATCATTACTACGTGAGCTTATTTTGGATCAAATTTTGGATTTTGCCCAAATGGTCTGTAAGCGTTGAACTTAGCCCGATACCGTGCTTCAGCAAATTCCATACATGATTCAATATTTAAATTGTTTAAATATTGACTCAAGAGTGAGTTCATATTAGAGAGTCAATACGACCGCGTTGTTAATTGTTTTTGAATTCAACTGATGGTAAAATCAATTTAGAAATGTCATAAATTAATAATAAATTAATATGAACATTGTATTATTATTTTATAATAATTTTAGTTATTTATTTAAAGCTTAAAATCGATCGAACGATGTATAAAATTGTATTGACCAGGCTTAGTCAAGCATAGGGCCGACCATGAATTTTGAATGGGGGAGACTAGGCAAAGTCTTCTAGATCAAGAGGAAAAGGGAGAGAGAAAGGTGTTGATCTCTAGCTATATATCGCCTAACCTCCGCATCATTTTCTACACATTTTTTTGAACATTCTAGCCTCCATTTCTACCATTGGTGATACCTTGCAAACTAAAGTCAAGGAGATCGTGAAGCTCCAAGAGGAAATTTCAAAAAAAACATGTTAAACTCTTGGCAAAACATCGACGATGAACGGTACCTCTTCTAACTTGTTATTCAATATATATATATATATGTATGTATGTATGTATGTACGTATGTATGTATATGTATATATGTATGTATGTATGTATATGTATATATGTAAGTATATATACACAAATCATAGTGTCCCATCATATCTATTTGGCTATGATTTTATTTAAAAAATAATAATTTCCTTATATATTTAATTTAATAATTAGTTTACATTAACCATATTTATGTTAAAAAAATTGTTTTCAGCAATTAATTTGTTTTCCATATTTGTGTTTTTGTGCATGTGTATATGTATATGATAGAGTTAAGGGTATTCCCCTAGGGTCATTCATGTAATTTGTTACATATATCTAACTCGACAACCAATATTGTTCGAAATAAAAGATGTTTTTTTCTATTATATACTTGATATAATATGTTATATTAGTTAATTAATTTAATTTAATATATTTAATAGAAAATCTATAAATGGTATGTTTTGTGATAATAATTACAATGCGTTGTAACCATGAGTGATAATAAAATTAATATACCATTTTAAATATTCCCAGTCAAGATGTATCAAGATTGAATATTGATGCATCCGTTGAGATCGGAGTACGTAATGCTCTCCAAATTGTTAGGTAGTGTATCACTCGTGACTGTTAGTGGCACCAATGGGTTATGTACTAATAGTTATTGGATAACTATGGAATGACTTACTCGATAGTTTTTTATTGGTTAATGTAGCTATGGTCAAACAGAAAATATCGACATGACAATTTTACATAGTTCTCTTGACTTAAGAATACTGTTGATCTTCAATATGGAAGTGCCGCTTTGATTATAGTTAAATCGTGGCACGGCATTCATCAACTCGAGTGAAAGCATTGAAAGTGAAACACTATTCAAGTGAGGATTCATCTCCTTAGTTATACGAGCTTAGTATTAGGTCAACTGAAGTCAACTCAAAGTCAAAATCTCTTGCTAGAGCGGTCGGTTAATAATAATTATTTTATTGAACCAAGGACTTTGTTTTTGGACTATAGAGTTGAATATGAACAATATTGGAATTTTGACCATTACCAAATTCCATAAGTCCGAAGTGATATAGTTTTGGCAAAGAGAATTGGTGTAAATAATCGTCACTACCGGGTAAAGCTTAAAAAGGTAAAATTGGATTTTACCGAAACCAAATAAGCGATAAATTTGGCTAAAATGTCACGCCACCTACTAAGTAACGTGTGAACATTAATATTCAAATAGTTCGATATTAACCGCTGACCAAATTTACACTTAACAGGGTCACATAACCGAAACGTTGAATGCATGCATGCATGTATGTATGTACTTATCTAAATGAATTGAGCGTAGTGTAAAAAAAATGGTCGAAACACATAAATTTTCAACAAACTCGACCTTAATGACACAAATTAACATATCGATACTTGTGTTGCATCAAAAGTTTGCACGAATTTCTTACCATGACATTATTCAGTTGTTAAACTGGATTAATTTTTTTTTAAATATGTACCTTACATATGATGAATTAGTTTGCAATCTATATTCTGTACAGTTTCTATTGTTTAGAGAACAGTGAGCAATTTTCAGTTTGCTACAAAAGAAGATAACAAATAAGTAATATTTAATTATTGATTTAATAAGCAATATTACCAAAATGTCTATTTAACTATCTAATTATGAAAAAAATTAACCAATGAACAATAAATTTTTTAATCATATTTAGCAAACCCAACTATAAGTGAAACAAAAAAGATACAACTAAGAGTAAACAATTAATATAAACATATTTAATTATTTCAACATTAAATTGCAAAGGCAATATTTGCCAAAATTGTCTTAAAAATAGAACAAATACACACAAAATAACACACATCCTCTCATTTCATGAACCATAAACAAAAGGAGTACAATAAGAAAAATCATTTTTAACATTTTTGTTTCATGCCCTTCTTTGTTTTCACTTACCAATTTGCACACTTTAGGATGCTTGCTTTCTCCTTGCATTTAAAACATACATGAAACCTTGTTAGAATTTTTTTGGGTGAAGGGTAGGCCATGAAAAAGCTTATAATAACATATAAAATTAAAGAAATTATGGTTTTTTGTCACTATAATCATAAATATTGGTTTTGAACTTCATAAATTTTGTTAGAAAAGTGTGAAACCTAGAGACATGCATGTTTATAAAAAAATTAGTGATCTGATACCATGTGTTACTTTACAGCATCAACTTCCTGTGTGGTTAAGAGTTAAGTCAGTTTAGTTATATGCATCTAATGTACAAAATATTTTAACCTCTAGGATTAAACATGTCTATCTAAGTAGAATTGAAATCCATTAATCGCATGAACTTTCTTAAAAGAAAAGGTAACTCATTTCCTATGTGTTGATGCAATCAATGCAAAAGAAAATAATGAACTTAAAAGTATTGATTGTATATAAAGATGAGATAAAAGGTTTGATACTCTATTATTCGTGCTCGATAACTTCCATAAAAAAAATACATTCATATAAGAAAACAAAATTTTAAATGGTGCACATGAATCTACATTAGTGAAATCAATTTCAAAACAAATTTAACCCAGCGCATGCAGAATTGTGAAGCAAACACAATGCAAATTCATCCTGCAACATGAAAAGGTAAAAGCAGTCATATATATGCACAAACATAAAGGGTAAATTCACATTATTAATATAATCTTTTGTTATAGATAAAGAAATGGGCGAATCATAGCAACCTTCTCATAAGTATGATAATGCCTCGGTTTTGTAACTGTTAATGTGTTATCTCCATACCGCTCACTTTAGAACCACACATGGTGAAGGAAGATTGAAGATGCATGCTCATCTTGGATCAAGCTACAGCAATTCAATATATAGACGGTATAAGTACATTGAAAAAACAAATGAACTTTGAACTCCAAATGTTCATCAAATAGAAAAATAACTATAAAATTTCTCATGCATGTTCCCACTATCAATTTGAAACTTACAAAATCTAAAATTATATAAAAAAACATTCATTAATCCCATTTTTCTTGTTTTAGTTTAAAATACAAATTTTAGATCCAACGTCAAATTAAGAGTTGGACTGAATTTCTAGAAAATAAATATATTTCTCCCTGCAAATTGGTACGAATCTAATTACGAAATTGAAAAGAAATAAACTCTTACCTCTCAAATTACGAATCTCCTAGAAAGAAAATGCAAAACAAATCACTATACGCTCTTTCGATTCATCTTGATTTAAAATAATTGCAGGCTTGGAGGTTTTTCTCTTGTGGGTCTTCACTGCTGATAAAAGAGTTAACTCTTACCTCTCAAATTACGAATCTGATTACAAAAAGTAGATGTCAAATAATCACTCAAAGTTAAAATTCAGCAATTAAAAAAAGTAAACTCTTACCTCTCAAATTACATCTCTCCTACAAAGAAAATGCAAAACAAATCACTGTACTGTCTTCCAATTCTTCTTGATTTAAAATAATTGCGGCCTTGGAGGCTCTTTTGGATCTTCGTTGCCCTTCGTTGCTGCAGATAAAAGAGTCTGATTATGTGGATAATGGAGCAAGATTAGTTGCATCGTTTGAGTTTTGATTGAAGAAATAGAATTGATATTTCTCCCTTAAAAGAAATGATGGGTTGGAGGGCGAAGGAGGAAACGTATCCAGAGTACGCGGGTAAGAACGTGAGAAACGCAACAATTGTAAAAGGACATTTTAGGTATTTCAAAAGCTTCAAATTGATGTTTTCCTGTTATATATATAGAATAATAGTAGGTCCAACCTTTTTTATGTTAGTTAAAATGTGTGATAATTAAATTATGAAACACGTATTAGGAAGTTACATCTCACTCGTTTTCCAAATAAACGAGGATAACAATATCCATTAAATAATAGTGGGTCTAACCTTTTTTATGTTAACTAAAATGTGTGATAATTAAATTATGGAACATGCGTTAGCGAGTTACATCTCACTCGGTTTTCAAGTGAGTGAGGATAGCAATATCCATCTCATATACGTTTGGAGACCGGGACACAATGCTTCTCCAATATTGAAATGCAACGAGTTTCCACTCTAAACCCTCTTCCATCTTCAAGAAAATGGCATTCTCTCAAACTAAAATAAATTTATATCAAATGAAGACAATTCAAAACAATTCAGACATTGTTGCTAACCCGACCAACAATTATTAATTTTTCTCCATCAATGTCATTTAGACCCGTCAAACAGATTGGGTTGGGTCAAAATGGGTTGGGTCGGGTCAAAATGGGTTAGGTTGAGTTTGACCCAACCATTTATGACCCATTCTTTTTGACCCATTTATGACCCAACCCATTTATGACCCAACCCATTTAATAGGCGGGTTACCCATTTAAAGATTTAAATTTGATTTGACTAATAAAAACAAATAAATATAAAATAATTAATTGCAATTCTAATTTTTATGTTTTGAATTTTGATAAAAATCAAAAATTTAAACTTTTAATTCTAATTTTCATCAAAATTCAAATATGAGGATGTGGTAGCCTGTTATTTTCTAAGTCAACTATCAGTATCCATGGAGAACTATAGTGTTCGTTAACAATATGAAGTATCCAGTGTTCCATATTATCCGTAATTTAGGTAGGAGTTAATCGGACGAAGTCTCGCCTGATTCTGAGTTAGTATGAAGCGGTTATTACAATCTGCACAAAAAAATAGTAGCTTATGCACTAGGCGGAGTTCAAATATGAGGATGTGGTAGCCTGTTATTTTCTAAGTACAACTGTCAGTCTCCATGGAGAACTACAGTGTGCGTTAACAATATAAAGTATCCGAGTGTTCCATATTATCCGTAATTTAGGTGGGAGTTAATCAGCTGAAGCCTCGCCTGATTCCGAGTTAGTATGAAGCAGTTATTGCGGTCTGAACTAAAAAATAGCAGCTTCTAGGCGGAGTTCAAATATGGGGATATGGTGGCATGTTATTTTCTAAGTACAACTGTCAGTCTCCATGGAGAACTACAGTGTACGTTAATAATATGAAGTATCCGAGTGTTCCATATTGTCTGTAATTTAGGTGTGAGTTAATCGGTCGAAGTCTCGCCTGATTCCGAGTTAGTATGAAGCAGTTATTGCAATCTGCACAAAAAAATAGCAGCTTTTGCACTAGGCGGAGTTCAAATATGGGGATGTGGTAGCCTGTTATTTTCTAAGTACAACAATTAGTCTCCATGGGAACTACAGCGTGCGTTAACAATATAAAGTATCTGAGTGTTCCATATTATCCGTAATTTAGGTGGGAGTTAATCAGTCGAAGTCTCACCTGATTCCGAGTTAGTATGAAGCAGTTATTGTAGTCTGAACAAAAAAAATAGCGGCTTCTGCACTAGGCGGAGTTCAAATATGGGGATGTGGTAGCCTGTTATTTTCTAAGTACAACTGTCAGTCTCCATGGAGAACTATAGTGTTCATTAACAATATGAACTATCCAGTGTTCCATATTATCCGTAATTTAGGTGGGAGTTAATCGGACGAAGTCTCGCCTGATTCCGAGTTAGTATGAAGCGGTTATTGCAATCTGCACAAAAAATAGCGGCTTATGCACTAGGCAGAGTTCAAATATGAGGATGTGGTAGCCTGTTATTTTCTAAGTACAACTGCCAGTCTCCATGGAGAACTACAGTGTGCGTTAACAATATAAAGTATCCGAGTGTTCCATATTATCCGTAATTTAGGTGGGAGTTAATCAGCTGAAGCCTCGCCTGATTCCGAGTTAGTATGAAGCAGTTATTGCGGTCTGAACAAAAAAAAATAGCGGTTTCTAGGCGGAGTTCAAATATGGGGATATGGTGGCATGTTATTTTCTAAGTACAACTGTCAGTCTCCGTGGAGAACTACAGTGTACGTTAATAATATGAAGTATCCGAGTGTTCCATATTGTCCGTAATTTAGGTGGGAGTTAATCGGTCGAAGTCTCGCCTGATTCCGAGTTAGTATGAAGTAGTTATTGCAATCTGCACAAAAAAATAGCAGCTTTTGCACTAGACGGAGTTCAAATATGGGGATGTGGTAGCCTGTTATTTTCTAAGTACAATAATCAGTCTCCATGGAGAACTACAGCGTGCGTTAACAATATGAAGTATCTGAGTGTTCCATATTATCCGTAATTTAGGTGGGAGTTAATCAGTCGAAGTCTCGCCTGATTCCGAGTTAGTATAAAGCAGTTATTGCAGTCTGAACAAAAAAAATAGTGGCTTCTGCACTAGGCGGAGTTCAAATATGGGGATGTGGTAGCCTGTTATTTTCTAAGTACAACTGTCAGTCTCCATGGAAAACTACAATGTGTGTTTAAAATTCTTATTTTCAAAATTTATATTTTCGAATTTTAAGTTTTTAATAAATGGGTTACCCATTTATAACCCTTTTAAAAATGGGTCAACCCAACCCATAACCCATTTAATAAAATTCATAAATGGGTTGACCCAACCCATTTATAAGTAGGGTAAATGGGTTGGGTTAATGGGTTAAGTCATATTTTGATAGGTTATTGTCATTAGGTGTAGGTTTCAACGTGGCTTTAGAAGTAGGAGCTTTTCTTAAACTTAGAAAAATACGAAGACATCACATCGTGCACATGAACGATACCAGAGCTCCTGAAAAGTCACAAATGAGACGGCTAATATATACAAATATTCTATAAACAACAAACAATTTAGAATTTTTACAAATTTAGAATTAAATTTCAACAAAATCTATAAACAAAGACTAGGATCCCAGTGGTAAACAAATTTCAACTACTTATAATTATATGAGCATACTAGCAAAAATTAAACTTCTTGCCTAGTCATTACATTGTTTGATATAATCTCTTAGCTCATAGTATAGTCAAAATGAAGAAGTTTGGTTTCTCTTACCCTGCAATAGTAAAAACTCCCAAGGCCGGTTTTGGTAAATAATTGAAGATGTCCTTGGTTGTATAATAAAACATTAATGGTAAGGAAAGAAACATAAATGAAGATTAACATAATCAAATGGCTAAAATGGATAACCTGACAATGATAGAGGAAGTCCAAACTTCATATATTAACATAAAATAGATGGCAAAATCAAAGTTTCAATGCCAATATTGTTTGATATGATCTCTTAACTCACTATATATGCAAAGACAGTTTTCACAAACGGTGAATTTACCAGTCATGAATTTTATAAAGGTACTCTCACGGTATGTTGTGGGCAGTGATAACTTTTGAAGATAATCTATATGTTGGTTAAAAAATCAAGGATGTTATATAAAGAGAGGATTTTGGACTTCATTTTCCATTATAATTGGTTTCAAGGGTAATGTATACATTCTTATCTCTTAAAACATCCATCATACTGGTTCAATTTGTAGTCTTGATGTAAAACCGACCTCATTAGATCATGTGCCATATAGATGAGTTATTCATGTTTAAATTAGATGCCAAACCCAAATTTTAAATTGTGCTGAAAATTGTAGGGAAGAATTTATCACCAATAATGAGTGAAAGAGATTTAACTAAAATCTAGTATTGCCAATTTGAATACCAATATAAATTCAAAATCAACTATAATATCACACAAAATCAAATTGCAGAAAGAAAAGAGACACAGAAGATTTATCGTGGTTTGAATTTGTATCCTAGATCCACGAAGACCCAACAACTCTTTTATTCCAATCACCAAATTCAAAAAGATTACAAGCCCAATCAATGACTAGAGAGTTACAAGATGTGGAGACTCACTCTAATCAAACACCCAAATTAAGAATTACAATTTAGAGCACTCAAATAGAAAACCCCAAATTGATTTAGTTAGAGTTTCTTTTTAATTGCATTTATTGAAAATCTGATCTTCTCATTAGGAAAATGATTAGGAGGCCAATATATAGATGCTCTAATCGCTCTAACCATCCGATCACTTCAAAAGAATCTGCACCATCAATAGCGAAGAAACGAGCACTGAAATGACAAAATTGCCCTCCAAAGTTCGAATCAGCAAAACCCTGAAAAATTCAAACTTCAACGACTCATACGTCTGACTTAAGAGGTTAGACGTCTATGTGATAAATCAGACGTCTCTGTCAAACAACTTGAAACTCTCGGGTTTGAACAAGTGCAGCAACTCAGACGTTTGGCTCCTACATCCAAACATCTGATCTCCTGAAGGCTTCACTGTTTTGAAACTCATAGGCATTCAGACGTATCGCTTGGGTTCCCAGACGTCTGATTGCTTGTCACTGGCAATTTCAGCTTCTCTACTTCATCTTCTTTTGCTTTCTTCATCCAATCGACTTCCTAACTCTTTTAATCCGAAGCTCTAGACAACATCTTCAATCTGAAGCACTCATAGACACATATTTGAATCGAATAACAACACTCCACCTTGATTCAAATATATAGGTCTTATCAACAATCAACAAAATAATCATAAGGGTTGTTGGGTCTTGCGCCCCATGGTGCTCAAGCAACTGAAATCAAATTTGTCCTTAGAAAGCAACTTTGTCATCATATCTAAAGGATTATTCATAGTACTCACCTTCACAACCTTGATCTTGCTTTGTTCTTCCTCAATCATAAGGAAGAATCCTCTGACATCAATGTGCTTCCACCGAGAACTATAAGCTTGATACTCTACAAGATGAATCGCCCTCTGGCTGTTTGAAAATAGCTCTATTGTCCGCTGCACCATAGAAAGATCATCCAATAGCTGAAGTAAATGCAATCCCTCCTTATTCGCTTTCGTAATTGATATCAACTCGGCCTCGATAGTCGACAAAGCTACTATAGACTGCAGCTTTTGATCTCCATGAAATCGAGCTTATGCCAAGTGTAAAAACATAGTCCGACACCGACTTCCATCCGTCTTTATCCCCAACATAATATGAATCACAGTAACCTCTAAGAGAATGTCATCATCCACTTCACCATACAACAAGCCAACTGAAGAAGTGCCACAAAGATATATGAGTATCCACTCCACTGCTTGCTAATGCCCTTTGCTTGGATTATACATATATCGACTCACAACACCCACTGCACAGTCCAAATCTAGTCTCGTGCATACCATAGCATGCATAAGACTACCAATAACACTAGAATAAGGTATATCAGCCGTATACCTCTTGTCTTCATTCGATGTAGGAGATAAGTCTTTCGACAATTTAAAATGAAAGCCTAATGGAGTACCTACCGATTTAGTTTTCTCCATACCAAATCGAGCGATAACCTTCTCGGTATACTGCACCTGAGCGAGTCTCAAGTCTCTCCGCTTCCTATCTATGAATATCTCCATTCCTAAAGTTCTTTGTGCTTTTTCGTATCCTTCATATCAAACTTCTTTCTGACCTCCGCTTTCAACTCCATAATTCCGACTATACTAGTTTCGAGATGCAATCAACATGTCATCAACATATAACAAAAGATATATCATATCTTCACCACACCTCCTAAAATAAACACAACCGTCTTTGAAGCTTTTATAATAACCCTGTGAAAGTATAAACTTATCAAATCTCTTATACCGTAGTCTAGGAGACGCTTCAGTCCACATAGAGATTTGTTAAATTTACAAACATAATCTAGCCTGCTACTATCAATGAACCCCTCCAGCTGACGCAAATAAATCTCCTCATCCAAATCACCATGCAAGAATGCAATTTTAACATCTAGTTGCTCAAGTTCCATATCATAATGAGCAACTAATGCCAAAAGAATATGAATGGATGTATACCTTACAACTGGAGAAAAGGTATTATGATACTCTACCCGGTTCTTCTGCACATACCCCTATGTTACTAACCTTGCTTTGTATTTGAAATCACCATTGCCGCCATCTTTCACTCTATAGATCCACTTACATCCAATTGCTCTCTTGTCGGTGGGAAGAGGCACCAAATCCCATGTATAATTTTTCTACAAAGATTCAATCTCCTCCTCCATAGCAACTAACCAACTGGAACTGTCAACCGATGCAATAGCTTCTCTATAATCTCTGGGCTCATCATGCACAACATTCAATACATATGTTGTCATGTCATCGAAGTTAATGTCTTCGATGCTCAATCCAACAAACTCACCAAGCCACTTAGGCTCTCTTCTCTGTCTAACAGGCCTAGTCTCTGAATGAGCTTCACCTTGAGTTTGATCCTCTATACCAATATCTATACTATCCTCATCAACCACGGTGCATCGAAAACACCATCTATACCTCTATGGAAGGAATCTAAAGATAACTTGCCTTGTATTTAGTATTTTGAATCTGTCCTCACATTGTCATTGGATGAGGAATGCTCCACCTTCAACACAGCCTTCTTATTGAAAGTCACATGCCTATTGATAATAATCTTCTTTCTAATAGGACACCACAACCTATATCCATTCACTTTTCTTCTATAACCTAGAAAGATACACTTGCAAGCTCTAGGTTCCAGCTTGCCTTTGCACTCATCTACATAAGTTGGACATCTAAACACTCTGAGAAATGAATAGCTAATAACCTCTCATTTTAATACTTCTTCATGAATCTTCGTATCTATAGCAGCAAAAGGTGTGCGGTTGATGAAGAAAACCGTCATAGATAAAGCTTCTGCCATAAATCCCTTCTTCAATGTAGCATTCAATCTAAGGCAACGAGTTCTCTCCAATAGAGTTTGATTCATTCTTTCTGCAACTCCATTAGACCGAGGGTCGCTAGATGTGGTGTAATGCCTCTTAATGCCTTTGGACTCACGAAAATCGATGAATTCCTGTAATACAATTCACTGCCATTATCTGAATGAAGAACTTTCAAATTCTTCACTGATTGGTTCTCAATCATAGATTTATATTTTCGAAACCTGACAAAGGTTTCTTCTTAGACTATAGGAAGTATACCCAAACTTTACGAAAGAAATCGTCTATAAATAAAACGAAGTACCTAGTTCCACCAAAGGATGGGCAAGGGGAGGGCCCCCAAACATCTGTATGAACATACTCTAGAACATCTTTAGCTTTATATTCATCAGTTCCAAAAGAAATGTTTGTCTTCTTACCAAGAACATACTCCTCACAAAAACCAAGCTTTGAATGCTGAATATCATCAATCAAACCTCGCTTTCTTAACTCATCTAAACCGCGTTCACTAATATGTCCCATCCTCAAGTACTATAATCTGGAAGAATCCAAATCAGTAAAAGTAACAAAAGCTAATTCATCAACTACAGTAGCACCCTTCAATAAATAAAGATTTCTTGCCCTTACGCGTTTCATAACAATCATAGAACCCTTCGATGTCTTCATTTTCTCTCCCTTAAGTACAATCTTCAACCTAAGCCTACTCAAAGCCCCAATAGAAATCAAGCTCCTTCTCAAATCAGGTACATGTATAACATTGGTAATAGTACGAATAACACCGTCAAATATTTTGACCTTCACACTACCAACACCAATCATACGAGAAAAAACATCATTTCCCATTAGAACTTCTCCTCCATCAATATCACAGTATGTAGAAAACAGTTCCTATTAGGTGTCATATGATAGGATGCGGCATAATCAATAAACCATAAGTTACTCTTTCCAAAAGAGCCAGAAGCTATAAATACATCGGTATCATTCTCCGTATTTGATTTCTTTGTTGTAGACATTGAAGTTTTCTTTGGGCCTTTTCTTCATCCTTTGAGCTTAGGACATTGAGCTTCAAAGTGCTCTGGTTTCTTACAATAATGACAGGTCAATCGCTTAGGCCATATAGACTAAGACCTTGAATTACTTCGACCTCCACCATTTTTTGACTTGTTTTGGCTTCTACCTCTCTGAACAGATAAGCCTTCTGTATCACTATCTAAACTAGTGCTGGCCAGTCTTCCTCTCAACACTTCATTATGGAGACAAGCCTTTACATATGATAGATTAATCTTACCGCGACCATATATCACAGAGTTAAAAAAAGCAGTATACTTCTTAGGCAAGGAACATAAGAGGATCACTGCATGAGCCTCATCAGTAGTATTAACATCTGCTGCCTTTAGGTTTATAATCAAAATGGTCAAAGCATCTACATGCTCCATAAGATCGGCTCTAAACTTTATTTGAAACGAATAGAGTTGTTGCGATGAATAATCTGATTCTTTGAGAGACTTGTCTAGATATGTATCGGATAATGCATCCCATAATTACTTCGCCGTCTTCTTTTGAGAGAATTCTCTAAGAACTTCATCTGAAAGACTCGATTAGATTGTTGTAAAAGCTTCATCTTCCATCTCTTTCAAAACAGTTGCCACAATGTCTGTAATAACTGTGACGCCCCACCTCTATGCTCATAATAACAAAGAGTATTAAAAGAAATACCGTCTATTATTACGAAGAATAAGGCTGGATAGGAGCGGCCATCCGTAGTTGGCCTTACGCTAATATTGGTTACCTCGATAGGAGTGGTATATACTTTTCATTTTTCATCTTATTTATTTACTCCCATCAACATACCCAATTATCAGTATAAAACAAACTACGATGGTTCGTAATAGTTTAGGACATTAGATATAATAATAACATAGATAATATAAATGCGGAACACAGATAAAACAAAAGTCTCATATATATATGATGTTAGTTACAATATAGTTGACACAATACATATGATACAACTACAACTGTCGACTCAAGAAGTTATATATACAAGTACATTATCGACTAATATACATGAATACATATCAACTTAAAACAGACACATTGACTACTACTAATAAACGTAGACCACTTCAAATGATATGAAAAGTCTTCATAGCTCAACAGCAACTCAAAGTAGGAAATCTACAACCTGAAATAACTCGGGTCTGACCCGAGTATTAAATTCAAAAGAAAGTAATACACGGGTCAGTCTAATTCAAACTCAGTTATTAATGCACAGAAGCAATAATAATCAGATATCAAATAGACGACAGTCATAGAAATCTCGTGTATCCAATCTCTCGATACGAGAATTGGATAACGGCAGATATAACACTAAACAATGATAAACGACAAATCAACAATCCAAATCAGAATACAACTCCAAAACATTGAAATTAACCAACGAAACAATTCAACAAATCGAAACATCAATTTAAAACTGTCAAAACTGAGAGGGCTGCAGTACACACATGCGTGTACTGCCTCGCCACTATCGCAGGAGATGCGCAAAAGCTCAGTGAAAGTCACAATGATCGCAAGGTCAAACCCCGAAATCGGGTTCCACTCAAGTGAATTTGAAAACAGACCCAAATGCATTAATACAATGCAAATCAACGAGGGCAAAACTGCATATAAAACTAAACCGCAGTCACAAATAAATACGAGGGTCAAACTGCAACAAAACTGCAGCCACCACAATAATCACAAAGGCGAAACTACACAAAAGAAAGCAGAAACAACTGCATAATAAAACTGTGCAGTTGAAACAAGCGAATAACCAGGAAACTAAACAGTCAAACAACGACAACTCAAGTGTCAAGCTCAACTGGATAGCACGACCTGGTCAAAATGCACAAAACAATTACAAAGCAACCACCATAATGAAACTGCAGTTGCAAATACAAAGAAGACAGTGGCAACAGTTCAGATGACCATGAGCTAAGGTAAAGACCACAAAATAACATCAAAGGTAAAGACTCAGCAATGTCAAAGCCAAGAAGAAACTACATGACAAACTTAATACAAATGTCAAAGCAAGCTACAAAGCAACCCATAATACAAGCGAATTCAACTCAGGTGAAATTCGAAAGGTCAAGTCACTGCAGTCATGACTCAACACAATGCATCACTGAAACACAAAGATCAGACCTCAACATAACCAATGATCATGGCAGTATACAAAAGCAAGAGAACTAGTACAAAACAAAGTGCAACAATACCCAACACAAATAAGCATAGCTAACACGTCAAAACAAGGTCAAACCCAAGTTTCAAAAATAGGTTCAACTCAAGGCCAATGAACATCAGTGCAACAAATATACAAAGTGGATCAAAACAATGAATCAAATAATGTACAACAAACTGGAACAGTGGACAGAACCATCAGGTATGCAATGTGCAGACTACAAAAAAAATGATCAAAGCAAGCACTGAAGAATAGATGTCCAGAGCCAAAGTTTACAATGAAATCAGAATGCAAAATGGAGACAACAGAGACCAGAGACCACAAGCAATGCACCAGTAAATCAATACATATGAGCAAGTGAGCTAGTCAACATGAATATATCTCAAAAACAAAGGAACTGCACTGTTTCGAATGAGACAACAACTTCAAACTCAAGTGAACAGCTAAATACAACATCGGGTGGAGTGCAACAGTGCATAACAAACCAAGAATGACTCAGTGAAGATTACCAATGGTCAAGCGAAACAGTGGACGAACAGTGCAACTAAATGAATCAACTACAAGTTCAATGTGACAGCAAAATCATATGATCGAGTGCAACAGTTCGAGTTATATCACAGTGCCAACATCACGAACAAACTCAATGCAAATCAGTTCAAAATCCAAGTAACCGATTAAATCATAAAAGCACAAGGCAAAACAAATCGAAGCAACCTGATCAAACCCAATTCGCACCCAAAGACAATAATTTGCTGAAGCTATAATGAAATTTATCAACATCGCGAAAAATCGATCCAAGTCAGAAAGAAAAGAAAATCACCAATCACCAAAACAAAAATCGAATTGCAGAAGTAACATTTAAGAGATGAATTAGATGTGAGTAACTAGAATTACTCACCTATTTCGACGAGGCAAGCAACGTATCGAAGAGGGTATCGATCGGCTGCTTTCGATTGGGTAACCATGGCTGCGACTCGAAAAATCTCGAAGCCCCAAATTCGCGAGGAGGAATAAAAGAAAACGAAGCCGCCACCATTTTTTTTATTTTCGTGATTTTTGTTTAGGGTTTCCAAATGAATAAGGGGGATCGGTTTTCACCAGTGAACGAATACAAGGGAAAAGGCATAGATAAACATCACGGCATCAAGTATGGGCCACAATTTAAATTTTCACAGCCCACAATTTCTTCTAACCATTTTTAAAAGAATTTACAACTGATAAAAACCCTTGACAGTTTTTATAAACGAATTTCAACTCAAACTTTTATTAAAGAATTTTACAAACCTAAAAAGAATTTCAATCGATTCAAAATTGCAATAGCAATTAACAATCGGTTTAATCGTCATTTGATGATAAATAATTGTTGTAAAACTCCGGGTTGTTACAATGTCCTTCAATTTATCAGGCGTAGAAACAATATTAAAATCTTCTCCTTCTTCAACACTGCCTCTATCTTCATCTTCCAAGTTCCAAAATCTCCATTTTCATCAAAACGTGTAACAACATAATTGACACCAGATCTACCAATAAACTTTCCAGAAGTACTCATTAATATCCAAACAGAACAATAACACTAGCTTTGATACCAAACTGTGGTGGAAAATGTAGGGAATGATTTATTACCAATAATGAGCGGAAGCAATTTAACCAAAATCTAGTATTGTTTATTTGAATACCAATGCAAACTCAAAATAAACTATGATATCACACAAAATCAAATTGCAGAAAGAAAAGAGACAGAAGATTTAACGTGATTCAGATTTGTATTTTACGTCTACGGAGACCCAAAAACCCTTTTATTTCAATAACCAAATTCAAAAAGATTATAAACTCAATTAGTTATTAGAGAGTTACAAGATGTGGAGACTCAAACTGGCTCCCACATCCAGACATCTGAAGGCTTCACTGTTTTGAAACTCACAGACATTCATATGTCTGACTTGGGTTCCTAGACATATGATTGCCAGTCACTATCAAATTTAGCTTCTCTACTCCATCTTCTTTTGCTCTCTTTCTCCAACCGATTTTCCGACTCTTCCAATTCGTAGCTCTGGACAACATCTTCAAATTTCAATCTGAAGTGCTCATAGACACATATTTGAATCGCATAATAGCAACATAAATGAGATAAGTTCGCAAAGGTATATTTTACACCTCTTTCATGCATCTGATTTAATTACCTTAGCACTATACATACCAAAGATATGGATGTGTATGTACATGAAAACAGATACGCAGTAACAGCCACTAATAGTTGGTTTAGTATATGTTGAAATTAGTCCCACATCGAACAATCTACAATATAAATCATGCATAAATACTAAGAGACCTCCCTTCACATAACCAATTGGTTTTGTGATAATCTATGGTTCTCTAACATGGTATCAGAGCGGGTTTAATTGTGTCACACGTCACCCTCATTGAATGTCCACGTGTTTGGCTGATGATACGCCACACGTGCGGGGGCGTGTTGAAATTAGTCCCACATCGGACAATCTACAATATAAATCATGCATAAATACTAAGAGACCTCCCTTCACATAACCAATTGGTTTTGTGATAATCTATGGTTCTCTAACAGTATCGAAGAAAAGATACATGAACCCTCCTGATTCTAGATGATTTGTTAACTAAAAGTTAGTAAGTGTGACATTTCCCATAGACTTACCTCTCAACATATAGAAAAAGCCTATCCGGGATGAAAAGGTTTACAGAATTCAATAATAAAAATGTTAAATTTAAACAAAGCGACTACTTTGAGCTATTATGAATAACCATCAATTTGTACATATTTTCTAACCAACACAACCAAAAATTTGATATTTGATCATTGTTCGTTGTATTCTCGCATCAAATTCCTTGTTTTCAATGGCAGAACACATATACCATTCAGTGGTTTACAAATTAATATAGCGCAGTTTTTGTTACAACTGGTAATTAAGTTGGCTAACATCATCCAAATTTAAGTACTTCACTGGTCTGGAACATAAAAAACAACTATTTGATGTTCCTCGCCTTTAGAAGCTCATAAACTCCATTAAGCCAAGTTTTTCATGTCATATCAAAGCCTTTCATGCAAACCAAATCTTCCTGCAGTCTAAGTCTTAAACGCAATCATATCAATGTCAGTCAGTGCTGCCATATACTTTTACTGCCGCAGTCACGATACAATACCCAACCACCTCGAACCCCTGATAGCTCAAATGAAACAGATCATCAACCAATCATATATTTTACAGCATTTGACAGGCGCTGCTTATTGGTAAATAAAATATCTATACATGTGAAGCGTTTATTTTTGATAGACTAGGTCTCTAGTAATACTCAGTCATCAGTATAATAAGCAAGACTAAGTCATTATTTCTGTAATCACGTGTCTATAAATACTCTGTAAAAATGAATGCATAACAACAGGGACATAATATTCTTCATGGTATCAGAGCTTCCTTCCCTCCGCTCTCCTCAAATGGCTAAATCCTCCAAATTTCATCCAGCCCTCACAGTCACCAATATCAAAAATCATATCCCTATCATTCTCGATCTCGATAATTCCCAATACATTACATGGAGTACCTTATTTTTGGTTCATGTCGAAGCTTTCGACGTCCTAGATCATATCATTGCCCCAGCCGACGATGTTTCTGCCACACCAGCCGCTGCTGATGACGCTGTCGAAGGCGATGCCGCCGATCCAGGCAAGGTCACTGCGTCGCTCTCTTCTACTCTGGATAAGGCGTTATGGAAACGTCTTGATGCCGTAGTATTATCTTGGATTTATGGCATGCTTTCACCGGAAGTCCTCACCACCATTTTGGTTCCCGGTTCAACAGCCATGGAAGCCTGGCTCCGCGTCTCTAACCTCTTTCAAGACAATAAAGGTTCCCGAGCAGTGCAACTCGAGAATCAATTTACATACACCAAGCTTTACGATTTCTCATCCGTTAGTGCTTATTGTCGGCGTTTGAAGACGCTTGCTGATCAACTTCGCAATGTTGAGGCTCCTGTTTCCGACCAGCGCCTCGTTCTTCAAATGGTAGCCAGTTTACCCAAGGCTTACGGCAGTCTCGCCACCATGATACAACAATCTAAGCCTCTTCCCTCCTTTGACCGGGACCGATCCAAACTCTGCCTTGAAGAATCGGCAAAGTTATCCCGCGTGGATAAGGACACGGCTGCCCTAATGGTCGCAACTCCACAATCCGCGGCTCCCACCTCACCAGCCGCCATGTCTCCCGCAACCCCACCAGCCGCGGTTACCCCGCAGAGGTCTCCTAACTTCCGTCGTGGTCGTGGCCGGCAGTAATATAATGGCCGTGGTCGTGGTCGAAACGGCAGGGGTGCCTATTATTCAGGTAATTCAACACCACAGCCTTGGAATTATTCTCCTTTTCCAGGTCCTTATTCAGCAGGTTGGCAGTTCCCGCTATGTCCATACCCTACTACAGGTTGGCCATCATCGGCTCCTTCTAACTCGCGGCAGCAGGGCCTTCTCGGTTCACGACCTCCCCAAGCAAACTACGCGGCCAACACACACATGCCTACTGATATTAATACGGCTATGGCTAATCTCTCTTTTGGATAGCCATCAGACGCTTGGTACATGGATACGGGTGCTACTTCTCACATGACTTCGAACGCAGGTAATCTCTCGTCTTATTCTCAATTAAACATGTCTCCCGGTGTAGTCGTCGGTAACGGTAGCTCCCTTCCAATTAATGGTTATGGTCAAGCTTCCCTTTCCCCTACTCATCCCAATTTAAATCTTCCTCACACTCTTCATGTGCCCGATATTGTCAAAAATCTAGTGTCAGTTCGTAAACTAACCAAAGATAATTTTGTTTCTATTGAGTTTGATCCGTTTGGTTTTTCTGTCAAGGATATGCGAACGAGCAATTCAATTCTGAGATGTGATAGTCATGGCGATCTCTACCCAGTCACAAATACTTCTTTCCCAGTTAGCCAGTCTGCTTCAGTTGCTGTTTCTCCGGACGTGTGGCATTTTCGCCTTGGCCATCCGGGTGCGGCTGTCCTTAATTCCCTTCGTACTAGTTCATCTATTTTATGTAATAAAAAGAATATAAATTTTTGTACTTCTTGTTCTCTAGGCAAGCATGTTAAGCTACCTTTTATTGATTCTATGTCTACTACTTCTATGCCTTTTGAAATTATTCATAGTGATTTATGGACATCACCTGTTCTTAGTTCTTCTGGTCATCATTATTATTTATTATTTCTTGATAACTATAGTAATTTTTTGTGGACGTTTCCTATCTCACACAAATCTCAAGTATTTCCCATATTCAAAAATTTCACTCCCTTATTCGCACACAATTTAATAAGTCCATTAAAAATCTACAATGTGACAATGGTAAAGAATTCGATAATGGTCCTTTTCTTACTTTTGGTGCCGTATGGGCATGCAATTTCGGTTCTCCTATCCTTACACCTCCTCTCAAAATGGTAAAGCCGAACGTACCATCTACACTATAAACAATCTCGTTCGCACTCTTTTAATTCACTCTTCCATGCCTCCTAACCTGTGGCACCACGCTCTACAAATGGCCACCTATCTTCTTAACATTCTTCCCACTAAAAAGCTACACTATAAAACTCCTACCCATATCTTATATTCTCAAACTCCCTCATACTCGCACCTTCTTATTTTCGGGTGCCTATGTTTTCCTCTTTTCCCCTCTCCTACTATCCACAAACTACAACCTCGGTCCACTCCATGTGTCTTCCTCGGTTATCCACCTAATCATCGAGGTTATAAATGTTTAGATCTCACCACCAATAAAATTTTCCTTTCGCGTCATGTCATTTTTGACGAACATACTTTTCCTTTCTCTAAATCTTACTCTCCTAGCCCAACGTCATACTCATTCCTAGACTCTGATGTCTCCCCCCTCATTCTTCATCATCTGTATTCTACTCCATCTCCACCACCTACGGCCTCCTCCCCACCAACGGACCCATCACCTCTTGTGGCCTCTCCCCCTCCGGCCTCCTCACCTCCTACGGCCTCATCACCTACGGCAGCCTCTCCTCCCTCTATGACCACTCCATCAAGCCTCGCATCCAGTCCGCCGCCCCCTCTGCCACTCTCCACAGTCCACCATAGGACTACTCGTATCCGTCTTGGTATCTACAAACCAAAGGTCCAGTTCAATCTATCCACTACCTCCCCAATATCTCCAATTCCTCCTACTCCAATTCAAGCATTGCATGACCCTAATTGGAAGGAAGCTATGTTAGACGAATTTCGTGCTTTAATTGATCATAAGACTTGGGTATTAGTGCCTCGACCGTCAGATGTTAATGTCATCCGTTCTCTATGGATTTTTCATCATAAGTTTAATTCAGATGGTTCCTTCGAGCGGTACAAAGCTCGCCTTGTTGGTGATGGTAAGACTCAGCAGGTTGGTATCGATTGTCACGACACTTTCAGTCCAGTTGTAAAACCATCCACCATCCGCACAGTTCTCAGCATTGCACTTTCAAAATCATGGTAGATTCATCAGTTGGATGTCAAGAATGCTTTTCTGCATGGTCACCTTAGTGAGACTGTCTACATGCATCAGCCTATGGGTTTTCGTGATCCAGTATATCCTGATTATGTTTGTTTACTTCAGAAATCATTATACGGGTTGAAGCAGGCACCCCGAGCTTGGTATCAGCAATTTGCTGATTTTGCTGCTTCTATTGGTTTCACCCATAGCACCTCAGATCACTCTTTATTTATCTATGTTCAGGGATCTGATGTGGCTTATTTATTGTTATATGTGGATGACATCATTTTGACTGCCTCATCTGATGCTCTTCGATTATCTTTGATCTCGTTATTCAGTGCGGAGTTCGCAATGAAAGATCTTGGACCACTTAGCTATTTCTTGGGCATTGCAGTCACTCGATCTCCTACTACTCTTATTCTATCTCAACAGAAATATGCTCAGGACATTCTTCAACGTGCTGGTATGTCTAATTGCAAGCCTCTTCCTACCCCAGTTGACACTAAACCCAAGCCTGGGGCCGCTGATAGTGATTTGTTTGATGATCCTACCCTTTATCGTAGTCTAGTCGGTGCATTACAGTATCTTACAATCACTCGTCCGGACCTCTCGTATGCCGTGCAGCAGGTATGTCTACATATGCATGAGCCCCGTATCCATCACATGACCGCTCTTAAGCGGATATTGCGCTATGTTCAGGGTACGCTTTCTCATTCTTTAGAACTTTACAAATCTTCCTTGGACAAGCTTGTCTCCTATACTGATGCAGACTGGGGTGGTTGCCCTGACACGCGTCGCTCCACCTCTGGTTATTGTGTGTTTCTTGGGGATAACCTACTATCTTGGTCGTCGAAAAGACAACCTACCTTGTCTCGCTCTAGTGCCGAAGCTGAGTATCGCGGAGTTGCGAATGTTGTTTCTGAAGCTTGCTGGCTTCGCAATCTCTTGCTTGAACTGCGTTGTCCACTCCATCGATCCACTATTGTCTACTGTGACAATGTCAATGCTATCTACTTGGCCAGTAACCCGGTCCAACATCAGCGCACGAAACACATAGAGATGGATATCCATTTTGTACGCGAAAAGGTTGTCAAAGGCGAAGTTCGTGTCCTCCATGTCTCCTCCAGGTTTCAGATTGCCGACATCTTTACCAAGGGCCTCCCTCGTCTTTTATTTGAAGATTTCCGTGACAGTCTGTGCGTCCAGAATCCTACCGCTTCGACTGCGGGGGTGTAATAGACTAGGTCTCTAGTAATACTCAGTCATCAGTATAATAAGCAAGACTAAGTCATTATTTCTGTAATCACGTGTCTATAAATACTCTGTAAAAATGAATGCATAACAATAGGGACATAATATTCTTCATGGTATCAGAGCTTCCTTCCCTCTGCTCTCCTCAAATGGCTGAATCCTCCAAATTTCATCCAGCCCTCACAGTCACCAATATCAAAAATCATATCCCTATCATTCTCGATCTCAATAATTCCCAATACATTACATGGAGTACCTTATTTTTGGTTCATGTCGAAGCTTTCGACGTCCTAGATCATATCATTGCCCCAGCCGACGATGTTTCTGCCACACCAGCCGCTGCTGATGACGCTGTCGAAGGCGATGCCGCCGATCCAAGCAAGGTCACTGCGTCGCTCTCTTCTACTCTGGATAAGGCGTTATGGAAACGTCTTGATGCCGTAGTATTATCTTGGATTTATGGCATGCTTTCACCGGAAGTCCTCACCACCGTTTTGGTTCCCGGTTCAACAGCCATGGAAGCCTGGCTCCGCGTCTCTAACCTCTTTCAAGACAATAAAGGTTCCCGAGCAGTGCAACTCGAGAATCAATTTACACACACCAAGCTTGACGATTTCTCATCCGTTAGTGCTTATTGTCGGCGTTTGAAGACGCTTGCTGATCAACTTCGCAATGTTGAGGCTCCTGTTTCCGACCAGCGCCTCGTTCTTCAAATGGTAGTCGGTTTACCCGAGGCTTACGGTAGTCTCGCTACCATGATACAACAATCTGAGCCTCTTCCCTCCTTTGACCGGGCCTGATCCAAACTCTGCCTTGAAGAATCGGCAAAGTTATCCCGCGTGGATAAGGACACGGCTGCCCTAATGGCCGCAACTCCACAATCCGCGGCTCCCACCTCACCAGCCGCCATGTCTCCCGCAACCCCACCAGCTGCGGCTGCCCCGTAGAGGTCTCCTAACTTCCGCCGTGGTCGTGGCCGGTAGTAATATAATGGCCGTGGTCGTGGTCGACACGGCAGGGGTGCCTATTATTCAGGTAATTCAACACCACAGCCTTGGAATTATTCTCCTTTTCCAGGTCCTTATTCAGCAGGTTGGCAGTTCCCGCTATGTCCATACCCTACTACAGGTTGGCCATCATCGGCTCCTTCTAACCCGCGGCAGCAGGGCCTTCTCGGTTCACGACCTCCCCAAGCAAACTACGCGGCCAACACACACATGCCTACTGATATTAAAACGGCTATGGCTAATCTCTCTTTTGGATAGCCATCAGACGCTTGGTACATGGATACGGGTGCTACTTCTCACATGACTTCGAACGCAGGTAATCTCTCGTCTTATTCTCAATTAAACATGTCTCCCGGTGTAGTCGTCGGTAACGGTAGCTCCCTTCCAATTAAAGGTTATGGTCAAGCTTCCCTTTCCCCTACTCATCCCAATTTAAATCTTCCTCACACTCTTCATGTGCCCGATATTGTCAAAAATCTAGTGTCAGTTCGTAAACTAACCAAAGATAATTTTGTTTCTACTGAGTTTGATCCGTTTGGTTTTTCTGTCAAGGATATGCGAACGGGCAATTCAATTCTGAGATGTGATAGTCATGGCGATCTCTACCCAGTCACAAATACTTCTTTCCCAGTTAGCTAGACTGCTTCAGTTGCTGTTTCTCCGGACGTGTGGCATTTTCGCCTTGGCCATCCGGGTGCGGCTGTCCTTAATTCCCTTCGTACTAGTTCATCTATTTTATGTAATAAAAAGAATACAAATTTTTGTACTTCTTGTTCTCTAGGCAAGCATGTTAAGCTACCTTTTATTGATTCTATGTCTACTACTTCTATGCCTTTTGAAATTATTCATAGTGATTTATGGACATCACCTGTTCTTAGTTCTTCTGGTCATCGTTATTATTTATTATTTCTTGATAACTATAGTAATTTTTTGTGGACGTTTCCTATCTCACACAAATCTCAAGTATTTCCCATATTCAAAAATTTTCACTCCCTTATTCGCACACAATTTAATAAGTCCATTAAAAATCTACAATGTGACAATGGTAAAGAATTCGATAATGGTCCTTTTCTTACTTTTGGTGCCGCTATGGGCATGCAATTTCGGTTCTCCTATCCTTACACCTCCTCTCAAAATGGTAAAGCCGAACGTACCATCTGCACTATAAACAATCTCGTTCGCACTCTTTTAATTCACTCTTCCATGCCTCCTAACCTGTGGCACCACGCTCTACAAATGGCCACCTATCTTCTTAACATTCTTCCTACTAAAATGCTACACTATAAAACTCCTACCCATATCTTATATTCTCAAACTCCCTCATACTCGCACCTTCGTATTTTCGGGTGCCTATGTTTTCCTCTTTTCCCCTCTCCTACTATCCACAAACTACAACCTCGGTCCACTCCATGTGTCTTCCTCGGTTATCCACCTAATCATCGAGGTTATAAATGTTTAGATCTCACCACCAATAAAATTTTCCTCTCGCGTCATGTCATTTTTGACGAACATACTTTTCCTTTCTCTAAATCTTACTCTCCTAGCCCAACGTCATACTCATTCCTAGACTCTGATGTCTCCCCCCTCATTCTTCATCATCTGTATTCTACTCCATCTCCACCACCTACGGCCTCCTCCCCACCAACGGACCCATCACCTCTTGTGGCCTCTCCCCCTCCGGCCTCCCCACCTCCTACGGCCTCATCACCTACGGCAGCCTCTCCTCCCTCTATGACCACCCCATCAAGCCTCGCATCCAGTCCGCCGCCCCCTCCGCCACTCTCCACAGTCCACCATAGGACTACTCGTAGCCGTCTTGGTATCTACAAACCAAAGGTCCAGTTCAATCTATCCACTACCTCCCCAATATCTCCAATTCCTCCTACTCCAATTTAAGCATTGCATGACCCTAATTGGAAGGACGCTATGTTAGACGAATTTCGTGCTTTAATTGATCATAAGACTTGGGTATTAGTGCCTCGACCGTCAGATGTTAATGTCATCCGTTCTCTATGGATTTTTCGTCATAAGTTTAATTCAGATGGTTCCTTCGAGCGGTACAAAGCTCGCTTTGTTGGTGATGGTAACACTCAGCAGGTTGGTATCGATTGTCACGACACTTTCAGTCCAGTTGTAAAACCATCCACCATCCGCACAGTTCTCAGCATTGCACTTTCAAAATCATGGCAGATTCATCAGTTGGATGTCAAGAATGCTTTTCTGCATGGTCACCTTAGTGAGACTGTCTACATGCATCAGCCTATGGGTTTTCGTGATCCAGTATATCCTGATTATGTTTGTTTACTTCAGAAATCATTATACGGGTTGAAGCAGGCACCCCGAGCTTGGTATCAGCGATTTGCTGATTTTGCTGCTTCTATTGGTTTCATCCATAGCACCTCAGATCACTCTTTATTTATCTATGTTCAGGGATCTGATGTGGCTTATTTATTGTTATATGTGGATGACATCATTTTGACTGCCTCATCTGATGCTCTTCGATTATCTTTGATCTCGTTATTCAGTGCGGAGTTCGCAATGAAAGATCTTGGACCACTTAGCTATTTCTTGGGCATTGCAGTCACTCGATCTCCTACTACTCTTATTCTATCTCAACAGAAATATGCTCAGGACATTCTTCAACGTGCTGGTATGTCTAATTGCAAGCCTCTTCCTACCCCAGTTGACACTAAACCCAAGCCTGGGGCCGCTGATAGTGATTTGTTTGATGATCCTACCCTTTACCGTAGTCTAGCCGGTGCATTACAGTATCTTACAATTATCACTCGTCCGGACCTCTCGTATGCCGTGCAGCAGGTATGTCTACATATGCATGAGCCCCGTATCCATCACATGACCGCTCTTAAGCGGATATTGCGCTATGTTCAGGGTACGCTTTCTCATTCTTTAGAACTTTACAAATCTTCCTTGGACAAGCTTGTCTCCTCTACTGATGCAGACTGGGGTGGTTGCCCTGACACGCGTCGCTCCACCTCTGGTTATTGTGTGTTTCTTGGGGATAACCTACTATCTTGGTCGTCGAAAAGACAACCTACCTTGTCTCGCTCTAGTGCCGAAGCTGAGTATCGCGGAGTTGCGAATGTTGTTTCTGAAGCTTGCTGGCTTCGCAATCTCTTGCTTGAACTGCGTTGTCCACTCCATCGATCCACTATTGTCTACTGTGACAATGTCAATGCTATCTACTTGGCCAGTAACCTGGTCCAACATCAGCGCACGAAACACATAGAGATGGATATCCATTTTGTACGCGAAAAGGTTGTCAAAGGCGAAGTTCGTGTCCTCCATGTCTCCTCCAGGTTTCAGATTGCCGACATCTTTACCAAGGCCCTCCCTCGTCTTTTATTTGAAGATTTCCGTGACAGTCTGTGCGTCCGGAATCCTACCGCTTTGACTGCGGGGGTGTGATAGACTAGGTCTCTAGTAATACTCAGTCATCAGTATAATAAGCAAGACTAAGTCATTATTTATGTAATCACGTGTCTATAAATACTCTGTAAAAATGAATGCATAACAACAGGGACATAATATTCTTCAATTTTGAATTAAATTCTGGTTGAAATGGTTTTTTTCCTTTCCTTTAAAAAATAAAACATCAATTTGACAATATGGAAACATATTTGTACTTAGACCAGTCTTCTGGTTTGTAGTTTTATTAGTAAATATGAAGATTAGCATTATTTTTAAATTTCTTTCTTACATCAAATTGAAGTATAAAATAATATTTTGTTATTTTTGATCTCATATGCAGAACATGATAATTCTTATATCAGATTTTTCACACTCAGATTTTATTGTTTGTGTATTTCAAAAATGCTTTGAAAGTAACTACAAAATTACAAATCATTAGACTTTGTCTTAATATGTATAAAAATTGAGTATCTCGTGTTCCATTCCTGAATATACACATTTTGCAATAATTGCTAAGCAAATGCGAAGGCTGATCATAAAAAGGTGAAAGGATACAACCACTTTTTTGTTTAGAAAGCTTGGCCAGGGATTCAATACCATCATATTACTAGTGCACGGTTTACAATTTAAGAGCTATGGTTTTATTTAATTCTTACAAAAATGAGTGATCAATTCACATGTTGTGGCTAACGATCATACAAGAACATATCATTTGAAATAGAATCAATATAAAAGAGAGAAGGATATAAGTTATAAAAAAAAAAATACATACTTAAAAAGATTATAGGTTGCTCAAAGGAATGCCAAAAGCTCTTTCTAGCCACAGAAAACTTCCGACCATGTACTTTATTTGCCGATGAAGAGATTTTAGTAGGATTCTTGATTTGTTTTGTATCTTGACAAAAATCCATCCAATTGACCTCAGCAAAAGACAATGTTGAAAGGGAATGAACTGCAAATAAGCTTGTGACATCAATGTAAGACAACAAATATTCTACAAAAGAACAAAAACTTACAAATGTGATAACAAACTCCTGTACCTCTGTGTCAGAGTTTCGAGTAGAAAACATGTATATATAAAAATAGCAAGTATGAGAATATGTGTTGAGATTCACAACAGGAGCCATCTTGATACCAAATTCTACAAAGTGGCTACATGAATAGGATCTGCTTGACGCCGATAGTAGCTGCAAGCCAAATTATTTCAAAGAATTGATGGCTAAAAATAAAAGGCAAATATACTCATATAGTAGAAATAAACCTTGCCAAACAACCAACTTGCCACGTCATCACTCGTCGATCATAGAATCGGCATCTACTACTACATCAATGACCATCCAGAACATCATCAAACACCTACTATTGCATCAATGCATCCTCAACTGTAGCATATTCCTTCATCATCAGAGTGTTCTCCAAAGTCTAAACACAATATGTTACTCGCATTTGATGCTAAAAACCAATATCAACCTACTCGACCACTTCATCCCCATCTTCGTTTTTAATAGAGCACTGTAGAAAAAGCCAGGGATTGAAGTAAAAGTGGTAAGGCTTATTAAGTGGTGGATCATTTCAAAATGATGAGAAACTTATTGTCAAATGCTATTTTTGATACAGCAATAACAAAAAACGCATCAATTCAGCCTATAAATTTAGCTAATTGATAAGGAATGGCTTAATACTACAATTCCACTTTAGATACGGTTGTTATCAGAACACAATATATTATACCCACTCTTACACGTCCTTAATTATCTGTGTTATCGAAAAATAATATGTTACACTCACTCTTGCACGTTTGAATCAAATATTAGGCAGTTCAACTCTACCACTTCTTTATCCTCAGCGTTATCGACAGAGTTAGGAACTGAAGATGAATGCTAAATTTTTGGTTATTTGGCTGAGTTAGGGTAGAATTGCTTCAGTTTTTCTTTTTGAATAGCTGACTATTATAAAATTCATGCACTAGATCAGCTAATTGACAAGGCCTGTTTCAAATATTAAGAATTATGCTATCAAAATGGTAGTAGACGAATAGTTCTATCATATTATAAACATGAATTTTTCAGATGAACAAAACTTATAAACTGCCATCAATCTGAAAGATTTAAACAGAAACTACATTAATAAAATAACAAAACCTCGATCAATTTCATCATTGCACATCTAGCTTACCCAATTTTATTACCGCTGTAACCTGGATTTTCAAAATCAAACATTGCCAACAACAATTGAATAACTAAAGCAAACATCTGAAAATTAAAAACAAAAATGCATATTCTACACTTGTGCTTACAATATATTAAATTGATAGGAACAATCAGCATAAAGCATCAAAACAAAGCTAAAAACTAACAATGAAATGAAACTGAAGTGACAGACTAGAGAACTTACAGTTGTAAAAATCGGGCAGGAGCCTTAGCGAAGCAGAAGAGAATGGGGAAGCTTATGAGATGGTGAGGAGTGAAGTTTGTTTGTTTTAGTCCCACATCGGCCTAAATATTATTAGGTTAGTGAAGCCGAGTTATAAAGTAGCACAGGCATTGAAATTATTTAGCAACGCACTGCGTGGTGAGCACAGAGCGAGCTATTCTTTCGCCTTTTACTAAAGAATACCGTGTGCTCTCCACATCAAGCAGCATACGCCATTTTTTGTAGGGTGTCCTTTTTATGGAAAGGACCCCAACAAGTACTAAGTTAAAACTTGTGATTCTTATGTTGTAATTTCGTGTTCCTTGGTTACGTTATTTTGACGTCTTGCTTGACCTATGCTTTCAATGTTAAAGTGATTTTAGGTTGGGTGTAGTCTGGTTAAAGCGTGAGGTGGTTTCACCGGTTTTGTTGTTGGAGTAACATATATTTATCTTTCCATTTTTGCTGCTACCAAGTCCGACTAATCTTTCTTTGCTTCACGTTTTTTTGTTTTTAAATTTCAACCGTGATACTCTCTACCTAGGTATTTTGAGATGCAATTTCAATAGAAATGTCCGCATTATAGCACCTTACTCGGTATGCATACAGCGATATAACTACTAATAATCGCAAGGTTTATTAACCGTACGGGTTTTGATTCGAAGACTCCAAGCTCATCATATTAATTTATGTACATATGTTAGCTTCGACTATACATGCTTGATCTGGACCCCAACCAATAATTTTGATAACGGATGGTTAACGTTTTATCACTATCTATTTTGATTCTGGATCGATTCGATTTTTAGTTGTATGTAGTACTAAAAACGCGAGTGTGTAGATTATTTGTTTACCATTTTCTTGTTTGTATGTAGACTTCTACGATTTTTTTTGTTTGCAAACTCTGTTTCATTACTATCCATTTGTTTTTAAACTTCTGTTGCATGCTACGGTTAGAAAATTATAGTACTTTTATCATCAATATTTTGGACCAAGCGAATGGTTTCATTCCTACCGGGATTGAAAAACCCAACGGGCAAGGTTCATGTAAAGTTTGAAACATGCAACGACCTAGAGCCTGGCTTGGGTTATGATTATGATATACGGAACCGTATCTCACTTTCAAGCTACCAGTACTGAACCCGATCCATTTACAAATCCAGTACAATGATACTCGTTCCCTAGATAAAATATAAACGGTACATACTTCGCATATAAACGCTGAAACAATTAGTATAAGTAGAATATTAAATGTAAAGCAAAACATTACTAATAAAATACTTTGAAAATATTTAACAATAACGCTAAAACTGTAAACAAATAAACTAAAGACGGATACATACTCCTCAAAGTTGGGGCTCGAACCCGGACCTTTGTTTATATACTAGTTTCCTAAAAAATAATTTTGTTCGCAAACTTCTTCATCAACCTTAAAATCATGGATTTCTAGACCTTTGTTAACATAGCAAAGGAGGATACTTTTCCGTAAATTATGGAATAAATGATTGTAAAAATCCAAAAATGAGAAATCACTGTTTTAGTAGTTCGAACCATAAGGTTTGCGTCCATTATGATGACTTTGTCTTTTATTGCTTCATATTGGTTTTTATACAGTGACACGTGTCTTGCTATTACAGATTCACATCCCCTTTCGCTGTAAGTGGACGAAAGATATGGGTAAATGGTCTGGAGGGATGCCAGTGTCCGACGTGGCAGTTGATTCATTCGATCAAGAGAATATTTTTGTACCAATAAAAAAATGATTTTAGTGTAGTTAGGGTATGGTGGATTAGGGCTTCACACAAACTCCATGTCACGTTCTACTTTTCTACAAGCTCACCTCTCGTCTACGAGTTAAATGGACACTCCAAGCCTAAACGTCATTCTTTAAGTGACATGACCCATTGTCCAATTTCAGAGCCACGACAACCTTCTCCACCCAAGACGCATTCATTCAGAGTTTTCTTTTTCATTTTGGAGCATAACTCACTAGATTTCGACCGACTCAACCGAAATATGAATGATTATGTTGTGATGAACCACCACCGTCGACGTCCAAAAACCAATCGGACGTCCATGCATAGGTCGGGTGCCTACGATGGAGGATTGTCATGGGAAGGATAATGCAAAACACATACTACATAGAATTTTACAACACACGAGAAATATAATAAGTAAACACAATAATACAATTGAGTTGGCAATATGATTAAAAAGAGCAAAAGTGCATATCCCTTACTAAATGTAAAACTCATAAGCCGCTCATATCACTTTCATGTCTGAGTGAACATGAGTCAACACCATTTAGCTAGGCTCATATCACCCACCGCCTACATTCAAAGATCATATACATCATAATATGATACTATATGTATCTAAAATAAACATCATATAAAGGAAGTGTAATAAATCTTCAGGGGATGAAATGGACTAATCATAAATATGTCAACATGCATAGCCAAAAGAAATTAATCCAAACTAGCTAAGGTGAACCAAAAAAAACTTACAGAATTTCGAGAACTCATGACATAATGACTGTTAAGGAACTCGATGAAAACCAGCGAGACTTAAATTTATAGAGTGTCCTTCATCAACCTTGCGTTGAACTCATGGTTGTAAAAATTGTTGAGCGAAAGGTAAGCAGTAAGGATAAATTAGGGATTAGTTCGAGATTAATTGGAGCTAGCGTTTTTGATAATTCATGTATTTTCAATTAAATTTCAACATTTTTATTAGTACTCATTTATCCATATCGGAAACTTAGGGGTTTGGATGGACTTGGAAGCGTAAAAGGAGACAAAACCGGTTGAAACTAGCATGTAGATGCTTATGAGGCATCAAGGCTTAACAAGTGCCTAAGCAGCGCATAGATACATATTAGATGCCTAGATTAATAGAGTTAGGAGTACGACCTAGGTGAAATTCTGTAATTTATTTTAAATTATTAACTCCATAATAAAATCTCGTTAGAAATAAAAAGTGTTTTTCTTTCTATTATATACTTGTCATAATGTGTTATGTAAATTAATTATTTAATTTAAGTGTATTTAATAGAAAATCCTTAAACAATATGTTTTTTATATTAATTACAAGGATCTGTAATCATGTGAAATTTATTAAAATGAAAATAACATATTGTTTTAAATATTCCTAATGAAATTTAAGGGGCTGGAGCTGGGGAGGTCGAGCTAGGGCTGGGGAGATCAGTCTGGGGCTGGGGAGGCAGGGGCTGCGGCGGCAGAGGCTGGGGAGGCAGGGGCAGCGGCGGCAGAGGCTGGGGAGGCAGGGGCGGCGTCGGTCTGGGGCTGGGGAGGCAAGGGCAGCGGCGGCAGAGGCTGGGGAGGCAGGGGCGGCGTCGGTCTGGGGCTGGGGAGGCAGGGGCTGCGGCGGCAGAGGCTGGGGAGGCAGGGGCGGCGGCGGCAGAGGCTGGGGCTGAACAACAAAGCTAGGGTTTCGGGCTGAGGCAGGCTAGGGTTTCAGGTTGAGGCAGCGACGAAGCAAAAACAAGTAAGAAGAAGAACAGGCTCTGATACCATGTTAACGTTTGTAAAACGTTTATAAAATCAAGTAAGAAGAAGAAGAAGAAGATAATTCATATTATTCAGCAAGACGGCTGAACAAGAAGATTGATTACATTAGGGTTACAGAGATAGGTTTATATAGATAGAAAACAGATAAAAAGGCCAAATAGATAAACAGGCCAAATAGATAAACAGGCCAAATAGATATGCTAACAGATATCAATACATCCGTTTAGACTAGAGTATGTAACGCTCTCCAAATGTTGGGTAGTGTATTATCATGGCTGTTGGGGGGCAACAAAGGGTTACATACTAATAGCTATTAAATAAATATGGAATGGCTCACTCGATAGTTTTCCATTGGTTAATATTAATATAACTAAGGTCAAACAGAGAATATCAAAGTAATGATATTACACAGTTCTCTTTACTTTAAAATACGATTAAACTTCAATATGGACACTATTCAATAGAGAATTCATCTTCTCAGTTATACGAGGTTAGTATCATGCTCAACTATAGTCAACTCAAAGTTAAAGTCTCTTGCCAGGCAGGTTGATAATAATTATTATTGTTGAACTTAGACTTTATGTTTGGATTATACAAGTTGAATGTGGATGATATTGGAATTTTAACCAAAACCAAATCCCACAAGTCGTAATATGATGTAGTTTTGATGAAGAGAATTGGTGTAAATAATCGTCACTATCAGGGGCCGTTTAAAATAGTAAAATTGAATTTTACCAAAATTGTAAAAGTGATAAATTCGGCCAAATTGTCACACCATTAGCTAAGGTGACATGTCACAACACCAAATAAGCCAATTTGCAACACTTTTTTGTTTTCAATTTGTAACAGATATTACTGTTACAATTTCTTAACGATTATTTCCATTAGAAGCAGTTGAAATGGTTATTACTGTGAGTAAATATGGTAATTTCGTAAATAGAGAAAACTAAAGTGGATAAAATTGTAATATCTATTTTATTTTTCCTAAATCCACTTCTAACGCTTCCAGTACGTTATCCCCATTTCATTATTCCTCCCTCTTTCAATCTAGGGTTACTGCCTCCACATCATTCAAGCACCGCCTCCGCCTTGTTTTGTCAACGTCTCCGTCTCATCTTGTAAGCGCTTCCCCATCGTCTTGTAAGCGCCTTCCCCTCCGCCACCGTCTCGTATTGTCAACACCTCTGCCTTGTCTTGCCGGCGCCTCCACCTCGTCTTGTCAGTGCCTCCACCTCGTCTTCTCACCGCCTCCACTTTGTTCTGATATTTTTCGTTGTTTAATTATCTTAAATTGCAATGGAATTTCCACTTTCTGTTTGAATTTAGATTCAGGCAGTTTTTTTCCAGCTTTTTCTTGTAAACAGATTGGAACGGGACACATGCTAGATCTGAAAAGGTGAGCCTAATTTAATTCTTGAATACGTTTTCCTTTGAGTAATTTATTAATATAAAACAGAAGCTTTAATTAATAGCAAAATGTTCTATCGAAACTTCTTGTTACCATAATATGTATTTGAAACGTTCAGTTCAGCCTGGCCTTGTTTAAATAAATAGTCGTACTACAGTTATATAGTTTATGTTCAATGACTCATACTATCATGTCAAAAGCTTTGGCTTTCTATTTTCTTTAATCAAGTAGTTTTAATCACTTTTGAAAATTTGCAAGTATGTTATCAGATTTAGCAGTATAACATTCACAACTGGTAATAGTAACAGGCCAAGGAATATGATATAAGTAGAATATTATTCTAGTGTAAAATACTTTAATCAAATTTTAAGAATGTGTTCAATAATTATTGTTATCATATGTCTCAAACCTTTGCTGTATCCAAGTTGATTCCCAGCTCTTCAGCCTGCAATAACAAATCACGTTATTACATAATACATAAAAAAGCTGTTGTTATTCATGTTCAAAAAAGAAAAAGCTGTTGATATTGCTTTGACAAAATTGATAAATATATGCAAAAAATGCAGGGTACGAGGAAGTAAAAAACAACCATAGATAAAAGCTGCTGAGATTGCTACAGCGAGAAGAGTCAATAGAAGAATGATGTTGCTAGATCTGCCCATTTTGAAAGAAAAGAAATGGAAAAAGATTAGTATGTTCTCAGTGCAAAGTGCATACCAGTTTTGAAGTACTTATAAGATCAATAACCGAGTGGCTCCAATAAACGAGAAGTTGGAACGAATTGCTAATTTATTGTCATGACATTGGATGAAGGAAGATAAAATGATCATGAAAGCAAAGGTATAATTTTAATGTTACAAGACAAGGACATTTGAAACATAGATATTACTGCCAAATCTCCTCAAAACATCTCGACTATTGCTGTCACTAAAAGACGTTTTATTCTAAATTTAACATATTTTAATGCTAGTAATAGCTATTGTGGAATAGAGAATCTTTAGATTGGAATCAGATGTGATTGATAGACCTTGTATTGTACTTGGGGATCTTAATAATGTGTTAAACCAATCTAACAAAAGTAGCTGTTTGCTTGCATCAGGATTAATGAAAATAATTTTATTTGGGTATTAATATACGTAGAGGAATAGGAGGCTGTCGACGAAAATTGATAAACTACTCACTAATTGTGACGTTCTCTAAAAATTCCCTAATATTACCACAGTTGCTTTGCATATCTTTACCAATGACCATACTCTTCTTTTGGTAAACTTACATTCCAATTTTGAATTATATTACAGGCTCTCATTTTAGATATGTTAATGATTAGTTTTTTTATAAAGGCTATTTTAACTATGTTGATGTCTCAGTTGTACCAAACTTGACTTGTACAAAACATACAATCTAAAGAATTAAATAGTGTCATATCCGTATACGCATCTAAAGTCATTTTGAGATATCAGATGTTTGCATTCACAAATTTGAACGGATACTAAATAATTACCCATCTTGCTGGACATATGAACCATCCATTCTTTAGCCCTGATGGAAAAAGCATTGTTGTAACATCTGATCTTGCTGCAGTCTTTGCTGATCCCATATCGTTGCCTCTCTTTGTGCACTCCGTTAGTCCTTATGGAGGTATCTTCCCATTTTTTTCCGGATTTCACCCTTTATCTTCATTTTTGTTAAAAGAATTCGTTTTGAATCATTTTAATTCACTCAAGAGTATTGACATTTGTAGATAGTTTTCAAAAACCACAATTAAGAGTAGATACTGCACATCATATTTTTTTTGATATAGAGGTATATTTTGAATTTGATATTTGCGAAAAAAATGTTGTAGTTTTATAAATTTTTATTTATTATTCAATAAATAAAAAATCATTTAATGGTTAGGTCACTTTTTTCTTTCTAATATTAGATATTTGATTTCTTTTGATTTCCTTGTGTTCCTTTGCCTTGTGTTTGTGTTGTTTGCTTCAGGTTGAACTTCCTCGTAGAGATGTTGATTTGAGTTGGATATTTGTGCTGTGCTTTTGATAGGTATGCCATCTTGCAATTCTACTTCTTGAAGTTGTTTTACTTGAAACTTCTCATTGTTAATGCCCTTAATTTCCATGCTTACTTCACTTTTTGCATTACGTGCTTGTCTTGTATCAAATTTATCTGGTTATGCAAGGTTTTTAGTTGAGTTTCTTTCTTGAAATCATTTTGGATTTTTATGTCTCCGATTCTCCGCCTATTGTCCTGATGTTGCACTTAGTTTCGATGGTTAGTTCTGATATTTGATACATAATTTTCTATATTTGATTTCTTACTGAGGGAACTTTAGCTGTCTGTATTAGACTGGACTGTTGGACTTTTATCATCTGTGTAAATTTGGATTGTCTTGTTATTATTTGCTTCTTTCTCTTTAACATCTTTATTATTCTAAGATTTGTTTTGATTTGGAGTTTTTTTGTCTATTTCCATGTTTCCTGGCGTATTTTCATTATTGTTACTTTGCTTTAGAACCCACACCATTTCAAACACATCATGTTTTTCTTGACGCCCAAACCAACAATAGTTTCGACATTAGGAGATGGTCATTCATATTCAGCGCCTTATGTAACAATTTGATTCATCTCATTTATTACAGAAACTTGTTCAGAAAAGTTCGTCTGAACTATCTCCACAAAGGACTCGAGCATATGATATTTTGGTCTTTCCTTCAGTATACTTGTCCATTCTTATTGGTAGTTCTATTATCGATGCGATACGACTAATGTGCACTACTGTCCAATTTTATTCCAAGTATAAATAAGTTCTTTGCAAAGAGCCATTATTACCCTCTTTTTTTTTTAGAGTAATGTTTAGATTTAGAATATACTAAATAAAGAAGTAGTTACTTGAATTAGGAAGTTGAGAAGTGAGACTATATTAAATTATCATTTGAAATTTTAATAAAAATGCATATTATTTTGTAACTCATATGCATATACACCATCGTCATTTAGTCATTGTACATGACTTCTGCTTTCGCGTGATTTGAAGTACTTAAATTATACGCGGTTTACCCACGTTATTGGAGAATCTATTTTCTAAAGTTTATCAATAAACCAAATGCCCACATAATCAAATCCAACTATGCATGAACAAAGTCCATAGTATACTTATATATTCATGGCAAAATGTACCATTTATAACATGTACTTCAGCATATGTTGTTCATATTAATGTGAACGCATGGTAAGAAAACACATTAAGTGACTGTACAAATTGTAATTTATTCCCTGCTTTTTATGAGTACCGGTTGATATTTCTTTTAGATGTACAATGTCAAGTCCAACTAGTAAGAACTCTCTTCAATGTAACGCTTGCATATTCAAAGAATTTCAAAACACAACTTGAATAATTCATGTTAACCAAACATTAATTCTGTTCGATTTCAGAATTCACTATTAGAGGATAAGATCGAAACTAGAATAATTCGTTTGATGGAGAAAAAGAAAAGCCAGCCTATATATAGTACACATTACTTTGTGTTAACCGCGTAATATTAGCTAAATTACAGGAATAAAGAGCAATTTCAACGAGGCCATGCTTAGTATATGGGCTGATGCTACAAATATACGTGTGTCAAAGCCAACAAATTTCTTAGTAGAGCCAATGGTATGTCGATGAGAACGATAACTAAATAATCTATGCAACTGACAATTTATTTCGAATCTTGCTACATAAAAACTTTAATCAGTTAAAAATATATATATATAGCACTAAAATCAATGCATACATTTTGTATACGATGGTTATAAAAATGCTAAGGTCTTTACATTTAAAACAGTTAAATCACTACCCAAACGAATTATATGATATGGTAAATTTTGAAAATAATAATAATTTTAGAGTTTCTTATTGATAAAAATAATATAAGTAATATAATTTGAATTGTACATATTATATTGTATAAAGCAATAACTTTTGCTGATATATACAAATATTGATGTACGCGTATATTACCGATGGTGCAATATCTGATTTATCGAATCTATTGAAGGAATCAACTTTATCGCCCACAAAGTTCAACCTTTCCACTATATTTATCATTTTCTATCTTTTTCTTAGATTTTATCCCAGGTAAATGTAAGGAATTTAGTTATCGGGTTGTTTACATGACTTCCCTAGAATTTATTGCCGCTAGAATCTCTATCCTCCCTACTTTCATTTTTTTTAACATCTTTACTTAGGTTTTAAATGCAATAAAATCAAAATTGTCATTTTAGACTATTTGAAACAACAAATATACCAAAATCACTTATGAAACTTTATCATAATTTACAACCAAAAAATAATAGTTCCTTCAATTCTGACTACTAAGCTACTTTTGTAGGTAATATTTGAGACTTTGAGACTGGCTACTGTTTCTTTTCTGTGATGTAGGACAAAGACAAATTTGTTTTTCCTATTTTCTCCATTTCAAACTACTTTGTGTTATGATATTTACCAATATAATTTTATTCCAAGTGGTTAGCTTGGTATATTGCTTTCTTCGGTTTTATGTTTGCCTGTTATGATTGGTATATTGCTTTCTTCAGTGATTTTTCACTTTACACCAAAAGGTTGCAGTATAAATATACTTGGCATACCAAAAATTTGCCGTATAAATCAAACTTTGGAAAAAAACAAGAAAATTTTGATATGTTTGTACTGTAATGATTGATTATGTCACTCAATAAAAACTTAGTTGTACAAGAAGTGTAATGGTTGTATGTATGAAGCATAGAAAATTAGAAATATAGATGGAGGGGTAAATATCCATTTTAATCCGTGAACATGTTTGGAAGAAGAAACGGGATGAACGGGTAAGTGTCCAATTTTGTACTTGGCATGTTGTTCAGCCAAATATTAAATGAAATCCCACATCGCGACATTAGACATCAATTTAGTAGTTCAGCTAAAAATGACAGAATAACAAAGGGCACATCCAAAATGCAACTTCAAATCAATTTGTGGGGCACCTTTGTTTTTTTTTAATTTATAGATTTGTGAAACTGAGTACTGCAGGGATCGTGATGAAGAATGGAAGGAAACAGTGGCATGCTTATAAAAGCTTACACTTTCATTAAAATGGAATTTAATTGGAATCTGCTGCTTCTTTATTCTGTAAATAAGTTCTTGTTTTTTTCTCTTTTGAGCACTGCGTTCTTCGTTCAGTTTTTATGTCCCTTAAGTATACTGCGATGCGATGCGATATTAGTATGTCCCTGTTTTTCCAAGGGCTGCACTCCTAAAAAATTTATTCCAAGTATAAGTCTCATTTGAAATTAATTATGGAAATAAATTTGTATAATACTTGTTTGCTCTGTACTTGCATAATTACGAATTAAAATTTTGTACATGTTCATTTATGCAAAAGCATGTACAAAAGACTATATTTTGGTAAAAGAGTGTTTATTATCACAATAAATTTCAGAAGGGATCTAAACTTGAAATAAGTTTTTATTGAAGACCTACAATGAAAATTTGTCCTATTTAAAACTATAGGCATCTAATCAAGTTATGCAATGTTTACTTTCGGTGTCAGTTGCTTCTTGAGTTATAACTTTTTATGTTGTATTCATGCAGCATATTGGAAGCATTAGATGCAATACTGAAGAACAGTTCACAAACACTTGCAGTCCCCATCCTCCCACTCATTCCCAGTCAAAGAAAACAAGGAAACTATCAGCACTTCCACTTTGCCTCGCTAAGCCAAGAAGACATAGCCAGGTTCTTCCTAAAAAACATATTCCTCATGCTTGGTACATTATCCAGTATAGTTAATGAATGCTTGAACCTTAATTTTTGATTTGAAAGTATTTTCTTTGAATGGAATAAAATTTCATATTTGCTACAATAATGCAATCCATTTATAGCAAGACCTAAGCAGTGTTGGCATATTGCAGGAAATGTTGGAGAAAATACCTAAAGACACTATCATGGAGGCGCTAAAAGTATTGCTTGGTACATTGTCCGAGTTGGTTGATATACCTAAAGCCACTATTTGATGCGCCTCAAAATGATCATTATACATTATCTGAGTTGGTTGATGGTGGTTTTGTAGTTTGGTTGGAGTGTCGTATTCGTTGTTTGTAAGCTTCTAGATATGTTGTAGTAGTGAAATTTGAAGTTGTCACAATGAACTTTGTAGAATTTGATATGTACAATTTCGTACGTTTGATGTTTTTTTATAATTTTATGATATGTTAGTTTTGAAATTTAGTTTCGCGTTTTCTATTGTTATAAATTTCCTATAGATATAGTTAAATGAAATACTATTAGATGCTGAATAAGATATGGTTCAACTATACCAAATTTGCAACACTTATAAGTGTTGGTAATTTTGCTATTTACCCATGTGTGCAAAGAATTCCCAACGGTTATAACCGTTGGAAATTAAAAAATTCCCAACGGTTATAACCGTTGGGAATATGAAAATAGTCGTATGTTATAACTGTAATTCCCAACGGTTATAACCGTTGGGAATATGAAAATAGTCGTATGTTATAACTGTAATTCCCAACGGTTATAACCGTTGGAAAGGAAAAAAAGTTCCCAACGGTTATAACCGTTACAAAATATGTTAAAAAATTATAACGCACCTGTTACCAACGGTTATAACTATTGGGAATTTGATTACCATTGGTTATAACCGTTACAACAGGACAATTCTAGTGTTGTGTGTGAATGTTAATATTCGAATTGTTCGATATTAATCACCGACTGAATTTACACCTATGAGTCGCATAATTGTAATGTTAAATACTCCAAAATACCACATGATTTAATTAACTTATAATTGTTATAAATTAATTAATATTTGTGAAAGTTGTAGACTTGGATGATATCCAAGAAACTGAAATGGAGGCTGAACAAGTGGGAGAACCAAATTTACTAATATACGAAAGCACACAGCATATTAGGTTTAACAAGGAATCTGGCACACTAGAGAGATACTATGGTTTTCTCATGGATGGCGAAAAAGAGTACCGCATATTAGAAGATGACACTCCTATATCATTACAACAAGCACTGTAGAATAAAGACTCGGCATTTTGGCTTGGAGCTATGAAATCCAAAATGGATTCCATGTATGAAAACAAAGCATGAACTTTGGCTAACATACTCAAAGGGATAGAACCCATCGGCTACAAATGGATTTTTAATATGAAGCTAAATGCAAATGGATAAGTGGATACTTACAAAGCAAGGTAGTTGCGAAAGGATTTCATCAAATTCAAGGTGTTGATTATCACGAAACGAAACATTTTCGCCCATAGCAATGCTTAAGTCTATTTGGAAATGCTATCTATTGTTGCACTCTATGACTATGAAATATGGCAAATGGACGTGAAAATGGCATTTCTAAATGGTGATTTAGAAGAGATCATTTACATGTCGTAGGCCGATGGTTTCGAGGTCAATGAGAGTGATGGCAGGGCTTGCAAGTTGTTAAGATCATATATGGTCTTAAACAAGCTTCAAGAAGTTAGAATAATTGTTTTGATAAAGTAATCAAATATTTTGGTTTTTATTAGCATATATCGAAAAGAACAAAGAAGTGTTATAGCATTATTAGTTTTAAACGTCGATAATTTATTACCGATTGGCAACAACATTGCATTATTGTAATCTGTAAAAGCTTGGTTATCAGAGAATTTCTCTATGAAGGATTAGGGAGAACTGGCCTATATACTAGGTATAAAGATCTATAGAGATAAATTTAAGAAGCTGTTGGGATTATCTCAGTCCTTTACATAGATACCATACTAAAAAGGTTGAATATGAAGAATTCCAACCGCGGAAATGTTTCAACGCAATTTGAAATCGTCTTTTCTAAGAAGGTTGCTCCTCATACTGGTGAGGAGAAAGAGCATATGAAGAGGATACTATATGCATCAATAATCAGTTTCATAACATACGCCATGCTATGTACAAGACCGCATGTGGCTTGTAACAACCCGCATTTTTGGCGAATAGATATTTCAATAATTAATTTAAATGTTGAATCGCTAACTAATTGAAAGTTCCAAAATCTGATTTTTTTCTTCTTCTGCATACTGTCGAATTAAGACTCGAAACGGCTTTTCTTGAGTTAGAATCGATGTTGTGGATTAATATGAGTATAAACATCGTTATATCTTGGGTCACGACATTTTTATGATTTACGTACTATTATACATATTTTGTAAAAATACGAGTGTAGTCGAGTCCAATGCGATCTCGACTGACATATTGGGTTTCTAGGATGAGGACGTCATTGCAAGATGAATGGTTGAGAATTTCAAGAATTGAATGGTTCGAGAATTTCAAGAATTGAATAATTCGATGGGCAGAACTGCCTTGAAATGCATAAAATTACCATTTTAGACACTATCTTGGATAGTAATGAAATTTATCCCATTGGAACTGGAAAAATAAGATGATGTGTGCCGACAAGTATCGTGGCGATTCGATGTGCCATGTGATCGTATGCGCTCGAAAAATGTGGTGATTTATTTGAAGAATTAAATATAAAATATAATATATTATATAAGCACATCCCACTGAGATATTTTATTTCCCTGTCTCTTTCTTCATTATCCTCCTCATGCAGTAAGCATAGAAGGCCACTGCTCCTTTGAATTACATCTGGAGTTTTGGGCATCGATAGAGACCGATGTTGGATCCGTTGGACCGAGCGAAGAGAGAGCGTTGAATCATCAACATCGTTAGTGGGTGCGGCATTAGCTGCCACTAGCACTTAGATTTGGTGGAGCTAGAGGAGGCGATAGGCGAAATAAGTAGCATGATTATGTTTGTCATGGCGATGTGCACCTATCCACTCAAACCTCTTGAATTCCGATCGTTCTATGCTAAGTGCGACATTTCTAGGCAAGCAGAGGAGGCACCAGGTCGCATTCTAGGATGAGGGGCCAGAATTTTCTAAGTTGTGACCTTACAGAGTACATGCGAAGAGAAGCACGTTGGTGTAGACGGTTCGACATTTTGTGGGTTAGAGCTCGATTTAGGGAGGAGAGTAGTTGCGGACTTTTTTGGGTGTTGTGCACGTTTGTGTCAGGATACATTGGGGGAGAAATGGATTAACTTAATTAAGGTAATTAATCAAGTTAATTATTCTATTTAATCATGTTCATATTTAATTAGTATCATATGCTTATGAGGTCTTATCAAGACGCGGTTTTCACCGTTGGACTCGTAGAGAGATTATCTATGGTATGGTAGAGTTTTGAACTAGATCCAAACACTTGAGAAATTACAGTTTAAGTGAGCCGAATTACAATTCATAACCCCTTTTTGAACCTTTGGTTTTACTTTTAAAACCCTTTAGAGATGATATACATATGTATAGTAATATTATTTATAAAACTAGATATTTAATAAAACACTTTAAGAGATAATATTACATAAGAGTTTTATACTTTAATAAAATAATCAACTAATGTTCTAAAAACTATATATACTTAAAAATGATTTTATAAAACTTTAAAATACTTATAATAGGTTTTAAAACATTTACTCAAAATATTACTTGAAAATAATAAGTTTATAAAATCTTTTAAAACTTGAAAAAACAGGTTTTCCTTATAGTTTAAAGTAAAATCTCTTCTTTAAAATTCATAATTAATTCTTAAAAATTCATAAATATCCCAAACCACCTTTAAAATACTCTAATATAAGTTAGTAAATACTTGTAAAAAAGAATGAAATAAAATACTGAAATTTAAATATCTTTTCAAACCTTTAAAATTCAAAAATCAAGGCTAAACGGAGCAATTTTGCACAAGTGAAGTTTTGACCACTTTTTGAAACTTTACTTAACTTTTTACTATCCAAATTTTTATGGAAGCAAGCATACATACAAAACATCATAAATATGATGAGAAACCCTTAAGGATCTCTCTACAAAATTCCATAGAAATCACCAAAAACAAGGTAATTTCTAAGTGCATCCATAGCGACTGTCACTATATGTGCCCTTTCAAATCCAAATCAATCTAACCTAAAATTCAAATATAACCTATGTGCTTTGTTTCAAGACCTTTCTACAAGCCATACAAGTCTATTCAAGTCCGTTCATATGGATTATATATGCCATTTGCTTTCAAAGCAAGAATCAAAACTAATATTTCAACATATGTCAACATCAATTCAAACAATATATACACCATAAACACAAGTATATATGCTCTATATTTTCATTCAAGATGGTGATTTAGCTCACCTTTAACCAAACAAACAAGTCAGCCCAAGAAACCCAAGTCCAACCTCACCTTAAAACCACATTTCCTTCCTTCCTTCCTTGCTTTGCACTTGATTTTCCAAGGCAATTATGCCTTAATAGCTCACTGCCTACGGGGATGGAGGGTGAATGGCTCCTCTTATTTAAGATCTAACTTGGTAGAAGGTGTTGTAATGTTTTCCCAAAGTTCCACTTCAAATTAGAGTTGATTTGGATGAGTTTTGAATTTATTTTTTTTCGAAAATTTAAGAAGAAGAAGATATGAATGAGAGCATGTTTTAGCTTTGTGAATTTGTGACTTATTACGAACGGTGTGCCCATCCTTATATAGGATTCAAATGGTGCTCCTTAGCCTTGTTCTCACCCTCCTCTCATGTCATGGAAGGCTCACCCACCCACCCCACCCCACTTGCCCCATCACTTCTTCTTTACACCTCTTTCTTTTAGCAAAAGCCCACTTTGCCCCTTGCATTTTAATATTTCTTATTCATTAGAAACTTCTAGAAAATTTCATTTTCTTTATGAATCAAAGTGATTTAATTGGCTCCTAATATGTTCATTTGATCATTAGGCAAGTGCACAAGAGTTCGAAGACTTACATCGATCAAAATGTTGTTTATCAATAAACCGATTTTCGATTATATTATTGCTTTTTCTTCGAAGAATATATTTTTGTAAACAAACTTCAAAAAAAAGTTTACCATTATTAGTTATTATTTGAAAGAAGGTTAACAAGGTTATTATATCAATTTAATAACATTTAATCCATGATTCAAATATTTGAATAATTCAGATATTTAATCACGATGTGTTTAAAATTTCGGATCGTTACACTTTCAAACTTAGTGAAATTCTTTTAAATTGATTTAAAGGATTTTGATATACTTGAACTTTTTTTCACAGTTTCTTACACCTAATTATAAAGTAAAATGATTGTTTTCAGTTTGTTAATTTATTTCTTTGCATCAAACTTATCATTTTCGAAGTGTAATTGAAAAATAAATTATGATTTTTTTGTTGAGAATGGTACGTAGTCTTGCAAATTTGGATAAATGTTTAAAGTCTTCTAAATTATGTATAAGGATAGTAAAAATGCCTTTTACATTTTATAACTATTTAAATAAATGCTCAAGAAGCAATTTTATCTTTTGGTTATTATACATAGGAGATGGTAGTCAATTCCGGACTTCAAAGGTTTCCAAAGATATTTGAATCATTTTTATTTTAAAGTAGTACGTCAAAATTGATGATAAGTAGCATTTGATAAAGAGCTTATTAAATTCCTTGAAATTATTTTAAACCGATTTTATAATGGATTTTGATGTATTTGAATATGCACTTTTGTTTTTTACAACCTCTTGCTCTCGATATTAAAAATATAAAAAGCTAATTTTAGTTTGTTTAATTTATTCCTTTATGATAAAATAAGGAATATTGAAATAATTATCGACAACAATAAGTTTTGAACTTTATAATTGAGTACAGAATCATATGACTTCCAATAAATGTTAGAAAATTTTAATGGTAGCAAGAATCCCTTTTCCCTTGTTAGGTTCATGTTGGATATGATTTATAACTACCTAAATAAATGCCAAAGAAGCACTTTATCATATTTTGGTTATTTATTTTGGGGTTGTAGTAAATTAAGATTGAGGACTTTTAAAGCATTTTTAAATCAAAAGTTTTTAAAGTAGTTGACACAATTTGAATTATGAAATAGTTTGTCGGAGTTGATAAGAATTTTGTTGCACTTGGTAAAGAGTTTGTTCGATATTGACAATCTTTTGAGCTGATTTTTAACCCTAAAACTTGATAAGAAATGCCGCCTATTTAGGTATGAATACTATAAAACATATGGATGGATAACATCTAATTGAACAACAAATTTATTTGCTATTTTTCAAAAAATACTTCGTAATTTATAGAGAATTTAATTTTTATACTTTGACTTGACATCCAGTGACATAATTGTATTTGTATTACTTTAAATAGAGACATTGTCTTTCTTAAATGAATTTGAAGTTTGAATCTTAAATTTGAAGGAGTATAAACAACACATGCTTTGCTCATGAAATGCAAATAATTGTTACAAACAACACGCTCTTTGCACGTGTAGAGCAAAAAAAACTAATACAATCGACACATGATCCGCACGTTAATGGAAAATATTATACTGCGAAATTCAAATGTTTAGATGTTAATTGTTGATATCACATCATCAATTCAATAAATATGTTATGCATGTGTGCACAAAATATAGTTTTGAGAAAAGAATATGTCATAAAGTCAAATGATCAAGAATTATTTTGCATGTTGTATTGACCAATTTAATTTGGAAAAAAGCATTATATAAATATTATAAATGATTTTGACAGTATTATTATTATTCTTATATATAAATTTTCATTTTCTTAATACAAAACATAGTTAGTAACATCAAAATATGTAAAAGTGAAATAAGTCAAAACTTTTTTCGAGTTATTTTGATTATAATTTAGAATTGTATAAGAATTCAATACTAAGAAAATACCTCTTCCTAATGAAAATTGACATATAAAGCTCATTCGTTAAATCCAACAAAATGCTAAAATATTTAAGTACATACTGTGATATAATAATTAAAATCGCTTTTTTTCAGTAGTTAAAACTAATTATTATTTATTTTGTAAAATAATTGTATAAAAAACGTGTAGAACAAAATAGCTACAAATTATTTAATTTATATAGCCATTATTCAATTACAATAGTAAGAAAATTGTACATTTATAATTCGTAATGTTTATAAGGTGACTTGTAAAGAAGGATAAACCATTTTACAATAAACATCCAAATTTCAAAATCCAATTTTTTATATGAAATATTTGGTTAAAACTAGTCTAATAAATGATATGCCATGTTTGAAGTGACTTTCAACCTCTGTTTTCAAAAATAAATAAATAAATTTAAGGGGCTTGAACACTAGGATCCTATTTCCGATGTTATTATAAAAAATGTCCATATAGCAATGAATATGTAAATTAGGTCTCTATTTTTCTAAATCAAAAAGCGCAAACTAGCTTGTAATTTTCAAACAAAAAGTGCAAGTTAATTTGCGCATTTCAAGAAGTTTTTCAAAAATTGAAAAATCAAATTTATTTATTCGTAAATAATAATCATTATTATTTAAGTATAATTTTAGTAAATAACTATAGTTTTTCACCATTATTGAATTTTATAGAATTGTTTTTTTTCCAAAAATTGCAAGTTACCTTGCATTATTTATTTTTTAAAAATAGGTAACTAACTTACATATTCATTTCTGCTAGGACTATTCTTATAACAACATTAAAGCATACACCTATAGCTTTTTTCTTATTAATTAAAACTTTGAAAATTTAAAAATTTTAAAAAAAATCAAGAAAAAATAATTAACTACAAATAGCTACCAATAAGGGAATAATTACCCATAAAGATGGAGAGTAAATAAGTATAATGTAAAATGTAAAATAAAGCCGCGAAAATATATATCTTAAAAGAGGAACATACACTAAGAGTGTAAAAACAATTGACAACACAACAAACAAATATATATTTCTTGCCAAAGCAAGTAATCGTACTCCTTACCATATTTATGTACCAACATTGTAACAAAAACTAAAGACCAGGATTCAAACTCATGATTGATAAACATTTCATATATGAATATTTTCAACAATATGTGTTTGCACCGCAAACAACTATTTTAGAACCATTATTAACATAATGGAAAAAAATTTCAATGAGCTGGTTTGCCCGAGAGGTTAAGGGGGAAGACTTAAGATCTTCTGCACATAAGTGCGCATGGGTTCGAACCCCATAGCCAGCATAAAATAACTAAATTTTAGAACTATCTAAATAGATATTTAAGAAACAAAGTTAACATGTTTTAGTTACTTATATCTAGTCGATTAGGAATTTAAAGCTTTTAAAAGAATTTTAAATTTTTGACAGTTTGTCGGAGTTGATAAGCATTGTGTTAGATAATTTTAATGTTATTTTGAACATACCTTTTTGTTCTCTAATTTCTTGTTCTAAAAAATGATACCTTTAAAGGTTTTAATAATTATGGATTATTTTGATACTGAAAGATTCTTAAGAAACAAAGTTAACATGTTTTAGTTACTTATACCTAGTCGAATAGGAATTTAAATCTTTTAAAAGAATTTTAGATTTTTGACAGTTTGTCGGAGTTGATAAGCATTGTGTTAGATAATTTTAATGTTATTTTGAACATACCGTTTTGTTCTCTAATTTCTTGCTCTAAAAAATGATACCTTTAAAGTTTAAATAATTATGGATTATTTTGATATTGAAGAATTTGTCATAGTTATTAAGAATTGTATTGCATTAGATAAAAAAACATGTCAAATTTTATTTCAAAAGTTTTTTTAACAAAGGATTTTGACGCAAACAAAGGTTTGAACATACTTTCCCTTAAAATTTCTTACCCTGAGCAACAAATATAGAAATTGACTTCAATTTGTTTAATTTATTTATATCAAAAAAAAAAAAAAAAAGTAAACTCTATTAAAAAGTTGATTTTTCATTTTTGAATAATACATAATTTTACTTCGAATAAAAGTTTGAAATTTTCTATATTAAATAAATGTACAAGAAGAAATTTATCATGTTTTGGTTATCTATACTTAAAGGGAGATAGTAGATTAAGAATTTAAAGGTTTTAAAAGAATTTTAAAATGTTAAACAGCGTTTGCTTTGAAAACGAGTTTCGTGTTTTTCAATTTCAACGTGTATATTTTAAAATGCATAAAAGATGAGAAAGGGTGGAAAATGTGGATTTAGAAAATGGTTTCAAATTTCGTTTTCGTTGCCATTCCGGTCATTGCAAAAATTCAAATTTCTAGTTCCGTTGCAGAAAGTCTATGCTTTAATTCTTGTTTGCAAATTCCGGTATTTATTTCTATATAAATACATTAATAATTCAATACTAACGCAATTTAATATTGTATTCTTGGAAATACCTATAAGGTATATGGTAAGAACCAAACTCATTAACAGTTAATCTACATGTTTATTTTCTGCAAATTAATAACCCAATCTCATTAACATAATAATTTTATCTAAATTAACAATCAAACCCTTCTACGCTAATTATTTTTAATCCAACACCATAAGAACCTGGCCCAATCAAAACATAAAATAAAATAGCAAAACTCCCAAATTATTCATGTGTTCACCAATTTACTTTTATATACTTTCTCATTTTTTTCTTTCTTGAAAATTGAAATCCAAATGACGAAGTTGAGCCCTAGCTTCTTCGAAAATTCAAATTCGAATAGCAGCAGCAGCAACAACAACAACAACAACAAAATCAAGAAGAAGTAGCTTTCTGGTCACCCTGATAACTGTGAGGCTCATCAAAGAGATTGCAGTTGAAATTTGATGATTGTAGATGAAAATTCGAAGAAAACCAAACATCTAATTATCTTTTTTCTTTTTTTTCTTTTTTGTGTTTTAGGATGATTTTATGACTTAGATGGTTGAAATTTGCTATAATTTGAGGCAACGAATTATTTTATTTTTTTTGTATAATATTCCCAACAAAATGGAATTTTTTATGAATTCCAATCCAAATCATGTCGAAACCAGATCAGAACAGCCGAAATTCCGTTGTGCTAATGGAATTTAAAACCATGGTTTTAACATATAAAATAAAGAATAACTTTTTCTTGTTTTTCGTATTTTGTGAAATATTAAAAGTTATCTTCTCTATTATCCTCCTTTCGTTTATCGGAATGACTAGGACTTTTCAACTCCTCCACGCCATTTGATATACATGTTGAAAACACAAAACCCTAATCTTTTTTTTTTTAAGCCATACACTATCTTAGGTTTTGAAAGAGTTCATGGAATTTGATAAGAATTGTGTTGCTTCAGATGGAAACCTTTTTGGTACTGTCATAAAAATGAGAAGAAAGAGGCTAGGGTTCCGATCCCACCTTAGCATACTATTAAATTTCAATGCATGTTACTTCAGAGTACAAAGGAGTGCTTTTTTCAACAAGGTAATGGGAATTTTCATTGCCAAATTAAAAGGCACAAAAGAATGTGAGAACAGTGGTGACCAATTTTAAGGGGAATGTAGATCCTACTGCAATTGTTGACTGGCTGTGCAGTTAAAGAGTATTTGGAATGGTACGACATGAATGACGAGAGCGAAGAGTAAGTTTTGCCAAATTGAAGATGGTGGGGTTAGCTAAAATATGGCGGACATAAATAAACATCACCTTTGCATATGAGTTTCTAGATTCACTGGTTGTAGTGTAAACTAGATGCATCGGATATCCAATCATGCTAGCAGCTCTGCTGATTGCATCAATATCACATAATTCCAAGTCCAACTGAAACACTTTTACCCAAATTGGAATGTCATTTAGGCCACGTTTGAAATGTCATTTAGGCCATGTTTATTTCGAAAGATTAAGGGGTCGTTTGGTTTATTTTGTATTTTATGTTTTGAGTTTTCAACATTAATTACAAAATATGAGAAGAATGAAGGGAGATCGGAAGGGATGAACGGAAGATTGGAGGGGAGCACGAAGTGGATGGAGGAACGACGGAAGGATGAATTGTTGCTCGTGCTTCCGTTTTTTTCAAAACAGAAAAAATGAAAAAAAATTGTTTTTTATTTTGTGTGTTAAATTCGTTTTCTAAAATGGTCATTTTTCAAAATATACATGCGTCGTACGTATTTTTGTATGGACGAAAACTCAAAACTAAAAACGGTAAACCAAACATAGCCTAAACTTTTAGGATCATTGATTATGGATTTTTCTAATCTTTGAAATTTTTTTTTTTGAAGTATTGAATGTTTGGACTTTTAATCGTAAATTTTTTGGAAATCTTAGTTGAAACAAGTAATTTTCAAAAATTTAATTATAGAAATTCGAATTTAAAAGCTTCATCTTTCAAATTTAGAATTCTCAAAAACATAGATTTTAAAAGTGTACTGAATTTTGAAAATTTGATATATTTTCTTTTAATTTGAAATTTCAAATATTAATACTAAAATTTCGAATTGGCATTAGATTTATATATTTTAACACGGATATAAAATGAATAATTTACCGATCAAGGTTCAGAAATAATAATAAACAACAATAAAAATTCTAAATGTTTTTTGTTTGAATAGATGGTTTAATACAGAAAATTGATTAAAAACAAACAACAAAAAGATTCTAATTTAGCTATCAAAAGTTTTGTTAATAACTTCTTAATAAAAACAAACACTTCCGTTAAATAAATTCACGTTTAACCTTGATGTCTGGCTTCCATTTCTTTTTTGAACATGGTTCATTTTTGACAACAAGTGTTGATCTCGAAAATTAAACTTGTGACATAATCTCGTAGTCTAAACCACCAACCAGCTGAGAACTTTGTTGCTTCCATTTCTTAATTACATTGATCCATGAATCAAAAGTGTAAGATCCGTTCTTTGAAACTTTCTCAATCATCCTTGGATTCAAATTTCAAAGTGTAGAACAAATTTCACTTGAATATAACCGAAAATGACTTTATAATTCTTCTCCCAAAAACTCCGTTACCGTTTTATTGTTCAAAAAGCGAAATGATTCTAATTTTGTTGATATTTTAAAACAAGATTATATGGGTATAGAAAGGATTTTCAATTCGGTACATACATAAATTTATTTAATGAGTAATACATGAACTCATGCATGAATCTAATCATTCATACTTGAAAGTACTTAATAAATACATGAATATCACAGAAGCTTCACGAACCTTCTAATAAATTTGGTTTACACTACTAACAACAATCTAACTTTAAATACAGTAACTAGTTTTACATGAACATTCGATTATGGCGGATTGCTCGTTGTATGAGTTGTGTGTATCTTAGACACCAAAGGAGCACGAAAAGCAAATACACTGCAGAAGAGACATACGAAAGGGACACCGAAAAAGGGATGGAAGTGGTACCAACGTCAGAAGTGTCTGAACCATTTGAGTCAACCACTCATTTTTTAATGGTTGGCTCGCACGGTGCATTTGGTGACGTCAAAACCATCCAATATGACTCGAATGTCGAATGTGAAAGGCGAACAAAATTCCCACAAAGCGCACCCTTAGGCTCAGCCTGGACCTACAAACAGGTTTTAAAAATGAATTGTAAATCCCAATTTGAACTGGGAAACCGATGGTCAGCTAAAATTATGCTATCAAGTAATCATACAACAAAACTACAAGAATAGCTTTTCGAATTCATTTTCATCTGGTATAAAATTCATAAGGTCTTCAATATCTCTTGTATAAAACATCACAAACAACACAATGAAACCAGAATCTCCAAAGCGTAATTGCCTTGACAAATCTTTCATGATGAACCAACATGCATAATCTAAGTACCTTTGTCAACAGCAATCCATACATCTAACTAGTCCATTTTCATTACAAGCACCACAATGCCGAAATATGGACCTCTTCTCCAAGTAAATCTTGCGACTTCCATCACAAATTCTACACAAAATAAAGCGCATTCCACCGCAAGTTTCACAAACACCATTATCCTTCAAACTTGGCACTCCTTCAATAATCTTCTTCAGTTCGCCACTCTCATTCAATGCTTGCACTTCTTCAAAACCACCCACGTACCTCCCTCCTATGAATACCTGCGGCAAAGTCAAATTCTTCACCTTCAGAATTCCCTTCAGCTCGGTCAAGAAGCTACCATCCATGCTCAAATCTCTTTCATCTATCATCACACGGTAACCGTTTAAAATTGATCTAACAGCCCTGCATTCTTGGAATGTTTTACGGACGATCCTCAGACTTGTGTAGTAAAGAACGATTTTTTTCTCCGTCGGCGCCGGCGCTTTCCAGCGACGGAGGAAGCCGGAAACGGTGCGAGTTCGGTGGAGAACGGGGGAACCATCAGACGGAGGAGCGACGATGTCGACGAGGGATCCGAAGTCCTTGGAAGAGAAGGTTGGGGTTGAGGGGACGGGAAGTGAGTGGTCTTTGACGGCGGAGAAGGAGGCTGCGCCGCCGAAGGAGAAACGTCGCAATTTCTTAAGCATTAGGGTTCGGAGAAAATGGTGGGGAATCGGAATTGGGGTTTATATTATCATGAATGTACATTTATAGAGGAAGGAGGAATGTTTCGGAAAGAAATAAGTTTACAGGATTAAAATTCAAACAAAAATTAATGAAATATCGAAGGACTTTAATTGAGAATCTTTCCTGGAACCTAACTTGGCATGTGATTATTATTTTTCTATAGTGGTAATATGATTCATTCAATTGGGAGGCCTGACTCCTCCCCCCACACCCGATCAAAGTTCACGAATCAAATTAAATGATTTTCTTCTCATTTATAATCTTTCCTCTCTAACTCTGCAACTCTTCTTTTTTTCGTCTCAAAATAAAATAATAATAATAATAATAAACTTGATTTTTCGCAAAAACTTTTACAAATTGCAAACACTTAGACCCCAATTGGTTTGTCATTTTTAGTTGTGTTTTCGTCTAAACAAAAAAAACACAGTGCGTGTATTTTTTAAAAACAACCAATTTGAAAAATGAAGTTTGTTAGGTATGGCTCGCATTGCGTGGGTTGAACGTTAAGTCCCACATCGTAAGAAATATGACGCATAACGTAGTATATATGTAGGATTGGTGCCACGTAACAAATGAAATTCCTTTTGTTACAAGCAAGTGTTGCCAAGACCATGTATGTGCCCGTTCCGGAAGGCGATAGAGGGATGTTCAATCGGGACGCTGACACATCGGAAGCTTCATTAGGTTGCGCCGATATGGATCAGTGAAGCGCGCGTTCATCTGGACGCGTTAGAGTGCCGAAACACAGCATATCTAATTCTACAAAGAATAGAGTTTACAAGCGAAGCTTGGTTGCCCTACCAATTATGGAGTCTCTAGATTTGATGGAAAGGGAGATTTTGGCATATGGAAGATGAAGATGGAAGCGGTCTTGAAGAAAGAGAGGACTTTTAAGGTTGTCTCAGATCTAGACAAATTGAAGAAATTAGCACCTGAAGAGATTGAGGAATTGGAAGAGGGTGCTCTTACTACCATCCAACTTAGCTTTTCTTATGAAATACTTAGAGAGTTTTCTCATGTGAAAACTACTAAGGAATTATGGGATGCTCTTCAGAAAAAGTTCTACGACAAGTCTCTCACCAACCGCATCATCCTACAACAACAACTTTACTCGTTCAAGATGAAGCTTGGAACCGATATATTAGCTCACGTGGATGCCCTAAACACACTTGTTATGAATCTTCGAGCAGCTGAAGTAAAAATTGAGGATGAAGCGCAAGCTGTCATTCTTTTATGTTCTTTGCCAGCGGAGTATGACACTTTTGTTAACTCTATGATCTATGGGCGCTCTTCTATTTGCCTGGAGGATGTGAAGACAAATTTGCATAACGAGATGTTGAGGGAAAAATTAGCAAACATGAGCATGGAGAATGTTTCCGAAGGTTTTATTGTGCAAAGGGGAAGAAGTAAGAGTAGACCCAAATATGGTGGATATAGAGCCAAGTAAAGATCTCAGTCAAGCGAAGCTCTGAAGGGGGTTTGTCATTATTGTAGGAAACCTGGACATTATATTGCAATTTGCCCCAAGTTGGAGAATAAAAACAAAGCCGTTACCCAAAAGGCTTCAGCTACTTTAGCGGAAACATCAGATTCAGAGAGTGATCCTGGCATTTTTACAGCTTCTGCCTCTTCTATGAAGAGTACTATATGGATTATTGACTCTGGAGCATCCTATCATATGACACCTGATAGACACTCTTTTTCCACTTATCGTCAGTTTGATGGAGGAGAGGTTCTCATGGGAAATAATGCTACTTGTCACATGATTGGTATTGGAACGGTGAAGATCAGGATGTTTGATGGTGTTGTTCGTACTTTGTGTGATGTTAGGCATGTATCTGATTTGAGGCGTAGTTTGATCTCCGTTGGAGCATTGTGCAATCTTGGCTTGAAGTGTGTAATGAAAAAAGATTCATTGAAAATTACAAATGGCTCATTGATAGTGATGAAAAGGGTAAAAGTTGGAAATCTATATTTGCTTAAGGGTATCATTGTTGTTGCAGAGTCTTCTTTGGTTGTTCATTCTGTTGATTCCGATTCTACCAAATTGTGGCTTTTCTTATGGGACACTTTGGAGAGCATAGTTTGGAAGTATTGAGAAAGCGAGGTTTGGTTGACGGTATTCATCATTCAAAACTTGCTTTTGTGAAGGATGCGTACTTGGAAAGCAGACGAAGGTTTCTTTTGGCATTGTAAAGCATAAGTCTAAAGATGTTTTAGAGTATGTTCACACTGATGTTTGGGGCCCCGCACCATGCCTATCTTTTGGAGGAGCTAGCTATTTTGTTTCATTTGTTGATGATTTTTCTAGAAAGGTATAGGTTTACTTTATGAAGTCCAAGGATGAAACTTTTAATAGGTTTCAAAGTTGGAAATCTCTTGTTGAGAAGCAGTCTGGAAAGAAAGTAAAGCTTCATCGTTCAGATAATGGTGGTGAATTCACTTCTCAACAATTCACCAAATTTTGCGAGTCCGGGGGAATCAAAAGGCACCACACCACCCCAAGCGACCCTCACTCAAACGGAGTTGCAGAGAGGATGAATTGGACTTTGTTAGAAAGAACTCGTTGCTTATGTCTGACTGCTAGATTAAAGAAGAGATTTTGGGCAGAAGCATTATCTACGGCGGTTTTCCTCATCAACCGTACACCTTCTACCGTCATAGATATGAAGGTTCTTGAAGAAGTATCACTACTAGAAAAGTTGTTTTTTATAACGCCAATAGATAATGGCTTATTTCATAGTGTTATTGGTTGTTTTAACTTGCTTTATTTAAAGAATGGATCAGCTATATAATGCTTTAAAAGAGCGGGCTCCCCAAATTATTTTGATGGACGCCTATTCCTTAAATTATTTCCATCTTCCTTCTTTCTCCAATATTTTCCCTCTTCCCCGTTCCTGAGATTATTTCCTCAAATCCTAGATCACAAAATTTCCTCCTTAACACCGCCTCCGCCCCTAACTCATCCTACCTGCCTCGTGTTGCCGATCTCAGCTTGCCTCAAGCACTTTGCTTATCGACAAAAGGGACCATCTTTTCCTTTCATTGAAAAAGAAACGATTTCTTTATTTAAAATTCCATTTCATAATCCAGAATTACACTCCTATATAGAACTGAATCTAATGCCTGTCTAAGTTGACTCACTACCTTCGAAGATGCCATCAACTACTAAGAAGTCTAGACTAAACTCAATAACTAGGGTTTTGCAATTGTATGATTCGAATTATCTGTAAGTCACGATTTACTCATAATCGAAGTCTGGACATCATCGCTTGACATATCGGATGTTGCTCCTTGACTAGATGATAAACTCGATATTGTCATATTACATCATTAAGATTAGGGTCTGTCTTGGAATCTGAAATTGTGTGCCTAAAAGTTGAAATGCCATTATGCTATTTGTGTCACCTAGACTGGATGCGTCTGCTACTCTGTGTTTGGATTCATGGAGATTGCAGCATCGGAGGCTGGGTGTGTGATTGTAGTGATGCTTTGTTTTCTCTGGTCTGGTATGTTCATTTGTGTAACATTGGCTATATGGATGAGAATGAAAGCGGTGTCGTCCGAGAAAGAGAAGTTCACACTGTCTACCGCTCTCACTATTCTGGGTCAGACCTTCTCCTCAAACAGTAATGTCAATTCGGATTTATCCAGAGCGACTTACAAGGAATATGTTGTCCTTGGATTGGCTTCTCCATAGTAGATACTATTGTCAAATGAAACCAGCATAAAAAACTCTTACAAATCAAGAAAGCATAAGCAGCAACGACAGTGAAAAAAGAAAAGCCCTTACTATTAATGCTGGTACTAGCTCAAATCCGATTCCTAGTCAAGTATATAACATTTTCCATGAGTAGCTTGTAATTCTACGTCAAGAGTAATTTTCCATGAGTAAAATTTTTCTGGGAAACATTAACAGGCAGGGAGCATTTATTATTTTACGATCAGCTGAAAAATCTAAAAGGTGCTGCACTTATGCAAGTAATGCATATTCACTATTATTCACCATTATTTGTAGCTTTTATTTCATAGGAAAGAAATACTTATTATGATAAAATTCTAAGTTTAGAACATACTAAAAAGAATAATCTATAATGCACCGTCATATTCTTTACTTTTTCACTCTGAAATCCTTCTCACAACCAATCTGCTAGTCTTATGCCTTCCATTTCCTTATCCTTAAATGACATTAAATTGTTGTTTTGCTGCAAAGAATGACAGAAACTACAATTATTAACTTCTACATTCACCAAAACTATTAAAATGATCCTGTGCTGTTGTAAGTATGTTTTATGTTAACTATCTGGTCATTAAAATTTTAGAGATCTTTGAATAATTTTGGTGTATGCATTTACTAAACTTTCTTATACATTATTTTTTTGTTGTATGTTTTTACCATTTGTTGTTTGTACTTAGTTTTTATTCAAAAGTGGAAGATACATTTGAATACTTTTACAACGAAAGTTTTTGGGTATTTCAAGCATTATTATACCTTTTGTTACTATGGCGGATGATAATAGTATGGAAAAGATGAAGATGCTTTGTGATTTTAGTATCCTTCAATCTCTTTCCACAGTTAATTGTTTTTGTCGTGGCTATACTAAATATCTAAGCACTTACCGAAGCCAACTAAATATCTAATAAAATTAAACTATAAAACTAGGAGTAACTTTAAGACCATATAATTAACTCATGTCATTATCAAAGCGGATATCACCCAGTATAGTAATCCTATAGCTTACTACATAGTCATGGCAATCAAAAAAGTTTAAAGGAAAAATTGTAAGAACCAATGGAAAAATCAAAGAGAAACTTTTCTTTATTAGTTATTAGTATATTGATCCTTTGGCATCAATAACTTGACCTTTTTAGGAATTTTTTTATCTAGGAGATCAAATCTTTTGGCAATCAGTTTCCTTAACATTCTGAAATGCGCAAATAACTTGATCACTATTTCAGTCACCAGTCATGATTAGTGAACAACTTAAAACTATGTATCATTTGAAGTTAAAATATATCAGCAAAAGGATAAAATAGGAGACATACATAGATTCAGTTGTAGTAGTAGTAGTTGTTTGCATAACTTATTTTCAGTCTGCAAGACGGTCATTATTTTTGAACATGTCACCTACTATGAAAAAGCATTGTCGGTAGTTGTTGAGATAGATAATCACACGTACATTATTAGCAATTTTTTAGGTACTATATCACGCTGACACAACATGATTATAGGTAATTATTCAGGATTAGTACCATATCGCAGACTACTACCTTGGATAATTTATAGGGAGAAAAGGCCTCATTTGTACGTCAACTGACATTGTAGCAGTAATAGATCCCGCATAACAACAAAACCTTTACCTTAAGCTTGTGAACTTTTTAATGCCTGTGTAAAATTAAGGTGCTTTGTTAACTTAAAGTCATAAGCTTGCTGGGGAGGGGAAAGGGAGTTGGTGTAGAGCAAAATGGTTATATTTGTAAATGATTTTATCTAAATTCATTTTAGTCTCCTAGACTAATAACATACTGGTAAAGTATGCCTCCTTAATGAAAAAGAAAATTATCAATCAGGCCATGTGTAATCATACAACATAAAATTTAGAAAATTATATGCAGTCAAATAGAATAATCATTGTAATTTTATATGTCCTAAATTTTTTATATAATAATAATAATAAATTAACTAAGATTATAAAAATTAATTTTGTTTATTAAGTTATATAAAAATTAAATAAGCTTATAAAAATTAACTAAATTTATAATAGTGATTATAATAAATAAATAATAATAAATTAAGCAAGCTAACTAAGTTTTATAAAAAATAACTAAATTAATATAATAATAATCAAATTAAATTAACTAGGATTCAAATTAACTTCGTTGATTAAGTTTTATGAAAATTAAATAAGTTGATAAAAATTAACTAAGTTTATAATAATAATAAACAACAACAACAATAATAAATTAATTTTTATAAAAATTAGCGAAGTTTATAATAATAATACTACGAATAATAATGATAAATTATAAAATATTAACCAACTTGAATTAGTTTTATAAAAATTAACTAAATTTACATAATAATAATAAATTAACAAAGTTTATAAAAATTAACTTCGTTAATTAAGTTTTATAAAAATTAATTAAGTTATAATAGTAATAATAAATTAGCAAAGTTTATGATTAACTAAGTTAATAATAATAAAATAGTTAATAATTTTACATCTAATTAATTGTATTGATGGTACCTATGATTTACGAGTGGAAATGAAATGTTATATGTTATTGGTTTCGTAATTCTCAAGCTGTTCCTTTTTTTTTCTTTTTTGTTTGAATCAAATTATGAATTCATCATTACATTGATAGGCATGGTTTCGAGAACTAGTCATGGGAGTTTTTGGCTCAACGACACTATATTAGGTTATGTGATGTAGTAGTGAAGAAGAGTTCTCTCAGCCTGTAAGGTAGCTGCCACCAACCGAAGCAGCATTGCTTGATTGGGCTATTAATCTTATGGCTGGTGTTGTGGAATATGAACAATACAACAAAATAAATGCAAGAAACACTGCTATGGTTTTTGCACTCAACATGACCCAGGTTACAGCCTTTTTTCCTCTGAAAAATATAAATTTATTTCTATATGCTAACTGTATATTGATCTTTGGCTCAGATGGCAAATCCATTGACTGTATTGATCCATGCAGTTCAAGTGATGACTTCCTCAAGACATTAATCCTGAAAACTATTCGAGAAAGGGAAGAAGCACCTGAAAAATCCATGGATTTACTTTCCTTCTCTCAATCACCAACCGATAGTGAAGAAAACAACAATGCATCACAAGTCGAGCAAAAGTCTAGTAAGTTTTGATTTTTGAGAGAAATTTATAGATTCATTGCGACCAATTGCTAAATAGTAAGAAGTAATTTTATCTAATACTAGTTCAATTTCAATAACCCATATTGCTTCTACGACTAATCGTCCTTCTTAGGTATTTGTTTCAGACAAGTTGTTTTATTTTATATTGCACTAAAAAATGGTTATTAGTATAGTTTAACGCATATTTCAGTTTATATTGAAATTTAAAGATTAGTTTTGACAATTAGCTTTTACAAAGTTAATGTACCAAGAAAAATATATGATTCAATGTAATGGTTACTTTTATTTGAAATATTTTCTTTCAAATAAAGCCAAAAATGGTCTCTTAATGTTTATTACGTTATGGAAACATGTGATAAGAATAAAATTATGATGTTATAAAAAGTGTAATCAATATACATTCAGCCATTAGAAACAAAGACCTTAAGGGATTTTATTTGGACCCTTAAAAACTGTTCAATGTTGTTAAGCACTTATTACAGTAATTGTTTTGGAGTCATTTATGCTAAAGAGCAACTCTAAGTCAGACTTTGTCTTTGTACATTATGATAAGTGACAAGAATGCATTTTCTGAATCCTCCTCCTATAATGAAATTGGTGGAGATTGTAAGATGTGCAGGCACCTCCGATGAGGTTTTCAATACTATAAAAGCATTGGGAGAAAGGTATGATTTCTAACTTTCAATTATTATGCATTAAGGCATCTACCATTTATTCGGGAATCTAGTGTACCATATAAGATTGAAAACGCTAATGGTAGATAAACAACTAATGTTTTTCTATGCATTTATGTTAAGATCAACAACATAACTGATTTTCTATTGGTCAACATTGTATATCAACTGATAAATTAGTTGGTACTTCATCTATTACCATGTGCACGCATGGCTCATTGCCACTCTTTCAGGATTTATATAATGAATGTTCACTTTCATATCAAGTAATGCCATCATTTCTAGATTCATAATGGCTTTAATAGTTTGTTGCCTATAATCGCAGTCGTTTTAGCTAGCATCAAACACAACAATTCGAAAACAGAGAGTTGCAGCAGGTTTAAAAAACTGGTTGCACTGGTTTTTTGAAACTCATGCTATAACCAGATTCAAAAGATAAAATTTTAGTACCTTATTTTATTATAAAAGAGAAGTTTACACGAGCATTCTTCTTTTAATTTTCATTTTAATGGTCGTTTTTCATAAGCTATACAATATGTGGTGCCAGACAAGTAAACCATAAATATGTTTTTTCGTAAGCGAGTTACTATCTACTAGTCATCTTTAAAAAAAATTCTATTTCACTAGCCCTTGCAAATCTATTCATGAAGATAGTCATGTAATCTAGCATTCATTTTGAATATTTTATACAACTGTAAATAAAGTTTTCACGTCTAGTATTCATTTTCTAAGATCTTCTGTTTGCTTGATTTACTAAAGTTTTGGTACATATTTTAGTCTCACATCTAGTATCCATTTTCAATTTGGCACTTACCTTTTTCAAATGTAATTTTTCGTTTTGTCATTTGTATTTTTATTTATCAAACATCCATGGCAAAGGCATTTTGATTTTGCGGGTTGCTAATGCCTCTACTACAATTTTTCTTTAACACTTGGACTTCTTCAGAAACTCAGTGTAGCAGTAAAGTTTTTCAATTCATGGTTTCAATTACTACAAGAATTTAAGAAAACCGACCGTGTAAACTTCAAAAGGTAATTAAATTATAAAGCCTGCATTGTCCAAGATCGCATATTCTTCTCTCATCTTAAGATTTGTTGGTATCATTATAGGGAGCCTGATAAGAAAGTTTATTGCTTTGGGTTAACATCACTCAGTCATTGCTCTTCTTGAAGAGATGCTGCCTAGTGAAGCTTTTGGACCTGCTTTTAAAGCCACACTTGAACTTGCTGCTGACAAGGATCAAATTGTTGGTTAGTTAAATTTAAATTTATTTTATTATTTCTTTTGCTTCAAATGCTTTTGAATGTGATTCTGCCTATGCGGTGGATACTATTGTAAGATATTCTTTACTGTTCGATCTTTCATGATTAATGATGAACAATTCAAGTAATAGCCCAAGGATCACCAATACCAAATATTTCACAAACAAAACTTAATATGATTTATTGTTTAAGATGACGTACCTTGATTAACAGCGGAAGATGTAATGGCTGTCATCTTCTTCTTCTGACTTCTAATAATTACTCTTCTTCTCAGAATTCGGTTTCTCTCTATAACCCTATTTCTTTATGTGTTTCTTGATGGAGAAGAATACATCTATTTCCTGGGAGAGAGAGGACCCAATCCTTTATATAACATTTAACTCTAAATCTAGTACGTCCATCATATACCAATTCAACGCTTAAGATTAATCACAGACCTAATGTTCTAATTATAGAATGGTCTATTTATGACTTAATTAATCGGGTCACATTAAGATTAGAAACTGCATAACGTTAAAGGTAAATGAAACGTTTAATAGAGTCACATTAAGATTAGAAACCGCATAACGTTAAAAGTAAATGAAACGATTGCAGTTTCTAATAGCAGATTTCTAACATTCTCCCACTTGACCCGATTATTCATAATATCAAGTGTTGAACATCATACTATGATAAATTGCTGAGAGTTATGGCGGTTGTGCATTATTAATTCAATGCATTCCCTTCCATATACTACAATACCAACAATCCATCATTTTATACTCATAATTTATATAAAACAGCATAATGGTCCACATAATGTCTTATATCATAATGATTAAACATAATATCTTTATAAGACTCTTTCTTGTTTAAAATTACATAAAGTACGTACTACCACATTAAAACAAGAGACACATAATTGTATATCAAAAACACACAAAGGAGCTCAGAATGTCACACATTAATTATTATTAATACAATCAAGACCCATTCTTTGAACATGTTCCTTAAATTATCTTGGCTGTAACCCTTTCGTCAAAGAGTCTGCAATCATAAGTTCTGTCCTGATGTGCATGATTGACACTCTTTGTTTCCGAACCTCATCTTTCACAACAAGATACTTCAGTTCCGTATGTTTGGCACCTTTAGAGAACTTGTCATTTTTTGAGAAAAACACTGCTGCAGAGTTATCACAATAAATTTTCAGCGGCTTGCTAATGGTGTCGACAACCGCAAGTCCTGAAATAAAGTTCCGCAACCATAATGCATGAATTGTGGCTTCATAACATGCCACAAATTCTGCCTCCATAGTAGATGAAGCAACGATAGTTTGTTTCGCACTTTTCCATGATATGGCTCCTTGAGCAAACATAAACAGGTAACCAAAAGTCGATTTTCTAGTATCGATGCACCTAGCAAAATCTGAATCGCTATATCCAATCACCTCCAATTCATTGGATCTACTATACATGAGCATGTAATCTTTCGTGCCTTGTAAGTACCTCAACACTTTCTTTGCAGCTTGCCAATGTTCCCTTCCTGGATTACTTTGATACCTCCCTAACATATCGACCGCAAAACTGATATCCGGTCTAGTACAGGTTTGAGCATACATTAAGCTACCAACTACAGATGCATATGGAATTGATTCCATTTCCTTCGTTCAACATCATTCTTAGGACATTGCATGAGATTGAATTTATCATCTTTCTGTACATGAACTTTCCCAGGTGAACACTTACTCATTCCAAATCTCTCTAGAATCCTTTCGATATATCCTTTTTGAGACAATCCCAATATTCCTTGTGATCGATCACGAAATATTTCTATTCCAATCACATAGGATGCCTCTCCCATATCTTTCATTTCAAAGTTCGTTGAGAGAAATTCTTTAGTCTCATGCAGTATGCTTAAATTATTTGCAGCAAGCAAGATGTCATCAACATAAAGGACTAGATAAATAAACTTGCTCCTATTGATCTTTTGGTATAAACAGTGATCAACCGTATTTTCCTTAAAACCAAACGATGTAATAATGGTATTGAACTTAATATACCATTGTTGGGATGCTTGTTTAAGCCCATATATTGACTTCTTAAGTTTACATACCAATTGTTCTTTACCTTTTATAGAAAAACCCTCAGGTTGATCCATATAAACATCCTCATCAAGATCTCCATTCAGAAAGGCTGTTTTCACATCCATTTGATGCAATTCCAAATCATAATGTGCTACTAATGCCATTATTATTCTTAGTGAGTCCTTTTTCGAAATAGGAGAAAATGTCTCCTTGTAATCAACACCATCTTTCTTAGTGTAACCCTTAGCAACAAGTCTAGCTTTATACCATTCGATATTACCACTATAGTCGTGTTTGGTTTTAAAAACCCATTTGCATCCGACTCTTTTACAGCCATGTGGTAACTCAACGAGATCCCAAACTTCATTCTGTTGCATGGATTTTAGTTCTTCTTTCATGGCATTAATCCATTCCTTTGACTCTTTACTTTCTATAGCATGTGAAAAAGAAACTGGGTCCTTATTGATTCCTATATCATAATTTGATTCTTGCATATAAACCATATAATCATTAGAAATAGCTGACCTACGATCTCTTTGAGATCTTCTTAATGCTACTTGTTGTGGTTCATGCATATCAGCATTATGTAAGTCATTTCCTTCAGGAAGTACTTCTTTATTTATATGTTGTTCATCATCATGCTATTCTCCAACAGTTGGAACAACATTTGGAGTAATAGTAGATGGAGGAACTATTCTAGGCAATGTAACATTTACCCTTGTTTCCTTTATTTCCACTATTTCTCTTCAAGTACTCCCACTGACTTCACCAATCTCAATGAATCTTGCATTACCAGTTTCTACAATTCTTGGACTATGATTAGGACAGTAAAACACATATCCTTTAGATTTTTCAGGGTAACCTAAAAAATACCCACTAATCGTTCGGGAGTCTAATTTCTTTTCATGTGGATTATAAATTCTCGCTTCCGCTGGACAACCCCAAACATGCAGGTGTCTTAAGCTAGGTTTCCTGTTAGTCCATAATTCAAAAGGAGTCTTTTGAACAGCTTTACTAGGAACCCTATTCAACAAATAATTAGCGGTTTTGAGAGCATACGACCACAAATTCTTAGGTAGTGTAGAATCTGACATCATACTCCTAATCATATCTATTAACGTCCTATTGCGCCTTTCTGCTACACCATTTTGCTGTTGTGTACCTGGCATTGTGTATTGCGCACATATGCCATGACTTTCGAGGAATTTTGCAAATGGACCTGGACACTGGCCTGACTCATTATATTTGCCATAATATTCACCACCTCTATCAGACCTTATGATTTTCACCTTTTTTATCTAATTGCCTCTCAACTTCCTTTACAAACATCTCAAGGACATTCACAGATTGAGATTTTCATGAAGCAAATAGACATAACCATAGCGGGAAAAATCATCAATAAAAGTGATGAAATACTTTTCTCCATTAAAGGCTAGAGTGTCCATAGGTCCGCAAATATCAGTGTGTATTATTTCAAGAAGCTGGCTGCTTCTAGTGGCTCCTTTCTTATTATGTTTGGTTTGTTTACCTTTAATACAATCCACACATAATTCTAGATCACTAAAGTTCAAATTTGACAAAATTTCATTACTTACTAATCTCATCATTCTTTCTTTGGATATGTGACCTAGTCTTTTATGCCATAAGAAAGCAGAATTTTCATTCAACATGCTACGTTTGCATCCAACATTATTTATTACATTTATCAAGGAATTCACATAAGTGTCATTCAGTTTCAATTTATATAAACCATCAATTAGAATACCAGAACCAACATTATTAGTATTCTTATATAAATCAAAACAACCAGATCCAAACGTACATCTAAAACTAGAAATATCCAACTTACTTACGGAAATAAGGTTTCTAGATAATGAAGGTACATAAAGGGTACTATATAAGTCTAATACATATCCACTTTCTAGAATTAGACGATAAGTCCCAATGCCTTCTATTGTGGATTTCATTCTGTTTCCCATAAAGAGAAAACGATCTTCATTTGGATTTATGGTTCAGATCATAAGAAATCCCTGCATATTGTTGGAGACATGAGTTGTAGCACCCGTATCAAGCCACCGTGTATTAATAGGAACTTCAACTAAATTTGATTCAAACATACGAAAGATAGATGATTACCTTTCTTTTCAAACCAAGATATCCTTTTCGGACAGTTATTTAGATAATGTCCTTTCCTTTTACAGAAATGACATCGAACATCCTTTAGTTCCTTCTTTTCCTTATCCTGCCCATTCTTAGCAGGTGCCTTTTTCTACTTGAAATGACTTGATTTTCCATTCTTTTCTTTACCAGCTTTATTACTCACAAAACTTACTGAGTGATTCACTTGATTTTTCAAACGTCCTTCTTCCTGAACAAGTCTATTGGCCAATTCATTAACATTCCACTTATCCATTATAGTGTTATAGTTAATTTGAAAAGGTCCATATTCAGAAGGTAGCGAGTTCAGGATAAACTGGACAAGAAAAGAATCCTCTACTTCATGGAAGGGAGTTTAACCTTGCCGCAAGATTAGTCATCTCTATAATGTGCTCTTGCATAGTTCGCGACCCATCAAACTTCATGGTCGTGAGTTCTGCCATAAGAGTACCAACGAGTGACTTATCGGCTGAACGAAAACGCTCTTCCACAAACTGCATATATTCCTTAGCACTTTCTATTTGCGGAATTGTTGACTTGATGTTGTTAGCAATAGTCATCTTAATAAACATAAGGCTCAACCTGTTACTGCGTTCCCATGCTTTATGGTGTGATTTTTCTGTCTCAGTACTAGCTGTTGTAAGAGCAACAGGTTTATCCTCAAGGAGTGCCAAGTCAAGATCCTGAACACCTAAATGGAAATTGACTTGTTCTCTTCATTCAGAAAAATTAACATCAGTGAACAATGTAACAGATGAAGCATGTGTATTCATGGGAACTACTGCAAATTAAATATATAAAAAATTGAAATAACTATAAGCTCATAGCTAACGCGATTCAGATATGTACATAATAGTATAATATAGCACTCCTTGGGTAGATACTATCTTATACTTAACATAATTATATACCAGAACATAAGTAAGTAATAAATATATTCAATTAAATAGAACTGACATCTTTGGATGATCAATATTTATTTAATCAAGATATCTATTAAACCTCATCATGTCAACTAGTTATAGAACAAGACTTTCCTTTAGGTAAGTTCTCAGGTTCTATCATTAGTGATGCCAGTTTTTAATTGGTATTATTACTGGCAATTTCTATCAATAATCATTATGTCACTTATGCACTAAATGATTATTCTGATTTTGAACACTTTGGTGATTAACAAAATCATAAATCTCGTGTGCATAAATGACTTATAACACATACTTGATTAAACATCATGAGTAAAGCATAGAACAGATCAATTGCAATCATAGGAAATATTCAATTATTTATTGGTGGCTCTGATACCAAATGTAAGATATTCTTTACTGTTCGATCTTTCATGATTAATGATGAACAATTCAAGTAATAGCCCAAGGATCACCAATACCAAATATTTCACAAACAAAACTTAATATGATTTATTGTTTAAGATGACGTACCTTGATTAACAACGGAAGATGTAATGGTTGTCATCTTCTTCTTCTGACTTCTAATAATTACTCTTCTTCTCAGAATTCGGTTTCTCTCTCTAACCCTATTTCTTTATGTGTTTCTTGATGGAGAATAATACGTCTATTTCCTGGGAGAGAGAGGACCCAATCCTTTATATAACATTTAACTCTAAATCTGGTACGCCCATCATATACCAATTCAACGCTTAAGATTAATCACAGACCTAATGTTCTAATTATAGAACGGTCTATTTATGACTTAATTAATCGGGTCATATTAAGATTAGAAACTGCATAACGTTAAAGGTAAATGAAACGTTCTATTTATGACCTAATTAATAGGGTCACATTAAGATTAGAAACTGCATAACGTTAAAAGTAAATGAAACGATTGCAGTTTCTAATAGCAGATTTCTAAAAACTATATCATGTGCATCATAGACTTGCTGAAGTTGTAAACTTGTTAAAGCCTTCCATGTGAAACATCCTAATTTAACTAAGGTATTTTATACGGTACAAAACTAACAAAATTACATATGTAAAGAGGCAAAGATGTGTACACACATATGTATGTATGTATGTACACATGTAATGATAGTCAATTGACACAATAAATATAAGAGTGAATTAAGCTAGCCTTTGTAATATAAAAAGAAAGAAGTGCAAAAACCATTATATTCGTTTATAGTTGGTTATTCAGTAAACACAGAATAAATCAGGCAAGTCTTAGAATTAAGTACAACATATGTGTTACTTTGGTAATTTAAACTGAAACATGAAAGCAACATTCTAAGATAACAACACATTCATCTTAAGTTGGTTTCAAATTGATAATCATTTGGTATATTGATGATTCTTAAATATTACTTATCCAATGCCCGTCCTCGTTGTAAGCTACAAGTCAGTTTATATTAGTATAATCATTTGGTATATTGATGATAATTTAAACCCAAAATCTCGTATGATATTTGCTCATTTTCTTGCCTCATGGAATGAATGTTGTTGGCATAAATGCATCCATTATCCTTTTGGTATGAAGAATAAATTTGATATCATAATAATAAAATTAACTAAGATTAGTTAAATTAACTAACCATAACAATAAAATTTAAATAATCATAATAATCACAATAAAATTAACTAAGACTATAAAATTAACTTTGTTAATTAAGTTTAATAAAAACCAAATAAGCATATAAAAATTAACTAAGTTGACAATAAAAATAATAACATAATTAATTTTAAAATTTAATTAAGTTTGATAACAATTAACTAAATTTTGAACAACAACAACAACAACAACAATAATAATAACAATAACTTATAAAATATTAACTAAGTTAACTAAATTTTATAAAAGTTAACTAGATTTGTATGACAATAAAAACAACAATAAATTAACTAAAATTATAAAAATTAACTTCGTTTGTTAAGTTATATAAAAGTTAAATAAGCTTACAAAAATTAAATAAGTTGATAATAATAATAATAATTCAACTAATTTTTATACAATTAATATTTATTATAACAATATTAATAATAACAATAATCATAATAACAACAATAACAATAAATTAACCTAGTTTTATAAAACTTAAAAATGTTTAAAATAATAACAATAATAATATTAATACTCATAACAAATTACTTACTAAATTAACTAAATTTTATAAAAAAAAATGAACCCTATCAAAAGATGTCTGTTAAATTATTCACTAAAAAGTGAACCCCATCAAAAGATGTCTGTTTTTCATATTGATGTTAATAGTGGTAGATAAATTTCCTTTTAATCCACACTACATGTTTAAAAGAATTGCTCCAACTTGGATGAATGTCTCGTTACAAATGAAACGTGATCCGGAAGCGGATAAAGAACTTGGTCGATGGATGATGTAGTAATTTAACTAAGACTGATAAAAATTAACTAAATTTTGAATAATAATAATACATTATAAAAATTAACCAATTTTATAACAATAATAATAGTAATAATTCATCTAATGCTTATGATAAATCACTAAATTGATAATATAATATTTCACTTGAATTTAAGTGAGGAGATGATTGTATTTAGGTGACAGTTGCACGGCAATTTGAGGAATGGCGTGGGTATGCAGGCACAGTTAAATGAACTGAAGTGGAAGAGGAAATATGTGTCTATGAAGTGGAGTATGTGTGTATGCAGTTAAGTGAATTGAAGTGGAAGGCAGTTAAAGTTGTAGCGGTGATTGGTAGAGCTGGTAATGAGAGGTTGTAGGATGTAGGAGGGTATTTGATGGTCAGAGAACATTGGTAGAGGGGTTTTGGGTGTGCAGGGCGGCATTATGGACAGTATATGATATGTTATGGCATAGTGCACAATTAGATTTGGAATCGTCGAGGGATTGATGACCACCATACATTCAATCACTGGTACTCACCAACTTAAATTAAGCCAAATTGTTTATACAAGAAATCCTCTCCTTTTGAGTTGACCTTAGTTGTTTTTTACATCAACTACTCAGAAGACTGTTGATGGACCTTCTTCCAAGGACTGGAGAGGTGGAAGAGCAGCAACCTTTAACATTATTCCTAGCAGCACTGGAGCTGCCAAGGTGAGATCTTCATTTTAATGATATTTCTCAAATAATATGAAATCAACAATGCAATTTATAATGAAAACAGGCTGTAGGCAAAGTGCTTCCTTCATTGAATGGAAAGCTTACTGGTATGTCATTCAAAGTACCTACTGTGGATGTTTCTGTTGTTGATCTTACTGTTAGATTGGAGAAGGCTGCTACTTATGATCAGATCAAGGCGGCTATCAAGTAAGTTACAGTATTATCATACCTTACACTTATTAATTGCATTTATATTTCAAAATAGGATTTTTCATTTGATGATTTTGTCGAATTCACAGAGAGGAGTCTGAGACTAATCTGAAGGGCATCTTGGGGTACACAAAAGAGGATTTGGTATCTACTGATTTTATTGGCTACGGCAGGTATATTTTACTAGTATAATTTTCTGATACTGGTTTTTTTCTGGAGTTCTTGAATTTTTTAATGGAATTCCTTTTGTATTTTTATTTAATGAAGATCGATCATTTTTTATGCCAAGGCTGGAATTGCTTTGAATGATAACTTCGTTAAGCTTGTGGCTTGGTATGATAACGAATGGGGATACAGGTAATACCCAATTTGAATTCTCGATTTTGAACATTTGATTAATTTTTTGTTACTATGCTTATTTTGGATATAATTTTGCAGCACAAGGGTTGTAGATTTGATCACCTACATAGCCAGTGTTCAATAAGTCAGTTGCTTAGTCTAGGTTGTTGAGTGTGCTTATGGTTTGGGAATAAAGACCTAGCGTTAGGTCATGTTTTGAATTTTGTTGTATATGGTTGGATTCACAGTACTTAAATTATTTGGTATGAAGTTGTATTGAGTATGGGTGGGTTGTGAATGCCCACCATTTTATTTATCACAAAATTTTGCTTTTGTATTTTTGTACTCGTAAGCATAATGTTGTTCAATAAATTCGACTTAATTTTGTTATCATGAATATGCGTTACATTTGTTGATTATTATATTTTTTTTCGTTCATACATTGTTCAAATTGTTATCTATTTAAAGAAGATTCATTTTGATTGTTATTATTAAAATGTAATAGTGGGGTGCATCAAATATATAGTAAAATAAAGCATAGCTCCTAAAAAGCGTTATAACTATATGACATAAGTGCTATTAAAAGATAATATAATGTATGAGGTTACTGTCAAAGGATAGCAGCAAATAGGCGTTATAAATCATGCTCTTTTATAGCGGCTACTTTATGCTATGAAATCATGCTCTTTTATAGCGACTACTTTATGCTATGAAATCATGCTCTTTTATAGAAGGTTTTTTGTGTTATAAATGTGCAATTCTTTTTTATAACATGTCGATATACAACGTTTATCAAACCGCTATAGTTGTGTTTAATAGCGGCTATATGCCGCTATAAAAGACCATTTTTCTTGTAGTGTTGGAAGGGAGAGCATGTTTCATATTCCTTTCTCAGAGTGTTTGGTGGTCCAGCTTATGTGCATGAGATCAAATGGAATTTGGACCCAAGATCGCGCAAGTGTATTTTTCTTGGCTATAGGAGAGGAGTTAAGGGTTATAGGATGTGGTGTCCTACTACCCAGAAGATTGTTACTAGCAGGCATGTTACATTTGATGAAAATGCTATATTGGAGGTGCAGCCTTCTTCTTCACTTAATGGTGATGTTGAGAGGACAAATTCAGAGTACCAGACACAAAGTAGATCATCAGACTTCCATACAAGTAATTTGTGCTCTTTGATTTTTCTTTTTATTCTCTTTGTTGGATTGGAATTGTGAGATTATCGACAGACTAGATCATTGGGTGTTCTGCTTTCGCTGTCCAAAACTCTAATTTTTTCACTGCAAAGTTAACATATAAAATGAAAAACAAATTTATTTTGTTCTCTGTGTTTTGAGAAATATACCCCTCCGTTGTTATTCCATCCCCTTCGTTGTCCTCCGTCGTTCCTTTACTCCCTCCGTCGTTCCTCAATCATCGTCGTAATGCCTTAAAATTTTAAATATTTTTCTCCGCAAATATTTTTCTCCGCTCTCCGTATTGAGCTTGAAAGCTGATTGGTTCGAACTCACAATTGCACTCACACACTCGAAAATTCCTTGACCGAAAAGAAAGACCGAAGGCATAGGCACACTCGAATAACGAGGGAACGCCCAAAGCAAGAAAACAAGAGAAACCCGAGTAAACATGCACGAGGAACACGAACTTGGATTTTGTTGAACAGTGCAACCAGCAACATATGAATTTCGGGCGCTACCGGTCTACAGACCTAGGGTGCGTGGTATGTTCGCGATTCGTACAAATGGAACGCATCGCGTGTAACGACCCGGAAATTTCAAACCCGAAAATTCCAGATAGTTAGAAGAAAAAGAAAAGAGATAGAAGAAAGAAACAGAACAAGACATGGATTCTCACATTCGCAGCGGATCAAATTACAATAGCAAATAATAATATCAGTTATACAAAGAAAAACTGTATCAGTTAATTACATTTTTATATATCAGAGTTACAACATTTCTTAATCACTGGACAGTTAAAATAACTCGTCCCAATAAATAACAATATATCACACTCCATACGTTCCTGCCATCCAGCTCGCCTCCTGAGCTCCAGAACGTCCTTTCCTGGAAATCTGTAATACTCGGTCTGACCCGAGCATTACATCAAAGTAACACCCGGGTCAGGCTGGAAACCAGCGTGAGTAAACTCATCTAATATGAAATTTCAATCCATAGAACTTATTTAAACCCGGGGTAACTCGTACCTTACTATAAGTAAACAACTTATATAGTCAACGCTTATTTTCACAAACAATATCTAAGTATCCAACTTAGTTTAAATGGTCCATATTATCCCAAACCGGCCTATTGACTTCACATATCAATCTATAAAGAATTATAGAAGATTCCAAATCGAAGTGGTTTCGGGTATTTACTGATACCCGACCCCGGTCTCTTCGATTCCAATGTCATTATTAATCCACGTTATTTAAACTTTAAACCATACAATTTATATAAAGGATATCATACAACAATTCAACTCAGATAGGTAATCTACATTATCTCAGTTTAACCCATTCATATCACATCACATCACAATCGATCATCATAGATAAAATCAATCCAAGACATCCAATATCATTCAACCATCCATAACAAGATTTATTAGATATATAATTCCTAATTAATCTAATTAATCTCCAATTAAATTAATTACCAACTTTAAATCATTTAGATTACCTTAATCCTGCATACTCAACATTTATTAATTTCAACCCAATTAATAAATCATTCTTTAATCATCCATCTTAATTAATCATCCTTGATTAAATATCCTTTAATTATATTAAGTAATTACCCCATAGATTAATTAGCCTTAATCATTCACATTAACTTTTAATTAATCTCCTTAATTAATTAATCACATAACTAATGATTCGCTAATTACTTAATTAAGGTAATTATTTAAGAATTAATCACTTAACCCTACTTAATCAATCATTAATTAACTACAAACCATTTAATTAATCATTCCTTAACTACCTTATAAATTCATTAAATTAATCTTTAATTACAGATTAATTTATTCTTTAACTATTAATTAATAAACCTTAATTATTAATTAATAAACTTAATTACAAATTAATTTAATTAATTCTTAATACTTTATTAATTAACCCTTAATTATAAATTAATTAATTATTAATTACCAATTAATTACTTAATTAATCAATTATTAATTCCTAATTAATTTCTTAATTAATTAACTACTAATTATTAATTAATTAACTTTAATTATCTAATTAATAATTCTTAATTTCAAATTAATTAAAGTCTTAATTAAATAAATTTAAAATCTTTAACTATTAATTTATTATTACTTAATTAGTAATTAAAAATTAATTACTCTTTATTCAATTTATCAAAATCTTAATTACCTTTAACAAATCATTTTCCTTTGTTAATTACTAAATCACATTATTAAACTTAACCTTTAATTAACATTTAATTATATTTATAAAGTGATTAGGTTTTAAAACATTTTATTTAAGTTTTTAACAAACTTAAATTAAACAAACATACCATTAAAATAAGGTTTAGAAAAGTTTTAAATATAGAACTATCTTTAAAATTTCAACTTTTATTTCTTTTATAAAAATCTTTAAAACGTGCTTACCACCTTCCCTCACGATTCTTGCTTGGGGTTAAACCCGCATTCTACTCGAGACTGTCTCGAGTTCCCTCCCAGCTTCTTCTTCTTCCCTTAGTTTCTATTTTTTTTAATAAAAACCAACTTAACTGATAAAACAACCCTCACGAACACGAGCGAACTCGAGCTACACCCCGTGACAACCATCTTCCTGCTCGAGATCTCACTCGAGTTACTCACGCACCTTCCACCTGACACAGATACACGCCGTGCACGTGTACGAACGTTTGCCATTGCTCCGGCGATCTCAACTACCTCCGGCAAGTCTTAAATCATCACGACATTCGACTACGATCCTCCAAACGACAGTATCTAACATAAAACAAAATCGAGTCTTCAACTCGAAACAGAAGTCAACAACGCCGGAAAGAAAACGTCTCGCCACCACGTCTCCGACCACCGTACCACCTGAAACCCCGGTCACATCACCGCAAGACTTCCACGCATCCATCCTCATCACTCCGAAGCCACTCGATCCACCATGGATGACCCAGTCATCATGTTTTCAATCACGACCAAAACAAATGTTAAACCCTAGTTCGTCAGATTTCCATCGCCACGGTGAATGATAAATTCTTTTGATATTTTTCTCGACATTCCTGACCATCAATCAAGCTTCGATCAAAACCCCGAGATCCAAATGTCATTCGATCGCCAGAAAATGGTGAAAACCCATTTCAAGTTCAACTCTCATCTGCTCTTAACTTACTAAATTAAAAATCACCATATTTGATTTAAAAATCTTATTTTCTGAGTTAATTCAGATTTTATAATTTAATTAGCAAATTGTAATACTTGATTTAACATGTTATAAAATTTGACACCGTATATTTCTTAATTCCAGTCGATTTCAAAGCTAAGATACTTAACCATATTTTTAAAAAGCTAAATTATATTTAAACAAGCTTATCTTGTTTGTAAACAAGGGCTTAACAGAGAATAGAGAAGGAGAATTTGAATTTTTGATTTAATCTAAACTCTGTAACTTAAAAACAGAGAAGTACAGACATGCCCAATTCAACACAAAACAATATACAGATCTACACTTGTATATATATACATGTAGAGCACAAATCATTCCAGAAACACACATGCACAAACATTTATCACCTAAGCATTCTAGTTAGATGTTTACTCACCTTTTTAAAATGAACAGAGCCTCTTTGAAACTGCATTTGAAAAGCCTTTGAATGCTTTTAAACTGAGATGCCCTTTGATCTTTAAAACTTTTTTTTTAAACTTGAATGCTTGCTAGAAAACTTGCATGCATGCTTTGATTATTTAGGTGTGTTGCTATAGATCCCAGGTTTACTTGCTTCCAGACTTTGAAGAAAATATGCAGGCTTTGATGTTGAAAAAGAATTGCAGGCTAGAGTTCCAGATTTTAAAAGAATTTGCAGGCTGAACTTTGATTTTGGAAAATGAGTTAACAGGTTGAAGAAATGTTGATTTCGGTTTGAGGAAGATGATTATCAGATTTGTTTTTGGGAATTTATATTCATTTTTCTCTTACTTTTTGAAAAGAAGGGGATAGGAAAAGAATGAAGGGAAGAAAAACAATGTATTTATAAAGGCTGATTTATAAATATAAATAAAAGAAAAATTAAAAATTAAAGATGACACTTGGTTTAAAATTCAACATTTGTCACATAGAGTTGTTAATTAATTAACACTTGTTAAAACAAAGCCTTTAGAGAATGACACATGTCTTTTAAGTAATTTGTATTTATTTTAAAATGTTAATAAAGCCTTTTCTTAATTTATTAATTATTTATCTATTTATAAATTACTTTTAAAGAAAATAAAACCAATTATATATATATAAATAAGAGCTTATACATATAATTTAAAATCCAGAACTATTTAAAATATTACCTTTTGAATTCTAAATTCAAATTCAAATTAAATTTAAAAATCCAATTTAAAGTCAATTTAACACAACACATTCAATTTCTTTAAAATCTTATTTATTAAAGTCTATTTATATATATATATATATAAAACAATATATTAATAATATTGTTTGAAATAACAATTTATCAATTTAAAAATAATTTATAAAAGAGGTTATAAATTACTACTATTATTAAATGAATTAACATATCATATGGAATTTGTACTTTAAATATATATATATACTCATAAATCATATTTATTAAGAAATATTTAAATAGAAAAGTAAATTAAACCTTATTATTAATTCTATTTAAAACCATATAGTTATTTGTTTAAATAACTTTGAAAAGCTTAATATTAAATAAATCATAAATTCCAAATTTAAAGACAAGACTTTATTTATTAAATTACAGACCAAAGCTAAACTATTCATAATATATACAATTATATATATATATATTATAAATAGAAATCATTCTATTAGTTTTTAAAAGATAAATTCACTAATTAAATATTTATTTAATTAGATTACTAAACCAATTCAAATTTATTATCACAGATTATCAAATAAATATTTATCCCGATATAAATATTTATTATCGGAATTATTTATTCAATACATAAATCAGTATTCTTATTAATCAATCCAGTTAATTATCAATTAACAAGTGTTCAAAAATCCAGGTTATCACATCGCGCTTTATGAATTTTAAAAAGGCAAAACACAAAAAACAAAGTTCAAAATGAAACTAAACAGACCTTTCGCTATCTTGCAAGCAATGGTGGTCAACCACCTTTTCCTTCCTCATTTCGGTAGGAAAAAAGAAATCATCATCCCTGAAAGCCTAGATGGAGACTATCATTCTCTATTGGAAAGGAATGTGGGTGATTGAAATTTTCAGCACGAGTTGGCGTGTGTTTACAAAAATCCAACTATGATATAACCTTGAGTGTCCCACCTTTTACTGGATGTTAAAAAAACTTACTAAATGATTTAGTTAGTTCCACGTTGGGAAATTAACACCATATATATATATATATATAAGGAGCGTTCAATAGCACCCTAAACAATGCAACACTACAAATGCCTCCTGATTTTCACCACAAACTCAGAATTAAATAGTATCACTGGTGGAAAGAGAGAGTGCTATTGTTTAATTCAGAACTTGTAGTGGAAATCAGGGGGCATTTTGGATACTACAATGTTTGTGATGTTGTTGAACGCTCCTCACACACACACACATATGAGCGTTCAATGGCACTCCTATTTTGCAGCACCCCTTATGGCCCCTTGATTTCCATCACACAATTTGATTTATATAGTATAGTTAGTAGGAAGAGAGAGAAAGTAGTATTATTTAAATCAGAATGTGTGGTGGAAATCGGGAGTGCTGCAAAATAGAGGTGTTATTGAACGCTTCACATATATCTTATATATAAAGCAAATACTTGGTCAACTAGGTCAAACTGAAGCGTTTTGTGTTATACCGAAACAACCCATTGTTGCAGTGCGCATAAAATTGATATGCGAAGGACAAATTTGTATTCCCTTCACCCACACTACAACCACCCACGTTCCCAATATGCTATGAAGTTTCTCAGCTTCTACTTTTTTCTATTCTTCCATTGATTTGCCATCGTTCATATTCTTCTTAATAACGATAAAAATTTCTACCTGCTTCGAATAAACATCTGATGTCTTCATTCTCCAATCTTCTTGATTTTGCATCTAACTTCACTCTTTTCCCTACCCTTCCTCTTTCTATTTCGACCCCCTTCTTCAGACAATGGAATTTCACTCTTTCCTCAGCCCTCCCTCCTCATATTTCAACCAATCCCCTTCTTCGGGCAATGGAATTGCTATTTTACTTTGATTTTCTCACAATCCAAGGTACGATTATTTTTCAACCGGATGAAATTATTTAGTCTATGCAATTTTCGATTTATGCTCAATTTGCGCAAAATATAACAAAGTATTAACAAGATGGACACCTTGGTGAACTTATTTTTTATTACAAAGATGGTGTGCTATTCTTGTTACTTTCTGCGATTTTCTAAAAGGAAGATCAAGTCAATTAAGTTTGGCGTTTATGAATTGTTCGATGTAAGTATTGTTTATTTTTCTCTTTGTATATTACATGAGCATATTAACTTGAATAAATTGATGCTACTAAAAACCATAATTTTTATTTACTAATTTACTACATTATTTTATCAATATTTCAGTGGTAGATTTGAATTAGAATTACACGTTTGCTATAATATAAGAAGCTTAATATTGTATAATTTTGATTGACTACTGTCTGAGAGAAATGCGGATTAAGGATCTTAAGGCTAGAATTAACACTAGAGGGGGGTGAATAGTGTTTTAAGAAATTTGTTAATCTTTTTGAGTTTATCTTAATTTGATAACAATGTATACACTAATCAGACACAGATATGAACACAGAATCAAACACAGATGCAAATATAAAGTAAAAGCAGTAAAGGAAAGAACACACCGGATTTTATACTGGTTCGGAGTTACCCTACATCCAGTCCTGCAACACAAGTATGGATTTCCTTTCAAAACAATTCTTACAAATACAACCCTCGGTTTCAAGGCTACGAGGTACACCCTCCAAAATCACAATCCTCTGGGTAGAGATACTTGATTTCCGGGGCAACAAGTTCACCCAATTGATTTCCAAGGCTACAATCACACCTTCTCTCGCTCAATTGATTACAAAAAGTCTATAACTCAGATTAGCACTTGGATCTTGTAGAGATAGTGAAGAGAATCAAAACCAGAAATTATCTAGTTAGATTCGATATTGATTTCGGCAGAGTAATGGTGTAATTTGTAAATAAGAAAGTGGAGAAGAAGAAGAGAAGTTAAATTAGAGAAAAGTATTGTAAAATTCGTTGAAACTGACCCCTATTTATAGAAGAACAACAGCCATGACCATTCATGAAAAGTTATGGCGAATAAACACTTCTTTTGAAATTTGAATTTTGAATTAAACTGTCACCATGTCGACATGGTGCCTATGGGCATGTCGACATCCCTCAGCCAAATTTGATGTTTTGAATTTCTATAAAAATAATATTTATCTTATATTAAAAATTTATAAATATACTTGAATATAGTTGAAATTCATAAGTAAATATAAAGAACAATATATATATTATTTAACTATAATTTAAATCAAAGTATAAATAATTTAAAAGTTAAATATATTATTTGAAAAGATAGTTTAAAATCAGGAGAAATTTTGACTCTGAAAATAAAGATGTTTTGAGGCTAAAATTATTTTAAAAACGGAATCGAGGGTTTTGAATCTTTTTAAAAGGAAAGTTTTGAAATCATTTCGAAAACAAGATAATTTTGAAAAATCATTTGAATTAAGCTTAGTGGATACAAAATAATGTCCCACTAGATTTTCGTAGGTTCCATCCTACTTAGGGTTCCATCCTTTTAACGGGCTCGAAGTGGATTCCATTCCACGAATAAATTGGATATTAAGATGCCAGTGCTTTTCTACGAGTTTTAACAAATATTCCTAATAAAACAAACTTAACCTTGAAATCTTGAACTCTTGATAATCTTGATACTCATGAGTCTTCTATCTCTATATCTTGAATCTCTATACTGTACAGTCTTCATTCTTGATACCTGCATGGTTACATCCTGCATATAGATATATATCTAAACTTGTAATGTTAGTATTTATATTTATTAATCTATTCTAAGTTTGTTGTCATCAAAACCATCATCTCATGGACTAACAATCTCCCCCTTTTTTATGATGACAACCTTTGTTTATAAAATATTCCTTCTATCCTAATAACTCTAATAACTCCCCCTTAATCTATGCCTAACTATCCTATTTTATACTTCTCCCCCTTTGTCATCAACAAAAACTTACTCTAAACTAGATACTCCAAACTATATAACTCCCCCTAAAACTTATCACTCTTTGACGTGTGATTATAATGATAGTGTTATCATAAATAATTAACACTTAAATCTCATACTAAAATATAATCCTAAACTATTAACTATCCAAACTAGGAATTCACAATAATACTAACACATATAAGAACACGAGTTTATTTATTACGAGTATGGTTGTATTTACATTTGCGTTTAAAAAACATAAAAACACAAATAACAACGGAAAGAAAGAGAAGAAACTAATGTGTGTTTCTGAACATAGGAGATTTATGAATTGAACAGTTTGGATAGTGGAAACAGAAATTTCCACGTTGTTCGACAAGATTCCCATTTTTGTCGAAACACACTTCTCCAACGCATACTACTTGGTCATCATCCTCCTCGCGTGCTTCTTCCATTGGTTCTTCTTCTTCTTCGTCGCTGACCTCATGTTCTTGATTGAGTGAAGAGTCTTCATCGATCAAGATAGGGTTGGCCTGGTTATCCATTAGGAATTTTTGTAAATTCCTAAGAATCTTGCCTTGCCTCTCTTGCTCTTTTTCCATACGAAGTTGAGTCACTTGAATTTCAGTCAACATCTGAAGAGTATCCTTCATAGACTCTTCCAATTTAGTTACACGTGCGAGAGTAGTGCGTTGGAATGGACAAGAAGTAGGAGAGGGGAATGAGAAAGTTGATTTTATGTTTGATTTAGAGGAAGATGCCATTATGTTATATATTTCAGAATAGAAAATGAAGAGAAAACAGAGAGAATGAATAAGAATTCGAAAATAGAGAAGAATATATAACTAAATTTTTGAATTTTGGTGGGAAAATTTAAAAAATAAAAACGTTACATGTCGACATGTCTTCCTAGGGGATGTCGACATGGTCCTTATATTTTAACTCTATGATTTATTTTAATATTAATTATTAATTATACTTGTTATTTATATTTTATATTTCAGTTATAGAACAAATACCTAATTCTCTTCTTAATTTAGTAAATATAGATTCATTTAATGGTTTTGTTAAGATATCAGCAGTTTGATTCTTAGAGTTTATATATTCGAGAGTAATTACTTCTTTAGTTATATTATCTCTAAGAAAATGATGTCGAATATCAATATGTTTAGTTCGAGCATGATGAGTAGGATTTTTAGATAAATTTATTGCACTAGTATTATCACAATAAATTGGTGATTTTGATATATTTAATCCAAAATCTCTTAAGGTTTGTTGCATATATATTACTTGAGAACAAGCCAAAGCACCAGAAATATACTCTGCTTCAGTTGTTGATAGAGAAACCGTATTTTGCTTTTTACTAAACCAGGAAACCAGAGAATGTCCCAAAAAGTGATAAGTTCCACTTGTACTTTTTCGGTCTGATTTACATCCAGCATAGTCAGCATCACAGTATGATATTAAATCAAATGAATCATTTTTAGGATAAAATAAGCCATAATCAGAGGTGTGTTTAATATATCTTATGATACGTTTTACAGCTTTTAAGTGAGTTTCTTTAGGATGAGATTGATATCTTGCACAGAGACATACACTATGCATGATATCAGGTCTACTAGTAGTGATATAGAGCAATGATCCGATCATTCCTCTATACAACTTTTGATCTACATCTTTCGAGAAATCTTCTTTACTTAGATATTCATTGGTTGCCATGGGAGTAGGTTTTCCACTCGCATCAGTCAAACCAAATTTATTAACTAGTTCTTTAGCATATTTTTCTTGACTAATAAAAATACCATTATCTAACTGTTTTATTTGCAATCCTAGAAAGAAGTTTAATTCACCCATATGACTCATCTCAAACTCTTTTGTCATTATTTCAAAAAATTCTTTGTTCATTTCGAAGTTAGTTGAACCAAAAATGATATCATCTATGTATACTTGAACTAGTTGAATATCATTTTTATTTCTTTTAATAAAAAGAGTATTATCTATTTTACCAGTTTCAAAATTTGATTGTAATAAATAAGATCTTAGCCTATCATACCAGGATCTAGGAGCTTGTTTTAGACCATATAAAGCTTTTTTAAGTTTGTACACATGGTTTGGTAAATTTTCATCTTCAAAAAGTGGTGGTTGTTCAACATATACTTCTTCTTTTACAAAACCATTTAAAAATGCACTTTTAACATCCATTTGAAATAATTTGAAATTATTATGATTTGTGAAAGCAAGTAGAATCCTAATGGCTTCTAATCTTGCTACAGGAGCAAAGGTTTCGTCACAATCTATACCTTCTTCTTGACAATAACCTTGGGCGACTAAACGTGCTTTATTTCTAACGACCTCACCTTATTCATTCATTTTATTTTTATAGACCAATTTAGTTCCAATTATAGTTTTATCTTCAGGTATAGGAACAAGTTCCCAAACTTCATTTCTAGTGAATTGATTTAATTCTTCTTGCATAGCCAAAATCCATGAATCATCAGTTGATGCTTCTTTAGGATTTTTGGGTTCAATAGATGATATAAATGCTACATTGCTCATTTTACTTAGTTGATTTCTAGTTGTAACAATAGATTGCATATCTCCTATTATATTTTCAATAGGATGATCTTTTAAAAGTTTAATCCTTTTATTAGGATGATTAATTTCATTATTAATTTCGGTTGATTCCTGATTTTGAGTAATTAAATCTTCTTCATCATTTGTAATTTCAAAATCATTTAAATTTTCATCAAACGAAACATGCATTGTTTCTTCAATGGTGTTAGATCTTAAATTAAAAACTCTATAAGCTTTACTTCTATTAGAATATCCGATAAAGATTCCTTTCCATGAAGAAGTTCATAAGGTGTCTTATCAGTTAAAGGTCTAATTAAAATTCTATTCAAAATATAACAGGCGGTAGCAACAGCTTCTGCCCAAAAGTGTTTTGGTAAATTACTATCTGAAAGCATAGTTCTCGCACACTCTTGTATCGTTCTATTTTTACGTTCAACTACTCCGTTTTGTTGTGGAGTTCTTGGAAATGAGAAATTGTGAGTTATTCCCTTCTTATTGCAGAATTCCTCAAACTTTTCATTTTCAAATTCACCACCGTGATCACTACGAATAGTTATAATTTTTAAAGAAAATTGATTTTGAATCCTTTTTGTAAAGTTCTTAAAACATTCAAAAGTATCACTTTTATGTTTCAAAAATATTGTCCATGTAAATCTAGAATAATCATCTACAATTACAAAAACATATTTACTATGATTTATTGACTGAATTTGAGATGGACCAAATAAATCAAGATGAAGTAACTCAAGGGGTTTTGAATTTGAAATCATATCTTTTAATTTAAAGGAACTTTTTCTAAGCTTTCCTAATTGACATGCATCACATAAACTATCTACTTTAAAATTAATTTTAGGGAGGCCTCTTACTGGATCATGTTTTGACAGTCTAGATAAGAGTTTGAAATTCAAATGTCCAAATCTCTTATGCCAAATCCAAGAGTCACTTGCATTTGCCAAAAGACATAGGTTATCATTTGAAACTTTCATACTAAGAATATAAATATTCTTTTTCCTAGTTCCCTCAAATATTATGGTTGAGTTATTATCTTCAATATGACATTTATCTTTTTTAAATTTAATCTTATATCCTTTATCACATAGTTGACTTATACTTAGCAGATTGTGTTTCAGATTCTTAACTAGCAAAACATTAGTAATAAAAGTAGTGTCAGAGTTACCGACATTGCCGATGCCAATCACGTATCCTTTCGAGTTGTCTCCAAAGTTAACCAGTCCTCCGTCTTTGTTTATAATATTATTCAGCATATCCGGATTACCAGTCATGTGTCTAGAGCATCCACTGTCAAGTATCCACTTATTCCTTTTGATCTGCACAGATTGTCCATTGTGAATTGATTCCTTAATACCCATAAAGCATCTTTCCTGCACATTATAAAATTTGGGTAGACAACTAGAATTTGAATAACATTCATATGCAGACTCATGGAACAATGATGATTTAAACAATTCTAAACTAGTTTTAACATATTTTTTCAAAAATATCCATTTTAAAACTTTTCAAAATTCAGATTATGAAACTTTTGAAAACAAAGCTCTGATACCAAATGAGAGAAATGCGGATTAAGGATCTTAAGGCTAGAATTAACACTAGAGGGGGGGGTGAATAGTGTTTTAAGAAATTTGTTAATCTTTTTGAGTTTATCTTAATTTGATAACAATGTATACACTAATCAGACACAGATATGAACACAGAATCAAACACAGATGCAAATATAAAGTAAAAGCAGTAAAGGAAAGAACACATCGGATTTTATACTAGTTCGGAGTTACCCTACATCCAGTCCCGCAACACAAGTACGGATCTCCTTTCAAAAACAATTCTTACAAATACAACCCTCGGTTTCAAGGCTACGAGGTACACCCTCCAGAATCACAATCCTCCGGGTAGAGATACTTGATTTCTGGGGCAACAAGTTCACCCAATTGATTTCCAGGGCTACAATCACACCTTCTCTCGCTCAATTGATTACAAAAAGTCTATAACTCAGATTAGCACTTGGATCTTTTAGAGATAGTGAAAAGAATCAAAACCAGAAATTATCTAGTTAGATTCGATATTGATTTCGGCAGAGTAATGGTGTAATTTGTAAATAAGAAAGTGGAGAAGAAGAAGAGAAGTTAAATTAGAGAAAAGTATTGTAAAATTCATTGAAACTGACCCCTATTTATAGAAGAACAACAGCCATGACCATTCATGAAAAGTTATGGCGAATAGACACTTCTTTTGAAATTTGAATTTTGAATTAAACTGTCACCATGTCGACATGGTGCCTATGGGCATGTCGACATCCTCAGCCAAATTTGATGTTTTGAATTTCTATAAAAATAATATTTATCTTATATTAAAACTTTATAAATATACTTGAATATAGTTGAAATTCATAAGTAAATATAAAGAACAATATATATATTATTTAACTATAATTTAAATCAAAGTATAAATAATTTAAAAGTTAAATATATTATTTGAAAAGATAGTTGAAAATCAGGAGAAATTTTGACTCTGAAAATAAAGATGTTTTGAGGCTAAAATTATTTTAAAAATGGAATCGAGGGTTTTGAATCTTTTTAAAAGGAAAGTTTTGAAATCATTTCGAAAACAAGATAATTTTGAAAAATCATTTGAATTAAGCTTAGTGGATACAAAACAATGTCCCACTAGATTTTCGTAGGTTCCATCCTACTTAGGGTTCCATCCCTTTAACGGGCTCGAAGTGGATTCCATTCCACGAATAAATTGGATATTAAGATGCCAGTGCTTTTCTATGAGTTTTAACAAATATTCCTAATAAAACAAACTTAACCTTGAAATCTTGAACTCTTGATAATCGTGATACTCATGAGTCTTCTATCTCTATATCTTGAATCTCTATACTATACAGTCTTCATTCTTGATACCTGCATGGTTAGATCCTGCATATACATATATATCTAAACTTGTAATGTTATTTATATTTTATAATCTATTCTAAAGTTGTTGTCATCAAAACCATCATCTCATGGACTAACATTTTCATGGTTTAAGGTCTGTGGATTTGTTACGAACTATATTGCTCTTGCTATTTGCCTCACTGTTTCACTTTCTACGGAAATGGTTTTGGCATTTAGTATGAATTGTCGATAGGAGTTGGAGTTTTTTAAATGCAAGGGTTGAGTATGAAAATTTAGTTAAATATGTTTTTAGATTCATTGCTTACTTTTTCTAATTTTCGATAAAATGCTTTACCAGTTCAACATAAAGTCAAGGAACTTCAAAGTTGGAATTGCAGTTGTGGACTATACTATGGTCTATGTTATCATATATTGGTGGAAGATTCACTGGAACAAAAGCAGAGTGAGCAACATATTTTCAACTATATTGTGCAAAGTATAAAAAGCTACAATTTTTAAAAGATCTGAACATCATCCATGATTTCAAATACAATACACATTTTCAAGTTTTCAATAGTAATTGCATATACATAACGAATTCCAGTAAATGTGAATAACTACATGTAGATACTTCAAAAATATGAAATGTGACAAGGAAGATTATTATAATAAGAAACATAGTTTATAAATTTTTGTTGATTAGAATTCATACTTAATAAGTTAGAAAAATGACATTCGCATAATATATATATATATATTACTTCAGTAAGTGAACACGTTATAACAAAGGAAAAGTTATACTGTAATAATAAATGCGGGTTGTAATATATTGGGCCAACCCGCAGCCCATTACAATTATTCTCTGATTCCTGTAGCCTATATAAAGGTTTGTATAGTTACAATATGATAATATGCTTTTGATTGATATTATTACAATAAAAAAAATATTCTTTTCATATTCTCCTTTATGGTATCAGAGCCTTTAGCTTAACAGCAAATTGCTCTCATCAGAGAATAATCATCATTTGAGAGTGTTTTCATCATTTGAATCAAGTGTCGTACCAAGAAGAAGGTGTCCTAGAGAAATCTCATCATCGAATACCCCATCGGCTGCACTTGACTCATCACAAGGTTCAAGATTCTGATCAAGTCTCAAGATTTTGATCATCTCACCTTTTATGCCGTGCCAAGAAACAGGTGTTAGAGAATTCTCATCACTCACCTGATTCTGGTTGCATTTCTTGACTCTTCCAGTCTTCTTTTATCTGATTATCAATCATCTTAAAATCCTCGGCTCCAAAATGACTGAAGAAAACAACAATGTTGCTGCATCATCCAGTTCAGTTTCAAGAACTACTCAAGATCAGTCAAATGATACTCAAGATTTGATCAAATCCATCATCAAGCCCCAGAGTCAGATCATCACCATTCAGTTAGATGAATCCAATTATCTGTTTTGGAAGTTTCAGATCGAAACAGCTATAAGGGGCTATGGGTTGCAGGAATATGTTCATGGCACATCAATTACTCCACCAAGATTCTCTACAGACAATGAAGGAAAACTAGTCAGCAATAAAGACTACATCACTCATGAAAGACAAGATAGCCTGATTAGTTCTTGGCTCCTGTCCTCTGTAGGTGCAAATCTAATGCCACAATTAGTTGGGTGCAAAACAACATATGAGATTTGGCACACAATTGAGCAAATATTCAGTTCTCAATCTGTAGCAAGAATAATGCAATATAAAAGACAATTGCAGAACCTAAGAAAGGATAATACAAGTATGAGAGATTATTTGTCAAAAGCAAAAACTATATGTGATCAATTGGCTTGTGCTGGACACAAAGTAGCAGACACTGAACAGATTTTGTGTATACTAAGTGGTCTGGAAGATGAATATGAAGCTGTGGTAGCTATAATATCATCTAATGAAAAACTGCCTTCTCTACAGTCTGTTCAGTCAATGCTAATTGCTCATGAAGGCAGATTATAGCAAAAGAAACCAATGAATTTGGAATATAATGTCAATTATGCATCTGTGAGCAGGAATAGAAATCAAGAAAAGAATCAGAACATCAGAAATCAATCAAGTAATTACAGAGGTGGCCAACCCAACAGAGGCAGAGGAAGGAGTGGTAGATCGAATTATAATAACAACAATAAACCGAGACGTCAGATATGTGTGAAGTATGGTCACACTGCTAACAAGTGCTACTTCAGATTTGATGCAAACTTTACTCCAGCACAACAAAGCAACAACAATGCAAGACCACAAAACCCTAGTATCAATTTGGTAAGTATGCATCAAGAAACCAAGTCAGAAAGTTCAGACAACAGCATAGCAAAGATTGAAGACATTCATGATGACAGCTGGTTTCCAGATTCTGGTGCAACCAACCATGTGACAAACAATTTAAGTCAACTAAATCTTGGCAATAGGGAATACAAAGGTAAACAATTACTATATATGGGTAATGGCAAGCATGTACATATATCTCATACTAGAAATGCAAGTATTAATGGTACTAGGCAACTCTATCTTAAAAATCTACTAAGAGTACCATTAATTAGAAAAAATTTGATGAGTGTTTCACAATTTGCTAAAGACAATAATGTCTTGAATTTCACTCAAAATACTGTGTTGTAAAGGATAATCTAACTAATGAAATTCTTTTGCAGGGTATAAAACATAATGGGTTATACAAATTTGATGTGATAAGCCCAAGAAAATCTGAATACAAGAGAAAATGGTGGCATGTAACTGAAACAAGAAATGTTGAAAAATACAGTGAAAAATTTGATGTATGGCATCGTAGACTGGGACATCCCAGTATAACTGTTGTTAAACATATATTGAGTGAATGTGATAATATTCTTGTTGATAAAATTCCCAATTCCTATATATGCACATACTGTCAATTAGGCAAAAGTCACAAGCTTGCATTTCCAGACTCTGAGACTATATATAACAATACACTAGAACTAATTGCTGCAGATCTCTGGGGGCCTGCTCCAATTAGTACTGATTATGGTTATAAATATCTCATTTATTGATGCTCACTCCATATTTGTATGGATTTATTTCTTAAAATCAAAATCTAAGACTAACAATGCAGTGATACAATTCATTACAAATGTTGAAAGACAGACAAATAATCAGGTAAAAATCATGCAGACAGATGGAGGTAAGGAGTTTCTGCCACTAAAAAGGTATTTTCAAAACAAAGGAATCACACATAGGATCACATGTTCTTACACATCTGAGCAAAATGGTCTTATTGAGAGAAAACACAGACACATCGTTGAAACTGGTCTAACTTTATTAGCACAAGCATCTATGCCACTTAAATTCTGGCCAGATGCCTTCTCTACAGCAGTCTATTTGATCAATAGACTGCCTACAAAAGTACTCAAATACAAGAGTCCTATGGAAGTGCTAACCAAAGTTAGACCAGACTATCAAAACTTAAAAATGTTTGGATGTCAGTGTTTTCCCTATCCGAGACCATACAACTCACATAAACTTGACTACAAATCTACACCATGCACATTTTTGGGTTACCCTACAAATCAAAAGGGCTACAAGTGTCTTGATAGTAACGGCAGAGTGTATATATCCAGGCGTGTTATATTTAATGAACATGAATTTCCCTTTAGCAATGCAGACATCAAAACATCTCAGAAAGTTTACAATACAAAATATTATGTACCTCCTGTAGTATGCTCACCTTCACCAGATATAATCATACCAGTTCAAAGTGAAGTTAGCCATGGCAGGAGAGATATCAGCCCACAACACACCATGCTCACTAGTGAACCAGGTCATGATAGGAGAGATATCAGCCCACAATACACCATGCTCACAAGTGAACCAGGTCATGAACACAATGAAGCATCACCAAGAGTTACTGAATCAGACAACAACAACCCATGTGATCCTTGTCAAGTATTGAATGATCAACAGTCACCCAATACTCAACAAAGGACCACTAATGCTTAGGGAAATCATTCCACTGTTCCTGTAAGTACTGGTCACCATATGATAACTAGGGCAAAAAGTGGCATATTTAAACCAAAAGTATACAGTGTTGAATCAGACATAAGTGAGCCTAACACATATCAACAAGCAGTTGCAGATGACAATTGGAAGGTTGCCATGAAAGATGAATACAATGCATTAATCAAAAATAACACTTGGGATCTTGTGCCACGACCTATGAATAAGAATATCATAGGGTTCAAGTGGACATACAAGTTAAAGAAAAATCCTGATGGCTCAATTCTTAGGCACAAAGCAAGATTAGTGGCCAAAGGGTTCTCACAACAAAATGGTTTTGATTTTAGTGAAACTTTTTCCCCTATTGTGAAACCCACATCAATAAGAATAATTCTAACAATTACTTTGCAGAAGAATTGGGTCATCCAACAATTAGATGTGAATAATGCTTTTCTCAATGGTGAATAGCAAGAAGAAGTATACATGGAGCAACCATATGGATTCACAAAGAATGGCAGTGAACAACTCGTGTGAAAACTTAACAAAGAACTCTATGGTCTCAAACAAGCACCTAGAGTCTGGTTTGAAAAACTAAAAGCTACATTATCCAGACATGGCTACAATCAAACAAAATCTGACAACTCCTTGTTTATCAAATTTCTTAATCATAAAGTTACATATGTACTAATTTATGTTGATGATTTTATCATTATAGGAAATAGCAAGTCTGAAATTGATAACCTTACACAATGTCTAAAGAAAGAATTCTCCATTAAGGATCTAGGAGAACTGAGCTACTTCCTAGGCATTGAGGTTAAAAGAGTGTCAAATTCAGAGATTCATCTAAGTCAGAAAAAGTATATCAATGAAATTCTAGTGAAAGCCAAGATGGACAAGGCAAATCCACTTCCCACTCCAATGACAAGCAATCTACATCTTTCAAAAAATAAAGGTGATCCAATACTAAATGACAAACAATACAGGAGCATAGTGGGGGCATTACAGTATGTTACTATAACCATACCAGATATCTCCTATAGTGTTAATAAAGTCAGCCAATTCATTCAAAGACCATTGGATGAGCACTGGAAGGCAGTAAAGAGAATTTTGAGATATCTTAAAGGGTCTATAATCAAGGACTAATTCTACAATCATGCCCATCTTTATACATTACTGGCTATTCAGATTCAGATTGGGCAACATATTACGATGATAGAAAATCAACTACCGGTTACTGTGTGTTCTTAGGAAATAATCTTATATCCTGGTGCGCAAAAAAACAACAAACAATGTCAAGATCTAGCACTGAAGCCGAATACCGAAGTATAGCTAGCACTACTGCTGAGATTATGTGGATAAAGTCTCTCCTAAGTGAATTACATATCAAATTTAACAGCAGAGCAACTATATGGTGTGATAATCAGAGTGCTATTTCTCTCACTGCTAATCCAGTTCTACATTCTCGTATGAAACATATAGAACTGGATATATACTTCGTACGAGAGCAAGTTATCAAAGGAGAATTGAGAGTTAACTATGTACCTTCCACTTACCAGAAGGCTGACATACTAACCAAACCTCTGTCGAGGCAGAGCTTCATTCGCTTCAGACATGAGCTCAACATTGATGAAGTTGACAGCAATCTGAGGTCTAAGACTCAGATCTATATTCCCAAAGCTCCACAAGTGACACTTGAAGCATTCAACAAGAGTACTGAAACATTCGACAAAAAGGCAACACAACTTAATCCTTTGAAAACTGCTGCTACCCGAGTTTATGATGGTGAATATCACCAGTTCGGTTTGAAAGATCTACAACTAATTTATCCTATATTATTTGTTTCAATTACCATAAACTGATAAAGAAAAATTTGGACATAATCCAGTAATAGGAAAGTATAAAGATTTAGTATACGTACAAATTATTGACTCTGCAAAGGTTTATTCTTGTATCATATAGTCTGCAAATGTTAGTTACCCTTTAGATGATTGTTTCCACATGCCAAAGTTTTGTTTTGCTGACATCATGTTCAAGTGTACATGCAGCCTCACAACATCTCAACGCACCTTCATTTCGCATTTTATCATCGTATCATATTACCTGCTCCACTTATTTCTTCACTTATGAAAGTTGCAATTCGTTCATGTTAAAAGAAATAGAAGAGACATGTTGTTTACTGTATGATTACTTTGATTTTCAACAGCATTTTTAAATTGCTATATGCATACGGTTTAATTTTTGAAAATTTGGACTTCATGTTGACTTAATGTTATAACATATTATTTATTTTCACTTGCATAACTATGTAGTCTAAATGATGCATATCCCTTCGGACTTATTAGAATAGTGCTAATTTACAATTTTACATGGACATATATGCTTGAGAAGTCATAGGTAATCTTCTAGCAATGTACACATATGAAATGATTTTATATTTAAATGTGAATTGATATATCCATTTATACATTTTATCATTGTTATATTTTCTATACTATGTATTATATTTACTGTAGATACTGAACAACGAGCACATTTTTTTGCAACCTATCAGTGAACTGGCAAGAGTAACAATTTTAGGAGCTTTAATAATAATAGTAATGTGATGTCATATAGATATATACCAACTGATGTAGGAAGCTTTAAAGAAGATGAGAAAAATTCTTAGGCAATGTATGTTCTTTTACAAGAATGGAGTTTTTCCTCTCAACGTGACAGAATTTCCCAGTCCCCTAGACTTCTCGAAGTCAGGATTGTAAATTGTTCAAATAATGTTGCACCATTCTAGCATGTTATCTGATATGCCTTGACATGGCAAGGTTTAACCTCTCTATTGCAAATGGATGAAATGCAATCAAAGGAGCTTTAGAAATGCTTGAAAATAGAGGGTTACCATAGTAAGCTGATCAAGTATGCAATGCACCACTCCATCCAAGAACATTGTAATTGAACATATCTATTTTTGAACCATCTGATTTATTTATTTCAATCGATTTAAGTGTGTATCTTTTTTATTATTATAAACCATCACCATGGAGCTTTTATATATATATATATATATACAAGTATGGTGGCACGTCCGTTGGACGTGTGCAAAGAAGGAAGTGACATATTTTGTCTTTGTTACAATTATGATATTATGAGAGATTATAGTAATGTTTTCGTTAATTACGGGAGAAAAGAGGAAGAGGATATGTCAAATAAACAGAAATAAGGTGTTGTAAGAAAGATGATAGGTAAACCCGATAATGATGAAGCACCTTTGTAGGAGTTCTTTGGCACGTGCGATGCACGTGAACGTGTGCAGGTATAAATTTGACCAAAGCTAGAATTGAACTTTAAATTAGTAAGTTGCTGTATTTGTTTGGGCCATTGCGGCATAGATGAAATCATTTTGGTAGAGGTACATAAATTATGTGTATTATAGCTTGTTCCAATATATAAGTTTGGATTAATAGGTACATAAATAGCATGATTCCAAAGCAAATGTTGCTTAGTCAAACGTGTACTTCTACGTTTGATTTTCTCTTTGGAAGAGGACATAGCAGCTGTGCTACCTTCGAGTACATATTTGTTTTGTAAGATTAAAAATGTTTGTTAGCTATGGATAAAATACGAAATCATATGGGGAAAAATGAAAAGAATGATGACATATTAGAAACAGACAATGTAAGGATAAGCAAAATAGTGAAGTGTGAGTAAAAGAGAAGAGAGATCTAGCTTTGTCATTTTGTGCATGAACAGTAAGTTACAGGCCCATGAAGCATGAGTGTAATGTATAGGTATGAAAACATTTATAGATGCGAGTTAATGTGCATAAGCAAATGTGGGCATGGAGCTAGTTAATAGAGTGATGGCTATGCTGTAAGATGTGAACATTATTTTTGGTTGCAAAAGGATACATTAGCCAGGTCTATAGGTAAATAGACATTAATAGGGTGGAACGTGGTAGAGTTTAGATGGTAGAGGAAAAACGATATATTTGTATGGCATAAGTAGTACAAAAATGTGCATTTCTTGTATAACGTGTTCTAAATACGTACTTTTCATTTAAAATAATGTTCTAGTTCTTGTTTGAAATGTCAATGCCAAATGTTGAAATGTTAGTGCCTACCTTTACATTCAATTTTGTTTTGAGTGTTCTAAATATAGTAAGCATAATATCCCAAACAGTTGAAAACCCGAACCGCCTAGAACTAAGACCCGCCGGATTGGGTCCAGATGCATCGGGTTGGGTCTAATTGCCACCCCTGCTATAAAGTCATATATTATACTACCAAACACACTATTTTGTAATGAAAAACAAACGCACTAAATCATAGACTGATAACAGATGTAGGTGTAGACAGCAGGAAAGCTGCATGCACAGAGCTAAAGATAGATTTTTATAGCAGAAGCAAATCAATACGTAGTTCTACAATCACAAACCAAATAGAGGAAAAAAGTTAAAGAAGAAGAAACAAAAAATCAGATTAGGTAACGGTAAACCTGCATGTTAGATAATTGGAAATATATTGGATATGGTTAGGAAAGAGCATTCGTATTAGCTGTATTAGTTTCAATAGGTAGTGTCATAAAGTTTCAGTTTTGCACTGTTATATTCTGGATAAAAAAAACACATGTCACTATTTGATCCAAACTGTACATGTGTAAAAGAATAATAAGAACTGCTCCTAAAGAGTAGACTGATGTTTCAGCATGGATAGAGCAACACACTGTCATTTATCAGTGTTGGTTCCAGCTTCGATATATTGTTCTGCCAAAATGGTTTACTAAGAAACAAATACCATTTTTATTTACACTTTTATGTTTGCAATTAGACGCATGTACTCCTCGATTTGCCTGCAACAAATTTTCACTAACATTAATTTATTCAATAGAATAATATTTTGGAAATAACATAAGTTGGAACATACCATTTTGCTTCCATTTTCACCAGCATACCATTAATGTTCAAATTGATGTGGAGGTTTTCTCAATTAGATACTTCTTTTATAGAGAAACTCCTAGATCTTGCATCTCTACAGTTTCCTCTTCACTCACTTCAAAAGTCCTCCTCCCACCCAAACAGGTTGAATCTTCGGTAAAGCACAACATATAAATTGCAATTGCAAAACACTTCTTTGGTCACTTGACAGACATATTTGTTGTAGCTTTAAAATAAAATTGCATATGGTCAAGGATATCTATTAATTCATTATTGAACAATACAACCATGGAAAGAAGGAATAAGCCTATAATATTGTAAGGAAAAATAATTAAAATCAAAATGATATTCTTAATTCAAATTACCTTTTTCCAGATGAAGTAAGTCTTCAGATGCCACAACTATGGTCCTACAATTGATAAATACACAACAACCAAGATAAAATGCTAGTAAACCATCTTCACTCTCGTTAGTACAAACACCTAGCTGTACTTTACTCTAAAAGAAATGAAAGTATGGTCATGTTTAACTTAGGTGATTTAACTTAAAACACCAATAAACTTATATAAGACAATTGAATGTAATATTAATACTGAAACAGAAGCTAAAAGTTAACCAAGAGCATGATAAACTATCAATTTCACAAATGTAAAAATTGATACTATAAATATTTGCTGTAACTTTAAAATCAAATTGTAGACTATCCATATACCGTATACTGAGTCCGTTGTTATTGCAACCTATAACAAACAACATCTATTTGTTTCAATACTGTCATATATTGTTCTACTGGTTAAAAAGTTCAGCATTAAGAATAAGCTTTGCAGTACTAATCTTACGTTATCAATATTCTTGATTTGAAGGAAAAAAATGTTGTTAGTTTAATTAATAGTTTAATTAAAGCCATGGCAAACAGCCCAATAAAGCAAAAGTTCAAACAAAAAATATTCCTCAGCTAATTGAAAATATCAATAAACACTATGCTAACATTGGACTAAATAAACGGATAAAAGTATATGGCATATGGAATATAATATTTAAGTTGTGCAGGTGACCTTCAAAAAATAAACACTGTCAGCTCAAGTTTACATGATCATCATAGCAGATATACATGAATCATATATATACATATAAAGATACTAAGTGAACTGTATCTTATGTACAACATATGGATCTGCAGTGAACTTAGTGACACAAAATACATGAATACATATTACTTCTAGTTTGAACATATGAATTAATAGGTTTCAACCCTCAGAATGTTATTCAGCTACACCACTGAGAATGCATAGTTAGTTCACTAATAGGTACCAATGCTCCTATTGAGATTAAGGATAATGCTTTGCGGTTTGACAATATCTTCATTCTATTCAAATGAATGTGTAATAATTGATTTAGTATAAACTTCATTTGTTAATAATTTACTGCAAACAACTTAATGTTGTACCATTGATTTCAAATAAAAAGTATATGTTTCATGAATTTACAAAACTTAATTTATTATCATGTTCAAATTTTAAAGTACCCCGCTTCAAATTGGTTCTCAGCTTTTCATATATGAAAGATTTAGATTGTTTATTTTGGCTATGAAGTACTTCAAAGTTAGCAAGCGGCTGAGTATCAACAACCAAGTTAAAACATGAACGACAGTACGTCAAATAGCTTATCAAACAATTTAAAATTATGCCATTACTTCAAATGGTAAGTAGTAATTTATACGTACAGTAGCTCCGAATTGGATGTGGCAGTATGGGAACCTTATCTTCTCGGACAGGAACTGGATCCATATTCACGACATCCTTAGCAGCACCACCATTCCTTTCCTTACCACTGCTTTTACACTGTCATTGGTGCCACCATCAATACTGAGCAAATCCACATCACCATTAATGCCAGCGTGACTTCTGTTTCGTAGTCTAATCTTTCTAATCTTTGATATTAACTGTTAAAGTATAATAAAATGAAAAAAAATACCTATATAGATATTATCTACTATGCTGTGAACATTATTTCTATCGAATTACAGTGAATAGGATTAATATCAGTCAATGAATGACCATCAGCATGCTCGATTTGACTTGCTGACTTGTGTTCGCTGTCGGCTTATGTTCATTTGTATTACGTGCATGCTATAGGTGTGTAATTAGATATGTGTGTGACTGTGCAAATTTATATACATATTTGTGTGTAATCCAATTTGTACAATGAAGTATATAAGTCTGTTCTACAACAAATATATGATATATAGCGCATTTGAAGATAAAAATCAAGGCGGTCTTTTAATATTTGTTTCATGTGCCTACCCATCTATATGTATCATAGTGCTATTCATGTTTGTATTCCAAGCTTGCAAACAGAACATAGTTATAGGAAGTACACTTAAGCATTAAACTAATAAATAAAATTTTAGTTTACATGAAACAATGAACCTTATTTATTTATTCTGCACAATACGTTAAGATGCATCCTTGAAAATCAAAATTCAATATATGTTGAAATTAATCCTTTGAGAGAAAAAGAACTATCACCTAGTTTGCATTTCTTTGGTTTTTTGTGGTTAAACTATAACGTTGAAATTAATATGTTGAAAAAAGATATCAACATGAATACTCAATAAATAAACTACCACCATTTATCTGTCAAACTATGAAAAAAATATAAAAAAATAATTGAAAGGTAGTATATATACCTCTGTCTCATACTTGATTTCAATATAGCAACTACCACCATTTATCTGTCAAAGTATGAAAAATAAATTAAAAAATAAATTGAAAGGTAGTATATATACCTCTATCTCCTACTTGATTTTAATATAGCAACTGCAGTGATTGTTATTTCTTATCTTTAAAGCTTAATCGGTAGAGACAGTTTCTATAGCCAAAGATTCTGCAAGTGGTAAGATTGTCGATAGAGAACAAAGAAGCTTTCAAGGCACATCTAAGATTCAGAATATAACGAAAGCAGATAAAGATATGATTCTGGATTGTTTGAAAAACTGTTGTCAAACATAAATAATTTAATGGAAAGCAAATTTTAAACTGAAACCATTTAATTAATAGCCACTAAACTAAACATAGAATTCTGGAATTTGAAGTTAAATAGAAATTGAATCAAAATCAGTTCACAAATTGGGGAAATACAAAAATCATTTTAACATGTTGAAGATAATACCTGCTTCGGGAAAAGAGGAGAGGTGAAGGGTTGAAACAATCCGGGTAGAAAAATGGATTTGACGGAAGTAATTTCTGTTTAGAAACTGGGCAGTTGAGAGATGCGAACTGAGAAGAATGGTAGGGGGAGAGAGGTGAACGTGGAAAATGGGAAATTGTGCTAACGTGGGAGTTCAAATGACATAAATATCCTTGCTTGTTTTTGACACCGAAAGCAGAGGAAAGGTCATTTTCGGAATAGCCAAAAAGGCTTCACTTTGACCGGTTGACCAAAGGTTTTTTATTATAGTATAGATATATCCTTTTTGGCAAGTGAAAATTAAAATATGAATTTATCTAAATGGAGCAATCAGCTTGGTAAAAATATCAACCGTGCTTGGTAAAATAGGGGATAAAACTAGGTTTTGTATTTTTAATATTCGATAATCTTTACACTCAACCACTTTCAAATTCATGCAACGAATGGCCTATATATATGTGTGTGTATAGACATACACACGTTTACATCTTATTTATAGCCTGATCTGCAACAATTTCTTTGTTCCTTATCCTATAATAGTTTTGTCATCCAAAAGATAATGAATTTATACTCCTACGGTCAATAATATTCCTAGAATTGATCTAGTAACGTGTGTGTGTTTTTGCCCATTATGAGTGTTGTACCATGTTCTTAAACGTTGCACCTATAGGTTCTACTAAATACCTGGCTTACATGTGTTTTTACCAAAAAAACTAATAGCCCTGTACATTACCAATTCATGGATCGGCTGCCCCACTTTTTCTTATCCACAATTCACACCTATAAAGCCCATGCAACCTGCAATAGACAATGTAAGTTACTTTGCACGCACAAATAACAAATGATAAAGTCAGTTTTGTAAGATCCAAAAAATCTTACAAATGACACAATTTAATGTCCAATTCTCACATGCACATGCATCGCACGTACCATAGTACTCATATATATATATACACATATACATATACATATATGCATACATATACATATACATATATATATATATACATATACATATATATATACACATACATATATATATACATATATATATATATATATATATGTGTGTGTGTGTGTATGTATATATAAACTCACACACATATACATACATACGAGGAGCGTTCAATAGCACCCCAAACAGTGCAACACCTATGTTGCCTCCTAATTTCCACCACAAGCTCTGAATTAAATAACAGTACTTTCTCTCTCTTTCCACTATGCATATTATTTAATTCGGAGCTTGTGTTAAAAATCAGTTGGCTATAGGGATGTTGCACTATTTGAGGTGCTATTGAACGCTCCTTTATATATGTGCGTGCATGCGTATCTATATACTAGAATGAAAAATCCACGTAGAATCTTATTAGCAATTGAACAAAGAAATCTATGCTCAATGAACATTTGAGGCTTGTTGGTAGATGCACTCAGCATATGGTTAGGTTAGCTTGGCGGACACAGACAATTATCTTTTTGGGTTTTTTTACAATGGGTACTATAATGAGTATCGGCAAAGAGAAATTTATGTTCATTTCGAATTTTTTCTCCAAAGTCATGTTAATTTTTTTGAAAGGATTGAAATCTTTCCAAATAATCTGATTATTAATTCGAATGAATGCCTAGAAATTCAGTAAATGGGCTACTAAGGAAAGAGGGGAAAATAAAAAAGAATAAATTCAAAATCAATAGGGCCTTTCTATAATGAGTTGAACAAACATTTCTGTTCATTTCGATTTTTTTTCCAAAGTCACATTATTTATTTTGTGAAAGGGTTGAAACCTTTCCGAAGTCACATTATTTATATAGTAATCCGGTATTTTGTGAAAGTCCATTAGTTAGTGAGTTGGTTTATTTTACATGTTTTAAACCAAAATAAAAAATATTTTCAAACCATCATTCACTCATCTACATCTGGGCAAAATGGTCATTTTGTGTATGAATTAATTTTGAGAATATTTATTTGCACATTTTAATTTTAATTTGTAGAAAATGGAAGCGTCTTTATGGATGTATGCATGCACACATGTTGAAAGCAAAAGAATGAAGGAAATAAAAGAATTCATGCAACATGGAGGAGCCCACCTACCCACTAACTAATGGACTACAATTAAAAGCAAATGCACATGTTAGTAGAGATCAAAAGCAAAATCACATGTTAATGGAGATTAATTAATTCCTTAATGGTTACTTGGAGGCTACACAAACTCAAGGGCATTTTTGGTAGTCCCCTAAAAAGTTGATTAGGGTTTTAGGCATGTATAAATACTGTGACGACCCGGAATTTTGAGCAATATCAATTTAATAATTTATATTAAATATTAAATTGATCTGATATATTTTTGGATTATAAACTTGAATTGATATTTTCTTTTGATAAATATCGTATTGGTGAGTTTTATCTTTTAAAACTAATAAATGATTTTTCTGTTTATAACGGATATACTGGTATATATCGTAGACAGGTAAGTTCTGTTTTAATTTTAATTGATAAATTTTGTTTTCAAATTTCTTATATGTATTCTAGAGATTTGGAAATTATTATTTATTTTGGGATGACTTTTCAAAGCTATTTGATAAATATATATATGGTTTTAAATATTCAGATAAATGGTTAAATTGTTTTAAGCTTATTCTAATTTGGTTCAGATTTATATTTATTAATAAAGAATTTCATTTTTCTTTTCTTTACAAAAGTATAACTTGTTAAATTTTAGTTAAAGAATATATATGAGTTTTTAATTCAATTTGTCAAATGTTACTTTGGGTATATTACAAAATAAATAATTTCTTTTGTTTGATCTTTTTAAAATTTGATAAACGAACTTTTATAATATTTATAAAAATATAATTTCTTTATGAACCGTTTCAAATTTATAAGTTGTAATTTATTTGGATGATATTTATAAGTAGAAATAGTATAAAGTATTCAGCTAGAAATACAATACAATAATATAAGTAACAAATATACATATTGAAATGACAAATTAACAACAATATAAATGAAACGACTATATGAGATAAATTTTATCGTTTTGTAAATAATCAAACGAATGCTAAATAAACAAACGATATGATAGAATAACGAGAAAAGAAAAATGGAAACAAGTAACAAAACAAATATTTTAGACGAGATGTAAATTTAGTCAAACTACAATACAATAATACAAGTAAAAGTATATTTCATAGTTGTAAATTCTAAAACTAACACTAAACATTTAAATAGTATTTCATTTATACTACCTTATCAAACTAGAAAGATTTTAATACCATAAAAATGAAGACATTCCAGCTTTATAAAATCTGCACAGTCAAAAATATTAAGAAGAGAGCAAGCATAGATGATGTTCGAATACGTGTATGCCTGCAAACTTTAGGCAACAAAAGTATCAGAATACAAAGTATAATATTTGTAGCTTGAGAGTAAAGCCAGGCATGTAGAAAAGAAAAATAGGATAAGTATGAAAATGGAAGTATCATGGTACAAGGCAATTAATGCTAGTCGTGCAAACATCTTCTCTAGCTCACAATAATGTATTCTCAACCTCCATTCTTTATAAAAATCTCTGACAAAAATAAAGAAAGAAAAATAATATACAAACCATGTTTAAACTTCAGCCTGTAACCTCTTTATACTTCAAACTGGAAGCTATCTCCTTCCTGTCATTTTTTCTTTCATTCGAACTCTATACAAATCATAATGGAAGCTCATTTGAAAACTTAAAACAAATCTCCATCTAAAACAACATCAAGCAACTACAACTGATTCAAAAGCAAGATAGTGAAGATCAGAGCTGAAAACAGTTTCCAGTTTTCTCAGAATTTCAAACTGCTTGCAAAACAAGTTCTGTTCTTCTCTTATATTTGGTGAGTAACATATATTTTTAAATCTATATATTAAGTTATTATGAAATGCTTTCCTTTGGGGTGTATCTGGTATATGTGTGTATATATCGGGATGCCTGCTATCATGCTCTGTTCTTATTTCATGTTCTGGGTTGATATTAAAATTCAAAATCTCACCATAACATCTATATTTGACTTTGATATATGAATGAAAATAGTTTGTTAGGATGTGAAGATAATTTCAAAAATAGTTTCAAGATTTTAATTCAAAAAGTAAATTTTAAAAAGGGGAAAAACAGGGAAACTCATTTTAATGTTAAAAATCAACAATCATGATTTTTGATTCGAATTATATGGATGAATTCGTGATTACAAATCATGAATTTTAATATACTTATTATGATTTTTAGTCTGGTAATTCGAGTGACATTTGGGTTTGTTCATTTTGAGAATTTTTGGTAATTGCCGTTGATCGGCATGGTGATTGGGGTGGAAATTTTGGTCGAAGCTAGCTATGGCATCGGGGATGAAGGGAAAAATGTTTAAATTTTTTTTAAATGATCGAGGTGATCAGTCTCGATCGAACTAGGGTTTAAGGTGGTTCCCGGTTGGACTTGAATGACATGACGATGGCGACGTAGAAGATGGACCGGAGGCGCTCGCTTTTGGAGAGAAGGTAGCTCATGGTCGTGGGGTTCGATGGTGGGGACGGCGAGGTTCATCGGCGTGAGGTTGGCCGGTGGCGATGGGTTTTGTGGTTCGTATTTCAGCAGTTGTTCGAGTTGGTTGTTCGAATTTCGATTCGAACGTGTTTCGTTCGATCTGGGGTTGTAATCGTATTCGCGCATGATAGTGTGGTCGGAGAGGAAGGTCGCGACGATCGTATCTGGCCAGGGCTGAGGGGAGACGTGCACCATGCACGTTCGTATGCACGTTTGGGTACAGGCGAAAGTTGGTTTTGGGGAAGAAAGGGAACGACTTGGGGGAAATCTCGTGATTGTTGCCTGGCGACTCGAAGCAGGGACGTACGCGAGTTTCTCGCGAGAAAACTCGGGACAGGCTCGTGGTTTTTTGTGGGGTTTACTCGGGTTGTTTATTTAAGTAACCTGGGTTTGAAAATTTACAGCAGATCATATCTTGGTTGTAAAATTTTAAGCATGGACAAATTTTTAAGGTATTTAAAACAAGTTTTAAGTAAATCTTTGTTTAATTTGTCTTAACATGTTTAAAATGGTTTTTCAAAGACTTTAAATATATTAAAATATAATGTTTGAATTGTTTTGTTTAAATTAAATTATATTTCAAGATTTATTTCTAAATTTGGCTTTAATGAAGTAAATAATTTGAATAAGTATGGAATATAAATACTAATTTATTTTTAATTAGTTATGCTGAGATTAATTAAGGATAATTAATCAATAAATTAAAATTTAAGGTCAATTACCATTTGTAATTAAGGATAAATTAATAAATGAAATAATTAGTGGAAATGAATGTAATTAAGAAATAAATTAATTAAAGATTAAGTGAGGATTAATAGAGTGATTAATTAATGTAAATAATTTAAAGAACATCACTTATAATTAATTTAGTGAAATCGCTTAGTGAAGTAGTTAATATAATATTAAAGTCATAGACGAGACTTTAATTAATATATAAATGGTAAATTTAAACTTATTAATAATTGATAAGTTAATTACTTAGAATAGTGATTAAATAAATGTTAATGAAGGTCATTAACTGGATTATTTTATAATTAATTAATGAAATTGATTTTAATAATTGATTGGATAAATCAAATTGATGATGTAATAATTATGAAAGTAATTGATGTTTAATTATAGAGTGTAATTAATAGAATGATGTTGTTGTTAAAGTAATTTGAGTATAATTACTTTGTATAATTAATCAAAGGATTAATTAGAGATAATAAATTATTGAGCAATTAATGAAGTAATTAAAGGAGTTAATTACTAGATTGGGATTAATCAAAGGTGATTAATATTTTGGTTCAAATTAAAGATTTAATTACTTTGATGTAATTAATTAAACTAGAAATGTAATTTGAGATTATTAATTTTTATAATTAATATTGGAATTTAAAATGGATTTATTGGGAATAATAAATGAAGAAATTTATTAATAATTAATTGAGTAATGCAATTAACTTTAGTTAATTAAGAAATGAAGTAATGTTAGGATTTATTTCTATATTTGGTTAAAGAAATAAACCTACGAAATAATTCGAGGAAAATTACTTAAATGTAATTAAAGAAAATTAATCAGGGATAATTTATTTAAATGAATAATGGGATGGTGATTAATTAATTGAGGGTTAATTAATTAATGGTAATAAGCAAGTTTAATAATGATGAAATGATTAATTTAATTTACTTTAAATTAATTAAGGATAAGGTAGTTAATTTAATTCATTTTAAATTGATTATCAATGATATGATTATTATCCTTGCCTATGTCTGATGATTGTTATGGATTCCCATTGATTGATATGATCTCAGATATGAGATAAGTACTATCAGTTGTGATATGGATGATAATATTGATTATCTGTTGGTGTGATATCATAGATTATCCATTATGCTTATATGTGATTATCCATCTGTGATATTGTGTTTTATCTATCTGTGTTGACATAGATAATTGAATTGAATTGTTTTAAACCTTTAAAACAACTTGGCCTTAAAAGACACGTTTTGGATTTCGATGAGACCGGGATCGGGTTTCCGTATACCGGGATTCCAGGTCTGGAGACCCGAATACCACATTGATCCAAAATAACGTTAGGTCGTGAAATTCAAATGGAGCAAGTGAAGACTCGAGGTATAAGAACTATTCGTCAGTATAACTCTGTGGGTGATTCCGTAATGAGTTTGACGAAGATAGTACTTATAGATTCGAGATGGTGATTCAGAATGCAAGGGTTATTGTCGTTAACTCTGAGGGTGATTCCAATACGAGTGTAACGAGATAATGCTTTCGGTTTCGTTCGAACCCGGAACGAACTTGTATGGATCGAATGCTTTCAAAACATCGTCAGGTGGGCGATGAGCATTCTAAGTGATGAGTTCTATTCAGGTAACCGTGACCTCAAGCCTCATCAACCGGGAATGGCTAAAACAGGGGAGGTGCAGCAAGGCTTCGTGGGTGGCCCCCACTTGAGAGTAAGGTTTACCCCTGTCTAGATGTCCCTATTTATTTCGGTTTAGTTGCGGTTGGTCGCGCCAACCGTGGGGTGATCTTATTTGGAACTGTCCAGTAAGGGATGGGTCCGGCCTTGTGTTGCAGGGGAGCGGGCGTACTCCTCGGTACTGTAACGACCCAGAATTTTGAACAAATTAAATTGAGAATATTTACTTAATTTTAAAATATTTGAACGATGGTTTAATTTGAATCCCCGATATATCGTTGAATTTGGCGATTAAACTTTAAAATTTAATCGATTGAAGTTGAATAAAAATTTGAATCTTCAATTTTAAGTTGAAGAAAAATATTTCGAAAGCTTGTAAAATTTATATTGATAACACTGAAGGTAATAGAACTTTCAGAATTGAATTTGAAACTGTTTTGTTCAGTTTTGAATTTTATTTTTCGAATCGATATTTAAAAATAGCCGTCCGAGGCACAGTCTCGGAATTCGACGAAACCAGTTCCATTGGGTCCGGAATATTGTATTATTGTCGGATTTCCAATTTCGTATTTTTCGGAGATGATATATAATCGTACGGCGAGCAAACGCATTGAAATCAAATCAAATTCAAAATTAAATTTAATATTTAAATCTGGTCAACTGCAGCACGTTCGTTCCTTTATTCACGCCCCTTTGTTTCAGCCGAGCCTCACGGGAAGAAATCGTGATAACCATGCCGTCTTCAATTTCAAATATCTCGTCCTTCCTTAGTTCAAAATCAATTCAAAGAAGAATAAAATGGCCGCGTATCCTTTGTCCCAGTTCGAAAGAAAATGAAATTCCCCTTCATCTTTTAAATTTTATTCGAACCAACCGAAATCAAAATCATGGTGACCCTTTCACTCTCGTTCGAACGAACGGTCTCGTTCTAATCTATGTGAAATCGAACTCTCCTCCTCTCTTAAATTTTTCGAATCAAAATCGATTCGATCAGAAATCGAAGTGGGGGAAGCTCGCGAGCACGAGGCCGCGGGAAGGGGGAAGGGCGAAGCTCGGAGTTGGTTGTGGCGGCACCGCGATTTCAGTAGAGTTGTCGCGACTGGTGGCAAGTCGAGATGTCGCGATGCCGTGGGTAGTGGCAAGCGCACGAGCGCGATGAGGTGGTGGCGCTCGCGAATTGGAGACACGCGTGGCGTTCGCGAGCAGGTGGAGGTCGAGCGATGGAGGGGTTTCGCGAAGGCGCGTAGGCGCGGCAAATTCGTGACTTCGTGGATGGCGTGGATGCTGGCGATGGCTGGACGATAGCGAGGCAGTGGTGATGGCAATGTTGCTCTGGGGGCCGCAGTTTCATGAAAGCAGGCGATTTAAGTTGTGGAGTTCGATCGATGGTGGAGGGCAGCTTCACGAGTTCGTCGACGTCGAAGTGGCAGGCCCAGTTGAAATGGTATTGGGAAATTCGCAAGTCGATGGTGGATGGCTCGCGGGGACGCAGTAACCTAGGACTCGATTGCCGTGGCATCTCCCTGTAAGGTATTTAGTTTTTAGAAATTTTTAATTTGATTAAGATCTGAAAATAAAAATACGCAGTTTCAATTTTATCTACCAGTAAAAGAAATGATATAAAAATAAATATATTATGAGGATTAATTAGTTTAACAAAATTAATTTGTTGTTTTTATGATTAAAAGATATTTTATTAAAGGAGAAAATTGGTTTAAATAGAATTATCAGCTAATTAGAACTATTAAACGGTAATTGGTTGTTCGATTTATTTCGAATATTAACGAATTGTATAATTATTTATACAAGGTTAAAAATCAAGAAGAAATGATCAAAATGGAAGTGGATGGCAAATTAAAAGCTAAGGTGAGATCTTCTCACTCAGATTTATAATTGAATTGCAGTTATTGATTGATTTGTTTGAATGTGCTATTAGATATGATAGGATATATCTATATATGTAGCAGTATATACATATTGGCATATGTATATATTGGATTGATTGATTCCCGCCTCGTATAGCGGATGAGACCCTATTGCGCCGTTAGTAAGCGGATTTTTATAAAACCTATATACCGCGATAATTCTGTACTGGAGCGGAATTGGTATTGTGCTAACGTCTTTGGATGCAGGGAAACAGGTTGGAGGGATCCAACTGGACCCCTCATATTGATTGAATTTATTTCTACTGTGATGTGTTAATCTGTGAATGATTATTGATGTTATTAATCATATTGATGTCTGGAAATTGTTTGAAAGCTAAAATTTAGCTGAATGGATGTTTGATATCATTGGATTCCAAAAATAAATGAAATTGAATTTTTGAAATCAAAATAGAAATTTTTAAGTAAATAAATTTTTAGAAATTGAATAAATTCGAAGAAAGGAATTTTAAAGTATAAAAAAGTTAATTTTTATATTCTTATCGAATTAATTCCAGAATCAAGTGAAAACGTTAAATAAATGAATTTCGTATAATAGTGATTTTAAATTGAAGAATTTAATTAAAATTTGGATTTCTAAATAGTTGGAAAAAAGATAAAAGGGATTTATTTTCTTTAAGAGGAATTTGTTTAAAATGAAATAAGTTGGAAGTCCAATTATAAATTTAATTGGCAAATTGAAACAAGTTTAGAAAAAATCAATATAAAATGATTTGGGATGGGAAATTAATTTAGAAATGAATATTGAAATTGATTTGGTATTGAAGTAAAATTAGAAATCAATTTGAGATTTGATTTTGGGGTTAAAAGTGAATATTTGGGAATGTGGATTTAAAAATGGAAATGATGTTAAAATGGGTTTATTTACAGTTTGTAAAGTTTAAAAGAACGATTTCTTTTAAAATAAATAAATTATAAGTATTTAACTTATAATATGGATTTTTGATGTATATGTTGAGTTATAAAATTGAATGGGTCATTAAAGGAAATTTATAAAATCGAAGTTGTTATAGAATAGAAAATAGAATTTATAAACGTTGTTTTATAAATTCGAAATAGATTGAATTGGATAAATTAAATATAGAAGGACATTAAAGAAGATATATTCGCGATTTTAAATAGCGAATTTTTATTGAAATAAAATGTGTAGAAAAGACTGAAATGTGGTTAGTGAAGTATATTCACGATTTTTGACAGTGAATATATTTTTAAGTAAAATGGATAGGGTTTTGGGAAAGCGATATTATGAAATGAAGTTAATTGTTTTAAAAGATGTTTTAAAACGTGTGAACTATCGAAATCATAGATTTCAACATTTATTGTTGAAATAGACGTTTTCGAAAAATAAGGAAATGGTGGACTATAACACTGTTGTTATAGTAAATGATTTCCGAAAGGAAATATTTTATATAGTATTGGGATTTATATATCTATCTTAATTCTGAATCCCTATACTAGTGATTTCGAGTCGTCGTAACGATGTTTTACGCAACATTCGTTTTGACTCAAATAAATGAGATTTAAGAATGATTTCCTTAAAGAATGAGATATATACTTAATTTTGATTTTAAGTATATCGAATATTTTCTAAGTGTTGAAAATAAATGATTTGTGAATTACTTATTTTTAAATAAGTATGGAAATGCTTTTCCAATGTGAAATGAACTGTTTGAGTTTTTATCTTTTAAAGATAAATTGAAAAGTGAATATTTGAAATTGTTTTCAAATGGTTAAGTGTGGAAATTTTATATCTTATAAAGATATTTTTGAAGAATAAATAATTTGGGAAAATTATTTGGAATCTGATGATGTTGCGCATCTTTATTGATAGTTAAATAACCGACTATCAATATTTACCTTGAATGGTATTTGTTGTGAATTGGATGAATTTGAATGCCACACTTGTTTTTAAATAATCGCTCACTATTCGGGTTAGCCGGGAAAGGACCATGGGGTCGTATAACCCATTCCGAATATGTGATACGTCGTTATGAATTGCATTCGAAGACCGGTGTTGAAGACCGGATATTTTTGAAAACGGAAGGATTACCGTCGAGTTACTCTACATCGGCTGATCTCTGATTTAGAGGTTTTATCACCCTTAGTGACGGGAAGTCCTGACGTGATTGAAAATTATCCGGAAATGCAAGGGCTTCGTGAGAAGTGCCTTCGGTTCTGTTCGATCCCGGAACAGACTTGTATGGATTGTGTGTCTGACGTTACAATTTGAGATATAAAGCTGATTTCTTTCAAATACATTTCTGTTGGTGGCGGAGAATTTATTCTCTTAGCTTAACACCCTTCTCTGAGACGTACGAGCTCAGAGGTTATGTAGTTGAAATTTATCAGCGATATATCCCAATTTGGTAACGTGGCATACTGAGTGTTGCTGTGAAATGATCAGTGTTTGATCATTTGTGATATGATCATTTGTTTGATCTTATATCTTTGTGATCATAGGTTGATCATTTTGTTTGACCCGAAGCAGGGCTTTTTAAGAAAGCGTAGCTTTGTGGACGAGACTTCATCGAGCCTCACACCCCGGAAATGGTCGAAACAGGAAGGATGCGGCAAGGTTCTAGGGAGTAGCGCCCCTTAGTGTATGTCATTCCTTCTGGATAAAGGTGGTATCATGGTATGGAGCCCAGATACTTAACCTCTGTGGTTGCTGCAAAATTTATTTCTTTGTGGTTGTTGCGAATCGGGGATCCTCGGGAAGATCGGTGACGATCGGGGGATGGCATACACATGTCAGTAGTTACCTATTTTTGCAGAGGTAACCCGGCCTTGTGTTGGCAGAGATCCGATTAGGTTCTCGGGTCGTCTATTCCAGGGACGTACCCATCGTGGATAGGAAGTTCCTTAGCCTGACCATTTGTTGGAAATCCAAAGAAACAATACGAGCCTTTACGATTTCAATTGTATAACCTGTCTCCTCAGGAGGCAGCTATAGCAGGCATAATATAATGGTACCTATGCTGGCTAAGATTTATATTATACTTTCGAAATGTTTTCCACTATGCACTAATAATAATATCAAAAAGGTTTTGATTTTTGCGTAGTAAGCATCTTTGACTATCATAAGAAGAAATCTCCTCCAAGTCTGCGTTTGCATTGTGTGTGTGGTGGGAGGTCTTATGGTAGTTTCATTTTCCAAAAGCATTTCGAATTGACTTTAAAATTATCCTGTTGTTTATTTTAAAGAATAACTGTTTTACGATCTCACACCAGTCACCATGACTGACTCGGAGTTTATTGTTTCCCTTCTAAACTCTGGGTGCCCACCAATTTCCACACGGGCAGTCTAGAGTTAGATTATCAGGATATTCTGGATATTCTGGAGCTTTGGAGATAAGCTGGATGACGAGACGTAGTATTTGTATCTGATAGTATTTATTCCGCTGTGTATTCTGTATGAGGACAAGTTATATAACTGTCCATTGTTGTATATTGACTCTGATGATTGATGTATGTATAAACTGATATAGTTCTTTGTTTTAAAAGACTATTGATTATCTATTATATGTTATTCTGCTGCGATGTGTAAGATTCTGATATTGTTTTCTGTATCTGATGTTGTTCCTCCGTGTTGTTGTTCTTCTTTCTTTTCTCTTCTTTCTTCTACCTTCTTCTTCTTCTGCCTTTTTCTTTATCTAAAACCCTCACTATTGGAGTTTCCGGCACTCGATTGCTCGGCAGTCGATAAAGCGAGTATCGATGTCGAATTTTCGAAAGTCGAAAATTTCGGTATGTGACAGCCACTTTGTCACATACCGAAATTTTCGACTTTCGAAAATTCGACATCGATACTCGCTTTATCGACTGCCGAGCAATCGAGTGCCGGAAACTCCAATAGTGAGGGTTTTAGATAAAGAAAAAGGCAGAAGAAGAAGAAGGTAGAAGAAAGAAGAGAAAATAAAGAAGAACAACAACACGGAGGAACAACATCAGATACAGAAAACAATATCAGAATCTTACACATCGCAGCGGAATAACATATAATAGATAATCAATAGTCTTTTAAAACAAAGAACTATATCAGTTTATACATACATCAATCATCAGAGTCAATATACAACAATGGACAGTTATATAACTTGTCCTCATACAGAATACACAGCGGAATAAATACTATCAGATACAAATACTACGTCTCGTCATCCAGCTTATCTCCAAAGCTCCAGAATATCCAGAATATCCTGATAATCTAACTCTAGACTGCCCGTGTGGAAATTGGTGGGCACCTCGGTACGGTGATCTAGGCCACGTACTGTGACGGGCGGTACCCCAGTAGCCCAACCATTGTTGGAAACCCATTTTCCCTACGAGACCTTACGGTTTTGATTGTATTACCCACGTTGTGGCTAGTATGCTGGAATTTAATAGATGTAACAATTTCAGCTATTTTCTATTTACTTGAAAACCCTAGACACTATTATAATATCACCGGATTTCCTATCAAATGTTTTTGGTTAGCGTAAGGTAAAAACTTGCCCATGTTTATTTGTGGGGAGTCTTACGTGATACCTTTGTTTTCAAATGGTTTTCAAAGTTAAACAACCTTAACCTGTTACTCATACCAGACCCATGTCTGACCCGAAGTTTATTTCTGTTTTTCATAAACTCTCGGGTACCCAAATTTTTATGGGTAGTCAAGGGATTCAGGTTAGCTTTGTCGAACTCTGGAGGAGCAATGGAGCAGGAGGCTTCAGCGTGTAGATATATAGTGATTCCGCTGTGATTAGAGTTTATTTTGTATTTCCGCTGTGTTGTATCTCTGTGATGTGTGAGTTGTATTAACTAGACAGGTGTTTATAACTGTCTAGTATGTGATGTACTATCTGTGTAACTCTGATGTATATGATACTATGTATTAATTTATGTGATATATTATATTTTATTCGTTCCGCTGTTGAGATTCTGTTGTTGTTTCTTCTTCTTCTCTTTCTTTTCTACTTTCTCACCTCTTTCTTTTCTTAAAAACGATACGATTTCCTGGGCGTAGGAAGTCGGGTCGCTACACCCCTTATGTTTTATTTAATGGATCTTCTTCTTCTTCTTATGCAAGTTGTAGTCACAAAATCAATGATAAATAAAATGGCTTCTTAAGCCTCTTCTTATTACCTTTTACTGTCTACATGCTTTTCTTCCTTTCATGCTATTTTATTTCATGATCTTTTATTTAGTTTATGATTCTTTATTTCATGTTAGTAGTTAGTTTTAATTTATGCAACTAGTTTAGTTTCATTTCATGCAAGTAATTAACTCTCTTTTCTTTTAATTAGCTCTCATTTTCCTTGCTTTTTATGTTTAAATCATTTTGTGTTGAGATGATTTCAATTATGAGAAGCTAAACCCCTTCAATTTAGGGGTAATGAAGCTCTCATGAATCATATTAAATCAACATAGAATGGTTTCGTATGTGGTCTCTTATTTTGTGCTTAATAGAAGTTAATAATGATGATAGTTTATTGTTTATTAGTGAATTTAATAGCCTATGTTGACAATCTCAGATAGGCTATGCTTAATCCAATAAAACATAAACTATTTGATCATTTGCCTATGTGATTTTGATCATGGAATTAGAAGTGAAATCAATAATGTTGTATGTTACTCATCTACAAATAGTAAATAGATCATGCTTCCATTAGATTTTATTTTTAATTACAAGTTCATTTTCATGAGATTTTAGAAGTAGGTTTGAATGGTGTGTTAGAGTTTGATGGTTTAAGTTGTGCTAATTAATAACACAAATAAACCATACTTATAATTAACACATCAATCATTTCTACTTAAAATTAAAATGAGAGATTATGGATTAATTTTGTGTTGATTTATATGATTTATTGGAAGTGGATTTACCTCTAAATTGCCCCTTAATCTCATAGTTTTATTCTCATATTCGCTCTAGTTTTAGTTTCATTTTTGGACAATTTTTAGTTAACAATCTCCTGTCAACTTTGGGCTAATTTGATCGAGTAATCTTAGAATTAGTGCTTTCCCTATGGATCGACCCGTACTTGTATACATTCTACGATTGTACGCCATGCGCTTGCGGATTTTATTATTACATTTTCGACGCTATTCTAATCGATGGAAAAATCCGTTTACGAACAAGTTTTTGACGCTGTTGCCGGAAAAAGCAACATAATTTTTATTTACTCTTCGAATTATTTTTCTTTTATTTTGCGTTCTTTTCTTTAGAATTTTCTTCTTTATCAAAATTTTTTTACATTGTCTTTGCCATATTTACTTTACTGCGCAATTGTGCATTTGTTATTATATGCATTTGGTCATTTGTTCTTTACAGTGCATTACTGTGCAATTGTGCATTTGTTATTATATGCATTTGGTCATTTGTTCTTTACAGTGCATTACTGTGCAATTATAAAAAAATTCTCTACATTGCATTTAATCTTTTGCTACATTGCATTTGTGTTATTCTCTATTACATTGATTTCATTTCAAGTTCTCTGTTACATTACTTTACTTTCTTCACTATGTTTGTGCATTTGATTGCATTTGTGTATTCACTTCAGCCTGCATTTCCTCACAGTTTTTCAAAAAAAAAACACATTGCATTGCATCTATGATAGTTTTCAAATTTCTGCATTACATTTACACTGTGCATTTTCATTTCTTTGCTACAACATTTGCATTTACATTTTGCATTTGATTGTGTTTCCCATTTCCATACTTCTGATACATTTCAACCCCTCTCATCCTTCACCTCCAACTCACTACAAACCAATCACTTCACCTGCTCAACCTCCTGCGTCGACAATACTCAACAACAACAACCACGGTCACCATGACCTCACTTCGCAATCCTAAACCAAACATCCAATCATGCAACTTCACCATACATCCATACATCCACTGCCTCACTACAACTATCCTACTCTGCCAATCAAACAAACCACAACAACCATCACAAACATTCCTTCATACAACCAGCTTTACATACTTCTACATCACCCTCGACCCTTAACCGCATCCTCCTTCCACTACCTATCACTAATTCTGAAAATTCTACTTTCAGCATCCATATCAAAATTGATCTTTGCCTTCGCTTGAGTCCTTGGAGTTACCGTCGATGATAGCCATCACCTCACCTCGTTCAATCGACCACAATAACGTCGATGATTTTTCCTTTAGTGGTGGTCATCGTGCATGGCTCAACGACTGTATATGTGTGCACATGCATAAATTTTTATCCTTTTAAATTAGTTTATAAAATTTTATGACAAACTAAAAGAATATGTTTAAGTGATTTTAAATTCAAAAGATTTCAAAAAAAGATACTTTTAATTGAATGCATAAATAGATATATGTGTGTGTAACATACTTTGATAATCAACCCAGTCGATAACACCTTGAATTATTAGCTTTGCCTCAAAGAGAGCACTTCTCTAACTCAATGGTGAAGTTGCAAAGTCCACCATTAAGATCTAGTTTATCCCGGAGAGGGAAATAAAATTTTGTGTATTAAATGTAGGCTCCTGATGATCTATTTATTATTAGAACTAGATCAGCTCGTAGCGAAAGTAATGGATGAATTTCAAAATTATTCTATTTTTGATCTTTATTGGGCCTATAAAGTCTAACTTATTTAGAATATTTCTAAATTTCTTTTAAATAAAATCATTATTTTATTTAAATTTATAATACAGTTTTATATTATGTAATTAATATTACATGTATACGTGTATTATATACACATATACATGTGTGTACATATGTAACATAGTAACACATGCGAGGTATAATATGCATGTGTATAAGTGCTGAGATTTACACCGCAACAGACATGTTAGCTCATCTAATATACAAATATATTATCCAAATGTATGTATATATTTTATTTCAGGTATACAAAATATTACAATATATATAAATTTATATTTTGTTTTAAAATTATTATTATATATATATATATTTATATATATATGAAACTTAAAAAATATATTTGTATATATATATATGTGTATGTATGTATATTAAAAATCATGTAAATTATACTAAAATTTATTTATTTATTTCATTGGAAATTCGAAATAAAAATATGAAATAATAACATTTTTTTATATATATATTTAAACTATATATGTATATGTATTAATATCTAATGAAATTAATAATATATATATATATGAATATACTTAAATAAAATATATGCATAAAATAATACACACATACATTCCTATTTTATAGCTCATGGCAATGATGGTTTTTTTATTTTCTTAAAATAAATAAATAGATATTTTCGTATGGAAAATTTAATGTAAATTAGTAAAGAAAATTATTTTTACAAGATATTTCAAAGTTCAAATATTCTTGTAAAATCTCAGAGATATTATGATATATATATATATATAATTTAAATTAATTTTAAAACAATTTATTAATTTCGGCTATTAATGAATTAAATTATTTAAATTATGAAAAAAGATTAATTTTCTTATTGCCGAAAATGATATCAGATGTAAGTTTAATTTTATGAAATTTAAAACATATTTTATAACATAAATAAGTACTAATATTATTTATTTATTGAATTAAATGATTTAAATAATATATATATATATATATATTATTTTTGATTCTATTGAAAATAATTTATGTATAATATTACTTGTATAAAATTTTAAAACCATATTTTATGCAGTGTATTATTTAATATTTCAATTAAAAAGTTTATATAAATAAAACAATGAATATTAAATTAATTTTAAATTAAAATATGTTTTTGTTTTTTATATTTTTCGCTACCACAAGCAATATATATGCATGATAATGAAAATTTCTATTTTCAAATATATAAACATACAACCAATCGAATTGTGACAATACATTGATATAATAGAATCTCCACCTAATTAACAAAACATTATACATGATATAAATACTACCTACACATTAATAATCATTAATAGATCAGAAAATTTACCTTATCACCAATGCAAATAAGTGCACCATGAAACAATGAGATATACTCCTTGAACATTTTTCCAATCCAGTAGACTGATAGTCCCTGAACCGTTTACCACTAGCTATGGAATAATATTTGTTTCACTTTGATTTGACTTTGGAAATGGAGAGATAGGGGCCACTGGAATTTGGCCAAAAGTAGGGGATTAGGAGGCTTCAAAAAGTATGAAATGAGAGTGGGTTGAGATGTTTGGAAGAATGAAGAGAGAAATTAGGATCAAAATTCATGTTTCTCTCTTACTCCTTCTTTCCCTCTTATCTACTCAAACCTAGCCTATCTTAGCCAATCATATGACCGCCCCTTATGCCCTATTAGAGCTGAACCCACAAGCCCCTCATATAGGCTTCAAACCCTTTTAAAGCCCGAACAAAATAGTTTGCATTTAAATCCAATTTGAACGCGTATCGATAGCTTATATCGATTAATATAGTTATAATTATTATAAATATTTTTAATAATATTTTTTCATCAAATCAAAATAAATTTTTATAATTAATGTTTTATAAATGTTAATTAATTTAATTGATTTATAACGATTACAAATTAATCAAATCATTTGGTCAAAGGAGTATTCATTGTTTCGGTAATGCGACCCGTTATGAGTAAGTTTGGTCAGCAATTAATAATGAATTATTCAAAAATTAACGTTCACATGCCACTTAGCGAGTGGTGTGACATTTTACCAAATTTATCGCTTACTTGGTTCCGGTAAAATCAAATTTTAGTTTGTTAAGTGCTAACCAGTTATGACAATTATTTACACCAATTCTCTTTGTCAAAACTATATTACTTTGGACTTATGGAATTTGGTAACGGTCAAAATTCCAATATTGTTTATATTCAACTCTATAGTCCAAACACAAAGTTCTTGGTTCAATAGCAATAATTATTATTAACCGAAATGTTCTGCCATAACTTTGACTTTGAGTTGACTTAAGTTGACTGTGATACTAACCTCGTATATCCACGAAAACAAATTCTCTCTTGAAAAGTGTTTCACTTCAATGCTTCCATTCGACCCAATTATAGTCCTTCGGCGGACATCGTGCCATTATTTAACTATAATCAAAGTGGAGTTTTCACATTGAAGCGCAACAGTATTCTCATGTCCAGGGAATTGTATAATATTATCACATCGATATTTTCTATTTGACCTTAGGTATATTAACCAACAGAAAACTATCGAATGAGTCATTCCATAATTATCCAATAACTATCAGTATGTAACCCCTTGGTACCCCAAGCGGCCATGAATAGTTCACTGCCTAACATATGGAGAGTGTTACGTACTCTAGTTTCAACGGATGTATCGATATCCAGTCTCGATACATCATGACTAGGAATATTTAAAATGGTATACTTATTTTCGTTGTGATAAATTACTAATGGTTACAACAATTTGTAACTATTGTCACAAAATGTACCATTTAAAGTTTTCTATTAAATATACTTTAAATTAAATTAATTAATTAATATAGCACATTATGTAAAGTATATAACAGAAAGAAAACACCTTTTATTTCAACAAGATTAGTTATCGAGTTAGATATATGTAACAAATTACATAGTTGCCCCTACGGCATACCCCTGACCCTATTAATCTCCCACTTGCACTTGGGGTCAATTATGGAATCTTATTCCAACTTCTCTAATCGGTTTCCTCAAATCCACTTAGGTCAGTCCCTCAGTGGATAGGTATGCTATTATGCTTCAATTATCTACTATGTCAATCAACTATCTTCGACGTTGATAAATTACCTTTATCATATGGAACAATTCGGTGTATGCCTCTCGACTTCTGATGAGCTCTAAGTTCTATTATGAACTATATCATGACATTGTTATCATATAACAATGTTATAGGTTCCTCAAAATTTTGAATCACCCTCGGTTCAGTTATAAATTTATGCACTTATTATATATACATTACTTTTATTGTGGCGCTATTCAAGTCAATATACTTAGCCTTTTCATTCCCACAATCTCTTCTAATTGGAACATCTCCAACTTAATGATTCCTAACTTGAACTTATTATTGTCATGTTATACTCAATATCACTTATGAAGTTTGAGTCCGAACACTCCTTCATAAGGAGTTCGTTGTTTCTGTAAATATTCTCTAATATTTCATAAATACATGAGAACACCTCAAATAACCATTTAGTGATATCTATTTGGATTTGATATTTTCTTCATGTATCAAATACATTAACAAATCATGATATCGTAGACAACATAACATGTATAATAATTCCTATTGCCAATGCATAAAAAATCAAACTTACATGTTCCATATTAAACATTTTAGTAGGGTGTCCTTGCATATCGTTTGGTACATTCCCAATATCTTTTATACTTACAATAAAACACATCATTCACAAATCTGACATCAAGTATTAAAACAACTAAATCAGATTGTAACACAAGTACATCGTTAATAATCATCATTGTGTTGTTTACTTACAGTTTAGAAATATCTATGTAACCTTTTGACTTTCTTTCTCATGAGCATACGCTTCCTCTGCATTTCTTTTAACAATCAAACTATTTGATAATTATATCAAAACATTTGTTTAATTTTGATGCTTGTCGAATGATACTTTCATATCTGTTCTTGGATTATATCCCAAAACTCACAAGATTAATCTTGCTTCCACTAATTTCGAGACACTTTGGTTATTATGTCTAAACAATTTACTCTAAATCATTATTTATACTTTTCCGTTTCAACACATACGTACCAAAACATAAAGTCATATTATGCGATAATTTTGTGAGTGTTAACCCACCTTTTGCAAGGCAGTACACAGGTGGATTTAACCCAATTGACTTCATAATCATCAAGGCAGAAAGCTCGGAGAGATGGTTACCGGGATTCGAGATCGATTATATTTGAAACTATGGATTATAATTGAATGGATTCGAATGGGCGACACTCAAAAAAGGGCTAAGTATGGAACTAGCATTTCCCCTAGGAGAGGAATCAGATTGAAATATCCACTCTACAAAAAGGGATCGGAATAGAGGGATCAGATTAAACAGGAAACACACAACACAACTCAATGATGATCGCTCCATAACTCAATAACCACAAGGCGGATTGGAGTAAAACTTTGGAAACTAGAAGAAGGGACCCTAGGTAGTCCACCCTAGGGATCACACTCCAAGAAGAGGAGTTTTTAGGGATCGGCCCTCATCTCTACTCAGGGATCGGTTTAGTTGAATTTGCAGTAATGATCGGTCAATATCTCAAAATCTACAGATGCTATCAACATGAAACTTGTAGTACAAGCATATTACAATATGACGAACACCCCATAGAGATCGCAACCCCTAAATCCCCCAAAATAGGTATAGACCTTGATCCCTATTATGGGCTTCGGTGGGCCTCAAACTTTCTGGGTAGGTTCGTTTTGGCTTTAGGTTCCAGATCTGGGTTTTGAGCGAGATATTTTTACATCTTCTCCTATAAATATAGCGGACTTAACATCAACATAGGGATCTTCTTTCTGCTTCATTCTATCCTCTACCTAGGCTATACTCTGCTATTTTTATTCTGGGATTTCATGGATTTGTAACTATATCGGCAGCATAAATGAATAAAAGGAAAATCTTTGTAGTGGATGAAGGTTGGAGTTAGCCGAATCAATTTAAATATGTGTCTCTCTTTACTTACTTTCTGTTTTAATTTTATTGTTCTTCAATTTATATTCTTTACATTATACTATCTAACTTTGTGACTGGATATTAGTTCTTTCACATAACTGGGTGTTGGTGGCCTTTTTGATGCCAACATTTTAGTGCTTTCACTGAGAAAGCTAGCCCTGGTGGATTTAGAATTTGGATTTAGATTTGTAATCAACTAGATAGCTTAGATTTTGAGCAATGGTTAGATAATCAACAAGGAGAGCGCTACTGGAAAGGAGCCATTATGGAGGGAGTTAGGAGACTTCCTCTGGAGCTGGAGCTAATCAAGCATCTATCTACATCATTAGGGATGAAGTGGAAATGATGATGGATGCTATGCAGGAAAGGATGCTGAAGAGATAGGAGGAGATGGTGTAGAATCTACTCCTACATATTGGACAACCCGGAGTATGCAGAAAAATAGTAATAGAGTAGCAGGAGCTAGTGGCAACTTGGATTAAGGAGTTGAAGCAGCATGAATCGCTGAAAATCAAAACTAGGAACATGGAGATGGAGCTATTGGACAAAGTAATGGAATAGAGCAGCCGAGGGTAGTCCCCGACCATCCTAGAGGGATCGGCCCTGATCCCTCCAAAGGGATTGGCCATAATCCCCAAAGGTATGGGGGCATGCTCTCGGGTCTGGTCGATCGCAATGCTGGAGTACATTCTGGAATTCCCTCGTGGACTCGGGGAGCAGTTTGGAAATGATGATAGGAGACTACCCCTAGATGACAATGACAGGTTTTCAGAGATGATTAGACGAGCTATGCATGGAGGATTGGTGAACAAGGATCTGGAGGATGTAAATAGAAGTCCATTTGCTCATAATATCTGGAATGCTAGGAATCCATTAGAGTTTAAACTACCAACGCTGGAAGTATATGACGGAAAGTTGGACCCAACTATGCATATGATGAGATATATACGACACATGGAAGTACTGGGGGCATCAGAGGAAGTCATGGCACGATGATTTTCCCTATATCTAATGGATATAGTTGCACTGTGGTTCAGGCAGTTGGAGAGCGGTTCTATTGGCACATGGACGGAATTGGTCGAAAGATTTATGAGGCAGTTCAGGGTTCACATCTTGAGACCCAAAAATGTGATGAGTTTGGCAACATTGAAACAGAGGACTGGAGAGTCTCTAAGGAGTTTTCTAACACGATTTAATGCTGCGGCGACATTGGTGGATCGGCCAGATCCATCCATGGTTTTGGTGGCAACTGTATCAGGAATTGCCGATAGCATGGATTTCAAGGATTCATTGGTGTGGGATCCACCTATGGATCTCGGGGAGTTTTATCATAAAATAGAAAGGTTCCTACAGCAGAAGACGCATGAGCTGACAAACTAAAGGAGAACGCTGTGCAAAGTGGAGGATCATTAGGAGATGCAAACAAGAATGATAAAGGCAAACGAAAACTGGATGATGGATATAATGGAATGAAAAAGGTAATGGAAAGAGCGGGAGCCGAAGTTCTCCTCCTACTCGGATTTGACGGAAAGGCTCGAACAGATTTATCTGGACACCAGGGGACAATTCCCTTATCGAAAACCGACAAGGAAGGATCCCATGGAGTAGGAGCGTATGTTTGGAAAGTACTACCTATCCCACGAATTAAATGGGCACACCACGAATGAATGCATGAATTTAAATGATATGATTGAGTAGCACGTCAGGAACGGCAGACTACCATAGTATGACAGCAATCAAACAACGGTGGTGGAATAGGAGCAGCCACTGTCCGCTTCGAATGGAAACAGGAATGGCTTTGGATCGGAGTCACGAATGGTCATCAACTGATCGTGATGGTAAGGGCCGAGTTCAGGACTTCGACTCCGGTCATAATAATAATAATAATAGACTCTATAATAAAGCGACTAAGTCACTTACACATGTAGAGGATCAAGGACGGTCCTTAGGCATGCTTTGAGATGATGATGATGAACCGTCATGCCTGGAGAGGCACCCTTTGGTTTTTTTTAGTTTTTTGGATTTCTGGATGTACAAATTCTTATTTATTAGGTTATTTAAGATCTGCATTACTGCAATAAATAAGACAGGACGCGATTATTGCCCCTACCGCAGTGACGGGGCGGTAATCGCAAGGTGCGAGTCCCTTCGTCGGAGAGCGACAGAATGGACTCATACATGGATTAAGTCCTCTACCGAAGAGTCAAGGCCGAAGAATAAAACCCAATAAAATGTCGGGTATGGATTATGCTGGCAAGGGTAGGTCGGTTCCTCGGAGAGCGACTGGATCAGCCTACTCAAGTCGTCGGTATAGATTATGCTCGGCAAGGGTCCGGAGAGACCATAATCGGCCTAGGACTTAGGCCAAGACATCACTTAATATTCAAGGACACTGAACCGAAATACAGGAAGTTACGCCGCTTTGTCGGAGAGTGACAGGATCAGCTTACTCAGTCGTCGAGTATGGATTGTGCTTGGCAAGGACCCAGAGAGGTCACAGATTTGGATATAAGCTTCGAATAGTTATGGATTTGGACATTGAACCGGAGCGGTCGTGGATTATGATATGGACTCGGAGTGGTCCTGGATTTGGCTAACGACCCGGAGAGGTCAGGAATTTGGATATCATCCTCGAACTATATTGGATTTGTCTTTGGATGGATACAAATTTGGATAAAAGAATCCGAAGAGATCGCGGATTCGGAATTGGACATTGACTCGGAATGGTCATGGATTTCACTAACGATCCGGAGAGATCATGGATTGGATTGGCAACAGATTGGATTCAGATTAGATAATATGGCTATCGTTGGATTATGGACTTCGGATTTTGGATTTATGGCAATTCAAAACACCTTGTTTTGGGGGGCAAAGTGTTAACCCACCTTTTGGTAAGGCAGTACACAAGCGGATTTAACCCAATGGTCTTCATGATCACCAAGGCAGATAGCCCACATAGATGGTTACTAGGATTGAAGATCGATTCTATTTAAAACTATGGACTATAATTTAATGGTTTTGGATGGATGTCACTCAAAAAAATGGCTAAGTATAAAACTAACACTTCCCCTAGGAGAGGGATCAGATCGAAATATCCACTCTACAAAAAGGATCAGAATAGATGGATTGGATTAAACAGGATACACATAACTCAATAATGATCGCTCCATAACTCAACAACCACAAAACGGATTGGAGTAAAACTTTGGGAACAAGAAGAGGGGACTCTAGGGAGTCCACCCTAGGGATCACACCCTAAGAAGAGGAATTTTGAATGATCGGCCCTTATCCCTCTAGAGCGGCCCTCATCCGTACTCAGGGATAGGTTTAGTTGAATTTTCAGCAATGATCGGTCAATATATCCAAATCTATAGATGCTATCAACATAAAACTTGGAGTACAAGTATAATACAACATGAGGAACACGCCATAGGGATCCCAGCCCCTAAATATCCTAAAATAGGGATCAAACCCGATCCCTATTATGGGCTCTAGTGGACCCCACACTTTCTGGGCAGGCTCATCTTGACTTTAGGGTTCCAGATCCGGGTTTTGAGCGAGATATTTTCACATCTTCTCCTATGAAAATACATCGGGCATGGCATCAGTAGAGGGATCTTCTTTCTACTTCATTCTATCTTCTACCTAGGCTATACTCTACCATTTTTATTCTGGGGTTTCATGGATTTGTGACTGTAGCAGCAACATAAACGAATAAAAGAAAAATCTTTGCAATGGACATAGGCCGAAGTTAGCTGAAACACTATAATCTATGTCTCTCTTTACTTGGTTTCTATTTTAATTTTATTATTCTTTAATTTATATTCTCTACATTATATTATCTGAGATCTATTACTGGATATTGTTGCTTCCACATAATTGGGTGTTGGTTGCCATTTTTGATGCCAACAGTGAGTAAAATTCGAACCTGCTTGAGCACTTGAATGGTGAATGTGTTAAGTTAATTTCAACAATTGAACTTCACTATATCATTCTTATCAACATGGCTCACGATATTCCAACTGCACTTGTCTTTCTCTTAAAGACACATTTGCAGTCAATATATCATATCCCTTTGGTTACAACTTTCAAAATCATATTTTGATAATGTACATTGAATCTATTTTTGATCTGTGCATCGTACTGTAACATAGAGTCAATACTCTTAATGATTTTATTAAACCATCGAGATTATTTATTCTTGACATTGACAAGAAACTACAGTTTCTCTTTAATATAAAAGAATGTGAATTAGACATTCTAATGCATTTGTGTTCATTTAGGTTCGGTCAATTTCATTTCATCCCTTGTAATCAGTTTTATCATTGCGTCATATCTAAATTCATTTTATACCAATGTTTTCTTAAAGAAATTCCTTCGCTATGAAGTTGGTATCTCTTGAAACAATAGTTGTTTCTCTGTGTAATGGAATGGGCATTCAAAGACATTTTATGAATTGCATTATATAAAACTGATTTTGCATTAGTTCACAATATATGTATGTTTATACCATAAATTAGTCATCTAATGACTATTATTCCGAAAACCCTCTTGGGATGATTCATACAAGATCTCTTACATATAATTATTACATGCAGTATTTCAACTCACATAACCTGCCAACCCCTTGGCCTAGGATATGTAGATGTTTCTTATAGTCCAATATCTTGTATGATTTTGTAAACTATTCTTTAGATGATATTGATTTTAACAAAAATGAACCTTTAACAAAAATCATAATGAAACTTTAACAAAAATGCATTTGATCATCCTTAACATTTAAGGACATCAAATATGATGCACCTTATGTAGACTGATCAAACTGACTTTTCAACGATCGAGTTCTTAGATTTATATTATAGTATTAGTTTTGTGTTACATCTAACACAATATGATCTTTATTGTAATCAATCAAATCGAATACCCGATCTCACACTGTGGTTTATTTGCCTATTTTGGATAAACTAATATCATTGAAATATCGTACACTATAAAATGTGGCCGTTCATCATATAACATTTATATGCAATTTTATACGGATAAATATCTACAGTCTTGTATTTCTTTTGAGTTTGAAACTCATAGAATGCAATACATGGTCTTGACCAAAGAAACATGTAAGCCATCAAATTACAAACGTATATAGTAGTTGTAAAATCAGGCGCTTGCATGGGTGTTGAAATGTTAACATGCAATAAGCATTTATTAGTAAGTATATGTTATATTTCTATTGTTAATCTTAAGTTCAGTTCAATTGTATATCTTAACTGATAAATATTTTATCAATCATATTAAATGCACAAGTTTATGAATGTAGATTATAATAAAATTATATAGCATATTTTCATATAATATTAGAAAAGTTAAATGTTATCATTTCATCAATCATATTTTCTTTCTAATAAGGCTCTACTTGTCTTTTATGTTTCTCCAAACCCTAAGTTGAAATATAGAAATCTTTCGACTTCACTAGTGGGTGTTAGGATTCATCCATCTTGAAATTATGACCTTGAGTTTGCTCAACAAGTCATAACTCCATGGACGATGGATAACTCCTTATCGGTTGTATCGTATAAAACTCCTAACCCTTGGTACCTTATCCTAATTTCACTTCAATCTTGAGTTTGATCAACAAATCGAAACGAAATTATTCACTCGTAACTACCATATCGCGATGGCCTAAGTATGGTATAAGTACCTTGAGTTTGCTAAACAAATACATATAATTATCTTACCTCCTCTATTCAATCTAATAATAATACTACACATAACATCCCTAGATTTATTTTGCTCAACAACTAAGGAGTATGTAAGTAATTTATTAATATATATGATAGAGAACAACATTATATTGAAGATTCATAATTTTCAATGTATTATATTGAGTGATATCGATTTATGAAATAATGTATTTCTTATGAAATACCCTCATGATTTAAGTGTTTGACACATCGAAAATCATGGTATACGTACATTTACGTATGTATTTATTCGTTAAGACTATTTATGATTTCTTAATATTCCACTTTTAATTTGTACATTCACATTTATAAGTTTTATTATTATATAACTTTTATATTTCATATTACTTATATAATAGTCTTATGTACAATATTATATTAATTAAATATTTATTTAATCAATTTTAATTAATTAGCATTTTAATTAATCTAATATTATTTTAATATAACATTTATATTAAATATTTATTATACACTATAAATTTATAGTATAACACATATATCATAAATATGTGTATATTATTTAATTAATAAACCTTTTAATCAATTTATTTAATTAAATGATTTTAATTAAATTTATATTAATTTCGAAATTCATTTATAAACACACATTTACACTTATATTAATTTAACATTTTAAAACAACATAACATATATCATAATACATGCATATATTCATTAATTAATTAACTTTTTTAATTATATTTTATTAACCTCATTAATAAATTTTGAAATTAATTCATATTAGTTTTCAAATATTTTAAAAAACTTTATCATATTATAACATTTCTAACATGTATGTATTTTATTTTAAATTTAAGTATTAATTTTAAAATCTTATATTTTTAATTTCAAACAATTTTGTTAATTAGCCCAAGGCCCAATTCAAATTGGGCCTTTTCGATTAGGGGCAACCTTTGGGCTCATAAATATGTTCAAACAAAGCTGGTAGCTAGGTAGAGCAGAATACTTGATTACCCTAACCTAATCTTTCGATACAACCTTTCTAGACACCCAACCATCTGGGTCGAGACCTAAATTAGTTAGCCCTAACATGAGTAATTGTAACACCCCTAATTTTTGATAACATTATCCGGGAGATTTAATTAGATAAATTAAATAGAACAATGTAAATGTTAAGTGATAAGGGGGTTGAGATTTGAACAAATCTAATTAAGGCCGTGCTTAATAAAATAATTAAACGGGCTTAAGAATAGGTTATAGGCTAATTAATTTACATGAAGGTATATTGGGTATTTGCAACCCCCACATATTTTCGTTCCTACCATTTCATTTCCCATTTACGTCATTTTGAAACAAAACGCAAACATAGGGGAGCCGACCATAATCAAAGAGAAGAGGAATTTAATTAAAAGCTAGAGATTCAAGCTTAAAGGAAATCAATCACAATCCAATCTCCTTATCTTAATCAAGGTGAATAATAATCCCATCTCTATTTTGTTTTATAATCACATGTCTTCGGATTTAAGGGTAAATTCATTTTTATGATGATTTGGAGATGATATGCTTGAATGACAATTTATTTGATTTAAACAAGGATGTTTAAATATGATTTTTCACGGTTTTAGGGAGAAACCGATTTATGTTGATGTTTAAATGTCATGGAAAAAATTTATGTTATGGAAAACATTATTTTGGAGTTGGGTTTTAATTTTGATAATTTTCCAAGCTATGGAAAGATTGTTATGAATTTTCAAAAGAAAATATGGTTATTGGGTTAAAAAATTTATTTCGAAAATTATATTGAGAATTTGGATCTGAAATTTTGATATGTTAGATAACATGATTAAAATGAATTTTTGGAATTTTTAGGGATTTTTCCTAAGTGATTTGCTATGCAAATTAAATTATTTTAGAAGATGGGCTACTTTGCAGTATTGGTTTTGCTTAATGAAAGGGCTTATTGTGAGGAATGCGGATTACGGATCTTAAGACTAGGAATAACACTAGAGTGGGGGTGAATAGTGTTTTTAAGAAATTACTAAATCTTTTTGGGTTATTGTTGATTTGTACACAAATGTATGCAATATTCTGACACAGATATAATCACAGATGCAGAAATAAAGTAAATGCAGTAAAGGAAAGAACACACCGGATTTTATACTGGTTCGGGGTTACCCTACATCCAGTCCCGCACAACTAAGTGCAGATTTCCTTTCAAAAGCAATTCAACAATTACAACCCTCGGTTTCAAGGCTACGAGGTACACCCTCCAGAATCACAATCCTCTGGGTAGAGATACTTGATTTTCGGGGCAACAAGTTCACCCAATTGATTTACAAGGCTACAATCACACCTTTTCTCGCTTGATTGATTTCCAAGGCTACAATCACACCTTTTCTCGCTAGATAGATTACAAAGAAGCCTATAAATCTGAATAGCACTTGGATCTTGTTGAGATAGTGATAGAGAATCAAACCAGATTATCTAGTTAGATTCAATGTTGATTTTGGTAGAGTAAAGATAGGATTTTGATTAAGAAAATGTGGAAGAAGAAGAGAAGTGAAAAACCAGAAAAACTGATATCAAATTCGTTGAAACCAACCCTTATTTATAGAAGTACAACAGTCATGTCCATTCGTGAAGGGTTATGGCGAATAGACACTTTTTTTGAAATTCAAATTTTTGAATCTAACTGACACTATGTCGACATGGGGTACTAGGGCATGTCGACATCCCAAAGGAAATTTTGATGTTTTGTTTTTCTTTGAAAATAACCTTTATTTTATATTAAAACTATTTTAAACTTTATAAATATACTTGACTATAGATAAAATACATAGATGAATATAAGGAATAATATATATAACATTTTACTATAATTTTATATTTAAATCTAAGTATAAATATATTATAATTAAAAGATAGTTTAAATCAACCGAAGTTTTAAAAACAAGAATATTTTAAGGCTAAAACATCTTTTTGAAAATCATTTGAAAAGATAATTTTTAAGGCTAAAACATTTTGAAAAACAATTTTGAAAATCATTCTGAAGTAGTTTTGAAAATCATTTTGAAGTAGTTTTGCAAGCTTCTTCCTGCAGAATATCTCATCATGACAAGACTCGAGAACTTGTACAAAACTAGGATGTTCATGGGTTTGTAAGCCACTTGTCGTAGGTTTGTAAGCTACTTGTCGTGGGTTTGTAAGCCACTAAAAGGTAGAAATGGGTTCCATCCCAAAGGAAAAATGGAGTGAAGATTTCAGTGCTATTGTGAAGTTTTAACATAATTCTAGACTCAATACTTATCTTGAAATCTTGAACTCTTGATAATCTTGATACTCATGAGCCTTCAATCTTGATATCTTGAATCTCTATACTGTACAGTCTTCATTCTTGGTACCTGCATGGTTAAATCCTGCATATACATATATATCTAAACTATACTTAGTATTTGTATTTTATAATCTTATTCTTAGGTTGTTGTCATCAAAACCATCAACTCATGGACTAACAATCTCCCCCTTTTTTATGATGACAACCTTTGTTTATAAAATATTACTTCTATCCTAATAACTCCCCCTAAATCTAATAACTCCCCCTTAATCTATGCCTAACTCTTCTATTTTATATTTCTCCCCCTTTGTCATCAACAAAAACAAACTCTAAACTATATAACTCCAAACTATATAGTTCTTACTCTAATATCCTATATGATGATAGTGTTATCATCAATACTTACTTGTAAACCTAAAACTTAGTCCTAAATTACAAACTCTCCTAACTAAGAATCTATATAATAATACTTTTAATAGAACATATATATAAGAACACACATTATTTATTATATATTTGTTTATATTTACATTTTCGTAGAGAACGTAAAAACAAACAACAAATAGAAAAGAAAGAGAAAAACTAATGTGAGTCTTTGAACATAAGAGATCTATGAACCGAACAATTTGGATAGTGGAAACAGAAATTTCCACGTTGTTCGATAAGATTTCCATCTTTGTCAAAGCACACTTCGCCAACGCAAACGACTTTGTCGTTATCTTCCGCAATCTCTTCTTCCATGGGTTCTTCTTCTTCTTCTTCACTTTCCTCTTGATCATGTTCTCCTGAAGAGTCATCGTCAATCATGATTGGGTTAGCATGATTATCCATAAGAAATTTTTGCAAATTCCTAAGGATTTTGCCTTGCTTCTCTTGTTCTTTGGCCATTCGAAGTTGCATCACTTGAATTCAGTCATTAACTGAAGGGTATCTTTCAGAGAATCCTCCATTTTCGTTACACGAGCGAGCGTTGATTGTTGACACAGACCAGAAGTAGGCGATGGGAACCAAAAGGTTGATTTTAAGTTTGATTTAGAAGAGGAGGCCATTGATAAATTGATCTTAGAAGGAAGAGCAGAAAGAGAATAGAGAGAATGAAGGAAATTTCGAAATAGGAGAAATTTATAACCACTTATTTGAATTTTGGTGGGAAAAAAATTTAAAATTTAAAAACGTTATATGTCGACATGGGTCTAGGAGGGATGTCGACATAGGTCCTGAATTTTTACCTATTTAATTTATTTTGAATTAAATTTTAATTAAACTTTGTTATTTATATTGTATATTTTAGTTAATGAACAAATACCTAATTCTCTTCTTAATTTAGTAAATGTAGATTCATTTAAGGGTTTTGTTAAGATATCAGCAATTTGATTTTCAGAATTGATGTACCCGAGAGTAATTACTTCTATACTTATATTATCTCTGAGAAAATGATGTCTGATATCAATATGTTTAGTTCGAGCATGTTGAGTAGTATTTTTGGATAAATTTATTGCACTAGTATTATCATAATAAATTGGTGATTTTGAGATATTTAAACCAAAATCTTTTAAAGTTTGTTGCATATATATAACTTGAGAACAAGCCAAAGCAACAGAAATATACTCTGCTTCAGTTGTTGATAGAGAAACTGTGTTTTACTTTTTACTAAACTAGGAAATCAGAGAATGCTCTAAAAAGTGACAAGTTCCACTTGTACTTTTTTGGTCTGATTTACAACCAGCATAATCAGCATCACAGTAAGATATTAAATCAAATGAATCATTTTTAGGATAAAATAAGCCATAATCAAAGGTGTGTTTAACATATCTTATAATACGTTTTACAGCTTTTAAGTGAGTTTCTTTAGGTTGGGATTGATACCTTGCACAGAGACAGACACTATGCATGATATCAGGTCTACTCGCAGTGATATAGAGTAGTGAACCAATCATTCCTCTATATAATTTTTGATCTACATCTTTCGAGAGATCTTCTTTACTAAGGTACTCATTGGTTGCCATGGGAGTGGGGTTTCCACTCGCAGTAGTCAAACCAAATTTACTAACTATGTCTTTAACATATTTTTCTTGACTAATAAAGATACCATTATCTAATTGTTTTATTTGTAATTCTAAAAAGAAGTTTAATTCACCCATATGACTCATCTCAAACTCTTTTGTCATTATTTCAGAAAATTCTTTATTCATTTCAAAATTAGTTGATCCAAAAATGATATCATCTATGTAGCCTTGTACTAGTTGAATATCATTTTTATTTCTTTTAATAAAAAGATTATTATCTACTTTACCTATTTCAAAATTTGATTGTAACAAGTAAGATCTTAGCCTATCATACCAGGCTCTAGGAGCTTGCTTTAGACCATATAGAGCTTTCTTAAGTTTGTAAACATGATTTGGAAATTTATCATCTTCAAAAAGTGGTGGTTGTTCAACATATACTTCTTCTTTTACAAAACCATTTAAAAATGCACTTTTAACATCCATTTGAAATAATTTGAAATTATTATGATTTGTGAAAGCAAGTAGAATCCTAATGGCTTCTAATCTTGCTACAGGAGCAAAGGTTTCGTCACAATCTATACCTTCTTCTTGACAATAACCTTGGGCGACTAACCAAGCTTTATTTCTAACAACCTCTCCTTGTTCATTCATTTTATTTTTATAAACCCATTTAGTTCCAATTATTGTTTTATCTTCAGGTATAGGAACAAGTTCCCAAACATCATTTCTAGTGAATTGATTTAATTCTTCTTGCATAGCCAAAATCCATGAATCATCAGTTGATGCTTCTTTTGGATTTTTGGGTTCAATAGTTGATATAAAAGCTACATTACTCATTTGACTTAGTTGGTTTCTAGTTTTAACAACAGATTCCATATCTCCAAGTATATTTTCTATAGGGTGATCTTTTAATAGTTTAATCCTTTTATTAGGATGATTTAATTCATTATTAGTTTCAGTTGACTCTTGGTTTTGAATGATTAAATCCTCTTCATCACACTACGCCATAGATGACCTTCTGCAACATTTTTGCAAGGTGTTGCCAGTTAAAATGTTGCGACATCTATAAAATTTTGGTCCTACTGCAACGTTGTATTTTTGGTGTTAACTTAGCCATAAGTATGTGTTGCTCTAGCCAAACAAGTGTAACACGATGCAACATTTTTATATAGTGTTGCTATAGATATATTCTAATTAAAAAAAAATTAAAAAATTTACACCTCAGCGATCCACACCATTAGCAAAATCTCAACCATTCATCCACTATCTACTATGTTTCCTTTATTTTCCGCTGACATTTTCATTCACGCGCTTCCTTTTCATTTCGTTCTCCCCCAAATCGTATAAACAAAAATTAGGGATTTTTTTCTACCCCGATCTATTCCTTTTTGCCTTAATTTCCTATTCCTCCAACAGAGCCTGTAATCGCAACTCCAATCCACATCTTCTAATTTGCATCGTGCTTAGGGATTGCAAGTGGAAAATCTGTTCGTCGGTGGTGACTTCGAGATTCAGAAATTGACGAAATCGCAACTCCAATCGTGCTTAGGGATTGCAAGTGGAAAATCTGTTCGTAAGTAGCTCTGATTTATTTCTTTGAAATTCTTGGGATGATTTGTGTTGTTTCGATGCGTTTTCCCATGATGAAGTAGGTGTAATTTATATGGCTTTCGAACCCTAATTTCTCTGATTTCACAAAAGCTTCGGTCTTGATTGTTGCGTTGAATTCTTTGAGTTGAATGATTTTTCCCTTGCACATTTGGGTCTTCTCATTTTATTTGTAAAAAAATGTATATAAATTGGACACGATCTTAAAATTAGTTAAGTCATGTCTTACAAAAATAATAGTTTGTTAATACAAATGAATTTGTGCCTGCTTATGCATCTGAATTAACCGTTCACAGATGTAGCACGAATAGTGTTTGTTAAAATTAACCTGACATCGGTAAATACAACTTAATTAACAATATAATGCTGCAACCATAAAAAAGAGTACTCAATCTATAAATATAATGCTGTGTATGAAAAAGTAGTGAGGGATAAAGGAAGTTTACTGATGCATGGTTGTTGAAGTTTGATATTGGTTTGCTTCTGGAAGGATTATGGTGCAGGAGTACTGTTGGATTTGGGTTTGAGGTGATTTGTGGAGGTGGAGATGGCGAAGATACTATTTCTTGATATTGCAAGTGAAAATATATGATTTTATTAAAGTGGAAATTAGGGAGGCATCCCTATTATACTTTCATATTATAAAGCGGGTCCCTGTTAAAGTTTCATTGTAAAGCGGGTCCCTGTTTTCTGGAAACGAAGAAAAATTATTGCTGAAATGTCAGCAACTTTTATAAATAAGTGCTGATATTTCAGCAACTATCTGTGTCAAAGTTTTATTGTAAAAACAAAGAAAAATTATTGCTGAAATGTCAGCAACTTTTATAAATAAGTGCTGATATTTCAGCAACTTTCGTAAACTGTGTTCACAGTGTACATAAATGTTGCTGAAATATCAGCAACTTTTATAAATAAGTGTTGATATTTCAGCAACTTTCATAGACTATGTTCACAGTGTACAGAAATGTTGCGGAAATGTCAGCAACTTTTATGAAATGTTGCATCATGCTCTGCAATAATCGTGAATAAAAAACAGGGACCTAATTTACACTGAAATTTAGTGAAGGACTTTTCGTGAATTTTGAAACTTAATAAGGACCTGTGCCAAAAGTACCCTTTATTAAAATTGTAAACCTAAGTATTCCAACAGTGTCTGTGTGACATCAATTTTTCTATTTTGAATAAATGTTAACATTAAACAAGTTAATGCAATAGAAATTAAATCCAACGTTTAGTATTTAGAACTCATGTATATGCTATTATTGTACGGATACGATGATACCTAGTCATCTCCCTGTGAAGCTTTGTCAAAACATGGACGACATTCCTAAATACTCATACAACATTGTTAGCCTATGGGATACACATGTAGATTTATATTTTGGAGTTAATGGATAATACTCTTGAGTAATTTATTATAGTTAGTGGATAATAAACATGTAATCTCAGTTTTCTTATAATAAAGAACTGCAGTTTCACTTTATTATAGCTTTGACATCCGAATTGGTTACTTATAGTCATATGGATTATTGAAATAATAATTTTGGATAACACAGTCTTTGTTGTATCACTGATTAACAAGAAATTTGGAGTTTGACTTATTGCTTATGATATTGTACTGTTGTTTAAGTATTGGCATGGTATCATGCTAATATTGAGAATTTATTTTAATATGAATCCATAACTATCACGCAACTCATCTTATGATTACAAAAACTTGCAGACCACTAACATTATATTATTTAAAATGTGTGCACCATTTAATCATAAAAAGCTCAGAATTAATAGTTATTGCTATCGTGAATATCTTAATAATTAGATCTTCTAATTACGTTAGTCAGTCTGTGGTTATATCGAAGAAACATCAAAAGAGTTAACATCATTACAATAGTAATAAATATAACAGTTGCGTCAAAACATGTTTACATCTCGCTTTGAATAAACAAGTGGTTGTGTGTCCTCATTTCTATTTCTAAATTTTTTCTATGCAAGGAATAAATTTTTTTAAGTGGTTGTGTGTCCTCATTCCAGTATTCTAAGTTTTAAGACATAAAAATAACTAGATGGAAAACTTTTAAATGCAGCTGCATCAGACCATATAGTGAACTTGCTCAGGTACTAGATGCAAACCCTGTACATGTTAAAGTAGTTGAAGATTCAGTGTATGAGTCGGTATGAAACTGTATATGTAATGAGTGAACTGAGTGATGTAGTGAGGAATATCTGTATATGTGAATATCAGTGTTATATATCATTGAATTGTAAAATAGCGGAGTCAGGAATTTGCACTGTTTCAAATGTTGAAATAAAATATTCATTTAAATAAAATACTTTTTGAATATCAAATTCTGTGCAATAGCATTTTATTAAATAAATATTTATTTCTATTAAAAAATAAAATATGCTCTACATTGTGGGCCCCACAAGATGTGGGCCCCACAACTTCAGAAAGTTAATATCTATAGCAACATTTTTGGAATGTTGCTACAGATACCTATGGGTGTTGCTATAAACCCAAATAGGGTTCTATTGCAACAATATTACTTATGTTGCCTTAGATAGTCAAAATGTTGCCTTTGAGGTCTAAGGCAACGACAAAAATTGCATCATCCGAAAAGTGTTGCCATAGACCTATGGCAATATTTTTTGGGCCTGACCCAACATTTTTTTGTATTGCAGAAGGCCGTTTATGGTGTAGTGTCATTTATTTCTTCAAAATTTTTGAAATTTTCATCAAATGAAACATGCATTGTTTCTTCGATGGTATTAGTTCTTAAATTAAATACTCTGTATGCTGTACTTTTATTAGAGTATCCGATAAAGATACCTTTATCGGATTTAGGATCAAATTTTTCTAAGTTATCTTTTGTATTTAAAATAAAACATTTACTTCCAAAAATTCTAAAATAAGATACCTTAGGTTTCTTTGAGAAAATAAGTTCATAAGATGTCTTATCAGTTAAAGGTCTAATTAAAATTCTATTTAAAATATAACAGGCAGTAGCAACTGCTTCTGCCCAAAAGTACTTTGGTAAATTACTATCAGAAAGCTTAGTTCTCGCACACTCTTGAATCATCCTATTTTTACGTTCTACTACTCTGTTTTGTTATGGAGTTCTTGGAAATGAAAAATTGTGAATTATTCCCTTTTTATTGCAAAATTCTTCAAACTTTTCATTTTCAAATTCACCACCGTGATCACTACGGATGGTTATAATTTTTTGAGAAAATTGATTTTGAACCCTTTTTGAAAAATTCTTAAAACATTCAAAAGTATCACTTTTATGTTTCAAAAATATTGTCCATGTAAATCTAGAATAATCATTTACAATTACAAAAACATATTTACTGTGATTTAATGACTGAATTTGAGATGGACCAAATAAATCAAGATGAAGTAATTCAAGAGGTTTTGAAGTTGAAATCAAATCTTTTAATTTAAAAGATCTTTTTCTAAGTTTTTCTAGTTGACATGCATCACATAGACTATCTACTTTAAAATTCATTATAGGAAGGCCTCTTACTAGATCATGTTTTGACAATCTAGATAAGAGTTTGAAATTCAAATGCCCAAATCTCTTATGCCAAATCCAAGGGTCACTTGCATTTGCCAAAAGACACAAGTTATCATTTGAAATTTTCATACTAAGAATATAAATATTCTTTGTCCTAATTCTCTCAAATATTATAGTTGAATTATTGTCTTCAATGTGACACTTATCTTTTTCAAATTTAATTTTATATCCTTTATCGCATAGTTGACTTATACTTAGCAGATTGTGTTTCAGATTCTTAACTAGCAAAACATTAGTAATAATAGGAGTTTCAGAGTTACCGACTTTGCCGATGCCGATCACATAACCTTTTGAATTGTCTCCAAAGTTAACCAGTCCTCCGTCTTTGTATATTATATCATTCAGCATATCTGAATTCCCAGTCATATGTCTAGAACATCCACTATCGAGTATCCATTTGTTCTTTTTGATCTGCACAGTTTGTTTTTTCTGGATTGATTCCTCAATTCCCATAAAGCATGATTCATGTACATCAAACAATCTTAGTAGACAACTTGTATTTGAATATTGATTATATGCAGACTCAAGAGACAATGATGATTTGAATATTTTTAAACATGCATTAACAGATTTCTTAAACATAGCCATTTAATCAAAAATCAGATTATGAAACTTTTGAAAACCTTGCTCTGATACCAAATGTGAGGAATGCGGATTACGGATCTTAAGACTAGGAATAACATTAGAGGGGGGGTGAATAGTGTTTTTAAGAAATTACTAAATCTTTTTGGGTTATTGTTGATTTGTACACAAATGTATGCAATATTCAGACACAGATATAATCACAGATGCAGAAATAAAGTAAATGCGGTAAAGGAAAGAACACACCGGATTATATACTGGTTTGGGGTTACCCTACATCCAGTCCTGCACAACTAAGTACGGATTTTCTTTCAAAAGCAATTCAACAATTACAACCCTCGGTTTCAAGGCTACGAGGTACACCCTCCAGAATCACAATCCTCTGGGTAGAGATACTTGATTTCCGGGGCAACAAGTTCACCCAATTGATTTCCAAGGCTACAATCACACCTTTTCTCGCTTGATTGATTTCCAAGGCTACAATCACACCTTTTCTCCCTAGATAGATTACAAAGAAGCCTATAACTCTGAATAGCACTTGGATCTTGTTGAGATAGTGATAGAGAATCAAACCAGAGATTATCTAGTTAGATTCAATGTTGATTTCAGCAGAGTAAGGATAGGATTTTGATTAAGAAAATGTGGAAGAAGAAGTGAAGTGAAAAACCAGAAAAACTGATATCAAATTCGTTGAAACCAACCCCTATTTATAGAAGAACAACAGTCATGTCCATTCGTGAAGGGTTATGGCGAATAGACACTTCTTTTGAAATTCAAATTTTTGAATCTAACTGACACTATGTCGACATGGGGTACTAGGGCATGTCGACATCCCAAAGGAAATTTGATGTTTTGTTTTTCTTTGAAAATAACCTTTATTTTATATTAAAACTATTTTAAACTTTATAAATATACTTGACTATAGATAAAATACATAGATGAATATAAAGAATAATATATATATAACATTTTACTATAATTTTATATTTAAATCTAAGTATAAATATATTATAATTAAAAGATAGTTTAAATCAACCGAAGTTTTAAAAACAAGAATATTTTAAGGCTAAAACATCTTTTTGAAAATCATTTGAAAAGATAATTTTTAAGGCTAAAACATTTTGAAAAACATTCTGAAGTAGTTTTGAAAATCATTTTGAAGTAGTTTTGCAAGCTTCTTCCTGCAGAATATCTCATCATGACAGGACTCGAGAACTTGTACAAAACCAGGATGTTCGTGGGTTTGTAAGCCACTTGTCGTAGGTTTGTAAGCTACTTGTCATGGGTTTGTAAGCCACTAAAAGGTAGAAATGGGTTCCATCCCAAAAGAAAAATGGAGTGAAGATTTCAGTGCTATTGTGAAGTTTTAACATAATTCTAGACTCAATACTTATCTTGAAATCTTGAAATCTTGATAATCTTGATACTCATGAGTCTTCAATCTTGATATCTTGAATCTCTATACTGTACAGTCTTCATTCTTAGTACCCGTATGGTTAAATCCTGCATATACCTATATATCTAAACTATACTGTTAGTATTTATATTTTATAATCTTATTCTAAGGTTGTTGTCATCAAAACCATCAACTCATGGACTAACACTTATTTGTTAACTTAACCATGGTTTAGATTTGAAATTAGCTATAGTTATTTCAGTAAAGAATTTGGAAAGTTAAGGCAACCAATCTTGTGTTTACACGTGGCAGGTTAGTTAGAAAAGTGTTTGCTTTAATTAGTATTAAACCAGGTTTACCCCAGAAAAGTTGGTTCCGCCTTCTTTAGAAGTACCTTTCAACTCAGAGCTTCCACCTTCGATCAAGTCGAAACCCACTAAGCCGTAACCAGTACACAAGGTATCACTTAGATGGTACGTAGTGAATAAGAGAAAGGCGGAAGGCTAGATGTCGAGAGCATTGCTTCTAAAGGGGTCGATACCTTGGTCTGTTTAAAAAAAAGAAGCTCCTGCCTTTGTTTTATTTAAGCCTTCGAAAGAGTCGAAGCATATGTTTTCGAAAGGGGTTTTAAAAGCTTTCGAAGGGGTTGCCATCAACTTATGTTTGCTTTTGAATGGGTTCCTTTACTTATGAAATAATGCTTTCTAAAGAAGGGGTTCCGACCTAGTCGAAGCTCTTCCATCGTTCCTTAGCCTTTCGATGTTATTGAAACCATCAATGCTTTCGAAAGGTAGTGTTTGTTTTTAAAGATGTTTTAAGCCTCTTCCTAAATGCTTTCGAAAGGGTCTATGGGTTCCGAAGGCAATGGCTTCAAAAGGGGGTTTTGAGGCTATCCTTTAGTGTTTTGTTTAAATGGCTTTCGAAAGGGATGGTGCCGACGCCATCAATTTTCCCCCAATATTTTTATATGATAAAGGATGGTTTTGAAAGAGATACTTTCGTCTATAGTCACTTTGACCCAAATAAGTATAAAACCAATGGTTTCGAAGGGGGTGGACTTTCAATGATTTCAGAAGGGTTACTTCCAATTATTTTGAAAGGGGTACTTTCAATGGTTTCGAAACTATGCTTCTTAGTGTTATTAAATAATACTTTATTACATTCGAAAGGTTTCGAAAGAGATGTTTTAAAGTGTTTTGAAAGGCAGGGCCCTAATGTTTTGGAAAAGGGATTTATATGCTTTCGAAGAAGGTTATCCAATGAAGTCAAAAGAAAGGTTTTGAAGGTTTCGACAACCTTAGTTTTCAAAGAAAATAACCCAATCTCAGTTTTGAAAGAGAACCATGGCATAATTAAAAAAAGTGTTTTGAAAAGGAGTTTTTGAAAAAGTTTTCTTTGATTAAAACGATTAATGGGTTTAACCAAGATATTAGGTATGCTTCTTCATATATATATATATTCACAATGTTTTGGGCCCATAACTGAACTTTGGGGAAGGGCAGAATAACCAGCTAGGTTGACCCAGTAGTAAATATAAATTAAGTTAACTCCTGAATGAGTAGAATTGCATCCAGGAGGTAAAAAAGACAAGAATATTGGATGCTAAAATATTAAAGAAAGATATTGGCAGGGGCCAATAGGTTCTCAGTAAGCCCATGAAAACTATGTATAGGAAAAGATATTGGCAGGAGCCAATAGGTTCATAGTTAGCCCATGAAAACTATGTATAAAGGAAGATGTCAGAAAGACAGGTTCATAGTAAGCCCATGAAAACTATGATTTGATACTAGCAAGGGCCAATAGGTTTGTAATTAACCCATGAAAACTATATATGGATTAAGATATTGATAAATGTCAATAGGTTCCTAGTCAACCCATGAAAATTAGGATAAGAAGAAAAGATATTGGAGTTGCCAATAGGTTTCTAGCCATCCCATGAAAACTAGGATATTAGTAAAGATATTGGAGTTACAAATAGGTTTACAGTGATCCCATGAAAACTATGTAATTGGACAGGGAGTCCTTAAACATTTTACCGGTTATTAGTTAGCCCTTGAAAACTATTAGGTTAATAGTAATCCTAGAAACTATAATGGAGACATATTGTCAAAATGAATGGAGATGGGTAATCCAGAATTGATTCATTTGTTTTGCATATCATCATATCATATTATATTGTTTTGAATTGTTTTAACTATTGTGGATGCAGGAGCACAATATGTGGTTTTATAAAGGTTTTAGGATACCGGTGAAGGGAAAACTCGTTCCGCTAAACGGCGTGGTCTCACTAGATATCTAAATGACTTGAGATGGTAGATTATTATTCATACCTGGCTTTATGCCTGACTCGAAGTTTATGTTTTCCCCTTAACTCTCGGGTACTAAATTGATTTTAGGTAGTTTGAGAGTTGAGGTTTTCAGGTACCTCATTAGACGAATAAAACTTCAGGAGACATGCAGGAGGCATGATAGCTATATAGAGTTTTCTTTTATTTGATTCTGATGTGTTGTTTGTAATAGCAAAGTTGTTATATTGCATGTATATACTCTGCTCATCCAAGATCGCATCTTCATATGTCGCTCTTAGCATATGTTGTTATAAATATATTTTCTCTAAACGTGGTTTATGATTGTAGGATTATGTAATGAACTGGAAATGTTTTGAAATGGAATGTGATCTTATTTGAAGTTTTTAATTTTTTTTCTATATTCATGTGTTTCTGGGTATCAATAAATCAAACACCGCCATATTTGGTCGTCGAGGATTAGTAACTATGGATGTCTGCAACATCCGTAGCCATTAGTTTTGGGCCTCTAAGTAGAGGGATGTTACAAGTTGGTATCAGAGCATAGGTTTATGAAAATTTAAGAAAAAGTTAAACCTAAAAGATTTTTTAAACAAAATCCAATGAATTAGAAATATGATCGGGGTTTGGGATAACGCTATGGTAACGTACTTGTATTTGATATATATATATATATATATATAAGTACGTACTCCCCTCTCTCTTAGACCGTTCTTCTGTATCTTACTAAAGCTCGTATTACAGATTTACGAGAAAGAAGATATGGAAGTAGGAAACAGAAGAGGAAATCTTGGTGGAGGAAGCACCACAACTAATGGAAATGCTCGACCTAATACCAGGAGGAACCAAGGTAGACATGCTAATGCTAAACAAAATGCTGATGCCAATGTGGGTGTTGGAAATCTACTAGTAGATATAGGGGTGATGTATCAGTTCTTCGTCAATATGATGCAAGCAGGAGCTGCTTCTGGTGTGGCTGGAAATGTTGGAGGAGCTAATTCTATGGCTTCAATTGGGAATCACTATGCTAAGTTGAGCAGGGACTACACCAGTCTGGGTGGAAAGCCGTTTAAGAGAACGGAGGATGCTATTGAGGTAGAGAACTGGTTGTTGCATTGTGAGGGCATCTTTGCTGATCTAGATTTAGATGATAAGCAGAAGAGAAGGTTGGCCTCTATACAGTTGCAGAGTTAGCACTCATTGGTAGAATAGTGTTACTGCCGGAGTTTCGGAGGAGGAGTTGACTTGGGATGAATTTAGAAGAAGATTTGAACAGAGGTTTCTATCTGAGGTTGCTAAGTCAGCATTGATGAGAAAGTTTATGGATCTAGTTCAGGGAGAGATGTCGGTTATCGAGTATGCTAGTAGATTTGATGAGCTGTCTCGATATGGGTATGCTATTGTTGACACTGACATAAGAATAATTGAGAGGTTCATTCGGGGTTTGAGACCTGAACTTGCTAGAGCAACCATGACACATATCCATGATCCTTGTAATGTTGTTGTGGATATGGCAATTATCCATGAAGAGGTGCTAATGGTTTGTGCTAGGGAAAAGCCAGTTGAAACCCAGGGTTCTCAAGTAAAGAAAAGAAAGTTCTTTAAGAAGAAGGGAGCTCAAAAGGAATATGCTTCCAAGAAGGCAAAGGCTGATTTAGTTTGCTACAAATGTGATAAGAAGGGCCATTATGCAAATGAGTGTCAATCATGAAAGGGAAAGAAGGCTGCAGACAAGAAGAATGTGAAGTGCTTCAACTGTGACCAAGTTAGGCATTATAAGAACTAGTGTCCAGAGCCAGTCAGGGCGACAAGGGGAAGGTTTTTGTCGTTGGATCATCTGCTAAGCCAACTGTAGCTTATAAAGGGAAGACTGTGATAGAAGGTACGTTTTTGATTCAAAGTATACCAGTTAGAATACTATTTGATACTGATGCATTACATTCATTTATATCCCAGTGTTTGGTTGATAGGTTATGCTTAGAACCCACATACTTTGTTACTTCCTTAAGGGTTGCGAATCCAATAGGAGGGTATGCAACTCTGGGGATGAGATGTGACCAATTAGAACTTGATTTCTTAGCTCATAAGTTTGCATGCAGTCTGTATGTTTTTTATTTCATAGATTTTGGAATCATTTTGGGTATGGATTGGTGGAGGAGGTATGAGGCCAGGATATATTGCCAGGATGGGGAGATATCACAAAGACACCCTGATAGTCATAACCGAATTATATTCTCAGTAGAGAATTCTGATCGAAGTAGTTGTGCTTTGTTAAGTGCAATGGAAGTGGGAGAAGAGCTAAGTCAGGTTAGAATCGCAAGAGAGTTTGCAGATGCCTTTGAGCCAGTCACAGTACTACCATCGAAACGAGCTGTTGAGTTTCAGATAGATCTTGTGCCGGGAGTTGAACCTGTAAGTAGACTATCTAGCAGGATGACACTTACTAAGATAACGAAATTGAAGGTGCAGCTAGTGGATCTAGAAGGAAGGAATTTTATTAGACCAAGCAGTTCGCCTTGGGGCGGCCGTGGTATTCGTGACGAAACCAGATGGGTTGTTGAGGATGTGTATCGACTATCGTAAGCTCAACGAAAGGACGATAAAGAATAAGTATCGTTTATCGAGAATTGATGGTCTATTTGGTCAGTTGAGTGGAGCCAGAGTGTTTTCCCAGTTGGATTTGGCAACAGGCTTCCATCAGTTAAGAGTGGTAGAGGACAACATTCCTTTGACAACATTTTGGACTAGGTATGGTTCGTACAAGTGGTTAGTAATGCCATTCGGGTTGACGAATGCACCTGCTTTCTTTAGGGATTTAATGAACCGAGTCTTCCGAGAGCATTTGGATAGATTCATGTTGGTGTTTATAGATGACATTTTGGTATACTCTAAAGATGAGAGAGAGCATGAAGATCATCTTAGAGTGTTGCTTGAGACGCTAAGACAGAACTAGCTAAAGGCGAAGTTTTCCAAATGTCATTTTTGGAAGAAAGGGGCTAAGTTTCTTGGTGACGTGGTTTCAGAGAAAGGGTTGTCAGTCTACATGGAGTTCCTAGTAGCATAGTCAGTGATAATGATGCTTTATTCACTAATGAATTCTGGAAGAGACTACAGGATGTGTTAGGCATTGAGCTCAGGATGAGTACCGCATATCACCCTAAGACGGATGGGCAAACAAAGAGAGTCAATAAGGTACTCGAGGATTTGTTGAGAGCTTGTGTGTTGGACTTTGGTGGATCTTGGGAGGATCGCCTACATTTGGTTAAGTTTTCCTATAATAATAGTTATCAGACTAGTATAGGAATGGCTCCTTTTGAATATTTGTATGGAAGGCCATGCAAATCACCAGTATGTTGGTTGGAGACTAGAGACAGATTGATCTTAGGTCCAGATTTAGTTAGGGCGGCGTTAGAGAAGATTGAGTTGATCCGAGAAAGGATGAAGGAAGCTCAATCCAGACAGAAGAGTTACGCAGATAAGAAGCGTAAAGACCTAGAGTTCTCAGTTAGAGATAGGGTTTTCATTAAGGTATCACCGATGAAGGGTGTGGTACGGTTCGGAAAGTCAGGGAAACTGGCACCGAGATATGTTGGTCCGTTCAAGATTATAAAGAGGATTGGAAAGCTCGCATACATAGTAGAGTTGCCGAGCAGTATGGCTGGTGTCCATAATGGATTTCATGTGTCTCATCTTCGCTAGTATATGCATGATCCAGAGACTACTATTCCTTCGACAAGGTTGGAAGATCGAGTAGTAGAGCCTAATTTGACTTTAGTTATACAACCAGTTCGGGTTGTAGCAAGAGATGAGAAAAGATTAAGGAATAAGACAGTCAAGTTGGTGAAAGTTCAGTGGAGCGACAACGAGAAGGACTGTACTTGGGAGACAGAGGAAAGTATTCGAGATACTTATCGTAATCTGCTTTGAGGGTATGTCTATATTAGATTTATATAGATATTAACTGGTCAGGTAGACTAGTATGGTTGTTAGGAGTCGTAATAGATGATTGCTATGTTTAGTATTTAGTCCTTACTCAATTTCTAGGATAAAATTCTTTAGGGAGGGGAGCCTGTAACATCCTTAATTTTTGATAATATTATTCAGGATATTTAATTAGATAAATTAAATAGAATTATGTAAATGTTAAGTGATAAGGTGGTTGAGATTTGAACAAATCTAATTAAGACCGTGCTTAATAAAATAATTAAATGGGCTTAAAAATGGGTTATAAGCTAATTAATTTACATAAGAGTATATTGGGTATTTGCCGCACATAACCCTTAACCCCTATATATTTTTGTTCCTACCATTTCATTTCCTATCATGTCATTTTGAAAACAAAATGCAAACATTAAGGGGAGCCGGCCATAATCAAAGAGAAGAGGAATTCAATTAAAAGCTAGAGATTCAAGCTTAGGGGAAATCAATCTCAATCCAATCTCCTTAGCTTAATCAAGGTGAATAATAATCCCATCTCTTTATAATCATATGTTTTCGGATTTAAGGGTAAATTCATTTTTATGATGATTTGGATGATGATATGCTTGAATCACAATTTATTTGATTTAAACAAGGATGTTTAAATATGATTTTTTTCACGGTTTTAGGGAGAAACCGATTTATGTTGATGTTTAAATGTCATGGAGAAAATTTTTGTTATGGAAAACGTGATTTTGGAGTTGGGTATTAATTTTGATAATTTTCCAAGCTATGGAAAGATTGTTATGAATTTTCAAAAGAAAATATGGTTATTGGGTTTAAAAATTTATTTCGGAAAATATATTGAGAATTTGGGTTTGAAATTTTGATATGTTAGATAACATGATTAAAATGAATTATTGGAATTTTTGGGGATTTTTCCTAAGTGATTTAATATGCAAATTAAATTATATTAGAAGATGGACTGCTTTGAAATATTGGTTTTGATTAATCGAAGGGCTTATTTGTTAAGTTAACCATGGTTTAGATCTGAAATTAGCGGCAGTTATTTCAGTAAAGAATTTGAGAAGTTAAAGCAACCAATCTTGTGTTTACACGTGGCAGGTTAGTTAGAAAAGGGTTTGCTTTAATTAGTATTAAACTAGGTTTACCCAAAAAAGTTGGTTCCGCCTTCTTTACAAGTATCTTTCGACTCAGAGCTTCCGCCTTCGATAAAGTCGAAACCCACTAAGCCGTAACCAGTACACAAGGTATCACTTAGATGGTACATAGTGGATTGGAGAAGGCGGAAGGCTAGGTGTCGAGAGCATAGCTTCCGAAGGGGTCGATACCTTGGTTTGTTTTAAAAGGAGAAGCGTCTGCCTTTGTTTTATTTAAGCCTTCGAAAGAGTCGAAGCATATGTTTTCGAAAGGGATTTTAAAAGCTTTCGAAGGGGTTGCCATCAACTTATGTTTGCTTTTGAATGGGTTCCTTTACTTATGAAATAATGCTTTTGAAAGAAGGGGTTCCGACCTAGTCGAAGCTCTTCCATCGTTCCTTAGCCTTTCGATGTTATTGAAACCATCAATGCTTTCGAAAGGTAGTGTTTGTTTTTAAAGATGTTTTAAGCCTCTTCCTAAATGCTTTCGAAAGGGTCCAAGGGTTTCGAAGGAGGTTTCGACACTATCCTTCAGTGTTTTGTTTAAATGGCTTTCGAAAGGGATGGTGCCGATACCATCAAGTTTTCCCCAATATTTTTAAATGATAAAGGATGGTTTCGAAAGAGATACTTTCGTTTATATTCACTTTAACCCAAATAATATTTTAAGTATAAACCCAATGGTTTCGAAAGGGGGGGGAGGACTTTCGATGATTTTGGAAGGGTTACTTCCAATGGTTTCGAAAGGGGTACTTTCAATGGTTTCGATACTATGCTTCTAAGTGTTATTAAATAATAGTTTATTACATTCGAAAGGTTTCGAAAGAGATGTTTTAAAGTGTTTCGAAAGGAAGCGGCCTAATGTTTTGGAAAAGGGATTTATATGCTTTCGAAGGAGGTTATCCAATGAAGTCGAAAGAAAGGTTTTGAAGGTTTCGACAACCTTAGTTTTTAAAGAAAATAACCCAATCTCATTTTTGAAAGAGAACCATGGCATAATTAAATAAATTGTTTTGAAAAGGATTTTTTGAAGAAGTTTTCTTTGATTGAAACTGTTAATGGGTTTAACCAAGATATTATGTATGCTTCTTCATGTATGTATATATTCACAATGTTTTGGACCCATAACTAAACTTTGGGGAAGGGAAGAATAACCAGCTAGGTTGACCCAGTAATGAATATAAATTAAGTTAACTCCTGAATGAGTAGAATTGCATTCAGGAGGTCAGGAAGACCAGAATATAAGATGCTAAAATATTAAAGAAAGATATTGGCAGGGGCCAATAGGTTCTCAGTAAGCCCATGAAAACTGTGTATAGGAAAAGATATTGGTAGGGGTCAATAGGTTCATAGTTAGCTCATGAAAACTATGTATAAAGGAAGATGTCAGAAAGACAGGTTCATAGTAAGCCTATGAAAACTATGAATTGATACTGGCAAGGGCCAGTAGGTTTGTAGTTACCAATAGGTTCCTAGCCATCCCATGAAAACTAGGATAAGAGTAAATATATTTGAGTTACCAATTGGTTCATAGTGATCCCATGAAAACTATGTAATTGGACAGGGAGTCCTTAAAATTATACCGGTTATTAGTCAGCTCATGAAAACTATTAGGTTAATAGTAATCCTAGAAACTATAATTGAGATAAATTGTCAAAATGAATGGGGATGGGTAATCCAGAATTGATTCATTTGTTTTGCATATCATCATATTATATTATATTGTTTTGAATTGTTTTAACCATTGTGGATGTAGGAGCACAATATATGGTTTTATAAAGGTTTTAGGATACTAGTGAAGGGAAAACCCGTTCCGCTAAGCGGCGTGGTCTCACTAGATATCTAAATGACTTGAGATGGTAGATTATTATTCATACCAGGCTTTATGTCTGACTCGAAGTTTATGTTTTCCCCTTAAACTCTCGGGTACTAAATTGATTTTGAGTAGTTTGAGAGTTGAGGTTTTCAGGTACCTCATTAGACGAATAAAGCTTCCAAAGACGTGCATGAGGCATGATAGCTATATAGAGTTTTCTTTTATTTAATTCCGCTGTGTTGTTTGTAATGGCAAATTTGTTATATTGCTTGTATATACTCTGATCATCCAAGGGGGCATCTTCATATGTCGCTCTTGGCGTATGTTGTAAAAAATATTTTTTCTCTGAACATGGTTTACGATTGTGGGATTATGTAATGAACTGGAAATGTTTTGAAATGGAATGTGATCTTATTTAAAGTTTTTAAATTTTTCCATATTCATGTGTTTTTGGGTATCAATAAATCTAACACAGCCGTATTTGGTCGTCGAGGATTAATAACTATAGATGACTGCAGCACCGTAGCCGTAAGTTTTGGGTCTCTAAGCATGGGATGTTACAGTAATTTAAACCGTATACCCAATTGGGATCTAATACCAATGTTAGAACTGGGTCGGCCCATAGCGAAAGTAATGGATGAATTTCAAATTTTTTACCATTTTGGATTTTTATTGGGCCTATGAAGTCTAATTTATTTAGAACATTTCTAAATTTTTTTTAAATAAAATCATTATGTTATTTAAATTTATAATATAGTTTTATACTTGGATGTTATTTTTGTAAATAAATCACATGCGACCCTTGTTAGAATTAGCGCAGTCATTGTATTGTATTTTCTTTAAAGAGCAAGACAATTAGTCAAAACTTGGATGTGCTTATGCGCAATGCATAGTTTACAGCATATGAAGGCTTGTACTCCAGTTTGAACATTTGAAAGATGAAAAAAAAGAAAATATATCTCAAAAGCTTCAGAAATCTAAAGTTCTTTCATGCACAACGGATGCCACACCTAAATCAATAAGCATCATCATTAAAGGAAATGAATGTCTATATTTTTCATATTATCAACATAAAATTAACAAAATATTTTTTCTAGTAGTTTTTTTAGTTTATATTCCTAATGGGAAATTATGGATTATTATTTCTGGATGCAAAGAGAGGTGAGTTAGAAAACAGCACAGTGAAGCCAAGAAAGGTTAAAATGTTAATACACGAAGATGTGATATATGAAATCCTACCACGGTTGCCTGTGATATGTCTATTGAATTCATGTTGCAATAATATTGACCCATTTTGAGTTTCTTAATTTGTCCCACATCGTTAAAAATATATTAATTGTTGTTGTATATAAGCTAAGCGATGAAGAAAGAAGTAGTTCCAATAATATCAAATTGAGTTGAGATGATGTCGTGAAGTTTAATAATACGGCCCATGAATAGATGGCATGCAAATTGACAAACAAATAATTTTAGCTACTATGAAGATGTAAAGGGTATTTTAGGAAATTCAAAAAGACACGGTTGAATCCTATTCATGGAATTCTCATTATTAATAGTAGAGATGTATATGTATATGCATATACACATATATGTAATATAAAAATCATATTAAAATTTATTTATTTACTTCATTGGAAAATCAAAATCAAAGTATGAAATAAAAATATTTTTTAATATTAATATCTTATAAAATTACTGATAAATATATATATATATATTTATATATATATAAGTTAAATAAAATATATGCATAAAATAATACACACACACATGCCTATTATATAGCTCCTGACAATGGTGGTTTTTTTTAAATTAAATAAATAAATAGATATTTTCGTATGGAACAATTAATATAAATTAATAAAAAATTACGTTTACAAGATATTTTAAAATTTAAATATTCCAGTAAAATCTCATAGATATTATGAAATTTAAATATATATATATATATTACTTAAACTAATTTAAAATTAATTATTAATTTCGGCTATTAATTAAATTATTTAAATTATGAAAAAAATTAACTTTTTTGCCAAAAAAGATATAAGTTTATTTTTATGAAATTTAAAACATATTTTATAATATAAATATATATTAGCATTATTTATTTATTGAACTAAATGACTTAAATAATATTTTAATAATATATATATATAAATTATTTTAATTCTACCGAAAAGTTTTAAGTATAATATTACTTCTATAAAATCTTAAAACCATATAAATAAAACAATGAATATTAAATAAATTTTGAATTAAAAAATTATTCTTTTCTCTATCGCAATAAATATATATATGCATGATAATGATTTTTTTTCCGAATATATAAACATACAACCACTCAGATTGTGACAATACATTGATATAATAGAATCGTCGCCTAACTAACAAAACATTATACATTATACAAATATTATGTACACACTAATAGTCATTTATAGATTCAAAATTTACCTTATCACCAATTCTTATAAGTACACCTTGAAACAATGAGATCTACTCCTTGAACAAGTTTCCAATCCACTAGAGTGTTAATCCCTGAACCGATGACCACTAACTATTGAATAATATTTGTTTTACTTTAATTTGACTTTGGAAATGGAAGGATGGGGAGGACTAGAATTCGGCTAGAGGTAGGGGATTAGGAGGCTTCAAAAGGTATGAAATGAGAGTGCGTTGAGATGTTTATATAAAGGAGGATCAAAGAGAGAAGTTTGGATCAAAATCCATGTTTTTCTCTTACTCCTTTTTTCCCTCTTATCTACTCAACCCTGGGCATCTTAGCCAATCATATGGCGCCTTTTATGCTGTATTATAGCCAAACCAATTAGCACCACATATGGGCTTCAAACCCATTTAAAGCCTAAATAAAATATTTTGCATTTAAATCCAATTTAAACGCGTATCGATATCATATATCGATTGATATATTTATAACTAATATAAATATATTTAATAAAATATGTTCATTAAATTAAAATAAAATTTTAAAACTAATATTTCATCAATAATAATTAATTTATAATGATAACAAATTAATTAAATCGTTTGGTTAATGGAGTATTCATCGTTTGGGTTGTGTGACTCATTGTGTGTAAATTTGATCGGTGATTAATATCGAACTAGCCGAATATTAACGTTCACACGTCACTTAGTAGGTAGTGTGACATTTTGGCCATATTTATCGCTTACTTGGTTTTGGTAAAATCCAATTTAACCTTTTTAAGCATTACCCGGTTGTGACAATTATATACACCATTCTCTTTTCAAAACTATATCACTTTGGACTTATGGAATTTGGTAATGGTCAAAATTCCAATATCGTCCATATTCAACTCTATAGTCAAAATACAAATTCCTTGGTTCAATAATAATAATTATTATTAACCGAAATAATTTGGCCAAAGACTTTGACATTGGCTGACTTCAGTTGACCGTGATACTAACCTCATATAACCGAGGAGACGAATCCTCTCTTAAATAGTGTTTCACTTCCAGTGCTTCCACTCTATCCAACTATTGTCGTTCGATGAGCATTATGCCATGATTTAACATAATCAAAGCGGAGTTTCTACAATGAAGCTCGACATTATTCTCAAGTCGAGGGAATTGTGTAATATTGTCACATCGATATTTTTTGTTTGACCTTAGCTATATTAACCAACAAAATACTATCGAATGAGTCATTCCATAGTTATCAAATAACTATCGGTACATAACCCATTGGTGCTCCCAATAGCCGTGAGTAATTCACTGCCTAACATTTGGAGAGCTTTACGTTCTCCAGTCTCAACGGATGTATCGATATCCATTCTCGATACATATTGACTATGAATATTTGAAATGGAATATTTATTTTCATTGTGATAAATTACTCACGGTTATAACACTTTGTAACTACTATCACAAAATGTAACATTTCTGGATTTTTTATTAGATATACTTTTAATTAATTAAATTAATTAATATAACACATTATATCAAATATATAATAGAAAAAAATCACCATTTATTTTAGACAAGATTGGTTATCGAGTTAGATATATATAACAAATTGCATAATTGCCCATAAGGCGTACCCCTAACTCTATCATTTATAACATCATATACTTAAAATATCTCCTTAATAAATTTTCACTAAGCTGGACTATATTTCTTAATTAGTTTTAACAACTCAATTAAATAACAAACCATTTGGCTATGTATGGCTAACTCTCTAATTATTGATTAACATTAATAATTTCAGTTGGCAAAAAAATATTATTTAATATATGTACTTTTCCACCTAAGTAAATAATTTAATAAACATATAATGATTATTTATTTTATTAATTTTTTTAACCATCCAATAATATTAATAATATAATATGACCATTATATTAATTTCCCCATAATAATCATCATAACTTTTACAAATTTTTCAATAAATTATTTTCGATCAAAAACTGAGAGTTGTGGTTGCATGACTCCCAGATGTGAAATTAACCCTTAGTAATATTTAAAAAAATTGAATATTAAAGCATGTATAAACTTTATTGAAGCACGGTAGTGGACATGAGTTCAGTTGTTTACAGATTATCTATATGAAATCCATTTCTTATGTTTTAAAGTGACACCCTTAAACAATGATATATTATGCATGTTTTCCCTTCATCATCCCTATATCACTTAGAAATCTAGAGCTCAATCAATGTTCAAAACTCCAATGATATTCTTATTTAATTGTGAGGTCCAACATTAAAGTTTATGGTTCAAACCGATAACAGTAATCGATTAATCGATTTGCTTTGGCTATAAACTTTGACTTAATGTTGGCTATCAATTATAGTGATACTAACCTTCTATTCGAAGGAGACGAATTCTCTCCTGAATAGTGTTTCACTTCAAGTGGTTTAACTTATATCCAACTATGGTCTTAACAATCAATATTGTCGTGTGATTGACTATAATCAAAATATAGTTTAGATACTTATGATTCGTAGTATTCTCAAGTCAAAAGACTACTGCATATTGTCACATAAGGTCTTATTTTTAACTTTTACCCTATAGTTGGCAATTGGTTAGTATTTGTGTAATTGTTCCAAACAACTACACATATGTGACCCTTTAAACCCTTCCCCCTCAACAGTCATGGGTAATTTAACCAACCATCACATGGAGAGTGTCACGTACACCAGTCTCAATGAAATATCGATGTCATGTTCTCGATACATCTTAACTAGGAACATTTAAGGGAAAATATTTATTTTATTTGGTTCAATACTCATGGTCATAAACATATCCGTAACCGAAATCGATTAAATACTTTTTCTAAGGTTTTCTTACTTGTATATATTTAAAGTATTTAAAACATTAATTTTATCCCAATATAACAAAATGTATAATAGAAAATAAAACCAAAAGGTTACTTTATTTTGAACAAGATTCTCTATAAGAGTTAAGTTATATAATCAAATTATATAGTTGCCAGTAGGGCACACCCTTAGTTTATCACTCCATTCTCCGGACACAAGAATTTGGTTTAAGGTTCTCTACTAAGAAAAATGGGTTTAAATTGGTATTTTTATTGTATTATCAAACAATGAGGTGTATGGAGAAAAGGGCTTTACGTTGCTATCACAGCAAAAACCCATATAACCGTAGGCATCAGCGCCCTCGAATTTCGCTGCCAAAAGGATGAAACTCCTCCACTCGACCATAGATCGCAGTCTACTGATGTTATGTTGCCATCCCGGCAAAATCAAGTGTAGACTGTTGGCACATAACCCAAATGCCCCTGTAGGCATCAGCGCCCTCGACTTTCGCTACCCAATAATCCTCAAGAACTAGTTTGTCCGGAATCCTCACAGGATCAACTTTAGAACCTCCCCCTTAGAGGCTCAAGGCAGTACCACCTTATGGCACTCCTGAGAAGTTCATTCAAGGGAGCGCCTTTTTCCCAGAGCCACTTTCAAAACACTTTATACTATACACATATAGTATTTCCAAATCATACACCTAGTATGAATTCCATATAAATCTCCTTTCTCAAAATCGATTATCCCAAAATCGATAATTCACAAACTAGGCTTTCCAAATTCCATATTTGATTTTTTTTCCAAAAATCAAAGCCTTTCCAAATTCAAAGGTTCCCAAAACTTTTCCTCCAAAATCATTTTCACAAAATCCTTTATATATACATATATATATATATATAATAACCTTGGGAAATTTTTGAATCACTTCATACTTGTATAAATTCACTTTTATACTTCAAATACTTTCAAAACCCTTTTCTTCTGGAAATAAATTCAACCAGGGGAGCTTTCCATATATAACAAAGATATATAACTTTGTTTAGTCCAAATCAAATATTCAAACTCTTTTATAAAGTTATTAACCACATTACTTTTCTTCATAAAGTGATTCTTTAATCATAGAAATTTCCAATTCCCATTTTACCTCATCATATATTTCACAAAATATACTTTTAAATTCAAAGACCATTTTACAGTTCTTATCCATAGATTTTCAATATCAATTTCACTCAAACCCGTACGATGTACACATATCATTCGTACGCTATATAAATCTGATCGCTCACTCGATCACACAATTTCTCTTCCGAACTAGTATCGTCCACTCGACTTCCTAGTGCAGTCTCAGATCTGGTTTCTTGATCAGAAACCGTCATTCTCCTTGCATAGACACAACTATGATAGAGAATATCCAGAACCAATCAAAAATCCATATCTAGGTTCGCCGTCGAAAATTAAGCAAAAAATCCAACTCGGATTGATAATACTATCTCGAAATTCTGTGCTCGAATCTGGATCAAATCACTATGCGAATAGAATAATATACATACATCCTACGTATTTATCTTTATTGATTATTAGCCAAATCAATTTCCTTTATATTCACATTCACTTTAATTTTCATTCACTTATTCACAATTGCTTCAATCCCATTTGGATTATCACCTCAATTCTTATCTCAATTAGGTATTTAATCATAAACAGTTTGTACTCTAGCCAGCTTATATTCAGAAAACAGCTTGAAAATTTTAAAAATAGATAAATAGTTGAAAAATAATTATTAGTTTGTAAAATAGCTGTAAAATAGTTAAGTAATTGTAAATAGTAAAAAAATAGTAAAATAATTTGCAAAATAGTTGTAAAATAGTAACTAGTTATAAAGTAGTTGGAAAAATAGTGATTAGTTTATAAAATAGTTGTAAAATAGTTAAATAGTTCCAAAAGTAGTTGTTAAATAAATATAAGATAGTTTTGGAATTTTAAAAGAAAAGTTGTATATTAAATAGTTAGGAAAATAGATTTAAAACAATTTATATCAAAAATGATTTATTTAAAAATAGACCAGAGCCAAACTGTTCAATTCCCCATTAATTCAATTTAAATTTCCACTTCCATTTAAATTGACTCACTTCCAATTTGAATAACTTCAATTTCCCTTGAACTTGATTTATCCCCAATTCAAGTTGAATTAACCTCAATTTCTTTCCAAATTCTATTTGATTTTAAACATATTCACTTTAATTACAATTCCAATTTATTCAAACTAATTCCAAATTGAATCCACTTCAATTTCAAATCATTTCAATTTCTATATGAATTAATCCCAATTCCCATTTGAATTTGAACTCATTCAATCTTCAATTTTATTTCAAATTAATCCAATTCAAATTTCCCATTTGAATTTTATACTTATCCATCTTAAATCACAATTCCCAATAATTCAAATCAAATTCAGTTTGAACAAATTCAATTTAAATCTCCATTTTAAACCATCTCGAATTATATAAATTAGAGTCAAATTTTCAAATGTTGATTTAACCCCTTAAATCAAATTTACCTTTATTTTTAAATCCATAATCTAAATCTTTAAATAATTTAATTCTGAGTCCAATTCTCAAAATTCCATTTTAAATTATCTTTACTTAACTTATTTCAAAGTTCAAATAAGAGTTCAAAACAATTTTATCTTAAAAATTCCATTTATTACACAATTTTATCTTCCAGTTCTGAAACCAGTTTTTAAACAAATTTAATTTACAAATTCAATTCTTAACATTCAAATTTTCAGTTCAAAGTAATTCCATATCCTTAATTTCAAATTCCATTTCAAAAGAAGGTGAATTTATTAGATCATACTGCTACAAAATATTTCATACATTGATAGACTGCACACTAGCAGTTCAACATTACATCCATTTATCACAATAATGGATATATTACCACACTTCATTCCTCATTCATTTAAACAAATCCAATTCAAACTTTAAAGATTATTAATAATAATAGGATGACATCATCCACATTATTCTAAAACATCAATCCATTTCCAATTTCCAGATCTCAATCCCATTTTGAGATCACACAAACTCCTAATTCAAATTAACCATTTAACTTCCCAAGTTAAATCCCAATTTCATCTTGAGATTTCCAATTCAGGTTGCTTGTTAACTTATTTAACTTTCCCATGTTAAATTCAATTTACTTAATCCAGCCAACCTTACCCAAATTGAATTCCCATTTCAAAATTTAAACTTCACATTATCATCTTATAAGTTCAAAAACTTATCACCTTAGGTTTCACATCTCATTCCAAATTTAAAACTCAACATTTAGAGTTTATTTCAACCCATTTTTGATATTATGTATATCCCTTATATATACATATTATTTTCTTTACACACCAAGTTATCCCTAAATTTTAAACCACCTTTGGTTTTTAATTTCAAACAAATTTCTTTAAAATTTTCAAATAACTCTTGTTTGAAATAGGACCCTTTCATTTAAATATATTAAATAACATTATTTATTATTTCTTTATCAATTTGAAACAAATTTTCAAATTCTGGACCCAGATTTAAAACTTCACAAATTAGATCAACTTTAGTTCCAATTTAAAAGTCATACTTACCTAAATGTTTTACTTCCCTAAAGCATTTCATTATTATCTTATTCTAACATCACTTTTACTAATTCAGGATTTTATCTTCCGTTTGAATCTATTTCAAACTTATCTTCATTCAATTTTGGTTGTATTACTATTACCACTTAAGTCTCGTTATTTTATTTGATTCCAATGATTTAACAACCAATTACCTTAATATTTATTAAAAAGAAATATTGCTTTATATATCAAAATATAATCTTATATAAAAATCATTTATTTATTTAAAACCATTTATAATCTTTATATAAGAAAATAACAAGTACGCCCTCATATATATATACTCAACTCATTCTAGGGTACCACTGACCCTATCTCTAATGAGTAAACCCACTAGAGCCAAGGTTCTCGCTTAACCTTTCAGCCCTGATACCAAATGTAACGACCCAGAATTTTCGATCGCGAAAATTCCAGATAGTTAGGAAAAGAAGAAAGAGATAGAAGAAGAAGAAACAGAAACACTTTTGTGTCGAATAGTTGCTAGCTTGAACCTCTCCCTAAATCTTCTTGCTTGTTTTCTTGTTGGTTTAATTGTTGTTTCAAGTTTCAGTTGTAATATTATTATCTGGCATACTAAGTTTTGTGAACGATCTGGAACAAGCTGGATGTACATATAGTGGAACAAGGTATTTACAAGGAGAGGTGTTTTCTGGTACAAAATATATTTTGTTTGGGTCAGAGATTTTTTTCTTTCCTCTTTGACCAGGAAAAAATTTTTGTGAACACTGAAATGATTTTGAACAATTCGAAATGACCTAATGTTGTGCTAGCATTAAATGTACATGTCCTTTATGTTTACATCCTTATCCCATTTTATCTATATTCATAGATTTTTCCCTATACTTTAGCTAATTCGAACCCAAAAATATAAAACAAAGCAGAGGTATATAATAGAAGACAGGTTGCATTATCTTGTACACGGCAAGCTTCATTCATTTTTATATTTAATTTTCTTTGGTCAGCACTTGCTTGACCTGATTTGATTTTTGTGTGACTTTGATTAAAGATTTTATGTGCTAGGCTTTAAATGCTTGTCTCCTTGCATACATCCATACACACATACTTCACATATACACTTATATATATATGCCATGAATATGTTCATTTGTTTACACTTATTTATGTTTACATGCTTTTCTTGCATATGTTATCATTGACATATATATGTTTTCATATTTATGCAACTTTCTATATTTTACTTCATATAGGCATCTATACATGTATTCACCCACACAACACTTTTGTAAACATATACATATATCTATTCATATATGTTGTTGTCATTATATATGTATATGCTCACATTTTCACTATTTAAATATGTATACATACATTTCTTGTATTAGTCATCATATATACACATACATATTCACTCATATACTTATATATATTAATTATCCTAAGCCCGTATGTATTTCTATTCATATACAAATATATTCTACCTTGAATTTCAATGATGGAGTTTATATATATATATACATTTCTAGAATATTTATCAATCTATACATACCCAGCTGTTTTACAAATCTCAAATATATATAATTTTTAGATCACTATATAGATTCAGGTATCTTATCATCAGAAAATTTATTTATTTGATCAATCAAAATTAATATTCCGATAATTAAAATCAGTTAATTCCCCAATTAACATATGTTAAAATCCGGGTCGTCACAAGGTATTTTAGTTAAGGAATTTGACTCTATTTTGATTCATAGAGCATAGTTAAGCTGAATATTTTGTAATAAAGGTGAAGTATGAAAGTGGTTTAGCTAATCATTTTTTGTTTTGTTTGTTTTGCTGTTTAATACGTAGATTAAAGCATGGAAAACAATACTTTTCTCTCTTCTTTACCATAAAAGGATAGTATTTTGTGATGAAATGCACATTTGGTCTTTAGTGTAGGTACCTTAATTTCTTCTTACTACATGAAATGTGTTAAGCATTATCTCATCAGACATTTTAAATGTAGCACATATGATATGACAGATAAAAATAGGTTTGAAATCATTGCAAAGTTGGTCACATGCGACCCTTGTTAGAATTAGCATAGTCATTGTATTGTATTTTCTTTAAAGAGCAAGACAATTAGTCAAAACTTGGATGTGATTATACGCAATGCATAGTTTACAGCATATGAAGGCTTGTACTCTAGTTTGAACATTTGAAATTTGAAACAAAAAGAAAATATATCTCAAAAGCTTCAGAAATCTAAAGTTTTTTCATGCACAACGGATGCCACACTTGAATTCATAAGCATCATCATTAAAGGAAATGAATGTCTATATTTTTCATATTATCAACATAAAATTAACAAAATATATTTTCTAGTAGTTTTTTTAGTTTATATTCCTAATGCGAAATTGTGGATTATTATTTTTGGAGGCAAAGAGAGGTGAGTTAGAAAACAACACAGTGAAGCCAAGAAAGGTTAAAATGTTACTTCACGAAGATGTGATATATGAAATCATACCATGTTGCATGTGATATGTCTATTGAATTCATGTTGCAATAATATTGACCCATTTTGAGTTTTTTAATTTGTCCTACATCGTTAAAAATACATTAATTGTTGTTGTATATAAGCTAAGGGATGAAGAAAGAAGTTGTTCCGATAATATCTAATTGAGTTGAGATGATGTCGTGAAGTTTAATAATACGGCCCATGAATAGATGGCATGCAAATTGACAAACAAATAATTTTAGCTACTATGAAGATGTAAAGGGTATTTTAGGAAATTCAAAAAGACACGGTTGAATCATATTCATGGAATTCTCATTATTAATAGTACATATGTATATGTATATGTATATACACATATATGTATGTATTAAAAAATATATAAATTATATTAAAATTTATTTATTTACTTCATTGGAAAATCGAAAGCAAAATATGAAATAATAATATTTTTATATATTTAAAAAATAAATATGTATTAATATTTAATAAAATTACTAATATATATATATATATATACATGTAAGTTAAATAAAATATATGCATAAAATAATATACACACACACATGCCTATTATATAGCTCATGACAATGGTGGTTTTTTTAAAAATTAAATAAATAAATAAATATTTTCGTATGGAAAAATTGATATAAATTAATAAAAAATTACGTTTACAAGATATTTTGAAATTTAAATATTCCAGTAAAATCTCATAGATATTATGAAATTTAAATATATATATATATATTACTTAAACTAATTTAAAATTAATTATTTATTTCGACTATTAATTAAATTATTTAAATTATGAAAAAAATTAATTTTTTTGCCGAAAAAGATATAAGTTTAGTTTTATGAAATTTAAAACATATTTTAATAATATAAATATGTATTAGCATTATTTATTTATTGAACTAATGACTTAAATAATATTTTAATAATAAACATATAAAAATTATTTTAATTCTACCGAAAAGTTTTAAGTATAATATTACTTCTATAAAATCTTAAAACCATAGTTTATGCAATATATGATTTAATATTTGAATTATAAAGCTTATATAAATAAAACAATGAGTATTAAATTAATTTTGAATTAAAAAATTATTCTTTTCTCCGTCGCAATCAATATATATGCATGATAACGATTTTTTTTATTTTTTTCAAATATATAAACATACAACCAATCAGATTGTGACAATACATTGATATAATAGAATCGTCGCCTAACTAACAAAACATTATACATGATACAAATATTATGTACACATTAATAGTCATTTATAGATTCAAAATTTACCTTATCACCAATGCCTATAAGTACACCTTGAAACAATGAGATCTACTCCTTGAACAAGTTTCCAAGCCACTAGAGTGCTAATCCCTGAGCTGATGACCACTAACTATTGAATAGTATTTGTTTTACTTTAATTTGACTTTGGAAATGGAGAGATGGGGAGGACTAGAATTCGGCTAGAGGTAGGGGATTAGGAGGCCTCAAAAAGTATGAAATGAGAGTGCGTTGAGATGTTTATATATAGGAGGAACAAAGAGAGAAGTTTAGATCAAAATCCATGTTTTTCTCTTACTCCTTTTTTCCCTCTTATCTACTCAACCCTGGGCATCTTAGCCAATCATATGGCGCCCTTTATGCCATATTAGAGCCAAACCAATTAGCACCTCATATGGGCTTCAAACCCATTTAAAGCCTAAATAATTTTTTTGCATTTAAATTCAATTTAAACGCGTATCGATATCGTATATTGATTAATATATTTATAACTAATATAAATATATTTAATAAAATTTGTTCATCAAATCAAAATAAAATTTTAAAACTAATATTTCATTAATAATAATTAATTTATAATGATTACAAATTAATTAAATCGTTTGGTTAATGGAGTATTCATCGTTTGGGTTGTGTGACTCGTTGCGTGTAAATTTGGTCGGTGATTAATATTGAACTAGTCGAATATTAACGTTCACACGTTACTTAGTAGGTAGTGTGACATTTTGGCCATATTTATTGCTTACTTGGTTTTGGTAAAATCCAATTTAACTTTTTTAAGCATTACCCGGTTGTGACAATTATTTACACCATTCTCTTTTTCAAAACTATATCACCTTGGACTTATGGAATTTGATAATGGTCAAAATTCCAATATCGTCCATATTCAACTCTATAGTCAAAATACAAATTCCTTGGTTCAATAATAATAATTATTATTAACCAAAATAATTTGGCCAAAGACTTTGACATTGGGCTGACATAGTTGATCGTGATACTAACCTTATATAACCGAGGAGACGAATCCTCTCTTAAATAGTGTTTCACTTCCAATGCTTCCACTTGATCCAACTATTGTCATTCGATGAGCGTTGTGCCATGATTTAACATAATTAAAGCGGAGTTTCTACATTGAAGCTCGACATTATTCTCAAGTCGAGGGAATTGTGTAATATTGTCACAACGGTATTTTTTGTTTGACCTTAGTTATATTAAACAACAAAATACTATTGAATGAGTCATTCCATAGTTATCAAATAACTATCGGTACATAACCCATTGGTGCTCCCAACAGCCGTGAGTAATTCACTACCTAACATTTGGAGAGCTTTACGTTCTCCAGTCTTAACGGATGTATCGATATCCATTCTCGATACATCTTGACTAGGAATATTTGAAATGGTATATTTATTTTCGTTGTGATAAATCTCTCACGGTTACAACACTTTGTAACTACTATCACAAAATGTAACATTTCTGGATTTTTTTATTAGATATACTTTTAATTAATTAAATTAATTAATATAACATATTATATCAAATATATAATAGAAAAAATCACCATTTATTTTAGACAAGATTGGTTATCGAGTTAGATACACGTAACAAATTACATAATTTCCCCTAGGGATTACCCCTAACTCTATGATTTATAACATCATATACTTAAAATATCTCCTTAATATATTTTCACTAAGCTAGACTATATTTCTTAATTAGTTTTAACAACTCAATTAAATAACAAACCATTTGGCTATGTATGGTTAACTCTCTAATTATTGATTAATATTAATAATTTCAGTTGGAAAAAAATATTATTTAATATATGTAATTTTCCACCTAAATAAATAATTTAATAAACATATAATGATTATTTATTTTATTAATTTTTTTAACCATCCAATAATATTAATTAATTAATATGACCATTATATTAGTTTCCCCATAATAATTATCATAACTTTTATAAATTTTTCAATAAATTATTTTCGATCAAAAACTGAGAGTTGTGGTTGCATGACTCCCAGATGTGAAATTTACCCTTAGTAAAATTTAAACAAATTGAATATTAAAGCATGTATAAACTTTGTTGAAGCACGGTAGTGGACATTGGTTCAGTTGTTTACAGATTATCTATATGAAATCCATTTCTTATGTTTTAAAGCGACGCCCTTAAACAATGATATATTATGCATGTTTTCCCTTCATCATCCCTATATCACTTAGAAATCTAGAGCTCAATCAATGTTCAAAGCTCTAATGATATTCTTATTTAATTGTGAGGTCCAACATTAAAGTTTGTGGTTCAAACCGATAACAATAATCTATTAATTGATTTGCTTTGGCTAAAAACTTTGACTTAATGTTGGCTATCGATTATAGTGATACTAACCTTCTATTCGAAGGAGACGATTCTCTCATGAATAGTGTTTCACTTCAAGTGGTTTAACTTATATCCAACTATGGTCTTAACAATCAATATTGTCATGTGATTGACTACAATCAAAATATAGTTTAGATACTTATGATTCGTAGTATTCTCAAGTCAAAAGACTACTGCACATTGTCACGTAAGGTCTTATTTTTAACTTTTACCCTATAGTTCGCATTTAGTTAGTCTTTGTGTAATTGTTCCAAACAACTACATGTATGTGACCCTTTAAACCCTTCCCCCTCAACAGTCATGGGTAATTTAACCATCCATCACATGGAGATTGTTACGTACACTAGTCTCAATGAAATATCGATGTTCTGTTCATGATACATCTTAACTAGGAACATTTAAGGGCAAATATTTATTTTATTTGATTCAATACTCATGCTCATAAACATATCCGTAACCAAAATCGATTAAATACTTTTTCTAAGGTTTTCTTACTTGTCTATATTTAATGTATTTAAAACATTAATTTTATCCCAATATAACAAACTGTACAATAGAAAATAAAACCAAAAGTTTACTTTATTTTGAACAATATTCTCTATAAGAGTTAAGTTATATAATCAAATTATATAGTTGCCAGTAGGGCACACCCTTAGTTTATAACTCCATTTTCCGGACACAAGAACTTGGTTTAAGGTTCTCTACTAAGAAAAATGGGTTTAAATTGGTATTTTTATTGTATTATCAAATAATGAGGTGTATGGAGGAAAGGGCTATGTGAGTGATGGTTTTCAAAAAAAACAAATTTAGTGAATTATGCCTAAAGCTATTGATAATAAAGTTGAATCTTATGCTTATATAACTGAATCTTCTAATACATGGCACATTATGTTAGGACTTGTAAACTTTAATACATTACATAGGTTAATTAACTTGGATTTCATACCTAAGTTTAAAATATATTCAAGTTATAAATATCAAATTTGTGTTGAAGTAAAATTGACGAGAATCTCTTTTTAGCACGTTTAAAGAGACTTAGAACCGATAGTTTTGATACATACAGATGTAAGTGATTTTAAAATATGCTAGACTATAACGACCCACACCTTAATGGGTCCGAATTTCGATTAAATCAAAACCGAAGTCTATTTGTGTACGAAACGTTAGTTTTGGTAGCCTGTAATAAACATAAGTATATCAGAGAGCAAACTTACAGCGGAATAGTAAATATAATAAAACATAAATACTGACTAAGGCTACTATCTTGGAATCAATATTTTTCCTTGAGTATCTAGTTTCCTTGTTAGTGTTGAGCATGCATGAGAGGACTTCTCCATCTACCGTTCTCGTCTTGCATCCGCAGATTGTCCCTCTAATTATATCATGTGGATTATAATGAGGAAGGGGTCAGAATAACATTTTGGTGATTGGTAAATTACATGATTTATCCATAACACTGGTTTATGCCGATTAATTTCTATCTAATTGTTATGTCTACTATTCATGAGATTATCCATTCAATTCCATTTGAGCATACAATATATCCAACCTTTCTCCAAGGTATAACTATATATATGCATGTGTGTGTGTATAAGTGTTGAAATACCCAAAAGAAAACCCCGACCACTTATTACTTCTTAAATAGGGAGGAGGCAGACCCAACGACCATTTAATACCTCAACCTCGAAGCGGGTCCTCCATAACGTAATCGCTAGTCAATCAGCCCTAGCTATGAAGGCTGTTAACTCATAGATACGGCTTTATAGTTTAATTTACCATATTACTAATGCATCTCAAAGACTTATCTAAGGGATAACTAGCCCCTTCCGACATACAAACAATTATTAAACTTTGTGGTCTTTGCGTATCCCATACGGATTCAACACTGGTAGAAAGAAAAATCCATCAAGGCATAACCCAAGTCTTTACTAACGACCACTCAAGATCGCTGGAGTCAAAGCCTATATGTCAGCACTTCTAAATACCAGTCTATCAACAATGCTGACATAGCCCGTTGACCACCTACAGTCGAAATCTCGTTTAGACTTGCTCAATACAAGTCAAGGAAAATGCTTATTCCAGTTACTTAATACCTCTAGTTTAGAAATGAAGCAGACCTCATTTATCAATTAGGTAGGTTATTTAAAACTTATTAAATAAGGAGGAGACAGACCCAACGACCATTTAATATCTTCTACGTTGAAGTAAAACCCCTTGACATCCCTAAAGGTACTGGACCATTTAATACTTCAAATCTAAGGCAAACCATGATATATTTTCACACACCTATACACGAACATATACCCCTTCCCCACGGGTCCTATAATTGGAGATATCCCACATTAGTAGTATATATACACAACTGCCGATAGCCTCTAGGTGAAGGAAAGACTCCATTGTGTAACTCTACGACTTCGCAACCCAACCCATACTAAACCAAACCATTTATTCTAAACAAAAATATTGGACTGGGCCTACTAATTCATGCTCGTCTTAAACATATTATAGTGGCCATATAGTTTCAACTGTGGAAATTATATTACCTCCTAAGTTTATTTATTAGTATTCATTTATTTATTTGCTGCGAACCTATTACTATCTTATACCCTTATTTCCTATATTCTTCATTTCCTTTTTATGTCACTTAAATGTCACTTATTCCTTTACCTCCAACTAGTTGTCCTTATTATACGGTCATTATTATTCAAATGGACAATCACTAATGACATTCATTCATTCATTTCAAATCTAACTTATTATTCTTATTATGTTTCCTCCATAAGTGTCATGTTAAATTCTGCAATAAATTCCCTTAAACACATTTATGTGCCCATTTGCTTTTTGTAACTCCCTATTAACTACGCATTTATTGTCCATTAATATTGCAATCCTTATTCATAAATGTTGAAGTTAATATCTCTTTTTCATTGCATCCTCCTAATCCTATGATTTACTATGTTAACAATATTTAATCGTCCTAATTGTAACAAATATGAGTACCCACGTATATTTATTTATTACGCTATATTATTTACCTTATGTTTGTGCGTGTATATATATTTTTTAATTTGTAGGCGTAGTTATATGTAATATATATATATATATATTTAACTCGCTAATTCCTACGTTTAGGAATTTCAGAATATACACTTGTATGTACATTCTTACAAAGAACATCTTTGTTTCCATATTTTAATGTGTTGGAGCTATCCTTTCCAAAATGGATTTTATTACCATTATAACTTTCCATAAACTACCTAAAAGTGAGGCTTTTGCTTCGTTTAAAATTACAAAAAATTATCACATTTTATTTCTATTGAAATGGACAGTGCAAACTACAAAAATGAACATCCGTACTTTACACATCTCTTTCATTTCGGTATATTCCTTATTATTCCAAATAACACACTTTTTATACATAGTTGTGAAGTCAAACTGTCTATGGAAATTTACATGGAAATTGATACAACTAAATTGTACATACTATGCTTCCAATAAATTAAAATATAGAAATTTATATTCTAATCAAATTAGGGCATTCCAAATGATTACTAAACAATCTACAACCCAATTATCATAAATTTGGAATAAATTTTACAATCCTATCAACGTCATACCTTAAAATTTGAAGGGACTGATTTCCGAAATTTCCAGATTAGGGTGTATATGTCATTCCATCACAATTACATAACTTACAGAATATGTAGGTGAGATTTCTATTAAATACATTCATTTTAAGCCTGCAATTCAAAGATCTTACTTAGGCATACTATTCAAATAAAAATTCAACGATATAAATTTCAGTGTTATGTATATCATATAATTTCCCACTCACATTTCTAGCTTTCCAAATTTGAATTCATTCCTTTACTTGACTCCTTTTTCCTTTCCGTGCCAAAAATATGTATAATAAGATATATACATACATATTAGAATTGCATATCTGGTAGGAGGTTTAAGTTAATTGGAATATAGATTTATATTATACAATTTACCATTTCACATAATTAATTCACTCCTATTCTTCTCTTTTATTTTCTGCCCTTCTTCGATATATATATAATAGTAGTTTTATAATTTCTATAAATAGTGGAAAAGGGAAAATGGCAGAGCTCCATTGCTCTGTTCAGAAAACATGAGAAGAAAAGTGTGGGGCTAGGCCATTATTTGTAGATGCTTAAATCAATTTTGTCCGTCCGATTATATTTTATCAACTATTATTAAATCTGGGTCGTTTGGCTAAGGTTTATGGCATGTTGACCTTAGGTCGATTGGTCAACCGGTGGTAGATGGCGGTCGACTGCTAGTGGTCGACCAATCATGTCGTGTGGTCCACGTATCTATTATTATTATTTATTTCCTTAGATTCCTTTTGAATTTTTTCGATCCAAAAATTTCAAATGCTTATAACTTCTTCATTTAGATCTGATCACAAAACATTATATATGAATGTTGCTCAAAAAATCGCCACGAACACAATGGTGTAAGTTTGATGCCAAATACTGACGTTTAATCAAATTCCATTGTTGAGCTTTATTTAATTATTTATTAACCCTCTTTAATTATATTAATCTATTTTTCTACGGGTGTTACATTCCCCCTCCCCCCTTAAAAGAATTTCATCCCCGAAATTCCTCAAGGATTGAACCATGTAACATAGCGTGCAACCATTCTAAATTATCCAACCAATTAGTGTACAACCAATCTTACAGTTATTCTTGTACAAGTGCATGGTGTATCATAGCAAATATGATATTTATGCAGAATAATACTAAATCGACGACTCCTATATGAATGCATTCTTTTAAAAAATTTTTTGAAATTATGATGCAAAAAACCTATATATACTGGTAGTTCTACATGTATACAAGTTTTCAAAAAAAATAAAAATCCTTTCTCACACAACAATCTCCACATTCCTTCGAATACGAGTATGGTTCAACCAATTTTGCATCCAATCCTTACTATCCAATATCTAACACACCATTTCTAACATCCAAAATTTTGGAAATCTAGTTTCCTAAATCTATACTCCTATGCTGGAAAAAGAATTTAGATAGAGAATTTTACATTTCAACCCTTCTTTTGGATACCTATTTCATTGTACCTTGGAATCTTCTCTTTTGCTCCCAAATCTTTTCCTATTTTTCCAAGTATAATTTGCAATAGGAGACTTATTCTTAAATTTTAAAATAGAATTATTTTAAATGTAAATTTTGTTCATTTCCAATAAGGTATGGAAATGGAAATTCCAAAACTAAAATAGATTTTTCCTTGTTATTATCTATGTTTTGTATATTGTCACCTTTGCTGGACAGTAAAATTCATATTCACTAACACATCGAGTCTCCCTACACTAAGCATATGGCATTTGAAAATTAGAAATTTTATCATTTTTTATTAAAAAGTCTTTTCCCCTTTCAATCAAACTTGCAAATAGTTTGAAAATTAAAATTTTCTAAAGTATCTAAACACGACTTTTCAAAACATTTGAATACAATTTTTCAAAAGCATTTGCCTTTTCATCTTTTAAAACAAATCAAGCCGTATTTTAATGTAATCGAGATTCATTCAAAGAGTTAATGCATATACTTAACCCTAGCATCGCGCAGTTAATCTTAGACTTTGAAAACCTTTCTTTTTATTTCAAAACAACAAACAACACACAAGCATATTTATAAATTTTAGCTTTTAAGACATATGGATAGCGGTCGGTGATTTCGTAATAACTCTTCCCTGTCCTCCGCTTGCTAAAATTTATTTTTTCAGAAATTCTAAAGTTTTTGGGATTCAGGCATTCATTATTATCAGTTGCTAATATAATTAATTTTCTAATTTATTTTATAAACTTCCATCCTTAATTTATAGTCATTGCTAGTTAGGTGTCCTTTCCTTATTTACAATGTTTTCCAATACAAATATATATAACAGTCAGGGCTCATCTAGAAAATCAACACAGTAATAAAATAGGAACATATCTCATATCATATTGTACACTTTTTCAATACCAAAAAAGAAAAAACTAGCAATTACAACCCAAATAATTTGAAAGAAACAATTGTTGGAGGCTACCCTCCAGCATCAACTGGTTTAAAAATGTCATGGTCCTATCACTCCTTACTCAATTAAAATGGACATTTCTAGTGTGTCATTCTACTATAACCCACATGTCTTAACTCATCCTTTTGGCTTCTAATAAATAAAGTCAATTCATTACTTCAATTATTACAACCGACCGTAGGATAAATTGCGCATTCCCACACTGTAATGAGTAACAAATATAAACTATGCACAATTAGAATAATTCATTAGAAAATTGGCTTGGTGGAATAACTTTCCTATCACCTATCTTTCCTTCTTTAACCTTAACTCAACCATATGTGTGTTAGTCATCTCATTACCCCATTCTCCAATCATACTACTATCTTCTTTCATCAAAATCTCTTGATAGTATTCTCAAACTTTGGTATTTACTTTCTTTGTACCTAATCTTTCATGCGAGTATACCTTGGGACTCACAGAAGTGTACTTTGATACCATTCCCCATTAATCCGAAGGTTTTTCTTATGCCTTTCACACATGTCCAATCAAACATTCCTAGGTTCATACCAATATTACTTATATTCAACGGGGATTCCATGTTGCTACCCTATGAGCATTCATAGCTATTTTATTCATAGCCTTGACCTTTACCTAGTCTTACCAAGGAAGTCATCCATTCTACTCCATACCAAAAATTATTTTGTTTTTCATCCATCTTTATAAAATTAGAACTTCATAGTCATGAAATGCTTAATCCAAAACATTTATCTTTGAAAATCTTGGAAACCCTTTTCTTAAATTCAAATATTGCTTGGTTTCCAAAAGCTTCCATGAAATTTTTTCCATTCTGACCAACTTTGCCTTTTTAAAGACTTTCTACAACATAGAGGTACTTCTTTATGAGTAGAATTTTTAACTCAAAACATTTAGTTGCATTCAAAAGCTCAACCATTATACTAAACTATTTTTCAAAAACATCTTTTATAACTTTAAACAATGAAAACAGGAGTAGACAAGGATAACTGTCATTCTATTATTTTCCTATTGCTCATGTTATTTCTGCTTTCAACCTTAGCGGAGATTCTAATAGCTTATGAGAAGGATTTCTAAAAGATATGTGCAATCACTACACATAATGGAAATTACCCATTTTCCATTTTTTTCTCCAATATTATTTCTAATTAGATTACTAACCATATTTTAGTATAGATTCATAATGCCGTCTCTTTTTAAATTTCCTAATACTACTACTACTTATATTTCTTCTACTTAAATGCTTTCTACTTATATAGCTCTTTTCATCATTTATTGTTTTTCTCATTGACTCTTTGCAATGTGTTCACCTATTGCTTTAGTCATTGGGCTTTTCTTCATTAACATGAAAAAAAAGTGGTAAATCTATTTCAGTTGTTTTCCTCCGTATTTTCCTTATACGGGAATATTTTTCTATCTTCATTATCTATCATTCTTACCCTTCCATTCTCTTTACCAAATTTAAATAAAGTACAATTTCTATTTATCTACCCCTTAAAAAGAATTTAAAAATAAAAATTTAAATCTGCATAAATAGGAAAAATCATCGAGCCAAACATACGCTCTCTATACCATTCATTTTAAAAATGAAAATTCCCTTCATCAAAAACCCTTTAAATTGTAAATTTTCAATCCAACTAGTTTTAAACTTCACTAGGAATCTCTAAAAGCCCTTTAAAACTTTCAAATTTTCTTGCTTTTTTGAAATAACAACTTTTCAATGGTAGGATCCTCCAATTTTAAATAAATCTTTTTTAAAATCATTTAAAACGTTTAAAGAAACTTTGAAAATATTTTTGTTAAAATCTTTCACGTGGGGTCGGACTTAGAAATGGAATTTTATTTGTCTTTTCCTTTGCACTTTCCTTCTTTTCTACTCATTCTTAACTCATCTTCTTTAAGAACATATCAAAATCTGGCTATCATCTTGTGGTAGTTAATGTATACCTTCTTGCGGGAACTTACTCAATCTTTTTTCACATATTACTTTCGAATGCTTGCAACATATAGGTTCTTACTTCCCATCTTTTTAAATTATATGTACGTCTTCCATCAACAATCCATTGAAATCCACAATCATAGGGAAGTCCAGGCCCAGCAAAGGAGTCAAGAACAATCTAGCTTCAGGGATCCCTCCACTATTGCCACAAAGCAAATTAGACAACAGTACTCACACAACATAAGGTAGATTTTCTGTTATCCAGCTATTTACCACTGTTTCACAAAACATATGCATAAAATAATCTGTTGTTTGAATAGCCTCTGAAATCTCTATGTTCGTGCTTGTCCTTCATACAACATTTTATCTATTGTCTGTTTGAAGTTATCAAAAAATTTAGTTTTGGCTCAATATTTTCCCCCTCAATATTTTCGTGGTCGCATTCCTTAATTATTCCTTCTTCACTTTCTTTCCATTCCATCTTCTCAAAATATATTTCCCCCTTCTCAAAATTTATTTCCCTATTCTCAAAATCAAATTGTCAAACCCTAAATTTAAACTCGTCTTCGAACCATCTTCTGGAATTAGGGTTTCAAATCAGCTTGATAATGAAATCACTATGCTGATACTCTCTCACTCTCAAACAATGATTGATAAAGAAATTGATTTCCATTTTAGGCCGCGTTCGTTCAAGCTTGCTTCAATTTGTCGAGTATTCTTCGATTGATATATGTTTGATTTATGCCCCTTTGGATTTTGTATTGATCTTTACTTCGATTTTAAGAGCCAATGATGAGATGGGTTTATATAGGAATTTATTTCCTATTTTTTCGATTTAGACTTGACTTTGGATTTTAAACATTGGATGTTGATTTTGTATTGCTGCATATATTTTTGGCCGCTTTGTTTTTTGATTTTCTGCTTTATGGCCTTGACTCGTTTAGTTGTTGAGTTCTTTGATATACTCGAATATATTTTTACTTGGTTGAATATATTGATTTCAAGCTTTCTTCCTTGTTTACCTGAATTTGTATATCTGACTTGAATTTGTTAAATTGGCTAGTGATATGAGAGTTGTGCAAGGCATTAGCACTTAGTTGTTGAATTGGTTGTTCAAGGTAGTGCACACTGGACTTATTTGTTTAGTTATTTGTGGTCTATGAACTTGAACTCGAACCATTATTCACTTCATTGTTCACTACATTGTTTGATTTTGAGTTGCTTTCCTTGTTCACTTCATTGTTTGACTTTGTTAAGTTCATTGTTTCGTTGGTTGCCCCTTGTTTGTTTTGTTGCCCCTTACACTTGTGATTTTTTCACTTTATTGTTCGATTTTGGGAACTACCATATATATACATACATACATACATATGTATGTATGTATGTATGTATGAATGTTTATGGCACTGCCTTGTTTTAATTTATGGCACTGCCTAGTTTTAATTTATGGCACATGCTATTTGTAGCATTGTCTTGTTTTGATTTGTGGCACTTCCTTGTTGCATTGTTGCATTGTTGGCCTTATCCATGTACTAGCACACATATGTATATACATATCTACTATATATATATATATCTACATGTATATACATATATGTATATATGTATGTTAGTGTGCTTGAATTCTGAATGGTTTTAATTTTCTGATGGACTTATGAGTGTGACTTGCCTTGCCTGAACCTTGAATGGCTTGAACTCTACCTTGTTCTGTTCAAATGCCTTTTGAATGTGCTTATCTTCATTTACTATGTGCACATGTTGTACCATTTCATGAACTGGTTTGTGAAATCCCATTACTGGTTTTACTTAAATCATGCATGTGTACCATTACTGACATGTTGTTGGCCTTTGAGTCTGGTTTGTGAAATATCTTCCTGTTATCTCGCCTTTTGGCAAGGCCGCGACACCAAGGACTTGACTAGAGATCGGTGATAGATCGTCTCGGAAATCGATTACCCGCAAAGATCGCTATGGATATCGACGAAATTTGTTCGAGGCCAGATCGGGCTACAATTGACAAGGCATGTCAAACGAAGTCGTAGGAACCTACGTTCCAGATTTCAAGTCAATCCGAGTTCGTACGCCCGAGATATCATCAACGCAATTGAAGGGCATAGCCGTAAGATCGCCTCCTCTTTGTTCGAATCGACTAAGGGTCGAATCCATCAAAGATCGACTCCAACGAGTTCGACTCGGTCTGCTTCGAGTCCATTTGGACAAAAGTTGGTACCAAAGCCATCTTATTCGAAACCATCAGACGGCTAAGCTTCGTGTCCACCACCCAAGGCAGCATGTTCGAATCGATAGAAGTTTCCTTTGATTGCTTCGAATCCACTAGGAGGACTTTGGTTTTGACTCCATCGAACGGGGGCCTAGTTCGAATCCATTAGGTCGTCACATCCTTCGAATCCACAGAGCTACAGATACTTCGAATCCACACAGTTTGAGGCAACCTCGAATCGATCAACTTTAACACACCTAGATCGATTCGAAGAAGCCTTTGTTCGTTCGATTCGAAGAAGCCTTTGTTCGTTCGATTCGAAGATGACTTTGTTCGTTCGATTCGAAGATGAATATCTTCGAAACCACTATCACGAATCCAACTGGTCAAAGCAGCGAAAGGCATCGAGTCGACCGAATCGATTCGAACTGAGATCGATTCGAAGTACCCCTGTTCTCCAGAAATGCAACATTGAATCGATCATATCTCGAGTTCTACAAGTCCAAATGCCATGAAATTTTCACAGAAGCTTAAATACATGATGAAGAATGTTCACACCAAATTTCAGCTCGATTGGATGATTTCTTGATCGATTCGAACCAAGGGTCGAATCGATCCCAAAGTGGGCCCGGATCTCCAGATTTCGGCCATGTGGGCCCCCTGACGTACCAGAACTGGTCTCCCCTCATTTTAGGCGAAATATCAGCCTCCTACACCTATAAATAGAGCCCCTGGTCATTCAGAAAAGAGGTCGGATAATTCTAAGTACTAAAGAGCGCCCAGATTCTGCCAGATCTACTCCAGAACACCACCGCTGCTTTAGATTGACATTTAGCAATTAGATTCAGTTGTATTACATTATAAACTACTATAATCTTCAAGTAATCGAGCAATAAAATCATCAAAACTTCATAGTGGACGTAGGCAAAACGCCGAACCACTCTAAATCGCTTGTCTTTGCAATTTACTTTCTGTTATTTGGAGTTTTTGTTAGATAATCCACAGTTTTAATTTTCATTCTTCACTTTTATCTCTTCAAAAACTTCCGAAGAGTGTTGTGCCCATTTTTGGTACAAACACTTTGGTGCTTTCACTGAGAAAAAACCAGCTTTTTTCTCCTGCTCCTTGGATCTACCATCGATACCGGATTGCACAAATCCAAGAGGAAGATCCAGATCTTCGATTCACAGTCCTTCCATTCTACTCAGATTTGCATAAAATCTAGGAAAAGGACCATCATTCAAAATGGTTAGCACGAGAACCACTTCTACAGCTGCTGGACAAGAAGGTAGGAATGGACAGAATCCTGCTCAACACCAGCCATCCAACCAAGACAACACTGCCCGCTCAGATCCGTCTGGGGCAGTCACTAGACAAGAATTCCAGGTGTTGCTCCAAGAGCTGACTCAGAGTCGGCAACAGTTAGCCGAATAGTTGCTTGCCAATATTGAATTGACAAACCAACTGAACCGCCAGGGCCGTAGGAGGTCCAGAAGGGATGATGTTTCCCGCTCATCCACTGAAAGTTCTGCCTCATCTGACTATCATCATAGATCTACCCGTCCCCGATTAGACGGAGATCATGCTCAGACTGCTGGATATCAACCCGCCCTGACTATCGGGCAATTAAGGGTAGGACCATCAACCAGCTTCCAGGCTGGGCCATCAGCGCGAGGTGGTCGTACTCCACAATATACTACGGACAATCATGTCACAGCTGCCACAGTAGAAACAAGGGTTGATACCCAACATCTTCCGGATTCGAGTAATCAACAGCAGGGACGTACTTCTGAACCATACGTCCCGGAAGACGCTGAGCCAAGGAGGCGAAACTTGGACCGTCGACAGCGCCCGGTCCAAACTCGCACTGTGGAACCCGACCACACCTTAGCTCAGCATGCTCAAAATGTAGCAATGCCAGACATCTCGACTATGATACGTCATATGATCCGTGAAAGCCAAGGTCTTACCAATGACGATTGGGGGATCTCTCGAAGCCATACTCCTTTCACGGACGAGATACTATACGCTGAACCTCCTCGGCGATTCAGAATGCCAACTCTCCCTATGTACGAAGGAAGTTCTGATCCCAATCAGCACATACTGAAATACGAATGGTCAATGAGCGCCGCAAGGGCCGACGATGCAGTAAAATGCCGGAGCTTCCCCATTTCACTGGGAGGAATTGCAACAATGTGGTTTACAAGACTACCTCCAAGATCTATCTCTTCATTTGACCAATTGGCTAAGAAATTTGTTGAACAATTCCGTATGCATGTCGCTAGACCCAAAGATGTTAACACCCTGTCCAATGTTACCCAGGCTCGTGGGGAAACATTAAGGCGTTACTTGGAGAGATTCCATGCGGCATGTGTGGAAATTAGTAATCCCAACGACAACTCAATTTTAATGGCATTGACAAAGGGAATTGATCCCGATTCTGAATTTGGAACCTGGTTAGCCGGAAAACCACCCGCATCGTTGGACCGTTTCTACTCCAAAGCCGCTCAATTCTTACGGCAAGAGGACGCGAAACAGTCTAGGAAGCAGGACGATGCGAAACCTGGAAATGAGGGAATACAAAGCAATGTAGCAGTTAAACAGTCCGGTGACAATTCCGGAAAAGTCCAGTTAAACATACAGAACAAACAAACTCAGCCAAGAGGTGGCAATGGTCAAAATAAGAAGAGAGATCCGAATCCAGGCCCACGGCGTAGGGCTCCGATGTTCGAAAGTTATACACCGTTAAACACTTCGCTGGAAAATGTGTACCTGCAAACTTGCAACACAGAACAGTATAAGAAACCCGCTCCGAAGCGGTCATCAGAATGGCAGATTCAGACAGGAAAGTTTTGTAGGTTTCATGAGAGTTATGGCCACAATACTAATGACTGTCGCCATTTGCAAGATCTCATAGAAAAGTTGATCAGGGAGAGGAAGTTAGATCAATTCGTGCGGGCGCCGCAGTCTGGTGGTGCGGGCCCATCGAATCCAAACCGTGCGCAAGACCAAGAAAGACAAGAGGAACCCGCTCGTACAGGCGGGAGGCTAGTTATCAATACCATAAGTGGTGGTCCTCAACCAGCGGACAGGAGCTGGAGGGAAATGGAGTCGTATGCTAGCTCTATCAGGCATGCGAGCTTCGAATGTTGCAGTAATTGTGAGGATGGAACCCCGGCTAAGCAACAAAAGACGATGTCTGACGATATTATATTTAGAAGCAGAGATGCTGATAAAATCGAAGCCCCAACAATTGACCCACTGGTCATATCTGCCCAAGTTGGTCCTGCTTGGATGAAGAGGATCCTGGTTGACAGTGGGAGTTCTGTAAACATTCTATTCAAGCGAGCTTACGATTTAATGAAGATGGAAGCCAAAGACTTGAAACCCTGCCAATCCCGAGTTCATGGCTTCAATGGGAGTGCAACGATACCTACTGGAATAGTGGAACTACCAGTAGAACTGGGGATTGGAGAACGCAGGAGAGTCCGACTACTGCAATTCGTCGTTCTTGACATCGCTTCACCGTACAACGCATTCCTGGGTCGACCAGCCCTTGCTGAATTCAGGGCAGCCATTGCCCCGTGGTGTTTGACTTTAAAATTCCCAACCGATCATGGTATAGGAATCGTTCAAGGAGATCAGGCAGCAGGAAGAGCCTGTTATGTTGCTGAGTTGCGTGAAGCACAGAAGAAGGAGAAAGGAAAGGGCGTAGAGGAATCTCTATGCGTCCGTTTTACTGATAATTGACAACTAACGCCTGGGCCCCGACCCGAGCACCACTACCAATTCCTTATTGATCTTGACCCTAGAGATAGCGAAGATAAAGATGAAGTAGAAGAGAATCAAGCATCTCCAGCCGAACTGACTGTGGACGTCCCGGTCAGTGAGGATGACGACTCGAAAGTACTAAAAGTTGGATCTCAACTGGGAAAACAGATACAACAGGAATTGGTTGAATTTCTTCAAGCGAATCTTGATGTCTTTGCCTGGACGCACTCTGACATGTGCGAAATCTCACCGAACATTGCAAGTCACTCTTTGAATATTGATCCGCGACATGTTCCGGTCAAGCAAAAGAGGCGTGGTATGGATCCAGAGAGATCTGCCGCCCTTAAAGAAGAAATTGACAAGTTGCAATCAAATGGTTTCATCCGAGATGCTCTATACCCAGAGTGGGTGTCAAATCCGGTAATGGTTCGGAAACCGAATGGGAAATGGAGAACTTGTGTCGACTACTCCGACTTAAACAAAGCTTGTCCTAAAGATAGTTTTCCACTTCCTCGAATTGACCAACTCGTAGACTCAACTGCAGGCCATGAATTGTTATCCTTTATGGACGCTTATTCCGGTTATAATCAAATACCCATGCATCTACCCGATCAAGAACATACCAGTTTCGTGACTGATCTAGGACTCTACTGTTACAGAGTCATGCCTTTCGGTTTAAAGAATGCCGGAGCAACTTACCAACGCTTGGTTAATCGAATGTTCGCTGATCAGATCGGGAAGACCATGGAAGTCTATGTGGATGACATGTTAGTTAAGTCCCGATTTTCCACAGATCACGTCAAGGATTTAAATTCAATGTTCCGCATCTTACGTGAATATGGAATGAAGCTTAACCCGTTAAAGTGCCACTTTGGCGTCGCATCTGGAAAGTTTCTGGGGTTCATCGTCAACGCTCGTGGGATAGAGGCAAACCCCGAAAAGATCTGGGCAATAAGGAATTTGCAAACTCCAAAGACCATAAAGCAAGTCCAGAGTCTCAACGGGAAGGTAGCAGCGCTAAGCAGGTTCATCTCGAAATCCACTGATAAATGCATCCCTTTCTTTGATCTAATCCGGAAAGGAAAACGAAACTTTGAATGGACCATGGAATGTGAAGGCGCATTCCGATCACTGGTTCAGCATCTCTCTACGCCACCGATTTTGTCGAAACCAATTGATCACGAACAATTATACCTTTATCTGGCGGTATCAGAGCATGCGATCAGTGCTGCTCTGGTCCGGGAAGAGGATCGAGTGTAGAAACCGGTCTATTATGTTAGTAAACGATTGACCGGAGCTGAGAGAAATTACCCCAGGTTGGAGAAACTAGCTTACTGTTTGGTCATCGCCTCGAGAAAGCTTCGTCCTTATTTCCAAGCTCATCCGCTTACTGTGTATACCGATCAGCCGTTACGACAGGTCCTCACGCGACCTGAGACGTCTGGAAGGTTACTCAAGTGGAATATCGAACTGAGTCAATTTGACATTACTTATGCTCCGCGGAGAGCCATTCAAGGGCAAGTCCTAGCTGACTTCATAGCTGAATTTACTGTTCCAGACGACTTACCCGAAACCAGCGAGTCTCCTGAATATGTCTGGAAAGTTTATACAGACGGTGCATCAAACGATCGGTGTTCGGGCGCTGGAGTTGTACTAGAAACCCCCGAAGGTCGATCCATATGCTATGCTTTGAAGTTTGATTTTCACGCAACCAACAATGAAGCCGAGTATGAAGCCCTGTTGACTGGGTTAAAGCTTGCCAGAGATCTGAGAATTATCGCTATAGAAGTTTATTGTGATTCACAGTTGGTTGTGTGTCAGGTACGGGGAGAATATCAAGCAAGAGATCGAAGGTTAGCTGCTTATCTAGCCCGAGTTCAGGAAGCACTGGATCAGTTTGATTATTATGCTATTTACTACATACCACGAGATCGCAATCAAAAGGCCGATTCATTGGCAAAGTTGGCCAGCACAGGTGAAGCACAGCAAATGGGACTTGTCCCGGTCGAAACTTTGTCCTTCCCAAGCATCGATCAAATCAAAACGAATGATGTGTTGGAAACCTTTCCCAGCAGAGAATCATGTATGACTCCGTATCGAAATTATATTGAGAATGGGATATTGCCTGAACACCGAAATGAGAAAAGGCAAGTTCTACGAAAAGCTTCGCGGTTCATCATTCAGGACGGGATCATGTATAGAAAAGGTTATTCTGTTCCACTCCTCCGGTGTATCGCTCACGATGAAGTCAAACGAGTGTTACATGATGTACACGAGGGAGAATGTGGCGATCACACCGGTGGACAGGCGCTTGCTAAGAAGATACTCCGATATGGATATTACTGGCCGACAGTGAATCGAGATGCAACCAATTATGCCAGAAAGTGCGACAAGTGCCAAAAACACGCTCGAATTCCAAGAGCCCCGCCTACCGAGATAACTCAAATGGTCAGTCCCTGGCCGTTCGCTATGTGGGGTATCGGTATCATTGGCGCTTTACCTCTGGCAAGAGGTGGTGCGAAGTATGCCATTGTCGCAGTTGACTACTTCACGAAATGGGCTGAGGCCAAAGCTCTCGCAACGATTACGTCGAAGAAAGTAATAAACTTTGTGGTCCGCAATATCATTTGCCGATTCGGACTCCCGCATACCATCATCACCGATAATGGGACCCAATTCGAAAGTTCGGAGTTCAAGAATTTCTGCCAACGATTTCATATTCATAAAAAGTTCTCTGCAGTCGCACATCCACAAGCAAACGGTCAGGTCGAAGCTGTTAACAAAGTTATCAAATCCATCTTAAAGGAACGACTGGAAAAGGCTGGGAGCAAATGGGTCGATGAACTTCCTATGGCATTATGGGCTTATCGAACAACTCACAAGACCGCAACTGGACACACCCCATTTTCCTTATCCTATGGCTCGGAGGCCATCATTCCAGTTGAGACAGAAGTATTTTCTCACCGCGTAACTTATTATGATCCAAAAAAAAACGCTATATTACTCGCTGAATCTTTGGATCTGTTGGACGAGAAACGAGAAGAAGCTGATTTAAGAGCGGCCGCCTACCGAAGTCGGGTCGCCCGGTTATATAACACCAAAGTTCGCCCCCGAACCTTTGAACTCAGTGATCTGGTCCTCAAGAGAATCTACCCGGTTCCTTCACACATGAAACCAAATTGGGAAGGGCCGTACGTGATTACTCAAAGACTTGGGGATGGCACATTCAAACTATCAACCGTGGACGGTCTAGTTTTACCAAGAGCCTGGAACAGCGAGAGTCTCCGTCGCTACTACATATGACAGGCTTCATTTATTTCATTATGTTTTTTATTCAGCAATTTACTTTTGCATTTCGAAATTAGAATTTGTAATAAGGCAACTGATTTGCCATATTTTCTTATTTCAGCAATAAAATGCCATCTCTTCGAGCCAGAGCTGTGATTCATTAAATACAATGTACAACATCACGATGCACGAAGAGCTAAGTTCCATCACACAGTGGAATTTATTCAAGTAGGGAGTGGCTGTGAAGCAATCAACCACTCACTAAATGAAACCCGAGCTCGGGGGCAAGCCATCACATCAGGCCACGAAATGGGTTGATACACGACAACCCTTCATTCAACTCCGTACTCCCAGAGTGCGAGGCGGAGTATAAACATTTTACTAAACTCCGTGCTCCCAGAGCGCGAGGCGGAGTATAAACTTTCATTCAACTCCGTACTCCCAGAGTGCGAGGCGGAGTATAAACATTTTACTAAACTCCGTGCTCCCAGAGCGCGAGGCGGATTATAAACTTTCATTCAACTCCGTACTCCCAGAGTGCGAGGCGGAGTATAAACATTTTACTAAACTCCGTGCTCCCAGAGCGCGAGGCGGAGTATAAACTTTCATTCAACTCCGTACTCCCAGAGTGCGAGGCGGAGTATAAACATTTTTCCTAAACCCCAGAGTACTCCGAGAGCGCGAGCTGGGTACGAGCTTTTTACTTAACTCCGTACTTCCAGAGTGCGAGGCGGAGTATAAACATTCCTTAACTCCGTACTCCCAGAGTGCGAGGCGGAGTATAAACATTCCCTAACTCCGTACTCCCAGAGTGCGAGGCGGAGTATAAACATTCCCTAACTCCGTACTCCCAGAGTGCGAGGCAGAGTATAAACATTCATCTAACTCCGTACTCCCAGAGTGCGAGGCGAAGTATAAACATTCATTCAACTCCGTACTCCCAGAGCGCGAGACGGGGTATAAACATACATCAACTCCTCACTTATCCCCAATGCTGGGGGCAGAACCATAACACATGACAAGTTGAAGACGAAAAGGGAATAAATTTTCATTTCCACTATCGACAAAAAGAATCTGATTACAAAGTGTTAAAAGGAAATTCTGCTAGTGGGAGCCGAATCCACATCTATACACGGCAATAGAAAAATCAACAAAATGCTACCCTACGCAACAAAGATTTAAAGAAAGAGTTCAATCTTTCTTCTTCCTTATCTTCTTCTTCGGGGTAGCCCCACCAGATCCACTGCCTGATTTTTTCCTCAATCGCTTACTCTTTTCTGGCTTGCCCTCCGGTAGCGATATAATGTCAACGTCTTCCTCAGAGCTGGAGGCGACGGAAGTTCTTCTAGGAGGACGAGCTGGAGGCATAGGAGTAGTAGTAGGAGGAGGGACAGGAGCGGTCTCAATCACTACAGTACCGCCCGGTGAAATCACCATTAACGGGGCAGGCCCGGGCGGATTAGTACCCGCATTCCCTGCTGCCATCTCGGCATCAATCTCAGCAATGATGTCATCCTCACGAGATACTTGGGCCGCGTCGGATGTGCCAATAGCTGGCGTAGATGAACTAACGGCCGGAGCAGCCCTACTCGCAGCATCGGACGGGTTGACAGAGGGATCGATGGGTTCATTAAGAAGCTCCTCAATCATTTGAGCGCTGAAAGAAAACATATTTGCATCTCCCTCCTCGCCAATCAAAGTAGAAGTCGTGATGGCTTCAGAAAAAAAAACCCCTTGTGTTTGATGAGGAACTGATAGAGCAAGGGGCGCAAAAACAATAACTTCAGTCACTGAAATGCGACAAAACGAAGATTGTTAGTCAAGTGTGTTGCTTAAGGTTCTTCACAACTAAACTACGAGAAGCGTTCAAATACCTTCCTTGGTCTGGACCGAAACGTGGGCAGAATCCTCGGCCGAAGATAATAATGGTTGGTCAGGATTATAGGCAGGAACAGACTGGGGATCTACCGCACCAGTGGTTTCAGGCAATGTTGGAATTACAGCTCCAACACTTGTCCCGTGATGCACGATCCCCGAGCCTTCGCCTGTCTCTAGAGATCGAGCGCCGAGCTTTTCTTTCGCCATAGAGATCACCACCTCATGAAGGGTCTTCCTCTCATCCTCGGTAAGCAAACGCATCTCCAGTTCAAAGTCGTCAAGTGTTCCATCTGGATGCGCTGCTCTTTTCTCATTCACTAGCCGGGTCCAGGCATTGTACAAGATCATGGAGTCATCTCCCAGCCACGCTAAATTTCTGTGTTCCAGCACATTAGCGTTATACGTGACTAAGAGGTCGTCAAACTCAGCATCTAGCCTAGACCTCTCCTCCAAGATCTTTTCCTGAATTTCTGCTTCCGCAGACTTAGCCTTGACCGCCGCCGCAGCAAGTTCGGTCCTGAGAGATACTGCTTGGTCGCAAGCCTCTTGAGCAGTGGCGTTCGCATCATCCTTCTCCTTCACCATTTCAGCAAATTTGGCCTTGAGCTCATTCAGCTCTTTAACGGCTAAGTCTCGCTCAGCTGCAATGGTGGTGTTGCGGTGGCCCATCTCTTCCACCGTGGCGCAATGTTCTTGCTGCATCCTCGCTAGTTTGGCCACGACACCTTCATATTTCTGAAGTGTTTCAAGCTCTGACTTCCGGGACGTCTCCACTTCGGATTGAAGAACTTGAATGATGCGTTTCTGCTTGGCAATGTCAGCATCACGTTCAGCAATGACCTTCGCCCTGTCGAAAGCTACTCTAGAAGCCTTCACGACTGCCTTATACCACTCCTTGTACTGAGCATAGAAGTCGTGGATATAACTATGAGCAGTGGTCTCAGCTTCCGGAGGGATTCTTTTAAAGTTAGGAGGGAAGATATAGCCATCCATGCAAATCTCCGGGTAGTCATTTTTCATTTGGGCGAGTTTAGCAGCTCCCTCGCCTGTCAACTCAGCCGGAGCTTGTTCAATTATAGCGGCTGCTGTCGGTTCCATTCTTGGCCGCTGAGTATCAGGCCGAGAAGATTGAGAAGGCAACTGTTGCTGATGAGATGGCCCTGGGAGGTCTATTGGAGCCCTGGGAGGCGGAGGAGAGCGAGATCGGGATCGGTACTGGTATCCCCGGTCTCTGTCAGAATAATCATAGCCAGAACGGCCATGCGAGTAATCTCTGTCTCTGTCATAACGTTCCTGACTTGAATAGCTTCGCCCATGATCCCTGTCTGTTTCTCTCCTGCGGGAATCATAAAATGGAGAGGATTGGCGCACATTCCGAAGCCTATCCAGAGTAGAGCCACGTCCTGACATCTCGCCTGCGATAAGAAAGAATTACGAATTAGGGTCTCATAAAGCAATGTTTACTATGCAAAAGTCATGAAGTGCCGTGGAAGTGTGTGTAAATGTGTAAACCCCCAAACCGACCGGAAGTGTTGACCGCACTTAAAGGAAAGGGCTCGTTCACGTTTAGAACATCTTGAAATTCCTCCAACCCATGACTATGAGAAATCGATATATAATCTGGGATAGGAATATCATCTAGCCCTTTGAAAGAATCTCTCGAATGAGAAGGGGCGGCCTCAGAAATAATGACCCCGGAAGCGGGAAGAAACACATCTACGGATTTTCCCCCCTTGGACTTAAGTTTTTTGGAAACGGCGGCCTTGCCTTTCCGTTTTTCTCCCGATTCTTCAAAGTTTCCCGAGAGATCAGCCATCGGCTCTGAATCTGTGTGGGTTCTTTCTTCGTCACTCAATTATTCTGATTCCGAGTGACTTCTTCACTTTTTTCTTCTTGATTTTCTTCTTGGTTTTCTTCTTATCTTCCTTCTTGGAGGCGGACTTTGCAAATCCCTCAACAACTATGCTTTGATTGATGTCGATCAAGCCAAGAACTCTTAAGTTGTAATCATTCAGCACCGAGTCAATATGCCTCAGCTCGCTTGGGACTTCTTGAAGACTCCGGACGGTACCCTTGAAACGCCCTCCATCGGGCCTAGAGATAATAGCTGTAAAAGGAATGAAATGTCAATTTTAACACCGAAGAGCTATTGGTCAAGGAAACAGGTTAAGGCGCTTACGTCTAGACAACCATCGCCTAGAGAAACCCGAAGGGCACCGAACGTAGAACCACTCATTCTTGAAATAGCTCAGTCGAGTCCAAGCTCCAACTACAACTTGGCAATTCCTAACTGCCTCCAAAAATGTAAAAGACGGGCTATCACCCCTACTCTTGAAGTTAAATATGTGTCTGATCTCGGAGGGCCTCGGCGGGCGAAAGAGACAGTCCATAAATATTACAAAGGCACTGTTCAGCAACGCGTGCCCGTTGGGATGAAGTTGTGAAGGAGCGATCCCTAAATATGATAGCATCCCTCTGATATATTGGTTGAAAGGAGGAAGAGTTCCGGCCGCACAAGCATGACGGTAGAATGCTGTATATCCTTCAGGCGGGTTGTGCGGTCTATCAGTGGCGCTGGGCAATAATACGTCACCTAGAGATATGTTATGCTTTAAGCATATTCGTCCCAATAAGGATTCAGAGATGTTAGACTGAACCGAATCAACAGGGTCCTCAATAAATATCGCCTCCGGCAATTCATCTGGAGCTGGATCGATTACATCGGCAGGGATATCGGGAATCTCAAGAACCGGAGGAGTCGAGCTTTGTACCTCTTGTTGTTAGGAACTCGAAGATTCCATAATTAACTAACTCATCAGAAAGCAACGTTAAGTTCGTAAACAGCCCGTGCATTCCCCAGTGTAGAATGTGTGAGCGTGTTGTGCAGTGCAAGTGCTGTGCATTACTTAAGCAAATTTAACAGATTGAAGCAAGATGTCCGTACGACAAAAACTTAGGAATTTGAGAACGAAGATGACCGTCATCGCTGACCGTCACTTCCACACCATCCAGACACTACTGACCACTTCAAGTATAAATCAGTTGTATTGTTGGTTATGTCATAGTTCCATCGACGAGCCTCAAAGGAAATTCAAGTATAATCTTTCAGTGAAGTTCTGTTGTACAAGGCCGAAGCTCGTCGGAGTCGAGTATGCTAAAGTTCGGTAAGTTCGGAAAGTTCGTCAAAGTTCAAACTTGGAAATGACCGTAGTCCAGATGTTGAAACAAATCAGAAGAGTAGAAGCCTCTGAAGCAAGGGTGTTCGAATTGATCAACTCGAATCGATGTGCTTCGACTCCGCATGCTTCGACTCGAATCGATATGCTTCGACTCGAATCGATATGCTTCGACTCGAATCGATATGCTTCGACTCCGCATAGTTCGACTCGATGAAGTCTTGGGGTGGAGAAGCACTTCGAAACCATGAGATATGCATAACCACGAATCGATCAAAACTGAGATCCTTCGAATCGATCGGAGTATCGCTACTTCGAATCGATCGCCACGAACCTTCTTTCCTTTCTTCTCTTAAAACCATCGATTCGAAGTTATGCATTCAAAATCGATTCGAATGATTCATCCCTGGATCGATACGAAGCACATTCTGACCGATACAACTCAAATAGTTTCGTTCCTCGGTTCCATCGAGTCGACCCACCTCGTTCAGATTTCATCACTCCTCGATTTTTTCAGAAGAAAAAACTGAATTGATGCTAAAAAATTCTATGTTCTATCTTTCTTACTCATTTCGAATCGATCCCTTGGTTACCTGTTTTTATTACGAGCGAAAGCGTGAAAGGGTTCGATCGATCTGGAGAAAGCACGTTCGACTTGGCCTTGGAGAGATCGATTCGAAGAAGAGGCTATAGCAACAGTAAAATGTAAAAAGAAAAAGTGAAGTTAACCACGCGTATTTATATGGGTTCCAGGGACGGCTTGAGTCTCTTCGTCTCCCGGTGAATTTAACTTACTACCATCGGTAAAAAGCCACCTCTTATCGATTCGAACAATGACGCTACAACGCTCTCGGTTCAAATCCGTCAAGATACAAAGTCCTCAGACTGCTTCGAATCCATAACCTTCGAACCCATCACATGCGCACTCCTATGTGTGTTCGAATCCATCTCTACAACACCGATTCGAAACATCATCGATTCGAAGGAGCTGCCAATCATAAACTCGACTTGAAGAACTATCGGTTCAGACATACTTCAGTTCGAATCCATCAAGGAAAAATCGATTCGAACGGATGGCTCCAATCTGAAAAAACGACTTGTCCACCTTTTACACCGATTCAGGAGAGGATCGGTACAAGAGGACGATTACGGGCAATCGTAAGAACGGCATTTCAACTCGAATCTCAAATAGGTTCAGGAGAGGACCGATGCAGAATTCGATAGCAAACCAAACTGATAACGACTTACGATCACACAACATTAACCAACGTCAAGATAATACACGTATGCACGTATTTCTGACTAATGTTTGATTTTTATCATTCACAAAAATCAAATGTTCATTCCGTCATGAGCTCGACAACAAACAGTCGATCATGATCATACAACGATTGATTACAATAGCAAAGAAGACAACTTTCAACAAAGCATGACATAACTGTTCAAATAAGGGACTGTAGCTTTTCAAAGCACGTCATATTTAAACAAGACGTACTTTGGGGGGCAAATGTTATCCCGCCTTTTGGCAAGGCCGCGACACCAAGGACTTGACTAGAGATCGGTGATAGATCGTCTCGGAAATCGATTACCCGCAAAGATCGCTATGGATATCGACGAAATTTGTTCGAGGCCGGATCGGGCTACAATTGACAAGGCATGTCAAACGAAGTCGTAGGAACCTACGTTCCAGATTTCAAGTCAATCCGAGTTCGTACGCCCGAGATATCATCAACGCAATTGAAGGGCATAGCCATAAGATCGCCTCCTCTTTGTTCGAATCGACTAAGGGTCGAACAAATCAAAGATCGACTCCAACGAGTTCGACTCGGTCTGCTTCGAGTCCATTTGGACACAAGTTGGTACCAGAGCCATCTTATTCGAAACCATCAGACGGCTAAGCTTCGTGTCCACCACCCAAGGCAGCATTTTCGAATCGATAGAAGTTTCCTTTGATTGCTTCGAATCCACTAGGAGGACTTTGGTTTTGACTCCATCGAACGGGGGCCTAGTTCGAATCCATTAGGTCGTCACATCCTTCGAATCCACAGAGCTACAGATACTTCGAATCCACACAGTTTGAGGCAACCTCGAATTGATCAACTTTAACACACCTAGATCGATTCGAAGAAGCCTTTGTTCGTTCGATTCGAAGAAGCCTTTGTTCGTTCGATTCGAAGATGACTTTGTTCGTTCGATTCGAAGATGAATATCTTCGAAACCACTATCACGAATCCAACTGGTCAAAGCAGCGAAAGGCATCGAGTCGACTGAATCGATTCGAACTGAGATCGATTCGAAGTACCCCTGTTCTCCAGAAATGCAACATTGAATCGATCATATCTCGAGTTCTACAAGTCCAAATGCCATGAAATTTTCACAAAAGCTTAAATACATGATGAAGAATGTTCTGACCAAATTTCAGCTCGATTGGATGATTTCTTGATCGATTCGAACCAAGGGTCGAATCGATCCCAAAGTGGGCCCAGATCTCCAGATTTCGGCCATGTGGGCCCCCTGACGTACCAGAACTGGTCTCCCCTCATTTTAGGCGAAATATCAGCCTCCTACACCTATAAATAGAGCCCCTGGTCATTCAGAAAAGAGGTCGGATAATTCTAAGTACTAAAGAGCGCCCAGATTCTGCCAGATCTACTCCAGAACACCGCCGCTGCTTTAGATTGACATTTAGCAATTAGATTCAGTTGTATTACATTATAAACTACTGTAATCTTCAAGTAATCGAGCAATAAAATCATCAAAACTTCATAGTGGACGTAGGCAAAACGCCGAACCACTCTAAATCACTTGTCTTTGCAATTTACTTTCTGTTATTTGGAGTTTTTGTTAGATAATCCACAGTTTTAATTTTCATTCTTCACTTTTATCTCTTCAAAAACTTCCAAAGAGTGTTGTGCCCATTTTTGGTACAAACACTTCCATATACATACACACACACATACATACATATGTATGTATATATGTGTGAAATATTACCATATTTTTGCTTTAAACATCCATATGTGTGTCTCCTGTGTGTTGCAATCTTGTTTTATCATTGCCTTGGGCCTTGTTGTTGGCCTTGTTCACATGTTGCATTGTGGCCTTGTCCATGTACTTGCACAATGCCTTATTCAAGGCAGTGAACAGTGCCTTGACATTGGTTGAATCTCTTTCATGTGCTTTGGTTTCTTGTCTATTAACAAGGTTTTTAACCCATCAAAATTCAATAAGATTTAGAACATTCACACTATGCCAAAATAACTCAAGAATCCACCAAATGGACCTGAAAAAGAAGAAGAGAAAGACTCAAGAGAAAAGAAGCCAAAATAAGCTAAGGTGATGGATCGCTAGCGATCCATAAGGCTTGCTCATGGACCCTCCAAACCTCTTGCATCACAATTCATTACCATTTCTAAGTACACTTGCCAAGTTTCATAGCATGCCAAACAATCTAGCTCAAGAAGTGAACACTCATCTGATTCAAGCTGTTTGACCAGAATTAGCTAACTTAAAATGAACCTACAGATCTCATACGAAGTCGGATTGACTTGAAATTTTGGTATAACATTCAGAAAACATAGGAGAAGGCTTATAAAAATATTGAAGTCATTTGGTATTGATTTGATGGATCGCTAGCGACCCATCTAGAGTGGGCCCCACCACCTCAAATTTTTGTGGTGGGTCCCTAATACCTTCTAGAGTGCTTCTACAAAGTTTCAATCGATTTCGTTAAGATTTGAGAAGTTATAGATGATTCTTCTGGACTAGATGACCCATGAAGACGGATGATCAAACTAACTCCAAATGACTTGATATTTGGACAAGGCACTTAAATAGAAGATAGGAGGACAACCAAACAAAGATCACTCAAAAATATGCTAAGTGGATAGATAGCTAGCGATCCATCTCCTATTGATAGCTAGCGATACATCAAGATAGGTCGGATTACCCTCAAACTTTCCGAGCTCCTTCATGGAACTAAGTAAAGGCTTCTGGTAGGAAAATATGCTAAGTTGATGGATAGCTAACAATCCATCCCCTATGGATAGCTAGCGATCCATCCCCTATGGATAGCTAGAAATCCATAGAAATGACCTAGATTGATTTAAGATTTTTGGCGATGACTTGGTGTAACAACCGGACTCTTCTGCACCTGGACTTCTGGCCCAATACTCAATGAAATTCCCTATAAATACTCACCTACCTGCTACTAGAGATGGATCTTTTCCGGAGAGAGAGCTGCCATTACTCTATTGGAAATCCTTCACTTCTTCAACTTTCTTCTCCCTCACAATAGTCATCAAGGTGGTTACTATGATTCTCTAGTTAACCCTTGTACTTATGACTTATTCTAACTCATTGTAACTTAGATCTAAGGACTAACTAGTTGATATCCAGAGAGATTCAACTAGTATAAACATAATAAAGATTGATTAAAGCGGACGTAGGCCAGAGTCAGCCGAACCACTATAAAAATTCTCTTGTCTCTTTTCTTACTTCTACTATTTATTTGTTTTTTATCTAAGATTTGTGCTGTTGATTATCTACACTAGTGCTTTCACTCTTGATCCAGGTTGTTGATCCATTTTTTGGGTTAACATTTTTGTGCTTTCACTGAGAACCTTGAACGTGATACGAAGAACTGAAGTTTGAATCTAAGATTTAGAGAAGATGAGTAGGCTTAATACTAGATCTAGAGTTGTAGCAAGTCAACCGAAGCCTGGGAGCAGCCAAGAGGTGTCCTCAATTTCTCAGCAATGATTAGAAAAGAAACGGAAAGGAAGATGAAGGAGATGCAAGATGTGATCTTGCCTAGGCAACAAGAGATGATGGATAGCTTCTTCCAGAGGATGAAGTAACAAGGGATAGCTAGATCTACAGGGAATGAAAATCAAACTCCAGGGAACAAAATAGGAGCTACCAAAGTTGGATTGGAACAAGGTGGAGTCTTGGCCCCATTCCCAGAGCAACCGATACTTGGGGGCAATGCTGCGGTCAACAATAGGACCTAATGCAGGAGCATTTGGAGTTAGAGCAAAACAAATTGAAATAATGCCCACATGACTTAGGGGCACGACAAATTTGGATCTAGGATAAGCTTTAACGCTTGGAATGGGGGATGTTGGAGCTAGGGTAGAAAATCAGAGTATGAATACATGATCTCATGAGCCAAAATCAGAATCCCATAGTTGGAACAATGGGCAAGTTTGTCCCTTACTCTCTACCTTCTGATTTTTCTACCTTTAATAACCTCAGGCCACTTGCACGTGTACGGGATCCCAAACGGTCCCTAGGCATGATCTGAGTCAGATGCCTGAGATGAATATTTAGTACAACAATGATCTCAGACCGCTTGGACATGCACAAAACCTAGATTGGTCCCTTGCCATGCTCTGAGTCGGATGTCTGGGATATACATTCAACTGATTTTGAACACCATAGAGTCCCGACCGGAGAGATGGGACAGAGTGCAAGGTGCAAGTCCCCTTGCCGAAGAGCGAGTGGATGGACTTGTACAATATTAAACGCCATAGAGTCCCGACCGGAAAGACGGGACCGGCATGCAAGAAGTAAGTCCCCTCATCGGAGAGTGAGCGGATGTGCTTACTTAATCCCCCTTAACTTAATAAGCAAATTATTCGAAGAGATCATCCCCCTTAACTTAACAACCAAATGATCCGGAGAGGTCATCCCCTTAACTTAAAACATTAAACAATCCGAAGAGATCGCACATTAAACTAAACATTAAATGATCCGGAGAGATCACACATTAAACTAAAAGTTAAACGATCCGGAGAGATCACGCATTAAACTTAAACGATCAGGAGAGATTGAGCCTTAAAAAAATTTGATTTGATAGAAGGATTTGAATGCCTTATAAATAGAATAAAACTGATAGATCCTGGATGAACACAGGATGATCTCGATATATGATGTGATTTTGATATATGATGTGATTTTTGATATATAATGTGATTTTGATAAATGATATGACAACTCTGAATGAGAAGCAAAATGATAATGATGTAAATCCCAAATGAACATAAGAAAATTAGATATACGTGATGTAAATGGAGATATGTGATGTAATTGGAAATATGCGATGTAATTGGAAGCATGTGATTAAATTAGAGATATGTGATGTAATAAATCCGAATGAAATCAGAATGATTGTGATGTATAGATTACACTTGGGTAGAGTCTAGAGTCTTAGGATGTAGCTGGTTTAGAATGACTTGTGATTGGCAAGAGATTCCGAAGGAACTGAACGATTCACCAAAGTGAAAGAAGCTAAAAAGCTCAATTATCAAAGACTGGAGACAGGAACTTGTTCTTAAACAAAGCACACCTTTCATTCAAAAGGCGTACTTTGGGGGGCAAGTGTTAACTAGGTTTTTAACCCATCAAAATTCAATAAGAGTTAGATCATTCAGACTACGCCAGAATAACTCAAGAATCCACCAAATGGACCAGAAAAAGAAGAAGAGAAAGACCCTAGAGAAAAGATGTCAAAATAAGCTAAGGTGATGGATCGCTAGCGATCCATCACCTATGGATCACTAGCGATCCATAAAGCTTGCTCATGGACCCTCCAAACCTCTTGCATCATGATTCATTACCATTTCTAAGCACACTTGCCAAGTTTCATAGCATGCCAACCAATCTAGCTCAAGAAGTGAAGACTCATCTGATTCAAACTATTTGGCCCAAATTAGCTAACTCAAAATGGACCTACAGAATTCATACGAAGTTGGATTGACTTGAAATTTTGGAAGAACATTTAGAAAACATAGAAGAAGGCTAAAAAAAAATTGAAGTCATTCGGAGTTGATTTGATGGATCGCTAGTGACCCATCTAGAGTAGGCCCCACACCTAAAATTTTTAGGGTGGGTCCCTAACACCTTCTAGAGTGCTTCTGCAAAGTTTCGATCAATTTTGTTAAGATTTGAGCTAGTTATGGATGATTCTTCTGGACTAGATGACCCATGAAGACGGATGATCAAACTAACTCCAAACGACTTGATACTTGGACAAAGCACTTAAATAGAAGATAGGAGGACAACCAAATAAAGATCACTCAAAAATATGCTAAGTGGATGGATAGCTAGCGATCCATCCCCTATCGATAGCCAGTGATCCATCCCCTATGGTAGCGATTCATCAAGATAGGTCGGATCGCCCTTAACATTTTGAGCTCCTTCATGGCACTAAGTAAAGGCTTCTGGTAGGAAAATATGCTAAGTTGATGGATGGCTAGCGATCCATCCCCTATGGTGACCCAGATTGATTTGAGATTTTTGGTGATGACTTTGTGTAACAACCGGACTCTTCTGCACCTGGAATTCTGGCCCAATACCCACTGAACTTTCCTATAAATACTCACCTACCTGCAACTAGAGATGGATCTTTTTCGGAGAGAGAGCTACCATTACTCTACTAGAATTCCTTCACTTCTTCAACTTTCTTCTCCCTCACAATAGCCATCAAGGTGGTTACTATGATTCTCCAGTTATCCCTTGTACTTATGACTTATTCTAACTCATTGTAACTTAGATCTAAGGACTAACTATTTGATATCCAGAGAGATTCAACTAGTATAAACATAATAAAGATTGATTAAAGTGGACGTAGGCTAGAGTCAGCCGAACCACTATAAAAATTCTCTTGTCTCTTTTCTTACTTCTGCTATTTATTTGTTGTTTATCTGAGATTTGTGCTGCTGATTATCTGCACTGGTGCTTTCACACTTGATCCAGGGTGTTCATCCATTTGTTGGGTTAACATTGTCCATAGCTTGGTTACCTTTCAGATTCTTGAATTTCTTGTTTTGAACAAGGCAGAGTGCACTGCCTTGAACTCCATGTACTCCCTGGCTTATTTGATTCCTGTGTGAATGTTCTTTTGATTCTTGTTCATTTGCTTGTACTTCCTACCTTGAAGTTATGCACTTCCTGGCTGTATTTGTCTGTAGCGCTACCTGTTGTTCATTTGTTTGTGGCACTTCCTGGCTGCTTTTGACATGTGTTGCATATATACATGTATACATGTATATACATATGTGTATATGTGTGTTGCTCGCTATAGGAGATGCAAGTGGCAGTATTTTTGTAAATTTATACCTAATGTTCTTTGTATATTGTAACAACCGGGCGATTTTCGACCCCCGAAAATCGACACTAATATGTTCACTGTATAGAGTGCCGAGCAATTGTGTGACGCCCCACCCCGAGACCCACATTAACAAAGAGAATTACTTAGTATCTCTGTCTACTAATGCGGAGAATAGGGCTGGTTAGGGGCGACCATCATAATCTTGCATTAGATAAGAGCTAAGTATGTCGATTTAGTACTCATTTTTTTCATTTCGTCTCAAGTATTCGACATACTTAAGTCCTAACTAATACACTACTATGGTGGCTACTGGATCAATTCAGAAACAAAATATAATAACTACAACAATCTCAAGTCACAGAACAACAACACAGATAATATACATATACACATACACCAAATGTAATACAACATGTAAGAAGTGGTATTCAACCACAATATATATACATACATCCCAACCAAAGAATATATACATCATAAGGTTCCCAAACAAAAGACTACTACACAAAAACTATGCCATATCCAAAGTCGATAAAGAAGCCCAATAGGTAAAGCTAACATAGGTCCAAAAACTAACCTGCAATTCGGTCTGACCCGAGTAATGAATACACGGGTCAGGCTAACTAGAACTTGATATTAGCAAGAGATGGAGAAATATAAGCATATAAATGAAGCATTCCTTTGAATATAAAGGAATGATACGAGTAAAGTTTAACTTATACTTCCAAGGGTGGAAGTGTCTCAAAGGTCCATAATTAACTTAGGAATGGGTTTAACATAGCATACATTTTTCACACTCAAGGGTTCGACAATATGAGTGAACATAAGCAATCACACAAGCCATAAGTGAAATCATCGAAATCTCCAAAATCAAATCTCATGAAACTCAAATAAGAGCTCATAATCCCAATATCGAAATAACCATAAACATATATATAAGCCTTTCTCTACTCAAGGCTATAAATAAAATCATCATCTCAAAATGGTGAAATCAAAATCTCATAAAAATCCCCGGATTAGCCAAATCCCAGATGCATGCCGAAGCGATGCTGCACGTGCCAAACTCAGACCAGTACTATATATATGATTTAGATACCTATCCCAGACGACCGAAGTCCTAAATCTCAGACAACCGAAGTCGTAAATCCCAGACAACCAAAGTCGTAATTCCAGACGACCGAAGTCGTAAATCCCAAACGACCGAAGTCATAAATCCCAGATGACCCGAAGGTCTATAGTGCTGGCAATCCTAGGATGTGTCACAAACTCTCAGATAGAAACCCGAAAAGTTTTAACGTGCGTCCCATAGCACATGTTCGCACTTAATGGTTTACTAACCACTGGTCAATGCCACATTAGAAAACATAAATCATCATAAAATCTCAAAACTCGGAAAATTCAGACTTGCCTCATCTCATCGGCAAGTAAAACATTATAGCGGGTTCTCATAGATCATACTCCTAGAATATGAGATCTCAAACCACAACTCGCCAAATATTGGCCTTTCCAGATAATTCCTAAAGATAGGAATTATAATCTCAAAAACTCGCCATAAATTGGCTAAATAACTCAGAAATCAATAACCCAGAATATTTTCGATCGTACAAGTTCGGAATTAACCGATAAAGTAAACTCACGTGTCCCATACCATGTGTTTTACTAAACCATTTAATTATCTTTCTAATACGTCCGAAAAATGTAAAAATAATGTATATTATTTATAAAATAATTTACTTGAGAAAACGGGATTTTAAAATAATTTTCTGAAATCATTTTGAAGATATGTTATTGAAAATTCTACTTGAATATATTTAAAATACTTTGAAATAATTTGAAAATATTTTATAATAAAGATTTCAAAAACCATACTATTTAGAAATTTTCTTAAAATTTATTTGGAAGAAATAGTGTTTGGAATCGAAGAAATACAAAGGGAATACACTAAATCGATATTCAAATTCAAATCGAATTTAATTCAAATTTTTGAATTTCAAATTCCTCCAAAACTTGGCTAATCCATTGATGGATATCATAGCCCATAACCATCATCAAAAACATCTTGAAAATTGCAAATGAATTGGCCACAAAACCATAGCAAAAGAGGGTCAAGTGCTGCGAATAACTAAAGAAACAAGGATAAGCTACATACGTGAATGGGTCGACAAGGGGTCAACCCCATGCCCCGTCAGGTCGACCGCCAGGTCGACCCCTAAAAGGACCAGGTTGACAGGCCGGTCGACCTGATGAAGTGCTCGGTCGACCCCCCCGTCGACCCAGGCTACGGAAATGCTGCAGTTCGAATTTTCTGCTCCGTGTTGATTTTCCAGTGATGATTTAGCATAGCAAACGATTGACTTTTGGAATGAAATTTGACGTGCAACAAGATTAACAACTATACTACACTCTGAAAAAGATCCGGCAGCAATTTGAGTGAAAATCAAAGAGTTATGGCCACTCAAAGTGGCAACCAGAAACAAGAAATTCAACAAAACAACAACAGAGAGAATTAAACGTATACAGAGCATTTCTTAGCAATTTCTTTGCAACGAAGCAAGATTCTTGTTAGCAGTTGTGAGTTTTTAACTCACCTTAGAAATTGGAAAGATTTTTAAGCGATTTCAGTTGGAAGATGAAAGCTTTAGTGGAGAGACAACCTTCAGTAACCTGTGTAAGCTGAGACAGAAGCATGCAATAGGAAACAAAAATATTACAGACAATTCATATCTCAATTCAAAGATTTCTCATGATACCTTTTTGGTATTAGATGGAGATTACCTTTCTCTATTCTTGTTTTAGTGATTATCTTCTTAAATCTTGCAGCAAATTGGGTGGAAATTGGATTTATTTTGAGGCAGCCATTAATTTACTCTATTTTCTTTTACTGTGAATTACTTTGAGAAGGAGGAAATGAAACTAACGTACTATTAGTTTCTCTCATACCAGAAGCCTCTAGAGGATGGGCTTTGGATCCTATTCCAAACCTTATTAAACCCAAAGCCAAAAATACTTAGAGAAAATATAAAACTATAAGTAGATTTTCTCCTATTTAACACTATATACACTTATTTCTTCATTTTAAAGTCATACAAAATGCATACATCTTATTTGTATGGAATAAAATTGTTATTGTAAAAAATTAAAATTTATTTCAACAATAAAAAGTTATATTTTCAAATAAAACCTTATTTTCAACAATATTTTACAATTTACACTATTTTATTACAAAAACACTATTTTCAATCCAACAATTTGTACAAAAGTTGTTTTCTTGTCAAATAAATTACCATAAATCATTTTAACTCTTTTTAATCATCAAAATATTATTTTTAAATCACATTTCACACTTTCATATCAATAAATACATAATTACTTCATATTTCTCCTTTTTCAAATCAATAAAAGATTAATATTGGCAATATTTTCCAATATTTTTGTATTTACCCAAATAAAATTGCGATTTGATTATTTTCTACTCAAATTCTCAAAATAAAGTTTTTAAAATTTATTTCCATTACTTTAGATTTATTTCAACAATTTAACGTTGAAATGCATCACCTAATTAATTTATTAGCTCCAAACTAATAAATACCCAATATTTCAATTTATTTAAACCAAATACTTATCCAATCAATATTTAATCCCATATTCATTCCCAAATAAACAAAATAAAGTTCCAAACTTTATTTTTCCCATTTTATTTACAAAATTCATTGTTTATTCCAAATAAACAATTTAAAATTTCCAATTATATTTTAGTTTACAATATTAAATTATAACTTCCGTTATAATTTAATATATACAGGTAATCTCCAAACCATGGTTGTTACAGACTCCCCTCCTTAACAAAATTGCATCCTCAAAATTTCTAGAGAAGAGTTTCTATTCGACATATTAATTTCATCAATCAAAGGAAGGATAGACAAGCACGAGATCAAAATTCCTCACTCTCTTCTCAAGATGAAAGAAGACCAAGATAAAATTGCTCGGTAAATTCAATGATTTTCCTAAGTATAAATACTAGGATTTGGGGACCAATGAATTTCTTGAGCAATACATCATGATTTCGAAGGTATCTCACTTTCGAAACAAAAACACAACAAGGTGCTACCCAAAAATCTATCGAAGAAGATTGATTTCACAAAAGTTTCTCGAAATAGAGTTGGGATTTTAACATCGCTTTATCCGAACTCTAACAACAAGTTGATGACTTTCTGTATGTCACTACGGAAGGAGCCATACTGATATTAAGATAATAACCATTGAGGTAAGAAGACCCGATGAGAGATGGTTACTTCAAAGATCACCCTACTCAAACGATCACAAAATGCTAATCGTTAGACTATTGCACTAAGGCAAGACAATCACGAGGAACACAATAGATATAAATTTTAATTTACAATCAAAATTTATTAGAGTTAAAAATTCATTATCTTCAAAACCATAATATAAACTTTTGTTTACAATCAAACTTCTTAAAGTTCCAACACTCGTTGCCTTTAAATCCAAAATCTCAATATTCAACACTTGGAAAATTTCCAAACTCCTTCCTATAGTTCTTATAAAATGACAAATAATTTCAAACTCATATTCCCTTTTTATTCCAAAATTAAATTTTCGAAAGAATTTTTATAATTTCATTTAAATAATTCTTAAGATAAAATTTTAAATTTACTACTCTTTATTTTCAAATACCCAAATTCTCATAACAAACTCCATCTTTAACATGTATAACTTATTTTAAAATATTCAATAAGCATTTATTCTTTAAACAAAGTATTATCTCATCATTTCAACAGTAAAACATAACTATATTCAAACTCATACATTTTAATTATCATAATGGCATTGCCTTGCCATTGATTTATAATAAATAACCCTATCGATTGGCTGCAACTTTGACCAAATGATCAAAACCACCTTGCCACTTATCCAATCCCACTATGGTTCAATGGTTGCATATGACATCCAGAATAAAATTTAATTCTCAAATATTTTTAATTTATTTCTAAATTTAGTCTCATTAAAACTCAATTTATCGTGTCTGATTGTCTCATCACAACGTTTAGGAAATTCCTATCGATAACGTTGATCAGGCGTATCGACCATACTTCTTAAAGCACTTATGGACAACCCAACACAAAAATCATCTTCTATAAAAGAAGTATCTCATATTTAGTTCTCAAAATGTTCTTTATTTATCCCAAAAATCAAATCCGATTCCTATTAGAAATATATCTTCAATTTTTGGAAAAACTTGAAAACACAATTCATTACATATACCCAAAATCAAAAACACAAAAAGAGACTCATCGAGATGTTCCCTGAATATACTCGACTCACATGGTTGAGGGAATAGATTGGAGTGTTTGCCATTCCTAATGGTATAACGAACTACTCAGAAACTCATAACGAGTGCGGAATGCGGTAAAAGAACACTGTCCTTCGCAACTTGTAGCTAATGAGAATCGGTGTAAGGTCAAGCTGAAGAAAGACCCTAGCACCACCAATAGATCGAAAAAGAAATCAGCAAGATTTAAGGGTAAGGGTAAAATATCTTCTCGAATGAGGAGAAGAACACAAACAATAAATCATTACTTCGAGTGAAGTAATATCACAAAGCTTATAAATGAGCATCCAAAAAGGTTATCTCAAAAGAGGTAAGAATGGCAATATCAATTAAATTCCAAGGATCACCTCATTTCCTTAGTGGGCATCCTTGTGGAAGGATGACCGAAAGGCTAAGAATCGGGAATGAGGTCAATACAATATTCGATTTCCCGATAAGGTGTCATACCCGAACGGACTTACAAAAATCAACAGAGTCATATGACGGGAATTCAAGATATATCATCAACATCTTGATACTCAAGAGTGAATACATGGACTTCAGAATCATAGTCAATATTTCGAAGACAATAATTAACCAACCAACTGAATTAGGATACCAAACTATATGATCCTTCAAATCACAGACCGTGGCTTGATAAAATGCAAGCCACTCTCTCTCAAATTACTCCAAACTCAAGATAGAAAATAGCGTGCTAACACGCATGCAAAGATAAGCTACAAGGAAAAAATCCCAAAATTCTCATGTCAAGTATTGCGGATCCCCTCAAAAGGATTCACAATCCTCAAGTAAGCAACAAGACCAGAACATCTAATAACATTAACAAATCTCTCCGGTATGGATAAATGCCAAGCACACCCATATCGAAGAGGATTCGAATAGAACGGTCAATGAATAGAACCTTCCAAAATAGTAGGAGATATACCTTGCGACTGAGATGCACTACCAGAAGCCTGAGCCACATTCAGATTCCCCGAACCTGAAGTCTTCCCCTTCTTAGGACATGCTGAAACTATATGTCCTTCCTTCTTGCAATAATCGCACTTGGGGTTTGAGGACATTCTCTAGCTAGATGGTCTCTAGAACCACAATTGAAGCAAGCCAACACTCTAGTTGAAGGAGGTGCTGGACCAGAATGAGAACCAGAATTGCCTTGCTTCTTCTTCTTAGGAGGAAATGATTGGGATCTCCGAAAGGGAATTTTTTTTCTTATTTGGGTTCATTCGAACCTCGGCCTCGTCATTACTATCCCTTTCTATTTCAACGGCTTTGAGGTGAAGCGCCGAATCCACAAGCTCCTCGAACGAGAGCTTAAGCTGAAGCATGAGCGACTTCTTCAAATACTTCATAAGTCCAGATACGAACTTAAGGTTCTTCTTGTATGGAGTACTAATGAACTCGAGCCCATACTTGGATAGAGACTCGAAGGAGGATAAATAATCTGACACAGAGGATTTTCCCTGCTTCAACTCTAGGAAGCGACGGGCAAAGAAAGCCTTCTCAGATTTTGGCATGAACTTAAGCTCAAAACGATCTCGGAAATGCTGCCATGTAAGAGTAGACTCATCTATCTCAGCTATAAGGAGCTCGTACCAGTCTAGTGCTCGTTCTTGAAGCATACTCGATGCCACAAGAACACGTTGATGATCGAAAATCTCCATGCGAGTGAAGATGCACTCGCATGTTCGAAGCTAAGCCTGAACTTTTAAAACTGTCTCGGAGCTTTTGAATGGCATGCCTCCGAGATGGATAAAGTCGCTACACATACGCGAAAATGTGGATTTGCGTGGAAGAGAGGGATGAGTAGGAGCAGGAGGTTGAGTGCTCCTAAGAAGCTCAAGAATCTGGTTGGTCGACATATAATTCGGGACGAGAACCACTGGATGGTCCCGCCTCCGAAGTGCGACATCTACCTCTTCCAGCCATTTGCTGAAAGTTAAGATAAGCTAGGGTTATTCGTAGAGGTAGATATTAGCAATTAGTATTCATTAAATAGGAATACTATGGAATTTAAAATTGAAATTCCTAGACATATTGGACTTTATAAATCAAAATCATAGAGGTTTGTAGCGGTTATTGGATCGAAATGGTTCCGGATAATGCAGATATCCGATCCCGGTCTCTTCGATCTTAAAAACAGTAAATTTTAAAAGGGCCATGTTGTTTTAAAATAAATAATTCCAAAATCAGGGTGCCAATATTTACATGTGGAAATTCATTCCATATGTTTACCTTATCAAGACCAGCCTATTGAAAATAATTTTCTTGAAATCATTACAATTTCCAAAACCGAAATAGTGATCAGTACGAATTGGTTTACTTGTCAATAAAACGTGTTAACTTTTTATTCCATTTACTTTGATTTGTCTAGCTCCTTAATAATGCAGTAATAGATAATTGAAACAGTATCTAAGAGCAATATCAGTCAAAGCATAGATCGAACTAAATCAACGGTTTGATTTAATAATTAAATCAGTTTACAAATTAGACTAACTGATTTTATCTTAACTGGGTCGAGTTATATTTTAAAACCCGATTATTGCCACTTAAAGAAAATTAAATAAGATAATTTATTTTAAATAAAATTTAGATTAAATAGTTCATTAAATAATTAATTAATTTATTAAAATGTAAATAAATTTAAAAAGAAATTACTTATTTGTTTACCTCAATCATTATAAACCATTAAATTATTATAAACCATTCAATTATTATAAACCATTCAATTATTAGTTAACAAATAAATAAGAAAATTTACTTATTTATTTACCATTCAATTATTAGTCGACACTAGTTCAGATGATAATACTTGTCGATAGGGTCCTGAAGTAAGAGTTCAAGCGTCGATTGTATTAAAAATGGGAGAGAAATATAGTTTAGGATTTACAAATTTTAAATAAATTAACTAATTTTAAATCTTTAAAAAGGAACAAGGACCTAGTCCATCCAAACAAGACCGGCTTAAACGAAAACAAACGTGCACTCACTTCGGACGTCACCGCTCACCGCCGACCACCCCTCCAAGTCGCCGCCGACCCCCTCACCATGTTCGTCCACCTGAAACCACGACCGCGCCCTCCGTTCAAAATTTCGAACTTCAAACTCAACCCGGACAACACCGAAAACCCATCAACGTCTCGTCTAGCCACCCCTAGACCCCCATCCTTCGCCAAACTTTGCTACGAGCTCCACCATAACCATCGCCACCTTTTCCCCTAGACCGCACGTCCATCTCGCCCTCTTTTCTTCGCCATTACCTCGATACCGAGACCACCAAAAACATCCACTTTAACCCTAGTTCGACCACGGCCGGCCCACACACATATTTAGAAACCACCACACTATTTTTCTCGCGTGCGCTATCCCTTGCACCTCCTCCACATTAAACATCGAGGGCCAAAATCGACCAAACCCCCAAAACTGATCATCTATAAAATTCTCACTCCACACTACACAAAAAATCCCAAACCACCGCTAAAATTCATGTTTTTCAAAAGCAAACACAACCATATGTTCAAATTATTAATTTCAGATAATTATATTTTTGACAGTACTAACCTACTCAAAAACTAACAACTTTTGTTTTGGTGTCAAATTTTAAAACTGACTGGATGATAGGATAATGATTTTTGAAGTTAAGGTTTAAACTGTTTACACAAAACAAAGAACAGAGGAGCCCTTTCTTTTTTTCCCTGGAAAGTACAGGTTTGAGAGCCTACAAGATCTAATACACACATATACCAGGGCATGTATACATATCAAAACATGGATAATTGTCAAAGATCAAGGTTTCATCAATATCACAGTCATATATAAGAATATAAGCAAAGTCCAGTAAACAAAAATAAGTTTTTACTCACTGTTTCAAATAGATGAACAACTACTGCTTGTTTTATCACCTTCTTCAACTTTTACTGACTTGATCTTTTTGTTGTTTAATGGCAGCACTTTACTTTGTTTCTTTTTTTAGTTAAACAAATGAACAAGAGCAAGTGTGGCCGTGTATATATAGAAGAGGATGGAAGTGTACAGTGCAAGCCAAAGGAAAGAAGATGTATACCTGTACAGGCCTTTTTATATATTTTCTTTTTGTTTTTTATATTTTATTTCTTCTTTTCATTTGAAAATAGGTTGACTTGATTTGATAAAAAGATGACTGATATCCTAGTGATTTGAAGATTGAGTGATTAGATTTATTTTGTGCTTGAGATGAAGTTTTGCCATGATGATGTCTCCTTTATGCTTATATATATACATATAGATGTATTGATATATATATATATATATATATTATTGTATGCCTACTTTTACCATATACATGTTTTTGCCTAACACTATATTTAACATTCCCAAGTTTGTATATAAACACTTTGTCTAGCATGCACACAAATATAACTGCTTACATATATACTTTTTCATATCTACATATACATACACATATTTTTTTCATCCAAAGTTAGGAGTTTATTATCATGAAGCTTTTACATTATATATCTATATATAATCTCATATACACTATCTTTACCATGAATACATTTATAAGTATGTAAGTATGGATACATATACACTATACATATCTATTTTATCATATTTACATTTTATACATATCTACATTACTTCAAATATATTTGTCATCATATATATATTTACATTTACACAAATTTCCATATTCATTACTTCATATAGGCATATATACATATATACATATATACTTATATACTTATATATATATTTAAACATCATAAAGCTTGTATATATAATATATTTATATATATATATGTGGATATTCTATCTTAAATTTTAATGGTGGAGTTTATATACATTTATCTATAAAATTTATCATACCCAGAAATCTATATTTTAAAATTAAATATAGTTTTAATCAATTTATGGATTCAGACATTACCAATATCGGAGAATTTGTTTATTCAACTTATAAAAATTAATATTTCAATAATTAAAATCTGTTAATTACCCAATATTAGATGGCTAAAAATCTGGGTCGTTACATTCCTCCCCCCTTATGACTTTTCGTCATCGAAAAGGAACGAAGCAAGAACTAGAATTTTGATGTAATTTATTAAATCAATCATCCTTTAAACATTTTAAACCTCTTACTCCTTTACTATACAATTTAAAAATACATACACTTTAAATTACATAGTATTACCAAGCTAGTTTGATATTAAAACATATTTTATAACTCGACGTCTTAACAAGTCCATCCTTGTTCTTATAGAAATTTTGTCATACGTTGATCAGGCGTAGGACTGAAAAACTCTAAGTACTTAGTAGACCCGTTTCAACGCCCAGTGAAAATACTTGAAAAACTTTTTCAAAAAGGATATGGAAAGTATCACCCCCCTTTTCTTCTTTACCTCCATGGATCGCAGTTAACACGATGATTGCATCGCCATCCCGGCGAAATCATAAGTAAATTGTAAGCATCAACACCCCTCGACTTATGCCATAGGAACACAATAGTTCGCAACTACACAAAGGTTGTGTTGCTATCACAGCTAAACCATAAGTAGTATGTAGGCAATCTCTGCCCCCCGAATTACGCTATCAAATGAAACTAAACCACATAGATCACAGCTACACAAAGGTTGCATCACTATCCCAGCGAAACCAAACGTAGACTGTAGGCAATCGTTGCCTCCCGAATTATGCTATGGAACCAAACCACATAGATCGCAATCTACCGATGTTATGTCGCTATCATAGAGAAATCAAACGTAGATTATAGGGAATCACTGCCTCCCGAATTACGCTATGAAACCAAACCACATAGATCGCAATCTACCGATGTTACGTCGCTATCACAGCGAAATCAAACGTAGATTGTAGGCAATCACTGCCTCCCGAATTACGCTATGAAACCAAACCACATAGATCACAATCTACTGATGTTACGTCGCTATCACAACGAAACCAAATGTAGACTATAGGCAATCGCTGCCTCCCGAATTACGCTATGGAACCACGATAGATCGCAGTTACACAAATGTTACGTTACTATCACAGTAAAACCAACATAACTGTAGGTATAATACCCCTCGATTTACACTATACAAAAAAATGATACCAGGAACTCATGAGTTTTGTCCGGACGTCCTCTAGGATCCCAATTCTCATTGAACCCACCTTGTGGATTCCTAGGTAGAACCACCCAGTGGATCTCCTACTCCAAGTTTCGACTTTCGTGGGGGGTGCCTTTCCATGCCTTTGGTTTCAAAACATATCATACTATATACATAATACCTTTCAAATCATACACTTCACATGTATCACATATAAACTTTATCTATATAAAATCGATATCCTTAAAATCGATAGTTTTTAAATTCGGTTTACCCAATTCCCAAAGTTGATTATTTGCTAAAATCAAATGTCTTTAAACAAAATCAATAGCTTCCAAGAATATCTCAATTTCATATGCATATACATATAAGATTATTCATTCCAACTTGAAAGTTTCTAGGACCAATAATTTCTGAGTGTGCTCCATACTTATATAAACTCCATTTAGTATTTTCAAATACCTTTCAAGGATCATTTCTTTCTGGTTATAAATTCAACAAGGGGAGTTTGAATATATAACTAATATATATAACCTCATTAATGCCAACCAAAAATTTCCAAGTTCGATTACTTTACAAAGTTATTTGTAACATTTCTTACTTCTTATAAAGTAAATTTCAGTTATAGTAAATACTAAACCTTCATTTTTAAAATCATCATATTTACTCAAAATATACTATTTCACTTCAAAATCATTTTTGCCTTAATATTTCGATTTCGGTTCCAATTCAAAATTTCTTCAAATTTCCATTTGGGTTATAAATTCAATTTAACCTAATTTGTATTTAAATCCATGATTTAAATATAAACAATTTCCAGTCTAACCAGTTTGAATTTAGAAAATAGCTTGAATAGTTTTTAAAATAGTTAAATAGTTAATATAAGATAGTTTGAGTTTTTTTTAAAAATGGTTTATATAATAAAATAGCTTGGAAAATCAAAATAAATTGAATATTTAAGGAGATAGATTTTAAACAGTTTATGTTAAAATAATTTATTTGAAAATAGTTTTAAAGTCAAACTAATTCAATTCCCAATCTTCCAAATCAATTTCAATTTCCATTTCAAATTAATTCAATTTCGATTTCAATTCTAATTAATTCAATTCAATTCCGATTTGAATTAATTTCAATTCAATTCTCAATTTTAAACCATTTCGATTTATATAAATTCGAGTTCGATTTTCAAAATATTGATTTAAATCATTTTAATCAAATTTACCTTCAATATTCAATTTAAAATCCAAATCTTTAAAAATAATTCAATTCCAAGCCCAAAATTTGAAATATCCATTTAAATTACTTTTACTTAGACTTATTTCAAGATTCGAGTAAGAGTTCAAATCCTTTTAAAACAAATCAATGTTTTCGGAATTCAATTGATTTCTCAATTATAACTTCAAAATTTCAACCTCGATTATTTAAACAATTCCAGTTGACAAGTTCATTTTTAACATTCCAAACTCAAGTTCAAAAACGATTCCATTTCCATAAATTCGATTTTCCGTATATAATTTTTCTATCCTATGGCCAAGTGAATCTATTATTCAATTTAATTTCGGGGATGGATATATATCATTTCAATCCAAAATAAATGTCATAAGTATATATCATTTCAACCTATTTCTTAATTTATTCGAAATAATTCGATTTACAGTTTTATATACTATAATAATATACAGGATGACAGTAGGATATATCAAAATAAATAAACATCCAAATCATCTAAAACATCAATCAATAGCATCTATCACAAATTTTCAGAATTCGAAACCCGTTTTATTTCAAAAATTGTTTTGAAATCATTCATACATACATACATAACTTCTTTTGCACCTCTTATCAAATCTATACCTTTCCTTTTACAATTTAATTTATTTAATTTCCATAAGTTAAATTTTAATTTCAACTTGAAATTTCCAATTTCAGGTTATAAGTTCAAAACTTAGTTAACTTGGCCTGAGTTAATTCCCAATTCATTCAACCCATTTAAACTTACTCAATTAAAAATTTTACCTTCCAAATTTAAATTTCCACACTTCTTTTCTTATTAACATCATTTCCCACTTATAAGTTCAAAAACTTATTTTTCCTTAGGTTCTACTTCTCATTTTAATGGGAATCCCAGAATTCAACACCCGGTATTTATTTCAAATCAACTTTGAAATCATTTATGTATGTATGTGTGTGTGTGTATATATATATATATATCTACCCTATTTATATACCAAATCACACTTTTAAATTTTAACCAACTTTGGTTTTTATCCAAACAAATTCCTTTGGAATTTCCAAAACAACTCTTGTTTTCAAAACAAAAATTCCCATATCAAAAATATTCTAAATAATATTACTTATTATTTCTTCAAAACACCTTGAAATACATTTCAAAATTTTCATGACTTAGATTCAAAACTTCTCAATTTAGATCCATTTTAATTTATAAGTCATATTTAGAAATTATGCTTATATAATTCCACTTCCTTAAAACATTTCACAATATTTTATCATTGTTTATTTTGTAATAAACATCCTTTATTAAGGCACAACAACTAATTTATGATAATAATCAATATTACCATACCTAGAAACCAAACACACCATATATTCCATAATAATTTCCTAAAAAATTATTTCTACATATAAAATAAAATCAAGGTAAACTTATTTCATTTCAAAACACTGAAAAACCCTTCCGAAATTTCCGAAATTTTAATTCTGGTTTGAATTTTATTTTTAGCTTAACCAATTTGTATAGTCCATTCTTATCAAATTGCTATTTGGTTATATATATATATGTATGTATGTATGTATAACCACTTAAATTATATAATCTTATTTGATTATAATAACAACAACCAATCTCCTTCATATAATATAATAATTTTATAAATATTATTTCTTTTTATATCAAAATATAATCTTATATAAAAATTATTTTAAAATCGTTTATCCTTTAAAATTATTTTATAAGAAAATAACAATTACGCCCTCATATATAATGCACTCGTCTCATTTTAGGGTACTACCGACCCTATCTCTAATGAGTAATCCCCCACTAGAGCAAAGGTTCTCGCTTAACCTTCAGTCCTGATACCACGTGTAACGACCGGGTGATTTTCGGGGGTTAAAAAAGACCCCAGAAAATCGACACTACTACGTTCACTGTATAGAGTGCCGAGCAATCGAGTGCCAGAGATACCCGATAGTTAGGGTTTAAGAATAAAGAGACAGAAGAAGAAATAGAAATAACAATAACATAATAACGCAAAATCTCACAAATGCAGTGGAACAAAATATAATATACAATAACGGCTTTTTATACAACAGAAAAACCATAACTGTTAATATACATACAAATTATCAGAGTACAATCATCAACATATAAATCTGGACAGATATAATAACTTGTCCTCAAAATGCTGAATATACGGCCTACAATACACAACGGAATATAATTGAGTACGTGCAATACGTCTCTGCCATCCAGCTCGTCTCCTGAGCTCCAAAACAATCTAACCTGAATCTGTAATACTCGGTCTGATCCGAGCATACAATAAAGTAACACCCGAGTTAGGCTGGAAACCAGCGTGAGTAAACACACTTAATTTGAAATAGTTATGTTATCAAAAATCCTTCGGAAAACCAAGGTAACTCGTAAGGCCACGTCACGCATAAACAGGACGGGTTTTTATCTTACGATAACCAAAACAATTTTACCGAAAAATCTGGTGATATTATAATAATGTCCAAGCACAATTACTTGTTAAAAATGGTCAAATTTGTTAAATTAATTCAACTCCAGCATATTGGACTCTATGAATCAAAATCGTGTAGATTCATGGCGGTTATTGGATCAAAGTGGTTATGGATAATGCAGATATCTGATCCTAGTCTCTTCGAGCTTAAAAACAGTAAATTTTAAAAGGGCCAGGTTGTTTTAAAATAAACAGTTCCAAAATCAGGTGCCAATAATTACAAGTAGAAATTCATTCCATATGTTTACCTTATCAAGACCAGCCCATCGAAAATAATTTTCTTGAAATCATTACAATTTCCGAAACCGGAATAGTGATCGGTACGAATTGGTTTACTTGTCAATAAAACATGTTAACTTTTTATTCCATTTACTTTGATTTGTCTGGCTCCTTAATAACGCAACAATAGATAATTGAAATAGTATCTAAGAGCAATATCGGTCAAAGCATGGATCGAACTAAACCAACGACTTTGATTTAATATTTAAATCAGTTTACAAATTAGGCTGACTGATTTTATCTTAACTAGGTCGAGTTATATTTTAAAACCCGATTATTGCTACTTAAAGAAAATTAAATAAGATAATTTACTTTAAATAAACTTGAGATTAAATAGTTCATTAAATAATTAATTAATTTATTAAAATGTAAATAAATTACTTATTTCATTACCTCAATCATTATAAACCATTAAATTATTATAAACCATTAAATTATTATAAACCATTAAATTATTAGTTAACATATAAATAAGAAAATTTACTTATTTATTTACTATAGCCGTTTAAATTATTTAATCTTCACATTGCAGAAACTCATCGACACTAGTTCAGATGATAATACTTGTCGAAAGGGTCCTGAAGCAAGAGTTCACGCGTCGATTGTATTAAAAATGAGAGAGAAATTGAGTTTAGGATTTATAGATTTTAAATAAATTAACTACTTTTAAATCTTTAAAAAGGAACAAGGACCTAGCCCATCCAAACAAGACCGGCCCAAACAAAAACAAACCCACCTTCTCCTTTCACTTCCTCCAGACCTCTTCCTCCTTTCCATTTTCAAGAAGTCAAGCCGTGCATGTACGTGTGCACGTGCATACTCACTCCGGACGTCATCGCTCGCCGCCAACCACCCCTCCATGTCTCCGCCGACCCCCTCACCATGTTCGTCCCCCTAAAACCATGGTCGCGCCCTCCGTTCAAAATTTCGAACTTCAAACTCAACCCTGACAACACCGAAAACCCATCAACGTCTCGTCTAGCCACCCCAGACCACCATCTTTCACCAAACTTTGCCCCGAGCTCCACCACAACCATCGCAACCTTTTCCCCCTGGACCGCACGTCCATATCGCCCTCTTTTCTTCGCCATTGCCTTGAAACCGAGACCACCAAAAACATCCACCTTAACCCTTGTTCGACCATGACCGGCCCACACACACATTTAGAAACCACCACACTATTTTTCTCGTGTGCGCTATCCCCTGCACCACCTCCACGCTAAATATCGAAGCCCAAAATCGACCACGTCGTCGACCAAACCCCCAAAACTGATTATCTATAAAATTCTCACTCCACACTACACAAAAAATCCCAAACCACCGCTAAAATTCATGTTTTTCAAAAGCTAACACAGCTATATGATCAAAATATTAATTTAAGATAATTATATTTTTGACAATACTGACCCACTCATCGTTATATGGAGTTTTCTCCCTTCATACTTGATGAAATTTAATGAAATAAATTTTTAAATGCTCTACACTCAAAAACTAACAACTTTTGTTTTGGTGTCATGTTTTAAAACTGACTGGATGATAGGATAATGATTTTTGAAGTTAAGGTTTAAACTGTTTTTACACAAAACAAAGAACAGAGTAGCCCTTTCTTTTTTTTCCCTGGAAAGTACAGGTTTGAGAGCCTACAAGATCTACTACACACATATACCAGAGCATGTATACATATCAAACCATGGATAATTGTCACAGATCAAGGTTTCATCAATATAACAGTCATATATAAGAATATAAGCAAAGTCCAGTAAACAAAAATAAGTGTTTACTCATTGATTCAAATAGATGAACAACTGCTGCTTGTTTTATCACCTTCTTCAACTGATCTTTCTGTTGTTTAATGGCAGCACTTTACTTTGTTTTTTTTTAGTTAAACAAATGAACAAGAGCAAGTGTGGCCGTGTATATATAGAAGAGGATGGAAGTGTACAGTGCAAGCCAAAGGAAAGAAGATGTATACTTGTACAGGCCTTTTTATATATTTTCTTTTTCTTTTATTTTTTTTTCCTCTTTTCATTTGAAAATAGGTTGACTTGATTTGATAAAAAGATGACTTGATATCCTAGTGACTTGAAGATTGAGTGATTAGATTTATTTTGTGCTTGAGATGAAGTTTTGCCATGATGATGTCTCCTTTATGCTTATATATATACATATAGATGTATTGATATATATATATATATATATATATTATTGTATGCCTACTTTTACCATATACATGTTTTTTACTAACACTATATTTAACATTCCCAAGTTTGTATATAAACACTATGTCTAGCATGCACATAAATATAACTACTTACATATATACTTTTTCATATCTACATACACATACACATATTTTTTTCATCCAAAGTTAGGAGTTTATTATTATGAAGCTCTTACATTATATATCTTAATATAATCTCATATACACTATCTTTACCATGAATACATTTATAAGTATGTAAGTATGGATACATATACACTATACATATCTATTTTATCATATTTACATTTTATACATATCTACATTACTTCACATATATTTGTCATCATATATATATTTACATTTATACAAATTTCCATATTCATTACTTCATATGGGAATATATACATATATATATATACTTATATATATATATTTAAACATCATAAAGCTTATATATATTTATATATATACAAATATATGGATATTCGATCTTAAATTTTAATGATGGAGTTTATATACATTTATCTATAAAATTTATCATACCTATAAATCTATATTTTAAAATTAAATATAGTTTTAATCAATTTATGGATTCAGACATTACCAATATCAGAGAATTTGTTTATTCAACTTATAAAAATTAATATTTCAATAATTAAAATCTGTTAGTTACCCAATATCAGATGGCTAAAAATTCGGGTTGTTACATATATGCTATTTGTGCACTTAATTTTGTATCATTATGTACTATTCTTGATACTGCCATGAATCTGGTTTGCTAGTGCTCGACTTTGTGCATCTCCATGTGCACTGAACTTGTTTATGCACTTTGACTTTGCTGAGTTGGCTGATCTAGTTTGAGCCGAATTAAACAACTTGTGTTGAGCCCGAGCTTACTTGGGCTTGAACTTGTGTGTTTGCACTGAGTTGAGCTTTCGGGCTTGACCTTGCAACTGTCTGTGTGATTGAATCAAGGATTGGCCTTGTGATATTCATAATGATACACCGTGCATATCATAAGTTGTCCCTTTACATATATATATTTATCCCTGTCTAAAAATGAAAAGAAAAAAATAAACCCATAAATTAAGGCAATATTTAACATTCAAATTCAATTTTATTTTTGCAATTTAGGTTTGTTTCTTTTTCAAGTTTACTGTGTTATTATTTATTTAACAGCTATAGGAGATGGCTGGACACAAGCTGGAGCAAGCAAATTAAGATCAACGTCAGAAACAAAACTCTAGTGAGTGTGAGAGTGAGTAAATTTAAGCTGTATTGTATTTGAAAATGTAAGTAGAGTGATAGTGAAAGTTGTATTTATTTGAATTTGATTTGAAATACAATATTTATTTAAATAAAATTACGATTCATTTATTTCATACCCGAACAATTATTCATATCAGTCAATACTTATATGTTGTCTAATAAGAAATTCTAGAAATGATACTATAACATCAGACAACATATGGTTTTTTTTGTTGTATTAGTGCATATCAGACGACGAAGCATATTTGTGGTCTGATGTGCAATGAGACGGCATGGGATTTAATGATAGATAGGTATGCAATCAGACAATGGAGCATACCTATCGTTTGATGTGTTTTTCCCCATAGTGCTCTATATGTCGTGCTCATGATCTTCTTGGTTAATACCTTACGGTACAACCTATACCCCATGGAGTAATCGAGGTAGGTGTATAAATTTAGCTCTATTTATTATCCCAACTTATAGTTACCTCATCCAACTTTTTAGAATATGGTCGCAACTACTTTTATAACCGGAATTCATAGAGTTTGGGGTATAATATATATATATATAATTATAGGTAAAAATACTAATATGTTCAATCAGCGTATCCTAATTCGTATGATCGACTACCTGGCTCCAATACCAAATGTAACAACCCGTGCGTTAATGGGCCCGAATTTTGACTAAATCGAAACACAAGTCCATTAGGATACAGATCATTGGTTTTGGTAGCCTGTAATAAACATAAGTATATCAAAGAGCGAACTCACAGTGGAATAGTAAAATGTAATAAAATATAAATACCGACTAAGGCTACTACCTTGGAATCAATATTATTCCTTAAGTATCTATCTGTCTTGTTAGTGTCGAGCATGCATGAGAAGACTTCTGCAACCACCGTTCTCATCTTGCACCAGTAGTTTGTCCCTCTAAATCTATCATATGGGTTGTAACAAGGAGGAGGGTCAGATCAACATTTTGGTGACTGGTAAATTACATAATTTATCCATAACATTGGTTTATAGCGATCGATCTCTATTGAAGTGTTATGTCTACTATTCATAGGATTATCCATTCAATTCCATTTGCGCATATGAGATATCCAATCTTTCACTTAAGTATAACTATATATATACTCGCGCGCGTGTGTGTTTATAAGCGTTGAATAACCGAAAAGGAAACCCTGCCATTTAATACATCCTAAATAGGGAGGAAGCAGACCCAATGGCCATTTAATATCTCAACCCCGAAGTAGAACCTCTATAACGTAATCGCTAATCAGCCGGCCCTAGCTACGAAAGCCAATGACTCTTAGATATGGATTTATAATTTAATTAGCTTTATTACTAAAGCATCTCAAAGACTTAACTAAGGGTTAACTAGCCCAATTCTGACAGACAAACAATTAATTAAACTTTGAGGCTTTGTGCATCCCACACGGATTCTACATTAGTAGGAAGCGAAATCTGTCACGGCGTAACCTACATCTTTGCTAACGATTGCTAGGGACCATTGGAGTCACAGCCTATATGTCTGCCCTACTTCTAAATACCGGCCTATCAACAACGCTGACATAGCCCGCCGACCTCCCACAGCCGATATCCCGTTCAGATTTTCCCAATACAAGTCAAGAAAATTACCCATTCCAGTTACTTAATACCTCTAGTTTAGAAATGAAGCAAACCTCATATCCCAACTAGACACTGTTTTAGGTTATTTAAGACTTCTTAAATAAGAAGGAGGTAGACCCAACAGCTATTTAATGCCTTCCAACCTAAAGTAAACCCCTTGACATCTCTAAAGATACCGAGCCATTTAATACTGCAAATCTAAGGCGAACCCTTGGTATATTTTTCCACTCATATATGCGAACATGTACCCCTTCCCCATAGGTCCTATAGTTGGAGATGTCATACATCAGTAGTACGTATACACAACAACCGGTAGCCTCTGGGTGAAGGGCAAACTTCCATTGTGTAACTCTACAGACCTCACATCCCAACCCATACTAAACCAGTCCATTTATCCTAAACCTTATTATTGGGCTAGGCCCACTAATTCACGTTCGTCCTAAGCGTATTATTGAAGTCATATAATTTCCACTATGGAAATTATATTACCTCCTAAGTTTATGTACTAGCATTCTTTTATTTATTTATCGCGAACCTATTCCTACCTTATACGCTTATTTCTTATATTCTTCATTTCCTTTGTTGTCACTTAAATGTCTCTTATTCTTTTACTTCCAATCGAATGTCCTTAATGAACGGTCATTATTATCCAAATTGGACAATCACTAATGACATTATTCATTCATTTCAAATCTAACTTATTATGCCTATTTTGTTTCCTTCATAAATGTCATGTTAAATTCTGCAATTAAGTCCCTTAAACTCATTTATATGCCCATTTGATTTCTGAACTCCGTATTAACTGTGCACTTATTGCCCACTAATATTGCAATCATTATACATAAATGTTAGAGTTATCACCTCTTTTTCATTGCATCCTCCTAATCCTATGATTTACTAGGTCAATAATATTTAATTGTTCTAATTGTAACTAATACGAGTACCGACGTATATTTATTTATTACGCTTTATTATTTACCTTATGTATACATATTTTTAATTAGTAGGCATAATTATATGTAATATATATATATAACTCGCTAATTCCATTCCTACGTTTAGGAATTTTAGAATATACATTTATTTGCACATTCCTACGAATAACGTTCGTTTCCACATTTTATTGTATTGGAGCTATCCTTCTTAAAAACGAATTTATTATTATTATAACTTTCCATAAACTACATAAAAATGAGACTTTTGATCCATTTGGAATTACAAGAATTATCTCTTTTTATTTCTATTGAAATAGACAATGCAAACTACGGAGAAGGACATTCGTACTTACACAACTCTTTCATTTTGGTATATTCCTTTTTATTTCAAACAACACACTTTTTATACATAGTTATGAAGTTAGATAGCCTAAGGAAATTTACACAGAAATAGATATAAATAAATTGTACCTACAACGCTCCCAATAAATTAATACAGAGAAATTTACATTCCAAGTCAAATTAGGGAATTCCAAATGATTGCTAAACAATTTACAATTCGGTTAACATATATCTGGAATAAACTTCACAATTTTATCAAAATCATACTTTAAAATTTTAAGAGACTAATTTTCAAAATTTCTAGACTAGGGTGTATATGTCATTCCATCATAATTACATAACATACAGAATATATAGGTGAGATTTCCTTTAAATACATTCACTTTAAGTCTACAATTCAACCGATCTTGCATATGCGTAATAATCAAATAAAAATTAAACGATGTAAATTTCAGTGTTGTGTATAATTCATATAATTTCTTACTCGTCTTTCTAGCTTTCTAAATCTCCGAATCTGAATTCATTCCATTAATTGACTCCTTTTTTACTTTTCATTCCAAAAATATGTATAATAAGATATATACATACCCATTAGAAATTAAAATCTGAGAGGAAATTTGAGTTAAGTGGAATATCGATTTAAAATTATAGAATTTAATTTTTTTGCAGAATTGATTCACTCCATCTCTACATCTCTTTTATTTTCTTCCCTTCTCCGATATATATAACAGCAGTTTATTGTTTTTAGAAATAGTGGGGAAGGGAATAGAAGATCTCCGCTGCTCTGTTGAGAAAACATGAGAAGAAAAGTGAGGTGCTATACTTTTATTTATATGCACTTGAATCAACTCTGTCTCTCCGATTATATTTTATTAACTATTGTTAAATTCGGGCCATCGACCAAGGTTCAGGGCACACCAGCCCTAGGTCGACCATGTTAGTTCCTGAGATGATGGTTTTGATGATAACAACCTTAGGACTTGTTATAAAATATAAATACTAATATTCTTGTCTAGATATATATATATGTATATGCAGGGTATATATATGCAGGAACTGAGAATGAAGACTATACGGTATAGAGATTCAAGACTGACGAATTCAAGATTGAAGAAATCAAGAATCATGACTCATGAGTATCAAGAGTTCAAGTGTGACGACCTGAATTTTTCGAGTGTGTTAATTAGTAATTAACTGAATTAAATCATTGAAAATACTGATTTTATAAGTCAAACAAATAAAATTCTGATAATTAAAATATCGGGACATACATAAATTGGTTTAAAAACTATATTTGACATAGAAAATAAATAAATAATAAATTCATCATTTAAATTAGAATAAAATACCTATAATTATATATAGAGAAATTTATACAAACTTTAATTGTGAATAATATATAAAATATATATATATAACATATACAAGGTTGATGATGTAAAGTACGATGTAAAGTATATATATGACTAATATATATATGTATATGTCCATGAGAAATAAAAATATAAGAAAGGTTTATATAAATACATATACTAGTGATGGGTCAAAAACATGTTCATATAGTCAAATTGATTACATATAAATCTACACATATGAATGTGTATATATATATACATAGAAGAAACATCATCATAACATGTATTAAATGCAAGCACATAACATTTCAATTCAAGCACACAAGAAAAAAAAATCAATGTCACAACAAAACTTGGTCAGGCAAGTTTCTGACCCAAAGAAAATTAAAAAAAGAAGCTTGCTGTGGAAGGCAGCAATATACTTTCTCTTATGTATACCTCTGTACCTCTCCCTTTGTTTCATTTTTTTTCATTCGAAAACTTTTATTCTCAAAGAAAACAAAATCTTTCATACTATTTCAAACCTGGAATAATAGAGATCAAGCAAGACCAAACCAGTGTTATCAAACAACAAGCTTCAGCTCTCACAATCAAGTTCAGATCGAAAGCAAGCTAACAATTCAAGACTCAAAATTCATCTAAGAAGATCAAGATCAAACCATTTTCAGCTTTTTGGATTTCAAACAATAACTCTCTGTTCCATGTTATTGGTGAGTAAAACTGCTCTTTAAACATTTCAAAAACCACCTGTATTTTGATCTATATAAGATGATCATTGAAGTTTTGATATAAAAATTTGCTTGCATGTATATGAATATATGAAAATGTGGTATGCATGTCTAGAAACAAGAAAACTTGTTCTGTTCTAGGTTTACAGAGGTTGAAACAAATTCAAATCCTAAAAATCCTTTACCCATTCTCTTATAGACTTAAATTATTAAACAACATATGTTTAAAATCACCCTAAATTAATTTTTAAATTTTATTTCCATGAAAATATGAAATGGTTTTTGTCTAAATGAAGAAACACAATGAAATTCAAAGTTTATCCAATTTTCAACTTGCATGGATCCAAGTTTCATTAACATCATCCAAATCCATTTCAAAAACAAGGATTTTAAAAACAAAAATCAGGATTTTTAGTTGCGAATTAAGGCCGTATTTGTTGGATGAACGAAAAATGGGTTTTCACGAAATTCCGGTGATCGGAGAATTTCTAGACCTCAAGATTTGGACCGCATCTTGTTGGAAGGACAGAGATCACCAAAAAAATGGTTGATGATTTTTTATTTCATCGTGGTTGGTGATTGGAGTTGATCTAGGGTTTAAGCCCTGTATTTTGTTAGTTGAAGTCGCAAGGCATTTTCGTCATCGACCCAGCGTTTCAGATCGGACCAAGGGGGATGAGTTCGTTGATGGTCGGAGCATCTTCGGCCAGGATGGCTTAGCTTCCGATGGCCTGTCGCGGCGGAGCGAATCGAATTTTAATGATCGAGTGGGTTACAGGAAGAAATATCTAGCTTCGAATTAGCTCGATTTTGATTTAGGAATAATTTTGTGTTTTGGGTTGTTCGAATCGATTTTGGTGATCATCGATGATGCTCGGGTGGCTGCAGCGTTGATCGGAGCAGGTCGAGGTGTTGGTGCACGTGTACGTGCATATGTATATATATATATATCTGTGCTTTGAAGGATTTGGGAAGAAGAGGCTATCTCGGTTCGACTCAAAGTCGTACTCGGGAAGGTTGGGTTGTGGCTCGAGTAATGTATCGAGTTGGTTTGCATTAGCTTAGTAGGTTACAGGGTTTTAAATTTTAAATCAAAACAAAGTTTTAAAAATAAGAAGGAGGGAGACTCGGGTTTTTGTTGGTTGAGCTCGGGAAAATATTGTTTGGGTCCCGGGTGTTGGTAATGATAGTTTAGAAATTTAAATGAATCAAGTTTTTAAAGTTTGTTTAAAATAAATAAGTTTTCAAAGATTGTAAACTAGATTTTCCAAAGTGAAATTATTAAACAAGATTTTAAATCGAGTATCAAAGTTAAATTTTAAAAGTTTAATGTTTTGAAGATAAATTGTTTTGAATATTGAATAATTATATGTATTAGTTAATTAATGGAAGTAATTAAAAGAATAATTATTCAATGTAGTTTATTGAAAGGTTAATTACTTAATGTAAGTAATTAAAGATAATTTGAAATTAAAGGTTAATTAATTAATTAGAGGATGATTAATTAATGTAATTAATTAAGGATAATTAATTAAGATTAATAATTAAGGATTAATCTGTTGAGGGTTAATTAATTTAATTAGCAAATTAAGGTTAAATTAATTAAGAATAAACGTAATTAATGTGAACGGGTGAAGGTTAATTAATCTGTGTTATTAATTAAAGGCTAATTACTTAATGTAATTAAAGAGGATAATTAAGGGATGATTAATTAATGGTTTGTAATTAATTAATGTTAAGTAAGCAAGATTAAAAAGTGATTAGAGAAATTAATTTAATTTATTTAAATTAATTGGAATGGTGTGACTAATTAATCTTGCTTATGAACGATTGAATGACATTGAATGCCTTAGATTATTTGATGTTTCTAATATGAAATGTTTTGTGATATGATTGGGTTGAACAGTGATAATGTGGTTATCTATCGAGATGAATTGCTATATAAAGTGACATCTTGTATTTAAAGTTTGTATTGTATTTGAATAACTTGGGTTAAGATGACATGGGACTCGAAGAGACCGGGGTCGGGTATTAGTAAATACCCGAAACCACTTCGATTTGAAATCTTCTTGTAACAACCCGGGGTTTTATAATTGTTGATTATCGTCGAATGACGATTTAATTTGTTTGACAATTGCAAATTGGAAATTTATTTGGGTTAAAATTCTTTTAAAATTGGTTTTAGAATTATATGGGCTTTATTATCTTGGCCCATGCTTCTACCATGTTATCAAAAGAGTGTTGTTTCCTTTCTTATTTTGTTCGACCCAATTTCCCCCTCTCTCGATTCATTCATTCGAACACAAACCCTAGAAAGAAAGCAATCGAACGAATAATGGCGGCTCGATTTCCTTCCCATTCGTCTTCGAAGCTAGGGCTTGTAGAAATCGAAGATGCCGACTGTTGGTAGCTCGATCGAATGGTGGACTCGTCCCTTGCTTCGCTCGATCTCGAGAGCGCTTGGCGTCGATTTCGATCTGGTCGATTCTCTTTGGCTTCGGCTCCTTAAATCTGCGTTCGTCGATAAGGTGAGTGAATTATTCACTCACATCTAGTTTTAATTCTTGTTTTGTTCGATTCGAATTTGCTATTCGTGACTTCTTTGGCTTGTTATGATTTTGCTGGTATAGATTCGTTCCGTGTCCCTTTTTATTCCAGTCAATTATTCACAGTACCGACTTCAGTCGCTTTGATTTTGTTCTGGCAATTGACTTTATGTTGACTTCGGCCATGGGGACTTGTGATGAGATGTTGTTTTCTACTTCGATATGGATTTTGAAATCACTATACTGTGACTGTAATCATATTTAACTTTAGCATTTATCTTGACTTGGTGTTTGGGACCTTTTGTGTGACTGGTACATCTTTTGATGATGGTTACGTGAGGTTATACGGTTGATTTCTTGTATGATCTCAGTATTACTTGGAACTGCAGTTGTTTTATTTCGTTGGACTGTGATGTTTTTAATTTATGTGGATATGGTCACTCGATGATCATAGTCATTCGATTTTGTTTTAATAATTAGGAAGATTTCTAACTTGGTTGCCACCTTGTTTTCCACTACTTGATGATTTTACCGAGATGATTGGCTTTAACTTGTATTTGGCCTTGCCACTGATATTAATAATTATGCTCTGTCCAGTTTTAGTTGGTCTTCGTGACAATTTCAGTTGGATTATGTAGTTTGGGTTTTTGATTTGTATTACTTGAACTATTTTGATCTTTAGTACTGTTTCATTTGAGATGGGTATGTATGTGTATGCATATATATATGTGCATACATGTATAATTGTATCTGTTTGACTTTGAATTTTCTTGACTTCGGCGCTGAGCATTTTTGTGTTCTTCCCTGACCTTCTGGTAGCTCTGGCTTTGATTTAACTTTATCATTTTCTTTGCAAACAATGGTCATCACCATTGCTTTGATATTGATGATGCTCTGTCCAGTTTTGGTTAGTCTGCATTTGGTATTGTTCTATTCTTTGAGGATGACTCGTTGTATTTAGTAGTTAGTATTCCACTTGAGCATTTGGAATTTTAGCATATCTCTGGTTGCATTCCTGGTGTCATTGATGCATTGCTGTACCATGTTCACTTGAGTATTGGTGCATTAGTCACTGATGTAATTTGGTTTGCAGTGCTTTGTGCATTCGTGTAGTCTGGTACAATTGCATTGGGTTTGTTCTTGGTTGTAACTGGACCAGAACTCATAGTCTTCATTGTATACACTTGTTCACTTGATTCATTGCTGTATTGTGTTCACGTGATTACTTGAGTTTACATATGTTAGTGATGTCTTACTCACTATTGCCTGGTCTGCATATATGAAGTGTTCACCTCTGATGGCACTGCCCAGTGTTGTTTTGAGACTATTTACCTCGTGATGGTATCACTTGTGTACTGTCAGGTCCAAATTACATTTGCACTGTCCAGTTCATGTGTCTTCGAGTTCTGTCCTCTGTTCTCTGAGACATTTAGTATAAGTGTACCTCACTGGCTCTTGCTTTACTTGGGTTCGAGTCATTTGATTTAGCTATCATGTATTTACATACATCAGTGATCATACATAAATATGTGTATGCAGTTGCACCATGGTATATTTCTTTTGTTCATTATATTCGGCTGGTTTGTGTTTCACTTGCATTATTGTAGTGGCGAGGCAGTACACGCGTGCGTGTACTGCAGCCCTAGCAAAAGTGACAGTTTTAATTGATACTTCGATTGTTGAATTGATTCGTTGGTTCAATTCAGTATTTTGAAGTGTATCCTGATTTGGTTTAAGCTGATGATTTTGTTGATATCTAATTATCTTTTAGATAATTAGATTATATGTTTTCTAATTATCGTATCGATAATTAGATCTTTGTTGTTTATGATGTTTTGTTGGCTGGGGTTTCACTTTGACTCTACAATTTTGATTGCTGTTAGTACTCACATGTCGTGATGATTTCACGTACTGTGTGGCGAGGCAGTGCACGCGTGCGTGTACTGCAGCCACACAGAAATTTGATGTGTTTGATCATTTTGAGATTTGCTGATTTGTTGATTTGTTGATTTACACTGTTTGGTGTTATATCTGCCGTTATCTGATTCTCTTATCGAGAAGTTGGATATACGAGATTTCTATGACTGTCGTCTATTGGATATTGATTATTATTGCTTCTGTGTATTAATAACTGAGTTTGAATTAGACTTTCCCGTGCATTATTTTCTTTTGAATTTAATACTCGGGTCAGACCCGAGTTATTTCAGGTTGTAGATTTCATGCTTTGAGTTGTTGTTTGAGCTATGAAGACTTTTCTTACCTTTTGAAGTGGTCTGTGTCTTTTTGTAGTAGTCAGTGTACAGATTTAGGTTGATATGTATTCATGTATATTAGTCGATAATGTACGTGTGTATATATAACTTTCAGAGTCGACAGTTGTAGTTGTATCATATGTATCGTGTCAACTATATTGTAACTAACATCAGTTATATATATATAAGAGACTTTTGTTTTATCTGTGTTCCGCATTTATATTATCTGTGTTATTATTATATCTAATGTCCTAAACTATTATGAACCATCGTAGTTTGTTTTATACTGATAATTGGGTATGTCGATGGGAGTAAACAAATAAGATGAAAAATGAAAAGTATATACCACTCCTATCGAGGTAACCAATATTAGCGTAAAGCCAACTACGGATGGCCGCTCCTATCCAGCCTTATTCTTCGTAATAATAGACAGTATTTCTTTTAATACTCTTTGTTATTATGAGCATAGAGGTGGGGCGTTACAGTTGATATCAGAGCTTGGGGTTTATGGACATAATATAAAACATAACTTGGATGGAACATGTGTTACAACTATCAGTCGATGTTTTATTTGTGCTTTGAGTCAAAACTAAAGTTTAAAATTTTGATGAAAGTTTTTAAATATCATTATTTAAAAATAAAGAGTAAATTTGTGTTCTGATGATTTGATTGATTTGAGTACTGTTTATCAGAGTGCGCAGCGGAAACAGTGAAGCTGTCTTCGCTGAGTACAACTGATAATCTATTTGATTTAAAAATTGAAATATGAAATTTAAAATTTCATTGGTTGTTTACATAGCTGTAATTATTTTGTTTCTTTGAGAATTTCGAATCCGAATTGAGGATTCGAAGAAATTACAGTTATGTGATTTTTGTTGAAATTTCCGCTGGCTTTCTTTTGTACTAATCATCTATCGATTAGATTTGGCTGTTTTGAATTGTCTTCATTGAAGATACATTCAAGTGATTTCTTTGTTTATATTGTAATGTGCGTGCAAATATGAATTGCACGTTACTGCATTAATTTTACGTTGAACCGATGCTTGGTTATGAAACGTATTTTGTTGCCGCTATTTTTATAACGGGATTTTTACATCGGTGCTAAATATTTGAAGCACGGTGTGTTGTAGGCCATTTTGATGAATGAAAATTCGCTGTTGTTACATGTTGATGTAAATTATTTGATGATATTTTGATGTTTAAAAATTACTGTCGCTTTGGCTTCAGTAACAGTCAAATTTTTAAAAGTGGATTTTCAAGCGGTTATTCTGCAATGTTGATTCTGAGATTCGTTTTACGATGTTCTGGAGAAGTACAATTTCCTTTTCGAAATTGTTACTAATATTGCAGCTTAAATCACGTGATTGGAAAATCATTTTAAAATGAAAATTGTTTTATAAATTTTTAACAGTTTGCGTTTTCAAAAGAATGAGGAAGCGACTTAAACGATTCAGCAAAATCGAGGATTATGACCCCTTTCTTTTACTGATTCGCTTAACTTTGGACTTGCCCTGTTGAGAATGTAAATTGTTATTTTTATAAAATAAATAAAATTGTTTTTAGAAATTTTACAGTTTGTGATTTCAAAAGAATGAGGAAGCGATTTAAACGTTTCAGCAAAATCGAGGATTATGACCCCTTTCTTTTACTGATTCGCTTAATTCCGAACTTGTTTGTTTGAGAATGTAAAGTGTATTTTTAAAAAATACACAATTTTGCACTTTCAAGGAAACGATGAAGAGATTTAAACGATTTAGCAAAAGTGCGGAGTATGGAACCACACTTTTACTATTTCGGTTAATTCCGGACTCGTTAATTGAAATATCTGCTGTTTTGATGATTTTGATGAATTTGCACTTTCAAGGAAACGGTGAAGAGAATCAAACGATTCAGTAAAACACGTGGTATGGGACATGTGCGTTTGCTATTTCGGTTAATTCCGGACTCGTTAATTGAAATATTTGATGATTTCGTGTGCTTTCGAGCCACTATGATGGACCTTCGGGTCATTTGTTGGACGCCAAAATTATGTTGAGTACTTGGTAGGCTTCGGCCATTTGTTGATGCACGTGCGGCGAATTAAAAACTCGCCATCTGATGGGATCGATCCAAGCTTTTATGTTGATTTTCTAGTCTTCTTAATTGATTTCTAGATATTTGTTGTTTCTAATTATCTGCAGGTAATTAGATATCTGATGTTATGAGATTTAATTATCGTATCGATAATTAAATATTTGTTGTTTCTAATTATCGCTTGTGATAATTAGATATTTGTTGATTCTGATTATCGTTTTTGATAATCGGATATTTGTTGTTTCTAATTATCGCTTGTGATAATTAGATATTTGTTGATTTTGATTATCGTTTGTGATAATCGAATACTTGTTGATTTGAGATTTAATTATCGCTTTTGATAATTAAATATTTGTTGATTTGAGATTTAATTATCGCTTTTGATAATTAAATATTTGCTGATTTGAGATTTAATTATCGCTTTTGATAATTAAATATTTGCTGATTTGTGATTTAATTATCGCTTTTGATAATTAAATATTTGCTGATTTGAGATTTAATTATCGCTTTTGATAATCAAATATTTGCTGATTTGAGATTTAATTATCGCTTTTGATAATTAAATATTTGCTGATTTGAGATTTAATTATCGCTTTTGATAATCAAATATTTGCTGATTTGAGATTTAATTATCGCTTTTGATAATTAAATATTTGCTGATTTGAGATTTAATTATCGCTTTTGATAATCAAATATTTGCTGATTTGAGATTTAATTATCGCTTTTGATAATTAAATATTTGCTGATTTGAGATTTAATTATCGCTTTTGATAATTAAATATTTGCTGATTTGAGATTTAATTATCGCTTTTGATAATTAAATATTTGCTGATTTGAGATTTAATTATCGCTTTTGATAATTAAATATTTGATGATTTGTGATTTAATTATCGCTTTTGATAATTAAATATTTGCTGATTTGAGATTTAATTATCTCTTTTGATAATTAAATATTTGCTGATTTGAGATTTGATTATCGTTTTTGATAATCGAATATTTGTTGAATTGAGATTTGATTATCGTTTGTGGTAATCGAATATTTGTTGATTTGAAATCTGATTATCGTTTTTAATAAGTGGATATTTGATGTTTCTGATTATCGTTTTTGGATAATTAGATATTTGTCGATTTGTTTTCTGAGTATCGTTTGGACAATTGAATGTTTGCTGATTTTATAGATATGAGATTTTCTAGTCTCTAATTAAGTCTAGATTATGTTGATTTTATTGAATTATTATTTTCTATCTATCTCTGTTGATAGTTAGAGTTTACTGATTATGGAATTTGTGCTTTCCAGTTAATTGTTGGATAACTGGATATTTGCAGTTTGCGATTTGTGATTGTGTTTCATAATTATCCTTGTTGATAGTTAGATTTTGTTGTTTTCTAATTATCGTATTGGTAATTAGATATTGCTGTTTTGAGATTTTCTGTATTTTAAATTATCTAGTTGATAATTGAAGATTGTTGATAATTGTATTTATCCAGTTTTGCTGTTTTCTGGTTATCTATTGATAATTGGGCTTTGTTGAGAATTTGTGAATTTCTTTTATGAAATTAAAAGATTTCTTTGGTGTTCATATTTTCGACTTTTATTTTCTAGCTTAACCAGTTTATGTTAGAAAAATAATTGTTGTTGACGACATAATTATGAAAATTGCGGGGACGCAATTTTTATAAGGAGGGGAGTCTGTAACAACCCGGGGTTTTATAATTGTTGATTATCGTCGAATGACGATTTAATTTGTTTGACAATTGCAAATTGGAAATTTATTTGGGTTAAAATTCTTTTAAAATTGGTTTAAGGATTATATGGGATTTATTATCTTGGCCCATGCTTCTACCATGTTATCAAAAGAGTGTCGTTTCCTTTCTTATTTTGTTCGACCCAATTTCCCCCTCTCTCGATTCATTCATTCGAACACAAACCCTAGAAAGAAAGCAATCGAACGAATAATGGCGGCTCGATTTCCTTCCCATTCGTCTTCGAAGCTAGGGCTTGTAGAAATCGAAGATGCTGACTGTTGGTAGCTCGATCGAATGGTGGACTCGTCCCTTGCTTCGCTCGATCTCGAGAGCGCTTGGCATCGATTTCGATCTGGTCGATTCTCTTTGGCTTCGGCTCCTTAAATCTGCGTTCGTCGATAAGGTGAGTGAATTATTCACTCACATCTAGTTTTAATTCTTGTTTTGTTCGATTCGAATTTGCTATTCGTGACTTCTTTGGCTTGTTATGATTTTGCTGGTATAGATTCGTTCCGTGTCTCTTTTTATTCCAGTCAATTATTCACAGTACCGACTTCAGTCGCTTTGATTTTGTTCTGGCAATTGACTTTATGTTGACTTCGGCCATGGGGACTTGTGATGAGATGTTGTTTTCTACTTCGATATGGATTTTGAAATCACTATACTGTGACTGTAATCATATTTAACTTTGGCATTTATCTTTACTTGGTGTTTGGGACCTTTTGTGTGACTGGTACATCTTTTGATGATGGTTACGTGAGGTCGTACGGTTGATTTCTTGTATGATCTCAGTATTACTTGGAACTGCAGTTGTTTGATTTTGTTGGACTGTGATGTTTTTAATTTATGTGGATATGGTCACTCGATGATCATAGTCATTCGATTTTGTTTTAATAATTGGGAAGATTTCTAACTTGGTTGTCACCTTGTTTTCCACTACTTGATGATTTTACCGAGATGATTGGCTTTAACTTGTATTTGGCCTTGCCACTGATATTAATAATTATGCTCTGTCCAGTTTTAGTTGGTCTTCGTGACAATTTCAGTTGGATTATGTAGTTTGGGTTTTTGATTTGTATTACTTGAACTATTTTGATCTTTAGTACTGTTTCATTTGAGATGGGTATGTATGTGTATGCATATATATATATATATGTGCATACATGTATAAGTGTATCTGTTTGACTTTGAATTTTCTTGACTTCGGCGCTGAGCATTTTTGTGTTCTTCCCTGACCTTCTGGTAGCTCTGGCTTTGATTTAACTTTATCATTTTCTTTGCAAACAATGGCCATCACCATTGCTTTGATATTGATGATGCTCTGTCCAGTTTTGGTTAGTCTGCATTTGGTATTGTTCTATTCTTTGAGGATGACTCATTGTATTTAGTAGTTAGTATTCCACTTGAGCATTTGGAATTTTAGCATATCTCTGGTTGCATTCCTGGTGTCATTGATGCATTGCTGTACCGTGTTCACTTGAGTATTGGTGCATTAGTCACTGATGTAATTTGGTTTGCAGTGCTTTGTGCATTCGTGTAGTCTGGTACAATTGCATTGGGTTTGTTCTTGGTTGTAACTGGACCAGAACTTGTAGTCTTCATTTTATACACTTGTTCACTTGATTCATTGCTGTATTGTGTTCACGTGATTACTTGAGTTTACATATGTTAGTGATGTCTTACTCACTATTGCATGGTCTGCATATATGAAGTGTTCACCTCTGATGGCACTGCCCAGTGTTGTTTTGAGACTATTTACCTCGTGATGGTATCACTTGTGTACTGTCAGGTTCAAATTACATTTGCATTGTCCAGTTCATGTGTCTTCGAGTTCTGTCCTCTGTTCTCTGAGACATTTAGTATAAGTGTACCTCACTGGCTCTTGCTTTACTTGGGTTCGAGTCATTTGATTTAGCTATCATGTATTTACATACATCAGTGATCATACATAAATATGTGTATGCAGTTGCACCATGGTATATTTCTTTTGTTCATTATATTCGGCTGGTTTGTGTTTCACTTGCATTATTGTAGTGGCGAGGCAATACACGCGTGCGTGTACTGCAGCCCTAGCAAAAGTGACAGTTTTAATTGATACTTCGATTGTTGAATTGATTCGTTGGTTCAATTCAGTATTTTGAAGTGTATCCTGATTTGGTTTAAGCTGATGATTTTGTTGATATCTAATTATCTTTTAGATAATTAGATTATATGTTTTCTAATTATCGTATCGATAATTAGATCTTTGTTGTTTACGATGTTTTGTTGGCTGGGGTTTCACTTTGACTCTACAATTTTGATTGCTGTTAGTACTCACATGTCGTGATGATTTCACGTACTGTGTGGCGAGGCAGTGCACGCGTGCGTGTACTGCAGCCACACAGAAATTTGATGTGTTTGATCATTTTGAGATTTGCTGATTTGTTGATTTGTTGATTTACACTGTTTGGTGTTATATCTGCCGTTATCTGATTCTCTTATCGAGAAGTTGGATATACGAGATTTCTGTGACTGTCGTCTATTGGATATTGATTATTATTGCTTCTGTGCATTAATAACTGAGTTTGAATTAGACTGACCCGTGTATTATTTTCTTTTGAATTTAATACTCGGGTCAGACCCGAGTTATTTCAGGTTGTAGGTTTCCTGCTTTGAGTTGCTGTTTGAGCTATGAAGACTTTTCTTACCTTTTGAAGTGGTCTGTGTCTTTTTGTAGTAGTCAGTGTACAAATTTAGGTTGATATGTATTCATGTATATTAGTCGATAATGTACGTGTGTATATATAACTTTCAGAGTCGACAGTTGTAGTTGTATCATATGTATCGTGTCAACTATATTGTAACTGACATTAGTTATATATATATATGAGACTTTTGTTTTATCTGTGTTCCACATTTATATTATCTGTGTTATTATTATATCTAATGTCCTAAACTATTATGAACCATCGTAGTTTGTTTTATACTGATAATTGGGTATGTCGATGGGAGTAAACAAATAAGATGAAAAATGAAAAGTATATACCACTCCTATCGAGGTAACCAATATTAGCGTAAGGCCAACTACGGATGGCCGCTCCTATCCAGCCTTATTCTTCGTAATAATAGACAATATTTCTTTTAATACTCTTTGTTATTATGAGCATAGAGGTGGGGCGTTACACTTCTATAATTCTTTATAGATTTGATATGTGTAATCAATAGGCTGGAATGAAATAATTTAAGTGAACTGGACCATTGAAACTAAGTAATGGTACTTAGGGGTTGATTAGTGAAATAAGTGTTGACTATAACCAGTTATGAACTCGTAGTAAGGTACGAGTTACCTAGGATTTCAATTATGTTTAAAGCTTAGTATTTCAAATTTGCATGGGTTTACTCACGCTGGTTTCCATCCTGACCCGGGTGTTACTTTGATGTAATGCTCGGGTCAGACCGACTATTACAGATTTTCAGGTAAGGACGTTCTGAAGCTCAGGTGATGAGCTGGATGGCAGGAACGTATGGAGTGTTTCCGCTATGATATATTGTTGTATATTTGGACATGTTGATTATATATGTCCAGTGTTTGTGTATATGTTGTAACTCTGATGTATTAAAGTGTAATTTAACTGATACAGTTTTTTTGTATAAATGATATTATATGATATTATATTTTGATCCGTTGTGAATGTGAGATTCTATGTCTTGTTTTCTGGTTTCTTCTTCTACCTATTTTCTTCTTTTCCTAACTATCTGGAATTTTCGGGATCGAAAATTCCGGGTCGTTACATCAAGAGTTCAAGATATCAAGATAAGTAAAGAGTCTAGATTTATGTTAAAAATTCATAAAAGCACTAAAACATTTATTCGGATTTTAATTGTGGAATGGAATCCACCTTCTCGCTTTAATAGTGGGATGGAACCCATGACCTCTTTAGTGGGATGGAACCCATGACCTTCTCTAGTGGAATGGAATCCACGAAATATTCAAAGTAATTTATTTTAACTATTTTTTCCAAAAACTGTCTTTTTAAAAAAACATCTCTTGTTTTTTTAAAACTATCTCTTGATTTTAATATATTAACTTTAAATCTCAAAAATATATTTTAAAGAAGTCGATACTTAGTTTTTAATATTACTTTTATAATATAGATTATATATTTTAAGATTACTTTCTAAAGCTCTTTTATAAGTTTAAACTATATTCAAAATGGTTTACAAAGTTTAGAAATTGTTTTGACAAGTTTTAGAATAGAAATCATTTTAAAGCAAAATCAATTTTCAAAAATAACATGGGTATGTCGAATCCCTATACCCCTCATGTCGACATGGTAGCCGTAGGTTTCAAATTTCAAATTTTCAAAAGAAGTGTCTAGTCGTCATAACCTTTCGCGAATAGACATGACCGTTGTTCTCCTATATATACCAGTTGTTTTCAATGAATATTAAGTTAGTTTTTCTTCATTTCTTCACTCCTTCTTCTTCACTCCTTCTTCTCCACTCAAATATTCTCTTATATTTCAAATGCTTTAACAAAATTCTGCCGAAACCTAAGTGAATCAAACTCGATCGTCTCTAGTTTGATTCTCTGCCACTCTTTCTCAAAGATCTTAGTGCTATTCAGAGTTATAGGATCATTTGTAATCAAAGATTGAAAGATCGAAGTATACCGAGTCTCTCTCTATCAAAGTGTGAGTGGGAACGGTGTGATTGTGGCCCGTAAATCAATTGGGTGTGATTGTGGCCCGTAAATCAATTAGGTGGTCTTGTAGCCTGGTTAAATCAAGAGAGTTTGGGCTAGACTCGGAGACAGGAGGGTGTATCTCGTGGCCTTGAAATCGAGGTTGTAATATTGACATTATATTAGAAAAGAAATCTGCACAAGAAATTGTGTGGGACTGGATGTAAGGTAACTCCGAACCAGTATAAAATTCCGGTGTGTTCTTTCCTTTACTGCTTTTATTTACTGTTTGCATCTGTGTCTGATTCTGTGATTGACTCTGTGTTTGTGAATTGCATCTGTTTGGGTTTAATTTGAAAGGATTTCAAAAAGATTCATAAAATTAATTAAACACTATTCACCCCTCCTCTAGTGTTAATTCATCCTTAAGATCCGTAATCAGCATTTCCAACAGAACGGTCGACCGCTAGGATTCGACCTGTCATTCCTAGATGTCGATCGGTGAGGTCCGAGCATATATTATTATTTATTTCCTTAGATTCCTTTTTAATTATTTTTAATTTGAAAACTTCAAATTCTTATAACTTTTCCGTTTGAACTCTGATCGTAATACTTTATACATAAAAGTTGCTCAGAAAATCGTCATGAACATAGTGGTGCACATTTCGAAGCCAAATTCTAACGTTTGCTCAAATTTCATTTTTGAGCCCCATTTAACTATTTATTAATCATCTGTAATTAAATTTTTTTTATTCTACGTGTCTTACATAGGCCAAACGAGGTAAAAGATATTTTATTCCTTTTATTGACCATTGTACAAGGTATTGTTATATGTATCTACTAAGAAACGAAGATGATCCAATTGAAATGTTTGAACAATACATAGCTGAACTTGAAAATAAATTTGATAAGAAGATTAATGTCTTACTGAGTGATTGAGGAGGTGAATATGAATTTCATTTAAGGAATCATGCATCCAACATGGTATAATATAGCAAACCATTACATCATATTCACCATAGCCTAACGAAATGGTCAGATCTAAGAATAGAACCCTAAAGGAAATGATGGACGCTTCGCTAATCCGTTTTGGTTTAATGATAATTGGGGTAAAAATATACTTTCACGCAATCACATCCTTAATAAGATTCCTCGTAAAAAAACATCTAAAGCTCCAAATGAACTTTGGAAAAAGAGACCGTCACCCTACAAATACTTAACGATGGAGCTGTCTTGCCAAAGTAGAGGTCCTAAGCCAAAAAGGATTAAAATTGGACCAACAAACAATGGACGGCATGTTTATTGGATATGTACAAAACATCACATATCTCATTTTGGTATACAAATTTAAAATTGGTGGTATTCATAAAAATACCATTATTGAGTCAAGAAATTCAATATTTCTTGAACACATCCAATGAACCTACTATTCGGAAGAGATTAAGAGAGGATAAAAAGTATTCAAACTGAATTGGATAATATAGAGCAAAACAAAGATAAAACCAACAAAATACAAGAGGATGATGCCGAGGAACCTAGAAGAAGAAAAAGGGAATGGAATTAAGCCGTTGGAATAGACTTTAAGACGTATATGGTTGAAGATGAACCATTGACATAAAATAAACTGTGTCCTCTCCTGGTGCTCCTTATTGGAAGGAAGCCGTAAACAATGAAATCGATCTTGTTTTACAAAATCATACATGGGAATAAGTCGGTTTGCCAAAAGGATGCAAAGCATTAGGCTACAAATTAATTTAAGAATAAACTAAAACTTGATGGTTCAATAAACAAATATAAAGCACGACTTGTTGTTTAAGGCCTTGAACAGAAAGAGGAGAGTTCTTAAAGATATACTCACCAGTAACAAAAATTAATTTGGTTGCTTATTGCATTCGCTTTCATACTAGATTTGGAAATACATCAAATGGATGTAAAAATAATGTTCTTAAATGGTGAACTAGAAGAAGAAGTATATATGCAATAACCTAAAGGTATTATGACACTAGGCAATGAGACATGATGTGCAAATTAGTAAAACACACTTTATGGTCTAAAATAAGCAATGAAAGAGCAAAAAAGGGTTGATAATATACTGTTATCAAATGGTTTTAAAAAACATGACAAATGTGTCTACTTCAAAAATATAAAACTTGGATAAGTCATTATTTGTGATGGCTTACTATAGTGGGAAATACCAAGGAAATTAAAAAATCTACAAAGGATATGTTGTCTTTCATATTCGACACCAAAGATTTTGGGATTACTGATGTGATCCTAAGAGTTAAGATCCATAGAACACGTCGAGGACATGTATCTTATATTGAGAAAATATTTGACAAGTTCAAATGGCATAACATAATTATTGCAAAAGCGCCAGTAGACTTAAACCAAAATTGGCTAAAAAATAGCGATGAAGGTATTTATCAACTTGAATATTCTCATATACTAGGTAGCATCATTTATGTCTTCCCTAGACTGATACAACATATGCTGTAAGTAAAATTAGTATGTTATGGGTAATCCTAGAAAAAACCACTAGAAAGCAATAATTATAGTATTGGGATACCTTAAGTACATGGAGAATTACAAATTACACTATTTTAAGTATCCATCTTTAGTAGAAGGATATCACGATGCAAACTAGAGAATTGGTTCAACTAGCACAAAATCCATAAGAGGTATGGTTATACACTAGAAAATGGAGTAGTTTCATGGAAATCTTCCAAAAACACTTATATCGGAAGGTCAACTACAGAATCATGATTTATCCCTTTAAATAAAGCTATTGAAGAAGTGGATTGTATCTAAAGTTTCTTAGAAGATATTCCAAACTAGGACAAACCCGTGCCTCTAAAAGCATACATAGTAATAGTAATTAGCTATTGGAAGAGCAAATAGAAAAATGCATAATGGTAAGTCTAGACATATCCATTATAGATACAAGACTACTATACAACTTCTCTCAATGTGGTTATCACTATCAGTTATACAAATCAAAATATGGATTCAATAAAAGTCTTACCTAGGTAGAATTTTCTAACCTTATAGATTGGAATAAGCTCATGGCTTACACAGTAGAAAAAATTCCTCAATGGAAACCTCACATAGCTGATTGGAGATCATAAGAGCTAGGTTCGAGGAGACAAATGAGTTCAAAATAAACTTCGTAGCATTGGCTAGTTATACTCTCAATTCCTATGATAAGGCGATGCAACCCTTGTTGAAGATTACGATAAACTTAGCTTTTAATGATGTCTATATTGTGGTTTAAAAGAACTAAGCGAGGTATTCACTATGCCACAAAGTGAATCAGACAATAGTGATCACACAACATAAGGTAGATTTTTTGTTTTCCCACTTTTTCACACATCACAAGAAATAACCATCTATTGTCTGAAGATGCCCTGAAATCTTTCATCTGTCGTCTGAATAGCCCGTGAAATCTCTATGAATATGCTTGTTATTCAGACAACATTTTATTTGTTGTCTGAATTAAGTTATCAAAAATTTTAGTTTTGGCTCCATCTTTCCCCCCTCAATTATTTCGTGGCTGCTCTTTTTATTTTGTTACCTCTCTGTATTCGTTATTTATTCCCTCTTCTTTTCATCTCTTTTTCCCCCGTCTCTCAGATTAGAGAATCAAGCGATGAAACCCTATTCACCCTTATTTACTGTATTTTGATTGCGTCGATTGATTGAACCCTAATCTTGCCCTAGCTCCTCTTCGTCGATTGACTGCATGCTTGATTCTCTGGATGAGGAACCTCTTTGGTAGCTTCTTTGTCGAGCAAGATTGATATGAAATTTTGTATGGACTCTCTGATTTTAGTTTTTGAATTTATGCTTTGTGCTGACTATTTGCCAATGATGATTTTGGGTGAAATTTATAGGGATTGAAACCCTATATTTTCAATTTGATATCTTGGTTTGAATATTTCTACTGACCAGTTCAATTTCACTTTGTGCTCGACTATCTGCAATGTTTTTCCTTGTTTTTCCTTTTAATTGAATTTGGTTTTGGTCATATCTTGTATTTTTGAAACTTGTTAAAACTTGCAATTTGGTTTAATTTGGTTTATGTTGAACTTTTGTTTGGTGCCTTGTATTTCTGTGAATGTTTGTGGCACTGCCTTATTTTAATTTATGGCACTGCCTTGTTTTAGGAAGTTAAGTTCGACTGGTTTTGCTTCCGACGGATTTTGTTTGAGTTTTCTGATAATTTCTAAAATGCTTTACCGCTTGCATAAACTTATGCACACTTGCACTTAAACTATGTACTTCATGATAGGCTGCACTGTGTATACATACATATATACATATGTATGTATATATGTGTCACACCATTTCTTGTTTTTCTATATAGCTATGTGTGAAGCTTTGATACATGTTTGATTGCCCATATTTGTTTATCTGTACTTGTACTCATGTGTGTTTCTTTATTTCTGGTTTGCTGGTCTTGCCTTGCACTTGCTATTCAATTTGTGACAAGCCAGTGCACTGTCTTAACAAGACAGTGCACAGCACTGCCTTGTCAAGGCAGTGCACACTAGTTTATACTTGTATGTACTTGTATGTGCTTGTATATAATTGTATGTACTTGTATATACTTGTATACACTTGTATATACTTGTATGTACTTTTATGTTCATCTGTACACTCGAGCTTGTATATTCTTTCTTCAGCACTTGTTGTTTTGCCTGAGCTTGTTTATGTGCACTTGTAAATACTTGCTCTGTGGTTTGTTCCAGTGCATTGTCCATCTTACACCTAAGTTGAATTGTTTACTACATATACATGTATGCATGATGCATATACATGTATGATTTGAACTTGCACTAGTGCACCTGAACACTTGCACTTAAATTGTTTACCACATATATATGTATATCCATGTTGTACATGAGCACTTGCACTTTTTTACTGCATATACATGTATACTTTGAACTATGCATGTATGGTTTAGTGTTTGGTTTAAAGCTCCAGTTCTCATTGTTTTCCTTATCTGTTTTGATGCTAATTTGTGGCACTACCTTATTCAATTTTTGGCACATGTTCAATTTAAGCCTTGTTTATATATGAGCTTGAACCATTTTGAGCTTGAAACAATTATTGAATTGCTTTGCCTGAGCTTGTTTGCTCCACTTTTCTCTATGGTTTGTTCCACTTTGCTCTTCTTGATTAAAACTGGGTTCAACCATGTTCATGCTTTGTCCAAGGCAGTGCATACTGGACTTATTTGTGCACTTATTTGTGGCCTATGAACTTGAGCCATTTCCTTATTTTGAACTGTGTTGCTGAACTGTGTTTATTTGTGCATTTATCTGTGGCCTATGGACTTATTTAAGGCAGTGCACACTGGACTTATTTTGATCTGTGTTCCTTCCTTTAGTCTGGTTTTCTGATTTGAGTTGCATTTCCTTGTGCACTTGAGCTTGTTTATGTGCACTATCTTGAATTCAGTTCTGAACCATTTTGAGTTTCTGAACCATTTTATGTGCATTTGCACTTATTGTTTTGCCTGAGCTTGTTTATATGCACTACCTTAAATCCTTGCCTAATTGTCTTGTTTTCATTTCCTAGATGTGCAAGTTTCATTTTCATTGTATATATATACATACATACATACATATGTATGTATACATATGTGTGAATGTTTTCAAATTCGATTGCTATGTGTGTGCACACTGTTGGTTGAATCCCTTGCGACCCGTTTTTACTTGTGTATGAGCCTGGTTTGTTTTGATTGTTTTGCTGTCTGGTTCAAGGTAGTGTTGAGATACTTTTGATTATTTTGTTGCCTGGTTTGTACTTGTATATATGTGCACCTGAGTTGAGCCTGACAAGGCTCGGGCTTAACCTTGTGCACATTGCACTATGTGGAGCCTTTGGGCTTGACCTTTGCAACAGTCCGTGAGATTTAATCGATGCTTGGCTTTGTGATATTCATAGTAATACTGTGCATATCATAAGTTGTCTGTGCACAATATATTTGTCCCTATCTAAAACATGAGGAGAAAACAAACCAATAAACTAAGGCAATATTCAAATTCAAATTCAATTTTATTTTTGCAATTTAGGTTTGTTTCCTTTTCCATTTTACTGCGTTGGTTATTTGTGAGGTATAGGAGATGGCTAGACACAAGCTGCTCAAGATCAACATCAAAAACAAACTCGAGTGAGTGTGAGTAAAAAAATGTTATATATGAGAGTGTAGAGAAATGTTGTATACATGAGAGTGATAGTGAAAGTTGTATTGTATTTGAAAATGTAAGTAGAGTGATAGTGAAAGTTGTGTTGTATTTGGATTTGATTTGAAGTAAAATATTTGTTTAAATAAAATTGTGATTCATTTATTTCATTTTGCAAATATTTATTTCATTATGTGAACAATTATTCATATCAGTCAATATTTATATGTTGTCTAATAGGAAATTCTAGAAATGATACTACAACATAAGACAACATATGGTTTTTTTCGTTATGTTAGTGCATATCAGATGACGGGGCATATCTATGGTCTGATGTGCAATGAGACGGCATAGGATTTAATGACAGATAGATATGCAATCAAACAACGGAGCATATCCGTCGTCCGATGCATTTTTTCCCATAATGATTGCGGGATACTCTTTATAAAATATCTACATAAGTACAAGGTGCTGCTTCAATGAGAATTATACGACCCAAATCTCATAAGTGCTCGAGAGACAAATATGGTGTTTATTCTAAAAACAAACACAAATAGAGTACCAAGGATGATTCAAAAGGTTGTTTTATATTGTCTAATGTTCAAACTTATAAAAAAGACAAAGTTTAAGGATGCATCAGTCTATTGATTTGCTAGTAAGTCCAACTGATAGTCACTAGGAAAGTTAAAGGCCCCAATCCACTTAAACTGAAGCAATAGCTTTTCACTACACAAAGAACAAAAATGGAAAACCCTACTTGGGGGGGTTGTTGGAGACATTGAAACTCAAACCCAATTTGAATGAGACATTTGCTTGCAAAGATTGATCAAATAATTTATTTAGTTCCTTATCGTGAAAATTAACACTATAAAGGTGTATATAAACTATAATGATTAACCTATATTGATTCCCATTGGCAATTACATAGAGAAACCAATAACGAGCTTAGAGGGTGGTGCAAAGCATCTCTCGTGCCTAGGTCTATGTCTTCATCTCGGATTCTTCATGATAGATTCGCCCAATTAATATACCCTCCGCTGAGGACAAACTTGCTTTCTTTAAGTCACCTTGCAGCTAACCATCTTGTGTCATCTTTTATTCTTCTGAATGTCCCCTGTAGAAATATTAAAAAATCTTCGGCTTGATTCAAAGGGAATGCTTGATAGTGGAGTGAGGAACGTAATAGTCGATAGACCTGTTTGTTTTTCCGGAGTACCAAAAGCGAGCATGACGTCATTATGAACATAAAGACCTAAGGCCCTAGAAAGAGACTGGCCCAACTTAAATGAGATATGATAGCTTCCTTATGGTCTAACATTCTTGCCAATACATTATCCTCATTCTGCTTCGGATTATAATCTCTAATGAAGAATATAGCTCCATGAGCAACCTGTCATTATGAACCCTGCGATGTATTGGTGATGAGTATATAATGCAGCTTGAGTAGTAAAGTCTTGTGCTATGAATGCATAAGCAGGTAAAGAGTACATGTGTTGAACTACTAAATAAGTAATAACCCGCTAGAGCAAGGCCTAATTGAAAATGAATCGAATTGTTGATTGTATCATAAAGAGGTTGGCGTTATGCCCACGTCCTAATCGACCCCCCGGAGGAGTATGTGCTTCTAAAAGATCTTTGATACTATGTCCAATTCCAAAGTGAGTTCTATACATATTACCAGCAACGAGAAAAATAAATGCAATAGCTAAATGGTGATGAGCCATATCGGTCAACCATAAACTTTTCGTTTGTGGATGGAATCCCCCAAGAAGGGTTAGAATGGCAGTTCCCGCTCCTTGGGAGGTACCAAATAAATGACAACTGGAATCAGGGTTTTGGGCATAAAGATTCCACTGACCCGTAAGAAGTGGTTCCAACCCGGGTAATACGTCTAAGAAATTATTCCATCTTACGTACTCTCCCTTAGATCCGGGAATAGCGACATGAACTAAATGTCCTGTCCAAGCCAAGGAGCTACTCTAAAAAGTCCTGAAAAATGATGATTGAGACGAGATTCGGTATTTTTGAACCAGGAAACGCTCGGTTTCGGGTTGTAGGTGTAACCAACTTGCTATTAAGGATATAGCAGAAAGAAATAATAATAAAAAACTTTGGTATAAAGATCTTCGTTAGTGCGTAATCCGGTTGCCACTGAGAAAGACCGGAATAAGCGATATTTACTGGGCCGGTAGCACCTCCTCGAGTAAAGGAACCACTTCTTAGGCCGGTTGACCAAAATGAGGATCCCAAATTGCATGAGCAATAGGTCTTACATGTAAAAGGTCCTGTATCCATGACTCAAAATTTCCTTGCCAAGCTACATGAAACAGATTTCCGGACGTCCCAAGAAAAATTCTTGCTAACTGTCCAAAGTGAGAAGCAAAAATATTCTGATAAAGACGTTCCTCAGTAATATCATCATGACTCTCAAAGTCATGTGCGACCAAACCAAATACGACGAGTAGTGGGGTCCTAAGCTAAACCTTGGAAATATTAATGCAATAATGCCTTTCAAATCCTCCTAGCCATTATCCTACTGCAATAATTCTTGCTAAGAAGAACGCCCATGTTGTGGCAATTCCAGAAGGTAATGCGTTACTCCTACAGCACGTCCTTGTACAATGCTCAAGGCTCTAGGCTGAGTAGCAGGAGCCGAAGGCCTTATAGCTTAAGGGTACAACACCAATACCCACTCGATTGGACAAAAGGGTTGACATCCACGAGGCAATTCAAGTAAACAACAGGGTTGACCACTCAGGGATAGACTTGGTTCCTCAGTGACTCAAAAATGCACCACTTCCGGTCTTCGTCAAGCTAAATAGGCAGGCACTGATCAATATACTGGATTGTTTCATAGAAACAGGAATAGTTCATTAAACTGGCGATACTGGTAATATACTGGGGCGCTAACCGTGATTTAGTTGCTTGGCTTGTTGGAACCACCTCTATAAGAGATAGATGCGGAGTCTGGCTTATGCTGGACGGAACTCCTAGATGTTCGCTATCACCTAACCAGTGGAGGAGTTCCTGAGGTTAAGAGACTAGCTTCATAGGGCAAGGCTCCATCTTCAGTGCCCTCGTAACTAACGAAAAAGTGATGGCCTACGAAGTGATTGATCAACAACTCCCCTTGATTGATTAGGTACCTTAACTCATATAAGCACCTCAATAACAGCATTTAGGGAATAAGAAAGCCAGAACAATAAGCAGCAGGAAGGGAGACCCTAGACAGATTGACTCTTGTTCTAAGATCCTTAGCAAACTTCGACGTTATTTCGTAGATTGGACTTATCTATTCAATTGGGTCCAGTATATTAATTGGCCATCTAGGTAGATAAATTAGGTAGCTGTTGAACTGGTTGCTCGACCCTCTCTTTATTATAGGTAGTTTGACCCCCAGTTTATTAATTGCGCCTCTGGAACTCTGTATTTCGTGCCTTGAACAAAGTGAACAAGCGAACTGTAGAGTTGGCCTCTCTTTCAGTAACTAGAAAAGTGGGAAACACCACATTGCTATAGGCTTTTATCACGCTTAGGCCAGGTCCTTTGACGTGGTATCCAGACTTCCTCGCAAACAGCCTATCAATCCGCACAAGTACGGGGTAGCTCGAGAGCGAAGTTCGTATATGCGATGTGTGCAAATGAACGTTTAAGGCATCTTGTTGACGCACTTACCACTTTGTAATTGGATGGTATGGGTTAAGCAAGCCTACATTTTTTTCTTTTGGTCTTCCTATAATGGTTGCTAATTAATAGACATTTTTATTTATTTCAAAATTTTCCAAACGGTCATATTATTCATTGAAAGGATTGCAACATCGTCAAACAAATATGACTTTAATTCAAAAGGGTCCTAGAAAATCTTCTAAATAAGCTACTAAGGAAAGAAGGGAACAACATTAAAAAAATTGAAACCAACATTCCAAATAATAATCTCCCCATTTTCTCTCACCGTAGTTCTAAGTGCATCATCTTTGGAGTTTGTTGATATTCTGCAACTAGAAGCACTGCATTACAGAGATTGGTCTGTTTTATATTGGGATAAAGTTGCTCGATCACATTCAATGTCATAGAGGAAGCAACATCATTTTAAGGAAACAGTGCACTACACAAGACTTAGACATTATCGATTTCATCTTCTTCATAATTTGAAACACATATTTGTGTGATTATTTTAGCCAATTTAGTATCTGTAGTATAATTTCAAATTTGAAGAAGATTGGTTATAGAAACCTATGTCGAGACCATACTTAGTTAATTAAGAAACCAGTATGTGATGTACAAGATTTTAATCAAAACCGACAATGCACCTATCGTGGTTTCAATTTAAACGTAGTATGTCCTATAATTAATTCATAGGTTAACCAATTCTAATCCTAGCATTTTTTGTTAGGGATGCCTTGCATACATTATAAGATGGAGAAACAACTATCGATGTAATAGTCAAACATTGCGAATTACCTTGGAGATATGATGTATAAATATGAGTTAGTTTACATGTAGCATTAGAGATTCCTTTTATTATGGCAATGTTTGTCAGCTCGTATGCATATGCCACAAGCCGATGGAAAATAAAAGTTTGGTCTGGTTGTTGAAAATCCACATAGTATGAGAACAGACGGTAACAAATATACCATTCAAACACATAACATTATAGGTTTTTTGTTATGATAATGTTTGTCAACTCATATGCATACGTCACAAGCTTATGAAAGATGGAGAAGCTTAGTCTGGTAGTTGAAACTAAATAGGTTTTTCATCTAGTATTGAATTAAAAGTCGAGAAACCAATATAGGATCGTACTTTTTTATCATTAACCAAGTACTGAACACACTTGATTTCAACTGAAACCATGCCCCACACACACACCTAGTTTTCATTAAAAACTTACAACTAACCATGGTCCCAACACTGTGATGCAATCCAACTTACATGCTTAAGTTTGATTAATCCATGTTTAAAACTGACCAAATAATAATTATGTACATAAATTCAATGAAATTGAAATGAAATTATTTGTGAACTATGAATGAATGAAAGGAATGTAACTTTGACTAGAATGTAAATATGAATAAATATAGGTGTACGCGTTAAAATTAGCAAAGGGTAGTTTTTAGTATGAGTTGGTCATGAAAGAAGAAAGATGAGGTTTTTTCTTTAGCTAAATTTGAGGGGTGTCAATCGTAATTTGAGATGTTTAGATAGCATGAACCTATTAAAAAGTTAATATAGGAATGTCAAAATGCTGTTGAAAATGATATGTGTGAATTTGAATAAGGGAAATGTTAAGATGGTTACTTATTAAGGTTTCTCCTTATCCTTTATACCATTATTCAACGTAAGCAATTAACTTTAAATATGCTTTTTATCTAATTAATTTTGTCTTTTCCTTTGTAAGACTACGTTAACATATGCCTAATGGTAGTATACTTAAATAACCTTTTTAATAATTAGGGTCTAAGACAAAATTATTCAAATCCACAAATCTGAATTCTTCAGTGTCATTTCATTAAGATTTTGTCATAACCATTTATAGAAATATTCATTTTACATGTAATTTTATCATTTTATATTTGTATACTTTAAAACATGACATATTTCCCAAGAATGATCAAAATGAAAGTTTGTTTTCGACATAACAAAAAACGACAGCTAGGGTTTTAGAGGTGTCCTCAAAACCAAGATAATATATCTCCTTCTGAAGATGATGTTCGTGATAGGAATCCCCAGGATAACCCTTAGGCGATAGAAATCCTCCAGTTATCCCCAAGCGATGGTTTTATTGAAATAATTTAAAGGACACTGAAATTCAAACATAGCGTGACAACCCTCTTCTCGAACCCAAATTGGATGTCGAACCAACATCGATACCCAAGAACCGAATGGACGAGTCGTTGGGGTGAGTTAAAATATGAACTAATATCAGATACAGTCACACACACATTTCTAACTATTTACTTTCAAAATCTCACAACAAAAGAAAAGAAAATAAAATAAAATAAAATACATGAATAATTACCATAGTTACATCACCATGTTTACACTGTCAAATACACATGACTGAATAATATAAATACAACTCAATCTATATACATAGTCAAATCCAGGTCACAACACTTATGTACATCATATACAACATATATAAAAATAAATCTCTACTCTGATACCAACTCATCTTCAAACTCCATCAACATAATATATATAAGAGGAAAATAGGAAGTGCTCGGACTTAAGTCTAGTGAGTGAACCATACACTACTCTATATATGCCAAAAAAATAGTACTATACCAGATGTGAGTCTATCGTTGGGTCACCTTATGTTCTTTTGTTACATCACGCCTAACTATCGTACACATCTAGTCGTACTGCATCATCTCTAATCTCTATATGGACTCACTTCCGTAGACTAGCCTCATTCCCTACCGGGTCGCATGTTCCCATCATTACGTAAATCACGTATAAGACTCGCTTCCATGGACCGTCAAAAGCCTATAGAAAAGCCTGTTGCCTTGTGCTAATTGGACTCACGCCCTGGTCCACCCATAGCCTACAGGGTCTCTTAACATCCACCTGGCCCGCTAGAGCACTATAGGGGAGCAACGTAATGCCTGGATTACCTACTTGTGTCACAAGTCCGCATTCGCAACTGTATCTGTATAAGTATCCATATATGTATCTGTATCCATATCCATATCCACATTCATATCTATATCCATTTCCATGCCCCATGACATCTACTTTTACCACAGACTCATTAACTTTTCATGTAACATCCCACTATTTGGACTTGAATACTTCAAAACAGTGGATTGTCAAGAAATTTGGAGCAAATAAAATCAAACACAGAATCACAGACACAGAATATCAGAATAACTCGCAGCGGAAATAAAATACCATAGTAGTTCATGAAGCTACTATATACAACTCTCAAAACATATACAAAATCTCATAGTCAAAATAAATATAATAGAAGTCAGGATACATAAATCAATAATACAGAGACAATGCTGAATAGGAAATAACTGGAATAGAAGTCGATGAACCGATAGACAAAAAAAATCTCCAACAGGTCTCTAGCTCCAGAAGGTGAATCCAAAGCTATGATTCTCAGGCTGACCCGAGCGTAAAGTAAAACACAAACACTCGAGTCAGGACATACATACTTATACAATGTAAACCAACTCAAGTGAACTATAAAAGCAATACACAATAACTTAAAGGATGCTTGGGATCGCCCATCCTTTAAGGATCAGTCAAACCATAAACCGAGCAGTAATAAACACTATCATAGAAATATCCATATTAAAGTAAGTCAATGCAAATAACAGTGTTAATGTGACTAGGGTAGCGCAGAGCTGCAGTAATCGCTCACCTCTAGCCACACTCTCAAATTAAAGGTGTGCATCCAAATTGAATCACAAGGAAATAACATAACATACAGAGAAGTGTACCCGTGGTTACAGATTTCAGTATGGTTTAAAATTCTGAATTAAAATCATTCATTTAAACCATTTAAAAGTAGGGTCATAATACCTTTAAATCAAATATTCAATTCCCAAGAATTTAGCCTTTTCTGAGTTCATTTATTCACTTAAATACATTAAAACATAAAAATTCCAGCTTTCACAGCATTTAGAAAGTGTTGCGGTAAGTTATATTTGAAACCAATTCAATTCAGCAAAGACAGCATTTATAACTGCTATAATAGTTCAGTTTTAGTGGAAAATAGTTCAATTCAGAAAAGACAGCATTTACAAAACTGCTGTAATAGTTCAGAGTTCAATTTAAAGATTTTAGTTCAATTCAGCAAAGACAGCACTTGCAAAGTGCTGTGATAGCCCTTAGTTAGATTTTAGCCTTTTAGTTCACTTCTGCAACTACAGCACTTACAAAGTGCTGCAGATTCATTTAGTTCAGATTTTAGTTCATTTCAGAAACGATAGCATTTCTGAAGTGCTACTAAAAGAATTTCCAAATTTACAATAGAATTTCAACAACAATTAAACTTCAATTTAAACCATTTTAACTTATAAAATTTCATATTTTTCACTTTAAAAATGGTCATTTAATTACCCTTTAATTTAAATTTTTATAAAGGAAAATTTTAAATAATTATCAAATTTTCAACAATTCATTTATTAAATTCAAGTGTACAAATTTCCTATTCTTTACATTTTCTTCTTTACACTTAAATTAAATTTCAATTTCATAAATTAAACTCAATTCCCATTTTTATTTTCTTAACTTAAATTTTATTTTTAAACCAAAATTTCACATTTCCAAGTCAAGTTATATTTCAAATTTCACTTTAAAGCATTCATTCATTAAACCTTTTGTATTCATAGAAAAATCAATAACACTTTAATAAATCATTTTAAATTCAAATTTAATCAAAATGTCATAATTTACATTTTTGAAATACTTAAAAATATCCAGAGAAATATATAAAATAACCACGGGTCTGTATATTATTTTCTAACCTAAGACAAGTGATACGGATAATATATCATTTCAATCCGTAATTTACAAAACAAAAATCAGGGTTTTATCATTTCAAACCCGCAATCCCAAGTTAATAACAATAAATAAAAATCGCTCAGGCCTATCATTTCAGCCCATAACGATTTTTCCCTATTCTAAAGTCCGTTCGGGTATGTATCATTTCAACCCATAGTGAATCTAATCTACAGGGAACTTGCAAGGTGATAAACATATATAAATGAACAGTTTAACAACATATATCAGTAACAGATGAGATGACAGGTAAATAAACAGGGTTAACATCATATAATTAATAATCACAGGCAGGTATAACATGACATAATAGTTTACACATTCACTTGTTGTAAATTCACATTTGCATAAGTATAAATGTCAGGTGAGATTACTCACCTTTTTACGCTGAAGTTTTGCAAAACAAACACACAAACAAAAATCCGGAAAGCACGAAAGCACGACTTGATTTGGATGGAGAGAGATCCAAGATGTAAATCTTGTATTCACAGAATAAACAAAACAAAATATGAATATAATTACAATACCAAAGTTTAGATTGAAACAAATCGAAACTAGGCTAGACAAATACATCACCTAGCTTTCCCATCAAATTTGCTTGACCTTTACCCACATAGGCTCGGCCACAAGGCTATTTTGGTTCAGCCACTTGCTAAAGGTCAGGTTGGATCTGAAATACATGGTTAAGTCAAGCATACAAATGGTCTTGGAAGTTACAAAGGGTGGAGGTGCAAAAGGCAAGGCAAAAGGGGTTTGGATTTGCAACATTTGGCTCAGCCATAATCACACTTGGCTCGGCCAGGGCTAGTTCAGGTCTGGACAGTAGTTAGGTGGGTGGTCAGAGGTCATGTCATGGTAGTGGTGGAGGTCAAGGAGGTGGTCGTGGCAAGGAATGAAGGTGGATGGCACATAGGAGCTCGACTAGGCAATATTTGGTGGAGTTGGGCATTGTTTTGTGGATTCTGCAACATGAGATGGTCAAGGCAACTTCAGGTCAGAGGAGGGGGTTGATTTGGCCGTGGATGAAGTGGGAAAGAAGGGATGGTGGTGGTCGGTGAAGATGTGGAGGTGTATGGCCGAACTAAGCAAGAAGAAGCAAGGCAAAAATCAAGGCAAAACAATGCAAAAAAATGAATAAAAGAGTAGAGAAAAGAGAAACCATTACCAATCTTTTTCAGATCTGAGTTTGGTCGAAAATTTGGGATGTTGAGAAGCTTTTTCACGTGAAAAATGAATAAAAACTCATGGCTAATCAATAGAAAAGGAACGGCCAAAAATATGAAAAGGCAAGAACGTGAAAAGTCAAATGTTTAAAGCTTTAGTCTCTTCAAATTTCCAATATCTTTTATACAAAATAAATAAAATAAAACTCAGTAAATAAAATAAAAACAAACTGAAATAAAGTGAAGAAAAGAAAAAAAATTAGGAAAAATAGGAAAATAAATAAAGAAAATAGCTTATTATATTGAAACTAGCTTTAAAAATTGCGAACAAAATACAGTTGACATTAGAAAATTTCAATAGCACTTTTAAAAATGTTTTAAAACTAAAATATATACATAACACGTTATTTTACCCATGAAACATGAATTAGATCATTACATGACCTGTAACAACCCGGTTTTTCGCGTCAGTATAAATGACGATTAAGTCATTGTTAATTGCTAATGTAGATTTTAATCGAGTCGGAATCCTTTTTGTAAAAGTTTGTTATCGTCACTAGACGATTGAAATTGATAACAAATTTCTATCAGCAGTTTTAATCATATTGAAATACTTTTTAGGCTGTAAAATTCTTTAAGATGTTGAGTTAAATGTTGTTGGGCTTTAAAGAAAAGCTAGCCCTTTGTTCTTTTGACTGCCGTGATAACCTTGTAAACCGTCCCTCTTTATTTTATTCTCATTCCAAACCCTAAACGAAACAAATCAAACGAGTGAAAATGGTGGCTCCGCGGCTTCGCTCTGTTCGATCTCGTCCCCCTTTGTTTCTATTGTTTACTTCGGCCCGATTCAATTTTGGCTTGTGAAAATGGTGGCTCCTCTAGAATTAGGGCTTCGGCCTCGTCGCTTCCAAAAATTAGGGCTTGTCAATGATCGAAGTTGATGGCCTGGCGATCGATGATTCCTCGCTCGCTCACGGCTACCTCAGGCTAAGTTAGTTCGTTCCTCTGTGATTTGTACTTTGGCTCTTCGTTCTGAAAATTGGGGCTTCCGTGAATTCGAAGATGGCTGCTCGATTCTTCGATCGCCCCGGCTTCGTCTCGGAGCTGCTCGTCTCTGCTACGTAAACAAGGTGAGTGTCTTCCACTCACATCTAATTCGACTTTTAAACGATTTCTGATTTGTTCAAGTTTTGTTTACTTGAATTTGTTCGAATTCGTATATTTTTGTGACTTTGGGTTTCACTATTTGGATTGGTGAATTTCTAATGATTTCGGGGTTGACTTCGGTTTTGTGAAACTATAGACTGTTGCTTCATCATGTATACATCTGCGCTGCATTTCATTGATTTTCAAGTTTTCTTTGGTTATGTTTTTCACATCTTTTCTTCCTGAGCCTTTACACTGCGACTTCACACAGAGATTTTGAGGCAGCACTTGAGTGATAGTATATAGATATTTTTATGCTTAAGTAGAAGTTCCAACTACGTCCTTACTGCAGTATACGATGCACACGTTCCCTGACCTGTGCCGTATAAACTTCATTTCATAATTCAAATTGCTTTGCTAAATTGCACAAAACATAGTTGAGTAAGTGTCAAACTTCTTGCCTCTGTTATATTTCACAGTGGAAATTATAGGCAGTATGAAATTTCGAAAAGTGTTTATTGACAGTTGCGTTTGAAAATACTTTGTAAATTAAAAAGGTGAAAATGTGTGGCCTGTAGTTTCAATGCCTGCATGTGTCCTATTACATACGTGTGAAGCATTTTGCAAAGTTGAAGTGTTTTATCTCCTAGCTGCATGCGTATGTATGTATTTTGCAATATCAAAATGTTGCTCCTAGTTGCATGCATGGCTTAACATGGGTTCAGGTATGTGTAAGTTAAACAGAGGGGTAGTCATGTGATATGCGTGAGTTATTCTCACATCTAAATTAAGTCATCAAGTCTCTGCATTTATTTTGAAGTGTGGGTTTTCTTTTGATATTCACTTGCTCATGTGCATTTTGATTCATGTAGATGATTCTGCATTTTGTAGCTACTGCAGTACATTGGTTTAGGTTGCTGTGTTCATCACTGTTACATTGTAGTATGCAGTTTAGTTGGCTGATGGGTTGGTTTCACTTGAGTCCGGTTCCATGCTTTGTGTACTTTGATAGTTACACTTTATGTCCCTTAGCTTGAGTCTTTGGCTTCACTGTGCATATATAGGCTTGTCTGCATTATGGTCCACTAGCCTTTGTTTTCACTGGTGCATCCTTGTTCACTGGTACATTAGCTTTGTGTGCTTCATCTCTTACCTGATGCACTTGCATTGCTGTTGGGTTGCTTTGGGATTGATCTTGATTAGTTTGTGACTTTGGCATTTGTACAGTTGCACTATAGACTTGCTCATGTAGACTTGAACATTGTGTTTTAGAGTAGCATTCCTGTATATGCTTCTAGTCATTGTAGCTGGTCTACCTGAAATCATATAGTTTTGAAGGAGATCATATTTGTCTGCACTTGTATTGTTTTTGTAGTTTCACTGTGTTGATGATGCTTTGACCGTTGAACTTGGTTGATCATCTGCACACTTGGTCTTGAAGTCCGGTGTACTTGATATATGCCCTTTTCCTTGTTTACTCAAGTCTGCATTAATCTCTGGTACGATGTTGCATTTGTTTTGATCTTTGATTTCTGGCATTGGCTTCTTGATGCAGTCTTCATTGATATTGTTAACTTGGGTATGACGTTGGCACTGGTTCGTGACTATGTGCAGTTGGTTGAGTCTTTGATATTGGTATGGAGTACATTGCCTGAGTCACTTGTATCTGCTGTTACTTGTTGTTCGATCTATTTGACTTCGACTTTGGTTATGATGCTTGCATTCATCTTGCAGGCTGGTTCATTGTTTTAATTATTCCTCTGTTGCCTTATCCTTGGTACACTGTCCAGTTCATGTTGTTGGCATTGATTTGTGTCAATTAATTCACTTCCACTCGAGTCTGTGCCTTTCTGCTCGAATCTGATACATTGCATTAATGCTTTGTATCCAATTGCATTTGGTCATCGTGCTTCACTGGTGACCTTATTTTGTTTAGAGTTGTTTGTAGAGGCGAGGCAGTACACGCGTGCGTGTACTGCAGCCCTAGTAGGATTGACAGATTTGGTTGATATTTCGATTGTTAAATTATTTCATTGGTTCAATTCAATATTTTGAAGTTGTATTTGAAATGGTTCACTTCGATTTGAGTTGTATCCGTTGGCTTTTGGATTCATTGATCTTCTGAGTATTTCATAGACTGTATTGGCGAGGCAGTACATGTTAGCGTGTACTGCAGCCAATCAGCATCGTTGTTTTTAAATTGACATTTCAATTGTTTAAATTGATTTGGATTGCTGATTTGTTGTTTAACACTGTTCAGTGTTATATCTGATGTTATTCGATTCTTTTATCGAGGAGTCGGATATACGAGATTTCTGTGACTGTCGTCTATTTGATGTTGATTACTATTGCTTCTATGCACTAATAACTGAGTTTGAATTAGACTGACCCGTGTATTATTTTCTTTTGAATGTAATACTCGGGTCAGACCCGAGTTATTTCAGGTTGTAGATTTTCTTCTTTGAGTTGCTGTTCAGGATATGAAGACTTTTCACATCTTCTGAAGTTGTCAGTGTCATTTTGTAGTAGTCGTGTCATTGTATAGAACGATATGTATTCATGTATATTAGTTGATAATGTACTTGTATATATAACTTCTAGAGTCGACAGTTGTAGTTGTATCATATGTATCGTGTCAACTATATTGTAACTGACATCGGTTATATATATATGAGATTTTTGTTATTCTGTGTTCCGCATTTATATTATCTGTGTTATTGTTATATCTAATGTCCTAAACTATTATGAACTATCGTAGTTTGTTTTATACTGATAATTGGATATGTCGATGGGAGTAAATAAATAATAGATGAAAAATAAAAAGTATATACCACTTCTATCGAGATAACCAATATTAGTGTAAGGCCAATTACGGATGGTCGCTCCTATCCAGCCTTATTCTTCGTAATAATAGACAGTATTTCTTTTAATACTCTTTGTTATTATGAGCATAGAGGTGGGGCGTTACAGTTGGTATCAGAGCTTGGGGTTTATGGACATAAAATAAAACATAACTTGGATGGAACATATGTTACAACTATTAGTCGATGTTTTATTGTGATTTGAGTCAAAACTAAAGTTTTGAAATTTTGATGCAAGTTTTTAAATATCATTATTTAAAAATAAAAAGTGAAACTGTGTTTTGTTGATTTGATTGAATAGCGTTCTATTTATCAGAGTGCGCAGCGGAAACAGTGAAACTGTCTTCGCTGAGTACAACTGACAATCTTTTGATTCAATAAATCAAAATACGAAATTGATATGAATTTCATTTGTTGTTTACATAGCTGTAATTATTTTATTTCTTTGAGAACTTCGAATCCGAATTGAGGATTCGAAGAAATTGCAGATATGTGATTTTTGTTGAAATTTCCGCTGGCTTTCTTTTGTACTAATCATCTATTGATTAGATTTTTGCTGTTTTAAATTATCTTCATTGAAGATACATTTAAATGATTCTTTGTCCATTTTGTAGTACGTGCAAAAATTTAAATTGCACGTTATTGCATTTATTTTACGTTGAACCGATGCTTGGTTATGAAACGTATTTTGTTGCCGTTATTTTTACAACGGAATTTTACACCAATGCTATATTTTGAAGTACGGTGTTTTATGGCATTTTGATGAATGAAAATTCTCTGATATTACATTTTGATGTAAATTGTTTTGATGTGATTTTGACGTTTTAAAATTACTGTCGCTTTGGCTTCAGTAACAATCAAATTTTTAAAAGTAGATTTTCAAGCGGTTATTCCGCAATGCTGATGTGTAACCGTTTTTACGGTATTTTGAGAAGTACAATTTCCTTATCGAAATTGTTACTGATTTGCTGTTTTAATCACGTGATTGGAAAATCGTTTTAAAATGAAAATTGTTTTATAAAATTTTAGCAGTTTGCGTTTTCAAAAGAATGAGAAAGCGACTTAAACGATTCAGCAAAATCGAGGATTATGACCCCTTTCTTTTACTGTTTCGCTTAACTCCGGACTTGTCCAGTTGAGAATGTGAATTGTTATTTTTACAAAAAAAAAAAATTGTTTTCAGAAATTTTAACAGTTTGCGCTTTCAAAAGAATGAGGAAGCGATTTAAACGTTTCAGCAAAATCGAGGACTATGACCCCTTTCTTTTACTGATTCGCTTAATTCCGGACTTGTCCGTTTGAGAATGTAAAGTGTATTTTTACAGAATACACAATTTTGCACTTTCAAGGAAACGATGAAGAGATTTAAACGATTTAGCAAAAGTGCGGAGTATGGAACCACACTTTTACTATTTTGGTTAATTCCGGACTCGTTAATTGAATATCTGTTGTTTTAATGATTTTGATGAATATTGCACTTTCAAGGAAACGATGAAGAGAATTAAACGATTTAGTAAAACACGTGGTATGGGACATGTGCGTTTGCTATTTCGGTTAATTCCGGACTCGTTAATTGAAATATTTGATGATTTCGCGTGCTTTCGAGCCACTATGTTGGACCTTCGGGTCATTTGTTGGACCTTCGGGTCATTTGTTGGGCTTTCGGGCCACTCTGCGGGCCTTCGGGTCAAATACCAGTACTAGACCTTCGGGTTACTCTGCGGACCTTCGGGTCAATCTGATGGGCGCCAAAATTATGTTGAGTACTTGGTAGGCTTCGGCCATTTGTTGATGCACGTGCGGCGAATTAAAAACTCGCCATCTGATGGGATCGATCCAAGCTTTTATGTTGATTTTCTAGTCTTCTTAACTGATTTCTAGATATTTGTTGTTTCTAATTATCTGCAGGTAATTAGATATTTGATGTTATGAGATTTAATTATCGTATCGATAATTAAATATTTGAGATCCTGATTATCGTTTTTGATAATCGGATATTTGTTGTTTCTAATTATCGCTTGTGATAATTAGATATTTGTTGATATGAGTTCTGATTATCGTTTTTGATAATCAGATAATTGTTTATTCGAATTATCACTTTAAGATAATTCAATAGTTGTTGATTTGAGATTTAATTATCGCCTGAGATAATTAAATAATTGTTGATTTGAGATTTAATTATCGCTTTAGGTAATTAAATAATTGTTGATTTTAGATTTAATTATCGCCTGAGATAATTAAATAATTGCTGATTTGAGATTTAATTATCGCTTTAGATAATTAAATATTTGTTGATTTTAAATTTAATTATCGCTTGAGATGATTAAATATTTGCTGATTTGAGATTTAATTATCGCTTTAGATAATTAAATATTTGCTGATTTGAGATTTAATTATCGCTTTTGATAATTAAATATTTGCTGATTTGAGATTTAATTATCGCTTTTGATAATTAAATATTTGCTGATTTTAAATTTAATTATCGCTTTAGATAATTAAATATTTGCTGATTTGAGATTTAATTATCGCTTTTGATAATTAAATATTTGCTGATTTGAGATTTAATTATCGCTTTTGATAATTAAATATTTGCTGATTTGAGATTTAATTATCGCTTTTGATAATTAAATATTTGCTGATTTGAGATTTAATTATCGCTTTTGATAATTAAATATTTGCTGATTTGAGATTTAATTATCGCTTTTGATAACTAAATATTTGCTGATTTGAGATTTAGTTATCGCTTTAGATAATTAAATAATTGCTGTTTTGAGATTTAATTATCGCTTGAGATAATTAAATATTTATTGATTGAGATTTAATTATCGTCTGAGATAATTAAATAGTTGTTGATTTAAAATTTAATTATCGCCTGAGGTAATTAAATATTTTCTGTTTTGAGATTTAATTATCGCTTTAGATAATTAAATATTTGTTGATTTGAGAAATTTGATTATCGTTTTGGATAATTGAATATTTGTTTTCTGACTATCGTTTGAGATAAGTAAATATTTGCGATTTTTGAGATTTGAGCTTCGTCTTTTTCTCTGGCAATTCAGGTGAGTAATTTGATTTACTCACATTCAATTCGTGCTCTGTATGGGATTTCTGCTCTGTTTTTCCTTCTCTTTTAGTTGCTGGAACTCGATTGTTCTTGCTTTTGTTAGTCGTCTGATTTTGATCCCTGATTCCCACGAGGTTGATTCTTTTGATTTGAAGCAGTCGAACCTTTCGATTTCTTATCTAATACCTCCCCGCTGACACTTGCTTTGCTTATACATTCGTCATTGCCATGCTCTTTTGTTTGTTACCTTTTACCCATTTATTCCCTATGATTGCGTGGACGCAATTTCTTTAAGGAGGGGAGTCTGTAACAACCCGGTTTTTCGCGTCAGTATAAATGACGATTAAGTCATTGTTAATTGCTAATGTAGATTTTAATCGAGTCGGAATCCTTTTTGTAAAAGTTTGTTATCGTCACTAGACGATTGAAATTGATAACAAATTTCTATCAGCAGTTTTAATCATATTGAAATACTTTTTAGGCTGTAAAATTCTTTAAGATGTTGAGTTAAATGTTGTTGGGCTTTAAAGAAAAGCTAGCCCTTTGTCCTTTTGACTGCCGTGATAACCTTGTAAACCGTCCCTCTTTATTTTATTCTCATTCCAAACCCTAAACGAAACAAATCAAACGAGTGAAAATGGTGGCTCAGCGGCTTCGCTCTGTTCGATCTCGTCCCCCTTTGTTTCTATTGTTTACTTCGGCCCGATTCAATTTTGGCTTGTGAAAATGGTGGCTCCTCTAGAATTAGGGCTTCGGCCTCGTCGCTTCCAAAAATTAGGGCTTGTCAATGATCGAAGTTGATGGCCTGGCGATCGATGATTCCTCGCTCGCTCACGGCTACCTCAGGCTAAGTTAGTTCGTTCCTCTGTGATTTGTACTTTGGCTCTTCGTTCTGAAAATTGGGGCTTCCGTGAATTCGAAGATGGCTGCTCGATTCTTCGATCGCCCCGGCTTCGTCTCGGAGCTGCTCGTCTCTGCTACGTAAACAAGGTGAGTGTCTTCCACTCACATCTAATTCGACTTTTAAACGATTTCTGATTTGTTCAAGTTTTGTTTACTTGAATTTGTTCGAATTCGTATATTTTTGTGACTTTGGGTTTCACTGTTTGGATTGGTGAATTTCTGATGATTTCGGGGTTGACTTCGGTTTTGTGAAACTATAGACTGTTGCTTCATCATGTATACATCTGCGCTGCATTTCATTGATTTTCAAGTTCTCTTTGGTTATGTTTTTCACATCTTTTCTTCCTGAGCCTTTACACTGCGACTTCACACAGAGATTTTGAGGCAGCACTTGAGTGATAGTATATAGATATTTTTATGCTTAAGTAGAAGTTCCAACTACGTCCTTACTGCAGTATACGATGCACACGTTCCCTGACCTGTGCCGTATAAACTTCATTTCATAATTCAAATTGCTTTGCTAAATTGCACAAAACATAGTTGAGTAAGTGTCAAACTTCTTGCCTCTGTTATATTTCACAGTGGAAATTATAGGCAGTATGAAATTTCGAAAAGTGTTTATTGACAGTTGCGTTTGAAAATACTTTGTAAATTAAAAAGGTGAAAATGTGTGGCCTGTAGTTTCAATGCCTGCATGTGTCCTATTACATACGTGTGAAGCATTTTGCAAAGTTGAAGTGTTTTATCTCCTAGCTGCATGCGTATGTATGTATTTTGCAATATCAAAATGTTGCTCCTAGTTGCATGCATGGCTTAACATGGGTTCAGGTATGTGTAAGTTAAACAGAGGGGTAGTCATGTGATATGCGTGAGTTATTCTCACATCTAAATTAAGTCATCAAGTCTCTGCATTTATTTTGAAGTGTGGGTTTTCTTTTGATATTCACTTGCTCATGTGCATTTTGATTCATGTACATGATTCTGCATTTTGTAGCTACTGCAGTACATTGGTTTAGGTTGCTGTGTTCATCACTGTTACATTGTAGTATGTAGTTTAGTTGGCTGATGGGTTGGTTTCACTTGAGTCCGGTTCCATGCTTTGTGTACTTTGATAGTTACACTTTATGTCCCTTAGCTTGAGTCTTTGGCTTCACTGTGCATATATAGGCTTGTCTGCATTATGGTCCACTGGCCTTTGTTTTCACTGGTGCATCCTTGTTCACTGGTACATTAGCTTTGTGTGCTTCATCTCTTACCTGATGCACTTGCATTGCTGTTGGGTTGCTTTGGGATTGATCTTGATTAGTTTGTGACTTTGGCATCTGTACAGTTGCACTATAGAGTTGCTCATGTAGACTTGAACATTGTGTTTTAGAGTAGCATTCCTGTATATGCTTCAAGTCATTGTAGATGGTCTACCTGAAATCATATAGTTTTGAAGGAGATCATATTTGTCTGCACTTGCATTGTTTTTGTAGTTTCACTGTGTTGATGATGCTTTGACCGTTGAACTTGGTTGATCATCTGCACACTTGGTCTTGCAGTCTGGTATACTTGATATATGCCCTTTTCCTTGTTTACTCAAGTCTGCATTAATCTCTGGTATGATGTTGCATTTGTTTTGATCTTTGATTTATGGCATTGGCTTCTTGATGCAGTCTTCATTGATATTGTTAACTTGGGTATGACGTTGGCACTGGTTCGTGACTATGTGCAGTTGGTTGAGTCTTTGATATTGGTATGGAGTACATTGCCTGAGTCACTTGTATCTGCTGTTACTTGTTGTTCGATCTATTTGACTTCGACTTTGGTTATGATGCTTGCATTCATCTTGCAGGCTGGTTCATTGTTTCAATTATTCCTCTGTTGCCTTATCCTTGGTACACTGTCCAGTTCATGTTGTTGGCATTGATTTGTGTCAATTAATTCACTTCCACTCGAGTCTGTGCCTTTCTGCTCGAATCTGATACATTGCATTAATGCTTTGTATCCAATTGCATTTGGTCATCGTGCTTCACTGGTGACCTTATTTTGTTTAGAGTTGTTTGTAGAGGCGAGGCAGTACACGCGTGCGTGTACTGCAGCCCTAGTAGGATTGACAGATTTGGTTGATATTTCGATTGTTAAATTATTTCATTGGTTCAATTCAATATTTTGAAGTTGTATTTGAAATGGTTCACTTCGATTTGAGTTGTATCCGTTGGCTTTTGGATTCATTGATCTTCTGAGTATTTCATAGACTGTATTGGCGAGGCAGTACACGTTAGCGTGTACTGCAGCCAATCAACATCGTTGTTTTTAAATTGACATTTCAATTGTTTAAATTGATTTGGATTGCTGATTTGTTGTTTAACACTGTTCAGTGTTATATCTGCTGTTATTCGATTCTTTTATCGAGGAGTCGGATATACGAGATTTCTGTGACTGTCGTCTATTTGATGTTGATTACTATTGCTTCTATGCACTAATAACTGAGTTTGAATTAGACTGACCCGTGTATTATTTTCTTTTGAATGTAATACTCGGGTCAGACCCGAGTTATTTCAGGTTGTAGATTTTCTTCTTTGAGTTGCTGTTCAGGATATGAAGACTTTTCACATCTTCTGAAGTTGTCAGTGTCATTTTGTAGTAGTCGTGTCATTGTATAGAACGATATGTATTCATGTATATTAGTTGATAATGTACTTGTATATATAACTTCTAGAGTCGACAGTTGTAGTTGTATCATATGTATCGTGTCAACTATATTGTAACTGACATCGGTTATATATATATGAGATTTTTGTTATTCTGTGTTCCGCATTTATATTATCTGTGTTATTGTTATATCTAATGTCCTAAACTATTATGAACTATCGTAGTTTGTTTTATACTGATAATTGGATATGTCGATGGGACTAAATAAATAATAGATGAAAAATAAAAAGTATATACCACTTCTATCGAGATAACCAATATTAGTGTAAGGCCAATTACGGATGGTCGCTCCTATCCAGCCTTATTCTTCGTAATAATAGACAGTATTTCTTTTAATACTCTTTGTTATTATGAGCATAGAGGTGGGGCGTTACATGACCAATAAAAATATTATTTATATAAATTTAAAATAACATTTTTTGTTAAATACAACAAATTATATTCAATAGTGTAAAAGGCATAACTTTCACGATATTAATCAGATTTTAACGAAACGAAAAGCATTATTCTTAAAGTTTTATTTACTTTCATAGTAAAAGATAATTTTCAAACTTTCAAATTTTTAAATTTAAAAGTCAAAGTTTGGTCATATTGACCAAAAATTCACTTTTTGGAAAATATTCTATTTAGTCCTGTTTGGAATTCTAATTCACATCAAAATCAAAATTTATATTTAAAATAACAAAATTTATCCATTTTAATAAATAAAATAATTTTTCAAATCAGGAAATTCAATTTAAATAATTAAAATATATAATTAAAATAATCACAAAATACAAGGTTGTTACACTCTCCCCCACTCAAATCTTTTCGTCCTCGAAAAGGAAGAAATCGGAGAAGCAACTAGGCAGAACAATAGGTTGGAAGACATCCCCGAAGAGAAGGTAGGGAATAGTGATAGCTAGGAGGGAAAATAGGAGAATAGGAATATCTAGGAAGGAAAGTAGGTTGAAAGACAAGGATGAACCATTATTTTAAAACTATATAACTTTAATTGGAATTCTTTAATATTTAATAATTTGGTTAAATTCCTTTTATTACATCCATAAAAGTCTTTTAAATTCAACTTGTTAGTTAAGAAGTAAACAATATTTAAAACACTTTAAAATCTTTAGAAAGGAAAATAACTGATCAAAATATCCTTTATATAATACTTTTATCAAAATACTTTTATAACTTGATGTCTTAACAAGTTTATCCTCGTGCTTGCAGATTCTGGCCATGCGTTGATCAGGCGCAAAGCTAGAATTCTTCAAGTGCTCAGTAGACCTGTTTCGACACCTAGTGAAAATACTTGAAAAACCTTTTAAAACAGATATGGAAAGTACAATCCAAACAAAACAACCAAAACCTTTGTCTAACCATGGATCGCAGATACACAAAGGTTACGCCTGGATCCCCAAGGAAACATCCATATCCGTAAGCTTTCTCAGCCCTGCGAATTACGCCATGATGACTAGTAGACCGCAGATACACAAAGGTTACGCCTGGATCCCCCAGGAAACATCCGTGTCCGTAAGCTTTCTCAGCACTGCGGATTTCGTTACTAATACGACCTACATAGATCACAGGATACACAAAGGTTACGCCTGGATCCCCCAAGAAACATCCGTACCCCTGGGTCATCCAGCCAGGTGAATTACGCTATGCAATCGCGCTCGTAAGACCATGGGTAACGCCATGGAATTCGATGGAAACTCGAGTATCATATCCAGAAAACCAAAAATCAGAGAAATATCGATAGAATGAATCCACAATGTGGCCACAAAGTGGATATCAAGCAGAAGGCACTTTGCATATCTTTACTTCGAAAATATGTATCATATAGTACCCTTTCAAATCACTTTCAAATATCATACTTATATAAAGTCCATTATATATAAGATTTTATTTTCAAATCAAATACTTTCCAAAATCAATAGTATCTCAAATCACACTTATATAGACCTCAATTATATAAGATTTCACTTTCAAATTAAGTACCTTTCCAAATCAATAGTTTTCAAATCAACTTCATACTTATACAAACCAATCTTTATATAAGTTCGATAACTCCCAAATCAAGTATTTAGTAACACAAGGTTCTCAAATTTCAATTTGTTTCAATATCAATAAAATTTTCAAAATCATATACGCTTTCACCAAATTATTCTTCCAAATCAAATATCTTCAGTTTCAAAGTTTCCAAAATAATAAATTTACAAAATAATCCAAGTTTCTAAATCAATATAATTTAAGTCAACCAATTCATTTCCAAAATCAATGGTTTTCAACATCATCTTATATTTACATAAGGTCCATCTAATATAAGGATCAAAATTTCCAAAAATAAATTTTGCTGTACAAAGAGCTATATGTGGTTGAAAATCTTTACTTACTAAAAGGTTTTGAATTTAGAATAGTTTTGTATATAAAATAGTTTGTAAAATAGTTTTGTAAATAAAATAGTTTTGTAAAAATAGTTTTGTAAATAAAATAGTTTTGTAAATAAAATAGTTTGTTTTAAGAAGAATAAAAGAAAAATAGTTTGAAAATGGTTTTAAATTGATAGTAGTTTTGCATAAAAGAAAATTTCCAATTAAATTACAAAGATATCCAACCCAACAACTTCCAATTTCAGCGTCAAGTATATCAATGATATTAGAATATAAGATGTACATATGTCATCATTTCGCAACATTACATTCGATCGCTCGCTCGATCACACAAGTTCGCTTTCGAACTAGTTTGTCCATTCGACTTCCCTAATGCGGACTTCGATATGGTTTCTCGACTAGAAGCCATCAGTCTCCTTGCATAGCCATATACTATGATAGAGAATTATAGAATCAAGCCCAAAATCCATATCAAATATTCACCATCAAGAATCAAATGAAAAATCCTAACACGAAATGGTGTAATTCACCTCGAACTTGTGTACTCAAACCTGGATCAAATTAATTATGCGAATAAAATAGCATATGTACAACTTATGTATCTATTCCAACTTGTTAAATATATAGTTTTATAATGATGTTACTAAGTTAAAACATTAAACTAAATTTTATTCAACATAATTTGAAGACCAAATTCTTCTCAAAACATTTCAAATCTAAATTTCATATTAAAAAAATTCAAAATAGCATTAGTCATTTACTTAACAAAACTGTTTCAACTTGTTTAAATCATATTACTACATACTTTAAACATACATACCAAACTTATATACTTTATACTTTTCAAAATTACTTAGCTTGGAAAAGTTAACCTTGATTTGGAAGTGCTCGAACCTTCAAAATAGTCGAAGAAATCATATTTCAATCCAAGAGTTGGAAATCACCAACAAATCAGTAAATCAATTCCAAAAGATAGGGTTATATCAAATCAAATCCAAAACTCAAGGACTGAACACCGGCTCATTTCAAATTGTTCAAATATATATACATATATCTTTCAAATATCACATCACACTTCGGAATTTGAAATCAAAAATTGGTTTCACAAATCAATCGCATAGCAAAGCAACCGAAGTGGCCTCTCCCCCACTCTGAAACTCGAAAATCAATGTCGATGATGCATGCATTCATCATCGAAATTATTTTCCAGCGACATAAGTGGGTTCTGGACTTCTATTTCTCAAACCTCTTTTGAAATTTCTTCGAAATCATTTGAAACTCATTAAAATCATTTGAAATGTTTCATATTTGGAAAAATACTTTCAATCATATTATTTATTATTTCAAAATCTTAAAACCAGTTCCAAAATGCCGAAGTTCAATCACTCAAATTCAGATTCGAAACCTTCAGTTATAAATTATTTTATATGAAACCATTTCTTATATAATTTTCAAAATTCCAAATCCATTTGAAACTTCAAATTCTCATTTTTTTTAAAAGGGTATATAATCCTTATCGAAAACATTTCACTTATATATATAAAATATGGTCATCCTTATCAAAATAACAATTTCGATGTATACACAAATTCCAAAATACAATCAACCACAAATTTCCAAGAGATGATTCAAGGATGGATTTCAAAACAAAACGGAGATTCAAATTTATAGGAACTCTAATTAAATAGAATTCTGATTCGAAGATAAGCTCAAACGAAGATGAGATAAATTAAATTACCAAATAGAAGATGGATATGCCCATATAAATCGCGGGCGACCTTAACAGGGTCAACCGTGACTTCAGGAATATAATCGATGTGAAAATCTAAGGCAAATCGACCTTCGATTGCTAGAGATAGAATCCAGGTATAGCAGAAGATAGAAAACATCGTAAACCGAGGTTACAGAAATCTCTGGTGAATCAATGCCAATTGTAAGGTAGTTTCACCCCTTTACAAATCATTCAAAGATTGGCAGAGTCGTCGATCTTTCTAGAGGTCATTCAAAGTGGAGTTATGCAATGCTCCAAAATCAAAAGAATACAGATAGAGGAGACAGGAATGGATTACATAACAAGTGGGAGCATTCAAAAATTCAAAGGAGTCCTAATCGATAAGAATCTTAAATAAGATTAGAGATATAATGTAACAACCCGGGGTTTCGTATCGATTGATCATCGGCATTAGACGATTAAATCGGTTAGCTGATTGCTATTTGGAATTTTATTCAGTTGAAATTCTTTTATAACTTGGTTAAGGAATTATGTAGGCTTTCAATTGAATGTTGGCCCATGGGGTTTTGTGCCGTGTTATCTCGAGTTAATACCCGTCCCCCCTTTCATTTTGATTCAATCACATGCCCTAAACCAAAACACACGAGAATAGAAATGACGGCTCCAATTCTTCGTGGCTGCTAGGGTTTCGATTTTTCGATTTTGAATGACTTCGTGATGCCACGGCTTCGTCTCAGATCGGCTGCTTCTTCTTCGTAGAAAAAGGTGAGTGATCTCTTCACTCACATCTAATTCGAATTGTTTGAGCTCGTCTGCTTATTTGTTTTCGTTGCCTTCGACTTCGACATTGTTCATGGTTGATTTTAATTCTCTGTTGGCTTTTCTCTAGTTCAATTTAGTTGGTGACTTTGGTATATACTTTGTGTTGCCTTTGGCTTTCACTGATTTTTGCGATGTTGAAGTTGTTCGACTTTCAACCTTGTTCGATTTTGATAAAATAGCTTGTCCAGTTGTTACTGTGTACATTGTTGGGTTTCTGCAGTCGAACTTGATTTTGACTTGGTTCGATTTCGTTGGTCATCACGGTTTGATCGATTCTGATTTGATTTCGTTCTTTGACTGGAACGATGATTTCTTTTTGACTTTGGCTTGATAAAACTGTTAATTTGAAATTTCTTGACTAATTCTGTGTGACTTCATATATGTGCATATATACAATTGTATGTGTGTATGCATGTATTGTTGAATCTACACTTGTAATTACAGTTTTCTTGTATCCACACATCTTTGATCTCTTTGTAGGCTGACACTCCATTGACCTGTTTGTATTGTTGCATTTGATAATTGCAAACTTTGTTTTGACATTGCCTGCATACATTTTGTAGTTGAAGTTTTCATGTGAGTGATTTTTCACTCACATCTAATTTGAGCGTTAACATTGGTTTCTTTGTAGTCTCTGGTATTATTACTCGAGACAGGTTGCATTTCGATTGATGGTTTTGACATGGATTTGTTCGAATGTGCATCCTAACCTGATTTTGTAATTGTCTGTACTCATTTTTACAGTGTATATACTTATGTCAATACAAGTGTACGCATTCATTTGTGCAATGTGTATTGGATAGCCTTGTGTCTTCGTGACATTTGCAGTTTGATTATGTAGTTTTGGGTTTTGTTTGTGTAACTTGAACTGGTCTGGTTGCTTCCATATCATGGCTGGTTTGAGTTTTGCTGTCAATACAAGTATGCCTACATATGTAACTACATGTTTATGCGTTGTCTTCATGCAGTTTGTATTTGTTTGCAGCTTTGATTTGCTGTTAGCTTTGGTTTAGTCTTGTAGTGTGTTGAGTCATAATAGCAGTGACTTGACCTTTGCACTTTGTTAATGATTTGACTGTATTGAATTTGATTTGAGGACTTTTGGGTTCGACTCTGTTTTGATGGCTTTGTTCGAACTATCTTTGGCATTTGCTTATGCTAAGAGTTGTTTCATTTGGTGTAGATATGTATGTGTATTCGTATATATGCATACATGCACTCTTGTTAACTTCGATGTTGTTTTGTTTTGGCTCGACTTGTTTTTGGTTGCGTGAATTTTGGTCGGCTTTGACTCTATTCTTCACTGGCCGATTATACTGCTGTTGGCTTTATTTTGAATTTGGTCTCTGTGTTTGACTTGTTAATTTGGCCACTTGATGTTGTTTTGTAAATTTCTGACTTTGGGTTGCTTTGAGCAATTGAGTTATGTTGTAACTTGTTGTATTGGATGGCATCCTCTGTGTATGGTGTTGTTTCTTCGAGCCAATATCTTCACTTTTGAACCTATCTGGAATAGTTTTGATGTTTTGTTGGTCTGTAGCTCCATGCTGCCACCTCTGTTTCATTTTTTTCTTGGACATTATCCACTAATTGGAGCTTGTTGTATTCTGATTTGTATTCACATGAGCTTGAGTTCATTATGTAGCCTGGTTGACTTTGGCAATCCACTGGTTTGCAACTGCAGTGGCATTGTGCATTTCATCTTGTAACTGTGTTATTTTACTTTGAGACAAATCGTTCATCTTGGTAGCCTCGAACTCTGCATAGTGCTTATGCATTGAGTCATGTTGCTGTTGAGATGTTGTATTGTTCTATTTTGATAAAACTGCCTGTTGCACTTGTGTTGTTTGGATCTGGAATACTTATGCACTTCATTCGTATTATTTTGTAGTTCACTGTATCTTGTCATCATCCCATGTACCATCTAGAACTCTAGTGCATCGAGCATTGTTCTCGTATCACTTGAGTTATATAAGTTAGTTAGCATTTTTGTTGCATTTAGGCTTGCTGCCTGGTCACCATTATATGCCGTCACTGCCTTGTATTTTGTTATTTGCAGTGCCTTGCTGTGTTGCCTTATCATTGGTGCACTGTCCAGTTTCATGTTGTTGGCATTGATTTGTATTAGTTCGTTTTGAAGCCTGGTTTACTGTAGATTCATTTGTTGACTGTTTGGTTGTGTATGCAGTTTTTAGTGCTGCGTCACTATGGTGCACTGTGCCTTGAGTGTGCTTACATCTGAGTTTTTGTTGCAGTCTTGCCCTTGTGATCTTGTGGTGGCTGCAGTTCTTGTTGCAGTTCTGCCCTTGTATTCTTGTGGTGGCTGCAGTTTAGATTGGGTCTTGCATTGCATAGACCATTGTATTCATTTGCATTTTTATTCACTGAGCTTTTGTGTAATTCATCACTGTAGTGGCGAGGCAGTGCACGCGTGTACTACAGCCACACAGTATTGACTTTTTAAATGTTATTTCAATTGTTTGAATTGTTTTGTGTGTTCAATTCAATATTTTGAAATTGTATTATGATTTGGTTTGATTTGATCATTTTGTTGTCATCTAATTATCTATTTGATAATTAGATTATGAGTTTCTAATTATTTATTTAATAATTAGATTTTTGTTGATAATTGCCGTTTTGGCAATCCTGTTGTTTTCTAAATTATCTTCATTTATAATCCTTTCATTTATCTTCGTTGATAATTTGAAATTGCTGATTTGTTGTTTAACACTGTTAAGTGTTATATTTACCGTTATCTGATTTCTTATTAAAGGATTGGATAGACGAGATTTACTGTGACTATTGTCTATTTGCTATTTAATTATTACTGCTTCCGTGCATTAATAACTGAGTTTGAATTAGACTGACCCGCGTATTATTTTCTTTTGAATTTAATACTCGGGTCAGACCGAGTTATTACAGGTTGTAGATATCTTACTTTGGGTTGCTGCTTGAGCTATGAAGTCTCTTTATATCTTTTGGAGTAGTCGTCGTCATTTTGTAGTAGTCAGTGTATCTGATATAGGTTGATATGTATTCATGTATATTATTCGATAATGTACTTGTATATATAACTTTCAGAGTCGACAGTTGTAGTTGTATCATATGTATTGTATCAAATGTATTGTAACTGCCTTCAGTTATATATATATGAGATTTGATATTAGTCGTGTTCCGCATTTAGCTTATCTGTGTCATTATTTAAATATATTGTCCTAAACTATTATGAACCATCGTAGTTTGTTTTATACTGGAATTGGGTATGTCGATGGGAGTAATAACCAGAGATGAAAATAAATATACCACTCCTATCGAGGTAACCAATATTAGTGTAAGGCCTAACTACGGATGGCCGCTCCTATCCAGCCTTATTCTTCGTAATAACAGACGGTATTTCTTTTAATACTCTTTGTTATTGTGAGCATAGAGGTGGGGCGTCACAGTTGGTATCAGAGCAAGGGGTTTATGGACATCATATAAAACATAACTTAGATGGAAACATGTGTTACAACTATTTGTCGATGTTTTTATTTGTGCTTTGAGTCAAAACTAAAGTTTTGAAATTATGATGAAATTTTTAAATATCTTTATTTAAAACATAAATAGGGAGATTGTGTTTTGTTGATTGATTAATTTGTGACTGTTTATCAGAGTGCGCAGCGGAAGCAGTGACACTGTCTTCGCTGAGTACAGCTGATAACCTTTTTGATTTAAAAAAAATCAAAATATGAAATTGAAATAAATTTCATTTGTTGTTTACATAGCAGGGTTTATTTTGTTTCTTTGAAAATTTCGAATCCGATTTGAGGATTCGAAGCAATTGCAGTTATGTGATTTTTGTTGAGATTTTTGTTGTTTTGAATTATCTTCATCGAAGATACATTCGAATGATTTCTTTGTTCATTTTGTAGTATACGTGCAAATTTGAGTTGCACATTACTGCATTAATCTTACGTTGAACCGGTGTTTGGTTTTAAACGTATTTTGTTGCCGTCATTTTTATAACGGAATTTCTACACCGGCGCTATATTTTTGTAGCATAGTGTTTTGTTGACATTTTTAATGAATGAAAATTCACTGGTATTATAGTTTGATGCGAATTATTTTGATGAGATTTTGACGTATAAAAATTACTATCGCTTTGACTTCAGTAACCGTCAATTTTAAAGTGGATTTTCAAGTGGTTATTCCGCAATGTTGAGTTTGAGATCCGTTTTTACGGTGTTTTGAGAAGTGCAATTTCCTTATCGAATTTGCTACTGATGTTGCTACTTTAATCACGTATTTGAAAATTCGTTTTAAAATAAATTTGTTTTCAAAATTTTTACAGTTTGCGCTTTCAAAAGAATGAGGAAGCGATTTAAACGATTCAGCAAAATTGAGGACTATGAACCCTCACTTTTACTATTTCGCTTAATTCCGGACTTGCCCGTTTGAGAACGTAAAATGTTAATTATTTAAAATACACAATTTTGCACTTTCAAGGAAACGATGAAGAGATTTAAACAATTTAGTAAAACACGTGGTATGGGACATGTGCGTTCACTATTTCGGTTAATTCCGGACTCGTTAATTGAAATATTTGCTGTTTTGATGATTTTGATGATTGTGTGCTTTCGAGCCACTATGTTGGACCTTCGGGTCATATGTTGGACCTTCGGGTCATATGATGGACCTTCGGGTCAAATACCAGTACTAGACCTTCGGGTCACTCTGCGGACCTTCAGGTCATTTGTTGGGCGCCAAAATTATGATGACAGTACTTGATAGGCTTTGGCCATATGTTGTTGCACGTGCGGCGTAGCTTAGACTCGCCATATGATGGGATCGATCCACCTTTTATGTTGATTTTCTAGTCATCTTAATTGATTTCTAGATATTTGTTGCTTCTAATTATCTGTAGGTAATTAGATATTTGATGTTATGAGATTTAATTATCGTATCGATAATTAGATATTTGCTGTTATGAGATTTAATTATCGTATCAATAATTAGATATTTGCTGTTATGAGATTTAATATCGTATCGATAATTAGATATTTGCTGTTATGAGATTTAATTATCGTATCGATAATTAGATATTTGCTGATTTGAGTTCTAATTATCTCTGTTGATAATTAGATAATTGCTGATTTGATTTCTAATTATCGTTTTTGATAATTAGATATTTGTATTTTCTTATTATCGTTTTTGATAATTAGATATTTGTTGATTTGTGATTTCTGATTATCGTTTTTGATAATTAGATATTTGAGATTTCTGATTATCGTTTTTGATAATTAGATATTTGTTGATTTCTGATTATCGTTTTTGATAATTAGATATTTGTTGTTTCTGATTATCGTTTTTGATAATTAGATATTTGCTGATTTGAGTTCTGATTATCGTTTTTGATAATTAGATATTTGTTGATTTGTTGATTTTTGATTATCGTTTTTGATAATTAGATATTTGAGATTTCTGATTATCGCTTTTTGATAATTAGATATTTGTTGATTGAGATTTCTGATTATCGTTTTTGATAATTAGATATTTATAGTTTCTGATTATCGTTTTTGATAATTAGATATTTGCTGATTTGAGTTCTGATTATCGTTTTTGATAATTGGATATTTGCTAGTTTTGCTGATTATGAGATTTTCTAGTCTCTAATTGATTCTAGATTAAGTTGATTATATTAAATTTCTATTTTCTATCTATCTCTGTTGATAGTTAGAGTTTGCTGAGTATGAAGTTCGTGTTTTCTAGTTATTTGTTGGATAACTGGATATTTGCGGTTTTGCGATTTGTGATTTGTGTTTTCTAATTGTCTTTGTTGGTAATTAAATTTTGTTGTTTTCTAATTATCGTGTCGATAATTAGATATTTCTTTTTTGTGATTTTCTGTATTTTAATTATCTAGTTGATAATTAAATATTGCTGATAATTGTATTTATTCAGTTATGTTGTTTCTGGTTATCTATTTGATGATTAGAATTTTGTTGAGGATTGGTAAATTTCTTTTATGAAACTAAAAGATTTCTTTGACGTCTGTGTTCTTGACCTTTATTTTTCTAGCTTAACCAGTTTATGTTAGGAAAATAATTGTTATTGACACATATAATTATGAAAATTGCGAGGACGCAATTTTTATAAGGAGGGGAGTCTGTAACAACCCGGGGATTCGTATCGATTGATCATCGGCATTAGACGATTAAATCGGTTAGCTGATTGCTATTTGGAATTTTATTCAGTTGAAATTCTTTTATAAATTGGTTAAGGAATTATGTAGGCTTTCAATTGAATGTTGGCCCATGGGGTTTTGTGCCGTGTTATCTCAAGTTAATACCCGTCCCCCCTTTCATTTTGATTCAATCACATGCCCTAAACCAAAACACACGAGAATAGAAATGGCGGCTCCAATTCTTCGTGGCTGCTAGGGTTTCGATTTTTCGATTTTGAACGACTTCGTGATGCCACGGCTTCATCTCAGATCGGCTGCTTCTTCTTCGTAAAAAAAGGTGAGTGATCTCTTCACTCACATCTAATTCGAATTGTTTGAGCTCGTCTGCTTATTTGTTTTCGTTGCCTTCGGCTTCGACATTTTTCATGGTTGATTTTAATTCTCTGTTGGATTTTCTCTAGTTCAATTTAGTTGGTGACTTTGGTATATACTTTGTGTTGCCTTTGGCTTTCACTGATTTTTGCGATTTTGAAGTTGTTCGACTTTCAACCTTGTTCGATTTTGATAAAATAGCTTGTCCAGTTGTTACTGTGTACATTGTTGGGTTTCTGCAGTCGAACTTGATTTTGACTTGGTTCGATTTCGTTGGTCATCACGGTTTGATCGATTTTCATTTGATTTCGTTCTTTGACTGGAACGATGATTTCTTTTTGACTTTGGCTTTGATAAAACTGTTAATTTGAAATTACTTGACTAATTTTGTGTGACTTCATATATGTGCATATATACAATTGTATGTGTGTATGCATGTATTGTTGAATCTACACTTGTAATTACAGTTTTCTTGTATCCACACATCTCCGATCTCTTTGTAGGCTGACACTCCATCGACCTATTTGTATTGTTGCATTTGATAATTACAAGCTTTGTTTTGACATTGCCTGCATACATTTTGTAGTTGAAGTTTGCATGTGAGTGATTTTTCACTCACATCTAATTTGAGCATTAACATTGGTTTCTTTGTAGTCTCTGGTATTATTACTCGAGATAGTTTGCATTTCGATTAATGGTTTTGACATGGATTTGTTCGAATGTGCATCCTAACCTGATTTTGTAATTGTCTGTACTCATTTTTACAGTGTATATACTTGTGTCAATACAAGTATACGCATTCATTTGTGCACTGTGTATTGGATAGCCTTGTGTCTTCGTGACATTTGCAGTTTGATTATATAGTTTTGGGTTTTGTTTGTGTAACTTGAACTGGTCTGGTTGCTTCCATATCATGGCTGGTTTGAGTTTTGTTGTCACTACATGTATGCCTACATGTGTAGCTACATGTTTATGCGTTGTCTTCATGCAGTTTGTATTTGTTTGCAGCTTTGATTTGCTGTTAGCTTTGGTTTAGTCTTGAAGTGTGTTGAGTCATAATAGCAGTGACTTGACCTTTGCACTTTGTTAATGATTTGACTGTATTGAATTTGATTTGAGGACTTTTGGGTTCGACTCTATTTTGATGGCTTTGTTCGAACTATCTTTGGCATTTGCTTATGCTAAGTGCTGTTTCATTTGGGGTAGATATGTATGTGTATTCATATGTATGCATACATGCACTCTTGTTAACTTCGATGTTGTTTTGTTTTGGTTGCGTGAATTTTTGTCCGCTTCGACTCTATTCTTCACTGGCCGATTATACTGCTGTTGGCTTTGTTTTGAATTTGGTCTCTGTGTTTGACTTGTTAATTTGGCCACTTGATGCTGTTTTGTAAATTTCTGACTTTGGGTTGCTTTGAGAAATTGAGTTATGTTGTAACTTGTTGTATTGGATGGCGTCCTCTGTGTATGGTGTTGTTTCTTCGAGCCAGTATCTTCACTTTTGAACCTATTTGGAATAGTTTTGGTGTTTTGTTGGTCTGTAGCTCCATGCTGCCACCTCTGTTTCATTTTGTTCTTGGACATTATCCATTAATTGGAGCTTGTTGTATTCTGATTTGTATTCACATGAGCTTGAGTTCATTGTGTAGCCTGGTTGACTTTGGCAATCCACTGGTTTGCAACTGCAGTGACATTGTGCATTTCATCTTGTAACTGTGTTATTTTACTTTGAGACAAATCGTTCATCTTGGTAGCCTCGAACTCTGCATAGTGCTTATGCATTGAGTCATGTTGCTGTTGAGATGTTGTATTGTTCTATTTTGGTAAAACTTCCTGTTGCACTTGTGTTGTTTGGATATAGAATACTTATGCACTTCATTCGTATTATTTTGTAGTTCACTGTATCATGTCAACATCCCATGTACCATCTAGAACTCTAGTGCATCGAGCATTGTTCTCGTATCACTTGAGTTATCTAATTTAGTTGGCATTTTTGTTGCATTTAGGCTTGCTACCTGGTCAACATTATATGCCGTCACTGCCTTGTATTTTGTTATTTGCGGTGCCTTGCTGTGTTGCCTTATCATTGGTGCACTGTCCAGTTTCATGTTGTTGGCATTGATTTGTATTAGTTCGTTTTGAAGCCTGGTTTACTGTAGATTCATCTGTTGACTGTTTGGTTGTGTATGCAGTTTTTAGTGCTGCGTCACTATGGTGCACTGTGCCTTGAGTGTGCTTACATTTGAGTTTTTGTTGCAGTCTTGCCCTTGTGATCTTGTGGTGGCTGCAGTTCTTGTTGCAGTTCTGCCCTTGTATTCTTGTGGTGGCTGCAGTTTAGATTGGGTCTTGCATTGCACAGACCATTGTATTCATTTGCATTTTTATTCACTGAGCTTTTGTGTAATTCATCACTGTAGTGGCGAGGCAGTGCACGCGTGTACTACAGCCACACAGTATTGACTTTTTAAATGTTATTTCAATTGTTTGAATTGTTTTGTGTGTTCAATTCAACATTTTGAAATTGTATTATGATTTGGTTTGATTTGATCATTTTGTTGTCGTCTAATTATCTATTTGATAATTAGATTATGAGTTTCTAATTATTTATTTAATAATTAGATTTTTGTTGATAATTGCCGTTTAGGCAATCCTGTTGTTTTCTAAATTATCTTCATTGATAATCCTTTCATTTATCTTCGTTGATAATTTGAAATTGCTGATTTGTTGTTTAACACTGTTAAGCGTTATATTTACCGTTATCCGATTTCTTATTAAAGGATTGGATAGACGAGATTTATTGTGATTGTCGTCTATTTGCTATTTAATTATTACTGCTTCCGTGCATTAATAACTGAGTTTGAATTAGACTGACCCGCGTATTATTTTCTTTTGAATTTAATACTCGGGTCAGACCGAGTTATTATAGGTTGTAGATATCTTGCTTTGGGTTGCTGCTTGAGCTATGAAGTCTCTTCATATCTTTTGGAGTAGTCGTCGTCATTTTGTAGTAGTCAGTGTATCTGATCTAGGTTGATATGTATTCATGTATATTATTCGATAATGTACTTGTATATATAAATTCCTGAGTCGACAGTTGTAGTTGTATCATATGTATTGTATCAAATGTATTGTAACTGCCTTCAGTTATATATATATGAGATTTGATATTAGCTGTGTTCCGCATTTAGCTTATCTGTGTCATTATTTTATATATACCGTCCTAAACTATTATGAACCATCGTAGTTCGTTTTATACTGGAATTGGATACGTCGATGGGAGTAATAACCAAAGATGAAAATAAATATACCACTCCTATCGAGGTAACCAATATTAGTTTAAGGCCTAACTATGGATGGCCGCTCCTATCCAGCCTTATTCTTCGTAATAACAGACAGTATTTCTTTTAATACTCTTTGTTATTGTGAGCATAGAGGTGGGGCGTCACATATAACCTATATCAATACAAAAGAATTTCCATTCAAAATTTGGAAAAGACTCACATTCATATCCTATGAAACAGAAGCATAAATATCTTTAGTTAACAATTTCAACTAAGCAAAAGATACAATAGAGTTTCCTTAAAGCAACCTAACTTACTACTGATTTTGCCATACCGAAAATAGATTCCTATCAATAATGAATCTAGATCAAACAAGCTAGAAGTTCAAAATTTAAGAGGATCCTAATCAAAGAAATTACTGACAAGGTCGATACGAAAGGAATGGCGTTTAAGAAATATTTTACTTTCAAAGCAATAAAATTTATATCAAAATAATCTTTGAAAATTCTTTAAAATCATTTGAAAATCATTTTATACTTCGAAAATACGTTCTCTCACAAAAAAATGATTCTGGGATTGATTTCACTCATTCTAGGGTATTTCTACCCTATCTCTAATGAGTTTTTGCTCCGTAGGCTAAGGTTTGCCTAAAACCAAAGCTCTGATACCAAATGTAACATCCCACTATTTGGACTTGAATACTTCAAAACAGTGGATTGTCAAGAAATTTGGAGCAAATAAAATCAAACACAGAATCACAGACACATAATACCAGAATAACTCGCAGCGGAAATAAAATACCATAGTAGTTCATGAAGCTACTATATACAACTCTCAAAACATATACAAAATCTCATAGTCAAAATAAATATAATAGAAGTCAGGATACATAAATCAATAATACAGAGACAATACTGAATAGGAAATAACTGGAATAGAAGTCGATGAACCGATAGACAAAAAAGGCTTCAACAGGTCTCTAGCTCCAGAAGGTGAATCCAAAGCTGTGATTCTCAGGCTGACCCGAGCGTAAAGTAAAACACAAACACTCGAGTCAGGACATACATACTTATACAATGTAAACCAACTCAAGTGAACTGTAAAAGCAATGCACAATAACTTAAAGGATGCTTGGGATCGCCCATCCTTTAAGGATCAGTCAAACCATAAACTGAGCAGTAATAAACACTATCATAGAAATATCCATATTAAAGTAAGTCAATGCAAATAACAGTGTTAATGTGACTAGGGTAGTGCAGAGCTGCAGTAATCGCTCACCTCTAGCCACACTCTCAAATTGAAGGTGTGCATCCAAATTGAATCACAAGGAAATAACATAACATACAAAGAAGTGTACCCGTGGTTACAGATTTCAATATGGTTTAAAATTCTGAATTAAAATCATTCATTTAAACCATTTAAAAGTAGGGTCATTATACCTTTAAATCAAATATTCAATTCCCAAGAATTTAGCCTTTTCTGAGTTCATTTATTCACTTAAATACATTAAAACATAAAAATTCCAGCTTTCACAGCATTTAGAAAGTGCTGCGGTAAGTTATATTTGAAAACAATTCAATTCAGCAAAGACAGCATTTATAAACTGCTATAATAGTTCAGTTTTAGTGGAAAAATAGTTCAATTCAGAAAAGACAGCATCTACAAAACTGCTGTAATAGTTCAGAGTTCAATTTAAAGATTTTAGTTCAATTCAACAAAGACAGCACTTGCAAAGTGCTGTGATAGCCTTTAGTTAGATTTTAGCCTTTTAGTTCACTTCTGCAACTACAGCACTTACAAAGTGCTGCAGATTCATTTAGTTCAGATTTTAGTTCATTTCAGAAACGATAGCATTTCAGAAGTGCTACTAAAAGAATTTTCAGATTTACAATAAAATTTCAACAACAATTAAACTTCAATTTAAACCATTTTAACTTATAAAATTTCATATTTTTCACTTTAAAAATGGTCATTTAATTACCCTTTAATATAAATTTTTATAAAGGAAAATACTACAATAATTTTCAACAATTCATTTATTAAATTCAAGTGTACAAATTTCCTATTCTTTACATTTTCTTCTTTACACTTAAATTAAATTTCCATTTCATAAATTAAACTCAATTCCCATTTTTATTTTCTTAACTTAACTTTTATTTTTAAACCAAAATTTCACATTTCCAAGTCAAGTTTTATTTCAAATTTCACTATAAAGCATTCATTCATTAAACCTTTTATATTCATAGAAAAATCAATAACACTTTAATAAATCATTTTAAATTCAAATTTAATCAAAATGTCATAATTTACATTTTTGAAATACCTAAAAATATTCAGAGAAATATATAAAATAACCACGGGTCTATATATTATTTTATAACCTAAGACAAGTGATACAGATAATATATCATTTCAATCCGTAATTTACAAAACAAAAATCCGGGTTTTATCATTTCAAACCCGCAATCCCAAGTTAATAACAATAAATAAAAATCGCTCAGGCCTATCATTTCAGCCCATAACGATTTTTCCCTATTCTAAAGTCCGTTCGGGTATGTATCATTTCAACCCATAGTGAATCTAATCTACAAGGAACTTGCAAGGTGATAAACAGATATTAATGAACAGTTTAACAACATATATCAGTAACAGATGAGAAGACAGGTAAATAAACAGGGTTAACATCATATAATTAATAATCACAGGCAGGTATAACATGACATAATAGTTTACACATTCACTTGTTGTAAATTCACATTTGCATAAGTATAAATGTCAGGTGAGATTACTCACCTTTTTACGCTGAAGTTTTGCAAAACAAACACACAAACAAAAATCCGGAAAGCACGAAAGCACGACTAGATTTGGATGGAGAGAGAGAGAGACAAGATGTAAATCTTGTATTCACAAAATAAACAAAACAAAATATGAATATAAATACAATACCAAAGTTTAGATTGAAACAAATGGAAACTAGGCTAGACAAATACATCACCTAGCTTTCCCATCAAATTTGCTTGACCTTTACCCACATAGGCTCGGCCACAAGGCTATTTTGGTTCAACCACATATGTTTCCATGTGCTAAAGGTCAGGTTGGATCTGAAATACATGGTTAAGTCAAGCATACAAATGGTCTTGGAAGTTACAAAGGGTGGAAGTGCAAAAGGCAAGGCAAAAGGGGTTTGGATTTGCAACATTTGGCTCAGCCACAATCACACTTGGCTCGGCCAGGCCTGGTTCAGGTCTGGACAGTAGTTAGGTGGGTGGTCATAGGTCATGTCATGGTAGTAGTGGAGGTCAAGGTGGTGGTCGTGGCAAGGAATGAAGGTGGATGGCACATAGGAGCTCGACTAGGCAATATTTGGTGGAGTTAGGCATTGTTTTGTGGATTCTGCAACATGAGATGGTCAAGGCAACTTCAGTTCAGAGGAGGGGGATGATTTGGCCGTGGATGAATTGGGAAAGAAGGTATGGTGGTGGTCGGTGAAGATGTGGAGGTGTATGGCCGAACCAAGCAAGAAGAAGTAAGGCAAAAATCAAGGCAAAACAATTGAAAAAATTGAAGAAAAGAGTAGAGAAAAGAGAAACCATTACCAATCTTTTTCAGATCTGAGTTTGGTCGAAAATTTGTGATGTTGAGAAGATTTTTCACGTGAAAAATGAATAAAAAATCATGGCTAAACAATAGAAAAGGAACGGCCAAAAATATGAAAAGGCAAGAACGTGAAAAGTCAAATGTTTAAAGCTTTAGTCTCTTCAAATTTCCAATATCTTTTATACAAAATAAATAAAATAAAACTCAGTAAATAAAATAAAAACAAACTGAAATAAAGTGAAGAAAAGAAAAGAATTTTTTTTTAGGAAAAATAGGAAAATAAATAAAGAAAATAGCTTATTATATTGAAACTAGCTTTAAAAATTGTGAACAAAATACAGTTGACATTAGAAAATTTCAATAGCACTTTTAAAAATGTTTTAAAACTAAAATATATACATAACATGTTATTTTACCCATGAAACATGAATTAGAACATTACATGACCAATAAAAATATTATTTATATAAATTTAAAATAACAATTTTTGTTAAATACAACAAATTACATTCAATAGTGTAAAAGGCATAACTTTCACAATATTAATCAGATTTTAATGAAACGAAAAGCATTATTCTTAAAGTTTTATTTACTTTCATAATAAAATATAAAATTAAAATTTTCAAACTTTCAAATTTTTAAATTTAAAAGTCAAAGTTTGGTCATATTGACCAAAAATTCACTTTTTGGAAAATATTATATTTAGTCCTGTTTGGAATTCTAATTCACATCAAAATCAAAATTTATATTTAAAATAACAAAATTTATCCATTTTAATAAATAAAATAAAGTTTTCAAATCAGGAAATTCAATTTAAATAATTAAAATATACAATTAAAATAATCACAAAATACAGGGTTGTTACATTTCACGATCACTATAATATCATGTCTCCATATTGCAATAACACGCATATATTTATTTCAAATAACAACTAGTCATCACAACCTTGTCATTAGCGTCCAATCATTCTCCAAAACATAAGAGACATAAGACTCAAATCATTTGTTTATTCATATAGGCCCATTTGGGTCCAGGTTCAACCTGTGCCAGAATAGGCCACTAGTGCCCCGGTTCCACCCACTAGTGGATCGGTGCAAATGGTTTTTGGCAGTTTCAAGTTTCGGTAAATTGTTGTTTCATAGTTGTTTTCCTCCTCTAGATGCTTCCGCTCTGCCTCTGATCGCTAAAAAATGTCCTTTGTACCTTGCCCTACGTCCCTAAGTCTGATTTGATCATTTATTTCATCAATTTCAACATATAATTCTCAAATTATGATATTTTATTAAAATTCAGTTTTTAAGCGATGTTATTAGCCAAATCCTTCCCAATCCCTCTTAAAATCTTAAATTAAGTAATTATAGGCATTAAACTACACTATAGCTAACATGTTATGTACATAGCATTATAATTGCATTATACGAAGGTACGAGACAAATCACTCAAAAAATTAATGGTTTCGACCTGAACCTCCCACTGTTCAAGCTATTGTATTTCGTGCTTTGAATTTTCAACTCCAAATTAATGATGGATTGTAGTCTCTTTTGATAGCTTTGCAATGCTTCTGGTCTCGTGAATTTTCGTTAAGTTTGGAGGGAGATATTTTGTTTTGATTCTTGGTAGGTTAAGGGGAAGAAAGGGGAAGAAAGGGGAAGAATAAAGAGTGATTGTGTGGTTTCTGCAACTGAATGTACATGAATCTTCTTTTAAATAGAAGGAGGGAAAAATATAAGTGTCCACCTAATTCAAATTCAAAAACTTAAGTCTTGATGCTTGTTTGACCCAATACCGTTTCTCCCATATTTTTTTCATACGAACTCTAAACTAGACAAACCAAGATATTATGCGAACAAAACGAGACGGCCACAATGGTGCTACTTTCGTCGTCAATTTCCAAACTTAGAAAAATGACCATTTTGCCCCTTCTTATTTTTAATTTATTCATTTAGTTTAATTATTTTCACATTATCATTTAACTAATATATTTACCAAATTTCCAGGGTATTATATTCTCCCTCTTTATAAGAATTTCGTCTCTGAAATTCCCAAGAAACAGAAAATGTATTATAGCACTCACTCGTTAAACATATATCAATAAGTCATAAACATATCATCCAATTTATGCAAACATCAGTATATATATATAATGATATGAACAACATATAGGTATGAATGCCATAAACTTTGCAGTTTGTACCTTACAATGCATAAATGCAGCTAAGCATCCTATATGAATGCAGTAAGATGACATATTAGTCATGATGCACAACATCCTAGTATATGCATATATATATATATATATATATATATTTATATATATATATATGAATGCAAATTCAATTGCATACATAAATTTCAACAATTAATCCATCCAAGGCATCAAAATCATAACCCTAGAATAATCTAATTAAGGTAATCAAATCAAATCAGGAAACATATTGGAAAAGGGTTGAGGATGAGTAGTCCTCATCTTACTTCAGGCTTTCATTTACTCTCCGCCGGGTCGTTTCTCCATTTCACTCTAACCAGTTTCACTACTTTGTTTCTAAGTCGTTTCAACTTATGCTCCATATTACGGGGACTACGAGAAGAACTCGGGTTAGATTCCAGCTTTACCTCCTCCAATTAACTAGGTGCAACTACAGTCAATGGGTAGTGTACACATTTTCGCAAATGTGTCACATGAAACACATTATGGACTCTAGCCATCTTCTCTAAGAGCTCCATTCTGTACGCTAAACTCCATATCCTCTCCAACACTGGAAATGGGCTGAAAAATCTGGGAACAAACTTCCATGAACTTTCAAACCTTACCACCCTCTTTAACGAAGAAACTTTAATGAAAACTAAATCTCCCACTTTGAGTTCCAAATCTTCTCTCCTTTTATCAGCATATTACTTATGTTGATCCTATGCAGCTTTCATCCTCTTTCTCATAAGTTCTGCCTTCTCTACAGTATCCCTAACCATCTTTGGACCCAAAATAATCCTATTTGTAGGCTCTCACCAATATGATGTTGACTTGCACGGTTTTCCATACAACGCTTCAAACGGTGTCTGCCTATACTCGCCTACTAACTATTATTGTATGCTGTTTAAAAGCAAATTTTCTATTGATTAGAAAAATGCCGATAAATTTTGAAATAAAATAACCGCAAGTGCACGGCGTACAATTTTAGTACATGGCGAGTACAGGTCGATCCGTAGAGAATTTTTAAGATTATAAAATTTTCAATTCAATCAAATTAGACCAAAGTGAGAGGAAATTGTTAACTACAAAAAAGAAGCTAAAGCTAGAATTAAAATATGATTTAAAAACTATTAGACTAGAGAATAATTTAGAGGCAAATCCATTCTCATATTTTTGTAAATCAACAAACAAATAATTTATGATCTCTTGCTTTGATATTAAGTGAGATAATTGTTGTATTTATCATAAGTATGGTTTATTTATGTTATTAATTAACATATCTCAAACCATCAAACTATAATAAAACAAATAAACCACTTATCAATTCTCATGAAAATGAAGCCAAAGCAAAAGCTATTTTAAGTATGATCTATTTACTATTGTAACTAGTAATATAGATCATCAAATTTCATTTTTACTTTCATTTCAAAATCAAAAATTAATTAGCAAATGATGATGTAAATTGTGTTTATGTTGAATAAGAATAGCTCATTTGCATAAGCAATATAAGCTATCAAACCCACTTGTATAAACTTACATCAAAATTCACTTTCATGAAGCACAAGCTAAAGAGATCATAAATCATAAAAATGTTGAAATTACATAATATTTGAGAGCTTCATTACCCCTAAATTGAAGGGGTTTAGCTACTCATTTGTGTTATCAAATCAACACATGTAAGTTTCAACATTGGAAAGCAAAGAGAAGTAGAAATTAAACAAAGGAAATGAGATTAACTACTTGCATAAAATAACATCAAACTAATTGTATGAATGTAAATCTAAGCTATGAACATGAAAAGAAAGAAAGCATAGAAATAAACATTAACAATAAAACAAAGAAAAGCATGTAGAAAAGAAGAGAGAAAGAGGCTTGGAAGCCATTTTTATTTCATGTAACATTGAGCTTACAATTTGCTTACTTAATTTCCTAACTAATGTGAAAGAGTAGAAGATATTTACATGTACATAAGAGGGCTATTCATACATGCATAAAACCCTAATTCAATATTTAGGGAGCTTCCCAAAATGCCCTTTAGGAAGTGTGGCCACCAAGTAACCATTAGCCACTAATTAATCCCTTATTAAATGTGCATGAAGCTTTAAACTCCACTTAGTTGTCCATTAGCTTCTAATTGTAGATTTAGGCAAGTGGGTGGGTCCTCCATGATCTTGGACTTGAATTATTTCCTTCTTCTTTCCTTTGTATTCATTTGTGCATGCATATATCTTCATGAATCCCTTTTCCATATGCATCAAAATTTCCTATAAAAATGTCCAAGTAAAAATTCTCAAATTGACACATGCACAAAAATGACCATTTTGCCCTTGAATGAAGATGAATATATGATGATTTGAAAACAATTGAATTTTGGTCTTAAACATGTTAAAATGCCCAAATATGATATTTATTTAAATAAAAAGAGATAAAATCTGGATGTGTGTGTATATATATATGCATATTTATGTGCACATCATATGCGAACTTCACTAGAGGTATATGATCTTCCCAAGAACCTCCAAAATCCAATATACAAGCCCTTAGCAACTCCTTTAACACTCTTTTCACTCTCTTCGTCTGCCATCGGTATGCGGGTGATATGTCATGCTTAAATTTAGCTCGACCCCTAATGCCTCCTGTACACTCCTCTAGAATTCGCTCGTGAAAAGTAGATCTCGATCACTTACTATACTAACCGGGACTCCATGCAACCGGACTACTTCTTTAATATACTAAATCGCTAAAATCGCTGGTGTTTTTGTACTCTTCACTGGAATAAAATGCGCACTCTTTGTAAGACAATCTACTATAGCCCATATGCTCTCGTTTCCTCACTTACTTTTGAGGTAAACAGTCCACAAAATCCATAGATGCGCACTCTCACTTCCACTGTGGTACGTCTAACGGAAATAATAACCCACTCGGGTTATTCTGTTCCGCCTTCACTTTTTACAAGTCATACACTTCGCCACATACTCTACTTCCTTCCTCTTCATCCCTGGCTAATAGAATATCCTATTCACATCCCGATACCCCATTCTAGATAAATATTCATCTTAGAGTAATGAAACTCAACCAAGACTTCCTCTATCAACTCTTTGATCCATGGAACACATAGCCTTCCATCTCTTCGTAAATAACCCTTCTGATCTTTGGAGTAACAATCCAAATGACTTGATTGTTCACCCCTTTCTAGCTTCTCCATAATGCTAACTAATGATGTGTTGCTTTTGGCTCAACCCAAAATGGTCCATCGATGCAGGTCTAACCTTCATCGCTGCTAACAATCCTAGTGCATACTCTGATCAAGGCCAAAAGTCAAACACTTATATAAACTCCAAACTTCTCCGTTCTAACAACTTAACATTGACCTCAGCATGTCTCCTACTCAAAACATCCACAGGTACATTCCCTTTACCTAGAGCATAGAAAATCCCAAAATCGTACGATGATAAAAACTCCATCCACCGCCGCTATATTAAATTTAGGTACTTTTGAGAAAATAGATACTTGAGAGATTTATGGTCCATAAATAAATTAAATCTCTCGCCCAACAGATAATGCCTCCACAACATCAATGTGAATACAATAGCAGCCAACTCTAAGTCGTGTATCAGACAATTCTTCTCGTGGTTCTTTAACAGTAGACTAGCATATGCTACTACCTTCCCTTATTGCATAAGGAAAGCGCCAAGACCAGTACTGCATGCATTAGTATATAAGGTAAGAGGTTTGGAACCATCAGGAATAACGAAAATAGGAGCACTCGTTAACCATTCCTTTAATTAAACAAATGTCGATTCATACTTAGGACTTGGGTATAAATCAGATTCATCCATGTCAAACAAGTCAGAGGTGTTAGTATTTTCAAATAAACCTTTAATAATCAGATAGAATCCAGCCAAACCCAAAAGGCTATGGACCTTTGAAGCATTCTTTGACATCCTCCAGTCTCTAACCACTGTTACTTTCCCTAGGTCTACAGCTAATCCGTCTACTGATACAACATACCAAAGGAAACAAACTTCTTCACTCTAGAAGTGACATTTGGAGAACTTATCCATCAATCGATTTCTTTTCAAAATGTCCATCATTTCTCTCAAATGAATCTCATGCTCTTCCTCACTTTTGGAATAGATAAGAAAGTCATCCATGAAGAACACAATAAACCTGTTCAATTGCTCTTAAAATACACTACTCATCAGATCCACAAAATAAGTCAGAGAATTGGTCAATCCAAACGGCATGACTAGCCACTTAAGCAATCCATCAGGCATACAAAAAGCAATCTTCTGTATAATATCTTCAGCAACCTTCAACTGATGAAATCCAGTTTCAAAATCAAGTTGGAAGAAAACCTTCGCCCCAACTAACTAATCGAAGAGATTATCAATGCAAGGCAATGGATAGTGGATTTTCTTCGTTAGCTTATTCGATTCTCATTTGTCAATGCTTATCCTTAGGGAACCATTTGCCTTAGTATCAAAAATGATAGGTGCTCTCCATTCTAAAATACTTCTTCGAATAAAGCCTTTCCATAACATTCCAAAATTTATTATCCAATTATCTTCTTTCCTTCGAAGCCATATGCCTAAGGGGTGTCACTACTGGCCATGCATCTTTCTCGAAATCAATATGAAATTTGATTTCACTTCAAGGAGGGAGAACGGAAACTTCTTCAAATACATCGGGATAATCCTTCACTGTGGGTATACATGAAAGCTCTTCCCATGAAAGTCTGAGTGAATATAGATACATCTCCATGATAGAAATATCGGGCTCACACGATAGAATCAAATCAAGTCCTTCACCCTTTCTCAATTGAACCATCCTTTCTTCCACAATCCAACACTACCTCATAGTGAAACATCCAATCCTTTCCCAAAATCACCCTAAAAAGTTTAGTACATATGTCTAACAAGGAAACTCCATATCATTAGTGACCAACTTTAAGTTTTAACATAGCATGATAAATGGGTTGATCCCCCGATGGGATTCGACACCGAAACGGATTCGCGCACAAGGTCAGGTTTTAGGGCTAAACTATAGACTAATTTTATTTCTGTGAATGAATGAGATGCACCAGTGTCAAATAAAGTATGAACAAGAGAATCAGGTAAAATAAACATGCCTTCCATCATAATCTTCTTTCCCTTCTCCTAAACCGACAGTGGGGCCTTACTAGAGGTTGGAACGACATCCAGAGCATATGCCTTCACAATGCGACCTTCACTTTTCAGAGCTGGGCAGTTACTTTTCATATGTTCGAACTGATTACAATTATAACACTTCATTTTCTTCTAAGCTGGGATTGCCTTAAAATCCTTCGTTTTATGTCCTACTTGAATGTAATTATAACATTTTTCCTTTGAGAGATTCATCCTACAATTCTTTACAAGGTGTCCCACTTTCTGACATCCATGATAAGTAACTGCCTTCCTTTTGTTTTTCCTTCCTTGTGGTCTATTTCCTTTATGCTTGCCCTATTGCTCACCATCCACTTCTTTAGTCTAGTTCTTAATCTTAGTTCCATTCAGAGAGTTCAACAATGCTGCCTCCACTAATCCCTCAAATGTAGCTCCATATGATATCTGATTCAATGCAAGCTCTCTAAGAGGTGAACTCAAACCCTTTGCGAACTTTAATGCTTTTTGTTCTCGAGCATTGAGTAACTCAAAACCAAATATGGCCAAGTCATTAAACTAACTTACATACTCGTTACTGTCATTTCTCCCTACTTTCGATGAATGAACATTTCCAATAATAAATCTTTCTTGGCACCAGAAAGAAACTTCGTCTCGAATCTCGACCCGAACGTTCTCTAAGTAATAGTATTCTCGTCCACATCGGCGGTCAACACCTCCCGCCAACATGTCACCTCACCTTTCAAATGCCAAGCAGCTAATTATCTGTTAATAGCATAACCATGTCCCAATAGGTTGAAAATCTTTCACAATCTTTCAGCCATGCCCAAGTCACTGGGTATGGTTCCATCCGAACAAAAGGTTTTCCACAAAGGTTGGAAAAATCCTTACATGGCTTAGAAAAGTCAATAGTTGGGGGTACTGGGATTGGAATCATACCTTGGTTAGTAGTGGTAGTAGTGGTTGCGGGTTCGTTAGGGTTAGTATCTTGGCTCATCACCTGAATATAGCGTCTGAACCATACTAGAATATTAACTCCAAGAATATCCAGTACATCTACTCGATTGCTAGTCCTTGCCTTGTTCTCTATCTCACAAGCATTAGTGGCATTGGTATCTATTCCAGTTGACTGAATTACTCATTTCAGCTATGTGTAAAAATGAGATTCATTAGCTACTCCTTAATAGATAGTAAACAAATCTAGAACAGTAATTGGTGTGTGCATATGTACTTAGTTCCTATATATATTCTATTTCTAAATAGAAACTACAATTACTCTCTCTCAATACGTTCCTAATTCCTATCCTAGTTTATAACCTAGGCTCTGATAGTAAATGTAACAATCTATCTTCTCAAACGCTGGGTTCGATGTTCGAATCGACATCGACACCCAAGAACCAAAATGATGAGTCGTTGGGGTAAGATAAAATATGAACTAATATTAGATAAAATCACACACACGGTTCTACCCATCAACATTTAGAATCTCACAACAGAAGGAAATAAAATATAATACATGAATAAATATGATAGTCACATTATCATCACATGTCTACACTGCCAAATACATATGTCTGAATAATACAAATACAACCCAATCCATACACATAGTCAAATCACGATCACTACACTTGTGTACATTATATACAACATATATACAAATGGATCTCTACCCACTACACCAAACGGCCCATTTTGTCACACTTTTTTCGTTTCAGTTTGTCACGGTTATTTATGTTGGAAATTTGTAACGGTTATTATTGTTACATTGTATTACCACGGTTATTTCCGTGACAAAATTTGGGCTTTTCGTAAATAGCTAAAAGACATTGGATAGAATCGTCATTTATCTTTCAATCCTTACTTCGGTTGTTTGTCACGCTTCAGCTCCTGGCTTCTATCTTTCTCCCTTGAATCTAATTAGGTTAAAGCCGCCACTCTAGCCTCCCTTCATTGCGAGTTGCCGCCTATCGCCGACGCTCCAGTCTTCCTTTGTTGTGAGTCGCCCGCCTATCGCCGTATTTTCAAAGCCTCCTTCCATTTGTTTCTCCTAATCCGCCTTTCTCTTTCGCCAAATCCGCTGTAATTTGTAACGGTATGTCCATCATATGTTGTTTTCTGGATGTTGTGCATTATACTATTAGAATTCTCTTTTATGTTTTTCAAGACACATTATGGTTGCTAATATTACATGTACTAGATCGCATTCCAGTGGTTTTGATCTGTAGCTTGCTTGAGTGCGAGCCTAAAAACAATATCTGTGGCATTTTATATATATTTTTTATGAGATCCTCAGCACGATTGAGCATGTAACTAGACAATAAAAACATAATTTATATGCTAACCGGTACAACAGTGTAATTCAAACCATTGTTAGCTTATTTGCATTCTAAAATATATACAATACGATGAACTGCTCTTTAATTTGTATTCGCATGTCACATTGTATACGATCTTTAATATGCACAAAAGTAAAATATGTACCTCTCTTATCACTTTATACGCCCGTTTTGAGTACTTTACAGGAAGTTTAACAAAAAAAGGTTAGATTTACTGATATAAAGAGTCAACAGGTATTTTTAAAGAAATGAAAATTGGTCTGTGCAGTTTAATAAAGTTGGAATAGTTTTTTTGTTTGTTTATTTCAAGGTAATCTCATCAATTTTTCGCATCATTTTAATCTTGAAAGGAACAGTTAGATATCCCTAAAATTTGCAGAAATGAATATATCTATGTAGAGAAGATTGTGATTAATTGGTCAAACTTATTACTTAATATGATGCAAATATGCAAGTGAACTGTGAATATAATGCAAGCTTACTTTATTGAATTTTCTAATATGTTGTTGTTTTACTAAATGTTAGAACTTGATTATAAAAATTTATTCCGTATTGATCTTAAGCGCAACAGGGAGAAACTTCCTTGGATGTGTGTCACCATAGGTTAACTTTATGTTTATGAAAAACTGATTGAATCCGGTATCTGATGTGAGCACAGAACTCACTTGCCTATTTTGTTGCTCTACGCCAATATGTTGGGTTGGTTTCCTAACTTTTTTTTATAGATTTGAACCTGAAAGTAAAGAGGAGTAAATAGGGAAACATAAGTAAAACAAGAATGCTTCGAACCTATATAGAGATTTGGCAGTAGCCTTCAATTTGTCCCATTAAAACCAGTATCAAAGAGGATGGGGGGTAAGACCTTCTATGACCATTGTTCACATATATCCTTATCATGATCATTACTACCTGTATTGTGTTTGGAATAATTTTCACCAAGTACACCATTTTCTCACATTCATCAAATTCAGTTTTGATTTTGTTTGGCTCAAATATTCTTGTGTTGCGCTCTTTCAAAATGAACTATATGCACATGGTAAAAGCAATACTTGCAATATCTTTACTTTTGCACTTATGTTTGACTTATTGTTAGATGGACATGATTTCAGAATAGATCGACAATACCTCTATGTAACTAGCTGGCCAAAGTAGTTTTATTTTGATCCACTTCCATATGTCTGCACGTAATTTGCACTGAAAAAACAAGTGTTTTGTAGAGTAGTTAACTGACTTTCAAAATACATACAACGAGTCCATCAGTAGATGTTTTTTAGCATTCGATCTTTTATGGGTAGTAAATTTGTAACGACTTTAAATGTACAAAGTGCCGATTTGGGGTAGGTAATAATCCCCTTGACCTACTTCCACCATAAAACACGGTCGTATTTTGTTCTTATCACATCTATTACCTCTTTCAACTTTAACTTGTTTTCTTTCAGTCTCATGCAAGTCAGAAAGTCCTCCTCCTCTTCTTCTTCATTATTATTGCCTCAATTTCATTTTTTATATTACCTAAGAAACTGAATCTATCACAACTCCATACTCTATTTTCAATTATATCTTTCACCAAACACTTTTCTCCCCTTACCCTCATCAGTTTGTGCATATATCAGTTGTATTGCAACCATTGCAAATACTGGTTTATTTTCCTCTATCCAATTCTTTCTCATCATTGCTTCTGCTAGTTGTTTTATAAATGTATATGTTTCAGGCTACTTATAGCCTGATTAAGTGAGACCTGTATGTATTGTGTGCTATGCTATAGTTTTTTTTACTATATATTGTGTACACACTGGATGGGCAAGTTATAAAATCAAATTATAAAGATATTTCATCATGTTATTCTCTCATTTACCCTTTTCTATTCTAAAAAAACAACTTAGGTAGCCTTCATCTTATATTTAGTAAGATTGTTTCACCAAGTCAGCTGAGCTCATATCGTTATCATTTATTAACTAAATATATGCTGAAAATGTTCGCTTAATTTAGTTAATTTTCAAACCATCAAATACGTGTGTTACATGTCATGAGAATGAGGTGACGCTTTTCGGAATTAGTTATATACTGTGATCCATTAGTCTTCAAGATAAAAAAACTTCTCGCGTTGATCACATTACCATTTAGAAATGTAATTTGCAGAAGTTAGGTGAGGCTTGAATATCTTATTGTACATGCTACAGACATGGACAATCAAGGCAGTATTTTATAACTTAGCAGCCTCGGTAATGCATACAGCTCTTTGTTTCGTGTAAATAGAAAAATGCATGGTGAATCTCAAGATTTATCCACAAAAAAAAAGAAGAGTTTATATGTATGAGATTTGAATTTCATATATAAAATCAAATGTGACTCAATCTTGGAATCATAAAATATTACTTATATCTTCTTTCCGTGAATAGTGGAAATTGAATCTCTTTCAGTTAATCAGTACTTTAATTTGTTCGACTAAATCATATAGATGAATCATGGCTGGTGCCTAACTGAAAATATATATAGCTAAAACATTTGTTTGCATATATAATTATCAACACTTTGATTTTATCTAGAGTTGATTCCAAGGATGACAAAATTCTATAAAATCAGAATTCATCAAAGTTTTATACGTCTTTGAAGATGCTCATTTGTCTTAGTACAATCTTAATGATACTAACTTAGTAACTTTTGATACAATAAAATAAGAAATCAGTTTTGAATCATAGAAGAATGACAATAATAGAATCTGATCATAAATGAACGACTGAACAATGTAAAGATAATTATATTTATGTTGTCCTTTTTCTCTATTCTATTTCTCAATTTACAATTATATTTTCTCTATTCTATTTCCCAATCCCTATGCCGTAGCCGCTCCTTTCGATCATTTTTCTTCGATCCATTTTTCCTTTAGAAGGTTTGTAGTTGTTAAAATAGTAATTGTAAAATGTGTTTTTTGATCATTTAGAGAGTTTTTGGCCCCGTCTGACAAGTATTGTATATGATCGTTATATGGATATTCGTTTTTTAACAGAACGGACATCTATATTCATCCGATACAATATTTGTCGGATTTGTCCCTGTATTGGACAAGCTACAAACACAGTAAAGTAATTGCATTTTATAAATCATTTCATTTTAAACGGTTTACAAAATTTCGACAGCACTTCCTTTTTGTTCCCTGTGTACACGCATTTGTGTACGATACAGGGAACAAAAGGGAAGTGCTGCCGAAATTTTGTTAAATCGTTTAATCTGAAATGATTTATAAAATGTAATTACATTATTGTGTTTGTAGTGGGAAGTAGGATGACTGACCATCAAATTTAAAAAACATATGATTTTTTGTTCGTTTACCATGTAAATAATTATAGTCGTTGATTTTGAACATTTGATTGATTTAAATATTGAATAAATGGTTTCATGATTTTAAACTCGAATTCAAACATTTAAATTTTGTAAAATATTTGGATTAGTGAATTTGGATTTGGATAGCATCTCTAATAATTGTATTTTAAATTGAATATCTATTTAATAGATTTAATAGTTTTATTTAACAGTTTTTGAATAATAAATAGTAATAATAAATTCGATTTTGAAATTCAATTGCAACAATTAACAACTAAATTAAATAAAAAAGCAAATATGTGGGTTGCTTCGTGTATTAAAAAAATCATGTTAAATTATATTTGCAGCTTTTTAGTTTAGACTTGAAATGATAAATTAAAATAATGGTTCGTTATATTTGCAGCTTTTTAAATCTTGCTAATGTCGAAGTCTTCGTCGAGAGAGTGGATTAGAATTCGACATAGAAATAATAATGAATATATACAAGGAGTTCGAAATTTTATGGAGTTCGTTAAGTGTCATTCACCACCGGACTTCGAACTATGCAGTTGTCCTTGCATAAAGTGTAGAAACTCAAAAAAGTTGCATTTTAATACAGTAGAGAAACACTTGATTGTTTATGGTATGGATCCAATATATGATGAATGGGTTTTTCATGGTGAGAGAAGCGACAATGACACAGTGGTCAATCCCATGCGACATGTCAATTATGAGGCTTACAACTCTAACCAATTTCAAGAGCAAAACCACGTAGGAGATGCACTTGGAGACCTTGTGGATGATGCATATGGAGTGTATGATAGCGTAGGACTTGGTGATGGTAACCATTGGAAAAAATACCAGGAGTACAAAAGAAGAGCAAATGAAAAATTATACCCTTCTTGCGAAGATGGTCTTACAACATTAAGTGTTATGGTAGAGCTTCATAATTTGAAAAAAGATTTTAATTGGTCAGGAAATAGTATGACCGAGTTGTTGAAGCGATTGAAACGATGGCTTCCAAAGGAAAATACGATACCAGAGAAGTACTCGACAATGAAGAAAATTTTAAAAGATTTGGGAATGAAAGCAGAGTGTATACATGCTTGTGAAAATGATTGCATGTTGTTTTGGAAGGAGCATAGTAATGCATTGGAATGCCCTCATTGTCACACTTCAAGATTTAAAACTAAAATTCAAGGAGAAGTGGTACAAATCACAAAACAACCTCGAAAAGTTTTGAAATATTTCCCAATAACTCCGAGATTAACAAGGTTGTACACTATACCATGGATAGCTCAAAAAATGTTATGGCATAGTGAAGCAAAACCTTGTTGGAATTACATGCGTCATCCTATTGACTCGGCAGAATGGAGATCGTTCAAGAACAAGTGGCCAGAGTTTGGTAGAAATGGACGAAATGTTTGGCTTGGTATTGCTACCGACGGGTTCAATCCTAGTACAACCCAGTCTAATAGTTATAGTTGTTGGCCTGTTTATACGGTTCCTTATAACTTACCGCCATCACTATGCATGAAACCAGAGTTTCAAATGTTGTGCTTGTTAATTCCTGGACCAAGAGCACCAAGTCAAGATATTGATGTGTATTTGGAGCCTCTTGTGGATGAGATGAAGCAGCTATGGGTAGAAGGAGTGTCTGCATTTGACATGGACAAAAAAGAGCATTTCACTTTGAGAGCAATGTTATTATGGGGAATACATGATTTACCTGCATTTGGTAATTTATCTGGTTGTGTAACACATGGTTATAAAGCATGCCCAATTTGTGGTGTGGAGACTGAATCAGAACGCATCGGTAATAAGATAGTTTATACGAAGTATAGAAGATTTTTGAAGAATGGTCATCCATATAGGGCACTGAAACATGGATGGTATAAGTGCATAGAGGATAAGGAACCTCCAACACGATTGATAGGATCAACACTTGTAGAAAAGCTTGCTCATATCAATTATGTACCAGGTAAAATACCAAAAAACAGAAAGCGCGTGGTAAATGATGTTGATCCTGATGATGAATATTATGTTAATGAAAAAGCCGATGATGAAAGACCAGCATGGTATAAAAAGTCGATTCTTTTTACCTTAGAGTATTGGAGTAGTCATAAAGTGCGACATACTATTGTTGTGATGCACACCGAGAAGAATGTATCGGAGCATTTTATTAATTTATTGTTTGATAGAAGCAAACAATCTCCCAAATTTGCATTCGATAAAACATACAAAATTCGCTGTTGTCAAGTCCTAAAAGAGGTAAAACTTCCTTCTTGCTTTGGGACTAAGTTAAGCAACTTAGTAAATATTCAACCACCTGGTTTGAATATTAGAAAGTCATATGACTATCATGTTATTATCCAGTATTTTCTGCCTATTATGGTGCAACATGCATATCCAAAGCATCGTGACTTAAGACATGCAATATTACAAGTATGCTTGTATTTCAATATTATTTGTTCGAAGGTTTTAGTTCGAGAGCATGTCCAAGCTGCCAAAGATATGATTGCTGAGGCATTGTGTGTATTGGTGCATTATTTTCCTTCTCAATTCTTTGATATAAGTATACATCTAATGGTGCATTTAGCTGATCAAGCATTGCTATGTGGACCAGTTAGCTATATATGGATGTATCCATTTGAAAGGTACACTATTTTTTCGTATAATAATTGCACGATCTATTCAATAAATGTAATTTTTTTTAGAGCTATGAAGGAGTGTAAGAACATACCAAGCAATAAGCGTTACGTGGAGGGATCAATTTCTGAAGCATATCTTGTTTCAGAATCTGTTAGATATGCCATGGAATATATGCCAAATCCATGTACCGGTAATCATAGCTGTAAACAAGCACCGTTTTTAGATGAGAACGGAGATGATACTTATGAACGTTCCATCATCGAGGGTAAAATTATCAAGCTATCTGGCGTGCAACGTACGCAAATTCGAAGGTGGATACTCTTTAGGATGGACATCCCAGACCGAGATGATTATTATAGGTTTGTATTTTTTTGATACGTTATTAAATCTAATTTCGATATTTACTTAAACTACAACATTTTTATTTGTAGTGAATATCGATCATTGTTAGAAGATGTTCAACGGAGTAAAAAAAAGCACCACACAAGGACAGAAGTTGTAGTACAAACTGAATTTATTGATTGGTTGCACAAGAAGGTTTGTTAGATTTTACAAAGCTCATATTTCAATAATAAAATTTATACTATTTAACTTATTTAAATGAATTTGGCAGTTACTAGAAGAAAAATGCATGAATTCAGTGTTATGGTATTATGTTAGTGGACCAACGTGGGAAGCCAAAACTCACCTTAAGTATAGAATCAATGGCTATGTATTCTCTCCACAGCACTATGATGACACCCTTTCAACACAAGATAGTGGTGTTTGTATGGATGCTATTACAACATTTATAGCAAGTGCAAAAGATTTAAATCCTACAGATGATGACGCTACTTGGTATGGTATTATTAAAGAGATCATTGAAGTTGATTATTATGAACTTCAACATGTAGTGTTCTATTGCGAGTGGGTCAATATTGCTGACAAAATACATGGTTGTAAGATTTGTTCAGATTCTAATTTGTTGATGGTGAATCTTAACAAACTTAAAAGCAGTGATGGGGAGTATGATGAGCCTGCCATTCTTGCGTCAGAAGCAAGTCAAGTTTTTTACATAAAAGACATACAAAATCCCGATTGGTCTGTTGTACGACGTTCACCTAAACGTTTGACCGATAGCGTGGATGATTACAAGATGCCAACAAACTTTCAATCAACTTTAAATGAGCAACCTAATTTAGTAGCGTTGTCAAAATGTATTGAAGTCAAATAGATGAATGTATTATGGTTTTCTCTATGTGATAAATTGCAACAAGTGCATCGTTTTGGTTGAAGCTGAATAATTTGTCCTGCTATTTTTTATCTACTTTCATTTAATATTTGCAAAACCAGATCCTTTGAGGTTTAATGCAGGTAATTCAAAGCCTTCTCCATTCATTTAGTCCGACCAAAATGTGCCAAGACAAGTATTACAACCACTGCACCATACCATGTTTTATTCTGAAAATGACAAGTCTGACAGTTGTTTCTTCTTTTTCTGCTGCACAGTTTACCTTTTATGCTGAACAAGTTTCCTTTTCCTCGTGGGCCTTCCTTTTTACCCTTTTCGACTTAAACCAGTGACCTGCCACTCAGTCAAACTTTCATTTATTTGGACCTCGTCTTCCTGGAACCGTGTAAGTCATCCCACTCCAACTTTTCTATGCAATAAACGAACTAAAAAACAATTTCAGACTGCATACTGACTGACAATTATTTGTATCATGGGAGGACCTCCATTATATTAACATTTTATGTAAATGATACAGACGATTATTTATGCTGAATTATTAAGTGTTCATGTAATGACTAATAAATGTAATAATCATCATGTTCTATGGATTTTTTTTATAGCAAAAATATGTAAGCTGCAAACTAAAGTTAAAGTTTGATTCCGGATTCTTACCCATGACAATTAATATTAAGGATCCTTTATAAATATTAACAAATAATGGTAGATATTTTTTCAAACTTATACTTAATCAAACATTCTGAAAATTAGTTACAGAAATTGATCTGAATGAATGGTTGAAATTGAGATTTCCACCGGTGCTCTTTAAAAGTGCATTATTTTATAGTAATTTAGTAATGCTTACATAGCATTCTTATAGTAAAGAATATTGATCTTCATTATCAGAAATAATTATGCATTCACAAAATATCTCATAGTCATTCAATGTTTTCTTTCATTGTCTTGTTCTTTGTTATATATTTGGATACTGTGAAGTATATATTTGTATATATGCAGAATGTCGGCTAGTTGCAGCAATCCATCGCAACATATAGCAGAAAGAATAGAAGAAGATGTTCCTCCTCCTCCTCCAAACAAAAAATACTCAATAATTGTTGAAATGGATGGTGCAAAAGGTAAAGACTCATCAAAGTGGGCATCCCGTTGTGGCGTTTTGATTCGGAGGCATATTCCTATTAACTACGACGATTGGAGGAAAGTGGATATGTTTTACAAAAACAATTTATGGAAAGCGCTTATGGTATTTTACTTTATCCTTTATAGAAAACAACCTTTACTCTTGTGCCTACTTTCTAGAATTCTTTACTTTTTTTACAATCTTTTTATGTGAGATGTGTGAATAATCAATACTTTTTTTACAATTTTTTTAATAGAAGGAGTTTGAGTTGAATATAAATCCCGATGTTGCTCGACCAATTTTGGAGCAGTTTTTTCCACAATATTTCAGAACGGCAAAAGCAAAATTGAGGAAGACATATATTAAAACAAAAGAGCATGAGTTTTTGCCTAGACATCTTGCAATTGAAAACCGACCCGATGACATCGATAAAGTTCAGTGGGAGGGGTTCATCGACAATGAATACACGGATAAGAAGAAAAAACAATGCAAGACGAACAGTGATAACAAAGCAAAGAACACTATAAATCACACATTAGGTAGAAAATCTTATGCTCGATTATATGAAGAATTGGTTCGTATCAAGTCTTTTACGGTAATTTTCGATAATATTGTGTGGCTCTTGAATATATTCATATTTATTTGTATAGGAAGCAGAAGATCCTAATAGTAAAGTTTCACGAACTAAGGCGTGGAAAGTGGCACACACAAGTAAAAAAACCGGAGATGTGATTCCTTGCGCTGCTGAAAAATATGTAAGTTAATTTTCCTACCTTCATTTTCTTTAACTTGTTCACTTATTTGAACAAGTTAACTATACCTGCTAAATGGCTAACCAAACAAAACCTAGTTCCTCCAAAAAAAAAAAGCCCCAAAATCATCAAGAAATTTATACAAAGAAGGAATAGATAACCTTGAAAAAATGATTCGGTTATAACTTAAATCAACCATACAAACTTAGTTTATGTATGCAAGAAATGCAACACATATGTATGGTTCTTCTGACTGGCTTCTTCATTTGGTTTAAGGGAACATACTTGCCTGAATATGCTGCCATATCAACCCTTCAAAAACACATACACTAAACCATCTTGTTCGCACCCTGCAAATTTCGGCAGCTATTTTTAAGTAATGGAAGATATTAAGCATTCATAGTAAGGATTTTGTTGCTGGCTGGTACCATGAATTTGAGGGAAGTTAGCAGTTTCTTTCACAGTTATACATGTCAGAAAAGATGGTGTCATTATAAAAGAATGTGAATCAGTTGTAGCGACAGTTTGTGATTGTTTCTGCACTTGAACGGTAAGTGCTGTAATAGTGTTTTTGCATTAGCAAATCAACCTTTCCAATTTGGATATGAAATCTTCATTCTACATATGAAGAACTTGTTAAAAAAATAGTAATGCAGGCATAGTTTATTTGAACAAGTCAGTATCTGTACATACAGTATTTGTACAAATTACTAAAATCCTAAATGTAACAGCTTTGAAGTCCCTCTTCTTTAAATAACAAACGACACAACCTGAAATAAACTCATTTTGTTTTTTCTGACTTTGGTTTATATATGTAGGCATTGATAGAAGCAGTAGAAGAAAGACAAAAATCAGAATCTAGTGTCAATGGAGGTGATGGCATAAGAAGTTTAGAAGAGTTTGAAAGAGATCCCGTTGCTGAAGTTTTTGGAGATGATAGAAAGAGAAGTTATTGTCGTGCTATCAGCTCTACGGCTAATGTAAAGAAAGTAAAACTCGCGCAAGCTTCGAAAGCAATACTCAATTACCAAGAGAGTGGAAATCAACAATGGAGAACAGAAATGCAGAACCAACACAATCAAATGTATGAAGAGATTAAAATAATGAGTTCGGCTATCATTGATATGAAACAATGTATGCATTTTCTTGTGAATCAAATTGGGGGAAACGTGTCAACATCAAGACCGGAAGATGTTTCGAACACCGAGCAGAATAATGAGAATATCAACAATCCGGGTTCTAGCAAAAGTGCTTCATTAGATAGAGGTCCTAGCAAAAGTGCTTCATTAGATAGAGGTCCTAGCAAAAGTGCTTCATTAGATAAAGGAACGAGATCTTCTACTAGAGAAAAACAATCAGTAAAGCTGCTAGCACCAGATTTGAAGGAGGTAGCAAAAGGGCACATTGGGACGCAAAAAATGTGCCATGGTAGAAAGGTGGTTGAAGGAGAACAAGTCGTTTGGATTGAAGATGTTATTGATCCAGAAGCTTCACTTTTTGATGCACCGCAAAATGGCCATTACACGCTATCCGAGCTAGTTGATGGGGGTTTTGTGATCTAGCCTGAGTATCGTTTGCGATATCAGTGAAAATATGTAAGTTAATTTTTTCTAGATTTGAATTAGTTACTGATTAGTATCGTTTGGAAGCTAAATGAAGATAAAATGAATATGCAATTTAGTAAGTTAATTTTTTCTAGACTTGAATTAGTTACTAATTAGTATCGTTTGCGATAAAATGAATTTGTGCTGCTAAGGGCATCTCAGTGCCCAAAACTACCAAGGTTAGGTCAGTCTACCAGCATTGCTTGATGAGTTCGACCTGTAGCTGCTCCGATGCCCCCCTTCCTTGAAAAGTAAAAAATTGTGGTAAAGTCTCAACTATATCAAAACAATCCATGTACCCAATATACATTTGTTCATTAAGGCATTCATCTTTAATTTAAAATCCAAAATATCAGTAGGCAATAGCAGAACCGTTACAGAATAGTAAAACAAAAGAGTAGGTAGAAACCTTAGCCTTGTGATACCCAGCGTAGCCAATAGAATCTTAGCCATGAACGCTGTTGTATATTCTCAAACTAGAATCTTATGAAAATGTCCAATGCTAGAATATGTGATAAACTAGGCCGTGATACAATCTAAGGTCCCACATATGCAACACTTTTAAAATCATCATTATACACATATATCAACAAACTCACAGCATATATTCTATAACATTATTTGTCAAGTTATGGTAGAAAGAAAGTATATAAAGCACAGCAACGCTTACCATCTATGCATATTAGAATTTGCTGTCTTGAAAAAAGGTCGATGTTGAAATTCTTTTCATATTTGATTCTTTTTAATATAGGGCTGCTTCATTGTTATGCTGGAAAAATAGCGATATACTGGGGTCAGAATGGACAGGAAGGCACACTAGCAGAAACATGTGGAACTAACAACTACGCTTACATAAACATAGCGTTCCTATGCTCTCAATATGCAGTGCTGGACGGTGTCGATTTTCAGGTTCCAGTTCAATATGCAGCTCTCAATAGTTTGGAAATTGGCATTGTCCTATAGATGCTAAAATAGTAGTTTGTAACTCCTACCATTATGTCTAGGAGAACTGAAAATATTTATGGTCATGTTTTAATTAGTTCTTTTTAGCTGTTTTGTACGAGATTTATGTATTTTAAAAAACTATCCATAGTAATGCACATGTCAATTGCTATATGAAGTTTATTTGTTTGCATGTGCAATATTGACGTCCATATTAATGCATGTATTGGTAGGTATATATGCATATTATAAAACATAGTGTGCTGATACGTATTATCAACGATATGGATGGTAGGTAATGATTTGTGAATGTTTTGAATACTCACGCTTATAACCGTGGTGAAACCCCAGAAAACTTACGCTTATAACCGTTATACTTCAAATTACGGTTAAATCCAGATTTACCACACTTATAAACGTGATAGATATGAAATTTCCCACGTTTATAACCATGATTCATCGTTCTCACGCTTATAACCGTGAGTAAACACCATAACTCTCACGCTTATAACCGTGAGCAATACCCAAAATTATCACGGTTATAAGCGTTATTTTTTCTGTGATAATATTTGCCCACGCCACTTGGGACAACGCTTATAACCATGGGGAATTTAATTTATCACGGTTATAAGTGTGATAAAATGGCCTTTTTGGTGTTGTGACCTCTAATACCACCTCATCTTCAAACTTTATCAACCTGTATATATATATAAGGGAAAAATAGAAGTGGGTCAGACATAAATCAGGTGAGTGAACCATTCACTACTCTACATATACTACAAAAATAATACTATACCATAATATGACTCTATCATTTGGTCATCTCACATCATGTCATCACATCACGCCTAACTATCGTACACATCCAGTCTTACTGCGACATCTCTGTATGAACTCACTTCCCTAGACTGGCTCCATGCCCTACAGGGTCGCCTATTTCCCATGGTTTCGTGAGTCGTGTATAGGACTCGCTTCCTTGGACCGCCTAAAGCCTATTGGAAAGCCGTCCTTGTGCTAATTGGACTCATGCCTTGGTCCGCCCATAGCCTATAGGGTCGCTTAAAATCCACCTCCTCCGCCTGGCCCACTGAAGCACTATAGGGAAGCAGCATAATGCTTGGATCACCTACTTATACCATAGGTCCACATGTGCATCCGTATCTATATCTGTATCCACATTCATATCTATATCCATATACATGTCCAGAGATGTCTACCTACTCCATAAACTCATTCATGCTTCATGATCACCATCATATCACATCTTCGCATTGAAATAACACACACGCATTCACACATATATATATATTTCAAATAGCAACCAAACATCACAACTATTCACTCAATTTGTATCGTCGTTGTTTGCCTCATCATTAGCCTCCTATAATCCTCTAGAACACAATACACAAAAGACTAGGAATGATCGTTTATTATTTAAATTGGCCCTTCTGGGTCCAGGTTCAACCTCTGCCTAGGATAGGCCCTTGGTGCCCCAGTTCCACCCAGCGGTGGTCCAGCAAACATAGTTTTTTGGCAATTTCAGGCTTCGGGAATTTATTATTTCATCGTCATTTTCCTCATCTTGTCACCTTCTCTCCACCTGTGGTCGCAAGAGAACATACCTAGTACCTAGCCTTATATTCCTATGTCTGGTTTGATCATTTATTTCATCAATTTCAACACATAATTTACTCTATTTTATTAAAACCTAGTTTCTAAGTGCTATTATTAGCCAAATCCCCCCTACATCCCTCTTAAAATCTAAAATTAAGTAATTATAGGTATTAAGCTACACTAATATAGCTAACATTTCATGTACATAACATTATAATTGCATTATACGAATGTAGGGGACGAATCACTCATAAGTAAATGGTTTTGGCCTAAAACTCCTACAGTCTTGACTGTTGTGTTTTCATGCTTCATATTTTCACCTCCAAATCACTGTTCGATCGTAGTCTCCTTCAATAGCTTCACAACGCTTCTAGTCTCTTGGATTTTCGTTGAGTTTAAAGAGAGATATTGTGTTTTGGTTCTTGGTAGGATAAGGGGAAGAAGGAGGAAGAAGAAAGGGCGATCAAATGGTTTCTGCAACTGAACACACATGAATCTACTTTTAAACAGAAGAAGGGGAAAAAGTAATTATCCTCCTAATTCAAATTCAAAAATCCCAAGTCATGGCGCTCATTCAACCCTCCTATATTTCCTTCTTACGAACTCCAAACAAGGCAAACCAAGTTACTGTGCAAATAAAAAAAATGAGACAGACTCAATGGCATTGGCTTCATCATCAATTTTCAAAGTTGAAAAATGACCATTTTGTTCCTCCTTATTCTTAATTAATTTAATTCAATTATGTTCACATTATCATTTGATTAATGTTTAATTAATATATTTACCTAATTTTTAGGGTATTACACATAGGGTAGAAAATCTAAGGAGACAAGATGTATTTCAAGGGAAGAATAGAATAGGTGGTGGTCGATCTGAATTTATCGTAAGGAATTCAACTGAATTCTCTTTGCTAGTGGTGGTCCATGGTAAATCTCAGATAGAGGCAAGTATAGGTATGCCAGATATAATGTTGGAATAGAAAAATCTAAAAACTTGGAACGAGGTAGTGGATGAATTAGAGGTATCTATATATTCTTGAATAGAAAAATTCGAAAGCTTGGAACGAGATAGTGGTTGAATTGAGGTATCTACATTTTATCCTATTACATAATATCCACCAACTGAATACAATAATATGAGATGTGCCAAAGTGTACACTGCAATTGTTGATAATGCTAGAGAGAAATGGAAAAATTAAAATTGCCTTACATGTTATAGGTCTAAAATCATACTACCATTATTTCAAGTCTATATCTCTAGGGTTTGGAAATACAATGGTGATTTCTAAATTTTTTTAAAGGTAATGGATTCTATTTGGTAAACTTCGACAAACAAGAGGATTATGAAATTTTTTAGCAAATAGCCCTTACTTTTATGATAAAAGATTGGCAATAATGAAAAAAAATGGAATGATGGAATGATAGTCACGAGAGAATTCTTATAAACGATTCCAATTTGGATTCATTTGACTAGATTGGACTTAGACTACTAGACGAAAGAGGCAACTTGAAGGTAACCCAATTAAGTTGGATCAAGTAAATGCTAAGAATGTCATTTGTTCGAGTTCTGGTAGAGATCGATGCAAATTTCACCTTCCCTAATAAGATTCCCATTTTAGATTTAAATGATAATATACTCTAGTGGAGGGTTGAATATGAATGGTACCCAATAAAATGCACTGCTTGTAATTGCTTTGGACATGTATAAAACAAGTGCAGCTACAAAAGGGCATGGGTACCAAAACATAAAACAAATGATAGTGCATAAACAAGTTCTATGCAATTCACTATAGCAGAAAAGCTATTTCGCAACGACTTTAAGCCATTGCTAAAAGATTTTGCAATGGCTCAAAGTCGTTGTGGTTGTGAAATAGGAAGTGGCTAAAATTCACAAAAACCCAAAGTTGTTGCTAATTTAAACTCAATAAGGCTTATGGTCATTGCCAATTCGAAATTTCGTAATGGCCCAAGCCTTTGCTAATTTATATTTAGCGACTTCCCAAAGCCATTGCAAAATATTGTAATTTTTTATACTTTTGGTTTTTGCTTCCCTCTCTTATAATATCTAACAATATTTAGTTCACCATATATCACAGACATAATAACTGAAACACGCTAAACATAATACACATTCAAGCACATTACAAAACTGAACGAACAAAATTCTTATACACATTCAAGTACACTACAACACTGAAACAACGAAATTTAAATACACATTCAAGTACATTACAACGCTTAAACAACATAATTGAAAAAGCATCATAACTACATCCAATTCATATTTTCTTCCTCTTACTTTGTCCTTGTTGTATGCTTTCTATTGCGACAAATTTCAGACTCTTACATAGTTCGACTATCGTATACAAAATTGGCACCGTAAGAAGGATGAAGAATTTTTAGCAAAATGAATTATAGTAATAATACATGAAGTAAAATGATTTTCTATCAAAGCTAACATATTTAGTCCACTAAAATGAACTAAGTTGTATAAGTCTCATTAAACTTAAATAGCAGTAGAATATGAAGAAAAAGAAAACAATGAACCATTTACATTTCCCATTTGTGCTAGAGGAAGAAAAAATTGGTATAATTCACTGTGTAAATTTTCTTATTATTTGAACACCCCATTTTTTTATACTACCATTCTTTAACGCAAAACTAGTTCTGCCACTATCTAGGCCGTTACAATATTGGATTTGCATAAGAATATAAATCAGGTTATGAACTCAATTGTTTGAAACAACAAGGACTATACAATAAGGAAACAAATATTAGTGTACCCATTCAAGTAGAGACACATTCTAAGATTAATGTGCCACCTAATATAGTTTTGCATTCTACATATACATAAAAGAGATGGTGAAACCTACTACAATTTGAACCTTGGTTAAATAGGTAGTCTCATAAAGTCTATTGTCCTTCCTTTATTAAAGAAGTAGCAATTTTGTACTTGTGTAACGAACTGGTTTTTGAACCATTCAAATCGACAATCATCCACATCCCCCTTAACACATTTTATATATTCCCGTAGTCTATACAGATACTATAAGCTCCACCCAACCGATGGTTTACTTAGGGAGCACTCCATAGGTACGGTACTAACCAAAATCGTAGAGGGTGCGATAAGGCATGTGACAAGGCATGCGAGGCAATGCCTAGGGTAGGATTCTACCGTTTTGTAGAACTGGGCTGGTGGTAACGCATAGCAACCACTACCGCCCACCTCGAGACACACTCCCAAAATCAATGGTGCGCTCCAATCAAATCACAAATGGTTTCGAAGAAGCATGCTAGATCGGAGGTGCGACCTCACTTGACCCAGGTATAGCTCATGTTTTAGCCACATCAAGCTGACTCGCGGGAGTCAGGGATGCTTTAATACCTCATACTGAATCGTTCGCCAAACCATCCTACTTCGTTCTGGAATCTCCACCATATTTACAGTTGTTAAAGTGGTTTTCAGTAATGGCAGAGAGTATGACAATATTCGATCTCGGTCTCTTTAACAACCAAACGCTTATTTCACACCGTGGTCATATCATTTCAAACAATTCATACATCATATCAAAATATCATATATATTTCAAAATCATATCATTTTCCAAATCATATTCACTTTCGAAATCATAACCACAAAATAGTTTAAACCATCATATCAGAATATTCGCATTTAAATCCATTAAATCTAAATCATAACAGTTCCAACTTAAATAATTTAAATATTGAAAATAGTTTATATATTGAAATAGTTTATATTTAAAATAGGTTACAGATAAAATAGTTTTATATTAAAAATAGTTTATATTAAAGGAGTTTATATCAAAAATAGTTTCAAATTAGAATTGTTTCGTCCAATTCCACAAATCGATTCAAATCAACTTTAGTTCCAAAATTCAATTTAAATCAATCTCAGTTCATCAATTACAATTCAATTCAAATTCTCAATAAAACCATTTTTAATTTATATCGATTTCAAATACAGATTTGAATTACAAATTAAACCATTTCAATTTCAATAGGTTTCAAAGTATAAATATACAAACATTTACAATAACTCAATTTGATAAATTTCATTTATATTTCAAATTCAACTTTAAATTTTATTTTAATTTTGAAATATTCACTTAATCAACTTTAATAACCATTTAAATAAAATTCCAGATTACAAATTTAAATCAAAATTAATATAATAAATATCTAACTCCATTTTATTTAATTCTGAAATATTAACTTAATCATCTTTTATAAACATTTAAATAAAATCTCAAATTCAAATTTAAATCAAAATTAAATATTCAATTTCAAATTTATTTAAATAAGAAAATATTCGTTTAATTACCTTTAATCAAATCAAGTTATCAATTTAAACAAGATATCTTTAAAATCTCAAATCAATAAGTTTCAAATCAGTTTAATTAAATTCAATTATTAACCAATTTAAATTTAAAGTCAACTTTAATTTATCTTTCCAACCTCTATTTATTAAAGTTATTACAAAATCTATTTAAAAATATTAATATAAATTTTAAATAAATATTTAAACATATTATATATATATACTAATTAAATTAAATTTTATTAAATTAAATTATATCTTTTTTTTAGGAGAACGGTTGTGTAGCAGGGAGCTACACAGCCGATTAATAATAATATATATAAATATAAGTGGTTCGATCAACAGGCCTGATCGATGGCGAAAACAGAACAGCAAAACAAGAGTTTAGGTTACATGCCAGTTCATAAATAGTGTGTAATATACATACTTAGCCAAATTTTATCGGAAAAAGACTGCATCGTAGAGTATTCCCAAATCATTGAAAGAAAAGACGATCGTTCCCTTAGTCATCTCCAGGGTGGCCAGTCGGTGCAGCTGAAGATGCACTACCTACCGATTCATCCGAAGGGGACCGAGCTGAAGGAAGGCGAAATATGAAGGGAGCCGAGGAGGAAGAGCCTGTCCAATAAGCAAAGATATTAGAAATTTTACTGCATATGCCGAATCGCGTGTTGGTGGGTTTGTTGAAGACGAAGGCATTTCTCTCTTTCCAAATGACCCAGTTGAAGATGGCTAGAAGGATGTCAAGATGATGGTTAGGTGAACTATATTGCCAATGATCAAAAAAATCCGCGATTGTATGGGTTTTCCCTAGATTGTGTATACAAACCGAAACCCAAATGTGGAATGATGTGTCGCAGTCGAAGAAAAGGTGGCAGATTGATTCGGCTTCATTGTTGCAAAAGACACAATTCTGGTCCAATGTGATGTTCAAGCGAGTGAGGCGATCTTTGGTATTAACGCGGCCATGGATGAGACACCATTGGAAGAATTTGATTCGGTGAGGGATGCGGCATTTCCAGACGTGAGAATAGGCGAACAACCTACCAGGATGGCTAAGGAAAGAGTAGCATTGGGTTATAATGAAGCCACTGGAGGGAGCAAGGGCCCAGGAATGGTGATCCAGCGATGCTGGGTTGAGGACAACAGATTGCAGGAGGCTGAGGGCGGATAGGAGCTCGGAAAGGGTGTCGTTGGCGAAAAGGGAAGGAGGGCAAAGGCTGGGTAGGCCAAGATTGACGGCATTCGCTACTGTCAAGAGAGGGAGATTAGAGGAGGAGAAAAGTGATGGGAAGGAATGATTAAGAGGGGAGAGGCTGTGCCAGTAGTCATACCAGAAAAGGCAATTAGCGCCATTGCCTAGATTCACTTGAAGTAGGGGTTTAATGCGGTCAACTGATGCTAGAACTCCTAACCAAAAGGGTGAGGGCTTGGAGAGTGGAGCGAAGTGGAGAGCACAGAATAGGTCAGCATTATAGTAGGAAGCCAGGATCCAGTCTTTCCAGATGAACTGATCCGGTGAGAGGAGACGCCAGAGCCATTTAGCTAGAAGCGCCTGATTGAAAGTAATCAGATTGGTGATACCTAATCCGCCGTGGTCCTCGTGCAAGCATAGAATTTTCCAGTTAACCAGGCATTTTACTCTCCCCCCATTCCAAAGGAAAGAGCGCCTAATAGAATCAATTTTTTTGGATACCCAGCTAGGAATTTTGTGGAAAGAAAGCCAGTAGAGAGGGAGTGCAGAAAGTACCGCTTTGACCAAGACAAGCCTTCCTGACGTCGATAGAGTGTTCGCTTTCCAGCCTGCAAGTCTAGATTCAATTCTGGATATAAGGGGAGTCCAGTCCGATCGATGAAGCTTGGTGGGGTGCAGGGGGATGCCTAGATAGGATATTGGAAAAGTGTCAATGTTGCAGTTGAGAGAGGAGGAGATGGAGGGACCGAGGTGATCAGCATTTCCAAGCATGATGACAGAGCTTTTATTAAAATTAATTGAAAGACCAGAGATGAGTTCGAAAGTATAGAGGAGGACCTTAAGACAATGGATGTGCTCAGGAGAAGGGGAGACGAAGAGGATCGTGTCATCAGCAAACTGTAAGTTGGATATCATTAAGTCAGGATAAGAGTTGGGGTTAGGATTGAGGGGACTGATACCAGCCAAGTGATTATCAGATGTCGCCAGTTTGATCATGCGGTTGAAAACGTCTGCCACTAGGATGAAAATAAGCGGAGAAAGAGGGTCTCCCTGTCTAAGACCCCTAGCTGATTTGATGAGCCCTCCAGAGGAGCCGCCGATCTGGATCGAGGAAAGGCTCGAGTTCAGTATACATTTGATCCAGTTGCACCATTTAGGTGGAAATCCTCTGTGCATTAGAAGCTCAATGATGAAATTCCAATTGACTGAATCAAAGGCCTTGGAAAAATCCAATTTTAGAAGGACCCCTGGGATGTTGTTGGAATGACAAAAGGAGATTACTTCTTGTGTTGCCGCGACACAGTCCAGGATATTCCTACCCTAGATGAAGGCTGATTGTTCTGCTCCCACTAGCGACTCCATATGATTTTGAAGGCGTTTGGCAAGGACTTTGGTAATCAGTTTAAAAGTGGTGTTTAGCAGGCTAATGGGTCGGAAGGCTGAAAGGGAGTTGGCTCCATCGGATTTAGGTAGGAGAACAATGTTGGCATAGTTAAGGCGAGCTATGACCATGGGATTGGAACAGAATTCGGCACACATGTCTAGGATATCTTCCCTGACAATCCCCCAGAAATGCTTGAAGAAAAATGGGCCAAAGCCATCTGGCCCTGGGGATTTGTTGTCCATATCTTTGAGGGCAGCCAGGATCTCAACCTCCGTGAAGGGGGAGTCTATAGGGATGGGCGATGGGTTGGGATAGAGTAGGTTCCATTCTATGGGAGGAAGGGGAGGAGAGGGTTTGCCGAGGATGGAGCGGTAAAAATCGGAAAAGAGGTTCAAGATTATGGTGGGATCGGATATTGTGTTGTTGTTATGCACTATTTCTGGGATGAATAGAGATCTGCGATGGCCATTGGCTAATTTGTGAAAATAAGATGTGTTTTTGTCACCATCTTTTAGCCACTTGGCTTTTGATCGCTATTTCCATCCAATCTCTTCTTGCTTCATGAGTCTTTCAAGCTCAGTCTCTAAGTTCGAGAGGATGGTGGAGTCTCTGTTGTCTAGGGGGTGAGATTCCTCCTGGATGTTTAGAGCAAGGATTTCATTTTGAATGGCGGCAATGCGAGTACGGAGGGAGCCCCAGATAGACTTTTCCCAAGGCTTAAGAAGTTTTCTTAGAGATCTGAGTTTACCTATTACACGTGCAGTGGTAGAGGTGGATCTGGTGGGTTGGTCCCATGCCAGTTTGATAAAATCATCGAATGATGGTTCAAGGAGCCACAGCCTCTCAAATCTGAATGGGCGCTTGGAGGTAGGGAGGGTGCCTGAGTCAAGACAGAGGGGACAGTGATCTGAGAGAATGGTAGCAAGGCCAAGGCAAATCGAAAGAGGATGGATATCTTCCCAGGCGGGATTGAAAAGGAAGCGGTCAAGTTTAGCTAGGGCAGGCAAATGACGCTTGTTGGACCAGGTGAATTGACAGTTATTAATTGGAGGCTCGATAAGAGAACAGGAATTGATGAATGTATTGAAATCTTCTGAGTCAAGTGAAATATTTCCCAAGTTTCATTCATCTGAATATCTGGTTGTGTTAAAATCGCCACCAACTACCCAGGGACCATGAATAGATGAAGCAAAATCCGAGCAGTCTGACCATAGTTCCTACCTATCTTGCACTGTTTGGGGGACATATATGTTTGAGAAAAAGTAAATAGAGTCGGACTGCACGTGTCTGAGTGCTACATGGAGGACAGAGGGATGAGATATGATTTAGCTGAGGGACCATACAGATTCATTCCACATGGTGATTAAACCCCCCCTAGAGCCAATAGAGTTGGAGTGGGCCCAGCCTGTGAGATAAGAACCACCTAGTTGTCTAATAAGGGAAGGAGTTGGATCGTACAGTTTAGATTCTTGTAGCAGAAGGATGTCTAAATTTAGGGGAGACAGGGTAAGGTAGATAGAGTGTCTTTTAGAGAGGTCCCCTAGCCCACGAATATTCCATGATACGATTTTCATTGGGAAAAGGACAATCTCTCCTGTTCCAGGGTTTGCATGGCAGTGTAATGCTCATCTTGAATGGTAACCCCCATGCAAAGTGCTAACTTTCTATTTAGTCTAGAATTAGCAGAAGAAAAAACTACAGTTTTATAGAAACTACCTGCATGACCAGGCAAGGATCTTGAGTTCCGCGCACTTCTCCTAACCCAAGTGGGAGTTAGGTCTTGCCTCGCAAGATGCACCGGCAACGGAGATAGAGGAGAGGCCAGGTTTTGGATAACCACAGGGGAAGGTTCCGGGTTGGTGTTTTGGACGTGGAGGGGCGCAGGCTCATGAGCAGGAGCTTGAAGGTGAAAGGGCACCGAGAGGTCCATGTCAAGCAGTGGGTCCCAACGCTGAGGGGCTAGATTCGAAAAGGGGCCAAGGATGTTGTTGGCTTCAAACTCCATATTGGGCATCTAGAGCCTGTGGAAGGAAGGGGTGGGCGAAGCAGGCTCAAAATTCATTACATCGAAATGGTCATCCGAGTCTAGTTCATCCGATTGTAAATTTAGCGGGTCACTAAAGCATTTCAGGTCTCTTTCATAATCAAGACCCAAGAGGTATGCCTCTGGTCTGTTGCGCGGATGGGCATGTTCCCATTCGTAAACAGTGATGAGGTAGTCAGCATCATTGAGGCGAACCCTGTAAGATGAGGAAGCAGGAACCCCCACTAGGAATTGCATCTTAATATACAGTAGCCTACGGTCGAACTCTGACCAGTCACATCTATCAAACTCCATGAATCTCCCTATCGGGTTGATAGCAGTTTGCACTACATCTAGGTTATGTCTAAGGAACTCCGAGATTCCCTTAACCGTGGCCCAGCTAGGAGGTTCAAGGTCGATGGGAGCTGGTTGTTCATATTCTGGCCAGGCTTCGAGGTAGATGGATCCTCCTGCTTTGGTGAGGATTTTTCGGGTAAGGGCCGTAGTTTTTATGGATTCTGAAGGGCAGGCAATGAGGAAACGGTTGTTGTCGAGGAACCAGATCGCCCATTCTGAATGCTCAAAGGCGGATTATAGAACTCTGTTGAGGACTTCAACCGTCCAGGCCCCGTCAATTATAGTGGCGGTGATGTAAAGTGAAAAATCTGCCATTGGGAAGTGGTTTGATGGAGCTTGGGGGAAAGAGGAGACAGAATGGCTAGAAGAAAGAGGGAAAGGGAGGGAAGTAAATCTATTGGGTGGGGAGTGTACATCAGCTTTAGGAGTGTGGCCTGAGTGGATTTGAAAAGATGGCTTGGCACGAGGGGCTTTGGCAATGGAAACGACAAAAGATGGATTTGCTGCTTTGACACTGGGATCAAGGGGAAAATGAATGCTTGTGGGAATCGAGGGGTTTTTTGTGGAGGCTTTGGCGGGTCCCGATGCAGAAGTCCTGGAAGGGCAGCTGGCGTAATAATGCCCATAATAATCAAAATAGAAGCAAATCTTTGCTTCCCTACATTCTGTCGCCACGTGGCCCTTGCCAGCGCAACAGAAACATCTTCTTTTTAATTTTAAAAATTCGAGCGTTTGGCGGCAAGATTCAAAAGTCGGGAATAGGCGCCTTCAGTTGAAATTACGGGGGGTCGGGAGAAGAGGCTCCTGTTTGGACGGAGCAGGGATGGCCGCCACCTGCGTGTATGTTCTAGGGTTGCTAGGAACTGAACGGGAGAAGCCAGAAGGGCCTCCTCCAGAGCCAGGGGGAGTGGGGCGTGTTGCATTTGCATGGGGTGATGAGGGGGCGGCCGGAACTGGAGCAGGGGGAGGAAGGTACTGACGGAGGTATTTAGGAGGGACGAAAGAGATATCAGAAAAGGATAAGGAAGGAGCAAAGGGAATGGGAGGGCGAGAGGAGGGCGAGGAAGCCATTAATGCTGTGATTTTCTTTTGAAAATGTAATATTATTAAATCTTATTTTATATATTTTAAAAATAATAAGATATAAGTAAAATTTTATAATTTACATTTTAATACTTAACTTATAATTTTAAAATTTCCAAAATATATAATTTAAAAATCTAAATTTTACACAAATATTAAAACTTTATATTATATTTATAATCAATATTTATTAAAATCCATATTTTTCCTTTCAAACTTTGGAACTCATTTTCAAAAATAGACCAACGGTGTCCGTATATAATTTTCTATCCTATGGTCAAGTGATACGGATATTTATCATTTCAACCAGCAATTTAATTTAATATTTACGGGTATTTATCATTTCAACCCGCAATCCTAAAATTTCAAAATCAATGAAAATTGCTTGGGTTTATCATTTACTTATAATGATTTTCCCCTAATTTATAAGATTGTTCAGGTATGCAACCCATAGGGAATTTCTAAACTAACAGGGAACTTGCAGAGTGAGAACAAATATGATAATAATATAACATATCAACAACATGCATATATCTTCAGTAACAAATTTAAATATAATATATACAACAGGTTATGGTGTCATATGTCATAGGTAAACAATTGCAAATAATGGCATATCATATTTAACAATTAAATAACTTAACAATTCAAATTTAACAGAATATTTCAATCGTCATTTCATGTGAATTAAATTTACTAAATATAAGAATATTAATCGTGAGTGATAGCTCACCTTTCGTGGCTATGGAAACAACAACGGCGAAGAAGATGACACGAACGTGCACTCGGAGGAAAGCAAAAACCGCTACGACCAATTTTAGACAGCGGCGAGACAAACTTAAAGCACGATGAACTGGATTTGATGAAAATCCATTAAATAAGTGAACTTATATATGAGCTATATATATATCCGTGTGTGTGTGTATATTTTTTAAACGATATTTATTGAAATTCATATATTACTTCAAAAAAATTCGAATGAATATTTAAACATATTATATATATTGAAGCTATTCCAAAATCTATTTCAGAATATTCATTTAAATAAATACTATAAACATATTACATATAATTTTTTTATGAATAAAGAGAAAAATTATCACAAAACAAAATTACCTATGCTTCACAGAAATAATATAAGTTCACTTATATATGAAGCTTGAATTTGAGTGCAAGGCAAACCCATAGTAAAGCAAATATATACATCTCCCTTTTCTTTCATATACATAAGAAGAGTGCAAGGGTCAGGGTCTGCTATTGGGCGAGGCACGGAGGAAGATGGCTAACGAAGCAAATGGAGGTTCGATTAGAGTGCTAGTGGTGCACAGGCGAGCTGATGGATGCACGGGTGGTGGAGCTTCGACCAAGAGGGAAGGGATCTAGGACCGTAGAGGAGGAGGGCTTGTGATGTTGTGGGCAAAATAGATGGCGAGGATGAGTAATGGAAATGGAGGAGGCGAGTTGAAAAAGGTGATAGATCCAAAGCAACGAAGTAGTTAGGAGATAAGGCACAATTTCTCAGGCCAAAATATAAACTATACAATATATATATTATTTTATTATTTATTCTAGAGATAATAGAGAACATACGAGAGAGAGAGAGGGAGAGAAACAAATGAACGAACCGGAGAGATAAATGAACCAGCAAATATAAATGAAAAGGTGGAATAGCAAAAGTCAATACGTTTGGATTCAGGAATATTAAAAGTAGATGGTTGTTTGTTTCGGCTGTTGGACAAACGAATGGTGATATTGAACCCAAAACGGGTACCGATACTACTAATCATTTTGCGGATTTCATCGCGTATCGGATGCTAAAGCACACAAATGAATATACTACGGAGATCAACATGACAAGATGAATAGAATGGTACACAGATATGAGTGATACGATCATCCTATCAAAAGTCGATATTCGCTGCCAAATTGATGCTAAAACACCGAAAATAAGATAAACGGGACTATAGCAGTCCAAATTTGGCAAAATGAAATACGACATCTCACTCAGAAAATGATTTACATTATTATTATATAAAAATATTCGATTTTCGAAAATATTTATTTCCATCAAATTAACTGATTTAAATTTGAAATTGAAAATTACACAACAGAACTTTCATATTTTCTGATGAAAATTTGCCAATAACTATGTTTAAATAGACGTATTCCAAATACCAAATTTTCATTGCTAAATTTTTATTATTTAATTTCAAGAAAAATTTAGTTAATTACATTATAAAATCGTTAAAATTTCCGGGTCGTTACACTCTCCCCCACTCAAAACTATTTGTCCCCGAAAAGTAACGAGATAGGAGAATAGAAAGGAAAGATATATTTGAAATACATAGTACCAGATACAACAATTTATATAAAACCCTATAAATCTCATTGGTTTTTTAAATTGATTAATATTCAACAAATTGGGTTTAAATCCATTTTATTCAATCAATAATTATTCATTGTATTCACATTTGATTGATTTCAGTTCAATGTATTTTCATTCAATTGATCTGGCTTCAAATAATAAAATTTATTACAAAAATTTCTCTTAAAACAAAATTTATTTTATTTAACTTATTCATTTAATCCATTTGACTTCACTTAAGTTAATTCCACTTATAATCAATTACAATTATTCTTAAGTTCATATTTATTTATTTAAATAGCATTTTCTTTATATTTTCAATTTATTTCAATTAACACATCTTATAACATAGATTAAGTGTATAACGTTCATTATAGCCACCAAATTTTATTTATACATTCTCTTAACAAAATTCCATTTTTGGACATTTTATTACTTACATTTTTTATTGTATATTATTCAATTACATATTCACATTGACATTTTAACTTTTGAATATTTCAGGTAAGCTACATATATGTTAGAATGAAATTGAGTATTATAAAAATAATTTTCCCAGTTCAATTGTTTCAAGTTGTTTCAATTCCATTTCCCATTTTAATTATTCCAATAATTCAAAAAGTTACTTTATTTCAATAATTGAAACCATCACAACATAAAACTTAAGAGTTAAATTTGCGGTTTCACTTCAAACCATTTTGAAATAAATATGTACATACATATATATATATATATATATATATATATATATATATTTGTACATCAAATCATATTCAAGAAATTCAAATCAAATCCATTATCCAGAACAAAAGTGTAGCAAATCTACTAAGTGGTCTCCCCACTCTAGGACTCGAAAATGAATGTCGATGATGCTGCAGTCATCACCGAAATTATTTTCCAGCGATATAAGAGGAGAGTATTGACTTACTTCATTTAAAATTCTTTGAAAAACAGTTTCCATTCGAAAATACTTTCAAATAATAATATTTTTCAAAACTTTGAAAACCAAATTTTGAAAAGCACCGAAAATTAAATTCTCAAATCTTAAATTCATTTCATTTGCAAATCAGATTCATAAACCATGTTTTATAAAATTTCAACACCTTATAACCTACAAAACTAGTTAATGGTTTGAGAATGTTGACAAAACAATAAATGATAATCTAGTATTATCATTTCAAACAACCAATTCATTTAACTATCTAATTTCAGAAAATTATACTTATATAAAATATAATCATACATATAATTATTTCATTTACTAATTTCGAAAACAATATTATGTCAGTTTGCTCTGTTCAAATGTTTTGGAATTCCTATCGATTGCGTTGGCCAGACAAATCGATCGAAACCCAAATTCAAATTTAACAACTCAAACAACACAATATAAAATATTTTATATTAATTACAAATACTTTTTCTCATATGATGATTCAAGAATGGATTCTAGAACAAGGATAGAGATTCAAATTTGGAGGAACCCTAATCAAAGAGAATTCTAACCAAGAAGAAAGGCTCGAAAGGTAGATAAGATAATTAAATTACAAAAGAGAAAAGATTGACAGACTTACATTAATCACGGCGACCTTAACCGGGTCAACCAAGACTTAGAAGAACGAGAATAACATTAACGAAAACAAGGATAGCTTGTTGAGGACATCGTGGAAACGTGATTGATGAGATCAACGAAGATGGCAGGAGCATTGGTTAATCCAAAGGGCATGACTAACCATTCATAGAACCATTCATCCGGGAGGAAGGACAACAAGGCAAGCTTTAGGAATAAGATCGAAGTGGAATTCAAATTTCCCGCTTGAGAGGGAGAGAAATAACTTTACCGAAAACATCAGGATAATCCTTGACTATCGATGTGGAGTTGAGATCACTAGGATAAGAACCAATCGAAAGGATAAAACTACTTGCAAAATCCTGAGGCAATCTAAATTCGATCACAAGAGAATTACCCGGGTCGCCTACTAAAGAAACAGTTCGGGCTTAGCAAAAGATAACAACATCAAAACCGAGGACGTAGAAATCTCCGATGAATCGACGCCGGTTGTAAAGGAGTTTCACTCCTTTATAAATAATACCAAGGTTGGCGGAACCGCCGCTGGGATGAGTCACACACGAGGATGAAGTTGCCAATTGAGGTTGCAAGATGTGTTCAAATATTACAAAGATCAACAGAAATAGAGCTATGGGATGCCCCAGTATCAAAAGAACATGAACAGGAAAGGACAAGAATGGATTTTAGAATGGAGGGAGAGTTCCAAAATTCAAAAGAAGTCCTAATCCAGGAGGATCCTAACAAAGAATTTCAAGCTCAAACGAAAATGATTCTATAATCAATTCTACTCATTCCAGGGTATCACTACCCTATCTCTAATGAGATTTTACTCCATATGCTAAGTTTTACCTAAACCAGAGCTCTGATACCAACTGTAACGAATTGGTATTTCGAACCATTCAAATCGACAATCATCCACACATGTCAGACTTGAATCGCTCCAAACAACAGATTGTTAATTTATAATTGGCAAAACTCGGCATATATAGTAAATAAATCAATCACATAATCATAGACACGGAGTAATATAACAATAAGCAGCGGAATAGATAAATAGTAGTTCATGAAGCTACTATATAAACAATAGAGTTTGAAATAAAATACAACATAAATCTCAAATACAGAGTAGTCTCTAGTACAGAAACAAATGACAAGTCTAATAATCAACAACTAGAACAAACTGAAAGCAGAATAGATAAAGACAAATCTTCAAGCAAAGCTCCAAAGGTGAGTCTCAAATGATGTGACGCTCAGTCTGACCCAAGCATAAAGCAAAAGACAAAACTCTCGAGTCAGGATTAACATTCTTTACTAGTAAATCAACTCAAGTGAAATACAAAATAACTTAAAGGATGTTTGGATTCACATCCTCTAAGGATCCGTTAAACTATCTACATACATACTACAATACACTACATATATAATGTCTATAGTAAAGTAAACTATTAAAATAGCATTAAGGCGTTACCCATATCCCCCTTAACACATTTTATATATTCCCGTAGTCTATACAGATATTGTAAGCTCCACTCAACCGGTGGTTTACTCAGGGAGCACTCCATAGGTACGGTGCAAACCAAAATCGTAGAGGGCACGATAAGGCATGTGACAAGGCACGGGAGGCAATGCCTAGGGTAGGATTTTTACCGTTTTGCGGAACCGGACTGGTGGTAACGCATAGCAGCCACTACCGCCCACTTTGAGACACACTCCCAAAATCAATGGTGCGCACCAATCAAATCACAAATGGTTTCGAAGAAGCATGCTCGATCGGAAGTGCGACCTCACTTGGCCTAGGTATAGCTCCTGTTTTAGCCACATTAAGTGACTCGCGGGAGTCAGGGATGCGTTAATATCTCATACAGAATCATTCGCCAAACCATCCTACTTCATTCTGGAATCTCCACCACATACACGTTGTTAAAGTGGTTTTCGGTATTGGCAGAGAGTATGACAATATCTGATCCTAATCTCTTTAACAACCAAACGCTTATTTCACACCATGGTCATTTTCATTTCAAACAATTCATACTTCATATCAAAATATCATATACATTTCGAAATCATATCATTTTCGAAATCATATTCACTTCCGAAATCATAACCACAAAATAGTTTAAACCATCATATCAATATATTCGCATTTAAATCCATTAAATCTAAATCATAATAGTTCCAACTTAAACAGTTTAAATATTGAAAATAGTTTATATATTGAAATAGTTTATATTTAAAATAGGTTATAGATAAAATAGTTTTATATTTAAAATAGTTTATATTAAAAGAGTTTATATCAAAAATAGTTTCAAATTAGAATTGTTTCGTCCAATTCCACAAATCGATTCAAATCAACTTTAGTTCTAAAATTCAATTTAAATCAATCTTAGTTCATCAATTACAATTCAATTCAAATTCTCAATAAAACCATTTTTAATTTATATTGAGAAATACAGATTTGAATTACAAATTAAATCATTTCAATTTCAATAGGTTTCAAAGTTTAAATATTCAAACATTTACAATAACTCAATTTGATAAATTTCATTTATATTTCAAATTCAACTTTAAATTTTATTTTAATTTTGAAATATTCACTTAATCAACTTTAATAACCATTTAAATAAAATCCCAGATTACAAATTTAAATCAAAATTAATATAATAAATATCTAACTCCATTTTATTTAATTCTGAAATATTCACTTAATCGCCTTTTATAAACATTTAAATAAAATCTCAAATTTAAATTTAAATTTAAATTTAATATTCAATTTCAAATATATTTAAATATGAAAACATTCGTTTGATTACCTTTAATCAAATCAAGTTATCAATTTAAAAAAGATATCTTTAAAATCTCAAATCAATGAGTTTCAAATCTGTTTAATTATATTCAATTATTAACCAATTTAAATTTCAAGTCAACTTTAATTTATCTTTCCAACCTCTATTTATTAAAGTTATTACAAAATCTATTTAAAAATATTAATATAAATTTTAAATAAATATTTAAACATATTATATATATACTAATTAAATGAAATTTTATTAAATTAAATTATATTAAATTTTTATTAAATTAAATCTTATTATTATTAAATATATTTTAAATCTTATTTTATATATTTTAAAATAATAAAATATAAGAAAATTTTTATAATTTACATTTAAAACTTAACTTATAATTTTAAAATTTCCAAAATACATAATTTAAAAATCTAAATTTTACACAAATATTAAAATCAAAATCTTTATATTATATTTAAAATCAATATTTATTAAAATCCATATTTTTCCTTTCAAACATTGGAAATCATTTTCAAAAATAAACCAACGGTGTCCGTATATAATTTTCTATCCTATGGTCAAGTGATACGGATATTTATCATTTCAACCCGCAATTTAAATTTAATATTTACGGGTACATGTCATTTCAACCCGCAATCCCAAATTTTCAAATTCAATGAAAATCGCTTGGGTTTATCATTTTAACCCATAACGATTTTCCCCTAATCTATAAGATCATTCGGGTATGTATCATTTCAACCCATAGGGAATTTCTAAACTAATAAGGAACTTGCAGAGTGAGAACAAATATGATAATAATATAACATATCAACAACATGCATATATCATCAGTAACAAATTTAAATATAATATATACAACAGGTTATGGTGTCATATGTCATTGGTAAACAATTGCAAATAATGCATATCATATTTAACAATTAAATAACTTAACAATTCAAATTTAACAACATATTTCAATCGTCATTTCATGTGAATTAAATTTAAAAAATATAAGAATGTTAATCGTGAGTGATAGCTCACCTTTCGTGGCTATGGAAACAACGATGGTGAAGAAGATGAGACGAACATGCACTCGAAGGAAAGCAAAAACTGCAGCAACCAATTTTGGACAGCAGCGAGACAAATGCAAAGAATGATGAACTGGATTTGATGACAATCCATTATATAAGTGAACTTATATATAAGCTATATATATATATATTAAACGATATTTATTGAAATCCATATATCGCTTTAAAAAAATACGAATGAATATTTAAACATATTATATATATTGAAGCTATTCCAAAATCTATTTCAAAATATTCATTTAAATAAATACTATAAGCATATTATATATATTTACTTTTTTTATAAATAAAGAGAAAAATTATCACAAAACAAAATTACCTATGCTTCATAGAAACAATATAAGTTCACTTATAAATGAAGCTTGAATTTGAGTGCAAGGCAAACCCATAGCAAAGCAAATATATACATCTCCCTTTTCTTTCATGTATATAAGAAGAGTGCAAGGGTCAGGGTCTGCTATTGGGCGAGGAATGGAGGAAGATGGCGAACGAAGCAAATAGTGGTTCGAATGGAGTGCTAGTGGTGCACAGGCGGGCTGATGGATGCACGGGTGGTGGAGCTTCGGCCAAGAGGGAGGGAATCTGAGACCGTGGAGGAGGAGGGTTTGTGATGTGTCGACAAAATAGATGGCGAGGATGAGTAATGGAAATGGAGGAGGCGAGTTGCAAAAGGTGATAGATCCAAAGCAACGAAGCAGTTAGGAGATAAAGCACAATTTCTCAGGCCAAAATATAAACTATACAATATATATTTTTTATTATTTCTTTTAGAGATAACAGAGAACACACGAGAGAGAGAGGGAGAGAAACGAATGAACGAACCAGAGAGTTAAATGAACCAGCAAATATAAATGAAAAGGTGGAATAACAAAAGTCAATACGTTTGGATTCGGGAATATTAAAAGTAGATGGCTGTTTGTTTTAGCCGATGGATAAACGAATGGTGATATTGAACCCAAAACGGGTATCGATACGGCTAATCGTTTTGCAGATTTTGCTGTGTATCAGATGCCGAAACATACAAATGATTATACTGCAGAGATAAACACGACGAGACAAATAGAATGGTACATGGATATGAGTGATACGATCATCCTATCAAAAGTTGATATTCGCTGCCAAACTTATGCTAAATCGTTGAAAATAAGATAAACGGGGTTATAGTAGGCCAAATTTGGCAAAACGAAATACGACGTCTCACTCAGAAAATGATTTACATTATTATTATATAAAAATATTTATTTTTATCAAATTAACTAATTTAAATTTGAAATTGAAAATTACACAACAGAACTTTCATATTTTCTGATGAAAATCTGCCAATAACTATGTTTAAATAGATGTATTCCAAATACCAAATTTACATTGCTTAATTTTTATTATTTAATTTCAAGAAAAATTTAGTTAATTACGTTATAAAATCATTAAAATTTCCGAGTCGTTACAACATGAAAGACTTCAAAGTTAAAAAATAAATAGAAACTTCCGACATAATTGACATATAGAATTAAATAGTTATAATAGGTCATTTCCATTTATTGTACCATAATACATTCAAAATGCATTAAAAACAACCAAAATTTGAGGTAAAGGGAACTTCACATGCACATATCCATGCACATTCTTTAATGAGGAAAGAAAACAACAAGAACCTTTATACCAATTCATAATGTAAACTACAAAAAGTTTATAAGTTATAGTGGTCCAGGAAAGATGTCGGCCTCCCTCCGTTTGTTCCACTTCTTAATCTATAAATTAATGCACCCAAAAACAGAGATAAATAAGAAACTACTAGCTTCCAATTTTTAGGAACATAATAGTACTTAAAGCATAGTATCACAAGTAACAAGACAAGTTGTAGTATTTTAAACATGTGTTTAATAAATTTAGTAAGATCAGGATAATAATTTTTCATGACTAAATTTGTACTGACTCGTATTTTTAGCTATTTTAAATTATTAAATTTAATATAATTATTGAACAAAAATGGTTAGAAATAAAAATTTATGTTTCATTTATGTAATTTATTAAATTTGAACTTGAATAAAAGTTTGAAATAACAATTTCGATAAGATTTAATGAAATTATTCGTATTAGAATGAAGTTCAATATATTGAATGTGTTTATAATCAGTAGATGGAATTTAATAATAAATTTTGAATTATTTAGATGAAATAAAATAATCGTTGATAACTAAAATTCATTTGAAATTTAATGATTTATTAATGTAATTTATTAGATAATTAAATTGTTTAAACTTAATAATGGAAATTGTTTAAATAATTGAATCCTGAATTTAATATGAATGAAAATGATGCCTAAGGTTGATTTAAATTTTATTTAAACAAGAATGAAGATTGTTAACTTTTAAAATTGAATTTAAAGTGATTAATTAAATTTTGGAAATTTGTTGTTTTAATTAACAAGTAAAAATAGCATTTTTGGGTACTATCTCGGATTTCTACGAAACCAGTTTTATTGTATCGGTAATAGTGAATTATTGTAGGATTTTAAGTTTTGTAGCGATCGGACATATCGTTTGGCCATGCGAGCTTGAAACGCATAGAAATTAATTAAAGGAATTTAATTAAAATAATTCGATTTTGAAAAGCTATCTTCTGAATATGATGGAATTGGCTCATGATACCTATTCCATTATGTTCGGAATAGGGATATAACATATAAAACGCCAGGCGGCACGCTTCGTTTGCAGTTCGGGAATTTCGCGGGTCAATCGGGTCGGAAATTTATATAATATGTTGCATCTTGTTTTTGTACACGCAAACCCTAAAAAGAACACCGGCTGCTCTCTTCCCTATTAATGGCCAAAAATAACCCTCATTTCTTCCTCGATTTCTCTCAATCCACTCAACGAATTCGCACGACTCCAAAAGGAAAGTTGAAGACTCGATAAGCTCTACAATCTGGACGGTTAGATCGACCTGGAAGGACCCGAGATCTCCAGATTTCTCCTTCGTTCGTTCATTTATATTTTGGGTTTTTGTGCTTCATTTCGTGCGCTGGTGGCACGACATGCGACGTGGAGATGCACGGTGGTGGTAGGAGGGCGGCGGCGTGGGGGTGCTGGCCGCGGCGGGCTGGCTGAGGGGGGCGGCGATCGCTCGTTCATATAATTAAAAGAAGTCGCGAGCAGGAAAACGCAAGCGCGACTTGGGAAGTAAGCGGAAGAGTGGGATTAGAGATGAAGGTTTAGTTTTAATTTGTTAATTAATTAAGTTAATTATATTTTAATTATCGTTATGATCATTAAGCCATAACTTTTTCATGCGAGGTCTGTTTCGAGCGAAAGCAGTCGCGTTGCAATCGTATCGACGAAGGCTACGACATGGAGGGGAGTTGGAATTTACCTGAAGCTGAAAAAATTTTAGTTTCAAATAAATGTGGGTATTTTAAAAGCTCACGAAGTACTAAAATATTTTTATGTTAGTTAAATTGATATCATGAAATAATTTAATTTAATTGACTGTTATTTGGTAATTTAAATTGACATTTGAATTGATTGTTAGAAATTAGAATTGACAGTTAAATTGAAATTGGAATTAAACCGCTAGTTAAATTCCCGATTTTTGATAATTGGTTAACTGTTGTGATATATTGACTGTTTTGGAATGTTGATTGTGATGGATGCTATTCGTTGATATTTTGGATGATTTGGATGTTCATTTATTTTTATATATTCCTGTTATTACCATGTATATTATTGACATCATATAAACTGTTATCTGAATTATATTCGAATAAATTAAGAAATAGGTTTACATAAGACCTTAAAAATAAAAAAACTACAAAGAATTAATTTGCACTAAAGTCCATTCATTAATCTTAAGTAAGTTTTCTAAAACAAGGACTGAAACAATTATACACAAGAATTTATCATATCAAATTAAAGATCAACTCCAAAGAACAGTAGATAACTTAACATATACAATTCATTAACATTTGAGTATGTAAATGTTATATAATTATAAATAAATATCTCATTCAAAGCCAGTTTTTAATTTCATAAGTTTCCAAAATAAAATAAAAGAACTTGGACAAAGTAGGCAAATGTAAATTTGTGATAAGAATATACAAATCTAAACAGTACAGAAAACAATGACAAGTTATCAGAAGTAACATGGGATTCAAAACACATCAATTTATCATGAACATATATTAATGGGAGATGATGAACAAACATAGATCTAAATCAAAACAATACAATAAACATGATCAAAATAGACATAAGGCAGATTTAATTTACATGTGGCAAGATGAATAACTGAAACATGAGATGAATCATAGGAAATCTAATTATTACAATCATATAAATATATGGGTGAATTTAAATAAGAAAATTACTTTTAGATGTAGCTAGCAAATCACACCTTGAATAATGAATCAAAGCTCCTAGATTAAAAAATTACCCTCCAGATTTTGCAAGGATCAAGAGGATAAACCACCTTCAATGAACAAATTTGATTTGTATTTGATTTTGAGAATTTTTGAAGTCATAGAAGCTCTCATATTTTCAGCCATTAGAGAGGAAGGAGAGAACCAAAAAAGTTACAGAAAGGAATGAATAGCCAAAAGGTTCTGAAAATAATGAAATAAGGAAGGCAACCAATGCAAATGAAAGAGAGACTTTTTTCTTCTTTATATTACTTTTTCCCCTTTATTTATTCTTTTGAAAACTTATCCACTCGCTCTTATGTGGCCGGCCAAACATGGAGGAATCATGGGCATCAAGTGATCCCAAACTCACTTAGCATTGCCATTTAAATGCAATTTAAATAATATATCGATATCATACATCGATACGTGCAGTTATAACTTTTATTTACGAACTTTATTAAATGCTAATGGTATATAAACAAATTAAATAAAATCTAATAATCAATATTTCAAAATATTAATTAATTTACAATGATATAAATTAATTAAATCGTGTAAAATATTTAAGAGTATTCATCATTACAGTTGTGCAACTCAAAGGTATAAATTCAGTCAGCAATCAATATTGAACAATTCGAACGTTCACACGTCACCTTAGCTAATGGTGTGACATTTCGACTGAATTTATCACTTACACATCTTCTGGTAAAATCCAATTTTACTTTTAAGCACTAACTGGTAGTGAAAATCATTTACATCAATTCACTTCGTTAAAACTATACCACTTTAGACTTATCGAATTTGGCAATGGTCAAAATTTCAATATCATCCATATACAACTCTATAGTCCAAACACAAAGTCCTGGTTTAATAATAATTAGCTCTGGCTAGAGACTTTGACTTTGAGTTGACTGTGATACTAACTTCATATAACTGAGAAGACGAATGCTCTCCTGAATAGTGTTTCACTTCTAATGCTTCCACTCGACCCAACTATAGTCGTTCGATGGACACCATGCCACAATTTAGTTAAAATCAAAATTGAGTTTTCAAATTGAAGATCGATAATATTCTCAAGTCAAGAGAACTGTGTAATATTGTCACATCAATATTTTTTGTTTGACCTTAGTTGTATTAACCAATAGAAAACTATCGAGTGAGCCATTACATAGTTATCTAATAATTATCAGTACGTAATCCATTGATATCCCCCAGCAGTCATGAATAATACACTACCCAACATTTGAAGAGCGTTACGTACTCTAATCTCAACGGATCTATCGATATCCAGTCTCGATGTATCTTCACTAGGAATATTTAAAATAGTATGTTTTAATTTCATTTTAATGAATTACTCATGGTTACAATACCTTGTAAATATTATCACAAAACCTACCATTTATAGATTTTTCCTTTAAATATATTTTTAATTAAATTAATTAATTAATATAACTCGTTATATCAAGTATATAATAAAAAGGAAACACATTTTATTTTGAACAAGATTGGTCATCGAGTTAGGTATATGTAACAAATTACAAAATTGTCCATGGGACATCCAAAACTTTATCAAAAACCATGCACACCTCTTATGTTGTACGTGCACGTGCACACATAAGTGTATATGATATACATATTATACTATACCAGTACGTAAGCACGTCCGTTGGACGTGTGCAAAGAATAGTAGTAGCAAATTCATTTTACGGTAAAATAATGGATATATGCATATATATTAAGTGAAGTAAATATTTGTATGAAGTAAGGAAGAATGCGAAGAAGTATCGAATTAGCACTGAAATATAAAAATCTACATGCATATACTTAAATTTAGGCATGTAAACAGTCGAATGAGGATTTGGATAGTGTCATATCCATACCCGTATTCGAAATTATTTTCAGATATCGGATATTCATATCCGCGAATGTGGATGGATATCAGATATTTATTAAATATTCTTCAATCAATTCACAACTAATGAACATTAACAAATAAATATAAAATTTTGATTCATTATAAATCCATTGCAGTACTAAACATATAAAAAAATACATATGTTAAGAAAAATAAATTTAAGCAGTAAATATTTATTTTTATACACATTAAAAAATTTATCTAGACAAAATAGTAAGCGACAATTATTTTATATACTAAAATATATAAAGAATAACTATAATTTTGTTAAAAACCAAATGGATAATTTTGGATGCGGACATGGCCATATCCGCATCCGTATCCATTTCTCGAATATCGGATAATTTTTCATATTTCAGATACGGATATAGATGGATTTTGGATTTTTTGGGTACTCATTGACAGCTCTATACTTGAATTAGCATGGTCATGGAAAATATAAGCTATGGAAGAAACTATAAATATGTCAGCATGAATTATCAAAGCACTTTAGGAATTCTATTGAGGTTCATTGCAAGCTTAAATATATGTAACAACGTATTTTGCTAATTATGCATTCAGATACTTTTGATGAACATGGAACCAATAAAATATAAAAAAATGCACATGTGAATAATATACAAATTTCAGAGCATATATGAATCCATTCCACATGCATTATCACATCAATCCGCTAATTTATGTATATAATGCATGTATTTGTGGTGCACTACATGCCAAAATTGAATTTGCCATCAGCTATGTACCTTGATCTCATTCCACTATATAGGAAACCATCAAAATGTTATAACTTCAGGTCAATCTGAACTTCTACTAATTAATCCCACCATTATTTCATATATTATAGTACTTATTTTCCTAAATTGTTGGTTTACTATTAAAATATTTAGGCTCAAATAATAACCTACGTTTTCTATATTTTCCAAACAAAAATTCTTGCATACTTTCTCCAACTTTTTACATCACATTTTTCATTACAAATTGCATGCAATTGTAGCATTTTAAAAACATATATAAGAGAAGAAGTCATCTTCTTTAAAACATTCTTATTCTTCCACAATGTTGGTTTGATAATGAATATTAATAAAATTATCAGCTTTCATTAAAAACTAAGACCTAAACAAAGCAATTTCGTAGTCCAAACATTATACTTGTTAATTGTTTCACTTTCTAACAAAATATTCAATCGTACCAAATTTAATGAATAGTGATAAACCTATGTCCAAGTTAGAGAAATAATGATAATAATTAATCATCAAATAAAGCATCGTTGCTATCATCTTATTAAAAAGAGTTATCATGTTTTATGGACATTTAAAAAGGTATACCATGAATAGTCAATGTAATAAGCATTTCACTTAACCATCAAACATTGATGTTAAAGTCAGGGAAACAAAATATAATTAGGTAGTCCGAGTTTAATACATAAAATAAAATTGGAAAAAAAAATAGCATGTAGTTGCACACCTAAAAGGAAAAAAATCCAGCATTTGGTCAGAAAAAATAAAATAAGCTAAATTTATTGCTATAGCCAATAATATTCGGCATTTCTTTCAAGTAAAATCATATCATTATAATTTTGAATTATTATTGAATTGCTTTGTTTACATTAATAGATTTATAATTTGTTATGTATGTTTACCTTTGTTTATGCTGAAGAACATATTTTCAAAAAAGAACCAACCATTTTGATTATCAACACCAAATATCCGAAATTGTGCGCTGCATAACGATAACAACAATTCTCATCTTCCTAAGGAAGTCTACAAACCAAGGAATTCAAAATTTAAAAGCACCCTTATGAAGAATTTGTAAGATCCTGGCAGATTTATGTAGCTTTGACTCATATAAGCTCTTTATCCTCTGCTCAAACCTGCCAACGACCACCCTTCAATTACTTAAACACCCTATAATCAATATTAAATCGAAATAAGTTAAGCATTTCACTTATCCTGATCAAATTTCAATCGAAGATCTGAAACTCTTCTCCATTCTCTCTCTAATAAAGTAGATGTATAAAACAATTTTAGTGAAAGATGCGAGCTTCAGACACATTGGAACTCTAGTCCGAAGAATTAGTGATTCTGTCTCGAGAATTCTCCTTCTTTTTATCATTTATTAACCTTGAAACCTTGATTCGGCCATACTAAATTGAGAACTGAAAATTGTCATTTGGAAGCTTGTGGCAGAGAGGTAAATGAATTTGGGTTGAAAACTTATTTTGGTGAATTGTTTAATAAAAATGATTTTCTAATTTTAAGCAGCAGCTCCCACGATTAGCTGTATACACAATTTTAAAACATGGTGTAGTCCTGCAAAATTAAGTACCCAAATTGTCCCTAACTATTGTAGGGATGGAAATAAAAAGCACGAAGGGTATGTTGGAAATTTCAAAAGCTTCAAAACCAAGTATTCTCATTATATATAGATATGAATCATAACATTAATATAATAGAATTTAATATAAATAAAATAAAATATTGATTTTATTTAAAATAAATTTAAACTTCGTAGGTCCAATGAGATCCAACGGGAATAATTTTTTAAATTTACTCATTTACCTTGCTACGTGGTGACCTAGATTCAAAAGTTTCAACCAAGGTTCAGTAATCATAAGCGTATTTCAGATGACAATTCTCTCTACTTTAAATGTGTCGGTATTATTTCAAAAAAAGGGTAAAAGCTTCTTCTACCTACTATAGTATTTTATGTTAACAATTTATTTATCATGATTACAATAAACACACGTGATTGCAACTCTGCGAAGCTATTCATTGCAGACTAACTTATGCACATGTCAAATATACATATTTGTTTGCCATTAAAACAATACGAATGCAAATCTTATTTAGTGTTTAAAAATGTAGGTACGAGAAAAAAATAGTTAAAAGTGTTTTCTTAACATGTTCATTACACGATTGATTACTGGTATGCCTCTAATTATGGCACAACATTGCAAATTTAATTTCATAGCTGTTTGTAAGTAACTAAGCTGTTGTTTGCTTTTACCAAAATGTGCTTAAAATATAAAATAAAATAAAATAAATCAGATGACTTCGAGCATTCAACAAAGAATTTATTATCCTAAGCATGTGAAAGTAAACTACGGTCCATTTTATACACTGATACTACCCACTATCTCCGAATTTACAATCATCGTCAAAGATGTATACACCTACCATATTGATCGCACTAAAATAAGCAACAGTTCCAAACTACGTAATAGAATAATCATATTTTATGTAAATGTTATACGTCTAGTATACCAAAACAGAGACTAATCAATAATAAACTCGTCTCGCAAGTTTAAAAATCAGATTTCCACTACTTTGGAATTCTGTATTAGCTATTTTTAAACAATAAGCATGTTGTAATTAATTACAACAACAAACCAACAACTATAGTAATAATAACTATAGCGATAAATCAAACGTTATACTATTTAAAGAAATAGTAGAACGTAGAAACGAAAATGATATATATATATATATATATATAAATATATAAATCAACTAGAAATATAACCGGTTGAAGAAGGAAATTTCGTCTGAGGCTTGTCGCAACAATTTCCTTAAGACTTTATTCAAAGTCTCCCAAGATACAACAGACGTAAGCTACTCGAGATCGTGATGTGTATGATCTTCTATGTGATAGGACTGATTATGATTTTAAGAAATGAAGATAAAGAAGAGATAATTCAGTTTTAAAATTGAGTGAGGAAAGCGATCAGGTTTCCTCCTTATTTATAGCCGAATTCCCAATGGCTACACCCGTTGAGAAAAGTAGCATCCCTTCATTTGCAACGCCAAAAAGTGTTACTGTTCGCAACAAGCACTTCCTTTCATTTGCAACGCCAAAAACTGTTGTTGTTTGCAACAACCGCGTCCGTTCGTTTGCAACGGTTCAGAACTGTTGTTGTTTGCAATAGCTGCGTCCGTTCGTTTGCAACGGTTCAGAACTGTTATTGTTTGCAACAGCCGCGTCCATTCGTTTGCAACGGTCATCTGAAATTGTGTCTCTTCATCAGTTTGCAATGGTCACAACCGTTGGAAAATCCGTATCTATTTAAACACACTTCTATTTTAAAATCAGTCCATTATTTAGGTAGCAAAAATATATGACACAGTCCAATCTTATTGGACCCGCACCCGCCCCGGCCCGGTTTGGTCGGTTGGATGGGCGGGCGGCGGCGCGCGCGCGCGTGTGTTAGTCCATGGCCATATAGGTCCTCCCCCTCCCACAAAATTACCTGACCCTATGGGCCAATATAAGGATTGAGAGTATACTATATAAACAAGAAAATGGACTTATTTTTAGCGATGTGGGATATACCTCATTCACTATTTTTGAGAATTCTAACAATCCCCCACATGAATGACGATATATGTCTCCCCCACACAGTTCATATGAAAATAATGCTATATCGAGGATAAGTAGATATTTCACTTTGAACTTTCCCTAGTTAAAACTTATCGGATATACTTGGCTAATCGGTGAATTATTTCGTCTTGAACTGTCAGCCGTTATTGTATAACCAGACAATAAGCTTTACAAAGCATTATTTCCCTTCACATCCAATCTCTTGGTTGTGTTCATTTTGGTCCTGAACAATTTTTGGTTCTGCGAGTGTTTATAGAGAATAAAAGCCTTTAATATTCTCATAGAGCCGACCCAGCTCACACTAACATAGGTGATCACAACCATTAAGAGTATCCTACATATACCACACTTGTTATTTTCAAGATATGGTCATCATTAAAAAACATAGTTTTATCCTTTTAATACTTCTATAGGCATGCATTTATATTGTGCACCATAGGAATGGAGTAGGACTAAGTACAAAAAATGCATTACGTCTTGAGTTATTCAGAACTGGTTTGCCTATTGATCCTAGTCTGTGGGATCTCTAGTCGCTAGGATAGGTTTCCGTATAAGATAACTCTTGTTGTTTTAGGCTTTTAAACCCATTCCCCTCGATGCGTAGTTAATTTTCTCTCTCGATAAACCTTTAGTAAATGGATCCGCTAGGTTATCATTTGTTCGCACATAATCTATGGAAATAGTTCCATTTGAGAGTAACTGCCTAACTGTGTTATGGCATCGACGAATGTGTCATGACTTTCCATTATACACAAAGTTTTGCGCTCTGCTTAATGTTGCTTGGTTATCACAGTGTATGCATATGGACGGTACAGGTTTAAGCCAAAACGGAATATCTTCTAAAAAGTGACGAAGTCATTCTGCTTCTTCGCCTGCTTTTTCTAAAACGATTAACTCTGATTCCATAGTGGATTGAGCTATGCATGTTTGTTTAGTAGATTTCCATGACACTGCTGCCCCTGCTAAGGTAAATACATAACCACTCGTTGATTTTGATTCCTCTGAATCAGCAATCTAGTTTGCATCACTATATCCTTCTAAGACGGCAGAATATTTTCCATAATGTAAGGAATAGTTTGTGGTATTTTTCAAATATCCAAGCACTCTCATTAGTGCTTTCTAGTATTCCTTCCCTGGGTTGCTTGTATACCTGCTTAATCGACTAACTGCATAAGCTATATCTGGTCTTATGCAATTCATGAGATACATGAGACATCCTATTACACGAGAGTATTCTAGTTGCATTACACTTTCATTAGTGTTTATATGCAGTACTTCCGATGGATTATACGACGTTCGTACTCCTTTAATTCCAAAATTTTGAAAATTTTCAATCACTTTTTCTACATAATGTGACTGAGATAATTCAATTCCATTAGGTGTTCTTATTATTTTGATTCCCAAAATAACATCTGCAACTCCTAAGTCTTTCATATCGAAATTTTTCATTAACATCTACTTAGTGGTCTCTATTACCTTAGTATTTGGACCGAAGATTAGCATATCGTCTACGTATAGACAAATCATCACGTATGATTGTCCAATTTGTTTATAATAACCACATTTATCACATTCATTTATACGAAAACCATTTTTCATCATGACACTATCAAATTTTGTGTGTCATTGTTTTGGAGCTTGTTTTAGTCCGTATAATGATTTGACTAATCTACATACTTTGTTTTCATTCCCTTTGGATATAAAACCCTCAGGTTGCTCCATGTAAATCTCCTCATCGAGATTTCCATTTAAGAATGCCGTCTTTACATCCATTTGATGAATCTGTAAATTATAGATGGATGAAATTGCTATTAACATTCTTATAGAGGTTATTCATGTTACTGGTGAATAGGTATCGAAGAAGTCTACACCTTCTTTTTGACGATATCCTTTGGCTACCAATCTTGCTTTGTATTTGTCGATGGAACCATCTGGTTTCATCTTCTTTTTGAAGATCCATTTACAACCAATTGGTCTTATTCCAGGTGGAAGATCAACTATTTCCCAAGTTTTATTACTCAGAATTGAATCAATTTCACTTTGGATTGCTTCTTTCCAACATGAGGATTCAGAAGATGACATTGCTTCCTTGTACGTTTGAGGTTCGTGTTCTAACATATATGTTCAAAATTCCAAACCAAATGTCTTGGAAGTTCTTGCCCTTACGCTTCTTCTTGGTTCAACTTCCTCAGTTTCACGATGAGTTTCATCTTCATGTGATTTACTCAATTCTTCTCTTGTCCTTTTGGGGACATTATTTCCTTCATTTCTTTTGTGCGGAAACACATCTTCAAAGAATGAGGCCTTTCTTGATTCCATCATTGTATTTACATGAATATCAGTTATATCAGACTTGAATACCAAAAATCTATAGGCACTATTATTTTGGGCTGGCCCTAAATAGGAACAATCTGCTGTTTTTGGTCCAAGTTTGACTTTCTTGGGAGGCGGAACTGGAACTTTTGCCAAGCACCCCCACACTTTGAGGTATTTAAAACTTGGTATATGTCCTTTCCATAACTCATATGAAATTGTTCCTATTTTATTGTGAGGAACCTTATTTAATATGTGATTAGACATATTTAAGGCTTCCCCCACAAGTTCGTCGGTAGGGCAGAAGTTAAGAGCATCGCATTAATCATATCTTTTAATGTTCTGTTCTTTCTCTCGGCTATACCATTTTGTTGTGGTGAATATGGTGCTATTGTTTAATGAATTATACCATTTTCGGCATAGAACTGTTCAAATGGTGATTCATATTCTCCACCTCGATCAGATCTCAATATCTTGATCTTTTTATTTAACTGATTTTCTACCTCAGCTTTGTACTTCATAAACGATGTAATTGCTTCATCCTTGTTATTTAAAAGATATACATAGTAATATCGTGTATAATCGTCAATAAAGGTAATAAAGTACCTTTTCCCACCTCTTGTAGGCAATGATTTGAAATCACATAAATCAGTATGAACCAAACCCAGTGGTTCGGTGCTTCTATCAACTATATGAAATGGTTTTTTGACCATTTTTGCTTCTACGCATGTCTCACATTTGTAGTTTTTATCTACTTGGAATTTCGGAATTAATCCCAAGTTTGATAGTTTTTTCATTTTCAGAAATTTATGTGTCCTAATCTATCATGCCATAGTAAAATTTCGTGCTCAAGCAAATAAGAAACTTTAATTTTATTAATAGCATAATCAGAATACATAGTTTTATTGCCGACAACGACTACATTTGCCTTAAATAGGCCATCACATAAATATCCCCTTCCTATATACATTCCAGCTTTGGACAGAACCATCTTGTCTGACTCAAAGACCATTTTGAATCCTTTCTTTGATAGCACTAGACCAGAGATGAGATTCTTGCGTATGTCTGGAACGTGGAGCACGTCATTCAACTTGACAGTTTTTCTAGAAGTAAACTTGAGGATTATTGTGCCACTGCCTTCGATCATGGAAACTACAGAATTACCCATGTAGAGTTTTTCTTCCTGTTCGAATTTCTGGTATGTAGAAAACATGGATTTGTCAGAGCAAACATGACGAGTAGCGCCTGTGTCCACCCACCATTGGTTAGGGTTCAGAACCAAAATGTATTCAGATATAACTGCTGAAAAATTAGACTCGTATACTTCCATGTTATCCACCATATTTTCCTCTGAGTTGCATTCCTTCTTGTGTCTGCAATCTCTAGCGACGTGTCCTGCTTTTCCACAAACCCAACACTCGCCATTAAACTTCTTGGTTCGTTTGTTGTCTTTGGGTTTGTTTTCAAGCGCTTTTCTCTTCTGCGGGAATTTCTTCTTCTTGTTTTTCATGAAATGCCCTTTGTTCTTTGACTCTTCTGCCACAAATGCCTCTTCGCTTTGTTTTATCACTCCGCGGTTATCATCCTCAATTTTTAATCCGACAATAAGATCTTCTAAGGAAATCTCTTTTTTCTTATGTTTCAGATAATTGTGGTAGTCTTTCCAGGATGGTGGTAATTTCTCTATAATCGCTTCAACAAGGAAGGACTTTCCAACTTTATGTCCTTCTGCTTCAATTTCATGAATTATGAGTTGGATTTCTTGCACTTGACTAGTTACGGATTTGGAGTCAACCATTTTGTATTCCATAAACTAATCTACGATGAACTTCTTCAAACTGACATTCTGCGTTTTGTATTTATGTGCAAGTGCAGTCCATAAGGATTTTGCTGTCTGGTGTGGCTGATATACTTTATATAGTACATTATCTAGACAATTCAGAATGTAGTTTCGGCATAGGAAGTCAGAATGCTTCCATGAGTCAATTCCAAGAAAAACAGCTGCATCTTTTTCTCTAGTTTGTCCGTCTTTAGGCTTTGGTTCATCCTCCTCAATGCACTTCTGCAGCCCTAGCGTGGTGAGATAAAACAGCATTTGATTTTGCCATGTTATGAAGTCATCACCATCTCCTTTGAACGGATCAGGCCTGTTGTGAGTAGTAGCCTTTGTTGATAGTTCAAATGTTGCCATCTCGGTTTTAGTAAAAACATGAAAGTCTTAAGATGTTATACGTCTAGTATACCAAAACAGAGACTAATCGATGATAAACTCGTCTCACAAGTTTACAAATCAGATTTCCACTACTTTGTGTAATCTTTATCTTGCAAATAACATAAACCCTAAGATCTAGAATTACATGATTATCACATATGTAATGAATCAATAAAACATACCTCCAGACATCTTGTATATGAATCAACAATGGTTGTTGTCGAAAGTTATTTCAATGGAGAAAGGAAATTGTTTCTCTCTCTTTTCCTATATCTTTCTTTATGTGTTTTTCTATATCCTTTGTGATGGGCAAAGGTTAATATTTATAGGTAGAGAGAGGACCAAATTTCCAGATTTGTAGACTTAGTCTTGATCGTCCATCAAGATCAAGATGAGGGAAATTAACGCTCTAGATTATAACCATTTTATTGATTAGCATATTAATAGGAAAACCCTTTAGATTCTATTGACCACAAAATGAGGAAGGAAACGTTTGAGGAAGGAAACGGTCAAACCATTAATGTTTTCGTATTAATTTCCTTACAAAATAAGAAAGGAAAACCATTAATGTTTTCGTATTAATTTCCTTACAAAATGGTCAAATTTCCTTACAGTTTCCCACTTGGTCAATAGTAAAATCCATTAATGTTTTCGTATTAAGGTCATAAGTCGCGCATGATATGCTAAACTTTTCTTTAATCAGTTATCATAAGTGTCTTGGCTAATCCAGTGGTCAATGGAAGTCATGACGTGTACATGTTATTTTGCTACATGCTTACTTCCATGTACTATGACATTGACAACTTTCATAACTATACCGTAGATGAGCATAACTTAATGGTCACATAATGTCTTGAAGCAAAAGACTGTTTCTGTTATCATTTATCTAAATATAAATGTGTACAAATTATAAAATAGAAATAAAAGATGTCCAAATTATTAAGAGCTCAATAATTGTTATGTATGGCTAAGTACAAAATAAATGGCATAATAAGGAGATAATTAGGAACTATCTGCAAGACCCATGCTATCAGTATGTCTCTGAAAGGTCTTTGGAGGTAGTCCTTTCGTGAATATGTCTGCCACTTGTAAGTCTGTACTTATTGATTCAGCAACAATTTTCTTTAGTTTAACATCTTGCTTCAGCAGTATGTATTTCAGGTCCATGTGATTGGAACCTTTGGTTATCCTATCATGCTTGGAGAAAAAGGTTGCAGCTTCATTGTCGTAGTAGACAGTTAGTGGCTTAGAGATAAAACTTAAAGTGCCAAATTGTGAGACAAAATTACGCAGCCATGTTCTCTGAATTGAAGCCTCATAACATGCTACGTATTCAGCCATCATGGTGGATCCGAAAAGCATCTCAGATTTCTGGCTTCTCCATGATATTGCACCTCCACATAAGAGGTACACATAGCCAAGAGTGCAGATCCTAGTGTCAAGACATCCAACAAGGTCTGAATCAGAATAACCAGTTACCTGTAAGTAACTTGATTTTCTATAGGTGAGCATGTAATTCCTTGTTCCCTTTAGGTATCTCAGTACCTTCTTTGCAGCTTTCCAATGAGCGATTCCTGGGTTACTTTGAAATCTACCCAGCATACCAACTGCATGACTGATATCAGGACTTGTACAGACCTGTGAATACATCAAACTCCCTACAAGAGATGCATAAGGATATTTGGTCATTTCTTCTCGTTCCATAGGAGTCTTTGGGCATTGCTCAAGAACAAGTTTGTCTCCTTTCTGTAGTGGGACAGGACTAGAGGAACAATTCGTCATGCCAAATCTTTCAAGAATTTTGTCAATATATGCTTTTTGAGATAATCCTAGAATTCCTTGTGATCTATCACAGAATATTTCTATTCCTATCACATAGAAAGCCTCACCCATATCTTTCATTTCAAAATTCGTTGAGAGATAATCCTTAGTTTCACGTAATAAACCAAGGTCGCTGCTAGCTAATAATATGTCATCAACATATAGAATCAAAAATATGAACTTGCTCCCACTGAACTTGAGGTATATACAAGGGTCAACTATGTTTTCTGAAATCGAAAGCGGTAATGATTTCATGAAACTTTAGATACCATTGTCTAGAAGCTTGTTTCAGTCCATATATTGATTTCTTAAGTTTGCAGACCATGTCTTCCTGTCCTTCAATTATGAAGCCTTCAGGTTGATGCATGTAGACTTCTTCTTCGAAGTCTCCATTTAGAAAGGCTGTTTTCACATCCATTTGATGTAACTCGAGATCATAATGACTTAATAATGCCATGATAATTCTAAGAGAATATTTCCTGGAAACAGGAGCAAAATTTTCATTATAGTCAATGCCTTTTTTCTGATTAAAACCTTTGAAAACAAGTCTGGCTTTATATCGTTCAATTTTACCATTGCAGTCACGTTTGGTCTTGAAGACCCACTTACAACCGACTACTTTATGTCTTTGCGGCAATTGAACGATTTCCCAAACTTGATTATTATCCATATATTTCAGTTCATCTTTCATGGCATCAATCCATTTAAGAGAGTTAACATCCTTAATGGCTTGTGAATAAGAAATTGGGTATGTAGTTCCTTCAGATTCTATTAGATAAAGCATATAATCATCAGGAATAGATAATCTTCTTTGTCTTTGAGATCTTCTTAATACTGGTTCCTGTGGTACTTCATCAACATTATGATTGGTGATAATTTCATTATGGAGTTGTTGATCATTTATTGGGTTTCCCTCATTGTGAACAGGTTCAACAATGGGATGATTCCCAATAACTTTCGAAATAGAGGGTAAGATAATGGGTACCCTTATTTCATGAATGACCACTTCTTGTTGTTTTGTACTCCCACTGATTTCACCATTTTCATAGAATTTGGCATTGCTGGTTTCAACAATTCTTGTACTATGGTTAGGACAATAAAATCTATATCCTTTAGATTTCTCTGGGTAACCTATAAAGTAACCACTGACTGTCTTAAAATCCAATTTCTTTTCATTTGGATTGTACAGTCTAGCTTCAGCTGGGCAACCCTAAATTTTGAGATGTCTTAAACTAGGTTTCCATCCTTTCCAAAGTTCAAAAGGAGTCTTTGGAACGGCCTTACTTGGAACTCTATTTAAGATGTAGACAGCTGTTCGTAATGCATCCATCCATAATGATATAGGTAAATTTGCATGACTCATCATGGATCTAACCATTTCCATGTATGTACGATTTCGCTTTTTAGCTACACCATTCTACCATAGAGATCCAGGCGTTGTGTATTGTGCAACAATTCCAAGTTTTTGAAGAAGTCTAGCAAAAGTCCAGGATGTTGTCCCGTTTCATCATACCTTCCATAGAATTCACCACCCCTACCTGACCTAATGATTTTCACTTTTCTTTCTAATTACCTTTCGACATCAGTAATGAACACTTGTATAGCATCCACTGACTGAGATTTTTCATGCAACATATAAAGATAGCAATAACGTGAAAAATCATTGATAAAAGTGATGAAATATTTCTCTCCTCCAAAAGTTGGAACATCAAAAGGTCCACAAATATCTGTATGTATTATTTCAAGAAGTTGTGTACTTCTTGTGGCTCATTTCTTTGTGTTTTTTGTTGTTTTTCCTTTAATACAATCAACACATGCTGTAATGTTAGCGAAGTCTAGGTCCGGTAGGACACCATTTTTCACTAACCTCTTGATTCTTTCACTGGATATATGACCCAGCTTTTTTATGCCACAAGAAGTAAGAATCATTCTTGGATGACTTTCCTTTAGTTTCTTTTCCATGCAGGGTGAGTTGGATTTCAGCATTTGTTTAAGATGAAGTTTATAAAGTCCATCAATTAATATTCTAGAACCAATAAGACTATAATTTTTAAATAAACTAAAATTTCCATTTCCAACTTCAAAAGAATATCCAAATTTATCAAGTACACTTACAGAAATCAAATTACGGGAAATAGACGGAACATAAAGAGTTTGACATAAATCTAACTGATAACCGCTATCTAAAATGAGACGAAAAGTTCCAATAGCTTAAACTGGTGCTTTATCTTTATTCCCCATGAAAATGAAATTCTCACTTGGGTTTGTGGTTTGGATCGTAATGAATCCCTGCATAGAATTCAAAACATGAACATTAGCAGCAGTATCAATCCACCAAGTATAAGAAGGTACATTAGTAAGATTTGGTTCGAAATGACTTATGAAACCCATTGGGTTACCTTTATTTTCGAACCATGCTTTGCGCTTAATGCAATCTGCCTGGAAGTGTCCAGGTTTCTTGCAGAATTTGCAAACATCATCCTTTCTTTTCTTCTTGGATGGTTGAGTGGCGTCATCAGATTTGGGTGGTGCTCTTTTATGTTGTGAGTTGTTCCTTTTGCCAGCTTGTTTTCCAACCCCTTGAGTGAAATAAGCAACTTTAATGCCTTGCGACCCCTACCTAGACTCCTCTTGAACCAGTTTGTTAGTCAATTCATTTAGACTCTACTTTTCCGTAATAGTGTTGTAATGAATTTTGAATGGTTCATACTGAGGAGGTAAGCTAGTGAGAATGAATTGGACGAGAAAAGCATCGTCCATAACCAATCCCAAGTTCTTAAGTTTGGCAGCATGGTTAATCATTTCAATGACATGAGCGCTCATTGAGCGAGAACCATCAAACTTCATGGTTACAAGGTCTGCCATAAGTTTCCCAGCAAGGGATTTTTCTGCAGTCTTGAACCGATTTTCAATGGATTGCAAATATTCTTTTGCGCTTTCAGTTTTTGGTAGGGAGATTTTGATGTTGGTATCAATCACCATTCGCATAAACATCATGCTGGGCCTATTAGATCGTTCCCAATCATCATGGAGTTTGTTTTCCTCAGGCGTACTTGTGTCAGTAAGTGGGGCTGGCTTTTCCTTAAGGAGAGTCATGTCCAGTTCAAGTACGTCCAAAGAAAACTCAACTTGCTCTCTCCATTCTGAGTAGTTGGTTCCATTGAGTCTGATGATAGACGTAGCGTGCGAATTAAGGTTTGAGGGTATTGCAACTGCAGATATAAAAGAAATGTAGGCTTCTTTATTAGAATAAAACACATGTCATAATAAGAGGTTAGGTTTAGCACCTCCTGTGGGTAGGCAGTAGAACCATACTCAAGGAAGAATGATAAAAGTTAATGTTTCATGCGTTATTGTGCAAGCAGCAGCCGTCTGTGGACGGGACTACATGCATCAGACCAGAGGAAACAAGGAAATTAAGCGCAGAAGTTTTTTTTTTCCGCATAAACATTTGCCATTCTTTCAAGTAATCCACAGCAAGGATAATAAATGTCTAGTAACTCCAAGTAAATTTCATACATGAATTTAACATATAAACAATTATTTTGCAAGTTCAAGATCATGAATTTAATGTCAACTAGGAAACAATTGTTTTCAATATGTATACTTTCTGAAAAGTATTCACATACAATAAGTTATTCCATATTATACAGTAGGTCAAACATTAAGGTAGAAAAATTAACTTTTGCGGAAATATAAAATTTCCAGATCCAGATCTAAGCATACAGTAAATAGAATAATATTGATGATCATGATTACTATAGCAACTTAAATAATGTGAATATTAAACTTGAATCACATTAACACTAATAATCATCATCATTATTATAGTAAAATTACAAACATCATATCATAGATCTATGCTAGTTTCGTTTTATATATATTGATGGATAATCATGAATTCTAAAACCTTGCTCTGAAACCACATGTAATCTTTATCTTACAAATAACATAAACCCTAAGATCTAGAATTACATGATTATCACATATGTAATGAATCAATAAAACATACCTCCAGACATCTTGTATATGAATCAGCAATGGTTGTTGTCGAAAGTTATTTCAATAGAGAAAGGAAATGGTTTCTCTCTCTTTTCCTATATCTTTCTTTATGTGTTTTTCTATATCCTTTGTGATGGGCAATGGTTAATATTTATAGGTAGAGAGAGGACCAAATTTCCAGATTTTTAGACTTAGTCTTGATCGTCCATCAAGATCAAGATGAGGGAAATTAACGCTCTAGATTATAATCGTTTTATTGATTAGCATATTAATAGGAAAACCCTTTAGATTCTATTGACCACAAATGAGGAAGGAAACGTTTGAGGAAGGAAACGGTCAAACCATTAATGTTTTCGTATTAATTTCCTTACAAAATAAGGAAGGAAAATCATTAATGTTTTCGTATTAATTTCCTTACAAAACGGTCAAATTTCCTTACACTTTGGAATTCTGTATTAGCTATTTTTAAACAATAAGCATGTTGTAATTAATTACAACAACAAACTAACAACTATAGTAATAATAACTATAGCGATAAATCAAACGTTATACTATTTAAATAAATAGTAGAACGTAGAAACGAAAACGATATATATATATATATATATATATATATATATATATATATATAAATAAATATATAAATCAACTAGAAATATAACCGGTTGAAGAAGGAAATTTCATCTGAGGCTTGTCGCAACAATTTCCTTAAGACTTTATTCAAAGTCTCCCAAGATACAACAGACGTAAGCTGCTCGAGATCGTGATGTGTATGATCTTCTGTGTGATAGGACTGATTATGATTTTAAGAAATGAAGATAAAGAAAAGATAATTCGGTTTTAAAACTGAGTGAGGAAAGTGATCAGGTTTCCTCCTTATTTATAGTCGAATTCCCAATAGCTACACTCGTTAAGAAAAGTAGCACCCCTTTATTTGCAAGGCCAAAAAGTGTTACTGTTCGCAATAGAAGGTCATCTGAAATCGTGCCTCTTCATCAGTTTGAAACGGTCACAACCGTTGGAAAATCCACATCTATTTAAACACACTTCAGTTTTAAAATCAGTCCATTATTTAGGTAGCAAAAATATATGACATAGCCCAATCTTATTGGACCCGCACCAGTTCGGTCGGACGGGCGGGCGGCGCACGAGTTAGTCCATGACCATATAAGTCCTCCCTTGCACAAAATTACCTGACCCTAAAGGCCAATATAAGGATTGAGAGTGCACTATATAAACAAGAAAATGGACTTATTTTTTATGATGTGAGATATATCTCATTCACTATTTTTGAGAATTCTAACAGTAAATGCCTATTTAGAGTGTGCACGTACAAAAAGAAGTAGCAGATAAAGACATTTCAATTACAAAATGCCCTAGGATAGTACGGCTGAGGAGAGCAAGTTCCCTTCAATATCAACAATTTGGAAACAATGTTTACAGCATCATGCTCGCCTACCATGCCAAGTTAGTTGATGGTTCATTCAGTTTGCATCTAAAATCAAAATCAACTAGAACATAATGCTAGAAATAAAAGTGTTAAAAAGCCTCAGAAGCATGAATAAAAATGTAACACCCCCTATATTAAATGATTTTATGGAATTATTTCACCTATAGTAACTCATACTTAACCTAAGAGAATAAATATAACAATCAATTTAAATATATTAGTAACCAAATGAAACTTGCTATGCCTAGGAAGGATTAAAAAAGAAAGGTAAAGTAAAGGACCGTTGACCCAATTTCTACATATACTTTAAATGTCTCTCTACATTAAATACGATTGCTACTTCCAGTAGGATTTGATTCCTTTGTCCTCCTCATACATGCCTCATGTGCCACAATGAACTTAGCCATTCATTTGTTATCACCAACCATTCATCAAATATGGTGGATCTCATCAATTCATTAATATTTGTTGTGATGAATGATTGAGATTTTTGTGACACGCGGGATAGAAAGTAAAGGGGCAGAGGATTTGATCTGCTTACAATAATGGCTCCACCACCAATTATTTATTAAGTGGTTCATGTCTCAAAAATGCAGGCATTTGCATAGCTTGTTATAATCATTTTGATGACCTATTTTTACTAACCTACAATATAGATCATCAAAACAAATCTATTTTCCCTCCTGTATTTTTTCTTTTATTGTAACCCAAATCACTACTACCTTGCTTCTTCAACTAAATAAACAAATCAAACATAGGCATTGTTCATAAAATCGGTAGTAAACGATTGCTTATACCATGGTTAATATGAAGGTATCAAACACTATGGATACAAGTTTTATATTATCAGAGTCTACAAGGAACAAATGAAACGCTATTAAGCAGTTAAGCTACAGACATTGAAATACATACAATTACTTAATAATAGATTAGTGCTTTGGAAATACAGATACAATACAAGATTTAGACAAAAGCGGAAACCATTATATACCTCAAGACTTGGGTGGTGAAGATCCTCTTCACTGTAACATGCACGTCGTTGACTTGATTTCCCGCTAATGGCACTGTCAATGCTCTCTTCACTAACTATGGATGCCCTGTCTCACACCATACCTTACCACACAGTTTATGTAAATTAGAAACCAAAAATTAGAGTGGAGTAAGCCTAGGCAAGAAGGAAAGTTATTCTAAGGAAAAAGTTGTATTCTAAAATTGGCAATTAATTTGTAGATGTTTTGTAGAAATTTGTCCCCAGTTAGCTATTAATGCATAGTTCCTATAAAAGTCAATCAATCAATCGTGAAGAATGCATGGCAGTTAATAACACTTGGCTTGTATTCCTTCAGTGATAATACGCAACTTATCTCCGCTACCGAATACTTGGGCCTTGTACCGCAGCCCATTTTCTCTTTTTATTCTTTCCACTCTTGTATAAATACAGGAGATATAAATTGTACAGACTATCAAGTCTTTGATTACTGAATAAAGAATCATTACAATTTTCAAAGTTTCTTTTATGGTATAAGAGCATCATTGCCAAACGGTAGATTTTCCTTTGAGGAATTGATTCTCCCCTCAGAATATTATCATCATAGGGGAGGATACCCTTCTCAAGATCACTGCAGTGATCGTGCTCATCTGTTTTCAACCCACAGTGCCATCCTAGAGGCAGATCAGATTCAAGATCCTCACTTCTACCTCTGGTTGCACTTTTCGATTCAGCCATCTGAAGGTACAATAGTTCCTATATACATATTACTGTTTTTCAATAAAACAGTAATACATGTAGCTGTTTTCTTCCCTGCACCTTCTTTTCTATTACACTTTGGGACATTTCTTGGCCACCAAAATCGGTTTCTTGATCAAGAAACCTGATTCTCCAAATTCTTGATCCACCATGGTCCTCGAAGAAGAGGATGTTACTTCAGCAAACACTGGCAACAGATCCAAAGATAATTAGAGATCAGATTCTGTCTTGATCTGACCTAAGAATCAAGCCATAAACACACCATTAGATGAAGACAATTATATCACATGGAAATATCAAGCAGAAATTGCTTTGAGAGGGTATGATCTACAGGATTATGTAAAAGGAACCAAAGTGATTCCATCAGTCAACATCACTGATGACACAGGCAATACAGTTAGCAACCCAGAATATGCTTTATATCAGAAACAAGATAACTTGCTTGCATCTTGGCTTCTATCATCCATTAGTCAAACCCTATTGTCACAACTTGTTGGTTGTTACACATCACATGAGATATGGTCATCTATCGAAAGAATTTTCAACTCCCAGTCAGCAGCAAGAATCATGCACTATAGAAGAGAATTACAAAATACAAGAAAGACTGATATGAGCATGAGAGAATACATTGCCAAAATCATGAATCTGTGCGACAGACTAAAGGCTGTTGGCCATAATATCTCAAACAGTGAGCTGATTCTCATTATTACCAATGGCCTAGATCAAGAATATGAATCTCTGGTGACTTTCATTGCCACACAACTAACCCTACCTAATCTCGACTATGTCTACTCAGCTCTCCTTGCACATGAAGGTAGAGTAGAACAGAGAAGACTTATGCAAGAAGAATATTCAGCAAATTATGTGTCAACCACAAGGAACAAAAGTTAGAAAAATAGTCAGAACAACCAGAACCCAAGAGGAGGTTACAATCAAAGGGGCAGGGGCAGAGGAAGGTCTTCAAGCAACAACAGAGTCAAATGCCAAATTTGTGAGAAATTTGGTCACATGGCAAATAAATGCTCCTTCAAATTCAAGGAGGATTACAATCCATCGCAACAGACAACATTAAGCAGGCAACCAACAGTAAACATGGCACAAACCAATCATCAATCAAGAAATAATTCAGAAAACTCAACAGATGATACAACCAAGATAGATGACATCAACACAGAAGATTGGTTTCCAGACTCAGGAGCTACAAATCATATTACCAACAACTTACAAAATCTCAACTTGGGGAACAAAAGCTACAATGGTAAGAATTTAGTATCTATGGGTAATGGTGAAACTGTAAATATATCACATGTGGGAACAGGCACTCTACAAGGTACAAGGCTACTCTACCTTAATAACTTATTAAGAGTGCCAAGTATCAAAAAGAATTTGATAAGTGTCTCACAATTTGCTAAAGAAAATCATGTATATTTTGAGTTTCACCCTAAATTCTGTCTAGTCAGAGATATGCTGAGTAAAGACATATTATTACAGGGTAAACTGGATCAGGGTCTGTACAAGTTCAGCCATATGAGAACAAAGAACATCTGTAATAATAATGTTGTCTATTGTAATAACACTAGTTTGAATCATGACAAATGTGACAGTATATTTCATATGTGGCATTGTAAATTGGGACATCCTAGCTATGATGTAGTAAAACAAGTATTGAATGAGAGTAAAATTTCTTTCTCACCTTTGCACAATTTATCATTATGCACACACTGTCAAATTGGCAAAAGTCACAAATTACCCTTTCAGTTTTCTGAAACTACTTATGAAAGACCACTTGAGCTTGTGGCAGCTGATTTGTGGGGACCATCACCACACAACTCAACAAAGGGGGACAGGTATTATCTATCTATTGTTGACGCACATACTAGATATACATGGATATATTTTTTAAAGGCAAAATCAGATACATGCAGTGCTATGAAACATTTCATCACTTGTGCTGAAAAACAGCATAATAACAGTGTGAAGATTGTTCAAACAGATGGTGGGGGTGAATTCAAAACCCTAAAGGAGTTTTTCAGTACAAAAGGGATTGTGCATAGGACTACATGCCCCCATACATCAGAACAAAATGGTTTAATTGAGAGAAAACACAGGCACATTGTGGAGACAGGATTAACACTCTTGTCTCTGGCAAGTCTACCAATGAGATATTGGAGAGAGGCATTTGCCACAGCAGTATATCTCATTAATAGAATGCCAACCAAAGTGTTAAACCATGTGTGTCCTTTTGAGAAATTATTTGTTCTTAAACCAAACTATGAATATTTAAGAAATTTTGGGTGCTTGTGTTTTCCCTGCCTTAGACCATACAATAAACATAAACTAAGCCTAAGGTCTAGTCAATGTACTTTTTTAGGATATGCACATAATCAAAAGGGGTACATATGTCTAGACAATCAAGGCAGAGTTTACATTTCAAGGCATGTTGTATTTAATGAAAATGTTTTTCCTTATGCAGAGAAGGAAAAGCACATGCAAGGAACTAATGCAGACAAAGCTAGCACTAGTCACATACCAGACTTATCAGAATGGATAAATGCTGAAGTTCAATCAAACAGAGAACCAACAAGGAATGAGATTAATGATCATTCAGAGCAAATAATAACAAGCAATCCTCAACATGATGAGCAACAAGAATCAAACACACAGCAAAATCATATCAACAGAGAATTAATAAATGAAACATCTGATGAGCATACCGAGGTTCAGTGTGAACCACAGTTGACTACTATTCAGCATCCCATGATTACTAGATCAAAAAGTGGGATTTATAAACCCAAAGTATTAAACACTCAACTCAATGAAGTGGAACCAACATCATATGAACAGGCAATAAAAGATAGCAGGTGGAGAAAAGCCATGGATGAAGAGTATAATGCTCTAGTTAAAAACAATACATGGACACTTGTTGATTTACCAAGGCATAAAAACATTGTGGGAAGCAAATGGACATACAAAATCAAAAGAGATGCTGATGGTAAGGTCATCAAATACAAGGCCAGACTTGTGGCAAAGGGATATACCCAGCAGTTTGGATTTGACCTCAATGAAACCTTCTCTCCAGTTATCAAGCCAGCAACAGTAAGGATAATCCTAACCATTGCTTTGCATAAAAACTGGAGAATAAGGCAATTAGATGTGCATAATGCTTTTTAAATGGAGAATTAATAGAGGAAGTGTATATGCAACAACCAAATGGTTACAGTTCTGAAGCAAGCATCAACCAAGTATGCAAATTACATAAAGCAATTTATGGTCTAAAGCAAGCTTCAAGGGCTTGGTATGATAAATTAAAAGGTGTCTTAGTTAAACTGGGATTCACTGCTACCAAGTCAGATTGTTCTTTTTATACAAGAAAGAAAGGGGAAAACAGCATCTACATTTTAGTTTATGTTGATGATATACTCATCACAGGAGACAACCAACATGAAATTGAACTAGTCATGAAATACTTGGATAAGGAATTTGCAATAAAAGACATGGGTGAAGTAAATTTTTTCCTTGGCATACATATTCAAAGGGATGCAGATTCAAACATCATTTTATCTCAAAAACAATACATATCAGACATACTTGTCAGGTCAAATATGGATAAAGCTAAGCCTCTACCTACCCCCATGACAAGTAATCTCAAATTATCTAAGAAAGGGGTGAACCCATCGAGAACATCAAACAGTACAGGAGTATTGTTGGGGCCATTCAGTATGTTACCATTACCAGACCAGATATATGTTTTAGTGTAAACAAAGTTTGTCAATACATGCAAGCTCCTACAAGTGAACACTGGTGTGCCGTAAAACGTATACTACGATACTTAAAGGGGACGGTCAACCATGGATTAAAGTTCACATCAAACAAAAACTTACATCTACAAGCTTACAGCAATTCCGACTGGGCAAATGATCTCGATGATAGAAGATCTATCATCGGATATTGTGTTTACCTTGGTAGCAATCTCATCTCGTGGTGCACGAAAAAGCAAGCCACCATCTCGATATCGAGCACTGAAGCTGAGTACAGGGCCATAGCCAGCACCACGGCAGAGATCATTTGGACCGAAACCCTACTTCAAGAATTAGGGTTCATACTAAATCGAAAGCCTACCATCTGGGTTGACAACTTGAGTGCTATCTCTCTATCCATGAACCCTACCCAGCACTCGAGAACGAAGCACTTGGAAGTGGACCTCCACTTTGTTCGTGAACGAACGGGAAGTAGGAAACTCCAGATTCAACATATTCCAGCCTATTATCAACATGCCGATGTACTTACTAAGGCTATTTCGAGCAAGAATTTTGATCGTTTTAGAGATGAGCTCAGAGTTTTCTCCGCCGCCATGAAAGATGAAGAGAGACTGAAACCCTAGTGTTATTTGAGGGGGAATAATAACACTTGGCTTGTATTCCTTTAGTGATAATATGCAACTTATCTCCGCTACCGAATACTTGGGCCTTGTACCGCAGCCCATTTTCTCTTTTTATTCTTTCCACTCTTGTATAAATACAGGAGATATAAATTGTACAGACTATCAAGTATTTGATTACTGAATAAAGAATCATTACAATTTTCAAAGTTTCTTTTAGCAGTAACTTACAAACATAGAAAATACAACAACAAAAATTAGTTAGTACCTTTCCACTCTCTGGATCACTACGTCTTCAATTGCAACTAGAAATCTTTGTCTTTTCAACTTTCTACTTTTCTAATAGTTGAGCACCTCGTTTTGCCTTTGATTCAACACCTTCAAATATTTGGTTTGACTACCTTCATTATCATAGTATCTACAAACAAATCTAACATTGCAAAATTAACATTAACTTGTACGTATAATGGACAATCATAGAAGTAATTATATTCCTAGACTTTCGTTCTTCACCAAATTAATGAGCTGTAATATAAAACATAATAAACCTATAATGAAAAACTAAGCCGAAAATTGATTTCCACAACATCCGATAAGCAAATGTTTGACTTTGATTGTTTGCACAAAAAATGGGCAAACACCTTCAAGTCATATGATTTAGTTGATTTTATGTTGTTTTTAGTGGTCTGGGTGATTTATGCAAATATGTAAAAAGTAGGGACTAAACTGTAAAAGACGCACAGATTTATAGTGGTTCGGCCAGAACGTGCCTACGTCCACTTTATATGTTATTTCTCCTTTCTTGTTCAGATTACAAGTACAAAGCTTTGATACCAGTATATGAAAGTTGTTTGAAATTTCTCTCCATGCTTGAGCTCTCAAACTTGTCCCCATTGTTGTACCCCTGCCCCTCTATTTATAGAGTGAGGCTGGGGGTAGGGGTCTTGGATGTATAAAGCTGCTGGTGGGCCTGGGCTGATGCAATCTGGCCTGGCAATGTTGGTTCGGTACTCCCTGGTTCGGTGATGGTGGGAGCGTAGAGTGGACCGGTTGTAGGTGATTCGGTGATTGTGGTTCGGTGATTCGGTGATAGGTGGTTCGGTGATAGGTGGAGTGCGTTGGTCCGGTAGTCGTTGGTCCGGTAGTAGAGGAGAGAGCTGATTCGGTGGGCATGGGATGGAGCCGGTCGAAACACACCCAACATTTGCCCCCCCCCAAAGTAGGGCATATGCATGTATATGGCGTGCTTTGTTTTAGGTCATTCACGCTATCATTCGGTCTCTAGTGCTGAACCAACTGGTCCGGTCATTGATATTTGCTTATAAGTAGGGGCCTTGTGCTTCCATTATTCCTTACCAACTGAATCACACCCTTGCCATTGCCGGACCGAACGTGTTAGCCGAATCAGGTGAGTCCCCCCCTTTTTCTGCCGAATGAACCGGATGGACTCGTGGATCCCGAGTACCGAACGGAACCGATACCGAATGAACCCGAAAATTTTCTGTACCGAATGTGCATATGTTTTGAATTCCAAGTAAAACTCCAGACAGCACATTTTTACATCCTTTATTTTAACAACGTGCTTTTCTGTGTTTGCAGATAAATGTCTCACAAAGTGGAAACCCGATCAGAAAAGAAGAGATCCTAGGATAGAGAAGAGCCTTCCGTCGTGCCCCCAGTCCAGTCAGGACCGGGACGTTATGGGCCCACCCCGAGATCATTGATAGATGGATATGGTCCTCAGGAGCTTCTGAACTCACCTCCTGATTGTTTCCCTAGCTCACTCAAAGGCTAGCAGCTTGATGTTATTTCTCGCTCCTTTGGGATTGACAAAGCACGCATGCTATTGCCGGGGGAAGGAGTGATGCCGTATGACCCCCCTGATGGCTACTTTGCTTACAGCAGGTATCACTGTATGTGTGGTGCCATCCCGCCTCTCAATGCCTGGATAGTCAGCTTTGTCACATATCTGAAGGTGGCTCCATTTCAGCTTCAGCCTAACTCCTACGCCATTCTGGTGAGCCTGTTTGTCATTTTCCAAAGGAGATACGAGCGTCCTCCCTCCAACCGGGAGATCTGGTATTTGTACAACTTGAGAGGCTATAAGAAGGGGTCTCCATACATCATCTTGGAATCAGCCGTATCTTTCAAGCAGGTCCTGGACTTATATTCGAAGTTCAGCATGTTTAAGAAAGAATGGTTTTTTGTTAAGGATGACTCTGTTTCCATCCGTCGCTTCACCTCAGGCTGTAAGTCGAAGTTTACTTATGATTTCTATTCTGACTGCAATGCTTTTTCTCATGTGTTTTTATTTCTTGCTAGCGACAGGTGGCTTTGCGGTCGTAGAGAATGACCGCATGGTTCAGATGGCTGCGGAAATAGAAGCCATCACGGGAAGGGATAGGTCGGCCTCTTACTTGATTAGGAACGCTACACTTCTGGGGCACAACCTGATCCTACCACATCAGTCTGTGGTCAAGAAGAGAGACACGGCGGAGGAGAGGGCTACCAAAGCCACAGGAGGGGCTAGGACGAAGAGCGGCAAAAGGAGACCCTTCTCGGCGCATCCAGTCGCCGGGGGGAAGAAACTCAAGACGTCTGATGGACCCTCTCCCAGCACACATCCAGATGTTCAGGAGGAGGATAAAGTGGAGGGGGAAAAAGGCGAGGATGGAGGAGGTGAGGCGGAGAGCGGAAGCGGTGGAGAAGGTGACGATGATGATGGTGGCGAAGGACAGGGCGGTGATGGCACCGGGGCTTTGCCTCCTGGGCAGGCGGGCGTGATCCAAGAGTGGACGGATGATGCTCTCCGCCAAGCCTTTGAAGAGTTGGAGGAAACAGAGAAGTCCAAGAAAGCTGATAAGGTTGGGACCGGCGTCGATTTATCTTCCGGGAGTGCTTCTACTGAGGCAACTTTTGCGGTTCAAGGTGAATTTCTCTCCTTCCTTTTTTAATTCTCGAATGATGGCTCAACGCATGCTGGTGACACTTGATTTTTATTCCAAGAGCTGGAAAAATGGCCAAGACCTCAGATCTTCGGCACAGGCTTGAACAATACAAACTCCTCAAAGCTTCCGCCAAGCCGAAGCCTCCTACTAACCGTCCTGGAGACGTAGTCGGCTATTGTCCTCTTCTTGGAGTTATTGAAGAAGATATACAAAAAAGGAAGAGGAGTCGATCTACGTTTGAATCTCTTCCTGGCCCTCCGGCCCCAATTCAGCCTATTCATGATATTGAGGAGGAGGACACCGAGTTGATACCTTCCCCATATCTGTCTGAGAATCCAACCATCACCCCGATAGATCATCCTGGCTTAGTTCGCAATCCGTTTGCGGGTCATCCGGACCTGGACCCGGCATCTCATGACATCTCCTTCGATGAGGTTACTGGTGAGCATCTTCTCCCTTGCAATCCTATGGTACGGGTGCTTGATGAAGCTAAGTCCCTGGACCTTGATTTGCTTACTACCCGGGTTGTAACTGTGGGGGATGAGGCTAAGGCAAATATTGACCGGGTTGCTGAGGAGACCAGGAAATTAATGGGGCACCACGCCCGACTGGTCAAGGCTGGGGAAGAGATAGGGAGCGCCAACATTCGGCTACGGTTGATGGTTTCTGACCAGGCTAAGCAACTTGCCGATCAAGCCATCCAAATCTCTCAGCATGAGGCCGCATCCAGACAATTGAGGAAGACTATGGAAGAGGTCAGTAGGGCAGAGTTGCGGAAGATGGAGGCCGTCTGTAAGGAGCGGATTGACATGGCCATTGCCACGGTGGATGAGGTTCGGCAAGTGGACCTCGAGCGGGTAGAGGAACTATCGGGGAGACTTGAGGCCGCGGAGCTTGCTCAGGCTAAGTTGAAGGAGGAGATGGAGGCGATGAGGAGGTCCCTTCAGGCTGACCGTTTACGGTATCGATCGGAGAGGGATGTTGTCGTTGCGAAGCTGCGGGCTTCTGAGGTCCGAATGAGGGAGTTTGAGGAGAATGAGGGGATGATGGATGGGATGCTCCAGGATATGTACTTTCATACTTGGAGGCAGGGTAACTTGTCCTAGATGGATGATTACCCCCGGGTTATGGCTAGGATCTATCTCAGGGCTCTAGAGGAGGCCAAGGCTGAGGCGGATAAGGAGGGTGGCGTGGCCTTCAGGATGGATGTGGTTACTGCCCAGTTTACCAAGGAGGAGAAGGTGGCGGTGAAGGAGGGCATGCGGTTGCTTGCAGCTGAGGAGGCAGGTGTGCAAGTAGAGGATGATGATCAAGATGATCAAGGAGCATATGCTGGTAAGTCTTCCTTTCTAGTCTTTCCGTTAACTTGGTTGCTTATTATTAATGAATTCTTTCTTTGACCGGATAGGTGGGCAACAGGACAAGGATAAAACTCCGACGCAACCGGCTCCTTGATTCGACCTGGATATCCTTTTGTGAACTTGACATTGTTGTGTATGTTAGTCTCAGGACAGTAACGTAACTCTTAGGCTGTAGTTATGCTACTTGTAATAAACAACATTATTCTCGACGTGTAATTTTTTAACTTAAGCTGATTTTGTCATTTTTGAATGTTTTTGCTATTTTGACATGTTGTATGAGAAATATAGCTATGCATATTCTTGTAATTAAATTATGTTTGACGTCAAGCTCTTGTTTAAAACATAATTTCATGTCTTGCAATATTAGTGTGATGTGTGAATAAATTATAGCCACGTGTTTATACATGAAAGAAGGAAATACCGCCCTTCATATTTTGCTTGTAGATGGCAGCTTTGAATGTCTTGTGTGACTGAGTATGGAATGCGGTCCAGTGTCTCGTTGCGAGTACCTGCTTCCATTAGCGAATGTTTCCTATTCTGTGTCCTGTACTTCAGGGATTATTACAGAGGATAAGAGAATAGTTTTTTAAATAAAGTTGAAATATGAGAAATAGTAAAATTTCCAATCACGAAAGGCCTTCGATGTGCTTAAGTTCGTGGCAAACGGGCTTTGTAGTCACTTTCCCTAGCTGTGGGTCTTGGAGACATTTGTCACCCATCTTACGCCTCCGCGGGGAGTTAATCTTTTTTACCACAGCCGTACTTAAGACACATCGGAGCCGAGATCGCGCACATTAACTACCCGGGCCATTATGGCCCGTAATCGTGGGTATTATTCGATTTACTGTGGCCGGCTAGCGCGGGCGCCGATCGTCAACCGTGAACTACCCCTGGCTGGCCACACCTTATGTTGGGGCTTAAAGTAGGTTCACAGTTACCGGCGAGCCGAACGCCGTAATGAGCTGCCTCGGCTATAGTCGGCCTTCTTGGTGGCTTATAATCGGCTCATTACAGTTGGCTTTGAGGGCCGTCGCGAGCAATGAGTTAACTCGCAACAGAGGGATGCCGGAGCAAAAGTGTCTCATTGGCGAGGGCATAGATTCGTATAGTACCTGTTAGGTCTTGTCAAGAGAAGTCGCATTGTGGAGCGCCTTGAGTGAAAATGCTATTTGCACAGGGTTTTGTTCAACAGAAAAGGATAAAGTTAACAAGCAGCCAAGATATAAAGGAACAAGTTAAAAAAGAGACAAGGTTTTTTAAAGTGGTTCGGCACGAAAATGCCTACGTCCACTGATTCTCTTTGTTAATTCACTTCATATGGGCAGTACAAGTTAAGAAAAGTATCGACGGAGGTGTTGAATGTTCCATGCCCTCTGGAACACATCTCCGTCCACTGTTGACAAAATATAAGCTCCATTGTGGAGATCTTTATGAATTACATATGGTCCATCCCAGATTGGATCTAGTGCCTCGGGACGAGGGAAGATTCGCTTGAGGACAAGATCTCCTTCTTGTAAGGTACGATGCTTGACTTTGGAGTTGTATTGTGCTGCCACTTTTTGCTTGTGGGCTGCTGCTTTGAGGGATGCATCATTCCTTCTCTCCTCAATTAGATCCAAAGACATGTGAAGGAGTTCTTCGTTCTCTTCTGGGTTATAGTGGATCCTACGGTGGGAAGGCACGATGGTTTCAACTAGGAGCATAGCCTCCGATCCGTATGCCAAAGAGAAAGGAGTATGCCCCGTTGATGTTCTGAAAGATGTGCGATAGGCCCACAGTGCCGTAGAGAGTTCATCCACCCAAGCGCCCTTTGACTTTTCGAGTTTCTTTTTTATTATAGTTTTTAGAATTTTGTTGACGGCTTTGACTTGTCCGTTTGCCTGGGGATAAGCTACGGATGAGAAGCTTTTGTGAATTCCGTGCTCTTGGCACTAGTTGGCGAACTCCTCGCTGTCAAACTGGAGTCCATTGTATGATATAATCTTGAATGGGACTCCGTACCTGCATAGAACATTTTTGATCAAGAAGTTAATAACTTTTGCTGAAGATACTTTATTTAGGGGTTCTGCCTCCACCCATTTGGTGAAGTAGTCGACTGCCACTATAGCATATTTGGCCCCGCCTCGGCCCATTGGCAGTTCGCCGATCAAGTCAATTCCCCATACTGCAAAGGGCCAAGGGCTGGTCATTTGAGTAATCTCAGTTGTTGGTAGCCGCGGAATCTTAGCAAACTTCTGGCATCTATCACATTTTCTGACGAAATCTAAGGCGTCCTTGCTTAAGGTGGGCCAGAAATATCCATATCGGAGTATCTTTTTTGCCAAAGTCTGCCCTCCCGTGTGATCTCCGCAGCTTCCTTGATGAATGTTGGATAAGATTTCCTTGGCTTCCCTTCCAGCGACACACCTTAATAAGGGGTTAGAGAAGCCGCACCGATAGAGGGTGCCCTCTTGTATTGTGTAGCGGGAAGCTTTCCTCAAGATTTTCTTGACTTCGTTATGCCCATTGGGCAGTGTGCCACTTTGTAAGTAGTTTCGGAGGGGAGTCATCCAAGTTGCTTCTTCGGCTGTAGCTATCAGATTTACTTGCTCAAAACTTGGGATCAGTTGCTTTGAGATGGCTATTGCTTCGGAAATAGCGCCGTCTCTCATGCTAGCTTGCTTCGCCAATTCGTCGGCCTCTTGGTTCTCTTCCCGAGGGATGTGTTTGACTAAATAGTGGTCCAATCGATCGAGAAGTAACTTGGTCTTCTTTAAATATGCTACGAGTCATTCTTCTCGAGCCTGGAATTCTCCTAGTATTTGATTTACAATAAGTTGAGAATCGCTACGAAGACACAAAGAATTGGATCCGATTTCTAAGGCAAGTTCTAATCCAGCTATCACTGCTTCATACTCTGCATCGTTGTTAGTGGCAGTGAATTCCAACCTTATAGCATAGTGCAGCTTACTTCCCCTGGGGGTGATTATTACCACACCTGCCCCCGAGCCTTGTTCGTTTGATGCACCATCCACAAAGAGGTTCCACTTGATGTCTTCTGCTATCTCTGATTGCTCCTTACCTTCGTTGGTAGTGAATTCGGCAATGAAATCGACCATGGCTTGCCCCTTGATGGCGGTGCGAGGATGGTAGGTAATATCATATTGACTTAGTTCAATGCACCATTTAAGTAGTCGTCCGGAAGTGTCAGGACGATGGAGTACATGCCTCAGCGGTTGATCGGTCAGAACTCTGATGGAATGGGATTGAAAATAGTGTCGCAATTTTCGTGATGCGATTAGTAGACAGTATGCTAGCTTCTCAAGTTTAGGATATCTGACTTGTGCCCCTGTAAACCTCTTACTTACAAAGTATACTGGCCGCTGCGTGCGGTTGTCTTCTCTTACCAAAGCAGCGCTTAGAGCATGAGATGATACAGCAAGGTATAGGTATAACTCTTCGCCTTCATTTGGAGTCGAGAGTACCGATGGTTTCTGGAGGTGTTCGATTAAGTTAAGGAAAGCGGTTAAGCATTCGTCAGTCCATTCGAACTTTCCTTTGTCTTTCTTTAGAGCTTCGAAGAAGGGGACGCACTTGTCCGTTGCTTTGGAGATGAATCGGCTTAGGGCAGCCACTTTCCCATTCAGGCTTTGCATTTCCTTTCGAGTGGAAGGTATTTTGATATCTTTTAGAGCTCGGACTTGTTCAGGGTTTGCTTCAATCCCTCTGGCATGGACGATGAATCCCAAGAACTTTTCTGATGATACTCCGAAGGAGCATTTCAGAGGATTAAGTTTCATTCCATACTGGCGAAGTACTTGAAACATATCGCTCAGGTGGCTTACGTGATCGTCGGCTTTCCTTGACTTTACCAGCATGTCATCCACATACACTTCCATAGTTTGTCCTATTAGCCCTGCAAACATCTTGTTGACGAGGCGCTGGTAGGTGGCTCATGCGTTTTTAAGTCCGAAAGGCATTACCTTGTAACAGTACAAACCCCGGTCAGTGATGAAACTAGTGTGGTCTTGATCGGGAGCATGCATAGGAATTTGGTTATATCCTGAGTTTGCGTCCATAAAGGATAAGAGTTCGTGCCCGGCTGTGCTGTCTACAAGTTAATCGATTCGTGGAAGCGGGAAGCAATCCTTCGGGCAGACGTCATTTAAGTTGGAGAAGTCAATGCATGTTCGCCACTTCCCATTAGCCTTCTTTACCAACACCGGGTTGGCGATCCACTCTGGGTAGATGGATTCTCGTATAAAGTCATTGGCAAGTAGATTCTTTACTTCTTCATCGAGGGCTGCTGATCATTCTGCCCCCATGCTTCTCTTTCTTTGTTTTACGGGCGCCTTGGTAGGATCAATGTTTAGTACGTGGCATGCCATGTTAGGGGAGATTCCGGTCATGTCAGCATGTGACCATGCAAATACATCCAAGTTGTGGCGGAGAAAGCCAATGAGTTGTTCCTTCAACTCTGCTTTTAGTTGGGACCCGATTTTCAATAGTCTACTCGAGTCATGCTTGTCTACATATACAAATTCCATAGCCTCTGCAGGCTCGGCGGTGGCCTCCTCCTCTTTGTCCCTGAGGTCTAATTCATTGAAAGGGTCGCTGGTATATCGAAGAGGAGGGGCTTTCTTTAGTTGCTATGCTTCCAAACTTTTTGTGCAGAGGGCAACCTCTACACTCTTCCCTTTATCCTTCCTGTGGTTGTTGCGAAGTTTAGTTACATAGCAGTCTCGAGCAACGTCCTGGTCTCCCTCTACCTCCCCTACTCCATTGTCCGTTGGAAATTTCATCTTTAGGCACCATAGGGCCAGGACAATTTGGAAGTCAAACAAGGCTGGCCTTCCTAAGAAAGCGTTGTAGGACGAGTGGTTTTCTATCAGCACAAATGTCTATTTCTGCACAACGGAGCGGGGATGACTTCCAATTTCAACAAAGAGGTCTAGTTGCCCGAGGGGCATCTTCGCATCTCTAGTGAAACCGTGTAGTGGTTTATTGCAGGGAGAAACGTCCTTTATTGATAGTTTCATTTTGTCGAATGCATGTTTGAATAAGATATTTACGGAGCTTCCAGTGTCTACTAGAATTCGGAAAACTTCGGCTGGACCGAGCCGGGCAGAGGTAACCATGGGATCCATGTGAGGGTACTGCCTTCCCTCTAGGTCACGCCTACTGAATGTGATGTTATCACTCTCTTTCCGCTTCGGGTGGCGTTCTTCTGTAACAGAATTAACACAGTCTTCATTGTTTCTAAGCGACTTTCTGTATCTTTCCATTTCTGCCCAGCTTCTGTCGGCAATGTGCGGTCCTCCCGAGATGGTATGGACCACTATCTTCTCTTGACTGGAGTCGCTAGTGTTGCGATTTCCTCTGCCTACCTCTGGTGAGGGTAGCCTTGGGTTCTCATTAGCAAGAGCTGGAGTCCTGTTCTGACCTTTTACATAGCGTTCCAGTCTCTTCCTTCTGATGTGTTCTTCAATCAAGTCCCGGAGATGATGGCATTCATTGGTATCATGCCCATGGGATTCGTGGAAGCGGCAGAATTTTCCAGACTTAATCGCGTTATCTGATTCCTTCTTGTGCGGGGGGCGTTTGTATTTAACTTCGTCTTGGGTGGCAAGGAAGATGTTTTCAATGGTTTCATTCAAAGGAGTGTAAGTGTCGAATCTCGGTCCTGGCCGATATAGGCGCTTTTCTCCCTTCTTGCCCCCAGCATTGTCTCTAGAATCATTTCTTCGAACGTCCTTCGCTGCAGCGGGCACGTAGCCGTGAGCTGCCTTATTTTGTTGCCCTGACCGTTCCTTAGTGGCAGCGTCTTCGAGCCTCATATATTTCCTGGCTTCATGGAAGAAATCGGGTAAATTAGCTGGTTTTTCTTTTGTCAATCTTCTAGCAAATTTAGTATCCGGATGCACACCACTACAGAGTGCTATTAAGACAAGCTTCTCATCGGCATCTTGGACTGCGGCCGCTGCGGCATTGAATCGGGTTAAATATTGCTGCAGCTTCTCTCCAGGTTCCTGTTTGACATTGGATAAGGAATAAGCGCCCTTGGGTTGTTCCACATGAATGCAGAACTGGCTGATAAACTTTTCTTTCAACATCTCCCATGAGCTGATGGATCCTTGGGGTAGATGGCAGAACCATGAGGTAGCTAGATCTGCTAAAAATAGTGGAAAACATTTGCACAATACCCCCTCTGTTGCCCCGCTCATGAGCATATGCTGTGTGTATCTCTGCAAGTGTACAACGGGGTCAGAGGTTCCTTTGTAAGGTTCCATTGTTGGCATTTTCCATTCTCGGGGGGTGATAGCAATTTCGATATTGTGGGCGAAAGGGCTGGTTACCCTAGCGCCTATCCCTCGATCTCTTTGATCCCGTTGGACGCACTTTCTGAACAAGCGTGCCATCCTTTCATCAGAATTTGGAGCAGATAGAAATGAGTTCGGTTCTGTTCTGTGGGATTGATTCTGTCTAGATGACCTGTAGGGATGGTATCGTCTATCATTCCTAATACTTTCCAGTGGCTGCCTTCGGTCTTCTGGGAGCATGTTAGGGTCAGCTACAGTTGGCCCTTGCCTTGATCTTCCCCTGCTGGGGTCTGATCTAAGCACTTCCTCGGGTCCAACTTCGGGCTGGACTCTAGCTCGGCTCCGTTCATTGGTGTTTCCGTGGTTAGGCAGTATGACCGGCTCAACTACAGTTGACCTCCGCCCGGTACCTCCCCCGTTGGGTTCGGTTCCAAGCGTTTCCTCAGGCCTAACTTTGGGCTGTGCTCGGTCTCGGCTCCTACCATGGCCGCTTCTGTCATTAGCTCCTTCGAAGAAGGAAGATCTTTGTTGTCTCTGAGATCCTCCAGACTGGGACTCACCCCATGATTCAGTGTTGCGGTTGGACTCTTCAGCATCCTTTAAGCGTGACATAAGATGGTCCACCAAGGCTTCCTGCTAGGACGTGAAGCGGTTAGTTACTTCAGCCACAACCTTATCTAGATCTGCCCTAGTAATTGCTGCCGGCTGTTCTGCGGCAGGGGTGGTCGGATTTGCCTGACCTTCATTTGGTACTGCTGCTGGAGGGGGACGATCTACTTGATCTGTGACCACTGGATCTGGAAGACTGCTGGTTGCGACGTTTTTTCCTTTGTTAACATCTTTCTTCTGCTTGGGAGGCATGTTTTCCAAGCAATGAACGATGCTGTTAGGAAGAATGTTAAGTAGAAGAAGCTGAAGCTTCGAGCTTCAATTCTCAGTGGAAGCACCAAAAATGTTTGCACAAAAAATGGGCAAACACCTTCAAGTCGTATGATTTAGTTGATTTTATGTTGTTTTTAGTGGTCTGGGTGATTTATGCAAATATGTAAAAAGTAGGGACTAAACTGTAAAAGACACACAGATTTATAGTGGTTCGGCCAGAACGTGCCTACGTCCACTTTATATGTTATTTCTCCTTTCTTGTTCAGATTACAAGTACAAAGCTTTGATACCAGTATATGAAAGTTGTTTGAAAGTTCTCTCCGTGCTTGAGCTCTCAAACTTGTCCCCATTGTTTTACCCCTGCCCCTCTATTTATAGAGTGAGGCTGGGGGTAGGTGTCTTGGATGTATAAAGCTGCTGGTGGGCCTGGGCTGATGCAATCTGGCCTGGCAATGTTGGTTCGATACTCCCTGGTTCGGTGATGGTGGGAGCGTAGAGTGGACCGGTTGTAGGTGATTCGGTGATTGTGGTTCGGTGATTCAGTGATAGGTGGTTCGGTGATAGGTGGAGTGCGTTGGTCCGGTAGTCGTTGGTCCGGTAGTAGAGGAGAGAGCTGGTTCGGTGGGCATGGGATGGAGCCGGTCGAAACACACCCAACATTGATATTGCCAAAAAATCAATATTGAAAGCTAATACCATAGTAAAGATTTTGGTATACTTGGTTAATAAGATACACAATCCATCAAACAAATTTATTCATAGCAAAACTAAATCTCATGTGTTTAAAAATACACATGTTTGAATTGTATATTGAAGTCGTAAACTTAAAAAGATATTATATTGGTGATACAACGGGTATACATATATAGGGTTGTTACAGCTGAACCATCAACCGTACCAACCATTCATGCGGTTACCATCTATAACAGTAACGATTACGGTAACGGTTGAAGAATTAGATAACCACGGTTAATCATACCAACCATACATAATTGTTTTGTATAATATTTAACATTATAATATAAAAATTAGTAATTTAAGTTAAAAGAATAGCTTGTACAGTAATAATATGTACCTTCGTGAACTAATAATATGTGCATGCATATTGAATTATATAAACAAATGGATAAATTTGCAAAAAACAGTCAGAGCTATATGAATTTATCATCAATAATGCATATAATTGAAAATATATGTACAACATGCTTCAAATTTGAAAATATAACGGTTAACCATCATAAACGGTTGCGGTAACAGTTATAAGAATTTATAACCATCAACAACAGTTACTGTTACGGTTGGTGGTAATAACGATAGTTACCACAACCGTAACACCCTTATACATATATATATATATATGTACATATATGCATGCACAAATATATGTAAAATCTAAGGAGTATTTACTGAGCTCACATCGCATACTTTGGCTGAATAATAGAATTTTATATGTCAACTCAAATTTGTGATCTTTGGTTACTTAACACAAACACACACCACAACCATATCCTAATATATTGGTTATGAACAAGTCATTGTCAACATATACTTTATAAGTTATGAGTGTAAACCAATATTTGATGATACGATTTTAATAGCATTCTTGATCTCTCAAAAATGTGATACAAAAACCACCAATCAAGATTATAACATTAACCCAAATCTTTAACCTCACCTAACAACTGTACATACCAAGGTCAAAAAGTTTATAACTATATTGCATCAAAATCTGTTAAAACCAATCTAAAGGGCCGATATCTGTAAACCTTGACCAAATATTTAAACCAAAAATATAACCTTTAAAGAAAAATTTAAGATAAAACAACAATAACTTACTTGTATCTTTCATAGTAAAACTTTCGCTAGTCAACGACACTGTTAACCTACAACGGTAAATAATTCCATGTGCATAATTACTAACAGTGCATGGTACACAAAGGAACAATAATTTTCTATAGCCTTGCGCGCATCGAAGCAAAAGGTGGACACCTTTTTGAATACTACCCATGTATTAGACTAATAGTACAATAGTACATACACTAGTGTATAACCCATGCGTTGCACACGATAATATTGTAAAATATAGTATTTATAATTTTATGTGTTAAAATTACAACTTTGTTATGTAACGAATAATAAATTTAGTAAAATGAATAAACTACAAATTATTTTTTTTTATATATAATTTATGTTATATAGTTTCTATATCTTTATATATTGAGTAAAAGAATGATTTTATCATTTTTGTTTGTATGAATAAAGTATACATATTAAAACCGATACATTTTAACGACTTATTAAATGAATTAACAAAAATTATTTAACTGATTTTTTAAACATGTTAAATTCAAAATTACATAATTGGTTTAAATGTGTAGACTTAAAAGTAAATAGCATGAAAGAATTAAAAATGATTTTTTGTAAAAAAGAATTGTAGAAACCTAAATGTGGATATTTGAAGTTAAAAAAATTATAATGCAGTGTATGACTATATTTTGAGATAAATTATTATAATTGATTTTCATAGTAACTTTGTTATTATTGTTTAAGTACATAATTTAATGTAGCGATATATATATGTATGTATGTATATGCATGCGTGTGTGTACATATATATTAAAATTGACACTTATTTTTAGGATTTATTAAAAGAATAAAGTAATTATTAATCGAGATTACTTAAATAGTTTAAATCTGAGATTTCGTAAGAAATTAAATACATAGATTGGTATATAAAACATTAGGAAAGAGTTGACAGAGGTGGTTGTAAATAATCGTAAAAATGTTAAAATGTAGGTTTTTGAAGATAAAAATAGAATTTTACAATGCAAAATTTATTGAGATAAATTTAAATTGCATGATAAATTTATTAAGATAAATGAATAATAATTTATATTGTTTATGTATATTATTTATGAGATGTGATTTATATATCTTTATATTTGACTGAAAAAACAATTTTACCACTTTTGTTGATATGAATATTGTTTATATATTGAAACGGTCATATTTTAGAATCTATTAGATGAATTAACAAATATTTGTTAACTGAATTTTATTTAAGTAGTTCAGATTCAAAATTACATAATTAATAAACATATATTGATTTAAACATACAATATGTGGAACCCAGTGCACGAGACTTCTACACGATAGCGGGCTCTGCGAAGGTCGATAATGTACGCAGTCTTTTCCTCGCATTGTGAAGAGGCTGTTTTCAGTGATTTAAACATACAATGTTAGACGATTTTAAGCAGGATTTTGTATAGAGCTGTAGAAGTTTCAAAATGTAGGTACTTAACGTTAAAAAAAATACGATGCAATGCATGGTAATTATATTGATATAAATGAATTATAAATTAAATTCATAATTATTATTTATGTATATATCTACGTCATGCGATTGATGTATTTATATATCTAAATGAATTTTATCCCATTTTTATTGATATGAACATGGTACAAATATCGAATTTTTCTTATTTTTATGATTCATTTGTTAAAATCAATGAATAATAGTTTATTAAATTATTAAAATAGTTTTAAGATCACATGATTAATTCTAATGTATGGAGTTAACTGTAAAATATTAGAAGGAAACGGAGGGGGGTTTTGTAAATGGTTATAGGAATTTTAAAATGAAAGCATTTAAAATAAAAAACAAAATTTTGTAATGTACTATACAATGAATTCAACGAAATAAATGAATTAAATTTGTTATTCTAGTTTATGCATGTATTTGTATGCAACTTATGTATCTTAATTTAGTAAAAAAAAGAGTAATTTTACTAATTTTCTTAATACGAGTATGGCGTACATATTGCAATTTTCATATTTTGGTAGATGAACCAACAAACATCATTTTATTGTATTTATCTAATTAGTTTAAATTTAATACCGCATAATTAATTTAAATATATGGACTGAAACATAAACTAGAAAAGTGAGGTGAGTTTTGTAAATAGCCGTGTAATTTTAAATATTTGAAGTTAAAAGTAGAATTTTATAATGCAATGTATGATAAATTTATTAAGATAACTGAATTACAAATTAAATTTGTATTATTGTTTTATGTGATTTATATACTATAATCCAATAAAAAATGTAGTTTTGCAATTTTGGTTCGTACAGTAGCAATATACATATTAAAATTGTCATTTTTTAGTATTTATTAGAAATATTAGTTAATTTAATTTATCTAAATAGGTTAAATTCTTGTTTATGTAATCCACATAAATACATGGACTTAAATGTAAAATGTTAAAGGTAATTGACGAATTATTGTAAATTATTTTATTAAATTTCAAATATACATACCAAAATGTAAAATGATGGGAGAGATTTAGCAAAAAAATGTACATAAATAAATTCAAAGATTTGAAAATAAAATATTACGAGAGAATTAAGGAGAAGAGAGAAAGGTCCTATAATTAATGAGAGGGCTACAAATTCTTCTGCTTTACTATTATTTAATATATATGTATGTATGCACCTATGTGTGTATTTTAAACAAGTTTAATGTATTTTATATTTCATTTACAAAAATGCATCCAACAATATTTTATTATTTGGAAAAATTATCATTAAACATACTGTTATAAGTATAGAATTCAAGGAAAAAATTTCTAAAAGAAAAAATCCAAAATATCATTGACTATTTGATCATTTAGTTAAAAATAAAAAACAGAAATTGGAAAACCCTAACGTTTAAGATAAATCGAATCACATCTACCAACTGGATTAAATTAGCACAAATTCGAGTCAAATTCATGCAAAATCAAATCAAACCAGCATAAAATTGAATAAAAACGTACTTTAAGCAAATTTGGGTCTCTCTCTATCTCAAATTAGAACATTTCTCTTCAGAAATCAATGAAAGATTTTTGTCTATAGTGTACCCTAACTTATTTATTCTTTATATTCAAGAGTGGAATGAATACAATGAAGTAAATAAAATTTTCACAAATTTTATTATAGAAAGAAATTATTACTATTCGTGGTTGTTCTGAAGCCGCCTATTCATCACCGTCTTCGAGCTGCTCAATTTGGTTCACGGGGTGGATTTTCCTAATTTTTTATCTGAAACTGTTTAGGTTTGCAACGGTTCAGGGACCGTTGCAAAATTGTAATCGCCATAAGCCATTGCTAAAAGTTTTGCACCAGCTCTGGGCCGTTGCAATATTATAATGGCCCAGAGCCGTTGCAAATTTACCACAAATTTGCTTTGTAAAATTCGTATATGGTGTAGTGAATGGATGTAAATGAAAGCAACAACAGTTAGGCACTAGATCAGACAATTGGAAATTTGGAACTGATAAAAACGACATACAAGACGTACGAAAAAAGGGAAAATAGTGCTCAGTTCAAGTTAGCATGATCCAATTATATAAGATCAAGAGCTAAAATTAAACATAAGTGGCCAAATAATGAATACACGTATGATAATACAACTACAAATAACCATATTAATCTGTGAAATGGAGGGGGAATTCAGTTAGAACATCAAAAACGACAACAATATCTAGCACAATAAAGAGGAGCACTCAATGATCAGGAGAGAATCTCAACTAATAAATCCCTGAATATACTTGTAAACCGAAGTGACTAAGTAACTTAAAATGCGAATAAAAATATAGCATAGGCTAACACTGTGCAAAATAATGATGCACCTGTTGAGACCGAAAAGGGGGAGATCGTCTGCATGGAATCAACCACCAGAGAAGCACTAAAGGGTCTAGATTTGAAGAATCCATGTTTGAGTTCAAAGCAACTACTGAAGAAGTCATCAACAACCATGCCTGGACAAAATTAGTTACTCATGCTAAATCAAAAGCTAGAAAAAGTAAGAGAAGTAAGATGAGTTTGGCCTATAGAAACTCTGAAACTAGGGGAACAACAAATCACAATAATAAATGACGTTCCTAATATGGAACGTTAGGGGAATGAATTCCCTCACTTGGAAATATGATCTTATGGAGCACATAAACAAAATTAAACCAAGTTTTGTTGCAATTTTAGAACAGAAACTAAATGAGGAAGCAGCGAATACATTTGTTAAAAGTTTCAGACCAAATTAGGGATATGCAAAAAAACATGGTTAAAGAAGGTAAGAGTAGAACCCTAACTTTTTAGGTTCAGAAACATGGAACAAAAACATATTTATAAATAGAAACACTACAACAAATAGTGCCTATTACAACGTTTTTTTTACAATGTTTATTTATAAAACGTTGTAAAAAATCCCTTTTACAACGTTTTTAAAGTAAACATTGTAAAAACCCAGTTTTTTACAACGTTTTTGTAGAAAAGATTGTAAAACTCTTACTTTTTACAAGGTTTTTCAGAAAATGTTGTAAAAACCTTATTTTTTACAACATTTTTGGAACAAACATTGTAAAAACTCTTGCTTTTTACAATGTCTTTTAACAAACGTTGTAATCATACCTTTTTAACAACTTTTATTATAAAAAGGTTGTAAAAACATTGCTTCTAACCACTTTACCCCTAAAAGTTGCAAATATTAATTTACTAAAATAAAAGTTGTTTTACTCATAGGTTTGTAAAAATATTTGAGGAAACATTCACTAAAAGAAATTGCCAAATTAACGTTAATTTTTTTTGAATATATTTACTATTTTTTTAAATATTATAATAATTAGTAATTTATAGTTAATAACAAATAATAGATACTTATTCAATAATTAATAATTAATAATTATAGATGATAGATGATAGCTTATAGGTCATTATTTATAATTTATTATAATTAATTATTATCAATAAATAATTTGTAACTATTAGTTATTATCTATAATCAGTAATTATTTTGTATATTTAATAATTATTACAGTTTTATATTTAATAATTAATATTATATAGTTAATAATATTTAATTTACTATTTAATAATTTTTACTTCTTAATAATTAATTAGCTATTCTTAATAACAATATTCATAAAATTAAAAATTAAAATTCGAAAATATTCTTAATATTCAAAAATGAAAATATTTTTTTTTTAAATAAATTTAAAATTTTACTAAATATTCAATATTTCATAAAATTCCAAAATGTTAAAAAGAATTCAAAATTCAGAAAATATAAACATTACGTTGCAGTTTATTACTTTCATATGCATTTGGCATCCCATCTAGAAAATGGTATCTCTCATTTATGTTTGAATTTGAATTCAGATTACAAATAGCTACAATAGTTTTACCATGATTTGAATTTTCCCTTATTTAAACAAAATATTAATTATCAAATAAATAATAAATAAATAAAAGTTTACAATTAATTTTTGCATTAGCGATATTCAATATTTAATGGGTGACACTAATACGCTATTGGACAAAAACAACTCGGACATGCCGTTCATAATTGTATTTATAATAATATTTAATAACTTATCTATTGTATTTATAATAATATTTAATAACTTATCTATTGAACTTCAAACACTAACATGTTATTGGTCAAAAACAACAATTAGGATTACTAATAGTTGAAGAGATAATCACCACCGTCAATCATTTGTTTAATCCAATGGGTGACATTAGCATTTTGTGCCTTCACCTGAAAATTCTACATCGTCCTTCCTTATCTTTCCACACCGTTCTCACACCCCAAATAAAAAGTAGAAACCCTAAATTCAGTTTTAAATCCCAAATCGAAGCAATGGAGACTGGGGGCAAATTGAAGAAGGGTACTTTTACCATCAAAGGCCGCAAACATCCTCCTCGACCAAACGAAATCAGAAACCCTAGTCCACCGCGACCTCAAATCAGTAAACGTCCCCCTCGATCGCAACTACACCAGCAAGATCCGAGTGTTAAGGGCCGGCAGGTGGAGGAGTGTTTGAGATTTGTGAAGTTGTCGTACTTTGATGTGTTGTCGATGTCAAGATCTAAAACTCTAGGTACAAGGAACTCAACTTCACCTTAACCTACTGCTTCAAGTTGGACACTGTTATGAATTCGTGTTTGACAAATCGAGAACTCTGTTGCTTCTGGATAATAAGGTACGTCATACTCTTTTTGACTTATTTATTGATTTTACTTGGGAGAAGTTGTTTGGGTGGATGCTGAACACTAATTCTGCACCAAATATTCACCAAGTATGGAGAAAGATTCATTGTTTGATCCTGCTGTAAATAGAAATTACTAGCATTTAGATTAAGAAAAATGTTTTGGTATCTCAAGTGTATTTCACCTTTTTGTTAGTGTATATATATTTCACTAGTTTGTATTGGTTTGAATTGTTAGCCTTTTTTATGAATTGAATCATACATGTTGAAGTGTTCAGTTTTCGCTAATATCTGAACTTGTAACAAAAGTTAGCTAAATAACAGAGGCTGCATGCAAATGTCCATCATTTGACGATGTAAGTATACAATGACAGTAGCCGATATGATACGAAGTTATCATGTTTAGCTTTGTATTGAATGGTGGGCTGGTTTATTTGATTTTGTGCAGAAGAACAATAGGTTGCATCAATTAAACTATGAAATTAAACTTTATTATGGTCCTTTCACACACTACTTCAGTTGATATTAAACATCTGTAAACTATTAATGCTGAGTTAACTCATAAGCTCCGTCTCCACTAAGTTTATGCAAAATATATACATGTAAAAACTCAATAAAAATACTTATTTACAGGTCAAAACTTTAGAAGTAAACAATATAGAGATATTCTTTTGTGTACCTGATTAAGGTGTAAGGATATATGTTTAAAGTATGATTCTTAGCTTAAATATTTAAGCTTAATATTATTGCAACGAAACACGTGTTTGTCAATTGATAACTTATGGCATGAAAATTGAGTTGTGGTAATTGTAGGCTTTGAGTTGCTGCAAGCAGAAATAATCGTTTTGTAATTGTAGGCTTTGAGTTGTGGTAATCACACTACAAGAAAACCTGCATTTGGTTGCATTAAGTTGTAGCGTTTGATCGCTAAGTGCAACTAATAATATTTTATCCTATATTATAAATAAATAAATGTAACCAAATATTACCCGCCCATCCCGCCTTCTAAAAATTTCACGCCTTCAATTTTTTTTTGCCTTTGTTCTGTTATGTTTTCCTCCATCGCCAATACTTAGAAAAAAAATTTACCCTTCCCTTTATTCCTCTTCAATACTTGACAAAAAAAATTCGCCTTTTCACTTCAGCAAAATTTACCTTGTCCTATGATTCCTCCATCGTCATCGTCGCACTAGGGCTCTCCGTTGTCATCGTTGCAGCATTAGATGAGACTGCAAAATGGGAACAAGAGGAGCTTCTTCGAATAACAGCAAAACTTTGAATTGCTCAATCTTTGCCTACGTATGCAATTGAAGCATATAGGTTACTCCTTCCTCTTGTCCAAGCTAGAAGGAAGTAACTTGGATCTCTAAAGTGTAGATTGCAGGTTTGCTTTATGCTCTTTAAAAGTATTTTAATTACGAGTCAGTGGGCTTGGCCCATTCCCACATCTAATTTATAGAATTTAGTCAGGCCATTAAGATAAAATCTGACCATATCCATTATTATTTCACATAATAAGCAAACTGAATTGGTGAATGGTGCTCTGCCTATAGGACATGTCACAAAAATGCATGTTTTGACCCCCACAGCCTAATTTTTGGACTTCTGTGGTAGGAAGCTTTAGGCATGTAAGTGAATATTCTAAAAGGGGTGGAAAAGTAGCATGTTACCATTTTTTTATTTTTTTATTTTTTAACATGCCTGATGTCGCCGGTAACCACTGTAGTCTGCAGCAGCATATATCCACATTTGCTAGTTTCATTTCTTTATCATTTAATTGCATCAGTTGGCAAATTTCATATTAGTAAAGTGTCGATTATTAGTATGTTAATATAATGTCTATATGTAGCCTATAACCAATTAATTGAATAATCTGATGTATGATTTTGCAGGAAATGCATATCACATCATGTTGAAGAGTTCCTGTGATTATAATTACTAATGTGACATCAACCAGAGAAAGACATTTAATACGACCTATCTTTTGATTTATTTATTTATTATTTTTCTCGATTGAGTACAGTTATTTAATAGCAGCTACCTATTATATTATTATCATTGAATAACCATGAAAGTGTATATGTCCTCTCCTTTCTTTGTTAACGTATAGGAATTATTGAAATTCAAATGAAGTTCAATTTTATTTGCATTCAAGAGCTTGTTTTGACCACAAAAATTACATCCGACAGGTAATTTTTTTTCAGCATTTTTGTTGGTTGTACTAACTTTCCTTCTATTTATTTATTTTCACTTCATCAAAGATTGCAGCTTTGCTATCTAGCTCGGTATGAATTTTGCAACTGGCGATGTATAGTCTCAAGCTAGGAAAAAAAATTACAACCTGTGTCGATTTTGTTGTAGTGTTGCGAACAAACAAGTAGCAGCGTGACAGGGTGGGAACTGCCAGCAAGGACAATAGGTGCTATAAATACTAAGCTGGGTTGTTAATACTTACTAAGCTTGATTGAATCCAAAAGGTATTAGTTTCTCTATTCATTTCTATTTTCTGTAAACAGTATTAGTTTTTGAATTCAAGCATTATCTTTTAATCTGTTTAAAAGTTTAAATCTGGAATGTATTATTGTTAATTCATAGGTTGGATCAGTTTTTTTTGAATGAAAATGTCCTTCCTACAGACCAACTAAATTCAGCTATTTGTTACCAAACATTTACTCGAGTTCTAAACATTCAAGTAAGATTATTTATTTCTTTTTAAAAAAACCTCAGTAGAGTTTCAAATTCCCGAGTAAGTCTTTAAACTCTTATTAGTCATTTTCTTAAGTTCTTTTTACCAAACACGTGTTTGGGCTTAATAGTTGTTCCAAGCAAGAATAACAAACCAATTAAAAGCAAACCACGTCAATTATCTGAAATTGGTTATTTAACATTGGTAACAAATGTACAAGTATTGAAGTTATTTACTTGGTCATGGCATGGACCTCTGGAGTCATAGTGGTTTTTATTGATAATGATAGGGTTTGTGATGTTGTGCATCACTATGTTCTGGAACATTATATTTTTAGCATATCCTTGGCCTCCCTGTAATATTTAATAGATCATTTATACTGGTACATATAGCCATGCAAATGTACTTATCGATTTTCACAATGCTATTATGCAAATTGAAAGAATATATTACCTGCCAGGTTTTAATTCTTACTCCATTTGTTGTACCACAAAATGTAATCGTGTCCATAATCACATTGTTTACTCCATTTATTATGCTCTCCATTTTTATGCTTATGTTTACAACTCTGAATCATCTTTCTTTCTCACATTTAATTGAACTGAATAAATAAATAAATAAATGAGCATATTGTTTTTCTATTAATCATTGTATTTTTTTCCATATAGCTAATTGTTAAAAGAGTTTAAAGATGTTCATACTCAACTTATGGACTTCCAAAGCAGGGGAATAAACAAGTTAGAACTGTACAGGACAGAATTTGTAGATGATGAGTCTATTATAGCTGCTCTTGAATACTGTGATGCTGATTTTTCTAGATATTTACATTGTCATTATGGTCTAATTCGATGCTAGCATTAACATTTGAGAACCGAAGGTCCAACGCTTGTTATTTATTTCAATACTGGAGTTATGGTAGTCGATTTGAAGAGGTACATATATTCGAAAATATCATTCATTTCACATTATTATGACTTCAGCTAGTGTCTCATTCACATTTCTTAAAAGAACATAAAATATTATTTATAAACCCAAATATTTTATTGTAGCATTCATGTATAAACAGGTAGTATATACATAAAATATTCGTTAAAAAGGAGCTTGAGTTTAGCATTTTTTATTTTATACTTTTGGCCTACAAAGATGGAATAAGAGCCAAAAACTTCAAGAAAATTGTGTTAGCTATGAAGAATTAATTAACTTTGCACTAGTAATACAGTAATTTTCTCTCTCTCTCTTGGGTTAACTAGGTGGAGGGAGAAAGACTACACGAATTCAATAGAGGGGTGGATGGAGCTACAAAAGAGAGTAAGAATATACGAATTGGCTCCCTACCACCATTTTTACTAGTGTTTGCACGAGATGTAACACCTGTCGAATCCAAATGGAATCAATATGGGTTGGGTGGAGACAATTATGAAGGGTAGTGCAGATGGCTGCACCCGGGCCCGACCAGTTTGATGCATTGGAGTGGGAGGGGGAAACCTTTGTGTGGTTGGCATGCTTAATCATTTTGTTTGTATATATATGGTTGGACATGTGTTAACTTTTGTGAAGTGTGTGTTAGGATTAGTTGAGTTGAAACATGTTGCATATTGTTTGGGTTGGAATGTTGTACTTATTTTGAATAACAATCAATTTGGAAAAGTATTATATGTTTGAAGCAATTTGGAAAAGTGTTATATGTTTGAATCAACAAATTATATTTATTTGAATTTCTGAAATTATAATCATATAATAAAATTGAGGGAAACAACTGAAGAATGAATGCAACGTTTAAAAAAGTTGCAATACATTTTTTTAGTGTTTTATAATTGTTGTAAAAACGATATTTCACAACGTTTTTAAGAAGTTACAAAAGAATTTTTAACAACAATGTAAAAGAGTTGTAAAATAAATTTTAACGACACTTGAGAAACATTGTAAAATAGTTTTTTACAACGTTTGTCCGCAACATCTAGAACAAGTCGTGGTAGGCACCGACCCTATTACAACTTGGTCTGTAACGACGTTTGTATAAACATTGTAAAATAGCTATTACAACGTTTTTTTGATGTTATTAAATGGTATTTTTGTTGTAGTGATAATCAAACAATGACAAGTCATCTTCAAAACAAAGGAGCATTTATGTTAACCCGTCTTTTTGCAAGGCAATATACAGACGGATTGAACCCAACAGACTACATGGTTATCGAGGCTGGAATATTATGAATTTGGTTCGGATGGACGAATGGATGATTAGTTATGGATAAAAAATATGAATATGAAGCCAGGATTCAGCACAGTCAATGGATAAACGACGTAGGGACTTAGAATGTGGATTTTGGCAAGAGATGAGTTGCTTAAGGTTTACTTTGAGTCGCTGAAGGGATTTCTTCGGGTCAGGAAAGCATTTACTTCGGGTCAGCAGTTGGTCAGCTTCGGGTCGGCTATAGGAACAACCTCAGGTCGGCATATTTGCTTAGGGTCAGCATTAGATCTTCTTGGAGTCGGCATGGCTTCATCTTCGGGTCAGGTCGGCATCAACTTCGAGTCGGCAATGATATGGCTTTAGGTCGGCATGAGAGTTATAAGGGGTCGGCATAAGGAGATGGCACCAGGTCGGCATTGGTTGGACTTCGGGTCAGTGTGGCATTCACTTCGGGTCGGCACCAGGGATAACTCCGGGTCGGTGTTGGAACTTCAGGTCGGCAAGGAGATATGGGGTCGGCATATTGCATCGGGTCGGCGCTGGGTTGGACTTTGGGTCGGTGTGGAGTTTGCTTGGGGTCGGCGTTAGGTTAGCATCGGGTCGGCATATGGCTCCAGGTCGGCATATCACTTGGGGTCGGCAATGTTTTGGACTTCGGGTCGGTGTGGAATCGGCTTCAGGTCGGCAAGTATTTTTCTTCAGGTCTGCTATGGAGATGAGTCACTTGGGGTCGGCATACGTTTGACTTCGGGTCGGCGTAGGATGGACGAGTTGGGCTCGGCGGTCGCTATGGTGGGCCCATGTAGGTGAGAAGGCTGTGTAGCCGGAGTTTCGCCTATAAATACAACGGGTGTGACTTCTGAAAAGAGGATCTTCATTTTGTTTCTCTTCATCTTCCACCTAGAGGCTACTCTGCCATTTTTATTCAACAATTCCATATTGTAACTATAATCAAATTTCTGATAATAAAAAAGATTTTTCTAGAGTGGACGTAGGCCAGAGTTAGCCGAAATCTTGTCTTTTTTACTTGCTTTCATTTTAATTTTGGTTATTCTTCATATTATATTCTCTACCTACACTCTATCTGTGATATGTGACTGGATATTGGTGCTTTCACTTATAATTGGGTGTTGGTGGCCAATTTTGATGCCAATATTTTGGTGTTTTCACTGAGAAAGCTAGCACTCAGGGATTTGGAAGTTGGGATCTTGAATTTGAAAGCTTAGGAACTCGAATTTAGGAAGCAATGGCTAGGCAATCAACAAGGAGACAAAGAGCATGGAAAAGATGGAAACAATGATGGATGCTATGCAGGAAAGGATGCTAAAGAGACAGGAGGAAATCCAGGATCAGAACTAGGGAAAAGACAATTCTTGGCTAGATATTGGATGGTGCTATGGATTTTGGCATGGACCAGAACTCGGATGCGCATTTGGAAGAGGAAAATCTTGGATTCCCTCGCGGACTCGGGGACAGGATAGAACTGACAATCGGAGACCACTTATGGATGCTGGAACAGCTGGAAATTGGAATTCAGGACTTGTAGCAGAAATCAGCAGGCTTAGATATGGATTGGATCAACTGGGAGTAAACCCCGACCAAGGAGAATGGATCAGCGCGACTCTCCATGGAACTGGAGGCATGGATTTGGATGGTATTGTTTGGAAATGGATAGCGGTGATGGAACATGAACAACCATCATCCGCTAGCTAGCCCGGCTTAAGGGCACGGGTCGTCATTTCTTGATGGCATGAATTAAACGACTAATAATAACTCCTACACTAAAATGGCTAAGTCACTTACACATGTACGGGATCGCGAACGGTCCTTAGGCATGCTCTGAGATGGCAATGAACCGCCATAACAAATGATTTTGAAACTCACTCGAACGTGAAATCTAACATTAATAATACCGAGTCCCATCCGGGCACTCACATCTCGCCTCGAACAGCATCCGACCTCGAACGGTCACATCTCGCCTCGAACGGCACCCGACCTCGAACGGTCATATTTCACCTCGAACGGCACCCGACCTTAAACGGTCACATCTCGCCTCGAACGGCACCCGACCTCAAACGGTCACATTTTGCCTCGGACGGCACCCGATCTCGAACGATCACATTTCGCCTCGAACGACACACGATCCTGAACGATCGTTATTAACAATCAGGCAAGATCATTGATCTCTTCGCGGGTCATCCGCATGTTTCAAACATCGGGCTTCAGGCAATTCAAATCACGCATTCCTATCGCAAGGCATGTTTTGGAGGGCAAAGTGTTAACCCGCCTTTTGGCAAGGCAGTATACAGGCGGATTTAACCCAACAAGCTACACGGTTATCGAGACTGAAATATTATGAATTTGGTTTGGACGGACGAATGGATGATCAGTTACGGATAAAAAATATGAATATGAAGCCAGGATTCAGCACAGTCGATGGATAAACGACGCATGGTACTTGGAATGTGGATTTTGGCAAGAGATGAGTTGCTTAGGGTTTACTTTGAGTCGCTGAAGGGATTGCTTCGGGTCAGGAAAGCATTTACTTCGGGTCGGCAGTTGGTCAGCTTCAGGTCGGCTATTGGAACAAACTCTGGTTGGCATATTTGCTTAGGGTCGGCATTGGATCTTCTTGAAGTCGGCATGGCTTCATCTTCGGATCAGGTCGGCATCAACTTCGGGTCAACAATGATATGACTTCAGGTCGGCATCGGGAGTTATAAGGGGTCGGCATAAGGAGATGGCACAGGGTCGGCATTGGTTAGACTTTGGGTCGGTGTGGCATTCACTTCGGGTCGGCATCAGGGATAACTCTGGGTCGGTGTTGGAACTTCGGGTCAGTTAGGAGATATGGGGTTAGCACATTGCATCGGGTCGGCGCTTGGTTGGACTTCGGGTCGGTGTGGAGTTTGCTTGGGGTCGGCGTTGAGTTAGCATCGGGTCAGCATATGGCTCCAGGTCGGCATATCACTTGGGGTCGGCATTGTTTTGGACTTCGGGTCGGTGTGGAATTGGCTTTGGGTCGGCATGTATTTTTCTTTGGGTCGGCTATGGAAATGAGTCACTTGGGGTCGACATACGTTTTACTTCAGGTCGGCTACAAGTTTATTTCGGGTGGGCGTAGGATGGACGAGTTAGGCTCGGCATTCGCTATGGTGGACCCATGTAGGTGAGGATGCCCTGTAGCTGGAGTTTCGTCTATAAATACAGCAGGCGTGACTTCAGAAAAGGGGATCTTCACTTTGTTTCTCTTCATCTTCCACCCAGAGGCTACTCTGCCATTTTTATTCAAAAATTCCAAGTTTTAACTGTAATCAAATTTCTGATAATAAAAATGATTTTTTTGGAGTGGACGTAGGCCGGAGTTAACCGAACCACTATAAATTTTGTCTTTTTTACTTGCTTTCATTTTAATTTTGATTATTCTTCATATTATATTCTCTACCTATACTCTATCTGTGATCTGTGACTGGATATTGGTGCTTGTGACTGGATATTGGTGCTTTCACTTATAATTGGGCGTTGGTGGCCAATTTTGACGCCAACAATTTCCTGTGCTAATCACTATCATTTATGGAAAACATTCTCCAACATAGAGGACTAGCATATGGGAGCATATCACACAAGCATATTTAAAGAATTCGGATATGTGGCTGATTATAGGAGACTTTAACGGTGTCCTATATAATTTTAATCGAATGGGGCCAAACAACAACATGAGAAATGCAGGAAAAAAAATCGGTGAAGTAATTACGTTAAATGGACTAATGGAGATGCAATACACTGGTAACAAATTCAAGGGGGGGCAGGGTAAAACTATGCTGCACACAGTAAAATAGATATAACTTTTATTTACTTCGAATTTCAAAATATGTTCCCCTATGTTTTTGCACAAACACCGCACTACTCCACGAGTGATCAGTATCCCACATTGATTAATCTCACAAATTCAAATAACCAAAGAACTAATTATCCTTTTAGATATAACAATACCTAGTCCAATATGCAACGTTATTTGAATGTTTTTGAGCAAGCATGGTCAATTCCTGTTTAAGGAAACCCTTTGTACATTCTTTTACGAAAACTCAAATGTATAATAATATCTCTTAAAGAATGGAACAAAGGTAGAACTTCACTACAATGAGAGAAGAGAATAATGCTTTATATCTACAGCAGTTAGATAATCCCTTAGATCAAAATTTAATTCAGGTATATAGCGATAACTTGTTTTAGTTAGAACTATGTTATTGAAAACCATCAGAAATAAAAAAAAAATCAACTGGTGAAGGGATGGTAATCAGTTCTCAAAGTTCTTTTATTCTAAAATGTCATGCAACAGAAATAGAAATACCATTAAATATATCATAGATTAAAATGATAATTTTATTACTAATGCTAATGCACTTAAAGCTGCTGCCATAAGTTACTTTTTTATCTACACAACTCAGATATAATTAATAAGAAATTTTCAAACATTAGTTGCAAGAAAGTTCTTACATATAATGGTAGATGTGTTGTGTCAGAACTCTAACTCGAGACCACTCAAATCAAAACCCAAAAAGCACAGCGGAAAACGAGATCGTGATAAGAAGTGTAAAAACAACTAATCAATAGCTCAATCTAAATCTCAACCAATCCAAATCTGATTACAATCACAAACAAGCAATATAGAAATCAAAGAAATAACGAAAAATAAATCACACAGCTATTTATAGTGGTTCCACTAACGTTGTGTTAATGTACATCCACTTTAAGAGAGAACTTTTATTAATATTGATGAGAAGAGTACAAAGGATTGATTACAATGATCAAAATTCTAATAGAATTGATTTGTGAAGAAGAGAATTAAAGAAAATTAGGTTTTGATAAACCCTAATTAGTGGAGGCTAAACCCTTGCAGTCGCTTTCTATCGCATCGAAATATGGATCCAGAAAATGGCTTATATAGGAGAATAGAAAACCTAGGCAAAGTTCCAAAATTGCTCCTTCAAATATCACAAATCTTCATGTCAAGTCCAGGCCAAAAAACTGGCAGAAGTCGCCACAGACGTCTGTCCGAAGTCTCGGGAAAAATTTTCTTGAGACATCAGACGTCTGTCCTTACTCTTTGGAAAAATCTGTTGCAGACTAAGACGTCTGACCATATCCTTAGACGTCTGTCCTGAGTCTCTAGAATAGATTTGCTGAAGCCTCAGTCGTATGTCCATAGTGACAGACGTATGTCGTTGTTGCTCCAACACCACACCACCTTATTCGCCGTAACTTCTACCTCCGAACTCCGATTTGCGAACCGTTTTCTCCATCACCAAGCTACTTCCAACCCCTTCAATTCTCTATATAGTGTCACCAAAATTTAACACTCCACCTCGACACTATATCCATCTCCAATGGTACCATACCATCAACAACAACCGATAGCACCAACTATCACCACTTCTACCTTTAACCAAACGTGAATACTTTCCCAATAAGCTTTGGCAAAGCCGCTGTCCATTGCACTCCATCAACGAGTTCAGGCAAAGCCCCCGCCCGCTAACAAATTGTTGAAAACATCCAAATCCTAAACCGTCTCACTAAAGACTAAAGTGCTTAGAAGTGTAAACTAGCACTTACCAAGAAGATAGAACCTCAATCTCTCACTGATATTCTTCCTCATCCATAACCAAGCTCCTCCCTCAACCGTGCCACCCCGTGGCACCTAGCACTTCTCAAGTTCGAGAAATGCTCAAACTTTCCAACTGGCAATGCCTTAGTAAACATATCTGTCGCGTTATCCTTTGTGTGCACTTTTCGAAGATATACTTGGTTATCCTCATCCATGGCTACTAGAAATGACTCACTCACTTCAATATGCTTAGTCCGTGAGCTAAACGCCAAATTCTCTGCCAAGTGAATAGCACTCTGGCTATCACATCGAACATCGATGCTATCATGCTCGAATCCCAAGTCACACAACAATCGCTTCAAATAAAGTGCCTCCTTTGCCGTCTCCACCGCGGCTATCAACTCCGCCTCCGTAGTGGATAAAGCAACTACGGTCTGCAATCTCGATCTCCAACTTATGGTTGTACCACCAAGTGTGAAGACATACGAAAGTTGATTTTCTTCGATCCCTATCACCGGCATAGTCCGAATCACAATAACCAATCAACTTGCAATTCTTCCCATCACTACCGTCAAAAAACAAGACCATGAGACGATGTGCCTCTAAGGTACCTCAATATAAGCTTCGCAGCTTCCCAATGCGATTTTCTTGGATTAGCCATATATCGACTAACCATCCCGATGGCATTTACAATATCGGGCCTTGTACACACCATAGCATACATTAAACTTCCAACCGCACTAGCATATAGCACCTTCGCCATATAAGCCTTGTCTTTCTCCAAGATAGGTGATCCCTTACTCGAAAGCTTCATACGCAACGGTAAAGGTGTATTTGACGCCTTTGCATCCTCTATGCTAAACCGGCAAAGCACTTTCTCTATGTCCTCGTTTTGAGTTAGTTTCAACTCAAAACATTTTCGATCTCTTTCGATTTCCATGTCCAATATCCTTCTTGCTTCTCCAAGATCCTTCATTTCGAACTCCGATTTCAAACTCAGTTTTAACTTATTGATTTCATTCTTATCCTTAGAAGCAATGAGCATGTCGTCCACATACAAGAGTAAATACACCAAACAATCATTTTTCAACTTCTTGAAATACACAAGCATCTTTGACGCTTCTATCAAAAACATTTTCAAGCATAAAATGATCAAATTTCTTGTACCATTGTCTAGGTGATTGCTTCAAACCATATAGTGATTTCTTTAACTTGCAAACCAAATTTGACTTACCATCCACAACAAAACCTTCTGGTTGCTCCATGTAGATGTCTTCATCCAAGTCACCATGCAAGAAGGCGGTTTTCACATCAGGTTCCTCCAACTCCAAGTTGTGATAGCAACTATATCAAGTAATATCCGGATAGAAGTATGGCGCACAACCGGTGCAAATATCTCATCATACTCCTTCCCCTTCCTTTGTGCAAACCTTTTAGCCACTAGCCTAGCTTTGTATCTTCCATCGTCCTTCACCTTGTATATCTATTTGCACCCAATAGCACGGTTTCCTTTAGGAAGTGAAACCAAATCCCAAGTTTGATTCTTCAACAATGATTGCATCTCTTCCTCCATGGCACAAATTCACTTCGAGCTATCACTCGACTCCATGACGTCATCAAAGTCCATCGGCTCATCTTGGACTACATGAAGAGAATAGTCTAAATTCTCACAAAAGCTAAGATAGCTCCAATCACCATATTTATCGGGTGGCCTTGTTGCACGACGACCAACCCGAGTAGCAATACCATCACCCAAACCTCCTTCTGCTCCACCTTGAACTGAATCTTCTCTAGAATCATGTACATAACCAACACTACTAGAGGAATCCTATGGACTGTGTGATGTTACATCAACCGCTACCTCCTCGCAAGCATCTCTAACTACTCTACTCTCTCTACTCCTTGGAAAAAATATGGGAATAACTTCCTTCTCCTTTGATTCACCATGAACCAAATTCGGAATATCCAATGAGCTCTTATTCTCCTTGAACATCGCTGACTCATCAAAAGTAACGTGATGAGAATTCATAACCTTATTCGTTTCCGGATTCCAAATCTGGTAGCCTTTTACTCCATTTGTATAACCAAACAAAATCCCCTTGAAAGCTCTAGGTTCAAGCTTATCATTTCCTAGATCATGCACATAAACTGAACTACCAAACACATGAAGATAACTCAAGTCAATGCTCTTTCCCTTCCACACTTCCTCTGGAATTTTGTTACCAATAGCCGAGCATGGAATTCGATTAATAATATGCACTACCATTGACAAAGCTTCGATCCAAAATCCCTTAGCCAAACCCGATGTCAATCTCAAGCATCGAGCTTTCTCAAGTAGAGTACGGTTCATTCTCTTCGCAACACCATTCGACTGCGGATCTCCCGGTGTAATAAAATACTTCTGCATACCATGATGCTTGCAAAACTCCAAGAATTCTCCGGAAACACTCCCCGTCATTGTCGGACCTTGGAACCTTCAAAGACTTGCCACTCTCATTCTCAACAAGAGTTTTCCATGCTTTGAACTTTGCAAATGCCTCCGACTTGGCCTTCATTACATACACCCAAACTTTTCAAGAAAAGTCATCAATAAAAGAAATATAATAGTGAGCTCCACCCAAAGAAGCTACCGGTGCTGGTCCCCAAACATCCGTGTGAACATACTCAAGAACCCTTCTCGAATCATGTTTTCCCTCATCGGATGAAACTTTAGTTTGCTTCCCCATGACACATTCCTCGCAAAACTCTAGTTTGTTGAAACTCTCTCCACCGATCATCTCCCTCTTTCGAAGAATATCCAAACTCCTCTCCGAGACATGACCAAACCTCAAATGACACAACCTAGTCGCATCCAGGCCACGAGAACTATCAACTCCTCCACAAGTTTCACCTTCTATGGTCACTCCTTGAAGCAAATAAATACCATAAGTTCTAGCACCCTTCATCACCACAAGTGCATCCTTCGAAACCCGCAAGCTATCACTCTCAATAGTGATCTTACATCCTAAAGAATCCAGCTTCCCCAAAGGGATAAAAGACTTCCGAAGTCCCGGAACATAGCGCACATTAGTGAAAGTACGAACCACTCCGTCTGTAACAACCCGGGATTTTGGTCGTTTAATTTTGAACGCTTAACTTATTTCAAATGTTGAATTGGCAATAGTAATTTATTTTGAATATAGAAATTTTGGTTAAATTAGTGAAATGGTTTGAAATTTCAAATATAGCGATTTAATAGGTTTGGTGAATAGTAAAATTTATATTTGAAAATTGGGTAAATAGGTGAATCTGAAGTAAGTGTGCATGAAAATGATTACTAAGATGATTTAAAACTCTATTGGAATTAGGATTATGATATTGGATTTTGGATGCAATTAAAAGTCGATAAATTAAAATTTGTAATTATATATATATTTATTTAATAATGTAATTTAAAATATGGATATAGTGAGAATAATTGAATTTGTGATTTAATATTAATCGAAATGGTTTCTGATATGAATATAAATTCTATTTGAATTATAATTGAGTTGGTAAGTTTTAAAATTTTGAAATTTCAAGTAATTTTGTCGATTTTGAAAATCGCTCGATTTAATCGACACGTTAAAATAGCCTTCCGGGGCACAGTCTCAGAATTCGATGAAACTAGTTCCACTAGATCCGTAATAGTGTATTATTATAGGATTTCAAATTTTTTAGCAAACAGATTTATCGTTTGCTCGTGGTAGCTGAAAACGCACAGAAATTAATTTAAGGAATTCAATTTAAAATCAGTCGTTTATTACCGTAACATCCGTATACTTTCGAATTGGCCTTCAAAACATGTTCCATTGAGTTTGGAATAGGGGTAAAACCTTATAAATGCCAGGCGGCGTGTTTTGTTTGAAGATTGGGAAAAATCAAGTGTGAACGGGGTTTTTAAATAGTGAATTATATATATGTATATATATATGCCCAACCATCAAACCCTAACCCTATTATATCAGCCACCGCCGTTTATTATTTTCAATGGCCGAAATCATCAAGCTTTCCTCCCTCAAATCCTCTCAATCCACATCCTTTCACGCTTTGAGTTCAACATGAAAGTCGTAAAGCTTCTCAAGCTCTACAAATCTATACGGTGATGATCGTGATTGGCGCAGTGTGGAGGGAGATCTTTGACCGCATTCATCGCGAGTTCGAGCACAAAATTCAAGATATAGGAGTTGCCGAGTTCATTCGTTTTCTGGTCGAAGGTGGAGTCGGCGTTGGGCTGCAGAGTGATGGTCGTCGATCGTTGTCTGGTGATTGATAGTGGCAGCGGCACGTTAATGAAGGGTTTCGATGTTGGGTTTTAGCGTTCGTAAGAAACCTGGAGGAACGAACGATGTAGGAAGGAAAGTCACACGGCCCTGATCTTGTCTTAGAAAAATCAACGGCCGGATTTTTGTTCAGGGTATAAAAAAAGAAATTAAAAACTTATATTATTTAAAATTCGTGTAATCTTATAAATTACATATCTTTCACATACGAGGTCGGAATTGGACGAAACAAGCGGCATCGGAATCGTAGCGACGAGCACTACATTATGGAATAGATTTGAAGTTGATTGGAGCTAGCTAAAATTTTAGGTTAAATCGAACGTCGTTCGATTTAATTTAAAATTGAAAATGTTGGCAAATTGGAACCCAATGTGAGTAAATCTCACTCATTTGGATTACTAGTCTAAATATAAAATGGTAAAAATCAATTATTGGTTGAGTGGATGAATTTATGTATTATTATCAGTTTGGATATTATAGTATATATATATATATATTATTATTTGGGTATATTTCCCGCCGATTGAAGCGGATGAGGCACTATGCGCCCCGCATAATAGCTGTTGACCCTATATTACCGCAATATCCCGCCTCGAAGCGGGATTGGTATTTTATTGTTATCTAACATCTGTGGTTGTAGGGAAACGGGTAGGAGGGATCCAACTGGATTCCTCAAAAATGTTGATTTAAATTTCATATATGGTGATATATGTTGTGGGTGGATAATCGGATATAGATTTTGTTGTGATTGGAATTGTTGAATACTATGATAGCAATGGCCTAAAATTTTGGTATTTTAAATACCATAAACAATATTATTGGATTTTAAAAGGAAATTTAAAGAGTGATTTTTGAAATGAAATATTTATAGTGGATTTTGAGATTATTTAGAAGGGAATTGAAATGGATTAATAAATGATTGGATTTTGGATATTTATTTAGCTATTTTGAAAATGGTTTCAATTGGAAAATTTTAAAATGGATTTTTTTTTAAATAATGGATTTTAAATAAGATTCTTTGAATTATGAAATGGAAGACAAAAATCGAGATTTGATTGGTTTTGGAATATAGATTGGATTGCTTTTTAAATAGATTTGTAAATGGAATTTTAATTCGAGATCGATTTATAAAATGGATTTTTGGTAATATGAACCAGTTATAGAACTGGAAATGAGTTATGAAGTTTATAAACGATGTTTATAAATAAAAAGGAAATGATCATCATTTGGTAAATTGGGAATATAGATTCACTGCGCGAATTTAAAGTAAAATATGGAAATTGGTTAGAAAGAAATAGTAAATTCCGTTTTGGAATTTGGAAATAGTTATGGAATTGGAAATGAAATCGATTTGTGATAAATCGAGAGAGGGATTTTTAGATGCTAAATGGTTATATTGGATTTTTATCGAGAAGTTAAATTGTTTTAGAATGGAATTTCTATTTATTAAACTATGTTGTTTTAAAAACTGTTTAGAATTGAAAGTATTTTGGAAAATTGGTTATCCAAATATTTAATATTAGTTGGAAATAAAATTTAAGTTTTTATGATAAGCTTTAGTAAATTGGTTGGTTTTATTTAAAGATGAATTGGGAATGAGTTATCAATATTATTTAAAAGTGCTTTGATATTTTAAATAATTTCTTAAACTGGTTTTAAAAATAAATTGTTACTTTTTAAAAATACTTATCATATATATAGAGAGTTTTGAAATGATTTAATTTATCTATAAATCCTCTCGAGATCTGCAAATGAGGTTATTTAAATGGATATGATTTTGATAGAGGAATCTTAAAGGAGATTTTGGAAGAGAAAAGGAATTTTCTAAAATGTGGAGATATGGGATATCGAAATGAATATGAATTCATTAAAAAAGTTATGAATTGTTAGATGGAATTATAAATGAGTATAATTGGTTTTTGGAAATGGTAAAAAGGAATTTATTAATAATTCTGGAGTTTTGTGAGATAAGTTATGAATTATTTTCTAAGTTTGATACTAAAAGGACTTTAGAGAATCCGTCTATCAATATTCTCCTAAGTATTGAAAAGAGAGTTTTGGAAAGTATTTTAAGAGTGAAATGGATGAGATAGAAATATTTTTTCTGAGTGTTATAAATTGAGTTCGGAGATATTTTTAAGTGTTGAAATGGTTTAAAAATATCCTGTGATGGATAAGTGTTTGAAATTGTTTTCAAATGATGAAATACTGGAAGAGGTTGGATATATATATCTTTGTAAAGATATTTGAAATAAATATTTTGAAAAAAAATATAATATGGGCCTAGTGACTGCTTATGTGTGTTATTTGATAGTTAAATAACCGACTATCAAATTTGACCAAATTCGTTGATCGTTTCGAAGAGACCTGGATCGGATATAATTATCCGAAAACCACTTCGATCCGATTTGTGAGTTACGAATTGTGATATCATGAAGATAGTGAAGACGGTGATTTTGGAGATTCAGTTTGTCCAGACCCAGGACAACTTATATGGATGAATGTTATCATTGTATTGTTTACCGGGAAGGCAGTGTTAGCATTCCAAGTATGAATGCTATTCTAAAGGTAAATGTAGCCTCAAGCCTCATCAACCGGGAATGACTAAAACAGGGGAGATGCAGCAGAGCTAAGTGGGTCGCACCCAAGTAGGGTATGTTATCACATTTCTAGATACCCTCGGATATATTATACTAAATTATGGATATGGTTGTGCGTGGAAAAGTGAGCGCTCGATTAGGGTGGGAACACTCGGGGTGGTAACATATTCGGTACTATCCAGTAAGGGGTAGGTCGGTCCTGTGTTGGCAGGGATCGTTAGGTACGATCTCGGTACATTTTTCTAGAAGTGTACTGTGATGGGCGGTACCCCAGTAGTCTAGTCATTGTTGGAATCCAATATCCACTACGAACCTGTACGGTTTTAATTGTATACCAAATATTGCTAAAACGTGAGATGCAAGCATTTCAACTATTTTCTAATTTACTTTATGTAGACCCTATTATAATATCAGATGATTTTGATATAAAATGTTTTGGTTATCGTAAGGTAAAAACCCGTCGTATTTATGTGTGGCGTGGTCTTACAACATACCTTTGTTTTTCAAAGGATTTTTGAAATATAATTCAATTCAAACTGAGTGTGTTTCTCATGCTGGTTTTCCAGACTGACTCGGGTGTTATTTTATTATAATGCTTGGGTCAGACTAAGTATTACAGATTCAGGTTAGGATGCTATAGAGTAGGAGACGAGTTGGAGGATTTCAAGCGTATATCACGTATTTGATTATATTCTGTTGTGTGTGGACTGTATGTTCAACACTAGTGAGGACAAGTTATAATAACTGTCCAGAATTGATTGGTCATTATTGTACTATGATGTGTGTGTATATATTAACAGCTATAAATTCTTTTGTATAAAAATCTGCTATTATATATTATATTTTGTTCTGCTGCGATTGTGAAATTATGTGTTGTTGTTATGTTTCTTCTTCTATATTTCCTTTTTCACCCCTAATGATTCGTGTTTTCGTTCAATTTGTGTTGGACATGAGTGATTAAATGTCAGCTCAAAGGGTACGGAAATACGGGTCATTACACCGTCAAACATCCGAATTTGCACGGAACCAATGTCTCTCGACTTACAAATAGCACCATAACAATTGAATTTCCTTCTCTGTCAACATAAGATGAAAAACAATTCCTATTCGGCGTCATATGATAAGACGCCCCCGAATCGAGCACCCATTCGCTACCCGAAACTTCCAATGTTACCGCCGACAACACATCTACGTCTCCTTCACCAACTCCACTCTCCACCGCTACTGATGAAGATGCTACTTCCCTTTTTGCCTTCTCCTTGTCCGGACACTCATTCTTCCAATAACCGGGCTTCTTACAAATATAGCACTTGGCTTTTCTTTCCTTCGACTTTCCTCTCCAACGAAGGTTCCTTGATTTAGAATGCCCTCGGTTGTCCTTATTCTTCACATACCTCTCCTTCTCCACAAATAAACCATGACCACTACTAGCACCACTACTTCCATCACCTAACTCCTTCATTTGATCCCACAACTTCTCACTAAGAAGACCTATTTTGACATCATCAAGAGTCAATGTATCCTGGCTATAGATCAAACTATTTGAGAAACTTGTATAGCGGCCCGGCAACGAACACAACAATATCATCGTCTTTTGGTCTTCCTCAATCTTCAAATCTACCGCCTTTACCTTCATTAGCAAATCATCAAAAGTATTTAAGTGCGCCTTTAGCGAAATACCTTCCTTCATCTTATAGGTGAAGAACGTTCGCAATAAGATCAAGCGATTAGTTAGTAACTTCGTCATATACAACTCCTCCAACTTGTCCCAAATACCCTTAGCGGTAGTCTCACCACTAATTTCAGAGATAACATTCTCTCCCATAGCAAGTTGAAGTGTAGTGAACGCCCACTCTTCCATTTCCTCTCTCTCAACATCTGAGATGTCTGCCGGCAATAAATGTGTATCAAACACTACCCGATGCACCCGATTCTTCCTTAGAACCGCTTTCATCTTCTATTGCCATTTTTCAAAATTATTATCACCATTCCACTTGTCAATTACCAATTGTGATCCAGAAGCCGCATACGATCTACGTACATAAGGTGCTACACCACTTGGATTACCCATTGAGGAACTACTTGAGGTATTATCTGATTCCAGCATTTCTACAATCACCTTACCAACATCAATGCTCTGATACCAAATGTTGTGTCGGAATTCTAACTCGAGACCACTCTAATCAAAACCCAAAAAGCACAGCGGAAGACGAGATCATGGTAAGAAGTGTAAAAACAACCAATCAATAACTCAATCCAAATCTGATCACAATCCCAAGCAATATAGAAATCAAAGCAATAACGAAAAAATCACACAATGATTTAAAGTGGTTCCACTAATGTTGTGTTAATGTACATCCACTTTAAGAGAGAGAGCTTTTATTAATATCGATGAGAAGAATACAAGAGATTGATTACAATGATCAAAATTCTAATATAATTGATTTGTGGAGAAGAGAATTGAAGAAAATTAGGTTTTGATAAACCCTAATTAGTGGAGGCTAAAACCCTTGCAGTCGTTTTCTATCGCATCGAAATCTGGATCTAGAAAATAGCTTATATAGGAGAATAGAAAACCTAGGCAAAGTTTCAAAATTGCCCCTTCAAATATCACAAATCTTCATGTCAAGCTCAGGCCAAAAAACTGACAGAAGTCGCCACAGATGTCTGCCATAATGTGACAGACGTCTGTCCAAAGTCTCGGGAAAATTTTTCCTAAGACATTAGACGTTTGTCCAAAGTGATAGACGTCTGTCCTTGCTCACTGGAAAAATCTGTTGCAGACTCGGACATCTGACCATATCCTCAGACGTCTATCCTGAGTCTCTGGAACAGATTTGCTGAAGAATCGGACGTCTTTCCATAGTGACAGACGTATGTCGTAGCTCCAGCACCACTCCACCTTATTCGTCATAACTTTCACCTCCGAGCTTCGATTTGCGAACCGTTTTCTCCGTCACCAAGCTACTTCCAACCCCTTCAATTCTCTATATGGTGTCACCAAAATTTAACAAGATGCTTATTGGAGGTAGATATCACAATGGAGGGATTAAATAAGCTGCTTTTCAAATTGATGATGATAGCAATCCTAGGCCAGTTGGATTAGGAGCAAAAAAACTATCATTGGGATCTCATCAAAGATGATCTAGCAGCCGTTGTACAATGTATATTTGCAAGTCAGCAAATCATAAATGAAATAATCATATGTACATTTGTGGCATTAGTGACAAAAAAAGAAAACCCTACTTCCATATCAGATTATAAACCAATATTATGTTCCAATGTGATCTACAAAATAATTTCTAACATAATTTGCAACAAAGTTAAGGAATACATGAATGATTTGATTTCAGCCAACCAGAATGCCTTTATACCAGGTAGAATAATAAGTGAAAATTCACTTTTAGCTCATTAAATGGTGAGATCTTTTAATAGAAAAGGGTCAAACAATATGTGCTCAAAGGTTGGTTTACAAAAAGCATATAATAGAATAAATAGGCAATTCATTTGTCATATGCTACTTTGTATGGGGGTTCCCCCTCAAACTGGTCAGTCTAGTTTATACATGTATATCAGGTCCAACTTTTTCTATCTTGATTTAGGGTAGCCCATGTGGTATTATAAGAAGTAACAAAGGCTTAAGGCAGGGAGACCCATTGTCCCCCTATTTATTTGTTGTAGCTATGGAGTATTATCAATAATATTTGAGTTAGAACATGTTAAAGGAAACCTGATCCTAATATATAAATGTAGCCCAATTCTTAACTGCCTTATCTATGTTGATGACCTTCTGATATTTGTTAAGGCAAGTTCAGAAACAGCACCTACTATAAAGCATATTATGATGTAGATGAAAATGTTTTCTGGGTTAGCAGTCAATGAACAGAAGTCCAAATTGTTTTTTAGTAAAGGTATGACTAGAAAACAAGGCATTTCTAAAATACTGCCTATGCAGATTGAAAAGTTGCCAGTAGCATATCTTGGAGTACCACTCAGTAACTCTTCCTTGAAGGGGACCGACTTTTATAAACTATTTGATAAAGTTAAAAAGAAATTGAGTGGTTGGAATGGTAGGTTACTTTGAGTGGAAGGTTAGAGTTAATTAAACTGTTATCTATCCCATTGTATCCTTTTGGATGCAAATATGCCAAATGCCTTGTAATTTAATTAGACATATATAAATTTATGTCTAAATTTTATATGATTAGGGAAACAACTCAAAATAAATTGAGCCACTATATGCAAGCCAAAGTAAGAGGGAGGTCTGGGTTAAGAAAATTAGAAAACTTAACATATGCACTAGCATTAAAACTGATATGGAAGTATTTACAACAAAATAGTTTATGGTCTAAATGTACGAGTAATAGATACTGTCAAAGGAAAAGATTTTGGATAATTAATGATGATCCAAATGCTTCTTTTACTTGGAAACTAGCTCTCAAAATTTAATCTACCAGTAAAGGTCTAATTAGCAAAAACATTGTAAATGGGAGAAATACTAGCATACAGTTTGATCCTTGGTTACATGGAGATTCTCTTATCAATAAGTTAGGTTGGCAATCAATGAGTATAGTTGGTGGAACAACAAGGAGGTAAATTTCCTCATCACCGATTCAAATTGGAATTTTCACTCCACTAACCTTCCATTCAGAATATGTAAGCTAATTGAAGGTATCAACATAGGTAAGCATGCTAATGAAGATTACTGGTGATGATATTCTAATAATGATGGAGAATTTTGTCTCAAAAGCTGCATGGGACAACATAAGAATCAAATCACCACATGTTAACCGGTATCATCTTGGATGGAATAAGGTTTGTGCACCAAAAATGTCTACATGTATGTTTCTTTCCATAAACAAAAAACTAAATACTCTTGACGGAATGAGTAAGTGGAGCAATCTTCAATCAATCAAATGAAAAATGTGTAACACTTTGGATGAGTCAAGAGGTCACTTATTTTTTGACTGTGTGTATTCGAATGATATATATTCAATCAAGCAAGATTTGTTACTACAGTCAATCCAAAGAAACAGTCTTTTAGAAATTGTCGAATCCATATTAAGTAGACAAACAATAAGCAAATCTCACAATGATCTAACTGACATAGTTCTATCTAATATGGTGATACGGGCTGCTCATCATCACCACCTGCTGTTCGAACAAGGCGCACCATTCGGACTCCTGCTAGGTACCTGGACTGAGATTGCAGACAAATGGCAACTGGAGCACGTATACACTACAGTGCTTTTTTTAGAAAACTAGAATAAATAAATGCAACAAATAGTATTAAAAAGCATATACTACTTTATTTCGACATCTTTCTGTTATGAGCAGGTGGCTACAAAATGTATTGGTTGATATATTGCCACCTGTCAAGAATTAGTTGCAATGAACGTGGTGTAATGGCTATATAATAGCTACAGTGAAATGCAAAATACGGGCTGGAAAATTTTCTTCTCTACTTTTTCTGCAATCATGTCTGTTCTTCTTCCCTAATTTCTTCTTCCTCTCCTCTAAAAACTCTTCTCTGCAATTTAAAGGTAGCATAGGTCTTATCAATTGGTGCTTTCACCTTGTGTTCTCCCCCTCCCCTTCCACTTGCCATTAACTCACCATGACCCGTTTTGACGAACTCGCTTCCCAAATCAACAATCACCAAAACTCCATCGACTCCATTAATATCACACTTTCCACCCAGCAAGCTTCTCTAACTAACCAAGAGAAAACCCTTACCTCCCAAAACTCCACCATCACCGATATCAAAAACACCCTCTCCGCTCAACAACTCAACATTCAACAACTTACCCAAGCCATTGTCGATCTATCATCGAAGCTCACATCCACACCACCATCATCCCACAATGAAACGCCCAGTCGACCACCACCCCCTCCTCCCCTCCTTACCACACCACTTCATATGCATCCCCTTCCAAACCCCATCCAAATCCGAACTCCCAAATGTGAACTAACCCACTTTGATGGCACTAATCCCTTAGATTGGATTTTTCAAGCAGAATGTTTTTTCTCCTACCGCTCAACCCCCGACGAACAATGAATTAACCTAGCAAGTTTTTACATGGCGAGCCAAGCTTTAACTTGGTTTCAATGGATGTTCCGCAACAACCAACTTACGTCATGGCAAAACCTTACTAGAGCTATTGAACAAAGATTTGGACCCTCCTCCTTCATAAACCCACAAGCTTCTCTATTCAAACTCCGCTAAAAAACCACCATCGAAAACTATCAATCCCAATTTGAAAACATTAGCAACCATATCACAAACCTTCCATTTGATGTACTCCTCAATTGTTTCATCTCCGGCCTAAAAACCAATATAAAACATGAATTACAACTTTTCAATCCTAAGTCCTTGTCCGATGCTATTGACCTCGCTAAACATATCGAAAGCAAAATCAATGACACCAAAAATTATCAAAACCGCCTACCATTTACCCGACCACAGCAACCTCCCCTGCTGTCCTTACCACCAATTCCATCCCCATCGCATACAACACAACCAAACTACCCAATCAACCGCTTAACCCCCTCCGAATTTCAGAATCGCCAAGCGAAAGGCCTATGCTACAACTTTTAGGAAAAGTATTTTCCAGGCCATAAATGCACTACTAAAAGAATACTGTTGCTCCTACCTGATGAAGACGACGTCACGACAGATCCAGACCCTCCAGCCATAACCGAAACACCAACAGAAACCGATCCCGCAGTCTCCTTTCACGCTCTTGTTGGTTCATCCCATCCCCAATCTCTTCGATTACTTGCACAAATCAACAACAAAAGCATCTCCATCCTAGTTGATTCTGGAAGCACGCATAACTATATCCACCCGAAGACGGTGCGATTTCTAGGGCTTTGGACAGAGACCCATCGCGACTTCCTCGTCACCATTGGGAATGGCGAATGATTACACTGCCAGCAAGCATGTCGACGTGTTCTAGTACGAATCCATGGGTATGATTTTATCACCGATTTCTTCTTGTTACCAATTTCTGGAGCTGAGGCAGTTTTTGGGATACAGTGGTTGCAAAGTTTGGGTCCAATATTATTTGATCATCTGAAATTAACAATGAAATTTGTTTACAATGGGGAGCCCATTGTTTTAACAGGCCAACAATCCACATCAAGCCCATCTGAAATCTCATTTCACCAACTGAAGCGGTTGCAATCTACTAATTCCATTTCCTATTATTTCCAGTTTACTACCGAGCCCATCAAAAGCCCAAACCCACCTGCGCTGTTAAACACTAGTTGTTTACACCCTGATATCCACCAAATTTTAACCCATTACCCCACCCTTTTTTATACGCCAACCAGCCCACCACCTCACCGTACTCTCAACCACCATATTAACCTCCACACTAATTCACAACCCGTCAACGTTAAACCATACCGTTACCCGTATTTTCAAAAAAATGAAATAGAATCTCAAGTGAAAGAAATGCTTCAAACCCAAATAATTCAACCATCCACAAGCCCATTTTCCTCCCCCGTCCTACTTGTTAAGAAGAAAGATGGCACATGGCATTTTTGTATCGATTACCGAGCTCTAAATGCTATCACTATCAAAGATAGATTTCCAATCCCGACCGTTGATGAATTATTAGATGAGTTATATGGCTCCACTTACTTCTCAAAATTAGATTTGCGCAGTGGTTATTTCCAAATACGGGTACACCCACCCGATATTCCCAAAACGGCATTTCGTACCCACGAAGGACACTACGAATTTCTCGTAATGCCATTTGGTCTCACTAACGCTCCTTCTACTTTCCAAGCCACTATGAACAATGTTTTTCGCCCTCATTTGTGAAAGTTTATTTTGGTATTTTTTGACGATATTCTCGTCTATAGCATGACTTGGGAGTCTCACCTTTCTCATTTACAAACCACTTTGGAGATTTTAACCAAACACCAATTTTACGCTAATTTTTCCAAATGTTGTTTTGGATTAGAAGAACTTTTCTATTTGGGCCACATTATTTCTACAAATGGTGTTCGTGTCGACCCAGCAAAAGTGGACGCTATAATTAATTGGCCGACACTTACTTCAACTACAGCTATTCGTGGATTCCTCGGTTTAATGGGATACTATCGCTGTTTCATAAAACAATACACTCATATCGTCAGTCCTTTGACCGAATTACTCAAAAAGGGAGAGACATTCACGTGGCCCACTAAAGCACAGGAAGCCTTCAACAATCTCAAAACTGCAATTACTTCCACACCCATTTTAGCTCTGCCTAATTTTTCTCAGCCATTCGACTTACACACGGACGCATCTGCCCTAGCTTGCGGCGCCGTTCTCTCTCAATCTCACCATCCGATTGCTTTTCATAGCCAGAAGCTACCACCACGTCTACAACGAGCTTCCACTTATGCACGCGATATGTTCGCCATAACGTCTGCTGTACAAAAATGGTGACACTATCTTTTGGGCCGCCACTTCACCATCTCCACGGATCACCAGAGCCTCCGCCAGTTACTCACCCAGACCATCCAAACACCAGAGCAGCAGAAGTGGCTTTACAAACTGATGGGATTCAATTTTACCATTAAATACAAACCAAGAACCGAAAATACAGTAGCAGATGGGTTATCAAGATGGACCAAGGAAGCACTGATGGCGGCATTTTCATCTCTGTCCTTCACGCTGACTGCCGACATCCGCACGGCTCTACCCTTCGATGCCGCGGCACAACGAATTATCAGCCAACTTCAAAATGATACCTCTCCTATATCACGGTATTCTTTTCATGATGGGTTGCTATTCAAGGATAAACAAATTTATGTACCACATGACAAGGAGCTACAGCAAAAGATATTGCAGGCATATCATGCTTCCAAAACAGGTGGACACTCAGGGATTAAAAATACTTTTGCACGGGTTGCTAGTAACTTCTATTGGCCTAATCTTTTGAAGCCAGTCCAAAGCTTTGTTAGAGAATGTTCAGTATACCTACAAACAAAACCAGAACACACAGCACCCAAAGGCCTCTTACAACCTCTACCGATCCCCAACCAAATTTTTGAAGACATTTCCATGGACTTCATTACTCACCTACCCCCTTCGTCGGGCAAAACATGTATTTGGGTCATTGTCGACCGTCTCTCTAAATACGCCCATTTTGTGGCGCTGCCTATCTCCTTCAATGCGATTCAGCTAGCATCTTATTTTATCCAAGAATACGTCCGTTTACACGGGTTTCCCCGATCTATTGTCTCCGACCGGGACCGTGTCTTCATGAGCCAATTTTGGAAAGAAACTTTCCGTTTACATGGCACACAACTAAACATGAGTAGTGCCTATCACCCGCAAAGCGACGGACAAACGGAAGTAGTCAATCGTTGCTTGGAGACTTATTTACGAGCTATTTGTGGTGACTTCCCATCACAATGGGTGAAATGTTTACCATGGGCAGAATGGTGGTATAATACTTGTGTTCACTCTTCTATTGGAATGTCCCCATTCCAGGCCGTTTACGGACGTTCACCACTGATTATCGCCAACTATATTCATGGAACATCTGCTGCGCAGGATGTTAAGGACTGGGCAGCCACCAGGGATCAACTACTGCACACAATTAAAGATAACCTCAAAAGAGCACAAGCTTGCATGAAGAGTCACGCGGATCAACATCGCCTTGACAAAGAATTTCCTATCGGTTCCTATGTTTTCGTCAAACTCCACCCCTACCGCCAACACTCAATACGGCCAACCCAGCACAAACTCTCCAAAAAGTATTTCGAACCCTTCCCAATAATCAAAAGAATTGGCAACGTAGCTTATCAACTTCAACTTCCACCTGGCGCCCGTATCCACCCAGTATTTCACATCTCTCTCCTCAAGCTATGCCCAAATCCATCTAACACCAACCCAACTCCATTACCACCATCACTCACTTCACCTACCAACCTTGAGGACAAGGTCGAGCTTTTAGGGGGAGGTATTGATACGAGCTGCTCATCATCACCACCTGCTGTTCGAACAAGGCGCACCATTCGGACTCCTGCTAGGTACCTGGACTGAGATTGCAGACAAATGGCAACTGGAGCACGTATACACTATAGTGCTTTTTTTTAGAAAACTAGAATAAATAAATGCAAAAAATAGTATTAAAAAGCATGTACTACTTTATTTCGGCATCTTTCTGTTATAAACATGTGGCTACAAAATGTATTGGTTGATATATTGCCACTTGTCAAGAATTAGTTACAATGAACGTGGTATAATGGCTATATAATAGCTACAGTGAAATGCAAAATACAGGCTGGAAAATTTGCTTCTCTACTTTTTCTGCAATCATGTCTGTTCTTCTTCCCTAATTTCTTCTTCCTCTCCTCTAAAAACTCTTCTCTGCAATTTAAAGGTAGCATAGGTCTTATCATATGGTATGGCATCTATGGATCGAAAGAAACAATAGAATGTTTCATAACAAGGGTCTATAGTGTAATATGAGAATTTAATTAATAAAGCAAGATTACAAGTTATTTAATAGCCAAATCCAAAGCAAGTAATGAAGTCAGAAACACAAGAAACATCTTATCAAGGAACTTCATGCTTATCTAAAGTGTGAAGGAGCATAAAGGTATTGTTTTATTTGTGGATTAATAAAGTACCAAGTTTTCAAAAAAAACGTCAATGAATCCCAGATGTTATCAACTTTGCGATGACCAATGAGTAGCATTATGCATGTCAAAAAAAACCTTTGAAATTTTATATTTTAAAGTTAAACAATCATTTGTTATAAAATCACAATAATATATTAATCTCGTTTAAACATATAATGTAATAACCTATAAACTTATGCATGATGTAATAGTTTAAATTAGTATCGTTATGCATGTAAAAGATAAATTTCCAAAAGTTATATATTAAAATCAAATAATTTTTTTATAACATTGCAATAGTGTGCGTGTATTGAACATATATGGTAACAACTTATGAATTTATATGTGGCATAATAGTTAAAAATTAGTTATCTAAAAAAAGAGTAATTAAAATGTAAACAGAATTGTTATCCCACTTTTTAGCAAAGTCAAGATATCAAGAAATTGGCTGAAAATCAATGATTACTCATTCCGAATATCGATTATGCATCACAGGTTAACTATGGATGTCGATGAATTTTGTCCAAGTCCGGAACGAGCTACAATTGACAAGACACGACGACCGAAGCCATGAAAGTCAGCGTTACAAATTTCAAGTCAATTCGGATTCATATGCTCGAGTTATGACCGATGCAAGTTGGAGCAAATAGTCTCAATTTCGTATCCATCAGCAGGCCACATTTCGAATCGATCGGATTTGTATCCATCGACAAGCCGCAGTTCGAATCAATCGACTTCGTATCCATCGACAAGCCCTAGTTCGTATCGATCGGTTTCGTATCCATCAACAGATAGTGCACTTCGTATCGGTCGGCCAATTTCTACTTCGCATCCATCAAGGAACCTTTGTTTGAATCCATCGACTCACACTGTTCGTATCCATCAAGTTGGAGCGCTTTTATCGATACGAACTAGGCCCCACGATCGATATGAACAAGCCAATGCAATCGATGCGAACAGAACACACTGCAGATCGATACGAAGAGCGCGCTATTGATCGATTCGAACAAGACAATTGCTTCGATACGAACAAGGCGAGAATCCTGGGACCACTCGATCAACTCGGCATAAAAAGAGGATCGATCCGAAGAGTGTGAACCACGTCATCACCAGGGCATGTGCAATCATCGATTCGAACATGATCGAGTCGAAACGATCGATTCGAACCAAACGAACTGCTGAAAGAATCCATTTCGTATCGATCATAACTCGAGAACCACAAGTCCAAATGCTATGAAATTTTCACAGGAGCTTACGTACAACCTAAGGAAGGTCCACGCCAAGTTTTGACTCGATTGGATCAAATCTTGATCGATACGAAATTCATTCGTATCGATCATGGATCGAGCCAAAACTTCGTGGGCTCGGTCGCATGGGCCCACTCATGTGCCAGAAGTAGTCTCCCGAGATCTGAGCGAAATATCAGCCTCCTATGCCTATAAATAGCACCCTGGAGCCTATAGAAAGAGGACTTTTGGATCCAGCAACGTCCAGACTCTGTCAAAATCAAGATTGAACTCAACTTTATTGTTTGTACTCGAAAATTACTGCTGTAATTTGCCGCAATCAGCGAAGAACATGAATAAAAGATTAACTTTTGGAGTGGACGTAGGCCGGAGATAGCCGAACTACTATAAATCTTGTGTCTCTGTCTATTTCTTTCCGTTTAAAGTTTATTATTCTTCATTTTTTATCCTCTACATTACTTAGATCTGTGATTGGTGATCGTTTATTATTGGTCTGTGTTCATATACTGGTGCTTTCACGACATTTGGGGTTTGTGACCAATTTTGGCGCAAACACTTTGGTGCTTTTACTGAGAACAACTAGCACCCGTTATAACAGATTTGGAGTTCAGATTTGAAAGCTTGAAGAATTCGGATTTGAGAGACAATGACGCGACAAACAAGTATAAGACAAAGAGCCGAGAGAAGCCAACAAGGGAGAAGCCAAGAGGCATCCTCTGGAGCTGGAGAAGGACCAGCTTCGATCTACATTACCAGGGATGAAATGGAGGCTATGGTAGATTCAATTCATGAAAGGTTGTTGAAGTGTCAACAAGAAGCAATGCAGACTTTCTTTGAACAGATGAGAGAAGCAAGTGCGCAGAAGCTTGGACCGACTACAGCAGCCGCAAATGCTAGACAAGGAGCCAGAGAAGCTGGGACCACTGGAGGTCAGATTCAAGACCAGAATGCAGAACCTAAAGGCAATCAACAAGGACCTGGGGGCAGACCCTCGGGATCTGACATTGGAAGACCCATAGATGGAGCTCAGCAGGCTAGGGCCAATGCCAACGTCAATGAACCACACGAAGAATATTACCCGGAATACCCTTCAACACCTGGGGGGTAGGATGGAAACGTGCTAAAAGGACAACCCCTGGATGGAGACGAAAGAATGGCTGGATTAGTGCGATGAATTATGAGAGGAGGATTGTCAAGCGGAGGCCTAGAGGAAATTAGTCGGAGTCCATTTACTCCGAACATCAGAAATGCGAGGAACCCTCCAAAGTTCAAGCTACCCATGCTGGACCCTTATGACGGAAAGTCAGACCCAACCATGCATATTACCAGATATATCAGACATATGGAAGTGCTGGGAGCATCCGAGGAAGTGATGGCACGATGTTTCCCTTTATTCTTATCAGATTTGGCTGTGCTTTGGTTTAGACAGCTAGAGAACGGATCAATCAGAACATGGGGTGAGCTAGTGGAATGCTTCATGAGACAGTTTAGGGTCCACGTGACGTGACCCAAGAGTGTGATGACCTTATCTTCGATAAAAAAAGGACCGGAGAGTCCATAAGAGATTTTTTACTACGATTCAATGCGATAGTGGCTTCAGTGGATTGCCCGGATCCATTGATGATTTTGATAGCGGTGGTAGCCGGAGTTGCCGAAGGCACAGAGTTTAAGGATTCTTTAGCAAGAGACCCACCACAAGATCTTGGAGAATTCTATCATGAGGCTGAGAGATTCATTCGGCTATAAGACTCACGCGCCGAGAGACGAGAAACAAATGCTGTGCAAGGCGAAGGAACATCCAAAGAACAGTTCGAAGCAGACAAAGGAAAGCAAAAGCAGGACAACAAATATGATGGTCATGATAAACAGAAGAAATTCCGAGAACCCAGATTCAGACAATACACAGACTTGACGGCAGGCCTGGAATGGATTTACACGGAGACTAGGGAGCAGCTCCCCTATCGAAAACCACCCAGGAGAGATCCCACAGAACGGGAGCATAAAAGTGGAAAGTACTGCCTATTCCACGAGCTGGAAGGGCATACTACCGATGAATGTCGCCATTTGAAAGACGAGGTGGAGGAGCATGCTAGAAGTGGTAGATTGCCACAATACACCAGAGATCGGATAGCGGCCGTAGGACTTGAGCAACTACCGCCTCCACCTAACATGACTAGTCCTGGATCAGGATCACGACTCGTCATCAATTGATTATGATGGCAAGGGCCAAGTTCAAGATTTGGACTTTGGTCGATCAGATTCCTTAGATTTGATTTCAAAATAAAACGGCTATTCCACTTACACATGTACGGGAACCGGAGAGATCCCCAAGCATGCTCTGAGATGGTAATAGACCGCTCTGCCCGGAGAGGCAATGCCTAGTTTTTCCTGTTGTTTGAGATTGAACATCCAGAACTTGAATTTAATAAATGAACTTGAATTTCTCGAAATAAACCTTTGACCGGAGAGCTAAAGGATGGATATTGAAAACCATCTTGAAAATGATCGCTTTATGACCCTACCCGGAGAGGCGGGGTCCGGAGTGCAGGAAGTTAGTTGCTTCGCTGGAGAGCGACATGATCGACTCACTTAACGTCGTTCCCCATTCACCGGAGAGTATTGGATCGGGGCTCGATAAGAGCCCAGAGTGGCTGAGATCGGCCTAGGATTTAGGCCAAGACATCGCTTAATATTTAGAGACACTGAACCGGTGTGCAGGGGGTGTTGTCGTTTCACCGGAGAGCGACAGGATCGGCTCACTCGACGCTGTCTCCCCTTCACCGGAGAGGGACAGGATGGGATCCAGCAAGAGCCCGGAGAGGTTATGATCGGTCCAGAGAGACCAAGACATCGCTATATGCCCTCACTGGGGCCAGAGTGCAAGGGATAGAAAGCAGCACTGGAGCGCTACAAGATCTTTCTATTCGATCGCTAGGTTTGAAATGGACTTAGCAAGGATCCAGAGTGACCATCGATAGTTCGGAGAGGCTGTAGAATCTGATTATTGACTTCTGCAAGTGGAAATGGATACTGATGAGGCTTCGAACAGCCACAAACTTGATTGACGATACTATAGCTGTGAATAAACATGAGCTCACGGCATTCGATTTGAAGCTATTCAAAACACGCCTTTTTACCAAAAGGCATATTTTGGGGGGCAAAATGTTATCACACTTTTTAGCAAAATCGAGATATCAAGAAATTGGCTGAAAATCAATGATTACTCGTTCCGAATATCGATTATGCATCACAGGTTAACTATGGATGTCGATGAATTTTATCCGAGTCCGGAATGAGCTACAGTTGACAAGACACGACGAGCGAAGCCATGAAAGTCAGCGTTCCAAATTTCAAGTCAATCTGGGTTCATATGCTCGAGTTATGACCGATGCAAGTTGGAGGAAATAGTCTCAATTTCGTATCCATCAGCAGGCCACATTTCGAATCGATCAGATTCGTATCCATCGACAAGCCGCAGTTCGAATCGATCGACTTCATATCCATCGACAAGCCCTAGTTCGTATCGATCGGTTTCATATCCATCAACAGATAGTGCACTTCGTATCGGTCGGCCAATGTCTACTTCGCATCCATCAAGGAACCTTTGTTCGAATCCATCGACTCACACTGTTCGTATCCATCAGAGGATCACTATTTGTATCCATCAAGTTGGAGTGCTTTTATCGATACGAACTAGGCCCCACGATCAATACGAACAAGCCAACGCAATCGATGCGAACAGAACACACTGCAGATCGATACGAAGAGCGCGCTATTGATCGATTCGAACAAGACAATTGCTTCGATACGAACAAGGCGAGAATCCTGGGACCACTCGATCAACTCGGCATAAAAAGAGGATCGATCCGAAGAGTGCGAACCATGTCATCACCAGGGCACGTGCAATCATCGATTCGAACATGATCGAGTCGAAACGATCGATTCGAACCAAACGAACTGCCGAAAGAATCCATTTCGTATCGATCATAACTCGAGAACCATAAGTCCAAATACTATGAAATTTTCACAGGAGCTTACGTACAACCTAAGGAAGGTCCACGCCAAGTTTCGACTCGATTGGATCAAATCTTGATCGATACGAACTTCATTCGTATTGATCACGGATCGAGCCAAAACTTCGTGGGCTCGGTCGCGTAGGCCCACTCATGTGCCAGAAGAAGTCTCCCGAGATCTGGGTGAAACATCAGCCTCCTACGCCTATAAATAGCACCCTAGAGCCTACAGAAAAAGGACTTTTGGATCCAGCAACGTCCAGACTCTGTCAAAATCAAGATTGAACTCAACTTTATTGTTTGTACTCGAAAATTACTGCTGTAATCCGCTGCAATCAGCGAAGAACATGAATAAAAGATTAACTTTTGGAGTGGACGTAAGCCGGAGATAGCCGAACCACTATAAATCTTGTGTCTCTGTCTATTTCTTTCCGTTTTAAGTTTATTATTCTTCATTTTTTATCCTCTACATTACTTAGATCTGTGATTGGTGATCGTTTATTATTGATCTGTGTTCATATACTGGTGCTTTCACGACATTCGGGGTTTGTGACCAATTTTGGCGCAAACAAGAATCCATTACACGTTATCAACTAATCTAGTCACGGCAATAAAGCCTAAAAACGATATATAGAATGCATAAATTATGTACAATTCAACATATTAATACCAAATTTCATGAAAGAAAACCTGAATTGCCTCTTCCGAGTCGAAGAAAATAGATGCCCTAGAATTGTCCTCCTTCCATTTTATTTCTGAAGGTAGCGTTGAATGGGCGGGAAGAGGCATAAAGTAGGGAATGGGTTATGGAATATATTATTACAACTTTGCCCCTGTGTTTTCATTTAATTTCATTTTTGGCTAGTCTTATAACGGGTAAAAGTGTTGCAAAAGAAATTCTTTCTATTGGAAAAAACCTTTTCCATTTAGTGTGGGTTATATAGGTTTATAGCGTTTATAAAGCGTTGTTAGCATATACGTATGGCATACCAAAAATATATTTGTTGATAATTCTATGTTATGGTGTAGTTTCAACATTACCGATCGGTTCTAGACTATAACACGCAACCCACCCATCCAAACACCATGAGATTGATTGTATACATTCTGCTAGACTTGCTTCACGCTTCCCAAAGTCAGACTGGTTGGTAATGATCGACTACGATTGTTGCCGACCGAATTGACTTAACACTTGGCCAAATTTTGGCTAGGTCCAACGCTTTCGATAAAGATGATCATCCTCGTGTATTCCTTCATCGAACCTGAAGCACTCACAGCATTTTCTACCATCTGATTTCAAGTGGCACATCTACTTAGCTTTCCTCGCATCTAACTTCGGTCCTTCATCACAGAAAATGTGACCACACTTGATCGTTGTCGATCGGGTTACTTAGCCAAATTTTAAGCTAAGTTGCTTCTAGCCAAAATCTAGTCTGATCCATCTCTAATTTGAATGCTTTGGTCTGCATGCAACTCCTTTGCATCAATTCTAATCCAAACCACCTAAAGTTGATCCATCAAAGTTCGTTCAAATGCTCCAGACCTTCCATCCTTTGTGTAATCGAATGGAAGAGAAACTCATAGCCACTCCATCTACACAAAGATCCTTATCCATAGAACGATCCAATCCCCAGTTCACTTTCGATAAGAATTTTATCCAATTCAAACAGCAACCATACATTCCAACAAGAAAAGAAAAACATCATATCATAGTATAATAACTAAAACAAATGATAGAGTTAGGGGGTATGCCCGAGGGGTAACTATATAATTTGTTACATAGATCTAACTCAATAATCAATCTTGTTCAAAATAAATGATGTTTTTCTTTCTATTATATACTTTTATATAGTGATATAAATAATTAAGTAATTAATTTAAAGTATATAAATGGAAAATCCTTAAATGATATGTGATGTAATGGTAATTACAGAATGTTGTAATCACGAGAATTTTACCACACTGAAAATAACGTATTAAATAATTTTAGTCAAGATGTTTTGAGAAAGGATATTGATTCATCCATTGAGACTAGAGTATGTGATACTCTCCAAATATTGGGTAATATATTTCTCGTAGCTATTGGGGGCACCAATGGGTTACGTATTGATACTTATTAGATAACTATGGAATGACTCATTCCATATTTTCATGTTGGTTAATATAACTAAGGTCAAACAAATAACCTTGAAGTGGCAACGTTAAATAGTTTTCTCGACATGAGAATACTATTAAACTTCAATGTGGATAGTCCACTTTGATTGTAGTTAAATCGCGGCATGGAGTCCATTGAGTGACTTAGTTGGGTTTGAGTGGAAGCATTGGAAGTGAAACATTATTCAATTAGAGAATTCGTCTTCCCAATTATATAGGGTTAGTACCACAATCAACTATAGTCAACACAAAGTCCAAATCTTTGTCCAGAGCGGTACAGTTAATAATAGATATTATTTAACCAAGGGCTTTGTTTTTGGACAAATCAAGTTGAATGTGGACGATATTGAAATTTTGATCAAAACCAAATTCCATAAGTCCTATTGTGATATAGTGTTGACGAATAGAATTGGTGTAGATAATCATTATTACTATGTACTGCTTATATCAAGTAAAATTGGATTTTACTAAAAAGTTATGCAAGATATAAATTCAACCAAAATGTCACACCACTGGTTAAGGTGATGTTTGCTGATTGAATTTACATCTTTGAGTTGTACAACCGTAATGATGAATACTTCAAATAAACCACGTGATTAAGTTAATTTATAATCATTGTAAATTATTAAATTAATTAGTATTTCTAAAACATTGATTATTAGATTTTATTTGATTTGTTTGAGTGCTATTAGCATTTAATGAAGTGCGTAAATAAAAGTTATAAATGTGTGTATGGACATATGATATCTATAGATTGCTTAAATTAGATTTAAATGGTATAAATGCTGAGTGGGTTTGGGACCTTTTGAGGCTCATGCAGCATCTATATTTGGTCGGACAAATGAAGGGAAAGGAAAGGGTTCGGATTGGATCTGAAAAGGCAAGGGATTAAGTATGGGAAGGAGAAAAATCTCTAGCCATAATTTTACATTTATTGTCTTCTTAAAAACAATTCCTTATTTAATTTTGTTTTTTCCCTCTTCGTTCCATCTTTTCTCCAATCAAATAATGGCCAAAATATGAGGGCTTCTATGGCTTCAAAATTTCCAAAATCAAATCTGTTGATTAAAAGTTGTTTTGTACGTCTTGATATCTATAACATATAGAGGTTGACTTCTGGCTCTAGGAGCAATCGCATCGTTCAAGATGCATTCTTCCGGCTACATCTCAAGGTAATAATTCCAATTTCATTTATTCATCATTCACCATATTCATAAGAATTGGATTTGTTAATATCTCATCTCATCTATATATCTGTTTATTTGGTTACATAAATTAAATTCCCTTTTGGGCACATCTTAATTATTAACATATGTTCACCATGTTATTTCAATTTGAATCCATTTTAAGATATACTTTAATTGATTACTTGCTCACCTTATCATCTTTAGATATACTCCATATGATTTCACATTTAATTAATTGTTTACATTGTTTATATAGTTTAGATCCAAAACCTTTGCAACAAATACATATGTGCCTGCTTTGTCTTATCAGTTTTGTTATTGTTTTTAAATGTCTAAAAAAAATACTTTTGATTGAAACCCAAGCTTTAATTAATAACATAATTCTATTAATGATTACATATACAAATATGAATAAACTGCATGTATTTTCTATTTGAAATCACTTTGGAAATTTTATACATATGCTTTGTGTTTATTGTTATCGAGTACAATCCTTTGGTTAATGCATATTTTTTGAAAGTTGTTTAAAGTAAAAAAAAATTAGATAACGTATCTAGACTTTTGTGCAAAATATCACAAATCCTTTTATTTCCTTTAAATTAAATTTAGACTATATTTTGTTACTTTAATTTTGAAAACATGTATTAAACTATAAATTATATATATAATATACATGTAGTTTTAGGTTTAAAACATAATTTACAATGTTTGGTATATGTTTGTGCATCAATTTAACCTAAGATTTATAAAATTAACTTCTGTGTAAAATCACAATATTAGTCTTAAATCATTCCCAACTTTGAAACCAAATTCAGAATTGTTGTTTTTAATTTAAAACTTATAAAATAATGAAAATTAATTTTAACATATTTATATGTATGTATATGTATATGTATATAAGTTCTATTATACATACATATATGTGTGTGTGTGTGTGTGTTAAATTTGGATGATTTAAATCTATTCCAACTTTATAAAGGAGAAGATATTAATTGATTCCCACAATCAGTCAAATATGGAAAACAAATAGGAAAGATAATCAATTAGTCAGAAGAGATATTAATTGATTTGAGAAATCAATCAAATAAGAATATATGTGGAAACAAACACAAATATGCTAAATTTGTATTGAAATCAAATCAAGCAAATATGGAAACATTTTATCCTTATCTCCAAGGCAGTCTTCATCCTTGCACATATAAATATAAAGACATTTGCTCATCTTTTCATCATAAAAACCAACAAAAGTGTTCTCCATCAATGTATCCTTAATAAGATCTTTATTTCTATAATTTTTAGGATGAGTGATTCACACTCTTCTCATGTTGTACTCTCTCTCTCTCAGTAAAAAAATAATAAAGGGTTGACGAGTCTCTGTGGACGTAGGATACTTATATCTGAACTACGTTAAATATTTTTTCTCTTTATCTTTTTCTTTCCATTGTTTGTTCTTGTGTTATTTCATAGTTGATTTTAAGTTGCATTGGTATTCAAATAGGCAATACTAGTGTAACATCCCCTATCTTGAGGCCAAAAGCTAAACGCTACAGATGCTGCAGTCATCTATAGTATTAACTGCTGGTGAAAAAATATGGTAATGTTAATGTTATCCATAACATCAGAGTCACATGAATATGAAATAAAATCATCAAAGATTAAAACAACTTTTCTGATTACATTTCAAAACAATACTTCATATTCAGATTACATAATCTCATATCGCTTCCCAGGTTCAGATTAAATATAATTATTACAAAATACACCAAGAGCGACATATGAAGATGCCTCTTTGGATAATCAGAGAACTAACGAACTAACTGTCTCAGTACAACACAGTGGAAATTGAAACAAAATAACAACAACTCCTAAATAGCTATCCATCAGCCTCCTGCTCGTCTCCGGTAGCTTTATTCCCCAACCTATGAAAACCTGAAAAACCCAAACTCTCAATCTAATCAAATCAATTTTGAGCACCTGAGAGTTTAAGGGGAAAACATAAACTTCGAGTCAGACAAAAAACCTGGTGTGAATAATACTATACATCTCGGTTATTTGATATTAAGTGAGACCACACCACTTAGCGGAACGAGTTTCCCCTCACTAATATCCCTTTAAAACATATCTTTTTGCAAATCATATTCCTGCAACCAAACTGGTTAATCAACTGATTATATCAATAATAGCAAATATCATATATACTTTAAACAGGTAATAACTGGACCAGTTGTCCAAAAAAACTGTAGTATTGTTCGGCTAACTACTAACATTTGGCTAACTCGGGCCTACGAGACAAAATATCAAATGGTCTAGCACTCGTTAGACAAGTCTCTAGACGGTCTATCCCTAACTTACTTCTCCAAGGGTCAACTGATCGTAATGGTTTTGCGGGTTCACCAATAACCTATCTCAGTACATATATATATATTCCTTTTTATGTGTAACCATCATTTAAGCCTTACCTGTGACTAAGCCCTACACACTGGAATTTTGGACTAAACTAGCTAGGGGATAATAGCTAATGAGTAGGGCGCGACCCTACACCAGTCCCATCTGGTCTTCTAACCTAAGTCATTTTCTTGGGGTTAACTGCCCTTTAAAATTTTCCTTGAAAAACTTTTCAAAATGATTTAAACCTTTAAATCATACTTATACAAGGAAAATACATTCTTTGCTTTACTCTAAGCTATTTTTCATGTTATATATACTTTACCCAAAATAATGTTGATGTAATATAATGAGGATTACCTATCCCTCCAAAATAAATTAAAACCCTTTTTAACTTAAAACACCTAGGCTATATTGCCCAGGTAGATCATTCAAAACCTTTGTTTAAAATCTTTAAACAACCAATTCGAAACCATGGAAAGTATTCCTTTCGTAACCATTGAAAGTACCCCTTTTGATATAAGTAAACTACTTTACTTTATAACCTTAGGCCTAAAGGCCAAACATACCTTTTGAAACCATTGAAAATATCTTCTTCGAAAGCTTTATAAACCTTAGACATCCTCTTTTCAAAACATCAAACTTACCTTTCGAAAGCAATCAAAAACCTTCCATATAAAATGCTTTAAGTACCTTTCGAAACCATTGGGGAACCTCCCCTCTGAAACCATAGTTTAAACCTTTCGAAAATACTAGAGAACCTCATCATTGAAACCTATATCAGTTACCTTTCGAAAGCATTAAAGAATACTACTTAAAACAAACCTTTTGAAAGCATTGGGTTCAAGTAAAAGCTTGTGGAAAACCTTTCGAAACCTATGGAAACCATTCCTTTCGAAGCCTTTAGGTTTAACTTTCAAATATCAAAAAGGGTCATAAACAAGCAAGTCGAAAGCAACTCTTTTGAAAACAATTCCTAAGTAAAAGAAGTGGATGGTGTCGAAACCTATCCTTTCGAAAGCATTGGAGAAGCAGCTAAGTTTTAAAAACAAGGTAACCCTTTCAAAACCGATCTGGGTCGAAAGGTAAAAAGGCGGCAGTTAGGGGTTTTGACCCCTTCGAAGCATTTACTTAAAACAAAAAGCGCAATCCCTTTTGAAACCATTTCTTTAAAACAATTTGACCCGGTCGAAAGCCAACCAAGTCGAAAGCATTACTATCGAAAGCAAAGCAGGCACATTTCCATTTAAAAGCAAAGTAGCGCTTCGACCCCATCGGAACCCCTTGTTTTGATTGCATACCTTTCGCCCATATCCAATTGCTGCACACCAAGCCTTTGATGCCTTGCGCGTTGGTTTCGATGGTGATGGAGACGGAGGAACACGATCAAAAGCTAGGTGCCGAAAGTGGTGAAACATGTAAAAAGCATGTTTAAACTGATTTTTAACCCTTTTAAGTAAACTTTTCAACTAACCTGCCTTGTTTGTTAAAATATTATTGGTTGCTAACTTTATTTTCCAAAAGTACTGTTGAAATTTCAAAATTAAACTAATTAAATTATTTACAAAATTCCCCTTCTTCTTTTATAAATATATAAAACATTTAAGTCTTATACATTAAATAATTTTATATATCTATTAAAACACTTAAGAAAATTCTATAAAAATTCACATAAATCTCTTTTGATATGGTTTGTAGCATATTTAAATTTCAGACCCAAAACACATACATAATTGCCGAAATTAATTTTAAACCCAAATAATCTTTTCTTTACTAGAAAATTAATATTAATTCCACAATAATTCAGAAAATTATGAAACTTGAAACCCATTTCCAAAATTATATTCCTGACCTCGGATTAAAATCGCGAGTCTATTGGATGTCAACTAATAATTTTGCTAAATCAATTTTTATCACAAAATCCATATGAAATAGCCAAAATCATCAACAAGTATATGTACCATTTTAATCAATCAAAACATGACAAAACATTTGCAAAACAATTACGGGTCTTAAACTAGTAACCGAAAACAAAAACATGAGATGTAACCTATTGTTCACCTTTGCTTTGATGTTAAGGAGTTGAGATTTGATCTTAGATTAAGTTGATTTGGATTCTTCCTCTTGATTAGCTAATCTTCCCCTTGCTTCTTCTTAATGGTGGCCGACCTCTAGCTTTATTTTTAGTTTGTCAAATGAACGTGTAAAATGAAACGGTATGAAGGCTTAGGGTATATGAATATGGTTCACTCCTATTTTACCCTTATCTAATTCATTTTGTTTTTCCTTAGTTCATTAATTCGATTAGGCACGGCTACACCCTTATTATACAAATCTCAATTCCCTTAACCAATTAATCTTTTCATTATTCTACTTAATTTAGCTAATTAAATCTCCTGAATAATGTTATCAAAATTAAGGGTGTTACAGTCTCCCCTCCTTAAAGAATTTCGTCCTCGGAATTACGATAAGGCACTCATCAAAATCAATCAAAAAGGTAAAACATATCATGAAACAAGTCAGGGTACGAATCTCGAATCCCGCTCTCAGTTTCCCAAGTACAGTCTCTCTCATCGTCACTCCACTGGACTTTAACTAATCTGAATGTCTTGTTCTTTAGCCTCTTCTCATCTCTCGCGACTATACCAACTGGCTTTCTAACTATAGTCAGGTTCGGCTCCACTACTAAGACATCTAACGCGGTTGGTGCCATAGTAGTCTCTGGATCTCAAACACACTTTCTTAGATGAGAAACATGAAAAACATCGTGGACTCCTGCCAAACTACTCGGCAACTCTACTCTATACACGAGTTTCCCGATCCTCTCAACAATAGGAAACGGCCAAACGAATCTCGGTGCCAACTTCCCTGATTTCCCAAACCTGATCACACCTTTCATCGGTGACACTTTGATGAAAACCTAATCTCCAACTGAGAACTCCAAGTCTTTTCGTCTTCTATCGACATAACTCTTCTGCCTAAATTGAGCTTCCTTCATTCTAGCTCGAATTAACTCAATCTTTTCCGCGGCTTCTCTTATCAAATCCGGACCAAGAGCTAACCTATCCCCGGTCTCTAGCTAACAAACAGGAGATTTGCATGGCCTTCCATACAAAGCTTCAAATGGTGTCATCCCAATACTAGTATGATAACTGTTGTTATACGAAAACTCGACTAAGTGTAGATGGTCTTCCCATGATCCTCCAAAATCTAACACACAAGCTCGTAACAAATCTTCCAAGACTTTGTAAACTCTTTCTGTTTGTCCATCGGTCCGTGGATGGTGAGCAGTACTTATCTTGAGCTTGGTTCCTAAAATCTCCTGCAGACTATTCCAAAACTCACTAGTGAATAAGGAATCTCTATCGGTTACTATACTACTAGGAATTTCGTGCAGTCTAACTATGTTCTTCATGAACAATTTAGCCAAAACAGGTGCCGTCCTAATTGACTTAACTGGAATGAAATGGACACTCTTGGTCAACCTATCCACCATGACCCATATACTTTCATTTCCTCTGTTTGACCTTGGCAACCCGTCAATAAAATCCATAGAAATAGAATCTCATTTCTAAACTGGAACATCTAAAGGCTGAAGTAACCCACTTGGTTTCTGATGTTTGGCTTTTACCTGTTGGTAGTTCAAACACTACTTCACCCATAAGCCTACATCCTTCTTCATACCTTCCCAGAAGAAACTCCTCTTCATGTCCTGATACATCTTAGTTCCTCCTGGATGAATAGTGAACTTCGAACGATGGTATTCCTCCAAAACTTCCTTCCTAATGTCTCCCACATTCGGAGCACATAACCTACATGTCTTTCTTAACCACCCATTCTAGTCAAGACTGAAATCCTTCAAGTCATCGCTCTCCGTTCCATCCCTTAACTTCCTGATCCGTTTAACTAATACTGGATCATCCATCTGTTTATAAGCAATCTTTTCAATCATAACTGATCAAACTTCTAAACATGACAACATTACAGCTTATCCACTAGATCCAGCCTCAAATCTCCATTGTACTCTACATGTCATCAACGTTTCTAAATCCTTTCACTCAGCTAGCATTGCCAACACTGCATTCTGATGTTTCCTGCTAAGTGCATCTACAACCTTGTTGCCTTTTCCTGGTGTGTACTCAATATTGAAATCATAAGCGACAATAAACTGTAACCATCTCTACTGTCTCATGTTCAGCTCCTTCTGAGAGAACAAATACTTCAACGACTTATGATCCCTACAAAGTTCAAACCTGTGCAGTTAATGCCCCACTATTACCCCGCTATAACCCCGGTATATCTCATAGTGGACTTCTACCGCTATGATTTTTCCATATAGCCTTAAATATAGCTTTTTCGCTTTAAGCCCCGCTATTTCTGCTATATCCGTTATTCTCGCTATATTCTGCTATTTCCGCTATATCTTCTTTAAAAGAAATGAATTAAAAAATGTCATTTATACATTATAAAAATTATAAAATTAATTTATTTAAGTGAATTTTTAATATATTTTTAGAAATGAAAATACTCTAATATTCTACTAAATTCAATTATGGTATATAACAGTTTTACGTTTATATACAGTATATTCGCACATGTTTTCATTTAAATTTATTTATGTTTTAATTATAATTCAATTGAATGTTAATTTTTCATTTAATTACCATTTATATATTTGTAAAAACATTAAGTACTAGTTTTATATGCTATTCCAGAGTCATCCGCTATATCATCGTTGTTTCCCCGCTATGACTTTTTGCACCTTCGCCGCATTGAATCTGCCGAGCGCTTTAACTGCATAGGTTCAAACCTCTCTCCCAAAAGGTAATGTCTCCACACCTTCAATGCAAATATCACCGCAGCTAATTCCAAATCATGCGTTAGATATCTAACCTCATGCGGTCTAAGTTGTCGAGAAGCATAGGCAATCACTATACCTCTCTGCATTAACACGGCTCCTGACCCTATTCTACATGTATCTGTATAAACTACCAAATCTTGATTCCCTTCTGGAACAACTAATATAGGTGCATGGGTCAATAAGTATTTCAAGCTCTGTAATGCTTCCTCACACTTATCGGTCCACACAAACTTCACATCTTTTCGCGTTAGCTTGGTCATCGGTGGTGCTATCCGCGAAAAATCCTTTATGAACCTCCGATAATATCCAACCAATCCAAGAAAACTCTTTATCTCAGTCACTGTCTCGGGTCTCTTCCAGCTATTCACCGCCTCGATCTTAGCCGGATCTACTGACAACCCTCTCTCTAAGACTACATGACCAAGAAACTTCACTTCTTCCAGAAATGACACTTCGAAAATTTTGCTTTCAATTGGTGCTGCCTCAATGTCTCAAGCACCACTCTAAGATGAACTTCATGCTCCCTTTCATCCTTAGAGTATACCAAAACATCATCTATGAAAACTAACACAAACCTATCCAAGTGTTCTCGGAAAATTCGGTTCATCAAATCCACAAAGGATGCTGGTGCATTAGTCAATCCGAACCTCAACCGTCCGGCTTCTTAGCAAACACCGCGGTTGTTCCTCAAGGAGAACTACTAGGTCTAATAAAATTCTTGCCTTCCAAATCCACCAACCGCACCTTCAGCTCTCTCATCTCTGTAGGTGTCATCCTACTTGGCGGCCTACTCACTGGTTATGCTCCATGCACCAAATCTATTCAAAACTCAATGGCTCGTTCCGGTGGCAATCCTACCACTGGCTCAAAAACAACCACGAATTCTCTAACCATGAAAACTCAACTCAACTCATCTTCTACCTCTACAATACCCAACAAGCATTCACCTCACAACTAGGGATTTCTACGGTATATACAATTTGATCACTACAGTCTGGGTGTCTAAGCGATATTTTCCTATCATGGCAAAATATCCTAGCATCGTACTTACTTAACCAATTCATGCCCAAAATGATTCTGAACCCTACGAAATCAAACACATGCAAACTGCAAACAAAGGTATGACCTAACAAATCAAACTCTAGGTGGTCACACTTTATCCCAAGTGTCACATACCCTCCTATCAGATTTGCAATCCTTAAGGAAGTAACTAGGTACGAGGGTTCTAGGTTAAGCTTATCTACCAAACAATGAGATATGAAAGAATGCGATGCACTGGTATCAAACAGAACGCAGACATATCATGGATCAAATGCGTACCTCCCAACACTACTTTCCCTTTCTCCTGCACTGTTGGTCTTGAGGTAGTCGACTCCTATGCAAATACTTTGCCTTTCCCATCCTTTGCAGGCTCCTTGCACTGGTTCTTATAGTTACTAATCTGATCGCAGTTGAAACATCTAACTCCTTTCTTCTCAGCAGCCTTCTTTCCCTTGCCTGTCCGGCACTCATGAGCATAATGCCCCTTCTTATCACACTTATAGCAGATAACTTCTACCTTCCCCTTCTTCGCGGCTCCTCCCTTCTAAGCCTCTTGCTTATGGAAAACTTTCGCTTCGGACCCTGTCCCACTTGGACTTTCTTGGCCTAATTCTTCTTAAGAGAAGCAAGATCAATTTCCTCTTGCCTCAAAGCCATTTCAATTACAACATCACTGGGATTTTTGATATGAGGTAATGTTGCCTTAGCCAACTCTGGCTTCAACTCCCTAATGAACTTCTCGTTCCTATTCGTCAAAGTATCTACAGTGGCATATCCATACCTAGTCAACTCCTCAAACCTTCTAGTATACTCTAACACTGTCATGTCTCCCTGCTCCAATTTAGCAAACTTCCTGAACCAAGCAGACTTCCCAACCTCAGGCATAAACCTCTCTTCAAATCTTCTCCTGAACATAGCCCAAATCATATTCTCTTCATTCACTCCAACTGTCAAACTATTCCACCAGAACAAAGCTGCTCCCTGAAGTTGTCTCGATGCAAGCCTCCTCTTCTGCTCATCATTGGGCCATAAGTCTGCAAAAATCCTCTCACAATGCAGCAACTAGTTCTCGACCTCAATAGCATCTTCCGTTCTGGTAAATGGCTTCCCTCCAAGCCTAACATAATCTCTGCTCAAGGTAGCATAATTATTGACCACCGGAGCTTCCTGAACTCCTACTCTAGTATTTCCTCCAACCACTCTAGCAGCAATTCCAGCTTGCATAATGTTTATGAAAAACTGGTACATAGCTTCCAATCCACTTGCAGGACCCCAGCACCAACATTTCCAGCTTGTGCCTAACTTGGGTTTCTCCTAGTATTTGGTCTGGCATTTCCATTTGTGGTGGTGCTTCCCCTCCAAGGTTAACTCTTCCACTTCTAGCATCCATATCTGTATTCAAGCCTCGTGAGATACAGAAGAATAGCCTAAGAGATATAGGAGAATAGAGATATAGCGTATACTTATATATAGCAAATACAAGTACGTTACTATAGCGTTATCCTATACCCCGATCTTATCTCTAATTCCTTAGGATTATGTTTTCAAAAATTATTTTAGTTTAAAGTTTTTCATAAACCTATGCTCTGATACCAAATTGTAACATCCCTTATCTTGAGGGAAAAAGCTAAACGCTACATATGCTGCAGTCATCTATAGTATTAACTTCTAGTGATAAAATATGGTAATGTCAATGGTACACATGAATATGAAATAAAATCATCATAGATTAAAACAAATTTTCTGATTACATTTCAAAACAATACTTCATATTCAGGTTACATAATCCCATAACGCTTCCCAGGTTCAGATTAAATATAATTATTACAAAATACGCCAAGAGCGACATATGAAGATGCCCCCTTGGATGATCAGAGAACTAATGGACTAACTATCTCAGTACAACACACCGTAATTTGAAACAAAATAACAACAACTCCTAAATAACTATCCGTCAGCCTCCTGCACGTCTCAGGTAGCTTTATTCGTCAACCTACTATAACCTAAAAAACCCAAATTCTCAATCTATTCAAATCAATTTTGAGCACCCGAGAGTTTAATGGGAAAACATAAACTTCGAGTCAGACATAAGCTTGGTGTGAATAATACAATACATCTCGGTTATCTGATATTAAGTGAGACCATGCCGCTTAGTGATACGGGTTTCCCCTCACTAATATCCCTTTAAAACATATTTTTTGCAAATCATATTCCTACAACCAAACTGGTTAGTCAACTGATTATATCAATAATAGCAAATATCATATATACTTAAAACGGGTAATAACTGGACCAGTTGTCCGGAAAACTGTAGTTTTGTTTGGCTAACTACTAGCCTTTGGCTGACTCGGGCCTATCAAACAAATATCAAATGGTCTAACACCCGTTAGACAAGTCACTGGACGGTCTGTCCTTAACATACTTCTTCGAGGGTCAACCGACCCTAATGGTTTTGCGGGCTCACCAATAACCTATCTTTGTACATATATACATATTCCTTTCTGTTGTAACCATCATTTAAGCCTTACCTGTGACTAAGTCCTACACACTGTAATTTTGGACTAAATTAGCTAGGGGCTATAGCTAATGAGTAGGGTGCAACCCTACACTAGTCTAATCTGGTCTTCTAATTTGAGTCATTTTCTTAGGGTTAACTACCCTTTAAAAATTTCCTTAAAAAACTTTTCAAAATGATTTAAACTTTTGAATCATACTTATACACGGAAAATACATTCTTTGCTTTACTCTAAGCTATTTGCCATGTTATATATACTTTACCCAAATTAATGTTGATGTGATATAATGAGGATTACCTATCCCTCCAAAATAAGTTAAAACCCTTTTTAACATAAAACACTTAGGTTATATTGCCCAGGTAGATTATTCGAAACCTTTGTTTAAAATCTTTAAACAACCTATTCGAAACCATTGAAAGTATCCCTTTTGTAACCATTGAAAGTACCCCTTTCGATATAAGTAAACTACTTTACTTTATAACATTGTACCTAAAGGCCAAACATACCTTTCGAAACCATTGAAAACATCTTCTTCGAAAGCTTTATAAACCTTAGACATACTCTTTTCAAAACATCAAACTTACCTTTCGAAAGCAATCGAAAACCTTCCATTTAAAATGCTTTAAGTACCTTTCGAAACCGTTAGGGAACATCCCCTCTGAAACCATAGTTTAAACCTTTCGAAAATAGTGGAAAACCTCCTCTTCGAAACCTATATCGGTTACCTTTCGAAAGCTTTAAAGTATACTACTTAAAACAAACCTTTCGAAAGCATTGGGTTCAAGTAAAAGCTTGTGGAAAACTTTTCAAAACCTTTGGAAACCATTCCTTTCGAAACCTTTGGGTTTAACTTTAAATTTCAAAAAGGGTCATAAACAACCAAGTCAAAAGCAACTCTTTCGAAAGCAATTCCTAAGTAAAAGAAGTGGATGGTGTCAAAACCTATCCCTTCGAAAGCATTGGAGAAGCGGCTAGGTTTTAAAAATAAGGTAACCCTTTCGAAACCGATCTGGGTCGAAAGGTAAAATGGCGGAAGTTAGGGATTTCGACCCCTTTGAAGCATTTACCTAAAACAAAAGGCGTAACCCCTTTCGAAACCATTTCTTTAAAAAAAATTGATCCTGTCGGAAGCCAACCAAGTCGAAAGCAAAGCAGGCGCATTTCCATTTAAAAGCAAAGTAGCGCTTCGACCTTATCAGAACCTCTTGTTTTGATTGCATATCTTCCGCCTATATCCAATTCGCTGTGCACCAAGTCTTTGATGCCTTGCGCATTGTTTTCGATGGTGATGGAGACGGAGGAACACTATCAAAAGCTAGGTGTCGAAAGTGGTGAAACATGTAAAAAGCATGTTTAAACTGATTTTTAACCTTTTTAAGTAATCTTTTCAACTAACCTGCATTGTTTGTCAAAATATTATTGGTTGCTAATTTTCATTTCCAAAAGTACTACCGAAATTTCAAAATTAAACTAATTAAATTATTTACAAAATGCCCCTTCTCCATTTATAAATATATAAAACTTTTAAGTCCCATACCTTAAATAATTTTATATATCTATTAAAATACTTAGGAAAATTCTATAAAAATTCACATAAAGGAACCTCCCGTTGGTCGAAGTATACTGGACCTCCCTGGAAGTCGATTCAATCCAACTCCAACCGACCGACTGGAGAGATATTTAGTCATGAAAGGTAGAAATAAGAAAGAGATTCTTTAAATCTCTTTTAATATGTTTTCTAGCATATTTAAATTTCAGACCCAAAACACATATATAATTGCCTAAATTAATTTTAAACCCAAATAACCTTTTTCTTCACTAGAAAATTAAGGCATACATCCATTTGTATTCTATTAGCATTAGTTGCTCATTATGATATGGAACTTGAGCAACTAGATGTCAAAACTGCATTCATGCATGGAAATCTGGACGAGGACATTTATTTGAAGCAACCGGAGGGGTTCATTGATAGTAGCATGCCAAATTATTTTTGTAAACTTAAAAAAAATCTATATATGGATTGAAGCAGTCTCCTGGACTATGGTATATGAGATTTGATAAGTTTTTGCTTTCACAGGGATATCCTAGAAGCTTCAAAGTCCAATGTGTTTATTTTAGGAGGTGTGATGGAGATATGATACATCTTTTATTGTATGTTGATGATATGTTGATTGCATCTCGGAGTATGGTCAGAATTACGGATTTGAAAGCGGAGCTCAGTTAGAAGTTTGATATGAAGGATATGGGAAAAGTGCAAAGAATTTTGGGAATGGTGATATTCAGAGATAGAAAGCGGAGAGAGTTGAGACTTACTCGGGCATACTACATCGAGAATGTCCTCTAGATTTGGTATAGAGAAAGCTAAACTGGTTGGCGTTCCATTAGACTCTCATTTCAAGTTTTCAAAAGACTTATCTCCTACATCATATGAAGGCAAGAGGTATATGGATGATATACCTTATTCTAGTGCTATTGGTAGTCTCATGTATGATATGGTGTGCACGAGACCATATTTGTTTCATGCAGTGGGTTTTGTGAGTCGATATATGTCTAACCCCAGTAAAGAGCATTAGCAAGCAGTGAAGTGGATACACATATATCTTCGTGGCACTTCATCAATTGGCTTGTTATATGGTGGAGTAGGTGGCGATATCTCTCTTAGAGGTTACTATGATTCAGATTAGGTTAGGGATAGAGATGCATGGAAGTTGGTGTCGGGCTACGTTTTTACACTTGGCATAGGTTCGACTTTGTGGAGATCAAATTGCAGTCTATAGTAGCTTTGTCGACTACCGAGGCAGAGCTGATATCGATTATGGAAGCGACTAAGGAAGAATTTTATTTACTTTAGCTATTGGATGATTTTTCTATGGTGCAACGGACGGTAGAGCTATATTAAGACAGTCAGAGTGTGATTCATCTTGTAGAGAATCAAGCTTATAGTTCTCGGACAAAGAACATTAATGTTAGAGGATTCTTTCTTATGCTTGAGGAAGAACGAAGCAAGATCAAGTTGGCGAGGGTGAGTACTATGGATAATCCATTAGGTATGATGAAAAAATCACTTCCTAAGAACAAGTTTGAGCATTGCTCAAACTTGATTGGTTTGATTTCAACTACTTGAGTGCCATGGGGCACTGACCCAACAACTAATTTTGTTGATTGATGATTATATTTAAATTGAGGCGGAGTGTTAAATTTTTACGATTTAGATCTATTCCAAATTTATAAGGAAGTAGATATTATTTGATTCCCGTAATCAATAAAATATGGAAAACAAATTGGAAAGATAATTGATTAATATCAGAAGAGATAGTAATTGATTTGAGAAATTAATTAAATAAGGATATATGTGGAAACAAACACAAATATGCTAAATTTGTGTTGAAATCCAATCAAGCAAATCCGCAAACATTTCATCCTTACCTCCAAGATAGTCTTCATCCTTGCACTTATAAATATGAAGACATTTGCTCATCCTTTCACCACAATAACCAACGAGAGTGTTCTCCACCGAAATATCCTCAATAAGATCTCTATTTCTATAATTTTTAGGGTGAGTGAAATGTATTGAGTGATTCATACTCTTATCACATTATACTCTCTCTCAAAGTGAAGAAATAATAAAGGGTTGTTGGGTCTCCATGGACGTATTTTGGGTTTAGGCTACTTACGACTAAAATCTACCTAAAAACCGTCAAACTTAAAACTGCAATATCTCTTATATTGCTTGGCCATAAATCTTTTATGACTACTCCACAGAAAGAAAAACCATCATATCTTTCATTTGGATGTAGTTTCAAGACCCAGTTCGTCTTATATCAAAGTTTATAGTCATTACAAGTTTTCAGGGTCAAACCATCCATAATTAATTCCAACGGTCAAATTTGTCAGAAAAGGTACTAACCGAATGTTTAGTCCAATCTAAAGTCATTTGTTATGAAAATAATTTTTTTACAATCCCCCGATACGTTAAAATGTATAAAGAACGTGGGACATTACAATAAAGGTTAGAACTTGGATTTTGCCTAGATCTATAAGCAACTAAACTTGTAGTTGATATTGAACTATCACTAAGTTCATATAGGTTTTAGTATTTAGAATTTTTAAATATTATATATGACCAAGTTCATACTAAGGAGTCAACACAACAATGTTGTTAGCTATTTTTCAAGTTCAAATTGTTTAAACTAATTTATATTATAAATTTAATTAAAAAATTAATATGAATATTGTATTAAATTTTATGGCATTGATGTGTTTATTTAAGGTCTTTAAATTAATTAAAATAATATATAATTATTAGAAATTAATTTAGTCAAATATATAAGCTTAACTGATATAGTGTGTTAGTTAGGCCCAACATCATAGAATGGCCATGAAGGGCAGGGGAAACATAAAAAGGTTAGGAGGTTTAAGTGAGTCTTTTGGCCTAGACTAGATCCAGATTGAGGAAAATTTGGTGATATTTGATATTTCTAACGCCCATAAATAGCCCAACCTTCTCTCATTCACTACACAAAAAAATAACCCTAGCCTTAATTAAAAACTTGATGAAGCCTTAAAGTTGGGATTTACACATTAAGCTTGAAGGAGAAAGGAACTACAATCTGAGGAGGCAGAGCTAATATCACAATGTGTCAACAATCAACATATCTAAGGTAAATAATTTTCTAAATAATTTATGTATACACATGCAGAGAGATGATTTCATCCATAAATATAAAGAAACGAATTTCAGTTATTATATATACCTACAAATATATTAATATATACATAATATATATATATCATATTAAGAAATTGTTTTGTGGTTCGCCCATAGCTTAATCTATATATATATATATATTTCATATAAATATAATTTTAAAACCATATATGTGTGTATGTATACACACATACACTCATGGCTTTAATAACTTTTTCGACCTTTGACTATGATATAAACATATATGGATATTTTTAAAACAGCTTAAATTTTAAATGTCATATATATGCTTATGTGCATGAACGCGCGTGTGTATCTCCATGTGCTACTTCCTTGTCATCTAACTTGTTTTCCATCTTATCCTCATCTGATGTAGATGTGTCTGTTATTGATCAAGAACATATTGAGTTCTGTGATGACGATGTCAATCTCTTAGTTGATGATATCCGTATATCATCTAAACAAGATCACTATGTTGCAGGCCTTAATAAGTGTTGGATGTTTTTCATAAAATTGTCTGAATTGGTTGCCACTACAAAGGGAGGGTCTAGGGTGGTGGCAACCCCCTTAGGTGGGGGTGCGGGGGCAATTTATGATGCTTCTAAAAGGGTTCATGAAGAATTAAAGGAGCCAACTTTGATTATAGAGCCCTGCAAAAGTAAGAGACAAAGAGTCGAGAAAAACTTTGGTCCTGATTTTCTTACCTACTTGGTAAAAGGTGATTTAAATAAAATAACACACTTGACTAAATTAAGTCTTAGTGGCAAAGGTGATCCACTAATGTATAAGAAAATTGTAACCTATCGTGATGTAATCTTTTGGAAAGATGCAATTAACGATGAGATGAACTCTATCATATCAAATCAGACTTGGACATTAGTAGCTTACCCCAATGTTAAAATCAACAGGTAGCAAACAAATCTTAAAATGGAAATTGAATGTTGAAGACTCTATTAACAAATACAAAGCAAGACTAGTTGCTAAAGGTTATAAGCAACGTCATGGCGTCGATAGTTTTGATACATATGCTCCTTTTGCTAGAATACCTTATATATGTTTACTGTTATCACTTGCTTTGATCCACAATTAGTTTTCCATGAAATGGATGTAAAAATAGCATTCCTAAATGGTGGTCTAGAAGAGGAAGTGTATATGGAACAACCCGAAAGATTTGTTTGCCCGAACAAGAGAAGAAAGTTTGTAAACTTATCAAATCTTTTGGGCTAAAACTAACTCAATGCAATGGCATAAGAAGTTTAACAAAGTCATGTTGACAAATGGGTTCAAAGTAAATGAAGATAAACATATGTACTCTACATACAAAAATGAAAAGTGTATTCTTATTTGTTTGCATATTTGGTTCAGACATTGAATGTGGGGAAGAAACTAAGAAATTTATTGAATCCAATTTTTATATATGAAGGATTTATGAAAGCAAATGTGATTTTAGGGATCAAAATTGTGAGAAAAGAGAGATCAATATTATTAGCACAATCTTCCTATATTGCAAACATTCTTCAAAGATACGACTACATAGATCATAAAATTGCGAAAACTCATGTTGATCCAAGTATTAAGATGACGAAAAATACTAGTAGATATTGTGACCAGTTAAAATATGCTAGTATGATTGGTGGTCTTATGTATGTCATGCATTACACAATACCAGACATAGCATATTCTAAAGAAATGCATGTCAATTTACAAGTAATCTACGAAGAGAACGTTGGAATGTAGTTTTAAGTGTTCTTAGATACTTGATGTCGGCCATGAAATATGGTTTACATTTCCAAGGAGATCCAGCGATACTTGAAGGTTATAGTGATGCAAGTTGGAATAACATAAAGTCTAACTCTATATCAACTTATGGATGGATTTTTACAATGGGCAGTATCACTATTCATAGAGTTCCAAGAAAATAACATGCATATTTGATTCAACTATGTTGGCAGGATTTATAGCACCAGCAAATGTTGTAAAGAGGCTAAATGGTTAAGAGACGATTGATAGATGTAACGATTTGAATGAAAAATACTCCAACAATTATGGTACATTTTAATAGCTAAGCTACCTTGTACAAAGTAGCACAAAAGAATTATGATGGTAGGCAAAGACATCGGCCTTAGACATTAGTTCCTTAGAGGTTTACTTAAAACATGAGTAATTACAGTTGACTTTGTAGAATCAAAGAACAACTTAGCAGATCCTTTGACAAAAGGATTTGAAAGTCTATAGGATCTAATGTAATATGAATTAATTCTGACTACGGATACATACATACACACATATATGTAGATAAATGGGTAAGTAAAGTAAAATACGATCACACCAGGATTTTTATACCAGTTCGGATCTCTAATCCTACGTCCAATCTCTAAGCTCTACTTAGGAATTTCACTAGCAACAATCCTCACTTCAACCGGTGGAATAGGTTTATAACTGCCCAAACACCCGAATAGTTTTTCACAGTACTCCAAAGTAATAGCTTTGCTTTTTGACTTCAACATGTTCTCAACAATCCAAATACATCACATTTGAGTAAATATTTCTTATAATATCATTTGATGATTTGTGAATTGAATGTACATAGATATACGAAGCATAGAATGGTTTAAAATTACTTTTTATTTCGAGAAAGTAATTGCAAGAATAAGAAATTTATAGCAAGAAGAATTGATCCTTCAACAAGTAGATCTAGTCTATATTTATAACATTGAAAAGTTATGTTGAAGGATTATGATCATTCAAGGAATCGAATCCTTTAATCAATAAATGCAACTTTTCAAAAATAGATGTCCATTCAAAATATAGTCGTTTATACTATCTCAGATGTCTGACAACTGCGGTAAGCCATCTGAATTTATTCTAAAAAACATATTAAAACAGAGTTGGACGTCTGAATAATGGGGGTAAGATGTCTAAACATAAACCAGAGAAGAAAACATTCATATTTAGTCTAGTTCAAACGTCTAGGCTTTGGATTCAGACGTTTGGGATTTTTTATATATAAAATGTTAGGATTGGGTTTAGACGTCCGTTTAGTTCGATCAGATATCTGATACCCTTATTAAACGTCTGGTCGAACCAATCAGATGTTTGAATAACTTCGAGAAATAAAAAATTTATCGAATCAGACGTTTGAAAGAATAGTTCAAACATCGGACTTTTTACGGGATCTTATCACTAAAGTTTATAAGCTATTTTTAATTTATTCAAACGTCTGAGAAATTTACTCAAACGTCTAACTTTGGAATTTTATAACTATAGTATAAATATTCAAACTTCTGATAAAATGACCGAGACGTTTGACTTATGATGATTTCCAAAGGTAATTTTGAGTTTGGAAAAAATTATTTCGATCATTTATAAAAGATTTCAAACTATGTATAAATCATCAAAGGGTATTGTACAATATTTTCTAGACTTACTACGACGATGATTCTTGATAGTTGATCTTCAATGCCTTATTCACAACAGCTAGTCATTTTTTTGTTTCGAATTATCATACAAATAATATATTTGTACAATATCTATAGGAACATATAGTTTTGTCATTAAAACTCAAAAGGATAGGATTCAACATTCTCCCTTTTTTAAGAATACAACTATATCATTATTTATGATATGCAATGCTCTCCATATTATTGTGCCCCGTATTTTTCTTCCCTTTTGTCATTGTCAAAAATATCAAAAAGCCACAAGTATGGGATAGTAACTTAACACAATTTACACACAAAATAACATTGAAGCACCATAATAATATGTTTCATATAACATGCCACATGATGACACAAAGTGTTCCAAACAAAATGATCATAATATTCCACTTAAGTACAATAATCACGAAAACATTTTGTTCATCAAACACAATAAACACTGAAACAAAATAAACATAACTAAATCGCTAAATCACAACCATGTTGTACTTTAAGAAAAACAAAAATCCATGCATACTTCCAACAAGCAAACCTTACACAAACAAATATAAAAACAATATTGAATATAAAGTTATAGATAATGAAGTTCATAAATTTCAAGTAGTTTTTATTACCTTTACCCAATACCAGGGACATATCCACATTCAACCTGAGGAGGTCACGTGACCCTACTAGGAAATCATTAAAATAAATTTGGAAAAAAAATCCATGTTGTTATCGCTAAAGACAAACACTCAGGCAAAACTCATCTTAGTGTCTCCATCTCTCCCTCTCTCTCTCTATGGCTACATCTTTCTTCGCGATGCACTGGATACATATTTCTTCTCAATGCACTAGATGAGTTGAAAATTTTAATGAGATATGAGTTGGTTGTTTAATGAATTTAGGTTGTTTCAATTCGAAGAAGTTTGATAATGCTAGGATTGTTTTAGTTTGATGAGTTTGGATTCTATCAAGTTGTCATCCCAATTTAAGAAATTCTAGTTTGTTGCAACATGGTTGAATACAATTTATTGATGCTTAAGTTTGAAGAAGTTTGAAGTTCAATTTCAATTTTTATCTTTGAATAACATGGTTCAAAACCAATTCAAACATTTAGTAATTTTGAAACTGAAATTGATTTTGATATGAACTCGAAATGATTTAAACATGATTTTCTTGACAACATTATTATATGAGCCGTTTTATAATTTTTGGCATAACTAAAACAAAAATCTTAACATACCTCAAAAACCTAAATATTTTCTAATTATGACCTTGTCAACTAAAAATCCTGGCTATGCCACTGCCCAATACCACTTAATGTTGCCCAGATTCCTCTTCCTCCTTATCTCCACTTTCAATTTCGTACTCGCTCTCATCATCTCCTTCCTTCGAATGTTTGTACCAATTAAGAAGATTGTCTGGCATCATGAGGTTAAGGTGGAGGAGGCAAGGGATTATAGGTGATGGAGAGCGAGATTTCCTTGAATGCTTTTCCCATAGTTTTCTTGAAAAGTAATTATTCCCTAGAGTTTCTTTTCAATATTTTTCATTCCAGAGCTACTTCTAGAAAGCCGTTTCTCCAAAAAAAATTGATTTTGAGATAAAAGAATTTATGTTCTATGGATTATTTTCAACAATTGCATTGTGTTATCATTTCAATTTGCATTGATTAATTTTTATATTATCAAATTTTTCATTATGCCTAATCAGGTATCATCAACGGTAATAGCTTCTTTAATTTTCTTTCCATTAGCAGCATAATCGTTTTATTCTTCCGATGTGGAAGAAAGAAAGAAGTTATTCAGATAGGGGATGAAGATCATTGTTTAAAAGCCATATAAATTTTCAAACAATATGTTGATTAAAATTGAATTGCCTGACCCTAAATCGGATTTTGACATTTGTTAAAAATAGAAAGTTTACCATAAATTTTATGATGTCAATTTAAATTGAATAAAAGCTGTTATTGAATAACTTAGTTAAATTTAGGTTTTTATTTAAATTATTTCATTTTGTGGACATATTCCTAACTTTTGTCGTAAATTTATAAAAATATTTTCAACAAGTGGCTTAGTGAAAATATCAACAATTTAATTTTCTAAATTAATAAATTGAAGCGAAATTGTACCTTTTTCTACATTATCGCGTAAGAAGTGACGTCGGATATCAATATGTTTTGTTTATGAATGATTTATAGGATTTTTTGATAAGTTAATGGCGCTTGTATTATCACAGTATATTGGTGAATATTTTGGAAAAACACTGTAATCTAAAAGCATTTGTTGCATATAAATGACTCATTCACATGTCAAAGCCGCAGAAATATATTTTGCTTCACACGTTAAGAGTGAAACACAATTTTTCTTTTTACTAAACCATGATACAAGAGATTGATCAATAAAGTAACATGCGCCACTTATATTTTTTCTACCCGTTTTGCATCCTCCGAAGTTTGCATCACTATATGATACGAGTTTCAAAGGGACACTCATTCTAATAAAAAAATCCATAATCTTTGGTATTGGTTAAGTAACGCAAAATTTGCTCTACGGCTCGTAAATGCGATTATCTAATATTTGCTTGAAATCTTATAAACAAACAAATGATCATCATTAGATCGAGTTGACTTGCCATTAAATATAATAAAGAACCGATCATACTTCTACAAAGTTTTTGCTCTACTTCTTTACTATTTTCATCCTTTTCTAGATGAAGACTAGTGCTCAAGGAGTTGGAAGTTTCCATTCCAAAACCTTCTAACAAATCATTACAATATTTTTCTTGATAGATAAAAATTCCAGTATTTAGTTTGTAAATCGAGAAATGAATTAGTTCATCTATATATGATGTTTCAAATACCTTTTTCATTATATTTTAAATTTTATTACATAATATTTCATTTGTAGAACTAAAAATAATATCATCAGCATATATTTGAACTATTAGTATATCATTATCTTGCCTTTTAATGAATAATGTAGAATCAACTTTGGGAATCTTAAAATTTGATTCTAAAAGATAAATTTTTGGTCGATCATACCAAGCACATGGTGTTTGCTTTAGGTCGTAAAGAAAATTTTTAAGTTTAAAACATAATTTAAAAAAAAATTCATGTTCGAATAAGGGTGTTTGTTTAACAAAAATGTTTTCTTTTAGAAATCCATTTAAAATGCACTTTTAACATCCATTTATAAAAGTTTTAAATTGTGGGGACAAGCAAAGGCGAGTAAAATTCTAATGGCTTCTAATCTAGTGAAAGAGGCAAATGTTTCTTCATAATCTATACCTCTTCTTTATTATACCCCTAAGCTTCCGGTCTTACTTTATTTCTTGCTATGTCACCATTTTCATCTACTTTATTTTTAAAGTCCCATTTTGTACCCATATGGTTTGATCGTTTGGTCTTGGAACCAATTCCCAAACATCATTCCATTCAAATTGATTTAGTTCTTCTTACATAGCCAAAATCCAAAAATCATCTTTAGATGTTTCTTTAATTTTTTTGTTCAATATTAGAGATAAATACAACGTGTCCCATTTGTTTTAGTTGATTTCTAGTTCTTACATTAGTATTAACTTTACTAGTTACATTGTCGAGTGGATAATCTTTTAAAATACATAATGGTGTTTTTAAAGTATTGTTTACATTTTCATTTTGAGGGGGATTTTCAACAATTGTAGGTTGATTTATTAAAATATTTTCATCTTCATCATTATTTATTTGAAGTTTTCATCAAAAGATATGTGCAAAATTTTTTCTATAGTATTTGATTTTTTTATTAAAGACTCTATATGCTTTACTTTCTTCGAATATCTGACAAATATACCTTCATCAGCTTTCAGATCGAATTTTTGTAGATTTTCCTTTGTATTTCACACAAAGCATTTTGAACCAAAAATTTTGGAATATAAAACATTTGGTTTTCTACCATTAAATAGTCATATTGTGTATGTTCTGTTAATGGTCTTACAGAAACACGATTTAGGACATAATAAGCAGTGGCTATAGATTTTGTCAAAAAATTCTTTAGAAGTTGACTGCTACTTAAAAATATTCTTGCACATTCTTGTTATGTTCGATTTTTTCATTCTATAACACCGTTTTGTCGAGATGTTCAAGGAAAGGAAAACTTATGGCTTATACTTTTATTATTGCAAAAATTATTAAAAAATTCATTATCAAATTCTCCATTATGGCCACTTCTAGTATTTTTAACTTTTGAATTCTTTAAGTTTAGAATTCTTTTTGCAAAAATTTTGAAAACATCAAAAGTATCGCTTTTATGTTTAAAAATAATCTAGAGAAATTGTCTACAATGACAAATATATATTAATTATGGATAAGAGACCCGACTTGAGCCGATCTAAAAAGATCTACATTGAGTACTCCTAAAGGTTGAAGGGTAGAAATAATTTTCTTCGATTTAAAAGAAAATTTTGTCAATTTTCCTAATTGACATGCATCACATAAATTATTAAACTTGAAATTCATTTTAGGTAAACCTTTTACCAATTATTTCTAGAAAGTATATTAATTATTTATAGTTTATGTGACAAAATTTATTGTGCCAATGGATCATGATCATTTGCTAGGAGACACATACGATTATATGTTAATATCTCAATTATTAGTTTTGATGACAACAACCATATAAAATATAGACATTGATGTTTTGCCAAGTTATATAGTATATAGTGCAGAATATTACACAGGTGCTGAATTAAAGATTGTATAGTATAAAGACTTAAGATAAAGATCCGAAGACTCACGAGTTCAATGACAAGGATATGAAGAGCTCAAGATTATTATTTAGTGTTTAGATTCATTAGAATATATTGTTAAAGTCTTGATAGAAATTTCTGATCTTTATCTCCAATTTCTGATCTTTGATATTTTAAACAAAAATAAATTATTTTTATTTCAAAATATATATTTTTAAATATTTCAAATAAAAAATTTAAGAGTTAAAAAATATTACTATGTTCAAATCATTTTTACAAAGTATAGGATTTTCAAAATAATTTAAAAAGAAAAACATTTTCAAAATTCACTAGCATATGTCGACATACATATTTTCACATGTCGACATATGGACCGTTAGTTTGTTTTCCAAATTTTGAATAGAGGTCTCTTTTGGACACAACCCTCCATGAATGGATACATATGTTCAATAACTATATAAAAAGGAGTGCAAATGAATTTTTAATCAAATTATAACTTACTATCTTCTCACTCCTTACTCTCTTGAAAATTCTCTTGAAAAATATACTATATACTCTTCAAAGTCATATAGAATCAATTCATACTCTGTTGTATTAAATCACTACTACTTACTTATTTATTGTTTTGTGAGAATCTCTCTCACATTTCAAAGATCAAAGTACTATCAAAATGGCTATATGATCCATTGTATTCAAAGTACAACTATTTTTCTTTAGAAAATCATCAGCTCTACTCTTATTTGTGTGGGTGTGTTAGTAGACCGTTCAAATCAAGTGAATGTGCTTACTAGCTCAGTAATCTAATGGATGATCTTATTGCCTGGTCAAATCAAAAGAGTTTTCCTCGGACTCGTGATACAGGAGGGTGTGTCTCGTAGCCTTAAATTTGAGATTGTACTCTGGTTTATCTAACAGGTTTAAAGATTGGTGATTGGAAAGAAATGTGTACAATCAATTGTAGGAGACTAGAAGTATGATTGGTTAACCCGAACCATTATAAAATTCATGGTGTCTTCTCTCTTACTTTACTTTATTGCTTTTATATTTTCTATGATTGCATCTGTGACTGATTGTTAGTATAAATTTGTGTTGTTAATATATGATTTGATATTAATCTTGAAAGAATTTTAAAAAAGATTTACATAAGTTAGAAAACACTATGCACCTCTCTCTAATGTTAAATTAGCTTTAAGATCCATTATTCCGTAACCCACGTTATTATTATTAATTTTCATATATAAAACATAGATATTTATTTTTTTATACTTTCAAAAATTAAATTTTTGTTTTGATCAAAAATGTTACATTTATCTTTTCCAAAGGAAATAGTAAATCCTTCATCACAAAGTTGACTTATGATAGGTAAATTATGTTTTAAATTTTTTACTAGTAGGACATTCATGATTAAAGGAGAGTTAGAATTATCCTTGTTGTTGACGCCCCCATGTCAATGACATGTCCTTTAGAGTTATCTTCAAAGGTGACGGTGCCTCCATCCTTATATTTGACATTTATAAGCATGTCTTCATTCCCTATCATATGTTCGTAAATTTGCTATAAAGAATTCATCTTTCCTTTTCTTGTCGGGTACCAAAAAAATAAGATTTCAAATTGGTATCCAGTTCCTACACTAGGGTCTCAAGAGTTAGATCTTAAGAAACCATACTCAAGAGGGTTTGGTATTCCCTTTAAAAATAAAATTATTATTATTATGGATATTGTTTAAGAAATCATTTATATATTTATTTTAACATTGCTATCATTAGCCATTGGTACCCATATTTAATTGCAGTCACATTTTTTTTACTATAGGTTTTTCAAAATAACATTATTCCCTATTTTAAATTTAGTATCAAAGTGCTATACTTAGAAGGTTTCTTTTTAATGCCAATGAAGCCTAATCTCTTTTTTATTTGTTGAAGGTTTTGAAATCTTTATAATTCTTGACAAATTTTCTCTTCCTTTGTTAAAATTGGAAACATCTGTAGAAAGTTTTTCGAAATTATTTTTTGGATTTTTAATTCCATTACTAAAATTATCTATTGTAAAACTTAAAAATCACAATTTTCGTTGGCTAACTTTACATTTGTCATCTATATAAGTCTGAAGTTCACTTTTCAAAATAGTGATTTGAGAAGTCAAATTTGCACAAGAATCTTGAAATTTTTGTGGTTCTTCTAAAATATTTTTTCATCCTTAAGCATTTCAATTTCTAATTCAGCTCTATTCAATTTTCCAATAGTTTCATTATTGATCTTTTTACTAGCTTTCTATTTATCAAGTGTCCAAGATTATTTCAAATAAATCATCATAAGGGATTTCAGAACTTACATCATCACTTGTAGCCATGAAATATACATTAGCTTGCTCTGAATCGCTTTTACTTTTTGATAAAGAAGATGAGTCTGAATCATCCCAAGTTACTTGGAAAGCCTACTTCTTCTTTCAAAATTGTTTGTCATTTTTTCTTTTGAAGCTTTTCTTTTCTTTTTGATGATTTGGGCGATCACTTTTGATATGACCAGTTTTATTGCATTAATAACATTTTAAGAAGGATGGGTTGTTGCTACCTTTTCCACATAGTTTGTTCTTTCTATACTTTAAAAACATTTTAAAGCTTTTGGCAAGGAATACAAAGTCATCTTCCTAAACGTTAGAGTCATCTTGTAACGACCTGTTATTTCGAACCATTCAAATCGACAATCATCTACACATGTCAGGCTTGAATTGCTCAAAACAACAGAATGTTAATTTATATTTGGCAAAACTTAGCATATACAGTATATAAATCAATCACAGAATCACAAGCACAGAGTAATACAACAATAAGTAGCAGAATAAATAAATAGTAGTGTATGAAGCTACCATAGAACATCAGAGTCTGAAACAAATACAACAGAAAATCCAAAGTATACAAAAGTCACTAATACAAAAGCAACTGAAAAGTCTGAACATAAATAACTGGAAATAACTGAGATAACTACAAAGCTGAATAGATAAAGATAGATCCCCAAGCAAGGCTCCAAGCTCTAAAGGTGAGTCTCAAATGCTGTGACACTCAGTCTGACCGGAGCATAAAGCAAAACACAAAATACTCGAGTCAGGATTAACATTCTTATGCAAGTAAATCAAATCAAGTGAAATGTCCAAGTGAAATGCAATATAACTTAAAGGATGTTTGGGATTCCATCCTTTAAGGATCCGTTAAACCATCTACATACATAGTACAATACGCCACATAGATAATGTCTACAGTAAAATAAAATATTAAAATACCGTTAAGGCGTTACCCATATCCCCCTTAATGTATTTTTATATACTCCCATAGTCTATGCAGATACTGTAAGCTCCACCAAACCGGTGGGATACTCAGTGAGAACTCCATGGGTACGGTACAAACCAAACTCGTAGTGGGCGCGATAAGGCATGTGACAAGGCACGCGAGGCAATGCATAGGGTAGGATACTACCGTTATGCGGATCCTGTAACGACTCGGGTTTTGCGCGATCGAAAATCAACATCCGTACTTCACATTGTACTAGAATGCCGCAGATTTGACCGTTCAAATCCAATTCGTCGGAGCTATAACAACATTAAGTATAACAACACAGCGGAAGAAAAAGAATAATACATTGATATACAATATCTGATACAATAGAGTGATACAACAGATACCAATATACATCAGAGATATGATACAAGAAATAGCAGCGGAAAAGAAAATAGATAACACCAGCAGCGGATAGAATGTCTCCAATAGAATGCTCCAAGATAAGCAACGTCAGTCCATGAACTCCAAGAACTGAACTAGCTCCAGAAAATCTACTAAACCTGAATATCTGAAAAACCCAACTCTAGACTGCCCGTGTGGAAAATAGTGGGCACCCAGAGTTTAGGAAGGGAACAATAAACTCCGGATCAGTCATGGGACTGGTGTGAGCAACAAAAACAGTTTATCTTTAAAACAAACACAAAGGCTTTTAAACATTGAAATCCGCAATGTTTTTGGAAAATGAAACTACCATAAGACCTCCCACCACACACACAATGCAATCGCAGACTTGGAGGAGATTTCTTCTTATGATAGTCAAAAATGCTTACTACGCAAAATCATTCGATATTATTATCATTAGTGCATAGTGTCGAAAACCATTTCGAAAATACAATATAAATCTTAGCCAGCACACAACCATTGTTGTATGCCTACTATAGCTACTACGTTCAATAGCATGTTACCGCCACATTCCATAGCAGGTAATACAACTAAAACCGTACAGGGTTCGTATTGTTTCTTTGGATTTCCAACAAATGATCAGGCTAAGGAACTTCCTTACCGAAATAGAAACGCCTCTGGAAAGACGCCCCGGATCCTAACCGGATCTCTGCAAACAAAAGGTCGACGCTACCTCACGTTGTACAGCTGTAACTAGGTAACTAACACACTGACGCTACCTCACGCTGTACAGCTGTAACTAGGTAACTAACACACGAGTCATGTCATCCCCCGGTCGTTACCGACCTTTATCCGCGGTACCTCAATCATAAAGCAACATCACAAAGTGATAAATGTATAGTGTCCACACGAGTTAAGTATCTGGGCTCCATACCATGATACCACCCTTTATCCAGAAGGAAATGACATACCCTAGGGGTGCTATCCCTACAAACCTTTGTCGCAACATTCCTGTTTCGACCATTACCGGGTTGTGAGGCTCGACGAAGTCTCGTCCACAAAACTACGCTTTTTCACAAAGCCACGCTTTTTCACAAAGCCACGCTTTGATCAACCAATGATCAGCAGCACTTCGTATGCCACATTACCAAATTGGGAATGTATCACTAGTAACCATCAACTACATAACCTCTGAGCTCGTACGTCTCAGAGAAGGGTGTTAAGCTAAGAGAATAAATTCTCCGCCACCAACAGAAATGTATTTGATAGAAACCAGCTTTACATCTCAAAGTGTAACGTCAGACACACATCCATACAAGTCTGTTCCGGGTTCGAACAGAACCGAAGGCACTTCCAAAGAAGCCCTTGCAAATCCGGGTATTCACAATCTCGATCGGACTTCCCATCACTTAGGGAATCTCTATACCGGAGCCATGATGTAGAGACAATCGATAGGTCATCCTATCGCTCTCGCAAATACCCGGTCTTCACCACCGGTCTTCAAATGCTATCCATATCGTCGTATCACTATTCGGAATGGGATATATGACACAAAGCTCCTCTCCCGGCTAAACCGAATAACGAGCGCAATTAAAAATCATATGGATACTGGGGTCTCAGTTAAATCACAGCTTAAAGCTAAAAACTTTTCATTCGAATGGTAAAACAAATTACCATTTCCAATCTTTTAAACAAAAAGATTCATTTCAAAAACCTTCAATGGTTTAAACAATTTCCACACTTTTAATCTTTTAAACAAAAAGATTCAATTCACAAAGTTTACCCCGTTCACAAAGATCCATTCATGGATTTCAAAATAATTTCCATTCCACTTGGATTAACTCGTTAAATCTTTAAGTCAAGATTTAACTTATAGCTTTTAAAACAATTCCATTTCAAGTTGGATTAACTCGTCCGGTCCTTGAATCAAAGACTCATTTCATAACTTTCAAAACATTTCAATTCCATTTCAAACTTGAAATCTGTTAACACAATTTGGAAATCCTTTACTTATGTGAAAGCTTTTACTATTTGAAAACAAATAGTTTCGTTTCAGAAAAATCCAGTTATATTTACACGAGTTAAAACCCTTGAATTAAATTCAAATTCTCAAATCAATACCCAAAAAATGGTTTAACCCATATATAACTTGTACAGCATTTTTAATCCCTCGTTTCAAATCATAGAATTCAATTTCAAACTTGAATTCAAATTTAAATCAAATTATTTAAATTTCAAAACTTAATCAAGTTATTCGACATAACTTTTATCTTTGAAATTCCATTTCAAAAGCATTTCACTTTAAACCCCAAATCTTCCAATTTCAAAATCAATTGAAATTAAAATTTCAATTTCAAAAACATTAAATTTAAATTATCTGTGACTTAACCGATTTCCACGTGAAATCCATATTTGTGTGTGTAAAAGTGTAGTCCAGGGGTTTTACACAATAGTGCAACATCAATCATCACAGATATATCGATATCGATAAGCGGTATAATCCACAATGCTTATCTTCATTTACAATTTCACAGATAAAATAAATTTATCAATCACAAGGGTTCATCATTACAATTCGATGTGGGTTTCGGATAACCAACTGGAATCCGACTCCCTGTCGCATCGAAGTTTAAATGTCGTTTACGGGTCAAGGGTTTTCATATTCACATAGCAATATATCACAGAAATAGAAATCACAGCTAAGTAAATTACAGATCACAGCATAAATCAGGGTGTATCACAAAGCATCATATATCAGAGAATATCAAACAATTCAACCATTCAACGAAATCCAAACATCCATAAGTGGAATCAATTAATATCTGACTATAATTAATTTATACCCGATTAATTACTTATGAATAAACTACAAATCTTGGTCAATTCACCATTAATTAATTGTAAACCATTTCAATTTATTAATCTTTAATCATTACTTGATTAATCTTTAATTAAGTAATTATTATTAACTTACAAATTTATAATCCTTGGATCTTAAGATAACCCATTTATCTTAATTAATTTCAAAATCATCATTTAAATCTTATTTTTAAATAACCTTTGAAACAAATTAACAAAGTCATATGATTTAACTTAAACCCTTAAGGTTAATTGCTAATCGAAATCATTATTTAAGATAAACTGCTTATCTTTAAAATCTTATTAAATAACCTTGAAAATTAATTTATTTTTTAACATACTTTAAAAACTTGTTCCTGCTTTGTTTTAAAAAATCTGTTAACATAGTTGTTAGGGTGAAACCCATCAATGAAAACATACTCGAGTAAATTAAACAAAAACCCGAGCTAACTTCAATTCTTCCCCGAGTAACCTCCCAAGACCACTCGCGTTACATCTCATCTTCGAGTAAACCCGCCTGGAAACGCGAGAACAACCCGAGACAACATCGTCTTCCCCAGAACGATAATAACACCAGATACTGGTGATATGCGGTGCACGTGTACACCTGATCAGATCGTCGCCGACCATCTCCAAGACTTCCTGCACGTCACCGACAACTTCTCCGATCACCACGACTACTCAAACTTCCTCGATTTGCCCCAGATCAAAATCGAGCTACCCACACTTCCATCTGGAACGCAACTATACATCTAAAATTATCTCGTCACGCCGACCAAGATCACCAGAGGCTATGCAAACTACACCAGAACTTCGCCGCAGTCCCCTGCACCATTTCCTCACCTAGCGATCATCTCCGATCCACCCTAGCCGACTAACGAACATGGCAACTTTGTCAACCAAAAATGGGTATAAAAACCCTAGTTTGTCCACGTCCAGCCATCACAGAATTCGAGAAATTCAGTGATCATTTTTCTGGTGATCACAAACCTTCCAGCTACCACCAGATTCAATCATGAGACCTAACTCTTCGTCGTTCACTAAAAACTGGTCGAAATCCAATTTTTGTTCATCTCAAGATTTCTATTGATTTACTTCCTTAAAAATCATGACTTTGTATTTAAAAATCCTAGATTTCGAAAACAAAATTGATTATATTTTTGAAACCAGAAATCATTAAAGTCGAATATTTAGCATAATCAATATTCTACTGTATTTCTTGGTTTTCCAGAGAACTTTTCAAAATAAATTCAACTTAAATAAATTTGTAACTTGAGTATAAGCCATAACAACCAATATTTGTTTTTAAGACTAAGCCTAAACACTGAGTAAATCAAATGGAAATGATTTTGAGATCAAAGCTTATGTTAAAGATCATAGAACAGAGAGCACATGATCATCAGCCTGTACAATTACTTCCAGTATTCAAGTTTACTCAAAGATGTTATATATACATATATACTACCATACTTATTTAGAGATGAATCATGCAACAGGTTTACCTACTTAAACATTTTAAACGTGATGTTACTCACTGATCTAAAGAAGAAAATACTGGGTCAAGTTGCTCACCCGAAGTTTAGAAAGAACAGGGCTTCCTCTTAAATCAGGCTTGATAAAATTTGCAAAGTTGAAACCTTTCTCTTGATGTCTGGTTTTTTTTATTAGTTTGTTCCAGACTTTGAGTTTGCTGATGATTGTTGAATCTTTGTTTAAGTTTCAAATGGAGTTTTATCTTACTTTTGTTTAGTTCGAAAGAAATAAAAAGATGATATGGGGGGAGAGTAGCTTACAGGTTTATGTATACAAGAAGTTACAGGGTATCATAATTTTTTCAAGACAGTGTACAAGTTTGTACCAATTTCAGAGATAGTTCATAGTTTTGGAGGCTGAAAGCACATTTGTATATTTTCGAATTGACCAAAAATACTTTGAGCTGTGAAAGCATTTAATGTTTGCGTACTTTATGTCTATACTTAACCTCTTTGGACAAAGATATTTCATCTTTCTTTTGCCTAGCATATCTATCCTACAGGTAACATACATTATATTTTTTTTCTTGCCTATAGATATATATTTTGTTTCCTTCTTTAGCTAGTGTTCATGAAAGCATATTTTTGTTTGTTGTTTTCCTCGGTTGAGGTGATAATATGTTGGTTGAGTTGTCTTGTTGTACTTAGTTTATTTGTACATTGCATAAGAGAAGAACCTGGTGGCTTCCTTTGCTTGTTCATTCATATACTTATATTTTATTTTATTTTGTATTGATTTATTAATATTGAGATTTACTTTATATTGTATGAACTATAGAATTTATTTATTTCTCATTATCTTGTAATATTGATGATTTCTATTTTTATTTAGTTGTTGAAGTTTAGCAAATGTATTTACTTGATATTTTTATTATTTATCTTATATAATTTTGTATTTTTATTTCTAACTCATTTATTTACGACTTAAATTCAAATCAAATAAATACTTTTAAATTTTTAAATTTTTAAACGATTTATACAAATATACTTGGATATCGGGGAAACTCGCATCTCTTATCGATTTATTCCACAAATATTAATTCAAAAATTAATTTAATTTACAATTTAAATTCATATAAAATTCAGGGTCGTTACAGATCCGGACTGGTAGTAATGCATAGGAGCTACTACCGCCCACCTTGAGACACAATTCAATAATCAAAGGTACACCCAATCAAATCACAAAGTAATAGAATGGTATCGAAGAAGCATGCTCGATCGAAGGTGCGACCTCACTTGGCCCGGTGTGACTCCTGTTTTAGTCACATCAAGCTGACTCGCGGGAGTCAGTGCTGCGTTCATACCTCATATAGACGTCGCCAAATCATCCTACTTCGTTCTGGATTCTCCACCACGTACACAGTTGTTAAAGTGGTTTTCGATATCGACAGAGAGTATGACAATATCTGATCCCGATCTCTTTAACAACCAAACGCTTATTTTACACCGTGGTCATTTTCATTTCAAACGGTTCATACTTCATATCAAAATATCATATTCATTTCAAAATCATATCACTTTCGAAATCATATCACTTTTGAAATCATATTCATTTCCAAAATCATAACCACAAAATATGTTAAACCATTATATCAAAGTATTTGCATTTAAGTCCATTAAATCTAAATTATAACAGTTCCAACTTAAACAGTTTGAATATTGAAAGTAGTTTATATATTGAAGTAGTCATATAATAAAATAGTTTATATTTAAAAATAGGTTATAGATTAAAATAGTTTTTATATATTAAAAATAGTTTATATATTAAAAAGAGTTTATATCGAAATAGTTTCAAATTAGAATTGTTTCTTCCAATTTCACAAATCAACTCAAATCAACTTTAGTTCTAAAATTCAATTTAAATCAATCTTAGTTCAACAATTTCAATTAAAAATGTTAAAGGTTCAATTCAAATTCTCATTAAACCAATTTTTATTTATATTGATTTCAAATCCAGGTTTTAGCTATAAATTTAAACCACTTCCAATTCAATAGATTTCAAAGTTTTAAATATTCAAACAATTTACAATAACTCAATTTCGGTAAATGTCACTTATATTTCAAAATTCAACTATATTTTATTTAAATTTGAAAATATATTCACTTAATCATTTTTAATAACATTTAAATAAAATCTCAAATTACAAATTTAAATCAATATTAAATATTCAATTTTAATTTTATTTAAATTTGAAAATATTCGTTCCCTTTTAATCAAAATAAGTTATTAAGTTATAAAAATCGTATCTTTAAATCTCAAAATCAATAAGTTTCAAATCAATTTTTATTTAAATACCATTCTTAAATAAATAAAATTCCAAATCAATTTCACTTTATCCTTCCAACCTTAATTTATTAAAGTTATTACAAAATCTATTTTTAAAATATTAATATAATTTTAAATAAATACTTAGGCATATTATATATATATATATATATTAAATTAATTTTTTTATTAAATTGAGTTAAATTAAGCCTTATTATTAAATCCATTTTAAATCTTATTTTATATATTTAAAAATAAAAATATAAGTAAAATCTTAAAAATTACTTTTCAAACTTAACTTATAAATTTTTAAAATTTCCAACATATAATTTAAAAATCTAAGTTTTACACACATATTAAAAAAAATCTTTATATTATATTTAAAAAAAATCAAAACTCGTATATTTCCTTTACTCAAAATTTGAAAATAATTTAAAAATAGACCAACAGTGTACGTGTATAATTTTCTATCCTATGGTCAAGTGATACAGATATTTATCATTTCAATCCCCAATTTAAGTTTATAGGTATATATCATTTCAACTCGCAATCTCAAAATTTCAAAATCAATAAAATCGCTTGGGTTTATCATTTCAACCCATAACGATTTTTCCTAATCTATAATATCGTTCGGGTATGTATCATTTCAACCCATAGGGATTCCTAACAATCAGGGAACTTGCAGAGTGATGGCATAAAATGACAACATATCAACGGCAAATATGATCATAATTAACAATTTAAAAATAATATAAATATACTAACAGGTTATTGGTGTCAATAAGTCAATAAACATAGGTAAACAATTTTAAATATTAACATATCATATTCAACGATCAAATCACTAGCCAATTCAAATTTAACAACATATTTCAGTCGTCATTTCATGTGAATATAAATCTACTAATCATAAGAATGTTAATCGTGAGTGATCGCTCACCTTTCGAGTTAGAGAAAACAACGATAACGAAGAACGATGCAAATGGACATGGACACGGATAAGCGTCCAAGCTAGAAAATTTTGCTATTGTAATCTCCGGACAGCGGTGAACAAAGCAAAGCACGATGAACTTGAATCGATGAAAACAAAATATATAATTTTAAAAAATCTAAAATTTACTCTCATATTTAAAGTAAAATCTTTATATTATATTTTAAAAATCAACATTTATCAAAACACATATATTAAAATCAAAATATCTATATATTATATTTTAAAAAGTATATTTAAAAATCAATATATATTTTTTTATAGAAGGGAAGAGAAAACAGGCTCTCAGGCCAAAAATGCAACTCTAAAATATATACTTTTTTTATATACTAAACAAATATCAAAGGCTTAAGCTGTTATACAAAACAAATTATGTTCATTTAAAAGAGCATATAACTGAAAAGAACTAAACAAAGTTTATACTAGAGGATGCAGTGGTCGGAGTTTGAAAGCCCGAGTTAATAGAGGTCGGTGCAGCTAAGGGGGCCGACGATGTTGTCGAGTGGAAAGGTTGGAAGGGTGTACGGGTCAGAGAGGAGAGTGGCTGCCGTGAGGAGAGAGGCAGATTGGGGGTGATGCGGAGGTAAGCGATGGGTTTGGTGAGTCGGCTATCAGTGCACGTAAGTGGAGAGGTAGGGAAAGCAACGCGGAAAGGTGGTTGGTTGTGATGGGCGAACTGGAGCTTGCGGGTCTGGGTTGGAGCTGTTGTTGATGAAGGTTGGGAAGAGGAGGAGTACGGCCAGAACAAGGTGAGGAGGGAAAGGTGGCCATGGTTGCAAGGCTGGTAGAGGCGCTGGTGGGAAAAGGAGGTTCGGCTGATGGGGCATTCAAGGCAGCTGCTCGCTATTTGGTGGAAGGATGACGGGGTTGATGATGGTGGTTGTGAGGCTGTCGGGCACGGGTTTCGAGGCCGGAGAGGCGGATGGTGGGGCTACGGCAGAGGGAGGTAGTGGAGATGGTGCGTGGGTGCATGGAAAATGAAGGTTCGGTTGTAGGGGAAGGACGTGCTGTCGGCGAGAGGAAGTAGGTGATGGATCGGTTGTAGGTGGGGAGGTGGGCATGGTGGAGAGAGAGGAGGGAGTTCGGCGCAAGTGGTGGAGAGTCTAATCGAAAATGGCGAGGGTGGATTTCAATGCAAACGGGAAGAGAAATGAACAGGTAATCAAATATAAACTTAGATTACTTTATATATTATTTATTTTTATTTTTTGAAGGTAAGAACAAAATGAACAGAAGTAGAGAAAGGAAGAGACTGAGAGCAAATGATGAATCCAACATATAATGAATATAGTGAGAATATCAAAAACCATGTACATTGAATTTCAAAAAATAATAATAGCTAATGGCTATTGGAATTATACGGTGGATAATGGAAAGACACAAGGGAACCCAAAAACGCCCAAATACGGAACCGATACGGCAAATCGTTTTGTCGATTTCACCACGTACCGGTCACCGAAATGCACAAATGAATATACTACGGAGATCAACACGATGAGACAAACAGAATGGTACATAGATATCAGAGATACAACCATCCTATCAAAACTCGATTTTTGCTGCCAAAAATGCTGCTAAAACGTCAAAAATAAAATAAACGGAGCTAGAGTATTCCAAATTTGGCGCAATGAAATATGACGTCTCACTCAGAAAATGATTTACATTTTACTTATATAAAAATATTCAGATTTCAAAAATAATTTAATTTCATCAATTTAACCGATTTTATATTTTAAAAAGTTGAAATTTGACGCAGCGGATATTACACTTGACCACGAAATGAAGATTTCGTGTCAAACAAATCGATGAAATGATACAATGATGAATTGATGGATTGATGATACCCAAGATAAATGCCCAAATCCGTTGATCTCACGAGATACCAGATTCTAGCTATCTCTAACACGTTGATCGCGCACGATACCGTGTTAAAAGATCTACGATTCTTCGACGTTAATCTTGCGCACGAGATTCTGTGAATCGACTTCAAGTTCGTTGATTCGAGCGCACTCGAATATCCGAAGATGGAAGATGAAGGAGATCACATTTAACTTCAACAAAGTGGCACAAAGCACACAAACAAATTTTATTCAAAAATCAACTCCTTTTACAATGACATCACACCCCTATTTATAGGGAATTACAACACAGGCGCACATAGCATCAACGACCTACGATCTAAGAACAACACGACAAGAACAGTTACACGACTTAACAGAATTACAACACACAAGAATAGTGCGATATAAGAAACATGCAACTCACGACCTAACAGATAACCCAGCTTCACGTGACCTAAGAAATCAGCGGCTCGAGCTTCAGGAGCAACTTAAAGTGGAAAGCGGTATAAATGAAACAACATCACTTCAGTAAGCGACCTACAGTGAGCGACCTAAGGAATGAAGCGATATAACAGTTTGAGCGACATAAGAGATCATGGCTTCAGCGACTTAAAGTAGGTCGTTTGTGACTTAACTTCTCGCGACCTAATCATGGAGCGACTTAAAAATGCGATAATCAACAATGGGTTGGAAAACGACTTACCAACTGCGACTTATAGACATGCGGCTTGCTTTCTTGGGTTGCTACCTCGCTGGACTTCTTGATTCCTTGAACTGTTATCTCGTAAGGTTGGCGACTTAAGTTTATCTTGCCAGTGTTAGGTCGAAACTTACTAGGTCGGCACTCTTTAGGTTGTGGCTCGCTTTGCCTGACATAACTCGCAAAGTTGCTCGGGCGACTTATCCAATTGTTAGGTCGTTCACGACCTAAGGTCACATTAGATTGCGCCGCATCATCCTCCCCTGGTTGACAAGAATTCCACCCCGAATTCACACATTCCTCTTCTCCAACAAGCTCATGCTCATGATATGGAATCAAATGTTTGACATTGAAAACATCAGAAGTATGAACATGATCCGGCAATCTCAACTGATATGCATTCTCGTTAATCTTCTTCACGACTTCCAAAGGACCAATCCTTCTAGCAGCTAGCTTGTTGTAAGTACCGACAGGAAATCGATCCTTAGTCAACACCGCATATACAAATTCACCTTCTTTGAATTCAACGCGTCGTCATTTAGCATCTGCGGATTGCTTATATTTCTCATTCGCCTTAAGCAATCGTTCCTGCACCACCTTGTGGCATTCTTGCAACTCATTCACCAAATCACTAGCTCGCTTGATTACTCCTTTCTGCTGTGGAACTACAGATAAATCTAACGGTCCTTTAGGAATTGTTGAGTATACAACCTGGAATGGACTGAACCCAGTGCTACGATTAACTGCATGGTTGTGTGCAAACTCAGCTTGACATAGCTTCGAATCCCAACTCTTCAAATTATCATTCACAAGGCATCGCAATAGATTACCCAGGGATCTATTCACAACTTCAGTCTGTCCATCTGTCTGTGGATGATAAGCACTACTGAATTTCAGCTTCGTCCCAACCATTCTCCATAGGCTCATCCAAAAATGACTTAGAAAACGAGTATCTCTATCCGAAACAATCGATTCAGGCAACCCATGAAGACGATATATTTCTCTGAAATATAACTGTGCTACATTAACCGCATCTGCTGTCTTCTTGCAGGCAATAAAATGTGCCATCTTTGAAAATCGATCAACCACCACATAGATAGAATCATTGCCACGTTGCGTTCTCGGTAATCCTAACACAAATTCCATGTTAACATCCACCCATGGTTTAGTCGGCACAGGCAACGGCATATACAAACCTGCATTAGTCGCTGTCCCCTTTGAAACCCGACAAATATGGCACCTCTGAAGAAACTTTTCAACTTCTTTTCTCATTGACGGCCAAAAATAAGATTTTGCAATCAACTGTAAAGTACGATCACGGCCCACGTGTCCTTCCTCATGCAATTCTTTGATAATCTTCATTCGTAAACCGCAATCTGGAATACACAACTAATTTCTTTTGAACAGAAAACCATCAACCAGCATATATCCATCCATTTTTCCCTGCTTAACTTTATCTAGGATTCCCGAAAAATATGAATCTGACTTAAGCAATTCTGGAAGTAAGTCAAAACCCATCACCTCTACTCGCATGGTAGTGAGTAAATGGTTCCTCCGACTCAATGCGTCGGCAACACGATTAGTTATTCCAGACTTGTGCTTTACAACAAATGTAAATTGATGCAAATAAGCTATCCATGATGCATGCCTAGCTGCAATTTTATCCTGCCCTTGCAAATGCTTCAACGTTTCATGGTCTGTATACAAAACAAATTCTTTATGGAACAAATAATGTCTCCAATGTTTCATGGCTTGCACAATAGCATAAAATTCCACATCATAAGTATTATATCTCATCTTGGCTCCAAAAAGCTTCTCACTGAAATATGCAATTGGACGACCCTTCTGACTCAACACTCCTCCAATCCCAACTTTCGATGCATCTGTATGTAACTCAAATAACAACTGAAAGTCTGGCAATACTAGAATTGGCGCTGACGTCAAAAGTTCCTTGATCCGCTCAAAAGCTGATCCTGCTTCCTTTGTCCATAAAAACTGCTTCCCCTTCATGCAATCAGTAACAGGTGCCATCACACTACTAAAGTGTGGTATAAACCTTCGGTAAAATGAAGCTAACCCATGAAAACTTCTGACTTTTGTTATAGTTTTGGCCTGTGGCCAATTTCTGATTGCTTCAACTTTACTTTGATCCACCTATATACCTTCCTCGAACACAACATATCCCAGAAATAAAACACTCGGCGTCATGAACACGCATTTCTTTGTTGCCGCATAGAACTGTTCTTGACGAAGAATAGTTAACACTTCTCGCAAGTGTTGAATATGCTCCTCTGTACTAGCACTGTATATCAAGATATCATCAAAGTAAACTACAACAAACTTTCCAATGTAAGGTCGGAAAATTTGATTCATCACCCTCATAAATGTACTTGATGTATTAGATAAACCAAACGGCATGACCAGCCATTCATACAACCCCTTCCGTGTCTTGAAGGCTGTCTTTCATTCATCCCCTGGTCGAATTCGAATTTGATGATAACCACTCTTCAAATCGATCTTCGAAAAGATTACGGATCCACTAATTTGATCCAACAGATCATCCAGTCTTGGCATAGGAAATCTGTATCTAACGGTTATTTTGTTAAGTGCTCGGCTATCTGTACACATCCTCCACAAACCATCCTTTTTCGGCACTAACAAAGCTGGTACAACACAAAGACTGAGACTCTCCCGAACATGCCCTTGCTCAAGCAACTCCTCAACCTGTCTCCTCAACTCTTCATGTTCTTTCGGACTCATACGATAATGTGGCCTATGCGGTAAAACAGCACTTGGCACTAGATCAATCTGATGTTGTATATCCCTCAGTGGTGGCAATTCCTTGGGCAATTCTGAAGTAAAGACGTCTTCAAACTCATTCAACACCGGCTTAACCCCCTCAGGAATTTTAAGTTCTTCATGTGTTTCATACCCAATCAGCATAAACATTTCAGCACTATCCTTTACCTCTTCAACAAATTCTCTCAAAGATAAAAGACTAGTTGATTCCACTTTCGGCTCTGACTTGTTTTCACTTTGTTCACGCTTCTTAGGAACTAAGGTAATTTGAGTCCCTTTGAACATGAAACTGTAGCTGTTGGTGCGACCATTATGTTGTACAGCTCTATCATACTGCCATGGTCTCCCCAATAGTAAGTGACACACATCCATATCAACCACATCACACCAAATGTCATCTTTGTATTTCTTCCCAATAGAAAATGTAACAAATGCTCGTCTTCCCCCCTTTCACTTCTCCACCTTTCTTCAGCCATGCCAGTCTATATGGTCTAGAATGTTTTTCAGTCTTCAACCCTAACTTCTTGACAGCTTCTTCAGAAATAATGTTATCACAGCTTCCCGCATCAATAACAAATCGACAAACCTTTCCCAAGATAGTACATGTAGACTGAAAAATATTGCTCCTCAGCCAACTAGAATCATCCTCTTGCTTTGGCGTTAAACAAGACATCCTCATCATCAAGTTACACCCTTCATCTCCTGACACAACTTCTTCTTCTTCATCAAACTTCGGTGATTGAGTATAATCAACTTCAGCTTCAACATCCTCGTACTCACATTCTTCTGCAACTAATGCTCTCTTCTTTGGTTTTGTACATTCATTACTTTTATGGCCAAACTCTTGACAATTAAAGCATTTGATACTGGTATTGACCTTTGCTTTAGCGGCTTCATTCACAATCGGCTTACTGACTGTTTTGCAAACATTAGCACTGCTACTAGCGCCCTTGTTCTGGTTGTTGGAACTTGTAAACACACCAACTCCCCGTCTCCCTTGCTTCTCCCAAACTAGAGCTTTCTAATGTGCTTCAGCAACAGACATCGGATTAAACATATTCACCATATCTTGAATCTGCGTTCGCAACCCTCCAACGTATCTAGCTGTTAGCTGTTCCTCCGTTTCCATAATATCATTTCTCGCAATCAGTTGATAGAATTCATCTGCATAATCATTCACCGACTTCGTTCCTTGTCTCAAGTTTTGCAAACATTGATACATAAGAGATTGATAATTGTATGGCAAGAAAGTCACTTTCATCATCTTTCTCATCTTCTCCCAAGTAACAACTTTTGATTTTCCCATTCTCTCCCGTGTTAGCTTAGTTTGCTGCCACCAAGCCATAGCTCTTCCTCTTAGCTTTGTAGCAACTAATTGAACTCGGCGATTTTCTGGCACATCCTTGAATTCCAAAATTTCTTCCACAGTTGACAACCAATCAAGAAATTCTTCTTCTTGCATACCACCCTTGAATTCTGGAATTTCCATCCTCATACCAGATTCCCATTTACGATCATTATCTGAATCAATATATCGATCCCGCACTTGGCCTCGATCTCGATAATGAATACTACCTCTATCACCATATTCCTCAAAATCAGATGTACTTCTATATCGTTCTCGACCATCCACATCTCTATGGCCATGAATGTCTCTTCTACTCTGTCGTTCAACATAACGATAGGGTTCATGTTCAAAACCACGTTGAGGTCTTCTGTCTTCACTTCTGTACTCCTGGTGGTCTCTCATCATGGAAACTGATGATTCTCTTCTATCTTGATAAGATTGCGGTGACATTCTTCTTTCTCCCGAAACCGACGGCGAAACCCTGTTTCCACCTCGATTCGAAACTGGTGACGTTCTTCTCTGGTTCATGTCAGTCATCAATTTCTCCAACTTTCCAATACCTTCGTTAAACTTCTCATTGATACGTTGCTTCATTGCCTCTGCTTCTTGTCTCCTATATACATCTTCAACATTTTGAAATCGATTAGAACGTCTCGGAGGCATGATCTATTCTCGACTTAGCTCGGCTTTGCTTTGATTAGTTCGGCTCTAACTCCAACACTTCCTCTTTACTCCCAATAGGCTCAGCTTAGCTATGGTATAGCTAAGTATCACTCTAATACCAAATTGACGCAACGGATATTACACTTGACCACGAAATGAAGATTTCGTGTCAAACAAATCGATGAAATGATACAATGATGAATTGATGGATTGATGATACCTAAGATAAATGCCCAAATCCGTTGATCTCACGAGATACCGAATTCTAGCTATCTCTAACACGTTGATCGCGCATGATACCATGTTAAAAGATCTACGATTCTTCGATGTTGATCTCGCGCACGAGATTCCGTGAATCGGCTTCAAGTCCGTTGATTCGAGCGCACTCGAATATCCGAAGATGGAAGATGAAGGATATCACACTCAACTTCAACAAAGTGGCACAAAGCACACAAACAAATTTTATTCAAAAATCAACTCCTTTTACAATGACATCACACCCCTATTTATAGGGAATTACAACACAGGCACACATAGCATCAACGACCTACGATCTAAGAACAACACGACAAGAACAGTTACACGACTTAATAGAATTACAACACACAAGAACAGTGCGATATAAGAAACATGCAACTCACGACCTAACAGATAACCCAGCTTCACGTGACCTAAGAAATCAGCGGCTCGAGCTTCAGGAGCGACTTAAAGTGGAAAGCGGTATAAATGAAACAACATCACTTCAGTAAGCGACCTACAGTGAGCGACCTAAGGAATGAAGCGATATAACAGTTTGAGCGACATAAGAGATCATGGCTTCAGTGACTTAAAGTAGGTCGTTTGCGACTTAACTTCTCACGACCTAATCATGGAGCGACTTAAAAATGCGGTAATCAACAATGGGTTGGAAAACGACTTATCAACTGTGACTTATAGACATGCGGCTTGCTTTCTTGGGTTGCTACCTCGCTGGACTTCTTGATTCCTTGAACCGTTATCTCGTAAGGTTGGCGACTTAAGTTTATCTCGCCATTGTTATGTCGTAACTCGCAAACAGTGTTAGGTTGAAACTTACAAGGTCGGCACTCTTTAGGTCGTGGCTCGCTTTGCCTGACATAACTCGCAAAGTCGCTCGGGCGACTTATCCAATTGTTAGGTCGTTCACGACCTAAGGTCACATTAGATTGCATCGCATCAAAATTTCACAACCAAATAAACTTTAATATTTTCCGATGAAAATCTACCACTTGCTATGCTTCAATGGACGCATACCAAATATCAAATTTTCATTTCAAAATTTTATTTTTTAATTTTCATGAAAATTCTAGTTAATTACGTTATAAAAATCATTAAAATTCTCAAGTCATTACTCTCTCCCCCACTCATAACTTTTCGTCCTCGAAAAGGAACGAGATAGGAGAATAGAAGCAACAGAAAGGAAAGATAGATTCGAATACATAGTACCAGATATAACAATTAATTCAAAACCATATAAATTTCATTTTTGGACATCTTATTACTTACATTTATATTGTATACTATTCAATTTCATGTTCTCATTACATTCAAACTTTTCCAGGTAAGTTTTATGAATGTTTCCGAATGAAATTGAACACTATACAAATTTACCTTTTATTTACAACATTTCTATTAAGCAAAAAAATGTTCAAAATAATTTTTTTTGCTTAAGTTTTCTCTTGTATAACCTTCAATTACATATTAATATTACATTTTAACTTTTTGAATTTTTCAGGTAAGTTATATCTGCTTTAGAATGCAATTGAGTATTATACAAATTAATTTTATCCTAGTTCAACTATTTCAAGTTGTTCTAATTCCATTTCTCATTTTAGACACTCCGATAATTCAAAAACTTTGCTTCATTTTAATAATTGAAAACCATCACTTAACATAAACTTAAGAGTTAAATTTCTAGTTTCACTTCAAACCATTTTGAAATAAATATATAAATATATATTTTGTACATCAAATCATACTCAAGAAACTCAAATCAAATCCATTTTCCAAAACAAAAGTGTAGCAAAGCTACTAAGTGGTCTCCCTACTTTGAGACTCGAAAATGAATGTCGATGATGCTGCAGTCATCATCAAAATTATTTTCCAGCGACATAAGAGGAGAGTACTGACTTACTTCTTTTAAAATTCTTAGGAAACAATTTCCATTTGAAAATACTTTTAAATAATATTAATAATATTTTTTTCAAAACTTTGAAAACCAAATTTTGAAAAGCATCGAAAAATTAATTCTCAAATCCTTAATTTAAATTCATTTGCAAATCAATTTATAAACCATGTTTTAAAATTTTAACTTCTTATAACATACAACAATAGTTAATGGTTTAGGAATGTTAACAAAACAATAAATGATAATCTAGTATTATCATTTCTAACAACCAATTCAATTAACTATCCAATTTCAGAAAAAATATATAATATGATCATACATAAAATTATTTCATTTACCAATTTGTTAAACAATATTGTATTAGTTTGCTCTGTTCAAGTGTTTTGGAATTCCTATCGATAGCGTTGGCCATACGAATCGATCGAAACCCAAAATTCAAACTTAACAACTCAAACAACACCATATAAAATATTTTTATATCAATTACAAATACGCTCCTTATAGGATGATTCAAGAATGGGTTTTAGAACAACGATAGAGATTCAAATTTAGGGGGACCCAAATCAAAGACAATTCTAACTAAGAAGATAGGCTCGAAAGGAAGATAAGGTAATTAAATTACAAAGAGAAAAGATGGATAGACTTGCATTAATTACGGCGACCTTAACTGGGCCAACCGAGACTCCATTTCAGAAACAATGTGCCTAAGAAATCGGATTTCATCCCTCCAAAAATGGCATTTAGGAAATTTGGCTTTCGACCGATGACTCCTAAGAGTTTCCAGCACATAACCCAAATGAGATTCATGTTCCTTCTCTGATTTAGAAAAGACGAGAATATCATCAACGAAAACCAGGACAAACTTGCTGAGAACATCGTGGAAAACGCGATTCATCGGATCAACGAAGAAGGTAGGAGCATTGGTTAATCCAAAGGGCAGGACTATCCATTCTCCGTTCAGAAAGCTATCTTGGGAATGCTCTCCTCGACTACACGATGCTGACGGAAACTGGTAGTAAGATCGAGCTTCAGGAATAAGATCGATGCGGAGTTCAATTTCCCGCTTGGGAGGAAGAGAAGTGACTTTACCAAAAACATCAGGATACTCCTTGACTATCGGGGTGGAGTCGAGATCACTAGGTCGAGAATCAAGCGAGAAGATAAAACTGCCTGCATAATCCTGAGGCAATTGACATTCTATCACAAGAGAATTACCTTGGTCGTCTACTAGAGAAATGGTTCGGGCTTTGCAAGAGATAACAGCATCAAACCGAGGACGTAGAAATCTCCGGTGAATCGACGCCTGTTATAAAGGAGATTTCACCCCCTTTACAAATCATACTAAGGTTGGCGGGACCGTCGATGGGATTAGTCACACAAAAGGATGAAGTTGCCAATTGAGGTTGCAAGATGTGCTCAAATTTAATACAGAGATCAATAGAAATAGAGCTATGGGATGCTCCAGTATCAAGAAGAACATGAACTGGAAAAGAAAAGAATGGATTTTAGAACAAAGGGAAATTTCCAAAATTCGAAAGAAATCCTAATCAAAGAGGATCCTTACTAAGAATTTCAAGCTCGAATGAAGATGATTCTATAACAATTTTACTCATTCTAGGGTATTACTACCCTATCTCTAATGAGTTTTTACTCCATATGCTAAGTTTTTGCCTAAACCAGAGCTCTGATACTAACTGTAACGACGTGCTATTTCAAACCATTCAAATCGACAATCATCCACACATGTCAGATTTGAATTGCTCAAAACAATAGATTGTTAATTTATATTTGGCAAAACTTAACATATACAGTAAATAAATCAATCATAGAATCACAAACACAGAGTAATACAATAATAAGTAGCGGAATAAATAAATAAATCATAGTTCATGAAGCTGCTATAGAACATCAGAGTCTGAAACAAATACAACAGAAAATCCCAAGTATACAGAAGTCACTAATACAAAAGCAACTGAAAAGTCTGAACATAAATAACTAGAAATAACTGAGATAACTACAAAGCTGAATAGATAAAGATAGATCTCCAAGCAAAGCTCCAAGCTCCAAACGAGTCTCCAATGCTATGACACTCAGTCTGACCCGAGCATAAAGCAAAACACAAAACACTCGAGTCAGGATTAACATTCTTATGCAAGTAAATCAACTCAAGTGAAATGTCCAACTGTAATGCAATATAACTTAAAGGATGGTTGGGATTCCATCCTTTAAGGATCCGTTAAACCATCTACATACATAGTACACTACGCCACATAGATAATGTCTACAGTAAAATAAAATATTAATATACCGTTAAGGCGTTACCCATATCCCCCTTAACGCATTTTTATATACTCCCGTAGTCTATACAGATACTGTAAGCTCCACCAAACCGGTGGGATACTCAGTGAGCACTCCATAGGTATGGTACAAACCAAACTCGTAGTGGGTGTGATAAGGCATGTGACAAGGCACGCGAGGCAATGCCCATGGTAGGATACTACCGTTTTGCAAATTCGGACTGGTGGTAACGCATAGCAGCTACTACCGCCTACCTCGAGACACAATCCCATAATCAAAGGTGCACCCAATCAAATCACAAAGTAATAGAACGGTATCGAAGAAGCATGCTCGATCGGAGGTGCGACCTCACTTGGCCCGGCGTGGCTCATGTTTTAGTCACAACAAGCTGACTCGTGGTAGTGAGGGCTGCGTTTATACCTCATATAGACGTCGCCAAACCATCCTACTTCGTTCTGGATTCTCCACCACGTACATAGTTGCTAAAGTGGTTTTCGGTATTGGCAGAGAGAATGATAATATCCGATCTCGGTCTCTTTAACAAACAAACGCTTATTTCACATCGTGGTCATTTTCATTTCAAACAGTTCATACTTCATATCAAAATATCATATTCATTTCAAAATCATATCACTTTCGAAATCATAATTCACTTTCAAAATCATATCACTTTCGAAATCATATTCATTTCCAAAATCATAACTAAAAAATAGGTTAAACCATCATTTCGAAGTATTCGCATTTAAATCCATTAAATCTAAATTTTAATAGTTCCAACTTAAACAGTTTGAATTTTGAAAGTAGTTTATATACTGAAGTAGTTATACATTAAAATAGTTTATATTTAAAAATAGGTTATAGATTAAAATAGTTTTTATATATTAAAAATAGTTTATATTGAAAAGAGTTTATGTCGAAATGGTTACAAATTAGAATTGTTTCTTCCAATTTCACAAATCAATTCAAATCAACTTTAGTTCCAAAATTAAATTTAAATCAATCTTAGTTCAACAATTTCTATTAAAAAGATTAAAGGTCCAATTCAAATTCTGATTAAACCAATTTTTATTTATATCGATTTCAAATCCAGGTTTTAACTATAAATTTAAACCAGTTCCAATTCAATAGGTTTCAAAGTTTTAAATATTCAAACAATTTACAGTAACTCAATTTTGGTAAATTTCACTTATATTTCAAAATTCAACTTTATTTTATTTAAATTTGAAAATATATTCACTTAATCATTTTTAATAACATTTAAATAAAATCTCAAATCACAAATTTAAATCAATATTAAATGTTGAATTTCAATTTTATTTAAATTTGAAAATATTCATTTAATCATCTTTAATCAAAACCCAGTTATCAAGTTATAAAAATCATATCTTTAAATCCCAAAATCAATAAGTTTCAAATCAATTTTTATTTAAATACCATTCTTAAATAAATAAAATTCCAAATCAATTTCACTTTATCCTTCCAACCTTAATTTATTAAAGTTATTACAAAATCTATTTTTAAAATATTAATATATTTTTAAATAAATATATAGACATATTATATATATATTAATTAAATTAATTTTTTATTAAATTGAGTTAAATTAAGCCTTATTATTAAATATATTTTAAATCTTATTTTATATATTTAAAAATGATAATAAAGAAAATATAAGTAAAATCTTTAAAATTACCTTTCAAACTTAACTTATATATTTTTTAAATTTCCAAACATATAATTTAAAAATCTAAATTTTACACACATATTAAAATAAAATCTTTATATTATATTTAAAAGAAATCAAAACTCATATATTTCCTTTTCTCAAAATTTGAAAATTATTTAAAAATAGACCAACGGTGTCTGTATATAATTTTCTATCCTATAGTCAAGTGATACGGATATTTATCATTTCAATATGCAATTTAAATTTTACGGGTATATATCATTTCTACCCGTAATCCCAAAATTTCAAAATCAATAAAATCGTTTGGGTTTATCATTTCAACCCATAATGATTTTCCCTAATCTATAATATCGTTCGGGTATGTATCATTTAAACCCATAGGGATTCCTAACTATCAGGGAACTTGAAGATTGAGAACAATAAAATAATGGCATAAAATGACATAGCATATCAACGGCAAATATGATCATAATTAACAATTTAAATCTAATATAAATACACTTACAGGTTATTGGTGTCAATAAGTCAATAACATAGGTAAACAATTTTAGATATTAACATATTATATTCAACGATCAAATCACTAGCCAGTTCAAATTTAACAACATATTTCAATCGCCATTTCATGTGCACATAAATTTACTAATCATAAGAATGTTATTCGTGAGTGATCGCTAACCTTTCGAGGTTATATTTGGTTTGGTATTGCTACCGCACATGACTTTGAGAGTCATGATGATATTACTGAGGAACGTCTTTATCAGAATATTTTTGCTTCTCACTTTGGACAAAAAGCGCCGAATTCTTGTTGATCAAAAAAATGAAATATGTATTTCTGTAAACTTCCTTAAACCTACTTTGCTTTGTTTTTTGTTTCTAGTATTTTTGCGAGATCTATGGAATTCATTACTTGTATTCCATTTTTAGTAGGAAATTACATTAGTAGGGATATAAGCCAAAACATCTCCAGCTTGAGTCTCAACTATTGGTAAAGCAGTCATACTCCCTTCACCTAAACTGGAACTTGATTTAGCAGCTCTTTCCAAAAGGCGTGAATGCAAATAAAAAACATCTCCTGGATAAGCTTCACGACCAGGTGGTCTTCTTAAAAGAAGAGAGAAACTAATAACACCAATCCCATTTATCATTCCATCAATTATATATCTATCAAAAAACTGAACTAGTTTAGCTAATTCTCTTACATTTCCAGTAAAAATCTTAGTATAAAAAATATCTATATAACCACGATCGGTTTTATTTTATATGCATTAAAAAGTAATAATAATTCTGGGAAAAACCAAGGTTCTAGATTTGATATGCGCGGACGGACACTAAGATGGAATAGGCCTGCCAATATGGGACTTATGTCACCACAAACAGAAACTAAAGCAAGTGTTGGATTTAAAGCTGGTGTTAAAGATTACAGATTGACTTATTATACTCCTGATTACGAAACCAAAGATACTGATATCTTAGCAGCATTCCGAGTAACTCCTCAACCCGGAGTTCCCGTTGAAGAAGCAGTAAGCTATTGCCTCACCAACTAGCTAATCAGATAGTTTTTTCATTACGCCGAGAAAAGATTTTCCGCCAAAAGAGTCCGTTAGGCACCTAATCGTTATGTCATAATAGATCCGAACACTTGCCCCGGATACATAATCAACTTGAATTCGGGACAGCTATTCGAAATCTTAGGGAAAGACTTGATTTGCTATCTCATGTCTGCTTTTCGTGAAAAAAGACCAATTGAAGGGGAGGGTTTCTTCAAACAACAAGGAGCTGAGGCAACTATTCAATCAAATGATATTGAAAACAACGACAACGAAGAACGATGCAAACGGACACGGACACAGATAAGCGTCCAAGCTAAAAAAAATTCTATTGTAATCTCCGTACAACGGTGAACAAAGCAAAGCACGGTGAACTTGAATCGATGAAAACAAAATATATAATTTTTAAAAATCTAAAATTTACTCTCATATTTAAAATAAAATCTTTATATTATATTTTAAAAATCAACATTTATTAAAACACATATATTAAAATCAAAATATCTATATATTATATTTTAAAAACAAATATTTAAAAATCAATATTTTTTTTTATAGAAGGGACGAGAAAGCAGGCTCTCAGGCCAAAAATGCAGCTCTAAAATAAATACTTTTTTTATATACTACACAAATATCAAAGGCTTAAGTTGTTATACAAAACAAATTATGTTCATTTAAAAGAGCATATAACTGAAAAGAACTAAACAAATTTATACTAGAGGATGAAGTGGTCGGAGTTTGAAGGCCAGAGTTGATGGAGGTAGGAGCAGCTGAGGAGGCCAGCAGTGTTGTCGAGTGGAATGGTTGGAGGGGTGTACGAGTCAGGGAGGAGAGTGGTTGTCGTGAGGAGAGAGAGGCAGATTTGGGGTGATGCGGAGGTAGGCGATGGGTTTGGTGAGGCGGCTGTCAGTGCACGTAAGTGGAGAGGTAGGGAAAGCAACGCGGAAAGGTGGTTGGCTGTGATGGGCGAACTGGAGCTTGCGGGTCTGGGTTGGAGCTGCTGTTAATGGAGGTTGGGAAGGGGAGGAGTACTGCCAAAACAAGGTGAGGAGGGAAAGGTGGTCGTGGTTGCAATGTTGGTGGAGTAGATGGTGGGAAAAGGAGGTTCGGCCGATGGGGTATTCAAGGCAGCTGCTCGCTATGTGGTGGAAGGATGACGGGGTTGATGATGGTGGTTGCGAGGCTATCAGGCGCGGGTTTCGAGGTCGGAGGGGCGGATAATGGTGCTATGGCAGAGGGAGGTGGTGGAGATGGGGCGTGGGTGCATGGATTCAGAAGTTCGGTTGTAGGGGAAGGACGTGTTGTCGGCGGGAGGAAGTAGGTGATGGATCGGTTGTAGGTGGGGAGGTGGGCACGGTGGAGAGAGAGGAGGGAGTTTGGGGCAAGTGGTGGAGAGGCTGATCGTAAATGGCGAGGGTGGATTTCAATGCAAACGGGAAGAGAAATGAACGGGTAAGCAAATATAAACTTAGATTACTTTATATATTGTTTATTTTTATTTTTAGAAGGTAAGAACAAAATGAACAGAAGTGGAGGAAGGAAGAGACTGAGAGAAAATGATGAATCCAACATATATTGAATATGGTGAGAATATCAAAAACTAGGTGCGTTGAATTTCAGAAAATAATAATAGCTAATGGCTATTGGAATTATACGGTGAATCATGGAAAGACACAAGGAAACCCAAAAAGACCCAAATACGGAACCGATACGGCAAATCATTTTGTCGATTTCGCCGCGTACCAGTCACCGATATGCACAAATGAATATACTATGGAGATCAATACGATGAGATGAACAGGGGATACACAGATACCAGATATATGACCATCCTATCAAAACTCAATTTTCGCTGCCAAAAATGATGTTAAAATGCCAAAAATAGAATAAACGGAGCTAGAGTAGTCCAAATTTGGTGAAACGAAATATGAAGTCTCACTCAAAAAATGATTTACATTTTACTTATATAAAAATATTCAGATTTCAAAAATAATTTAATTTCATCAATTTAACTGATTTTAAATTTTTAAAAATTGAAATTTCACAACCAAACAAACTTTCATATTTTCCGATGAAAATCTGCCATTTTCTATGCTTCAATAGACGCATACCAAATATCAAATTTTCATTAAAAAATTTATTGTTTAATTTTCATGAAAATTCTAGTTAATTACGTTATAAAAATCGTTAAAATTCTCGGGTCATTACACATCTCCCGATTGAAATGCGATATTCTTTTGTTTTTGAGCTTGTACACTTTTAGCCTGCAAATTTATTTATACAACATCGGATTACCAATTAACTCTTATGGTTTGGTTGTTGAAAGATTATTGGCTTCCTCGATTGCCAATACTATTTTTTCCCACTCATCTGTTAAAGAGTTGAGTATTTTTGATACTACATATATCAAAATCGGTAAAATTTTCTCCTAGTACGATAATAGCATGAGTAGTATCTTGAAACATAGAATATATGTCAGTAGTGGTTTCATTCTGAAGTTTTGAAATTGATTCTTTAGCATAGAAATCTTGCTTTGCTTAACCTTATTCGTGCCCCCATGTGTAACTGGTAATGTATGTCATACACTGACTATAGTAAATTCATTTTTATATAATAAGCAAAATAATATGTCCATAGCTTTAGCATTATTACTAGCATCAATTTTTTAGTGTTCGACCACATACTATAGTCAGTGGTAGGTATAATATATTAAGCCAGGGTAATATTTCTTATATCATATCCATCTACTTACTTATATATTCTCATCCTAGTTGATCATTATGATTAATTTGAACCAATGAAAAGTGGTGGTCGTGCAATAGATTGACCTTCAGAAAATGTGACAATTGTGTTATCCATATTACTTCAAATATCAAAAACTTTGTAACGATTTAGTGAAAATCCAAGTCTGGTGCCAAATGAAAGTCTATAGGATCTAACGTGCTATGAATTAATTTTAACTATGTGTGTGTATCTTTGTGTGTGTGTGTATGTAGATAAACGAGTAATTAAAGTAAATACAATCACACCAGGATTTTTACTGGTTTAGACCTTCCGTCCTACGTCCAGTCCTTAGGCTCCACTTAGAAATCACACTAGCAACATTTTTTAGTTCACCCGAAGGAATGGGTTTACAACTGCCTGAATACCTAAATAGACTTCACACTACTCTAAAGCAATAGCTTTGCTTTCTGACTTTAACATATTCGCAATAACATAAATAATTCATGTTTGAGTACACCTTTCCTATATATCATTTGATGATTTGTGAATTAAATGTGTAGAGGAAGCAGAGAATTGTTTAAAAATAACTTTTTGTTTCAAGAGAGTAATAGCAAGAATAAGAAATTTATAGCAAGAAAAATTGATCCTTCAACAAGTAGATTCGATTTATATTTATAACATTGAAAAGTTATGCTAAAGGATTATGATTATTCAAGGTATCTTATCATTTAATCAATAGATGCAAATTTTTAGAAATAGACATTTATTCAAAATATAGTCGGTTATACTATCTCGGATGTCTGAGATATATGGTCAGACGTTTGAGTAAATTTCTCAAACGTACGAATAATAAGGGTTGGACGTTTGAACATAAACAAGAGAAGAATACATTCGTTTTTAGTCTAGTTCAGACATTTGTGCTTTGGATTTAGACTTTCAATCTTTGTTATACATAAAATGTAAGGATATGATTCAAAAGTCCGGTTGGTTCGATCATATGTCCGATACCTTCTTCAGACGTCTGGCCGAACCAATCAAACATCCGAATCGCTTCAGGAAATAAAAAATTAATGACTCGGATGTCTGAAAAAATAGTTCAGACATTCGAATTTTTACAGAGTCTTATCATGAAAGTTTATGGGATATTTTTAGTTTATTCATACGTCTATGAAATTTACTCACACGTTTGAATTTGAGATTTTATAACTATTGTAGAATTTATTCAGACATTTGATAAAACGACTCCGACCTCGGACTTTTGATAATTTCCGAAGGTGATTTTGAGTTTAAAGAAAAACAATTGATCATTTATGAAAGATTTCAAAGTTCATGTAAATCATCAAAGAATATTGTACAATATTTTCTAGACTTACCACAACGAAGATTCTTAATAGTTGATCTTTAATGCATTGGTTATAGCAGCTAGTCATCTTTTGTTTCAAATTATCCTGTAAATAATATATTTGTACAATATCTATAGAAATATATAGTCGTGCTATCAAAACACAAAATGGCAGGCTTCAATGAGATTGGCCAGAGAGATGATTGCAAAAACATCTGTAGGAATGGGATTAAGGTCTATGTGAGATTGTTTTTCAATGGGAACCCTACTTATGTTTTGAAAAGAAAAACAAAGTTCAAATGGTACAAACAAGTTAAAATATGATTAAGTAGGTATGCTAAAGTATAATATAAGATCTCATTTTAAATAAATCTCTAGCATATGTATTTTGCATGGTATATGATAAAGTAAATTCTTAATGAGTTTAATGCTATAGAGTGACTAGCAGAATCACTAAAAAAGATATAACTCGCTTATATTACTTAGAAAGTGTGGTCGTTTTCTAGGAGATTAGACCGTCTTTAGAGCACTCATGAAATCAGGATATTATGCATGGCTATTAATGCATAGAAACAAAAAATAACACTCTATTAATGAAATTTAGTATGTATGATAACTTTGGTTGGTCACTTACAAGGTCCTTGGTTCAAGACATGTTCATCATAGCATCCTGACATAACTTTGGGTCATCTACACTAAGTGGTAGTTTAAAGCCGCTAGTTACTTTCATCTATGTACTAATTTCAACGATGATGCGCACACAATATACAAATTTTATATACTAGAACTATGATGGCTTGATCCTTGAAATGTACATAGGTAATCACTTTGGTGATGTAGCAAATTTAAATTACTCAAAATAACTTTTTTATTTTAAAATTTTCTGAAAAATAGAGGGGACTTCTGGAAGTTTTTCATAAAATTACCTAGAATTGATTTTCACTACGAAAAGGGGTCCAAGAGCACAACCCCCTAGGTGGGGGTGTGGGGGCAAGCCCTGCTGATGGCGGTCGACATGGCCGGTCAAGTTGCATGGGTCCAAGGGTAGTGCCCAATCCGAAAAATGGTATACCTCGTTTGCTGTTTGAATTTAAATTCAACATCAAACGGATATGACTATTGGAACCAAAAGGTGTGTTTATTTCAACAATCACCACCAATAAAAGCCATCTCCCTATATATACACGACAATACTTTATCATTGAAACATAACTTCTTTTCTGCTTTCTGAATCAACAATTTATACATGAATCATCTGACCATTTCAAGTGTTCTTTTGATTTGTGCAAGTGACCGGATGTAACAACCCAGGGTTTTATAACAGTTGACTATCGTCAAATGACGATTTAATTTGTTTGACAATTGCAATTGAAGTTTTTAAATTGAGTTGAAATTCTTTTATAAATTGTTAAAAGGATTTGTAGGCTTTGAAAATTGAATAGTTGCCCATGTTTTAATCGACGCCGTGAAATTTGCAAGGCTAATACCCGTTCCCCCAATATCTTTTTTTCTCATTTTCAAAAACCCTAAGAATAAGCAAAACAAATGGTGGCTGCCTTGTTCAAAAATTAGGGCATGCGTCTCGCTTGTTCTTCCGCCACAATTAGGGCTTTACGAAGCGTCGTTTTCATTCGATCGAATCAAGGATGGGGTGTTCGCCTGTCGCCTTGCTCAATCCAGAGGTCATTGCTCGCAGCTCCCTGATTTGCGTCGAAAATGGTGAGTTCGACTCACATCTAATTCAAACTGTTTCGTGGCTATCTTGACTTTGATTGGCTGTTCGATTTTCGTGACTTGTTTATCTTCTAACTTCGAACCCTTTATTTTCGTCACATATATTTTATGACTTCGGCCTTGTTTTGAAAGTGACTTCAGTCGTTTTAAATTCTGCTGCGTGAAATTCTTGAATTGGAATTGATTCGATGCTTTTGATTTTTGTTGTATCCATTAATTGAATTCGTTGCTTGAATTCATCGCGGCCATCAATATTTGTTTGGATGTCGAGACTGATCTCTGACTTTATCGAATCGAAAAATTTGTTATTTGTTGACATTGGTTTTGACTTTGTTGGATTTCGATCACTTGAATATATCTGACTTTGGTCTTTTTAAAGATTACTTGATGTTGTCTGGTTGTTTACTGGTCTCTTTAGCATCTCAATTCAGTGTCTCTAGATTTGTGTTCTTTGTGGCTTGCGAGTGTTGTTGACATGGGCATTTGTCTTGGTGGTCTGCACTTTCATACTTATTGTCACTGCCTATGAGACTGTCTTGACCATTGAGACAGTTTGCGTACCTGTAGTCTTTGTACATATTGTTTGTCACTTGAACCTGGTTCTTTTGAAGTTGTAGCTTGTACATTTGTGTTTGCATTGAGCATTTTGTATGCTTGCAATTTTGGTTTCACACTACTTCATCATGTCACTTGATTTGTTTCATTTGAGTTGTACCATTTCCTTTTGTTCTCGAGTATGATACATGCATACACATTGTACAGTTTGCCACTGTCTTAACACTGTGCACTTTTATGCATTACATCCGGACTTGTTCGTCTAGTCTTGGAGGTTGCTCCTTTGTTAGTGATTATTTATGTCCACTGATATAAATTATGTGGTAATACACTATATCACCACGGTTGCAAGTAATCTATGTTCATACATGTAGCATGGTCGTCTGACCCATGAGTTTTATCAACCAGTTGAAGTTCTATTGCATCACTTGGGTAATTGCAGTTCACTATTGCCTCTTTATAAAAGTCTGCTTACACTCTGTTGTACTTTATTCACAGTTTTATGTACATTCAGGCATGTCTGACTTTTCTTCGACTTTAATTATCATGACTTCTGACTTGATACACTTCTCTTAAGTCTGGTCATTGTTGGCATTTAGTTTGAGTCTGGATTCAGGTTGCACTTTTGTTTGGCTTTCATTAAAGTCTGGTTTGCATTTGTATTTGAGTTGCACATTTTGTGTACATTTTGAATTGTGCAGTCTTGGACTTGTATAATGGACCTTGTCATATTCTGCATATATTGGGGACTTCATTCTTTACTACTTTGATTTTTGTCACAGTCATTTTACTACATATATTAGGGACTGTACATTTGAGTTAGTTCACTGATGCATTACCGTCACTCTTTACTTGATTCGGTGGTTTGGTAGCACTTCATGTTACCTTGATTACACTATCTGTATATCTAGTGGTGACTGCAGTTTTTTTGGTTGCAGTCTTGCCCTTGTTGGTTGGTATTGCATTAATACATTTGGATTTGTTTCTGAATTCCCTTGTGTTGAACCCATTATTTTGGGTTTGACCTTGTGATCATTTGTGAATTTTCAATGTGTACATGTGTGCACATTGTCCATGTCTGCCTGCTTTGACATTTGAGGCCGTGGCGTTGAGATTTGAATCTTCATTTGATTTTGGTTCGTTGATCTTTTGTGTATTTCAGGTTGTAGTGGCGAGGCAGTATACGCGTGCGTATACTACAGCCCTACCAGAGTTGATGTTTTAAATTGATTATTTTGTGTTGTCTAATTATCTTCTAGATAATTAGATTATGGGTTTCTAATTATTTATTTAATAATTAGATTTTGTCGTTAATTGTCGTTTAGACAATTCTGATGTTTTCTAAATTATCTTCATTGATATTCTTTTCACCTATCTTTGTTGATATTTAAATCTGCTGATTTGTTGTTTAACATAGTTTAGTGTTATATCTACCGTTATCCGATTCTCTTATCGAGGAGTGGATATACGAGATTTCTGTGACTGTCGTCTATTTGATATTGATTATTATTGCTTCTGTGCATTAATAACTGAGTTTGAATTAGACTGACCCGTGTATTATTTTCTTTTGAATTTAATACTTGGGTCAGACCCGAGTTATTTCAGGTTGTAGATTTCCTGCTTTGAGTTGCTGTTTGAGCTATGAAGACTTTTCGTATCTTTGAAGTGGTCTTCGTCTCTTTATAGTAGTCAGTGTGTCTGTTTTAAGTTGATATGTATTCATGTATATTAGTCGATAATGTACTTGTATATATAACTTCTTGAGTCGACAGTTGTAGTTGTATCATATGTATTGTGTCCAACGTATTGTAACTGACATCAGTTATTATATATATGAGACTTTTTGTTTTATCTGTGTTCCGCATTCTTTTGTATCTGTGTTATTATTATATATAATGTCCTAAACTATTATGAACCATCGTAGTTCGTTTTATACTGGAATTGGGTATGTCGATGGGAATAAATAATAAGAGATGTAAAATGAAAAATATATACCACTCCTATCGAGGTAACCAATACTAGTGTAAGGCCAACTACGGATGGCCGCTCCTATCCAACCTTATTCTTCGTGATAACAGACAGTATTTCTTTTAATACTCTTTGTTATTGTGAGCATAGAGGTGGGGCGCCACAGTTGGTATCAGAGCTTGGGGTTTATGGACATAATATAAACCGTAACTTAGATGGAACATATGTTACATGTAACGACCCAGAATTTTGAATGAATTGAATTGAGAATATTTAAATTATTTTTAAATATTTGGACGATGATTTAATTTGAATCCCAATATATACATAAAATTTGCGATTAAACTTTAAAATTTAATCTAGTGAATGCTGAATAAAAAATTTGTATCTTCGATTTTAAGCCGAAGAAAAATATTTCAAAAGCTTTTAAAATTTGTATTGATGATACTGAAGATAACAGAAGCTTCAGAATCTAATTTCAAACTGTTTCGTTCAGTTTTGAAATTCTATCGTTCGTATCGATATTTAAAAATAGTCAATTTTCACACAGTCTCAGAATTTGACGAAACCAGTTCCATTGGGCCCGTAATATAGTATTATTACCGGATTTCAATTTTCGTATTTTTCGGAGTTAATACGTGATCATACGTTGAGTAAATGCATCGAAATTTTAAAGCAAATCCAATTTAAATTTAAATTTAAATAATTGTCAAACATCAGCACGTTTCTCTCCTTTAAACGCGCCTTCAATTACGTTCCTTTGTTTCAGCCTAAATTCACGCAACCCATCCTTCTTCATTTTCAAATACGCCTCTCCCTTCTCAGTTCAAATGAAAACGAGAGATCGAAATTAAAAATGGCAGCCGAGTTCTCCTCACGAAAAAAAAATCGAAATCAAATCACGCGAGACAAGTCAATCCAATTAAAGCTCGTTCCCCTTTCTTTCGTTCCTCAAAGAAATCATAGAGCTTGTTCAAAACCGCAACCTCTCCCTCTTCAGTTTCCTTTCAATCGAACTCCACTCAAGAAAGAAAAAAAAAAGGGGCGACCGAGCATTTTGGAAATTGGAATCGCGAATCGGGTTTGGGCGAACGCGAGCTAGGGCATCTGTGATCGGCATCAGAGGCGATTGGGGCTCGATTCGCGAGAGCAGGCTCGCGTGCGAAAATTGCATGGGTGGCCATAGCGGGGTGGCGCGTTCGATCTGGGATAGGGCTGGGGTCGTGGTCACGATCTCGTGGCGCAAGGAGGTAGCAGCAAAGAATGGGAGGCTCGAACTCGAGAGGCTATCTCGATCGAACAGGGGCGGTGGTGCGTGGAAGTTCGTGCTAGGGTTCGTTACTTTGGCCGTGACTTTGGGCAGTGATGATCGGTAGACTGGGTTTCGATTTTCAGTAAGGTAATCAATTTTATATTGCTTTTCGATTAAAACTGAAATTCATATGTGTATATAACAATGATGATTTTAGTTATAAAAAAATATATATGCAGATTTTTAGATTATAGATTACAGAAAGAAAACAAATGGAAAAGAAATAAAAAAATGATGAAATGAAATTTTTATAAAATAAAATGCAGTGAAGTTTAAAGGAAAATTTAGTTTTAAAATTTAGATTGTAGAAATAAAATTTTAAGAGAAGAAACTGATTGTAAGTTAAATATGAAAGATATATGTAAATGAGACTTTAGTTAAAGAAACAGGAAAGTTAGTAGAAATTGAAATGTTAGTCAAATAAATTTATTTAAAAGAAATCATTGGATAATTAAAATTACTAAGCGAAAAATTTATTTATTTGATTTGTTCAAATAGTAATAAGATTATGTAATTGTTATACAAGGTTAAAATAATCGAAGAAACAGTCTGGATTGGAAAATGGATGGCAAAATAAAAGCTAAGGTGAGATTTTTCTCACTCAAATGAAATTTGGTATTACAGTTATTGATTTGACTGATATGATTGCTATTTGGATGTGATATTAGATATAGTAGGATATATCTATATATATATAGCAATATATACATATTGGCATATGTATATATTGGATTGATTGATTTCCCGCCTCGTATAGCGGATGAGACCCTATTGCGCCGTTAGTAAGCGGATTATTTTTATAAAACCCATATACCGCGATATTCCACCTCGAAGTGGAATTGGTATTGTGCTAACGTCTTTGGATGCAGGGAAATAGGTTGGAGGGATCCAACTGGATTCCTCACCAGTATTTATTTATTTGCAGATATTTGTTGTATATGCTGTTATCATATTGATATATGATATTGAATGTTATGATTGACTAATTGATGCTGTTGCATAATCGGATTCAAGTTTTGAAGTTTAAAAATAACGACTTTTACTTTAAAAGGGTTTTTAAAGTGATTTTTGAAAATAGACGTTTTATTGAATTTTTGAATTGATTTATTTCAAATAAATAAGCGTCTAAAATTTTAAAGTTATAAAAGTTAAGATTTTTGGTGAAATTTAACCAAAGTGTGATGTTTGAAATAAATAGTTGATTTATTTATAAAATGGTTTAAGTTGGGATTTTCGAATAACCATAAACGATTTGTATAAAAGATTTATAAAATTGATATTTATAAATCAAAGTATTGGAATTATAAAATGAGTTTTTTTTAAGTGTTAAAAATGAAAAAAAATTATGGAATCCGTAAGTGAATGAAATTTATAGATTTATAAATTGTGAAGTTGAAAATGAATGAAATTGTAGAATAAAAGATTTATAAGAAATTGACTTATAAATTTGATTTTTTTTACCTTTAAATGGATCTTGATTGAATTCGTTAATAAAGGAGATTTATAAATCAATGGTGTTAGAAAATAGAAATGGAATTTATAAACGTTGTTTTATAAATTCGAAATCAATTGGATTTGATAAATTAAATATAGAAGGTTGTTAAAGGAGATATATTCGCGATTTTGGATAGCGAATTATTATTGAAATAAAATGTGTAGAAAATAGTGAAATGTAATTAGTGAAGTATATTCACGATTTTGGACAGTGAATATATTGTTAAGTAAAATGGATAGTTTTGGAAAAGTGACATTGAAAATGAAGTTAAACATTTTAAAGATGTTTTAAAACGTGTTAAGTATCGAATACATAGATTTCAACATTCATTGTTGAAATAGACGTTTTCGAGAAATAAGGAAATGATGGACTATAACACTGTTGTTATAGTAAATGATTTTCGAAAGAAAATGTTTTATGTAGTATTGGGATTTATATATACCTATCTTAAAATCTGAATCCCTATACTAGTGATTTTGAGTCGTCGTAACGATGTTTTACGCAACATTCGTTTTTGACTCAAATAGATGTTAAAATTTATGATTTCCTTAAAGAATGAATATATACTTAATATTGATTTAAGTATATCGAATATTTTCAAATGTTGAAAATAAATAGATTTGTGAAATACTTATTTTTAAATAAGTATGGAAATGCTTTTCCAATATGAAATGAACTGTTTTGAGATTTTATCTTCAAAGATAAAATGAAATGTGGAAATTGATTTGAAATTGTTTTCAAATGGTTAAGTGTGGAAATTTTATATCTAGTAAAGATATTTTGAAAGATAAATAATTTGGAAAATTATTTGGAATCTGATGATGTTGCGCATCTTTATTGATAGTTAAATAACCGACTATCAATAATTACCTTGAATGGTATTTGTTGTGAATTAGATGAATTTGAATGCCACACTTATTTTTGAATAATCGCTCACTATTCGGGTTAGCCGGGAAAGGACCATGGGGTCGTATAACCCATTCCGAATATGTGATACGTCGTTATGGATCGCATTCGAAGACCGGTGTTGAAGACCGGATATTTTTGAAAACGGAAGGATTACCGTCGAGTTACTCTACATCGGCTGATCTCCGGTTTAGAGGTTTTATCACCCTTAGTGACGGGAAGTCCGGACGTGATTAGAAAATTATCCGGATATGCAAGGGCTTCGTGAGAAGTGCCTTCGGTTCTGTTCGATCCCGGAACAGACTTGTATGGATTGTGTGTCTGACGTTACAATTTGAGATATAAAGCTGATTTCTTTCAAATACATATCTGTTGGTGGCGGAGAATTTATTCTCTTAGCTTAACACCCTTCTCTGAGACGTACGAGCTCAGAGGTTATGTAGTTGAAATTTATCAGCGATATACTCCCAATTTGGTAACGTGGCATACTGAGTGTTGCTGTGAAATGATCAGTGTTTGATCATTTGTGATATGATCATTTGTTTGATCTTATATCTTTGTGATCATAGGTTGATCATTTGTTTGACCCGAAGCATGGCTTTGTAGAAAGCGTAGCTTTGTGGATGAGACTTCGTCGAGCCTCACACCCCGGAAATGGTCAAAACGGGAAGGATGCAGCAAGGTTCTAGGGAGTAGCGCCCCTTAGTGTATGTCATTCCTTCTGGATAGAGGTGGTATCATGGTATGGAGCCCATATACTTAACCTATGTGGTTGCTGCATTATTATTTTGATGTGGTTTGTTGGAAATCGGGGATCCTCGGGAAGATCGGTTACGATCGGGGGATGGCATACGCGTGTCAGTAGTTACCTATTTTTGCAGAGGTAACCCGGCCTTGTGTTGGCAGAGACCTAACCGTAATGTTAGGTTATTTCTCGGGTCGTCTATTCCAGGGACGTACCCATCGTGGATAGGAAGTTCCTTAGCCTGACCATTTGTTGGAAATCCAAAGAAACAATACGTGACGTGTACGGTTTTAGTTGTATTACCTGCTATGGAATGTGGCGGTAACCTGCTATTGAACATAGTAGCTATAGTAGGCATAAGTGCGGAATGCCTATGCTGGCTAAGATTAATATTATACTTTCGAAATGTTTTCTACACTATGCACTAATAATAATATCAAAAATGATTTGATTTTGCGTAGTAAGCATCTTTGACTATCATAAGAAGAAATCTCCTCCAATTCTGCGTTTGCATTGTGTGTGTGGTGGGAGGTCTTATGGTAGTTTCATTTTCCAAAAGCATTGCGAAATTGACTTTAAAATTATTTTGTTGTCTTTTAGAAAGATAAACTGTTTTACGATCTCACACCAGTCACCATGACTGACTCGGAGTTTATTGTTCCCTTCTAAACTCTGGGTGCCCACCAATTTCCACACGGGCAGCCTAGAGTTATGTTATCAGGATATTCTGGATATTCTGGAGCTTTGGAAGCAAGCTGGATGGCATAACGTATCATTCGTACTTATTTATTTATTCCGCTGTGTATTCTGTATGAGGACAAGTTTATATAACTGTCCATTGTTGTTTATTGACTCTGATTGATGTATGTATAAAATGATATAGTTCTTTGTTTAAAGATTATTCATTTATCTATTATATGTTGTTCCGCTGCGATGTCTAAGATTCTGATATTGTTTTCCGTTCTGATGTTGTTCTGTTGTTCTTCTTTCTTCTCTATTTTCTTCTTCTCTTCTTCTGTTTTCTTCTTCTTCTGCCTTTTTCTTCTTTCTTAAACCATCACTATTGGAGTTTCCGACACTCGATTGCTCGGCAGTCGATAAAGTGAGTATCGATGTCGAATTTTCGAAAGTAGAAATTTCGGTATGTGACAGCGTGGTATCAGAGGTAACCTATTTTTGCAGAGGTAACCCGGCCTTGTGTTGGCAGAGATCTAACCGTAATGTTAGGTTATTTCTCGGGTCGTCTATTCCAGGGACGTACCCATCGTGGATAGGAAGTTCCTTAGCCTGACCATTTATTGGAAATCCAAAGAAACAATACGTGACGTATACGGTTTTAGTTGTATTACCTGCTATGGAATGTGGCGGTAACCTGCTATTGAACATAGTAGCTATAGTAGGCATAAGTGCGGAATGCCTATGCTGGCTAAGATTAATATTATACTTTCGAAATGTTTTCTACACTATGCACTAATAATAATATCAAAAATGATTTGATTTTGCGTAGTAAGCATCTTTGACTATCATAAGAAGAAATCTCCTCCAATTCTGCGTTTGCATTGTGTGTGTGGTGGGAGGTCTTATGGTAGTTTCATTTTCCAAAAGCATTGCGAAATTGACTTTAAAATTATTTTGTTGTCTTTTAGAAAGATAAACTGTTTTACGATCTCACACCAGTCACCATGACTGACTCGGAGTTTATTGTTCCCTTCTAAACTCTGGGTGCCCACCAATTTCCACACGGGCAGCCTAGAGTTATGTTATCAGGATATTCTGGATATTCTGGAGCTTTGGAAGCAAGCTGGATGGCGTAACGTATCATTCGTACTTATTTATTTATTCCGCTGTGTATTCTGTATGAGGACTAGTTTATATAACTGTCCATTGTTGTTTATTGACTCTGATTGATGTATGTATAAAATGATATAGTTCTTTGTTTAAAGATTATTCATTTATCTATTATATGTTGTTCCGCTGCGATGTGTAAGATTCTGATATTGTTTTCCGTTCTGATGTTGTTCTGTTGTTCTTCTTTCTTCTCTATTTTCTTCTTCTCTTCTTCTGTTTTCTTCTTCTTCTGCCTTTTTCTTCTTTCTTAAACCATCAGTATTGGAGTTTCCGGCACTCGATTGCTCAGCAGTCGATAAAGTGAGTATCGATGTCGAATTTTCGAAAGTCGAAATTTCGGTATGTGACAGCGTGGTATCATAGCATATGGTTAAGCGACAACCCTGCTCTGTTGGGTGTTACTCATTAGAGATAGAGTCAGTAGTACTCTAGAATGAGTGTGAGTGTAATAATAGATATGAGCGCGTATTTGTTAGTGAATATGAAATTGTTTTGTATTGTGTTGACTTATCGGTTGATTGTTTATGGATTCTGGTCGGTGTAGTCTAGCTAACTGTAATCGATAGGGGTTTCTAAACTCTTAAACAAGATAAACCGACACAGTATTGTTTTAAATAGGGTAAATGAAATAATTTTGCCCGAAACTATTTTTGTATATAAAAGAAATGATTTTCTGTAATATATGGTTGCATGGTTGTTAGGAAAGTGATAATATTGAAATGTTATCATTATTATATGAAATTGAATAAGAAATTGAAATCATAACTCCAAAGTTAAGAAATGAAATTTGAGAATATAAATTTTAAATGTGACTTATATTTAAAACGGAATTCCAGAGAAGTTTTTGGAAATGTTTGAAAAGAATTTGAAATTTTTGGAGATTTGGAAAGTTTAAATCTTTTTGAATTTGAAAATGATTCAAAGGTTTTGAAAAGTATTTTGGAAAGATAAAAGCTCTAAACTCTTTTCGGTCGCTGGAAAATGACTTCGGTAATGACTGCAGCATTATTGATGTCCATTTTCGGGTTTCCAAAAGAGGAATTGCTGCCAAATTATTTTAAATGGAAGTTGTTTTGAAAATTTGGATTTTGTTTTAGAAAATTCAAAGGATAATTTGAATTGTTTTCAAAAATGGTTTTGAAAAGATTGAAAAGACTCTGGGATTCTATTTAAAATATCTATGGGAATAATAGATGAGTTGATAACTTATACAAATTGAATCTTGATAGAATAAATTTAACTTAAAAAATGAAGTTAAAATTAAAGAAAGTATAAGTGAATAAATTTTGAATGAAAGTAAGGTTAAATGTTGAAATTCATTTCGAATTTGTAAGTAAGTAAGACTGAATTGAATTTAGATTTGGGAAAAATAAAGTGAAGTATTAAAAAGAAAATTAGCAAGTGAAGCTAATTAAATATGGACCAAATGAATAAGGTTTGAACGAATTAAATTTAAAATGAATTGAAATCCAGTTAAAATGCAAGTAGATTTAACCAAAGTGGAAAATTTAAGACAAATTTGATGATTGAACAAAAGAAGTGAACTAGAATTGAAACTGAATATTGAAAACGAAATTGAATTGTATGAAATAAAATGAAGTTTTGAGATTAGTTTGAAGTGAACTAAAGATAATTGATAAATTCAATATTCAGAAGTTAAATAGAATTCAAATTGAATTGAAATTGTGAATTGAATTCAAATGAGATTAGAAATGTAAAATTGAATGGATATGAATATGTATAACTTCAACAGTGAATTAAAAATGATATAAGTAGTTTATATTGAAAATTTTGTAATGAAATGTGCAAAATGGTTTGAATATGTAACTAGATATTATGGCTAGTAGGATATACAGGTGTATAGGGAAATTGGAAATTTTGATTTCAAAGATAATTTGAATTTGCTCGACAAAAGGTAAGTATTTGAATTTCAATATGAGATTTGCTGATTTCTTGTCTTGCCGCTTGGCCTTTTCTTTTTCTTTTTGAAATCTGAGAGTCCGTAGGGACGTTTTGTAGTCGTGCCGTATTAGCCGCGCAAAGGAGACGCTGGCGAAATTTTTTGAAAATTTCGAGTGTTAGAAAATTTTGAAAGTTTAAATTTGAAATTTGAATTTAAATTTGAATTTTGAAGTAAAGCAATGTTGTCTGAAACTTATAATTTAAGTTGGAAAATTTGTTGAAATGATAACGAATCTTTAGTAGAAAGATTTGTTTTGATAAATTGATAAAACTACTGAATTGTGAAAAATAGTAGACGAGTTAAGGACATTTTTTCCTAACTTGTAATTTCGAGGACGAAATTCTTTTAAGGAGGGAAGTTTGTAACGACCCAGAATTTTGAATGAATTGAATTGAGAATATTTAAATTATTTTTAAATATTTGAACGATGATTTAATTTGAATCCCAATATATACATAAAATTTGCGATTAAACTTTAAAATTTAATCTAGTGAATGCTGAATAAAAAATTTGTATCTTCGATTTTAAGTCGAAGAAAAATATTTCAAAAGCTTTTAAAATTCGTATTGATGATACTGAAGATAACAGAAGCTTCAGAATCTAATTTCAAACTGTTTCGTTCAGTTTTGAAATTCTATCGTTCGTATCGATATTTAAAAATAGTCAATTTTCGCACAGTCTCGGAATTTGACGAAATCAGTTCCATTGGGTCCGTAATATAGTATTATTACCGGATTTCAATTTTCGTATTTTTTGGAGTTAATACGTGATCATACGTTGAGTAAATGCATCAAAATTTTAAAGCAAATCCAATTTAAATTTAAATTTAAATAATTGTCAAACATCAGCACGTTTCTCTCCTTTAAACACGCCTTCAATTACGTTCCTTTGTTTCAGCCTAAATTCACGCAACCCATCCTTCTTCATTTTCAAATACGCCTCTCCCTTCTCAGTTCAAATGAAAACGAGAGATCGAAATTAAAAATGGCAGCCGAGTTCTCCTCATGAAAAAAAAAATCGAAATCAAATCACGCGAGACAAGTCAATCCAATTAAAGCTCGTTCCCCTTTCTTTCGTTCCTCAAAGAATCACAGAGCTCGTTCAAAACCGCAACCTCTCCCTCTTCAGTTTCCTTTCAATCGAACTCCACTCAAGAAAGAAAAAACAAAGGAGCGACCGAGCATTTTGGAAATTGGAATCGCGAATCGGGTTTGGGCGAACGCGAGCTAGGGCATCTGGGATCGGCATCAGAGGCGATTGGGGCTCGATTCGCGAGAGCAGGCTCGCGTGCGAAAATTGCATGGGTGGCCATAGCGGGGTGGCGCGTTCGATCTGGGATAGGGCTGGGGTCGTGGTCACGATCTCATGGCGCAAGGATGTAGCAGCAAAGAATGGGAGGCTCGAACTCGAGAGGCTATCTCGATCGAACAGGGGCGGCGGTGCGTGGAAGTTCGTGCTAGGGTTCGTTACTTTGGCCGTGACTTTGGGCAGTGATGATCGGTAGACTGGGTTTCGATTTTCAGTAAGGTAATCAATTTTATTTTGCTTTTCGATTAAAACTGAAATTCATATGTGTATATAACAATGATGATTTTAGTTATAAAAAAAAATATGTAGATTTTTAGATTATAGATTACAGAAAGAAAACAAATGGAAAAGAAATAAAAAAATGATGAAATGAAATTTTTATAAAATAAAATGCAGTGAAGTTTAAAGGAAAATTTAGTTTTAAAATTTAGATTGTAGAAATAAAATTTTAAGAGAAGAAACTGATTGTAAGTTAAATATGAAAGATATATGTAAATGAGACTTTAGTTAAAGAAACAGGAAAGTTAGTAGAAATTGAAATGTTAGTCAAATAAATTTATTTAAAAGAAATCATTGGATAATTAAAATTACTAAGCGAAAAATTTATTTATTTGATTTGTTCAAATAGTAATAAGATTATGTAATTGTTATACAAGGTTAAAATAATCGAAGAAACAGTCTGGATTGGAAAATGGATGGCAAAATAAAAGCTAAGGTGAGATTTTTCTCACTCAAATGAAATTTGGTATTACAGTTATTGATTTGACTGATATGATTGCTATTTGGATGTGATATTAGATATAGTAGGATATATCTATATATATATATAGCAATATATACATATTGGCATATGTATATATTGGATTGATTGATTTCCCGCCTCGTATAGCGGATGAGACCCTATTGCGCCGTTAGTAAGCGAATTATTTTTATAAAACCCATATACCGCGATATTCCACCTCGAAGTGGAATTGGTATTGTGCTAACGTCTTTGGATGCAGGGAAACAGGTTGGAGGGATCCAACTGGATTCCTCACCAGTATTTATTTATTTGCAGATATTTGTTGTATATGCTGTTATCATATTGATATATGATATTGAATGTTATGATTGACTAATTGATGCTGTTGCATCATCGGATTCAAGTTTTGAAGTTTAAAAATAACGACTTTTACTTTAAAAGGGTTTTTAAAGTGATTTTTGAAAATAGACGTTTTATTGAATTTTTGAATTGATTTATTTCAAATAAATAAGCGTCTAAAATTTTAAAGTTATAAAAGTTAAGATTTTTGGTGAAATTTAACCAAAGTGTGATGTTTGAAATAAATAGTTGATTTATTTATAAAATGGTTTAAGTTGGGATTTTTGAATAACCATAAATGATTTGTATAAAAGATTTATAAAATTGATATTTATAAATCAAAGTATTGGAATTATAAAATGAGTTTTTTTAAGTGTTAAAAATGAAAAAAAATTATGGAATCCGTAAGTGAATGAAATTTATAGATTTATAAATTGTGAAGTTGAAAATGAATGAAATTGTAGAATAAAAGATTTATAAGAAATTGACTTATAAATTTGATTTTTTTTACCTTTAAATGGATCTTGATTGAATTCGTTAATAAAGGAGATTTATAAATCAAAGTTGTTAGAAAATAGAAATGGAATTTATAAACGTTGTTTTAAAAATTCGAAATCAATTGGATTTGATAAATTAAATATAGAAGGTTGTTAAAGGAGATATATTCGCGATTTTGGATAGCGAATTATTATTGAAATAAAATGTGTAGAAAATAGTGAAATGTAATTAGTGAAGTATATTCACGATTTTGGACAATGAATATATTGTTAAGTAAAATGGATAGTTTTGGAAAAGTGACATTGAAAATGAAGTTAAACATTTTAAAGATGTTTTAAAACGTGTTAAGTATCGAATACATAGATTTCAACATTCATTGTTGAAATAGACGTTTTCGAGAAATAAGGAAATGATGGACTATAACACTGTTGTTATAGTAAATGATTTTCGAAAGAAAATGTTTTATGTAGTATTGGGATTTATATATACCTATCTTAAAATCCGAATCCCTATACTAGTGATTTTGAGTCGTCGTAACGATGTTTTACGCAACATTCGTTTTTGACTCAAATAGATGTTAAAATTTATGATTTCCTTAAAGAATGAATATATACTTAATATTGATTTAAGTATATCGAATATTTTCAAATGTTGAAAATAAATAGATTTATGAAATACTTATTTTTAAATAAGTATGGAAATGCTTTCCAATATGAAATGAACTGTTTTGAGATTTTATCTTCAAAGATAAAATGAAATGTGGAAATTGATTTGAAATTGTTTTCAAATGGTTAAGTGTGGAAATTTTATATCTAGTAAAGATATTTTGAAAGATAAATAATTTGGAAAATTATTTGGAATCTGATGATGTTGTGCATCTTTATTGATAGTTAAATAACCGACTATCAATAATTACCTTGAATGGTATTTGTTGTGAATTAGATGAATTTGAATGCCACACTTATTTTTGAATAATCGCTCACTATTCGGGTTAGCCGGGAAAGGACCATGGGGTCGTATAACCCATTCCGAATATGTGATACGTCGTTATGGATCGCATTCGAAGACCGGTGTTGAAGACCGGATATTTTTGAAAACGGAAGGATTACCGTCGAGTTACTCTACATCGGCTGATCTCCGGTTTAGAGGTTTTATCACCCTTAGTGACGGGAAGTCCGGACGTGATTAGAAAATTATCCGGATATGCAAGGGCTTCGTGAGAAGTGCCTTCGGTTCTGTTCGATCTCGGAACAGACTTGTATGGATTGTGTGTCTGACGTTACAATTTGAGATATAAAGCTGATTTCTTTCAAATACATATCTGTTGGTGGCGGAGAATTTATTCTCTTAGCTTAACACCCTTCTCTGAGACGTACGAGCTCAGAGGTTATGTAGTTGAAATTTATCAGTGATATACTCCCAATTTGGTAACGTGGCATACTGAGTGTTGCTGTGAAATGATCAGTGTTTGATCATTTGTGATATGATCATTTGTTTGATCTTATATCTTTGTGATCATAGGTTGATCATTTGTTTGACCCGAAGCATGGCTTTGTAGAAAGCGTAGCTTTGTGGACGAGACTTCGTCGAGCCTCACACCCCGGAAATGGTCAAAACGGGAAGGATGCAGCAAGGTTCTAGGGAGTAGCGCCCCTTAGTGTATGTCATTCCTTCTGGATAGAGGTGGTATCATGGTATGGAGCCCAAATACTTAACCTATGTGGTTGCTACATTATTATTTTGATGTGGTTTGTTGGAAATCGGGGATCCTCGGGAAGATCGGTTACGATCGGGGGATGGCATACGCGTGTCAGTAGTTACCTATTTTTGCAGAGGTAACCCGGCCTTGTGTTAGCAGAGATCTAACCGTTATGTTAGGTTATTTCTCGGGTCGTCTATTCCAGGGATGTACCCATCGTGGATAGGAAGTTCCTTAGCCTGACCATTTGTTGGAAATCCAAAGAAACAATACGTGACGTGTACGGTTTTAGTTGTATTACCTGCTATGGAATGTGGCGGTAACCTGCTATTGAACATAATAGCTATAGTAGGCATAAGTGCGGAATGCCTATGCTGGCTAAGATTAATATTATACTTTCGAAATGTTTTCTACACTATGCACTAATAATAATATCAAAAATGATTTGATTTTGCGTAGTAAGCATCTTTGACTATCATAAGAAGAAATCTCCTCCAATTCTGCGTTTGCATTGTGTGTGTGGTGGGAGGTCTTATGGTAGTTTCATTTTCCAAAAGCATTGCGAAATTGACTTTAAAATTATTTTGTTGTCTTTTAGAAAGATAAACTGTTTTACGATCTCACACCAGTCACCATGACTGACTCGGAGTTTATTGTTCCCTTCTAAACTCTGGGTGTCCACCAATTTCCACACGGGCAGCCTAGATTTATGTTATCAGGATATTCTGGATATTCTGGAGCTTTGGAAGCAAGCTGGATGGCGTAACGTATCATTCGTACTTATTTATTTATTCCGCTGTGTTTTCTGTATGAGGACAAGTTTATATAACTGTCCATTGTTGTTTATTGACTCTGATTGATGTATGTATAAAATGATATAGTTCTTTGTTTAAAGATTATTCATTTATCTATTATATGTTGTTCCGCTGCGATGTGTAAGATTCTGATATTGTTTTCCGTTCTGATGTTGTTCTGTTGTTCTTCTTTCTTCTCTATTTTCTTCTTCTCTTCTTCTGTTTTCTTCTTCTTCTGCCTTTTTCTTTTTTCTTAAACCATCACTATTGGAGTTTCCGGCAGTCGATAAAGTGAGTATCGATGTCGAATTTTCGAAAGTCGAAATTTCGGTATGTGACATTACAACTATTGGTCAATGTTTTATTTGTGCTTTGAGTCAAAAAACTAAAGTTTTGAAATTTTGATGAAATTTTTAAATATCTTTATTTAAAAATAATAATGAAACTGTGTTTTGTTGATTGGCTGATTTGTGACTATTTATCAGAGTGCGCAGCGGAAACTGTGAAACTGTCTTCGCTGAGTACAACTGATAATCTTTTTGATTTAAAAATCAAAATATGAAATTGAAATAAATTTCATTTGTTGTTTACATAGCTGTATTTATTTTGTTTCTTTGAGAATTTCGAATCCGAATTGAGGATTCGAAACGATTGCAGTTATGTGATTCTTGTTGAGATTTTTGCTGATTTTCTTTTATGCTAATCACATGTTGATTAGATTTTTGCTGTTTTAAATTATCTTCATTGAAGATAATAGAGTAATTTCTTTGTGTATATTGTAGTGTGCGTGCAAATATGAATTGCACGGTACTGCATTAATCTTACGTTGAACCGATGCTTGGTTATGAAACGTATTTTGTTGCCGTTATTTTATAATGGGATTTTTACATCAATGCTAAATTTTGAGGCACGATGTTTGTTGGCAATTTTAATGAATGAAAATTCACTAGTGTTACATTTTGATGTAAATTATTTTGATGAGATTTTGACGTTTGAAAATTACTGTCGCTTTGACTTCAGTAACAGTCAAATTTTTAAAAGTGGATTTTCAAGCGGTTATACCGCAATGCTGATTGGTGACCCGTTTTTACGGTATTTTGAGAAGTATAATTTCCTTATCGAAATTGTTACTGATTTGCTGTTTTAATCACGTGTACTGAAAATCGTTTTAAAATGAAAATTGTTTTATAAATTTTTTAACAGTTTGCGCTTTCAAAAGAATGAGGAAGCGACTTAAACGATTCAGAAAAATCGAGGACTATGACCCCTTTCTTTTACGATTCGCTTAACTCCGGACTTGTTCAGTTGAGAATGTGAATTGTTATTTGTATAAAATAAATAATAATTGTTTTCAGGAATTTTATAGTTTGCGCTTTCAAAAGAATGAGGAAGCGATTTAAACGTTTCAGCAAAATCGAGGACTATGACCCCTTTCTTTTACCGATTCGCTTAATTCCGGACTTGTCCGTTTGAGAATGTAAAATGTAGTTTTACAAAATACATAGTTTTGCACTTTCAAGGAAACGATGAAGAGAATCAAACGATTTAGTAAAACACTGGGTATGGGACATGTGCGTTTGCTATTTCGGTTAATTCCGGACTCGTTAATTGAAATTTCTGCTGTTTTGATGATTTTGATGATTTTGCACTTTCAAGGAAACGATGAAGAGAATTAAACGATTTAGTAAAACTCGTGGTTATGGGACATGTGCGTTTGCTATTTTGGTTAATTCTGGACTCGTTAATTGAAATATTTGATGATTTCGTGTGCTTTCGAGCCACTTTGTTGGACCTTCGGGTCATTTGTTGGGCTTTCGGGCCACTCTGATGGACCTTCGGGTCAAATACCAGTACTAGACCTTCGGGTCACTCTGCGGACCTTCGGGTCATTTGTTGGGCGCCAAAATTATGTTGAGTACTTGGTAGGCTTCGGCCATTTGTTGATGCACGTGCGGCGAACTAAAAACTCGCCATCTGATGGGATCGATCCAAGCTTTTATGTTGATTTTCTAGTATTTTTAATTGATTTCTAGATATTTGTTGTTTCTAATTATCTGCAGGTAATTAGATATCTGATGTTATGAGATTTAATTATCGTTTTTGATAATTAAATATTTGTTGTTATGAGATTTAATTATCGTTTTTGATGATTAAATATTTGTTGATTTGAGATTTGATTATCGTTTTGATAATCGACTATTTGTTGATTTGAGATTTGATTATCGTTTTGATAATCGAATATTTGTTGATTTGAGATTTGATTATCGTTTTGATAATCGAATATTTGTTGATTTGAGATTTGATTATCGTTTTGATAATCGAATATTTGTTGATTTGAGATTTGATTATCGTTTTTGATAATCGAATATTTGTTGATTTGAGATTTGATTATTGTAACATCCCGAAAATTTTCGACTTTCGAAAATTCAACATCGATACTCACTTTATCGACTGCCGAGAAATCGAATGCCGGAAACCCGAAAAGTTATGGTTTTAAGAAAGAAAAAGTAGAAGAAGAAGAAGATAGAAGAAAAAGAAAGAAGAACAACAACACAACATCAGATACAGAAGCAGAAAACAATATCAGAATCTCACATATCGCAGCGGAACAATATACAATAGATAATTACTAGTCTTTTAAAACAAAGAACTATATCGGTTTATACATACATCAATCATCAGAGTCAATATACAACAATGGACAGTTATATAACTTGTCCTCATACAGAATACACAGCGGAATAAATATATCAGGTACAAATACTACGTCTCGTCATCCAGCTTATCTCCAAAGCTCCAGAATATCCAGAATATCCTGATAATATAACTCTAGGCTGCCCGTGTGGAAAATTTGTGGGCACCCAGAGTTTAGAAGGGAACAATAAACTCCGAGTCAGTCATGGTGACTGGTGTGAGATCGTAAAACAGTTTATCTTTAAAATAAATAGCAGAGAATTTTAAAGTCAATTCGCAATGCTTTTGGAAAATGAAACTACCATAAGACCTCCCGCCACACACACAATGCAAACGCAGAATTGGAGGAGATTTCTTCTTATGATAGTCAAAGATGCTTACTACGCAAAAATCAAAACCTTTTTGATATTATTATTAGTGCATAGTGTAGAAAACATTTCGAAAGTAGAATATAAATCTTAGCCAGCATAGGTACCATTATATTATGCCTGCTATAGCTGCCTCCTGAGGAGACAGGTTATACAATTGAAATCGTAAAGGCTCGTATTGTTTCTTTGGATTTCCAACAAATGGTCAGGCTAAGGAACTTCCTTTTCCACGATGGGTACGTCCCTGGAATAGACGACCCGAGAACCTAACCGGATCTCTGCCAACACAAGGCCGGGTTACCTCTGCAAAAATAGGTAACTACTGACACGCGTATGCCATTCCCCGATCGTCACCGATCTTCCCGAGGATCCCCGATTCGCAACAAACCACATAGATAATAATAATGCAGTAACCACAGAGGTTAAGTATCTGGGCTCCATACCATGATACCACCTTTATCCAGAAGGAATGACATACACTAAGGGGCGCTACTCCCTAGAACCTTGCTGCATCCTTCCTGTTTCGACCATTTCCGGGGTGTGAGGCTCGATGAAGTCTCGTCCACAAAGCTACGCTTTCTCAAAAAGCCCTGCTTCGGGTCAAACGAAAATGATCAACCTATGATCACAAAGATATAAGATCAAACAAATGATCATATCACAAATGATCAAACATTGATCATTTCACAGCAACACTCAGTATGCCACGTTACCAAATTGGGATATATCGCTGATAAATTTCAACTACATAACCTCTGAGCTCGTACGTCTCAGAGAAGGGTGTTAAGCTAAGAGAATAAATTCTCCGCCACCAACAGAAATGTATTTGAAAGAAATCAGCTTTATATCTCAAATTGTAACGTCAGACACACAATCCATACAAGTCTGTTCCGGGATCGAACAGAACCGAAGGCACTTCTCACGAAGCCCTTGCATTTCCGGATAATTTTCAATCACGTCAGGACTTCCCGTCACTAAGGGTGATAAAACCTCTAAACCGAAGATCAGTCGGTGTAGAGTAACTCGACGGTAATCCTTCCGTTTTCAAAAATATCCGGTCTTCAACACCGGTCTTCAAATGTGATTCATCACGACGTATCACATATTCGGAATGGGTTATACGACCCCATGGTCCTTTCCCGGTTAACTCGAATAGTGAGCGATTATTCAAAAATAAGTGTGGCATTCAAATTCATCCAATTCGCAACAAATACCTATCTAAAGGTAATTATTGATAGTCGGTTATTTAACTATCAATAAAGATGCGCAACATCATCAGATTCCAAAAAATTTTCCAAATGATTTATCTTCAAAAATATCTTTACTAGATATTAAAATTTCCACACTTCAAAAATAAATCAACGTTTATTTTTCTAAAACAATTTCCCGTTTCTTTTATAAATTCCATATTGAGTTTACATTTTTCGAATATCTACTAATATTCGATTTATCAATCGCTTTCAAATATTCACTTTCGATTTATCTTTAAGAAGATAAATTCTCAAAAAAAAACACTTCATTTCATTTTGGAAAACATTCCATACTTATTTAATAATAAGTGTTTCACAATCTATTTATTTTCAACGCTTGGAAAATATTCGATATACTTAAATCAAATTAAGTATAATTTCATTCTTTAAGGAAAATATTCTTTTAACACATTTATTTGGGTCAAAACGAATGTTGCGTAAAACATCGTTACGACGACCCAAAATTGCTAGTATAGGGATTCGAGAATTTAGATAGATATGTAAATCCCAATACTACATCAAAACATTTCCTTTCGGAAATCATTTACTATAACAAAAGTGTTATAGTCCACCATTTCCTTAAATTTCTCGAAAACGTCCATTTCAACAAGAACTGCGGAAATCTATGCTTTCGATTCATAATACATTTTAAAACATTTTTAAAATGTTTTAACTTCACTTTTTAAAATATTACTTCTTCAAAAATGAATCCATTTTACTAAACAATATATTCACTGTCCAAAATCGTGAATATAATTTACTTAACCCCATTTCAATCATTCCTACACATTTTTATTTCAATAAAAATTCGCTATCCAAAATTGCGAATATATTTTCTTTAATAATCTTCTATACTTTAATTTATCAAATTCAATCGATTTCGAATTTATAAGCACGTTTATAAATTCTATTTCTCTTTTATAACAACTTCGGTTTATAAATCTCCTTTTATTAATTTCTATAATACACTTATTAAAATAAGTGATTTCAGATTTATAAAACAACGTTTATAAATTCAACCTTATATTTCACAATAACTTTGATTTATAAATCCCCTTTATTAACAAGTTCGATCAATACTCCCTTTAAAGGCAAAAGTCCAGTTTTATAAGTTAATTTCTTATAAATCTTCCATTCTACAATTTCATTTATTTTAACTTCACAATTTATAAATCTATAAATTTCCTATCTTTACAACTTATAATTTTATAAGTTTCATATCTTTACAAATTTAACACTTATAAAACTCGTTTATATCCATTGTTTTTAATAATTCGAAAATCCACTTTTAAACTATTTTATAAATTACTTAACCGTTTATTTCAAAAATCATCTCTGGGTTATATTTCCCCCAAAATCTTAACCTTTATAACTTTAATAATTTTAACGTTTGTAAATAAATTCAAAAATTTAATAACGTATATTTACAAATAATCACTTTAAAAATCTCTTTTAAAGTTAAAATCGTTATTTTTAAAACTTCAAAAATCGAATCCAATGATGCAACGCATCAATTAGTCCATCACAACATCAGCATCATATATCAACATATGATAACAGAATATACATCAATCCTGTAAATAAATAGCTACTGGTGAGGAATCCAGTTGGATCCCTCCAACCTGTTTCCCTGCATCCACAGACGTTAGCACAATACCAATTCCGCTCCAGTACGGAATTATCGCGGTATATGGGTTTTTATAAATCCGCTTACTAACGGCGCAATAGGGTCTCATCCGCTATACGAGGCGGGAAATCAATCAATCCAATATATACATATGCCAATATGTATATACTGCTATATATATAGATATATCCTATTATATCTAATATCAACAATCCAAACAGTCAAATAATCAATCAATAACTGTAATCAAAATTTTCCTTCGAGTGAGAAAATCTCACCTGAGCTATTAATTTTGCCATCCCATTTCCAAATTGGATTGTTCTCTTGATTTATACCTTGTATAACAATTATATAAATTAATCAATATTCAAAATAATCGATCGATTAAATTTTCGTTTGGAAATTTTAATTATCCCAAGATTTTATTTTAAACCAATTTTCCTTTAAATAATTTGTCTAACCAGATTTAAATTAGAACTAATTTTCCTTAATAAATTATTTTCACTGGACCAATCAAATTTTTTCTAAAACTGTATATATATATATATATATAATTTTGTAGATAAACTATTCTGAAATCCACCCAAAAATCTAAAACTTACTGTAAAAATTTATTTCCGCATACATAAATATATATTCTTTTTCAGGTTTAAATCGAATTGAAAGATTTGGGGAAAAAACTAAATACCTTACTGCTCTGCGCCGAGGTACCCTAATCCTCGTAGGTCATCGCGAAACCCTGTATCAATGCCGAGTTCTTCCTTCGCGATCTCCCCTGACATCGAGTACCTCGCCTCGATTTGCTCAATCGAAATGCTCGACTCAGGCCTCGGCGTCGCGACTCTGACTCCACCACCGCATGTCGCGAGTCACCCCTACTCACCCACACGCACGCGTACCCATGCGCCTTCAGATCTGACCCAGCCTCTCGCTTGCAGCGTCGCGCTCGAGCCCCTCAAGTCGCCTCGCCTTCGTTGTCGCAGCCCCGTCCTTGTACGCACGCGCGACCCACTCGCAACGATGCGACCTCGAGTGTTCCTCGCAATTGAGTTTCGATCACGAAGATCGATTTGGCCAGAGGATGGAAATCATGATTTTCTTTCTTTCGGATTTCGTGAATTTTGAATGGGAACTGAGGGATGGTGATAAGGTACGGGGGTATGGGAGTAAGTATGGGAGAACGTGGGATGTTATTAATATAAATTTTAAATCTTAAATTTGAATTTCTTTTTATTTTTAACGCGTTTAAATTTCCGTGTGCTCACATATCAACTCAGAAAATTACGAAAATTGAAATCCGGCAATAATAAAACATTCCGGACCCAATGGGACTGGTTTCGTCGAATTCCGAGACTGTTTGAAAATTGACTATTTTATAAATATCGGTTCGAGTGATTATTTTCAAAACTGAACAAAACAGTTCGAAATTAAATTCTGAAGCTTCTATCATCTTCAGTATTATCAATACGAAATTTAAAAGCTTTCGAAATGTTTTTCTTCGACTTAAAATTGTAGATTCAAATTTTTATTTAACTTCAATCGATTAAATTTCATAGTTTAATCGCAAATTTCAAAGTTATATCGGAAATTCAAATTGAATTATCGTTCAAATATTTAAAATAAATTAAATATTTCCAAATTAAATTCGTTCGAAATTCTGGGTCGTTACAAACTTCCCCCCTTAAAAGAATTTCGTCCTCGAAATTACAAGTTAAGAAAAATGATCCCTAACTCGTCTACTATTTTTCAACATTCAATAGTTTTATCGATTTATCAAAACAAATCCTTCTACTAAAGATTCGTTATTAATTCAACTAAATTTCTAACTCCAATCATAAGTTTCAAACAACATTGTTTACTTCAAAATTCAAATTCGAGTTTAAATTCAAATTTTAAACTTCCAAATTTTCTCAAAATTTTTCTAACACCCGAAATTTTCGAAAAATTTCGCCAGCGTCTCCTTTGCGCGGCTAATACGGTACGACTACAAAACGTCCCTACGGACTCTCAGATTTCAAAAAGAAAAAGAAAAAAGCCAAGCGGCTAGACCAGAAATCACCAAAAACTCATATTATAATTCAAATACATACCTTTTTCGAGCAAATTCGAATTATCTTCGAAATCAAAATTCCAATTCCTTTATAACCTGTATATCCTACTAGCCATAATATCTAGTTGCATATATTCAAACCATTTCGTACATTCAATTACAAAATTTTCAATATAACTGCTTATACATTCTTTAAGTTCGCTATTGCAGTTTCATATTCATTCAATTTCACATTTCAAACTTCAGTTGAATTTAATTCACAATTCCAACCTTATTTGGATTCTATTTAACTTCTGAATATTGAATTTTATCAGCTTTCATTCATAACTGATTATTTTTAGATTAGTTTCAGTTACTAATTCATTTCAATTCTAATTCATTTATTCACATTCATTTGAATTTAATTTACACTTTCAATCTAATTTAGATTCAGTTTACTTCTGAATATTGAATTTCATCAATTATCTTTAATTCACTTCAAACTAATCTTAAAACTTCATTTTATTCACACAATTCAAATTTGTTTCAACATTCAGTTTCAATTTTATTCACTTACAATTGTAAATTCCATTCATTTGAAATTTATTTCTTCTTACTTGAATTTATTTGCAATTCCGAACCATTCTTTTATTTAGTTCACAATTCAAGTCTCAATTTATCTAATTCAACTTCATAATATTTCATAGATATTTTCATATGGTATTCCAGAATCTTACCAACATTTCAAAATCATTTGAAAATAATTCAAACTATCCTTTGAATTTTCTAAAACAAAACCCAAATTTTCAAAACAACCTTCATTTAAAACCATTTGGCAGCAATTCCTCTTTTGGAAACCCGAAAATAAACACCGGTGATGTCGCGATCATCATCGGAATTATTTTCCAGCGACCGAAAAGAGTTTAGAGCTTTTCATCTCTTCCAAAATACTTTTCAAAACCCTTGAAATCCATTTTCAAATCAAAAAGGAATTTAAACTTTCCAAATCTCCAAAATTTACAAATTCTTTTCAAAACATTTCCAAAAACTTCTCTGGAATTCCGTTTCAAATTACAATCACATTTATAATTCATATTCTCAAATTTCATTTATATGTGAATTCATCTCTCTATCTTTGGAGTTTTGATTTCAATTTCTTATTCAATTTTAGTGATGATAATTCACTATTATTACTTCCTAACATCCATGCAACCATATACTATAGTACTTTATAGAAAAACATTTATTTTCTATACAAAAATAGTTTTGGGCAAAATTATCTCATTTACCCTATTTAAAACAATACTGTGCCGAATTGTTCTATACAAGTGTTTAGAGATCCCTATCGATAGAGTTGTACGGACAATACCGACCAGAATCCATATACCACTCAACAAACCAATCATCACAATATAAAACAAATTTTATATTCAAATAACAAATACGCGCTCATATCTATTATTACACTCAACTCATTCTAGAGTACTACTGACTCTATCTCTAATGAGTAACACCCAACAGAGCAGGGTTGTCGCTTAACCATATGCTCTGATACCACTTGTAACATCCCGAAAATTTTCGACTTTCGAAAATTCAACATCGATACTCACTTTATCGACTGCCGAGAAATCGAATGCCGGAAACCCGAAAAGTTATGGTTTTAAGAAAGAAAAAGTAGAAGAAGAAGAAGATAGAAGAAAAAGAAAGAAGAACAACAACACAACATCAGATACAGAAGCAGAAAACAATATCAGAATCTCACATATCGCAGCGGAACAATATACAATAGATAATTACTAGTCTTTTAAAACAAAGAACTATATCGGTTTATACATACATCAATCATCAGAGTCAATATACAACAATGGACAGTTATATAACTTGTCCTCATACAGAATACACAGCGGAATAAATATATCAGGTACAAATACTACGTCTCGTCATCCAGCTTATCTCCAAAGCTCCAGAATATCCAGAATATCCTGATAATATAACTCTAGGCTGCCCGTGTGGAAAATTTGTGGGCACCCAGAGTTTAGAAGGGAACAATAAACTCCGAGTCAGTCATGGTGACTGGTGTGAGATCGTAAAACAGTTTATCTTTAAAATAAATAGCAGAGAATTTTAAAGTCAATTCGCAATGCTTTTGGAAAATGAAACTACCATAAGACCTCCCGCCACACACACAATGCAAACGCAGAATTGGAGGAGATTTCTTCTTATGATAGTCAAAGATGCTTACTACGCAAAAATCAAAACCTTTTTGATATTATTATTAGTGCATAGTGTAGAAAACATTTCGAAAGTAGAATATAAATCTTAGCCAGCATAGGTACCATTATATTATGCCTGCTATAGCTGCCTCCTGAGGAGACAGGTTATACAGTTGAAATCGTAAAGGCTCGTATTGTTTCTTTGGATTTCCAACAAATGGTCAGGCTAAGGAACTTCCTTTTCCACGATGGGTACGTCCCTGGAATAGACGACCCGAGAACCTAACCGGATCTCTGCCAACACAAGGCCGGGTTACCTCTGCAAAAATAGGTAACTACTGACACGCGTATGCCATTCCCCGATCGTCACCGATCTTCCCGAGGATCCCCGATTCGCAACAAACCACATAGATAATAATAATGCAGTAACCACAGAGGTTAAGTATCTGGGCTCCATACCATGATACCACCTTTATCCAGAAGGAATGACATACACTAAGGGGCGCTACTCCCTAGAACCTTGCTGCATCCTTCCTGTTTCGACCATTTCCGGGGTGTGAGGCTCGATGAAGTCTCGTCCACAAAGCTACGCTTTCTCAAAAAGCCCTGCTTCGGGTCAAACGAAAATGATCAACCTATGATCACAAAGATATAAGATCAAACAAATGATCATATCACAAATGATCAAACACTGATCATTTCACAGCAACACTCAGTATGCCACGTTACCAAATTGGGATATATCGCTGATAAATTTCAACTACATAACCTCTGAGCTCGTACGTCTCAGAGAAGGGTGTTAAGCTAAGAGAATAAATTCTCCGCCACCAACAGAAATGTATTTGAAAGAAATCAGCTTTATATCTCAAATTGTAACGTCAGACACACAATCCATACAAGTCTGTTCCGGGATCGAACAGAACCGAAGGCACTTCTCACGAAGCCCTTGCATTTCCGGATAATTTTCAATCACGTCAGGACTTCCCGTCACTAAGGGTGATAAAACCTCTAAACCGAAGATCAGTCGGTGTAGAGTAACTCGACGGTAATCCTTCCGTTTTCAAAAATATCCGGTCTTCAACACCGGTCTTCAAATGTGATTCATCATGACGTATCACATATTCGGAATGGGTTATACGACCCCATGGTCCTTTCCCGGTTAACCCGAATAGTGAGCGATTATTCAAAAATAAGTGTGGCATTCAAATTCATCCAATTCGCAACAAATACCTATCTAAAGGTAATTATTGATAGTCGGTTATTTAACTATCAATAAAGATGCGCAACATCATCAGATTCCAAAAAATTTTCCAAATGATTTATCTTCAAAAATATCTTTACTAGATATTAAAATTTCCACACTTCAAAAATAAATCAACGTTTATTTTTCTAAAACAATTTCCCGTTTCTTTTATAAATTCCATATTGAGTTTACATTTTTCGAATATCTACTAATATTCGATTTATCAATCGCTTTCAAATATTCACTTTCGATTTATCTTTAAGAAGATAAATTCTCAAAAAAAAAACACTTCATTTCATTTTGGAAAACATTCCATACTTATTTAATAATAAGTGTTTCACAATCTATTTATTTTCAACGCTTGGAAAATATTCGATATACTTAAATCAAATTAAGTATAATTTCATTCTTTAAGGAAAATATTCTTTTAACACATTTATTTGGGTCAAAACGAATGTTGCGTAAAACATCGTTACGACGACCCAAAATTGCTAGTATAGGGATTCGAGAATTTAGATAGATATGTAAATCCCAATACTACATCAAAACATTTCCTTTCGGAAATCATTTACTATAACAAAAGTGTTATAGTCCACCATTTCCTTAAATTTCTCGAAAACGTCTATTTCAACAAGAACTGCGGAAATCTATGCTTTCGATTCATAATACATTTTAAAACATTTTTAAAATGTTTTAACTTCACTTTTTAAAATATTACTTCTTCAAAAATGAATCCATTTTACTAAACAATATATTCACTGTCCAAAATCGTGAATATAATTTACTTAACCCCATTTCAATCATTCCTACACATTTTTATTTCAATAAAAATTCGCTATCCAAAATTGCGAATATATTTTCTTTAATAATCTTCTATACTTTAATTTATCAAATTCAATCGATTTCGAATTTATAAGCACGTTTATAAATTCTATTTCTCTTTTATAACAACTTCGGTTTATAAATCTCCTTTTATTAATTTCTATAATACACTTATTAAAATAAGTGATTTCAGATTTATAAAACAACGTTTATAAATTCAACCTTATATTTCACAATAACTTTGATTTATAAATCCCCTTTATTAACAAGTTCGATCAATACTCCCTTTAAAGGCAAAAGTCCAGTTTTATAAGTTAATTTCTTATAAATCTTCCATTCTACAATTTCATTTATTTTAACTTCACAATTTATAAATCTATAAATTTCCTATCTTTACAACTTATAATTTTATAAGTTTCATATCTTTACAAATTTAACACTTATAAAACTCGTTTATATCCATTGTTTTTAATAATTCGAAAATCCACTTTTAAACTATTTTATAAATTACTTAACCGTTTATTTCAAAAATCATCTCTGGGTTATATTTCCCCCAAAATCTTAACCTTTATAACTTTAATAATTTTAACGTTTGTAAATAAATTCAAAAATTTAATAACGTATATTTACAAATAATCACTTTAAAAATCTCTTTTAAAGTTAAAATCGTTATTTTTAAAACTTCAAAAATCGAATCCAATGATGCAACGCATCAATTAGTCCATCACAACATCAGCATCATATATCAACATATGATAACAGAATATACATCAATCCTGTAAATAAATAGCTACTGGTGAGGAATCCAGTTGGATCCCTCCAACCTGTTTCCCTGCATCCACAGACGTTAGCACAATACCAATTCCGCTCCAGTACGGAATTATCGCGGTATATGGGTTTTTATAAATCCGCTTACTAACGGCGCAATAGGGTCTCATCCGCTATACGAGGCGGGAAATCAATCAATCCAATATATACATATGCCAATATGTATATACTGCTATATATATAGATATATCCTATTATATCTAATATCAACAATCCAAACAGTCAAATAATCAATCAATAACTGTAATCAAAATTTTCCTTCGAGTGAGAAAATCTCACCTGAGCTATTAATTTTGCCATCCCATTTCCAAATTGGATTGTTCTCTTGATTTATACCTTGTATAACAATTATATAAATTAATCAATATTCAAAATAATCGATCGATTAAATTTTCGTTTGGAAATTTTAATTATCCCAAGATTTTATTTTAAACCAATTTTCCTTTAAATAATTTGTCTAACCAGATTTAAATTAGAACTAATTTTCCTTAATAAATTATTTTCACTGGACCAATCAAATTTTTTCTAAAACTGTATATATATATATATAATTTTGTAGATAAACTATTCTGAAATCCACCCAAAAATCTAAAACTTACTGTAAAAATTTATTTCCGCATACATAAATATATATTCTTTTTCAGGTTTAAATCGAATTGAAAGATTTGGGGAAAAAACTAAATACCTCACTGCTCTGCGCCGAGGTACCCTAATCCTCGTAGGTCATCGCGAAACCCTGTATCAATGCCGAGTTCTTCCTTCGCGATCTCCCCTGACATCGAGTACCTCGCCTCGATTTGCTCAATCGAAATGCTCGACTCAGGCCTCGGCGTCGCGACTCTGACTCCACCACCGCATGTCGCGAGTCACCCCTACTCACCCACACGCACGCGTACCCATGCGCCTTCAGATCTGACCCAGCCTCTCGCTTGCAGCGTCGCGCTCGAGCCCCTCAAGTCGCCTCGCCTTCGTTGTCGCAGCCCCGTCCTTGTACGCACGCGCGACCCACTCGCAACGATGCGACCTCGAGTGTTCCTCGCGATTGAGTTTCGATCACGAAGATCGATTTGGCCAGAGGATGGAAATCATGATTTTCTTTCTTTCGGATTTCGTGAATTTTGAATGGGAACTGAGGAATGGTGATAAGGTACGGGGGTATGGGAGTAAGTATGGGAGAACGTGGGATGTTATTAATATAAATTTTAAATCTTAAATTTGAATTTCTTTTTATTTTTAACGCGTTTAAATTTCCGTGTGCTCACATATCAACTCAGAAAATTACGAAAATTGAAATCCGGCAATAATAAAACATTCCGGACCCAATGGGACTGGTTTCGTCGAATTTCGAGACTGTTTGAAAATTGACTATTTTATAAATATCGGTTCGAGTGATTATTTTCAAAACTGAACAAAACAGTTCGAAATTAAATTCTGAAGCTTCTATCATCTTCAGTATTATCAATACGAAATTTAAAAGCTTTCGAAATGTTTTTCTTCGACTTAAAATTGTAGATTCAAATTTTTATTTAACTTCAATCGATTAAATTTCATAGTTTAATCGCAAATTTCAAAGTTATATCGGAAATTCAAATTGAATTATCGTTCAAATATTTAAAATAAATTAAATATTTCCAAATTAAATTCGTTCGAAATTCTGGGTCATTACAATTATCGTTTTTGATAATCGAATATTTGTTGATTTGAGATTTGATTATCGTTTTGATAATCGACTATTTGTTGATTTGAGATTTGATTATCGTTTTGATAATCGAATATTTGTTGATTTGAGATTTGATTATCGTTTTTGATAATCGAATATTTGTTGATTTGAGATTTGATTATCGTTTTTGATAATCGAATATTTGTTGATTTGAGATTTGATTATCGTTTTTGATGATTAAATATTTGTTGATTTGAAATTTGATTATCGTTTTTGATAATCGAATATTTGTTGATTTGAAATTTGATTATCGTTTTTGATAATCGAATATTTGTTGATTCGAAATTTGATTATCGTTTTTGGATAATCGAATATTTGTTGATTTGAAATTTGATTATCGTTTTTGATAATTGAATATTGGTTGATTTGAAATTTGATTATCGTTTTTGATAATCGAATATTGGTTGATTTGAAATTTGATTATCGTTTTTGATAATTTGTTATTTGTGTTTCTGACTATCGTTGGGTAATTGGATGTTTGCTGACTTTGTTGATATGAGATTTTCTAGTCTCTAATTGATTCTAGAGTATGCTGATTTTATTAAATTGCTATTTTCTATCTATCTCTGTTGATAGTTAGAGTTTGCCGATTATGAAGTTTATGTTTTCTAGTTAATTATTGAATAACTAGATATTGGCAGTGTAACGACCCCGAATTTTATATATATTTAAATTGATAATTAATTAATTTTTAAATAAAGATTTGCGAAATAAATCGATAAATGGATGCGAGTTTCCCCGAATCATTATAAATTAAATATAAAACAATAAATATTAAAGTAAATTAAATAATTGAGTTTATAAAATAATACAAGGCAATTAATGTAAGTTAAACAAAAAAAAACAAAATAGTTATACATAGTTAAAATTCAAACAATACGTTAATAAATTTTGTAAAATATAAAATTAACACATTAGCAAATTCTAAAAACTATAGAAGTTTATTTATATTTTCAAAGTGATGAAACAAAGCAATATAACAAAAGAAGGATATGTATGAGTTATAAAACCTTAAAAAAAAGAAAAAAAGAAAAAAAGATAATTCATGTAGACAAAGAAGTAACCATATGTACTTCTTCTCATCATTTCAGCCGAAGTAATGTTTTCAGCCTCCATATTCAAGAAAAAAATCTCTGAACTTATTGTACAAAATAATATTTCCCTGTACAACAAAATTATATCACATTGTAACCCATTTTATATGTATCAATATTCATTTCATTTCGTCCATCTTCAAAGCTGAGAAAAACAAAAGCAACATCTTTAAAACTTCAATCAACAAACAACAAATACAACTGCATATAACCAGAAAATCAAGATGGTTTCAGCTTGCATTTATACAACCTGTTCAACATGAAGCAGGCTCTGTTCTTCTTTCTTAATCAAGGTGAGCAAACTCTTTTGAAACTTCTAATATTGATCTGTGGTTTAAATTGATATGAATGAGTGTTGATATGTGTATAAAGGCATATGTATTCATTGTGCATGTTTAGATGTTGTTCTTCTCTATTCCAAAGTACAGAGTTCAAAATAAGGAAAAAAAATTCAAAATCTTCTTTCCTGATCTCTGCTAGGCTCTAGTCCACTAACAAACCAAGAATTGTTTAAAAACATAAATGAAGAGCTAAGAATGGTTTTAATCATGACTGTGAGTAACATATTTTTTTTCAAACTTAAGATTGAATATGGTTGTTTGTTATTTCTGTGGTAAACATTGTAGTATGTATACATGTAAATGCAATCTGATGTATGCCTGTCTATTTCCATATGAATGTTCTCTGTTTTTAGTTTTCCAGTTTCCTGTTTTAGGATTTAAATTCACATTCTCTTCAATCAATTGTTGTTAGGGTTTGGATTACAAACAAAAGATGTTTGATTTGTTATGGACTAATGTTTAAAAACTTAATTAAGCTAAATTTCAAGCTTGAGTATCTCTGAAATATGGAAACAACAGTGTATAATAAACAAAGTGAGAAACTCAAACTTTGTAAATTATGAATTCAGTATATTAAAGTGAAAACAAAAACTATAATATGATTTTTAACACCAAAATCATAATTTTTAATCAGAGGAATTAAGGAGTAGTTCTAGGATGAACTGGAAATGAATTTGTGGGGTTTCTGGTGACTCAAATGTTTGGAGGGGTCGGAATCTTGGGAAGTGATGGTTGAGTGATTGTAGTTGTTGGGAAAAATGCTGGAGGAGGTGGGTGATCACTGTGGTGATGATGGTGGGTATTTTCTATTTTTAACCCTAGTTTTAGTTTGCTCGACAAATTGATCGGCTCGACATCTCTCGTTGATCGAGTGTGACGAGACTCAGGTGGATGAAGGTAGGCATGTAGAGGCAGACGATGCCGGAGTTCTAGGGGTCACGGTGATCGGAATTGGGTTGGCAAAGTATTTCTAGGGTTGGAGGGTGGACCGAGTTCGTGTTCCAGGTGAGTACGAATGCTAAAATTTGATTTCCAGGAAAGTTCGAAGTTTCGATGGTCGGAGTTTGACGTGGGGAGGGTTGTCGACTTGCCTCGATGATCGGCAGGGGACCGGAGGCGAAGGCGTCACGGTGCACGTGCATGTGCATATTGGAAGAGGCTGCCTTTTTGGGGAGTGTTGTTTTTTTCTTGTCTGGGGTTTTACTCAGAGTGATACGCGAGTTTTCGAGTGGATGACTCGAAGCAGGAGGAAGTAGGACTCGGAGCACGTTTTATAGTGATCTGGGTTTATGTGGTTTTGAGTACTAGGTGAACTCGAGATGCTCTCGGGAAACTCGGGAATGTTGATGGAGGACTCGAAGTTTTTGGGCATGGGACTCGAAGCAGTTTTTGTGAAGACTCGGGTTGATTACAGAAACAGGTTTAACTTAAACCTGTATTGATTTGTTTTGAAGTGTAGGAAGGTTTTAAAATTTTAAAGTGTTTTAAACAATTTGAAATGTTTAAAGTATAATTCAAATTGATTTGAAATTAAATATGAATTTGGTTGTATATCCTTTTAAACTTCTTTATTAAATGAGTATTTCTTTAACTTGTAAAATAAAAGAAGTTTAGAAATGTGTTTAAAACTTTGTTAAAGATAATTTGTATTCATTTTAAATCTTTAAATTTAAAATGAAACTTTGAAGGTAAAATTTAAGTGAGTTGTTTTAAATACTGTGTAAATGATAACTTGATTTTTTATAGGAACAAAGTTTTACTTAAAGTAAATTAGAATTAATAATTAATAAATTAAGTAATTAAGTTACAGTTAACACTTAACTGATTAAATAATTAAAGGTTAATGAATTATAATTAGAGGTAAATTAATAAGTGATCAAAGGATAATTAATCAAAATGGTTGGTAATTTAATAAGATTAATTAACCAGGATTTGTGATTCATATGTAATTTATCTGATTTGAATTAATTCGATAATTAATTGACTTTACCTATGGATGTTTGGATTACATTGAATGGTTGAATTATTTGATATCCCTGATGTTCGATGCTTTGTGATATACCCTGATTTATGTTATGATCTGTAATTTCTTTATCTGTGATATTTATACATCTGTGATCTGTATGTGAAAGATAAGCGTTATAGTTTATATCGCTTATCAATTATATCCTGTATTTTTATCTGTGATGATTCATTGTGTTGCACTATTGGGTTGAACCCCTGGACTACACCTTTACACACACATATATGGATTTCACGTGGAAATCGGTTAAGTCACAGATAATTTAAATTTGATGTTTTCGAAATTGAAATTTTAATTTCAATTGATTTTGGAAATGAATTTGGGTTAAATGTTAAAGCTTTTGAAATGGAGTTTTTAAGATAAAAGTTATTTTAAATAACTTAATTAAAATTTCCAATTCAAATAATTAAATTCGAATTTGAAATCAAAATAATTTTGGAATTGAATCCTAAGATTTGAAACTAGGGATTAAAGATGATATAAATGTGTTTATCTGAATTTAAACTATTTTAAAGATAAAATTTTGAGAATTTGGATTTAACTCAAGACTTTAACTCGTATAAATGAGATCAGATTTTCCGAAGTGAAACTGTTTGTTTTCAAATGATAAAAACTTTCATATAAGAAATGGAATTCCAGTTTAATTAAAGGAATTTCAAGATTGACTCGAAGAAAAATGATTTTTCCAAGTTATGAATGAATCTTTTTGAAAGCTATGAATTGAATCTGTTTATTTTTAACAGATTTAAAACGGTGATTTGTTTAAACCATTCGAAATGAAATTGTTTTGAAAACTGTAAGTTAAATCTTTGTTTCAAAGATTTAACGAGTTAAATTGAAATGGAAATTGATTTGGAAAATCTGTGAATAAATCTTTTGTTTAAAAGATTAAAGTGTGGAAACTGTTTAAACCGTAAAGATTGAATCTTTTTGTTTAAAAGATTTGAAATGGTAATCGATTGAAACCATTTGAAAAGAAAGATTTTGGGTTTTAAGTTGTGACTTAATTGAAATCCCATATCCATATATTTTTAAAATATTACGCTCACTATTCGGTTTAGCCGGGAGAGGACCTTTGTGTCATATAACCCATTCCGAATACTGATACGTCGTATATGGATAGCATTTGAAGACCGGTGGTGAAGACCGGATATTTTCGAAAACGAAAGGACAACTCGTCGAATGTCTCTGCATCGACTGGTCCCCGGTATAGAGATTTTAGCACCCTTTGTGATGGGAAGTCCGGACGTGATTGAAAATTATCCGGAATTGCAAGGGCTTCGTGAGAAGTGCCTTCGGTTCTGTTCGAACCCGGAACAGACTTGTATGGTTACATGTCTGACATTACACTTTGAGATATAAAGCCGATTTCTTTCAAATACATTTCTGTTGGTGGCGGAGAATTTATTCTCTTAGCTTAACACCCTTCTCTGAGACGTACGAGCTCAGAGGTTATGTAGTTGAAGGTTATCAGCGATATATCCCAATTTGGTAATGTGGCATGCTGAGTGTTGCTGTGTGATGATCAATGTTTGATCATTTGTGATATGATCATTTGTTTGATCTTATATCTTTGTGATCATAGGTTGATCATCTGTTGACCCAAAGCATGGCTTTGTGACAAAGCGTAGCTTTGTGGACGAGACTTCGTCAGGACCTCACAACCCGGAAATGGTCGAAACAGGAATGTTGCGGCAAGGTTATGAGGGTCGCGCCCTTTAGGGTATGTCATTTCCTTCTGGAAAAGGGTGGTGTCATGGTATGGAGCCCAGATACTTACTCATGTGGATACACTTTATTATGTGTGATGTTGGTTATCGAGGCCTCGGATAAAGGTCCCAAAGGACCGGGGGATGGCATATTCGTGAGTTACCTGTTACAGGGGTAACCCGGCCTTGTTTGGCAGAGAGCAGTTTGTCTCTCGGGACGTCCCGCCAGAGGCGATCCCATGCGGCGGAAGGAAGTTCCTTAGCCTGACCATTTGTTGGAAATCCATTTCTCCAATACGGAACTTGTACGGTTTTAGTTGTAGAACCTACCATCTAATATGGTAGCTATAGTAGGCATAGTATAATGGTACCTATGCTGGCTAAGATTAATATTATACTTTCAAATTGTTTTCTGCACTATGCACTAATAATAATAATCCAATGATTTGCGTAGTAAGCATGTTTGACTATCATAAGAAGAAATCTCCTCCAATTCTGCGTTTGCATTGTGTGTGTGGCGGGAGGTCTTATGGTAGTTTCATTTTCCAAAAAGCATTGCGGTTTTCAATATTTAAAGTTCTGTTGTGTTTGTTTTAAAGTTAAACTGTTTTTGTTGCTCACACCAGTCCCATGACTGATCCGGAGTTTATTGTTCCCTTCCTAAACTCTGGGTGCCCACTATTTTCCACACGGGCAGTCTAGAGTTGGGTTTCTTTTCAGATATTCAGGTTTAGTAGATTATCTGGAGCTAGTTCATTCATCGGAGTTGCTTATCTTGGAGTTGTGGATTCATTCTCTTTTGTAGATCATTTGGAGATCTCTTCCATTTGCTGTTATTTTCCGCTGCTATTTCTTGTATCTCTGATATTTGTTGTATCATCTCTGATGTATATTGATATTCATTGTATCACTCTGTTGTATCAGATATTATATATCAATGTATTATTCTTTTCTTCCGCTGTGTTATTTACTTAATTGTGTTATAGCTCCGGCGAATCGGATTTGAACGGTCGAATCTGTGGCGTTCTAGTACAATGTGAAGTACGGATGTTGATTTTCGAGCGGGCAAAATCCGAGTCGTCACATGTGGTATCAGAGCTAAGGTTGAACTTTAGCTCAGGAGTATAACACGTTAAGTAGCTCATTAGAGATAGAGTGAAGTAAACTCTAGAATGAGTATATCCCTAAGATATCAGTCTGAACGTCTCAGTAAATTCTCTTGCTATCCACTGATAGTAAGTATGAGTACGAGAAGAGGATGAGATAGGGGACAGGGGAATATGACTGTAAATGATCAATACTCTGTAACAACAAGGAAACAATCTTTTCTCTATCAATCTCTTTCGTTTGACATCTCTTCTCAATTCTTCGATAGTTTCTGGTAGATCCAGAAAGGAGATTCAATATATTAAAATGGGACATAAACTCCAGATAGGCCAAATTGTTTGTATGGATGAATTAGTTGTTTTGATTGTTATGGTTGATAGGTATACTTTAGCTTCTAAACTAAAAATTTTGAAATGGTATCCATACACCTATCTATTCTTTGGGTCCGGATATATTCTACGAATGGTTAGTTATCACTTCGAACTGACCGATGCCACTCCATATTTCGTAGATCTGGATAACCCGAGTATCGTGTGAAAGGATTCAACAGATTCGTTCTTGTATCTGTTATAGATATTCTGATTTGGTGAGCCAAATGCAGAATAGATATTCAGTTTGAGTTGATGAATTGTTCTTCATCTATCTTTTTGTCTCCTTGGTAATTTCGAGGACGAAATTCTTTTAAGGGGGGAAGTCTGTAACGACCCCGAATTTTATATATATTTAAATTGATAATTAATTAATTTTTGAATAAAGATTTGCGAAATAAATCCATAAATGGATGCGAGTTTCCCCGAATCATTATAAATTAAATATAAAACAATAAATATTAAAGTAAATTAAATAATTGAGTTTATAAAATAATACAAGGCAATTAATGTAAGTTAAACAAAAAAAACAAAATAGTTATACATAGTTAAAATTCAAACAATACGTTAATAAATTTTGTAAAATATAAAATTAACACATTAGCAAATTCTAAAAACTATAGAAGTTTATTTATATTTTCAAAGTGATGAAACAAAGCAATATAACAAAAGAAGGATATGTATTAGTTATAAAACCTTAAAAAAAAAAGAAAAAAAAAAGATAATTCATGTAGACAAAGAAGTAACCATATGTACTTCTTCTCATCATTTCAGCCGAAGTAATGTTTTCAGCCTCCATATTCAAGAAAAAAATCTCTGAACTTATTGTACAAAATAATATTTCCCTGTACAACAAAATTATATCACACTGTAACCCATTTTATATGTATCAATATTCATTTCATTTCGTCCATCTTCAAAGCTGAGAAAAACAAAAGCAACATCTTTAAAACTTCAATCAACAAACAACAAATACAACTGCATATAACCAGAAAATCAAGATGGTTTCAGCTTGCATTTATACAACCTGTTCAACATGAAGCAGGCTCTGTTCTTCTTTCTTAATCAAGGTGAGCAAACTCTTTTGAAACTTCTAATATTGATCTGTGGTTTAAATTGATATGAATGAGTGCTGATATGTGTATAAAGGCATATGTATTCACTGTGCATGTTTAGATGTTGTTCTTCTCTATTCCAAAGTACAGAGTTCAAAATAAGGAAAAAAATTCAAAATCTTCTTTCCTGATCTCTGCTAGGCTCTAGCCCACTAACAAACCAAGAATTGTTTAAAAGCATAAATGAAGAGCTAAGAATGGTTTTAATCATGACTGTGAGTAACATATTTTTTTTCAAACTTAAGATTGAATATGGTTGTTTGTTATTTCTGTGGTAAACATTGTAGTATGTATACATGTAAATGCAATCTGATGTATGCCTGTCTATTTCCATATGAATGTTCTCTGTTTTTAGTTTTCCAGTTTCCTGTTTTAGGATTTAAATTCACATTCTCTTCAATCAATTGTTGTTAGGGTTTGGATTACAAACAAAAGATGTTTGATTTGTTATGGACTAATGTTTAAAAACTTAATTAAGCTAAATTTCAAGCTTGAGTATCTCTGAAATATGGAAACAACAGTGTATAATAAACAAAGTGAGAAACTCAAACTTTGTAAATTATGAATTCAGTATATTAAAGTGAAAACAAAAACTATAATATGATTTTTAACACCAAAATCATAATTTTTAATCAGAGGAATTAAGGAGTAGTTCTAGGATGAACTGGAAATGAATTTGTGGGGTTTCTGGTGACTCAAATGTTTGGAGGGGTCGGAATCTTGGGAAGTGATGGTTGAGTGATTGTAGTTGTTGGGAAAAATGCTGGAGGAGGTGGGTGATCACTGTGGTGATGATGGTGGGTATTTTCTATTTTTAACCCTAGTTTTAGTTTGCTCGACAAATTGATCGGCTCGACATCTCTCGTTGATCGAGTGTGACGAGACTCAGGTGGATGAAGGTAGGCATGTAGAGGCAGACGATGCCGGAGTTCTAGGGGTCACGGTGATCGGAATTGGGTTGGCAAAGTATTTCTAGGGTTGGAGGGTGGACCGAGTTCGTGTTCCAGGTGAGTACGAATGCTAAAATTTGATTTCCAGGAAAGTTCGAAGTTTCGATGGTCGGAGTTTGACGTGGGGAGGGTTGTCGACTTGCCTCGATGATCGGCAGGGGACCGGAGGCGAAGGCGTCACGGTGCATGTAACGACCCGTAAATTTCAACTGTTTTAATAACGTAATTAGTTGAAATTTTGGGAAATTTTAAACGATAAAATTTTGAAATAAAAATTTAATATTTGGAATACGTCTAGTTAAACATAGCGACTGGTAAATTTTCGTCCGAAAATATGAAAGTTTATTTCGCGCGTAAATTCACTTCAATTTAATCAGTTAAAAAGCGTTGTAAATAAAATGTTTTCGGAACCAAAATATTTTTACATAGAAAAATTCTAAACCATCTTCTGAGCAAGATTTCAGTTTGTCGTTTTTCCAAATTCGGACATCTTTGGCTCCGTCGATCTTATTTTTCAGCGTTTTTCTTGCATTTTCCGCTATTAGAAATTTCGAATTTTTTTATAATTCAATCGTACCACTGATACCCGTACACCGTTTCAATCATCTCGTCGCGTTGATCTTCGTAGTATATTCATCTTTGTATTTTGGAATCCGGTGCGCATCGAAACCTGCGAAACGTGTTCCGTATTGGTTTCGCATTCGGGCTTTTGGGTCCTGTGTCTATTCAACTATCCTCCGTGAGAATCAAAAGCCATAACTTTTAATATTCTCAACTATTCAAATTCTAACCTTTATAATTTCGAGAATTAATTACGGACTCTTAACATTCCCTACCGTTCAAAATTATAATTGCTTTTCATCTCGTATCTTGTTCCATCCACTCTCATTTTTCTTCTTTTTCTCCTATTCGTTCTCTTCTTTCTTCATGCTAAAAAAAATTATATACGAACTTTAAAGTTGCATGCGTTGTTGAGATAGAACCATGCCTGCACATTAATTGTTTGAGGCTAGCATACCCATCTCCACGTCACTCTGTGCAATTGAAGCCTACTCACCATTTTATTTTATTTTTCCCAAGCCCTTCCTTCTTCCTCACCTACCCACGTCCTCTCTCCCCAGATCCAGCCAAGACTTTCTCCTCCGACCGAACGCTGAGCAGCCACCGTCTTCCCTCGCCGGTAGCTGGACAGTCTCGTCCTTCGATCCGAGCCTCTCCTCTATAGCCGCTGCCTTGTTGTCCAACCACGGCAAGTAAGCAGTTTCCTTCATTTTTATATAGTGTGTATATATATTTGTGCAGATGTGTATAATTATATATATCGTTTTACTAGTTTGTATATATATATATGATATGTTTATGATAGTGTGTTGGTCTGTTGGGTTTTATATAACAGTTTATATAAGAGAGACAATCTCATTGTTACATATATATCACTATATTCAGATTGGTTAAAAAAAATGTTTGTATATATATATTTCAGCTTATAGATTTTATAATAATGTTTGTTATATATCAGTTCAATATGTACGTCTGTGCAATCTAAGTAATTGATTTTTCGAATATTATTATTTTGCCGTATATATAAATACACATATAAGTGGTTTCAGCTGTAATTTATATATCAATATTTGCATTATAGTGGCAGATCTAAGTAAAATTTGTATATATGTGTTTACAGTACTTACATAATATGTTAATACAGTACTTTATAAAGGGGTTGGATGACATATATAGTATTTTATTATATATTTTATGCTATAAAATAGTATTGTGTTTTACAAATATTTTATAGGTACTGACGCTTTGCGGTTTACACGTATGTAATGTGTTGAGAATATTATATTAATTACAGTTTATATATTGATCTCGATTTTTAATGTGTATGAGTCTAAGTTGTGAAAATTATATAGTTACACAGTTCATTGAACTTGAATATAGAATTTGTAAAGCTTTTATTTACAAGCTGGTGTATTAGTATAGATAAATTTGTTTTATACGAGTGTACAGAGTTTGTCTGTTGGCATTAGTCACTTGGAAATACTATATTATATTGGTACCCATATAAATGTTGTTTAAAGTATATATAGGTTATGCATTTCTGTATCGTATGCTGGTTGTGTTTTATTTTGCGGTTCTCATAATATGACGTTTTACGGTATTAGATTTTTACTATCTTTGATTTAAGATGATTTTATGAATACTAAGCTTATAATTGGAATTGTTTTAAATATAACATAAGGTATTATATTTTATTAGTCTTTCAATCTTGATTTGTTGGTTGGTTTCAGAAGTTATATATACTTACGGTAAACTATTAAGTCTTAAATGTATTAATTCAAAATTTATTGAATATATGTATGTATATTTATATGCATGACTTTAATATTTGAGTTTAGTTTAAAATCAACGATTTGAAAGATATATTTAATTTAACATATGTTTAAATTTATATGTAGAGTTATATATAGTTATATATAAGTTCACTTATATCAATTATCATCATCAATCCGACTCTGATTTGATTCCGTCAATTCTTATTTATCAGCTTCGTTGTCGAATTGTGTCCATATAGCGTTGCTTCGGAATTCGTATCTCGTCCTTTGTCAAATCTCTCTAGCCTCGAAAGGTGAGCACTCACTCACGATTAACGTTCTTTTATTTATTAGATTTGATTTCAATTGAAACGACAATTGAAATATACTGCTGTTAGTTAATTACACTGTTATATATACTATTACCTGTATCAGTTCACCTTTGACATCTGACACCATTATCTGTTAATTATTTATGCGATGATAATACAGTTTGGCTGATAATTGATTGATTGTCGATGTTTATATTGGACGTTAAAATTGTTAATGTTAAATTGATAAATAGTATGAAATTGAACTTGATATAGGATAATTAAATGTTAAATTTGATTAACGAACATTTGTATAATATGACCCCTTTAACTGTTAAATTTATTGACACGTAGGATTGTTAACTACACCTTGAACCATCAATTGTATGTTGCTTAAACTGATGATGTATGAAATTGTAAATAGATGACAAGTGAAAACCGTAATGTAATAATCTTTAATCTACATGAAATGATAGTGTGGATTCTAGAAATAATTATATTAATTCGTACAAATAACAATGCGAATTAATATGGTTATTTCGGGATTATTTGAATTGATTATTGGATTGATATTGATTGTTGTTATTGCTTGTTTATTTACTTTGACACCATCCCAGTTATCACACTGCAAGTTCCCTCTGTTATGCTTTGTATTTTTAATTGAATTGGAATCGGGTTGAAATGATAAATACCCAAAATTGAACTTTGACCTAGGATAGAAAATTAAATAAACCCGATTGGTCAATAATTTGATTTAAAATAAAACGAAGATTTTATTGGAATAAATAATATGGTTTTGAAACGAAGTTGAAATTTGAATTTTAATGAAAGGAAAATGGTAATATTTAATAATCAGAAACAAAAGATTAAAAATGTAATTGATGAAAGAATGTTGTTTAATTTGAGAAATGATTGAATTAAGTTTGAAATGATTTAATAATTAAGTTTGAAATTATAATTAAGTTTGAAATTATTAAACTTTGAAATTATTTAATAATTAAGTTTTGAACTTTTTAATAATGAATTATTAAATGATTAAATTGAATTGAAATTCTTTAATAAGAAAAATTGAACTTTTGAATAAGTGAATTTTACTTCGTAATAATTAAAATTGAGTTTTCTTTATTAATTAAGTTTTGGAAAATTATTTAAGAAGGAAAATAAGTGAAATTGAATTTCTTTAACAAGAAATGAAAATGTGATATTTTTGGAATTAATGTAAGACTTGTAATTGAAAGAATTGATTTGACGAATTGAATTTAATCCAAAATTGTAAGTTTTGATTTAATGAAGTTGAACTTAAGAATTGATTAAATGAATTGGAAATTTAATAGAAATTGTTTTGAATGATAAAGTAACTTAACGAATATTGAATGAAATCGATAAATGAGTTTAAATTGATTTGAATGTTAAATAGAATTTATTTAAATGATTTCAGAATGAAACTTATATACGAACTTGAATCAATATTTGAATTGTTTTAAATAGAAATTGAAATTGAATTATAAGATTTTGAAACGGAAAATTGGAAGTTTTGAAACGAAAATTTGGAAATTGTTTAGAAAGACAAATGAAATGTTGATTTACGAATTCTATTTGAAATTGAAATTGATTTGGTTTTTGAAATATATAAACGACCAATCGGTGTAATAATTACGAAAGTTATTAAAGAGACCGGGATCGGTAATGGATATACTCTCTATCTGAACCGAAACCACTTTAATAATTATACGCGGAGTGTTGATCCAGAACGAAGTGGATGGTTTTGGTGAACGCGTTGACTGAAGAAAGAGAACGATTTTGGATGACCCCTGATATGACTAAAACAGGAGCCGCGCCGGGCCATTGAGGATCGCCATCTCTAGCGGACACACTTCTTCGATACCATATCTATTACTTTTGTGATTCGATTTGGGTGCACCCCTCGATTTGGGAGTGTTGTTTCGCGGTGTTGGGGTAGTAGCTGCTATGCCCAACATCAGTCCGGATCAGGCAACTACTAGTATCCTAGTTGGTATCGCCTCATGTACCTTGTCATACTGATTATCCTATTCGCGACCACTACGATTTTGATTTGTACCTTTAGTATATGGATTGCCCTCTGGTGACTTCCGGTTTTGGGGAAACTACGGTCTTGTATATGCTTTTGGGAATAAACAGGTTAAGAGGTGTATGGGCCCTGCTTAACCCTACTTTGATATCTTTATATTACTGATAGACATTATCTACTTAGCGTACCTTACTACCTAGTAGATAGTTTAACGGATCCTTAAAGGATGGTTATTCCAAACATCCTTTGAGTTACTTGTATTTCAATTGCTATTTCACTTGAGTTGGATTTATTAATATAAGAATGTTAATCCTGACTCGAGTGTCTTGTGTTTTTGCTTTACGCTCGGGTCAGACTGGGTGTACCAGTATTCGAGACTCACCTTTGGAGTTGGAGCTTTGCTTGAAGATCCAGCCATCAATTCTGCTTTCAGTATTCGATGATTCCAGTGATGTATTCTGATTTGTAGCTAATGTATCGTATTACTCTTCTGTTGTAAACTCTGATGTATTTTATATATTCATATAGTAGCTTCATGAACTACTATCTCTTTTATTTCCGCTGCACTTATTACTCTGTGTCTGTGATCTGTGATTATTTATTTACTGTATATGTTCAGTTTTGCCAAATTTAAATTAACAACGCGGTATTTGAGCAATTCAACTCCGGCATGAGTGTCTGCCTATACACTTATAATGGACGCGAATGGTCCAAAATATCGGGTCGTTACAGTTGGTATCAGAGCTTTGGTAGCTCTAGGCAAAACTCAACATATAGGGTAATGTATTTACAGAATCACTCTCACTCGAGTTCAATCTCTTCCTTCTAATTTGATTCCTTTGAATTTTGGAACGTTTCCCTCGGTTCCGAAATTCATCCGTGCCCTTCACTATTCGTCTTCTTTCAATTCTGGAGCACCCCATAACTCCATTTCGAATGATATCTATAAAAGATCGGCGGTCTCGCCAATCTTCGAATGATTCATAAAGGAGCAAAACTCCTTTATAATAGGCATCGATTTACCGGAGATTTCTGTATCCTCGGTTTACGATGCTATCTATCTCCTGCTATATCTGAATTCTATTTCTTGAGATCGAATGTCGATTTGCCTCGGAATTCTGCATCGATCTTATTCTTGAAGTCACGGTCAACCCGGTAATGGTTGCCCGCGATTTACATAAACTTATCTATCTTCCTATTTGGTTATTTAATCATCTTATCTTCTGTTTCAAACTTATCTTCGAATCAAAAATTCTCTTTGATTTGATTTCTATCAAATTTGAATCCCTATCTTTGCTTTGAAATCTATTCTTATATAGTCGAGCGAAGAAGTGTATTTGTAAATTAATTTTAAAATGTTTTTACATTGTGTTGTTTGAGTTGTTGATGTTGATTTGGGTTTCCGATCGATTCGTCTGATCAACGCTATCGATAGGATTTCCAAAACACTTGAACAGAGCAAACTGACACAATATTATTATCAAATTTGGAAAATGAAATAAATTTGTTTGATTATATTGTGAAAATATAAGTAAAAATTTTCTGGAATTTAATAAGTTAATTAAATTGTTGTTGAAATGATAATATTTGATTATCATTTATTGTTCTAAATAAATTTATAAATACGGTTTATAAATTGATTTGGAATTTGAAATGAATTTAATTCAGAAATTTGAGAATTTACTAGTTTCCGGTGATTTTGAACTTTGGTTTTTAAAATTTTTAAGTATATATTATTGAAAGTATTTTCGAATAGAAATCGTTTCCAAAGAATTTTAAAATGTTGAAATCAGTGCTCTTCTCTTTGTCGCTAGAAAATAATTTCGGTGATGGCGGCCGCATCATCGACGTTCATTTTCGAGTTTCGAAGTGGAGATACTAGTCTGTAGTTTTGCTACGGCTTTGTTTTGAAAAATATTTTAATTTGAATTTCTTCAGTATAATTTGATATATATATATATATATATATATAAGTATCTTATTTTAACATTTTAATTTGATTTGATATAAATATATTATACATATCTCTAAATTGTTTAAAGTTAATCGGAAATCTAATTCTTAAATTTGGTTAAAGGATGATTTTAATTATAAATAAAACCAAAAATTTGGGATAAATATTTAAACTTGAATAACTGAATTGGGAAAATTTTATTTGTATATTGTTCAACTGCATTCTAATACAACTTACCTAAATCGTTCAGAAGTTGAATATGTAATTGGATAATATATAAGATAAATTGAATTTATAAATAAAATTTGAGTGTTTATAATAAATGTTATACACTTAAATTTTAATGATAAAAATGCTAATAAAGATGATAGAGTAATAGGTTAATTGAATGAGATAAATAAAGTAAATTTTGTTCTAAAAGAATTAACAAATTGAATTGAATCAGCTTAATGAAATACCTTGAATTAAGATCAATTATTGAATATTAATTGATTTAAAACGAAATTTATATGATTAGAATTAACAGTTGAACTAACAAATTTAAATCGAATGACTATTTATTGATTTAATATAAATGGATTTAACCAAATTGAAAAAAATATAAATTAATTTAAATTGAAATTTTTATGGTTTAAATTAATTTATATGGGTTAAATATATGTGATTAGATATATTAAGTAGAATAAATTTAATGATAACTCGGAAAAAAAAAGAGGATTAAATTTGTTGAATAAATTATGATTGAAATAAAAGACTATTCAAATTTATGGTTTTAGAAATTGTAAAATTGAAGATAATTGGATAATAAGATAATGAATTTAGAAATAGTTGAGATTGATTTTAGTGAAATCAAATGGATTAAATCAATTATTGAATATCAATTAATTTAAATTTGAATTTATATGGTTACATTAATTGTTATTTTGTATTTCAAATCTGTTTTTCTTTCTGGTTGTTTCTATTCTCCTACCTCGTTCCTTTTCGGGGACGAAAAGTTTTGAGTGGGGGAGAGTGTAACGACCCGTAAATTTCAACTGTTTTAATAACGTAATTAGTTGAAATTTTGGGAAATTTTAAACGATAAAATTTTGAAATAAAAATTTAATATTTGGAATACGTCTAGTTAAACATAGCGACTGGTAAATTTTCGTCCGAAAATATGAAAGTTTATTTCGCGCGTAAATTCACTTCAATTTAATCAGTTAAAAAGCGTTGTAAATAAAATGTTTTCGGAACCAAAATATTTTTACATAGAAAAATTCTAAACCATCTTCTGAGCAAGATTTCAGTTTGTCGTTTTTCCAAATTCGGACATCTTTGGCTCCGTCGATCTTATTTTTCAGCGTTTTTCTTGCATTTTCCGCTATTAGAAATTTCGAATTTTTTTATAATTCAATCGTACCACTGATACCCGTACACCGTTTCAATCATCTCGTCGCGTTGATCTTCGTAGTATATTCATCTTTGTATTTTGGAATCCGGTGCGCATCGAAACCTGCGAAACGTGTTCCGTATTGGTTTCGCATTCGGGCTTTTGGGTCCTGTGTCTATTCAACTATCCTCCGTGAGAATCAAAAGCCATAACTTTTAATATTCTCAACTATTCAAATTCTAACCTTTATAATTTCGAGAATTAATTACGGACTCTTAACATTCCCTACCGTTCAAAATTATAATTGCTTTTCATCTCGTATCTTGTTCCATCCACTCTCATTTTTCTTCTTTTTCTCCTATTCGTTCTCTTCTTTCTTCATGCTAAAAAAAATTATATACGAACTTTAAAGTTGCATGCGTTGTTGAGATAGAACCATGCCTGCACATTAATTGTTTGAGGCTAGCATACCCATCTCCACGTCACTCTGTGCAATTGAAGCCTACTCACCATTTTATTTTATTTTTCCCAAGCCCTTCCTTCTTCCTCACCTACCCACGTCCTCTCTCCCCAGATCCAACCAAGACTTTCTCCTCCGACCGAACGCCGAGCAGCCACCGTCTTCCCTCGCCGGTAGCTGGACAGTCTCGTCCTTCGATCCGAGCCTCTCCTCTATAGCCGCTGCCTTGTTGTCCAACCACGGCAAGTAAGCAGTTTCCTTCATTTTTATATAGTGTGTATATATATTTGTGCAGATGTGTATAATTATATATATCGTTTTACTAGTTTGTATATATATATATGATATGTTTATGATAGTGTGTTGGTCTGTTGGGTTTTATATAACAGTTTATATAAGAGAGACAATCTCATTGTTACATATATATCACTATATGCAGATTGGTTAAAAAAAAATGTTTGTATATATATATTTCAGCTTATAGATTTTATAATAATGTTTGTTATATATCAGTTCAATATGTACGTCTGTGCAATCTAAGTAATTGATTTTTCGAATATTATTATTTTGCCGTATATATAAATACACATATAAGTGGTTTCAGCTGTAATTTATATATCAATATTTGCATTATAGTGGCAGATCTAAGTAAAATTTGTATATATGTGTTTACAGTACTTACATAATATGTTAATACAGTACTTTATAAAGGGGTTGGATGACATATATAGTATTTTATTATATATTTTATGCTATAAAATAGTATTGTGTTTTACAAATATTTTATAGGTACTGACGCTTTGCGGTTTACACGTATGTAATGTGTTGAGAATATTATATTAGTTACAGTTTATATATTGATCTCGATTTTTAATGTGTATGAGTCTAAGTTGTGAAAATTATATAGTTACACAGTTCATTGAACTTGAATATAGAATTTGTAAAGCTTTTATTTACAAGCTGGTGTATTAGTATAGATAAATTTGTTTTATACGAGTGTACAGAGTTTGTCTGTTGGCATTAGTCACTTGGAAATACTATATTATATTGGTACCCATATAAGTGTTGTTTAAAGTATATATAGGTTATGCATTTCTGTATCGTATGCTGGTTGTGTTTTATTTTGCGGTTCTCATAATATGACGTTTTACAGTATTAGATTTTTACTATCTTTGATTTAAGATGATTTTATGAATACTAAGCTTATAATTGGAATTGTTTTAAATATAACATAAGGTATTATATTTTATTAGTCTTTCAATCTTGATTTGTTGGTTGGTTTCAGAAGTTATATATACTTACGGTAAACTATTAAGTCTTAAATGTATTAATTCAAAATTTATTGAATATATGTATGTATATTTATATGCATGACTTTAATATTTGAGTTTAGTTTAAAATCAACGATTTGAAAGATATATTTAATTTAACATATGTTTAAATTTATATGTAGAGTTATATATAGTTATATATAAGTTCACTTATATCAATTATCATCATCAATCCGACTCTGATTTGATTCCGTCAATTCTTATTTATCAGCTTCGTTGTCGAATTGTGTCCATATAGCGTTGCTTCGGAATTCGTATCTCGTCCTTTGTCAAATCTCTCTAGCCTCGAAAGGTGAGCACTCACTCACGATTAACGTTCTTTTATTTATTAGATTTGATTTCAATTGAAACGACAATTGAAATATACTGCTGTTAGTTAATTACACTGTTATATATACTATTACCTGTATCAGTTCACCTTTGACATCTGACACCATTATCTGTTAATTATTTATGCGATGATAATACAGTTTGGCTGATAATTGATTGATTGTCGATGTTTATATTGGACGTTAAAATTGTTAATGTTAAATTGATAAATAGTATGAAATTGAACTTGATATAGGATAATTAAATGTTAAATTTGATTAACGAACATTTGTATAATATGACCCCTTTAACTGTTAAATTTATTGACACGTAGGATTGTTAACTACACCTTGAACCATCAATTGTATGTTGCTTAAACTGATGATGTATGAAATTGTAAATAGATGACAAGTGAAAACCGTAATGTAATAATCTTTAATCTACATGAAATGATAGTGTGGATTCTAGAAATAATTATATTAATTCGTACAAATAACAATGCGAATTAATATGGTTATTTCGGGATTATTTGAATTGATTATTGGATTGATATTGATTGTTGTTATTGCTTGTTTATTTACTTTGACACCATCCCAGTTATCACACTGCAAGTTCCCTCTGTTATGCTTTGTATTTTTAATTGAATTGGAATCGGGTTGAAATGATAAATACCCAAAATTGAACTTTGACCTAGGATAGAAAATTAAATAAACCCGATTGGTCAATAATTTGATTTAAAATAAAACGAAGATTTTATTGGAATAAATAATATGGTTTTGAAACGAAGTTGAAATTTGAATTTTAATGAAAGGAAAATGGTAATATTTAATAATCAGAAACAAAAGATTAAAAATGTAATTGATGAAAGAATGTTGTTTAATTTGAGAAATGATTGAATTAAGTTTGAAATGATTTAATAATTAAGTTTGAAATTATAATTAAGTTTGAAATTATTAAACTTTGAAATTATTTAATAATTAAGTTTTGAACTTTTTAATAATGAATTATTAAATGATTAAATTGAATTGAAATTCTTTAATAAGAAAAATTGAACTTTTGAATAAGTGAATTTTACTTCGTAATAATTAAAATTGAGTTTTCTTTATTAATTAAGTTTTGGAAAATTATTTAAGAAGGAAAATAAGTGAAATTGAATTTCTTTAACAAGAAATGAAAATGTGATATTTTTGGAATTAATGTAAGACTTGTAATTGAAAGAATTGATTTGACGAATTGAATTTAATCCAAAATTGTAAGTTTTGATTTAATGAAGTTGAACTTAAGAATTGATTAAATGAATTGGAAATTTAATAGAAATTGTTTTGAATGATAAAGTAACTTAACGAATATTGAATGAAATCGATAAATGAGTTTAAATTGATTTGAATGTTAAATAGAATTTATTTAAATGATTTCGGAATGAAACTTATATACGAACTTGAATCAATATTTGAATTGTTTTAAATAGAAATTGAAATTGAATTATAAGATTTTGAAACGGAAAATTGGAAGTTTTGAAACGAAAATTTGGAAATTGTTTAGAAAGACAAATGAAATGTTGATTTACGAATTCTATTTGAAATTGAAATTGATTTGGTTTTTGAAATATATAAACGACCAATCGGTGTAATAATTACGAAAGTTATTAAAGAGACCGGGATCGGTAATGGATATACTCTCTATCTGAACCGAAACCACTTTAATAATTATACGCGGAGTGTTGATCCAGAACGAAGTGGATGGTTTTGGTGAACGCGTTGACTGAAGAAAGAGAACGATTTTGGATGACCCCTGATATGACTAAAACAGGAGCCGCGCCGGGCCATTGAGGATCGCCATCTCTAGCGGACACACTTCTTCGATACCATATCTATTACTTTTGTGATTCGATTTGGGTGCACCCCTCGATTTGGGAGTGTTGTTTCGCGGTGTTGGGGTAGTAGCTGCTATGCCCAACATCAGTCCGGATCAGGCAACTACTAGTATCCTAGTTGGTATCGCCTCATGTACCTTGTCATACTGATTATCCTATTCGCGACCACTACGATTTTGATTTGTACCTTTAGTATATGGATTGCCCTCTGGTGACTTCCGGTTTTGGGGAAACTACGGTCTTGTATATGCTTTTGGGAATAAACAGGTTAAGAGGTGTATGGGCCCTGCTTAACCCTACTTTGATATCTTTATATTACTGATAGACATTATCTACTTAGCGTACCTTACTACCTAGTAGATAGTTTAACGGATCCTTAAAGGATGGTTATTCCAAACATCCTTTGAGTTACTTGTATTTCAATTGCTATTTCACTTGAGTTGGATTTATTAATATAAGAATGTTAATCCTGACTCGAGTGTCTTGTGTTTTTGCTTTACGCTCGGGTCAGACTGGGTGTACCAGTATTCGAGACTCACCTTTGGAGTTGGAGCTTTGCTTGAAGATCCAGCCATCAATTCTGCTTTCAGTATTCGATGATTCCAGTGATGTATTCTGATTTGTAGCTAATGTATCGTATTACTCTTCTGTTGTAAACTCTGATGTATTTTATATATTCATATAGTAGCTTCATGAACTACTATCTCTTTTATTTCCGCTGCACTTATTACTCTGTGTCTGTGATCTGTGATTATTTATTTACTGTATATGTTCAGTTTTGCCAAATTTAAATTAACAACGCGGTATTTGAGCAATTCAACTCCGGCATGAGTGTCTGCCTATACACTTATAATGGACGCGAATGGTCCAAAATATCGGGTCGTTACAGTGCACGTGCATGTGCATATTGGAAGAGGCTGCCTTTTTGGGGAGTGCTGTTTTTTTCTTGTCTGGGGTTTTACTCAGAGTGATACGCGAGTTTTCGAGTGGATGACTCGAAGCAGGAGGAAGTAGGACTCGGAGCACGTTTTCTAGTGATCTGGGTTTATGTGGTTTTGAGTACTAGGTGAACTCGAGATGCTCTCGGGAAACTCGGGAATGTTGATGGAGGACTCGAAGTTTTTGGGCATGGAATCGAAGCAGTTTTTGTGATGACTCGGGTTGATTACAGAAACAGGTTTAACTTAAACCTGTATTGATTTGTTTTGAAGTGTAGGAAGGTTTTAAAATTTTAAAGTGTTTTAAACAATTTGAAATGTTTAAAGTATAATTCAAATTGATTTGAAATTAAATATGAATTTGGTTGTATATCCTTTTAAACTTCTTTATTAAATGAGTATTTCTTTAACTTGTAAAATAAAAGAAGTTTAGAAATGTGTTTAAAACTTTGTTAAAGATAATTTGTATTCATTTTAAATCTTTAAATTTAAAATGAAACTTTGAAGGTAAAATTTAAGTGAGTTGTTTTAAATACTGTGTAAATGATAACTTGATTTTTTATAGGAACAAAGTTTTACTTAAAGTAAATTAGAATTAATAATTAATAAATTAAGTAATTAAGTTACAGTTAACACTTAACTGATTAAATAATTAAAGGTTAATGAATTATAATTAGAGGTAAATTAATAAGTGATCAAAGGATAATTAATCAAAATGGTTGGTAATTTAATAAGATTAATTAACCAGGATTTGTGATTCATAAGTAATTTATCTGATTTGAATTAATTCGACAATTAATTGACTTTACCTATGGATGTTTGGATTACATTGAATGGTTGAATTATTTGATATCCCTGATGTACGATGCTTTGTGATATACCCTGATTTATGTTATGATCTGTAATTTCTTTATCTGTGATATTTATACATCTGTGATCTGTATGTGAAAGATAAGCGTTATAGTTTATATCGCTTATCAATTATATCCTGTATTTTTATCTGTGATGATTCATTGTGTTGCACTATTGTGTTAAAACCCTGGACTACACCATACACACACATATATGGATTTCACGTGGAAATCGGTTAAGTCACAGATAATTTAAATTTGATGTTTTTGAAATTGAAATTTTATTTTCAAAAGATTTTGAAATTAGAAATTTCGGTTTAAAAGTGGAAAGCTTTTGAAATAGGATTTCAAAGATAAAAGTTATTTTGAATAACTTAATCGAGTTTTGAAAATTTAAATAATTTGATTTAAATTTGAATTCAAGTTTAAAATTGAATTCTATGATTTGAAACTAGGGATTAAAGACGATATAAATGTGTTTATCTGAATCTAAACCATTTAAAAATATTGGTTTGAGAATTTGAATTTAACCCAAGAACCTTAACTCGTATGAATAAATCAGATTTTCTGAAATGAAACTATTTGTTTTCAAAAGAATAAAAGCTTTCAGATAAGAAATGAAATTCCAGTTTAAGTAAAGGAATTTCAAGATTGAAGCGAAAATGGTTTTCCAAGTTATGAATGAATTGTTTTGAAAAGCTATGAATTAAATCTGTTTATTTTTAACAGATTTAAAATGATGATTTGTTTAAACTATTTGAAATGGAATTGTTTGAAAGCTATAAGTTAAATCTTTGTTTTAAAGATTTAACGAGTTAAATTGAAATGGAAATCGATTTGGAAAATCTGTGAATAAATCTTTTGTTTAAAAGATAAAAATGTGGAAAATTGTTAAACCATTTAAGGTTGTTAAAATGAATCTTTTTGTTTAAAGATTTAAAAATGGTGATTTGTTAAACCATTTGAAAAGGAAGTTTGGGTTTAAGTTGTGACTTAATTGAAATCCCATATCCATAAGTTTTAAAATATTACGCTCACTATTCGGTTTAGCCGGGAGAGGACCTTTGTGTCATATAACCCGTTCCGAATACTGGTACGTCGTATATGGATAGCATTTGAAGACCGGTGGTGAAGACCGGATATTTTCGAAAACGAAAGGACAACTCGTCGAATGTCTCTGCATCGACTGGCCCCGATATAGAGATTTTATCACCCTTTGTGATGGGAAGTCCGGACGTGATTGGAAATTATCCGGATTTGCAAGGGCTTCGTGAGAAGTGCCTTCGGTTCTGTTCGAACCCGGAACAGACTTGTATGGTTACATGTCTGACATTACACTTTGAGATATAAAGCTGATTTCTTTCAAATACATTTCTGTTGGTGGCGGAGAATTTATTCTCTTAGCTTAACACCCTTCTCTGAGACGTACGAGCTCAGAGGTTATGTAGTTGAAATTTGTCAGCGATATATCCCAATTTGGTAATGTGGCATGCTGAGTGTTGCTGTGTGATGATCAATGTTTGATCATTTGTGATATGATCTTTTGTTTGATCATTTATCTTTGTGATCATAGGTTGATCATCTGTTGACCCAAAGCATGGCTTTGTGACAAAGCGTAGCTTTGTGGACGAGACTTCGTCAGGGCCTCACAACCCGAAAATGGTCAAAACAGGAATGTTGCGGCAAGGTTATGAGGGTCGCGCCCTTTAGGGTATGTCATTTCCTTCTGGAAAAGGGTGGTGTCATGGTATGGAGCCCAGATACTTACTCATGTGGATACACTTTATTATGTGTGATGTTGGTTATCGAGGCCTCGGATAAAGGTCCCAAAGGACCGGGGGGTGGCATATTCGTGAGTTACCTGTTACAGGGGTAACCCGGCCTTGTTTGGCAGAGAGCAGTTTGTCTCTCAGGACGTCCCGCCAGAGGCGATCCCATGCGGCGGAAGGAAGTTCCTTAGCCTGACCATTTGTTGAAAATCCATTTCTCCAATACGGAACTTGTACGGTTTTAGTTGTAGAACCTACCATCTAATATGGTAGCTATAGTAGGCATAGTATAATGGTACCTATGCTGGCTAAGATTAATATTATACTTTCGAAATGTTTTCTGCACTATGCACTAATAATAATATCAAGATGATTTTACGTAGTAAGCATCTTTGACTATCATAAGAAGAAATCTCCTCCAATTCTGCGTTTGCATTGTGTGTGTGGCAGGAGGTCTTATGGTAGTTTCATTTTCTAAAAGCATTGCGGATTTCAATGTTTTAAAACCTTTTGTGTTTGTTTAAAGATAAACTGTGTTTTTGTTGCTCACACCAGTCCCATGACTGATCCGGAGTTTATTGTTCCCTTCCTAAACTCTGGGTGCTCATAATTTTCCACACGAGCAGTCTAGAGTTGGGTTTCTTTTCAGATATTCAGGTTTAGTAGATTATCTGGAACTAGTTCATTCATCAGAGTTGCTTATCTTGGAGTTGTGGATTCATTCTTGTCTGAAGATCATTATGGAGTTATCATTTCTGTTGATATTGTTCCGCTGCTGTTGTTATCTTTTTCTTTTCCGCTGCTATTTGTTGTATCATATCTCTGATGTATATTGATATTCATTGTATCACTCTGTTGTATCAGATATTATATATCAATGTATTATTCATTTTTTTTCCGTTGTGTTATTTACTTAATTGTGTTATAGCTCCGGCGAATCGGATTTGAACGGTCGAATCTGCGGCATTCTAGTACAATGTGAAGTACGGATGTTGATTTTCGAGCGGGCAAAACCCGAGTCGTTACAGGCAGTTTTGCGAATTATGATTTGTGCTTTCTAATCATCTTTGTTGATAATTGGATTTTGCTGTTTTCTAATTATCGTATCGACAATTAGATATTGCTGTTTTGAGTTTTCTGTATTTCTGAATATCTAATTGATAAGGGAATATTGCTGATGATTGCATTTATTCAGCTTTGCTGTTTTCTGGTTATCTATGGGTAATTAGACTTTGTTGAGAATTTGCGAATTTCCTTTATGAGATTAAAAGATTTCTTTGGTGTTTGTGTTCTTGACCTTATTTTTCTAGCTTAACCAGTTTATGTTAGAAAAATAATTGTTATTGACGCCTTTAATTATGAAAATTGCGGGGACGCAATTTTTATAAGGAGGGGAGTCTGTAACAACCCAGGGTTTTATAACAGTTGATTATCGTCAAATGACGATTTAATTTGTTTGACAATTGCAATTGAAGTTTTTAAATTGAGTTGAAATTCTTTTATAAATTGTTAAAAGGATTTGTGGGCTTTGAAAATTGAATAGTGGCCCATGTTTTAATCGACGCCGTGAAAATTTGCAAGGCTAATACCCGTTCCCCCAATATCTTTTTTTCTCATTTTCAAAAACCTTAAGAATAAGCGAAACAAATGGTGGTTGCCTCATTCAAAAATTAGGGCATGCATCTCGCTCGTTCTTCCGCCACAATTAGGGCTTTACGAAGCGTCGTTTTCATTCGATCGAATCAAGGATGGGGTGTTCGCCTGTCGCCTTGCTCAATCCAGAGGTCGTCGCTCGCAGCTCCCTGATTTGCGTCGAAAATGGTGAGTTCGACTCACATCTAATTCAAACTGTTTCGAGGCTATCTTGACTTTGATTGGCTGTTCGATTTTCGTGACTTGTTTATCTTTTAACTTCGAACCCTTTATTTTCATCACATATATTTTATGACTTCGGCCTTGTTTTGAAAGTGACTTCAGTCGTTTTAAATTCTGCTGCGTGAAATTCTTGAATTGGAATTGATTTGATGCTTTTGATTTTTGTTGTATCCATTAATTGAATTCGTTGCTTGAATTCATCGTGGCCATCGATATTCGTTTGGATGTCGAGACTGATCTCTGACTTTATCGAATCGAAAAATTTGTTATTTGTTGACATCGGTTTTGACTTTGTTGGATTTCGATCACTTGAATATATCTGACTTTGGTCTTTTTGAAGATTACTTGATGTTGTTTGGTTGTTTACTGGTCTCTGTAGCATCTCGATTCAGTGTCTCTAGATTTGTGTTCTTTTTGGCTTGCGAGTGTTGTTGACATGGGCATTTGTCTTGGTGGTCTGCACTTTCATACTTATTGTCACTGCCTATGAGACTGTCTTGACCATTGAGACAGTTTGCGTACCTGTAGTCTTTGTAAATATTGTTTGTCACTTGAACCTGGTTCTTTTGAAGTTGTAGCTTGTACATTTGTGTTTGCATTGAGCATTTTGTATGCTTGCAATTTTGGTTTCACACTGCTTCATCATGTCACTTGATTTGTTTCATTTGAGTTGTACCATTTCCTTTTGTTCTCAAGTATGATACATGCATACACATTGTACAGTTTGCCACTGTCTTAACACTGTGCAATTTTATGCATTACATCCGGACTTGTTCGTCTAGTCTTGGAGGCTGCTCCTTTGTTCAGTGATTATTTATGTCCACTGATATAAATTATGTTGTAATGCACTATATAACCACGGTTGCAAGTAATCTATGTTCATACATGTAGCATGGTCGTCTGACCCATGAGTTTTATCAACCAGTTGAAGTTCTATTGCATCACTTGGGTAATTGCAGTTCACTACTGCCTCTTTATAAAAGTCTGCTTACACTCTGTTGTACTTTATTCACTGTTTTATGTACATTCGGGCATGTCTGACTTTTCTTCGACTTTAATTATCATGACTTCTGACTTGATACACTTCTCTTAAGTCTGGTCATTGTTGGCATTTGGTTTAAGTCAGGATTCAAGTTGCACTTTTGTTTGGCTTTCATTAAAGTCTGGTTTGCATTTGTATTTGAGTTGCACATTTTGTGTACATTTTGAATTGTGCAGTCTTGGACTTGTATATTGGACCTTGTCATATTCTGCATATATTGGGGACTTCATTCTTTACTACTTTGATTTTTTTCAAAGTCATTTTACTACATATATTAGGGACTGTACATTTGAGTTAGTTCACCGATGCATTACCGTCACTCTTTACTTGATTCGGTGGTTTGGTAGCACTGCATGTTACCTTGATTACACTATTTGTATATCTAGTGGTGATTGCAGTTTTTTTGGTTGCAGTCTTGCCCTTGTTGGTTGGTATTGCATTAATACATTTGGATTTGTTTCCGAATTCCCTTGTGTTGAACCCAGTATTTTGGGTTTGACCTTGTGATCATTTGTGAATTTTCAATGTGCACATGTGTGCACATTGTCCATGTCTGCCTGCTTTGACATTTGAGGTCGTGGCGTTGAGATTTGAATCTTCATTTGATTTTGGTTCGTTGATCTTTTGTGTATTTCAGGTTGTAGTGGCAAGGCAGTATACGCGTGCGTATACTGCAGCCCTACCAGAGTTGATGTTTTAAATTGATTATTTTGTGTTGTCTAATTATCTTCTAGATAATTAGATTATGGGTTTCTAATTATTTATTTAATAATTAGATTTTGTCGTTAATTGTCGTTTAGACAATTCTGATGTTTTCTAAATTATCTTCATTGATATTCTTTTCACTTATCTTTGTTGATGATTTAAATTTGCTGATTTGTTATTTATCACAGTTTAGTGTTATATCTGCCGTTATCCGATTCTCTTATCGAGGAGTGGATATACGAGATTTCTGTGACTGTCGTCTATTTGATATTGATTATTATTGCTTCTGTGCATTAATAAATGAGTTTGAATTAGACTGACCCGTGTATTATTTTCTTTTGAATTTAATACTCGGGTCAGACCCGAGTTATTTCAGGTTGTAGATTTCCTGCTTTGAGTTGCTGTTTGAGCTATGAAGACTTTTCGTATCTTTGAAGTGGTCTTCGTCTCTTTATAGTAGTCAGTGTGTCTGTTTTAAGTTGATATGTATTCATGTATATTAGTCGATAATGTACTTGTATATATAACTTCTTGAGTCGACAGTTGTAGTTGTATCATATGTATTATGTCCAATGTATTGTAACTGACATCAGTTATTATATATATGAGACTTTTTGTTTTATTTGTGTTCCGCATTCTTTTGTATCTGTGTTATTATTATATATAATGTCCTAAACTATTATGAACCATCGTAGTTCGTTTTATACTTGAATTGGGTATGTCGATGGGAATAAATAAATAAGAGATGTAAAATGAAAAATATATACCACTCCTATCGAGGTAACCAATACTAGTGTAAGGCCAACTACGGATGGCCGCTCCTGTCCAGCCTTATTCTTCATGATAACAGACAGTATTTCTTTTAATACTCTTTGTTATTGTGAGCATAGAGGTGGGGCGCCACACCGCAACTTGCATTAACTCACACCATTGTATCTTGAAAGAACGTTTTTTGACAACCCTCTATGATATGAGATTGGGGAAAACATTATTGAAAGAGAATGATTCAACTACACCTTGGACTGATATATCCACACGATTTTATAATAATAAAGAAGTATGGTTGGTTGCTGATCCGCCCCTTTGCCGGTCTAAATCATGCACTGACCTATCCAAGCTAGTTGGAGTCGACGAGTCTTTATCGACTGCTCTATTAAATTATGAACACAATGATGGAATGATTCTCACTGATCCCTCATTAATTGATCCAGCTACTTAATAGTAACACTTCCACACACCCTATATCTATCATGCCCACAGACATGAGCATGCACTCATCTTCAACATACATCGCAATATTACCCACTTACCATACCCAAAATATTCCTTTATCCACCACCCACTGCGATGACCCTATTTAGACCACTAGTCTCACATGTTTTGGACTAGCTAACATCCCCTCATCTAATTCTACTCTTGATGAATCTCACAATATTAGTGAGGCAGCCACTACACAATTAGATGCTACATCCATCGTCATTGAACCCTCTTAGACTCATGTTTCTTTAGGTCCCCCAATAGCTATACCACCCTTGGTACATAGTTCTTCAGTTGGCCCCTCCACTAGTTCCTAACCAAAACGTAGCAAATATCTACATTCTGGCCCCTTAATAAACTCCAAACTCAATTCGCCTGAGCTAGGATGTCAAAAGCTTCAGCTACTGTCCAAACATCATTATGATTAATATCCTTTTTGTGAACATACGTGGTGTGGGTAATGATCACGCTATCGGTAGGCTCAAGTATATCATCAATAGCATTAGCTTTATAGCTATCCAAGAACCTCTTATTAAAGGAAAAGGCCTTCCCACCCTGATTAGGAAACTACCCTTTAATAGGGACCTTCATATTCATAATAGGAAAATTTGGATATTATGGAAATTAGACTGTGACGCTACTCTTGTTCTTGACTCAGATCAAGTGCTTTCTTTTTTCTATGAAAATTTTACCCCAGAACCCCCATATCTATTTACCTGTCTTTACGCCAAATGCAATGATAATGGGGGTGGAGACTGTAGGACGATACTAAATTTTTAGCTTCTATTGGCTATAATCCATGGGTTACGGGCGGTGACTGCAATGATATAGCTAACAACGATGGGAAGATTGGACGTTGTGTGGTTAAAGCACTTAGCGAATCTATAATGGTGGCGGTGCAAAAGGTTATAGCAGGGATAAAGCGTGGATATAGCAGAAAATAGCGAAAGTGCAAAAAGCTTCATTAAATGTAAAACCAAATATTCAAAGTTGATTTATTCTCATTCTCACATCATTGGTGTAGAAAAAAGAAATATTATTTAATCTTATATAAAAAAACAAGGAATATCACGATTTACGCGGACAAGATTTGATGATTACAATATATTTCAGACTTATGTTGAACACTTATGTCTTAAAATTAGGTCTTTACCCTAACTTTGTTGACTTGGTTTAAAAGAGAACTAGTCTAATCAACCTTTGTATATTAATGTTGCTAAAGCGGGTGCTAAAAAGTGTTGATTAAGCGGGTGTAGTGGAATATAGCGGGGCTTAAAGCGGATCTAGTATTAATAGCGCTAAATTGAAATAGCTAGTGGTCGAAGAGTGCTGTGCTCTATAACGGGAATTTTGTGAGGCTTTAGCAGGGCTTTAACTGCATAGGATTGGAGGCAATGCCTTCAATAGTCAATCGATTAATGACTTCAACTATACCATCGCCTTAGTCCATTTGTAAAAAATCCTTTTTTGGCTCTAGTTTCACATGGGGAAACAATAGGGATGGAGATGCTCGTATCTCTACAAGACTTGACCGAGTTTTTAGAAATGATGGTTAATTCACTAAGCCTTTTACTTCTTTGGCGGACCTCCTATTCAGATTTACTCAGATCATTCCTTCCACTTCACCTCAACTCTAATATGATCCCTAAACCATTTAGGTTTTATAATATATAAACATCCCATCACACCTTTCACGATGTGGTTAATAGGGCTTGGTCTCTCCCTGTTCTTTGGACTCCAATGGTCCTTTTTGCCTATAAGCTTAAAAATGTCAAAAAAACATCTTCGTGGTTGGAATAAGGCTACATCCACTAATATATTTGATCGAGTTATCAAAGCTGAAAAGAAATTATCTTTATAAAGGCCATTTACAATGACGACCCCTCCCCTTACAATCGAGAGGAGTGGATTAAGGCTAAGCAACCTTCAATTGAGAGCTCTGGACTAAGGAGATGTAATAGAGAGAAAAAATCTCGTATTAAATGGGCCATCCATGGAGACACGAACTCTAAATTATTTCATTCCATCGTAAGTAATAATGAAAATAAATTAGCCCTTCACAAAATCAGGGTACCTTACGGTACCCGATCTACCTCTACTAGCGACATGGAAGAGGTGATCACCAACCACTTCATAGAGCTTCTTGCCTCACCGACTTCTACTCATCACGACTAAGATATTCTTAGCAATATATTGTGCCTATCGAATGAGTTTGAAAACTTAAATTTATCTTTCATTCCCCTTCAAAAGAGGCCAGAATGGTTGTCTTTGATCTTGACAGAGACAGTGTTGTTGTCCTTAATGGGTTTAATGGTTGCTTTTTCTAAATTTGTTGTAATATCATTGGATTGGACTTATTCTCGACCGTTTAGGTATCCTTTGTTGGAAATCCTCTTCCGAAAAGTTAGATAACTACTAACATTGTGCTCATCCCTAAAACCGTAGACCCCAAAACCTACTAAGACCTTAGACCTATAAGCTTTTGCAATTTCTCCAACAAGGATAGCTCCAAAATTCTAGCTATTAGAGTCATGCCTATTCTTCGAAAAATAATCTCACCCTCACAAGCTGGATTCATGAAAGGTAGACTTATCGCTAATAAAATCCTTCTTGCTCTGAAACTAGCGTCCTAAATCCATCGTAAAATTTTAGAATCCGACATGGTCATTATGATTGTGGCCAAGGCTCATGACTGTATTTGCTGGTTCTTAATCATTAGAGTGCCAGGCCTTTAAATTCTCAAAAACAACCATAGATATGATTTTGATTCTAATATCTAACTGGTTATACTTCATGCTTCCCAATGGTGTAGCCAAAGACTATTTTACATCTCGTAGGGGTGTTAGGCAGGGGATCATTATCCTCGGCCCTCTTTGTGATTGCGTTAGAAGCTTTAAATTGTCATATCTATGATTTGACAATTAGTGAGAGGATCCAACATTTCTCTCACCCTAATAGTGCGCCGCTTGTATCCTCACTCTCTTTTGTTAGTGATATCTCATGTTTACGAATGATCATTTGAGGTACATTCGTAAACTCCTATATTTCCATCGTGCTTATAAGCATATATCTGGTCAGAAGACCTCAATTACCCCCATATCCGCCACTACTACAGCACAAAACTAAACTTCGTAAGTTTTTCATGAGGTTACCAGCTTCGCTATCACTTTCTTTCCCATCGCATATTTAGGAATTCAACTATATAGAGGAAGGAAAATTAATTTCTATTTCCACGACCTCACCGCCAAATTTTGTAGACATATCATAAAATGGAGTTTCGATTTACCTTCCAAGAGGGAAGAGTGGTCATCACCGGTTCTATATTGAGTTCCCTTAGCTCACATATGTTTGCTACTACAACTCCTATACAGTTCTTCTTCCTAGAATATCAAAAGTTATGTGCTAATTATTTCTAGGGAACATTCGACAACCATAACAAACATCGCTAAGTTTCATGGGATCGCATCTGTAGGCCTAAACTAGAAGGAGGATTAAGTATCTGTGACCCATGATGTTTGTAAGGCCTACACTTACAAGCTATGGGTTTGCTTTCTATGAAATGACTCCCTTTGGTCCAACTTCCTTGACCATAGATATCGTAGGCTTGCTTCATAAGGTTACATCAGAAACCCCACTAATGCTAGTGAAATCTGAAAACGTATGCAAAAAGCTAAGACACCCTTTTACAGCGATGCAACTATAGCCATTGATGCTTGGATAGATAAAGAATTCTAACTAAAAATTTCTTGTAACTGCATCTAATAACATCACCCAGTTAGTCTCATATTTGGCATGATATGGGACTCTCGTGTTCAATCCAAACTCTCTCCCTTAATGTGGAAAATCCTTCACGATGCTCTACCTCTTGATCTTGATCTTCTCAAAATTAACATTTCAATTATTTTGAAGTGCATATGCAGTACTCGTAACTCAATCGAATCTATACCCCATCTATTCGAAGATAGAGAAGTGGCTTTGAAAGTGTGGAAACACTTTGAAAGCCTTATGGGCTTAAAGCATGCTTCCTTGAGACTGAGATGCCATCTACTAACTGAGTGGCCTCATGCTAGAGGAAATTCATTCATGCTATCCTTTTCTATATCATTTCTTGCTGAGGATGCTGGGGTATCTAGTGGACCAAATTCAATCATATTCGATGACAACCACGTAAGCGCTAATGAAATCATATAACTCGTTAGTGATGATATCAAGCTTATGTTTTTGACTAAGCCCCATTCGAGGCCATATGGTAGATTCATTGACAGTTATATATTTAACTTGAACATTCAGATCACGTGATGGTATTATTATAATATTTTCATGTCACTTCCTTGATTATGTTGCATATTATTACTTTATGTTTTATACATTTAGTTGCTGCTCTTATGCTTGTATCTTTGTAGGAACTTTGGATTATAGCTTGAGAGTACCTATCTGGATCATAGCTAAGGAGCACATATGCATCATCACTTTGTCCCTTCTACGTTCTGTGAGTCAGAGATTTGATTGTTACTATCATATGTGCCTTATATATATTTTCCATATTATTATTTGCTCATGTTTATGAGAACATTTCCATTCTTTTTTTCCTTTTCCTTTGTACACCATTGGTGGAAAGCTATTTTCCTCCCTTTTGGATTTTTATATAGCGTTATCTCGGTTCCTTTCTAGTTTCACCATAGAACTTAAAAAGGTTTTTGAGAGGTAGACCTTGTACTAAAAAATTGAATTAAACTAATTATCGGTTATAATTTGTCTCAAGACTGCAAATAATAATTATCACACAATTTAAATAAACCAAATTCAATCTTGTTACAACTACCATAATACAATAACACCTTTGCAATATTTTAACAGTTAAACAATAGAACATTAAATAAAGAAACAATCTAATCCTATCATTATCATAATTTAAATATGTCAACATCAATTACCAATCGACAATATAAACACCAAATATCAAATATAAAGATCTAACATCAAATATAAATGTTAAATGTCGGTGTAACACCCCATATTTTTAATGATAATTAATTAAAAAGAAATTAATTAATAATTAATAACACTGGAAAACAGAATTTTGCCAACCGTCAGAGTTTGGCTATGAAACTTAGACCGTTGGGTTCATGCGATTTTCTGATCAATTTTCATATATAAAGTTTTCCGATTAGAGTTCAAATGAAAAAGTTATTGACGTTTGAAGTTTTTCAATTGAAAATAAATATATATGTAATTAAGGAAATAAAATGTAATTAACAAATAAATTGATGTTAATTAACGTTAACAATTACTTAGCATTTAAATAAGTTAACGTCAATCAAAAGCTAATTTTTTTTTATCTCTAATGAACATATAAGGTTGGAAATTAATGAATGTTAATAACAGACATTAATTAACAAAATAATTAATGACCGGTCAACTCCTAACTTGGGTGGGTCGTCCACTAGCGGTTGACCGGTAGGGGAACAACGGTTGATCGGTTGAAGTGTCGGATGTGAACTTTGATGTGGCTGAATGGCTCAGATTTAAAATAGGGGATTTTCACTCAAAGGGTTTCTTTGTGTAGGGTAATAAATTTTAAGGATGACACTTCTGAAAAAATGTTTTAAGGACAATTTATAGGAAAATGATAAATGAAGTTATCATTTTCAGTTATACAGAAATAATGATAAATGAATTTATCGTTTTCCTATATAACTTAAAAGGATAAATGAATTTATCATTTCCATGTAAATTGTCCTTAAAACTAATTATTTATAAGTGTTGTCCTTAAAACTTATTACCCTAGAATGAGAAGCCCTTCAACCTAATTTCCATTTTAAAATAATTAAATCCAACGACTGACATAGATTAAAACTTCTATAAATACGGTCTAATCCCTTACTTTTCTTTTCATATTTTCTGGAGTGACAACGGAGCTCTGCCATTTTCTCTTCTTCACAAATTCTTAATTTTAAATACATACACACAAATATATGTATATATAGTGTGTGTGTGTATGCAATAAGGACAAGATAGAAATCAAATATTAAACGATAAAAATGTATGCAAGTAATAAAATGAATAAATGCAAGAAGTATATAATATCTTCGGGTATGGGGAGTCCACTAAACAAGGAAGGACAGTAAGGGTTAAAAATGACTGAAATAAAGATTTAATAATAAGAGAAGAAATTAAATAGTAAAAGATACTTAAATCTTTTAAGTTCAAGGAAAGCGGTAGATGATATTAAATCAAAACTAATGAAGCAAGGAGCCAGTTAAATAAAAATAACTGAAAATGAATAGTTGAACATGGAGGTGTAATAACGTAATTAGAATAAATATATGCACACATACATATATACACGTAGCCTTAAGTATACGTTTATGACGAAGGTGAATTATTAAAGTTATCCAAAGCTTGGCTTAGATAAGAATGACATAGTCATTAAAATGGGTTGAAATGCGAGGTCGGTAGTGTTACATAATAGAAGTCTGCCCATCGCAAGGGCTACCAAGAGTTGTGTATATATTATAGTGATATGGGACATATCCAATTGTAGGACCCATGGAATTATATGTTCGCGTATAGGTGAAGGAATACCCAAGTAGAGTCTGATTTAATCTTTTGGGAGGTATTACCTTGATTGCATTAAATAATCTAAATAGGAAGGTGAGCAAGGCTCGACATTATATCAATGTGTTTGGTACTATATTAGGGAGTAGGAGCTATGCATAGGTATAGAATGTCAACGGTCCTGAGCAGTCAGTAGAAAGACTAGGGTTACACTTCCTACTAGTATAGATCACGTTTATGTCATGCACTGCCATAGTTGTTTTCTAGTGTTTGATAGAAGGCAAGGCTAGATAACCCTTAAGAAATGTCTTTCAAACGATTGGGGAAGTCTAAGGAGCTGAGCCGTCAATTGTCTATGGAGCTAAGCCCATAATATGAAGTAGTTAGGTAAATCCCCATAACGAGATAGAGTACGGCTAAACTATAATGATGTTGTTATTAGGCACTACAGGAGTTTCTTGGTATGCACAACGACAAGGACGTGATACTGCATTGATGATGAATCCTAATGAGGTGTTGGGTTATGGATACTAGTGGGCATAATGTCATGGTCCAAAGAGGGTACCGTGGTACTTATACACACACACACACACATATGTGCATGTAGTTATTGTCTACCTGTGGTAGATGGGGCATACGCGTATGTGGAGTCGAGACGGCTAGGTAAAATAAAAGATATAACATGTGATGGAAGGCAATTGACATAAACTAGTGTTATGTATAAAGTGTGTAGTTTACCAATCACCAGAACGTTGTTTGACCCCTCCTCATTATAACCCATGGGATAGCTTTAGAGGAACATGTACTGGTGCAAGGCGAAAATGGTGAAAGGACAGATTTCCTTATGCATGCTTGACATTGACAAGAACACTTGGTCTTAGAAGTGTCAACCTTGGTCAGTAACTATATGTTTTATTATAATTTACTATTCCGCTATGTGTTTATATCAATGGCGCTCTGATATGTATTTGTTTATTTGTACAATACCAAAAACTATTGACCTGTACTTTAGTGAACTTGGGTTTTAAATTTAGCGAAAATTCAGAAGCCTAGGTAGTCAATCTTAAGAATTAGGAAGCATTGATATTTTTACTACAATTGCAAATATATTATGTGCCAAATCTTATATATTCTGACTATAGAGTAATTGCAACCATATTTTGAGAAGATGGATAGGTCAATTATGAGTCGGAGCAATGAATGAAGTTGAAGATGCACACCTACCCCGCACCATGGGAAATAGGTAGTATGGAAAGGAGTTGACTTAAGAAGAGCATAAGTGTAGCATATGGAAGGTCCCTAAAGCTGGATAGTACGTGGCTCCCTAGTTGGGCCTGGATAACCCAATGGTTGTAGATCCCCACAGGATTATTGCTTAATGATGTACATTAGTTCCAAATAAGGGAAAAGTATGAATATATATGTTGTAGATATTTGGAAGAAACAAGTCCTTGAAGGAAGGCATCTAACAGCCACTCCAAGACGATAGCTAGATTTTAATATTCTGGAAAAGGAGATAAGTCAGAAAGTAAGTGGAAAAGAAAAAAAGTCCAAAAGAAGGGACAAATAAAAATCCACTCTTCCGACCTCATACGAATGAATTTAATATAGAAGTTGAAATGATTTTACTATAAAAGTTGAGAAAAATATATAGATAATATAATTGAAATGGCTTTCAAAGGAATTATTTGAAGATAGAAAAACCCTAGTTTTGAAAAGTAAGTAAATATTAAAATTTTGAAATATATATAATATCTATGTCATATTTAAATAAAAAGTTTTAGTAGAAATTAAAATTAGTTAAATCGAGAATTTCAGTAAATAGGTTTAATAGAAAGTTAATTCTTTTGAAAAGAAATAATAAAGCATATGTAACTCGTCAATTTTTCTGAAATGAAAATTTTTTAAGTTGTAAATTATTTTTAGGGGTGGACAATAGGAAGTGGTATTAGTTAATTTGGGTAAATATAACGAGAAAGAAGATTTAAAAAACTTGAAGAAAATTAGAATAAAGCAACAGGCGGATGCACTGCGATGGATAGATAGGAATTTCTCAGAGTAGCCAGAACGAAGACGGAGACAGAATGAAGCAATGATAGTTAATAGTTAATATTCAATTCGGCTCAAAAAGGGTCTAGGTTAAATCTGATCCAATTAGGCATGACAGGTCAACCACTTGAATATGACTGGTCGGTCGATCGGTTGCAATTTTGGAGCATTATATATTGCATCTAAGTCAAGCCGATTCATTCTCACAAAACCCTCCTTCCCAAAAGCGATGGCAATTCCTCCTCCTCCTTAAAGACACCGACCACCTCTAGCACACCACACCGATGATGTTAATCCCCAACAGTACCCCGCCCTGATGATGTTAATCCCCAACAGCACCCGGGCAGCGACGTAGTAGCTCCACCACCCGAAAAATCAACCAATCTCTAAGCCCCACATCTAGATCCAAGCCCAAATCATGGCCCCTTCGCTCAGTAGTCTCTCCGCCCAATACCCCAGTCTGACCCCATAAGAGATCACGTGGTTCCAGAATCACGAAGAAATTATGAAAAGCTACAAAGAATCGGCAAGCTTCACATTACTGCAGGGGCATCCAGTGAAGTTTAGAGACTTTGCCGCCTACGATTTGGAAGGTCTATTCGCAACTACAAGATTACAACACATTCTTAGCCATGACACATTCGAGCGGGAGTGTTATCCAAGATGCATGTGTCTGTTTGATGTAAATTTGGTATCCATGTTCATTGAGAACGAGACCAGCTTCACATCCAAAGTCAAGGGAGTAGAGATTCGGATGACAGATGAGCAGTTTAGTAGGATCATGCATATCTCCGCAGTAGGAGAAGCCTTGGAGGATATCGATACCACCGATCCCGCTATTCTTCAATGAATTTTTCATCAGGGGATAGGCATCTAGTAGGTAGAGAACTTACGGGACCAAGCTCGTCTAGCCACCCGCATTGTCCAACACAACACCGTCCCTAAGACGGGGAGCTACGACCAGATCTACCCCCACGTCAGAAGGGCGCATATGCCATTATAGGTAGTATTAGGTGATCTAGGACAAGGCAATCATGGTCCATTACGCGAGCCCATGAGCAAGTGCTCGAAGGAGCTACCTCCCATACTGTCATCCTTTCACTCCAGACTTTTGATTATTTGGAGTTAGCTTCTAAGGGAAGCCGATACAGAAGAAGATATCTGCATCATTGCATAGGTCCTTCGTCAGGAGTATGAGTGTTGCCTATGGATTTTGGAGCACGACCACTGTAGGACGCATAACAGACGCATATGGATTAGGCTCATTGGCCAGATCAATAGGCCGTAGGGCAGCAGCAATAGGCCTAGAGTATGGAGTGGGAGTCCCAGACCCATATTGAGGCCGAGCTGCAAGAGATTAGGGCGCATCAGTGAGAGACACGAGAGGAGCAGCAGGGCCAGGGTCGTGAGCTTGGGTGCATAACTGTCATGGTCTGATCACTTGATTGCAGTCATAGTTCTTGCTCTCGTGGAGGACCATCTTCGAGCCCTTAGGTAGTAGTTATTTCCTTCATGCGTTTGTTTTCTTTTAGGTTTGGGTTGTAAGCTTTAGTTGTTTCTGTTTGTATAAAACGCATATGGTATTAATGGAAATGTTTCTTTATATTTGTTTTATGTGTCGATAGTAGTATTGTTTGGAAAACAGAAGGAAACTTCAAAAATGACACTTAACTAATGCAAAAGAAAATAAAATAAAAAAGGCTGGAAGTTATAAAATAAATTAGGAAATTTGTTTGATTAACTACTAAAGAAATTTAAGTTAAGTCCTAAAAAGTAGTAAAGTTTTGAAAGATAAATTTGGTGAGCAAAGGACAGAGAAAGGTCGTCGCGGAGCCAGGATCACTATCCTTATGCCTTAAAAACTGAAATTTATATATGAACTTGTGTGCTGGTTGTTATTTACAAGAAAACTTTTTGAAATTGACATTTACCGCGTAATAGAATAAGGTCCACCATGGACATTAAACTATTGACTAAACCTTAACTGCGTAGGATAAGGCATAATTTGTTTTGAAAAAAATATACTTTTGAAAATTTTAGTTCAAAATTCTTTGATTTTAAAAATAAAATACTTTTATGAAAAACTTTGAAAAAAATGAATCTTTGAATTTTAAAGGTTTTCCAACTATTTCAGGAAATTAATTTGAAAAGGTTTTGAACAAAAAAGAGGAAATTTTCTATTTTTGAAGTGCCACATGCTTTGCAAGAGAAAAGGTTAACGGGCTCGTAGGAATTTTACTATATAGTAGAAGTGACAGTAAAATAAAATACAGTTAGTGATAGGGGAAAAAACTGTTTTAGCTATGGAATCTCTTTTTCTATCCCAAATCACTGGTTTTAAAATACTTATGTTTTAAAGATTTAGTATAAAATTTACTTATGCGGACTGTACGTGGAAATGTTCAAAAAAAGAGATCTGGGCATAGGATAAGGTTCCAAGGTACATTGGAAGAAGGATACACAAGAGAAGGATGGAAATATGAAAGCCTCCATCCAAACCCTTTTCCAGTATAAAGAAAATAGGTTTAGAGAACTGGATTTTTCAAAATTTTGGATGTTAGTAATGGTGTGCTAGGATTTTGGATGGTAGGGATTTGATGGAAAATTGGTTGAACTATACTTTTATTGGTAGTTGTATAGGAAAATTTGGATGCAAAAACAAAGTTTTTGATTTTTAAAGTTTGCATAATATAGAACAGCCAACATATATAGGTTTCTTGCATAATATTTTCAAAATTCGTTATATGTTGTGATATACCATGCACTTGTACACAATAGGTTGCAAATTTGGATGCATGATAATTAGTTGGTTAGTTTAGAATGGTTGCGCGTTATGTTACATGATTCAACCCTTGAGGAATTTCGTAGACAAAATTCTTTTAAGGGGGAGAATGTAACACCCCATATTTTTAACGATAATTAATTAAAAAAGAAATCAATTAATAATTAGTAACACCAAAAAAGGAAATTTTTTCAAAATATGGAATTTGGCTATAGAACTAGCACCACTGGGTTCATGGTGATTTTCTGATCAATTTTCATATATAAAGTTTTCTGATTGGAGTTCAAACGAAAATGTTATTAACGTTTGAAGTTTTTGAATAAAAAATAATTATATATATAATTAAGAAAATAAATTGTAATTAAAAAATAAATTAACATTAATTAACGTTAACAGTTACTTGGCGTTTGAATAAATTAAAGTTAATCAAAATTTGAAAGAAATTATCCCTAATGAACATATAAGGTAGTAAATTAACGAACGTTAATAACAAATATTAATTAACAAAATAATCAATGACCAGTCAATCCTTAACTTGGACCGGTCGACTGCCAAATATTAATTAAAAAATAATCAATGACCGGTCGATCCTTAATTTGGGCCGGTCGACCAGTTGAAGTGTCGGTTGTGAATTTTGACAAGGTCGAACGGTTGGGATTTAAAATAATTTAATCCAACAGCTGGCATTGATTCGAACCCTATAAATACGGGCTTAACTCCTCACTTTTCTTCTCACATTCTCTGGAGTGACGACGGAGCTCTGTCATTTTCTCTTCTCCACAAATTCTTAATTCTAAATAAAAATTATTGTTTATATACATGTATACAAGTGGAGAATAAAGAGGATAATTGAGAAGAAGAATAGGGTTGAATCAAATCATCAAAGCCAACGTAAATTATAAATCCAAATCCGAATATAAATTAAATCCAAATCTCTTCTCAGATCCAGATTTCTGGTGTATGTGTGTGTGTGTCTATATATATATATATATGCTTGCGGTATATGTATCCAAATAGGGAAGATAAGGGGAGTCAGATTGGAATAACAAGAATTAAATCTTGAGAATTGGAAAGATAAAAAGGTGAGTGAGAAATTATATGTATTTATATAATACTGGATTTATTTCATTGTAAATCTGTTTCTATATGCTTAAATGTAATTTTGGACGAATACATGAACCCTGCCTACATATTTTATGATTAGTAATGTAGATTTAATATTGCATGTACTTGAATATGTAAAGTATTAGGTAATAGTAGTCCCTGAATTTGGTAAATTATGTAGTAGTTCTAGATTTCTCGATTAAATGGTTTATGCAAGTAATTGTAAATTAGGAGTTATCACAATAAGTTATTAGGATTTATGTAGTATTTTAATTCGTTGGAATGTTGGGTGTTTCAATGTAATTTTTATAGATTATCAAGTTCAGGTTCATAAATAAAAGTGTATCTTTTGAAATAAATGGAATACACCTAAAAAAGTGATGTATAAAATAGGTATGTTTATCGTATTTTGTACTATCTAATTCAATAACTATACAAATATCATTCATTGTAATTCAAAACATAACACAAATTCCCTTTTTGGACAAAATCTAGAATTTTACAGTGTTAACCTTTCCTTTTGAGGAGATGTAATTCCAATGCATTAAAATGCAGAAATACCTAAATATGAATTAAAGAATTGTAGTTGTGATAATAATAACAGCTAAATTGTAAAATTAATATATATGTGTGTGTATGTATATATATCTGTGTGCGTGTGCGCGCAATAAGGACAAGGTAGAAATCAAATAGTAAACGATAAAACGTAGGCAAGTAATAAAATGAGTAAAGGCAAGAAGTATATAAAATCTACGGGTATGGGGAGTCCACTAAACAAGGAAGGATAGTAAGTGGTAAAAACGATAGAAATTGTAACGACCCAGAATTTTTGATAATTAAAATTCGAATATTTAATTAATTTTAAATATTAATAAATGAATTTAAGAAGTCGAATAATTTATTATTCGAATATTGGATTTAATTTGGTCAATTTAATCGATGATTTAATGATTGAAGTTCCAGAAGTAATTGAAGTATGGGTTTAATGTGCTGGAAATGATTTATAAAGTTATATTAAATCATACTGGAGTTATAGAAAGGTTATAGAACTTTTAAAACTGAATTTAAAGTTAATCTGTGAAAATCGAATATTTTAATATTTAATTATCGACTGTAAAAATAGCCAATTTTCGAACAGTCTCAGAATTGAACGAGACCAGTTCCATTGGATCCGTAATAGTTAGTTATTATCGGATTTCAATTTTCGTATCAATCGGAGTTGTCGTTTGACCGTGGCAGCTCGAAACGCATCGATATCGTTTTAATTTTAATTTAACGAGTTAAAATAGTCATTTTTCAAACGATCTCGGATTTCGACGAAACCAGTTTCATCGGATCCGTAATGTGATATTATTGTAAGATTTCAAATTTCGTAATTTTTGGATGTACCGTTTGTCCGGGGCAAGCCAAAACGCCTCGAAATCGATTTAAATCGGTTTAATTTAAATTGATCATTTATTGCCATATCTTACACAGACGATCGAATTAGCTTCCGAAACCTGTTCCATTGCGTTCGGAACGTGGGGTAAACCTTACGAACGTCAGCCGGCACGCTCGAATCGGAGTTCAAAAAAATTCGATGAATAGTAAATCGTTAAGTTTTCTATAAAAGCCCCCCCTTCTCTTCATTTTGCAAAAGGAAAACAACCCTAGGGTTTTGAAACTGCAGCCGCCTCCCCTATTTCGAACGGCAGAGAATTCATCTCGTTCTTCCTCGAATTCCTCCAAATCCACTCACCAATTCGAAAGGTTGTCAACTAGGAAAACGAAGATGACATTGAGGTCTATAGTTTGAACGGTGGTGATGAAGTATTATGCGGTGGATCGACCAGAAATGGACCGGAAGTGCCGCGCGTTTGTCCTCAATTTGCGTGAGAAGGGGAAGGCCGAGCTCGAAGCCCTTCAGGCCGAGTAGGGAGTTCGTCATGGCGGTTCAATTGGCACCATTTGATCGGAGGCTAGTCGACGTTTGGGGGTTGCGTGATTAGGGTTTGATGGCGGCATTGGGTGTTTCTCGCGTGCATTTTACCTGGGAGCTACGTGAAGGGAAGAAAGAATAAGACACGGCCTTGATTTCGTGGCCTGGAAACGAATGGCCAGATGTTGCATAGGTTTAGATTTGAAGAGAATTTGTAATTTTTAATTTAAAATTAAATCCGTTAATGTTTAAAATTGCATATCTTTTTGCTGCGAGGTCGGAAAATTTCGAAACGAAAAGCGTTGGCTTCGTATCGTCGAATACTACGCGATGAAATTGAATTGGAGCCATTTGGAGCTAGTGTGAATTTCGGGTGGAATTAAACGGCTGTTTGATTTATTCGAAATAAACGCTGAAATCAGAATTGAAATCAAGGTGAGATCTTCTCACTCAATTGAATGTGGAATTTTTGCAGTTATTGATTGTTTAATTGATTGCTATTGGATGTGATATTAGATATAGTAGGGTATATCTATATATATATAGCAATATATACATATTGGCATATGTATATATTGGATTGATGATTTCCCGCCTCGTATAGCGGATGAGACCCTATTGCGCCGTTAGTAAGCGGATTTTTATAAAACCCATATACCGCGATAATTCCGTACTGGAGCGGAATTGGTATTGTGCTAACATCTGTGGATGCAGGGAAACAGGTTGGAGGGATCCGACTGGATTCCTCACCATATTGATTATTTACAGATATTTTGATATATTCTGTTATCATATGATGATATATGATATTTGACTGTTGTGATGGACTGATTGGTGTTGTTGCATCATCGGATTCAGTTTTGAAATTTAAAAATAACGACTTTTACTTTAAAAAGGTTTTTAAAGTGATTTTTGAAAATATACGTTTTATGGAATTTTTGAATCGATTATAAACGTAAAATTTTAAAGTTATAAAAGTTAAGACCTTTGTGAAATATAACCGAAAAGTGATTTTTGGAATAAACAGTTGATTGATTTATAAAATGGTTTAAGTTGAGATTTTTAAAATATTATAAACGGTTTACTTAAAAGGGTTATAAAGTTGACACTTTATAAATTAAAATGTTGGTATTATAAAACGAGTTTTTATAAGCATTAAAATGAATTTTTAAGAATTTATAAATTGTGAACTTATAAATGGAGATGATTTTGTAAAATAAAGGAATTATAAGTATTTGACTTATAATATGGATTGTTGGTATAAGATTTGAGTTATGAATTAAATTTGTTAATTCAGGGAATTTTTATAAATCGAAGTTTATAAATAGGGAAAGAATTTATAGACATAGTTTATAAATTCGAAATCAATGGAATTTGGTAAATTGAATATAGAAAGTTATTAAAGGAAGTATATTCGCGATTTTGGATAGCGAATTTTTATTGAAATAAAATGTGTAGAAATTGTTAAAATTGGGATAGTGATTATATTCACGATTTTGGATAGTGAATATATATTATTGAATAAAATCAATATATTTTGGGAAAAGGAATATGGTTAAATGAAGTTGTTTTAAAAGAGGTTTTAAAATGAGTTGAATATCGAAATCATAGATTTCAACATTTATTGTTGAAATAGACGTTTTCGAGAAATAAGGAAATGGTGGACTATAACACAGTTGTTATAGTAAATGATTTCCGAAAGGAAATGCTTTTATATAGTATTGGGATTTATATATCTATCTAAATTTCGAATCCCAATACTAGTGATTTTGAGTCGTCGTAACGATGTTTTACGTAACATTCGTTTTGACTCAAATAAAGGTGTTAAAAGAACGTTTTCCTTAAAGAATGAATTCATACTTAAATTTGATTTAAGTATATTGAATATTTTCAAATGTTGAAAATAAATGATTTGTGAAATACTTATTATTAAATAAGTATGGAAATGCTTTTCTAAAATGAAATGAAACGTTTTGAGGTTTTATCTTCTTAAAGATAAAATGAAAATTGAATATTTGAAATCGATTTGAGAATCGTATATCAGTAGATATTTGAAATATAAATTCACTATGGAATTTATAAAAGAAAAGGGAAACTGTTTAGAAAAATAAATATTGATTTATTTTTGAAGTGTGGAAATTATATATCTAGTAAAGATATTTTTGAAGATGAAATAATTTGGAAAATTATTTGGAATCTGATGATGTTGCGCATCTTTATTGATAGTTAAATAACCGACTATCAATAATTACCTTTAGATAGGTATTTGTTGTGAATTGGATGAATTTGAATGCCACACTTATTTTTAAATAAACGCTCACTATTCGGGTTAGCCGGGAAAGGACCATGGGGTCGTATAACCCATTCCGAATATGTGATACGTCGTTATGAATTGCATTTGAAGACCGGTGTTGAAGACCGGATATTTTTGAAAACGGAAGGATTACCGTCGAGTTACTCTACATCGACTGATCTTCGATTTAGAGGTTTTATCACCCTTAGTGACGGGAAGTCCGGACGTGATTAGAAAATTATCCGGAAATGCAAGGGCTTCGTGAGAAGTGCCTTCGGTTCTGTTCGATCCCGGAACAGACTTGTATGGATTGTGTGTCTGACGTTACAATTTGAGATATAAAGCTGATTTCTTTCAAATACATTTCTGTTGGTGGCGGAGAATTTATTCTCTTAGCTTAACACCCTTCTCTGAGACGTACGAGCTCAGAGGTTATGTAGTTGAAATTTATCAGCGATATATCCCAATTTGGTAACGTGGCATACTGAGTGTTGCTGTGAAATGATCAGTGTTTGATCATTTGCGATATGATCATTTGTTTGATCTTATATCTTTGTGATCATAGGTTGATCATTTTGTTTGACCCGAAGCAGGGCTTTTTGAGAAAGCGTAGCTTTGTGGACGAGACTTCGTCGAGCCTCACACCCCGGAAATGGTCGAAACAGGAAGGATGCAGCAAGGTTCTAGGGAGTAGCGCCCCTTAGAGTATGTCATTCCTTCTGGATAAAGGTGGTATCATGGTATGGAGCCCAGATACTTAACCTCTGTGGTTACTGCATTATTATTATCTATGTGGTTTGTTGGAAATCGGGGATCCTCGGGAAGATCGGTGACGATCGGGGGATGGCATACGCGTGTCAGTAGTTACCTATTTTTGCAGAGGTAACCCGGCCTTGTGTTGGCATAGATCCAATTAGGTTCTCGGGTCGTCTATTCCAGGGACGTACCCATCGTGGATAGGAAGTTCCTTAGCCTGACCATTTGTTGGAAATCCAAAGAAACAATACGAGCCTTTACGATTTCAATTGTATAACCTGTCTCCTCAGGAGGCAGCTATAGCAGGCATAATATAATGGTACCTATGCTGGCTAAGATTTATATTATACTTTCGAAATGTTTTCCACTATGCACTAGTAATAATATCAAAAATGATTTGATTTTGCGTAGTAAGCATCTTTGACTATCATAAGAAGAAATCTCCTCCAAGTCTGCGTTTGCATTGTGTGTGTGGTGGGAGGTCTTATGGTAGTTTCATTTTCCAAAAGCATTGCGAATTGACATTAAAGTTTTCCTGTTGTTTATTTTAAAGAATAACTGTTTTACGATCTCACACCAGTCACCATGACTGACTCGGAGTTTATTGTTCCCTTCTAAACTCTGGGTGCCCACCAATTTCCACACGGGCAGCCTAGAGTTATGTTATCAGGATATTCAGGATATTCTGGAGCTTTGGAAGCAAGCTGGATGGCGAGACGTAGTATTTGTATCTGATAGTATTTATTCCGCTGTGTATTCTGTATGAGGACAAGTTTATATAACTGTCCATTGTTGTATATTGACTCTGATTGATGTATGTATAAAATGATATAGTTCTTTGTTTTAGAGATTATTCATTTATCTATTATATGTTGTTCCGCTGCGATATGTGAGATTCTGATATTGTTTTCTGTTTCTGTTTCTGCTCTTGTTCTGTTGTTGTTCTTCTTTCTTTTTCTTCTATCTTCTTCTTCTACCTTTTTCTTCTTTCTTAAAACCATAACTTTCCGGGTTTCCGGCATTCGATGGCTCAGCAGTCGATAAAGTGAGTATCGATGTTGAATTTTCGAAAGTCGAAAATTTTCGGGATGTTACAGAAATGAAGATTTAATAATAAGAGAAGAAAGTAAATAGTAAAAGATACTTAAATTTTTTAAGTTCAAGGAAAGCGGTAGATGATATTAAACCAAGATTAATGAAGCAAGGAGTCAGTTAAATAAAAATAACTGAATATGAATAGTTGAACATTGGAGGTGTAATAATGAAATAAGAATGAATGTATGTGTGTATATGCGCATATATACATGTAACCTCAAGTATACATTTATGATGGGTGCGAATTATAAAAGTTAGCTAAAGCTTAGCTTAGATATAAATGAAATAGTCATTAAAATTGGTTTAAATACGAGGTCAGCAGTGTTACACAATTGAAGTCTACCCACTACAAGGGGCTACCAACAGTTGTGTATACATTATACTGACGTGAGACATAGCCAACTGTAGTATCGGTGGAATTATATGTTCTCTTATAGGTAAAGGAATACCCGAGTAGAGTCTGCTTCAATCTTTTAGGGGGTATTACCTTGATTGCACTATGCAATCTAAATGGGACATTGAGCAAGGCTCGGTGCAATATCAGTGTGTTCGGTACCATTTTAGGGAGTGAGCTATACATAGGTTTAAAACGTCATCGGTCTTGGATGGTCAGTGGAAAGACGAGGGTTACACCTGATGGGCTACACCTCCTACTAGTGTAGATCACATTTAGGTCATGCACCGCCACAATTATTTGCTAGTATGTTTGATATGAGGCTGGCTAGATAACCCTTAATAGAGGTCTTTCAAAAGATTGCGGTAGTCCGAGAAGCTGAGTCCTCTATAGTCCGTGGGGTTGAGTCCATAATATGAAGTAATTAAGTAAATTCCCTAGACGAGATAGCGGCTAAATTATTATGACGCTGTTATTAGGCACTGCGGAAGTTCCTTGGTATGCACGACGACAAGGATGTGATATTGCATTGATAATGGATCCTGACGAGGTCCTGGGTTATGGATACTAGTGGGGACAGTATCTTGATCCATAGGGGGGACCATGGTACTTATATATACACACACGTATAAATGTATGTAGTTATTGTCTACCTACGGTAGATGAGGCGTATTGTACGCATACATGGAGTCGAGATGATTAAGTAAAATAAAAGACATAACATGTGATGGAAGGAAATCGACATAAACTAGTATTACGTATAAAGTGTGTAGTTTACCAATCACCAGAATGTTGTTCTGACCCCCTTCACATTACAACCCATAGGATTGCTTTAGAGGGACAGGTACTGGTGCAAGGCGGGAATGGTGGAAGGACAGATTTCCTTATGCATGCTTGATATTGACAAGGACACTTGGTCTTAGAAGTGTTAACCTTGGTCAGTAACTATATGTTTTATTTTAATTTATTATACCCCTATGAGTTTATATTGACAGTGCTCTGATATGCATTTGTTTATTTGTAGGATACCAAAAACTGACAATTCATAATTTGGTGGGCTTGGGTTTTCTATTTAACGAAAATTCGGGCCTACTGGGGTATAGGTTGTCACAGTCAGTGTTTACCATAATAAGTGTGTCGACATAAATATATTTGTTTAGCTAATGAATAACTTACTGCATTAAAGGTTCGCCAAATGAATTTTCACATTCGATCTTCAACCCAACAAACCATGTGCTAGAACATCTATAATCTTACCACAATTCTAATGTAATAATTTGTGCATGAATCAAAGATCATATGTAATAGTTAACAATTAGAAGATACAGGATTTAGTACGTAATTACAGAAAAATGAAGGGCTTATATATAAAATTTCCATCTCCTTTGCCAATGCTACGCTCCCACTGACACCGACTTCTATCCATCACTACCACCTCCTTGAGCTATTATTAGCTTGCCCAACCTCACTAATCAATTCCCCCATCACCGGTCACCTCCATCGCCCTGCCATCATGGCTCCATCGCTACCACAGTTGAGCCACTGCCAGCTTAGGGTTCAACCCTAACTCAATTTTAGTTGCCACCTCTGCCACTTGAGGCATGGGCAAGCTCCACCAGGTCCCTCCTCCCTTGAAGACAAACATAATAATACCCATCATCATGTCTAGCTCTTCCGGCACCGCAATGAGTCAATCGAACCTAAGCATTTAACTGGGATCCTGACTAACCCAAGCACTATTACAATGAATGACACAACCCATCAACTTCATTCGTCAAGATCTTCATTTTGATATATAATTTGTAAGGTCTGGGAATTGCATTTTGCTTCAACATAATTTGGATTAGGGGTACACATCACCATTAGAGGAGGATTCGACAAGATGAAAAAAAAGATTAGAGTGAGTACTGTAAGGTGTATTTATAGGGAATAAAATAGGGTTAGGGTTTCAAAAAAATAACATATTTTCATTTTATTTAGTTAATTAATTCAAACACATGTATTTTTATTTTATAATGATATATAATATAGAACTATTCTCAACTATGCGACGAGAAGCAATTTTCATGCATTTTTACACCGTAAGGGCCACTTGGTCATATAATCTAAGAAAATTTTCAACTGCACATCTCGTATTAATTTTCTTTACCAAAAAACATAAACCATTAGTTGTGATTCTATCAAGTCTTATAGTTCACATCTGTAAAATATGTATTAGTAGAAATAAATCTAAAGAATACAATATGAAAAATATAGAGTAATTATAGAAATGGAAAGTAATTTCCATAAATAAAATCAAAATGGGAGTTTATATTTGTAAAAAAAAGCTATAAGTAAAATGGAGAGTATTTGGTCCCTTTTAACGAAAGCACCAACCTATTTGCATCAAAACGAACGCAAAGGTCAAAAAGATATACAATTGGATCTACATAAATTATGTTACCAAACATATAAAATAAAAGCAGATCTCGAAAAATAAAAATAAAATAGAGATAGATAGAAGAGAGATCAAACATGGAAAACCATGTAAATGTATAGAAAAAAGATATGGAATTTTTATAGTGTTTTGGTTGTTAATGAAGCCTATATCCACTTTTCTTCTCATTATATGTCTCATTATAAATAAATTTCTTTATATTCTTGTACATGTATTCTATAGAGGAGATATTTTTATGTTTGAGGAGATAGCAAATATCTTGGGAGCTCTTTTGGGCTTTAATAGCTACTTGGAGTTCATGGAGATGAATTTTTGTCGAAAGGGAATAAGATGGCAAGGTCCCTTTCTCTTTTAAATGCATGCCTATTTATAAGCGTATGAGACTTATTGCCAAGTCGAAAACATGGATTTATGTCCATATTCAGAATATTTCTTGTGCATGGGTCAAATTTGAGCGATATAGCTTGAAGGAGTCAAATTTGAGCGATCAAGAGGTGTAGAGCTCAAGTTTGGACAGTTAGAGGCGATAGGCATTGAGTTCGAGTGGTCTAGAGGAAGTTCAAATCGAGTTCGAGCGCTTCTAAGGGATAGGGCTTGAGTTGGACTTGGTTGGTAGTAACCCTAAAGTTGACTTCGTCATTTGGTGTTGTTCGACCCAAGTTAGGTTAGATTAGGTGCATCGGTAGCGAGTAAAAGGAAGAAGTTAAAAAAATTATTTTATCAATTTACACTAGATCTTATTTTATATTTACATGAACAATGTATTTCCACTCGTATTTAGTGATCATTAATAAATGATTTTAGTATTTTAATTTTAATTTAATTAACTTTTATTAAAACATTTGTGTTTGTATACTATGATTTATCTTTACTAAGTGTTAAACCTAATTGTATTTTATTTTACCTTAGTTTAATTTTGTATTTTAATTGATGATGTATTTGCATTCATAATGCAAGCATGGTAAATATTATAAACAAGGAAGATTAATTTAGAGTGTGCATAAATGAGTAGATATCACATGTTATTAAATAATCATTGGGATATATGGTTATTATATACGGTAAGTTGTGAAAGGATGATACTATAACATGGGAAAGACCATACATGTAACTAATGCATATACACACACATACACATTGGGAAAATCTATTGGGAGACAAAATGTTGACATAATTAATGACACAATGAATCTCAATCATCAGATTGCCCCTAGATTTCCACATCCCATATAAAGACAAAAGAATCCAACGGCCTATACTTGTGTCAAATTTTGTGTTCGAATAGTAACATATATATATATATGTATGTATGTATGTATATTCACTCCTAAACACAAAAAAAAATTTAATGAATTTTGAAATATGTGTGTGTAAATATATTTTTAATTAAAACGCAAAATATGTGTATATAATTTGAAATTCAAATTTGGTTTTCCATTTTATCAACTGAGAAAACAAAGTAGTTTTTTTAATGAAACCAAAAATTTAAATATATGCATGTGTGTGTGTATTATTAATTTAAACTGAAAAATAATTTATATTTATACATACATATATATGCACATGTCCAAGTCTTGAGAATATTTTTATCTTTTTCCAAAAACTATTTAACACATACACACATGTATGTATATATGTTAAATATATAAATATTTAAAACAATTTCAAAAACTAAAATTTAAGTTTCGTTTATTTATTTATGGCCGAAAATATGTAGATAATGATAGAGAGATTTAACAACATATTTCTATGTTTAAATAAAACATATTCCTTTTGATCCTACCAGTTGTCGGCACTTTGGTTATTAGTAATCTTCTCTTTGAACTCTAATTTCTTTGTCCTTGACTACAAGTTGCAAATCTATCATCTAGGTTTCACCAACATCCTTTTCTTTTAGCAATGGAATCTAGGGTTTTCTCTAATTTGTTATTGTGTATGCATAAAAGAGACAGATGGGATATTTATAGCCAACCACATATCAAAACTTTCCATATCTCAAAAACCTTCTATATCTCATAACGTTAGCCCTCCTCACCGCACAAGCATGGCCAACCCCCCTTTATGGCGTTTATGGGCTCTGAGCCTAATCGATTTAATTTTAAATTAATTCATTTAACCCGTGTTTTAATTAAATCAACATATAACAACAACATATTTTTTAATTAATTTTATGGCTTCAAATCATTAATTAAAATCTAATAAAAAATCAAGACAACAATTGTATTAATTTTATTGTTAATTTATAATATTTATAAATTAATTCAAACTGGTTGAACTCAGAAATTAGCTAACATGGTTGTGTTGACTCCCTGATGTGAAATCCGTTCTCATTCAATATTTAAACAGTTTAAATACTGAAGGATATATAGACTTTGTTGAAGTACGATATCGGTCATAAGTTTGGTCACTTATAGATTATTTAGGAGAAATCCAATTTCCAATCTATATTCAGTTACACCTTGTAACAATATTTTATGCATGTATTATTTTCATCATCACTACATCACCTAGAGATCTTGAGTTTGGTCAATAGTCAAAAACTCCAATAATATCTATAGTTAATTGCGTACACTAAATTAAAGCCTTGGTTCAGTCCGATAACATTTGTCTATTGATTGGTTTACTCTAGCTAGAGATTTTGACTTTAAGTTGACTACCAATTACGGTGATACTAAGCTTCGACAACGAAGGAGACAAATCCTCCATTGGGAAGTGTTTCACTTCAAGTAATTCAACGTATACCCAACTATGGCAGTAACATGATTCTCACGTCATGTGATTGACCATAATCAAAGCACAGTCAACTTCATCTCCACAGTACCCTCAAGTCTAAAGACTACTGTATGTCATTACAGAGATATTCTATTTTGACCTATTTGTATTAACCAATAGAATACTCTCATTAAGCCATTCTATGATTGTTCCAAACAACCATAAGTACGCAGCCCCTTGTTGTCCCCAACGGTCATGAGTAATTCACCATCTATCGTATGGAGAATGTTATATACACCAGTATCAACAGTTGTAATGATATTCTTTTCTAGATAGATTTTGACTAGAAAAATTTAAGGAGTAATTATTTAAATATATATTCAATACTCATGGTTACGAACACATTCTCAACTACGACCAACAAAATACTTCTCCTGAGGATTATATACATAATGTGTAGAAACATTACTTAAATCCAATACAATAATATATACAATAGAAAAATAAAACCAAGTGCATACTTTATTTTAAACAAGATTATCTTACAAGAGTTAAGTTATGCAACAAAGTACATAACTTCCCCTAGGGAACACCTTTAACTCTATCAATCTCCTGTCGGATCAAGTGCATTGGCAACGGGGGAAAAAAGTGAATTTTTTTCCCTTATTAGTTTGCACAAGATCATATTTGTGTTTCTATAAATAATAGGTTTATACTAAATCATATTTAGTATTTATTAATAAAAGAGTTTGGGGGTATATATTTAGTTTTTTTATTTAATTTCAAAAACTTATTTGTAAAAACCTAAACGAATGAAATGTGTGTATTAATATATATATATATATATATATTTCAGAGCTGAAAATTAAGAAATATATATATATGTATATATATATATATAATTTATCATCAATATTGAAATCATTTATATGTTTATATTTATTTTATGTAATATAATTATTTTATTCATTAATCTTTTATTAAAGTTGTAGTTAACTTATTTCAAAATATTTCTTTAATAACCATGGACGAATTAACAAGACGAGAAAGGGTGAGAGAAAAATATACACATGAGATTATTAAAAATATATTTAAATCATAGATATTACCTCCTCTTTGTAATCTTGCCGATTGTCGAACACTTTGTTTATTAGTTATCTTCTTAATCTCCTTGGCTACAGCTTGCAACGTAGTTGCCTTGGCTTCACTAATGTTTTTAAATTCTTTACTTAAAGTTAGGGTTAGGTTTTCTCTTCTGTGTAGGGTTAGAGAGAAGGAGATCTATTTGTAGGCATTTTTGGCCATGTATACCGGATGACTTTCCATCTTCTAATCAACCATTGACCTTCCTATATTTCAAAACACTTTCCCCCTCTTTCCCTCCTTACAGGGTTGGCCACTACATGGGCATGCTTGGGCTTCTAAACAACGACCAAAAGAATGATCTAACCTTTTAAATCATTTATCTAATTAATTTATACAAAGTCATTTATTAATTAAATCAATGTGAAACGTTTGTACGTCATTCTAAATAATTTTTAAACCTTTAAATAAATAAATAATTGTCACTAAAATTTTAATATAATATTTATATTTAATTTTATCATTAGTTTATCATTTATAAATAAATTTCACATTGGTCAAATTTAGAAATAACAAACAACTCGATTGTGTTGACTCTCTGGTGTGAACTTGGTCCTCGGTTTGTATTTAAACAATTTAAATATTGAAGCCTTTGAAGTACAGTATTGGGAACAAGTTCAATGCTTGCAAATCATTTAAGCGAAAAAAGTTTCTAATCTATTTTAAGCTTGCCTAGTAATGATATTTTGTACACATATTCTTTTTTCCATCATTGTATCACTTAGATATATAGATTTTAGTCTAAGGTCAAAAACTCTGTTAATATCTACATTTAACTGCATAGACCACTTAAAGTCCATGGTTCATTCCAATAACAATTATCGATTAACCGATTTACCCTGACTAAAGGTTTTGACTTTAAGTTGACTACCAATTATGGTGATAATGACCTTCTACAATGAACGAGAAAAATCATCTCTTGAGTAGTGTTTCACTTTAAGTAGTTCAACATGTACCCAATTATGGTCGTGGCACAGTCGTCGTGCCATGTGCTTGACCATAGTCAAAGTACAACATACCTACTTAAAATCGACAGTATACTCAAGTCAAGACTACCGTATGCCGTTACTTTGAGATCTTTTATTTTAACTTAGTTGTATTAACCTATAGAAGGTCTTGTCGAGTCATTCTATGATTGTTCCAAACAACCCCAAGTACTCAACCTGTGGTATCCCTAATGGTCATGAGTAATTTACCACCCATCATATGGAAAGCATCATGTATACTAGTCTCAATAGATGTATCGATATTATTTTCTCAAGATATCTTGATTACTCATCCTAAGGATTCAATGCTCATGGTTACAAACACATTTGTAACAACAATCGATAAAATACTTATCCTAAGGATCTTCTAAATACATATGTTTAATGTATTTAATTCATTAGTTATATCTTTATATACAACATATATAAAAGGAAATAAAACCAAAACAAACTTTATTTCGAACAAGATTATCTACAGAGGTAAGTTTATATAACTAATACCTAATTTCCCTAGGGCGCACCCATAACTCTTTCAATCTCCCACTTTCACTTGGGGCTAATTATATAGCCTCATCCCCATGCTTTTGATTGGTATTCCTAAATTTGACTAAGAAAACGCCTTAGTGAATGAAGGTGCTATGTTATCTTTGGTATCTACTCTCTCAATCATTATCTCTCCGGCATTAATAAACTGCCTTATCATATGAAACTTACGGAGGATTTATCTTGACTTCTTGTGAGCATGCAGTTCCTTGGCAATCTTCATTGCTGAATAATTATCGCAATACATGAATTTCGAACCTTCAATGCTTGGGACCACCCCTAGCTCCTTAATGAATTTACACATCCACACCACTTCTTTTGCGACATTGTTCAAGGTGATGTACTTGGCCTCCATGGCCGAATAAGCCATAACTTCTTATTAAGAACTCTAATAACTAACAACCCCTTTGTCGAGGGTAAACCCAATACCTGTGACTGATTTATTATTGTCAATATCACTTGTGAAGCTTAAGTCTGAATGCCCCTTGATAAGGAGGTCATTGTTTCCATATATGGAAAAAAAATTCTTGGTATTTCTCAAATACTTAAGGATGGCTTTGTTTGTTGTCTAATGATTATCTCCTAGATTTGATTGATGCCGACTAACTGTACATAGTGCAAAAGCGGCATCTGGTCTTATACATAATATAGTCTAAATGATCGATCCTATTGTCAAAGCACAAGGAATCCTGCTCATGTATTGCTTCCCTCATCCATAGATATGGAGTCCTTATTAGAAAGGACTGTTTCATGCTACATTGGAACATTTCAATATTTGGAATTTTCCATACTAAATCGTTTTAGTACGGTATCTATGTACATAGATTGGGGCAATCCCAATATCCTTTTAGATCTATCTCTATAGATTCTTATACCAAGTATAAAGGAGGCCTTGCCTAAATCCTTCATTGAGAAATTCCAAACAACCAAGCTTTCACTGATATAACATCGATATATCGTTAGCAATCAGTAGCATCCATATAAAACATTACAATACCATTTTTCTCTTTATACACACACACACACGATTCCTCTGTGTTTTACTTAAAACCAAACTACCTGATTACCATGTCAAAACATTTGTTCCAACTCTTTTATGCTTACTTAAGACCATAAATTTATTTTAAGAGTCTACATCCTTTATCGCCACTTGCACTGACTTTAAAACCCTCTGGTTGCGAGACATAAATAGTCACATCTAGATCACCATTTAGAAACATTGTTTTAAAGTCCATATGTCAATTTCATAGACATAATAAGCAACGATTATAGGTATTATCCGAGTGGATTTGAGCATGGCGACTAACAAAAACATTCGTCACAATCAACCCCTTTAATTTGACGAAAACCTTTCGCAACTAACCTTGCTTTATCAGTCTCCATCTTTCCATCTTCAGCGATCTTCTCCTTAAAGATCCACTTGCAGCCAATGGGTTTCACTCCTTCGGGTACATTCTCCAAAGTCCATACTTTGTTTTATACTTGGAATCCATTTCATATTTCATGGCATCAAGCTATAAGGTGGAGTCTTTACTCTTCAGGGCTTATCGATACATGTGGGGATTGTCATCGTGAATAATGCAATATGCGTTCTCGTCATTAATGAGAAACACATAGTATCTCTCTTGTGACGAGCCGCCCATTCGACCCTCAAAAAATCGACATAAATATGCTCACTGTATAACATGCCGAATGATTGAGTGCCGGAAAGACAGATTGTTGAGGGAAAGAAAATAGGTAGAAGCAGAAGAAACTAAACAAAACAGAATCTCACAGTGGACTGAACAACATATAGTATGAATAGTACTTTACACAAATCAAACTGTAATATACATATCTCACATCAGAGTACACAAATCAATAATTACCAGCCTGGACAGTTATAATAACCTGCCCTCACAATTGCTGATAACTTAAACAAAACACTGCAGCGGAAAATAAACAAGTACGAGAATACGTCTCGGTCTCCAGCTCGTCTCCTAAGCTCTATAGCATCCTAACCTGAACCTGAAATACTCGGTCTGACCCGAGCATTATAATAAAATAACACCCGAGTCAGTCTGGAAAACCAGCATGAGAAAACACACTCAATTTGAATTATTAAAGTTTCAAAATTCTTTGAAAATCAAAGATATCTCGTAAGACCACGCCACACATAAACACGACGGATTTTTACCTTATGATAACCAAAACATTTCATATCAAATCCTCTGATATTATAATAGTGTCTAAGTACAAATACTTATTCAAATAGCTGAAATGTTTGCATCTTACGTTCAGCATAGTTGGGCACAATCAAAACTGTACAACGCTTATTGGAGAATGGGTTCCAACTGAATGACTAGGCACTGGGGTATCGCCTGTCGCAGTACATATCTAGAAACACTGTATCGAGGACCACGCCAGGATCCCCTACTACACAAGATCGGACTATCCCTGACCTGGATAGACTGAATATGCTATCACCCCGGGTGTTCCCACCCTTTATTGAGCGCCTTCCATAAATCATAGTAATAATAATATCCGAGGGTATATAGAAAGGTGATAAATATACCCTAATTGGATGCTACCCACTTAGCCTTGCTACATCTCCCCTGCTTTTCAGTCATTCCCGATTGATGAGGTTAGAGGCTACGATTACCTTTTAAGGAATTTTCACTTAGAATGCTCATTGTCTTCCAGTGACAATGTACTGATAGCATTTATCCATACAAGTCCATTCCGGGTCCAAACAGAACCGAAGGCACTATTCCTACTACAACCATTTCGGAATCACCCTCAGGATTAGTAGCGATTAGCCTTTGCACTTCACTACTCCATCTTCGACTCCATGCCCTTATCTTCATTTCGAAAATGTGCCCATTGGATCGAAGTGGTTTTCGGATAACAAATCCGATCCCGGTCTCTTCGAAACAACGTTCGATATTTTCGGTAAACTTAACTCCGGTTCTTTAGGAAATAAACAGACGATGTAAGATCGGAGATCACCTCCTAACCGTTAGTGGATGGATTTCCTTATCAACGTCCTAGAAGAATGAGAGTTTATACGTACAGTATAGCACCTCGAAAGGTAATTGTACCATATAAATCCTGTATTTCTCCTAGATATTTCCAAAGTCATATTTAGGTTCAGATTTGATAGTCGGTTATTTAACTATCAAATAATAATCATTCAACCAAATACTTCATTTTCACTATAAAAAACACCAAGCCTTATTTAATTTAATTTTTAAATAAACCAAATCTTTTTATCAAAGGTCATGTCCTTATCTTATCGAATTCGGTATATTCACAAATTATCCTTTTCAAAAATAATTGAAAACCCTTTTTAAAATAATATGGAAAATACCACTGCGGTATCAAACCATGGATCATAGCTTAATGGTTACGTCTCTATCCCAGAGAAATCCAAAACTTAACTGCAGGCACTCACTGCCTCTGATTTACGCCACGCGAGTATACCATTACTTCCCGAAACTTAATTTAAAATTTTCTTAAAATAATGCTTATAAATTCGAAAATAAATTTCCATATTTAATTTAGGCAAATCTACTCAAATAAAAGTTATTCAAAACCATGTTAATATTTAATAATTATCTTTTAAAAACAAAAATGCCGACTAGTTCTTAAATAATAAAAAATCTTTAATAATCATTATAAAGTAACTAATTAATAATTAAATATGTTTTAAACAATTTAAAATAAATTAATAACTAATTTTCCAGAATATTTTTAACACCTTTAAAGTTACTTAGTTAATAATTAAAAATCTTCTTTTTTAAAAACAAGCCCAATTCCTCGATTCTAATTTCACTTTGTAAATTTGGAAATCTTACTTGAACTCCAGTATAACCAATTTTATACCTATTTCCAAATTCACCTCTATTCTTCAAAAATATTTAAAAATTGATTTTAAAACCTCCTTTATTTTTAAACAAGTGCCACTTAAGAATTTATTATTTAAAATCCTTTTTGTACACTTTATTCCAAAATCCCTATTTCCAATACCCCGAATTTGTTAAGTACAAATTCCAATACCATTTATTTTATCCAATTAATTAACCCAAAATTCTTCATAACATTTTACTTCAAAAATCCTTTTTTAAAATTCTTTCAAATTCAAACCATATATACATTATTGGTATTTTAAAATACCAAAATCAAGTCCAAAAAAACCATAACGTCCTATTAATTTAAATCACACAATAACCTATCACAGATTATTCTAACAAAACATATATCACTATATATGAAAATCAATACAACATTTTTGAGGAATCCAGTTGGATCCCTCTAACCTGTTTCCTGCATCCACAGATGTTAGCACACAATAAAAATACCAATTCCGCTTCGAGGCGGAATATCGCGATATATAGGGTCATTCGCTATTATGCGGGGCGCATAGGGTCTCATCCGCTATATATATATATATTTATATATATATATGCGGGAATATCAATCACTCCAATATACTACTATATATAATATCACATCCAACCGATAAACATGCATCAAATTAACCAATCAATCATTTATTAATTTTAACTATTTGAAATTAAAGCCAGCAGTCCAAAATTTGAGTGAGATTAACTCACCTTCATTTTTAATTCGCTAATCGTTCCAATTTTAAATTAAATCGGACACGTTCGATTTAATCTAAAGTTTTTGCTAGCTCCAATCAACTCCAGATCTACTCCACAGCGTAGTGTTCGTTGCTGCGATTTTGGCGCCGCTTGTTTCGTCTGATTCCGACCTCGTACGACAAAGATATGCAATTTTAAAGATTTGAATATAATTTACATATAAATTTCTTTTCTTTTTTTTAAACACAACTTAGATCTGGACCGTTCAAATCTACCTCAGGGATCACGGCCGTGATTTCCACTTTCTTCCCAGCTCCATCCCTACGCACTCGAACCCACTTGCACGCCACCTCCTCTCAATGCCGCGGCCTCCACGGCCATCTTCACGACGATCGACGACCATCATTCGAAACGCCAACTCGAGCTTCACCAATGCACGAAAGCACGAGATGCTCGGCCATCCCTAGGCTCCATAAATTTAGCACGAACGCGCGCCCTTCCAACTCGATTTGCCGACAATCCGAAGCCTTAATTTCGATCATACCCGTTGAATTGGTAGAGCTTGGGATGCTCTACGTTTTTCATGTTGGAACTTTTCTCTAATAGTTGATGGATTTCGAGATAAATGAGGAAGAAGAAGATTGTTTTTCGGCCATTAATCATTTTACCGGCGGCCGTGAATTAGATAGCAGGGTTTTCCTACTGTTCATATATTTTTATATATATACGATTTTATACATATTATTTTATTATTATTTCCAATTCCAATTTTTACATGCTTTTTCAAACGAACTCCAAACGAAACGTGCCGCCTGGCATTTATAATGTTTTACCCCTATTCCGAACATAATGGAACATGTTTCGAGGCCTAATTCGGTCGTATGTGGAAGATAGCTTTTTGAATCGAATTAAAATATTAAATTTTCGATATTTATTTCAACGCGTTTCTATCCCGTACGACCAATCGGTAACTCCGAACGCTATGAAATTTGAAATCCAATAATAATACACTATTATGGATCCAATGGAACTGGTTTCGTCGAATTCTAAGACTATGCCCCGGAAGGCTATTTTAACTCGTCGATTAAATCGAGCGATTTTCAAAATCGTCGAAATCGTTTACAATTTCAATTTCAAAAACTTACCAACTCAATTATAAATCAAGTAGAATTTATATTCATATTAGAAATCATTCTGATTCATTTTAAATCAAAGTTCAATTATTTACACTATTATTATATATATATATATATATATTAAATTTCACTATTAAATTAATATATAAAATTTCCAATTTTAACTTATTGACTTTTTAATCCCATTCAAAAGTCCAATATTATAATTCTAATCCCAATAGAATTTAGATTGACTTAAAAATCATTTTGTTCACGTTAACTCCAGATCCGCATAATTACCTAATTTCAAATATTAAATTTATATTTACCAGATCCAATTAATCGCTATATTTGAAAGGTTAAACTATTTCACTAATTCTTCCATATTAAAAATCAATTAATAATTCAAATTCAAAAGTTAAAATAAATTAAGTGTTCAAAACTAACGACCAAAATTCTAGGTCGTTACATCTCTAGTGTGCGAGATTCCATACTAGACCTTCTAATAGGTTGCATATTTTTTGTTGGTTTTGATTTATTGTCTAAATACTCGGTTTTTATGGAAGTTTCTTGGATATCATCTAAGTCTATCTTACCACCACTAATTTCGAGAGAGAGAAATTCCCTTTCGAAAAAGGTGGTATGTCTCGAAACAAACGCCTTTTGTTCTTCAGTATGATAGAATATGTATACATGATAATTCCTTGGATACCCTACAAACTTGCATAAAACCGAGCTCTCCTCAAGCTTACTGGGGTTTGCATTCTTAATGTAATTTGGACAACCCCAACCTTAATGTAATTAAGGTAGGGCTTCTTACCATTCCGTAGCTCATATGGAGTTTTGGACACAGATTTAGATGGTATATTATTTTATATGTATGTATGTGTGTGTGTATGTCGTGGTTTCTAGTGCATATCCACAAAAAGAAAGTGGAAACTCAACATCACTCATTATTAATCGAACTATGTCCAACAAGGCATGACTCCTTCTTTTTGAAACACCATTGTGCTTCGAAGTATACGAAGGAGTAACTTAAGAGAGAATCCATTTCTCTTTTAAGTACCATTGGAGTTCATATCCAATGTACTCACCGCTTGGATTTTATCGAAGTATTTTAATTTTCCTATTTGTTTGGTTTTCTACTTCTTTCTTATACTCTATGAATTTACCATAGATCTTTGATATATGTTTCATGAGAAAACACAATCCATATATAGATAAATCATTGGTGAATGTTACAATTACGTGGTTCCACCTTTGGCAGTATGACCAAATGCATCGGGATGTACCAGTTCTAACAGTTCATCAACTCTTTTGTTGCTCCCACTGAATGGATGATTGGCTATTAGCTTTAAGACACGATGTATAAATATCAAATGATCTAGAATCAAATGATGGCAGAAGCCTTTGGTTTCTTAACTCATTCAATCATTTCTTATTGATGGCCTAGTATGGAGTGCCAAAAGCAATATCACTTATTTTAGATGCATTATTATTTTCAGAAAACACATGATTCATATTAAGTACATAAATGTCATTATTTAAAGCACCAAAATCAATGGTTTTATTCCTATAACAAATATTCATAATACCGTCATTACAAATAAAACCATATTTGTTTTCATTAAATGGTAAATAGAAATTATTCTGTTAATAAGTTCGGTACATGATAGCAATTAGTCTGTAAGTGCTTGAATATTTCTCAAACACCCATGTTCTCGAGCTGTCTTTGGAGCTTAATGCTCATAGTCGACATTACATAGCAACGGGAAAATTAATAGTAGATTGACTAGTTTTCGTAGTTTTTAATTTATTTAGGTGTGGCATTATGTATGTTCTTATACTTATTAGATTAGTTCATTACATTTATCTAATAAGGCCCATAATAAGTTTTACATCTCTTAAAAACCAAAAATGTGAGATAGGAATTTCATAAATTCTTTTAATGGGTGTTACGAAACGTTTGTCACATTACTACAGCCTTAAGGGTGCTTGGAAAATTGTAGTCCCCATAAATGATAACTAACCCTTTACTGATTATATCACATATATAACTCCTAACTAACTTTTATTATACTCTTAATCATATTTATAATCTTAAGGTCGCTCAATAAATCATAAAGTACATTAGATACCCTTAACCCATCATTTTGTGATATTCTAAGGGGAGTTATTTGTAATCCTTGAGGGTGCTCAACAAATTTACATAACACTCTTACTCGTCTAGGGATGATATAAACATTACCTTATATATTATATGCTTGAGGGTGCTTAACAACCATAGTGTATGTAAGGTATTACATTTATATTATAGGTGGTGGAGAGCATTATTATCTTAAATTCTCAATTCAAAATAATATTATAAAGTATCAACTATTTAAGGGAGATGAGTATAACTCATGATACCATATACATTTATATACATCCAATGTGTACTACTCTAAGTCTCATAGGTTTTAATTCAATAACCTCTAGTTTTCTTTATACATAACACACACACATATATATTACTATAACATTTATAATTTATTAAGATATATGTATATATTAATTTTCTTTCCTTTTTTTAAATATAACATTTACATTTATTATATTTTAAAATAATTTTAAAATTTTGCATTGTATAACTCTTCATAAAATCATAAGATCACTTATTTAAATTTAAATCAATTTTAAAATTACTTTACTTTAATCCAATCCACTTATTTGAATCATCCTAAGGCACAAAACACTTTTGAGTCTTCCACTATGGTATATCCTCGAAATGAGACTACCCCGATGAGTTAGGTCAAGGTTAGGAGCGGGAAGGTTTCCTGTTCGTAAGAACATTCACTAATTGAGTAATCCTCTCCTCAGTTAAACACATTTTCCTTAGATACTCGTCTAGATGGTTTTTCTAGGTGACTACCCTATGTGTTGGTTTACTATTCATATAAATATAACGCATGCTCTAATACCATTATTGAATTGGTGCATTGGAAGCGGGGGGTAAGAGGATGAATTAAAAAAAAGTCTTTTAATAATTTACACAAGATTGTATTTTGTGTTTATATGAATAATAAGTTTATACTAAATCATATTTAGTATTTATTAACAAAAGAGTTTAAGTATATTTTCAAATTATTTATTTATATTTAAGATATTAATTTATTGTTATTATTTAACGATAATATTTTAGTGGCAAATTATAAATTTTATTTACTAATTTAATTTTAATTATGTTTTAATATTTTGGCAAGTGCATATTCACAATATAAACATTGTAGCTATAATAAAAGAGTTTATTTAATCTATGGGTATCATATGGGAGCACGTGTGTAATTAACCATTGTGACCTACGGCTAACGAACATACATTAAGGTCACATGTCAATGATGTTTTCAAAGGAAATATGTCCATACATGAAAGTAATTACATTTACAATAATACAAAATATATACAGTACATATGTATTATTTAATTCGACATTCAACTAATTAATTAAGATTCATATATATCTATGTATATTTAGTATGGTATTATTAAAAAAATATGAATAAATGTAGAAATGTATAATTTGACTTTTATATAGTATTTTATTAAAAATAAATCATTTAGATTTAATTGTACCTATATACACGTATATATTTTAATTCATAATTTGTGAATTCAATGGTATAAAACTTAGTTAAAAGGGGGTTTAATTAATTCAAAACAAAATAATTATTTTTTAGCTAAGGAGTAATATGTATATACATATATAATAGATTTTTCTAAGTCCACATGGATTTATATATATACTTGAAATTATGTTTAAGATTTTTCAAACAATCAAATTGCAAAATTATTTTGAACTTTTCAAAGTAAAATAACAACTATTTTGCTAATGCCGAGACTAAATAAAATGTATCTAATTCTTTTATCTAAATATGAAAACTTACTTGGGAAAATATAAATGAGTGAAATATGTGTCTATATATATATTAGATATGGAAATTAAGAAATATCACATATATATTTTATCATCAAAAATGAAATCATTTATATATATCATATAATTATTTTTTTCATTAATCTATTATTAAAATCATAGTTAAATAATGTTGAAATAATTTTTTTAAATCATGGCCGAAGTAACAAAACGAGAAAAGAAGGGGAAAAAACATACGCATAATATTATTACAAATATATTTAAAATCATAGATATTACCTCCTTCATGTAATCTTGTAGATTGTTGAACACTTTGTTTATTGGTTATCGCCTCAATCTCCTTGGCTGCGGGTAGCAACGTCATCTCCTTGGCTTCAACAATGTTTTTTCTTTACTAGAGGCTAGGGTAAGTGTTTTTTTTACGTGTAGGGTTAGAGAGAACGAGATCTATTTATAGGTATTTTGGACTATGTATAACAAATAAATTTCCATCTTCCAATCAACCATTAACCTTCCCATATTTCAAAATTATTACCCCCACTTTCCCTCCTTGCATGGTCATCGACTGCATGTATATGTTTGGGCTTCCAAACAACAAAATGATCTAACATTATAAATCATTTATTTAATTAATTTATCCAAAGGTGTTTCTTAATTGAATTAATGTACAATGTTTATAGGTCGTTTTAAATAATTTTTTAGCCTTTCAATAAATACTTAAATTCCACCAAAATTTTAACATAAGATTTTCGTTTAAATTTATCGTTAATTTTATAACATCATTAATTTCACATCGGTTGAATTTGGAAATAACCAACGACTCGGTTTTGTTGACTCTTTGGAGTGAACTCGATCCTCAATCTATATTTAAACAATTTAAATATTGAAGCATATACAACTTTGATGAAGTATAGTATCTGGCATAATTTCAATGCTTACTAGTCATTTAGGAGAAATTCAATTTCTAATCTATTTTAAGCTCAACTAGCAATGATATTTTTACACATTCTTCTCATCATCATTATGTCACTTAGATATCTAGAGTTTGGTCTAATTTTGAAAACTCTATTTATATTCGTATTTAATCGCATAGACCACTTTAAATCCTTGATTTCGATCTTATATCAATTAAGGATTAATTGATTTACTTTGGCTAGAATTTTCACTTTAAATTGGCTACCAATTACGTTGATAATAACCTTCTATAATGAAGGAGATAAATCCTCTATGGAGTAGTGTTTCACTTTAGGTAGTTCAACGTGTATCCACTTATAGCCGTGACATGATCCTCAGGCCATGTGCTTTACCATAGTCAAAGTATAACCTACCTACTTAAGATTGATATTCTTAAGTCTGAAGACCGCTATATGTCTTTACCATAAGATCTTCTATTTTGACTTAGTTGTATTAACATATATAAGACTCTAGTCGAGTTATTTTTTGATTATTTCAAATAATTACAAGTGCTTAACCCCTTGGTATCCTTAATAGTCATGAGTAATTTATAGTTCATCGTATGGAGAGTATATGTACACTAGTCTCAATGGATGTATTGATATCCTTTTCTCAATATGTCTTGGCTGGGAACATTTAAGGAGTAAGTATTTAGATATCGATTCAATACTCATGCTTACGAGCACATTCATAACTGTAAGTGATAAATTTGACCATAACGTCACACTCTCGGCTAAGGTAACATGTGAATTTTAATATTCGAAATTTTCAATATTAATTATTGATTAAATTTACGCTTATGAGTCGCACAATCGAATCTGAGTGGTCTCTGAAGTAAAACCCGATTTAGTTAATTTTATAAATGTTATTAATTAATTAATTACATTTATTAATATAAATGTTATATTAGTTACAGTAAGTGCTTATTGTAATTGTGGTGGCTTTTTAAAATTTTGGTATCCTTTAGCAATTTTGGTGGCATTAGCAAATTATTTAAATATGTATGTAATAATTAGGTATGTATTTATTTGGTTTACAAAGCATATCCTAATATTAAGTAATAATTTAACATTATTAAAATAATTAAATATATATTTAATTATATATGATCGGCTCTGAAGTATGGATGGAGATGGCAAGCTATTTGACTATAATTATATATGGATAAAGTCCATAAGAGCATATGTAAGAGAAATTCTTATGGAAGATCTCTTCATTTTCTTCTATAAACACAGCTTCCATTCCATTCGTTAGTATATTTTAAATGTTAAATAAGTGCCGAAAATTTATATGGGGGAAGACATATGTCTAAGGAGAAAAGGAGAATTCTTATAAAAGAATATCTCTTCATTCTCTCCTATAAATATAGTCTACATCCTATTCTTTAGGTCACTCCAAAAATTCTCCTCTACCAAACCCTAAAATTAGATAGCACTCTAGGTTTGAATAATTTGGGCTATCCAAACCCTAATTACAGGAATTTGGAATATTTAGGAAGGGATTATTCGATTAAATTGTGACATACTAGACATATTAAAAGGTAATTTCTATGTATATATCTAATCGAGTAATGCCCTAACCTTTATCATATCAATTCTGGCCATAGATATTTTATTAGTATGAATTTTCTTATATAAACAAATTTAAGATATATATATATATATATTAACTATATTTTTTGTCAACCTTAGAATTGCACCATGAAATGCAAATGTCACTTGCTAATCGTTTAGTTTAAGAGCTAAAATAAGCATTTAATAGGTGAATGACACCAAATATAAAGTGGTTCGATGGAGCTGTCTATGTGCACCGTGAATTCCTCTTATTATACGGCTCTCTTATAATTATAGAGAATTAAAAGAGATACAGCAAGGTAAAAGGGGTGGCTCAAGACTAATGATGCTGCTAATCTTGAGGACTTGTTGAGCTTTGAACTACGAACGGTAATCTATTGTAAGAATTTGATGCTTAATGCTAAGCCGAGGATGCAGGATCGTGAGTGATTGATGGATCCTTTGAATAAATCGACCCTTGCGGGTGGCGACCAACCTTTGAATAGTCAACCCTTGGAGGGTGGTGATCAACAACCTCTTTGATTGACATGCATGATGTATTTATAATGGTTGAAACTGATGTTGGAACGACTAAGATGATGCGTAAAATTGGTTGGAAAGGCGTTGTGTTGTAGATCTGATTAAATGGGTTTGATGAGGGATAGTTACGAAGTGAAGGGAATCAGCGGTTAAGGTCAACATCAACTGGAAGAACCCTGGAGGATACATGTCGTCTCTTACTATTTAGGTAATGTTCATGGACAATGGCAGCATGTTGCACATCATGCTCTATGTCAGAGGAGGACACACTCGGTTGTACTTTTTTGTCGTCCTTGCTTGCATACTAATGTGGCGAGGTGGATCAAGTAGGCCGCCCTTTTCCTAAGGATATGGAAAGAGGTGGAAATTGCCAGGGATAGTGCTAAAGGAGTAGGCCGAGCCTGATAGGTCTGGCTGCACTGTTGAGAATGATATAGAGGGCCAATTGTATGGTTGCTTGTGGGGAGCTACACTAGAGCCGGGTTGGCGATATGTTGTGCTCGAGGCAATCTAGAGATGCATTGATTGGTAGATGGCCGAGGAAGGTGCTCGAGTAGATGGGCTATTTGGGAGTCAGCTAGTTAGAACAGATGGCCGGATGATGGGTATCGGGCTGAGTAGTGTAGATGCCTCACTTTGCTTGATGAGATGGTTATTGTTGTTGCTTTAGGGTGCACTGGTTGAGGGGCTGACGTAAAGTGCCATGGAGAGGACGCACTGACCTGGATCAACCTGGATCGCAGTCGAGGGAGACTTGCTAGTCTGTTTCTAACTCGTGAGTAATTTGCAGTGGGTTGGCCTAGGCCCTAGCCGGCCCAAACCAAAGCAGATTAAGCTAAGAAACCTTAATCATTTTATCTTCTTACTTACGAAAATTTTAAGTAACATAAATATGATCAAAACTTTATAAAACTCACACTCACACATACGTACATACACACATATCAACTTTTGGCTTTCGACCATTTAAAATATTACAAATATTTAGTAAATACATATTAGAGTATAATATTACTCAAAATCGTCATCTTATATTTTAGATTTCATTAAATATGTTATTTTTGACACGGATATGACTCATCTCGAGTAACTTACAAGATCCTAGGATTAGAAATGCATAAAGGTGCCCAGTCATAGCAATTCTAAGAATTAAAAACCATGGCTATATGTCTGACCAGGGAAACCGACGTTTCACACTCCTTGGTAGGACTGGATTGTTCGTCCGGAAGGCTTTTTTTGCTCCTCGATCCAAGTCTTTTTAATGAAATAATGCTTACGATTCTGTTAGTGAGAAGCTCGAATTTATATATAAATAAAAAAAATTATTATATATTTTTATAGGATATATATATATTTATTTATTTATTTAATGAAAATTTATATATAAAGGTATTAAAAAGTTTTGACCATATATATATAATCTTAATTGAATTTGGACTAAAAGGAAACAGATAGATTTTGAATCATAATATATATATAGTTATGTTCATGTATATCAATATATTTGAATTAAAAGGAAATAAGTAGACTTTGAGTCTTAATCCTTAATATAATGGCAGGAAGTTTTTTCCATCTTTGTAATATATAAATTTAGTTGTACATTAAATATTTTGTAAACTGATATTATATTGGGAAAGTCAAAGTAAATTTAGTATCTAGTTTTATCATTTAAGTATACATTGATTTATGCATATAAATAAATCAATGTAGAAGCGTATTTAAAGCTAGTTATTTGTAATATGTGTGTGTATATAAAATAAACTAAAGTTTCAAAATTAAAATTTAGTAAATACATATATGGCCAGAATGATAGTGATATATATATATATATATTCATTTTCAAAATAAATAAATATATTATGTACATATGATATTACATATATGTGCATACAAAACCATATGCCTTCGCGCGTGCGTGCACATACACATATATTAATATATACATACATATGAACATATTTATATATGTATGTATATGATGCTCGTATGTAGATGATGGGTCTTATATATATCCGTTGTGTGTATTAATATCCTACGTGTATGTATACATTAGTTATAGATCTTAATCAGTGTGTGTGTTATACATATGTGTTATTATAAATTCTCTAGGTTATATAAATTGATGTATATATGATATACGTCTAGGTATATAATTGTTTCAATAAAAATAAAATAAAATAACATATTTAATGTGAAATTTAATTATTTATATAAGCCCAATAATGATATGTGTATGGATTATTTTTAAAATTTACCCATTTTACATGCTTCCAAACAGACTTGAACCAACACAGATAGTCTTTACAGTTCATCTTATAGTGTACCTTCTTAGAGCAAAAGTGACATTCACTCTTCTCTTGCTAGGCCTTAGCTCTACTCTTTACATCTTTCAACCCATACTTTCTATTCTTCGAACTATTCAAGGAAGAAGCACCCTTGATAGCAAGTATCACATTCGGCTCCTTCGTTAACATACTCTCGGTCATCCTTAACATGTTAAGGAGTTCCATGATAGTACACTTCAACGAATTCATACTAAAATTCAATATGTATGGATTAAATTGTAGATTTAGTGATCCAAGGATAAATCAGTTTGTACCTCAATGTCAAGAGTTGTTCCCAACATTACGTATCTCTCTATGTACCCAATCATATTGAGCACATGATCTTGGATGGGAGTGACCTTGCTTATATTTGCATGGAACAGTTGCCAAGAGATCTCATACCATGCGGTATGAGGTTCCTCACCTTGCAACTTTTATACGTGTTTGAATATGACTCGAACATCCATATTCTCATGTGCCTTTGAATCTCGATGCTCATGGTCGACAACACGCTGCATTAAGCAAGTTTACAGTCCAATGACCAAGACTCGTAGAACTTAAGCTGTTCGAGTATGGCCTCTTTATCTGGATTAGCCGTAGGCTTATTAGCAACCATATACTAGAGTTTTTCATAGGTGAGTGCAATTTTTACGTTCCTTAGCTAGTCTTTATAGTTTACGCTGGTAAGTGTGTTCTTCTCTAGAAACAGCTTCATAGTTGCCATTTAACCTATGCAAATTCATTAAAGTAAATTCGATAACATTGCATATATTCTTATACTTAATATACTAGGTTATTACATTTAACTAATAAGACTTCCACCAAATCCTGTATCTCTTGAAAACCCTAAGATATGAGAATTTCATAAATTCCTTTAGTGGGTGTTAAGACTCATTTATCATGTTACTACAACCTCGAGGGTGCTCAACAAATTATACTCCCATAAACTATAAGTAGCTTGTTACAGATTATATGTGTAGCTTGTTACTGATTATATCTCATATATAACTCCTAACCATTTTTTTACTAGTTGTTAATCATCTTTATGACCATTAGGGTGCTTAACAATTCATAAAGCACATTATATACTCAAGACCCATCATTCGTAGTAACCTAAGGATAATTATGTAACCTTTGAGGATGCTTAATAAGGTCATATAATATTCTTACATGTTAAGGGATGATATAAACATCATTATAGATGCTTTATGGCTTGAGAGTGCTCAACAACTATAGGTGTGTACAATACTCTATTTACACTATAAACGATGGAGATCAACTTTAGGTGCATCCTTGTAGCCATGCACTTAAAGTGCTTAGCGGTTCCATAACGATGGAGGTGCAAAAAGTTATAGCGGGGATAACGCAAGGATATACCCGGGATATAGCGAAGGTGAAAAAGCTTCATTATATATAAAACCAATTATTTAAAGTTAATTTATTATCATTCTCACATCATTTTTGTAGGAAAAGGAATCATTGTTTAATATATTATACAACAAAATCAAAGAATATCATGATTTATGCGGTTCATATTTGGTATCTTCTAACTTATATTAAGCATTATACCTTAAAATTATGTCTTTATCCTAACTTTGTTGATTTGATTTAAAGAAGAACTAGCCAAATCAAACTTTTTATATTAATTGTGCTAAAGCGGATGCTAAAATGCCTTGATTTAGCGAATGAAGCAGAAAATAACGGGGCTTATAGCAGATCTACTATTTATTAGCGCTATAATGAAAAATGTAGCGGTTAAAGAGTGCTACGCGCTATAGTGGGGATTTTATGGGGCTTTAACTGCACATCCTTGTATGAAATGAAAGGGGAATGGGAAAAGGGAATCTGAAGGAATGAAAGAAGAATGTTTAACGAAATAGGAATGCGTTCTTGTGTTGCGAAAGGAGCACTTGAATAACGTATTTAATTATTTTGTTATGCATAAATATTTTTTTATAAAACATATAATCAGAAAAACTTCAATAGAAAAGACAGTTTTTACCAAATACTATACTTCAGAATAAAGATACAAATACATTAACACATATTTTTCCTAAAATTCTCTATTAGATATATCAAAAGCAGCCTAAGTGCCTTGAGCTTGTCCAACGGCACCTTCAATCTATAGAAAATGGTTCCAGGGGTTCCAACCGCGCTTCAAGTTGTTCCGCTTGTACTTTATTTGGCTAGCGGCATACTCCACACGCATCTATACGTTGAACTCCTCAACAATGATCTCATACCAATAGCCAACACCTCTGCCATGAGAACTCGCAGTTGGGTAGCATATGTCTATGAACGTCAACATTTGTTCAGCGGTCCAGTCTACGAAGCTTTTAGTAGACAAGCTAGAGGATTTGCTGGCTAACATTCTGGAAAAAAGATAAAAATCAAAAATGGCAAAAAATAGAGACGGTGGACAGAAGTATGAAAAACAAATGAAGAAATTTACTCAAAAAATCGAAATTGAAGAAAATTCCTTGAGTTTTCAGTTTGATAGTGTGTAGAGGGAAGCTGGTGGAGAAAAATCAAAGTTGTACAAATACACTTCAAGTTGTAGACGACTATGTCGCATCTCCTTAGTTTCTCAAATATAGTTAAAGAGCTATTTGACTTTTGCCAGCAGTTTCATTATTTGCGATTTTTGAAACAAATGTCAATTTAAGGTTCCAAAATTTATCATGTATGTAACCTATTAGTAGTTAAGATTCACCCAGAACTTATGTCATAAATCACAAATCCAAAGTCGTGACATCTGTAGAGTAATTCCCTACGCCCAAATCGACTTTTTGCGTCTTCAAATCTCCAAAAGACTGGAAGCAATGTCGTTATCGAGCGACCTGTTTTTCAATGGGGCCGCCTTGAAAATGATTTGTTCATGCCACCGTCTTGCATAATTTATTTTTTGCATCCGTCATGTTTGTTGAATCTACGCTATTCTCCTCACATCGACGTTTGTGGGAATGAACTTTCCTTTTCTTTTGTTCTCTATCCTCATGTATTCATAGCCGACCGACCGTCTTAGCTTTCGATCTTCAAGATTCTCCTAGAACCAAAAACTCCAAGAGTTGGTCTATGAATTCAGTCTTTTGCTCTAGTTCGTACAATTCGTACATACATGCATACGTACATACAAACATACATACTTACACACACACATATAACAAATTCAAAAACTAAAATTTATGTTTTCTTAAGTTAATGGCTGGAAATATGTTGATGACGATAAAGATATTTAACAACATATTTATATGTTTAAATAAAACATTTACATTTTGATCCTACCGGTTGCTGACACCTTAGTAGTTAGTAATCTCCTTTTTGAACTCCTAGTTCTCTTTCCTTGAATACAAGTTGTAAATCTACCTTATCGACTTCACATATTTTTCTTGGAGGCTAGGGATCTTATTTGTTATTGTGTATGAAGAAGAGAGAAAGATGAGTATTTATAACCAACCGTATATCAAAACTTACCATATCTCATGACCTACCATATTTCCAAACCCTAGCCCTCCTCATTGCCCAAGCATGCCCGACTCCCTTTATGAGGTTTATAGACTCCAGACCTAATTAATTTAACATTTATGATAATTATTTAATTAATTCATTTAATCCCATGTTTTAGTTAAATGAACATACAACAATTATACATCGATTTAATTAATTTTAAGGCTTCAAATAATTAATTAAAGTGCCATAAGACATCAATACAATATTTACACTAATTTTATTATTAATTTAAAATGTTTATAAATTGATTACAAATTGGTTGAACTTGGAAATTAACTAATAACATAGTTGTGTTGACTCCCTTGCGTGAACTTGGTCATCAATCAGTATTCAAATAATCAAAATACTGAAGTATATATGTAATTTTATGAAGTACAGTATCAGGCATAAGTTTAGCCGCTTATAAACCATTTAGGCGAAAACCAATTTCTAAACTATATTAAGCCACACCTTGTAATGATATTTTGTCCATGTATTTTTTTCATCATCAACGCATCACTTAGATATTTTGAGTCTGGCCAATTTTTAAAAACTCTAATAATATCTGTACTTAATTGCGGAGACTGTATTTAATTCCTTGGTTCAATCCGATAACATTTATCGATTAACAGATTTACTCTGACCAAAGATTTTGACTTTAAGTTGACCACAAATTACGTTAATACCAGCCTTCTACAATAAAGGAGACAAATCCTCTTTCGGTTAGTTTTTCACATCAAGTAGTTCAATGTATACCCAACTATGGCCATAACACGATCATATGACATATGATTGATCAAAATAAAGTGCTCTTGTTGCTTAAGGTCCACGGTAACCTCAAGTTTAAAGACTATTGCACATCGTTACATGAGAACTTCTATTTTGGTTTACCTGTATTAACAAGTAAAAAACTCTCGTTGAGTCATTTTGTGATCATTCTGAACAACCACAAGTGTGTAACCCTTTGTGTACCTAATGATCATGAGTAATCAACACGTCCATCATAAGAGAGTGTTACATACAATAGTCTTAATAGACGTATATATATCTTTTCCGGGATACATCTTGACTGTGAACATTTAAGGAGTAAGTATTTGAATATCGATTTAACACCCATGGTTACGAACACATTTGCAATTGAAGTCAATAAAATACTTCTTCTAAGGATTTTCTAGTTATATATATCTAACATGTAAAAATATTACTTATATCCAATATAATGGTATATATAATAGAAAAATAATACTAAAAGCATAATTTATTTTGAACAAGATTGTCTTACAATAGATCAGTGACTCGAAGCGCACTCCAAGTCCTCCGAGCATGTAACCCGATGTTTTTTCGAGTGTTGATGTTCGAGGTCGTGCAGAGGAAGGTCCATGTAGTATTTGGTTCAACATTTGGGTGGTTGGAGGTGTTTACATGTGATTTCGAGTGCTCTTAGTTCATAGGACTCGAGTAGGAACTCGAGCGCAACTATTGTAGGGTTGACCGTGGAAGAGTTCGTGGTTTTGAGTTGTGTAACTTGGGTCTTGGTGTAAGAGCATGACTTCAACTCATATTTTGGTTCATAAGGAGATTATGTCGGGACATATCTCACGTTGAGTCAACTTTTGTCATTTTCAAGTGCTTTCGAGTGTTGTCTTCAACTAAACTTTGAGAGTAATGTCCCTAAATATTGTATAAGTCTTCAAACTAGCTTTTGGTAGTATTTCATTTGATGTTTCGTTGATCCGAAATTGGGTTTAATAAATAAATCAAACATTAAATATATACTTGTAAAACAAAATTGTAAAAAATACATATTTAAAAAATATATTTTATTATTAAGGTCGTAAAATAATTAAATTCAAAACAAATGGGAAGAAAATATTGTTTTCCTTAAAGTAATATATGCATTTTTTAAAAACAATATCTAAATTTGTAAGTATGTAGATACAAAGTTACATTTATCAAAGTGATATTTGGTTTTGAAACCTTATATACGTATGGACATAGACGCATTTTGGGAAATTCACATCTAAAAGAAATGTAATGTATTATTACTATTAATGAAAATGTGGCATCATTGCTGAAATTATATTTAAACTAGGAGTTGTTAATAAGAGAATTGATTTGGCTAAGAGGAATGAAATTTAAATGGAAAATTATAGTAAATGATAAAATTTATAAGCAGAGAAATATTCATCTTATTATTAATTTGTTATACAAATTTACATTTTGCATCTTCACAATACCTCTTCGTTATAAAAACCCTAATTAATTCATCATATACTTAATTTGAATTTAACAAATACATTCGATTCAAACTCGATAAAAATATAAAATCTTAAAAACTCTTTAAAACGTCAATGAAACTATGAAAAAAAGGAAATACATCTATATTTATATCCTTTTATACTATTGAAGTCTTGGGATGTGTCTTTTGAAGCGAAATGGGTAAACGAAAGGAGTATTCTGAAAAGTGCATAAAAGTGGAAAGTTCAATAAAAGAGGAATGCGTTTTTCTGCTATGAAAGGGGCAGTGAAAGTGGAATGACTATTAGTATTTTTTTGGCTTTATGTATTTTTGAATAAATGTTAACAATTTATTTCTGAGAAAAATGAGTGATTCTCTATTCGAGGAGGAGAGCACTTATGTATATATTCTACACTAAAAAATGAAGCTACCAACATACCTGGCAGGTAGCGATACTCCCAGTACAATGTAAAATAAAGATTAAAAATATTTCCCTTGCTCGTAATAACTAAGGTCTATAACAAAAAATAAAGACAATAATTTTAATGTAAAGTCTAAATATATTAGAATCTAATGGAAATAATAAGTGACCAAAATAGCGAAATAGCTAGATCCATCCAAACTACAATAATATCTAAAACTATAAAAAGAACTCAATAACAAACGTAAGACCGATTTACATATATGTATATAAATAAATATTTATATACATACAAGTATATATATGCACGCCCAAGGAGGCCTGCATTTAATCACAACGTGCATATATTTATAGTTGCACTTGTGGAAGTAGATTTAGCAGTTGTAGGGCCAACTAAAACTGAACCTGAAGGAATGACTGAAAAGACCGAGACAACTGAAGAACATTCATAGAAACAATAACTTAAAAGCATTCCTAGTTTTATTGTTCATTTCTTTTGTTTTGGTTTATTTTATATTACTGGAAATGAAAATAACAGTTGTACTTTTACATGCATATGCTCTTTTAAGTATTGTGGGCTATGAGCTAAATGCAAGACAGCACATGCTTTCTAAACGAGACATGACGTTGTGCCTGCATATTGCAAAAGTAATTTGCAATGCAAAAGAACAATACATAAATAAGAAAAATCTAAGAATTATTTAATTTTTCAAAAGAAAATCCAAATCTACAATCGAAAAATATATTAAAAAAATTAGTCCCAACATTTTGCTCAAATTATTGACAATGCTAGCTTCATAGCATCATAAATAACCATAGTTTCATAATTGCAACACGATCAAACCTTGCTTAATGTATGATATATAACGTAAACCATGCACTTTGCCAAATAAGAAAATTATGACGATGACAAACTGGATGACTTTACTTTCTCTTTCAAGAACTGCCTGATGTGCTCACGCTTCTAATTGTCAATTCTGCTATCAGGAAATGATTAAATTGTTAAACATACGAATAAAAATCATGTACCATTTATCTATGGGTTCTTTCAAGCAACTCAGCAATAGATAACAACAACATTAAATATAGATCCATCTCATGCTGACTGTTTTAAAACAAATCAATTGGGCATCAGAAGATTATGTAAAAGATAGCCTTTCAGCAGTAGCATTTCACTTGAAGTTTCTTTCTAAATGCAAGACAACATCATTCAAGTTCATCGGAAAAACTACATTAATTATTTTTGAGCATTAATTTCCTCCACACCAGTTCATCGGTAAATGAAACAATTCATAATTTGAGTCATATAATACAACTAAATTTAATAAATTCAGCAATCAAGTGAAGTATATGTCTAATATTATGAATAAACATCATATGTATATCATGAATATACATCATATGCCTAATATTATGAATTATTTCTTTACATCAAAATGCATAGGAAAAGAAAAGGAAAAACTGCAAACTTACATTATACATTATAAAATTGATTTTTGTAGAAATAACCAAGGGATGAATAAGAAGTTGACATAGCAACTAATTGTGAAATTGTTGATGGAAAGAGAAATTGGGTTCATTGGTATAATACTTTCAAAGCAGGGTTTGGGTGTGACCATCGTCTTTGTAAACTATAAAATAGATGTCAGACTGTTTCTTTATAGCTTATATGTGAGCTTTCTAAGTTTAAAAAACATCCAACACAACACTTTTGATGATTAAGTGCCTAAACTTATATTAATTCTTACCTGCAGAATGCAGTAAACTCAAATTTCATCGTGTAAATGGGATTTACCTGACTTTGTTGGGAAGGTATCAAACAACAAACTAATAGGTTGAAACAAAACTGTTCGATTTGTAGGAAAATTAATGAGTTTTCTGAAATGTTAGATTTGGATAAACTAATATAATTTCCAAAGCGCCTCTTTGGAGGAATGAAAAAACTTCATTTTTAGAAACTAAGAAACAAAAATAAAACTAAATTCACGGTGATCCACGTATAGTTGTTAATGTCCAACCAAGTATATGCTTTTCATATAATTTTCAAACATAAAGACATACAAATATGTACTGTTGTTTTTGTAGGCATGATGCGCTTGTCATGTCATATTAATTTCTATTCTCATGTCCAACTATTGTTTGTTCTACCATTGATATTAAACTTTGATATCCAGCATTAATGGTATCATATTCCTATTGAAATTTACTCGCATAAGAAAAAATGGCTAGTTATAATGAATTATATTATGCATTTTATAGTTTTATATTAGTAGTTAATTCATATTTAATTAAAATAAGTGCTAAACTTAATGATCATTAGTGCCTTAAAATGACTTCGTTTGTTCCACTTACATTCAACTTTCCTTATTAGTTACAACAGTTTCATAATTAAGCATCTTTATCATTTTCATATTAGTCAAGGTACTTTTGTTATATTCCCAATGGCTGGAAAAATGAGCAGGGAGTAACTACATAGTTGTCATCTTCAGTGTTTTGTGTGTTTATAATTTCCTTTTCTATCTTACTCTCTCTTCCTATCTATATATGATGATATACAATACGTTTTTCTTATGCATGTCCACTTCATGATCCATTCTGATATGGCCATAAAGAAACAAATAAATTGTTTATTATTATTAAAATGCTAGTACATGATGGCCATCGTTATGTTTCTATTCATTATCTGAATTCATTGGTAAAAAAATACGATGGATTAATTTGGCGAAAAGAGTATGTGAATGAGTTCTTCAATTCATTCATAAGAGAAAGGATAATTCCTATTATACCTGACATGTAGAATCTGGATTGTACATCTATCTAAAACTTTAAAACTCATTTGTAGAAAAAAATATAAGAATAATACAATTACTTTCCATTCAAAATGTTAGCTTAATAATTAGTGCTATTTCATCCCATAATCAGTCAAATTCGCAATCGGTGAACCCAAAATAGTTCAAGCAATGGTAATATAATGTAAACAAATATTATAATATATCGTATATTAATTAAAGAATAGATAACTCATATTCTAGAAAAAAACGAATAATAACTAACAAAAATTATAAGAAAAGTAAAGATTAGATAAGGTACACAACACCTAAACCTAAACAGTGATTATATATTATTCTTACACTGGCTTCATTTATATGTATCCAATACCACCCAAAAACGGGAAATTATTGGTCAGAGATGAAGAAACTGGTGAAATGTTCGATTAAAATTTTGAAGAAATTATGATTTGGCTCCAAAATCGAGAAACGCCGTCGATAGATCTAATGCAGGGCTGGATTTTCTTGTGTAGATTTTGATATGGTCTCTCCATGCTCCTACATGAGTGTCTAGAGGTGATATCATTAAGTAATATATTTTAAGCTATATCCTTTTAAGTTATATCAATTTTAGAATTACTACATTTAAAATGAATGGACTGGAGATGACATCATTTAGTTTACAACAAATGAAGTATATAAATTAATAGCATGTAAAGTGGCCAATCAATACAATCAAGTTACAATAGCAAACTACTAATATTTTTGGAATCTAACCCTATAGATTAGATTGTGATACAATCATGGATGTATAGGCCTATCGATGGATATTCGAAAAACCCAATTGCAACCCGATGGGTGATCAACAATGGGTTTCACTTTACAGATTATTGGCGGCATGCATATTAAATGATTTGTTTCCTTTAATGCATTAAGCTTTAGTTCTAAATTAGCTCAATTTGATGACACCGCTCTTGTTCAGTATTCTCATGCTCATTATTGAATAATCATTTAAGATCACGTATAATGCAGACTCATTCATATAACAGTAAGCCAATAAGGGTCATATTTTAGTTTATTACCATGCACGTTTAACATAAACCATTTTATCAGTGCATTGCATTATAATCATACAGACACACACACATATTACTATTTAAAATTACCAACATAAACAATCTGTTCACCATCACTTCCTCTCTTTCACCTTGACCATCAACCCGCTTTTTATCTTCATGACCAAAATAAGCTCAAGCCCCCTCACTCATTATGAGTTTATCTTTGTTATTTCATCCATCCTCTTATAGCGGTAGAAGTTAATTCATATACATGTTTCACACATTTGTATATAATTATAACTCATTATGACATGGATAAAATTAAACTATTAGTTTGAAACAACAAACTCTATATACTTTAAGGCATTAGTCATTATATAGTAAAGGAATAAAAAACGTGAGCATAAAAAAGAGTATATAATTCTAATGTTGAAAGAGTCATTTAATCCTATGGAAATCAATTACTTAACCGGCCTTACTTCAAAATTTAACTTTCATGATTGGTTTCTGGACCTCTGGTTCCACATAGCTTAAGCTATCTGCATATGTAGGGCCTTAATCATCATTGATGCATCTAAAATAACAAAATATTTAGGTTAATTAAAATGCATCAAGTGATCTATAAAACAGGTTCTGGAAATAATTTTAACCAACAAAACGTACATTCCTAATGTGTAATAACAATAAACAGTGGATGGAAATATCATGTTAAAAATGTACACTATAATAACAGACTGTATTATTACTTTATGAACTGGTACAAAACATAATCATAATTTTAAAATGAAAATAAGAACAATCTCATTAGTAACAGTTTATCAATTTGGTACAGAAACCTAATAGGTATTTCGTGTAAAGAAAAAATGAGCGTAGATTGCAATAAAGATCATTACTATCTAAAAGTTATAAGAGTTTATTTTTGTTACATAAATCTTATGCAGAATTGGCGAAAAAGAATGAATTAATACATAGTATACCTATATCTTGTCAACAAACATTGGACAGATGGAGCACCGAGTTAGAAGAAGAGGTTGTTGTTTGGACTGGGTTGACAATAGTCGCGATAGTTTTGAGATGATTGCACTACATTTTGTCGTTGATTGCATTGCACTAGTTAATCGCGTGCAGCAATCCGGTAGGAAGAGGATGAAGGTGAGATTTCTACTTAATCACAATGATAGAGGGTTTGTGGCAGCTGCAAATTCGATCTAGGTATTAGAAGGCGATGTTGGAGAGAGGGCAAGGGGATGATAGAGGAGTTTGGATCCGATAATAGATTTTGATTCAAGGTTTCGTGGAAACCAACGAAGATTATTTGGACTGAAGGTTATTATTGGTATTTCAAAAAGACACGGTTGAAATCAGTTCATGACATTTTCATTATTAATAGTAAAGATATATGCAAGAATACAATAATCTAGCAATAATAAAACAAGCAATAATATGATTAAACTAGGCGAGTGACAATATAATAAATGTCAATAATCGATACTAAAGCGTAAATTAATGTGAAAATTGTAAAAAAAAATTAAATACATAAAAAATTAATTCTATTATATATATATATATATATATATATATATGTATATGTTATATCACATTTCTACTTGACATATTAAATATTTGAAAATGCAATACTTATTTTGGAATATGTTTGCCACTATGGACAGTGGGGGATGACCATCCTTAGGCTATGCAGTTAAAGGCTAGCTAATGCCTTACTAAAACGCTTAGTGCATTTCGACCGCTATATTTTTCAATTAACCATTACTAAATAGTAGATCTGCTTAAAGTTTCGTTACACCTGCTCAGGGAATTTTAGCACTTGCTTTAAAAACTTTAATATAAAGGGGTTAATTTGACCACTTCTCTTATAAATCAAATCAACAAGGGTGTATGCCTAAATTCAAGTCCTAAGTGGTCAACATAAATTAAAAGTTTATTCTATTCACCAAGTTTGAACTACTTGATTCATGATATTATTCAGTTTTGTTATATAGAAGTGAACAATGCTTTCTTCCTTGCGCAAATGATGTGCGAATGAGAATAAATCAACTTTGTAGGTTTGATTTTATCCCTAATAAAAATTCTTACACCTCCGCTATTTTTCGATATACCTCCGCTTTATCCCAATTATAGCTTTTGCAACTTCAACGTTATATAACCGCTAAGCGCTTTGACTACACAACCCCTAAGTAGGGGTGCGAGGGCAATGCTCCCGTGGGCGACGATCTATCTAACCAATCAGGTCGTGGGATCTAGGTGTAGGCCCCACATAGTGGGTGAGGGGCAACGCCCGTTCAAAAAAATGGTATATGTTATTAGTGTCATTTTTTATTTTTATAAAAGGTTTCATATTAGTATTAATATTATTTTATTTTTTACAAAAATATGTTTGTTCGTTTTATTATTATCTTTAATAAAAATAAATATTTTTACAAATCATACACACATATATATATTAAAGTTTTATTATTTAACCTAAAAACCTTATTACCCTTCAATTTTCTTACGTGGAGGAAACATGCCAAATGACCCACATGCTCCGTTTCTAATTTTCGATGCATCGAAAATTGAAACAAAGCAAAAATAGGTTGTAGAAGTATCCTCAGAAGGAATGTGATAATGAAAATTGATATGCAAAGTGAAACAATGTTTTTTTTTTAATCGGGAGAATATGATTATATGAGTAGGTCTTGGAGATGAAAAGAAAGAAGAAATACATTTTCACAAGATAGCATGTAAAAAGAAAATAGAAAGAATTAACAGCATAAATGTTAAGTTATTAAATTTCACATAGAATCCTTCCATTAACAATTTTTTTTTTAATTAGAAAATTATGTTTCTTATTGCCCTCTTAACCAAAACCATCCTCGTTTTAACCATTTCCTTTTAGTTGTAGAAGCCAGTGATTTGCAAGGTTGTTGGCTTTGTTCTGGTATCAAGAAAGCTATTTTGTCCCGAAATTCTTGCTCACTCTTTCGGTCACTTGCATCTGTAATGGCGCCCGATCAAAACCCTAACCCTAGGTTCCAGGAGAAAGAAGATATTACCAACTCTCCAAGTCAAGAAACCTTAAAAGAAGATGACGACGTAGACGATCTCGACGACGGAGATGATCTCGACGAATACGATGACGATGAAGAAGAGGAGGAAGAAGAAGAGGAGGAAGAGGGGGATACTTTATCCATGCAGAGAAAGAATCTCCAAATTCTATCTGATCAATTGAGCTCTGGTCCCGTGCGAATCCGGGTCCATGACGTCATCATCAAGGGCAACAGCAGGACAAAAGATTCTTTGATTGAGGCAGAGGTTCTAGAAGTTTTCAAGAACGCCAATACATTGCAAGAACTTTTGAATGCGGCCAGAATAGCCAATTTTAGGCTGCAGAAGTTGGATGTGTTTGATGGTGTTTCAATTACGATTGATGCAGGGCCACCAGAGCTTCCGGGTACTGCCAATGTTGTTGTTGAGGTTGTGGAGCCGAAGAGTCCTTTTAGATTGGATGTTGGGGCTTACACGAAACCTGGGGTGAGCTAATTTTTATTTATTTATTACGGTGGCAATTCAGAACAATTATAACTGAATACATTGAAGTATGGGAACTATTTGTTGGGTGTTAATTTAGCTTAAAAAAGGAGACGAGAGCATTTGGATTATAAGTTTGCTGTCAGTTTGTTAATAATCGTTTGATGGATGACTTGGTTTGTAGGTAGAAGAGTAAATTAGGTTTGCGTTGGAGAGAAATTATACTAACATGGTACGGTTGAATTTGCCCTCAATTAAATTTGGCAGTGGTTTAATTATATGTGCTAGAACTAAGTTCTATACTTTTCAGCAACTTTAAGGTTCACTTGAATTCAGCTGACACATTTTTAGGAATGTGTCGCTGAATATATATTACGGACTTCTAGTCCATCACGTAAACGTAAATGGGAAACCAAACATATGCTAATGTGACATCACATATTTTCTCTACGTCTTATTTCTGGCACTCATTCACGGTTTAAATATATTTTTGTATAATTTACCAAGGTACCCAAGATGAGAAGGCGTAATGCCCTGTGCTTTTTTGCACCTTGTGCCTTTTGGTGAGTGTTATCCCGCCTTTTGGCAAGGCCAGGACATCAAGGAGTTGGGTTCCGAATGTCGTTTGTCATGGATATCGATGAATTTTGACCGAGTCCGGATCAAGCCCCAATCGATGGGACATGATCGGGAAAACTAAAGCAAACCAACGCTCCAAGTCTCAGATCGAACCGACTTCGTAAGCTCAAGTTACGATGGATGCAAGGCAAGGGGAAGAGCGCATTTTCGTATCCATCAATGAGCGGCAGTTCGTATCGATGGATTTCGTATCCATCGATGGTCCTCGTTTTCGTATCCATCATCCAATGCCTACTTCGTATCCATCAGGCAAATGCCTACGTCGTATCCATCAGACAGTGCATACGTCGTATCCATCAGACAGTGCATACGTCGTATCCATCAGCCAGTGTCAACTTCGTATCCATCAGCCAGTGTCAACTTCGTATCCATCAGACAGTGTCAACTTCGTATCCATCAGATAGTGTTTGCCTCGTATCCCAGGATGAAGTCCTACTCGAATCCATCAGGTCAACCAGCTTGGATAACGTGTCATCTCTCGAAGTGAACGAGGCGAAATACATGGAGACGATGCAGTCAACACGGAGCAAATATCGGATCGAGGCGAAGCGCACGCACCACGTCTTCTCCTGATGCGAATGCGCCGAGATGTATGGAGTCGACGCGGTCGATTCGGAGTGAAGACCGGATCGAGGCGAAGTGTGCGTTCCACGTCTTCACAGAGGCGCGTGATGCCATCGAGTCGAAGCTCAAAGCGCAGGGAAATGGATACGAACCAGACAGCCTATGAGGAATTCCAGTTCGTATCGACCATATCTCATAATCCACTGATCCAAACGTGATGAAATTTTAACTGAAGGTTGCACACATAACAAGGAATGTCTCCACCAATTTTGAGCCCAATTGGAAGTAATCCTGATCGATACGAAATGATTTCGTATCGATCACAGATTGGCTTGAAACTCTCTGGAAGTGGTCGAATGGGTCCCCTCACGTGTCAGGCCAAGTCTCCCAGGGTTTGAGCGAAATCCAAGCCTCCTACGCCTATAAATAGAGCCCCAGAATCAACGGAAAAAGGATCTTTTTTCTCTGAAGCGTCCAGACTCTGTCGGATTGAGATTTGCACCATACTTTTGCTGTCAATTTCGAATTCTAAACTGTAATCCGCTGTTCATCGCTGTAAAACGCTTGTAATCATTGAAAGAGAATCAATAAAATCATCAAAACTTCATAGTGGACGTAGGCTATACGCCGAACCACTCTAAACCGCTTGTCTGTGCACTTTACATTCATATTTGTTGGAGTTTTTGTTAGATAATCTCTGTTTTACATTTATAATCTTCATTTTATCTCTTCAAACAACTCCCGAAGAGTGTTGTGCCCATTTTTGGTACAAACACTTTGGTGCTTTCACTGAGAAAACCAGCTTTTTCTCCTGCTCGTTGGATCTGCCGTCGATACCGGATTGCACAAATCCAAGAGGAAGATCCAGATATCCAGCCCGGAATCCTTCCATTCTATTCAGATTTGCTCAAAATCTAGGAAAGGACTCCACCACCGACAATGGTCAGCACAAGAACTGGCGCCACCGCTACAGAGCAAGAAGGCAGAGACAGGCAAAATCCAACACAGCCGCCTTCTTCCAATCAAGACAATGCCACTCAGTCAGACACAACGGGGCTAGTCACCCGACAGGAGTTTCAAGTATTGCTCCAGGAGCTGACCCAAAGCCGTCAGCAGTTGGCAGAACAGTTACGCGCCAATATCGAGCTGACCAACCAGCTAAACCGCCGGGGGCACAGAAGGTCTAGGAGAGATGATGTCTCCAGAGCGTCTACCGAAAGCTCAGCTTCATCTGATTACCACCGTCAAACTACCCGTCCTCGACTAGAGGGGAATCGCGCTCAAGCTGCTGAATATCAGCCTGCCTTAACTGTTGGGCAACTGAGGGTAGGACCGTCGACCAGTTTCCAAACCGGTCCCTCAACACGAGGAGGTACTGCCCCACAGTACACCACCGATAACCGCGCCACAACCGCCGCAGCAGAGACAAGGGTCGATACCCGAAATCAATCTGAGCCGATCAATCAACAGCGAGGACATACTCCTGAACCTTATGTCTCAGAGGACGTTGAGCCAAGGAGGCGAGATACGGGTCGTCGACAACGCCCGATCCCTACTCGCGCCGTGGAACCCGACCACGCCTTAGCTCATCACGCTCCGAATCCGCCTGTTTCGGATATATCAACCATGATACGTCAAATGATCCGCGAGAGTCAGGGGCTCACTAATGATGACTGGGGAATTTCCCGTAGTCATACCCCTTTCACAGACGAAGTGTTACATGCCGAACCCCCTAGGCGATTCAGAATGCCGACTCTCCCGATGTATGAAGGGAATAGTGACCCCAACCAGCATATTCTGAAGTATGAATGGTCGATGAGCGCTGCGAGGGCCGACGACGCAGTGAAGTGTCGGAGTTTCCCCATCTCTCTGGGAGGAATCGCAACAATGTTGTTTACCCGCCTACCGCCTAGATCAATTTCTTCGTTCGATCAGTTGGCCAAGAGGTTTGTGGAACAATTCCGGATGCATGTTGCTAGGCCAAAGGACGTCAACACCTTGTCCAGTGTCACTCAAGCTCCTGGAGAAACACTCAGACGTTACTTGGAGAGGTTCCACGCAGCATGCGTCGAGATCACCAATCCCAACGATAATTCAATCTTAATGGCTCTGACCAAGGGGATTGATCCTGATTCTGAATTCGGAAACTGGCTGGCTGGAAAACCGCCCGCGTCGTTGGACCGTTTTTACTCCAAGGCCGCTCAATTCCTGCGGCAGGAGGATGCAAAACAGTCTAGGAAGCAGGACGATGCGAGGCCCAGCATTGAAGGAATACAGAGCAATGTGGCAGTTAAACAGTCCGGCGAAAGTTCCGGGAAAGTTCAGCTGAATATACAAAACAAGCAAACCCAGCAGAGAGGAAACAATGGCCAGAATAAGAAGAGAGATGAGAACCGAGGTCCACGACGTAGAGCTCAGATGTTTGACAGTTATACACCGCTAAACACGTCATTGGAAAACGTATACTTACAGACTTGCAACACTGTACAGTATAAGAAGCCTGCTCCGAAGCCCTCATCGGAGAGACAGATTCAGACAGGGAAATTCTGTAGGTTCCATGAGAGCTATGGACATAATACTAATGAGTGTCGACACTTACAGGACCTCATCGAGAAGCTGATTAGAGAGAGGAAGCTAGATCAGTTTGTACGGGCGCCGCAGCCTGGCGGAGCGGGCCCCTCGAATCAAAATCGTTCACAAAATCAGGAAAGAGAGGATGAACCCGCTCGCGCGGGCGGGAGATTAGTTATCAACACAATAAGTGGTGGCCCCCATCCGGCAGACAGAAGCTGGGGGGAAATGGAGTCGTATGCCAGTTCTATCAGGCATACGGACTTCGAGTGTTATAGTAATTGCGAGGATGGAACCCCGGCAAAGCAACAAAAGATAATGTCCGATGATATCGTGTTCAGGAGCCGAGACGCCGATAAAGTCGAAGCCCCTACTATCGACCCACTAGTCATATCCGCCCAGGTAGGTCCTGCTTGGATGAAGAGGATCCTGGTTGACAGTGGGAGCTCTGTAAACATCTTGCTCAAACGGGCTTACGATCTAATGAATATGGAGACAAAGGACTTGAAACCCTGTTTATCCAGAATCCATGGTTTCAACGGAAGTGCCACGACACCCATCGGAATAACTGAACTCCCAGTCGAGTTAGGCGTTGGAGAACGCCGGAGGGTCTGCATGTTACAATTTGTTGTGCTAGAAATAGATTCGCCATACAATGCGTTTCTGGGTCGACCAGCTTTAGCCGAGTTCAGGGCGGCGATCGCCCCATGGTGTCTGACTCTGAAATTTCCCACTGATCATGGGATTGGAGTTGTTCAAGGAGATCAGGCCTCGGGAAGGGCCTGTTATGTTGCTGAGCTGCGCGGGGCGCAACGTAAAGAGAAGGGTAAGGGCGTAGAGGAATCTCTCTGCGTCCGTTCTATCGACAATTGACAATTGACGCCTGGGCCTCGGCCCGGGCACCACGACCAATTCCTGAAAGACCTGGACCCCAGGGACAACGAAGATAAAGACGAATCAACGGAGAGTCAAGCCTCTCCAGCCGAACTGACTGTGGACGTCCCAATTAGTGAGGATGATGATTCGAAGATGCTGAAAGTTGGGTCCCAACTAAACAAGCAGACACAGCAGGAGTTGGTCGAATTTCTTCGGGCGAATCTCGACGTCTTCGCCTGGACGCACTCTGACATGTGCGGGATCTCGCCGAGCATTGCAAGTCACTCCCTGAATATAGATCCGCGACATGTCCCAGTAAAGCAGAAAAGGCGCGGTATGGATCCAGAGAGATCTGCCGCCCTTAAGGAAGAAGTTGATAAACTGCAATCGAATGGGTTCATTCGAGATGCCTTGTATCCAGAATGGGTGTCCAACCCTGTGCTGGTTCGGAAACCAAACGGAAAGTGGAGAACTTGTGTCGATTACTCTGACCTAAACAAGGCTTGTCCAAAAGATAGCTTCCCACTTCCACGAATCGATCAGCTCATAGATTCGACGGCCGGGCATGAACTACTATCTTTTATGGACGCTTATTCCGGCTACAATCAGATACCCATGCATCTGCCTGATCAGGAACATACCAGCTTCGTGACCGACCTGGGACTCTATTGTTACAAAGTCATGCCGTTTGGTCTAAAGAACGCTGGAGCAACATACCAACGCTTAGTCAACCGAATGTTCGCTGATCAGATTGGGAAAACTATGGAGGTTTACGTGGATGACATGCTGGTGAAGTCCCGATTCTCCACCGATCACGTCAGAGATTTGAATTCAATGTTCAGCATCCTCCGGGAGTACGGGATGAAGCTCAACCCACTCAAATGTCACTTTGGCGTTGCATCCGGAAAATTCCTTGGGTTCATTGTCAACGCTCGAGGGATAGAGGCGAATCCTGAGAAGATCTGGGCTATTAGAAATTTGCAAACCCCTAAAACTATAAAGCAAGTCCAGAGTCTTAACGGGAAGGTCGCAGCATTGAGCAGGTTCATTTCAAAGTCCACCGACAAATGCGTTCCTTTCTTCGACCTGATTCGGAAGGGCAAACGAAACTTTGAATGGACCACGGAGTGTGAAGGCGCGTTCCAATCATTAGTTCAACATCTCTCCACACCTCCGATCTTGTCAAAACCGGTTGACCACGAGCAATTATATCTCTACCTGGCAGTATCAGAACATGCGATCAGTGCTGCTCTAGTCCGGGAAGAAGACAAAGTGCAAAACCCGGTCTACTATGTTAGTAAGCGACTAACAGGAGCTGAAAGAAATTATCCAAGGCTGGAGAAACTGGCTTATTGTTTGGTCATTGCCTCGAGGAAGCTCCGTCCCTACTTCCAAGCTCATCCGCTTACTGTGTACACCGACCAGCCGTTACGACAGGTCCTTACGCGGCCTGAGACGTCCGGTAGGTTACTCAAGTGGAACATTGAGCTAAGCCAATTTGATATCGCATACGCTCCACGGAGGGCCATTCAAGGACAAGTCCTGGCTGATTTCATAGCCGAGTTCACCATTCCAGAAGACTTACCCGAAACCAGTGAATCTCCCGAATACATCTGGAAGCTGTATACTGATGGTGCGTCGAATGATCGGTGTTCGGGCGCTGGGGTTGTACTTGAGACCCCCGAGGGCCGATCCATATGTTATGCTCTTAAATTCGACTTTCGTGCAACTAATAATGAAGCCGAATATGAAGCCCTTCTAACCGGCCTAAGGCTTGCCAGAGATTTGAGAATTGTCGCTGTAGAAATTTATTGCGATTCGCAGTTAGTGGTATGCCAGGTGCGAGGAGAATACCAGGCAAGAGACCGAAGACTGGCCGCTTACTTGACGCGAGTTCAGGAAATCCTAAACCAGTTTGATTATTATGCCATCTATTATGTGCCTCGAGAACGCAATCAGAAAGCCGATTCACTGGCGAAGTTAGCCAGCACAGGCGAAGCGCAACAAATGGGACTTGTCCCCGTTGAAACTTTGGCCACTCCAAGCATCGATCGGATAGAAGCGAACTCTGTATTTGAAACCGCTCCCGGTAGAGAATCCTGGATGACTCCGTATCGGAATTACATTGAGAATGGGGTGCTACCTGAACCTAGAAATGAGAAGAGACAAATTCAGCGAAAAGCCTCGCGGTTCGTCATCCAAAACGGAGTTATGTACAGGAGAGGTTATTCCGTTCCTCTCCTCAGATGTATCGCCCACGAGGAAATCAAGCGAGTGCTACATGACGTACACGAAGGAGAGTGCGGCGATCATACCGGCAGGCAAGCTCTCGCTAAAAAGATACTCCGATATGGGTACTACTGGCCGACGGTGAACCGAGATGCAGCGAACTATGCCCGGAAATGCGATAAATGCCAAATACACGCCCGAATTCCGAGAGCTCCGCCAACTGAAATAACCCAAATGGTCAGTCCCTGGCCATTCGCAATGTGGGGCATTGACATCATCGGCGCTTTGCCTTTAGCAAAAGGCGGTGCGAAATACGCCATCGTCGCAGTTGATTACTTCACAAAGTGGGCTGAAGCCGAAGCCCTAGCAACCATTACGACAAAGAAGGTGATAAATTTCGTGGTTCACAACATCATCTGTCGATTTGGACTCCCGCATACTATCATCACTGATAACGGAACCCAATTCGAGAGCGCAGAATTCAAGGATTTCTGTCAACGGTTTCATATCCGCAAAAAGTTCTCGGCTGTCGCACACCCCCAAGCGAATGGACAGGTTGAAGCTGTCAACAAAGTTATAAAATCGATCCTGAAGAAACGATTAGAGAAGGCTGGGGGCAAGTGGGTCGATGAACTTCCTATGGCGTTATGGGCCTATCGAACGACCCACAAAACCGCGACCGGACACACTCCGTTTTCCCTATCTTATGGCTCAGAGGCCGTTATTCCAGTCGAGACAGAAGTGCTCTCTCATCGCGTGACTTATTATGATCCAAAAACAAACGCTATCCTCCTAGCCGAGTCTTTGGACCTATTGGATGAAAAACGGGAGGAGGCTGATTTGAGAGCAGCCGCGCATCGAAGCCGGGTCGCCCGATTGTACAACACCAGAGTTCGACCTCGAACCTTTGAACTCGGCGACCTCGTGCTCAAGAGAATTTACCCAGTTCCTTCACACATGAAACCGAATTGGGGAGGGCCGTATGTAATTACACGAAAGCTCGGAGATGGTACATTCAAGCTGTCGACTGTTGACGGTCTCGATTTACCGAGGGCTTGGAACAGCGAAAGTCTCCGCCGCTACTACATATGACAGGCTTTATTTATTTCATTCTATTTAGCAATTTGTTTCTGCATTTCGAAATTTGAATCTTGTAATAAGGCAACTGACTTTGCCGCATTTTCTTATTTCAGCAATAAAATGCCACTTCTTCGAGCCAGAGCTGTGATCCATTATGTACGATATACAACATCACGATGCACGAAGAGCTAAATCCCATCACGCAATGGGACTTATTCAAATGGAGAGTGGCTGTGATACGACCGGCCACTCACTAGGTGAAACCCGAGCTCGGGGACAAGCCATGACACCGATATTAATAGGATTGACACACGACAATCCTACACTTAACTCCATATTCCCAGAGTGCGAAATGGAGTATAAACATTTAACTCCGTATTCCCAGAGTGCGAAATGGAGTATAAACACTTAACTCCATATTCCCGGAGCGCGAAATGGAGTATAAACATCCAACTCCGTATTCCCAGAGCGCGAAGCGGAGTATAAACACCTAACTCCATATTCCCAGAGTGCGAAATGGAGTATAAACATCCAACTCCGTATTCCCAGAGCGCGAAGCTGAGTATAAACACTTAACTCCATATTCCCGGAGTGCGAAATGGAGTATAAACATCCAACTCCGTATTCCCAGAGCGCGAAGCGGAGTATAAACACTTAACTCCATATTCCCGGAGTGCGAAATGGAGTATAAACATCCAACTCCGTATTCCCAGAGTGCGAAGCGGAGTATAAACACTCAACTCCGTATTCCCAGAGTGCGAAGCGGAGTATAAAACATCTAACTCCATATTCCCAGAGTGCGAAATGGAGTATAAACATTCAACTCCATGTTCCCAGAGTGCGAAGCGGAGTATAAACGTTCAACTCCGCATTCTCAGAGTGCGAAGCGGAGTATAAACGGTCAACTCCATGTTCCCAGAGTGCGAACAGCCGCTTACAAGATGACGCATATCCCCGGAGTGTGGATGGAACGATTCATAAGAGAACGAGCGTAGTTCGACCATTCGGTCCTCGCTCGGTGCCATCGCAAGCTGATCATCACAACTTGATCCCGAAGCTGGGGGCAGAAGCAAATGTTAGTCATTGCCCGAAACTATACGATGTTCAGCTCCGATGCAATTCCCTATCACAACTCGAGTCCGAAAGTTCCGTACTTAACAAGTAGAAATGAGCTATCCTTGAAGCAATCAAAAAATGCAAATACACTGGACCAAAGTCCGAACACTGCAATATTCAAGCATAGAAAGGAACGCAAGCTGAAGCTAAAAGACAAAATTTTATTCCAACTAAACCCAAAAACAATGCTTCATACATGAGATCCTTTCCTAAAATGTTCCTACTAGCAGGGGCCGAACCCGCATCTAAACACGGCCTACAAAAGGGAAAGGACGAAAAAATAACAAAAGTCCCTAACTGCCTATGAAAAGGATGTCTAATCCTTCTGCTTCTTCAGCTTCTTCTTCTTCTTTGAGGAACTACTGGAGCCGCCGGTACCCTTTCGCTTGGAGCCTTTCTCCCTAGGCAAGCTCCCCCCGGGTGAAGGCATAATGTCAACGTCCTCGTCCGAGCTGGACTCTATAGGGATGCTTCCCGCGGGAGGAGTGGGAGGAACAGACTCCGCAGCCGGAGGAGGGGCTGGTACATCAGTGTCAGTAAGTGTGCCCTCAGGAGACATAGTCATAAGAGGAATGGGGCACTGTGCTGCCGCTCCGTCATCTACATCACCGCCGTGTGCCGCAGCCGCCATCTCGGCATTGATCTCGGCTAACATCGCCGCTTCCCGCCGTGCCCTGGCCTCGCTAGGAGCCGTAGTAGTTTGGGACAAGGTGTCAGATGTAGCCGTGAATCCACCCAAGCCAAATGGCAAGTCCGCAAAGGGATCACTTTGACGGCCAAGAAGCTCGTTTATCATCTGCTCGTCGAAAGAAAGTGAGCTCCCCTCCGTCACTCCAACCGGTGCCATTGTTGCGACGGAGGTCGCCTCAGAAACGATGGCTCCTGGCGCTTGACCTAATACTTGGGTGGTAAGAGGCGCGGCTGGTGCAACTCCTGTCACTGATCAAAGGAAAAGACATGTCATTAGCAACATTTCAACACGGGTTCTTCAATCCAAATATATTGGAAGTTAGTTCAAAGTACCTTCCTCGGTTTGGCTCGAGGTCGTCTGAACTACTTCAGAAGGATGTTCCTTAATAGGAGATAAGTGCGGTTGATCTGGGTCATACGCTGGGATAGGCTGGGAGTAGATCATTGAAGTTGGCTCAGACTGAGATGACACGACTATCTCAGAACTCGTAACGTGGTGTCCTGCACCAGAGCTCTCTCCGACTTCCTGGATCTGAGCACCAAGCCTCACCTTGTCATGGGAAATCATGGAGTCATGGAGAACCTTCTTTTCGTCATCGTTAAGGATGCGGTTCTCCAGCTCGAACTCATCAGGGGCTTCATCAGGGTGCCCAGATCTCTCCTCATCAACCAGTAGGTTCCAGGCGTTATAGAGATGTGTGGGGTAATCGTCAAGCCATGTCAAGTCTCGGTGCCTTAGCACATTGGCGTTGTAAGTGACGAGTAGTTCCTCCACCTCGGCCTCAATCCTGGCCTCCGCCTGCCGTACTTTCTCATCAACTCCAGCCTCAGCCTCACGGGCTTGTTGTACAGCCGCTTCCTTCTCCCTTTGGAGTGTCACTGCCTGGTCACAGGCTTCCTGCGCAGAGACGTTAGCTGCGTCTTTTTCCTTAGCCATCTCTGAAAACTTTGACTTCAGCTCATTAAGCTCCTTGAGAGCGGCATCCCTCTCGGCAGTGATGGAAGTGTTCCTGTGACCCATGTCCTCAATTGCGGTGTAATGTTCCTGCTTCATCCTGGCCATGGCAGCGGTCACCTCGTCAACTTTCTTTAAAGCCTCCATTTCAGACTTACGAGAAGACTCAGCCTCTGAGTTGAGCGCTTTTATGATTTGGTCGTTGCGACCCAGCTCCTTCTCGAGTTTCTCGATGGTGACGCCCCGCTCAAATGCTACTTTAGATGCCTTCCTCGCGGCCCGTCCCCACTCCCTATACTGGAAAAAGATGTCCGCAACATAATCATGGATAGTGGTTTCCGCGGTTGGCGGGATTCTCTTCAGATGCGGGGGGAAGACATACCCATCAAAGCAGATGTCAGGAAATTCCTTCCTCATCTGTGCCAATTTGAGCGCTCCTTCGCTAGACGCCTCGGTCGGGACCGACACAGTAGCCGAAGAGGTGGCTATTTCGGTCCTGCGCGGAGGGTCGGACCTCAAAGCTTGAGAAGGCGGCCTAGACCGTGAAGTTTCGGGAGGACGAGTAACGGCGACCACAGGAGGTGCAGAGGTCCTGGGGGGAGGAGAACGAGATCGGGATCGGTGAACATGTCCCATATCTCTGTCAGACTTCTCCTGACCAGAGTGCCCCGTGTCATAATCTCTCTCGCCCTCTCTCCTGCGTGGCTCGTGGTAACGGCGCTTACGCAAACTGCCAAGCACGGAACCTTTCCCAGACATCGTACCTGAAAAGAAAACAACAAAGAATCAGTAACCGTTTGCGATGTGTTGTTTATGGTTAAGAAAGTGTGTTGTGCCGTGAGGAGTGTGTGAATGTGTAACCCCCCGGACCAACCAGAAGTGTCAGTCGCATTGGCAGGCTCAGACTCGCTAACATCGTCGACATGTCGCGGTCCACCTGACCCAACATCGTGTTGCTCCAGCTCGGTGTCAGGGACTGGAGGGTCAGTAGGCCCTTCGAATTGATCTCCAGCTTGCGGGGAGGACGCCTCCGTAATCTTAACTCCTGACGAAGGGCGGTGCAAAACCACAGACTTCCGCCTCCCAGACTTAGGCTGTTTCGAAGCCACAACTTTGCCTTTCCTCTTAGCATCGGACTCTGGGGTTGCATTAGCAGGTCCGGCCAACGGTTCTTCGTCAGTGTGGGTTTTCTCGGAGTCGGGTTCCTCGATTATCACGACCCTGGGCTTCATCTGCTTGACCTTTTTCCTGGAGACGGTCTTTAATGCGCCGTCGAGTCTTATGCTCTGCCTCCGACCAATCAGCCCAAGGACTCTGAGATTCCGATCTGTCAATAACAGTTCAACATTCCTTTCTTCGCTAGGAATCTCTTGGAGGACCCGAACTATCTCTTTGTAATAGCCACCCTCAGGCCGCTGGATGATAGCTGAAAGAAAAAGAGAAGAAGACGTAAGTTTAATTTCACTCCGAAAATTGCCCTGTCAATTACTTGGGAAAGAGACGATACTCACGTCTGAATAGCCATCTTCTGGCAAACCCCGGAGGACATCGGACATAGAACCACTCCGACTTAAAATAGCTTAGCCTAGTCCACGACCCCACGACGACTTGGCAGTTCCTTACAGACTCCAAGAACGTATAAGATGGGCTGTCAGTCCGACTCTTGAAGTTAAACAAGTATCTTATGTCGATCATACGAGGAGGACGATGGAGGTACTCCATGAATACAACGAACAAGCTGTTGAGTGAGGCATATCCGTTTGGATGCAATTGAGACGGAGCGATGTCCAGATAAGCCAACACTTCTCTTATATAGTCGTTGAATGGAGGAAGTGTGCCGGCTGCGCACGCGTGCCGATTAAAAGCAGTATACCCCTCCGGGGGATTGTGTGGCCTATCATCCGGTCCAGGCAACAATACCTCATCCAAAGATAAACCATGCCTTAAGCATATCCTCCCCAGCATGTCTTCGGAGATATTGGATGAGACGGAATCAGGTGGACTGTTAATGAAGGACGCGTTGGGCAACTCGTCCGGAGCTGGGCCAATAGCTTCGGTCTCGATGACCGGAATCTCAATTCTGGGAAGGATAGGGTTCTGAGTTTCTTGCTGCTGCGAACTTGACGGTTCCATCACTAGCTAACTCACGAGAAACCATCATTAGGTGACAAAAAACCCGTGCGTTCCCCAGTGTAAAGTGCGTGAATGTGTTGTGTAGTGCGAGTGCTGTGCGCGACTTGAGCAAATTCTGCAGAATTAAAGAAAATGTGCAAGCGACGAGATTCTGGAAGTCAGACAAACATGACCGTCATCGCTGACCGTCATGACTGCGCCATCCAGATAATAACGATCGATTCAAGATTAAAGAGTTCGTTGTCATTTTCTGTTAAAAGGTAGTTCCATCGACGAGCTTCGAAAGTCAGTCAAATATGCAATCCTGTAATCAAGTCCAATTATGCAAGGCAGAAGCTCGTCGGAATCGAATATAAGAACGTGCAAAAGTTCGCTAAGTTCGTCAAATTTCAACATGGAGTCGATCGTAGTTCAAGTTCAAATTCATTCGGAGGCGTGATGTCTTTTGTATCGATCCAGTTCGAATCGATACTTTCGTATCGATCAGGTCAACTCGATACCTTTCGTATCGATGTCAGTTCGTATCGACCGGAGGAGGAGATTTCGTATCGATCAGGTAGGCTCACTTCGCATCGGCCAAGGGTTAACGGCTGTGAGACAACCAAGTGCAATAACTTCGCATCGATTTGGGGCTATCGATATGGGACCAATGAGATCTCTTGGTTTTCGTATCGATCGAGAGAGGTAGATTTTCGCATCGATCACGCCGGCCAAGTGCTCACATCGATCATCTCAGTTCAACACAAGCCCCAACCACCTTAGATCGATGCGAACCTCTGCATCCCCTTTAACCCATCAATCGATGTGAAATCATGAAATCAGGATCGAGTCGAATCCTCCTGTCCCGGATCGACACGAACTAGTGGTGAGTCAATCACTCAAGAACTCTTTCTTCTCCGATTGAAGCGAACATGGCCATGGCCATCCTCGACCAAGCTCTGGTCCAGATCTGGCCTTGGCACCACCAAAATCGATAATCGGCAAAGGCACGATGGATCTGAGATCTGAACTTCGTCGCTCGAATTTAGCCGTGATTGCTTATTTACCTGAATCAAATTGGAGTTTGGGGGATAATAAGGTGATGTTTTGATCGATTCGAAGATTGGAGTAATTCTTCTCTCCTGCTTGTCTGTGAATCGATACGAGAAGGCAGAAGACAACAGTAAAAGTAAAAGGTAAAAAAGTGAGAAATGGCAAAGTCCCAGATATTTATACGAGGCCTAGGACGGAACCGAGCCGATTCGACTCCCAGTCAATCTGACCGGTCGCAACCAGTCAAGCAGCGCATCGATGCGAGCATTCGTATCGAACCCATTAACCTTTATCGGTTCGAAGCGCACAGGGAGGCTACGTGAATACGATGGGTAGGTGCACGCGCTTTCCTCGCATCCATCAAGCCGTGCATTCATCGAGGCGAAATGTTCACCAGACACCATCGTTTCGAAGCATCCAGGTTTTGAGCCATCGATTCGAAACAGAGCAGACCTGTTAATACGAGCGTCAATTTCGTATCTATCAGTATCTATCGATGCGAACATCCATTCCGTATCCACCAGATATCATCAATTCGAACCAGAATTCACCACCATTTGTGACCATCGATACGAATGATTGTTTTCGTATCCATCAAGTCAACCCACATCGATACGAAAGAAGGCTTTTTGACTTTGAGCATCGACTCATAAGCGGACCGATACGAGAGAATGGCTAAGGGGTACGACTTCCAAAGTTATTCGAAGAAGGCCTGCAGCTTTTCAAAGCACGTCATGTTTTCACAAGACGTACTTTGGGGGGCAAATGTTATCCCGCCTTTTGGCAAGGCCAGGACATCAAGGAGTTGGGTTCCGAATGTCGTTTGTCATGGATATCGATGAATTTTGACCGAGTCCGGATCAAGCCCCAATCGATGGGACATGATCGGGAAAACTAAAGCAAACCAACGCTCCAAGTCTCAGATCGAACCGACTTCGTAAGCTCAAGTTACGATGGATGCAAGGCAAGGGGAAGAGCGCATTTTCGTATCCATCAATGAGCGGCAGTTCGTATCGATGGATTTCGTATCCATCGATGGTCCTCGTTTTCGTATCCATCATCCAATGCCTACTTCGTATCCATCAGGCAAATGCCTACGTCGTATCCATCAGACAGTGCATACGTCGTATCCATCAGACAGTGTCAACTTCGTATCCATCAGCCAGTGTCAACTTCGTATCCATCAGCCAGTGTCAACTTCGTATCCATCAGACAGTGTCAACTTCGTATCCATCAGATAGTGTTTGCCTCGTATCCCAGGATGAAGTCCTACTCGAATCCATCAGGTCAACCAGCTTGGATAACGTGTCATCTCTCGAAGTGAACGAGGCGAAATACATGGAGACGATGCAGTCAACACGGAGCAAATATCGGATCGAGGCGAAGCGCACGCACCACGTCTTCTCCTGATGCGAATGCGCCGAGATGTATGGAGTCGACGCGGTCGATTCGGAGTGAAGACCGGATCGAGGCGAAGTGTGCGTTCCACGTCTTCACAGAGGCGCGTGATGCCATCGAGTCGAAGCTCAAAGCGCAGGGAAATGGATACGAACCAGACAGCCTATGAGGAATTCCAGTTCGTATCGACCATATCTCATAATCCACTGATCCAAACGTGATGAAATTTTAACTGAAGGTTGCACACATAACAAGGAATGTCTCCACCAATTTTGAGCCCAATTGGAAGTAATCCTGATCGATACGAAATGATTTCGTATCGATCACAGATTGGCTTGAAACTCTCTGGAAGTGGTCGAATGGGTCCCCTCACGTGTCAGGCCAAGTCTCCCGGGGTTTGAGCGAAATCCAAGCCTCCTACGCCTATAAATAGAGCCCCAGAATCAACGGAAAAAGGATCTTTTTTCTCTGAAGCGTTCAGACTCTGCCGGATTGAGATTTGCACCATACTTTTGCTGTCAATTTCGAATTCTAAACTGTAATCCGCTGTTCATCGCTGTAAAACGCTTGTAATCATTGAAAGAGAATCAATAAAATCATCAAAACTTCATAGTGGACGTAGGCTATACGCCGAACCACTCTAAACCGCTTGTCTGTGCACTTTACATTCATATTTGTTGGAGTTTTTGTTAGATAATCTCTGTTTTACATTTATAATCTTCATTTTATCTCTTCAAACAACTCCCGAAGAGTGTTGTGCCCATTTTTGGTACAAACAGTGAGCAATGGGCATCAAAATGTGACTTTTCTGCTTTAAAAACCGCAGTTTAAAAAAATGCAGTTAACAACTACATATTAAAACTTTATTTTGAACTTTAAAAACAGCTCTTACATGCAATTTCAAAATTAAAAAGCTTGAATTCAAAACTGTGAAGTCACGATTGGAAATAAGAGACTACAATAAACACATAAAGTTGTTCGAGTAGAATCTTCGATAATAAAACGTGAAAATTACAACATAATTTAAAGTTTTAATCACTGATATGTTCACCTGTACCCAAACTATTACCATCATTCTCCTTCCACCCATGCTCATAATTTTTACCCTGTTCATGTCTTCGTCCTTCGAATCATCCTCAAAAGTAGCATCTTCATCATTCTCAGCATATATAAATCTTACGTAAGAATTTGAAGCTTTCTCTTTATCTTTTAACTCCACATGTTGTCCAGCCATGTTTGCTCTTTCTATAGTTTCAAATACTTGTCCTACAATACCTTGTGCCAATGTATTACTGTCAAAACCAAGTCACCTGCAGCATTTGAATTGTCTCCTTCCACTTGATCGATCATTCACTCATTCAGATCATCTCTACCTTCCTAAGAAATAAGATCTATCAAATCCCTCCATTCAAAGAGGTTTCACAAATTTTGATTGTATTTGGTAAACGCAAGTTCTGTAGTTTTTCATGCTCAAGTTCATTCCCTTTTTTTTTCTACGAGTCTTTCAAAAACAATGGACAATGTGTTATTTAGAATTTCTGTATAGTAAACATCTAATAGTAACAAAAATAATTGTTCTAAATAGTACTTGCATGCTCATAGATATTCAAATTCTCTCACAACAGTTGCATTACAAATAGGAGTGAGCAAATTGTTAGTTTGGTTTGACATTGTGAGAAAATTTTGGACTTAAAATAGCCAATCAACAAGTAAAACCAAACCAAATCAATGTTTTCTAAAATCAAAACCAATAACATAAAAAATTGGTTCAGTTTGATTGATTTAGTTGGTTGATCCTTGAATGAGTTGGTTTGTCTAGTGATAACAAATTATGAGAGGTTCAAATAAACGATTGAGTCCATATTTATATGAAAAGTTTATATGAAAAGATGTGATGGCACCGTGCTTTTAGAAACATCTTCTAAAAATATTAACATGAATTGAAAAGGAAGTAATATCTTTATGATATTAATATATTAAATGTTGGTATCTTTATGAAAATGTGACTTTTCTGCTTTAAAAACCGCAGTTTAAAAAAATGCAGTTAACAACTACATATTAAAACTTTATTTTGAACTTTAAAAACAGCTCTTACATGCAATTTCAAAATTAAAAAGCTTGAATTCAAAACTGTGAAGTCACGATTGGAAATAAGAGACTACAATAAACACATAAAGTTGTTCGAGTAGAATCTTCGATAATAAAACGTGAAAATTACAACATAATTTAAAGTTTTAATCACTGATATGTTCACCTGTACCCAAACTATTACCATCATTCTCCTTCCACCCATGCTCATAATTTTTACCCTGTTCATGTCTTCGTCCTTCGAATCATCCTCAAAAGTAGCATCTTCATCATTCTCAGCATATATAAATCTTACGTAAGAATTTGAAGCTTTCTCTTTATCTTTTAACTCCACATGTTGTCCAGCCATGTTTGCTCTTTCTATAGTTTCAAATACTTGTCCTACAATACCTTGTGCCAATGTATTACTGTCAAAACCAAGTCACCTGCAGCATTTGAATTGTCTCCTTCCACTTGATCGATCATTCACTCATTCAGATCATCTCTACCTTCCTAAGAAATAAGATCTATCAAATCCCTCCATTCAAAGAGGTTTCACAAATTTTGATTGTATTTGGTAAACGCAAGTTCTGTAGTTTTTCATGCTCAAGTTCATTCCCTTTTTTTTTCTACGAGTCTTTCAAAAACAATGGACAATGTGTTATTTAGAATTTCTGTATAGTAAACATCTAATAGTAACAAAAATAATTGTTCTAAATAGTACTTGCATGCTCATAGATATTCAAATTCTCTCACAACAGTTGCATTACAAATAGGAGTGAGCAAATTGTTAGTTTGGTTTGACATTGTGAGAAAATTTTGGACTTAAAATAGCCAATCAACAAGTAAAACCAAACCAAATCAATGTTTTCTAAAATCAAAACCAATAACATAAAAAATTGGTTCAGTTTGATTGATTTAGTTGGTTGATCCTTGAATGAGTTGGTTTGTCTAGTGATAACAAATTATGAGAGGTTCAAATAAACGATTGAGTCCATATTTATATGAAAAGTTTATATGAAAAGATGTGATGGCACCGTGCTTTTAGAAACATATTCACCATCTTCTAAAAATATTAACATGAATTGAAAAGGAAGTAATATCTTTATGATATTAATATATTAAATGTTGGTATTGATAATCATTAAAAATAATTTATTTTTTATATTCAGTTTAATTGATCGGTTCGGTTTTAAAATATTAAAAATCTAAATCGATCAAAGAACCAAGTACATACAAAAAGAAAATCAAACCCAACCAATTAACTACCTAAACAGTACCAAATCAATCAAACTTATTTGGTGTGGTCGGTTTATTTGGCTTGAACCAACAAATGCTCACCCATAAGTACAAGCGATGCTTAGAATTTTGATCTTTGTGAGTTAAAGTACCATACTTTCACCTGGTTGACAAAAATACACAAAAACCAATCATTATCAAATAGTCAATTTGAAGAACTTGATACTTAGAAGAACAATTACTTATTAACGAAAATTACGGCATATCGTGGGATTTTGTCTCATAACTTGATTGCCAAGTTAATATCAAATTGCTCACCCATTTTCATGTACATAAACAGTTCATTTATAGTTTTTTGATCATCTTCGGAGAAAAGTCTAACACATTCATCGTGACTTCTTTATTATGCTCAATGGTCCGATCTTTGTAGAAGAATTATTGGTTATGGAAATTGTAACAACCGCCTTTTTCGATCCCCGAATGTCGACACTAATACATTCGTGATATTCACGTACCGAACACCCAAGTGCCGGAAAGACCGATTGTTAGGGTAAAAGAAAAAGAAGAAAAGAAAAAGAAGAAACGAAAAAGAACAAGAAAGAGAAGAACAAAAACACTAGAATCTCACAACGGAATGATAACATATAATATTAAAAGTCAGTACACAGTGTTACTCTAATATACATAGCATTTCAGAGTTACTAATCTAAGTTTTATTATCAGCTTGGAGAGTTATAACAACATGTCCTTACAATTGCCGATATATATACATAAAGTAATGCAGCAGAAATAAATACTACAGTGGATAAACACCCAGCTCCTCTCCAAGAGCTCCAATTAACATCAACGGAAACTTGCATTTTCCAGACTACTCGAAAGAATACCCATGGAAATAAGAGAAATATATAACCACTAGTCAGACATAAGCTTGGTGTGAAAAACTCAAGAAGGATGTGTGACATACAACAACACATTTTGAGACCGTCGTAACCATTATCCCTTCAAAAGAGCCAACCATCTAATATGTACATATTGCGATATAATAAACAATGTCTAAGGAGTAGAATATAAGTAAGGAAAATAGCTATGATGCGTGAAGCGTATACCACAACAATAATAGTTATACAATCAAAAACACTAAGACGCGTTCGTTACATTGTGTAGGATTTCCACGAAGACACCCTTAGTACATCGAGACAGATCTCCTGCACAAGGATCAAAAACATCCTTCCAAGCAGTGTACATCTTTAGTGAATGTGCTATATGAAAAACATAGCCGGTCCGCTAAGACCGAGTGCATCGCTCCCGCATGCATATCCATAAGTATCTCTAGAATGGAGGCGTCTGCACTCTATAGGTTTGCCAACCCTACTGGCTATGCCTCCAATCTCTGGTTTCTGTCATTACTGATGGTGAAGTCACGTTCAGCATCTCAATGCACGAGTCTTCACCACTCGAACATAAGCCGAATCTCCACATAGATTCTAGCATCTTGAACAAATTACGAACCTCTTCCAAAGCATAAAACACGTACATAGTTTTGAAGTGGTTACGGTTTCGAGTCATTTTATATAAATATATTTTCCCGCTTACCGGGCGCTCCAAAACTGATTGATAGATTTTCGGTTAACTCAATTTGGTTCTTTCAGAATTAAACAAACAATACATAAGGGTGAAGATCATCTCCTATTCAGACGGATTTCCTTATCATTTGTCCTAGTAGAGCAAGACGGGTTTATACGTATGTTATATCATCATCGAGTGAATAACCATACCGTATAACTTCCATGTTTCTTCTAGATATTTCCTAAGTTAATTTCGGTCATATTTAACAACAGTGAGAACTTCCTTTATTAATTAATACTCCTTTATTAATTAAAACTTCTATATTAATTTATGCTCCTAATTAATTAAACTCCTAATTGATTAAATTCATAATTAGTCATACTCCTAATTGATTAAACTCATAATTAGCTATACTCCTAATTAATTAATACTTCTTATTAATTAAAACCTCCTTTATTAATTGTATATATGTATTTAATTTCTCTTTATAAAAGATATATACCTGTATTCTACTATTTCACTATTCACTTATACTCTTTTCAATACTTCAAAAAATATTCATATACTTATCTCAACGGTATAAGTATATTCATAAATCATTTAACAGATATACTTTAAAAATAAAATTAAAGAGGTTAAAAACAAATGTTACTCAAACATTGTTATTATAAATTCCTTCTCTCTTTTATATTTTAAGCATATACTTTTTATATCTTTATTCCAAAAGATTCCATATTTGTTATTATCTTTAATATTCCATTATTAAAAGATCTGAATATATTCATAATCATTTAACAATATTTTTTTCTACTTTAAAATATAATTCAAGGGTTTAAAAACAAATAGTACTAAAATATTGTTTACTACAAACCCAAAATATTTCATACTTTAAACTTTTCTTTAAAAATCTCTTTTAAAGATATAATTACATTTATAGAGGTTAAAGACAATTGTTACTCAAACAATATCATAACAAACCCAAAACACTTCATTACTTTAAACATTCTCTATAAAACTTGTCTTTTAAAGATTTGATTATTTTGAAAGGGTAAGACAATTGGTACTTAAACAATGTCACAACAAACCCAAAACACTTCATTACTTCAAACATTATCTTTAAAAATCTCTTTTAAAAATTTAATTATATCTATAAAGGTTTAAGACAAGTGTTACTTAGACATTGTCATAACAAACCCAAAACTATTTTATTACTTTAAACATTATCTTTAAAAATTTCATTTAAAGATTTAATTATATTTACAAAAGTTTAAGATAAGTCTTACTTAAACATTGTCACAACAAACCTAAAACAATTTATTACTTAAACATTATCTTTAAAGTATTCGTTATTAAAGTCCTAATCATTTTCTTAATTATAATCCTAATTATATTTCTAATTTTAATCTTAATTATAATCTTAATTATATTTTTTAATTATAATCTTAATTATAATTAATAAGGATTAAAAACAAATGTTACTAAAAACATTGTTTACCACAACTCAAATTCATTTACTTATTTTCTTTGGTTAAGTTCGATAATAGACTAATCAACTATCTAGTTCTAAAAATGATTGCTTATAGAAATCAAGGTTTGTATACGTAACACGTTTTCAACATTCCAACTTAACTATTCCTCGGTCCAGAGAGAAACTGATAGGTTGAAGCGCTATTGCTCATCCCTACTCGAACATCAATTTTGACTCTCACAAATAGAGAAGTCTACCTCGCTCGGCTTTTAATGTTAAGCATAACATTATCAACATTCCATAAACAAGTTAAACAAACATGCTTAAGCCTCTAAGCACTTCTAAATTACTTTGTAAAACCTTCGTTTATAGTTTAAAAACCCTTTTAAGAATGATATATATGTATACTAATTTATTTATAAGATAAAATATTTAATAATAAAAACAATTTAAAAAGATATTATAATACATAAGCTTTTATTTATTTTAATAAAATATTTGACTAATTTTTTAAAAACTATAGATACTTAAAAATACTTATAATATGGTTTAAAACACTTACTAAAAATATTACTTAAAAATACATAATTTATAATTTATTCAAAACTAAAAAGAACATGTTTCCTTACTTATAAAAATAAACCACTTACTTTAAAAATTCATAATTAATTATTAAAAATACATAAAAATTTCAAACCACTTTTAAAATACTGTTATATATGTTAGAAAAGACTTGTAAAAAGATTGAAGAAGAATACTTAAGTTTGAAGTCATTTTGAAGCATTTAAAGTTACAAACAGAAACAACATCGTTTTAGAAGGTGTTATCTTTGAGTGTTATAATAAGTTCAGAAATTAGCAGTTTTACACACTTAAATGTTTTTTCAATTTTCGACAAGTTATCAATCCGGATTTAAATTCGAATTGAAGTTTATGAATTTGTTAAACTTGGTTATGCTTAAACCTAAATGAAATTAACAAAAAAACTAAATTTAAATTGTATACTTTACAAAATTATAGTATAAAAATCAATTACAGTTTAAAAATCAATTGTAATTGCAATTTAAGCTTAAAAAATAATATTACTACTAATACTTTAGAAGTTTCGATAACCTATTAATTTTTTAAAAACTTGCTTCAAATTAGTTATATACTTATGAGTTATATTTCAATTCTCAAATAAGGTAAATTGCTAGAGCATATTTTTTACATGTTAAGGAGGAATCGATAATCCAAGGAGTCAAGCTTTGATGCAAAATCCAAAGGCGTCGCAATGAAAAAGTTGTTAATGACAATCTCTCCACCAGTTAGAGTTTTAAATCTTCATCTCATCTGAGATCTCTCTTGAGATCCCCTTTTGCAGCACTTGGGTGGGATGAAAATTCAAACATAATTTTTTAACTTGTTTGACACTCATCTCACCTGAGATGTTAAGATCTTAACGCGTTATTTAGATCGAGATGTCACTTTAAAATAGAGTTGAAAGTTTGTTGGCAACAAATCAAGATAGGTAGGTGATTTCCCCCTACAATGGATTTTTTCTATTTCGTGTCGTAGTTTAGTCATTTTCAACTTGGATTTGGGTTAGATGAATAAAAGTGATAATCCTACCGGGTTTGGGGTTACAACCCATTTATTTTTTCACCCTCAAACCGAGTTGAAGGCATGCCTCACATCTTTTGACCTAATCAGTTTTTCATTTTTATTGCGCCTCAAGCATTAATTGTATTTTGAACGGTAAAAAATCGTAAACTCCATGCCCCACCTTTTCCAGTGTCTTGAGGACGCAACTATTTACCAGTATTTTTTTAATCAATTTACCATCCACGATCCATTAGTTTCAACGATGATCCCAATTTTTATTTCAAATTGGAGTAATATTAAATTGTAATATCATATATCAGTTTGTCAATAATTGTTGCAGTTAATTTGAGAGTTTGTGTTTTCAACATTTAAACTTTCTTTTTACTACGAGCATTACGGCACGCGCTTCGCACGTGATGATAGCACGGGTTTCACACACGAATTGTTTTTTTATAAATTGTATATGTTTCACATTGAAGAAAAAATGATTTGCACAAATATTCAGCCATATTTTTACGTTGAAATCATGTGTAGTTAGTTTGAATTTTTATTTCTAAAGTTATAAAATCTAATTTTTTTGTTAGTTTGAATTTTTATTTATATTATTTGTTAACAAAGAACGAATTTGTAAATGAGTTTATTTGTTAGATCCTATTTTTGAGTGATATTAAAATTTTATAATATTTATACAGGGGCATTTTGAATTTTTAAATAAAATTTAATTTTTATATTCTATTTTTAAGTGATATCGGTAGAAGAGTTTTAATAGTTCCCGCCGACATCAAAGAAGTGTGACACCAAATGTATTAGAACCATTATTAAAGATGCTTACACATACCTTATATTTCTTTTCACCAAGTAGGTTTCAAGTATGTTATATATATATATGTGTGTGTGTGTATAATACACACACACGAGCGTTACGGCACGCGCTTCGCGCATGATGAAGAACACCGAATTGTTTTTCTACAAATTGTATTTATTTAATATGTTCAAAAGAAAATAATTTTCACATATATTTAGTCATATTTTTATGTTGAATCATCCGTAGGTAATTTGAAATTTTATTTCTAAGTTGCAATATCTAATTTCTTGTGAGTTTGAATTTTTATTTATATTATTAATTACTAAAAAACAAATTTGCAAAGTAGTTTATTTGTTAGATCTCATTTTTAAGTGATATTAAGACTTAATAAATATTTGTAGAGAAAATTTTGAATTTGTAAAAGAAGCTTAATTGTCAGATCCTAATTTTAAACGATGCTAAATTTTAATAATATCTGTAGAAAGACATTTTTGGTATTTCATGTTGATACCAAAAAAGTGTGACATCAAATATATAAAGATATAAAGGGCAATTTTGGAAGTTCGTGGTCGGACCAAAAGTTTGAGCTTGCAAACCAACTATTAATAAATAAATAAATAAATATATATATATATATATATATATATATTAATAGATGTGTTTGTATGTATGTATGTGTAATGGCTAAGGATCAATAACACCACCATCTTTTGGAGCACCCTTTTAGCAGATCTACCATATTTTGAGCTATACTATTCCAAATGTTATAAAATTTTACGGTATGTTCACGTTGTGCTTTAGATCATTTCCGTAAAAGTTGAGTTCATTTGAATGTATTTAATATGATGGTTTTGATGTTTCAAGTCAGATTAAAATAAATGTTTTTAATAACTAATATGGACTTACACTTTGAAAAGTTTAGAAATTTCAAAATGATATATTTTATGTAGAGATGATGATATTCATAACGTAGACTAAACGTAATTAAATTTTATAGCATTTCGAATAGCGGTTCAAATTATAATAGGGGTGCTACCATAAAGGACTGCCATCTAACCATCCTCGGATTTAACATATATACATATGCATGTGCGCACACTCACACACATATACATACATGTATGCGTGTGTGTATTTCATACATTATATATGTATAATATCTACATGTGTACCACATACTCTTGATTTCTCAATTATATTATCTAACCTTTTTTTTTGCTACAACTTCTGTCTTGACTCTCACAAACTATCCATTCGAAACTGCAAGTCATCTCAATCTACATAGATCACATATAATATTGTATTGTTTGGTTAAATGCTTCATATTAACGCATCATTATTGCTAACATCTAAAAATCCGCTCTTTTGGTAATAAATTACTGCAAGTTCATCAAAATCCAATCAAATTATTAATCGTTATGGAAAGCATATTAATTCTAATATATTACAGGCATAGATATGTATAAGATGTGATATATATGCTACCATATCCCATCATTATATATCTACGCCTGTAATATATTAGCATGACAGAGCGATATGATTGAAATGACAGATGAAATCCTGATTTAATGTTAACCCAAAGCCAATGATCATTTTATATTACAACCTGCAATATCTTTTCATTGTAGACAAAATATAAAAATAGACTATGTAAACCAAATGATGTGATATGCTAAATGTGAAAAAGTACATTGAATAACCTGATGTAAATTTTAAAAACAAAAATTGGTCCAAGTAACCATAGATGTTTCAACCTAAATAGTGTATCTAAGGGATAAACTTTGGATTGGAAAAAAAAATCGCTGCTCGATCAACGTGCTTTAGGTTGCAAGGTATAGGTCATACACTAGTTAATTTTTCATAAATGTTCGCAATATCGAGACAAAGGGTAAAGAATAAAAAAGAAAGTTTGACTCATGATATTAAATATAGTTAAGCATAAGTGGTAATGTGAGGGTAGACAAATATGCTGGAGGGTATATAATTTGTGCACCTATTTAGTATGAATAAATATCTAATTCTTGGTGTGTTATTTGCATCTCTTTAATTCTACATTTACCTCTCGATGTTACTTTTGCATCTAAAAGATTTGAATTGAACTATTTTTTTATAACATGAGTGATACTTAATGTAAGTAGAGCACTCATTTTATTTTCTCGGGAGATCAAACTCGAGACCTCTAAAACCACAATATAGAGGTCTTACAACTTGAGTAATTAAGCTAGTGATCTTTGACAGAGTGAGCAATTTTTTCGTATAATTTTTTTCTTAAAATGGTCATAAAAATCATTTTTCAAACCATGACAAATTTAAATACGTAGACAGTTGATATTAAATTACGGTTTTTGAATGACACAAACACACGTGATGTACATGATAAATATTTTTACTAAGTTATCAAATTGGTGTGTGCGTTGCGTGTTGAGTGGCCAAATATCATGAGTTTGAGTCTCGATAGTGATGACAGACAAATAAAATCCTATGACTTGCTTGGAGTATGTGTTATGAGTTCAATCCATATTTTTTTGAGTTGCCAGTGTTAGGGTTTTTAGACGAATAAAATTATCTACATCATAAATAGCTTATATGTACAATTTTTTTTGACTCGGCTTAAAACTGTTAGACGAGATGGAGATTCAAGGAGGCATGTCCGTGTTAGGGTTTTTTTGGGGGAGGGGGGTTATATTGGTAGTAATATACATACATGTGTACATATATAGGCTTGTTAAAGAATACCGAAAATCCAAAACCATGTGCATACGAAAACATATAAAAAATGACATTATCTGCATTTGACAATTATCCGTTTACTTTTATCAAGATGATGTTTATATTATGTGTATTTTAGTATATAAAATCATTAATAATATTATTATATCATTGTAGCAATTTATGTTTGTCCACATAAATGAATATTTGCCGCGTAAAACTATTTTTTATCATTATAATTTTTAATTTTTGTATTTTTGTAAGCATCAGTACTAAAACGATTTTTGTTTAATTTTAAAAAAAATCTGGTTTACACTTTTACATTTATTAATTGTGAGCAGATAGACTAAAACCAATATCCATCCGCTATTTGTGAATACGGATATTCGATATACCTAAAAATAATTTTGGATACGGATATAGCACTATTCATATCCGCATCCAACTGTTGATAGGTGTAACATGTGTGTGTATGTATGAATGCATGTGTGTATATATGTATGTGTGTACACACATGCATATATGTATATGTATATGTATGTGTGTGTGCACGCACGCACGCACATACACCACATATTTGTGTGTATGTACATACACATACATGTGATAGAGATCATTATAACAATAAGGAAAATCAAGCTAAGACATACACTTGGAGAATATCTTATGTTTTTAATCTTAAACCGAGGGAACAAGAAATTTGTAGATGTATGGGGTGTTATTTTTTTGTATCTTGTAAGCGTTTTGAACTAAGGTTCTAAATCATGGATTTCAAAGGAGATCAAGGAATTGATATCTTGGGTGAGATAAGTGTGAAACAAGATAAATCTACGTTTAAAGATTCATCTCGTTGAAGGATGAAATTATATTTTAGGGTGTGAGATGAAGGGGATACAAAACCCTGGTTTGAGCCCAACCAGTTTTAAGAATCAAGTTTGCAAAATAACAATGGAATTAAAAGTTGCTTCTTGGTCAATTCCTAAGATATTGTCATGTTATGGAGCCTATTTTCTTAAGTTACTACAAGTTGACTGAATTAATTGTTGATTAAGTTATAGTATTTTATTTAGAGTGTCAATCTTATAATCCTACGAAAGAGATGATAATGAGAGACATGATATATCTTATTTGCATTTGCTTAAGTTGGATAAACATATATGGTATAACTTTTTTTTCCAAAACTAAAATATGTTGTTACATGATCAGTAAAGTTAATATCAATACCGGGACGTTATGTGTAGCATTTACTGCATTTATTGATTGTTAACTGGTAGTTATTTTAATTTTTTGGCAGGCTAGAACTTGTTCAGTTGAAGGAACAGCCAAATGGAGAAACGTAATTGGCTATGCTGACATATTTGATATTTCTGGCTCATATGGCTGGGATCAAACAACAGAATTTAGTGCTGGGCTATTGGTACCAAGATTTAAGTTGTTGCGAACACCTTTATCTGCAAAGGTGTCTGTATTATCTCAGGACTGGTTGAAATTTTCATCCTACAAAGAACGTTTATACGGTCTTTCTTTTGGTTTGCTCTCAACCCGAAACCATGATTTATCTTATGATTTGACATGGCGCCATTTAACTGATCCATCACACATGGCATCAAAATCTGTAAGAAGGCATTTAGGGCATAGCCTTCTCTCTGCAATAAAGTATACATTCAAGATTGATCATAGAGATTCCCAAATGAGGCCAAAAAAAGGGTGGGCTTTTCGCTCTTCGACCTTAATCGGTGGACTTGTACCAGACATCAATTGCTTACGGATTATTCGACAGGTGATATTGTCGGCTTTTGTTGATATTACAAACCCTTCATAAGAACTGTGTATTTCCTTATTCTGCTGATACAAATAGACAACGCTTCTTAAGTGTCAGCATGGGCATGTATAAATATTTTGTTTATATTGCACTTATTATTTCAGTGTAGTCAGTGGTAGAGCCAGCTCAAAATGTTGGGTGGTCATTTTATGTTGGGGTTATGTTAGTTTCAAAATCATAGTTTTTTGAAATGTTCTATTTTCAAATTTTGTGGGCACACTTAACGTAATCACAGTGATTATTAGTTAGGAAAGAAATGTAAATAATACGAACTTTTTAAAGTTCTCTATAATCACATCTCAAGGCTTTCACAGCAGCATTGTGACTATTACCATAAACTGCATCTTGTGGGAAAGTGGACAAAATAAATTTTAAAAAAGCTGAAACAGAAGTAAATGTTATACACGCAAATTTAAGCAAGATACAAAAGAGCTCTAGTTTGCACTTATTATTTCAGTGTAGTCTGTGGTGGAGCCAGCTCAAACTGTTGGATGTCCACCTCTATAATAGGGGTCATATTAGGTTCAAAAAATAGCTTTTAAAAATGTTTTATTTTTAATTTTTTTTTTGGTACACTTAAAGCAATCACCTTCCTCTTCTTTGGTATACAAAGTATAGTATTGTTTTTTCCTAAGAAAACTATCTACTGTTCTGTTTTTAGTTTATAGAAATGTTTGTTCCAAGTCACTCCAACCTTCAACATTACATCAATGTATTACTTTCATTGTTGGCTTATATGTGACCAAATTCATCTCCATACCCTTTTATTTCAACCTCTTGTGCTTTGTGGTTTGTAATAATTTAGCATTGTTTGAGATATTGTTCATGCGTTAGCCTTTTTTTTTTTACCTTGAAACATACAAAGTTATATGTAACAAGGTTTTGTAAATTATTACAGGAAGTCGATCTTCGAGCAGCCATCCCCTTGGGCTATTTAAATAGTGCCCTAAATTTTGGAATAGCAGCAGGGGTACTGATTCCATGGGGACGTGGTGGATTACTAAAATCACCCTCTCCTCTTTCTGATAGGTTCCACTTTGCAGGAAACACTTCCCCTATCAATTCAGGGATCTCATCTCTGTTAGGCTTCAAAACTCGAGGGGTCGGGCCGTCCGATCTTAGAAGACTTGTACCCACAAGATCCAGTGACTCTCAGTCTCCTGAAGCTGAAAGGGATTTCACTGGAGGTGATCTTGCTGTCACTGCATTTGCAGATCTGTCTTTCGATTTGCCTCTCGAATTGTTTAAAAGGGCAGGAATACATGGTCATGTTTTTGCATCTGCCGGCAATTTAGCAAATATCGCCGATAATGAGTTTAGAAATTTCTCACCCAAGAATTTCATTGATACTGCTCGAGCGACGGTTGGGGTTGGTGCTATCATTCCTACTAAAATTTTCAGGATGGAGGTATTTTCTTCTTCTTCATATTTTACCTGTATTATGTTTGTAATGTGTTAAAAGGTTGGCATGCATAACTATTTTAGCTTGCAGGTAAACTACTGCTATGTTGTTAAACAGTCAGAGTTTGATAAGGGCAAGACGGGAATACAGTTTTCTTTCTCGGCACCACAATAGCTGATCAATTTAAAGCTAAATTCTCATGACTGGCTATTGTTGTTGAAATAAATTTGTTTTCCTCAGTTGAGTACGCATTTTTGTCTTGAGAATACTGGATTTTCTTTTTGCCTGTAACAAAGAGCAAGTCATTGATTGTTAAAAAAACAAGCGACCCTTTTTAGCTGGGTCACAATTGTCAAAAAATTGATGCGTTTCAGGTTTATAATTTCCCTTTTGTTGCTTTTGAGCTGTGTAATATTTGGCTGAAAGCTGACATCCAACCTTTACTTGTGAACTGAGTGATATTTGGCTGAAAGCTGACAATGAGCCTTGATTCATTCTTCCATTGAGGTTCCGCATTATGAATGTAGCATGTTCAACTAATTTGTTTTGTTCACAGTCATCTTGAAATTCTTAAATTCTTCACAGATCTTTAATTGTGATGTGAAGCATGTTTATTTTGTATTCGATGTTTCTAATTTATTACCTATGTTTTCTACGCATGATTTTCCATGGTTGACAACCAAACATGAACGGTAAGATAATGATAAGCCACCGTGTTTAGCTCATTTTTTTTATAAAAAAAAAAACTTGTGTTGCAATGTAAAGTTATATTCTTGGGAATCTACAAATAAAATGTGGATGAAACATGCGATGCGACCAAGAATTGATGCGATGCTAACAAGGAGAAAAAGGGAGAAAGAAAAGAAAATAGGGGGAGAGAAGGAAAATAAAAAAAAACATCTGCCAAATAGAATACCTGCGGGTTGCATAATTTGTGTTTTAATTTACATCATTTTTTGTTTATTAGCTGCTTGGACTTTCTGTTAATTTTGGATTCAAGGAAGAACTTTTTGCAACAATCAAAGCTCAAACCGTACAACGACGCCGACAAGGTTGATCAACTGCCGATTACGATTGGTGGAGACAACATAGGAGGCGATGCGATGATGATTACTTGAAGGCAACATGGTTGTGGTGTTTGTAGGGTTGGGTTTCGGTTTTGACAAGGAAGGACGGTTTTGAATGGAAAATTAACGGAGGCAATTAGTGGTGTTGGTGCAGCTGCTTGGTGCAGTTTCAACATGGATGGTGGCAGCAATAGTTGGTGGTTACTTACACTACCGGTTAATTTATCATTTTTTGTACGATAAAAATGTATATTGCATTAGACTCGTACAACGCTTGTCTAATTTGACAACCGTTGAACTGTAAAAGTGAATTACCACATGTTGCTAGTTTAATTTAGCATGTTTTTTTATAACAAGAGTGATATTTAATTTAGCATTTTTTTTAAACTGTAAAAATAAATATAGCATTATATTCATGTAATATTAGTTTAGATTAGCATTCTTTTTGTTCATTTTTTAAGGTGATTGTCAAGGGTGGCGGTCATGTCGGTTAGGGTTTTGGCGAGGTGTGATGTAGCATCCAAATCTGGTGACGATTAGGGTTTTATCATTTTAAAGTTGTGTTGGAGAAGTCAGCGTTGATAGAGGTGTTGATGATAGTGGAAGGGGATGGCGTCAAGTGAGGTGCGGAGGACAATGAGTTGCACTTGTGGTGGGACGATGACAACAGGTTGTTTGGAGTTGTCGAACGGGATTTGAAGGTGCAAGAGTTTAAACGAATTTGGGAACAAGTTTGTCATTGTGGTTAAATTCTGAAACTTATGGCTTAGATCTTACTTTTTCCCCTCACGTTTGGCCTTTTGGAAAATTTCTATCTATTCAATAACATGTTAGCATATGCATTCTAAAATTTGAGAAAATAATTCAGTAAGTTATTATCAAAATAATAATAATTATTACAGATTTTAGTAAACAAACAATTGAGATTCTTATCGTATGTTTTAGTCACAAATTTGTTGTTAAGTATTATTTTTTTAATTAGAAAATCGATACTTTGTTGATGCATTAAAAATTTATGTATTTCAATAATACGCCTCATCAAAACCTTACAACCTTCTAACCTAGATCGGTGTCTTGCAAAGAAAAAGAGTACATACCATGTACATATACGAACTTACAAAGAGGATTACAAATTAGTTGCTTTGACTCTAAAACAAGGAAAATTCACCAGTGCTAATAATAAAACAATTAATAAGAAAAATAAAAGAAAGGGATACATTAATAAAACAAAACAAAGCTAATAAAGGCACGTGAGCTTTCTAGAGTCTTCATTTAATGCTTCACACTATATGGTGCATTCACCCGACTTTCATTTCACTTATCTTTTCCATTCGTCGACTTAATTCGCAAGAGAAAATGGTGTTCTGCCAAAACTAGCAAAAACTATTTGTTAACAGTGCACTCCGATGCTTTTGGCTGAGTTACAAATTGTTTTCCTTTTAAAATCAGCATATCTACACGTCTACTTTGGTTTTCAACGTCGTCTTTGATGGTTAAATTTGATAACGAGGACATGAAGTCACGGTTGATTGCTCCTTCTATGCTACGTCCTTCAGATCCGATCATGGTTTCTCTGATAAGCTTCAAATTCTTATATAGTTCTGTTACGCTCAGGTATTTTCTCGAACACCTGCCATGCAACAGCCTGATGGGTCATTTCAACAAACACTTGTACATAACATACTCCCCAGAACATCTACCCTAGCTGCAAAGACCAAGGACCTTCCTGATGACTTAGAGATGATACAAGTACAAGACAATATGGATAAAGGCTGAAGACAACCTTGGGGAGCTAAATGGAAGAGTGTGCATGTTGTGCACATGCACAGTGTATTTGTGCACATCTGAAAATGTGTTTGTGAAATATAGTTTGATAATGAATTGTAATGAGCTGTCATAGGACTTGGTCAGTTGAATAATTCCTCGTTTGTCAGTATATATATGTGAAGAGGAAAATGAAGAATGATATGTATGAAATGATAAATAAAAATGAAATCAGTTTCTTTACCTATGTCTTCCCTTATTTCTTCATTTCTGTTTAATCTCTAACTTCATTCAGTTCTTGTGTTACTTCTTATTTGCTTTTCCATCTTCTTCTTTTAATTCAAACTTCATTCCTCCTCTGCTAATCCTCTGCACTGCTCTTCTTCCTGCACATCATCTTCCGGTTTACCTGTCACAACTTATAATATCATGACTAACACTAGATCTCAGATTGCTAGGAACAAAGATCCTCACAATTTGGTATCAGAGCCTGTTGGTGAGCAAGATTCAGACCCTCACCATGAAGAACCTTCAACAGTTGGCAACAATGAAGAACCTGAGACGTCTTCACTCGTTGGCTCGATTACTCTTGATCAACTGCCTCAATCAGATAGGTGGCATAATCAAGATCTTATCAACAACAGAAATACACTATCTCTTAAGAAATTGGAAAGGGTTACTCAAGAATTGTCTTCCACAACCACAACCTTGTCCAAGAACAGTCAAGAAGTCAATACTAAGCTGGACAAAATGCAAGAAATGATGAGTAAACTTTTTTCTGAGTTAAAGGATATCAAGAATCAACAGACACCAGATGTCAGATCTGATATCAACAGATCCAATTCTTTTCCACACAATACCAGATCCAATGTTTACATCCCTCCTAATCACAGATCACCAATTCTGCCCAGACCAGATAACATTACATTGGACAGAGACCAGCAACTACCTTGGAGAAACTCTGAACATCACAACAGAGACTCTCCAAAACTCAACATCAAAATAGAATTTCCTACATTCACTGGTGAGGACAGAGTTATTGATTGGTTGAGACAAGCTGAGCAATTCTTTGCTTACAACAACACTGATATACATGAATGGGTTCATATATGCTCTTTTCACCTCAAGAAAGAAGCTCTGCAGTGGTTTTACAGATACTCCCATCAGGTACTCGATTATGAAAACTGGTCTACATTTCACAAGGCTATTCAGGTACGATTTAAACCAAATGAATTAGAGAGGCCTTATGATACATTTTCTTCATTAAAACAAACAACTTCTGTTATGCAATATGTTAATCAATTTGAACAATTAGAAGGAATGATAGAACAAATCACTCCTACACATCTTTTACAAAATTTTTTGGGAGGTTTAAAAGAAGAAATTAAATTTGATGTTATTGCTGCCAACCCTCCTGATTTTGATTCAGCAGTTGTTCTTGCGAAAACTTATGAAACAAAGTGGTTAGCAGCAAATAAATTTTCTAAAACTACTTCTTTTAAAGTTAATTCATTCCCCAATACAAAATCATATCCCTCTAAGGCTTCTGGTCCAAATTATGCAGACAAACAGTCAAAATTAAAAAGTTTGACACCAGAAGAAATTTTAGATAAGAAAAGAAAAAATCTTTGCTTTGGATGCAATGAGAGATATCATTCTGGTCACAAATGTAAAACCAAACAAGTATACATTTTAGAAGGAATTATTAATTTAGATGATTCATCAGATCAAGATGATTCATCTGATAATTTGTTGGACCTGCATGAATCAGATAATCAAGATTCAGAAAATACACTACTGTCTATTTCTATAAATGCACTACTAGGAATTCCAACATTACATACTATTAAAATTAGAGGGAAAATCAATAATAAAACTGTTATTTTTCTTATTGACTCTGGTTCGACTCACAGTTTTATTGATAGCACATTAGCTCAGAAATTAAACTTGAAGAAAGATCTGACAAAAACTTATGAAGTACAGGTTGCCAATGGCCAAAAGCTTCAAGGTAATGAACTTTGCTCTCAAATTTTATTAACATGTCAAGGTTGTAAAATGCCTGTAGATCTGCTAGTTCTACCTATGGAAGGTTGTGATATTGTTTTGGGTACACAATGGATGAGAGAACTTGATGAAATTTGTTTTAATTTCAAAAAGCTTCAGGTTCGATTTTATTACAATGGCAAAGAATATAATTGGCAAGGTCTTACAAGTTCTGATATACAACATTTTAATGAAGATAAAATTTCTAAGGAATTAAACTCAGCACAGTTAAAATTCATGCTTCTTTCCTCATCCACTTCCCCACTGTCACACACAAATATTCACACGGATATTCAACAATTATTAGAAGAATTTCCCTCTGTCACTAGCTCACTAACTTCATTGCCACCAAAAAGGGACTGTGACCACAAAATACCACTTTTACATGGTTCAAAGCCAATTTGTTTAAAGCCATATAGACATTCACATCATATAAAAAATGAACTCGAAAAATTAATTAAGGAAATGCTAGACTCTGGTATTATCAGAAACAGTCACAGTGCTTTTGCAGCCCCTGTTGTAATGGTTAAAAAGAAAGATGGTTCTTGGCGATTTTGTATTGATTATAGAGGTTTAAACAAAATTACGATTAAAGATAGATTTCCCATTCCTCTTATAGATGATTTATTAGATGAACTTCATGGTTCAAAATATTTTACTAAGCTTGATCTCAAATCTGGCTATCACCAAATAAGAATGAATGAGAATGATGTGCATAAAACTGCTTTTAGGACACATGAAGGTCATTATGAATTTTTAGTAATGCCATTTGGATTGTCCAATGCACCATCAACATTTCAATCCCTTATGAACTCTATATTTAAATGTTTTTTGAGACAATTTATTTTGGTTTTCTTCGATGATATCTTAATCTACAGCACATGTTGGAATGATCATCTACAACATCTCAGAATTGCATTGCAACTGCTCAATGACAATCATCTAGTCATCAAGCTTTCAAAGTGCTCCTTTGCAGAAAATAGATTGAATTATTTGGGACATATCATTTCAGCTCAGGGAATTTCAGTGGATAAAGATAAAATTAAAGCAATTCTAGATTGGCCTCAACCACACAATATCAAGGCTTTACGTGGCTTTCTAGGACTTTCTGGGTATTACAGAAAATTTATCAAAGGGTATGGGATACTTGCAAAACCACTTACCACAATGTTGAAGAAAAATTCTTTCTTTTGGACAACTGAAGCTACTGAGGCATTTTATAAGCTAAAGTCTTGCCTTATCAATCCTCCTATATTAGCCATGCCTAATTTTAACAAGGAATTTGTTGTTGAATGCGATGCAAGTGGATCTGGTATAGGTGCAGTTTTACTACAAGACAATAAACCTCTAGCATATATTAGCCAAGCACTACAAGGGAAGAATCTACATTTATCAACTTACGAGAAAGAACTACTTGCTTTAATACATGCAACAAAGAAGTGGTCACAATACTTACTTGGAAGGAAGTTCATTGTTCGTACAGACCATCAGAGCTTACAGCACCTCCTATCTCAGAAACTTACTACAGGAATTCAAGGGAAATGGTTAGCAAAATTACATGGATATGAATATGAAGTTCAATACAAAAAGGGGAAAGAAAACATTGTGGCAGACAGTTTATCCAGAATATATGATGATTCCAGCCTCTTAGCAATATCAATTGTACAGCCTGATTGGGTAATTGAACTCAGAAATCAAATCAATAACACTCCATTCTTTCACATCAAGAAAGAAAATATTCTACAAGGGAAATTAGACTCCACAAAGTATCAAATAGTTGATGGTTTAATATTTTATAAAGGAAAAATTTTATTAGATCATTCTCAGTCAGATCTCATCAAAACAATTTTGTTTGAATTTCACTCTTCTCCACTTGGAGGACATTCGGGTGTCAAAAAGACATTGAAGAAAATACAAAAGGTCTTCTTTTGGAAACATATCAAAAAATCAGTGGAGCAATATATTACACAATGTGATACTTGCCAGAGAGCTAAAACAGAAAATATCTCGCCTCCTGGTCTACTGCAGCCATTGCCAATTCCAGAAAATGTTTGGTCTGATATATCGATGGATTTTATAACTCATTTACCAAAAAGTAACAATGCAACAGTTATTTTCGTGGTTGTTGACAGGCTATCAAAGTATGCTCATTTTTTCTCTCTTCACCATCCATACACTGCCAAGACAGTGGCCAAAACATTTTTTGACGGCATTTTCAAATTATATGGCATGCCAAAGACCATAATAAGTGACAGAGACTCTGTATTTCTTAGTTCATTCTGGCAAGAACTATTTCGATTACAGGGATGCACTCTTAATTTAAGTTCTTCTTACCACCCACAAACAGATGGCCAAACTGAAATAACAAATAAGGCATTGGAAACTTATCTGAGATGTTTTGTTTGCCATCAGCCTCATGAATGGAACAATTGGCTAACATTAGCAGAATTCTGGTTCAATACAACATGGAAGGAATCCACTCGAACGACACCATATGAAGCACTCTATGGACGACAGCCACCAACTCTCCTGTCTTATGTGCCAAACACTGCAAAAGTACAACAAGTAGAACAACATTTATTTTCCAGAGACATAACACTTCAATTTTTGAAAGACAGTTTAAAGCTTGCTCAGGAAAGGATGAAGAAATTTGCAGATCGAAAACGAACAGAGAGATATTATTCTGTGGGAGATTGGGTTTACTTAAAATTACAACCCTATAGGCAAGTTTCAGTGAGCACAACAAAAACAAACAAATTATCACCAAAATACTATGGTCCATTCAAAATTATTGAAAAAATAGGTTCGGTGGCTTACAAACTGGAATTACCAAACACAGCTCAAATCAATCCAGTTTTTCATATCTCCCAGCTAAAAAAGAAAATAGGCTCAACTATTGTTTTACAACAGGACTTACCTTCCTACACAGAGGAATTAGTAGAGGAGCCTGAATCTATTTTGGATAGAAGATTGGTCCCACGAAATAACAAACCTGTTGCTCAAGCCTTGGTTAAATGGAAAAATAAACCAGATTCTGATGCCACTTGGGAAGATTATTGGGATCTAATTCGAAAGTTTCCTACTATAGACCTTGAGACAAGGTCGATTTTTAAAGGGAGGGAGAACTGTTACGCTCAGGTATTTTCTCGAACACCTGCCATGCAACAGCCTGATGGGTCATTTCAACAAACACTTGTACATAACATACTCCCCAGAACATCTACCCTAGCTGCAAAGACCAAGGACCTTCCTGATGACTTAGAGATGATACAAGTACAAGACAATATGGATAAAGGCTGAAGACAACCTTGGGGAGCTAAATGGAAGAGTGTGCATGTTGTGCACATGCACAGTGTATTTGTGCACATCTGAAAATGTGTTTGTGAAATATAGTTTGATAATGAATTGTAATGAGCTGTCATAGGACTTGGTCAGTTGAATAATTCCTCGTTTGTCAGTATATATATGTGAAGAGGAAAATGAAGAATGATATGTATGAAATGATAAATAAAAATGAAATCAGTTTCTTTACCTATGTCTTCCCTTATTTCTTCATTTCTGTTTAATCTCTAACTTCATTCAGTTCTTGTGTTACTTCTTATTTGCTTTTCCATCTTCTTCTTTTAATTCAAACTTCATTCCTCCTCTGCTAATCCTCTGCACTGCTCTTCTTCCTGCACATCATCTTCCGGTTTACCTGTCACAACTTATAATATCATGACTAACACTAGATCTCAGATTGCTAGGAACAAAGATCCTCACAAGTTCACCCTGTTGACTACATTTTTGCTCAAAGAATTTTAACTTTTTTTATCATGATTTTGCAATCCCGAACTATGAAATCAAGTCTAATTTCACTTGGAAGAGTTTTGAGACAGTCTATTATATCATTCAACCTAAATATGCCATACCGTTGTTGCCATTGCTACATCAGTCAGATCAGTGTAAAAGTTTCTAGTTGCATGATTATTTGAGAGCGTTTCTAAAAATTCTTCGATTGTAATTGGGTTATTTGCTTGAAATTGGATAACTTGTCTGATTTGTTGCCATATAATTGTTGAGTATTCACATATGAAAAACAAATGGTCTACACTTTCATCATCTTTATTGCATAATTTTAAAGTAGTAGACGAATTAAAACCCTAATTCTTGGTCCGTCTAAGGTTTTAAGTCTATTTATGGAAGCCAAATATAGACACATTGATATTTTTGGTGTAATTGTAGAGTTTAAATATGGTGATAGCATGAATGTAAGTTGTCTTTTATTTTTGTACTATCCCAGGCAGATTTTAAGCTAAACTGCCAATCTTGACAAGGGTTACACCACCAATAATCACCTGTTTCATTGTTGTGTATGTTGATTTTCTCAAATTTTCTTATGACAGAGAGGGGTAAATTTGATGTGTTGAGACACCATTTTCCTTCAGAGATTAATGCAGATATCTTTGTTTACTCCTCCTATGCAACTCATTGATTGCCACCTAAAAATATTGATTAATGACTTTCCATTTGCTTTCATTGAGAGCACTCGGACCTAGGGACTATAAATGTGATTTGAAGAAGATGAAGAGGCTTGACACAAGATTTATTATTGGAGGAAGCCAGCAAGAACAAGGGGCAACCATGAAGTGTCCTCAAGATCAAACCCGCCTTCCATCCATGTAACTAGAGAGTAGATGAAGAGAATGATGAAGAAAATGCAAAATAGGATGTTGGCTTAACAACAGGAAATGCTGAATAGATTCTTCAGAAGGATGGAGCAACAAACAACAACCGGAATGACTAGAAACTAGAATCAAAGGCCGAAATGTGGAACTAGTGTACCTAAAAATGGAACGGAAGGAGTTAGAGCATTACGCTGAAGATTTCACAGCTCGATGCCAACCCACGTTTACAAGTCGATGCAGAGTCAAGGAGGCAGGTGACATGGTTGATGTTGACTTGGGATAGGATGGAGCATGTCTGGGGATGTTGAGCCATAGAATAAAGGTCGGAGTGGGAATGCACAATAGGAGTTAGTGCCAGAAGTTCCTCATTGCAAAGGGGGGCGGGATGAGGGTATAGATCGAAGACTTCCATTATATGACAATACATAATTGTAGAGATGATAAGATGGGTGCCGAGAAGTTAACCCCAAGAACAAAGCTTGGAGGATGTAAACAGGAATCTGTTTATTCCAAACATCTGGTACGCGAGGAATCCACATGCTTTCAAGCCACTGGCGCTAGAGATGTACGACCGAAGTTCAGATCTGACCATTCACTTGATTAGATATATCCGATGTATGGAGGTGTTGGGTGCTTATAAAGAAGTAATGGAATGATTTTCCCATTATATTTGATAGATTTGGCAGCGATGTGATTTAGACATCTAGAGAATGGGTCCATTAGCATGGGGTAAAGTTGGTAGACAGATTCATGAAGCAATTCAAAGTTCATATTGCACGACCAACGAACGCGATGACGCTTTCAAGCATGTGCAAAGGGTTGTAGAGACCCCACGAAGTGACTTGACTAGATTCAATGCGGCAGCCACTGCAGTCCATAAGCCAGATCCATCGATAGTTCCGATGGCCCAGTTTCAAGAGTTGCGACCAAGATTGATTTCAAGGTTGCTTTGGAGAGAGATCCACCAATGGATCTAGTGGAATTTTATTATCAAATGGAGAGATATTTGCATCGCGAGAATGCAGAAGCTGAAGATGCTGATGTGAATGCTGTAAGTGATGGAAGACCGTCCGAAATAGGATACGGAAAGGACAAATAAAAACAAAAGGTCGATGATGGCTTTGGAGGACCAAAACGACAAAGGAGGGAGCCAAAGTTCTCTTCCTACACTGAACCGATAGAGACCCCGAAGTATATTTATTTGGATACCAAGGGGCAGATTCCTTATAGAGAACCTGCGAGTGAATCCATAGATTGGAAGAAAAATTCCAGAAAAGAGTGCCTATTCCATGAGTTGGATGGGCATGATACAAACGAGTGCAGACATCCATGTGACTTAATAGAAGAACATGTTTGGAGTAACCGCTTGCAACAGTATATGAGGAATCAAACCACACTGGTACAACCGTAGCAACCACCATCTGTGGCAGATGTATCTAGATCTGGCCAGGGATCCAGGCCAAGGATGATTATCCCATGATTGGGATGAGTTGGGATCAAGTACGATCTTTCCACTTTTGTTTTCTTTGAATAACATTTGAAGGATTACTACTGGACCACATACATATGCATGGGATTCCAATCTGTCCTCGAACACACCCTGAGTTTGGGACCAAGAGTAATCCTTGATCAAATGGAACGCTTTGATGTTTGTTTGATATATCGATTTGGATGACAAATGGATGATGGATGGAAGTATAGACTTAAAAATCACTCAAAATGATGATCGACAGTGATAATACAGCGGAATACCATTGGTTATTCTTTCAAACTAAAATACTAAAATGATTGGATATCGAGCCCTCGTCGAAGAGTGAGCAGATGGACTTATACATGGTAGCAAATTCCCTTACCGAAGAATGAGTGGATGGGTGCGCTCGGATAGCAAACCCCCTCGTCGGAGAGAAAGTGGATGGGAGCCCTTAGATAACAAGCCCCTTCGTCGAAGAGTGAATGGATGGGTGTGCTTGGATAACAAGTCCCTTCGCCGTAGAGTGAATGGATGTGTGCCCTCAGATAGCGAGTCCCCTCATCAGAGAGTGAGTGGATGGACTCGCTCGGATATTAGGTTTGCTCGTCGAAGAGCGTATGTATTGAGCTTAATTTGAATATATGCGATCTAGAGAGATCAAGAATTGAAATGCATATCGATTACATGATCCGGAGAGAACAAAAATTAGATTGGATATATGATCCAGAGAGATCGGGAATTGACTCGGATATACGATCCAAAGAGATCAAATATTGAACCGAATATATGATTACATGATTCGGAGAGTTCAGAAGCTAAGTTGGATGTCAATAACATGATCCGGAGAGATCGAAACCTAAACTGGACATCGATTATGTGATCCGGAGAGATAAAAAATAATACATTGGGATTTGAACGCTACCTGACCTTAAAACAATTTGATAATGATTATTGGATTACATCTTTGCCTTGATTTTATCGGACTTACTTATAATGGGATACTAGGCGATACTGGACCATTTATAAGCGACAATCCAATCGGTGGTAATGAGCGCTGATAATTGCCAATGCCTGATCGCATGTTATATAATATATTAAATCTCGGATGAACACAGTACGATATTGATACTAATATATGACAACCGAATTCCAAGACGAACATGGAATAACATTGATTTTGATATGTGATAGTTAACTCCCAAGAGAACACGAGATGATTTTGACGTACAATATACAATATATGATATGATAATTTCAAGGAAACACGAAATGACTATGATTTCTAACTAACACTAATGCAAGGACTTGAGTCCTTATCTATGATGGATCTAGAACAACTTATGATTTACAGGTGAATCCAAAAGGATAAGATAATTCATCCTAATTGGTTCAGTAGATAGCCAGAGAGCTCGGAGGATGATAATTTTCCATCTTCGATATATTTTCTTAAGTAAAGAACACCTTTTATTCACAAGTCGTACTTGGGGGATGGGGAAAAGTGTTACTGGAAAATTTCCCACAGCCTCGGGACAGACTCAGATGATCAAACAGTTGAACTAGACTGAGAAGCGATGGAGAAATGGACCTAAGGACTTGGGAAACATCACACAAAGGCAAGGTGCAAGAGATAGCAAAAGATGGATCATACACCTCAACCCAACATTCTCAAGTTGGGTGCACAAGTCGGACCGAGTTGAGAACGGGTGATGACTTGAGAAAATTGATGAAAAGCACGTGAAAATTTGAAAGAATAGATATAAAACACATAAAAAGCATCATAAGGTAATGGAGTGGAGATTCATCAAAAAAGATAATTGAATGTGAAGACAGATTTCTCAACTTGGTGCTTCAAGTCGAACCCGAGTTATACCTGAGTCGAACCTAAGAAAAATGAAGGAAAACCTGAAGTAAGAGATGGCAAGACATGAAACAAGGTAACTTCATGGGAAACCAGAGTCAGACCCGAGTCAAACCTGAGCTCGACCCGAGTCAACTCAGTGATGACCTAAAATTCATAACTCGATGACGAGTTATTAATTCTTGGGTCAGGTCAATCATGGAACTTTTTGCGGATGACGTGGTGAACATGCTGGAGCATTTTCAAGAGCTTATTTTAGGTATTTTCGTCTATAAACAGGTGTAGAGAGCACTTCAAAAACGACTTTAACCTTTTCTTCTTTCTGAACTACTGATTACGACGAGTTGTGAATTACACTTTGTTGGATTCTTACCGAGCTGTAAGAACAACTTTGTGAAAACAATGGATAATTAATAGTACATGACTAAGTGGACATAGGCCATAGTATTTGCTGAACTACTATAAAAATTGTGTGCTCTTCTCTTGCTTTTATTCTCTCTTCTTTTGTAATTTTCATATTTGATAAGAAATTGGGTGTTTGTGCCATTTTTGGTCCAAACACTGTTGGTCCATGGATCAAACCAAAGCTCTGTACTTTTGCCATTAGTAATTTTTTTCAACTATTCTTTGATAGGAAGTTCTTGTTTTAAGTAGTGATTTCCAAGTGAATGATTCATTGTTATCCTATTTACTGATCCAGAAAATTTTGTTTGAACAATATCTTCTCTCATCCATAATGCCCATAAACTATCATGTTGCAAATATATCTTCATAATAATTTCATTGCCATTGCTTTTGATAAGTCATGCAAGTTTCTTAAACCCGTGCCTCCTTCATTCTTTTGTTTGCAAATTGTTTGTCAATTAACCTGATGTTGCTTGCCTTGCAATAGTAAATTAACGCATATGCTTTCAATTGAATTTATGATATTTGATGACATTTGGTAGATTTGTAGCCATAATGCTATAAATGAATAATGACAAATTTTTTAGTTCTAGCCTACCAGGAAGAGTTAAAAGTATATTGCTCCATCCACTTGGTTTTTTTCTTAATTTTTTCAATAAGAGTGTTGTAGTCAGCTCTCTTTAGTGAGGAGTTGCTAAATGGTATGCCTAGATATATTACTGGCAAACTTGCAATTCTAATCCCCAATTCATTTGAGATGTTGGTTTCTGAAGCCACTCCTTTGCTAAAAAAAGAGTTTGGATTTTTGCTCATTTATGTTTAACCCTACATGATCTTTTAAATTTTTCATGAATTTTTAAATTGAAACAACATTATTTATATTAGATTTTGTAAACACCAAGAGATCACCTGCTTATAGTAGATGGTTGACGATTGGGTTATTTCTATATATTGGGTTGAGATTTCCTTTTATATGTTCATTGTCAAACATGATAGAAAGATACACTATTGTTATGGCAAATGAATATGGAGATAAGGGACCACCCTGTCTTAAACCCATATTGTTATGCATGGAACGACATAACGAGCTATTGATTGAAATTGAAAAAGTAGGGTTGGAAATGCATTTGTATACCATGTGGAAGATTATATGTAGGAAACCCATTAGTGATATTATGCGGCATATGAATTCTCTACTTACATTGCCATATGCCTTTTATAAGTCAACTTTTAAGCATACATTGTTAAAACCTTTTCTATTAAATGTTTGAAACGTTTCGTAGGCTAGCAGAGATTTTTTAGAGATTACTCCACTTGGAATGTATGCATTTTGGTTATAGGATATTAACTCATTCATGTAGATCTAAATTATGTAGCATATGTTATTTGATATGATTTTATATATTACATTGCAATAAGAAATATGTCTAAAATTTGATATGGATTTGGGATTTTCCTCTTTTGGCACAAGAGCAATACAAGTATGATTAATTTCATTAACGAAATTATCAGTTATGGAAATACCTTTAATGGCTATAGTAAGCTCCTCTTTAATCATTTCCTAATGATATTTGAAGAATTTTGCATCAAAACTATCCGGTCTCGGGCTGCTATCATCATTAATCTAAAACAATGCATTTTGATTTTTTCTATGCTGATGTCTTCACTTAATTTATCTCTAGCTTGCTTATTTAGGATTTTTTCACACAATGTTATGGAATGTATTGGCGTGCCATCTATGTTGCATGTGTTTGTAAAGAATTCAATTTCTGTTATTCGAAGCTCCTTCTCATTGGTGATAATATTGCTATGATCATCAATGATTTGCTTTATTTCTTTTCTATTTTTGGAGGAAGGCATGTGTGCGTAAACTTATTTTGGACATTGATCTCCATCTTGTGACCACTTGATTCTAGACTTTTGCCGATTTTCTATAGCTTGATTATGCATTAGAATTTCAAGCTGAAGTATGCCATCTTTGTATTCTTGTACCACTGCTTCATTATTGGGGTCTTGAATAATTTTTAAATATATTGAGCTATTTTGTTCTCTAATGCCATCCAGTAGATTTTTGATGCTTATTCTTCCTTTGTTCCACTCCTTTAGTTCTTTCTTGACTGCTTTCAATTTCTATAAACAGTGGGTTACCTACAAATACAATAGTAGTATTCCATGCATGGTCTATGATGTTTTGATATCCATTTAGTTGTGTTCACACATTATTAAATATGAAGGGGACATTTTTTTCTTTCATTTTCCGTCTACTGTAGATTTATGAGCATTGGGGTATGATCGCTAGTAGAGTGATTTATTATAGTTGCATGAATTTTAGAACATATTGATAGGAATTCATAGTTTATGAAAGTTCTATTAATTTTACCGTGAGTTGCATAATTTCTCCCTCCTCTCCAAGTGTAACTATAGCCTATATAATTGGCTTCTTGTAATCCAATATTTAGCGTAGTATCATAAAAGCCATTTTATGCATTGTTTGCAATTTTGTATGGCCCTATTCGATCAGAGCTGTATAAAACACAGTTGAAATCATCTATAGGATACTTATGCTATTGCTTCTATCTTTGATATGATCACGTAACCTAACTCTTTAAGATTGTGTGTAAGCCATAAACACAAGTTAGCAATAAACTGATTTTTACTTTTGTTTTCACCTAATCACCTACAACAAAGCTAGCATTTCGGATCTTTGTATCCCACATTAAGATAATTGTAATTTTGTTTTCACCTAATTTTTGCAATATAATCCCAATCATGTTTGAAAGATTTCACAAACAAATTAGCCCATTGTGCATTAAATTTATGTTCAGTTAATACTGCAACTGTTATTTTATTAATATGTCGTATTACATCGTTTTTCTAGTTAGTATTCATCCCTCCTACGTTCCAAATAAGGAACGACATTAATTATTAATTGTAATAGTTCCCTTAGTCTCTGAGTTACTGGGGAGAACTCATGTTTGATCTTTTACTCTTCCTTGCTTTCATTTTTATTTAAGTAACAAGTTCCAATAATGCAGGATTATCAACTACATTCGTTGTGTAGTCAATTTGAATTCAAAAGGTATTTCTGTTGTCTCCTTGTATGTTTTTGTTAGGTATTTACTTTGTTTTGTGCGTTGCATTCACCATTCTGAGGTGTTTCAGTTTCAGTATGCTCCAAAATATGCTACTTCATGTAATATTATTTGTCATCTCACCATCACAGTTTTCACTTGTTGGATAATGTGGCATCTATTGGAACAAGGCCAGCCCATAGTGGAAGAAATGGTTAATTTAAAAAAAAAATCATTTTGGATTCTTATTGGGCTTATGTAGTCTAAATGTATATTGGATCCAATCTAATAAAATTTTACATAAAATCTCATTTTGTTTAAATTGCTAAATTGGAGATTTAAATGTAACTTAAATTTATAAATTTATAGGTATTATAATGAATGTATCAAATACATTCATTTATGTGAATATATAAATAGTGTTATATATGTAAAAGAAACATGTAAAAATGAATTTAGAGAAGGAAATCTTTTGTTTCCCTCTCTTACCCTATGCAGTTAATAAAGGGAAGATATGACAATATATGAAGAGAGAGAAACTTTACATTTCTCTCCCTCTTTTCAATAGTAATAATTAATATGTTAAATAATATTAATCGAGGGAATGTTTTTCTTTATTTATTTAAATCTAAATTAATTAAGTGTGAGATATGAAAAGTGTGAATATATCAACTATATTCATACTTTAATTGTATGACCAAACTGCTAAACATAAAGTAAGTAAGATTGATAGTTGACATTGGATATGAATAAACAAGAATAGATCTGGATGTAATCACATAAGGATCTAATACAGAAGAAGATGAAAAGTGGAATCATTGATTGATTCACTTTCCCTCTTTAGCAAATTTAATTAATACAACATTCATTTTACATGCAAGTGGTATTATGATACAATGATGTAAACATCAAATAGTAATTAATATGTATATGTAATTGCCTCACTTTTAGATTATTAAAAAAATTTAAAATCCGGCTTTGACATTTTGAAATACAAATGTTTAAATCTTATATGCATACGTGCACATATTGTTACCCGGCTACTTGGCCCGACTACAAAGCGACAGTTGCAGAAGTTATAGTTAGCACTAGACAAGATTCTGGCCAAGAGGAGACTGGGGATATAAGGGTTTGATGCAATCGATATGGTTCGGCATGAATGTGCAGCTCGGGAGGTATGGATCGGTATGTATGACTCGGTCAAAGGAGGATCGGCAGATATCGCTCGGTCAAGAATGAGAAAACGAGATGGCTCAATCTAGGCGTCCAAGGAGAGGTCGCTCGGCCAGGATCGTTCGGCCACCACCGTTCGGCCACCACCATTCGGTATGCCTGGCTCGGCACACAGAAGTCGCCTGCTATGGGCCGAAGTACCTTGTTCCTGGGCCTGTGATGGGAGTCCAGCTTATCTTCTTCTATAAATACATAGGCAGGGGTACAATTAAAAGGACCTTTTTTCGAAAACTCCGGGGAGACTCTGCCATTTCGAACATTCATCTAGTTTTGATCCAAACCTGTAATCAAGTCGTTAGTGTACGGATTGTATCTGTATTCAATAATTTGAAGAAGCAATAAAGATTATACTCAAAGTGGACGTAGGCAGTTACGCCGAACCACTATAATTCTGGTGTTCTCGTTTCTGCAGTTTCTGTTGCATATTTTCCTCCGTTTTAATTTTCTACCTTCATTAATCTCTCTACACAAATCTTTCCTTGGGTGTTAGTGACCAATTTTGGTGCTAACACATATATTTACACATACAACCAAACTTTCTGATTAAATTTTAAATTTGACAATTTACGTTTCATTCTAAATTAATAACTTAGATTGAACTTTTAATTTGGAAATGAAACAAGGGTTTGGAAATTTTACAAAACTATAAATTTAGAAAAGAGATATATATGATTTAAAATATACATAAAAGTTCACTCAAAATTTTAGATCAGAAACATTCATTCTTACATAAACAATATTCAAAATGATTGTATCTAATCATTAACCATGCTACATTAGAAATTAATTTTAAAATAAGAATTAAATTACAATTCATTTGTGATTATGTACGTTGATATTATAAAGTACAATTCACTAGAAATTAATTTTAAAATATTGTAATGTAAAAGATAACATATGTATATCTGAATGAAATAAACATAATAGAAATACTTTTAATTGAGAAATGGGTTATCAATTCTCATGTTACAAGGTAGTCAATTAATACATAAATGAATCACACAAATCCAAGCATATGAATATTGAGAATACGTAAATCAATTAATTAAAAATTTAGCTTGAGAAGTTGCCAACAAATCACACCTTGAATAATGAATGAAAGGCTCCTAGATTCCGTGAATCGATCTCCGAATTTTGCATGAATTAAGAGATGAGAACAACCTTTTGTTATCAATTAAATTTGATATTTTATTTTGGAATTTTAAGGTTTAGAATCCATGGAAATTTTGACTATATATAAGGGGAGAGAAAGAGAAATAATGGTTTTTAGAAAAGAATCAATACAGAAAGAAATAAAGGGAGATTTCTTTTAAAGGAATGATAGAAACCTTTCCTACTCATTCCTTAAAACCTTCTCCTTTTAATTCTTTTTTTAAATGTCAATACAATCCTCTCTTTCTCTTCTACATGCATGGATATCCATAGATGGTGCAACATGGGTCCTCAAAATGGTCAAAATCCCATCACCATTAATTCCATTTGAATCTAACTCAAATGTTCTATCGAGTGCTTACATATTCTCAGTTTATCATAACCAAAATATCATTTGGGTTAAAACCACTTCCTACAACTCAAAGCATTTACATACACATACTCAAAGGAGATCATAGGAAGATTTGCACTATTAGTCAAAATCTATGTTATTTGGAACATAAGATCGTAAGAGAAATACTATTATATTAGCCTATTCCTTCGGGCGAAGCGTGGGTTATTTGGTTAAAGAAAATACCAAAAGGGAGCTTCAGGATTGAACGTAGAACGGGAGGTCCAAACCAGTATAAAATATCTGGTGTGCTTGTTTTTAATTATTTACCTTATTCAATTATTATTCTCTGCTTAATATAGCTAGTAATATACACTCTCACACTTATATATATAAGTTGCATTACATAAAAAGATCCTATGGACTTTCATTTGGTATCAGAGCAAGGTCATTTTAATCTACTGTAACACGTAGTTTAAAAATCATTAATATAGCAAACACTTTTCAAGAAGGTCAATCAACTGCTCATCCTCCACTATTTACTGGTTCTAACTATGTTTACTGGTCAACCCGTATGAGAATTTTTATGGCAGCAAATGGGTTAGAAATATGGCTAGCAACTCAAAACAAATATGAAACACCTAACGTCGACATTAGCACTTGGACTGATGCACAAAAAGCAACGGCATCTAACAATACCAAAGCTGTGAATGTGTTATTTTTCTCACTTGTTCAATCAAATTAAGGAGTTTTAAGTTGGAAATGTTTCAAACAAGTGGTTGTGGTAGATTCAATCATAAAGGCTAAGTGCATTTCATTGAATAACACCATAATGGAAGCAGAATGCGAAAATTTATAAGAGAGCTAGGAGTGGTTTACACGACTATAAATCCAATAATTTATTGTGATCCCAATAATGCTGTATATATTGCAATACGAACTGACGGCTTGTTAAGAAATTAAGATATGTTCTCCATAATGAACATGTTATAAAAGAGCTTATCTGGAACTAGGAAGCGTAACGAAAAGTTGATACAAAATAATGATATTACAAATCAATTCAATAATGTTCATTCTTAGGTCTAGTTTAGGTAGACAAATTGAAAGTATGGGCCGAGGCACCATAATTGGCATCAAGTGCAAGAGGGAGATTGACAGAGGTAAGGGTGTGCTCTAAGGGCATTGTATAATTTATTACGTTGGTTAACTCTTATAAGAGAATCTCTTTTGACACACATATATATATATATACACACACATTAGACATATACAAGTAAAAAGTTCTTAAGAGAGGTATTTTATCAACTGCAATTATGAACGTGTTCGTAACCATGAGTATTGAATCAATACACACACACACATATTTATATGTATGTATAGTTAAAGCGTTTTGCAGTTTTATAACAGTGGAGGTGCAAAAAGTTATAGCAGGGATAAAGCAGGAATATATCGAAAATTAGCAAAGATTTTTATTGGAGATAAAATCAAATGTCCAAAGTCAATTTATTCTCATTCCCGCATCATTTGTGTAGAAAAGAGAAACATTGTTCACTCCTACATAATAAAACTAAAGAATATCATAATATGTGTAGTTCATACTTAGTGAGTAAAATAGAGCTCTAATTTATTTTAAGCACTTAGGACTTGAACTTAGACGTATACCATGATTTGTTGATTTGGTTTATAAGACCATATTATATTAAAGTTGCTAATGCGGGTGCTAAAAACCACTAATTTAACAGGCATAACAGAAAATAGCAGGGTTTAAGAAGATCTACTACTTAATAGCGTTAAATTGAAAAGGCGTAGCGGTCGAAGTGGGCTAAGAGCTTTAGCGGGGCATTAGTAAGGCTTTAGCTGGACTTTAAATGCATGTATAGATATATAAATAAATACTTACTCCTTAAATGTTCTTAGTCAAGATGGATCGAGAAAATGATATCAATAAATCTGTTGAGATGAGTGTATGTAACACTCTCCATACGATGGATGATGATTTACTCATTACAATTGGGGGCACTAAGGGGTTACATACTTATGGTCGTTTGAAACAATCACAGAATAACTCAACGAGAGTCTTCTATATGTTAGTATAAATTAGTCAAAATAAAATATCTCTGCATAATAACGTACAATAGTATTCTAACTTGTGAGTACTATTGATCTTAAGTATTTAAACTATACTTTGATTATCGTTAAGCACAAGGAATAGCGACCTTACCATGGCCATAATTGGTTACATGTTATACTATTTGAAGTGAAATACTACTCAAAAAAGAATTCATCTCCTTCGTTATAGAAGGTCGGTGCCACCGTAGTTAGTAAGTCAACTTAAATTCAAAATCTTCTGCAAAGTTAATTGGGCAATCAATAAATTTTATTAGATTTCCAAAGTCTTTAAAGTGGCCTATGCAATTAATAAGGATATTAATAGAGTTTATGAACTTAGACCAAACTCTAGATAGTTAAGTGATATAGTGATGATGGAAAGAATATGTGTACAAACTATCACTACAGGTGAGCTTATATCAGAATAAAAATATGATTGTCAAAATGATCTATAAGCATTGAACTTGACCCTATATTGTTCTTTAGCAAAGTCCATATAGTCGACATTTAAATTGTTTAAATATTGATTGTGGATCGAATTCACACCACAGAGCCAATACAACCGTGTTGTTAATTATTTTCCAACTAAATCAAGAATAAAATTAATCATAAATGTTACAAATTAATACAAATGTTGTATTAATATTTATAGATAATTTTAATTATTATTTCAGGCTTAAAATTGGACACAACGACGTATAAAAATTAAATGAAGGTTCTATCAATTTTGGAGTTAGAAATTAAATAATGATTCAAGAGGAGTCAAAAGAGTGTTTGATCATGCTTGGTCAATACATGGGGCTGGCATAGATAGGGATATTTAGGGCTTTTACCAAGTCTCAAATTTTAATGGATCTCATGGAGTGAAAGGTGCAAACCTTCAGCTATAAATCCTATAGCCTCCACTATATTAAGGGTTGATTTTTTGTCACCTCTCTCTACCATGGTCCCCCTAGTCCCTGCCTCAGAGAAGTCATATCTCTGACATTGCAACTAAAAAAGAAGGAGGTGATGGTGGTACTCCAAGAGGACAAACTGAACAAATAACGTATCGATTCTTAGTAATGCTAATTCAAGGTAATCTTTCCGATTTACATTTGTATTCATCTATATGTATTATTGATCATCATTACGTCTATAAATGTGTTTTTTATATTCGGCCATGTGTTTAAAAAACAATTTTTAGAACCGTTTAATGATTTTAAACTATTTTTTAATCATGTTAATGATAAAAAAATTTAAAATGTTTTTATTTCTAAAAAGGTCATTTTTATTAATATACATACATACATATATGATTTTCGTATGGAAATCTTAAAAAGAATAAAAAAATTATTTTAATATGTTTTATATTCGGCTAGTGGAACAGAAAATTTTGTTTTCAATTATTATTTTATATACTAACATTTTAAGGTTTAAGATTCAAAACATTGAATTATTCAAAACTATTCATTAGGCTAAATGAAAAAAGTTAAAATTTGATTCTTGTTTTCTGACTAAAAAAGCGCGCGCGCACACTCACAGATATATATATATATAATTTATTTTCAATAGGTATTTTAAGACCTAATCTTATTTAATAAATTCAAACTTGAATTTAAAATTTGAATTACAAAATCGACATCATATATCTGTATTATATATACCAGTACATTAGGCACGTCCGTTGGACGTGTGCAAAGAAAATTGAGAGAAATTAACTTTATTTTTAAATAATGGTCATATGTATAGATAGTAATAACATAAATAAATATGTAAGCTAACTTCTTTTTATTGTGAAATAGTATGAAAATATGCACAAACTTAATGTTACGTTTTTTGAAATCAATTTAGGTTGTGTATAAATTTTAAATGAGAAAGATATATCGTGTTGATTTATAATTTATACCTTTTCATAAGAATATTCATAAACTTGAAATGAAAGCATGAACAAAAGTTTTTTGATTTATTTCAAATTTTAAATTGTGGTTAAATTAGATATGTTAACAGGTGATGTTAATAATCACATAGCAAACTCCAATTTTATTAGAGCGGAATTTGGAATATCTCCACTTATGCAAAGAATTAGGCATCCTCCATCTTGATCGGTTCCAAGGATAATGCACAAATTATGTCTAAGTATCAGAGTTTGAACATCTTCGTCTAATTCAAACTTTATGATGCTACGTTTTGTATTGTTTTTTTATTTCCTTTAGGCTTAAGTATGCATTTATTATGCATCATGTAACTTTGTACACCAACGCATTGTAAGCAGTAGAAAATCATAGGAAAAAAATATTAAAGAGGTAACAAAATCCTGAATAATGTAACTCCTGATCTTGGATTAAAGAGGTATACTTCTAGTGGAAAACATCTGCAAGGGAATGTATTAATTTTTCATACAACATTATATATCAAAGTCTACTTAAGATTTATTATACTTGATATTCCAGCATAGAAATAAATAGAAAGAAAGAGTTTAAAATGAAAGGAAGAGTTTAAGTTAAAAAAACAAAAGGAACTCATCAATGATATTGTTAACAGAAGCGTGCACAGTAACACCTGTAGTAACTGCAATATATTTGATGTATTATCAAGTGTAAGGTTTATGTATAAAATGCCAATAAAAAAATAGAAAACAGATTCGTGTCTTTACTATTTGAGTAGGGTTTTCTCACCAATTTTTGTAATGTCATTTGCTTGATTATGCGGCCAGCTGTCATATGTTAGTAGTGCAAACAAAACACAGTCAAATATGATTATTTGCATATCACTAATTAGGTTTCACTTCAATAACCAAAGTAATCCAAATTTCAACAAAATCATTAATCCAATCTCTGATTCCTTCTCAATAAAAGTTACTAACAATTGGAGTAACCACGATTGGAAAACCATGCTTTTATTCAAAATATCAGTCATTAAACAAAATTATGAAACAACAGCCAAAATGATGAAAAATACAAACTTTAAACACCACCTGTGCTGCTTGAAACCAAAGATCTACATTGTCCACCCATTTTTGCACACCCGTGCCCCTTCAGCAATGTCCACAATTGCTGCTAATTCACTATCTGTTTACGTTGCAATTGGCGATGTTGTAGAATCTCTATAGCACAATAAGGCGGTATAGGGATAGTCCACCATTAGCATCAGCTTATGCATAAGAAGCCCAAAATTCTATCAAATATGAAGTAAAATTTGGGTAATACACAAATTGAAAGACCAAAAAGCATAAGAACGTGGATACATAAACGATTGACCAAAATATCTTTTAATAGAGTAGAAATTTAGAAGGTTACTTTAGTCATTTTAAAAGCTTCATTTGAGGGTATCCTCATTATATATAGATATATATATATACACACACACACACACATACTTAAACAACTAAACAGGTTTGGGTGCTCTATTGTGTACATGCGTGTATTCATATATATGTGCTGGTGTGCAAGGTTAAGTGAGCGAGTGTATTCCATGTATGCGTGCGTGTATAATTGGGGATGCATGTCTGTTTGTAACGACTACGTGTATGAGCCCAAGTGAATATATACACTCAATGAGTAAAAATTGAACTTACACGTTTAATTCATTAACCATACATGTAGATCATGGGTTAAAGATTGATAGTAAAATCAATACTACAGTCAAGGTATAGGTACCTACTTTTGTTTTTCTTTCTCAGTTTCCAAAACTTATAAAAATGAATCAAAATTCAAGATGTGCTGGCATTTTTATGATTTCGTACCCAAATCTTTGCATGCAAAGTTGCCTGGTTTTCATGTGCAATGGTCCCGCATGTTTATACGTTGATTTGATTTGGAAGGAACATTTTATAATGTCGGCTTAATATATGGATTCAGATTTCAGATCCGATTGAATAAATAAAACATTATATAATTTAATAATAATTTAATGCTTTGCAAGCTTTATTGAAATAAATTAGGCTATCATTATTTATTGCTTTTGTACACCAAGTATTCAACTTATTGATTGATTTGTCAGTAAGAATTTGTGATAATTGCTTTCACTTTTGCAGATTTGTCATAAAAACTAATTCATATGAAATTTACCAACCTTTAATATACCTGCAGCAAATATAAGCAAGGAAACCTGGCTATAAACCTTAGTGGAGTTAAGAAACTGTTCAAATTTATTCAATATAGAGCCGAGAAACTACTCAAATCAAGGATGTCAATTCGCATACAGATATATATATTAGTAGAAAATGAGTTAGTGCTATATAGTCCCCTTTATAGCTGAGAAACTCAAGCACAAATAAAGCGGATAAGGACTTACAACCTCACTTTCAATGCAAGTATAAACTGAATAAATGTGGAAATTGTAAATAAACAACCCTTGGTAAAAAAAAGATTTAATACTAAAGTAAAATGAAACGATGTTGATGAAACTATACCTCTTGCAAGAAACCTGCACAATCCCAGCCTTGGATTCAGACTCGTCCATCCAGGATATGAACACCCTCAGTTGTCCAAAGAGTCAATGAAATCATGTAGGAAGAAGTTGGTCGCCATCATGAAAATCTAGGAGTTTTCATCATGAACCATCAAGCATCATCCATGCTTGAAAATCTAGTTAGCAAGTATGAATTTGAACATAGATTTGATATTTATATAATTCATAAAGCCGAAAACAACAAAGTGTGGATGAAAATAAATTATCATGTAACGGAAAATCAAGATCCAAATTTGGAAAAAAGGGAAACAAAACTGAGAAATATTAATGCTTCACCTTTGATCGCCAATTTTGAGATCCAGATATTGCTTTTCCCAGTCACAACATTCTGCAATTCAATAGGGAGAAGATTCACAGTTCATAAAAATCAAGAAAAATGCAAACCAAGCCTAAATAAACAACACCGACCTTTCTCCTCCAGTTCTTCACTTTTTGAAGAAGCCCTCCATCTCAAATTTAATCGTGATGCTGTGAATAGTCTGTAAAAGAATAAAACAAAACATTACGATTTTAAACAGAGGCAAATTAAAATGAGTGAAAGTCTATTGGTAAGGTAGTATGGGAAATACAATCGCCATTGCTGAACCAAATGAGAAGAGGAATGTTGAGGAAAGAGGAGAATAGTGTGGAAATTAAAAGATTGAAGAATAGGAGTAGATCGAAGATTCACTAAAAAAATTATTCGAAAACAAAATAAAAAATGAAAATCGCCTACAGTTGGAAAGTTAAACGAAAGTGGTTTTAGGTAATGGAGGGTTGGGAATTGACCAAAGTATCCATGGATTGTTATATAATTCTATAAGGGTATCTTCGTAACTTCAAAAGCTTCAAATGTAGGTATTCCTATTATATATATAGATATATATATATATATAATTCTAAATATAAAAAATATATAAAAAAATTTGGAATTTTAGCGGGGTTGTCTAGTCCCCTACCAGTTTATTAAACAGAAGAAAGTAATAGAAGGATTACAACACCCCCCCATACACATAGACGTAAGACAAAACACGTAAGCAAACAAAAACACACGTACAAACATAAAAAAACACACATACAAACACCAATAAAACAAGAAGAAGAGACATCACAATCAGATGAAAGAAAGGAACATGTACGTTAGAACAGAACATTGAATTCGATCACCATGGATGGCAAGGATTGAGCACATTGTTAATTCTCAACATGTTGGTAGAGTGGCGAATAACAGAATGGAATAGTTGTTTCTCTGTTGTAGCTTTGAGAGTGGATACTCTCAGGTTTCTCTCATTTTGGATAGTCATGAGGGTCTTCCTGAGCATCAGTAGTAACGTTCTATTCTCTCTACTTTGCCATCTAGTTTCATAAATATCCAATGCCATCCGAGAGCAAAGGGACCAGTTCTAGTAACGTAACCACCATAGGTCAAAACCCTCTACCATAGATTCAAATTAAGGCAAGCACTGGTTTGTTGAAAGTTAGGTAGTAGGGAGAGGGATACCCAAGTACACTGAGTTTGGAGGCATATATTGAAGTGAGGAGGGCTGGGTAATGGCTTCAGTTTCAAGTTCATTAAGGCCTCATATTAGTATATGGGATTTGGATCGATTAATAGCTAGACCTGTACACTACTAAAACGGCTTCGTATAGCGGCAGGCGTTTGCGACGGCTAAAAAATGCGGCCGTCGCTAGCCGTCGCTAGCCGTCATATACAGGCTTCTTCCCGCGAGTAGAACTTTCATTCATTTCCCACCAAAATTCAACCCTCCTTCCCCCAATCCGCCGCCTCCCGTCACCGCAGCCGCCGCCCCGCCTTCCGCCGCCTCCAAATCACCCAAATTCGTCTAGGTATGCTTCTAATCTCTATTTTGAATGTAAATTTGATGTTTTTTAGGTTTAGTTTAAACCCTAATTAAATTAGGATTTGTTGTTAAATTAGGTATTAGTAGTGTTGTTAAATTAGGTATTAGTAGTGTTGTATGTTGATTTGATAGATTAATTAGTTTATTATCATGAAGTTAAATTAGGTATTAGATTAATTAGTTTATCATGAAGTTGAATAAATGGTTGATGTAGATAATTAGTGTTGGCGATTAACATGGTTAGTTGTGTTAGGTGAAAAATTAGTGTATATTAATGATTAACTTGGTTATTGATAAATTACATGAAAGCATTTCATAGTTTATAAAATTGATAAATTACAAATTTAAGTTGTTAAGTGAATTTAAATTGAAATTTTTTTATTTAATAATTAGATTTTTATTGTTTTCTAATTATCTATTTGATAATTAGATTTTGTTGTTTTCTAATTATCTTCATTGATAATTCTTCTATTTATCTTGTTGATTTAGCGACGGCCATTTTAATAATTTTAGCGATGGCTAGCGACGACTAGCGACGGCCAAAATGCAAAAGGTTGTATATATTGTACAAAAATAAAGTTTATACAAAAAATTAAAAAATGAATATGAGAACATTAAAAATTCTGCAAATATCTAATTTTTTTAAAAAAAAATAGGAAATGACTTTAAAAACAACTGATATTGTACTAAAATCGATTTTGTAAAGAAATTAAGAAATGAATATAACAACAACAAATATTCCGCTAAAATCTATGTCATAAAAAAATAAAGAAATGAATATTCTAAAATTGTTAATTGAATGTTGAACTAAAATTTAAATATACAAATTTATGAAATACAATTTAAATAGTTGAAACATTGTCAAAATTTGAAAAGTACAACAATATTTGATAAAATTTCAAGAAATTTTTTATCCCTTAGATTGACTTTGGCCCCGTCTGGCAAGTGTTGTATATGATCGTTATATGGATGTTCGTTTTGTAACGGAACGGACATTTATATTCATCTGATACAATATTTGTCGGATTTGTCCCTGTATTGGAGAAGTTACAAACACAATAAAGTAATTACATATTATAAATCATTTCATTTTAAACGGTTACAAAATTTTGACGGCACTTCCTTTACGTTCCCTGTGTACACGCATTTGTGTACGATATAGGGAACAGAAGGGAAGTGCTGCCGAAATTTTGTTGAACCGTTTAATCTGAAATGATTTATAAAATGTAATTACATTATTGTGTTTGTAATGGGAAGTAGGATGACTGACCATCGAAGTGAAAACCAAAATACCAAAAAATAAAAAAATAAAGTGAAGTTTTTATCACAGGGATACATTGTCCAAGGCTAAGAATTCAGGCAAAAAGCTAAACTGGATGGGTGACGGTGTATGGACTGATCTTCTTCGGCTTTGGGACACTCTGGCAGCAAAAGTAAGTAATATATGTTTGCTTTGTTATTTAAATCTAATATAAATCTCGCAAGATATATACGTGATAATTTATCTTAATTTGTAGGAATTATCTGCGCGGAACTGGGCTAACAGGAATAAAAATTCTGCATTGCACTGTGGTGGCTCCAAATCCTTCCAGGAGCATAAGAGAGAGCTGGTAATTACATTTATAAACTGTGTTTACATTTTATTAAAATATTTTATAATCAGATTAGCAATAATATTTATATATTTTCAGGCCGCGAGATACAACCGCGAGCCCACTATGGCCGAGTTATTCAAGGTGACACATGCCGTGGAGAGGACTGATGAAGAAGGCAATGTTTCGTACGAGTGGACGAATGACAAATCCCAATCCATAATGGTAAACTTATTTATTGTTAATAACAATATTTTGTCTTATTTTATTTTCAAAAACTTGAAATTCGGTTTTTATCGTGTAAAACAATTGTTTGTAATCGTAGGAGAGGTACGAAGCTGAGCGGGCTCGGGTAGCACAGTCCACTGGTCGGGAAGAGCTTACGCTAGAGGAGGCGAACAATATCTGGGATGCTATTACTGACCCGCCTTCTCGGACCAATGTGCGGTATAGCTATGGAAATCCGGAGGTAAATTTTGACATGTACTAATATATAAATTTACACATGCATATGAATAGTTAAATAATTTTAATAATATTATATATATATACTAATATATAAATAATTATGAACTATTTTACAGGCGATGAGATCGCAGAGTGCATACAGGAGGTCCCAGCAAGAAGAGGAGATTGCTCAGTTGAAGAAAACAGTGGATGAAATAAATGATTGGAGGAAGAGTTTCTTCGAGCAACAGTTGGATGAGCGGATTGCAGGTTATTTGCAACAGCATGGGAGGATGCCTAGAGAGGATGGCAGCGATGGTGAGGAGTAGGTATGCTTGTTTTCTCATCTTACAGTTTGGTATATACACATTTTGGTTGGTTTGGTGTATATATATTTCGGGATATTATGTACATATTTTGATGACTTGTAGTTGTGTTAACGATTTGTTTGTTTGGGTTAACGGTTTGTAGTTGTGGTTGGAAAACTATGTACATATTTTGGTTGGGAAACTATGTACATATTTTGATGACTTGTATTAGTTGACATGATATGTGTTGTTGTTGGGATTGTATATGATTTTGTTTGGTTTTGTAGGATTTTATATTGTTTGAATGTATAGTGATGTTATATGATGGATATATGATGGTTATAGTTGATGAATATAGTGTATAGTGGCTGTGATGATGGTATTTGATGGTTATTGTTTGAAGTGTATATGGGCTGTGCAAGTGCACAGAATTTTGTTTAGTATAGCGACGGCCATTTTGTTCAGATTAGCGACGGCTGGCGACGGCCAAAGTGCAAAAGGTTTGTGTCGCTTAGCGACGGCTAGTGACGCCAATTAGACGTTGGAAAATTTCCACGTGGCACATTTGCAGTCGCGAGCCGTCACTATTTAGGTGACGGAGCCGTCGCGATTCTATTGGGCGACGAGGTAAATAGCGACGGCATTTAGCGTTGGCTAGCGACGGCCGGCAACGGCTAAAAGCCGTCACTATCAGGTGCCGTTCTTGTAGTGGTAGCACATTTAAGGGTTTATAGGTTGTTCATGATAGAGGAGATGAAGCCATGATCAGGCTTGGTGAAGAGCACCAAGTCATCAACAAACATTAGATTAACAATCATGGCCGTTTTGCACTTTGGATGGAGTTTAACGGATTTATCAAAAAATCTTTGGAGGATCAATTGGTTATAAAATTCTGTAACAATGATGAAAAGATAAGACAAAATCGGGTTTCCCCGCCAAACTCCATGACTGGAGCTGAAAAAACCAATAGATTAACCATTGAAAATGATAGAGTATTTAGTGGTTGAGATGAAAGTATAAATCCAGACAATGTATGGCGTAGGAAATTTCATATGAATCAAAATAGCCACAATAGAGTTCCAATTCAAAGTGTCGAAAGCGTTTTGTATATCAAGTTTCATCATACATTTAGAGGAGATGTATAGATGTGTTTTGAGTTGTAATGGTTGATAAGTTCATGTGTACTAAGGATATTATTTGTGATGCTTCTTTTAGGGAGAAAGGCAGTTTGATTGGGTGAAATAATTCTCATAAGAATATTCTTCAATCTTGTTGCAAGAATTTTGGTGATAGTTTTATAAATAACAGTGCAACATAAGATGGGCCTATAGTAGTTAACATAATCATGAGATTCTGTCTTCGGGATAAGAGTAAGGAAGGTAGCAAAAAAATATTTGATTTAAAAAGTGTTGTATAGCCATGCAGAAAACTTCACTAATGATATGCCAGCAATTTTGGAAAAATGTGCATTAAAGCCATCTGGCCCACCTATGCTAGTGGTTTTAAGGCTAAAAATAGTACATTTAATTTCATCAATAGATACATGAGAGATTAAAGCCAGTTGTTCATCATAGGTAATTGTAGGCATGGGAGTGTTATGGATGAGAGAAAGGTTTAGGTCTTCATGTATAGGGGAGTTGAAACATTCGGTGAAATATTGTAGAAAGGAGTTTTGGACATTATGTTGTTCAGTATGGGTGTTACCATGCATATCAGTAATGGCACGTATAATATTTTTTTTATTCTTAATATTCAAGGATTTATGAAAGAAGGTAGTATTTCTATCACCAAGAAAAAAGAAATCATTACATATTTTTTGAATCACCGTGGTGTTTTCTTCGATTACAGCTTTGTTGTAATCTTCACTGATAGTGTGTTTAAGCATGGAGAGGTTTATATCATCTGGGTTTGATAGCATCTCCATTTGAACATGTTCAAGTTTTAATCTAATTAGATCATTTTTCTTGTTTCCCCTGCCATATGTGTTCTTTGCCAAAGTTCTAATAGCATGCTTAGTATTCTTTAGCCTTGTTTGAAGCCTATACATCAGATTGCCATATACCTGGATGTCCCAACCCTACAAAACAATTGTTTCAAAGTCTGGATTATTAGTCCAAATGTTAAAAAAAGCTAAAAGATGGGTATCTTTCATGGTTTCTCTCTCTCCAAGTGAGTATAAGAGGGGAATGGTTTGATATTCCTAGAGGAGGTATGAAGATAGTTAGAGTAGGCCATAGGTGAAGAGCTTCAATATTAAGGAAAGGGTGATCAATATGGCAAAAAGTTCTCTTTCCTTGTTTGCTTTTATTGTTCCAAGTGTATTGTAAGCGATAGAAAGGAGATTCAACGAGCGAGGAGAGGTGTAAGGTTTGGTTAAGAGGGGTGATGTCATTCAGAGATAGGGTGTTGCCACCATGTTTGTGATTAGCATTGCACATACTATCAACCAAGGAATGTTATTGGTAGAGAAGAGAGGAAGGGTGTCATGTAGGGTTTGTCTAGGAGTTTTTCGATTGAAGGCATATACAAAGGTTATATGAAAGGTGGTATTGGAAGGAGTGTAGTTACATAGGAGATGTATGTACTGTAGAGAAGCAGAGAGAAGTGTAACATTAAATATCGTGGGATTATATAGAGTGAGGATTCCGCTATATGGAGAATAGTGAAGATTGTCAACACTATTACATGTTGCATCAATATAAGAGGAAGCTTTTGCGGTGAGCTTTATGTTCAGTTTGGATTCAAGGATCGCAATCATTTCAAGAGAATGGGAGAGAACTAGATTTTTAATTTAATTTTGCTTGCTTTTCAAGTGTGCACCTCTAACGTTCTAAGATGCAATTTTGTGTATCATGATAAAAGGTATTTCTTTTTTTTTGCTAGAGACACTAAGCCTTATTTCTCTACCAGAGGTTTTGTTATCTTTGTCAACATTACTGAAGGTTTCCTTGAAGATGGAATCAAAGTGTAGTTCATTTCCATCATCAAATTTTGAGACTTCAAGGTAGTCAATCGTCTTCTTTTTCTGTTTGTTCTTCTTCTTTTTGCTTGTTTCAGGGTTCTAATCAACTTTGTTCATATTGGTGGATTCCAATAGGTTGGGAGAAGCTGTTGTGGTGGTCAAGGTTATATCTTCAACAAGGGATGTATCGGTCTGGGCAGTGACAAGGAAGTTAGGAAGAAGGTTAGGTTGGATACTATATTGTAAGAGAACTGAGGAGACATTGTTGGGGAGATGAATGTCTAGATATGGGGAGATAGAGTTGGATTGAGGAATATTTATTTGGTTAGGAGGGTGTGTAGGAGATATGAGGGAAGATGAATGAGCATGGAGGACTGATGTTACTTCAGGAATTTGCGTAAGGGTATGGAATGTATTGGTAGTGAATGGTTGGTATGCATTGGAAAGTGAATTGTGGTGGTTGGTGGTTGATTTAAAGAGGGGATTATGAGCAGCATTGAAAGAGGTATGTGTCGGCCGATTTAGTTGAGTCTTTAATGTGCATTCATGTGTGCATGTAGTGTTAGAGATACATGCACATTTATTCTTTCTTGGTTCCAATATGTCTTGTGTCTTTTGTATATGAGTTGTAAGGTGGTTGTGTGTTTGTCAGTAGCTCAAAACCACTGACCTGATTCAGGTTTTGGCTAAGGCATGGTCCAAGAATAGATGCAGCATATTCATCCAATGAGACATCATTTCTTCTGACATTCTTCACTTCAGATCGAAATTCATTCTTTTTGTACCATTGCATTTTTGTTTTTCCTTGTTTAACTTGCCATTGGTTCTGTTCCTTATTTAAGCTATCCGGAATTGCATTCTTATTGCTCATTTCATTTTTTCGCTTGCCAAGAAATGATTGTTTATCAAGTTTGGTTTGTTTGGGTTCTTTTTCACATTCAATAGTGTTATGGCCAAAACAGTTACATCTGGTGCATATCAATGGTTTCCAGTCATAGGAAACATGCATATTAACAAAATTATCTTTCTCTCCAATCTTTAAAACCTCTGGTAGCTCTTTGTCAGGCTTGATCTCTATTAGGCATTTGGCTTATTCAAAGCTGCTCATCTTCTCAATGGATTAATTCATGCAAATCAGCTTGCTTATGTGGCAAGCAAGCCAGTTTATTCCAACCAAGAACCATGTGATTAACGAAATATTATGGAAGGGAACCCAAATGGGAACTGATTTTACAATAGAGTGCATATTATAGTAGGAAGGTTGCCAAACAGTGACTATGAACATTTTCTCTCTAATGAACATAGGATCTAATTTGAGTATCATGTTTTAATCTTCCTCATCACTGAAATTAGAAAAGAAATATCAGGGATTGGATTTAACTTTAACTGTACCATTAAGCTTCCAAGCGCGGTTCACGTAATTGATAACAACATAGTATGTCAAGTTTCAATCTGGGAAGAAGCCCACCATGTGGTTTTCCCAGTACTGAATGCCAGCTTGTTTAACAATGTCAGGAAGAGAAAGAGGTGTATCTACATAGTTGAGTTCGAAGTTGGTAGGTAAGTATTTGCTCGCATTGCGAGGCAAAGTTTTGAAGAGTGAGGACCAAGAAGAGGTGTGAGCAGAGGAGGAAGAAGGCATGGAAGGAGGTGGAAGTATGTGTGGTAGTATTGTAGGAGGAGGTGGGTCTGGTGGTACAGATGGTATAAGTTCAGGGCTGACGTGAGTGTTGGCAGGGAAGGTAAGGTTTGAAGGGACAAAAAGGCTAAGGGTACGGGATGGTATGGTTTGGTCAGAGGGGAGAGAATCCATGAAAGATATTTTATTGAAAACGGAATACATATATATAATTATTTATATTGTATATATATATATATATGTATGTATGTATGTATTATTTATTTTATATCCTATATATTTATTGGCCAAATAAAAAATATATTTCTTGCTTCTTCACAATCTATAATAATTTATAGTTAATAATATTATATATATATATATATATATCACACTTGGACATCTTATTAACGGTAAGACAAAGCGGTTAATTTTTCCTATGAACCCTCGATTAGGTTATATGTATTTTATAGTGTATATAATGAATAGTCAAAGTCAGACTAGGGCCTTTGATGTTCGTATTATGAATATAAATATCATAACATAGTAAATATAAATTAGTAAATTATTTTTTAAATTAAATTATTAATAAATTTAGTTTAAACAATAACATCAGATAAATATTTTAATCAGATTGGTTAAATTAAAAATATCATGAATCACTTTTATTATTCAAAATACTAAATTTGATTTAGCACATACAAATATTTATTTACACATATAGAGAATAAAGTCTTGTATAAAAGGATTTTTTTAATTCACCATTTCAACACCGCTGCCAATGTATCTGATCCAACACAACCAACCTCTAGTTGAGTTGTACCTTACCTACGAGGATAAGGGCTTTTACCTTACTATAAGGATAATATTTTTTCTTTTGAATATACTCGAGAGAACCTGGTGGACCGGTAAACTCCCGAAGGGAATTTGTCTGTCTGCTTTAACTCATAACACCTACAAATGATGGGTTCTATTTTTTACGAGAAATGGATGCAACGCAGTGCTTGAACGTGAGTCTATTATCAGATCTAGGCATTATTTTTCCATTGCACCACACTTGCGGACAAGGATAATGGTTTTTATTCAAACACCCAACCCTTATTTGATTCGTACCTTGCCTATATAGGGATAAGGGTTTTTAACACTACTATTAAAAGTGTAAACTTTGGTTTAAGGTTTTCATTAGTCATGAACCATGAACTAAGAACCTTATTAACATGTATAAACCTTGTACTAGGAGTCGCCCTAGCATGGAGCGACCATGGGTTAAGGAATTTTTTGTTGTACCTTACCAACATGGATAAGTGTTTTTGACCCCACTAACGGAAGATTAAATCTTAGTTAATGACACTTGCTAGTCAAGATTAATGAACTAAGAGTATCTTGGCCAAGAATAAACCTTACTGTAATGATCGCCTTAGCATATAGTGAACCATGGACCAAGGATTTTTTTTTTGGCAAAGCCAGATAGCTTTATAGTGGGACATGCCACTGTATATAAATAAGGAAAATGTGTTCTGCACATGCACAGAACAGCTGTATATGGTTTTATAGTGGCCATACCACTTAAGCTACAATACAGGTGAGAAGCAAAAAGAACCTCTGCAACTAAACAAAAGACCTAAGGAACCATCGGCTCCTCCTCCTAGGAGGAGGAAGAATCACTTCCATCAGGACCTAACACATGTAAGTAATCCGAAAAAGAGACGCAATATCCATAACAAACTCATGGTAATCCTTGCAATAGACAAATTTCCTATCCCAACTATCATCAAGAAGTAGAGCTCTGTTCCTTGCACCTCGAGCACCTTCCACAGACAGAATAAGGCCATCACCATCAATAGAATAATGGAGATGCCTGGATTCACCATCATCATCACTAAAAAACATGTGGAAATCATGTCTAGCAGGGTCATATCTCATCTCAGACTTAACATGTATCCAAGCTTTCTTAAAAGAATCCCACTCTATAGATTCTTCAGGAGGAATATTAGGAACAACAACGGAAGGGAAAACTACAACATCAGGATCAGAAGGAGACACTAAAGGCTCAATAGGAGGGACGGTTGGAATTATATGGGGAGAAGGCATCGGAGGAGGAACAATGCGCTCTTTCGGGATCCACTTCATGGCCGGAGGCCTAGGAAGAGGGGGCTGAGAAGAGAGAAGACTAGCAGCAGGTGAAGTAGTGCAAGCTGGTGAGAGATGTCCAAATGACTGACAGAGCGTACATATGTCTGGTTTCCAACCATACTGAACCACAATCTCTGCTACATGATTCTCAGATACTCTCACTTTGATTGAATTTGGAAAAGGCTTATCCGGAGATATTTCAATCAAAGCTTTAGCATAAACTAGTTTTTCCCTAGAAACTGTGTTATCATCGAAACATTTCACTTTTTCAACAGAACTAGCTAGCCAGTTTAAACCTAGCATAGGTTGCAAAACAGAGGGGATATGGGAAAAATAGGTCCAAACAGGAATAGATAATACCTGCTCTCTGGCACAGTCAACAGACGGGCTCCAGGTAGTGACAATAAAAGGCTTGCCACTAATAAAAATGGGTTCCTTACTAAGGATACGGAGACGCTTATCAGGCCTAGAAAATTTGAAGAAAAACATGGAGTTGTCCATGTGGACAAGGAGACTACCCTTCGGCTGCCACGCTCTGTAGCAGTGATCTTTAACTATGGAATAAGGCGGGTTAGAATCAAGAAAGAAACCAACAAGATACTCCGACCAATAATCTACACCCGCTTGAATAACTTCAGAAGGAGGAATCATAACCACATCTATATTGACCATATCAAAAGAACGGGGCACAAATGCACCCGCGTTTCTTGGCAATGAAGTGAATAATGAGGACCACTTAGCTCCCTTATTTGGTTCATTAGAATCCTTTGTCACTGCTGATTTACTAGGAGAAACAGCACCAGTATCATTTATTACATTTGGCACATTTTGAAAGTTAATAGGGCATGGCTGTTGAACAGGGGAAACAACAGGAGATGAACCACATCGATTACCAACCAAATTCCCATTCAACAGAGGAGCTGGGTTAACACTAGCAGGCTTAACAGCTAAATTAGTAGCCAAACCACTCAAAATCAAATTATCATCCACTATCAAACTGTTACGATAAGCATGACAAAAATCTAACGATGTATCATTCCAACAGTTGATAGAATTGGCCTCATTTAGCATATTAGTTAAGGTGTGCTTACCATCCAACACCGGACGAAGGCCAGAAGCAGCAGGGATAGATTCAAAATCAAAAATAAGTCCACAAAGGGGATTAACAACAGAAGGACCCGATACAATAACGGAAGCTACAAAAGCACAAGCGGCCTCATCTTGCATAATTTCTGCACTTGATACCTGACCATAAGGAGCCTCGATAGGGGGGTTAGCAGATGCGAAGGAGGAGAGGACATCAATCTAGGCACGGGAGGGGACACGGCTCTGACTAGAGGGGAAGCAATGTAATGTCGGCCCGATCAAGTCAATGAAGCAGCATCGATTTCCAGATCTAAGACCGATTTAGGGTTGCGAAGTTTCTTCTTCTTCGGCATGAAGATGATGCGGCGAAGGAGAGAGAGACAGCAGCATGAGAGAAAGGAGAGGGAATCAGAAGACTGAGGAGGAAGAAACGCGAATAACTGAATCGGCGGTCGCCATTGTCTATGCTAATTATCGAGTATCGATAATTATTTCATATGTTTTAATTCTAAGAATTAGGACCAAGGAAATTTTTGCAAGTATGAAAGTTATCTTTTATTAAGAAATTTTGTATGTACGAAGATATCCATGTGCAAAACCTTTGTAGACATGAAAATTATATTTTACAAAAACCTAAAACTTTGTGAATAAAATTGAAAATTAACCTTTCATTTTATAAATGTTTTTATTAGACTAAGTGAAAGATAGACTCAACATGAGAGTGGGGGAGAAAGGATGAGAGAGAAGAGTGAGAGAAGGAATCAGATATACACATTCAGTTTTTGAAAATGCTTTCAACGACAAGGAGCTAGTTTTATTGGCTGAGGTTCATCGTTTTCCATTAAACCATATACTTTGTCAATTCTCCACTCTTGGTTATCCAAATACATTTTCCTGTATCATGGCCATTAACTATGCAATCACGGCAATACTTGCCTCCCTTGTAAACTCCAACATTTCCTAAACTTTTAGGATTAACATATTTTACATTGTGCTTAGTCGGTGTAAAGATCCATTCTCGAGGAAGTATATAAGTTGTCTAACTTTATACTTTGGAGCGATAAAATGAGGTTGTCTTTTGCTTTTATATTTCTAAGGTAAAGTTGATATATTAATCTCAAACTTACCTACGCCCCTTCTATTATTTTTCCCCAAGTTTTTAACAAGTTAATAGTTAGTTGGCACTAGATTAGCATTCTTTTTTTAACACATATGAGCTTGATATATATTATTTGCTATGTTTTGAGCACGCTCCCGATTAAACTTTTGTGCCTTGGATCATTATCAAATAATATATTCTTTGCTTGATGGTGGATTGTTGATTGTGCCATGTTAAAAGGATTTTCTCACTCTACTCTTTCCTTTTGATGAAATTTGCCCTATTAATTTTGAGAAGATGAATCTAATTCATTTGTTAAAGCGAAAGGTGGTTGGCTTCTCATGTGAGAAGGTTTATATTCCATTGAGTAGGCAAATAAGGTTGAACGAGAATTAGGAAAAATGACTGATTTAGGTTGATTTCCTCATCATTTTTGTTAAACACTTTTAACCCTTCTCATATCTCATGAAATATCGCCATTGGGTTTGAACTTGTCTTCTCTTTGTGACATTTTTGTTTCCACCAGTGATGGAAATGTCGAAATCCTTTGCCTTTCCATAGATCCTTATGTTGATGGGACCAAAACAATAATTAGAAGTGAGTATATACTATACACATTCTGAGTCAAAACACCAATGTTTAACATAAAATTTATAAACTCTTTTGTTGGATATTAAGTGTTAAATTTTAGCGACACTATATGGTGAATTGAAGAGGTCGAAAATAGCTTGATAACGGTAAAAAAACAGTGCACGAATCAGAGCTCGGATGCTCAAGTTATGGCAATTTGAAGATGCACAGGCTGAAAGTTGTGCCAGATGTTTGACAAGAATCCCCAGACGTCTTACAGCAGGTTTACTGCAGCTCGAAAATTACGACAGACATCTGACACGGTGCAATTTTGTTTTTCAGCCCAGAATTTGTGTATTTGCTTATATGGCTTCAAGGGGCAAATCGGGTATTTGTCAAGAAAGAATGGTTCACTATATAAGCTATTTTCATATTCAAAGAATAATAATCACTCCAGGGGTTTAATCAAGGGTTTTATCCTCCATTAATAGGGTTTAACAAAAACCTAGCTTTCTTCAATTCTCTTCTCCAAAAATCTATTCTATTTGAATATTGATCATTGTAATCAATCTCTTGTATTCTTCATATTGGTATTATTAAAGGCTCTCTCTCAAAGTGGACGTACACTAACATGACGTTAGTGGAACCACTATAAATAGGCGTGTGATTTATTTTATTGTTATTGCTTTGTTTCTCTATTGCTTGTTTGGTGATTGTGATTGACTTTGGATTGGATTGAGATTTGGATTGAGATATTAATTGGTTGTTTTTGCGCTTCTTACCATGATCTTGTTTTCTGTTGTGCTTTGGGGTTTTGATTTGAGTGATCTCAAGTTAGAATTCCCATAACATTTGGTATCAGAGTATTGGTGTTGGTAGGTAGTTGTGAAAATGCCAGAATCGGATAACACCTCAGGTGCTGGATTCTTTAGGATGTAAGATCACTATTGAGAATGATAGCTTGCAGGTTTCGAAGGGTGCGCTTGTGATGACGAAAGGTGCTAGAACTCGTGGTGTTTATCAGCTTCAAGGTGTGACTATATAAGGTGAAACTTGTGTTGGTGTTGATAGTTCTCATGGCTTGGATGCAACTAGGTTGTGGCATTCGAGGTTAGGTCATGTCTCGGAGAGGAGTTTGGATATTCTTCGGAAGAGGGGGATGATCGATGGAGAAAGTTTCAACAAGCTAGAGTTTTGTGAGGAATGTGTCATGAAGAAGCAAACTAAAGTATCATTCGGTGAGGAAAAACATGATTCAAGAGAGGTTCTTAGGTATGTTCACACGGATGTTTGGGGACCGACACCGGTGAGCTTCTTTAGAAGGAGCTCACTATTATATTTCTTTTATTGATGATTTTTCTCGGAAGGTATCGGTGTATGTAATGAAGGCCAAGTCGGAGGCATTTGCAAATTTCAAAGCATGGAAGGCACTTGTTGAGAATGAGAATGGTAAGTCTTTGAAGGTTCTAAGGACCGACAATGGCGGGGAGTATGTTTCTAGAGAGTTCTTGGAGTTTTGCAAGCATCATGGTATTTTGAGGCATTTTACTACAGCAGGAAATCCACAGTCGAATGGAGTTGTGGAGAGGATGAACCATACTCTACTTGAGAAAGCTCGATGCTTGAGATTGACATCAGGTTTGTCTAAAGGATTTTGGGCTGAAGCTTTGTCAATCACGGTGCATATTGTTAATCGAATTCTATGCTCGGTTATTGGTAACAAAATTCCAGAGGAAGTGTGGAAGGGAAAGAGCATTGACTTGAGTTATCTACGTGTGTTTGGTAATTCAGTTTATGTGCATGATTCGGGAAATGATAAGCTTCAACCTAGAGCTTTCAAATGGGTTTTACTTGGCTATACGGACGGTGTAAAAGGCTATCCGATTTGGAATCTGGAAATGAAGAAGGTTGTGAATTCTCGTCATCTTGCTTTTGATGAGTCGGCTTTGTTAAAGGAGAATGAGACTTCATCGGATATTCCGAGTTTGGTTCATGGTGAATCAAAGGAGAAGGAAGTTAGTCCCACGTTTTGTCCAAGGAGTAAAGTAGTTGGAGATTCTTGTGAGGAGGAAGCGATTAATGTTACATCACATAGTCTACATGGTTCCTCTAGTAGTGTTTGTGATGTACATGATTCTAGAGATGATTCGGTCTAAGGTAGAGCCAAAAGGAGTTTGGGTGATGGTATTGCTACTCGGGTAGGTCGACGTGCTATAAGGGCACCCAATAGATATGGAGATTGGAACTATCTTAGCTTTTGTGATAATTTGAACTATGCTCTTCATGTAGTCCAAGATGAGCAGATGGACCTTGATGACGTCATGGATTCGAGTGATAACTCAAAGTGGATTTGTGCCATAGAGGAAGAGATGAAATCGTTGATGAAGAATCAAACTTGGCATTTGGTTCCACTTTCTAAAGAAAACTGTGCTATTAGGTGCAAATGGATATACAAGGTGAAGGACGGTAGGAGATACAAAGCTAGGCTAGTGGCTAAGGGGTTTGCACAAAGAAAGTGAAAGGAGTATGATGAGATTTTCGCACCGATTGTGCGCCATACTTCAATCCGGATATTGCTTACTATAGTTGTTATTCACGATTTGGAGTTGGAGCAACTTGATGTGAAAACCACCTTCTTACATGGTGACTTGGATGAAGACATCTACATGGAGCAACCGGAAGGTTTTGTTGTAGATGGTAAGTCAAATTTGGTTTGCAAGTTAAAGAAATCACTATATGGTTTAAAGCAATCACCTAGAAAATGATACAAGAGATTTGATCATTTTATGCTTGAAAACGATTTTGGTAGAAGCATCAAGGATGCTTGTGTATATTTCAAGAGGTTGGAAAATGATTATTGGGTGTATTTACTCTTGTATGTGGACGACGTTCTCATTGTTTCTAAGGATAAGAATGAAATCAACAAGTTAAAATTGAGTCTAAAGTTGAAATTCAAAATGAAGGATCTTGGAGAAGCAAAGGGGATATTGGGCATGGAAATTGAAAGGGATCGAAAGCGTTTTGAGTTAAAATTGACTCAAAAGCAAGACATAAAGAAAGTGCTTTGCCAGTTTAGCATGGAGGATGCAAAGGCATCAAATACACTTTACCTTTGCATGTGAAGCTTTCGAGTAAGGAATCACATATCTTAGAGAAAAACAAGGCTTATATGGCAAAGGTGCCATATGCTAGTGCGATTGGAAGTTTGATGTATGCCATGGTATGTACGAGGCCCGATATTGCAAATTTCGTCGGGATGGTTAGTCAATATATGGCTAATTCGAGAAAAATTGCATTAGGAAGCTGTAAAGCTTATAATGAGATACCTTAGAGGTATATCATCCCATGGTCTTGTTTTTGACGGCAGTGAGAGGGTGAACTGCAAGTTGGTTAGTTATTATGATTCAGACTATGCTGGTGATAGAGATCGGAGAAAGTCGACTTTCGGATATGTCATCACACTTGGTGGTATGGCCATAAGTTGGAGATTGTGATTGCAGACCGTGGTTGCTTTATCCACTATGGAGGCGGAGTTGATAGTCGCGGCGGAGACGGCAAAGGAGACACTTTATTTGAGGCGATTGTTGTGTGACTTGGGATTTGAACGCGATAGTATCGATGTTCGATGTGATAGCCAAAGTGCTATTCACTTGGTGGAGAATTTGGCATTTAGCTCACGGACTAAGCATATTGAAGTGAGAGAGTCATTTTTAGTAGCCATGGATGAAGATAAGAAAGTATATCTTCGAAAAGCACACACAAAAGATAACGCAGCAGATATGCTCACCAAGGCATTGCCGGTTGGGAGGTTCGAATATTGCTCAAACTTGATTTGCTTGTCGAAGTGCTAGGTGCCACAGGGTGGCATGGTTAAGGGAGGAGCTTGGTTATAGTTAAGAAAGAGTATCGGTGAGAGAATGTGGTTCTATCTTCTTGGTGAGTACTAGTTTACACTCCTTAGTGCTTTTGTCTTTTGGTGAGATGGTTTTGGATTTGGGTGCTTTCAACACTTCGTTAGCGGGCGGGGGCTTTGCCTGAGCTCGTTGATGGAGTGCAATGGGTGGTGGCCTTGCCGGAGATCATTGGGAAAGCATTCAAGCATATTTGGTTGAAGGTAGAAGTGGTGATGGTTTGGTACCATCGGTTGTTGGTGATGGTATGGTGCCATTGGTTCATGGTGATGGATATTGTGTCGAGGTGGAGTGTTAAATTTTGGCAACACTATATGGTGAATTGAAGAGGTCGAATAGCTTGATAACAGTGAAAATGGTGCGCGAATCGGAGCTCGGATGCTTAAGTTATCGCAATTTGAAGATGCAGAGGCTGAAAGTTATGTCATATGTCTGACAGGAATCCTCGGACATCTGACAGCAGGTTTACTGCAACCTGAAAATTGCAACAGATGTCTGAGAGATGTGATAGACGTCTAAGAGGTGCAGTTTTGTTTTTCAGCCCAGAATGTGTATTTGCTTCTAGAGCTTCAAGGGGTAAATCAGGTATTTGTCAAAGAATGATGGTTCACTATATAAGCTATTTTCATATTCAAAGAATAATAATCACTCCAGGGATTTAATCAAGGGTTTTATCCTTCATTAATAGGGCTTAACAAAACCTAGCTTTCTTCAATTCTTTTCTCCACAAATCTATTCTATTTGAATATTGATCATTGTAATCAATCTTTTGTATTTTTCTCATTGATATTAATAAAGGCTCTCTCTCAAAGTGGATATCACTAAAATGACGTTAGTGGAACCACTATAAATCGGGGTGTGATTTATTTTATCGTTATTGCTTTGTTTCTCTGTTGCTTAATTGTTCGGTGATTGTGATTGGTTGTGGATTGGATTGAGATTTGGATTGAGATATTGATTGGTTGTTTTTGCACTTCTTACTACGATCTCGTTTTCGACTGTGCTTTGGGGTTTTAATTTGAGTGGTCATGAGTCGGAATTCCCATAACATTAAGAGCTTATTAGTTAAAGGAGATTTGAGTGTTACTTGTAACAAAGCAAAGGAAAAAAATGAAAAGTAAACATGAAAAGTAAAGGACACCAAAGTTAGAGTGGTTCTAAATTTATTTTGTCCACTTCCACCTTTTGAATTAATCTGTTTATGAGTACTCTTGTTCCAGCTCTTGAACTCTTAGAAGATGTCTAAGATTGGAAATGAGAGAAAAGGAAGAAGACAAAGAGAGAAAGATCATTTTTCATGAGGTATATTCATAGTAGTGGTGTTAATCGGGTGGACCGGACCAAGGGATGTTCATGTCATGTCCTTTAAAAGTTTATGAACGAACACGGACCGAACGAGGCGTTGGTTCGGACGTACGAGCCGAACAACGGACGACGATGTACGGACAAGAAATTCATCGGATAATTCGTACGAGTGAAATATCGTACAAATTTTCTTATCTTAATTCATGTCCTAAATGAAAAATGGACGAGCACGGACGACAGACAAATTTTGACTTCGAATCGAGCCGGACAACAGACTCTTGTACAAAATCAACACCCCTACATCATAGTAGTTAGTCATTCTTGAATGTTTCACATTTGTTTTTTTTCTAAATGATCATAAGACAATAATCACCTGGTTCGAATTTCCCTAGGCCTCATGGACCTCCTCAAATCCACCCATTCATTTCTATTTTTTTCTAATTTTTAATAAATCAAAAGTAAAAAAAATGAACGGTATAGATTTGTGTGGTCTATGAGTACTATGGAACATGAGACCAAGAGATTTGAACCCCGATTATAAATAACGAGCGTTACGACACGTGCTCCGCGCGTGATGAAAACATTTGAATTGTTTTTTTATAAATTGTATTTGTTTAATACGTTCAAAAGAAACTACAAATATTTAGTCATATTTTTATGTTGAATCAAACGTAGTTAATTTGAATTTTTATTTCTAAGTTGTAATATCTAATTTTTTATTTATATTATTAATTAATAAAAAACGAATTTGTAAAGTAGTTTATTTGTTAGACCATATTTTTAAGTGGTATTAAGACTTGGTAAATATTTGTAGAGGAAATTTTGAATTCGTAAAGAAAGCTTAATTGTCAGATCCTATTTATAAATGATGTTAGATTTTAATAATATATGTACGGAGGCATTTTTTGTATTTCATACTGACACTAAAAGAGTGACAGCAGCAAATATATTACAACCATTACTAAAGAAATACATATAAAGGGTAATTTTGGAACTTCGCGGTCGGATCAAAAGATTGCACTTCCAAGACAAGTATTAATAAAGATGTTTCATTTGATCATTGACCGGTGGCATCCATCCTAAGGTTCTGATCATTAATCGTCGGATATTTGACAAGTGAGTATCAAACGAATGAAAAGGGTTCATTCTTGATGAAGAAATGGTAATGCGGAACCCGATTGATATAATTTAGCTTCAACAATAAATATTCAAATTATATGTCTTACCAACAGGCGTTCATTTAACTTGCAGTGAGAACCTCATCATATAACTTGCGGTGATCGGTATTCATATAACATGCACTAGTATTGTACCTTTAACATGCGGTAACATATTGAATTTCAACTTGTTGTAGCTTAAATCAATAACATGTGCGACGATGGATAGCAATGGGGCGGGTACCCAGCTGTGACCAGGAACGTAACCAGAAATTTAGTTTGCGGTGGGCGGGCTATATATGATCAAACTTTAATTGGAAAAAAAAAATGTTTTCACCGAGCTACTTTAGCATAATTTAACTAATTCCATTAACATGGATGTCATTCAAATTGCATGCAACACCCATCCTCTTTTCTATTCATTGTTTTTAAATCGGGTCAACACGGTTCCATTTTGACGTAACGACGATGAATTACATCTTACATCTTACATCTTATCAAGGTTTTAAATCTCCCCGAGATCAGCCGAGATGAAAATCCGAGATATTAGCCAAAATCCGAGATTTGGCAACTTGGTTAGTTATAAGTCTTTTAAATATCGTCCGAGACAGCCGAGATATTTGCCCAGATATTGGTCAAAATCCGAGATTTGAAACCTTGCATCTTATATAATCGATACAATAACGCATCCATATAATCCGGCTTAATCCTGAATCATGTTTCACGTTGTTCTTATCTTTTTGAATTTTAGTAGGATTATACGCTTCATTTGTTGAACATCAGTTATTTAAATCCAAATTCAAAAGGAGTTGGAGAAAATAGTACACAAATAAGATGGAATGTAATATAGGATTTTGGGACGAAACTATATTTTTTTCTTCAATTTTGTGGGTAGGGCAGCTGCCCACCCCATCCTTCTACTAGTTACGTCCCTGGCTATGACGACTCTACAGCTATGTTCAGTTTAGCAAAAAACATTATAAGTAACGTCGTCTGCTAATCCGAAGAATACGGCTGGTTAAAGACGATCGAATGTGAATATATCTTTATACTAACACTGACACGTCTTATTTATCTTTTTGAGGATCTGAACTGAAATTTAGACGTGTACAATATTAATATAAAGTAATAAACACACCGATTTAAAAATATTAAGAACAATATATAATATAGATAAATCAAAATCAGAATCACAAATCACAACGGAATAATATACATCATCATATACATAATAGAATGTGAGTCTATAAAATATCAGTACTAGACTCACATGAATATACACTATATCCATTGGTCTTGTATCAGGTACAAAGTCACTACTATATTATATAGATGACATAAACTTATAACTATCAATATATACAAGTATGAAGTAAACTAAAATTATCAAAATAGTCTACTTCAATGCTAGTCCAAAATCCAAAGGTCAATGGGTCTCTGTACCTGTAAAGTCACGGTCTGACCCGAGTATTAAAATAATAAACGATCAGACTATATCTAAATAATAGGTGAGATACTAATATTATAAATAAGTAAATGACTTGGAATTAAATTGTTGTGTCCTGATCTGTTAATGATCAGAGTTGCGCAGCGGAAATAGATGGACTATTTTCGCTGAGCATATTAATTAATTTGTTCTGATATAAATGTTTGTTTGATTGAAATGTATGTAATTTACATCAATGTTTGTTTTTGTTTAAACTTAGTTTAAAGTGGAAATTACCAACTTTTAGTAAATACTTAAATTTACTTTTTGGTATGGGACGGTTAGCTAAATTCTTGTAATTAATGGAGCGATAGTAATTAACACTTAGAGTTGTATTATCTTAGGGTGTTTGGATTTCAGATTGGTAGATCCCCGCGATAAGATAACTCATTTTTCATCGATCCGAGAATAGACGGGTCTAGGGTCTAAACCCGATGATCCGCCCTTGTTTTGACCCGCCAAGACCCGCCCCATTGGGTTATCGGGGTGGGTAAACGCATGATCCGTTCTTAATAGCTTCGGGTCTAGGATCGAGTTGGGGCTTCGTCGATCCCCCACAACCCGACCCGTACTACTGAGATTTTATAATATCGCTTTATTACGATAACGACGATTTGTTAATCCTTTTATACATAAGCGGTTATAACATGAATTTTTTAATATTTCATTTAATAAGTTATATAATTTTTATGATAAGTTGCATTACTATTAATTATATAATAACGCATGCATATTTTTCTTGAACCATTATCATACATCTTATTTTTATTATCTTGCTTATCATTGTAAACACATTGATATTTATTTTATCAGACAATTTCTCTTACAAATAAAATAAATGAATATATGTGCATTAATACATAATTTTGAATAAATATGTAATGTTTCATCGGATCTTGAGGTGGAGTAAGTCTAGCCTGATCCATATAGGTTCCGGATACGGGACGAAAATTCAGACCTGCACCGGCTGTACAGGGTTTAAAAAATATGGGGCGGGTTTGGAGCATAAAATATCTGCCCAATCCGCCCCATTGCGACTCTTCTTTAATATCAGTTGGTAACCTTCTGGCCATAAGATGCGGCAAACTTCTCTGATATATGCAACAACTTAATACTAGGGGTTGTTATTCAAACTTGCGTTATGATAACTATATTTAAGCTATAACTTGTGGTGGACTCTCTGACATATAACTTGTGGTGGCATGATCTCTCAACAACATGCAATATGGCTATTAATCTATAACATGTGGTAATTTCCTTTAATTATATCGGGCGACAATTCTTAGTTATCAACATGCGGTGACTTCTATCCATAACTTGTGGTCACCTTACTCTTTCAACCTGTGAAAGTCTCTTGCTTTAACATGCGGTAACCCCTTTTATTTTAACGCGGTTGCCTCTTTACATTAATTTGCGGTAAGCACCAAAATTTGGAGTAAGAACATGCATATGATAGTACATAAAAGATTTAATTTACCTAAAACAAAATTTCGTCATATGTATTTTATTGAATTTAATCGATAGTTGTACGAATTAAATCAATATAGAAGATTGTGATATAATGGATCTTCACAAACATATTTATCCATGTCTTTTTATCAAGAAACTTCAATTCAAATATAAAATAAATACTAAATATATAAAACAGAATACGAGATGAAAATGCTATGTCGACTTCCAAGTAGAGCATATCTCAGACACTAATGTGAAAAAGTGGCTCATGTTGTCCTAAAGAAGTCAACAGGAAGATACTTTGTCCAGAATTATCATATGTTGATTATCGAAGATCTAACGTTGCGTTGTCATTTAAATAATAAGTCATATTTAGTTCATATTCAATTATAAGACGACGTTGGATTAGAGTTGAATATGTATTGCGATATCTTTGTGACATGCGCTTATTAATCTCAAAAGATCCGTCTCATTGCTCCCGAGTCCCGACTTGGAGTTTTGTACATGGATGTTCGTTTAGTCCTTACAAAATTGGTCACGAACAAGATACGTATTTATGTGTGCAACTGTTGCAATCTCATGCGATCAACGAAACACTTGCACTATACTATATAACAAAATTTTCTTCCATCGGCTTGTGTTCATTTCTTAATTCATTTTTAGTTTACTAATTTATTTCTAGTTCCGTGATTAATTTCCCAGTTCTTACACTTTGTTATTCCTCTTCTTTATCTGGCGTAAATCATGTCGAAGCATTATAACTTTGCATTTTCATTTCAGAAACTTTCGTTTATCGCTTCATCTCAACGGGGCAAAATAGCTGGTTGGTCAGTTTGAACTTTCGACATCGGTCCAAACAAGCAGATCAAATTTTGTCTTTGAACCTGCTCTTTTGTCTCTAGTTGCATGATTTTAGCCAGTGTTGTTGTATACATGTCCTTGGAGGTCTTGGATTGGACAGAGGTGCGATGAAATTAAAGTTATATTTTGCTTGGAGTTCTTGTTACTAGTTATATATCATAATTACATTTTTCGTGTTTTCTTTTTCCATCGTCATCATTTAGACATCATTTCGATTCTAGAACATAACAATAATTTTTTATTGAAAATTTGGTTTCATCCCTAATTTTCAAATTTGGTACTTGCAAAACTCCTAAAATATGTTTTAAATTAAATTCCTATTTTTTATGTTTGTAAAAAAAGATATATTTTTCTAAATTAAATCTGAAAATCAATCGTATGTTTCTATATCTAAACAATATTTTTTATTTTCTTATTTTTTTTGAAAAAAAAATTCAAATATTTACGTAGAACCCTACAAAGAATTTTCAAAAATTTACTTCAAAACGTAAAAATAAAAAGATAAACAAAATTTAAACCTCTACAAATATTTGCATAGTTTTCCCATATACTTTGAAACGTAAAAATAAAAAGATAAACAAAATTTAAACCTGTTTTTAAGATGGAACGGTTGTGTATTTTGAATCTTAAATATGGTGTTTTTTTGAAAGTTCCCCCTTTTTTAAACCACTATGACAAGTTTGAATCTTTGTATATGTAAAACCAAACCCATACATGATCAGCCAGAACACATGTCACCACTAAAACCGTAACCACCTTTTGATTTAAGTACTTTCTTTGTTTTTATCAAATTTACTAGTAATAATTGGCATAAATGCCGTCTTTCATAATTCAATAAAACTAGAGACAACATTATTGACACACATATACAGCACAGCAGCATTATCAGTACACGGATTCTTTTACACCCTTGTGAGCTTAGTTCACTAATCATCACTTAAAAGTGGAATAACGTGAAAAGACGAAGGAAAATGATAATACACAAACCATAGAACACCAAGTAATGTAAGCTCGTTTGCTACTGCAGTTAAAAACCATGACACCCCAAACGACAGTCTCATTTGTTAAAAGTAAGTTATTTTGCATGTACAAAGAACATAAAAAGAAAAAGAAAAGATAGTAGTCTACTTCCAATGGTGGATAAAAACCGGATATCTACTACAAGCAATAGCCCTAAACCTTGTTCCCCCTCTTCTGTACATCAGAGTATAGCTGCAATTCTTCATGAACAGCTTTCCATTGTCAATCTGCACAATTCAAACAACTCCTACGTCACTGACCAAATATAAAAATGTTATAAACGTGGTTGTACAAAACAAATCAGTTTACGATATAGTTTAAAACAAGTTAAGTTACTTGTTAGTAGATAACTTTCTCCTTTTGTAAACATGCTTGAACGATTCCACCATCCCACCAATTATGATAGGAGCCTTTGGAGAATCAGTCAATAACTTCAAATTTTGAACCATTGGAGCCTTTAACTGCAAAGAAAGCACAACGTGCACAATTAAAATTATACTTACGAATATGATGGAAAATGCTACGAATGAAAGAAAAAGAAAAACCGCACAAGTGAGGAACATACCGCAATGATTAGAGAATGATTAGCTGTATCTTCGTTCTGCTTGCTGTCACTATTTTATAAACTCACGTTAATTAATACAAGAAAACAATGTGTGTGCGCGCGCACATGTAGACTTTCCAAACAATGATACAGTAATCAACTTTGGTATGTATATACGGAACAAACAGTGTCCATCTCTCGTATAGAAACTGGGGCAACAAATGGAAATATACCATGACCATGTGTTGTGTAAGACAGTGTCTTCAAGGAATCTACTATTTTTTTCTTCAAGTTTTAGATACCATGAACCATCATTAACTTAATCAGAAGTATCAAGAACTTGGATATTCGGTGTAACTAAAGCACAAATGAACAATGTGATTATAACTTATAAGAACAAGACTCGTATTTGTTCTTGTACCACATGTAAAAATAAACTTTTGTCTGAGCACAAATTTGATCCACATACTGACAACTAATTTTATAAAAAATTAAATAAAAAAAAGATTCAAGGAAACATACTGTTTTATATGTGGGTTGATACTAGTGCTGGTGGGCGAGTTCTCAATTTCAGCCTGACTTTGATCCAATGCATCTAAATGAGTATGGGTACCAAACAGTGATGCCTTCATAGGCTCAGCTTCTCTCACATCACTACGAATTTCAGAATTCACACTTTGAGTTCCATTGGCAATTATAATTATTAATAACAAAAAGACGATTAACGGAAACATACTGTTTTTCATGTGGGATGATGCAAGTACATGTGGGTGAATTCTCAATTTCGGCCTGATTTCGATCCGAAGTATGTAAATGATCACAGGTAGCAAACGGAGATGCCTTCTTCATAGGCTCAGCTTCTTTCAAAACATCACTACGAATTTCAAAATTCACTCTTTCAGTTCAACTGTCAATCATACCTGTCAATAAAAAATGATTAAAGGAAACATACCGTTTTCTATGAGGGATGGTGCAAGTACTGGTGGGTGAATCCTCAATTTCAGTTCGACTTTGATCTACCGTATCTAAATGAATACGGGTAGCAAATAGTGATGCCTTCTTCATAAGCTCAGCTTCTTTCACAACATCACTACGAATTTCACAATTCACTCTTTGAGTTCTACTGTCAATTATACTTGTAAACAAATAAATAATTAAATGATTTAAGGAAACATACCCATTTTTATGAGGGATGGTGCAAGTACTGGTGGATGAATTCTCAATTTCAGCCTGACTTTGATCTAACGTGTCTAAATGAACACGGTTAGCAAGCAGTGATGCCTTCATAGGTTCAGCTTCTTTCGGAACATCATTACGAATTTCAGAATTCACTCTTTGAATTCTGCTGCCAATTACACTTATCATCTCTTTGCCGCCTCCTGTGAATTCAATCACAACAATGGAAAATACATTCGTCAATACATCAATGTTTATCATCAAATACATAAGATTTAACCATCATGAATTGTCCGATTCAACTCTTCACTGTCATCATAATGTTTTATGCCGGTGTGTTTACTGTTGTAATCAGTGTCTTATAGGAGTACATTTTTGTACACACTACTACACTAGTGCTAGAATAACATCATCTATGCTTGGTCAGTACAAGACAACACATGGAGTCCATAAAAAAATTCAATGGTGGAACCCAGTACACGAGGCTCCCGCACGATAGCGGACTCTGGAGAGGTCGATAATGTACGCAGCCTTTCCCTCGCATTGCGAAGAGGCTGTTTCTGGCCATAAAAAAAATTCAATAAAAAAAATCAATCAAAGATGATGTTATCTTAACACAAATGTGTACAAAACTGTACATGTCCTATCCTTATAAATATGAATTTTGAGGATCTAAGAGCAAGAGAGGAGTTAACCGCAAAATCAAGATGAAGTAATTTAATTATGATAATGAGTAATACGATAATTCAGTACAAGGATTATAAGTCTCCATCTTTACACTTCTCCCCAATTTGTCAAAGTTGAACTAAATTATCCCTACCTACTTTTCAGATACTTATTAAACCAAGGGTAAACTTGGTCAAATCTTGGCAAACTGAGAGAAGTGTAAAGTATAGGGGTGTAGACTCAATTTACTCATCAATAAAATCAAATGGTACTATGTACAGCTGCTATATGATGCCTTGTAAGAATCAATCTTTGTTCTGATAAGAAAATATCTACCATTCGGTTCAACATGAACTTCAGGTGCCCTACTCAGAACTTTCCAGCATAGTTTTGTGTCCTGGAAATTGACAATTGTATGCTCCAAAAAGTTCAATCGGTCAGAACAACACATTGTCTTAAATCCAAATGAAGCCCACGTTTCTAGAAGCAGAGGAACTGCAGGCAATATAAAATTTTTGACCCCCAACTCCAGAAGCAACTGTATGAATATTGAGTGTCAGCAGCTGATTATCAAATTGCCACCATGCATAGACAAATTTATTTATTTTCCATTTAAATTATATTGCAAATGATTTACAGAAGAACAAAAAGAAATAGCAAATTGCGGGATACAAATTTGATTTTATGGTATTGTACATGACTACAAGAAGAATGCTTATTCACATATGACATGAACAACCTCAAGCTTTTAAAGAATATGTAGTAATCCTGGAATAAATAATAGCATTTTCACTGATTTGATGACACTCACAAGGCAATCCTAACATTATTTTTAGTTTGACTGGGGTAAATAAAAGTTTGTGTTCCGGCATGGCTATAAATAAAGATGGAAATTGTTGGTGATCAGATGTACAGACCTTCTCCAGTTGACTTATAAGAAGGCGACACATCCCTTGTCGACGATATTTGACACAAGTACCAATAAAAGGCATTTCTGCTACTTTTTCTCCATGTACCCTAATGAAAATTAATAAATTACATCTCAAGAATTTTGGACTAAATATTCAAACATGCAAATGAAAGTTACAACTAATCCATACCTGAATGCAGCTACAGACACTAGCTCATCTCCCTTTTCAAGAAGCATCGTGTAAAAACCATAAAGGTTTAGCCTTCTTAACTCTGACCTACAAAAGAGTAGATAGGATGAAATGATTAATTAGCATAATTAATCAGCGAAAGTAGATGTGCTGGGTATTACAGAATTGTGCATTGAATGAGCAGGACTCAAAAATATCCACAAAAAAGAAATAAGAAAAAGATATCGTAAAACTCCAAATAAGATAAGAATGAAAAATCAGTCAAGAAAGTTACAGAAATAATTTCAGGAATTGAAGTCAACATGTAAAAATTGAGTTTAAAGGGCTGATTGTATGATAGTCCCCCCTGAAATTTGTTGCTCATAACACTGAAAAAAACTTAATACAATTATTAGCCAGAATGCATCTGTTCTACCATCTTTACTTGATCTGGGTTATTTAAAGGAAAATAAAATTATTCTGTAACGATTTTGTATCAATAAAATATGAGCACAAACTGTTGAAAGTTGTTCAAATTAATTTATGTTTTGAAGGATGGATGCACAATTAGGCTTAGCGATGACGCACACGCACACGCAAGGGCGCGCGCGCGCCGCGCACACACACACGCACATGCGCGCACACACACATATATGAGAGAGAGGATAAGGATATACTATACCCCTTGCGCTACACCTCCATGTATTTAGAGGTACATTTCAAAATGAAGTTTGTAGATAGGTTCTTGTAACATTCAAAATCGGCTTTACAAATAAATTGTTTGATTAAACCATCCTAACATTTACAAAAAAATGATTTTGAATTGATGGTTAAATTCAACAGCTGGAACTGATTAACATTCTGAATATACTGAATTTTTTTTTTTTTTTTTTGAAATGATCTCAACTTTGGTGAAGAAGATGATCTTGCACGGTACAAAAACATATCTACAAAATTTGGTTTCACTTTGAATTATAAAAGTTTAAAAATATTGAGGTGTAGCATTAAGGGTGCAGTATAAGGGTGTAACGGATCACTACCCATATACATACTTATATATGTATATATATATAGTGCTATGAGCATCGAATTTGAGGAGGTTTGGTGCAACTAACCTAATATTATATTATTGGATGAGGAGAAAGGTCGTACTCTCTATTGAACAAAAGATCTGCAACAAAATCACTCTGAGTACGAGGTTCCATAATGTCGACAAAGCATTCATGCATTACATTAAGAGCAACACAGAGCTTGCTTTCATGTTCAATCAAGGTTTCAGCATCAAATTGCAAATTGTCAACACCATTTTCACTGCGTGATCTCAAAATTGTACATGACAGACCTTGTACGCTTGTTGGTTTGGATACACCAAGCAGTCGGCGTAAATGATGAAATATCTGCAAAATAGCCAATACAAAATTCACTCAATACATAGTAGACATAGCGTATGACAAAAGGAAGACAAAATCAACCTCTGAACACTCGTTACTGCAAAACCAATTTCCAACAGGACAACCACTTAAGCTTTTATCACCTTTTTTCCTTATGCACCCAGCATGATCTGCAGATCATGGAAAAGCAATTGTAAAACATTTCCACAAATAATGTCATTTAAAAACAAAAACTAATGATATACATACGAAAGTTTCTAGTAGTCTTACATTCACGTTCACACTGATCACAGTACAGCATTGTATTCCCAGTAAACTCTTCTGTGTTACAATTGAATTCGCTTGTGCCGCATATGCCACATCGACATGCTGGGCAGAACCATTTTCCATCTGGCACAGTCTAGAAGCAAAATAAAACCATTAGTATAAATTTGGCAAGACAGTTTAGCACAATCAATGCAAGACATTCGCAGTTGCTTGTGTACTAATACTAGGATTACAATAAACTTATGAAATAATCACTCAGACCTTGTTTGCTTGGGTTTATAGCTATTTGACAAGCTACGGAAGTCTATTAAAGAACACACCCCTTGGTTTATCATCTTTAACTGAAACTGTTTATTTCTTTTTACCTATTTTTTCCCTTTCTTATGGTTTTAGCTGCCAAGTTTGTGGAAGAGAAATTCCAAAAATAAGAGAAAACATTATGCTTGCTAAACATTAACAATGTCCCCAGCACGGAGACAAATCATAAGGTAAACAGAACACTTCATCATGCATGCATGGTTCTCAAAATTAGTAGCAGTAACTAGCTATAAATAGAAACATAAAGACTATGTAAGTTTGGGAATTTGGGTTATAAGATAATGTTATTTATTACAGCATAGGGTTTCACAAAATTTATGCAGTAAGATACACCTCCAATTACCTCTAAACCCAAGCAACTGAGATGAAAAGACGAAGGGCAGTAATCACATAGCACTAATTCACCGACATCATGACAAACGGAGCAGATGCTATCACTTTGATATTTAGAATAATCACACTTCATCCGGATGCGTTTAAAATCTTTCGGTGTTTTACACTTTATCATCTCTCTTTGGCATTGCAATAATGACCGTCCGTCTTCTAAAAATATGTTTGCAGCAGCTCTTCGATATGTGCTTCCAGCATGAACCTCAAAATTGCTAAGATTAAAAACACGACGACAACATGTGCATTTTATCCCATCTCGTGTAATCTGCCCTGTTTTCAAAATTTTCCTATCTCTTTTACGTATGAAATAAACTTTTTGCATTGACCGTATCAAATTGCTGTCTATCAGCGAAGACAGTAATGTCCTGGGAACACCTTGACCCGAAGAATTTTTCCTTCTGCTGGGAATCACTTTTCTTCCTGTAATATTTCTCTCTTTCCTATTTTCCCTATAGTTGGGTAAAGCAGGAACAATACATTTTCCATTGTTGTTAAGACCTCTTTCTTTCAAGTATTCATCACATGCTAAATAAAGAGATTTGAAACGCTTTCCACAAGGTGAAGTCATAAATAACTCATTCCTATGTTTCACTTTTATCCAAAATTTCCATCCCATGTATTTGAGATGCTTCCTAACTTTCAGTCTCATCATGTTGAGATCATGAGATAACTCATTATTTCCTTTCTCCCTTAACATATCAGCGTAAGTTTTATAAATTAATGGTGATTCAGGAAAACTCTCTGGTTCAAGACCATCACAAACTGGAAACACATTGTCAGAATCCTTGAAGTTACAATGGTTGTAAGTTTTGGATAAGGGCTGAGGTTTTGCATTACTACAAGCTTCAATATTTTTGGACAAGGACTTTGATTTTGCACTAGTACAAGTATCAATATTTTTGTACAAAGACCGAGGATTTGCATCATTATTACAAGCAGCGATGGTTATGGAAAAATTCTGAGATTGTGCATCAGTATTATTCCCATTTTCATGTATTTCCTTCTTTATGTCGCTGTGTAGCAATGCATAACATGCTGTTTTGAGAGAATAGTAAGATTTTCCTTTGGGTGAAATGTAGCGTATCCTTGTAATTGTCTTTGCATGACGAACTGCAATTTTCCAGCCTAAAAATAAAAGATGTTTTTTAGCTTTGAGTGTTACATTATATTTTTCGGTAAGCTGATTTGATACACAGATTTTTACTGCATCTGGGAAACAAGCAGCTTCCAGATCCACGTATTTCCAAGATTCTCCAATGTTGTGTTTTTCATCTGCTCTGTTATCACAATCAGTGACTTCATGATTCTCAATCTTCTTGTTGGTTTCCAAGATTGAATCACAATTTTCTGACTTAATAACTTCTGAAGTTTTATATTCAAGTGCCAATATACTTGAATGGTTAGAGTCAATTCTCTGGACATCATTTTCAGCAGTGTCGGTTTCATAAATATTATTAATATCCCTGATAGTAGAAAACTCATTTAATGGAGCAACCACGTCAAGAACTACAGACCGTAATTCTTGTATCAGCCCCGAAACCAAGACATTCCAATCAGATAGATTTCCAAAAATCCAGACTCCAATTACACTCATAAAAGAATCAGTACTTCTCAAATCAAACCAAATTTCCCTTACTGAAACTGGTAATCCTTCTTCCTGTTCAAAGGATTGAAGCGCTTGCAAAAATAACCATGTGCCCCTAAGCTTCCAGTGACCCGTAAGCTCATTCCAATCTTGAGTGAGCCGTAAGTTATCCACACTGACAATTTGCTGGTCGCCTTCATCGGGAAAAAATATCAACCTTTCATCAGATCTTTCCATTCTATCAAATACAACACCTTCCCACCAAACATCATCCAATAATACATCCACACATAAACCATATATAATTTCTTGTTCTTGAACGTCGTGGTATAGCGGTAGTGGTCTTATATTGTTACGATGGTATTTCGGTGTTACATTTTCACGTAGACCTTCTATCGAAGAAGACACTTGGATTGATTCTTTAAGTTTTAGTTTATTGTCTTCAGAAAGAAGATTCGTATATTCGATTACACGAGTGTACTCTCCATAATCGACGACTGTGCCAGAGTGCCAGGAGCCACTTAAACCTTCATCATTATACAAAACCTAAAGTAACATGATTAACTGTAAGAAACAAGTAGGTATTAGCTAATTCAAAAAGGACAATGTACATCAGAAATAAAATGGATATAATCTAATAGATAAAATGAAAACACTGTTCATTCCTAACATCGACCCAAATGTATCATGAATTAATGGGGCATATGGGGTTCGAACGCCTGCCTTCATCATGGGAAGGTGTTCAATCATCATGTGCTTATTATCATTTCATATGAATAGCCTTGCTAAGTGCACCACAGTTTTATCTCCAGTACCGAGTAGCAAAATTTATACTTTGGCTACATATCGCTTAATGAATTAAATGCCATTCATCAAAACACTATCAAATAAAATGAATTCCTCTTGTTTAGCAATGATACATTACAAAGCAAATATAAGTTTGTTTGGTGGAACATTTCCAAGGGGATCCTTTTTTTTTGTGGTAATAATGTTAAAAATTGATAGCTCCCGGTATTAGAGAGGGAGATGAAATTTGTGAGTATATTTTAACCCGGTAATAGTGCCTAGTAAGACAATTAATGATTTTGATATAAAATACAGATACTCATGATACTTATACTTGCCCATTGAGTTCGTTCATATTCCTTTTGTATATCTACAAACCATGGACACTGTCCATAAATTTTCAAGAAATATGTGTCCATCCTACAATAAAACCTCTATTTAACTGGCAAAGAGATGTAGGATTCAATACATGCACCACTATTTGGCATCAGTGTCAAAACTTCTGCCAGAAGATCTATCCTTTAGTTGAGTTCGGTCATATAGTTCTTTCCTAAATTAAGAACATCAAAGGGAAAGGAAAAAAAGGACACTATAGGCAATCCTCCAATTTAATCGTAAATGGAACCCCCATAAGATATTACCTTCACAAATTTATGTTTGATCCACTCAATCAAATGATAAAGTCAACGTTAATGCTACTGAAAAAGAAAATAGAATTCACTTTGAGAAGCATCAAATTATAACAACCGAATTAAATATTACCGCGAAAAAAAGGCATTAAAATACGAAAAAAATAAAAAATCATATTAATGAACCTCGACTTGTTCTCCTATCAAAAGTTTTTTCGTGGGATTCTTCTTCCTCTTCTTTCTCTTCTTCTGGTAGCCTGAATCGACGGCCATTGATCAGAGATTTCTTCAGAAGTGGTCCTTTATGAGCAGTGAATTATTTTGGGGCTGATTAAGCTAATAATTGAACTAAACCCTGGAAAACAATTTTGTTTTAACCCTAACATACTCCTACGTCTGTGCTGCTGTGATATTCATGTTTATGTAAAACCCCCTGTGTTAAACATTCCTTTAGAAGAGATACCTTAGGTTACATTTTGAGACAATAATAGTTGACTGGAGGACGGAAAATATTCTTTTTGCAATATAAGAACTGATTCTTTAAATCAAATGAGATGAATTATCAAAATTCAATTTATTTTTTAATCTTTATTTTAAGAAATTTGAGAAACTTATATGGTTAAAAAACTGAGTGAGCAATGCATGCTATGTTAAATTCTTGATAAACCACTACAAGATTAAACGGCTATTCCAACGGCTCGTAGCCGTTGGCGGCCGTTGGAATAGAACCAACGCTTTCCAACGGAACCAACGGCTATTTTCCAACGGAATTTCCAACGGCCGCCAACGGTTAATAGCTGTTGGAAACCGTTACAAACCGTTTGAGTAAAATGTCCAATAAGCCGTTGGAAACCGTTGAAAATCTGAGTTTATTTTGTTGTACAACAGCAAGCCTATTCACCTTCCAGCCACACCATTTCCAATCCATTCCATTTTCAATACATTTCCAATCCATTCCACACATATATATCAATATCAATATAAACAACACACATAAATCAATTAAACACCAATATAAACAAACCAAACCATTCAAACATCATAAACCGTACCATCAACGTAAATACCATCAAAACATGTCAACAAACCACGTACATACCATCAAAATATCGTTCTCACCCACTCCGTACCAATATATACAACATTAATACACATAATAACCATCTTCAAGTCAATATATACATCGTTCAAACACAAACACTAAAAAGCATACCTCCTCAAGCATCTTCATCGTCGCCTCCGAAAGCACCAACCGACGAAAGAAAGGTACCATGATTCTGCACATACTCCGCAAGCTTTTGATTCAACTTCTCCATCTGTACAGCTCGCAGACGATTCTCCTCCTGTAGCTGCTCAATCATAGCTCTAAGCTCCTTAATTTCTTCTTTGTCTTGGGCATTTTGAGCTTGTCGAGCCTGCAAATAGAAATAATAGAAAAAGGGTTGTCTCAGCATATAAAATATTATAACACTATATATCTAAACGCTAATTTGTTGTACATATATAAAAGGATTAATTACCATTACGTTCCCGAAGCCATAACGTCTACTCCGCTGCGTCGGATCCATAACAGCGTCAAATATGTTATCTAAACGCTAATTTGTTGTACATATGTAAAAGGATTCATTTTATATTTTTTTTAAATTTTATTTACTGATTTAGTAAACATGTACTAAATTTTATATTTTTTCTACAAACTTTATTTTAAATAAACAACTATTGATTCATTGCCATTTATGTGTCTTCTTTGATGGTCGGTCATCCTACTTCCCATTACAAACACAATAGTAATTATATTCCGTAAATCATATCATTTAAACAATTTCACACAATTTCGACAGCATTTCCCCCGTGTTCCTTGTATCGTACACAAATGCGTGTACACAAGGAACGTAAAGGAAATGCCGTCGAAATTTTGTGAACCGTTTAAAGTGATATGATTGACGAAATATAATTACTTTATAGTGTTTGTAACTTGTCCAATACATGGACAAATCCGACAAATGATGTATCAGATGAATAGAGTTGTCCGTTTTGTGAAAAAAACGAATATCCCTAAAACGATCATATACAACACTTGTCAGACGGGGCCAAATATATCTAAGGATTTAAATATTTGTTTATATTAAATTTAAATATATAACTCGTTTAATTAATATTGGTTTATATTTTACCGTTTTATTACATAAGTACTAAATTCATTTATACACAAAATTTGTACACAAAATTCATTTATTACAAATTCATTTATACACTAAATCAATTCGCGTGTTCGCACAAATACAAAACTCGTGTTCGCACAAAGCAATATCCGTTTTAACGGCTTCCAAATACAATAAACTCTATCACACACATACGTTCAGTACTAACCAAATCAACATAAACTAATGCAATATCCTAAATTATAAAATTTTCAATCGGTAATAACTTGTTCATTATGGGATAATAGTTGCAATTAGGGGATAACATGATGTAATATGCATATACTAACAAGTATGAATCAATCACAATTCAAATTAAACCCTAAATCAAAAAAACCTAAATATTAGGTTTGGCAAAATTACCGATTTGGAGAGCTAGAAGGGTGGAGATGGACTGGAGCAGCTTCTAGATGGCGTCGGAGGTGGTTGAGATGGTATTTGGGGGCGGCGGTAGCAGGCTAGAAGGTGGTGGAATGGAGGAATTGGGTGAAAATATAGATTGGGGAAGGAGATAATGAGCTTCAGGTCGGCTCTCGGGAAAATATGCAGGAAATTTTCCAACGGCTGCAAACGGCTTCATTCCAACGGTTTCCAACGGCTTCAAACGGTTACGACAAAATCCAACGAGCCGTTGGAAGCCGTTAGAAATACCGTTGGAGGCCGTTGGAACATGGGCGTTGGAATACACTATATCTCTAGTAGTGAACCCATGTCATCTATCTCCTTAATTTAGCAATGTTGCATTGTCAATTTAATTTTTGGCATTAGTTGTAAACTTAAATATGTAGTTAGATTATTGAATTAAATAAGATGCATGAGATAAACGTCTTTGCAATTGCGATCATAAGCTTTATGAACTTTTTAATTTCATACACACGGGGCATACATGAAATGTCCAAACAATTAAATTGGATAACCTTTATTTCTACTTTGTCATGTTTGTAACATGCCTGGGTTGACGGTATTAGTTTCTGAGTCGACAATGGCAATGGTGAAAGTTGAATGGATCACACCCAGAAGAGCGGTTTGAGGCGGTGTCTATAAAACGACGAATGCTCTTATCAAGGCTTAATCAAACTAGTGGGAGACTGTCTCCAATATACAATGATGTTTGTGAATTTAATCTCGTCCATTAATTGCATTAGCACCAATGTAGTCCATGTCAAACTATTTTTGGAACTATAATGACAAGAATGCTGAATTACAGTCTTTGGTATTATAGGCAGAATTCTTATATAATTTAATAAATTATAAATGAGGAGAAATGGAAAAGAAGAATTATTTTTGAAAAGTTTCCATGTGCATAGTTACTTAAAGACGATCGTCAATTAAATATTGGTCTAACACCCCGTAGAGTCTATATAGAATCAATGATTCAAAACATAATCGTTTATTGTTATTTATACATGGATTTAGTCTCTGATTTACGTTAGCCATGAGTTCAACCTATGTAATCTCATATTAAGATCTAGCAAAATATAGAAATAAAATAACAAAGGAAAGCAATTAAATTGACACTAGAGATTTTTTATGGTGCTTTGGATTTGCTTAAGTCCATTTGAATCTGATATTATTATTTGTTTTCATTAATTTCCAAAGAGAATTGTTATCAACAACTGGAAATCAAGAGCAGCTCTAAATTAAAAAAACCAATAAGGTCTCCAATTAGATAACATAGTTCCTTTTCCAGAAGAGTTCCTTTGCAGGTGTAGAGAAATGTATTATGGCTTGGAATTCATTCTCCTTCATCCAAAAGCCGAATAAAAAAATATTTACATCAGATTCAGGCATAATACTAGGAATATATTGACTCGGTCCGTAGGAAATATCCAATCGATTGGATCGACCGATAGCCTATCGATTGGTAACAGTCGATAAAATTCAAGAATATTTCTAACATGCCCTATTTGTAATATTTTTTCTATCGATTAATCAATGGTTTATGCCATAGTATCAAACCATGATATAAGACCATAATTTATCAACTGTTCAATGTGAATTGATGAACGCATAGATTGATGTCGATCCATGTCATTAATCGGTATCGATTGATGATACGGTCATTTTTTCAGCTTTTTTCTTATACCTGAAAGTTAAGGGGATATGCACAAGCGGCAATTATGTAATTTGTTGCATATTCTAACTTTGAAATCAATCTCGCTCAAAATAAAGTATGTTTATGGTGCCTGTTTTCTATTATATATAATGTTATATTGTGACATAAATAAATGATTAAATAATCATTTAACATATAAATAGAAAATCCTTCAATAATGTATAGCTACAAAATTTATAACCATGAGTATCAATTCATAAGTCAAAAATACTGAGAGTTAGGGATACGCTCTATGGGCAACTATGTAATTTGTTACATATATCTAACTTTATGACCGATCTTATTCATTATAAAGGTATTTGATTTTTATTCTATAATTTGTTATAAAATTATATCAATTAAGTAATTAATTTAAAGCATATAAATAAGAAAATCCTTAAATAAAATATTATGTGATTGTAGTTGCAAATAGTTGCAATCGTGGATAATTAATCATAATATATAATAACATCTTATTTTAGATATTTCTGGGCAAGATGTTTCGAGAAAGCATGTCGAGATATTCATTGAGACAAGAGTTCGTAAAGCTCACGAAATATTGGGTAACGTATTACTCATGGCTGCTAGGGCATAAAAAGGTTACATATTGATGGTTATTGGATAACTAAACTGACTCGTTCGAGAATTTCTTGTTGGTTAATGATAACTAAGGTCAAACATGAAATCTTGAAGTGATGATATTATGCAGTTCTCTCGATTTGATAATATGTTGTAGTTCAATGTGGATACTCCACTTTGATTATAGTTATATAGTGGCATGACATCTACCGAACAACTATAGTTAGATCTCAGTTGAAGCGTTTAAAGTGAAATATTATTCAATAGAAAATCATCTCATTGATTATATGATGTTAGTATCACAGTCAGCTATAGTCAACTCAAAGTCAAAGTCTCTGAGCAGAGTAGTACGGTTAATAATAAATGTTATTATAGAACCAAGGACTTTGTTTAAAGACTAAGCGGGTTGAATATGGATGATATTAAAATTTTGACCAAACCAATTTTATAAGTCCTAATGTGATGTGATGTTAACGAAGAGAATTTGTGTATAACAATCGTTACTAAAAGGTACCGCTTAAAACTACAAAATTGGATTTTACCAAAAATGATGTATAAGTGATAAATTCAACCAAACGGTCACTCCACTAACTAAGGTGATAAGTGAGCATTAATATTCAAATAGTTTGATATTAATCGCTGATTGTATTTACACCCACGAGTTGCATAATTGAATATAATCAGTCTTTGAAATACCGCTTGATTTAGTTGATTTACAATAGTTATAAATTAATTACCATTTGTAAAATATTAATTATCGTTGTAATTTCATGTCTGAGTGTGTTTAGTAAAATGGAGCGGCTTCTAGAATTGCTTCGGGGTGCTGTTAGTAATTTATTAGGTGTGTATATAAAAGTTATATACGTCGATATATAATATTGATAAGGATTTAAATTAAATAAATTACTAAGGGGTTTTGGAATTTTCACCTATATTAGAATAGGTCTATGACCATCCTAAAAAGGGAGGGAAAGGAGGTATTGGTGTTTGAATTTGTAAGAGAGAAACATGCTGATATTTCTCTCCAACTCACATGGTAAACTCAAGTCCTAGCCTCAATTGTATTTTGCTACTTTTTGGCTCCTCCCTTCCCATTTATGTCTGTATATGCCATCAGCCCCCACCTCCATTTTTCTAACTCCATCACATCCAATCAACTAAAATACAACTATATCCAGTGGTGAAGTATCGATTGTTAGCAATAGCAGTGCTGATTTAGAATTAGGAGACTGATTGATCAAGATGGTTTTAAGGCAATCTCTTATAAGGTAACATTCTATTTTACATATCTATATTATACTATTAATTAAAGACAAGTCTCTTATTCTTTGTTCTCATTGCTTCTCATATTCATTCTTCTCAGCTTGACACAAGGCATCTTCTAAAAGTCTTTTCATTTCACATTTTTCCATGTGTTGAAACAGCTTTTCTATTGTATATTTTATCTATACTATACTAATAAAGATTAAAGTTGAGTCTCTTATCCTTTGCTCTTTAAGCCCTCAAATTTGCCTATATCCTTCAATTTCAAGTTGCCACCTGTAGATTTAGAATCCTCCTCTTTTTCTTTAGTTAATCCTTATAATTATTTGTAAATGAGTAAATAAACAACTAAATCAAAAAAAATTCAACTAAAGGCCCTCTTTCACCCCTCATCTCCTACTTAACTCTCTCCACCCTAAACCTAACCCTACGTCAAATGTCTTCTTTCCCCTCTCATCCGCATAGGCTCTTACTGTTTTTTTTCGCAATTCCCAAACCCCCATTCCTCTATTATCTCATCAATACGACTCATTTTACATTCAAATCGACTCAGATTTATTGTTTGCTATGAAAAATTTGGAATCAGCTTCATCCTACACTTGAATTCGTAAAGGTGTTATTTGACTTTTTAAGTGGATTTTTATAATGAAATGTTTTTTTTCAGTTGCTACTGGAGGTAGAGTTTTAGCGATTTCAAGTTAATTTTCATTTTTTAGGAAAGAAAAATAGAAGGTTAAAAGAATTACTTGGAGTTGTTAAGAGTTTCAAATTGTTACTAATAAGAAAGATAGAAAAAATAGAATTTAGAGTTAATAAAATTTAGATAAATTTTGTGAAATTATATTAGTTATATTTTCAGTATCATAAAAAACAAATCGGAAAAAACATAGAAAATTTGGCTTCATAAACATAGGTATTTGTTGTATATCAATTTGTCCGACTTAATCAGTTTTTTTCTCTAAACCACTGTTGTAAAAATCATTCTAAGCTTACCGTCTAGCGATTTACCTAGGCATGTCTAGACAAGATTTATCACCTCATGTAAGAACCAAAACGTGTATTTTGGCACTAGTTGGGCATTATTTAAGGTTTGATGCCTCATATAAGCATCAATATGCTAGTTTTAGATGATCTTGCCTCTTTGGCTACTCCTAAGCACATTCAAAATCCCAAATTTTCAATTTATATCAATTGACATTAAAAAAACACTAAAATTTTGTCCAGAATACACGAGTTTTCTAAAATTCCTATCTCCAATTAATCCTCGATTAATCCCTATCTAAATGATTAATCCCTAGTCCATACTGTTATACGTCTAGTATACCAAAACAGAGAATAATCAATTATAAACTCGTCGCACAAGTTTATAACTCAGATGTCCACTACACTGGAATTCTGTGTTAATTATTATAACAATATGATTGTTGTAAATAAATTACAACAACAGCGTTATACTATTTTGAATAAATAGTACAACCAAAATAAAGGATAGAATATAGAATTCTAACCGGAATATGTCTGAGGCTCGTCGTAACGATTTCCTTAAGAATTTTATTTCAAAATTCTCCCAAGATACAACAGACGTAATCTGCACGAGATTGTAATGAGTATGTCTACTCTGTGATATATATGGAATGTTGAGCAGTAGAGCAAAGAAGCAGAAGAAATTAGATTGGAATGGGATGAAAATGTGATCAGTATTCTCTCCTATTTATAATTTCGTCCGCACCCCTTCGAACAGTCGCGTCTGCCTGAAAGGTTGCACCTGTTTCCTTTCATTGCTGCTGTTCGTTTAACGGGCCGCACCCGTTCGCTACTGCCTATGTTCGGCCGCGTCTCTTCAGTCGGGCCGCACCTGTTCGCCTCTAACGGGTCGCACCCGCTTCTGTTCGCCCATGCTTCTTCAGTCAGGTTGCACTCGCTCGCCGCGTCCGCTTATGAACAGTCGTGTCTGTTCACATAGCCTGCAACTGTTAAAAAACCCGGCCCAGTTTTGCAGCAAAATTAGGATCATATTAGACCCAAACCCAAACCCGAGCCCGACCCGGTTCGGTTCGGTCGGACGGACGGCGGCGGCGCGCGCGCGTGTGTGGTGGAGATGCATGATCTCCCTCCTCACAACGAAGCATACATTTGGGTGCCCCTAGGCCCCAACATCTTCATTGCAAAGCCATATATAAACTAGTATGGCTTAGCAATTTTGGCGATGTGGGACTTTATGTATGTTTCATTCATTTTGTTCTTTAGGAATTCCAACAATCCCCCACATGAATGATAATATACATATCCCCCACACAAAGCGAAATATCACAGAGTACATATGGAATAATGCTTTATCGTGGATAAGTAGATATTTCACTTTGAACTTTCCCTAGTTAAAACTTATCGGATCTACTTGGCTAATCGGTGAATTATTTCATCTTGAACCGTCGGCCTTTATTGTATATCCAGACAATAAGCTTTACGAAGCATTGATTCCCTTCTCATCCAATCTCTTGGTTGTGTTCATTTTGGTCCTGAACAATTTTTGGTTCTGCGAGTGTTTTTAGAGAATAAAAGCCTTTTATTATTCTCATAGAGCCGACCCAGCTCACACTAACATAGGTGATCGCAACCATTAAGAGTATCCTACATATACCCCACTTGTTATTTCCAAGATATGGTCATCATTAAAAAACATAGTTTTAACCTTTAAATACTTCTGTAGGCATGCATTTATATTGTGCACCATAGGAATGGAGTTGGACTATGTCCACGCAAATGCATTACGTCTTGAGTTATTCAGAACTGGTTTGCCTATTGATCCTAGTCCGTGGGATCTCCAGTCGCTAGGATAGGTTTCCGTATAAGATAACTCTTGGTGGTTTAGGCTTTTAAACCCATTCCCCTCGATGCGCAGTCAATTTTCTCTCTTGATAAACCTTTAGTAAACGGATCCGCTAGGTTATCATTTGTTCTCACATAATCTATGGAAATAGTTCCATTAGAGAGTAACTGCCTAACTGTGTTATGGCGTCGTCGAATATGTCGTGACTTTCCATTATACACAAAGTTGTGCGCTCTGCTTAGCGCTGCTTGGTTATCGCAGTGTATGCATATGGCCGGTACAGGTTTAGGCCAGAATGGAATATCTTCCAAAAAGTGACGAAGCCATTCTGCTTCTTCGCCTGCTTTATCTAAAGCGATGAACTCTGATTCCATAGTGGATCGAGCTATGCATGTTTGTTTGGTAGATTTCCATGACACTGCTGCCCCTGCTAAGGTAAAGACATAACCACTTGTCGATTTTGATTCCTCTGAATCTGCAATCCAGTTTGCATCACTATATCCTTCTAAGACGGCAGGATATTTTCCATAGTGTAAGGAATAGTTAGCGGTATTTTTTAAATATCCAAGCACTCTCATTAGTGCTTTCCAGTGTTCCTTTCCTGGATTGCTTGTATACCTGCACAGTCGACTTACTGCATAAGCTATATCTGGTCTTGTGCAATTCATGAGATACATGAGACATCCTATTACACGAGAGTATTCCAGTTGCATTACACTCTCATTAGTGTTTTTATGCAGTACTTCTGATGGATTAAAAGGTGTTCTCACTCCTTTAATTCCATAGTCTTGGAATTTTTCAATCACTTTGTCTACATAGTGTGACTGAGACAATTCAATTCCATTAGGAGTTCTTATTATTTTGATTCCCAAAATAACGTCTGCAACTCCTAAATCTTTCATATCGAAATTGTTAGTTAACATCTTCTTTATGGTCTCTATTACCTGAGTATTTGGACCAAATATTAACATATCGTCTACATATAAACAAATCATCACATATGATTGTCCAATTTGTTTATAATAAACACATTTATCGCATTCATTTATACGAAAACCATTTCTCATCATGACACTATCAAATTTTGCGTGCCATTGTTTTGGAGCTTGTTTTAGTCCGTATAATGATTTTACTAATCTACAGACTTTGTTTTCATTTCCTTTGGAAATAAAACCTTCAGGTTGCTCCATGTAGATCTCCTCATCGAGATCTCCATTTAAGAATGCTGTCTTTACATCCATTTGATGAATTTCTAGACCATAAATTGATGCAATTGCTATTAGTATTCTTATAGAGGTTATTCGTGTTACTGGCGAATATGTATCAAAGAAGTCTACTCCTTCTTTTTGACGATATCCTTTGGCTACTAATCTGGCTTTATACTTGTCGATAGAGCCATCTGCTTTCATTTTCTTCTTGAAAATCCATTTGCAGCCAATAGGTTTTATTCCTGGTGGAATATCAACAATTTCCCAAGTTTTATTACTTAGAATTGAATCAATCTCACTTTGGATTGCTTCTTTCCAACATGAAGATTCAGAAGATGACATTGCTTCCTTGTACGTTTGAGGTTCATGTTCTAACACATATGTGAAAAAATCCGAACCAAATGTCTTGGAAATTCTAGCCCTTACGCTTCTTCTTGGTTCAACTTCCTCAATCTCATGATGGGGTTCATCTTCATGTGAATTGCTTGATTCTTCTCTTGTCCTTTTAGGGACATTATTCCCTTCATTCCTTTTGTGCGGAAACACGTCTTCAAAGAATGAGGCATCTCTAGATTCCATGATTGTATTTACATGAATATCAGCTATATCAGACTTGAATACCAAAAATCTATAGGCACTACTATTTTGGGCTGGCCCTAAATAGTAACAATCTACTGTTTTTGGTCCAAGCTTGACTTTCTTGGGAGGCGGAACTGGAACTTTTGCCAAGCACCCCCACACTTTGAGGTATTTAAAACTTGGTTTGTGTCCTTTCCATATCTCATATGGAATTGTTCCTGTTTTATTATGAGGGACTTTGTTTAATATGTGATTAGACATATTTAAGGCTTCCCCCCACAAGTTTGTCGGTAGACCAGAGGTTAAAAGCATGGCATTAATCATGTCTTTTAACGTTCTGTTCTTCCTCTCGGCTACACCATTTTGTTGTGGTGAATATGGAGCTGTTGTTTGATGAATTATACCATTTTCGGCACAGAACTGTTCAAATGGTGATTCATATTCTCCACCTCGATCAGATCTCAATATCTTGATCTTTTTATTTAACTGATTTTCTACCTCAGCTTTGTACTTTATAAATGATGTAATTGCTTCATCTTTACTATTCAAAAGATATACATAACAATATCGCGTATAATCATCAATAAACGTGATAAAGTACTTTTTCCCACCTCTTGTAGGTAATGATTTAAAGTCACATAAATCTGTATGAACCAAACCTAGTGGTTCGGTGCTTCTATCAACAGATTGAAATGGTTTTTTAACCATTTTTGCTTCTACACATGTCTCACATTTGTAGTTCTTATCTACTTGGAATTTTGGAATTAATCCCAAGTTTGATAATATTTTCATTTTTCGGAAATTTATGTGTCCTAATCTATCATGCCATAGTAAAATTTCGTGCTCAAGCAAGTAAGAAACTTCAATTTTATTAATAGCACAATCAGAATACATAGTTTTATTGCCGATAACGGCTACATTTGCCTTAAATAGGCCATCACATAAATATCCCCTTCCGATATACATTCCAGCTTTGGACAGAACCATCTTGTCTGACTCGAACACCATTCTGAATCCTTTCTTTGATAATACTGCACCAGAGATGAGATTCTTGCGTATGTCTGGAACGTGGAGCACGTCATTCAACTTGACAGTTTTTCCAGAAGTAAACTTGAGGATAACTGTGCCACTGCCTTCGATCATAGATACTGCAGAATTACCCATATAGAGTTTCTCTTCATGATCGAATTTCTTGTATGTAGAAAACATGGATTTGTCAGAGCAGACATGACGAGTAGCGCCTGTGTCCACCCACCATTGGTTAGGATTCTGAACCATATTGCATTCAGATACAACTGCCGAGAAGTTGGACTCATCCACTTCCATGTTGTCTACTAAATTTGCCTCTTTGTTGCGGTCCTTTTTGAGTCTGCAATCTCTAGCGGCATGTCCAACTTTTCCACAAACCCAACATTCACCATTAAACTTTTTGGTTCGTTTGTTGTCTTTTGGTTTGTTGTCTGGAGCTTTCCTTTTCTTCTGGAAATTCTTCTTTTTGTTTTTGGTCTTTGAATCTTCAGCCACAAATGCCTCCTCGCTTTGTTTTGTAATTCCACGGTTATCTGCCTCAATTTTCAATCGGACTATGATATCCTGTAAAGAGATTTCCTTCTTTTTATGCTTCAGATAATTGCGGTAATCTCTCCACGACGGTGGCAGTTTTCCCGTGATGGCTTCAACCAAAAACGATTCTCCAACCTTATGACCTTCCGCCTCGAGTTCATGAATAATGATTTGTAGTTCATGCAGTTGAGCAGTCACCGGTTTGGAGTCGATCATCTTGTAGTCCATGAATTTGTCTACAATGAATTTCTTAAGACTGATATTCTGCGTCTTATACTTCGTAGCAAGTGCATTCCAGAGTGCTTTTGCTGTCTTTAGAGGTTGATATACTTTGTATAGCACCTTGTCGAGACAATTCAGAATATAGTTTCTGCATAGAAAATCGGAATGTTTCCATGTAGCAACATCTGCTTCCTTGCCTGGTGAAGAAACCGGTTCCTCCTCCTCGAGATACCGTTGCAGACCGAGTGTGGTGAGGTAGAATAACATCTGATTCTGCCATGTTAAAAAATCGTCACCATCTCCCTTGAACGGTTCAGGTCTGTTGTGAGTAGTAGTTTTTGAAAATTCTACTGTTGCCATCTCTGTTTTAGTAAGAAAACAGTAAAATTCTTAAGATGTTATACGTCTAGTATACCAAAACAGAGAATAATCAATTATAAACTCGTCGCACAAGTTTATAACTCAGATGTCCACTACACTGGAATTCTGTGTTAATTATTATAACAATATGATTGTTGTAAATAAATTACAACAACAGCGTTATACTATTTTGAATAAATAGTACAACCAAAATAAAGGATAGAATATAGAATTCTAACCGGAATATGTCTGAGGCTCGTCGTAACGATTTCCTTAAGAATTTTATTTCAAAATTCTCCCAAGATACAACAGACGTAATCTGCACGAGATTGTAATGAGTATGTCTACTCTGTGATATATATGGAATGTTGAGCAGTAGAGCAAAGAAGCAGAAGAAATTAGATTGGAATGGGATGAGAATGTGATCAGTATTCTCTCCTATTTATAATTTCGTCCGCACCCCTTCGAACAGTCGCGTCTGCCTGAAAGGTTGCACCTGTTTCCTTTCATTGCTGCTGTTCGTTTAACGGGCCGCACCCGTTCGCTACTGCCTATGTTCGGCCGCGTCTCTTCAGTCGGGCCGCACCTGTTCGCCTCTAACGGGTCGCACCCGCTTCTGTTCGCCCATGCTTCTTCAGTCAGGTTGCACTCGCTCGCCGCGTCCGCTTATGAACAGTCGTGTCTGTTCACATAGCCTGCAACTGTTAAAAAACCCGGCCCAGTTTTGCAGCAAAATTAGGATCATATTAGACCCAAACCCAAACCCGAGCCCGGCCCGGTTCGGTTCGGTCGGACGGACGGCGGCGGCGCGCGCGCGTGTGTGGTGGAGATGCATGATCTCCCTCCTCACAACGAAGCATACATTTGGGTGCCCCTAGGCCCCAACATCTTCATTGCAAAGCCATATATAAACTAGTATGGCTTAGCAATTTTGGCGATGTGGGACTTTATGTATGTTTCATTCATTTTGTTCTTTAGGAATTCCAACAATCCCCCACATGAATGATAATATACATATCCCCCACACAAAGCGAAATATCACAGAGTACATATGGAATAATGCTTTATCGTGGATAAGTAGATATTTCACTTTGAACTTTCCCTAGTTAAAACTTATCGGATCTACTTGGCTAATCGGTGAATTATTTCATCTTGAACCGTCGGCCTTTATTGTATATCCAGACAATAAGCTTTACGAAGCATTGATTCCCTTCTCATCCAATCTCTTGGTTGTGTTCATTTTGGTCCTGAACAATTTTTGGTTCTGCGAGTGTTTTTAGAGATTAAAAGCCTTTTATTATTCTCATAGAGCCGACCCAGCTCACACTAACATAGGTGATCGCAACCATTAAGAGTATCCTACATATACCCCACTTGTTATTTCCAAGATATGGTCATCATTAAAAAACATAGTTTTAACCTTTAAATACTTCTGTAGGCATGCATTTATATTGTGCACCATAGGAATGGAGTTGGACTATGTCCACGCAAATGCATTACGTCTTGAGTTATTCAGAACTGGTTTGCCTATTGATCCTAGTCCGTGGGATCTCCAGTCGCTAGGATAGGTTTCCGTATAAGATAACTCTTGGTGGTTTAGGCTTTTAAACCCATTCCCCTCGATGCGCAGTCAATTTTCTCTCTTGATAAACCTTTAGTAAACGGATCCGCTAGGTTATCATTTGTTCTCACATAATCTATGGAAATAGTTCCATTAGAGAGTAACTGCCTAACTGTGTTATGGCGTCGTCGAATATGTCGTGACTTTCCATTATACACAAAGTTGTGCGCTCTGCTTAGCGCTGCTTGGTTATCGCAGTGTATGCATATGGCCGGTACAGGTTTAGGCCAGAATGGAATATCTTCCAAAAAGTGACGAAGCCATTCTGCTTCTTCGCCTGCTTTATCTAAAGCGATGAACTCTGATTCCATAGTGGATCGAGCTATGCATGTTTGTTTGGTAGATTTCCATGACACTGCTGCCCCTGCTAAGGTAAAGACATAACCACTTGTCGATTTTGATTCCTCTGAATCTGCAATCCAGTTTGCATCACTATATCCTTCTAAGACGGCAGGATATTTTCCATAGTGTAAGGAATAGTTAGCGGTATTTTTTAAATATCCAAGCACTCTCATTAGTGCTTTCCAGTGTTCCTTTCCTGGATTGCTTGTATACCTGCACAGTCGACTTACTGCATAAGCTATATCTGGTCTTGTGCAATTCATGAGATACATGAGACATCCTATTACACGAGAGTATTCCAGTTGCATTACACTCTCATTAGTGTTTTTATGCAGTACTTCTGATGGATTAAAAGGTGTTCTCACTCCTTTAATTCCATAGTCTTGGAATTTTTCAATCACTTTGTCTACATAGTGTGACTGAGACAATTCAATTCCATTAGGAGTTCTTATTATTTTGATTCCCAAAATAACGTCTGCAACTCCTAAATCTTTCATATCGAAATTGTTAGTTAACATCTTCTTTATGGTCTCTATTACCTGAGTATTTGGACCAAATATTAACATATCGTCTACATATAAACAAATCATCACATATGATTGTCCAATTTGTTTATAATAAACACATTTATCGCATTCATTTATACGAAAACCATTTCTCATCATGACACTATCAAATTTTGCGTGCCATTGTTTTGGAGCTTGTTTTAGTCCGTATAATGATTTTACTAATCTACAGACTTTGTTTTCATTTCCTTTGGAAATAAAACCTTCAGGTTGCTCCATGTAGATCTCCTCATCGAGATCTCCATTTAAGAATGCTGTCTTTACATCCATTTGATGAATTTCTAGACCATAAATTGATGCAATTGCTATTAGTATTCTTATAGAGGTTATTCGTGTTACTGGCGAATATGTATCAAAGAAGTCTACTCCTTCTTTTTGACGATATCCTTTGGCTACTAATCTGGCTTTATACTTGTCGATAGAGCCATCTGCTTTCATTTTCTTCTTGAAAATCCATTTGCAGCCAATAGGTTTTATTCCTGGTGGAATATCAACAATTTCCCAAGTTTTATTACTTAGAATTGAATCAATCTCACTTTGGATTGCTTCTTTCCAACATGAAGATTCAGAAGATGACATTGCTTCCTTGTACGTTTGAGGTTCATGTTCTAACACATATGTGAAAAAATCCGAACCAAATGTCTTGGAAATTCTAGCCCTTACGCTTCTTCTTGGTTCAACTTCCTCAATCTCATGATGGGGTTCATCTTCATGTGAATTGCTTGATTCTTCTCTTGTCCTTTTAGGGACATTATTCCCTTCATTCCTTTTGTGCGGAAACACGTCTTCAAAGAATAAGGCATCTCTAGATTCCATGATTGTATTTACATGAATATCAGCTATATCAGACTTGAATACCAAAAATCTATAGGCACTACTATTTTGGGCTGGCCCTAAATAGTAACAATCTACTGTTTTTGGTCCAAGCTTGACTTTCTTGGGAGGCGGAACTGGAACTTTTGCCAAGCACCCCCACACTTTGAGGTATTTAAAACTTGGTTTGTGTCCTTTCCATATCTCATATGGAATTGTTCCTGTTTTATTATGAGGGACTTTGTTTAATATGTGATTAGACATATTTAAGGCTTCCCCCCACAAGTTTGTCGGTAGACCAGAGGTTAAAAGCATGGCGTTAATCATGTCTTTTAACGTTCTGTTCTTCCTCTCGGCTACACCATTTTGTTGTGGTGAATATGGAGCTGTTGTTTGATGAATTATACCATTTTCGGCACAGAACTGTTCAAATGGTGATTCATATTCTCCACCTCGATCAGATCTCAATATCTTGATCTTTTTATTTAACTGATTTTCTACCTCAGCTTTGTACTTTATAAATGATGTAATTGCTTCATCTTTACTATTCAAAAGATATACATAACAATATCGCGTATAATCATCAATAAACGTGATAAAGTACTTTTTCCCACCTCTTGTAGGTAATGATTTAAAGTCACATAAATCTGTATGAACCAAACCTAGTGGTTCGGTGCTTCTATCAACAGATTGAAATGGTTTTTTAACCATTTTTGCTTCTACACATGTCTCACATTTGTAGTTCTTATCTACTTGGAATTTTGGAATTAATCCCAAGTTTGATAATATTTTCATTTTTCGGAAATTTATGTGTCCTAATCTATCATGCCATAGTAAAATTTCGTGCTCAAGCAAGTAAGAAACTTCAATTTTATTAATAGCACAATCAGAATACATAGTTTTATTGCCGATAACGGCTACATTTGCCTTAAATAGGCCATCACATAAATATCCCCTTCCGATATACATTCCAGCTTTGGACAGAACCATCTTGTCTGACTCGAACACCATTCTGAATCCTTTCTTTGATAATACTGCACCAGAGATGAGATTCTTGCGTATGTCTGGAACGTGGAGCACGTCATTCAACTTGACAGTTTTTCCAGAAGTAAACTTGAGGATAACTGTGCCACTGCCTTCGATCATAGATACTGCAGAATTACCCATATAGAGTTTCTCTTCATGATCGAATTTCTTGTATGTAGAAAACATGGATTTGTCAGAGCAGACATGACGAGTAGCGCCTGTGTCCACCCACCATTGGTTAGGATTCTGAACCATATTGCATTCAGATACAACTGCCGAGAAGTTGGACTCATCCACTTCCATGTTGTCTACTAAATTTGCCTCTTTGTTGCGGTCCTTTTTGAGTCTGCAATCTCTAGCGGCATGTCCAACTTTTCCACAAACCCAACATTCACCATTAAACTTTTTGGTTCGTTTGTTGTCTTTTGGTTTGTTGTCTGGAGCTTTCCTTTTCTTCTGGAAATTCTTCTTTTTGTTTTTGGTCTTTGAATCTTCAGCCACAAATGCCTCCTCGCTTTGTTTTGTAATTCCACGGTTATCTGCCTCAATTTTCAATCGGACTATGATATCCTGTAAAGAGATTTCCTTCTTTTTATGCTTCAGATAATTGCGGTAATCTCTCCACGACGGTGGCAGTTTTCCCGTGATGGCTTCAACCAAAAACGATTCTCCAACCTTATGACCTTCCGCCTCGAGTTCATGAATAATGATTTGTAGTTCATGCAGTTGAGCAGTCACCGGTTTGGAGTCGATCATCTTGTAGTCCATGAATTTGTCTACAATGAATTTCTTAAGACTGATATTCTGCGTCTTATACTTCGTAGCAAGTGCATTCCAGAGTGCTTTTGCTGTCTTTAGAGGTTGATATACTTTGTATAGCACCTTGTCGAGACAATTCAGAATATAGTTTCTGCATAGAAAATCGGAATGTTTCCATGTAGCAACATCTGCTTCCTTGCCTGGTGAAGAAACCGGTTCCTCCTCCTCGAGATACCGTTGCAGACCGAGTGTGGTGAGGTAGAATAACATCTGATTCTGCCATGTTAAAAAATCGTCACCATCTCCCTTGAACGGTTCAGGTCTGTTGTGAGTAGTAGTTTTTGAAAATTCTACTGTTGCCATCTCTGTTTTAGTAAGAAAACAGTAAAATTCTTAAGATGTTATACGTCTAGTATACCAAAACAGAGAATAATCAATTATAAACTCGTCGCACAAGTTTATAACTCAGATGTCCACTACACTGGAATTCTGTGTTAATTATTATAACAATATGATTGTTGTAAATAAATTACAACAACAGCGTTATACTATTTTGAATAAATAGTACAACCAAAATAAAGGATAGAATATAGAATTCTAACCGGAATATGTCTGAGGCTCGTCGTAACGATTTCCTTAAGAATTTTATTTCAAAATTCTCCCAAGATACAACAGACGTAATCTGCACGAGATTGTAATGAGTATGTCTACTCTGTGATATATATGGAATGTTGAGCAGTAGAGCAAAGAAGCAGAAGAAATTAGATTGGAATGGGATGAGAATGTGATCAGTATTCTCTCCTATTTATAATTTCGTCCGCACCCCTTCGAACAGTCGCGTCTGCCTGAAAGGTTGCACCTGTTTCCTTTCATTGCTGCTGTTCGTTTAACGGGCCGCACCCGTTCGCTACTGCCTATGTTCGGCCGCGTCTCTTCAGTCGGGCCGCACCTGTTCGCCTCTAACGGGTCGCACCCGCTTCTGTTCGCCCATGCTTCTTCAGTCAGGTTGCACTCGCTCGCCGCGTCCGCTTATGAACAGTCGTGTCTGTTCACATAGCCTGCAACTGTTAAAAAACCCGGCCCAGTTTTGCAGCAAAATTAGGATCATATTAGACCCAAACCCAAACCCGAGCCCGGCCCGGTTCGGTTCGGTCGGACGGACGGCGGCGGCGCGCGCGCGTGTGTGGTGGAGATGCATGATCTCCCTCCTCACAACGAAGCATACATTTGGGTGCCCCTAGGCCCCAACATCTTCATTGCAAAGCCATATATAAACTAGTATGGCTTAGCAATTTTGGCGATGTGGGACTTTATGTATGTTTCATTCATTTTGTTCTTTAGGAATTCCAACAATCCCCCACATGAATGATAATATACATATCCCCCACACAAAGCGAAATATCACAGAGTACATATGGAATAATGCTTTATCGTGGATAAGTAGATATTTCACTTTGAACTTTCCCTAGTTAAAACTTATCGGATCTACTTGGCTAATCGGTGAATTATTTCATCTTGAACCGTCGGCCTTTATTGTATATCCAGACAATAAGCTTTACGAAGCATTGATTCCCTTCTCATCCAATCTCTTGGTTGTGTTCATTTTGGTCCTGAACAATTTTTGGTTCTGCGAGTGTTTTTAGAGAATAAAAGCCTTTTATTATTCTCATAGAGCCGACCCAGCTCACACTAACATAGGTGATCGCAACCATTAAGAGTATCCTACATATACCCCACTTGTTATTTCCAAGATATGGTCATCATTAAAAAACATAGTTTTAACCTTTAAATACTTCTGTAGGCATGCATTTATATTGTGCACCATAGGAATGGAGTTGGACTATGTCCACGCAAATGCATTACGTCTTGAGTTATTCAGAACTGGTTTGCCTATTGATCCTAGTCCGTGGGATCTCCAGTCGCTAGGATAGGTTTCCGTATAAGATAACTCTTGGTGGTTTAGGCTTTTAAACCCATTCCCCTCGATGCGCAGTCAATTTTCTCTCTTGATAAACCTTTAGTAAACGGATCCGCTAGGTTATCATTTGTTCTCACATAATCTATGGAAATAGTTCCATTAGAGAGTAACTGCCTAACTGTGTTATGGCGTCGTCGAATATGTCGTGACTTTCCATTATACACAAAGTTGTGCGCTCTGCTTAGCGCTGCTTGGTTATCGCAGTGTATGCATATGGCCGGTACAGGTTTAGGCCAGAATGGAATATCTTCCAAAAAGTGACGAAGCCATTCTGCTTCTTCGCCTGCTTTATCTAAAGCGATGAACTCTGATTCCATAGTGGATCGAGCTATGCATGTTTGTTTGGTAGATTTCCATGACACTGCTGCCCCTGCTAAGGTAAAGACATAACCACTTGTCGATTTTGATTCCTCTGAATCTGCAATCCAGTTTGCATCACTATATCCTTCTAAGACGGCAGGATATTTTCCATAGTGTAAGGAATAGTTAGCGGTATTTTTTAAATATCCAAGCACTCTCATTAGTGCTTTCCAGTGTTCCTTTCCTGGATTGCTTGTATACCTGCACAGTCGACTTACTGCATAAGCTATATCTGGTCTTGTGCAATTCATGAGATACATGAGACATCCTATTACACGAGAGTATTCCAGTTGCATTACACTCTCATTAGTGTTTTTATGCAGTACTTCTGATGGATTAAAAGGTGTTCTCACTCCTTTAATTCCATAGTCTTGGAATTTTTCAATCACTTTGTCTACATAGTGTGACTGAGACAATTCAATTCCATTAGGAGTTCTTATTATTTTGATTCCCAAAATAACGTCTGCAACTCCTAAATCTTTCATATCGAAATTGTTAGTTAACATCTTCTTTATGGTCTCTATTACCTGAGTATTTGGACCAAATATTAACATATCGTCTACATATAAACAAATCATCACATATGATTGTCCAATTTGTTTATAATAAACACATTTATCGCATTCATTTATACGAAAACCATTTCTCATCATGACACTATCAAATTTTGCGTGCCATTGTTTTGGAGCTTGTTTTAGTCCGTATAATGATTTTACTAATCTACAGACTTTGTTTTCATTTCCTTTGGAAATAAAACCTTCAGGTTGCTCCATGTAGATCTCCTCATCGAGATCTCCATTTAAGAATGCTGTCTTTACATCCATTTGATGAATTTCTAGACCATAAATTGATGCAATTGCTATTAGTATTCTTATAGAGGTTATTCGTGTTACTGGCGAATATGTATCAAAGAAGTCTACTCCTTCTTTTTGACGATATCCTTTGGCTACTAATCTGGCTTTATACTTGTCGATAGAGCCATCTGCTTTCATTTTCTTCTTGAAAATCCATTTGCAGCCAATAGGTTTTATTCCTGGTGGAATATCAACAATTTCCCAAGTTTTATTACTTAGAATTGAATCAATCTCACTTTGGATTGCTTCTTTCCAACATGAAGATTCAGAAGATGACATTGCTTCCTTGTACGTTTGAGGTTCATGTTCTAACACATATGTGAAAAAATCCGAACCAAATGTCTTGGAAATTCTAGCCCTTACGCTTCTTCTTGGTTCAACTTCCTCAATCTCATGATGGGGTTCATCTTCATGTGAATTGCTTGATTCTTCTCTTGTCCTTTTAGGGACATTATTCCCTTCATTCCTTTTGTGCGGAAACACGTCTTCAAAGAATAAGGCATCTCTAGATTCCATGATTGTATTTACATGAATATCAGCTATATCAGACTTGAATACCAAAAATCTATAGGCACTACTATTTTGGGCTGGCCCTAAATAGTAACAATCTACTGTTTTTGGTCCAAGCTTGACTTTCTTGGGAGGCGGAACTGGAACTTTTGCCAAGCACCCCCACACTTTGAGGTATTTAAAACTTGGTTTGTGTCCTTTCCATATCTCATATGGAATTGTTCCTGTTTTATTATGAGGGACTTTGTTTAATATGTGATTAGACATATTTAAGGCTTCCCCCCACAAGTTTGTCGGTAGACCAGAGGTTAAAAGCATGGCATTAATCATGTCTTTTAACGTTCTGTTCTTCCTCTCGGCTACACCATTTTGTTGTGGTGAATATGGAGCTGTTGTTTGATGAATTATACCATTTTCGGCACAGAACTGTTCAAATGGTGATTCATATTCTCCACCTCGATCAGATCTCAATATCTTGATCTTTTTATTTAACTGATTTTCTACCTCAGCTTTGTACTTTATAAATGATGTAATTGCTTCATCTTTACTATTCAAAAGATATACATAACAATATCGCGTATAATCATCAATAAACGTGATAAAGTACTTTTTCCCACCTCTTGTAGGTAATGATTTAAAGTCACATAAATCTGTATGAACCAAACCTAGTGGTTCGGTGCTTCTATCAACAGATTGAAATGGTTTTTTAACCATTTTTGCTTCTACACATGTCTCACATTTGTAGTTCTTATCTACTTGGAATTTTGGAATTAATCCCAAGTTTGATAATATTTTCATTTTTCGGAAATTTATGTGTCCTAATCTATCATGCCATAGTAAAATTTCGTGCTCAAGCAAGTAAGAAACTTCAATTTTATTAATAGCACAATCAGAATACATAGTTTTATTGCCGATAACGGCTACATTTGCCTTAAATAGGCCATCACATAAATATCCCCTTCCGATATACATTCCAGCTTTGGACAGAACCATCTTGTCTGACTCGAACACCATTCTGAATCCTTTCTTTGATAATACTGCACCAGAGATGAGATTCTTGCGTATGTCTGGAACGTGGAGCACGTCATTCAACTTGACAGTTTTTCCAGAAGTAAACTTGAGGATAACTGTGCCACTGCCTTCGATCATAGATACTGCAGAATTACCCATATAGAGTTTCTCTTCATGATCGAATTTCTTGTATGTAGAAAACATGGATTTGTCAGAGCAGACATGACGAGTAGCGCCTGTGTCCACCCACCATTGGTTAGGATTCTGAACCATATTGCATTCAGATACAACTGCCGAGAAGTTGGACTCATCCACTTCCATGTTGTCTACTAAATTTGCCTCTTTGTTGCGGTCCTTTTTGAGTCTGCAATCTCTAGCGGCATGTCCAACTTTTCCACAAACCCAACATTCACCATTAAACTTTTTGGTTCGTTTGTTGTCTTTTGGTTTGTTGTCTGGAGCTTTCCTTTTCTTCTGGAAATTCTTCTTTTTGTTTTTGGTCTTTGAATCTTCAGCCACAAATGCCTCCTCGCTTTGTTTTGTAATTCCACGGTTATCTGCCTCAATTTTCAATCGGACTATGATATCCTGTAAAGAGATTTCCTTCTTTTTATGCTTCAGATAATTGCGGTAATCTCTCCACGACGGTGGCAGTTTTCCCGTGATGGCTTCAACCAAAAACGATTCTCCAACCTTATGACCTTCCGCCTCGAGTTCATGAATAATGATTTGTAGTTCATGCAGTTGAGCAGTCACCGGTTTGGAGTCGATCATCTTGTAGTCCATGAATTTGTCTACAATGAATTTCTTAAGACTGATATTCTGCGTCTTATACTTCGTAGCAAGTGCATTCCAGAGTGCTTTTGCTGTCTTTAGAGGTTGATATACTTTGTATAGCACCTTGTCGAGACAATTCAGAATATAGTTTCTGCATAGAAAATCGGAATGTTTCCATGTAGCAACATCTGCTTCCTTGCCTGGTGAAGAAACCGGTTCCTCCTCCTCGAGATACCGTTGCAGACCGAGTGTGGTGAGGTAGAATAACATCTGATTCTGCCATGTTAAAAAATCGTCACCATCTCCCTTGAACGGTTCAGGTCTGTTGTGAGTAGTAGTTTTTGAAAATTCTACTGTTGCCATCTCTGTTTTAGTAAGAAAACAGTAAAATTCTTAAGATGTTATACGTCTAGTATACCAAAACAGAGAATAATCAATTATAAACTCGTCGCACAAGTTTATAACTCAGATGTCCACTACACTGGAATTCTGTGTTAATTATTATAACAATATGATTGTTGTAAATAAATTACAACAACAGCGTTATACTATTTTGAATAAATAGTACAACCAAAATAAAGGATAGAATATAGAATTCTAACCGGAATATGTCTGAGGCTCGTCGTAACGATTTCCTTAAGAATTTTATTTCAAAATTCTCCCAAGATACAACAGACGTAATCTGCACGAGATTGTAATGAGTATGTCTACTCTGTGATATATATGGAATGTTGAGCAGTAGAGCAAAGAAGCAGAAGAAATTAGATTGGAATGGGATGAGAATGTGATCAGTATTCTCTCCTATTTATAATTTCGTCCGCACCCCTTCGAACAGTCGCGTCTGCCTGAAAGGTTGCACCTGTTTCCTTTCATTGCTGCTGTTCGTTTAACGGGCCGCACCCGTTCGCTACTGCCTATGTTCGGCCGCGTCTCTTCAGTCGGGCCGCACCTGTTCGCCTCTAACGGGTCGCACCCGCTTCTGTTCGCCCATGCTTCTTCAGTCAGGTTGCACTCGCTCGCCGCGTCCGCTTATGAACAGTCGTGTCTGTTCACATAGCCTGCAACTGTTAAAAAACCCGGCCCAGTTTTGCAGCAAAATTAGGATCATATTAGACCCAAACCCAAACCCGAGCCCGGCCCGGTTCGGTTCGGTCGGACGGACGGCGGCGGCGCGCGCGCGTGTGTGGTGGAGATGCATGATCTCCCTCCTCACAACGAAGCATACATTTGGGTGCCCCTAGGCCCCAACATCTTCATTGCAAAGCCATATATAAACTAGTATGGCTTAGCAATTTTGGCGATGTGGGACTTTATGTATGTTTCATTCATTTTGTTCTTTAGGAATTCCAACAATCCCCCACATGAATGATAATATACATATCCCCCACACAAAGCGAAATATCACAGAGTACATATGGAATAATGCTTTATCGTGGATAAGTAGATATTTCACTTTGAACTTTCCCTAGTTAAAACTTATCGGATCTACTTGGCTAATCGGTGAATTATTTCATCTTGAACCGTCGGCCTTTATTGTATATCCAGACAATAAGCTTTACGAAGCATTGATTCCCTTCTCATCCAATCTCTTGGTTGTGTTCATTTTGGTCCTGAACAATTTTTGGTTCTGCGAGTGTTTTTAGAGAATAAAAGCCTTTTATTATTCTCATAGAGCCGACCCAGCTCACACTAACATAGGTGATCGCAACCATTAAGAGTATCCTACATATACCCCACTTGTTATTTCCAAGATATGGTCATCATTAAAAAACATAGTTTTAACCTTTAAATACTTCTGTAGGCATGCATTTATATTGTGCACCATAGGAATGGAGTTGGACTATGTCCACGCAAATGCATTACGTCTTGAGTTATTCAGAACTGGTTTGCCTATTGATCCTAGTCCGTGGGATCTCCAGTCGCTAGGATAGGTTTCCGTATAAGATAACTCTTGGTGGTTTAGGCTTTTAAACCCATTCCCCTCGATGCGCAGTCAATTTTCTCTCTTGATAAACCTTTAGTAAACGGATCCGCTAGGTTATCATTTGTTCTCACATAATCTATGGAAATAGTTCCATTAGAGAGTAACTGCCTAACTGTGTTATGGCGTCGTCGAATATGTCGTGACTTTCCATTATACACAAAGTTGTGCGCTCTGCTTAGCGCTGCTTGGTTATCGCAGTGTATGCATATGGCCGGTACAGGTTTAGGCCAGAATGGAATATCTTCCAAAAAGTGACGAAGCCATTCTGCTTCTTCGCCTGCTTTATCTAAAGCGATGAACTCTGATTCCATAGTGGATCGAGCTATGCATGTTTGTTTGGTAGATTTCCATGACACTGCTGCCCCTGCTAAGGTAAAGACATAACCACTTGTCGATTTTGATTCCTCTGAATCTGCAATCCAGTTTGCATCACTATATCCTTCTAAGACGGCAGGATATTTTCCATAGTGTAAGGAATAGTTAGCGGTATTTTTTAAATATCCAAGCACTCTCATTAGTGCTTTCCAGTGTTCCTTTCCTGGATTGCTTGTATACCTGCACAGTCGACTTACTGCATAAGCTATATCTGGTCTTGTGCAATTCATGAGATACATGAGACATCCTATTACACGAGAGTATTCCAGTTGCATTACACTCTCATTAGTGTTTTTATGCAGTACTTCTGATGGATTAAAAGGTGTTCTCACTCCTTTAATTCCATAGTCTTGGAATTTTTCAATCACTTTGTCTACATAGTGTGACTGAGACAATTCAATTCCATTAGGAGTTCTTATTATTTTGATTCCCAAAATAACGTCTGCAACTCCTAAATCTTTCATATCGAAATTGTTAGTTAACATCTTCTTTATGGTCTCTATTACCTGAGTATTTGGACCAAATATTAACATATCGTCTACATATAAACAAATCATCACATATGATTGTCCAATTTGTTTATAATAAACACATTTATCGCATTCATTTATACGAAAACCATTTCTCATCATGACACTATCAAATTTTGCGTGCCATTGTTTTGGAGCTTGTTTTAGTCCGTATAATGATTTTACTAATCTACAGACTTTGTTTTCATTTCCTTTGGAAATAAAACCTTCAGGTTGCTCCATGTAGATCTCCTCATCGAGATCTCCATTTAAGAATGCTGTCTTTACATCCATTTGATGAATTTCTAGACCATAAATTGATGCAATTGCTATTAGTATTCTTATAGAGGTTATTCGTGTTACTGGCGAATATGTATCAAAGAAGTCTACTCCTTCTTTTTGACGATATCCTTTGGCTACTAATCTGGCTTTATACTTGTCGATAGAGCCATCTGCTTTCATTTTCTTCTTGAAAATCCATTTGCAGCCAATAGGTTTTATTCCTGGTGGAATATCAACAATTTCCCAAGTTTTATTACTTAGAATTGAATCAATCTCACTTTGGATTGCTTCTTTCCAACATGAAGATTCAGAAGATGACATTGCTTCCTTGTACGTTTGAGGTTCATGTTCTAACACATATGTGAAAAAATCCGAACCAAATGTCTTGGAAATTCTAGCCCTTACGCTTCTTCTTGGTTCAACTTCCTCAATCTCATGATGGGGTTCATCTTCATGTGAATTGCTTGATTCTTCTCTTGTCCTTTTAGGGACATTATTCCCTTCATTCCTTTTGTGCGGAAACACGTCTTCAAAGAATGAGGCATCTCTAGATTCCATGATTGTATTTACATGAATATCAGCTATATCAGACTTGAATACCAAAAATCTATAGGCACTACTATTTTGGGCTGGCCCTAAATAGTAACAATCTACTGTTTTTGGTCCAAGCTTGACTTTCTTGGGAGGCGGAACTGGAACTTTTGCCAAGCACCCCCACACTTTGAGGTATTTAAAACTTGGTTTGTGTCCTTTCCATATCTCATATGGAATTGTTCCTGTTTTATTATGAGGGACTTTGTTTAATATGTGATTAGACATATTTAAGGCTTCCCCCCACAAGTTTGTCGGTAGACCAGAGGTTAAAAGCATGGCATTAATCATGTCTTTTAACGTTCTGTTCTTCCTCTCGGCTACACCATTTTGTTGTGGTGAATATGGAGCTGTTGTTTGATGAATTATACCATTTTCGGCACAGAACTGTTCAAATGGTGATTCATATTCTCCACCTCGATCAGATCTCAATATCTTGATCTTTTTATTTAACTGATTTTCTACCTCAGCTTTGTACTTTATAAATGATGTAATTGCTTCATCTTTACTATTCAAAAGATATACATAACAATATCGCGTATAATCATCAATAAACGTGATAAAGTACTTTTTCCCACCTCTTGTAGGTAATGATTTAAAGTCACATAAATCTGTATGAACCAAACCTAGTGGTTCGGTGCTTCTATCAACAGATTGAAATGGTTTTTTAACCATTTTTGCTTCTACACATGTCTCACATTTGTAGTTCTTATCTACTTGGAATTTTGGAATTAATCCCAAGTTTGATAATATTTTCATTTTTCGGAAATTTATGTGTCCTAATCTATCATGCCATAGTAAAATTTCGTGCTCAAGCAAGTAAGAAACTTCAATTTTATTAATAGCACAATCAGAATACATAGTTTTATTGCCGATAACGGCTACATTTGCCTTAAATAGGCCATCACATAAATATCCCCTTCCGATATACATTCCAGCTTTGGACAGAACCATCTTGTCTGACTCGAACACCATTCTGAATCCTTTCTTTGATAATACTGCACCAGAGATGAGATTCTTGCGTATGTCTGGAACGTGGAGCACGTCATTCAACTTGACAGTTTTTCCATAAGTAAACTTGAGGATAACTGTGCCACTGCCTTCGATCATAGATACTGCAGAATTACCCATATAGAGTTTCTCTTCATGATCGAATTTCTTGTATGTAGAAAACATGGATTTGTCAGAGCAGACATGACGAGTAGCGCCTGTGTCCACCCACCATTGGTTAGGATTCTGAACCATATTGCATTCAGATACAACTGCCGAGAAGTTGGACTCATCCACTTCCATGTTGTCTACTAAATTTGCCTCTTTGTTGCGGTCCTTTTTGAGTCTGCAATCTCTAGCGGCATGTCCAACTTTTCCACAAACCCAACATTCACCATTAAACTTTTTGGTTCGTTTGTTGTCTTTTGGTTTGTTGTCTGGAGCTTTCCTTTTCTTCTGGAAATTCTTCTTTTTGTTTTTGGTCTTTGAATCTTCAGCCACAAATGCCTCCTCGCTTTGTTTTGTAATTCCACGGTTATCTGCCTCAATTTTCAATCGGACTATGATATCCTGTAAAGAGATTTCCTTCTTTTTATGCTTCAGATAATTGCGGTAATCTCTCCACGACGGTGGCAGTTTTCCCGTGATGGCTTCAACCAAAAACGATTCTCCAACCTTATGACCTTCCGCCTCGAGTTCATGAATAATGATTTGTAGTTCATGCAGTTGAGCAGTCACCGGTTTGGAGTCGATCATCTTGTAGTCCATGAATTTGTCTACAATGAATTTCTTAAGACTGATATTCTGCGTCTTATACTTCGTAGCAAGTGCATTCCAGAGTGCTTTTGCTGTCTTTAGAGGTTGATATACTTTGTATAGCACCTTGTCGAGACAATTCAGAATATAGTTTCTGCATAGAAAATCGGAATGTTTCCATGTAGCAACATCTGCTTCCTTGCCTGGTGAAGAAACCGGTTCCTCCTCCTCGAGATACCGTTGCAGACCGAGTGTGGTGAGGTAGAATAACATCTGATTCTGCCATGTTAAAAAATCGTCACCATCTCCCTTGAACGGTTCAGGTCTGTTGTGAGTAGTAGTTTTTGAAAATTCTACTGTTGCCATCTCTGTTTTAGTAAGAAAACAGTAAAATTCTTAAGATGTTATACGTCTAGTATACCAAAACAGAGAATAATCAATTATAAACTCGTCGCACAAGTTTATAACTCAGATGTCCACTACACTGGAATTCTGTGTTAATTATTATAACAATATGATTGTTGTAAATAAATTACAACAACAGCGTTATACTATTTTGAATAAATAGTACAACCAAAATAAAGGATAGAATATAGAATTCTAACCGGAATATGTCTGAGGCTCGTCGTAACGATTTCCTTAAGAATTTTATTTCAAAATTCTCCCAAGATACAACAGACGTAATCTGCACGAGATTGTAATGAGTATGTCTACTCTGTGATATATATGGAATGTTGAGCAGTAGAGCAAAGAAGCAGAAGAAATTAGATTGGAATGGGATGAGAATGTGATCAGTATTCTCTCCTATTTATAATTTCGTCCGCACCCCTTCGAACAGTCGCGTCTGCCTGAAAGGTTGCACCTGTTTCCTTTCATTGCTGCTGTTCGTTTAACGGGCCGCACCCGTTCGCTACTGCCTATGTTCGGCCGCGTCTCTTCAGTCGGGCCGCACCTGTTCGCCTCTAACGGGTCGCACCCGCTTCTGTTCGCCCATGCTTCTTCAGTCAGGTTGCACTCGCTCGCCGCGTCCGCTTATGAACAGTCGTGTCTGTTCACATAGCCTGCAACTGTTAAAAAACCCGGCCCAGTTTTGCAGCAAAATTAGGATCATATTAGACCCAAACCCAAACCCGAGCCCGGCCCGGTTCGGTTCGGTCGGACGGACGGCGGCGGCGCGCGCGCGTGTGTGGTGGAGATGCATGATCTCCCTCCTCACAACGAAGCATACATTTGGGTGCCCCTAGGCCCCAACATCTTCATTGCAAAGCCATATATAAACTAGTATGGCTTAGCAATTTTGGCGATGTGGGACTTTATGTATGTTTCATTCATTTTGTTCTTTAGGAATTCCAACAATCCCCCACATGAATGATAATATACATATCCCCCACACAAAGCGAAATATCACAGAGTACATATGGAATAATGCTTTATCGTGGATAAGTAGATATTTCACTTTGAACTTTCCCTAGTTAAAACTTATCGGATCTACTTGGCTAATCGGTGAATTATTTCATCTTGAACCGTCGGCCTTTATTGTATATCCAGACAATAAGCTTTACGAAGCATTGATTCCCTTCTCATCCAATCTCTTGGTTGTGTTCATTTTGGTCCTGAACAATTTTTGGTTCTGCGAGTGTTTTTAGAGAATAAAAGCCTTTTATTATTCTCATAGAGCCGACCCAGCTCACACTAACATAGGTGATCGCAACCATTAAGAGTATCCTACATATACCCCACTTGTTATTTCCAAGATATGGTCATCATTAAAAAACATAGTTTTAACCTTTAAATACTTCTGTAGGCATGCATTTATATTGTGCACCATAGGAATGGAGTTGGACTATGTCCACGCAAATGCATTACGTCTTGAGTTATTCAGAACTGGTTTGCCTATTGATCCTAGTCCGTGGGATCTCCAGTCGCTAGGATAGGTTTCCGTATAAGATAACTCTTGGTGGTTTAGGCTTTTAAACCCATTCCCCTCGATGCGCAGTCAATTTTCTCTCTTGATAAACCTTTAGTAAACGGATCCGCTAGGTTATCATTTGTTCTCACATAATCTATGGAAATAGTTCCATTAGAGAGTAACTGCCTAACTGTGTTATGGCGTCGTCGAATATGTCGTGACTTTCCATTATACACAAAGTTGTGCGCTCTGCTTAGCGCTGCTTGGTTATCGCAGTGTATGCATATGGCCGGTACAGGTTTAGGCCAGAATGGAATATCTTCCAAAAAGTGACGAAGCCATTCTGCTTCTTCGCCTGCTTTATCTAAAGCGATGAACTCTGATTCCATAGTGGATCGAGCTATGCATGTTTGTTTGGTAGATTTCCATGACACTGCTGCCCCTGCTAAGGTAAAGACATAACCACTTGTCGATTTTGATTCCTCTGAATCTGCAATCCAGTTTGCATCACTATATCCTTCTAAGACGGCAGGATATTTTCCATAGTGTAAGGAATAGTTAGCGGTATTTTTTAAATATCCAAGCACTCTCATTAGTGCTTTCCAGTGTTCCTTTCCTGGATTGCTTGTATACCTGCACAGTCGACTTACTGCATAAGCTATATCTGGTCTTGTGCAATTCATGAGATACATGAGACATCCTATTACACGAGAGTATTCCAGTTGCATTACACTCTCATTAGTGTTTTTATGCAGTACTTCTGATGGATTAAAAGGTGTTCTCACTCCTTTAATTCCATAGTCTTGGAATTTTTCAATCACTTTGTCTACATAGTGTGACTGAGACAATTCAATTCCATTAGGAGTTCTTATTATTTTGATTCCCAAAATAACGTCTGCAACTCCTAAATCTTTCATATCGAAATTGTTAGTTAACATCTTCTTTATGGTCTCTATTACCTGAGTATTTGGACCAAATATTAACATATCGTCTACATATAAACAAATCATCACATATGATTGTCCAATTTGTTTATAATAAACACATTTATCGCATTCATTTATACGAAAACCATTTCTCATCATGACACTATCAAATTTTGCGTGCCATTGTTTTGGAGCTTGTTTTAGTCCGTATAATGATTTTACTAATCTACAGACTTTGTTTTCATTTCCTTTGGAAATAAAACCTTCAGGTTGCTCCATGTAGATCTCCTCATCGAGATCTCCATTTAAGAATGCTGTCTTTACATCCATTTGATGAATTTCTAGACCATAAATTGATGCAATTGCTATTAGTATTCTTATAGAGGTTATTCGTGTTACTGGCGAATATGTATCAAAGAAGTCTACTCCTTCTTTTTGACGATATCCTTTGGCTACTAATCTGGCTTTATACTTGTCGATAGAGCCATCTGCTTTCATTTTCTTCTTGAAAATCCATTTGCAGCCAATAGGTTTTATTCCTGGTGGAATATCAACAATTTCCCAAGTTTTATTACTTAGAATTGAATCAATCTCACTTTGGATTGCTTCTTTCCAACATGAAGATTCAGAAGATGACATTGCTTCCTTGTACGTTTGAGGTTCATGTTCTAACACATATGTGAAAAAATCCGAACCAAATGTCTTGGAAATTCTAGCCCTTACGCTTCTTCTTGGTTCAACTTCCTCAATCTCATGATGGGGTTCATCTTCATGTGAATTGCTTGATTCTTCTCTTGTCCTTTTAGGGACATTATTCCCTTCATTCCTTTTGTGCGGAAACACGTCTTCAAAGAATGAGGCATCTCTAGATTCCATGATTGTATTTACATGAATATCAGCTATATCAGACTTGAATACCAAAAATCTATAGGCACTACTATTTTGGGCTGGCCCTAAATAGTAACAATCTACTGTTTTTGGTCCAAGCTTGACTTTCTTGGGAGGCGGAACTGGAACTTTTGCCAAGCACCCCCACACTTTGAGGTATTTAAAACTTGGTTTGTGTCCTTTCCATATCTCATATGGAATTGTTCCTGTTTTATTATGAGGGACTTTGTTTAATATGTGATTAGACATATTTAAGGCTTCCCCCCACAAGTTTGTCGGTAGACCAGAGGTTAAAAGCATGGCATTAATCATGTCTTTTAACGTTCTGTTCTTCCTCTCGGCTACACCATTTTGTTGTGGTGAATATGGAGCTGTTGTTTGATGAATTATACCATTTTCGGCACAGAACTGTTCAAATGGTGATTCATATTCTCCACCTCGATCAGATCTCAATATCTTGATCTTTTTATTTAACTGATTTTCTACCTCAGCTTTGTACTTTATAAATGATGTAATTGCTTCATCTTTACTATTCAAAAGATATACATAACAATATCGCGTATAATCATCAATAAACGTGATAAAGTACTTTTTCCCACCTCTTGTAGGTAATGATTTAAAGTCACATAAATCTGTATGAACCAAACCTAGTGGTTCGGTGCTTCTATCAACAGATTGAAATGGTTTTTTAACCATTTTTGCTTCTACACATGTCTCACATTTGTAGTTCTTATCTACTTGGAATTTTGGAATTAATCCCAAGTTTGATAATATTTTCATTTTTCGGAAATTTATGTGTCCTAATCTATCATGCCATAGTAAAATTTCGTGCTCAAGCAAGTAAGAAACTTCAATTTTATTAATAGCACAATCAGAATACATAGTTTTATTGCCGATAACGGCTACATTTGCCTTAAATAGGCCATCACATAAATATCCCCTTCCGATATACATTCCAGCTTTGGACAGAACCATCTTGTCTGACTCGAACACCATTCTGAATCCTTTCTTTGATAATACTGCACCAGAGATGAGATTCTTGCGTATGTCTGGAACGTGGAGCACGTCATTCAACTTGACAGTTTTTCCAGAAGTAAACTTGAGGATAACTGTGCCACTGCCTTCGATCATAGATACTGCAGAATTACCCATATAGAGTTTCTCTTCATGATCGAATTTCTTGTATGTAGAAAACATGGATTTGTCAGAGCAGACATGACGAGTAGCGCCTGTGTCCACCCACCATTGGTTAGGATTCTGAACCATATTGCATTCAGATACAACTGCCGAGAAGTTGGACTCATCCACTTCCATGTTGTCTACTAAATTTGCCTCTTTGTTGCGGTCCTTTTTGAGTCTGCAATCTCTAGCGGCATGTCCAACTTTTCCACAAACCCAACATTCACCATTAAACTTTTTGGTTCGTTTGTTGTCTTTTGGTTTGTTGTCTGGAGCTTTCCTTTTCTTCTGGAAATTCTTCTTTTTGTTTTTGGTCTTTGAATCTTCAGCCACAAATGCCTCCTCGCTTTGTTTTGTAATTCCACGGTTATCTGCCTCAATTTTCAATCGGACTATGATATCCTGTAAAGAGATTTCCTTCTTTTTATGCTTCAGATAATTGCGGTAATCTCTCCACGACGGTGGCAGTTTTCCCGTGATGGCTTCAACCAAAAACGATTCTCCAACCTTATGACCTTCCGCCTCGAGTTCATGAATAATGATTTGTAGTTCATGCAGTTGAGCAGTCACCGGTTTGGAGTCGATCATCTTGTAGTCCATGAATTTGTCTACAATGAATTTCTTAAGACTGATATTCTGCGTCTTATACTTCGTAGCAAGTGCATTCCAGAGTGCTTTTGCTGTCTTTAGAGGTTGATATACTTTGTATAGCACCTTGTCGAGACAATTCAGAATATAGTTTCTGCATAGAAAATCGGAATGTTTCCATGTAGCAACATCTGCTTCCTTGCCTGGTGAAGAAACCGGTTCCTCCTCCTCGAGATACCGTTGCAGACCGAGTGTGGTGAGGTAGAATAACATCTGATTCTGCCATGTTAAAAAATCGTCACCATCTCCCTTGAACGGTTCAGGTCTGTTGTGAGTAGTAGTTTTTGAAAATTCTACTGTTGCCATCTCTGTTTTAGTAAGAAAACAGTAAAATTCTTAAGATGTTATACGTCTAGTATACCAAAACAGAGAATAATCAATTATAAACTCGTCGCACAAGTTTATAACTCAGATGTCCACTACACTGGAATTCTGTGTTAATTATTATAACAATATGATTGTTGTAAATAAATTACAACAACAGCGTTATACTATTTTGAATAAATAGTACAACCAAAATAAAGGATAGAATATAGAATTCTAACCGGAATATGTCTGAGGCTCGTCGTAACGATTTCCTTAAGAATTTTATTTCAAAATTCTCCCAAGATACAACAGACGTAATCTGCACGAGATTGTAATGAGTATGTCTACTCTGTGATATATATGGAATGTTGAGCAGTAGAGCAAAGAAGCAGAAGAAATTAGATTGGAATGGGATGAGAATGTGATCAGTATTCTCTCCTATTTATAATTTCGTCCGCACCCCTTCGAACAGTCGCGTCTGCCTGAAAGGTTGCACCTGTTTCCTTTCATTGCTGCTGTTCGTTTAACGGGCCGCACCCGTTCGCTACTGCCTATGTTCGGCCGCGTCTCTTCAGTCGGGCCGCACCTGTTCGCCTCTAACGGGTCGCACCCGCTTCTGTTCGCCCATGCTTCTTCAGTCAGGTTGCACTCGCTCGCCGCGTCCGCTTATGAACAGTCGTGTCTGTTCACATAGCCTGCAACTGTTAAAAAACCCGGCCCAGTTTTGCAGCAAAATTAGGATCATATTAGACCCAAACCCAAACCCGAGCCCGGCCCGGTTCGGTTCGGTCGGACGGACGGCGGCGGCGCGCGCGCGTGTGTGGTGGAGATGCATGATCTCCCTCCTCACAACGAAGCATACATTTGGGTGCCCCTAGGCCCCAACATCTTCATTGCAAAGCCATATATAAACTAGTATGGCTTAGCAATTTTGGCGATGTGGGACTTTATGTATGTTTCATTCATTTTGTTCTTTAGGAATTCCAACAATCCCCCACATGAATGATAATATACATATCCCCCACACAAAGCGAAATATCACAGAGTACATATGGAATAATGCTTTATCGTGGATAAGTAGATATTTCACTTTGAACTTTCCCTAGTTAAAACTTATCGGATCTACTTGGCTAATCGGTGAATTATTTCATCTTGAACCGTCGGCCTTTATTGTATATCCAGACAATAAGCTTTACGAAGCATTGATTCCCTTCTCATCCAATCTCTTGGTTGTGTTCATTTTGGTCCTGAACAATTTTTGGTTCTGCGAGTGTTTTTAGAGAATAAAAGCCTTTTATTATTCTCATAGAGCCGACCCAGCTCACACTAACATAGGTGATCGCAACCATTAAGAGTATCCTACATATACCCCACTTGTTATTTCCAAGATATGGTCATCATTAAAAAACATAGTTTTAACCTTTAAATACTTCTGTAGGCATGCATTTATATTGTGCACCATAGGAATGGAGTTGGACTATGTCCACGCAAATGCATTACGTCTTGAGTTATTCAGAACTGGTTTGCCTATTGATCCTAGTCCGTGGGATCTCCAGTCGCTAGGATAGGTTTCCGTATAAGATAACTCTTGGTGGTTTAGGCTTTTAAACCCATTCCCCTCGATGCGCAGTCAATTTTCTCTCTTGATAAACCTTTAGTAAACGGATCCGCTAGGTTATCATTTGTTCTCACATAATCTATGGAAATAGTTCCATTAGAGAGTAACTGCCTAACTGTGTTATGGCGTCGTCGAATATGTCGTGACTTTCCATTATACACAAAGTTGTGCGCTCTGCTTAGCGCTGCTTGGTTATCGCAGTGTATGCATATGGCCGGTACAGGTTTAGGCCAGAATGGAATATCTTCCAAAAAGTGACGAAGCCATTCTGCTTCTTCGCCTGCTTTATCTAAAGCGATGAACTCTGATTCCATAGTGGATCGAGCTATGCATGTTTGTTTGGTAGATTTCCATGACACTGCTGCCCCTGCTAAGGTAAAGACATAACCACTTGTCGATTTTGATTCCTCTGAATCTGCAATCCAGTTTGCATCACTATATCCTTCTAAGACGGCAGGATATTTTCCATAGTGTAAGGAATAGTTAGCGGTATTTTTTAAATATCCAAGCACTCTCATTAGTGCTTTCCAGTGTTCCTTTCCTGGATTGCTTGTATACCTGCACAGTCGACTTACTGCATAAGCTATATCTGGTCTTGTGCAATTCATGAGATACATGAGACATCCTATTACACGAGAGTATTCCAGTTGCATTACACTCTCATTAGTGTTTTTATGCAGTACTTCTGATGGATTAAAAGGTGTTCTCACTCCTTTAATTCCATAGTCTTGGAATTTTTCAATCACTTTGTCTACATAGTGTGACTGAGACAATTCAATTCCATTAGGAGTTCTTATTATTTTGATTCCCAAAATAACGTCTGCAACTCCTAAATCTTTCATATCGAAATTGTTAGTTAACATCTTCTTTATGGTCTCTATTACCTGAGTATTTGGACCAAATATTAACATATCGTCTACATATAAACAAATCATCACATATGATTGTCCAATTTGTTTATAATAAACACATTTATCGCATTCATTTATACGAAAACCATTTCTCATCATGACACTATCAAATTTTGCGTGCCATTGTTTTGGAGCTTGTTTTAGTCCGTATAATGATTTTACTAATCTACAGACTTTGTTTTCATTTCCTTTGGAAATAAAACCTTCAGGTTGCTCCATGTAGATCTCCTCATCGAGATCTCCATTTAAGAATGCTGTCTTTACATCCATTTGATGAATTTCTAGACCATAAATTGATGCAATTGCTATTAGTATTCTTATAGAGGTTATTCGTGTTACTGGCGAATATGTATCAAAGAAGTCTACTCCTTCTTTTTGACGATATCCTTTGGCTACTAATCTGGCTTTATACTTGTCGATAGAGCCATCTGCTTTCATTTTCTTCTTGAAAATCCATTTGCAGCCAATAGGTTTTATTCCTGGTGGAATATCAACAATTTCCCAAGTTTTATTACTTAGAATTGAATCAATCTCACTTTGGATTGCTTCTTTCCAACATGAAGATTCAGAAGATGACATTGCTTCCTTGTACGTTTGAGGTTCATGTTCTAACACATATGTGAAAAAATCCGAACCAAATGTCTTGGAAATTCTAGCCCTTACGCTTCTTCTTGGTTCAACTTCCTCAATCTCATGATGGGGTTCATCTTCATGTGAATTGCTTGATTCTTCTCTTGTCCTTTTAGGGACATTATTCCCTTCATTCCTTTTGTGCGGAAACACGTCTTCAAAGAATGAGGCATCTCTAGATTCCATGATTGTATTTACATGAATATCAGCTATATCAGACTTGAATACCAAAAATCTATAGGCACTACTATTTTGGGCTGGCCCTAAATAGTAACAATCTACTGTTTTTGGTCCAAGCTTGACTTTCTTGGGAGGCGGAACTGGAACTTTTGCCAAGCACCCCCACACTTTGAGGTATTTAAAACTTGGTTTGTGTCCTTTCCATATCTCATATGGAATTGTTCCTGTTTTATTATGAGGGACTTTGTTTAATATGTGATTAGACATATTTAAGGCTTCCCCCCACAAGTTTGTCGGTAGACCAGAGGTTAAAAGCATGGCATTAATCATGTCTTTTAACGTTCTGTTCTTCCTCTCGGCTACACCATTTTGTTGTGGTGAATATGGAGCTGTTGTTTGATGAATTATACCATTTTCGGCACAGAACTGTTCAAATGGTGATTCATATTCTCCACCTCGATCAGATCTCAATATCTTGATCTTTTTATTTAACTGATTTTCTACCTCAGCTTTGTACTTTATAAATGATGTAATTGCTTCATCTTTACTATTCAAAAGATATACATAACAATATCGCGTATAATCATCAATAAACGTGATAAAGTACTTTTTCCCACCTCTTGTAGGTAATGATTTAAAGTCACATAAATCTGTATGAACCAAACCTAGTGGTTCGGTGCTTCTATCAACAGATTGAAATGGTTTTTTAACCATTTTTGCTTCTACACATGTCTCACATTTGTAGTTCTTATCTACTTGGAATTTTGGAATTAATCCCAAGTTTGATAATATTTTCATTTTTCGGAAATTTATGTGTCCTAATCTATCATGCCATAGTAAAATTTCGTGCTCAAGCAAGTAAGAAACTTCAATTTTATTAATAGCACAATCAGAATACATAGTTTTATTGCCGATAACGGCTACATTTGCCTTAAATAGGCCATCACATAAATATCCCCTTCCGATATACATTCCAGCTTTGGACAGAACCATCTTGTCTGACTCGAACACCATTCTGAATCCTTTCTTTGATAATACTGCACCAGAGATGAGATTCTTGCGTATGTCTGGAACGTGGAGCACGTCATTCAACTTGACAGTTTTTCCAGAAGTAAACTTGAGGATAACTGTGCCACTGCCTTCGATCATAGATACTGCAGAATTACCCATATAGAGTTTCTCTTCATGATCGAATTTCTTGTATGTAGAAAACATGGATTTGTCAGAGCAGACATGACGAGTAGCGCCTGTGTCCACCCACCATTGGTTAGGATTCTGAACCATATTGCATTCAGATACAACTGCCGAGAAGTTGGACTCATCCACTTCCATGTTGTCTACTAAATTTGCCTCTTTGTTGCGGTCCTTTTTGAGTCTGCAATCTCTAGCGGCATGTCCAACTTTTCCACAAACCCAACATTCACCATTAAACTTTTTGGTTCGTTTGTTGTCTTTTGGTTTGTTGTCTGGAGCTTTCCTTTTCTTCTGGAAATTCTTCTTTTTGTTTTTGGTCTTTGAATCTTCAGCCACAAATGCCTCCTCGCTTTGTTTTGTAATTCCACGGTTATCTGCCTCAATTTTCAATCGGACTATGATATCCTGTAAAGAGATTTCCTTCTTTTTATGCTTCAGATAATTGCGGTAATCTCTCCACGACGGTGGCAGTTTTCCCGTGATGGCTTCAACCAAAAACGATTCTCCAACCTTATGACCTTCCGCCTCGAGTTCATGAATAATGATTTGTAGTTCATGCAGTTGAGCAGTCACCGGTTTGGAGTCGATCATCTTGTAGTCCATGAATTTGTCTACAATGAATTTCTTAAGACTGATATTCTGCGTCTTATACTTCGTAGCAAGTGCATTCCAGAGTGCTTTTGCTGTCTTTAGAGGTTGATATACTTTGTATAGCACCTTGTCGAGACAATTCAGAATATAGTTTCTGCATAGAAAATCGGAATGTTTCCATGTAGCAACATCTGCTTCCTTGCCTGGTGAAGAAACCGGTTCCTCCTCCTCGAGATACCGTTGCAGACCGAGTGTGGTGAGGTAGAATAACATCTGATTCTGCCATGTTAAAAAATCGTCACCATCTCCCTTGAACGGTTCAGGTCTGTTGTGAGTAGTAGTTTTTGAAAATTCTACTGTTGCCATCTCTGTTTTAGTAAGAAAACAGTAAAATTCTTAAGATGTTATACGTCTAGTATACCAAAACAGAGAATAATCAATTATAAACTCGTCGCACAAGTTTATAACTCAGATGTCCACTACACTGGAATTCTGTGTTAATTATTATAACAATATGATTGTTGTAAATAAATTACAACAACAGCGTTATACTATTTTGAATAAATAGTACAACCAAAATAAAGGATAGAATATAGAATTCTAACCGGAATATGTCTGAGGCTCGTCGTAACGATTTCCTTAAGAATTTTATTTCAAAATTCTCCCAAGATACAACAGACGTAATCTGCACGAGATTGTAATGAGTATGTCTACTCTGTGATATATATGGAATGTTGAGCAGTAGAGCAAAGAAGCAGAAGAAATTAGATTGGAATGGGATGAGAATGTGATCAGTATTCTCTCCTATTTATAATTTCGTCCGCACCCCTTCGAACAGTCGCGTCTGCCTGAAAGGTTGCACCTGTTTCCTTTCATTGCTGCTGTTCGTTTAACGGGCCGCACCCGTTCGCTACTGCCTATGTTCGGCCGCGTCTCTTCAGTCGGGCCGCACCTGTTCGCCTCTAACGGGTCGCACCCGCTTCTGTTCGCCCATGCTTCTTCAGTCAGGTTGCACTCGCTCGCCGCGTCCGCTTATGAACAGTCGTGTCTGTTCACATAGCCTGCAACTGTTAAAAAACCCGGCCCAGTTTTGCAGCAAAATTAGGATCATATTAGACCCAAACCCAAACCCGAGCCCGGCCCGGTTCGGTTCGGTCGGACGGACGGCGGCGGCGCGCGCGCGTGTGTGGTGGAGATGCATGATCTCCCTCCTCACAACGAAGCATACATTTGGGTGCCCCTAGGCCCCAACATCTTCATTGCAAAGCCATATATAAACTAGTATGGCTTAGCAATTTTGGCGATGTGGGACTTTATGTATGTTTCATTCATTTTGTTCTTTAGGAATTCCAACAATCCCCCACATGAATGATAATATACATATCCCCCACACAAAGCGAAATATCACAGAGTACATATGGAATAATGCTTTATCGTGGATAAGTAGATATTTCACTTTGAACTTTCCCTAGTTAAAACTTATCGGATCTACTTGGCTAATCGGTGAATTATTTCATCTTGAACCGTCGTCCTTTATTGTATATCCAGACAATAAGCTTTACGAAGCATTGATTCCCTTCTCATCCAATCTCTTGGTTGTGTTCATTTTGGTCCTGAACAATTTTTGGTTCTGCGAGTGTTTTTAGAGAATAAAAGCCTTTTATTATTCTCATAGAGCCGACCCAGCTCACACTAACATAGGTGATCGCAACCATTAAGAGTATCCTACATATACCCCACTTGTTATTTCCAAGATATGGTCATCATTAAAAAACATAGTTTTAACCTTTAAATACTTCTGTAGGCATGCATTTATATTGTGCACCATAGGAATGGAGTTGGACTATGTCCACGCAAATGCATTACGTCTTGAGTTATTCAGAACTGGTTTGCCTATTGATCCTAGTCCGTGGGATCTCCAGTCGCTAGGATAGGTTTCCGTATAAGATAACTCTTGGTGGTTTAGGCTTTTAAACCCATTCCCCTCGATGCGCAGTCAATTTTCTCTCTTGATAAACCTTTAGTAAACGGATCCGCTAGGTTATCATTTGTTCTCACATAATCTATGGAAATAGTTCCATTAGAGAGTAACTGCCTAACTGTGTTATGGCGTCGTCGAATATGTCGTGACTTTCCATTATACACAAAGTTGTGCGCTCTGCTTAGCGCTGCTTGGTTATCGCAGTGTATGCATATGGCCGGTACAGGTTTAGGCCAGAATGGAATATCTTCCAAAAAGTGACGAAGCCATTCTGCTTCTTCGCCTGCTTTATCTAAAGCGATGAACTCTGATTCCATAGTGGATCGAGCTATGCATGTTTGTTTGGTAGATTTCCATGACACTGCTGCCCCTGCTAAGGTAAAGACATAACCACTTGTCGATTTTGATTCCTCTGAATCTGCAATCCAGTTTGCATCACTATATCCTTCTAAGACGGCAGGATATTTTCCATAGTGTAAGGAATAGTTAGCGGTATTTTTTAAATATCCAAGCACTCTCATTAGTGCTTTCCAGTGTTCCTTTCCTGGATTGCTTGTATACCTGCACAGTCGACTTACTGCATAAGCTATATCTGGTCTTGTGCAATTCATGAGATACATGAGACATCCTATTACACGAGAGTATTCCAGTTGCATTACACTCTCATTAGTGTTTTTATGCAGTACTTCTGATGGATTAAAAGGTGTTCTCACTCCTTTAATTCCATAGTCTTGGAATTTTTCAATCACTTTGTCTACATAGTGTGACTGAGACAATTCAATTCCATTAGGAGTTCTTATTATTTTGATTCCCAAAATAACGTCTGCAACTCCTAAATCTTTCATATCGAAATTGTTAGTTAACATCTTCTTTATGGTCTCTATTACCTGAGTATTTGGACCAAATATTAACATATCGTCTACATATAAACAAATCATCACATATGATTGTCCAATTTGTTTATAATAAACACATTTATCGCATTCATTTATACGAAAACCATTTCTCATCATGACACTATCAAATTTTGCGTGCCATTGTTTTGGAGCTTGTTTTAGTCCGTATAATGATTTTACTAATCTACAGACTTTGTTTTCATTTCCTTTGGAAATAAAACCTTCAGGTTGCTCCATGTAGATCTCCTCATCGAGATCTCCATTTAAGAATGCTGTCTTTACATCCATTTGATGAATTTCTAGACCATAAATTGATGCAATTGCTATTAGTATTCTTATAGAGGTTATTCGTGTTACTGGCGAATATGTATCAAAGAAGTCTACTCCTTCTTTTTGACGATATCCTTTGGCTACTAATCTGGCTTTATACTTGTCGATAGAGCCATCTGCTTTCATTTTCTTCTTGAAAATCCATTTGCAGCCAATAGGTTTTATTCCTGGTGGAATATCAACAATTTCCCAAGTTTTATTACTTAGAATTGAATCAATCTCACTTTGGATTGCTTCTTTCCAACATGAAGATTCAGAAGATGACATTGCTTCCTTGTACGTTTGAGGTTCATGTTCTAACACATATGTGAAAAAATCCGAACCAAATGTCTTGGAAATTCTAGCCCTTACGCTTCTTCTTGGTTCAACTTCCTCAATCTCATGATGGGGTTCATCTTCATGTGAATTGCTTGATTCTTCTCTTGTCCTTTTAGGGACATTATTCCCTTCATTCCTTTTGTGCGGAAACACGTCTTCAAAGAATGAGGCATCTCTAGATTCCATGATTGTATTTACATGAATATCAGCTATATCAGACTTGAATACCAAAAATCTATAGGCACTACTATTTTGGGCTGGCCCTAAATAGTAACAATCTACTGTTTTTGGTCCAAGCTTGACTTTCTTGGGAGGCGGAACTGGAACTTTTGCCAAGCACCCCCACACTTTGAGGTATTTAAAACTTGGTTTGTGTCCTTTCCATATCTCATATGGAATTGTTCCTGTTTTATTATGAGGGACTTTGTTTAATATGTGATTAGACATATTTAAGGCTTCCCCCCACAAGTTTGTCGGTAGACCAGAGGTTAAAAGCATGGCATTAATCATGTCTTTTAACGTTCTGTTCTTCCTCTCGGCTACACCATTTTGTTGTGGTGAATATGGAGCTGTTGTTTGATGAATTATACCATTTTCGGCACAGAACTGTTCAAATGGTGATTCATATTCTCCACCTCGATCAGATCTCAATATCTTGATCTTTTTATTTAACTGATTTTCTACCTCAGCTTTGTACTTTATAAATGATGTAATTGCTTCATCTTTACTATTCAAAAGATATACATAACAATATCGCGTATAATCATCAATAAACGTGATAAAGTACTTTTTCCCACCTCTTGTAGGTAATGATTTAAAGTCACATAAATCTGTATGAACCAAACCTAGTGGTTCGGTGCTTCTATCAACAGATTGAAATGGTTTTTTAACCATTTTTGCTTCTACACATGTCTCACATTTGTAGTTCTTATCTACTTGGAATTTTGGAATTAATCCCAAGTTTGATAATATTTTCATTTTTCGGAAATTTATGTGTCCTAATCTATCATGCCATAGTAAAATTTCGTGCTCAAGCAAGTAAGAAACTTCAATTTTATTAATAGCACAATCAGAATACATAGTTTTATTGCCGATAACGGCTACATTTGCCTTAAATAGGCCATCACATAAATATCCCCTTCCGATATACATTCCAGCTTTGGACAGAACCATCTTGTCTGACTCGAACACCATTCTGAATCCTTTCTTTGATAATACTGCACCAGAGATGAGATTCTTGCGTATGTCTGGAACGTGGAGCACGTCATTCAACTTGACAGTTTTTCCAGAAGTAAACTTGAGGATAACTGTGCCACTGCCTTCGATCATAGATACTGCAGAATTACCCATATAGAGTTTCTCTTCATGATCGAATTTCTTGTATGTAGAAAACATGGATTTGTCAGAGCAGACATGACGAGTAGCGCCTGTGTCCACCCACCATTGGTTAGGATTCTGAACCATATTGCATTCAGATACAACTGCCGAGAAGTTGGACTCATCCACTTCCATGTTGTCTACTAAATTTGCCTCTTTGTTGCGGTCCTTTTTGAGTCTGCAATCTCTAGCGGCATGTCCAACTTTTCCACAAACCCAACATTCACCATTAAACTTTTTGGTTCGTTTGTTGTCTTTTGGTTTGTTGTCTGGAGCTTTCCTTTTCTTCTGGAAATTCTTCTTTTTGTTTTTGGTCTTTGAATCTTCAGCCACAAATGCCTCCTCGCTTTGTTTTGTAATTCCACGGTTATCTGCCTCAATTTTCAATCGGACTATGATATCCTGTAAAGAGATTTCCTTCTTTTTATGCTTCAGATAATTGCGGTAATCTCTCCACGACGGTGGCAGTTTTCCCGTGATGGCTTCAACCAAAAACGATTCTCCAACCTTATGACCTTCCGCCTCGAGTTCATGAATAATGATTTGTAGTTCATGCAGTTGAGCAGTCACCGGTTTGGAGTCGATCATCTTGTAGTCCATGAATTTGTCTACAATGAATTTCTTAAGACTGATATTCTGCGTCTTATACTTCGTAGCAAGTGCATTCCAGAGTGCTTTTGCTGTCTTTAGAGGTTGATATACTTTGTATAGCACCTTGTCGAGACAATTCAGAATATAGTTTCTGCATAGAAAATCGGAATGTTTCCATGTAGCAACATCTGCTTCCTTGCCTGGTGAAGAAACCGGTTCCTCCTCCTCGAGATACCGTTGCAGACCGAGTGTGGTGAGGTAGAATAACATCTGATTCTGCCATGTTAAAAAATCGTCACCATCTCCCTTGAACGGTTCAGGTCTGTTGTGAGTAGTAGTTTTTGAAAATTCTACTGTTGCCATCTCTGTTTTAGTAAGAAAACAGTAAAATTCTTAAGATGTTATACGTCTAGTATACCAAAACAGAGAATAATCAATTATAAACTCGTCGCACAAGTTTATAACTCAGATGTCCACTACACTGGAATTCTGTGTTAATTATTATAACAATATGATTGTTGTAAATAAATTACAACAACAGCGTTATACTATTTTGAATAAATAGTACAACCAAAATAAAGGATAGAATATAGAATTCTAACCGGAATATGTCTGAGGCTCGTCGTAACGATTTCCTTAAGAATTTTATTTCAAAATTCTCCCAAGATACAACAGACGTAATCTGCACGAGATTGTAATGAGTATGTCTACTCTGTGATATATATGGAATGTTGAGCAGTAGAGCAAAGAAGCAGAAGAAATTAGATTGGAATGGGATGAGAATGTGATCAGTATTCTCTCCTATTTATAATTTCGTCCGCACCCCTTCGAACAGTCGCGTCTGCCTGAAAGGTTGCACCTGTTTCCTTTCATTGCTGCTGTTCGTTTAACGGGCCGCACCCGTTCGCTACTGCCTATGTTCGGCCGCGTCTCTTCAGTCGGGCCGCACCTGTTCGCCTCTAACGGGTCGCACCCGCTTCTGTTCGCCCATGCTTCTTCAGTCAGGTTGCACTCGCTCGCCGCGTCCGCTTATGAACAGTCGTGTCTGTTCACATAGCCTGCAACTGTTAAAAAACCCGGCCCAGTTTTGCAGCAAAATTAGGATCATATTAGACCCAAACCCAAACCCGAGCCCGGCCCGGTTCGGTTCGGTCGGACGGACGGCGGCGGCGCGCGCGCGTGTGTGGTGGAGATGCATGATCTCCCTCCTCACAACGAAGCATACATTTGGGTGCCCCTAGGCCCCAACATCTTCATTGCAAAGCCATATATAAACTAGTATGGCTTAGCAATTTTGGCGATGTGGGACTTTATGTATGTTTCATTCATTTTGTTCTTTAGGAATTCCAACAATCCCCCACATGAATGATAATATACATATCCCCCACACAAAGCGAAATATCACAGAGTACATATGGAATAATGCTTTATCGTGGATAAGTAGATATTTCACTTTGAACTTTCCCTAGTTAAAACTTATCGGATCTACTTGGCTAATCGGTGAATTATTTCATCTTGAACCGTCGGCCTTTATTGTATATCCAGACAATAAGCTTTACGAAGCATTGATTCCCTTCTCATCCAATCTCTTGGTTGTGTTCATTTTGGTCCTGAACAATTTTTGGTTCTGCGAGTGTTTTTAGAGAATAAAAGCCTTTTATTATTCTCATAGAGCCGACCCAGCTCACACTAACATAGGTGATCGCAACCATTAAGAGTATCCTACATATACCCCACTTGTTATTTCCAAGATATGGTCATCATTAAAAAACATAGTTTTAACCTTTAAATACTTCTGTAGGCATGCATTTATATTGTGCACCATAGGAATGGAGTTGGACTATGTCCACGCAAATGCATTACGTCTTGAGTTATTCAGAACTGGTTTGCCTATTGATCCTAGTCCGTGGGATCTCCAGTCGCTAGGATAGGTTTCCGTATAAGATAACTCTTGGTGGTTTAGGCTTTTAAACCCATTCCCCTCGATGCGCAGTCAATTTTCTCTCTTGATAAACCTTTAGTAAACGGATCCGCTAGGTTATCATTTGTTCTCACATAATCTATGGAAATAGTTCCATTAGAGAGTAACTGCCTAACTGTGTTATGGCGTCGTCGAATATGTCGTGACTTTCCATTATACACAAAGTTGTGCGCTCTGCTTAGCGCTGCTTGGTTATCGCAGTGTATGCATATGGCCGGTACAGGTTTAGGCCAGAATGGAATATCTTCCAAAAAGTGACGAAGCCATTCTGCTTCTTCGCCTGCTTTATCTAAAGCGATGAACTCTGATTCCATAGTGGATCGAGCTATGCATGTTTGTTTGGTAGATTTCCATGACACTGCTGCCCCTGCTAAGGTAAAGACATAACCACTTGTCGATTTTGATTCCTCTGAATCTGCAATCCAGTTTGCATCACTATATCCTTCTAAGACGGCAGGATATTTTCCATAGTGTAAGGAATAGTTAGCGGTATTTTTTAAATATCCAAGCACTCTCATTAGTGCTTTCCAGTGTTCCTTTCCTGGATTGCTTGTATACCTGCACAGTCGACTTACTGCATAAGCTATATCTGGTCTTGTGCAATTCATGAGATACATGAGACATCCTATTACACGAGAGTATTCCAGTTGCATTACACTCTCATTAGTGTTTTTATGCAGTACTTCTGATGGATTAAAAGGTGTTCTCACTCCTTTAATTCCATAGTCTTGGAATTTTTCAATCACTTTGTCTACATAGTGTGACTGAGACAATTCAATTCCATTAGGAGTTCTTATTATTTTGATTCCCAAAATAACGTCTGCAACTCCTAAATCTTTCATATCGAAATTGTTAGTTAACATCTTCTTTATGGTCTCTATTACCTGAGTATTTGGACCAAATATTAACATATCGTCTACATATAAACAAATCATCACATATGATTGTCCAATTTGTTTATAATAAACACATTTATCGCATTCATTTATACGAAAACCATTTCTCATCATGACACTATCAAATTTTGCGTGCCATTGTTTTGGAGCTTGTTTTAGTCCGTATAATGATTTTACTAATCTACAGACTTTGTTTTCATTTCCTTTGGAAATAAAACCTTCAGGTTGCTCCATGTAGATCTCCTCATCGAGATCTCCATTTAAGAATGCTGTCTTTACATCCATTTGATGAATTTCTAGACCATAAATTGATGCAATTGCTATTAGTATTCTTATAGAGGTTATTCGTGTTACTGGCGAATATGTATCAAAGAAGTCTACTCCTTCTTTTTGACGATATCCTTTGGCTACTAATCTGGCTTTATACTTGTCGATAGAGCCATCTGCTTTCATTTTCTTCTTGAAAATCCATTTGCAGCCAATAGGTTTTATTCCTGGTGGAATATCAACAATTTCCCAAGTTTTATTACTTAGAATTGAATCAATCTCACTTTGGATTGCTTCTTTCCAACATGAAGATTCAGAAGATGACATTGCTTCCTTGTACGTTTGAGGTTCATGTTCTAACACATATGTGAAAAAATCCGAACCAAATGTCTTGGAAATTCTAGCCCTTACGCTTCTTCTTGGTTCAACTTCCTCAATCTCATGATGGGGTTCATCTTCATGTGAATTGCTTGATTCTTCTCTTGTCCTTTTAGGGACATTATTCCCTTCATTCCTTTTGTGCGGAAACACGTCTTCAAAGAATGAGGCATCTCTAGATTCCATGATTGTATTTACATGAATATCAGCTATATCAGACTTGAATACCAAAAATCTATAGGCACTACTATTTTGGGCTGGCCCTAAATAGTAACAATCTACTGTTTTTGGTCCAAGCTTGACTTTCTTGGGAGGCGGAACTGGAACTTTTGCCAAGCACCCCCACACTTTGAGGTATTTAAAACTTGGTTTGTGTCCTTTCCATATCTCATATGGAATTGTTCCTGTTTTATTATGAGGGACTTTGTTTAATATGTGATTAGACATATTTAAGGCTTCCCCCCACAAGTTTGTCGGTAGACCAGAGGTTAAAAGCATGGCATTAATCATGTCTTTTAACGTTCTGTTCTTCCTCTCGGCTACACCATTTTGTTGTGGTGAATATGGAGCTGTTGTTTGATGAATTATACCATTTTCGGCACAGAACTGTTCAAATGGTGATTCATATTCTCCACCTCGATCAGATCTCAATATCTTGATCTTTTTATTTAACTGATTTTCTACCTCAGCTTTGTACTTTATAAATGATGTAATTGCTTCATCTTTACTATTCAAAAGATATACATAACAATATCGCGTATAATCATCAATAAACGTGATAAAGTACTTTTTCCCACCTCTTGTAGGTAATGATTTAAAGTCACATAAATCTGTATGAACCAAACCTAGTGGTTCGGTGCTTCTATCAACAGATTGAAATGGTTTTTTAACCATTTTTGCTTCTACACATGTCTCACATTTGTAGTTCTTATCTACTTGGAATTTTGGAATTAATCCCAAGTTTGATAATATTTTCATTTTTCGGAAATTTATGTGTCCTAATCTATCATGCCATAGTAAAATTTCGTGCTCAAGCAAGTAAGAAACTTCAATTTTATTAATAGCACAATCAGAATACATAGTTTTATTGCCGATAACGGCTACATTTGCCTTAAATAGGCCATCACATAAATATCCCCTTCCGATATACATTCCAGCTTTGGACAGAACCATCTTGTCTGACTCGAACACCATTCTGAATCCTTTCTTTGATAATACTGCACCAGAGATGAGATTCTTGCGTATGTCTGGAACGTGGAGCACGTCATTCAACTTGACAGTTTTTCCAGAAGTAAACTTGAGGATAACTGTGCCACTGCCTTCGATCATAGATACTGCAGAATTACCCATATAGAGTTTCTCTTCATGATCGAATTTCTTGTATGTAGAAAACATGGATTTGTCAGAGCAGACATGACGAGTAGCGCCTGTGTCCACCCACCATTGGTTAGGATTCTGAACCATATTGCATTCAGATACAACTGCCGAGAAGTTGGACTCATCCACTTCCATGTTGTCTACTAAATTTGCCTCTTTGTTGCGGTCCTTTTTGAGTCTGCAATCTCTAGCGGCATGTCCAACTTTTCCACAAACCCAACATTCACCATTAAACTTTTTGGTTCGTTTGTTGTCTTTTGGTTTGTTGTCTGGAGCTTTCCTTTTCTTCTGGAAATTCTTCTTTTTGTTTTTGGTCTTTGAATCTTCAGCCACAAATGCCTCCTCGCTTTGTTTTGTAATTCCACGGTTATCTGCCTCAATTTTCAATCGGACTATGATATCCTGTAAAGAGATTTCCTTCTTTTTATGCTTCAGATAATTGCGGTAATCTCTCCACGACGGTGGCAGTTTTCCCGTGATGGCTTCAACCAAAAACGATTCTCCAACCTTATGACCTTCCGCCTCGAGTTCATGAATAATGATTTGTAGTTCATGCAGTTGAGCAGTCACCGGTTTGGAGTCGATCATCTTGTAGTCCATGAATTTGTCTACAATGAATTTCTTAAGACTGATATTCTGCGTCTTATACTTCGTAGCAAGTGCATTCCAGAGTGCTTTTGCTGTCTTTAGAGGTTGATATACTTTGTATAGCACCTTGTCGAGACAATTCAGAATATAGTTTCTGCATAGAAAATCGGAATGTTTCCATGTAGCAACATCTGCTTCCTTGCCTGGTGAAGAAACCGGTTCCTCCTCCTCGAGATACCGTTGCAGACCGAGTGTGGTGAGGTAGAATAACATCTGATTCTGCCATGTTAAAAAATCGTCACCATCTCCCTTGAACGGTTCAGGTCTGTTGTGAGTAGTAGTTTTTGAAAATTCTACTGTTGCCATCTCTGTTTTAGTAAGAAAACAGTAAAATTCTTAAGATGTTATACGTCTAGTATACCAAAACAGAGAATAATCAATTATAAACTCGTCGCACAAGTTTATAACTCAGATGTCCACTACACTGGAATTCTGTGTTAATTATTATAACAATATGATTGTTGTAAATAAATTACAACAACAGCGTTATACTATTTTGAATAAATAGTACAACCAAAATAAAGGATAGAATATAGAATTCTAACCGGAATATGTCTGAGGCTCGTCGTAACGATTTCCTTAAGAATTTTATTTCAAAATTCTCCCAAGATACAACAGACGTAATCTGCACGAGATTGTAATGAGTATGTCTACTCTGTGATATATATGGAATGTTGAGCAGTAGAGCAAAGAAGCAGAAGAAATTAGATTGGAATGGGATGAGAATGTGATCAGTATTCTCTCCTATTTATAATTTCGTCCGCACCCCTTCGAACAGTCGCGTCTGCCTGAAAGGTTGCACCTGTTTCCTTTCATTGCTGCTGTTCGTTTAACGGGCCGCACCCGTTCGCTACTGCCTATGTTCGGCCGCGTCTCTTCAGTCGGGCCGCACCTGTTCGCCTCTAACGGGTCGCACCCGCTTCTGTTCGCCCATGCTTCTTCAGTCAGGTTGCACTCGCTCGCCGCGTCCGCTTATGAACAGTCGTGTCTGTTCACATAGCCTGCAACTGTTAAAAAACCCGGCCCAGTTTTGCAGCAAAATTAGGATCATATTAGACCCAAACCCAAACCCGAGCCCGGCCCGGTTCGGTTCGGTCGGACGGACGGCGGCGGCGCGCGCGCGTGTGTGGTGGAGATGCATGATCTCCCTCCTCACAACGAAGCATACATTTGGGTGCCCCTAGGCCCCAACATCTTCATTGCAAAGCCATATATAAACTAGTATGGCTTAGCAATTTTGGCGATGTGGGACTTTATGTATGTTTCATTCATTTTGTTCTTTAGGAATTCCAACAATCCCCCACATGAATGATAATATACATATCCCCCACACAAAGCGAAATATCACAGAGTACATATGGAATAATGCTTTATCGTGGATAAGTAGATATTTCACTTTGAACTTTCCCTAGTTAAAACTTATCGGATCTACTTGGCTAATCGGTGAATTATTTCATCTTGAACCGTCGGCCTTTATTGTATATCCAGACAATAAGCTTTACGAAGCATTGATTCCCTTCTCATCCAATCTCTTGGTTGTGTTCATTTTGGTCCTGAACAATTTTTGGTTCTGCGAGTGTTTTTAGAGAATAAAAGCCTTTTATTATTCTCATAGAGCCGACCCAGCTCACACTAACATAGGTGATCGCAACCATTAAGAGTATCCTACATATACCCCACTTGTTATTTCCAAGATATGGTCATCATTAAAAAACATAGTTTTAACCTTTAAATACTTCTGTAGGCATGCATTTATATTGTGCACCATAGGAATGGAGTTGGACTATGTCCACGCAAATGCATTACGTCTTGAGTTATTCAGAACTGGTTTGCCTATTGATCCTAGTCCGTGGGATCTCCAGTCGCTAGGATAGGTTTCCGTATAAGATAACTCTTGGTGGTTTAGGCTTTTAAACCCATTCCCCTCGATGCGCAGTCAATTTTCTCTCTTGATAAACCTTTAGTAAACGGATCCGCTAGGTTATCATTTGTTCTCACATAATCTATGGAAATAGTTCCATTAGAGAGTAACTGCCTAACTGTGTTATGGCGTTGTCGAATATGTCGTGACTTTCCATTATACACAAAGTTGTGCGCTCTGCTTAGCGCTGCTTGGTTATCGCAGTGTATGCATATGGCCGGTACAGGTTTAGGCCAGAATGGAATATCTTCCAAAAAGTGACGAAGCCATTCTGCTTCTTCGCCTGCTTTATCTAAAGCGATGAACTCTGATTCCATAGTGGATCGAGCTATGCATGTTTGTTTGGTAGATTTCCATGACACTGCTGCCCCTGCTAAGGTAAAGACATAACCACTTGTCGATTTTGATTCCTCTGAATCTGCAATCCAGTTTGCATCACTATATCCTTCTAAGACGGCAGGATATTTTCCATAGTGTAAGGAATAGTTAGCGGTATTTTTTAAATATCCAAGCACTCTCATTAGTGCTTTCCAGTGTTCCTTTCCTGGATTGCTTGTATACCTGCACAGTCGACTTACTGCATAAGCTATATCTGGTCTTGTGCAATTCATGAGATACATGAGACATCCTATTACACGAGAGTATTCCAGTTGCATTACACTCTCATTAGTGTTTTTATGCAGTACTTCTGATGGATTAAAAGGTGTTCTCACTCCTTTAATTCCATAGTCTTGGAATTTTTCAATCACTTTGTCTACATAGTGTGACTGAGACAATTCAATTCCATTAGGAGTTCTTATTATTTTGATTCCCAAAATAACGTCTGCAACTCCTAAATCTTTCATATCGAAATTGTTAGTTAACATCTTCTTTATGGTCTCTATTACCTGAGTATTTGGACCAAATATTAACATATCGTCTACATATAAACAAATCATCACATATGATTGTCCAATTTGTTTATAATAAACACATTTATCGCATTCATTTATACGAAAACCATTTCTCATCATGACACTATCAAATTTTGCGTGCCATTGTTTTGGAGCTTGTTTTAGTCCGTATAATGATTTTACTAATCTACAGACTTTGTTTTCATTTCCTTTGGAAATAAAACCTTCAGGTTGCTCCATGTAGATCTCCTCATCGAGATCTCCATTTAAGAATGCTGTCTTTACATCCATTTGATGAATTTCTAGACCATAAATTGATGCAATTGCTATTAGTATTCTTATAGAGGTTATTCGTGTTACTGGAGAATATGTATCAAAGAAGTCTACTCCTTCTTTTTGACGATATCCTTTGGCTACTAATCTGGCTTTATACTTGTCGATAGAGCCATCTGCTTTCATTTTCTTCTTGAAAATCCATTTGCAGCCAATAGGTTTTATTCCTGGTGGAATATCAACAATTTCCCAAGTTTTATTACTTAGAATTGAATCAATCTCACTTTGGATTGCTTCTTTCCAACATGAAGATTCAGAAGATGACATTGCTTCCTTGTACGTTTGAGGTTCATGTTCTAACACATATGTGAAAAAATCCGAACCAAATGTCTTGGAAATTCTAGCCCTTACGCTTCTTCTTGGTTCAACTTCCTCAATCTCATGATGGGGTTCATCTTCATGTGAATTGCTTGATTCTTCTCTTGTCCTTTTAGGGACATTATTCCCTTCATTCCTTTTGTGCGGAAACACGTCTTCAAAGAATGAGGCATCTCTAGATTCCATGATTGTATTTACATGAATATCAGCTATATCAGACTTGAATACCAAAAATCTATAGGCACTACTATTTTGGGCTGGCCCTAAATAGTAACAATCTACTGTTTTTGGTCCAAGCTTGACTTTCTTGGGAGGCGGAACTGGAACTTTTGCCAAGCACCCCCACACTTTGAGGTATTTAAAACTTGGTTTGTGTCCTTTCCATATCTCATATGGAATTGTTCCTGTTTTATTATGAGGGACTTTGTTTAATATGTGATTAGACATATTTAAGGCTTCCCCCCACAAGTTTGTCGGTAGACCAGAGGTTAAAAGCATGGCATTAATCATGTCTTTTAACGTTCTGTTCTTCCTCTCGGCTACACCATTTTGTTGTGGTGAATATGGAGCTGTTGTTTGATGAATTATACCATTTTCGGCACAGAACTGTTCAAATGGTGATTCATATTCTCCACCTCGATCAGATCTCAATATCTTGATCTTTTTATTTAACTGATTTTCTACCTCAGCTTTGTACTTTATAAATGATGTAATTGCTTCATCTTTACTATTCAAAAGATATACATAACAATATCGCGTATAATCATCAATAAACGTGATAAAGTACTTTTTCCCACCTCTTGTAGGTAATGATTTAAAGTCACATAAATCTGTATGAACCAAACCTAGTGGTTCGGTGCTTCTATCAACAGATTGAAATGGTTTTTTAACCATTTTTGCTTCTACACATGTCTCACATTTGTAGTTCTTATCTACTTGGAATTTTGGAATTAATCCCAAGTTTGATAATATTTTCATTTTTCGGAAATTTATGTGTCCTAATCTATCATGCCATAGTAAAATTTCGTGCTCAAGCAAGTAAGAAACTTCAATTTTATTAATAGCACAATCAGAATACATAGTTTTATTGCCGATAACGGCTACATTTGCCTTAAATAGGCCATCACATAAATATCCCCTTCCGATATACATTCCAGCTTTGGACAGAACCATCTTGTCTGACTCGAACACCATTCTGAATCCTTTCTTTGATAATACTGCACCAGAGATGAGATTCTTGCGTATGTCTGGAACGTGGAGCACGTCATTCAACTTGACAGTTTTTCCAGAAGTAAACTTGAGGATAACTGTGCCACTGCCTTCGATCATAGATACTGCAGAATTACCCATATAGAGTTTCTCTTCATGATCGAATTTCTTGTATGTAGAAAACATGGATTTGTCAGAGCAGACATGACGAGTAGCGCCTGTGTCCACCCACCATTGGTTAGGATTCTGAACCATATTGCATTCAGATACAACTGCCGAGAAGTTGGACTCATCCACTTCCATGTTGTCTACTAAATTTGCCTCTTTGTTGCGGTCCTTTTTGAGTCTGCAATCTCTAGCGGCATGTCCAACTTTTCCACAAACCCAACATTCACCATTAAACTTTTTGGTTCGTTTGTTGTCTTTTGGTTTGTTGTCTGGAGCTTTCCTTTTCTTCTGGAAATTCTTCTTTTTGTTTTTGGTCTTTGAATCTTCAGCCACAAATGCCTCCTCGCTTTGTTTTGTAATTCCACGGTTATCTGCCTCAATTTTCAATCGGACTATGATATCCTGTAAAGAGATTTCCTTCTTTTTATGCTTCAGATAATTGCGGTAATCTCTCCACGACGGTGGCAGTTTTCCCGTGATGGCTTCAACCAAAAACGATTCTCCAACCTTATGACCTTCCGCCTCGAGTTCATGAATAATGATTTGTAGTTCATGCAGTTGAGCAGTCACCGGTTTGGAGTCGATCATCTTGTAGTCCATGAATTTGTCTACAATGAATTTCTTAAGACTGATATTCTGCGTCTTATACTTCGTAGCAAGTGCATTCCAGAGTGCTTTTGCTGTCTTTAGAGGTTGATATACTTTGTATAGCACCTTGTCGAGACAATTCAGAATATAGTTTCTGCATAGAAAATCGGAATGTTTCCATGTAGCAACATCTGCTTCCTTGCCTGGTGAAGAAACCGGTTCCTCCTCCTCGAGATACCGTTGCAGACCGAGTGTGGTGAGGTAGAATAACATCTGATTCTGCCATGTTAAAAAATCGTCACCATCTCCCTTGAACGGTTCAGGTCTGTTGTGAGTAGTAGTTTTTGAAAATTCTACTGTTGCCATCTCTGTTTTAGTAAGAAAACAGTAAAATTCTTAAGATGTTAAACGTCTAGTATACCAAAACAGAGAATAATCAATTATAAACTCGTCGCACAAGTTTATAACTCAGATGTCCACTACACTGGAATTCTGTGTTAATTATTATAACAATATGATTGTTGTAAATAAATTACAACAACAGCGTTATACTATTTTGAATAAATAGTACAACCAAAATAAAGGATAGAATATAGAATTCTAACCGGAATATGTCTGAGGCTCGTCGTAACGATTTCCTTAAGAATTTTATTTCAAAATTCTCCCAAGATACAACAGACGTAATCTGCACGAGATTGTAATGAGTATGTCTACTCTGTGATATATATGGAATGTTGAGCAGTAGAGCAAAGAAGCAGAAGAAATTAGATTGGAATGGGATGAGAATGTGATCAGTATTCTCTCCTATTTATAATTTCGTCCGCACCCCTTCGAACAGTCGCGTCTGCCTGAAAGGTTGCACCTGTTTCCTTTCATTGCTGCTGTTCGTTTAACGGGCCGCACCCGTTCGCTACTGCCTATGTTCGGCCGCGTCTCTTCAGTCGGGCCGCACCTGTTCGCCTCTAACGGGTCGCACCCGCTTCTGTTCGCCCATGCTTCTTCAGTCAGGTTGCACTCGCTCGCCGCGTCCGCTTATGAACAGTCGTGTCTGTTCACATAGCCTGCAACTGTTAAAAAACCCGGCCCAGTTTTGCAGCAAAATTAGGATCATATTAGACCCAAACCCAAACCCGAGCCCGGCCCGGTTCGGTTCGGTCGGACGGACGGCGGCGGCGCGCGCGCGTGTGTGGTGGAGATGCATGATCTCCCTCCTCACAACGAAGCATACATTTGGGTGCCCCTAGGCCCCAACATCTTCATTGCAAAGCCATATATAAACTAGTATGGCTTAGCAATTTTGGCGATGTGGGACTTTATGTATGTTTCATTCATTTTGTTCTTTAGGAATTCCAACAATCCCCCACATGAATGATAATATACATATCCCCCACACAAAGCGAAATATCACAGAGTACATATGGAATAATGCTTTATCGTGGATAAGTAGATATTTCACTTTGAACTTTCCCTAGTTAAAACTTATCGGATCTACTTGGCTAATCGGTGAATTATTTCATCTTGAACCGTCGGCCTTTATTGTATATCCAGACAATAAGCTTTACGAAGCATTGATTCCCTTCTCATCCAATCTCTTGGTTGTGTTCATTTTGGTCCTGAACAATTTTTGGTTCTGCGAGTGTTTTTAGAGAATAAAAGCCTTTTATTATTCTCATAGAGCCGACCCAGCTCACACTAACATAGGTGATCGCAACCATTAAGAGTATCCTACATATACCCCACTTGTTATTTCCAAGATATGGTCATCATTAAAAAACATAGTTTTAACCTTTAAATACTTCTGTAGGCATGCATTTATATTGTGCACCATAGGAATGGAGTTGGACTATGTCCACGCAAATGCATTACGTCTTGAGTTATTCAGAACTGGTTTGCCTATTGATCCTAGTCCGTGGGATCTCCAGTCGCTAGGATAGGTTTCCGTATAAGATAACTCTTGGTGGTTTAGGCTTTTAAACCCATTCCCCTCGATGCGCAGTCAATTTTCTCTCTTGATAAACCTTTAGTAAACGGATCCGCTAGGTTATCATTTGTTCTCACATAATCTATGGAAATAGTTCCATTAGAGAGTAACTGCCTAACTGTGTTATGGCGTCGTCGAATATGTCGTGACTTTCCATTATACACAAAGTTGTGCGCTCTGCTTAGCGCTGCTTGGTTATCGCAGTGTATGCATATGGCCGGTACAGGTTTAGGCCAGAATGGAATATCTTCCAAAAAGTGACGAAGCCATTCTGCTTCTTCGCCTGCTTTATCTAAAGCGATGAACTCTGATTCCATAGTGGATCGAGCTATGCATGTTTGTTTGGTAGATTTCCATGACACTGCTGCCCCTGCTAAGGTAAAGACATAACCACTTGTCGATTTTGATTCCTCTGAATCTGCAATCCAGTTTGCATCACTATATCCTTCTAAGACGGCAGGATATTTTCCATAGTGTAAGGAATAGTTAGCGGTATTTTTTAAATATCCAAGCACTCTCATTAGTGCTTTCCAGTGTTCCTTTCCTGGATTGCTTGTATACCTGCACAGTCGACTTACTGCATAAGCTATATCTGGTCTTGTGCAATTCATGAGATACATGAGACATCCTATTACACGAGAGTATTCCAGTTGCATTACACTCTCATTAGTGTTTTTATGCAGTACTTCTGATGGATTAAAAGGTGTTCTCACTCCTTTAATTCCATAGTCTTGGAATTTTTCAATCACTTTGTCTACATAGTGTGACTGAGACAATTCAATTCCATTAGGAGTTCTTATTATTTTGATTCCCAAAATAACGTCTGCAACTCCTAAATCTTTCATATCGAAATTGTTAGTTAACATCTTCTTTATGGTCTCTATTACCTGAGTATTTGGACCAAATATTAACATATCGTCTACATATAAACAAATCATCACATATGATTGTCCAATTTGTTTATAATAAACACATTTATCGCATTCATTTATACGAAAACCATTTCTCATCATGACACTATCAAATTTTGCGTGCCATTGTTTTGGAGCTTGTTTTAGTCCGTATAATGATTTTACTAATCTACAGACTTTGTTTTCATTTCCTTTGGAAATAAAACCTTCAGGTTGCTCCATGTAGATCTCCTCATCGAGATCTCCATTTAAGAATGCTGTCTTTACATCCATTTGATGAATTTCTAGACCATAAATTGATGCAATTGCTATTAGTATTCTTATAGAGGTTATTCGTGTTACTGGCGAATATGTATCAAAGAAGTCTACTCCTTCTTTTTGACGATATCCTTTGGCTACTAATCTGGCTTTATACTTGTCGATAGAGCCATCTGCTTTCATTTTCTTCTTGAAAATCCATTTGCAGCCAATAGGTTTTATTCCTGGTGGAATATCAACAATTTCCCAAGTTTTATTACTTAGAATTGAATCAATCTCACTTTGGATTGCTTCTTTCCAACATGAAGATTCAGAAGATGACATTGCTTCCTTGTACGTTTGAGGTTCATGTTCTAACACATATGTGAAAAAATCCGAACCAAATGTCTTGGAAATTCTAGCCCTTACGCTTCTTCTTGGTTCAACTTCCTCAATCTCATGATGGGGTTCATCTTCATGTGAATTGCTTGATTCTTCTCTTGTCCTTTTAGGGACATTATTCCCTTCATTCCTTTTGTGCGGAAACACGTCTTCAAAGAATGAGGCATCTCTAGATTCCATGATTGTATTTACATGAATATCAGCTATATCAGACTTGAATACCAAAAATCTATAGGCACTACTATTTTGGGCTGGCCCTAAATAGTAACAATCTACTGTTTTTGGTCCAAGCTTGACTTTCTTGGGAGGCGGAACTGGAACTTTTGCCAAGCACCCCCACACTTTGAGGTATTTAAAACTTGGTTTGTGTCCTTTCCATATCTCATATGGAATTGTTCCTGTTTTATTATGAGGGACTTTGTTTAATATGTGATTAGACATATTTAAGGCTTCCCCCCACAAGTTTGTCGGTAGACCAGAGGTTAAAAGCATGGCATTAATCATGTCTTTTAACGTTCTGTTCTTCCTCTCGGCTACACCATTTTGTTGTGGTGAATATGGAGCTGTTGTTTGATGAATTATACCATTTTCGGCACAGAACTGTTCAAATGGTGATTCATATTCTCCACCTCGATCAGATCTCAATATCTTGATCTTTTTATTTAACTGATTTTCTACCTCAGCTTTGTACTTTATAAATGATGTAATTGCTTCATCTTTACTATTCAAAAGATATACATAACAATATCGCGTATAATCATCAATAAACGTGATAAAGTACTTTTTCCCACCTCTTGTAGGTAATGATTTAAAGTCACATAAATATGTATGAACCAAACCTAGTGGTTCGGTGCTTCTATCAACAGATTGAAATGGTTTTTTAACCATTTTTGCTTCTACACATGTCTCACATTTGTAGTTCTTATCTACTTGGAATTTTGGAATTAATCCCAAGTTTGATAATATTTTCATTTTTCGGAAATTTATGTGTCCTAATCTATCATGCCATAGTAAAATTTCGTGCTCAAGCAAGTAAGAAACTTCAATTTTATTAATAGCACAATCAGAATACATAGTTTTATTGCCGATAACGGCTACATTTGCCTTAAATAGGCCATCACATAAATATCCCCTTCCGATATACATTCCAGCTTTGGACAGAACCATCTTGTCTGACTCGAACACCATTCTGAATCCTTTCTTTGATAATACTGCACCAGAGATGAGATTCTTGCGTATGTCTGGAACGTGGAGCACGTCATTCAACTTGACAGTTTTTCCAGAAGTAAACTTGAGGATAACTGTGCCACTGCCTTCGATCATAGATACTGCAGAATTACCCATATAGAGTTTCTCTTCATGATCGAATTTCTTGTATATAGAAAACATGGATTTGTCAGAGCAGACATGACGAGTAGCGCCTGTGTCCACCCACCATTGGTTAGGATTCTGAACCATATTGCATTCAGATACAACTGCCGAGAAGTTGGACTCATCCACTTCCATGTTGTCTACTAAATTTGCCTCTTTGTTGCGGTCCTTTTTGAGTCTGCAATCTCTAGCGGCATGTCCAACTTTTCCACAAACCCAACATTCACCATTAAACTTTTTGGTTCGTTTGTTGTCTTTTGGTTTGTTGTCTGGAGCTTTCCTTTTCTTCTGGAAATTCTTCTTTTTGTTTTTGGTCTTTGAATCTTCAGCCACAAATGCCTCCTCGCTTTGTTTTGTAATTCCACGGTTATCTGCCTCAATTTTCAATCGGACTATGATATCCTGTAAAGAGATTTCCTTCTTTTTATGCTTCAGATAATTGCGGTAATCTCTCCACGACGGTGGCAGTTTTCCCGTGATGGCTTCAACCAAAAACGATTCTCCAACCTTATGACCTTCCGCCTCGAGTTCATGAATAATGATTTGTAGTTCATGCAGTTGAGCAGTCACCGGTTTGGAGTCGATCATCTTGTAGTCCATGAATTTGTCTACAATGAATTTCTTAAGACTGATATTCTGCGTCTTATACTTCGTAGCAAGTGCATTCCAGAGTGCTTTTGCTGTCTTTAGAGGTTGATATACTTTGTATAGCACCTTGTCGAGACAATTCAGAATATAGTTTCTGCATAGAAAATCGGAATGTTTCCATGTAGCAACATCTGCTTCCTTGCCTGGTGAAGAAACCGGTTCCTCCTCCTCGAGATACCGTTGCAGACCGAGTGTGGTGAGGTAGAATAACATCTGATTCTGCCATGTTAAAAAATCGTCACCATCTCCCTTGAACGGTTCAGGTCTGTTGTGAGTAGTAGTTTTTGAAAATTCTACTGTTGCCATCTCTGTTTTAGTAAGAAAACAGTAAAATTCTTAAGATGTTATACGTCTAGTATACCAAAACAGAGAATAATCAATTATAAACTCGTCGCATAAGTTTATAACTCAGATGTCCACTACACTGGAATTCTGTGTTAATTATTATAACAATATGATTGTTGTAAATAAATTACAACAACAGCGTTATACTATTTTGAATAAATAGTACAACCAAAATAAAGGATAGAATATAGAATTCTAACCGGAATATGTCTGAGGCTCGTCGTAACGATTTCCTTAAGAATTTTATTTCAAAATTCTCCCAAGATACAACAGACGTAATCTGCACGAGATTGTAATGAGTATGTCTACTCTGTGATATATATGGAATGTTGAGCAGTAGAGCAAAGAAGCAGAAGAAATTAGATTGGAATGGGATGAGAATGTGATCAGTATTCTCTCCTATTTATAATTTCGTCCGCACCCCTTCGAACAGTCGCGTCTGCCTGAAAGGTTGCACCTGTTTCCTTTCATTGCTGCTGTTCGTTTAACGGGCCGCACCCGTTCGCTACTGCCTATGTTCGGCCGCGTCTCTTCAGTCGGGCCGCACCTGTTCGCCTCTAACGGGTCGCACCCGCTTCTGTTCGCCCATGCTTCTTCAGTCAGGTTGCACTCGCTCGCCGCGTCCGCTTATGAACAGTCGTGTCTGTTCACATAGCCTGCAACTGTTAAAAAACCCGGCCCAGTTTTGCAGCAAAATTAGGATCATATTAGACCCAAACCCAAACCCGAGCCCGGCCCGGTTCGGTTCGGTCGGACGGACGGCGGCGGCGCGCGCGCGTGTGTGGTGGAGATGCATGATCTCCCTCCTCACAACGAAGCATACATTTGGGTGCCCCTAGGCCCCAACATCTTCATTGCAAAGCCATATATAAACTAGTATGGCTTAGCAATTTTGGCGATGTGGGACTTTATGTATGTTTCATTCATTTTGTTCTTTAGGAATTCCAACAATCCCCCACATGAATGATAATATACATATCCCCCACACAAAGCGAAATATCACAGAGTACATATGGAATAATGCTTTATCGTGGATAAGTAGATATTTCACTTTGAACTTTCCCTAGTTAAAACTTATCGGATCTACTTGGCTAATCGGTGAATTATTTCATCTTGAACCGTCGGCCTTTATTGTATATCCAGACAATAAGCTTTACGAAGCATTGATTCCCTTCTCATCCAATCTCTTGGTTGTGTTCATTTTGGTCCTGAACAATTTTTGGTTCTGCGAGTGTTTTTAGAGAATAAAAGCCTTTTATTATTCTCATAGAGCCGACCCAGCTCACACTAACATAGGTGATCGCAACCATTAAGAGTATCCTACATATACCCCACTTGTTATTTCCAAGATATGGTCATCATTAAAAAACATAGTTTTAACCTTTAAATACTTCTGTAGGCATGCATTTATATTGTGCACCATAGGAATGGAGTTGGACTATGTCCACGCAAATGCATTACGTCTTGAGTTATTCAGAACTGGTTTGCCTATTGATCCTAGTCCGTGGGATCTCCAGTCGCTAGGATAGGTTTCCGTATAAGATAACTCTTGGTGGTTTAGGCTTTTAAACCCATTCCCCTCGATGCGCAGTCAATTTTCTCTCTTGATAAACCTTTAGTAAACGGATCCGCTAGGTTATCATTTGTTCTCACATAATCTATGGAAATAGTTCCATTAGAGAGTAACTGCCTAACTGTGTTATGGCGTCGTCGAATATGTCGTGACTTTCCATTATACACAAAGTTGTGCGCTCTGCTTAGCGCTGCTTGGTTATCGCAGTGTATGCATATGGCCGGTACAGGTTTAGGCCAGAATGGAATATCTTCCAAAAAGTGACGAAGCCATTCTGCTTCTTCGCCTGCTTTATCTAAAGCGATGAACTCTGATTCCATAGTGGATCGAGCTATGCATGTTTGTTTGGTAGATTTCCATGACACTGCTGCCCCTGCTAAGGTAAAGACATAACCACTTGTCGATTTTGATTCCTCTGAATCTGCAATCCAGTTTGCATCACTATATCCTTCTAAGACGGCAGGATATTTTCCATAGTGTAAGGAATAGTTAGCGGTATTTTTTAAATATCCAAGCACTCTCATTAGTGCTTTCCAGTGTTCCTTTCCTGGATTGCTTGTATACCTGCACAGTCGACTTACTGCATAAGCTATATCTGGTCTTGTGCAATTCATGAGATACATGAGACATCCTATTACACGAGAGTATTCCAGTTGCATTACACTCTCATTAGTGTTTTTATGCAGTACTTCTGATGGATTAAAAGGTGTTCTCACTCCTTTAATTCCATAGTCTTGGAATTTTTCAATCACTTTGTCTACATAGTGTGACTGAGACAATTCAATTCCATTAGGAGTTCTTATTATTTTGATTCCCAAAATAACGTCTGCAACTCCTAAATCTTTCATATCGAAATTGTTAGTTAACATCTTCTTTATGGTCTCTATTACCTGAGTATTTGGACCAAATATTAACATATCGTCTACATATAAACAAATCATCACATATGATTGTCCAATTTGTTTATAATAAACACATTTATCGCATTCATTTATACGAAAACCATTTCTCATCATGACACTATCAAATTTTGCGTGCCATTGTTTTGGAGCTTGTTTTAGTCCGTATAATGATTTTACTAATCTACAGACTTTGTTTTCATTTCCTTTGGAAATAAAACCTTCAGGTTGCTCCATGTAGATCTCCTCATCGAGATCTCCATTTAAGAATGCTGTCTTTACATCCATTTGATGAATTTCTAGACCATAAATTGATGCAATTGCTATTAGTATTCTTATAGAGGTTATTCGTGTTACTGGCGAATATGTATCAAAGAAGTCTACTCCTTCTTTTTGACGATATCCTTTGGCTACTAATCTGGCTTTATACTTGTCGATAGAGCCATCTGCTTTCATTTTCTTCTTGAAAATCCATTTGCAGCCAATAGGTTTTATTCCTGGTGGAATATCAACAATTTCCCAAGTTTTATTACTTAGAATTGAATCAATCTCACTTTGGATTGCTTCTTTCCAACATGAAGATTCAGAAGATGACATTGCTTCCTTGTACGTTTGAGGTTCATGTTCTAACACATATGTGAAAAAATCCGAACCAAATGTCTTGGAAATTCTAGCCCTTACGCTTCTTCTTGGTTCAACTTCCTCAATCTCATGATGGGGTTCATCTTCATGTGAATTGCTTGATTCTTCTCTTGTCCTTTTAGGGACATTATTCCCTTCATTCCTTTTGTGCGGAAACACGTCTTCAAAGAATGAGGCATCTCTAGATTCCATGATTGTATTTACATGAATATCAGCTATATCAGACTTGAATACCAAAAATCTATAGGCACTACTATTTTGGGCTGGCCCTAAATAGTAACAATCTACTGTTTTTGGTCCAAGCTTGACTTTCTTGGGAGGCGGAACAGGAACTTTTGCCAAGCACCCCCACACTTTGAGGTATTTAAAACTTGGTTTGTGTCCTTTCCATATCTCATATGGAATTGTTCCTGTTTTATTATGAGGGACTTTGTTTAATATGTGATTAGACATATTTAAGGCTTCCCCCCACAAGTTTGTCGGTAGACCAGAGGTTAAAAGCATGGCATTAATCATGTCTTTTAACGTTCTGTTCTTCCTCTCGGCTACACCATTTTGTTGTGGTGAATATGGAGCTGTTGTTTGATGAATTATACCATTTTCGGCACAGAACTGTTCAAATGGTGATTCATATTCTCCACCTCGATCAGATCTCAATATCTTGATCTTTTTATTTAACTGATTTTCTACCTCAGCTTTGTACTTTATAAATGATGTAATTGCTTCATCTTTACTATTCAAAAGATATACATAACAATATCGCGTATAATCATCAATAAACGTGATAAAGTACTTTTTCCCACCTCTTGTAGGTAATGATTTAAAGTCACATAAATCTGTATGAACCAAACCTAGTGGTTCGGTGCTTCTATCAACAGATTGAAATGGTTTTTTAACCATTTTTGCTTCTACACATGTCTCACATTTGTAGTTCTTATCTACTTGGAATTTTGGAATTAATCCCAAGTTTGATAATATTTTCATTTTTCGGAAATTTATGTGTCCTAATCTATCATGCCATAGTAAAATTTCGTGCTCAAGCAAGTAAGAAACTTCAATTTTATTAATAGCACAATCAGAATACATAGTTTTATTGCCGATAACGGCTACATTTGCCTTAAATAGGCCATCACATAAATATCCCCTTCCGATATACATTCCAGCTTTGGACAGAACCATCTTGTCTGACTCGAACACCATTCTGAATCCTTTCTTTGATAATACTGCACCAGAGATGAGATTCTTGCGTATGTCTGGAACGTGGAGCACGTCATTCAACTTGACAGTTTTTCCAGAAGTAAACTTGAGGATAACTGTGCCACTGCCTTCGATCATAGATACTGCAGAATTACCCATATAGAGTTTCTCTTCATGATCGAATTTCTTGTATGTAGAAAACATGGATTTGTCAGAGCAGACATGACGAGTAGCGCCTGTGTCCACCCACCATTGGTTAGGATTCTGAACCATATTGCATTCAGATACAACTGCCGAGAAGTTGGACTCATCCACTTCCATGTTGTCTACTAAATTTGCCTCTTTGTTGCGGTCCTTTTTGAGTCTGCAATCTCTAGCGGCATGTCCAACTTTTCCACAAACCCAACATTCACCATTAAACTTTTTGGTTCGTTTGTTGTCTTTTGGTTTGTTGTCTGGAGCTTTCCTTTTCTTCTGGAAATTCTTCTTTTTGTTTTTGGTCTTTGAATCTTCAGCCACAAATGCCTCCTCGCTTTGTTTTGTAATTCCACGGTTATCTGCCTCAATTTTCAATCGGACTATGATATCCTGTAAAGAGATTTCCTTCTTTTTATGCTTCAGATAATTGCGGTAATCTCTCCACGACGGTGGCAGTTTTCCCGTGATGGCTTCAACCAAAAACGATTCTCCAACCTTATGACCTTCCGCCTCGAGTTCATGAATAATGATTTGTAGTTCATGCAGTTGAGCAGTCACCGGTTTGGAGTCGATCATCTTGTAGTCCATGAATTTGTCTACAATGAATTTCTTAAGACTGATATTCTGCGTCTTATACTTCGTAGCAAGTGCATTCCAGAGTGCTTTTGCTGTCTTTAGAGGTTGATATACTTTGTATAGCACCTTGTCGAGACAATTCAGAATATAGTTTCTGCATAGAAAATCGGAATGTTTCCATGTAGCAACATCTGCTTCCTTGCCTGGTGAAGAAACCGGTTCCTCCTCCTCGAGATACCGTTGCAGACCGAGTGTGGTGAGGTAGAATAACATCTGATTCTGCCATGTTAAAAAATCGTCACCATCTCCCTTGAACGGTTCAGGTCTGTTGTGAGTAGTAGTTTTTGAAAATTCTACTGTTGCCATCTCTGTTTTAGTAAGAAAACAGTAAAATTCTTAAGATGTTATACGTCTAGTATACCAAAACAGAGAATAATCAATTATAAACTCGTCGCACAAGTTTATAACTCAGATGTCCACTACACTGGAATTCTGTGTTAATTATTATAACAATATGATTGTTGTAAATAAATTACAACAACAGCGTTATACTATTTTGAATAAATAGTACAACCAAAATAAAGGATAGAATATAGAATTCTAACCGGAATATGTCTGAGGCTCGTCGTAACGATTTCCTTAAGAATTTTATTTCAAAATTCTCCCAAGATACAACAGACGTAATCTGCACGAGATTGTAATGAGTATGTCTACTCTGTGATATATATGGAATGTTGAGCAGTAGAGCAAAGAAGCAGAAGAAATTAGATTGGAATGGGATGAGAATGTGATCAGTATTCTCTCCTATTTATAATTTCGTCCGCACCCCTTCGAACAGTCGCGTCTGCCTGAAAGGTTGCACCTGTTTCCTTTCATTGCTGCTGTTCGTTTAACGGGCCGCACCCGTTCGCTACTGCCTATGTTCGGCCGCGTCTCTTCAGTCGGGCCGCACCTGTTCGCCTCTAACGGGTCGCACCCGCTTCTGTTCGCCCATGCTTCTTCAGTCAGGTTGCACTCGCTCGCCGCGTCCGCTTATGAACAGTCGTGTCTGTTCACATAGCCTGCAACTGTTAAAAAACCCGGCCCAGTTTTGCAGCAAAATTAGGATCATATTAGACCCAAACCCAAACCCGAGCCCGGCCCGGTTCGGTTCGGTCGGACGGACGGCGGCGGCGCGCGCGCGTGTGTGGTGGAGATGCATGATCTCCCTCCTCACAACGAAGCATACATTTGGGTGCCCCTAGGCCCCAACATCTTCATTGCAAAGCCATATATAAACTAGTATGGCTTAGCAATTTTGGCGATGTGGGACTTTATGTATGTTTCATTCATTTTGTTCTTTAGGAATTCCAACAATCCCCCACATGAATGATAATATACATATCCCCCACACAAAGCGAAATATCACAGAGTACATATGGAATAATGCTTTATCGTGGATAAGTAGATATTTCACTTTGAACTTTCCCTAGTTAAAACTTATCGGATCTACTTGGCTAATCGGTGAATTATTTCATCTTGAACCGTCGGCCTTTATTGTATATCCAGACAATAAGCTTTACGAAGCATTGATTCCCTTCTCATCCAATCTCTTGGTTGTGTTCATTTTGGTCCTGAACAATTTTTGGTTCTGCGAGTGTTTTTAGAGAATAAAAGCCTTTTATTATTCTCATAGAGCCGACCCAGCTCACACTAACATAGGTGATCGCAACCATTAAGAGTATCCTACATATACCCCACTTGTTATTTCCAAGATATGGTCATCATTAAAAAACATAGTTTTAACCTTTAAATACTTCTGTAGGCATGCATTTATATTGTGCACCATAGGAATGGAGTTGGACTATGTCCACGCAAATGCATTACGTCTTGAGTTATTCAGAACTGGTTTGCCTATTGATCCTAGTCCGTGGGATCTCCAGTCGCTAGGATAGGTTTCCGTATAAGATAACTCTTGGTGGTTTAGGCTTTTAAACCCATTCCCCTCGATGCGCAGTCAATTTTCTCTCTTGATAAACCTTTAGTAAACGGATCCGCTAGGTTATCATTTGTTCTCACATAATCTATGGAAATAGTTCCATTAGAGAGTAACTGCCTAACTGTGTTATGGCGTCGTCGAATATGTCGTGACTTTCCATTATACACAAAGTTGTGGGCTCTGCTTAGCGCTGCTTGGTTATCGCAGTGTATGCATATGGCCGGTACAGGTTTAGGCCAGAATGGAATATCTTCCAAAAAGTGACGAAGCCATTCTGCTTCTTCGCCTGCTTTATCTAAAGCGATGAACTCTGATTCCATAGTGGATCGAGCTATGCATGTTTGTTTGGTAGATTTCCATGACACTGCTGCCCCTGCTAAGGTAAAGACATAACCACTTGTCGATTTTGATTCCTCTGAATCTGCAATCCAGTTTGCATCACTATATCCTTCTAAGACGGCAGGATATTTTCCATAGTGTAAGGAATAGTTAGCGGTATTTTTTAAATATCCAAGCACTCTCATTAGTGCTTTCCAGTGTTCCTTTCCTGGATTGCTTGTATACCTGCACAGTCGACTTACTGCATAAGCTATATCTGGTCTTGTGCAATTCATGAGATACATGAGACATCCTATTACACGAGAGTATTCCAGTTGCATTACACTCTCATTAGTGTTTTTATGCAGTACTTCTGATGGATTAAAAGGTGTTCTCACTCCTTTAATTCCATAGTCTTGGAATTTTTCAATCACTTTGTCTACATAGTGTGACTGAGACAATTCAATTCCATTAGGAGTTCTTATTATTTTGATTCCCAAAATAACGTCTGCAACTCCTAAATCTTTCATATCGAAATTGTTAGTTAACATCTTCTTTATGGTCTCTATTACCTGAGTATTTGGACCAAATATTAACATATCGTCTACATATAAACAAATCATCACATATGATTGTCCAATTTGTTTATAATAAACACATTTATCGCATTCATTTATACGAAAACCATTTCTCATCATGACACTATCAAATTTTGCGTGCCATTGTTTTGGAGCTTGTTTTAGTCCGTATAATGATTTTACTAATCTACAGACTTTGTTTTCATTTCCTTTGGAAATAAAACCTTCAGGTTGCTCCATGTAGATCTCCTCATCGAGATCTCCATTTAAGAATGCTGTCTTTACATCCATTTGATGAATTTCTAGACCATAAATTGATGCAATTGCTATTAGTATTCTTATAGAGGTTATTCGTGTTACTGGCGAATATGTATCAAAGAAGTCTACTCCTTCTTTTTGACGATATCCTTTGGCTACTAATCTGGCTTTATACTTGTCGATAGAGCCATCTGCTTTCATTTTCTTCTTGAAAATCCATTTGCAGCCAATAGGTTTTATTCCTGGTGGAATATCAACAATTTCCCAAGTTTTATTACTTAGAATTGAATCAATCTCACTTTGGATTGCTTCTTTCCAACATGAAGATTCAGAAGATGACATTGCTTCCTTGTACGTTTGAGGTTCATGTTCTAACACATATGTGAAAAAATCCGAACCAAATGTCTTGGAAATTCTAGCCCTTACGCTTCTTCTTGGTTCAACTTCCTCAATCTCATGATGGGGTTCATCTTCATGTGAATTGCTTGATTCTTCTCTTGTCCTTTTAGGGACATTATTCCCTTCATTCCTTTTGTGCGGAAACACGTCTTCAAAGAATGAGGCATCTCTAGATTCCATGATTGTATTTACATGAATATCAGCTATATCAGACTTGAATACCAAAAATCTATAGGCACTACTATTTTGGGCTGGCCCTAAATAGTAACAATCTACTGTTTTTGGTCCAAGCTTGACTTTCTTGGGAGGCGGAACTGGAACTTTTGCCAAGCACCCCCACACTTTGAGGTATTTAAAACTTGGTTTGTGTCCTTTCCATATCTCATATGGAATTGTTCCTGTTTTATTATGAGGGACTTTGTTTAATATGTGATTAGACATATTTAAGGCTTCCCCCCACAAGTTTGTCGGTAGACCAGAGGTTAAAAGCATGGCATTAATCATGTCTTTTAACGTTCTGTTCTTCCTCTCGGCTACACCATTTTGTTGTGGTGAATATGGAGCTGTTGTTTGATGAATTATACCATTTTCGGCACAGAACTGTTCAAATGGTGATTCATATTCTCCACCTCGATCAGATCTCAATATCTTGATCTTTTTATTTAACTGATTTTCTACCTCAGCTTTGTACTTTATAAATGATGTAATTGCTTCATCTTTACTATTCAAAAGATATACATAACAATATCGCGTATAATCATCAATAAACGTGATAAAGTACTTTTTCCCACCTCTTGTAGGTAATGATTTAAAGTCACATAAATCTGTATGAACCAAACCTAGTGGTTCGGTGCTTCTATCAACAGATTGAAATGGTTTTTTAACCATTTTTGCTTCTACACATGTCTCACATTTGTAGTTCTTATCTACTTGGAATTTTGGAATTAATCCCAAGTTTGATAATATTTTCATTTTTCGGAAATTTATGTGTCCTAATCTATCATGCCATAGTAAAATTTCGTGCTCAAGCAAGTAAGAAACTTCAATTTTATTAATAGCACAATCAGAATACATAGTTTTATTGCCGATAACGGCTACATTTGCCTTAAATAGGCCATCACATAAATATCCCCTTCCGATATACATTCCAGCTTTGGACAGAACCATCTTGTCTGACTCGAACACCATTCTGAATCCTTTCTTTGATAATACTGCACCAGAGATGAGATTCTTGCGTATGTCTGGAACGTGGAGCACGTCATTCAACTTGACAGTTTTTCCAGAAGTAAACTTGAGGATAACTGTGCCACTGCCTTCGATCATAGATACTGCAGAATTACCCATATAGAGTTTCTCTTCATGATCGAATTTCTTGTATGTAGAAAACATGGATTTGTCAGAGCAGACATGACGAGTAGCGCCTGTGTCCACCCACCATTGGTTAGGATTCTGAACCATATTGCATTCAGATACAACTGCCGAGAAGTTGGACTCATCCACTTCCATGTTGTCTACTAAATTTGCCTCTTTGTTGCGGTCCTTTTTGAGTCTGCAATCTCTAGCGGCATGTCCAACTTTTCCACAAACCCAACATTCACCATTAAACTTTTTGGTTCGTTTGTTGTCTTTTGGTTTGTTGTCTGGAGCTTTCCTTTTCTTCTGGAAATTCTTCTTTTTGTTTTTGGTCTTTGAATCTTCAGCCACAAATGCCTCCTCGCTTTGTTTTGTAATTCCACGGTTATCTGCCTCAATTTTCAATCGGACTATGATATCCTGTAAAGAGATTTCCTTCTTTTTATGCTTCAGATAATTGCGGTAATCTCTCCACGACGGTGGCAGTTTTCCCGTGATGGCTTCAACCAAAAACGATTCTCCAACCTTATGACCTTCCGCCTCGAGTTCATGAATAATGATTTGTAGTTCATGCAGTTGAGCAGTCACCGGTTTGGAGTCGATCATCTTGTAGTCCATGAATTTGTCTACAATGAATTTCTTAAGACTGATATTCTGCGTCTTATACTTCGTAGCAAGTGCATTCCAGAGTGCTTTTGCTGTCTTTAGAGGTTGATATACTTTGTATAGCACCTTGTCGAGACAATTCAGAATATAGTTTCTGCATAGAAAATCGGAATGTTTCCATGTAGCAACATCTGCTTCCTTGCCTGGTGAAGAAACCGGTTCCTCCTCCTCGAGATACCGTTGCAGACCGAGTGTGGTGAGGTAGAATAACATATGATTCTGCCATGTTAAAAAATCGTCACCATCTCCCTTGAACGGTTCAGGTCTGTTGTGAGTAGTAGTTTTTGAAAATTCTACTGTTGCCATCTCTGTTTTAGTAAGAAAACAGTAAAATTCTTAAGATGTTATACGTCTAGTATACCAAAACAGAGAATAATCAATTATAAACTCGTCGCACAAGTTTATAACTCAGATGTCCACTACACTGGAATTCTGTGTTAATTATTATAACAATATGATTGTTGTAAATAAATTACAACAACAGCGTTATACTATTTTGAATAAATAGTACAACCAAAATAAAGGATAGAATATAGAATTCTAACCGGAATATGTCTGAGGCTCGTCGTAACGATTTCCTTAAGAATTTTATTTCAAAATTCTCCCAAGATACAACAGACGTAATCTGCACGAGATTGTAATGAGTATGTCTACTCTGTGATATATATGGAATGTTGAGCAGTAGAGCAAAGAAGCAGAAGAAATTAGATTGGAATGGGATGAGAATGTGATCAGTATTCTCTCCTATTTATAATTTCGTCCGCACCCCTTCGAACAGTCGCGTCTGCCTGAAAGGTTGCACCTGTTTCCTTTCATTGCTGCTGTTCGTTTAACGGGCCGCACCCGTTCGCTACTGCCTATGTTCGGCCGCGTCTCTTCAGTCGGGCCGCACCTGTTCGCCTCTAACGGGTCGCACCCGCTTCTGTTCGCCCATGCTTCTTCAGTCAGGTTGCACTCGCTCGCCGCGTCCGCTTATGAACAGTCGTGTCTGTTCACATAGCCTGCAACTGTTAAAAAACCCGGCCCAGTTTTGCAGCAAAATTAGGATCATATTAGACCCAAACCCAAACCCGAGCCCGGCCCGGTTCGGTTCGGTCGGACGGACGGCGGCGGCGCGCGCGCGTGTGTGGTGGAGATGCATGATCTCCCTCCTCACAACGAAGCATACATTTGGGTGCCCCTAGGCCCCAACATCTTCATTGCAAAGCCATATATAAACTAGTATGGCTTAGCAATTTTGGCGATGTGGGACTTTATGTATGTTTCATTCATTTTGTTCTTTAGGAATTCCAACAATCCCCCACATGAATGATAATATACATATCCCCCACACAAAGCGAAATATCACAGAGTACATATGGAATAATGCTTTATCGTGGATAAGTAGATATTTCACTTTGAACTTTCCCTAGTTAAAACTTATCGGATCTACTTGGCTAATCGGTGAATTATTTCATCTTGAACCGTCGGCCTTTATTGTATATCCAGACAATAAGCTTTACGAAGCATTGATTCCCTTCTCATCCAATCTCTTGGTTGTGTTCATTTTGGTCCTGAACAATTTTTGGTTCTGCGAGTGTTTTTAGAGAATAAAAGCCTTTTATTATTCTCATAGAGCCGACCCAGCTCACACTAACATAGGTGATCGCAACCATTAAGAGTATCCTACATATACCCCACTTGTTATTTCCAAGATATGGTCATCATTAAAAAACATAGTTTTAACCTTTAAATACTTCTGTAGGCATGCATTTATATTGTGCACCATAGGAATGGAGTTGGACTATGTCCACGCAAATGCATTACGTCTTGAGTTATTCAGAACTGGTTTGCCTATTGATCCTAGTCCGTGGGATCTCCAGTCGCTAGGATAGGTTTCCGTATAAGATAACTCTTGGTGGTTTAGGCTTTTAAACCCATTCCCCTCGATGCACAGTCAATTTTCTCTCTTGATAAACCTTTAGTAAACGGATCCGCTAGGTTATCATTTGTTCTCACATAATCTATGGAAATAGTTCCATTAGAGAGTAACTGCCTAACTGTGTTATGGCGTCGTCGAATATGTCGTGACTTTCCATTATACACAAAGTTGTGCGCTCTGCTTAGCGCTGCTTGGTTATCGCAGTGTATGCATATGGCCGGTACAGGTTTAGGCCAGAATGGAATATCTTCCAAAAAGTGACGAAGCCATTCTGCTTCTTCGCCTGCTTTATCTAAAGCGATGAACTCTGATTCCATAGTGGATCGAGCTATGCATGTTTGTTTGGTAGATTTCCATGACACTGCTGCCCCTGCTAAGGTAAAGACATAACCACTTGTCGATTTTGATTCCTCTGAATCTGCAATCCAGTTTGCATCACTATATCCTTCTAAGACGGCAGGATATTTTCCATAGTGTAAGGAATAGTTAGCGGTATTTTTTAAATATCCAAGCACTCTCATTAGTGCTTTCCAGTGTTCCTTTCCTGGATTGCTTGTATACCTGCACAGTCGACTTACTGCATAAGCTATATCTGGTCTTGTGCAATTCATGAGATACATGAGACATCCTATTACACGAGAGTATTCCAGTTGCATTACACTCTCATTAGTGTTTTTATGCAGTACTTCTGATGGATTAAAAGGTGTTCTCACTCCTTTAATTCCATAGTCTTGGAATTTTTCAATCACTTTGTCTACATAGTGTGACTGAGACAATTCAATTCCATTAGGAGTTCTTATTATTTTGATTCCCAAAATAACGTCTGCAACTCCTAAATCTTTCATATCGAAATTGTTAGTTAACATCTTCTTTATGGTCTCTATTACCTGAGTATTTGGACCAAATATTAACATATCGTCTACATATAAACAAATCATCACATATGATTGTCCAATTTGTTTATAATAAACACATTTATCGCATTCATTTATACGAAAACCATTTCTCATCATGACACTATCAAATTTTGCGTGCCATTGTTTTGGAGCTTGTTTTAGTCCGTATAATGATTTTACTAATCTACAGACTTTGTTTTCATTTCCTTTGGAAATAAAACCTTCAGGTTGCTCCATGTAGATCTCCTCATCGAGATCTCCATTTAAGAATGCTGTCTTTACATCCATTTGATGAATTTCTAGACCATAAATTGATGCAATTGCTATTAGTATTCTTATAGAGGTTATTCGTGTTACTGGCGAATATGTATCAAAGAAGTCTACTCCTTCTTTTTGACGATATCCTTTGGCTACTAATCTGGCTTTATACTTGTCGATAGAGCCATCTGCTTTCATTTTCTTCTTGAAAATCCATTTGCAGCCAATAGGTTTTATTCCTGGTGGAATATCAACAATTTCCCAAGTTTTATTACTTAGAATTGAATCAATCTCACTTTGGATTGCTTCTTTCCAACATGAAGATTCAGAAGATGACATTGCTTCCTTGTACGTTTGAGGTTCATGTTCTAACACATATGTGAAAAAATCCGAACCAAATGTCTTGGAAATTCTAGCCCTTACGCTTCTTCTTGGTTCAACTTCCTCAATCTCATGATGGGGTTCATCTTCATGTGAATTGCTTGATTCTTCTCTTGTCCTTTTAGGGACATTATTCCCTTCATTCCTTTTGTGCGGAAACACGTCTTCAAAGAATGAGGCATCTCTAGATTCCATGATTGTATTTACATGAATATCAGCTATATCAGACTTGAATACCAAAAATCTATAGGCACTACTATTTTGGGCTGGCCCTAAATAGTAACAATCTACTGTTTTTGGTCCAAGCTTGACTTTCTTGGGAGGCGGAACTGGAACTTTTGCCAAGCACCCCCACACTTTGAGGTATTTAAAACTTGGTTTGTGTCCTTTCCATATCTCATATGGAATTGTTCCTGTTTTATTATGAGGGACTTTGTTTAATATGTGATTAGACATATTTAAGGCTTCCCCCCACAAGTTTGTCGGTAGACCAGAGGTTAAAAGCATGGCATTAATCATGTCTTTTAACGTTCTGTTCTTCCTCTCGGCTACACCATTTTGTTGTGGTGAATATGGAGCTGTTGTTTGATGAATTATACCATTTTCGGCACAGAACTGTTCAAATGGTGATTCATATTCTCCACCTCGATCAGATCTCAATATCTTGATCTTTTTATTTAACTGATTTTCTACCTCAGCTTTGTACTTTATAAATGATGTAATTGCTTCATCTTTACTATTCAAAAGATATACATAACAATATCGCGTATAATCATCAATAAACGTGATAAAGTACTTTTTCCCACCTCTTGTAGGTAATGATTTAAAGTCACATAAATCTGTATGAACCAAACCTAGTGGTTCGGTGCTTCTATCAACAGATTGAAATGGGTTTTTAACCATTTTTGCTTCTACACATGTCTCACATTTGTAGTTCTTATCTACTTGGAATTTTGGAATTAATCCCAAGTTTGATAATATTTTCATTTTTCGGAAATTTATGTGTCCTAATCTATCATGCCATAGTAAAATTTCGTGCTCAAGCAAGTAAGAAACTTCAATTTTATTAATAGCACAATCAGAATACATAGTTTTATTGCCGATAACGGCTACATTTGCCTTAAATAGGCCATCACATAAATATCCCCTTCCGATATACATTCCAGCTTTGGACAGAACCATCTTGTCTGACTCGAACACCATTCTGAATCCTTTCTTTGATAATACTGCACCAGAGATGAGATTCTTGCGTATGTCTGGAACGTGGAGCACGTCATTCAACTTGACAGTTTTTCCAGAAGTAAACTTGAGGATAACTGTGCCACTGCCTTCGATCATAGATACTGCAGAATTACCCATATAGAGTTTCTCTTCATGATCGAATTTCTTGTATGTAGAAAACATGGATTTGTCAGAGCAGACATGACGAGTAGCGCCTGTGTCCACCCACCATTGGTTAGGATTCTGAACCATATTGCATTCAGATACAACTGCCGAGAAGTTGGACTCATCCACTTCCATGTTGTCTACTAAATTTGCCTCTTTGTTGCGGTCCTTTTTGAGTCTGCAATCTCTAGCGGCATGTCCAACTTTTCCACAAACCCAACATTCACCATTAAACTTTTTGGTTCGTTTGTTGTCTTTTGGTTTGTTGTCTGGAGCTTTCCTTTTCTTCTGGAAATTCTTCTTTTTGTTTTTGGTCTTTGAATCTTCAGCCACAAATGCCTCCTCGCTTTGTTTTGTAATTCCACGGTTATCTGCCTCAATTTTCAATCGGACTATGATATCCTGTAAAGAGATTTCCTTCTTTTTATGCTTCAGATAATTGCGGTAATCTCTCCACGACGGTGGCAGTTTTCCCGTGATGGCTTCAACCAAAAACGATTCTCCAACCTTATGACCTTCCGCCTCGAGTTCATGAATAATGATTTGTAGTTCATGCAGTTGAGCAGTCACCGGTTTGGAGTCGATCATCTTGTAGTCCATGAATTTGTCTACAATGAATTTCTTAAGACTGATATTCTGCGTCTTATACTTCGTAGCAAGTGCATTCCAGAGTGCTTTTGCTGTCTTTAGAGGTTGATATACTTTGTATAGCACCTTGTCGAGACAATTCAGAATATAGTTTCTGCATAGAAAATCGGAATGTTTCCATGTAGCAACATCTGCTTCCTTGCCTGGTGAAGAAACCGGTTCCTCCTCCTCGAGATACCGTTGCAGACCGAGTGTGGTGAGGTAGAATAACATCTGATTCTGCCATGTTAAAAAATCGTCACCATCTCCCTTGAACGGTTCAGGTCTGTTGTGAGTAGTAGTTTTTGAAAATTCTACTGTTGCCATCTCTGTTTTAGTAAGAAAACAGTAAAATTCTTAAGATGTTATACGTCTAGTATACCAAAACAGAGAATAATCAATTATAAACTCGTCGCACAAGTTTATAACTCAGATGTCCACTACACTGGAATTCTGTGTTAATTATTATAACAATATGATTGTTGTAAATAAATTACAACAACAGCGTTATACTATTTTGAATAAATAGTACAACCAAAATAAAGGATAGAATATAGAATTCTAACCGGAATATGTCTGAGGCTCGTCGTAACGATTTCCTTAAGAATTTTATTTCAAAATTCTCCCAAGATACAACAGACGTAATCTGCACGAGATTGTAATGAGTATGTCTACTCTGTGATATATATGGAATGTTGAGCAGTAGAGCAAAGAAGCAGAAGAAATTAGATTGGAATGGGATGAGAATGTGATCAGTATTCTCTCCTATTTATAATTTCGTCCGCACCCCTTCGAACAGTCGCGTCTGCCTGAAAGGTTGCACCTGTTTCCTTTCATTGCTGCTGTTCGTTTAACGGGCCGCACCCGTTCGCTACTGCCTATGTTCGGCCGCGTCTCTTCAGTCGGGCCGCACCTGTTCGCCTCTAACGGGTCGCACCCGCTTCTGTTCGCCCATGCTTCTTCAGTCAGGTTGCACTCGCTCGCCGCGTCCGCTTATGAACAGTCGTGTCTGTTCACATAGCCTGCAACTGTTAAAAAACCCGGCCCAGTTTTGCAGCAAAATTAGGATCATATTAGACCCAAACCCAAACCCGAGCCCGGCCCGGTTCGGTTCGGTCGGACGGACGGCGGCGGCGCGCGCGCGTGTGTGGTGGAGATGCATGATCTCCCTCCTCACAACGAAGCATACATTTGGGTGCCCCTAGGCCCCAACATCTTCATTGCAAAGCCATATATAAACTAGTATGGCTTAGCAATTTTGGCGATGTGGGACTTTATGTATGTTTCATTCATTTTGTTCTTTAGGAATTCCAACAATCCCCCACATGAATGATAATATACATATCCCCCACACAAAGCGAAATATCACAGAGTACATATGGAATAATGCTTTATCGTGGATAAGTAGATATTTCACTTTGAACTTTCCCTAGTTAAAACTTATCGGATCTACTTGGCTAATCGGTGAATTATTTCATCTTGAACCGTCGGCCTTTATTGTATATCCAGACAATAAGCTTTACGAAGCATTGATTCCCTTCTCATCCAATCTCTTGGTTGTGTTCATTTTGGTCCTGAACAATTTTTGGTTCTGCGAGTGTTTTTAGAGAATAAAAGCCTTTTATTATTCTCATAGAGCCGACCCAGCTCACACTAACATAGGTGATCGCAACCATTAAGAGTATCCTACATATACCCCACTTGTTATTTCCAAGATATGGTCATCATTAAAAAACATAGTTTTAACCTTTAAATACTTCTGTAGGCATGCATTTATATTGTGCACCATAGGAATGGAGTTGGACTATGTCCACGCAAATGCATTACGTCTTGAGTTATTCAGAACTGGTTTGCCTATTGATCCTAGTCCGTGGGATCTCCAGTCGCTAGGATAGGTTTCCGTATAAGATAACTCTTGGTGGTTTAGGCTTTTAAACCCATTCCCCTCGATGCGCAGTCAATTTTCTCTCTTGATAAACCTTTAGTAAACGGATCCGCTAGGTTATCATTTGTTCTCACATAATCTATGGAAATAGTTCCATTAGAGAGTAACTGCCTAACTGTGTTATGGCGTCGTCGAATATGTCGTGACTTTCCATTATACACAAAGTTGTGCGCTCTGCTTAGCGCTGCTTGGTTATCGCAGTGTATGCATATGGCCGGTACAGGTTTAGGCCAGAATGGAATATCTTCCAAAAAGTGACGAAGCCATTCTGCTTCTTCGCCTGCTTTATCTAAAGCGATGAACTCTGATTCCATAGTGGATCGAGCTATGCATGTTTGTTTGGTAGATTTCCATGACACTGCTGCCCCTGCTAAGGTAAAGACATAACCACTTGTCGATTTTGATTCCTCTGAATCTGCAATCCAGTTTGCATCACTATATCCTTCTAAGACGGCAGGATATTTTCCATAGTGTAAGGAATAGTTAGCGGTATTTTTTAAATATCCAAGCACTCTCATTAGTGCTTTCCAGTGTTCCTTTCCTGGATTGCTTGTATACCTGCACAGTCGACTTACTGCATAAGCTATATCTGGTCTTGTGCAATTCATGAGATACATGAGACATCCTATTACACGAGAGTATTCCAGTTGCATTACACTCTCATTAGTGTTTTTATGCAGTACTTCTGATGGATTAAAAGGTGTTCTCACTCCTTTAATTCCATAGTCTTGGAATTTTTCAATCACTTTGTCTACATAGTGTGACTGAGACAATTCAATTCCATTAGGAGTTCTTATTATTTTGATTCCCAAAATAACGTCTGCAACTCCTAAATCTTTCATATCGAAATTGTTAGTTAACATCTTCTTTATGGTCTCTATTACCTGAGTATTTGGACCAAATATTAACATATCGTCTACATATAAACAAATCATCACATATGATTGTCCAATTTGTTTATAATAAACACATTTATCGCATTCATTTATACGAAAACCATTTCTCATCATGACACTATCAAATTTTGCGTGCCATTGTTTTGGAGCTTGTTTTAGTCCGTATAATGATTTTACTAATCTACAGACTTTGTTTTCATTTCCTTTGGAAATAAAACCTTCAGGTTGCTCCATGTAGATCTCCTCATCGAGATCTCCATTTAAGAATGCTGTCTTTACATCCATTTGATGAATTTCTAGACCATAAATTGATGCAATTGCTATTAGTATTCTTATAGAGGTTATTCGTGTTACTGGCGAATATGTATCAAAGAAGTCTACTCCTTCTTTTTGACGATATCCTTTGGCTACTAATCTGGCTTTATACTTGTCGATAGAGCCATCTGCTTTCATTTTCTTCTTGAAAATCCATTTGCAGCCAATAGGTTTTATTCCTGGTGGAATATCAACAATTTCCCAAGTTTTATTACTTAGAATTGAATCAATCTCACTTTGGATTGCTTCTTTCCAACATGAAGATTCAGAAGATGACATTGCTTCCTTGTACGTTTGAGGTTCATGTTCTAACACATATGTGAAAAAATCCGAACCAAATGTCTTGGAAATTCTAGCCCTTACGCTTCTTCTTGGTTCAACTTCCTCAATCTCATGATGGGGTTCATCTTCATGTGAATTGCTTGATTCTTCTCTTGTCCTTTTAGGGACATTATTCCCTTCATTCCTTTTGTGCGGAAACACGTCTTCAAAGAATGAGGCATCTCTAGATTCCATGATTGTATTTACATGAATATCAGCTATATCAGACTTGAATACCAAAAATCTATAGGCACTACTATTTTGGGCTGGCCCTAAATAGTAACAATCTACTGTTTTTGGTCCAAGCTTGACTTTCTTGGGAGGCGGAACTGGAACTTTTGCCAAGCACCCCCACACTTTGAGGTATTTAAAACTTGGTTTGTGTCCTTTCCATATCTCATATGGAATTGTTCCTGTTTTATTATGAGGGACTTTGTTTAATATGTGATTAGACATATTTAAGGCTTCCCCCCACAAGTTTGTCGGTAGACCAGAGGTTAAAAGCATGGCATTAATCATGTCTTTTAACGTTCTGTTCTTCCTCTCGGCTACACCATTTTGTTGTGGTGAATATGGAGCTGTTGTTTGATGAATTATACCATTTTCGGCACAGAACTGTTCAAATGGTGATTCATATTCTCCACCTCGATCAGATCTCAATATCTTGATCTTTTTATTTAACTGATTTTCTACCTCAGCTTTGTACTTTATAAATGATGTAATTGCTTCATCTTTACTATTCAAAAGATATACATAACAATATCGCGTATAATCATCAATAAACGTGATAAAGTACTTTTTCCCACCTCTTGTAGGTAATGATTTAAAGTCACATAAATCTGTATGAACCAAACCTAGTGGTTCGGTGCTTCTATCAACAGATTGAAATGGTTTTTTAACCATTTTTGCTTCTACACATGTCTCACATTTGTAGTTCTTATCTACTTGGAATTTTGGAATTAATCCCAAGTTTGATAATATTTTCATTTTTCGGAAATTTATGTGTCCTAATCTATCATGCCATAGTAAAATTTCGTGCTCAAGCAAGTAAGAAACTTCAATTTTATTAATAGCACAATCAGAATACATAGTTTTATTGCCGATAACGGCTACATTTGCCTTAAATAGGCCATCACATAAATATCCCCTTCCGATATACATTCCAGCTTTGGACAGAACCATCTTGTCTGACTCGAACACCATTCTGAATCCTTTCTTTGATAATACTGCACCAGAGATGAGATTCTTGCGTATGTCTGGAACGTGGAGCACGTCATTCAACTTGACAGTTTTTCCAGAAGTAAACTTGAGGATAACTGTGCCACTGCCTTCGATCATAGATACTGCAGAATTACCCATATAGAGTTTCTCTTCATGATCGAATTTCTTGTATGTAGAAAACATGGATTTGTCAGAGCAGACATGACGAGTAGCGCCTGTGTCCACCCACCATTGGTTAGGATTCTGAACCATATTGCATTCAGATACAACTGCCGAGAAGTTGGACTCATCCACTTCCATGTTGTCTACTAAATTTGCCTCTTTGTTGCGGTCCTTTTTGAGTCTGCAATCTCTAGCGGCATGTCCAACTTTTCCACAAACCCAACATTCACCATTAAACTTTTTGGTTCGTTTGTTGTCTTTTGGTTTGTTGTCTGGAGCTTTCCTTTTCTTCTGGAAATTCTTCTTTTTGTTTTTGGTCTTTGAATCTTCAGCCACAAATGCCTCCTCGCTTTGTTTTGTAATTCCACGGTTATCTGCCTCAATTTTCAATCGGACTATGATATCCTGTAAAGAGATTTCCTTCTTTTTATGCTTCAGATAATTGCGGTAATCTCTCCACGACGGTGGCAGTTTTCCCGTGATGGCTTCAACCAAAAACGATTCTCCAACCTTATGACCTTCCGCCTCGAGTTCATGAATAATGATTTGTAGTTCATGCAGTTGAGCAGTCACCGGTTTGGAGTCGATCATCTTGTAGTCCATGAATTTGTCTACAATGAATTTCTTAAGACTGATATTCTGCGTCTTATACTTCGTAGCAAGTGCATTCCAGAGTGCTTTTGCTGTCTTTAGAGGTTGATATACTTTGTATAGCACCTTGTCGAGACAATTCAGAATATAGTTTCTGCATAGAAAATCGGAATGTTTCCATGTAGCAACATCTGCTTCCTTGCCTGGTGAAGAAACCGGTTCCTCCTCCTCGAGATACCGTTGCAGACCGAGTGTGGTGAGGTAGAATAACATCTGATTCTGCCATGTTAAAAAATCGTCACCATCTCCCTTGAACGGTTCAGGTCTGTTGTGAGTAGTAGTTTTTGAAAATTCTACTGTTGCCATCTCTGTTTTAGTAAGAAAACAGTAAAATTCTTAAGATGTTATACGTCTAGTATACCAAAACAGAGAATAATCAATTATAAACTCGTCGCACAAGTTTATAACTCAGATGTCCACTACACTGGAATTCTGTGTTAATTATTATAACAATATGATTGTTGTAAATAAATTACAACAACAGCGTTATACTATTTTGAATAAATAGTACAACCAAAATAAAGGATAGAATATAGAATTCTAACCGGAATATGTCTGAGGCTCGTCGTAACGATTTCCTTAAGAATTTTATTTCAAAATTCTCCCAAGATACAACAGACGTAATCTGCACGAGATTGTAATGAGTATGTCTACTCTGTGATATATATGGAATGTTGAGCAGTAGAGCAAAGAAGCAGAAGAAATTAGATTGGAATGGGATGAGAATGTGATCAGTATTCTCTCCTATTTATAATTTCGTCCGCACCCCTTCGAACAGTCGCGTCTGCCTGAAAGGTTGCACCTGTTTCCTTTCATTGCTGCTGTTCGTTTAACGGGCCGCACCCGTTCGCTACTGCCTATGTTCGGCCGCGTCTCTTCAGTCGGGCCGCACCTGTTCGCCTCTAACGGGTCGCACCCGCTTCTGTTCGCCCATGCTTCTTCAGTCAGGTTGCACTCGCTCGCCGCGTCCGCTTATGAACAGTCGTGTCTGTTCACATAGCCTGCAACTGTTAAAAAACCCGGCCCAGTTTTGCAGCAAAATTAGGATCATATTAGACCCAAACCCAAACCCGAGCCCGGCCCGGTTCGGTTCGGTCGGACGGACGGCGGCGGCGCGCGCGCGTGTGTGGTGGAGATGCATGATCTCCCTCCTCACAACGAAGCATACATTTGGGTGCCCCTAGGCCCCAACATCTTCATTGCAAAGCCATATATAAACTAGTATGGCTTAGCAATTTTGGCGATGTGGGACTTTATGTATGTTTCATTCATTTTGTTCTTTAGGAATTCCAACAATCCCCCACATGAATGATAATATACATATCCCCCACACAAAGCGAAATATCACAGAGTACATATGGAATAATGCTTTATCGTGGATAAGTAGATATTTCACTTTGAACTTTCCCTAGTTAAAACTTATCGGATCTACTTGGCTAATCGGTGAATTATTTCATCTTGAACCGTCGGCCTTTATTGTATATCCAGACAATAAGCTTTACGAAGCATTGATTCCCTTCTCATCCAATCTCTTGGTTGTGTTCATTTTGGTCCTGAACAATTTTTGGTTCTGCGAGTGTTTTTAGAGAATAAAAGCCTTTTATTATTCTCATAGAGCCGACCCAGCTCACACTAACATAGGTGATCGCAACCATTAAGAGTATCCTACATATACCCCACTTGTTATTTCCAAGATATGGTCATCATTAAAAAACATAGTTTTAACCTTTAAATACTTCTGTAGGCATGCATTTATATTGTGCACCATAGGAATGGAGTTGGACTATGTCCACGCAAATGCATTACGTCTTGAGTTATTCAGAACTGGTTTGCCTATTGATCCTAGTCCGTGGGATCTCCAGTCGCTAGGATAGGTTTCCGTATAAGATAACTCTTGGTGGTTTAGGCTTTTAAACCCATTCCCCTCGATGCGCAGTCAATTTTCTCTCTTGATAAACCTTTAGTAAACGGATCCGCTAGGTTATCATTTGTTCTCACATAATCTATGGAAATAGTTCCATTAGAGAGTAACTGCCTAACTGTGTTATGGCGTCGTCGAATATGTCGTGACTTTCCATTATACACAAAGTTGTGCGCTCTGCTTAGCGCTGCTTGGTTATCGCAGTGTATGCATATGGCCGGTACAGGTTTAGGCCAGAATGGAATATCTTCCAAAAAGTGACGAAGCCATTCTGCTTCTTCGCCTGCTTTATCTAAAGCGATGAACTCTGATTCCATAGTGGATCGAGCTATGCATGTTTGTTTGGTAGATTTCCATGACACTGCTGCCCCTGCTAAGGTAAAGACATAACCACTTGTCGATTTTGATTCCTCTGAATCTGCAATCCAGTTTGCATCACTATATCCTTCTAAGACGGCAGGATATTTTCCATAGTGTAAGGAATAGTTAGCGGTATTTTTTAAATATCCAAGCACTCTCATTAGTGCTTTCCAGTGTTCCTTTCCTGGATTGCTTGTATACCTGCACAGTCGACTTACTGCATAAGCTATATCTGGTCTTGTGCAATTCATGAGATACATGAGACATCCTATTACACGAGAGTATTCCAGTTGCATTACACTCTCATTAGTGTTTTTATGCAGTACTTCTGATGGATTAAAAGGTGTTCTCACTCCTTTAATTCCATAGTCTTGGAATTTTTCAATCACTTTGTCTACATAGTGTGACTGAGACAATTCAATTCCATTAGGAGTTCTTATTATTTTGATTCCCAAAATAACGTCTGCAACTCCTAAATCTTTCATATCGAAATTGTTAGTTAACATCTTCTTTATGGTCTCTATTACCTGAGTATTTGGACCAAATATTAACATATCGTCTACATATAAACAAATCATCACATATGATTGTCCAATTTGTTTATAATAAACACATTTATCGCATTCATTTATACGAAAACCATTTCTCATCATGACACTATCAAATTTTGCGTGCCATTGTTTTGGAGCTTGTTTTAGTCCGTATAATGATTTTACTAATCTACAGACTTTGTTTTCATTTCCTTTGGAAATAAAACCTTCAGGTTGCTCCATGTAGATCTCCTCATCGAGATCTCCATTTAAGAATGCTGTCTTTACATCCATTTGATGAATTTCTAGACCATAAATTGATGCAATTGCTATTAGTATTCTTATAGAGGTTATTCGTGTTACTGGCGAATATGTATCAAAGAAGTCTACTCCTTCTTTTTGACGATATCCTTTGGCTACTAATCTGGCTTTATACTTGTCGATAGAGCCATCTGCTTTCATTTTCTTCTTGAAAATCCATTTGCAGCCAATAGGTTTTATTCCTGGTGGAATATCAACAATTTCCCAAGTTTTATTACTTAGAATTGAATCAATCTCACTTTGGATTGCTTCTTTCCAACATGAAGATTCAGAAGATGACATTGCTTCCTTGTACGTTTGAGGTTCATGTTCTAACACATATGTGAAAAAATCCGAACCAAATGTCTTGGAAATTCTAGCCCTTACGCTTCTTCTTGGTTCAACTTCCTCAATCTCATGATGGGGTTCATCTTCATGTGAATTGCTTGATTCTTCTCTTGTCCTTTTAGGGACATTATTCCCTTCATTCCTTTTGTGCGGAAACACGTCTTCAAAGAATGAGGCATCTCTAGATTCCATGATTGTATTTACATGAATATCAGCTATATCAGACTTGAATACCAAAAATCTATAGGCACTACTATTTTGGGCTGGCCCTAAATAGTAACAATCTACTGTTTTTGGTCCAAGCTTGACTTTCTTGGGAGGCGGAACTGGAACTTTTGCCAAGCACCCCCACACTTTGAGGTATTTAAAACTTGGTTTGTGTCCTTTCCATATCTCATATGGAATTGTTCCTGTTTTATTATGAGGGACTTTGTTTAATATGTGATTAGACATATTTAAGGCTTCCCCCCACAAGTTTGTCGGTAGACCAGAGGTTAAAAGCATGGCATTAATCATGTCTTTTAACGTTCTGTTCTTCCTCTCGGCTACACCATTTTGTTGTGGTGAATATGGAGCTGTTGTTTGATGAATTATACCATTTTCGGCACAGAACTGTTCAAATGGTGATTCATATTCTCCACCTCGATCAGATCTCAATATCTTGATCTTTTTATTTAACTGATTTTCTACCTCAGCTTTGTACTTTATAAATGATGTAATTGCTTCATCTTTACTATTCAAAAGATATACATAACAATATCGCGTATAATCATCAATAAACGTGATAAAGTACTTTTTCCCACCTCTTGTAGGTAATGATTTAAAGTCACATAAATCTGTATGAACCAAACCTAGTGGTTCGGTGCTTCTATCAACAGATTGAAATGGTTTTTTAACCATTTTTGCTTCTACACATGTCTCACATTTGTAGTTCTTATCTACTTGGAATTTTGGAATTAATCCCAAGTTTGATAATATTTTCATTTTTCGGAAATTTATGTGTCCTAATCTATCATGCCATAGTAAAATTTCGTGCTCAAGCAAGTAAGAAACTTCAATTTTATTAATAGCACAATCAGAATACATAGTTTTATTGCCGATAACGGCTACATTTGCCTTAAATAGGCCATCACATAAATATCCCCTTCCGATATACATTCCAGCTTTGGACAGAACCATCTTGTCTGACTCGAACACCATTCTGAATCCTTTCTTTGATAATACTGCACCAGAGATGAGATTCTTGCGTATGTCTGGAACGTGGAGCACGTCATTCAACTTGACAGTTTTTCCAGAAGTAAACTTGAGGATAACTGTGCCACTGCCTTCGATCATAGATACTGCAGAATTACCCATATAGAGTTTCTCTTCATGATCGAATTTCTTGTATGTAGAAAACATGGATTTGTCAGAGCAGACATGACGAGTAGCGCCTGTGTCCACCCACCATTGGTTAGGATTCTGAACCATATTGCATTCAGATACAACTGCCGAGAAGTTGGACTCATCCACTTCCATGTTGTCTACTAAATTTGCCTCTTTGTTGCGGTCCTTTTTGAGTCTGCAATCTCTAGCGGCATGTCCAACTTTTCCACAAACCCAACATTCACCATTAAACTTTTTGGTTCGTTTGTTGTCTTTTGGTTTGTTGTCTGGAGCTTTCCTTTTCTTCTGGAAATTCTTCTTTTTGTTTTTGGTCTTTGAATCTTCAGCCACAAATGCCTCCTCGCTTTGTTTTGTAATTCCACGGTTATCTGCCTCAATTTTCAATCGGACTATGATATCCTGTAAAGAGATTTCCTTCTTTTTATGCTTCAGATAATTGCGGTAATCTCTCCACGACGGTGGCAGTTTTCCCGTGATGGCTTCAACCAAAAACGATTCTCCAACCTTATGACCTTCCGCCTCGAGTTCATGAATAATGATTTGTAGTTCATGCAGTTGAGCAGTCACCGGTTTGGAGTCGATCATCTTGTAGTCCATGAATTTGTCTACAATGAATTTCTTAAGACTGATATTCTGCGTCTTATACTTCGTAGCAAGTGCATTCCAGAGTGCTTTTGCTGTCTTTAGAGGTTGATATACTTTGTATAGCACCTTGTCGAGACAATTCAGAATATAGTTTCTGCATAGAAAATCGGAATGTTTCCATGTAGCAACATCTGCTTCCTTGCCTGGTGAAGAAACCGGTTCCTCCTCCTCGAGATACCGTTGCAGACCGAGTGTGGTGAGGTAGAATAACATCTGATTCTGCCATGTTAAAAAATCGTCACCATCTCCCTTGAACGGTTCAGGTCTGTTGTGAGTAGTAGTTTTTGAAAATTCTACTGTTGCCATCTCTGTTTTAGTAAGAAAACAGTAAAATTCTTAAGATGTTATACGTCTAGTATACCAAAACAGAGAATAATCAATTATAAACTCGTCGCACAAGTTTATAACTCAGATGTCCACTACACTGGAATTCTGTGTTAATTATTATAACAATATGATTGTTGTAAATAAATTACAACAACAGCGTTATACTATTTTGAATAAATAGTACAACCAAAATAAAGGATAGAATATAGAATTCTAACCGGAATATGTCTGAGGCTCGTCGTAACGATTTCCTTAAGAATTTTATTTCAAAATTCTCCCAAGATACAACAGACGTAATCTGCACGAGATTGTAATGAGTATGTCTACTCTGTGATATATATGGAATGTTGAGCAGTAGAGCAAAGAAGCAGAAGAAATTAGATTGGAATGGGATGAGAATGTGATCAGTATTCTCTCCTATTTATAATTTCGTCCGCACCCCTTCGAACAGTCGCGTCTGCCTGAAAGGTTGCACCTGTTTCCTTTCATTGCTGCTGTTCGTTTAACGGGCCGCACCCGTTCGCTACTGCCTATGTTCGGCCGCGTCTCTTCAGTCGGGCCGCACCTGTTCGCCTCTAACGGGTCGCACCCGCTTCTGTTCGCCCATGCTTCTTCAGTCAGGTTGCACTCGCTCGCCGCGTCCGCTTATGAACAGTCGTGTCTGTTCACATAGCCTGCAACTGTTAAAAAACCCGGCCCAGTTTTGCAGCAAAATTAGGATCATATTAGACCCAAACCCAAACCCGAGCCCGGCCCGGTTCGGTTCGGTCGGACGGACGGCGGCGGCGCGCGCGCGTGTGTGGTGGAGATGCATGATCTCCCTCCTCACAACGAAGCATACATTTGGGTGCCCCTAGGCCCCAACATCTTCATTGCAAAGCCATATATAAACTAGTATGGCTTAGCAATTTTGGCGATGTGGGACTTTATGTATGTTTCATTCATTTTGTTCTTTAGGAATTCCAACAATCCCCCACATGAATGATAATATACATATCCCCCACACAAAGCGAAATATCACAGAGTACATATGGAATAATGCTTTATCGTGGATAAGTAGATATTTCACTTTGAACTTTCCCTAGTTAAAACTTATCGGATCTACTTGGCTAATCGGTGAATTATTTCATCTTGAACCGTCGGCCTTTATTGTATATCCAGACAATAAGCTTTACGAAGCATTGATTCCCTTCTCATCCAATCTCTTGGTTGTGTTCATTTTGGTCCTGAACAATTTTTGGTTCTGCGAGTGTTTTTAGAGAATAAAAGCCTTTTATTATTCTCATAGAGCCGACCCAGCTCACACTAACATAGGTGATCGCAACCATTAAGAGTATCCTACATATACCCCACTTGTTATTTCCAAGATATGGTCATCATTAAAAAACATAGTTTTAACCTTTAAATACTTCTGTAGGCATGCATTTATATTGTGCACCATAGGAATGGAGTTGGACTATGTCCACGCAAATGCATTACGTCTTGAGTTATTCAGAACTGGTTTGCCTATTGATCCTAGTCCGTGGGATCTCCAGTCGCTAGGATAGGTTTCCGTATAAGATAACTCTTGGTGGTTTAGGCTTTTAAACCCATTCCCCTCGATGCGCAGTCAATTTTCTCTCTTGATAAACCTTTAGTAAACGGATCCGCTAGGTTATCATTTGTTCTCACATAATCTATGGAAATAGTTCCATTAGAGAGTAACTGCCTAACTGTGTTATGGCGTCGTCGAATATGTCGTGACTTTCCATTATACACAAAGTTGTGCGCTCTGCTTAGCGCTGCTTGGTTATCGCAGTGTATGCATATGGCCGGTACAGGTTTAGGCCAGAATGGAATATCTTCCAAAAAGTGACGAAGCCATTCTGCTTCTTCGCCTGCTTTATCTAAAGCGATGAACTCTGATTCCATAGTGGATCGAGCTATGCATGTTTGTTTGGTAGATTTCCATGACACTGCTGCCCCTGCTAAGGTAAAGACATAACCACTTGTCGATTTTGATTCCTCTGAATCTGCAATCCAGTTTGCATCACTATATCCTTCTAAGACGGCAGGATATTTTCCATAGTGTAAGGAATAGTTAGCGGTATTTTTTAAATATCCAAGCACTCTCATTAGTGCTTTCCAGTGTTCCTTTCCTGGATTGCTTGTATACCTGCACAGTCGACTTACTGCATAAGCTATATCTGGTCTTGTGCAATTCATGAGATACATGAGACATCCTATTACACGAGAGTATTCCAGTTGCATTACACTCTCATTAGTGTTTTTATGCAGTACTTCTGATGGATTAAAAGGTGTTCTCACTCCTTTAATTCCATAGTCTTGGAATTTTTCAATCACTTTGTCTACATAGTGTGACTGAGACAATTCAATTCCATTAGGAGTTCTTATTATTTTGATTCCCAAAATAACGTCTGCAACTCCTAAATCTTTCATATCGAAATTGTTAGTTAACATCTTCTTTATGGTCTCTATTACCTGAGTATTTGGACCAAATATTAACATATCGTCTACATATAAACAAATCATCACATATGATTGTCCAATTTGTTTATAATAAACACATTTATCGCATTCATTTATACGAAAACCATTTCTCATCATGACACTATCAAATTTTGCGTGCCATTGTTTTGGAGCTTGTTTTAGTCCGTATAATGATTTTACTAATCTACAGACTTTGTTTTCATTTCCTTTGGAAATAAAACCTTCAGGTTGCTCCATGTAGATCTCCTCATCGAGATCTCCATTTAAGAATGCTGTCTTTACATCCATTTGATGAATTTCTAGACCATAAATTGATGCAATTGCTATTAGTATTCTTATAGAGGTTATTCGTGTTACTGGCGAATATGTATCAAAGAAGTCTACTCCTTCTTTTGACGATATCCTTTGGCTACTAATCTGGCTTTATACTTGTCGATAGAGCCATCTGCTTTCATTTTCTTCTTGAAAATCCATTTGCAGCCAATAGGTTTTATTCCTGGTGGAATATCAACAATTTCCCAAGTTTTATTACTTAGAATTGAATCAATCTCACTTTGGATTGCTTCTTTCCAACATGAAGATTCAGAAGATGACATTGCTTCCTTGTACGTTTGAGGTTCATGTTCTAACACATATGTGAAAAAATCCGAACCAAATGTCTTGGAAATTCTAGCCCTTACGCTTCTTCTTGGTTCAACTTCCTCAATCTCATGATGGGGTTCATCTTCATGTGAATTGCTTGATTCTTCTCTTGTCCTTTTAGGGACATTATTCCTTCATTCCTTTTGTGCGGAAACACGTCTTCAAAGAATGAGGCATCTCTAGATTCCATGATTGTATTTACATGAATATCAGCTATATCAGACTTGAATACCAAAAATCTATAGGCACTACTATTTTGGGCTGGCCCTAAATAGTAACAATCTACTGTTTTTGGTCCAAGCTTGACTTTCTTGGGAGGCGAACTGGAACTTTTGCCAAGCACCCCCACACTTTGAGGTATTTAAAACTTGGTTTGTGTCCTTTCCATATCTCATATGGAATTGTTCCTGTTTTATTATGAGGGACTTTGTTAATATGTGATTAGACATATTTAAGGCTTCCCCCCACAAGTTTGTCGGTAGACCAGAGGTTAAAAGCATGGCATTAATCATGTCTTTTAACGTTCTGTTCTTCCTCTCGGCTACACCATTTTGTTGTGGTGAATATGGAGCTGTTGTTTGATGAATTATACCATTTTCGGCACAGAACTGTTCAAATGGTGATTCATAATCTCCACCTCGATCAGATCTCAATATCTTGATCTTTTTATTTAACTGATTTTCTACCTCAGCTTTGTACTTTATAAATGATGTAATTGCTTCATCTTTACTATTCAAAAGATATACATAACAATATCGCGTATAATCATCAATAAACGTGATAAAGTACTTTTTCCCACCTCTTGTAGGTAATGATTTAAAGTCACATAAATCTGTATGAACCAAACCTAGTGGTTCGGTGCTTCTATCAACAGATTGAAATGGGTTTTTAACCATTTTTGCTTCTACACATGTCTCACATTTGTAGTTCTTATCTACTTGGAATTTTGGAATTAATCCCAAGTTTGATAATATTTTCATTTTTCGGAATTTATGTGTCCTAATCTATCATGCCATAGTAAATTTCGTGCTCAAGCAAGTAAGAAACTTCAATTTTATTAATAGCACAATCAGAATACATAGTTTTATTGCCGATAACGGCTACATTTGCCTTAAATAGGCCATCACATAAATATCCCCTTCCGATATACATTCCAGCTTTGGACAGAACCATCTTGTCTGACTCGAACACCATTCTGAATCCTTTCTTTGATAATACTGCACCAGAGATGAGATTCTTGCGTATGTCTGGAACGTGGAGCACGTCATTCAACTTGACAGTTTTTCCAGAAGTAAACTTGAGGATAACTGTGCCACTGCCTTCGATCATAGATACTGCAGAATTACCCATATAGAGTTTCTCTTCATGATCGAATTTCTTGTATGTAGAAAACATGGATTTGTCAGAGCAGACATGACGAGTAGCGCCTGTGTCCACCCACCATTGGTTAGGATTCTGAACCATATTGCATTCAGATACAACTGCCGAGAAGTTGGACTCATCCACTTCCATGTTGTCTACTAAATTTGCCTCTTTGTTGCGGTCCTTTTTGAGTCTGCAATCTCTAGCGGCATGTCCAACTTTTCCACAAACCCAACATCACCATTAAACTTTTTGGTTCGTTTGTTGTCTTTTGGTTTGTTGTCTGGAGCTTTCCTTTTCTTCTGGAAATTCTTCTTTTTGTTTTTGGTCTTTGAATCTTCAGCCACAAATGCCTCCTCGCTTTGTTTTGTAATTCCACGGTTATCTGCCTCAATTTTCAATCGGACTATGATATCCTGTAAAGAGATTTCCTTCTTTTTATGCTTCAGATATCAGATAATTGCGGTAATCTCTCCACGACGGTGGCAGTTTTCCCGTGATGGCTTCAACCAAAAACGATTCTCCAACCTTATGACCTTCCGCCTCGAGTTCATGAATAATGATTTGTAGTTCATGCAGTTGAGCAGTCACCGGTTTGGAGTCGATCATCTTGTAGTCCATGAATTTGTCTACAATGAATTTCTTAAGACTGATATTCTGCGTCTTATACTTCGTAGCAAGTGCATTCCAGAGTGCTTTTGCTGTCTTTAGAGGTTGATATACTTTGTATAGCACCTTGTCGAGACAATTCAGAATATAGTTTCTGCATAGAAAATCGGAATGTTTCCATGTAGCAACATCTGCTTCCTTGCCTGGTGAAGAAACCGGTTCCTCCTCCTCGAGATACCGTTGCAGACCGAGTGTGGTGAGGTAGAATAACATCTGATTCTGCCATGTTAAAAAATCGTCACCATCTCCCTTGAACGGTTCAGGTCTGTTGTGAGTAGTAGTTTTTGAAAATTCTACTGTTGCCATCTCTGTTTTAGTAAGAAAACAGTAAAATTCTTAAGATGTTATACGTCTAGTATACCAAAACAGAGAATAATCAATTATAAACTCGTCGCACAAGTTTATAACTCAGATGTCCACTACACTGGAATTCTGTGTTAATTATTATAACAATATGATTGTTGTAAATAAATTACAACAACAGCGTTATACTATTTTGAATAAATAGTACAACCAAAATAAAGGATAGAATATAGAATTCTAACCGGAATATGTCTGAGGCTCGTCGTAACGATTTCCTTAAGAATTTTATTTCAAAATTCTCCCAAGATACAACAGACGTAATCTGCACGAGATTGTAATGAGTATGTCTACTCTGTGATATATATGGAATGTTGAGCAGTAGAGCAAAGAAGCAGAAGAAATTAGATTGGAATGGGATGAGAATGTGATCAGTATTCTCTCCTATTTATAATTTCGTCCGCACCCCTTCGAACAGTCGCGTCTGCCTGAAAGGTTGCACCTGTTTCCTTTCATTGCTGCTGTTCGTTTAACGGGCCGCACCCGTTCGCTACTGCCTATGTTCGGCCGCGTCTCTTCAGTCGGGCCGCACCTGTTCGCCTCTAACGGGTCGCACCCGCTTCTGTTCGCCCATGCTTCTTCAGTCAGGTTGCACTCGCTCGCCGCGTCCGCTTATGAACAGTCGTGTCTGTTCACATAGCCTGCAGCTGTTAAAAAACCCGGCCCAGTTTTGCAGCAAAATTAGGATCATATTAGACCCAAACCCAAACCCGAGCCCGGCCCGGTTCGGTTCGGTCGGACGGACGGCGGCGGCGCGCGCGCGTGTGTGGTGGAGATGCATGATCTCCCTCCTCACAACGAAGCATACATTTGGGTGCCCCTAGGCCCCAACATCTTCATTGCAAAGCCATATATAAACTAGTATGGCTTAGCAATTTTGGCGATGTGGGACTTTATGTATGTTTCATTCATTTTGTTCTTTAGGAATTCCAACAATCCCCCACATGAATGATAATATACATATCCCCCACACAAAGCGAAATATCACAGAGTACATATGGAATAATGCTTTATCGTGGATAAGTAGATATTTCACTTTGAACTTTCCCTAGTTAAAACTTATCGGATCTACTTGGCTAATCGGTGAATTATTTCATCTTGAACCGTCGGCCTTTATTGTATATCCAGACAATAAGCTTTACGAAGCATTGATTCCCTTCTCATCCAATCTCTTGGTTGTGTTCATTTTGGTCCTGAACAATTTTTGGTTCTGCGAGTGTTTTTAGAGAATAAAAGCCTTTTATTATTCTCATAGAGCCGACCCAGCTCACACTAACATAGGTGATCGCAACCATTAAGAGTATCCTACATATACCCCACTTGTTATTTCCAAGATATGGTCATCATTAAAAAACATAGTTTTAACCTTTAAATACTTCTGTAGGCATGCATTTATATTGTGCACCATAGGAATGGAGTTGGACTATGTCCACGCAAATGCATTACGTCTTGAGTTATTCAGAACTGGTTTGCCTATTGATCCTAGTCCGTGGGATCTCCAGTCGCTAGGATAGGTTTCCGTATAAGATAACTCTTGGTGGTTTAGGCTTTTAAACCCATTCCCCTCGATGCGCAGTCAATTTTCTCTCTTGATAAACCTTTAGTAAACGGATCCGCTAGGTTATCATTTGTTCTCACATAATCTATGGAAATAGTTCCATTAGAGAGTAACTGCCTAACTGTGTTATGGCGTCGTCGAATATGTCGTGACTTTCCATTATACACAAAGTTGTGCGCTCTGCTTAGCGCTGCTTGGTTATCGCAGTGTATGCATATGGCCGGTACAGGTTTAGGCCAGAATGGAATATCTTCCAAAAAGTGACGAAGCCATTCTGCTTCTTCGCCTGCTTTATCTAAAGCGATGAACTCTGATTCCATAGTGGATCGAGCTATGCATGTTTGTTTGGTAGATTTCCATGACACTGCTGCCCCTGCTAAGGTAAAGACATAACCACTTGTCGATTTTGATTCCTCTGAATCTGCAATCCAGTTTGCATCACTATATCCTTCTAAGACGGCAGGATATTTTCCATAGTGTAAGGAATAGTTAGCGGTATTTTTTAAATATCCAAGCACTCTCATTAGTGCTTTCCAGTGTTCCTTTCCTGGATTGCTTGTATACCTGCACAGTCGACTTACTGCATAAGCTATATCTGGTCTTGTGCAATTCATGAGATACATGAGACATCCTATTACACGAGAGTATTCCAGTTGCATTACACTCTCATTAGTGTTTTTATGCAGTACTTCTGATGGATTAAAAGGTGTTCTCACTCCTTTAATTCCATAGTCTTGGAATTTTTCAATCACTTTGTCTACATAGTGTGACTGAGACAATTCAATTCCATTAGGAGTTCTTATTATTTTGATTCCCAAAATAACGTCTGCAACTCCTAAATCTTTCATATCGAAATTGTTAGTTAACATCTTCTTTATGGTCTCTATTACCTGAGTATTTGGACCAAATATTAACATATCGTCTACATATAAACAAATCATCACATATGATTGTCCAATTTGTTTATAATAAACACATTTATCGCATTCATTTATACGAAAACCATTTCTCATCATGACACTATCAAATTTTGCGTGCCATTGTTTTGGAGCTTGTTTTAGTCCGTATAATGATTTTACTAATCTACAGACTTTGTTTTCATTTCCTTTGGAAATAAAACCTTCAGGTTGCTCCATGTAGATCTCCTCATCGAGATCTCCATTTAAGAATGCTGTCTTTACATCCATTTGATGAATTTCTAGACCATAAATTGATGCAATTGCTATTAGTATTCTTATAGAGGTTATTCGTGTTACTGGCGAATATGTATCAAAGAAGTCTACTCCTTCTTTTTGACGATATCCTTTGGCTACTAATCTGGCTTTATACTTGTCGATAGAGCCATCTGCTTTCATTTTCTTCTTGAAAATCCATTTGCAGCCAATAGGTTTTATTCCTGGTGGAATATCAACAATTTCCCAAGTTTTATTACTTAGAATTGAATCAATCTCACTTTGGATTGCTTCTTTCCAACATGAAGATTCAGAAGATGACATTGCTTCCTTGTACGTTTGAGGTTCATGTTCTAACACATATGTGAAAAAATCCGAACCAAATGTCTTGGAAATTCTAGCCCTTACGCTTCTTCTTGGTTCAACTTCCTCAATCTCATGATGGGGTTCATCTTCATGTGAATTGCTTGATTCTTCTCTTGTCCTTTTAGGGACATTATTCCCTTCATTCCTTTTGTGCGGAAACACGTCTTCAAAGAATGAGGCATCTCTAGATTCCATGATTGTATTTACATGAATATCAGCTATATCAGACTTGAATACCAAAAATCTATAGGCACTACTATTTTGGGCTGGCCCTAAATAGTAACAATCTACTGTTTTTGGTCCAAGCTTGACTTTCTTGGGAGGCGGAACTGGAACTTTTGCCAAGCACCCCCACACTTTGAGGTATTTAAAACTTGGTTTGTGTCCTTTCCATATCTCATATGGAATTGTTCCTGTTTTATTATGAGGGACTTTGTTTAATATGTGATTAGACATATTTAAGGCTTCCCCCCACAAGTTTGTCGGTAGACCAGAGGTTAAAAGCATGGCATTAATCATGTCTTTTAACGTTCTGTTCTTCCTCTCGGCTACACCATTTTGTTGTGGTGAATATGGAGCTGTTGTTTGATGAATTATACCATTTTCGGCACAGAACTGTTCAAATGGTGATTCATATTCTCCACCTCGATCAGATCTCAATATCTTGATCTTTTTATTTAACTGATTTTCTACCTCAGCTTTGTACTTTATAAATGATGTAATTGCTTCATCTTTACTATTCAAAAGATATACATAACAATATCGCGTATAATCATCAATAAACGTGATAAAGTACTTTTTCCCACCTCTTGTAGGTAATGATTTAAAGTCACATAAATCTGTATGAACCAAACCTAGTGGTTCGGTGCTTCTATCAACAGATTGAAATGGTTTTTTAACCATTTTTGCTTCTACACATGTCTCACATTTGTAGTTCTTATCTACTTGGAATTTTGGAATTAATCCCAAGTTTGATAATATTTTCATTTTTCGGAAATTTATGTGTCCTAATCTATCATGCCATAGTAAAATTTCGTGCTCAAGCAAGTAAGAAACTTCAATTTTATTAATAGCACAATCAGAATACATAGTTTTATTGCCGATAACGGCTACATTTGCCTTAAATAGGCCATCACATAAATATCCCCTTCCGATATACATTCCAGCTTTGGACAGAACCATCTTGTCTGACTCGAACACCATTCTGAATCCTTTCTTTGATAATACTGCACCAGAGATGAGATTCTTGCGTATGTCTGGAACGTGGAGCACGTCATTCAACTTGACAGTTTTTCCAGAAGTAAACTTGAGGATAACTGTGCCACTGCCTTCGATCATAGATACTGCAGAATTACCCATATAGAGTTTCTCTTCATGATCGAATTTCTTGTATGTAGAAAACATGGATTTGTCAGAGCAGACATGACGAGTAGCGCCTGTGTCCACCCACCATTGGTTAGGATTCTGAACCATATTGCATTCAGATACAACTGCCGAGAAGTTGGACTCATCCACTTCCATGTTGTCTACTAAATTTGCCTCTTTGTTGCGGTCCTTTTTGAGTCTGCAATCTCTAGCGGCATGTCCAACTTTTCCACAAACCCAACATTCACCATTAAACTTTTTGGTTCGTTTGTTGTCTTTTGGTTTGTTGTCTGGAGCTTTCCTTTTCTTCTGGAAATTCTTCTTTTTGTTTTTGGTCTTTGAATCTTCAGCCACAAATGCCTCCTCGCTTTGTTTTGTAATTCCACGGTTATCTGCCTCAATTTTCAATCGGACTATGATATCCTGTAAAGAGATTTCCTTCTTTTTATGCTTCAGATAATTGCGGTAATCTCTCCACGACGGTGGCAGTTTTCCCGTGATGGCTTCAACCAAAAACGATTCTCCAACCTTATGACCTTCCGCCTCGAGTTCATGAATAATGATTTGTAGTTCATGCAGTTGAGCAGTCACCGGTTTGGAGTCGATCATCTTGTAGTCCATGAATTTGTCTACAATGAATTTCTTAAGACTGATATTCTGCGTCTTATACTTCGTAGCAAGTGCATTCCAGAGTGCTTTTGCTGTCTTTAGAGGTTGATATACTTTGTATAGCACCTTGTCGAGACAATTCAGAATATAGTTTCTGCATAGAAAATCGGAATGTTTCCATGTAGCAACATCTGCTTCCTTGCCTGGTGAAGAAACCGGTTCCTCCTCCTCGAGATACCGTTGCAGACCGAGTGTGGTGAGGTAGAATAACATCTGATTCTGCCATGTTAAAAAATCGTCACCATCTCCCTTGAACGGTTCAGGTCTGTTGTGAGTAGTAGTTTTTGAAAATTCTACTGTTGCCATCTCTGTTTTAGTAAGAAAACAGTAAAATTCTTAAGATGTTATACGTCTAGTATACCAAAACAGAGAATAATCAATTATAAACTCGTCGCACAAGTTTATAACTCAGATGTCCACTACACTGGAATTCTGTGTTAATTATTATAACAATATGATTGTTGTAAATAAATTACAACAACAGCGTTATACTATTTTGAATAAATAGTACAACCAAAATAAAGGATAGAATATAGAATTCTAACCGGAATATGTCTGAGGCTCGTCGTAACGATTTCCTTAAGAATTTTATTTCAAAATTCTCCCAAGATACAACAGACGTAATCTGCACGAGATTGTAATGAGTATGTCTACTCTGTGATATATATGGAATGTTGAGCAGTAGAGCAAAGAAGCAGAAGAAATTAGATTGGAATGGGATGAGAATGTGATCAGTATTCTCTCCTATTTATAATTTCGTCCGCACCCCTTCGAACAGTCGCGTCTGCCTGAAAGGTTGCACCTGTTTCCTTTCATTGCTGCTGTTCGTTTAACGGGCCGCACCCGTTCGCTACTGCCTATGTTCGGCCGCGTCTCTTCAGTCGGGCCGCACCTGTTCGCCTCTAACGGGTCGCACCCGCTTCTGTTCGCCCATGCTTCTTCAGTCAGGTTGCACTCGCTCGCCGCGTCCGCTTATGAACAGTCGTGTCTGTTCACATAGCCTGCAACTGTTAAAAAACCCGGCCCAGTTTTGCAGCAAAATTAGGATCATATTAGACCCAAACCCAAACCCGAGCCCGGCCCGGTTCGGTTCGGTCGGACGGACGGCGGCGGCGCGCGCGCGTGTGTGGTGGAGATGCATGATCTCCCTCCTCACAACGAAGCATACATTTGGGTGCCCCTAGGCCCCAACATCTTCATTGCAAAGCCATATATAAACTAGTATGGCTTAGCAATTTTGGCGATGTGGGACTTTATGTATGTTTCATTCATTTTGTTCTTTAGGAATTCCAACAATCCCCCACATGAATGATAATATACATATCCCCCACACAAAGCGAAATATCACAGAGTACATATGGAATAATGCTTTATCGTGGATAAGTAGATATTTCACTTTGAACTTTCCCTAGTTAAAACTTATCGGATCTACTTGGCTAATCGGTGAATTATTTCATCTTGAACCGTCGGCCTTTATTGTATATCCAGACAATAAGCTTTACGAAGCATTGATTCCCTTCTCATCCAATCTCTTGGTTGTGTTCATTTTGGTCCTGAACAATTTTTGGTTCTGCGAGTGTTTTTAGAGAATAAAAGCCTTTTATTATTCTCATAGAGCCGACCCAGCTCACACTAACATAGGTGATCGCAACCATTAAGAGTATCCTACATATACCCCACTTGTTATTTCCAAGATATGGTCATCATTAAAAAACATAGTTTTAACCTTTAAATACTTCTGTAGGCATGCATTTATATTGTGCACCATAGGAATGGAGTTGGACTATGTCCACGCAAATGCATTACGTCTTGAGTTATTCAGAACTGGTTTGCCTATTGATCCTAGTCCGTGGGATCTCCAGTCGCTAGGATAGGTTTCCGTATAAGATAACTCTTGGTGGTTTAGGCTTTTAAACCCATTCCCCTCGATGCGCAGTCAATTTTCTCTCTTGATAAACCTTTAGTAAACGGATCCGCTAGGTTATCATTTGTTCTCACATAATCTATGGAAATAGTTCCATTAGAGAGTAACTGCCTAACTGTGTTATGGCGTCGTCGAATATGTCGTGACTTTCCATTATACACAAAGTTGTGCGCTCTGCTTAGCGCTGCTTGGTTATCGCAGTGTATGCATATGGCCGGTACAGGTTTAGGCCAGAATGGAATATCTTCCAAAAAGTGACGAAGCCATTCTGCTTCTTCGCCTGCTTTATCTAAAGCGATGAACTCTGATTCCATAGTGGATCGAGCTATGCATGTTTGTTTGGTAGATTTCCATGACACTGCTGCCCCTGCTAAGGTAAAGACATAACCACTTGTCGATTTTGATTCCTCTGAATCTGCAATCCAGTTTGCATCACTATATCCTTCTAAGACGGCAGGATATTTTCCATAGTGTAAGGAATAGTTAGCGGTATTTTTTAAATATCCAAGCACTCTCATTAGTGCTTTCCAGTGTTCCTTTCCTGGATTGCTTGTATACCTGCACAGTCGACTTACTGCATAAGCTATATCTGGTCTTGTGCAATTCATGAGATACATGAGACATCCTATTACACGAGAGTATTCCAGTTGCATTACACTCTCATTAGTGTTTTTATGCAGTACTTCTGATGGATTAAAAGGTGTTCTCACTCCTTTAATTCCATAGTCTTGGAATTTTTCAATCACTTTGTCTACATAGTGTGACTGAGACAATTCAATTCCATTAGGAGTTCTTATTATTTTGATTCCCAAAATAACGTCTGCAACTCCTAAATCTTTCATATCGAAATTGTTAGTTAACATCTTCTTTATGGTCTCTATTACCTGAGTATTTGGACCAAATATTAACATATCGTCTACATATAAACAAATCATCACATATGATTGTCCAATTTGTTTATAATAAACACATTTATCGCATTCATTTATACGAAAACCATTTCTCATCATGACACTATCAAATTTTGCGTGCCATTGTTTTGGAGCTTGTTTTAGTCCGTATAATGATTTTACTAATCTACAGACTTTGTTTTCATTTCCTTTGGAAATAAAACCTTCAGGTTGCTCCATGTAGATCTCCTCATCGAGATCTCCATTTAAGAATGCTGTCTTTACATCCATTTGATGAATTTCTAGACCATAAATTGATGCAATTGCTATTAGTATTCTTATAGAGGTTATTCGTGTTACTGGCGAATATGTATCAAAGAAGTCTACTCCTTCTTTTTGACGATATCCTTTGGCTACTAATCTGGCTTTATACTTGTCGATAGAGCCATCTGCTTTCATTTTCTTCTTGAAAATCCATTTGCAGCCAATAGGTTTTATTCCTGGTGGAATATCAACAATTTCCCAAGTTTTATTACTTAGAATTGAATCAATCTCACTTTGGATTGCTTCTTTCCAACATGAAGATTCAGAAGATGACATTGCTTCCTTGTACGTTTGAGGTTCATGTTCTAACACATATGTGAAAAAATCCGAACCAAATGTCTTGGAAATTCTAGCCCTTACGCTTCTTCTTGGTTCAACTTCCTCAATCTCATGATGGGGTTCATCTTCATGTGAATTGCTTGATTCTTCTCTTGTCCTTTTAGGGACATTATTCCCTTCATTCCTTTTGTGCGGAAACACGTCTTCAAAGAATGAGGCATCTCTAGATTCCATGATTGTATTTACATGAATATCAGCTATATCAGACTTGAATACCAAAAATCTATAGGCACTACTATTTTGGGCTGGCCCTAAATAGTAACAATCTACTGTTTTTGGTCCAAGCTTGACTTTCTTGGGAGGCGGAACTGGAACTTTTGCCAAGCACCCCCACACTTTGAGGTATTTAAAACTTGGTTTGTGTCCTTTCCATATCTCATATGGAATTGTTCCTGTTTTATTATGAGGGACTTTGTTTAATATGTGATTAGACATATTTAAGGCTTCCCCCCACAAGTTTGTCGGTAGACCAGAGGTTAAAAGCATGGCATTAATCATGTCTTTTAACGTTCTGTTCTTCCTCTCGGCTACACCATTTTGTTGTGGTGAATATGGAGCTGTTGTTTGATGAATTATACCATTTTCGGCACAGAACTGTTCAAATGGTGATTCATATTCTCCACCTCGATCAGATCTCAATATCTTGATCTTTTTATTTAACTGATTTTCTACCTCAGCTTTGTACTTTATAAATGATGTAATTGCTTCATCTTTACTATTCAAAAGATATACATAACAATATCGCGTATAATCATCAATAAACGTGATAAAGTACTTTTTCCCACCTCTTGTAGGTAATGATTTAAAGTCACATAAATCTGTATGAACCAAACCTAGTGGTTCGGTGCTTCTATCAACAGATTGAAATGGTTTTTTAACCATTTTTGCTTCTACACATGTCTCACATTTGTAGTTCTTATCTACTTGGAATTTTGGAATTAATCCCAAGTTTGATAATATTTTCATTTTTCGGAAATTTATGTGTCCTAATCTATCATGCCATAGTAAAATTTCGTGCTCAAGCAAGTAAGAAACTTCAATTTTATTAATAGCACAATCAGAATACATAGTTTTATTGCCGATAACGGCTACATTTGCCTTAAATAGGCCATCACATAAATATCCCCTTCCGATATACATTCCAGCTTTGGACAGAACCATCTTGTCTGACTCGAACACCATTCTGAATCCTTTCTTTGATAATACTGCACCAGAGATGAGATTCTTGCGTATGTCTGGAACGTGGAGCACGTCATTCAACTTGACAGTTTTTCCAGAAGTAAACTTGAGGATAACTGTGCCACTGCCTTCGATCATAGATACTGCAGAATTACCCATATAGAGTTTCTCTTCATGATCGAATTTCTTGTATGTAGAAAACATGGATTTGTCAGAGCAGACATGACGAGTAGCGCCTGTGTCCACCCACCATTGGTTAGGATTCTGAACCATATTGCATTCAGATACAACTGCCGAGAAGTTGGACTCATCCACTTCCATGTTGTCTACTAAATTTGCCTCTTTGTTGCGGTCCTTTTTGAGTCTGCAATCTCTAGCGGCATGTCCAACTTTTCCACAAACCCAACATTCACCATTAAACTTTTTGGTTCGTTTGTTGTCTTTTGGTTTGTTGTTTGGAGCTTTCCTTTTCTTCTGGAAATTCTTCTTTTTGTTTTTGGTCTTTGAATCTTCAGCCACAAATGCCTCCTCGCTTTGTTTTGTAATTCCACGGTTATCTGCCTCAATTTTCAATCGGACTATGATATCCTGTAAAGAGATTTCCTTCTTTTTATGCTTCAGATAATTGCGGTAATCTCTCCACGACGGTGGCAGTTTTCCCGTGATGGCTTCAACCAAAAACGATTCTCCAACCTTATGACCTTCCGCCTCGAGTTCATGAATAATGATTTGTAGTTCATGCAGTTGAGCAGTCACCGGTTTGGAGTCGATCATCTTGTAGTCCATGAATTTGTCTACAATGAATTTCTTAAGACTGATATTCTGCGTCTTATACTTCGTAGCAAGTGCATTCCAGAGTGCTTTTGCTGTCTTTAGAGGTTGATATACTTTGTATAGCACCTTGTCGAGACAATTCAGAATATAGTTTCTGCATAGAAAATCGGAATGTTTCCATGTAGCAACATCTGCTTCCTTGCCTGGTGAAGAAACCGGTTCCTCCTCCTCGAGATACCGTTGCAGACCGAGTGTGGTGAGGTAGAATAACATCTGATTCTGCCATGTTAAAAAATCGTCACCATCTCCCTTGAACGGTTCAGGTCTGTTGTGAGTAGTAGTTTTTGAAAATTCTACTGTTGCCATCTCTGTTTTAGTAAGAAAACAGTAAAATTCTTAAGATGTTATACGTCTAGTATACCAAAACAGAGAATAATCAATTATAAACTCGTCGCACAAGTTTATAACTCAGATGTCCACTACACTGGAATTCTGTGTTAATTATTATAACAATATGATTGTTGTAAATAAATTACAACAACAGCGTTATACTATTTTGAATAAATAGTACAACCAAAATAAAGGATAGAATATAGAATTCTAACCGGAATATGTCTGAGGCTCGTCGTAACGATTTCCTTAAGAATTTTATTTCAAAATTCTCCCAAGATACAACAGACGTAATCTGCACGAGATTGTAATGAGTATGTCTACTCTGTGATATATATGGAATGCTGAGCAGTAGAGCAAAGAAGCAGAAGAAATTAGATTGGAATGGGATGAGAATGTGATCAGTATTCTCTCCTATTTATAATTTCGTCCGCACCCCTTCGAACAGTCGCGTCTGCCTGAAAGGTTGCACCTGTTTCCTTTCATTGCTGCTGTTCGTTTAACGGGCCGCACCCGTTCGCTACTGCCTATGTTCGGCCGCGTCTCTTCAGTCGGGCCGCACCTGTTCGCCTCTAACGGGTCGCACCCGCTTCTGTTCGCCCATGCTTCTTCAGTCAGGTTGCACTCGCTCGCCGCGTCCGCTTATGAACAGTCGTGTCTGTTCACATAGCCTGCAACTGTTAAAAAACCCGACCCAGTTTTGCAGCAAAATTAGGATCATATTAGACCCAAACCCAAACCCGAGCCCGGCCCGGTTCGGTTCGGTCGGACGGACGGCGGCGGCGCGCGCGCGTGTGTGGTGGAGATGCATGATCTCCCTCCTCACAACGAAGCATACATTTGGGTGCCCCTAGGCCCCAACATCTTCATTGCAAAGCCATATATAAACTAGTATGGCTTAGCAATTTTGGCGATGTGGGACTTTATGTATGTTTCATTCATTTTGTTCTTTAGGAATTCCAACAATCCCCCACATGAATGATAATATACATATCCCCCACACAAAGCGAAATATCACAGAGTACATATGGAATAATGCTTTATCGTGGATAAGTAGATATTTCACTTTGAACTTTCCCTAGTTAAAACTTATCGGATCTACTTGGCTAATCGGTGAATTATTTCATCTTGAACCGTCGGCCTTTATTGTATATCCAGACAATAAGCTTTACGAAGCATTGATTCCCTTCTCATCCAATCTCTTGGTTGTGTTCATTTTGGTCCTGAACAATTTTTGGTTCTGCGAGTGTTTTTAGAGAATAAAAGCCTTTTATTATTCTCATAGAGCCGACCCAGCTCACACTAACATAGGTGATCGCAACCATTAAGAGTATCCTACATATACCCCACTTGTTATTTCCAAGATATGGTCATCATTAAAAAACATAGTTTTAACCTTTAAATACTTCTGTAGGCATGCATTTATATTGTGCACCATAGGAATGGAGTTGGACTATGTCCACGCAAATGCATTACGTCTTGAGTTATTCAGAACTGGTTTGCCTATTGATCCTAGTCCGTGGGATCTCCAGTCGCTAGGATAGGTTTCCGTATAAGATAACTCTTGGTGGTTTAGGCTTTTAAACCCATTCCCCTCGATGCGCAGTCAATTTTCTCTCTTGATAAACCTTTAGTAAACGGATCCGCTAGGTTATCATTTGTTCTCACATAATCTATGGAAATAGTTCCATTAGAGAGTAACTGCCTAACTGTGTTATGGCGTCGTCGAATATGTCGTGACTTTCCATTATACACAAAGTTGTGCGCTCTGCTTAGCGCTGCTTGGTTATCGCAGTGTATGCATATGGCCGGTACAGGTTTAGGCCAGAATGGAATATCTTCCAAAAAGTGACGAAGCCATTCTGCTTCTTCGCCTGCTTTATCTAAAGCGATGAACTCTGATTCCATAGTGGATCGAGCTATGCATGTTTGTTTGGTAGATTTCCATGACACTGCTGCCCCTGCTAAGGTAAAGACATAACCACTTGTCGATTTTGATTCCTCTGAATCTGCAATCCAGTTTGCATCACTATATCCTTCTAAGACGGCAGGATATTTTCCATAGTGTAAGGAATAGTTAGCGGTATTTTTTAAATATCCAAGCACTCTCATTAGTGCTTTCCAGTGTTCCTTTCCTGGATTGCTTGTATACCTGCACAGTCGACTTACTGCATAAGCTATATCTGGTCTTGTGCAATTCATGAGATACATGAGACATCCTATTACACGAGAGTATTCCAGTTGCATTACACTCTCATTAGTGTTTTTATGCAGTACTTCTGATGGATTAAAAGGTGTTCTCACTCCTTTAATTCCATAGTCTTGGAATTTTTCAATCACTTTGTCTACATAGTGTGACTGAGACAATTCAATTCCATTAGGAGTTCTTATTATTTTGATTCCCAAAATAACGTCTGCAACTCCTAAATCTTTCATATCGAAATTGTTAGTTAACATCTTCTTTATGGTCTCTATTACCTGAGTATTTGGACCAAATATTAACATATCGTCTACATATAAACAAATCATCACATATGATTGTCCAATTTGTTTATAATAAACACATTTATCGCATTCATTTATACGAAAACCATTTCTCATCATGACACTATCAAATTTTGCGTGCCATTGTTTTGGAGCTTGTTTTAGTCCGTATAATGATTTTACTAATCTACAGACTTTGTTTTCATTTCCTTTGGAAATAAAACCTTCAGGTTGCTCCATGTAGATCTCCTCATCGAGATATCCATTTAAGAATGCTGTCTTTACATCCATTTGATGAATTTCTAGACCATAAATTGATGCAATTGCTATTAGTATTCTTATAGAGGTTATTCGTGTTACTGGCGAATATGTATCAAAGAAGTCTACTCCTTCTTTTTGACGATATCCTTTGGCTACTAATCTGGCTTTATACTTGTCGATAGAGCCATCTGCTTTCATTTTCTTCTTGAAAATCCATTTGCAGCCAATAGGTTTTATTCCTGGTGGAATATCAACAATTTCCCAAGTTTTATTACTTAGAATTGAATCAATCTCACTTTGGATTGCTTCTTTCCAACATGAAGATTCAGAAGATGACATTGCTTCCTTGTACGTTTGAGGTTCATGTTCTAACACATATGTGAAAAAATCCGAACCAAATGTCTTGGAAATTCTAGCCCTTACGCTTCTTCTTGGTTCAACTTCCTCAATCTCATGATGGGGTTCATCTTCATGTGAATTGCTTGATTCTTCTCTTGTCCTTTTAGGGACATTATTCCCTTCATTCCTTTTGTGCGGAAACACGTCTTCAAAGAATGAGGCATCTCTAGATTCCATGATTGTATTTACATGAATATCAGCTATATCAGACTTGAATACCAAAAATCTATAGGCACTACTATTTTGGGCTGGCCCTAAATAGTAACAATCTACTGTTTTTGGTCCAAGCTTGACTTTCTTGGGAGGCGGAACTGGAACTTTTGCCAAGCACCCCCACACTTTGAGGTATTTAAAACTTGGTTTGTGTCCTTTCCATATCTCATATGGAATTGTTCCTGTTTTATTATGAGGGACTTTGTTTAATATGTGATTAGACATATTTAAGGCTTCCCCCCACAAGTTTGTCGGTAGACCAGAGGTTAAAAGCATGGCATTAATCATGTCTTTTAACGTTCTGTTCTTCCTCTCGGCTACACCATTTTGTTGTGGTGAATATGGAGCTGTTGTTTGATGAATTATACCATTTTCGGCACAGAACTGTTCAAATGGTGATTCATATTCTCCACCTCGATCAGATCTCAATATCTTGATCTTTTTATTTAACTGATTTTCTACCTCAGCTTTGTACTTTATAAATGATGTAATTGCTTCATCTTTACTATTCAAAAGATATACATAACAATATCGCGTATAATCATCAATAAACGTGATAAAGTACTTTTTCCCACCTCTTGTAGGTAATGATTTAAAGTCACATAAATCTGTATGAACCAAACCTAGTGGTTCGGTGCTTCTATCAACAGATTGAAATGGTTTTTTAACCATTTTTGCTTCTACACATGTCTCACATTTGTAGTTCTTATCTACTTGGAATTTTGGAATTAATCCCAAGTTTGATAATATTTTCATTTTTCGGAAATTTATGTGTCCTAATCTATCATGCCATAGTAAAATTTCGTGCTCAAGCAAGTAAGAAACTTCAATTTTATTAATAGCACAATCAGAATACATAGTTTTATTGCCGATAACGGCTACATTTGCCTTAAATAGGCCATCACATAAATATCCCCTTCCGATATACATTCCAGCTTTGGACAGAACCATCTTGTCTGACTCGAACACCATTCTGAATCCTTTCTTTGATAATACTGCACCAGAGATGAGATTCTTGCGTATGTCTGGAACGTGGAGCACGTCATTCAACTTGACAGTTTTTCCAGAAGTAAACTTGAGGATAACTGTGCCACTGCCTTCGATCATAGATACTGCAGAATTACCCATATAGAGTTTCTCTTCATGATCGAATTTCTTGTATGTAGAAAACATGGATTTGTCAGAGCAGACATGACGAGTAGCGCCTGTGTCCACCCACCATTGGTTAGGATTCTGAACCATATTGCATTCAGATACAACTGCCGAGAAGTTGGACTCATCCACTTCCATGTTGTCTACTAAATTTGCCTCTTTGTTGCGGTCCTTTTTGAGTCTGCAATCTCTAGCGGCATGTCCAACTTTTCCACAAACCCAACATTCACCATTAAACTTTTTGGTTCGTTTGTTGTCTTTTGGTTTGTTGTCTGGAGCTTTCCTTTTCTTCTGGAAATTCTTCTTTTTGTTTTTGGTCTTTGAATCTTCAGCCACAAATGCCTCCTCGCTTTGTTTTGTAATTCCACGGTTATCTGCCTCAATTTTCAATCGGACTATGATATCCTGTAAAGAGATTTCCTTCTTTTTATGCTTCAGATAATTGCGGTAATCTCTCCACGACGGTGGCAGTTTTCCCGTGATGGCTTCAACCAAAAACGATTCTCCAACCTTATGACCTTCCGCCTCGAGTTCATGAATAATGATTTGTAGTTCATGCAGTTGAGCAGTCACCGGTTTGGAGTCGATCATCTTGTAGTCCATGAATTTGTCTACAATGAATTTCTTAAGACTGATATTCTGCGTCTTATACTTCGTAGCAAGTGCATTCCAGAGTGCTTTTGCTGTCTTTAGAGGTTGATATACTTTGTATAGCACCTTGTCGAGACAATTCAGAATATAGTTTCTGCATAGAAAATCGGAATGTTTCCATGTAGCAACATCTGCTTCCTTGCCTGGTGAAGAAACCGGTTCCTCCTCCTCGAGATACCGTTGCAGACCGAGTGTGGTGAGGTAGAATAACATCTGATTCTGCCATGTTAAAAAATCGTCACCATCTCCCTTGAACGGTTCAGGTCTGTTGTGAGTAGTAGTTTTTGAAAATTCTACTGTTGCCATCTCTGTTTTAGTAAGAAAACAGTAAAATTCTTAAGATGTTATACGTCTAGTATACCAAAACAGAGAATAATCAATTATAAACTCGTCGCACAAGTTTATAACTCAGATGTCCACTACACTGGAATTCTGTGTTAATTATTATAACAATATGATTGTTGTAAATAAATTACAACAACAGCGTTATACTATTTTGAATAAATAGTACAACCAAAATAAAGGATAGAATATAGAATTCTAACCGGAATATGTCTGAGGCTCGTCGTAACGATTTCCTTAAGAATTTTATTTCAAAATTCTCCCAAGATACAACAGACGTAATCTGCACGAGATTGTAATGAGTATGTCTACTCTGTGATATATATGGAATGTTGAGCAGTAGAGCAAAGAAGCAGAAGAAATTAGATTGGAATGGGATGAGAATGTGATCAGTATTCTCTCCTATTTATAATTTCGTCCGCACCCCTTCGAACAGTCGCGTCTGCCTGAAAGGTTGCACCTGTTTCCTTTCATTGCTGCTGTTCGTTTAACGGGCCGCACCCGTTCGCTACTGCCTATGTTCGGCCGCGTCTCTTCAGTCGGGCCGCACCTGTTCGCCTCTAACGGGTCGCACCCGCTTCTGTTCGCCCATGCTTCTTCAGTCAGGTTGCACTCGCTCGCCGCGTCCGCTTATGAACAGTCGTGTCTGTTCACATAGCCTGCAACTGTTAAAAAACCCGGCCCAGTTTTGCAGCAAAATTAGGATCATATTAGACCCAAACCCAAACCCGAGCCCGGCCCGGTTCGGTTCGGTCGGACGGACGGCGGCGGCGCGCGCGCGTGTGTGGTGGAGATGCATGATCTCCCTCCTCACAACGAAGCATACATTTGGGTGCCCCTAGGCCCCAACATCTTCATTGCAAAGCCATATATAAACTAGTATGGCTTAGCAATTTTGGCGATGTGGGACTTTATGTATGTTTCATTCATTTTGTTCTTTAGGAATTCCAACAATCCCCCACATGAATGATAATATACATATCCCCCACACAAAGCGAAATATCACAGAGTACATATGGAATAATGCTTTATCGTGGATAAGTAGATATTTCACTTTGAACTTTCCCTAGTTAAAACTTATCGGATCTACTTGGCTAATCGGTGAATTATTTCATCTTGAACCGTCGGCCTTTATTGTATATCCAGACAATAAGCTTTACGAAGCATTGATTCCCTTCTCATCCAATCTCTTGGTTGTGTTCATTTTGGTCCTGAACAATTTTTGGTTCTGCGAGTGTTTTTAGAGAATAAAAGCCTTTTATTATTCTCATAGAGCCGACCCAGCTCACACTAACATAGGTGATCGCAACCATTAAGAGTATCCTACATATACCCCACTTGTTATTTCCAAGATATGGTCATCATTAAAAAACATAGTTTTAACCTTTAAATACTTCTGTAGGCATGCATTTATATTGTGCACCATAGGAATGGAGTTGGACTATGTCCACGCAAATGCATTACGTCTTGAGTTATTCAGAACTGGTTTGCCTATTGATCCTAGTCCGTGGGATCTCCAGTCGCTAGGATAGGTTTCCGTATAAGATAACTCTTGGTGGTTTAGGCTTTTAAACCCATTCCCCTCGATGCGCAGTCAATTTTCTCTCTTGATAAACCTTTAGTAAACGGATCCGCTAGGTTATCATTTGTTCTCACATAATCTATGGAAATAGTTCCATTAGAGAGTAACTGCCTAACTGTGTTATGGCGTCGTCGAATATGTCGTGACTTTCCATTATACACAAAGTTGTGCGCTCTGCTTAGCGCTGCTTGGTTATCGCAGTGTATGCATATGGCCGGTACAGGTTTAGTCCAGAATGGAATATCTTCCAAAAAGTGACGAAGCCATTCTGCTTCTTCGCCTGCTTTATCTAAAGCGATGAACTCTGATTCCATAGTGGATCGAGCTATGCATGTTTGTTTGGTAGATTTCCATGACACTGCTGCCCCTGCTAAGGTAAAGACATAACCACTTGTCGATTTTGATTCCTCTGAATCTGCAATCCAGTTTGCATCACTATATCCTTCTAAGACGGCAGGATATTTTCCATAGTGTAAGGAATAGTTAGCGGTATTTTTTAAATATCCAAGCACTCTCATTAGTGCTTTCCAGTGTTCCTTTCCTGGATTGCTTGTATACCTGCACAGTCGACTTACTGCATAAGCTATATCTGGTCTTGTGCAATTCATGAGATACATGAGACATCCTATTACACGAGAGTATTCCAGTTGCATTACACTCTCATTAGTGTTTTTATGCAGTACTTCTGATGGATTAAAAGGTGTTCTCACTCCTTTAATTCCATAGTCTTGGAATTTTTCAATCACTTTGTCTACATAGTGTGACTGAGACAATTCAATTCCATTAGGAGTTCTTATTATTTTGATTCCCAAAATAACGTCTGCAACTCCTAAATCTTTCATATCGAAATTGTTAGTTAACATCTTCTTTATGGTCTCTATTACCTGAGTATTTGGACCAAATATTAACATATCGTCTACATATAAACAAATCATCACATATGATTGTCCAATTTGTTTATAATAAACACATTTATCGCATTCATTTATACGAAAACCATTTCTCATCATGACACTATCAAATTTTGCGTGCCATTGTTTTGGAGCTTGTTTTAGTCCGTATAATGATTTTACTAATCTACAGACTTTGTTTTCATTTCCTTTGGAAATAAAACCTTCAGGTTGCTCCATGTAGATCTCCTCATCGAGATCTCCATTTAAGAATGCTGTCTTTACATCCATTTGATGAATTTCTAGACCATAAATTGATGCAATTGCTATTAGTATTCTTATAGAGGTTATTCGTGTTACTGGCGAATATGTATCAAAGAAGTCTACTCCTTCTTTTTGACGATATCCTTTGGCTACTAATCTGGCTTTATACTTGTCGATAGAGCCATCTGCTTTCATTTTCTTCTTGAAAATCCATTTGCAGCCAATAGGTTTTATTCCTGGTGGAATATCAACAATTTCCCAAGTTTTATTACTTAGAATTGAATCAATCTCACTTTGGATTGCTTCTTTCCAACATGAAGATTCAGAAGATGACATTGCTTCCTTGTACGTTTGAGGTTCATGTTCTAACACATATGTGAAAAAATCCGAACCAAATGTCTTGGAAATTCTAGCCCTTACGCTTCTTCTTGGTTCAACTTCCTCAATCTCATGATGGGGTTCATCTTCATGTGAATTGCTTGATTCTTCTCTTGTCCTTTTAGGGACATTATTCCCTTCATTCCTTTTGTGCGGAAACACGTCTTCAAAGAATGAGGCATCTCTAGATTCCATGATTGTATTTACATGAATATCAGCTATATCAGACTTGAATACCAAAAATCTATAGGCACTACTATTTTGGGCTGGCCCTAAATAGTAACAATCTACTGTTTTTGGTCCAAGCTTGACTTTCTTGGGAGGCGGAACTGGAACTTTTTCCAAGCACCCCCACACTTTGAGGTATTTAAAACTTGGTTTGTGTCCTTTCCATATCTCATATGGAATTGTTCCTGTTTTATTATGAGGGACTTTGTTTAATATGTGATTAGACATATTTAAGGCTTCCCCCCACAAGTTTGTCGGTAGACCAGAGGTTAAAAGCATGGCATTAATCATGTCTTTTAACGTTCTGTTCTTCCTCTCGGCTACACCATTTTGTTGTGGTGAATATGGAGCTGTTGTTTGATGAATTATACCATTTTCGGCACAGAACTGTTCAAATGGTGATTCATATTCTCCACCTCGATCAGATCTCAATATCTTGATCTTTTTATTTAACTGATTTTCTACCTCAGCTTTGTACTTTATAAATGATGTAATTGCTTCATCTTTACTATTCAAAAGATATACATAACAATATCGCGTATAATCATCAATAAACGTGATAAAGTACTTTTTCCCACCTCTTGTAGGTAATGATTTAAAGTCACATAAATCTGTATGAACCAAACCTAGTGGTTCGGTGCTTCTATCAACAGATTGAAATGGTTTTTTAACCATTTTTGCTTCTACACATGTCTCACATTTGTAGTTCTTATCTACTTGGAATTTTGGAATTAATCCCAAGTTTGATAATATTTTCATTTTTCGGAAATTTATGTGTCCTAATCTATCATGCCATAGTAAAATTTCGTGCTCAAGCAAGTAAGAAACTTCAATTTTATTAATAGCACAATCAGAATACATAGTTTTATTGCCGATAACGGCTACATTTGCCTTAAATAGGCCATCACATAAATATCCCCTTCCGATATACATTCCAGCTTTGGACAGAACCATCTTGTCTGACTCGAACACCATTCTGAATCCTTTCTTTGATAATACTGCACCAGAGATGAGATTCTTGCGTATGTCTGGAACGTGGAGCACGTCATTCAACTTGACAGTTTTTCCAGAAGTAAACTTGAGGATAACTGTGCCACTGCCTTCGATCATAGATACTGCAGAATTACCCATATAGAGTTTCTCTTCATGATCGAATTTCTTGTATGTAGAAAACATGGATTTGTCAGAGCAGACATGACGAGTAGCGCCTGTGTCCACCCACCATTGGTTAGGATTCTGAACCATATTGCATTCAGATACAACTGCCGAGAAGTTGGACTCATCCACTTCCATGTTGTCTACTAAATTTGCCTCTTTGTTGCGGTCCTTTTTGAGTCTGCAATCTCTAGCGGCATGTCCAACTTTTCCACAAACCCAACATTCACCATTAAACTTTTTGGTTCGTTTGTTGTCTTTTGGTTTGTTGTCTGGAGCTTTCCTTTTCTTCTGGAAATTCTTCTTTTTGTTTTTGGTCTTTGAATCTTCAGCCACAAATGCCTCCTCGCTTTGTTTTGTAATTCCACGGTTATCTGCCTCAATTTTCAATCGGACTATGATATCCTGTAAAGAGATTTCCTTCTTTTTATGCTTCAGATAATTGCGGTAATCTCTCCACGACGGTGGCAGTTTTCCCGTGATGGCTTCAACCAAAAACGATTCTCCAACCTTATGACCTTCCACCTCGAGTTCATGAATAATGATTTGTAGTTCATGCAGTTGAGCAGTCACCGGTTTGGAGTCGATCATCTTGTAGTCCATGAATTTGTCTACAATGAATTTCTTAAGACTGATATTCTGCGTCTTATACTTCGTAGCAAGTGCATTCCAGAGTGCTTTTGCTGTCTTTAGAGGTTGATATACTTTGTATAGCACCTTGTCGAGACAATTCAGAATATAGTTTCTGCATAGAAAATCGGAATGTTTCCATGTAGCAACATCTGCTTCCTTGCCTGGTGAAGAAACCGGTTCCTCCTCCTCGAGATACCGTTGCAGACCGAGTGTGGTGAGGTAGAATAACATCTGATTCTGCCATGTTAAAAAATCGTCACCATCTCCCTTGAACGGTTCAGGTCTGTTGTGAGTAGTAGTTTTTGAAAATTCTACTGTTGCCATCTCTGTTTTAGTAAGAAAACAGTAAAATTCTTAAGATGTTATACGTCTAGTATACCAAAACAGAGAATAATCAATTATAAACTCGTCGCACAAGTTTATAACTCAGATGTCCACTACACTGGAATTCTGTGTTAATTATTATAACAATATGATTGTTGTAAATAAATTACAACAACAGCGTTATACTATTTTGAATAAATAGTACAACCAAAATAAAGGATAGAATATAGAATTCTAACCGGAATATGTCTGAGGCTCGTCGTAACGATTTCCTTAAGAATTTTATTTCAAAATTCTCCCAAGATACAACAGACGTAATCTGCACGAGATTGTAATGAGTATGTCTACTCTGTGATATATATGGAATGTTGAGCAGTAGAGCAAAGAAGCAGAAGAAATTAGATTGGAATGGGATGAGAATGTGATCAGTATTCTCTCCTATTTATAATTTCGTCCGCACCCCTTCGAACAGTCGCGTCTGCCTGAAAGGTTGCACCTGTTTCCTTTCATTGCTGCTGTTCGTTTAACGGGCCGCACCCGTTCGCTACTGCCTATGTTCGGCCGCGTCTCTTCAGTCGGGCCGCACCTGTTCGCCTCTAACGGGTCGCACCCGCTTCTGTTCGCCCATGCTTCTTCAGTCAGGTTGCACTCGCTCGCCGCGTCCGCTTATGAACAGTCGTGTCTGTTCACATAGCCTGCAACTGTTAAAAAACCCGGCCCAGTTTTGCAGCAAAATTAGGATCATATTAGACCCAAACCCAAACCCGAGCCCGGCCCGGTTCGGTTCGGTCGGACGGACGGCGGCGGCGCGCGCGCGTGTGTGGTGGAGATGCATGATCTCCCTCCTCACAACGAAGCATACATTTGGGTGCCCCTAGGCCCCAACATCTTCATTGCAAAGCCATATATAAACTAGTATGGCTTAGCAATTTTGGCGATGTGGGACTTTATGTATGTTTCATTCATTTTGTTCTTTAGGAATTCCAACAATCCCCCACATGAATGATAATATACATATCCCCCACACAAAGCGAAATATCACAGAGTACATATGGAATAATGCTTTATCGTGGATAAGTAGATATTTCACTTTGAACTTTCCCTAGTTAAAACTTATCGGATCTACTTGGCTAATCGGTGAATTATTTCATCTTGAACCGTCGGCCTTTATTGTATATCCAGACAATAAGCTTTACGAAGCATTGATTCCCTTCTCATCCAATCTCTTGGTTGTGTTCATTTTGGTCCTGAACAATTTTTGGTTCTGCGAGTGTTTTTAGAGAATAAAAGCCTTTTATTATTCTCATAGAGCCGACCCAGCTCACACTAACATAGGTGATCGCAACCATTAAGAGTATCCTACATATACCCCACTTGTTATTTCCAAGATATGGTCATCATTAAAAAACATAGTTTTAACCTTTAAATACTTCTGTAGGCATGCATTTATATTGTGCACCATAGGAATGGAGTTGGACTATGTCCACGCAAATGCATTACGTCTTGAGTTATTCAGAACTGGTTTGCCTATTGATCCTAGTCCGTGGGATCTCCAGTCGCTAGGATAGGTTTCCGTATAAGATAACTCTTGGTGGTTTAGGCTTTTAAACCCATTCCCCTCGATGCGCAGTCAATTTTCTCTCTTGATAAACCTTTAGTAAACGGATCCGCTAGGTTATCATTTGTTCTCACATAATCTATGGAAATAGTTCCATTAGAGAGTAACTGCCTAACTGTGTTATGGCGTCGTCGAATATGTCGTGACTTTCCATTATACACAAAGTTGTGCGCTCTGCTTAGCGCTGCTTGGTTATCGCAGTGTATGCATATGGCCGGTACAGGTTTAGGCCAGAATGGAATATCTTCCAAAAAGTGACGAAGCCATTCTGCTTCTTCGCCTGCTTTATCTAAAGCGATGAACTCTGATTCCATAGTGGATCGAGCTATGCATGTTTGTTTGGTAGATTTCCATGACACTGCTGCCCCTGCTAAGGTAAAGACATAACCACTTGTCGATTTTGATTCCTCTGAATCTGCAATCCAGTTTGCATCACTATATCCTTCTAAGACGGCAGGATATTTTCCATAGTGTAAGGAATAGTTAGCGGTATTTTTTAAATATCCAAGCACTCTCATTAGTGCTTTCCAGTGTTCCTTTCCTGGATTGCTTGTATACCTGCACAGTCGACTTACTGCATAAGCTATATCTGGTCTTGTGCAATTCATGAGATACATGAGACATCCTATTACACGAGAGTATTCCAGTTGCATTACACTCTCATTAGTGTTTTTATGCAGTACTTCTGATGGATTAAAAGGTGTTCTCACTCCTTTAATTCCATAGTCTTGGAATTTTTCAATCACTTTGTCTACATAGTGTGACTGAGACAATTCAATTCCATTAGGAGTTCTTATTATTTTGATTCCCAAAATAACGTCTGCAACTCCTAAATCTTTCATATCGAAATTGTTAGTTAACATCTTCTTTATGGTCTCTATTACCTGAGTATTTGGACCAAATATTAACATATCGTCTACATATAAACAAATCATCACATATGATTGTCCAATTTGTTTATAATAAACACATTTATCGCATTCATTTATACGAAAACCATTTCTCATCATGACACTATCAAATTTTGCGTGCCATTGTTTTGGAGCTTGTTTTAGTCCGTATAATGATTTTACTAATCTACAGACTTTGTTTTCATTTCCTTTGGAAATAAAACCTTCAGGTTGCTCCATGTAGATCTCCTCATCGAGATCTCCATTTAAGAATGCTGTCTTTACATCCATTTGATGAATTTCTAGACCATAAATTGATGCAATTGCTATTAGTATTCTTATAGAGGTTATTCGTGTTACTGGCGAATATGTATCAAAGAAGTCTACTCCTTCTTTTTGACGATATCCTTTGGCTACTAATCTGGCTTTATACTTGTCGATAGAGCCATCTGCTTTCATTTTCTTCTTGAAAATCCATTTGCAGCCAATAGGTTTTATTCCTGGTGGAATATCAACAATTTCCCAAGTTTTATTACTTAGAATTGAATCAATCTCACTTTGGATTGCTTCTTTCCAACATGAAGATTCAGAAGATGACATTGCTTCCTTGTACGTTTGAGGTTCATGTTCTAACACATATGTGAAAAAATCCGAACCAAATGTCTTGGAAATTCTAGCCCTTACGCTTCTTCTTGGTTCAACTTCCTCAATCTCATGATGGGGTTCATCTTCATGTGAATTGCTTGATTCTTCTCTTGTCCTTTTAGGGACATTATTCCCTTCATTCCTTTTGTGCGGAAACACGTCTTCAAAGAATGAGGCATCTCTAGATTCCATGATTGTATTTACATGAATATCAGCTATATCAGACTTGAATACCAAAAATCTATAGGCACTACTATTTTGGGCTGGCCCTAAATAGTAACAATCTACTGTTTTTGGTCCAAGCTTGACTTTCTTGGGAGGCGGAACTGGAACTTTTGCCAAGCACCCCCACACTTTGAGGTATTTAAAACTTGGTTTGTGTCCTTTCCATATCTCATATGGAATTGTTCCTGTTTTATTATGAGGGACTTTGTTTAATATGTGATTAGACATATTTAAGGCTTCCCCCCACAAGTTTGTCGGTAGACCAGAGGTTAAAAGCATGGCATTAATCATGTCTTTTAACGTTCTGTTCTTCCTCTCGGCTACACCATTTTGTTGTGGTGAATATGGAGCTGTTGTTTGATGAATTATACCATTTTCGGCACAGAACTGTTCAAATGGTGATTCATATTCTCCACCTCGATCAGATCTCAATATCTTGATCTTTTTATTTAACTGATTTTCTACCTCAGCTTTGTACTTTATAAATGATGTAATTGCTTCATCTTTACTATTCAAAAGATATACATAACAATATCGCGTATAATCATCAATAAACGTGATAAAGTACTTTTTCCCACCTCTTGTAGGTAATGATTTAAAGTCACATAAATCTGTATGAACCAAACCTAGTGGTTCGGTGCTTCTATCAACAGATTGAAATGGTTTTTTAACCATTTTTGCTTCTACACATGTCTCACATTTGTAGTTCTTATCTACTTGGAATTTTGGAATTAATCCCAAGTTTGATAATATTTTCATTTTTCGGAAATTTATGTGTCCTAATCTATCATGCCATAGTAAAATTTCGTGCTCAAGCAAGTAAGAAACTTCAATTTTATTAATAGCACAATCAGAATACATAGTTTTATTGCCGATAACGGCTACATTTGCCTTAAATAGGCCATCACATAAATATCCCCTTCCGATATACATTCCAGCTTTGGACAGAACCATCTTGTCTGACTCGAACACCATTCTGAATCCTTTCTTTGATAATACTGCACCAGAGATGAGATTCTTGCGTATGTCTGGAACGTGGAGCACGTCATTCAACTTGACAGTTTTTCCAGAAGTAAACTTGAGGATAACTGTGCCACTGCCTTCGATCATAGATACTGCAGAATTACCCATATAGAGTTTCTCTTCATGATCGAATTTCTTGTATGTAGAAAACATGGATTTGTCAGAGCAGACATGACGAGTAGCGCCTGTGTCCACCCACCATTGGTTAGGATTCTGAACCATATTGCATTCAGATACAACTGCCGAGAAGTTGGACTCATCCACTTCCATGTTGTCTACTAAATTTGCCTCTTTGTTGCGGTCCTTTTTGAGTCTGCAATCTCTAGCGGCATGTCCAACTTTTCCACAAACCCAACATTCACCATTAAACTTTTTGGTTCGTTTGTTGTCTTTTGGTTTGTTGTCTGGAGCTTTCCTTTTCTTCTGGAAATTCTTCTTTTTGTTTTTGGTCTTTGAATCTTCAGCCACAAATGCCTCCTCGCTTTGTTTTGTAATTCCACGGTTATCTGCCTCAATTTTCAATCGGACTATGATATCCTGTAAAGAGATTTCCTTCTTTTTATGCTTCAGATAATTGCGGTAATCTCTCCACGACGGTGGCAGTTTTCCCGTGATGGCTTCAACCAAAAACGATTCTCCAACCTTATGACCTTCCGCCTCGAGTTCATGAATAATGATTTGTAGTTCATGCAGTTGAGCAGTCACCGGTTTGGAGTCGATCATCTTGTAGTCCATGAATTTGTCTACAATGAATTTCTTAAGACTGATATTCTGCGTCTTATACTTCGTAGCAAGTGCATTCCAGAGTGCTTTTGCTGTCTTTAGAGGTTGATATACTTTGTATAGCACCTTGTCGAGACAATTCAGAATATAGTTTCTGCATAGAAAATCGGAATGTTTCCATGTAGCAACATCTGCTTCCTTGCCTGGTGAAGAAACCGGTTCCTCCTCCTCGAGATACCGTTGCAGACCGAGTGTGGTGAGGTAGAATAACATCTGATTCTGCCATGTTAAAAAATCGTCACCATCTCCCTTGAACGGTTCAGGTCTGTTGTGAGTAGTAGTTTTTGAAAATTCTACTGTTGCCATCTCTGTTTTAGTAAGAAAACAGTAAAATTCTTAAGATGTTATACGTCTAGTATACCAAAACAGAGAATAATCAATTATAAACTCGTCGCACAAGTTTATAACTCAGATGTCCACTACACTGGAATTCTGTGTTAATTATTATAACAATATGATTGTTGTAAATAAATTACAACAACAGCGTTATACTATTTTGAATAAATAGTACAACCAAAATAAAGGATAGAATATAGAATTCTAACCGGAATATGTCTGAGGCTCGTCGTAACGATTTCCTTAAGAATTTTATTTCAAAATTCTCCCAAGATACAACAGACGTAATCTGCACGAGATTGTAATGAGTATGTCTACTCTGTGATATATATGGAATGTTGAGCAGTAGAGCAAAGAAGCAGAAGAAATTAGATTGGAATGGGATGAGAATGTGATCAGTATTCTCTCCTATTTATAATTTCGTCCGCACCCCTTCGAACAGTCGCGTCTGCCTGAAAGGTTGCACCTGTTTCCTTTCATTGCTGCTGTTCGTTTAACGGGCCGCACCCGTTCGCTACTGCCTATGTTCGGCCGCGTCTCTTCAGTCGGGCCGCACCTGTTCGCCTCTAACGGGTCGCACCCGCTTCTGTTCGCCCATGCTTCTTCAGTCAGGTTGCACTCGCTCGCCGCGTCCGCTTATGAACAGTCGTGTCTGTTCACATAGCCTGCAACTGTTAAAAAACCCGGCCCAGTTTTGCAGCAAAATTAGGATCATATTAGACCCAAACCCAAACCCGAGCCCGGCCCGGTTCGGTTCGGTCGGACGGACGGCGGCGGCGCGCGCGCGTGTGTGGTGGAGATGCATGATCTCCCTCCTCACAACGAAGCATACATTTGGGTGCCCCTAGGCCCCAACATCTTCATTGCAAAGCCATATATAAACTAGTATGGCTTAGCAATTTTGGCGATGTGGGACTTTATGTATGTTTCATTCATTTTGTTCTTTAGGAATTCCAACAATCCCCCACATGAATGATAATATACATATCCCCCACACAAAGCGAAATATCACAGAGTACATATGGAATAATGCTTTATCGTGGATAAGTAGATATTTCACTTTGAACTTTCCCTAGTTAAAACTTATCGGATCTACTTGGCTAATCGGTGAATTATTTCATCTTGAACCGTCGGCCTTTATTGTATATCCAGACAATAAGCTTTACGAAGCATTGATTCCCTTCTCATCCAATCTCTTGGTTGTGTTCATTTTGGTCCTGAACAATTTTTGGTTCTGCGAGTGTTTTTAGAGAATAAAAGCCTTTTATTATTCTCATAGAGCCGACCCAGCTCACACTAACATAGGTGATCGCAACCATTAAGAGTATCCTACATATACCCCACTTGTTATTTCCAAGATATGGTCATCATTAAAAAACATAGTTTTAACCTTTAAATACTTCTGTAGGCATGCATTTATATTGTGCACCATAGGAATGGAGTTGGACTATGTCCACGCAAATGCATTACGTCTTGAGTTATTCAGAACTGGTTTGCCTATTGATCCTAGTCCGTGGGATCTCCAGTCGCTAGGATAGGTTTCCGTATAAGATAACTCTTGGTGGTTTAGGCTTTTAAACCCATTCCCCTCGATGCGCAGTCAATTTTCTCTCTTGATAAACCTTTAGTAAACGGATCCGCTAGGTTATCATTTGTTCTCACATAATCTATGGAAATAGTTCCATTAGAGAGTAACTGCCTAACTGTGTTATGGCGTCGTCGAATATGTCGTGACTTTCCATTATACACAAAGTTGTGCGCTCTGCTTAGCGCTGCTTGGTTATCGCAGTGTATGCATATGGCCGGTACAGGTTTAGGCCAGAATGGAATATCTTCCAAAAAGTGACGAAGCCATTCTGCTTCTTCGCCTGCTTTATCTAAAGCGATGAACTCTGATTCCATAGTGGATCGAGCTATGCATGTTTGTTTGGTAGATTTCCATGACACTGCTGCCCCTGCTAAGGTAAAGACATAACCACTTGTCGATTTTGATTCCTCTGAATCTGCAATCCAGTTTGCATCACTATATCCTTCTAAGACGGCAGGATATTTTCCATAGTGTAAGGAATAGTTAGCGGTATTTTTTAAATATCCAAGCACTCTCATTAGTGCTTTCCAGTGTTCCTTTCCTGGATTGCTTGTATACCTGCACAGTCGACTTACTGCATAAGCTATATCTGGTCTTGTGCAATTCATGAGATACATGAGACATCCTATTACACGAGAGTATTCCAGTTGCATTACACTCTCATTAGTGTTTTTATGCAGTACTTCTGATGGATTAAAAGGTGTTCTCACTCCTTTAATTCCATAGTCTTGGAATTTTTCAATCACTTTGTCTACATAGTGTGACTGAGACAATTCAATTCCATTAGGAGTTCTTATTATTTTGATTCCCAAAATAACGTCTGCAACTCCTAAATCTTTCATATCGAAATTGTTAGTTAACATCTTCTTTATGGTCTCTATTACCTGAGTATTTGGACCAAATATTAACATATCGTCTACATATAAACAAATCATCACATATGATTGTCCAATTTGTTTATAATAAACACATTTATCGCATTCATTTATACGAAAACCATTTCTCATCATGACACTATCAAATTTTGCGTGCCATTGTTTTGGAGCTTGTTTTAGTCCGTATAATGATTTTACTAATCTACAGACTTTGTTTTCATTTCCTTTGGAAATAAAACCTTCAGGTTGCTCCATGTAGATCTCCTCATCGAGATCTCCATTTAAGAATGCTGTCTTTACATCCATTTGATGAATTTCTAGACCATAAATTGATGCAATTGCTATTAGTATTCTTATAGAGGTTATTCGTGTTACTGGCGAATATGTATCAAAGAAGTCTACTCCTTCTTTTTGACGATATCCTTTGGCTACTAATCTGGCTTTATACTTGTCGATAGAGCCATCTGCTTTCATTTTCTTCTTGAAAATCCATTTGCAGCCAATAGGTTTTATTCCTGGTGGAATATCAACAATTTCCCAAGTTTTATTACTTAGAATTGAATCAATCTCACTTTGGATTGCTTCTTTCCAACATGAAGATTCAGAAGATGACATTGCTTCCTTGTACGTTTGAGGTTCATGTTCTAACACATATGTGAAAAAATCCGAACCAAATGTCTTGGAAATTCTAGCCCTTACGCTTCTTCTTGGTTCAACTTCCTCAATCTCATGATGGGGTTCATCTTCATGTGAATTGCTTGATTCTTCTCTTGTCCTTTTAGGGACATTATTCCCTTCATTCCTTTTGTGCGGAAACACGTCTTCAAAGAATGAGGCATCTCTAGATTCCATGATTGTATTTACATGAATATCAGCTATATCAGACTTGAATACCAAAAATCTATAGGCACTACTATTTTGGGCTGGCCCTAAATAGTAACAATCTACTGTTTTTGGTCCAAGCTTGACTTTCTTGGGAGGCGGAACTGGAACTTTTGCCAAGCACCCCCACACTTTGAGGTATTTAAAACTTGGTTTGTGTCCTTTCCATATCTCATATGGAATTGTTCCTGTTTTATTATGAGGGACTTTGTTTAATATGTGATTAGACATATTTAAGGCTTCCCCCCACAAGTTTGTCGGTAGACCAGAGGTTAAAAGCATGGCATTAATCATGTCTTTTAACGTTCTGTTCTTCCTCTCGGCTACACCATTTTGTTGTGGTGAATATGGAGCTGTTGTTTGATGAATTATACCATTTTCGGCACAGAACTGTTCAAATGGTGATTCATATTCTCCACCTCGATCAGATCTCAATATCTTGATCTTTTTATTTAACTGATTTTCTACCTCAGCTTTGTACTTTATAAATGATGTAATTGCTTCATCTTTACTATTCAAAAGATATACATAACAATATCGCGTATAATCATCAATAAACGTGATAAAGTACTTTTTCCCACCTCTTGTAGGTAATGATTTAAAGTCACATAAATCTGTATGAACCAAACCTAGTGGTTCGGTGCTTCTATCAACAGATTGAAATGGTTTTTTAACCATTTTTGCTTCTACACATGTCTCACATTTGTAGTTCTTATCTACTTGGAATTTTGGAATTAATCCCAAGTTTGATAATATTTTCATTTTTCGGAAATTTATGTGTCCTAATCTATCATGCCATAGTAAAATTTCGTGCTCAAGCAAGTAAGAAACTTCAATTTTATTAATAGCACAATCAGAATACATAGTTTTATTGCCGATAACGGCTACATTTGCCTTAAATAGGCCATCACATAAATATCCCCTTCCGATATACATTCCAGCTTTGGACAGAACCATCTTGTCTGACTCGAACACCATTCTGAATCCTTTCTTTGATAATACTGCACCAGAGATGAGATTCTTGCGTATGTCTGGAACGTGGAGCACGTCATTCAACTTGACAGTTTTTCCAGAAGTAAACTTGAGGATAACTGTGCCACTGCCTTCGATCATAGATACTGCAGAATTACCCATATAGAGTTTCTCTTCATGATCGAATTTCTTGTATGTAGAAAACATGGATTTGTCAGAGCAGACATGACGAGTAGCGCCTGTGTCCACCCACCATTGGTTAGGATTCTGAACCATATTGCATTCAGATACAACTGCCGAGAAGTTGGACTCATCCACTTCCATGTTGTCTACTAAATTTGCCTCTTTGTTGCGGTCCTTTTTGAGTCTGCAATCTCTAGCGGCATGTCCAACTTTTCCACAAACCCAACATTCACCATTAAACTTTTTGGTTCGTTTGTTGTCTTTTGGTTTGTTGTCTGGAGCTTTCCTTTTCTTCTGGAAATTCTTCTTTTTGTTTTTGGTCTTTGAATCTTCAGCCACAAATGCCTCCTCGCTTTGTTTTGTAATTCCACGGTTATCTGCCTCAATTTTCAATCGGACTATGATATCCTGTAAAGAGATTTCCTTCTTTTTATGCTTCAGATAATTGCGGTAATCTCTCCACGACGGTGGCAGTTTTCCCGTGATGGCTTCAACCAAAAACGATTCTCCAACCTTATGACCTTCCGCCTCGAGTTCATGAATAATGATTTGTAGTTCATGCAGTTGAGCAGTCACCGGTTTGGAGTCGATCATCTTGTAGTCCATGAATTTGTCTACAATGAATTTCTTAAGACTGATATTCTGCGTCTTATACTTCGTAGCAAGTGCATTCCAGAGTGCTTTTGCTGTCTTTAGAGGTTGATATACTTTGTATAGCACCTTGTCGAGACAATTCAGAATATAGTTTCTGCATAGAAAATCGGAATGTTTCCATGTAGCAACATCTGCTTCCTTGCCTGGTGAAGAAACCGGTTCCTCCTCCTCGAGATACCGTTGCAGACCGAGTGTGGTGAGGTAGAATAACATCTGATTCTGCCATGTTAAAAAATCGTCACCATCTCCCTTGAACGGTTCAGGTCTGTTGTGAGTAGTAGTTTTTGAAAATTCTACTGTTGCCATCTCTGTTTTAGTAAGAAAACAGTAAAATTCTTAAGATGTTATACGTCTAGTATACCAAAACAGAGAATAATCAATTATAAACTCGTCGCACAAGTTTATAACTCAGATGTCCACTACACTGGAATTCTGTGTTAATTATTATAACAATATGATTGTTGTAAATAAATTACAACAACAGCGTTATACTATTTTGAATAAATAGTACAACCAAAATAAAGGATAGAATATAGAATTCTAACCGGAATATGTCTGAGGCTCGTCGTAACGATTTCCTTAAGAATTTTATTTCAAAATTCTCCCAAGATACAACAGACGTAATCTGCACGAGATTGTAATGAGTATGTCTACTCTGTGATATATATGGAATGTTGAGCAGTAGAGCAAAGAAGCAGAAGAAATTAGATTGGAATGGGATGAGAATGTGATCAGTATTCTCTCCTATTTATAATTTCGTCCGCACCCCTTCGAACAGTCGCGTCTGCCTGAAAGGTTGCACCTGTTTCCTTTCATTGCTGCTGTTCGTTTAACGGGCCGCACCCGTTCGCTACTGCCTATGTTCGGCCGCGTCTCTTCAGTCGGGCCGCACCTGTTCGCCTCTAACGGGTCGCACCCGCTTCTGTTCGCCCATGCTTCTTCAGTCAGGTTGCACTCGCTCGCCGCGTCCGCTTATGAACAGTCGTGTCTGTTCACATAGCCTGCAACTGTTAAAAAACCCGGCCCAGTTTTGCAGCAAAATTAGGATCATATTAGACCCAAACCCAAACCCGAGCCCGGCCCGGTTCGGTTCGGTCGGACGGACGGCGGCGGCGCGCGCGCGTGTGTGGTGGAGATGCATGATCTCCCTCCTCACAACGAAGCATACATTTGGGTGCCCCTAGGCCCCAACATCTTCATTGCAAAGCCATATATAAACTAGTATGGCTTAGCAATTTTGGCGATGTGGGACTTTATGTATGTTTCATTCATTTTGTTCTTTAGGAATTCCAACAATCCCCCACATGAATGATAATATACATATCCCCCACACAAAGCGAAATATCACAGAGTACATATGGAATAATGCTTTATCGTGGATAAGTAGATATTTCACTTTGAACTTTCCCTAGTTAAAACTTATCGGATCTACTTGGCTAATCGGTGAATTATTTCATCTTGAACCGTCGGCCTTTATTGTATATCCAGACAATAAGCTTTACGAAGCATTGATTCCCTTCTCATCCAATCTCTTGGTTGTGTTCATTTTGGTCCTGAACAATTTTTGGTTCTGCGAGTGTTTTTAGAGAATAAAAGCCTTTTATTATTCTCATAGAGCCGACCCAGCTCACACTAACATAGGTGATCGCAACCATTAAGAGTATCCTACATATACCCCACTTGTTATTTCCAAGATATGGTCATCATTAAAAAACATAGTTTTAACCTTTAAATACTTCTGTAGGCATGCATTTATATTGTGCACCATAGGAATGGAGTTGGACTATGTCCACGCAAATGCATTACGTCTTGAGTTATTCAGAACTGGTTTGCCTATTGATCCTAGTCCGTGGGATCTCCAGTCGCTAGGATAGGTTTCCGTATAAGATAACTCTTGGTGGTTTAGGCTTTTAAACCCATTCCCCTCGATGCGCAGTCAATTTTCTCTCTTGATAAACCTTTAGTAAACGGATCCGCTAGGTTATCATTTGTTCTCACATAATCTATGGAAATAGTTCCATTAGAGAGTAACTGCCTAACTGTGTTATGGCGTCGTCGAATATGTCGTGACTTTCCATTATACACAAAGTTGTGCGCTCTGCTTAGCGCTGCTTGGTTATCGCAGTGTATGCATATGGCCGGTACAGGTTTAGGCCAGAATGGAATATCTTCCAAAAAGTGACGAAGCCATTCTGCTTCTTCGCCTGCTTTATCTAAAGCGATGAACTCTGATTCCATAGTGGATCGAGCTATGCATGTTTGTTTGGTAGATTTCCATGACACTGCTGCCCCTGCTAAGGTAAAGACATAACCACTTGTCGATTTTGATTCCTCTGAATCTGCAATCCAGTTTGCATCACTATATCCTTCTAAGACGGCAGGATATTTTCCATAGTGTAAGGAATAGTTAGCGGTATTTTTTAAATATCCAAGCACTCTCATTAGTGCTTTCCAGTGTTCCTTTCCTGGATTGCTTGTATACCTGCACAGTCGACTTACTGCATAAGCTATATCTGGTCTTGTGCAATTCATGAGATACATGAGACATCCTATTACACGAGAGTATTCCAGTTGCATTACACTCTCATTAGTGTTTTTATGCAGTACTTCTGATGGATTAAAAGGTGTTCTCACTCCTTTAATTCCATAGTCTTGGAATTTTTCAATCACTTTGTCTACATAGTGTGACTGAGACAATTCAATTCCATTAGGAGTTCTTATTATTTTGATTCCCAAAATAACGTCTGCAACTCCTAAATCTTTCATATCGAAATTGTTAGTTAACATCTTCTTTATGGTCTCTATTACCTGAGTATTTGGACCAAATATTAACATATCGTCTACATATAAACAAATCATCACATATGATTGTCCAATTTGTTTATAATAAACACATTTATCGCATTCATTTATACGAAAACCATTTCTCATCATGACACTATCAAATTTTGCGTGCCATTGTTTTGGAGCTTGTTTTAGTCCGTATAATGATTTTACTAATCTACAGACTTTGTTTTCATTTCCTTTGGAAATAAAACCTTCAGGTTGCTCCATGTAGATCTCCTCATCGAGATCTCCATTTAAGAATGCTGTCTTTACATCCATTTGATGAATTTCTAGACCATAAATTGATGCAATTGCTATTAGTATTCTTATAGAGGTTATTCGTGTTACTGGCGAATATGTATCAAAGAAGTCTACTCCTTCTTTTTGACGATATCCTTTGGCTACTAATCTGGCTTTATGCTTGTCGATAGAGCCATCTGCTTTCATTTTCTTCTTGAAAATCCATTTGCAGCCAATAGGTTTTATTCCTGGTGGAATATCAACAATTTCCCAAGTTTTATTACTTAGAATTGAATCAATCTCACTTTGGATTGCTTCTTTCCAACATGAAGATTCAGAAGATGACATTGCTTCCTTGTACGTTTGAGGTTCATGTTCTAACACATATGTGAAAAAATCCGAACCAAATGTCTTGGAAATTCTAGCCCTTACGCTTCTTCTTGGTTCAACTTCCTCAATCTCATGATGGGGTTCATCTTCATGTGAATTGCTTGATTCTTCTCTTGTCCTTTTAGGGACATTATTCCCTTCATTCCTTTTGTGCGGAAACACGTCTTCAAAGAATGAGGCATCTCTAGATTCCATGATTGTATTTACATGAATATCAGCTATATCAGACTTGAATACCAAAAATCTATAGGCACTACTATTTTGGGCTGGCCCTAAATAGTAACAATCTACTGTTTTTGGTCCAAGCTTGACTTTCTTGGGAGGCGGAACTGGAACTTTTGCCAAGCACCCCCACACTTTGAGGTATTTAAAACTTGGTTTGTGTCCTTTCCATATCTCATATGGAATTGTTCCTGTTTTATTATGAGGGACTTTGTTTAATATGTGATTAGACATATTTAAGGCTTCCCCCCACAAGTTTGTCGGTAGACCAGAGGTTAAAAGCATGGCATTAATCATGTCTTTTAACGTTCTGTTCTTCCTCTCGGCTACACCATTTTGTTGTGGTGAATATGGAGCTGTTGTTTGATGAATTATACCATTTTCGGCACAGAACTGTTCAAATGGTGATTCATATTCTCCACCTCGATCAGATCTCAATATCTTGATCTTTTTATTTAACTGATTTTCTACCTCAGCTTTGTACTTTATAAATGATGTAATTGCTTCATCTTTACTATTCAAAAGATATACATAACAATATCGCGTATAATCATCAATAAACGTGATAAAGTACTTTTTCCCACCTCTTGTAGGTAATGATTTAAAGTCACATAAATCTGTATGAACCAAACCTAGTGGTTCGGTGCTTCTATCAACAGATTGAAATGGTTTTTTAACCATTTTTGCTTCTACACATGTCTCACATTTGTAGTTCTTATCTACTTGGAATTTTGGAATTAATCCCAAGTTTGATAATATTTTCATTTTTCGGAAATTTATGTGTCCTAATCTATCATGCCATAGTAAAATTTCGTGCTCAAGCAAGTAAGAAACTTCAATTTTATTAATAGCACAATCAGAATACATAGTTTTATTGCCGATAACGGCTACATTTGCCTTAAATAGGCCATCACATAAATATCCCCTTCCGATATACATTCCAGCTTTGGACAGAACCATCTTGTCTGACTCGAACACCATTCTGAATCCTTTCTTTGATAATACTGCACCAGAGATGAGATTCTTGCGTATGTCTGGAACGTGGAGCACGTCATTCAACTTGACAGTTTTTCCAGAAGTAAACTTGAGGATAACTGTGCCACTGCCTTCGATCATAGATACTGCAGAATTACCCATATAGAGTTTCTCTTCATGATCGAATTTCTTGTATGTAGAAAACATGGATTTGTCAGAGCAGACATGACGAGTAGCGCCTGTGTCCACCCACCATTGGTTAGGATTCTGAACCATATTGCATTCAGATACAACTGCCGAGAAGTTGGACTCATCCACTTCCATGTTGTCTACTAAATTTGCCTCTTTGTTGCGGTCCTTTTTGAGTCTGCAATCTCTAGCGGCATGTCCAACTTTTCCACAAACCCAACATTCACCATTAAACTTTTTGGTTCGTTTGTTGTCTTTTGGTTTGTTGTCTGGAGCTTTCCTTTTCTTCTGGAAATTCTTCTTTTTGTTTTTGGTCTTTGAATCTTCAGCCACAAATGCCTCCTCGCTTTGTTTTGTAATTCCACGGTTATCTGCCTCAATTTTCAATCGGACTATGATATCCTGTAAAGAGATTTCCTTCTTTTTATGCTTCAGATAATTGCGGTAATCTCTCCACGACGGTGGCAGTTTTCCCGTGATGGCTTCAACCAAAAACGATTCTCCAACCTTATGACCTTCCGCCTCGAGTTCATGAATAATGATTTGTAGTTCATGCAGTTGAGCAGTCACCGGTTTGGAGTCGATCATCTTGTAGTCCATGAATTTGTCTACAATGAATTTCTTAAGACTGATATTCTGCGTCTTATACTTCGTAGCAAGTGCATTCCAGAGTGCTTTTGCTGTCTTTAGAGGTTGATATACTTTGTATAGCACCTTGTCGAGACAATTCAGAATATAGTTTCTGCATAGAAAATCGGAATGTTTCCATGTAGCAACATCTGCTTCCTTGCCTGGTGAAGAAACCGGTTCCTCCTCCTCGAGATACCGTTGCAGACCGAGTGTGGTGAGGTAGAATAACATCTGATTCTGCCATGTTAAAAAATCGTCACCATCTCCCTTGAACGGTTCAGGTCTGTTGTGAGTAGTAGTTTTTGAAAATTCTACTGTTGCCATCTCTGTTTTAGTAAGAAAACAGTAAAATTCTTAAGATGTTATACGTCTAGTATACCAAAACAGAGAATAATCAATTATAAACTCGTCGCACAAGTTTATAACTCAGATGTCCACTACACTGGAATTCTGTGTTAATTATTATAACAATATGATTGTTGTAAATAAATTACAACAACAGCGTTATACTATTTTGAATAAATAGTACAACCAAAATAAAGGATAGAATATAGAATTCTAACCGGAATATGTCTGAGGCTCGTCGTAACGATTTCCTTAAGAATTTTATTTCAAAATTCTCCCAAGATACAACAGACGTAATCTGCACGAGATTGTAATGAGTATGTCTACTCTGTGATATATATGGAATGTTGAGCAGTAGAGCAAAGAAGCAGAAGAAATTAGATTGGAATGGGATGAGAATGTGATCAGTATTCTCTCCTATTTATAATTTCGTCCGCACCCCTTCGAACAGTCGCGTCTGCCTGAAAGGTTGCACCTGTTTCCTTTCATTGCTGCTGTTCGTTTAACGGGCCGCACCCGTTCGCTACTGCCTATGTTCGGCCGCGTCTCTTCAGTCGGGCCGCACCTGTTCGCCTCTAACGGGTCGCACCCGCTTCTGTTCGCCCATGCTTCTTCAGTCAGGTTGCACTCGCTCGCCGCGTCCGCTTATGAACAGTCGTGTCTGTTCACATAGCCTGCAACTGTTAAAAAACCCGGCCCAGTTTTGCAGCAAAATTAGGATCATATTAGACCCAAACCCAAACCCGAGCCCGGCCCGGTTCGGTTCGGTCGGACGGACGGCGGCGGCGCGCGCGCGTGTGTGGTGGAGATGCATGATCTCCCTCCTCACAACGAAGCATACATTTGGGTGCCCCTAGGCCCCAACATCTTCATTGCAAAGCCATATATAAACTAGTATGGCTTAGCAATTTTGGCGATGTGGGACTTTATGTATGTTTCATTCATTTTGTTCTTTAGGAATTCCAACAATCCCCCACATGAATGATAATATACATATCCCCCACACAAAGCGAAATATCACAGAGTACATATGGAATAATGCTTTATCGTGGATAAGTAGATATTTCACTTTGAACTTTCCCTAGTTAAAACTTATCGGATCTACTTGGCTAATCGGTGAATTATTTCATCTTGAACCGTCGGCCTTTATTGTATATCCAGACAATAAGCTTTACGAAGCATTGATTCCCTTCTCATCCAATCTCTTGGTTGTGTTCATTTTGGTCCTGAACAATTTTTGGTTCTGCGAGTGTTTTTAGAGAATAAAAGCCTTTTATTATTCTCATAGAGCCGACCCAGCTCACACTAACATAGGTGATCGCAACCATTAAGAGTATCCTACATATACCCCACTTGTTATTTCCAAGATATGGTCATCATTAAAAAACATAGTTTTAACCTTTAAATACTTCTGTAGGCATGCATTTATATTGTGCACCATAGGAATGGAGTTGGACTATGTCCACGCAAATGCATTACGTCTTGAGTTATTCAGAACTGGTTTGCCTATTGATCCTAGTCCGTGGGATCTCCAGTCGCTAGGATAGGTTTCCGTATAAGATAACTCTTGGTGGTTTAGGCTTTTAAACCCATTCCCCTCGATGCGCAGTCAATTTTCTCTCTTGATAAACCTTTAGTAAACGGATCCGCTAGGTTATCATTTGTTCTCACATAATCTATGGAAATAGTTCCATTAGAGAGTAACTGCCTAACTGTGTTATGGCGTCGTCGAATATGTCGTGACTTTCCATTATACACAAAGTTGTGCGCTCTGCTTAGCGCTGCTTGGTTATCGCAGTGTATGCATATGGCCGGTACAGGTTTAGGCCAGAATGGAATATCTTCCAAAAAGTGACGAAGCCATTCTGCTTCTTCGCCTGCTTTATCTAAAGCGATGAACTCTGATTCCATAGTGGATCGAGCTATGCATGTTTGTTTGGTAGATTTCCATGACACTGCTGCCCCTGCTAAGGTAAAGACATAACCACTTGTCGATTTTGATTCCTCTGAATCTGCAATCCAGTTTGCATCACTATATCCTTCTAAGACGGCAGGATATTTTCCATAGTGTAAGGAATAGTTAGCGGTATTTTTTAAATATCCAAGCACTCTCATTAGTGCTTTCCAGTGTTCCTTTCCTGGATTGCTTGTATACCTGCACAGTCGACTTACTGCATAAGCTATATCTGGTCTTGTGCAATTCATGAGATACATGAGACATCCTATTACACGAGAGTATTCCAGTTGCATTACACTCTCATTAGTGTTTTTATGCAGTACTTCTGATGGATTAAAAGGTGTTCTCACTCCTTTAATTCCATAGTCTTGGAATTTTTCAATCACTTTGTCTACATAGTGTGACTGAGACAATTCAATTCCATTAGGAGTTCTTATTATTTTGATTCCCAAAATAACGTCTGCAACTCCTAAATCTTTCATATCGAAATTGTTAGTTAACATCTTCTTTATGGTCTCTATTACCTGAGTATTTGGACCAAATATTAACATATCGTCTACATATAAACAAATCATCACATATGATTGTCCAATTTGTTTATAATAAACACATTTATCGCATTCATTTATACGAAAACCATTTCTCATCATGACACTATCAAATTTTGCGTGCCATTGTTTTGGAGCTTGTTTTAGTCCGTATAATGATTTTACTAATCTACAGACTTTGTTTTCATTTCCTTTGGAAATAAAACCTTCAGGTTGCTCCATGTAGATCTCCTCATCGAGATCTCCATTTAAGAATGCTGTCTTTACATCCATTTGATGAATTTCTAGACCATAAATTGATGCAATTGCTATTAGTATTCTTATAGAGGTTATTCGTGTTACTGGCGAATATGTATCAAAGAAGTCTACTCCTTCTTTTTGACGATATCCTTTGGCTACTAATCTGGCTTTATACTTGTCGATAGAGCCATCTGCTTTCATTTTCTTCTTGAAAATCCATTTGCAGCCAATAGGTTTTATTCCTGGTGGAATATCAACAATTTCCCAAGTTTTATTACTTAGAATTGAATCAATCTCACTTTGGATTGCTTCTTTCCAACATGAAGATTCAGAAGATGACATTGCTTCCTTGTACGTTTGAGGTTCATGTTCTAACACATATGTGAAAAAATCCGAACCAAATGTCTTGGAAATTCTAGCCCTTACGCTTCTTCTTGGTTCAACTTCCTCAATCTCATGATGGGGTTCATCTTCATGTGAATTGCTTGATTCTTCTCTTGTCCTTTTAGGGACATTATTCCCTTCATTCCTTTTGTGCGGAAACACGTCTTCAAAGAATGAGGCATCTCTAGATTCCATGATTGTATTTACATGAATATCAGCTATATCAGACTTGAATACCAAAAATCTATAGGCACTACTATTTTGGGCTGGCCCTAAATAGTAACAATCTACTGTTTTTGGTCCAAGCTTGACTTTCTTGGGAGGCGGAACTGGAACTTTTGCCAAGCACCCCCACACTTTGAGGTATTTAAAACTTGGTTTGTGTCCTTTCCATATCTCATATGGAATTGTTCCTGTTTTATTATGAGGGACTTTGTTTAATATGTGATTAGACATATTTAAGGCTTCCCCCCACAAGTTTGTCGGTAGACCAGAGGTTAAAAGCATGGCATTAATCATGTCTTTTAACGTTCTGTTCTTCCTCTCGGCTACACCATTTTGTTGTGGTGAATATGGAGCTGTTGTTTGATGAATTATACCATTTTCGGCACAGAACTGTTCAAATGGTGATTCATATTCTCCACCTCGATCAGATCTCAATATCTTGATCTTTTTATTTAACTGATTTTCTACCTCAGCTTTGTACTTTATAAATGATGTAATTGCTTCATCTTTACTATTCAAAAGATATACATAACAATATCGCGTATAATCATCAATAAACGTGATAAAGTACTTTTTCCCACCTCTTGTAGGTAATGATTTAAAGTCACATAAATCTGTATGAACCAAACCTAGTGGTTCGGTGCTTCTATCAACAGATTGAAATGGTTTTTTAACCATTTTTGCTTCTACACATGTCTCACATTTGTAGTTCTTATCTACTTGGAATTTTGGAATTAATCCCAAGTTTGATAATATTTTCATTTTTCGGAAATTTATGTGTCCTAATCTATCATGCCATAGTAAAATTTCGTGCTCAAGCAAGTAAGAAACTTCAATTTTATTAATAGCACAATCAGAATACATAGTTTTATTGCCGATAACGGCTACATTTGCCTTAAATAGGCCATCACATAAATATCCCCTTCCGATATACATTCCAGCTTTGGACAGAACCATCTTGTCTGACTCGAACACCATTCTGAATCCTTTCTTTGATAATACTGCACCAGAGATGAGATTCTTGCGTATGTCTGGAACGTGGAGCACGTCATTCAACTTGACAGTTTTTCCAGAAGTAAACTTGAGGATAACTGTGCCACTGCCTTCGATCATAGATACTGCAGAATTACCCATATAGAGTTTCTCTTCATGATCGAATTTCTTGTATGTAGAAAACATGGATTTGTCAGAGCAGACATGACGAGTAGCGCCTGTGTCCACCCACCATTGGTTAGGATTCTGAACCATATTGCATTCAGATACAACTGCCGAGAAGTTGGACTCATCCACTTCCATGTTGTCTACTAAATTTGCCTCTTTGTTGCGGTCCTTTTTGAGTCTGCAATCTCTAGCGGCATGTCCAACTTTTCCACAAACCCAACATTCACCATTAAACTTTTTGGTTCGTTTGTTGTCTTTTGGTTTGTTGTCTGGAGCTTTCCTTTTCTTCTGGAAATTCTTCTTTTTGTTTTTGGTCTTTGAATCTTCAGCCACAAATGCCTCCTCGCTTTGTTTTGTAATTCCACGGTTATCTGCCTCAATTTTCAATCGGACTATGATATCCTGTAAAGAGATTTCCTTCTTTTTATGCTTCAGATAATTGCGGTAATCTCTCCACGACGGTGGCAGTTTTCCCGTGATGGCTTCAACCAAAAACGATTCTCCAACCTTATGACCTTCCGCCTCGAGTTCATGAATAATGATTTGTAGTTCATGCAGTTGAGCAGTCACCGGTTTGGAGTCGATCATCTTGTAGTCCATGAATTTGTCTACAATGAATTTCTTAAGACTGATATTCTGCGTCTTATACTTCGTAGCAAGTGCATTCCAGAGTGCTTTTGCTGTCTTTAGAGGTTGATATACTTTGTATAGCACCTTGTCGAGACAATTCAGAATATAGTTTCTGCATAGAAAATCGGAATGTTTCCATGTAGCAACATCTGCTTCCTTGCCTGGTGAAGAAACCGGTTCCTCCTCCTCGAGATACCGTTGCAGACCGAGTGTGGTGAGGTAGAATAACATCTGATTCTGCCATGTTAAAAAATCGTCACCATCTCCCTTGAACGGTTCAGGTCTGTTGTGAGTAGTAGTTTTTGAAAATTCTACTGTTGCCATCTCTGTTTTAGTAAGAAAACAGTAAAATTCTTAAGATGTTATACGTCTAGTATACCAAAACAGAGAATAATCAATTATAAACTCGTCGCACAAGTTTATAACTCAGATGTCCACTACACTGGAATTCTGTGTTAATTATTATAACAATATGATTGTTGTAAATAAATTACAACAACAGCGTTATACTATTTTGAATAAATAGTACAACCAAAATAAAGGATAGAATATAGAATTCTAACCGGAATATGTCTGAGGCTCGTCGTAACGATTTCCTTAAGAATTTTATTTCAAAATTCTCCCAAGATACAACAGACGTAATCTGCACGAGATTGTAATGAGTATGTCTACTCTGTGATATATATGGAATGTTGAGCAGTAGAGCAAAGAAGCAGAAGAAATTAGATTGGAATGGGATGAGAATGTGATCAGTATTCTCTCCTATTTATAATTTCGTCCGCACCCCTTCGAACAGTCGCGTCTGCCTGAAAGGTTGCACCTGTTTCCTTTCATTGCTGCTGTTCGTTTAACGGGCCGCACCCGTTCGCTACTGCCTATGTTCGGCCGCGTCTCTTCAGTCGGGCCGCACCTGTTCGCCTCTAACGGGTCGCACCCGCTTCTGTTCGCCCATGCTTCTTCAGTCAGGTTGCACTCGCTCGCCGCGTCCGCTTATGAACAGTCGTGTCTGTTCACATAGCCTGCAACTGTTAAAAAACCCGGCCCAGTTTTGCAGCAAAATTAGGATCATATTAGACCCAAACCCAAACCCGAGCCCGGCCCGGTTCGGTTCGGTCGGACGGACGGCGGCGGCGCGCGCGCGTGTGTGGTGGAGATGCATGATCTCCCTCCTCACAACGAAGCATACATTTGGGTGCCCCTAGGCCCCAACATCTTCATTGCAAAGCCATATATAAACTAGTATGGCTTAGCAATTTTGGCGATGTGGGACTTTATGTATGTTTCATTCATTTTGTTCTTTAGGAATTCCAACAATCCCCCACATGAATGATAATATACATATCCCCCACACAAAGCGAAATATCACAGAGTACATATGGAATAATGCTTTATCGTGGATAAGTAGATATTTCACTTTGAACTTTCCCTAGTTAAAACTTATCGGATCTACTTGGCTAATCGGTGAATTATTTCATCTTGAACCGTCGGCCTTTATTGTATATCCAGACAATAAGCTTTACGAAGCATTGATTCCCTTCTCATCCAATCTCTTGGTTGTGTTCATTTTGGTCCTGAACAATTTTTGGTTCTGCGAGTGTTTTTAGAGAATAAAAGCCTTTTATTATTCTCATAGAGCCGACCCAGCTCACACTAACATAGGTGATCGCAACCATTAAGAGTATCCTACATATACCCCACTTGTTATTTCCAAGATATGGTCATCATTAAAAAACATAGTTTTAACCTTTAAATACTTCTGTAGGCATGCATTTATATTGTGCACCATAGGAATGGAGTTGGACTATGTCCACGCAAATGCATTACGTCTTGAGTTATTCAGAACTGGTTTGCCTATTGATCCTAGTCCGTGGGATCTCCAGTCGCTAGGATAGGTTTCCGTATAAGATAACTCTTGGTGGTTTAGGCTTTTAAACCCATTCCCCTCGATGCGCAGTCAATTTTCTCTCTTGATAAACCTTTAGTAAACGGATCCGCTAGGTTATCATTTGTTCTCACATAATCTATGGAAATAGTTCCATTAGAGAGTAACTGCCTAACTGTGTTATGGCGTCGTCGAATATGTCGTGACTTTCCATTATACACAAAGTTGTGCGCTCTGCTTAGCGCTGCTTGGTTATCGCAGTGTATGCATATGGCCGGTACAGGTTTAGGCCAGAATGGAATATCTTCCAAAAAGTGACGAAGCCATTCTGCTTCTTCGCCTGCTTTATCTAAAGCGATGAACTCTGATTCCATAGTGGATCGAGCTATGCATGTTTGTTTGGTAGATTTCCATGACACTGCTGCCCCTGCTAAGGTAAATAACCACTTGTCGATTTTGATTCCTCTGAATCTGCAATCCAGTTTGCATCACTATATCCTTCTAAGACGGCAGGATATTTTCCATAGTGTAAGGAATAGTTAGCGGTATTTTTTAAATATCCAAGCACTCTCATTAGTGCTTTCCAGTGTTCCTTTCCTGGATTGCTTGTATACCTGCACAGTCGACTTACTGCATAAGCTATATCTGGTCTTGTGCAATTCATGAGATACATGAGACATCCTATTACACGAGAGTATTCCAGTTGCATTACACTCTCATTAGTGTTTTTATGCAGTACTTCTGATGGATTAAAAGGTGTTCTCACTCCTTTAATTCCATAGTCTTGGAATTTTTCAATCACTTTGTCTACATAGTGTGACTGAGACAATTCAATTCCATTAGGAGTTCTTATTATTTTGATTCCCAAAATAACGTCTGCAACTCCTAAATCTTTCATATCGAAATTGTTAGTTAACATCTTCTTTATGGTCTCTATTACCTGAGTATTTGGACCAAATATTAACATATCGTCTACATATAAACAAATCATCACATATGATTGTCCAATTTGTTTATAATAAACACATTTATCGCATTCATTTATACGAAAACCATTTCTCATCATGACACTATCAAATTTTTCGTGCCATTGTTTTGGAGCTTGTTTTAGTCCGTATAATGATTTTACTAATCTACAGACTTTGTTTTCATTTCCTTTGGAAATAAAACCTTCAGGTTGCTCCATGTAGATCTCCTCATCGAGATCTCCATTTAAGAATGCTGTCTTTACATCCATTTGATGAATTTCTAGACCATAAATTGATGCAATTGCTATTAGTATTCTTATAGAGGTTATTCGTGTTACTGGCGAATATGTATCAAAGAAGTCTACTCCTTCTTTTTGACGATATCCTTTGGCTACTAATCTGGCTTTATACTTGTCGATAGAGCCATCTGCTTTCATTTTCTTCTTGAAAATCCATTTGCAGCCAATAGGTTTTATTCCTGGTGGAATATCAACAATTTCCCAAGTTTTATTACTTAGAATTGAATCAATCTCACTTTGGATTGCTTCTTTCCAACATGAAGATTCAGAAGATGACATTGCTTCCTTGTACGTTTGAGGTTCATGTTCTAACACATATGTGAAAAAATCCGAACCAAATGTCTTGGAAATTCTAGCCCTTACGCTTCTTCTTGGTTCAACTTCCTCAATCTCATGATGGGGTTCATCTTCATGTGAATTGCTTGATTCTTCTCTTGTCCTTTTAGGGACATTATTCCCTTCATTCCTTTTGTGCGGAAACACGTCTTCAAAGAATGAGGCATCTCTAGATTCCATGATTGTATTTACATGAATATCAGCTATATCAGACTTGAATACCAAAAATCTATAGGCACTACTATTTTGGGCTGGCCCTAAATAGTAACAATCTACTGTTTTTGGTCCAAGCTTGACTTTCTTGGGAGGCGGAACTGGAACTTTTGCCAAGCACCCCCACACTTTGAGGTATTTAAAACTTGGTTTGTGTCCTTTCCATATCTCATATGGAATTGTTCCTGTTTTATTATGAGGGACTTTGTTTAATATGTGATTAGACATATTTAAGGCTTCCCCCCACAAGTTTGTCGGTAGACCAGAGGTTAAAAGCATGGCATTAATCATGTCTTTTAACGTTCTGTTCTTCCTCTCGGCTACACCATTTTGTTGTGGTGAATATGGAGCTGTTGTTTGATGAATTATACCATTTTCGGCACAGAACTGTTCAAATGGTGATTCATATTCTCCACCTCGATCAGATCTCAATATCTTGATCTTTTTATTTAACTGATTTTCTACCTCAGCTTTGTACTTTATAAATGATGTAATTGCTTCATCTTTACTATTCAAAAGATATACATAACAATATCGCGTATAATCATCAATAAACGTGATAAAGTACTTTTTCCCACCTCTTGTAGGTAATGATTTAAAGTCACATAAATCTGTATGAACCAAACCTAGTGGTTCGGTGCTTCTATCAACAGATTGAAATGGTTTTTTAACCATTTTTGCTTCTACACATGTCTCACATTTGTAGTTCTTATCTACTTGGAATTTTGGAATTAATCCCAAGTTTGATAATATTTTCATTTTTCGGAAATTTATGTGTCCTAATCTATCATGCCATAGTAAAATTTCGTGCTCAAGCAAGTAAGAAACTTCAATTTTATTAATAGCACAATCAGAATACATAGTTTTATTGCCGATAACGGCTACATTTGCCTTAAATAGGCCATCACATAAATATCCCCTTCCGATATACATTCCAGCTTTGGACAGAACCATCTTGTCTGACTCGAACACCATTCTGAATCCTTTCTTTGATAATACTGCACCAGAGATGAGATTCTTGCGTATGTCTGGAACGTGGAGCACGTCATTCAACTTGACAGTTTTTCCAGAAGTAAACTTGAGGATAACTGTGCCACTGCCTTCGATCATAGATACTGCAGAATTACCCATATAGAGTTTCTCTTCATGATCGAATTTCTTGTATGTAGAAAACATGGATTTGTCAGAGCAGACATGACGAGTAGCGCCTGTGTCCACCCACCATTGGTTAGGATTCTGAACCATATTGCATTCAGATACAACTGCCGAGAAGTTGGACTCATCCACTTCCATGTTGTCTACTAAATTTGCCTCTTTGTTGCGGTCCTTTTTGAGTCTGCAATCTCTAGCGGCATGTCCAACTTTTCCACAAACCCAACATTCACCATTAAACTTTTTGGTTCGTTTGTTGTCTTTTGGTTTGTTGTCTGGAGCTTTCCTTTTCTTCTGGAAATTCTTCTTTTTGTTTTTGGTCTTTGAATCTTCAGCCACAAATGCCTCCTCGCTTTGTTTTGTAATTCCACGGTTATCTGCCTCAATTTTCAATCGGACTATGATATCCTGTAAAGAGATTTCCTTCTTTTTATGCTTCAGATAATTGCGGTAATCTCTCCACGACGGTGGCAGTTTTCCCGTGATGGCTTCAACCAAAAACGATTCTCCAACCTTATGACCTTCCGCCTCGAGTTCATGAATAATGATTTGTAGTTCATGCAGTTGAGCAGTCACCGGTTTGGAGTCGATCATCTTGTAGTCCATGAATTTGTCTACAATGAATTTCTTAAGACTGATATTCTGCGTCTTATACTTCGTAGCAAGTGCATTCCAGAGTGCTTTTGCTGTCTTTAGAGGTTGATATACTTTGTATAGCACCTTGTCGAGACAATTCAGAATATAGTTTCTGCATAGAAAATCGGAATGTTTCCATGTAGCAACATCTGCTTCCTTGCCTGGTGAAGAAACCGGTTCCTCCTCCTCGAGATACCGTTGCAGACCGAGTGTGGTGAGGTAGAATAACATCTGATTCTGCCATGTTAAAAAATCGTCACCATCTCCCTTGAACGGTTCAGGTCTGTTGTGAGTAGTAGTTTTTGAAAATTCTACTGTTGCCATCTCTGTTTTAGTAAGAAAACAGTAAAATTCTTAAGATGTTATACGTCTAGTATACCAAAACAGAGAATAATCAATTATAAACTCGTCGCACAAGTTTATAACTCAGATGTCCACTACACTGGAATTCTGTGTTAATTATTATAACAATATGATTGTTGTAAATAAATTACAACAACAGCGTTATACTATTTTGAATAAATAGTACAACCAAAATAAAGGATAGAATATAGAATTCTAACCGGAATATGTCTGAGGCTCGTCGTAACGATTTCCTTAAGAATTTTATTTCAAAATTCTCCCAAGATACAACAGACGTAATCTGCACGAGATTGTAATGAGTATGTCTACTCTGTGATATATATGGAATGTTGAGCAGTAGAGCAAAGAAGCAGAAGAAATTAGATTGGAATGGGATGAGAATGTGATCAGTATTCTCTCCTATTTATAATTTCGTCCGCACCCCTTCGAACAGTCGCGTCTGCCTGAAAGGTTGCACCTGTTTCCTTTCATTGCTGCTGTTCGTTTAACGGGCCGCACCCGTTCGCTACTGCCTATGTTCGGCCGCGTCTCTTCAGTCGGGCCGCACCTGTTCGCCTCTAACGGGTCGCACCCGCTTCTGTTCGCCCATGCTTCTTCAGTCAGGTTGCACTCGCTCGCCGCGTCCGCTTATGAACAGTCGTGTCTGTTCACATAGCCTGCAACTGTTAAAAAACCCGGCCCAGTTTTGCAGCAAAATTAGGATCATATTAGACCCAAACCCAAACCCGAGCCCGGCCCGGTTCGGTTCGGTCGGACGGACGGCGGCGGCGCGCGCGCGTGTGTGGTGGAGATGCATGATCTCCCTCCTCACAACGAAGCATACATTTGGGTGCCCCTAGGCCCCAACATCTTCATTGCAAAGCCATATATAAACTAGTATGGCTTAGCAATTTTGGCGATGTGGGACTTTATGTATGTTTCATTCATTTTGTTCTTTAGGAATTCCAACAATCCCCCACATGAATGATAATATACATATCCCCCACACAAAGCGAAATATCACAGAGTACATATGGAATAATGCTTTATCGTGGATAAGTAGATATTTCACTTTGAACTTTCCCTAGTTAAAACTTATCGGATCTACTTGGCTAATCGGTGAATTATTTCATCTTGAACCGTCGGCCTTTATTGTATATCCAGACAATAAGCTTTACGAAGCATTGATTCCCTTCTCATCCAATCTCTTGGTTGTGTTCATTTTGGTCCTGAACAATTTTTGGTTCTGCGAGTGTTTTTAGAGAATAAAAGCCTTTTATTATTCTCATAGAGCCGACCCAGCTCACACTAACATAGGTGATCGCAACCATTAAGAGTATCCTACATATACCCCACTTGTTATTTCCAAGATATGGTCATCATTAAAAAACATAGTTTTAACCTTTAAATACTTCTGTAGGCATGCATTTATATTGTGCACCATAGGAATGGAGTTGGACTATGTCCACGCAAATGCATTACGTCTTGAGTTATTCAGAACTGGTTTGCCTATTGATCCTAGTCCGTGGGTTCTCCAGTCGCTAGGATAGGTTTCCGTATAAGATAACTCTTGGTGGTTTAGGCTTTTAAACCCATTCCCCTCGATGCGCAGTCAATTTTCTCTCTTGATAAACCTTTAGTAAACGGATCCGCTAGGTTATCATTTGTTCTCACATAATCTATGGAAATAGTTCCATTAGAGAGTAACTGCCTAACTGTGTTATGGCGTCGTCGAATATGTCGTGATTTTCCATTATACACAAAGTTGTGCGCTCTGCTTAGCGCTGCTTGGTTATCGCAGTGTATGCATATGGCCGGTACAGGTTTAGGCCAGAATGGAATATCTTCCAAAAAGTGACGAAGCCATTCTGCTTCTTCGCCTGCTTTATCTAAAGCGATGAACTCTGATTCCATAGTGGATCGAGCTATGCATGTTTGTTTGGTAGATTTCCATGACACTGCTGCCCCTGCTAAGGTAAAGACATAACCACTTGTCGATTTTGATTCCTCTGAATCTGCAATCCAGTTTGCATCACTATATCCTTCTAAGACGGCAGGATATTTTCCATAGTGTAAGGAATAGTTAGCGGTATTTTTTAAATATCCAAGCACTCTCATTAGTGCTTTCCAGTGTTCCTTTCCTGGATTGCTTGTATACCTGCACAGTCGACTTACTGCATAAGCTATATCTGGTCTTGTGCAATTCATGAGATACATGAGACATCCTATTACACGAGAGTATTCCAGTTGCATTACACTCTCATTAGTGTTTTTATGCAGTACTTCTGATGGATTAAAAGGTGTTCTCACTCCTTTAATTCCATAGTCTTGGAATTTTTCAATCACTTTGTCTACATAGTGTGACTGAGACAATTCAATTCCATTAGGAGTTCTTATTATTTTGATTCCCAAAATAACGTCTGCAACTCCTAAATCTTTCATATCGAAATTGTTAGTTAACATCTTCTTTATGGTCTCTATTACCTGAGTATTTGGACCAAATATTAACATATCGTCTACATATAAACAAATCATCACATATGATTGTCCAATTTGTTTATAATAAACACATTTATCGCATTCATTTATACGAAAACCATTTCTCATCATGACACTATCAAATTTTGCGTGCCATTGTTTTGGAGCTTGTTTTAGTCCGTATAATGATTTTACTAATCTACAGACTTTGTTTTCATTTCCTTTGGAAATAAAACCTTCAGGTTGCTCCATGTAGATCTCCTCATCGAGATCTCCATTTAAGAATGCTGTCTTTACATCCATTTGATGAATTTCTAGACCATAAATTGATGCAATTGCTATTAGTATTCTTATAGAGGTTATTCGTGTTACTGGCGAATATGTATCAAAGAAGTCTACTCCTTCTTTTTGACGATATCCTTTGGCTACTAATCTGGCTTTATACTTGTCGATAGAGCCATCTGCTTTCATTTTCTTCTTGAAAATCCATTTGCAGCCAATAGGTTTTATTCCTGGTGGAATATCAACAATTTCCCAAGTTTTATTACTTAGAATTGAATCAATCTCACTTTGGATTGCTTCTTTCCAACATGAAGATTCAGAAGATGACATTGCTTCCTTGTACGTTTGAGGTTCATGTTCTAACACATATGTGAAAAAATCCGAACCAAATGTCTTGGAAATTCTAGCCCTTACGCTTCTTCTTGGTTCAACTTCCTCAATCTCATGATGGGGTTCATCTTCATGTGAATTGCTTGATTCTTCTCTTGTCCTTTTAGGGACATTATTCCCTTCATTCCTTTTGTGCGGAAACACGTCTTCAAAGAATGAGGCATCTCTAGATTCCATGATTGTATTTACATGAATATCAGCTATATCAGACTTGAATACCAAAAATCTATAGGCACTACTATTTTGGGCTGGCCCTAAATAGTAACAATCTACTGTTTTTGGTCCAAGCTTGACTTTCTTGGGAGGCGGAACTGGAACTTTTGCCAAGCACCCCCACACTTTGAGGTATTTAAACCCCTTCGAACAGTCGCGTCTGCCTGAAAGGTTGCACCTGTTTCCTTTCATTGCTGCTGTTCGTTTAACGGGCCGCACCCGTTCGCTACTGCCTATGTTCGGCCGCGTCTCTTCAGTCGGGCCGCACCTGTTCGCCTCTAACGGGTCGCACCCGCTTCTGTTCGCCCATGCTTCTTCAGTCAGGTTGCACTCGCTCGCCGCGTGGAGATGCATGATCTCCCTCCTCACAACGAAGCATACATTTGGGTGCCCCTAGGCCCCAACATCTTCATTGCAAAGCCATATATAAACTAGTATGGCTTAGCAATTTTGGCGATGTGGGACTTTATGTATGTTTCATTCATTTTGTTCTTTAGGAATTCCAACACATACTGACCGCCTAACAATTTCTACACGCTTGCTCTACATTATGCATTGTTAATTTAATGTTAAAAGTTTAGTCTTTGGTATCATGTTCTAATATAATTTATAGATTAGAACACGGTTATCGGTTATATTTTTATATTTTTCATTATATAGTCTAAGTCATTTCAGTACTTTAAACTATTGCAGGGAGGTAAACTGTAAGTATCATTAATCTATAATGATTCTTCATTTATTTGTCTGGTTCAACCCATGATATGCTATGCTAATTTTAAATATTTTTTCAACATCTTAGTTTGTGGTTGGGAGTTTTTTCTTATTATATCGCAGTATCATGTTTAGCAAATTAATACATGGTAAATTGTGAGACTTACTACCCTACAGCTTGAGAATAAGGCTCCTTTAGTCCTAATACAAATAATTCATACATACTTGCTTCGATGATGAAATTATGCTTCTTAAATCAGCTCAATAAGTCATGCACTCCTTTAATAATGATGATCATATTATCTTTTCATTTTAGCTTTATTACGAAGCAGTTTGCAGCAAAAGTTAGGTTACGTTTGTCAACTTTGTCAAATAGCTCATAGGTGAAATCTCATGTTATGATTTTTTTCCTATTTTTTTCAAAGTTTAGGTACCTTTATGAATAAAATACCTCATTGTTTTAATTCATCTAATTTTATTTTACTTCAATTGGTAACAAAATACATGTAATTAATGGATATTAAGGTATTCATTGATTACCTTATGTGAATGAAAAATACAATATGTGCATCCAATATATTTTTGAATGTGGGATTATAGAGTACTTTGATAAATATGAAAATGGGCTTTGGTCGGTCTAATTGTTATCATTGTTGGATCCAACAATGCTATGTGTAAAAATTTCTTATATTCGTAAACTTCAGAAAAATAAATTTGTTAGTATATGAAGAGCTTATGTCAGAGGTTATTGCTTCAATCCTGTGTATATCTATTAGCTGTCCAACAAGATAGATTCACCATGATATCCCATAATGGTTTTTTATGAATATTAACTTAATTAATTAATTACAAGAATTATGTTAATTGGTTTAATTCGAAAATAGCATAATTACAAATCCATCATGGCACTCTGTGTTTAATTGGTAAACTTCGCTTCCAAAATAACATATTTTCTCACTGCTACCATTGACATCTGTTATATATTATTCTCTTTTAGTTCACTTCAATGCCTAGATCGGAAGGGGTAAGTTGTTCAAATTGTTCAGTCAACATCTAATACATATTACTCTTTTCAAGAAAAGAGTCACAGGTCCCTGTTTTTGATGTTGTTATACAAAAAGTCCCCACAGAAATGAATATGTAAATTTGGTCCCTATTTTTCAAAAATAAAAAAACGAAAAGTTTCTTGCACTTTTCTGACAGAAAATGCAAGATTACTTGCACTTTTCTAATTTTGAAATATTTTTCGAAATTTTTGAAAATTTTAAAAATTTTGAAAAGCGCAAGTTAACTTGCATTTTTTATCAGAAAAGTGCAAGCTAGTTTGCGCTTTCTAATTTTGAAAATTTTTTGAAAATTTTAAATCTTTTAAACTTTTTGAAAAGTGCAAGGTAACTTGCGCTTTCTATCAGGAAAGCGCAAGCTAGTTTGCGCTTTCTGATTTTGAAAATTTTGAAATTTTAAAAAGTACAAGTTAACTTGCGTTTTCTTATTTAGAAAAACAGGGACTTATTTTACATAATTATTTCTATAGGGACTTTTCTTGTAACACCATCAGAAATATGGACCTTTCGTGCAAAGCCCCTACTCTTTTTTGGTTTTAGTTCAATGTCTAGATCAAAAGCGATAAGTTATTCAAATTGTTCAACTAACTTTATGTGATATACAAAGTTCCAAATTGATTTTTGCTTTTTTCTTTCATTAGGTGAGAAAATAACGACTTCACATTCGTTTAAAACATGGTACTATAGAGTTTTGAAGATAATTTAAGCTTATTTCAAAATTTATTTCAAGTTATCTTGGATTATTATTGTGCAAATGACTAGGAAACTAAAAAAGGTTCAAGTGCCATTTTGTGAAAGTGGTGATGGTTATGTGAATAACTAAACTAATGAATTGATACTGACTTAAACCTAATAATGAAACTCATAGACTGCAGAGTTATATGAAGTAACGAAAAAATATTATTTTGGTTCATGCAAAATTTTAATCTTACAAACTCACACTTGGGCTTTGATTGCATTAACAAGTGATGGATCTAAGTCAAGTTTTTAGACTTATGTTTTGGCTATTTATTTAACTATGTTAGTTCTGGGACTTTGTTCAATTTTTGGGATATGCACTACAGTTGACTGTGGTTTATACAATGTTTTTTTATATTCCATTATGATAATTCAGGCCATATTCAACTGGCAAAGTGTACGTGAAAAATGTTTAGCTAGAGGGACAAAATAGATTGTGAGCTATCTTTGTATGGTGTATAAGGACATTTTCCACCTTTTTCACCTATTGTTGACAATGCAAAGTTTTAGATTATTTTTCTTTTAAGCTGCTTATTGAACTAAGTTAATTATGGGGTTTTGTTCATTTTTTAAGGATATGCATTACAGTTTACTTCAGTTTATATAATGTTTTTTTGTTTTCATTGTAACTATTTAGGTCATACTCAAGAAGAAAAATGGACGGAGAAATCAAGACATATGAAGGGATGGCAAAGAAATGTAACGACCCGTAAATTTTAGATAATTTTATTTGTTTATTTATATATTTAATTGAAATTTTGTGAAACTTTAAACAATAAAATTTTGAAATTTAAATTTGATATTTGAAATGCGTCTGTTTTAACATAGCAACTGGTAAATTTTCATCAGATAATTTGGAAGTTTATTTTCTTGTGTAATTCTATTTCAGTTTAGATCAGTTAAATTTGATGATAACAAAATATTTTCCAAACCTGAATATTTTTCTATAGAAAATTTGTAAATCATCTTCTGAGTGAGACGTCATATTTCGTTTCTCCAAATTTGGACTTCTATTGCTCCGTTCATCTTATTTCTGACATTTTTGCAGCATTTCGGTACCGATATCGATTTTTGATAGGATGATCGTACCACTGATATCTGTATACCATTTTGATCGTCTCGTCGTGCTAATCTCTAGGATGTATTCAATTTTGTGTTTTGAAGTCCGGTACGTGGCGGAAACCACGAAACGGTAAATCGTACCGGTACCCGTTTTGAGTCCTTTCATTTCTTAGTCCCTTCGTTCCCTTCATTTATTCGTTTTCCAACGTGCAAGCTGTCAGTCATCAATAATTTTCAGCTGTTGGCTTTTACAATTCCTATTTTTTTCAATAGTTTTAACAGGTTCAATATATATATATATTTTTAACTCGTTCATTTAATTTGCGTCCATCCCTTCTCTCTTTGCTTTATTTTAGTTCTGAGAAAATAGTGACAGCCATTCTTCCTTCCTTCAACATCAAACCCGATCTACTTCAAACTCCCCTCTTTTCTCGGCATGGTGTAACGACCCGATATTTTCAACCATTCGCATCCGCACATGTCAGACTTGAATTGCTCAAAATACCGCGTTGTAAATAAAAATTTGGCAAACTCATCATATACAGTAAATAAATAATCACAGATCACAGACATAGAGTAATATAATGCAGCGGAAATAGAAGAGATAGTAGTTCATGAAGCTACTATATAAATACATTAGAGTTAGTTAAGACACAATAGGAATACCAAGATACAACAGGAGAAACAATATGATAATTAGGTACAACTCAGAATACAACCGGAATCAACTGGATAACAAAATGAATGGATATCTGGATCTTCAAAGCAAAACTCCAGCTCCAAAGGTGAGCCTCAAATGCTGTATCACTCAGTCTGACCCGAGCGTAAAGAAAAACACAAAACACTCGAGTCAGGACATACATACTTATACAATGTAAACCAACTCAAGTGAACTGTAATAAAGGTACAAGTAACTTAAAGAATGCTTGGATCGCCCATTCTTTAAGGATCCGTTAAACTATCTACTATGCAGTAATATTCACTATTATAATAATGTCTAATAATAAAATAAACATATTTTAAATAGCATTAGGGCTTTACATTTAATCTGAACTCACCCTAACACGTAATAGTGCCAATAGTCTATACAGTACCTGCATACCTCGCAAGGCTATGAGAAGATACTCCATAGGTACGACACAAATAGAAACTCGTAGTAAAGCTCGATATGGTAGGTGACACGGCACAACTAGGCAATGCCAGGGTAGATATACCAATTACGCATCCGGACTGGTGGTGACCCATAGCAGCCACTACCACCCATCTCGAACAACACTCCTAAATCAAGGGTGTGCACCAAATCAATCACAAGTAATAGAATGGTTTCGAAGAAGTGTGTCCGATCAGAGGTGCTACCTCCTTGGCCCATCGATCGCTCCTGTTTTAGCCACCTTATGCCAACTCACAGGAGTTGGGTCCATGTATATACCTTAGGATCGTCGCCACCATCCTACTTCATTCTGGAAACTCCACTACGTACATAGTTGTCAAAGTGGTTTTCGGTATCGACAGAGAGTATGTCCATATCCGATCCCGGTCTCTTTAACAACCAATCGTTATTATAACCCGTGGTTATAACTTTAAAAATAATATTTATACTTCAAAATAGAATATCATTTCAAATCCAAATCTTTATCAAAATAAAGATTAAATCAATTCCAAACCATTTCAATATATTTAAAATATCATATCATTTTAAAACTTCATTTCAAATCATTCAATATATCAAAATATCATATCTTTCCAAAACTTCATTTCAAATCATTTTAATATATCAAAATATCATATCCTTTAAAAACTTCATTTCAAATCATTTTAATATATCAAAATATCATATCCTTTCAAAACTTCATTTCATATCATTTTAATATATCAAAATATCATTTGAGTTCAAATCTAAATATTCAACTTTAAATACCTTTTAAATTTAAAGATATCATTCATTTATTACATTTCAAGTCACCTTTTAAATACTTTATATTTCAATCAAAATAATTCATTTAAACCATTTAAAAGTGTAATTATTATACTTTCAAATCAAGTATTCAATTTCCAAAGTTTTAAACTATTCTGAGTTCATTTACTAAGTTAAAAACCATAAACATTGAAAATTTCAGCCTTTCACAGCATTCAGAAAAAGCTATTATAAGTTATACTTTAAAAACATTTTAATTCAGCAAAGACTGCATTTTAAAACTACTGTTAAATCTCAGTTTTAGTTCAAATTTAGTTTAAAACAACAAAGACAACATTTTAAAACTGCTGTTAAATCTCAGGTTTCAAAATAAGGGTTTTAAACTTATTCAACAAAGACAGCAGACCACTACAGCAATTACAGAACTGATGTAATAGACCTGAGTCAAGTTTTAGCTTATTTAGTTCAACTACAGCAACTACAGCATTTCAGAAATGCTGCAATAGCTCTTTTATTCAAATTTTAGTGCAATTCAGAACCATAGCATTTCTGAATGCTTTTAAAAGTATTTTCCAGATTTAGTGTATTTCCAGCAAATAATAAACTATAATTTAAACCATTTAAACATTATAAAAATCATATTTTTAACATTCAAAAATGTTCATTAACTATACTCTTTTAATTTATGATTTTTATAAAGTAAACTTTTACAATACAATCCAAATTTCAATAATTTCACTTAACACATTCAAGTGTACAATTTTCCCATTTTTACATTTGACAATTTCTTAACACTTACATTTTTAAATTACCATTTCACAAATTAAACTAAATTTCCAATTTATTTAATTAACTTAATCCTTTATTTTAAAATCAAATATCACATTTCCAAGTCAAGTTATATTTCAAATTACACCTTTAAGCATTCATTTATTTAACTATTTCAATTCATAGAAAAATCAATAATACTTCATTAAGTCATTTAAATTCAAATCAAATTATCATATTTACCATTTTCCAAATATAATTAAATTTCCATTTTATTTATATAACTTAAATATCATTTTAAAACCAAAATTCCAAATTTCCAAACTTAAGTTATATTTTAAAAATTAACTTTTACCATTCATTTAAAATACATTTTTAACTTCTAGAAAAGTCCAAATTCCTTTATTTAAACATTAAAATCCAATTTAAATCAAATTTTCATAATTTTACACTTTTAAAAATATTTAAAATATTCAAAATACTTTATAAAAATAACCATGGGCTTGTATATAGTTTTCTAACCTAGGTCAAGCGATATGGATATGTATCATTTCAATCCGCAGTTTAAAAAGCAAAATCCGGGTTCTATCATTTCAAACCTGCAATCCCAAGTTAAAATAAAATAAATAAAAACCGTTTAGGCCTATCATTTCAGCCCATAACGATTTTTCCCTATTCTAAAGTCCGTTCGGGTATGTATCATTTCAACCCATAGTGAATCTAATCTACAGGGAACTTGCAGTGTGATAAACATGTATAAATGAACAATTTAATAATAAATAACAGTAACAGATAATATGACAGATAATTAAACAGGTTTAACATCATATAAATAAATCATCACAGGCAGTTATAACATCATATAAAATTCTACATATTCAATTGTTGTCGTTTCACAATTGCATAAGTATAAATGTCTAGTGAGATTTACTCACCTTTTCAAGCTGGAGTTTGCGAATCAAAATATACAGATAAATTCCGGAAAGCACGATATGGCACGACACAGCACGACAATTGATTCAAGTGAGTGAAGAGAGCCAAGGTATGATCTTGCAAACAACAATAAGCAAGACAATATAACACATGAATTATTTAACACAAAACAACATTGAAATAAATGGAAATACAAAGCAACAAAGACAAGAATGATTATACCTTGCTTTAATCACTCCAATTGCTTGGCCATAGGGTTCATATGCTTAGCTATGAAGGTGCTATTGGTCAGATATGGCATCAATATGGTGCAGCTACAAGTGGAGATGTGAAGTGGTAGGGTGAAACATGGAGCATACAAAAGAAACAAGACAAAAAGGCAACTTGGATGCACATTTGGCTCGGTCTATGGGTCAATTGGGCTTGGTTCATGCTTAGTACAGATCTGGACAGTAGTGAAAGGGGTGGCCAGAGGTGAAGTAGATGATGGTGGTGGTGGCTAAGGGGGTGGCCAAGGTGATAGATGACAGGTAGGTGAAGCATATATGGTCTAGGCATTGTTTTGTTGATTTTTAAGCAAGGTTTTGTGGTGTTGTGTTCATGAGGAGGTCATGGCTACTTCAGGTCAGAGGAGATGGAGGGGTTGTAGCCATGGATGAGGGGAAGATGTGGTGGTGGTGGTCAGAGGAGATGGTGGAGGGGTTAGGCTGAGCAAAGCATGAAGAAGCAGGGCAAAATCAAGGCAAACAAATGGAAAAAGGAAGAAGAAAAGAGGAGAATGGAAGCCATGACTTACAAAATGATTTCCTAAATTGCTATTGCCGAAAATGATGAGAAAAAGAAGTTATTTTCACGTGAAAAGCAATAAGGAATGTACGGCTACAAATAGAAAATGAAAGGCCAAGGCAATGAAGAGGCAGGAAAAGGAGGAGTCACAAGTTACAAGCACAAAGTCTCTTTGAATTTCCAAATTCTTTTAAACAAAATAAAGAAAATAAATTTTCAGTAAATACATTTTAAAAATGAAAAAAAGTAAAATAAAATGAAGATAAATAATTAAAATTAAATAAAATATAAAAAGAATTAAAGAAATTGCTTAAAAATTGGAAACAGGACATGAAAATTAAAAGTAAATATCACTAGCCTTATATATTTCACTTTAAAACAAATAAAAGATCAAATAAATAAATAAATGAGGAACAAAATAAAGTGGGAATGAGAATAAAATAAGATCTAAAGAAAAATAGAAAAATAAATAAAGAATTACTTTAATTAATTGAAACTGGAAATTAGAAATTATAAACAAAATACAACTGACACTAGAAAATGTCAATTACACTTTTAAAAATGTTTTAAAACCAAAATATATACATAACATGTTATTTTACCCATATAAATATAAATTATAACATTACATGACCAAATAAAATATTATTTATATAATTTAAAATAAACAATTTTGTTAAATACAACAAATTACACACAATATTCAAAAGGGCATAACTTTCACATTATAAATCAGATTTGAACGAAACAAAAAGCAGTATTCTTAAAATTTTATTTACTTTCATAAAATAAAGATAAATTCAAAATTTCAACAATTTAAAATTTTAAATTAAAAGTCTAAGTTTGACCAAATTGACCAAAATTCACATTTCTGGAAAATATCTTATTTATTCATGTTTGAAATTATAGTTCACATTCAAATCACAATTTATATTTAAAATAACAAAATTTATCCATTTTAAATAAATAAAATAAAGTTTTTAAATCATAAATTCAAATAAAAATAATTACAAAATATAGGGTTGTTACACTCTCCCCCACTCAAAACTTTTCGTCCCCGAAAAGGAATGAGGTACGGGAAAGCACAGAAAAAGATAGAATGATATAGGATTAAGACAAGATGACAAGAAGATTGAAATTATACCCGATAACTATTGTTATAGGTAAGTTTAACAAGGTGGAGATGATCTTCCAAAGATCCTCCAGAATCAAGAACACAAGACCAAAAAGATCATCGAGAATCTGATTCAACCTTTCCATTTGACCATCGGTATGTGGATGGTAAGCAGTGCTCAGATTCATAATAGGGAGAAGTAAAACCACAGAAGAGATAGAAAAGTTAAATGATGAAGGAAAAAGAGAAAGAAAGAAAGACTAGAACAAACTTATTAAGCACAATACGAAAAACACGATTCATCAAATCAACAAAGAGAGCAGGAGCATTAGTCAAATCAAAAGACATGACTAACTATTCATAGAAAACCATTCTCAGTACGGAAAGCATTCTCGGGAATACTTTCCTCAGCAACCCTGAGTTGGTGAAAAATCAGAGACAAGATCAAGCTGAAAGAGAACAGTAGCTCCAAGACTAACCAATTTGAATCTGATTTCCTACTTAGAAGGTAGGAGAATGGAAACAACCAGAAAGAAAGTAGATTGGAAACCAGAATAAGATAATAAATTTAAAACCATGAAATTTTCAACTTACATTAATAATTAATTTCATCTATTTGATTTCACTTGATTTAAATAAATCTTAATTATTATTAAATCTCATTATCTCATCATCAAATCAACAATTTATAAAGTCATGAATTTGAACAATCATTTATTATATTCATTTTTATTCATTAAATTTCATTCTTCTTTATTCCACTTAATATATTAAATCCTATATATATTAAGTGCATTTAACTTATTATAACTATTCCAATTTATTTAATATTTCTTTTAAATATCATCATATTGTAAACTATTCAATTAACCCTTTTTCTCTATTTACCTCTATTGATCCTTTATAAATAAAATTTAAGTGTATAACATTTATTATAACCACTTAAGTTTTATTTATAAAATTCTCTTTATTTTGTATGTTCTCCAATTACATATTTAACTTTTAATAATTTAGGTAAGTTATATTGGAATGTAATAGAATACTATACAAATAAACTCTTCAATTTTAATTATTCAAGTTTACATATTTATTCAAACCTTGATTTCCTTTTATAATTGAAATTATTCTTTAAGATAAAATTTAAGAAATAAATTTCCGATTAACTTCAAACTATTTTAGAGATAATTAAATATACACAATATATATCAAATCAACTCTTAAATCACATATGTTATAAATCAAGTCATATTTAGAAAGCCAAATCAATTTAATTCTCCAAAGAAAAACTGTAGCAAAACTACAGGATGGTCTCTTCGCTTCAAAACTCAAAAATGAATGTCGATGATGCTGCAGTCATCACCGAAATTATTTTCCAGCAACAAAGAAAAGAGCACTGATTTACACATTAAAAATCCTTTGAAACAATTTCTACTAGAAATACTTTTAAATAATATATCCTTTTAAAACTTTCGAAACAAGGTTCGAAATCATCGGAAATTTAATTCTCACATTCTTGATTTAAATCCATTTAAATTTCCAAATTAATTTATAACCATGTTTAATTATTTAGATATAAAACTAAAGCCAATGATTATAAAATACATGCAAAGTTAAATATTATTTCTTAACACCCAATTCCATTAATTATCAAAATTCAGAAATTATCCTTATACATATTATAATTATACAAAGTTTATCCATCTAATAAATTTAAAACCATATTGTGTCAGTTTGCTTTGTTCAAGTGTTTTGGAGATCCTATCGATAGCGTTGATCAGACGAACCGATCGGAAACCCAAATCAACATCAACAACTCAAACAACACAATATATAAAACATCTTTAAAATATAAAATTTTCAAAATAAGGATAGGGATTCAGATTTGATGGACTCAAATCAAAGAGAACTCTGATTTGAATATAAGTTGGAGACAAAAGATAAGATGATTAAACAACAGAATAAGGAGATGGATCAGTTTAGATAAATCGTGGGTAACCTTAACCAGGTCAACCGTGACTTAATGAATAAGAGCGATACAGGATTCTGAAGCAAATCTACCTTCGTTCTCAAGAGATGGAATTCAGGCATAGCAAGAGATAGTAGCATCGTAAACCGAGGATACAGGAGTCTTTGGTGAATCAATGCTTTTTGTAAAGAAGTTTCACCCCTTTTACAAATCATTAGAATATTGGCGGGACCGCCAATTCATTATAAAGATCATCTGAAGTGGAGTTTATGGGATACTCCAAAATCAAAGAAGATGAATAGTGAGGGACAAGAATGAATTTCGTAACCGTAGGGAACGTTCCAAAATTCAAAAGAAACCAAATCGAAGAAGAAGGAATTCAAGTTCGAACGAAAGTGATTCTGTAATTAAATTTACTCTATATGCTGATTTTGCCTAAAACCTGGCTCTGATACCAACTGTAATGACCCGATATTTTCAACCATACGCATCCGCACATGTCGGACTTGAATTGCTCAAAATACCGCGTTGTAAATAAAAATTTGGGCAAACTCATCATATACAGTAAATAAATAATCACAGATCACAGACACAGAGTAATATAATGCAGTGGAAATAAGAGAGATAGTAGTTCATGAAGCTACTATATAAATACATCATAGTTAGTTAAGATACAATAGGAATACCAAGATACAACAGGAGAAACAGTATGATAATCAAGTACAACTCAGAATACAACCTGAATCAACTGGATAACAAAATGAATGGATATCTGGATCTTCAAAGCAAAACTCCAGCTCCAAAGGTGAGCCTCAAATGCTGTATCACTTAGTCTGACACGAGCGTAAAGTAAAACACAAAACACTCGAGTCAGGACATACATACTTATACAATGTAAACCAACTCAAGTGAACTGTAATAAAGGTACAAGTAACTTAAAGAATTCTTGGGATCGCCCATTCTTTAAGGATCCGTTAAACTATCTACTATGTAGTAATATTCGCTATTATAATAATGTATAATAATAAAATAAACATACTTTAAAATAGCATTAGGGCTTTACATTTAATCTGAACTCACCCTAACACGTAATAGTGCCAATAGTCTATACAGTACCTGCATACCTCGCAAGGCTATGAGAAGATACTCCATAGGTACGACACAAATAGAAACTCGTAGTAAAGCTTGATATTGTAGGTGACACGGCACAACTAGGCAATGCCAGGTTGATATACCAATTACGCATCCGGACTGGTGGTGACGCATAGCAGCCACTACCGCCAACCTCGAACAACACTCCCAAATAAAGGGTGCGCACCAAATCAATCACAAGTAATAGAATGGTATCGAAGAAGTGTGTCCGATCAGAGGTGCTACCTCCTTGGCCCGTCGATCGCTCCTATTTTGGCCACCTTATGCCAACTCACGGGAGTTGGGTGCACGTATATACCTTAGGATCATCGCCACCATCCTACTTCATTCTGGAAACTCCACCACGTACACAATTGTCAAAGTGGTTTTCAGTATCGACAGAGAGTATGTCCATATCCGATCCCGGTCTCTTTAACAACCAATCGTTATTATAACCCGTGGTTATAACTTTAAAAATAATATTTATACTTCAAAATAGAATATCATTTCAAATCCAAATCTTTATCAAAATAAAGATTAAATCAATTCCAAACCATTTCAATATATTTAAAATATCATATCATTTCAAAACTTCATTTCAAATCATTTCAATATATCAAAATATCATATCTTTCCAAAACTTCATTTCAAATCATTTTAATATATCAAAATATCTTATCTTTCCAAAACTTCATTTCAAATCATTTTAATATATCAAAATATCATATCCTTTCAAAACTTCATTTCAAATCATTTTAATATATCAAAATATCATTTGAGTTCAAATCTAAATATTCAACTTTAAATACCTTTTAAATTTAAAGATATCATTCATTTATTATCATTTCAAGTCACCTTTTAAATACTTTATATTTCAATCAAAATAATTCATTTAAACCATTTAAAAGTGTAATTATTATACTTTCAAATCAAGTATTCAATTTCCAAAGTTTTTATCTATTCTGAGTTCATTTACTAAGTTAAAAACCATAAAAATTGAAAATTTCAGCCTTTCACATCATTCAGAAAAAGCTATTATAAGTTATACTTTAAAAACATTTTAATTCAGCAAAGACTGCATTTTAAAACTGCTGTTAAATCTCAGTTTTAGTTCAAATTTAGTTTAAAACAGCAAAAACAGCATTTTAAAACTGCTGTTAAATCTCAGGTTTCAAAATAAAGGTTTTAATCTTATTCAGCAAAGACAACAGACCACTACATCAATTACAGAACTGCTGTAATAGACCTGAGTCAAGTTTTAGCTTATTTAGTTCAACTACAGCAACTACAGCATTTCAGAAATGCTGCAATAGCTCTTTTATTCAAATTTTAGTGCAATTCAGAACCATAGCATTTCTGAATGCTATTAAAAGTATTTTCCAGATTTAGTGTATTTCCAGCAAATAATAAACTTTAATTTAAACCATTTAAACATTATAAAAATCATATTTTTAACATTCAAAAATGTTCAGTAACTATACTCTTTTAATTTATGATTTTTATAAAGTAAACTTTTACAATACAATCCAAATTTCAATAATTTCACTTAACACATTCAAGTGTACAATTTTCCCATTTTTACATTTGACAATTTCTTAACACTTACATTTTTAAATTACCATTTCACAAATTAAACTAAATTTCCGATTTATTTAATTAACTTAATCCTTTATTTTAAAACCAAATATCACATTTCCAAGTCAAGTTATATTTCAGATTACACCTTTAAGCATTCATTTATTTAACCATTTCAATTCATAGAAAAATCAATAATACTTCATTAAGTCATTTAAATTCAAATTCAAATCAAAATATCATATTTACCATTTTCCAAATATAATTAAATTTCCATTTTATTTATATAACTTAAATATCATTTTAAAACCAAAATTCCAAATTTCCAAACTTAAGTTATATTTCAAAAATTAACTTTTACCATTCATTTAAAATACATTTTTAACTTCTAGAAAAATCCAAATTTCTTTATTTAAACATTAAAATCCAATTTAAATCAAATTTTCATAATTTTACACTTTTAAAAATATTTAAAATATTCAAAATACTTTATAAAAATAACCACGGGCCTGTATATAGTTTTCTAACCTAGGTCAAGTGATACGGATATGTATCATTTCAATCCGCAGTTTAAAAACCAAAATCCGGGTTCTATCATTTCAAACCCGCAATCTCAAGTTAAAATAAAATAAATAAAAACCGTTCAGGCCTATCATTTCAGCCCATAATGATTTTTCCCTATTCTAAAGTCCATTCGGGTATGTATCATTTCAACCCATAGTGAATCTAATCTACAGGGAACTTGCAGTGTGATAAACATGTATAAATGAATAGTTTAATAATAAATAACAGTAACAGATAATATGATAGATAATTAAACAGGTTTAACATCATATAAATAAGTCATCACAGGCAGTTATAACATCATATAAAATTCTACATATTCAATTGTTGTCGTTTCACAATTGCATAAGTATAAATGTCTAGTTAGATTTACTCACCTTTTCAAGCTGGAGTTTGCGAATCAAAATATACAGATAAATTCCGGAAAGCACGATATGGCACGACACAGCACGACAATTGATTCAAGTGAGTGAAGAGAGCCAAGGTATGATCTTGCAAACAACAATAAGCAAGACAATATCACATGAATTATTTAACACAAAACAGCATTGAAATAAATGGAAATACAACGCAACAAAGACAAGAATGATTAGACCTTGCTTTAATCACTCCAATTGCTTGGCCATAGGGTTCATATGCTCAGCTATGAAGGTGCTATAGGTCAGGTATGGCATCAATATGGTGCGGCTACAAGTGGAGATGTGAAGTGGTAGGGTGAAACATGGAGCATACAAAAGAAACAAGACAAAAAGGCAACTTGGATGCACATTTGGCTCGGCCTATGGATCAATTGGGCTTGGTTCATGCTTAGTACAGATCTGGACAGTAGTGAAAGGGGTGGCCAGAGGTGAAGTAGATGATGGTGGGGGTGGCTAAGGGGGTGGCCAAGGTGATAGATGAAAGGTAGGTGAAGCATATATGGTCTAGGCATTGTTTTGTTGATTTTTAAGCAAAATTTTGTGGGGTTGTATTCATGAGGAGGTCATGGCCACTTCAGGTCAGAGGAGATGGAGGGGTTGTAGCCATGGATGAGGGGAAGATGTGGTGGTGATGGTCAGAGGAGATGGTGGAGGGGTTAGGCTGAGCAAAGCATGAAGAAGTAGGGCAAAATCAAGGCAAACAAATGGAAAAAGGAAGTAGAAAAGAGGAGAATGGAAGCCATGACTTACAAAATGATTTCATAAATTGCTATGGCCGAAAATGATGAGGAAAATAATTTATTTTCACGTGAAAAGCAATAAGGAATGTACAGTTACAAAGAGAAAATGAAAGGCCAAGGCAATGAAGAGGCAGGAAAAGGAGGAGTCACAAGTTACAAGCACAAAGTCTCTTTGAATTTCCAAATTCTTTTATGTTAGTCCTTGAGGAGTTGGTTTTGATGACAAAAACCTTAGAATAGATTATAAAATATAAATACTGACATTAAAAGTTTAGATATATATGTATATGCAAGATCTAACCTTGCAGGTATCAAGAATGAAGACTGTACAGTATAGAGATTCAAGATATAAAGATAGAAGACTCATGAGTATCAAGATTATCAAGAGTTCAAGATTTCAAGGTTAAGTTTGTTTTATTAGGAATATTGTTAAAACTCATAGAAAGGCACTGACATCTTAAAATCTATTTTATTCGTGGAATGGAATCCACTTCGAGCCCGTTAAAGGGATGGAACCCTAAGTAGGATGGAACCTACGAAAATCAAGTGGGACATTGTGTTGTATCCACTAATTTTAATTCAAATGATTTTACAAAATTATCTTGTTTTCAAAATGATTTCAAAACTTTCCTTTTAAAAGATTCAAAACTCTCTATCCCGATTTTAAATAATTTTAGCCTCAAAAACATCTTTAATTTCAAAGTCAAATTACTCCTGATTTTAAACTATCTTCAAATAATATATTTAATTTTTAAATATTTATACTTAGATTTAAATATAAAATTATAGTTAAATTATGTATATATTGTTCTTTATATTTACTTATGAATTTCAACTAAAGTCAAGTATATTTATAAAGTTTAAAATAGTTTTTATATAAGATAAATGTTATTTTCAAAGAAATTCAAAACATCTAAAAAGGCTGTGGGATGTCGACATGCCTATAGGTACCATGTCGACATTGTGTCAGTTTGATTCAAAATTCAAATTTCAAAAGAAGTGTCTATTCGCCATAACTCTTCATGAATGGTCATGACTGTTGTTCTTCTATAAATAGGGGTCAGTTTCAACGAATTTTTAATCACTTTTCTCTGATTTAACTTCTCTTCTTCTTCTCCACTTTCTTATTTACAAATTACACCATTACTCTGCCGAAATCAATATCGAATCTAACTAGATAATTTCTGGTTTTGATTCTCTCCACTATCTCTACAAGATCCAAGTGCTAATCTGAGTTATAGACTTTTTGTAATCAATCGAGCGAGAGAAGGTGTGATTGTAGCCCTGGAAATCAATTGGGTGAACTTGTTGCCTCGGAAATCAAGTATCTCTACCCAGAGGATTGTTATTCTGGAGGGTGTACCTCGTAGCCTTGAAACCGAGGGTTGTAATTGTTGAATTGAGTTTGAAAGGAAATCCGTACTTAGTTGTGCGGGACTGGATGTAGGGTAACTCCGAACCAGTATAAAATCCGGTGTGTTCTTTCCTTTACTGCTTTTACTTTATATTTGCATCTGTGTTTGATTCTGTGTTCATATCTGTGTCTGATTAGTGTATACATTGTTAACAAATTAAGATAAACTCAAAAAGATTAACAAATTTCTTAAAACACTATTCACCCCCCCTCTAGTGTTAATTCTATCCTTAAGATCCTTAATCCGCATTTCTCACATTTGGTATCGGAGCTTTGTTTTCAAAAGTTTCATTATCTGAATTTTGAAAAATTTCAAAATGGCTACTAACACTAGTACTGTTATTACCACTAACACTAGTTCATTTGTAGAAGGTCAGTCTACTGCCAGACCACCACTTTTTAATGACAGTAACTATGCATATTGGGCATGTAGGATGAAAATATATTTACAATCTGTAGGATTAGATACTTGGAATATCACACAAACTGAATATTCTGAACCCACAACTAATTTTGCACAGTGGACCACTGAGCAAAAGACTGTTGCACAAAATAATTCTAAAGCAATGAATATTCTGTTTTGTTCACTTGAAAGAAATGAATTTAATAGAGTGTCAGTTTGTAAGTCTGCATATGAAATCTGGAAAACTTTGCAAGTAACTCACGAAGGAACAAGCAAAGTTAAATAGACCAAAATTTCCATGCTCACAAATCAGTTTCAGTTATTTAAAATGAATACTAATGAGTCTATTTCAGATATGTATAGTCGATTTCAAGATATTGTGCATTCTTTAATATCTTTGGGAAAGGAATTTTCGGAAGAAGATCAAGTCAGAATTTTTTTAAATTCTCTCACTCCAGAATGGGATCAAAAGACACTTGCAATTGAAGAGGCAAATGACATCAGTACTTTAAAGATAGAAGAATTGATTGGAAATCTAATGTCGTTTGAAGTTCAAATGATCAAGAGAAGAGAAAGCAAAGCATCTGAAAAGAAATCAGTGGCATTCAATGCATTAATCGACGGATCAGACTCAAACAGTGATAATGATGAAGAGATAGCATTTATGACCAGGAATTTTCGGAAATTCCTGAAGTACAGAAAATTGAATAGTTCCAAGAGAAACAACTTTAAGAATTCCGGTAATCAGACTACAGTACCAAACTTTATCAAATGTTTCAATTGTGACGAACTAGGTCATATCAAAAGAGACTGTCCGCATCCAGATAAGCAAAACTCTCCTACAAACAATGATTCTGCAAAGAAACGGAAACGTGCATTCACTGCTACTCTAGATGACTCTAACTCATCCTCCAGTGACGATGAACAGAAGAAAGATAATTCAAATCTGTATTTCACAGCAATTCTCGATTTAGTCGATACCAAAGACACGGACTCTGAAAAAGGTACATGTTTACAATACATTGGCTGAAATTGCATGCTTGAATTGATTGATTGATTTTGAATTGATATGTTGTTTGAATTTTCAAATTAATTTTCTATTGTTTTATTATTATTTTATTATTATTTTTGACATATTCTAAAATATATTATAAGTACAATAATATTTCAGAAATATAGACATTAATAATAATATTTATATATATGTATATTAGTTAACTTAGGAAAAATCATGTCATGAAAATTCAAAGCCACATGTCGACATGGCCCCTACCATGATGTCACTACCTGAATTTGAATTTCAAATTTTGAATTCAAATGTTTGAATTTTCCCTCCACCTTTTCACTTCATTTATTTCTCTGAAAAGATACCTTTTGACCAGAGAATATGTCATTGAAAGTCTATTTATTCACTATCTTTTATCATATCTTTTCACTTTCATTTTCAAATTCAAACTCTCTCTTCATATCTTCAAGCTCTCTATTCTCTACTCTAATGGCTTCTTCAAGCAACCCCTCAACCATGAGAATTTCCAGAAAAATCAAAGAGCAATTATTCAATGATCCGGAGGCAATTAAAGCATACATCAATTATGCTAATTATGCCAAAGTCCATCCCGGAAAATTTGCTATTTTTCAAGATTTTTCTTCTTATGAAATTGATTCTCTTTTTGCAAACAATGGTGTTTTAAGTCTTATTGACTCTTCTCAAAATGATTTTGTTTGCTATCCTAATCTTGTCAAAATCTTCTATGCTAATTTAAACCGTGGTTTTTATATTGGAAATGAGAATGAAATTTGGAGTAGTGTCAAAGGCACTCAAATTGTTTTGAATTGTGACCTTTTGGGTACCATTCTCAATTGCAAAAGCACGGGAATGGATCTTTCTAGTTTTCAAATCGATGAACATGATCGTGAGACATTTCATCATATTTTTAAAGGAGATGAAAACTTTGAATTTAAGAATCGAAACTTTCGTCCTAAAGCAAGAATTGTCAATCTTCATTTACAACATACTTTGACCCCAAGATCGGGAAATTTCAACAATCCTACTTCAAAAGTGTGTAAAGCAATCTTTGTTATTTTCGGAAATTATGATATCAATTGGGCGCAAGTTATTTTGGATGAACTTCGTCCTAAAAATTTTGAAATGGGAGAAAACACTTTATATCATGGAATTTACCTTACTCGGATTTTCAACTATTTTGGAATAAATTTCAAAGGAGAAGAATTTATTTCAAGAAAAGTTTTTAATATCTCAAACATTTCTCTTATGAAAATCCCATATGTTTTTCAACCTTACGAAACCCTTACCGAAAAGGAAGAGCGTTTGGCTCATGAGGAAATGGAAGAAGAGGAAGAGGAAGAAAGAGAAGAAGGGGGTGAAATGGAAATTGAAGAAGAAGAAGAAGGTCAAACCTCTTTGGAAAGCATCGAATATCCTTCCAATCCATCCAACAAAACCCTTCTCAAAAACCAAAAGATAATTGTGGAGAATCAACGGATTTTAAAACGATCCGTTAGTAAGAAGTTGGATAACATTTCTTCGAAAATGAACAAGTTCTTTTCAAAAGTCAGCAAGAAACTTGGACTATCTTCATAATCTTCATCTTCTAACTAGTTTTATCTTTTAGTATCTTATTGTATTTGTCTTAGTTTGTTTTTTTCGAATGTTCGTGTAGTTCATTATGCTTAATCTTTGTATTATCGTAATGAAATGAAATTTCCTTTCTGTTATCTATCTTATCTTATCTCTAGAATAAATGTTAGTATATTATAAAAATATATACATATACACAATTATTCACAAAATCAAAGTTGTCATAAATTTTCACTAACCCATGTCGACATCCCCTAGAAGACCATGTCGACATGTACTGGTCAGAAGTGATTATTGATTTTGAATTTGAAATTTGAATAACTACCAAATGTCTATTCATTTCAAACGAATTTCTACACCTATATATATATATATACCTTTTTCTTCCAGAAATCTTCACTGAAATTTATTTCTCATTATCTATATCCTTCATTTCTTTCTCTAATTCAATTATGGCCAATCCTATTCACAATCTATCTGAAAATCTTGAAGAAACACTCAATTCATTCAAGAATAATCTCTCTTTTATTCTACGAAACCAGCGTCACTTAGAGTTGAGTCAAATGCAGATGATCAAGGAGCAAGAAAGGCACTTCGATGCAATACGATGGATGATCTCCTCTCTACACAAGGATGATAATGAAGCACATCCTCCTATCTCTCTCACCAATGACAATGAGAATTGGGATGCAATTAAAGCAGACCCTATATTTGGAGAAGATGGATGGGTAGATGTTCCTCGTGACGTTTAATTTCTTTCTTTGTTTGATTTGTTTGAATTAATTTGTTTGATTTAATTTGGTTTGAATTAATACTTTGTGTGGATTGATTTTATTTGGTTTGAAGTTTAGTGTGTGAAACATATATATATACACTGAAATGAATATAGTCTTTAATTAAGTTATTATGCTTATAAGTATCATTATTTCTTAATCTATATATTATATATTCCGTTGTATAGTTTATCAATGCAGGTACTGAAGTCCAAGAATAAGGGGGAGTAAGTTTTTGTTGATGACAAAGGGGGAGAAATATAAAATAGGGTAGTTAGGCATAAATTAAGGGGGAGTTGTTAGTTTTAGGGGGAGTTATTAGGATAGAAGGAATATTTTATAAACAAAGGTTGTCATCATCAAAAAAGGGAAGATTGTTAGTCCCTGAGGAGTTGGTTTTGATGACAACAACCTTAGAATAGATTATAAAATATAAATACTAACATTACAAGTTTAGATATATATGTATATGCAGGATCTAACCTTGCAGGTATCAAGAATGAAGACTGTACAATATAGAGATTCAAGATATAAAGATAGAAGACTCATGAGTATCAAGATTATCAAGAGTTCAAGATTTCAAGGTTAAGTTTGTTTTATTAGGAATATTATTAAAAATCATAGAAAGGCACTGACATCATAAAATCTATTTTATTCGTGGAATGGAATCCACTTCAAGCCTGTTAAAGGGATGGAACCCTAAGTAGGATGGAACCTACGAAAATCTAGTGGGACATTGTTTTGTATCCACTAATTTTAATTCAAATGATTTTACAAAATTATCTTGTTTTCAAAATGATTTCAAAATGATTTCAAAACTTTCCTTTTAAAAGATTCAAAACTCTCTATCCTAATTTTAAATAATTTTAGCCTCAAAAACATCTTTAATTTCAAAGTCAAATTACTCCTGATTTTAAACCATCTTCAAATAAAATCTTTAATTTTTAAATATTTATACTTAGATTTAAATATAAAATTATAGTTAAATTATGTATATATTGTTCTTTATATTTACTTATGAATTTCAACTAAAGTCAAGTATATTTATAAAGTTTAAAAAAGTTTTTATATAAGATAAATGTTATTTTCAAAGAAATTCAAAACATCTAAAAAGGCTGTGGGATGTCGACATGCCTATAGGTACCATGTCGACATGGTGTCAGTTTGATTCAAAATTCAAATTTCAAAAGAAGTGTCTATTCGCCATAACTCTTCATGAATGGTCATGACTGTTGTTCTTCTATAAATAGGGGTCAATTTCAACGAATTTTAATCACTTTTCTCTGATTTAACTTCTCTTCTTCTTCTCCACTTTCTTATTTACAAATTACACCATTACTCTGCCGAAATCAATATCGAATCTAGCTAGATAATTTCTGGTTTTGATTCTCTCCACTATCTCTACAAGATCCAAGTGCTAATCTGAGTTATAGACTTTTTGTAATCAATCGAGCGAGAGAAGGTGTGATTGTAGCCCTGGAAATCAATTGGGTGAACTTGTTGCCCCGGAAATCAAGTATCTCTACCTAGAGGATTGTTATTCTGGAGGGTGTACCTCGTAGCCTTGAAACCGAGGGTTGTAATTGTTGAATTGAGTTTGAAAGGAAATCCGTACTTAGTTGTGCGGGACTGGATGTAGGGTAACTCCGAACCAGTATAAAATTCGGTGTGTTCTTTCCTTTACTGCTTTTAGTTTATATTTGCATCTGTGTTTGATTCTGTGTTCATATCTGTGTCTGATTAGTGTATACATTGTTAACAAATTAAGATAAACTCAAAAAGATTAACAAATTTCTTAAAACACTATTCACCCCCCTCTAGTGTTAATTCTAGCCTTAAGATCCTTAATCCGCATTTCTCACATTTGGTATCTGGGCTTTGTTTTCAAAAGTTTCATTATCTGAATTTTGAAAAATTTCAAAATGGCTACTAACACTAGTACTGCTATTACCACCAACACTAGTTCATTTGTAGAAGGTCAGTCTACTGCCAGACCACCACTTTTTAATGGCAGTAACTATGCATATTGGGCATGTAGAATGAAAATATATTTATAATCTGTAGGATTAGATACTTGGAATATCACACAAACTGAATATTCTGAACTCACAACTAATTTTGCACAGTGGACCACTGAGCAAAAGACTGTTGCACAAAATAATTCTAAAGCAATGAATATTCTATTTTGTTCACTTGAAAGAAATGAATTTAATAGAGTGTCAGTTTATAAGTCTGCATATGAAATCTGGAAAACTTTGCAAGTAACTCATGAAGGAACAAGCAAAGTTAAACAGACCAAAATTTCCATGCTCACAAATCTGTTTCAGTTATTTAAAATGAATACTAATGAGTCTATTTCAGATATGAATAGTCGATTTCAAGATATTGTGCATTCTTTAATATCTTTGGAAAAGGAATTTTCGGAAGAAGATCAAGTCAGAAAATTTTTAAATTCTCTCACTCCAGAATGGGATCAAAAGACACTGGCAATTGAAGAGGCAAATGACATCAGTACTTTAAAGATAGAAGAATTGATTGGAAATCTAATGTCGTTTGAAGTTCAAATGATCGGGAGAAGAGAAAGCAAAGCATCTGAAAAGAAATCAATGGCATTCAATGCATTATTCGACGGATCAGACTCAAACAGTGATAATGATGAAGAGATAGCATTTATGACCAGGAATTTTCGGAAATTCCTGAAGTACAGAAAATTGAATAGTTCCAAGAGAAACAACTTTAAGAATTCCGGTAATCAGACTACAGTACCAAACTTTATCAAATGCTTCAATTATGACGAACCAGGTCATATCAAAAGAGACTGTCCGCATCCAGATAAGCAAAACTCTCCTACAAACAATAATTCTACAAAGAAACGGAAACGTGCATTCACTGCTACTCTAGATGACTCTAACTCATCCTCCAGCGACGATGAACAGAAGAAAGATAATTCAAATCTGTGTTTCACAGCAATTCTCGATTTAGTCGATACCAAAGACACAGACTCTGAAAAAGGTACATGTTTACAATACATTGGCTGAAATTGCATGCTTGAATTGATTGATTGATTTTGAATTGATATGTTGTTTGAATTTTAAAATTTATTTTCTATTTATTTTTATTTTTATTTTTATTTTATTATTATTTTTATTATTTTTGACACATTATGAAATATATTATAAGTACAATAATATTTCAGAAATATAGACATTAATAATAATATTTATATATATGTATATTAGATAACTTAGGAAAAATCATGTCATGAAAATTCAAAGCCACATGTCGACATGGCCCCTACCATGATGTCACTACCTAAATTTGAATTTCAAATTTTGAATTCAAATGTTTGAATTTTTCCTCCACCTTTTCACTTCATTTATTTCTCTGAAAAGATAACTTTTGACCAGAGAATATGTCCTTTGAAAGTCTATTTATTCACTATCTTTTATCATATCTTTTCACTTTCATTTTCAAATTCAAACTCTCTCTTCATATCTTCAAGCTCTCTATTCTCTACTTTAATGGCTTCTTCAAGCAACCCCTCAACCATGAGAATTTCCAGAAAAATCAAAGAGCAATTATTCAATGATCCGGAGGCAATTAAAGCATACATCAATTATGCTAATTATGCCAAAGTCCATCCCGGAAAATTTGCTATTTTTCAAGATTTTTCTTCTTATGAAATTGATTCTCTTTTTTCAAACAATGGTGTTTTAAGTCTTATTGACTCTTCTCAAAATGATTTTGTTTGCTATCCTAACCTTATCAAAATCTTCTATGCTAATTTAAACCGTGGTTTTTATATTGGAAATGAGAATGAAATTTGGAGTAGTGTCAAAGGCACTCAAATTGTTTTGAATTGTGACATTTTGGGTACCATTCTCAATTGCAAAAGCACGGGAATGGATCTTTCTAGTTTTCAAATCGATGAACATGATTATGAGACATTTCATCATATTTTTGAAGGAGATGAAAACTTTGAATTTAAGAATCGAAACTTTCATCCTAAAGCAAGAATTGTCAATCTTCTTTTACAACATACTTTGACCCCAAGATCGGGAAATTTCAACAATCCTACTTCAAAAGTGTGTAAAGCACTCTTTGCTATTTTCGGAAATTATGATATCAATTGGGCGCAAGTTATTTTGGATGAACTTTGTCCTAAAAATTTTGAAATGGGAGAAAACACTTTATATCATGGAATTTACCTTACTCGGATTTTCAACTATTTTGGAGTAAATTTCAAAGGAGAAGAATTTATTTCAAGAAAAGTTTTTAATATCTCAAACATTTCTCTCTTGAAAATCCCATATGTTTTTCAACCTTATGAAACCCTTACCGAAAAGGAAGAGCGTTTGGCTCATGAGGAAATGGAAGAAAAGGAAGAGGAAGAAAGAGAAGAAGGGGATGAAATGGAAATTGAAGAAGAAGAAGAAGGTGAAACCTCCTTGGAAAGCATCGAATATCCTTCCAATCCATCCAACAAAACCCTTCTCAAAAACCAAAAGATAATTGTGGAGAATCAACGGATTTTAAAACGATCCGTTAGTAAGAAGTTGGATAATATTTCTTCGAAAATGAACAAGTTCTTTTCAAAAGTCAGCAAGAAACTTGGACTATCTTCATCATCTTCATCTTCTAACTAGTTTTATCTTTTAGTATCTTATTGTATTTGTCTTAGTTTGTTTTTTTCGAATGTTCGTGTAGTTCATTATGCTTAATCTTTGTATTATCGTAATGAAATGAAATTTCCTTTCTGTTATCTATCTTATCTTATTTCTAGAATAAATGTTAGTATATTATATAAATATATACATATACACAATTATTCACAAAATCAAAGTTGTCATAAATTTTCACTAACCCATGTCGACATCCCCTAGAAGACCATGTCGACATGTACTGGTCAGAAGTGATTATTGATTTTGAATTTGAAATTTGAATAACTACCAAATGTCTATTCATTTCAAACGAATTTCTACACCTATATATACCTTTTTCTTCCAGAAATCTTCACTGAAATTTATTTCTCATTATCTATATCATTCATTTCTTTCTCTAATTCAATTATGGCCAATCCTATTCATAATCTATTTGAAAATCTTGAAGAAACACTCAATTCATTCAAGAATATTCTCTCTTTTATTCTACGAAACTAGCGTCACTTAGAGTTGAGTCAAATGCAGATGATCAAGGAGCAAGAAAGGCACTTCGATGCAATACGATGGATGATCTCCTCTCCACACAAGGATGATAATGAAGCACATCCTCCTGTCTCTCTCACCAATGACAATGAGAATTGGGATGCAATTAAAGCAGACCCTATATTTGGAGAAGATGGATGGGTAGATGTTCCTCGTGACGTTTAATTTTCTTTCTTTGTTTGATTTGTTTGAATTAATTTGTTTGATTTAATTTGGTTTGAATTAATACTTTGTGTGGATTGATTTTATTTGGTTTGAAGTTTGGTGTGTGAAACATATATATATATACACTGAAATGAATATAGTCTTTAATTAAGTTATTATGCTCATAAGTATCATTATTTCTTAATCTATATATTATATATTCCGTTGTATAGTTTATCAATGCAGATACTGAAGTCCAAGAATAAGGGGGAGTAAGTTTTTGTTGATGACAAAGAAGGAGAAATATAAAATAGGGTAGTTAGGCATAGATTAAGGGGGAGTTGTTAGTTTTAGGGGGAGTTATTAGGATATAAGGAATATTTTATAAACAAAGGTTGTCATCATCAAAAAGGGGGAGATTGTTAGTCCCTGAGGAGTTGGTTTTGATGACAACAACCTTAGAATAGATTATAAAATATAAATACTAACATTACAAGTTTAGATATATATGTATATGCAGGATCTAACCTTGCAGGTATCAAGAATGAAAACTGTACAGTATAGAGATTCAAGATATAAAGATAGAAGACTCATGAGTATCAAGATTATCAAGAGTTCAAGATTTCAAGGTTAAGTTTGTTTTATTAGGAATATTATTAAAAATCATAGAAAGGCACTGACATCTTAAAATCTATTTTATTCGTGGAATGGAATCCACTTCGAGCCCGTTAAAGGGATGGAACCCTAAGTAGGATGGAACCTACGAAAATCTAGTGGGACATTGTTTTGTATCCACTAATTTTAATTCAAATGATTTTACAAAATTATCTTGTTTTCAAAATGATTTCAAAACTTTCCTTTTAAAAGATTCAAAACTCTCTATCCTGATTTTAAATAATTTTAGCCTCAAAAACATCTTTAATTTCAAAGTCAAATTACTCCTGATTTTAAACTATCTTCAAATAATATATTTAATTTTTAAATATTTATACTTATATTTAAATATAAAATTATAGTTAAATTATGTATATATTGTTCTTTATATTTACTTATGAATTTCAACTAAAGTCAAGTATATTTATAAAGTTTAAAATAGTTTTTATATAAGATAAATGTTATTTTCAAAGAAATTCAAAACATCTAAAAAGGCTGTGGGATGTCGACATGCCTATAGGTACCATGTCGACATGGTGTCAGTTTGATTCAAAATTCAAAATTCAAAAGAAGTGTCTATTCGCCATAACTCTTCATGAATGGTCATGACTGTTGTTCTTCTATAAATAGGGGTCAGTTTCAATGAATTTTTAATCACTTTTCTCTGTTTTAACTTCTCTTCTTCTTCTCCACTTTCTTATTTACAAATTACACCATTACTCTGCCGAAATCAATATCGAATCTAACTAGATAATTTCTGGTTTTGATTCTCTCCACTATCTCTACAAGATTCAAGTGCTAATCTGAGTTATAGACTTTTTGTAATCAATCGAGCGAGAGAAGGTGTGATTGTAGCCCTGGAATCAATTGGGTGAACTTGTTGTCCCGGAAATCAAGTATCTCTACCCAGAGGATTGTTATTCTGGAGGGTGTACCTCGTAGCCTTGAAACCGAGGGTTGTAATTGTTGAATTGAGTTTGAAAGGAAATCCGTACTTAGTTGTGCGAGACTGGATGTAGGGTAACTCCAAACCAGTATAAAATCCGGTGTGTTCTTTCCTTTACTGCTTTTACTTTATATTTACATTTGTGTTTGATTCTGTGTTCATATCTATGTATGATTAGTGTATACATTGTTAACAAATTAAGATAAACTCAAAAAGATTAACAAATTTCTTAAAACACTATTCACCCCTCCTCTAATGTTAATTCTAGCCTTAAGATCCTTAATCCGCATTTCTCACATTTTAAACAAAATAAAGAAAATAAATTTTCGGTAAATACATTTTAAAACTGAAACAAATTAAAATAAAATGAAGATAAATAATTAAAATTAAAGAAAATAGAAAAAGAATTAAAGAAATTGCTTAAAAATTGGAAACTGGACATGAAAATTACAAGTAAATATTACTAGCCTTATAAAATTTCTATTTCACTTTAAAACAAATAAAAGATCAAATAAATAAATAAATGAGGAAAAAAATAAAGTGGGAATGAGAATAAAATAAGATCTTTAGAAAAATTGAAAAATAAATAAAGAATTACTTTAATTAATTGAATCTGGAAATTAGAAATTGTAAATAAAATACAACAGACACTAGAAAATGTCAATTACACTTTTAAAAATGTTTTAAAACCAAAATATATACATAACATGTTATTTTACCCATATAAATATAAATTAGAACATTACATGACCAAATAAATATTATTTATATAATTTAAAATAAACAATTTTGTTAAATACAACAAATTACACACAATATTCAAAAGGGCATAACTTTCACATTATAAATCAGATTTCAACGAAACAAAAAGCAGTATTCTTGAAACTTTATTTACTTTCATAAAATAAAGATAAATTAAAAATTTCAACAATTTTAAATTTTAAATTAAAAGTCTAAGTTTGACCAAATTGAGCAAAATTAACATTTCTGGAAAATATCTTATTTATTCATGTTTGAAATTATAGTTCACATTCAAATCACAATTTATATTTAAAATAACAAAATTTATCCATTTTAAATAAATAAAATAAAGTTTTTAAATCATAAATTCAAATAAAAATAATTACAAAATATAGGGTTGTTACACATGGCCTCCTTCTTCCCAGGCAACAAGACTCCAACCTATCTCGCACCCAGACCCAGTGCTGTGTAATTGCACTTCCGCAACCGAGCCTACTCTTATCTCCTCACCCATGCACAACTCGCTGAAGTTTTTCCTCCCCTCCTCTTCCATTGTTTCTCCATACTTTTCCTTTCTAGCTACAGACCGAGCCACCACTGTTTAGCATGGCTCTGACCCGGTTTGCTCGAAACTCGGCAACCCTTCTCCTCTCTGCCACATGATATATGAGGTATTGTATATATATATATATATATGGATACTATATATCTTATGTTAGTTTATATTCAGGAAAATATATTATAGTATACAGTATATTATATATATTAGTATATTTCGCATATGATTTGTTCTGTATATATAAGTTATAAGCTATTTTGTATATATATTTTCGGGTTATATTATATATGATAGTTTATTACATATGTGATATACTTTAGTTAGTGTATATTATAGAGTAAGTCGGCATATATATATATATGCGTTAAGTAAGTTTTATGTTTGCAACAGTTTGTGTATATACAGTTTAACTCATATCAAGCTATTTTATAAAGTAAGAATGTTATCTTACATATATAGATCTGTTATATATATAGATGTTAGCCGCATATTTTATTTCTGTATGCATTTGTGTTGATTAGTATATATATAATATTCTGGTTCCTTTTGTTTTATTTTATATATGTATAAGTTTAAATATATGTCTACATGTTTTAGTTTATTTATCACAGCTTATATATATGTATATGTATATCTTAGTTATATGTATGTACTTTATCTTATTATAAAATGTATATATATTTAAGAAGTTTGTTCTGGTTATGCATACATAAGTTTGTTTTGCACGCAGTATATGTAAGCTTTATTTTATACAATGATGTAAGCTAAGTATTAAATATAAGGTTGTTATGCTGTTGTATTCATATATATAGTTTTATACAAGATGTTATGATATGTTGTTTGTTTTGTATACATAGGTATACGTAAGTCTGCATGTTGTCTCTGATTTAATATACATATGGTTGGTCTAAATGCAGCCTACATTATATTTATATACCTGTTTATATATTAATATTTATAAGTTGTTTGTTATATAACATATATAGATGTTTATGTATATACAGGTGTTGTTGGTTGGCTGTGATTAATTTAGTATATATATACAGATTTTAAATTTTTGTCTACAATGATTTTATGATCTGTTGGGTTATATTAGTACTTGCATATATATATATATATATATATATATTTTCAAATGGACAAGCATGATATATGCAAGTAATTTGCATTTTTGTTATATATATATATATGTATGTATGTATTCATTTAAAATTTTATTATGTAGATATGTTTGTTTATTTTAGGTGTTTAATTTAAACCAATGATTTTTTCATATATATTTAAATTTAAATGTGTTTGAATGTAGGATATGATTTATATACATATAGTTATATACAGTCATATATACAAGTTCACTTCTATCAAATTATCTTCATCAATCCGGTTTTGATCTGATTAGTCTATTCCATATTTATCAGCTTCGTTCGTTTGATTCGTGCCAATCTTGCTTCTTTTTGGGAATTCGTGCTTGGGTTTTAACCAATCTCATTGTCGAATCTATCTAGCCTCGAAAGGTGAGCAATCACTCACGATTAACGTTCTTATATTTATTAAATTTGATTTCAATTGAAATGACAATTGAAATATGCTGCTGTTAGTTATTTACATTGTTATATATGCCATTATTTGTATCTGTCCACCATGTGACATCTGACACCATTATCTGTTATTTATATTGATGATATATGCATGTTATATTATTATCATATCTGTTATCACTATGCAAGTTCCCTGTTAGTATAGAATTCACTATGGGTTGAAATGATACATACCCGAACGATCTTGTAGAATAGGAAAAAATCGTTATGGGTTGAAATGATAAACCCAAGCGATTTTCAATTAATTGAATTTGGGATTGCGGGTTGAAAAGATATATACCCGTATATATTCAAATTGCGGATTGAAATGATAAATATCCGTATCACTTGACCATAGGGTAGAAAATCATATACATACACCGTTGGTCTATATATAAATATTTTGAACATGATTTCTACGGTTTTGAAAAGAAATATATGGTTTTGATAAATATTGATTTTTAAGATTTATTAAAGTTGATTTAATAAAGTTGATATATAATATGTTTAAGTATTTATTTAAAATTTATATTTTCGAATATAGTGTTTGTAATGATTCGGGTTGTAAAGATAAATTTGAAATTGATTTGAAATTATATTTATTTAAGAATTATACTTAAATAAGTTTGATTTGAAATTTTAAAGAAGTGTTTTACAACTTGAAATTTGATTAAAGGTGACTTAAATGGATATTTCAAACTTATATAAATTTAAATGGGATATTTTGTAAATTGAATTTGTATTCAAATGATATTGACATAATCAAGTAAATATTTCAAAACTAAATAATAGAAAAGTGAATTGATATATATATATATATATAAAATTATCGAATTTAGTTTTGAAATGTGGAATATTTGAAGCTTTGAAATATTTTGAAATTGAAATGGTTTATTGTGGTTCAAATCGGTATTTGAAATCGATATAACTTGGAAATGTTTAATTGAAATGGGAATTTAAATTGATGATTTAGATTTGATTAAATTTGAATTTGGAATTCGAATTGATTTGAATCGATTTGTGAAAGTCGAGGAAACTATTTTATTTTATAAAGTAATTTTAAGTTATATTTAAAACTATGGATATTTTACTTTATAAATTATTTTAATATAAACTATTTAAATATAAATCATTTTTAATATAAATTATTTTATTATAAACTATTTTAACTTATAACTATTTATATAAACTATTTTATTTATAAACTATCTTAACTTATAACTATTTATATAAACTATTTATTTATAAACTATTTTATTATATATACTAATTTTTATCTAAACTGTTTAAGAGGAAAGTGTTATGATTTCCAAAATGCTACAATTACAAAATGTTGTGGTTTCCAAAATATTATACATTTAAGTGTTTTGATTTCGAAAGAGTTATAACTTTGGAAAGTGATATGATTTTTGGAAATGGATATATTTGAAATGGAAATGATATCGTATTGATTTGGGTTTTGAAATGAAAATGATATTTTGGTTTGAAGTATAAACTATTTTGAAATGACCGCGGTGTTATAATAATGTTTGGTTGTTAAAGAGACCGGGATCAGATATGGGCATACTCTCTGTCGATACCGAAAACCACTTTAACAACTGTGTACGCGGTGGAGATTCCAGAATGAAGTAGGATGGTGGCGACAATCCTAAAGGTATATACGTGGACCCAACTCCCGTGAGTTGGCATAAGGTGGCTAAAACAAGAGCGGTTCTCGGGCCAATGAGGTAGCACCTCTGATCGAACACATTTCTTCGATACCATTCTATTACTTTGTGATTGATTTGGTGGCCACCCTTCGATTTTGATTGGGAGTGTGTTCCGAGGTAGGCGGTAGTGGCTGCTATGCGTTTCCATCAGCCCGGATGCGTAATTGGTATATCTACCCTGGCATTGCCTCGTTGTGCCATGTCACCTACCATATCGAGCTTTACTACGAGTTTGGATTTCTCCCGTAGCCTATGGAGTATTGAGGGTAGCCCCCGATCTGGGAGTATGCTAATACTGGATAGACTACTGGGACTATTACGTGTTAAGGGGAATATTGGGTCACTCCTTAATGCTATTTTAAAGTAAGTTTATTTTATTATAGACATTATTATAATAGCAAATATTACTACATAGTAGATAGTTTAACGGATCCATAGAGGATGGTTATCCCAAACATCCTTTGAGTTACTTGTATTTCAGTTGATATTTCACTTGAGTTGGATTTATTGATATAAGAATGTTAATCCTGACTCGAGTGTTTTGTGTTTTGCTTTACGCTCGGGTTAGACTGAGTGATACAGTATTCGAGACTCACCTTGGGAGTTGGAGCTTCTCTTGGAGATCCAACTATCTATCCTGCTTTTAGTTGTTTAGTTGATTCCAGTGATGTATTCAGATCTTGTATTTGATTATTGTATTGAGACATCTATGTACTCGTGACTTCTGTTGTATCTTGTTTAACTCTGTTATATATATATATAGTAGCTTCATGAACTACTATTCTTTTGTTTCCGCTGCATTATTGTTATATTACTCTGTGTCTGTGATCTGTGATTATTTATTTATTTACTATATATGCTTAGTTTTGCCAAATTTAAATTAACAATCTGATATTTTGAGCAATTCAAATCCGACATGTATGGATGCGAATGCTTGAAAATTTCAGGTCGTTACATGTGGTATCAGAGCTCTGGTTTTAGGCAAAACTCAGCATATAGAGTAAAATTCAATTACAGAATCACTTTCGTTCGAGCTTGAATTCCTTCTTCTTTGACTCGGTTTCCTTTGAATTTTGGAACGTTCACTTCGGTTCCAAAGTCCACTCTTGTCTCCCCTATTCGTGTCTTCTTGATTCTGGAGTATCCCATAACTCCACTTCGAATAATCTCTATAATAAATCGGCAGTCTCGCCAATCTCTGAATGATTTGTAAAGGGGTGAAACTCCTTTACAACAGGCATTGATTCACCGGAGATTTCTGTATCCTCGGTTTAGATGCTGCTATCTTTTGTTTTACCCGAATTCTATCTCTTGTGATCTGATGTCGATTTGATTCAGAATTTCGCATCGATCGTATTCTTGAAGTCACGGTTGACCCGGTTAAGGTTACCCGCGATTTATATAAATTTATCCATCTTCCAATTTGAAATTCAATCATCTTATCTCCCTATCGAGTCTATCTTTTAGTTGAATTCTATTTGATTAGAGTTCCTCTACTTTGAATCCCATCTTTGCTTTGAAATCCATTCTTGAATTATCGAGTAAGGGAGTGTATTTGTAATTAACAAACAAATGTTTTACATATTGTGTTGTTTGAGTTGTTGATGATGATTTGGATTTTCGATCGATTCGTCTGATCAACGCTATCGATAGGAATTCCAAAATACTTGAACAGAGCAAACTGACACAATATTATTTTAAAATTTGGTAAATGAAATGAATTTTGTATGATTTTATTATAAAATATAAGTAAAATTTTTCTGGAATTTAATAAGTTAATTGAATTAGTTGTTTGAATGATAATATTTGATTATCATTTATTGTTCTAAATGAATTTACAAACATAGTTTATAAATTGATTTGGAATGAATCTAAATCAGGAATTTGAGAATTTAATTTCCGGAGAATTCAAACTTTGTTTTAAGTTTTAAAGTGCATATTATTTAAAGTATTTTCAAATAGAAATCGTCTCAAAGAATTTTAAATGTTCAAATCTGTGCTCTCCTCTTTTGTCGCTGGAAAATAATTTCGGTGATGACGGCCGCATCATCGACATTCATTTTCGAGTTTCGAAGTGGAGAGACCATTCAGTAGCTTTGCTACACTTTTGTTTTAGAAATTAATTTGATTTAAATTTCTTAAGTATGATTTGATTTATATATATAGGTATATTATTTTAAATTTAATTTGATTTGACATATATAATGTGTATATATATATTTATCTCCAAAATTCTTAAAGTTAATCGGAGATTTAAATTCTTAAATTTATGATTTAAAGATGATTCCAATTATAAACTGAAGTCAAAATTTTTGGATAATATTTAAACTTGGATAATTGAATTGGAAAATTTTATTTGTATAATACTCAATTTCATTCTAATACAACTTACCTAAATCATTCAAAAGTTGAATATGTAATTGGATAATATACAATATAAAATGACTTTTATAAATAGAATTTGAGTGGTTTTAATAAAGGTTATACATTTAAATTTTAGTTATAAATATTAATTGAAATAAATAGAATAATAAGTTAATTGAATAATAGATGAGACAAATAAATTTATTTTGAAGGAATTAATAAATTGAAATTAGATCAACGTATGGAAATACCTTGAATTTAAAATCAATTATTGAATATAAATTAATTTAAATTGAAATTTATATGGTTTAAATTAATTTATATGGTTTAAATATAGGTGATAAGATATATTAAGTGGAACAAATTTAATAATAGTTTGGAATAAAAGAATTAAATTTGTTGAATAAAATATGAGTATATTAAATGATTATAAAAATTGATTGATTTAGAAATTGTTAATTGTGGATGACTAGACAATAAGATAATGAATTTAGAAATAGATGGAATCATTTAACTTAAGTGAAGTCAAATGGAATAAACCAAAATGTTGAATATTAATTAGTTTGATTTGAAATTTATATGGTTTTAAATTTATTGTTTATTTTGAATTTCAAATCTATTCATTCTTTCTGGTTGTTTCTATTCTCCTACCTCCTTCCTTTTCGGGGACGAAAAGTTTTGAGTGGGGGAGAGTGTAACGACCCGTAAATTTTAGATAATTTTATTTGTTTATTTATATATTTAATTGAAATTTTGTGAAACTTTAAACAATAAAATTTTGAAATTTAAATTTGATATTTGAAATGCGTCTGCAACTGGTAAATTTTTATCAGATAATTTGGAAGTTTATTTTCTTGTGTAATTCTATTTCAGTTTAGATCAGTTAAATTTGATGATAACAAAATATTTTCCAAACCTGAATATTTTTCTATAGAAAATTTGTAAATCATCTTCTGAGTGAGATGTCATATTTCGTTTCTCCAAATTTGGACTTCTATTGCTCCGTTCATCTTATTTCTGACATTTTTGCAGCATTTCGGTACCGATATCGATTTTTGATAGGATGATCGTACAACTGATATCTGTATACCGTTTTGATCGTCTCGTCGTGCTAATCTCTGGGATGTATTCAATTCTGTGTTTTGAAGTCCGGTACGTGGCGGAAACCAAGAAACGGTAAATCGTATCGGTACCCGTTTTGAGTCCTTTCATTTCTGAGTCCCTTCGTTCCCTTCATCTATTCGTTTTCCAACGTGCAAGCTGTCAGTCATCAATAATTTTCAGCTGTTGGCTTTTGCAATTCCTATTGTTTTCAATAGTTTTAAGCGGTTCAATATTTTTTTTAACTCGTTCATTTACTTTGCGTCCATCCCTTCTCTCTCTGCTTTATTTTAGTTTTGAGAAAATAGTGACAGCCATTCTTCCTTCCTTCAACATCAAACCCGATCTACTTCAAACTCCCCTCTTTTCTCGGCATGGCCTCCTACTTCCCAGGCAACAAGAATCCAACCTATCTCGCACCCAGACCCAGTACTGCGTGATTGCACTTCCGCAACCGAGCCTCCTCTTATCTCCTCACCCACGCACAGCTCGCTGAAGTTTTTCCTCCCCTCCTCTTCCATTTTTTCTCCGTACTTTTCCTTTCTAGCTACACACCGAGCCACCACTGTTTAGCACGGCTCTGACCCGCTTTCCTCGAAACTCGGCAACCCTTCTCCTCTCTGCCACAGGATATATGAGGTATTGTGTATATATATATATGGATACTATATATCTTATGTTAGTTTGTATTTCAGGAAAATATATTTTAGTATACAGTATATTATATATTAGTATATTTTGCATATGATTTGTTCTGTATATATAAGTTATAAGTTATTTTGTATATATATTTTCGGGTTATATTATATATGATAGTTTATTACATATGTGATATACTTTAGTTAGTGTATATTATAGAGCAAGTCGGCATATATATATATATATATAGATATATATATATATATATGCGTTAAGTAAGTTTTATGTTTGCAACAGTTTGTGTATATACAGTTTAACTCATATCAAGCTATTTTATAAAGTAAGAATGTTATCTTACATATATAGATCTGTTATATATATAGATGTTAGCCGCATATTTTATTTCTGTATGCATTTGTGTTGATTAGTATATATATAATATTCTGGTTCCTTTTGTTTTATTTTATATATGTATAAGTTTAAATATATGTCTGCATGTTTTAGTTTATTTGTCACAGCTTATATATATGTATATGTATATCTTAGTTAAATGTATGTACTTTATCTTATTATAAAATGTATGTATATTTAAGAAGTTTGTTCTGGTTATGCATACATAAGTTTGTTTTACACGCAGTATATGTAAGCTTTATTTTATACAATGATGTAAGCTAAGTATTAAATATAAGGTTGTTATGCTGTTGTATTCATATATATAGTTTTATACAAGATGTTATGATATGTTGTTTGTTTTGTATACATAGATATACGTAAGTCTGCATGTTGTCTCTGATTTAATATACATATGGTTGGTCTAAATGCAGCCTACATTATATTTATATACCTGTTTATATATTAATATTTATAAGTTGTTTGTTATATAACATATATAGATGTTTATGTATATATAGGTGTTGTTGGTTGGCTGTGATTAATTTAGTATATATATGCAGATTTTAAATTTTTGTCTACAATGATTTTATGATCTGTTGGGTTATATTAGTACTTGCATATATATATATATATATATATATATATTCAGATGGACAAGCATGATATATGTAAGTAATTTGCATTTTATATATATATATATGTATGTATATGTATTCATTTAAAATTTTATTATGTAGATATGTTTGTTTATTTTAGGTGTTTAATTTAAACCAATGATTTTTTCATATATATTTAAATTTAAATGTGTTTGAATGTAGGAAATGATTTTTATACATATAGTTATATACAGCCATATATACAAGTTCACTTCTATCAAATTATCTTCATCAATCCGGTTTTGATCTGATTAGTCTATTCCATATTTATCAGCTTCGTTCGTCTGATTCATGCCAATCTTGCTTTTTTTTGGGAATTCGTGCTTGGGTTTTAACCAATCTCATTGTCGAATCTATCTAGCCTCGAAAGGTGAGCAATCACTCACGATTAAGGTTCTTATATTTATTAAATTTGATTTCAATTGAAACGACAATTGAAATATGCCGCTGTTAGTTATTTACATTGTTATATATGCCATTATCTGTATCTGTCCACCATATGACATCTGACACCATTATCTGTTATTTATATTGATGATATATGCCTATTATATTATTATCATATCTGTTATCACTATGCAAGTTCCCTGTTAGTATAGAATTCACTATGGGGTGAAATGATACATACCCGAACGATCTTGTAGAATAGGAAAAAATCGTTATGGGTTGAAATGATAAACCCAAGCGATTTTCAATTAATTGAATTTGGGATTGCGGGTTGAAAAGATATATACCCGTATATATTTAAATTGCGGATTGAAATGATAAATATCCGTATCACTTGACCATAGGGTAGAAAATCATATACAAACACCGTTGGTCTATATATAAATATTTAGAAAATGATTTCTACAGTTTTGAAAAGAAATATATGGTTTTGATAAATATTGATTTTTAAGATTTATTAAAGTTGATTTAATAAAGTTGATATATAATATGTTTAGGTATTTATTTAAAATTTATATTTTCGAATATAGAGTTTGTAATGATTCGGGTTGTAAAGATAAATTTGGAATTGATTTGAAATTATATTTATTTAAGAATTATACTTAAATAAGTTTGATTTGAAATTTATTGAATTTGAAATTTTAAAGAAGTGTTTTACAACTTGAAATTTGATTAAAGGTGACTTAAATGGATATTTCAAACTTATATAAATTTAAATGAGATATTTTGTAAATTGAAGTTGTATTCAAATGATATTGAAATAATCAAGTAAATATTTCAAAACTAAATAATAGAAAAGTGAATTGATATATATATATATAAAATTATCGAATTTAGTTTTGAAATGTGGAATATTTGAAGCTTTGAAATATTTTGAAATTGAAATCGTTTATTGTGGTTCAAATCAGTATTTGAAATCGATATAACTTGGAAATGTTTAATTGAAATGGGAATTGAAATTAATGATTTAGATTTGATTAAATTTGAATTTGGAATTCGAATTGATTTGAATCGATTTGTGAAAGTCGAGGAAACTATTTTATTTTATAAAGTAATTTTAAGTTATATTTAAAACTATGGATATTTTACTTTATAAATTATTTTAATATAAACTATTTTAATATAAATCATTTTTAATATAAATTATTTTATTATAAACTATTTTAAATTATAACTATTTATATAAACTATTTTATTTATAAACTATCTTAACTTATAACTATTTATATAAACTATTTATTTATAAACTATTTTATTATATATACTAATTTTAATATCTAAACTGTTTAAGAGGAAAGTGTTATGATTTCCAAAATGCTACAATTACAAAATGTTGTGGTTTCCAAAATATTATACATTTAAGTGTTTTGATTTCGAAAGAGTTATAACTTTGGAAAGTGATATGATTTTTGGAAATGGATATATTTGAAATGGAAATGATATCGTATTGATTTGGGTTTTGAAATGAAAATGATATTTTGGTTTGAAGTATAAACTATTTTGAAATGACCGCGGTGTTATAATAACGTTTGGTTGTTAAAGAGACCGGGATCGGATATGGGCATACTCTCTGTCGATACCGAAAACCACTTTAACAACTGTGTACGCGGTGGATATTCCAGAATGAAGTAGGATGGTGGCGACGATCCTAAAGGTATATACGTGGACCCAACTCCCGTGAGTTGGCATAAGGTGGCTAAAACAGGAGCGGTTCTCGGGCCAATGAGGTAGCACCTCTGATCGGACGCATTTCTTCGATACCATTCTATTACTTTGTGATTGATTTGGTGGCCACCCTTCAATTTTGATTGGGAGTGTGTTCCGAGGTGGGCGGTAGTGGCTGCTATGCGTTTCCACCAGCCCGGATGCGTAATTGGTATATCTACCCTGGCATTGCCTCGTTGTGCCGTGTCACCTACCATATCGAGCTTTACTACGAGTTTGGATTTCTCCCGTAGCCTATGGAGTATTGAGGGTAGCCCCCGATATGGGAGTATGCTAATACTGGATAGACTACTTGGACTATTACGTGTTAAGGGGAATATTGGGTCACTCCTTAATGCTATTTTAAAGTAAGTTTATTTTATTATAGACATTATTATAATAGCGAATATTACTACATAGTAGATAGTTTAACGGATCCTTAGAGGATGGTTTTGCCAAACATCCTTTGAGTTACTTGTATTTCAGTTGATATTTCACTTGAGTTGGATTTATTGATATAAGAATGTTAATCCTAACTCGAGTGTTTTGTGTTTTGCTTTATGCTCGGGTCAGACTGAGGGATACAGTATTCGAAACTCACTTTTGGAGTTGGAGCTTCTCTTGGAGATCCAGCTATCTATCCTGCTTTTAGTTGTTCAGTTGATTCCAGTGATGTATTCAGATCTTGTATTTGATTATTGTATTGAGACATCTATGTACTCGTGACTTCTGTTGTATCTTGTTTAACTCTGTTATATATATATAGTAGCTTCATGAACTACTATTCTTTTGTTTCCGCTGCATTATTGTTATATTACTCTATGTCTGTGATCTGTGATTATTTATTTATTTACTATATATGCTGAGTTTTGCCAAATTTAAATTAACAATCTGATATTTTGAGCAATTCAAATCCGACATGTATGGATGCGAATGGTTGAAAATTTCAGGTCGTTACAAGAAAGTAAGCTATCTATGGGTTTACATCAAATTTTTGTGTTCATTGTTTGTTATTATGTTATTGATTTATAAGTTAGACACTGAATTTTAAGTCATACTAAGTAACACTAGCTCATTGGTCTATATCTTACTTAATAAGTATTGCATAAAAAGAAGACCTTTAAAGCTAAAAATAGATATATAATATTAGATCAGAGTAGATGCATAATGTAAGAAGACTTAGAATTTATACTATAATATTAAAGACGAGTCCATATTTCTTTTCTCTCCTTTCTCCACTGAACTTCTTCTTTTCTTTCGACAGGTAGCTATTTCTATGATTTTCCATTATTTATGTTAAGGTGTGAAAATAGTTAAAAATAGTAGAGAAATTATTTTATTTTCTCTACTTCTCCAATATTGGTTTTCCTCTCTTCTTTCTTATCAAATAGCACCATTGTTCTTTTTCAGTTTTGTCTTCCTAACCATTCCTTCTTCACCACAAACTACAAAGAATCCAATGATCGCTGACGGTTCCTTCAGTTTCGATCTCGGTCAATCCATTTCGCAATTACTGATAATCTCATGTTCAATGTCCAGACAAAGATCGCTAATATTAAGGTTAGATATAAGCCAAGTACGAGATTTCGCATAGAGAAACTAAAAGCACTAACACATGACTATTTAATACAAGCGAAGCATTCGTCCTCTTTGATATGTAAGGCTTTTGAAATTTTAAATGTTTTATAGTTTGTGTAAATAAAGTTTAGATCTGGAGGAGTTCGATGATGATATATAGTTATTTATGTATCTCCATTCCAAAAGTATGACTTTTTCAGGGAGATACATTTTCATTAGAGCAAGTGTAAGCTATTTTTATTTAAGTATATAATAAATGAAATGGTCAAAACGATAAAGCATTATATCTCTCGGCTATGCGAAGCGGGTACAATCTGAACCAATACCGCATCACAACAAATCAAGTGATACTAGACCGAACCGAAGCCCATTTACATATTATTCAAATACTGAATGTACAATGCTCTATATAAATACTCAGCATATATCACTTGTAAATTGTACAATTGAGATTAATAAAATCACACCTTTGCTTTTCTATCTTTTATCAAATTCTAACTTGGTATCAGAGCAAATCATCGCCTAACGGCAAAGTGCCTGGCCTGAAACTCCATCAGAGTTAGTATCATCACTTGGAAGTCAGGCTGCACCCCAGTTCTCATCAAATTGTAAATCATCACTTGAGAGACCGGTTTCAATCAAGAAAACCCACTGTTTCATCAAGAAACTCTATATTACCTCAAAGAAGACAAGTGCCTCGCCAAGAACTGGCCAGATCAGAGTCATCACTCCCGATCTGGTTGCACTGCCTCAATTTCACAATTAGAATCATTAAGAAAGAAGGTCTGAAAGGTTTTTCTTCTTTCTTTTTCATCTAATACAGTTTGCAATTGCACAGATCTCCAATATCCGCTTCAATGGCTGAGGGAAATGAAGATCAATCCTCAACATCACCACCCGCTCCAAGAAATACCACAAATTTGTCAAATAAAAGCAATGCAATAGTTTCAAACTGAAACAGCCATAAGAGGGTATGGTCTTGATGATTACATCAAAGGAACAACAGTTATACCAGCAAAGATGATAGAGAGCAGTGATGGGAGACTAACATGTAATAAATATTTCATAAATCATCAAAGACAATACAGTTTACTATCATCTTGGTTGCTGTCATCCATCAGTTCTAACCTCCTACCACAACTCATTGGATGTAAGACAGCTCATGACATATGGATAACAGTGGAGCAAATTTTCAGTTCACAATTAGCAGCAAAAATTATGTTCTATAAAAGACAGTTACAAAATTTAAAAAAAGACAGTATGTGTACGAGAGAGTATTTGACCAAGATCAAGACTCTATGTGATCTTCTTGATGCTGCTAGACATAAAGTCTCTGACACTGAGCAAATACTCACTATTCTAAATGGCTTAGATGAGGAATATGAGGCAGTGGTTGCAATAATATCATCAAGAGAAACAATACCAGACATGCAATATGTAAAGGCAACCCTCCTTGCTCATAAAGGAAGGATAGATCAAAAGAAATCAATTAATGTAGATCTAACAGTAAATCTTGCATCAAGAAACAACAACTATGGCAAAAGCAACAACAACCAAAATTATCAAAGGGGTGGCTCAAGTTCAAGAGGAAGAAATAACGGAGGCAGGTGGAATAATAGCAATAGATTAAGATGTCAAATCTATGAGAAATATGGACTTGCAGCAAATAAATGTTTTTTGAGGTTTGATGCATCATATGTACCCAACCAGCAATCAAATTCTCAAAGAAATCTTAATCAAAGTGCAAACATGGAAAATATGCAATCTGAAACAAAAGGAAAGCCGGACAGCAGCAGAAACTATCAAAATGATATTGCTAAACTAGAGGACATACAAGATGAGTCATGATATCCAGACTCAGAGGCAACAAATCATGTTACAAGCAATCTTGACACTTTAAACCTTGGAAACAAGGAATATAGAGGTAATAAATCCATATATATGGGCAATGGTGAGTCAATTAAGATCACTCATACAGGTTTTGGAAGCATAAAAGGAAACATGCAACTATATCTTAATAATCTATTGAGAGTACCACAAATCAAGAAAAATCTAATGAGTGTATCTCAATTTACCAATGATAACAATGTTTATTTTGAATTTCATCCTAAATATTGCATTGTTAAAGATAGATTTACTAATGATATTCTTTTGCAGGGTGAAATGTATAAGGGGCTCTACAAATTCAGTATAATTGATTGAAGAGTCTCTGGAAATAAGGGTTACAGTTGTTTCTATTCTAAGATTAATCAAAATAAAATGTGTAGTAATGACTTTGATATTTGGCATCACAAACTGGGGCACCCAAGTGCCAGTGTTGTAAAGAAAATTTAATGTGATAATAAAATTTCTTGTGAAAATATATCTTTGTCATATATATGTACATGTTGTCAAATGGGTAAAAGTCACAAATTGGCTTTTACTAACTCTGAAACTGAATACAATAAGCCTTTAGAATTGATAGCCACAGACCTATGGGGCCCTGCTCCTATTAATTCAGACTGTGGTTTCAATTATTATGTATCTTTTGTTGATGCTTATTCTAAGTACACATGGATATACTTTCTCAAAACAAAGTCATAGACTGCAAAAGTTGTAGTGCACTTCATAACACAAATTGAAAAACAAACAAATCATCAAGTCAAAGTTCTTCAATCAGATGGAGGAACAGAATATAAACCATTAAGTGAATACTTCAAGAAAAGAGGAATAGTGCACAGAATTACATGTCCACATACCTTTGAGCAAAATGGGTTGGTAGAGAGAAAACATCGACGCATAGTAGAGACTGGCCTTACACTATTAGCCCAGGCATCTCTACCTTTAAAGTTCTGGCCAGATGCTTTCAGTACTGCTGTGTATCTAATAAACAGACTGCCAACCAAAATACTGAAGAACAAGTGTCCAATTGAAAGATTATTCAACACAAAGCCTGACTATCACAGACTGAAAGCCTTTGGCTGTTTATGTTTCCCTTGGCTTAGACCATATAACCCATACAAGTTGAGCTTCAGATCATCTCCCTGCACATTCATTGGTTATGCTGAGAATCGGAAAGGATATAAATGTTTAAGTAGCAATGGAAAAGTTATAGTATCCAGACATGTCATATTCAATGAGCATCAGTATCCCTTCTCAAGTGCAGAAGTAAAAACATCCAATAAGGTTTATAACCCAAAAGTGTCTATACCATCAATACCCATATATCAAGATCAACTTACTGACAGAAGTATAGGAGAAGCTCTAAATAGCTCTAGTCCATAACACACCGTGTTTGATTCCAGACCAGGTTATGAACCACTAAGTCAAGCTGAATGCTCAGGAAATGATGACAGTGACTCTCATGGAACCCATCAAGATCTGGAAGAACAAAGTTCATTCAGACCTCAACAAGTTACAACAGAAGTTGTTCCCACACATAGCACTGCTCCTACAAAAACTCAACATCACATGATCACAAGAGCCAAAAGTGGCATATTCAAACCAAAGATATATGCAGCAGACATAGTGTCAGAAGAGCCAGAAACTTATGATCAGGCAATAAAGAACGAAAAATGGAAAGCAGCCATATAAGAGGAGTATAATGCATTGATGAAAAATAAGACATGGGAACTTGTCCCTATGCCTGAACATAAAAACATAGTAGAATGCAGATGGACATTCAAACTTAAAAGGAATCCTGATGGTACAGTTCAAAAACATAATGCAAGACTGGTGGAAAAAGGGTATACTCAACAACAAGGCTTTGACTTCACAGAAACTTTCTCACCAGTTATCAAGCCGACAACAATAAGAGTGGTTCTAACTATTGCACTACACAATAATTGGAAAATCAGGCAATTAGATGCAAACAATGCTTTTTTAAATGGGGAACTTCAAGAAGAAGTATACATGGAGCAGTCTTATGGATTCAAACAGACAAACAACATGTCAATGGTGTGCGAGCTAAAAAAGGCCATATATGGACTAAAGCAAGCTCCAAGAGTTTGGTTTGACAAACTCAAAACAACTCTGACCAAACTGAATTTTCATGAAACTAAATCTGACACATCTTTATTTACAAAGTAAAAAAATGATAATGTAACATATGTGCTAATTTATGTTGATGATTTCATTGTTACAGGAAGCAATGAAGAGGAAATCAACAAACTGATACAATACCTTGACAATCATTTTTCAATTAAAGATCCGGGAGATCTCAATTACTTCCTGGGAATAGATGTCAAATGAATCAACAATGCAAAGCTTCATCTATGTCAAAGGAAATACATTGTAGAAATTTTATCCAAAGCAAAAATGGACAAAGCTAATGCACTACCTACTCCTATGATTAGCAACTGCAACTTGTCAAAGCATCATGGTGAACCAATCATAAATGTAAAGCAATACAAAAGCATAGTAGGAGCAGTATGTTACAATAACAAGACCAGAAATATAATTCGGTGTAAATAAGGTGTGTCAGTTTATGCAGAGCCCACTGGATGAACACTGGAGGGCAGTGAAAATAATTTTAAGACATCTCAGAGGAACTATCAATCATGGGTTAATTCTTAAATCAAGTACTAATATCAGTATAATAGGATTTGCTGATGCAAATTGGGCAACGGATTTAGATGACAAAAAGTCTACTACTGGCTACTGCATATATCTTGGAGAAAATCTAGTATCATGGTGTTCTAAAAAGCAGTCAACTGTTTCAAGATCCTGTACCGAAGCAGAATTTAGAAGTGTGGCAAGCACAACTGCAGAAATCATGTGGATCGAGTCGTTGTTAAGTGAGCTAAAGGTCAAAACCACTAGAAAATCAACTATATGGTGTGATAATTTGAGTACCATCTCACTAACAACGAACCCAATCTTACATTCAAGGACAAGACACATGGAATTGGACTTATACTTTGTGCGTGAACAAGTGATAAAAGGAAAACTGAATGTTAATCATTTACCTGCTACTTACCAAAGAGCAGACGTGCTAACCAAGCCACTGTCAGCCAAGAATTTCAACAGATTTAGAGAAAATCTGAAAGTCGAAGACATCAATTACAATACTGAGAAGCTAAGAGCCACTGCAAGCAATCATTCATCGAGATCTGAAACCAAATTGGAAGTGACGAAGCAAAATACAACAAACCCTAACTCAAACTCAACAAGTGCTTCCGCTTGAGCTCATAAAACTCAAGCTGATACTTTATCTCTCAATCTAGCTAAGAATATCTTAACTAGATCGAAGATTTCACTTTGATTTTGTAAGATGAAGGAGGAATGAAACATTGTCGGCTGAAAAAGAAAGGAAATACAACCCTAGCCGTAATTGAGGGGTAGTAATAAGTGAAATGGTCAAAGGATAAAGCATTATATCTCTCAGCTATGCGAAGCGGGTACACTCTGAACCAATACCGCATCACAACAGATCAAGTGATACTAGACCGAACCGAAGCCCATTTACATATTATTCAAATACCGAATGTACAATGCTTTGTATCAATACTCAGCATATATCACTTGTAAACTGTACAATTGAGATTAATAAAATCACACTTTTGCTTTTCTATCTTTTATCAAATTATAACTGTATGAGTAAATTACATGTTTATTTCTAGTGCTTAGTTACAATAACCTACCACACCATTTAAATGACAAAATTCTTTAAAATCTGCTTTTACAGACAATTCATCTCCCTTCCATGCTTCAAAGGTTACGTTATTCCCACCAAATATTTATTTTCTTTTAGTTGATGTTTTGATTCTTAATTTATGTTTACATTTCCTAACCAGCTATAGTTAATGTTTTCTAGTATAAAACCATCCTCTTATTTCTTATATCCATTCCTTTTCATGGTTGGTATTTTTGTAATATAGATATTTCAAAAAATATAGTTTATTTTGAACTTTTCTTATTTCTCAGGATAGTTATTGTTGGATTAAGTAGAAAATGACTTATTGTATTTTTTGGGGTTATAAACTTTATGAGAACTTTAAACTGCATTTTGTGAATGAATGCAAGCATCCATGAATTCATATTTTAAGATTGGTAATTTTTGATAGCAGGTTGGGAGATATGGTTGTTGTATACCCAATGCTTTCGTAAATTTGTATTTATCTAACAAGTTTTGCAATGATTATATATGTATTCTAAACTATTTATGAACCTCAGTTCATAAAGGTGGTAACTATGTGACTTCCAAATGGTGGTAACAATCATTGTTTTTTGAAAGGGTAAAAAGGCCCAAGGCCCAAAAGTTTACAGGGTAAATACCCGAATCCAAAACAAATAAACTAAACAGCTCAAACCCTAGCCGACATTCATTCTCTTATCCCCTAAAACATACAAAGCCCTAAAAGCTTGAAAGAGAAACAAATCTACTTGAAAATAAAGAAGAACCAAGCTCAGGGGGGCTTCCATAAAGTGAATTTCTCTCTAAAATCACCATGCTCGTTACAATCACAAGTAGCAAGAGTTTCTTCGATTGAAATTTGAGCTTCAGAGGGGTTCAAGTGAATATACTTTCGAAGGTTGCTATTATATACTGCTAATCTTTGATTAGGATCCTCTGGAGGATTCCGATCCATGTAAAGGAGCTTCTTTTGAGCTTCGGTATTGAATAAAGGCAGCTCCTTCTGCATGTTAAAGCTGCTGTAACTGCTTTCGCCTATCTCCCATACAGATAATTGATAGATCTGGTTATTGATGTTACTTCTGTAATAATTCTCGTTGATTCTCTGATTATTGATAGCCAATTGCCAATATTTGTCCATGTGCAGACGATTGTCCACTAGATCATTAATACTGTGCGCACGATTCAATGCTAGCCTAAACAATTACACATATTTTATAAAATTTAAAATTAATTTTTGATATATGTATGTACACACACATATATAATCCATTTTATGTTAAATTGTTTTATGTGTTTAAGAAAAGAATAATATTATATATACATATACAAACACACACACGCACGCATATATATATATATATATATATATATATATATATATAAACAAAATTATTTTCGACAGCAAATTTATTTTATAATATTATTATATATTTAAGTTTAACGAAGATATTTTAATTAATAGCCTTATGATTCAAATTTGAATTTAAAATGTTTTACTAAGTCTTAACTAGATTTTAATTATAAAAATTGAACTTAAAATTTAAATACTTAGTCAAAATTTGATTAGATATTTATATTTATTTTATTTAAATAAATTCGAATTTTAATTAATCTTTTTAATATATCAAACATCAATTGAGACAATCATCCCATATATAAATTGCCAATGTATACGTTATAGATGCAAATCCCAACATCTATATACATAGACATTATCCATACACACATTATTATGTTGCACTTGCACAGTACATTACATATGTGTATTAAATATATACTCTTCAATTCTGTTAATTATTAATTTATTAAAACCCATTCATCGATTAAATCAAAAAATTAAATATAATATAATTTATTTAAACTAATACAACCCTTTAGACTTCATATCCTAATATGATCCAAAATAGGGTTATTTTTCTTGAAATCCATTTATTTCACCTACTTCCTAACGGCCATGTTCTTTCAATGGTATAAGAGCCCTAATGGTCTATATAGTCAAATAAGCAACTTTAGGGCCAACTAATAAAGCATACCTATCATTTGGTTGTCTAGAATAGTAGTGTCTAGACTTGGGTTGGATATCAAATATTCTCCCCTCCCTGACTACTAGTCCGGCACAAATGACAAAGTGAGTCCAAAAGGTTGGCGCAATTGTAAAGGCCTAAATTGGTTAGGCCTTGGGCTATTTTCTCAAAACTCAGTTTGAAATTTTAAATATATATTTCGAATTTAAATTTGAATTTAAAATATAAAATAAATTTTATAAGAGTTATAAAATATTTTTCAATTTTTTTGGAAAATTAGTTAACATTTTCAGAATTATTTAATAATTTAGTTAATTAGACTAGTTAAATGCTTGGTTAAAAGTTATTAATTAACTGAAACATATATATTGATATATGCATATATATATATATATATATCATCAATTATATAAATTAAAGATAAATATTTTTGGACTTATCAAATTTTTTAATTAAAAATTATTTTAATCAAATAAAAGAATTATTAAATATAAATTATTTAAATGTTAATTAATAAAACGCACGTATATGTATACATATACACACATACACATACATACATTGATATATGTATATGAATCTATAAATATTATAGTTAATACTCATACTAAATCATTTAGGATGAATAAAGTACAATTTTTGAATTTTGAAATAACTTAATTAATTTTTTAATTAAATTAATAAATTAAAATCAATTAAATACGATTAAAACAAGAATATACATATTATTATATAAGTTAATTAAACTACAAATAATATAAATTAATTGAATTAATATAATATGAATTTATAAAAGTTAAGTGGAACTGTAAGAAACCCAACTTAGGTTTAAGGAGCAAGTCCATGCATATTGTACATATATCATGATTAAAAATGTGTCCTATACTTGAATCACGAGGGTATTCTTGTTTGCAGTTGAAATTTTGGATAATTTATTGAATTTAATTTAATAAATTGAATTTTTGGATTTATTTTAACACAAAATGATTTGAATTGTGTTTTAAAATCCAAAATGTGTCTAAAAATTTACCTTGGAGAATTAAATAATATTTGCGAAATTTTGGAATTGTTTTGAGAAATAAAACTATTATTTTAAAATTACTTAAAGCTGAAAGGCGATATTTTGATATATGTATCTTATGATTCTTTCTTTGACTTAGGTCCGACTCTTACCATCTCGACTGCTATAACAACCCACCCTAGAACAGACCTAAATTTCAACCCAGAGAAGGCCCATCGAAACTTAGATCCACTCTAAGGTTGGCTGTTGGCTGTTGGTTGAAAAAGAAATAATAGTATAGAGCAATAACTATCTTTTAAGAACTCACAATGGATGGAATAAAATATAATATCAAATTGTACCCATTTATTTCAAAACCATTTGAAATGCCATAATACAAAACATCATAAATTATCGCATTAGATTTGTTACATCATTTGTTCAAATACATGGGTACAACATAAAATTATCAAAAAGATAACGATAACTACCGCAAGCTTGAGCCACTTCACCTTCAAACATCGTCACCATCATCACTCCGTCCTTAACCTGTGTTATGATGAGGAGGGAGTCAGAACAATAAATGTCTGGTGAATAAAAACCTCGAGTCTTATCATTTCAGTGCTTGGGTAGTATATTTCAAAATAAGAATATGTCTACGTACATAAAACCATTTAATACTTTTATAAGAAAAGGAGGTGGGTCCACAATCAGCCACTTAATATCTTCCATTCCCGAAGTAGGTTTCTAAATCCCATAACCCAAATCCACGTCATAAATATCTAACAATGAAAGAGATAATACCCAAGCCACTTAATACCTTTTATTGAAAAATAGGCAAACTCTGGCCATTTAAGACCTCAATTAAAGCAAACCCCATCATTTAATACCTATTCACCTGGCGGACCCCTAAATAGTAACTATCTAGCTGACATCATATGAAATCTCTTAAGCTACTCAATACTTCTTTATGGAAAGGCGGACCCTCAATCGGTTACTTAATACCTTATCCCGAAGCGGACCCCTATCGAGATACCACCTAACACGCCTAATGACTAACCCCTTGGCCATTTAATACTTCATTTAGGGAAAAGAGGCGGGCCCTCAAACAACCACTTAATATCTCAAGACCCCGAAGGTAGCCCCACGTATTATGACCCATACTCATAATGATGTTTACATTAGTCTGACTATTCGTAGGAACTGGTAGCCAAATTAGCTGGGCAGATTTACCCGACAAAATTTGGGACTAACCTCACGTCATCATAAATATTTATTATAAGAGATATCTCACATCAATAGGAAGTATACACAACTGCTGGTGGCCTCAAAGTGAAGGACAAACTTCTGTTGTACAACTCTACCGATCTCGCATCCCTATGACTTAGCCATAATTTAAATACTCTCCATATATATATAACATCTCATCTTTTCATAATTAAGGCCTTATAAGGAATCTTCTTTATTATGCCTTAAAATATCAGTTACCTTCCTAAAAATGGAAATTAATGACAGTTACTTCTAATTAACTATCCAATTATACACCATAATTATACGTTTATTATGCTATATATATATATATTCACGCTTAATCAATTCTGGCGTGCGATTTATACACCCTAAACTAGCGTTAAATGTTAATTTTTTTAACCATAATACTAATACAAGTCCTTTTCCTTTAAATTCCCAAAATTTCAATATCTATAACAAGGGATTAAATATTCATATCCAAAACTGCAATACATAGACTTGTAAAAATAGAAACCCAATTTATTACATCAATCTAATGGAATATCCTAAACAATATGAATTGCATTTCTAAGTTCATACTCTATTCAACACCTTTTTTACATAGAAATAAACGAAGGAATTTTTTGTGGAATAAGTGGTGTAAACTATAAATAAAATTCGTACTTTAAACCCTTATTTTTTTACTAAAAACTCACATTTGAATCGAAGAAGGAGGAGAAGTGGAATAGACTACGAAATTATCAAAAATTTCATAACAATATAAATTCCATCAAATTAATATAAATAATTGGGAATCTCAATCTAGAATTGACATTTCGAAATAAAAAGAAATTTGAGGGGATTTTATCTATTTTATTTTCGCAATCCCAAAATCTCAAAGGCATGTTCAAATTCATAGATATATACTAATCAATTACTGAAATAAAAACACTAAGGTTTCCACTCACAGATTATCCTTAGCTTCTCTTGTGTGGATTTGCAATGCCAAAGCAACTCTTTTTCAGATCTCCTTCTTTTGATATATATATACACAATGAAGGATATGTATATATATAATTTTGTTAGGTTCATAGAGGTTAGAGGAGAAGAAAATAGATTAAAAGCACAATTAGAAAAAAGTTAGAATTCTTACATGAATTTCTAATTGAATTTCTAAATCTAACTGAAGAGGGAAAATGGCAGAGGTTCGAGGTATTTCTCAAATATTTACGAATAAAAAATGAAGAGGATAAGGTCCTATTTATAGGAGTTGAAACGCACCAGAATCGTAGGATGAAACTAGGTCAAAAACGGATAAATCTGGAACGTTAAATAGCACAAAACCATAGCTGCCACCATCAGGTAGCGGTCGACCGCCTCCTATAGACCGGTCGAGTGCTAGGGGTCGACCGCTCCCCTTATATTTAGGAACATTTGATTTTTCCGTTGCACGATTAATTTTATAACCTAGTTAACTTTTTAATGTTCACCATTAATTAAACATTTACTTAACAACCCCAAGTAAACCTACAGTTAATTTTTGAAATTCAAACCCTAGATTTAAATACTCATTTGAATTTGAATTCAAACTAAATTAATTTAAATCTGAAAACTTCAAATGCTTATAATTTCTTCATTTGAGCTCCGTTTTTAGCATATTATGTACGAAAATTGATCATAATTTCACCATGAACACAACGGTATAAATTTCATGGTCAAATTCCAACTTTTATAAAATTTTCGTTTTTATCACTACCCTAATTAATTGAATTTCTCAATTTACTTATTCAATTAGGGATGATTTTATGGGGTGTTACAGTTGCTAAGCCTAAGGAAGTTAAAACGTCTATCTCCTCCTCAGCTATGACTACTAAAGCTACCCCTATTGCGGGTTCTATTGCTAATGCCCTTAGGGATATTGAGGATCGCAAAAGGAAGGAGGATTTTGGTGACTTGTTTGGTGCTTCGATTCCTCCTCTAGGTAAAAAGGCCAAACTTGGAGAAGATCAAATTTTTTCCACTATTGTCGAGGAACCGAGCGTAGCTATGGCCACAATTAACCAAAACTCCAGCTTTGTTAAATTAAGTTTGGCAGACTAGAATCTTCAAGGCTAAACAGAAGTTGCTCACACCTCGAGTCTTGTTATAGACATCATGAATCCCTTATCCCCAACTATTTTCCAACATTTGTACCAAGAGTTAAGCCTGACTTCTCCTCATGAAGCTCTGCCTTATGAAGCTTGGGCTCAATCCATCCTTTAATATTTTGATGATTTTTTTCACTCAGTCATCCAGTCCCCATCTATGGCTTCTCTCATACCACCACAGCCTTCTGGTTTTTCTAAGGACCATTTCCATATTCTCTTTTAACAGCCTTTTATGGTTTGTATCTTCATGTTTCCGGTTAATATAAATTTTGGCTTCATACATTTCTATTTATTATATATTTTAGGTAGCCAAGCACATGTTTTTTCCGCAATAACCTTCTCATGAATTTATCGATCAAACTCCAAAATTTAAAGAGTAGATACCATCGTAGATGGATAAAGTTAAGTCCCTTGAGGGCCAAATTCTTTAAGTCACCACAAAGAGGGATGAGGTTGCCATTGAAAAGAATAAACTTGCCTCCGCTTTAGATGAAGATAGAAAAATGAAACCGATGGCTAAAAAAAGAGTGAAATTACTAGAAAAGGAACTTGAGCAGGCCAAAATCGAAAATACGCAAATGGCTGCACAAGTTACAATCTTGAAGGATGGTTTGGAAAGCATGAAGGCTGCTTTTGTCTATATAAATAACATTATTAAGGATGCCAAAAGAATGTTTCTTTCTTTATAGACCAAGCCCTTCCTCAAATAAAGGAGCAGTATCCAAAGTTGGACTTCCCTTTACTACCAACACTAAAAGACAAGTTCAAGAGGAAGTTCGACCTTAAACTGAGGAGAGTTCCTGGGTCATTGCAAGACGAATTCCCAGAAGAGGAAGCCATCAATCCTCAGGAATCACTATCTTTTGACAATCCTCTGCCTCATGAAGACAGGGATGATGATAATAGAGAGGATGTTGATAAAGATGACAACGATGTCGATGAAGATGACGACACTGATGATAATGATTTTGGAAAGGAGACGGTAATGGAAACAAAGACTCTGAGGGACCAGGAAGTGGCGGTATGGTTTAGGTAACCATGACTTGGGCCCATTTGCTCATGATACAGATTTTCCCGATCTTCTCGAGCCTTATAATTTTCCTCAGGAAGACACCTCAGCAAAGGACGTTTAAGTTGCTAGCAAAGAATCAAGCAAGGAAAAAATTCAGGTTTCTACCTCACAAACTCCCACGATATAGGTATAAAGTTTATTATTTTTAAATGCTTATTATTATCTATTAGCCTTGGTTAATAAATCTACTATTTTAGCTAAGGAAAAGAAACAAATATCCCTTTGAAATTTTACATGAGAAGAGCAAGAAGAATGTGCTACGATTAAATAGAGAAATCGAGAAATTGATTGAAGACCACAACAGCCTATCTAAAAATCATTGGAGCCTTCTTATTTATGCCAAACGATTGAAAGATTTCAAAGAGAAACAAGTAGCTTTGCTCTTAAAAAGATCTCGGCTTCATCAAGAAAGGGTTTTAAAGGAGAACGTGGAGTTGACCATCCTTTTTTGGATGCTTATTGAAGGTAGGGACACTTCAGTGGAATTTCTCTATAAAATCTATACTAGGAATCTATTTACTTATTTTTCATTCCTAGCAAAGGAGAGTGGAGGTTTACTTAGGCGTCTTCATAGTAGGTATTTGATGATCATGGGACCGATCGTCATCCTGGGGAATGCTAGAGTCTTCCCAGGATCGCGACCATTCCACTTTCCCCCAACACCCTTCTTCTTGAGAAGGTCAAGTTCAACAAAGAGAATTCATTTTTGAATTTTGCAAAGAACCCATATTATATGAACCTAAGTGATTTTATTGTTGTATTATGTAATTCGTACAATCTTTATAAATTTTAGCATTTCTATTTTTGCGGCTTAGTCTGTTTTTCTTAAAATACACATGTTAAGGAACCATTGAGTACTTCTATTTTAAAAGAACTCTTAATTAAATTTGTCAAGTTAAAAAAGGATTTTAAGGAGAAAACATTAGTTCTCAGAACCTCTCGACTAGCAAAATACTACTTTCTTAGGGATCTTCGAGAAGTTTACACGCAACTCTCCCACCTATATTTTGACTTGTTAGGTGATGAAAAAGATAGTTTTCTTAAAGAGATTCGGTCTAACTATGCTAAACTTTTATACGGAGAAACTAGCCCTTTTACCCAGAGATGGGATTATCGCCAGTTTCTCCAAGTTCATACTCCTTACGATTTTAATGCTTCTATTGACTCTTCCCTATGTCCACGGGTTTACTCAAAAAAGCTCAGACTGTTATTTCCAACATTAAGGATAAAATGTATAAAACTTGAATTGTTATGTAACTTAAAACTTGTTAATATTTGTAATACTTTATTGTTGTTAATGAAAAAAATATGTTTTTCCATGTGTTGATTTTTCTTTTATTTATTCTTACTAGGAATGTCAACTAACGCTTGCATCTAGCAATCCTGACCTCTCTTCGTGTTTGGATAAATTTAAGGCTAGATTGATGTTAGACATTAGGAAGCGCTCTTCTCAAGATGCTTCAGTTATACCATTTCCGGACAACCCAGAAGCATGTAAATGGCATAACAAATATTATAAGTTGAGGTCAACATTAAGTATGAATGAGATGACCTCAAGTTTAGAGGAGAAAATCAAAGAGAAAGACAAAGAGATCAAAGAGCTAAACAAAAGCATATATGCAGTTAGTTGATCTGGACCCCCAGAGCAAAGAATTGAGGTTGATGCAGAAATTGCTCAATTGCACCAAAAAATTAAGGATCTTGATGTTGACCTATTGAAAAGTCAACTATCATGCCAATATTTAGAGCTTATAGCAAGCAGAGGCAAATCCAGCCTTCCTACTCCTACCCCACATGGACAACTCCATTCCTTAATCAGTAAAAAGAAATTTTCTTCCTTGAAAAACCCACCTTCAAGTTTGGATGATGGTGAAATTTTCAGGTGGTGCAGATAGTATAATGCATCCAGTTTCTTAAAGGAAAGTGGGACAAACAAGTTTCAAAATACCTCAGTAAGTATTAAAGTTGGGTTGAGGAGCTTGACGTGAGAAATATGCTCTTGAGTAAAAGGTTAAAAAAATTATAGAGCAAGGCCAAAACTCTTAAAAGGGCCAATAAAATGCTCGATCATGCATTAAAGATTCAAATTGGCTCTATTGAAGATATGAATGTCATTCAAAAGAAGGAGAAGAAACTTAAAGAACTATTGAATGTGGAGATTTGTCATATTACTGAACCTTCTTTGGCCATTGAAGTCTTGAAGGAAAAAGTGAAAGACCTTGAGTCTCAATTGAGAATAACTGAGGTGATATCACTTGAAAATTCATGATAGATTCGCTTGTAGATTATTTGCTTGAAATAATAGTTTCTTTTGGCTTAAAAATCAACTATTCTTTCTTAGCTCCAGAAAAGAACCAAAGGTTGAGCAACACAGCGGAGGCAGGACACAGATGTTATCAACACTTCTTTTTATATGGGTATGCTGACCATCTCAAGAACATTGGAGGCCCTCCTTTTTTGCTTAGAGATGCTCCTGCTTCAAGCGAAAGTCATCCATGTCTTCTTGAGATTGAAGGGAAGGGAAAAGAAAAGGTATACCAACATCATTTGCTTCCTCCACCTCCTCCCCAGGAAGACTTGAATGGCTTTCTTGATTTTTGTAGCTTTTGTACGTAAATTGATAAATAAATTTTGTACCTGAATAGTTGATATATTGAATGGATCTTGCATTTTCTTCCTTATTCTTGTCTTGTATTTGAACTCGTTGATCTGTTTGAGATTTATGATTCACTTCAGAGCTTTAATTTGATTTAATATGATTCATGGTCTTTGATTAAGCATAGATTTGTTTTTTCTTTACTTCTTTGAAGAATGCTTTTAGACAAGCCGTAATTTGAGAGTTGTTTGTCGAGCCTTGGAGTATTTGTTTGCTCCCCTCTAGTGTAAAAACCAAAATATCTTCTTACTTTTTCAGCTCTCACTTCTTTTTAAACCTCTTTTTCTGTTGAAAAATATAAAGCAAATAGTGATGATTTTCATAATTTCATGAAATTATATCTTTCTCAAATTGATCATCTTGTTTTGTAAATGCCAAAGAAATTTGTGAAAAAGTTTCCTTGTTGAACTTTGAAATTTTAAAAGCTTTGAGAATCGGAATGATTACTGAATCGGCAGAATAAGCCTTTCAAAAATATAGATCGATTTTCCTTCTTATCTTTGTAGGCTAAATGACTTCATAAGCGAATTTTCGTTGCTCAAATATTATTAATCTGGCTAGTTTGAAAGCTTCTTTTCCCCAATTTGGGTTTCTTGGATGGCTATTCGATGAATTTTCTTGTCATCTAAGATTATATGAGCGTGAAAAGTTACTTATCCTTTCCTTTGAAGGTTACTTTAACTTGGCCTTGGTACAAGATTGATTCATGTCTGATTGTTCTTCCTCTAGAAGATTGCTTTGGCCCATCTCAATTTCTGATGCTCGGCTTTCACTTGTTGGCAATTCAAACATTGCTTAACCCATGAGCCTACATCCCTCTTCATACCATCCCAAAGAAAACTTCTCTTCATATCCTGATATATCTTAGTACCTCGAGGACGAATAGTAAACTTCGATTGATGACACTCCCTAAGAACTTCCTTCCTTAGGTCACAAACATCTAAAACACACAACTGTCCCCTCTTTCTCAACCATCCGTTTTAGTCAAGACTAAAATTATTTAAATCATCAATCTCAGTTCCACCTTTCAGTCTTCTAATTCATTCAACTAGTAATGGATTATTTCTCTGTTTAGAAACAATTCTTTGGATCATCACTGTCGAACTTCTAAACATGACAACATGACAGTTAGCTGATTAGAACAAGCCGTCGATCTTAACTGCACACCACAGGTGTTGGATGAATTTTCATAACCGAACCGGTACCACCGGATCAACCACCAAACGAAGCCACGCCAATCTACTCGTCTCCCACTACCGGACCAACTCCACCAAAGCTCCACTACCGAACCAGCTCCACAACCGGACCAGCTCCACCAACTCCACAACCGAACCAGCTCCACAGCCGGACCAGCTCCACCAACTCCACAGCCGGACCAGCTCCACAACCGGACCAAGACCTCATCTCCACCCATCTACTACCGAACCAAGACGATTCCGAACCAAATTTGCCAGGCCAGATTGTATCAGCCCGGGCCCATCAACAGCTGTATACATCCAAGACCCCTACCCCCAGCCTCACTCTATAAATAGAGGGGCAGGGGTACAACAATTGGGGACAAGTTTGAGAGCTCAAGCACGGAGAGAACTTTCAAACAAATTTCTTTTACCTGTACCAAAGCTTTGTACTTGTAATCAAAACAAGAGAAGAGAAATAACATATAAAGTGGACGTAGGCACATTCTGGCTGAACCACTATAAATCTGCGTGTCTTTTTACAGTTTAGCCCCTGCTTTTCATATATTTGCATAAATCTCCAAAATCACTAAGAACAACATAAGATCTACTAAATCATACGACTTTGAGGTGTTTGTCCATTTTTTGTGCAAACATTTTTGGTGCTTTCACTAAGAACTAGAAGCTCGAAGCTTCAGCTTCATCCACTTAACAGTTTTCCTAACAGCATCGTTCGCCACTCAGAAAACATGCCTCCCAAGCCAAGAAAAGATGTTAACAAAGGAAAAAACATTGCATCCAGCAGTCTTCCAGATCCAGCTGTCACGAATCAAGTAAATCGTCCTCCTCTAGCAGCAGTAACAAATGAAGGACAGGCTAATCTGACCCCTCCTGCCACAGAATAGCCCGTAGCAATTACTAGGGCAGATTTGGACAGAGTTGTGGTTGAAGTAACTAACCGCTTCACGTCCCAGCAGGAAGCCTTGGTGGACCATCTCATGTCACGCTTAAGGGACGCTGAAGAATCCAACCGCAACACTGAATCATGGGGCGAGTCCCAGTCTGGAGGATCTCAGAGACAACAAAGGTCTTCCTTCTTCGAAGGAGCTAACGGCAGAAGTAGCCATGGTAGGAGCCGAGATCGAGCACAGCCCGAAGTTAGGCCTGAGAAAACGTTTGGTACCGAACCCAACAGGGGAGGTACCGGACGAAGGTCAACTGTAGCTGAGCCCGTCATACTGCCTAACCACGGAAACGCCAGTGAACGGGGCCGAGCTAGAGTCCAGCCCGAAGTTGGACCCGAGGAAGTGCTTAGATCAGAACCCAGTAGGGGAAGATCAAGGCAAGGGCCAACTGTAGCTGACCCTAGCATGCTCCCAGAAGATCAAAGGCAGCCACTGGAAAATATGAGGAATGATAGACGATACCATCCCTACAGGTCATCTGGACGGAATCAATCCCACAGAACAGAACCAAACTCATTTCTATCTGCTCCAAATTCTGATGAAAGGATGGCACGCTTATTCAGAGAGTGCGTCCAATGGGAGCAAAGAGATCGAGGGATAGGCGCTAGGGTAACCAGCCCTTTCGCCCGCAACTTCGAAATTGCTATCACTCCCCGAGAATGGAAGATGCCAACAATGGAACCTTACAAAGGAACCTCCAACCCCGTTGTACACTTACAGAGGTACACACAACATATGCTCATGAGTGGAGCGACAGAGGGAGTACTGTGCAAATGCTTTCCGCTCTTCTTAGCAGATCTCGCTACCTCCTGGTTCTGTCATCTACCCCAGGGATCCATCAGCTCGTGGGAAATGTTGAAAGAAAAGTTTATCAGTCAGTTCCGCATCCATGTGGAACAACCTAAGGACGCTTATTCCTTATCTAGTGTCAAACAGAAACCTGGAGAGAAACTGCAACAATACCTAACCCGATTCAATGCCGCAGCAGCCGCGGTCCAAGATGCCGATGAGAAGCTTATCCTAATGGCCCTCTGTAGTGGTGTGCATCCGGACACTAAATTTGCTAGAAGGTTGACGAAAGAAAAACCAGCTACTTTACCCGATTTCTTCCATGAAGCCGGGAAATATATGAGGCTTGAGGATGCTGCCGTTGAGGGACAGTCAGGACAGCAAAATAAGGCAACTCACAGCAACGCCCCTGCTGTAGCAAGGGACGTTCGAAGAAATGATTCCAGAGACAATGTTGGGGGCATGAAGGGAGAAAAGCGCCTATATCGGCCTGGACCGAGATTCGACACTTACACTCCTTTGAACGAGACCGTCGAAAATATCTTCTTTGCCACCCAAGGCGAAGTTAGATACAAATGCCCACCATACAAGAAGGAATCAGATAATGCGCAGAAGTTTGGAAAGTTCTGCCGCTTCCACGAATCTCATGGGCATGACACCAATGAATGCCATCATCTCCGGGACTTGATTGAGGAACACATCAGAAGGAAGAAACTGGAACGCTATGTAAAAGGTCAGGACAGGACTCCAGCTCCTGCCAATGAGAACCCAAGGCTACCCTCACCGGAGATCGGTAGAGGAAACCGCAACACTAGCAGCTCTAGTCAAGAGAAGATAGTGGTCCATACCATCTCGGGAGGACCGCACACCGCTGACAGAAGCTGGAAAGAAATGGAAAGATATGGAAAGTCGCTTAGAGACAATAAAGACCGTGTCAATTCGGTTATAGAAGAGCGCCACCCGAAGCGAAAAGAAAGTGATGACATCACATTCGGTAAGCGTGACCTAGAAGGAAGGCAGTACCCTCACATGGATCCCATGGTTATCTCTGCCCGGCTCGGCCCCGCCGAGGTTTACCGAATCCTAGTAGACATTGGAAGCTCAGTAAACATCCTGTTCAAACATGCATTCGACAAAATGAAGCTATCAATGAAGGATGTATCTCCCTGCGATAAACCACTACACGGTTTCACTGGGGATGCAAAGATGCCCCTCGGGCAACTGGACCTCTTTGTTGAGATTGGAAGCCATCCCGCTCCGTCGTACGGAAACAGACGTTTGTGCTAATAGAAAACCATTCGGCCTACAACGCCTTCTTAGGAAGGCCAGCCTTGTCTGACTTCCAAATTGTCCTAGCCCCATGGTGCCTAAAGATGAAATTCCCAACGGACAATGGAGTAGGGGAAGTAGAAGGAGACCAGGACGTGGCTCGAGACTGCTATGTGACTGAACTTCGCAACAACCACAGGAAGGATAAAGGGAAGGGTGTAGAGGTTGCCCTCTGCACAAAAAGTCTAGAAGCATAGCAACTAAAGAAAGCCCCTCCTCTTCGATATACCAGCGACCCTTTCAATGAATTAGACCCTAGGAACAAAGAGGAGGAGGCCACCGCCGAGCCTGTAGAGGCTATGGAGTTTATATCTGTAGACAAGCACGACTCAAGTAGACTATTGAAAATTGGGTCCCAACTAAAAGCCGAATTGAAGGAACAACTCATCGATTTTCTCCGCCACAACTTGGATGTATTCGCATGGTCACACGCTGACATGACCAGAATCTCCCCCGACATAGCCTGCCACGTATTTAAAATTGATCCTACCAAGGCGCCTGTAAAACAAAGAAAGAGAAGTATGGGGGCAGAGCGATCAGCAGCCCTCGATGAAGAAGTAAAGAATCTACTCGCCAATGACTTCATACGAGAAGCTATCTACCCGGAATGGATCGCCAACCCGGTGCTGGTAAAGAAGGCTAATGGGAAGTGGCGAACCTGCATTGACTTTTCCAACCTAAATGACGCCTGCCCAAAGGATTGCTTCCCACTTCCCAGAATCGACCAACTTGTAGACAGCACAGCCGAGCACGAGCTCCTATCTTTTATGGATGCATACTCAGGATATAACCAAATTCCTATGCATGCTCCCGACCAAGACCACACTAGTTTCATCACTGACTGGGGTTTATACTGCTATAAGGTAATGCCTTTCGGACTTAAAAATGCAGGAGCCACCTACCAGCGCCTCGTCAACAAGATGTTTGCAGGGCTAATAGGACAGACTATGGAAGTATATGTGGATGACATGCTGGTGAAGTCAAGGAAAGCCAAAGATCACGTAAACCACCTAGGCAAAATGTTTCAAGTACTCCGCCAGTATGGAATGAAGTTGAATCCTCTAAAATGCTCCTTCGGAGTGTCATCAGGGAAGTTCTTAGGATTCATCGTTCATGCCAGGGGGATTGAAGCGAACCCTGAGAAAGTCCGAGCGCTAAGGGATATCAAGATACCTTCCACCCGAAAGGAAATGCAAAGCCTAAATGGAAAAGTGGCCGCCCTAAGCCGATTCATCTCCAAGGCAACGGACAAGTGCGTCCCCTTTTTCAAAGCTCTAAAGAAAGACAAAGGAAAGTTCGAATGGACTGACGAATTCTTAACCGCTTTCCTTAACCTAATCGAACACCTCCAGAAACCACCGGTACTCTCGACTCCAAGCGAAGGCGAAGAATTATACCTATACCTTGTTGTGTCATCTCACGCCCTAAGCGCTGCCTTGGTAAGGGAAGACAACCGCACACAACGGCCAGTTTACTTCGTCAGCAAAAGGTTTACTGGGGCAGAAGTCAGATATCCTAAACTTGAGAATCTAGCATACTGTTTACTAATCACATCACGGAAACTGCGTCACTACTTCCAATCCCATTCCATCAAAGTTCTGACCGATCAACCACTAAGGCAGGTACTCCATCGTCCCGACACTTCTGGGCGACTACTTAAATGGTGCATTGAACTAAGTCAGTATGATATCACCTATCACCCTCGCACCGCCATCAAGGGACAAACCATGGCTGATTTCATTGCAGAATTCACTACCAACGAAGATAAGGAGCAATTGGAAATAGCAAAAGATATCAAGTGGAATCTCTTTGTGGATGGTGCATCGAACGAACAAGGCTCGAGGGCAGGTGTGGTAATAATCACTCCCAGGGGAAACAAACTGCACTATGCTATAAGGTTGGAGTTCGCTACCACCAACAACGATGCAGAATATGAAGCAGTGATAGCCGGACTAGAACTTGCCATAGAAATCGGAGCCAATTCTTTGTGTCTTCACAGCGATTCTCAACTTATCGTTAATCAAATACTAGGAGAATTCCAAGCTCGAGAAGAACGACTCATAGCATATTTAAAGAAGGCCAAGTTACTTCTCAGCCGATTGGACCACTACTTAGTCAAACACATCCCTAGGGAAGAGAACCAAGAGGCCGACGAATTGGCAAAACAAGCAAGTATGAGAGACATCGCCATCTTCGGGGCAGTAACCATCTCAAAGCAAATGGCCCCAAGTTTTGAGCAAGTGAATCCAATAGCTGCAATCGAAGAAGCAACTTGGATGACTCCCATCCGAGACTACCTACAAAGCGGCACACTGCCCAACGGATGTAACGAAGTCAAGAAAATCTTAAGGAAAGCTTCCCGCTACACAATTCAAGAAGACATCCTCTATCGGCGCGGATTCTCTAACCCGTTATTAAGGTGTGTCGCTGGGAGGGAAGCCAAGGAAATATTATCCAACATCCATCAAGGAAGCTGCGGAGACCACACCGGAGGACAAACATTAGCAAAAAAGATACTCCGATATGGATATTTCTGGCTCACCTTAAGCAAGGACGCCTTGGATTTCGTCAAAAAGTGTGACAGGTGTCAGAAGTTCGCTAAGATTCCACGGCTACCAATGACTGAGATTACTCAAATGACCAGCCCTTGGCCCTTTGCAGTATGGGGAATTGACTTAATCGGCGAACTGCCAATGGGCCGAGGCGGGGCCAAATATGCTATAGTGGCAGTCGACTATTTCACAAAATGGGTGGAAGCAGAACCTCTAAATAAAGTATCTTCAACAAAAGTTATTAACTTTTTGATCAAAAATGTTCTGTGCAGGTACGGAGTCCCATTCAAAATCATATCAGACAATGGACTTCAATTTGACAGTGAGGAATTCGCCAACTGGTGCCAAGAGCACGGAATTCACAAAAGCTTCTCATCCGTAGCGTATCCCCAGGCAAACGGACAAGTCGAAGCCGTCAACAAAATTATGAAAACTCTAATAAAAAAGAAACTCGAAAAGTCAAAGGGCGCTTGGGTGGATGAACTCCCTACGGCACTATGGGCCTATCGCACATCTTTCAGAACTTCGACGGGGCATACTCCTTTCTCTTTGGCATACGGATCGAAGGCTATGCTCCCAGTCGAAACCATTGTACCTTCCCACCGTAGGATCCACTATAACCCAGAAGAGAACAAAGAACTCCTTCACATGTCTTTGGATCTAGTGGAGGAGAGGAGAAATGATGCAGTCCTTAAAGCAGCAGCCCACAAACAAAAAGTGGCAGCACAATACAACTCTAAAGTCAAGCATCGTACCTTACAAGAAGGGGACCTTGTCCTCAAGCGAATCTTCCCCCGCCCCGGAGCACTAGATCCAATCTGGGATGGACCATATGTAATTCATAAAGATCTCCACAATGGAGCTTATATTTTGTCAACAGTGGACGGAGAGGTGTTCCAGAGGGCATGGAACATCCAACACCTCCGTCGATACTTTTCTTAACTTGTACTGCCCATATGAAGTGAATTAACAAAGAGAATCAGTGGACGTAGGCCTTTTCGTGCCGAACCACTTTAAAAAACCTTGTCTCTTTTTTAACTTGTTCCTTTATATCTTGGATGCTTGTTAACTTTATCCTTTTCTGTTGAACAAAATCCTATGCGTATAGTGTTTCCACTCAACGCACTCCACAGCACAACTTCATCTGGACAAGACCTAATAGGTACTATGCGAATCTATGCCCTCACCAATGAGACACTTTCACCCCAGCATCCCTCTGCTGCGGGTTAACTCATTGTTCGCGACGGCCCTTAAAGCCAACTGTAATGAGCCGATTATAAGCCACCGAGAAGGCCGACTATAGCTGAGGCAGCTCATTATGGCGTTCGGCTCGCCGGCAACTGTGAACCGATTATAAGCCCCAACATAAGGTGTGGCCAGCCAGGGGCAGTTCATAGTTGACGATCGGCACCCACGCTAGCCGGCCACAGTAAATCGAATAATACCCACGATTGCGGGCCATAATGGCCCGGGTAGTTACTGTGCGCGATCTCGGCTCCGATGTGTCTTAAGTGCGGCTGTGGTAAAAAAGAATTAACTCCCCGCGGAGGTGTAAGATGGGTGACAAATGTCTCCAAGACCCACAGCTAGGGAAAGTGACTACAAAACCCGTTTGCCACGAACTTAAGCACATCGAAGGCCTTCCGTGATTGGAAGTTTTATTTTTTCACATATTTCAATTTTACTTAAGAAACTTCCCTCCTATCCTCTATAACAATCCCTAAAGTACAGGATACAGAGTAGGAGATACTCGCCAATGGGTGTAGGGACTCACAATTCGATGGCAGGGCATTCAACTGCGTTCCATGCTCGGTCATACGAGATATTCAAAACTGCCATCTACAATTAGAACATGGAAGGCGGTATTTTCTTCTTTTGTGTACAAATACATGACCATAATTTGTTCACACCACACGCTAACATTGCAAGTCATGAAATTATGTTTTAAACAAAAACCTGACATCAAACACAATTTAGTTACAAGAATATACATAACTATATTTCTCATACGACATGTCAAAATAGCAACAAACATTCAGAAGACGACAAAATCAGCTAAAGTCAAAGAATTACACGTCAAGAATAGAGCTATTTATTACAAGTAGCAAAATATTACAACCTAAATGTTACTTTACTATTTTAAGACTAACATATACAACCCTGTCAAATCCACAAAAAGAGTTTTTCCAGGTATAATCAAGGGGCCGGCTGCATTGGAGTTTTATCCTTGTCCTGTTGCCCACCTGTCCAGACAGAGAAAGGATTCATTAGTGAGGAGCAACCAAGTTAATGGGGAAACTAAAAAGGAAGACTTACCAGCACCTGCTTCTTGGCCATCCTGGTCGTCATTCTCTACTTGCACACCTGCCTCCTCAGCAGCAAGCAACCGCATACCCTCCTTCACCGCCACCTTCTCCTCCTTGGCAAACTGGGCAGTGACCACATCCATGCTGAAGGCCACACCACCATCTTTATCCGCATCAGCCTTAGCCTCCTCCAGAGCCCGAAGATAGATCTTAGCCATGACCCTAGGATAATCATCCATCCAAGATAGATTGCCCTGCTTCCAGGTTCGGAAGTACATGTCCTGAAGCATTTCGTCCATCATCCCCTCATTCTCAAACTCTCTCATCCGGGCCTCGGAAGCCGACAACCTTTCAACGGCGGCATCTCTCTCCGATCGGTATCTCGAGCAATCAGCCAGAAGGGATTTCCGCATTGCCTCCATCTCCTCCCTCAACTTGGCTTGAGCAAGCTCTGCAGCCTCAAGTTTCCCGGATAACTCCTCTATCTGCTCAAGATCCGCTTTCCGAACCTCGTCCACCGTGGCAATAGCCATGTCGATCCGTTCCTTGCAAGTAGCTTCCATTTCCCGTAGTTCGGCCCGGCTGGCCTCTTCCATGGTTTTCTTTAGTCGTCCAGAAGCAGCCTCATGCTGAGAAATCTGAATGGCCTGATCAGCAAGCTGTTTGGCCTGATCCGAAACCACCAATCGTAGTCGGATGTTGGCACTCCCAATCTCCTCTCCAGCCTTAACCAGCCGGGCATGATGCCCCATCAGCTTCCTAGTCTCCTCCGCCACCCGATCAATATTAGCCTTGGCCTCGTCTCCCATGGTAATTATCCGAGTAGTAAGTAAATCGAGATCTAAGGGCTTAGCCTCATCGAGCACCCGTACCATGGGATTGCGGGGAAGAAGGTGCTCACCGGTAACTTCGTCAAAGGTAATATCATGGGAACTTGGATCCAGGTCAGGATGACCCGCAAATGGATTCCGAGCCAAGTCAGGGCGATCAATCTGAGTGACGGTAGGATTTTCAGACGGGTGCGGAGAGAGTACGAATTCAGTATCCTCCTCCGTGATATCATGAAGAGGCTAAACTGGGGGCTGAGGACCAAGTGAAGACTCGGATAAGAGATGGCTCCTCTTTCTCTTTTGAATTCCCTCGTCAATAACCCCGAGAAGAGGACGGTAGCCGACTACATCCCCGGAACGGTGGGCCGAAGGCTTCGGCTTGGCGGAAGCTTTGGAGAGCTTGTACTGTTCAGGCCTGTGCCGAAGATCTGAGGCCTTGGCCGTTTTACCTGCTCCTGATATGAAGAAAAAATGTCACAAGCTTACATTGATCCATAATTCGAGAAAACACGGTAAATAAAAAAAAAAAAAACACATCTGTGGCTGTACAAACCCGGGGGAGGAGTAGGATATTGCAATAAGTTCTGGATTTCATTCCAGGACGGGAGCGGGTCATAAAATATTCCTAAGTCCCTATCATAAATGGAGTCCGCAGGAGTCAAAAGTTCACCTTGAGTCGTCGGAGCCACCTTGGCTGGAATAGTCTGAGGAGGCTCGCTTGCACCAGTCCCAGCCTTGTCAGCTTTCCCGGATTTCTCTATCGAAGCCGGTTCCCCGTCCAGCCCCTCAAAAGCTTGGTGGAATGCATCATCCGTCCACTCCTGAATCTCGCATGCTTGCCCAGGAAGCAAGGCCCCGATGCCATCACCACCATCGCCACCTTCCCGGTCACCTCCACCCTTACCTCTCACCTCCTCTACGTCTTCCTCCCTCTGGATAAGTGGACAATTGCTGGGGGAAGGACCGTCCGACTTCTTAAGTTTCTTACCTCCGACGGCTGGAGGTTTTGTGAAAGGTTTCCTCTTGCCACTCTCTACCGTGACACCTCCCTTAGCCTGAGCAGCCGCCCTCTCCTCCGCCGTTTCCCTCAGCTTGACTACTGACTGCTGTGGAAGGATCAAGTTATACTCTAGAAGGGTCGCGTTTCTGATCAGGTAGGCCGCTGATCTATCTCTCCCGGGGATAGCTTCTATCTCAGCCGCCGTCTGAACCAGGCGATCAGTCTCCACAACCGCAAAGCCACCTGTCGCTAGCAAAAATGAAAATGTATGAGAAGAAGCATCGCAATCAGAATGGAAATTATAAATAAAGCATCGACTTACATCCAGAAGTAAAACGCCGAATAGAAACAGAGTCGTCCCTGACAAAGAACCACTCCTTCTTGAACATGCTGAACTTAGAATACAGGTCCAAGACCGGCTTGAAGGTTACAGCTGACTCCAAGCTGATATATGGGGACCCCTTCTTATAGCCCCTCAGATTATATAAGTACCGGATCTCCCGGTTGGAAGGAGCACGCCCATGCTTCCTCTGGAAGATGACGAAGAGGCTCACCAGTATAGCATAGGAGTTGGGTTGAAGCTGGAATGGGGCCACCTTTAGATATGTAAGGAAGCTGGCTACCCAAGCATTAAGAGGCGGAATGGCACCACACATGCAGTGGTATCTGCTGTAAGCAAAGTACCCTTCGGGAGGGTCATACGGCATAACTTCTCTCCCTGGCAACAGCATGCGCGTTCTATCGATTCCAAAAGAACGGGAGATGACATCAAGCTGCTCTTCCTTAAGGGAGCTGGGAAAGCAATCGGGCGGGGAGTTCAGAAGCTCCTTAGGGCCTTACCCGTCCACTAGTGATCTCGGGGCAGGTCCGTGACGTTCTGGTCCTGACTGAGCAGGGGGTATTGCGGAAGATTCTCCTTCGCCCTGGGATTTCTTTTTATCTGATCGAGTTTCTGCTTTTCGAGACATTTATCTGCAAACACAAAGAAGTGCGTTGTTAGAATAAAAGAAGTAAACAAGCGAGTGTGTGCAGTCTGGAATTTCGCTCATAGTTCAAGTCTACAAGGTCATTCGGCACCCAGAGTACAAGGTCATTCGGCATTCCCAATACTACAAGGTCATTCGGCAGTCCCGATACGACAAGGTCATTCGGTATTCCCAATACTACAAGGTCATTCGGCATTCCCAATACTACAAGGTCATTCGGCGTTCCCAATACTACGAGTTCATTCGGCACTCCCAGTATCAGAACTCATTCCACACTCAAGTACTTATGGTGCAGATTCATTCGGTAATTGAAAACATGAGTACCATTCGGTAACTACCTGATTCGGTAGTCGAGGATGATCCGGCAATAACTTTGATTCGGCAGACAAGAAGTTCAATTTGGCAAACGGTAAGGGATGGTAGTGACACAAGTCCCATACTTATAGGGGGAGGTTGTTTGACCGGACCAGACGATTCAGTTCTCAGGCCGAATGAGTTCGACAAGCTAAAACAAAGCACATCATATGTTAAACATATTCCCTGCTTTGGGGGGCAAATGTTGGATGAATTTTCATAACCGAACCGGTACCACCGGATCAACCACCAAACGAAGCCACGCCGATCTACTCGTCTCCCACTACCGGACCAACTCCACCAAAGCTCCACTACCGAACCAGCTCCACAACCGGACCAGCTCCACCAACTCCACAACCGAACCAGCTCCACAGCCGGACCAGCTCCACCAACTCCACAGCCAGACCAGCTCCACAACCGGACCAAGACCTCATCTCCACCCATCTACTACCGAACCAAGACGATGCCGAACCAAATTTGCCAGGCCAAATTGTATCAGCTCGGGCCCATCAACAGCTGTATACATCCAAGACCCTACCCCCAGCCTCACTCTATAAATAGAGGGGCAGGGGTACAACAATGGTGGACAAGTTTGAGAGCTCAAGCACGGAGAGAACTTTCAAACACTTTCTTTTACCTGTACCAAAGCTTTGTACTTGTAATCAAAACAAGAGAAGAGAAATAACATATAAAGTGGACGTAGGCACATTCTGGCTGAACCACTATAAATCTGCGTGTCTTTTTACAGTTTAGCCCCTGCTTTTCATATATTTGCATAAATCTCCAAAATCACTAAGAACAACATAAGATCTACTAAATCATACGACTTTGAGGTGTTTGTCCATTTTTTGTGCAAACAACAGGCAGTCAATGCCTCTATGTCCTTCCTTTCTTCTAACGTAGCTAACACTATATTCTGATGCTTTCTGCTAAGTACACCTACCACTTTATTTCCTTTCCCTACCTAAAACTTTAGCCACCTCTGATGCCTCATATTCAACTCCTTCTAAGAGAATAAATACTTCAAAGACATAAGATCCATAAACAACTCGAATTGTTCTCCCAAAAGATAGTGTCTTCACACATTCAAAGCAAAGATCACCACTACCAACTCTGAATCATGAGTCGAATATCTAACTTCATATGGTCTAAGCTATCAAGAAGAGTAGGCAATCACTTTACCTTTTTGTATTAACACAGCTCCTAAACCTGACCTACATGCATCCATATGCACCACCAAATCTTGATTTTCACCTGGAATAATTAACACAGGCGCATTTGTCAATAAATGTTTGATTTTTAGGAATGCTTCCTCACATTTATCGATCCAGACATACTTCATGTCCTTCTTGGTTAGTTTAGTATAGGTGCTGCTATTCGAGAGAAATCCTTGATGAATCACTAATAATAGCTAGCTAGTCCAAGAAGACTTCTTATTCGGTCATAGTCTCGGGTCTCTTCCAATTATTTATGGCTTCAATCTTAGCTGGATCCATGGATAACCCTTTTTATGAAACCACATGACCAAGAAACTTCACTTCTTTCTTCCAAAAATGACATTTTAAAAACTTCGCTTTCAGTTGATGATGCCTCAACATTTCTAGCGCTATTCGAGATGAACTTCATGATCTTGTTCATTCTTAGAATATATCAAAATGACATCTATAAACACTAACACAAATCTGTCCAAATGCTTTTGGAAGATTTGGTTCAACAAAATCATAAAGTAAGCAGGTGCATTGGTCAGTCCAAAGGGTATGACTAACCATCCATATGAGCCATATCTTGTTCAAAACGCCATTAATGGAATACTATCCTCCGCTACCCTCAATTGATGGAACCCCGTTGCTAAATCCAACTAGGAAAATACTTTGGCTCCACTCAACTGATCAAACAAATCATCTGTTATCGGCAACGGATACCGATACTTTATCGTCTTTTCGTTCAACTTACGATAGTTAATACACATCCTCAACAACCCGTTCAGTTTCTTTACGAACACTGCGGCTGCTCCCTAAGGCTAACTACTTGGTGTAATAAACTTGTTTCCTTCTAAGTCCACCAGCTGCACCTTTAACTCTTTCATCGCAATAGCTGTCAATCGGATAGGCGGTCTACTTACGGGTTCAGCTCTAGATACAAGACCTATTCGAAACTCAGTAGCTCATCTCGATGGTAGTCCTGTAACTAGCTCAAAAACATCTACAAACTCTCTTACAAAAAAAACCTGATTCACTTTATCCTTCCCTTCTATTGCACCCAATAAAGCACAAATATTGAACTTCGCATTCTCTACTAAGTATATAATTCGATCATCGCTATTAGGGTGTCTCAATGATATCTTCTTATCTTGGCAAAATATCCTAGCATCATATTTGCTTAACCAATCCATACCCAGAATAATCCCAAAACCCACAAAATCGAATACATACAGATTGCATGCAAAAGCATGACCTAACAACTTAAATTGTAAATGGTCACATCTCATCACCAGAGTTGCATACCCTCCTATCAGATTCACAACCCTTAAGGAAGTAACAATGTATGATGGTTCTAGGCTTAACTTATCTTCCGAACAATGCGAAATAAAACAATGTGATGCGCTAGTATCAAATAATATTTTAAAAGGTATGCCATGAATCAAAAGCATACCTCCCACCATGGACTTTCGTTTCTCCTCTATGGTCGGCCTAAATGAAGACAGCTCCAACAAAGACTTTCCTTTTATCAGCCTTGATCAGTACTAGACATTCATTCTTGTAATGTACCATATGGTTGCAGCTATAGCACTTCATGTTCTTCTTTCCTGCAGCCTTCTTTCCATTACCAAAGAGACACTTATTTGTAAAGTGCCATTTCTTATTACAGCTATAGCAAACAATATCAGCCTTCTTTTTCTTAGCAACTCCACTCTTTTAAGTTTCAAATTCTTAGGAAAGAACTTTCTTTTTGTAACGACCCGTATTTTTAACTATTTTAAATTGTTAAATTTAATATAATTATGGAATAAAAATGGTAAAAAATAGAAATTTAATGTTTTATTTATGTAAGTTATTGAATATGAACTTGAATAAAATTTGAAATAACTAATTTCGATGATTTTGGCGATAACAAGCATTGAAATGAAATTCTATGTAGTTAATGTGTTGTAATCAATAACTTGAATTGAATAATAATGTTGAATTACTATGAAATGGAAATAGTTGTTCTATTATTTGAATTTGTTTTGAAAGTAAATTTATAAGTTAAATGACTTATATTTCAATTATAGTCATTTATTGGATAATTAAATTGTTTAAATTTAATATTGGAAATTATTTGAATAATTGAACTGAATTAAATATGAATGAAAATGGTATCGAAAGTTGATTTAAATTTTGTTTGAATATGAATGAAGATTGTTAACATTTAAATTGGATTTAAAAGTGGATAAATAAAAATTGGAAATTTTATATTATAACTAACGAGTGAAAATAGCCATTTTTGCCACTATCTCGGATTTTAACGAAACTAGTTTCATCAGATCCCTAACAGTGAGTTATTATAGGATTTTAAGTTTTGTAGCAATTAGACTTGTCGTTGGCCGTGCGAGCTTGAAATGCGTAGAAATTAATTTCAGAATTCGATTAAAATTAATTGATTTTGAAAATTTATCTTTTGAATATGATCGAATTAGGCTTCGAGACTAGTCCCATTGTGTTTGGAATGGGGGTAAAACATTATGAACGCCAGGCGGCACGGATCATTTGGACTTCAAAATTTTCGAGGCCAAGTAGGTAGATATTTTCTAATATAATAATATATATTTCCTTTTCTCCAACTCATCTCGTACAAAGCACCCCACGTTCTTTTAGCTTTCCTTGTACTTCATGCCTCCCTCCTATTCGCATTATATAGAACAAATTAAAAAAAAGAATCGCAGCCATTGGCGAAAAAAAAATGAACGGAAGTCGCGACCTCGGCTTAGGGAGAGGCGAGCGAGCGAGAGAGGGCGAGGCGCACATCGGCGCTGGGAGGTTTGGCGACTACGGCGATCAATGGCGGAAGGGGGGGATTCGAGCTATTGGCTTAGGGTTTGGTTGCAAGTTAGGTTTTGGGGCTGCAATACGTGCTCTGGTAGCGGCGGCGCCGTGCTGGAGGTGGGAGGAGGAGGAGCAACGTTCTTCGATCGAGCATTTACAAATTAAAAAAAAAAATTATGAAACGATAACTATGTGCGATCTGGAAGGAGAATGGCATAGTCGCGTTTGCTTTTGCCTGAGAGGGAGATGGTTGAGGAACATAGGTGAGGAGTTTTATTATTTTGTTTATTAATTTAGTTAATAATGTTAATTAAAATCGTATCGCTAATTATTGCATAATTTTTGCATACGAGGTCCGTTTCGAGTGAAACAAGTCGCGATGCGACCGCATCGACGACATATGTAGCATGGACTCGAAGTGGCATTCATTTAAAGCTGAAATATTTTCAGTTTCAAATAATGGTGAGTGTTTATACGCTCATAATTGACTGAAATACATTTTATGTTAGTTAAATTTATATCGTTAAGTGATTTAAATTTTATTGACTGTTGTTTGGTAAAATTTAACTGGCATTTAAATTGGTATGAATTATAATGATAGGAATTTGAATTGATAGTTCAAATTTGAAATGGAAATTAAAGTGCTAGTTAAATTCCCGATTATTGATAACTAGTAAATTGTTATGATATTTTGACTAATTTGGATGTTGATTGTGATGGATGCTATTGATTGATATTTTGGATGATTTAATTGTTTATTTATTTTGATATATCCTGTATCATCCTGTATATTATTTACAGTATATAAAACTGTAAATCAAATTATTTCGAATAGATTAAGAAATAGGTTGAAATGATATATACCTATGACATTTATTTTGGATTGAAATGATATATAACCATCCCTGAATTAAATTGGAATAACTGATTCACTTGGCCATAGGATAGGAAATTATATACGGACACCGGATTTGTTATAATAAATGATTTTAGGATTTTGATTTGAAATTATTTAAATTGATTTAGATTTTAAGAAATAAAAAAATTGAATTTATGGAAATGGAATCATTTTCGAGCTTGAGCTCGAAATGTTGAAATTTAAATTTGATAATAGGAATTGTTTAAATAATCGAAGTTAAGATTTTGAAGTTATAATCAAAATATGATTTGAATTTCAGAAATTGATTTGTTTTAAAAGATTGGACTTTTATTCGAACTTTGAATATTGCTAAGTAAAAGTAATATAAAACGATATTTCAAAATTGAGCTCGGAATTGAATTATATTTGAAGATTTGGATCTTAAATTGAATATTGAAGGTTAATTTGATTTAAGTGATTTGAATCGATATTTTGAAAATCGAACTCGAAATTGATATTAGTCGAAATGGTTTAAATTTGAGAATTGAGTTGAAATTTAATCATTGAATCAAACAGTTGAAATTGAAATTAATTTGGAATTGAAATTGAAATTAATCTGGAATTGAAATTGAAGTTAAATTGGGATTGAATTGAAATTTATTCAAGTTGGAATTGAAATTGAAATCAATTGGAATTGAAAGCGAAATTGAATTAATTCGAAATCGAAATCGAATTTATATTGAATTAAAATTGGAATCGAAGTAAAATTCGACTTGAAATCGGAACTGAATCGATTAAACCAAAATGGAAATTGAATTTGATTTGAATTGAAAAATTTGGAATTGAATCAGTTTGACTTTAAAACTATTTTGAAATAAATTATTTTAGTATAAAATGTTTAAAATCTATCTTCTTAAATATTCAAATTTTTTTGATTTTCCAAACTATTTTACTATATAAACCATTTTCAATACTCAAACTATTTTAACTATCTAAGTTATTTTAAAACTATTCAAACTATTTTCTAAAAATTCATACTGGTCAAGTGTAACGACCCGCTATTTTGGACTATTCGCATCCGCACATGTCGGACTTGAATAATTCAAAATACCGAATTGTTAATTTAAATTTGGCAAAACTGAACATATACAGTAAATAAATAATCACAGATCACAGACACAGAGTAATAAATGCAGCCGAAACAAAAGATAGTAGTTCATGAAGCTACTATATACATATCAGAGTTAAATAAGTTACAGCAGAAGTCTCGAATACAATAGTCACATACAGGAATCAGAATACAATCACTGGAATCAACTGGATATCTGAAAGCTGGATAGATAGATGGATCTCCAAGCGAAGCTATAACTCCAAAGGTGAGCCTCGAATACTGGTACACTCAGTCTGACCCGAGCGTAAAGCAAAACACAAAACACTCGAGTTAGGATTAACATTCTTATATCAATAAATCCAACTCAAGTGAAATAGCAACTGAAATACAAGTAACTTAAAGGATGTTTGGAATAACCATCCTTTAAGGATCCGTTAAACTATCTACTATGTAGTAGTGTACGATAAGTAGATAATGCCTATCAGTAATATAAAGTATCAAAGATAGTGTTAAGGCGTTACCATTATCCCCCTTAACACATTTTATATAAGCGTTATAGTCTATACAGCACTGTAAACTCCACCGTAAACTAGTGGGATATCAGGGAGTACTCCATAGGTATAACACAAAACAAATCGTAGTGGTCGCGTATACAGGGATACAAGTATGACAAGGCACATGAGGCAATACCCAAGGTAGTGAAACTACTGTTTGCCTGATCCGGACTGGTGAGAACGCATCGCCGCAGCGATCGCAACACCGCGAAACAACACTTCCAAATCAAGGGTGCACCAATCGACAACAAGTAATGAGTAGTTTCGAAGAAGTGTGTTCGCTCGAGGCAGCTAACCCCATTTGGCCCGGCACGGCTCCTGTTTTAGTCATTTCCAATTTGACACAAGTGTCAAGGCTATCCATTATCGTTCTCTTTTTTCAGTCAACACTTACATCATCCAACCACTTCATTCTGGATCACACTCCGCGTATAGTTATTAAAGTGGTTTTCGGTTTAGACAGTGAGTATGTCCCTAACCGATTCCGGTCTCTTTAATAACTTTCGTAATTATTATACCGATTGGTCGTTTAATATATTTCAAAAACCAAATCAAATTCAATTTCAAATAGAATTTGTAAACCAACATTTCATTTGTCCTTCTAAATCAATTTCCATAATTTACGTTTCAAAACTTCCAAATTCATAATTTCAAAATCTAATAATTCAATTTCAATTTCTATTTAAAACAATTCAAATATTGATTCAAGTTCGTATATAAGTTTCATTCCGAAATCATTTAAATTAATTTAATTTAACATTCAAATCAATTTAACTTCATTGATCGATTTCATTCAATATTCGTTAAGTAAATTTATCATTCAAAACAATTTCTATTTAATTTCCAATTCACTAAATCAATTACTTAAGTTCAACTTCATTGTATCAAAACTTACAAATTTGTATTAAATTAAATTCGTCAAATCAAATTCTTTACATTTCAAGTCTTACATTGATTCAATAAATCCCATTTTATTTCTTGTTAAAGAAATTCAATTCCACTTATTCATTTACTTAGTTACAAATTTCAAAACTCAATTAATAAAGAAACTAAATTCACTTATTCAGGAAGTTCAATCTCACTTATTATATAAAGAATTCAATCTTATTTAATTATTAAATAATTCAATCTTATTTAATTATTAAATAATTTCAAAACTTAATTATTAAATAATTTCAAATTTAATTATTAAATAATTAATTTTAAACAACGTTCATTCATCATCTACTATGTTAATATTTTGTTTCATATTATTAAATACTAACATTTTCCTTTCATAAAAATTCAAATTCCAACTTCATTTCAAACCATATTATTTATTCAAATAAAATCTTCACTTTATTTTTATATCAAATTATTGACCAATCGATTTTTTATTAATACTCTATCCTAGGTCAAAGTTCAATTTGGGTATTTATCATTTCAACCCGATTCCATTTCAATTCAAAAATCAAAGCATAACAAAGGGAACTTGCAGTGTGATAACTGGGATGGTGTCAAAGTAAATAAACAAGCAATAACAGACATCAATAATAATCCAATAATTAATTCAATATTCCCGAAATAATCGTATTAATTCACATTGTTATTTGTGCAAATTAATATAATTATTTCTAGAATCTACACTATCATTTCGTGTAGATTAAAGATTATTACACTTATTATTCTATGCAATCCTACACTTGACATCAATTATTCAATTTCATACTTCATCAATTAATACGACATAAATTCAAATGGTTCAAGGGTAATTAACTATTTTCTATGTGTCAATTAATTTTAACATTTAAAAGGGTCATATTATACAAATTTGTCTAATTAAATTCAACATATATATCAATTTCAAGTCGCTAACTATCCTACGCGAATTTCAATTTTAAATTATTTATCACTTACAACATTAACAATTTAACGTCCAATGTCAACAACAGACAATCAATCATTTAACAACCAAACTGGATTATCATTGTATAAATAACAGACAATGGTGTCAGATGTCACATGTGAACTGATACAGGTAAAACATATACATAACAGTGTAGATAACTAACAGCAACACATTTCAATTGTCGTTTCAATTGAAATCAAATTTAATAAATAAAAGAACATTAATCGTGAGTGATTGCTCACCTTTCGAGGCTAGAGAGAAGGTAGACAACACAACAAGCTACGATTTGAATTGCGAAATTGACCAATCCAAATGATGATTTTCAAAGCAAGGCCAAATTGGCACGAATTTGAAGGACAAGGATGATAATAAGGAATCGATGAGAACAATCAATCAGTTTGATAGCAAAAAAAAATATATATTTAAAATCAAGATCTTTATATATATAAACACTGACAACCGCATTTACATAACACTAGAGCTTTAGACTAGTATAGATGACCATCAACCGACCCGTATATATACTTTATATATATAAACTAAAAATATACGCACTCATATATGTGCATGCTAGTTGAACTGTTTATGAAAATATAGAGCAAAATATACATATATATATATATATACACCTGTTATATATATATATATATCATTTATAACTTTATGAAACAATATATGCATGCCATTTAAAATGTATATAGCTTTATTTAAATACATAAACACTGCAAAAAAATGCAGATTATGAAGATATGCAGACATACGTATATATAACTATAAAAGAAATTAACAACAGAACTTATATATAAACTTCAAAACAGGTTATGAATTTTTATATAAACTTATATACAACCGAATACAAACTTTGATACTGTAAACACCTAACACTATATATACAGTAGAACAAATTTCAAAATAAACACATACAACTTATATAAATTTTATACTTAGATATAAATGACCTTTAACTACTTATCATTTCTTTCTCTCAACTAAAAGTAGACAGAATGTCGAATATACCTTGTAAATAAATATTTGGAACGTATACCCTATGACCTACAATCATTTATGAGACACAGTATAACATATAATATACGTTAAATGAAATAAGAAACCTTATATTCAAATATATGTTGTTAAAATCTTACTCAATATACATGGGATCAATTTTTTTTATACAAGATACTGTAAATATATGATATATACATACCATTCTTCAAGGAAATATAAGGCTATAGGTCATGGAAACATACGGCTTAATTGAAGGGTGACGTGCATGCTCGGGTGAGGAAGAATGCTCGGCGGAGGAGCTTGGCACGCGGCTGTGGGGTACCCTTTTCAAGCGAGGCCGAGAGGAAGACGTCAGGGATTGTGGAGTTTTTGGGTGGTGCGACAGGCTGCATGGTCGGAGGAGCGAGGTGGATGAGGAGGACGGCGTGGGTGTCTGGGCTTGCGGTTAATGGTTAGGCTTCAGAGAGGGAAGAAAGGAGACCGCATGTGGTGGGTTCAGGAAAGGGAACGACTGACGTAAAAGCAAGGGAGGGATAAAATGAAGGCTCGGGTTGGGCAAGCTCGTTTAGGTGAAGAGGTGCGCCAGGCTTCGGTTTGAGATGTTGACGTGGCTTCGATGTAGGCTACTTCAGGTGGTGGTTCCCGTGGAGGCAGAGGAGGTGGTTCGGGCTGAAACTAAGAAGGGAAGATGGAATGGATACAAATATTTGTGAAGATGAAGCAAACGTGGGGAAGTGAGGCTATGCCTTGGAAAGGTAGACATGCAGGCTAGAAAGGAATGAACAGTGCTTGTTCATCAATTTTTTCTTGAAAATAGATTTAAAATATTGGAACCCGGTGAATACCCAATAGTCAAGCATGAGAATTTAAGAAATATAAATGCAAACAGGTACTGGACAGGTAGGTAGATAAAGGGACAGATGGAACCCGAAAGGTTTTAAAACGGGTGCCGATATGGTTCAACGTTTTACAGATTTTGCCGTCCACTGAACATCGAAATACACAAAAGAATATACCACGGAGATCAGCACGACGGGACGATCAAAACGGCATACGGATATTAGCGGTACGATTGAATTATAAAAATTCGAATATTCTACTAGTAGAAAATGCAGCAAAAACGCAGAAAAATAAGATCGACGGAGCTAAAGATGTCCGAATTTGGAAAAACGAAAAATGAAGTCTTGCTCAGAAGACGATTTAGAATTTTTCTATATAAAAATATTTGGGTTCCAAAAACATTTTATTTTCATCAATTTCTAACTGATTAAATTGAAATAAAATTACACACGAAATAAACTTTCATATTTTTGGATGAAAATTTACCAGTTGCTATGTTTAACTAGACGCATTTCAAATATAATTTTTTATTTCAAAATTTTATCGTTTAAAATTTCACAAAATTTCAACTAATTACGTTATTAAAACAGTTAAAATTTACGGGTCGTTACATCAAGGGTGGAATGTTTATATTTAAATCTTGGATTGAAATACGAATTAAGTTAAAATGAAGTTATAACCTAAATTGAAATTCAAAACTTGGGAAGCGAAATCGAGATATTAAGGCAAAATTTATATGATATATTTTGAGTAAATATGATGATTTCGAAATGGATTTGATTTTGAAGCGAATATGATATTTTGATATCAAGTACGAATTTTTTTCGAAATATAAAAGTACCAACCGGTGTGTAAAACGACGTTTGGTTGTTAAAGAGATCGGGGCCTCTTATTGGCATACTCTCTGTCAATATTGGAACCACTTTGACAACCGTGTATGCGGTGGATGATATCCAAAATGTAGTGGTTGAATTGGCGAACGTTTACTGGAATGAAGTAAGAGAACAATGATGGATAGCCTTGACACTTGTGTCATAATTAAAATGACTAAAACAGGAGCCTATGTCTGGCCAATGAGGTTAGCTACCTCTAGCGACGTTGATCCCTCGTATTACTATCGTGATTTTGTACTCGATGGGTGCACCATTTTGTTTGGATTGATGGTCACGGTCGGCCACGTATGGGTTATGACCAGCTAGAAAGGGTAAACTCGTAGAATCCTACCTTGGGCGTTGCCCCCACGTGCCTTGTTATATTTATCCTTATACGAGCCCATTACGACTTTTGTTTAGTATTGTACCTATATGAGACTCACTGGCTATCGACGTTACTGGTTGTGTTACATGACTTGCATGGACTACATGCTATAAAAATGTGCTAAGGTGGATCAATGTAAAGCCTTAACGCTATTTTGATATTTATTTTACTGATAGACATTACCTATTACAGCGTATACTATTATATATAAATAGTTTAACAGATCCTTAGGAGATGGAAAATCCCGTAACATCTCTTGAGTTATTGCACACACATTATACAATGGATATGAGATTTGAAACCCCGTAAACATCTATGACGCCATGACACTCATGTTATATGCGATATCAATTTGACTCACGTAAGAATATTTTAGTCCTGACTCGAGTGTTTTGTTTTCATTACGCTCGGGTCAGTCCTGAGTTTTTTTAGCTTATTGAAGATTATTCTCTGGAGGATGAAGACGAAGATTTGGTATATTATTACTATTAATATTTCCTGCATCATGTTGTTCTGCTGCATATTATTTCGTTTCTGTTGTATAGATAACTCTGATAAATGTTGTATAAGTTATAATCAAATGTATAGTAAACAGCTCCATGAAATGTTTATTTGATTATTATATTTTGTCATTCCGCTGTGAGATTCTGTGTTTGTTTTCTTCTTCTTTTCTTATTTTTTCTTAATTATCCCCATTGATTATCTATGTTCCAGATTGTTTAAGTTGGACATGTGTGGATTATTGTCGATTTAAACCTTTCGAAATGTGGGACGTCACACTTTTCGTGCATTGAAAACCTTGAGTCTCCATAGGATTGTCTTTCCAAATGTGGAAAGCATTTCTTCATTCCTTAATGCCATCTCAACCACTACATCACTTGGGTCTCTGAGATGCATCATAGTTGCCCTAGCGATCTCTGGCTTTAATCTACGAATGAACTTCTCATTCCTCTTAATCACAGTATCTATGGTAGCACACTTGGAAAACTTATCAAACTTAGTTGCATACTCCAGTATATACATCTCTCCCTACTCCAATTCGGTAAACTTCTTGAGCAAAGTTGACTTAGCTATCTCAGATAGAAATCTTTCCTCAAATCTTCTTTTGAAGTCAGTCCAAGTCAAATTCTCCTCTAGTACTCCTATAGTCACACTGTTCCACCAATATAAAGTAGCTCCCTGCAACTACATAGAAGCCAACCACCTCTTCTGCTCGTCATTCAAGCCTAAATCAGCAAAAATCCTTTCATAGTGCAACAACCAATTCTCAACTTCGATAGCATCTTCCGTTCCTAGGAAAGGCTTTCCTCCAAGAATGGTATAATCACGGCTCAACTTAGCATAGTAATTGCCAACTGGTACCTCGGGATTAGCTCCTACAACATTAATAACATTCCTTCCAGCTAAACCAGTAGTAGCTCCAGCTTGCATCATATTCATGAAGAACTGATACATAGTCCTCATATCTACTGGTGGGGTACCGGCACTCACATTAGCATTTGCATTTGGATTAATATTTGCTTATGACCCGGATTCTTTCTAGTATTGGGCCAAACATTTCCATTAGTTTTGGTGCTTCCTCCACCTAGGTTCACTCTTTCATTTCCTGCTTCCATATCTTGCTTTCTCGTAATCAACATACGAGCCTTAGTAAGATACTATAAAGCTGTCTAAGAGAGAGGGGAGAATACATACTTACAAATATAGCAAATACAAGTACATTAATATAGCTTTATCTCATACCCTAATCTTATTCTCTTATTCCTTTGGATTACGTTTCCAAAAATCCTTTAATCTTTTAAATTTTCATAAACCTATGCTTCGATACTAAGTTGTAATATCCTCCATTTTGAGACCCAAATCTAAGCACTACGGATGCTGTAGTCATCCATAGTATTAATTTTCGGTGATAAAATGCGATCATGTTAATTGTATCAATAACATCATAAGCACATGGATATGAATTTTTTTTCAAAACTCAATTAATTAAATAAACTTTCACATTACATTTTAAAAATAAAATTTCACATTCATTATAATCCCATTCGATCCCACGTTCAGAGAAAATATAATATAATTACAAAATATTCCAAGAGCGACATATGAAGATGCCCCCTTGGTTGATCAGACTCTAATACCTGATAGTTATAGCTTCTGTCATTACTTCCATTCAAATAAGAAATAAAACAGTGGTAAATAAAACTCCTAATAATAGCTAGCTTTCCTCTTGCGCGTCTCCGGAAGCTTATTCGTCTAACATGGAAATCTCTATTCTTGACTTACTCAAATGAGTACCTTAGAGTTTTGGGGAAAAAACTTCGGGTCAGACAAAAAGTCTAGCATGAATAATATTATATCATCTCGAGCACAAATAGATATCCAGCAAGACCACGCCGCTTAGTGGAATGGGTTTTTCCCTCACTAGTATCTCATCCAAATATGTCAATCACAAATCATGCACCTGTGACCACAATGGTTAGAATAATCATAACATGATCATATGCATGTATGCAACATGGGTAAGTCTGACTAATCTGTCCTCCTAGTCTATGCCCACCAAAGGTTTACCCTTTCCAAAATAGACTATTTGTCTTAAATCAAATAGACTATCTGTCTCATATCCAGTGGACTTCCTGTCTCAAATCATAGTTTTCATGGGATCACTATAAACCTAATGGTTTTGCAGGTCAACCAATAACCTATTGGGCTGACTCGAGCCATAACTTAACCAGATATTCCAAAACTCCAAATATGGTTAGGAGTAAACAAAATAATCTCTAAATACAGTTAGGAAATCCCCAAATATGGTTAGGGGAAAACAACTTAAGCAATACTATGAGCATATATAGCTACGAGTTCCCTTTTGTGCATACAAATAATTCTAGTCTCACTAATGATAAAGCTCCACGCACTGGAATTGCAGAACTTTACCAACCTTGGGCTAACGACTGAAGCATAGGGCACGACCCTACATCAGTCCCACTTGCAGTCTTATCTGGTTTTAAATAATCGAGTCATGTCTTTTTGATCAGTTCAGGGCATCTTAACATATTAGATCTATCTGATCACCTGGATGTAATTCTACTCATGCAGGAGTTAAGTTTGACCATACTTACTACTGGGATTACCTAACTGGTAACTCTACTGCCAATCCAAAAATGGAATATTGGGTCATAATAATGTGAGCATGACAATGATAAATATGTAAATTAATTGATCAAATAGTAATAAGAACATACAACATCATTCATCAAATTATGTTCAATCAATAATCATTGGCATCACAAAATTACTTAACCTTAACTAATAATTTCCTTTGGAAAATTCACATAAAACTTGGGCTAGATACCAATTTATTTCCTTGAAAATATTTCTTTCTATAAATGATTAATCCATTAAAATAATTCCTTAATACAAGGAAAACAAAGCCCAATACTTAGCTATAACCCTATGCCATTTTTATACATTCGGTATCAAATTGAGGTTGTTATACCTCTAAAACATAGGGCTTATCGTGCCATTTAGAAACTATTCAATTTGCAAACTTATGGCATCCATGCCTTTAAAACATAATGTTGAACCTCTATACTGAGTTTTGACAACAAAATTCAGATTTTATAAACCATAAGGCCACAAGGCTGAAATCATGATTATCGCATTATAAAATATATAAGTTGTCATACCTATAAAAACTTAGCATTTGGTTTGCATAATTTATGGTTTTCGGCTTAGAAAGTAAAGGATGTCGGACCTATAGGTTTACGACATCATTGCCACAAAACGCTTGAGGTCAAAAATAAGACTTGCGATATTCATTGCTATAAAATATTTAATGTCGAAAATAGGACTTATGGCATCATTTCCATAGAGAAATGGATGTCATCTTCTTCAAAACTGCAACTACTTATGTCGCTAATATAAAGGATGTCGAAAACAAAGGGTGACAAGGGACATCAAGCTTAAAACCAATAAAGGACGTCGATTGTTTTATATTGAACCCCAAAACATTTAAAATCTGAATGCTTTTCTTAAAACATAAGGATGTCGCATTTATGTTTTGTTGAGTAACGAAACCATTAATGTCAAAAGAAATGCTAAAATCCTATATATCTATACGAGCAGATTCATTTTATACCTACCTAAGTAGATATCATATGCATCCCTTCACGTCGATGTCAGAGATCATAGTTGTGGCATGAATATCGGCTGTTACCTGGGTTTCAATACTCAAATCTAAAGACATGGAAATTTCACAATTAAGTCAAAAATTGTTTTATTTTCATATAAAGCCATTTCCTTTTACCAACTCTTGTCACTTGTCAATTTTTTATTGGATAATAATATACTTTACCAATTTATTTTCGCGAAAACTGTTGCAAGGCCATTTTGCTTTCCTCAAAATAATTTGCAAACCAATGTAAATAATATTATTATTTAATAGCTTTTCTAGCTTAATAAATTCATGGAAAATCATAATCACTTGGGTAAAATCCCCAAAAATCACCAAAAATCAGAATTAAAAAAATATGTTCTTTCTCATATAAAAATTTCGAGGTCGAAAAAATTATTTAATTATTTTTTAATTATTAAAACATCAAATAGACATCTTTTCCATCTTAAAAAATTAATATAATATTCAAATTAATTTGAAAAATTATGAAATTGAAAACCCATCTTCACAATAATGTTTTACAAAACATATCAAAATTTTGAATCAATAGGAGATCAAAAACTTAGATTTCACCCTTAAAACCTACTAACTCAATTCCATAAAAATTCCAATAAATAATTATTTAATCCAATAATGATATAACTAATCCATACATGACATATTATCAAAATCAATCCGGAAGTATATCATATATCCGAAAATAAACATAAAAACTTGAGATGGTTATTAGTATTCATTTTAGGTTGGGTAAAGCGATTGAGATTTGTGGTTGTTTGATTTCCTTAAGCTTTTCCTTTGAATTGCTTTATATTTCCTCTTCCTTTTCTTCCTAATAATGGCCGGCTTTGATTTGTGTTTTACTTGATAATTTCGACAGTGAGAATGAATGAGAGGGAGGAAGGGTTTAGGGAATGAACTAAAGCATTATTCCCCATTTTGCCACTCTTATAAATTCTTTTCTATTCTTATGTTTAAAACCATATCATTAATTGATTACTTAAGGCATGACCTAGATTAATTAACAAATCTCATTCTCCTTATCACACCACACATTATTCTATTTAATTTATCTAATTAAATCTCTTGAATAATGTTTAAAAAACATTAGGGGTGTTACTGGCTCCCCTCTTGAAAAAATTTCGACCTCGAAGTTACATTAAGGATAATAACAAGCTTATCAATCATGCAAAAATCAATAGCAAACACATAACAACAATACTAGTCTATCTGACTAGCAGAAAGTTTATATACAACTAATATAGAACATACCATCAAAACAATGTAGGATAAGTCTCTTTAATCCCGTCTTCCGTCTCCTAAGTACAGTCATTCTCGTTGTCACTCCACTGGACTTTCACTACTTGACTGTCTTGTTTCTTAACCTCTTCTTGTGACACCCCACCTCTATACTCACACTAACCAAGGACACTACTGGGTAATGCAATCAATTAGTACGAAGAATAAGGCTGTTGAGGAGCGACCATCTGTGTAATTGCTTTGTGCGAGTACCGATATGTCAGATAGTATGTCATGCATTACGTTTCTAAAGGAAATCTAACGTATCCAATACAAGCTCAAAGCTACCATATAGTGGCTATGTGGTCTTCAGAAACAAATATAAAATAAGCATAACACAAATCAGTCATAGATATTCATATCACAAAGGCGGAAACAGATATGAATATAACACATAGAAGTGTACATCAAAGTAGTGGTCATACAAGATCCACTACATCGGAAAAGAATAGGTATAGGTGCTAGACAAAAGAATAAGTATACATCAAGGAGTCTCTATCTCGAATGTATAAAAGCAAAAACAACTAATCTAAAGTAGTTAGCCAAAAATCAAATGATGGTCCCTGATAAGAAGTCAAGTAGAAGCACCTGAAATACCTCGGTCTGACCCGAGTATTATTTAAGAAGAAAAATAATAAACGGATCAGTCTAGCTATAAATATAATATAAAATGAGATAGGATAAGAGATATGGCAAAAACGTATGATAACAATAATGCCATACTGTGACAAGTATACATCAGTTAACAACAAAAATCATACAATATCTCAAATATTCTCAAACACTAAAAAGAATGTCATATTCTTTAAATTATTCACTAAAACACAATATATTGATAGAGCTTATCATTGCATATCATCAAAATTGGTGAAACACAAATTCTAGAAATCATCAACTAGAAATCCAGAAATCACAAAGGGGGAGGCCTATCACAAACGGGAGCATGAAAACTCACCAACACGTGTGTCACAAAAGGAACACTATTCCATGATCGCTAACCGTCAAGTTTGAGCCGAAGCTCCACAAACGGCCCGAAGACCATGGGTCGCTACCCCACCAATTTGAACCGAAGCTCCATAAATGAGGTTTTTAGTCCCCCACACAAACAAAGAGACATCGTACATCGCTAGTCTAAATCACAAAATGATCAGCAATGATCGATAAGTGTAAATTACACTAAGCTAGTAAATAAATGAGTTTAGCTTCATGTCCCATAACCACTAGCTTAACTTAAATATTTACGAACAAATTGTAGATTTCCACTCGAAAATTGTCACGAGAGTTCAATCGAACAAGTCCAAGAATTAACCGACGAAGTAAACGCAAGCGTTTCATACCACTTGTTTTGCTAAGCCGTTTAATTAGATTTCTCATACGAATGAGGTAAAGGTTTGTATATACTAATAGATTGGAAAACGGTTTTAAAAGCGAGCTTTATATTTAAAATAGTGTCGAAATTGTTTTAATGAAAGAGTTTTAGTATTTACTACTAGTATAGAAACCTTTGTATTTTAAAGTGACAAATCACAAAAATGATTGTAAAAACAATCAATCACCAAAAATTCACATAAGACAATGTGAATTAAATCCATAAAAATAGATATCAAATCCATCAAATGGGTATTCCCAAAAATCCAAAGAAAGAAGTCATCAAAGTCGATAATAAGTGATAACAACTAACCGGATCAACAAAAATTGATAAAAATTGGAAATCCAATCAAAAACAGGCAAAATTGGCAGTTCCAAACGTTTAGGGGTTCATCCAGACGTCTGGATTTGGGTTCTGGAAATGTTCCAGAAACCGACCAGACGTTTGAACTCTAACCAGACGTCTGAAAACTAACCAGACATCTGGTAGGTTTGGACCAGACGTCTGGTCCAAGTCTCTGCCATTTTTTTTCTTTTCTACCGTATTTTTTTTTTCATCTGCTGCCCTAACCAGATGTCTGGACCTTCCAACCAGACGTCTGGTTGCCTTTTCTGGACAACAATTTGCCTAGGCCAATGATGACCAAAATGATTCAGAAGCGATCGGACGAGCGATGGAGGCTATGGATTTATGCCAAGAGACAACCCAGTCCTATAGGCTCTTCGATACACCTCAAATAACACGTTCAAATATCCAAGATAGGATCTTTAAAGATTTTGACTTCAAAACACCAAAATTTGGAAAATTCACCAAATCAATTCAAATCAAAAGCAAATGAACGTGAATAGATGTTAGGAATTCATACCTAACAACAATGAAAACTATAGACATAGATGTGAGTTCAAAAACTCACCTTTAAACCCAAAACAACAAGTTAGAAGCTTTAAAACAAAGGAAAGATCAACCACACTTCAACTTCAACTCTAGAAGCTCCAATCTAAGATCATAAGCAAATATTTCCTAAGTTAGGTTATAGGAAATTTCTGAAATTGGAGAGAGATTGAGGTGGAGAAGAAGAAGGGGATGCTTACTTAAGCTTCTCCTTGATTTTAGAGCAAAAACTTGAATTTCCTAAGAGAACTAGGGCTTAGGAATTTTAATTTCCCATTCTTTCCCCCATTTTTCTTTAGCTTGAAAGTGTTAGGAAATGAAATGAATGAATGAAGGGGGGGGGGTGGAGTTAGGGCATTATGTTGGTTAGTGGGTTGAAACCCAAACCCAAAGCCCAATAGAAAAATACCAAAATTCCAATCAACTCCAAACATATCGATGTTTATACTCAAAAATGTTGTAAATGCCATTTTGGACTCAATAGAAGTGGTCTCGAGTCCCAATTCGACTGTTTACAAAAAGTAACATTTCGGATCTTAATCCGATTAACGATGTTATATTTAAATAAAACATTTAAATATATAATCGTGAAATATGCGGGTTGTTACAGACTCCTCTCCTTAAAGAAATTGCGTCCTTGCAATACTTAAGGAGAAAATAAAAAGTAACAACCATACTAAGGCATAACAACACAAAAGATGAAATTTTGAAATGAGAAGTTCACCTTAAGGAGCATGAGAGAGTAAGTCCAGATGTGTTCGCTCGATGAGTTCTCTGGATTCCCAAGAGCAATCCTTAGGATTTGAGGACCATTGAACTTTCACAAGAGGAACATCTTTATTTCGAAGGCGTTTAACCTCCGTAGCAATGATACGAATATGATGTTGCTCATAAGTCAAATTTGGTGAAACTTCAATTTCTTCAATTACACCGGGCTCAAGAATAGAATCAGAATCCCTAAGGCATTTCCGTAGTTGAGAGACGTGGAATACGTCATGAATAGTAGAAAACTGAGCCGGTAATAAAAGGCGATAAGCTACGGAACCAATGCGTTCGTGATGGGAAATGGACCAATATATCGAGGTGCTAATTTTCCCAAACGACTGAAACGCACAACACCCTTCATAGGTGAAACACGAATAAACACCAAATCTGCCACAAAAAATTCTATATTCCTTTTTCGATTATCGGCATAGGATTTTTGTCTACTTTGAGCTTCTTTCATCCTATGACAAATAAGGTCAATCTTTTCTGTGGAACCACGAATAAAATCTGGACCTAAAACCAGCTTCTCACCGGCTTCAAGCCAACACGAAGGAGATCGGCATGGCCTTCCGTAGAGTGCCTCGAAAGTTGCCATACCAATACTAGATTGGAAGCTATTATTGTAAGAAAACTCAACAAAAGATGAACATGAATCGGATTCACGATCTCGAATCTCACAAGTGGACAAAGTATCGAGATCATTCCATTCGGATATCATCATAGAAACAACCGCTTGTTGCTTACGACTAAGGGCATCGACCACACGATTACCCTTTCCAAAAGTATAAAGAATATCAAGATCATAAGATGCAAGGAATTCAAGCCAACGTTGTTGACGCAAATTAAGTTCCTTTTGAGAAAATAAATACTTCAAAGATTTATGATCAGTGTAGAGAACAAATTTCTCTCCCAAAAGATAACGACGCCAAATTCTAGGGGCGAAAACAATAGGCGTGAGCCCTAAATCATGAGTGGCATATCTAGTCTCAGCAGGCTTTAATTTCCTAGAAGCATAAGCGATAACACGTTCCCTTTGCATGAGAACGGCTCCCAAACGAACATGACTAGCATCGGTATAAACAACAAAGCCTTGGTTCCCCTCGGGAATCACAAGAATAGGAGCATCGGAAAGGAGTTCTTTTAATTTCTGAAAAGCACCTTAACATTTGTCTGACCAAATGTACTTAACTCCCTTCTTTATTAAACTAGTAAGAGGCACGGAAATTTTAGAAAAGTCTTTTATGAAACGACGGTAATAGCCTGCTAATCCAAGAAAGCTACGAATTTCCGTTACACTCTCCGGTCTCTTCCAATGTTGAATCGCCTCAATCTTTGAAGGATCCATGGAAATTCCAGATTCAGAAATAATATGTCCTAAAAATTTCACACGAGATTGCCAAAAGTGGCATTTAGAAAATTTTGCTTTCAATTGATTACTCCTAAGAGTTTCCAACACAATTTGAAGATGTTTTTCATGCTCTTCCTCGGTTTTAGAATAAACAAGAATATCATCGATAAAGATGAGAACAAATCGACCGAGGAAGTCTTTGAAAACTCGATTCATAAGGTCAACGAAATAAGCTGGAGCATTCGTTAAACCAAATGGCATAACAAGCCATTCATAAGATCCATAATGAGTATGGAACGACGTCAAAGGAATACTATCCTCTGCAATATGAAGCTGATAAAAACCAGTTGCTACGTCTAACTGTGAAAAGGCTCTAGCACCGCTAAGTTGATCGAATAAATCATCAATCCGAGGTAAGGGACATTTATTCTTGATGGTGAGATCGTTAAGCTTGCGGTAGTCAACGCAAAGCCTAAGTGTACCATCGGATTTCTTCACAAAGATAGCTGAAGCTCCCCATGGAGAGGAACTAGAACGAATAAATTGCTTCGCTTCCAATTTAGATAATTGTTTACGCATCTCCTCATTTTCCTTATTGGTCATACGATAAGGAGGACGAGTGATAGGTAGAGCTCCAGGGATTAGATTAATTCTGAACTCTATTGCTCGCTTAGGTGGTAATCCTAAAACGGGCTCAAATATATCGGGAAATTCACGAACAACGTGAATGAGGGAAATAACATCTTCCTCATCATCATTATCATCATCATGAGGATTTAAAGAATACTAGGATGCTACCAAACTGGAATCTGAATTTTTAAGAACAATAGAAATCTGCTTAACAGATTGAGGATGTCGAAGATAAATAGTCCTCTCGGGACATAGGATGTGGGCTTCATAACGATTAAGCCAATCCATTCCCAAAATCATTCTGAAACCTAAATAGCGCATAATATGCAAATTGGCTCGAAAAGCATAATCACATAAAATAATCTCGACATCTTTACAAAGTAAACTGAGTGTTGCGGATCCACCAACCGGATTCACAATTCTCAGTGAAGTCATCAAGCCCATAACATTTAAAGACAAAGCATCAACAAGTTCTTTTGATATAAAAGAGTGTGATGCACCCGTATCAAAAAGAACTCGAATAAGATGATCACGAAACATAATAATGCCATCAAGGACAGAATGAGAAATACCTTGACCAAGAGAAGTGTTACTAGGGGCTTGCACAACATTTGGCTTTCTCTCTTTCTTGCTTTTAAGTTTGGGACATGAAGATATAGTATGACCCGAACTTTTGCAATAGCGACAAGTAAGGGGCTTCAGACACTTGTTTGCATAATGGTCCTTAGAACCACAATTGTAACATTCTCCACAACTAGAGGTAGGAGTCTTTGCTACCGAAGTTGCGTGCTTCCCTTTCTTTTTGAGATAAGTGCCTTTGAACTTAATAGGCCTCTTGTTGTTGTTGTTGAAGTTCTGTTTGACACCCACAACTTCAACATCGCTTTCTTTATCGGCCTCTTCAAGTCGAAGAGCGATATCAATAAGCTGATCGAAAGAAACTTCTAGTTTCAGAAGTAAAGGCTTTTTAAGATTCTTATTCAACCCATAAATAAACCTTTGATTTTTCTTCAATGGGGTATTAATATATTCGACCCCATATTTAGAGAGAGATTCAAAAAATGCGACATAGTCTGTCACAGAAGATTCACCTTGAACAAGGTCAATAAAGCGTCGAGCTAAAGTTACTTTTTCAGCTTCCGGCACAAACTTTAATTCGAACCTTTCCCGGAATTGCTCCCAAGTAAGATCCGCTTCGATAATTTCCGAAACCAAAAGCTCATACCAATCTAATGCTCTTTCTTGGAGCATGTTAGAAGCCACTTGGACTCGATGAAGATCAATAAGATTCATGCGAGAAAAGATGCGGTTACACGATCTAAGCCAAGCTTGGACTTCTATAACGCTTTCGGAACCCTTGAATGGCCTTCCACCCAAATTGGAATAATCGCTGCACAAGCGTGCAAACCCAGATTTAGGATGAGTAGGCTCTGGAATAGGTCCGGCAGCTTGGGCATTCTTTACAAGATCCAAAAGGTGTTGGGCAAACATAAATACTCCATCTTGAGGAGTAGCACTGGATTGACCGGCGCTGGGATGGCCTGGTCTAACCATTTCTCTTCTTTAAGAAAGAAAGAAAGAAGATGAAAAAAGGTTATTCACAGAATGAATATCAAACAAACTCGATTGATAAAACAAGGCATCATAAAAGAAAATAGGATAAAACGGGTCCTATGACTCGAATTAAATCCTAAGGCACGACTCCTAAGAGAGACTTAGGACAATGATCCTTGCTAAATTATTCTACATTTTTCCGAAGTTTGGGTCTGATACCAAGCTGTGACGCCCCACCTCTATACTCACACTAACCAAGGACACTACTGGGTAATGCCGTCAATTGGTACGAAGAATAAGGCTGTTGAGGAGTGACCATCTGTGTAATTGCTTTGTGCGAGTACCGATATGTCAGATAGTATGTCATGCATTTCGTTTCTAGAGGAAATCTGACGTATCCAATACAAGCTCAAAGCTACTACACAGTGGCTATGTGGTCTTCGAAAACAAATATAAAATAAGCATAACACAAATCAGTCACATATATTCATATCACAAAGGTGGAAACAGATACGAATATAACACATAGAAGTGTACATCAAAGTAGTGGTCATATAAGATCCCCTACATCACAAAAGAATAGGTACAAGTGCTAGACAAAAGAATAAGTATACATCAAGGAGTCTCTATCTCGAATGTATAAAAGCAAAAACTACTAATCTAAAGTAGTTAGCCAAAAATCAGATGATGGTCCCTGATAAGAAGTCAAGTAGAAGCACCTGAAATACCTCGGTCTGACCCTAGTATTATTTAAGAAGAAAAATAATAAACGGATCAGTCTAGCTATAAATATCATATAAAATGAGATAGGATAAGAGATATGACAAAAACGTATGATAACAATAATGCCATACTGTGACAAGTATACATCAGATAACAACAAAAATCATACAATATCTCAAATATTCTCAAACACTAAAAAGAATGTCATATTCTTTAAATTATTCACCAAAGCACAAATATTGATAGAGCTTATCATTGCATATCATCAAAATTGGTGAAACACAAATTCAAGAAATCATCAACTAGAAATCCAGAAATCACAAAGGGGGAGGCCTATCACAAACGGGAGCATGAAAACTCACCAACACATGTGTCACAAACAGAACACTATTACATGATCGCTAACCATCAAGTTTGAGCCGAAGCTCCACAAACGGCCCGAAGACCATGGGTCGCTACCCCACCAATTTGAATCGAAGCTCCATAAACGGGGTTTTTAGTCCCCCGCACAAACAAAGAGACATCGTACATCGCTAGTCTAAATCACAAAATGATCATCGATGATCGATAAGTGTAAATTACACTAAGCTAGTAAATAAATGAGTTTAGCTTCATGTCCCATAACCACTAGCTTAACTTAAATATTTATGAACAAATTGTAGATTTCCACTCGAAAATTGTCACGATAGTTCAATCGAACAAGTCCAAGAATTAACCAACGAAGTAAACGCAAGGGTTTCATACCACTTGTTTTGCTAAGCCGTTTAATTAGATTTCTCATATAAATGAGGTAAAGGTTTGTATATACTAATAGATTGGAAAACGGTTTTAAAAGCGAGCTTTATATTTAAAATAGTGTTGAAATCGTTTTAATGAAAGAGTTTTAGTATTTACTACTAGTATAAAAACCTTTGTATTTTAAAGTGACAAATCACAAAAATAATTGTAAAAACAATCAATCACCGAAAATTCACATACAACAATGTGAATTAAATCCATAAAAATCGATATCAAATCCATCAAACGGATATTCCCAAAAATCCAAAGAAAGAAGTCATCAAAGTCGATAATAAGTGATAACAACTAACCGGATCAACAAAAATCGATAAAAATTAGAAATCCAATCAAAAACAGCCAAAATAGGCAAAATTGGCCGTTCCAAACATTTGGGGGTTCATCCAGACGCCTGGATTTGGGTTCTGGAAATATTCCAGAAACCTACCAGACGTTTGAACTCTAACCAGACGTCTGAAAACTAACCAGACGTCTGGTAGGTTTGGACCAGACGTCTGGTCCAAGTCTCTGCCATTTTTTTCTTTTCTACAGTATATTTTTTTTCATCTACTGCCCTAACTAGACGTCTGGACCTTCCAACCAGACGTCTGGTCCTTCCAACCGGACGTCTGGTTGCCTTTTCTGGGCAACAATTTGCCTAGGCCAATGATGGCCAAAATAATTCAGAAGCGATCAGACGAGCGACGGAGGTTAGGGATTTATGCCAAGCGACAACCCAGTCCTATAGGCTCTTCGATACACCCCAAATAACACGTCCAAATATCCAAGATAGGACCTTTAAAGATTTTGACTTCAAAACACCAAAATTTGGAAAATTCACCAAATCAATTCAAATCAAAAGCAAATGAATGTGAATAGATGTTAGGAATTCAAACCTAACAACAATGAAAACTATAAACATAGATGTGAGTTCAAAAACTCACCTTTAAACCCAAAACAACAAGTGAGAAGCTTTAAAACAAAGGAAAGATCAACCACACTTCAACTTCAACTCTAGAAGCTCCAATCTAAGATCATAAGAAAATATTTCCTAAGTTAGGTTATAGGAAATTTCTGAAATTGGAGAGAGATTGAGGTGGAGAAGAAGAAGGGGATGCTTACCTAAGCTTCTCCTTGATTTTAGAGCAAGAACTTGAATTTCCTAAGAGAACTAGGGCTTAGGAATTTTAATTTCCCATTCTTTCCCCCATTTTTCTTTAGCTTGAAAGTGTTAGGAAATGGAATGAATGAATGAAGAGGAGGGGGGAGGGTGGAGTTAGGGCATTATGTTGGGTTAGTGCGTTGAAACCCAAACCTAAAGCCCAATAGAAAAATACAAAAATTCCAATCAACTCCAAACATATCGATGTTTATACTCAAAAAGGTTGTAAATGCCATTTTGGACTCAATGGAAGTGGTCTCGAGTCCCAATTCGACTGTTTATAAAAATTAACATTTCAGACCTTAATCCGATTTACGATGCTATATTTAAATAAAACATTTAAATATATAATCGTGAAATATGTGGGTTGTTACACTTCTCATCTCTTACTACAACACGTATGGATTGCCTAACAAAAGTCATTTCTGGTTCCACTACTAAATCTTCCAATGCGATCGGAGTAACAGTAGTCTCTGAATCATGCATGCAATTTCTAAGATAAGAAACATGAAAAACATTATGGATCCCTACCAATTTATTCGGTAACTCTATCAAATAAGCAAGTTTCCCTATCCTCTCTATAATAGGAAATGGACCTAAATATCTCGGTACCAAATTCCCCATCTTTCCATACCTTACAACACCTTTCATCGGTGATACCTTAACAAAAACATGATCTTCAACTGAGAACTCTAAATCCTTACTCCTCTTATCTACATAACTTTTCTACATAGACTGAGCTTACTTCATCTATGCTCGGATCTACTCAATCTTTTTCGTGGCTTCTTTCACCCTATCTGCACCAAGAACCAATATGTCTTCGATTTCCAACCAACATGCTAGTGATTGCATGACCTTCCATACAAAGCTTCGAAAGGCGCCATTCCGATACTAGTCTAATAATTATTATTATAGGAAAACTCAAACAAGTGTAAATGGTCTTTCCATAAACCTCTAAAATCTGGTACACAAGCCCTTAACAAATCTTCGATTACCTTATTGACTCTTTCTCTCTGTCCATCCGTCTGTAGGTGATAAGTGGTACTCATCTTTAGCTTGGTACCTAACACTTCTTGTAGACTATTCTAGAATTCACCAGTGAATAAAGTATCTCTGAGTAAACTACTAGAAATCCCATGCGGTCTAATAATGTTCTTCATAAATAACTTCGCCAAAGCAAGTGTTGTCCTTATCGACTTAACGGGAATAAAATGTGCACTCTTGGTTAGTTAATCTACCACGACCCAAATACTTTCATTTCCCCTATTCGACCTTGGTAACCGGTCAATAAAATCCATGGATATAGAATCTCATTTCCAAAGTGGTACTTCTAAAGGTTGAAGTAACCCACTCGGTTTCAGATGCTCGGCTTTCACCTGTTGGCAATTCAAACATTGCTTAACCCATAAGCCTACATCCCTCTTCATACCTTCCCAGAAGAAACTTCTCTTCATATCCTGATACATCTTTGTACCTTCAGGATAAATAGTAAACTTCGATCGATGACACTCCCTAAGAACTTCCTTCCTTAGGTCACAAACATCTGGAACACACAACCGTCCCCTCTTCCTCAACCATCAGTTCTGGTCAAGACTAAAATCCTTTAAATCATCAACCTCAGTTCCACCTTTCAATCTTCTAATCCGTTCAACTAGTAATGGATCATCTCTCTATTTAGAAGAAATTCTTTCGATCACCATTAGTCATAGTTCTAAACATGGCAATATGGCAGTTACCAGACTAGAATTAGTCGTTAATCTTAACTGAACACCACAGGTAGTCATTGCCTCTATGTCCTTCCATTCTGCTAACATAGCCAACACAACATTCTGATGTTTTCTGCTAAGTGAATATGCCACTTTATTTTCTTTTCCTGGAATATACTCAATACCAAAATCATAAGCTGCTAAAAACTCTAGCCATCTCTGATGTCTCATATTCAAATTCTTCTAAGAGAATAAATACTTCAAAGACTTAAGATCCATAAACAACTCGAATCGTTGTCCCAAAAGATAGTGTCTCCACACCTTCAAAGCAAAGATCACCGCTACCAACTCTAAATCATGAGTCGGATATCTAACTTCATGTGGTCTAAGCTGTCAAGAAGAGTAGGCAATCACTTTACCTCTTTTCATTAACACAGCTCCTAACCCTAATCAACGTGCATCCATATGCAGCACCAAATCTTGATTTCCATTTGGAACAACTAACACAGGCGCATTTGTCAATAAATGTTTTAGCTTCATGAATGCTTCCTCACATTTATCGGTCCAAACATACTTCACCTCCTTCTTGGTTAGTTTAGTCATAGTTGCTGCTATTCGAGAGAAATCCTTAATGAATCTTCGATAATAGCCAGCTAGTCCAAGAAAATTTCTTATCTTGATAATAGTCTCGAGTCTTTTCCAATTATTTACGGCTTCAATCTTAGCTGGATCCACAGACAATCCTTTTTCTGAAACCACATGACCAAGAAACTTTGCTTCTTTCTTCCAAAAATGACATTAGAAAACATCGCTTGTAGTTGATGCTGCCTCAACTTCTCTAACACTATTCTGAGATAAACTTTATAATCTTGTTCATTTTTAGAATATACCAAAATGTCATCTATAAACACTAAAACGAATTTGTCTTAATGCTCTCGGAAGTTTTGGTTCATCAAATCCACAAAGTAAGCAGGTACATTGATCAGTCTAAATGGTATGACTAACCATTCATACAAACCATATCTTGTTCGAAACGCCGTTAATGGAATACTATCCTCCACTATCCTCAATTGATGGAACCATGTTGCTAAATCCAATTAGGAAAACACTTTGGCTCCACTCAACTGATCAAACAAATCATCTATTGTAGACAACAAATATCAATTCTTTATCGTCTTCTCATTCAAATTACGATAGTCAGTACCTGTGCAGTTAATGCCCCACTATTACCCCGCTATAACCCTACTATATCTCATAACGGATTTTTACTGCTATAATTTTTCCATATAGCCCCAAATATACCCACTATTTCTGCTTTAAGCCCCACTATTTCCGCTATATCCCGTTATTCCTGCTATATTCCGCTATATCTTCTTTAAAAGAAATGAATTGAAAAATGACATTTATACATTATAAAAATTAGGAAATTAATTTATTTAATTGAATTTTTAATATATTTTTAGAAATGAAAATACTCTAATACTCTACTAAATTCACCTGTGTTATATAATAGTTTTACGTTTATTTACAGTATATTCGCACATGTTTTTATTTATAATTATTTATGTTTTAATTATAATTCAATAGAATGTTAATTTTTCATTTAGTTACCATTTATATATTTGTAAAAACATTAAGTACGAGTTTTATATGCCATTTTAGAGTCATCCGCTATATCCTGTTGTATCCCCGATATGACTTTTTGCACCTCCCCCGCATTGAATCTGTCGAGCGCTTTAACTGCACAGGTCAGTACACATCCTCAATGACCTGTCCGGTTTTTACGGACACTGAAGTCGCTCTCCAAGGCGAACTGCTTGGTCTAATAAAATTATTTCCTTCTAATTCCACCAACTGCACCTTTAACTTTTTCATCTCAGTAGGTATCATTCGACTTGGCGGTCTACTTACGGGTTTAGCTCCAGGTACAAGATCTATTTGAAACTCAATATCTCATCCCAATGGTAGTCCTATAACTAGCTCAAAAACATCTACAAACTCTCTTACAACAAAAATGTGATTCACTTCATCCTCCCCTTCTATTGCACCCAATAAAGCACAAACATCGAACTCCACATTGTCTACTGAGTATGTAATTCGATCACTACTATTAGGGTACCTCAATGATATCTTCCTATCCTGCAAAAATATTCTAGCATCATATCTGCTTAACCAATCCATACCTAGAATAATCCCAAAAACCATAAAATCAAATACAAATAGATTGCAGGAAAATGCATGACCTAACAACTTAAATTCTAAACGGTAACATCTTATCCCCAAAGTTGCATACCCTTCTATCGGATTCACAACCCTTTAGGAAGTAACAAGGTATGATGGCTCTAGACTTAACTTATCTACCAAACAATGCGAGATAAAAGAATGTGATGTGCTAGTATCAAATAATACTTTAACGGGTATGCCATGAATCAAAGTGTACCTCCCATCATGGACACTCCTTTCTCCTCTACGGTCGGCCTAGATGCAGACATCTCTAGATCAAAGACTTTCCATTTATCAGCCTTGGCCGTTACTGGACATTCATTCTTGTAATGCCCCATCTAGTTGCAGTCATGGCACTTCACGTTCTTCTTTCATCCAACCTTCTTTCCATTACCACAGCGGCACTCATTTACAAAGTGCCATTTCTTATTATAGCTATAGCAAACAATATCAACCTTCTTTTTCTTGGCAACTCTACTCTTCTGAGTTCCCTTCTTAGGAATGAACTTTATTTTCTTGCCTTGAAAACCTTGAGTCTCCACAAGCTTGTCTTTTCCAAATGTAGAAAGCATTTTTTCATTCCTGAATGTCATCTCCACCACCACACTTGGGTCTCTGAGATGCGGCATAGTTGCCCTGGTGATCTCTGGCTTCAATCCACGCATGAACTTCTCGTTCCTCTTAATCACAATAGCTAAGTGGCATATCCGTACTTGGATAGTTCATCAAACTTAGTTGCATACTCCAATACAAACATCTCTCCCTGCTCTAATTTAATATCCTTCCTGAGCAAAGTTGACTTGGCTATCTTAGTTAGAAATCTTTCCTCAAACCTTCTTCTAAAGTTAGCCCAACTCAAATTCTCCTCTGGTACTCCTATAGTCACACCGTTCCACCAGTACAAGCAGCTCCCTGCAATTGCCTTGAAGCCAACCTCCTCTTCTGCTCATCATTCAAGCCTAAATTAGGAAAAATACTTTCAAAGTGCAACAACTAATTCTCAACTTCGATAAGATCTTCTGTTCCTAGGAAAGGCTTTCCTCTAAGACTGGTATAATCACATCTCAACTTGGCATAGTTATTGCCAACTAGTACCTCGAGTTAGCTTCTCTTGCATTAATAGCATTACCTCCAGCCAAACCAGCACCAGCTCAAGCTTGCATCATATTCACGAAGAACTGATACATAGTTCCCATATTTACTGGTGGGGTTCCAACACTCATGTTAGCATTTGTATTTGGATTAGCATTTTCTTGTCGACCTAGATTTCTTCTTGTAACAACATGCCTTTTCGACCCTCGAATGTTGACACTAATACATTCTCGAAATTCACGTGCCAAGCATTCAAGTGCTGGAAAGATGAGTTGTTAGGGTAAAAAAGAAGAAGAAATATAACATGAAAAAAGAGGACACAATATTAGAATCTCACCAGCGAAACGATAATATATAATATCAAAGGAACAATATAAAGGGTTACTCCGATATAGAAATTTCGGAGTTACAAAACCTAGATACTATCATCAGCATGGACAGTTATAACTGCTTACCCACAATGCTAATACATCAAATAGTAATGCAATGGAGATAAGAGTACCATGGTAGGTGAAACATCTAGCTCGTCTTCTCGAGGTCAAAAGAACATCAACGAAAACCTGCCTTTCTCAAACTACTCAAAAGAGTACACAAGGAATTTAGGAAAAACAAAAACCAAGCATCAAACATAAGTTTGGTATAAGAAACTCAAGAAATATGCGGCCAACATATAACAGTACTTTTGGAACTACATGGAATGCCATAACGATTATCCCCTCAAAAGAACCACCATCTAATATGTACATAAGGTGATATAATAGATAATGTCTAGGGTAAAGAATATAAATATATAATTTAGCCGGAATGGCTACATTCATTACATTCAATGACATATTAGAGGGTACAATCAAACCCGATAAGGAACGTTCATATAATGGATTTCCGTAGAGATGCCTCCAATAAACTGAAGTGGATCTCCTGCATAAGGGTCATAAACTACCTCCGAGCACCGTATATATCTAGATAAAATATACCATTAAGGGAAACATAGCCAGTCCATGTCTAAATACGCGATCCTAAATACCATCACCTACCACATGCAACATCGATAAGCATACTATAGATTTGGAGTGATAATATCCTGTCATGGGTCAGCCAAATCACAAGCTATACCCCTACTTTGATTTCTATCATTTCTAATCTTGAGGTCACGTTCGGCCTCTTTCACACGAGTCTTCATCAGTGAAATAGAACACAAATCCCCAATTGGTTTCACACATCTCAAACAGACCTTGAAACCACACATGGAATCTAGTATCTCAAACAAATACACTTTTAAGAGATAGAACACATATCTCAGCCTTGAAGTGGTTTTCGATAAGTAAAACACTTACCGATCCCTATCTCTTCAAGACTGAATCGACGAATTTGGTCATTTAATAATAAAGAGAACGATCGCATATGGAAACCAAGTCTCGTATACTCATCATGTTTCCGATATTTTCATTTCACACTATCTCTCGGTCAAGAGTGAAGCCGATAAGTTAGAGCTCTATTGCTTATATCTCTATATAAACATCAACCTTAACTCCCACAGATAGACAAGCCCACTTCATCGGTCTTTAGTGCTAAGTATACGACTAAATGTTTTCCATAAACAAGTAAACATACAAAGCACGATCAAGTCATATAAAGCATGATTAAGTCACATAAGCGACTTCTAAACCCCTTATTGTTTAATTAATCTTTTATTAATTAAAACCTCTTTTACCAGTAAAACTTCTTTTATCTAATAAAACTTCATTTATCAATCTCTACTATTCATTTGTACTCCTTTCAATTCTTCAAAAAAAAGTATTCATATACTTATCTCACATGGTATAAGTATATTCACAAATCATTAACACGATTTCTTACTTTAAACCTTTGCTTTTTCTATCTTTTTCTAAAAGATTCCTTACTTATAATTTCCTTCAAAATAACCACTTTAAGGATCTAAGTTCTTTCAAAAATCCATTAAAAAAGGTTTAAGACTAATGTTAATTACATTATCACTACAAACCCAAAACCACTTCACTTATGCTTATCTTTAAAACATTCTTTTTAAGGATCTATTTACATTCATAAGTATAATCAAAGAGGGTTAAAGACGAATGTTATTAACACATTGTCACAACAAACCCAAAACCATTTCACTTACTTATATCTTCTTTAAAACATTCTTTTAAAGATCCGAGTCAATAATATTTGGTTAAGCTCGATAGTTGACTAATCGACTATCCAGTTAAAACAATTGCTTATACAAATCAATGTTCATATACTTAACTCATTTACGACATTTCAACTTATGCTATTGCTCGCCCAAGAGTGAAGCCAAGTTAGTTAGAGCACTAGTTGTATCAAAGCCATGCCTAGACACTTCATTCCCGAATCTCATAAATAGATAAGTCTACTCGTCGGCTTTTAGTGTTCAGTATAGTATTAATAGTTTCCATAAACAAGTAACAATCAACATGATTAACCTGTTTCCAACATTCTTGACTTAACAATTCCTCATTCAAGAAGGAAGCCGATAGGTTAGAGCTCTATTGCTCCATCCGTACTCGACATCAATCTTAACTCTCACAAATAGATAAGCCTACTCCGTCAACTTTTAGCATTAAGCAAAGTTAATTACCTTTTAAACAAGTAAGTAACAATAAGATTAACACATTTTCGATATTCCAACTTAACTATTCCTCGTTCAAGAGGGAAGCTCTGTAGGTTAGAGCTTTATTGCTCATATCCCTACTCGACGCCAATCTTAATTCTCAGAAAAAGAGAAGTCTACCTCCTTGGATTTTAGTGTTAAGCCTAGTCAATTACCTTTTTCAAAACTTATATATACTTTAAAAATATTTGTAAATAGGTTTAAAATATATATGTAAAATATTACTTAAAAATAACTAATTTGTATTTGATGAAAAACATGTTTTTTATAAAACCTCTTTACTTTGAAAATACATATATAATTATTGAAAATATATTTAAACTTTAAAACAACTTTAAAATACTTCAAAATGTATTGGAAAACATCTCTAAAATGATTATATAAAAATACCAAATTTAAATATCATTTTTAAATAATTAAAACCATAAGTGACTTACTGCAGCATCTATAAATGCTGTTAAAAGTCTTTGTTAAAAACAACATTGAAAAATACGATCTTTGTGACTAGTTTCAGCCACTTTATCAAATGATTTAAGACTTGAAACTTTTGTTGTAAGTAATACCATTAGGGTACTTAAAAACCATGAAAAGTAACCACTAAGAATATCTTTCCATTTATTTATATAAATTCCTAAAAACATGCTATATTACTTAGTGTATTTATAACCACCGTTTTGTTCTAACTTTCACAACTTTGATTCACAATTTCTATAACTTTCCAAACCATTTCTTTATTGTCCAATACACTAAAATATGTGTAGAGAACAACCAAATCAAATTATCCCAAGTTAAGATCATAAATATCCAATTTACACAAGTTAAAGTTAAGAGATATCGAAGTGTACTTATAACGACTATTCTCGCTTCAAACACTTTCAAACTTACTTCAATTCAACACACAATCTAAATAACCATTTAAACATTAATTCAAGCCCACGACACATGTTTAAGAAGGTAACATAACTGATGTTATACAATATAAAATTATCATTTGCTTTCAAAAGCAAGAGGGGTCCAAACCATGCCACTTTCAAAAGCAAGATAGTGAGATAACTCACTTAGATCCATGCCAAACCCAAGCACAAAGCCACAAGAATTAAAGAATGTCCTCCTTCCATCACAAAAAGACTAAAGATCTAACCATTAGCACGTTCAAACTAAGGCCACACCTCTTCTCCTCCTCCCATTGCTCACAACCCCCTCTAAGATCCCTCTCTTCCTCTGCAATGACCAAGAATTTTACCGCTCTAACGGGTGAATATTTAATTAATTTTAAATATTTAAATTAATGGTTTTAATCATTAAATGACCCTCTTTGATTTATAACTAATGATAGGAAATTGTAACGACCCACTTTTTCCGTACAATTTAAACTGACAATAAATCACACATGTCCAGCCCAAATCGAATGAAAAGCCGGATAGTTAGGGAAAAGAAATAAGAAAGAAGACAGAAGAACTAAACAACACAGAATCTCACAGCAGAACGAATAATTTATATTATATAATAAATCTTTACACAAAAACAAAACTGTAATATATATATATATATATATACAGACATAAATCAGAGTATACTAACCTATTTAGCATGGACAGTTATAACAACCTGTCCTCACAACTGTTGAATAATATACAACAATGTAAAGAAACGGAAATATAATCATCTACGTGAATACGACTCTGGGCTTCCAGTTCCTCTCCTGAAGCTCCAAAATAGATCCATCTAAACCTATTAAATATGCTCGGTCTGACCCGAGCATTTAGGAAAAACCACGCCCGGGTCAGTCTGGTTAAACTAGCATGAGAAACACAATCAACTTCATTCTTAAAGTTTAATAACCTTTTCAAAACAAAGGTATCTCGTAAGACCTTACCGCGAATAAACACGGATGGGTTTTTACCTTACGATAACCAAAACTCTTTTATAGAAAATCATCTGATATTATAATAATGTCTAATCGCCAAAGTAATAATAACAAGTAGCTGTGATGCATGTGCTATGTACATCACAACAATACTAGTCATAAAAATCAAAATCCGATAAGGTCATTCCCTAATTGTGTAGGATTTCCACGGAGGTGCCCGCAGTACTTCGAGAATGGTCCTCCTGCACAAGGATCGGAGTTGTCCTTCCGAGGGTCAGTACCTGTCTAGCCGAGGTACATAGGAAATACATAAATGGCCACCTAGGCCGAGTGCATCGCTCCCAGCATGCATAAAAATAATTGGTAGGGACTTGCTAGAAAGAGAGACGACTACACCCTCATGGGTTAGCTAGGCCCCTAGGCTATGCATCCTATCTCTGGTTTTAGTCATCTCCACTGATGAGGCTACGTCCGGCTTTCAGCTCACGCACCGTCTCCAAAATAATTTATGGAATCCCACATGGACTCCAACACCTTAACAGGTCACGGAATCACACCTGAATTCCACATCTCAATAGACCTTGGAATCTCACACAGATTCCCACACTCCAACGAGCCACAGACCACATATGGATTTCAACATCTCAAAATATAACGCATCTCCTCCATTTAACCGTATATGGTTTCAGAGTAGGTCATGGGTTCCGAGTCATCTCTTACGAGTACACTCTCCATTTCCTGGGTGCTCCAAAAACCATTTGTCGATTTCCGAAATGCTCTAGACCAGTTCTTTAGGAAATAATCAGACAATACATAAGATCGGGGATCACCCCCTAATCGTTTAAGTGGACGGATCTCCTTATCATTTGTCCTAGAAGATCCACAAGTTTATACGTACAGTATAGCAACCCGATGGTAACCGGACCGTATAATTCTTGCATTTCTCCTAGATATTTCCAAAGTTAAAATCCTTCGGTGTTAAGTAGGGAATATTTTCCGTACCACCAAAATTAAGAAGGATTACATGGCCAAGATTTGATAGCCGGTTATTTAACTACCAAATAAACAAACATTCAAATAGATATCACATTTCCACTGTAATCACCAAGCCGCATTTAATTTAATTTTGATGATTTGAATCTCTTTATCAAAAACAATCATATACTTATCTCACCAGAATAAGTATATTAACAAATCATTTTTTCCCCAAAAATACTTAAAATTATTTAAAAATAAATATGGAAAGTACTCTTCGGTATCAATCATGGATCGCAGCTCAATGGTTACGTCTTTATCCCAGAAAAACCAAACTTAACTTAGGCAATCTCTACCTCCCGATTTCCGCCATGCAATCAATCATAGATCGCAGTTTGCACAATGGTTACGTCGCTATCCCAGTGAAAACATCCCAAACTGTAGGCAATCTCTGCCCTCAATTACGCTATGAAAATATACCATTTCTTCCCGGAATCTTTTATTTTAATAATTATCTCAAAATAATGCTTATAAAGTTTCTATATAAATTTCCAAGTTTGATTTAGTAAATTACTCTTTTATAAAAGCTTACTATATAATATATATGTATTTTTAAACAATATTAATATTTTTAACAAATTATCTTTGAAATAATAATATTTTAATACTGATTAATTCTTAAATAATAATTAACCTTTAAATCAAATCATTATAAGATAACTCTAATTAATAATTAAAATATACTTTTAAACATTTTAAATAATTAAATAACTTTGAAAACAATAATTAAATATTTTTAAATAATCTTTAAGAATCATAAAATAATTAACTTTAAATCATTATCAAATAATTATTAATTATCTTCAAAATATCATTAATAAATAATAATCATCCTTAAAACAACTTTTGTTCAAATGTCAACTTCCAAATTTGGAAAGAGGCTTAGTAACTCCAATGGTACTTAATCAAGTCACCATTAATTCCAATAACTATCAAGTTATAACCCAAGTACTCACATAACATCACATATGTAAATTAAATTCATAATTAACAATTAATCGTTAATACAACACTTATCCAATACTTATCGATTGGAATGTAATTAAGTGTCCACACAATGTAATAGCAGAACGGGGTTTATTTCTGCTAAATAAATGTCCAAATTAACTTATCCAATTAATAATAACAGAACGGTGATTTATTCTGCTAAACAGGGTCCAATTAATTTAATTAGCGGAATAGTGATTTATTCCGCAAACTAGATGTCTAGTTACCACATTCAATTCAATTTAACTCAACAGTATTTTATTTGACCAAATAACATCAGTTATTAAGGTATATATATATAAATATTTAATGACGTTATTATTTAAAATAACGTGATTTAAAACCTGCTCGTTTCAGTATATCATAAATTTGTACTTGTCCAAAGCTACCAATAGATTACACCACAATGTTGTACTCGTCATTACGATTTCAACGCAAAAATCCTCGTGTCAATTGGATTTGAAACGAGCGAGATATCATCATTTGAAACCTTACCTAATTAAATTATAAACTTAAAAATTAATTAGAATTACTCCACATCTCTAACATCCGGCCCAAAGCCCAACAACGTGCAACCCGCATGCATTCTTCCCCATTCCTTCACCAATTCCCTTTTTCCACATTCCGGAAACAATTTTCTTTTATTTACTTATTATTTTTTATTTTTTTATTTACTTATTTACGAATCGAACAAACAGTTCTACCTAGCACAAACGGGCCGGGCTTCAAATCAAACCCATATTCCCCCTCATAACTGCACAATATCCATCTCCTCCTCCCCTCTTTCCATCAATGCCTGGAACAAGATTTAGGACACACAGCCATGCACGCATGCATAGTGCACAACACTTCGGCCACCCATTCGTTCGCCTTTGACCATCCACAAACCCAAAATCAACAACTCGATCATCTCCAACGATCACCCTAACCCCCAGTCTAGTCAATTAGTTTCGACCCTCCTAACACGTGTGTAGGATTTTTCCACCTCCGTTTAAACCACGTTCGCCGCCGCCCCAGTCACTATTAGCCTCGTCGCCTCTTCCAACCTGACCTACACATCCGGTGCCACCTTCTAGCCAACCTCAACCCCACTCGACGTCGCCTAACACCACCAATTCGCGAATAACCGAGCAGCTTCTCAAATGAACCCAAAGCCCTAAAATCCCACGCCACCTCGAAATTTGGCCACGGTGAACTCCTTGGCCATGTCGCAATGCTCCTCCTCGGCCAAGCCTCCCTGCCTCTCGTCGACCACATCGCCGGAATTTAATTTTTAAATGGATTTTGATCATCTAGCAATTTCTCACAATCTAGGATATTAAAATTTATGATTTCTTCGCTAAAAATCCTATCTTCATACAATGATCCCGATTACGTACTCGATTCGATGGTTTGAATATGGTGAAATTCGCCGAAACCTGGGTTATTTACTATTTTTTACAAATTCACAAAATATACAACATGAACAAACTTCAAACTATTTTTAGTGCGATCTTGATTTGAAAACAAACATTTCATCAGTTGACATCATCGGCAAATTCGAATCAAATTGAGAGATAATGATTTTTAAAGTTAGAGCATATATAAAATTTTAACTCTGTTAACATTACAAAGTAATATTTGAACATGTACAGGCATCCAAATCTAATTTCTCACCTTAAACATGCTTAGCTCCTTTGCAATCTTCCAGTTAAATCTAGTCTTTGATCTAAAATCTTGATAGCCTTGCTTCGTTTTTGAATAGGATGTTTCTTCTCTTTTTTTCTTCCTTTCTTTCCTTACTTACAGTGTTTTTTTATTTACAGGGTTTAAAAAATGATACACACACACACATATATATACATGTTTGCCAAGATGTAATGATACATACGTACATAATTTTTGGGCTCAAAAAGATTTTTGATATGTACAAGGATTTTGATGGATTGAAATAAAGTTTTGAGGGCTTTGATATGAAGTTGAGATGAAGTGTATTTCAGCCTGCATATTTTCTTTGACCAGATATGACTATTTTTCCTCTTTCATTTTTTTACTTGTACATTTTTGTTACTTACTCCTTATTCCCTTAATTCAACTTCCATTAGGTCCTATGTTGATTCTAGGAGCTAATTTTTAATTCACTACATTTCGAGAAAATGTAAAGTAGTATAAATAGTTTAAATTTCCATATTCACATTTCTTTTTATATTTAAAAATGTATAATTCAAAAAAAATAAAAGTTTGCTATTGTATGAAGATAACATTTTTGTTTAAAACATATTTGTAAAAGATTTCTCTTTTTTAAAACAGGTTTAAATGACTTTATTTAATTTTTCTCATTTCCATCATCATATTTGTTTTTCTTATATATTTTCTTCTTCTTCACTTTCCATTATATACTGTTTTTAATATACTGTTTTTATTTATATTTGTTATGAATTTGTTTTACATATAAATTTTGTTGTTATGAATATACATATAAGAAATTCCAAATTAGGTCAATTTTCTATTTTATAAATACAATCTGGAAAAATTCAAAGTATTATCTTGATTTAAAACTATTTACTATTACAAATTATCATTTAACAGGGGTTTTATTTTGATTAAAAGACCGCATTATTGAATATTAAAAATAAATATTCATACTCAAGACGATAAAAATCCCGGGTCATTACAGAAATTCATTTTTGAATTTTGTTTATAACAATAAATAGTTTAAAGGAAAATAGAAAATGTGACCGGAAAGCTTTTTGCAAAAAATTCAACTTTTGACTATCAAATGGTTGTTTAAAATTTTGTAAACATTTTAGTAAACATATAAACATGTATAATAATAATAATATATGCATGGTTAAGATAATATTAAGATATTTATGTATTTATATTTGATTTTGAAATGATGTAAGATTCTTTAAGTATAAAAATCAACTTAAAGTACATGAAACACCTTAGTATCCAATGTAAATTCAAATTCTTTGTACTTAGATGTGATGGGATGATCGAAAGGTGATGGGGGGATAACGTGTATCATAAGGCATGGAAGGAGGGAGGATGGATGATGTGTCATTATTTGAGTGGATGGTATGTAAGGAATGTCATTTTAGTAATTTGACAAATGTACTTTGTATAAAAGTAAATTCCTAACCTTTTCTTCTCATTTTCATTTCAATATCCCTTTTCTAATCTTTCTCCAAGTTTCGTTAAAAATTTGCATGGCTTCCATGAATTTCTAAAACTCAAAAATCATTTTTTTCCATTTTCCCTTAAGAAAAAATGGTAAAAACCTTTAGCTTTCTTCTCTACACCATTTCTTCTTTCAATTTCAATCCCACACACCCACATACCACCAAGGCCAAGCCTTGTTTTCCCTACATCAAACCAAAAGTCCCTCCCCAAGGTTCAAAGGTAATTCTTTTTCAAAGAAAAGCTAAGATCTAGGCTCTTTTCAAAGTTCTAGTGAAGTTTGGTTTGGTTATCTTAGCTTTAAGTGAGTAAAGCTCGGTAATTTATTTAAAGTTCCTAACTTTAAATATGATGCATATTTTGTTGTTGCTTAGTTGTTAAAATAGTTGCTTGTTTGAGTGAATAATAGTGTTGGCTTGGATGTATGTATGTGTGTTTGGATGAGTTGACATATAGTTTGAAAATGGAAGTTTGAAAGTCAAGTTAGTTTGCAATCTGTAACCTTTCAGTGTATATGTTAAATCATGGTCTCATATATATATATATCTGTGTGTGTTTGAGACCTTGCTTTGTTGTGGTAAACCAAAAGAAAAGTTAGCATTTTGAAATGTAAAAGCGACTTGAGATCCTATGAAAAAAAAATATCGTTTATTATTTTTTAATTACTAAAAGATTTCAAGTTCCTAACTTTGTTTGGCTTTTCAAAATTTTTTTACTTATGTTTTATAAGGTAAGCAAGGTTAGGAGTAAATGATTTGGAAAATTTAACTTAGAAACTAATTCTGAGTTATGGTATCCATAGCGATAGTCGCTATGGATGCAGTTCGAGAAAAGTTAGCATTTTAAATTTAAAGTGGTTTCTTTTTAAAATGTTTTGAAAACTTCTTTAAAATATTAATTAAGTATAAAAGTTAATTATTTTCAAAATTAAATATGAGTTTAATAATTAATTAATTAAAAATAATTATTGTTTAATTTGTAATTAAGTAAAGTAACTAGTGGTTAAGTACTAATTAAATAAATAAATTATAATTAATTAATTAAGGAATTTTTAATTAATGATTGATTAAGTTAAAGGCTAATTAATAATTAAATTTTATTTAATTAAGTTTAATTATTTAATTTATTATTATTCAATTAGGGGTAATTAATAATTAATTACAAAACAAGCGTGGTTTAATTTATTAATCTAACCATATTAATTAAGGATTAATTAAGTTTGATTAAGTTCTTAATTAGAGTTAAGTATGGTTTAATTAGAATTAATTATGGTTTTAATTTATAATTAAATTAAGATTTAGTTATTAATTAAGAAAGGTTAAATTTTAAACTTTATCAATTTTTTTAAGTAGGCTCTCTTTTATAAGTAGACCGATTTTAAATCTAGAGATCTCTTATCTGTGTTATTAAGTTAGCCTAATAAATATGAATGCTTTATTGATGACTTATATTTAGTAAAATAAACCCCTATTATGCTATAACTTAATTGAATATGGTATTGTGGACATCTGTTTAGTAGAATAAAACACTGTTCTGCTATCATTTAATTAGATAAAAATATAGATGACATCTGTTTAGCAAAATAAATCTCTGCTATAATTAAATTAAATAGAATTTGGACATCTATCTGGCAGAATAAATCCTCGTTCTGCTATTATATTATTTGGACATTGAATTATTGGTAAATTAATATTTGTTAAGTAATGTTTTCTACGTGTGCACAGTTGTTGTTAATTGGGATTTTAAACCAGCATAATTTAACAGAAGTTAGAACATCCAGACTAAGCCAGAATGACTTGAAACTTGAACAAGGAATCTAAAAGAACAAGCCAATGGAACTTAAGGGAAATAAGCCAAAAATCCACTAAGTAGATGGATCGCTAGTGATCCATCATCCATGAATCGCTAGCGATCCAAAAGGAAGCATCATGAGTTGTCAAACCCTCTTGCACCATGATCTACTACCTCTTCTAAGAGTACTTAACAAGTTTCATAGCATTCCAAGCAGCGTAGTTCAAGAAGTAAAGACTCATCTGATTCAAGCTGTTTACCCGCTTTTTGAAGAAAGCAGCTAACTTAAAATGGACCTAGAGAACTCATACAGAGTCGAATTGACTTGAAATTTTGGGAGATCACTTAAAAGACATAAAAGAAGGCACTCACCAAAAATGAGCATAATTGGATAAGGCTAGATGGATCGCTAGCGACCTAACTAGATGGATCGCTAGCGATCCATGTAGAGTGGGCCCCACCACCTCAAGGGTAGGTCCCAGACACCCTCTAGAGTGTAACTGTAAAGTTTCGTCTGATTTCGTTAAGTTTGAGCAAGTTATGGATGATTCTTCTAGACCAGATGACCCATGAAGACGGATGATCAAACAAACTCCAAACGACTTGATATTTGGACAAGGCGCTTAAGTAGAAGATAGGAAGACAACTAAACTAAGATCACTCAAAAGTATGCTAAGTGAATGGATAGCTAGCGACCCATCCCTTATGGATAGCTAGCGATCCATCAAGATAGGTCGAATCACCCTCAAACTTTCCGAGCTCCTTCGTAGCACTAACTAAAGGCTTCTAGTAGAAAAATATGCTAAGTTGATGGATAGCTAGCGATCTATCCCCTAGGGATAGCTAGCGATCCATCAAGATAGGTCAGATCGCCCTCAAACTTTCTGAGATCCTTTGTAGCACTAAGTAAAGGCTTCTGGTAGAAAAATATGCTAAGTTGATAGATAGCTAGCGATCCATAGAAAAGAATCAGATTGATTTGAGATTTTCGGCGATGACTTGGCATAACAACTGGACTCTTCTGCACTTAAACTTTTGGCCCAAGTGCTCTCCAACCCATATAAATACAATCCTACCTGCAACATAAACATGATCTTCTGGACTGGCTGCTGAAACTCTGTAGAAACTATTCTTCACTCTTCTACTCCCACATAACAGTCATCTAAAGGATTTGTAACATCCTGAAATTTTCAACCATTCGCATCCACACATGTCGGACTTGAATTGCTCAAAATATCAGATTGTTAATTTATATTTGGAAAAACTCAGCATATACAGTAAATAAATAATCACAGAATCACAGACACAGAGTAATATAACAATAAGCAGCGGAAACAAAAGAATAGTAGTTCATGAAGCTACTATACGTATATAACAGAGTTAAACAAGATACAATAGAAGTATCGAATATATAGAAGTCTCAATACAATAATCAAATACAAGATCAGAATATATTTCTGGAGTCAACTGAATAACATAAAACTGGATAGATATCTGGATCTCCAAGCGAAGCTCCAACTCCAAAGGTGAGTCTCAAATGCTGTATCACTCAGTCTGACCCAAGCATAAAGCAAAACACAAAACACTCGAGTTAGGATTAATATTCTTATATCAATAAATCCAACTCAAGTGAAATATCAATTGAAATACAAGTAACTCAAAGGATGTTTGGGATAACCATCCTCTAAGGATCCGTTAAACTATCTACTATGTAGTAATATACGCTATTATAATATGTCTAAAGAAAAGTAAACTATTAAAATAGCGTTAAGGCTTTACATTTTCCACCTTAATACATTTTATATATTCCCATAGTCTATACAGTACCGTAATCTCCCCCGTACTGGGCGTCGTCATAGGGCACTCCATAGGTATGGTACAAAACAAACTCGTAGAAGGCGCGCTAGGGTAGGTGACACGGCACAACTAGGCAATTCCCGAGTAGATATACTAGGGGTGGGCGTGGGTCGGTTTGGTGCGGTTTGTAGTCCAAACCACTTCCGCACCGCATCAATTGGTTAATTAAAAATACAAACCATTATACTAATCTTTTAAACGGTTCGGTTTCGGTTCGGTTTGAATGTAATACGGTTCGGTTTCGGTCCGGTCTGGTTTGAACCCATATTAAATATGAAATAAGAGAATTACTTCCATCAACAATCAATTTGCGAATGCAACCGTGTGAAGCTTTTACACTTAAAGGTTAAAACACATAATATTATACTGAAATGAAAGATTAGTTCTTAACTATATGAATTTTTCAATTTGACATTTAGCTACAAGGGAGATTTTTTTGGTAGATTAACCAAACATCAACATTAATCAATGCATAATCATCAAAGAAAATGACTAGAATAAGATTATAATTGGCATTTATCAAAAAAAAAGATGAAAATATTATACCAAAACTATAACTTCTTCCTTTATGACAGCGAATATTATTAATATAATAACATACTCTAAAAATTGAATATACATCGTTAGAATCTAAAATAGGGGTGGGCGCGGGTCGGTTTGGTGCCGTTTATAGTCCAAACCACTTCTGCACCGCATCAAACGGTTAATTAAAAATACAAACCATTATACTAATCTTTTAAACGGTTCGGTTTCGGTTCGGTTTGAATGTAATACGGTTCGGTTTCGGTCCGGTCTGATTTGAACCCATATTAAATATGAAAAAAGAGAATTACTTCCATCAACAATCAATTTGCGAAGGCAACTGTGTGAAGCTTTTACACTTAAAGGTTAAAACACACAATATTATACTGAAATGAAAGATTAGTTCTTAACTGTATGAATATTTCAATTTGACATTTAGCTACAAGGGAGATTTTTTTGGTAGATTAACCAAACATCAACATTAATCAATGCATAATCATCAAAGAAAATGACTAGAATAAGATTATAATTGGCATTTATCCAAAAAAAATGAGATGAAAAATATTATACCAAAACTATAACTTCTTCCTTTATGACAGCGAATATTATTAATATAATAACATACGCTAAAAATTGAATATACATCGTTAGAATCTAAAATAAGATAGGAGTTGCTCATATTTTTATCATAAGATTACTACTGTAAATATTCGGTTCGGTCCGGTTTAAAATGGTTGGTTCAATCGTCCAAACCGCAACCGAACCATATCGATGCGGGTCGGTCCGGTTTGAGGTATTTGCTTTGGTTAGAAGATTCGGTGTGGGTTTCCGCACCGTTTTTACGGTCGGTGCGGGCGGTTTCCGTATAGTGGTGCGGTTTATGCCCACCTTTAAGATATACCAATTACACATCCGGACTGTTGGTAACGCAAAGCCGCAACAATCGCCCAACTCGAGCCACACTCTCAAATCAAAGGGTGTACCCAAACAATCACAAAGTAATAGAATGGCATACGATGGAGTGTGTCCGATAAGAGGAGCTACCTCATTGGCCCGGAATCGCTCCTGTTTTAGCCACCTTATGCTAACTCACGGGAGTTAGGTCAACGTAAATATACCTTAGGATCGTCGCCACCATCCTACTTCATTCTGGAATCTCCACCGCGTACACAGTTGTTAAAGTGGTTTTCGGTATCGACGGAGAGTATGCCCATATCCGATCCCGGTCTCTTTAACAACCAAACGTTATTATAACACCACGGTCATTTCAAAATAGTTATACTTCAAAACCAAAATATCATTTCCATTTCAAAAACCATATCAATACGATATCATTTTCACTTCAATATATCATTTCCAAAATCATATCACTTTCCAAAGTTATAACGCTTTCGAAATCATAAGTCTTTTAAAATCAAAACGCTTTGGAAATTAAAACCTTGAAATTCATAACACTTTGAAATTATAGCTTTGAAATCATAACATTTTGGAATCCATAACACTTTCCTCTTAAACAGTTTAGATATTAAAATTAGTAAATATAATAAAATAGTCTATAAAATAAAAATAGTTTATATAAAATAGTTATAAGTTAAAATAGTTTATAATAAAATAATTTACATTGAAAATGATTTATATTAAAATAGTTTATATTAAAATAATTTATAAAGTAAAATATAAATAGTTTTAGATATAGTTTAAAAATATTTTATATAATAAAATAGCTTCCTCAAATTTCACAAATTGATTCAAATCAACTCGAATTCCAAAATTCAATTTTTAATTCAATCTTAATTCAGCTTCTCAATAAACCATTTCAAATACAGATTTGAACCACACAATAATCCATTCAAATTTCAATATATTTCAAAGCTTTAAATATTCAACATTTCAAAACTAAATTCGATAATTTCATTTATATCTCAATTTAACTTCATTATTATTTAGTTTGAAAAATTCACTTAATCATTCAATAACATTTAAATAACTTCAAATTACAAATTTTAAATAAACTAAATATCCTATTTCAATTTTATGTAAATTTGAAAATATTCATTTAAATCACTTTTAACCCAAATCAAGTTATAAAATCATAGCTTTAACATCTCAAATTTAATAATTTCAAATCAAACTTATTTAAGTAAAATTCTTAAATATGTAAAATTTCAAATCAATTTCAAATTTATCTTTCCAACCTGAATCATTATAAACTCTATATTAGAAAATATATATATTTTAAATAAATACTTAAACATATTATATATCAACTTTATTAAATCAACTTTAATAAATCAACTTTAATAAATCTTTAAAATCAATATTTATTAAACCATATATTTCCTTTTCAAAACCTTGGAAATCATTTTCAAAATATATATATAGACCAACGGTGTCTGTATATAATTTTCTATCCTCTGGTCAAGTGATATGGATATTTATCATTCCAATCCGCAATTTAAATATATAAATGGGTGTTTATCTTTTCAACCCACAATCTCAAATTCAATTCAAATGAAAATCGCTTGGGTTTATCATTTCAACCCATAACGATTTTCTCCTATTCTACAGATCGTTCGGGTATGTATCATTTCAAACCATAGGGAATTCTATACTAACAGGGAACTTGTAGAGTGATAACATATATGATAATAATATAACAGGCATATATCATAAATGTAAATAACAGATAATGGTGCCAGATGTCACAGGTGAACAGATACAGATAATAACATATATATAGCAATGTAAATAACTAACAGCAGCATATTTCAATTGTCGTTTCAATTGAAATCAAATTTAATAAATATAAGAACGTTAATCGTGAGTGATTTCTCACCTTTCGAGGCTAGAGATATTTGACACTTAAATTGAGTTATGAAATGCAAGCACGACTTCCAAAACAAGCTAGATTAGCACGAATCGACGAACAAAGCTGATAAATCAGAATTGACGAGATCAAATTAGAACTGGATCGATGAAGATAATGGTATAAGTGAACATGTGTGTGTATATATATATATCTATATATAACTATTTATATAAAATCAAATTCTAAATTTTTCAAACACATATTAAATTATATATATATATGTGTGTGTGTGTGTTTCAAAAATCGCTGTTTTAAATTAAAACATACATGTAAAAATCAAACATATATACACACTATATATATTTGAAATATATATATATATATATATATACTTTTAAAAATGCAAAATACTTACATACATGCTATATCTTTAAAATTAATATTTAAAATTTTTTTTTTATAAATTTGCTGTGACTAAACATGTATAAGGCATATATTAACCTATGTATACTTATTCATATAAACCTTATATATATGTGCAAACTGCGAATAACATATTATATACTAATATATAAACAAATGGATATAAATATATATAAACTAGCATATAAACCCAATATGCAAAATAAGAACTAATATAGCTAATATACTTTAAACCAAAATCAATATTAAATTTTGAAACGCACATTAAGACAAAACATATAGGTATATACACATAAAATCAGCATTTAAATTTTAAACACCTATAAATAAATCTCTTGCAATATATGGAAACTAAACTCAGGTACATATGTGTGTGTGTGTGTGTATGGGTGTAGATTATAACCAATATGCAGACTAAGTTTACAACAAATATGCAGTCTAACCCTCTATGCAGACTATACACATGCAAATAAAATAAATACACGCACACTAAACATATACATGCGATTCATTCGTAACAACCCGAGAGAAATATATACTGGCTATGGCAATATGAATTGTATATTATACTATTTTTAATATGATATTATTTAAGAATTTATATATGTATATACTTCGAAACAAGGCATATTTACGTACTATACAAAACAAACTTTGAAGTAATAAAACTGTTTTGAACCTAAAGCTATATAAAATTTAAAATCCAACAGAATGTATTATACACACTAATATATCTAAAACATTATATATATTATTATCAAAAACTATTTCAATCATAGCTTTAGTATATATATATATATATATATATATATATAAGTTACAAGCAAAGATCTTATATACCTAAACTAACTTATATATATGTGTCCTAGATCACAAAATCATCATAAATCATAGTCGTATGTTATATTTTAACATTAAAATCAAACATATATTGCAGGGTATTTGTTTATAAAATAAACCAGCAGACCAATCAGTTTATAAACACACACACACACACATATATATATATCAACCAAAACACAAAATCTCAAAACTATACCATGAGGAGGCTGCACGGTGCAAGCCAAGATGGTGGATGCTCATGCGAATCAAGGGAGAAGGAGACGTTCAGATTGCAAAGCAACAGGCAGTGTCTCAGATCCAATTACATATATAAGTTATATAACATATATATAATTTATATTTCATGTAGCAAGGAACAAGGCTCTCGGCCTCAGGCGTTCAAGTGGAGCAAAGGTGGGTGAGGCGGTAGTTCGGAGGGGTGCGGTGATGGGTTCGGCTGCGTAAAGAGGAGGCTATTACGGTGGTTCGGCCAGTTGCGGAGGTGCTTGTTCGGAGACTGCTCGTGAGGCCGAGGAGTGCGAAGGATATGGCGGTGAAGGGTGTTTTGTGGGAGGGGAAGCCATGCGAACAAATGAAGGAGGGAGAGGAAGATGAAAGCAGGTTGTAGAAACAAAACAAAAAAAAGAAAGCTTTGGATAAATTTTTTCTGATCAAAATGAAGAACAAACAACCAGAAAATGAATTTAAACAAGGGGAATAGAAATGGTCAAGCACATGGATTTAGGATGTATAAATGAAAACAGCTGTTGGATTTGGACACGTAAGTATATGAAAAGATAGATGGGAACCAAAAGGTTCTAAAACAGTACCGATACGATCCGACGTTTTACAGATTCCATCGCATACCAGACTACAAAACACAGAATTGAATATATCGCAAAGATCAGCATGACGAGACGATCAAAATGGAATACAGATACCAGTGGTATGATCATCCTATCAAAAGTCGAGATTCGGTACCGAAAATGCTACTAATCTGTCGAAAATAAGATAAACGGAGCAATAACTGTCCAAATTTGGGAAAACAAAATATGACGTCCCACTCAGAAGATGATTTACAAATTTATTATATAAAAGTATTCAGATTTGGAAAACATTTTATTATCATCAAATATTAACTGATTTAAATTGAAATAGAATTACACAAGAAAATAAACTTCCATATTATTTGATGGAAATTTACCAGTTGCTATGTTAAAATAGACGTATTCCAAATATCAAATTTTTATTCCAAAATTTTATTGTTTAAAATTTCACAAAAATTCAGTTAATATATTATTAAAACAAATAAAATTTTACGGGTCGTTACAGGATTCACTGTGACTTTCCAGTGAACTCTAACAATGGTGACGTGATCTAACTTACAATATCCAATCAAATTGTAATCTGATTCCACTTGTAACTGAATTCAGTCAATAACAAAAGTTATAAAGTGGATGTAGGTTTGGTCAACAGCCGAACCACTATAAAAATCTCTTGTCTCTTTACTTTATCTACGAGTTATTATTCCTTATCTCTATTTTATCTGCCTTGATAAACATGGCTGGTGTTTTCAAAGGGCTGGTGCTTTCACATTCAATCCAGGGTGTTGATCCATTTTTTGGGTTAACATTTTGGTGCTTTCACTAAGAACCCAGCTCAGGCTTTGATCTAGCTATCTAACTTGGATCAGATAGGTTCAGAAGTTAGATCCTCAATCTCAGCTTAGAAGATTTGCTGTTGAGAACCAATGGCACCAGGAAGAAAGAGAATTACCTTCGGAAGATCCATAGGAGCTACCATTGCTGGAGAAGAAACAAACCCTCAGCAAATTGAAGTCAACAACCCTAACAACCTGCTGTTAGGAGCCAACTTTGGAGATCAGGTTCCAGGATCCTCCATAAAGCATGAAGTTGTGATTAAGGGAGAATTAAACAAGATGGTTGATGAAATTAACCATAAAATGGCAAACAGTCAAATGGCTCTTATGGAAAAGATAGATGCTCTCTTGGCGCTCCAATTACTAACTACTCCTAGAACGATGCCTGAAGTCGTGGCTACTACGGAGCAAGAGCATTCTTCTATTTATGGCTTGAACGGAAGAAACAAAAGGCAAAAGCAAAAGGACGGAAGAAAACGTTAACACTCCACCTACTGCAAAAGCACCTGCAACAAACCCGAACTTAGGGGTGAAAACCCCACGGGAGGATATAACGATGGCTCTCTCCGACTCTGAAGATGACAAACAATTTGAAGAAGACAAATTGGATGAAAATACCAAGGTGCAAAACGGTAGAAAAAGCTCTAAAACCCATGCCACAGCACAATGCCAAGCAATGGACGAGGAACTGCTACTCAAACGGTACTCCTAAAGGCAGGAGAACCAAGAAGATATGATACAAGTCGAGATTGATTACAAGGCCAAGCTCCCATGGTATATTGTGACCACTCCCAACTGATCAGCTTCCAATCCCACCATGGAGCTCCCATCGTCGAATCATGAATGGTCGTCATCAAAAATCATCAAAAATGTCAAAATGGTCATTAAAAAACTCACTTCAGGATTGACTCGAAGTCGAACTCGGGTAATCGCCTATTTGACTCGAAGTAGATTTTGGAAGTCCTGACTCGAAGTCGAATTTGGGTAATCACCCATTTGACTCGAAGTAAACCTTGGAAATTCTGGCCCAAAATCAGACTCGAGTAAAACCAAGATTTTCTCTAAGCAAACATGCAAATGGCTCCAAGCAACATTTGTCATCGACCCAACATTTCAAATTCGGCGACTCCAAGCGAACCATGTGCTGACTCCAAGCAAATGGAAAATTTTCTCGGGTCGGACTCCAAGTAAAATACCACCGATCCATCAATGTTGATTCATCTTCTTTTGCCCGTAACTCGAACATGCGAACTCCAAATGCCTTGAAATTTGGAATGCATCCTTATGGTGACTTCTTTGTCATCCATGACCGATCTTACTTAGTTGAAATTTTTTGGGGATCGTCACTGATCCATGATCCCATCATAAGTGATTTGTCATTCAATCGGCATTTTCAATCATTCAAGCATAGGACAATCATGCTTATATCATTCTCAAGTGTTATAAACAGCTGTAACTTGAAAATGGACCTGTCTGACAACAATTAGAGCATCTTCCCCAATCGAAACCCATTCACCCAAGCCGTTCAACATGCAGAATATCCAAAGAAGTTTATCATGCCAACTATACATTTTTACAACTGTACAACTGATTCGAAATTGCTTTTTTATAGGTATGACTAACATATGGATGAAGCGAGGGTGATGGGTGTAGTCTACTACAAGGCCCTTAGGAATCATTAAAGGATGAAACAACCTACTACCCTGGAAGAATTCTATGAGAAGGCAAACTGGTTCTAAAGACTAGAAGTAGTGCAATTGGAAGAAGGCAAACCCGCCAATTTTCCAAAGAACATACCAAATGGTGAATGAGCTATAGGACCTCAGGGACCTTCTGCCTAAGTAAGGCTACTAAGACCCAGTAGAAAAGCGCCCTAGCTAACTGATGAAATCAGACGAAAGGATGATTATCAACACTCTAGCCAGCTAAAAAATAAGGAACGGGGCAGCAACCTAAAGCGGTGCCTTCTCATCCATCCTTGTCTACTTTCCTCCAAATGAGCCATACCGGGACACTAGGGGCATTCTAGATAGCATGGCGAAAGAAATGATTCTATGCCCTCGACGAGTCATGTCGATCCCCCTTCTGAGAACCGGAGTTGCTCTAGTAGCATCGAGAAGTCTTGTCCAAAGGATCATCGAACAAACAGATCCAACCCCTTAGTCTCCAAGAACCGATAAAACCGTGTTCCCGCAGCTGAATCCCAAAAATTCCTAATGAAGTCATTGAATCATCTCTTTAATACCGTTGGGCCATCAGACACACGACCCAGAACTCTTCTTGGAGTCGATGAATTATCGTTCCAAGGCCGTTTGGTCGTCGAACATCCGACCAAAATTTCTCTTGAAGTCGATGAATCATTACTTCAAGACCGCCGGGCCGTCGGACACATGACCAAAACTCTTCTTGGAGTCGATGAATTATCGCTCCAAGGCCATCTGGTCGTCGAACACCCGACCAAAATTCCTCTCGGAATTGATAAATTATAATTTCAAGGCCGTATGATTGTCGGACATCCGACCACAAAAACTCCTTCAGTAACTAAAGTGTCATGAAGGTCTTCCATGAACTAAAGCATCGTGAAGGCGAACCGGTAGATCAGTGGTCATCTGATTCGAAAATCCTTCATGAACGTGAAGGTCTTTTATGAACTAAAGCATCATGAAGGTGAACTGGTAGATCAATGGTCATCTGATCCTAAAAAACCTTCATGAACGTGAAGGTCTTTCATGAACTAAAGCATCGTGAAGGCGAACCTATAGATCAACGGTCATCTGATCTAAAAAACATTTCACGAACGTGAAGGTCTTTCATGAACTAAAGCGTCATGAAGGCAAACCGGTAGATCATCGATCATATGTCCAAAAAATCCTTCGCGAACATGAAGGTCTTTCACGAACTAAAACATCGTGAAGGTAAACTGGTAGATCAGCGGTCATCTAATCCATAAAACCCTTCGCGAAAGGGAAGGTCTTTCATGAACTAAAGCATCATGAAGGCGAACCGGTAGATCAACAAAATTTATGTACGACTGATATCCACGAAGGTGAACTGGAAGATCAGCAACCATCTGATTCAGATCCCCCATAGTAAAAAGTCATGCTCTCGAGCCATAAATCGACAATCACATCAGTCACTCCGTATAATTAACGGAATCACTTCCAACGATCGATGAAACAAACACTACTGAACTCCAGAGCTTCAAAGTCGCTCAAAGGAACTAACCAAAACTGAACCGACCTTGTGGTTTATCAGAGGCTGACTCGAATCAAGCCAAGACTTAGAACTCGGGAGAGACGCACTCACTGGGCTGGGGGCGACCAGACGAGTTATGGAGAGACCTTGGGTATAGTTCAAGTGCGCCAATAGCCCTATGGCATGGGGGGGGGCACCGCACACACTTGAATAGCCATAAGGAAGGCCGAGACTAATCATGCCACAGTTCTATTATGCCCGATCAAAAATTCTGGCATTTTGACAACTACAGACTTAACGACCTAGCTAGCACAACAAACGAAATAGAAGCATAATACTTGATTACTTCTTCCTAACTCCTCCTTTACCACCCTTGGTGACCAGTTCCTTTTCCTCTTAGACTGTATGCCATTTGAAGACCAATTCTCTAAAGGCAGTTTGGACCAAAAACTGAGAGTCTTACCCCGTACTCCCATAAGCTCTTTCTTCATAACCATCTTCATGCGGTCAGCTATAGATCTCTCCACTATGGCAACCTTACATGTTTAGCTGTGCACATCTTCCCGAAATACTGAAGGATCGTCCAAGCCACGGTTACCATATCCAAAAACCAATTATCTCTTAGAACTGACGAAATCATGTTCCAGCGAAGTCAAATCGCCGAGTTGATGGGAAAACTTGATCATTACCTTCTAAGAACTGGTATCGCTCCTCCAGCACCGGGAAGGCCCAAACCATTGTGCACATTTCATAAGCCGCACACTCTCAAAATCCATGCATTTCGTGAGCCGCACACTTCATAAGCTGTGCATTCTTAAAAGCTGCGCGTTTCATAAGCTGCGCAAGCACTGCTTGATGTTGCCGCGGCATCATCAGCAAACCGTTAAAATTTTCTAAGTACCGATGTTGTGCCGACAACACTGGAAAACTTGTCGAGGATTAACATGGATCAACTCCAGCTACCCGAAAAACTGACATTCCTCCGGTAGTGCCGCAAAGTTCACAAACCAAGAAGTCGACAAAGAATTCTAATCTTTGACCAAAGTTAATGTACAAAATGTCTAAATTTAAGACATCCAAGTCATGAGTTGCCAGAGATAGGAGCTGCGACAAACCATTGACTGGGGGCATCTAGGGAGCTGTCCAGAACATCAACTCTCACATCAATTATTTAGAATAATTAGCCCTACATAACACATTAACACTTGGTCAGGATATAAAATCGCTCCAACTTGCAATAAAAGGAGGAACTTATTGTCGTCCAGAGATAGACGACGATGGAAGGCATTTCCAGAATCAAATCATCAATGCACAAGTTTCCAAAGACAAAAGCAAGGGCACAACTAAGGTCTCAAACCCCAACTTGTAGAAAACCAGCTGTTATCCGAAGATGGACAATGACAAGGAGAGAACGCTCGAAATCGAGTAGCTAAACCAATGATTCCCAAAGATTGGAACCAAAGAATAAGGTTGATATCCACAATAATGCTATCAGCCCAGCATAATGCATATGGCCTGAAACATGCAAGGTTAAGTGTCACAGATTCAAGACAAACACTACCGAACTCTACCGGTTCGTGATTAGGATAGGAGTGAGCACGGTCATACCGGAGGCAATGTGAAAACTAGCTCCACAATTTCTAATTTTCTATAAGAACTGGAATTTGACACCTAGAAATGAAGGGTTCCGCAGATAGAAGTCAAATCATAACAAAAACTGGTTGGAGGAAATCAATTTTTCAAGATTAAGAATAACCATGGAATTGGTTAAGAAACAACCCTGCATTTCCAAGGGTAACACTTGACGGTGATAAACAAGGCTAGGCAACGGAAACGCCTAGTACTCCCATCCTTCTAGATCATGGCGTATCCCAAAGTTAAGCAATGTTGAGAAAAACAGCCACATTGGGTTGAAAGGGATCTACTCAGCTATACAGGATCAGATGAATGATTCAATCCTAACCAACATGACTTTAACATTGCCCGAAAACAGGCAGCGCCAAGAAAAGACTTCTAATCCAATCATCGAAGTGCAAGTTTTCGAAGATCGAAACTAGTGCCCACCTGGATTAAAAGCATTGCCAAATTGGTAGGGAAAATAGGTCCTAACCTCCTGAGTGTCGGTGTTGCCCCAACAATGCTAAGGCCTTTTCTCATTTTCTAAGTACTGGTATTGCCCCGACAACATCGAGAAACTTTCTATTTCATAAGTATCGGTATTCCCCCGGCAACGCCAAGAAACCCTCTATTTCCTAAGTACAGACATTGCCCCAGCATTGCCGGGAAATTTGCTATTCACTATGTACCGGTATTGCCTTAGCAACGTCTGGAAAACTTTAATCTACAGGTTCGATGAGAAACACTTATCATAGTAAACCATCAATGTACTAGCTTTCAGAGATAGAAGTTGGTCCTCGACTGAGATTCTACCCTTTTTTCAGAAAACTACCATTGCTCGAAAATAAGCAACAATAGGAAGACATAACCTTTCATAAGTCAGCCGGCTGGTTTGACCTTTCATCACAGGAATCAGCCACTGCACAAGAATAAAGCAGCACCGAAGGGAAATCCTAGGATTGACTTGCTCGTGCGCTAATTTTTGGGGATGAAAGCTAGTGCACAACCTAATTTCCTGAATTCAAATTAAAAGAATTTAGATACAGCCAAAAGATAGGCAGCCTCGAGGAAATGTTGCTTGGAACCAAGCAACTGGGTTATCAATTCCCGAAGACATGAATTGGCGTATGAACAGAACTTCCGTGATGGTAGTAATCAAGCAAAGCATGCACAACTAAGGACATGTAGGGACAATCACGGAAGGTCCTAACTAAAACCATCATACTTCCTCAATCCTAGAATAGGATTGAGAGCCAGACTAGGGGTAATTGAATCATTTGTCCCAAACCTCTCCATCTCTTGCAATCGCCTAAATACTGGCATTTGAAATAGCTAGTTCCTCGAGCAGGGATGGACGTACATATACTTGATCGAAAGAAATGTTGCAAAGTCCAAACAAAAATAACTTCGACGTTGGTTAGTTAACGGTTTTGTATCGCAAAACAGAGCATTTTGGCAACAAAATCACCAATAAAGGAAATGAAGGATTAAAATTTTAGATATCAACCGTCGCTCGCAGTCTGGCAACGACGAGAAAGATCGATGACCTACTTACGGTCTAACTAGATCATTTGGTTCCAACTTGCAGGAATATGCCATTACTCGAAGTTTGGTGATGCTAAGATAAAACCCCTAGAATGAAACTATTAATACACCGGCTTTCGGAAACAGAAGCAAGAGTTTGATTGAATCTTCAGCCCTATCTTCTAGCATCTCGTGTTATCTGAAGATTCACAATATCAAGGAAAAATCCATAGAGTTGAGTCATCCATGCACGAGTATCTAGAAATAGAAACCGTTACATGATTAGGGTCTCAACACTAGACTTGGAAGAATTCACTCTAGGAGAAGATGACGACGACACGTCTTTGTAGCATATGTACTCAGAATGACATTGGATGATTATGTCAACTTAGAGGAATTCAATTACAGTCAGGAAACAGACATCTTTGAAAAAATCAGAGCTTGGAATTAAGCAGCAAAGTCCCTAGTTCCTAGAGATAGGAGTTATCGTGTCAATAAAATTGGGGTAACTGAACGTATTTCCCATGAGATCTAGTCTCCCAAAAACATACAGACCTAGTATTAAGAGAAATTAGCCCTATGGACTAGGGCAGACACACCAACACTTTGTTGAAATGAACTCAATTGAGCATAAGTAGGGATTAGCTACAGAACTGTTTAGACCAAGCAAACTCATAGTTCTGAACAAAGCTATGAAATAGAATATGCCACAATGACCGTAGAATTATTGCTTACATGTATATAATTACAGTAAACGAGTATGTTGCACATGAACACAAGAGGTGCAACAGCGAGGAAAAGCAATGCTCAGAATCGAGTAATTAAACCAATAGTCCCTAGAGATAGAGGCTGGTGTGTAGGTTGAATTCCAAAAAATGCAAAGAAAGGATAATTGCAATCGAACAAGTCATGCGCAATTTTCTGAAGACTGAAACTGTGCCTGATCGAACTTCAACTACAACTCTATAAGAGCAGTTGTGCCTTGTAATTTAACTATAATCAATCATCCTAATATGATAGGAATAATAAGCGAATCCTAAGTTGCGAAGGACCCAGCTTCTAGAGTAGTGGAAGTCCCTCTGCCAGACTAAAGATTAGATGACCGAAAAGTCATTTTCAACAATAAAACTTGGCATTCGACCCTATTGTTAAAGGAGCCGCTGTCTGAAGCGATGTGGGAAGCTTTTCTTTTCAGGATCACTCGAGTACAGAAATGGGAAGAGCGATACGATTAAGTCATCCACTATATTCGATTTTGGAATAAATCGTCGCATTAGAATTCAAACTGGCGACAGGAACTTAACCAAGTCCTTGAAAAGAAATAGTTAAAGACAAAGAGCAAGACTTTTCTCCAGAATGACGTACAATCATTCTAACACAAAACTTAGCTACACCGACGGTCTAGTTAAAACTATATAAGTCGAATCCGAACCTACGTCATGCACCCACTTAGCGACCTACACCCTTATGTAAACTACGGAGAAAAGATTGCATCGTCAATACCAGAAATTGAAATTCAGATCGAAATAAAAAAAAATGAACGGCCATCAGAAGTCAGCCAATTAAAAGCAACATCTTGAGATGGACTCCAACGATTCACTGAAATTCACGGAATAGTAATCCGAAACTTGTCCTGTTCTAGGGCACACACTTTGTTTCCAACGAAAGCATACTCTAGGAGGAAAATGTTAACTGGACTTTTAACCCAGCATAATTCAACAAAAGTTAGAACATCTAAACTAAGCCAGAATGACTTGAAACTTGAACAAGGCATCTAAATGAACAAGCCAATGGAACTTAAGAGGAACAAAACAAAAATCTACTAAGTAGATGGATCACTGGTGATCCATCATCCATGGATCGCTAGCGATACAAAAGGAAGCACCATAAGTTGTCAAAGCCTCTTGCATCATGATCTAATACCTCTTCTAAGAATACTTACCAAGTTTCATAGCATTTCAAGCAGCGTAGTTCAAGAAGTAAAGACTCGTCTAATTCAAGTTATTTACCCTCTTTTTGAAGAAAGCAGCTAACTTAAAATGGACCTAGAGAACTCAAACGGAGTCGGATTGACTTAAATTGTGGGAGAACACTTAGAAGACATAAAAGAAGGCACGCACCAAAATGAGCTTGATTGGATAAGGCTAGATGGATCGCTGGCGACCTAACTGGATGGATCGCTAACGATCCATGTAGAGTGGGCCCCACCACCTTAAAATTTTAGGGTAGGCCCAGACACCTCTAGAGTGTAACTGCAAAGTGTCATCTGATTTTGTTTAGTTTTGAGCGAGTTATGGATGATTCTTCTGGACCAGATGACCCATGACGACGAATGATCAAACAAAATCCAAACGACTTGATATTTGGACAAGACACTTAAATAGAAGATAGGAAGACAACTAAACTAAGATCACTAAAAAGTATGCTAAGTGAATGGATAGCTCACGACCCATCGCTTATGGATAGCTAGCGATCCATCAAGATATGTCAAATTGCCCTCAAATTTTCCGAGCTCCTTCGTAGCACTAACGAAAGGCTTCTAGTATAAAAATATGCTAAGTTGATGGATAGCTAGCGATCCATCCCTTAGGGATAGCTAGCGATCCATCAAGATAGGTCAGATCACCCTTAAACTTTCTGAGCTCCTTTATAGCACTAAGTAAAGGCTTCTGGTAGAAAAATATGCTAAGTTGATGGATAGCTAGCGATCCATAGAAATGACTCAGATTGATTTGAGATTTTCGGTAGTGACTTGGCATAACAACTGGACTCTTCTGCACTTAAATTTTTGTCCCAAGTTCTCTCCAACCCCTATAAATACAATCCTACCTGCAACATAAATAGGATCTTCTGGACTGGCTGCTGAAACTCTGCAGAAACTATTCTTCACTCTTCTCCTCCCACATAACAGTCATCTAAAGGATTCACTGTGATTCTCCAGTGAACTCTAATACTGGTGACTTGATCTAACTTACAAGATCCGATCAAATTGTAATATGATTCAACTTGTAATTATAGTAAGTCAATAAAAAAAGTTATAAAGTAGATGTATGCTTCCTTAACAGCCGAACCACTATAAAAGTCTCTCGTCTCTTTACTTTATCTACGAGTTATTATTCCTTGTCTCTATTTTATTTGCTTTGATAAACAGGGCCAGTGCTTTTACAGGGCTAGTGCTTTCACACTCAATTTAGGGTGTTGATCCATTTTTTGGGTTAACAGTTGTTATTTACTTTTGTATATATAACCCCATACTTAAGTTTTGTGATATTTGAATGGAAATGGTATCCCCTTTGAAATATTTTTAAATCTTATGCATAGATTTTACAAAGATAATTAACTTTTAAAATAAAGATAATTTAAGTTAATTAATTATCTTATCAATGACATTTTATAATAAATTAATCATTTTAAATAATGATAATTAAAGTAAATTAATTATTTGAATAATGACGTGATTAAGATTAAATAATCATTTTAATGACATTTTAAAATTAATTAATCATTTTAAGTAATGATGTTTAAGGATAATTAATTACGTAATTAATGATAATAAATCATTTTGTTAATAATAATTTAAAATTAATTAATCACTTTAACAATAATGTTTTAAATTTAATTAATCATTCCAAATAACAATGTTTAAAACTAATTAATCATTTTAATAAATGATGCTTCTAATAATGATGTTTTTAAAGTAAATAAATCATTTAAACAAGGATGTTTTAGAGTTAATTAATCTTTTTAAATAGCGATGTTTTGAATTAATTAATCAAGATTAAAGTTGATTGATTATGTTAAATGAAGATGTTTGAAGTAATTAATCATTGATTAAAGTTGATTAATCATTTTAATAATGGCACTAAAGGAATTTATTAGTCTTTAAAGTTAATAAATCATTTTGATAAAGTTCTTTAAATTTAATATTTTTAATGTGAAACCCTAGCATAAGTTTGGTTTTAAAAGTAAAAGATCGATTTGGTTATGGAAAAGTAGTTCCGTAAATGATATCGCTTATATGGAAAGGATTTAGTCATACTTTTAACACTAAATGTCGTGGCTTGGACTCGTTTCTATCTCGGGGGTTAAAAATGTCATCAAGGCAATGCCTAGAGGTAACAGTACCTCCACTTGCCTGGTTTCATTTTTAACCGAGGAATGGAACTTGTTTGGAATCGATGAGTAGTGATAAGAATATGATATTTAATTTCCATATACGATCATTTTTAATTATCCTCGATAGTTGATTTATCAACTATTAGATTAGATTTCTTCATTGTATATCGTCAATCTAAGATGATTTATTGCTCTTTTGAGCTTTGTTATCCTTTGTTGAAAATGACTAAATCTAAAGCGTGAGAGGAAGCCAAGCTATGTGGGGTTGCTCCCATTAGGGTATTTTCACATCCACTCTAGATTGGCTTTGTTTGTATGCGCATGGAGATGTGAAATACCCAGATTCTGGTAACCGTTGGTGGGATCCAGCTTGGTATTGTCCGAGAGCCATCGTAGTTCCCAAGTATATTTCTAATGGTATACTTTCGGCAAGAGGGGCGCACCCTCCTAGGCATTTGTTAGAAAATTTCCCTTTCCTTTGATTCCAAATTATTAAATCTACTTCTTTCATAATTGCATCGGGAAGTGACTGTAGCCCTTCTCGATGTTTAATTATTTGTGCCCATCCTTTAAATTTGGATATTTACCTTGTCTATGCTCATTTATTCTTGTTTGGATTTTTTATCTAGTTTGTTTCCCATTTCTTCATCTATGGATATCGATCTTGTGATGTAAAAACTCGTTCTGCGTTAACGGCGTGGTCTTATGGAATTATTATATGTTCACCTCTTTACTTGAGTTTTCTCATATTGGTATTACCAGACTAATTCGAGTGTTATTTTATCTTAACGCTCGGGTCAGACCGAACATGTTTTCTAGATTAACTTCAGATGCTTAGGTGTTTAGAAGATGAGCTGGATGCCCAATACATAACTATGTATTCCTTTATTTTTCCGCTGTATTGATTATTGAATTTATTAGCATTTGTAAGGATAGGCTGTTATAACTGTCTAGACTGATAATAGGATAGTGTACTCTGATGATTATTTATAGTAAAGTTCTTCCTTTTGTAAAGACTTGATTTATTTATTATATGTTACTCGTCACGTTTTTGTAAGATTCTGTTCTGTCTTCTTCTTTCTTCAACCCAAATGAACTGTCTTTCAGACACTTAAATGATCGACACATGAATACCTTGGAGGTATTAAGCATCATCTTTAGGTGTAAGAAAGGAAGATCATTACATGTAGTATCAGAGCTTAGGTTAAGCGAACAGCTAGGCTTTGGGTGGGGTAAACTCATTAGAGATAGGGTAAGTGACACCCTAGAATGAGTTTGAGTGTGTGTATATATATAAGAGCATGCATTTGTTATTATTATAAAAATGTTTTATATTATACCGATTGATCTATTGAACGGTTTACGGATTCGGGCCAATACAAGTAGCTAACGTTATTGATAATGATCTCTAAAACACTTAAACAAGGTCAACCGATACAGTATTATTTTAAATTAGGTAAATGAAATAATTTTACCTAGATTATATTTTATATACAAAAGAATATTTTCACAAAATTCTTATAGTAGGATATGTTTGTTGTTAGAAAATGATAATGTTCGATCATTATCATTTATTATTGATTCGTTAGGCCCAGATTGTATATAAGCATTTTTTTTTAGTTAAATTAAATATGAACACCTTGTGAATTCAGTTTCACAATTTGACTATAAGGCGTTCGGTGATAGTGTTGGGATAAAAATTTAAATTTAAATTTGATTGTAATAAAAGTTGTCTATCATAATCTAAACTACGAATAAACATTGTAAATTTTTTTTATAAAAAGGTGAAATTATATAAATATGATTTATTTTCATAGCTTATGAGTGACAAGAGATTCAAACTGAGAATTCGAGAACTGAAAACCCGGTGTTTTGAAAATTGTTTTCAAGGTTTTGGGAAAAATAGTAATAGTATTATTTTGAAAGTATTTATAAATATAAGCATTTTGGAATTATTTTAAAAGACGTAAAAGAATTGAACTCACTTCGACCGCTGGAAAATAATTCCAATTATGACCGCATCATCATTGGTGTTCATTTTTAAGTTTCTGAGTAGGGAAATGCTACCATACAATTTTCTATAGGAATGTTTTGATAAAGCTGATTTTGATTAAATCCTAAAAGCATGAGTTGATTTGAAAAAAGAAGTATATTATTATTTTAAATGATTTCTGGATAAAATAATAAATAATATTACTTGAAAGTTTTTACAAGTATGAATGTGTTGGAAAGAGAATTTTGAGTAAGAAGTATATTTTATTTTATTTTATAAAGTGGATGTTAAAATAAAAGAAGAATTTTATGTTAACTAGTTCGAGTGGCCCGAAAATAACTAAAAATGGAAAAGAGAGCTGTTCGGATGGTAAGCACTTCTCCTAAGTATTTCCTTTCTTAGTAATGGAATATACGATACCATTTGGTAGTACCCAGTTCCCTAGTATCATTTTAGGGTTATTCGAGCTATATAAATATATTTTCTATTGTTAAAATGTATAAAAACCATTCCAAAAGAGTTTTGAAACAAAGCCAGGCATTTAGATCTTGAGTTTACTTAAGAGAAATAAGTTCAAAATGGAAAAGTTTGAATTAGATAGAGGTATATACTCCCAGGATGTAGAAGAGTATTATAAAACTTAAGCTTATGTTAGTTCTATGAAATGTCTTCATAAATAGTTTTAGCAGAAAAGAATTGATATTAGTGAGAACCAATAAAATAAGTTTGTAAGTTGGACGTAAGTCGTTTCTCTTTTTCACATAATTTTTGATTCAAGATTCAAGCACATGACTTTGAAGTGTGTCACACTGTTCCAAATAAGGATTTATCACTCGATTTTTGACGATGAACGCTTGGTAAGGATTCTTGGTATAGAACTAAAGTTTAAAATCACAATATATTGCTATGCAACGAGAATAGAGGTTCTTAATAAAGGAGCCTGATCGAAGTCCGTATAAGGAAACCGGGTGAGCGATACTAGTCGAAAGAAGAGTTATGTATTTTAGTAGAGATCAAATCAGATTTTTGCATAAGGACGATCTATGAACATCATGCAGACTTATCAATAATTTGGATGTTTCTTTATAGGTTTGGGGTGTGGTGAAATTTCGGGGAGTAAATTCTTGTAAGGGGAAAAATGTAACGACCCGAAATTTTACCGCTCCGATGGGTGAATATTTAATTAATTTTATATATTTAAATTAATGGTTTTAATAATTAAATAACCCTCTTTGATTTATAACTAATGACAGAAAATTAATTTTTGAAATTTTTTTACGTAAATAATTAGTTTAAAGGAAAATAGAAAATGTAACCATAAAGTTTTTTTCAAAATATTCAATTTTTCATCATCAAAAAATTGTTTAAAATGTTGTAAACACTTTAGTAAACATATACCTATGTATATTAATAATGACATATGGATGGTTAAGATAATATTAAGATATTTATATATTTATATTTGATTTTGAAATGATGTAAGATTCTTTAAGTGTAAAAATCAACTTAAAATACAGGAAACACCTTATTATCCAATGTATATTCAAATGCTTTGTACTTAAATGCGATGGGATGATGGAAAGGTGATAAGAGAGGGGGGATGGGTAACCTGTATGATAAGGCATGGAAGGAAGGAGGATGGATGATGTGTTATTATTTGATTGGAGGGTATGTAAGGAAGGTCATTTTAGTAGTTTCCTAAATGTACTTTGTATAAAAGTAAATTCCTAACTTTTTCTTCTCATTGTTCATTTCAATATCCCTTTTCTAATCTTTCTCCAAGCTTCTTTAAATATTTCCATGGCTTTCATAAATTTCTAAAACATAAAAATCATTTTTGTTCATTTTCCCTTAAGCAAAAATGGTTAAAACCTTTAGCTTGCTTCTCTACACCACTTCTTCTTTCAATTTCAGGCCCACACACACATATACCACCAAGTCCGAGCCTTGTTTTCCCCTAGGCCGAACCAAAAGTCCCTCCCAAGGTACAAAAGCAAGTCTTTTTCAAAGAAAAGCTAAGGTCTAGGCTGTTTTCAAAGTTCTAGTGAAGTTTGGTTTGGTTATCTTAGCTTTACGCGAGTAAAGCTCAGTAATTTATTTAAAGTTCCTAACTTTAATTATGATGCATATTTTGTTGTCTCTTAATTGTTAAAATAGTTGCTTATTTGGGTGAATAATAATGTTAGCTTTGATGTATGTATGTGTGTTTGGAAGAGTTGACATATAGTTTGAAAATGGAAGTTTGAAGTCAAGTTAGTTTGCAATTTGTAATCTTTCATTGTATGTGTTAAATCATGTCGTGTGTGTGTGTCTATATATATATATATGTATATATATATATATATATATATCTGTGTGTGTGTGTGTGTTTGAGACCTTGATTTGTTGCGGTAAACTAAAAGAATAGCTAGCATTTTAAAATGTAAAAGCGACCTAAGATTCTTTGAAAAAACAAATATCATTTATTAGTTTTTAATTACTAAATAGATTTCAAGTTTCTATCCTTGTTTTATTTTTCAACAAACTTTTACTTATGTTTTATAAGGTAAGTAAGGTTAGGAGTAAATGGTTTAGAAAAGTTAACTTATAAACTAATTCTAAGTTACGGTATCCATAGCGATAGTCGCTATGGATGCAGTTTGAGAAAAGTTAGCGTTATAAACTTTAAGTAGTTTCTTTTTAAACCGTTTGAAAAATTCTTTAAAATACTAATTAAGTATAAAAATTAATTATTTTGAAAATTAAATATGAGTTTACTAATTATTAATTAATTATTTAATTAAGAATAATTATTAATTAATTTGTAATTAAGTTAAGTAACAAGTGTTTAAGTATTAATTAAATAAATTGATTATAATTAATTAATTAAAGAAGTTTTAATTAATGATTAATTAAATTAAAGGGTAATGAAGAATTAAATTTATTTAATTAAGTTTAATTATTTAATTAATTATTATTCAATTAGGGTTAATTAATAACTAAACAAGCAGGGTTTAATTAATTAATCTAATCAGATTTTTTTGGAGAGAAATGTGTGATCCTCTAGAGTAGAGGAGAGCACACATGTAAATATATATATATATATATATATATATATATATATATATACACATATCATAGAAGACAAGGTGTTGCCAACATGCTTGGTAGGTAGCTAATCATAGTACAAGTAATAAATAAAAGAACTCAAGTACACCTAGAATGAGCTCCGACAAGGCCACCGCCCATTACACCTCATTATTGTAACGACCCAGAATTTCTGTCAATTAAAATTTGAATATTTAATTGATTTTAAATATTAATAAGTAGAATTAATAAGTCGAATAATTTATTTTTCGAATAAGAGGATTTAATTGAATAATTAAATCAATAATTTAATAGTGAAATTCCAGAAATAATTGAAATTGGGTTTAATGTGACTGAAAATGATTTATAAAGTTATAATAAATCATGTTGGAGTTATAATGATGTTATAGAACTTTTAAAATTGAATTTAGAGTTAATCTGTGAAAATTGAATATTTTAATATTTAATCGACTAGTGAAATTAGCCATTTTTCAAACAGTCTCAGATTTCGACAAAACCAGTTTCATCGGATCCGTAATGAGATATTATTGTATGGTTTCAAATTTCGTGTCAATCGGATGTACCGTTTGTTCGGGGCAAGCCAAAACGCATCGAAATCGGTTTAATTTAAATTTGATCGTTTAATTCCGTAACTCGCACAGATGACCGAATTAGCTCCCGAAACACGTTTCATTGTGTTCGGAACGCGGGGTAAACCATAGAAACGTCAGCCGGCACGCTTCGTTTGGAGTTCGGAAAATTTTCGATGAATAGTGTTTACGTAAATTTTCTATAAAAGGACGACTTATTCACAATTTGCAACAAAAGAAACCCTAGGGTTTGTGGCCGCCAGTTCTAACATCAATGGCCGAAATTTTCTTTCCTTCTCCCTCAATTATCTTCAAATCTATCAACAATTACAAGAAACCTCCAACTAGAAAAGTGTAGAGCACGTTGCGAACTACGATTCCAACGGTCGAGATCGAAAAATACGCATTGGATCGAAAGAGAATCAAGCTTGAATGGCCAAACTTCATACACGTTTTTCCATGGAAATAGTCGACCGAGCTCTCTGATACTCGACCCGAGTGTAGAGCTTGTCATGGCGAGTTGAACGGCACTACTTGATCGAAGTGGAAGTCAACGTGGTGGCCGCGCGAATTAGGTTTTGGTGGCGGCTAGTGGGTTTTAAACGCATTCGTATGACCTAGAGCAAGAACGCGATGGAGAAGATGAGTTTGGGCGGCCAAGATCTGGTAGAGACGAAATCTAACGGCCTGGATGTAAAGAGGTTTAAAATTGAAAATAAAATGTAAATAATTATGTATATTAATTTGTATAAAACTTTGTAACACTATAACTTCGTCATACGAGGTCGGAAATGCACGAAACGTTTTGCGTTGGCTTCGTTTTGACGAGCTCTACGCAATAGAGCTAGATTGGAGTCATTTGGAGCTAGCGAAAAATTCGGGTAAAATTAAACGTCCGTTTAATTTTATTCGAAATAAAACGCTACGACTGATATCGGAAAATCAAGGTGAGAACTTCTCACTCAATCGAAATGTATTCGATGTAAATTTTAAATAGTTAGATTTAAAATTGATTGATTGTGTGATTGGATGATAAATTTTATCTGTTATTGATTAAAATAGACATTATACGCCGTTATTAAGCGGAGGTTATTTATTAAAAACATATACCGCGATAATTTCACATTGAAGTGGAATTGGTATTATTTATGTATATAGCAATATATATATATATTGGAATATGTATATATTGGAGTTGATTTCCCGCATTGTATAACGGATGAGACCCTATTGCGCCGCATAATAGCGGATAATATTTATAAATCCTATATACCGCGATATTCCGTACTGGAACGGAATTGGTATTATGCTAACATCTGTGGATGCAGGGAAGCAGGTTGGAGGGATCCAACTGGATTCCTCACCAATATTTATTTGATTACAGATATTGTGATATTTGTTGATTTATCATATGATGATATATGATGTTTGATTGTCGTGATTGATGATTGGTGCTGTTGCATCATCGGATCCATTTTTGAAGTTTAAAAATAACAATATTGATTTATAAAGGATTTTTAAAAGTGATTTTTGAAATAAATAGTTGATTAATTTATGAAATGGTTTAAATTGGGATTTTTGAATTATTATGAACGATTTATAAAAGATGTATAAAATTGATATTTTATAAATTAAGAATACTGGAATTTTAAAACGAGTTTTTATAAGTGTTAAAATGAAAAAAAAATGGATTTCATAAGTGAACGAAATTTATAGACTTATAATTTGTGAAGTTATAAAATGAATAGATGTTGTAAATAAATGGATTATAAGTTCTTAACTTATAATATGGACTTCCGGTATATAATTGAGTTATATAAATTGAATTGGATAATAAAGGAGATTTATAAAGCGAAGTTTTATAAATAGAAATGGGATTTATAAACATTGTTTGTAAATTCGAAACCAATTGAATTTGATAAATTAAACATAGAAGTTTAATAAACGAGATATATTCGTGATTTTGGACAGAGAATTATCCTTTAAGTTAAATGTTGTAATAATAAGAGTTTGGTTGGGAATTTTATCCACGATTTTGGACAGTGGATAATCTTTTAAATAAAATGTGTAGAAATGTTGAATTTGGATAACGAAGTATATTCACGATTTTGGACAGTGAATATATTATTAAATAAAATGGATATGTTTTGGAGAGGTGATATTACGAAATGAAGTAATTGTTTTAAAAGATGTTTTAAAACGTGTTAAGTATCGAATACATAGATTTCAACATTCATTGTTGAAATAGACGTTTTTCGAGAAATAAGGAAATGGTGGACTATAACACTGTTGTTATAGTAAATGATTTTCGAAAGGAAATGTTTTATATAGTATTGGGATTTATATATCTATCTAAATTTCGAATCCCTATACTAGTGATTTTGAGTTGTCATAACGATGTTTTACGTAACATTCGTTTTGACTCAAATAAAATTTGTGAAAGAGAATGATTTCCTTAAAGAATGAAATATATACTTAATTTTGATTTAAGTATATCGAATATTTTCCAAGTGTTGAAAAAAAATGATTTGTGAATTACTTATTATTAAATAAGTATTGAAATGTTTTCCAATATGAAATGAAAGGTTTGAAATTTTGTCTTTTAAAGATAAATTGAAAAGTGAATATTTGAAATTTGTTTCAAATGGTTAAGTGTGGAAAATTATATATCTTGTAAAGATATTTTTGGAAATTAAATAATTTGGAAAATTATTTGGAATCTGATGATGTTGCGCATCTTTATTGATAGTAAAATAACCGACTATCAATATTTACCCTTGAATGGGTATTTGTTGTGATTTGCTTGAATTTGAATGCCACACTTATTTTTGAATAAGCGCTCACTATTCGGCTTAGCCGAGAAAGGACCTTTGGGTCGTATAACCCATTCCGAATATGTGATATGTCGTAATGGATTGAATTTGATGACCGGTGTTGAAGACCGGATATTTTTGAAAACGGAAGGATTACCGTCGAGTTACTCTGCATCGACTGATCTCCGATATAGAGGTTTTATCACCCTTAGTGACGGGAAGTCCGGACGTGATTAGAAAATTATCCGGATTTGCAAGGGCTTCGTAAGAAGTGCCTTCGGTTCTGTTCGATCCCGGAACAGACTTGTATGGTTGTATGTCTGACGTTACAAATTGAGATATAAAGCTGGTTTCTTTCAAATACATATCTGTTGGTGGCGGAGAATTTATTCTCTTAGCTTAACACCCTTCTCTGAGACGTACGAGCTCAGAGGTTATGTAGTTGAAGGTTTTCAGCGATATACTCCAAATTTGGTAACGTGGCATGCTGAGTGTTGCTGTGAAATGATCATTGTTTGATCATTTGTGATATGATCATTTGTTTGATCATTTATCTTTGTGATCATTACTTTGATCATTTGTTGACCCAAAGCATGGCTTTGTGACAAAGCGTAGCTTTGTGGACGAGACTTCGTCGGACCTCACACCCAGAAAATGGTCAAAACAGGAAGGATGCGACAAGGTTATTAGGGAGTAGCGCCCCTTTAGTGTATGTCATTCCTTCTGGATAGAGGTGGTATCATGGTATGGAGCCCAGATACTTAACCTATGTTGTTGCTGCATTATTATACTTATGAGGATCCTCGGATATAGATCGGTTACGATCGGGGGATGACATATTCGTGTCAGTAGTTAACTAGTTAGGGGTAACCCGGCCTTGTGTTGGCAGAGATCCGGTTTGGTTCTCGGGTCGTCTTTCCAGAGGCGTACCTATGTGGCAATGGGAAGTTCCTTGGCCTGACCATTTGTTGGAAATCCAAAGAAACAATACGTGACTTGTACGGTTTTAGTTGTATTACCTGCCATGGAATATGGCGGTAACCTGCTATTGAACATGGTAGCTATAGTAGGCATATGATACTGGTCGTATGTTGGCTAAGATTAATATTATACTTTCGAAATGTTTTCTACACTATGCACTAATAATAATATCAAAAAGGATTTGATTTTGCGTAGTAAGCATCTTTGACTATCATAAGAAGAAATCTCCTCTAATTCTGCGTTTGCATTGTGTGTGTGGCGGGAGGTCTTATGGTAGTTTCATTTTCCAAAAGCATTGCGAAATTGACTTTAAAATCTTTATGTTGTTTGGTTTAAAGATAAACTGTTTTAAGTTCTCACACCAGTCACCATGATTGACCTGGAGTTTATTGTTTCCTTCCTAAACTCTGGGTGCCCACCAATTTCCACACGGGCAGTCTAGAGTCAGGTTATCAGGTCATTCTGGATTCGGGATGCTATGGAGCTTAGTGGCGAGCTGGATGGCGAGACGTACCACTTGTATATGATATTATTTATTCCGCTGTGTATTCTGTATGAGGACAAGTTTATATAACTGTCCAGTGTTGTATTGTTGTTGAAAACTCTGATGATGATGTAATGTATAAAATGATATAGTTCTTTGATTTAAAGATTATTCATTTATCTATTTTATGTTGTTCCGCTGCGAATGTGAGATTCTGATATTGTTTCTGTTTCTGTGTTTTCTGTTGTTTCTTCTTTCTTTTTCTTCTATCTTTCCTTCTACCTCTTCTTTCTTAAACCCTAAGAATTCGATTTTCCAGCATTCGATGGCTCGGCAAACGATACAGTGGACGTATTGATGTCGATATTCGAAAGTCGAAGAATCGGGTCCTTACAACGTGGTATCAGAGCATATGGTTAAGCGACAACCCTGCTCTGTTGGGTGTTACTCATTAGAGATAGAGTCAGTAGTGCTCTAGAATGAGTTTGAGTGTAATAATAGATATGAGCTCGTATTTGTTAGTTAATATAAAATTGTTTTATATTGTGATGATTGGTTTGTTGAGTGGTATATGGATTCTGGTCGGTATTCTCCATACAACTCTATCGATAGGGATCTCTAAACACTTATATAGAACAATTCGGCATGATATTGTTTTGAATTGGGTAAATGAAATAATTTTACCTTGATTATATTTTGTATATAAAGAAATAATTTTCAGTGTTAAAGTGTATATAATTGATTGTTTGGTTGTTGAAAATATAAATATATATAAGTTAATAAAAGTTGTTTGAATGATCCAAATAAAACAATAATTGTGAAAGAGTAAATTGTATAAGCAATGAATTATAGGTATGGAATTATAATTAAAATGATTTACAATGGTAAAATAATCTTATATATAAATAGTGAAATTTTATAAGTAAAAGATTTGTAATGAGATTTATAAAAGGAAGATTTTTGAAAGAATTTAAGCACTGAATTCACTATTGTTGCTGGGAAATAGTACGGTGATGACTGCAGCATCATTAGTATCATTTTCGGGTTTCTGTGTGATTGATTTGCTACCATAGTAAATTGGAAATTGAAGTTTTGTTGTGATAAACAAATATGATTTAAAATCCAAGTTGAAGTTGATAAATATAAGTGAAATAAGTTTATACTTATAATATGAAATAAAATTAACTTTGGTAAAAGTTGAATAGAATTTATTTTAGAATGGGAATCTAAATTTAATTTATAAGTGGAAACTTAAGTTAATTTGAACAAATGATGTTTGAAATGGAAAATAACTTAAGTGATGTTAAATGAATTTGATTTGGTATCGAAGTAAATTAATAAAGTGAATTTATTAAATGAATGTGAACTTGAGTTATATAAATGAAATTCAACTTTATTTGTAAAATGAATTAGCAATTGAATTAATAAATGGATTGAATATTAATCAATATAATGTGAATGGATGGAATGTTAATCAATTGAATGTAAATAATTGATATGAGACAATGGATGTAAGAGTTAATTCATTAAAAGTAAATGAAATTGAGAAATTGAATAAATTGAATGTAAGTCAATTTAATATCAACCAATTGAATTAAAGGGTTGAACCAAATTGAATGTAAATTTAATAATTTGGTTGTGTTGAATGTACATTGGTTGTTATATGATTGTTAGTTGATTGTATATAAATTCATTAAGTATTAATGAAAGTAAATTAGCGAAGTTGAAAGCTATGTAATTGAATTCAAATTGAAAGTAAATAAATTTGAATAGGATTGAATTTGATTGATGAATTGAAAGTGAACTAATGTGAATTTAATTAGTGAATGTAAATCAATTGAATTTGAACGAATGAATGTTGATAAAATCCAATGTAAAAGAATCAAATATGATTTAAAATTGAAAACCAATCCATTGAATATTAATGAGAAGTGAATTTATTGTATGATGGTTGCATTTGTTGTTTGTTGCATTTGCTATATTGACACATATGTAGTTGTTATGTTGCTATATGATGTATATCGATATTATTTTCTATATACATGTTCTCATTTGTTTGATTGAGTGTTTAGTAGGTGCAGATGGCGTTTGCTTCGCATTTGGAGCTCGCTTTCGCGCTATATTAGCCGTATACGCTCGCTAATTATATATAAGGTACATATCTCGGATTAAATATCGTACTTTTACACTTTTTTCCCTACGGGATGCCTCATCACTTGATGAGATGTATATTTGCGATATACATATACTGTCATTTTTTTCGGATCGAGCCGCGCAAAGGAGGCTATGGCGAAATTTTCCGAAAATTTAAGGCGTTAGAATATTTTTTGAGAAAATTGAGAAATTTGAAAATTTTGAAAACTTAGTAAAGATGTTGTAAGAAGTTTAACTATGAATTTTGGAAAAGTTAAACACTTAAGAGATTTGTTAATCTAATTTGAATGGTTTGTTTTGGAAAGTTAATGGATTTTGTGAATTTTTCTTACTTGATAATTTCGAGGACGAAATCCTTTTAAGGGGGGAAGTTTGTAACGACCCAGAATTTCTGTCAATTAAAATTTGAATATTTAATTGATTTTAAATATTAATAAGTAGAATGTTAGCACCAAAATTGGTCACTAACCTCGTTCAGAAAGATTGTGTAGAGATATAAGTGATGAAAGTAATTTAAACAGAGAAGACAATGCTAATTTAAATGCAGAAAGTAAGAACACCAAATTTATAGTGGTTCAGCGTAATTGCCTACGTCCACTTTGTTCAATTTTATTGATTTCCTTTATGGTTGATTACAAATACAATTCGTGAATCAAATGCTTGAGTGAAGTTGTTAAGTAGAGAAGATGAGTCTTGAAAATGGCAGAGTCTCCCCGGTGTTTTCTCTCCCAAAAAAGGATCCCTCTCACTGTGACCCTGCCCCTCTATTTATAGGCAAAGATGGGCTGGACTTCCCAAGTGGGCTGATGGCCGAACGCTCCAGCCCGAGTACAGTGGTCGCTGTATGCCGAGCAAGGTTTGCCGAACGCTCTGATGCTGAGCAGTCCTTTCTGTACCGAACGGTGTGGTTTGATGTTTGGGAAGTGCAGGATGTTAATCAGTCAAAGCCGAACGCTCCTCTAGACGCCGAGTTCTCTTGTGCCGAGTACTTCTGACGCTACCGGGGACTACGCCGAGTACTCCCGTATGCCGAACAGTCTTGATGCCGAGCAGTCTTGATGCCGAGAACTCTTGTATGCCGCACACTCTTGCTGCCGAGCATTGGTTGCCGAGTACTACGTCGAGTACTCCTGGATGTCAAGTGTTTCGCCGAACACTCCTGGATGTTAAGTGTCTCGCCGAACACTCCTGGATGCCGGCCACTCTCTGATGCCGAGTTCCACTGGATGCCGAGTACTACGCCGAGTACTCCTGGATGTCAAGTGCTTCGCCGAACACTCCTGGATGCCGGTCACTCTCTGATGCCGACTTCCACTGGATGCCGAGTACTACGCCGAGTACTCCTGGATGTCAAGTGCTTCGCCGAACACTCCTGGATGCCGGTCACTCTCTGATGCCGAGTTCCACTGGATGCCGAGTACTACGCCGAGTACTCCTGGATGTCAAGTGCTTCGCCGAACACTCCTGGATGCCGGCCACTCTCTGATGCCGAGTTCCACTGGATGCCGAGTACTAGTTGCTGGTCAAATCTCCAGGAAACACTTGCCCCCCAAAGTGTATCGCGTGGCCGAACGTGATGCGCTTTGAATCTGGTACAATTTACCTCGGAGGTACCTTCTTGAGAATGTTAGCGAAGGAGGTGCAGGACGAATATGGTTTGGATGCCGAACGATACGTTCGAAGCCGAACGTACCTCGCGTGCCGAACGTCTCTCCGCTATGATGCCGAACACTCCGGTATTGACCGGTTCTACCGGGTATAGCCTCTTCGACTTCTACCTCCCTCTATATAACCAGGTCCTTCCCGTCCCTTTTCCTTTACTTTTTCGTTTCTGTCATTCTTCCAAGATTTCTAACCTTCTCCAGTCAAACAGATTTACAACTTGAACACTCCTTCCTAAACTCCTAACTGCAATCTAGGTACCGCTCCTCGTATAACTTGAATACGTTTCAAATGAGTCAAGTGTGTTCTATAGAAAGCTTTCGAGTAGGTTGCCCCCATTGCCGAACGATAATGCGAGGCGAGGAGGAAGTATTTGAGGTGTTTGCAAATATGTGGCTATTGTATTTAGCTCCATCGCGTCGAACCTCAGTCAAAAATGAAGGAACAAGGAAAACGTTGGAGGTGGTAAGGGTGTTGGATGGCATAGTTATGGTTCGGCGTATGTTGTCGTGCGCCGAACGATAGAGGCTGCCGAATAGTATCTCGTCTTCATGGGCTGAATACTCGTTAGAGTGCCGAACAACAACTTAGCTGAACGAACTAAAGACGAACACAAAAATGTCGAACGATAACTTAGCCGAACAAAAACTTAGCTGACCAAAACCCAAGCCGAATATTCTTAGATGCCGAATAGTATTGAGGCCGAACAATACTATTGCCGAACAGAACCTAGGCCGAACAATTCCAATGCCGAACAACATTCAAATGCCGAACAAACACATACATGTCGAACGGAACTTAGGTCGAACAATCTCAATGCCGAACAAACACACACATGCCGAACAGAACTTAGGTTGAACAATGTCAATGCCGAACAACATTCAAATGCCGAACAAACACATACATGTCGAACAGAACTTAGGTCGAACAATCCCAATGCCGAACAACATTCAAATGCCGAACAAACACATACATGTCGAACAGAACCTAGGTCGAACAATCCCAATGCCGAACAAACATATACATGCCGAACAGACATAAACGTCAGACTACACTTAGGCCGGTCACTCTATAAATCATATGTTTTCTGAATCTGGAACTGTAATCGCCTTAAGGCAAGATTTTCGAGACGGTCAGCGATGACGGTCTTCGAAGGCGATGATTCGAAGCTGATTATTATATCTTTAAAATACCTTTAGATTCTTATCGCTTGTACACAATTGCTTTCACTAGTTCACACACCACGTGGGGGGGAAACTCGTGTTGCTAATTCTAACGTTCAACGTTTTTTGAGTATAGTTCTCTCAAGCACTTAGTTATTTATTTGGGATGTCAAGAAAACCTAGCTCTGCCACCATATCTGACAGGCCTGGGTCTTCAGCAAGGCAAGGAGCCGCTGATACTTCTAACCCGTCAAGTTCTCCCGCTCATAACTTGGTGCCTGATGCTCTGGAGGCAACCATCTTACTAGACAATCCGATCGATTCTCAAGCCTCGAAGATCAACGAAGCGGCTCTGAGGCGGATATGCTCTATTCACGGGATTCCTTTCGCCGACGTGTTAGTCCCTTCGAGACACGATCGCCCTCATCTGCCCCCAGTCGGGTACACTACCTGCAACAAGTTCATGTGTTGGATGGGCAACGTGCCTCCATTCAACTTATTTCTCCGGGATGTTCTGCAGTACATAGACGTGGCTCCGTCCCAGCTGCACCCGAACGGCCATGCATTCCTATACGGGACTTACTTACTTTTCATGGCCATCTTCTCCAGACCTCCAACCCCCGGTGATATCAGATACATTTATATGTTCAAGAGACGGAAAGACAGTCCTTCTTTTATGTTCCTCGAGCCATACCACAAATGCCAGATCTTGACAGGGGCCTGTAGCAAATTCGCCCTGTACAAACAGAAATGGTTCTATGTGCGCTGCCCTTCTGGTTTCGCTAGGAGATGGGTTGAAGGCAGTAAGTCTCTCTGCTGAATCGCTATTCGTATTTAATTGGAGTCATGCTTTTCCTAACTCTTCATTTCATCTTTTCAGGTATCAACCCGCGTCCGGAAGGCCGAGGATATTCTGAGGCTGTAGAAGCCATTAGAGCTCTTCCTGCTGAGGATCGAGACATCCGGACTATCATTTCAAATGAATCGCTGTCGGGGTTTGGCTTGCTAGCCCCTGGTCGTCGGATCAGCCTTCCAGAAGGTGTTACCATTCCCAAACCTCCGTCCGGTAAAGGGAAAAAACTTGTCGGACCGTCGTCGCGTCGCGCTCCCGACACGCACGAAGAAGGCGAGCGCAAAGAGGATGATGCCCCTGAAACTCAGGGCGAGAACGTGGGTCCCGCTTGGAATCCGGCAATCGAAGTTCAGGATATTGAGACATCATCCTCCCCTTCGAAGGGAAGAAGAAGTTGAAATATACGGTTCAAAAGGAGAAAGTTGGTGGCACCTCAAAAGTTACGCCTATCCCTCCTGAGAAAGAGGCTTCTTCGCAGCACCTGGAAAGTTCTCTGAGGGGTCTGTCCAACCTGTCCATCCCCGATGATTTACTTAATTACGGGTTCGATGATCCTGAAGCTCTCAAATTCTCTTCGCCCGCTAGAGGCAATGTAGGAGTTCAACTCCCGGCTCAAGGAGACAACACTCCTATTAGCAAAGATAAACGAACGGGTCCGTCGAGGGGAACACTAGGACACACACGCACATGCGCATTCCATAATATACTTCAAGTCTTTTTAATTCGTGAATTCTCCTTAACTCGTTGTTATTTCCATTCTTCGCAGGTGATATGGGCCGCTCTCACGGACTTGATCGCCTTCAGGGGTCTTCTATATTCCATCACTCAAGACGGGATTCTGGTTCAGGCAGACGCAGGGACCGAGGTGATTATTAAGATAGGGACAATCGTCCTCGCGAGTCGTCTCACCGCAAGAAAGCACATTCTCAATCTTCTCAGTCCCGCGATCTTCCTCCTCCAACTGAGCCGGATAAGGAGAAGTCTTCGCAGAAGGGTTATCAGTCTGATGCTGCTCGAGACCAACACTCCAGTTCATCGAGTACGAGGCAAGTTCGAGAGCAACGTAAAAGAACGGAATTCTCAAAGCCTCCTCCTCCTACTCCTGCAGTGGACCCGACTGTTGCGGAAAAGATGGTCGACCTTAAGGCCAAGTTTCCGAAAATCTGCTTTGACGGCTTGAAATTCCTCCCAGCCATCCATCACATTCCTGGGCACGTGAAGCAAAGTGCCATTGCCTGCAACAACGACGTCTATGTTCAACATGAAGCGTTCGTGCACTTGGTGGAAAAGATCTCGGAAGTGTCCGTCGAGCGCCAACACGAGATTGACCGTCTGAATCTGGAGGCTGACAGCGATAAGAAAATCATCAAACTCCAAGATGAAGAGCTCGCTTCGTATAAGTCAAAGCTAGAAGCCGCTGAGCAAAGCGCAAAAAATACTGCCGAGGCAGTTACTTGTTTAGAGGCGGCTCATAAAAGAGAGCTTGACGAAGCAGTCCAACGCAGCGGTGCCCTCGCCCTAGAAAAAGATTCTGTCCAAAAGGAAAGGGACGCACTTGCTACTCAAGTCAAGGAGCTGAAGGAATTACTTTCCAAGGAGAAGGAAGACAAAGTAGCTGCTCAAGAAGAATCGCAGCGATACTGTGATGAGATTGTTGCTACCCGGCTCTTGAAGACAAAGCTCGATGACGAACTCGCCGGGGTCGAGAAAATGAAGGACGAGGCCCGTGAGGAGGGCAAAAGAATGGCTGTGGAAGAGCTTGATTCTCGCCTCGAGGCGGCCGCAGAAGCCGGCAGGGAAGAGGTCAAAAGTATGTTTGACCCGTTGATCGCCGAGTATGGAGCCCGCGTCCTTATGCACCGCGATCTAACATTTCTGGGCGACGGCTACCTGGAATCCCTGACTGAGGCGTGGGAAACTCTGATAAGGATCAAGAAGGTCGATTTGGGCTCCAACGAGGTCGATGAGGATGCCTTGGTGAAGGAGTTCCTAAGGGGGAATGAGCCATCGGACTTATCCGCAGCATTGGCACTTTATAGCAAAGGCTCTTCCCCTCCGAAAGAGAAGAATGACGAAGCTGGCCCGTCTGGGGCCGATGCTACTACTCCTCACATTGCCGCTCCTTATGCTGCTCAATCGGCCGGTCAGCCAGCACTTGATCCATTCGAGCAGCATGCTAGTTATGATCCCGAAGATCCCGGGCTTGGTGTTCACGTGCTGTCACCTATCCTGGAGGGTGAAACCCCTCGTGCCACCGATAGCCAGCCGGACCCTGGTAGGAAATTCTTCTTTCTCTAGAAGTTGAAGAGTTTCCATCATTTTTCAGCAGTAGCTATTCGTTCCAATGCTCATTCCTTATGTTTTCGTGCAGGTTGCTCTGACGCCGAGCCAACTCCGAGGAGCGATGACGCCAAGGAGGAAACAGAGAAAACAAGCGATGCCACTCACGCGGGAGTAACTCCCGGTCTAGACGCTCAAGTGATCGAGGCGCTAGATGACGACAAACTTGATACTTCGTCTCCTGCCGAAGGAAGCGATGAAATTGAAATCACTGGCGCCTCTGAGCGTACTTCAGAGATGAGCATGAAGGACCGTCTCGCCGACGAGGAGAAGAAAAAAGTCAAAGTCAAAGTTGAATCTGAAATACTGGAACTCACTGACCCGCGTAACAGACCTTTGAAAATCATTCTCCCGGGCAGGTCCAAACCACTAGATGTTCCGTCTCCTACTCCTGACTCCGTTTCTCTGGCAAGCAAAAAGTCCAAGAAAAAGCGTGAGGGAGAGGAGTCGTCGGAAACACCAAAGGAAGACAAGAAGAAGAAGTCGAAGAAATAATCGATGCACTTGTTCAACAAGTCTCCTGCTTAAGTTTTGTAATTGTTTTTATCTTCCACAACTTGTAGTTTGTATAGAGAGGTCCGAATTTTGTAGGAGTGATCATGTATCCCCATTTTGGACTTATTGAATAAAGTTTTAGTTTCTTTTTGTTTGAATGATTCTCTTGTCTTTATTTGGTTTGCTGACTAATTGTAGCCATAACTCAAGTTCTTATGAGTTGCATTATCTCCCGGTCCATTCTTGTGCTGTTCAAACATTTTTGGACATGGCGTACCTCTCGTCCCACATCTTTTGAGTACTTGGACTTCTTGCTGACTCTGTGCCTCAGGGACTTGGAGGCTTGAAATAGTTTATACTCTAGTCCGCGTTCCGGGGACTTAGAGTACTCCGATCCGTGCTCTGGGGATTCGGAAATTTGGAATCGTTTATACTCTAGTCCGCGCTCTGGGGACTTAGAGTACTCCAATCCGCGCTCTGGGGATTCGGAGATTTGGAATCGTTTATACTCTAGTCCGTGCTCTGGGGACTTAGAGTACTCCGATCCGCGCTCTGGGGATTCGGAGATTTGGAATCGTTTATACTCTAGTCCGCGCTCTGGGGACCTAGAGTACTCCGATCCGCGCTCTGGGGATTCGGAGATTTGGAATCGTTTATACTCTAGTCCGCGCTCTGGGGACCTAGAGTACTCCGATCCGCGCTCTGGGGATTCGGAGATTTGGAATCGTTTATACTCTAGTCCGCGCTCTGGGGACTTAGAGTACTCCGACCCGCGCTCTGGGGATTCGAAGATTTGGAATCGTTTATACTCTAGTCCGCGCTCTGGGGACTTAGAGTACTCCGATCCGCGCTCTGGGGATTCGGAGATTTGGAATCGTTTATACTCTAGTCCGTGCTCTGGGGACTTAGAGTACTCCGATCCGCGCTCTGGGGATTCGGAGATTTGGAATCGTTTATACTCTAGTCCGCGCTCTGGGGACCTAGAGTACTCCGACCCGCGCTCTGGGGATTCAGAGATTTGGAACCGTTTATACTCTAGTCCGCGCTCTGGGGACCTAGAGTACTCCGATCCGCGCTCTGGGGATTCAGAGATTTGGAATCGTTTATACTCTAGTCCGCGCTCTGGGGACTTAGAGTACTCTGACCCGCGCTCTGGGGATTCGGAGATTTAGAATCGTTTATACTCTAGTCCGCGCTCTGGGGACTTAGAGTACTCCGATCCGCGCTCTGGGGATTCGGAGATTTGGAATCGTTTATACTCTAGTCCGTGCTCTGGGGACTTAGAGTACTCCGATCCGCGCTCTGGGGATTCGGAGATTTGGAATCGTTTATACTCTAGTCCGCGCTCTAGGGACCTAGAGTACTCCGATCCGCGCTCTGGGGATTCGGAGATTTGGAATCGTTTATACTCTAGTCCACGCTCTGGGGACCTAGAGTACTCCGATCCGCGCTCTGGGGATTCAGAGATTTGGAATCGTTTATACTCTAGTCCGCGCTCTGGGGACCTAGAGTACTCCGATCCGCGCTCTGGGGATTCGGAGATTTGGAATCGTTTATACTCTAGTCCGCGCTCTGGGGACTTAGAGTACTCCGACCCATGCTCTGGGGATTCGGAGATTTGGAATCGTTTATACTCTAGTCCGCGCTCTGGGGACTTAGAGTACTTCGATCCGCGCTCTGGGGATTCGGAGATTTGGAATCGTTCGTACGAGTCTGTATGTCGTGCAGGATAATGTAATTTATCATCCAATTAAGAGATATAGAAACTTCATAGAAAATATGGCTTCAAGCCTTTATTAATGAAAATCAACTAAATTGCTCGATTACAACTTTAAAAGGAAACTAAGTCATTATTGAATGGAGACATGCAGGAAATAACAGTGCCTACAACAAGAAAGGAAAACATGCTAAATGTAATAGTGCCGCAAATGTTCACTGTTCCATGCTCGGCGGAGTGTCGCGCCATCAACGGTCGCTAGCTTGAATGTTCCTTCTCCAAGCTTCCGTTCAATGGCGTATGGACCTTCCCAGCTGGGATTCATGCGTGATGGTACCGGGAAGACTCGTTTTAGAACGAGATCACCCACATCAAAGATTCTTGGGCGGACTCTGCCGTCGTAGTAATGCTTGACTCGATGTCTGTGCGCCGCCGCCCTTAATTCAGCTTCTTCACGCTTTTCGTCGATGCAGTCCAGTGATTCCAGCAAGAGGTTTTGGTTCGTCTTGGGATCATAGTATGTCACTCGGTGCGATGGAACTTCAAGTTCCACGGGTATAACGGCTTCAGAGCCGTAGGCCAAGGCGAACGGAGTGTGGCCGGTCGCGGACTCGTGGGTAGTTCTATACGCCCATAATGCTGTCGGGAGTTCATCTACCCACTTGCCTCCAACCTTCTCCAGACGTTTCTTCAGTATGGACTTGATTATTTTGTTAACGGCCTCAACTTGTCCGTTAGCTTTTGGGTGTGCAACGGCGGCGAACTTTTTCTCAATGCCGTACTTTAAACAGAACTCTTTGAACTCTCTACTTTCAAATTGCATTCCGTTGTCTGTAATGATGGTGCGTGGAAGGCCAAAGCGGCATATAATGTTTCGTACAACGAAGTTAATGACCTTCTTAGAGGTGATAGTGGCCAAAGGTTCTGCCTCAGCCCATTTCGTGAAATAGTCGACTGCAACTATTGCGTATTTCGCACCACCTTTGGATAGAGGCAAAGAGCCGATTATGTCGATTCCCCAGATCGCAAATGGCCAGGGACTGATCATTTGTGTGGGTTCCGTTGATGGAGCCCTCGGGATTTTCGCGTATCTTTGACACTTGTCGCATTTTCTTGCGTAGTCCGCGGCATCCCGGTTTACGGTGGGCCAGTAATATCCATAGCGGAGGATCTTCTTTGCTAGCGTTTGCCCCCCAGTATGGTCGCCGCATTCCCCTTCGTTAACCTCTCTCAAGACTCGCTTCGCTTCATCATGAGCGATGAGTCGTAATAACGGAACTGAGAATCCTTTTCGATACATTGATCCATCCTGCATTATGTATCGCGCGGCCTTTCGAAGGACCTGCCGTCTTTCGCTTCTTTTTCCTGGTAAAGCCCCGGTCGTCAGGTACAGTTTGAATGGGGTTATCCACGATTCCTTCTCGATTTCTGTTCCCAACACGCGATCGACTTTCATTTCGTCTATGCTCGGGGCATGCAAGAATTCGACGGGATACAATCCCATTTGTTGCGCATCGTCGGTACTCGCGAACTTAGCCAATAAGTCGGCTTCTTTGTTCTGTTCGCGCGGGATATGTGAGATGTCATAACGCTCAAGATTTGATAGTAGTTCTTGGACCTGAATGAGGTACGGAGCAAGCTTTCGTCCCTTTGCTTGGTAGTCTCCCCGTACTTGGTAAACCACCAACTGCGAGTCACAAAAGATTTCAGCTGATTCGATCCCGAGTTCCCTGATGAGCTTCAAGCCAGCGATCAGTGCTTCATATTCAGCTTCGTTATTTGTAGCCGGGAAATCGAGCTTCAGGGCATAACAGATCGATCGGTTTTCCGGAGTTACAAGAACTACGCCCGCGCCGGAGCAACGGTCGTTTGATGCACCCTCAGTGTATAATTTCCATCGAACGGGGGGAATGATGTCGTGATCGTCCGGCTTGATGGGTATGGTAAACTCAGCGATTAAGTCTGCTAATGCTTGCCCTCGGATGGCTCTCCGTGGTAAGTACGCGATATCGAATTGGCTCAACTCGATGTTCCATCTTAGCAATCTTCCAGAAGTTTCCGGCCGTTGGAGTACCTGCCTCAGGGGTTGATCGGAATAAACACCGATTGAATGTGCTTGAAAGTACGGGCGAAGCTTTCGTGATGCAATCACCAAGCAATAAGCCAATTTCTCTATTTTAGGGTAATTCCTCTCGGCCCCTGTTAAACGTTTGCTAACATAATACACCGGCTTTTGGACTCGATCCTCCTCTCGTACCAAAGCCGCACTTATCGCATGTGGGGATACAGCCAAGTATACGTACAACATCTCATGGTCCACTGGTTTTGATAGCATTGGTGGGCTCTCCAGATGCCTCACCAGATTCCGAAATGCTTCCTCACAGCTAGACGTCCATTCAAAATTTCTCTTTCCTTTCTTTATTATGTCAAAGAACGGGATGCACTTGTCAGTTGCCTTGGATATAAATCGACTCAGCGCAGCTACTTTTCCGTTCAAGCTCTGTACCTGCTTTATAGTCCTGAGCGCTTGTACATCTCGAATGGCTTGGATCTTTTCTGGGTTGGCTTCGATTCCCCTAGCGTTGACGATGAATCCCAAAAACTTCCCTGATGCGATGCCGAAAGAACACTTCAACGGGTTGATCTTCATGCCATAAAACCTGAGTATGTTGAACATTTCAGCCAAGTCTTGAATGCGGTCGTTTGACCGTCGTGACTTCACGAGCATGTCATCCACATAGACTTCCATGGTTTTACCCAGCTGGTCCTTGAACATTCGATTCACCAGACGTTGGTAAGTTGCTCCAGCATTCTTCAATCCAAAGGGCATCACTACATAGCAATACAGCCCGACATTTGTAACGAAGCTGGTGTGTTCTTGGTCCGAAATATGCATTGGGATTTGGTTGTATCCTGAGTACGCATCCATGAATGACAGTAACTCGTGTCCTGCGGTGGAATCGACCAACTGATCGATCCCAGGCAACGGGAAACTGTCCTTAGGGCATGCTTTGTTCAAGTCGGAATAATCTACGCAAGTCCTCCATTTCCCATTCGCCTTCTTTACTAGTACGGGGTTGGAGACCCATTCCGGGTAGAGGGCGTCGCGGACGAACCCATTTGCTTTGAGTTTGTCCACCTCCTCTCCAAGAGCGGCGGATCTCTCCGGATCCATTCCTCTCTTTTTTTGCTTGACTGGGACGTATTTCGGGTCTATGTTCAACATATGACTCGTGATGGCGGGAGAAATCCCACACATATCAGAATGCGTCCAGGCGAAAACATCAAGGTTCGCCCGGAGGAAGTCGCTAAGGTCTTCAGTCATTGCGGGGCCTAGCTGTGATCCGATCTTCAGTATTCGCGAAGGGTCGTCACGGCTAACTGAAATGTCAATTGTTAATTCAGCCGGTGCCGCCTTCTCTTCCCTGGGTTTCTCATCGTCGTCTCTCGGATCTATATCTCCGTAGATCCGAGAACTATGCCCGAGCCAGGGCTCGGGCACTACTTTTCAATTATCCACATTGAGGATGCGGACGGGATTGTCCGCAACCTTTCCCTTCTACCTCCGGTGGGCCTCTCGGAGCTCAGCCACATAACAGGAACGACCAGCTGCTTGGTCGCCGTGAACAATGCCTACTCCTTTGTCATTCGGGAACTTCAAGGTTAAACACCACGGGGCTAACGCTGCCCTAAACTCCGCCAGGGCCGGCCGGCCCAAGAAAACGTTATACGGAGAGTCCACATCCAAAACTACAAAGGGTAGAATTCGCACTCTCCGACGTTCGCCTTGTCCCAGTTCAACTGGTAACTCGACATATCCCACTGTATCAGTTGCAGCGCCGTTAAAGCCGTGGATACGAGCTTTGGATGGTTTCAAGTCTTTTGTTTCTAGCTTTATTTGATCGTAGGCCTTCTTGAAGATGATGTTGACTGAACTTCCAGAATCAATCAGAATTCTTTTTACGTATGCTGGTCCGATCGTTGCAGATATGACCATGGGGTCGATGGTCGGAGCCTCTACCTGATCAGCGTCTCTGCTTCTGAACACAATATCGTCTGTCATTATACGCTGCTGCTTAGCAGGGGCTCCGTCCTCCATGTTCGAACAACACTCAAAATCTGCATGCTTCAAGGAACTTGCATATCGCTCCATCTCCTGCCAATTCTTATCCGCGGGGTGAGGTCCGCCGATAATTGTATTTATGACCAGTCTACCAACGGTCCGGGCAGGCTCCTCGGGATGACGTGGAGCTGGTGCACGACCTGGGTTGGACGTTCCCTGTCCTCCTTCTTGTGGATCCTTCACAAATTCTTGCAATTTCTTCTGCCTGATCAACTTCTCGATAGCGTTGTGCAAGTGTCTACATTCTTCCGTATTGTGTCCATAAGTCTCATGGAAGCGACAATATTTCCCGGTCCGCTTTTGTTCTTCAGTTGATTCTTTTGGACGTAGTTTTCTGTACTGAAAAGTATTGCAGGTGGATAGGTAAATGTTTTCAAGTGGGGCGTTTAGCGGAGTGTACTCGCTGTAGCTTGGAATTCTCGACTTCCACTTTCCTGCTTCTTTTCTTTTCCCTTGACTCCTTCCTCCGGACTCCTTGGGTTGCCCAGGTTTGTTCTGGACGTTGACTTGGACCTTTCCCGAGCTATCTCCCGATTGCTTCACAGCGACGTTGCTCTTTATTGACTCTTGGACAGGCCCTGACGCCTTATCTCGTCGTACCCACCTAGCTTCCCCTCTTCTTATGAACTGGTGTGCCTTAGAGTAGAAACGCTATAGCGTAGCAGGAGGTTTTCCTGCCAGCCAGTCTCCAAACTCAGAGTCTGGATCCACACCTCTCATTACAGCCATCAGAATTGCATGGTCATTGGGATTACTGACTTCAGTTGCTGCCACGTGGAATCTTTGCAAATATTCCTTCAACGATTCCCCAGGATTTTGGATTACACTTGACAATGACATCACGTCCTTTGGGCGCGTAGTGTGTATCCTGAACTGCTCAATAAACTTCTTTGCCAACTCCTCGAAATTTGATACGGATCGCGGAGGAAGTCGGGTGAACCACATAGTAGCGATCCCAGATAGAGTAATCGGAAAGCACCTACACTTGGTGGCATCATTCGCTCTGGCTGAATCCATCATCCATTCGTACCTCATGACATGTTGTCTAGGGTCAGTCTTTCCTTCATATGCAGGAATAGTAGGCATACTAAACTTCCTGGGGTACGCCGCTTGCAACACAACATCCGTGAACGGAGTATGACTTCTTGACACTCCCCAGTCATCATTTGATAAGACCTGATTCTCTTTCATCAATTGCCTGATCATGGCTGTCAGGTCGGGTGTCTGTATGGAAGGCGGAAGGTTGGAGTCTATTCTACGCGCCTGTCCATGCTGATGCCTCCTCTCTTGGCGATCTGCCAATCGTGAATCTTGAGGTTCGACATCGTTAGCATTTTGATGATCTGGGCCTCTATCTTCCATCTGTATCCCGGTCCTGAAGCTTCCAGCTCTTGCTTGGTCACGGTCTCCAGCTGTTCGAACAGCAGCATCCGCTCGCGCAGCATCAGTCTTACAGCGTCTGCGCTTGGGAGGTTCATCAGAGGAAGTTGAGCTGTCAGATGAGGAGTAAGCAGCGGGATTGCCCCCCAGCATTCTGTTGCTGCTGTTGAGTGAGTTGTGCCATCAGGTTGGCATTAGCTTGCATCTGTTCTCCTAGTTGTCTCCTGCTTTCCCTAAGTTCTCTCATCAAGTCATTGAACTCTACTCTGGTGACAACTAGAGTCTGTTCTTGAGCGGCAATCCCTGCACTCGGGATCGCTGGTTGATTGCTAGGTCCTGCTTGTTGCACGCTAGCAGTCTCTCGGGCATCCGCATTATGAGAAGCTGACCTGGTACGTGGTCTTGCCATTGTAGAGTTATTGGTATGAACTCTGAGTAGAATCAATGGATGTCCTATCAGTGAGTCGGATCTTCTTTGGGGGATTTGTTCAATCCAGTAGCTTCAAAGCAGATCCTTGAGGTCTGAGAATTCGGTTCTAAGTGAAAGCACCAAAGTGTTAGCACCAAAATTGGTCACTAACCTCGTTCAGAAAGATTGTGTAGAGATATAAGTGATGAAAGTAATTTAAACAGAGGAGACAATGCTAATTTAAATGCAGAAAGTAAGAACACCAAATTTATAGTGGTTCAGCGTAATTGCCTACGTCCACTTTGTTCAATTTTATTGATTTCCTTTATGGTTGATTACAAATACAATTCGTGAATCAAATGCTTGAGTGAAGTTGTTAAGTAGAGAAGATGAGTCTTGAAAATGGCAGAGTCTCCCCGGTGTTTTCTCTCCCAAAAAAGGATTCCTCTCACTATGACCCTGCCCCTCTATTTATAGGCAAAGATGGGCTGGACTTCCCAAGTGGGCTGATGGCCGAACGCTCCAGCCCGAGTACAGTGGTCGCTGTATGCCGAGCAAGGTTTGCCGAACGCTCTGATGCCGAGCAGTCCTTTCTGTGCCGAACGGTGTGGTTTGATGTTTGGGAAGTGCAGGATGTTAGTCAGTCAAAGCCGAATGCTCCTCTAGACGCCGAGTTCTCTTGTGCCGAGTACTTCTGACGCTACCGGGGACTACGCCGAGTACTCCCGTATGCCGAACAGTCTTGATGCCGAGCAGTCTTGATGCCGAGCACTCTTGTATGCCGCGCACTCTTGCTGCCGAGCATTGGTTGCCGAGTACTACGCCGAGTACTCCTGGATGTCAAGTGTTTCGCCGAACACTCCTAGATGTTAAGTGTCTCGCCGAACACTCCTGGATGTCGGCCACTCTCTGATGCCGAGTTCCACTGGATGCCGAGTACTACGCCGAGTACTCCTGGATGTCAAGTGCTTCGCCGAACACTCCTGGATGCCGGTCACTCTCTGATGCCGAGTTCCACTGGATGCCGAGTACTACGCCGAGTACTCCTGGATGTCAAGTGCTTCGCCGAACACTCCTGGATGCCGGTCACTCTCTGATGCCGAGTTCCACTGGATGCCGAGTACTACGTCGAGTACTTCTGGATGTCAAGTGCTTCGCCGAACACTCCTGGATGCCGGCCACTCTCTGATGCCGAGTTCCACTGGATGCCGAGTACTAGTTGCTGGTCAAATCTCCAGGAAACATAGAAATAATGAGTCGAATAATTTATTTTTCGAATAAGAGGATTTAATTGAATAATTAAATCAATAATTTAATAGTGAACTTCCAGAAATAATTGAAATTGGGTTTAATGTGATTGAAAATGATTTATAAAGTTATATTAAATCATGTTGGAGTTATAATGATGTTATAGAACTTTTAAAATTGAATTTAGAGTTAATCTGTGAAAATTGAATATTTTAATATTTAATCGACTAGTGAAATTAGCCATTTTTCGAACAGTCTCGGATTTCGACGAAACTAGTATCATCGGATGCGTAATGAGATATTATTATATGGTTTCAAATTTCGTGTCAATCGGATGTACCGTTTGTCCGGGGCAAGCCAAAACGCATCGAAATCGGTTTAAATCGTTTTAATTTAAATTAGATCGTTTAATTCCGTAACTCGCACAGATGACCGAATTAGCTCCCGAAACATGTTCCATTGTGTTCAGAACGCGGGGTAAACCTTAGAAACGCCAGCCGGCACGCTTCGTTTGGAGTTCGGAAAATTTTCGATGAATAGTGTTTGCGTAAATTTTCTATAAAAGGACGACTTATTCACAATTTGCAACAAAAGAAACCCTAGGGTTTGTGGCTGCCAGTTCTAACATCAATGGCTGAAATTTTCTTTCCTTCTCCCTCAATTATCTTCAAATCTATCAACAATTACAAGAAACCTCCAACAAGAAAAGTGTAGAGCACGTTGCGAACTACGATTCCAACGGTCGAGATCGAAAAATACGCATTGGATCGAAAGAGAATCAAGCTTGAATGGCCAAACTTCATACATGTTTTTCCATGGAAATAGTCGACCGAGCTCTCTGATACTCGACCCGAGTGTAGAGCTTGTCATGGCGAGTTGAACGGCACTACTTGATCGAAGTGGAAGTCAATGTGGTGGCCGCGCGAATTAGGTTTTGGTGGCGGCTAGTGGGTTTTAAACGCGTTCGTATGACCTAGAGCAAGAACGCGATGGAGAAGATGAGTTTGGGCGGCCAAGATCTGGTAGAGACGAAATCTAACGGCCTGGATGTAAAGAGGTTTAAAATTGAAAATAAAATGTAAATAATTATGTATATTAATTTGTATAAAACTTTGTAACACTATAACTTCGTCATACGAGGTCGGAAATGCACGAAACCTTTTGCGTTGGCTTCGTTTTGATGAGCTCTACGCAATAGAGCTAGATTGGAGTCGTTTGGAGCTAGCGAAAAATTCGGGTAAAATTAAACGTCCGTTTAATTTTATTCGAAATAAAACGCTACGGCTGATATCGGAAAATCAAGGTGAGAACTTCTCACTCAATCGAAATGTATTCGATGTAAATTTTAAATAGTTAGATTTAAAATTGCTTGATTGTGTGATTGGATGATAAATTTTATCTGTTATTGATTAAAATAGACATTATACGCCGTTATTAAGCGGAGGTTATTTATTAAAAACATATACCGCGATAATTTCACATTGAAGTGGAATTGGTATTATTTATGTATATAGCAATATATATATATATATTGGAATATGTATATATTGGAGTTGATTTCCTGCATTGTATAGCGGATGAGACCCTATTGCGCCGCATAATAGCGGATAATATTTATAAATCCTATATACCGCGATATTTCGTACTGGAACGGAATTGGTATTGTGCTAATATCTGTGGATGCAGGGAAGCAAGTTGGAGGGATCCAACTGGATTCCTCACCAATATTTATTTGATTACAGATATTGTGATTTTTATTGATTTATCATATGATGATATATGATGTTTGATTGTCGTGATTGATGATTGGTGCTGTTGCATCATCGGATCCATTTTTGAAGTTTAAAAATAACGATATTGATTTATAAAGGATTTTTAAAAGTGATTTTTGAAATAAATAGTTGATTAATTTATGAAATGGTTTAAATTGGGATTTTTGAACTATTATGAACGATTTATGTAAAAGATGTATAAAATTGATATTTTATAAATTTAGAATACTGGAATTTTAAAACGAGTTTTTATAAGTGTTAAAATGAAAAAAATGGATTTCATAAGTGAACGAAATTTATAGACTTATAATTTGTGAAGTTATAAAATGAATAGATGTTGTAAATAAATGGATTATAAGTTAACTTATAATATGGACTTTCGGTATATAATTGAGTTATATAAATTGAATTGGATAATAAAGGAGATTTATAAATCGAAGTTTTATAAATAGAAATGGGATTTATAAACATTGTTTGTAAATTCGAAACTAATTGAATTTGATAAATTAAACATAGAAGTTTAATAAAGGAGATATATTCGTGATTTTGGACAGCGAATTATCCTTTAAGTTAAATGTTGTAATAATAAGAGTTTGGTTGGGAGTTTTATCCACGATTTTGGACAATGGATAATCTTTTAAATAAATGTGTAGAAATGTTGAATTTGGATAACGAAGTATATTCACGATTTTGGACAGTGAATATATTATTAAATAAAATGGATATGTTTTGGAGAGGTGATATTACGAAATGAAGTAATTGTTTTAAAAGATGTTTTAAAACATGTTAAGTATCGAATACATAGATTTCAACATTCATTGTTGAAATAGACGTTTTTCGAGAAATAAGGAAATTATGGACTATAACACTGTTGTTATAGTAAATGATTTTCGAAAGGAAATGTTTTATATAGTATTGGGATTTATATATCTATCTAAATTTCGAATCCCTATACTAGTGATTTTGAGTTGTCGTAACGATGTTTTACGTAACATTCGTTTTGACTCAAATAAAATTTGTGAAAGAGAATGATTTCCTTAAAGAATGAAATATATACTTAATTTTGATTTAAGTATATCGAATATTTTCCAAGTGTTGAAAAAAAATGATTTGTGAATTACTTATTATCAAATAAGTATGGAAATGTTTTCCAATATGAAATGAAAGGTTTGAAATTTTATCTTTTAAAGATAAATTGAAAAGTGAATATTTGAAATTTGTTTCAAATGGTTAAGTGTGGAAAATTATATATCTTGTAAAGATATTTTTGGAAATTAAATAATTTGGAAAATAATTTGGAATCTGATGATGTTGCGCATCTTTATTGATAGTTAAATAACCGACTATCAATATTTACCCTTGAATGGGTATTTGTTGTGATTTGCTTGAATTTGAATGCCACACTTATTTTTGAATAAGCGCTCACTATTCGGGTTAGCTGGGAAAGGACCTTTGGGTCGTATAACCCATTCCGAATATGTGATACGTCGTAATGGATTGCATTTGATGACCGGTGTTGAAGACCGGATATTTTTGAAAACGGAAGGATTACCATCGAGTTACTTTACATCGGCTGATCTCCGATATAGAGGTTTTATCACCCTTAGTGACGGGAAGTCCGAACGTGATTAGAAAATTATCCGGATTTGCAAGGGCTTCGTAAGAAGTGCCTTAGGTTCTGTTCGATCCCGGAACAGACTTGTATGGTTGTATGTCTGACGTTACAAATTGAGATATAAAGCTGGTTTCTTTCAAATACATATCTATTGGTGGCGGAGAATTTATTCTCTTAGCTTAACACCCTTCTCTGAGACGTACGAGCTAAGAGGTTATGTAGTTGAAGGTTATCAGCGATATACTCCCAATTTGGTAACGTGGCATGCTGAGTGTTGCTGTGAAATGATCATTGTTTGATCATTTGTGATATGATCATTTGTTTGATCATTTATTTTTGTGATCATTTGTTGACCCAAAGCATGGCTTTGTGACAAAGCGTAGCTTTGTGGACGAGACTTCGTCGGACCTCACACCCCGGAAATGGTCAAAACAGGAAGGATGCGGCAAGGTTATTAGGGGGTAGCGCCCCTTTAGTGTATGTCATTCCTTTTGGATAGAGGTGGTATCATGGTATGGAGCCCAGATACTTAACCTATGTTGTTGCTGCATTATTATTCTTATGAGGATCCTCGGATATAGATCGGTTACGATCAGGGGATGACATATTCGTGTCAGTAGTTACCTAGTTAGGGGTAACCTGGCCTTGTGTTGGCAGAGACCCGGTTTGGTTCTCGGGTCGTCTTTCCAGAGGCGTACCTATGTGGCAATGGGAAGTTCCTTGGCCTGACCATTTGTTAGAAATCCAAAGAAACAATACGTGACTTGTACGGTTTTAGTTGTATTACCTGCCATGGAATGTGGCGGTAACCTGCTATTGAACATGGTAGCTATAGTAGGCATACGATACTGGTCGTATGTTGGCTAAGATTAATATTATACTTTCGAAATGTTTTCTACACTATGCACTAATAATAATATCAAAAAGGATTTGATTTTGCGTAGTAAGCATCTTTGACTATCATAAGAAGAAATCTCCTCCAATTCTGCTTTTGCATTGTGTGTGTGGCGGGAGGTCTTATGGTAGTTTCATTTTCCAAAAGCATTGCGAAATTGACTTTAAAATCTTTATGTTGTTTGTTTTAAAGATAAACTGTTTTAAGTTCTCACACCAGTCACCATGAATGACCTGGAGTTTATTGTTTCCTTCCTAAACTCTGGGTGCCCACCAATTTCCACATGGGCAGTCTAGAGTCAGGTTATCAGGTCATTCTGGATTCGGGATGCTGTGGAGCTTAGTGGCGAGCTGGATGGCGAGACGTACCACTTGTATATGATATTATTTATTCCGCTGTGTATTCTGTATGAGGACAAGTTTATATAACTGTCCAGTGTTGTATTGTTGTTGAAAACTCTGATGATGATGTAATGTATAAAATGATATAGTTCTTTGATTTAAAGATTATTCATTTATCTATTATATGTTGTTCCGCTGTGAATGTGAGATTCTGATATTGTTTCTATTTCTGTGTTTTCTGTTGTTTCTTCTTTCTTTTTCTTATATCTTTCCTTCTACCTCTTCTTTCTAAAACCCTAAGAATTCGGTTTTCCGGCATTCGATGGTTCGACAGTCGATATAGTGGATGTATTGATGTCGATATTTGGAAGTCGAAGAATCGGGTCCTTACAATTATCGAGCTCCAGCAAGGCCACCGCCCTGTAATGAGGTGCTAGAAGTACCTAAAAAATCCATGAAGCAACTCAGTGTGGATGATACCAAAAGATAGCTCCATCTGAGAAGGAAACACCACGTTGCAAACTCAGAAAATCCAGAATGAACGCCTCACTGCAGATGCGAATGATCTAGAATGAAATACGCCACTCTGTAGACGCGGAAGAACTGGAAAGAGCGCCTCACTATAAAAGTGAATAATCTAGAAAGTAGAACGCCACATTGAAGATGCAAAAAAACTGAGAAGAACTCCCCACTGCAAATGCGGAAGGTCCAGAATGAACGTCTCACTATAATCCTGCCAACAGCAATCCTGTGAATCTGCAAAAAGAATCTAACACTATTTCTGGCCAAAACCTGTATCTGCAAAAGGAACTAAAGAAAATTATAAGAATAATACACATATATGTATATAAATGAAATTTATATACATTATATGTACTAATGAAATAAAAGTAATGGTACAAAAGCAAAAATAATAAGACAGAAAACAACAAAAATTAGAAACAGACTAAAAAAGAATCCATGATCAAAAGAAGTTAAAAACCTATAAACTAAAAAAAACAAACAAAAACAAAAGCAAAAAACAAAAACAAATTAAAACTTATCCTTATGCTCCTTTGATTAAAAGGATATTATGATAATCGGTAAAATCATCATTCAAGTTTGAAAAAATGTTAATGCTATAATTATTAATGTTGAAAAATATTGTTTTTATGTTTACATAGCTTAACATTGTTACTAACCTTATTAAGATATTCTTTGAAATGATTATTTTTAGCTAATTTATATTTAGGAGTTGAGATCTAATTAAAACAAAATGAAGATATTATAAAAATCAATTTATTAAATGACTATTATTATTATTAAAAATTCTCTGGTTTCTCTCAAACCAAATATACCAACAAATTATAATAAATAAAGTATCAAGTAAAAATCTATTTTCCTTTTTAAACTTAAATCTTAAATTATTCCAATAATGGTCACAATCAGTAATTTTAGTTATAAAACTAAAGTTAAAGTTTTTGAAAGTATTATTCAGAATATAATATGTATCTATGCAATCATCATACACATGCTTAATATCTTCAAAATACAAATTACGAAAGGATCATTTACTATCAATTTGCATATTCTTTTTTAACAATTCAATAGTATTTAGTTTTCCATGCATGATTAACCACATATGCATTTTAGGTTTAGGAGGAGTATTTGTTTTCAAATAAGTTTAAAATAGTTATTAGTTACCCCTGAGAAATTAAGAAATTTATAAAAAGAATTAGAAGTAAATTCCTTTCTCTTATCCCATTCCCAAATAATATTGTCATTATCATTATCAATATTATATAAATTCAATCTAGTATAGAGCAAAGAAGGTTACCCAAGAGTTGTACCTTCTAAAATTCTATTAAAACTAAAATTCCAAGGGGGATCATTTTTCAAAGAAAAAATATCTAAAATAAAAGCATTCTTAAAGTTACAAATATCGTAAAGCTCCTTAATTTCTATCTTAAGAGGAATGATAGAAATCCAACGATCATACCAAAAAGAAGTATTATTTCCTAAACGAACAATCGTATTAGTACCAAGGTTAAAAATCTCATGACATTTTAAAATTGGTTTCCAAAAATTAGACAACTTGTTAATAACAGAAGGTGTAATTTGGCATAAGTTATTACTATCATTATAATAATGTTTAGAAATGATTTCTTTCCAAATAGAGTTATCATTAATATCCTTAAATTTCCATAACCACTTCCCTAACAAAGACAAATTCATGTTACGCAAATTAATGACTCCTAAACCACCATCCTTTTTGGATTTACAAACTGTTTTCCAATTAACTGTTAGAATTGTCCCCACTCCATAAGAAGTCCCTTCTTATTTTTTCAATTTTGTTAATCACCCAATCTGGGAAAAGATGCATAGACATCCAATAGATTGGAAGAGCAGATAAAACAGAATTTATGAGAACTAATCTACCAGCTCTAGAAAAAAAATCTCCCATTCCAATTAGAAATCCTATTTTTAATTTTATCTATAATAATAAGCCAGTCATCATGTTTAAGTTTTGTTGGTCTAATTAGATAACCAAGATAATCAAAGGTAAAATTCATAGTTTTTCAATTAAGCGTATTAGCAACTAAATCTTCAACCTTTTCAAAATCAATTAAAACTAAAACCGAACTTTTATCAAAATTTATTTTTAAACCTGAAAGAAGTTCAAAACTATATAATATAAATTTAAGGGTAATGACATGAATAAATCTAATCAGATTTAATTAAATGTTAATTAAGTTTGATTAATTTCTTAATTAGAGTTAAGTATGGTTTAATTAGAATTAATTATGGTTTAAATTTATGATTTAAATTAAGATTTAATTATTACTTAATAAAGGTTAAATTTTAAAATCTATCAATTATTTTTAAGTCGGTTCTCTTTTATAAGTAGACCGATTTTAAATCCAGGGATCTCTTGTCTGTGCCATTAAGTTAGCCTAATAAATATAAATGCTTTACTGATGACTCATATTTAGTAGAATAAATCCCCGTTCTACTATAATTTAATTAAATAGGGTATTGTGGACATCTGTTTAGCAGAATAAAGCACCGTTCTGCTATCATTTAATTAGATAAAAATATAGATGACATCCGTTTAGCAGAATAAATCCTCATTCTGCTATAATTAAATTAATTAGATTATTTGGACATCTATCTGGCATAACAAATCCCTGCTCTGCTATTATATTGTTTGGAAATTGAATTGAATGTTAGTAAATTAATATTTGATAAGTGATGTTTTCTATATGTCCATAGTTTTTATTTGCTTTTGTATATACACCCCCATACTTAAGTTCTGTGATGTTTGAATGGAAATGTTATCCCCTTTGAAATATTTTTAAATCTTACGCATGGGTTTTACAAAGATAATTAATTTTTAAAATAAAGATGAAATTTAAGTTAATTAATTATCTTATTAATGAAATTTTAAAATTAATTAATCATTTTAAAAAATGACAATTAAGGTAAATTAATTATTTAAATAATGATGTGATTAAGATTAACTAATTATTTTTAATGACATTTTAAAATTAATTAATCATTTTAACTAATGATGTTTAAGGCTAATTAATTATTTAATTAATGATAATTAATCATTTTGTTAATAATGATTTAAAATTAATTAATCACTTTAATAATAATGTTTTAAATTTAATTAACCATTCTAAATAATATTTTTTAAAATTAATTAATCATTTTAATAAATGATGATTAAGGATTAATTAATTATTCAAATAATGATGTTTTTAAAGTAAATGAATCATTTAAACAGGGATGTTTTAAAGTTAATTAATCTTTTTAAATAGTGTTGTTTTGAATCAGTTAATTAGGATTAAAGCTATTTAAATGAAGATGTTTGAAGTAATTAATCATTGATTAAAGTTGATTAATCATTTTACTAAAGGAATTTATTAGTCTTTAAAGTTAATAAATTATTTTGATAAAGTTCTTTAAAGTTAATATTTTTAATGTGAAACCCCAGCACAAGTTTTGTTTTAAAAGTAAATGTTTGATTCGGTTATGGAAAAGTAGTTCCGTAAACGATATCACTTATAAGGAAAGGATTTAATTATACTTTTAACACTAAATGTCAAGGCTTAGACTCGTTTCTATCTCGGAGGTTAAAAATGTCGTCAAGGCAATGCCTAGAGGTAACAGTACCTCAATTTGTGTGGCTTCATTTTCAACCGATTGATGGCACTTGTTTGGAATCGACGAGTAATGATAAGAATATGAGATTTAATTTCCATATACGATCATTTTTAATTATCCTTGATAGTTGATTTATCAACAATTGGTTCATCTTTCTTTATTGTGTATCGTCGATCTAAGACGATAAGTAATCATTTTAATAAATGATGCTTAAGCATTAATTATTTATTCAAATAACGATGTTTTAAAGTAAATAAACCATTTAAACAAGGATTTTTTAAAGTTAATTAATCTTTTTAAATAGTGTTGTTTTGAATCAATTAATTAAGATTAAAGCTATTTAAATGAAGATGTTTGAAGTAATTAATCATTGATTAAAGTTGATTAATCATTTTAATAATGGTACTAAAGGAATTTATTAGTTTTTAAAGTTAATAAATTATTTTGATAAAGTTCTTTAAAGTTAATATTTTTAATGTGAAACCCCAGCACAAGTTTGGTTTTAAAAGTAAATGTTCGATTCGGTTATGGAAAAGTAGTTCCGTAAACGATATCGCTTATATGGAAAGGATTTAATTATACTTTTAACACTAAACGTCAAGGCTTAGACTCGTTTCTATCTCGGAGGTTAAAAATGTCGTCAAGGTAATGCCTAGAGGTAACAGTACCTCAACTTGCCTGGCTTCATTTTCAACCGATGGATGGCACTTGTTTGGAATCGACGAGTGGTGATAAGAATATGAGATTTAATTTCCATATACGATCATTTTTAATTATCCTTGATAGTTAATTTATCAACAATCGGTTCATCTTTCTATATTGTGTATTGTCGATCTAAGACGATACGTACATTGCTCTTTTAAGCTTTGTTATCCTTTGTCGGAAATGACTAAATCCAAAGCGTGAGAGGATGCTAAGCTATATGGGGTTGCTCTCATTAGGGTATTTTCAGTTCCACTCTAGATTGGATTCGGTTGTATGCACATGGAGATGTGAAATACTCGGATTCTCTGTAACCGTTGGCGGGGTCCGGCTTGATATTGTCCGAGAGCTATCATAGTTCTCAATATATTCTAGAGGTATACTTTCGGTAAGGAGGGCACACCCTCCTAGTCATTCGTTGGAAAATTTCCCTTTTCTTTCCTTTGATTCCAAGTTATTATTTACCTCTTCCTTAATTGCATTGGAAAGTGACAGTAGCCCTTCTTGATGTTTAATTCTTTGTGCCCATCCTTTAAGTTTGGATATTTACCTTGTCTATGCTCACTTATTCTTGTTTGGATTGTTGATCTAGTTTGTTTCCATTTCTTCATCTATGGATGTTGATCTTGTGAGGTAAAAACCAATTCCACGTTAGCGACGTGAACTCACAGAATTATTATATGTTCATCTGATTGCTTGAGTTTTCTCACGCTGGTATTACCAGACTGACCCGGTTGTAATTTTATCTTAACGCTTGGGTCAGACCGAGCATATTTTGAAGATTAGCTTCAGATGTTTTGGAGTTCAGGAGACGAGCTGGATGCCTAATGTATTCCTTTATTTTTCTACTATGTTGATTGTTTAATTTATCAGCATTTGTAAGGACATACTGTTATAACTGTCCAGGCTGATAATATGATAGTGTACTATGATGATTGTTTATAATAAAGTTCTTTCTTTTGTAAAGACTTTATTTATATATTATATGTTACTTGTCATGTTTTTGTGAGATTCTGTTTTATCTTCTTCTTTCTTCACCCCAAATGACACGTCTTTCAAACACTTAAATGATCGGCACATGAATATCAAGGAGGTATTAAGCGCCATCTTTAGGTGTAAGAAAAGCAGTTCGTTACATCCTCTCACCTTCTACCACTTGTTACTTGCTAATCATGCCTCCCATGATATTTTAGGCCTATAGCCAAAGTTTTAAAGAGATTGGAGATGATTTGGTTAAGACATGTAAAAGTTAGAGAATAATTAGTGGATTTGTGCTTAAGCACTTCCACCATTTTTATTCTCATACTTCATTCCAAGTTTTTGTGAATTAATGATTTATTATCTATGATATGCCTCTCCTTATAAAGGCTTCAAATGGTGAAGCATAAGCTTGTTCCCAACCCCTTTCATGTCATTTAAGGCTTACCTCCCATCACTTCTCCATCATCACTTCTTAAGAGTTAAGACTTTTCATTTAAGCTCATTTTCAAAATATCTTCCATTACATAATGTATGACATCATTACATTTAGTTATCCATAAACATGAAAATATTTTTAGTTACTAGTTATCTCCATAATGATTAATTAGACATGCACAAAAAGTTTGAACAAATTTCATTGAGAAAAAAGCTGTTTATCGATAAAATAGTTTTCAGTCACATTATCAATATTCTTTCAAAGTATTTATTTTTGTAAATATTTTTCCAAAATACGTTTACCATCATTACTTATGATTTAAAAGGGGGTTAAAAAGCTTATTAAATAAATTTAATAGCATTAAATCAAAGATTCAAATATTAAAATAATTCAGATATTTAAATACGAAGTGCCCGAAATTCCGGGTCGTTACATTCTCCCCGATTTAGAATATTTCATCCTCGAAATTCCAACATGAGCAACCAAAGTAACAATCACAAAGCAATACTTAACAGTATTCAAAATCACTTAGCAAACAAAACTCATGGTTTGCTCAAGTTCAAAATCCTCTCATTGCATAAAGAGAGAAACAATTTACTACGCATACCTTACGCTTAATAGCCTCAGATTATTACTTAGTTGACGATTCATAATACCTTATAACAAATCAAAGAGTCATCACCTAAACTCTCCATAAGCCAACAAAACATAGTATGCATATATACTAAAGCCCTAATGATGTACATCGATCATCTATATGCAATATCAAATTCGATCACTTGCTCGATCACATAAATTTCACTTTCAAACTAGTATAGATTACTTGACCTTTTTAGTGCAGACCCCGATAAGATTCCTTGATTAGAAACCCCCATTCTCCGTACATAGCCATATACTATGAATGAAACTTTGGGATCTTATCAAGAATCCGTATCAAGTATTCACCATCAAGAATCCAGTGAAAGATCCTTGTTCGGATCGGCGTAAACCACCTCGAAATCATGTACTCGAATACTGAATCAAGAATAGTCACGCGAATAAAACAATCTATGTACAACTTACGTATTTTATTCTATTGGTTTCTTAACTATACCAATATCTTTTATCACAGTCTTTTATACGAATAGTATGTCATAATACTAAAATCATTTATGAAACATTTCATAAAATATAACTTCTAGTTTATAAACAATTATAACTTAAGTTTATATTCGTATAATACTTCATGACATCCTAAGAGTATATACAAAACATCAGATTTTGTTTTACTTAACAAGCATGTTTAACCAATTTAGAACTTGTTTTTAACTTACTACCTTCTCAATTCAAGTGTTATATAAAATCAACTTCTATATCTTCACAAAAACACTAGCTTTAAGTTTTATAATGATTCGAAAGTTTCCAACTGTCCAAAATCATCATAATCCCATTTCATTTAACAAATGAAGTATATCAAAACATATCATACATGATGTACATACCATGCAATCCTAATGCATAGGCTACATGTGTCCATAAATATCTTAATATAATTTCAATAATTTATTAGACACACTTTACCCAAAAAGTGAAAACATGAAAAGGTTTCCTCATTTATTCTGGGCTATGCCACTATTGCTCGGGCACCATACATAGCATACATCTAAAACTTTTATAAATGCCCGGTTTTTTTTGAAATAATAATATATATATCTTTTGTATAACAAATCATACTTTTTGGACTCAAATCAGAATCATTTTACTAAAACAACCCTATAGTATTCCTCACTTAGAAATCCAAAAATGAACGCCGATGATTCGAAGTCATCACCAGAATTATTTTCAAGCGACAGAAGTGATTTCAATACATCCAATTCATGCCTTTCGGACTTAACCAAAATCATTTTAAAATGGTATCAAATACACCATAAAAATTACTAAGTACCATGATCTCAATTCCATAAACCAATTTCCCAAATACTTACTTTCAAATAATACTACTATTATTTTCTTCAAAATCTTGAAATGTTTTTTCAAAGACACAAGGATTTAAGTTCTCAAAATATCATTTAAATCCTTCTTGTTTATAAATCAAATTTTATAAACCTTACTTATAGAAAATCACTTTCTTATACAGAATCTTTTTATAAATGTTTATTTCCAAAATAACTTATCTTTCCTTTAGATTATAATAAACATCGTTTTATTAAAGTTAACTTTTAACCCAATATTGCCACTGAACGCCTTATAGTCAAACTGTGAAACTAAATTCACAAGGTGTTCGTTTCAATGCATCTACAAACATTGTCTACCCAACCTATGCAGTGAAAAGGTAAAACTACTCATAAACTGGCCGAGCATAAATCAACAATCAATAGATGATAGTCAATGCTCTTAAACTGGCCGAGCATGACTAAACAAATTAATGAGGGGTAACGAATGAACATCATTAATCCCTACATTAATTAAACCATACTTTAACAATTCACACTTATATAAGTTACCTTATATAAGATCTTCAATTTTCGCAGTTATAATTACCTTTAAGGTATATGTTTATAACAAATACAAATACGCTCTCATATGTATAATATACTCAACTCATTCTAGGGTGTCGCTAACCCTATCTCTAATGAGCCATACCTCACCAAAACTAAGGTTCTCGTTTAACCATTAGCTCTGATACCATATATAACGACATGACTTTTCAACCCTCGAATGTCGACACTAATACATTCACGGTATTCATATGCCGAACATCCAAGTATCGAAAAGACGAATTGTTAGGGTAAAATAAAAGGAAGAAAAAATAAAACAAGAAAGAGGTGGACACAATATCAGAATCTTACTAACATAACGATAATATATAATATCAACGGAACAGTACAAAGGGTTACTCCGATACTGAAATTTCAAAGTTAAAAAACCTAAGTACTATCAGCAGCCTGGATAGTTACAACCGTTTGTCCTCATAATGCTGATACATCAAATAGTAATGCATCAGAAATAAGAATAATACGGTAGGTGAAACATCTAGATCATCTTATCGAGCTCCAAAGAACATCAACGAAAACCTGCCTTTCTCAAACTACTCGAAAGAGTACGCAAGGATTTTAGGGAAAATAAAACCCAAGCGTCAGACATAATTCTAGTATAAGAAACTCAAGAAATTTGTGGCCAACATATAACAGTAGTTTTGAGACTACATGGAAAGCCATAATGATTATCCCCTCAAAAGAACCACTATCTAATATAAGTGCATAAGGTGATATAATAGATAATGTCTCAGGTGAAGAATATAAATATATAACATAGTCGAAATGGTAACATTCATTACATTCAATAGCATATTAGAGGGAACATTCAAACTCGATAAGGAATGTTCACATAATGGATTTCCATGGAGACTCCTCCAGTAAACCAAAGCGCATCTCCTGCAAAAGGGTCAAAAACTACCTTCGAGCGTCATATATCTCTAGATAAAATATACCACTAAGGAAAATATAGCCAGTCCACGTCTAAATACATGATCCCAAATATCGTCACCTCCCATGTGCAACATCGATAAGCATACTCTAGACAAGGAGTGATAATATCCTATCATGGGTTCGCCAAATCCCAAGTTATGCCCCTACTCTATTTTCTATCATTTTCAATGTCAAGGTCACGTTTGGCATCTTTCACATGAGTCTTCATCACTCGAACAGAAAATGAATCCCCAATTGGATTCCCACATCTCGAATAGATCTTGAAATCACACATGGATTCCGCTATCTCGAACAAATCCACTTCCAAGAGATAGAACACGTATCTTAGCCTTGAAGTGGTTTTCGATAAGAAACACTTACCGATCCCGGTCGCTTCATGACCGAATCGACGAATTTGGTCATTCAATAATAAGGAGAATGATAGCATATGGAAACCAAGTATCATATGCTCATCACATTTCTAATATTTTCATCTCACGCTTTCCCTCAATCAAGAGTGAAATCGGTATGTAAGAGCTCTGTTGCTCATGTCCCTACACGAACATCAGCCTTAACTCCCATAGATAGATAAGCCCACTTCATCGGCTTTTAGTGCTAAGTATACAACTAAATGTTTTCCATAAACGAGTAAACATACAAAGCAGGATCAAGTCATACAAAGCATGATTAAGTCACATAAACGACTTCTAATCCCCTTATTGTTTAATTAATCTTTTATTAGTAAAACTTCTTTTATCCGATAAAACTTCATTTATCAACGTCTACTATTCATTTGTACTCCTTTTAATACATCAAAAAAAGTATTCATATACTTCTCTGAAATGGTAAAAGTATATGCATAAATAATTAACAATATTTCTTACTTTAAACCTTTGCTTTTTCTATATTTTTCCAAAAGATTCCATACTTATAATTTCCTTTAAAATTTCCATTTAAGGATCTGTGTACATTCATAAATCCATTCAAAAAGGTTTAAGACTAATGTTACCTAAACATTGTCACAACAAACCTAAAACCATTTCAGTTATGGTTATCTTTAAAACATTCTTTTTAAAGACCTATTTATATTCATAAGTATAATCAAAGAGGGTTAGAGACGAATGTTATTAACACATTTTCACAGCAAACCCAAAACCATTTCACCTACTAATATCATCTTTAAAACACTGTTTTTAAAGATCCAAGTTAATAATATTTGGTTAAGTTTGATAGTCGACTAATCGACTATCCAGTTAAAACAATTGCTTATACAAATAAATGTTCATATACTTAACTCATTTCCGACATTTCAACTTATACTATTCCTCGTCCAAGGGTGAAGCCAGGTAAGTTAGAGCACTGTTTGCATCAAAGCCTTGCCTAAACACTTCATTCTTGAACCTCATAAATAGATAAGTCTACTCGTTGGCTTTTAGTGTTAAGTATAGTATTATTGATTTCCATAAACAAGTAACAAACAACATGATTGACCCATTTTCGATATTCCTGACTTAACTATTCCTTGTTCAAGAGGGTAGCCGGTAGGTTAGAACCCTATTGCTACATCCTTACTCGACATCAATCTTAACTCTTACAAATAGATAAGCCTACTTTGTCGGCTTTTAGCATTATGAAAAGTTAATTACCTTTAAAACAAGTAAGTAAACAACAAGATTAACATGTTTTCGACTTTCCAGCTTAACTATTTCTCATTTAAGAGGGAAGCCTGGTAGATTAGAGCTTTATTGCTCATATCCCTACTCAACATCAATCTTAACTCCTAGAATAGAGAATTCTACCTCGTTGGCTTTTAGTATTAAGCCTAGTCAATTACCTTTTTCAAAACTTATATATTTAAAAGTACTTGTAAATATATTTTAGATATCTATGTAAAATATTACTTGAAATAACTAATTTGTAATTTAATGGAAAACATGCTTTATTATAAAACCTCCTTTCTTTGAAAATACATATATAATTATTAAAATATATTTAAACTTTAAAATACTTCAAAATTTATTTGAAAAAATATCCCAAAATATTAGACAAAAATACAAAATTTAAATATCATTTTTGAACACTTAAACCATAAATGACTTACTGCAGCATTTATAAATGCTGTTAAAAGTCTTTGTTAGAAACAACATTGAAAAGCACGATCTTTGTGACTAGTTTAGCTACTTTAACAAATGATTTAAGACTTGAAGTTTTTATAGTACGTACTAACCTTATGGTACTTAAAAAATATGGAAATAAACCCTTAAGGATATCTTCCCATTTATTTATAAAAATCTTTGAAAATAGGCTATATTTACTTACTGTATTTATAACTGCCTTTTTGTTCTAACTTTCACAATTTTGGTTCACAATTTCTATAACTTTCTATAATGACCTAGAATTTTTGGTCATTTGAATTTGAAATATTTAATTTATTTGAAATATTGAAATATTAGTTTTATAAACCAAACAGTTTGAATTTCAAAATATAAGGGTTTATTTGAAAATGTCAATTGTTAATTTAATATTGGAATTTGTTTAAATAATTGAATCTTGGATTTACTGTGAATAAAAATGGTTTCAAAATATTATTACATTCACAATAAAAGAGAATGGAATAATAAACTTTTAAATTAGATTTAAAAGTGATTTATTTGGTTTTAATAGTAATTTGTTTTTAATTAACATGTGAAATTATCATCCCAAGACACTGTCTCGGATTTTGATGAAACCGGTGCCAATGGAACCGTAATAGTGAATTATTGTACGTCGACAAATTTCGTGACGATTGGATGTATAGTGTGGCCGTGCGAGGTCGAAACGCGTAAAGATTAATTAAAGGAATTTAAATTAATATAATTCGATTTTAAAAGCTAACTTCCATATAGGATCAAATTAGGTCTCGGTACTAGTTCCATTGTGTTTGGAGTAGGGGTATTACATATAGAACGCCACTGAGCATGCCTCGATAGGAGTTCGAGAATTTTTTGGGCGTATAATATAGGATTTTATTTAATAAAATAATATGTACCCCACTATTTATGCCACACCCGCACCCTACCCTTCACCATGCTGCCCATACTCTCTCTCTCATGTCTCACCATACCTTTTCTTCTCTATTTATAATTAATTAAAAGAAGATTATGAGAGTTTTCTCCTTCCCAAAAATCAAAAGAAAATCAAACAAAGATCAAAAAATTAAAAAGAATTATTTTTGAAATTGTTTAAGCAAGATCTACACTTATATTTGCATATGAATGGGTTCAGCCTCATATTCATAGGCTTGACCATTTATAGTGAAGCTTGATAAATAGGGCTTGATTTTATTAGAAATGGTGATGGAGTTTGGGTATATGGATTTTGTATTTGGGTTTGACATGTCGGAGAGCAGCTTATAGCCAAGTTTCGGGGTATGCAGTAGTGGAATAGTGGTCAACTCACTTAGGGGTAGAGGCTCGGTAGTAGGGATATCGTTTATTTGAGGGGATGGCCGAAGATGAAGTAGATGGGTCAACCTGGTGTGGCTCTCGATGAGGTGAAGGATGGCGGTGTCGGCTTGGCGAATAGTGGAGAGACGGAGGAGCTTTGGTCGATGGAAGTTCGAGCAATGGTGGGTTCGACTAAGGAAGTTAGGCGGGAAGAGGAAATGGGGATGAAGGGATTAAAATTAATGATGGTAATTAAGGATTTAAAAGTGTAATTGATAAAATAATTATATTATTTAATTCCTTAAACTTGTAAATTAAATATCTTGTTCGTTTTAGGTCCAAATCAAAAGCGTTCAATCGCGATAGGTTCGTATTGACATGTTCTAGGATATGGAATTGGATTGGTAGCGATAGGAACTAGTGGAATTTTACGCTGAAATCGAACGCCGTTCGATTCTAGATGAAACCAGAACACCTCGGCGACAACTGGAATAATGGTGAGTTAAACTCACAATTTTGGTTAACTAGTAATGTTATACAGTTGATAAAAATTATTGATGGATGTTTGGATGTTTATCTGTTGATTGTTTGGTTTTGATGAATTATCGCTTTTGAAAGCGGTAAAAATATGAAATCAAATGCAGCGGGACAAGTTGTAGGGATCTAACAGGATTCCTCAGCACAGTTGAATTTTATTTGTATATATGTGTTGACACACACACACACACACACACACACACACACACACAGATATATATATATATAAGAGTTGTGATGCAGGGGGATAGGTTTGAGGTATCCAACAGGATTCCTCGCCATTGTTGATTTAATTTCAATAGTATTCCTGATATATGATTATTGAATATCAAACCTGATTATTTGACCTATTGAATACAACATTGTATATGTTCAACTTAAACCCTATAGTGATAGAGAATCATTAATAATGTTTGTTATGTGATGTGCTAAACATGATAAATGTTGATAACAGTAATTAACCGAGTTAGTCAATTTAATTGAAATGGTAGCTTAATTAAGTACCATAGTGGTTGCTAAGCCTCCTTTTAAAACTCGAAAAGTTTTATATTCAAATCAACTTTAGTTTATAATGATTTAGAAGTAAATGTTTTAATTTATCATTATATTTGAGATGTTTTAAAAGTATGTGAATATTGTTTGAAGTTATAATTACCTTTAATTCAAATATTTGTTTTAATTAAAGATAAATATTTTATTTAAGTTATAATTACTTTATTATTATTAATATTATTCTAAAGATAATTTATGTTATTTTAAAATTTGATCTAGAAATATATTATTATAGCTTGTTTTAAGTTATTATGTTATAAATAGTGTTTCAAGTTAATCATCTTATTTAAAGAGTCTGAAGTTAATCTAATACCTTTAAAATGATTGTTTGAAACCGTTATTTTATTAAAGAGATTTGAAAATAGAATATATGTGGAGAATGTTTTAAAACAATAATCTTCTTATTTTAAAAAGGTGTTTTAGTAATTGACTTGATATCAAAGAAAACTTTATTGATTTAAGTGATTAAAGGAGGTTTGTTTTAAAATAAGGAAAGTTTACAAAGTAGCTTTATAAAAAGTTTTAGTATTTTTTATAAAGAAGTTTTATAAATAATCTTTGGGCATTTATGGAAAGAATTTTATAATTTTTTTTAATATTTCTAAAAAGTGTTTTTAGAAATGATTTTGAATATTTATAAATGGGTTTCTATAAATAAACATGGAGGTTTATAAAGTGTTTGCAAATGGATTTGGGTTTAAGCAAAGAAGATTACAAAATGAAAGAGATTATAAAAGGATTTGTTGAAGTTAATTATAAAAAGAATTCGAGGTTTAGGCTTCTCTAAACTGACCTTTTCAAAATTGGTGGTATGGAACACCCATTCCACACTTAACACCGAAGGAATAGTGTTTAGAGTTATCCTTATCTCTAATTTAAGTAAAGTTTGTTTTAAAATCCTTTTAAAATAAATTTGGAAATAATAAATCTTCACAAATGATTTTTGAATATACTTTGTCAATGAGATAAGTATATGAATGTTTTGATAAACATTTTGGAAAGAGATTTAATAAATAAAATGGGTTTTGAGGCTTAGTGATTGCTTTGGAAAATTAAATATCTAGACTGTGTTGTTTATCTATTTGATAGTTAAATAACCGACTATCAAATCTGACCAATTTGACATAGGAAGTATGATTGTAAATTCGAGTTCCCCGGTGAGGACTCAAATACTTACTTTCAAGAGAACCAGGATTGAGTCAACCAGAAATTATCCGTTGTTTTCGGAGAGACCAGGATCAGATATATTATCCAAAAACCACTTTGAACCAACATATGCGCTTGAGTGGAAGGCATCTAGATAATGTATTGAAGACAGAGTTGTTTGAAGTGCAAGGGCTACTTGCTACTAATCCTGAGCGTGATTCTAAAGTGGATGTAGTAAAAGTAGTTCCATGGGTTTCATTCAGACCTAGAACGAACTTGTATGGATGAATGTTGGCATTGCATTTCTTCCTGGAGGGCAGTGTTAGCATTCCAAGAGGTAAGTGCTTGGAGGAAATGGTAAGAGCGTAGCCTCTTTGGGCCTCACACTTGGGAAATGAATAAAGCAAGGACGTGCTGCAAGGCTAAGTGGGTCGCTCCCATAAGGGTATGATCATCCCTGATCTAGTGTCAATATTCATGTATGCTTCGGGGCCCATTATGGTTGTTTGATTGCAACCAAGAGGTGATCATATTCGATTCTACTCGAGAAGGGAGTAGTGTTGGTCCAGTGTAGTAGAGCTGCAACGTGTTGTAGCCTCCCATACATCTTACCTAGAAGTGTACGGATTCAGTGGGTAGACCATTACCCTTTCATTGTTGGAATCCATTACCAATACGAGCTTTACGGACTTAGTTGTAACCAACTATGTTGGAATGTGAGATGCAAGCATTTCATCTATATTTAATATTTATTTTAAACCATAGACGTTATTATATTATCAAAGGAGTTTCTATAGAAATGTTTTGGTTATTGTAAGATAAAAACCCGTCCATGTTTATATGCGGCGTGGTCTTATGAGATACCTTTTATTTTAAAAGAGTTTTCTTAAATATAGAAATCAGTTGATTTGATAAGATTTTTCTCACGCTGGGTTACCAGACTGATCCGGGCATTATTCTCTTATAATGCTCGGGTCAGCTCGAGCATATTTACAGATTTCAATTTGGATGCAATGGAGCTCAAGAGACGAGTTGGAGGCCATCATGTCATATTCATGTATATGTTATTTTCCACTGCATTAGATGTTTAGAATTATTAGCATTTGTAAGGACATGCTGTTATAACTGTCCAGGATGAAATAGGTTAGTATACTTTGATTGATGTGTGTGTGTGTGTGTATTATAGTCGTTTCCTTTTGTAAAGATCTGTTTATATTATATATTATTCATTCTGCTATGAGATTCTATTCTGTCTTTATTTTCTTTTCACCCTCAATGACCCATCTTTCGAACACTTAAATGATCGGCACACGAATACTGAGGATGTATTAAGTGTCGTCTTTAGGTGTAAGAAAGATGGATCGTTGCACTTTCCAAACCATTTCCTTATTGTCCAAAATACCAAAATATGTGTAGATAATAACCAAATCAAATTATCCCAAGTTAAGATCATAAATATCCAATTTATACAAATTATCCCAAGTTAAGATCATAAATATCCAATTTATACAAATTAAAGTTAAGGGATATCGAAGTGCACATATAACGACCATTCTCGCTTCAAACACTTTCAAACTTACTTCAATTCAACACACAATCTAAATAACCATTTAAGCATCAATTCAAGGCCACACCACATTTTTAAGAGGGCAATAGAAGTGATGTTATACAAATAAAGTTATCATTTGCTTTCAAAAGCAAGAGGGGTCCAAAGTTTATAACTTTAATTAGTTAATATCACTTTAAATTTATAATTCAAACACAACACATATATACACAATATATATAGACAAGATAATGAGATAGCTCACTTGGATCTATGCCAAACCCAAACACAATGCCATAAGAATCAAATAACTACCTCCTTCCATCAGACATGAAAAAGTTAGAGAAGAATTAGTGGATTAGTGCATATGCACTTCCATCATTTTTATTCTCATACTTCATTCCAGGCTCTTATGAATAAGTGATTTATAATCTATGGTATGCCTCTCCTTATATAGGCTTCAGATGGTGAAGCATAAGCTTGTTCCCACCCACCTTTCATGTCATGTAAGGCTTACCTCCCATCACTTCTCCTTTATCACTTCTTAAGAGTTAAGACTTTCCATTTAAGCCCATTTTCAAAATATCTTCCATTACATCATGTATGACATCATTACTTTTAGTTAATCATAGATATTAAAACATTTTTAGTTGCTAATTATCACCATAACGATTAATTAGACATGCATAAAAAGTTTAAACAAATTTCGTTGAAAAAAACGGTTTATCGATAAAACAATTTTCGGTCACATTATCGATATTTTGTCAAATTATTTATTTTTGTAAATGTTTTTCCAAAGTAAGTTTACCATCATTGCTTATGATTTAAAAGAGGGTTAAAAAGCTTATTAAATCAATTTAATAACATTAAATCCAAGATTCAAATATTTAAATAATTCAGATGTTTAAATATGAAGTGTTTGAAATTCCGGGTCGTTACACTTCTAGTATTGAGCTGAACATTTTCAGTAGTTATGGTGCTTCTTCCATCTAGATTCACTCTTCCGTTTCCTACTTCCACATCTTGCTTTCTCATAATCTCCATACGAGCCTTAATAAGATACAGAAGAACGGTCTAAGAGAGAGAGGGGAGAATACATACTTATATATATATATATATATACATATATATAGCAAATACAAGTACGTTACTATGGCGTTATCCCATACCCCAATCTTATTCTCCGATTCCTTTGGATTATGTTTTAAAAAATCCTTTAATCTTTTAAATTTTCATAAATATATGCTCTGATACCAAGTTGTAACCCCATTTTGAGGCCCGAAACTAAGCGCTACGGATGTTGCAGTGATCCATAGTATTAATTTCCGATGATAAAATATGGTCATGTTAATTGTATCAATAACATCAGAAGCATATGAATATGAATTTTTTTTCAAAACTCAATTAATTAAATAAACTTTCACAATACATTTCAGAAATAAAATTTCACATTCATTACATTATCCCATTCGATCCCATGTTCAGAGAAAATATAATATAATTACTAAATATTCCAAGAGCGACATATGAAGATGCCCCTTGGTTGATCAGAGTTTAATACTTGATAGTTATAGATAATGTCATTACATCCATTCAAATAAGGAACAACACAACAGAAAATAAAAGATCTTAATAATAGTTAGCTTGCTTCTTGCACGTCTTCGAAAGATTATTCGTCTAACTTGGAAATCCATATGCTCGACCTACTCAAATGAGTATCCGGGAGTTTAGGGGGAAATAACTTTAGATCAGACAAAAAGTCTAGTGTAAATAATAATAACCATCTAGAACCAAAATAGAAATCTAGTAAGACCAGGCTGCTTAGCGGAATGGGTTTTCCCCTCACTGGTATCTTATCCAAATATGTCAATCACAAATCATGCACCTGCAACCACAATAGTTAGAATAATCATAACATGATCATACAGATGTATGCAACATGAGTAAGTCTTACTAATATGTCCTCCTAGGGCTATGTTCACCCAAGGTTTACCCTTTCCAAAATAGACTATCTGTATTAAATCAAATGGACTATCTATCTCATATTTAGTGGACTTCCTAGCTCAAATCATAGTTTTCATGGGATCACTATGAAGCTAATGGTTTTGCAGGTCAACTAATAACCTATCGGGCTGACTTAGGCCATAACTCAATCGGATATTCCAAAATCTCCAAATAGATTAGGAGTAAACAACACAATCTCTAGATACAATTGGGAGAATCCTCAAATACGATCAGGGGAAAACAACTTACGCAATACCGTGAGCATATAGAGCTATGAGTTCCTTCTATATGTATAAATCCTTCTAATCTCACTAATGATAAAGCCCTACGCACTGGAATCGTGGACCTTTACTAACCGGCTGCTAACGGATAAAGCATAGGGTGCGACTCTACACCAGTCCCACTTGCAGTCTTATTTGGTTTTAAATCTCTAATTCATGTTGTTTTGATTAGTTCAGGGCATCCTTACATATTAGATCTATCTGATCTCCTAGATGCAATTCTACTCACTTAGGAGTTAGGTATGACCATAATGACTACTGGGACTACCTAAATGATAACTCTGCCCCCAATCCCAAATGCAATGTTGAGACATAATAATGTGAGCATGGCAATGATAAATATGTAAATTAACCGATCAAATAATAATAAGAACATCAACATCATTCATCAAAATATGTTCAATCAACAATCATTAGCATCACAAAATTACTTAACCTTAAGTAATAATTTACTTTGGCAAATTCACATAAAACTTAGATTAGACACCAATTTATTTTCTTGGAAATCTTTATTTCTATAAATGATTAATCTTTAAAATCATTCTTTAATATAAGGAAAACACGGTCGATTACTTAACCAAACCCTATGCCAATGTACAATCATTTTTAAAATAGCCTTTTATACATTCAGTATCAAATTGAGGTTGTCATAACTTTAAAACATATGGCTTATCATGCCATTTAACAAAACTATTCAATTTGCAAACTTACGCATCCATGCCTTTAAAACATAATGTCGAACCTCTACACCGATTTTTGAAAACAAAAATTTTGATTTTATAAAGCATAAGCCCACAAGGCTGAAATCATGATTATTGCATTATAAAATATATATGTTGTCACGTCTATAAAAACCTAGCATTTGGTTTGCATAATTTATGGCTTTCGGCTTAGAAAGTAAAGGATGTCGGATCTGCAAGTTTACGGCATCATTGCCATAAAACATTTGATGTCAAAAATAAGACTAGCGACATCATTTTCATAGAGCAATGGATGACATCTACTTTAAAACTGCGGCTACTTATGCCGCTAATATAAAAGATGTTGAAAATAAAGGGTGATAAGGGACATCAAGCTTAAAACCAATCAAGGATGTCGACTGTTTTATGTCGAACCCTAAATTATTTAAAATATGAATGCTAATCTTAATACATAAGGATGTCGCATTCATGTTTTATTGAATAATGATACCATTGATGTTGAAAGAAATGCTGAAATACTATACATCTGTATGAACAGATTCATTTCATGCCTAACTAAGTAGATATCATATGCATCCTTTCATGTCGATGTCGGAGATCATAGCTGCGGCATGGATATCGGCTGTTACATGGTTTTCAATACTCAAATCTAACGACATGGCAGTTTTGTAATTACATCAAAAGTTGCTTTATTTCCATATAAAGCCATTTCTTTTTACCAACTCTTGTCCCTTTTCAATTTTCTATTGGATAATATACTTTACCAATTTCTTTTTAGAAAAACTGCTGCAAGGACAATTTTCTTTCCTCAGAATAATTTGCAAACCCATACAAATAATAATATTATTTAATAGCTTATCTAGCTTAATAAATTCATGGAAAATCATAATCACTTAAAAGAAATCCCCAAAAATCAGAATTACTATATTCTTTCTTATATAAAAATTTCGAGGCCAAAATAATTATTTAATTATTTTTTAATAATCAAAACCCGAAATAAACACCTTTCCACCTTAGGAAATTCATTAAATATTCATATTAGCTTGAAAAATTTTGAAATTGAAAATCCTTCTCCAAATAACTTTTTACACAACATATCAAAATTTAAAATAAATAGGAGTTCAAAAACTTAGGTTTTACCCTTAAAATCTACTAAGTCAATTCCATAAAATTCCAATAAATCATCCTTTAACCCAATAATGATATAATCAATCCATACATGACATATTATAAAAATCAATTCGAAAATAGATCATATTTTCGAAAATAAACACAAAAGCTTGAGATGGATACTTTTATTCACCTTAAATTGGATAAAGAGATTGAGATTTGTGGTTGTTTGATTTCCATAAGCTTTTCCCTTGAATTGCTTTCCTCTTTCTTTTCTTCCTAATAATAACCGACCTTGATTTGCGTTTTACTTGATAATTTCAAAAGTGAGAATGAATAAGAGAGAGGAAAGGTTTAGGGAATGAACAAAGGGATTATTCCTCTTTTGTCCCTCTCATAAATTCTTTTCTATTCTTACGTTTAAAACCATATCATTAATTGATTACTTAAGACACGACTAGATTAATTAACGAATCTCATTCTCCTTATCATAACACACATTATTCTATTTAATTTATCTAATTAAATCTCCTGAATAATGTTAAACAAAGATTAGAGGTGTTACATAGACTCGCCTGACTGATTTCTTTTGCCCCTTCTATACCTTTTAGGTAAGGATTTAAGCTCTAATTGATTTCTTTTGCCCCATCTTACCTTTTAGGTAAGGATTTAAGCTTTGATTGATTTCTTTTGCCCCTTCTCACCTTTTAGGTAAGGATTAAGGCTAGTCAGTGCGTTTGGTTAGCCATCTTAGGCAGAACCAAAGTTTTACGCGTCCTTCCTCTAGGAGGCGCTCCGGTCAGGCTTTATTGGGGGAACCGAAGGCTGGTCAGCGCTTTTGCCAGGCCATTTTAGGCAAGACCAAAGGCATACTCCATCCTCCTTCTAGAAGGTGCTCCGGCCAGGACATGTATGCAGGACCGAAGGCTTGAGGTGCTCTGGCCAGGCGTTATAGGTGGGACTACAGGCTTACTCCAACATCCCTTTGGAAGGTGCTTTAACTAGGCCCTTGTGGCGGGATCAATGGCTTTTCCTTAATTTTATGAATCATTTTCACGAAGCATTTCCCTTTATTAAACAATTGATCATTGTAGATACATTGGTCTTGCTCATATCTTGTTAACAAACTCTTGGAGTTCTCCTTTTCCTAATAAATTATCTATCATCCCTTTTATGACTCGACACTGATTGGTTTAGTGTCAATTCTTTCGGTGATATTAGTAATAAGTGCCTCCGAGATTTCTTTCATTTCCTTATTGCTTTTTCTTTGAAGGCCAATAGTCCAACCACTCTTTAGTTAGGAGATAAATGTTTTCATAGGAGGTGGTAAGGGAACGGGCTCTAGCAGATTGGGAATTCCTAGGGGATTGTGTATTTGATCCCTATTTTCCTTTTTTGTAACATTGGATAGTCTCATTAGCTCTAATAGCAAGTTTTCTCTTTAAAAATTCTCAAGTTGTGTGGGAGAGCGATTGATTACCACTTTTCGGCAAACTCATTGAAATCCTTTGTTATTTTATTTTCGAAGATAGTTCCTTCAGCTTGGAGTTGTATAGTTTTTCTTATTTCCAAGAACGGGTCATTCCTTTTCTTGTTCTCTTTTCCCTAAGTAGGATAATAAGCAAAGATTGAGGTACATTCCATATGGAATGGATTTATGCTCCAGTTATCTTAGTCATAAGAAATTACTTGCTTCTTTTATGCTAGAGTTTTTTGTGCCAGGTTTCTCAACTTCAATACTTATTCCTCATGGAATTAAAGGTTATGAGTGATTTGATAAGCTGAATTGGTAAAGTGAGGCTTGGAGGATCCTTATTCGGAGATAGTCATTATGCGGTTTAATAGGTTATGCAGGATATGAAAAGTCCTCAATAGGAATATGCTGGATATGGAAGGTCCTCTATAGGGATATGTCGGATATGAAATGTCCTCTATAGGGATATGTGGGGAGTTATAGGTTTGGGTCCTCCTTCTAGTTCCAAAATGTTAGCAAAATTTCTTTGCTAACCTAATATACAAGGCAAACCAAGGCTAGGTGGAATAAGGGCTTAAGTAGCCTTATCCAAATTTAGGAGAATATGCAAGTCCAAACTCAAGTCCAAGTTTGAAGATAAGTCATAAGTCATATGTATGTCCGTAGTTCAATAATTGTTGAATATACACATTTGAGAGAAGTATGCTATGCATAGTTTATTATCCAAATCCTTATGCGTAAAAGTTCATGAGTTACAATCATCCAAGGAAATGTGCTATGCAAGGTTAAATGCCCAGGGCCTTATATGCAAAAAGTTCAAGTGTTACAATCAACTCTAAAAATCCTCAAATCAATTTAGAGTTTACAACATGAAAAGTAATAAATAAGGAAAGAATGATTCGCCCCTCTCTAGGTGTCAATGAGGGCCTATTTATAGGGATGTCAATCATGCAGGATGATTGACACGTGACATGACTTTGAATCCAAGGGCTCCGATGGCACCATCTTGATGAAATCTCGGCATCCCATTATTGAGATTCATCATCACTTTCTTTCATAAGCTCAACATCATAATCTCCCTTGTATAAAATCGACATCTTTTATATCTTTAAAGTTTCGGTATCCCTTGCCACTTATAAAAGCTCGAAACCCTCTGCTAGTGTTGAAGCTCGATATCATTTATTAGTAGATGCTTTATAACATTTACTACATCATAGGCTTGTTATTTATAGAAACTCGACATCCTTCACTTGCAGTTAGATGTTTGACATCCTTTAGTGGTGCGACATCTTTCCTTTGCTACATACTCTACAGCATTACATGTTGTAGAGGTTCAACATCTCTTGCTCTTCCAAGTTTGTTATAGCTCAATATCTCTAAGCATTTACTAGTTCGACATCTTTACCCTCTTATAAGTTCGATAACCTTCTTTATTGCTAATGTTTAACATCACCTTCTACTTGTAAATTCTCGATAACACTTGTTGTTGTAGAGACTCGTTACCACTTAAGGACTCGACACTTCCTCACTGCTTGCTAACTGCTTGGGGTTCGGCACCTCTTCTATGCCTGCTAACTATTTGAACATTCGAAAACCTTTTTTATGTAGAGGCTCAACAACCTTTTACAATTAGATATTCCATACCTTCTTGTGATTGCTTGAAGATCGTTGTCCTTTGTTAAATGTTGAATGCTTGATGGCTTTACTTTCTTTAGGCTCGACATCCCTTGTCAATCCCAAACTCGACATGTTCTCTTTAGAGGCTCGATACTCATATTTGTAGCAACAAGTTCGATGCTGTCTTGGAGTAAAAATTTCCTTTTGAATGGTTTGACCATTTAAAAATGGAAAGTGAATTTTCGAGAGTGCTTGTAACGTAGGCATAGTTGAAATAAAGAGAGTAAATGGTCACCTTTACTTCAGGAAGAGATATAGGAAACGAGAATGATATAAAATAATAGTAGATACTTAATAAGGAATGAGGAAATGTGATTTCTATTTCAATTTTTTTTTCATATAAAAATTATTTTCTATAGAAGTTATTTCTTCTATTTTAAGATATCTGATCTAAAATTCTAGATTGTTAACTAGTTACAATGAATGAAATAAGTTGCCCATAGTAAGTGGTTGAATGGAATCCATATTTCATATATTGTTATAGTTATGGTGGAAATAGTAGGAGTATGTCATATAAAATTTATTAATGGATGCATCAAGATACGAAAAATTTCTTTTGTAAATCCACCAAATATTATTTATGAAACAATAACTATGTTTTAGTATTGGTTGAAAACATATATAGTTTTGTTTTATATGAATATGATGAATATTCATTCTAAAGTAAAACTAAAATAATAGTATTTTGTTATCATAACAGAAGTGATGCACTAGCTATATAAATATAAAAGTAGCTAAACTTTTTGAAATTATTCTAGAATGGTAGACTAAGCCAAATCTTTGAGAATTATTTTCAATCATATGATTATGAATCATGTGGAATCGATGAATTGTATTCCAAGTGATAAAAGCAAAGCACTCATTCAGTGGAAGTGACAAAAGAGTTAATGAACTCTTTGGATTGATATATACAGATTTACGCAATTTGAAGTCTAATGATACAAAAATTGATCCACTTCATCAAAATAACTGATGAACTATCATAGATGTGAACATGTATATTTGATAAACAAGTAGTATATCTTTGATAAGTTCATAAAATTTAAAACGGAGGTAGAAAATTTAACATGTAAAGAAAATAAAATAATTCGATTTCATCGAATATGTGAGTATGTTGGAAAGGGTTCCAAAGGTACCTAAAAATAAATAAGATTCAATCTCAAAGTCAATCCTCCTATGATACATAATGATGTATGGATTAAGAGTAATCAAACTTTGTTGGACAAAATATGATTGATGGTGAATGAAGTTAAGTTAAATTCATTCTATAAGGATATGTACTTAAGAGTAAGTACATATGTTAAATATAATTTCTTCTAAAGCATAGTTTATGAAATCATATAAGATATGAGTTGATAAGAAACCCTAATATTAAATAATTTGAGATGTACGGTTATCTAATCTATGTTACGAATGTTAGTTTTGTAAATCCTAAACTAAAGCAATTTTATGTAAATATAAAGGTAGTTCACAAAATATTTATGAATACCTATTCCATCATACTATGAAATAATTGTTCTATCAAAAAATGCCACCTTCAAGATGAAGGAATTTCTTTAAAAAACAGTGGTAGCATAATTGACATGGATATGATCCAAAGACTCTAACATAGAAACTGAACACATAGATGAAACCAAGCCTAGAACGGACATGACTCGTTAGAATGTCTAAAATGTTTCTGGCGTATTATAGGGAAACTTTGAGTTTCTTATCAATGTTGAAAAAATGATAGTTAGTGATGACCGTTACACCCATTTTCTCATATAAACATATTTAGTGCAGGTCAATGTGTTATTGCCCTAAGTATTGATTTTGATGAATAACCTTATAAATATTACTACTAATATATCTCCAAGTTGTGCAGTAATTTCAGATACATTATGCAGATATTTTACAAAGATAAATAAAAACTCAGTGGAAGCAAATAAATTATATATATAAAGATTAATTAGAGAAAATGGAAGAACAAAACTGATTGAAGAAGAATGAAATGCAAATGTTGTAACGACAGAGATATTTGAAGTGATGAGTAGTTGTTTGAATCTTGGAATCTTTATTAAAGACTCCATGTTAATTATACTTAAAGATCATCCACCATTTACCTCATCCGAATCACAAGATATCCACAAAATATGAAGAACTTTAAAATCTGAAAATCTTAGATGTATGCTGACATATCCCCCAAAGTATGACGCCATATCCTGAAAATCTCATATGTATGTTGATATATCCCCTAAGCTATGTTGACATATCAATGTTTTTCTATTTTCTAAAATTCAAATGAAAGAATTTTCCCTCCATCCCTTCACTAGTTGACATGTCTCTTTGAAACACCCTACACCCCTTAGTATACCCAAAAGGACACACTAAAAGGCATGGTGCATTATAGGTATAAATTAAAACTAGCAGAGACTAAGATTCACAAGACAGAAATAGGTAAAAATAGCGAAAACAATTTAAATAATAACTTATTCAGAACAGCACTTCATAATTGCTTCAAAAACCAAATAAGTTACCAAATACATCTTGTCTTATGAAATGAAACAAAACCATTGTCATAAAAATCAGAGTACAACTATTCCCCAACATGTGCCGGTACAAATAAAGACCAAAAAGCTGAAATAAAAGAATGGAAGTACATAATGGAATCTCCTTCAAAGAAACCTCCAAGCAATCCCCAACCTACTATCCTCTTCCTTGATTGCCTGTAGGGGCGGAAGGGAAAATAGAGGAGTGGGTCAGACTAAAAGTCTGGTGAATTATAGTGATTACTAGAATCTTTAGGTAAGGTAAAGGTAGTAGGCTTTACAACAGTTCTAGTATATAAAAAGAAATAAAGGAAATAGAAGAAGGAATAAGCTGGAAAAAAATACGAATCAACTAGTAAATATGATTTGTTAACTTTGATTGTATGCACTTGTCCTTGATAGCTGCTTTGATTAGGCTGAATTCCTAATCCTATTTTAATTAGATTGAAGTCCTATTTCCACCCTTTAATTGGCCTGCTACTCCATAGAATCTGCTGTGGACAAGACGTTTCCCTATACAATAGACTTTGGTGTCTACGAAAGACACACTTACTAAGCGCTTGGAACTCATAGCGATTACTGAGCACCGAAATGGAAGTCGCACGCGTAACTGCCACCATGCTCATGCTACCTGTTACTCCCTCTTTTGACCTTTTATTTACCCTAGACAACATAAGCGTGCCCCTCGCCTCACTTCAGGATTATGTGAAGCACCTCGTCTTACTTCAAGGTCATGTGCAACACCATGTCCATAGAAAAATAGGGGAAATGCTGTTGTTACTGGTCCCTATCAAACAAAAATCTAGTTGCGCCCCTTGTTCAAATCCCCTCGATTTGAACTACCATAGATTAACCATTTACTGCCACTATAAGTGTACCCCTCGCCTCACTTCAGGATTATGTGAAGCACCTCGTCTCACTTCAGGATTACGTGAAACACCGTAACCATAGAAATATTAGGGGAATGCTATTTGGTATAGGTCCTATTCTTATCTTTGCTTATTAACTTAGTTAAATTATTTAAATAAGCCTTTATTTTTATCAATTGCTATTATTGCTTATTAATTTATCCTAAGTCTTAAAATAAGCGCCATAGTTTCCATAGTTTCCCTAGTTTACCATTTTATAACTTACGTTATAATCATGCTTATTACTTAACCCAAGGTCTAAGTGTGAAAATAAGCTTCTTTCTTCCTTTATTCTTTCTAATTATGATTTTAGGTTATAACTAGGCCAATCTTCTTAATTTAGTCCAATTAATATCATAATTAGGCATAATTTCAGTCCAATTCCATTATTTATTATAGTCTTTATAATTTACATCTTATTTTCTTCATTCAATATTCTTACTTATTTAATTCATAATCGCGTTTAATCTATTCTAATCCATACGCGAAGAAAGAGGAGAAAGAAGAAAATTAACGCTTGCATATAAATCCAAAACGTAGAAAAAGATGTAAATAAAGTATAAATAACAGTAAATAAACTTAAATACTGTAAATAAACTGTAAATAAATAAAAAAAATGTACTACACAGTAATAAATTATAATTAACTAAAAAAGAATTGCTAGAAGGAATAGACTGAAAATAATTCTAAAAACTGTAAATAAATTACAAAAAAAGTTACTCCAAAAATCGTAGTAAAACTACAACTATTGAAAACCCTATTATTTTAAATTACTTAAAGAAATTTAAAAAAATTACAATCACTCTCCTCTGGTCCTTAGCTCTTCCCTTTAGGCCTTCACGGATCCACTTGGGGTTGTTAAATATTTTTATTTAAAATGATTTCCTCCTTGGAAAATTATTCCGCTTAGGGTCCTTCCTGAATAGGTGAACCCAATTGGAGAAAATCTTAGAAAGAGAAAAATTGTTAGGCTTAGGGTTCTATTTATAGGGATAGGAGTGGATCTCAGACCGTTGGATTTAGGGATTGAATAGGATGCAACCACGTCATAGGCTGAATAGGGGCCATTGGATGCAAGAATAGAAGGACCAGATGAAGCCAAATAATGCAAATTACGTGTTCAACTTTTGAATGAACGAACGTTCGTTCGTTCGTTAACATAGGCAGGTGGGTCGATCGGGCGGTCGACCGCCCTTGTGCCCAAGTCGACCGGCCGGTCGACCTGGCCTATTTATTTTTATTTTGTCGTTTCCTTGATTATTTTGTATTTCATTCATATTAGCTCGGATTTTGACGTTCTATATATGGAAATTTACCAGAGAATTACCATGGACACATTGGAGTAACTCCCGTGGCTAAATTCTGATAATTTCACAAAGTTATTTTATTATTTAATTAATTAATGAATTAATTATTATAGGTAAAAATTTTGGGTTGTTACACTCTTCAACCACTATATAATGGCTTCGGACAACGAAATTTCGTATATAAATCCTCATTTTTTATTACTCTTTCATTTTCATACTTTTTTTAGAAAGATCCATTACATATTCTTCCACTCTCTTTGGAATCCATACCCTTTCACTCTAAATCCTCAAGGATTTCCAAACCGCACAAGATTTGTAACAACCCTGTATTTTGTGATTATTTTAATTGTATATTTAAAAAAAATTAAATTGAATTTCCTGATTTGAAAACTTTATTTTATTTATTAAAATGGATAAATTTTGTTATTTTAAATATAAATCTTGATTTTTGATATGAATTAGAATTCCAAACATGACTAAATAGAATATTTTCCAGAAAAGTGAATTTTGGTCAATATGATCAAACTTTGACTTTTAAATTTAAAAATTTGAAAGTTTGAAAATTTGAATTTTATCTTTTATTATGAAAGTAAATAAAATTTTAAGAATAATGCTTTTCGTTTCGTTAAAATCTGATTAATATTGTGAAAGTTATGCCCTTTTAACTATTGAGTGTAATTTGTTGTATTTAACAAAATTGTTTATTTTAAATTATATAAATAATATTTTATTTGGTCATGTAATATTCTAATTTATATTTATATGGGTAAAATAACATGTTATGTATATACTTTGGTTTTAATTTTTTTTTCAAAGTGTAATTGACATTTTCCAATGTCAGTTGTATTCTGTGTATAATTTCTTATTTCCAGTTTCATTTAATTAAAGAAATTCTTTGTTTATTTTCTATTTTCTTAAGACTTTATTTTATTTTCATTTACACTTAATTTTGTTCAGCATTTATTTTATTTTACTTGACTTTTATTGGTTTAGAAGTAAAGTTATAATTTTTCTAAAACTGGTGATATTCTATTTGTAATTTTTAAGTCCTGTTTTGAATTTTTAAACAATTTCTTTAGTTCTTTTTCTAATTTCTCTAAATTTAATTATTTATTCAATTTTGAAAATATAAATGAATTATTTTACTTCACATTTCTGTTTTAAAATATTTTTAAAATGAAGTAGATATTTTTCTAAAGCTTGTGATGATTTAATTGTAATTTTGAACCCTGTTTTCAATATTTAAGCAATTTCTTTAATTCTTTTTCCATTTTCTTTAAATTTAATTATTTATTTTTATTTTATTTTACTTTATTTCAGTTTTTAAATTCATTTACTGAAATTTTATTTGTTTTATTTGATTTAATAGAAATGGAAATTGAAGAGGCTAAAGTTTTAAAACATATGACTTTTCATTTTCTAGACTCTTCATATTTTGGCCGTTCCTTTCTTTAATTTTTTCCGTGAGTTTTATTTTCTTTCTCACGTGAAATCACTTCTCATTCATCACAATTTTTGGCCACAAAACATTTCTGAAGTTTGGTAATGGCTTCCTTATTTTATTTTTATTTTTTCTACTTTTCTTCCTTGAATTTGCCTTGTTTTTCACTTGAATTGGCCTTGATCTTCACCTATGGTGCTCGGCCCATAGCCTCACCATCACCACCATCGACCACCATCCCTTCCTCCCCACTAAATCCATGGCCAAACCATCATTCTCCACTGACCTGAAAGTGCCATGGCCTCCCCTTGAGCAAAACTTCACAAAAACATTGAAAACTCTACAATTATTGCCTACCCGAGCCATGTATGCAACCTTCCCTTCATTTTACACCACCACCATAGGCCGCCACCACCACCGTTTCCAGACCTCCCCACACCACTCCAACCTCTGTCCAGACCCGAGCTTGACTGGCCAAGCCTATAACCCCATGACTGAGCCCTTTTGGTTGCCAAAAACCATGTTTCAGCCTAAACCCCTTCACATCCCTATGTTGTAACTTCCTCCATCATGTTCTACCTTGTAGCCTTACCTTTTCCAGACCCATACCTGATCCAAACCAAGTACAAACCTGACCTAATTGATCCCCTAGGCCATGCAAAAAAAGTAGAGAAAGCAAGGCAAAAAGTTTCGTATTCAAACTGCTTTTTGTTTCAAAGTTATTCAAATTCAATCGTATTGATTTTTAACTACTATTTTGGTTTTGTTTTGGGTTGTAACACAAGAACTATAACTTGGATCTCGCTCTCCAATCAAGTTCATAGCTTTGTCATTGTGTTCTGGTTTGTGTTGTGTCATTTGAACTTGCATCTCCAGCAAAATAGGTGAGTAAATCTCACACGACATTTTATACTTATACAAATGTGAAGCGACAACAACTGAATGTATAGAATATTATGATATGTTATAACTGCCTATGATGATTTATTTATATGATATTAAACCTGTTTAATTACCTGTCATATCATCTGTTACTTTTATATATTGTATACTGTTCATTTTATATCTGTTTATCACACTGCAAGTTCCCTGTAGAATAGAATCACTATGGGTTGAAAAGATACAGACCCGAACGGAATTTAGAATAAGGAAAAATCGTTATGGGCTGAAATGATAGGCCTGAACGGATTTTATTTAATTTAATTTGACTTGGGATTGCGGGTTTGAAATGATAGAACCCGGATTTTTGCTTTTTAAACTGTGGATTGAAATGATACATATCCGTATCACTTGACCTAGGTTAGAAAACTATATACAGGCCCGTGGTTATTTTTATAAAGTATTTTGAACATTTTAAATAAATTTTAAAAAGTATAAAAATTATGAAAATTTGATTTAAATTGAATTCTTATAAGTTTAAATAGTGAAATTATGAATTTTCTATAAGTTAAAAATGTTGAAAATGAATAGAAATGGAATTTTTGAAAATATAACTTAAGTTAGAAAATTTTGGAATTTCGGTTAAAATGAGAAAATAAGTTATATAAATAAAAATGAAAATAAAAATGGAAATTTGAAATTTATTGGAGAATGGAAATAAAATTTAAGTGTTAAGTTTATTTATTAAAAATGTGAAGAAAAGAAATTTACACTTGAATTTGTTAAATAATTCATTGAAATTTGATTTAACTATACCAGATTTATTTAATAAAAATCATGTGTTAAATGATGTATTATATAAACATTTTTAAATGTTAAAACATGATTTTTATAATATTAAAAAGGTTTAAAAATGAATTTTATTATTGGTTGGAAATACACTAAAATCTGAAAAATACTTTTAATAGCATTCAGAAATGCTATGATTTTAGAATTGAACAAAAACTTAGTAAAAAGAGGCTATTACAGCATTTCTGAAATGCCGTAGTTGCTGTAGTAAATGTAAAGGCTAAAGAAGTTAATAAAGGGCTATTATAGCAGTTCTGTAAACTGCTGTAGCTGCCTGTTGTCTTTGCTGAAATTAAGTAAAACCCTTGTTTTTGAACCTGAGCTATTACAGCATTTCTAGAAATGCTGTCTTTGCTGTTTTAAAGTAAATTTCAACAAAAATGAGATATAACAGCAGTTTTAAAGTGCTGTCTTTGCTGAAATAAAATGTTTTCAAATATAACTTATAATAGCTTTTTTCTAAATGCTGTGAAAGGATGAAATTTTCAATATTTATGGATTACCTAGTAAATGAACTCAGAATGATTTGAAACTTTGAAAATTGAATACTTGACTTGAAAGAATAATAATTTCACTTTTAAATGGTTTAAATGGAAAACTATTTAAAGGGTGATTTGATAAGATAATAAATGAATGATATTTTGGAATTTTAAAGGGTATTAAATTTGATAATTGAATTTGAATTCAACTAATGATTTGAAAGGAAGTTTTGAAAGGATATGATATTGTAATATATTGATATGGTTTGTAAATGATTTAATCTTTATTTTGATAAAGATTTGGATTTGAAATGATATTAAATTTTGAAATATAAAATATTATTTTGAAATACTATAACCACAGGTATACTTCTCTGTATGTCATTTGATTTCCTGATGATGGCTGTGATGCACATTAACACTGTTAGTTGCATGGTTTATTTCGACATGGACATTTCTATGATATTGATATTACTGTTTAATTGATGGTTTTATGGATCCTTAAAGGATGGGCGATCCCAAGCATCCTCTAAGTTATTATGCATTGCTATTATAGTTCACTTGAGTTGGTTTACATTGTATAAGTATATATGTCCCGACTCGAGTGTTTTGTGTTTTACTTTACGCTCGGGTCGGCCTGAGAATCACAGCTTTGGATTCATCTTCTGGAGCTAGAGATTTGCTGGAGCTTATCTATCCATCTGTTATTTCTTATCTTCTAGTCCAGTTATTTACTATTCGGTATTGCTTCTGTATCAGTGATTTATGTATCCTAACTTCTATTGTATCTATTTTGATTATGAGATTTTGTATATGTTTTGAGAGTTTGTATATAGTAGCTTCATGAACTACTATGTTATATTATTTTCGCTGCGAGTTATTCTGATATTCTGTGTCTGTGATTCTGTATTTGATTTTATTTGCTCCAAATTTTATTACAATCTGTTATTTTGAATTATTCAAGTAAGACATGTGTGGATTATTGTCGATTTGAATGGTCCAAAATAGTGGGTCGTTACATTTGGTATCAGAGCTTTGGATTTAGGCAAACCTTAGCCTGCGGAGCAAAAACTCATTAGAGATAGAGTAGAAATACCCTAGAATGAGTAAAATCAATCTTAGAATCTTTCCTTTGTGAGAGAACGTATTTTCGAAGGATAAAATGATTTTCAAATGATTTTTAAAGGATTTTTAAATATTATTTTGATATAAAATTTTCTTGTTTTGAAAGAAAATTTTCTGGACTTTATCCCTTTCGTATCCACCTTGTTAGTAATTTCTTTGATTAGGATTTCCTTAAAATTCTGAACTTCTATCTTAGTTGGGATTTCTTCGATTAGGATTCCTTTGAATTTTGGAATGCTCCCACTTGTTCTGAAATCCATTCCTGTCTCCCCTAATTGTATTCTTTTGATTTTTGGAGCATTCCATAACTCCACTTTGAATGACCTCTATAAAGACCGGCGATTCCGCCAAACTTTGAATGATTTGTAAAGGGGTGATACTCCTTTACAATTGGCATTGATTCACCGGAGATTTCCGTATCCTCGGTTTACAATGCTATCTATCTTCTGCTATACCTTGATTCTATCTCTGGCAATCGAAGGTCGATTTGCCTTAGATTTTCGCATCGATTATATTCCTGAAGTCACGGTTGACCCTGTTAAGGTTGCTCGCGATTTATATGAGCTTATCCATCTTCTATTTGGTAATTTAATATTCTCATCTTCGTTCGAGCTTATCTTCGAATTAGAATTCTATTTAATTAGAGTTCCTCTAAATTTGAATCTCTGTTTTGTTTTGAAATCCATCCTTGAATCATCCCTTGGAAAAATTTGTGGTTGATTGTCTTTTGAAAATTGTGTATTCATCGTAGTTTTTATTTTGATAAGGATGACCATATGTTTATGTCAAGGTGAAATGTTTTCAATAAGGATTATATACCTTTTAAAAAAAATGAGAATTTGAAGTTTCGAAAGGATTTGAAATTTTGAAAGTTATATAAGAAATGGTTTCATATAAAATAATTTATAACTGAAGGTTTTGAATCTGAATTTGAGTGATTGAACTCCGGCATATTGGAACTGGTTTAAGATTTTGAAATAAAATAATTTGATTTGAAAGTATTTTTCTAATATGAAATGTTTCAAATGATTTTAATGACAAATGATTTCGAAGAAATTTCAAAAGAAGTTTGAGAAAATAGAAGTCCAGAACCCACTTATGTCGCTGGAAAATAATTTTGGTGATGAATGCATGCATCATCGACATTGATTTTCGAGTTTCAGAGTGGGGGAGAGGCCACTTCGGTAGCTTTGCTATGCGATTGATTTGTGAAACCAATTTTTGATTTCAAATTCCGAAGTGTGATGTGATATTCAAAAGATATATGTATATATTTGAAAATTTTGAATTGAGCCGGTGTTCAGTCCTCGAGTTTCGGATTTGAAACCCATCTTTTGAAATTGATTTACTGATTTGTTGTTGATTTCCAGCTCTTGAATTTGAAAATGATTTCTTCAACTATTTTGATGGTTCGAGCACTTCCAAATCAAGGTTAACTTTTCAAAGCTAAGTAATTTTGAAAAGTATAAAGTATATAAGTTTGGTATGTATGTTTAAAGTATGTAGTAATATGATTTAAATAGGTTGAAACCGTTTTGTTAAGTAAATGAATAAGGCTATTTTGAATTTTTCTAATATGAAATTTAGATTTTAAATGTTTTGAAAAGAATTTGGTCTTCAAAATATTTTGAATAAAATTTAGTTTAAATGTTTAACTTAGTAACATCTTTATGAAACTATATATTTAAAACGTTGGAATAGATACATAAGTTGTACGTATGCTGTTTTATTCGCATAATTAAATTGATCCAAGTTTGAGTACACAAGTTCGAGGTGAATTACACCATTTTGTGTTAGGATTTTTCATTTGATTCTTGATGGCGAATATTTGATGTGGATTTTGGGCTTGATTCTAGAATTCTCTATCATAGTATATGGCTATGCAAGGAGACTGATGGTTTCTAGTCGAGAAACCATATCGAAGTCCGCATTAGAGAAGTCGAATGGGCAATACTTGTTCGAAAGCGAACTTGTGTGATCGAGCGAGTGATCGAATGTGATTTTGCGAAATGATGACATATGTACATCTTATATTCTAATATCATTGATATACTTAGCGCTGAAATTGGAAGTTGTTGGGTTGGATATCTTTGTAATTTAATTGGAATTTTTCTTTTATGAAAAACTACTATCAGTTTAAAACCATTTTTCAAAACTATTTTTCTTTTATTCTTCTTAAACAAACTGTTTTATTCTATTTTACATACAAACTATTTTATATACAAAACTATTCTAAAAAAAAAATCTTTTAGTAAGCAAAGATGTTCAATCCCATATGGCTCTTCATGCAGCGAAATTTATTTTTAAAATTTTTTATTTCTGATATAAGATGGACCTTATGTAAATATAAGATGATTTTGAAAACCATTGATTTTGGAAATGAATTGGTTGACTTAAATTTTGTTGATTTAGAAATTTGGATTATTTTCTAAACTTATGATTTTGGAAACTGTATTGATATAGAAACAAATTGAAATGGAGAACCTTGTGTTACTAAATACTTGATTTGGAAGTTATCGAACTTATATAAAATTTGGTTTGCATAAGTATGATGTTGATTCGAAAACTATGGATTTGAAAAGGTACTCAATTTGAAAAGTGAAATCTTATATAATTGAAGTCTATATAAGTGTGATTTGATATACTATTGATTTTGGAAAGTATTTGATTTGAAATGAAATCTTATATATAATGGACTTTATATAAGTATGATATTTGAAAGTGATTTGAAAAGGTACTATATGATACATATTTTTGAAGTAAATATATGGAAAGTGCCTTCTGCTTGATATCCGCTTTGTGGCCACATTGTGGATTCATTCTATCGATATTTCTTTGATTTTTGTTTTTCCGGATATGATACTCGAGTTTCCATCGAATTCCATGGTAATCTCCATGGTCTTACAAGCGCGACTTCATGGCATAATCACAGGATTGGGGGGCGGCCTACGGGTATGGATGTTTCCTGGGAGATCGAGGCGTAACCATTGTGTATCTGCGATCTATTGGGTTGCTTGGTAGCATAATCAGCAGGGGCTGCGAGAGCCTAGGGTACAGATGTTTCCTAGGGGATCCAGGCGTAACCATTGTGTATCTGCAGTACTACCAGTCTTCATGGCGTAATCGCAAGGTTGGGGGGCGGCCTACGGGTATGGATGTTTCCTGGGGGATCCAGGCGTAACCATTGTGTATCCGCGATCCATGATCGACATTTTTTTTGGATTGTACTTTCCATATCCGTTTTTAAAAGTTTTCCAGTATTTTCACTGGGTGTTGAAACAAGTCTACTAAGTACCTGGAGAATTCTAGCTTTGCGCCTGATCAACGCACTGCCAGAGTCTGCAGGAACGAAGATAAACTTGTTAAGACATCGAGTTATAAAAGTATTTTGATAAAATATTATATAAAGGATATTTTGATCAGTTATTTTCCTTCCTAAAGGATTTTAAAGTGTTTTAAATATTGTTTACCTCTTTAACTAACAATTTGAATTAAATGACTTTTATGGATATAATAAAATGGATTTAACCAAATTATTAAGTATTAAAGAATTCCAATTGAAATTTATATGGTTTTAAATTAATGGTTCATCCTTGTCTTTCGTCCTATTTTCCCTTCTAGCTATTCCAATTCTCCACCTTGATAAACTTACCAATAACAACAGTTATCAGGTATAATTTTAATCTTTTTGTCATCTTGTCTTAATCCTATTCCATTCTATCTTTTCTGTGTCTTCCGTACCTCATTCCTTTTCGAGGACGAAAAGATTTGAGTGGGGGAGAGTGTAACAACCCTGTATTTTGTGATTATTTTAATTGTATATTTAAAAACTTTTAAATTGAATTTCCTGATTTGAAAACTTTATTTTATTTATTAAAATGGATAAATTTTGTAATTTTAAATATAAATCTTGATTTTTGATATGAATTAGAATTCCAAACATGACTAAATAGAATATTTTCCAGAAAAGTGAATTTTGGTCAATATGATCAAACTTTACTTTTAAATTTAAAAATTTGAAAGTTTGAAAATTTGATTTTTTATCTTTTATTATGAAAGTAAATAAAATTTTAAGAATAATGCTTTTCGTTTCGTTAAAATCTGATTAATATTGTGAAAGTCATGCCTTTTTAACTATTGAGTGTAATTTGTTGTATTTAACAAAATTGTTTATTTTAAATTATATGAATAATATTTTATTTGGTCATGTAATGTTGTAATTTATATTTATATGGGTAAAATAACATGTTATGTATATATTTTGGTTTTAAAACATTTTTTCAAAGTGTAATTGACATTTTCCAATGTCAGTTGTATTCTGTGTATAATTTCTAATTTCCAGTTTCATTTAATTAAAGAAATTCTTTGTTTATTTTCTATTTTCTTAAGACTTTATTTTATTTTCATTTACACTTAATTTTGTTCAGAATTTATTTTATTTTACTTTACTTTTATTGGTTTAGAAGTAAAGTTATAATTTTTCTAAAACTGGTGATATTCTATTTGTAATTTTTAAGTCCTGTTTTGAATTTTTAAACAATTTCTTTAGTTCTTTTTCTAATTTCTCTAAATTTAATTATTTATTCCATTTTGAAAATATAAATGAATCATTTTACTTCACATTTTTGTTTTAAAATATTTTTAAAATGAAGTAGATATTTTTCTAAAGCTTGTGATGATTTATTTGTAATTTTGAACCCTGTTTTCAATACTTAAGTAATTTCTTTAATTCTTTTTCTATTTTCTTTAAATTTAATTATTTATTTTTATTTTATTTTACTTTGTTTCAGTTTTTAAATTCATTTACTGAAATTTTATTTGTTTTATTTGATTTAATAGAAATGGAAATTGAAGAGGCTAAAGTTTTAAAACATATGAATTTTCATTTTCTAGACTCTTCATATTTTGGCTGTTCCTTTCTTTAATTTTTGCCGTTGATGAATGTATTTTTCTGCATTTTAAACCGTTTGTTTCATATATTTTTATTTTAATAAAGCGGTATTATATGGGTATTTTATTGTGGTTTTGCAGATTATAGATTTCGAAGTGCAACGTTGAAATTAATTGGTTGTGCCGTCCATTGGTTCAAATGACACGCAGAAAAGAGTGCAACAATTTTGAGCACCAAATAAATCAAAGAAATGTCACACTTTAATTTATGCGTAATGAGTAAGTTCACATTTTCACTTCAGCACATGGGTGCAAGCAATGTGGGAGACAAATCATTTATATCTCAAATTATTCCCATTTCCAATTCAATAAAGCAAGTCACGTATTCAACTCAAAGCATGGACCAAATATAATTAATTCAAGCAAATGTAGACCAACCAATGTTCAGCATATATTTTCTTCAATCGATGACGTGGCAAGGCATGCACATGCTTTGGTTTAGTAAATATTGGCTGCATTTTCTCATCTTTGAACCATTCAAACAAGGCTACGTGTTCAAGTATTGCAATGGACCAGTTCTTCCATAAGGTCCCCTATGAAAGTGGCAAGTATAATTCATTCAGGAGCCTATATATACCGGAGGGATACAACACTTTAGGAATCATCTCTTACCCCATCACTTTTCTCCTAGTTTATTTTTGTTTTCAGCAATGTTTTTATGTTCAGACCGAGTGGATAGAACTGTTAATTAGTTTTAGCAGTTTATTTATTTGTATTCTTATTTCTTTCCGATACTCATTTCAGTTAGTTAATAAATTTAGTTCTTCTCTATTTCAGTTGTTTACTCTGTCATTTCCTTTTCCGCAATTCTAATTTCTGTTCTGATTTTTACAATTTTATATTTTGGTTGCAATTTCGATTAGATTCGAAATCGATTCGGAGTATATTATTGTTTTTATTTTCTGTTCAAATTCACCGTTGAATTGGTTTAACACGCCTAAGATTTAAGTATGGATTTCAATTGTTTTAAAATACAATTCCCTGCGTTCGACCTGCATACTACACACCTGTGCGCTTGCAGAATTTATTAAAATTTTGTGCTTTTCTAATCAATAGAATAGTCGCAACAAGTTTTTGGCGCCGTTGCCGGGGAATTGTTATTTTGGAATTTTCGATTTTTTCTGTTTTTTAAGTCTATTCGTGTTAATTTATTTTTTTGTTTTTTATTTCATTAATTTTTTTTAAAAAAAAGGTTTTTTTTCGTTTTTAAGTTCCTTTCACCAAAGTAGCGTTTTACTTAAAAAAAATATCATTTTTTTCGTTCGCTGCTGTAACAACCCGCATATCTATCGATTTTATATTTAAATATTTTATCATTAGTCGGATGTTAGTCTGAAAAGCTACTTTTTGCATACGGTCAAAATAGGACTCGAGACCACCCCCATTGAGTTCAAAATGACGTTTGCGATCTTTTTGAGTGTAAATTTCGATATATTTGGAGATAGTGAAATTTTCGTCACTTTTCGCGCTTGTGACTTTGGTTTGGACTGCACCTTCCTTAGTTCAGCCCAACCCTCTTCCTCACTTCACTCACCATTGGTTTTAACATTCAAGCTTCATCAAAAATGGTGGTGGGAAGTGGAAATTAAAACTCCAAACTCAAATTCTATTGCAAATCCGAGATTCAACTCCAAATTCAAGTAGAAGATAGTTGATTCAAGCTTTGGATTGCTTCTCCTTGCTTTCAATCTCCATCTTCATCAAATTCCGTGAAAAGGTGAGAATTTTGATCTCACATCTTGCCTAAAGATGTCATTGGGCTGTTGGGAATGATCCCCTATTGCATTTGTATGAATATCTGCATTTGGTTTGGATTGGATTGGCGAAAAACTCCAATTTTCAGCGTTTTTGGAAAATTCCTGCACTTAAGTCGTTCTGGAAGTGTTAGGTCATTCGCGAGTTAAGCCTAAGTCGTAGGTCGTTCGCGTTGAAAAGTCACACGGAGCATAAGTCGTTCCAGGCCTTAAGTCGTTCTGGGTGTGCTAAGTCGTTTGCGAGTTAAGTGCTAAGTCGTGCGCGAGTTAAGAGTTAAGTCGTTACCTTCTGCTACCTCGTCCTGGCTTAGGTCGTACTGGGATAAGTCGTTAGGTCATATAGACCTTAGCTCGTAGCTTGTATTTGAGCTTAAGTCGTTAAGTCGTATCGACTTTAAGTCGTTGGGTCGTGAACCCTCTTAAGTCGTTAAGTCGTATTGACTTTATGTCGTTGGGTCGTATACCCTCTTAAGTCGTAAGTCGTTCGCGAGATAAGCAAGTGCTAGGTCGTTCGCGTGTTAAACCTTAAGTCGTAGGTCGTCTCCGACCTAATATTTCCCCTGCTATTTCACTAGGTCGCTTGACCTTAAGTCGTAGGTCGTCTCCGACCTATGCCCCACTAAGTCGCATCCCACTTAGGTCGCATCCCACTTAGGTCGCAGGACTCTGTTAAGTCATAGGTCGTCTCCGACCTTACCCTTGGTCTTGTTAGTTCGCGTGAACCCTTAGGTCGTATGACCTACTTTTCCTTAGGTCGCTTGACCAGCTTGCCTTCATTAGGTCGTACAACTCTGCGTAGGCAATCTTATCTGAAAAGCATTTAATAGAACTTCCACTTTGATGCATTTTAAGCTGATTTCCTTGGATTTTGCTCACGTCTTCGAATGTGAATTTTTGTGATAGATTGTTTCAACAATCGCTTTATGACTTGTCACTTTAAAGATATATGAAGGTTTCAATACTAGTAGTAAATATCAAAACTCTTTCATCAAAGTGATTTCATCACTATTTTAAATATCAAAAGTTCGTTTTCTCAAACCGATTTCCAATCTACTAGTATATACAAGCCTTTACTTCACTCGAATGAGAAATCGACTTAAACGACTTAGTAAAACGAGTGGTATGAAACGCTTGCGTTCACTTCGTCGGTTAGCTCTTGGACTTGTTCGATTGAACCCATTTTATGACAATTTCCTAGTGAAGATTTACAACTTGTTCGTAAATATTTAAGTTAAGCAAGTGGTTATGGGACATGAAGCTAAACTCATATATTTACTAGCTTGGTGTGATTGACACTTCCTTATGATCATGACGATCATTTTTTGTGATTTAGACTAGCGATTGAGCGATGTCTCTTTGTCTGCGAGGGAGACTATACCCCGTTTGTGTGATGTTTCGCCATCACATATGTAGGGTAGCGCCCTACGGTCTTCGGGCCATTCCTGTGTGAAAATTTAATGGATAGCTTCCATGAGATAGCGTCTCATTCATGTGTTTACGCGTAGGTGAGTTTTCATGCTCCCATTCATGTGTTAGGCCTCCCCCTTTTTATGTGTTTTCTGGATTTCTGATGATGATTTCTGGAATTTTGTGCTTCACCAATTTTCATGATTTTCATTGATATGATATCAGTTTTTGTGCATTGGTGAATTCATGTGTTATTGACTTGTTATGAATACAAGTTTAGGGTATGGTACCCTATTTTATCTTTGAGAAGATTCTTGTGATATTGATTAATCTTTGGTTGATTATCATTTACATACTTATAGTAGTATGTCGTTATGGTTATTACATGTTCATGTCATGCCTTTTACTTTATACCATATCATTTGATATTTATAGCTAGACTGATCCGTTTATTATTTTTTATAAATAATACTCGGGTCAGACCGAGATGTTACCGGTGCTTCTGCTTGACTTCCCTTCAGGATTATTCTGACTTTTGGCTAACTACATAGATTAGTAGTTTTTGGATGTACACCTTTGAGATATAGACTCTATGTTGTGTACTTATTCTTTTGTATAACACGTGATGCTATTCTTTTGTATTATCGTGGATCTTTCTGACCACTACTCTGATGTACACTTTCATGTGTTATATATTTATTCATATCTTCTTCCGCCTTTGTGATATGGATGTTTGTGACTAATTTATGTTATGATTATTTCTATGTTTGTTTCCGAAGATTATATATAGCCACCGTGTGATAGCTTTGTGTTTGTATCGATATGTCGGATTTCCTCCTTAAAAGATATGCATTCTATTCTATCTGACGTATCGGTGCTCGCACAAAGAAGTTACATGGATGGTCGCTCCTCCACAGCCTTAGTCTCTGTGCTAATTGACAGCACTACATCGTAGTGTTCTTGGTTAGCGTGGCTATAGAGGTGGGGCGCCATAGCTGCATATTTTCAAGTTTCACGTTTGGTTTAGTTTCTGTTTCATTTGCTTTTCACGTTACATTTTGCATGTCAGTTGGTCTCATTTAGTTGGTTTCTGTTGCCCAGCTTACGTTAGTTTTAATTTTGTTTCTCACGTTCATGTGTATGTTGTCACATATAATCTCATTTAAAGCACACATGTTACTAGCTGTCACATATACGTGAGCTTCTCCTTTCATTTTTGTGTGTCAATTTACTGCTACACGTTAGTTGCATTGCTATTTACACGTAACCACTTAGTAGTTGTTTTAGTTTCATTTTAGTTAGTCTTTGTTCTAAAACATTCACATTAATTTGTTTAGTTTAGTTTCTGTTTATGTTTTCACGTTTTCGCATATGCATATATTCATGTGCATATATTCATGTTCCTCTATTTTAGTTCTGCATTCATACCACTTCCTGCATTCACGTAACCTCTAGTTCCAGTATCATTTCATCTCATTCCAGTATCATTCCAGTATTACGTGTTCTGCATATTACGTGCCCTTTAGCACATTACACTGTGCTTTATTTTGCTATTCACAACACGTAACATATTCACGTTTTGTTCTGGTTTTAAGGCGTAAGGAGTAGACCAAGTCAGTGAAATTAAAAGCTAAGAAAAGTTGGTCAAATAGCTCCAACTCAGTAAATCGCAACCATTCACTAGCGCTACTCAGTTGCACTAGACGGACTGCCATACCCCTTTGTAAGTAATTTTCTACTCTACTAGTGCCCAACTCAAAACTGTTTAAATTTACTTTTTGCTATTACACCTTGAGTTATTTATGCGCGTTTGGGTAAGAAATAATTTAAACCGTTTAGAAAACCAAAATATCTCATTAAACAAATCAACGGAAATTTCAAATCAAACAAATATGAGCAATCACAGTTCTCAACACAGTTCACCAAAATCGTCGCCTAAATCACATGTTGGAAATAATGAATTTCATGAGAACCGACCATTATCCCTTAGAGACCGATGCTATCCAACTAGGACCGTTCAACCTTCGGTTATTTCATTTCCACCCGCCGAAGGAAATAATTTTGAGCTAAAACATTATTTTATCCAAGGGGTACCAAAATTCACCGGGTCTGAAAATGCATATGAATTTCTCAGTGAATTTGAGTTATACGCTTCTACAACTAAAATGCAACAACTTTGTAATGAATCCATCAAGCTATGGCTTATTCCATTTGCACTTCTAGAAAGTGCAAAAAGATGGCTTAATTCTCTTCCTAAAAATTCAATTAAAAGTTGGGACGATTTCCTCACTATATTTTTGAAAAAGTTTTTTCCTTTCCACAAAACACTTAAAATTCGAACTGAAATCAATCAATTCTCTCAGAATGAAGGAGAAACTTTTTCAAATTATTTTGAAAGGTTCAATCAATTGTTATATAGTTGCCCTCATCATGCAATCCCTAGACACGTCTTGTGCCAAATCGTCTATGAAGGGCTTAACTATCAAACAAGATCCCAACTTGAATCAATGTGCGGAGGAGAATTCATGGCAAAACCAGACAAGGAGGCTTGGGAATTTTTAGAAGAATATTCGGAAAAGGATATGCAATAGGAAACAATTCGTGTTCCAATTCGTACTCCAAACAGAGGAGTACATGCCATTGACCCATCACATCTTCCTATAGAAGCCCAAACTCCTCAAGAAGGAGAAGGACTACCCCATTACTACACTCAAGACCAAATCAATGCTATAGCTCAAAACAGTCCTTACTCATCCACATACAACCCTAACTGGAAGCATCATCCAAATTTTTCGTGGTCAAATCCTAACAATGCGGCTAATCCATCACATTTGTATCCGATGATACCAAATCCGAATTATCGAGCCCCAACTTCTAATGCTCAAAATTCTCAACCCACTTCTCAAACAAAATCTTCGAATCAACCATATAGGCATCCTAATTTCAATCCATCAACCCAACCTTCTCAGCCTTCACAAGAAATTGCTCGATTGGAAAAACAACTCTCTAAACAAAATGAACAAATCACTAATCAAGATGCAAGAATTAAGCAAATCACCAAACAAAATGAACAAATGTTGATAATGATGAAGGATCTCATGAAAATCAATGAGAAAGGTAAATTTCCTAGTCAAACCGAAGTGAATCCAAAGTATAACTCTCGAGGAGTAAATCTATGTGAGGACGAAAACGTAAATCCAGTTAATGCTATCACCACATTAAGGTCTGGAAAGAAGGTAGGCAACCATATCGGCAACCCCGACATCCTTCTTAAGTCTACCAATATTCAAAATTCTGAGACTCGGTTGACACCGACTGTTGTCAATCCAATCGACTCTCATTCTTCATCCAAGGTTGGCAATCCCGACCACTCTTTACCTTCTGATGTTGGCAACCCCAACATTCCTGCTTCCTTATCTTCACCCTCTAATATAACACCTTCTTCTTCGAATGAAAAAACTACCGAACGAGTCTATAAACCCATAGCTCCATTTCCTCATAGACTCAACAAAAAGAAGAAGCCCGCTAATTTTGACCAAATTCTTGAAATCTTCAAACAAGTTCAAATCAATATTCCACTTCTTGATACCATCGAGCAAATTCCTCAATACGCCAAATGTCTGAAAGAGCTATGTACTCAAAAACGTGCCACTAACGTTCCTAAGACTGCATTTCTAACTGCAAACACTAGCTCTGTTCTTTCAAATCCCTTCCCAATCAAGTATAAGGACCCCGATTGTCCTACAATCGGTTGTAAAATCGGTAACACTCACATTAGTCATGCCTTACTCGATCTTGAAGCGAGTGTGAATCTTTTGCCTTATACTGTGTACTGTCAACTTGGACTAGGGGAATTGAAGCCTACAAACATCACAATTCAACTAGCTGATCGATCTGTCAAAAAACCATTGGGCACAGTTGAAGATGTTTTGATACAAATCGAGCAATTCAATTTCCTAGTCGATTTCATAGTCCTAGAGACTGCACCTGTCTCAAATCCTAATGGTCAGATCCCTTTGATATTAGGTCGTCTATTTTTAGCAACATCAAATGCTATCATAAATTGTAGGAACGGTCAACTCCGACTTTCCTTTGGGCACCTAACCATTGAACTAAATATATTCAATCTTAACAGACAACCAAGGGATCTGGAAACATAAGAAGTTGACATGATCCAAACAATTGTAGAAAATGATTTTAGTGATACTACGGAGTCTCTTAACATGTGCCTAGATCATTTTAATTCCAATTTCAATGAAGATGAATATATTTATGAATTAAATGATATGCTCTGCTCTTTTCATAATTCACTAGAATTCAATCAGTTGATGTCTACTGAAGCCTCAAAAGAAGTACGCCCTAAATTAGACCTCAAACCTCTTCCAAACAATCTTAAGTATGCATACTTAGATTCTTCAGAAAATTTCCCTGTAATCTTGGCCTCCGATCTCATTAAGGACCAAGAAGAACAACTTTAGAAAATTTTAAGGGAAAATAAAGAGGCATTAGGATGGGTAATCGCTGACATTAAGGGAATTAGTCCATCCATCATTGAACATCGAATACATTTAGTCGACGAGGCTAAACCCACTCGCAAAGCTCAAAGGCGATTAAACCCTAATATGAGAGAAGTGGTAAAGGAAGAAATTATCAAATGTTTAGACAATAACATTATCTACCCTATCTCTGACAGTACTTGGGTAAGTCCGGTACAAGTTGTACCAAAGAAGTCTGGAATCACTGTGACCACAAATGAGAATAACGAACTTGTTCCGACAAAAGTCAAAACAAAATGGCGCGTTTTCATTGACTATCGAAAACTCAATGCAGCTACAAGAAAAGATCATTTTCCCCTCCCTTTCATTGATCAAATGCTCGAACGTTTAGCCGGTCATGAATATTATTGTTTTCTTGATGGTTACTCCGGCTATAATCAAATCACCATTGCGCTAGAGGACCAACACAAAACGACGTTCACCTGCCCCTTCTGAACTTTCGCTTATCGTCGCATGCCCTTCGGTCTTTGTAATGCTCCCGCAACCTTTCGGAGATGTATGATGAGTATATTTTCTGATATGGTGGAGGATTTCTTAGAAATATTCATGGATGATTTTTCAATCTATGGGTCATCTTTTGAGTAATGCCTCCTTCGTTTAGAACGTGTCTTAAAGCAATGTAAGGAGAAATATCTTGTGCTTAATTGGGAAAAATGTTATTTTATGGTTAAGCGAGGAATAGTCTTAGGTCATGTTGTATCTAAAAGTGGCCCAGAGGTTGACAAATCTAAAGTTAATCTTATTATTGACCTTCCTCCTCCAAGGTCCGTCAAGGACATTCGCTCATTTCTCGGCCATGTAGGATTTTATAGGAGGTTCATTAAAGATTTTTCAAAAATTTCAAAACCTCTTTCGAATCTTCTGGCTAAAGACGTTAAATTTGAATTTTCCAACGAATGTAAAACGTCTTTTGAAACCCTTAAATCGATCTTAACCACTGCACCTATCATCCAACCTCCAAATTGGACTTTACCTTTCGAATTAATGTGTGACGCTTCTGATTATGCCATTGGAGCCATCTTAGGTCAACGAATCGATAAACTTCCTCGAGTCATCTATTATGCTAGCAAAACTCTTAACGAAGCTCAATTGAATTACTCAACCACAGAAAAAGTGTTTTTAGCAGTTACCTTTGCCCTCGATAAGTTTAGATCGTATCTCGTAGGTTCTAAGGTCATAGTTTACACCGATCATGCCGCATTGTGGTATTTACTCACGAAAAAGGATGCCAAATCCCGCTTAATCCGTTGGATTCTCCTTCTTCAAGAGTTTGACCTAGAAATACGGGACAAAAAGGGTTCTGAAAATGTCGTAGCTGATCATCTTTCTCGTATTGTTCATGAAAACATCGATAACTCTCAAATCAATGATCACTTTCCCGATGAACAAATTCTTTCCCTCTCCAGTGCACCATGGTACGCGGACATCGTAAATTATCTTGTCACAAATGAAACACCTTCCCATTGGTCAAAACAACATAAACAAAAATTTCTCTCCAATGCTCGAAACTTTTACTGTGACGATCCTTATCTCTTCAAATATTGCACCGATCAGATTAAACGTAGATGTGTCCCCGAAAATGAATTCCATAGCATCCTCTCTTTTTCACATAATCAAGCATGTGGAGGACATTTTGGAGCAAAGAAAACTGCTGCCAAGGTGTTACAGTGCGGTTTTTATTGGCCTTCTCTTTTTCGTGATGCCCATGAATTTTGCTCCAAATGCGCTAGATGTCAACAAACAGGTCGTATTTCCAAACGTAACATGATGCCCCTAAACCCAATCCTTGTCATCGAAATTTTTGATGTTTGGGGCATCGATTTCATGGGTCCTTTTCCTAATTCTTTTGAAAATCTCTACATCCTACTTGCAGTAGATTACGTGTCTAAATGGGTTGAGGCCATTCCCACCAGAATGAATGACAATAAAGTTGTTGTCAAATTTTTGAAAGAAAACATATTTTCCCATTTTGGCACACCTCGAGCAATTATAAGTGATAACGGTTCTCATTTTTGTAATCGTGCTTTTGAATCTCTTCTTAAGAAATACTCTATCACTCATAAACTATCTACTTGTAACAACCCTGAGATTGCAATTACCGAATAATAAAATAAAATTATGATTTTAAGTTGAAAAGGGAGCTAAACAAAAATTTTGGGAATTTAAATTTGCAATTGGTTTGCAAATTAAAGTATTTTGGGTTTAAAATGGGGAAATTAATATTTTTGGAATTTAATATTTAAAAAGGGGAATTTTTAATGTGATAATGGGTTTAATTGGCTAATGAGACAATTATATGGTTTTAATTAAAATTAGGATGCCACTTAGGATTTTGTTCACATGATAACCTTAGGAAAATAAACTAAGTCCTAATGGATTGTAAAACCTCTTACCATGACCCATTAACCAACCCACTCCTATATAATATCTCAAACCCCTCCCATAAACCCTAACCCTCCTCTTCATAAATTCCTAAACCTAGATCTAAACATAATTAATGGCCTCCCTTTTGAAGATCCATCTCCTTCTCTTCATAATTAAACTAGTTAATCTTTGAAAGGTAATGCAATCTCTTCTATTCTCTAATCTTTCTTAATCCTTATTTTATCTCTTCCATCTTGTGTAATCTTTGTTTTGTTGATTTTGGGTCCTTGAAGCCTCTTGATCTTTGCTTTGGGTTGGAGGAGTTTGGCTTGCTCTATATTGTGCACACAAACCAGTTGATCCTTTGCTTCATTAAGGTAATTACTATATATTAGCGATTATTGCTAGTTAATTTTGGTGAAAATGATTATTGCTAGTTAATTTTGGTGAAAATTTGATGCCAAAACTTGAAAAAAACACCCCTAAACCATCAAAAATCAACAAATTATGTTGGCTGGAATGTTTCAGCCTGAAAATAGGCTGAAACAGTGATCTGGGTGCACCAGGGCAGGCCTGGGCTGCACCCAGGCTGTTGCACACCCCAGCCCACCTGGGCTGGGGCAGAACCACACCCCAGCCCACATGGGCTGGGGCCTCCCCAGCCCAGGCGGGCTGGGGACCTAGACAGCCCCCAGCCCGCACGGGCTGGGGCCTCCCCAGCCCAGGCGGGCTGGGGACTGGTGACCCCAGCCCGCACGGGCTGGGGCTTCTCCAGCCCAGGCGGGCTGGGGACTGGATCACCCAGCCCAAGTGGGCTGGGGCTTCCCTAGCCCAATCGGGCTGGGGCCTGGATCACCCCAGCCCATGCGGGCTGGGGCTTCCCCAGCCCAGGCGGGCTGGGGCCTTGCACTGAATCCCCAGCCCAAGCGGGATGGGGGTTGATTAATTCATCCCAGCCCGCTTGGGCTGGGAGTTTGTATCTCATCCTCAGCCCAAACGGGCTGAGTTCGCGATGCCGCCATGATCGCATCCGAAGTCGGAATTCAACGTTTTTGGTCTCGTTGGAAAGGTGGAGTTTCGAACTCCATCTCTGGAAAGTTTGGGCAACATCGGAGTTCGTTTGGTACTTCGAATTTCGTGTCAAAGTTGAACCCTGGTCGCTGTTGGTAAACAGTATAAATCTTTTTCTGGGTCCAACTTTGAGATGTCGCTGCTACTTTGTCTCAACTCAGAATCCAGAAATTATTTTTGAATCTTAAAGTAGGGATGTTGGACTACATGCCTGCAAATTTTTATGACATTTGGACACCGTTTGCTGGTCCAAATAAATTGCCGAACTTGGGTTCGCAGCTGTTTTTGAATGTTTACAAACACTTAGAATATTTTTCAGTGATTTTCTGGTTTTATTGATTTCTTTGAGATTTGTCTCTAGATTTCGTACACGGGTTTTATGAATTATTTTCAAAATATTTTTCACTCCTAAATGGCTTTCAAAATTATTATATAATATTATTTTTAATTATTAAATTAATTACTCTATAATAGGAGAGTTTTCAAAAGCCGTTTTAAAGTGATTTCAAAATCAATTATAAATCCGTTTCGCACCATTATTTTCTATAATAAATATCTCACACTCACTTTTTAGCACGTCGAGCGAAGTGGAAAGGTGCTTAAACGGTTAGGAAATCTCCGGCTTATGGAACCGTGTGTATTTTCTTTCCGGTTAATCCCCGACCTATTCGATTGATCGTTTTGACCTTTGGGTCTAGTTTACCGATGATATGAGGTGGACTTTTTATTGTTTGGAGTGTGAGTTTGCTATTGGTTAGTAAACCGTTTAGTGCGAACGTGGGGTATGGAACTCATTGTTAACACTTTACGGGTTCCTCTCCAAGAAGTTAGTGACACATTAGCCTCTGGGCGGCCAGTACTGGACCTCTGGGTCACCATGCCTCTGGGCAACCATCTCTGGACACCTGCTCTATGGAGCAGTTTATTTTTCGGCATGCGCCTCTGTGCCTTTATCCTTCTGGGAAGGATCTTGCCGTCTCGCGCGTTCCGCATCTATGCGAGTGATCGATCACAACTCTACAGTACTTGGCAACAACGACTCTGGTCGGTGCACGTGCAATATTGGTATTATTTGATGATTTTTATATCCATTCGAGTATCGCCATTCGGTGTTGGTTCTATGGAGCCATACGATGTAAGTGCGATTGCCTTGTGGATTCACAGTGTCTCTGGACACTGCTTTTCAGTGTTGGATTTCATTGACTTTTCAGTATATCCCCATTGCTCTTTGGAGCATCTGTAACGATCCGTATTTTTACGGATCGAAACATCGTAAAACAGTTGACAATTGGTCACATTGATGATAAGTCGTCTAGAGACTAAGTCTTAGGTCGTAGGAAGGTTTGGAGCGACCTAGGCATTGGGATAAGTCGGGGGAAAATTAGGTCGTATGGGGTGGCTTAGGTCGAGTGAACGACTTAAGGAAATGACCGACTTAGTAGTTAGCGTATTGGTTTAGGTCGTACGGTGGTTTGGGACGACATATAGGACTTGACCGACCTAAGAGTTGCGGCATAAGTAAACTGGGGCGAGTTAGCGACCTAAGGAAGTTAGGTCGGCGACGACCTAAGGAAGCTGGGGTAGCAGTAAGCGACCTAAGTAGGTTAAGTCGTAGAAGACTTAGGAGTTAGGTCGTAAGGGGTTAAGTCGTGTCCCAGTTAGATCGTGTGTATAGTTAGGTCGTTAGACGACCTAAGGGGTTAGGTCGTAGCCTGGCTAAGTTAGTAGGTCGCATGAGTGTTAGGTCGCGCGCATTCGTTTGTTAGGTCGTAAGTCGCAGGACCACTAAGTCGTAAGTTGTGACATAGTTAGGTCGTGAATGCGCATTGTTTTAGGTCGCGTGAAGGGTTAAGGAGTTAGGTCGCTGAGTCGTGAGCGACCTAGGAGTTAGGTCGGCATGTGTTAAGTCGCGTGAGGACTTATGTTGTTAAGTCGCTAGGTCGTGCACTGATGCGCTAAGTCTTAGGTTGAAGAGGCACACGCGTTAGGTCGTGATCTGGGTTAGGTCGCTAAGCGCTTTTGAGTTAGGTCGGCTGGCTTTAGTTAGGTCAAAGATTTTAGGTCGTGGGGTTTAGGTCGTAAGTCGTGGACGACCTAACTCCGAGTGGACGACCTAAGGAGGATTTCAGCTATAAATAGGAGGGCTTTGCTTCATTTTTGGGATCCGGATTTCGAAGCGACGAAGTGCTGCCATTTTGAGAGCTCGACTTCTACACTTCTTCACTTCTTTTCTCCACTTTAATCTTGTGCTTCCATCCATCCAAGTTGAAGATCAAATTGAAGATTCTAGAGTTTAGATTGAAGATCTACATCCATTGAAGTGAGATTTCATCGTTCGAAGCGGATTGGTGATAGATCAAGTTAGATCCTTCGCTGTCTAGATCTGAAGTGTGTTGCTTTTGAGTTTTTTAGGTGGTTTGGTGAGTGGTGATTATCTCTCACACGGATCCAAAGGAGTATATCGGATCGTTGGCTTGATTTGGTGTTAAAGTAGAGATTTCCATGCATTTTCCTAATCATATGTGTAGATCCATATAGATCCATTGCTCATGATGATTTGACATCCATTTTACTACATGTTAACCTATGCAAGTTCATTCATCAAGATTATAGAGACATTGCTCATGTTCTCATGCTTGTTAGACTTTCGACTCTTTATTTACGAAATTGCCATTATTGTTATAATTGTCTATTTAGATCATATTTGAATGCTTGATTACTTGGATTAATGTTTAACTTGATTGATTGCTATGAATTAGATGATTAATGATTTGATTTAGACTGAAGATGATTCAAAGCTAAGGGAAAGGCTCTTGAGTTCGAGAAGCTGCTCGTGGCATATGTAGCGGATGATGAAGCTCTTATGCATAGATTTGATGATGATGATGTTGAGATGAAGCTTTGCGAGGATGTGATGAAGCGAGGCGTAATATGAGATAGTCTTGGTCTAATCCAGACGGGATCATTCCAAGCATGTTGACAACTCGGTGATATGGTTCGAGTTGAGGATAATGGTTGGCTCGAGAGGCGCTTGAGCTAGTATGAAAATAGTCGTCGAGGAGGATGACTAGAAGGCTGAGATCTCATTGTTGTTGAAGGTTCTAGCATGCTCAAAGCAAGAGTACATTGGGCAGATTCGATAGTCCCTGAAGGCTAATGATTGATAGTCAAGTACTTTGGGCAGATTCGATAGTCCTAGGCACGGGTCACGATGACGTGCGGGAGTTATGTCTAGAACCGGGGTTTCCATTAGCCCTTGACGGACGGCTGAAAGAATGTGTCGGTCATTCAATTAACGGTGATATCGAGGCAATGATAACAGTGATAGCCAGAGTCATGATTGTTTGGTTGTATCGTCATTCGGTCTCAAGAGCGGTATTTTCTGGGTGCTTATCTGATCTTGGTTTAGGCCTTGGGGGTTTGTACTTGGAAAACATCGCCCTTGACTCGAGTGATAATTGCTTTATTTTAAATTGTGTGCTCTGCTATGTTTGCTTCTGCTTAGTGTGTGTCTGGGGGCTATCACTGTAGAAAGACGTGGAGTGGGAGGGTTGTATTCCTATTCCTTTTCCTTTATGCTCTTTTGGTATGTTGTTCGTTAATTTACTGCTTACTAAGACTGTTGTCTGACTCAAGGCTTTATGTTTTAACTCTTATTGCCTTGGGCTGTTCGTCCATTTTGGGACGGGCAGACTAGGTAGTAGGTGACAGGTGCTGTTCTTGCTTTCCACGGTGTCGATATCGAAGACGAGCTGGAGGGTTGCATATTATCTTCTTATTATATGTACTGGGTGTTCCGCTGTTTGTATTTTCTCTGAGTGTTATGTAGTGAGGCTTGTTGTATTGACTATTCAGATGTTGTATTCAACTATTATGAAGTTTTATTGATGAGATTCTATTCTGTGAAGCTTCACTATATGTATGTTCTATTGTATTTTGTCCATGCGCTGTGAGTAATATGATAGATTCTGTTGTTTTTTTTAATTTACCCTGGCAATCGTCCATGGCTGCCTGGCACACTTTACAGCGCATTTTCTCTAGGTTCAGTGCAGGGGTTATGGGCGGTCGTCACATTTGGTATCAGAGCTTTGGTTAATCGATTTTACCCAACGCTCGCTGACGTAACTACGTATGAGAGACGTAATTGTATTTTGATGGATGATTACTATATATAATATAGTAGCTTAGTAGAGTTCGAGTCCTTTATGCAGTTGTTTCTCATGATGTGCTGATCATTCCTTTTTATAGATATTGAGAATGAGTCGAAGAGGGAGACCAGCTGCTAGGGAAGGCCGTGCTACTGAGGGGCCTGCTGATTATGCTGCTATGTTCGAAGCTATGATGACTTCGATCATGAGAAGGATGCCAGCTCTAGGGCCATCGGTGGATGTTGGAGTTCAAGTTCAAACTCCAAGATCGGTGGATTTTGCTAAGCTGTGTAAGGACTATACTGCTCTTGGAGGGAAGGTTTTCTTGGGAACAGAATCAACTATTGAGGTCCAAAGGTGGATAGATGCTTGTAGGAGGATCTTTGGTGACTTGGGAATTGAGGATGCAACTAAGAGGAAGTTAGCATCGAGGCAGCTTCAAGGAAGAGCTTCTGATTGGTGGAACTCTATCACTATTGATACTCCGGAGGAAGAGATCACTTGGGAGCAATTCCAAGCCAGATTTGAAGCCAAGTTCATTTCTATAGCTCAGAAGTCTGTTCTGTTCAAGAAATTTGTGGAGCTCAAGCAAGGTGGAAGACCAGCTCTTGAGTATGTTTCTGAGTTCGAAGCTTTGTCCAAGTACGCCCGGTCATATATTGAATCTGCATACCAGAAGAATGAGAAGTTTGTGACAGGCTTGGACAGTTATCTTGGGAGGCAGTTGGTGGATCATTTGGACGATTCATTTGAGAAGCTCGTGGAGAAAGCTCTCAGGCATGAGAGTCTGTTTCCTAAGGAAGGATCTATTGTTGCTGTGACCAGGGGGAGTCTAAACCACAGCAGGGTGGAAACAAGAAGAGGAAGCAGCAGCAGCAGAAGGGTAAGGATGGCCAGAAGAAGCCGAAGGGCGAAGTGACTTGCTACAATTGTCAGCAGAAGGGCCATTTCTCTAAGGATTGTAAGAATCCGAAGGTGCCGATGAAGTGTCACTGTTACCCCGCCTTTTGGTCAAGGTCGGGCTATCAATAGATTGGCTAAAAATGGATGGAAATCATGGATTGGAGATCGATTGGGAATATGGATACGGACTTCTCGTGTGGGATCGATACGAAATATTTATGGATACAGAACTAGGCTCTTAGCTAATTCAATACGTGATGTGGCATTCGGTACATCAACACGTATGGATATATCTGGTTGTGTTAATATACATCAAACTTGGATACTGGGATTTGGATACGATGAGACAAGTTATGGATGCATTGTTATTGGCAAACGCGTGTACATAATTTCAGTGCATGTGGGTTGACGTTGAGGCTACCTGGACACGTTATTGTATATGCGATATATGCATTTGCATATGTATAGAGGCGCGAGCAGTGGGTAGGTTAATGTAGAGGCAGTGAGTACAAAACGTTAACATATGTACGGATGTGTATACTTAAGTGGATGTGTATATATATGTTGCGATGAAGCACATCAGCACTTTTTGGAGTAGCCATATATCGAAGCGGAACTTCACTGTTTGAATGGGGAGCATTGTGATGACGTGGTGGAACTATAGATTCATGGAGGTGAAACATTACTTATTAGTGGGAAGCGGAAGTTAGTAGAGGCAAGGATACGTTAAATACAACATTCTGGAGGTGGAAGTTATATATGAGGAGGCGGAGGCGCTAGTTTCTGGATGCAATGTATAAGGCGGCTACAAAATGAGAGATATGGACCAAGCTATGGTGACGTGTCAGCGCGAGAATTAAAGTAGGAGCAATTGTAGGCAGCACGTAATGAATCAAAGGCAGATCCTATTCTGGTGCAAGCTTAGGCCTCCAACCACAACCATAAATACCAGGGTACTTGTACAAGGAAAAGGATCTCTTCACTATTTTTCCTGCTGAACGATTGTAATTGTAAACACCGATTGCAATAAAATCAAAGTGGACGTAGGCATTGATATTAGCCGAACCACTATAAAATCTCGTGTCTCCCCCTTATTTCTTTCTCGTTTTAATTTGTTTTTCTTCATTTGTATTCTCTACGTATTCTGTGATCTGTGAATTGAAATTGGAATTGCGTGCAAACGCTGGTGCTTTCACAGCTTAGGAGATTAACTGCTGATTTCGGCATTAATCTCAGATTCGGGGTTGGTGCCCATTTTTGGCGCTAACACTTTGGTGCTTTCACTGAGAAGGATTAGAGATCCCGCTACCTTAGATTTGATTTCGAATCGGGTACGGTGGTTATACCAGATTTGGAGCTTGGATTTGAAAGAGCTAAGGATCAGATTGCCATTGAAATGGAGCGTTGAAGCATGGATATAATTCATACCAGACTCCGAAGTCTTGGAAATAAAATTCACACGTGAAGGTGCATATGCATGGCCAATATGCTGCATGTAAAAAAAAAATATGCATAAGACCGAGGCGAAATGAGCTGCTGGACATGGGATCAAGGGCGGATTGCAAAATATAATACTTGATGTTGCTTACTGATGGATGCGTGGGAGGTTCTGTTCATTCTAGTATGGACATGATCAGTGACGTGGAGACAAAAATTAAGGTACAGAAGCTGGAAAGCAAAGTGGATTCAAAACATATGATATGTGTTTTGGTGAATGGACGGCAGACATGCTCAAACATTTCAATATACGTGGACATGAACACATAAATGAAGTATGGATGCAATATTTGATGAGTGCAAGGATATACGTAAGCTTGAACATAAGGATTGGCTGGAAACAAAGTATGGAATGGAGTGCCAGTTACATCTCCTGACACGCATCGCTGGATACACAGAGTTGTTGGAAACCAGACGGAGATCCAGGAGCTCAACTAGCAACCAGATGGAGCAATCAGCAAGGGGCAACTACTAATCAGCAAACGACAGTCAATCTGGATGGATCCGGACTCGGGGGCATGCTGCTGGGCAATGATGCTACGCAACGTGGAGTTGACAGGAAGGCAGGATCCGTCACCGTCTATTCCGAATGGTGATGACGTAGGACTCAAAAATAATAGACAGTTGGCCATCGGCTGTTCAGGGAAGTATGGAATAAGTAACAAACTATGGACGCACGACTAAGTCACTTTTCCACGCACGGGGACGGAGATGGCCCCTAATCGTGCTCTAAGTCGATGACAAATTGTGACGCCCCAGTTTGTGAAATCTGTTTGGCTTTACTACCTTTGCTTTCCCCGTATTGATTTGGCGTTTGCTTTTTATGGATTTTATTTTGGATTTGGTCTTAGATTTTCATGTGTGTCTAGTTTCCCCGATCGGGCTTGGCTTTGATTTTTGCTTTGGATTTCGGTTTGGATATTTGTTTCTTGGTTTGGATTTATATTTTAGATTTTGATTTTGGCTTGTCTCTCGATATGGATTTATGGTTTCTTGGCTTGATTGAATTATGGATTTGGATTTTTGTTTGGATTCATGCTATGGTTTTATGATTTGGATTGGATTTCTGTTTGATTTATGGCTATTCATCGTCGAGTATGGACTATGCTCGGCAAGGGTCCGGAGAGACCAGGATTTCAGCCTAGGACTTACGCACCCCTTTATTCATCGTTCGAGTATGGATTGTACTCAACGACGGGTCCGGAGAGACCCATTTTCGGCCTAGGATTTAGGCCCCATTCATCGTCGAGTATGGACTATGCTCGGCAAGGGTCCGGAGAGACCAGAATTTCAGCCTAGGATTTAGGCATTCTCTTTATTCATCGTTCGAGTATGGATTATGCTCAACGACGGGACTGGAGAGACCCGCATTCGGCCTAGGACTTAGGCCCCATGTTATTTGTTAATTCTTATTTCAGGTTATTGGATATGGATTATACTCAGCTAAGGTCCGGAGAGACCGAGATTCGGCTTAGGAAATAAGCTGCAACATTACTTGGCGTTCAGGGACACTGAACCAGGATTATCATTGGTCTATGACTTAGACCAGGGCATTGCTTAAAACAGGTTATTGATTTGGATATTGGCTATGGATATCGACCTGGAGTGGTCTTGGCATTGGCTATGGCATTTGAAAAATCAATTCTGATTATGGATTTGGCATTCTGGCTATCGATGGATTATGGACATTGGATATTGGATTTACTGCTATTCAAAACACGCCTTCCAACAGCAAGGCATGTTTTGGGGGGCAAAATGTTACCCCGCCTTTTGGTCAAGGTCGGGCTATCAATAGATTGGCTAAAAATGGATGGAAATCATGGATTGGAGATCGATTGGGAATATGGATACGGACTTCTCGTGTGGGATCGATACGGAATATTTATGGATACGGAACTAGGCTCTTAGCTAATTCAATACGTGATGTGGCATTCGGTACATCAACACGTATGGATATATCTGGTTGTGTTAATATACATCAAACTTGGATACTGGGATTTGGATACGATGAGACAAGTTATGGATGCATTGTTATTGGCAAACGCGTGTACATAATTTCAGTGCATGTGGGTTGACGTTGAGGCTACCTGGACACGTTATTGTATATGCGATATATGCATTTGCATATGTATAGAGGCGCGAGCAGTGGGTAGGTTAATGTAGAGGCAGTGAGTACAAAACGTTAACATATGTACGGATGTGTATACTTAAGTGGATGCGTATATATATGTTGCGATGAAGCACGTCAGCACTTTTTGGAGTAGCCATATATCGAAGCGGAACTTCACTGTTTGAATGGGGAGCATTGTGATGACGTGGCGGAACTATAGATTCATGGAGGCGAAACATTACTTATTAGTGGGAAGCGGAAGTTAGTAGAGGCAAGGATACGTTAAATAAAACATTCTGGAGGTGGAAGTTATATATGAGGAGGCGGAGGCGCTAGTTTCTGGATGCAATGTATAAGGCGGCTACAAAATGAGAGATATGGACCAAGCTATGGTGACGTGTCAGCGCGAGAATTAAAGTAGGAGCAATTGTAGGCAGCACGTAATGAATCAAAGGCAGATCCTATTCTGGTGCAAGCCTAGGCCTCCAACCACAACCATAAATACCAGGTTGCTTGTACAAGGAAAAGGATCTCTTCACTATTTTTCCTGCTGAACGATTGTAATTGTAAACACCGATTGCAATAAAATCAAAGTGGACGTAGGCATTGATATTAGCCGAACCACTATAAAATCTCGTGTCTCCCCCTTATTTCTTTCTCGTTTTAATTTGTTTTTCTTCATTTGTATTCTCTATGTATTCTGTGATCTGTGAATTGAAATTGGAATTGCGTGCAAACGCTGGTGCTTTCACAGCTTAGGAGATTAACTGCTGATTTCGGCATTAATCTCGGATTCGGGGTTGGTGCCCATTTTTGGCGCTAACAGTCACAACTGTGACAAGCCGGGGCATATCAGGAAGAATTGTCCAGAACCGCGAAGGGACAAGCAGATTGTGCAGGCTTATGCTTTGGGAGCTGTTCCATCATCTTGGAAAGCTTCTACCGCTGAAGAGAAAGGAAAGAGTGTGGTGGTTCAAGGTACTCTTTTCCTATGTGGTGTTCCAGTTAGAGTTCTATTTGATACTGGGGCGTTGCATTCGTTTGTTTGTAGTGAACTTGTAGGCCGGTTAGGTTTGGAACCAAATATTGTTGATAGGCCATTGGTTATGACTAATCCAGTCGGGGGTTCGTCTTGTTTGTGTATGATATGCCGTGGTCTGGTTGTATCGAGTCATGGTTGCTCTTTTGTTTGTGATTGTTTTGTTCTGAACTTTGCGGGGTTCGGAATTATTTTGGGTATGGACTGGCTTAGGAAGTATGCGGCAAAGGTTGATTGCGAAAGGTTGGAGGTGACAGTTGAGAATGTGGAGGGGCGAAAGATTGTGATACGATGTAAGCATGAAGAAGGCGTCTTCATGAGCTTCATGTATTCGCTAGTTGTTCCACGGGATGAACTGTCATCGGTGCCAATCGCTAATGGATTTGAGGATGTCTTTGACGAGGTCAAAGGGTTACCGCCGCATAGAGAGATCGAGTTTCGTATAGATCTAGTTGAAGGAGCCAGACCTGTTGTGATGCCTCTTAGGCGGATGGCGCCTAGGGAACAGCAGGAGTTGAGGGTGCAGGTTGATGATCTTTTGCGGAAAGGATTCATTCGGCATAGTGTGTCCGAATGGGGGTGCACCAGTTGTGTTTGCAACCAAAGCGGATGGGTCGTTGAGGTTGTGTATGGATTATCGTGAGCTGAATAAAGTGACTAAGAAGAACAAGTATCCATTGCCGAGAATAGATGACTTGTTTGATCAGCTTCACGAAGCTAAGGTGTTTTCTCAGATGGATTTGGCAACGGGATTTCACCAGTTGAGAGTGGCTAAGGATAGTGTGCCGAAGACTGCTTTTAGGACACCATCCGGTTTCTTTGAGTGGCTGGTAATGCCGTTTGGATTGACTAACGCGCCAGCATATTTTGTGGATCTTATGAATAGAGTGTTCAGAGATCAGTTGAACAAGTTCGTGCTTGTGTTCGTGGATGATATTCTGATTTATTCTAGAACTGAGGAAGAGCACAAGACGCACTTGCGTATTGTTTTGGAAATATTGCGTAAACATCAACTGAAGGCTAAGTTTTCAAAGTGTCACTTCTGGAAGAGTGAAGCGAGGTTCTTAGGCCATGTGATCTCTGGAAATGGAATAGCGGTTGATCCCGCTAAGGTGGCAGCAATCCAGGATTGGGTTAGACCTAAGAATGCATCTGATGTGAGAAGTTTTCTTGGATTAGCAGGATATTATCGACGGTTTATCAAAGACTTCTCCAAGGTAGCTGCACCATTGACAGGATTGACGAAAAAGAACCAAGTGTTCAGATGGGATGATAAGTGTGAGCAAGCTTTCAGAATCCTGAAAGAAAGATTGACGAGTGCTCCTTTTTTGACTATTCCAAGTGGGAATGATGAGATGATGGTTTACACCGACGCATGTGGTACTGGACTTGGAGCAGTGCTGATGCAAAAGGATAAAGTTGTTTCGTATGCAAGTCAACAACTGAAGCCGCATGAGAGGAATTACCCGACTCATGATTTGGAGTTAGCGGCGATTGTTTTTGCTCTGAAGATGTGGAGACATTATCTATTAGGAGTTCGATTCGAGTTGTTTACAGATCATAAGTCGTTGAAGTATCTTTTCTCCCAAAAGGATTTGAATCTTCGGCAGCAACGATGGCTAGAGTTTTTGGCATCATATGATTTTGGTATAGCCTATACTCCAGGAAAGGGTAACGCAGTGGCAGATGCGTTAAGTCGAAGACATGCAGGATTGGGAGCCATGCTTTCAGAATGGAAGAATCTCGAGTATTTAGCTAGATTTGACTTCAAGCCTAGATGTGAATTGGAACCTGAGATGTTGGCAAACTTATCGATAAGACCTACTCTTGTGGAAAGGATTGGTGAGAGCCAAAAGCGAGACGATAAGCTTGTCAAGATTATCCGTGATTTGGAATCTGGATTGGACCCAGAAAAGGATAAAGGATTCGAGGTCGATAAAGAAGGTTGGCTTCGGAAGCAAGGACGACTAGTTGTTCCCGATATAGATGAATTGTGGAGTGAAGTTATAAGGGAAAGTCATCACTCGAAGTTGACAATTCATCCAGGTGGAAATAAGATGTATCGGGATATGAAGAGAACCTACTACTGGGAAGGTATGAAGAAGGATGTTGGAAATTTTATTTCCAAGTGCATGAACTGCCAGTTGGTGAAAGCTGAGCAGAAGAAGCCCAGTGGATTGCTTCAACCATTAGAAGTTCCTACATGGAAGTGGGAGCAAATATCGATGGATTTTATTGATGGTCTACCTAGAACAAGAACGGGAAATGAAGGGATTTGGGTCATCGTAGATCGTCTGACTAAGAGTGCAAGATTCATTCCTGTTCGATCGACTAGGACTGCATCAAAGTTGGCTGAGTTGTATGTTAAGTGGATAGTTCGATTCCATGGTATTCCGAAGAGTATAGTGAGCGATCGAGATCCATTGTTCACTAGTGGATTTTGGAAGAGCTTTCAGGAAGTTTTGGGAACCGAGTTGTGTTTGAGTACAGCTTATCATCCTCAAACAGATGGTCAGACCGAGAGAGTCAACCGAGTTTTGGAAGATCTCCTCAGAGCTTGTGTTTTGGATTTCAGAGGATCATGGGAAGATCACCTTCATTTGGTGGAATTTTCGTATAACAACAGTTACCAGTCAAGCATTGGTATGGCACCGTATAAGGCATTGTATGGGAGACCATGTAACTCTCCGACATGTTGGTTAGAGACAGGAGAGAAGTTGATACTTGGGCCAGAGATGATTCGACAGACTTCAGATTGTATAGAGATCATTCGGCAACGAATGAAGGCAGCCCAAGATCGTCAGAAAAGTTATGCCGATAAGCGTCGTAAGGATTTGAAATTCGACGTAGGTGATATGGTTTTTGTGAAGATTTCTCCATTAAAGAATGTTATTCGATTCGGGAAGAAAGGAAAATTGACTCCGAGATTTGTTGGACCATTCCCGATTATCGAGCGAATTGGAAAGCTCGCCTACAGATTGGAATTACCAGAGAAGATGTCGGGTGTACACAATGTTTTTCACGTATCGTATCTACGGAAGTATGTGCACGATTCAAATACAGTGGTTTCTGCTGATAGCTGTGAAGATTTTGAAGTTGATCCAGTCAATAAGAGACCTCGTAAGCCGCTTCGTGTTGTGGAAACCGACACGAAACAGCTTAGGAGGAAGATAGTTAAGTTGCTCAAGATACAATGGAGTGATGATGATAACGACTGTACGTGGGAGGTGGAAGAGAGGATGAAGGCAGCTCATCCTGAACTCTTCAAGGTATGGCCCTAAGGTGTCGTGTCATCTCACGATATTGTAACTTGTTCTAGTTTTAGAATTCTGCATGCTAAGCTAGAATTGGATGCATGGTTTGTTGATTGCTATGGATGGTAGGCGTGCAGAATAGTCTTTGATTGCTCTGTTTGTTTGGAATTTCGGGGGCGAAATTCCTAAGGGGGAGAGAATGTAACGACCCGTATTTTTACGGATCGAAAAATTGTAAAACAGTTGCTAGTTGGTCGCATTGATGATAAGTCGTTTAGAGACTAAGTCTTAGGTCGTAGGAAGGTTTGGAGCGACCTAGGCATTGGGATAAGTCGGGGGAAAATTAGGTCGTATGGGGTGGCTTAGGTCGAGTGAACGACTTAAGGAAATGACCGACTTAGTAGTTAGCGTATTGGTTTAGGTCGTATGGTGGTTTGGGACGACCTATAGGACTTGACCGACCTAAGAGTTGCGGCATAAGTAAACTGGGGCGAGTTAGCGACCTAAGGAAGTTAGGTCGGCGACGACCTAAGGAAGCTGGGGTAGCAGTAAGCGACCTAAGTAGGTTAAGTCGTAGAAGACTTAGGAGTTAGGTCGTAAGGGGTTAAGTCGTGTCCCAGTTAGATAATGTGTATAGTTAGGTCGTTAGACGACCTAAGGGGTTAGGTCGTAGCCTGGCTAAGTTAGTAGGTCGCATGAGTGTTAGGTCGCGCGCATTCGTTTGTTAGGTCGTAAGTCGTAGGACCACTAAGTCGTAAGTCGTGACATAGTTAGGCCATGAATGCGCATTGTTTTAGGTCGCGTGAAGGGTTAAGGAGTTAGGTCGCTGAGTCGTGAGCGACTTAGGAGTTAGGTCGGCATGTGTTAAGTCGCGTGAGGACTTATGTTGTTAAGTCGCTAGGTCGTGCGCTGATGCGCTAAGTCTTAGGTCGAAGAGGCACACGCGTTAGGTCGTGATCTGGGTTAGGTCGGCTGGCTTTAGTTAGGTCGAAGATTTTAGATCGTGGGGTTTAGGTCGTAAGTCGTGGATGACCAAACTCCGAGTGGACGACCTAAGGAGGATTTCAGCTATAAATAGGAGGGCTTTGCTTCATTTTTGGGATCCGGATTTCGAAGCGACGAAGTGCTGCCATTTTGAGAGCTCGACTTCTACACTTCTTCACTTCTTTTCTCCACTTTAATCTTGTGCTTCCATCCATCCAAGTTGAAGATCAAATTGAAGATTCTAGAGCTTAGATTGAAGATCTACATCCATTGAAGTGAGATTTCATCGTTCGAAGCGGATTGGTGATAGATCAAGTTAGATCCTTCGCTGTCCAGATCTGAAGTGTGTTGCTTTTGAGTTGTTTAGGTGGTTTGGTGAGTGGTGATTATCTCTCACACGGATCCAAAGGAGTATATCGGATCGTTGGCTTGATTTGGTGTTAAAGTAGAGATTTCCATGCATTTTCCTAATCATATGTGTAGATCCATATAGATCCATTGCTCATGATGATTTGACATCCATTTTACTACATGTTAACATATGCAAGTTCATTCATCAAGATTATAGAGACATTGCTCATGTTCTCATGCTTGTTAGACTTTCGACTCTTTAATTACGAAATTGCCATTATTGTTATAATTGTCTATTTAGATCATATTTGAATGCTTGATTACTTGGATTAATGTTTGACTTGATTGATTGCTATGAATTAGATGATTAATGATTTGATTTAGACTGAAGATGATTCAAAGCTAAGGGAAAGGATCTTGAATTGGAGAAGCTGCTCGTGGCATATGTAGCGGATGATGAAGCTCTTATGCATAGATTTGATGATGATGATGTTGAGATGAAGCTTTGCGAGGATGTGATGAAGCGAGGCATAATATGAGATAGTCTTGGTCTAATCCAAATGGGATCATTCCAGCATGTTGACAACTCGGTGATATGGTTCGAGTTGAGGATAATGGTTGGCTCGAGAGGCGCTTGAGCTAGTATGAAAATAGTGGTCGAGGAGGATGACTAGAAGGCTGAGATCTCATTGTTGTTGAAGGTTCTAGCATGCTCAAAGCAAGAGTACGTTGGGCAGATTCGATAGTCCCTGAAGGCTAATGATTGATAGTCAAGTACTCTGGGCAGATTCGATAGTCCTAGGCACGGGTCACGATGACGTGCAGGAGTTATGTTTAGAACCGGGGTTTCCATTAGCCCTTGACGGACGGCTGAAAGAATGTGCCGGTCATTCAATTAACGGCGATATCGAGGCAATGATAACAGTGATAGCCAGAGTCATGGATGTTTGGTTGTATCGTCATTCGGTCTCAAGAGCGGTATTTTCTGGTTGCTTATCTGATCTTGGTTTAGGCCTTGGGGGTTTGTACTTGGAAAACATCGCCCTTGACTCGAGTGATAATTGCTTTATTTTAAATTGTGTGCTCTGCTATGTTTGCTTCTGCTTAGTGTGTGTTTGGGGGCTATCACTGTAGAAAGAGGTGGAGTGGGAGGGTTGTATTCCTATTCCTTTTCCTTTATGCTCTTTTGGTATGTTGTTAGTTAATTTACTGCTCACTAAGACTGTTGTCTGACTCAAGGCTTTATGTTTTAACTCTTATTGCCTTGGGCTATTCGTCCATTTTGGGACGGGCAGACTAGGTAGCAGGTGACAGGTGCTGTTCTTGCTTTCCACAGTGTTGATATCGAAGACGAACTGGAGGGTTGCATATTATCTTCTTATTATATGTACTGGGTGTTCCGCTATTTGTATTTTCTCTGAGTGTTATGTAGTGAGGCTTGTTGTATTGACTATTCAGATGTTGTATTCAACTATTATGAAGTTTTATTGATGAGATTCTATTCTGTGAAGCTTCACTATATGTATGTTCTATTGTATTTTGTCCATGCGCTGTGAGTAATACGATAGATTCTGTTGTTTTTTTTAATTTACCCTGGCAATCGTCCATGGCTGCCTGGCACACTTTACAGCGCTTTTTCTCTAGGTTCAGTGCAGGGGTTATGGGCGGTCGTCACAGCATCGATCTTTGCTTGGGCATTGATTACAGACTCTGGTCACTCTTGGGATTATTGCCTATGGGCATCTTTTTATAGCTCTGGCTACACCGATGATATGAGGCGATTTTATTTATTCCACACTTTGGTGTTGATTTCTCTTTGGAGATTTTTATTGTTTATTGATGATTAGGGATCATCATTATATTCATGTGGTTCATAATATACTTCTCTTTGGATAAGTACTGTTTTATTTATGTACCGCATTATTATATATCTCAGTTATTACTGATTGTTTAGCTAGCCTGACCCAAGTGTTTTCGCTCAGGTCAGACCGAGTTGTTTCAGGTTAGGTCTCTGGACTTAGTTTCTGTGCTTCCGCTTGGACATTATCTGCTATGCTGATAGATAGCGCTTTTATTTATCCACTATTCCGCTACTCTGTTATTATTCAGACTTTGATATGTACATATTTTGACCCACATGTGTGGGCAGTGGCTTTGTACCCACTTATAGTATTTGGATCTGTATTGACGATGTATTGTTCTGGGATTTTATATTTGTTATGTGATTCTGTTCTGTGATGTTTTATCATTTATTATTATGCTTTGTCTTGATAGATCTTTAGCCATTTGTAATTTCGTTATAAGTATTTACCGAATATGTCGAACCACTTGAAAAAATATATATAGATACCATCCTTTCGACGTATTCAGTAGATAGTTATAGCTTGATTACAAATGGTCGCTTCCACTATACTCTATTCTCCGCTTTAATAGACAGTATTACTCCCGTAATACTCTTTATTCCAGTGAGTCTCAGAGTGGGGCGTTACACTACTCCATATCATCCACAGACTAACGGTCAAGTCGAGATTTCCAATAGACAAATCAAACAAATTCTTGAAAAGACAGTTAACTCCAACAGAAAAGATTGGTCATCTAAATTGATAGATGCCCTTTGGGCATTTCGCACAGCTTATAAAACCAATCTAGGAATGTCACCATACCGATTAGTCTTTGGAAAAGCATGCCATTTACCCGTTGAGCTCGAGCACCGCGCACTTTGGGCAATCAAATACCTTAATTTTGACATAGAAAAAGCCGGATCACATCGTAAATTACAATTGTCAGAATTAGAAGAACTAAGAAATGAAGCGTATGAAAATACAAAGATTTATAAAGAGAAAACTAAATTTTATCTGGATAAATCCATACTTCGTAAGACATTCGAAGTAGGTCAGAAAGTTCTCTTATATAATTCCAGACTTCATTTATTTCCGGGAAAATTGAGATCTCGGTGGACAGGTCCATATATTGTGAAAATAGTGTACCCTTATGGTGCAGTTGAAATTGAAAATCCAAGGGACGGTTCCATTTCAAAGGTCAATGGACAATGCTTGAAGCCATTTCTTGAGTTCGAACAACACGAGGACGACGAGTTCGTGGATCTCCATGAATCTAGCTATTCGGCATGAGCCACTCACTATCTTGTACATATCAGGTTGTATATTTTTTTTTATTTTTTCTGTTTTGCATTTGCATTCCATTTGACAGTTGGGACACTATCTCATTCCAGTGTGGGGGGACGCATATCTCATTCTGTTTTCTCATATTTCACTGTGTGGCATGACGCATATCTCATTCTGTTTGTTCATATTTCACTGTGTGGCATCATTTAAAAAAAAAAGCATCTCATTATTTGTTTTCAAATTTTGTTTTCAATTTTGTTTTCAAAATTTGTTTTCAATTTTGTTTTCAATTTTTTCAAGCTTCATCTCATTTTCCATTATTCTCAGGACTTTGATTTATTTTTAACTAGTCAAGACAAAGTAAGTAAACAGTTAAAGTCAATTGATGACATTTTTTGTGAATCACTAATTTCAAATGTAAAATATAATGAAAAGTTGAATTACAAGCGATAATAGTGAGGTTAGTATATAGGGGGATTCGTAGGTGATGGTTATGAACTCCTTTCTAAATTGTAGTCTTTGTTTAAAAAAGCAGTAGATTTAAAGTACATGCGTTAACATTTCAAATCATTGAAGTTAAGTAGTGTTAAGTTGATTTGCATAACTCTCTTCAGTTCATTTTATTAAAAAAATGGTTTAAGAAACACCTAGAGTCAATAGGTGTACACATTTATGAAAGTGTGTACACTCGTCACGCTCTGTACTCTTCTCACGTAAGCCAGCAAGGCAGTGCATGGATAGTATATCTGGCCTCAGCATTCTGAGTTAGGTGTATAAAGAAGTTAAATAAATAAAAACCTAAGGATTACCGACCTTTTCTGACATAGTCAGCGTCGGTTTGCACAATCCGCCAAGCTCTGTCCCATCTCTCACGTAAGCCCGTGAGGCAGTGCATGGGTGGTATACCTTGGTCCAAAAGTTAGGTGTATATATATAAAAAAAATTAATAAAGAGAGACTAAGCTATTGAAACCCAAACACTTATTGACTTTATTGATTTAGCTTGTTATACAAATGGAAATGAAAAATACCATTTTGAAAAACTGTGATTAACAATAAACAATTTATTTCATGGCTGCACTATGTTATCGACCGAAACAACTGGCCAAACTAGAATCTAATGTATGAAAATTTGAGTTATATTGAAATTTGTGATTAGTGAGGAACCAAAAAAATTTCTAGAAGTTGACTCAAACCGATATACATTATTTTGTTGTTATGAAGTAAATCGAGTCTCCATTTTTTTAAAATTTTGCATTCATGTAGTACATTAGAATCATCACATACCGCATTTGGATTTTGTGGGTAGTATCCGCTGAAAACCCTCACGAGACACCACCCGTCCTACTAGGGACACCTAGAGGTTTAACGGCTTGTTATACGCTCAATGCAATCGTGTTTCCTACGAAAAAGGATTTAGTTAGTTTTTATTTTCTTGCTTATTCGAGGACGAAATAAAGTTCTAGTGTGGGAGTATTTGATGAACGTATTTTTCTGCATTTTAAACCGTTTGTTTCATATATTTTTATTTTAATAAAGCGGTATTATACGGGTATTTTATTGTGGTTTTGCAGATTATAGATTCCTAAGTGCAACGTTGAAATTAATCGGTTGTGCCATCCATTGGTTCAAATGACACGCAGAAAAGAGTGCAACAATTTTGAGCACCAAATAAATCAAAGCAATGTCACACTTCAATTTATGCATAATGAGTCAGTTCACGTTTTCACTTCAGCATATGAGTGCAAGCAATGTGGGAGACAAATCATTTATATCTCAAATTATTCCCATTTCCAATTCAATAAAGCAAGTCACGTATTCAACTCAAAGCACGGACCAAATATAATTAATTCAAGCAAATGTGGACTAACCAATGTTCAACATATATTTTCTTCAATCGATGACGTGGCAAGGCATGCACATGCTTTGATTTAGTAAATATTGGCTGCATTTTCTCATCTTTGAACCATTCAAACAAGGCTACGTGTTCAAGTATTGCAATGGACCAGTTCTTCCATAAGGTCCCCTATGAAAGTGGCAAGTATAATTCATTCAGGAGCCTATATATACCGGAGGGATACAGCACTTTAGGAATCATCTCTTACCCCATCACTTTTCTCCTAGTTTATTTTTGTTTTCAGCAATGTTTTTATGTTCAGACCGAGTGGATAGAACTGTTAATTAGTTTTAGCAGTTTATTTATTTGTGTTCTTATTTCTTTCCGATACTCATTTAAGTTAGTTAATAAATTTAGTTCTTCTCTATTTCAGTTGTTTACTCTGTCATTTACTTTTCCGCAATTCTAATTTCTGATCTGATTTTTACAATTTTATATTTTGGTTGCAATTTCGATTAGATTCGGAATCGATTCGGAGTATATTATTGTTTTTATTTTCTGTTCAAATTCACCGTTGAATTGGTTTAACACGCCTAAGATTTAAGTATGGATTTCAATTGTTTTAAAATACAATTCCTTGCGTTCGACCTGCATACTACACACCTGTGCGCTTGCAGAATTTATTAAAATTTTGTGCTTTTCTAATCAATAGAATAGTCGCAACAGCCGTGAGTTTTATTTTCTTTCTCACGTGAAATCACTTCTCATTCATCACAATTTTCGGCCACAAAACATTTCTGAAGTTTGGTAATTGCTTCCTTATTTTATTTTTATTTTTTCTACTTTTCTTCCTTGAATTTGCCTTGTTTTTCACTTGAATTGGCCTTGATCTTCACCTATGTTGCTCGGCCCATAGCCTCACCATCACCAACATCGACCACCATCCCTTCCTCCCCACTAAATCCATGGCCAAACCATCATTCTCCACTGACCTGAAAGTGCCATGGCCTCCCCTTGAGCAAAACTCCACAAAAACATTGAAAACTCTACAATTATTGCCTACTCGAGCCATGTATGCAACCTTCCCTTCATTTTACACCACCACCACCACCATAGGCCACCACCACCACCGTTTCCAGACCTCCCCACACCACTCCAACCTCTGTCCAGACCTGAGCTTGACTGGCCAAGCCTATAAACCCATGACCGAGCTCTTTTGGTTGCCAAAAACCATGTTTTAGCCTAAACCCCTTCACATCCCTATGTTGTAACTTCCTCCATCATGTTCTACCTTGTAGCCTTACCTTTTCCAGACCCATCCTGATCCAAACCTAGTACAAACCTGACCTAATTGATCCCCTAGGCCATGCCAAAAAGTAGAGAAAGCAAGGCAAAAAGTTTCGTATTCAAACTGCTTTTTGTTTCAAAGTTATTCAAATTCAATCATATTGATTTTTAACTATTATTTTGGTTTTGTTTTGGGTTGTAACACAAGATCTATAACTTGGATCTCGCTCTCCAATCAAGTTCATAGCTTTGTCATTGTGTTCTGGTTTGTGTTGTGTCATTTGAACTTGCATCTCCAGCAAAAGCAGTGAGTAAATCTCACACGACATTTTATACTTATACAAATGTGAAGCGGCAACAACTGAATGTATAGAATATTATGATATGTTATAACTTCCTGTGATGATTTATTTATATGATATTAAACCTGTTTAATTACATGTCATATCATCTGTTACTTTTATATATTGTATACTGTTCATTTTATATCTGTTTATCACACTGCAAGTTCCATGTAGAATAGAATCACTATGGGTTGAAATGATACAGACCCGAACGGAATTTAGAATAGGGAAAAATCGTTATGGGCTGAAATGATAGGCCTGAACGGATTTTATTTAATTTAATTTGACTTGGGATTGCGGGTTTGAAATGATAGAACCCAGATTTTTGCTTTTTAAACTGTGGATTGAAATGATACATATCCGTATCACTTGACCTAGGTTAGAAAACTATATACAGGCCCGTGGTTATTTTTATAAAGTATTTTGAACATTTTAAATAAATTTTAAAAAGTATAAAAATTATGAAAATTTGATTTAAATTGAATTCTTATAAGTTTAAATAGTGAAATTAGGAATTTTCTATAAGTTAAAAATGTTGAAAATGAATAGAAATGGAATTTGTGAAAATATAACTTAAGTTAGAAAATTTTGGAATTTTGGTTAAAATGAGAAAATAAGTTACATAAATAAACATGGAAATTTGAAATTTATTGGAGAATGGAAATAAAATTTAAGTGTTAAGTTTATTTATTAAAAATGTGAAGAAAAGAAATTTACACTTGAATTTGTTAAATAATTCATTGAAATTTGATTTAACTATAACAGATTTATTTAATAAAAATCATGTGTTAAATGATATATCATATAAACATTTTTAAATGTTAAAACATGATTTTTATAATATTAAAAGGGTTTAAAAATGAATTTTATTATTGGTTGGAAATACACTAAAATCTGAAAAACACTTTTAATAGCATTCAGAAATGCTATGATTTTAGAATTGAACTAAAACTTAGTAAAAAGAGGCTATTACAGCATTTCTGAAATGCCGTAGTTGCTGTAGTAAATGTAAAGGCTAAAGAACTTAATAAAGGGCTATTACAGCAGTTCTGTAAACTGCTGTAGCTGCCTGTTGTCTTTGCTGAAATTAAGTAAAACCCTTGTTTTTGAACCTGAGCTATTACAGCATTTCTGGAAATGCTGTCTTTGCTGCTTTAAAGTAAATTTCAACAAAAATGAGATATAACAGCAGTTTTAAAGTGCTGTCTTTCCTGAAATAAAATGTTTTCAAATATAACTTATAATAACTTTTTTCTAAATGCGGTGAAAGGCTGAAATTTTCAATGTTTATGGATTTTGACCTAGTAAATGAACTCAGAATGATTTGAAACTTTGGAAATTGAATACTTGACTTGAAAGAACAATAATTTCACTTTTAAATGGTTTAAATGGAAAACTATTTAAAGGGTGATTTGATAAGATAACAAATGAATGATATTTTGGAATTTTAAAGGGTATTAAATTTGATAATTGAATTTGAATTCAACTAATGATTTGAAAGGAAGTTTTGAAAGGATATGATATTGAAATATATTGAAATGGTTTGTAAATGATTTAATCTTTATTTTGATAAAGATTTGGATTTGAAATGATATTAAATTTGAAATATAAAATATTATTTTGAAATACTATAACCACGGGTATACTTCTCTGTATGTCATTTGATTTCCTGATGATGGTTGTGATGCACATTAACACTGTTAGTTGCATGGTTTATTTCGACATGGACATTTCTGTGATATTGATATTATTGTTTAATTGATGGTTTTATGGATCCTTAAAGGATGGGTGATCCCAAGCATCCTCTAAGTTATTATGCATTGCTATTACAGTTCACTTGAGTTGGTTTACATTGTATAAGTATATATGTCCTGACTCGAGTGTTTTGTGTTTTACTTTACGCTCGGGTCAGCCTGAGAATCACAGCTTTGGATTCATCTTCTGGAGCTAGATTTGCTGGAGCTTATCTGTCCATCTGTTATTTCTTATCTTCTAATCCAGTTATTTACTATTCGGTATTGCTTCTGTATCAGTGATTTATGTATCCTAACTTCTATTGTATCTATTTTGATTATGAGATTTTGTATATGTTTTGAGAGTTTGTATATAGTAGCTTCATGAACTACTATGGTATATTATTTACGCTGCGAGTTATTCTGATATTCTGCGTCTATGATTTTGTATTTGATTTTATTTGCTCCAAATTTTATTGCGATCTGTTATTTTGAATTATTCAAGTCAGACATGTGTGGATTATTGTCGATTTGAATGGTCCAAAATAGTGGGTCGTTACAAGATTAGAAAATTTGCACTTGAATTCATACCCTTCTCTCTCTGATTTCATCCTATCCCTCAAAGAGTTCAAAGATATATTACTATTGGAGGTCTTAGGATCATTGTACCAAATCTGCAAGAATTTGTATTGAAGATACAACTACTTGCCATACTATACCGTTGATTGTAAAGTGAAGAAGTGTTCTTGGGGTATGTGAAATGAAGTGGGCGATCTTGTAGCCCGGTAAATCAAGAGGGTGCATCTTGTAGCCTGTAAAATCAAGATTGTAAAAGTATTCTTGCCATCCGTAGAAAGCAAGTGGTGATAGTGAAATTCTGCACGGTATAGTGCAGGACTGGATGTTGGATTGAATATCTAAACCAGTATAAATATTCCTAGTGTTATTTATTTTACTGCATCTTACTTTACTACTTACTTATCCTGTGATTATTTGTTTATGTTTGCAATTTGAGTAGATAAAGTTTTAAATTCATAAGTAAGTTTTAGATAGTTGAAATATACAGTTAACCCCCCTCTAGTGTATAAATAGCCTTAAGATCCTTTCACATTATGTTATAGACAATCCATTTTCCCACATTTGGTATTAGAGCGACTGGTTTCAAAAACTCATAACTTGATTTTTGAAAAGTATAAATGGCTATAACACTATTATCGCTTTCTTTAACACTTTCGTAGAAAGACAATCTATTACTAGACCCTCACTATTTAATGGTAGTAATTATGCTACTTGGGCTTGTAGGATGAAAATTTATTTGCAGTCTAATCATTTAGATATTTGGAACATTACTCAAACAAAGTACACTAAGCCCCAAATGAATTATGCATAATGGACCAGCGATCAAAAGACACAAGCACTCAACAATTTAAAGGTTATGAATATTTTATTTTATGCCCTAGATAAAAACAAGTTTAACAAAGTGTCTATTAGTAAAAGTGCATATAAAATTTGGAGAGCAATGCAAGTCACACACGAAGGCACTAGTTGAGATAAACAGACAAAGATATCTATGTTAAGTAATCAATTTCAATTGTTTAGAATGAAACAAAATGAATCCATTTTTGATATGTGTTCTAGATTTCAGGATACATTACATGCATTATAATCATTAGGAAAGAATGTTACCGAAGAGTACCAAGTCAGAAAGATCTTGAATTCACTTTCTAGTGAATGAGAACAGAAGACTCTGGCAATCGAAAAAGCCAATGATATTAGTATTATGAAAATTGAAGAATTAATTGGTAATCCAGTGTCCTATAAAGTACAGTTGCATGTTAGAATATAGAATCATGCAAATGAGAAGAAATAATCGACCCTCAACGGTACAAACGACAATCATAAAGAAGAAGAAGAAGATGATGATAAGGAAATCAATTTCATTACCAGGAATTTCAAGAAATTCTTGAAATATAGGAAAATGAAAAAAAGTTGGAAAACTAACAACTATACATATAATTCCAGAAATTGAAATGTTATTAAGTGTTTCGAATATGATAAACCGGTTATTTGAAAAGAGATTGTCCAAATCTGAAGAAATCAAAGTACTCTTTAAACACTTTCAATAAGAAGAGGAAATGGGCTTTCAATATAACATGGGATGATTCAGATACATCATCAAGTGATAGTGATTCGAAAACTAAAAAATACCAACATGTGCTTCATGGCAAATGATGACCAGGTACAGAATTCTAACAAAGAAATTATGAATGTTTTAAATGATATGTCTAAGAGATATAAAATGCTTAGAAAAGAGTACAAGATTAGTTTAGTAGAAAAATACAGATTAAAAATGTTTAACGAAATATTAATCGAAGAAAAACAATGTCTAGAAGATGAAACTGAAAGACTTAATAGACGTAATGATGAAAATGATTTATAACTTGAAAGTTTTGAAAAATCAAAAAGTGAAAATGAATCCTTAAGATCAGTAAATCTTCAATAAAGTCAAAAATCACTAATCTAAATGGCAAAATAATATCTTTGGACAATGTTATTCTTAACTGTAATAAGAATTTTATAAAATGAAAACTGATGTTGATAAATTTAGCAAAAGGAAAAATAATCTAGAAAATTTATTATCTGCATCTAAACCCACTAACAATAAACATGGACTTGGATACACCCTTAAGCCCAAATCAAAGAAAAATAATACTCAAAGTGCTAATTTTTAGGGATACCAAGTTCAAACCAAAACCTAGAAATTAAAGTTAAAACCCCCAAATAAGTTCATTAATTTATGGGTTCCTGGAAGGTTAGATAATAATGAGAAAGAAAATATACTGATAATTTTATTAATAAAGTTCATTTATCTGATGATTATATTTTGAAAGGGTATTCAAATTCTTTATGGGTTTGGCTTCCCAAAACTTAACCCCATGGACTCCAAAATAAAATAGGGTACTAGTGATCATATTTTATTTTTTTTCAGGTATCGAACAATGCAACAAATATAAAGAAAGAGAAATGGATACAGGACAGTAGATGACAAGAAATCCATAGATACCAAGTGACATTATATACAAAGATTGTGGAATTATGAACTTTGGATTAATTCAAAAGGATATGTCATTGGCATTAGCAACATCGGTAATTCTAAAACTCATTTTATTTTAAATGTTTTACTTAATAAATATATTTCATGCTTTGTATTGATTTTGATTCCCATTATGAGTTCTATATATATACACACACAAACTCTATACACATTGTCTAGTTGTGCTTAAGCAATTCTTTTTTGCCTATTTTTATTGATGACAAAACGGGATAAAATGTATAAATATACTAGGCAAAATGGTAAAGGGGTGCATAAAGTTAGGGGGAGTCAAATATAAAAGTATTATATTTTATCTCTCAAATATATATATATATATATGTATATATATGTGTATATATATGTATATATATGTGTATATATATGTATATATATGTGTATATATATGTATATATATGTGTATATATGTATATATGTGTATATATATGTATATATATATATATATGTATATATATATCATCATCTAAAGGGGGATATTTAATATCCTAAGTACTGATTTTGATAAATAACCATATAAATATTGCTACTAACATATTTCCAAGTAGTGCGGTACTTTCAAATATATTATGGAGACATTTTATAGAGATAAATTAAAACTTAATGAAAGTAAATGAATTATATATATGTAGATTAATCAAAGCAAATGGAAGAGCAAAACCGATTGAAGAAGAATGAAACACAAATGCTGTAATGACAAAGATATTTGAAGTGATGAGTAGCTGTTTGAATCTTAGAATCTTTGTTAAGGACCCCATGGCAATTATACTGGAAGATCATCAACTATCGACATCAATCGAATCAGAAAACATCCACAAAAATGAAGAACTATGAAATATGAAAATCTCACATGTATGTTGACATATCCCCTAAAGTATGTCAACATATCTTGAAAATTCACATGTATGTCGAGATATCCCCCAAAGTATGTCGACATATCGATGATTTTTCTATTTTTTAAAATTCAAATGAAGGAATTTTCCCTCCATCCCTTCACCGATTGACATGTCTCTTTAACCACTATATAATGGCTTTGGAACATGAAATTTCACGTATAACATTCTCATTTTCTCTTACTCTTTCATTTTCATACTTTTATGAGAAAGATCCATTACATATTATTCCACTCTCTTTACAAATCCGTACTCTTTCACCTTAATTCTTCAAGGATTTGCAAACCACACAAGACAATTGCTTTCAAATTTGTTAACTACTACCCTTAAGTTGAATTTAATACTACTTAAATTTTTTAATTCATAATTGCGGAAGCATATAACACTATAATTGCTTTAAAATTAGTCTGGCGTTGTAGGAAAAAAATCTCACTAACATTTTGGTGCTAAAAGGAGGGCTGAGCCTCCAGCAAACTCTACTAAATTACCTACACCCTGGATTTCTACAACTTCCTCGAAATTTGAATCATGTAACTTGAAAACTCTTCAACCCCTCCTCAACTAGAACTTGAGCACCTAACTGTGAAAATAAGTAATAAACCCTTCACTTCCTCAACCAAACTCCTCTTCCTACCATAAAAAATAGCTATTGACCCTATACTTGACGCCCTTAATACCTTTGCAACCTAGATCAATGAAAAGTTGACTAGGATCTTAAAGCTAGTATCCCAAAATCCCTTGCCAAGGTCATCAAACTCCTATAGCTCTGTAGCTCACCGCCAGCATTCACCCATTACAAGAAGGAGACAAATATGACAACCTTGCTAATGAGCATGGTTATTTTGGATTGTTAAGTTTTAGGCCAAGGGAAAAGAACAAGGCCCAGATAAACCCGAACATTAAGTCTAGGCCAACTAATATACCCATTCTTATTAGAAAAGAATAAAAATCAAACCGCGCAAGATGTAGATGAGGCCATCTTGTTCTGCAGAGGCCGCTCGTCGCATGTGAGTGAAAAATGTAAAGAGATGTGGGAGCTCAAAACCCATATAGAGTAGTTGGCTAATCATTACGAGCATAACTACAAGGAAGGAAGGAGGGAAGAGTGCTCTTATCCATTCAGCAAAACAATCATTGAATAAGATTTTCCAAATAGCTTTAGTGCCTCAATAATCAAAAAGTATGATAGGTCGTCCAACCCAGACAGTCACCTATGCACATTTGAATATTACATGAACATGCTGAAGGTAGGAAGGTTAGCTTGCTGCAAATTTTTCCCCGTGTACCTTGTAGGGCCAGCCTCTAGGTGATTCTAGAGGTATTCGCTAGGGAAATTAACTTTTGGGCGTAACTGTCAGCGGATTTCCAAAGACAATTCCATGCAGGGAGTGAAACATCCCAGACGCCAATACCCTATCATGTGTTAAGCAAAGAGAAAATGAGAGTTTACATCGCTGCATCAAATGCTTCGAGGAAGTAAGGATAAGGGTTACAAGTGAGGAGGTGTTATCGATGGCGACTCACTCAGGAGTGAAGAGAAATACATACATGTGGTACAACAATAGTAGGAAATCCTATAGGAGTATGAAGGATTTTTATGAAAATGCTAACAGGTTTTGAAACACCCCATACCCCGTAATATACCCAAAAAGACACATTAAAAGGCGTGGTGCATTGTAGGTATAAATAAAAACTAACAGAGACTAAGATTCACAAGACAAAAATAGGTAAAAAACAGTGGAAACTAAAATAATAACTTATTTAAAATAAAACTTTCATAATTGCTTCATAAATAAGTCAAACACCAAATACAACATCCTTATCTCTAAACCCATCATGTCTTATGAAATAAAAATTCATAGTCTCAAAATCAGAGTACATAATATCCCTCATAATAAGCCAGTACACAAAAAGAACTAAAGCTGAAATAAAAGAAATACATGATAGAAAACTCCTCCAATAAAATCTCCAAGCAACCGCACGTCTACTGTCCTCTCACTTGATTGCCTATAGGGGAAGGTGAAAAATAGAGGAGTGAGTCAGACTACAAGTCTGGTGAATGATAGTAATTACTAGAGTCTTTAAGCAAGGTAAAATAATAGACTGTACAACAGTTCTAGCATAAATAAGGAAAACATAGGAAATAGGAAAGGGATAAACTGGAAATAAGTACGAGTAAATATCGCTCAATTTATAAGATAGGTTAACTTTGATTGTTTGCACTTGTCCTTAATTGCTGCTTTGATTAGACTGAATCCCTAATATTGTGATTAGGCTGTAACCCTAATTCTACCATTTTGATCGGCCTGCTACTCTATAGTACCTTTCTGCGGACTAGACGCTATATAACTCCCTACACAGAATGCTAATGGTAACTACAAAAGATACACAAAGCACCCACTTTGGACTAGATGACATATATAGCTCCATACACATAAGGCATTAATTTACTATGGACTAGATGCTATATAACTCCCTATATAAAATGTTACTTGGACTAGACGACATATATAGCTCCCTACACAGAGGCATTAATTTACCGTGGACTAGATGTTATATAACTCCATACACAGAATGTTACTGTGGACTAGACGACATATATAGCTCCCTACACAGAAGACATTAATTTACTGTGGACTAGATACTATATAACTCCCTACACAGAAGGTTATTGTGGACTAGACGACATATTAGCTCGGTTTCTGACGTTCTATATTTAGAAATTGACCAGAAATTACCACGGACACAATGGTGCAACTCTCATGGCTCAATTCTGATAATTTCACAAAGTTATTTTATTATTTAGTTAATTAACGGATTAATTATTATGGGTTACATTTTGGGTTGTTACATTCTCCCCTCCTTAAAGGATTTCGTCCCCGAAATCTCCAAGGATAAAAGAATAACTAAATTATTTCATCCAAGTTCTACAACCAACTACTCAATCATCAACCATTCATCCATTGTCCTTAAGTTTTTCTAATGAAATTTATGACACGTATGTAATTAGTGCAGTGTAAATGTTCCTAAGTAATGCAAAAGATTAGGCGGTCCACCGATTCAGTTGACCTCCTTTTATGCAATCATGCCCGTGCCATGTATCCAAATGAATGCAAAAATTTCCTAATGATAACCGATAGTTCTATATGCGTGCTACAACCATCATCCAAATGCAACAATCATGTGATAAACATACATTTATGGCAACCATGGAAATAAAGTAAAAATGCACACACATCCATATGCATATGCTCTAGTGTCCTAATTAGGCCTAAAGAATAATAATGCCTAGTGTACCTACATGCATCCATTAGCATCCACTAGCAAACACTTGCAATCACTAACATACATCATTCATAACATGTTCTATTAACATGTTTGCATCAATTCCTACCATCCATAGGTTAAATCCTAAGTTCTACCCTCCCAAAGGATAATAAAGGAAAGAACCCATTCAAAACTAAAGATGGAAAAAGGAATTCTAAAACTTACTATAAAAAAGATGAGGATAGGAAGTGTGAATCTCCTCTTCTGCTTCCCAAGTGGCGTCTGGAACATCATCTCCCCATTGCACCTTCACTAGTGGAACCTCCTTATTCCTCGGTCGATTGATGTCTCTTCCAACAATCTTCGTAGCAATACGCTGAACAGAAGCTTCCCTTTCTACCTATACCTCCTCCAACTGACTAGGCTCTACAACCTCCGCCGAGTCATGTAAGCACTTTCGCAAGTGCGAAACATGGAAAATGTCGTGCACTCCTGCGAGCCTATCAGGTAGCCTTACTTGGTAAGCCATCTTTCCAACTCCCTCTACGATAGGAAATGGTCTAACAAATCTAGGGGCTAACTTTCCATTTGATCCGAACCTTACCACCTTCCTAAGCGGGGATACTTTGATAAAAACTAAGTCTCCAACCTCAAAGTCAATGTCTCTCCTCCGCTTATCTGCATAAGACTTCTGCCTGTCTTGAGCTGGCTTTATCCTCCGCCGAATCAAATCCACCCTCTCAGATGTCTCTCTGACCATATCGGGCCCAAGTAATAACTTCTCCGTAGACTCAACCCAACATGATGAGGACTTGCAAGGTCTCCCATATAAAGCCTCAAACGGTGTCATCCTTATGCTTGCTTGATAACTATTGTTGTAGGCAAACTCAACCAATGGAAGATGCTCCTCCCAAGTACCTCCAAAGTCCAAAATGCATATCCGTAACAAATCCTCAAGCACCCTATTGACCTTCTCTGTTTGGCCATCCGTCTGGGGGTGATAGGCCGTACTCAACCTAAGCTGCATCCCTAGTGCCTCCTGTAACCTTCTCCAAAACTCACTAGTGAAAATGGGATCTCTATCATCAACAACGCTAGAAGGAACTCCATGTAGACGGACTATCTCTCGAATATACAAGGATGCCAAATATGAAGCCGTACGCTTACTCTTAACTGGGATGAAGTGGGCACTCTTGGTCAATCTATCAACAATCACCCAAATGCTAGTATTCCCCTTCCTAGAACGGGGTAGACCATCAATGAAATCCATAAATACTATCCCACTTCCACTCTGGCACATCTAAGAGCTGAAGTAATCCACCGGGCTTCTGCTGCTCTGCTATTACCCTTTGTTATATGAGACACTTAGCAACGAATTCCGCCACGTCCTTCTTCATGCCACCCCAATAGAACATCCTCTTCATATCCCGATACATTTTAACATCACCCGGATGAATAGTCATACGGGAGTGGTGCGCCTCCTCCAAAACTACTCTCAACAAGTCACTGGCGTGTGGAACACAAAGCCTCCCATCTCTCCTAAGCCACCCTCGGTTATCAATGAAATAGCGTTGGAGATGTCTAGAGACCTCTCCTCGGCTAATCCTATCCAAAATGTCCATGAGCTCCGAATCCTCCCGCTGCCTCGAGCCAATCTGATCCATAAGGGTAGGCCTCACCTCTAATGTCGCCAAGAATCCGAGGGTAATGTCCGTAGAGGGCTTAAAATCAAAGGTAGAAATAAACTCCAAGATTATCCACTCTACGAACATAGGACTAAGGGTTGCTTTCCTTCTACTGAATGCATCAGCAACCACATTACCCTTGCCAGGGGTATAAGCAATCTCAAAATCATACGAGGCTAAAAACTCCATCCACCTCTGCTGCCTCAAGTTCAAGTCCTTCTGCGAGAATAGGTATTTCAAGGACTTGTGGTCTGTGAAAAGCTCAAACCTTTCTCCAAGCAAATAGTGCCTCCAAGACTTGAGTGCAAAAACTATAGCAGCCAACTCCAAATCATGGGTAGGGTAGTTCCTCTCATGCGTCCTCAACTGCCTACTACCATAACACACTACCCTCCCTTCTTGCATCAGCACCGCTCCTAAACCCGTCCTGCATGCATCAGTGTATACAGTGAAAGGCTTAACTCCATCGAGTAAAACTAACACTGGTGCACTAGTAAGGGCTTTCTTAAGCTTTGTGAAGGAATCCTCACAATCCACCTCCCACACGAAAGCTTTATTCTTCTTAGTAAGGCGCATGAGTGGTGCCGAAATCTTAGCAAAGTCCCTAATGAACTTCCTGTAGTAGCCAGCCAATCCAAGAAAGCTCCTAACCTCGCTGACGTTCTTGAGGGCCTTCCAATCTTGCACTGCAATAACCTTGGCGGGATCCACAGCCAAACCTTCCTTTGAAACTACGTGCCCCAAGAAACGTACTTCCTCTCTCCAAAAATGACACTTCGATAACTTAGCTCTCAAATGATGACTACGAAGTGTGCGAAGAACTTCTTCCAAATGAACAACATGCTCCTCCATATTATTGGAAAATACCAAGATATCATCCACGAATACCACCACAAACTTATTTAGGACATCCCTAAAGACGCTGCTCATCAAATCAACGAAATAGGCAGGAGCGTTGGTTAGCCCAAAAGGCATAACCAACCACTCGAAGAATCCGTCCGGTGTCCTAAGGGCAGTCTTATCTATGCTGTCATCAACGACTCTAAGCTGATGGAATCCCGTGGCTAAATCAAGTTGAGAAAAAACTGAAGAACCTACCAACTGGTCAAACAGACCATCAATCCTAGGGAGTGGATACCGGTTCTTCTTGGTGAGCTTATTTAATTCTCTATAATCCACGCAGAGTCGGAGAGAACCATCCGCCTTAGTGGCAAAGACGACTGGTGCTCCCTACTTCGATATGCTCCTTCTTATAAATCTTTTTTCCTAAAGTTCACGAATCTGCTTGCTCAATTCTTTCCTCTCCCTAGGTGCAATGTGCCTCAAAGGTAACGCTACTAGCTTAGCATTCTCAGTCAAATAAATCCTGAAGTCAATCTCTCTCTTAGGGGGTAGTCCCCCAACCTCCTCAAAAACGTCTGCAAAATCTCTGACGACGGGAACCGAATGCAACTCTAATGAAGATGAATGGAGGGAATAGAGAAAACTCAACATGACTGACCCTTGCGGGTCGCAAGATACCTCTAGAGTCCTACCACTGCAAGTCTCAAGTCTAACGACTCTCCTCTCGCAGTCTAATATAGCTTCGTATGTGGATAGCCAATCCATCCCTAAGATAATCCCATACCCCGAGAATCCCAAAACATAGGCATCGTAGTCAAATTCTATGCCTAGGATAAAGATTTTCAAACCCCTACAAACCATAGATAAGTGTGTCGATCCTCCTATAGGGTTTGAAACAATAACGGGGTCTACTACTAATGATATGTCCAAGTGCAAACAATCTACTAGAGGGCTAGAGATAAAAGAGTGTGATGCTCCAGAATCGAATAAAGTCTGAATGGGAAAATCAGATATAGAAATCAAACCTTCAACTGTGACTTTCCTACCTCTATCTGAAACATTGCCTGAAGGTGCTACATCTAACGCCTGAATCTTCCTAACTGGTGCACTCGCTCCTTGACCAGCTCTCTGAGGACAACTCCTACTCATATGACCGGGCTGCCTGCAAACATCACTTACCCTTCATCTTATCTCCCCTACAATCCTTGGCAAAATGTCCCACAATCCCACAGTTATTGCACCTCAATCCTTCCTTCTTAATCTGCTTCCGAGGGCCATTACCTTTCTTCTTCTTATCCCACCGCTTCTTCTTTGAACCTTCTGTTCTAACCACCTCTTTAGACCCTCCTTCCTTGACTTCATCCGACATAAGCGCCATCTCGACCAAAGACTCATAAGTAGCCCCCATCGGTACATGAGTCAGCAATAATCCCTGAAGGTTTTGATTCAATCCCTTCGCAAAATTCATAGCTTTCTTATGCGGCGCGTTCACCAAATCCATACCAAACTGCGACAGCTCATTGAATTGATTGATGTATTCCTTAACAGCCAAACTCCCTGCTTCAAATTGATAAACTTCTCTAGCTGAACACTCTCTTCCGCCTAAGATTGAAACTTCTTATCGAACCGCTCTCGGAATCCATCCCAAGTAACATTTCTACCCTCCAGCTTGATCACCTCCCACCAATAGGATGCCTACTCCTTCAGTTGCCAAGAGGCCAACTGAACCCTCTACTGATCGTCTACTCCCAAAAGACCAAAAATCCTCTCTAGGTGTCCCTAAGCCAAACTCTAGCCTCTACAAAAGTCTCCTTGCAAGAAAAAGTCTTCCCGCCCAAACTCGCAAAATCTTTACAAAGCTTAGAGAAATTGATGGCGGTAGGTGGGTTGATGGGATTCCCACCCGTTGGTGTAGGATTGGGCGCTGGCCCACCTCTGGAGTCGTGGCTTGTAAGTACCTACGAAACCAGGCTGGAACTGGGATGCCCTCGGGAAGATTCGGGGCATCAACCATTCTACGAAAAGAAAAAGATAGTTATGGTAAGAGTCAAACGGAGACTGAACTGGACTTATGAGGGGATTTTTATAAAAATTCTTTTATAAATAAAACATTTCTAAGAGTTCTATTCAAAAAAAAATATTTTTAAAACAAGTTATTTTGAAAAACACTTTACTTTTAAAAATAAATTTTTAGGAATCCTATAACCTTAGGCTCTGATACCAAGTGAAAAACCACACACCCCTTAATATATCCAAAGGGACACATTAAAAGGCGTTGTGCGTTGTAGGTATAAATAAAACCTAACAGAGACTAAGATTCACAACACAAAAATAGGTAAAAAACAGCGGTAACTAAAATAATAACTTATTTAAAATAAAACTTTCATAATTGCTTCATAAATAAGTCAAATACCAAATACAACATCCATATCTCAAAACCCATCATGTCTTATAAAATAAAAATTCATAGTCTCAAAATCAAAGTACATAATACCCTTCATAATAAGCCAGTACAAAAAAAGAACTAAAGCTGAAATAAAAGAAATACATGATAGAAAACTCCTCCAAGAAAATCTCCAAGCAACCGCACGTCTACTGTCCTCTCACTTGATTGCCTATAGGGGGAAGGGGAAAAATAGAGGAGTGGGTCAGACTACAAGTCTGGTGAATGATAGTAATTACTAGAGTCTTTAAGCAAGGTAAAATAATAGACTCTACAACAGTTCTAGCATAAATAAGGAAAACATAGGAAATAGGAAAGGGATAAACTGGAAATAAGTACGAGTAAATATCGCTCAATTTATAAGATAGGTTAACTTTGATTGTTTGCACTTGTCCTTGATTGCTAATTTGATTAGGCTGAATCCCTAACCTTGTGATTAGGCTGTAACCCTAATTCTACCATTTTGATCGGCCTGCTACCCTATAGTACCTTTCTACGGACTAGACGCTATATAACTCCCTACATAGAATGCTAATGATAACTATGAAAGATACACAAAGCACCCACTGTGGACTAGACGACATATATAGCTCCCTACATAAAAGGCATTAATTTACTGTGGACTAGATGCTATATAACTCCCTATACAGAATGTTACTGTGGACTAGACGACATATATAGCTCCCTACACAGAGGCATTAATTTACTGTGGACTAGATGCTATATAACTCCCTACACATAATGTTACTGTGGACTAGACGACATATATAGCTCCCTAAAGAAGGCATTAATTTACTGTGGACTAGATACTATATAACTCCCTACACAGAAGGTTACTGTGGACTAGACGACATATTAGCTCGGTTTCTGACGTTTTATATATGAAAATTGACCACAATATTACCGCGGACACAATGATGCAACTCTCATGGCTCAATTCTGATAATTTCACAAAGTTATTTTATTATTTAATTAATTAACATATTAATTATTATGGGTTACATTTTGGGTTGTTACAGGTTTATATGCACTGAAGAGGCAAGAGTAGATGGATGGATTTCTATAGAAAGAACTACTCCAGCACAGAATAAAAGGAAGTGAGAGCTGAAACTTACAACAACCTACCTACAAAATGGCCAACAAAGTTAAACCTTTTAACGAAAACTCTGCTTACTTATACTCTAGGATTGATCTACGAACTAACCAGAACAAAACTGGCATACAACGTCCCAAATAAAGGAATGAAGGTAAAGCCAAATAAAGGTGGGGCATACTACAAATTTCATAGAGTGAATGGACTCCACACTGATAACTGTCGCCATTTGAAAAACTAAATTGAGAGGTTGATATATAAAGGATACTTAGGCATTTATCAGAAGGATAATCCAATCACTCCAATGTAGAATTAGTCACTTGATCCTCATGAAGATCTAGGTTGGAACCCGAATACTCTCATCGCTTCAATTCATAGTGACCCCACCTTACAAGAAGAAGCAAGTAAGCACATAAGAAGTATATCTAGGAGGTCCGCACTAAGCACTGAACTCTGTTCCATAACAAATAAAAGCCCATGCCAGACAAATCAGTAAAGCAAATACTACAGAAGTCTAAGACATCTAACCACTCTTAAAGTGGGCCATTGAACTAAGTCAATATGACTTCTCCTCGTGCCCTCAAAATGCCATCCAAGGTCAGTCTCTGGTCGAATTCATCATGGAATGCACAACTCCAACAATGCAACCAAATGAGGGAATGAAAGAGCCTCCATAGGTTTGGAAACTCTATGTAATGGCGCATCAAATGAACATGGGCGGGAATTGGGTATATAATTGTTGCTCCAGATAACATAAGTTGTATAGGGTGGTTCAACTAGAGTTTAAGGTATTAAGTGATGTCACAGAGTATGAAGCACCCATTGCTGTGTCGAAAATGGAACATGTAATGAAGGTAGCTCATATTAAAGTCCATAGTGATTCCCAACTTGTTGCAAATCAAGTGTAGGGAAATTACTAAACTAAAGAACCAACTCTGGCCAAATACATGGGATTGTCTAAAGAATTATTGGCTCAATCCAAAAAATTTGATATATAGAAGTTCCTAGGGAAGAAAACTCTTCAGCAAACTGTTTAGATAAGCTAGCAAGAACTAAGGTTTTGTAGGAAATAAAGACAATACCTGTAGGACGTTTAATGAGCCAAGCATTTTTAAAACGCAACAGATTCTAGTGCTGATGTGAGCTCAACGTGCAAGGGGATAGGAAGCCACCAATCAAGAGGAAACTTGTAGGATTCAAGATAACTATAACCCACCAATAAAGGGTCAAGTAGAGGCAGAATCTTGGATGACTCTTATAAAATGTTTCTTATTGGAAGGAACTTTACCAACAGATAGAAACGCAATAAGGAAAATTAGATATCAAGCTCCCTACTTCATGTTCATTGATGGGATACTTTATAAGAGGGGCTATTCAACCACCTATATAAGATGTGTGAAAAAATAAGAAGGAACTACGGTCATATGACACTACGCCATAGATGACACTATGTTGTAACATTCCCCCTTTCTGACCGCCTCCAGTCGGTAATTAAACCAACTCGAGTCGTTCAAAAAGACGGATTGTTATTTAGTTTATGTAATTTAAACAGAATCAGCCACAGAAACACAGAATAATAATATTTCATTACTATAAATCTTTTTACATACATCAGAGTTTATACAATGTATTTAACTGATACAGCGTAATATCTTAAAATACAATTTTCTTGAAAACTTAAGTGATTCTTTACTCTCACTCTCTAACTTCGCTGCTCGAAAATCTTCAAGCTGTAAAAATACTCGGTCTGACCCGAGTATTACATTCAAAAGAAAATAATACACAGGTCAGTCTAATTCAAACCAGTTATTAGTGCATAGAAGCAATAATAATCAAATAGACGACAGTCACAATAATTCACGTCTATCCAATCCTTTTAACAAAGAAATCGGATAACGAAAATTATAACACTTAACAGTGTTAAACAGTAAATCAGCAGATTTAAAATATCAACAGAGATAAATAAACAATTTATCAAATCGACTAAATCAATTTAAAGCAATTGAAACTGTCACTTTAAAATCATCAAAGTTTGATTGGCTGTCGTACACGCTAATGTGTACGGCCTCGCCAATACGACATACGAAATATGAAACGAATCAATGAATCAGAACAAAAGAAACATCAATTTAAAATCTGTACTGTGTGGCTGCAGTACACACGTACATACATGTGCACTGCCTCGCCAATTCAATGCACAAGATCAAATCAAAATTTGATTCAACACAAATGCAAATGGCCTCGATTAAAATTCAAAGTGTAACTGCAACAAGGCAAATGCATGTACAAGTAAACTGATGCAGCAGTCTCATCAATACTTCAATGTTCAAGACCAGAGTACAAGCATATAAAATGCAGACAACATCAAGTTCAACACAGCAACCTCACATGCTACATGAATGAATGCCACTGACTCATGAACATAGTGACCACATCAAGTGTACAATTGAAAATATAGACTGCAGACAATAATCAAGTACTCAAGAGTACCAGATTTGTTGAACCAACTCAAACCAGTGCATGATCAATGCATTATGTGAATATGGAGAATCGAGCACAAATGCAGCAGTGCACATATGCAGACTAAACTATCAAGCTACAGAAACAAAACCAAATAAATGGTCAGAGCATACATCTACATATAGTGATGCAACTATAATGCAACAATACCAAAGTGATACAAGAACCAGATGAACAAGACATAGCAGGTGATCGAACACATGATCAATGGATTATATATATATGAACCCAGAAAAAAAGTCAAAGAGTAGTTCAAGTGATGAAGCAATACAACTCAAATCAAACTAAAATGAAACAGAGATATGCTACAGGATGGTCAGTCCAGTTCTAAACATGCAACAGAAGTGACTTTAAAATGAAGACTGCTTCAAATTAGACTCCAAATAATGTAAAGGCAACATGGCAGAAGTTCAGATGCCAGACAAACAAATGCCAAAACTCGGTGAACGTGATACCAATATCATGAATATGAGGACAAGCATACATGAAGTGTTTCAAGTCCAAATGAACCAGACTGGAATGATGGCAACTGCAAATGACCAGTGGATAATACATGATCAAGTGAACACATGCATATGACCCTAGTGAAACAGTGAATGCACCAACCATCTACAAACAAATCAAACAAAAAAAGTACAGTGGTCAACACTTATGAATACAGACAGTTCAAAACACCAAACCAAGCTTCAGACAATATAAATGCAGACCAAAAATTGAATGAAACAGGTCAAACAGATATGCAGTGACAAAATGGATGCAAAGCTCTATAAATCAGAACAAAACACTCCAGTATGAATGCAAACTATACAATAGTGAATAATGCAAAGGCAGACTAAGTGAATCAACTACCAAGTATAGATGGAATGGAATGAATCAAAACAGCTAACTCACATGACAACTACCAACAACAAAGAAACCACAACAGAGCTCACTGCAAAGAGAAGTGCCACAATGAAACTCAAACACCAGCATGAAACAAAATGCATCTCAAATAAATGCAGACAGAACAGTGAGGTACAAATATCAACTTGGATGCACATTGCAATGTATATGCAACCAAATAGGGTAACAGAAGTGAATGCAGTTAACATCGGGTGAAGTGGAAGAACAGTGCAACTCCATGCCAATCAACCAAGCAGGAATACAACAACTGGAACCGATCACAAGTGCAACCACTACAATGTATATGAGGTGCAGACCACAGAATCAAAATTTACAATGAAATCAAAATGCAAATATCAACATTGATGCACTGCAGTTCGACAGACCAACCAAGGATGAAACAAGAAAAATGGTGAATGACCAAGTTCAAAATATACGTATTAATCTACTCGAAGTCAAAGCCTACAGAAAATCAGGATATTCAATACCGAGAGAATCAAAGAATTCATAGCCGTGTGTGACCAATTCAAAATCAAAAACCAGTGGTAAACAATTTTCTCAAAAATTCAAAGCCGTGAAAATCACGAAATCAAGAATATGCGAATTCGAACTAGATGTGAGGGGGGAAAACCACTCACCTTCGATTGGAATGGACGCGAGCGAGAGATGATCTAGCTACTGAAGTTGAAGCCGTGGCCCTCTAGAAGACGAGCGCGATCGAAGTAGGAACGGTGCTTCGCAAAGCCCTAATTTTAAAGACGACGAGGCCGAAGTCCAGAATTTCGCCGGAGAGAAGTCGAAGCTCCAATTCGCCAGCGAGACGAACAGAGACCCAAAGCCCTAGTTCGCCAGAGAATCGAGAAATCGCCGAAGCCCTAAGTTTTTGAAAACCCTAATCTCGAAAGCCTCAACGAGCAAGCGAAGAAGAAGCCGAAGCCAAGCACGAACAAGCAAAGCCGAGCGCTCACGGGAACAAAGGGAACGAAGCCCTAATTCGGTTGCAAAGAGGAAATCGTCGCCGCCATTTTTTTCCTTTCGTTATTTTTAGAACTAGGGTTTTGAATGAGAAAAAAATAAGGGGAAACGGGTATACTTAATCACGGCACCAATATCAAACGTGGGCCAACATTGAAATTTAAAGCCCGTTTAACTCTTAACACTTAACAAAATTTATAAAAGAATTTTAAATCGATTGACAAACTCCTTTACATTATTTATGAATCCCGATTCAATTCAAATTCAATTTTCAATAGATTAAATTCTAAAATTTAATCGCCCAATTTATCCTGATAATTTGAAATTCGAGTCAATTCATCTTTCAAATATTTAAAATTCATTAAATATTTTCAATTTGAATTGTTAAAATTTCAGGGTCGTTACAATCTCCCCTCCTTAAAACTTTTCGTCCACGAAAAGGAAAGGTTGTTAAAATTTCATTAATATTTATACCCTACTAAATTTTTTTTTCCAAGCTCAATACTTATTTAAAATGAATAAATATAGAGTTCATTACATTTGTTTTAATCTCACTAGCTTTGTTTATTATTTCCTTTGTTCATTGATTTCTACAGTCAAAACACAAAAGTCTTCTACCAAATTCTTTGACTTACAAACTCAGATTTAAACTTTAAAATTCTTCACGTTAGAGATTTATATAATATATCTCTTCCAAAGCTGTGGAATTTCAAAACATTTTAAAGATCTTCTTCCTTAGTTTATTAGGTAGGAATTATGTAATTCTAATTTCAAACTATTGATTTGCCATTTAAAGTTTGAAAATACTTGCTAACTCGAAATTTAACAAGTCCATCTTCGTTCTCACAGACATTAGGCATACGCTGGCCAGGCGCAGGACTAAAAATCTCCAAGTACTAAATATACTTGCTTCAATTCCCAGTGAAAATACTTTAAAATTCTTTTTAAAAAATGGATATGGAAAGCACGTTCCCCCATGGATCACAGTTTACCCGGCGGTTACGCTACTATCCCAGTAGAATCGCTTGTAACTGTAGATTTCACATCTCTCTTGAATTTCGCCATGGTTGTTGCCATAGATCGCCGTCCACACGGCGGTTATGCTACTATCCCAGTAGAATCGCTTGTAACCATAGGCATCTCACCCCTCGAATTTCGCTTTGGCGCTTAGATTGCAGTTTACTCGGCGGTTGCGCCACTATCCCAGTGGAATCGCTTGTAACTGTGGGCATCTCGCCCCTCAAATTACGCTAGCATACATCATAATCAACATGATCCCATCACGAGGGATTCTAGTCCAAATGGACATTCCAACTTATGGAAAATTCTACGTAGCTACGAATTTCAAATGGACACTCATCACGAGTTCCAAAACCTTCACAAATAATAAATGGAAGGTACTTTTCCATATCCTCAGTTTAGAAAACATAATATCATATATATGTAGTACTTCATTTCACATTTCGTACATATCATACCCATGTAAACTTACATAAGGTTTTCCATAACAATTACTTTCCAAACTAACGGTTTTCAAATTTACCACATTCATATATATATAAGTTCTGAAAACCTACATATCCTATATCCATAACAAATAGAGGATTTCAAAAAAAAACTCCTCTAAGTCGATTTAGAAATTTAAGGTTATCTCAAACCCAATTCATATTCATAATTCCATTTATTATCGACTTTCACATTCGATTTGGATTTCACGTTACATCGTCAATTCTCAACACAGAATTGATGTCTATCGATATATAACCTCTGAGCTCGTACGTCTCAAAGAAGGGTGTTAAGCTAAGAGAATAAATTCTCCGCCACCAACAGATATATATTTAATAGAGATCAATTGCTATGTCATCAATTCACAATGTTAGACATACAATCCAAATCATCATCTGAAATTCAAAGCTCAACTTATATTGTCTTTGGGTCGAAGTTAAACTCAATTTTAACTCAACGATTCAATCTTTTTGAAAAATTTCAAATTGAACTAATTGTTCAAATTTCTCATTTAACTTTTCAACTTCGACTTCGAAAATGAATTTCAAATCATTTATCCCTTACGGAATATATTCACAACATTTCATTTCATATTGGAAAAACATTTCCATACTTATTTAAAAATAAGTAATTCACAAAATCTAATCTATTTTCAACATTTGAAAATATTCGATATACTTTAATCAAAATTAAGTATATATTTCATCATTTAAGGAAATCATTCTCTTTCACACATTTATTTGAGTTAAAACGAATGTTAGGTAAAACATCGTTACGACAACTCAAAATCACTAGTATAGGGATTCGAAATTTAGATAGATGTATAAATCCCAATACTATACAAAACATTTCCTTTCGGAAATCATTTACTATAACAATAGTGTTATAGTCCACTATTTCCTTTTATTCGAAAACGTCTATTTCAACAATAAATGTTGAAATCTATGGTTTCGATATTCAATGCCTTTGAAAATATCTTTAAAATAATTAACTTCGTTTTAAAATATCATTTTCCCAAAAATATGTCCATTTTATTCAATAATATATTCACGGTCCAAAATTGTGAATATACTTATTTTAACAAGCTATAAAGATTTACTTATCCAAAATAAGTCATTTTTGGATTTATCAACATCATTTATAAATTCTATTCCTATTTATAAAGACTTCAATTTATAGTTTGAATTCCGCATACTTTTCACAATATTGGTTTTAAACCAACTTCAAATTTTCCAATACTAATTTTTCCACTTAACTTAATTCTCTGCAAGTTCAAATTTAAATTCATCACTGAATCTATTAAATTTATTATGGATTGTCATGTTGACAACTTCAAAATTTTCAAATCTAATTCCCATTTGAACTTTGCATCCACTTCCTATTTCCAAAATAATCAACTAGTTCTTTAGTAAATCATTCATTGAATTGATTTTCAATTTAATCACATTTGATTCATTCACATTGGATTTTACTGACATTCATTCATATTCAATTAGTTTACTTTCACTAATTTATATTCAAGTTAGTTTGCTTTCAATTCAAATCAAAATTGATTCTATTTAGATTTACTTATCTTTCAATTTGAATTCAATTACTTAGCTTTCAATTTCCATTAATTCAATTTCATTAACACTTAGTGAATTTCTATACAATCAACTAGCAAAACCAATGCACATTCAACTTAACCAAATTTATTTACTTTGCTTACATTCAATTTGGTTTAACACATATAATTTTAATTGGTTTATATTCCAATTCAGATTGAATTCTAATATTCACTATATTCACAACTTCTTAACTTAAGTTTTATTCAACTCTTAACAACAACATTTCTAATCCACGTTTATTCACTAATTCACTTTTACAATTAAAGTTGAATTTCCTTTATATAACTCAAATTCATATTCATTACTTCACTTTATTAATTCATTTTGATTTCAAATTCAACCTCATTCAACATCACTTAAGCTATGTTTCATTTCTAAAGTCATTGTATTTAACTTTTACCAAAGTCAAATTCATATCACTATCCAAAATTCAGATTTTGTTTTACTTAACAAAACTGTTTAACCATTTTAACAATTGGTTTGATTCAAATTTTCCTCATTTTATAAGTTATACAACTTATTAATTTAAACTTCCCAATTCATATTGTATAATCACTTATCTTTTAAGTTTAAATTTCCGTCTCAAAAATTTATCTGATCAAGTTCAATTTATTTAACTTCCTTTAGTTAAATTTCAAATCCATTCAAACAATTTTATGCTTCTTTAGATTTGAAAAACGTTTTCTTTTTAAAGTGTTTCTAGTAACTATTCATATTAAACACCATAAACTAAGCTTTGTGTAAACCAAAGCTCTGATACCACTTTGTAACATTCCCCCTTTCTGACCGCCTCCAGTCGGTAATTAAACCAACTCGAGTCGTTCAAAAAGACGGATTGTTATTTAGTTTATGTAATTTAAACAGAATCAGCCACAGAAACACAGAATAATAATATTTCATTACTATAAATCTTTTTACATACATCAGAGTTTATACAATGTATTTAACTGATACAGCGGAATATCTTAAAATACAATTTTCTTGAAAACTTAAGTGATTCTTTACTCTCTCTCTCTAACTTCGCTGCTCGAAAATCTTCAAGCTGTAAAAATACTCGGTCTGACCCGAGTATTACATTCAAAAGAAAATAATACACAGGTCAGTCTAATTCAAACCAGTTATTAGTGCATAGAAGCAATAATAATCAAATAGACGACAGTCACAATAATTCACGTCTATCCAATCCTTTTAACAAAGAAATCGGATAACGAAAATTATAACACTTAACAATGTTAAACAGTAAATTAGCAGATTTAAAATATCAACAGAGATAAATAAACAATTTATCAAATCGACTAAATCAATTTAAAACAATTGAAACTGTCACTTTAAAATCATCAAAGTTTGATTGGCTGCCGTACACGCTAATGTGTACGGCCTCGCCAATACGACATACGAAATATGAAACGAATCAATGAATCAGAACAAAAGAAACATCAATTTAAAATCTGTACTGTGTGGCTGCAGTACACACGTACATACATGTGCACTGCCTCGCCAATTCAATGAACAAGATCAAATCAAAATTTGATTCAACACAAATGCAAATGGCCTCGATTAAAATTCAAAGTGTAACTGCAACAAGGCAAATGCATGTACAAGTAAACTGATGCAGCAGTCTCATCAATACTTCAATGCTCAAGACCAGAGTACAAGCATATAAAATGCAGACAACATCAAGTTCAACACAGCAACCTCACATGCTACATGAATGAATGCCACTGACTCATGAACATAGTGACCACATCAAGTGTACAATTGAAAATATAGACTGCAGACAATAATCAAGTACTCAAGAGTACCAGATTTATTGAACCAACTCAAACTAGTGCATGATCAATGCATTATGTGAATATGGAGAATCGAACAAAAATGCAGCAGTGCACATATGCAAACTAAACTATCAAGCTACAGAAACAAAAACAAATAAATGGTCAGAGAATACATCTACATACAGTGATGCAACTATAATGCAACAATACCAAAGTGATACAAGAACCAGATGAACAAGACATAGCAGGTGATCGAACACATGATCAATGGAGTATATATATATGAACCCAGACAAAAAGTCAGAGAGTAGTTCAAGTGATGAAGCAATACAACTCAAATCAAACTAAAATGAAACAGAGATATGCTACAAGATGGTCAGTCCAGTTCTAAACATGCAACAGAAGTGACTTTAAAATGAAGACTGCTTCAAATTAGACTCCAAATAATGTAAAGGCAACATGGCAGCAGTTCAGATGCCAGACAAACAAATGCCAAAACTCGGTGAACGTGATACCAATATCATGAATATGAGGACAAGCATACATGAAGTGTTTCAAGTCCAAATGAACCAGACTGGAATGATGGCAACTGCAAATGACCAGTGGATAATACATGATCAAGTGAACACATGCATATGACCCTAGTGAAACAGTGAATGCACCAACCATCTACAGACAAATCAAACAACAAAAGTACAGTGGTCAACACTTATGAATACAGACAGTTCAAAACACCAAACCAAGCTTCAGACAATATAAATGCAGACCAAAAATTGAATGAAACAGGTCAAACAGATATGCAGTGACAAAATGGATGCAAAGCTCTATAAATCAGAACAAAACACTCCAGTATGAATGCAAACTATACAATAGTGAATAATGCAAAGGCAGACTAAGTGAATCAACTACCAAGTATAGATGGAATGGAATGAATCAAAACAGCTAACTCACATGACAACTACCAACAACAAAGAAACCACAACAGAGCTCACTGCAAAGAGAAGTGCCACAATGAAACTCAAACACCAGCATGAAACAAAATGCATCTCAAATAAATGCAGACAGAACAGTGAGGTACAAATATCAACTTGGATGCACATTGCAATGTATATGCAACCAAATAGGGTAACAGAAGTGAATGCAGTTAACATCGGGTGAAGTGGAAGAACAGTGCAACTCCATGCCAATCAACCAAGCAGGAATACAACAACTGGAACCGATCACAAGTGCAACCACTACAATGTATATGAGGTATAGACCATAGAATCAAAATTTACAATGAAATCAAAATGCAAATATCAACATTGATGCACTGCAGTTCGACAGACCAACCAAGGATGAAACAAGAAAAATGGTGAATGACCAAGTTCAAAATATACGTATTAATCTACTCGAAGTCAAAGCCTACAGAAAATCAGGATATTCAATACCGAGAGAATCAAAGAATTCATAGCCGTGTGTGACCAATTCAAAATCAATAACCAGTGGTAAACAATTTTCTCAAAAATTCAAAGCCGTGAAAATCACGAAATCAAGAATATGCGAATTCGAACTAGATGTGAGGGGGGAAAACCACTCACCTTCGATTGGAACGGACGCGAGCGAGAGATGATCTAGCTACTGAAGTTGAAGCCGTGGCCCTTTAGAAGACAAGCGCGATCGAAGTAGGAACGGCGCTTCGCAAAGCCCTAATTTTGAAGACGACGAGTCCGAAGTCCAGAATTTCGCCGGAGAGAAGTCGGAGCTCCAATTCGCCAGCGAGACGAACCGAGACCCAAAGCCCTAGTTCGCCAGAGAATCGAGAAATCGCCGAAGCCCTAAGTTTTTGAAAACCCTAATCTCGAAAGCCTCAATGAGCAAGCGAAGAAGAAGCCGAAGCCAAGCACGAACAAGCAAAGCCGAGCGCTCACGGGAACAAAGGGAACGAAGCCCTAATTCGGTTGCAAAGAGGAAATCGTCGCCGCCATTTTTTTTCTTTCGTTATTTTTTGAACTAGGGTTTTGAATGAGAAAAAAATGAGGGGAAACGGGTATACTTAATCACGGCACCAATATCAAACGTGGGCCAACATTGAAATTTAAAGCCCGTTTAACTCTTAACACTTAACAAAATTTATAAAAGAATTTTAAATCGATGGACAAACTCCTTTACATTATTTATGAATCCCGATTCAATTCAAATTCAATTTTCAATAGATTAAATTCTAAAATTTAATCGCCCAATTTATCCTGATAATTTGAAATTCGAGTTAATTCTTCTTTCAAATATTTAAAATTCATTAAATATTTTCAATTTGAATTATTAAAATTTCAGGGTCGTTACAACGTCATATGAACTATCTTCATCATCCTCATCTTCTAACTAGTTTTATCTTTTAGTATTGTATTTGTCTTAGTTTATTTTATTTCGAATGTTTGTGTAGTTCCTTATGTTTAATCATTGTATTATCCAATTATGCAATGAAATTGAATTTCCTTCCTGTCATCTAGCTTATTTTATATCTAGAATAAATGTTAATATATTATAGAAATATATATACATCATTATTCACAAGATAAAATTATCATCAAATTTCACTAAAGTATGTCGACATACCCCCCTTGACCATGTCGACATGTACTGGTCAGAAGTGACTATTGATTTTGAATTTGAAATTTGAATAACTACCAAATGTCTATTCATTTCAAACGAATTTCTACACCTATATATACCTTTGTCTTCCAGAAATCTTCACTGAAATTTATTTCTTATTATCTATATCCTTCTTTTCTTTCTCTAATTCAATTATGGCCAATACTATTCATAATCTATCTGAAAATCTTGAAGAAATACTCAATTCATTCAAGAATATTCTCTCTATCATCCTCCGTAATCAGCGTCACTTAGAATTAAGTCAAATGCAGATGATCAAGGAACAAGAGAGACACTTCGATGCAATTCGTTGGATGATTTCCTCCCTGCACAAAGACGATAACGAAGCACATCCTCCTGTTTCTCTATCTGTTGATAATGAAAATTGGGATGCTATCAAACAAGTCCCTATCTTTGGAGAAGAAGGATGGGTTGATGTTCCTCGTAACGTTTAATTTTCTTTCTTTGATTGAATCGTTTGAATTAATTTGTTTGATTTGGTTTGGATTGATACTTTGTGTGGATTGATTTCATTTGGTTTGAAGTTTGCTGTATGAAACATGTATATATACATGAATATAGTCTTTAGTTAAGTTATTATGCTCATATGTATCATTATTTCTTAATCTATATATATCCCGTTGTATAGTTTATCAATGCAGGTACTAAAGTCCAAGAGTAAGGGGGAGTAAATTTTTGTTGATGACAAAGTGGGAGAAGTATAAAATAGGGTAGTTAGGCATAGATTAAGGGGGAGTTGTTAGTTTTAGGGGGAGTTATTAGGATAGAAGTGATATTTTATAAACAAAGGTTGTCATCATCAAAAAGGGGGAGATTGTTAGTCCTTGAGATGATGGTTTTGATGACAACAACCTTAGAATAGATTATAAAATATAAATACTAACATTACAAGTTTAGATATATATGTATTTGCAGGATCTAACCATGCAGGTATCAAGAATGAAGACTGTACAGTATAGAGATTCAAGATACAGAGATAGAAGACTCACGAGTATCAAGATTATCAAGAGTTCAAGGTTAAGTCTGTTTTATTAGGAATATTTGTTAAAACTCGGAGAAAATCACTGACATCTTAATATCCAATTTATTCGTGGAATGGATACCACTTCGAGCCCGTTAAAGGGATGGAACCCTAAGTAGGATGGAACCTACGAAAATCTAGTGGGACATTGTTTTGTATCCACTAATTTTAATTCAAATGATTTTACAAAATTATCTTGTTTTCAAAATGATTTCAAAACTTTCCTTTTAAAAGATTCAAAACTCTCTATCCTGATTTTAAATAATTTTAGCCTCAAAACATCTTTAATTTCAAAGTCAAAATACTCCTGATTTTAAATGTCTTTTCAAATAATATATTTAACTTTTATTATTTATACTTAGATTTAAATATAAAATTATAGTTAAATTATGTATATATTGTTCTTTATATTTACTTATGAATTTCAACTATATTCAAGTATATTTATAAAGTTTTAGATAGTTTTTATATAAGATAAATATTGTTTTTATAGAAATTCAAATTATCATTTTTGGCTGAGGGATGTCGACATGCCCCTAGGTAGTATGTCGACATAGTGACAGTTGAAGTTCAAATTCAAATTTCAAAAGAAGTGTCTATTCGCCATAACTCTTCATGAATGGTCATCGCTGCTGGTTTTCTAGAAATAGGGGTCAGTTTCAACGAATTTCTAATCATATTTTTTTGATTTTCACTCCTCTTCATCTTTCACATTTCTTATTACAAAATCATACCATTACTCTGCCGAAATCAACATCGAATCATACTCGATTACTTCTAGTTTGATTCTACATCACTATCTCTACAAGGTTCTCAGTGCTATTCAGAGTTATAGGTTTCTTTGTAATATATTAGCGAGAAAAGGTGTGATTGTAGCCTTGTAAATCAATCAAGCGAGAAAAGGTGTGATTGTAGCCTTGGAAATCAATTGGATGAACTTGTTGCCCCGGAAATCAAGTATCCCTACCCAGAGGTTTGGTATTCTGGAGGGTGTGCCTCGTAGCCTTGAAATCGAGGGTTGTAATTGTTGAATTGCTTTTGAAAGGAAATCCGTACTTAGTTGTACGGGACTGGATGTAGGGTAACTCCGAACCAGTATAAAATCCGGTGTGTTCTTTCCTTTACTGCTTTTACTTTATATTTGCATCTGTGTTTGATTCTGTGTTCATATCTGTGTCTAATTAGCGTATACATTGTTAATAAAGTTAGATAAACTCAAAAAGATTAACAAATTTCTTAATACACAATTGGTTGAAATTGCTTGCATAGAATTAGTTGCTTGATTGTTTGATTGATTGATTTTGAATTGATATGCTGTTTAAATTTTAAAATTTATTTTCTATTTTTACTATTATTTTATTATTTTATTATTATTTTTATTATTTTTGACACATTCTGAAATATATTATAAGTAAAATAATATTTCAGAAATATAAACATTAAAAATAATATTTAGATATATGTATATTAGATATCTTAGGAAAATCATATCATAAAAATTCACATGCACGTGTCGACATGGCCCATACCATGATGTCGACATGCCTACCTGAATTTGAATTTCAAATTTTGAATTCAAATGTTTGAATTTCCCTCCACCTTTTCACTTCATTTATTTCTCTGAAAAGATACCTTTTGACCAGAGAATATGTCCTTTGAAAGTCTATTTATCCACTATTTTATCATATCTTTTCACTTTCATTTTCAAATTCAAACTCTCTCTTCATATCTTCAAGCACTCTACTCTTTACTCTAATGGCTTCTTCAAGCAACCCCTCAACCATGAGAATTTCCAGAAAAATCAAAGAGCAATTATTCAATGATCCGGAGGCAATTAAAGCATACATCAATTATGCTAATTATGCCAAAGTCCATCCCGGAAAATTTGCTATTTTTCAAGATTTTTCTTCTTATGAAATTGATTCTCTTTTTGCAAACAATGGTGTTTTAAGTCTTATTGACTCTTCTCAAAACGATTTTGTTTGCTATCCTAATCTTGTCAAAATCTTTTATGCTAATTTAAACCGTGGTTTTTATAATGGAAATGAGAATGTAATTTGGAGTAGTGTCAAAGGCACTCAAATTGTTTTGAATTTTGATCTTTTGGGTACCATTCTTAATTGCAAAAGCACGGGAATGGATCTTTCTAGTTTTAAAATCGATGAACATGATCGTGAGACATTTCATCATATTTTTGAAGGAGATTAAAATTTTGAATTTAAAAACCGAAACTTTCGTCCTAAAGCAAGGATTGTCAATCTTCTTTTACAACATACTTTGACCCCAAGATCGGGTAATTTTAACAATCCTACTTCAAAAGTGTGCAAAGCACTTTTTGGTATTTTTGGAAATTATGACATCAATTGGGCGCAAGTTATTTTGGATGAACTTCGACCTAAAAATTTTGAAATGGGAGAAAACACTTTATATCATGGAATTTACCTTACTTGGATTTTTAACTATTTTGGAGTGGATTTCAAAGGTGAAGAATTTGTCTCTAGAAAAGTTTTTAATATCTCAAACATTTCCCTCATGAAAATCCCATATGTTTTTCAACCTTATGAGACTCTTACCGAAAAGGAAGAGCGTTTGGCTCATGAAGAAATGGAAGAGGAAGAAGAAGAAAGGGATGAAATGGAAATAGAAGAAGAAGAAGAAGAAGGTGAAACATCCTTAGAAAGTATTGAATACCCTTCCTATCCATCCAACAAAACCCTTCTCAAAAACCAAAAGATAATTGTGGAGAATCAACGGATTTTAAAACGATCCGTTAGTAAGAAGTTGGATAATATGTCTTCGAAGATGAACAAGTTCTTTTCAAAAGTTAGTAGGAAACTTGGACTATCTTCATCATCCTCATCTTCTAACTAGTTTTATCTTTTAGTATTGTATTTGTCTTAGTTTATTTTATTTCGAATGTTCGTGTAGTTCCTGATGTTTAATCATTGTATTATCCAATTATGCAATGAAATTGAATTTCCTTCCTATCATCTAGCTTATTTTATATCTAGAATAAATGTTAATATATTATAGAAATATATATACATCATTATTCACAAGATAAAATTATCATCAATTTTCACTAAAGTATGTCGACATACCCCCCTTGACCATGTCGACATGTACTGGTCAGAAGTGACTATTGATTTTGAATTTGAAATTTGAATAACTACCAAATGTCTATTCATTTCAAACGAATTTCTACACCTATATATACCTTTTTCTTCCAGAAATCTTCACTGAAATTTATTTCTCATTATCTAAATCCTTCATTTCTCTCTCTAATTCAATTATGGCCAATCCTATTCATAATCTATCTGAAAATCTTGAAGAAACACTCAATTCATTCAAGAATATTCTCTCTATCATCCTCCGTAATCAGCGTCACTTAGAATTAAGTCAAATGCAGATGATCAAGGAACAAGAGAAACACTTCGATGCAATTCATTGGATGATCTCCTCCCTGCACAAAGACGATAACGAAGCACATCCTCCTGTTTCTCTATCCGTTGATAATGAAAATTGGGATGCTATCAAACAAGACCCATTTGGAGAAGAAGGATGGGTTGATGTTCCTCGTAACGTTTAATTTTCTTTCTTTGATTGAATTGTTTGAATTAATTTGTTTGATTTGGTTTGGATTGATACTTCGTGTGGATTGATTTCATTTGGTTTGAAGTTTGCTGTATGAAACATGTATATATACATGAATATAGTCTTCAGTTAAGTTATTATGCTCAAGTGTATCATTATTTCTTAATCTATATATATTCCGTTGTATAGTTTATCAATGCAGGTACTAAAGTCAAAGAGTAAGGGGGAGTAAATTTTTGTTGATGACAAAGGGGGAGAAGTATAAAATAGGGTAGTTAGGCATAGATTAAGGGGGATTTGTTAGTTTTAGGGGGAGTTATTAGGATAGAAGTGATATTTTATAAACAAAGGTTGTCATCATCAAAAAGGGGGAGATTGTTAGTCCTTGAGATGATGGTTTTGATGACAACAACCTTAGAATAGATTATAAAATATAAATACTAACATTACAAGTTTAGATATATATGTATTTGAAGGATCTAACCATGCAGGTATCAAGAATGAAGACTGTACAGTATAGAGATTCAAGATACAGAGATAGAAGACTCATGAGTATCAAGATTATGAAGAGTTCAAGGTTAAGTCTGTTTTATTAGGAATATTTGTTAAAACTCGTAGAAAAGCACTGGCATCTTAATATCCAATTTATTCATGGAATGGAATCCACTTCGAGCCCGTTAAAGGGATGGAACCCTAAGTAGGATGGAACCTACGAAAATCTAGTGGGACATTGTTTTGTATCCACTAATTTTAATTCAAATGATTTTACAAAATTATCTTGTTTTCAAAATGATTTCAAAACTTTCCTTTTAAAAGATTCAAAACTCTCTATCCTGATTTTAAATAATTTTAGCTTCAAAACATCTTTAATTTCAAAGTCAAAATACTCCTGATTTTAAATGTCATTTCAAATAATATATTTAACTTTTAATATTTATACTTAGATTTAAATATAAAATTATAGTTAAATTATGTATATATTGTTCTTTATATTTACTTATGAATTTCAACTATATTCAAGTATATTTATAAAGTTTTAGATAGTTTTTATATAAGATAAATATTGTTTTTATAGAAATTCAAATTATCATTTTTGGCTGAGGGATGTCGACATGCCCCTAGGTAGTATGTCAACATAGTGATAGTTGAAGTTCAAATTCAAATTTCAAAAGAAGCGTCTATTTGCCATAACTCTTCATGAATGGTCATGGATGTTGGTTTTCTATAAATAGGGGTCAGTTTCAACGAATTTTTAATCATATTTTTTTGATTTTCACTCCTCTTCATCTTCCACATTCCTTATTACAAAATCAGTCCATTACTCTACCGAAATCAACATCGAGTCATACTCGATTACTTCTAGTTTGATTCTACATCACTATCTCTACAAGGTTCTCAGTGCTATTCAGAGTTATAGGTTTCTTTGTAATATATTAGCGAGAAAAGGTGTGATTGTAGCCTTGTAAATCAATCAAGCGAGAAAAGGTGTGATTGTAGCCTTGGAAATCAATTGGGTGAACTTGTTGCCCCAAAAATCAAGTATCCCTACCCAGAGGATTGGTATTCTGGAGGGTGTACCTCGTAGCCTTGAAATCGAGGGTTGTAATTGTTGAATTGCTTTTGAAAGGAAATCCGTACTTAGTTGTACGGGACTAGATGTAGGGTAACTCCGAACCAGTATAAAACCCGGTGTGTTCTTTCCTTTACTGCTTTTACTTTATATTTGCATCTGTGTTCATATCTGTGTCTAATTAGTGTATACATTGTTAATAAAGTTAGATAAACTCAAAAAGATTAACAAATTTCTTAAAACACTATTCACCCCCCCTCTAGTGTTAATTCTAGCCTTAAGATCCTTAATCTGCATTTCTCACATTTGGTATCAGAGCTTTGTTTTCAAAAGTTTCATTATCTGAATTTTGAAAAATTTCAAAATGGCTACTAACACTAGTACTGCTATTACCACCAACACTAGTTCATTTGTAGAAGGTCAGTCTACTGCCAGACTACTGAGCAAAAGACTGTTGCACAAAATAACTCTAAGGCAATGAATATTCTGTTTTGTTCACTTGAAGAAATGAATTTAATAGAGTGTCAGTTTGTAAGTCTGCATATGAAATCTGGAAAACTTTGCAAGTAACTCACGAAGGAACAAGCAAAGTTAAACAAACCAAAATTTCCATGCTCATAAATCAGTTTCAGTTATTTAAAATGAATACTAATGAGTCTATTTCAGATATGTATAGTCGATTTCAAGATATTGTGCATTCTTTAATATCTTTGGGAAAGGAATTTTCGGAAGAAGATCAAGTCAGAAATTTTTTGAATTCTCTCAGTCCAGAATGGGATCAAAAGACACTTGCAATTGAAGAGGCAAATGACATCAGTACTTTAAAGATAGAAGAATTGATTGGAAATCTAATGTCGTTTGAAGTTCAAATGATCGGGAGAAGAGAAAGCAAAGCATCTGAAAAGAAATCAACGGCATTCAATGCATTGACCGATGGATCAGACTCAAACAGTGACAATGATGAAGAGATAGCATTTATGACTAGAAATTTTAAGAAATTTTTGAAGTACAGAAAATTGAATAGTTCCAAGAGAAACAACTTTAAGAATTCCGGTAATCAGACTATAGTACAAAACTTTATCAAATGCTTCAATTGTGACGAACCAGGTCATATCAAAAAGAACTGTCCGTATCCAGAAAGGCAGAATCCTCCTATGAACAATGAACCAGCAAAGAAACGGAAGCATGCATTTACTGCTACTCTAGATGACTCAGACTCGTCCTCAAGTGATGATGATCAGAAGACGGATAATTCGAATTTGTGTTTCACTGCAGTTCACGACTCCGACGAATTCATGGAAACGGACTCAGAAAAAGGTACACGTTTACAATACAATTGGTTGAAATTGCTTGCATAGAATTAGTTGCTTGATTGTTTGATTGATTGATTTTGAATTGATATGCTGTTTATATTTTAAAATTTATTTTCTATTTATACTATTATTTTATTATTTTATTATTATTTTTGACACATTCTGAAATATATTATAAGTAAAATAATATTTCAGAAATATAAACATTAATAATAATATTTAGATATATGTATATTAGATATCTTAGGAAAATCATATCATAAAAATTCACAAGCACATGTCGACATGTCCCCTACCATGATGTCGACATGCCTACCTGAATTTGAATTTCAAATTTTGAATTCAAATGTTTGAATTTCCCTCCACCTTTTCACTTCATTTATTTCTCTGAAAAGATACCTTTTGACCAAAGAATATGTCCTTTGAAAGTCTATTTATCCACTATCTTTTATCATATCTTTTCACTTTCATTTTCAAATTCAAACTCTCTCTTCATATCTTCAAGCACTCTACTCTTTACTCTAATGGCTTCTTCAAGCAACCTCTCAACCATGAGAATTTCCAGAAAAATCAAAGAGCAATTATTCAATGATCCGGAGGCAATTAAAGCATACATTAATTATGCTAATTATGCCAAAGTCCATCCCGGAAAATTTGCTATTTTTCAAGATTTTTCTTCTTATGAAATTGATTCTCTTTTTGCAAACAATGGTGTTTTAAGTCTTATTGACTCTTCTCAAAACGATTTTGTTTGCTATCCTAATCTTGTCAAAATCTTTTATGCTAATTTAAACCGTGGTTTTTATAATGGAAATGAGAATGTAATTTGGAGTAGTGTCAAAGGCACTCAAATTGTTTTGAATTGTGATCTTTTGGGTACCATTCTTAATTGCAAAAGCACGGGAATGGATCTTTCTAGTTTTAAAATCGATGAACATGATCGTGAGACATTTCATCATATTTTTGAAGGAGATGAAAATTTTGAATTTAAAAACCGAAACTTTCGTCCTAAAGCAAGGATTGTCAATCTTCTTTTACAACATACTTTGACCCCAAGATCGGGTAATTTTAACAATCCTACTTCAAAAGTGTGCAAAGCACTTTTTGGTATTTTTGGAAATTATGACATCAATTGGGCGCAAGTTATTTTGGATGAACTTCGTCCTAAAAATTTTGAAATGGGAGAAAACACTTTATATCATGGAATTTACCTTACTCGGATTTTTAACTATTTTGGAGTGGATTTCAAAGGTGAAGAATTTGTCTCTAGAAAAGTTTTTAATATCTCAAACATTTCTGTCATGACCCGGCTTTCTAGCCACAGAAAGACGTATCATGAATTAAGAAAGAAAGGGATAGAAGAAGAAAAAAAAAGAAAAAAAAAGAAAGAAGAAAGAACAACAACATCAGATACTCACAGCGGAACGAATGAAATATAATATATCACATAAAATATTACATAGTATCATATTACATCAGAGTACACAACTTATACAATACATATTAGACAGTTATAAACATCTGTCTAATTCATACAACTCAAGTATCACAGATACAGACACAACATATACACAGCGGAATCACTATATATCTACTCGCTGAAGCCACCTGCTCCAAATCTCCTCCAGAATTCGTCAAAGCTAACCTGAATCCCTCGACTACTCAATACAATATTGAGTACCCAAGAGTTTAATAAAACAGAAAATAAACACTTGGGTCAGACATGGGTCTGGTGTGAGTAAACGGTTTAAACTTGTTCAACTTTGAAAAACCTTTGAAAGAAAAGGTATCTCGTAAGACTTCCCACACATAAACACGGAAATGTTTTTACCTTACGATAACCAAAACATTTGATAGGAAATCCGATTTTATTATAATAGGGTCTAGGGTTTTCAAATAAAATACAGAAATAGCTGGAATGCTTACATCTCACGTTCCAACATAGTTGGGCACAACTAAATCGTACGGCACTTATTGGATTTTGGATTCCATACAATGGCAGGGCTACTGGGGTACCGCCCGTCACAGTACGTGGCCTAGATCAACGTACCGAGGAGTACGCCCGCTCCCCTGCAACACAAGGTCGGAACATCCCTTACTGGATAATTCCCGCATAAGAAACCCCGCGGTTGTAGCTAGCAACCGCCCACACAGCCGAAATAAAAAGAAGGGACCTCTAGACAGGGGAATCTTATACTACTTGGGTGCTACCCACTAACCTTGCTGCACCTCCCCTGTTTTAGCCATTCCCGGTTGATGAGGCTTGAGGTCACGATTACCTTTAATCATAACACATCACTTAGAATGCTCATCGTCCACCTGACGATGTGCTGAAAGCATTCAATCCATACAAGTTCGTTCCGGGTTCGAACGAAACCGAAGGCATTATCTCGTTACACTCGTTTTGGAATCACCCTCAGAGTTAACGACAATAACCCTTGCACTCTGAATCTTCATCTTCACTTGATTCACGACCTATCGTTAATTTGGATCGATGTGGTATTCGGGTCTCCAGACCTGGAAATCCGGTATACGGAAACCCGATCCCGGTCTCATCGAAATCCAAAGCGTATCTTTTAAGGCCAAGTTGTTTTAAAGGTTAAAACAAATTCAATTCATTATCTTTATACACAAAGAAAGATAATTCACAACAGATAATCAACATTATCAGATAATCCATACAATTCAACTAACATCCATATCATACAGCATATATCTCATCAGAGATATCAATCAATGCCAAGTATTCAATACTATCACCCATTCATAAGTAATGATTTATATTATCTTTTAATTAATTTAAAGAATTAAATTAATTACTTCATTTTATAAATCCTTCTTACTTAACCATTAATTAATTACAATTTAATTAATTAATCATCTTTTAATGATCTTCTTAATTAATCTTCCTTGATTAATTATACTTTAATTACATTCAAGTAATTATCCTTAACCATATACAGTAATTAACTTTTAATTACTATCATTAATTACAATAATTAATGAACCTTCATTAATTAATTAAGCATATAATTAAGCATACTTTAATTAATTACTTTCATTAATCAACCTTGATTAATTCATTAATTAAATAATCCTTACTAATTAATTAACCTTTTAATTAATTAAATAATTAATTTTAATCAACCACTTCATTAATTAGTCTTAATTAATCATAAACGGTAATTAACAATTTGTAATTGCTTATCTTAATTAATTACTTCTTAATTAATTATATTAACCTTGATTAATTAATCTAATTAATTAATCTTTAATTATTTCATTAAGTAATTATTAATCAATTTAAATTAACAAATAATCCTTAATTAATTACTTTATTAATTAATTACTTTTAAATTAATTACACTTAGTAATTAATCTTAAATTAAACACATTTAACTAATCACATTAATTAATTAACTAAAATAATTAAGTAATTAACTCTTAATTACTTACATAAGTAATTATCTTCTAAATACTTCATTAAATGATCTCTCTTAACTAATTTCATTAACAAGTAATTAATCCCATCATTAAATAATTCTTAATTCTTTAATTAATTAATCCATAATTAATTAACTTTAAACAATTAACTTAATTAATTCCTTAATTGATTACAACAAGTGATTACTTCAACTAATTACTTCCATGAATAATTTACTCCTCCTGATTACTTTAAGTAATTATTCATTAATTACTTCATTAAGAAATTTACTCACTTAATTATAAATTGATTATCTTGAATGAATCCCTCAATCTCTAATTCATTTATTTATTAATTACATTCATTTCCACTAATTACTTCATTAAGTAATTATTCTTAATTTCAAATAGTAATTAACCTTTAATTCAATTTATTTATTAATTGCCTTAATAAAATTTCCATCTTTAAAAATAAACTTTTCATTTAAATCACATATTAAATTCTACCATTAAACTCCATTTAAACATTTAGAAATAATTTTATATTTGAATAAAATTTTACCTTTAAACAAAACAATTTAAACCCATAATTTTATATGCACTTAAAATCTTGAATATCCATTCAAACATGCTTAAATAGATTAAATAAACAATAATTTAACTTTGGAAATTCCAAATTTCATATCTTTAAACTTATTTATTTAAATATAATTTAAATCTAGTTTAACATTCCTTTATAATTACTTTGAACATCACTTTAACTTGAAAACATTTTTAAAATCAAGCTTATCAGTTTAAAACCCAGATCAACCCGAGTCAACCCTCTAAAACCCCGAGTCACTCTCGAGTAAATCGACACACGTCTCCGCTTCGAGTCTTCCCCGCGAGCAACACGAGAGCGTCCCGAGTTTTCCCCTTCTTCCCCAAAGCCCTCAAATCCCAAATATCCCAAACGTGCACGTGCACGTGCACGCGGGTTCACCGCTGCTCCGTCCAACCCTATCGACGTCAACAGGTCATCGACGATCGACCCTAACACCTCGACCCCTCAGATCATCAAAGCTCACCGGAAATCAAATTCTAGCATATCGAAACACTCGAACCCAAATCGTCATCAAAACTGGATCACCAAATTTCCTTCGTCTCGCCGCTTCAGACCACCAGAGTCCACGCAATTCTGGCCGAAGCTGCTCCGACAACCCACGAACTCTTTCCCCCTAGACCGATCGCCTGAATCGCCCTGACGACGCTGCAGTTCTTTCGAGAACCAATTCAACAGAAAAACGAGTTTAAACCCTAAATCGCCACCGACCCACCACTCCGACCATCTAAAAATTATCTCACCATTTTTCCAGAGATCATCGACACATCGGCCACCTCCATGCCAAAACTCGACCAACATTACCACTCCGATTGCCAGAAATCGGCAGAAAACAATTTCCCGTTCAACTCAAAACTTTTCAATAATTGTTAACTTAAAAATTATGAAACCAATATCAAAATTCATTATTTTCTAATTCGAATCCGATTGTGAAATCAAATCATGAAATTATAAACATTGATTTTCAACTTGAATTCATCCTTACTGACATTCCTACTTTCCAGCCATCCTGTTTATTTATTCTACTCAAAAATATTTTTAAAAATGATATTATAATGATACAAACATATCTTCTTTAAAAATATTAGCTTGAATTCGATTAGATGGGAAGATGTAACGACCCATTATTTTGGACCATTCAAATCGACAATAATCCACACATGTCTGACTTGAATAATTCAAAATATCAGATTGTTAATTTAAATTTGGCAAAACTCAGCATATATAGAAAATAAATCAATCACAGAATCACAGACACAGAGTAATACAATAATACGCAGCGGAATAGATAAAATAGTAGTTCATGAAGCTACTATATAAACATCAGAGTTAAAATAAAATACAACAGAATATCTCAAATACAGTGAAGTCTTCAGTACAAATAGATGGACTCTCTGATCAAAATCAACTAGAAGAGTTGGAAGTTGAGGCGATAGTTGGATCTCCAAAGGAAGCTCCAAACTCCAAGGGTGAGTCTCAAATGCTGTATCACTCGGTCTGACCCGAGCGTAAAGCAAAACACAAAACACTCGAGTCAGGATTAACATTCTTATATAAATAAATCCAACTCAAGTGAAATATCAATTGAAATACGAGTAACTTAAAGGATGTTGGGATAACCATCCTCTAAGGATCTTCAGAACTATCTACAAGGTGGAAATATACATTTTACCACCGTGGTCATTTCAATTAAATTTATACTTCAAAACCCAAATATCATTTCATTTCAAATATATCTATTTTCCAATCAGTATATATAGGTTAAATAATTTATAAAGTAAAGTATTTATAATTTCCTCAAGTTTCACAAATCGGTTCAAATCAACTCAATTTCCAAATTTCAATTTCAATAAGTTTTAAATCAGTTTAATTAAATAAAATTCTTTACTAAATTCAAATTGTCTTCCCAACCTTAACTTATTCAAATTATTACCGAAATCTATTTTGAAACATAAATTTAAATACTCAACCATATTATATGTATTTAATCAATCATTCCCATTTATATATAAAAATTTAAGGCTCAACATTTTAAAACCATATATTTCTTTCCAAAACCATAGAATTCATTTTCAAAATATTTATATATATATGGACCAACGGTGTTTGTATATATTTATCATATGGTTAAGTGATACAGATATTTATCATTTCAATCCTAAATTTAAATATATACGGGTAGATATCATTTCGACCCGTAATCCCAATTTCAATTCAAATGAAAATCGTTTGGGTTTATCATTTCAACCCATAACGAGATTCTCCTATTCTAAAGTCCGTTCGGGTATGTATCATTTCAACCCATAGTGAATCCTATACTAACAGGGAACTTGCAGAGTGATAACAGATAATATAAAATATAACAACAGGCATATATTATCAATATAAATAACAGATACTGGTGTCAGATGTCATAGGTGAACATATACAGATAATAGTAATAACAGGCATATACTACTAGATACTGGTGTCAGATGTCACAGGTGAACAGTTACAAATAATAGTAATAACAACGTAAATAACTACAGCAGCATATTTCAATTGCTATTTCAATTGAAATCAAATTTAAATAATAAAAGAACGTTAATCGTGAGTGATTGCTCACCTTTCGAGGCTATAGGGAAAGGAGAATGAGATGAGTTACGAATCCAGGCACGAACCCCAAAACAAAGCTAGACTGGCACGAATTTGACGAGCGAAGCTGATATATAGGAATCGATAAGAATAGGATATACATAATTTAAAGTCTAATACCTACTCTAAAAAAAATTTAATTTATACAAAACCCAAGAATAAATTTAAAATATATATAAAATTCTCAAAATAAATTTAACATATAGTTAAAATAGAATATTTATTTAATTTCAAACCAATATTTACCATAAATCAATATAAACGATCCATTACAATATATATATAGATGAACTTAGCCAGGAATGAAATATTTAAAACTTATATATAACTCCATATATTACTATATATAAATCTTCTTTCCAGATCAGATATTGTAATATATATATATATATACATACTATAAACTCATATTTTAAAACAAAATATTTATTATATATGACTGATAGCAGATTACAATACAGAGCACATATATATACATTAAAGTAACAATATATGTATGCAGACCAGTTGGATATGTCAATGCAACAAACCTATACTTAAACTAACAGATGCAGATCATATATGAAATGAACTATCACATACAAGCCAAATATATGCCGACCGTACTCTATTAGATGTATATACACAAAATAACTTACTACCCAAACATATAGACTTACGTGATTAATTCATAAATGGTTTCAATATTTTGGTATGTATATAATTACAGTAGACGTTTTCCTTTAAACACTAAACTTACAACCTATACAACTTAATATAACAACAAATATGTAAATATACTATCTGTATAAATATATATATATAACTGGAAAAATATATTAGATATAACTATAGATATATAATACAGAACATATACTATATAAAGTAACATACGTCGACAAATATACATACTTCCCTGGTACTGTGACTAAACAGTAATTGAAAATTCAAAAAACCAAAGTATGCCATAATTTTAAAAATCGCGATATATGTATATTGTTACAACATAAATATATACACATATCTAACAGTAAAACTAGTATACAAAAGCAAACAAACAAAACTTAAGATAGAAGTATATATATGCCTTAATATTCAAAGTAAGATTAAAATTTTCAGCAACAAATATATGTACTTAAACATTTCGTATGTATGTATAGCCTATAAATAAACAAATATATGTGTATACTTGCCAAACATAGTGATATGTACATTCCCATCTTGAAACAAGATAATAGATATAAAGATATAAACTTACATATAAACTATTATAAATATCAACTAATATATACGTACGTACTAACAGGAGAGTGGGGAGAAAAGCAGGCTGGCAGCACTTCGTGAGGAGGAGAGGCTTAGGCGGAGGATAGGTGAACGTGGGTGGAATGGGTATACGGCCATGAAGTAAGGAATGGTTCAAGCAAAAGCTGGGCAGGAAGGCTATGCTCTAGGTAAAGTGGTGGTCTCGAGTGATGGGTTCTCGGTTGGGATGAAGGGGAACTGGGCGGAGGCGTTTGCACGGCGAAGGGAGGCTCGGGTCGTGTGTGGATGCGGCTACTGCTTGTCGGGCTCTGGCGAATGGGGAGGGAAGCCCTGTTGCATGTGGTGATGGTTGTGGTCGGCATGGGAGAGGAGCTGAGGTGAACGGCAGTGGGAAGGTCGGTGAAATACTAGGGACGAGTTGGAGGGTGACTGTTGGTATCTTTGAGCGAAGAGGAGAAATGGGTTTTATGAAATGTAGAAGGACAGCTCGACAATTATAATTTTTGCTGAAACGTGCTAAGTAGTGAATTTTAAACAAATTGATCTTGGACCGTGCATAAAGGAATGGTAACGGTCACAACACAGAGAGATACAGCTGTAAATCAATAAAGTAAATTGTTAATGTGGTACCCGTGCTTGTTTCAAACTTTGAAACGTACAAGAAAACAAAAGGTCACGGATCCGTACCGATACAGTTACCGGTTTCGCGGATTTCACTGTGAACCGGACTTCAAAATACATAATTGAATATATCCTAGAGATCAGCACGACGAGACGATCAAAACGGTATACAGATACTAGTGGTACGATCATCCGATCGAAAGTCAATAATCGGTACCAGAAATGCTGCTATTTTGCCAGAATTAAGATCAACGGAACAGTAGAAGTCCAAATTTGGAAAAACGAATTTCGCAGTCTGATTCAGAAGGATCTGAATAAATTTTCTCCTGTTGACATATTTTGGTTTCGGAAAACTTTTAAATTCACTGTTATTAACCGGTTTGATTTGAAATGAAATTTCACAGGAAAATAAACTTCAATATTATCAGATGAAAATTTACCAATTGCCATATTAAAATAGACGTATTCCAAATAGTAAATTTTTATTTTCAAATTTTATTGTTTAAAATTTCACAAATTTCCAGTTAAATATACTTTTAAAACCATTATTTTTGCGGGTCGTTACACTCTCCCCCACTCAAAACTTTTCGTCCTCGAAAAGGAAGGAGGTAGGAGAATAGAATAACCAGAAATAAAGTAGATTGAAAGTCAAGATTAAACAATAAATTTGAACTATCTAAATTTTACTTAAATTTGAAAACTTCATTTGAAATTCGATTATCTTTAATACTTTAATACTTTCAAAAACCAATTTGTAAAATTTCTTGCTTCCTTTATAAATACCATTTATATGTTTAAACAACACCTTTATAAATATATGAAAACTATTTGAAAACAATTATTTACATTAATACTTATATTTACAAAGAAGCTATTTGAAAACATTAAATCATAATTCATAAATTTATTAATTTATCTCAAGACACTTTCAAATATTATTAATAAATCAATAATTATTTCTTTAAATATGTTGTATTTAATTAATAACTCAAAATATTTATAACACTAAAATTTCTATTAAACCATGTAGTATATAAATAAACAATATTTAAAGGGACATAGTCAACAAGGAGAAGAGGGACTTGGAAAAACAGAATATAGGTGAATAAATAAAGGTGAGCAGATAAGATAGATTCAAAAGATTAGTATCGGGCATGAATAATTAATTCAAACCATTAGGATTTCAATTTCAAATATTAATTCAAAATTTCTTTATTGGAAATACCTTTATAATAAAATACCTTTATAGTCGAAATAAATTTCCTTTCGAAAATACTTTTATAACTCGATGTTTCAACAAGTTTATCCTTGTTCCTGTAGACTCTGGTAGTGCGTTGATCAGGCGCAAAACTAGAATTCTCCAGGTACTTGGTAGACCTGTTTCAACACCCAGTGAAAATACTGGAAAAACTTTTTTAAAACAAGTATGGAAAGTACAATCCAATCAAAACAAAACGAATCAAATCATGGATCGCAGATACACAATGGTTACGCCTGGATCCCCCAGGAAACATCCATACCCCGTAAGCAATCTCTGCCTTGCGGATTACGCCACTAACACGACCATAGATCGCAGATACACAATGGTTACGCCTGGATCCCCCAGGAAACATCCGTACCCTTTAAGCAATCACTGCCTTACGAATTACGCTATGCAGTCGAGTTCGTAAGACCATGGGTAACGCCATGGAATTCGAAGGACACTCGAGTATCATATCCGGAAAACCAAAATCAGAGAGAATAATATCGATAGAATGAATCCAAGATGTGGCCACAAATCGGATATCAAGCAGAAGGCACTTTCCATATCTTTACTTCGAAAATATGTATCATATAGTACCTTTTCAAATCACTTTCAAATATCGTACTTATATAAAATCCATTATATATAAGATTAAATTTCCAAATCAAATACTTTCCAAAATCAATAGTATATCAAATCATACTTATATAGACTTCAATTATATAAGATTTCACTTTTAAATTGAGTACCCTTTCAAATCTATAGTTTTCGAATCAATTTCATACTTATACAAATCAAATTTACATAAGTTCGACAACTCCCAAATCAAGTGTTTAGTAACATAAGGTTCTCAAATTTTAATTTGTTTCAATATCAGTTCAATTTCAAAATCATATACAATTTCACCAATTTCTTCTTCTCAAATTAAATATCTTTAGTTTCAAAGTTTCCAAAATAATAGATTTAGAAAATAAATCCAAATTTCCAAATCAATATAATTTAAGTCAACCAATTCATTTCCAAAATCAAATGTTTCCAAAATCATCTTATACTTACGTAAGGTCTATCTTATATAAGGATCAAATTTTCAAAATAAATCTCGTTGTATGAAGAGCCATATGGGATTTTAATATCTTTGCTTTTATGGGTTATATATCTTTGTAATTTAAATTGGAAATTTACTTTTAGTAAGCAAAGATATTCTAACTCGACAGCTTTCAATTTCAGCGTCAAAATATATCAATGATATTAGGATATAAGATGTACATACGTCATCATTTCGCAAAATCACATTTGATCGCTCGCTCGATCACACAAGTTTTCTTTCGAACTAGTATTGTCCATTCGACTTCCCTAATGCGGATTTCGATATGGTTTCTCGACTAGAAGCCATCGGTCTCCTTGCATAGCCATATACTACGATAGAGAATTCAAGAATCAAGCCCAAAATCCATATCAAATATTCGCCATCAAGAATCAACTGAAAAATCCTAACACGAAATGGTGTAATCCACCTCGAACTTGTGTACTCAAACTTGGATCAAATTAATTATGCGAATAAAACAGCATACGTACAACTTATATATTTATTCCAACTTGTTAAATATATAGTTTCATAAAGATGTTACTAAGTTAAAACATTTAAACTAAATTTTATTCAAAATATTTTAAATACCAAATTCTTCTCAAAACATTTCAAATCTAAATTTCATATTAGAAAAAATTTAAAATTTCCTTATTCATTTACTTAACAAAACAGTTTCAACTATTTAAATCATATTACTTCATACTTAAACATTCAAAACAAACTTATATACATTATCAAAATACCTTTCAAAATTTCTTAGCTTTGAAAAGTTAACCTTGATTTGGAAGTACTCGAACTTCAAAATAGTCGGAGAAATCATTTTCAAATTCAAGAGTTGGAAATCAGCAACAAATCAGTAAATCAATTTTAATAGATAGGGTTATATCAAATCCGAAACTCAAGGACTGAACACCGGCTTACTTCAAATCATTTCAAATATATATACATATATCTTTTAAATATCAAATCTTACTTCAAAATTTTGAAATCAAAATTGGTTTCGCAAAATCACTCGCGTAGCGATGCTACTAAAGTGGCCTATCCCTCACTCTGAAACTCGAAAATCAATGTCGATGATGCGTGCACTCATCACCGAAATTATTTTCCAGCGACATAAGTGAGTTCTGGACTTCTATTTTTTTTCAAACTTCTTTTTGAAATTTCTTCGAAATCATTCGAACTCATTAAAATCATTGGAAACATTTCTTATTCGGAAAATACTTTTAAATCATACTATTATTATATATTTCAAAATCTAAAAACCAATTTCAAAATACCGGAGTTCAATTCTCGAATTTCAAATTTCAAACCCTTTAGTTATAAATCATTTTTATATAAATCAATTTCTTACATAATTTCAAATCCTTTCAAAAATTCAAATTCTTATTTTTAAAAGGTATATATAATCCTTATCGAAAACATTTTCACTTTTATATATAGAATATAATCATACTTAAAAAAATTTCGATATATAAACAATTTCCAAAATACGAATAAGCCCAATTTTTCAAAAGGATGATTCAAGAATGTATTTCAAAACAAAGATAGAAATTTAACTTAGAGGGACTCTAATCAAATAGGATTCTGATTCAAAGATAAGTTCAACGAAAATGAGATAATTAATTTCAAACTAGAAGATGAATATACTTATATAAATCGCGGGCGACCTTAACCGGGTCAACCGTGACTTCAGGAACAAGATCGATGCAGAATTCCAAGAAAAAATCAACATTCGATCGCAAGAGCTAGCGGCATCTAAACCAAAGATATAGAAATTTTCGGTAAATCAATGACAATTGTGAAGGAGTTTCACCCCTTCACAAATCATTCAAAGATTAGTGGGATCCTATTCTTATAGAGATCATTCGAAGTGGAGTTATGTGATACTCCAGAATCAAAAGAATATCAATCGAGAGAGACAAGAATGAATTTTTGGAACCGTAGGGAACGTTCCAAAGTTCAAAGGAAATCGAGTCAAAAGGAAGAGATTAAACTCGAACGAAAGTGATTCTGTAAAGAAATTTACAATATATGCTAAGTTTCGCCTAGAGCCAAAGCTCTGATACCAACTGTAACGACCCATTATTTTGGACCATTCAAATCGACAATAATCCACACATGTCTGACTTGAATAATTCAAAATATCAGATTGTTAATTTAAATTTGGCAAAACTCAGCATATATAGAAAATAAATCAATCACAGAATCACAGACACAGAGTAATACAATAATACGCAGCGGAATAGATAAAATAGTAGTTCATGAAGCTACTATATAAACATCAGAGTTAAAATAAAATACAACAGAATATCTCAAATACAGTGAAGTCTTCAGTACAAATAGATGGACTCTCTGATCAAAATCAACTAGAAGAGTTGGAAGTTGAGGCGATAGTTGGATCTCCAAAGGAAGCTCCAAACTCCAAGGGTGAGTCTCAAATGCTGTATCACTCGGTCTGACCCGAGCGTAAAGCAAAACACAAAACACTCGAGTCAGGATTAACATTCTTATATAAATAAATCCAACTCAAGTGAAATATCAATTGAAATACGAGTAACTTAAAGGATGTTGGGATAACCATCCTCTAAGGATCTTCAGAACTATCTACAAGGTGGAAATATACATTTTACCACCGTGGTCATTTCAATTAAATTTATACTTCAAAACCCAAATATCATTTCATTTCAAATATATCTATTTTCCAATCAGTATATATAGGTTAAATAATTTATAAAGTAAAGTATTTATAATTTCCTCAAGTTTCACAAATCGGTTCAAATCAACTCAATTTCCAAATTTCAATTTCAATAAGTTTTAAATCAGTTTAATTAAATAAAATTCTTTACTAAATTCAAATTGTCTTCCCAACCTTAACTTATTCAAATTATTACCGAAATCTATTTTGAAACATAAATTTAAATACTCAACCATATTATATGTATTTAATCAATCATTCCCATTTATATATAAAAATTTAAGGCTCAACATTTTAAAACCATATATTTCTTTCCAAAACCATAGAATTCATTTTCAAAATATTTATATATATATGGACCAACGGTGTTTGTATATATTTATCATATGGTTAAGTGATACAGATATTTATCATTTCAATCCTAAATTTAAATATATACGGGTAGATATCATTTCGACCCGTAATCCCAATTTCAATTCAAATGAAAATCGTTTGGGTTTATCATTTCAACCCATAACGAGATTCTCCTATTCTAAAGTCCGTTCGGGTATGTATCATTTCAACCCATAGTGAATCCTATACTAACAGGGAACTTGCAGAGTGATAACAGATAATATAAAATATAACAACAGGCATATATTATCAATATAAATAACAGATACTGGTGTCAGATGTCATAGGTGAACATATACAGATAATAGTAATAACAGGCATATACTACTAGATACTGGTGTCAGATGTCACAGGTGAACAGTTACAAATAATAGTAATAACAACGTAAATAACTACAGCATCATATTTCAATTGCTATTTCAATTGAAATCAAATTTAAATAATAAAAGAACGTTAATCGTGAGTGATTGCTCACCTTTCGAGGCTATAGGGAAAGGAGAATGAGATGAGTTACGAATCCAGGCACGAACCCCAAAACAAAGCTAGACTGGCACGAATTTGACGAGCGAAGCTGATATATAGGAATCGATAAGAATAGGATATACATAATTTAAAGTCTAATACCTACTCTAAAAAAAATTTAATTTATACAAAACCCAAGAATAAATTTAAAATATATATAAAATTCTCAAAATAAATTTAACATATAGTTAAAATAGAATATTTATTTAATTTCAAACCAATATTTACCATAAATCAATATAAACGATCCATTACAATATATATATAGATGAACTTAGCCAGGAATGAAATATTTAAAACTTATATATAACTCCATATATTACTATATATAAATCTTCTTTCCAGATCAGATATTGTAATATATATATATATATATATACATACTATAAACTCATATTTTAAAACAAAATATTTATTATATATGACTGATAGCAGATTACAATACAGAGCACATATATATACATTAAAGTAACAATATATGTATGCAGACCAGTTGGATATGTCAATGCAACAAACCTATACTTAAACTAACAGATGCAGATCATATATGAAATGAACTATCACATACAAGCCAAATATATGCCGACCGTACTCTATTAGATGTATATACACAAAATAACTTACTACCCAAACATATAGACTTACGTGATTAATTCATAAATGGTTTCAATATTTTGGTATGTATATAATTACAGTAGACGTTTTCCTTTAAACACTAAACTTACAACCTATACAACTTAATATAACAACAAATATGTAAATATACTATCTGTATAAATATATATATATAACTGGAAAAATATATTAGATATAACTATAGATATATAATACAGAACATATACTATATAAAGTAACATACGTCGACAAATATACATACTTCCCTGGTACTGTGACTAAACAGTAATTGAAAATTCAAAAAACCAAAGTATGCCATAATTTTAAAAATCGCGATATATGTATATTGTTACAACATAAATATATACACATATCTAACAGTAAAACTAGTATACAAAAGCAAACAAACAAAACTTAAGATAGAAGTATATATATGCCTTAATATTCAAAGTAAGATTAAAATTTTCAGCAACAAATATATGTACTTAAACATTTCGTATGTATGTATAGCCTATAAATAAACAAATATATGTGTATACTTGCCAAACATAGTGATATGTACATTCCCATCTTGAAACAAGATAATAGATATAAAGATATAAACTTACATATAAACTATTATAAATATCAACTAATATATACGTACGTACTAACAGGAGAGTGGGGAGAAAAGCAGGCTGGCAGCACTTCGTGAGGAGGAGAGGCTTAGGCGGAGGATAGGTGAACGTGGGTGGAATGGGTATACGGCCATGAAGTAAGGAATGGTTCAAGCAAAAGCTGGGCAGGAAGGCTATGCTCTAGGTAAAGTGGTGGTCTCGAGTGATGGGTTCTCGGTTGGGATGAAGGGGAACTGGGCGGAGGCGTTTGCACGGCGAAGGGAGGCTCGGGTCGTGTGTGGATGCGGCTACTGCTTGTCGGGCTCTGGCGAATGGGGAGGGAAGCCCTGTTGCATGTGGTGATGGTTGTGGTCGGCATGGGAGAGGAGCTGAGGTGAACGGCAGTGGGAAGGTCGGTGAAATACTAGGGACGAGTTGGAGGGTGACTGTTGGTATCTTTGAGCGAAGAGGAGAAATGGGTTTTATGAAATGTAGAAGGACAGCTCGACAATTATAATTTTTGCTGAAACGTGCTAAGTAGTGAATTTTAAACAAATTGATCTTGGACCGTGCATAAAGGAATGGTAACGGTCACAACACAGAGAGATACAGCTGTAAATCAATAAAGTAAATTGTTAATGTGGTACCCGTGCTTGTTTCAAACTTTGAAACGTACAAGAAAACAAAAGGTCACGGATCCGTACCGATACAGTTACCGGTTTCGCGGATTTCACTGTGAACCGGACTTCAAAATACATAATTGAATATATCCTAGAGATCAGCACGACGAGACGATCAAAACGGTATACAGATACTAGTGGTACGATCATCCGATCGAAAGTCAATAATCGGTACCAGAAATGCTGCTATTTTGCCAGAATTAAGATCAACGGAACAGTAGAAGTCCAAATTTGGAAAAACGAATTTCGCAGTCTGATTCAGAAGGATCTGAATAAATTTTCTCCTGTTGACATATTTTGGTTTCGGAAAACTTTTAAATTCACTGTTATTAACCGGTTTGATTTGAAATGAAATTTCACAGGAAAATAAACTTCAATATTATCAGATGAAAATTTACCAGTTGCCATATTAAAATAGACGTATTCCAAATAGTAAATTTTTATTTTCAAATTTTATTGTTTAAAATTTCACAAATTTCCAGTTAAATATACTTTTAAAACCATTATTTTTGCGGGTCGTTACAGAAGATATGAAATTTTTGTGTGATAATCTTGGGTCTGCCATTAAACAGAGAAGTATATACAGGCATATCACAGACATTTCATATATATATATATACATTCACATCCATACATTCATGCAACATTATCTACTATATTACTACAAGATTTCATCACATGCATCCAAGTATAATAACATATTTAAAACTGTTTTTAAAAGAAATATTTACTCACAGGTTATAAAACAGAGAACAGGGACAATTCATATACATATATATATACATGCACCTACACATATAAACACATGCAATCATATTTTACAGAGATTCATCACAGTCATTTAAGCCAAATCACAGATTTTAAAAGCTGTTTTTAAAAGAATTTACTCACCAGACATGAAGAAACAGAGAAAATTTTTGAAATCTTGAATGCTTTGATTTGAACTGGAAAGAATTTGCTTTTGATCTCTGAAATGCTTTGAAACTGGAAACATGTTGTAGAGATGACTTAACTTTGAAACTGAGATGTTCTTGTTTTTTATTACAAGCTGAAACTTGTTTGATTGCTCTACAGGTTTTGATCTTTATTTGAGTAATTTGGGAAAAATGTTTACAGGGTTTTGAAAACTGCTTACAGGTTGTTTTGAGGAAAAGATTTCAGGCTTTGGATTTGTTTTTGAGAAGTGTTATAGGCTGGGAATAAAATGATTACAAGGTTTTGAGTTTTTTTTTTGAATTTTCTCTGGTTGGAAAATTTACAGGTCGTTTACTTGCTAGCTTTTGAAAATGTGAAGATAAGAAAAGGGAAATGAAGGAAGAAGGTGTAGGTTTAAATAGTGTTAATTTAGGATTTATTAAAATTAAAGAAAATTAAAATAAATGTGACACTTGTCTCTTACCTTGTCTAATTACTTAACACATATGCTTAGATGGTTTAATATGTTAACACTTGTCATTACATTATTTTTAAAGCTTTTATATTTAATATTCTTAATTAATAAATATATTTCTAAATTTATAAATGCCTTCCTATGTTATAAATAAATGAAACCTTTTAAAAGAAAATAAAATAAAAACCCATTTATATTCTAATAAAATCATATATAATATATTTAATTCATTCTTAAATGATAATTCAAAAGCTTTTGTATTTATTCCTATTAAATAGTACTCTTTCAAATTTCTATAAATATTTCTTTAAAGAGAATAATATAAAACAAATCTATTTTTTTTTAAATAAAAACCTTATCCATATGATTTAAGTCCAAACTATATTATTATTTTTATTTTAAGATATATATATATATATATATATATATATATATATATATATATATATTTCTTTAAATTCAATTATTAAATCCAAATTCTAAATCAATTTAAAATCTAAATTTAAAATCAATTAAATAAATATAGAAATCAATTTTAAACAAACACATTATTAATTGTCAATAATAATTCTATTTAAAATCAATTTAAATATACATATATATACATTTAAACAACACTTATTAAATTTGAAATAATAGGTCTATTTAAAATCTATTTATAACTATATTTAAAAACAACTCATTATTAAATTGTTTGAAAATAACAACTTTTACCAATTTTTAATAATTTATAAAGGAGATTATCATAATTTTAAATTCCTTGAAATCCCGGGATATCACATTCCTCCCCCCTTAAAAGAATTTCGTCCTCGAAATTTAAAACAAAAGATAATCCAAAGTTTTTATTTTATTTCAAAAAAAAATTTAAACAATTTTAGCATACATATCAGCCAACACAAACAAACAACCAATTTCATCCAAACAAACAATTTCAATCAAACAATCAACACTAGCTATCCGGTCAAAGATCCGAATAAGCTTCCTAAATTTCCCCGAGTTCCCCGGGTACAGATACCGGAATACTCGCTCTACTGAACCCAAACTGGCTATACTACTAAACTACTGAGCTTCTACTCATCTAGATCTACAATCTGAACAAGATATCAGACCACAGACAAGATCAACTCAATTACCAAAACTTCAGAACTGCTGGTTCCAAAACCAGAGATAGATCAAACACGTACTCCCTCAAAGATACGTGAAACACATTGAATCCTAGTCTTCCAAACTGGAAATTCAAAACTTAAAAGCCAAACACTTATTCCTTACAAAAACTCAGAAGAATCCAATATACAACGGAGCTAACTTCCTGATCTTACCCAATCTTATTGCTCCCTTTTTACCGGAAAAAATTCAGCAACAACTAAGTCTCAAACTTCGAATTCCGAATTCCTCCGTTTATTCACAGAACTCTTTTGACGATCCTGGGCTGCCTACATCCTTTCCGATCAGCTCAACCTTCGCTAATGCTTCTTGAAACAAACTGGATCAAAAATACTCAACACAATGATACTCTCAAGATCTACCAAAACCAAAAACACCAACTCTACTACCATCAGTAGACTACAACTTACTTCTCCTATCCGGAAAAGACAAAACAGATGCACTCACCAATATGAACTCAAATCTAGAAATAATTCCTGTAGAAATTCTTAATCCAAACACTGCAACTTCCGGTTGCTTCCACTCTAGAATAGCTGCCATCCCGCTTCTGCTGCACAACTCAGATCTAGAGAAGATAAGAATGCCATCGATGAACTCAAGCACAGACTAGACAATACATCCCGAAAATATGGTTCAACAGATCCATAAAAAGAAAATTCCGAAGTTCCATCAAATACTGAGCTGCTTCACCCAATCCTTTCTCTAGGAGACATCCTTCTACTAAGCTAAACCACCGGTATCAATCTTGAAATCAAGTTGATACGGAACTCAATCTCAAATACAAACAAATCTCTGACTTCCCTGAAGACATCCAGAAAGTCTCAGATAAATCAAGAGAATACTCAACTATCGCAAGTCACTTTTGCGATCAACCCATCCTAATTCCAAAGAAAACTGTTCTCTCTTTACCAATCAGAACAGCTTATGCTAATTAACCAATCCATCGAAGAAATGGATCCACTCTACTGCTTCTGGACTCCTTCTCAAGGAAAACTGCTCAGCCAGAAAAATTTCCTGCCAACGCAAAGAATACTCCGAGCAGCACTGCTGCCACAGATGCCAAAGATTTCCTAACCGAAAGCTCTTCGAGAAACTCGAACCCCAAACCAAACAGAAACACCATGCTGAACTCAGCCACAATCACCGAAGCATTCACACTTCCTTAAACTTGCTCGAAAGAAAACATTTTCGGAAACATTCAGTCACTGTGTCTCATCACACAACTACTACTTCTTGCGGTTGCCAAGATACCATCACTCGCTTCTGCTCTTCCGATAGATCCAAATCTACTCACCAACTTCAAAGATGGACTCCGAACCTTAACAGGTTTCTTCAGAGACCAATGAAATCCTTACACCATAGCAAAACTCACTCGAGACGGTATTAGGTCTACAGTCTCGACAAATACACTTCCAACCTCAAACATTCAAACTCTAACCATTGGTAATCGTGTTACGCACACCACCACCCTATCTACCTTTATAACTTATATTGGAAAACCCGAATAGGTAACCCAACAAATAGGTAGAATAGATATATATATATAGTTATATAAAAATTACAAATACGCTCTCTCAAGAAAGAAAACACTCCAAAGCCTAGGTATTCACTCAACCTAGCGCTCTGATACCAACTGTCACGACCCGGCTTTCTAGCCATAGAAAGACGTATCATGAATTAAGAAAGAAAGGGATAGAAGAAGAAAAAAAAAGAAAAAAAAAAGAAAGAAGAAAGAACAACAACATCAGATACTCACAGCGGAACGAATGAAATATAATATATCACATAAAATATTACATAGTATCATATTACATCAGAGTACACAACTTATACAATACATATTAGACAGTTATAAACATCTGTCTAATTCATACAACTCAAGTATCACAGATACAGACACAACATATACACAGCGGAATCACTATATATCTACTCGCTGAAGCCACCTGCTCCAAATCTCCTCCAGAATTCGTCAAAGCTAACCTGAATCCCTCGACTACTCAATACAATATTGAGTACCCATGTAACGACCCGCTATTTTGGACCATTCAAATCGACAATAAATCCACACATGTCTGACTTGAATAATTCAAAATACCGAATTGTTAATTTAAATTTGGCAAAACTCAGCATATGCAGTAAATAAATCAATCACAGAGTCACAGACACAGAGTAATACAATAATACGCAGCGGAATAGATAAAATAGTAGTTCATGAAGCTACTATATAAACATCAGAGTTAGAAATAAAAATACAACAGAATATCTCAAATACAGTGAAGTCTCCAATCCAAACAGATGACTTCTATGAACGAATCAACTGGAAAGCTGGAAGCTGAATCAAAAGTTGGATCTCCAAACGAAGCTCCAAACTCCAAAGGTGAGTCTCGAATGCTGTATCACTCAGTCTGACCCGAGCGTAAAGCAAAACACAAAACACTCGAGTCAGGATTAACATTCTTATATAAATAAATCCCACTCAAGTGAAATATCAATTGAAATACGAGTAACTTAAAGGATGTTGGGATAACCATCCTCTAAGGATCTTCAGAACTATCTACAAGGTGGAAATATACATTTTAACACCGTGGTCACTTCAATTAAGTTTATACTTCAAAACCCAAATATCATTTCATTTCAAATATATCCATTTTCCAAAATAGTATATATATATATATATTAAATGATTTAAAAAGTAAAGTATTTAATTTCCTCAAGTCTAGCAAATCGATTCAAATCAACTTCAAATTCCAAATTCAAATTTATTCAAAGTTCAATTCATCAATTCAATTCATTTCTAAACAAATCATTTAAATTTTCAATATATTTCAAAGCTTTAATATTCAACATTTTCAAAGTTAAATTTAACAGTTTCATATAGCTCTTGATTTAACTTCATTATTATTTAATTAGGAAATATTCACTTAATAGATTCAATATCATTTACTAGCCTTAAATCACATTTTACTAGATATTTCCTTAAACTTTATTTAAACAAGAAATATTCATTAATTTATTTAAATCAAACTCAAGTTATAAATCATATCTTAAATCCCAATTTCAATAAGTTTTAAATTGGTTTAATTAAATAAAATTCTTTACTAAATTCAAATTATCTTCCCAACCTTGACTTATTCAAATTATTACCAAAATCTATTTTGAAATATATTTTAAATACTCAACCATATTATATGTATTAAATCCATCTTAATTAAATTTAATATTATAATTAAATCTATATATATATATCATTACCATTTATATAAAAAAAATTTAAGAATCAACATTTATTTTAACCCGTATATTTCTTCCCAAAACCATAGAATTCATTTTTTAAAATATTTATATATATGGACCAACGGTGTCTGTATATATATTTATCATATGGTTAAGTGATACGGATATTTATCATTTCAATCCGAAATTTAAATATATACGGGTAGATATCATTTCGACCCGTAATCCCAATTTCAATTCAAATCAAAATCGCTTGGGTTTATCATTTCAACCCATAACGATTTTCTCCTATTCTAAAGTCCGTTCGGGTATGTATCATTTCAACCCATAGTGAATTCTATACTACCAGGGAACTTGCAGAGTGATAACAGATACTAAAAATATAACAACAGGCATATATCATCAGTATAAATAACAGATACGGGTGTCAGATGTCACAGGTGAACAGATATAAATAATAGTAATAACAGGCATATAATACTAGATACTGGTGTCAGATGTCACAGGTGAGCAGTTATAGATAATAGCATATATAACAATTTAAATAACTACAGCATCATATTTCAATTGTCGTTTCAATTGAAATCAAATTTAATAAATACAAGAACGTTAATCGTGAGTGATTGCTCACCTTTCGAGGCTAGATAGATTTGACCGGAATTGAGCTATGGATTGGGTCACGATCTTAGACAATCAAACAAATCCAAACAAAATCTCAAAGCGAAATAAGCTGAAAGTGGATTTGATGGCAAAGCTGAAAGATAGAGATTGATGGAAACGAATCAGAATTGTCTTGATAAAATCGAAACAAAATATATATTATAAATTTCAAATCAAAATTTAATTTAAAACACTAAAATAAAATAAAATATATGATTAAAAATGCAGACCATGCAAATGCCGCATGCAGACCAAGATTTATATATTTCAAAATTAAATACGTACATACATTAAAATCGACGTGCATACATAATATGTTTTAAAATTAATACTTATGTAAATAAACGAATAGCTATATAGACAACATATAATATCTGTGTAACTTATATACAATTTATATCTTTAGAATCAATATAAAAATAAAGTCTATATAACTTGCTTAATATCAATACTAACAATGCGCATTGACCAAAACTTACAAAAATATAACACTTGGACCTATATGTACACACCAACAGATCTACAACTATACAAGCTTATAATTTAAAGCATTTACATATCTATACTTCCTCGGATGTTAATAACAATGTAAACATCACAAACTTTATAAACATAATCTACCAGGATGTTAACAAAACATATTTTCCCTTTATAAATATATACACTGCCGAAAATATATACCAATACTAGTCCCATGATATAAAACAATGCCACACGCTACTTTTAAGATGAACCCATATATATGCTTATATACAAGACATGCGTGTATATACATACACTTAGTTATGTAAACAGCTTTACATATAGCCAATATAAAAAAAAAAAGTATAGTCTCAGACTTATAGGAATATATATATTAAGATACGACTTATGTCAGCTATGCTTTAAGTATACAGTGACCTATAAGAACATATCCCAGCCAAGCTTAAAGTATGATGTGTATGTAATGATGCTTTTGACATAAAATATGCAGACTCATTTATAAGTATATACATATAAATAACTTTTCTTCAACAACAACAAACTCCCTATATATATTAAACAAATATATGACTAACATACTCAACAGCCTAAAAATATATATACAAACTAACATATATATTCTATATATACCTACCTAGCAGGGAAGAGGCGAGATCGAGCAAGCAATGAGGATGGGTAGTCGGAAGGGACGGTACAGATTCACGAGGGAATGGCACTGAGGCCTGGGCGGCAGGCCATGGCAGTCGAGGAGGGTGGCCAGAGGGGAGGTTGAACGCGATGGTGGTGGACAGGCGATGGTCTAGGTTGGTTGCGTCGGTGATGACGTGGAGGCGGAGGAGATGCCTTCGGTTTAGCTTTGAAGATGAAGAGGTCCGGCTTGCTTGATTTTGAAGGTGGAGATGAATGCATTGGAGAAGAAGGCACGATTGAGAAGGAGTGCGGAATGGGAAGAGTGGAGGAAGAGGCGGCGGTTGCCATAGGCGGCGGAGGAATGCTGGGGCTAGTGGCCGCTGGTACACATGGGCAGTGGTGTGTAGGCTCGGAGGTAGGCGGCGGGTTCGGTGGCACAGGGTAGGTGGAAGGAATGGTTCGAGTGGGATTGGAGGATGAAACAGAGGAGGGAAGAAATGCAAGCAGATAGTGAAAAAGGACAAAGAGACTGTGATATCGTATATAAAGAATATAAAAGGGAAGGTAACGAGCTGGCTTGGAAAAGATGTTGAACAGTCTGAATTAATAAATGCTAAACGTATATAAGTTTACGCGTTCAAACTTCGAAACGGTAGGATTGCAAAAGTTACACACGATTTTCGGATGTATTAAAGGCAACTGACTCGAATTCAACAGTGGAAAAATTCAAATGGTTCGAATGGAAAAAAAAAAATAACGGGTCCTCTGATTTGGTGAAAATTTATTTAAGCAATAAATTTCTTGTTTGGGCTGCAAGCAATAGATTTGAAAAATCAAGGGAGAATGTAAAGTCAAAAAGTGGTACCGCTTCGGTGAATTGTTTATTGTCGCCGTCGCGTACCGGACCTCAAAAATACGGAAATAAATATACCATTGAGATCGACACGATGAGAGGATCAAAACGGTATACAAATATTAGTGGTACGATCATCCGACCAAAAGTCGATAATCGGTACCGAAAATGCTGCTATTTTGCCAGAATTAAGATAAACGGAGCAGTAGAAGTCCAAATTTAGAAAAACGAATTTCGCAGTCTGATTCAGAATGATCTGAATAAATTTTCTCCTGTTGACATATTTTGGTTTCGGAAAACTTTTAAATTCACTGTTATTAACCGGTTTGATTTGAAATAACATTTCACAGAAAAATAAACTTCAATATTATCAGATGAAAATTTACCAGTTGCTATATTAAAATAGACGTATTCCAAATAATAAATTTATATTTTCAAATTTTATTGTTTAAAATTTCACAAAATTTCAATTAACATATTATTAAAACTATTAAAATTTACGGGTCGTTACACTCTCCCCCACTCAAAACTTTTCGTCCCCGAAAAGAAAGGAGGTAGAAGGGTATAAACAACCAGAAAGAAAAATAGATTGAAAGTTAAGATTAAACAATTAATTTAAAACTATATAAATTTTACTTGAAATATTCATTTGAAAACTTCATTTGCAAATCAATTATTTTTTTATATTTTAATACTTTTTCAAAACTCATTTGTAAAATTTCTTTCTTCCTTTATAAATACCATTTATATGTTTAAATGACACCTTTATAATTATATGAAAACTATTTGAAAACAATTATTTACATTATTACTTATATTTACAAAGAAGCTATTAAATCCATGATCATAAATTTATTAATTCTATCTAAAATACTTTTTCAAATATTATTAATAAATCAATAATCATTAACTTTAAATATGTTATAGTCAACAAGGAAAAGAAGGAGGACCTGGAAAACAGAATATAGGTAAATAAATAAGGCTGAGCAGATAAGGTAGATTCAAATGAATAGAATCGGGCATGAATAATTAATTCAAACCATTAGAATTTCAATTTCGAATGTCAATACAAAATTTCTTTGTTAGAAATACTTTTATAATAAAATATTTTTTTTTATAACGAAACAAATTTCATTTCGAAAATACTTTTATAACTCGATGTTTCAACAAGTTTATCCTTGTTCCTGTAGACTCTGGTAGTGCGTTGATCAGGCGCAAAACTAGAATTCTCCAGGTACTTGGTAGACCTGTTTCAACACCCAGTGAAAATACTGGAAAAACTTTTTTTTTAAAACAGATATGGAAAGTACAATCCAAACAACAAAACGAACAAAACCTTTGTCTAACCATGGTTCGCAGATACACAATGGTTACGCCTGGGTCCCCCAGGAAACAATCCATATCCGTAAGCTTTCTCAGCCCTGCGAGTTACGCCATGATGACTAGTAGAATGCAGGATACACAATGGTTACGCCTGGATCCCCCAGGAAACAATCCGTACCCCCAGGCAAGACTCAGCCAAGCATTTGCGCTACTATTCGCGACCTACACAGATTGCAGGATACACAATGGTTACGCCTGGATCCCCCAGGAAACAATCCGTACCCCTAGGCAAGACTCAGCCAGGCAGTTGCGCTGTGCAGTCACGAGAGAACGATAAGACCATGGGTAACGCCATGGAATTCGAAGGACACTCGAGTATCATATCCGGAAAACCAAAAATCAGAGAGAATAATATCGATAGAATGAATCCAAGATGTGGCCACAAATCGGATATCAAGCAGAAGGCACTTTCCATATCTTTATTTCGAAAATATGTATCATATAGTACCTTTCAAATCACTTTCAAATATCGTACTTATATAAAATCCATTATATATAAGATTTAATTTTCAAATCAAATACTTTCCAAAATCAATAGTATATCAAATCATACTTATATAGACTTCAATTATATAAGATTTCACTTTCAAATTGAGTACCTTTTCAAATCTATAGTTTTCGAATCAATTTCATACTCATACAAATCAATTTTATATAAGTTCGACAACTCCAAATCAAGTATTTAGTAACACAAGGTTCTAAAATTTCAATTTGTTTCAATATCAGTTCAATTTCAAAATCATATACAATTTCACCAAATTATTTCTTCTCAATTTAAACTTCTTTAGTTTCAAAGTTTCCAACATAATAAATTCAGAAAATAATCCAAGTTTCTAAATCAAAATAATTAAGTCAAACAATTCATTTCCAAAATCAATGGTTTTCAAAATCATCTTATATTTACATAAGGTCCATCTTATATAAGGATCAAATTTTCCAAAAATAAGTTTCGCTGTATCAAGAGCCATATGAGATTGAATATCTTTGCTTTTATGGGTTATATATCTTTGTAATTTATTTTGGAAATTTTCTTTTAGTAAGCAAAGATATTCTAACCCGACAGCTTTCAATTTCAGCGTCAAAATATATCAATGATAATAGAATATAAGGTATACATACGCCATCATTTCGCAAAATCACATTTTGATCGCTCGTTCGATCACACAAGTTCGCTTTCGAACTAGTATTGTCCATTCGACTTCCCTAATGCGGACTTCGATATGGTTTCTCGACTAGAAGCCATCAGTCTCCTTGCATAGCCATATACTATGATAGAGAATTCTAGAATTTAGCCCAAAAATCTATATCAAATATTCGCCCTTAAGAATCGAATGAAAAATCCTAACACGAAATGGTGTAATCCACCTCGAACTTGTGTACTCAAACCTGGATCAAATTAATTATGCGAATAAAACAGCATACGCACGAATTATATTTATTCCGGCTTGTTAAATATATAGTTTCATAAAGATGTTACCCAGTTAAAACATTTAACTAAATTTTATTCAATATATATTGAAGACCAAATTCTTTTCAAAACATTTCAAATCTAAATTTCAAAATAGCCTTATTCATTTACTTAACAAAACAGTTTCAACTTATTTAAATCATATTACTTCATACTTAAACATTCAAACAAATTTATACACTTTATCAAATAATTCATGCTTTTCAAAAATTTAGCTTTTGAAAAGTTAAACTTGATTTGGAAGTGCTCGAACCTTCAAAATAGTTGAAGAAATCATTTTCAAATTCAAGCGTTGGAAATCAGCAATAAATCAGTAAATCAATTTTAATAGATAGGGTTATATCAAATCCGAAACTCGAGGAATGAACACCGGTTTACTTCAAATCATTTCAAATATATATACATATATATACTTTGAATATCAAATCTTACTTCGGAATTTGGAATTCAAAATTGGTTTCGCAAAATCACTCGCATAGCGAAGCTATTGAAGTGGCCTATCCCTCACTCTGAAACTCGAAAATCAATGTCGATGATGCGTGCACTCATCACCGAAATTATTTTCCAGCGACATACGTGAGTTCTGGACTTCTATTTTCTCAACTTCTTTTGAAATTTCTTTGAAATCATTCGAAACTCATTAAAATCATTTGAAACATTTCTTATTCGGAAAATACTTTTAAATCATATTATTATTATATATTTCAAAATCTTAAAACCCTCCAAAATACCGGAGTTCAATTCTCAAATTTCAAATTTAAAATCCTTCAGTTATAAATCAAATTTCTTATATAGTTTTTTTTTTTTCAAAATTACAAATCCTTTCGAAACCTCAAATTCTCATTCATTTTTTTTTTTAAAAGGGTATATAATCTTTATCGAAAACATTTCACTTTTATATATAGAATATAATCATACTTATAAAAATAATAATTTCGATTTAGAAAACGATTTCTTAAAAATACAAACAAACCCGATTTCAGAGGATGATTTAAGAATGGATTTCAAACAAAGATAGAGATTCAAATTAGAGGGACTCTAATCGATTAGGATTTCTGATTCGAAGATAAGTTCGAACGAAAATGAGATAATTAATTACAAAACAGTAGATGGATACACTTATATAAATCGCGGGTGACCTTAACCGGGTCAACCGTGACTTCAAGAATATAATCGATGCGGAAATCTAAGGTAAATCGACATTCCAAACCGAGTGATATATAAATCGTCGGTGAATCAATGCCAATTGTAAAGGAGTTTCACCCCTTTACAAAACATTCAAAGATCGGCGGGATCGCCTATTCTTATAGAGATCATTCGAAGTGGAGTTATGGGATACTCCAGAATCAAAAGAATACCAATAGAGAGAGACAAGAATGAATTTTGGAACCGTAGGGAACGTTCCAAAGTTCAAAGGAAATCGAGTCAAAAGGAAGAGGTTAAACTCAAACGTAAGTGATTCTGTAAATAAATTTACAATATATGCTAAGTTTCGCCTAGAACCAAAGCTCCGATACCAACTGTAACGACCCGCTATTTTGGACCATTCAAATCGACAATAAATCCACACATGTCTGACTTGAATAATTCAAAATACCGAATTGTTAATTTAAATTTGGCAAAACTCAGCATATGCAGTAAATAAATCAATCACAGAGTCACAGACACAGAGTAATACAATAATACGCAGCGGAATAGATAAAATAGTAGTTCATGAAGCTACTATATAAACATCAGAGTTAGAAATAAAAATACAACAGAATATCTCAAATACAGTGAAGTCTCCAATCCAAACAGATGACTTCTATGAACGAATCAACTGGAAAGCTGGAAGCTGAATCAAAAGTTGGATCTCCAAACGAAGCTCCAAACTCCAAAGGTGAGTCTCGAATGCTGTATCACTCAGTCTGACCCGAGCGTAAAGCAAAACACAAAACACTCGAGTCAGGATTAACATTCTTATATAAATAAATCCCACTCAAGTGAAATATCAATTGAAATACGAGTAACTTAAAGGATGTTGGGATAACCATCCTCTAAGGATCTTCAGAACTATCTACAAGGTGGAAATATACATTTTAACACCGTGGTCACTTCAATTAAGTTGATACTTCAAAACCCAAATATCATTTCATTTCAAATATATCCATTTTCCAAAATAGTATATATATATATATATTAAATGATTTAAAAAGTAAAGTATTTAATTTCCTCAAGTCTAGCAAATCGATTCAAATCAACTTCAAATTCCAAATTCAAATTTATTCAAAGTTCAATTCATCAATTCAATTCATTTCTAAACAAATCATTTAAATTTTCAATATATTTCAAAGCTTTAATATTCAACATTTTCAAAGTTAAATTTAACAGTTTCATATAGCTCTTGATTTAACTTCATTATTATTTAATTAGGAAATATTCACTTAATAGATTCAATATCATTTACTAGCCTTAAATCACATTTTACTAGATATTTCCTTAAACTTTATTTAAACAAGAAATATTCATTAATTTATTTAAATCAAACTCAAGTTATAAATCATATCTTAAATCCCAATTTCAATAAGTTTTAAATTGGTTTAATTAAATAAAATTCTTTACTAAATTCAAATTATCTTCCCAACCTTGACTTATTCAAATTATTACCAAAATCTATTTTGAAATATATTTTAAATACTCAACCATATTATATGTATTAAATCCATCTTAATTAAATTTAATATTATAATTAAATCTATATATATATATCATTACCATTTATATATAAAAAATTTAAGAATCAACATTTATTTTAACCCGTATATTTCTTCCCAAAACCATAGAATTCATTTTTTAAAATATTTATATATATGGACCAACGGTGTCTGTATATATATTTATCATATGGTTAAGTGATACGGATATTTATCATTTCAATCCGAAATTTAAATATATACGGGTAGATATCATTTCGACCCGTAATCCCAATTTCAATTCAAATCAAAATCGCTTGGGTTTATCATTTCAACCCATAACGATTTTCTCCTATTCTAAAGTCCGTTCGGGTATGTATCATTTCAACCCATAGTGAATTCTATACTACCAGGGAACTTGCAGAGTGATAACAGATACTAAAAATATAACAACAGGCATATATCATCAGTATAAATAACAGATACGGGTGTCAGATGTCACAGGTGAACAGATATAAATAATAGTAATAACAGGCATATAATACTAGATACTGGTGTCAGATGTCACAGGTGAGCAGTTATAGATAATAGCATATATAACAATTTAAATAACTACAGCATCATATTTCAATTGTCGTTTCAATTGAAATCAAATTTAATAAATACAAGAACGTTAATCGTGAGTGATTGCTCACCTTTCGAGGCTAGATAGATTTGACCGGAATTGAGCTATGGATTGGGTCACGATCTTAGACAATCAAACAAATCCAAACAAAATCTCAAAGCGAAATAAGCTGAAAGTGGATTTGATGGCAAAGCTGAAAGATAGAGATTGATGGAAACGAATCAGAATTGTCTTGATAAAATCGAAACAAAATATATATTATAAATTTCAAATCAAAATTTAATTTAAAACACTAAAATAAAATAAAATATATGATTAAAAATGCAGACCATGCAAATGCCGCATGCAGACCAAGATTTATATATTTCAAAATTAAATACGTACATACATTAAAATCGACGTGCATACATAATATGTTTTAAAATTAATACTTATGTAAATAAACGAATAGCTATATAGACAACATATAATATCTGTGTAACTTATATACAATTTATATCTTTAGAATCAATATAAAAATAAAGTCTATATAACTTGCTTAATATCAATACTAACAATGCGCATTGACCAAAACTTACAAAAATATAACACTTGGACCTATATGTACACACCAACAGATCTACAACTATACAAGCTTATAATTTAAAGCATTTACATATCTATACTTCCTCGGATGTTAATAACAATGTAAACATCACAAACTTTATAAACATAATCTACCAGGATGTTAACAAAACATATTTTCCCTTTATAAATATATACACTGCCGAAAATATATACCAATACTAGTCCCATGATATAAAACAATGCCACACGCTACTTTTAAGATGAACCCATATATATGCTTATATACAAGACATGCGTGTATATACATACACTTAGTTATGTAAACAGCTTTACATATAGCCAATATAAAAAAAAAAAGTATAGTCTCAGACTTATAGGAATATATATATTAAGATACGACTTATGTCAGCTATGCTTTAAGTATACAGTGACCTATAAGAACATATCCTAGCCAAGCTTAAAGTATGATGTGTATGTAATGATGCTTTTGACATAAAATATGCAGACTCATTTATAAGTATATACATATAAATAACTTTTCTTCAACAACAACAAACTCCCTATATATATTAAACAAATATATGACTAACATACTCAACAGCCTAAAAATATATATACAAACTAACATATATATTCTATATATACCTACCTAGCAGGGAAGAGGCGAGATCGAGCAAGCAATGAGGATGGGTAGTCGGAAGGGACGGTACAGATTCACGAGGGAATGGCACTGAGGCCTGGGCGGCAGGCCATGGCAGTCGAGGAGGGTGGCCAGAGGGGAGGTTGAACGCGATGGTGGTGGACAGGCGATGGTCTAGGTTGGTTGCGTCGGTGATGACGTGGAGGCGGAGGAGATGCCTTCGGTTTAGCTTTGAAGATGAAGAGGTCCGGCTTGCTTGATTTTGAAGGTGGAGATGAATGCATTGGAGAAGAAGGCACGATTGAGAAGGAGTGCGGAATGGGAAGAGTGGAGGAAGAGGCGGCGGTTGCCATAGGCGGCGGAGGAATGCTGGGGCTAGTGGCCGCTGGTACACATGGGCAGTGGTGTGTAGGCTCGGAGGTAGGCGGCGGGTTCGGTGGCACAGGGTAGGTGGAAGGAATGGTTCGAGTGGGATTGGAGGATGAAACAGAGGAGGGAAGAAATGCAAGCAGATAGTGAAAAAGGACAAAGAGACTGTGATATCGTATATAAAGAATATAAAAGGGAAGGTAACGAGCTGGCTTGGAAAAGATGTTGAACAGTCTGAATTAATAAATGCTAAACGTATATAAGTTTACGCGTTCAAACTTCGAAACGGTAGGATTGCAAAAGTTACACACGATTTTCGGATGTATTAAAGGCAACTGACTCGAATTCAACAGTGGAAAAATTCAAATGGTTCGAATGGAAAAAAAAAAATAACGGGTCCTCTGATTTGGTGAAAATTTATTTAAGCAATAAATTTCTTGTTTGGGCTGCAAGCAATAGATTTGAAAAATCAAGGGAGAATGTAAAGTCAAAAAGTGGTACCGCTTCGGTGAATTGTTTATTGTCGCCGTCGCGTACCGGACCTCAAAAATACGGAAATAAATATACCATTGAGATCGACACGATGAGAGGATCAAAACGGTATACAAATATTAGTGGTACGATCATCCGACCAAAAGTCGATAATCGGTACCGAAAATGCTGCTATTTTGCCAGAATTAAGATAAACGGAGCAGTAGAAGTCCAAATTTAGAAAAACGAATTTCGCAGTCTGATTCAGAATGATCTGAATAAATTTTCTCCTGTTGACATATTTTGGTTTCGGAAAACTTTTAAATTCACTGTTATTAACCGGTTTGATTTGAAATAACATTTCACAGAAAAATAAACTTCAATATTATCAGATGAAAATTTACCAGTTGCTATATTAAAATAGACGTATTCCAAATAATAAATTTATATTTTCAAATTTTATTGTTTAAAATTTCACAAAATTTCAATTAACATATTATTAAAACTATTAAAATTTACGGGTCGTTACAACCCAAGAGTTTAATAAAACAGAAAATAAACACTTGGGTCAGACATGGGTCTGGTGTGAGTAAACGGTTTAAACTTGTTCAACTTTGAAAAACCTTTGAAAGAAAAGGTATCTCGTAAGACTTCCCGCACATAAACACGGAAATGTTTTTACCTTACGATAACCAAAACATTTGATAGGAAATCCGATTTTATTATAATAGGGTCTAGGGTTTTCAAATAAAATACAGAAATAGCTGGAATGCTTACATCTCACGTTCCAACATAGTTGGGCACAACTAAATCGTACGGCACTTATTGGATTTTGGATTCCGTACAATGGCAGGGCTACTGGGGTACCGCCCGTCACAGTACGTGGCCTAGATCAACGTACCGAGGAGTACGCCCGCTCCCCTGCAACACAAGGTCGGAACATCCCTTACTGGATAATTCCCGCATAAGAAACCCCGCGGTTGTAGCTAGCAACCGCCCACACAGCCGAAATAAAAAGAAGGGACCTCTAGACAGGGGAATCTTATACTACTTGGGTGCTACCCACTAACCTTGCTGCACCTCCCCTGTTTTAGCCATTCCCGGTTGATGAGGCTTGAGGTCACGATTACCTTTAATCATAACACATCACTTAGAATGCTCATCGTCCACCTGACGATGTGCTGAAAGCATTCAATCCATACAAGTTCGTTCCGGGTTCGAACGAAACCGAAGGCATTATCTCGTTACACTCGTTTTGGAATCACCCTCAGAGTTAACGACAATAACCCTTGCACTCTGAATCTTCATCTTCACTTGATTCACGACCTATCGTTAATTTGGATCGATGTGGTATTCGGGTCTCCAGACCTGGAAATCCGGTATACGGAAACCCGATCCCGGTCTCATCGAAATCCAAAGCGTATCTTTTAAGGCCAAGTTGTTTTAAAGGTTAAAACAAATTCAATTCATTATCTTTATACACAAAGAAAGATAATTCACAACAGATAATCAACATTATCAGATAATCCATACAATTCAACTAACATCCATATCATACAGCATATATCTCATCAGAGATATCAATCAATGCCAAGTATTCAATACTATCACCCATTCATAAGTAATGATTTATATTATCTTTTAATTAATTTAAAGAATTAAATTAATTACTTCATTTTATAAATCCTTCTTACTTAACCATTAATTAATTACAATTTAATTAATTAATCATCTTTTAATGATCTTCTTAATTAATCTTCCTTGATTAATTATACTTTAATTACATTCAAGTAATTATCCTTAACCATATACAGTAATTAACTTTTAATTACTATCATTAATTACAATAATTAATGAACCTTCATTAATTAATTAAGCATATAATTAAGCATACTTTAATTAATTACTTTCATTAATCAACCTTGATTAATTCATTAATTAAATAATCCTTACTAATTAATTAACCTTTTAATTAATTAAATAATTAATTTTAATCAACCACTTCATTAATTAGTCTTAATTAATCATAAACGGTAATTAACAATTTGTAATTGCTTATCTTAATTAATTACTTCTTAATTAATTATATTAACCTTGATTAATTAATCTAATTAATTAATCTTTAATTATTTCATTAAGTAATTATTAATCAATTTAAATTAACAAATAATCCTTAATTAATTACTTTATTAATTAATTACTTTTAAATTAATTACACTTAGTAATTAATCTTAAATTAAACACATTTAACTAATCACATTAATTAATTAACTAAAATAATTAAGTAATTAACTCTTAATTACTTACATAAGTAATTATCTTCTAAATACTTCATTAAATGATCTCTCTTAACTAATTTCATTAACAAGTAATTAATCCCATCATTAAATAATTCTTAATTCTTTAATTAATTAATCCATAATTAATTAACTTTAAACAATTAACTTAATTAATTCCTTAATTGATTACAACAAGTGATTACTTCAACTAATTACTTCCATGAATAATTTACTCCTCCTGATTACTTTAAGTAATTATTCATTAATTACTTCATTAAGAAATTTACTCACTTAATTATAAATTGATTATCTTGAATGAATCCCTCAATCCCTAATTCATTTATTTATTAATTACATTCATTTCCACTAATTACTTCATTAAGTAATTATTCTTAATTTCAAATAGTAATTAACCTTTAATTCAATTTATTTATTAATTGCCTTAATAAAATTTCCATCTTTAAAAATAAACTTTTCATTTAAATCACATATTAAATTCTACCATTAAACTCCATTTAAACATTTAGAAATAATTTTATATTTGAATAAAATTTTACCTTTAAACAAAACAATTTAAACCCATAATTTTATATGCACTTAAAATCTTGAATATCCATTCAAACATGCTTAAATAGATTAAATAAACAATAATTTAACTTTGGAAATTCCAAATTTCATATCTTTAAACTTATTTATTTAAATATAATTTAAATCTAGTTTAACATTCCTTTATAATTACTTTGAACATCACTTTAACTTGAAAACATTTTTAAAATCATGCTTATCAGTTTAAAACCCAGATCAACCCGAGTCAACCCTCTAAAACCCCGAGTCACTCTCGAGTAAATCGACACACGTCTCCGCTTCGAGTCTTCCCCGCGAGCAACACGAGAGCGTCCCGAGTTTTCCCCTTCTTCCCCAAAGCCCTCAAATCCCAGATATCCCAAACGTGCACGTGCACGTGCACGCGGGTTCACCGCTGCTCCGTCCAACCCTATCGACGTCAACAGGTCATCGACGACCGACCCTAACACCTCGACCCCTCAGATCATCAAAGCTCACCGGAAATCAAATTCTAGCATATCGAAACAGTCGAACCCAAATCGTCATCAAAACTGGATCACCAAATTTCCTTCGTCTCGCCGCTTCAGACCACCAGAGTCCACGCAATTCTGGCCGAAGCTGCTCCGACAACCCACGAACTCTTTCCCCCTAGACCGATCGCCTGAATCGCCCTGACGACGCTGCAGTTCTTTCGAGAACCAATTCAACAGAAAAACGAGTTTAAACCCTAAATCGCCACCGACCCACCACTCCGACCATCTAAAAATTATCTCACCATTTTTCCAGAGATCATCGACACATCGGCCACCTCCATGCCAAAACTCGACCAACATTACCACTCCGATTGCCAGAAATCGGCAGAAAACAATTTCCCGTTCAACTCAAAACTTTTCAATAATTGTTAACTTAAAAATTATGAAACCAATATCAAAATTCATTATTTTCTAATTCGAATCCGATTGTGAAATCAAATCATGAAATTATAAACATTGATTTTCGACTTGAATTCATCCTTACTGACATTCCTACTTTCCAGCCATCCTGTTTATTTATTCTACTCAAAAATATTTTTAAAAATGATATTATAATGATACAAACATATCTTCTTTAAAAATATTAGCTTGAATTCGATTAGATGGGAAGATATGAAATTTTTGTGTGATAATCTTGGGTCTGCCATTAAACAGAGAAGTATATACAGGCATATCACAGACATTTCATATATATATATATATACATTCACATCCATACATTCATGCAACATTATCTACTATATTACTACAAGATTTCATCACATGCATCCAAGTATAATAACATATTTAAAACTGTTTTTAAAAGAAATATTTACTCACAGGTTATAAAACAGAGAACAGGGACAATTCATATACATATATATATACATGCACCTACACATATAAACACATGCAATCATATTTTACAGAGATTCATCACAGTCATTTAAGCCAAATCACAGATTTTAAAAGCTGTTTTTAAAAGAATTTACTCACCAGACATGAAGAAACAGAGAAAATTTTTGAAATCTTGAATGCTTTGATTTGAACTGGAAAGAATTTGCTTTTGATCTCTGAAATGCTTTGAAACTAGAAACATGTTGTAGAGATGACTTAACTTTGAAACTGAGATGTTCTTGTTTTTTATTACAAGCTGAAACTTGTTTGATTGCTCTACAGGTTTTGATCTTTATTTGAGTAATTTGGGAAAAATGTTTACAGGGTTTTGAAAACTGCTTACAGGTTGTTTTGAGGAAAAGATTTCAGGCTTTGGATTTGTTTTTGAGAAGTGTTATAGGCTGGGAATAAAATGATTACAAGGTTTTGAGTTTTTTTTTTGAATTTTCTCTGGTTGGAAAATTTACAGGTCGTTTACTTGCTAGCTTTTGAAAATGTGAAGATAAGAAAAGGGAAATGAAGGAAGAAGGTGTAGGTTTAAATAGTGTTAATTTAGGATTTATTAAAATTAAAGAAAATTAAAATAAATGTGACACTTGTCTCTTACCTTGTCTAATTACTTAACACATATGCTTAGATGGTTTAATATGTTAACACTTGTCATTACATTATTTTTAAAGCTTTTATATTTAATATTCTTAATTAATAAATATATTTCTAAATTTATAAATGCCTTCCTATGTTATAAATAAATGAAACCTTTTAAAAGAAAATAAAATAAAAACCCATTTATATTCTAATAAAATCATATATAATATATTTAATTCATTCTTAAATGATAATTCAAAAGCTTTTGTATTTATTCCTATTAAATAGTACTCTTTCAAATTTCTATAAATATTTCTTTAAAGAGAATAATATAAAACAAATCTATTTTTTTTTTAAATAAAAACCTTATCCATATGATTTAAGTCCAAACTATATTATTATTTTTATTTTAAGATATATATATATATATATATATATATATTTCTTTAAATTCAATTATTAAATCCAAATTCAAAATCAATTTAAAATCTAAATTTAAAATCAATTAAATAAATATAGATATCAATTTTAAACAAACACATTATTAATTGTCAATAATAATTCTATTTAAAATCAATTTAAATATACATATATATACATTTAAACAACACTTATTAAATTTGAAATAATAGGTCTATTTAAAATCTATTTATAACTATATTTAAAAACAACTCATTATTAAATTGTTTGAAAATAACAACTTTTACCAATTTTTAATAATTTATAAAGGAGATTATCATAATTTTAAATTCCTTGAAATCCCGGGATATCACAATTTCCATCATGAAAAACCCATATGTTTTTCAACCTTATGAGACTCTTACCAAAAAGGAAGAGCGTTTGGCTCATGAAGAAATGGAAGAGGAAGAAGAATAAGAAGAAGAAAGGGATGAAATGGAAATAGAAGAAGAAGAAGAAGGTGAAACATCCTTAGAAAGTATTGAATACCCTTCCTATCCATCCAAAAAACCCTTCTCAAAAACCAAAAGATAATTGTGGAGAATCAACGGATTTTAAAATGATCCGTTAGTAAGAAGTTGGATAATATGTCTTCGAAGATGAACAAGTTCTTTTCAAAAGTTAGCAAGAAACTTGGACTATCTTCATCATCCTCATCTTCTAACTAGTTTTATCTTTTAGTATTGTATTTGTCTTAGTTTATTTTATTTCGAATGTTCGTGTAGTTCCTTATGTTTAATCATTGTATTATCCAATTATGCAATGAAATTGAATTTCCTTCCTGTCATCTAGCTTATTTTATATCTAGAATAAATGTTAATATATTATAGAAATATATATACATCATTATTCACAAGATAAAATTATCATCAATTTTCACTAAAGTATGTCGACATACCCCCCTTGACCATGTCGACATGTACTGGTCAGAAGTGACTATTGATTTTGAATTTGAAATTTGAATAACTACCAAATGTCTATTCATTTCAAACGAATTTCTATACCTATATATACCTTTGTCTTCCAGAAATCTTCACTGAAATTTATTTCTCATTATCTAAATCCTTCATTTCTCTCTCTAATTCAATTATGGCCAATCCTATTCATAATCTATCTGAAAATCTTGAAGAAACACTGAATTCATTCAAGAATATTCTCTCTATCATCCTTCGTAATCAGCATCACTTAGAATTAAGTCAAATGCAGATGATCAAGGAACAAGAGAGACACTTCGATGCAATTCATTGGATGATCTCCTCCCTGCACAAAGACGATAACGAAGCACATCCTCCTGTTTTTCTATCCGTTGATAATGAAAATTGGGATGCTATCAAACAAGACCCATTTAGAGAAGAAGAATGGGTTGATGTTCCTCGTAACGTTTAATTTTCTTTCTTTGATTGAATTGTTTGAATTAATTTGTTTGATTTGGTTTGGATTGATACTTTGTGTGGACTGATTTCATTTGGTTTGAAGTTTGCTGTATGAAACATGTATATATACATGAATATAGTCTTCAGTTAAGTTATTATGCTCATATGTATCATTATTTCTTAATCTTTATATATTCCGTTGTATAGTTTATCAATGCAGGTACTAAAGTCAAAGAGTAAGGGGGAGTAAATTTTTGTTGATGACAAAGGGGGAGAAGTATAAAATAGGGTAGTTAGGCATAGATTAAGGGGGAGTTGTTAGTTTTAGGGTGAGTTATTAGGATAGAAGTGATATTTTATAAAAAAAGGTTGTCATCATCAAAAAGGGGGAGATTGTTAGTCCTTGAGATGATGGTTTTGATGACAACAACCTTAGAATAGATTATAAAATATAAATACTAACATTACAAGTTTAGATATATATGTATTTGAAGGATCTAACCATGCAGGTATCAAGAATGAAGACTGTACAGTATAGAGATTCAAGATACAGAGATAGAAGACTCATGAGTATCAAGATTATGAAGAGTTCAAGGTTAAGTCTGTTTTATTAGGAATATTTGTTAAAACTCGTAGTAAAGCACTGGCATCTTAATATCCAATTTATTCGTGGAATGGAATCCACTTCGAGCCCGTTAAAGGGATGTAACCCTAAGTAGGATGGAACCTACGAAAATCTAGTGGGACATTGTTTTGTATCCACTAATTTTAATTCAAATGATTTTACAAAATTATCTTGTTTTCAAAATGATTTCAAAACTTTCATTTTAAAAGATTCAAAACTCTCTATCCTGATTTTAAATAATTTTAGCTTCAAAACATCTTTAATTTCAAAGTCAAAATACTCCTGATTTTAAATGTCTTTTCAAATAATATATTTAACTTTTAATATTTATACTTAGATTTAAATATAAAATTATAGTTAAATTATGTATATATTGTTCTTTATATTTACTTATGAATTTCAACTATATTCAAGTATATTTATAAAGTTTTAGATAGTTTTTATATAAGATAAATATTGATTTTATAGAAATTCAAATTATCATTTTTGGCTGAGGGATGTCGACATGCCCCTAGGTAGTATGTCGACATAGTGACAGTTGAAGTTCAAATTCAAATTTCAAAAGAAGCGTCTATTTGCCATAACTCTTCATGAATGGTCATGGCTGTTGGTTTTCTATAAATAGGGGTCAGTTTCAACGAATTTTTAATCATATTTTTTTGATTTTCACTCCTCTTCATCTTCCACATTTCCTATTACAAAATCAGTCCATTACTCTACCGAAATCAACATCGAGTCATACTCGATTACTTCTAGTTTGATTCTACATCACTATCTTTACAAGGTTCTCAGTGCTATTCAGAGTTATAGGTTTCTTTGTAATATATTAGCGAGAAAAGGTGTGATTGTAGCCTTGTAAATCAATCAAGCGAGAAAAGGTGTGATTGTAGCCTTGGAAATCAATTGGGTGAACTTGTTGCCCCGAAAATCAAGTATCCCTACCCAGAGGATTGGTATTCTGGAGGGTGTACCTCGTAGCCTTGAAATCGAGGGTTGTAATTGTTGAATTGCTTTTGAAAGGAAATCCGTACTTAGGTGTACGGGACTGGATGTAGGGTAACTCCGAACCAGAATAAAACCCGGTGTGTTCTTTCCTTTACTGCTTTTACTTTATATTTGCATCTGTGTTCATATCTGTGTCTAATTAGTGTATACATTGTTAATAAAGTTAGATAAACTCAAAAAGATTAACAAATTTCTTAAAACACTATTCACCCCCTCCCCCCCCCTCTAGTGTTAATTCTAGCCTTAAGATCCTTAATCTGCATTTCTCACATTTGGTATCAGAGCTTTGTTTTCAAAAGTTCCATTATCTGAATTTTGAAAAATTTCAAAATGGCTACTAACACTAGTACTGCTATTACCACCAACACTAGTTCATTTGTAGAAGGTCAGTCTACTGCCAGACTACTGAGCAAAAGACTGTTGCACAAAATAACTCTAAGGCAATGAATATTCTGTTTTGTTCACTTGAAGAAATGAATTTAATAGAGTGTCAGTTTGTAAGTCTGCATATGAAATCTGGAAAACTTTGCAAGTAACTCACGAAGGAACAAGCAAAGTTAAACAGACCAAAATTTCCATGCTCATAAATCAGTTTCAGTTATTTAAAATGAATACTAATGAGTCTATTTCAGATATGTATAGTCAATTTTAAGATATTGTGCATTCTTTAATATCTTTGGGAAAGGAATTTTCGGAAGAAGATCAAGTCAGAAATTTTTTGAATTCTCTCAGTCCAGAATGGGATCAAAAGACACTTGCAATTGAAGAGGCAAATGACATCAGTACTTTAAAGATAGAAGAATTGATTGGAAATCTAATGTCGTTTGAAGTTCAAATGATCGGGAGAAGAGAAAGCAAAGCATCTGAAAAGAAATCAATGGCATTCAATGCATTGACCGATGGATCAGACTTAAACAGTGACAATGATGAAGAGATAGCATTTATGACCAGAAATTTTAAGAAATTTCCGAAGTACAGAAAATTGAATAGTTCCAAGAGAAACAACTTTAAGAATTCCGGTAATCAGACTATAGTACCAAACTTTATCAAATGCTTCAATTGTGACGAACCAGGTCATATAAAAAAGAACTGTCTGTATCCAGAAAGGCAGAATCCTCCTATGAACAATGAACCAGCAAAGAAACGGAAGCATGCATTTACTGCTACTCTAGATGACTCAGACTCGTCCTCAAGTGATGATGATCAGAAGACGGATAATTCGAATTTGTGTTTCACTGCAGTTCACGACTCCGACGAATTCAAGGAAACAGACTCAGAAAAAGGTACACGTTTACAATACAATTGGTTGAAATTGCTTGCATAGAATTAGTTGCTTGATTGTTTGATTGATTGATTTTGAATTGATATGCTGTTTATATTTTAAAATTTATTTTCTATTTATACTATTATTTTATTATTTTATTATTATTTTTGACACATTCTGAAATATATTATAAGTAAAATAATATTTCAGAAATATAAACATTAATAATAATATTTAGATATATGTATATTAGATATCTTAGGAAAATCATATCATAAAAATTCACAAGCACATGTCGACATGTCCCCTACCATGATGTCGACATGCCTACCTGAATTTGAATTTCAAATTTTGAATTCAAATGTTTGAATTTCCCTCCACCTTTTCACTTCATTTATTTCTCTGAAAAGATACCTTTTGACCAAAGAATATGTCCTTTGAAAGTCTATTTATCCACTATCTTTTATCATATCTTTTCACTTTCATTTTTAAATTCAAGCTCTCTCTTCATATCTTCAAGCACTCTACTCTTTACTCTAATGGCTTCTTCAAGCAACCCCTCAACCATGAGAATTTCCAGAAAAATCAAAGAGCAATTATTCAATGATCCGGAGGCAATTAAAGCATACATCAATTATGCTAATTATGCCAAAGTCCATCCCGGAAAATTTGCTATTTTTAAGGATTTTTCTTCTTATGAAATTGATTCTCTTTTTGCAAACAATGGTGTTTTAAGTCTTATTGACTCTTCTCAAAACGATTTTGTTTGCTATCCTAATCTTGTCAAAATCTTTTATGCTAATTTAAACCGTGGTTTTTATAATGGAAATGAGAATGTAATTTGGAGTAGTGTCAAAGGCACTCAAATTGTTTTGAATTTTGATCTTTTGGGTACCATTCTTAATTGCAAAAGCACGGGAATGGATCTTTCTAGTTTTAAAATCGATGAACATGATCGTGAGACATTTCATCATATTTTTGAAGGAGATTAAAATTTTGAATTTAAAAACCGAAACTTTCGTCCTAAAGCAAGGATTGTCAATCTTCTTTTACAACATACTTTGACCCCAAGATCGGGTAATTTTAACAATCCTACTTCAAAAGTGTGCAAAGCACTTTTTGGTATTTTTGGAAATTATGACATCAATTGGGCACAAGTTATTTTGGATGAACTTCGACCTTAAAATTTTGAAATGGGAGAAAACACTTTATATCATGGAATTTACCTTACTTGGATTTTTAACTATTTTGGAGTGGATTTCAAAGGTGAAGAATTTGTCTCTAGAAAAGTTTTTAATATCTCAAACATTTCCCTCATGAAAATCCCATATGTTTTTCAACCTTATGAGACTCTTACCGAAAAGGAAGAGCGTTTGGCTCATGAAGAAATGGAAGAGGAAGAAGAAGAAGAAAGGGATGAAATGGAAATAGAAGAAGAAGAAGAAGAAGGTGAAACATCCTTAGAAAGTATTGAATACCCTTCCAATCCATCCAACAAAACCCTTCTCAAAAACCAAAAGATAATTGTGGAGAATCAACCGATTTTAAAACGATCCGTTAGTAAGAAGTTGGATAATATGTCTTCGAAGATGAACAAGTTCTTTTCAAAAGTTAGCAAGAAACTTGGACTATCTTCATCATCCTCATCTTCTAACTAGTTTTATCTTTTAGTATTGTATTTGTCTTAGTTTATTTTATTTCGAATGTTCGTGTAGTTCCTTATGTTTAATCATTGTATTATTCAATTATGCAATGAAATTGAATTTCCTTCCTGTCATCTAGCTTATTTTATATCCAGAATAAATGTTAATATATTATAGAAATATATATACATCATTATTCACAAGATAAAATTATCATCAATTTTCACTAAAGTATGTCGACATACCCCCCTTGACCATGTCGACATGTACTGGTCAGAAGTGACTATTGATTTTGAATTTGAAATTTGAATAACTACCAAATGTCTATTCATTTCAAACGAATTTCTACATCTATATATACCTTTGTCTTCTAGAAATCTTCACTGAAATTTATTTCTCATTGTCTATATCCTTCATTTCTTTCTCTAATTCAATTATAGCCAATCCTATTCATAATCTATTTGAAAATCTTGAAGAAACACTCAATTCATTCAAGAATATTCTCTCTATCATCCTCCGTAATCAGCGTCACTTAGAATTAAGTCAAATGCAGATGATCAAGGAACAAGAGAGACACTTCGATGCAATTCGTTGGATGATCTCCTCCCTGCACAAAGACGATACCGAAGCGCATCCTCCCGTTTCTCTATCTGTTGATAATGAAAATTGGGATGCTATCAAACAAGACCCTATCTTTGGAGAAGAAGGATGGGTTGATGTTCCTCGTAACGTTTAATTTTCTTTCTTTGATTGAATTGTTTGAATTAATTTGTTTGATTTGGTTTGGATTGATACTTTGTGTGGATTGATTTCATTTGGTTTGAAGTTTGCTATATGAAACATGTATATATACATGAATATAGTCTTTAGTTAAGTTATTATGCTCATATGTATCATTATTTCTTAATCTATATATATTCCGTTGTATAGTTTATCAATGCAGGTACTAAAGTCCAAGAGTAAGGGGAAGTAAATTTTTGTTGATGACAAAGGGGAGAAGTATAAAATAGGGTAGTTAGGCATAGATTAAGGGGGAGTTGTTAGTTTTAGGGGGAGTTATTAGGATAGAAGTGATATTTTATAAACAAAGGTTGTCATCATCAAAAAGGGGGAGATTTTTAGTCCTTGAGATGATGGTTTTGATGACAACAACCTTAGAATAGATTATAAAATATAAATACTAACATTACAAGTTTAGATATATATGTATTTGCAGGATCTAACCATGCAATTATCAAGAATGAAGACTGTACAGTATAGAGATTCAAGATACAGAGATAGAAGACTCTTGAGTATCAAGATTATCAAGAGTTCAAGGTTAAGTCTGTTTTATTAGGAATATTTGTTAAAACTCGTAGAAAAGCACTGGCATCTTAATATCCAATTTATTCGTGGAATGGAATCCACTTCGAGCCCGTTAAAGGGATGGAACCCTAAGTAGGATGGAACCTACGAAAATCTAGTGGGACATTGTTTTGTATCCACTAATTTTAATTCAAATGATTTTACAAAATTATCTTGTTTTCAAAATGATTTCAAAACATTACTTTTAAAAGATTCAAAACTCTCTATCCCGATTTTAAATAATTTTAGCCTCAAAACATCTTTAATTTCAATGTCAAAATACTCCTGATTTTAAATGTCTTTTCAAATAATATATTTAACTTTTAATATTTATACTTAGATTTAAATATAAAATTATAGTTAAATTATGTATATATTGTTCTTTATATTTACTTATGAATTTCAACTATATTCAAGTATATTTATAAAGTTTAGATAGTTTTTATATAAGATAAATATTGTTTTTATAGAAATTCAAATTATCATTTTTGGTTGAGGGATGTCGACATGCCCCTAGGTAGTATGTCGACATAGTGACAGTTGAAGTTCAAATTAAAATTTCAAAAGAAGTGTCTATTCGCCATAACTCTTCATGAATGGTCATGGCTACTGGTTTTCTATAAATAGGGGTCAGTTTCAATGAATTTCTAATCATATTTTTCTGATTTTCACTCCTCTTCATCTTTCATATTTCTTATTACAAAATCATACCATTACTCTGCCGAAATCAACATCGAATCATACTCGATTACTTCTAGTTTGATTCTACATCACTATCTCTACAAGGTTCTCAGTGCTATTCAGAGTTATAGGTTTCTTTGTAATATATTAGCGAGAAAAGGTGTGATTGTAGCCTTGTAAATCAATCAAGCGAGAAAAGGTGTGATTGTAGCCTTGGAAATCAATTGGATGAACTTGTTGCCTCGGAAATCAAGTATCCCTACCCAGAGGTTTGGTATTCTGGAGGGTGTGCCTCGTAGCCTTGAAATCGAGGGTTGTAATTGTTGAATTGCTTTTGAAAGGAAATCTGTACTTAGTTGTACGGGACTGGATGTAGGGTAACTCCGAACCAGTATAAAATCCGGTGTGTTCTTTCCTTTACTGCTTTTACTTTATATTTGCATCTGTGTTTGATTCTGTGTTCATATCTGTGTCTAATTAGCGTATACATTGTTAATAAAGTTAGATAAACTCAAAAAGATTAACAAATTTCTTAATACACAATAGGTTGAAATTGCTTGCATAGAATTAGTTGCTTGATTGTTTGATTGATTGATTTTGAATTGATATGCTGTTTAAATTTTAAAATTTATTTTCTATTTTTACTATTATTTTATTATTTTATTATTATTTTTATTATTTTTGACACATTCTGAAATATATTATAAGTAAAATAATATTTCAGAAATATAAACATTAATAATAATATTTAGATATATGTATATTAGATATCTTAGGAAAATCATATCATAAAAATTCACATGCACATGTCGACATGGCTCCTACCATGATGTCGACATGCCTACTTGAATTTGAATTTCAAATTTTGAATTCAAATATTTGAATTTCCCTCCACCTTTTCACTTCATTTATTTCTCTGAAAAGATACCTTTTGACCAGAGAATATGTCCTTTGAAAGTCTATTTATCCACTATCTTTTATCATATCTTTTCACTTTCATTTTCAAATTCAAACTCTCTCTTCATATCTTCAAGCACTCTACTCTTTACTCTAATGGCTTCTTCAAGCAACCCCTCAACCATGAGAATTTCCAGAAAAATCAAAGAGCAATTATTCAATGATCCGGAGGCAATTAAAGCATACATCAATTATGCTAATTATGCCAAAGTCCATCCCGGAAAATTTGCTATTTTTCAAGATTTTTCTTCTTATGAAATTGATTCTCTTTTTGCAAACAATGGTGTTTTAAGTCTTATTGACTCTTCTCAAAACGATTTTGTTTGCTATCCTAATCTTGTCAAAATCTTTTATGCTAATTTAAACCGTGGTTTTTATAATGGAAATGAGAATGAAATTTGGAGTAGTGTCAAAGGCACTCAAATTGTTTTGAATTGTGATCTTTTGGGTACCATTCTTAATTGGAAAAGCACGGGAATGGATCTTTCTAGTTTTAAAATCGATGAACATGATCGTGAGACATTTCATCATATTTTTGAAGGAGATGAAAATTTTGAATTTAAAAACCGAAACTTTCGTCCTAAAGCAAGGATTGTCAATCTTCTTTTACAACATACATTGACCCCAAGATCGGGTAATTTTAACAATCCTACTTCAAAAGTGTGCAAAGCACTTTTTGGTATTTTTGGAAATTATGACATCAATTGGGCGCAAGTTATTTTGGATGAACTTCGTCCTAAAAATTTTGAAATGGGAGAAAACACTTTATATCATGGAATTTACCTTACTCGGATTTTTAACTATTTTTGAGTGGATTTCAAAGGTGAAGAATTTGTCTCTAGAAAAGTTTTTAATATCTCAAACATTTCCCACATGAAAATCCAATATGTTTTTCAACCTTATGAGACTCTTACCGAAAAGGAAGAGCGTTTGGCTCATGAAGAAATGGAAGAGGAAGAAGAAGAAGAAAGGGATGAAATGGAAATAGAAGAAGAAGAAGGTGAAACATCCTTAGAAAGTATTGAATACCCTTCCAATCCATCCAACAAAACCCTTCTCAAAAACCAAAAGATAATTGTGGAGAATCAACGGATTTTAAAACGATCCGTTAGTAAGAAGTTGGATAATATGTCTTCGAAGATGAACAAGTTCTTTTCAAAAGTTAGCAAGAAACTTGGACTATCTTCATCATCCTCATCTTCTAACTAGTTTTATCTTTTAGTATTGTATTTGTCTTAGTTTATTTTATTTCGAATGTTCGTGTAGTTCCTTATGTTTAATCATTGTATTATCCAATTATGCAATGAAATTGAATTTCCTTCCTATCATTTAGCTTATTTTATATCTAGAATAAATGTTAATATATTATAGAAATATATATACATCATTATTCACAAGATAAAATAATCATCAATTTTCACTAAAGTGTGTCGACATACCCCCCTTGACCATGTCGACATGTACTGGTCAGAAGTGACTATTGATTTTGAATTTTAAATTTGAATAACTACCAAATGTCTATTCATTTCAAACGAATTTCTACACATATATATACCTTTGTCTTCCAGAAATCTTCACTGAAATTTATTTCTCATTATCTAAATCCTTCATTTCTCTCTCTAATTCAATTATGGCCAATCCTATTCATAATATATCTGAAAATCTTGAAGAAACACTCAATTCATTCAAGAATATTCTCTCTATCATCCTCCGTAATCAGCATCACTTAGAATTAAGTCAAATGCAGATGATCAAGGAACAAGAGAGACACTTCGATGCAATTCGTTGGATGATCTCCTCCCTGCACAAAGACGATAACGAAGCACATCCTTCTGTTTCTCTATCCGTTGATAATGAAAATTGGGATGCTATCAAACAAGACACATTTGGAGAAGAAGGATGGGTTGATGTTCCTCATAACGTTTAATTTTCTTTCTTTGATTGAATTGTTTGAATTAATTTGTTTGATTTGGTTTGGATTGATACTTTGTGTGGATTGATTTCATTTGGTTTGAAGTTTGCTGTATGAAACATGTATATATACATGAATATAGTCTTTAGTTAAGTTATTATGCTCATATGTATCATTATTTCTTAATCTATATATATTCCGTTGTATAGTTTATCAATGCAGGTACTAAAGTCAAAGAGTAAGGGGGAGTAAAATTTTGTTGATGACAAAGGGGGAGAAGTATAAAATAGGGTAGTTAGGCATAGATTAAGGGGGAGTTGTTAGTTTTAGGGGGAGTTATTAGGATAGAAGTGATATTTTATAAACAAAGGTTGTCATCATAAAAAAGGGGGATATTGTTAGTCCTTGAGATGATGGTTTTGATGACAACAACCTTAGAATAGATTATAAAATATAAATACTAACATTACAAGTTTAGATATATATGTATTTGCAGGATCTAACCATGTAGGTATCAAGAATGAAGACTGTACAGTATAGAGATTCAAGATACAAAGATAGAAGACTCATGAGTATCAAGATTATCAAGAGTTCAAGGTTAAGTCTATTTTATTAGGAATATTTGTTAAAACTCGTAGAAAAGCAGTGGCATCTTAATATCCAATTTATTCGTGGAATGGAATCCACTTCGAGCCCGTTAAAGGGATGGAACCCTAAGTAGGATGGAACCTACGAAAATCTAGTGGGACATTGTTTTGTATCCACTAATTTTAATTCAAATGATTTTACAAAATTATCTTGTTTTCAAAATGATTTCAAAACTTTCCTTTTAAAAGATTCAAAACACTCTATCCTGATTTTATATAATTTTAGCTTCAAAACATCTTTAATTTCAAAGTCAAAATACTCCTGATTTTAAATGTCTTTTCAAATAATATATTTAACTTTTAATATTTATACTTAGATTTAAATATAAAATTATAGTTAAATTATGTATATATTGTTCTTTATATTTACTTATGAATTTCAACTATATTCAAGTATATTTATAAAGTTTTAGATAGTTTTTATATAAGATAAATATTGTTTTTATAGAAATTCAAATTATCATTTTCGGCTGAGGGATGTCGACATGCCCCTAGGTAGTATGTCGACATAGTGACAGTTGAAGTTCAAATTCAAATTTCAAAAGAAGTGTCTATTCGCCATAACTCTTCATGAATGGTCATGGCTGTTTGTTTTCTATAAATAGGGGTCAGTTTCAACGAATTTTTAATCATATTTTTTTGATCTTCACTCCTCTTCATCTTCCACATTTCTTATTACAAAATCATACCATTACTCTGCTAAAATCAACATCGAGTCATACTCGATTACTTCTAGTTTGATTCTACATCACTATCTCTACAAGGTTCTCTGTGCTATTCAGAGTTATAGGTTTCTTTGTAATGTATTAGCGAGAAAAGGTGTGATTGTAGCCTTGTAAATCAATCAAGCGAGAAAAGGTGTGATTGTAGCCTTGGAAATCAATTGGGTGAACTTATTGCCCCGGAAATCAAGTATCCCTACCCAGAAGATTGGTATTCTTGAGGGTGTACCTCGTAGCCTTGAAATCGAGGGTTGTAATTGTTGAATTGCTTTTGAAAGGAAATCTGTACTTAGTTGTACGGGACTGGATGTAGGGTAACTCCGAACCAGTATAAAATCCGGTGTGTTCTTTCCTTTACTGCTTTTACTTTATATTTGCATCTGTGTTTGATTCTATGTTCGTATCTGTGTCTAGTTAGTGTATACATTGTTAAGAAAGTTAGATAAACTCAAAAAGATTAACAAATTTCTTAAAACACTATTCACCCCCCTCTAGTGTTAATTCTAGCCTTAAGATCCTTAATCCGCATTTCTCATAGGGTTTTGTGTTGGTTTTGGGATGTTGAGGTCGGATAGCACCTACGGCGGCGATATAGGGCAGTGTGATGGGCTAGGGGATTGCTGCGACTTGGTGTACGGTCGATTGAGAAGAGTGATGTCGTGTTTAGGGGCGGTTGTGGAGTACTCAGTTAAACGCGAATGACTTGGAAAGTTGATGCTTTTAACACTAGTTTGGGAACTCAAACGTCAACAGTGGAGATTTTGAGTTTCTCATTGCTTTCAGTCCCACTACTGGGTAAGAATCCTCATTTTATCGTGGATTTAAGGATTTGATGATTTTAATTTTGTAGATCTACCAAATGACCATTCATATAATACTACTTGTTCTCCTGACCATTCATATAATACTGACTTATTGATTCATTTCCTTCAATCTGCTGTAGCCTATGGTGCTGAAAGCAGTACACTACAATTTAAAAGAGATGACTTTCCATCTGAATTTGTATTTGGAGCAGGAACCTCAGCTTATCAGGTGCGTTCTGGTACAGTTATTTATAATCTTATTTATTTTTCATTCCATAGTTTAACAGTTTTATATTTGGTAATCAGAGTATGAAGGAGCAGTAGCCGAAGATGGGAGGAGTCCAAGCATTTGGGACATATATGCTCATTCTGGTATCTGTATCTACATACCTCCATGTGTACTTTAAATCTGTAAAGATTCATTGCAAACCTATTCTTTTGATCATGTATATGGATTGGAGAAGATAGAGTGCAGTTCATCACGTTTGGTTTCTTTTGATCGAAATAGAGTGTAGTTCCTCATTAGCAAGGGCTCTTATATATTTACCTGGAAAGCATGTCATTCACTGAGACATCAAACCAGAAAACCTACTTATGGGGTTCAGGTACTAAAACGTTTGATGCTAAATACATAAGTTGATGTAGCTCTGGCACACCTTCTTCTTCATACATTTAAAAAAATGTTTGATGCTCTTTCACAGTGACTTTGCTTCTACTCTTATAAATTAGGAATAATACTTAGATACCACAAAAATTATACAATTAGAATGTATGTAAGCATGGAAATTGGTTCATGTTTTTATTACTTTATGATATGCAAGAGTATATTTTTAAAGGTCATGTATTATTTACTGTATATTTTTAAAACGACAACTTTTAATGTTAAATATAGGAATTTGCTAGAAATATATAGCATTAAACGTTTTTACAAAAATAAGAAAATCGATAGTTTCATCTGTTATACGTTGGGATAAACTTATATTTGTTTGAATTTAAATCTATTTTTGTTCCAGTTTACTGTGTGTATGTTTCTATATTTGACAGGTGTACAGATGGCTGGACAGATATGGAAGTAGTTGAAGATTCAGTGTATGAGTCAGTATGTGTCTGTAAATGAAACTGTATATGTAATGAGTGAACTGAGTGATGTAGTAAGGAATATCTGTATATGTGAATATCAGTGTTATATATATCATTGAATTGTAAAATAGTAGAGTCAGGAATTTGTACTATTTCAAATGTTGAAATAAAATATTAATTTAAATAAAATACTGTTTTAATATCAAATTCTGTGCAATAGCATTTTATTAGATAAATATTTCTATTAAAAAATAAAATATGCTCTACATTGTGGGCCCCACAAGATGTGGACCTATGGCAACATTCTTGGAATGTTGCTACAGACACCTATGGATGTTGCTATAGACCCAAATAGTGTTCTATTGCAGCAATATTACTTATGTTGCCTTAGATAGTCGAAATGTTGCCTTTGAGGTCTAAGGCAACGGCAAAAATTGCATCACCCGAAAAGTGTTGCCATAGACCTATGGCAACATTTTTTGGGCCTGACCCAACATTTTTTTTGTGTTGCGGAAGGCCATTTATGGCGTAGTGTGGGAAGTTCATAAAGGGTGCTACGGAGATCATTCAGAAGGTACAAAGTTAGATAATAAAATATTAAGACAATGCTACTTCTATCCAACTATGCTAAATGATGCATAGAAGTTCGTTCGAAGATGCAATAGGTATCAAAGGTTCGCTAGTATCCCAAGATTTCCCTCACATGAAATTGCCACCATGACCATCTCGTGGCCATTCAATTTATAGGGAATTAACTTGATAGGCCCACTCCCAATGTTCAGAGAGCGGCGAGATACGCAGTAGCAGCAGTAGACTATTTTACCAAGTAGGTGGAAGCCGAATCACTTGCAATCTTAACTCCAAAGAAAATAGTCACCTTTGTGGTTAGGAGCATCATCATTAGATTTGAGATCCTACGCAAAATAATCTCTGACAACGGAACACATTTCAAAAGTAAATAATTCTTCGACCTCTACGATAAAAATGGTATAGTCAAAAGCCTCTCCTTGGTAGCTCACCCACATGCAAATGGGCAATTCGAAGTAGTAAACAAAATGTTAAAGAAGCAACTAAAAAAGAGACTCACAAAAGCCGAGGGTTAAATGGTCAGAGGAACTACCTTTGGTTTTATGGGCATACATGACTTCCACGAGGTCTCCTATGGGTCATACGCTATTCTCTTTAGCATATGGTTACGGAGCTATGCTGCCAATCGAAGTAGACTAGTTGTCACATCGATGTAGTATGTGGCTAAAAAAATTCATGCCTGAAGGAAGCTGCATTAGACTTCGTACAAGAAAGAAGAGATGAAGTAGTGGTTAGATTCACAGTCTATAGGTAAATAATGGCTAGGGCTTATAATTCATGACTCAGAGAAAGAAAGTTCCACATGGGAGATTTAGTCCTATGAAAGGTGATGGCTAACACAAAGGATCCAATAGAATGGTTGAACTGAACTTGGAGGGACCTTTGGTAATTGCTAAACCACTCTCAAATGGCACATATCGCCTCTCTAAACCCGATGAGAACTTAATCTCAAGGGCATGGAACTCAGAACATCTACGACCATACTTTATTTAATATTTCTTTTATTGTAACGAGATATAACGTAGAAAGTTGTGATTGGGAAGAAGATAAAAAATAATAAACTGGGTGTAGGAATATTAGACGGCCATGATTAGTATAAAAAATCTACTTATCAATCTTGTTTACTAATAAATCCTATAAGAGTTATAACGACATCACTTGGCTTCTCAGCCAAAACTTCACTGGACATAGGGATATTAGACTTACCAGTATAAAAAGTCATGCACATGAAATAAAAGGTTGTAAACACGTGACTTGACTTCATAGTCGAAACACAAAAATCTACATCCTAGGTGGGGCAGATCATGCCCAACGCATGATGAAAAAGTATGTCACCTTCAAAGCTAAGAGTTGATGTGAAAAGAAGAAAAAGAAATTCATGAAATACGGGTTAAAGGAAAATTCAAAGAAAGTCTGCACAAAGCTCAAAGTGATACACACAACTTTATAATTCCTTTTCGAATTATATTACAATTCATCATAAAATGCTAAATATGTATAAAGAAAAACACACATTGTAAGCTAAAATTTCATGGATTCGCTGGAGTACACACTAGGTGGACTCTAAACCCTCCCTTATTAGGAGCTCTTTCTTGCTAGAAACCTGAGCGGTATGAGACGATGGTATTTTAGTTATAACAACTGAAGAACAATAAATCATACCAATAGCAGGGAACCTCGGGTCATAATTTGCACTGGTCCAAGGATTACCTAGGTCTTGCCTCCTAAAAACATAGTTAGATCGATTGTAAAGAAAACTTAAGTCTAATTCCAGCAAGAAATGATTAAATACATCAACTGCATGCTTTATAGCTATGTCCGCCATAACACGCATAACCTTCTCTTGCCTAAGCTCTTCCACCAAATCTGACCGTGTAGTTTTAGGAACCCTAAGCGTTGAGGAGTACAAGCATGAAATTAAGGACTGTGTGTTGGGATCTAATCCAGATATTTAATCTTCCAACTTGTTCATTCGTTCAATAGCAATGGCCGTACACATTCTAAATCACTAAAGTTTCTTCTCGCATCTTTTTTGTCATTTTTGCGAATGCACAAAACAATTTATAAGCCGCTGAACACCCTTTCACTTTCATTTCTTTCTTGAAACCTCCCAACTTCTTTTCATAGGCAGTGTTCAACTCGTTAATGTTATTTTGATAGAAAGCTGTGATTTCTCTTTTCCATTGCAAGGCCACTTTACTGTCCAAGCTTAGAGGAGGGGCCAGAGCTACCCCAAAAGAAGATGCCTTAGGAGGAGCAATATCAGAGGAAGGATTTTCTCCTTTAGCTAGTTGATGAGCAACTTTCTGTGATAGCTCCTTGATAGTGTTTTCAAGCTTCTTAATCTTGTCCTTATAAGAAACTCCATACAACCTTACAACATCTTTCAAAAACTTCTCCAATTCAGTGATGCTTTCCTGCATGGTATTTAACTCCTTTGCTGCTCTTGTATTTTATTTTATGTGGATGCTAAGTCAACTCTTTGATTTTAATGCAATTATAATTTCAAATGTTGGCCTGCTTAGACTCTTCAAGTTGTCATGTTTGTTCTTTGTATTTCATGAGTAGTTCATCTCGATTGTCGTCATTAATTAATTCTTTTTCTTTAATGAGGTCTATGTTGGTAGTATTAAGTAATTTAATTCAAGTTTCATAACTCTCAAAGACATTTGATGAAGCCTACTCCCATAGGCAAGAACCGCAAAGAATGTGAGAAGGGCTACTGCTTCCATGAAGAGCAACCAAGGAAGTTTCGGTCGGAGAAGTAAGGGTAGCATATGAATATAAGATAACCACGTAAGAAATCGATGAACAATCAAACAAAGTAGACATAAAATATGCACACATGATAAATAAAATAATTCAAAGATACCTAAGTCGTGAAAATGTTTTATTCAATCAAGGATTATAAGTACATAAAGAGGCACCATTATTGAATGTGACTAAGTCTATTTTTAAACCACAATAAATGAAGATGCCCTGAATGAAGTAGTTCACTCTTTAACAAAGGATCCCATTTGTGCAGTATTAGATCATAGAGCATATCCCACTCATGAATAACTTGTGTAATTCTGAATAAAAGTTCCTAAGATTCCCTCGTTAGTTGGGTGATAGACTTTTCCAGCTCAATTTCTCTCCTACAAACAAAAGCGGTCCTCCTTGATAATCTTTCTACGGCTTTTTTTCTAAACTTTCAACATACCATTTTGAATATTGGACTAGATTATCTTTTTTGAATGGCTCTGGTAAAAAAGGTTTATCAACATTAATAATTCCAACCTAAAAGGAAAAAAATATTAATTTAAACGTGCTGCTACATCTAACGAGAACACCAAATACCAAAAATTTTATCAATACATATACGTCAAAACTAAAGTCAAATAGTTAAGTGGCCAAATCCATTCATCAATCACAAAGTTTACATAAAGAACCATTACAATAACTAAGGATTTGACAATATCTAAAAAAAATTAATATAAATTTCCCAAAACCTAAGGAACAGCTAAAAATAACAAAGCTAGGATTCAAGGATATACTTCAATGGAATGAGAGGCCTTATCGTTATGGTCAGCATTAACGTCAAGCACAACATTAGAGTTATCCTGGGTGCCAGAATCATTCGATAACTCTTGTACCATAGTCATTGAAGAAGCTGCCTTGCTGTGTTTCTTAACCCATAATTTATGCCAATGATCTTGAGTGGATTCAATAAATTTAGGGTTAGGCAAGAACTCAAAGCTCACCTCCACCTCAAGGTCATAAAGATGTTATACAAAGAACTGTCTCTTGACCTATGCATAAACCTTATAGAGGACATTAAAAGCAGTGGCTTTGACGCCTTTTATCTTTCTGGCCGATTTCTTTTCCAACCGCTTCCCATTTTTCTCTATGTCAATAAGCACATCCTCATCCTTTGTTGGATGAGTCTTCATATCCTTGTATTTTTCATTAAGCTCATCATGCCATTTCTTGTAGTTCTCTTCCCTTTGGCGTCCAGTCTCAATGTCAAGTGTGCCACACTCAACTCTCCCTTGAGTTTCTAAACCTTTGGTAGAGTTAGGGGTATGCCCTAGGTGCAATTATGTAATTTGTTACATATATCTAACTTGTTGACCAATCTTGTTCGAAATAAAGGCGTTTTCTTTCTATTATATACTTGATATAATGTGGTTATATTAATTAATCAATTTAACTAAAAGTATATTTAATAGAAAATCCATAAACGGTATGTTTTGTGATAGTAGTTACAAAGTATTGTAACCATGAGTAATTTATCACAATGAAAAAAAAATGCCATTTTAAACGTTCCTAGTCAAGATGCACCGAGACTGGATATCGATGTATCCGTTGAGACTAGAGTACGTAACGCTCTCCAAATGTTGGGCAGTGTATTACTCATAACTGTTGTGGGCACCAAGGGGTTACGTACTGATAGTTATTGGTTAACTATGTAATGAATCACTCGATAGTTTTCTATTGGTTAATATAACTAAGGTCAAGCAGAGAATATCGATGTGACTAATTGACATAGTTCTTTCGACTTGAGAATACTATTGATCTTCAATGTGAAAACTCCACTTTGATTATAGTTAAATTGTGGCATGACATCCATCAAACGACTATAGTTGAGTCGAGCGGAAGCATTGGAAGTGAAACACTATTTAAGAGAGGATTCGTCTCCTTAGTTATATGAGATTAATATCACGGTCAACTGAAGTCAACTCAAAGTCAAAGTCTCTGGCCAGAGCATTTCGATTAATAATAATTGTTATTATTGAACCAAGGACTTTGTGTTTGAACTATAAAGTTGAATGTGGATGATATTGGAATTTTGACCAATACCAAATTCCATAAATCAAAAATGATATAGTTTTGACGAAGGGAATTGATGTATAAAATTGTCACTATTAGGTACTGCTTATAATAAGTAAAATTGGATTTTACCCAAAGACGTGTAAGCGATAAATTCGGCCAAAATGTCACATCACCTGCTAAGTGATGTGTGAACGTTAATATTCAATTAGTTCAATATTAATCGCTGACTGAATTTACACCTTTGAGTCGCACAACCGTAATGATGAATTCTTTGAAAAACCACATGATTCAATTAGTTTATAAAATGTTGTAAATTGATTAAATTAATTGATATTTGAGAAATATTAATTATTATTTATTTGATGTTTGGAAGTTTTTTGTAATTATTTTAATGTATTTATAGAAGTTTTATTTGTGCGCATTGATATACGATATTGATGTAATTTAAAGATAATTGCATGAAATGATATATGGAAATTTTATGTCATTTGATGACATATGAATAAAGAAAGGATTGGAGAGAGAGAAACAATCAAGTGAATTATTAGGGAAGTTTTAATTAAAGAATGGGAAAAGTTTCATTCTTTTAAATAAAACATATTCTCTAATTCATTATGTACATACAATTCATTCTTTCTCATTCAGTCTGTTTCTTTCTCTTCTCCTAACTTTTCATGGCAGAAAACAAAATAATAAAATTTCCAAAATTCTTTCAACTCCAAATAAAAAGATCAAATAAAACAAAACAAAAGTGATTCATCCATCTCTTGCAAGGATAGGATGTGGATCTTGAAGATCTGAGGAGATATCATCATTCAAGGTGTGATTTCTAGGCAACATCCTAAGGTGATTCAATTAGATCTAGAAGCATTCTTCATTCAAGATGCAAATCAAAGGAAACATCAATAAAGTGTGTTTTAAGGATTGGGTAGCAAGGTATGTCATTTTCTATATGTAGATAGTGATTTTTCAATGTTTGATGGAAAATTTAATTTGACTTTCATAATTTGTATGATGTCTTATTATCTTGCTTAATTGAAAAAATTGTTCATGAAGACTGAATTATTTGTTGAATGATATGATTGAGTTTTCATTTGATAGATCAAAATTAAATTTGTTTAAGTTTTAAAACAATATTTAAGTGTAGATCTCTGTTTTTAAAAATTCTAATTAAAGTGTAATTCTTCAGATCTGAATGTTTACATGTTCGAATTGTTTAGCTGCTTTTCTTTACTTTGTTAAATGGAAACTAAATCTATATATTTTAAAATACAATGTTTTATTTTAATTCTATGTCTTAACATTTAATTTAAATTTCATTTCTTTAAATCTGGAAATTTTCAATTTCATGTTGATTGATTGAATTATATTTAAAGTTAAAAATGAAATTTATATGGAATCGATACAATGTTTCAATTGTAGATCTATGTTTTGATCTTTCATAACAAAGTGTAATTCTAGTTTTGAATGTTAATATATGTATGTATGCATGCATGTATTACTTGCGCTTTTTATTGTATTAGATATCTACATATGAATAAAAGGAATTTTAACAACAAATCAAAGTTTTGAAATTGACTGTAATAATTATCTGATTTATATTATTAGAAAGCTTTGATTGAATTCCATATATACATATTTGGATCTACTTGTATGTGTTCATATAAAATTTATCTTTCTTTACATATATTGTCATAGTATGAAATCATTTCTTTTTTCTAATTAAGACAATAATGTATACATACAATTCATTGTTTACCTTCTATATTCTTACAATTTTGTAGTTATTGGTTGTCATTAATATGTTGCATTAATTAAGTTTACTAAAAGGAAAACTGTATCAATCACCCTTGTCATCTCTTATTTATTTCCATTTCAATTCCTATGTAATAACCATTCAAATTGTTCTTGTTTATTTTATGTATACATACAAATTACCGTTGACTATGTACATTCCCTATATGTAGGACTTGCATGATATTTACTATGAATATATTTACAATTCATGTCATATTTAGTTAGCCATTAATGTTATATTATTAATCAATTATTTAATTTAATTAAGAGATGGAAATAAAAAAGTTTCTTTCTTTAACTAAATTTATGATCCATCATTAATTGAATAATTTAAGAGAAAGGAAATAAAAAGTTTCCTTCTCTAACTAAATTTATGATCCCTCATTAATTGAATAATTTACAAGGAAATGAAAAGTTTCATTCTCTAAATAAATTTATGCCCCCTCATTAATTGAATAAGTTAAGAGAAAGGAAATGAAATATTTCCTTCTCCGAATAAATTTGAAAAGTAAACGTTACACACAAATTTGTATATAAGAGTATATTTGATATACACTAACTTACATACACATCAAATTAAAGTGAAACTTTATTTATGAAGTTAAATAAGATATTGATTTTATTTAAAAGAAACTTGGAAACGTTGCAAATGAATTTAGACTTCATAAACCCATTAAAGATCCAAATGGCTAAATTTTTTGACATCCACTCTTTTCTTCCGCTATGGGCTGGCCCGGTTTCTTCAATGGTATCGAAGCCCGATAGCCTATGTGGTCTAAATTAGTCATGTTAGGGCTAACTAATTAAGCTCGTGCACTTAGTATGGTGTCTATAAAGGTGATGTCTAGGATTGGAATTGGGTAATCAAGTACCCTGTCCTACCTGGTTACTTACCTGGCCTGAAAGGTGATGTGAGTCCAAAGTTTGCCCCTAATAGAAAAGACCCGATTTGAATTGGGCCTTGGACTAATTTTCATAATAGTTTTGAAAATTGAGACAAGATTTTAAATTTAAAAGTTAAATTTAAAATAAAAACATGTTTATTACAAAAGGTTATAATATAACATAAATTTTCAAAATGTTTGAAAAGATAATGAAAATTTCAAAATGTTTGAAACTCTTTAAATATTAGTTTCAAATTTTACAATTTATTAATAAGATTAACAAAATAAATTAATTAATTAAGTTCATTAATTAATACTTATATGCATGTATTATATATGTTGATATATGTTATGTTATTTTAAAGTGTTAAGATAACATAAGTATACATGTATGTAAGATAAATTTTGAAATTGATATAATTTAATTAAAATTGTTTAATTAAATAAACTAATTAAAGGTTAATTAATTAAATACAAAAATATGCATATATTAGATATAAGTGTTATACTATAAAGGCTATAGTATACACTATAAAGGTTATAATAGATATGTCCAATATAAAGTTGTATTGAAATACTAATTTAAAATTAGTTAAAGAGTTTATTAATTAAAATTAATTAAATAAGATTTAATTAATAAAATGTTATACATAAGATTGTATAAGTTAATTAAAATATAAAAGTTATATAATAATGAAACTTATATAATATGAGTGTATAAGCTAAAGGTGGAACATTAAAGAAACCCAAATAGACTTAAGGAATGAATAATTACGTAAATGTACGTATATTGTGATTTCTGATGTGTTTGACAGTAGAATCACGAGGGTATTCCATAAGAAATACATTATTCCATAAGTCGATATCACTCAATATAATATACTGAAGATTATGAATCTTCAATATAATGTTGTCCTCTACCATATATATATTAATAAATTACTTGCATACTCCTTAGTTGTTGAGCAAACTAAAGCTAGGGATGTTATGTGTAGTATTATTAATATATTGAATAGACGAGGTAAGATAAATATATGTATTTGTTGAGCAAACTCAAGATACATATACTATACTTAGGCTGTCGCGATGTTGTAGGTATGAGTGAATAATCTCTTTCGATTTGTTGAGCAAACTCAAGGTCGAAATGAGATTAGGACAAGGAAAAATGGGTCAGGAGTGTTAGTCCTTGAGATGATGGTTTTGATGACAACAACCTTAGAATAGATTATAAAATATAAATACTAACATTACAAGTTTAGATTTATATGTATTTGCAGGATCTAACCATGCAGGTATCAAGAATGAAGACTGTACAGTATAGAGATTCAAGATACAGAGATAGAAGACTCATGAGTATCAAGATTATCAAGAGTTCAAGGTTAAGTCTGTTTTATTAGGAATATTTGTTAAAACTCGTAGAAAAGCACTGGCATCTTAATATCCAATTTATTCGTGGAATGGAATCCACTTCGAGCCCGTTAAAGGGATGGAACCCTAAGTAGGATGGAACCTACGAAAATCTAGTGGGACATTGTTTTGTATCCACTAATTTTAATTCAAATGATTTTACAAAATTATCTTGTTTTCAAAACTTTCCTTTTAAAAGATTCAAAACTCTCTATCCTGATTTTAAATAATTTTAGCCTCAAAACATCTTTAATTTCAAAGTCAAAATACTCCTGTTTTTAAATGTCTTTTCAAATAATATATTTAACTTTTAATATTTATACTTAGATTTAAATATAAAATTATAGGTAAATTATCGTTCTTTATATTTACTTATGAATTTCAACTATATTCAAGTATATTTATAAAGTTTTAAATAGTTTTTATATAAGATAAATAATGTTTTTATAGAAATTCAAATTATCATTTTTGACTGAGGGATGTCGACATGCCCCTAGGTATTATGTCGACATAGTGACAGTTGAAGTTCAAATTCAAATTTCAAAAGAAGTGTCTATTCGCCATAACTCTTCATGAATGGTCACGGCTGTTGGTTTTCTATAAATAGGGGCCAGTTTCAACGAATTTTCAATCATATTTTTTTGATTTTCACTCCTCTTCATCTTTCACATTTCTTATTACAAAATCATACCATTACTCTGCCGAAATCAACATCGAATCATACTCGATTACTTCTAGTTTGATTCTACATAACTATCTCTACAAGGTTCTCAGTGCTATTCAGAGTTATAGACTTCTTTGTAATATATTAGCGAGAAAAGGTGTGATTGTAGCCTTTGAAATAAATCAAGCAAGAAAAGGTGTGATTGTAGCCTTGGAAATCAATTGGGTGAACTTGTTGCCCCGGAAATCAAGTATCTCTACCCATAGGATTGGTATTCTAGAGGGTGTACCTCGTAGCCTTGAAATCGAGGGTTGTAATTGTTGAATTGCTTTTCAAAGGAAATCCGTACTTAGTTGTACGGGACTGGATGTAGGGTAACTCCGAACTAGTATAAAATCCGATGTGTTCTTTCCTTTACTGCTTTTACTTTATATTTGCATTTGTGTTTGATTCTGTGTTCATATCTGTGTCTAATTAGTGTATACATTGTTAATAAAGTTAGATAAACTCAAAAAGATTAACAAATTTCTTAAAACACTATTCACCCCCCCCCTCTAGTGTTAATTCTAGCCTTAAGATCCTTAATCTGCATTTCTCACATTTGGTATCAGAGCTTTGTTTTCAAAAGTTTCATTATCTGAATTTTGAAAAATTTCAAAATGGCCACTAACACTAGTACTGCTATTACCACCAACACTAGTTCATTTGTAGAAGGTCAGTCTACTGCCAGACCACCATTTTTTAATGGCAGTAACTATGCATATTGGGCACGTAGGATGAGAATATATTTACAATCTGTAGGATTAGATACTTAGAATATCACACAAATTGAATATTCTGAACCCACAACTAATTTTGCACAATGGACCACTGAGCAAAAGACTGTTGCACAAAATAACTCTAAGGCAATGAATATTCTGTTTTGTTCACTTGAAAGAAATGAATTTAATAGAGTGTCAGTTTGTAAGTCTGCATATGAAATCTGGAAAACTTTGCAAGTAACTCACGAAGGAACAAGCAAAGTTAAACAGACCAAAATTTCCATGCTCACAAATCAGTTTCAGTTATTTAAAATGAATACTAATGAGTCTATTTCAGATATGTATAGTCGATTTCAAGATATTGTGCATTCTGTAATATCTTTAGGAAAGGAACTTTCGGAAGAAGATCAAGTCAGAAAAATTTTAAATTCTCTCAATCCAGAATGGGATCAAAAGACACTTGCAATTGAAGAGGAAAATGACATCAGTACTTTAAAGATAGAAGAATTGATTGGAAATCTAATGTCATTTGAAGTTCAAATGATCGGGAGAAGAGAAAGCAAAGCATCTGAAAAGAAATCAATGGCATTCAATGCATTGACCGATGGATCAGACTCAAACGGTGACAATGATGAAGAGATAGCATTTATGACCAGAAATTTTAGGAAATTTTTGAAGTACAGAAAATTGAATAGTTCCAAGAGAAACAACTTTAAGAATTCCAGTAATCAGACTACAGTACCAAACTTTATCAAATGCTTTAATTGTGATGAACCAGGTCATATCAAAAAGAACTGTCCATATCCAGAAAGGCAGAATCCTCCTATGAACAATGAACCAGCAAAGAAACAGAAGCATGCATTTACTGCTACTCTAGATGACTCAGACTCGTCCTCAAGTGATGATGATCAGAAGACGGATAACTCGAATTTGTGTTTCACTGCAGTTCATGACTCCGACGAGTTCAAAGAAACGGACTCAAAAAAAGGTACATGTTTACAATATAATTGGTTGAAATTGCTTGCATAGAATTAGTTGCTTGATTGTTTGATTGATTGATTTTGAATTGATATGTTGTTTGAATTTTAAAATTTATTTTCTATTTTTACTATTATTTTAGTATTATTTTTATTATATTTGACACATTCTGAAATATATTATAAGTAAAATAATATTTCAGAAATATAGACATTAATAATAATATTTATATATATGTATATTAGATATCTTAGGAAAATCATATCATGAAAATTCACAGGCACATGTCGGCATGGCCCCTACCACGATGTCGACATGCCTACCTGAATTTGAATTTCAAATTTTGAATTCAAATGTTTGAATTTCCCTCCACCTTTTCACTTCATTTATTTCTCTGAAAAGATACCTTTTGACCAGAGAATATGTCCTTTGAAAGTCTATTTATCCACTATCTTTTATCATATCTTTTCACTTTCATTTTCAAATTCAAACTCTCTCTTCATATCTTCAAGCACTCTACTCTTTACTCTAATGGCTTCTTCAAGTAACCCCTCAACCATGAGAATTTCCAAAAAAATCAAAGAGCAATGATTCAATGATCCGGAGGCAATTAAAGCATACATCAATTGTGCTAATTATGCCAAAGTCCATCCCGGAAAATTTGCTATTTTTCAAGATTTTTCTTCTTATGAAATTGATTCTCTTTTTGCAAACAATGATGTTTTAAGTCTTATTGACTCTTCTCAAAACGATTTTGTTTGCTATCCTAATCTTGTCAAAATCTTTTATGCTAATCTAAACCGTGCTTTTTATAATGGAAATGAGAATGAGATTTGGAGTAGTGTCAAAGGGACTCAAATTGTTTTGAATTGTGATCTCTTGGGTACCATTCTTAATTGCAAAAGCATGGGAATTGATCTTTCTAGTTTTAAAATCGATGAACATGATCGTGAGACATTTCATCATATTTTTGAAGGAGATGGAAATTTTGAATTTAAAAACCGAAACTTTCGTCCTAAAGCAAGGATTGTCAATCTTCTTCTACAACATACTTTGACCCCAAGATCGGGTAATTTCAACAATCCTACTTCAAAAGTGTGCAAAGCACTTTTTGGTATTTTCGGAAATTATGACATCAATTGGGCGCAAGTTATTTTGGATGAACTTCGTCCTAAAAATTTTGAAATGGGAGAAAACACTTTATATCATGGAATTTACCTTACTCGGATTTTTAACTATTTTGGAGTGGATTTCAAAGTTGAATAATTTGTCTCTAGAAATGTTTTTAATATCTCAAACATTTCTCTCATGAAAATCCCATATGTTTTTCAACCTTATGAGACTCTTACTGAAAAGGAAGAGCGTTTGGCTCATGAAGAAATGGAAGAGGAAGAAGAAGAAGAAAGGGATGAAATGGAAATAGAAGAAGAAGGTGAAACATCCTTAGAAAGTATTGAATATCCTTCCAATCCATCCAACAAACCCTTCTCAAAAACCAAAAGATAATTGTGGAGAATCAACGGATTTTAAAATGATCTGTTAGTAAGAAGTTGGATAATATGTCTTCGAAGATGAACAAGTTCTTTTCAAAAGTTAGCAAGAAACTTGGACTATCTTCATCATCTTCATCTTCTAACTAGTTTTATCTTTTAGCATCTTATTGTATTTGTCTTAGTTTGTTTCGAATGTTCGTGTAGTTCCTTATGTTTAATCATTGTATTATCCAATTATGCAATGAAATTGAATTTCCTTCCAGTCATCTAGCTTATTTTACATCTAGAATAAATGTTAGTATATTATAGAAATATATATACATCATTATTCACAAAATAAAATTATCATCAATTTTCACTAAAGTATGTCGACATACCCCCCTTGACCATGTCGACATGTACTGGTCAGAAGTGACTATTGATTTTGAATTTGAAATTTGAATAACTATCAAATGTCTATTCATTTCAAACGAATTTCTACACCTATATATACCTTTGTCTTCCAGAAATCTTCTCTGAAATTTATTTCTCATTATCTATATCCTTCATTTCTTTCTCTAATTCAATTATGGCCAATCCTATTCATAATCTATCTGAAAATCTTGAAGAAACACTCAATTCATTCAAGAATATTCTCTCTATCATCCTCCGTAATCAGCGTCACTTAGAATTAAGTCAAATGCAGATGATCAAGGAACAAGAGAGACACTTCGATGCAATTTGTGGGATGATCTCCTCCCTGCACAAGGATGATAACGAAGCACATCCTCCCGTTTCTCTATCTGTTGATAATGAAAATTGGGATGCCATCAAACAAGACCCTATCTTTGGAGAAGAAGGATGGGTTGATGTTCCTCGTAACGTTTAATTTTCTTTCTTTGATTGATTTGTTTGAATTAATTTGTTTGATTTGATTTGGTTTGGATTGATACTTTGTGTGGATTGATTTCATTTTGTTTGAAGTTTGCTGTGTGAAACATGTATATATATACATCAAAATGAATATAGTCTTTAGTTAAGTTATTATGCTCATAAGTAACATTATTTCTTAATCTATATATTATATATTCCGTTGTATAGTTTATCAATGCAGGTACTAAAGTCCAAGAGTAAGGGGGAGTAAATTTTTGTTGATGACAAAGGGGGAGAAGTATAAAATAGGGTAGTTAGGCATAGATTAAGGGGGAGTTGTTAGTTTTAGGGGGAGTTATTAGGATAGAAGGAATATTTTATAAACAAAGGTTGTCATCATCAAAAAGGGGGAGATTGTTAGTCCTTGAGATGATGGTTTTGATGACAACAACCTTAGAATAGATTATAAAATATAAATACTAACATTACAAGTTTAGATATATATGTATTTGCAGGATCTAACCATGCAGGTATCAAGAATGAAGACTGTACAGTATAGAGATTCAAGATACAGAGATAGAAGACTCATGAGTATCAAGATTATCAAGAGTTCAAGGTTAAGTCTGTTTTATTAGGAATATTTGTTAAAACTCGTAGAAAAGCACTGGCATCTTAATATCCAATTTATTCGTGGAATGGAATCCACTTCGAGCCCGTTAAAGGGATGGAACCCTAAGTAGGATGGAACCTACGAAAATCTAGTGGGACATTGTTTTGTATCCACTAATTTTAATTCAAATGATTTTACAAAATTATCTTGTTTTCAAAATGATTTCAAAACTTTCCTTTTAAAAGATTCAAAACTCTCTATCCTGAATTTAAATAATTTTAGCCTCAAAACATCTTTAATTTCAAAGTCAAAATACTCCTATTTTTAAATGTCTTTTCAAATAATATTTTTAACTTTTAATATTTATACTTAGATTTAAATATAAAATTATAGTTAAATTGTTGTTCTTTATATTTACTTATGAATTTCAACTATATTCAAGTATATTTATAAAGTTTTAAATAGTTTTTATATAAGATAAATATTGTTTTTATAGAAATTCAAATTATCATTTTTGACTGAGGGATGTCGACATGCCCCTGGGTAATATGTCGACATAGTGACAGTTGAAGTTCAAATTCAAATTTCAAAAGAAGTGTCTATTCGCCATAACTCTTCATGAATGGTCATGGCTGTTGGTTTTCTATAAACAGGGGTTAGTTTCAACGAATTTTCAATCATATTTTTCTGATTTTCACTCCTCTTCATCTTTCACATTTCTTATTACAAAATCATACCATTACTCTGCCGAAATCAACATCGAATCATACTCGATTACTTCTAGTTTGATTCTACATCACTATCTCTACAAGGTTCTCAGTGCTATTCAGAGTTATAGACTTCTTTGTAATATATTAGCGAGAAAAGGTGTGATTGTAGCCTTTGAAATCAATCAAGCGATAAAAGGTGTGATTGTAGCCTTGGAAATCAATTGGGTGAACTTGTTGCCCCGGAAATCAAGTATCTCTACCAAGAGGATTGGTATTCTGGAGGGTGTATCTCGTAGCCTTGAAATCGAGGGTTGTAATTGTTGAATTGCTTTTGAAAGGAAATCCGTACTTAGTTGTACGGGACTGGATGTAGGGTAACTCCGAACCAGTATTAAATCCGGTGTGTTCTTTCCTTTACTGTTTTTACTTTATATTTGCATCTGTGTTTGATTCAGTGTTCATATTTGTGTCTAATTAGTGTATACATTGTTAATAAAGTTAGATAAACTCAAAAAGATTAACAAATTTCTTAAAACACTATTCACCCCCCTCTAGTGTTAATTCTAGCCTTAAGATCCTTAATCTGCATTTCTCACAAGGAGTTGTATGCGATACAACCGATAAACAGTTATCCATCGTTTGTAAGGTCGAAAGACTTCTATGTTTCATCTTAGAGTTTGGAGAAACATAAAAGACTAGTGGGAGCCTTATTAGAAAAATGAAATGATAACATTTAACCTTTCTAATATTGTAAGAACATATGCTAAATAATGTTATAACTATCTACAATGATAAATTTGTGCATTTAATATGATTGATAAAAAGTTTATCAATTAACATATACAAACGAACTAAATTAAAAGTCGACAAATGGAAATATAATACCCACTATTAAATGCCCATTGCATGTTAATGTTTTCTATACCCATGCAAGTGTCTAATTTTACAACTACTTAATACATTCGTAAAATGGTCACTTATGTTCTCATTTGGTTGAGACCGTGTATTACACTCTATGAGTTTTAAACTCTAAAAGCAATACAAGACTATGGATATTTGATCCATATACTATCGTTGATAAATGTTATATGGTGAACGATCACGGTTCGTAATGTACGATACTTCAATGAATATAGTTCATTGGAAATAATCCAATAAATAGTATTTTGAGATAATGTATTCAACTAGATTGATTACAAAGTGGATCATATTGTGTTAATGTAACACAAGACCAAGAACTACAAGATAGGTCTAAGAACTCGATTGCTGAAATATCATTTTGATCAGTTTACGTAAAGTGCAACATATTTGATATCCTTAAATGTTAAGGATAATCGAATGCGCTTCTGTAAAGAGTTTGTTATTATATTATAATAAGGTTTTCTTTTGTATAGTTTGACCATTTGAAAGGAAAACTAATGTATAAGAATAGATGTAATTTAAGGTACAGTTGGGATGAAGAGAATGTATAGTCACTTCTGCTTCATAGAGAAACATTGGAAACGAGAATTGTAATAATAATTGATACATAATATTGGAATAAGAAATATGATTTCTATTTTGAAATGTATTTTCATATAGAAAATTGTTTTCTATGAAATTTATTTCTTTGAGCACAAGATATTTCATCAATGAACTCTCCACTGTAAATAGTTGTTGTGTATGAAATAAACAAATTGTATTAAGTGAATGATGGACCTCCGAATTTAGTACACTATTAAAGTAAAGGTGGAAATAGTGGGAGCATGCCATATAGCACTTATTAATTGCATCATAGTACGATAATTGTTTTCGTAAAACTTACCATACATTATTTATGAAATAATGATTATTTTTCGGTATCGACTGAAAAAATAGACATAGCTATATTCAATATGAATATTATGAATATTCTTTGTGAAATAAAACTATAATGTGGTAATTTTTTATAACAAAAGTGATGCATTGGAAAATACAAAGTATTTAATATTATTTACAGTTGTTTTCGAAGTATAGACTAAGCCGTAGTTTTGAGAAATAATTTTATTGTATAATTTTGAATCATATGATACTTGTTAATTATATCTCAAACAATAAAGGGCTATGCACCCATTTAGTGGGAGTATCATAAGAGTTGATGAACTCTTCGGATTGATACATATAAATGTATGCAATCGTAATTCTATAAATACCAAAACGGTTCCACGTACTTCGTCATATTCACCGATGAGTTATCGTCGAAAGGGACATGTGTATTTGATACACATGTAGCATGTCTATGGTAAACTTATAGAATATAAAACAGAAGTAAATGAAATAACATGCGATAGAAATGATTTGATTTGATCGAATGAGTGAGTATATTGGAAAGTGTTCCGAGCGTACCTAAAATGAATAAAGATTCAATCTCAAAATTAATCCTCCATGTGATACATAATGATGAATTGATATGGAATAATCGAATTTTGTTGGACAATGTACGATTAATTATGAGTAATTTGAGTTAGTTTCTTTGTATAAGGTAATGTACTTAAGGGTAGTACACACGGTTAATATTATTTCATCTGAATAACAGTTTATAAAATTTTACAAGATAAGGGTTTATAAGAAACTCCAACATATCCTAGGCCAAGGAGTTGGCAGGTTATGCGAGTCAAAAAATTGCACGTAATAATTGTTCATGAGGGATCTTGTATGAATCTCCCCATAAGGATTTTGAAAAGACTGTCATTGGATGACATATTAATGTTTTGAACATAATTTTTGTAAACTAAAACTAAATCAGTTTTATAAATAAAGAAATGCATAAAACGTTTATGAATACCTATTCTATTGCACTGAGAAACAATTGTCGTTTCAAGATATACCAACTTCATTGTGAAAAAATTTCTTTGAGGAATTGTTGGTAGTAAAATGGAATTGGATACGATCCATAGATAGAACCGATTATATGAGCTAAAATGAAATTAACTAACCTAAACGAACAAATAGCATTAGAACGTCTAATAAGTATTCTCGCATATCGAAGAGAAACTATGAGTTTCTTATTAATGTCGAAAATATGTAATCCTAGATTTTTTAATTAAACCATTGTGAGTGTTGACTCTATATGGTATGATGTGCAAATCCGAAAGAATTCCAAGTACGCTATCAAAATATAGATTTGGAGGTCGTAACTGAAGGGATAAGATCCATTGACCACGACTGTGTCTTTATGAGTAAGGCTAATGTAGTTGGAATAAAATGAGCAATATTGATAAGAATAATATCGCAAATTTCAATTTTTGAAATTAGCGTAATAGATTCGATTTTCAACATGTAACAATCCAGAAATTTTAAAGGTTTAATAACGTAATTAACTAAAATTTTGTGAAATTTTAAATAATTGAATTTGGAAATAAAAATTTAATATTTGGTATACGTCTATTTTAACATAGCAACTGGTAAATTCTCATCAGATAATATGGAATTTATTTTATTATGAAATTCTATTTCAATTTAAATCAGGTAATATTTGATGGTAATAAAATGTTTTCCAAACCTGAATATTTTTATACAATAAATTTGTAAATCATCTTCTGAGTGGGACGTCATATTTTGTTTCTCCAAATTAGGACTGCTATTGCTCCATTTATCTTATTTTCCGCATTTTAGCAGCATCTTCGGTACCGAATATCGACTTTTGATTGGATGATTCTATCACTGATATCTGTATACTATTTTGATCGTATCGTCGTACTAATCTCTACGGTATATTCAATTCTTTGTTTTGAAGTCCGGTACACAGCGGAATCCGCGAAACCGGTAACTGTATCGGTACCGGATCCGTGACCTTTTGTTTTCTTTTACGTTTCAAAATTTGAAACGTGCAACCCAAAACAAGCAATGAATTGCTTTAGATATTCAGCTGAAAAGTTGGGTGACCATTGCCATTTCTTTTATCCTATGAATATTCGTCCACTGTTCATTTGTTTTTGAAATAATACAATGGTTCATTTTTTTTGCCTTTATAACTTCTTTATTTCCCTTTAAAACTGCAAAGCTTGTTTTCATTTTTTTTATCTTGCCTGAGAATTTCATGCATCTCCATTCTTTCCCATTGACGCTCGTTCCTCTCTCACGCACCTTTAAGCTAGCTTCCACCTAACCTTCACCTTGCCACGGGGGATCACCGACACCGACCAGATCTGCAAACCCGAAGACCCCAATCTCGCCTCTTTTTCCGTTGCCTTCGGCCATCACCTCCACTGGCCGAACTAGCTCTACCCGCCACCATCCACCTCATCAAACCCGAACTCACCATGGCCGCAAGCTTTCCCCACCTCGACCGAGATCCTTTTTCCTCCTCCACTCTTGAATCCGAGTAAGCAGAGATGTATGGGTGTATATATAGATATCCATGCATATACATAAAAAGCTATATAGGTGAGTATTGTTATATAGGGATTTTGCTATTTTATAGATAATAATTTGTCTGAAGCTTCCCATCTTGTTTTGGTTTTAAAGTATATCGTGCAGAACTATTTGGGTATATATTTATAGGCTGTTGTATATTTTATATATTAAAGTTGTATATAAAGTATAAGTATAGTATGTTTAAATGTTGTGATATATGAGATTTATGTATATTAGTTTATAAGTACTCAGTGTATTGGGTTGCATAGCTTATTTATATATAATATTGCCGTAGTGTTAGTATATGTATTCATATCTCATATATATCAATCCTATATGTTAGAAGCTATGTGTAAGGTTTGTATATACGGGTTTTAGAAGCTATGTGCTATTAATGAAGGACCGTGTATCATATTATAAAGTAATATATTTAGCATCTATATAAGTAAGTTGATATATATCAGTTTATAATTGTTATATACATTGATTTCAAAGTATATGCGTATATAAGTTTATAATAATATTGATTTGTTATATATATTTATATTAGATAAGTTTGGTATATTTTTTATACTTGTTTTGAGATTGTATAAGTTTAGTTATATGTTTGTACAGTATTTGATATATATAGTTTTGAAATTTGTCTGTTGCCAAATACATTCGTATGTGTACATATGTCAGTAGTGATGTACATATGAGTTATATAAATTATATAATATATACATATTGTTTTAAGTATGATATTTATGTCAGTTTCTAACATATAAATGTTTACAGTTCAGTTTTATATACAATATATATTATAAGGTATGTAGGTATATGTGACGCCCAATCTCTATACCCACGCTAACCAAGAACACTACGATGTAGTGCTGTCAATTAGCACGGAGAATAAGGCTGTGGAGGAGCGACCATCCATGTAAGCGAGCACCGATATGTCAGATAGAATAGAATGCATATCTTTTAAGGAGGAAATCCGACATACCGATACAAACACAAAGCTATCACACGGTGGCTATATATAATCTTCGAAAACAAACATAGAAGTAATCATAACATAAATCAGTCACAGACATCCATATCACAAAGGCGGAAGAAGATATGAATAAATATATATAACACATGAAAGTGTACATCAGAGTAGTGGTCAGAAAGATCCACGATAATACAAAAGAATAGCATCACGTGCTATACAAAAGAATAAGTACACAACATAGAGTCTATATCTCAAATGTGTACATCCAAAAGCTACTAATCTAAGTAGTTAGCCAAAAGTCAGAATAATCCTGAAGGGAAGTCAAGCAAAAGCACCTGTAACATCTCGGTCTGACCCGAGTATTATTTATAAGAAAATAATAAACGGATCGGTCTAGCTATAAATATCAGATGATAAGGTATAGGATAAATAATATGGCATGAACATGTAACAACCATAACGGCATACTACTATAAGTATGTAAATGATAATCAACAAAAGATCAATCAATATCACAAGAATCTTCTCAAAGATAAAATAGGGTATCATACCCTAAACTTGTATTCATAACAAGTCAATAACACATAAATTCACCAATGCACAAAAGCTGATATCATATCAATGAAAATCATGAAAATTGGTGAAGTACAAAGTTCCAGAAATCATCACCAGAAATCCAAAAAAAACACATAAAAAGGGGGGAGGCCTAACACATGAATGGGAGCATGAAAACTCACCTACGCGTAAAACACATGACGAGAAGCTATCTCATGGAAGCTATCCATTAAATTTTCACACAGGAATGGCCCGAAGACCGTGGGGTGCTACCCCATATATGTGATGGCGAAACATCACAAAAGCAGGGTCTAGTCTCCCTCGTAGACAAAGAGACATCGCTCAATCGCTAGTCTAAATCATAAAAATGATCGTCATGATCATAAGGAAGTGTCAATTACACTAAGTTAGTAAATATATGAGTTTAGCTTCATGTCCCATAACCACTAGCTTAACTTAAATATTTACGAATAAACTGTAGATCTTTACTAGGAAATTGTCACAAAAAGGGTTCAATCGAACAAGTCCAAGAGCTAACCGACGAAGTGAACGCAAGCGTTTCATACCACTCGTTTTACTAAGTCGTTTAAGTCGATTTCTCATCCGAGTGAAGTAAAGGCTTGTATATACTAGTAGATTGGAAATCGGTTTGAGAAAACAAACTTTTGATATTTAAAATAGTGTTGAAATCGCTTTGATGAAAGAGTTTTGATATTTACTACTAGTATTGAAACTTTCATATCTTTAAAGTGACAAGTCACAAAACGATTGTTGAAACAAATCGAATCACATCAATTCACGTTCAAAGACGTGAGTAAAGTCCAAAGAAATCAATCCCAAAACCATCATAGTAGAAATTCTGATGAATGTTTTTCAAATAAGATCCCCTACGAAGGGGGTACGGGGTTCGACCTGCCCGGTCAGGTCGCGGGGGTCTAGGGGAAGCGCCCCGTCAAAACGGTACGACCTAAGTGAAGACAAGCGGCCTACGACCTAAAGCAAAATGAGGTCTGACGACCTAAGGGTTCACGCAACCTAACACAATGGCCGAGCGACCTAACTAGAGTTAAGGGAGGCGAGCGACTTAAGGACAGTCGACTTAACAACTTGCGACTTAGTGGGGCATAGGTCGGAGACGACCTACGAGGTAAACTAGGCCGACATAGTAGACGAGCGACCAAAAGTAAACGGTCCAACGACCTAACTCGAACGACCTAGAGGGTCGAACGACTTAACTGGAGGATAGGTCGGGCACGACCTACGACTTAACAGAGCCGAGCGACCTACGACTTAACAAAGTCGAGCGACCTAAGACTTAACAAAGTCGAGCGACCTACGACTTAACACACGAACGTCTTAACGACCTAAGCCTTGAACGACTTAGTGAAACGAATGACCTACGAGTTAACTCGCGAACGTCTTAACAGGAGCTTAAGTCGGAAGCGATCTACGAGATAAACCAGAGCAAGCGACCCAACGTTTGCCTGGGGGATTATAGGTCGGAAACGACCTACGACTTAAGGTGGACACGACCTACGACCTAAGGCCTAACCCTGTGCGACTTTTCAACGCAGCGACCTAAGTCTTAACCCGTGTACGACCTAGCGAAGGCCAGAACGACTTAGAGCCAGAAAATCATCAAAACACCAAAAATTGAAGTTTTTCGCCAATCCACTCCAAACCAAATGTAGATATTCATATAAATGCAATAGGGGATCATTCCCAACATCCCAATGACATCTATAGGCAAGATGTGAGATAAAAATCTCACCTTTTCACTAAAATGGATGAAGATAAAGCTTGGAAGCAAGGAGAAGCAATCCAAAGCTTGAACCCACTATCTTCTACTTGAATTTGGAGTTGAATCTCGGATTTGAAATAGAATTTGAGTTTGGAGTTTTAATTTCTCTTTTCCACCACCATTTTTGACAAAGCTAGAAGTGTTTGATAAAGTGAGGAAGAGGGTTGGGCTGAACTAAGGAAGGTGTAGTCCAAACCAAAGTCACAAGTGGGAAAAGTGACGAAAATTTCACTATCTCCAAACATATCGAAGTTTACACTCAAAAAGATCGCAAACGTCATTTTGAACTCAATGGGGGTGGTCTCGAGTCCTAATTTGACCGTATGCAAAAAGTAGCTTTTCGGACTAACATCCGACTAACGATAAAATATTTAAATAAAATATTTAAATATAAAATCGATAGATATGCGGGTTGTTATAGTATATATAGGTGGGGCTTTACATATATATTTAGTTATGCATGTATTGTCTGCGCATCTGTTTAATCTGTTTTGCCATAAGATAGTATGTTTGAACGTATACAAATTTATATTAGTATTTTAATTTGACTTAGCAACTGATATATATATTATGTAAATTTTATATAAAGTTATACATTCTGTATTCTTTCCAGTTGCATACTTTTATTTGAATGAGTACATTTTTGTTTAATCTGTTCATTCATTTTGTTTTGTTACATTATTAGTCTGCATAACATATTTGTTTATTAACTATTGATTTTAGACTATTTACATATATGGTTATTTTAATGTTGAAATATATATAGATTTAAATTAAAGGTTTATATATATTGTTGTTTATGTTGTATATATACAAAGTGATATGTTTGTTTATTCATATAAGTATTTATTTCAAATTATACTATGTATATATGTTAGATTTTAATATATTTGTTTGATTTAAAACAATGATTTTAAATTTTATATATATATATATATCCATATATATTTAATTTAATATATGTTGAATTTAGAATATGATTTTTATACATGTATATAGTTATATACAGTTATATATATATATATATATGAGTTCACTTATACCATTTATCTTCACCAATCCAGTTCTGATTTGTTTTCATCGATTCCTGTTATCAGATCTGTTCGAATTCGTGCCAATCTTGCTTTACTTTGAAAATTCGTGCTTAGATTCGCAACTCATCTGATTCTTGTTCTTCTCTAGCCTCGAAAGGTGAGCAATCACTCACGATTAATGTTCTTATATTTATTAAATTTGATTTCAATTGAAATGACAATTGAAATGACAATTGAAATGAAAATTGAAATATACTGCTAAATTAAACTGTTAATTATTTAATTGTTATACATGATATGCTATCATTTGTAATTGTTCACCTGTGGGATATGACACCATATCCTGATGTTTATTTTTATTTATCATTAATGATATATGCCTATTATATTCATATCTGTTATCACTCTCCAAGTTCCTTGTTAGTATAGAATTTCCTATGGGTTGAAATGATACATACCCGAACGATCTTGTAGAATAGGAGAAAATCGTTATGGGTTGAAATGATAAACCCAAGCGATTTTCATTGAATTGAATTTGGGATTGCAGGTTGAGAAGATATATACCCGTAGATATTTAAATTGCGGATTGAAATGATAAATATCTGTATCACTTGACCATAGGATAGAAAATTATATACAGACACCATTGGTCTATAGATATATTGAAAATGATTTCCAAGGTAAAGGAAATATATGTGGTTTTAAATAATATTGATTTTAAGATATTATATTTTAATATAGTTTTTATAATAATTTTAATACATTAAGTTGGAAGGAGAAGTAGAAATTAATCTGAAATCTATTGAAATCGAAATGGCTTATTTTGTAGTTCAAATCTATATTGGGAATCGATATAAAATGCTTTATTGAAATTTGAATTGAATTAAAATGGAAGAACTGAGATTTGATTTAAATGGGATTTTTGGAATTCGAGTTGATTTGAATCGATGTGTGAATTTGAGAAAGAATATTTTATTATATCAAGTATTTTAAATATATTAAAAACTATTTTTATACTTTACTTTACAAATTATTTTAATATAAACTACTTTAATTTAACTATTTTTAATATACTAATTAATTTAATATATAAACTATTTCAATTTATAAATTATTTTATTTTATATACTATTTTAATATCTAAACTGTTTAAGTGGGAAGTATTATGATTTCAAAGTGCTATGAATTTCCAAAGTGTTATGATTTCTAAAGTGCTATGATTTCAAAAGTGTTATGATTTCAAAATGGTTATAATTTTTGAAAGTGTTACGATTTTGGAAATGAATATTATTTAAAGTAAATAACGATATCGAATTTGATATGGTTTTGAAATGAATATGATATTTTGAAAATGACCACGGTGTTATAATAACGTTTAGTTGTTAAAGAGACTGGGATCAGATATTGTCATACTCTCTGCCAATACCGAAAACCACTTTAACAATTGCGTACGTGGTAGAGATTCCAGAAATGAAGTAGGATAGTTTGGCGACGATTCTATATGGTATGATGTGACCCTGACACCCATGAGTCGGCTTAGATGTGACTAAAATCAGGAGCCATGCCGAGCCAAGTGAGGTCATTCCTCCTATTGGGCACATTTCTTCAAAACCATTCTATTGCTTTTGTGATTGTTTTGGTGGCCACCCCTCGATTTTTTGATATGGGAGTGTGTCCAAGGTAGGCGGTAGTAGCTGCTATGCGTTACCACCAGTCCGGATCCGCAAACGGTATATCTACCTTGGTATTTCCTCATGCGCCTTCTACGAGTTTGTTTTCGTACCATACCTATGGAGTGCTCTCTGATAGCCCTCCAGTTTACGAAGGAATTACGATACTGTATAGACTATGGGAATATATAAAAATGTGTTAAGGGGGATATTGGTAACACCTTAACGCTATTTTAATATTTTTACTTTACTATAGACATATTATAATAACGTATATTACTACATAGTAGATAGTTTCACGGATCCTTAGAGGATAGTTATCCAAAACATCCTTTAAGTTACTTGTATTTCAGTTGATATTTCACTTGAGTTGAATTTATTGATATAAGAATGTTAATCCTGACTCGAGTGTTTGTGTTTTGCTTTACGCTCGGGTCAGACTGAGTGTTATAGCATTTGAGACTCACCTTTGGAGTTGGAGCTTCGCTTGGAGATCCATCTATCTATTCAGCTTTCAGTTGTTCAGATGACTCCTGTGATGTATATTCTGATCTTGTATTTGACTGTTGTATTCGAGACTTCTGTTGTATCTTATTTAACTCTGTTATATATATAGTAGCTTCATGAACTACTATTCATTTGTTTCCGCTGCTTATTTTTATATTACTCTGTGTCTGTGATTATTTATTTACTGTATATGCTGAGTTTTGCCGAATTATAAATTAACAATCTGATATTTTAAGCAATTCAAGTCCGACATGTGTGGATGCGAATGGCACGAAATAGCGGGTCGTTACACAACATGTTCATGTCAATTCAGATTTACTCACAAAATTATCACTTGATAAGACTTAGTGTTTTGGTGCATGTGTATTGAAATAGAAAAATTCTAAATAACAATTTAGAATAAGCTGTTTACACATATTAAACAAAAATGTCTCGAAGTTAGTAGGAGCGATATTGAGTTTGTGAGTCTTTGGATATGATCCAAGAAATGATACGAAAGTTTAATTTTATAAGCATCAAGATTGAATAAGTATTTTGATAGAAATATCAAATAGTTTGATTTTCAATCAAAGTGCAGAGGAAGCGTGTGCTCATAAGAAAGAACGCTAAAAGGTACATTGATATTTCTAAACTATAAGTAAACAACACGTTGTTGATTTTAATGATGTACTTGTTTTAAAATCAGCCTTAGTTGTTTTAATACTAAACATTGGATTAATAAATGATGTCTTTTATAGTAAGTATAAAAGATGTCGGAAATGTCCCAAATAATATGCAAGGACACCTTATTGAAATGTTTAATACGGAACATGTAAGATTGATTCCTTTGCATTAGAAATAGGAATTATCATACAGGTAATGTTGTCTACGATATCATGATTTTTTTATGTATTTAATACATGAAGCAAATATCAAATCCAAATTGATATCACTTAATGGTTGTTCGAAGTGTTCTCATGTATTTATGAAATACTAGAGAATTATTTACAGAAACAAAAACACCTTATGAAGGAGTGTTCGGACTCGAACTTCATAAGTGATATTGAGTATAATATGACGATAGTAAATTCAAGTTAAGAATCTTTAAGTTGGAAATGTTCCAAATGAAAGACCATGGCTAATTCAATGAAAAGGCTAAGTACATTGCCTAGAGTAGCGCCACAATAAAGACAATGTATATAAAAATATAAGTGCACAAATTTATAACTGAGCCAATTTCAAATGTTGAGAATCTCATAACATTATTATATGATAACAATGTCACGATATAGTTTGTAACAGAACTTATAGCTTACTAGATATCGAGAGACATACTCCGAATTATTTCACACGATAAAGACAGTTTATCACCATCGGAGAGAGTTGATTGGTAGAGTAGATAATTAAAACATAATAGCATACCCATTCACAAAGGGATTGACCTAATTGGTTTTGAGAAAACTGATTGGTGAAGTTGGAATAAGATTCCATAATTGAGCCCAAGTGCAAGTGGGAGATTGATAGAGTTAGGGGTAAGCGTGAATTTTTTTAATTTGTTACATATATCTAACTTGTTGACCAATCTTGTCCGAATTAAAGGTGTTTTCTTTCTATTATATACTTGATATAAGGTGGTTATATTAATTAATTAATTTAATCAAAAGTATATTTAATAGAAAATCCATAAAAGGTATGTTTTGTGATAGTAGTTACAAAGTGTTATAACTGTGAGTAATTTATCACAATGAAACAAATATACCATTTTAAATGTTCCTAGTCAAGATGCACCGAGATTGGATATCGATGTATCCGTTGAGACTAGAGTGCGTAACGCTCTCCAAATGTTGGGCAGTGTATTACTCATGACTATTGTGGGCACCAAGGGGTTACGTACAGATAGTTATTGAATAACTATGGAATGACTCACTTGATAGTTTTCTGTTGGTTAATATAACTAAGGTTAAGCATAGAATATCGATATGACTAATTGACATAGTTCTTTCGACTTGAGAATACTGTTGATCTTCAATGTGAAAGCTCCGCTTTCATTATAGTTAAATTGTGGCACGACGTCCACCGAACGACTATAGTTGGGTCGAGTGGAAGCATTGAAAGTGAAACACTATTCAAGAGAGGATTCGTCTCCTCAGTTATATGAGATTAATATCATGGTCAACTGAAGTCAAATCAAAGTCAAAGTCTCTGGCCAGAGCATTCTGGTTAATAATAATTGTTATTATTGAACCAAGGACTTTGTGTTTGGACTACAAAGTTGAATGTGGATGATATTGGAATTTTGACCATTACCAAATTCCATAAATCCAAAGTGATATAGTTTTGAAGAAGAGAATTGATGTAAATAATTGTCACTATTAGGTACTGCTTATAATAAGTAAAATTGGATTTTACCAAAAGATATGTGAGCGATAAATTCGGCCAAAATGTCACACCACCTGCTAAGCGATGTGTGAACGTTAATATTCGAATAATTCAATATTAAATGCTGACTGAATTTACACCTTTGAGTCACACAACCGTAATGATGAATTCTTGGAAAAATCACATGATATAATTAATTTATAAAATGTTGTAAATTAATTAAATTAATTGATACTTGAGAAATATTAATTATTATTTATTCGATGTTTGGAAGTTTTTTGTAATTATTTTAATGCATTTATAAAAGTTATATTTGTGCACATTGATATACAATATTGATGTAATTTAAAGATATTTACATGAAATGAAATATGGAAATTTTATGTCATTTGATGACATGATTTATGGAAATTTTATTTCATTTGATGACATGATTTTGGAAATTTTATGTCATTTGATGACATATGTGTAAAGAAAGGATTGGAGAGAGAGAAACAATCAAGTGAATTAATTAAGGAAGTTTTAATTCATTCTTTCAAATATAACATATTCTCTAATTCATTCGTACGTACAATTCATTCTATCTCATTCAGTTTGTTTCTTTCTCCTCTCCTAACTTTTCATGGCAGAAAACAAAAAAAAAATTCAAAATTCTTTCAACTCCAAATAAAAGATCAAATAAAATAAAATAAAAGTGGTTCATCCATCTCTTTCAAGGATAGAATATGGATCTTGAAGGTTTGAGAAGATATCATTATTTAAGGTGTGATTTCTAGGCAACATCCTAAGGTGATTCAATCGGATTTAGAAGCATTCTTCATTCAAGATGCAAATCAAAGGCAACATCAACAAAGTGTGTTTTAAGGATTGGGTAGCAAGGTATGTCATTATATATATATATATATATATATATATATATAGTGATTTTGCAATGTTTGATGGAAAATTTAATTTGACTTTCGTAATTTGTATGATGTCTTATTGTCTTGCTTAATTTTAAAAAATGTTCATGAAGATTGAATTATTTGTTGAATGATATGATTGAGTTTTCATTTGATAGATCAAAATTAAATTTGTTTAAGTTTTAAAACAATATTTAAGTGTAGATCTCTGTTTTTAAAATCTAATTAAAGTGTAATTCTTCAGATCTGAATGTTTACATGTTCGAATTGTTTATCTACTTTTCTTTACTTTGTTAAATGGAAACTAAATCTATATATTTTAAAATGCAATGTTTTATTTTAATTCTATGTCTTAACATTTAATTTAAATTCCATTTCTTTAAATCTGGAAATTTACAATTTCATGTTGATTGATCAAATTATATTTAAAGTTAAAAATGAAATTTATATGGAATTAATACAATGTTTCAATTGTAGATCTATGTTTTAATCTTTCATAACAAAGTGTAATTTTAGTTTTGAATGTTAATATATGTATGTATGTATGTATGTATGTATGCGTGTATTACTTGCACATTTTATTGCATTAGATATTTACATATGAATAAAAGGAATTTTAACTAAAAATCAAAGTTTTGAAATTGACTGTAATAACTATCTAATTTATATTATTAGGAAGCTTTGATTGAATTCCATATATACATATTTGGATCTACTTGTATGTGTTCACAAAAAATTTATTTTTCTTTACATATATTGTCATAGTATGAAATCATTTCTTTTTTCTAATTAAGACAATAATGTATACCTACAATTCATTGTTTACCTTCTATATTCTTAAAATTTTGTAGCTATTGGTTGTCATTAATATGTTGCATTAATTAAGTTTACTAAAAGGGAAACTATATCAATCACCCTGTCATCCCTTATTTATTTCCATTTTAATTCCTATGCAATACCCAATCAAATTGTTCTTGTTTATTTTATGTATACATACCAATTACCATTGACTATGTACACTCCCTATATGTTGCACTGGCACAATATTTACTGTGAATATATTAAAATTCATGTCATATTTAGATTAGTCATTAAATTTATTTTATTAATTAATTATTTAATTTAATTAAGAGAAGGAGATGAAAAGTTTCCTTCTTTAACTAAATTTATGATCCCTCATTAATTCAATAATTTAAGAGAAAGGAAATGAAAAGTTTCCTTCTCTAACTAAATTTATGATCCCTCGTTAATTGAATAATTTAAGAGTAAGGAAATGAAAAGTTTCCTTCTCTAAATAAATCTATGCCCCCTCATTAATTGAATAAGTTAAGAGAAAGGAAATGAAATATTTCCTTCTTTGAATAAATTTGAAAAGTAAACGTTACACACAAATTTGTATATAAGAGTATATTTGATATAATCTAACTTACATGCACATTAATTTAAAGTGGAACTTTATATATGAAGTTAAATAAATATTGATTTTATTTAAAAAAGAAACTTGGAGAAGTTCCAAATGAATTTAGACTTCATAGGCCCATTAAAGATCCAAAATGACTAATTTTTTTGAAATTCACCCATTTCTTCTGCTGCGGGCTGGCCCAGTTCCTTCAACCTCAACTAGCATGCTTACTAAAGTCAGCTCAGAAGTCTCAATCCGACGGTGTAGTTCCATGGCCAATATGCATCCCTAAGAAATGACATAAGTAAATGAATGGAAAAGGTAATAGTAAACAAAATGAACAATAACCTAGCAAATGAAAATCTACGATAAGTTCATAGAAGTGAGGAGAAAGTACTATATGACATGAGCTTATATGAAGACTCTGGAAAACCTTTGCAATAGGAGGCTTTGAAGCTGGGACAAGTAGTGGAGGCGAAGGAGTAGAGCGAAGGATCGAAACATCATTGATCACGAGGCGCCCCATTTTCTCGGCTAGAGCAAAAACGACCCCACTCTATGGAAGAGGTAAGAACCATTGAGAAGCTGAGAGTATATTAAAGGGAGTCATAAGCATGGTAGGAGTGTTAGTAGGAGACATAGGAGGAGGAGGAGAAGGGTAACCTATGGGTAATCTTCCCCAACCATCACCTGCAGGGGTGTCACTTTTCCTTTCCTTCTGTGACTTCTTTGTCTTGAATGCGTCAAGTATCTCAGACATATATAATTCAATCAACAGCGTATTTTAGAACACATATGACAATAAAAAAGAAATGACTAAAGTAAGACCGACCATCACTTGAGTACATATGCAAAAATAGGTATATATCACAACAAATGTACAGTAACATGTTTACATAAATACCATGTGGTGCAGAAGTAAGAATGTAACAACCCACCCCAGATCAGACCTAAATTTTGACCCAGAAATAACCCAGAGAAACTTAGATCCTTTCTAAAGCAAGTTGTTGGTAGAACTAAGAAAATATTAGTATAGAGCCATAACTAAACTTCCTGAACTCACAGCGGATGGAACAAAATATAATAGCAAAGTGTACCCATTTATCTCAAAACTATAAAAATGTCATAATACAAAATTCCATAAAAATTGTAACATAATATCTGTTACATGGGTACACATAAAAGAATGTAATAATAACAAATATTGCCACAAGCCAAGCTTCTCCATCTCTAACCGTTGTCACCGCCATCACTCCATCCTTAACCTATGTTGTAATGAGGAGGGAGTCAGAACAATAAGTGTCTAGTGAAGAAAAATGTAACGATCCACCTTTTTGGACGGTTTAAATCGACAATAAACCACACATGACAACTCAAACCATTCAAAAGGGAGGATTGTTATTGGGGTAAATAAGAAAATAATAGAAACGAAAGGAAAAAACAAAACACAGAATCTCACAGCGGAATGACAAAATATAATAATCAAATAAACAGTTCATGGAGCTGTTTTACAAATAACATTTGATTATACATTTACAATACAGATCAGAGCTATACATACAGCAAGAATAAATAAATAATGCATTAGAACAACATGAAGCAGTAGAATAAATATAGTAAACAGTAATAATATACTAAATCTTCATCTTCGTTCTCCAGAAAAATAGTCTTCAATACACTGAAAAGCTCAGACTGATCCGCGTAATGAAAAGACAAAACACTCGAGTCGGAACTAAAAGATATTATGTAAGTTAAATCAACAATAAATAAATATGAGTGTAATGGCTTTAGAGATGTTTACCGGATTTTGCATCTCCTACCTAGTGTCTAACGTGCGTGCAATAATTTAAGAGATGTTCGGGATTCCATCTTCTAAGGATCCGTTAAACTATCTACATACATAGTACAATACGCTATTATAATATGTCTACAGTAAAGTAAAGTATTAAAATAGCGTTAAGGTGTTACCCATATCTCCCTTAACACATTTTATATAAATGTTGTAGTCTATACAGTACTGTAAACTCCACCGTAAACTGGTGGGCTATCAGGGAGCACTCCATAGGTACGACACAAACCAAACTCGTAGTGGACGCGATAAGGCATATGACAAGGCACGCGTGGCAATGTCCTGGGTAGGATACTACCGTTTTGCGGATCCGGACTGGTGGTAACACATAGCAGCTACTACTGCCCACCTCGATACACACTCCCATAATCAAAATCGAGGTGTGGCCACTAAATCAATCACAAAGTAATAATATGGTATTGAAGAAGCGTGTTCGATCGGAGGTGCGACCTCACTTGGCCCAGAATGGCTCCTGTTTTAGTCATATCAAGCTGACACGAGGGGGTTAGGGCTGCGCTCATACCTCATATAGAATCGTTCGCCAAACCATACTACTTCGTTCTGGATTCTCCACCACGTGCACAGTTGTTAAAGAATTTTTTGGTATTGGCAGAGAGTATGACAATATCTGATGCCGGTCTCATTAACAACCAAATGCTTTTTTCACATCGGTTGGTTCTTTTACATTTCCAAAACCGATTCATAATTGATACCAAAATATCATATTCAATTCAAAATATTCCTCATTTAAAAACCATCATATTTGCTCAAAATATGCCATTTCACCAGAAAATATCATTTTCAAATTCCAACGTAGGTTATAACATCAGTTAACCATATTCGCCTTTAAATCAAGGATTAAAATATAAACAGTTCAACCTCTTACAGTTTAAATTTTAGAAAATAGTTTGGATAGTCATAAATAGTTTTAAATAGTTTATAATAGTTTAAAATAGTTTAAAATAGATTAAAATAGTTTAAATAATTTAATGTAAAATGGTTTGATTATTGGGAATGGTTTACTGTAGCGAGCTGCAGTTCCGTACCCTTTGAGTTGATAAAAATTCACTCCTGTTCAACCCAAATTGTACGAAAGAGCGAATAACTAGGGTAAAGAAGAAAAGATAGAGGAAGAAATAGAAAAAACAACACAGAATCTCACATACGCAGCGGAACAAAATATAATATATAATAACTGATTTTTATACAAAAGAATCTATAACTGTTTTATACTTACAATCATCAGAGTACAACAATCAATACATAAAACTGGACAGTTATATAACTTGTCCTTACACAGCGGAGATATAAACCAAATACGGAAATATGTCTCTATCATCCAGGTCATCTCTTGAGCTCCATAGCATTCTATCCTGAATCTGTAATACTCGGTCTGACCCGAGCATTATAATAAAATAACACTTGAGTCAATCAGGAAAACCAGCATGAGAAAAACACACTCAATTTGAATTATTAGAGTTATCAAAGCCTTTGAAACAAAGGTATCTCGTAAGGCCGCGTCACACATAAACACGACGGGTTTTACCTTACGATAACCAAAACAATTTTATAGAAAATTTTCTGATATTATGATAGTGTCTAAACACAAATACTTATTCAAATAGCCGAAATTGTTACATTAATCAAATTCCAGCATACTAGGCTCTACAAACAAAACAGTAAGCTCGTATTAGAGAATGGATTCCATACGAATGACTGGGCCACTGAGGTACCGCCCATCACAGTACACCTCTAGAACAATGTACCGAGGACCATCGTCGGGATCCCCTGCTACACAAGACTAGCTTACCCCTAACCTGGATAGACCGAATATGTTATCATCTCGGGAGTTCCCACCCTTACTATCAAGCGCTCCTTCTTTCATTCACAACCATGTCCACAATATATATAGGTTTCCGAGGACATCTAACATGCCCTAATTAGGTGCGACCCACTTTGCCTTGCTGCATCTCCCCTGTTTTAGTCATTCCCGGTTGATGAGGCTCGAGGTTAAGCGTTACCATTCAAGAAACAATTCTACTTATAATGCTCATCGTCCTCCAATGACGATGTTCTGATAGCATTCGTCCATACAAGTTGTCCTGGGTCTGGACAAACCGAATCACCGTCTTCATCATCTTCACGGTATTCATTCGTAACGTTCAAACTAGATCGAAGTGGTTTTTGGATAACTAAATCCGATCCCGGTTTCTTCGAAACTATTAACAACGATTAACGAAATTGGCCAATATTGATAGTCGGTTATTTAACTATCAATAAAACATCCATAATCAAACATTAGGCCTTATTTTATAATTCTTCAAATCTTTATTCAAAATATCTTTACTAAGATATATATCCAAATTCCTTTCCATATTCCAATATTTGAAAACAGTTTCAAATACTTAAATCCATGACAGGATATTTCCAAATCATCTCAACACTTAGAGATATTCCAAAATTTCCATCTTTATACTTAGGGAAATATTATAAGCCTTATTTTCCAAAATCATTTCCAATATCAACCCTTCAGAGAATATTTTCATAACTTATTTCATAAGTCTCCGGAATTTACATTAATTCCTTTACCTTTTCAAAATTGATTATATCCACTTATAACCTCTTCGATATGTTTATAACTTCTCTATGACTTCAGATTCATCCCAAAGTTCTTATTCCTAATATTTTGGAACCTTCCTTAAGTTCCAAGAATTTTATTATAAGATTTCCCTTTTATGAAATCCTATCCGTTAAATAAACTTCGTTCGCAAATCTCGAGTGAATTTATAAATAAATTCCAATCATTCCCAAATCTATATACATATAATACGTATTTAAAAGAATAATAATTTATTTGTAAAACATGTTTAAGTAAGTATTTAAAATATCGAAACTCTTTTTATAAAACATTAATAACTCATTTTTAGATAAACAAATCAATTTTCAAAACTGATTTTAAATAAATTAGAATTTATTTAAAATAAAATAAATATTAAATAGTTGAAAAATTCATTTCCCGATGTATTTCAAAACTACTAGTTCAAAATTACATAGTTTAATAAATAAAACTTCCCTTTTTAAGAACAACTTAACTTCCTAAAAATAAAAATATATTTCCAAAACCTCAATAACCAATTAATTTATAACTTCCTCTCGATTTCCATCACATCGCTTCCATCCCGATTTCCTTAACCATTCCCGTTTTCAAAAATAGTATCCACTATTTTTTTCTCACCTATTCCCATATTCTAAAATAAATTCATCATATGAATTTTATATTCCCAAATTTTCATCTGTTATTGATTTCTATTATTTATAAACATCGTTTATAATTTTATAACTCCTCTGAGTTTTAACTTGTTTATGAAACAATCTTATTTATAATTTTTTATGCCATAAATCTATTTCCTTATAAATTCCACTTATCCCGCCAATAGAAATTTAAATATCGATTTTCAATTTCTTCTTATATTTTTCTCTCTCTCGGATATCGTTTAAAAATCTTTCATTTAAAAATCTTTTATATAAAATATTTTTTTTCTATTTAAAATATATTTTCCTGAATATTTAAGTACAAACCCAAAAATTAATTTTATCGTTTTATCCAAATCAATTTCTTTAAAAATAATCCAATTTCAATATAAATATTTTTATATTCAAATTTTCCTTTTTAAAATTCCTTCAAATTCCAAAAATAATATTATGGTATTTAAAATACCAAAATTCAGGCCAGTGCTACTTTAGCATCAAATTATTCAATCACAACAATAATCTATAACAGATTATTCTAACACATCATATATCACTATATATGAAATTTAAAATCAACATTTTTGAGGAATCCAGTTGGATTCCTCCAACCTGTTTCCCTACATCCATAGATTTTAATACAACATAAAAATACCAATCCCACTTCGAGGGGAATATCGCGGTATAAAGGGTCATCCGCTATTATGCGGGGCGCATAGGGTCTCATCCGCTATAATGTACGGGAATATCACTCCAAATACTATTATATATATTACTATATATATTTAACATCTAACAGATAAAAATTTATAAATTCATCCAAACAACCAATAATTTAAATTCAACATTTTTAAATTATACTGGCTATCCTATGAGTGAGATTTTACTCACCTTGACCTTTATTACGTGATATTCTTCGATACGATCCCAGAGCTGCTTGTTCGTAATTTATCGACCTCGCATGACAAAGTTACAAATTTATAAATTAAAGATTTATATAATAAAATCGACAACTTCACTAACGAATAAATTAACACAATTACCTAACCTTAATTACTTCAACTCGCGCCTAATACCTTCCAGCTATTAGCTAACTCGACCCAACACTATGCAGCAACAACCCCAACTTCTAGCGCCGAACCGCCTCAGAACAACGCCGAACCTCTGCCATCACGAACTGCTCCTTCGCTTCCCCACCAATTTTTGATTGACTGCCTCACCACCACGCCAGTTTTGCCGCCTAACATCACTGCCTGTCGCCACCACGCCTAAATCACCTCGCAACCCCCACAAACGCCTGGCCCATTGACCACCTCGCCTTACGTGCGCTCGCCCTCCATCGCGATGAGTCGCGACCCCTTGCCAATCGATCACGACTTCGCACTCCATCACGCCTCGCGAACACCGCGACTGCGGCCGACCCAAACCCCATCGCTCGACCTTCCCACCTCCACAAGCGGCACCGAAGTCGCCTGCGAATCAAAGAATCGCGACTTGAACTTCACCTCGAGCTGCCGCTCATTGACAGCCGCAACTCCACCTCCCATCGCCATCGCGGGCACCATCATTCCCAAACCCTTGCCGAGACTCATGCTACCAGGTCGCCATCGTGCTTCAAGCGATACGATTGATTTTCTTTTCTTTTTTTATTATTTACGAACTGATTTCGTATTAAAACAAAGGAAAGGAGAAATGCTTTTCTGAAATCGAATGAAGAGAGTAACGTGATTTTAATGTGAAGGCGGCTTCATACGTGATTTGAAAGTATAAAGAGAAAGGGTACGTGATGGGTGGCGTGAATCTGAAGCCAAAGTCTTGACTGGACCAGTTATAATATTACTTAATTATAAATATCTCAATTTAACAACTAAAATTTTTGACCTCCTATCGAGACGTGCCGCTAGGCGTTTATAATGATATACCCTTATTTCAAATGCAATGGAAAAGGTTTCGAGTCCTAATTCGATCGTATGGAGAAGATAGCTTTTTGAACCTAATTATTATATTGAATTTTCGATATTAATTTCAATGCGTTTATAACCCATACGATCAAATGATAAATCTAAACACTACGAAATTTGAAATCCAATAAAAATACAATATTACGGATCTAATGGAACTGGATTCGTCGGATTCTGAGACTGTGCCTCGGATCGCTATTTTAACGCTTCGATTTTTAATCGATGATTACGAAAATTCCAAAATTGCTTAAATTTTCAGTTTTAAAATCTTACTAACTAAATTATAATCCCAAACCCAATATTTAAACCATCTTAAACATTTGCAATTAACCGTCGAAAAATCCAGGTCATTACATTTACATAGTAATTAGTCTTGAAAATCTAAATAATAGATTTTTAAACAGTTTATATTAAAATAATTAATTTGAAAATAATATCAAATCAACTGTTTCTTCTATTTCCACAAATCTGGACCATATCCAGATTTCAAATCAACAAAACTCAACTTTAATCTTTCAATTCAAATTCTCATTAAAATCATTTCAATTTATATCGATTTCAAATCCATGTTTGAGCTACGAATTTAAACCACTTCAAATTCAATAGATTTCAAAGTTTAAATATTCAAATGTATACAATAACTCGATTTTGATAAATTTCATTTGTATTTCAAAATGCAAATTTAAAATTTCAATTTAAATTCTTTAAACAATTCATTTAAACCAATTTCAATTTCAACATTTTAAAGCTTGGATTTTGAAAATAATTCAGTTCATATAAATCTAATTTGATTTCATAATATCATTTAACTAGATTCAAGTTTAAGGATTTAAAAACCATTTAATTTAACCAATCCAGTGCCCGTATATAATTTTATATCCTATGGTCAAGTGATACGGATATATATCATTTCAACGCGCAATAAATTTAAATTTACGGGTAAATATCATTTCAACCCGCAATCCTGAGAAAAATTCGAAATCCATAAAATCGCTCGAGTTTATCATTTCAAACCATATAGATTTTTCCCTAATCTATAAGTCCATTCGGGTAATGTATCATTTCAACCCATAGTGATTTTTCCTAACAGCAAACTAAGGGAACTTGCAGTGTGATAACAACATATAATTAAAACATACATCCAATCATCCAAATATCAACAATTAAACATCCATCACAATCATCATACAAATAAACCAATAAATTACAAAAAATATACTGGTTATCATTATCAGGTATTTAACTGGCAATTAAATTCAATATAAATTTAAATGGCAATTTAATTCAATATAAATTCAAATTAAATTTAAATAACAATTTAAAATACCAAACAGCAATCAATAATTTCTAATCACATCATAAATTTAATTTAACTAACATAGGATGATTTAGTATTTGTGAGTGGATTAAAACACTCACCTTTGATTTGTCGTCGATTTAAAATCCAAAATTAGTCCAAAAATTTAACAGTCTCAGAATGCAGCCAAACCAGTTCCATCATGTCTGAAATTTCGATAAGATCACAACGGAGAAAACCATGGGTGAATCCTAGCTTGTATGCAAAAGTTATAAATGTTAGAAGATTGGAAAACTTCAACTTCGAGTCTTACTTTGGTCTGCCACCTCAAATCCCCGGTGCTTGCTCTGAGTTTTTGCCAAAACGACCCAAGACCTGAGTCGACTTCGAGTCTTACTTCGGTCTGCCGCCTCAAATTCCCGGTGCTTGCTCTGAGTTTTTGCCAAAATGACCTGAGACCTGAGTCATTTGGTTCCTGACACGAAGTCACTGCAGGTTTTTGCCTCTTGAACCCGAAGCGCAACCCGAGACTGCTCGTGATCCGCATTTTTTTGATTGAAATTGAAATTAGGGTTTTCAACCATTGGGAAGAAAGAGAAGACGAGAAGGAAATGTACGTATGGACAATATAAAATAAAATGGCTGCTAGGGTTTACAACAGCCTATATATAGGCAAAGGTAGGTAAGAACAAATGGACAGATCGAATTGGGTCAAAACGAAAACGACGACCCGAAAAACCCGTTTCGTTTCCGAAACGAAAATGGGTCATCCAATATATCAAATATATGTTTTTGATATTTTTAAACTCAATGGAACTAGTTTCAAATCCTAATTCCATTGTATGCTAAAGTTAGCTTTTAAAATCAGTTTATTTTAATTGAATTCATTAAATTGATTTCTACGCGTTTCGAGCCCGCACGATCAAACGGTAAGTCCAATTGCTACGAAACTTGAAATCCTACAATAATTCACTATTACGGATCCGATGAAACTAGTTTCGTCGAAATCCAAGACAGTGGCCAAAATGGCTAAATTTCACGTTGATTAAATAAATTATTATTAAATTGGTTTAATCACTTTTCAATTCAAATTTAAAAGTTAACAAATTTATCATTCTTGATTACATATAAATTTATAATCCATTAAAATAAAATTTCCATGTCAAATTCAAGAGTTAACGTTACATTAATGTCAGCGTCCAATTACAACTGTAATAAATTCCAGTTAATTATAATTTAATTCGAATAAATTCTTTTATTTTGATTTCCACTCTTATTATTATATCAACCATCACCTTATGGATATAATTAGCATTGATTTACATTTTATTACATCAATATTCTACAGTTATCATCCTAATTCATATTAACTGCAATATTTGATTTACATTAAATTTTTATTGATTTCCAAACTATTTCAACATATTAAAATTGGATGATAAATAAACAATTATTACTTTTAAGTACTTTAATCATATTTACAACCAAATGTATAACTACTTGCACATCATTGATTTAATATTCAATTTCAATTAATTACATGCAATCTCACCATTTAATACAACATTTAATTTATTTCATTATTTACAGTTATCACCAAATTAACTTTACAATTTTTTTCACTTGATTGAAATTACATTAAAATAGTTATCAATTACATTAAATCAACATTATTAAATTACATTCTAATTGTTTTCTCATGAATAAGTCATAAATTTTTAATTTCACACAATATTAAATTCTAAAATCATATTAAATTTAATAGTTTTAATTATCAAAATTTACGGATCGTTACACTCTCCCCCACTCAAAACTTTTCGTCCTCGAAAAGGGAAAAGAAGGAATTAAGGACTTGATAAAATTTTATTCAAAATAATCAATTTATAAACACTTTAAATTTGCATAATTAAGTATTTTAAATAAAATATATAAATTTATAAACAATTAAATCCTCCATATCCAAGTTTAATAAAATCTTGAAAATATTTTCACTTTCACAAAATTTTCTAAGTCCTAAATTCACAAAAAATTTCGGTAGAGTTTCCTTTGTACGGATAGGTCCGGGAAAATAACAATACCAATAATTACAATATATTATCATATTTCAATAATAAATATCCCAAACCATGAGAAAATAATATAATATCATTGTAAAATTGTAATCCGAAAACGTACTTATTTGTCGGGCAAACAACTTTATTTATGAAACCAAAAGCAGTAGCTATTGCTTCCAAAAACCTGTATTTCACTTATATAATCCAAAGAGTTAACAATTAGGTAAAAAGAGTAAGATATTAGTTGTTTCAATTAATATCACAACAAAACAATAATATGACATAATCATATGCAAACAAAACAATACAACCAATCCATCATACATCCATAGCAACCAAAACAAATGGTTTGTTCAGGTTCAGAAACTTTTAATCGCACAAGGTGATAAATAAACTATCAAGTGTATCCTACGCTCAATAGTCTTAGATAATTACTTAATAGATTATTCATACAACCTTAAACAATTAGAAGTATCCTTTCCCAAACATCTCATAAGCCAAATCAACCAAGAATTTCAAATATTATTTAAGTCTATTCTATTGGTTCCTTTTCACATTATTAACCTCAAATTTATTTTAAATTCTAATTTATTCATACAATGTCATCTTTTATTAGTTTAGATTCATTTACTTACATAAATTATTTCATATTCAATATCTGAAGTCATCAATAAATCAATTCTTGAAATATTATATAAGTTTCCTTGTAACTTTAATTCACAATTATTATTTACTTTGATTTCCTGTTAACATGAATATTCATTTGTGAATCAACTCATACTTATATTTTTAACTCTTTGTTTTCACATTTATTTCTTTCATATAGTATTATTGAATATTAAATATATTTATGAAACATTTCAACATTTTCTGAAGTTATAATCATTTACTTAATATAGTATTCACTTTTACTATTTACTTTAATTATAAATGGCTTCAAACATTAACTTAAGTTTATAATCATTTACTTATAGTATTCTCTTTTTCTATTAAATTTAATTACTAGCATTTCAAATTATTAACTTAAGTTTATAACATTTCTTGTACATCAGAATTCTTATTTATAGAAATAATTCCATTTGAACACTTCCATTACTTAAGTTTTACTTGTATAATATTCTATTACATATTCTTATTTAGCATTACAACTTTTTAAACATTTCTAGTAAGTTATATATATATGTGTGTGTGTGTGTTTTAAGAATGTAATTGAATGTTACACAAGTTTATCTTATTCCATTTAGTCAACAAAAATGTTCAATAGTTTACATCTTCTTAACTCTCACTATCTTTTAATTTACAAGTTACAATCTCCAATTTCTTTACAGTTTCATTAATCACTTAGCTTCTAATTCTTTTTTTTTTATTTTAGAAGTTTCCAGCTATTAAAATTTCACTTTCTTTCTGAACTAAAAATCATTAATTTAACAGAAACTTGAGAGCTAAATACCGGGTTCATTTCAAATCATTTTAAAATAGTATATAAATATACTTATATATTTTATATATCCAAATCATATTTAGAAATATAAAATCAAGATTTGTTTAAATAAATGTGTAGTAAAGCTACTATAGTGGCTTTCCCACTTTGAAACTCAAAATGGATGCCAATGATGCGGCCGTCATCACCGAAATTATTTTCCAGCGATAGAAGAGGGGAGCACAAAACTTATTCACTTTTAAAATTCCTTTAAAACATTCCATTCAAATTACTTTGAAAATATTGAAAATACTTCCAAATAATACTAATATTATATTCCAAAATCATTGAAAACCAATTTCAAAACCCCGGAACTTAAGTCTTGAATTTCCAATTCATATTTATTTTATTTATAAATCCTAATTTGCAATCAATATTTATCAAATTCACTTCCTAACAAACTAACATATTACATGCAACTATATCCATTTATAAAAATTATTCTTGTATATACAAAATATAATACTAGGTAAAATTATTTCATTTACCTATATTTCAAAACAATATTATGTCAGTCTGCCTTATTAAGTGTTTAAAAATCCCTATCGATGCCATAGCATCCTATGTACCAACCAAAATTTATAAATACTAAACAGAACAAATTAACACAATATAAAAACATTTTTATAACACTAACAAGTACGCTCTCTCATATATATACAATCAGACAAACTCATTCTAGGGTATTACTACCCTATCTCTAATGAGTCAGACACTACAAAGCTAAGGTTATCGTTAAACCAAAGTTTTGAAACCACTTATAACGATCCACCTTTTTGGACAGTTTAAATCGACAATAAACCACACATGTCAACTCAAACCATTCAATAGGGAGGATTGTTATTGGGGTAAATAAGAAAATAAAAGAAAAGAAAGGAAAAAACAAAACACAGAATCTCACAGCGGAATGACAAAATATAATAATCAAATAAACAGTTCATGGAGCGGTCTTACAAATAACATTTGATTACACTTTTACAATATAGATCAGAGCTATACATACAGCAGGAATAAATAAATAATGCAGCGGAACAACATGATGTAGTGGAATAAATATAGTAAATAGTAATAATATACTAAATCTTCGTCTTCGTCCTCCAGAAAAATAGTCTTCAATACATTGAAAAGCTTAGACTGACCCGAGCATAATGAAAAGATGAAACATTCGAGTCAGAACTAAAAGATCTTATGTAAGTTAAATTAACAATAAATAAATATGAGTGTAACGGCTTCAGAGATGTTTACGGGATTTTATATCTCCTACTCGGTGTCTAACGTGCGTGCAATAACTTAAGAGATGTTCGGGACTCCATCTCTTAAGGATCTGTTAAACTATCTACATACATATTACAATACGCTATTATAATATGTCTACAGTAAAGTAAAGTATTAAAATAGCGTTAAGGCATTATCCATATCCCCTTAACACATTTTATATAAATGGCGTAGTCTATACAGTACTGTAAACTCCACTGTGAACCGGTGGGCTATCAGAGAGCACTCCATAGGTACGACACAAACCAAACTCGTAGTGGGCACGATAAGGCAAGGCATGCGAGGCAATGCCCAGGGTAGGATACTACCGTTTTGCGGATCCGGACTGGTGGTAACGCATAGCAGCTACTACCGCCCACCTTGGAAAACACTCCAATAATCAAAATAGAGGGGTGGCCACTAAATCAATCACAAAGTAATAGTATGGTATCGAAGAAGCGTGTCCGATCAGAGGTACGACCTCACTTGGCCCGGCATGGCTCCTGTTTTAGTCATATCAAGCTGACCCGAGGGGGTCAGGGCCGCGTTCATACCTCATACAGAATCGTTTGCCAAACCATCCTACTTCGTTCTGGATTCTCCACCACGTGCATAGTTGTTAAAGTGGTTTTCGGTATTAGCAGAGAGTATGACAATATCCGATCCCGGTCTCTTTAACAACCAAACGCTTATTTCAAACCGGTTGGTTCTTTTACATTTCCAAAACCGATTCATAATTGATATCAAAATATCATATTCAATTCAAAATATTTCGCATTTCAAAACCATCATATTTACTCAAAGTATGCCATTTCACTAGAAAATATCATTTTCAAATTCCAACGTAGGTTATAACATCAGTTAACCATATTCACCTTTAAATCAAGGATTAAAATATAAACAGTTCAACCTTGTACCGTTTGAATTTTAGAAAATAGTTTGGATAGTCATAAATAGTTTAAACTAGTATAAGATAGTTTAAAATAATTTAAAATAGATTAAAATAGTTTAAAATAGTTTAATATAAAATGGTTTGATTATTGGGAATGGTTTACATAGTAATTAGTCTTGAAAATCTAAATAATAGATTTTTAAACAGTTTATATTAAAACAATTACTTTGAAAATAATATCAAATCAACTGTTTCTTCTATTTCAACAAATCTGGACCATATCCAGATTTCAAATCAACAAAACTCAATTTTAATATTTCAATTCAAATTCTCATTAAAACCATTTCAATTTATATCGATTTCAAATCCATGTTTGAGCTCCGAATTTAAACTACTTCAAATTCAATAGATTTCAAAGTTTAAATATTTAAACGTATACAATAACTCAATTTTGATAAATTTCATTTATATTTCGAAACTCAACTTTAAAATTTCAATTTAAATTCTTTAAACAATTCTTTTAAACCAATTTCAATTTCAACATTTTAAAGCTTGGATTTTGAAAATCATTCTGTTCATATAAATCTAATTTTATTTCATAATATTATTTAACTGGATTCAAATTTAAGGATTTGAAAACCATTTAATTTAACCAATCTGGTGTCCGTATATAATTTCCTACCCTATGGTCAAGTGATACTGATATATATCATTTCAACCTGCAATAAATATAAATTTACGGGTATATATCATTTCAACCCGCAATCCCGAGAAAAATTCAAAATCCATAAAATCGATCGAGTTTATCATTTCGGCCCATAACGATTTTTCCATAATCTATAAGTCCATTCGGGTAATGTATCATTTCAACCCATGGTGATTTTTCCTAACAGCAAACTAAGGGAACTTGCAGTGTGATAACAATATATAATTTAAACATACATCCAATCATCCAAATATCAACAATTAAACATTCATCACAATCATCATTCAAATAAACCAATAAATTACAACAAATATATTGATTATCATTATCAGGTATTTAACTGGCAATTAAATTCAATATAAATTTAAATGGCAATTTAATTCAATATAAATTCAAATTAAATTTAAATGACAATTCAAAATACCAAACAATAATCAATAAATTTCTAATCGCATCATAATTTTAATTTAATAGACATAAGATGACTTTGTATTTGTGAGTGGGTCAAAACACTCATCTTTGATTTGTCATCGATTTAAAATCCAAAATTAGCCAAAAAATTTAACACTCTCAGAATGCAGCCAAACAAGTTCCATAATGTTTGGAATTTTGATACGATCGCAACGGAGAAAACTGCATGTGAATCCGAGCTCATATGCAAAAGTTATTAACGTTAGAAGATTGGACAGTTTCGACTTGAGTCTTACTTCGGTCCGCCGCCTCAAATCCCCGGTTCTTGCTTTGAGTTTTTGCCAAAACGACCCAAGTCCTGAGTCGACTTTGAGTCTTACTTTGGTCCGCCGCCTCAAATTCTTGATGCTTGCTCTGAGTTTTTGCCAAAACAACCAGAGATCTGAGTCATTTGGTTCCTGACCCTCGTTGCAGGGTTTTCGCCTCTGGAACCCGAAGCGTGATCCGAGACTGCCCCAGATCCGCTTTTTTTTTTATTGAAATTGAAATTAGGGTTCTCAGCCATTGGGAAGAAAGAGGAGATGAGAAGGAAATGTATGTACAGACAATATAAAATGAAAATGCTGCTAGGGTTTATAACAACCTATATATAGGCAAAAGTAGGTAAGAACAAATGGACAGATCGAATTGGGTCAAAACAATAACGACGACCCAAAACACCCGTTTCGTTTCCGAAATGAAAATGGGTCATCCAATATATTGAAATATAGGTTTTAAATATTTTTAAACTCAATGGAACTAGTTTCAAATCCTAATTCCATTGTATGCAGAAGTTAGCTTTTAAAATCAATTTATTTTAATTGAATTCATTAAATTGATTTATACGCGTTTTGAGCCCGCACAATCAAACGGTAAGTCTGATTGCTATGAAACTTGAAATCCTATAATAATTCACTGTTACGGTTTCGATGAAACTAGTTTCGTCGAAATCCGAGACAGTGGCCAAAATTGCTAAATTTCACGTTAATTAAATAAATTATTATTAAATTGGTTTAATCACTTTTCAATTCAAATTTAAAAGTTAACAAATTTATCATTCTTGGTTACATATAAATTTATAATCCATTAAAATAAAATTTCCATGTCAAATTCAAGAGTTAACATTACATTAATGTCAACGTCCAATTACAACTTTAATAAATTCCATTTAATTATAATTTAATTCGAAAAAATTCTTTTATTTTGATTTCCACTCTTATTATTATATCGACTATCACCTTATGGATATAATTAACATTGGTTTACATTTTATTACATCAATATTCTATAGTTATCATCATAATTCATATTAACTGCAATATTTGATTTACATTAAATTTTTATTGATTTCCAAATTATTTCAACATATTAAAATGGGATGATAAATAAACAATTACTACTTTTAAGTACTTTAATCATATTTACAACCAAATGTATAACTACTTACACATCACCGATTTCATATTCAATTTCAATTAATTACATGCAATCTCACCATTTAATACAACATTTAATTTATTTTCTTATTTACAGTTATCACCAAATTAACTTTACAATTTTTTTCACTTGATTGAAATTACTTTAAAATAGTTATCAATTACATTAAATCAACATTATTAAATTACATTCTAATTCTTTTCTCATTAATAAATCATAAATTTTTAATTTCACACAATATTAAATTCTAAAATCATATTAAATTTAATAGTTTTAATTATCAAAATTTACGGGTCGTTACAAAAAATCTTGAGTATTACCTTTTTAGTACTTGGGCAGTATATTTCAAAATAAGAATATATCTACGAACATAAAACCATTAAAATCATTTACTACTTCTTTATAAAGAAAGAAGGCGGGTCCAACAACTTAATACCTTCCATTCCAGAAGTAGGTTTCTAAAATCCCATATTCCAATCATATGTCATAAGTAGCTAATAATGTGAAAGACGTTACCCAAGCCACTTAATACTTCCTAGTGGTAAATAGGCAGACTCTGGTCATTTACGACCTTAATTAAGACAGACCACATCATTTAAGACTTATTTCCAGAAGCGCGCTCCTCAATGGTACTATCTAGATGACATCGTATGGAATCTCATAGGCCACTTAATAATTCCAATGGAAAATATGCAGACTCTGGTCATTTAAGACCTTAATTTAGGCAGACCCCATCATTTAAGACCTATTTCAAAAGCGGAGCCTTATAGAGATACCACCTAACGTGTCCCCTTGGGCATTTAATACTTCATCTGGGGAAAAGAGGCAAGTCCAACCACTTAACTTGCAAAACCTTGAAGCAGGTCCTTCATCTTATGACTATAATGACATCTCACATTAGTCCGCTATTCATGGGAACTGGTAGCCAGAAAAGTGGGGAAGATTTCCCCTATAGAATTTGAGACCAACCTCATGTCATTACAAATATTTATCATAAGAATATCTCACATCAATAAAAGTGTACACAACTACTGGTAGCCTCAACGTGAAGGGTAGAGTTCCGTTATGTAACTCTAATGACCTCGCATCCCTATGACTTAGTCATAAATCAATTACTCCCCATATATACATACACTCATCTCACCGTTTCATAAATAAGGTCTTATAAGGAATCTTCCTTATTACGCCTTAAAATAGTAATTAGGCTATATAAGAGTTTCCTCTTATTTTCACATAATAATCAATTACCTTTCTAATAGGGGTAATAAATGTAAATAAATGTCTAATTAACTGCGCCATATATGCAATAATTATCATTAATTACGTAAATAGAGATAAATAAATATTCCCGCCTAATAAATTCAAAACGCACGGATTTTAAGCTCTAAACTAGCGTTAAATGTCAATTCCCTAATCAAATATTATTGTGAGTCCTTTTCCTTTAAATTCCCAAGATTTCATGGGATTCTAATATCCAAAATAGGGAATAAATATTCATAACCAAAACTGCAATAACAAACTTGTAAATAAAATTGAAACTCAATTTATCACACCAATTCAATGGAATATCTTAAACAATAAGAATTGCAATCTAAACCCGATATTCTATTCAACTCCTCTTTTACAAAGAAATAGATAAGAATAAGCGGTGTAAACTACGAATATAATTCGTAATCTAAATCACATATTTTATTAAAGGATCACAATTTGACCAAAAGAAGAAGGAGAAGTGGATTAGACTATGAAATTATCAAAAAGTGCATAAACGAAACAAATTCCATTAAATTAATATAAATAATTAGGAATCCCAGCATAGAATTGACACATCGAAATAAAAAGGAATTTTAGGGGATTTTATCTATCATATTTTCAAAATCCCAAAATCCCTAAGGCATATTCAAATCGAAAGAGTAATACACTAAACAATTGCTGAAAAGAAATACTAAGGTTTGCACACATAGAATAGCCTTAGCATCACCTTCCTTGGATTTGCATGCCTAACAGTCTATTTCAGAATCTCTCTCTTTTGATATACACACACAATAGGGAAGAGGTATATATATTTATTAGATTCAGAATAGTTGGAGGAGAATAGAATAAGAATAGGTTGGAGGAAGAAGAAATAAATAGAAAATAGATTGGATCTTATCTGAATTCGCTATAGAGTTTTTGAATCTAATTTGGAGAGATAACAAAGGCAGACTTTCACTATTTTTCCCAAAATATTTGTGGATAAAAGTGAAAGGTCTAGGGTTTAATTTATGGTGGTCGGAAATGCACCCGAACTGTTGAATGAGAATCGATTTTAAAACGGAGAGATCTGGAACGTACAACTCATCAAAATAGACTCCACAAAAAGGAAGTGGTCGACCCCTATGCTCCAAGCGGTCGACCCCTACGGTCGACCTCTATGTCAACCCTTGAAGTGCTGGGTCGGTTTCTTCCCTTATTTTGGGAAGGTATTTATTTTATTTTGCTGTTGCTTGATTATTTATTGATTTCATACACTAATTAACTTTTAACACTAATTGCTATTTTTAACTTTACTTAACCCCAAGTCTAATCACAATTAATTTCAAATTTCAAATTAGGGAATTAATTATTTATTTGAATCCTATTCAAATTATTTTAAATCTAAAAACTTCAAATGCTCATAACTTCTTCGTTCGAGCTCCGTTTTTAGCATATTATATTTGGAAATTAACCAGAATTTCACCGCGAATGCAACGGTATAACTTTTATGGTCAAATTCCAACTTTTACAGAATTTTCATTTTCTACCTTATCATATTTAATTTAATCTACTTCATTTATTTATGGTTCATTTTACGAGGTGTTACATTCTTCCCCCTTTAAAAAGGATTTCATCCCGAAATCTTTCAAGGGATGAACAATGTAACGTGTAATAACATCCTTATTATACAACCAAGTTATCTACACAACCGTCCACTCAACCAATAGTGCAATGTGATTATGTACTGCAGACATACTAAAATGAGCTCAATCCTTGTCAATCCTAGTGTGAGTGTATAATCGTGTCATGAAAGTATGTATGCAAATACCCTAAACATGCATAAAAAATTTCTATATGAGTGTAAAGTGGTTGTGAAAAGTGTAGCAACCATCTCCTACAATCCAATCTAGCAACCATGATGCAACCAAAATCTTAATTTTAGAGAGAAAATTTTCCAGAGAAAGGTTTAGGACGAAAGTCCTCGTGCCTCCCCTTAATTTTTCTCACCATTGTACTCAAACCAATCTAATTCTTTGTTGCCGAGCCTCCAAGTTTCGTGCTCTACAATGCACATAGTGGCACAGAACACTATTGGCTCCATCTTAAAATCCCCTAATTGATTAGGATCTACAACAATTGCTATTCTATGAAGGTATTTCCTCAAATGTAAAAAGGTCAGGGATTCCAACCAACATAAAAGTTTTCTTGTATTTCCCATATTGGGAAAAGGCCCAATAAATCTAGTGCCTACTTTCCAATTACCCAAATCGTATGCTTCCTAATCAATTTTGACTTTCCAAAGTCTCGCAATACAAATCTAGTCCAAGTAGAATTTGTTGGTGGTTTCCCACCCACATTTGGCATTTGCATGGCCTCAAAAAAAATGCTTCAAGGGTGCCATACCAATCGTCCATTGATGACTTCAATCCTACGCGAATTCTACTAAGGGTAAGCGCTACTCCTAAGGTCCTCCAAAGTCCAACTTGCAAGCTCTAAACAAATCCTCCAAATTCCCATCCATTCCTTCAGTTTGTCCATCGGTCTTCAGTCGGTAAGCAATGCTCTGATTCAACGAAGTTCCTAAAGCTAGTTCCAAAAGCTACTAGAAAACCCCTCCAAATTTGCTAGTAAACTAAGGGTCCCTATCACTAACGATGCAAACCGCAACTCCATAAAACCGTATTGGAGTGATGCGGTTTCACTGTATCTAACAGAAAATTTTGACCACCTTCTTCTTAATCCTTGATCAATAGGAAATTCCATTTTCATTCCTATACATTTTTATTTTCCTTGCATGGTGGCATTTTGTGAGCTAAATCTCTTATGTTTCCCAAAATCTAAAGTTTTGAGATTGTAACATTTACTCACTTTAGGCTGTTAACCTTATTTTCTCATTAACTTCTAGTTTACCTATGGTTTATTGCTAGTTAAGTGTTCCCATAAAATTTACTTAATAACTTTGCTTCCGAACATATATCAATTGGTTTAAATCCCATTTATAAATTCTACATAGGAATAAAATGGGAATATATCTTATACCACATCATTCACTTTTCCAATAATTAAGAAAGACAACTAGCGACTATAATCCAAGAACTCCAAATGGAAATTTTACTGGAAGTTTCCATTTATTATCGATTAATATAAATGGTGTTGACCTCCTACCACTCCTTTCTAAATTAAGATGGGTTACCTTTAATATTTCATTCTATTGCTACCTATTTTCTTAATTTCCCTTTTTTAGTCTTTAATAAATGTTGTCCAATTATTGCTTTAATTAATATCCATAGTAGCCAATCATTACTATCAGAATTGGACCATTTCCAATTAATCCTTCTTCAATCTTTAAAATTCTTCAGGTTTCCAAAATCCATTCATTACTCATATTTCTTTCTTCCTCAAATGCAATATCAAGTTTCCTTAATCAGTCCCCATTAGACTACTTTTCCTCTCATTATTTACTAATTTATTGCCCGTTAAATTTGTAATTAACGTCTACAAATCTCAATCCGTAAATTACAAAATAATACACATATGGTCGTGATCTATGCTACTATATATATTCTAGTCGTTTAGAATAGTTGTACAATATCTATATCTAACTACTAATTCTACAACTAGAATACTCATTTCCATATTTTAAATTATCGAAGCAATCCTTCCAAAGAGATTACCGTCATCAATTAACCACAATTAAAATTTTTGCTTTGTTTGAAATTATAAGGAAGTATTTCTTTTTTCATTATTGAAATAGACAGTATAAACTATGGAAAAGAATAACCATCTCTTACACATCTCTTTCCTTTTTAGTGCATTCCTTGTTACTTCAAACAATAAAGTTTTTTATGTACTTTGAAATTGGATAATTTATGGAAATTACACGGAAATTGCTCCGAAATTAAAATATAGAAATTCATATCCTATGGGCAACCTAATTCACAACCCATTTACAGTCTAAAATATCTTTACACTTTACTAACTTCTTCAAATCGAGGCTTGGGATTGACTTCAAATTTCTTGATTAGGTTGTACATTCTATTTTTATTTTACTCATATCCTTAAAAAACCTTAGTCTGTCCTACCTAGGTCATGATCCATATCTACTCCATAAATTTGTACAAAATCATAATATCTGTAACGACCCAATATTTTGGACCATTCGCATCCATTATAAGTGTATAGGTAGACACTCATGCCGGAGTTGAATTGCTCAAAATACCGCGTTGTTAATTTAAATTTGGCAAAACTGAATATATACAGTAAATAAATAATCACAGATCATAGACACAGAGTAATAATTGCAGTGGAAATAAAAGAGATAGTAGTTCATGAAGCTACTATATAAGTGTATAAGATACATCAGAGTTTACAACAGAAGAGTAATACGATACATCAGATACAAATCAGAATACATCACTGGAATCATCGAATACTGAAAGCAGAATAGATGGCTGGATCTTCAAGCAAAGCTCCAACTCCAAAGGTGAGTCTCGAATACTGGTACACTCAGTCTGACCCGAGCGTAAAGCAAAACACAAGACACTTGAGTCAGGATTAACATTCTTATATTAATAAATCCAACTCAAGTGAAATAGCAATTGAAATACAAGTAACTTAAAGGATGTTTGGAATAACCATCCTTTAAGGATCCGTCAAACTATCTACTATGTAGTAGTGTACGATAAGTAGATAATGTCTATCAGTAATAATAAGATATCAAAATAGCGTTAAGTCATGGCCCATTCCACCCTTAACGCATTTTTATTCCCAAAAGCATATACAAGACCGTAGTTTCCCCAAAACCGGAAGTCACCAGAGGGCAATCCATATACTAAAGGTACAAATCAAAATCGTAGTGGTCGCGTATAAATGGAATACAAGTATGACAAGGCACATGAGGCAATACCCAAGGTAGTGATACTACCGTTCGCCTGATCTGGACTGGTGAGAACGCAACGCCGCAGCGCCCGCAACACTGTGAAACAACACTCCCATAATCAAGGGTGCACCAATCGACAACAAGTATAAGTAGTTCGAAGAAGTGTGTCCACTTGAGGTAGCTAATCCTCCATTGGCCCGGCACAGCTCCTGTTTTAGTCATTTCCAATTTGACACAAGTGTCAAGGCTATCCATCATCGTTCTCTTTCTTCAGTCATCACGTACATCATTCCAACCACTTCATTCTGGATCATCACTCCGCGCATAGTTATTAAAGTGGTTTCGGTTCAGATAGAGAGCATATCCATTACCGATCCCGGTCTCTTTAATAACTTTCGTAATTATTACACCGATTGGTCGTTTATATATTTCAAAAACCAAATCAATTTCAATTTCAAATAGAATTCGTAAATCAACATTTCATTTGTCTTTCAAAACCAATTTCCAATAATTTACGTTTCAAAACTTCCAAATTATCATTTCACAATCTTATAATTCAATTTCAATTTCTATTTAAAACAATCCAAATATTGATTCAAGTTCGAATACAAGTTTCATTTCGAAAACATTTAAATTAAATCTTATTTAACATTCAAATCAATTTAAAATCATTTATCGATTTCATTCAATATTCGTTAAGTTACTATGCCATTCAAAACAATTTCTATTAAATTTCCAATTCATTAAATCAATTTCTTAAGTTCAACTCCATCATATCAAAACTTACAATTTTGAATTAAACTAAATTCATCAAATCAAATTCTTTAGATTACAAGTCTTACATTAATTTCAAAAATATCACATTTTATTTCTTGTTAAAGAAATTCAATTTCACTTATTTACTTACTTAAATGATTTTCCAAACTTAATTAATAAAGAAACTCAATTTCAATTATTTACGAAGTAAAATTCACTTATTCAAAAATTCAATTTTTCTTAATAAAAATCCAATTCAATTTAATCATTAAATAATTCAATCTTATTTAATTATTAAATAATTCAAACTTAATTATTAAATAAATTTCAAAGTTTAATAATTTCAAACTTAATTATAATTTCAAACTTAAATATAATTTCAACTTAATTATTAAATCATTTCAAAGTTTAATAATTTCAAACTTAATTATTAAATCATTTCAAAATTGAATTCAATCATTTCTCAAATTAAACAACATTCTTTCATCCATTACATTTTTAATATTTTGTTTCAGATTATTAAATATTAACATTTTCCTTTCATTAAAATTCAAATTTCAACTTCATTTCAAAACCATATTATTTATTCAAATAAAATCTTCGTTTCATTTTTAAATCAAATTATTGACCAATCGGGGTTTATTTAATTTTCTATCCTAAGTCAAAGTTCAATTTGGGTATTTATCATTTCAACCCGATTCCAATTCATTTCAAAATCAAAGCATAAAGGGAACTGGCAGTGTGATAACTGGGATGGTGTCAAAGTAAATAAACAAGCAATAACATCAATCAATATCAATCCAATAATCAATTTAAATAATCCCGAAATAACCGTATTAATTCGCATTGTTATTTGTACGAATTAATATAATTATTTCTAGAATCTACACTATCATTTCATGTAGATTAAAGATTTTTACATTACGGTTTTCACTTGTCTTTCAATTTCAATTTTCATACATCATCAATTTAACAACATACATTCAGTGGTTCAAGGTGTAATTAAACAAATCATACGTGCCAATAGATTTAACAGTAAAAGGGGTCATATTATACAAATTTAACTAATCAATTTTAAGCATTTAACTATTCTATATCGAGTTCAATTGCATATTATTTATCAATTTACATTAACAGTTTAACGTCCAATACAAACATCAACAATCAATCAATTATCAGCCAAACAGTATTTTCATCACATAAAAAAAAATTAACAGATATGGTGTCAAATGTCACAGGTGAACTGATACAGGCAATAACATATATAACAGTGTAATTAACTATCATCAGCATATTTCAATTGTCGTTTCAATTGAAATCAAATCTAATAAATAAAAGAACGTTAATCGTGAGTGAGTGCTCACCTTTCGAGGCAAGATCGGTTAGAGAAAAAAATGAGCTATGAATCCAGGAACGAATCTCAAAGCAAGGCAAGATTGAACTCGAATCGACGAACGAAGCTGGAGGCTTGAAATTGACGAAATCAAATCAAACTGGATAGACGAAGATCGATGGTATAAGTGAACATATATATATATATATAACTATATATACTATGTACAAAATCATATACCTCTTAAAATTTTAAAATAAACACATAACTTTCAAAATCTATATATATACACATATAGATAACAGAAATTGCAAATTTAAAACTTACCCATGTATATATCTATAACTATATAGATTCAATATTTAATTTAAAACCTATATCAAAATAAAAATCTATACATAACAATTTTATAAATTTTGCTTCATACAAAATATATCTGGTATACATATTTCACCATTTTCACAGCTAACAACACGATTGCCTTGTATAACAATATATATATACTAATAGCTATATATACAGACCTTATATAAATGCAGACACAAAAAAATGTATGCAGACAGACAAAATAAATTTATAAACAAACTTTATAGATAAAACTTTCATACTGTAAACTTAAAACAGTACATATACAATAAACATGCATATTATTATTACAAAAATCTGTTAAATATTGTAACTAGAACATACAACACTTAAACAATATTTTAATTACAAAATATATAAACTGACATATATTAAAATAACAACAAGTATATATACTCATATAACTTATACGTATATGTATACAACAATAAAATATCTCACACTAACATATATGCGAATATATATGTAGAATATATATATAATAGGAATATAAGCACGGTTCACATACATGCCATATATACATAACAACTTGTATAATATACATTTAAAACAAAACAGAAATGTAAACTAAAATATAGTATATATTTTATAAAATGGTATATATTGTAAAATCAACATAACTTACTTTAATAAATGTACATATATATATAAACTGTTCTTGTAAAACTTTCATATATTAACATAACTATCCCTCCAAAAAAATACAAAAATGTAACTAAATTAATATGTGGAATATATATGTAATTCATTATATAATATATTGAATTAGAAGATAGCAGTTTATACAAACCTAAACCTAACAACATGTGTGTGTGTATATGTCACATACCGAAATTTTCGACTTTCGAAAATTCGACATCGATACTCACTTTATCGACTGTCGAGCAATCGAGTGCCGGAAACTCCAATAGTGAGGGTTTTAAGAACAAGAAAAGGGAGAAGAAGAAGAAGATGGAAGAAAAAGAGAAGAAAGAAGAAGAAGAAAAGAGAAAGAACAACAGAACAACATCAGAACAGAAAACAATATCAGAATCTTACACATCGCAGCGGAATAACATATAATAGATAATCAATAGTCTTTTAAAACAAAGAACTATATCAGTTTATACATACATCAATCAATCAAATCAATAACTGCAATATAAATTTAAATCTGAGTGAGGAGATCTCACCTTAGCTTTTATTTTGCCATCTGTTTCCATCTTGACTCGATTTTCTTGACTTTATTAACCTTGTATAAATAATTATACAATTTTATTAATATTCGAGATTTTTGAACATTAAATTTCCTTTTTAATAAATTCAAATTAGTTAACACATTAATTCTAACCAAATTTCTGATTTATAATTAATAGTTTATTTTAACTAATGATCAACTTTAATAATTTCAAAAATTCATCTACTTAAAATTTTAGATAAAATTTATTTCTAATTAACAGAAATAGTGGACAACCTCTTTTACATTTTTTTCAAACTATTTATACATGTATATATTTCAAACACGCACTGGAATATTTATTTTGATTTTAAAATAAGCTGTATATTTGTTTTAAATCTCATGTACATATACTTAAAAGAAATAATTTATATAGATAACAATCTAACTTTTCATAAATTTAACACATTTAAAATTCACATATATATATATATATTTTCTGAGTTTACTTATATACATATATATGTATATATATATATATAATTTTTAAATTGAAGAAAAATTGTTTCAGTACCTTTCTACCCTGTACACGCGAGATCGCATCGCACGAAGCCGCAGCCTCGTTCCCTGCCTCGCCTCGTCGCCGCGAGAACACTTGAGATCCACTGGCCCTCCCTAGATCGCCACCAACCCTTGCGAACACGCGAGTAACCGCGGCCACAAACCAACGAACCCAGACGTGAATCACCACTTCGACCACCATCATCGTCGCTGTCTCCACAAATCGAAATTGCTCGACCCTCGCTGTTCCTTTACTCGACACCAGGCTCGAGTTCGCTACTTCATCAGAGAACTCCTTTGTATTTGCCAACCCAAGCACTGTCCACTTCCACGCACGCGACCCATTCAACTGTCGCCATTGACTTCGCCGCGCGTCTCCCAATCGCGAGTTCGACATCGCGCTTCCAACCCCTCCACGAATCGCGGCGTCGAATGAATTTGTCGCGCCTCCCCTAGCCTCGCGACGTGTTGCCTCCATTCGATTTGATCGAGTTCGAGAAATTGGGGGATTCGATTTTTTTTTTCTTTTTTCGCGGCTACCCTTTTGTTAATGAACGAGAGAGAAAAAAAAAGTATGCGGCCATTTTCAAATGTTCTGTGAATTGAAGAGAAGGATGTTGGGGATCGGCCATTTCTGTTTTGAACGATCTCGTTTGATTTTTGAACGAGAATGAAGATACGGTTTTGATTTTAAAAACGAAGAGAATCAGGCGGCCACTACTTTGAAACGAAGGGGTAAGCTTTGCACGATCTCTTTACGTGATTTTCTGCGTGATTAAAGGCGTGAACATGTGGATGTCGGCAACAATAAAAAAATTTAAATTTTAAAATTGAATTCAATTTAATTTCAACACGTTCATGTGTCGTACGCTCACATAATAACTTCGAAAAATACGATATTTGAAATCCGACAATAATTCAATATTACGGACCCAATGGAACTGGTTTCGTCGAATTCCGAGACTGTGCCCCGGAACGCTATTTTTAAATATCGATTTAAACGATTAAATTTCAAAACTGAACAGAACAGTTTCAAATTCAATTCTGAAAGTTCTATTACCCTCAGAATTATCAATACGAATTTTAAAAGCTTTTGAAATATTTTTCTTCAACTTAAAATTGAAGATTCAAATTTTTATCCAACGCTATATAGATTAAATTCTGTAATTTAACCGCCAATTTCAAAGTTATATCGGGAATTCAAATTAAATCATCGTTCAAATATTTAAAATTAATTAAATATTTTCAATTTAATTTGGTCAAAATTCTGGGTCGTTACAGACTTCCCCCCTTAAAAGAATTTCGTCCCAAAATTACAAGTTAGGAAAAAAAATGTCCTTAACTCGTCTACTATTTTTTCACAATCCAATAGTTTTATCAATTTATCAAAACAAATCTTTCTACTAAAGATTCGTTATCAATTCTACTAAATTTCAACTTCAATTCTAAGTTTCAAAACAACATTGTTTTACTTCTCAACTCAATTTTTAAGTTTAAATTCAAATTTTAAACTTTCAAAATTTCTCAAAAATTTTTTAACGCCCTAAATTTTCGAAAAATTTCGCCAGCGTCTCCTTTGCGCGGCTAATACGGCACGACTACAAAACGTCCCTACGGACTCTCAGATTTCAAAAAGAAAAAGAAAAAGCCAAGCGGCTAGAGAAATAAGTCATTAAATCTCATATTATAATTTAAATACATACCTTTTTCGAGCAATTCAAATTATCTTCGAAATTAAAATCCCAATTCCTTTACACCTGTATATCCTACTAGCCATAATATCTAGTTACACATTCAAACCATTTTGCAAATTCTATTACAAAATTTTCAATACTTACTTCTCATACATTTTTACTTCACTATTGAAGTTTATATACATATTCATTTTCATTCAATTTTGCATTTCACGTTCTCATTTGAATTAAATTTACCATCTCAATTCAATTTGGATTCCATTCAGCTTTCTTTTACAACTGCACTGTTTTAAATTAGTTCCAACTACTAATTCATTTCTAATTCTAATCCACTTACAAATTCAAATCTGTTTTCAACATTCAGTTTCAATTTCATTTACTACCAAATTCAAAACAAAGTTTAAACTTCAGTTTTAATTCCAGTTATTTGTTACTACTCCAAATTTATTTTCAACTTAATAAATTTTCTTTAAGTAATCTTTTCACTTTATTTAATTGATTCGCTTATACTTACTTTGATTCAACTTAAAATTCCTTAAGTTAAATTTATTCAATCTAAATTCACAACAAATCGTATAAGTTATCAACTCATTTATTATTCTCATCAATATTTTTATATAGCATTCCAGAGTCTTAACAACATTTTCAAAGCCATTTTTGAAAACAATTCAATTTATCCCTACAATTTTCAAAACAAAAACCCAAATTTTCCAAACAACTTCCATTTAAAACAATTTGGCAGCAATTTCTCTTTTGGAAACCCGAAAATGAACACCGGTGATGTCGCGATCATCATCGGAATTATTTTCCAGCGACCGAAAAGAGTTTAGAGCTTTTATCTCTCAAAATACTTTTCAAAACCTTTGAAATTCATTTTCAAATTCAAAGAGATTTAAACTTTCCAAATCTCCAAAATTTTCAAATTCTTTTCAAAACATTTCCAAAAACTTCTCTGGAATTCCGTTTCAAATTACAATTCACATTTATAATTTATATTCTCAAATTTCATTTGTATGTGAATTAATTTCTTAACTTTGGAGTTTATAATTCCAATTTCTCATTTAATTTCAATGATAATAGATTAATATTATCACTTCTAACATCCATGCAACCATATACTATAATAATTCATAGAAAACCATTTCTTTTCTATACAAAAATAGTTTTGGGCAAAATTATTTCATTCACCCTATTTTAAAACAATACTATGTCGTCTTGCCTCGTTTAAGTGTTTAGAAATCTCTATCGATAATATGGCGTCCCACATACCGACCAAAATTCATAAACATCTCAACGGATAAGCAAACACAATATAAAACAATTTTTTATATTCACTAACAAATACGCGCTCGTATCTATTATTACACTCAACTCATTCTAGAGTACTACTGACTCTATCTCTAATGAGTAACACCCAACAGAGCAGGGTTGTCGCTTAACCATATGCTTCGATACCACTTTGTCACATACCGAAATTTTCGACTTTCGAAAATTCGACATCGATACTCACTTTATCGATTGTCGAGCAATCGAGTGCCGGAAACTCCAATAGTGAGGGTTTTAAGAACAAGAAAAGGGAGAAGAAGAAGAAGATGGAAGAAAAAGAGAAGAAAGAAGAAGAAGAAAAGAGAAAGAACAACAGAACAACATCAGAACAGAAAACAATATCAGAATCTTACACATCGCAGCGGAATAACATATAATAGATAATCAATAGTCTTTTAAAACAAAGAACTATATCAGTTTATACATACATCAATCAATCAAATCAATAACTGCAATACAAATTTAAATCTGAGTGAGGAGATCTCACCTTAGCTTTTATTTTGCCATCTGTTTCCATCTTGACTCGATTTTCTTGACTTTATTAACCTTGTATAAATAATTATACAATTTTATTAATATTCGAGATTTTTGAACATTAAATTTCCTTTTTAATAAATTCAAATTAGTTAACACATTAATTCTAACCAAATTTCTGATTTATAATTAATAGTTTATTTTAACTAATGATCAACTTTAATAATTTCAAAAATTCATCTACTTAAAATTTTAGATAAAATTTATTTCTAATTAACAGAAATAGTGGACAACCTCTTTTACATTTTTTTCAAACTATTTATACATGTATATATTTCAAACACGCACTGGAATATTTATTTTGATTTTAAAATAAGCTGTATATTTGTTTTAAAATCTCATGTACATATACTTAAAAGAAATAATTTATATAGATAACAATCTAACTTTTCATAACTTTAACACATTTAAAATTCACACATATATATATATTTTCTGAGTTTACTTATATACATATATATGTGTGTATATATATATATATAATTTTTAAATTGAAGAAAAATTGTTTCAGTACCTTACTACCCTGTACACGCGAGATCGCATCGCACGAAGCCGCAGCCTCGTTCCCTGCCTCGCCTCGTCGCCGCGAGAACACTTGAGATCCACTGGCCCTCCCTAGATCGCCACCAACCCTTGCGAACACGCGAGTAACCGCGGCCACAAACCAACGAACCCAGATGTGAATCACCACTTCGACCACCATCATCGTCGCTGTCTCCACAAATCGAAATTGCTCGACCCTCGCTGTTCCTTTACTCGACACCAGGCTCGAGTTCGCTACTTCATCAGAGAACTCCTTTGTATTTGCCAACCCAAGCACTGTCCACTTCCACGCACGCAACCCATTCAACTGCCGCCATTGACTTCGCCGCGCGTCTCCCAATCGCGAGTTCGACATCGCGCTTCCAACCCCTCCACGAATCGCGGCGTCGAATGAATTTGTCGCGCCTCCCCTAGCCTCGCGACGTGTTGCCGCCATTCGATTTGATCGAGTTCGAGAAATTGGGGGAAACGATTTTTTTTTCTTTTTTCGCGGCTACCCTTTTGTTAATGAACGAGAGAGAAAAAAAAAAGTATGCGGCCATTTTCAAATGTTCTGTGAATTGAAGAGAAGGATGTTGGGGATCGGCCATTTCTGTTTTGAACGATCTCGTTTGATTTTTGAACGAGAATGAAGATACGGTTTTGATTTTAAAAACGAAGAGAATCAGGCGGCCACTACTTTGAAACGAATGGGTAAGCTTTGCACGATCTCTTTACGTGATTAAAGGCATGAACGTGTGGATGTCGGCAACAATAAAAAAATTTAAATTTTAAAATTGAATTCAATTTAATTTCAACACGTTCATGTGTCGTACGCTCACATAATAACTTCGAAAAATACGATATTTGAAATCCGACAATAATTCAATATTACGGACCCAATGGAACTGGTTTCATCGAATTCCGAGACTGTGCCCCGGAACGCTATTTTTAAATATCGATTTAAACGATTAAATTTCAAAACTGAACAGAACAGTTTCAAATTCAATTCTGAAAGTTCTATTACCCTCAGAATTATCAATACGAATTTTAAAAGCTTTTGAAATATTTTTCTTCAACTTAAAATTGAAGATTCAAATTTTTATCCAACGCTATATAGATTAAATTCTGTAATTTAACCGCCAATTTCAAAGTTATATCGGGAATTCAAATTAAATCATCGTTCAAATATTTAAAATTAATTAAATATTTTCAATTTAATTTGGTCAAAATTCTGGGTCGTTACAGTATATATATATATACACTGACATATACAACCCAAAAAAAACATACATATATATTTTTATCAAAATAAAAGAATAAACTAACATCTATTCAAACCTGAACATACATATGTGCTAACAAAAGATAACTCATATACTAACTCACCGACTCCCCATATATGTACATATGTATATAGGCTGCATATGAAACCTTATATATATTAAAGTTATTTCAAAAATCCATTCAAATTTATTATCATAGACTTAAGTAGGATATATACATATTATATATACCTGTACACAAAATTTAGATAAGCTAACAAGTGAGGTCCTTCGGCCATGAAAAATGGAGAGAAGGAAAGCTTGGAGGAATGGTGGTCTCGTCAGGGAGTTCGGTTGTTAGGGGTTTGCGGGCACTCGGGCGGTTGCAGGCGAGGTCAGAGGCCATGGGAGGTGGAGGGTGGCCTTCAGGTTTCAAGGCTGTTGTACACGTAGTGGGTGGCGGAAGTTCTGGCGATGGAGTGAGAAAGGGCGAAGGGAAGGATCATGATGAGGTGGCCCGGCCTGGGTTGGTGCAGCTCGGGGTGGTTTCAGTTTCAAGGCGGTGGTGGTGGGTGAGCTTGCGTGTGCGGCTGGGATGAGGAACTTGGGTGGAACAGCGGTTAAGGTGGAAGTGGCGCTCGGAGAAGTGGAGGAATGGTGGAGAGAGGATGCACTCGGTCGAGCAAGCTGAAAAGGGGAGTAGTGGAAGAGGTTGCAGCCACAAAAGCTCTGCTATTATATATATAATTATTTCTTTGAACAGAAATGAGGGGAGAGGAGAAGACAAGCCCAGTTTCAAATCTCAATGTATCTAAAAGTTTAATAATATATTTCTTTTTTCTTTTCGAATGGCAGTCGAATAGCCTAAGCTATACTGAAATGGTAAGGGAGAAATGAAGGGACAACCGGCATATGTTGGAACCAGGGTGGAAAACAAAAGTCACTATAAATTGTACAATAATGATGGCTAGTGGCCATTGATTTTGTACGGTTGAAAATTGAATGGTTGCGTGAAGATCAAAAGGTTTAAACGGTACCGATACGGAACCCGTTTTACTGATTTCATAGCATACCAGGGTTCGAAAAACACAAATGATTATACCGTTGAGATCCGTACGACAAGACGATCAAAACGGTATACAATATCAATGGTATGATTTGAATTATAAAAATTCGAATTTTCCTACTACGAAAAATGCAAGAAAAACGCTGAAAAATAAGATCGACGAGCCAAAGATGTCCGAATTTGGAAAAACTACAAACTGACATCTTGCTCAGAAGACGGTTTAGAATTTTTCTATGTAAAAATATTTAGGTTTCGGAAATATTTTATTTTCATTACTTTTTAACTGATTGAATTGAAGTGAATTTTACGCGCGAAATAAACTTTCATATTTTCGGACGAAAATTTACCATTTGCTATGTTTAACTAGACGCATTTCAAATATCTAATTTTTATTTCAAAATTTTATCGTTTAAAATTTCACAAAATTTCAACTAATTACGTTATTAAAACGGTTAAAATTTACTGGTCGTTACACTCTCCCCCACTCAAAACTTTACGTCCCCGAAAAGGAACGAGGTAGGAGAATAGAAACAACCAGAAAGAAAACAGATTTTGAAATACAAATAACAATTAATTTAAACCATATAAATTCAAATTTAAATTAATTGATATTCAATAATTGATTTAATCCATTTGATTTCACTAAAATAAATCTCAACTATTTCTAAATTCATTATCTTATTATCCAATTACCCTCAATTTTCAATTCCTTAAACCATAAATTTGAATAATCTTTTATTATAATCATATTTTATTTTTAACAGATTTAATTCTTTAATTCCAAATTATTATAAATTTTATTTCACTTAATATATCTTATTACATACATTTTAACCATATAAATTAATGTAAACCATATAAATTTCAATTTAAATTAATTTATATTCAACAATTGACTTTAAACTCAAGGAATTTCATTATCTTGGTTTATTTTCAATTTATCATTGTTTGTTACAAAAATTTATTTCAAACAACAATTTATTTTATTAATCCATCTATTATTCAACCAACCTAGTATTCTTTTTACCTCTATTAATCATTTTATAGTTAAACTTTAAGTGTATAACATTTTTATACGCACTCAAATTTTATTTATAAAGACAATTTATATTGTATACTATCCAATTACATAGTTACCTTTTGAAAATTTTTAGGTAAGTTATATATAATGCAATTGAGTATTATACAAGTAAATTTCTAATTCAATTTTCTCAAGTTTAAATATTAATTCAAAGTTTTGGTTTCATTTATAATTAAAATCATCCTTTAACAAAATTTAAGAATTAGATTTCCGATTAACTTTAAACAATTTAGAGATATATATAATATATTTATATCAAATCAAATTAAATTTTAAAATAAGATACTCATATATATATATATAAATCAAATTATACTAAAGAAATTCAAATCAAAATTTATTTTCTTCTCAAAACAAAACCGTAGCAAAGCTACAAAATGGTTTCTTCACTTCGAAACTCGAAAATGAATGTCGATGATGCGGCCGTCATCACCGAAATTATTTTCCAGCGACAAAGAGAAGAGCACTGATTTCAACATTTTAAAATTCTTTGAAAACGGTTTCTATTTGAAAATACGTTCAATAATATACATTTTCAAAATTTAAAAACCAAAGCTTGAAATTTTAGGAATTTAAATTCTCAAATTTCTGAATTAAATTCATTTCAAATTCCAAATCAATTTATAAACCATATTTATAAATTCATTTAGACCAATAAATGATAATCAAATATTATCATTTCAAACAATCAATTTAATTTACCTATTAAATTCCAGAAAATTTTTACTTATATTTTCACCATATAATCAAACAAATTTATTTCATTTTCCAAATTTGAAAATAATATTGTGTCAGTTTGCTCTGTTCAAGTGTTTTGAAAATCCTATCGATAACGTTGATCAGACGAATCGATCGGAAACCCAAATCAACATCAACAACTCAAACAACACAATATATAAACATTTTAAAATTAATTTACAAATACACCTCCTCACTCAACGATACAAGAATGGATCCAAAGCAAGGATAGAGATTCAAATTTGATGGACTCAAATCAAAGAGAATTCTGATTCGAAGACAAATTCGAAAGAAAAGATAAGATGATTAATAGCAAAGTAGGAAGATTGATAAGTTTATATAAATCGCGGGCAACCTTAATCGGGTCGACCGTGACTCCAAGAATAAGATCGTTGTAGAATTCCTAGATAAATCGACATTCGATCTCAAGAAATAAAATTCAGGTATAGCAGGGAATAGATAGCATCGTAAATCGAGGATACAGAAATCTCCGGTAAATCGATGCCTATTATAAAGGAGTTTTACTCCTTTACGAATCATTCTAAGATTGGTGAGACCGCCGATCTATTACAGATAACATTCAGAATGGAGTTATGGGGTTGCTCCATGATTGAAAGAAGATGAATAGTGAAGGACACGAATGAAATTTGGAACCGTAGGGAACGTTCCAAAATTCAAAGAAATCGAGTCGAAAGGAAGAGATTGAAACTCGAATGAGAGTGATTCTGTAAATACATTTACCCTATATGTTAAGTTCTGCCTAGAGCTACCAAATCTCTGATACCAACTGTAACAACCTAATATTTTGGACCATTCGCATCCATTATAAGTGTATAGGTAGACACTCATGCCGGAGTTGAATTGCTCAAAATACCGCGTTGTTAATTTAAATTTGGCAAAACTGAACATATACAGTAAATAAATAATCATAGATCACAGACACAGAGTAATAATTGCAGCGGAAATAAAAGAGATAGTAGTTCATGAAGCTACTATATAAGTGTATAAGATACATCAGAGTTTACAACAGAAGAGTAATACGATACATCAGATACAAATCAGAATACATCACTGGAATCATCGAATACTGAAAGCAGAATAGATGGCTGGATCTTCAAGCAAAGCTCCAACTCCAAAGGTGAGTCTCGAATACTGGTACACTCAGTCTGACCCGAGCGTAAAGCAAAACACAAGACACTTGAGTCAGGATTAACATTCTTATATTAATAAATCCAACTCAAGTGAAATAGCAATTGAAATACAAGTAACTTAAAGGATGTTTGGAATAACCATCCTTTAAGGATCCGTCAAACTATCTACTATGTAGTAGTGTACGATAAGTAGATAATGTCTATCAGTAATAATAAGATATCAAAATAGCGTTAAGTCATGGCCCATTCCACCCTTAACGCATTTTTATTCCCAAAAGCATATACAAGACCATAGTTTCCCCAAAACCGGAAGTCACCAGAGGGCAATCCATATACTAAAGGTACAAATCAAAATCGTAGTGGTCGCGTATAAATGGAATACAAGTATGACAAGGCACATGAGGCAATACCCAAGGTAGTGATACTACCGTTCGCCTGATCCGGACTGGTGAGAACGCAACGCCGCAGCGCCCGCATCACCGTGAAACAACACTCCCAAAATCAAGGGTGCACCAATCGACAACAAGTATAAGTAGTTCGAAGAAGTGTGTCCACTTGAGGTAGCTAATCCTCCATTGGCCCGGCACAGCTCCTGTTTTAGTCATTTCCAATTTGACACAAGTGTCAAGGCTATCCATCATCGTTCTCTTTCTTCAGTCATCACGTACATCATTCCAACCACTTCATTCTGGATCATCACTCCGTGCATAGTTATTAAAGTGGTTTCGGTTCAGATAGAGAGTATATCCATTACCGATCCCGGTCTCTTTAATAACTTTCGTAATTATTACACCGATTGGTCGTTTATATATTTCAAAAACCAAATCAATTTCAATTTCAAATAGAATTCGTATATCAACATTTCATTTGTCTTTCAAAACCAATTTCCAATAATTTACGTTTCAAAACTTCCAAATTATCATTTCACAATCTTATAATTCAATTTCAATTTCTATTTAAAACAATCCAAATATTGATTCAAGTTCGAATACAAGTTTCATTTCGAAAACATTTAAATTAAATCTTATTTAACATTCAAATCAATTTAAAATCATTTATCGATTTCATTCAATATTCGTTAAGTTACTATGCCATTCAAAACAATTTCTATTAAATTTCCAATTCATTAAATCAATTTCTTAAGTTCAACTCCATCATATCAAAACTTACAATTTTGAATTAAACTAAATTCATCAAATCAAATTCTTTAGATTACAAGTCTTACATTAATTTCAAAAATATCACATTTTATTTCTTGTTAAAGAAATTCAATTTCACTTATTTACTTACTTAAATGATTTTCCAAACTTAATTAATAAAGAAACTCAATTTCAATTATTTACGAAGTAAAATTCACTTATTCAAAAATTCAATTTTTCTTAATAAAAATCCAATTCAATTTAATCATTAAATAATTCAATCTTATTTAATTATTAAATAATTCAAACTTAATTATTAAATAAATTTCAAAGTTTAATAATTTCAAACTTAATTATAATTTCAAACTTAATAATAATTTCAACTTAATTATTAAATCATTTCAAAGTTTAATAATTTCAAACTTAATTATTAAATCATTTCAAAACTGAATTCAATCATTTCTCAAATTAAACAACATTCTTTCATCCATTACATTTTTAATATTTTGTTTCAGATTATTAAATATTAACATTTTCCTTTCATTAAAATTCAAATTTCAACTTCATTTCAAAACCATATTATTTATTCAAATAAAATCTTCGTTTCATTTTTAAATCAAATTATTGACCAATCGGGTTTTATTTAATTTTCTATCCTAAGTCAAAGTTCAATTTGGGTATTTATCATTTCAACCCGATTCCAATTCAATTCAAAATCAAAGCATAAAGGGAACTGGCAGTGTGATAACTGGGATGGTGTCAAAGTAAATAAACAAGCAATAACATCAATCAATATCAATCCAATAATCAATTTAAATAATCCCGAAATAACCGTATTAATTCGCATTGTTATTTGTACGAATTAATATAATCATTTCTAGAATCTACACTATCATTTCATGTAGATTAAAGATTTTTACATTACGGTTTTCACTTGTCGTTCAATTTCAATTTTCATACATCATCAATTTAACAACATACATTCAGTGGTTCAAGGTGTAATTAAACAAATCATACGTGCCAATAGATTTAACAGTAAAAGGGGTCATATTATACAAATTTAACTAATCAATTTTAAGCATTTAACTATTCTATATCGAGTTCAATTGCATATTATTTATCAATTTACATTAACAGTTTAACGTCCAATACAAACATCAACAATCAATCAATTATCAGCCAAACAGTATTTTCATCACATAAAAAAAAATAACAGATATGGTGTCAAATGTCACAGGTGAACTGATACAGGTAATAACATATATAACAGTGTAATTAACTATCATCAGCATATTTCAATTGTCGTTTCAATTGAAATCAAATCTAATAAATAAAAGAACGTTAATCGTGAGTGAGTGCTCACCTTTCGAGGCAAGATCGGTTAGAGAAAAAAATGAGCTACGAATCCAGGAACGAATCTCAAAGCAAGGCAAGATTGAACTCGAATCGACGAACGAAGCTGGAGGCTTGAAATTGACGAAATCAAATCAAACTGGATAGACGAAGATCGATGGTATAAGTGAACATATATATATATATAACTATATATACTATGTACAAAATCATATACCTCTTAAAATTTTAAAATAAACACATAACTTTCAAAATCTATATATATACACATATAAATAACAGAAATTGCAAATTTAAAACTTACCCATGTATATATCTATAACTATATAGATTCAATATTTAATTTAAAACCTATATCAAAATAAAAATCTATACATAACAATTTTATAAATTTTGCTTCATACAAAATATATCTGGTATACATATTTCACCGTTTTCACAGCTAACAACACGATTGCCTTGTATAACAATATATATATACTAATAGCTATATATACAGACCTTATATAAATGCAGACACAAAAAAATGTATGCAGACAGACAAAATAAATTTATAAACAAACTTTATAGATAAAACTTTCATACTGTAAAATTAAAACAGTACATATACAATAAACATGCATATTATTATTACAAAAATCTGTTAAATACTGTAACTAGAACATACAACACTTAAACAATATTTTAATAACAAAATATATAAACTGACATATATTAAAATAACAACAAGTATATATACTCATATAACTTATACGTATATGTATACAACAATAAAATATCTCACACTAACATATATGCGAATATATATGTAGAATATATATATAATAGGAATATAAGCACGGTTCACATACATGCCATATATACATAACAACTTGTATAATATACATTTAAAACAAAACAGAAATGTAAACTAAAATATAGTATATATTATATAAAATGGTATATATTGTAAAATCAACATAACTTACTTTAATATAATGTACATATATATATAAACTGTTCTTGTAAAACTTTCATATACTAACATAACTATCCCTCCAAAAAAATACAAAAATGTAACTAAATTAATATGTGGAATATATATGTAATTCATTATATAATATATTGAATTAGAAGATAGCAGTTTATACAAACCTAAACCTAACAGCATGTGTGTGTGTATATATATATATATACACTGACATATACAACCCAAAAAAAACATACATATATATTTTTATCAAAATAAAAGAATAAACTAACATCTATTCAAACCTGAACATACATATGTGCTAACAAAAGATAACTCATTTACTAACTCACCGACTCCCCATATATGTACATATGTATATAGGCTGCATATGAAACCTTATATATATTAAAGTTATTTCAAAAATCCATTCAAATTTATTATCATAGGCTTAAGTAGGATATATACATATTATATATACCTGTACACAAAATTTAGATAAGCTAACAAGTGAGGTCCTTCGGCCATGAAAAATGGAGAGAAGGAAAGCTTGGAGGAATGGTGGTCTCGTCAGGGAGTTCGGTTGTCAGGGGTTTGCGGGCACTCGGGCGGTTGCAGGTGAGGTCAGAGGCTATGGGAGGTGGAGGGTGGCCTTCAGGTTTCAAGGCTGTTGTACACGTAGTGGGTGGCGGAAGTTCTGGCGATGGAGTGAGAAAGGGCGAAGGGAAGGATCATGATGAGGTGGCCCGGCCTGGGTTGGTGCAGCTCGGGGTGGTTTCAGTTTCAAGGCGGTGGTGGTGGGTGAGCTTGCGTGTGCGGCTGGGATGAGGAACTTGGGTGGAACAGCGGTTAAGGTGGAAGTGGCGCTCGGAGAAGTGGAGGAATGGTGGAGAGAGGCTGCACTCGGTCGAGCAAGCTGAAAAGGGGAGTAGTGGAAGAGGTTGCAGCCACAAAAGCTCTGCTATTATATATATAATTATTTCTTTGAACAGAAATGAGGGGAGAGGAGAAGACAAGCCCAGTTTCAAATCTCAATGTATCTAAAAGTTTAATAATATATTTCTTTTTTCTTTTCGAATGGCAGTTGAATAGCCTAAGCTATACTGAAATGGTAAGGGAGAAATGAAGGGACAACCGGCATATGTTGGAACCAGGGTGGAAAACAAAAGTCACTATAAATTGTACAATAATGATGGCTAGTGGCCATTGATTTTGTACGGTTGAAAATTGAATGGTTGCGTGAAGATCAAAAGGTTTAAACGGTACCGATACGGAACCCGTTTTACTGATTTCATAGCATACCAGGGTTCGAAAAACACAAATGATTATACCGTTGAGATCCGCACGACAAGACGATCAAAACGGTATACAATATCAATGGTATGATTTGAATTATAAAAATTCGAATTTTCCTACTACGAAAAATGCAAGAAAAACGCTGAAAAATAAGATCGACGGAGCCAAAGATGTCCGAATTTGGAAAAACGACAAACTGACATCTTGCTCAGAAGATGGTTTAGAATTTTTCTATGTAAAAATATTTAGGTTTCGGAAACATTTTATTTTCATTACTTTTTAACTGATTGAATTGAAGTGAATTTTACGCGCGAAATAAACTTTCATATTTTCGGACGAAAATTTACCAGTTGCTATGTTTAACTGGACGCATTTCAAATATCTAATTTTTATTTCAAAATTTTATCGTTTAAAATTTCACAAAATTTCAACTAATTACGTTATTAAAACGGTTAAAATTTACGGGTCGTTACAATATCTGCACACAAAATAAAATATCTTCATACAAATGAACTTATTTAAAAATAAGCATTTATTACTTCATTTCTTGCAATGTTTAAAACATGAAGTATAAAATTCAATATCTCCGTCTTTGAAAGTTAAACTTTAATAAAAACCTTTATCAAAGAATCAAAGTTCCTTTGTTCCCAAATAGGAATATAATAATCTCCCCTATTTAAACTTTTCTTATAAAAAAATTTTCCCTTAAAAATTAGTCTTTCTAATTTATGCCATTCAAAATTTTCTTGGTTTTTCAAAAAGGAACTTATGAAAAACTTTCCTTTTCAATAGCTTACTAAAATAAGGATTTACTCCTTTTTAAAATAGGATTTTTAACACAAAAGATTCAACACTTAATTATCCTTCCAAAATAATATGTTAGACCATTTTTATTTCAAAGGGTTTTCTAGCTACAAGAATTATCGTTTACAAAATAGTAAAATTTTCACAATCATCATTTCGATATAACAGTTATTTCCTTCTAAAGCATACAGTAATATTTATTACCTTAGTACTCAAAATATATTGTTATTTGATGAAATATATATCGTAACTTTGCTAAAAAACCTCTTAAAATCTCTTGTGATACTTTTCTTTATCGAATCCAATATTATTATCATTCAAATAAATTTTGTATTCAAATTAGGAAAAGCATATAAATTCTCATATTTACATAAATGCTTCTCCTTATACAAAAACATCTAACTTATTTATCAATCATGATTTAAATCCAATCAATGGTCAAAGATACCTTTTATAACTTTATAAGATAGAAAAATAGATGGAGTAGACAAAGATAACTTCTATATTACTCTATTACTCCTTCAATATCTCATATACCGCAATTCTATTATTACCTAAATTCCAGCCATCATTCCCTTCATCACCTTATATGGGAATGCTCTCCTTCCCACACTATCAGACATTCCTTTCTTTCTATTTTCTATTTCTCTATCCAAAATAGGTTTTATTTCTATCTATAAACCCCTAAAAAGAGTTCTAAAGAAATAACTTTTAGATTTATAAACAAGGAAAAATAGAACGATCAAAGGGCTAAAAATTGAAATCTTTTTAATCAAATTTGAAAGGTTAACAAATGAAAACTTTTCAACGCATTAATTTACAATTAAAACAATCCATCTTTTTGTCTTAAAGAAATTCACCGTTTTAAAAACTACAATACCTTTCCAAACTTTTCTAAAACTAACGGTGGTATATTTCCAACTGTCTAAAACCATATTTATATTTCCAAAAAATTTCAACTTATACAGCCTCTAAGAAGTTGTAGAGGGAGGAACTTTCGAATTTATTGTATATGAAATATAACATAGAAAAATAGAAGAATACAAAAACAAGGAATTTGAAAGCTTTTCTAATCCAATCAAATTTTAGATTGAGAAGTTAAAAAATGGAAACTTTTTTTCCAACTTCTCGAGTCATCAAATTTTTAAATTAAAATCACCTAACAAAAATGTTTCATTACCCTTTAAAATCTACAACCTCTTTTCAAACTTTTTACAAGACAAACGGTGGTATAATTTAAAAGTCATCTAAAATCACTTTGTATCAAAAATTTCTAAATTATAAGATTTCATTTCAAAATCTTTTGAAAGGCATTTTCAAAATTTTCAAGGGTTTTCCAAAGAAACTTTTTTTTATCAAATTATGCCCGAAAAGATAGGATTAAAATTTGTTCTTTCTTTTAAACCTTTCTACTCTACCCTTTAAAAATCTAATTTCCTCCTTGTGGTGATAAATGTATTCCTTCTTACGGAAGTTTGCTCTTTTCCTTACTTTCATATTTTATTAATATATAACACCTTTATTTGTTACCTCCATAAATGCTAATTTGTCCATATTAATTGTCAGCCTAACGGACGTTTCTTTAAGGTCATTTATTTCCTAACAACCTTTCCATCTACGATTCATATCCCTCTTACCTTAATACTTATAGGGCCTACAATGATAAGGAAGTCTAGGTCCTACAAAGAAGTATAAATTTAATTCTATTTTATTTCTAACTTATAGTTGCTTCGTCCACCCTTTCGGAATATGGTAGCAGCCACTTCTATAGTCAGAATTTATAGAGTTGAGCGTAAATTCAAAATGAGTGTATATATATAGTATGATTTTTTGAAAAAGCTTTTGAAAAACCTTTTTCAAAAATAACAGGTATGCCACTCATACGCATAGTATTCATTCCTCGTTGATCGGATAACCTAGGCTTTGATACCAAATGCAACAACCCACCCCGAAACGGGTCTGAATTTTGACCTAGAAATGGCCCACTGAAACTTAGATCCATTCTAAGGCAAGTTGTTGGTAGAACTAAGTAAATAACAGTATAGGACCATAACTAAACTTCCAGAACTCATAGCGGATGGAACAACATATAATAGTAAAATGTACCCATTTATTTCAAAATCATAAAAATGTTATAATACAAAATTCCATAAAAACCGTAACAGAATATCCGTTACATAGGTGCACATAAAAACAAGTAATAATAAAAAATACTGCCATAAGCCAAGCTTTTCCATCTCTAAGCATCGTCACCGTCATCACTCCATCCTTAACCTATGTTGTAACGAGGAGGGAGTCAGAATGACAAGTGTCTGGTGAATAAAACTCTCAAGTTTTACCTTTTCAGTACTTGGGCAGTATATTTCAAAATAAGAATATGTCTACGAACATAAAACCATTAAAATCATTTAATACTTTTTTATAAGAAAAGGAGGCGGGTCCAACCACTTAATACCTTCCATTCTAGAAGTAGGCTTCTAAAATCCCATATCCCAATCATACGTCAAAGAGCTAATAATGTGAGAGACGGTACCCAAGCTACTTAATACTTCCAAGTGGAAAATAGGTAGACTTTGGCAATTTAAGACCTTAATTAAGGCAGATCCCATCATTTAAGACCTATTTCCAGAAGCGTGCTCCTTAATGGTACTATCCAGCTGACATCATATGGAATCTCATAGGCAACTTAATACTTCCAAATGGAAAATAGGCAAACTTTGGTCATTTAAGATCTTAGTTAAGGCAGACCCCATTATTTAAGACCTATTTCCAAAAGTGGACTCCTGTAAAGATACCACGTGTGTCCCCATGGCCTTTTAATACTTCATTTAGGGAAAAGAGGTGGGTCGAATCACTTAATACCTCAAAACCCTGAATCAAGCACTTCGTCTTATGGCCCATACTCATAATGACGTCTTACATTAGTCCGCTATTCGTAGGAACTGGTAGCCAGATTAGCTAGGTAGATTTCCCTTATAGAATTTGGGATCAACCTTGCATCATTACAAATATTTATCATAAGGATATCTTACATCAATAAAAGTGTACACAACTGCTGGCAGCCTCAAAGTGAAAGGAAGACTTCCATCATGTAACTCTATTGACCTCGCATCCTTATGACTTAGCCATAAATCAATTACTCTCCATACACACACACACACTCATCTCACCGTTTCATAAATAAGGCCTTATAAGGAATCTTCCTTATTACGGCTTAAAATAATAATTAGGCTATATAAGAGTTTCCTCTTATTTTCACCTAATAATCAATTACCTTCCTAATGAAGGAAATAAATGTAAATAAATGCCTAATTAACTACGCCATGTACGCAATAATTATACGTTAATTATGTAAGTAGGGATAAATAAATATTCATGACTAATAAGTTCTAAACGCATATATTTTACGCTCTAAACTAGCGTTAAATGTCAATTCCCTAACCAAATATTATTATAAGTCCTTTTTCTTTAACTTCCCAAGATTTAATGGGATTCTAATATCCAAAACAGGGAATAAATATTCATAACCAAAACTGTAATAAAGGACTTGTAAATAAAATAGAAACTCGATTTATTACACCAATTCAATGGAATATCTTAAACAATAAGAAATGTAATCCAAACCCTACATTCTATTCTACTCCTCTTTTACAAAGAAATAGATAAGAATAAGTGGTGTAAACTATGAATAGAATTCGTAATCTAAACCCCTAATTTTATTGAAGGATCACAATTTAACCCAAAGAAGAAGGAGATGTGAAATAGACTATGAAATTATCAAAAATTTCATAAATGAAACAAATTCCATCAAATTAATGCAAATAATTGGGAATCCCAGTATAGAATTGACATATCGAATTAAAAAGGAATATTGGGGATTTTATCTATCATATTTTCAAAATCCCAAAATCCTTAAGGCATATTCAAATCCAAAAAGAAATACACTAAACAATTGTTGAAAAGAAATACTAAGGTTTCCACTCACAGAAAAGCCTTAGCTCTGCCTTCCTATGCCTTACAATCTCTTCCAGAATCTCTATCTTTTGATATACATATACACAATAGGGAAGACATATATATATATATATATATATATATATATATTTATTTATTAGATTCAAAATAGTTGGAGGAGAATAGAATACGAATAGGTTGGAAGAAGAAGAAATAAATAGAAAATAGATTGAATTCTTACCTGAATTCTCTACGGAGTTTCTGGATCTAATTTGGAGAGATAACAATGGCAGAGTTTCGCTATTGTTCCAAAAATATTTGTGGGTAAAGTAAAAGGTCTAGGGTCTAATTTATAGTGGATGGAAACGCACCACAGCCGTTGAATGAGAATAGATTAAAAATAGATAAATTTGGAACATACAACTCATCAAAATAGGCTTCACAATAAGGAAGTGGTCGACCCACATGCTCCAAGTGGTCGACCCCTACGGTCGACCTCTTGAAGTGCTAGGTCAACTTCTTCCTTTATTTTGGGAAGGTATTTATTTTATTTTACCGTTGCTTGATTATTTATTAGTTTCATACCCTAATTAAATTTTGACATTAATTGATAATTTTTAACGTTACTTAACCTCCAAGTCTAATCACAATCTATTTCAAATTTCAAATAAGGGAATTAATTATTTATTTGAATCCTATTCAAATTATTTTAAATTCGAAAACTTCAAACGCTCATAACTTCTTCGCTCGAGCTCCGTTTTCAACATATTATATATGAAAATTAATCAGAATTTCACCACGAATGCAATGGTATAACTTTCATGATCAAATTCCAAATTTTATAAAATTTCCATTTCTACCTTATCACATTTAATTTAATTTTCTTCATTTATTTATGGTTCATTTTACGGCGTGTTACGAAGAAAAACATAAAGGAAAACTGAATGAAAAAAGCGATGCTGGTGGCCTAAGAACCCATGCTTTTGCAGCAAAACTTCAGTGAAGATATTAGAACCTTGCGAGTGTCTTTATCAAGCCTCAACGCATTAGCTCTGCGTATCGAAAATGAATCTCGATTTGCATTGGAGACGTTAGGGAGTTTACTAAAAATAAGGAAAAAAAGATAAAAGAATATGTAAGTTAGCATAGTAAAAAGGTAAAAAAAAGAGTGGAAAAAATACCGAAAGATTGAAAGGAGGAAGAAAAGTCATCGCGATTAGAAACATAGAAAAACTGTTCTTCCCACCTTTGAGTTTTACAGGGAGTAACTAAAAAGATAGATTTCATAGCTTGAACATAATGAAACCCATTGCATCCTGCAGTAGTTTTCACGAACCGAATACAAGAACAATGCTTGATAGGTAGGCATAGTCAAGTGATCAGCATACAAGATGAAAGTGCATGTAAGCAGATAATAAGAGCAGGAAGACAATTGAACTAGAGACAAATTTATAGCGGTTAACCATTCCCAGATAATAGGATGAAGTGGAAGATAGAAATCAATTCTAACGTGTTCAGATGTAATAGAAACAAACCCTTCTAAGGGCATATGGATGCAACTAGAAGGGGTAGGAAACCTAAATCCATAATCCTTAAATCCAAAGTGGTTGGGAATCCCCTCTGCTTGGCTATCTTCATAGATAGTCGAATCCAACTCAATAAAAAAGTGGCCGAACTCCAACTCGAAGTACTTGGAAGATCATCATTAACCATAAATAATTAATGAGAAAAATGAAATATGGTTGGAGGATGCTTTTAGGATCGTTAACCAAAATAAAAAGAAAATTTTATTCAATGTTGAATCCCCAAAATAATAATAATAATAATAATTAGTCAACCCAATTCTGGATAATAAGCAATATCGTCTAAGTGCTAAATTGATCGAATGATCCATGTAGACATTTCACCAAACACATTAAAGGCATGAATAAAAATATCAATATAAATTAAAAAAATTAGAGGAAAGATATAAAGGAAAGTATAAGTAAAAGAAAAGAAAACAAAAATAGTAGAGAAAAGTCTAACTTACAGTTTGTGGTGGATTATAAGCCAGAAACGAGACGACAATGTGAAGGAAGGAAAATCAAAGTGATTTGAAGTTAGAATTTCTAAGTAAGTAAAAAAGGAAAATAGGAAGGAGAAGAGAAAACTTATATAGTTTCGGGCAAAAGAATCTAGGACTGCCAATGGATACCCAAAAAATCCGAAATCCGTCCGCATCTGCATCCGAAAAACAGATAAATATCCGATATCTGGAAAAACGATGTGGATGAGGATACGAAGACATCCGCATCCAAAAATTATCCGTCCTATTTTTATCAAGATTATAGTACAAATCATATGTATTTTAGTGTAGTGAAAGATATTCGTTTATTATTTTATTAAGTTAGCAGTTTATATTATATGCACTTAATGCTTATTAACTACTCGAAACTATTTATTATCATCGTATTTGTTAATTTTTAGCACTTTTGAAACCAATGAGATTGAAAAATATTTATGTTTAAACTAAAATTTTCTTTTTATAATTCTTGATTTACCGGTCGTTAGCGGATATGATCTGATATCCGTCTGTATCCTTGGATGTGGATATTCGATATCGAAAAATGATTTCGAATGCGGATATGACCTTATTCGCATATGAAAACATCCATTGATAGCCCTAAAAGAATCTTAGCCCTAAAATTCTAGTGGCACGATAATCAATAGCCATTAGATATTAATAATGACAACCCTAAATACACTAAAAACGACGTGGATTTTTCGAAACTCGAAATGATTTGTGTACAGTCAAAAAAGGTAGCCATTCACAATGAGACACATGTAAAGGGCATTAAATGCAAAGTGATTAACTAGAAAAAGAAAGAAACACCGGGTATGAATATTACAAGTCTTCCCTAATATACATTAACACAGACTTAGAAGGCAACTTTTATACCCATATTTCTTCTATGAACATATATAGTGTAGGTCCATGATCCAAGCGTTAGAAATAAACAAACTGCACAAGTCAAAAGAAATAGCATGATAATCCATAGCTTCATCAAAAGGAACCACGCAAATGTGATACACAGATCCCAGGCTCAAATAGTTCGAAATTCATACGCAATCAGCAACATAGTATCAAAGCCAAGATAAATGTGCTACAAAGATCAGTCAGAATCAAGGGTAAATCGCACCACCTACAAAAAACCAAGCTTCAGCCTTGTAAAAGCAGGCAACAAAGAGCAAACTTAGAAATCACACTTTTTGAAGCGAGAACCCATGTACTGTGCACACAAAGAGACAAATCCAAGGTCAAATGTTAACTTAATATGACGACATCAAACTTTGCCAACATTGCCAAATGGGATGCATAAACCAGACCAAAGTGAAACTTGGCATGAACTATAACCAAACCAATAGTGGATAAGTTGTGGCACCACCATAATGTAGAATGTACCGCTATCACCCAAAAGATTGCATCACCACCTAAAAAGGGATTGCGCTACCACATCTATGAAGAAACTACACTTGACTCTCCAAAGCAGACTATGCCCCCACTTTAAGCCGCATTGATAAAGCCATGCACCATGTCAACTACGATGCTACAAACAAGTTAAGCGCAACTCTCTCAGGTCAAACTCAAAAGTTAACCCCTAATGTCCAAAATTCAAATTTCCCACCAAAACTTCAAATTCAAAATTCTGTCCTTCAACTAAATTTTCCCACCTAAAGAGATAGCCCATACCTTCATCGACATTAGCAATCCAAGCACAAACAAATAAGCAATGGGATGACTGACATGTGGGAGGATCAAATGGTAGAGAAGAAACGCCGAATTAGGGAGTTAGTGATCTGCGTAAGGTTATAGTACTATAAATAAAAGGATACTGCAGTAGAGAACGAGAATTTTGACAATTTCTCTAAATTCCATACTAAAATACTTGTACTCTCTACCGTTAAAAGTTTGTACAAACAACAAGAATATAAGAAAGCTTTGATTCGTGGATGTAAGATTCCTTGAAATCTGAACCATGTAAATCCCTATGACTCTTACTTTTTCTGTAAATTTTTATTTGTTATTTTTAGCACTAGGCTCTTTTATTTTACTTATGTTGGATATAAGTTGAAGTTGACTTTTTAACAAACAGTTAAAGTGCAACTACATAATCGTGTAAGCGTACAACACATAATTACTACCCTTAATGAAAATTTAATACTACTTAAATTGGTTAATTCACAATTACGAAAGTGTATAACACCGTAATTACTTCATAATTAGTTTGGTGTTGTGGGATGAAAAATCTCACTAATTATAATAATCTCCTCAATTGTCAATAAGCCATGAAAATTATAGACTCTAGCACATGGTACAATGCTTAAATCTAAAAAATTCCAAGTACGCTATCAAAATATGATTTGATAATTGTACCAAAAGGGATATGATCCATCGACCATAGGTGCGTCATCAGAAGCAAGACTAATGCAATTGGAATATAATAAGCAACATTAATGAGAATAACCTCATAATTCAGTTATTGAAATCAGCGTAGCATATTTATCAGTCAACATGCTTGAGTTAATTCAGATTCTACTTGCATATGATAACCAAAGTGTCCCGATGTCAGTGGGAGCGATAACTGATTTTATAACCGTTGGATAAGATCTAAAAACTGATATAACAGTAGCATTTGATAAACATCATAATTGAGAAAATATTTTGATACAGAAGTGAAATAGATCGACTATCAGTCAAAATGCAGAGGAAGCATGTGTCTTAAGAAAGAATATTAAAGAGGTACTAAAATATTTCTGAAACCACAATTAAGATGTTGGTATGTCCCAGACGATCTATATAGACACCATATTAAAATGTCTAATATGCAGCATGATCACTTATGCCTAGGCAATAGGATTTAACATATATGATATGTTGTCTACTATATCGTTATTCGTCTACGTAATTGATGTATTGAATAAGTATCAAATCTGAATTAATATCCGTAAAAGATAGCTTGGGTGTTCATGTGTATTTGCAAAATAATAGGGAATTGTTTAAGGAAACAGTGAACTCCTTATGAAGGAGTATGCGGACTCGAACTTCGTAATTGATATACAATATATTATATCAATCCTAAATTCATAGTCAAACTTAATCACATAACTTTGAATTGGAAACATTCGAAATGAGTAATGGTTGCTGGTTCAACCGAAAGTCCAAGTATACTACCTTGAGTAGTGTCGCAATGAATCAATATAAATCTAAATGCAAAAATTTATGACTGAGCAAAGGTTCATTCCATATATTGAGAACCCCATGACATTGTACTCTGAAAACAATGCTACGATGTTGATAGTAAAATAAACTAGATCTCACAAGATATCTAGGTGCATGCTCCAAAAATTCCATGTAATAAACGCAGTTAATCAACATCAAGGATATGTTGGCTAACACAGTAGATAGTAATAAAATATAGCAGTTCCATTCAATATGAGGCTAGCTCGATCAATGCTAAACCGATAATAGGAATGGGCTTACGATTCCATAATTAATACCAAGTTCAAGTGGGAGACTGAAAGAGTTAATGGTATGCCTTAGGGGAATTATGTAACTATTACAAACATCTACTCTGTAGTTAATCTTGTTCGTAGTAAAGGTGTTTATTTTATTTTGTATACTTGTAATATTGTGATATAAATTATTAAGTAATTAATGTAAAGTATATAATAAGAAAATTATTAAATAAAATGCTATATGATTTTAGTTGCAAAGGGTTGCGACCGTGAGTAGTTAATCCCAATATGAAATAACATTTTGTTTTAAACCAGTATACGCAACGCTCTCCAAATGTTGTGCAGTGTGTTACTCATGGCTGCTGGGGGCACCAAGTGTTACGTACTCATAGTTATTGGATAACTAAGGAATGACTCGTTCAAGAGTTTTCTATGGTTAATAACAACTAGGTCAAACATGTAATCTCAGGGTGACGGTGTTACATACTCCCTCAACTTGAGAATACCGTGGAATTTCAATGTAAGTAATCTACTTTGATTATAGTCAAATCATTACATGACAATCCATCGAACGACTATAGTTGGGTCTGAGTTGAAGCATTAGTGTGAAAAACTATTCGATAGAGAATTCATCTCTTTAGTTGTATGAGGTTATTATCATGGCCAACTGTAGTCAACTTAAAGTCGGACTAGAGTAGAACGGTTAATAATAAATGTTATTATTGAACAAATAAATTTGTTTATAGATTAATCGAGTTGAATGTGGATACTATTGGAATTTTGACCAATACCCGACTCCATACATCCTAACATGATATAGTGTTGGCGAAGAGAATGTGTACCGCTTCGGATAATATAAAATATAACTTTACTAAAAAAGGTCTATAAGCAATGAATTCGACCAAACTACTATCGTGTGAACATCAATATTTGAATTGTTTTAAATTAATCGCTAATCGAATTCGCACCTTTGATTCTCACAACCGCATTAGTGAATTCTTCGAAAAACAGGATGAATTAATTTACTTATAAAATATTGAAAATTAATTAATATTTGAGAAATATTGATTATTATTTAACTTATTTAATGTTTGGAGTTGTCTAAAATTATTTGGTTCATATATAAATGTTATGTTTGTGCGCATCAGTATATGATATCGATGTAACTTTAAACGGGTTTAAACGGAAGTTAATTGCTTGAAGGGATTTTTGAAAACTTTATGTCATATGATGGCAATCTAGGGTCGACCACATCAAAAGAGAGAAGGATGGAGTAATTGGAAATTGATTAGGAATTAGAAGATTAAGGTTTTTAATAAAGAATATGAACGGTTTATATTCTCGCCTTAAAACAAATTCTTTTACTTCATTTCATTATTCAATTATCTTTTCCTTCCTTCTCCCTTTCTTCAAGCCATGGCCAAAATTTCTTCTTCTACTTCAAAAATTTTCGACTCTAAGTCAAATCAGAACATTAAATAATATAAAAAGTTAGGTGGTTTATCCTTCTGTTGCAAGTGTTAGGTGCTAATTTACTTAAAGATCTGAGGAGAAATTTCAAATCTAAGCGTTACAAAGGGCATGACTTTTCCGGCTCAAATTTTCTATTCTATTTTAGTTATTCATTGTTGTTTAACCCTGACCAAATTCACATATATGTGTAAATAGATTGCTGCTTATTATATATAATCTATAGTTTTGTGTATTATTATTTAATTGTAAAATCGATTTTGTATTTAACTTATTTATGCATTCAAATTGTTGCTGGATCTAAAATTATTCATTAATATAGATTTGAATTGTTGTAATAAATTACTTTTATCACAATTTAATTTACTTGTGATTACAGATTTAATATGTAATTAATTGAATTATATGTATATATATTCATATGATTTATCTTCATGCTATCCAAAATTGTAAACTTTCAAGTTAAATCCATTGGCTAAATTAATTTTGTATCTCAAATTAGTATATGAAATTTTTATTATTTAGTCAGGTATATGCATTTGAAATTTGAATTCTTTAATAAGAATACATACACGGGTGTATATGTACATTTGTAATTTTTTAAAATTAGTCATGTTATTGACGTTGTATATCAAATATGACAATACTTTATAATAATTTTGTTTTCATGTTGAATGTATGTTTTCAGATATGTAATTTTGAAACATAAAACACATTTGTTTTGATTAAGTATAGAATTCTTTTCATATAGATATTGTACCTATTACTGATTGGTGTTTGTAATAGAGGAAATATAAAAGTTACCTTATTCTATCTTTTTAATTCTTATTTGATTAGATATAGATCTAATGTTAAATCTATTTCCATCTTCACTTTTGCATTTAACATTCTCTTATTTTGGAAAGGTCTAGTTTTATTACCCAGATTTATTCTTATGTGTGTGTTTGTGTGTGTGTGTATGTAGCAACTTATGCCTCTAAACACATCGATATCAAGCCTATGTTGACTTTTGGACTCACATCTTGCCAAGAAATACGAGCTATTGGGTTTTGAAGCATTACATAACATGATTATAAGAATAAAATCTAAGATACCATACGCTTCAAATCTAACAACAGAAGGCAGTAAAATATAAATACATAAAACAATCATCTCAGAAAATATCCCATAAAACATAGTCTCAAAATACACGTAGTTAAAATCTAGAGTTTTAAAAACTAACAACTTATAGTCTAATAAGTGCAAAATATGACAGGTAGTTACATGGAGAGTGATGAAAATTAATATGCGGTGCCAACATCGAGCACACTCCTCCACATACTAGATCTAGGCCAATCACCTACTGCCTTATCCTCCTATAGTAGGGAAAAAGGAAAGGAGTGAATCAAACAAAAGTCTGGTAAATGAGTTACATCATTAATATATGATGATCACTTGCAATTGACTTCATTTATAACAAATATAACCTAGGGTGTCGTACATGTGTTTGTGAATTACTTACTAAGGTTGGTCATCTTAACCTAAGGAATATAGCTCCAAATATACCAACATCCAAACATCTTGTGAAGGTTTATACTTAGGGTCGAACAACTAATCGACCTTAAATCATTGATGGATCGGACTAATAACCTCTGGGACTGTTTCTAACATGAGATCACATACAACATCTGTTGGATGAATTTTCATAACCGAACCGGTACCACCGGATCAACCACCAAACGAAGCCACGCCGATCTACTCGTCTCCCACTACCGGACCAGCTCCACCAACTCCACAGCCGGACCAGCTCCACAACCGGACCAGCTCCACCAACTCCACAGCCGGACCAGCTCCACCAAAACTCCACAACCGGACCAGCTCCACTGCCGAACCAAGACCTCATCTCCACCCATCTACTACCGAACCAAGACGATGCCGAACCAAATTTGCCAGGCCAGATTGTATCAGCCCGGGCCCATCAACAGCTGTATACATCCAAGACCCCTACCCTCAGCCTCACTCTATAAATAGAGGGGCAGGGGTACAACAATGGGGGACAAGTTTGAGAGCTCAAGCACGGAGAGAACTTTCAAACAACTTTCTGTTACCTGTACCAAAGCTTTGTACTTGTAATCAAAACAAGAGCAGAGAAATAACATATAAAGTGGACGTAGGCACATTCTGGCTGAACCACTATAAATCTGCGTGTCTTTTTACAGTTTAGCCCCTGTTTTTCATATATTTGCATAAATCTCCAAAATCACTAAGAACAACATAAGATCTACTAAATCATACAACTTTGAGGTGTTTGTCCATTTTTTGTGCAAACATTTTTGGTGCTTTCACTGAGAAATAGAAGCTCGAAGCTTCAGCTTCATCCGCTTAACAAGTTTTTCTAATAGCATCGTCCGCCACTCGGAAAACATGCCTCCCAAACCAAGAAAAGATGTTAACAAAGGAAAAAACATCGCATCCAGCAGTCTTCCAGATCCAGCTGTCACGAATCAAGTAAATCGTCCTCCTCCAACAGCAGTAACAAATGAAGGACAGGCTAATCCGACCCCTCCTGCCACAGAACAGCCCGCAGCAATTACTAGGGCAGATTTGGATAGAGTTGTGGTTGAAGTAACTAACCGCTTCACGTCCCAGCAGGAAGCCTTGGTGGACCATCTCATGTCACGCTTAAGGGACGTTGAAGAATCCAACCGCAACACTGAATCATGGGGCGAGTCCCAGTCTGGAGGATCTCAGAGACAACAAAGGTCTTCCTTCTTCGAAGGAGCTAACGGTAGAAGTAGCCATGGTAGGAACCGAGATCGAACACAGCCCGAAGTTAGGCCTGAGGAAACGTTTGGTACCGAACCCAACAGGGGAGGTACCGGACGAAGGTCAACTGTAGCTGAGCCCATCATACTGCCTAACCACGGAAACGCCAGTGAACGGGGCCGAGCTAGAGTCCAGCCCGAAGTTGGACCCGAGGAAGTGCTTAGATCAGAACCCAGCAGGGGAAGATCAAGGCAAGGGCCAACTGTAGCTGACCCTAGCATGCTCCCAGAAGATCAAAGGCAGCCACTGGAAAATATGAGGAATGATAGACGATACCATCCCTACAGGTCATCTGGACGGAATCAATCCCACAGAACAGAACCAAACTCATTTCTATCTGCTCCAAATTCTGATGAAAGGATGGCACGCTTATTCAGAGAGTGCGTCCAATGGGAGCAAAGAGATTGAGGGATAGGCGCTAAGGTAACCAGCCCTTTCGCCCGCAACATCGAAATTGCTATCACTCCCCGAGAATGGAAGATGCCAACAATGGAACCTTACAAAGGAACCTCCGACCCCGTTGTACACTTACAGAGGTACACACAACATATGCTCATGAGTGGAGCGACAGAGGGAGTACTGTGCAAATGCTTTCCGCTCTTCTTAGCAGATCTCGCTACCTCCTGGTTCTGTCATCTACCCCAGGGATCCATCAGCTCGTGGGAAATGTTGAAAGAAAAGTTTATCAGTCAGTTCCGCATCCATGTGGAACAACCTGAGGACGCTTATTCCTTATCCAGTGTCAAACAGAAACCTGGAGAGAAACTGTAACAATACCTAACCCGATTCAATGCCGTAGCAGCCGCGGTCCAAGATGCCGATGAGAAGCTTATCCTAATGGCCCTCGGTAGTGGTGTGCATCCGGACACTAAATTTGCTAGAAGGTTGACGAAAGAAAAACCAGCTACTTTACCCGATTTATTCCATGAAGCCGGGAAATATATGAGGCTTGAGGATGCTGCCGTTGAGGGACAGTCAGGACAGCAAAATAAGGCAACTCACAGCAACGCTCCTGCTGTAGCAAGGGACGTTCGAAGAAATGATTCCAGAGACAATGCTGGGGGCAAGAAGGGAGAAAAGCGCCTATATCGGCCTGGACCGAGATTCGACACTTACACTCCTTTGAACGAGACCGTCGAAAATATCTTCCTTGCCACCCAAGGCGAAGTTAGATACAAACGCCCACCATACAAGAAGGAATCAGATAACGCGCAGAAGTCTGGAAAGTTCTGCCGCTTCCACGAATCTCATGGGCATGACACCAATGAATGCCATCATCTCCGGGACTTGATTGAGGAACACATCAGAAGGAAGAAACTGGAACGCTATGTAAAAGGTCAGGACAGGACTCCAGCTCCTGCCAATGAGAATCCAAGGCTACCCTCACCGGAGATCGGCAGAGGAAACCGCAACACTAGCAGCTCTAGTCAAGAGAAGATAGTGGTCCATACCATCTCGGGAGGACCGCACACCGCTGACAGAAGCTGGAAAGAAATGGAAAGATATGGAAAGTCGCTTAGAGACAATAAATACTGTGTCAATTCGGTTATAGAAGAGCGCCACCCGAAGCGGAAAGAAAGTGATGACATCACATTCGGTAAGCGTGACCTAGAAGGAAGGCAGTACCCTCACTGTAACGACCCGTGAATTTCGTTAACTAAGTTTGTCATAATTTCCATAATTTATAGTAAAATGAATGTTAGGAATTAGATGTAGCAATTGAAATTAAAAGTTAACAATATATATATATATATATAATGAAATTCCAATTCAATAAAATAATGTAAATGTTACGATTTGATTTTTAAATAGAATATGAGAAACAAGAGTAAGTATTGAATAACATGTTATTTATTTATGGTATTGAATAAAAATTGGTAAGCCAATTGTAATTAATGGTAATAATGTGATATAACCTAATAAATTAGATTTCAATGCAACACCCATTAATGAATGTAATTGAAATAGGATTTAGGTAAATGTATTCATTTGAATATAAAATTGCAATTGGGTAGGGATTGTTAAGTAACAATGTTAATGCAAGGTAAGTGATGCTAAATTAAAGTCAATAATAATGAATAGTGATTAATTCAAAATTTGTAACATATATTTTAAACTACCTGCTTATTTGTTAATAGAATTAGAATTTGTAATAAGTGATAATAAAATAAATGAAGGTTACACTAATGGGAAATGAAATAACGTTCATTAAATGTTGAGTAATCATAGGGTCATATTTATTAAAAGCGTTACTTTAATAATGTGGATTAATTGAGAAATTAATACTAGAAGCATGTAAAGTAATAACTAAAAGGGAAATACGTTATAAATTGATTTTACCTAAACTTAAGTGTAAGTTAAAGGTTGAATTTGGGACTTATCCATTTAATTTGAAACTTATTAGGATAAAATGGGATTCAATTTATAATGAGGGTTTATTTTAAGAAATCGAAATAAATTCTTTAATGAGAGAATTAAGCTACTTTAAACTGACGGGAATTTGTTTAAAGAATTACAAATTAATAAGTAAATCAAGAGGGAATAATTTATGAATTATAGAATTTGAACCTTTAATAGTGAGTTAATTTATATAGATTATAATAGTTGAATTTATTGCAAACGAATGAACTCAAATATGTAATTATTACTCTAATTTAAAATTTTAGTTGAAACGGGAAATATTTATGTGATAATTTTAAATCCAATGGTACGCCCTTCTATTTGGAATTATGAATGAAATAATTATGGGTAAATTCAATTTAATAGAAATTTTGGGAACTAAAATTTATAATTTTGAATATAATGAAAATTTAAGATAGGGCATTTCAATTCAATTGATAAATTAGTTTCTCTAGATTGACGTTTAAAATGTTGTTTAAATAATTGCAAATGATTGAGAAGTATAAAGGTGATAGATTGTCAATTCTATAATTGAAATATAAAATTTGATTTAATTAATTTAATTTCATTTCATTTAATTAATATAAAATTTGCCTTTTTGGTCACGGACTCGGATTTCGACGAAACCAGTTTCATCGGATCTATAACGGTGAATTATAATAGTGTTTCAAGTTTCGTAGCGATCGGACTTGTCGTTTGATCGTACGGACTTGAAACGCCTTGAAATTTATGCAATTGAAATCAATTTGGAAAATATTGTTTTTAGCATAACTTCTTCATACGATGGAATTTGAACCTGAAACCTTCTCCATTGAGTTTAAAATATTTTAAAACACCTATTTTGATATATGGGTTTACCCAATTTCGTTCCGGGGTCAGAACGGGCTTTTTGGACCACGTTGGCATTAGCGCGTACACCTGTTTTATCCATCTATTTTATTTTCAACCTTCTCTATAAATATTCCCCCTAAACCCTAGCCTCCGCCTATTCTCATTTGTCTACGCGTAAATTTTCATCAGCTCCTTCTCCTCCTCAATGGCGGACAAAATTTCAAATCCAGATCCATTTCAAAATCAAAGTCAAAAATTCAAAGTCCTTAGAAAAATCTCAAATTAACATATGTTGAAGCTCTCGATGAGCGTAATTCAATGGTGTAATTCGTTTTTCAATTCGAAGCATCGTTTGATCAGAAATCGCGGTCAAAATTGAATTGGGCGTTTTTGACTGGTGCGTCTGATCGGAAAATCCCTTCTGGGTTTTGTAGAGGGGCTAGCGCGTTGTTCATGGGCGAAGTTTGGAGGCGATTTGACGGTCGGATTGGCGGCAAAACGCAGTCAAAGGGCCGGTCAAAGGGGAGGTTGAGTGCGTTACTTGTTTCTGCGTTCTGCGTGCTCTGTAAATGGAAGGTGCGTGCGTGAGTGGGAGGGAGAGTTGCAGTGGTGACGTGGCAAGGAAGGTAATGTGTTCTCTTTTATTTTATTTTTAAAATTAAAATTCAACCACAATAATCGCTATATCTTTCACATACGAACTCCGTTTCACGCGCGGTTTCTTTTGTTAGGATCGTATTAAAATTTCGGACTTGATGACGCTGGTTTGGACGAATTCTGAGACGGTCAAATTTTTGGGTTTAAATTGAATTTAAATTCAATTTAAATTCAAAAGGTGAGTGTTTTAACCCACTCACAACTTCTAAGATTTCCTATGTTTGTTAAATTCATGTATGATATGTTTAGAAATTTATTTATAGCTTTTTGGCATATATTTCATCATTATCTCAGTTAATTGCATTCATCGTAATTAATTGTTAATTTATTTATTCATTGCATTTAAATTTGCCAGTTAATTGTTAATTAATTTATTCATTGCATTTAAAACTGTCAATTAATTGTTAATTAATTTATTCATTGTATATAAACTGCCAGTTGAAAGTTATTAATTTTTATTGAATATAAACTATTTGTTGATGCCTGTTATATTTTATATGCTTTATATTGATGTTTTGTTTAAATTGGATGATGATTGTAATGAATGGTTGTTTATTGATATTTGGATGAATGAATGCTATATTTTATATTGTATAAACTGCAAGTTATTATGCATTTTTATTTCATTCGGGATTGCGGTTTGAAATGATATATAACCGTAAACTTTTATTTTTAAATTACGGATTGAAATGATAAATATCCGTATCACTTGACCATAGGATAGAAAATTATATACAGGCACCGTGGTCTATATATAAAATATTTTAAAGTGATTTTTCTATGATTTGGAAAGAAATATACGGTTTAATAAATATTAAATTTTGATATTATATAAATATTATTTTATATATGGTTAAATTCAAAAATTTAAGCTATGTATAACTTGATGATGTTTTATGTTTGATTTACGAATATTTCAAGTTTGAGCTTTATTTAAGTGATATTGAATTTATTAAATAAATATTTCTAAACTAAATAATAGTAAATTGAATTAAGGTATATATAAGATTATCATATTTGGTTGGGAATTTTGGAATATTTAAAGACTTGAAATATATCAAAATTTAAATGTTTTATTGAAATTAAGGTATTACTGTTTTTCAAAGTATTGGTTTCGAAATTGTTATAACTTTGAAAGTAATATGGTTTGAAAAATGAATTTATTTGAAATAGAATTTATTTAAGAATTATCTTTAAATATATTGATTTGAAACCGATTGAAATTTTGAGATTAAGAATATGACTGCATTTTGTGATTTGGGTTTAAGATGGTTTTAAAGAATATTTCAAGTTTTATAATTAAAAGTAAGAATAGTGATTGAAAATTTGGATTTTATTTAAATGATATATTATTGAATTTGGTTTTTAAAGTATATACTATTTTGAAGTAAATGATATGTTTTGAAATAGCAATAATAATTCGGTTTTTTGCTTTGCCAAAAAATAATAATTCGGTTTTAAAGTATATACTATTTTGAAGTAAAGGATATGGTTTGAAATGGCAATAATATTTTGGTTTTTGATGTATATACTATTTTGAAATAAAGAATATGTTTTGAAAGGGCAATGATTGTGTTTTTAAAGGTATATATATTTTTAAAATGATCACGGTGTTATAATAACGATTGGTTGTTAAAGAGACCGGGATCGGATATGGACATACTCTCTGTCGATACCGAAAACCACTTTGACAACTGTGTACGCGGTGGAGTTTCCAGAATGAAGTAGGATGGTGGCGACGATCCTAAGGTATATACGTGGACCCAACTCCCGCGAGTTGGCATAAGGTGGCTAAAACAGGAGCGATTGACGGACCAATGAGGTAGCACCTCTGATCGGACACACTTCTTCGATACCATTCTATTACTTTGTTATTTTGGTGGCCACCCTTCGATTTAGGAGTGTTGTTCGAGGTGGGCGGTAGAGGCTGCTATGCGTCACCACCAGTCCGGATGCGTAATTGGTATATCTACCCTGGCATTGCCTAGTTGTGCCGTGTCACCTACCATATCGAGCTTTACTACGATTATGATTTTAAGATCCGACCGCGTTAAGGTTCTCCATCCCCTTAACGCTATTTTCTATATGATTATACTTTACTGATTAGACACTACTGTATATAGCGAATATTACTACATAGTAGATAGTTTAACGGATCCTTAAGAGATGTGAATCCCGAACATTTCTTAAGTTACTGCACTCACGTTAGACACTGGATAGGAGATGTCAAACCCCGTAAACATCTCTGACGCCGTTTACACTCATATTTATTTCATTGATTTAACTTACATAAGATCTTTTAGTTCTGACTCGAGTGTTTTGTTTTTTTTCAATTCGCTCGGGTCAGCCTGAGCATTTCAGGATTTGAAGGCCCTATTTCTGAAGGACAAAGACGAAGATTTTATTATTACTATTTGTTATATATTCTACTACACCATTGTATTCCGCTGCATAATTATCATTCTCTGGTATGTGTAACTCTGATATATATTGTATAAGTATAATCAAATGTTTTGTAAAACAGCTTCATGAACTGTTATTTGATTATTATATTTTATCGTTCCGCTGCAAGATTCTATTTTGTTTCTTTTATTTCCCCACTTTTTCTTATTTACCCCATAACAATCCACCCTTCTGTATGGTTTAAGTTGGCACGTGTGTCTGCTTAAGCATACAAAAAGGTGGGATGTTACATTTGGTATCAGAGCTTTGGTTTAGCTATAAACCTTAGCCTTGAGGGGTTTGACTCTTTACTAATAGGGTAGTAATACCCTATGGGAGTCGCTGAGTGTATATATATGAGAGAGCGTATTTGTTAGTGTTATAAAAAGGTTTTAATATTGTGTTAATCGGTTCTGTTTTGTATTTATAAATTCTGGTTGGTGCATGGGACGCTATGACATCAATAGGGATTTCTAAACACTTAATAGGACAGACCGACATAATATTTGTTTTAATATAGGTGAATGAAATAACTTTGCCTATTATATTTTCTATATATAAAAATATTTTATAAAGATATATATTTGGTTGCAATAGATTAGGTGTAGGTAATGAAAATATAAATAATAGTTGAAACTAAGTTGAAAATAAAATAAATGAAAACTGGAAATTTAGAGCTTAAGTTCCGGGGTTTTTGAAGATTTCTTTCAATTGATTTTGGAATATAATAATAATATTGTTAGAAGTATTTTCTGATATAAATATTTCAATAGAATTTGAAAGAAATGTTTTAAAAGAAATTCCGCAAAGAAATAAGTTGTACTCCCCTCTTTGTCGCTGGAAAATAATTTCGGTGATGGCGGCCGCATCATCGACGTTCATTTTCTAGTTTCAAAGTGGAAAGGCCACTGTAGTAGTTTTACTACAAGATTATTTTATTTTAAATTGTTTTAAATATAATTGGATATATAAATTATAAGTATATATATTATCTATTATTTTAAAATGATTTTTGAATAAAACCCGGTATTTAATTCTTAAGTTTCCATTAATAAATAGTCATAATTACTGAAGTGAATTGGAATGTAGGTAATTAATAAATTGAAACCTCTAAAGGAAATAAGAGATTTAATGCTAGGATATAAATGGTATTAAATGAAAGTTGAAATTGTGACCTATGAAATAAAGGAAATAATTATTGAACATTAAAATAATTAAAAGAAATGAGAAAACTTGTATAACTTTCAATTTCAGTCTTTAAAAGCATAAATATAACTTACCAAAAGATATAAAAGTTGAAAATGTTAATAAGAAAATGTATAGGAAATTGTACAAGTAAACTTATGTAATGAAATATTCAGTAAATTTCTTTTATTAATAAGAATTAAAGTATAACTGTTATGCCAAGTAACTAAAATTGAACATGAATATTTTTAATAAATGAACAAGTAAAATCAAGTAAATGAATAAATATGCAAAGTAAATTAATTTAAAAATGAATAAATGAAATTAATAAGTATTGATGTTCTAGTTGTTATGGACTTAAATGTTATATATAAATAATAATAAACTTAAATAATAGGTTGAAGTTACCTTAGAATAAAAGATGAATACGGGGAAAATGACTGTAAAACGTAAGTAATAAATTTACCTACCAAGGAATTGGTTGAATGGATAAAAATAAATGATGAATAAAGAGGAAATCAAACAACAATATATGGAATGAAATTAATAATAATGAACTTGATCTATTGTTGAATTTGTTATTTGTTTGGCTTATGGTTGTTTGGGCAAGGATACTTTAATATTGTTTGGATATAGGAATAATCTATTTAGTCTCACCTAAGACTGCTGAGTGAAGGTTACACTTAGTAGTTTATTCTTCATTCTGTACAATTTAAAGTTATGAACCTGAACAACTATTTCTTTTGTTTGATATGAATGAATGATTGATTTTATGGTTGTATGCCTTGTTGCAAGTGTTTAAATTGTAATAGAATATTATACAAGTAGAAATTTGAAATAATGAAAGTATTCAATGAAATTTCTATTAAATGAGAATTTAATGTTATAAGCTTAAGTATAATTGAAATTTTACCAAGTAAATATAATTAAAGGTAAGTATGACAAATAGATGATTATAAACTTAAGTAATTAAAGTGTAAATAGATGAGGTCATACAATTATAAATGAATGTAATATAAATAAGAGAAATTGTAAACTGAAAGGGTTAAAGTAATTTCTAAATAAAAGTTGGAAGAAATACAATGAAAATAAAAAGATAAACCGTTATATGAATAAAAAGAATCAAACAACAAATGTATGAATGGAATGAATAACAATAGACTAAAACTATTGCTGAAATTGTTGTTTGTCGTGGTTGTGGTTGTTGGGTAAGGAACTTTAATTTTGTTGGGATGGACGAAAAATCCATTGTGTTTAATCTAAGACTGTTGAGTAAATGATGCATTTGATGGTTTATTCTTCATTCCGTACAATTTAAAAGTTCTGAAACCGAACAACTATTTGTTTGTTGATTGAATGGTTGTTTGTATTTGTGTGTGTATGCTGTTTGTGAAATTGATGGTTGTTGTATTGATTTGTTGTTAGTGATTGAAACCACTTAAATATTTCACTTTATATAAATTGTTAACCCTTTGGATTTAATAAGTAAAATGCAGGTTATGGAAGCAATTGCTACTGTTTTTGGTCCCATAAATTAAACGTAAATTGCCCGACAAATAGGTACGTTTCGGATTATGATTTATAACGCTATTTATATATATATTCCCGTGTTGGGATATAATATTTTGGATATTATAAGTGATATTTTGTTATATTTAATATTATATTTTCTCCCGAGCCTCTCCGTACAAAAGAGACTCCGCCGAAATTTTTCGAAATTTTTGGGACTTGGAAAATTATGTTGAGATGTTTTTCCAAACTTTATTCATTTAAGTATAAAAAGATATAATGATTAAAATGGGTAAATTTTATTTAAAGTAATAAATTTTGTAAATTAGTGTTTATAAGTTAATATTTTGAATAAGATGTATTGTTTGTCTAATTCTTCCTTCTCCCTTCTTTTTCTTTTTCGGGGACGAAAAGTTTTGAGTGGGGGAGAGTGTAACGACCCGTGAATTTCGTTAACTAAGTTTGTCATAATTTCCATAATTTATAGTAAAATGAATGTTAGGAATTAGATGTAGCAATTGAAATTAAAAGTTAACAATATATATATATATATAAAATGAAATTCCAATTCAATAAAATAATGTAAATGTTACGATTTGATTTTTAAATAGAATATGAGAAACAAGAGTAAGTATTGAATAACATGTTATTTATTTATGGTATTGAATAAAAATTGGTAAGCCAATTGTAATTAATGGTAATAATGTGATATAACCTAATAAATTAGATTTCAATGCAACACCCATTAATGAATGTAATTGAAATAGGATTTAGGTAAATGTATTCATTTGAATATAAAATTGCAATTGGGTAGGGATTGTTAAGTAACAATGTTAATGCAAGGTAAGTGATGCTAAATTAAAGTCAATAATAATGAATAATGATTAATTCAAAATTTGTAACATATATTTTAAACTACCTGCTTATTTGTTAATAGAATTAGAATTTGTAATAAGTGATAATAAAATAAATGAAGGTTACACTAATGGGAAATGAAATAACGTTCATTAAATGTTGAGTAATCATAGGGTCATATTTATTAAAAGCGTTACTTTAATAATGTGGATTAATTGAGAAATTAATACTAGAAGCATGTAAAGTAATAACTAAAAGGGAAATACGTTATAAATTGATTTTACCTAAACTTAAGTGTAAGTTAAAGGTTGAATTTGGGACTTATCCATTTAATTTGAAACTTATTAGGATAAAATGGGATTCAATTTATAATGAGGGTTTATTTTAAGAAATCGAAATAAATTCTTTAATGAGAGAATAAAGCTACTTTAAACTGACGGGAATTTGTTTAAAGAATTACAAATTAATAAGTAAATCAAGAGGGAATAATTTATGAATTATAGAATTTGAACCTTTAATAGTGAGTTAATTTATATAGATTATAATAGTTGAATTTATTGCAAACGAATGAACTCAAATATGTAATTATTACTGTAATTTAAAATTTTAGTTGAAACGGGAAATATTTATGTGATAATTTTAAATCCAATGGTACGCCCTTCTATTTGGAATTATGAATGAAATAATTATGGGTAAATTCAATTTAATAGAAATTTTGGGAACTAAAATTTATAATTTTGAATATAATGAAAATTTAAGATAGGGCATTTCAATTCAATTGATAAATTATTTTCTCTAGATTGACGTTTAAAATGTTGTTTAAATAATTGCAAATGATTGAGAAGTATAAAGGTGATAGATTGTCAATTCTATAATTGAAATATAAAATTTGATTTAATTAATTTAATTTAATTTCATTTAATTAATATAAAATTTGCCTTTTTGGTCACGGACTCGGATTTCGACGAAACCAGTTTCATCGGATCTATAACGGTGAATTATAATAGTGTTTCAAGTTTCGTAGCGATCGGACTTGTCGTTTGATCGTACGGACTTGAAACGCCTTGAAATTTATGCAATTGAAATCAATTGAAATCAATTTGGAAAATATTGTTTTTAGCATAACTTCTTCATACGATGGAATTTGAACCTGAAACCTTCTCCATTGAGTTTAAAATATTTTAAAACACCTATTTTGATATATGGGTTTACCCAATTTCGTTCCGGGGTCAGAACGGGCTTTTTGGACCACGTTGGCGTTAGCGCGTACACCTGTTTTATCCATCTATTTTATTTTCAACCTTCTCTATAAATATTCCCCCTAAACCCTAGCCTCCGCCTATTCTCATTTGTCTACGCGTAAATTTTCATCAGCTCCTTCTCCTCCTCAATGGCGGACAAAATTTCAAATCCAGATCCATTTCAAAATCAAAGTCAAAAATTCAAAGTCCTCAGAAAAATATCAAATTAACATATGTTGAAGCTCTCGATGAGCGTAATTCAATGGTGTAATTCGTTTTTCAATTCGAAGCATCGTTTGATCAGAAATCGCGGTCAAAATTGAATTGGGCGTTTTTGACTGGTGCGTCTGATCGGAAAATCCCTTCTGGGTTTTGTAGAGGGGCTAGCGCGTTGTTCATGGGCGAAGTTTGGAGGCGATTTGACGGTCGGATTGGCGGCAAAACGCAGTCAAAGGGCCGGTCAAAGGGGAGGTTGAGTGCGTTACTTGTTTCTACGTTCTGCGTGCTCTGTAAATGGAAGATGCGTGCGTGAGTGGGAGGGAGAGTTGCAGTGGTGACGTGGCAAGGAAGGTAATGTGTTCTCTTTTATTTTATTTTTAAAATTAAAATTCAACCACAATAATCGCTATATCTTTCACATACGAACTCCGTTTCACGCGCGGTTTCTTTTGTTAGGATCGTATTAAAATTTCGGACTTGATGACGCTGGTTTGGACGAATTCTGAGACGGTCAAATTTTTGGGTTTAAATTGAATTTAAATTCAATTTAAATTCAAAAGGTGAGTGTTTTAACCCACTCACAACTTCTAAGATTTCCTATGTTTGTTAAATTCATGTATGATATGTTTAGAAATTTATTTATAGCTTTTTGGCATATATTTCATCATTATCTCAGTTAATTGCATTCATCGTAATTAATTGTTAATTTATTTATTCATTGCATTTAAATTTGCCAGTTAATTGTTAATTAATTTATTCATTGCATTTAAAACTGTCAATTAATTGTTAATTAATTTATTCATTGTATATAAACTGCCAGTTGAAAGTTATTAATTTTTATTGAATATAAACTATTTGTTGATGCCTGTTATATTTTATATGCTTTATATTGATGTTTTGTTTAAATTGGATGATGATTGTAATGAATGGTTGTTTATTGATATTTGGATGAATGAATGCTATATTTTATATTGTATAAACTGCAAGTTATTATGCATTTTTATTTCATTCGGGATTGCGGTTTGAAATGATATATAACCGTAAACTTTTATTTTTAAATTACGGATTGAAATGATAAATATCCGTATCACTTGACCATAGGATAGAAAATTATATACAGGCACCGTGGTCTATATATAAAATATTTTAAAGTGATTTTTCTATGATTTGGAAAGAAATATACGGTTTAATAAATATTAAATTTTGATATTATATAAATATTATTTTATATATGGTTAAATTCAAAAATTTAAGCTATGTATAACTTGATGATGTTTTATGTTTGATTTACGAATATTTCAAGTTTGAGCTTTATTTAAGTGATATTGAATTTATTAAATAAATATTTCTAAACTAAATAATAGTAAATTGAATTAAGGTATATATAAGATTATCATATTTGGTTGGGAATTTTGGAATATTTAAAGACTTGAAATATATCAAAATTTAAATGTTTTATTGAAATTAAGGTATTACTGTTTTTCAAAGTATTGGTTTCGAAATTGTTATAACTTTGAAAGTAATATGGTTTGAAAAATGAATTTATTTGAAATAGAATTTATTTAAGAATTATCTTTAAATATATTGATTTGAAACCGATTGAAATTTTGAGATTAAGAATATGACTGCATTTTGTGATTTGGGTTTAAGATGGTTTTAAAGAATATTTCAAGTTTTATAATTAAAAGTAAGAATAGTGATTGAAAATTTGGATTTTATTTAAATGATATATTATTGAATTTGGTTTTTAAAGTATATACTATTTTGAAGTAAATGATATGTTTTGAAATAGCAATAATAATTCGGTTTTTTGCTTTGCCAAAAAATAATAATTCGGTTTTAAAGTATATACTATTTTGAAGTAAAGGATATGGTTTGAAATGGCAATAATATTTTGGTTTTTGATGTATATACTATTTTGAAATAAAGAATATGTTTTGAAAGGGCAATGATTGTGTTTTTAAAGGTATATATATTTTTAAAATGATCACGGTGTTATAATAACGATTGGTTGTTAAAGAGACCGGGATCAGATATGGACATACTCTCTGTCGATACCGAAAACCACTTTGACAACTGTGTACGCGGTGGAGTTTCCAGAATGAAGTAGGATGGTGGCGACGATCCTAAGGTATATACGTGGACCCAACTCCCGCGAGTTGGCATAAGGTGGCTAAAACAGGAGCGATTGACGGACCAATGAGGTAGCACCTCTGATCGGACACACTTCTTCGATACCATTCTATTACTTTGTTATTTTGGTGGCCACCCTTCGATTTGGGAGTGTTGTTCGAGGTGGGCGGTAGAGGCTGCTATGCGTCACCACCAGTCCGGATGCGTAATTGGTATATCTACCCTGGCATTGCCTAGTTGTGCCGTGTCACCTACCATATCGAGCTTTACTACGATTATGATTTTAAGATCCGACCGCGTTAAGGTTCTCCATCCCCTTAACGCTATTTTCTATATGATTATACTTTACTGATTAGACACTACTGTATATAGCGAATATTACTACATAGTAGATAGTTTAACGGATCCTTAAGAGATGTGAATCCCGAACATTTCTTAAGTTACTGCACTCACGTTAGACACTGGATAGGAGATGTCAAACCCCGTAAACATCTCTGACGCCGTTTACACTCATATTTATTTCATTGATTTAACTTACATAAGATCTTTTAGTTCTGACTCGAGTGTTTTGTTTTTTTTCAATTCGCTCGGGTCAGCCTGAGCATTTCAGGATTTGAAGGCCCTATTTCTGAAGGACAAAGACGAAGATTTTATTATTACTATTTGTTATATATTCTACTACACCATTGTATTCCGCTGCATAATTATCATTCTCTGGTATGTGTAACTCTGATATATATTGTATAAGTATAATCAAATGTTTTGTAAAACAGCTTCATGAACTGTTATTTGATTTTTATATTTTATCGTTCCGCTGCAAGATTCTATTTTGTTTCTTTTATTTCCCCACTTTTTCTTATTTACCCCATAACAATCCACCCTTCTGTATGGTTTAAGTTGGCACGTGTGTCTGCTTAAGCATACAAAAAGGTGGGATGTTACACTCACATGGATCCCATGGTTATCTCTGCTCGGCTCGGCCCCGCCGAGGTTTACCGAATCCTAGTAGACACTGGAAGCTCAGTAAACATCCTGTTCAAACATGCATTCGACAAAATGAAGCTATCAATGAAGGATGTATCTCCCTGCGATAAACCACTACACGGTTTCACCTGGGATGCAAAGATGCCCCTCGGGCAACTGGACCTCTTTGTTGAGATTGGAAGCCATCCCCGCTCCATCGTACGGAAACAGACGTTTGTGCTAATAGAAAACCATTCGGCCTACAACGCCTTCTTAGGAAGGCCAGCCTTGTCTGACTTCCAAATTGTCCTAGCCCCATGGTGCCTAAAGATGAAATTCCCAACGGACAATGGAGTAGGGGAAGTAGAAGGAGACCAGGACGTGGCTCGAGACTGCTATGTGACTGAACTTCGCAACAACCACAGGAAGGATAAAGGGAAGGGTGTAGAGGTTGCCCTCTGCACAAAAAGTCTAGAAGCATAGCAACTAAAGAAAGCCCCTCCTCTTCGATATACCAGCGACCCTTTCAATGAATTAGACCCTAGGGACAAAGAGGAGGAGGCCACCGCCGAGCCTGTAGAGGCTATGGAGTTTATATCTGTAGACAAGCACGACTCAAGTAGACTATTGAAAATTGGGTCCCAACTAAAAGCCGAATTGAAGGAACAACTCATCGATTTTCTCCGCCACAACTTGGATGTAATCGCATGGTCACACGCTGACATGACCGGAATCTCCCACGACATAGCCTGCCATGTATTAAAAATTGATCCTACCAAGGCGCCTGTAAAACAAAGAAAGAGAAGTATGGGGGCAGAGCGATCAGCAGCCCTCGATGAAGAAGTAAAGAATCTACTCGCCAATGACTTCATACGAGAAGCTATCTACCCGGAATGGATCGCCAACCCGGTGCTGGTAAAGAAGGCTAATGGGAAGTGGAGAACCTGCATTGACTTTTCCAACCTAAACGACGCCTGCCCAAAGGATTGCTTCCCACTTCCCAGAATCGACCAACTTGTAGACAGCACAGCCGGGCACGAGCTCCTATCTTTTATGGATGCATACTCAGGATATAACCAAATTCCTATGCATGCTCCCGACCAAGACCACACTAGTTTCATCACTGACCGGGGTTTATACTGCTATAAGGTAATGCCTTTCGGACTTAAAAATGCAGGAGCCACCTACCAGCGCCTCGTCAACAAGATGTTTGCAGGGCTAATAGGACAGACTATGGAAGTATATGTGGATGACATGCTGGTGAAGTCAAGGAAAGCCAAAGATCACGTAAACCACCTAGGCAAAATGTTTCAAGTACTCCGCCAGTATGGAATGAAGTTGAATCCTCTAAAATGCTCCTTCGGAGTGTCATCAGGGAAGTTCTTAGGATTCATCATTCATGCCAGGGGGATTGAAGCGAACCCTGAGCAAGTCCGAGCGCTAAGGGATATCAAGATACCTTCCACCCGAAAGGAAATGCAAAGCCTAAATGGAAAAGTGGCCTCCCTAAGCCGATTCATCTCCAAGGCAACGGACAAGCGCGTCCCCTTTTTCGAAGCTCTAAAGAAAGACAAAGGAAAGTTCGAATGGACTGACGAATGCTTAACCGCTTTCCTTAACCTAATCGAACACCTCCAGAAACCACCGGTACTCTCGACTCCAAGCGAAGGCGAAGAATTATACCTATACCTTGCTGTGTCATCTCACACCCTAAGCGCTGCCTTGGTAAGGGAAGACAACCGCACGCAACGGCCAGTTTACTTCGTCAGCAAAAGGTTTACTGGGGCAGAAGTCAGATATCCAAAACTTGAGAAGCTAGCATACTGTTTACTAATCACATCACGGAAACTGCGTCACTACTTCCAGTCCCATTCCATCAAAGTTCTGACCGATCAACCACTGAGGCAGGTAATCCATCGTCCCGACACTTCTGGGCGACTACTTAAATGGTGCATTGAACTAAGTCAGTATGATATCACCTATCACCCTCGCACCGCCATCAAGGGACAAGCCATGGCTGATTTCATTGCAGAATTCACTACCAACGAAGATAAGGAGCAATTAGAAATAGTAGAAGATATCAAGTGGAATCTCTTTGTGGATGGTGCATCGAACGAACAAGGCTCGGGGGCAGGTGTGGTAATAATCACTCCCAGGGGAAACAAACTGCACTATGCTATAAGGTTGGAGTTCGCTGCCACCAACAACGATGCAGAATATGAAGCAGTGATAGCCGGACTAGAACTTGCCATAGAAATCGGAGCCAATTCTTTGTGTCTTCACAGCGATTCTCAACTTATCGTTAATCAAATACTAGGAGAATTCCAAGCTCGAGAAGAACGACTCATAGCATATTTAAAGAAGGCCAAGTTACTTCTCAGCCGATTGGACCACTACTTAGTCAAACACATCCCTAGGGAAGAGAACCAAGAGGCCGACGAATTGGCAAAACAAGCAAGTATGAGAGACATCGCCATCTTCAGGGCAGTAACCATCTCAAAGCAAATGGCCCCAAGTTTTGAGCAAGTGAATCTGATAGCTGCAATCGAAGAAGCAACTTGGATGACTCCCATCCGAGACTACCTACAAATCGGCACACTGCCCAACGGACGTAACGAAGTCAAGAAAATCTTAAGGAAAGCTTCCCGCTACACAATTCAAGAAGACATCCTCTATCGGCGCGGATTCTCTAACCCGTTATTAAGGTGTGTCGCTAGGAGGGAAGCCAAGGAAATCTTATCCAATATCCATCAAGGAAGCTGCGGAGACCACACCGGAGGACAAACATTAGCAAAAAAGATACTCCGATATGGATATTTCTGGCCCACCTTAAGCAAGGATGCCTTGGATTTCGTCAAAAAGTGTGACAGGTGTCAGAAGTTCGCTAAGATTCCGCGGCTACCAACGACTGAGATTACTCAAATGACCAGCCCTTGGCCCTTTGCAGTATGGGGAATTGACTTAATCGGCGAACTGCCAATGGGCCGAGGCGGGGCCAAATATGCTATAGTGGCAGTCGACTATTTCACCAAATGGGTGGAAGCAGAACCTCTGAATAAAGTATCTTCAGCAAAAGTTATTAACTTTTTGATCAAAAATGTTCTGTGCAGGTACGGAGTCCCATTCAAAATCATATCAGACAATGGACTTCAATTTGACAGCGAGGAATTCGCCAACTGGTGCCAAGAGCACGGAATTCACAAAAGCTTCTCATCCGTAGCGTATCCCCAGGCAAACGGACAAGTCGAAGCCGTCAACAAAATTCTGAAAACTCTAATCAAAAAGAAACTCGAAAAGTCAAAGGGCGCTTGGGTGGATGAACTCCCTACGGCACTATGGGCCTATCGCACATCTTTCAGAACTTCAACAGGGCATACTCCTTTCTCTTTGGCATACGGATCGGAGGCTATGCTCCCAGTCGAAACCATTGTACCTTCCCACCGTAGGATCCACTATAACCCAGAAGAGAACGAAGAACTCCTTCACATGTCTTTGGATCTAGTGGAGGAGAGAAGAAATGATGCAGTCCTTAAAGCAGCAGCCCACAAACAAAAAGTGGCAGCACAATACAACTCCAAAGTCAAGCATCGTACCTTACAAGAAGGGGACCTTGTCCTCAAGTGAATCTTCCCTCGCCCCGGAGCACGAGATCCAATCTGGGATGGACCATATGTAATTCATAAAGATCTCCACAATGGAGCTTATATTTTGTCAACAGTGGACGGAGAGGTGTTCCAGAGGGAATGGAACATCCAACACCTCCGTCGATACTTTTCTTAACTTGTACTGCCCATATGAAGTGAATTAACAAAGAGAATCAGTGGACGTAGGCCTTTTCGTGCCGAACCACTTTAAAAAACCTTGTCTCTTTTTTAACTTGTTCCTTTATATCTTGGCTGCTTGTTAACTTTATCCTTTTCTGTTGAACAAAATCCTATGCGTATAGTGTTTCCACTCAACGCACTCCACAGCACAACTTCATCTGGACAAAACCTAACAGGTACTATGCGAATCTATGCCCTCGCCAATGAGACACTTCCACCCCAGCATCCCTCTGCTGCGGGTTAACTCATTGCTCGCGACGGCCCTTAAAGCCAACTGTAATGAGCCGATTATAAGCCACCGAGAAGGCCGACTATAGCCGAGGCAGCTCATTACGGCGTTCGGCTCGCCGGCAACTGTGAACCGATTATAAGCCCCAACATAAGGTGTGGCCAGCCAGGGGCAGTTCACAGTTGACGATCGGCACCCACGCTAGCCGGCCATAGTAAATCGAATAATACCCACGATTGCGGGCCATAATGGCCCGGGTAGTTACTGTGCGCGATCTCGGCTCCGATGTGTCTTAAGTGCGGCTGTGGTAAAAAAGAATTAACTCCCCGCGGAGGCGTAAGATGGGTGACAAATGTCTCCAAGACCCACAGCTAGGGAAAGTGACTACAAAACCCGTTTGCCACGAACTTAAGCACATCGAAGGCCTTCCGTGATTGGAAGTTTTATTTTTTCACATATTTCAATTTTACTTAAGAAACTTCCCTCATATCCTCTATAACAATCCCTAAAGTACAGGATACAGAGTAGGAGATACTCGCCAATGGGTGTAGGGACTCACAATTGGATGGCAGGGCATTCAACTGCGTTCCATGCTCGGTCATACGAGATATTCAAAACTGCCATCTACAATTAGAACATGGAAGGCGGTATTTTCTTCTTTTGTGTACAAATACATGACTATAATTTGTTCACACCACACGCTAACATTGCAAGTCATGAAATTATGTTTTAAACAAAAACCTGACATCAAACACAATTTAGTTACAAGAATATAAATAACTATATTTCTCATACGACATGTCAAAATAGCAACAAACATTCAGAAGACGACAAAATCAGCTTAAGTCAAAGAATTACACGTCAAGAATAGAGCTATTTATTACAAGTAGCAAAATATTACAACCTAAAAGTTACTTTACTATTTTAAGACTAACCCTTTCAAATCCACAAAAAGAGTTTTTCCAGGTATAATCAAGGGGCCGGCTGCATTGGAGTTTTATCCTTGTCTTGTTGCCCACCTGTCCAGACAGAGAAAGGATTCATTAGTGAGGAGCAACCAAGTTAATGGGGAAACTAAAAAGGAAGACTTACCAGCACCTGCTTCTTGGCCATCCTGGTCGTCATCCTCTACTTGCACACCTGCCTCCTCAGCAGCAAGCAACCGCATACCCTCCTTCACCGCCACCTTCTCCTCCTTGGCAAACTAGGCAGTGACCACATCCATGCTGAAGGCCACACCACCATCTTTATCCGCATCAGCCTTAGCCTCCTCCAGAGCCCGAAGATAGATCTTAGCCATGACCCTAGGATAATCATCCATCCAAGATAGATTGCCCTGCTTCCAGGTTCGGAAGTACATGTCTTGAAGCATTTCGTCCATCATCCCCTCATTCTCCTCAAACTCTCTCATCCGGGCCTCGGAAGCCGACAACCTTTCAATGGCGGCATCTCTCTCCGATCGGTATCTCGAGCAATCAACCAGAAGGGATTTCCGCATTGCCTCCATCTCCTCCCTCAACTTGGCTTGAGCAAGCTCTACAGCCTCAAGTTTCCCGGATAACTCCTCTATCTGCTCAAGATCCGCTTTCTGAACCTCGTCCACCGTGGCAATAGCCATGTCGATCCGTTCCTTGCAAGTAGCTTCCATTTTCCGCAGTTCGGCCCGGCTGGCCTCTTCCATGGTTTTCTTTAGTCGTCTAGAAGCAGCCTCATGCTGAGAAATCTGAATGGCCTGATCAGCAAGCTGTTTGGCCTGATCCGAAACCACCAATCGTAGTCGGATGTTGGCACTCCCAATCTCCTCTCCAGCCTTAACCAGCCGGGCATGATGCCCCATCAGCTTCCTAGTCTCCTCCGCCACCCGATCAATATTAGCCTTGGCCTCGTCTCCCATGGTAATTATCCGAGTAGTAAGTAAATCGAGATCTAAGGACTTAGCCTCATCGAGCACCCGTACCATGGGATTGCGGGGAGTTCAGAAGCTCCTGAGGGCCGTACCCATCCACTAGTGATCTCGGGGCAGGTCCGTGACGTTCTGGTCCTGACTGAGCAGGGGGCACTGCAGAAGATTCTCCTTCGCCCTGGGATTTCTTTTTATCTGATCGAGTTTCTGCTTTTCGAGACATTTATCTGCAAACACAAAGAAGTGCGTCGTTAGAATAAAAGAAGTAAACAAGCGAGTGTGTGCAGTCTTGAATTTCGCTCATAGTTCAAGTCCACAAGGTCATTCGGCACCCAGAGTACAAGGTCATTCGGCATTCCCAATACTACAAGGTCATTCGGCAGTCCCGATACGACAAGGTCATTCGGTATTCCCAATACTACAAGGTCATTCGGCATTCCCAATACTACAAGGTCATTCGGCGTTCCCAATACTACGAGTTCATTCGGCACTCCCAGTATCAGAACTCATTCCACACTCAAGTACTTATGGTGCAGATTCATTCGGTAATTGAAAACATGAGTACCATTCGGTAACTACCTGATTCGGTAGTCGAGGATGATCCGGCAATAACTTTGATTCGGCAGACAAGAAGTTCAATTTGGCAAACGGTAAGGGATGGTAGTGACACAAGTCCCATACTTATAGGGGGAGGTTGTTTGACCGGACCAGACGATTCGGTTCTCAGGCCGAATGAGTTCGACAAGCTAAAACAAAGCACAACATATGTTAAACATATGCCCTGCTTTGGGGGGGGCAAATGTTGGATGAATTTTCATAACCGAACCGGTACCACCGGATCAACCACCAAACGAAGCCACGCCGATCTACTCGTCTCCCACTACCGGACCAGCTCCACCAACTCCACAGCCGGACCAGCTCCACCAACTCCACAACCGGACCAGCTCCACAACCGGACCAGCTCCACCAAAACTCCACAACCGGACCAGCTCCACTGCCGAACCAAGACCTCATCTCCACCCATCTACTACCGAACCAAGACGATGCCGAACCAAATTTGCCAGGCCAGATTGTATCAGCCCGGGCCCATCAACAGCTGTATACATCCAAGACCCCTACCCCTAGCCTCACTCTATAAATAGAGGGGCAGGGGTACAACAATGGAGGACAAGTTTGAGAGCTCAAGCACGGAGAGAACTTTCAAACAACTTTCTTTTACCTATACCAAAGCTTTGTACTTGTAATCAAAACAAGAGAAGAGAAAAAACATATAAAGTGGACGTAGGCACATTCTGGCTGAACCACTATAAATCTGCGTGTCTTTTTACAGTTTAGTCCCTGCTTTTCATATATTTGCATAAATCTCCAAAATCACTAAGAACAACATAAGATCTACTAAATCATACGACTTTGAGGTGTTTGTCCATTTTCTGTGCAAACAACATCATTCTTGGGATTGAATGTAACGACCTAGAATTTAATCATTTTAAATTTGGATATTTTAATATAATTTCAAATGATTAATTAATGGATTTTATAACTCAAATAAACTCCTTTAAAATGACAACTAATGATGGTGAAATAGTTTTTGTAATTTGTTTACAAAAGTAATTAGTTCAAAGAAAAATAGAAAATGTGATTGAAAATCGTATTTCGAATTTTCGACTTTTCAGTGTCTAAAAGTTTTCGGTAAATGTTGTACACGTTTGAGTTAACATATTCACATTTATAAATAAGTTAGGATTTTGTAATATTTGTACATTTATATATATATATACACACTTAAGTTTATAAATATATGATGTGACTTGTTATGAAAAAGGTTTAAAAGAATTTAAAAATTAAAAGAAAAGTCTCATATCACATCATATCTTTAAAAACACAAATCAGACTAATTTTGAATGAATGTTGGCTCATCAAAATGAAGGGGGAAGCATTCACGTGAGTAAGGGGAGGGGAGGTGGTGCTGAGGTGGCAAGCTAGCATATAGTGGAGGATACCATGAGGCTAGTTTGGTAATTTAGTTTTCACTTTGTATAAAAACAAATTTTCATAATTTTTCCTCATTATTATCACTTCATTCTCATTTCCTAAAACCTCTTCAAGCTTTCATGTTCACTTTAATTGGCTTCCAAAGAAAATACTTAAGTTCAAAACCTAGCCTTTATCACTTTTGAAACATTTAAATCCTTTTTTAAAGCTTCCTTTTCCATTTCAACACTCCTCCTTCATAAAAAATCCAACACACCCCTCATCCCATCAAGGTCGAGTACTAACTTCCCCTAGGCCGAACAATTTTGCTCACTAAAGCCCATAAAGAATTCATTTTTTCAAAGCAAACCAAAGGTCTAGGGCGTGTTCAAGGTTCAGGGAAGGTTTGAGTGGAGTTAGTAAGCTTTGGTGAGTAAAGATCTAACCTTAGCTAAGTTTTCTAAACTTAGAATATATGCTTGACTTGTTGTAAAATATGATGTTTGTTTGGATATAAATTGTGTTGACCTGGATGTATGTGTATGTGTTTTGATAAAACGACATATAGTTTGAATATTGAAGTTAAATAGTCAAGTTAGTTGCAAGTTATAATCTTGCTTGTATAAGTTGTTTATAGCTTGCTTATATGTGATTGTGATGTGATTATGTATGCTGTGAACATGAATACATGAATGTATGCTAAGAAGTTAGCCCCTTTACTTGTTGAAGTGACTTGGAATCCCTTGTGTAAAATTATGATCTTTGGTTTCTAAAAATTTCAAAATGCCTTTTTTTAGTTTAATAACTAGTTTAGTTCCAAAAACATTCCTTTATCTTTTACAAAGTGGTCAAGTTTCCAAAAGTTAAATTTTAAAAAATTAGAAAATAAAAGTTCAAATTTTGAAAATTTCGGCTCGCGTAGCGAAAGTCGCTATAAATGTAGTTCGTGAAAACGAACTCTTTTTAAAATTCTAAATTTTTTTCACTTAAGTACCTTTTTTAAAAGAGTTTTCAAACATATATTAAGTAATAAAAATTAATTATAATTTATTTATTTATTTTATTAATGATTAATTAATTAATTATGTAACGAACCCACCGCTATACCCAGTTTAGCAAAGAACATTACAGGTAACGTCGTTCACTAATCCATTGAATACGACTTGTTAAGGGCGATCAAATGTGAATATATCTTTATACTAATACTAACACATCGTTTATACTTTTTTACTTAATATCTGAACTAAAATTTGACGTGTACAGTGTTAATACAAAGTAATAGACACACCGAATTATCAGAATCAAAACAATATATCATATAAACATCAGTCGCTAATCACAGCGGAATAATAAATATTTATACTTATACAAAACTGGAAGTTTTCTCAAATATAATTCTAAAATTAAGTAATATACAAGTGTTGTAATTCTATAATCTTAATTATACATCTCAAGTTCAAATAAAATTCCTAAGAGATATAACTAAATGTCAAAGGTCCAACTTCTGCTAGCCCAACCATCCAAAGGTCTACTCATACTGTAACCAGAAAAGTTTCAGCTTGACCCTAGCAAAATAACACTCAGGTCAGACTATCTCTAAATATCTAATAGGATAAGAACAGAATATAACATAAGAATAAACAACATATAAGTAAATACAAATGTCCATGAAATAATAAGTCACAGGAATTACTTTAACTTGGAGTTCATCACAAGGCATATGGTTATACATTTAAGTCATGAATACATATTAGTCACTAAACATTAAATTCACAGAACAAAACATAACATCTCTAAGCATGCAAATATCAACGATTAACTCAGAACATGGTTATAAGTTTAAGTCACAAACACGAACTAGTCACTAAACACAGAATAATAGAATTAACTTAACATTCATCGCAAGACACAAGAACATATGTATTTATTTATTTCACGAACACGGATTAATTATAGAATCAAATTTCCATAATCCAAGAGATCTTACTCAGAACGATCGTAATGATCGTACACAGAACCGTACCAAACAAATAAACAATTTGGTGTCACATGAACCGATCCGATACCGAGGATCGTACATAGGACGGAAACACAGAATCACAGAATGGGTAGCAGCCATGACCGAACGTTTCTGGTTTATTTTATGTTATTACATTAGAAAAGAAATCCAGGAGTAACTTCTTGAGGATCTAGCAGCCACTTACCGCACACCAAAAGTGAGTAAACTCTAAAGTGCCAAATACTATCACCTTCAGTAATCACTAGAACTTAACCAATACGTCCCATACCGTATGCTGAAATCCAAGTATTTGCTAAAAGCTAGTAAATATCACTTATTATGGATATCACTGTAAAACCTGAACTACATTCTCTTAAGGATCTAGCAACCACTTGTCGACCACCAGAAGAGAATACATGTTAAGTACTTCCCCAAATACGACCACAAGAATTTAACCACGACATCCCATAATACCTAGTGGAATTCGAGTATTCGATAATGGGTTTGTAAATTCCACTCGAACATTCTATTCAATGAGTTACACCATATTCGGCGAAGCGTTAATCGAAAGCATTTAAACCGATCGATAATACTAAATCGATTATTAGTACTTCCCAAATTATAGAATTAAGGTTCTCAAAACATTTATTCAATTTTTCACTTATCAAAATATTACATTATTTCAAATTGTTCCAAGAGTATTTATTTTACAAAACAAGATTTTCCATGTTCCAAAATCACAATGATTCTTTAAATTCCATAAGGTTACAATGTTTACACATCATATTCAAAAATCCATTTATAGACGTATTCATTTATTTGTGAATCCATAAATCCATTTTTAAAACCAAATTAGTATTCTAATAATTAGTTAGAACCTCGTACACTTATATTTCCAAAATTGAAATTCCAAATCCATAAAATCATTTATAAAAGTAATTAGACTACTTTAGAAAACAAGTTTGATATTTAGAACTTAAATAAACTCTCTTTTCAAAATTATTTATATACAAAACTAAGCAATTATATACATTTGCAAAATAGGTAGATTTAAGTTTCTAAATTTCCAAATCTTTGAATAAAAAATAATTCAAAGTCCATAAATGTAACAACCCGCATATTTGACGATTATATATTTAAATGTTTTATTTAAATATAGCATCGTTAATCAGATTAATGTCCGAAATGTTACTTTTTGTAAACAGTCGAATTGGGACTCGAGACCACTTCCATTGAGTCCAAAATGGCATTTACAACTTTTTGAGTATAAACATCGATATGTTTGTAGTTGAGTAGAAGTTTGATATTTTCAATTAGGGCTTTGGGTTTGGGTTTCAGCCCACTAAGAGAACCCAACTCCTCTACATAACAACTCCCACTCCACCCATCTACTCTTCATTCATTTCATTTCCAATTTCCTAACACTTTCAATCCCTAGAAAGAATGGTGGGAAGAGGAAATTAAAATTCCTAAGCCCTAGTTTCTCTTAGGAATTCAAATTCAAGTTATAAATCAAGGAGAAGCTTAAGTAAGCATACTCTTCATCTTCTCCATCTCAATCTCTCTCCAATTTTAGAAATTTCCTATAACCTAACTTAGGAAATATTTTCTTATGATCTTAGATTGGAGCTTCTAGAGTTGAAGTTGAAGAGTGCTTTCCTTTGCTTTAAAAGCTTCTCATTCGTTGTTTTTGGGTTTAAAGGTGAGTTTTTGAACTCACATCTACGTCTATAACTTTCATTGTTGTTAGGTATGAATTCCTAACATTTATGCATGTTCATTTGCTTTTGATTTGAATTGATTTGGTGAATTTTCCAAATTTTTGTGTTTTGAAGTCAAAATCTTTAAAGATCCTATCTTGGGTATTTGGACGTGTTATTTGGGGTGTATCGAAGAGCCTATAGGACTGGGTTGTCGCTTGGCATAAATCCCTAGCCTTCGTCGCTCGTCCGATCGCTTCCGAATCGTTTTGGCCATCATGGCCTAGCAAACTGTTGCCCAGACCAGGTGACCAGACGTCTGGTTGGTCAAGTCCAAACGTCTGGTTATAGACCTGGAGAAAAAAAATACGGCAGAAAAGAAAAAAAATGGCAGAGACTTGGACCAGACGTCTGGTCCAAACCTACCAGACGTCTGGTTAGTTTTCAGACGTCTGGTTAGGGTTCAGACATCTGGTAGGTTTCTTGAATATTTCCAAAACCCAAATCCAAACGTCTGGATGAACCCCCAGACGTCTGGAACTGTTCATTTTGCCTATTTTGGCTGTTTTTTAGTAGATTTCCAATTTTAATCAATTTTTGTTGATCCGGTTAGTTGTTATCACTTATTATCGACTTTGATGACTTCTTTTTTTGGATTTTTGGGAATATCCATTTGATGGATTTGGTATCGATTTTTTATGGATTTAATTCACATTGTCGTATGTGAATTTTTGGTGATTGATTGTTTTTACAATCATTTTGTGATTTGTCACTTTAAAATACAAAGGTTTCGATACTAGTAGTAAATACTAAAACTCTTTCATTAAAACGATTTCGACACTATTTTAAATATAAAGCTCGCTTTTAAAACCGATTTCCAATCTATTAGTATATACAAACCTTAACCTCATTCGTATGAGAAATCAAATTAAACGGCTTAGCAAAACAAGTGGTATGAAACGCTTGCGTTTACTTCGTCGGTTAATTCTTGGACTTGTTCGATTGAACTCTTATGACAATTTTCGAGTGGAAATCTACAATTTGTTCGTAAATATTTAAGTTAAGCCAGTGGTTATGGGACATGAAGCTAAACTCATTTATTTACTAGCTTAGTGTAATCTACACTTTTCATTGATCAACGATGATCATTTTATGGTTTAGACTAGCGATATGCGATGTCTCTTTGTCCACATGGGGGACAGTACCTCGTTTTGTAGAGCTTTGTCTCATTTTTATAGGCTAGCGACCTACGGGCTTTATAGAGTTCGGTTCATCGGGCGTACCTTTATTGCACTACGTCATTGTTCTGAATTATTTGAGTTTCAGGTTCATCGGGCGTACCGTTATTGCACTACGTCATTGTTCTGGCTCATTTGAGTTTCAAGTTCTTCGGGCGTACCGTTATTGTACTACGCTGTTGCACTGGCTCTATGGTTAGCGACCATGGGATAGCAACCCGTTTGTGATACACGTGTTGGTGAGTTTTCATGCTCCCATTTGTGATAGGCCTCCCCCTTTGTGTTTTCTGGATTTATGGTTGTTGATTTCTAGAATTTGTATTTCACCAATTTTGATGATAAGCATTGATAAGCTCTATCAATATTTGTTTTTTGGTGAATAATTTAAAGAATATGACATTCCTTTTAGTGTTTGAGAATATTTGAGATAATGTATGATTTTTGTTGTTATCTGATGTATACTTGTCAAAGTATGGCATTATTGTTATCATACGTGTTTGTCATATTTCTTATCCTATCTCATTTTATTTGATATTTATAACTAGAATGATCCGTTTATTATTTTCTTCTTAAATAATACTCGGGTCAGACCGAGGTATTTCAGGTGCTTCTACTTGACTTCTTATCAGGGACCATCATCTGATATTTTGGCTAACTACTTTAGATTAGCAGTTTTTGCTTTTATACATTCGAGATAGAGACTCCTTGATGTATATTATTCTTTTGTCTAGCACTTGTACCTATTCTTTTGTGATGTAGTGGATCTCGTATGACTACTACTTTGATGTACACTTCTATGTGTTATATTCATATCTGTTTCTGCCTTTGTGATATGAATATCTGTGACTGATTTGTGTTATGCTTATTTCTATATTTGTTTTCGAAGGCCACATAGCCACTGTGTGGTAGCTTTGAGTTTGTATTTGATATGTCGGATTTCCTCTTGAAATGAAATGCATGTCATACTATCTGACATATCGGTACTCGCACAAAGCAATTACACAGATGGTCGCTCCTCAACAGCCTTATTTTTCGCGCTAGTCGACGGCATTACCCCGTAGTGTCCTTGGCTAGTGTGAGTATAGAGGTGGGGCGTTACAACTTGGTATTAGAGCCAAACTACAGAACAATGTAGAATAATCTAGCAAGGACCATTGTCCTAAGTCTCTCTTAGGAATCGTGCCTTAGGATTTAGTTTGAGTCATAGGACCCGTTTTATCCAATTTTCTTTTATGATGCCTTGTTTTATCAATCAAGTTTGTTTGATATTCATTCTGAAAATAACCTTTTTCCTCTTCGTTCTTTCTTTCTTTCTTAAAGAAGAAGAGATGGTTAGACCTGGAAGTCCTAGCTTTGGTCAATCCAGTGATTCTCCTTTGGATGGTGTATTCATGTCTGCCCAACAACTTTTGGATCTTATAAAGAATCAAAGGTTTATCTGTGCTTTGAATAAGAACCCTGAAAAGGTTTTACCTCTGAAATTAGAAGTGCCTTTCGACCAGCTTGTAGATATCACTCTTCAACTTGAACAGGTCGATAAAGAAATTGATGGTGATATTGGGATTTCCAAGAAGAGGCGTATTAAGTTCAAAAGCCCTAATCCCAATAAGAAATTGAAGCAAGCAACTTTGGTAGCAAAGACTCCAATCCCTGATCGTGGAATATGCTACAATTGTAGTTCTAAGGACCACTATGCAAATAAGTGTACGTAGCCCCTTACTTGTTGCTATTGCAAAAGTTTGGGTCATCTTTTATCTTCATGTTCCAAACTTCAAAGCAAGAAAGAGGGTAAGCTGAATGTTGCGCAGGCTTCTAGTAACACTTCTCTTGGTTAAGGTATTTCTCATTCTATCCTTGATGGCATTATTTTGTTTCGTGATTATCCTATTCGAATTCTTTTGATACGGGTGCATCTCCTTCTTTTATATTAAAAGAACTTGTTGAGACTTTTTCTTTAAATATTATGGGCTTGATGACTTCACTGAGAATTGCGAATTCGGTTGATGGATCTGCAACACTCAGTTTACTTTGTAAAAATGTCGGGATTATTTTATGTAATTGTGCTTTCCGATCCGATTTGCATGTTATGTGCTACATAGGTTTCGGAAATGATTTTAGCAACGGATTGGCTTAATCGATATTAAGTCCACATCCTATGTCCCAAGAGGACTATCAATCTTTGACATTCTCAATCTGTTAAGAAGATTTCTATTGTTCTCAATGATTTTGATTCCAATTCAGTGGCATCATTTTACCTAAACCCACTTGATGAGGAAGATGTTATTTCCCTCACTCAAGTAGTTCGTGAATTTCCCGGTATCTTTGAGCTTGTCTTAGGATTACCACCTAAGCGATCTATTGAGTGGTGCTAAGGTCTTTTCAGCTTGACCTTACCACCGGTTTTTATCAGCTTCGTATTGCAAAGGATAGCATTCCTCTGACATCATTCCGTACTCGTTACGGATCTGATGAATGGCTCGTTATGTCATTCGGTTTGACGAACCCTCCAGCTTATTTCATCCATCTTAAGAATCGAGTATTCTACGAATATCTCGATGAGTTTATCCTTGTATTCATTGATTATGGATGAAAACAACAATTTAAAATTTGCAAATCTTTTTAATAAGATATTTATAAGTATAATTGGATTTTGTTCTTAAAACGAGCAAAGAATATTCGTAAAAATTTTAAGAGACATGTTTATCATATAGAAGATGATTTTGTGTTGTTTTGCCCATGGAGTGCTTTAAGAATTCTGGTCGATGCGCCTGATCAACGTTATCGATAGGAATCTCCTAAACGCTATGATGAGACAGTCAGACACGGTAAATTGACTTGTAAAAAGTAAATTTTTCTAAAACGATGACTACACAAAGTTAATTATAATTTTGGAAGCCTTAGCATTTCGGGAAAGAGGATCAATTAAAAGAACTCCTTTCCGATGCTCCTATTCTTGTGATTCCCGAAGGGAACCAAGACTTTATTGTTTATACCGATGTTAGTCGTGTTGGTTTGGGAGCAGTTCTCATGCAAAGGGAACATGTTATTGCTTATGCTTATAGGCAATTAACGCCTGCCGAGACTAGATATGCCACTTATGATTTAGAGCTCGTGGTTATTGTTTTCACCCTTAGAATTTGGCGTCATTATCTTTTGGGAGAGAAATTTATTCTCTATACCGATCATAAATTTTTGAAGTACTTATTTTCTCAAAAGGAACTTAATTTGCATCAACAACGTTGGCTCGAATTCCTTGCATCTTATGATCTTGATATTCTTTATACTCCCGGAAAGGGAAATCGTGTTGCCAATGCCCTTAGTCGTAAGCAACAAGCGGTTGTTTCTATGATGATATCCGAATGGAATGATCTTGAGACTTTGTCCACTTGTGAGATTCGAGATCGTGAATCCAATTTATGTTCATCTCTTGTTTTGTGTAGCCTTGAGGCTCATCCTTCTCTTTTAGACCGCATTCTTGAAGCTCAAAGGCATGATCCCGAATTGGCCCTTCTTAGCCAAAGTTGTTGATACTGAAGGTTTGAAAGACTTTGATATTGATGCTCGTGGCGGTATTCGAAAATTTGGTAAACTTATTGTGCCAAATATTATTGATCTTCGTAAAGACATTTTAGAAGATTCTCATTGTTCTAAATTTACCATTCATCCCGGTAGTAGTAAAATGTACGTGGACATGAAACGACTTTATTATTAGGATGGAATGAAATTTGATATTGCTAACTTTATTAAGCGTTACGTGACTTGCCAACTCATAAAGGCCGAGCATCAAAGGCCCGGTGGGTTATTGCAACCTTTGGACATTCCCGTTTGGAAGTGGGATCAAGTCTCCATGGACTTTATTGACGGTCTTCCCCGTTCTCGTTTGGGTCATGATAGCCTATGGGTGATAGTAGATAGACTTACAAAATCTGCCCATTTTCTTCCCGTTCGGTCCAATCGGACCATACCTCTTTTGGCTAAACTCTATGTCAAAGAAATTGTTAAATTGCATTGAGTTCCTACTTCGATTGTTAGCGATCGTGATCCATTGTTTACTAGTGGATTTTGGAAGGGTCTTCTAAAAACTTTCGGAACGAAGCTTAATTTTAGCACCGCTTATCATTCTCAGTCCGATGGACAAACAGAGCGTGTGAATAAAACTCTTGAAGATCTTCTTCATGCTTGTGTTCTTGATTTTGGTGGAAGTTGGGAAGATCATATTTCTCTTGTTGAGTTTTCCTATAATAATAGCTTCCAATCTAGTATTGGTATGACACCTTTTGAGGCACTCTATGGAAGGCCGTGTCGATCTCCTTCGTGTTGGCTAGAAGCCGGTGAGAAGCTGGTTTTAGGTCCAGATTTTATTCGTGATTCCACAGAAAAGATTGACCTTATTCGTCATAGGATGAAAGAAGCTCAAAGTAGACCAAAATCCTATGCCGATAACCGACGAAGGAAATCGTGATGACCCGGAATTTTGGGCAATATCAATTTAATAATCTGTATTAATAATTTAATTGATTTGGTAATTTTCCCTTATAATTTTAATTTAAATTGGTAAATTTAATCTTTTAAAGGCTAATAAATATTTAATCTGGCAATATTTAATTTGGTAATATTATATCTTTTCTAACAATTTAAAATTGGTAAGATTTATCTTCCAAAGCTAATAAAATTTTATTCTATTTATAATGTATATATTAGTATAAATATATATTGTAAATAGGAAGACTTTGATTTAAATTTAATAATAAAAGATATGATTTCAAATTATAATATATATGTATGTATATATTGTGATTTGAAGCTTTGTTTTAAATTTAATATTTTTCAAAAAGCTAATTTAAGGTTAATTTTATATTTTCAAAAAATAAGATAATTATTTATTTTTAAAATGTGATAGTTTAAATAAAATTTAATAAAGGTTTTAATTTGTTTTCTTTTAATAAATATTAAACTAAAAATGGTTTATAAATTTATATATAAAGGTTTAAAATAAACTTTCTTTTTAAATATCTCTTGAATTTAAAGGGTTTGTAAAAAAAAATAACATAAGTTAATAAAATTCACATTTCATAAATAATAAAATATAGATACTTAAACTAAATAGTTTGTAAATAAATAAATAAAACATGAATTTATATAAATCCATATTTACATAATTAATATAACATAAATACTTTTGTAGATAAGGTTTTAAACATAATTATGCATAGTTTTAACATTTGTCATTTACCTAATATTGTTTAGAGACATTTGTAAGCATTTTACAATTTAAATTAACAAGTGGAAACACCTTGTTAAAAGAAAATTTAAGTATATAACAATGTTTTAAAGAGGAAAGCTGTTTATTTTTTTTTCTTTAGTTCAAACTTTCCTCGGTCCTTTCTTCCTTTCTTCTTAAAACATATAAACTAAAAACCAAAGGAAAATTGAAAAGCAAAATTTCAAGCTTCTCTGGTTCAGACCAGCTTCAAAATTCAACAAGCAAGCTCAATATGAATTCAACTCAGGGATCCAAGCACTACAGTTTCAAGGATCTGATTCAAACCAAACTAAGCAAGTTTCAAATAATTTCAAAATATAAAGTGCCAGAAAAAAAATCAAATACAAAGTTCCAGGAAATAAAACAATATAGTTCTCTGCTTATATAAAAAGGTGAGTAAACATTTTGTTTTAAAAATAGTTTAAGTTATGAATGGCTTTAATGAATGTGTTGATCTGTTAATTGACATTGATGTTGTATAAAATCTTTCAGTTTTATATAATTGAATTGGTATGTATGTATATGTGTGTAAGTATGTCTGTATATATATATGTATACCCTGTTCTCTGTTATTTCAGTCCATGCTTTGCCTTCAAAAAAATTCAAATATCTAAATCAAATCAATATTAGTCTTTGATATATAAATGAAAGTTGTTTGTTAGGATATGAAGAAAATTTTAAAAATAGTTTCGGGGTTTTAAATTCAACAAATAATTTTAAAAATGGAAAGAACAGCGGAACTCGAATTTATGATAAAAATCAACAATCTTAATTTCTGGTTTGAATTACAGGAATGTATTCGTGATTGAAAATGACGAATTTTAAGATACATTTCATGATTTTTAGTTTGGAAATCAAGGGGTTTTCTCGAGTTGAACGTTCGAACTTATTTGGTTAAATTCCGGTGATCGGCGTGATCGAGTGGGATGATATTTGGGCTGAAGGTGGTCTGAAGCATGGAGATTGATGGAAAAATACTGGTGGATTTTCTTGTTGGCCGAGGTGGTCGGGAATGGGCAAACTAGGGTTTTACGTTGAGTTTTGTTCGTCTGGTTTGTCGAAGCAGTTTCGACATGAGTGGAGTACTGGAGGTGATCGCGTGAGGGAATTTAGAAGCGTGGCGACGAGGCGACGCTTGGGTAAGGTCGGCGAGGGTTCTCGAAGTCGGAGACGTTGGTGGTTGGTGATTTTCCGATTAGGTTGGTTCCAGTTTTTGAACGAGGAGGCTCGTTTTCGATTTTGAGTTGTATCTTCGAATCTGGGTTTGGATTCGTGATCGCGTGAGTTCGTGGAGTTGTGGAGGAGCATCGCGATGATCGACGATGGCCGGAGTTGTCGGTGCACGTGCACGTTCGTGTACCAGAAGTGATCGACGTTTTGGGGAAGACGAGTTTGACTCGGTGAAGTGTTCGTGCGAATGGAAGTTAGACTCGAAGCAGACGAGTGTGGTGGAAGACTCGGGGTAGGCTCGTTTTTTTGTGGGGTTTTACTCGGGTTGTTTGGTTCAAGAATTCTGGGTTTTTTTAAAACTGAGAGCTTGGATTTTACAAATGTTTTCAAGTTCAAAAGCAAAGTAAACAAGTTTTAAGTTATGAAAATAATCTTGTTTTCAAAGATGAATGTTTAACAAGTTTTAAAATATAATTAAGTAAATAAGTTTTAAAGAATATGATAATCAAGTTTTCAAAGATGAATATTTGGTTAATTTAATTAAAACATGTTTAAAAAGGATTTGCAAAGATTTTAAGTGTATTAAAAATTTAGGGTTTAAATTGTTTTGTTTAAAAGTAAAATTTTATTCAAATATATAATTATTTCTAAATGTTTAAATGAAATTTAATGATAGAAATTAATATGTAATTTAAATGAAAAGTCTATCTTTAAAGATTGAATTTAATTAAGAAAAATTAATTAATTAATTAAATTAAAGCTTAATTACTATTTGTAATTAAGGATAATTACTTAATGAAGTAGATCAGTGGATGGTTAATGGATTAATTAGGAAGTAAGTGATTTGTTAATTGGATAATTAATTAATGTAATTAATTTTAGGTTAATTAATAAGGCTAATTAATAAAAGATAATCACTTATGATTAATTAAGTATAATTACTTAGTAAAGTAATTAATGGATAATTATTGAATGTAATTAAGAAAAGAGAAAATTATTTATGGGAGTAATTAAATGAAGTGATTAAGGGTTAATCACTTGATGTTATTAATTAAAGGATTAATTAATATAATTGATTTGGAGTTAATTAATTGAAGAGTAATTAATTAATTAAAGGATTAAGGTTAATTAATAATGTGATTAATTCCTTGTTAAGGTAATTAATTAAAAGAGAGTAATTAATTAAGGAAGTAATTAAGGATCATTAATTAATAAATGATGTAATTAAGGGTTGATTAATTAAGATTAATTAATCAATAATAAGTGATTAAAGGGTAATAAATTAATATAATTAATTAAGGAGTTAATTAATTAAGGTAAGTAATTACAAGATGTTTAATTATTGTTTATGATTAATTAAGGTTAATTAATGAATGTAGTTAATTAAAGATTAATTATTTAATTAACTAGAAGGTAATTAATTAATGAAGTAATTAGAGGATTATTAATTAATATAATTAATAAAATTAATCAAGGTTGATTAATAAAAGTGATTAATTAAAGTATGATTAATTAATTATAATTAATTGAGGATTAATGCAAACAATTATAGTTAATTAATTAATGGAAGCAAATGAAGGATCATTAATTATTGTAATTTAATGAAGGTAATTAAAGGTTAATTACTGTAAATGTTTAAGGATAATTAATTTGTGAAATTAATTAAAGGCTAATTACTTGAATGTAATTAAAGGATAATTAATCAAGGAAGATTAATTAAGGAAGATCATTAAGAGATGATTAATTAATTAATTTGTAATTAATTAATGATAGTAAGCAGGATTAAGGTAATCCAAGTAATTAAAGGATAGTAATTAATTTAATTAAAGGATAATTAAATTGTTTAAGAGTTAATCAAACCTGCTTATGGATGATTGATTGATATTGGATGGTTGATATTGGATGATTTGGATATAATATCTCTGATATGTGCTATGTGCTGCTTTGTGAGATGATTGGTTGATATGAATTATCTATATGTGATATTGTGAATCATCTATCTGTTTATGTTAATCTGAATATAAGTTTAAATGTTTAAACCTTAAACAACTTGGCCTTTAAGATACGTTTTGGATTTCGATGAGACCGGGATCGGGTTTCCAGATTTGGATATCCGAATACCACATCGATCCAAATTAACGATAGGTCGTGAATCTAAAATGAAGTGAAGACTCGAGGTGTAAGAACTATGTACCGTTATAACTCTGAGGGTCATTCCAAAATGAGTTTACGGAGATAGTACTTTCAGATTCGAGAATGAAGATTCAGAGTGCAAGGGTTATTGTCGTTAACTCTGAGGGTGATTCCAAAATGAGTGTAACGAGATAGTGCCTTCGGTTTCGTTCAAACCCGGAACGAACTTGTATGGATTGAATGCTTTCAGAACATCGTCAGGAGGGCGATGAGCATTCTAAGATAGATGTGTTCTATAAAGGCAATCGTAGCCTCAAGCCTCATCAACGGGGAATGGCTAAAACAGGGGAGGTGCGGCAAGGCTTCGTGGGTAGCGCCCGCTTGAGAGCAAGATATATCCCTGTCTGGAAGTTCCTTTTTATTCGGCTTAGTGTGTGGTTGGTCGCGCCAACTACGGGGTTGTCTTGTTCGGAATTATCCAGTAAGGGATGGTTCCGGCTTTGTGTTGTAGGGGATTGGGAGTGATCCTCGGTACGGTGATCTAGGCCCCGTACTGTGACGGGCGGTACCCCAGTAGCCCTGCCATTGTATGGAATCCAAACTCTAATAAGTGATAACGGACTTGATTGTATACCTATGTATGCTGGAATTTAATGAATGTAACAATTTCGGCTATGTAAATATTTATTTGAGAATCCTAGACCCTATTATAATATAACTGGATTTCCTATCAATGTTTTGGTTATCGTAAGATAAAAACTTTTCCGTGTTTATGTGCGGGAAGTCTTACGACATACCTTTTCTTTCAAAGGTTTTTCAAAGTTAAGTAATTTTAACCCGTTTACTCACACCAGACCCATGTCTGACCCAAGTGTTTATTTTCTATTTTATTAAACTCTTGGGTACTCAATTTTGTATTGAGTAGTCGAGTGATTCAGGTTAGCTTTGACGAATTCTAGAGGAGATTTGGAGCAGGTGGCTTCAGCGTGTAGATATATAGTGATTCCGCTGTGTTTGTGTTGAGTCTGTATCTCTGTGATGTTTGAGATGTATGATAGACATGTGTTTATAAATGTCTAATATGTGATGTATAAGTTGTGTAACTCTGATGTATATGATACTATGTAATATCTTATGTGATATATTATATTTCATTCGTTCCGCTGTGAGATTCTCATATGTTGTTGTTCTTTCTTTTCTATCTTTTCTTCTTCTATCCCTTTCTTTCTTAAATCATGATGCGTCTTTCTGGGCTAAGAAAGTCGGGTCGTGACAGAAATTAGAATTTTCTATGGGAGATTTGGTGTTCATTCGTGTTTCACTTATGAAGGGTGTTGTGCGTTTCAGTTGTTCAAGGAAATTAGCACCTCGATATATTGGTCCATTTCCCATCACCAAACGTATTGATTCCATGGCTTATCGCCTTTTGTTACCGACCCAGTTTTCTGATATTCATGACATATTCAACGTCTCTCAACTACGGAAATGCCTTAGGGATTCTGATTCTATTCTTGAGCCCAGTGTAATTGAAGAAATTGAAGTTTCACCGAATTTGACTTATGAGCAATATCCTATTCGTATCATTGCTACGGAGGTTAAACGCCTTCGAAATAAAGATGTTCCTCTTGTGAAAGTTCAATGGTCCTCAAATCCTAAGGATTGCTCTTGGGAATCCAGAGAATTCATCGAGTGAACACATCTGGACTTACTCTCTCGTGCTCTTTAAGGTGAACTTCTCATTTCAAAATTTCTTCTTTTGTGTTGTTATGCCTTAGTATGGTTGTTACTTTTTATTTTCCTTTTAATTATTGCAAGGATGCAATTTCTTTAAGGAGGGGAGTCTGTAACAACCCACATATTTCACGATTATATATTTAAATGTTTTATTTAAATATAGCATCGTTAATCGGATTAAAGTCCGAAATGTTACTTTTTGTAAATAGTCAAATTGGGACTCGAGACCACTTCCATTGAGTCCAAAAGGGCGTTTACAACTTTTTTGAGTATAAACATCGATATGTTTGGAGTTGAGTAGAATTTTGATATTTTCAATTGGGGCTTTGGGTTTGAGTTTCAGCCCACTAAGAGAATCCAACTCCTCTACATAACAACTCCCACTCCACCCCTCTACTCTTCATTCATTTCATTTCAAATTTCCTAACACTTTCAAGCCTTAGAAAGAATGGTGGGAAGAGGAAATTAAAATTCCTAAGCCCTAGTTTCTCTTAGGAATTCAAATTCAAGTTATAAATCAAGGAGAAGCTTAGGAAAGCATCCTTTTCATCTTCTCCATCTCAATCTCTCTCCAATTTCAGAAATTTCCTATAACCTAACTTAGGAAATATTTGCTTATGATCTAAGATTGGAGCTTCTAGAGTTGAAGTTGAAGAGTGATTTCCTTTTCTTTAAAAGCTTCTCATTCGTCGTTTTTGGGTTTAAAGGTGAGTTTTTGAACTCACATCTACGTCTATAACTTTCATTGTTGTTAGGTATGAATTCCTAACATTTATGCATGTTCATTTGCTTTTGATTTGAATTGATTTGGTGAATTTTCCAATTTTTTGTGTTTTGAAGTCAAAATCTTTAAAGATCCTATCTTGGATATTTGGACGTGTTATTTGGGGTGTATCGAAGAGCCTATAGGACTAGGTTGTCGCTTGGCATAAATCCCTAGCCTCCGTCGCTCATCTGATCGCTTCCGAATCGTTTTGGCCATCATGGCCTAGGCAAACTGTTGCCCAGACCAGGTGACCAAACGTCTGGTTGGTCAAGTCCAAACGTCTGGTTATAGACCTAGAGAAAAAAAATACGGCAGAAAAGAAAAAAAATGGCAGAGACTTGGACCAGATGTCTAGTCCAAACCTACCAGACGTCTGGTTAGTTTTCAAACGTCTGGTTAGGGTTCAAACGTCTGGTAGGTTTCTGGAATATTTCAAAAACCCAAATCCAGACGTCTGGATGAACCCCCAGACGTCTGGAACTGTTCATTTTGCCTATTTTGGCTATTTTTTAGTAGATTTCCAATTTTAATCAATTTTTGTTGATCCGGTTAGTTGTTATCACTTATTATCGACTTTGATGACTTATTTCTTTGGATTTTTGGGAATATCCATTTGATGGATTTGGTATCGATTTTTTATGGATTGAATTCAATTGTCGTATGTGAATTTTTGGTGATTGATTGTTTTTACAATCATTTTGTGATTTGTCACTTTAAAATACAAAGGTTTCGATACTAGTAGTAAATACTAAAACTCTTTCATTAAAACGATTTCGACACTATTTTAAATATAAAGCTCGCTTTTAAAACCGATTTCCAATCTATTAGTATATACAAACCTTTACCTCATTCGTATGAGAAATCTAATTAAACGGCTTAGCAAAACAAGTGGTATGAAACGCTTGCGTTTACTTCGTCGGTTAATTCTTGGACTTGTTCGATTGAACTCTTGTGACAATTTTCGAGTGGAAATTTACAATTTTTTCGTAAATATTTAAGTTAAGCCAGTGGTTATGGTTCATGAAGCTAAACTCATTTATTTACTAGCTTAGTGTAATCTACACTTTTCATTGATCAATGGTGACCATTTTATGGTTTAGACTAGCGATATGCGATGTCTCTTTGTCCACGTGGGGGACAATACCTCGTTTTGTAGAGCTTTGTCTCATTTTTATAGGCTAGCGACCTACGGGCTTTATAGAGTTCGGTTCATCCAATGTACCGTTATTGCACTACGTCGTTGTTCCAAATTATTTGAGTTTCAGGTTCATCGGGCGTACCGTTATTGCACTACGTCGATGTTCCAGCTCATTTGAGTTTTAGGTTCTTCGGGTATACCGTTATTGTACTACGCTATTGCACCGGCTCTATGGTTAGCGACCATCGGATAGCAACCCGTTTGTGATACACGTGTTGGTGAGTTTTCATGCTCCCGTTTGTGATAGGCCTCCCCCTTTGTGTTTTCTGGATTTTTGGTTGTTGATTTCTAGGATTTGTATTTCACCAATTTTGATGATATGCATTGATAAGCTCTATCAATATTTGTGTTTTGGTGAATAATTTAAAGAATATGACATTCTTTTTAGTTTTTGAGAATATTTGAGATAATGTATGATTTTTGTTGTTATATGATGTTTACATGTCATAGTATGGCATTATTCTAATCATACGTTTTTGTCATATCTCTTATCCTATCTCATTTTATCTGATATTTATAGCTAGACTGATCCGTTTATTATTTTCTGCTTAAATAATACTCGGGTCAGACCCAGGTATTTCATGTGCTTCTACATGACTTCTTATCAAGGACCATCATCTGATATTTTGGCTAACTACTTTAGATTAGTAGTTTTTGCTTTTATACATTCGAGATAGAGACTCCTTGATGTATACTTATTCTTTTGTCTAGCACTTGTACCTATTCTTTTGTGATGTAGTGGATCTCATATGACCACTACTTTGATCTACACTTCTATGTGTTATATTCATATCTGTTTCCGCCTTTGTGATATGAATATCTGTGACTGATTTTATAACGACCCGTAAATTTCCACGGTTTTAATAACGTAATTAGTTAAAATTTCGTGAAATTTTAAACGATAAAATTTTGAAATAAAAATTTAATATTTGGAATACGTGTAGTTAAACATAGCGACTGGTAAATTTTCGTTTGAAAATATGAAAGTTTATTTCGCGCGTAAATTCACTTCAATTTAACCAGTTAAAAACGATGAAAATAAAATATTTCCGAAACCTAAATATTTTACATAGAAAAATTCTAAACCATCTTCTGAGCAAGATGTCAGTTTGTCGTTTTTCCAAATTCGGACATCTTTGGCTCCGTCGATCTTATTTTTCAGTGATTTTCTCGCATTTTCCGCTATTAGAAAATTCGAATTTTTATAATTAAATCGTATCGCTGATATTTGTGTACCGTTCTGTTCATCTCGTCGTGCTGATCTCTATGGTATACTCACTTCTGTGTTTCGGTGTCCGGTGCACAACGGAATCCGTGAAACGGTCAACCGTATCAGTTCTGAAATTTGGGCTTTTAAACTTCTCGTGACCACTCATTTACTCACCGGTTGGAAAACCAATAGTCATCATATACTCTTTTATATAATTTCTTGGAAATCAACCCAGACCTTTTATTTTCCTATTGTTTTAAATATGTATGCTAGTTTGGCCTCTGTCTCTTCGTTTGTGCCATTTCATACTTTGAAAAAATTATAGTATATCACATAAAGCTGCATTCTTTTTGCCTGGAACCTGCACCTTGCATTCCATACTGGACCTCTTTCCCCTCCCACTTCTCCTTTCCTAAACTCTTCCAGCTCGTCCCCACAATAGCATGGCCGCATCTCTCTTTCTCCTCCCCTATCCCTCTCACGACAGCCCCTCCAAGCATCCGCCTCCACCACCACTGTTCCACCATTGCTCCGCCCACCATCCAAGCTAACAGCCTGTAATAACCCGCCACTCATTCCACAGAATGACGAATCATCAATAAGAAAGAAAGGGGTGAGAAAAGAGAAAAGAAGAGAAGAAAGAAAGAAACAACAACAACGATCTCACAGCGGAACGAATAAATTATATTATTAACATAAACTATTACATAGTATACAACAATTTACAGAGTTACACAGCATATACATCACTTACTAGACAGTTATAAACATCTGTCTAGACATTACAACTCAAATACAAGACAAGACACTATCACAGATATCAACACAGCGGAATAATATATCTACGAACGCCGAAGCCTCCTGCTCCATTGCTCCTCCAGAATATTCGTCAAAGCTAAACCTGAATCCCTTGGCTACTCGTAAAAATTTGAGTACCCAAGAGTTTATAAAACAGAAATAAACACTTGGGTCAGACATGGGTCTGGTGTGAGTAACAGGTTAAACTTGCTTAACTTCAAAACCTTTAGAAAGAAAAGGTATCACGTAAGACTCCCCATAAATAAACATGGGTAAGTTTTTACCTTACGCTAACCAAAACATTTGATAGGAAATCTGATTTTATTATAATAGGGTCTAGGGTTTTCAAGTAAAATATAGAAATAGCTGAAATGCTTACATCTCACATTCCAACATAGTTGGGCACAACTAATACGTACGGCACTTATTGGAGTTTGGATTCCATACAATGGCAGGGCTACTAGGGTACCGCCCGTCACAGTACGTGGCCTAGATCACCGTACCGAGGAGTACGCCCGCTCCCCTGCAACACAAAGCCGGAACCATCCCTTACTGGATAATCCCGAACAAGATAATCCCGTGGTTGGCGCGACCAACCACACACTAAGCCGAATAAAAGAAAAGGGACCTCTAGACAGGGATCTATCTTGCTCTCAGTGGGTGCTACCCACGAAGCCTTGCTGCACCTCCCCTGTTTTAGCCATTCCCGGTTGATGAGGCTTGAGGTTACGATTACCTTTAATCAGAACATATCACTTAGAATGCTCATCGTCCGCCTGACGATGTGCTGAAAGCATTCAATCCATACAAGTTCGTTCCGGGTTCGAACGAAACCGAAGGCATTATCTCGTTACACTCGTTTTGGAATCACCCTCAGAGTTAACGACAATAACCCTTGCACTCTGAATCTTCATCTTCACTTGAGATTCACGACCTATCGTTAATTTGGATCGATGTGGTATTCGGGTCTCCAGACCTGGTATCCCGGTATACGGAAACCCGATCCCGGTCTCATCGAAATCCAAAACGTATCTTTTAAGGGCCAAGTTGTTTTAAGGTTAAAACAATTCAATTCTTATCTATATACACAAAGATAGATAATTCAATAGATAATCTACATTATCATCCCAAACAGATAATTCACATTATCATTATAATTCAACCAAACATCCATATCATATATCAATCATATCTCATCAGAGATATCAAACAATGAAATACATTCAATCTCATTCATCCATCCTTAAGCAATGATTTATATCATCTAATTAATTTAAAGTGAATTAAACTAATTACTTCATTCTATAAATCCTGCTTACTTAATTATTAATTTAAACCAATTAATTAATCATTACTCTAAGTATCCATCTTAATTAATCATTCCTGATTAATAATCCTTTAATTACTTTAAGTAATTAATACTTAATTAATTCACAATTTAATTATCTTAAACCATTCAGTAATTAATCTTAATTACTTCATAAATTAATTAACTATATTTAATTACATTAATCCTTAATTAATTACAATTAATTAATTACTTTAATCACTTATTATTTATTAATTAATCTTAATTAATCAATTCTTAATTACATCATTAATTATATTAATTAATGATCCTTAATTATTCTTAATTAATTATCTTATTTAAATTAATAATTAATTAGTCACATTTATTAATCACCTTTGATTAATCTCATTTAGTAATTAACTACTCTTAATTACTACACTTCATAAATTAATTACTCCTTAATTAATTATCCTTTAATTAATCCCTTGATTAATTATTCAAAAGTAATTAAACTTCAAATTACTTTTTAAATTATCTTTAGTTAATTACATCCACTAATTAACTTTAATTACTTTCCTAAGTAATTACACTTCACTAATTACATTTAAGTAATTACTTATCAATCAAGTGATTATCTTAATTTAATTAATAAATTAAACTTATCAAATTTATCTAATTAATTACCTTAAGTAATTAATTACTTTAATTACTTTCATTAAGTAATTATACTTAACCAATTCACAAATGATTATCATTAGTTAATTAATCTAATTGATTATCAAAATTAATCCTAAATTAATTAACCTTAATTAATTAACTTATAATCCTAATTATTTAATTAATTAACACTTAAACCATTCATTAATTAAATTATTAAATTATTCTTTAATTACCTTATTAATTTAATGAATCCTAAATCATTAACCCTAAATTACTTTCTAAATTAAAGCATTAACCTTTATAATTACTTTAATTATTATTAACAAAAGACTTTAAAATATTTTACTTTAAAATCTTTCTTTTGATTCAATTTAAATTAAAGATTTAAAATAAATTACAATTTAACTTTAATCAATTTTAAATCAAATTTACAAAATCTTTTTAAATCAAATGTTAAGAACACTTAACATTAAAAGATTTTAAACCAATTTATTTGAATTCAAAATCCTTTTTAAAATATACTTTTAACAATTTAAATTTGTTAAAACATTATAAATTTTATCAACCTATTTATTTCAAACAAGGATACAATTTCAAATTTGAATCCATACTTCCAAATTTGCTTTAAAACTTTGTTTAAAATTTCAGTTTCCAAAGTTTTAAACCAAATTTAAAATTTAAAAACAAACAGGCTTAAGACCTGTACCAACTCAAATTACCCGAACCCACCACTAAATGCTTCGAGTAAAAACTGGAAACCCCCGAGTTCCCCTTCGAGTTTCCCTTCCCCTGTTATTTTAAACTTTATTATGTTAAACTTTGAAACTGCTATAAAACACACACGAGTCTCCTCTGAAATGAACCCGAGCCATTTCTACATTTTCTCGAACCCAACTTCGAGTCTCACGTGCATCAAAACGAGATCGACCCGAGCAATACTGTCTTCTTCCCAAACCAAACTACCAACGCCTGATACAAACGTGCACGTGCACAGGAGAAAATTTCGACGCCGACCATCGATGCCAATGCCGGCATATTGACCACGACCACCCCTCACGATTCCGATCACCAGAACCACGAACAAACTCAACCATCGAATTCGAGCAAATCGATCATCACCTGGAACAGAACTACGATCACAAATTCATCTCGCCTCGTCGATCCAGACCACCTGAAGCCTCACCATCACGATCAGTTCTTCATCAACGATCCATGCTTCGTTTCCATCTACCCCGGCCTTGACCGATTTACCATTGACTACGAAAAATGACTCGAGAATAACTACGACACAAACTGATCTTAAACCCTAAATTACTCTCGTTCATCCTCCACAATGATTTATAAAATCATCGAGCATTTTTGTGATGATCCCCAACCACTTAGCAAGCTATTACTCCAATCACGAAACCTAAAAACCCACCGATCACCAAAATTTCGACAAAACCCATTTCACGTTCATCTTACTAATTCTCTAGATTTACCCAATTAAAAATCGTGATTTTTCTTTCAAAAATCATTATTTTGTATAAGGAATCAGTTTATAAACCTGAATTGATAAATAAAGATACTTGAATTTTCACTTGTTTAAACATGCACTGTTATTTTCTAGTTTCTAGAGACATTCATATATATTTTAACTTAATTAAATTTTTAAACTTTAATTTAGACTGAAACAAACAACTTTTGTTTGAATCTGAAATCCTAATAAAGATTTGTTCAAGAGATTTATGAATTCTTGTTTAAATCAGGAGCCTGGAAACAGAATACAACACATGCACATACCAACATACATTCACATCTACATACAGGAAAATGCACTGGTATACATTCACATAACATACTCATTTTAGATATTACTCAAGCAACCAGTTTCATATAATTTAGATTTTTAAACAAATGTTACTCACCTTTTTTTTTTTAGAACAGAGCCTCCCCTGTTGAAACAGTATTTGAAAAAGCCTTTGAAACTTTAAAATCTGAATGTTTGATTTGCTTAGAAAACTTGAATTGCTAGCTTTAGCTTGAAGAGATTGCAGTTGCATGCAGACTGGAGTTTGATTCCAGATTTACTTGCTTTCAGATTCCAGATTTGAAGAAAATGTGTAGGCTTTTGTTGTTCTCAGATTTTCAAGTGCAGGCTAAAACTTTGATTTTTGAATATGATTTATAGGGTATTTGAGAAGGATGATTACGGTTTGAGGAGTTGATTACATATTTGTTTTGAGAAATTGTTTTGGTCTATACTTCAGGCTTTTGCTTTGATTCCAGATTGAAGAAATAGCTAACAGGTTTGTTTTGAGAAAAGCTGAAGACTTGATTTTGAAATGAGATACAGGGTATTGAAGAATTTGTTACAGGCTCTTGTCTTTCTTAATGTTTGAAAATGTGAAGATAAAAAGGGAATTGAAGATAAAGAAAAATGTTTATATAGGCTGAAAATAATTTCTTAAAAATAAAAGAAAATGGAAATTTAAAAGATGGACACTTGTCTTTCTCATGCCTTAATCTTATAACACATATTATAATAAAGCCTTAGGAGCTAACACATGTCACCATGGTTACTTAATAAATTAACACTTGTCTTTTTAATTAATTTTATTTATTGTAAATGTAATTAAAAACTCTTTCTTTATTTTATAAATACTTATCTATTTATAAATTACTTTAAAGAAATAAAACCAATTATATATATATAAATAAGAGCTTATACATATAATTTAAAATCCAAAACTATTTAAAATATCACCTCCTTTGAATTTAAATTCAAATTCAAATTATATTTTAAAAATCCAAATTAAAGTCAATTTAAAAGAACACATTCAATTTGAAATAACAATCCTATTTTATTAAAGTCTATTTATATCTATATATAAAACAATATACTATTAATATTGTATTTTAAACTTATCTATATATATATACTCTTAAATCTTATTTATTAAGCAATATTCAAAAATAAAATAAATCTTATTATTAATCTTATTTAAAACCATATAATTATTTTGTTTAAATAGCTTTGTAAAGCTAATATTAAATAAATCATAATTTCCAAACTATAAGAATATACATTAGAAATTTAAAACAAGATTTCATTTATTATTTAAATTTCAAATCCAAGCTTATCTATTTACAATATACACATATATATATACATTATAAATAGAAATCATTTTATTAGTTTTTAAAGGATAAAATTCACTAATTAAATATTCATTTAATTAGATTTTTAAACCAATTCAAATATTTTTATCAAAATTTATCAAATCAATTTAATTATTTAAACAGATTATTAAATTGATATTGCCCCAAATTTCCGGGATATTACATTCCTCCCCCCTTAAAATAATTTCGTCCCCGAAATTTAAAACAAAGGTAATTTAATAATCTTTTTAAATCACAAGGATGTATTATCATCCATATGCTAACAATCATAGCAACCAATCGTCCAAACAAACAATTCTAACTATCTAGCGGAAAAAATCTGAATAGAATTTCCTCGAGTTTCCCAAGTATATATACCGGGATACTCGCTCTACAAACAATCCAAACAAACAATACTAAGCTATAGAGCTCCTACTTATCTAGATTTACAAAACTAAACAGAATATCAGACTACAGACGAGTCTGACTCAACAACCAAATCTCTCTGAACTGCTGGTTCCAAAACCAGAGATAGATCTTACACGTACTCCCTCAGATACATGAAACACATCGAATCCCAGTTATCCAAACTGACAATTCAATCATGTAGACCAAGCTCTTATTCAAATCAAAACACAGAAGAGATCCAAAATACATCTGAGTTGACTTCCCAGTCTTACCCAATCTTATAGCTCCTTTGATCGAAGAAAACTTATCCAAAATCAAATCTCCGTCTACAAAATCCAAATTTCTTCGTCTCTTATCCACAAACTCTTCTGACGATCCTGGGCTGCCTACAACCCTCTTGATCAGCTCATCCCTTGCTGATGCCTCTAAAACTAACTAGACCAAAACAACCCAACACAACGATCTCCTCAAGATCAACGAAAACCAAAGACACCAATTCTACTACCATCAGTAGACTTCAAACTCCTCCTATCCGGAAAAGACAAACAGGAGCACTCGTCAAACTGCTTCCGCCGCACCACTCTAATCTGGAGTAGAATGAAAATGCTGATGAAGAACACAAGCACAAACTGGACAACACATCCCAGAAAATCTCATATAACTCAAGAGAATACTCAATCTATCGCAAGTCACTTTTGCAATCAACCCAGCCTAATTCCAAAGAAACTGTTCTCCCTTTAACTAATCAGAACAGCTTATACTTAACTATCCAATCCATCGAAGAAATGGATCCTCTCTGCTGCTTCTGAACTTCTCTTTCAGAAAAACTGCTCAGCCAGAAAACTTCCTGCCAATACAGAACACTCCGAGCTGCACTGCTGCCACAGATGCCAAAGACTTCCTTATCCAAAGCTTCTTCAAGAAACTCGAACCCGAACCAAATAGAAACACCAGGCTGAACTCAGCCACAACACCGTAACAGACATACTTCATTAACTTGTTCCAAAGAAAACATCTTCGGGAACATCCATAGTCACTGCATCTCATCACACAGCTACAATTTCCTGAGATACCAAGATACTATCACTCGCTTCTGCCCAACTGACAGATCCAACTCTACTCATCCAACTTCAAAGATAAACTCCGAACCTTAACAGGTTTCCTTTAGAGATTGTGAAATCCTTACACAACTGTAAAGTTCACTCGAGACGGTATTAGGTTTATAGTCTCGACAGATACTCTTCCAACCTCAACACTCAGACTCCTAATCCTAGATGATAAATTATTATCATCTCAACCAATCATTACAAATACCATATACCTTTAAAATGATATTTTTTTTTATATAGAAATTATATCTGGGTAAAATTATTTCATCTACCTTTTTAAAACAATATTGTGTCCGTTGGCCTGGTCAAGTGTTTAGAGATCCCTATCAATAACGTTAGCTACTCGTATTGACCAGAATCCATATACCACTCAACCGATCAATTAACACAATATAAAACCATTTTATATAACTAACAAATACGCGCTCTCGTATATATATATATACACTCGGACTCAAACAGGTTGCTACAGATCCTGTCTCTAATGAACAATCCTTCCGAACCTAGGTATTCACTCAACCTAGTGTTCTGATATTCACTTAACCAAAAGCTTAGGCATTCGCTCAACCTATGCTCTGATACCACTGTAATAACCCGCCACTCATTCCACATAATGACGAATCATCAATAAGAAAGAAAGGGGTGAGAAAAGAGAAAAGAAGAGAAGAAAGAAAGAAACAACAACAACGATCTCACAGCGGAACGAATAAATTATATTATTAACATAAACTATTACATAGTATACAACAATTTACAGAGTTACACAGCATATACATCACTTACTAGACAGTTATAAACATCTGTCTAGACATTACAACTCAAATACAAGACAAGACACTATCACAGATATCAACACAGCGGAATACTATATCTACGAACGCCGAAGCCTCCTGCTCCATTGCTCCTCCAGAATATTCGTCAAAGCTAAACCTGAATCCCTTGGCTACTCGTAAAAATTTGAGTACCCAAGAGTTTATAAAACAGAAATAAACACTTGGGTCAGACATGGGTCTGGTGTGAGTAACAGGTTAAACTTGCTTAACTTCAAAACCTTTAGAAAGAAAAGGTATCACGTAAGACTCCCCATAAATAAACATGGGTAAGTTTTTACCTTACGCTAACCAAAACATTTGATAGGAAATCTGATTTTATTATAATAGGGTCTAGGGTTTTCAAGTAAAATATAGAAATAGCTGAAATGCTTACATCTCACATTCCAACATAGTTGGGCACAACTAATACGTACGGCACTTATTGGAGTTTGGATTCCATACAATGGCAGGGCTACTGGGGTACCGCCCGTCACAGTACGTGGCCTAGATCACCGTACCGAGGAGTACGCCCGCTCCCCTGCAACACAAAGCCGAAACCATCCCTTACTGGATAATCCCGAACAAGATAATCCCGTGGTTGGCGCGACCAACCACACACTAAGCCGAATAAAAGAAAAGGGACCTCTAGACAGGGATCTATCTTGCTCTCAGTGGGTGCTACCCACGAAGCCTTGCTGCACCTCCCCTGTTTTAGCCATTCCCGGTTGATGAGGCTTGAGGTTACGATTACCTTTAATCAGAACATATCACTTAGAATGCTCATCGTCCGCCTGACGATGTGCTGAAAGCATTCAATCCATACAAGTTCGTTCCGGATTCGAACGAAACCGAAGGCATTATCTCGTTACACTCGTTTTGGAATCACCCTCAGAGTTAACGACAATAACCCTTGCACTCTGAATCTTCATCTTCACTTGAGATTCACGACCTATCGTTAATTTGGATCGATGTGGTATTCGGGTCTCCAGACCTGGTATCCCGGTATACGGAAACCCGATCCCGGTCTCATCGAAATCCAAAACGTATCTTTTAAGGGCCAAGTTGTTTTAAGGTTAAAACAATTCAATTCTTATCTATATACACAAAGATAGATAATTCAATAGATAATCTACATTATCATCCCAAACAGATAATTCACATTATCATTATAATTCAACCAAACATCCATATCATATATCAATCATATCTCATCAGAGATATCAAACAATGAAATACATTCAATCTCATTCATCCATCCTTAAGCAATGATTTATATCATCTAATTAATTTAAAGTGAATTAAACTAATTACTTCATTCTATAAATCCTGCTTACTTAATTATTAATTTAAACCAATTAATTAATCATTACTCTAAGTATCCATCTTAATTAATCATTCCTGATTAATAATCCTTTAATTACTTTAAGTAATTAATACTTAATTAATTCACAATTTAATTATCTTAAACCATTCAGTAATTAATCTTAATTACTTCATAAATTAATTAACTATATTTAATTACATTAATCCTTAATTAATTACAATTAATTAATTACTTTAATCACTTATTATTTATTAATTAATCTTAATTAATCAATTCTTAATTACATCATTAATTATATTAATTAATGATCCTTAATTATTCTTAATTAATTATCTTATTTAAATTAATAATTAATTAGTCACATTTATTAATCACCTTTGATTAATCTCATTTAGTAATTAACTACTCTTAATTACTACACTTCATAAATTAATTACTCCTTAATTAATTATCCTTTAATTAATCCCTTGATTAATTATTCAAAAGTAATTAAACTTCAAATTACTTTTTAAATTATCTTTAGTTAATTACATCCACTAATTAACTTTAATTACTTTCCTAAGTAATTACACTTCACTAATTACATTTAAGTAATTACTTATCAATCAAGTGATTATCTTAATTTAATTAATAAATTAAACTTATCAAATTTATCTAATTAATTACCTTAAGTAATTAATTACTTTAATTACTTTCATTAAGTAATTATACTTAACCAATTCACAAATGATTATCATTAGTTAATTAATCTAATTGATTATCAAAATTAATCCTAAATTAATTAACCTTAATTAATTAACTTATAATCCTAATTATTTAATTAATTAACACTTAAACCATTCATTAATTAAATTATTAAATTATTCTTTAATTACCTTATTAATTTAATGAATCCTAAATCATTAACCCTAAATTACTTTCTAAATTAAAGCATTAACCTTTATAATTACTTTAATTATTATTAACAAAAGACTTTAAAATATTTTACTTTAAAATCTTTCTTTTGATTCAATTTAAATTAAAGATTTAAAATAAATTACAATTTAACTTTAATCAATTTTAAATCAAATTTACAAAATATTTTTAAATCAAATGTTAAGAACACTTAACATTAAAAGATTTTAAACCAATTTATTTGAATTCAAAATCCTTTTTAAAATATACTTTTAACAATTTAAATTTGTTAAAACATTATAAATTTTATCAACCTATTTATTTCAAACAAGGATACAATTTTAAATTTGAATCCATACTTCCAAATTTGCTTTAAAACTTTGTTTAAAATTTCAGTTTCCAAAGTTTTAAACCAAATTTAAAATTTAAAAACAAACAGGCTTAAGACCTGTACCAACTCAAATTACCCGAACCCACCACTAAATGCTTCGAGTAAAAACTGGAAACCCCCGAGTTCCCCTTCGAGTTTCCCTTCCCCTGTTATTTTAAACTTTATTATGTTAAACTTTGAAACTGCTATAAAACACACACGAGTCTCCTCTGAAATGAACCCGAGCCATTTCTACATTTTCTCGAACCCAACTTCGAGTCTCACGTGCATCAAAACGAGATCGACCCGAGCAATACTGTCTTCTTCCCAAACCAAACTACCAACGCCTGATACAAACGTGCACGTGCACAGGAGAAAACTTCGACGCCGACCATCGATGCCAATGCCGGCATATCGACCACGACCACCCCTCACGATTCCGATCACCAGAACCACGAACAAACTCAACCATCGAATTCGAGCAAATCGATCATCACCTGGAACAGAACTACGATCACAAATTCATCTCGCCTCATCGATCCAGACCACCTGAAGCCTCACCATCACGATCAGTTCTTCATCAACGATCCATGCTTCGTTTCCATCTACCCCGGCCTTGACCGATTTACCATTGACTACGAAAAATGACTCGAGAATAACTACGACACAAACTGACCTTAAACCCTAAATTACTCTCGTTCATCCTCCACAATGATTTATAAAATCATCGAGCATTTTTGTGATGATCCCCAACCACTTAGCAAGCTATTACTCCAATCACGAAACCTAAAAACCCACCGATCACCAAAATTTCGACAAAACCCATTTCACGTTCATCTTACTAATTCTCTAGATTTACCCAATTAAAAATCGTGATTTTTCTTTCAAAAATCATTATTTTGTATAAGGAATCAGTTTATAAACCTGAATTGATAAATAAAGATACTTGAATTTTCACTTGTTTAAACATGCACTGTTATTTTCTAGTTTCTAGAGACATTCATATATATTTTAACTTAATTAAATTTTTAAACTTTAATTTAGACTGAAACAAACAACTTTTGTTTGAATCTGAAATCCTAATAAAGATTTGTTCAAGAGATTTATGAATTCTTGTTTAAATCAGGAGCCTGGAAACAGAATACAACACATGCACATACCAACATACATTCACATCTACATACAGGAAAATGCACTGGTATACATTCACATAACATACTCATTTTAAATATTACTCAAGCAACCAGTTTCATATAATTTAGATTTTTAAACAAATGTTACTCACCTTTTTTTTTTTAGAACAGAGCCTCCCCTGTTGAAACAGTATTTGAAAAAGCCTTTGAAACTTTAAAATCTGAATGTTTGATTTGCTTAGAAAACTTGAATTGCTAGCTTTAGCTTGAAGAGATTGCAGTTGCATGCAGACTGGAGTTTGATTCCAGATTTACTTGCTTTCAGATTCCAGATTTGAAGAAAATGTGTAGGCTTTTGTTGTTCTCAGATTTTCAAGTGCAGGCTAAAACTTTGATTTTTGAATATGATTTACAGGGTATTTGAGAAGGATGATTACGGTTTGAGGAGTTGATTACATATTTGTTTTGAGAAATTGTTTTGGTCTATACTTCAGGCTTTTGCTTTGATTCCAGATTGAAGAAATAGCTAACAGGTTTGTTTTGAGAAAAGCTGAAGACTTGATTTTGAAATGAGATACAGGGTATTGAAGAATTTGTTACAGGCTCTTGTCTTTCTTAATGTTTGAAAATGTGAAGATAAAAAGGGAATTGAAGATAAAGAAAAATGTTTATATAGGCTGAAAATAATTTCTTAAAAATAAAAGAAAATGGAAATTTAAAAGATGGACACTTGTCTTTCTCATGCCTTAATCTTATAACACATATTATAATAAAGCCTTAGGAGCTAACACATGTCACCATGGTTACTTAATAAATTAACACTTGTCTTTTTAATTAATTTTATTTATTGTAAATGTAATTAAAAACTCTTTCTTTATTTTATAAATACTTATCTATTTATAAATTACTTTAAAGAAATAAAACCAATTATATATATAAAAATAAGAGCTTATACATATAATTTAAAATCCAAAACTATTTAAAATATCACCTCCTTTGAATTTAAATTCAAATTCAAATTATATTTTAAAAATCCAAATTAAAGTCAATTTAAAAGAACACATTCAATTTGAAATAACAATCCTATTTTATTAAAGTTTATTTATATCTATATATAAAACAATATACTATTAATATTGTATTTTAAACTTATCTATATATATATACTCTTAAATCTTATTTATTAAGCAATATTCAAAAATAAAATAAATCTTATTATTAATCTTATTTAAAACCATATAATTATTTTGTTTAAATAGCTTTGTAAAGCTAATATTAAATAAATCATAATTTCCAAACTATAAGAATATACATTAGAAATTTAAAACAAGATTTCATTTATTATTTAAATTTCAAATCCAAGCTTATCTATTTACAATATACACATATATATACATTATAAATAGAAATCATTTTATTAGTTTTTAAAGGATAAAATTCACTAATTAAATATTCATTTAATTAGATTTTTAAACCAATTCAAATATTTTTATCAAAATTTATCAAATCAATTTAATTATTTAAACAGATTATTAAATTGATATTGCCCCAAATTTCCGGGATATTACACAGCCGAGACCGAGCACCCTTGAACCCAACACCCATCAACCACTCTACTCACTTCTTTCTCTCTCCCTCCGCTTCCTCCGCCACGGCACGATGGTCGAACCCGAGCGGGCGAGCTACGTCTCCTTCGCCGACGTATCCGAGTCAGTGCCACATCTGTCCCTACTCGAGTTTTTTTTTTACAATATGGTACGTATTCGTGTATATATATGAATAGTTATAAGTTAAGATATATATGGTTTGTGTAATCATGCTTTCGTTCATCGTCTAGTACTCTTGCTCTGCTATAGTTCCAGGTCCTACGTCCTCCCTTTTTAAAAAAAAATTTTTTTTTTTGAAAATATAAATATATATGGTATACTATATTTTCATATTATATTATGCAAGGTGTTGTTAGGAGGAGTGAAGTTTGTAACGTATAGTTTAATATTGGGTTTGTTCATATATTATCTACAATATAATTTATATAAGTTTAGTATTGTTTGTTTAGATGGGTTGTTTTTTTTCCATATAAAGTTATGCCTAGGCTAGTATAATTACAGATCTAAGTATATTAAGTGATAAAGTTAGTTATATAATACAGTGGTGTTGCTGTTCTATAATAGATTTTAGTTAAAGGAAATTTTGTAGACCGTTTTATAATTATACTTTACAGTAAAAAATAATATAAGTTTGATATGTATATATATTTTATCAGTTACGTATATAGTCTATGCATATTGTTTTAAGTACAAATTACCGATCTAAACCTTTGTTTCACAATACTTCCTGTATCGCATATATATGGTATCTACTAATATCTTGATTTTAAAACGAGTATATATTATATATATATAAATACAGGTTTTGTTATATATGTGTATTTTAATGTAAACAATTATTTTGAAAAAATCTGGGCTCTTATATTATGGGAATACTAGTTTGGCGTTTTGCTGAAAGCATGTTCACACAGTGGCCTTCCATAAAAAATAAAAAAAATTTGTGATAGAGGTAGTGTATTTAAGAATTTCATTGTATTAATATAAATGTTAGTTATAAAATAATTCACGTACAGTAATATATGTGGTTGTATGATATGTTGTACATAGTTTTTATTTGATTTCTGTTTAAATTTATATATACACGTTTCAATTTATCATTGGGTTTATATAAAGTAATTTATTTTAATAGTAGTAAATAATAGACTTTAAATGATATATCCTGATCTCATCGATTCCCTTTTATCAGCTTGTCCATCGAAATTCGTGCCAATCTTGCTTTACAATTTATGCTTGGATTCGTAGCTCATTTCCATTGGTCGAATCATCTCTAGCCCCAGAAGGTGAGCACTCACTCACGATTAACGTTCTTTTATTTATTAAATTTGATTTCAATTGAAACGACAATCGAAATATGCTGCTGTTAGTTAAATAAACTGTTATATATGTTATCGCCTGTATCAGTTTCACCTGTGACATCTGACACCATTTTCTGTTAATTATTTATGCGATGATAATACTATTTGGCTGATAATTGATTGATTGTTGATGTTTATATTGGACGTTAAACTGTTAATGTAAATTGATAAATAGTATGAAATTGAACTCGATATAGAATAGTTAAATGTTAAAAAAAAACTGATTAGTTAAATTGTATAATATGACCCCTTTAACTGTTGAATTTATTGACACGTAGGATTTGTTAATTACACTTTGAAACACTGAATGTATGTTGTTAAACTGATGATGTATGAAATTGTAAATAGATGACAAGTGAAGAACCGTAATGTAATAATCTTTAATCTACATGAAATGATAGTGTAGATTCTAGAAATAATTATATTAATTCGTACAAATAACAATGCGAATTAATACGGTTATTTCGGGATTATTTGAATTGATTATTGGATTGTTATTGTTTGTTGTTATTGCTTGTTTATTTACTTTGACACCATCCCAGTTATCACACTGCAAGTTCCCTTTGTTATGTTTTGATTTTGAATTGAATTGGAATCGGGTTGAAATGATAAATACCCAAATTGAACTTTGACCTAGGATAGAAAATTAAATAAAACCCGATTGGTCAATAAATTTGATTTTAAAAAAAACGAAGATTTTATTTGAATAAATAATATGGTTTTGAAATGAAGTTGAAATTTGAATTTAACGAAAGGAAAATGTTAATATTTAAAAATATGAAATAAAATATTAACAATGTAATTGATGTAAGAATGTTGTTTAATTTGAGAAATTATTGAATTAAGTTTGAAATTGTAATTAAGTTTGAAATTGTTAAACTTTGAAATGATTTAATAATCAAGTTTGAAATTATAATTAAGTTTGAAATTATTAAACTTTGAAATTATTAAGTTTGAATTATTTAATAATTAAATAAGATTGAATTTTTAATGATTAAATTGAATTGAAACTCTTTAATAAGTAAAATTGAACTTTTGAATAAGTGAATTTTACTTCGTAAATAATTGAAATTGAGTTTCTTTATTAATTATGTTTTGGAAAATTATTTAAGAAATTAAAAAGGTGAAATTGAATTTCTTTAACAAGAAATAAAATGTGATTTATTGAAATTAATGTAAGACTTGAAATTTAAAGAATTTGGTTTGACGAATTTAATTTAATTCAATTTGTAAGTTTTGATATAATGAAGTTGTACTTAAGTAGTTGATTTAATGAATTGAAAATTTTAAAAGGAATTGTTTTGAATGATAAATTTACTTAACGAATATTGAATGAAATTGATAAATGAGTTTAAATTGATTTGAATGTTAAATTAAATTTGTTTAAGTGATTTCGGAATGAAACTTGTTTGCGAACTTGAATCAATATTTGAATTGTTTTAAATAAAGATTGAAATTGAATTATAAGATTTTGAAATTGTGAATTTGGAAGTTTTGAAACGTAAATATTGGAAATTGGTTTAGAAAGACAAATGAAATGTTGATTTACGAATTCTAATTGAATTGAAATTGATTTGGTTTTGAAATATATAAACGACCAATCGGTGTAATAATTACGAAAGTTATTAAAGAGACCGGGATCGGTAATGGATATACTCTCTATCTGAACCGAAACCACTTTAATAACTATGCGCGGAGTGATGATCTAGAATGAAATGGTTGGAATGATGTACGTGTTGACTGAAGAAAGAGAACGATGATGGATAGCCTTGACACTTGTGTCAAATTGGAAATGACTAAAATAGGAGCTGTGCCGGGCCAATGGAGGATTAGCTACCTCAAGTGGACACACTTCTTCGAACTACTTATTAATTGTTGTCGATTGGTGCACCCTTGATTTTGGGAGTGTTGTTTCACGGTGTTGTGGGCGCTGCGGCGTTGCGTTCTCACCAGTCCGGATCAGGCGAACGGTAGTATCACTACCTTGGGTATTGCCTCATGTGCCTTGTCATACTTGTATTCCATTTATGCGCGACCACTACGATTTTGATTTGTACCTTTAGTATATGGATTGCCCTCTGGTGACTTCCGGTTTTGGGGAAACTACGGTCTTGTATATGCTTTTGGGAATAAAAATGTGTTAAGGGTGGAATGGGCCATGACTTAACGCTATTTTGATATCTTTATATTACTGATAGACATTATCTACTTAGCGTACATTACTACCTAGTAGATAGTTTAACGGATCCTTGAAGGATGGTTATTCCAAACATCCTTTGAGTTATTGTGTTTCAATTGCTATTTCACTTGAGTTGGATTTATTAATATAAGAATGTTAATCCTGACTCGAGTGTTTTGTGTTTTACTTTACGCTCGGGTCAGACTGAGTGTACCAGTATTCGAGACTCACCTTTGAAGTTGGAGCATTGCTTGAAGATCCAGCCATCTATTCTGCTTTCAGTATTCGATGATTCCAGTGATGTATTCTGATTTGTATCCGATGTATCGTATTATTCTTCCGTTGTATCTGGTTTAACTCTGATGTATCGTATTACTCTTCTGTTGTAAACTCTGATGTATCTTATATATATTTATATAGTAGCTTCATGAACTACTATCTCTTTTATTTCCGCTACAATTACTACTCTGTGTTTGTGATCTGTGATTATATTTATTTACTGTATATGTTCAGTTTTGCCAAATTTAAATTAACAACGCGGTATTTTGAGCAATTCAATTCCGGCATGAGTGTCTACCTATACACTTATAATGGATGCGAATGGTCCAAAATTCTGGGTCGTTACAGTTGGTATCAGAGCTTTGGTAGCTCTAGGCAAAACTCAACATATAGGGTAAATGTATTTACAGAATCACTCTCATTCGAGTTTCAATCTCTTCCTTTTGACTCGATTCCTTTGAATTTTGGAACATTCCCTACGGTTCCAAATTTTATTCGTGTCCTTCACTATTCGACTTCTTTCAAATTCTGGAGCACCCCATAACTCCATTCTGAATGTTATCTATAATAGATCGGCGGTCTCGCCAATCTTCGAATGATTCGTAAAGGAGTAAAACTCCTTTATAATAGGCATCGATTCACCGGAGATTTCTGTATCCTCGGTTTACGATGCTATCTATCTCCTACTATACCTGAATTTTATTTCTCGAGATCGGATGTCGATTTACCTCGGAATTCCACATCGATCTTATTCTTGAAGTCACGGTCGACCGGTTATGGTTGCTCGCGATTTATGTAAGATTATCTATTTCCTTATTCGGTTAAATAATCACCTTATCTTTCGTTCCAACTTATTCTCAAATCAAAATTTTCTTTGATTGAATTAATCAAACTTGAATCTCTATCCTTGCTTTGAATCCATTTTTGTATCGTCGAGCGAGGAAGTGTATTTGTAAATTTATATAAAAATGTTGTTTTCAAATTTGGTAAACAAAATAGTTTTGGATGATTACATTATATATAAATATAAGTTTTCTGAAATTAAATTGTTAATGAATTTGTTGTCTGAAATAATAATATTTGATTTTCATTTATTGTTTTGTAAACCATTGACTATTGCATAATATAAACAAATGAATTTATAAACTTGGTTATAAATTGATTGAAAATTTTAAATGAATTTAATTCAGAAATTTGAGAATTTATTAGTTTCCGGTGATTTCGAACCTTGTTTAAAATTTTAAAGTATATATTATTGAAAGTATTTTCGAATAAAAACCGTTCAAAGAATTCTTTAAAATGTTGAAATCAGTGCTCTTCTCTTTGTCGCTGGAAAATAATTTCGGTGATGGCGGCCGCATCATCGACATTCATTTTCGAGTTTCGAAGTGGAGAAACCATTCTGTAGCTTTGCTACGGTTTTGTTTTGAGAAAATATATTTTGATTTGAATTTCTTCAATATATTTTGATTTACATATATATAAGTATCTTATTTTAAAATTTAATTTGATTTGATATAAATATATTATATATATCTCTAAATTGTTTAAAGTTAATCGGAAATCTAATTATTAAATTTTGTAAAAGGATGATTTTAAATATAAATAAGACCAAAATTTGGAATAAATATTTAAACTTGAATAATTGAATTGGGAAATTTTTTATTGTATATTGTTCAACGGCATTCTAATACAACTTACCTAAATCATTCAGAAGTTGAATATGTAATTGGATAATATATAAGATAAATTGAATTTATAAATAAAATTTGAATGGTTATAACAAATGTTATACACTTAAATTTTAGTTATAAAATGTTAATAGAGATAAATAGAAAAATAAGATAATTGAAAAATAAATTTTGTTTTGAAGGTTAATTAATAAATTAAAATTAGATCAACATATGAAAATACCTTGAATTTAAAAGCAATTAGTAAATATAAACTAATTTAAATCAAAACTTTTATGGTTTAAAATAATTTATATGGGTTAAGTATATGTGATTAGATATATTAAGTAGAATAAATTTAATTATAATTTGGAATAAAAGAAGAATTTAAATTGCTGGAAAAATATAATTATAATAAAAGACTATTCAAATTTATGGTTTTAGAAATTGTAAATTGAAGATAATTGGATAATAAGATAATGAATTTAGAAATAATGAGATTGATTTTAGTGAAATCAAATGGATTAAATAAATTATTGAATATCAATCAATTTAAATTTGAATTTATATGGTTTAAATTAATTGTTATTTTGTATTTCAAATCTGTTTTCTTTCTAGTTGTTTCTATTCCCCTACCTCGTTCCTTTTCGGGGACGAAAAGTTTTGAGTGGGGGAGAGTGTAACGACCCGTAAATTTCCACGGTTTTAATAACGTAATTAGTTAAAATTTCGTGAAATTTTAAACGATAAAATTTTGAAATAAAAATTTAATATTTGGAATACGTGTAGTTAAACATAGCGACTGGTAAATTTTCGTCCGAAAATATGAAAGTTTATTTCGCGCGTAAATTCACTTCAATTTAACCAGTTAAAAACGATGAAAATAAAATATTTCCGAAACCTAAATATTTTACATAGAAAAATTCTAAACCATCTTCTGAGCAAGATGTCAGTTTGTCATTTTTCCAAATTCGGACATCTTTGGCTCCGTCGATCTTATTTTTCAGTGATTTTCTCGCATTTTCCGCTATTAGAAAATTCGAATTTTTATAATTAAATCGTATCGCTGATATTTGTGTATCGTTCTGTTCATCTCGTCGTGCTGATCTCTGTGGTATACTCACTTCTGTGTTTCGGTGTCCGATGCACAGCGGAATCCATGAAACGGTCAACCGTATCAGTTCCGAAATTTGGGCTTTTAAACTTCTCGTGACCACTCATTTACTCACCGGTTGGAAAACCAATAGTCATCATATACTCTTTTATATAATTTCTTGGAAATCAACCCAGACCTTTTATTTTCCTATTGTTTTAAATATGTATGCTAGTTTGGCCTCTGTCTCTTCGTTTGTGCCATTTCATACTTTGAAAAAATTATAGTATATCACATAAAGCTGCATTCTTTTTGCCTGGAACCTGCACCTTGAATTCCATACTCGACCTCTTTCCCCTCCCACTTCTCCTTGCCCAAACTCTTCCAGCTCGTCCCCACAATAGCATGGCCGCATCTCTCTTTCTCCTCCCCTATCCCTCTCACGACAGCCCCTCCAAGCATCTGCCTCCACCACCACTGTTCCACCATTGCTCCGCCCACCATCCAAGCTAACAGCCGAGACCGAGCACCCTTGAACCCAACACCCATCAACCACTCTACTCACTTCTTTCTCTCTCCCTCCGCTTCCTCCGCCACCGCACGATGGTCGAACCCGAGCGGGCGAGCTGCGTCTCCTTCGCCGACGTATCCGAGTCAGTGCCACATCTGTCCTTACTCGAGTTTTTTTTTTGCAATATGGTACGTATTCGTGTATATATATGAATAGTTATAAGTTAAGATATATATGGTTTGTGTAATCATGCTTTCGTTCATCGTCTAGTACTCTTGCTCTGCTATAGTTCCAGGTCCTACGTCCTCCCTTTAAAAAAAATTTTTTTTTTTGAAAATATAAATATATACGGTATACTATATTTTCATATTATATTATGCAAGGTGTTGTTAGGAGGAGTGAAGTTTGTAACGTATAGTTTAATATTGGGTTTGTTCATATATTATCTACAGTATAATTTATATAAGTTTAGTATTGTTTGTTTAGATGGGTTGTTTTTTTCCATATAAAGTTATGCCTAGGCTAGTATAATTATAGATCTAAGTATATTAAGTGATAAAGTTAGTTATATAATACAGTGGTGTTGCTGTTCTATAATAGATTTTAGTTAAAGGAAATTTTGTAGACCGTTTTATAATTATACTTTACAGTAAAAAGTAATATAAGTTTGATATGTATATATATTTTATCAGTTACGTATATAGTCTATGCATATTGTTTTAAGTACAAATTACCGATCTAAACCTTTGTTTCACAATACTTCCAGTATCGCATATATATGGTATCTACTGATATCTTGATTTTAAAACGAGTATATTATATATATATATATATATAAATACAGGTTTTGTTATATATGTGTATTTTAATGTAAACAATTATTTTGAAAAAATCTGGGCTCTTATATTATGGGAATACTAGTTTGGCGTTTTGCTGAAAGCATGTTCACACAGTGGCCTTCCATAAAAAATAAAAAAATTTGTGATAGAGGTAGTGTATTTAAGAATTGCATTGTATTAATATAAATGTTAGTTATAAAATAATTCACGTACAGTAATATATGTGGTTGTATGATATGTTGTACATAGTTTTTATTTGATTTCTGTTTAAATTTATATATACACGTTTCAATTTATCATTGGGTTTATAAAGTAATTTATTTTAATAGTAGTAAATAATAGACTTTAAATGATATATCCTGATCTCATCGATTCCCTTTTATCAGCTTGTCCATCGAAATTCGTGCCAATCTTGCTTTACAATTTATGCTTGGATTCGTAGCTCATTTCCATTGGTCGAATCATCTCTAGCCCCAGAAGGTGAGCACTCACTCATGATTAACGTTCTTTTATTCATTAAATTTGATTTCAATTGAAACGACAATTGAAATATGCTCTGTTAGTTAAATAAACTATTATATATGTTATCGCCTGTATCAGTTTCACCTGTGAAATCTGACACCATTTTCTGTTAATTATTTATGCGATGATAATACTGTTTGGCTGATAATTGATTGATTGTTGATGTTTATATTGGACGTTAAACTGTTAATGTAAATTGATAAATAGTATGAAATTAAACTCGATATAGAATAGTTAAATGTTAAAAAAAACTGATTAGTTAAATTGTATAATATGACCCCTTTAACTGTTGAATTTATTGACACGTAGGATTTGTTAATTACACTTTGAAACACTGAATGTATGTTGTTAAACTAATGATGTATGAAATTGTAAATAGATGACAAGTGAAGAACCGTAATGTAATAATCTTTAATCTACATGAAATGATAGTGTAGATTCTAGAAATAATTATATTAATTCGTACAAATAACAATGCGAATTAATACGGTTATTTCGAGATTATTTGAATTGATTATTGGATTGTTATTGTTTGTTGTTATTGCTTGTTTATTTACTTTGACACCATCCCAGTTATCACACTGCAAGTTCCCTTTGTTATGTTTTGATTTTGAATTGAATTGGAATCGGGTTGAAATGATAAATACCCAAATTGAACTTTGACCTAGGATAGAAAATTAAATAAAACTCGATTGGTCAATAAATTTGATTTTAAAAAAAACGAAGATTTTATTTGAATAAATAATATGGTTTTGAAATGAAGTTAAAATTTGAATTTAACGAAAGGAAAATGTTAATATTTAAAAATATGAAATAAAATATTAACAATGTAATTGATGTAAGAATGTTGTTTAATTTGAGAAATTATTGAATTAAGTTTGAAATTGTAATTAAGTTTGAAATTGTTAAACTTTGAAATGATTTAATAATCAAGTTTGAAATTATTAAACTTTGAAATTATTAAGTTTGAATTATTTAATAATTAAATAAGATTGAATTTTTAATGATTAAATTGAATTGAAACTCTTTAATAAGTAAAATTGAACTTTTGAATAAGTGAATTTTACTTCGTAAATAATTGAAATTGAGTTTCTTTATTAATTAAGTTTTGGAAAATTATTTAAGTAATTAAAAAGGTGAAATTGAATTTCTTTAACAAGAAATAAAATGTGATTTATTGAAATTAATGTAAGACTTGAAATTTAAAGAATTTGGTTTGACGAATTTAATTTAATTCAATTTGTAAGTTTTGATATAATGAAGTTGTACTTAAGTAGTTGATTTAATGAATTGAAAATTTTAAAAGGAATTGTTTTGAATGATAAATTTACTTAACGAATATTGAATGAAATTGATAAATGAGTTTAAATTGATTTGAATGTTAAATTAAATTTATTTAAGTGATTTCGGAATGAAACTTGTTTGCGAACTTGAATCAATATTTGAATTGTTTTAAATAAAGATTGAAATAAATTATAAGATTTTGAAATTGTGAATTTGGAAGTTTTGAAACGTAAATATTGGAAATTGGTTTAGAAAGACAAATGAAATGTTGATTTACGAATTCTAATTGAATTGAAATTGATTTGGTTTTGAAATATATAAACGACCAATCGGTGTAATAATTACGAAAGTTATTAAAGAGACCGGGATCGGTAATGGATATACTCTCTATCTGAACCGAAACCACTTTAATAACTATGCGCGGAGTGATGATCCAGAATGAAGTGGTTGGAATGATGTACGTGTTGACTGAAGAAAGAGTACGATGATGGATAGCCTTGACACTTGTGTCAAATTGGAAATGACTAAAACAGGAGCTGTGCCGGGCCAATGGAGGATTAGCTACCTCAAGTGGACACACTTCTTCGAACTACTTATTAATTGTTGTCGATTGGTGCACCCTTGATTTTGGGAGTGTTGTTTCACGGTGTTGTGGGCGCTGCGCCGTTGCGTTCTCACCAGTCCGGATCAGGCGAACGGTAGTATCACTACCTTGGGTATTGCCTCATGTGCCTTGTCATACTTGTATTCCATTTATGCGCGACCACTACGATTTTGATTTGTACCTTTAGTATATGGATTGCCCTCTGGTGACTTCCGGTTTTGGGGAAACTACGGTCTTGTATATGCTTTTGGGAATAAAAATGTGTTAAGGGTGGAATGGGCCATGACTTAACGCTATTTTGATATCTTTATATTACTGATAGACATTATCTACTTAGCGTACATTACTACCTAGTAGATAGTTTAACGGATCCTTGAAGGATGGTTATTCCAAACATCCTTTGAGTTATTGTGTTTCAATTGCTATTTCACTTGAGTTGGATTTATTAATATAAGAATGTTAATCCTAACTTGAGTGTTTTGTGTTTTGCTTTACGCTGGGGCAGACTGAGTGTACCAGTATTCGAGACTCACCTTTGAAGTTGGAGCATTGCTTGAAGATCCAGCCATCTATTCTGCTTTCAGTATTCGATGATTCCAATGATGTATTCTGATTTGTATCTGATGTATCGTATTATTCTTCCGTTGTATCTGGTTTAACTCTGATGTATCGTATTACTCTTCTGTTGTAAACTCTGATGTATCTTATATATATTTATATAGTAGCTTCATAAACTACTATCTCTTTTATTTCCGCTGCAATTATTACTCTATGTCTGTGATCTGTGATTATATTTATTTACTGTATATGTTCAGTTTTGCCAAATTTAAATTAACAACGCGGTATTTTGAGCAATTCAATTCCGGCATGAGTGTCTACCTATACACTTATAATGGATGCGAATGGTCCAAAATTCTGGGTCGTTACAGATTTGTGTTATGCTTATTTCTATATTTGTTTCTGAAGGCCACATAGCCACTGTGTGGTAGCTTTGAGTTTTGTATTTGATATGTCGGATTTCCTCTTGAAATGAAATGCATGTCATACTATCTAACATATCAGTACTCACACAAAGCAATTACATAGATGGTCGCTCCTCAACAGCCTTATTCTTCGCGCTAGTCGACGGCATTACCTCGTTGTGTCCTTGGCTAGTGTGAGTATAGAGGTGGGGCATCACAATAAAGCACAAGAAATTCACTTTTACATATCACAAGATTGTAACAACCAATAGTTCCATAAGGTTTGATTTTAATACCATCACTAAACACAATTTATAACTTAACAAACCAATGAATATATATATATATATATATATGTAAGTATGTATGTACCAAAACGATCACGACCGAACATTTAATGCACATTGAAACAATATCACAAACATAGCAACAAACAACGGGTCACGACATATTTTCAGTTTTCAAACACCATTTCGACCTATTTAATCTCAGAATTTTCGTAAACTTAACATGAAAGTTGTTCCTTAAAGTTTCAGCTTTCAATCAAATTTTTTTTTGCTTAATTTGGAGTTACAGTTAAAAAGTTATGACGATTTTAGTTTTAGATTTCAACTTAGAAAATTGATAGAGCAGAGCGTGTATATCAGTTTCAAACCCAATTTCGAACCCTTTATCCGTCAAATTTCAAAAAATGATTAAAAAATAACTTGTAGTTGATTCATAAGACTTTCTACCACAAAAATATTGAGTTAATTTGGATCGTTTTACACTAAGATATTGCTGTTTTACTGCAGCGATTTTCACAATTTATTTTCAGCAATCAAATAAATAATCACCCAAATTCAAACAACCAATTTATAATCAAATTTATAGCAATTCAATCAAAAAACCATCCAATTCAATCCAAATAGTAACTAATAATTATACATATCGATTATAGATAGTAGGGTGAGTGTTCAACTCACTTTTATTGTAAAGAAGAAGAAAAGTTTGAAGATGATCACCTCTTCTCTTCTTAACCACTACAACTTCTTCAATTTGATTTCTCCTCTAAATGAGCCCTAAACCCAATAATTGCAAAAATAAAACATCATATAAAACCTTAAATTGAATATAACATCAAATAGAGAAGAAGACTAAGACCTCATACCTTCTTTCCGTATAATTTTATGTTAAAAGTGAAGATCTTGACTGAATTTTGCGAAGGAGGAAGGAACCCTAGTTTTGGTTTTCTATTAGATTTCACTTTCTGATTTTGTGAATGTACAATAGAAGGAAAGAGAGAGAAAAAACTTCTCTTATGTATTTTAAGTTTGGGTATAGTTTGGTATTAAGGCCGAAACCCATTTACAAGTGTTACTAATTTATTCTCCCTAAGAAGTGTTGCTAATATTTGTTTAGTTCTATCATTAATAAAACACAATTTTTCCTAATAATTTTTTTAACAAAATAAACAATGATTTCTCAAATTTAACAAAACCAATTAACAAGTTAAAAATCTTCTTTTCTACGATTATAGAAATGTTTTGTATAGTTAATTATAAAATAAAAGTTATCCTTTTAGTCAAAATCTTTATTTAAAATAATTATTATCCCATTATATTTGATAATCAAAATAAAATCTAATTTTACAAATGCAAATTTATTTTCTTACTAATAATTTATTTCAATTATCAAATGCTAAGAATTAATAATCAAATCGATTATTAAAAACAATTTTTGATCCTACAATTTATATTACAAAATCCCAATAAATATTAATTAACCGTAATTAATTAGGTAATTTACAACAAGATTGTTACAGACTTCTCCCCTTGATGAAATTACGTCCTCACAATTTCCATAATGAAAGAAATTTGTAATTAAATTTCTAAATTTTAGTTATTACTTCTAAAAATTTCCCAATTGACTTCCATTTAACTTTTAATATAAAAGTTTCCAAACTTAAATCATTTTCCTTAACTTATCACATTATATAAAATAATATCAAGCTACAAAATTTTAGTGATTCATTTGGTCACTTAGCTGCAAAGTTGTTTATCTAGATTGTCAACGTTGCCTCGCCAGGCTCTCCACTTCTCACAATTTATTTGATGACTAAAAAATTATTTTAAATTAATTTTTAAACTCAATTATTTTCAAAATTCCCAAATTAATTATTTCTTATGTCAAAATGTCTCGTTCGATGTTTAGGAATTCTTATCGATGACATGACATCCCACATATCGATCGGAATCCTTAAACAATGTCCGGACAAGTCAACACAATAGATAATCACTAGTTTTTCTTAGTTGTATTTATTTTACTATTACTAACATCCATGCATCCAATTTAAATAAATACAACCAAGCAATCAATTCCTGATAACCAATCAATCACATAAATAGATTACTAAATATTGTGCTCAAGGGAACAAGTCCACTAGCTTCCACTGCGCAACTCTGCTCAATCTTAAATTATTTAAAATTTTAACTCATATACTTAATTTTCCAAAATCTCAAAATAATTTCTCAATCTCTAAAGAATTTTAACATATTATTTTCCAAAAGTTTAATATCACAAATTTAAATTTATCAATTTTAAAATTTTAAATCAGAATACGTCCCAAATAATTATCCCAATAATCATTTTATATTCCTATCCTCATATAGAAAATTAGCAAAACTATCTATTAAACACCCCAAGGGACATGACTCTAGGTCTAGATCTGTGATATTATACGCTATAATGTTCTGACACGGCTCTAATACCAAACTGTAATGACCCCACTGTTATACCCAGTTTAGCAAAGAATATTACAAGTAATGTCGTCTGCTAATCCGAAGAATACAGCTTGTTAAGGACAATCAAAGTTGAATATATCTTTATACTAAAACTAACATGTCATTTATACCTTTTTACTTGATATATGAACTGAAATTTTACATGTACAATATTAATAAAAAGTAATAGAAACACCAATTTCTCAAAATCAGAACAATATATCATATAAATATCAATCGCAGATCATAGTGGAATAATAAACATTTATACTTATACAAAACTGGAAGTTTTCACAAATATAATTCTAAACTTAAGTAATATACAAGTATTATAATGCTATAATCTTAATTATACATCTCAAGTTCAAATAAAATTCCTAATTGATATAACTAAATGTCAAAGGTCCAACTTCTACTAGCCTAACCATCCAAAGGTCTACTCGTCCTGTAACCCGAAAAGTCTCAGCCTGACTTGAGCAAAATAACACTTGAGTCAGACTATCTCTAAATATCCTATAGGGTGAGAACATATACACAAGAATAAACAACATATAAGTAAATACAGATGTCCATGAAATAACGAGTCACGGGAATTAATTTAACTTAGTTCATTACAAGGCACATGGTTATACATTTAAGTCACGAATGGCAAACAAACAAACAATTTGGTATCACACGAACCGATCCGATACCGAGGATCGTACAAAGGATGGAAACACAGAATCATAGAATGATCTTAAGCGTAGCAGCCATGACCGAATCATTTAGGCTTATTTTATGTTATTACATTAGAAAAGAAATCCAGGAGTAACTTCTTAAGCATCCAGCAACCACTTGCCGCACACCAAAAGAGTGTAAACTCTAAAGTGCCAAATACTATCACCTTCAGCAATCACTAGAACTTAACTGTTAACGCTAAAAAGTGAACGCTAACACCCGGTGTGTGTAGTTGAATTGTGAAAGCACCACCCGTGTGACGGGAACAAGAAGTAAGTAGTAAAATAGTGAAAAAGCAATAAAAGACAGCAGTTTATAGTGGTTCGGCTTGAGATCGAGCCTACGTCCACTTTGAATCTCTTTATTACTGAATCTGGTTACAAAATGATACAATACACTTGTGAAATACAATATCTTTCGATTCCTAAACACTTTCGACTATTAGCTCAAGCTTCGATGTTGAAGATCTCCTCGAATTCGTGTTGAATGCGGAAGATTTCTCTCAAAGCTTGTTGTAATGTCTTGAGTGATTGGAGTTCTTCAAATGTTGGATGAGTTGAGAATTCGGCAGAGTGACGACGCTTCAAGAAATGATCGGCCAAAAGTCCTCTCCTTGTTGGAGTTTGGAGGGTATTTATAGAGAGGATTTCTGAGCAGAATTTTATCAAGTGATAAGTCGGCCACGACCTAGGGTAGGTCGTAGATCGTAAGTCGGTGACGGTATAGGGGATCACTTCGGCTACACTTGATTCTTCTGAACGAGTTGATAAGTCACGCGCGACTTAGTATAAGTCGTAAGTCGGCAGCGACCTAAAAGATGCGGCATGGAACGTGTCTTCACTTTGCTTTAGCCCGTTAAGTCGTTCATCCACTTAGGTCAGTAGGTCGTAAGTCCTTTTAAGTCGTTAGCTCCTTAAGTCGGTCCACATCTTAAGTCGGTATGCTCCTTTCAGTAATTAGGTCGGTTAATTGTTAAGTCGGAGCTTTTTTAGGTCGTAGACTTTCTTAAGTCGTAACCCATTGAGTCGGTCCTGTAGCTTAAGTCGTATACTGCCTTAGGTCAGAACCTTCCTTAACTCGTAAACCGTTAAGTCAGACCATTCCTTAGGTCGGAGCCTATTGAGTCGTAGGCCTCTTTAAGTCGGTCTTGTAGCTTAAGTTGTATACTGCCTTAGGTCGTAAGTCGCAGCTTGTTAAGTCGCGAACAAAAGAGGATTAACATTTTCCCCTCGAAGTGTATGCCTAGGTCGTAGGTCATATGCTTCGATTTTTCTTAACTCGCTCTTTTGTTAGATCGTGAACGACATAAGATAAGTCGTAAGTCATGGATCATGGGTCGATTCACATTTCAATACCCCAGTGTATAAATAGCTTAAGTCGTTCCCTCTTTTCCTTCACCTGCTCTTATCATTTCATTCCGCCATTAGCAAGCATTCAAATTCTTCGAAGATGAAATCAATTACTCGATCACCAGTTATCCTTATCGTTATATCGCGTAAGTGAATTCGTTTTTCTCATTCAATCCTCGACTGTCATTGAATTATGAATCCCTCTTTTTTTATGCCATGCTCCACTGCAACTCTCGTTTCAATCGACTGCTGATAGATTCAAGATGATTTGTCCTGACTCTGGATAATTGGTAAGAACGAAACGATGGACTACGGCACTCCAGTTTGATTGATTCGTGGTTTGCGATGGAACGGCATTGCATCAGATTTGTGGTGATTTCGGGGTGATTCAATGGCATGGGAAGATGAAGATTTTTGCTGATAGAGAGGCTAATGGGTTAATGGGTTAACGGGTTAGGAGTTGGGCAATTCTGATGTATTGAAAAAGATGAACGACTTAAAGCCTTAGAAATCTCGACTTAACTTTCGACGATCTAAGTGTTGAATTGTGTACGACCTAAAGTAGGTCGTGAGTCGGCAACGACCTAGGACTTTGTGACTTTTCTTCATTCTGACTTGAGACCTTTCTTTGCAGTGCGACTTAAGGAACTGATGACTTAACTTAAATCGTAGCCTGTCCCTTAGGTCGTCGGCGAGTTAATACTTAGTGAACTGCTTAAACTTGAATTTTTAACTTGGAGCATACTTTTGACATGAACTTCCTGACTCGAATTGTCAGAATAAAACTGCCTAATTTTTTGAACTGTTTGAACTTTTCCACAGATCACATTAATTTACAAGCTAGCAACCTGTTAGACATAACACTTGCAGAAAACTGGGACGAATATACTGCCATTGACTGTCCCACATCGAATGACAGATTAGTTGATAAAAAAGAAATTAATTTGGATGAATTATGTGAACAAAATGCTGTGGGATATCAAATTCAAGTAGAGTATTAAAGCAAAGTTAAACTAATCAACTAGAGCTAATTTATTTGCAGTAACACTACACTTGAGTTTTAAACTAACGAGTCCTGGAATTTCATAATCGACCGATTGTCGACTAGTTTAATTTCAGTTGTACTTACTCGTTATTTTTATTAGTTCCGCACAACACTTCACACTTTTTAGGAAACGTGCACCTTCACATTTGAACATCCAGTTGATTGTGTAGAATGTCTTCTCCACAAGAAGAAATAGAGCAAGTTGAAGAGATTTTTCCAGTTGCTGTTCCGTTGAATGATCCTCTAGAAAGGGTCTCGACCACTTTGAACTACAGAGCCTTTAACCAGTTGTGTATTCAATTCGGAATTGCTGAAGCAGACGCACAATTACCCGGGAAGCCTGATAATGCTGATAGGCCTCCTCGTGGTTTTGTTGCGGTAAATCGACAAATGTGCCAGAATGGAGCTATCCCTCCTTTTAATGACTTCTTGCGAACACTTCTTCTACGATTAACCATCTCCCCTCTCCAGCTGCATCCCAATGGATATGCTATCTTAACGGGGTTATGTGTGCTCTTTAGGAGGACACTCGATCGTCTTCCAAGCTTCAACGAAATTTGTTATTTGTGCACTTTCGCTAAAAACAAAGACCATCCTTCCATCACAGTTGTGAGAAGTGCCAGAAACCGTAAACTTATTATTGGTCTCCCTGAGAGCGTTCACGGGTTTCTAAGTCAATTTTTCTATGTTCGCCGTCCTCCGGGATTTTACACTATTTGGAGAGTAGGAAGTAAGATCACTTGTCTCTGTTTCTTATGTTTTTTCGAACTTGCCGAAGTCTGAGTTGTCAAGTGTTAACTTTTCCCTTTTCTTTTCAGCACTTCCTCCTCCTTCTAGAGATCCCGGTCACAAAGCGACTTTTGAGAGGCTTATGGCGGTGCCAGTTGAGGAGAGGAGTATCCAATTTCTGTTGACAGACGAATTTTTACATCAATTCGGGCTTTTACACTCTTCCCGCTTTACTCAGCCTCGTGAAGTTTCTAATTTTCCAGCACAGACATCAGATGCCCCAGCTTCAACAGAAGAGATGGCTCTAAAGGAGCCAACTACAGACACTGCATTAGTAAAGTGTTCTACTCCTATCGATGTTGCGGGGTCGTCCAACAAGTCAACGCTTTCCCCAGTTATCGAAGAGGAGGAAAATCCTCACATTTCTGAGAAGACGGCCGATATGGAATTCGAAAAAGAGAGTTCTGCTGGGCATCACGGCGATGATATTTTTGATAATTTGAGTGATATAATGATAACTTCTCAGGAGCTTTTTAAAGATAATATCTCAAAAGCGATCTCTCCCGTTGTTGAAGCGACTTCCTCTTTGAAACAAGCTCCGACACCTTCTACACCAGTCGTCTCCGTTTCCACATTAAAGCGTGGTTTGTAGTTTGACGCACGTAGTTTGCACGCCGCACACACTTAGGATTTTTCAGCGCTTATACGCACTTATCCTCTTTTTTTGGAAATTCCTAAAATTCATTCCTTTTCCATTTTCAGATTCTCCGATGGGGCGCACTGGCTCATATTACGACAAATTTCAGCGCTATGGAGGCCGCGGAGCTTATGATTTTAAGCAATACCTCGATGCCCCGAGGGAAACGGACGAAGAAAGAGCTATTAGGAAAGCTCGAGAGAGGGGGGACTATGAACGTCAGCATGGGAGGAGGGATGAGCGGTACGACTCTTCTTACAGAGGCGACGACTCTCACAAGCGAAAGTCTTATGACGACAAGGGGAAGACCCATATTGTTGACGAATCAAGCAAGTGGTCCAAGACTAGTGACGCGTCTGCAATTTCTGAGAAGACCGATGCTCCCATCTCTCATAATATTCCATCCGGCTCTCCTGCTCTAAAGAAATCTGACATCCAGGCGATCATCAGCAGACCTCAGTATAAGGTCAAAGATGCCCCTCCTATTCTTCAAAGCCGATTTCTGAATTGGTTCTTAAAAGGGGTGCATTTTGACCTTGATTTGGTTCCGATCGATAAATCGGATATGCTGCGTAGCCTTGATGCCGTCAAACTTAATATTGAAAGGGTGTCCGGATGGCAAAAGCTTGTCGATGAGCTGCAAAGAGTCAATCGTTCGAACCTTGAAGCCATGCTGACCATGGAAAACGACAAGACAGAATGGGACAAAATTTGCAAACAGCATGATGCCGAGATGACGAGCATTGCTGATGATAATGCGAGACTTGAGTCCGAGGTTAAAAAACTCAAGGAAGATCTCGTCGCTTCTTTCGCTTCGCAATCTCAGAAAGAAGAAGTATTTCAAAAACAAGTGCGGCATGCGCACGCTGCTCAAAGGGATGCTGAGATGAAATTTGCGGCTGAGCAGTTCGTCGTTGAAGAATACCGCAAAAATAACACTCAGTTGCGGGAAACAGTTAACTCCCAGAACGTGGAGATCGAATTGCTAAAGTCTCGACTTGCTAAAGCTGAGAAAGAGCGTGATGAGGCTGTTGTTGGTCGAGTTGCAGCCGTTGCTGAAAAAGAAGCGGCTGAGCAATCGCATGAGGCAACGAAAGCTAATGACAGCTCTACCTTATTCGACTTTTATTTACACAGCGTTCTGGGTCATGGAAGTCTCTCTTTTCTGGGCCCTGAATATGAGATTACTCTGGCTGAAGTGTGGGAAGCCGCAGTTGATATGCTTGGCGGTGCCGGCTATGATGAAGCAGGACTTGAGGCGAGTTACCTTGACGATGAAGCTCGTGCCGCTCTTGCTAGAGGAAAAGAGCAACTTGCCAGAGCGCGAGCTGAGTCTATAGAAGATGAACACCCGAAAGAGGAAGTTCCTTTAACTGCACCTGTTCATACTTCAACTTCAGCTGACGTCAATATTATAGATTCCAGTGCCCATTCTTCGCTTCTTGCTAAAGTTGACACTGAAGTTGTGACTACTCCTACTGAGGATGAAGCCCTGGAAGATATTGAGGCTGAGAAATTCGAGATTAATTTTACAAAACCGACTTCTTCAGGTAACTTTGGCATCGACCTGGATCCAGTGAATCACTTATTCGATTTAACCGAGTTTGATGAACTAATAACTTCTCTTTTCTCGGAGAATACCGATTTTAACTTCTTTTCTTCTGCAGCGGAAGTTCCGAAAGCTATACCAACTTCTCCTTCTCCAGCTGCTATTCCTCCTCCTTCCCAAGTTACTCCTCTTTCTGTTTCTCAACCAGGATCACAAGAAGAGAAAATAGAAGCCCTCAAAGACTTGGATGATCCGGTTGTTTCGCAAGAGCAAAAGACTAGAGGACTTGAAGAAGGCGAAAAGACCCCGGAGCAAACTCATGATGACGATACAAAACTTTCTGAGTTTCTTAGTCCGGGAAGCGATTCTTCTTCCAAGAGGAAAGGGAAGCGCGCGATGAAGAAGAAGAAGAAGAGCGCTTCGGCTGATGAGAAGAATATTGAAGAAGATCCGGCTGCCCCTCCTTCTCCTCCTTCCCCAACTCATCCACAACGGCTTTCAAAACTGATTATCAGGCCGGGAAAGAGTTCCAAGGGTGGTCGGAAGAAGGAATGATAAGCTAGACCTTATGCTCCTTGTTTTTTTTTGATGTATTGACCGGAGATTGTGTGGGTACCGGTCCCTGCTTTTTTTGTAATCTGCACAATGTAAAAAGTTTTCATAGTATTGAATGAAATAGCTATTTTACTTGTACAAATTCTTGTGTATGCGAGAATGCATTTGTTTCTCATTTTTAGTGTAGTATAAACGATTCTTTTTACTTGTACAAACTCTTTTGTCTGTGTTTGAGAATGCATTTATTCCACATCTACTTTTCATGGTATTGCAATGAACTTGCGGTATGTTGCTTGCATATTCCTTTTATTAATGTAACTGAATTGTATAGTTTTGCCCCCATACCACAAGTGCATTGCAACATTTCTAGCTTCTACAAGACTGATACTCTTATTTCAGAGAATAACTATTCCACTTTTAAGGGAAGAATCATTCTGCTTTTAATAGATCATATCTCGTTTTTTTTGGAGAAATTTTTACTTTCTCTTTCTTCCTTGAAGAACACTTCAACTTTCAGAGATGATCACTTTTATTTGTTAAAAAGTGGATTTTCCTATGTAGTGAAATGAGCTTCTGAAGAAGGTTTTGATTTTGTGCCCCAGTAAAGGGTTTATTTTTAGTACTTCAAGCACGATGAAGTGTGCCTCCGAAGAGGTCTTTTTGTAGCATTTCAACTTTTTAGGAAGAACTTTTTGAGATGAATAAGTTAACCTTCCTTTGAGAGTTGAAATGTGCTTCCGGAGAAGGCTTTTTTGTTTTAGTATTCTATTTTGGGTCATGCCTCCGGAGAGGGCTCCTCTTAAAGAGTTGTGCCTCCGAAGAGGGCTTGTGCCTTCGAAGAGGGCTTGTGCCTCCGAAGAGGGCTTGCGGTGCCTCGGGAGAGGGCTTTTGCCTCCGAAGAGGGCATGTGCCTCCGAAGAGGGCTTGTGGTGCCTCGGGAGAGGGCATGTGCCTCCGAAGAGGGCTTGTGGTGCCTCGGGAGAGGGCTTTCGCCTCCGAAGAGGGCGTGTGCCTCCGAAGAGGGCTTGTGCCTCCGAAGAGGGCTTGTGCCTCCGAAGATGGCTTTTTGATTGCCTGGAAGTTACTTTCTCATGGTTGGATGGATCCACGGGGCGGACGCAAGTTGTTTGATTGGATGTTCGTTTGCACAAACGATCGCAATCAATTAACAAGGGCCTTGTTCCTTCAGCTTGGGAAGGTGCCCCTTCGGTGGTTCCACCAATCTTTTTTGATTGAGAGAAGCACTTTCATTTTTTGGCGTGCCTCGTTAGAGGGCTTTGTTGACCTTTGGGAGGGAGCATCGGTTGGTTGGTGTGCCAGGAAGGTTGCGTCTCAGGGGCGAGTAAATCCACGGGACGGACGCAAGCTGCCTGATCGGATGCATCACGATCAGTTAGCAAGGGCCCTGTTCCTTCTGCTTGGGAAGGTGTCCCTTTGGTGGTTCTACCGGCCCTTTTATTGAGAGGCATACCTCCTTTTGGCTACTTCTGTGTTTGCTTGGCCATGTTCTCTCATCATCTGCTCATTAGTGATCTTTTATTATCGTTTCCAAGCGCATCTTCTTTCTTTTTGCAAGTAAATTGCCTTATCCGAAGAAGTGGACTTCACTGTTGAATAACTTCATGGGACAAACGCGAGTTACCTAGTTGGATGTCTGTTCATATCGACAATCACAACCAGTTAACAAAGGCTTGCCACAGTGGAATCGCCAACTTTTTATGTGAAGTTCTTCTTGTATAGGATTTGAATTTGGAATTTTTGTCGCTTGGTATTTGCTTAATAGGTGATTTATAGAGGTCGCTTGGCTTTGTGACGAGCAAGCCTTGTTTTAATGTCCTGCAATTTTGAATCGACATTTTAGCAATACATTTAAAGTATTTACATATCGAAATGAAATAGGCATTATGAAATAGTAAAGAACACAAGATTTATAGTGGTTCGGCCAAGAATCGGGCCTACATCCACTTTATAGCTTTTATTAACTTGCACTGATTTACAATGTCTTTCAATACAACTGATACATTCATCACTATTTTACAATTTTGAGCAAAGCTTTTTTTTCAAGTAAAATAAGGACGTAAGTGGTTGTTGTTCCAGGCTCTTGGAATTGGATCTCCTTCAACAGTTATGAGTTTGAAAGTGCCATCAAGAAGTTTACTGCCTATGGCATATGGTCCTTCCCAGTTTGGCCCAAACACACCAGTTGCTGTCATGATCCTTTTCAAAACTAAGTCTCCGACCTCAAAGCTGCATTGGCGAACTTTAGAGTTGAAGTGCCTGGCTATCCTTTGCTGATAAGCTAAAACTCTGAGCCTAGCTTCTTCTCTTTTTTCATCAAGAAAATCAAGTGCTTCAAGTTGCAGCTTTTCGTTTTCAGCTTCATTGAAATGAATTCTCCTGTGTGAAGGAACTTCTACTTCCACTGGAATCATTGCTTCTGATCCGTATGCCAGTGAAAATGGAGTGTGCCCAGTCGCAGTTTTGTGAGTAGTTCTGTATGCCCATAGTGCTAATGGAAGCTTATCGACCCAACCACCTTTTGCTTTTTCGAGTTGCTTTTTGATGGTTGACTTGATAATTTTGTTCACTGCTTCCACTTACCCGTTTGCCTGCGGATGAGCCACTGCTGAGAAGCTTTTTCGAATTCTGAACCGTTTGCAAAAATCCTGGAATTCTTCACTTTCAAACTGAGTGTCGTTGTCTATGATTATCTTCTGCGGCACACCATACCTACAAATGATATTTTTAGTTACGAAATTTATCATCTTTTTAGAGGTAATGGTGGCCAAGGGTTCTGCTTCAGCCCACTTAGTGAAATAATCAACGGCAACAATAGCATATTTGATTCCAGATTTAGCGATCGGTAAAGGTCCAATCAAGTCTATTCCCCAAATGGCGAACGGCCATGGGCTGACCAATTGTGTGAGTTCGGTGGAAGGCGCTCTTGGGATTCTTGCAAATCTTTGGCATTTTTCGCACTTTCGGGAGTAAATGGCAGCATCTCGATTAATGTCAGGCCAGAAATACCCATATCGGAGAACTTTCTTGGCTAGAGTTTGGCCACCTGAATGATCCCCGCATTCTCCTCCGTGTACCTCAGCTAGAATTGTTTTGGCTTCCTCCTTGGTTACACATCGAAGTAATGGCATTGAGAATCCCTGTCTACATAATCGGCCATCTTGAATTATATATCTTGATACTTTCCTCAATAGTTTTCGACGTTCTTTAGAACTTTCTGGCAGGGAACCATTGAGTAGGTATTCTTTGATTGGAGTCATCCATGATTCATGCTCTTGAGACGCAGCCATAATCCAATCAACATCCATTTCATCAATGCTTGGAGCTGACAGAACTTCCACAGGAACTAATCCCAGTAATTGAGCTTCTCCAGAACTTGTGTACTTTGCCAGAGAATCCGCTTTCATGTTTTCTACCCGAGGAATATGACTTATCGTATAATGATCGAAATCTTCGAGAAGTTCACATGCCTTTGACAAGTACGCGGGCAGATTTCCACCCTTAGCTTGAAACTCTTTCTTTACCTGGCAAACAATAAGTTGAGAATCGCTGAAGATCTGTAACACTTTGATGTTTAGTTCCTTGGCAATTTTTAAACCAGCAATTAGAGCCTCATACTCTGCTTCATTGTTCGTTGAAGGAAATTCGAGCCTCAATGCATAACACAACGATCGTCCTTCAGGGGTTTCGAGCACAACCCCTGCCCCAGAACAGTAATCATTTCTCGATCCTTCAACATACAACTTCCACTGGATTGGAATTCTATCAGTTGTTTCATTCTCGCTATCACCTTTGTAAGTAGATTCTGCGATGAAATCTGCTAAAGCTTGTCCGTTGATTGCTCTTCGGGGATGGTAAGTGATGTCATATTGGCTGAGTTCAATGTTCCATTTCAAAAGACGACTCGAAGTTTCAGGACGAAACAGGACTTGCTTTAGAGGTTGATTAGTAAGAACTTTGATAGGATGAGCTTGAAAGTATGGTCTCAACTTCCTGGAAGCAATTAGCAAACAATAGGCAAGTTTTTCTATCTTCGAATAATTCATCTCTGCCCCAGTGAACCGTTTGCTGATGTAATAAACTGGACGTTGTATTTTCATATCTTCACGTACAAGTGCTGCTCTGAGAGCATGAGATGAAATTGCTAAATATATGAAAAGGTCTTCACCATCACTAGGCTTGGACAGAACTGGAGGCGTTTCCATATGACGAATTAGTTCATCGAAAGCATTCTGGCATTCGGGAGTCCATTCGAAATTTTTCTTTCCTTTCTTTAGAGCATCAAAGAAGGGAATGCATTTGTCTGTGGCCTTGGAAATGAAACGACTCAAAGCAGCAACTTTTCCATTGAGGCTTTGCATTTCTTTCTTTGTTTTAGGGGCTTTGACCTCTCTTAGAGCTGTGATTTGAGTAGGATTGGCTTCGATGCCCCTGGCGCTCACAATGAAACCCAAGAATTTCCCGGACTCTACTCCGAACGAGCATTTCAATGGATTGAGCTTCATTCCGTACTTTCGAAGAATTGCAAACATTTCCTCCAAGTGACCCATGTGGTCTACAGCTTTCTTTAACTTTACCAACATATCGTCAACATAAACTTCCATGGTTCTACCAATCTGAGGTTTGAACATCGCATTGACGAGCCTTTGGTAGGTTACCCCAGCATTCTTCAATCCGAAAGGCATAACTTTGTAGCAGTAGAGACCCACATCTGTGATAAAGCTTGCGTCTTCCTGGTCCGGCTCATGCATCATAATCTGATTGTACCCGGAGTAAGCATCCATAAATGATAACAACTCATGCCCAGCTGTTCCATCCACCAATTGATCGATTCTGCGCAGCGGGAAGCAATCTTTGGGGCATGCTTTGTTTAGGTCCGAAAAATCGATGCATACTCTCCACTTTCCATTTGCTTTCTTAACCAGTACTGGATTTGAAACCCAATTTGGATAAGTGGAGTTTCTGATGAAGCCGTTCTCCATGAGCCGATCGACTTCTTCCTTTAGTGCCGTCGATCTTTCTGGGCCTTGAGTTCTTCTTTTCTGTTTCACTTGCATGAATTTTGGATCAATGTTCAGAGTATGTACAGCAATTTCCGGGGAGATCCCACACATATCAGCATGACACCAAGCGAACACATCCAGATTGGCTTTTAAGAATGATATCAACGTGTTTTGGACTGCTATGCTCAGCTGTGAACCCACATTGAGTACTTTGTTCAGGTCTTTCGAGTCAACAGATATTGGTACCGTTACTTCCACGGGTACCACTCTATTCTCCCCTGTACTGGCTTTCCTGGGGTTTATTTCTTTCCTTGCATTGCTGTGTTCGCCAGTACATGGGCCACCCCGTAGCTGCTACAAGGTTGGTTCTTTGATGCGGAGCGGAGCTGCCGCATCTTTTCCCATTTCTCTTTTCCTGGCCTCTCGGAGCTCTACAAGATAACATTCTCGCCCCGCGTTCTGATCTCCCTTAATGACAGCAACCCCATTATCAGTGGGAAATTTCATTGTTAAACACCACGGAGCGAGGACGGCCCTGAAAGCAGCAAGAGTAGGCCGACCCAAGAAAGCATTATAGGCGGAGAATCCATCTACAATTACAAAAGTTTGCTTCCGAACCAACTTCTTATGTCCTTCTCCCATTTCAACAAACAAGTCCACCGTTCCAATTGGCTGTTTCAGCTCTCCTGTAAATTCGGCAATCTTGTGTGAAGAAGCTTGTACGTCTGTCATTGGAATTTTCATTTGGTCAAATGTCTTTTTAAAGAGTATGTTGCACGAGGCACCACTATCAACCAGCACTCTTCTGACAATAGCCGGCCCAATACCGACAGAGACAACTAAAGGGTCCTCAGTAGGAGCTCCCACATCAATAGAATCCCTGGTTCTGAACATAATATCATCATGAAAAGTCTTCTGCTGCTTTAGAGGTGCAACATCTTCCAAGATTAAGACACTTTCTTCAGATGGGGCATACTTCAAAGCTCTAGCATACCTTTCCATCTCACCCCAACTCCTGCCAGCCGGATGAGGTCCTCCTGTGATCACATTGATAACAGGTCTTTCCTTTTCAGCAGGCCTCTCTCCTGAACCAGATGAATGAGCTGGGGGTAGTTGCCCTTGGTTAGATGAAGACGGGTCTTTTCTATTCCTTTTAACATACTGCTGCAACTTATTCTCTCTTAACAATTCTTCAATCAGGCTTTTCAAGTGGCGGCATTCGTTGGTATCATGGCCTGGTTGGTTATGAAACTTGCAAAATCTTCTGCTTTGAGCAGCATTTTTCCCAACTTTTACTGCCGGTGGTTTTGGAAATTCAACAGCATCCTTAGTGGCGACGAAAATATTCTCCGGTGTATCAGTCAAAGGGGTAAAATCCGAAGGCTTGAGGAAGCGGGGCTTTTTGAGATCTTTCTGCTTCTTTCCACCATTACTCTCCCTCTTCTGATTTGCAGATTCTTTCTTGTTCTGAACTGTAGCATTATTTTCCACCACTGTTGTCACAACTTTAGCTGACACGGAGAGATTCTCTAGGCGCATGAACTCATCAGCCTTTTTGTAGAACTTTTCGAGCAAATTTGGTTCCTTCATTTTTACCATTTTCCAAACTCGCTTGACTTGTCAATAGCCCGCATTAAATAGGTCAAGATCATTCGCGGTTCCGCGTTATCAACTTCTGCTAGGGCTAAATTTAAGCGATTCAGGAAGGATTTGATGGGCTCTCCAGGATTCTGTTCAAGACTTGAGAGAGACATTATATCCTTTGCTCTTGAAATGTACAATCTGAATTGTTCCTTGAATTTTCGGGTCAGATCGGAAAATTGGTCAACAGATCGCACAGGAAGCTTGGTAAACCAAAGTAATGCCACTCCTTCCAATTATACCGGGAAGTACCGACACTTAATCTCATCAGTCGCCCTTGCGCCGGCCATGTGCCAGTCATATTTATACAAGAATTGATTTGGGTCGCTTGTTCCTCTATAAGCAGGAATGGTGGGGGGAACAAATTTTCTGGGAAACTCAGCTTTCAGAATCCTCTCAGTAAATGGATTTTTACTCGGTGCGAATCCCCATTCGCTCTCATCCTCATCTCTCTGCATGCTTTCTTTCATTATTTGCCGAATCATGCCGAAAAGATATTCCTCATTATTTAGTGACTTTGCAGAGTAGACTTCGGCCATTTTCTCGGGAGTTTGTCCGGGTAGATGTTCATGGAAAACTGGCGATGGCCTAGATCCTTCAGCCTGGAGAGGTACCCCTTCAGCGGCACCTGATCCCCCTTGAGGAATATGTCTTCCTTCGGAGTTGCGAAGAGTATCAACAATATTTTCTTCATTATTAACTGGTCTTTGACTTGCCCCGATCAAAGCATTTAACTTCTCCATCATCAGAGTATTCTGAGTTTCAATCTGCTGATACAATCCAGAAATAGCAGCATCTAACTCTTCTCGCGTAACCCCGACGCCTGGAGCTGCCTGACTTGGAGAAAGAGAAGTGGCAGTATTCTCGTGAGCATCTTCAGATCTGACAGACTTACGTTTTCTTTCAGGAGCCATTATGTCTGATAGACTTCTGGTTTTGAAGGAAATTCTTTCAACAAACTTCCGTGAAGCAATGGTGAATGATCGCCTGAGTTCAATTCTCAGAGAAAGCACCAAAATGTTAACGCTAAAAAGTGAACGCTAACACCCGGTGTGTGTAGTTGAATTGTGAAAGCACCACCCGTGTGACGGGAACAAGAAGTAAGCAGTAAAATAGTGAAAAAGCAGTAAAAGACAGCAGTTTATAGTGGTTCGGCTTGAGATCGAGCCTACGTCCACTTTGAATCTCTTTATTACTGAATCTGGTTACAAAATGATACAATACACTTGTGAAATACAATAGCTTTCGATTCATAAACACTTTCGACTATTAGCTCAAGCTTCAATGTTGAAGATCTCCTCGGATTCGTGTTGAATGCGGAAGATTTCTCTCAAAGCTTGTTGTAATGTCTTGAGTGATTGGAGTTCTTCAAATGTTGGATGAGTTGAGAATTCGGCAGAGTGACGACGCTTCAAGAAATGATCGGCCAAAAGTCCTCTCCTTGTTGGAGTTTGGGGGTATTTATAGAGAGGATTTCTAAGTAGAATTTTATCAAGTGATAAGTCGGCCACGACCTAGGGTAGGTTGTAGATCGTAAGTCGGTGACGGTATAGGGGATCACTTCGGCTGCACTTGATTCTTCTGAACGAGTTGATAAGTCGCGCGCGACTTAGTATAAGTCGTTAGTTGGCAGCGACCTAAAAGATGCAGCATGGAACATGTCTCCACTTTGCTTTAGCCCGTTAAGTCGTTCATCCACTTAGGTCAGTAGGTCGTAAGTCCTTTTAAGTCGTTAGCTCCTTAAGTCGGTCCACATCTTAAGTCGGTATTCTCCTTTCAGTAATTAGGTCGGTTAATTGTTAAGTCGGAGCTTTTTTAGGTCGTAGACTTCCTTAAGTCGTAACCCATTGAGTCGGTCCTTTAGCTTAAGTCGTATACTGCCTTAGGTCAGAACCTTCCTTAACTCGTAAACCGTTAAGTCGGACCATTCCTTAGGTCGGAGCCTGTTGAGTCGTAGGCCTCTTTAAGTCGATCCTGTAGCTTAAGTCGTATACTGCCTTAGGTCATAAGTCGCAACTTGTTAAGTCGCGAACAAAAGAGGATTAACATTAACCAATACGTCCTATACTATATGGCGAAATCCAAGTATTTAATAAAGCTAGTAAATATCTCTTATTATGGATACCACTAGAAAATCTAAACTACATTCTCTTTAGGATCTAGCAACCACTTGTCGCATACCAGAAGAGAATACAACTCTAAAGTATTAAGTACTTTCCGAAATACGATCACAAGAATTTAACCAAGGCATCCCATACTACCAGGTGGAATTCGAGTATTCGCTAATGGGTTAGTAAGTTCCACTCGAACATTCTATTCAATGAGATATACCATATTCGGCAAAGCGATAATCGAAAGCATTTAAACCGATCGATAACACTAAATTGATTATTACTGCTTCCCAAATTATAGAATTAAGGTCCTCAAAACATTTATTTAATTTTTCACTTATCAAAATATTATGTTATTCCAAATTGTTCCAAGAGTATTTATTTTACAAAACAAAATTTTCCATGTTCCAAAATCACAATGATTCTTCAAATTCCATAAGGTTATAATGTTTACACACCATATTCCAAAAGCCACTTATAAAAGTATTCATTTATTTGTGAATCCATAAATCCATTTTCAAAACCAATTTGCTATTCTAATAATTAGTTAAAACCTCATACACTTATATTTCCAAAATTGAAATTCGAAATCCATAAAATCATTTATAAAAGTAATTAGACTACTTTAGAAAACAAGTTTGATATTTAGAACTTAAACTCTCTCTACGAAATTATTTATATACAAAACTAAACATTTATATACATTTGCAAAATAGGTAGATTTAAGTTTATAAATTTCTAATGCTTTGAATCAAAAATGATTCAAAGACCATAAAGCATGAGAAATTCACTATTACATATCACAAGATTGTAACGACCAATAGTTCCATAAGGTTTGACTTTAATATCATCTCTAAACATAATTTACAACTTAAAAAACCAATGGATATATATATATATATATATCAAAACAATCATGATCGAACATTCAATGCACATTGAAACAACATCACAAACATAGCAATAAATCATGGGTCACGATAGATTTTTAGTTTTGAAACATCATTTTGACCCATTTAACCTCATAATTTTCGAAAACTTTAAACATGAAAGTTGTTCCTTAAAGTCTCAGCTTTCCATCAAAAAAGTTTTGCACAATTTAGATTTACGATTAAAAAGTTATGGTAATTTTAGTTTTAGGTTTCAACTCAGAAAATTGACAAAGCAGAGCGTGTATATCAGTTTCAAACCCAATTTCGATCCTTTAAACCGTCGAATTTCAAAAGGTGATTTATAGAGTACATGTAGCTTATTGAAAGAACTTTCTACCATAAAATGATTGAGTCAATTTGTAGCATTTTACACTAAGATATTACTGTTTTACTACATCGATTTTCATAATTTATTTTCAACAAACAAATAAATAATCACCTAAATTCAAACAACCAATTTACAATCAAATTTATAGCAATTCAATCAACAAACCATCTAATTAAATCCAAACAATAACTAATAATTATACATATCGATTAGAGAAAGTAGGGTGAGTGTTTAACTCACCTTTTATTGCAAAGATGAAGAAAAGTATGAAGATGATCACCGCTTCTCTTCTTAACCCCTACAACTTCTTCTTCAATTTGATTTCACCTCTAAACAGCCCTAAACCTAATAATTTTAGAAGTAAAACATCAAATAAAACATTAAATTGATGATAGCATCAAATAGAGAAGAAGACTAAGAACTCATACCTTCTATCCTCATGATTTATGATTTTCTTCTAATTAAAAGTGAAGATCTTGATTGAACTTTGCCAAGGAGGAAGGAACCCTAGTTTTGTTTCCTATTAGCTTTCATTCTCTGATTTTGTGAATGTACAGTAAATGGAAAGAGAGAAACAAAACTTCTCTTATGTATTTTAAGTTTGGGTGTAATTTAGTATTAAGGCCCAAACTCATTTACAAGTGTTACTAATTTATTCTCCCTATGAAATGTTGCAATTATTTGTTTAGTTCTATCATTAATAAAACATAATTTTTCCTAACAATGTTTTACCAAAATAAACATTGATTTCTCAAATTTAACAAAACCAATTAACAAGTTAAAAATCTTCATTTTTATGATTATAGAAATGTTTTGTACAGTTAATTGTAAAATAAAAGCAATCCTTTTAGTCAAAATCTTTATTTAAATAATTATTATCCCAGTATATTTGATAACCAAAATAAAATCCAGTTTGACAAATTCAAATTTATTTTCTTACTAATAATTTATTTCAATTATCAAATGCTAAGAATTTATAATCAAATCGATTATTAAAACAAATTTTAATTCCACGATTTATATTACAAAATCCCAATAAATATTACTTAACCATAATTAACCGTAATTAATTAGGTAATTTACAACGGGGTTGTTACAAATTAATTAATTAATTAAGATAATTAGTACTTCATCATTAGTTAATAAAGGTAATTAATACTTAATTGTTAATCGAATAAGATAATTATTATTAGATTATTAATTAAAGGTTAATTATTATTTAATTATTATTTAGGGATTAATTATTGTTTAATTATTTGTTTAAGGTTAATTATTAATTAATTATCTATTTAAAAGAAAGTTTGATTATCAATTAGTTACTGATTAAGTTGAGTTTAATTAAGATCTTTTTTGTTTAGGACTTAATTATGATTTAAATATTATTTAATAAGGGTTTAATTTATTATTTAATTAATTATAAGGGTTTAAATTTTAAAAATCACTTTATTTTCTAAAATATTGGTTTTGTTTAAAACTGTTTTCTTTTGCAAAGATGTTTTAAATCAAGGGATTTCTTTGTCGGTTACCCTTAAGCATCCTCAAACTAATATGAAACCAATGCTAATGTAGTGATATATTTATATGAAGTAAGTCATTCCATGGTTAGCACTAAAAGCCAATGGGTAGGCTGATCCTCTATCTATGCGATTTAGAATTTATTTCTATGTGAGGGACAGAGTAAGGTCGAAATATAAAAAACGTGATAGATATGGGAGGGTTAATTTCTATTAATAGGTCACGTTTCAATTAAGTATATGGTTATTTATATGCGAACTCTGTATAATCACCCTAAATAGCAGATTACCTGCTATTTGTAACTTGACCTATTTTAACATAGAAAGTATGTGTGTATGTTAGAGTTCCCCAGCGAGGGCTCGAATACTTGTTACATACTTCCAAAGAACCAGAATTGAGTTAGCCAAGAATTACCTCTTAGTTTGGAGATGCCAGTTTCTGCATAAGTATGATTTATCCGAACTACTCCTAACTAATAACGTTCGTGATGGATCGTTATGAAATATGCTATGGAGCTGTACTATTCTTCTTGAGGTTGATTCCAAAATGGAAGATAATAAATGTGGAAGGTTTGTTTTGTTTTGGAACAACTTGTATGGATGAATGCTATCATTGCATTGTTGCCTGGTGGTCATTGGGAGCATTCCAAGATGGTCCGTTAGAAGGAAAGGTAAACGTAACCTCAAGCCTGACAACCGGTAAGTAACTAAAGCAGGGATGTGCAACAGGGCTATGTGTTCACTCCCATTAGGGTATGATCATTGCCTAATCTAAAGCGATATCTTTGTATGCTTTGGGATCCCTTCTATGGTTCTTGATCGTAACTAAGGGCTGATCGTATTCATCGCTATCCAGTAAGGGGTAGGGCTGATCTTGAGTAGCAAAGGTGTAACATGTTGTAGTCTCTGATACATTCTATCTAGAGGTGTACTGATTCGAAGATAGATCTTTACCTTTTCATAGTTAGAATCCATTTTTCAATACGAGCCTTCGGACTTGACTGTATACCTATTATGCTGGAATTTAATTAAAGTAACAATTTCAACTATGATTCCATATTTATCTTAAACCTAAATATTATGATACAAAGGAATTTATATTGAAATGTTCCGGTTATCATAAGGTAAAATCCCGTCCATGTTTATGTGCGACGTGGTCGTATGAGATACCTTTGGTTTGAAGGTTTTTTATAAAGTTCAACTTATGCTTCACTCACACCAGACCCATGTTTGACACAGAGTTTTATTTCTTTCCCTTAAACTCTTGGATACTTCAATTTTTATGAGTAGCCAAGTAGTCAGGTTTCTTTAGAGCATTTTGGGAAGTAGTATAGAGTGGGATCTTTCATCATATTGTAGTTGTCTATATTTCCGCTATGATTGTATATTATGTATTAGTATTTTGGGTAGGCTGATATAGCTGTCCTCGTTGGGAATAGTACTTGTTGTAACTTTTGTGTAACATTTTGGAGTAACCATATGTACTATTCTGTGATGATGTTTATGTAACTCTGACATTGTGAGAAAAATCTGTGTTTGTTTCCTTGTTTTTATCTTCTTTACCCCACGATCTGTCCTTCAGACACTTAGATGATCGACACATGAATACCGAGGGTGTATTAAGTGTTGTCTTTGGGTGTAAGAAAGGTAGATCGTCAGACTGAATTACCCGAACTACGACTACAAGGTATCATACTTGCGCATTAAGAGGATCCTACGATGTTGTCTTACGTAAAAGACGACTTAGGGCCAACTCTATGCGCCACGTCCAATGACTCAATGGTAATGTCGCCACTTATTGCACCGCACTGGGAATCCAGCAACAGTGGCATGTCATAATTGTCGTATGTATCGAGGAACTTCGCATTAGTGTCGGGCTACGCACCTCTCCATCTATCCACCAACAACGTTATGCATTCACCGAGGAACGTCCTATGATTGTTATTTGCGACCGAACCCCCTTATGTCATGTAATGAATTCGCTGAATGAATAGTGTCTAGGCCTAATTTCCCGCGTACACACCTAACTAGTCCCGTACGTCCAAAAGTCAAGAATTAGGAAATTACTTTCCTACCAATATACTATAAAAATATACAAAAATTTATAACCTGGGCCTTAGGCTGAAGTTCAACCTGCGTAGAAAACCATCCACCGGTCGACCACCGGCTACTGTAGTGGTCGACCGCTCATTGTCGACTGACTACAGTAACCTTGTCGACTGATCGATTTTAATTGTTGTAAAACATTAATTTTGTTTTGATTCCTTATTTATATACTTTAATTACTTCCGATTTCAAATCTTTAAACTTTATTAACCTTTAATGCTAACTCCATTTTCAAAACTCTATATATGAAAATTATGCAGAAAATCGCTACCAATGCAACAATGAAAGTATTAAAGCCAATTTATAACGTTTTTATAAATTTCATTTTTACCCTTTTTATATTTAAACTAATTTCATTTAGTAAATTTTCATTTTTTTGAGGTGTTACATTCACCCCCCTTAAAAGGATTTCATCCCTGAAATCTCCAAGGATGGAAAAATGCAACTCGTAAACGCAGAAATCATTACCTACAACCATCTACTCAACCATCAACCACTACAACCATTGTCTTTATTTTAAATTTTTAAGGTGATATTTACTTATAGGCATAGAATGCATATGAACCTATACTACTACAAAAATTAGGCGATTTCTTGATCGAGTCGAAAGGCGATATTTACTTATAGGCATAGAATGCATATGAACCTATACTACTACAAAAATTAGGCGATTTCTTGATCTAGTCGACCTTATGAAATTCAAGTGTTCGTGCCATGTATCCAAATTATATGCAACATCCTATGTAAATATACTAGTAGTTCTATATGTATATGAAACCATTCAATCAATTTGCAACAACCATATGCATATAATTTGATGTAATAAAACAAGTGATGGTGTCGGTGCATGCAATCTTGAATATATTTTCTTACGTGTGCAAAGATAAATATAATAATTACATCCATTATCAACTATCATCTGAAACATGTCCTAATGACAAGTTTGCAACCATTTCTAGCATCCAAATGTCCCTACCTATAGGGTACACTAAGCTAAAGCATAAGCGCATAAGCAGTTTATACATATTTCACTAAAATGGAAACATACTAGAAAAGAGTTCTGGATGGGTAGCTTGAATCTTCTCTTTAGGCTCACATGTACTCTCTGCTACGTCGTCTCCCCACTAGACCTTAACTAGCTTAACAACTTTATTACGGAGTCACTTTGTACCATACTCAAGGATACGAGTGGGTGCATAGAAAACAAGAGACTCTCTTTCTATTACTACCCCCTCAAGCTGACTTAGTTCGACTACAGTTGTTGTATCATGTAGACACTTTTGCAAGTGTGACACATGGAAAATGTCGTGTACTCTCGCTAACTTTTTAGGAAGCTTCACTCTATAAGATAACTTCCCTACTCTACCTGTGATCGAAAAAGGCCCCACAAAACTTCACGCTAGCTTTCCCGAACTACCAAACCTCCTGACATGTCTAAGCGACGAGACCTTCACAAAAACCATGTCACCCACTACAAACTCTGACTCCATTAGTCTCCTATCAGCATAAGACTTCTACCTATCTTGCACGGTTTTCATCCTTTTGCGGATCAAGTCTACCTTCATTGATGTCTCCCTCTCTATATCCGGTCCAAGTATGATCCTATTCGTAGTGTCCCTCCAACAAAACAGTGATCTACAAGGCTTTCCATGTAACTCCTCAAACGGTGACATCTTAATACTCGCCTGATAACTGTTATTATAATAAAACTCCATTAGTGGTAGGTTATCCTCTCAAAACCTCTGAAATCTAAGATACACAACCAAAGTAATCCTCCAATACACGATTCACCCTCTATGTCTGTCCATCCGTTTATGGGTAATAAACGTACTCAAACTCAAATCAGTACCTAAAGCCTCCTCCAAAATTTTCTGGTGAAAAGTGGATCTCGGTCAGTAACAATGCTAGAAGGAACTCCATGTAACCGAACTATTTACATCACGTATAGGTTGCTAGAGACGCAACAGTCGTCATACTCCTAATTGGAACAAAGTGAACGCATTTGGTCAATCGGTCGACTATGACCCAAATACTTTCATTCCCCCTCCTACTCCTAGGTAGCCCATTAATGAAATCCATAGAAACACTCTCGCACTTCCACTGCGATATATCTAATGGCTGCAACAATCCTTCCGACTTCTTTTGCTCTGCCTTTACCCTTTGGCAAGTCATACACTTAGAAACATACTCTTCCACATGCTTCTTCATACCCGGCTAATAAAAGATTCTCTTTATATCACAGTGCATTTTGTCTCCATGGGATGAATGGTCATCCAAGAACGATGGGACTCAGCTTGTACCATGACAATCAAATTCATAATGGTAGGAACAAATAGTCTACCATCTCTCCATAACCACCCCTTCGAGGCAAAGGTATAGAGTCTCAAATGACTCTACTACTCCTCTTTACCCAGCTTCTCACAAATATCCAAGAACTTTGTATCTTGCTTTTGACTTAACCTAATGCGGTCCATGTGTGTAGGTTGCACATCCAAAGCTTCTAACAATCTCGAAGTGATGTCTGATGATGGTCGAAAGTTGAACGTAGAGATAAACTTCAAGTGCTTCTACTCTAAGAACATATGACTCAACATCCCATGCTTTCTGCTCAAGGCATTGGCTGCAACATTGCCCTTTCCTGGAGTATTGGTGATATCAAAATCATACTACACCAAGAACTCCATCCACCTCTCTTAACATAAATTCAAATCCCTCTAGGAAAACAAATAATTTAGAGACTTATGATCCTTGAATAGCTAAAACTGCTCTCCTAATAAATATTGTCTCCATGACATATGGGCGAAGACAATGGCTGCCAACTCAATATTATGGCTAGGATAGTTTCACTCGTGGACTTTCAATTATCGACTAGCATAGCTCACCACTTTCCCTTCCTGCATCAATACTGTGCCCAATCCCATACCGCAAGCTTCAATATATACTGTGAACGCCTTTGAACCATTGGGTAGTACCAAAATGGATGCACTAGTCAATGACTTCTTCAGCTTAATAAAAGCATCCTCACAATTTAAGTCCTATGAGAAAACCAAATTCTTCTTGGTAAGGCGGGTCAAAGGGGCGGAGATTTTAGCAAAGTCCTTAATAAACTTCCTATAGTAGCCCGCTAAACAAATAAAACTTCTCATTTCCATGTCATTCTTTGGTACGTGCCAATCATGTACTAGGATCAACCACCAGCCCATGTTCAGAGACATTGTGTCCCAAAAAGTGAACTTCCTTGCACCAAAAGTGACATTTAGGAAACTCAACCTTCAACTTATGCCTATGAAGAGTATTGAGCACTTCTCCTAGATGTAACCTATACTCCTCCTTGCTTTTCGAATAGACCAATATGCATCGACAATCACAACCATGAACTTATTAAGCAACCCTCTAAATACTGGACTCATCAGATCAACCAAATAGGTGGGTGCATAGGTTAGTCCAAAGGGCATGACTAACAACACATACAGTCAGTCAGGTGTACGAAAATCCATCTTCTAAATATTATCTTCGGCTACATGTAATTGATGGAACCCGGTACTCTAACTAACTGATCAAAGAGATCGTCTATGTGGGGCAATGGGTAACGATTCTTTTCTCTCAGCTTATTTAACTCATGATAATCAACGCAAAGCCTTAGAGAACCGTCTGCCTTGTCAGCAAAAACAACCGGTGCTCCCCACTTTGAAATACTCCTTCTAATGAAGCCCTTCTTCAATAGCTCATTCACTTGTTTATTCAGCTCGCATCTTTCTTTAGGGGTCATATGCCTTAAAGGTAGGACAACAGGTTTAGTGTTCTCCTTGAGATAAATTAGAAATTCGATCTCCCTCTAGAATGAAAGACCAGTAATTTTGGAAAAGACATCTGTGTAGTCTCGAACTACTAGCATGTAAGCTAACTCATCGTGTGATAGGTCTAAAGAATATTGGTAACTCAACATAATTGAAATTTTGGAGTAGCAATAAACCTCTAGACTCTGTCCACTACAAGTACACAAACAAACGACCTTCCTACCAAAATCTAAGACTACCCTATACATGGTGATCCAATTCATCCCCAAAATCAAACCAAACCCAAAAAATCCTATGACAAAACATTGGAATCGAACTTGACCCCTAAATTAAACAATTTTAAACCCTTACAAATCATAGATAAATGGATCGATCCTCCAACGGGGTTTGATAAAACTACCAGGTTAGTTACTATGCCAGTGTCTAAGTGCAACTCATATACAATGCTGCTGAACATAAAAGAGAGCGATGCCCCAATGTCAAATGAGGTACGAACATATAAATTAGTTAAAGTTAACACACCTTTAATTACGACCTTTTCCCCCTAGTCCACTACTAGAGGCGCACTCGAGCTGGGAGCAACAATGCGTAATTTGAAACCACTTGGGTAGGGTTCTTCGATGGGTCTGGGCATTTCCTCCTCATATGCCCAAGTTGATTGCAGTTGTAGCATTTGATCTTTGAGATGTGCACCCTGCACTCCTTCACAACATTCCCCTTGTTACCGCATGTTCTACACTTGATCTCCTGCTCCTTAATCTTCCCTTGGGTCCCCATTCTGCCCTTGTGCTGATTTTGTTGGGGTGTCTTTCCTCCTCACTTCTTGGGCTCACTCCTCACCTCTTCTTTGGATACACCATTTAGCAAAGCCATCTCTACCAAACCTTCGTAAGTCGCCCCATGGGAATGCGACTAAGGGTCAAATCTTAGAGAGATTGATTTAGTCCCTTTGCAAACTTCAAAACTTTCTTGTGAATGGCATTTATCATATCTAGTCCAAACCTAGCCAACTCGTTATACCAATTTACATAGTCTTTCACTGACATCTCTCATTGCTGCAAATGTATGAACTTCTCGAGTTGTACTCCCTGCTCTACTATAGAAAGAAATCTCCTCTTAAAATGCCTTTTAAACTCTCCCCAAGTTATCTCTTCCTCATTGGTCTCTACCACTACTACATCCCACCAATGTAAAGCCTCTCCTTGTGAACGCCAAGAAGCAAGCTATCTCCAAATGGCACCCTAAGGCCCATCAATCCAATAGTCCTCTCACAAGTATGAATCCATGCCTTCGAGTCCATAGAAGATTCGGTCCCCACATATTGCTTCCCTCCTACACTAACAAAGTCCTTACATAGCTTAGCGAAATCGATGCCAGGTGGGTTGGCATTAACTACACATGGCGCCTTTTTTATAGGTCCCTATTTGGGTCAAACTCAGCTCGTCCTCTTGCTTGCGAATTCCCGTAGAACCATATCGGGCGTTCACACCTGGAATCTCAAATGCTTTTCCTGAGCCGTAACCAGCAGGATTGCTCATTCTCCCTATTTGTAATTTAGGAATTATAAACAACTTTTCCATAGATAGTATTGGCAAGAATAAGTGATAACGTTATTCATATTATCCTTACATACATAAAACCTCTAGAATTTTTTTAATCTTTACATATATATACTTTTTGGAAGCCATTTTGAAAAACCTTTTGAAAGACTTTTTGGAATAATCCTCTTTTTTTAAAAATATTTCAAGTACATTCTCTCAATATGTGCCAAGCTCCTAAGGAATCTTAAACCATGCTTTGGTACCACACGTAACAAACATCTTCATACATCTCGCGTCATGCCAAGAAATGCGAGCTGTTGGTTTTTAAAGCATTACAAAACATAATTATAAGGATGAAATCTAAGATATTCTGCTCTTTTAGATCTCACAATGGAATGCAGTAAAATATAAACACAGAAAATAATCATCTCGGAAAATATCCTAAAAAAACATTCTCAAAATATTCATAGTCAAAATCCAAAGTTTTATAAAATAACATCATATAGTTTGATAAGTGCAAAATACGATAGTTAGTTACATAGAGAGTGATGAAAAGTAATAGGAAGTGCTAATGCCAAGCTACTCCTCCACCTACTAGATCCGGACCAATCACCTGCTGCCCTTTCCTCATGTGATGGGGAAAAAGGAATGGAGTGATTAGACAAAAGTATGATGAATGAGTTACATCATTAATATATGGTGATCACATGCAATTAACATCATTTACAACCTATGTGACCTATGGTGTCCTACTTATGTTTGCGAATTGCTTACTAGGTTTAGTCATCTTAACCTAAGGAATATAACTCCAAATATACCTACACCTAAATATCTTATGAATGTTTGTACTTTAGATCGAACAACTAATCAAACCTCAAATCAACGACGGATTGGACTAATAACCTTTGGGAATGTTTCTAACATAAGATTGCAAACAACATCACTCTTGGGACATAATTACCCAAACTATGACTACAACGCACCACACTTACGAATTGAGAGGATCCCGTAATGCTGGCTCGCATCAAGGACGACTTAGAGCCAACTCCATGCATCAGTGCTCAATGACTCAATGGTAACACCACTATTTATTGCACTGCACTAGGAATCTAAAAACAATGTCAAGTCCTAATTACCGTATGCACCGAGGAACCTCCTGTTAGTGTCGGGCTATGCACCTCTTTAGGAATCCAACAACAGTGTTGTGCATCCATAGAGGAACCTACAGTGAGTGTTACTCGGGATTGAATAGTTATCAGGCTAGTATTAGGATGGCTCCGTTTGAAGCTTTGTATGGAAGACCGTACAGTTTGTTGGTTAGAGACCAAGGATAGGTTGGTTCTTGGTCCGGATTTAGTTAGAGAAGCTGCAGAGAAGATTGATTTGATTCAAGCTAGGATGAACGAAGCTCAGTCTAGGCAAAAGAGCTATGCAGATAGAAGAAGGAAAGACTTAGAGTTCTTTATTGGAGACCATGTTTTTTATTATGGTGTCACCGATGAAGGGTGTGATTCGATTTGGAAAATTAGGGAAATTGGCGCCGAGATTTGTAGGACCATTTCCTATTATAGAAAGGATCGAGAAACTCGCATATATAGTAGAGTTACCGAACAGTTTGGCAGGAGTCCATGATGTTTTCCATGTTTCTCATCTAAGGAAATGTGTTAGAGATCCGAAGACTACTATAACACCGACTAAGTTAGAGGACTTAGTAGTAGAGCTGAACTTGACTATAGTTAGAAAGCCAGTTCGTATAGTCGCAAGAGATGAAAAGAGGCTAAGGAACAAAACAGTCAGATTAGTTAAGGTCCAGTGGAGTGACGATGAGATAGATTGTACTTGGGAGACTGATAGTAGGATTAGAGACGCTTATCCTGATTTGTTTCATGGTATGTTTTACCTTATTGATTGATTCGTATGAGTACCCTATCGTAATTTCGAGGACGAAATTCTTAAAGGAGGGGAGTCTGTAATGACCCTAATTTTGAGTAACATTATTTAGGATATTTAATTGGTTAAATTAAATAAAATAATGTCATGATTATGGGATTGATATTTGTGCAATTAAGGGATAGCCGTGCCATGTATCCAAATGAACTAACTAAATTGAAATGAAACACAATGTTAGGAAAGAGACAAGGGCAATATAGGAATTAGTATTATTCTTATACCCTAAACCCCTTAAGCCATATTCTATACGTTCATTTCAATTTCGCAAAACAAAATATAAACTTGAGGCCAACAACCATTAACGGAAAACAAGAGAAGATAGAGCTAGGATCAAGAGGAAAGCTTAAGCAACAAAATCAAAGATCAAATCTCAACACCTTAATTACAAAGCCAAGGTGAATAATGACAACATCTCATATTTTTCTTGTTTTCGGTTTTAGGTTAAAACCGAATTATTTTGCAAGGTTTTGCCATGTTTTGATTGTTAGAAATAAATAAATAAATAAATATATATATATATATATGCTTGTTGATGATTTATTATATTTTATATGGAATTAATGATATGTTTTAAGGTGAAAACCATATTAAATGACATCCAAATGCCTTTTGATTTTAGATTTAGATCAAAAATGGTATTTTAGTGATGGGTTTCAATTTTCATAATTTTCTGAATTAATGTGGATTTTATATTAATTTTCTAGTGAGGAAAATGGATATTTGGGTTTAAAATAATTTACGGCTAAATTATATATGTTTTGGGTTCAAAATTTATATATGTTAGAAAGCATATTAAAAAATGATTTATAGGAATTTTTGTAGAATTTTCCTAAGTGTTTTAATGAATATATAAAATTATTTATGTTATGGGACTTAAATGTTTTATATATTTATAAAAGGAGAAGGAGTATTTTGTAAATAAATTAAATTGTTTATTTTTGAAATTTTGGGAGTACTTTTAGAAAATAAAATTAGCAACCAATAACATTTTGACAAAAAAGGTAGGTTAGTTGTAAAGATTAGCTTAAAAAGCTAAAAATTAGATTTTACATGTTTCACCACTTTCAACACCTAGGTTTCGACTGGGTACTTCCGCCTCCATCACCATCAAAACCAATGCACATAGTATCAAAGACTTAGTACATAGTGAATTAGATATAGGTAAAAGTTATTGGGTCGAGACAATGGGTTCTGATGGGGTTGAAGCGCTACTTTGCTTTCAAATGAAAATACGCCTACTTTGCTTTCGAAAGGAATGCTTTTGACTTGGTTGGCTTCCGACTTGGTCAAATTGATTTAAGGAATGGTTTTGAATGAGGTTGCGCATTTTGTTTAAGCAAATGGTTTCGAAGGGGTCGAAACCTTTGTTGCCGCTTTCTACCTTTCAAAGCAATGTCTTCGAAAGGGTTTCTTTGTTTTAAAACCTAGCCACTTCTCCAATGCTTTCGAAAGGTTGGTTTCGACACCATCACCTCTTTACTTAGGAAATAGCTTTCAGAAGAGTGCTTTCGACTTAGATGTTTTATGACCGTTTTGTCCTGTTGAAGGTAGAACCCAAAGGTTTCGAAAGGAAAGGTTTTTAAATAGTTTCGAAAGGTTTCCACATGTTTTACTCGAACTCAAATGCTTTCGAAAGGTTTGATGTTTATAAAGGATTATAATGCTTTCGAAAGGTCTAAATGAAGGTTTCGAGGGGTGGTTCCCTAACGGTTTCGAAAGGATTAAAAGGAAGGTTTCTAATGTTATTGAAAGGCAATGGTAAGTTTTAAAGATAGGATGTCTAAGGTTTTAAAGCCTTCGAAGGTGATGTTTTTCAATGATTTCGAAAGGTTGATTATAAATGGTTTCAAAAGGTAAGTTTTGGCCTTTCGGCCTAAGGTTTCACTTGTATCGAAAGGGGTACATTCAATGGATTCGAAAGGGGTACTTTCAAAGGTTAAGTGTTTTCATCAACAAAGTTTGTATGTATAACGAGGCAAGGTGATTTGAGTAAAGCATAGAGTATATTTTCCTTTTTTAAAGAATGATTTAAAGGTTTAAATCAATTTCAAAGAAATGGATTTCAAGTAAAATTTATGGGTGGTCAACCCTAAGTAAAATGACTCAGATATTAGAATACCAGATGGGACTGGTATATGGTCATGCCCTAAACATTAGCTATTATCCCGTAGCTAGTTTAGTCCAAAATTCCAATGTGTTGGGCTTTGTCACAGGTAAGATTAAAATGGTGTTACACACAGAAAGGAATATATATCTACAGAGATAGGTTATTGGTGAGCCCGCAAAACCATTAGGATCGGTTGACCCTAGAGAATTAAGTTAGGGATAGACCGTCTAGAAGAGAAGTATCTAACAGAAGTTAGATTATTTTTTTATTTTGTTTGGTAGGCCCGAGTTAGCCAAACGTTAGTAGTTAGGCAAACAAAACTATATTGTTCGGACAAATAGTCCATTTGTTACCTGATTTATATGCTTTCATGATATTGATATTATTGTTTTAACCAGTTTTGGTTGCAGGATTATGATTTGCAAAAGATATGTTTTAAAAAGATATTAGTGAGGTTAAACCCGTTCCGCTAAGCAGCGTGGTCTCACTTAATATCAAATAACCGAGATGTATAGTATTATTCACACCAGGCTTTATGTTTGACTCGAAGTTTATGTTTTCCCCTTAAGCTCTCGGGTGTTCAAAATTGATTTAAGTAGGATGAGAGTTGAGGATTTACAGGTTTTAGTGGGATGACGAATGAAGCTTCCGAAGACGAGCAAGAGGCTGATTTATAGATATTTAGGAGTTGTATTGTTTGTTTATTCCGCTGTATTGTATTAAGTCAGTTATGACTATTTAGTACTCTGGTCAACCAAGGGGGCATCTTCATATGTCGCTCTTAGCGTATTTTGTAATAATTATATTTGATCTGAACCTGGGAAGCATTTGGGATTATGTAACTTGGATAAGAAATGTTATTTTGAAATGTAATCAAAAAAATGTTTTAATCTATGATGATTTTTATTTCGTATTCAAGTGTTTCTGATATTACGGATGCCATTAACATTACTGTATTTGGCCACCAGAAGTTAATACTATGGTTGATTGCAGCATCTGTAATGCTTAGCTTGGGGCCTCCAAATAAAGGATGTTACAACTTGTATCAAAGCATAGGTTTATGAAAAACTTTAAAATAAAATGATTTTTGAAAACATAATCCTAAGGAATTAGAGATAAGATCGGGGTATGGGATAACGCTATAGTAACATACTTTTATTTGCTATATATAAGTATACGCTATATCTCTATTCTCCTATCTCTCTTAGGCTATTCTTCTGTATCTAACGAGGCTTGAATACAGATATGGATGCCAGAAGTGGAAGAGTTAACCTTGGAGGGGGAAGCACCACGACAAATGGAAATGCCAGACCATATACCAATAGAAACCAAGGTCAGGCACAAGCTGGAAATGTGGGTGCTAGAGTCCCGCAAGTTGGCATGGAAGCTATGTATCAGTTCTTTGTCAACATGATACAGGCGGGTGTTGCTGCTAGAGTAGTTGGAGGAGGAGTTCAGTAAGCTCCAGTGGTCAAAAACTACGCTATTCTGAGTAAGGATTATGCTCGGTTGGAAGGAAGGCCATTTATTGGAACTGAAGACACCATTGATGTAGAGAACTGGTTACTGCACTATGAGAGAATCTTTGTAGATTTGGGGCTCAATGATGAGCAGAAGAGAAGGCTTGCTTCGAGATAGCTTCAAGGAGCAGCTTTATACTGGTCTAATAGTGTGAGGGTTGGAGTTAACAAGGAGACGATGACATGGGCTGAGTTCAAAAGGAGATTTGAGGAAAGGTTTATGTCGAAGGTTGCTAAGTCTGCTCTGATTAGGAAGTTTGCTGAATTGGAGTTGGGAAACATGACTGTACTTGAGTATGCGAGGAGTTTTAAGGAGCTAGCAAGATATGGCTATGCTACGGTTGATAATAATATTAAGATAAATGAGAAGTTCATCAAAGGGTTGAAGCCTGAGCTTTCTAAGGCAATGTTGCCGCATATCAGGGATCCATGTGATGTTGTAGTAGAGATGGCTTTGAGGAATGAAGAGATGCTTACTTTTCTATAGAGAAAAAAGGAAAAGGAAGCCCAGGTGGGGCAGATTCAAAAAAGGAAGTTCTTCCATAAGAAAGGAGCTCAGAAGGGTGTAGCTGCAAAGAAAGGGAAGTTGGAGGTTGTCTGTTTTAAGTGTGATAAGAAAGGGCATTTTGCTAATGAATGTCATTCTGGAGATGGAAAGAAGGTGATCGAGAAGAAGAATATCAGGTGTTTCAACTACGATCAATTTTGTCATTACAAGAACCAGTGCAAAGAGCCTGCTAAGGATGGAAGGGGTAAGGTGTTTGCATTGGAGCCAGCTACCTTGAGGCCAATAGCAGAGGAAAAAGGAAAAGCTGTGTTGGGAGGTATGCTTCAAATTTATGGTAAGTCAATTAGCGTTTTGTTTGATACCAGTGCATCACATTATTTTATATCGTATTGTTTGGTAGATAAGCTTAACCTAGAACTCTCATATTTAGTTACTTCCTTAACGGTTGCAAATCCGATAGGAGGGTATGCGACACTTGGGATAAAGTGTAACCACCTAGAGTTTGATTTGTTAGATCATACCTTTGTTTGCAGTTTGCAGTTTGCATGCGTTTGACTTCGTAGGGTTCGGAATTATTTTGCGTATGGATTGGTTAATTAAGTACGATGCTAGGATATTTTGCCATAATAGGAAAATATCACTTAGGCACCCTGACTGTAGTGATCGGATTGTATATACCGTAGAAAACCCTAGTTGTGTGGTGAATGTTTTGTTGGGTGTTGTGGAGGTAGAAGACGAGTTGAATTGAGTTTTCGTGGTTAGAGAATTCGTGGATGTCTGTGAACCTGTAATAGAACTGCCACTGAAACGTGCCATTGAATTTCGGATAGATTAAGTACCTGGAGCAGAACCAGTAAGTAAACCACCAAGCAGGATGACACCTACCAAGATAAGGGAGTTGAAGGTGCAGTTGGTAGATTTGGAAGGCAAGAATTTTATTAGACCTAGTAGTTCGCCTTGGGGAGCAGCCACATTGTTTGCTAATAAGTCGGATGGATCGTTAAGGTTATGTATCGATTATCGTAAGTTGAATGAGAAGATGATAAAGAATCGTTATCTGTTGCCTAGAATTGACGATTTGTTCGATCAGTTCAGTGGAGCCAAAGTATTTTCTCAGTTGGATTTAGCAATAGGTTTCCATCAGTTTACAGTAGCGGAGGATAGTATTCCTTTGACAGTGTTTAGAACTAGATATGGATCGTATGTATGGTTAATGATGCCATTCGGACTAACTAATGCGCTAGCATTCTTTGTAGATTTGATGAACCAAATTTTCCGAGAGCACTTGGATAGGTTCGTGTTGGTTTTTATAGATGATATTTTGGTATACTCTAAGGATGAAAGGGAGCATGAAGTTCATCTTAGAGTGGTGCTTGAGACGTTGAGGCAGCATCAGCTAAAGGCAAAGTTTTGGAAGTGTCATTTTTGGAAGAAGGAAGTGATGTTTCTTGGTCATGTAGTCTCAGAGAAAGGGTTGTCTATAGATCCGACTAAGATTGAAGTAGTGAATAATTTGAAGAGATCCGAGACAGTGACTGAGATAAAGGGTTTTCTTGGATTGGCTGGATATTACCGAAGATTCATAAACGATTTTTCGCAGATAGCAGCACCGATGACCAAGCTAACGCGAAAGGATGTGAAGTTTGTTTGGACCGATAAGTGTGAGGAAGAATTCCAGAGCTTGAAACACTTATTGACTCATGCACCTGTACTAGTTATTCCAGAAGGGAATCGTGATTTGGTAGTATATACAGATGCGTGTGGAACTGGATTAGGAGCTGTGTTAATGCAGAGAGGTAAAGTGATTGCCTATGCTTCTCGACAGCTTAGACCGCATGAGGTTAGATATCCAACACATGATTTGGAATTAGCTATGGTGAGATTTCCATTGAAGGTGTGGAGACATTACCTTTTGGGAGAGAGGTTTGAGCTTTATACGGATCATAAGTCGTTGTAGTATTTGTTCTCTTGGAAGGAGCTGAACAAGAGACAACAAAGATGGTTGGATTTTATTGTGGCTTATGACTTTGGAATTGAGTACAAACTAGGAAAATGCAATAAGGTTGTAGATGGACTTAGCAGAAAGCATCATAATGCAGTGTTGGCACTGATAGCTGAGTGGAAAAATTTGGAAGCGTTGACGACATGTAGAGTACTGTGGAGATCTGAAGTTAGATCTAGTAAAGAAACTGCTATGTTGTCATGTTTAGAAGTTCGACCGGTTATGATTGAAAAGATTGCTTCTAAACAGATGGAGGATCCAGTATTAGTTGAACGGATCAAGAAGTTAAGGGATGGAACAGAGAGCGATGACATGATGGATTTCAATCTTGACCAAAATGGGTGGTTGAGAAAGAAAGGAAGGTTGTGTGTTCCGAATGTGGGGGAAAAAAGGAAAGATATTTTAGAGTAATGCCATCGTTCGAAGTTCACTATTCATCCGGGAGGAACTAAGATGTATCGGGACATGAAGAGGAGTTTCTTCTGGAAAGGTATGAAGAGGGATATAGGCTTATGGATAAAGCAGTGTTTGAATTACCAACAGGTAAAGATCGAACATCAGAAACCAAGCGGGTTACTTCAGCCATTAGATATTCCAGTATGGAAGTGGGATTCTATTTCTATAGATTTTATAGATGGGTTGCCAAGATCTAATAAAGGAAATGAATGTATATGGGTCATAGTGGACAGATTAACCAAGAGTGCCCATTTCATTCCAGTTAAGTCAATTAGGACGGCACTTGTTTTAGCTAAGTTATTTATGAAGAGTATAGTTAGACTTCATGGTATTCCTAGTAGCATAATAAGTGATAGAGATTCTTTGTTCACTAGCGAGTTCTGGAAGAGTCTACAGGATACTTTAGGTACCAAGCTCAAGATGAGTACCACTTACCATCCACAGTTTGATGAGCAAACGGAAAGAGTTAACAAACTCTTGGATGATTTATTATGAGCTTGTGTGTTAGATTTTGGAGGATCATCAGAAGACCATCTACACTTAGTCGAGTTTCGTATGACAACAGTTATTAGGCTAGTATTGGGATGGCACCGTTTGAAGCTTTGTATGGAAGACCGTGCAAATCTCCAGTTTGTTGGTTAGAGACCGGGGATAGGTTGGTTCTTGGTCCGGATTTAGTTAGAGAAGCTGCAGAGAAGATTGAGTTGATTCGAGCTAGGATGAAGGAAGCTCAGTCTAGGCAAAAGAGTTATGCGGTCTGTTGGAGACCATGTTTTTTATTATGGTGTCACCGATGAAGGGTGTGATTCGATTTGGAAAATCGGGGAAATTGGCGCCGAGATTTGTAGGAACATTTCTTATTATAGAAAGGATCGGGAAACTCGCATATATAGTAGAGTTACCGAACAGTTTGGCAGGAGTCCACGATGTTTTCCATGTTTCTCATCTAAGGAAATGTGCTAGAGATCCGGAGACTACTATAACACCGACTATGTTAGAGGACTTAGTAGTAGAGCTGAGCTTGACTATAGTTAGAAAGCCAGTTCGTATAGTCACAAGAGATGAAAAGAGGCTAAGGAACAAGACAGTCAAATTAGTTAAGGTCCAATGGAGTGATGATGAGAGAGACTGTACTTGGGAGACTGAGAGAAGGATTAGAGACACTTATCTTGATTTGTTTCATGGTATATTTTACCTTATTGATTAATTTGTATGAGTACCTTATCGTAATTTCGAGGACGAAATTCTTTAAGGAGGGGAGTCTGTAATGACCCTAATTTTGAGTAACATTATTTAGGATATTTAATTAGTTAAATTAAATAAAATAATGTAATGATTAGGGGATTGAGATTTGTGTAACTAAGGGGTAGCCGTGCCATGTATCCAAATGAACTAAGTAAATTGAAATGAAACACAATGTTAGGAAATAGACAAGCGAAATATAGGAATTAGTATTATTCTTATATCCTAAACCCATTAAGCCATATTCTATACGTTCATTTCAATTTCGAAAAACAAAATATAAACTTGAGGCCGACCACCATTAAATGAAAACAAGAGAAGATAGAGGTACGATCAAGAGGAAAGATTAAGTAACAAAATAAAGATCAAATCTCAACACCTTAGTCACAAAGCTAAGGTGAATAATGACAACATCTCATATTTTTCTTGTTTTCGGTTTTAGGTTAAATCTGAATTTTTTGCAAGGTTTTGCCATGTTTTGATTGTTAGAAATAAATATATATGCTTGTTAATGATTCACTACGCCATAGATGGCCTATTGCAACGAAAATACAAGATGTTGCTAGCTACAATGTAACGATAGCTATGCTAATTTTTGTCTATTACAACATTAGCTTCAGAATGTTAGCATAGATATCAACACTATGTTGCAGTAGCTATAGACTTATAAAAATATTATAAAAAATGAGTGCGGACTGAAAAAAAAGCGGGCCGAAATAATTTTTAACGCGGCAAGCAAAATAAAAGCGGCAAAAGCTAGGGTTTCACTCAAACACTTTTATTTCTTCGGCCTGGTATCTCTTTCTTGTGAAAAAAAGCTAGGGCTTGTTCTTGTTTTCCTTTGCTTGCAAATTAGGGCTTTGTTTAAAATTGAAGAAGCCGATTTTAATTACTTCGATCAGGTGGATTGTTCTTCGTGATTGCTTGACGATCAATTGTTTGGCTCTTTGAATTGTCTTTGGCTACTTCAATTCGATCAAGTTCGAATTTGATTCTGGTATGTAATTTTCTCCTTTTGTTTTACTGGTTTTGGCTTACTTGAACTTGATGGATTTTAAAGCCGATGATGATTGGGTTTTTATATAGATTCGAATTCCTAATTTTGTGTTCGTCTGATAGTTTGCTTGACTTCGTCTCGACCATTTGATTATGTTTTGATGTTGATGATTTATCTAAATTTGTCAAATTGAGTAATTTGGTTTACTTGATTGACACGGTTTTGATTTTGACTTCGCTCGATTCCTTGATTGCCACGGCTTCGTTACTGAACTGTTCGATGTTGATTTCGATCTTAGTTTCCTTTGACTCCGGTCAGTTGCTTATGGCTTCAACTTGATTTTTGATATTACCATCTTCGACATCACTGAACTTCGGCACTGATGATTTTGTGATGATATTTTCGAGATGAGAAATTTATCTTTGACTTGTTCAGTTCGTATTCCTTATATTATTTGACGTCGGTCATTTTTGAAATTCCATGCTTGATTTTTTCTCGGCCTGTACTTGTGCATTACATTTTCCACTGACATGTGTTTCAATATGCATTGAGTCTTTGTGTTCATTGTGATGGCACTGTCCAGTTGAGTTTGAGTTGCTTGTATAACTTGGTATCACTCTATTTCACTGGTACATGTGTTGGTTCATTACTTGTGTTCAAATGCTAACATGTACATGTTGGTTTGGTCTGGAATATTTGAGTTGATATTGGCCATTGGTTCATTTGATCTTGTTTATGATAAACTGCACTGCATGTTGTACCTGTTATTGCTTGAATATTGAACTGCTTCATGTAGTCTGGTATTTTTATTTATGCTAGCCTAGTTTGCTGCTTTGTTTCAGTGCTTAAATATGTTCACTGATATGATTCATACTGTATTGCTTTTGAACTCGTAGCCTTGTCTCACTTGCATTGCTCATGTCTTTTAAAAAAACTGTCCAGTTGAGTTCACATGTATTGAGCTCTGGTTGTGCTTGCTTTGTTCGAACTTGTATCACTTGAGTCTGCACTTGCTTGATCCAGTTTCACAGTTGCATACTTGTATATGCACTCGAGTCTGATACTGGTGTATATGCTTGCTTATCTCTTGCCAGACCTGTAGCCTGCATGTTGCATTTGCATTGTCTTCTTTGTGGTTTAGTTTCACACTGCTGTCACTTGTAATTGTCGTAGTGTTGCAGTCTTTAACTTGTACCATTCGAGGCAGTTTGCATATTTGTTTCATGTACATTCTGGCTTATGCTGGTACTGTTTCATTTGATGTGTTGTGTTATCATATTCACTTGGTGGCATTTGGTTGCATATCCATCACTGCACTGTTTGGTTGTATTTGAATTTTATGCTCGACAGTTTTATGATGTGCACGGCCTTGTGGCATATATAGTGATACACTGTGTATGTCACAAGCTGTTCGTGTATGATGAATTCAAAATTAAATGATGACGAACAACCCAAATAATTGAGGCAAATATTATTTCAAAATTCACATTTTATTTTATACTGCAAAAATATTTTATTTTTAATTTTGCTGCGTTAATATTTATTTTTGCAGATTGCTCATATGCTGGATTCAATTTGAAGTGAAGTTGAAGATAAAATACGAGTTGAGTGAATGAGTGATATGTAGTGAGGTCAAATGTAAATGTGAATCGTGATGTGATCAAAATTGTACTGTAATTGAAATTTCAATTACATATATATAGTGAGAGCTTGAAATTTGTACTATTCAAATATTGTAATAAATATTTGGTTGAATAAAATTTCTGTTTGAATTTAAATTCTGTGTTATTTATTTTATTCAGCAAATATTTATTTAATCTATGAAAAATAAAATAGTACATTAACAAATATATTTAAACGAATATGCTCTACATTGTGGGCCCTACAAAAATCAAATATGCTCTACATTGTGGGCCCCACAAATTCAGAAAGTTAATATCTATAGCAATATTTTGGAATGTTGCTACAGACACCTATGGATGTTGCTATAGACCCAAATAGGGTTCTATTGCAACAATATTTCTTATGTTGCCTTAGTTAGTCAAAATGTTGCCTTTGAGGTCTGCGGCAACGCGGCAAAATGCATCACCGAGAAAGTGTTGCCTTTGCCCTTTTTTAGCCTACAGCAACATTTTTTGGCACTTCCTGCATCACTTCTTGGGTGTTGCAGTATGCAATCTATGGCGTAGTGATTTATGATAGTTCATATGGAATTTATGATATGTTTTAAGGTGAAACCCCTATTAAATGACATCCAAAAGCCTTGCGATTGTAGATTTAGATCTGAAATGGTATTTCAGAGATGAGTTTCAATTTTCATAATATTCTAAATTAATGTGGATTTTATATTAACTATCTAGTGAGGAAAATGGATGTTTGGGTTTAAAATAATTTACGGCTAAATTATATATGTATTGGGTCTGAAATTTATATATGTTAGAAAACAAATTAAAAAAATGATTTATAGGAATTTTTGTAGAATTTTCCTAAGTGTTTTAATAAATATATAAAATTATTTAAGGTATGAGACTTAAATGTTTTATATATTTATAAAAGGAGAAGGGTTATTTTGTAAATAAATTAAATTGTTTATTTCTAAAATTTTGGCAGTGCTTTTAGAAAAGAAAATTGGCAACTAATAACATTTTGACAAAAAGGCAGTTAGTTGAAAAGATTAGCTTAAAAGGCTAAAAATCAGATTTTACATGCTTTTTACACGTTTCACCACTTTCGACCCCTAGGTTCCGACTGGGTACTTCCGCCTCCATCACCATCGAAACCAATGCACATAGTATCAAAGACTTGGTACATAGTGAATTGGATATAAGCGAAAGTTACTGGGTCGTGACAATGGGTTCTGATGGGGTCAAGTGCTACTTTGCTTTCAAATGAAAATACACCTGATTTGCTTTCGAATGGAATGATTTCGACTTGGTTGGCTTCCGACTGGGTCAAATTGATTTAAGGGGTGGTTTCGAATGAGGTTGTGCCCTTTTTTTAAGTAAATGCTTTCGAAGGGGTCAAAACCCCTTACTGTCACTTTCTACCTTTCGAAGCAATGTCTTCGAAAGGGTTTCTTTTTTCTAAAACCTAGCCACTTCTCCAATGCTTTCAAAGGGTTGGTTTCAACACCATCACTTCTTTACTTAGGAAATATGAAGAGTGCTTTCGACTTAGATGTTTTATGACCCTTTTGTCCCGTTGAAGGTAGAACCCAAAGGTTTCGAAAGGAAAGGTTTTTAAACGGTTCCGAAAGGCTTCCACATGTTTTACTTGAACACAAATGCTTTCAAAAGGTTTGATGTTTATAAAGGATTATAATGCTTTCAAAAGGTCTAAATGAAGGTTTCAAATGGGTGGTTCCCCAATGTTTTCGAAAGGATTAAAAGGAAGGTTTCTAATGTTTTCGAAAGGCAATGGTAAGTTTTAAAAATAGGATGTCTAAGGTTTTAAAGCTTTCGAAGGTGATGTTTTTCAATGATTTCAAAAGGTTGATTATGAATGGTTTCGAAAGGTAAGTTTTGGCCTTTCGGCCTAAGGTTTCACTTGTATCGAAATGGGTACTTTCAATGGTTCGAAAGGGGTACTTTCAAATGATAAATGTTTTCATCAACAATGCTTTGTATGTATAACAAGGCAAGCTGATTTGAGTAAAGCATAGAGTATCTTTTCCTTGTTTAAAGAATGATTTAAAGGTTTAAATCAATTTGAAAGAAATGGTTTTCAAGGAAAATTTATGGGTAGTTAACCCTAAGTAAAATGACTCAGATATTAGAATACCAGATGGGACTGGTATAGGGTCACGCCCTATACATTAGCTATTAGTCCCTAGTTAATTTAGTCCAAAATTCCAGTGTGTAGGGATTTCTCACAGGTAAGACTAAAATGACGTTACACATAGAAAGGAATATATATGTGTAGAGATATGTTATTGGTGAGCCCGCAAAACCTTTAGGATTAGTTGACCCTGGAGAATTAAGTTAGGGACAGAATGTCCAGAAGAGGAGTATCTAATAGAAGTTAGATTATTTGTTTATTTTGTCTGGTAGGCCTGAGTCAGCCAAAGATTAGTAGTTAGTCAAACAAAACTATATTGTTCGGACAGATAGTCCATTTGTTACCTGATTTATATGCTTTCATGATATTGATATTTTTGTTTTAATCAGTTTTGGTTGCAGGATTAAGATTTGCAAAAGATATGCTTTAAAAGGATATTAGTGAGGGGAAACCCGTTCAGCTAAGCGGCGTGGTCTCACTTAATATAATATAACTGAGATGTATAGTATTATTCACACTAGGCTTTATGTTTGACTCGAAGTTTATGTTTTCCCTTTAAACTCCCGGTTGCTCAAAATTGATTTGAGTAGGCTAAGGGCTGAGGATTTATAGGTTTTAGTAGGATGACGAATAAAGCTTCCGAAGACGAGCAGGAGGCTGATGGCTAGCTATTTAGGAGTTGTTTTGTTTGTTTATTCCGATGTGTTGTATTAAGTCAGTTATGACTATTTAGTACTCTGGTCAACCAAGGGGGCATCTTCATATGTCGCTTTTGGCGTATTTTGTAATAATTATATTTGTCTGAACCTGGGAAACATTTTGGATTATGTAACTTGGATATGAAATGTTGTTTTCAAATGTAATCAGAAAAATGTTTTAATCTATGATGATTTTTATTTCATATTCAAGTGCTTCTGATATTATGGATACCATTAATATTACCGTATTTGGTCACCGGAAGTTAATACTATGGATGACTGCAGCATCTGTAGCGCTTAGCTTCGAGCCTCTAGATAGAGGATGTTACACCTTACGTCAAATACTGAATTCGCTTAACGAAAAGTGTCTAGGTAAATTTCCTCGTACACACCTATCTAGTTTTGTACATCCAAAAGTCAAGAATTAGGGAACTACTTTCCCTTCCGATATTTATAATAATATATATAAATTTATAATCTGGGCCTTAGGCCGAGGTCCAACCTATGCAGAAAAATCATCCACTGGTCGATCGTCGGCTAATATAGCGGCCGACCGCTCACTATCGACCGACTACAGTAAGCCTGTCAACCTATCGTTTTTTACTACTGTAAAACGCTAATTTTGTTTTAATTCCTTTGTATAATAATTAATCATACGTTTTACCATACAATTTCAACATCGAACCCTATTTCATTTTCACTACTTTAGTTTTATAAATTCTATAACTATTTTGGTATGTTTGAATCTCAAATTAATTCAGGGCAAAATCAACATCAACACGATATGGTTATATACACATTAAATTCCAGAATCAATATTCGAGGTGAATAAAAAGGGCGTTCATATTACAATCAAACTAAATAACTTTTATCTTCAGTTTACTTTAATTAAAATATCATATTCATATGGTTTAAATTTCCATCAAATTTCCAACTAGTGGCAATTACTAGATAACCAATATCTCATGTTTAAATGGATATATTTCTAGATAAAAATAGGTGTATAAATAAACACAATTACATATAAATCAACATAGTTAATTATGAACCCACTCACCTTTAGTAAGCTATTCCCCTCTTAATCTGCCTTAAATTGCCTCCTCTTCGATTCATTGATATCTCTCCTTTACGTTTGTTTTTTTCCTCAATTTGATTACCTTCTCTTCTTTCCAATCTTTGATTTTAATTTTCCTAATTTTTTTCAAGAACATGTTGATTTGAGGAGAAGTGGAGAGTTTTTGGGAGAGATAGAATTTTGGAGTGTACATGATAAATTAGGGTTCTTACTGTCAGATTAACACTTTATTTATAGATGTTTCGATCGACGTGAACAGTTAAATTTAATTATATAAAATCCGGGCCATTCAGCCTACATAAATCCTATCCAAAATAGTTTGACCGATCGATTGGTTGGACTAGGGCGATCGACCATTAGGCGTCGATCGGTCCCAACCAGGGTGTCGATCGGTTGAACTTACCTATTTTAAATAATTTCCTTCCATATTTATTTATTTTAATTACTTTTAATTTCATATCTTTAAACTTCAATAACTTTTCGTACTAACTCCATTTTCAAAACTCTATATATGAAAATTACCCAGAATATCGCTATGAATGCAATGGTGCAAGTTTCGAATCCAATTTATAATGTTTATAAAAATTCCATTTTTACCTTTTTTATATTTAAATTACTTTCTTTTATTAAATTTTTGGTTAATTTTGCAGGGTGTTACAATACACACACATATTATATATATAGTTTAGACGTATATATCATATATATGTGTATATATATTTCTAAACTCTATATATATATGGTACTATAAAATAATTGTATACAAACCATATACGCATATTATAGTATATTAAACATACACACACACACATTTTGACATTTATATTCTTGATATTTATATGAAATTGTCATATGCATATGTAGTTATAATATATATGTATATAAAGTAGATATAAATCACAATATATATATGGATGTATATAGTTATACACATGTTTATATTTCATTAAGTTATGTTGTTAAACGTTGATGTGTAAAAGATACGTCAAAATAAAACATTTAGTTAAATCAATTGATGTGAGTAATTAAGAAATATAAAACGACTTTGAATAAAGTACGATTATATTTAATAACTAGATTGGATTTAGTGAAACACATTACACTTCATAGGCCCACTATGATCCAAATAATGATTTTTTTAAATTAACCCCTTTGACCCTCTACGAAACCGACCCGATTTGTTTAATATACATACATACATACATACATACACATATATATATATATATATATAAAGATTCCCATATGTAAATACTAAAAATATAGATTTTGTAAAATACTTTCGTTAAAATAAAAAATGATTTTATATTTTTTAAAAGTCAAAGAAGTCTAAATTTAAATTATTTGAAATTTTCAAATATATATATATATATGAATTATTTTCAATGAATTTTTTTTCAACGCAACCATATTTGATCTAATAAATAAATTATATAATTTATTATAAAGTCATTTTAGATATTTATTTTAAATTAGTAAATAATTATTTAAATTTAGATTTGTTAAGCATATAATTTAAATAAATCAGATCGATATATATATATATATATTAAATTATTTACAACAACAACAACAACAACTAAGCCATTATTCCCAAAAAAGTTGGGGTCGGCTAGAGATGGAACCCAAAACTAAATGAAAAAATCAATTTAAAAGTTATAATAATAACAATAACAATAACAATAATAAAATAAAGTCAAATAAGTAAATTAATAATAATAACTAAGTAAAATAAAATAAAATAAAAATATATATGTATATATATATAAGAGGAATGATAATAATAATACTAATAGCGATAATGATACTAATAGTAATATTGGTCAAAGACCAAACCTACGTCTTAGGCTCATGTTCCCTCGTCCTATAATCTAAAAATTATAAAACTCAACGCTCATGGTTCTGGTACGTGAATCGCTAACTTCCACTTGCTCCGATCCGTCACCAGCTCTTCGATATACCCCAATCCTTCAAATCTCTTTTTACTACTTCCTCCCATGTCAACCTTGGTCGACCTCTACCTCTATTTGAGTGTTCAACACGGCCTATAATTCCAACACGCACAGGTGCCTCGGGCGGCCTTTGTTGAAGATGTCCAAACCATCTTAAGCGATGTTGAATTAGTTTCTCCTCAATTGGTGCTACTCCAAGTTTATCACGTATATCATCATTTCTAATTTGGTCTCTTCTTGTATGACCGCAGCTCTATCATAGCATACGCATCTCTGCTACACTTATCTTTTGGATGTGTTGGCTTTTAGTAGGCCAACATTCTGCACCATACAACATCGCAGGCCTGATTGCGATACATACATACCATATATTAAATTATTTAAATTTAAAAAATATAAATAGTATTTATATATGATAATAAATTATATTTTAAAATAAACCTTTATTCATATGCATACATACATACATATATATAATGTATATTAATTAAATGATATGACTGGATAAATCATACACACACGTGTGTGTGTGTGTATGTGTTCGTGTATAAGTTAATATTAGTGTTGATAAACTTGACAACATGATGTATATGATCACCTTATTTGACATTAGTTAGACATTAATTCACTACATTGACATTTATTGACCATAGGACACAACGATCAATTTTCCCCTTATACCCCTAAGGCAGCTTATACCCAGTATAATTAAGATGTTCATATTTTGAATACAAACATCTTATAATATTAATATATGATGCTAGAATAAAATAAATAAGTTAATTTTAAATAAATTTATTTTTGAATTAAGTTAATAATAAAATATTATTTTAAAACATTATCATGTAGAGATATATTTTAAATAAGTAACTCAAAATACTACTCACTCACTTTTATTAATAAATGATAATTTTGATTTAGTATAAATAAATTTAATTCACATAATCTTGTGCAATTTAATAAAAGGAATTTATTTTGAAATTCACCTATTTTAACCCAACTACCAGTGCACCTTATCCGATAATGGTATCAGAGCTTGCTTTGTGTTCATGTGAACAATTAACTAAAACATAGGGCATCATTTTGGAAAAAGCTAAAGTAGATGGGTGTCTATAGAAAAGGTTGCACTAGTTAACAAAAGTTCTATGAACATAAAACCTCCTTCCTGGCTTGTCAAAGTGGTCTAATTCTAGGGTATGCCCTTATGGAAAACTCAAAGGTGTTTTGAGTCTTGGGTTGATTCAAATAAGCATATTTAAATATTATAAAATTAATTTAAATTATTTTAAATTAAAATAAAAAATTACATAATTGTATAAAGAGTTATAAAATGAAAAATTTAAAATTGTTTTAAATTTAAATAAATATAAATGTTATATTTATAATTAATTAAATTGTATAATTATTAAAAGAATACATATGAATATATATATATGTATATGTAACTTAATAAAATATAAATGTTATAATAAGGGAGTAACTATAAATAAATATAGCTTTGCAGCACCAAGTCACCTCCTCTATGCACTGTAGCCAAATCACGTACTGGTCCGTCCTTTTGTAATAAAGATAAAGAGGCAGAAGTAGAGGGGATCAGACAAGGTCTAGTGAGTGAAACATATTACTAGAGGTAACTTTGATAAAGATATCTAGGAAGTCATGAACTAGCGGTATGGAAGCTAACTCCTCGTGCGGTAGGTCTAAGGAATATAGGTAACTCAAGATAACTTAACTTTTAGGATCGTAGTAAACCTCCAAACTCCGCACACTATAAGTACCCCAACGAACCATCTTCCTATCACCATCTAGTTCTACTCCATACATAGTCATCCAGTGTATTGTACTTTATATTATATCATATCTACAAGAGGGGTTCTTATTGTACTGTTATTTGGAGATACTATTTCTCAATTACTCCATAGACCACATTTATTTTGAGACTACTATATGATTGGGTTATTTTTAGTACTTATATTTTATTTCCTTTCTCTGTGAGATCTGAAAGTGTAGAATGTTTTAAACAGTTATATTTTTCTCTATATTATGTAACTGTAATAACCTAATGATTCATACTTATTGGCATGACTCGAGTTCAAAATTCACGTTTAGGCTTTGGATCGATGTGTCCGAAGGTGTAAGGCGTTATAGTTGGTATTAGGGCTTAGATTCAAGGTTCCTTAGGGATTAAGCGCATATTAAGAGAACGTGCTTATATATTTTAAAATTAATATATATATATATAAGTATATAACAAGCACTCATTAAATTCTAGTAAATATTTCGAACGATGTTTTATAACAAAGTTAATATTTTCAATAAATTACATAATTGACTCAAAGGCATACCCCTTACTCTCTTAATCTCCCACTTGCACTTCAGGCCAATCATAGAATCTCAATCCCATCCGTTCGATCAGTTTTTTAGTACCGATTGAGCCAATCTCTTGGTGAATGGATCTGCCATGTTGTCCTTAGTGTCCACGCTATCAATCACGGCTTCTATCGGGATTTCCAGAGTCTAGGTGGAAAGAATTATTTGGGATTGAATCATTTGTTAAGATGCGGGCATAGATGAGGAATTATGATCGAATTTTTGCTATGATAGGTATGGAAGATGCAATGAAAAGACAGTTGGCTTCGTGGCAAGGAGAGGCCTTGAATTGGTGGGAGATTGTTGTTGCTGAAACAAATGAGGTTGGGACTAGTTGGACTGCTTTTAAGAGGCATTTTGAGACTAAGTTTATATCGAAGACTGAATGGGGAGTGGAGCTAGAGAATTTCATCCCTTTGGAGCAATGAGACCGCAATGTTAAGGAATATGTCAATAAGTTTAATCGGTTGGCAAAGTATGGCCTAGACCTTACCAATACACCAGTGAAAAAGGCAAAAAAGTTTGCTAAAGGGTTAAATCCATCTTTGAGGGATAGAGCCCAAATACAATCTATGAGAATTTCTACCTGAAGGTTGGACATCCATAAACTAAGTAACCTAGAAATATCCTTAGTGTACGGTCTTATCAATAAACCACCTAACCATATATTGAGCTAACATTCTCAATGGTAAATCGCTTAAGCCACACATGCACACTAAACGAACATCGTAATGCCCAAGTTCATGTCAGTATTCAACCCGATGATTTATGCCCACCAAAGCATTCGTATAACCTTCTCAATGGAAAACGTGTCATACTCTCTATATCATTTAGCCTGAAGCTCAATAAGTCATTTAACAATACAATCCCCTGTCGGTTCAACCGCCTTGCTCGGTCGTATGGCCCTACTATTGTGGACGTCTAAGTTGTGATATAGTAATAATAAGAGCATCTAGTTGTGATACGATTGCACTCCTCGTTGAATGTCAAGTTATGCATGCCATAAAGTGTGAATCTAGCTGCGTCTTCAAGTATGAACCAATCCCTCTTGTTGCACAGCTCCATGCAGCTACTGAACTCCTAAAAGTCGAGAAAGCAGGAATAAGTTTCCCGAACCCATCCTACTTGGTCTGCACTAAGTTTAGGTTCAATCTGGGCTTGCCTCAACCATTTAGATGTTTGAATGTTATATTCAGACATCCGACCTTATTTGGACAACTAGATTTTGGTTCAGATGTCTGATTACGTGTACAAAATTTGCTATAGGTATTCAAAGGTCTGATTTTGATTTCGAACATCTAGAAAGAGGTTCAGATGTCAAAAGCAAATCAATTTTGTACAATTACTTTTCCATTTGCACTGTAAATGGATTCAAACGTCTAGATTTCCAATCAAATGTTTGACCTGGGAATATTCCATCATTTTGATATTTTACTTTCATTTCTTCTTTCCAAACTTTATTATAAACTTTGATTTCATTTTATTCAAGTTTTGAATAGTTAATTGTATATGGTTCCTTTTATATTCACTTTTAACTTCATGTAGATTAACCATTTGATTGTATGTAGACATTCCCTCATTTATCTACGTTTATTTTAAATTAATAGAGCCAGATCTAGGAAAATTTCCAAGGTATGTGTGTAGATCAACCTTTTATTTCCTAAATCAATGTTTCTTAATTGTAAACTACATTCCTTATATAGTAGAACGGGTTTTGAAGCCTGACTCCGATGCTTGTGAAAATTTACTATTTTTTCTTATATGTAAAATTGCATTTTGACCTAATTTACTATTAATTTTTCCCGGAGTTTCATACTGTGCCTCCAATGGAAGTGATTTCCACAGGACTAATTTTTGGAAAGATAACCTGTTCAGTTTCATTATGGTTTAGAATATTTCTTATATTATGGTTTTAAATCATTTCAAGCATTTATGGAAGTTAATTGGTTCTATTAAAGTTTAAATAAAATAAATCCTTATTTTTATTTAAGTTGATGAGTGAGAAGGATAAAGCTGACCTGGCTATTATTTAGGACAGAGTATTTATTATTGCACATCGAAGCCTTTTTATTGGCAAGAAAAATGAGTAAGTTTGATTGATACATTTTTAGGCATTTTCTTAAGAACCCTTCAATTCATTAGTCCATTACTAGATCAATTGGTTAGATTTCTGTTCTGTAAATTATTTTACTATGATAATTCCTTGGAGCATCTTAATAGGTCGAGTACACAAGTGTCCTTATTGACGTCAATCCCAAATAAGCCTTATCTAGCTACAAACTATTTCCATCATTCAAAGATCAGACTATCTTAATCGAAGTTTCCTATGGCTGAAAACATGATATATGCACTTCTTGCAAAAAATTCGATTAAGCCATGGTAACTTTTTCTCTTACTTGTTATAAACATATTCCCTTATAACATCTTCTCCATCAACTTTTTTGTATTAAATTGTATTCCCCAAATCTAAACATAATAATGTCTCACAGCAATGACGTATAAGCCCTTGGAGGGGCTTCTCTTTTTTTTGGTTTGTTGTTGAGATTGCTCTTGTCTCCATCCCTTCTCTAGTGACGTAGTTTCCCACCCTAACTACTACTCCTCTATCTGTTACTCATACTCCTCTTTCTACTCTCGATTCAGCTACCCTAGGTTTAAGAGAGTTAGAGGTATGCCCTAGGGGTAATTATGTAATTCATTACATATATCTAACTTTAAAACCAATCTTGTTCGTAACAAAGGTGTTTAATTTTCTATTATATACTTTTTATATTATGATGTATTAATTAAGTAATTAATTTAAGTATATTTATATAGTAAATCCTTAAGTAATATGTTATATGATAATAATTATAATGAGTTGTAATCAGGATAAATTATCAAAATATACAATAACATATTATTTAAAATATTCCTAGTCAAGATGTTTCTAGAAAGTATATTGATACATCTGCGGTGAACAAAGTGTGTAATACTTTCCAAATGTTGGGTATTTTATCACACGTGGTTGTTAAGGCAACAAAAGGTTACATACTCATAATTATTTAACAACTATGGAATGACTCATCTAAATATTTCATGTTGGTTAATAATAATAATAATAATATCAAACATGAAATCTTAGGGTAACGATATTACACGGTTCCCTCGACTAGATAATACTACGAACATCAATGTGAAACTCCACTTTGATTATAATTAAATCATGACATGCTGATCTATCCAGCAACTATAGAGGTCTAAATTGAAGCATTAGAAGTGAAACACTATTTGCTAACCAGTTCTTTAACCAAGTATATTTCAACCAGAAGGAGAAGGTCAAAATGAAGAGGAAACGACTCGAGAACTTGGAAACACCACCAGAATGAGTAGAGAATGGAACTCAAGAAGTTTCAATGGAATTCGAGCTAAGTAAACTACTTGGTGCCGAGAGAAATCTCTTAGTACCGAGAGGTTTCTCTTTCCACCTATACGTTCTACAGTCCCATGTACTTCATACACTACTCCAACCAGTCATCATCATGTGTTTTTCTCAAAGATTGGATAAGCAACTTTGAGGATTGATGAGAAGAAAGCAGGTTAATACAAATATTATCAAAGGAATTGTCGGGATCGACTTAAGCTCTATGGAAAAGAATTCAGAATACATCGAATCGAAGATAGAAGAGAAAGCAAGTGAGAAGAAGGAGTTTGCACCAAAGCTAACCTCTCAACATCGAGAGGAGCCCCTTGTACCGAGAGGTCTTTCTTGGAGAATAGGCCAGCATGCTCTTTCCTCCACCCGTGTGCTTGCATCTAGACATTGTATGCAACGAACGCCTTTTCGACCCCCAAATGTCGACACTAATACATCCACGATATTCACGTACCGAGCACCCAAGTGCAGGAAAGGCAGAAAATTAGGGCAAAATAAAAGAAGAAAAGAAATGGAATAAGAAAGAAGAGAACACAATATCAAAATCTCATAACGGAATGATAACATATAATATCAAACTGATACTTTTACAAAGGAAAACTGTAGAGTAAACTAACCTGTCATAAGTCTGGACAGTTATAATAACCTGTCCTCATAATTGCTGATATAAAAATAAATAAAGTAATGCAGCAGAAATAAAATCTATGATAGGGAACCATCCAACTCCTCTTTCCAAGAACTCCAATGACCATCAATGAAATCAGCAAATATACACGGGGCTGACCCAAGCATCAAAAGAAAATAACACTCGAATCAGTCTGGTAAACCAGCATGAGAAACTCAAGTCATTTGAATTAATTGATGTTATAAAACCTTTTAAAATAAAAGTATCTCGCAAGACACACCGCAAATAAACACGGATGAGTTTTTACCTTACGATAACCAAACAATTAAATAGGAAAATTTAGTGATATTATAATAATGTCTAGGGTGTTCAATATATATATATATATATCATAGCTAAAATGGTTACATTGGTCACATTTGACAGCATACTTACGTATATAAACAAAACCACTAAGGTACGTTTGTACAAATGGATTTTCCATGAAGACCTACTCAATGAGACTAATCTCCTATGACAAGGATCAGAAAATACCTTTCAAGAGTCGTATATCTCTAGATAAAATATACCATAAGGTAAACATAACTGGGCCATCATCTGAACACTCACGTGAATAATGTGTACCAGGTATCATCAACTCCACATGCATAAAATATCTATAAGCATACTCTAGATATGAAGATGATGTACTCCTCATGGGTCAACTAAACCCCAGGATCATGCATCCTACTTTGTCTTTAGTCATTTCCCTATGTCGAGGCAATGTTCGGCATCTTTACACGAGTTTTCACAAACCTCGATCACATAACGAATCACATATGGATTCCATCATCTCAATAGATTCCAGAACCACACATGGTTTCCATCATTCGCTTCCAAAACAGAGAACCCATATCTCAGCCTTGAAGTAGATTTTATAAGTAGAACACATACGATCCCAGCCTCTCCAAGACCGAGTTGATGAATTTGGTCTTATTCAACAATAATGAGAATGATCGCATAAGGGAACAATGTCACGGATACTTTCTTTTAAGTAAGTAAACATACCTACACTATCATTTCATGCAAGGCATAGTCAAGTCAAATAAACGACTTTTAATCCCTTTTTAGTTAATTTACCTTTTATTAATTAAAAACATTTCTTATCAAAAAAACATCTTTTTATCTAATAAAACTTCCCTTTTATAGATCAAGACTACCTTTATTTATTAATATTTTATTATTAATAAAACTCCCATCATATACTTGTATATATTGTTTAATTTTTTCACTTATACCCTTTTCGATACTAAAAAGTATTCATATACTTATTTCAATGGTATAAGTGTATTCACAAATTGTTTAACAAGTTTTACTTGAAATATAATCAAAGAGATTAAAACAATTACTACCAACACTTTGTTATAATAAACTCCTTTTCTTTTATAAATTAAACATATAACATTTCTATCTCTGTATAAAAGATTTTAATATTTGTTATTATCTTTAAAACTCTATTGTTAAAGATTTATTATATTTCTTCGAAATATAATTCAAGGGTTTAAAAACAAATACTGCTAAAATATTATTTACTAAAAACCCAAAACCATTCTATAATCATTTTCTTTAAACTCTCCTTTTAAAGGTTTAATTACATTTAAGGGTTAAAGACAAGTGTTGCTGAAAAACAATTGTCACAACAAACCCAAACATTTTATACATTGAAAACATTCTTCTTTAAAAATCCCATCTTAAAGATTTATTTACATTTAAGGGTTAAAGTCAAGTGTTGCTCAAAACATTTGTCACAACAAACCCAAACATTTTATACTTTGAAAACATTCCTCTTTAAAACCCCACTTTTAATGATTTCTTTATATTTAAGGGTTAAAGACAAGTGTTGCTCAAAACATTTGTCACAACAAATCCAAACATTTTATACTTTGAAAACATTCTTCTTTAAAACTCCCTTCTTAAAAATTTATTTAAATTTAACGGTTAAAGACAAGTGTTGCTCAAAACATTTGTCACAACAAACCTAAACATTTTGTACTTTGAAAACATTCCTCTTTAAAACTCCCTCCTTAAAGATTTATTTATATTTAAGGGTTAAAGACAAGTGTTTCTCAAAACATTTGTCACCATAAACCCAAAACCATTTAATTGTATTTTTCTACTAAATATCCACTAGTAAATATCTAATTAAATTCCTAAGTATAATTAATCAAAAGAATTAAAAACAAATGTTGTTAAAAACATTGTTTACAACAACCCAAAACTATTTACTTATCCATTAACAACTTTAAACATTTATTTAAAGATCAGATCATATACACTCTTATTAATTAAGGCAATATACTTTTAGTTGATTCCATAAAACAATTTATTTTAACTTAACTGTTAAAATCCAAACTCCCTTTATTATATTTTTAAAATAATTACTTTAATATTTAAAACTTATATATATATATATATAAAAATATCTTTAAAATACTTATTAATATGTTAAAATACTTTAAAACTACTTAAAATGTATGATAATTATTTATATAGAATATTATGTAAAAATAAGGAATTTTGAAATAAATCGAAAGATAAGTTTTTATTTTAAAAGCTACTTAGTTTAGAAATTCATAATTAATTGTTAAAAATATGTTTAGACTTGAAACCAATTTTAAAACTCTCTATTATAAGTTAGAAAATAATCCTAAAAAGATTAGAGAAAAATATCAACCCTAGATTTTTGCTTATATTTTAAATTTGACTTTATTTTATTTTGAAATTATTTTTAAGCTTGTTTCATTTCAAACATTTCATTTTAAATATAAATGCTGATTATTATGTGAGTTATAGTTTCAAACTGATATAAATTGAATATTTTACCGAAAAGTGAAATTCTGGTCAAACTGTTCAATCTTTGACTTTTGAACTTTAAATTTAAATATTTAAAATTCTTAAATTTTATCTTTTATTATGAAAATAGATTTAATTCCATGAATACTACTTTTCGTTTCGTTGAAAACGGACTTATATTGTAGAAGTTATGTAAGTTTCAATTTTGTGTATAAAATGTTTATTTTGCAATATTATTTATTTGAAATCATATAAATATATTTTTATTGTCATATTTTATTTTAATATGTGTTAATAGGTTATTTTATGTCTTTTAATATTTTTAAAATGATAATATAATTTTTCTAAAGTATACTTGAATTTATTTCAATTTATAAAGCCTAATTTCCTATTTTCTACTATATTCTTCATTAAAATTATATTTAAATTAAATTTTAAATATTTATTTTGTGAATGTATTTTTATTTTATGTTATCATTTATGTTTAAAAATATTTTACAAGCTCTTATGAATTTTCTAAAAATTTATTTCATTTAATTTCAAATTTCTAGACTAGTTTACTATTTTTAGTTATTTTTACTTAATTTAACTTTATATAATTAATAAATATTATATATAATTTTATATTTTGATAAATTTTCGAAATTTTTATCTTGTATTATTATTATTACCAGAAATTTAAAGTTATATACATAAATAAAAGAAATATGAAGGGGTTTTGACCTTTGAATTGCCTTTTGCCTCTTTGAATTCCACCTTTTAAACTTTCCACATAACTTTTCATTTTCATTGACCTATACCCCACTCTTCAGCCGATCATTCCATTCATTTTTCACGTATTTTTTTCCTCCTTCCTGAGAAAAAAATTTCGGCCATTCCTTGATTGAGAAATTGGTAAAAACTTTTAACTCCCTTTTATCTCTTTTTCACTTATATTGTTTATTTCTAGTTTGATTTTGCACTTGCTTCTTCCCTCTTTTAGGTTCGGCCATGCTTCCCTTGCTGGCTAGCCGCCTCCACCACCAGATGGCACATCATCACCACCTCCTCCTCAGAAAAACTCCAAGCCATGAACCCCTTGGTGATGCAATTGCACAAAAGTTTCAAAAAACCACCGAAATTCCTAGCCTAACCACCACCACCTCATCTCTATCACCTCACCAACCCCCTAGCCTCCACCTACCACACCACCATCACCTCCAACACTTCCAGCAACCTCTGCCACATCACTCCAGTGGACCCTGCCTTTCTGGCCGTGACCATTAGAGCCTTGGCCGAGCCCAAATCCTTGACCCAATCCATGTGAATGCATGCTTGTGTTGTATTTTCCCTCTACCACTTTTGCACCATCATTTCACCATTTAGGCCGAACCCATACTCATCCAAACCTGACCAAAACACCTGCCATGGCCTTGTATTACCCCTTATGGCTGAGCCTAGTAAAGGTTAAAAGCAAGTGCAAGCATTTCTGTTTGATTTTGTGTAGTTTATTCTAGCGCAGTTTATCGTATTTTGGTTTTGAAACTCATCGTTGTTATATTGTTTTTGTTTGATGTGTATCCAAGGAATTGACATTTGGCTCCACCATTCGAATCTGTGTCAGGCTTTTGTGCTTGTGTAGATCCCATTTGTGCAATTCGTCGTTGTGTCTTCAGCTCAAACCTGTGAGTAATTCTCACCAGACGATGTGTACTTATATAACTAGTAAACTGACACCATTTGAACCTGTAAAATTATATCATCCTGTTATAACTGTTATATTATGATCATATAATGTTTACCCTTGTTATTACATATGTTATATCATATATTACTGTTATATGATGTTATTCTGTTCATTTTATCAGTTTATCACACTGCAAGTTCCCTGTAGATTAGGTTCACTATGGGTTGAAATGATACATACCCGAACATACTTTAGAATAGGGAAAGATCGTTATGGGCTGAAATGATAAGCCTGAACGACTTTTTATTTATTTATTTAACTTGGGATTGCGGGTTTGAAATGATAGAACCCGGTTTTTCTTTGTAAACAGCGGATTGAAATGATACATATCCGTATCACTTGACATAGGCTAGAAAATTATATACAGACCCGTGGTTTATATATTTTTCTGAAATTTTTTAAAATATTTTGAAAATGTAAATATTATGATATTTTGATTTAAATTTTATTAAAATGATTTCTATAAAATATTAGTGATTTTCTACAAATTAAATAAGTGAATTAAGTAAATGGTGAAGTAGAATTTGAAATATAAGTAAATTTTGGAATTTATGATTTTGTTTATAAATGGAATTTATGTAAAGTATGAATATATGACAAATTTTGATTTGAAATGAATTTAATGATATTTATTAAGTAATACTAATTTTTAAAAGTGCTAATGATTTTGTATAACTTAAAATATGAAATAAATGAATATTTAAGTTGAATTTGGAAATACAACTTAAATTGAATTTTTGTGGAATTGGTTTAAAAGTGAAATATTAATTAAGTAAAATAAATGGAAATAAGTTATATTTTGGAAATTTAAACTTAGTTGTTAAGTTAACAATTTAATTAAAGAAATGAAAATTTAATTGTTATTTAATTTGATCTTTGTATGGAAATTTGACTTTATAAAATCATAGAAATTAACGTATTTAAATGATTGTTTTTAAAATGTGAAAATATATGATTTTATAAGTTAAAATGATTTATATTAAAAGTTAATTATGTGTGAAATTGTAAATAAAACTCTGAATTTGATTTGACAGCATTCTTGAAATGTAATGTAAAAGATATTACAACATTTTTAAAATGCTGTAGTAGTTTTAAATGAACTAAAAGGCTAATTTGAACTAAAGGTTATTATAGCACTTTGTAAGTGCTATAGTTGTTTAATTTAACTAAAGTTTACTTGAAATTAAAAGAAACCTATTACAGCACTTAAGTGTTGTCTTTTGTTAATGAACTGTTTTTAAACATAACATTTCGTAGCATTTTCTAAGTGCTGTGAAAGTTGAATTTTCTCTGTTTAATAAATTCAAATGAATAAATGATCTTTGAAAAAAAGATTAAATTTTGGAAATTAAATATTTAATTATTAAATATAATGAATTGACTTTAAATGATTTAAATGGGATAGTTGATTTGGGAAATACAACTATTTTGAAATATGATTAAATGGTATTTAAATTTAAATTAAATAGATGATGTTTTGAAATGATAATTTGATATTTGAAATGAATTTGAAATGATATTAAATCTTGGAATAAATAATTGAAGTTATATTAGTATGAAAAATATTTGGTTTACTTGTAATTTGAATCTATTTAAACATATTAGACTTATGAAATATAAATAATAAAGCTTTGGAATATAATTTGAATAGTTATTTTGTGGATTAAATCTATATTTGAAATTTATAAGATTTGAAATGGTCTATGGAAATTTAATTGAAATAAATGATCGAATTGAAACTTTGGAAATTTTAATACTTGATTTGAAAGTATAATAATTTCACTTTTAAATGGTTTAAATGAATTATTTTGATTGAAATATAAACTATTTAAAAGGTGACTTGAAATGATAATAAATGAATGATATCTTTCTATTTAAAAAGTATTTAAAGTTAAATATATTTAAAGTTAAATATTTAGATTTGAAATCAAATGATATTTTGGTATATTAAAAGGATTTGAAATGAAGTTTTGGAAAGATTGATATTTTGATATATTAAAATGATTTGAAATGAAGTTTTGAAATTATATGATATTTTAAATTATTGAAATGGTTTGGAATTGATTTAATCTTTATTTTGATAAAGATTTGGATTTGAAATGATATTCTATTTTGAAGTAAAAAATAACTGTTTAAATTTATAACCACGGGTTATAACAACGATTAGTTGTTAAAGAGACCGAGATCGGATATGGACATACTCTCTGTCGATACCGAAAACCACTTTGACAACTGTGTACGCGGTGGAGTTTCCAGAATGAAGTAGGATGGTGACGACGATCATAAGGTATATACGTGGACCCAACTCCCGTGAGTTGGCATAAGGTGGCTAAAACAGGAGCGATCTCGGACCAGTGAGGTAGCACCTCTTATCGGACACACTTCTTCGATACCATTCTATTACTTGTGATTGATTTGGTGCGCACCCTTGATTTGGGAGTGTTGTTCGAGGTGGAGCGGTAGTGGCTGCTATGCGTTTCCATCAGTCCGTGTGCGTAATTGGTATATCTACCCTGGCATTGCCTTGTGTGCCGTGTCACCTACCATATCGAGCCCACTACGATTTTGGTTTAAAGATCCGACCACGTTAAGGTTCACCATCCCCTTAACGCTATTTTGTATATGATTACTTTACTAATTAGACACTACTGTATATAGCGTATATTACTACATAGTAAATAGTTTAACGGATCCTTAAAGAATGGGCGATCCCAAGCATTCTTTAAGTTACTTGTACCTTTATTACAGTTCACTTGAGTTGGTTTACATTATATAAGTATATATTGTCCTGACTCGAGTGTTTTGTGTTTTGCTTTACGCTCGGGTCAGCCTGAGTTATTCACAGATTTGGATTTCCACTCTCTTGGAGATTTGAATCGCTGGAGATTATCTGCTTGTCTTGTCCTATCTATTTCAGTTCTGTTGTTTTGTTCAGCTTGTACTTGGTTATCATATTGAGACCTATGTTGTACTTTATTTCTTCTGTTATATCTTATGTAACTTTGATATATTTATATAGTAGCTTCATGAACTACTATTTCTTTTACTTCCGCTGCATTATTTTACTCTGTGTCTGTGATTTGTGATTATATTTATTTACTGTATATTCTGAGATTTGCCAAATTTTATTTACAACGCGGTATTTTGAGCAATTCAATTCCGGCATGAGTGTCTACCTATACACTTATAATGGATGCGAATGGTTGAAAATATCGGGTCGTTACAGTTGGTATCAGAGCTTTGGTAGCTCTAGGCAAACCTTAGAATGTATGGTAAATTTATTCACAGAATCACTTTCATTCGAGCTTGAATCTCTTCCTTTTGATTCGAATTTCCTTTGAATTTTGGAACGTTCCCTGCGGTTCCAAAATCCATTCTTGCCCCTCACTATTCATCTTCTTTTGATTCTGGAGTATTCCATAACTCCACTTTGAATGATCTTTATAGTGAATTGGCGGTCTCGCCAATACTCTAATGACTTGTAAAAAGGGAAACCCCTTTACAATTAGCATCGATTCACCAGAGATTTATATCTATCCTGGGATTAGATGCTAATATCTTTTGTTGTTCCAAACTCTATCTTTTAAGATCGGATGTACATTTACCCCAGAAAAATCCACATTGAACTTATAATTTCAGTCACGGTTGACCCGGTTAAGGTTGCCCGCGATTTATTTAAACTTATCCATCTTCCTATTTTGTTATTAATTCATCTTGTCTTTTGTTTCCAACCTATCTTCAAACATTTTTGAATTATACTTGTAAATCTATGTTTTGTTTTATATATGGTGTTGTTTGAGTTGTTGATGTTGATTTGGGCTTCCGATCGATTCATCTGATCAACGCTATCGATAGGATTTCTAAAACACTTTGATAGAACAAACTGACACAATATTATTTTAAAATTTGGTTAATGAAATAAATTTTGATATAAGTAAATATTATGGAACTTAATAAATTGATTTAAATTGATTATTTAAAATGATAATACTTGATTTATCATTTATTGTTCTACGAATGAATTTATAAATAGTTGTTTATAAATTGATTTGGGAACTGAAATGAATTTAAATCAAGAATTTGAGAATTTAATTTTCGATGGTTTCAAACCTTGTGTTTAAAGTTTTAAAAGGTTGTATTATTTAGAGTATTTTCGAATAGAAATATGTTTCCAAAGAATTTTAAAGTTTTAAAATTTTAGTGCTCTTCTCTTTGTCGCTGGAAAATAATTTCGGTGATGACTGCGGCATCATCGACGTTCATTTTCGAGTTTTGAAATGAAGAAACCATTCTGTAGTCTTGCTACAGCTTTGTTTTGGGAAACTTGATTGATATGAATTTCTAAAATATGATTTGATTTAGAAAATATATAGATATATGATTTAAATTTGATTTGACAAATTATGTACATACATTTATTTATCTCTAAATGGTTTGAGAGGAATCGGAAATTTTATTCTTAAATTCTATCTTAAATAATAACTTCAAGTATAAAAAGAAAATCAAAATTTTGAATAGATGATTCAAACTTGAAATGACTGAATTGGAAAGTTTTATTTGTATAATACTCAATTGCTTTCAAATATAACTTACCTTAATTTTTAGAAGTTAACAATGTAATTGGATAATATACAATATAAAAGGTTTTATAAATAAAATTTGGGTGGTTATAATAAATGTTATACACTTAAATTTTGGTTATAAAAAGATTAACAGAGGTAAATTGAATAAAAGGTTAATTGAATAATCTACGATATAAATGATATTAAAGGAACTAAAAAAAATTAAAACAGTTATAATAAGTGTAAGTATATTTAACATAGGTGATAAAATATATTGAGAGGAATAAATTTAATTTTAATTAGGAATAAAGAAGAATTAAATTTATTGAATGTTATACACTTAATTTTAATCAAATCCATGATTTTTGAAATTGTTAGTTTAAGAAAATTTGATGATAAGATAATGAAATTAGAGATAGTAAAATTTATTTAACTTATGTAAAATTAATTATCAATTCAAGCTGAAACCATGGAAATTTCAAACCTATTATCTTTTTTTTCAAACTGTCTGGTAGTTGTCCTTATTTTTCCTTATCGTGCTGCAGACTGGTATAGGTATCTTTTTATAATCTTTCTGTTTAGAAATCTTTCTATAATCTTTAATAATCTTTGGTACTTATTTTAATCTGAGCATTGCTTGCCATCCACCTTGTTAAACTTACCTATAACAATAGTTGTCAGGTATAATCTCAATCTCCTTGTCATCCTGTCTTAATCTTATTTCACTCTTATTTTTCTGTGCTTTTTCGTACTTCATTCCTTTTCGGGGACGAAAAGTTTTGAGTGGGGGAGAGTGTAACAACCCTAGATTTTTGCTTATATTTTAAATTTGACTTTATTTTATTTTGAAATTATTTTTAAGCTTGTTTCATTTCAAACATTTCATTTTAAATATAAATGCCGATTATTATGTGAGTTATAGTTTCTAACTGATATAAATTGAATATTTTACCGAAAAGTGAAATTCTGCTCAAACTGTTCAATCTTTGACTTTTGAACTTTAAATTTAAATATTTCAAATTCTTAAATTTTATCTTTTATTATGAAAATAGATTTAATTCCATGAATACTGCTTTTTGTTTCGTTGAAAACGGACTTATATTGTAGAAGTTATGTAAGTTTCAATTTTGTGTATAAACTGTTTATTTTGCAATATTATTTATTTTAAATCATATAAATTATATTTTTATTGTCATATTCTGTTTTAATATGTGTTAATAGGTTATTTTATGTCTTTTAATATTTTTAAAATGATAATATAATTTTTCTAAAGTATACTTGAATTTATTTCAATTTATAAAGCCTAGTTTCCTATTTTCTGCTATTTTCTTCATTAAAATTATATTTAAATTAAATTTTAAATATTTATTTTGTGAATGTATTTTTATTTTATGTTATCACTTATGTTTAAAAATATTTTACAAGCTCATATGAATTTTCTAAAAATATATTTCATTTAATTTCAAATTTCTAGACTAGTTTACTATTTTTAGCTATTTTTCCTTAATTTAACTTTATATAATTAATAAATATTATATATAATTTTATATTTTGATAAATTTTCGAAATTTTTATCTGGTATTATTATTATTACCAGAAATATAAAGTTATATACATAAATAAAAGAAATATGAAGGGGTTTTGACCTTTGAATTGCCTTTTGCCTCTTTGAATTCCACCTTTTCAACTTTCCACATAACTTTTCATTTTCATTGACCTATACCCCACTCTTCAGCCGATCATTCCATTCATTTTTCACGTATCTTTTTCCTCCTTCCTGAGAAATAAATTTCGGCCATTCCTTGATTGAGAAATTGGTAAAACCTTTTAACTCCTTTTATCTCTTTTTCACTTATATTGTTTATTTCTAGTTTGATTTTGCACTTGCTTCTTCCCATTTTTAGGTTCGGCCATGCTTCCCTTGCTGCCTAGCTGCCTCCACCACCTAATGGCACATCATCACCACCTCCTCCTCACAAAAACTCCAAGCCATGAACCCCTTGGTGATGCAATTGCACAAAAGTTTCAGAAAACCACCCAAATTCCTAGCCTAACCACCACCACCTCATCTCTATCACCTCACCAACCCCCTAGCCTCCACCTACCACACCACCATCACCTCCAACACTTCCAGCAACCTCTGCCACATCACTCCAGTGGACCCTGCCTTTCTGGCCGTGACCATTAGAGCCTTGGCCGAGCCCAAATCCTTGACCCAATCCATGTGAATGCATGCTTGTGTTGTATTTTCCCTCTACCACTTTTGCACCATCATTTCACCATTTAGGCCGAACCCATACTCACCCAAACCTGACCCAAACACCTGCCATGGCCTTGTATTACCCCTTATGGCTGAGCCTAGTAAAGGTTAAAAGCAAGTGCAAGCATTTCTGTTTGATTCTGTGTAGTTTATTCGAGCACAGTTTATTGTATTTTGGTTTTGAAACTCATCGTTGTTATATTGTTTTTGTTTGATGTGTATCCAAGGAATTGACATTTGGCTCTTCCATTCGAATCTGTGTCGGGCTTTTGTGCTTGTGTAGATCCCATTTGTGCAATTCATCGTTGTGTCTTCAGCTCAAACCTGTGAGTAATTCTCACTAGACGATGTGTACTTATATAACTAGTAAACTGACACCATTTGAACCTGTAAAATTATATCATCCTGTTATAACTGTTATATTATGATCATATAATGTTTACCCCTGTTATTACATATGTTATATCATCTATTACTGTTATATGATGTTATTCTATTCATTTTATCAGTTTATCACACTGCAAGTTCCCTGTAGATTAGGTTCACTATGGGTTGAAATGATACATACCCGAACGGACTTTAGAATAGGGAAAGATCGTTATGGGCTGAAATGATAAGCCTGAATGACTTTTTATTTATTTATTTAACTTGGGATTGCGGGTTTGAAATGATAGAACCCGGCTTTTCTTTGTAAACTGCGGATTGAAATGATACATATCCGTATCACTTGACCTAGGCTAGAAAATTATATACAGACCCGTAGTTTATATATTTTTCTGAAAATTTTTAAAATATTTTAAAAATGTAAATATTATGATATTTTGATTTAAATTTTATTAAAATGATTTCTATAAAATATTAGTGATTTTCTACAAATTAAATAAGTGAATTAAGTAAATGGTGAAGTAGAATTTGAAATATAAGTAAATTTTGGAATTTATGATTTTGTTTATAAATGGAATTTATGTAAAGTATGAATATATGACAAATTTTGATTTGAAATGAATTTAATGATATTTATTAAGTAATAATAATTTTTAAAAGTGTTAATGATTTTGTATAACTTAAAATATGAAATAAATGAATATTTAAGCTAAATTTGGAAATACAACTTAAATTGAATTTTTGTGGAATTGGTTTAAAAGTGAAATATTAATTAAGTAAAATAAATGGAAATAAGTTATATTTTGGAAATTTAAACTTAGTTGTAAGTTAAGAATTTAATTAAAGAAATGAAAATTTAATTGTTATTTAATTTGATCTTTGTATGGAAATTTGAGTTTGTAAAATCATAGAAATAAACGTATTTAAATGATTGTTTTTAAAATGTGAAAATATATGATTTTATAAGTTAAAATGACTTATATTAAAAGTTAATTATGTGTGAAGTTGTAAATAAAACTCTGAATTTGATTTGACAGCATTCTTGAAATGTAATGTAAAAGATATTACAGCATTTTTAAAATGCTGTAGTAGTTTTAAATGGACTAAAAGGCTAATTTGAACTAAAGGTTATTATAGCACTTTTTAAGTGCTATAGTTGTTTAATTTAACTAAAGTTTACTTGAAATTAAAAGAAACCTATTACAGCACTTAAGTGTTGTCTTTTGTTAATGAACTGTTTTTAAACATAACATTTCGTAGCATTTTCTAAGTGCTGTGAAAGTTGAATTTTCTCTGTTTAATAAATTCAAATGAATAAATGATCTTTGAAAAAAAGATTAAATTTTGGAAAATAAATATTTAATTATTGAATATAATGAATTGACTTTAAATGATTTAAATGGGATAGTTGATTTGGGAAATACAACTATTTTGAAATATGATTAAATGGTATTCAAATTTAAATTAAATAGATGATGTTTTGAAATGATAATTTGAAATGAATTTGAAATGATATTAAATCTTGGAATAAATAATTGAAGTTATATTAGTATGAAAAATATTTGGTTTACTTGTAATTTGAATCTATTTAAACATATTAGACTTATGAAATATAAATAATAAAGCGTTGGAATATAATTTGAATACTTATTTTGTGGATTAAATCTATATTTGAAATTTATAAAATTTGAAATGGTCTATGGAAATTTAATTGAAATAAATGATCGAATTGAAACTTTGGAAATTTTAATACTTGATTTGAAAGTATAATAATTTCACTTTTAAATGGTATAAATGAATTATTTTGATTGAAATATAAACTATTTAAAAGGTGACTTGAAATGATAATAAATGAATGATATCTTTCAATTTAAAAAGTATTTAAAGTTAAATATTTAGATTTGAACTCAAATGATATTTTGGTATATTAAAAGGATTTGAAATGAAGTTTTGGAAAGATTGATATTTTGATATATTAAAATGATTTGAAATGAAGTTTTGAAATTATATGATATTTTAAATTATTGAAATGGTTTGGAATTGATTTAATCTTTATTATGATAAAGATTTGGATTTGAAATGATATTCTATTTTAAAGTAAAAAATAACTGTTTAAATTTATAACCACGGGTTATAACAACGATTGGTTGTTAAAGAGACCGAGATCGGATATGGACATACTCTCTGTCGATACTGAAAACCACTTTGACAACTGTGTACGCGGTGGAGTTTCCAGAATGAAGTAGGATGGTGATGACGATCCTAAGGTATATACGTGGACCCAACTCCCGTGAGTTGGCATAAGGTGGCTAAAACAGGAGCGATCTCGGACCAGTGAGGTAGCACCTCTTATCGGACACACTTCTTCGATACCATTCTATTACTTGTGATTGATTTGGTGCGCACCCTTGATTTGGGAGTGTTGTTCGAGGTGGAGCAGTAGTGGCTGCTATGCGTTTCCATCAGTCCGTGTGCGTAATTGGTATATCTACCCTGGCATTGCCTTGTGTGCCGTGTCACCTACCATATCGAGCCCAGTACGATTTTGGTTTAAAGATCCGACCACGTTAAGGTTCACCATCCCCTTAACGCTATTTTCTATATGATTATACTTTACTAATTAGACACTATTGTATATAGCGTATATTACTACATAGTAAATAGTTTAACGGATCCTTAAAGAATGGGCGATCCTAAGCATTCTTAAAGTTACTTGTACCTTTATTACAGTTCACTTGAGTTGGTTTACATTATATAAGTATATATTGTCCTGACTCGAGTGTTTTCTGTTTTGCTTTACGCTCGGGTCAGCCTGAGTTATTCACAGATTTGGATTTCCACTCTCTTGGAGATTTGAATCACTGGAGATTATCTGCTTGTCTTGTCCTATCTATTTCAGTTCTGTTGTTTTGTTCAGCTTGTACTTGGTTATCATATTGAGACTTCTGTTGTATTTTATTTCTTCTGTTATATCTTATGTAACTCTGATATATTTATATAGTAGCTTCATGAACTACTATTTCTTTTACTTCCGCTGCATTATTTTACTCTGTATCTGTGATTTGTGATTATATTTATTTACTGTATTTTCTGAGATTTGCCAAATTTTATTTACAACGCGGTATTTTGAGCAATTCAATTCTGGCATGAGTGTCTACCTATACACTTATAATGGATGCGAATGGTTGAAAATATCGGGTCGTTACAGTTGGTATCAGAGCTTTGGTAGCTCTAGGCAAACCTTAGAATGTATGGTAAATTTGTTCACAGAATCACTTTCATTCGAGCTTGAATCTCTTCCTTTTGATTCGAATTTCCTTTGAATTTTGGAACGTTCCCTGCGGTTCCAAAATCCATTCTTCCCCCTCACTATTCATCTTCTTTTGATTCTGGAGTATTCCATAACTCCACTTTGAATGATCTTTATAGTGAATTGGCGGTCTCGCCAATACTCTAATGACTTGTAAAAAGGGAAACCCCTTTACAGTTAGCATCGATTCACCAGAGATTTATATCTATCCTGGGATTAGATGCTAATATCTTTTGTTGTTCCAAACTCTATCTTTTAAGATCGGATGTAGATTTACCCCAGAAAAATCCACATTGAACTTATTCTTTAAGTCACGGTTGACCCGGTTAAGGTTGCCCGCGATTTATTTAAACTTATCCATCTTCCTATTTTGTTATTAATTCATCTTGTCTTTTGTTTCCAACCTATCTTCAAACATTTTTGAATTATACTTGTAAATCTATGTTTTGTTTTATATATGGTGTTGTTTGAGTTGTTGACGTTAATTTGGGCTTCCGATCGATTCGTCTGATCAACGCTATCGATAGGATTTCTAAAACACTTTGACAGAACAAACTGACACAATATTATTTTAAAATTTGGTTAATGAAATAAATTTTGATATAAGTAAATATTATGGAACTTAATAAATTGATTTAAATTGATTATTTAAAATGATAATACTTGATTTATCATTTATTGTTCTACGAATGAATTTATAAATAGTTGTTTATAAATTGATTTGGGAACTGAAATGAATTTAAATCAAGAATTTGAGAATTTAATTTTCGATGGTTTCAAACCTTGTGTTTAAAGTTTTAAAAGGTTGTATTATTTAGAGTATTTTCGAATAGAAATTTGTTTCCAAAGAATTTTAAAGTTTTAAAATTTTAGTGCTCTTCTCTTTGTCGCTGGAAAATAATTTCGGTGATGACCGCAGCATCATCGACGTTCATTTTCGAGTTTCGAAGTGAAGAAACCATTCTGTAGTCTTGCTACAGCTTTGTTTTGGGAAACTTGATTGATATGAATTTCTAAAATATGATTTGATTTAGAAAATATATAGATATATGATTTAAATTTGATTTGACAAATTATGTACATACATTTATTTATCTCTAAATGGTTTGAGAGGAATCGGAAATTTTATTCTTAAATTCTATCTTAAATAATAACTTCAAGTATAAAAAGAAAATCAAAATTTTGAATAGATGATTCAAACTTGAAATGACTGAATTGGAAAGTTTTATTCGTATAATACTCAATTGCTTTCAAATATAACTTACCTTAATATTTAGAAGTTAACAATGTAATTGGATAATATACAATATAAAAGGTTTTATAAATAAAATTTGAGTGGTTATAATAAATGTTATACACTTAAATTTTGGTTATAAAAAGATTAACAGAGGTAAATTGAATAAAAGGTCAATTGAATAATCTACAATATAAATGATGTTAAAGGAACTAAAAATAAATTAAAACAGTTATAATAAGTGTAAGTATATTTAACATAGGTGATAAAAAATATTGATAGGAATAAATTTAATTTTAATTAGGAATAAAGAAGAATTAAATTTATTGAATGTTATACACTTAATTTTAATCAAATCAATGATTTTTGAAATTGTTAGTTTAAGAAAATTCGATGATAAGATAATGAAATTAGAGATAGTAAAATTTATTTAACTTGTGTAAAATTAATTATCAATTCAAGCTGAAACCATGGAAATTTCAAACCTATTATCTTATTTTGTTTTCAAACTGTCTGGTAGTTGTCCTTATTTTTCCTTATCGTGCTGCAGACTGGTATAGGTATCTTTTTATAATCTTTCTATTTAGAAATCTTTCTATAATCTTTAATAATCTTTGGTACTTATTTTAATCTGAGCATTGCTTGCCATCCACCTTGTTAAACTTACCTATAACAATAGTTGTCAGGTATAATCTCAATCTCCTTGTCATCCTGTCTTAATCTTATTTCACTCTTATTTTTCTGTGCTTTTTCGTACTTCATTCCTTTTCGGGGACGAAAAGTTTTGAGTGGGGGAGAGTGTAACAACCCTAGATTTTTGCTTATATTTTAAATTTGACTTTATTTTATTTTGAAATTATTTTTAAGCTTGTTTCATTTCAAACATTTCATTTTAAATATAAATGCTGATTATTATGTGAGTTATAGTTTCTAACTGATATAAATTGAATATTTTACCGAAAAGTGAAATTCTGCTCAAACTGTTCAATCTTTGACTTTTGAACTTTAAATTTAAATATTTCAAATTCTTAAATTTTATCTTTTATTATGAAAATAGATTTAATTCCATGAATACTGCTTTTTGTTTCGTTGAAAACGGACTTATATTGTAGAAGTTATGTAAGTTTCAATTTTGTGTATAAACTGTTTATTTTGCAATATTATTTATTTTAAATCATATAAATTATATTTTTATTGTCATATTCTGTTTTAATATGTGTTAATAGGTTATTTTATGTCTTTTAATATTTTTAAAATGATAATATAATTTTTCTAAAGTATACTTGAATTTATTTCAATTTATAAAGCCTAGTTTCCTATTTTCTGCTATTTTCTTCATTAAAATTATATTTAAATTAAATTTTAAATATTTATTTTGTGAATGTATTTTTATTTTATGTTATCATTTATGTTTAAAAATATTTTACAAGCTCATATGAATTTTCTAAAAATTTATTTCATTTAATTTCAAATTTCTAGACTAGTTTACTATTTTTAGCTATTTTTCCTTAATTTAACTTTATATAATTAATAAATATTATATATAATTTTATATTTTGATAAATTTTCGAAATTTTTATCTGGTATTATTATTATTACCAGAAATATAAAGTTATATACATAAATAAAAGAAATATGAAGGGGTTCTGACCTTTGAATTGCCTTTTGCCTCTTTGAATTCCACCTTTTCAACTTTCCACATAACTTTTCATTTTCATTGACCTATACCCCACTCTTCAGCCGATCATTCCATTCATTTTTCACGTATCTTTTTCCTCCTTCCTGAGAAAAAAATTTCGGCCATTCCTTGATTGAGAAATTGGTAAAAACTTTTAACTCCTTTTATCTCTTTTTCACTTATATTGTTTATTTCTAGTTTGATTTTGCACTTGCTTCTTCCCTCTTTTAGGTTCGGCCATGCTTCCCTTGCTGCCTAGCCGCCTCCACCACCTGATGGCACATCATCACTACCTCCTCCTCACAAAAAATCCAAGCCATGAACCCCTTGGTGATGCAATTGCACAAAAGTTTCAAAAAACCACCCAAATTCCTAGCCTAACCACCACCACCTCATCTCTATCACCTCACCAACCCCCTAGCCGCCACCTACCACACCACCATCACCTCCAGCACCTCCAGCAACCTCTCCCACATCACTCCAGTGGACCCCGCCTCTCTGGCCGTGACCATTAGAGCCTTGGCCGAGCCCAAATCCTTGACCCAAACCATGTGAATGCATGCTTGTGTTGTATTTTCCCTCTACTACTTTTGCACCATCATTTCACCATATAGGCCGAACCCATACTCACCCAAACCTGACCCAAACACCTGCCATGGCCTTGTATTATCCCTTATGGCTGAGCCTAGTAAAGGTTAAAAGAAAGTGCAAGCATTTCTGTTTGATTCTGTGTAGTTTATTCTAGCGTAGGTTATCGTATTTTGGTTTTGAAACTCATCGTTGTTATATTGTTTTTGTTTGATGTGTATCCAAGGAATTGACATTTGGCTCCTCCATTCGAATCTGTGTCGAGCTTTTGTGCTTGTGTAGATCTCATTTGTTCAATTCGTCGTTGTGTCTTCAGCTCAAACCTGTGAGTAATTCTCACCAGACGATGTGTACTTATATAACTAGTAAACTGACACCATTTGAACCTGTAAAATTATATCATCCTGTTATAACTGTTATATTATGATCATATAATGTTTACCCCTGTTATTACATATGTTATATCATCTATTACTGTTATATGATGTTATTCTGTTCATTTTATCAGTTTATCACACTGCAAGTTCCCTGTATATTAGGTTCACTATGGGTTGAAATGATACATACCCGAACGGACTTTAGAATAGGGAAAAATCGTTATGGGCTGAAATGATAAGCCTGAACGACTTTTTATTTATTTATTTAACTTGGGATTGCGGGTTTGAAATGATAGAACCCGGTTTTTCTTTGTAAACTACGGATTGAAATGATACATATCCGTATCACTTGACCTAGGCTAGAAAATTATATACAGACCCGTGGTTTATATATTTTTCTGAAAATTTTTAAAATATTTTAAAAATGTAAATATTATGATATTTTGATTTAAATTTTATTAAAACGATTTCTATAAAATATTAGTGATTTTCTACAAATTAAATAAGTGAATTAAGTAAATGGTGAAGTAGAATTGAAATATAAGTAAATTTTGGAATTTATGATTTTGTTTATAAATGGAATTTATGTAAAGTATGAATATATGACAAATTTTGATTTGAAATGAATTTAATGATATTTATTAAGTAATAATAATTTTTAAAAGTGTTAATGATTTTGTATAACTTAAAATATGAAATAAATGAATATTTAAGCTGAATTTGGAAATATAACTTAAATTGAATATTTGTGGAATTGGTTTAAAAGTGAAATATTAATTAAGTAAAATAAATGGAAATAAGTTATATTTTGGAAATTTAAACTTAGTTGTTAAGTTAAGAATTTAATTAAAGAAATGAAAATTTAATTGTTATTTAATTTGATCTTTGTATGGAAATTTGACTTTATAAAATCATAGAAATAAACGTATTTAAATGATTGTTTTTAAAATGTGAAAATATATGATTTTATAAGTTAAAATGATTTATATTAAAAGTTAATTATGTGTGAAATTGTAAATAAAACTCTGAATTTAATTTGACAGCATTCTTGAAATGTAATGTAAAAGATATTACAACATTTTTAAAATGCTGTAGTAGTTTTAAATGAACTAAAAGGCTAATTTGAACTAAAGGTTATTATAGCACTTTGTAAGTGCTATAGTTGTTTAATTTAACTAAAGTTTACTTGAAATTAAAAGAAACCTATTACAACACTTAAGTGTTGTCTTTTGTTAATGAACTGTTTTTAAACATAACATTTCGTAGCATTTTCTAAGTGTTGTGAAAGTTGAATTTTCTCTGTTTAATAAATTCAAATGAATAAATGATCTTTGAAAAAAAGATTAAATTTTGGAAATTAAATATTTAATTATTAAATATAATGAATTGACTTTAAATGATTTAAATGGGATAGTTGATTTGGGAAATACAACTATTTTGAAATATGATTAAATGGTATTTAAATTTAAATTAAATAGATGATGTTTTGAAATGATAATTTGATATTTTGAAATGAATTTGAAATGATATTAAATCTTGGAATAAATAATTGAAGATATATTAGTATGAAAAATATTTGGTTTACTTGTAATTTGAATCTATTTAAAGATATTAGACTTATGAAATATAAATAATAAAGCTTTGGAATTATTTTATAATTTGAATAGTTATTTTGTGGATTAAATATATATTTGAAATTTATAAGATTTGAAATGGTTTATGGAAATTTAATTGAAATAAATGATCGAATTGAAACTTTGGATATTTTAATACTTGATTTGAAAGTATAATAATTTCACTTTTAAATGGTTTAAATGAATTATTTTGATTGAAATATAAACTATTTAAAAGGTGACTTGAAATGATAATAAATGAATGATATCTTTCAATTTAAAAAGTATTTAAAGTTAAATATTTAGATTTGAACTCAAATGATATTTTGGTATATTAAAAGGATTTGAAATGAAGTTTTGGAAAGATTGATATTTTGATATATTAAGATGATTTGAAATGAAGTTTTGAAATTATATGATATTTTAAATTATTGAAATGGTTTGGAATTGATTTAATCTTTATTTTGATAAAGATTTGGATTTGAAATGATATTCTATTTTGAAGTAAAAAATAACTGTTTAAATTTATAACCACGGTTTATAATAACGATTGGTTGTTAAAGAGACCGGGATCGGATATGGACATACTCTCTGTCGATACCGAAAACCACTTTGACAACTGTGTACACGGTGGAGTTTCCAGAATGAAGTAGGATGGTGACGACGATCCTAAGGTATATACGTGGACCCAACTCTCGTGAGTTGGCATAAGGTGGCTAAAACAGGAGCGATCTCGGACCAGTGAGGTAGCACCTCTTATCGGACACACTTCTTCGATACCATTCTATTACTTGTGATTGATTTGGTGCACACCCTTGATTTGGGAGTGTTGTTCGAGGTGGAGCGGTAGTGGCTGCTATGCGTTTCCATCACTCCGTATGCGTAATTGGTATATCTACCCTGGCATTGCCTTGTGTGCCGTGTCACCTACCATATCGAGCCCACTACGATTTTGGTTTAAAGATCCGACCGCGTTAAGTTTCACCATCCCCTTAACGCTATTTTCTATATGCTTATACTTTACTAATTAGACACTATTGTATATAGCGTATATTACTACATAGTAAATAGTTTAACGGATCCTTAAAGAATGGGCGATCCCAAGCATTCTTTAAGTTACTTGTACCTTTATTACAGTTCACTTGAGTTTGTTTACATTATATAAGTATATATTGTCCTGACTCGAGTGTTTTGTGTTTTGCTTTACGCTCGGGTCAGCCTGAGTTATTCACAGATTTGGATTTCCACTCACTTGGAGATTTGAATTGCTAGAGATTATCTGCTTGTCTTGTCTTATCTATTTCAGTTCTGTTGTTTTGTTCAGCTTGTACTTGGTTATCATATTGAGACTTCTGTTGTATTTTATTTCTTCTGTTATATCTTATGTAACTCTGATATATTTATATAGTAGCTTCATGAACTACTATTTCTTTTACTTCCGCTGCATTATTTTACTCTGTGTCTGTGATCTGTGATTATATTTATTTACTGTATATTCTGAGATTTGCCAAATTTTATTTACAACGCGGTATTTTAAGCAATTCAATTCCGGCATGAGTGTCTACCTATACACTTATAATGGATGCGAATGGTTGAAAATATCGGGTCGTTACAGTTGGTATCAGAGCTTTGGTAGCTCTAGGCAAACCTTAGAATGTATGGTAAATTTGTTCACAGAATCACTTTCATTCGAGCTTGAATCTCTTCCTTTTGATTCGAATTTCCTTTGAATTTTGGAACGTTCCCTGCGGTTCCAAAATCCATTCTTGCCCCCTTACTATTCATCTTCTTTTGATTCTGGAGTATTCCATAACTCCACTTTGAATGATCTTTATAGTGAATTGGCGGTCTCGCCATTACTCTAATGACTTGTAAAAAGGGAAACCCCTTTACAATTAGCATCGATTCACCAGAGATTTATATCTATCCTGGGATTAGATGCTAATATCTTTTGTTGTTCCAAACTCTATCTTTTAAGATCGGATGTAGATTTACCCTAGAAAAATCCACATTGAACTTATTCTTTAAGTCACGGTTGACCCGGTTAAGGTTGCCCGCGATTTATTTAAACTTATCCATCTTCCTATTTTGTTATTAATTCATCTTGTCTTTTGTTTCCAACCTATCTTCAAACATTTTTGAATTATGCTTGTAAATCTATGTTTTGTTTTATATATGGTGTTGTTTGAGTTGTTGACTGTGACGACCGCCCATGACCCCTGCACTGAACCTAGAGATAGTGCGCTGTAAAGTGTGCCAGGCGACCATGGACGATTGCCAGGGTAAATTAAAACAACAGAATCTATCGTATTACTCACAGCGCATGGACAAAATACAATATAACATATATATATAGTGAAGCTTCACAGAATAGAATCTCATCAATAAAACTTCATAATAGTTGAATACAATCATCAGAATAGTCAATACATCAAGCCTCACTACATAACACTCAGAGATTATACAAACAGCGGAATATCCAGTACATATAAGAAGATAATATGCAACCCTTCAGCTCGTCTTCGATATCAGCATCGTGAGAAGCAAGAACAGCACCTGTCACCTGCTACCTAGTCCGCCCGTCCCAAAATGGACGAACAGCCCAAGGCAATAAGAATTAAAAACATAAAGCCTTGAGTCAGACAACAGTCTTAGTGAGCGGTAAATTAACTAACAACATACCAAAAGAGCATAAAGGAAAAAGGAATAGGAATACAACCCTCCCACTCCACCTCTTTCTACAGTGATAGCCCCCAGACACACACTAAGTAGAAGCAAACATAGCAAAGCATACAATTTAAGGTAAAGCAATTATCACTCGAGTCAAGGGCGATGTTTTCCAAGTACAAACCCTCAAGGCCTAAACCAAGATCAGATAAGCACCCAGAAAATACCGCTCTTGAGTCCGAATGACGATACAACCAAACATCCATGACTCTGGCTATCACTGTTATCATTGCTTCGATATCATCGTTAATCGAATGACCTGCTCATTCTTTCATCCGTCCATCAAGGGATAATGGAAACCCCGGTTCTAGACATAACTCTGCACGTCATCGTGACCCGTGCCTAGGACTATCGAATCTGCCCAGAGTACTTGACTACCCAATCAGTAGTCTTCAGGGACTATCGAATCTGCCCAACGTACTCTTGCTTTGAGCATGCTAGAACCTTCAACAACGATGATACCTCAGCCTCCTAGTCATCCTCCTCGACGACTACTTCCATACTAGCTCAAGCGCCTCTCGAGCAAACCATTATCCTCTAACTCGAACCATATCACCGAGTTAACAACTTGCTTGGAATGATCCCGCCTAGATTAGACCAAGACTATCTCATATCATGCTTCGCTTCATCATCATCATAGCAAGGCTTCATCTCAACATCATCATCAAATCTATTCATATGAGCTTCATCATCCATTACATATGCCACGAGCAGCTTTCCCAATTCAAGAGCCCTTTCCCTTAGCTTTCGAATCATCTTCGGTCTAAATCAAATCATCAATCATCTAATTCATAGCAATCAATCAAGTCAAACATTAATCCAAGTAATCAAGCATTCAAATATAAGCTAAATGGACAATTATAACAATAATGGCAATTTCGTAATTAAAGAGTCGAAAGTCTAATAAGCATGAAAACATGAGCAATGTCTCTATAATCTTGATGAATGAACTTTCATAGGTTAACATGTAGTAAAATGGATGTCAAATCATCATGAGCAATGGATCTAGATGGATCTACACATATGATCAGGAAAATGCATGGAAATCTCTACTTTAACACCAAATCAAGCCAATGATCCGATATACTCTTTTGGATCCGTGTGAGAGATAATCACCACTCACCAAATCACCTAAACAACCCCAAATCAACACACTTCAGATCTGGACAGCGAAGGATCTAGCTTGATCTATCACGAATCCGCTTCAAACGATGAAATCTCACTTCAATGGATGTAGATCTTCAATCTAAGCTCTTGAATCTTCAATTTGATCTTCAACTTGGATGGATGGAATCACTAGATTAGAGTGGAGAAAAGAAGTGAAGAAGTGTAGAAGTCGAGCTCTCAAAATGGCAGCACTTCGTCGCTTCGAAATCCGGATCCCAAAAAGTGAGAAATGGACGAGTATTTATAGCTGAAATCTCCTTAAGTCGTCACTCGAAATTAGGTCGTCCATGACCTATAGAGCCACGACCTATGACTTAGCAAAACACTTCGACCTAACGCGTGCCTCTTCGACCTAAGACTTAGCACATCAGCGCGCGACCTAGCGACTTAACAACATGAGTCCTCACACGACTTAACACATGCCGACCTAAAAACCCATACGACTTAACAGGGTCTCCGACCTACGACCTAACTAATAAGCCCTCACACGACCTAACGTATATGCGCATCCACGCGACTTAACTGAGATGCGCCTTACCGACCTATCACTTTACTCGATTCAACGAGTTACGACCTAATCCCTTAAGCATCCACGCGACCTAACATAAGTCGCGAACAAACTGGAATACAACCTAACGACTTAACACCTTAGGTCGTTTAACGACCTAATTATATATAGGATAATCCGACCTAACTCCTAAGTCGTCTAGACGACCTAGCTATCCAACTTCTAAACTTAGGTCGCTCACAACATAACTGAACACTAGGTCGCTCACGACCTAACTACGATAACACCTTAAGTCGTTCGAACAACCTTAAACTCCCTAAGTCGTTAACCCACTTAGCTCCTTATGTCGCTGCCGACCTATCCTCCTTAGGTTGCTAACTCGCCTAGTTTCTTAGGTCGTTGCCGACCTAATCTCTACCCCACGACCTAACCCCAGAATCCTTAGGTCGCCTATACCTCTTAAGTCGGTCAATTCCTTAAGTCGTCTAAATTCTTAAGTCGGTCAAGTACTGTAGGTTCTCCCAATTCTTTAGGTCGTTCACTTGACCTAGCCTACCCCACGACTCAACCTTTGAACGACTTAAGCTACATCATGACTCAACTTCTAGACAATTTAACTCCTACGCGACTTAACCTTAAGTCAAACTAAACTCGGGACGACTTAACAATACTAACAATCTAATATCGACTGTTTTACGATGTTTCGATCCGTAAAAATACGGGTCGTTACATTCTCTCCCCCTTAGGAATTTCGCCCCCGAAATTCCAAACAAACAGAGCAATCAAAGACTATTCCGCATGCCTACCATCCATAGCAATCAACAAACCATGCATCCAATTTTAGCTTAGCATGCAGAATTCTAAGACTTAGAACAAGTTACAATGTCGTTAGATGACACAACACCTTAGGGCCATACCTTGAAGAGTTCAGGATGAGCTACCTTCATCCTCTCTTCCACCTCCCACGTACAGTCGTTATCATCATCACTCCATTGTATCTTGAGCAACTTAACTACCCTCCTCCTAAGCTGTTTCGTGTCGGTTTCCACAACACGAAGCGGCTTACGAGGTCTCTTATCGACTGGATCAACTTCGAAATCTTCACAGCTATCAGCAGAAACCACGGTATTCGAGTCGTGCACATACTTCCGTAGATACGATACATGAAAAACATTGTGCACACCTGACATCTTCTCTGGTAACTCCAATCTATAGGCGAGCTTTCCAATTCGCTCGATGATCGGGAATGGTCCAACAAATCTCGGAGTCAATTTTCCTTTCTTCCCGAATCGAATAACATTCTTCAGTGGAGAAATCTTCACAAAAACCATATCACCTACGTCGAATTCCAAATCCTTACGACGCTTATCGGCATAACTTTTCTGACGGTCTTGGGCTGCCTTCATTCGTTGCCGAATGATCTCTATGCAATCCGAGGTCTGTCGAATCATCTCTGGCCCAAGCATCAGCTTTTCTCCTTCCTCTAACCAACATGTCGGAGAGTTACACGGTCTTCCATACAATGCCTCATACGGTGCCATACCAATGCTTGACTGGTAACTGTTATTGTATGCAAATTCCACCAAATGAAGGTGATCTTCCCATGATCCTCCGAAATCCAAAACACAAGCTCTAAGGAGATCTTCCAAAACTAAGTTGACTCTCTCGGTCTGACCATCTGTTTGAGGGTGATAAGATGTACTCAAACACAACTCGGTTCCCAGAACTTCCTGGAAGCTCTTCCAAAATCCACTAGTGAACAATGGGTCTCGATCGCTCACTATACTCTTCGGAATACCATGAAATCGAACTATCAACTTAACATACAACTCAGCCAACTTTGATGCGGTCCTAGTCGATCGAACAGGAATGAATCTTGCACTCTTAGTCAGACGATCTACGATGACCCAAATCCCTTCATTTCCCGTTCTGGTTCTAGGTAGTCCATCAATAAAATCCATCGACACTTGCTCCCACTTCCATGTAGGAACTTCTAATGGCTGAAGCAATCCACTTGGCTTCTTTTGTTCGGCTTTTACCAACTGGCAGTTCATGCACTTGGAAATAAAATTTCCAACATCCTTCTTCATACCTTCCCAGTAGTAGGTTCTCTTCATATCCCGATACATCTTATTTCCTCCTAGATGAATCGTCAACTTCGAGTGATGACTTTCCTTTAGAACTTCACTCCTCAATTCATCGATATCGGGAACAACTAGTCGTCCTTGCTTCCGAAGCCAACCCTCTCGATCGACCTCGAATCCTTTATCCTTTTCTGGATCCAATCCAGATTCCAATTCACGTATAATCTTGACAATCTTATTATCTCACTTTTGACTCTCGCCAATCCTTTCCACAAGAGTCAGTCTTATCGATAAGTTTGCCAACATCTCAGGTTCCAATTCGCATCTAGGCCTGAAGTCAAATCCAGCTAAATACTCGAGATTCTTCCATTCTGAAAATATGGCTCCCATTCCTACATGTCTTCGACTTAACGCATCTGCCACTGCGTTACCTTTTCCCGGAGTATAAGCTATACCAAAATCATATGATGCCAAAAACTCTAACCAACGTTGCTACCGAAGATTCAAATCCTTTTAGGAGAAAAGATACTTCAACGACTTATGATCCATAAACAACTCGAATCGAACTCCCAGTAGATAATGTCTCCACATCTTCAGAGCAAAAACTATCGCCGCTAATTCCAAATCATGAGTCGGGTCATTCCTTTCATGCGGCTTCAGTTGTCGACTTGCATACGCAACAACTTTATCCTTCTACATCAGCACTGCTCCAAGTCCAGTACCACATGCGTCGGTGTAAACCACCATCTCATCATTCCCACTTGGAATAGTCAAAATAGGAGCACTCGTCAATCGCTCTTTCAGGGTTCCGAAAGCTTGCTCACACTTATCTTCCCATCTGAACACTTGGTTCTTTTTCGTCAATCCTGTCAATGGTGCAGCCACTTTGGAGAAGTCTTTGATAAACCATCGATAATATCCTGCTAATCCAAGAAAACTTCTCACATCCGTTGCATTCTTAGGTCTAACCCAATCCTGGATTGCTGCCACCTTAGAGGAATCAACCGCTATTCCGTTTCCAGAAATCACATGGCCTAAGAACCTCACTTCACTCTTCCAGAAGTGACACTTCGAAAACTTAGCCTTCAGCTGATGTTTCCGTAAGATCTCCAAAACAATGCGCAAGTGCGTCTTGTGCTCTTCTTCAGTTCTGGAATAAATCAGAATATCATCCACGAACACAAGTACAAACTTGTTCAACTGATCTCTGAACACTCTATTCATAAGATCCACAAAATATGCTGGCACGTTAGTCAACCCGAACGGCATTACCAGCCACTCAAAGAAACCGGATGGTGTTCGAAAAGCAGTCTTCGGCACACTATCCTTAGCCACTCTCAACTGGTGAAATCCCGTTGCCAAATCCATCTGAGAAAACACCTTAGCTTCATGAAGCTGATCAAAGAAATCATCTATCCTCGGCAATGGATACTTGTTCTTCTTAGTCACTTTATTCAGCTCACGATAATCCACACACAATCTCAACGACCCATCTGCCTTGGTTGAAAACACAACTGGTGCACCCAATTCGGACACACTACGCCGAATGAATCCTTTCTGTAAAAGATCATCAACTTGCACCCTCAACTCTTGCTGTTCCCTAGGCGCCATCCGCCTAAGAGGCATCACAACAGGTCTGGCTCCTTCAACTAGATCTATACGAAACTCGATCTCTCTATGCGGCGGTAACCCTTTGACCTCGTCAAAGACATCCTCAAATCCATTAGCGATTGGCACAGATGACAGTCCATCCCGTGGAACAACCAACGAATACATGAAGCTCATGAAGACGCCTTCTTCATGCTTACATCGTATCACAATCTTTCGCCCCTCCACATTCTCGACTGTCACCTCCAACCTCTCACAATCAACCTTTGCCGCATACTTCCTAAGCCAGTCCATACCCAAAATAATTCCGAACCCTGCAAAGTTCAGAACAAAGCAATCACAAACAAAAGAGCAACCATGACTCGATACAATCAGACCACGGCATAACATACACAAACAAGATGAACCCCCAACTGGATTAGTCACAACCAATGACCTATCAATGATATCCGGTTCTAAACCCAACCGGCCCACAAGTTCACTACAAACAAACGAATGTGACGCCCCAGTATCAAATAGAACTCTAACTGGAACACCACATAGGAAAAGAGTACCTTGAACCACCACACTCTTTCCTTTCTCTTCAGCAGTAGGAGCTTTCGAAGACGATGGAACAGCCCCTAAAGCATAAGCTTGCACAATCTGCTTGTCCCTCCTCGGTTCTGGACAATTCTTCCTGATAAGCCCCGGCTTGTCACAGTTGTGACACTTCATCGGCACCTTCGGATTCTTGCAATCCCTAGAGAAATGGCCCTTCTGCTGACAATTGAAGCAGGTCACTTCGCCCTTCGGCTTCTCCTGGCCATCCTTACCCTTCTGCTGATGCTGCTTCCTCTTCTTGTTTCCACCCTGCTGGGGTTTAGACTCTTCCCTGGTCACAGCAACAACAGATCCTTCCTTAGGAAACAGACTCTCATGCCTGAGAGCTTTCTCCACAAGCTTCTCAAATGAATCGTCTAAATGATCCACCAATTGTCTCCCAAGATAACTGTCCAAGCCTGTCACAAACTTCTCGTTCTTCTGATACGAAGATTCTATATACGACCGGCATACTTGGACAAAGCTTCAAACTCAGAAACATACTCAAGAACTGGCCTTCCATTCTGCTTGAGTTCCACAAACTTCTTGAACAGAACAGACTTCTGGGCAGTAGAAATGAACTTAGCTTCAAATCTGACTTGGAATTGCTCCCAAGTAATCCCTTCCTCCGGAGTATCAATAGTGATAGAGTTCCAACAATCAGAAGCTCTCCCTTGAAGCTGTCTTGATGCCAACTTCCTCTTAGTAGCATCCTCAATTCCCAAGTCACCAAAGATCCTTCTACAAGCATCTATCCACCTCTGAACCTCAATGGTTGATTCTGTTCCCAAGAAAACCTTTCCTCCAAGAGTAGTGTAGTCCTTACACAGCTTAGCAAAATCCACCGGTCTTGGAGTTTGAACTTGAACTCCAACATCCACCGATGGCCCCGGAGCTGGCATCCTTCTCATGATCGAAGTCATCATAGCTTCGAACATAGCAGCATAATCAGCAGCCCCTTCAGTAGCACGGCCTTCCCTAGCAGCTGGTCTCCCTCTTCGACTCATTCTCAATATCTATAAAAAGGAATGGTCAGCACACCTAGAGAAACAACTGCATAAAGGATTCAAACTCTACTAAGCTACTATATTATATATAGTAATCATCCATCAAAATACAATTACGTCTCTCATACGTAGTTACGTCAGCGAGCGTTGGGTAAAATCGATTAACCAATGCTCTGATACCAAATGTGACGACCGCCCATGACCCCTGCACTGAACCTAGAGATAGTGCGCTGTAAAGTGTGCCAGGCGACCATGGACGATTGCCAGGGTAAATTAAAACAACAGAATCTATCATATTACTCACAGCGCATGGACAAAATACAATAGAACATATATATACAGTGAAGCTTCACAGAATAGAATCTCATCAATAAAACTTCATAATAGTTGAATACAATCATCAGAATAGTCAATACATCAAGCCTCACTACATAACACTCAGAGATTATACAAACAGCGGAATATCCAGTACATATAAGAAGATAATATGCAACCCGTCAGCTCGTCTTCGATATCAGCATCGTGAGAAGCAAGAACAGCACCTGTCACCTGCTACCTAGTCCGCCCGTCCCAAAATGGACGAACAGCCCAAGGCAATAAGAATTAAAAACATAAAGCCTTGAGTCAGACAACAGTCTTAGTGAGCGGTAAATTAACTAACAACATACCAAAAGAGCATAAAGGAAAAAGGAATAGGAATACAACCCTCCCACTCCACCTCTTTCTACATTGATAGCCCCCAGACACACACTAAGTAGAAGCAAACATAGCAAAGCATACAATTTAAGGTAAAGCAATTATCACTCGAGTCAAGGGCGATGTTTTTCAAGTACAAACCCCCAAGGCCTAAACCAAGATCAGATAAGCACCCAGAAAATACCGCTCTTGAGTTCGAATGACGATACAACCAAACATCCATGACTCTGGCTATCACTGTTATCATTGCTTCGATATCATCGTTAATCGAATGACCGGCTCATTCTTTCATCCGTCCATCAAGGGCTAATGGAAACCCCGGTTCTAGACATAACTCTGCACGTCATCGTGACCTGTGCCTAGGACTATCGAATCTGCCCAGAGTACTTGACTACCCAATCAGTAGTCTTCAGGGACTATCGAATCTGCCCAACGTACTCTTGCTTTGAGCATGCTAGAACCTTCAATAACGATGATACCTCAGCCTCCTAGTCATCCTCCTCGACGACTACTTCCATACTAGCTCAAGCGCCTCTCGAGCAAACCATTATCCTCTAACTCGAACCATATCACCGAGTTAACAACTTGCTTGGAATGATCCCGCCTGGATTAGACCTAGACTATCTCATATCATGCTTCGCTTCATCATCATCATAGCAAGGCTTCATCTCAACATCATCATCAAATCTATTCATATGAGCTTCATCATCCACTACATATGCCACGAGCAGCTTTCCCAATTCAAGAGCCCTTTCCCTTAGCTTTCGAATCATCTTCGGTCTAAATCAAATCATCAATCATCTAATTCATAGCAATCAATCAAGTCAAATGTTAATCCAAGTAATCAAGCATTCAAATATAAGCTAAATGGACAATTATAACAATAATGGCAATTTCGTAATTAAAGAGTCGAAAGTCTAATAAGCATGAAAACATGAGCAATGTCTCTATAATCTTGATGAATGAACTTGCATAGGTTAACATGTAGTAAAATGGATGTCAAATCATCATGAGCAATGGATCTAGATGGATCTACACATATGATCAGGAAAATGCATGGAAATCTCTACTTTAACACCAAATCAAGCCAACGATCCGATATACTCCTTTGGATCCATGTGAGAGATAATCACCACTCACCAAATCACCTAAACAACCCCAAATCAACACACTTCAGCTCTGGACAGCGAAGGATCTAGCTTGATCTATCACGAATCCGCTTCAAACGATGAAATCTCACTTCAATGGATGTAGATCTTCAATCTAAGCTCTTGAATCTTCAATTTGATCTTCAACTTGGATGGATGGAATCACTAGATTAGAGTGGAGAAAAGAAGTGAAGAAGTGTAGAAGTCGAGCTCTCAAAATGGCAGCACTTCGTCGCTTCGAAATCCGGATCCCAAAAAGTGAGAAATGGACGAGTATTTATAGCTAAAATCTCCTTAAGTCGTCACTCGGAATTAGGTCGTCCATGACCTATAGAGCCACGACCTACGACTTAGCAAAACACTTCGACCTAACGCGTGCCTCTTCGACCTAAGACTTAGTGCATCAGCGCACGACCTAGCGACTTAACAACATGAGTCCTCACACGACTTAACACATGCCGACCTAAAAACCCATACGACTTAACAGGGTCTCCGACCTACGACCTAACTGATAAGCCCTCGCGCGACCTAACGTATATGCGCATCCACGCAACTTAACTAAGATGCGCCTTACCGACCTATCACTTTACTCGATTCAACGAGTTACGACCTAATCCCTTAAGCATCCACGCGACCTAACATAAGTCGCGAACAAACTGGAATACAACCTAACGACTTAACACCTTAGGTCGTTTAACGACCTAATTATATATAGGATAATCCGACCTAACTCCTAAGTCGTCTAGACGACCTAGCTATCCAACTTCTAAACTTAGGTCGCACACAACATAACTGAACACTAGGTCGCTCACGACCTAACTACGATAACACCTTAAGTCGTTCGAACAACCTTAAACTCCCTAAGTCGTTAACCCACTTAGCTCCTTATGTCGCTGCCGACCTATCCTCCTTAGGTTGCTAACTCGCCTAGTTTCTTAGGTCGTTGCCGACCTAATTTCTACCCCACGACCTAACCCCAGAATCCTTAGGTCGTCTATACCTCTTAAGTCGGTCAATTCCTTAAGTCGTCTAAATTCTTAAGTCGGTCAAGTACTGTAGGTTCTCCCAATTCTTTAGGTCGTTCACTTGACCTAGCCTACCCCACGACTCAACCTTTGAACGACTTAAGCTACATCATGACTCAACTTTTAGACAACTTAACTCCTACGCGACTTAACCTTAAGTCGAACTAAACTCGGGACGACTTAACAATACTAACAATCTAATATCGACTGTTTTACGATGTTTCGATCCGTAAAAATACGGGTCGTTACATTGACGTTGATTTGGGCTTCCGATCGATTCATCTGATCAACGCTATCGATAGGATTTCTAAAACACTTTGACAGAACAAACTGATACAATATTATTTTAAAATTTGGTTAATGAAATAAATTTTGATATAAGTAAATATTATGGAACTTAATAAATTGATTTAAATTGATTATTTAAAATGATAATACTTGATTTATCATTTATTGTTCTACGAATGAATTTATAAATAGTCGTTTATAAATTGATTTGGGAACTGAAATGAATTTAAATCAAGAATTTGAGAATTTAATTTTCGATGGTTTCAAACCTTGTGTTTAAATTTTAAAAGGTTGTATTATTTAGAGTATTTTCGAATAGAAATTTGTTTCCAAAGAATTTTAAAGTTTTAAAATTTTAGTGCTCTTCTCTTTGTCGCTGGAAAATAATTTTGGTGATGACCGCGGCATCATCGACGTTCATTTTCGAGTTTCGAAGTGAAGAAACCATTCTGTAGTCTTGCTACAGCTTTGTTTTGGGAAACTTGATTGATATGAATTTCTAAAATATGATTTGATTTAGAAAATATATAGATATATGATTTAAATTTGATTTGACAAATTATGTACATACATTTATTTATCTCTAAATGGTTTGAGAGGAATCGGAAATTTTATTCTTAAATTCTATCTTAAATAATAACTTCAAGTATAAAAAGAAAATCAAAATTTTGAATAGATGATTCAAACTTGAAATGACTGAATTGGAAAGTTTTATTTGTATAATACTCAATTTCTTTCAAATATAACTTACCTTAATTTTTAGAAGTTAACAATGTAATTGGATCCTATACAATATAAAAGGTTTTATAAATAAAATTTGAGTGGTTATAATAAATGTTATACACTTAAATTTTGGTTATAAAAAGATTAACAGAGGTAAATTGAATAAAAGGTTAATTGAATAATCTACAATATAAATGATGTTAAAGGAACTAAAAATAAATTAAAATAGTTATAATAAGTGTAAGTATATTTAACATAGGTGATAAAATATATTGAGAGGAATAAATTTAATTTTAATTAGGAATAAAGAAGAATTAAATTTATTGAATGTTATACACTTAATTTTAATCAAATCCATGATTTTTGAAATTGTTAGTTTAAGAAAATTCGATGATAAGATAATGAAATTAGAGATAGTAAAATTTATTTAACTTGTGTAAAATTAATTATCAATTCAAGCTGAAACCATGGAAATTTCAAACCTATTATCTTATTTTGTTTTCAAACTGTCTGGTAGTTGTCCTTATTTTTCCTTATCGTGCTGCAGACTGGTATAGGTATCTTTTTATGATCTTTCTTTTTAGAAATCTTTCTATAATCTTTAATAATCTTTGGTACTTATTTTAATCTGAGCATTGCTTGCCATCCACCTTGTTAAACTTACCTATAACAATAGTTGTGACGACCGCCCATGACCCCTGCACTGAACATAGGAATAGTGCGCTGTAAAGTGTGCCAGGCAGCCATGGACGGTTGCCAAGGTTAAGTTAAAATAGTAGAATCTATCGTATAACTCACAGCGCATGGATAAAATAAAATAGAAAGTATATATAGTGAAGCTTTACAGAACAGAATCTCTATTAAACCTCATAATAGTTTGGTACAACATCTGAATAGTCAATACATCAAGCCTCACTACATATCACTCAGAGAATATACAAGCAGCGGAACATCCAGTACATATAGTAAGAAAATAATACGCAAGCCTCCAGCTCGTCTTCGTCATCAGCATCGTCGGTCACTAAGAACAGCACCAGTCACCTGCTACCTAGTCTGCCCATCCCAAAATGGATGAACAGCCCAAGGTAATAAGAGTGGAACATAAAACCTTGAGTCAGACAACAGTCTTAGTGAGTGGTAAATTAACTAACAACATACCAAAAGAGAATAAAGGTAAAAGGAATAGGAATCCAACCCTCCCACTCCACCTCTTTCTACAGTGATAGCCCCCAGACACACTAAGCAGAAATAAACATAGCAAAGCAGACATTTAAAGTAAAGCAATTATCACTCGAGTCAAGGTCGGTGTTTTCCAAGTACAAACCCCCAAGGCCTAAACCAAGATCAGATAAGCACCCAGAAAACATCGCTCTTGAGACCGAATGACGATACAACCAAACATCCATGACTCTGGCTATCACTGTTATCATTGCTTCGATACCACCGTTAATTGAATGACCGGCACATTCTTTCAGCCGTCCATCAAGGGTTAATGGCAACCCTGGTTCTAGACAGAACTCCGCACGTCGTCGCAGCCCATGCCTAGGACTATCGAATCTGCCCAGAGTACTCGACTACAATCATAGTCTTCAGGGACTATCGAATCTGCCCAGCGTACTCTTGCTTTGAGCCTGCTAGAACCTTCAACAACGATGAAATCTCAGCCTTCTAGTCATCCTCCTCGACGACTATTTCCATACTAGCCCAAGCGCCTCTCGAGCAAACCATTATCCTCAACTCGAACCATTTCACCGAGTTATCAACATGCTTGGAATGATCCCGTCTGGATTAAACCAAGGCTATCTCATACCATGCCTCGCTTCATTTCATCATAGCAAAGCCTCATCTCAACATCAACATCATCAAATCTATCCATATGAGCTTCATCATCCGCCACATATGCCACGAGCAGCTTTTCCAATTCAAGAGCCTTTCCCTTAGCTTTTGAATCATCTTCGACTAACTTATCCAAATCAAATCATCAATCAACTAATTTACAACAATCAATCAAGTCAAACATTAATCTAAGTAATCAAGCATTCAAACATGATCAAATAAACAATTATAACAATAATGGCAATCTTGTAATTAAAGAGTCTAAATCTAACAAGCATGAATCATGAACAATATCTCTACAACTTGATGAATGAACTTGCATAGGTTAACATGTAGTAAAATGGATGTCAAATCATCATGAACAATAGATCTACACTTAAGTTTATGAAAATGCATGGAAATCACTATTTTAACACCAAATCAAGCCATCAATCCGATATACTCCTTTGGATCCGTGTGAGAGATAATCACCACTCACCAAATCACCTAAACACCTCAAAAGCAACACACTTCAGATCTGGACAGCGAAGGATCTAACTCGATCTATCAAAACTCCGCTTCAAACGATGAAATCTCTCTTCGATGGATGTAGATCTTCAATCTAAGCTCTTGGATCTTCGATTTGATCTTCGATCTTGGATGGAAGGAATCACAAGATTAGAGTGGAGAAAAGAAGTGAAGAAGTGTAGAACTCGAGCTCTCAAAATGGCACCACTTCGTCGCTTCGAAATCCGGATCCCAAAAATGAAGAAGAACCCGCCTATTTATAGGCTGATTTCCCTTAGGTCGTTCGCTCTTAGGTCGTCCACGACCTAATAGTTGCCGACCTAAAAACCCTGACCTAACGACCTAACACACACGCGACCTAATGACAACACAAGTGCACGACCTAACTGAATCATAGGTCGCTCACGACCTAACTCATGTGCGCGACCTAACTCATATCTACTCATGGGCACAGAAGATTAAGCCTTCTTTGAAACCTGTCTTCAAGCTCATGCACGCATACACTCATGCACATTTGATTTGACTCTGTCTTCAAGCTTGTATCTAGCTGTCCAGTCTTCAATACATGTCACATATAATTCAAAAGCATGAATCTGGAAAATAATATTTAACTCGAACAGAAAATGAAAATATTTTTGTTATATTATTTGCCTCAGGTTTTTGGGTTGTTATAATTCAAAATCCAAACATGTATGCAACACATGGATACAAGACAGTATGGAAGACAGCAAGCAACAGTTCAGGCAAAAATGCACAAAGGAGAAGCCAAGTGCACAAAGTAGTACTCAACACAGCAAGCAACATAACATGACCAAGAAATGCATGTACATGGATGAACATACATGCATCATAAGGCTTGGTAAAAGATACTACTCAAGTGCAACTACTCAAGTGCAAGTTCATACTCAAGTGCAGCCAGATATGTAGACAAGCCAAAAAAAAAGGACACGGCACAAGGTCAAACCCGAGTCATCGACTGGATTCAACTCAGGGCCAAGCAACCAACAAAACAAACAAGAACCAGGTTCAGCAAAATGTAGACAAGCCAGTGCAAGAAACACAGCAGTACACATAGGCAGCCAATCAAGCAAAAACAGTGAATGCATCAGGCATGTACAAGAGAAACATAGGCAGTAATATGATATACAGAGGACTTGGAGCATCAGTTCATGTTAAAGAACAAGGTTAGCATGGTACCAGTTCAGTCCAGACCAAGCAAAACCAACAAAGCTCAACACACATATGTTTGTATATATCGTGGAAATCAAAACTCAATGTTCAGAATAGTCAACAGTTTTAGAAAACCAAAGATCACTTTCAAAGTTCTGATTTTCAAAAATGCAGAAGTTTTCAAGTGAAGCAGTTTTCAAGAGGACAATAGAATACAAATACTTCAAGTTCTGGTTTAACAAATGCAGCAAGGTACAAAGGTATGTGAACAAGTTTAACAAAGGTTCAAGTTCTGGTTTAACAAATGCAGCAGAAAGGAGCTAACAAGCTCAGATCAGAAATCAAAAACAAGCCAGTGAACCAAAATCCAACATACCAAATAATATCACATCGCAATTCATCATCGGCAAAGCAAAATCAAGCCAGTGAACCAAAATCCAACATACCAATACATCATCGCAATCCAACATACCAGATTTCTCAAAGTCCAACAGAAAGATTAAACTCGAGATTATAGGAAATAAATCCTATAAATAAATCCCAATTCATCATCGGCAAAAGCGTGCGAGTGTAACCAAAATCGAGAATAATCAAGTAAACCAGAAGGCAGAAAACATACCAAATAATATCACATCGCACCCGACGACGAAGTCAAAGCAATTCGAGCAATTAATCAAGGAGAACGAAGGAGCAAGCTACCAGGAATGTTTCTCACACTAGATTCGATCAATCAGAGCATCAAAGCAACTGGAATCACGTGCCCTAGTTTTCACAGAGAGGAACGAGAGAAAAAAATCGCGTGCCCTAATTTTCACACAGAGAGGAACGAGAAAGAAAAGTAAAGCGGGAAATGGAAATTGCTAAGGTGTGGATTGATGGTTGAGATTTTGTTTCAAATGATGGTGTGGATCGCTGAGGTGTAAAATTTTATTAATTTTATTAATTTGAATATATTTATAGCTACTGCAACATTTTACTGATATCTATGCTAACACATTGAAGTGAATGTTGCAATAGACAAAAATCAACATAGTTATCGTTACATTGTAGCTAGCAACACCTTGTAATTTTGTTGCAATATGCCATCTATGGCGTAGTGTCATTTCAATCCGCAAATTAAAATGTTATGGTTATATATATCATTTCAAACCGCAATCCCGAATTAATAATAAAATCCATAAAATCGCTCGAGTCTATCATTTCAACCCATAACGATTTTTCCTTAATCTATTGATCATTCGGGTATGTATCATTTTAACCCATAGGGAACTTGTAGTTATAACAATATAAATACAACATCCATTCATCCAATACAACAAATCAAACATTCATCACAATCATCATCCAAATCAATTTATAAATATCAATATAGAACTGATAATCAATAACAGGTATTTAACTGGTAATTTATATTCAATAATAAATTAAATAACGATTTAATCCAAATAAATTCAAATTAACTGAGATGATGATTTAAAATATACCAAACAATCATAAATAAATTTCCAATCACATCACGAATTTAATTTAACAAACATAAGAAATTTTAGAAGTTGTGAGTGGGTTAAAACACTCACCTTTGAATTTAAATTGAATTTAAATCCAATTTAAGCCCAAAATTTGAACGGTCTCAGAATTCATCCAAACCAGCGTCAAAATGTCTGAAATTTCGATAGGATCACAGCGAAGAAAACAGCGCGTGAATTCGACCTCGTATGAGAAAATTATGAGAGTTAAAACGAGTTCAAATGTAAAATTAAATTAAAATAAAAAAAACCCTGGCCAGTCAGATCCGGCCACGTCAACATCTAATACTCATCTTCCAGATCGACAGAACAGTGCATCGCGAGAACCCTAGCCGCTGCAGGTCATTGACGTCGCACATCACCTATGGCCACGCGCGACCACGACCTAACACGCTGCCGACCTCTCCAGTCACCTGCGGCCCACGGCGATCGGTCGAGACCTCCCAGATGCGGAAAGATGAAGAGCCGCCGCCACCAATCTAAGCCCTATGTCGAATTGTTCTGGTCGATCTGACCATCAATTCGACGAACGAATTTCACCGACGCACTCCCCTCGGTCCTCTCTACAATACTGTATCCTTGAATCGACGACCAGTCGAAGTTCATCAACACGCTATGAACGACCGAGATTTGTTCTTCAATTTATGGACAAACAGCGGTTCAAATTGGAAAATGAATTACAGATCTGAGATGTGCTCGTCGAGAGCTTCAAATCGATATATAATTCGATATATTTTGAGGAGTTTAAATTTTTGATTTGATTTTTTCATTTTGAAATTGGAAATTAGGGTTTGTCTGCCATTGAGAAGGAGAAGTGGACAGAGAATTATACGTACAGAAATAAGGAATAGAAAGACTGCTAGGGTTTACAACAGGTTATTTATAGGTAGATCAGAAATATGAACGAATGGGCTAGATTGATTTACAAATTGAACGATAAATGACCCAAAAAGCCCGTTCTGTCTCCGAAACGAAAATGGGTCATCCCATATATCAAAATAGATGTTTTCAAAAAATTTAAAATCAATGGAACATGTTTCAAGTCCAAATTCCATCGTATGAAGAAGTTATGTCAAAATCAGCTTATTTCAAATTGATTTCAATTAAATTGGTTTCAAAGCGTTTCGAGCTCGTACGATCAAACGACAACTCCGATCGTTACGAAACTTGAAACCTTACAATAATTGACTGTTACGGATCCGATGAAACTAGTCTCGTCGAAATCCGAGATAGTTTCCAAAATGGCTATTTTCACATTAATTAAATAAATTAATATTAAATTAATTAAGTCACTTTTCCAGTTTAAATTTAATAATTTAAATTCCAATAAATTAATAAATCTTGATTTCCATTCTTTTTATTCCACTAATTGTCATATTATGAATACAATTAACACTATTTCCAAATATTAACTTAATTTACATTAATATAATATTTAATTATATTTATTTTAATTGATTTCCAATTAAAGTTAATAGGCTAAAATAGTAGGTAACATATAATAATTGTTACCATTAACCTTTAATCACATTTAGGATTATTATTCAAACAACTGTTACAATTTCTTTCATAACACTAACTTTATTAAATTACCATTAACTACACTATTTCATCAAATTAATTCAATATTTACATTTTTTCTTCTTATATACAATTTCAAAACCAAGTTATAACATTTATATTATTTCAATTGATTGGAATTTCATTCCGATTGTCAATGATTAACTTTAATTACATTGTTACATTTCATTTAAGTTATTATTTTCATTAATAAGTCACAAATTTTCATTTCTTCAAATATTAAATAACAAAACCTATTAAATTAACCATTTTTAATTATCGGAAATTTACGGGTCGTTACACCCCCCCTTGCTCCATCATTCTTCGACTTTTTAGAGGTTAAACCATGTTCTAATGGTGATATAATAACTATGGCAAAATTTGCTAGTGATTGGATATGATTTGCATAGTTTTCTATAAAGTTAAAGAGGAGATAAGAAAGTGAAGACATTAGTTTTGATATGAATTTGTTGTAGAGAATGAAGTTGAACCTCTCATCTATTTATAAGCTTAGGAAATGAGTAGAAAAGATTATTAAAACTCCTGCTTAGCCATGAAGTAAAGAGGACTCAAGCATGTAAGTCCATACCCTTACACAAGCATGCTTCCCTTGATTTGTGCCTCGATTTAGTGTCTTGTTAGTACCTTATGTTTCCTTTAATCAAACATGCTTACTTTAAGTAATTTATGGTTATCTTATATATTAATAACTTGTCATATGTGTTGTTATACTACTATGAAAGTTGCGTAGTGTTTATACAACTTGTATTGCAGTAAAAAGTTGATTTTTAACAAAACATTTTCCGGTCACATTTTCAATATTTATTAAAAGTGTATTTTTTTAAACACATTTCCAAAATAAGTTTTCTATCATTAGTGATTAATTAAAAGGTGTTTAACAAGGTTATAAAATCATATTTAATCACATTAAATATTAGACACAAATATTTAAATAATTCAGATATTTAAATACGAAGTGTTCGAAATTGCAGATCATTACATTCCCCCCAGAATATTATGTCCTCGAAATTCTGAAACCAGCAATTAAAGAAGCAACCTATATTAATATTTAACAATATTACAATCTTTAGCAAACAAGACTAACGTTTCAGGTGCTCCTGCTTGAATTCTTATCTGGGATTATCATCTGATTTTTGGCTAACTACTTTAGATTAGTAGTTTTTGTTATTATACATTTGAGATATGGACTCCTTGATGTATAATTATTCTTTTGCCTAGCACTTGTATCTATTCTCTTGTGATGTAGTGGATCTTGTTTTACCACTACTTTGATGTACACTTCCTTGTGTTATATTCATATCTGTTTCTTCCTTTGTGATATGAATGTCTGTGACTGATTTGTGTTACGTTTATTTCTATATTTGTTTCTGAGGTCCACTTAGCCACTGTGTGGTAGCTTTGAGTTTGTATTTGATATGTCGGATTTCCTCTTGAAATGAAGTGTAAGTTATATTTTCTGACATATCGGTACTCGCACAAAGCAATTACACAGATGGTCGCTCCTCAACAGCCTTATTCTTTGTGCTAGTCGACGTCATTACTTAGTAGTGTTCTTGGCTAGCGTGAGTATAGAGGTGGGGCGTCACAGCATGGTATCAGAGCCAAACTTCGGAACAATGTAGAATAATCTGGCAAGGATCATTGTCCTAAGTCTTTCTTAGGAATCGTGCCATAGGATTTGATTCGAGTCTTCGTACCGTTCTATCCTATTTTCTTTGGTGATGCCTTGTTTTATCAATCAAGATTTTTTTATATTCATTTTGAGATAACCTTTTCCTCTTCTTTCTTTCTTTTTAGAGAAGAGAAATGGTTAGACCTGGCCGTCCTAGCGCCGGTCAATCTAGTGCTACTCCTTAGGATGGAGTATTTATGTCTGCTCAACAACTTCGAGATCTTGTGAACAATGCCCAAGCTGTCGGACCCGTTCCCGTGCCTACTCACCCTAAATCCGGGTTTGCACGCTTGTGCAGAGATTATACCGCTTTTGGTTGAAGGCTATTCAAGGGATCCGAAAACGTTATAGAAATCCAAGCTTGGCTTAGATCATGCGATCGCATCTTTTCCCGCATGGATCTTATTGATTCACTTCGAGTCCAAGTGGCTTCTAGCATGATCCAATAAAGAGCATTAGATTGGTATGAGCTTTTGATTTATGAAATTATTGAAGCGGATCTTACTTGGGAGCAATTCCGGGAAAGGTTCGAATTGAAATTTGTGCCGGAGGCTGAAAAAGTAACTTTACCCCGACGCTTTATTGACCTTGTTTAAGGTGAATCTTCTGTGATGGATTACGTCGCATCTTTTGAATCTCTCTCTAAATATGGGGTCGAGTATATTAATACCCCATTAAAGAAAAATCAGAGGTTCGTCTATGGGTTGAATAAGAACCTTAAAAAGCCTTTGCTTCTGAAACTAGAAGTTTCTTTTGATCATCTTATTGATATCGCTCTTCGACTTGAAGAGGCCGATAATGAAAGTAATGATGAAGTTGTGGGTGCCAAACAGAACTTCAACAATAACATGAAGATGCCTATTAAGTTCAAAGGCCCCAATCCCGACAAGAAAGGGAAGCAAGAAGCTTCTGTAGCAAATACTCCTACCACTAGTCGTGGACGATGCTACAATTGTGATTCTATGGACCACTATGCAAATGAGTGTCCGCAACCCCTTTATTGTCGCTATTGCAAAAGTTTGAGTCATCATATATCTGCGTGTCCCATACTTCAAGCAAGAAGGAGGGAAAGCTAAATGTCGTGCAAGCCACTACTAGCACTTCTCTTGGTCAAGGTATTTCTCATTCAATCCTTGACGATATTTGTTTTATGATTATGTTATTCGAGTTCTTTTTGATTTGGGTTCATCTCATTATTTTATATCAAAAGAACTTGATGACTTCATTGAGAATTGCAAATTCGATTGATGGATCCGCAACACTCAATTTACTTTGTGAAAATGTCGAGATTATTTTATGTGATTATTCTTTTCGAGCCGATTTGCATGTTATGCGTTAATTAGGCTTCAAAATTGATTTTTGGGAAAGGATTGGCTTAATTATTATGAAGCCCACATCCTATGTCCTGAGCGGACTTTATATCTTCGACATTCTCAATCTGTTAAGCAGATTTCTATTGTTTTTAAAGATTTTGATTTCCAAATTTGGTGGCAACATTTTATTCTTTAAACCCACTTGATGAAGAAGATGTTATTTTTCTCATTCAAGTAATTTGTGAATTTTCCGGAATATATTTGAGCTTGTCTTAGGATTATCACCTAAGAAATCTATTATGTGGTGCTAAGGTCTTTTCAGCTCGACCTTACCACCGGTTTTCATCAGCTACGAGTTGCGGAAGGTAGCATCCTCTTACCGCATTCCGCACTCGTTGTGATTTTTATGTTGGTTCGCTATGTCATTCGGTATGACGAACCTTCTACCTTATTTCATCCATTTTGTGAATCGAGTATTCTACGAATATCTCGATGAGTTTATCTTTGTATTTATTGATATTGGATGAAAATAAAAAAATTAAAATTTGCAAATCTTTTTAATAAGATATTTATAAGTATGATTGGATTTTATTCTTAAAATGAGCAAAGAATATTTGTAAAATTTTATAAGAGACATGGTTATCATATATACGATAATTTTGTGTTATTTTGCCCATTTAGTGCTTTAAGAATTCTGGTCGATGTGCTTGATCAACGTTATCGATAGGAATCTCCTAAATGCTATGATGAGATAGTCAAACACAATAAATTGACTTGTAAAACGTAATTTTTTCTAAAAAGATGATTACATAAAGTTAATTATAATTTTGAAAGTCTTAGTTTTTCGGGAAAGAGAATCGATTAAAGGAACACTTTTCCGATGCTTTTATTCTTGCGGTTCCCGAAGTGAACCAAGACTTATTGTTTGTACCGATACTAGTCGTATTGGTTTTAGTGTCATTCTCTTGCAAAGGGAATGAGTTATCGTATTTTCCTCTTGACAATTAAAGCTTGTCGAGACTAGATATACCGTTCATGATCTGGTGCTCGCGGCTATTGTTTTCGCTCTTAGAATTTGGCGACATTATCTTTTGGGAGAGAAATTGTTCTCCGCCCCGATCATAAGTTTTTGAAGTATTTATTTTCTTGAAAGGAACTTAATTTGCGTCAACAGCGTTGGCTCGAGTTCCTTGCATCTTATGATCTTGATATTTTTTGTACTCCGAAAAAGAGTAATCGTGTTGCCGACGCTCTTAGTTGTAAGCAACAAGCAGTTGTTTCTTTGATGATATCCGAATGGAATAATCTCGAGACTTTATCCACTTGTGAGATTCGAGATTGTGAATCCAATTCATGTTCATCTCTTGTTTTGTGTAGCCTCGAGGCTCGTCCTTCTCTTTTAGACCATACCTCTTTTAGCTAAACTCTATGCCAAACTAAATTGCATAGAGTTCCTACTTCTATTGTTAGCAATCGTGATCCATTATTTTACTAGTGGATTTTTGGGAAGGTCTTCAAAAGCTTTGGGAACAAAGCTTAATTTTAGCACCGCTTATCATCCTTAGTCCGACGGACAAACCGAGCGTGTGAATCAAACTCTTGAAGATCTCTTTCGCGCATGTGTTCTTGATTTTTGTGAAAGATGGGAAGATCATACTCTTGTTGAGTTTTCTTCCAATAATAGCTTCCAATCTTGTATTGGTATGGCACCTTTCGAGGCACTCTATGGAAGGCTATGCCGATTTCCTTCGTGTTGGCTTAAAGCCGGTGCGAACTGGTTTTAGGTCCAGATTTTATTGGTGTTCATTTGTGTTCACCTATGATGGGTGTTGTGCGTTTCAGTCAATCGGGAAACTTAGCACCTCGATATGTTGTTCCCTTTCCCATCACCGAACGTATTGGTTCCGCGGCTTATCGCCTTTTTATTACCGGCTCAATTACATATCAAATACAAACTCAAAGCTACCACACAGTGGCTAAGTGGACCTTGGAAACAAATATAGAAATAAACGTAACACAAATCAGTCACAGACATTCATATCACAAAGGCGGAAACAGATATGAATATAACACAAGGAAGTGTACATCAAAGTAGTGGTAAAACAAGATCCACTACATCACAAGAGAATAGATACAAGTGCTAGGCAAAAGAATAATTATACATCAAGGAGTCCATATCTCAAATGTATAATACAAAAAACTACTAATCTAAAGTAGTTAGCCAAAAATCAGATGATAATCCCAGATAAGAAGTCAAGCAGGAGCACCTGAAACACCTCGGTCTGACCCGAGTATTATTTAAGAATAAAATAATAAACGGATTAGCTAGCTATAAATATCAGATAAAATGATATAGGATAAGAGATATGACCAAAAACGTATGATAACATAAATGTCATACTGTGTCAAGTATGCATCGAATAACAACAAAAATCATACAATATCTCCAGAATCTCAGAGCACCAAAAAGAACGTCATATTCTTTATTTTATTCACCAAACCACAAATATATTGACAAACATATCATTTCCAATCACGTAAAGAGGTGAAACAAAAATTCTAGAAATCATCAATTAGAAATCCAGAAATCACAAAGGGGGAGGCCTATCACAAACGGGAGCATGAAAACTCACCAACACGTGTATCACAAACGGAACGCTATTCCATGGTCGCTAACCATAAACTGAACATCGACGCACCTAGAAAGATACGCCCCATGCACAGTCGAACATTGACGCACCTGAAAAGATACGCCCCATGTATAAACTAACATCGATGCACCTAGAAAGATACACCCCATGCCTAGTCGAACATCGATGCACCTAAAAAGATACACCCCATGCACCGACTTAATGAGCCGATTGCTCCACGAACGGTCCAAAGACCATGGGTCGTTAGCCCATAAAAATGAGACGAAGCTCAACAGAACGGGGTATAGTCCCCCACGTGGACAAAGAGACATCGCACAATGCTAGTCTAAATCACAAAATGATCATCATCGATCATCAAGAAGTGTCGATTACACTAAGCTAGTAAATATAAGAGTTTAGCTTCATGTACCATAATCACATTCTTAACTCAAATATTTACGAACAGATTGTAGATTTCCACTCGAAAATTGTCACAAGAGTTTCAATCGAACAAGTCCAAAAATTAACCGACGAAGTAAACGCAAGTGTTTCATACCACTTGTTTTACTAAGCCGTTTAATTAGATTTATCATACGAATGAGGTAAAGGTTTGTATATACTAATAGATTAGAAAACGGTTTTATAAACAAGCTTTGTATTAAAAATAGAGTTGAAATCATCTTTGTAAAAGAGTTTGAATATTTACTACTAGTATAGAAACCTTTGTATTTAGAAGTGACAAATCACAAAATGATTGTAGAAACAATCAATCACAAAAATCCACATTCGAAGATGTGAATTAAATCCAAAGAAATCGATACCGAATCCATCAAAATGGATATTCTCAAAAATCCCGAAAAAGAAGTCATCAAAGTCAATAATAAATTATAACAATAAATCGGATAATCGCGAATCGATAAAAATTGGAACCTCAAGCAAAATAGGCAAAATAGGCAAAAACAAGCAGGTCAGTCGACTGGCCTCTGCAGTCAGTCGACTGATCCAGAAACCCGAGAGTTTCAGACCCTGCAGTCAGTCGACCGACTGTAGAGGCAAGTCGACTGGCTGGAACTGTTTTCCAGCCTATCAAATAAAGAGCAAACTCTCACCATTTGCAACCGGTCGAGCAATGGGCTTTAGGGGTTTTTGCCAATCGACACCCCAGCCCTATAGGCTCTCCAATACACCACCAAAAACATGTTCACAAATCAAAGCTAGGATTCAAAGTTTTGACTTCAAAACACCAAAAATTGAAATGTTCACCAAATCAATTCAAATCAAAAGCAAACGAACATGAATAGATGTTAGGAATTCATACCTAACAACAATGATAGAATAGACAAAGATGTGAGTTCAAAAACTCACCTTTAAACCCAAAAACGATGAAGGAGAAGCTTGAAAGCAAAGGAAGATCAACTACTCTTCAACTTCAACTCTAGAAGCTTGAATCTAAGCTCAAAAGAAGAACATTTCCTAAGTTAGGTTTAGGAAATTTCTAAAATTGAAGAGAGAATGAGTTGGAGAAGATGAAGAGGATACTTACCTAAGCTTCTCCTTGATTTCTAGCTTGAAGTTGATAATTCCTAAGAGAATTAGGGCTTAGGATTTCTAATTCTTTTTCTCGTCCCCCATTTTTCTAAAGCTAGACTGTTAGGAAAATAAGAATGAAGTGAAGAGGAGAGGTGGACTGAGCTAGGGTGTTCTGTTAGGTTATTGGGCTAAAACCCAAACCCAAAGCCCTAAGTGAAAATTAGCAAAATTCACCTAACTCCAAACATATCGATGTTTATACTCAAAAAAGTTGTAAACGCCATTTTGGACTCAATGGAAGTGGTCTCGAGTCCCAATTCAACTGTTTACAAAAAGTAGCTTTTCAGACTTTAATCTAATTAACGATGCTATATTTAAATAAAATATTTAAATATACAATCGTAAAATATGCAGGTTGTTACAAACGGTTTGCCCAGGTCAAAAGTCTTCTTGTCACAAGGATGATAAATAAACTACTAAGTGTACCTTTCTCTCAATAGCCATAGGTTATTACTTAGTCGATTATTCATACTACCTCAAACAATTTGAAGAGTCCTTTCCCAAACGTTCCACAAGCCAAACAATCATTGTATTCAAATATACTAAAACCCATACGATGTACATATGTCATCCATACGCAATATCAGATCTGACTACTTGCTCGATCAGATAAATTTCACTTTTGAACTAGTATATCTCACTTGATTTCTTTAGTATGGCCTCTGATCTGGTTCCTTGATTGGACACCTCCATTCTCCTTACATAGCAATAAACTACAATAGAAAACTTAGGGATCATCTCAAAAATCCGTATCAAGTGTTTGCCATCATAAAGTCTAGTAAAAATCCTTTTTTAGACCGGTGCATACCACCTTGAAATCATGTACTCGAATCCGAGATCAAGAACTGTCATGCGAATAAAATAATCTATGTACAACTTACGTACTTAATTTAACTGGTTTCTTAACTACACCAATTACTTTACGATTTTAATTTATTTACATAATATATTTCCTTATGTAATATTAAAATCATTTATGCAACATTTCTTAAATCATTACTTATGTATGTTTATAAATATTTTTATGACAAGTCAACTTTGTTTAAAAACATTTCCTTCAACATAATTTCATTTTAAAATATTTCAAGACTTATGTCTATTACTAGTATAATACTCTACTACTTCCTAAGAATATATACAAAATATTCTTTTACATTTTACTTCCTAAAATTTCAACGAATTCTTAAAATAAATTTGGATCTTATAATTGAGTAAACCATCTAAACTTTTTTATCGACCGGGTTAGGCAAGTAGCTAGGTAGAGTAGGACTCTGGTATCCAAACTCAAGACTAGAGTCTACTTTCCTTAGAAGATCCAAAAGTAAAGACGTTTATTAGTTGGCCTAATAATATCAAGTGCCCTATTTAATAAAGATGCTAAACAACTTTTTAAACTTGTTTTAATTTACTATCTTTTCAAATTAAAAGCTATAAAATTTTAACTTTTATATTTTCAAAAAATACTTAGCTTTAGTTATATTAATTTAGAAGTTGGCTTTCCAAAATCGTTGAAAATTCCATTTTGTTTTAATTATTAAAAACTAACAAACAATATGTCATAATAAGATGCACAATCAAACTATCATGATGCAAACGGTACATGCAACCATAATATAACTTAACAAAAAAACTTAAGAATTAAAACAAGTCATTTGAAATAATAATATATACTTCTATCTTTTTGAATATCAAATCATACTTTCGAGATTAAACCAAAATCATTTTCAATACCAATTTCCAAAATAATTTCTTTAAAATCCAAGGAAAATATTAATATAGATCGAGTAAAAACAAAATGATATGGGGAACTGGGTTCTACCAAATAGTATCATATATTCCCTTTACCAAGAAGGGTAATACTCAAGAGAAGTGCTTTCCAACAGAACACATCTCCTACCCATTTTTACTTACTTTCGAGTCACTCGAACTAGCTAATATAAAAATACTTTGTTTCCCGAGTCGACTTGCTGTTTTCGAGAGTAACCTCGAACTCAAACAAATCTTAAAATCCTTTTAATAACATTAGTCCTTTAGAATAGTTTCAAATCATTTTATTATTGTTTTCTCAAAAACCCTTAGAAACCATTTCCAAAAACATCGGGATTTAAGTTCACAAATTCTCAATTTAAATCTTTTATAATTCATATTTATATAAATTTAATTTATAATATGAAAGTTAATTTTAACCCAACACTACCATCGAATGCCATATAGTCAAATTATGAAACTTAATTCACAAGGAGTTCTTTTCAATGTTTCCATAAATTACTATCTACCTAACTCATGTTATGAAAAAGGTAAATTCAATAAACATTATCCAATGCCTATAAACTGGCTGAGCACGAATAATCAAGCAATAAATGATAATAATTTAATATTATCATTTCCTAACAAACAAGTACATTATAAATAACTATATTAATTATTTGAAAATTATTCTTTTATATAAAATATAATCCTAGGTAACATTATTTCATTTACCAATTTTGAAAATAATACTATGTTGATTTGTTCTGTTTAAGTGTTTTGGAATCCCTATCGATAATGTTGATTAGACGCATCGAACAGAATCCATAAGCACTCAGCAGACCAATCAACACAATACAAAGTATTGTTATAGCACTAACAAATATGCTCTCATATGTATAATACACTCAAACACATAATAAGGCATTCCATTACTCTATCTCTTAATAAGTTATACCCAACAAAAACTAAGGTTCTCGCTTAACCTCCAGGTTTGATACCAAAATTGTAACGAACGCCTTTTCAACCCCCAAATGTTGACAGTAATACATATACGGTATTCACGTACCGACGTACCAGAAAGGTAGAATGTTAGGGTAAAACAAAAGAAGAAAAGAAACAAAACATGAAAGAAGAGAACACAATATCATAATCTCACAACGAAACGATAACATATAGTATCAAAGTGATACTTTTACAACGGAAAACTATATAGATACAATAAATAGAGTAAACTAACATATCACCAGCCTAGACAGTTATAACAACCTGTCCACATAATTGCGAATATAAAAATCAAAAAAGTAATATAGCGGAAATTAAATCTACGACAGGGAACCATCCAGCTCCTCTCTCAAAGAGCTCCAATGATCATCAATGAAATCTAAAAATATACACGAGGCTGACCTGAGCATTATAAGAAAATAACACCCGGATCAGTCTGGTAAACCAGCGTGAGAAACTCAAGTCATTTGAATTAATTAATGTTATAAAACCTTTTAAATAAAAGTATCTCGTAAGACACACCGCAAATAAACACGGATGGCTTTTTACCTTACGATAACCAAACCATTATATAGGAAAATTTAGTGATATTATAATAATATCTATGGTGTTCAATATAAATATAAATCATAGCTGAAATGGTTACATTGGTTACATTTAACAACATATTTAGGTATACGAACAAAATCGCTAAGGTAGTTCGTATAAATGAATTTTCCACGAAGACCTCCTCAATGAGACCGATCTCCTATGACAAGGTCAGAAAATACCTTCCGAGCACCTTATATCTCTAGATAAAATATACCATAAGGTAAACACAACTGGGCTATCATCCAAACAATCGTGTGAAAAATATGTACCAAGTATCATCAACTCCCCGTTCGCAACATATCGATTAGCATACTCTAGATATGAAGTTGATGCACTCCTCATAGGTCGGCTAAACCCCAGGATCATGCATCCTACTATGTCTTTAGTCATTTCCTGATATCAAGGCTACGTCTGGCATCTTTACAGAGTTTTCAACAAAACTCGATCACATAATGAATCCCATGTGGATTCGATCATCTCAACAGATTTCAGAACCATACATGGTTTCCATCATTCGCTTCCAAAACAGAGAACCTGTATCTTAGCCTTGAAGTGGTTTTCGATAAGCAGAACACTTACCGATCCTGGTCTCTCCAAGATTGAGTCGATGAATTTGGTCTTATTCAACAATAATGAGAATGATCGCATAAGGGAACTAAGTCCCGAATACTTTCTCATAAGCAAGTAAACATACCGGCACTATCATTTCATGCAAGGTATGGTCAATTCACATAAACAACTTCTAATCCATTTTTAGTTAATTTATCTTTTATTAATTAAAAACCCTTCTTATCAGGAAAACATATTTTCATCTAATAAAACTTCTCTCTTGTAAATCAAGACTTCCTTTATTGATTAATATTTTATTATTAATAAAACTCCCTTTATATACTTGTATATATTGTTTAATTTATTCACTTATACCCTTTTCAATACTTAAAAAGTATTCATATACTTATTCCAATGATATAAGTGTATTCACAAATCGTTTAGCAGGTTTTACTTACTTGAAATATAATCAAAGAGATTAAAACAATTACTACCAAAACATTGTTATAATAAACTCCTTTTCTTTTATAAATTAAACATATAACATTTTCTATCTCTTTATAAAAGATTTCAATACTTGTTATTATCTTTAAAATTCCATTGTTAAAGATTTATAATATTTCTTCCAAAATATAATTCAAGGGTTTAAAAATAAATGTTGCTAAAATTGTTTACTACAAACCCAAAACCATTCCATTTAATCATTATCTTTAAAACTCTCCTTTTAAAGTTTAATTACATTTAAGACTTAAAGACAAGTGTTGCTCAAAACAATTGTCACAACAAACCCAAACATTTTATACTTTGAAAACATTCTTCTTTAAAACTCCCTTCGTAAAGATTTATTTATATTTAAGGGTTAAAAACAAATGTTGCTCAAAATATTTGTCACAACAAACCCAAACATTTTATACTTTGAAAACATTCCTCTTTAAAACTCCCTTCTTAAAGATTTATTTATATTTAAGGGTTAAAGACAAGTGTTGCTCAAAACATTTGTCACAACAAACCCAAAACCATTTACTTGTATTTTTCTACTAAATATCCATTAGTAATTATCTAATTATATTCCCATGTATAATTAATAATAAGAGTTAAAAACAAGTGTTGATTAAAACACTGTTTACAACAACCCAAAACTATTTACTTATCCATTAATAAATTTAAACATTTATTTAAAGATCAGAGCATATCCACACTTATTAATTAAGGTAATACACTTTTATTTGATTCCATAAAACAATTTATTTTAACTTAAGTGTTAAAATCCAAACTCCCTTTATTATATTTATAAAATACTTACTTTAATATTTAAAACTTATATATATAAAATATCTTTAAAATACTTATTAATATATTAAAATACTTTTAAAACTTCTAAAAATATAAGATAATTATTTATATAGAATATTTTGTAAAAATAAGGAATTTTGAAATAAATAAAAAGTCAAGTTTTCATTTTAAAAGCTCCTTAGTTTAGAAATTCATAATTAATTGTTAAAAATATATTTATACTTGAAACAAATTTTAAAACTCTCTATTATAAGTTAGAAAATAATCCTAAAAATATTAGAGAAAAATATTAAATTTAAATATCATTTTTAAACAATTTATATCTTCAATTTACAATGGTAGCACTTCTAGAATTGCTGCCTAAAGTTTTGTTACTAGTTTTATCACATTTTTGCTACAACTTTGTGTCTAGTTTTCAATACCTTAACAATTGATTATAGGTCCATTCATTTTACAATAGTTAGTATATTTTGGGTACTTGGAAACATGAAGAAAATTCCCAAATAATATCTTTTAATTATTTTAGAGAATTTTCCGAAAATAGGGCATTTTACCGAACTGCACTTATAGCGACTATTTCGCTATAACGTTTTGCATTTCGTTCAACTATCTATCAAATGAATCAAGCTTCAAGACTTTCCCAATAAGAATAATATATTATTTACTTGCTTAATTTCTAAATAAACCCCTAAGAAAGTTTCCATAAAAAATGCGCGTTATTTTCAAAGTGGGACAATTTTTAAAAGTGTCACTATAGCGACCTTTTTTACTTCAATCTTTTGTTACTTTGATTTATTTCTTCTACAACTTTTCAAAAAATATTCTTTGATTTTTCAAAACACTTATAGAGGTGTAAGTAATAACCAAACAAGTTATTTTTAAGGTATGTTACTAAATCACCATTTTCACAAGTTATAGTTTAAGAGATTTAAAGTTCGTTAATAGCGACTATCGCTATACAGACAATTCCATATTCAATCCAATATTTGGTGGCATGTTATTTTATACTCATATATGATTCCAAGTTCCTACCGTACTATTACTAAACTTGTATTAAGCAACTGTTTTAACAATCTATATACTTTTGGAAGCATATAATAAAAGGTTATAACTTTAAGTAGTTAGTGTCTATTAATATATGTAATAGCAAGCAATTTCAACAAGCATTAATATCAAGTAATTAACTTCATTCAAAGTGATAATAATTCACATTTATTCAACCCATACACTTCCTACCAATATTCAATCATCCTTACACTTCCACCAAAACTCACATCCATGGCCTCCTCCTCCTACCTTATGCACACGGCCATTATCTTCCTCCCTCCTCATCATGATCATGGCCATGGGCCTTACTCCCCGTTGTTGCATCATTCTTCGACATTCTAGAGGCTAAACCATGTTATAATAGTGATATAATAACTAAGGCAAAGTTTGCTGGTGATTGGATATGATTTGCATAGTTTTCTAGAAAGTTAGAGAGGAGATTTAAAAGTGAAGACGTTAGTTTAGATATGAATTTGTTGTAGAAAATGAAGTTGAACCTCTCATCTATTTATAAGCTTAGGAAATGAGTGGAAAATATTTCTAAAACCCCTCCATAGCCACGAAGTAAAGAGGACTCAAGCATGTAAGGCCATACCTTTACACAAGCATGCTTTCCCTGATTTGTGCCTTGATTTAGGGGTCCTTTTAGTACCATATGTTTCCTTTAGTCAAACATGCTTACTTTAAGTAATTTATGGTTATCTTATATGTTAATAACTTGTCATATGTGTTGTTATACTATTATACAAGTTGCAAAGCATTTATACAACTTGTATTGCAATAAAAAGTTAATTTTTAACAGAACATTTTCCGGTCACATTTTCCGTATTTATTAAAAGTGTATATTTTTGCAAACACATTTCAAAAATAAGTTTTCTATCATTAGTTATTAATTAAAAGGTGTTTAACAAGGTTATAAAATTATATTTAATCTCATTAAATATTAGATACAAATATTTAAATAATTCAGATATTTAAATACAAAGTGTTCGAAATTCTAGGTCGTTACATTGTATAACTCTACCTACAGACCCGTGGGGTAGTTTCTCTATAAATACCATCCCTATAGCAACCAAACATGGATCTTTCATTTGGACTTTATACTCTGTATTTTCTTCATCTCTTATCTCCCTATACAATAGTCACCTACGTAGATATTTTGACAATTCTAGACTTAAGAACCTGTCAACCCTTTGGACTAGTGACTCTAATCTCTCTCTAAACTTCTATCAAATCCACAATCAATAAAAGATGTAAAATAGATGTAGGCTTGAGATTGCCGAACCACTATAAAAATCTTGTGTCTCTCAATTTTTCTATGGTATTTTGCACTTTTGTACTAGATCTAATCCTACAACTGGTTGTATTTGGGTGTTCTGCCACTTTTGACATCAACATTTTGGTGATTTCACTGAGAGATCAAACTCAGGGTAAGATCTAGCTTGCTATCTTGGATTTGAAGAGGTCCAGTGGTTAGATCCAAAAGTTTTGCTTAAAGAACTTTGGAAATTTTCCATTTGAAGTCAATGGCACCTAGAGGATCCAATAAATCCATAGCAGTAGTAGCTGGTGGTGATGAAGGAAATGCTCACCAAGTTGAAGTTAGTAATCAACAAGCGATACCAGGATCATATGCTCAACAGGAAGTGGTTACTAGAGGTGAGCTTGATAAGATGCTGAAGGAATTGAACTAGAAGATGGTAGATAGCCAAAATGCTTTTAGACAAGATGGATGCTTTACTAACCAAGCAATCATAAAGGACTAGAAGGAATAGGAGAGAAGCTTCTTCCGTTGGATCTAAAGAAGAGAATTCATCTGTTTTTGGTTAGAATAGGCGAAAGGAAATAGGGCAACATAAGGAAGTAGTTGCTGGAATTGCAGAAGGAGCTGTAGGACGAAGCAGAAGTGCTCCTCTCCCAAGAAAACTACTCGCTGCGGAGAGCATTTCTCTCAGTTCCAGAGGAATAAAAAAGAGAATGAGGGAGAGGGTCCTGATACAATGGAAGTTTCTGATTCGAAAGAGGACCTATAGCTAGACAAAAAAATCTTGAGCTAAAAGGCCAATGGGGACAAAGTTCAGATAGCCACAGTTGAACCAACATACGCCATTGGAATACCATAGGAGTGCCAAGATACTTTATAGAGCCAAAAACTCGATGCAGCCCTTGGTAGTCATCCTACAAAGTACCATGCTAATGAGAAAACATAGTTAACATGGTTAAGTGGTTGATGGAGGAAATCAAAGGTATAAAGAATGAAGATTGGGGTTCTGCACCAAGCAGAACTTTGTTCATCAAGAATATTCTAAGAGAAGAGTATCCCAAGAAGTTTACAATGTCGATTAAGCCATCATACAATGGAATTACCAATCCTAGACAACAGTTACTCAAGTATAAATGGCATATGGATGGTACTAAGGCAATGAATGTTTTTCGATGTAGATGATTTCCCATCTTCTTAGAAGGAGTTGCGTCGATGTGGTTCACTAGGCTTGCGTCGAGATCCACATCGACTTTTGATGAGTTGGATTGGTGTTTACACCAAAAGTTGGCACAGACACCCAATGGATATTTTGCAGAGAAATAAATGAAGAAAATTCAACGAATATAGTGGAAACAAATAATTAAATAACAGAATGTAAGCAATAGCATGAAGACAACGATTTTTAGTGGTTCGGCGTTGAAAGCATACGTCCACTTTAGAGGAATAACTTTATTAAACACTTGAATTGCTGAGTACAAAAGGATGGATCTGAATAAAACCCTTAGTTACAAAGAAGTGCAATGTAACAAGTAGCGTAAAGATCCCTCAAAATGAACAATCAAGACTATATTTATAAGGGAAGACAGTGAAATATCTTCTTGAAATTTCGGCAATGGAGTCTCTAAATCCAGAAGAAGTCATGGCATCGATCGCAGATTCAACGTCCTTTAAAATAATGATTGATACTAATCATTATTTAGGCTTGTTTTGGCATGTGATCGATATGGTGGGCTCCACTCTCCAATATATTGATGTTCCCAAAGTTTCATGTGTATTTGACTTGTAGATTTCGAGATATCTATCGTTTTCTATTGCGTTGAACTGTAATATCGATATGGTATGATCCATAATTGATGAATATGGGTCATACCCGATCCATTTTCAGTAAATGGTATATTCTCATACTATTATCATTTTATTAAGCCCATCTTCTATTCACTCAACCACTGCTTCATATTATCATTTGTGCCTGATCTCTGGGTTTCGTTATTGTTAATCCGACTTATCAATCCTGATGACAATCGAGTTTAACTTTCCTAATCAGTCAGAATATAGCCGGGCCAAAAGGCTGGATAACACTTGCCCCCTAAAGTACGTCTTGTTTCAACATGACGTGCTTTGAATCGATGCAAGTTAGAGTCGTCAGAAAGGAATCCATTTAGCTTTCTGAAAAGTTGCCATCCCTTCGATGAATTGCTTTCCTTGAAGAGTCGTATTTCTCTCTGTTTGACATGACGATCAAATGACTTCCAATAGTACAAGTATAAGTTCTGAATTGTAGTTTTCCAATTAACTTCTGTGCCCAATTTCATTGAGCAAGTAGGCCTCGGTTATCTGATCTGGTTTTTTCTCTGATAACACCAGGTGAGAATTCAATTTTTGTCGATTTCAAGAAATCAAAATTTTAGGATGCACATGTGCATGTTCATGTACAAGTTCTTGTCATTAGCTTCCGGATGAGTTCATATGCTCACGGGTCATTGCCAATTTGGTAGAATGCAATTCAATCATTTGCATTTTTGCATTTCTTTTTTTAAAGATGGATTGGCATGAATCCATCAGGTAAATGGATCGTACTTGATCCATTTTTAGTATGGATTGGGCCAAATCCATTAGAGATTGGGTTATTCCAATCGTTCTTCCCCCTCTCATTCTTTTTTTTATTAAAGAAAAGGATTGGCATACATCCATCATAGAACGATTGCACCCTTATCGTTTCTTGATTTGGCCATTCGAATGAACTGTAGGTTTAGGAGAATGGATCAGTGTAAGGCCATCATAAAACAATCGTACCCGATCATCTATCGGTTGGGCTTCCATTGAACCGCAAACTTCGATGGTTCGTATCGCACCCTTTATATATATACTCGTTTACTTAGATTATTTCCTTCACCTCATTTCATTTTTCATTGTAGCTACCCGAACAAAAAAAGAGAGAAAGAAAAAAATCATCTTTATCTTCTCCTTCATCAATGATCCACCAAGCCTTCCGATCCAACTCCACACTTATCTTGCAACCATCTCCACAGATCGGTCAGACTCCTTGCTACACCTACCATCACCATCGTCTTCTCTAACAGACCTTGCTTTATACTTGAGTTCGCGCTGCCTCTTCTTCTCAACTTTCTGACATAGGTAGGTCAAACTTCTTTTGCTTATGATTAGTGATGAGATAATGGTTCTCGTTTTAGTTAGCATAATTTAGATCATAGCGATTCAATCGGTGGGAGTGGAGGGGGGAGATGGTGACGATCGGGTAGAGTCGTTCGTATTGGTGCCGAGATTGGACGGAGTGCACTTATTTGAGGTCGATGGCGAGACATTGTTTTCAATCGATCGTTCTTGGAGTTCTCAGCCGATCGTTTCTAACGAGGTGGATGTTGTGAAGTTGTTATCATAGGGGAATGAAACAAAGTTCAATTGATCGTTATGATGGATTAGTATTTGAAAGTTTTAAGAGAATATGGACCAGTCCTTTTCTATTAGGGTTTTTGGCCTATCGTGTTTGGATCGGTGCTTCGAGTCTTGAATTGGAGTGAAGTGTGGAATCGGAGTCGAAGGTTGGGGAACGATCGGTTGAAAAACGATTGATTATGAAACAGTTGCGCAGAAACGATCGGTCATGGGCATTGGGATCGATCGATCATAACATTACCTTGGATCGGTTGTTGATTTAACTTAGATAAAAATAATAAAAATCCTCAAATTTTAATGTAAACTTTGTGATGAACTTTGACCTTGAATTCCTAAACGACCATACATGACTTGCATATGAAATGGACTGCATAGTATATGTGTATGACAATTGAACCGTGGAATGAACTTGACTAATTCCCTGCATATTCATGTTTGTTACCAATGCCTTGGACAAAGTTATGAAGCTCATCCACTTTGAAACATACAATTCGAACTTTGACATGCTAATGGCTGATCCCAATTACTAGACTGAATCCCTTACCATTGACGTAGAGAATAGGCTGGGACGGTCAGCAATGATGGTCACTCCGATTGAACCCCGGAGTATCGTCACAATTATAGCCTTTAATTCTGAACTGTTTTTATTGCATTGCACAACACTACACCACTCTACACTATCACACACTTTGCATAGGGGGAAACATGTTATTTTTTCTAATGATGATTATCTACTGAGTGTAGTAGTCATGGACTCCAAATGCTCAGGGCATTTAGCTGCCATGTCTTCCGAATAGATTTCATAGCATAGCAGTACAAGGGACGAATCGAGCTCCGCAACTGCTTCCGATGAATTCTCCCCCGGACATCAAGCAAAACAACCGACAGTTCCTATCCATCATTCGACCTTTTCTCTATCGTTCCTGTTCTTCCAACAGAAGTGATAGACCCTACTTCCGACACTATAGAAGATGCTATATTTTTGGAAGATTCGGAGGATTCTGTGGCTTCGAAAATTAATGAAGCATCTCTTCGTTGAAATTATGCAAGACGGGATTCCGTTTAATGACATGCGAGTCCTAACTTGGGATGATAGAGCTCATATGCCCACTGAAGGGTTCACTGCATGCAACAAGTTCATGAGTTAGGCAGGATGCATCCCACCCTTCAATTCATTTATCTAAGAAATGCTGCATCATATGAGGTTAGCACCGGAACAACTGCCTCCAAATGGCTATGCATTGCTTAATTGTACCTACATGGCATTCACAGAGTTTATTTTCCGTCCTCCAACTCCTAAAGACATTCTATTCCTTTTTACCTTCAAGCAACGAAAGGGAATCCTTTCGTTGACATTTCTCGAGTCAGCCAAGAAGTGCCAGATCCTGACTGGTACTTGGAACAAATTGAGTGCTTTCAATAGCAAGGGTTCTATATCCGCTTGGTAGATGGTGGTTAGAAGGACATAAGTGTTACTCCTTACTTAATTTCTCGAGTGGTTGTTTCCAGGTCGTATCCTGAACTAAGTAATGTTTCTGATTTGTGTAGGCTCTTATCCACGACCTAATGCAAAATAATATAGTGATGCGGTCTTGGCGCTAAAAAGGGTTCCATCAAAAGATAGAGACATTGAGAATCTCCTTACTGATGAACATCTCGTTACCTACGGCCTGATGGAAGAGGGTCGTAGCATAGGGCTATCGGTCGACGCTGGAGTTACAATGGTTGAGCAGCAGGATGCGGATGGTGATGAAGGCCATCAAGCTGATCCTGTCGTGCCCCCAGTCGAGGGAGCTCAGGAAGCTACCGATAAAGATGCAGCGGGAGATAAGGGTGACGATCTTGGCGGTGACGATGCGGGTTCTAGTTTTGGGCCTGCGGTTGGACCTTCACAAACTTCACAGCCCCTCCCCCACCCCACCCCCCCTCCGCTCTCGAAAAAAGAAGGAAGAAGCTTGTGTGCAGGTTCCTCAAGAGCCGCCTCTTTAAACAGTCCAAGCCATCGATCGACCCTCACGCTATTCTAGATCACTCTGCTTCTCAACCTTTATAACACTTGGACAAAACATTTGAGGCATTATAAGATCTTCCAATATTGGACGATGTTGATGCTTTTCATTTTACTGACATGAGCACCGATGGATCAGAATCTCCTTCCAGAGCTGGGGTTGGAATCACTCCTACCACCAGTGGAGAGCTTACTCCTGCTAGTAAAGCTTCAATAACTAGTCCGTTCGGGCGACATAAGGACACACACATTCGCACGCACTTCACAATATTGCATTGCACCTCTTCCGAGTCCTTCAATACTTAAACCGATTCATTTTATGTCTTTATCTGCAAAAATAATGATGAGGAAGAAGCACATGTTTCAGTCTCTATAAGAAATATCACGCCAAAATCCCGGTTCTCATTCGGGCCCGTATCGCCAAGGTAGTGGTCATGAATATGACCCTAGCTATCGCTCCAGCCGGGATCATGATTATCTGAATAAAGGCGACAGACATAGGTCTTCTCATGACAAATATCGGTCCAGATCTAGATCTCCTCCCTCTAAAGATTTTGAAAAGTAATAAGATCATCTCGACTACATTCCTCCTATTGACACCTCTTGTGGTCCCCTTTCTACTTCAGTTTCTTCAAAGTCCATTGTTCCATCTCCTCCTCAATGACCCAGTGATCGTTGGCATCATGATGTTCACCAACAAAGGTTGGGCAATGAAAGTGCCGACACCCAAGTTGTCACCAAAGCTCAACAAGCCGATGTCCCGCTCGCATGACCCAACTTAAGTCCGACTTTCCAAATGTATGTCTTGATGGATTTCTCTTTGTTCCTAATCTTAATAAAGTTCCTGAAAAAATCCAACAAATGACTATGAATCGTGTGAATGATATCCATAAGCAGTATAACAAGTGGATGAGAGCGACGAAGAGGATTTCTAAGCTATCTTAGGAGAGAGCGGTAGAGATTGAGAAATTGAAACGCCAAGAGGCTCAAGACAAGCGGATCATCAAAACTCTAACCAATGAGTTAGAATCTGCAACGTGTTCACAGGCAGAAGCCAAGAGAAAAGTAGAAACAGCCATCAAGTCACTCGAAGATGAGAAAGCCAGGCACTTAGCCGAAGTTGAAGCGCTTCATCATCGAAATCATAAACCGGTGCTAGAAAGTGATGCGGCCTAAAGAAGCATAGCCAAGTACATAACTAATTTGGAGCACGAATCAAAAGATAAAGAGGAGGTGCAGAAAATCGGTCGGGATGCATGTGAGGAGTTGGTTACCATCAGACTTGAAAGAGAAGCGGCTGTCGAAAAGGCCAAAGATATTGATGCTCTCGTTAAATGAGAAGTGGAAACTGCGAAAGAAAAGGTCAGAGAGGACGTTTTGGAGGAATTAGATCCACTATTCATTCTTTACAACGCCAACTTCCTGAAGCACAAAAACTTAGAGTGACTCCGGGGTGACTATCCTTACCATCTTGTACGTGCTTGGGAGCATCTGGTTTAGGAGGAGAAGGAGGCTCTCAGCATCGAACAAATCGACTTGATGAGTCTAGGCAAAATTCTATTGGGTGATGAACCCAAAGTTTTTCATGAAACCCAGCTTTTACTCCACAAAGAGAATACCATAACCTCTCAAAATGAAGCCGGTGAAGGTTCTGGATCCATGTCACACAATGTCAGAGATGACCAAAATCCGGTGGCCCAAGCTATTCTCAACACGACTGTGGATTCTTCTATCGAGCCTGGCTACAACCCAAAGAAACCACATATTGCTACATCCAGTAGGCTCTTCCCAATTATGGAATGAGGTCCGATGGCACCCCAACTCATGTGGGGGATCGATCTGAAGAACGTATTTCATTAAACTCACATATCCTCCAAAAAGCTGGAGTGTCCTCGGTATATGTACTAATATTGTTGGTTATGTTTCCTCGGCTTTAGATCTGCTGGATGCCGTTTCATCTATTCCTCAAGAATCTCAAACAGGACCTCAGGTGCCAACGATGGAGTTTGTTACTATCATAGCTTCGGCAATGACCCAAATGTCCCAGAATAGGAAGCTTTTATGATCAACGAGCGCTTAGTGGATGTTTTGTTAAGGGAAGAAAGCGATCCACGTTAAGAAATTCTCGATTATGAAGATGTTATGATTATTGGAACTTCCCAATCCTTGTCAAGCTCCTTTATGCAAGAAATGGCACAGAAACTTAAAGCAAAGGTAGCCCTTAAGGCGAAAGTCAAGCAGGAGAAAATGGAGATCGTTCCCCCTATCTCCATCATTTTTCCTTGAGAAATCGTGGATGTCTCCGCTCCTCAGCCAGAGCTTGCTCAGGATGCACCTACAAGATCGACCCAGTCTACTCCGATGAAGTACCAAGGAAGCGGGAAAAGAAGGGAGAAGAGGAGTGGAGAAAGTTCAAGTGAAATCTCTCCTGATTCCAAGAAGAAGAAAAGGAAGCTGATGAGGAAGTGATTCTTCTCATGCACTCATGCTCCCAAGTCTTTTAGGTTTTTGTTGGATGAATTTGTACGAGATCGGCCTCCATTTTTTTATTCTTTTACTGTGGATACTTGTACTTAACCTTCCAAGCTTATGTAAATAAAGTTCTTTTACTTTTGTCGAACTCTTGTGTGGATTTACTAAAGTAGTTGAGCTATTGCATTTTCCATTCGATGTACTTATAATTCGTTGCTCGTCAATTTGGATAATTGTCCGTTAATTTTTACATATAGCCTCCATGTGGTCATGGCCTCAAGTTGTACCAAACACTGGGCTTAAGCCCTAGTGTTACGCCATCAGCTTCAGCAATTTAAGTGATTATACTCTTTCCTCCAGTCTCGGGTCAGCGGAGTTAGATAGCGGATGGTCGAACTCCATCCTCGGTGAGTTTATACTCCTCTTGTTGGTTTCGGGTCAGATTTTATGGAATAGTGAGTGGTCGAATCGCACTCATCTATTTGCTTATACTCGTATCCATGCTTTGGGGATAAGAGTAAGTTGGCGGGTGGTTGGATCGCACCCAACTTGTGTTTATACTCCAGTCCATGCTTTGGGAACTTAGAGTTATTTTGAAAAATAGTTGGACCGTACTTTCCTAGATTGATTGGTCTGCCCCTATGTCTGGGTTTGACTTTGCGAGCGATCGGTCATGTCACGATCGCTTTTGATTCGTGTCTGTCCCTTCTCTTGGTGGTACTAATTTGATTGTTGGATGGTCAAGTTGTACCCTTTTCTTGTTAGGTATTCCGTCTACCAGGTTGTGAGGGACAATCATTGACTAAATGGTTGGACTATGTTTGTTTTGTTTGGTTTAGTCACGAACGTGTGTAATTGGGTAGCTCCAAACTCTAAGAACCTGCTCGGACATGCCTTTATTAGTTAGTCGGGTATCGCAAATAACATGCAGTGCTAAAGCAATAACATATATAAAGGAAATTTCAAACTTTATATGCCAAATGGAAATGAATGACATATTGTCTTATTACATATCTGGAAAATCAAATGCTAAAGCAAATTCGAAAATTAAATGCAACTGAATGAAAAAGAATAGACTAAGTGAAATAGCATAAGAAATGCTCGCTATTCCACACCCTTGGGAGCATGACGCCATTAACAATCGCTAGCTTGAAAGTTCCCTTTCTAAGCCTCTATTCAATAACATGCGGTCCTTCCCAAGTAGGATTCATGTGTGATGGGGCAGGAAAAACCAGTTTAAAGATGAGATTGCTGGTTTCGAAAGTCCTAGGTCAGACTTTAGTTTTATAGTATCGGGCGACTCGGTGTCGGTGTGCAGCTGCCCTCAAATCAGCTTCTTCACGCTTCTCATCTACAAAATCTAGAGATTTTAAGAGGAGATCTTTGTTCATTCTGCGATCGTAGTAGGTTACTCGATGGGAAGGGACTTCGAGTTCAACGGAAATAACGGCTTTGGAGCCGTAAGGAAGGGCGAATGAAGTATGACCGGTTGTAGACTTGTGGGTGGTTCTGTAAGCCCATAATGTTATTGGTAGTTCATCTACCCACTTGCCTCTTGTCTTTTCCAAACGCTTCTTCAGAATGGACTTTATGATTTTTTTCATAGCTTCAACTTGTCCATTTGTTTGAGGGTGAGCAACCGCAAATCTCTTTTTAATATGATGCCGACGGTAGAAGTATTTGAATTCAGCGCTGACGAATTGAGTCCCATTATCAGTTACAATGGTTCATGGAAGGCCAAAATGACAGATGATGTTTCGGAAAATGAAGTTGATTACTTTCTTTGTCGTGATTGTGGTTAAAGGTTTCGCTTCGGCCCATTTAGTGAAGTAATCAACTGCGATGATGGCGTACTTCGCACCACCTTTAGAGATTGATAAGGAACCGATAATATCTATGCCCCATATGGAAAATCACCATGGACTAACCATTTGCATGATTTCTGTCGACGGGGCTCGCGGAACCTTCGCAAAGATCTGGCACTTGTCACATCTCCTAGCGTAATCAGCAGCATTTCGATTGACAATTGGCCAATAATACCCATAACGGAGTATTTTCTTTGCTAGGGTCTACCCTCTAGTGTGATCGCCACATTCCTCTTCATGAACTTCCTTTAGGAATCATTTATTTCATCATGAACGATACACCGGAGTAGGGGAACAAAAAACCCTTTCTATACATGACTCCTTCCTAAATGATATACCGTGAAGCTTTGTAGAGGACTTGTCGCCTTTCATTCCTCCATTCGGGAAGGAGTCCTTATAGCAAACAGCCTTTAATTGGAGTCACCCACGACTCCTTCTTAGGCTCTGTCTCTAGTACCTAGTCAATTTCCATCTGCTTTATGCTCAGTGCGTCTAATACTTCTACTGGAACCAAGCCCATTTGCTGCACATCCTCGGTGCTAGCAAACTTTGCCGATGAGTCAGCCTTTTTGTTTTGATCTCGAGGAATCTGTGTGATGTTATAGTACTCAAAGCCAGTCAATAGCTCTTGAACTTGGATAAGGTACGGATCGAGTCATTGTTCTTTAGCCTGGTAATCTCCCCTAACTTTGTATACCACCAACTTGGAATCACAAAAGATTTCAAGAGACTTTATCCCCCAGTTGTCTATCAAGTTTGAGTCTAGCAATTAGAGCTTCATATTCGGCTTCATTGTTCGTTGCAGGGAAGTCAAGCTTCAAAGCGTAGCAAATTGATCGATCTTCTGGAGTTACAAGCATGATTCTGGCTCCAAAACAACGATCATTGGATACTCCATCCGTATACATTTTCCGTCGAATTGTAGGGGCTCCACTGCTCTCTAGAAGATCATCTTGTGCAGTGAATTCTACTATAAAGTCTGTCAGTGCCTGTCTCTGTATGGCTCTCCGATGGAGATAATTGATGTCAAATTGACTTAGTTTCATGTTCCACTTGAGTAACCATCCAGACGTCTCAGGTCATTGTAGGACCTGTCATAACGGCTGATCGGTTTAAACATTGATAGAATGAGCCTGAAAATAGGGACGGAGCTTTCATGAAGCAATCAGCAAGCAATACGCCAATTTCTCTATCTTCGGATAATTCCTTTCAGCTCCCATTAATCGCTTGCTAACATAATAGACCAGTCTCTGGATCCGATTCTCCTTACGAAGCAGTGCGGAACTTATAGCGTGTACCGTCACGACCAAGTAAATATACAAGTCTTCGTGTCCATTCAAAATTCCTTTTTCCTCTACTAATCAAATCGAAGAAAGGAACGCATTTATCGGTGGCTTCGGAAATAAATCGACTTAGGGCGGCAACCTTCCCATTTAAGCTCTGTACTTGTTTGATGGTCTTTGGTGCCTGAACGTTGCGAATTGCTCGAATCTTCTTGGGATTAGCTTCGATTCCACGAGAATTGGCGATGAAACCCTAGAACTTTTCCAATGCCATGCTACTTCATTCTGGATTCTCCACCATGTGCACAGTTGTTAAAGTGATTTTTGGTATTGGCAGAGAGTACGACAATATCCGATCCTGGTCTCTTTAACAACCAAACGCATATTTCACACCGTGGTCATTTTAAAAAACATTTCAATAAAATCCCAAGTTACAAATTTAATCAATAGTAAAATATCTAACTTCAATTATATTTTTGTAACGATCCGTAAATTTCAGTGGTTTTATTTATTTAATTAGTTGAAATTTTGTGAAATTTTAAACGATAAAATTTTGAAATAAAAATTTGATATTTGGAATGCGTCTAATTAATCATAGCAATGGGTAAATTTTCATCAGATAATTTGGAAGTTTATTTTCTAGTGTAATTTTATTCCAATTTATATCAGTTAAAATTGATGATAATAGAATGTTTTCCAAACCTGAATATTTTTACATAGAAAAATTCTAATTCATCTTCTGACTAAGACGTCATTTTTCGTTTTTCCAAATTCGGACTTCTTTAGCTCCGTCGATCTTATTTTTCTGCGTTTTTGCAGCATTTTCCGCTAGTAGAAAATTCGAATTTTTTTAATTTAATCATACCACTGATATCTATATGTCGTTTTGATCGTCTCGTCGTGCTGATTCGCGTAGTATATTCGTTTCCGTATTTCGGTGATCGTTACTTGATGAAAACTATGAAACGGATAGCTGTATCGGTTACGAAATTTCAATTTTTGATTTCTGGGCTAAACCCAACAGCCACTGGTATTTATTATTTTCAGAAAATCAATGCTTGACTTTTATTTTCACTGGTTCCAATAATTTTGCCGGTTCACTTTTCTATTTCCAAAGTTTGCTTTTATTTGTCAGTCCATTCTCCATTCTGTCATTTCTTGGGAAAAAGAAAACATATTGCAGAGGAACGGGTGTCTTCTTCCTTTCCCTAACTGCTTCTTTGTTTTCCCATCTCATCTCTCTTTTCTTTTATTCATACTTTACAAAAACAAAACAAAAATAGGAAAAACATTTATGTTATTTGATGAGAACTTATGCATTACTTCATCTCTGCAAACTCCTTGCTCCAGTGCTCGGCATCCCACTGCACACACCATCAGCTTCTCCAACATCACCCTCACTCACCGTAGACCAAACCTCCACCCTCCCTCGCCTGAGACAGCCACACACCGGGCCCGCGTCTCCACGTTCACCACCAAGTTCTCCCCTGACATCCCGTAACCCGCTCCAACCCACTGTGACCAGATCCGCCCCCCTAACCTCATCGAACACCCACCTGAGCAACCACATCCACGCCTCACCACCTTGAACCCGACCCAGCACCCGAACTGCAAGCAGATCACCCTTGTCCTGGCAATACTCCTCTTCTTCCATGCCATGTAAATATATTTGACACTGTTCTACTGTAGTTTATGTGTATATTTGGGTTTTATATTTTGTATTATATTTTGCAGTAAATATTAGTTTTGTATATAAGTTTTGATACGTTTGTTAGTAGATCTTAAATATATATACATATTTTATAAATACTGATTTTTTTAAGTGATTCATGTGTACGTGTTCTAAGCATTTATCCTATGTGTTATTTATATATATTATAACGTGTGTAAAGTATTTATCTATGTGATTTGAAATGTTGCATGTACAGTAAAAAAAATACTTACAGTATATTATATTATGGAAGCAGTATATTCTTTGTTTAAAACTATTGTTACATTATATATATGTATGTATAGATCATATATTTGTATAGATGAGTTGATTTTCCACGTGCGTATACTTTATTTTGGATGGTATATGTTATATATTAGATGTCTTATATATCTGGTTTAAAGTGCTTTATACATTATATATAGTATATATATAGTGAAATTTGGATGGGATATTTGTTGTTTATAGGTGATGGTGAGTAAGAATTTCAAAATGAATTTCAACAGTTGCATATTAGTTTATATATAAGGGTATATATATCGTTTGGGTTAGAAGATAAGTATGTATATATGGTTTTGAAATTCCATGTTTGAATTGTTTTAGAAGCAAATATATAGATATAGTATAATGTAGCTGTTTATAGTATATATAATAATTTAAGTTATATACGTAAATATATATTTTTGTTTTATATATATTATAAGTGGTTCCTAATTCAAGTTGCATATCTTTGGAATCGAGGTCGTATATATTTACAGTTTCTTTTTGCTTTACAAAGGTGTTGATTTTTAGTATTATATGTAGGTTATATATTGTATTTTAATACGGTAGATCACATATATATTTTTTAAGTTTTAGCCTGTTGTAAATATATGTTTTATTTTAAAATATGTTTAAATTGATTTTAGAAAAATTTATATATTTATATATCCTGTTTCATTGATCTCGTGCCATTTTGACTGACAATCTCAATATCAAATCTATCACAGCAAAATCCTAGTGTGTCGTTGTTCCACTCGCTTGATATGTACGCTTATCTTTGTCTACTCACATCCATTCTCGTGCATCCCTCCAGCCTCGGAAGGTGAGCAATCACTCTGATTAACGTTCTTATATTTATTAAATTTGATTTCAATTGAAACGTCAATTGAAATATGCTGCTGTTAGTTATTTACATTGTTATATATATGCCATTATCTGTATCTGTTCACCTGTGATATCTGACACCATTATCTATTATTTATATTGATGATATATGCATGTTACTGTTGTTATTTTATTATCATATATGTTATCACTCTGCAAGTTCCCTGTTAGTATAGAATCACTATGGGTTGAAATGATACATACCCGAACAGACTTTATAATAGGAGAAAATCGTTATGGGTTGAAATGATAAACCCAAGCAATTTTCGATTGAATTGAATTTGGGATTACGGGTTGAAATGATATATATATACCCGTATATATTTAAATTACGGATTAAAATGATAAATATCTGTATCACTTGACCATAGGGTAGAACATTTTATACAGACACTATTGGTTTATATATATAAATATTTTGAAAATGATTTCTATGGTTTTGGAAAGAAATATATGGTTATAATAAATATTGATTTTAAAGATTTATTAAAGTTGATTTAATAAAGTTGATTTGAATCAATATAAATATGTTTAAGTATATATGTAAAATTTATATTTCCAAATATAGAGTTTAGATTATTTCAGGTTGAAAGATAAATTTGAATTTGATTTGGAATTTTTAATTATTTAAGAATTATACTTAAATAAGTTTGATTTGAAATCTATTAAATTTGAAATTTTAAAGATATATTTTATAACTTGAATTTGATTAAAAGTGACTTAAAGGAATATTTCAAATTTATATAAAATTTAAATGGGATATTTTGTTTATTTAAATTTGTAAATTGAAGTTGTATTCAAATGATATTAAAATAATTAAGTAAATATTTCAAAACTAAATAATAGAAAAGTGAATTGATATATATATATATATATATATAATTATCGAATTTAGTTTTGAAATGTGGAATATTTGAAGCTTTGAAATATATTGAAATTGAAATGGTTTATTTGTGGTTCAAATCGGTATTTGAAATCGATATAACTTGGAAATGTTTAATTGAATTGGAATTGAAATTGATGATTGAGATTGAATTAAGTTGAATTTGAAAGTTGAGTTAATTTGAATCGATTTGTGAATTTGTGGAAGCTATTTTATTTTATAAAGTATTTTTAAACTATATCTACAACTATTTATATTTTACTTTATAAATTATTTTAATATAAACTATTTTATATATATCATTTTCAATATATATTATTTTATTATAAACTATTTTAACTTATAACTATTTTATATAAACTATTTTTATTTTATAAACTATTTTATTATATACACTAATTTTAATATCTAAACTGTTTAAGAGGAAAGTGTTATGAATTCCAAAATGTTATGATTTCAAACTATAGTTTCAAAGTGTTATGAATTTCAAGGTTTTGATTTCCAAAGTGTTTTGATTTAAAAGACTTACGATTTCGAATGCGATATAACTTTGGAAGGTGATATGATTTTGGAAATGGATTTATTTGAAGTGTAATTGATATCGTAAGGATATGGTTTTGAAATGGCAAATGATATTTGGATTTTGAAATATAAACTATTTTGAAAGTTTATTAAATGACCAATCGGTGTAATAATTACGTAGTTATTGAAGAGTCCGGGATCGGTTAGGGACATACTCTCTGTCCAAACCGAAAACCACTTTAATAACTATTATACGCGGAGTGTGATCCAGAATAAAGTGGTTGGAATGATGACGTTGTTGGATTTGAAGAAAGAGAACGATAATGGATAGCCTTGACACTTGTGTCAAATTGGAAATGACTTAAACAGGAGCCGTGTCGGGCCAGTGAGGTTAGCTACCTCGAGCGAACACACTTCTTCATAAACTACTCATTACTTGTTATTGATTGGTGCGCACCCTTGATTTGGGAGTGTTGTTTTGCGGTGTTGCGATCATTGCGGCGATGCGTTCTCACCAGTCTGGATCAGGCAAACGGTAGTTTCACTACCTTGGGTATTGCCTCATGTGCCTTATCATACTCGTATCCCTATACGCGACCACTACGATTTGTTTTGTGTTATACCTATGGAGTACTCCCTGATAGCCCACTAGTTTACGGTGGAGTTTACAGTGTTGTATAGACTATGATGCTTATATAAAATGTGTTAAGGGGGATAATGGTAACGCCTTAACGCTATTTTGATACTTTATATTACCAATAGGCATTATCTACTTAGCGTACACTACTACATAGTAGATAGTTTAATGGATCCTTTGAGGATGGTTATCCCAAATATCCTTTGAGTTACTTGTATTTCAGTCGTTATTTCACTTGAGTTGGATTTATTGATATAAGAATGTTAATCCTGACTCGAGTGTTTTGTGTTTTCTTTACGCTCGGGTCAGACTGAGTGTACCAGTATTCGAGACTCACCTTTGGAGTTGGAGCTTCACTTGGAGATCCAGCTATCTATCCAGCTTTCAGATATTCAGTTGATTCCAGTGATGTATTCTGATCTTGTATTTGACTATTGTATTCGAGACTTCTGTTGTATCTTGTTTAACTCTGTTATATATATATAGTAGCTTCATGAACTACTATTCTTCTATTTCTGCTGCATTGTTGTTATATTACTTTGTGTCTGTGATATGTGATTATATCTATTTACTGTATATGCTGAGTTTTGCCAATTTAAATTAACAATCTATTGTTTTGAATTATTCAAGTCCGACATGTGTGGATTTATTGTCGATTTGAATGGTCCAAAATAGTGGGTCGTTACAATTTTAGTTTTGAAACATTTAACTATAATTTCCATCAAATTAAATTATCACAATTTCAAAATCATATCCTTGGAAATTCCAAAAACAAATAGATTTAATAATCTTACTTGATTTTATTCCATTAAATTAGATTAAATTTACAATTTAATCTTATTTCCTCCTTCATATTTTTTTTATTAAAGTTGTTATAAAATCTATATTTATTATATTAAATTATATTTTTAAATAAAACTTTAAAGTTATGTTATATATTTTATTAAATTAAATCTTATTTTATTAAATTTAATTTTTGTTTATTAAAGTTATTATATAAAAATCTATATTTATTATATTAAATTAAAACAAAATAAACTCTACTAAATTAAATCTAAATTAATTATATTAAGTAAAATTCAAATTAATTATATTAAATTAAATTTTAAAATATATGTTTTAAAACTATATTAAATATGTTATTAATTTAAATTATTTAAATTATATATTTAAAACTAAATAAAGTTATAAGTTAAAATCTAAATTTTACATTTAAAACAATATATTAGCTTATAATTTAAAACTTCAAACATATAAAATAATTTATTTCCCAAATATAAGTTTTAATAAATCATTAAGTTAAATTAAAAAATCAAATTTATTAAATCAAACATACTTTATAATTTAGAAAATAATTTAAAAACCGACCAACGGTGTCCGTATATAATTTTCTACCCTATGGTCAAGTGATACGGATATATATCATTTTAACCCACAATAATTTAAATTTCCGGATATATATCATTTCAACCCGTATCACGAATCATAATTTTCCAAATCCATAAAATCGCTCGGGTTTATTATTTCAACCCATAACAACTTTTCCCTAATCTATAAGATCGTTCAGGTATGTATCATTTCAACCCATAGTGATTTTCCTAACAATAACTAAGGGAACTTGCAGAGTGATAACAACATATAAAATAAACATAACATCCAATCATCCAAAATGTCAACAATTAAGCATCCATCACAATCATCATTCAAATCAACCAATAAATCACAATAATTAACCGGTTATCATTATCAGGTATTTAACTAACAATTTAAATTCAATATTAATTTAAATGGCAATTTAATTCAATATAAATTCAAATTAAATTTAAATGACAATTTAAAATACCAAACAACAATCAATAAATTTCTAATCACATAATAAATTTAAGCTAACTAAAATAAGATGGTTTAGTATTTGTGAGTGGGTTAAAACACTCACCTTTGATTTATCGTCGATTAAAAATCTAATTAAGGCCCAAAAATCGAACATTCTCAGAATGTAGCCAAACAAGTTCCATGATGTCCAGAATTTCAATATGATCGCAACGGAGTAAACCGCACCCAAATATTTATTGTTTAAAGTGCTTTATACATTATATATAGTATATATATAGTGAAATTTGGATGGGATATTTGTTGTTTATAGGTGATGGTGAGTAAGAATTTCAAAATGAATTTCAACAGTTGCATATTAGTTTATATATAAGGGTATATATATCGTTTGGGTTAGAAGATAAGTATGTATATATGGTTTTGAAATTCCATGTTTGAATTGTTTTAGAAGCAAATATATAGATATAGTATAATGTAGCTGTTTATAGTATATATAATAATTTAAGTTATATACGTAAATATATATTTTTGTTTTATATATATTATAAGTGGTTCCTAATTCAAGTTGCATATCTTTGGAATCGAGGTCGTATATATTTACAGTTTCTTTTTGCTTTACAAAGGTCTTGATTTTTAGTATTATATGTAGGTTATATATTGTATTTTAATACGGTAGATCACATATATATTTTTTAAGTTTTAGCCTGTTGTAAATATATGTTTTATTTTAAAATATGTTTAAATTGATTTTAGAAAAATTTATATATTTATATATCCTGTTTCATTGATCTCGTGCCATTTTGACTGACAATCTCAATATCAAATCTATCACAGCAAAATCCTAGTGTGTCGTTGTTCCACTCGCTTGATATGTACGCTTATCTTTGTCTACTCACATCCATTCTCGTGCATCCCTCCAGCCTCGGAAGGTGAGCAATCACTCTGATTAATGTTCTTATATTTATTAAATTTGATTTCAATTGAAACGTCAATTGAAATATGCTGCTGTTAGTTATTTACATTGTTATATATATGCCATTATCTGTATCTGTTCACCTGTGATATCTGACACCATTATCTGTTATTTATATTGATGATATATGCATGTTACTGTTGTTATTTTATTATCATATATGTTATCACTCTGCAAGTTCCCTGTTAGTATAGAATCACTATGGGTTGAAATGATACATACCCGAACGGACTTTATAATAGGAGAAAATCGTTATGGGTTGAAATGATAAACCCAAGCGATTTTCGATTGAATTGAATTTGGGATTACGGGTTGAAATGATATATATATACCCGTATATATTTAAATTACGAATTAAAATGATAAATATCTGTATCACTTGACCATAGGGTAGAACATTTTATACAGACACTATTGGTTTATATATATAAATATTTTGAAAATGATTTCTATGGTTTTGGAAAGAAATATATGGTTTTAATAAATATTGATTTTAAAGATTTATTAAAGTTGATTTAATAAAGTTGATTTGAATCAATATAAATATGTTTAAGTATATATGTAAAATTTATATTTCCAAATATAGAGTTTAGATTATTTCAGGTTGAAAGATAAATTTGAATTTGATTTGGAATTTTTAATTATTTAAGAATTATACTTAAATAAGTTTGATTTGAAATCTATTAAATTTGAAATTTTAAAGATATATTTTATAACTTGAATTTGATTAAAAGTGACTTAAAGGAATATTTCAAATTTATATAAAATTTAAATGGGATATTTTGTTTATTTAAATTTGTAAATTGAAGTTGTATTCAAATGATATTAAAATAATTAAGTAAATATTTCAAAACTAAATAATAGAAAAGTGAATTGATATATATATATATATATAATTATCGAATTTAGTTTTGAAATGTGGAATATTTGAAGCTTTGAAATATATTGAAATTGAAATGGTTTATTTGTGGTTCAAATCGGTATTTGAAATCGATATAACTTGGAAATGTTTAATTGAATTGGAATTGAAATTGATGATTGAGATTGAATTAAGTTGAATTTGAAAGTTGAGTTAATTTGAATCGATTTGTGAATTTGTGGAAGCTATTTTATTTTATAAAGTATTTTTAAACTATATCTACAACTATTTATATTTTACTTTATAAATTATTTTAATATAAACTATTTTATATATATCATTTTCAATATATATTATTTTATTATAAACTATTTTAACTTATAACTATTTTATATAAACTATTTTTATTTTATAAACTATTTTATTATATACACTAATTTTAATATCTAAACTGTTTAAGAGGAAAGTGTTATGAATTCCAAAATGTTATGATTTCAAACTATAGTTTCAAAGTGTTATGAATTTCAAGGTTTTGATTTCCAAAGTGTTTTGATTTAAAAGACTTATGATTTCGAATGCGATATAACTTTGGAAGGTGATATGATTTTGGAAATGGATTTATTTGAAGTGTAATTGATATCGTAAGGATATGGTTTTGAAATGGCAAATGATATTTGGATTTTGAAATATAAACTATTTTGAAAGTTTATTAAATGACCAATCGGTGTAATAATTACGTAGTTATTGAAGAGTCCGGGATCGGTTAGGGACATACTCTCTGTCCAAACCGAAAACCACTTTAATAACTATTATACGCGGAGTGTGATCCAGAATAAAGTGGTTGGAATGATGACGTTGTTGGATTTGAAGAAAGAGAACGATAATGGATAGCCTTGACACTTGTGTCAAATTGGAAATGACTTAAACAGGAGCCGTGCCGGGCCAGTGAGGTTAGCTACCTCGAGCGAACACACTTCTTCATAAACTACTCATTACTTGTTATTGATTGGTGCGCACCCTTGATTTGGGAGTGTTGTTTTGCGGTGTTGCGATCATTGCGGCGATGCGTTCTCACCAGTCTGGATCAGGCAAACGGTAGTTTCACTACCTTGGGTATTGCCTCATGTGCCTTATCATACTCGTATCCCTATACGCGACCACTACGATTTGTTTTGTGTTATACCTATGGAGTACTCCCTGATAGCCCACTAGTTTACGGTGGAGTTTACAGTGCTGTATAGACTATGATGCTTATATAAAATGTGTTAAGGGGGATAATGGTAACGCCTTAACGCTATTTTGATACTTTATATTACCGATAGGCATTATCTACTTAGCGTACACTACTACATAGTAGATAGTTTAATGGATCCTTTGAGGATGGTTATCCCAAATATCCTTTGAGTTACTTGTATTTCAGTCGTTATTTCACTTGAGTTGGATTTATTGATATAAGAATGTTAATCCTGACTCGAGTGTTTTGTGTTTTCTTTACGCTCGGGTCAGACTGAGTGTACCAGTATTCGAGACTCACCTTTGGAGTTGGAGCTTCGCTTGGAGATCCAGCTATCTATCCAGCTTTCAGATATTCAGTTGATTCCAGTGATGTATTCTGATCTTGTATTTGACTATTGTATTCGAGACTTCTGTTGTATCTTGTTTAACTCTGTTATATATATATAGTAGCTTCATGAACTACTATTCTTCTGTTTCTGCTGCATTGTTGTTATATTACTTTGTGTCTGTGATATGTGATTATATCTATTTACTGTATATGCTGAGTTTTGCCAATTTAAATTAACAATCTATTGTTTTGAATTATTCAAGTCCGACATGTGTGGATTTATTGTCGATTTGAATGGTCCAAAATAGTGGGTCGTTACAATTTTAGTTTTGAAACATTTAACTACAATTTCCATCAAATTAAATTATCACAATTTCAAAATCATATCCTTGGAAATTCCAAAAACAAATAGATTTAATAATCTTACTTGATTTTATTCCATTAAATTAGATTAAATTTACAATTTAATCTTATTTCCTCCTTCCTATTTTTTTTATTAAAGTTGTTATAAAATCTATATTTATTATATTAAATTATATTTTTAAATAAAACTTTAAAGTTATGTTATATATTTTATTAAATTAAATCTTATTTTATTAAATTTAATTTTTGTTTATTAAAGTTATTATATAAAAATCTATATTTATTATATTAAATTAAAACAAAATAAACTCTACTAAATTAAATCTAAATTAATTATATTAAGTAAAATTCAAATTAATTATATTAAATTAAATTTTAAAATATATGTTTTAAAACTGTATTAAATATGTTATTAATTTAAATTATTTAAATTATATATTTAAAACTAAATAAAGTTATAAGTTAAAATCTAAATTTTACATTTAAAACAATATATTAGCTTATAATTTAAAACTTCAAACATATAAAATAATTTATTTCCCAAATATAAGTTTTAATAAATCATTAAGTTAAATTAAAAAATCAAATTTATTAAATCAAACATACTTTATAATTTAGAAAATAATTTAAAAACCGACCAACGGTGTCCGTATATAATTTTCTACCCTATGGTCAAGTAATACAGATATATATCATTTTAACCCGCAATAATTTAAATTTCCGGATATATATCATTTCAACCCGTATCACGAATCATAATTTTCCAAATCCATAAAATCGCTCGGGTTTATTATTTCAACCCATAACAACTTTTCCCTAATCTATAAGATCGTTCAGGTATGTATCATTTCAACCCATAGTGATTTTCCTAACAATAACTAAGGGAACTTGCAGAGTGATAACAACATATAAAATAAACATAACATCCAATCATCCAAAATGTCAACAATTAAGCATCCATCACAATCATCATTCAAATCAACCAATAAATCACAATAATTAACCGGTTATCATTATCAGGTATTTAACTAACAATTTAAATTCAATATTAATTTAAATGGCAATTTAATTCAATATAAATTCAAATTAAATTTAAATGACAATTTAAAATACCAAACAACAATCAATAAATTTCTAATCACATAATAAATTTAAGCTAACTAAAATAAGATGGTTTAGTATTTGTGAGTGGGTTAAAACACTCACCTTTGATTTATCGTCGATTAAAAATCTAATTAAGGCCCAAAAATCGAACATTCTCAGAATGTAGCCAAACAAGTTCCATGATGTCCAGAATTTCAATATGATCGCAACGGAGTAAACCGCACCCAAATCCGAGTTCGAATGAGAAAGTTATCGATGTTAGAACGTTTGAAAAATTAAATTAAATTGAAAATAATATAGAGGGAAATTAAGTAAATATACTCACCTCAGAACCCTAATTACGAACGCTTCGAACCCATCTTGACCATCAACCGCCGCCTACCAACGTTGCTGCATGCCACATAGGGCCTCCGTGCCCACATCCAACCACACAGCCACCTTCACTAATCCAGGCCGCACCTACGGCCGCCACCACGACAACTCCGGCACCTCCAATCCCATCACACCGCTGCTGCAAACAATCGCCGATCATGGCAATTCTGGCAACCTGCGACCCAAACAAACCACGTTGATCAACTAAGTAACCCATCCTCTACCCAATTGTCACCTCCAATCGTTGTATTGACGAAGATCCATTGTTAAAAAGCAAACCTTAGTTTCAACGGTCGAGACTTCTTCGACGATTTCTAGCCAAACGATGCATCAAATCGAAAAATGAATTGCAGTAGTAGATTGCGCTCATTGAGGGCTTTCCAACGAAATATAATATGATAGGGTTTGGGGGGTTTGAGTTTGAAATTGATTTTGAAATTGAAATTAGGGTTTTGGAATTGGGAAGTATGTTTTGATGTTCTGTCGTTTGAGAAGGAGGAACATATGAGAAGTAGAGGTACGTAAAGAAATAATGAAATAAGAAACAGCTAGGGTTTATAACAACCTATATATAGGCAGAGATGAATGAGAACGAATGGAAAGATCGAATTGGGTCGTAACGATAACGACGACCCGAAAAGCCCGTTTCGTTCCCGAAACGAAAATAGGTCATCCAATATATCGAAGTATAGGTTTTCGATATTTTTAAACTCAATGGAAGTAGTTTCAAACCATAATTCTATTGTATATAGAAGTTAGCTTTTAAAATCAGATTATATTCATTTAAATTCCATTAATCGATTTCTACGCGTTTCGAGCTCGCACGATCAAATGACAAGTTCGATCACTACAAAACTTGAAATCCTACAATAATTCACTACTATGGATCCAATGAATCTGGTTTCGTCGAAATCCGAGACAGTAGCCAAAATGGCAAATTTTCACGTTAATTAAATAAATTATTATTAAATTGATTTAATCACCTTTAAATTCAAATTTAAAAGTTAACAATTTTATCATTCTTGATTAAATAGAAATTTAAAAAATTTTGAACATAAATTTTCCATGTTAATTTAAATATTTAAATACTTACCAAATATTGATTCCATTATATATTAACCAATTTCAATTAATTACATATAATTTCTCCCTTTTTTAATACAATATTGAATTTTTCCTTATTTACACTTATAACCAATTTAACTTTACAATTATTTCAATTAACTGAAATTACATTAAAATAATTGTCAATAACATTCAAACAACATTATTAAATCATATTCTAATTTTTTTCTCAAAAATATATCATATATTTTTATTTCTTCCAATATTAAATTCTAAAATCTTATTAAATTTAAAAGTTTTAATTATCAAAAATTACGGGTTGTTACACTCTCCCCCACTCAGAACTTTTCATCCTCGAAAAGGAACAAGAGGAGATTAAGAAACTAATATAATTTTTTCAAAATAATCAATTTATAAACACTTTAAACTTACATAATTAAGTATTTTAAATATATCAATTTATAAACAATTAAATCTTTTAGATCCAAGTTTAATAAAAGTTTGAAAATATTTTCACTTTCACAAAAAAATTCGAAGTCCTAAATTTACGAAAAATTTCGGCAGAGTCTCCTTTGCGCGGTTAGGTTCGGAAAAATAATAATATCAATAATTCCACAATATATCATATTTCAATAATAAAACATCCCAAACCATCAGAAAAACAATAAAATATCGTTTCAAAATCGTAATCCGAAAACGTACATATTTGTCGGGCAAACAAACTTTATTTATGAAGCCAAAAGCAGTAGGTATTGCTTCCATAAACCTGTATTTCACTTATATAATCCAAAGAGTTGATGATTATGTAAAAAGAGTAATATATTAGTTGTTTCAATTAATAGCACAACAACACAACAATATAAAATAATCATATGCAAACAAAATACATGCAATCAAAGAAATCAATCATACATCCATAGCAACCAAAAACTAATGGTTTGTTCAGTTTGAGAAACTTCTCACATACAAGGGTGATAAATAACCTACCAAGTGTATCTTACGCTCAACAGCCTTAGATAATTACTTAATAGATTATTCATACAACCTTAAACAATTTGAAGTATCATTCCCAAACATCCATAAGCCAAACAACAATGAATTTTAAATATTATTTAAGTTTATTCTATTAGTTCCTTTTCACATTATTAACCTCGGATTTATTTTAAATTCTCATTTATTCAAACAATATCATCTTTGATTAGTTTACATTCATTTACTTACATAAATTATTTCACATTAAATATCTGAAGTCATCAATAAATTAGTTCTTGAAATATTATATAAGTTTCCTTGTAATTTAATCCACATTCACTTACTTATATAACTTGATTTTCATTTAATATGAATATTCATGAATAAAACATTTCATACTTAAGTGTTTCTACCTTTTAATTCACATTTATCTTTTCTTTTATAGTTTTAATTAATAATAAACTTATTTATGAATCATTTCAGTCATTTCTTAAGTTTATAAACATTTTCTTAGATAATATTCACTTTTTAATATTCAATCTAATTATTAGCATTTCAAAACATTAACTTATGTATATAACATTCTTTGTACATCTTTGTTTTCATTTATAACATATGTTCATTTCGAAGCATTTTGTTATTAAGATTTTACTTATATAATATTCTATTACATATCCATATTTAACATTTCAACTTTTTAAATATTTCAGGTAAGTTTTATATATGTTTTTAGAATGTAATTGAACATTATACAAATTTATCTTATTCAGTTTAGTTAACAAAAATGTTCAACAATTCACATCTTCTTAATTATTATTTTATTATCTTTAATTTACAAGTGGCAAATTTCCAATTCTTTACAGTTTCATTAATCACTTACCTTCTAATTTCTTATATTTTCATTTTTAGAAGTTTCCAACTATTAAAATTTAACTTTATTTCTACGACTGAAAATCACTAATTTAACATAAACTTAAGAACTAAATACCGGGTTCATTTTCCATCATTTTGAAATAATCTATATATTCATATCCTTTATAGATCAAATCATATTTAGGAATTTAAGATTAAGATTTGTTTACCAAAAAAATATGTATTAAAACTACTACAACGGTCTTCCCACTTTGAAACTCGAAAATGAATGTCGATGATGCGGCCGTCATCATCGAAATTATATTCTAGCGATAGAATAGGGGAGTACGGAACTTATTTCCTTTTAAAATTCCTTTTAAAACATTTCTTTCAAATCACATTGAAATATTTATATCCAAAAATACTTCCAAATAATACTAATATTATATTCCAAAATCCTTGAAAACAAATTTCAAAACCCCGGAATTTAAGTTCTCAAATTTCCAATTATATTCATTTTATTTATAATCATGTTTTGCAACCAATATTTAAAAAATTTCACTTCCTAATAAACAAACATATCACATACAACTATATCCATTTATAAAAATTATTCTTTTATATACAAAATATAATACTAGGTAAAATTATTTCATTTACTTATATTTCAAAAACAATATTATGTCGGTCTGCCCTATTAAGTGTTTAGAAATTCCTATCGATGTCATAGCATCCTATGTACCGACAAGAATTTATAAATACTAAACGGAACAAATTAACACAATATAAAAACATTTTTATAACACTAACAAATACGCTCTCTCATATATATACGCTCAAACAACTAATTCTAGGGTATTACTACACTATCTCTAATGAGTCAAACCCCACAAAGCTAAGGTAATTGCTAAGCCAAAGCTCCGATACCAACTATAACGGCCAACCTTTTTTGACGGTTTAAATCGACAATAAACCACACATGTCAAACTCAAACCATTCAAAAGGGAGGATTGTAAATGGGCTAAATAAGAAAATAAGAGAAAAGAAAGAAAAACAAAACATAGATTCACACAGCGAAATGACAAAATATAATAATCAAATAAACAGTTCATGAAGCTGTTTTACAAATACATTTGATTACACTTTACAATACAAATCAGAGTTATACGTACAATAGGAATAAATAAATAATGCAATGGAACAACATGATGTAGTGGAATAAATATAATAAATAGTAATAATATACTAAATCTTCGTCTTCGTCCTCCAGAAAAACTGTCTTCAATGTGCTGAAATACTCAGGCTGACCCGAGCGTAATGAAAAGACAAAACACTCGAGTCAGAACTAAAAGATCTGATATAAGTTAAACCAAAATAAATTAATATGAGTGTAACGGCTTCAGAGATGTTTATGAGATTTTACATCTCATATCCAGTGTCTACTGTGCATGTAATAACTTAAGAGATGTTCGGGATTCCATCTCCTAAGGATCCGTTAAACTATCTACATATATAATACAATACGCTATTATAATATATCTACAGTAAAGTAAAGTATTAAAATAGCATTAAGGCGTTACCCATATCCCCCTAAACATATTTTTATATAAATACCATAGTCTATACAGATACTGTAAGCTCCACCAAACCGGTGGGATACTCATGGCGCACTCCATAGGTACGATACAAACCAAAGTCGTAATGGGCTCGATTAGGATAGATATGACAAGGCACGCGAGGCAATGCCTAGGGTAGGATACTACCGTTTTGCGGATTCGGACTGGTGGTAACGCATAGCAGCTACTACCGCCCACCTCGAGACACACTCCCATAATCAAATCAAGGGGTGGCTAGCAATCAAATCACAAAGTAATAGATATGGTTTCGAAGAAGCATGAGCGATAGGGGGAGCGACCCCACTTGGCCCGGCGTGGCTCCTGTTTTAGTCATTTTAATTATGACCTGAAGGTCAAGGCTATCCATCATCGTTCTCTTACTTCATTCCAGTAGCGTTCGCCAAACCATCCTACTTCGTTCTGGATACTCCACCATGTGCACAGCTGTTAAAGTGGTTTTCGGTATTGGCAGAGAGTATGACAATATCCGATCCATGTCTCTTTAACAACCAAATGCTTATTTCACACCATGGTCATTTTATAAAACATTTCAATAAAATCCCAAGTTACAAATTTAATCAATACTAAAATATCTAACTTCAATTATATTTTGTTTTGAAACATTTAACTACAATTTCCATCAAATTAAATTATCTCAATTTCAAAATCATATCCTTGGAAATTCCGAAAACAAATAGATTTAATAATCTTATTTTATTTTATTCCATTAAATTAGATTAAATTTACAATTTAATCTTATTTCCTTCTTCCTATTTTTTATTAAAGTTGTTGTAAAATCTATATTTATTATATTAAATTAATTTTTTAAATAAAACTTTAAAGCTATGTTATATATTTTATTATATTAAATCTTATTTTATTAAATTAAATTTTTGTTTATTAAAGTTATTATATAAAAAGCTGTATTTATTATATTACATTAAAACAAAATAAACTCTATTACATTAAATCTAAATTAATTATATTAAGTTAAATCTAAATTAATTATATTAAATTAAATTTTAAAATATATGTTTTAAAACTATATTAAATATCTTATTAAATTAAATTTAAATTATTTAAATTTAAATTATTTAAATTATATATTTAAAACTAAATAAAGTAATATGTTAAAATCTAAATTTTACATTTAAAACAATATATTAGCTTATAATTTAAAACTTTAAAACATATAAAATAATTTATTTTCCAAATATAAGCTTTAATAAATCATTAAGTTTGTTAACCCTCTTTTAGTTCATAACCTAATGAGTTAAAAGCGCCACCGACTCAAGACGAAGACCGACCTAACAAATCTGATTTAAAGCAACATTCGACCTAAGCTACAGGACCGACTTAACAGTAGCCGACTCAAGGAAGACGCCGACTTAAGACATGTGTTGACTCAACAGGTCACGACTTAAGATGGTTTGTGACTCAAGAGTGAGACCGAGTTAAGAAAGATTCCGAGTTAAGAAAGATTCCGAGTTAAGAAGGATTCCGAGTTAAGTAATGCTCCGACATAACAGTGTGCGAGTTAAGAAGTAGTTTGACTTAACCGGTTAGCAAGTTACGAAGGCTTCCGACTTAGCAGTTCGCGAGATAAGGAGGGGCTCCGACCTAAAGGGGTCCTCGACTTAAAGACCTACGACCTATCTCTTAAGTCGTCGCCGACCTACGACTTATACTGAGTCGTATGTAATCTCAGAACATCTTACATCTTTACCTCGTCACCGACTTACCTTAGATCTTCGACGACTTAGGACTTGAGCATAAAAACCAGAAAAGGAGACGAACTACTATGGAAGTATTGATGAGCCGGCTGCGACCTACCATAAGTCGGCCGCGACTTATACTAAGTCGGCGACGACTTAGGACTTAGGGAAAATTCCAGAGTCCAAATCAGCTCCTATAAATACCCCACCACTTCCAACATGAAGAGGACTTTTGGCAATTCATTTCTCCAAGCGCCGTTACGCTGTCGAAACCTCCTCTCATTCAGCAATCTAAGATCCTCAAGCATTCGAGACACTACAACAATCTTCGAGAAGAGCTCCTAACATCCTACATGGATTCGTCGAGTTTCATCATCAAAGATTGAGCTAGTAGTCAAGAGTGCTTTCATAATCAAGTTGTATTGTATTTTGAAGGATATTGTATCGAATTGTAACCGAATCAGCAATAAGAGACTATAAAGTGGACGTAGGCTCAATTACGGGCCGAACCACTATAAATCTGTTGTTCATTTACTGCATTTCTGCTATTTTCCTGCTTAATTTCTGTTCCCGTCACACGGGTGGTGCTTTCACGATCTTATTACACACACCGGGTGTTATCGTTCATATTTTAACGTTAACATTTTGGTGCTTTCACTGAGAACCCAACTCAGGCTACCACTCACCATTGCTTCTCAGAAGTTTGCTGAAAGAATTTCCCACAAAATCAGAAGTTTATCAGACATAATGGCTCCTGGAAGGAAACGAAAGTCTGTCAGAACTGATGACGACCATGATAATACTGCCACTTCTCTCTCTCCAAATCAGGCAGCTCCAAGCGTCGGTGTTACGCGACAGGAGTTAGATGCTGCTGTATCCGGACTATACCAGCAGATTGAAACTCAGAATAACCTGATGATGGAAAGGCTGAATGCTCTATTTGGTACGAGTCAAAGACCAGTAAATAATGAGGGAAAATTTGCTAATGCTGCTCCCAATTCCGAGGGAAGAAATATTCCTCACAGGGGATCAGGTGCTGCCGAAGGGGCACCCCTCCAGGCCGAAGGATCCAGGCCATCACCAGTTCTTCATGAGCATTTACCTGGACAAACCCCCGAAAAAATGGCTGAGGTCTATTCTGCGAAATCTCTGAACAATGAGGAATATCTTTCTGGCATGATCAAGCAAATAATGAAAGAGAGCATGCAAAGAGATGAAGACGAAAACGAATGGGGATTCGCACCAAGTAGAACTCCGTTTACCGAGAAGATTCTGAAGGCTGAATTTCCTAGAAAATTTGTTCCTCCCACCATTCCTGCTTATCGGGGAACAAGTGATCCAAATCAGTTTTTGTATAAATACGATTGGCATATGACCGGCGCAAGAGCAACCGACGAAATAAAGTGCCGATATTTCCCAGTTTATTTAGAAGGAGTGGCACTTCTCTGGTTCACCAAGCTTCCTGTCCGATCTGTATCTCAGTTTTCTGATCTGACCCGAAAATTCAAATTGCAATTCAGGCTATACGCTTCAAAGGCAAAAGATATAATGTCACTGTCCAGCCTTGAACAGAATCCGGGAGAGCCTATTAAGTCATTCTTGAACCGCTTCAACTTAGCTCTGGCAGAAGTCGATAATGCAGAGCCACGAATGATCTTGACCTATTTGATGCGTGCTATTGACAAATCGAGCGAATTTGGAAAATGGCTGAAAATGAAGGAACCAAATTCGCTCGAGAAATTCTACAAAAAGGCTGACGAATTTATACGCTTAGAGAATCTTTCCGCACCAGCTAAAGTTGTGACAACGGTGGCGGAAAATAATGCTACTACTCAAAGCAAGAAAGAACCGGCAGATCAGAAAAGGGAAAGTAATGGTGGGAAAAGGCAGAAAGACTTCAAAAAGTCCCGCTTCCTTAAACCATCAGACTTTACTCCTCTGACCGATACCCCAGAAAATATCTTCATCGCCACTAAGGATGCTGTTGAATTTCCAAAACCACCGGCCGTGAAAGTTGGGAAGAATGCTGTTCAAAGCGGAAGATTTTGCAAGTTTCACAACCAACCAGGGCATGATACCAATGAGTGCCGCCATTTGAAAAGTCTGATTGAAGAGTTGCTAAGAGAGAATAAGTTGCAGCAATACGTCAAGAGGAATAGAAAGGACCCATCTTCATCCAGCCAAGGGCAGTTACCTCCAACTAATTCATCTGATTCAGGAGAGATGCCTGCTGGAAAGGAAAGACCTGTTATTAATGTGATCACAGGGGGACCTCACCCGGCTGGCAGGAGTTGGGGTGAAATGGAAAGGTATGCAAAAGCTTTGAAGTATGCACCAACCGAAGAAAGTGTCTTAATCCTGGAAGATGCTTCACCTCTAAAGCAGCAAAAGACTTTCCATGATGATATTATGTTCAGAGCCAGGGATTCTGTTAATGTGGAAGCTCCTACTGAGGACCCTTTGGTTGTCTCTGTCGGTATTGGGCCGGCTATTGTCAGAAGAGTGTTAGTTGATAGTGGTGCCTCATGCAACATCCTCTTTAAAAGTACATTTGACCAAATGAAAATTCCGATGACTGATGTACATGCTTCTTCACACAAGATTGCCGGATTTACAGGAGAGCTGAAACAGCCGATTGGAACAGTGGACTTGTTTGTTGAAATGGGCGAAGGACACAAGAAATTGGTTCGGAAGCAAACTTTTGTAATTGTTGATGGATTCTCCGCCTATAACGCTTTCTTGGGCCGGCCTACTCTTGCTGCTTTCAGGGCCGTCCTCGCTCCTTGGTGCTTAACAATGAAATTTCCTACTGATAATGGGATTGCTGTTATTAAAGGAGATCAAAACGCAGGACGAGAATGTTATCTTGTAGAACTCCGAGAGGCCAGGAGAAAAGAAATGGGGAAAGATGCGGCAGCTCCGCTCCGCATCAAGGAACCGACCCTGTAGCAACTACGGAGCGGCCCCTGTACTGGCGAACACAGCAATGCAAGAAAAGAAATGGATCCCAGGAAAGCCAGTACAGGGGAGAATAGAGTGGTACCCGTGGAGGTAACGGTACCAGTATCTGTAGACCCGAAAGACCCAAATAAAGTACTCAATGTGGGTTCACAGCTAAGTATAACAGTTCAAAACACACTGATATCATTCTTAAAAGCCAATCTAGATGTGTTCGCTTGGTGTCATGCTGATATGTGCGGAATCTCTCCAACAATTGCTGTTCACACCCTGAATGTCGATCCGAAATTCACACCAGTAAAACAGAAAAGAAGAACTCAAGGTCCAGAAAGGTCAGCAGCTTTAAAGGAAGAGGTAGATCGTCTCTTAGAGAATAATTTCATCAAAGAATCCACTTATCCAAATTGGGTTTCAAATCCAGTACTGGTTAAGAAGGCAAATGGAAAGTGGAGAGTATGCATTGATTTCTCAGATCTGAACAAAGCTTGCCCCAAAGACTGCTTCCCGTTGCCTAGAATCGATCAACTAGTAGATGGGACGGCTGGACATGAGTTGTTATCTTTTATGGATGCCTATTCAGGATACAATCAGATTATGATGAATGAACCAGATCAGGAGGACACAAGCTTTATTACAGATGTGGGACTCTACTGTTACAAAGTCATGCCATTCGGGTTAAAGAATGCTGGGGCAACATACCAAAGACTTGTCAACGCTATGTTCAAGCCTCAGATTGGCAAAACGATGGAAGTCTATGTTGATGATATGTTAGTAAAGTCAAAGAAAGCAGTAGACCACATGGATCACCTGGCAGAAATGTTCTCAATTCTTCGGAAGTACGGAATGAAGCTTAATCCATTGAAATGTTCATTCGGAGTAGAGTCTGGAAAATTCCTGGGTTTCATCGTAAGCGCTAGGGGCATCGAGGCCAATCCTGCTCAAATCACAGCTCTAAGAGAAGTTAAAGCCCCTAGAACAAAGAAAGAACTACAAAGTCTCAATGGAAAGGTTGCCGCTTTTAGTCGCTTCATTTCCAAGGCCACAGACAAATGCATTCCCTTCTTTGATGCTCTAAAGAAAGGAAAGAAAAATTTCGAATGGACTCCTGAATGTCAGAATGCTTTCGATCAACTGATTCATCATATGAGAACTCCTCCGGTCCTCTCCAAGCCTAGTGATGGTGAAGACCTCTTCATCTATTTGGCAATTTCATCCCATGCTTTAAGTGCAGCACTCGTACGAGAAGATATGAAAATACAACGTCCGGTTTACTACATCAGCAAACGGTTCGCTGGGGCTGAGATGAATTATTCAAAGATAGAAAAACTTGCTTATTGTCTGCTAATCGCTTCCAGAAAGTTGAGGCCCTATTTTCAATCTCATCCTATCAAGGTCCTGACTGATCAGCCTTTGAAGCAAGTCCTGTATCGTCCTGAAACTTCGGGTCGTCTCTTGAAGTGGAACATAGAACTCAGCCAATATGACATCACTTACCATCGCCGAAGAGCAATTAACAGACAAGCTTTAGCAGATTTCATTGCAGAATCCACTGACAAAGGTGACAGTAAGGAAGAAACCACTGACTACATTCCGATACAGTGGAAGTTGTATGTTGATGGCTCGAGAAATGATTATTGTTCTGGGGCAGGAGTTGTGCTCGAAACTCCCGAAGGACGATCACTATGTTATGCATTGAGACTGGAATTTCCTTCGACGAACAATGAAGCAGAATATGAAGCCCTTATTGCCGGATTGAAAATCGCCAAGGAATTAAATATCAAAGTGATACAGATTTTCAGCGATTCTCAGCTTATTGTTTGCCAGGTGAAGAAAGAATTTCAAGCCAAAGGAGGAAATTTGCCTGCATATTTGACAAAAACTTCCGAACTCCTCAATGATTTAGATCACTACTCAATAAGCCACATACCCCGAGAGGAAAATATGAAGGCGGATTCTTTAGCAAAGTACTCAAGTTCCGGAGAAGCTCAATTACTAGGATTAGTTCCTGTAGAAGTTCTGTCAGCTCCAAGCATTGATGAAATGGATGTTGATTGGATTATGACTACGTCTCAAGAGCATGAATCATGGATGACTCCAATCAAAGAATACTTACTCAGTGGTTCCCTGCCAGAAAGTTCTAAGGAACGTCGAAAATTATTAAGAAAAGCATCGAGGTATATAATTCAAGATGGCCGATTATACATGCGGGGATTTTCAACCCCACTACTCCGATGTGTAACTAAGGAAGAAGCCAAGACAATCTTAATAGAGGTGCACGGAGGAGAATGTGGAGACCATTCAGGTGGTCAAACACTTGCAAAGAAAATTCTCCGACATGGATACTTCTGGCCGGATATCAATCAAGATGCTGCAACTTTTTCCAGGAAATGTGACAAATGCCAACGATTTGCAAAAATCCCAAGAGCACCCTCCACTGAACTCACACAAATGGTCAGTCCATGGCCATTTGCCATTTGGGGGATAGACCTAATTGGACCATTACCGATCGCCAAATCAGGGATTAAATATGCTATTGTTGCCGTTGATTATTTCACCAAGTGGGCTGAAGCTGAACCTTTGGCCACCATCACTTCTAAAAAGATGATAAATTTTGTAACGAAGAATATCATTTGCAGATATGGTGTGCCACAGAAGATAATCACCGACAATGGCACTCAATTTGAAAGTGAAGAATTCCAGGATTTTTGCAAACGGTTCAGAATTCGAAAAAGCTTCTCAGCAGTGGCTCATCCGCAGGCAAATGGGCAAGTGGAAGCAGTTAACAAGATCATCAAGTCAACTATAAAAAAGCAACTTGAAAAAGCAAAAAGTGGTTGGGTTGATAAGCTTCCATTAGCACTATGGGCGTACAGAACTACTCACAAAACTGCGACCGGGCACACTCCATTTTCACTGGCATACGGATCTGAGGCAATGATTCCAGTAGAAGTAGAGGTTCCTTCACATAGAAGAGTTCATTTCAATGAAACCGAAAATGAAAAACTGCAACTTGAAGCGCTTGATTTTCTTGATGAGAAAAGAGAGGAAGCTAGGCTCAGAGTTTCAGCTCATCAGCAGAGAATAGCCAGGCATTTCAATTCCAAAGTTCGCCAACGCAGCTTTGAAATCGGAGACTTGGTTTTGAAAAGGATCATGACAGCAACTGGTGTGTTTGGGCCAAACTGGGAAGGACCATATGTCATAGGCACTAAACTTCTTGATGGCACTTTCAAACTCATAACTGTTGAAGGAGATCCAATTCCAAGGGCCTGGAACAGCAACCATTTGCGCCCTTATTTTACTTGAAAAGAGCTCTGCTCAAAATTGTAAAATGATGATGAATGTATCAGTTGTATTGTGAAACATTGTAAATCAGTATAAATGAATGAAAGCTATAAAGTGGACGTAGGCCCGATTCTTGGCCGAACCACTATAAATCTTGTGTTCTTTACTATTTCATAATGCCTGTTTTATTTTGATATGTAAATACTTTAAATGTATCGCTAAAATATCGATTCAAAATTGCAGGACATTATAACAAGGCTTGCTCATCACAAAGCTAAGCGACCTCCATAAATCAGCTATTACACGAAAACCAAGCCACAAAAATTTTTTCCAAACTCAAATCCCAAGCAAGGAAAACTTCACATAAAAAGTTGGCGACTCCATTGTGACAAACCTTCGTTCACTAGTCGAGATTGTCGCTATGAATAGACATCCACCTAGATAACTTGCGTTTGTCTTGTGGAGTCATTCAACAGTGAAGTCCACTCCTTCGGATGAAGCAATTTACTTGTAAGAGGAAAAGAAGAAGATGTGCTTGGGAACGATAGTAAGAGATCGCCAGTAGGCAAATGATGAGAAAAAGTTGCCAAGCAAACAAAGGAGCAGACAAAGGGAGGTATGCATCTCAACAGGAAGGTCAGAAGATCCACTAAAGGGACGCCTTCCCAAGCGGAAGTAATAGGACCCTCGTTAACTGGTCGTGATGCATCCGATCAGATAGCTTACGTCCATCCCGTGGACCCACTCGCCCCTGAGACGCAACCTACCCGGCACACCAACCAACCAAAGCCCTCTAACGAGGCACGCCAATAAATGGGAGTGCTTTCCTCAATCAAAAAGATCGGTGGGACCACCGAAGGGGCATCTTGTTAATTGATTGCGGTCATTTGTACAAACAAACATCCAATCAAGCAACTTACGCCTGCCCCGCGAACCCATCCGACCATGAGAAAGTAACTCCCAAGCACTCAAAAGCCCTTTTCGGAGGCACAAGCCCTCTTCGGAGGCACAAGCCCTCTTCGGAGGCACATGACCTCTTCGGAGGCAAAAGCCCTTTCCCAAGGCACCACAAGCCCTCTTCGGAGGCACATGACCTCTTCGGAGGCAAAAGCCCTTTCCCAAGGCACCGCAAGCCCTCTTCGGAGGCACAAGCCCTCCTCGGAGGCACAAGCCCTTTTCAAAGGCACAAGACCTCTTCGGAGGCACAACTCTTTAAGAGGAGCCCTCTCCGGAGGCATGTCCCAAAATAAAATGCTTGAACAAAAAGCATCGTCCAGAAGCACAGTTCAACTCTCAAAGGAAGGATTAACTTGTTCATCTCGAAAAGTTCCTCCTAAAAAAGTTGAAAATGCTACAAAATTCTTTCAGAAAAGTTCATTTCACTTCATAGGGAAGTTCACTTCTTAATAAATAAAAGTGATTATCCCCGAAAGTTGAAGCGTTCTTCAGAAAGAGAAAATAAAAATTCTTCTAAAAGACTGGATATACTCTATTAAAAGCAGAATAATTCTCCCCTTAAAAGCGGAATAATTGTCCTCTGAAATAAGAGTATTAGTCTTGAAAAAGCTAGGGATATTGCAATGCACTTACGGCATGGGGGCAATACTATACAATTCAATTATATTAATAAAAGCAACATGCCACAAGTTCGTTGCAATATCACGGAAAACAGATGTGGAATAAATGCATTCTCAAACGCAGACAAAAAGTTTGCACAAGTAAGAAGAATCGTTTGTTCTACACTAAAAATAAAAGATAGATCATTCTCACATACACAAGAGTTTGTACAAGTAAAATAATTGTTTTATTTAGTACTATGAAAATTCCTTACATGTGTAGATATCTCAAAAAGCAAAAGCGGGAACCGGTACCCGCACAATCCCCGGTCAATACATGCAAAGAGCAAAAATAATAAGTAGAAAATCCAGCTTGATTATTCCTTCTTCTCACCACCTTTGGAGCCCTTTCCCGGCCTAATGATTAGCTTTTGAAGTCGTTGTGAACGGGTAGGGGCAGAAGGAGAAAGCGGTACGGCCAGATCAACTACTGCTTCCTCTTCGGTGGAAGTCTTCTTCTTCTTCCTTACAGCACGCTTCCCCTTCCTCTTTGAAGAAGACTCGCTCCCCGGAGTAGCAAGCAATGTTGAAAGCTTCGTGTCGTCATCAAGAGACCGCTCCGGGGTCTTCTCAATGTCTTCAAAATCCTCCGCCTTCTGTTCCTGAGAAGCAGCCGGATCATCCAAGCCTTGAAGAGCTTCGATTTTCTCTGCCTGTGATCCCGGTTGGGAAGCAGAAGGAGGAGTAATTTGGGAAGATGGAGGAACGGCAACCGAAGGAGTGAAAGCTTGTGTAGTGCTTGGTGCCTCCGCTGTAGAAGAAAAGAAGTTAAAATCAACATCCCCCGAAAATAAAGAAGGCATCGGTTCACCAAAGTTTAAGTAACAAGTAAGAAGGTCATCGAATTCGGCTAAGTCAAATGACTGGTTCATTAGACCCGAGACGATGCCAAAAGTACTTGGAGGAGTTGGCTTTGCAAGATCCACCTCAAACTTCTTGGCTTCAATATCGTCCAGTGCCTCATCTTCAGTAGGAGTAGTTGCAGTTTCTTGGGCAACTTTAGCTAGATGTAAAGAATGAGAGCTGGAATCCATAATATTAACGTCGGCTGAAGTGGAAGTATGAACGGGGGCAGTTAAAGGAGCTTCTTCTTTTGGAGGCTCTTCTCCCGTTGTTTCAGCTCGTACTTTGGCAAGTTGCTCCTTCCCCTTAACAAGAGCGGCACGATCCTCATCATTGAGATAGCGCTCCTCAAGTTCCAACTCATTATAGCCGGCCCCGCCTAGCATATCCATCGCGACTTCCCACACTTCAGCCAATGTAATTTCATAATCGAGACCAAGAAAAGAGAGGCTCCCACGACCCAGAACGCTGTGTAAATAAAAGTCGAATAAGGTAGAGCTGATGTCTGCTTTCGTCGCCTCATGTGATTGCTCAGCCGCTTCCTTTTCGGCAACGGCAGCAACCCGGCCAGCGGTAGCCTCATCACGCTCTGCCTCAGCTTTAGCAAGTCGAGACTTTAGTAACTCAATCTCTACGTTCTGAGAGGTGACCTTTTCCCGCAAATCGGTGTTTTCTGTGCGGTATTTCTCAGTAATATGCTGTTCAGCGGCAAGCTTCATTTCAACATCTCTCTGTGCAGCATGTGCATCCCGCACTTGTTTTTGAAAGACTTCTTCTTTTTGAATATGAGATGCAGAAGAAGAGGCAAGATCTTCCTTAAGTTTTTTAACCTCGGACTCAAGTTTTGCATAACCATCAGCAATATTTGTCATCTCGAGATTATGCTGTTTGCAAATTTTGTCCCACTCCGCCTTGTCGTTTTCCATGGTCAGCATCGCCTCAAGGTTTGCACGATTAACCCTTTGGAGTTCATCGACAAGCTTCTGCCACTGCGACATCCTCTCGATATTAAGCCTGACTGCGTCAAGACTGCTAAGCATGTCTGACTTATCAATCGGAACTAGGTCCAAGTCAAAGCGCACCCCTTTTAGGCATCAATTCGGAAAACGGCTCTGAAGTGTTGGGGGGCCGTCCTTGACTTGATATTGCGGTCTGTTAATGATAGTCTGAATGTCAGATTTCTTCAGAGGAGGAGAGCTGGCCAGAATATCGGAAGGAATGGAAGCGTCAGTCTTTTCAAAAATTTCAGACGCATCAATCGGTTTAGATCGTTTGCTTGGTTCGTCGGCAATCTGAGTTTTTCCCTTATCATCGTAAGACTTCCGCTTATGAGAGTAGTCACTTCTATGCGAAGAGTCATATCGCTCGGCATCTTTCCTTCTTTGCCGCTGATCGTAATCCCGCTTCTCCTGGGCTTTCCTTCGAGCCCTCTCTTCGTCTGTTTCTTTTGGGGTATCAAGGTACTTCCTAAAGTCATAGGAGCCGCGGCCTCCACGGTACTTGAATGAGTCATAATATGAACCTGTACGTCCCATTGGAGAACCTGAAAGCAAAAAAGGAGTAAAGTTTAGAAATTTCCAGGAGAAAGAGGATAAATGTTTATAAGTGCTGAAAAATCCTAAGTGTGTGTGGCGTGCAGGCTACATGCGTCAAACTACAGACCACGCTTTAGTGTGGAAACAGAGACGACTGGTGTAGTAGGCGTCCGGGTTTGTTTAAAGGTGGAAGTCGCCTCGACAACGGGAGAAGTTGCTTTTGGATTGTTATCCCCAAAAAGCTCTTGAGAAGTTATCATGATATCGCTCAAGCCATCAAAGGTGTCATCACCCAGGTGTTCAGCAGACTTCTCTTTTTCAACCTCTGTATCAATGGATTTCTCAGAAACTCGAGGATTATCTTCCTCCTCAGTAATAGGGGTAAGCGCCGACTTGTTGACTAACCCTACGACATCGATGAATGCAGAACATTTTACCAAAGCAGCTTCTACAACGGGTGCTTTTGATGCGATTTCATCTACAGAAGCTGGGGCATTCGAGGCCTCTGCTTGAGAACCCGAAGCAACTAACGTTTCCGCATCGGAACTAGAAATTTCATGAATTCGAGTCGATCTGGAAGGATGTAAAAGCCCAAATTGGTGCAAAAGCTCATCATTCAATAAAAACTGGATACTCCTCTCCTCTATCGGCACCGCCATAAGCCTTTCAAAAATCACTTTGTGACAAGGATCTTTAGAGGGAAGAGGAAGGGCTAAAAAAAAAAAGAAGGCAAAGTTAGCACTTGATAACTCGGACTTCAGTAGGTTTGAAAGAACATAAGAAACAGAGGCAAGTGATCTTACTTCCTACCCTCCAAATAGCATAAAACCCGGGGGACAGCGAATATAGAAAAACGGGCTCAGGAAACTATGAACGCTTTCAGGGAGACCAGTGATCAACTTGCGATTTCTAGCACTCCTCACGACTATGATAGAGGGGTGATCTTTATTCTTGGCAAAAGTACACAAATAGCGAATTTCTCCAAAACTAGGAAAGCGGTCCAGAGTTCTCCTAAAAAGCACGCATAGTCCTAGTAGGATGGCGTAGCCATTAGGGTGTAATTGGAAAGGAGAGATAGTTAGTCGGAGAAGAAGCTCTCGAAGGCAGTCATTGAATGGGGGAACAGCTCTGCTCGAGAGCATTTGGCGGTTAACTGCGACAAAGCCATGAGGCGGCCTATCAGCAGTATCATTTATTTCGGGAAGCAAAGCGTCAGCTTCGGCAATGCCAAACTGGATGCATAATTGACGAAAGGCTCTATGGCTCAGGGAGGTAGGAGTCCTTTCTAGAGGATCATTTAGCGGGACAGCAACTGGAAACGCATCTTCAACTTGCTCCGTTCCTTCTTGTGGAGAAGACATTCTACACAATCAGCTGAATGTTCAAATGTGAAGGTGCACGTTTCCTAAAAAGTGTGAAGTGTTGTGCAAAACTAATGAAAATAGAAGACAAGCATAACTGGAATTGAATTAGTCGACAATCGATCTATTACAAAATTTCAGAACTTGTTAATGTTCAAGTATAGTATTAATGCAGACAAATTAGTTTCATTTGACTATTACGATTCTGTTTTAATACTCCACTTGAATTGATTATTGTACAGCATCTCATTCATATTCATTTAATTTAACTTTCTCTTTACCAACTAATCTGTCATTCGATGTGGGCGGTCAGTGACAGTATATTCGTCCCAGTACTCTGTGAATGTTGTGTTAAACAGGATTGTTAATTTGCAAATTGAAGCAATCTGTAAAAAGAAATACATGCAACACAGTTCGTGGTTCAACAGTTCAAAGTCTGGGAAAAATTCAAAAGTCATCTGCTTAGTCGCCGAAAAACCTAAGTACTAACTCAGTGACGACTTAGGGGAAACTTCCTGTGGGTCAAAGCGAGTAGTTCCCGAGTCTTGGCCGGATTAAGAAGCAAAATTGGTTCGAAGCAACATGAAATCCTCTATGTCCTAACTCGGAAGCAACTCAAAACCTGGGGAACGTGAAATTGCTAAGTCGGTTCCGACTCAAATCAATGAAATCACTAAATTGCGACTGAGCCAATACATCAACCCACTTCCTTCCCTAACTCTTAACTCGCTAGTCCAATAACTTCACAATCAATGGCGATCCTAATTCCATCACACCAATGGATCGCCCAAGAAAACCAATTCGAATCGCCTCGGGTTTGTTGCGAATCTGATGTATTATTGCCCTATCACAACTATAACATGATCGATGGCAGTGGCAGGACAGTCGAAGGGTTATTCGTAACGAATCACGGCAGATTAATGGAAGTCGAAAACTGGGGAGTCATCGATTCGACAGTGGGCATGGGTAAACTCGGGTCAGATTAACTTACGATGTATGATAGGAGGTTGATCGACGATTGGATGAACGGAATTTGTCTCCGAGGGCTCTAAACTGCGTCAATGGCGGAATCAGGAAGAAGAATAAGTGAGGAAGAAGAAGGATGACTCAACTATTTATTCGCAGGAAGGTGAGGCGACTTACACGCTGCCGACCTAAGACCTCTGTTAACTCGCTTCCGACCTAATCAAAAAGCAGGTTAAGAAAAGTCAAAGCACACGACCTACGACTTAGGCGTATGCTTCGAGGGGCAAATGTTAACCCTCTTTTAGTTCATAACCTAATGAGTTAAAAGCGCCACCGACTCAAGACGAAGACCGACCTAACAAATCTGATTTAAAGCAACATTCGACCTAAGCTACAGGACCGACTTAACAGTAGCCGACTCAAGGAAGACGCCGACTTAAGACATGTGCTGACTCAACAGGTCACGACTTAAGATGGTTTGTGACTCAAGAGCTGAGACCGAGTTAAGAAAGATTCCGAGTTAAGAAAGATTCCGAGTTAAGAAGGATTCCGAGTTAAGTAATGCTCCGACATAACAGTGTGCGAGTTAAGAAGTAGTTTGACTTAACCGGTTAGCAAGTTACGAAGGCTTCCGACTTAGCAGTTCGCGAGATAAGGAGGGGCTCCGACCTAAAGAGGTCCTCGACTTAAAGACCTACGACCTATCTCTTAAGTCGTCGCCGACCTACGACTTATACTGAGTCGTATGTAATCTCAGAACATCTTACATCTTTACCTCGTCACCGACTTACCTTAGATCTTCGACGACTTAGGACTTGAGCATAAAAACCAGAAAAGGAGACGAACTACTGTGGAAGTATTGATGAGCCGGCTGCGACCTACCATAAGTCGGCCGCGACTTATACTAAGTCGGCAACGACTTAGGACTTAGGGAAAATTCTAGAGTCCAAATCAGCTCCTATAAATACCCCACCACTTCCAACATGAAGAGGACTTTTGGCAATTCATTTCTCCAAGCGTCGTTACGCTGTCGAAACCTCCTCTCATTCAGCAATCTAAGATCCTCAAGCATTCGAGACACTACAATAATCTTCGAGAAGAGCTCCTAACATCCTACATGGATTCGTCGAGTTTCATCATCAAAGATTGAGCTAGTAGTCAAGAGTGCTTTCATAATCAAGTTGTATTGTATTTTGAAGGATATTGTATCGAATTGTAACCGAATCAGCAATAAGAGACTATAAAGTGGACGTAGGCTCAATTACGGGCCGAACCACTATAAATCTGTTGTTCATTTACTGCATTTCTGCTATTTTCCTGCTTAATTTATGTTCCCGTCACACGGGTGGTGCTTTCACGATCTTATTACACACACCGGGTGTTATCGTTCATATTTTAACGTTAACAAAGTTAAATTAAAAAATCAAATTTATTAAATCAAACATACTTTATAATTTTAGAAAATAATTTAAAAACCGGCCAACGGTTTCTGTATATAATTTTCTACTCTATGGTCAAGTGATACGGATATATATCATTTCAACCCACAATAATTTAAATTTTTCGGATATATATCATTTCAATCCATATCTCGAATCATAATTTTCAAAATCCATAAAATCGCTCGGGTTTATCATTTCAACCCATAACAACATTTCCCTAATCTATAAGATTGTTCGGATATGTATCATTTCAACCCATAGTGATATTCCTAACAATAACTAAGGGAACTTGCAGAGTGATAACAACATATAAAATAAACATAACATCCAATCATCCAAAATGTCAACAATTAAGCATCCATCACAATCATCATTCAAATCAATCAATAAATCACAACAATTAACCGGTTATCATTATCAGGTATTTAACTAACAATTTAAATTCAATATTAATTTAAATGGCAATTTAATTCAATATAAATTAAATTTAAATTTAAATGACAATTTAAAATACCAAACAACAATCAATAAATTTCTAATCACATCATAAATTTAAGATTACTAACATAAGATGGTTTAGTATTCGTGAGTGGGTTAAAACACTCACCTTTGATTTATCGTCGATTAAAAATCCAATTAAGGCCCAATAATTGAACATTCTCCGAATGCATCCAAACTAGTTCCATGATGTCCGAAATTTCGATACGATCGCAACTGAGTAAACCGCACCCACATCCGAGTTCTTAGGAGAAAGTTATCGATGTTAGAACATTTGAAAAATTAAATTAAATTGAAATTAAAGTAGAGGGCAATTAAGTAAATATACTCACCTCGGAAACCCTAATTATGAATGCTTCGAACCCATCCTGACCATCAGCCGCCGCCTACCATCGTTGCCGCATGCCACCTAGGGCCTCCGTGCCTACATCCAACCACGCTGCCGCCTTTACTGATCCAGGCCGCACCTACGGCCGCCACCATGGCAACTCCGGCGCCTCCAATCCCATCGCGCCGCCGCTGTAAAAAATCATTGATCAAGGCGATTATGGCAACCTACGACCCAAACGAACCACGTCGATCAACCAAGCAACCTATCCTCTACCCAATGGTCACCTCCAATCGTCGTATCGACGAAGATCCACCTTTAAAAGGCAAACCCTAGTTTCAACGCCGAGACTTCTTCGACGATTTCTGGCCAAACGATGCATAAAATCAAAAAATGAATTGCAACATTAGATTGCGCTCTCTGAGAGATTTCCAACGATATATAATATGATAGGGGTTGGAGAGTTTGAGTTTTGAAATTGAAATTAGGGTTTTGGAATTGGGAATTATGTTTTGGTGTTCTGTCGTTTGAGAAGGAGGAACATATGAGAAGTAGAGGTACGTATAGAAATAATGAAATGAGAAACAACTAGGGTTTAAAATAGCCTATACATAGGCAGAGATGGATGAGAACGAATGGACAGATCGAATTGGGTCGAAACGTTAACGACGACCCGAAAAGCCCGTTTTGTTCCCGAAACGAAAATAGATCATCCAATATATCGAAATATAGGTTTTCGATATTTTTAAACTCAATGGAACTAGTTTCAAACCCTAATTCCATTGTATAAAAAAGTTAGCTTTTAAAATCAGATTATATTCATTTAAATTCCATTAATCGATTTATGCGCGTTTCGAGTTCACACGATCAAATGACAAGTTCGATTGCTATGAAATTTGAAATCCTACAATAATTCACTGTTATGGATCCAATGAAACTAGTTTCGTCGAAATCCGAGCCAGTAACCAAAATGGTAAATTTTCACGTTAATTAAATAAATTATTATTAAATTGATTTAATCACCTTTAAATTCAAATTTAGAAGTTATCTATTTTATCATTCTTGATTAAACAGAAATTTTAAAAATTTTAAAAATAAATTTTCCATGTTAAATTCAATATTCACATATTGCACTAAATTACATCGTTCAATTACAACTGAAATAAATTCATTAATTGTAATTTAAAATTCCAATAAATTCATTTATTTTGATTTACGTTCTTATTATTCAATCAACAATACCCTATGAATTTTATTAACATAATTTTACATTTTATTACATCCATTATTTTACCGTTAACATCTTAACTCATATTAACTTCAATATTTAATTACATAAATTTCAATTGATTTCCAATTAATTTCAAACGGATTTGATATCAAGATGATAATCAATCAATTGTTATACATTAATAATTCACCTCTATTAACCTACTGTTTACAACAAAGATTGATAAATTACTTACCAAATATTGATTCCATTATATATTAACCAGTTTCAATTAATTACATATAATTTCTCCTTTTTTTAATACAACATTGAATTTTTCCTTATTTACACTTATAACCAATTTAACTTTACAATTAATTTAATTAATTGTAATTAAATTAAAATAATTGTCAATAACATTCAAACAACATTATTAAATCATATTCTAGTTATTTTCTCACAAATATATCATATATTTTAATTTCTTCCAATATTAAATTCTAAAATCTTATTAAATTTAATAGTTTTAATTATCAAAAATTACGGGTTGTTACACTCTCCCCCACTCAGAACTTTTCGTCCTCGAAAAGGAACAAGAGGAGATTAAGAAACTAATATAATTTTTTCAAAATAATCAATTTATTAACACTTTAAACTTACATAATTAAGTATTTTAAATATATCAATTTATAAACAATTAAATCTTTCAGATTCAAGTCTAATAAAAGTTTGAAAATATTTTCACTTTCACAAAAAATTTCTAAGTCCTAAATTTACGAAAAATTTCGGTAGAGTCTCCTTTGCGCGGTTAGGTTCAGAAAAATAATAACATCAATAATTCCACAATATATCATATTTCAATAATAAAACATCCCCAACCATGGGAAAAACAATAAAATTTCATTTCAAAATCATAATCCGAAAATGTACCTATATGTCGGGCAAACAAACTTTATTTATGAAACCAAAAGCAGTAGTTATTGCTTTCATAAACCTGTATTTCACTTATATAATCCAAAGAGTTAATGATTATGTAAAAGGAGCAATATATTAGTTGTTTCAATTAATAGCACAACAACACAACAATATGAAATAATCATATGTAAACAAAATACATGCAATCAAAGAAATCAATCATACATCCATAGCAACCAAAAAATAATGGTTTGTTCAGTTTCAGAAACTTCTCATTGTACAAGGGTGATAAATAACCTACCAAGTGTATCTTAAGCTCAACAGCCTTAGATAATTACTTAATAGATTATTCATACAACTTTAAACAATTTTAAGTGTCATTCCCAAACATCCCATAAGCCAAACAACAATGAATTTTAAATATTATTTAAGTTTATTCTATTAGTTCCTTTTCACATTATTAACCTCGGATTTATTTTAAATTCTCATTTATTCATACAATATCATCTTTGATTAGTTTACATTCATTTACTTAAATAAATTATTTCACATTCAATATCTGAAGTCATCAATAAATTAGTTCTTGAAATATTATATAAGTTTCCTTGTAATTTAATCCACATTCATTTACTTATATAACTTGATTTCCATTTAATATTAATATTCATAAATAAAACATTTCATACTTAAATGTTTCTACCTTTTAATTCACATTTATCTTTTCTTTTATAGTGTTAATTAATAATAAACTTATTTATGAATCATTTCAGTCATTTCTTAAGTTTATAAACATTTTCTTAGATAATATTCACTTTTTAATATTCAATCTACATATTAGCATTTCAAAACATTAACTTATATATGTTTATATCATTCTTTGTGCATCTTAGTTTTCATTTATAACATATGTTCATTTCGAAGCATTTTGTTATTAAGATTTTACTTGTATAATATTCTATTACATATCCATATTTAACATTTCAACTTTTTAAATATTTCAGGTAAGTTTTATATATGTTTTTAGAATGTAATTGAATGTTATACAAATTTATCTTATTCAGTTAACAAAAATGTTCAACAATTCACATCTTCTTAATTATTATTTTATTATCTTTAACTTACAAGTGAAAAATTTCTAATTCTTTACAGTTTCATTAATCACTTACCTTCTAATTTCTTACACTTTCATTTTTAGAAGTTTCCAACTATTAAAATTTAACTTTATTTCTACGACTAAAAATTAGTAATTTAACAGAAACTTATGAACTAAATACCGGGTTCATTTTCAATCATTTTGAAATAATGTATGTATTCACATCCTTTATAGATCAAATAATATTTAGGAATTTAAGATTAAGATTTGTTTATCAAAACAAATATGTAGTAAAACTACTACAACGGTCTTCCCACTTTTAAAATCGAAATCACCGAAATTATTTTCCAACGACAGAGAGGGGAGTACAGAACTTATTTCCTTTTAAAATTTCTTTTAAAACATTTCTTTCAAATCACATTGAAATATTTATATCCGAAAATACTTCCAAATAATACTAATATTATATTCCAAAATCTTTGAAAACAAATTTCAAAACCCCGGAATTTAAGTTCTCAAATTTCCAATTATATTCATTTTATTTATAATCATGTCTTGCAACCAATATATATAAAATTTCAGTTACTAACAAACAAACATATCACATACAACTATATCCATTTATAAAAATTATTCTTTTATATACAAAATATAATATATTTCATTTACCTATATTTCAAAAACAATATTGTGTTGGTCTGCCCTATTAATTGTTTAGAAATTCCTATCGATGCCATAGCATCCTATGTACCTACCAGAATTTATAAATACTAAACAAAACAAATTAACACAATATAAAAACATTTTTATAACACTAACAAATACGCTCTCTCAAATATATACGCTCAACCAACTCATTCTAGGGTATTACTACACTATCTCTAATGAGTCAAACCCCACAAAGCTAAGGTTATCGCTAAACTAAAGCTCTGATACCAACTTTAATGGCCCACCTTTTTGGACGGTTTAAATCGACAATAAACCACACATGTCATACTCAGACCATTCAAAAGGGAGGATTGTTAATGGGGTAAATAAGAAAATAAGAGAAAAGAAAGAAAAACAAAACACAGAATCTCACAGCGAAGTGACAAAATATAATAATCAAATAAACAGTTCATGAAGCTGTTTTACAAATACATTTGATTACACTTTACAATACAAATTAGAGTTATACATACAACAGTTTTAAATAAATAAAGCAGTGGAACAATATGATGTGGTGGAATAAATATAATAAATAGTAATAGTATACTAAATCTTCGTTTTCGTCCTCCAGAAAAATAGTCTTCAATGTGCTGAAATACTCAGGCTGACCCGAGCGTAATGAAAAGACAAAATACTTGAGTCAGTACTAAAAAATCTTATGTAAGTTAAACCAAAATAAGTAAATATGAGTGTAATGGCTTCAGAGATGTTTATAGGATTTTACATCTCCTATCCAGTGTCTAATGTGCGTGCAATAACTTAAGAGATGTTCAGGATTCATCTCCTAAGGATCTGTTAAATTATCTACATATATAATACAATACGTTATTATAATATGTCTACAGTAAAGTAAAGTATTAAAACAGCGTTAAGGCGTTACCCATATCCCCCTTAACACATTTTATATAAATACCATAGTCTATACAGATACTGTAAGCTCCACCAAACCGGTGGGATACTCATGAAGCATTCCATAGGTACGATACAAACCAAAGTCGTAATAGGCTCGATTAGGATAAATATGACAAGGCAATGCCTAGGGTAGGATACTACCGTTTTGCGGATCCGGACTGGTGGTAACGCATGGCAGCTACTACCGCCCACCTCGAGACACATTCCCATAATCAAATCAAGGGGTGGCCACCAATCAAATCACAAAGTAATAGATATAGTTTCGAAGAAGCATGCTCGATAGGTTGAGCAACCCCACTTGGCCCGGCGTGGCTCCTATTTTAGTCATATCCTTGGAAATTCCAAAGTAATAGATATAGTTTCGAAGAAGCATGCTCGATAGATTATATTTTAGTTTTGAAACATTTAACTACAATTTCCATCAAATTAAATTATCTCAATTTCAAAATCATATCCTTGGAAATTCCAAAAACAAATAGATTTAATAATCTTACTTGATTTTATTCCATTAAATTAGATTAAATTTACAATATAATCTTATTTCCTCCTTCTTATTTTTTTATCAAATTTGTTGTAAAATCTATATTTATTATATTAAATTAAATTTGTAAATAAAACATTAAAGTTATGTAATATATTTTATTAAATTAAATCTTATTTACAAAATTAATTTTTTTATATTAAAGTTATTGTATAAAAATCTGTATTTATTATATTAAATTAAAACTAAATTAACTCTATTAAATTAAATCTAAATTAATTATATTAAGTTAAATCTAAATTATTTATATTAAATTAAATTTTAAAATATATGTTTTAATACTATATTAAATATCTTATTAAATTAAATTTAAATTATTTAAATTATATATTTAAAACTAAATAAATTTATAAGTTAAAATCTAAATTTTACATTTAAAACGATATATTAGCTTATAACTTAAAACTTCAAAACATATAAAATAATTTATTTTCCAAATATAAGTTTTAATAAATCATTAAGTTAAATTAAAAATCAAATTTATTAAATCAAACATACTTTATAATTTTAGAAAATAATTTAAAAACTGACCAACGGTGTCCGTATATAATTTTCTACCCTATGGTCAAGTGATACGGATATTTATCATTTCAACCCGTAATGATTTAAATTTTAGGATGTATATCATTTCAACCCGTATCCCAAATCATAATTTTCCAAATCCATAAAATCGCTCGGGTTTATCATTTCCACCAATAACAACTTTTCCCTAATCTATAAGATCGTTCGGGTATGTATCATTTCAACCCATAGTGATTTTCCTAACAATAACTAAGGGAACTTGCAGAGTGATAACAACATATAAAATAAACATAACATCCAATCATCCAAAATGTCAACAATTAAGCATCCATCACAATTATCATTCAAATCAACCAATAAATCACAACAATTAATCGGTTATAATTATTAGGTATTTAACTAACAATTTAAATTCAATATTAATTTAAATGGCAATTTAATTCAATATAAAATCAAATTAAATTTAAATGACAATTTAAAAATACCAAACAGCAATAAATTTCTAATCACATCATAAATTTAAGCTAACTAACATAAGATGGTTTAGTATTCGTGAGTGGGTTAAAACACTCACCTTTGATTTATCATCGATTAAAAACCCAATTAAGGCCCAAAAATTGAGTAATCTCATAATGCATGCAAACTAGTTCCATGATGTCTGGAATTTTGATACGATTACAACGGAGAAAACCGCACCCAAATCCGAGTTCGTATGAGAAAGTTATTGATGTTAGAACGTTTGAAAAATTAAATTAAACTAAAAATAAAATAGAGGGCAATTAAGTAAATATACTCACCTCGGAAACCCTAATTACAAACACTTCGAACCCATCTCGACCATCAGCCGCCGCCTTCCATCGTTGTCGCACGCCACCTAGGTCCTCCGTGCCTACATCCAACCACGCCGCCGTCTTCACTGATCCAGGCCGCACCTACGGCCACCACCACGGCAACTCTGGCGCCTCCAATCCTATCGCATCGCCGCTACAAACAATCGCCGATCATGGCGATTCTAGCAACCTGCGACCCAAACGAACTACGTCGATCGACTAAGTAACCCATCCTATACCCAATGGTCACCTCCGATCGTCGTATTGACGAAGATCCACCGTTAAAAAGCAAACCCTAGTTTCGACGGTCGAGACTTCTTCGACGATATTTGGCCAAACAATGCATCAAATCGAAAAACGAATTGCAGTAGTAGATTGCGCTCGTTTAGAGCTTTCCAACGATATATAATATGATAGGGTTTGGGGAGTTTGAGTTTTGAAATTAATTTTGAAATTAAAATAAAGGTTTTGGAATTGGGAATTAGGTTTTGATTTTCTGTCGTTTGAAAAGGAGGAACATATGAGAAGTAGAGGTACGTACAGAAATAATGAAATGAGAAATAGCTAGGGTTTATAATAGCCTATACATAGGCAGAGATGGATGAGAACGAATGGACAGATCGAATTGGGTCGAAACGATAACGACGACCCGAAAAGCCCGTTTCGTTCTCGAAACGAAAATAGGTCATCCAATATATCGAAATATAGGTTTTCGATATTTTTAAATCAATGGAACTAGTTTCAAACCCTAATTTCATTATATACAGAAGTTAGCTTTTAAAATCAAATTATATTCATTTAAATTCCATTAATCGATTTCTACGCGATTCAAGCTCGCACGATCAAATGACAAGTTAGATCACTATGAAACTTGAAATCCTACAATAATTCACTGTTACGGATCTAATAAAACTGGTTTCGTCGAAATCCAAAACAGTAGCCAAAATGGCAAATTTTTACGTTAATTAAATAAATTATTATTAAGTTTATTTAATAGCCTTTAAATTCAAATTTAAAAGTTAACAATCTTATCATTCTTGATTAATCAGAAATTTATAATCTTTTTAAAATAATTTTCCATGTTAAATTCAATATTTAAATATTACACTAAATTACAACGTTCAATTACAACTATAATAAATTCATTAATTATAATTTAAAATTCCAATAAATTCATTTATTTTGATTTACATTCTTATTATTTAATCAACAATACCCTATGAATTTTATTAACATAAGTTTACATTTTATTACATCCATTATTTTACCATTAACATCTTAACTCATATTAACTGCAATATTTAATTACATAAATTTCAATTGATTTCCAATTAATTTCATACGGATTTGATATCAAGATGATAATCAATCAATTGTTATACATTAATAATTCACCTCTATTAACCTATTGTTTACAATTAATTACATATATACCCTATGATTCCATTCTATATTAACCAATTTCAATTAATTACATATAATTTCCCTTTTTTTTTAATACAACATTGAATTTATTCCTTATTTACTCTTATAACCAATTTAACTTTACAATTATTTCAGTTAATTGAAATTACATTAAAATAATTGTCAATAACATTCAAACAACATTATTAAATCATATTCTAATTATTTTCTCATAAATAAATCATATATTTTAATTTTTTCCAATATTAAATTTTAAAATCTTTTTAAATTTAATAGTTTTAATTATAAAAAATTATGGGTCGTTACAAGTACAGGATTGGATAACCATTTAGGTAGAGGGCATCGCGGATAAACCCATTATTTTTGAGTCTATCCACCTCCTCTTTAAGGGTGCAGATCTCTCCGGATCCATACCATACCTTTTCTGCTTCACCAGGACATGCCTCGGGTCGATGTTTAATGCATGGCTCGTAACGGTAGGCGAGATCCCATGCATATCAGAATGAGTCCAAGTGAACACATCAAGATTTGCTCAGAGAAAACCAGCAAGTTCTTTTATCATCGGGGCGCTGAGCTGTGATCCGATCTTTAGGATCCATGACGGTTCATCATGGCTGACCGTGATGTCAATCGTCAGCTCGGCCGGTGCAGCCTTGGTCTCTTTGGGCTCCTCCTCGTCATCCTCGAATCTATATCTTTATAGAACCGACTATGGCACCCGACCCAAGGCCCAGGTGCTGGTTGTCAATCTTCGGAGGCTTGGATGCGGAGAGACTTGTCCACACCATTTCCTTTCTCCTTCCGTTGAGCATCCCTCAACTCAGCTACATAACGGGCACATCCGGTCGCCTAATCACCATGCACACTCCAACACCGTTATCAAATAGGAATTTAAAAGTCAAACACCATGGGGCAAGTGCTGCTCGAAATTCAACTAGGATGGGTCGGCCCATAAACACATTGTATGGAGAGTCAACACCCACAACAACAAATGGCAACATCTGCACTCTTCTTCGGTCACCTTCTCCCAACTCTACGGGCAATTTGACATAACCGACAGCTTCAGTCACAACACCATTAAAGCCATGAATGCGGGTTTTAGAAGATTTCAAATCCTTGGCTTCCATCCTCATTTGATCGTAAGCCTTTTTGAAAATTATATTTATGGAACTTCCAAAATCAACCCAGATCCTCCTCACTAAGGCGGGGCCGATCATTGTTGAAATAACCATTAGGTCGATCGTCGATTCCTCCACCTTATCTGCATCTCTATTTTTGAATACAATGTCATCTGCCATTTTACGTTGTTGTTTTGCTGGAGCTCCATCTTTTGTACTCGAACAACACTCAAAATTCATATGCTTGATCGTGCTAGCATAGCGCTCCATCTCATGCCACTTTTTATCAGTTGGATGCAGTCCTCAAACTATTGTATTAATCACTAATCTTCCACCAGTCCATGCAGGCTCCTCAACTCTGCACGATGCTGGTCATCGGTTAGGGTCGGATGTCCCTTGCCTATCATCATGTGTGGCTTTAACAAACTACCATAATTTTCTTTCTCGAATCAGTTTCTAAATAACATTCCAGAGATGCCTACATTCATTCATGTTATAACCATTGCATTCATGGAACCGACAATAATTTCCAGTTTGTTTCTACTTCTCCATTGATTCTTTCGGAGGTTGCTTCATATACTACATGGTATTGCACATAGACAAATAGACGTTCTCTAGGGATGCATTTAGCAGTGTATAGGTATCATGCATTGGAATCCAATGCTTTCCTCTTCCAGGACCCTCTTTCGTCCATGGTTCTGATCACCGCCTTTCTTCTACTAATTCGGTTTATTTTGGACACTCACTTGAACTTTTCTGGAACTCTCCCCAGACTGTTTCATTGCAATGTTACTCTGCACTCCTTCTCCACTTGATCCCACAACATTCTTCTTCCTAGAGCATCTAGCTTCCTCTTTCCTCAAATACCGAGCTACTTTTGCATAGAAATGTCCCAATGTTGCAGGTGGTTTTCCATCTAACCAATCATCAAAGTCAAATTCTGGATCAATCCCTCTTGTTACTGCCATCAATATTGAATGGTCATTCAGATTACTGACTTCTGTGACTGCCGTATGAAATATATTCAAATAATCTTTCAGCGATTCTCTCGGAGCCTGAATCATGTTGGATAAGGATATCACATCTTTGGGGCGAGTTGCATGCATACGGAACTGCTCCATAAATTTTGTTGCTAAATCGTCAAATCTAGAAATCGACCATAGGGGTAATCTCATAAACCATATCATTGCTATGCCAGAGCGAGTGATAGGAAAACATCTACATTTTATTGCATCATCAGCTCGTGCGGAATTCATCAACCATTCATATCTCATAATGTGTTGCCTGGTGTCAATTTTTCCCTCGTAGGTAGGCATCGACAGCATGCTGAACCTCCTTGGATACTCTACATGTAGGATATTGTTGGTGAACGGGGTATGGCTTCTCGAGATCCCCCAATCATCATTGGTCAAGCCTTGGCTTTCTTTTACCAACTGTCTAACCATAGCTGACAAGTCCGGCGTTTGGATAGTGACCCAAGCGGTAGTCATGCTACATCTCACGGGAATGGTCTGGTCGATGTCTACGGGACGTTCCATGCCTTCTTGGCTCAACATCCTCTCGATGTATATCATGTGCATTCACTTCATCATCATTTCGGGGAGGTAATTGGTCTGCATTAACTTGAACTCTAGTATCCAGATCAGCCGTGACGTCACTAGTGTGCATTCTTCCCATCATCTACTGTAATCCACCTCCAAAATTTGGATTGGCACTGATCGTTCCAGATGGATCGGTACTGATAGTTATCTGTCTAGATCGGTCAGATGATGGTGGGTTAATGTTTCAGCACGGTATCCATCAGTTCTATGACGTCTTCGTCTGTGATAGTCATCTGATGAAGTTGAGCTATCCGATGCAGAATAGGGAGGTGGCTCCCTCCTAGCTTTTCCCATGTTGTTGATCTCTGAGTTGATTCATTAAATAGATATTGGCTTGAATCTGCTGGTTCACCTGTCGGCAACTATCCATGAGCTCTCTCATCAGATTTTGGAAATTAACCCTTGTGATGGAATCAGTTGGATTCTGGACTTCAACTGGATTGACATCATTAACATCTACTGGTAGACTACTCTGGCCTCCTTGTTAGATGCTAGTGTTCTCATTTTCTCCTACGTTCTAAGAGATAGATCTGGCATTCCTAACCATTGTTGATAGTTTTCCTTAGACTTTTGTAAGTCTAAATAGAATGGATAAACTACTTGAAGATAGTTTTGGATCTCTTCTGGGGATTTTGCAATCAAGTAGCGGCAAAGGGGTCTAAACAGAGCTGAGAATCTTTCCTCTCAATGAAAGCACCAAAATGTTCAAACCAAAAGTTGGCACAAACACCCAATACAGATTTTGTATAGATAAATGAAGAAAATTCAATGAAAATAGAGGAAACAAACAATTAAATAACAATCGAGTTTAACTTGCCCAATCTGTCCGGATATAGTAGGCCAAAAGGCTGGATAACAATAAGAAATTCATGAAGCAGTTCCTATTACATGCTACATAACCTAAGGATGTGAGGTCCATGTTGAGCTTATCTCAAGGGCCTAGGGAGTCGCTGAATGGTTTCTTGAACCAGTTTAACGTTGTTGTTACTACAACAAGTAATCCAAAGGAGGATTCGGTATTCATGGCATTGGTCCAGAGCATTCACCCAGACATGTATTTTGGTAGATGGCTAAAGATATAGTAATCTACAACTATGAAGGAGTTCCATCAAAAGGCTAATCAATTCCTACACTTGGAAGAAGCAAGTCTAGCCTTAGGTAACATCGACGACGGACAGTCGAAGGAGGTTATACAGAAAAGCATAGCAGTAAAGCAATATGGAGATAGCACTGGTAATGTGACAACAAATGTTGGAAACTCTAGAAATTAAAATAAACTGAATCAAGGCCCCAGTGGTAGGCGTAACGATAACAAGAAGCAAACAAGGAATTTGAAACCGGAAGATTACACTCCTTTGAGTGATTCATTGAAAAACATATACCTAGCTACTCAAGGAACATAACGATATAAGAAACCACCAAGGAGGGGGGCAACCAAGCAGGAAAGACGCTTCAGAAAGTTCCATTATTTCCATGAAACTTATGGATACAACACGAACGAATGTTGACATTTAAGGGATCTTATCGAAGAGTTGATAAGGAAAAATAAGCTCTAATAGTGTGTCAAAGAACCATAGGAAGGTGCTAAAGTCCCAAGACTCCCAAAACTGCCCGCCTAAGGGAATCAATCTGGACTAAGCGAAGGAGGGCCTAAATGAAACAATGGAAAGTTAGTTATCAACACCATAACTGGAGAACCTCATCCAACAGAGACAAGCTGGACGGAAATGGAACGATACGTGAGCTCACTGAAGCACGTACCACAGGAGGGTTGCTTCATTGTAGAAGATGAAGCTCTGGCCAAGAAGCAAAGGATGATTACTGATGATATCGTATTTAGGAATAGAGATTTTGTTAGAGTTGAAGCGTTGACTTTCAACCCCATGGTGATAACAGTCGGAATCGGACTGGCAACTGTACGACAAGTCTTGGTGGACACCGGGAGTTCGGTGAATATACTGTTCAAGGGAACATTTGGTCAAATGAAGATCAATATGAAGGAGGTTACAAGTTCCAAAACCAAGATTCAAGGATTTATAGGTGAAGCAAAATAGCCGATCGAAATGATCGATTTACCTGTGGAATTAGGCGAAGGAGAACGCAGGATAGTCCAAATTTAGAAGTTTGTTATCGTAGATGAGTACTTGGCATACAACGCCTTCTTGGGCTGGCCGACTCTCACTAATTTCAGAATAGCACTGCACCTTGGTGTTTGGTGATGAAATTCACCACAGAAAATGAGGTCGGAGTGGTGAAAGGTGACCAAAACGCTGGAAGAGAATGCTACGTCATGGAACTCGGAGAAGTGAAGTGACATAAGAAAGGAAAGAACGAGGAGAGAACTCTCCACATTCAGGATTCGCAAGCATAGCAATCAAAGTATGGACCCTAGCTCGGGGACCACGATCGGTTTGACAAGGCTATGGATCCCTAGAAGTGGGCAGGGGAATGATGACCAGCACCGGTTGAGGTGACGGTGAATGTTCCAATCGACATGGTCCTGAAGATTAGATCTTAGCTTAATGCTAACTAAAGAAAGGAATTGGTGAACTTCCTTTGAAGAAACATGGGTGCATTTACCTGGACACATTCGAATGTGTGCGGGATATCATCGGAGATAGCGTGTCACGTGTTGAATATTGACCCAAAGTTCATGCCAGTAAAACAAAAAGGCACAGTTAGGACCAGAGCGATCTGCAGCATTGAAGGAAGAAATGCATAAGTGTTGGCAAATGGCTTTATTCGAAAGCTTTTATACCCCGATTGGGTATCCAGTCCTGTGTTGGTCAAGAAGTCAAATGGAACATGGCGAATGTAACGACCCGTGAATTTATCATTTTGGAAAATAATGTTTAAATTTAAAAATAATCAAATATAAGATTTTTAACATCAATAATGGTGTTTTGAACAATAAATAATACCGGTAATCTAATTTTAAATAAATATTCACAAAAATATATACTTTGGAAAATATTGATAAAGTAACCAAAAATCGTTTTATCGATAAACAGCTATTTGGCCATCCAAAGTCATGGATGGAGCTGGATACATACACTCATTTATCTATATGAGTGAGAATATGTAATAAAATTATTTATTTTATTTTTGAAATTTAAATCCCTTTATGATATCACTATTTTTGAATAATTGATTTTTGAATTTAAATTGAGTTTAAATGATTTAATAATTAGTTTATTTATTAAATAAGCCCTTTCAATTTTTATATATTGATAGAAATATTATTATCAAACTTTCTTTACAAACATATATATATATATATATAATAAGAAGTGAAAATATGATTGGAAATCAAAACTGGATTTCGTAACGATTCAACGTAGAAAAGTTATGCAACATTATGAATCATTGACATACATATGCACATATACATGTGCACATACATATACATGCACCTACATATCACATGCACACATATACATACATATAACATATATAAACATTTATATATATACATACATATGTGTGTGTGTGTTTCAAAATATCTAAGATATTTTCCTAAAACTTCATCCTTAAGAAATCCAAAGACAACCTCTTACACCCAAAGTACAAGCACATGGAGTAGCCACATGAGGGGGTGTTCAGCCGTGCATAATGATGGAGGAGGGTGTGGTGGTGATGTGTGTGCACATAAATATTGTGATATTTTTGTTCTCTTTTTTGCCTATAAATACCACCATCCATCTTCACTTCATTTGCTCATAAATTCCTATGCTTCCTCCCTTCTTTATACTCCACTTTAATGGCCTCTTGCCTAAAGAAAATAATGGAAAATTTTATTGCAAAAATATATTAAAGTTATATAGAAATTAAAGTTATACAATGTGTGTGTGTGTATATTATACAAACACCACCAAACCAAAGCAAAGCCACTCCTTTCTCCCCTTGAAACCCACAACCACACCATCCACCACCCTTGGCCAAGCCCACCTCCATTAGCAAGCATTGGCCAAGCCTTCCCAAAGGTCCAACGCTCGATTCCATAGGCTTCAGTACGATCGTAGCTAAGATATAGCAAATTTTCGTAAAGTTAGAAACGAATTCATATGAGAAACTCTATTTATATTATGATATTTTAGATGATAAATATGTTTGGTTATTCTTGATTGTGATGATTGCGAACCATGTTTGGATATGATAATATATTTGTTTGGATGTGTAAACAATTCACGTTTAATACACGTCGAATATCACAAAGGAAATCACTTTCCTTTAATAAGTGAAATGGTGTATATGAGATTGTTAAACCTCTTTAAAATGCTTAAAATGGTTTATAAATGATTTATAAACACTAAAACCCAATTTAGTGAAGTTTGGACAAGTTATGAAAGTTGAGTAAAAAATAAGAGCGTCAAGTAATGGTAGTTTGCGATTTCACGCTGTAAAGGTTTAAATCCATTTATACGATGGATTCAGAGTCAGAATTCTTTGGAATAAGAATTTTCCGAACTCCTATAATCATAGTTTCAAAAAAAAGAAAAAGATCAAGATTTTGTTTCGTAGATTTTGAAATATGAGCAAATCAAGTTTTCAAAATAATCGCGGTCTGGCAGTTCGAAAGCCAAAGCGATAAATTCTTTAAAATTGATATTTTTTATTCTTTTAAAATATGGAATAAATTCTATAAATATATTAAAATATTTTAAAAGAGTTTTGAGATATAAAAATGAATATCTAAATGATCAAAAAGTTGTTTTGATCAAATAAGCCTTAAAAGCACTATTCGCAGCACTATTCGCAACGGTTTTTAATAACTTTTGAAATATGGCTTTAAACTTAAGTATTCTTCCCCAAATCTTTTGTAAATGTTTTCAAATAAATAATTAAGTATTTTAAAGATGATTTGGAGGTTTTATAATTTATTTTAAAGAGTTTAAACAAATAATTTAAAGAAAAGCTGTTATAATTAAGTGATTTAATCATGGGTCTAAAAGCCGATGAGTAGACTGATTTTTTCTATTCGTAAGATCTGGATGTAAGGTGCTTAAACTAAGGAGATGTTCAGGAGCAACCAGTGCCCTGGCTCACCTGGCCTCTTTCCTAGGCCAAGGATATATAAGGTCGAAATACCGGAAATGGGGCAAGTATAAAAGAATTAATTTTTCCAAATTTAATACAACTTAGATTGTAAAGAAATATTCTTCTTATACTTGGTATAAAATCTAAGGAGGGAATCTGTACTATCCGTGTGAATTTAAAAAGGTAATTCCACCGTTATTCGATGGATAGTAAAGGTTGAATACGGAAATTGATATTGAGTAGAATTAGTATAACTTTTATCGACCCTTTTTACTCAATAAGTTTTAGCAATGTGATTTATAAGAAATTATTTTGATTTGGTATTTCTAAAGTTAAAGACAAGTTTAATGATTTCGTATATACTAGAAAAGAATATGATTTAAAGATTTATATCTCTAAAAGAGATATTTTATTTGATAAAAGATATTGATAAATGAAATGGTAATCACCCACAAACATAACATCTTTTTATCGATGATTGGTTCAAAGAAACTAGGATTGGATTTGGGTGGTTCCAATCAAAAACAACTTCAAACCAATTTACGCGTTCGAAGGTGAAGGCATGGAACGATAATAAATGGAATAAAGGGTTGTTTGTCACTGACCCTTGGGGGCGATTTTCCATATCATATATATGTGGTAGTAGTATCTTCAATTGATTTTCGATGCAAGGGCTGCTCACTACTAATCCTAGGGGTGATTCCCAACAGGATATAGTAGAGAGTTCCTTTAGTTTGTCCTATTCCTGTACTACTTGTATGGACAAATGTCTGACATTGCATTTCTAACATACACGTACGCTGATTTTTACAAACATACATCTGCTTGGTGGTGTAGGAAGTTACTATCTTACACTTAACACCCTTCTCTGAGATGTATGAGCTCAAATGTTGTACATTTGTGGAAATCAATATTGTGTAATGGAATTAGCAATGTGGCATTCAAAGTGGAATGTGCTATATGGAAGGTAATCATTACCTCGTGCCTCATCACACGAAAACGGCTTAAATAGGGCATGCCATAAGGCTATGTGGTTCGCAACCATTAGGGTATGGCCATTACCTTTCTAGATTACTCTTTATATATCCAGTATGTTGTGTATGCTATGGGATCCCAAATAGGTCGGTTACGACCGGGGTGATGTCATATTTGGTTCGATCTACCACCTGATGGGTCTGCGGGTAGGCCGGTCTTTCCAGGTGTAGAGGTTTCAAAGATGTTGATCCTTGGTACATCCCTCTAGAGATATATTGTATGGAAGGTAGTTCATTACCTTGCCATTTTATGGAATCTGTAATCCAATAAGTGTCTTCAGACTTGATTGTAGAGCCTAGTATGCTGGAATTTAATAGTGTAACAATTTCGGCTAATATTATGTATATTTATCTGAAAGTTGTTTTCAAAAGAATGTCATCAAAAATAATATTATCAGATTTTGTGTAGTAAAGATTTTGGTTATCATAAGGTAAAAAACTGTTCCGTGTTTATGTGCGGTGTGGTCTTATGAGGTACCCTCTATTTTCAAATATCCGTATTTGAGTTTCTCAGACCAGTCCCATGACTGATCTGGAGTTTATATTCTTTTTCCCTTAAAACTCTAGGTGCCCTAGTTTTCCAGGTAGCTAATTAGTTAGGTAACTTGGAGCATTTTGGAAGGAGCATTGAGCATGAATCTGGAGGGCCCTATGTAGATAGTCATCTATTTCTATTTTTGATGTATTATGTATTATGTATCTACCAACACTTGTGAGGATAGGCAGTTACAACTATGCTAGATGGATTAGTACTTACTAGAACTGTAATGGAGCAATTTGGAGTAATTGCATGTACTACTAATATGTATAATTAAATGTTGAATACGATGTGAGATTCTATTTTTTTGTCTTCTACCTTTATTTTCTTTTACCCCATGATAATCTGCCTCTCCGGCACTTGGATTTATGGCATGTGAAAACGAGGATGTATTAGTGTCGATTTCTGAGGGTCGAGGAGGTGGGTCGCACATTTGGTATCAGAGATTAGGTTGAGCAAACACCTAAGCTTTGATGGGGTCAACTCATTAGAGATAGAGCTAGCAATGCCTAAGAATTAGTTTCGTCAAAGAGAGTGCATATTTGAAATTTTTATCTGAATAAGTATATTTGAGTTTTATGCCCATTCCCTAAGATAATCTCGTCTATAATTCCAAAGATGTTTCCTTACTATATGTAGATAGTTGGAGATGAGTAACAGAAGAGGACGAGGAAGGGGATGTAGCAACACCACGGCTACCAACGGTCGACCAAATGATACAGTAATTGAGGAAGTGGTAATTCCTATGCAACCTCAAGTTAACTTTGTCGCTCGCTTAGAAGGAAAGCCATTCAAAGGCACAAAATTTACTATTTAAGTTCAAGCTTGGCTCTAATCCTATGACAAAATCTTTAAAGGATTAGACATCGATGATAATTGAAAGAGGTTCTTAGCCTCTTGGAAATTGAATGATGGGGCTCTAGCTTAGCGGGAGTCAATTACTCTTAATGGATCTAAAGATAATTTCTCATGGGCAAAGTTTAAAGAAGTTTTTGAAGAAAAATACATGCCCGCTGTTGGGAAATCCCACCACTATAGAAGTTTCATGGTCCTAAAACAAGAAGAGATGTCTGTGGAATAATATTTGCACAAATTCAATGAATTATCTTGCTTTAGGCCTGGACTGATAGAAACGCCTCTAAAGAAAAATGAGATGTTCATTTCTGGGATGAAGGGGCGGTATCAAGATAGGATGACCGCTCATGTAAATGGAATCTTTGTGGATTTAATAAATATGGGTTTTCATTATGAAGCTTTGGACAAGACGAATCTGGTCACAACCTAAAATAACAACAACAACAAGAGGAAGTTTAGTAACAATGGAAAGAAGCCATGGCAAGGCAAGCCCGGAGGAGGATCTCAAGATTTTTTTTAAAGATGTTGAATGTTTTAACTGTGGAAAGAAAGGCCATTATTCAAAGTACTATAGAAGCCTCAAGGTTCAAAGGCAGCAGCAAGGAACCATCTCTCCTATGATTCAAAATAGTCTCTGCCACAACTGCCATCAACTTAGGCACTGGAAAACAAATGCCCGTTAATGAAGAAAGGAGAGCAAGTTAAGGTTTATGCTATTAAAGACGAGCCTTCAACCTCTAAAGATGTAAAGGGCAAAGGACTTCCAGAAGGTAACATCTATGTTAAAGAGAATTAGTTAAAGTATTATTTGATACCGGGGCTTCCCATAGTTTATTGCTAAAGGATTAGTTGATAGATTAAAACTGATCATAAAAATAGTAGATACCCCTATTTGTGTGTCTAATCCCATAGGTGGTACAACTAATCTTTGTATGATTTATGAAGACGTCCGAGTTACTCACCTTTCCCAAATTTTTCATGTGACCTATTTGTTCTTGACTTTATTATGTTTGGCGTTTTACTCGATATGGATTGGTTATCCAAGAATAAAGTTGTCCTTGATTGCATTAAGAGAAAGGTATCTTTATGGACCAACTTCGAAAAATTTACAGAAATATTTTATAAGGAACCCAGTCTAGTAAGGGATATTTTTTGTATGCATTTGACTCATCTAAAAAAGGTTTAAAGACAATACCAATTGTCATGGAATTTCAAGATGTTTTTGAGGAGGTTAAAAGTTTGCCCCTGCATCGGGAAATTGAGTTTCGTATCGAATTAATTCATGGTGCAAGTCCCGTTATTCACCATATTCGAAGGATGGTCCTAAAGGAAAAGATTGAGTTAGCAAACCAAACAGATGAGCTGTTAAAGAAAGGACTAACTAGACCAAGCTGCTTGAGTTGGGGCACAGCGGTGGTTTTTGTTGCAAAGTCCATTGGCTCCCTAAGGCTTTATGTAGTCTATCGAGACCTAAATAAGCAAACGATTAAAAACAAGTATCGTCTACCCCGCATAGATGACTTATTTGGTCAACTTCATGGTGCCTGGGTATTCTCACAAATGGATTTAGCCACAGGATACCATCAACTAAGAATAGCTAAGGATGGCATTCCATTAACTGCATTCAGAGGTTCGAATTGCTTTTATAAATGGTTGTTCTGCCTTTTGGGTTGACCAATGCGCCTGCTTATTTCGTAGACCTTATGAATAGAGTATTCAAAGATGTGCTAAACAAATTCGTATTGGTTTTTATTGAGGATATTCTTATCTATTCCAAAGCCGAGGAGGAACATGAAAGGCATTTGGAGATTTTGTTGGAAATATTGAGAAAAAATGTACTTAAAGCTGAATTCTCAAAATGTCACTTTTGGGAGAAAGATGTAAGATTCCTTGGGCATATTGTATCAGGAGAAGGGATCTCGGTAGTTATGGAAAAGATTTCAGCTCTACGAGATTAGAAGCAACCACAAACTCCGAAGGACATCCACAGCTTCTTAGGATTGGCAGGATATTACCGGAGATTCATTCAAGACTTCTCCAAAATTTCCAGCCATCTAACAAAATTGACTATGAAGGATGTTAAATTTGAATGGACATCAAAATGTGAAGAAGCATTGCAGGAACTCAAGAAAAGGTTAACTATCACTCTAGTGCTAAATATTGTTGATGAAACCGGTAGTTTAACTTTATATACTGATGCGTGTGGGGAAGGAGTAGGTGCGGTACTGATGCAACAAGGAAAATTTAGCTGTTGTGTATGCATTAAAAATATGGAGGCATTATTTATAGGTAATAATTTCTCATAGTTTGTTTTTATAAACTTTGTTCCACCTTGGTAGATAATATTCCTTCTTTAAATAGGTGAAAAGTTCGAACTCTTCATGGATTACAAGTCTTTGAAGTATCTTTTCACTTAGAAGGACTTAAATATGAGACATCAACGTTGGTTAGAATTTCTTGCATCATATGATCTTGATATCTTATACGCACCCGGGAAAGCCAATGTAGTGGTGGATACGCTAAGTAGAAGGCATGTCGTTATAGCTTATTTAGTGGTACATCCAACCTTGATTGATCATATAAAGGAGAACCAGCTTAGGGATTTGTTCATTGCAAGGATAGCCAAGGGAGTGGAGGAAAAATTTTTACCAGGAAGATGGATAGGATTCAATGTGGATGTCAAGGAATCTTAAGAATGCAGGGGAGGATTTATGTTCCAAATATTGATGGGATTAGGCAGGAAGTTCTAGCCAAGTACCACAATCCTCGACTTGCAATACATCCAGGGGTTACAAAAATGTACCGGGGACATGGAAAATACTTTTTGGTAGGAAGGCATAAAAAGGGATATTTCTATATATGTTAGTAGATGTGCAACTTATCAGCAAATCAAAAGCGATCAGCAAAAAATTGCTGGACTACTACAACATCCAGAGATTCCAACTTGGAAGTAGGACTAGATAACGATGGATTTCATAGACGGCTTACCTCGAATAAGGGAAAGAAGGTGTTTTGGTTATCATAAACTAATTGACCAAGAGCACACACTTTATTACAGTAAAGCCAACAAGGACCGCTTCAAGTCTGGCAGAAATTTACATGAAGTAAATTGTAAGATTATATGGAGTTCCAAGCCGTATAGTGAGTGATCGGGACCGTATTTTGCAAGTCAATTTTGGAAGGCATTACAGACAGCTTTGGGAATGAAGCTGGATTTAAGCACCGCATACCATCCTCAAATTGATGGGCAAACCGAAAGAGTAAATCGAGTATTAGAAGATCTTCTGCAAGCTTGTGTCTTAGATTTTGGAGGTTCATGGAAAAATCATCTTCATCTTGTGGAATTCTCCAACAACAACAGCTATCGGGCAAGCATTGATATGCACCATATGAAGCTTTATATGGTCGTCTGTGTAGATCCTCAGCATATTGGATCGAAATAGGAGATCGGTTAGTACTTGACCCGATATGATTCGAGAAGCCTCGAAAAAGGTAGATATGATCCAAAAAAAGCTAAAAGAAGCTCAAAGCAGGCAGAGGAGTTATGCCAATCAAAGACGTAGGAATTTGGAATTTTCAGTAAGAGATTTGGTATTTTTGAATATCTCTCCCATGAGGGGGTGATGAGATTTGGAAGAACTAGGAAACTAGCACCTCGATATATTGGACCTTTTCCCATTCTTGAGTGGACTGGCCCATTAGTCTATCGGGTAGAATTTCCAGAAAGATTGTTAGGTGTACACAATGTTTTTCACGTATTCCATTTACGAAAGTATGTGTATGACTTAGAACAAATTATAGAGACAGTGGCACAAGAAGATTTGGGAGTGGATCCTAACTTGCTATTTATCGGACAGCCTAATCGGATAGCGGATCGTGATGAGAAGCGATTATGGAGAAAGTTTGTGCGATTAGTTAAAGTTCAATGGAGTGGTGATGCTAACGATTACACATGGGAAATGGTAGATAGAATAAAAAAGACTTATCCTGAGTTTAGGATGAATGTTTAGCCTATATGTATGTATTGTATTGTATCGTCATAGTATACTTACCGCCTGTGGTGTAGTCACTTATCGTATCTTTGTATACATTTCATCATATATATATATATATATATATATATATATATTCCTTTCTGGGTTATCTTCTTATCGTAATTTCGATGATGAAATTCTTTTAAGGAGGGAAGTTTGTAATTACCCATGAATTTTTCATTTTGGAAAGTAACATTAAAATTTAAAAATATAAGATTTTTAACAATAACAATGGTGTTTTGAATAATAAATAATATTGGTAATCTTATTTTGAATAAATATTTATAAAAATATACACTTTGGAAAATATCGATAAAATAATCAAAAATCATTTTATCGATAAACAGCTCTTTAGCCATCCAAAGTTGTGCACGGAGCTGGCTACATACACTCATTTATCTATATGAGTGAGAATATTTTTGAAATTTAAATCCCTTTATGATACCATTAATGATATCACTATTTTCGAATAATTGATTTTTGAATTTAAATTGAGTTTAAATAATTTAATAATCATTTTAAGTATTAAATAAGCCCTTTTAATTTTTATATAATGATAGAAATATTATTATCAAACTTAGTTTACAAATATATATATATATATATATATTAAATAAAAGTGAAAATATGATCGGAAATCGAAATCGGATTTCATAACGATTCGACATAAAAAAGTTGTACAACGTTGTGAATCATTGTGACATACATATGCTCATATACATGTGCCCAGATATATACATGCACCTACATGTCACATGCACACATATACATACATATACCTACATGTCACCAGATTTATTCACTTTTTGCCTATAGATACCACCATCCATCTTCACTTCATTTGCTCATAAATTCCTAAGCTTCTTCACTTCTTTGTACTCCACTTTAATGGCCTCTTGCCTAAATAAAATAATGGCAAATTTTATTGCAAAAAGGAACTAAAGCTATAATATATATATATATATATATGTATGTATGTATGTATGTATGTATGTATGTATGTATGTATGCATGTATGTATGTATGTATGTATATTACACAAACATCTCCAAACCAAAGCTAATCCACTCCTTTGTCACCTTGAAAACCCATAACCACACCATCCACCACCCTTGGCCGACCCACCTCCATTAGCAAGCATTGGCCAAGCCTTCCCAATGGTCCAAGGCTCAATTCCATTGACTCCGGTACGATCGTAGCGAAGCTATAGCAAATTTTTGCAAAGTTAGATACATATGTTTGGTTATACTGGGTTGTGATCATTGTGAACCATGTTTGGATATGATAATATGTTTGTTAGGATGTGTAAACAATTCACGTTTAATACACGTCGAATATCACAAAGGAAATCACTTTCCTTTAATAAATAAAATGGTGTGTATGAGATTGTTAAACCTCTTTAGAATGGTTTATAAATGGTTTATAAATGTTTTATAAACACTAAAACCCAATTTGGTGAAGTTTGAACAAGTTATGAAAGTTGAGTCAAAAATAGGCGCATCGCGTAGCGGTAGTTCGCGGTTTCACGTCATAAAGGTTTTAATCCATTTATATGATGGATTTGAAGTCGGAATTCTTTGAAATAAGAATTTTCTAAACTCTTATAATCATATTTTTCAAACAAAAGAAAATGATCGAGATTTCGTTTAGTAGATTTTGAAATATGAGCAAATCAAGTTTTCAAAATAATCGTGGTTTGGTAGTTCGGAAACCAAAGCGATAAATTCTTTAAAATTAATATTTTTAATTCTTTATAAAAATGGAATAAATTATATAAATATATTAAAATATTTTAAACAATATTTGAGTTATAAAAATGAAATTTTAAATGACGAAAAGTTGTTTTGATCAAATAAGCCTTAAAAGCACTATTCGTAGCACTATTCGCAGCACTTTTTGCAGCGGTTTTTAATAACTTTTGAAATATGGCTTTAAACTTAAATATTCTTTCCCAAATATTTTAAAATAAATAATTAAGTATTTTAAAGATGATTTGGAGGTTTTATAATTTATTTTAAAGAGTTTAAATAAATGATTTAAAGAAAAGTTGTTATAATTAAGTGATTTAATCTTAGCTCTAAAAGCTAATGAGTAGACTAGATTTTTCTATTCGTGAGATCAGTATACGAGGTGCTTAAACTAAGGAGATGTTTTGGAGCAACTAGTGCCCTAGCTCACCTGGCTTATTTCCTGGGCGAGGGATAGATAAGGTCAAAATGTTAGAAACAAGGCAAGTATAAAAGATTTAATTTTTACAAATTTAATACAACTTGGATTGTAAAGAAATAATCTTCTTATACTTGGTGTTAATTTCCGAGGAGGGAATCCAGACTATCCAAGTGAATTTAAAGGGTGACTTCACGGTTATTCGACGGATAGTGAAGGTTGAATACAAAAATTAATATTGAGTAGAATTAGTATAATTTCTATCGACCTTTTTTACTCAATAAGGTCTAGCAATGTGATTTATGAGAAATGATTTTGATTTGGTATTTCCAAAGTTAAAGAGAAGTTTTAATGATTCCGTATATACTGGAAAAGAATACGATTTGAAGATTTATATCTCTGAAAGAGATATTTTATTTGGTAAAAGATATTGATAAATGAAATAGTAATCACCCTCAAACTTAACATCTTTTTATCGATGATTGTTTCGAAGGAACTAGGATCAGATTTAGGAGATTCCTATCCGAAAACCACTTCAAACTAATTTACGTGTTCAAAGGTGAAGACATGGAATGATAATAAATGGAATGAAGCGCTATTTGTCACTGACGCTTGGGGGAAATTTCCCATATTATACATATGTGGCAGTAGTATCTTCATTTGATCTTTGATGCAAGAGCTGCTCGCTACTAATCCTAGGGGTAATTCCCTACAGGATGTAGTGGGAGAGTTCCTTCAATTTGTCCTATTCTTAGACAAATTGTATGGACAAATGTCTGACATTGCATTTCGAACATACACGTACATTGATTTTTACAAACGTACATCTGTTTAGTGGTGTAGGCAGTAACTCTCTTACACTAAACACCCTTCTCTGAGACGTAAGAGATCAGAGGTTGTACATTTGTGGAAATCAATAGTGTGTGATGGAATTGGCAATATGGCATTCAAAGTGGAATGTGCTATGTGAAAGGTAATTGTTACATCGGGCCTCATTACTTGGAAATGGCTTAAACAGGGCTTGCCGTAAGGCTATGTGATTTGCAACCATTAAGGTATGGTCATCACCTTTCTAGATTACTCTCTATATGTTGAGTATGTTGTGTATGCTATGGGATCTCGGTAGTGTAGGTTACGACTGGGGTGATGTCATATTTGGTTCTATCCGCCACTAGATGGGTCTGCAGGTAGGCCGGTCTTGCCAGGTGCAGAGGTTTCAAAGGTGTTGATCCTCGGTACATCCCTCTAAAGATGTACTATACGGAAGGTAGTTCCTTACCTTGCTATTGTATGGAATCCGTTCTCCAATAAGTGCCTTCGGACATGATTGTAGAGCCCGGTATGCTAGAATTTAATAATGTAACAATATTGGCTAAGATTATGTATATTTACCTGAAGGTTGTTTTCAAAAGAATGTCATTAAAAATAATATTACTAGATATTGGTTATCATATGGTAAAAACCCATTCCGTGTTTATATGCGGCATGGTCTTATGAGATACCCTTTGTTTTTAGATATCTATATTTTGAGTTTCTCACACTAGTCCCATGGCTGACCCGGAGTTTATTTTCCTTTACCCTTAAAACTCTGGATGCCCTATTTTTTCATGCAGCCAAGTAGTTAGGTAACTTGGAGCATTTTGGAAGGAGCATGGAGCATGAAGCTAGAGGGTCCCATATAGATAGTCATCTATTTCTATTTTCGCTATATTATGTATTATGTATCTACCAGCACTTGTGAGGATATGCGGTTATAACTATCCTGGCTGGATTAGTACTTACTAGAACTCTGATAAAGCAATTTGGAGTAATTGCATGTACTAATCATATGTATAATTAAATGTTGAATATCATGTGAGATTCTATTTTGTTTATCTTCTACCTTTATTTTCATTTACGCCATGATAATCTGCCTCTCCAACACTTGGATTTATGGCACATGAATACCGAGGATGTATTAATGTTGATCTCTAAGGGTCGAGGAGGTGGGTTGTCACAACGAACATGTATTGATTACTTAGATTTGAAGAAGGCGTGCCCTAAAGACAACTTTCCATTGCCTAAGATTGACCAACTGGTAGATGGAACTGCAGGACATGAGTTGCTCTCCTTTAGGGATGCTTATTCAGGCTATAACTAGATTCTGATGCATATACCGAATTAGGAGAATACTAGCTTTATAACGAACTTGAAATTATTCTACTACCGAGTACTGCCGTTTGGTTTGAAGAACGCTTGAGCCACGTACCGGAGATTGGTAAATTCTATGTTGGCGAATGAAATCAGGGGGTTAGTGGAAGTATATGTAGACAACATGCTTGTCAAATCACAAGTGTCATGGAACCATCTAGATGACCTTTCAAAAATGTTTGAAGTTTTATGCAAATACAAAATGAAGCTAAATCCGTTAAAATGTTCTTTTGGAGTACCATATGGAAAGTTTAAGGGATTTATAATCAATGCACGGTGTTTGTACCAAAAAAAGGCACAACACTCTTCGGAAGTTTTTGAAGAGATAAAATGAAGAAATTAAATGGAAAAAGAGGATTATCTAACAAAAACTCCAAAAACAGATATGTAAATGATAAAAACGCAAAGAAAACACAGGGATTTAGAGTGGTTCGGCGTATTGCCTAAGTCCACTATGAAATTGCTCACTTTATTTATTTTTCTTTGATGTTTACAATTGATTGCAGCGAAATACAGCAAATTAGAGTTATGAAATTCGAGTACAACATCAGTAATGGATTATGAAATTGAATCCAGCAGAGTCTCGGCATTGGAGCGTCAAAAAAGATCCTTTTTCTATAGGCCCTGGGGGTCTATTTATAGGTGTAGGAGGCTGATATTTCGCTCAGATCTCGGGAGACTTCTTCTGGCACGTGAGTGGGCCCACGCGACCGATCCCATGAAGTTTCAACTCGATCCGTGATCGATACGAACATAATTCGTATTGATCAGGATTTCATCCAATGGGGTCGAAATTTGGTGTGGACATTCTTCATCTTGTACGTAAGCTCCTGTGAAAATTTCATAGCATTTAGACTTGTAGATTGCGATGTACGATCGATATGAAATGGTGTTCTTCGGTAGGTCGTTTCGTTCGAATCGATCTATTCGAATCGATCGCTTCGAATCGATGGTGGCACGCGCTAGCAGGTTGACGTGGCGTGCATTCTTCGTATCGATCCACATTTTTCACCTAGTTGATCGAGTCGTTCCGGAGTTTTTGCCGTGTTCGTATCAAAGATCATTGCGTCGACCCAGATTGCGTCGACTCGATGGATACGAACAAACCATAGCTCATGGATTCGAACAAAGGCTCATGATGGATACGAAGTAATCATCATCCGATGGATACGAACTAAGGTCATCTGATGGATTCGAACGACGATGAGTCGATCGATGCGAATAGCAGTTGCATGATGGATACAAACTAGCAGAACCTGATGGATTCGAACAAGCGCTCGCCGATGGTTACGAACCATATGGGTTCGAACAACTGTTCGCCAATGGATATGAACTAGATGGATTCGAAAAAAGACTCTAAGGTGGAGGCGAAGTCGTTGCCACTCTGATCGATACGAAGATGATGGATACGAACAAGGGTTTAGTTATGGATACGAAATATGGGTTATTTCCTTCAACTTGCATCGATCATAACTCGAGCATATGAACTCGTATTGACTTGAAATTTGGAACGTTGGCTTCCATGACTTCGCTCGATGTGTCTTATCAATTATAGCCTGATCTGGACTTGGACAAAATTCATCGATATCCATGGCAAACCCGTATGCACTCGATATCCAGGATGAGCGATCCTTGGTTTTTTTAGTCAGTTCCTTGATATCACGGCCTTGCCAAAAGGCGGGATAACATTTGCCCCCCAAAGTACGTCTTGTGGAAACATGATGTGCTTTGAAAAACTACAACCCTCACTCAGAATAGTCATCGTCTTTTCATTGAAAGTGTTAATCTCTGACTGATTTCCTTGGTAATGTGAACTACTGATTGCCAATTGTTGTACTCTGTATTGCTGCAACTGATTGTTGTTTGATTGTGATTAGCTATCTGTCATCATAATCGTTATCAGATAAGTATCCAATTCCTGTGGATGTTGAAAATTGAATATTAGTCCGACATATATGCATATATGTTAATCTAACTCTCGTTGACGTTGCATGTTCACGAGTCGTTGTCAGTTCTTTTCTATCGAATCCCGTATCGATCCTCTCCTGAACAGATGTGAAATTCGAGGTACAACAACGATTGATGGTTGTTTTTGAATGTTCCTTCGTGTCGATCCTCTCCTGAATCGATGTAAAAGGTTGAAACATTGTCTTCGCATCGATATACATCGCATTGATGGGTACGAAATGAACAGTTCGCATCGATAGATATGAGCTTCGATGGATGCGAAACGATCATTCGTATCGATGGTTACGAACTTCGGTGGACTCCATTGCAGTGGTCTTCATTTTCGAATCGATGTTGGTCACAAAGATGGATACAAAATATGCGTTCGTATCGATAAATACTGGCCTCCGGAAGCTGTGATTTGATGGATTCGAACGGCGCAGTTCATATCGTTGCACTGGGGATGGAGTTGAAAATGATCGATACGAACAATGGCTTTATATCGATGGATTTGGGTGACTCAGAAAAGCCTTCGTTGGCAATTTCGTTTCGATAAAGGCTCGAGTTGATGGATTTGAATAGCTCGTTCGAATTGATTCAGTGGTGACACATTGTAACCGGCCGAGTTTACCGGGAGGCGAATCGTTTCTCCCTTTCACACTCGAGTCCATATAAATACTTTTTGGACTTAGAAACTTTTTCACCGTTTGCCACTTTTGCTCTCTGCCTTCGTATCGCTCCGAAAACTTTGAAACAGAAGAACTTTGCTCGCCTTCGAATCGAACCAAACTTTTTAATTACTTGAATCAACTGTCAAATTTAGGTAATGCACTAAACAAATCCAACGCATAAACGATAAGACTCGATCTTTAACGTCAAATTAACCAGAGTCATGGTCGATCCCAGCGTAGTTGGTGTTGGATTTAGGTTGGAGCAAGATTGAGGAGGGAGCAATGGCGTTTGTGCCATTTGAGGATGAAGGAATGAGGAGGGATACGAAGGAATTGATCGAAGATTGTTCGGCCTTCGCTTCATGTCGATCTGGAGTAGGGGCTTCGAGATGATGAGATGGAGGCCTTCGTATCGATCGATGGCTAAAATTTTGCATCGAATCGAGATGATCGATGCGAGTGTTTCGAACATGTAGATCAATACGAAGGGGTTGCGTTTGATCGATTCAAAACCTAGAGTTTCCGATCGATACAAATTCTGCATCAAGGGATCGATGCGACGGCGACCCAATTGATCGATGCGAACACACTCAGATGGATGCGAAGTTGATTGATTCAAAACTGGGATTCCTGTGATCGATATGAATTGAACCTGAATGGACTTAAAATTTCTTGCACGTTTGAACATCTGACCCCGACAAGCTTCAACGTTGCATAACCGAACTTAACTGTTAAACTGCATATTTGACTACCCTTCGAAGCTCGTCGATGGAACTATGACTTAACGAAATGATAATTTTTTTTAACTTGGATCGATCACTAACATCTGGATGGCACGGTTGTGACGGTCAGCAATGACGGTCGTTCCGTCTGAATTTTGAAGTCTTATCGTTTACATGCCTTTTTTAACTCTGTAGAATTTTTCCCAAGCAATATACAGCACTGCACTGCACAACACATTAACACACTTCACACTGGGGGATGCATGGGCTTATTATCGTCTAATGATGGTTTCTCATAAGCTAGTTAGTAATGGAATCTTCAAGCTCACAGCAACAGGACGCTCAGAGTTCAATTCCTCCAATAATCGAGATACCGGCCATCGAGGCCGAAGTCAGATCCAGCTCCGGACGAGTTTCCAGGCACCCGGTTCCTTTGCAGCCCACAAGACTCTATGCCGTCCGGCATCTCCAAAGATATGCTGGGATGGATTTGCTTAAGACATGACTTGTCGCTTGACGACGTATTACTGCCAGGGCCAGATGATAGACCGCATGCTCCCCTGGAGGGGTTTACTGCTTTCAATCGTCATGCTTGCACAGCGGGGACACTTCCTCCATTTAATCAGTATATAAGGGAAATGCTGTCATTCCTTGGAATCGCTCCATCCCAGCTACACCCCAACGGATACGCCTTGTTGAATAGCACTTTCATTGTTTTTATGGAAATTCTCTTTCGACCACCAAAGCCGATTGAGATTAGATATCTCTTCAACATTAAGAGCCGTGGAGATAGCCCTTCTTTCACATTCTTGGAAGCGGTTAGGAACTTCCAAATAGTAACGGGGTCCTGGGGAAGGCTGAGTTATTTTAAAACAGAATGGTTCTACGTTCGATGCCCCCTTGAATTCGCTAGGCGATGGTTGGATAGACGTAAGCGTTGCAGTCTTTCTCATGAATTATCGAGATAATAATAATCGTTCTCAAAACTAACATACTTCTCTTCTTTTACAGCCGCAATCTCACGACCCGAAGGTGGGTATTTTAGAGAGTTAGTTCGGATCCTCTAAGCAGTTTCGGGTGAAGAGAGGAACATTGACTCGGTTCTAACCGACAGAAACTTGAGAATTGTTGGGCTGATTGAACGGAAGCAAAGCATAAGGCTGGAAGGGACACTTAGAGCGATCTTGAAGAAGCAGGTGAAACGCAAAGCGCCCGGTGTCGTGATAACCAAAGGGGTTGATCCGGAGAGAACACCCACTTATGATGAACTTATAGCTGGGCCTTCTGGCAGTTTTCAGGACTCCAAAGGAAGGAGAAAAGGCAAGGCAGTTGCTCATAAGCGTTCTAAATCCATGAGATTGAAATCCGTGGTTGTGTCTTTGCCTGTTCCTAGAATTAGAATTTTGTAGGCTCCTCCGCTGCAAGTAGAGAATCCTTTCGAAGGGCTTGCTGATATTCCGATTCCGGATTATGTGTCATTTCAACACGACACCGGGATGGAGGAGCTTGACAGTGCTCTTGATCTGAGCGAGTCGCTTGCTATGAGTGCGGCCGACATTTCCGGTTGGTCGGGGGGTTGCACATACATACACTTCACCGCACTACATGATTCATAATCGTAAATCGTCCAATCCATGAGATCACTAACTTTTCTTTCGTTTCCCACTTTCAGGTACGATGTCCCGAAGAGAATCAATGTTAGGGAGCCTTCGCTTGGCTTGAAAGTCTTCTTCTTATTATGAGCCCCGCAGGAGAGATATAGATAGAGACCACGATCGTGGGTACTCCAACCAGGACAGATACGAACGGGATAGGGATAGAGACTATAGACACCGATCTAGGTCCTGTTTGCCACCTCTTAGAATTCCATCTCCACCTCATGTTCATGTTTCACACCCACCAGAGCCTCCATGGCACCGACCGTCTTCTCACACTTCTAGGCCCGAAACTCATCACCGGCGAGTTGAAACCGTGCCCCCCATAATTGCAGAGCAGGCCATAACTGAGCCCATGGGGGAAGGGCTATTAAAATTGCTCAGCTAAGGAAGGAGTTCCCGAACATATGCTTCGACGGCTACGTCTTCCCTCCTCATTTAAAGAGAATTCCATCGGGGGCGGAGAACACGATGCATGATTACATTCATGACATCTACGCCCAGTATAGAGAGTGGGCGAAGGCTGCAGAAAAAGCTTCCAAGGTGGCCTTTGAGCGAGCCAAAGCGATTGAAAAGATGGAGTCCGAACTCACTCAAAAAGACTGAATCATCCAAGTGCTCAATACCGAGGCCGAGTCTTCTTGGAAATCTGAAATTAAGGCAACCAAAAAAGCTGATGAAGCGACTGTGGCGATGGATAGGTTGAGGCAGACACACGTTGTTTTGGTGGAGGAGATGGGCCACCGAAATACTACAGTCACCGTCGAACGGGATGCGACGGTCAAGGAACTCAACGAGCTCAAGGCCAAATTCTCTGACATGGCCAAGGAAAGGGATGATGCGAACAACGCAGCCCAGGAGGCGTGTGAACAGGCTGTCTTGCTTCGGGGTGAACGGGATGCGGCCGTGGCTAAGGTTCGCGAGGTGGAGACTAAGGTCGAGGAGGAGGTGAAATCGGCCGAGTCTAGGCTAGAAGCCGATATTGAGGATCTTCTCGTTGTATACAACGCTAATGTGCTGAGGCACAGGGGTCTAGCCTGGCTCAATGATTACCTGGCACATTTATACAATGCCTGGGGCCGATTGGTTCAGGAGGAGAAGGCGGTGCATCTAGGTGAGTCTATTGATGAGTTTGAGCTCGAGAATCGTCTGCTGAATGAAGATGAAAGGAAGATTCTTCATGAGTCAATGATTTCTTATGAGAAAGAGAGACTCGGCACCCAGCACTTGGAAGTAGGAGAAGGTTCAGGGGTTGACCATCATGATGCAAATCTTGAAGTTCCAGCGTCAACTCAACCTGAACCCTTATCTGCGGTGGATCCCCAAGCTGTTCCTGCCTACAATCCAGATCAGCCGCAGATATCTCTTGCTATAGAGCAAGTTGTTGAAGCCGCTCAGCAATCTACGAGTCAAACTGAGGAAGGTACTCTGAACATTCTTCGTACTTGTTCGAGATCAATAGCTTTATTTGATTTGTTTACTGACGGTCTTCCTCTTCCTTTGTCCAGTGATTGATGTTGCACCGATCGTGCTTCCTGCAACCCAAGAATCACATCTAACGCAGGAGACCGTCATCACTGAAGCGACCACCATAACTACAACTGCGCCACTCGATGAAATGCAGGGAAGCACGCTTGTTTTTGATGAGCAGATGATGGAGGAACTCTTTCGTCGTCATAGCGATCCTTTTGCTGACCTGCCATTTGTTATAGGTGGAGGCGCTCCTGCTACAAGCTCTTCAATGCCAACCACCGATGCTCCTAGCGAGGCCCGGGCGATCAATGAAGAGGAAATATTGGCCGAAATCGACGCTAAGATGGAAGCAGCGGCTCATGGCGACAGTTTTGGAGGTGGGATGGCGGCACCTGGTCCAGCTCCGCTCAGAATGATATCACCTGGTGGTACAGTTTTCGATACTAGTGTGCCCATTCCGCCTCCTACAATTGATCATGTTCCTCCGACTCCGCCCGCGGGAAGCATCCCTATTCATTCGAGCTCGGAGGAAGACGTCGAGATTATGCCCCCGCCTGGAGACCGACCACCAAAAGGTAAAGGCTCAAAAAGAAAAGTTAGCGGCGGCTCCAGCGGGTCTACACCGTAAAGGAAGCCGAGGAAGAAAAAAGAGTAGACATGCTTCCTCGGTTTATTTTGATTTTCATTTTGTTGGTCGTGTATAGATGCGGGTTCGACCCCCGCTAGTAGGAATTTTTTGGAACAAACTTGTACATGAATTTCTTTCACAAATAGTAGAAATGAAACTCTTCTTTTTTGGATTCTTTTCAGTTATTGTGTATTTTCTCAAGTGTTTCAATGTTTGAAATGTACTTGTGAAGTTTCAGCTTCCGGGTCAAGTTTGTTTTTATTCGCCAGGTCCGGAAATTGTGGACATGGTTCACGACCGAAAAGTGAGTTGGATTTTGACGTCGCACCGCTTCAGTCAATGGTCGATGCTTAAGTCCTGCCCCCAGTCTTGGGGATGAGTTGTAGAACATCAGCCAGCGATTGCATTTCACATATAACACGTTGAGTCTAGTGCCACTGAACGGATGCTTGGGACGAGTGGAGATTGAGTGGTTCAACCCCACTCGTTTAATTATCGGTGATCATATTCGCACTCCGGGGATTTTCATATGTTCACTGGCGGTCGGTTACGCCGGTTTAAGTTTTAATTATATGTCCGCACTCTAGGGACTTGGAGTTAATGTTTATACTCCGTTTCGTACTCTGGGAATTTGGAGTTGACGTTTATGTTTATACTCCGTTTCGCACTCTGGGTATTCGGAGTTGGCGCTTATACTCCAATTAGCACTCTGGGAATTTGGAGTTAATGTTTATACTCCGACTCACACTCTGGGAGTTCGGAGTTGGCATTTATACTCCAATTCGCACTCTGGGAATTTGGAGTTAATGTTTATACTCTGACTCGCACTCTAGGAGTTCGGAGTTGGTAAACAGACGGTTAGTCACATCTGCTGCATGTTTTTGGATTTCGCTCGCACTCTAGGAACGAAAGGTGTATCAGGATCGCGGATGGTCGGATCACATCCACCCTGAGTTGACAAGTGAGGTCGTTAGATGCACGGGTCCACCCTCATCAAACTTGGTTTGGATACGGGCGAAGTTGTCAGGTGGATGGATCCACCCTCTCCGCAAACGTATCTGTGAGTTTATACTCCAGTTCGCACTCTGGGAATTTGGAGTTAAGTGAAGGATTGTCGTGTATCAATCCTTTTCTGACTTTGGTGTGATGGTTTGTCCCTGAGCATGGGTTTCACTTAGCGAGTGACCGGTTGCATCACAGTCACTCCTTATTTGAATAAATCCCACCGTATGGTGGAACTTAGCTCTCCATGCATGGTGATGATCATATGAAGTATTTCAAGTAAATCATAGCTCTGGCTCGAAGAGATTGCATTTTATTGCTGAAATAAGAAAATATGGCAAAGTCAGTTGCCTTATTACAAATTCTAATTTCGAAATGCAGAAACAAATTGCAAATGGAAAATAAAATAAATGAATAAACATAGCCTATTATGTGTAATAGCGACGAAGACTCTCGCTGTTCCAGGCTCTCGGTAGAGTAAGACCGTCGACGGTCGATAATTTGAATGTGCCATCTTCGAGCCTTCGTTCAATAACTTATGGTCCTTCCCATGTTGGCTTTATATGCGAAGGAACCGGATAGATTCTTTTCAGGACGAGATCGCCTAGTTTAAATGTTCACGGACGGACCTTGGCGTTGTACAATCGGGCGACTCGACTTCGATACGCGGCTGCCCTCAAATCAGCCTCTTCACGCTTCTCATCTAGTAAATCGAGAGATTCAGCAAGTAATATAGCATTTGTCTTCGGATCATAGTATGTCACACAATGAGAAGGTACTTCTAGCTCGACTGGAATAACAGCTTCTGAACCATAAGAGAGAGAGAACGGAGTGTGACCGGTCGTGGACTTGTGGGTTGTTCAGTAAGCCCATAAAGCCATAGGAAGTTCATCGACCCACTTACCCACGACCTATTCTAGTCATTTTTTCAGAATGGACTTTATAACTTTGTTGACCGCTTCGACCTATTTGTTCGCCTGAGGGTGTGCAACTACAGAGAATTTCTTTTGAATGTGAAACCGTTTGCAGAAATCTTTAAATTCAACACTGTCGAATTGGGTTCCGTTATCAGTAATAATGGTGTGTGGGAGACCGAATCGACAGATAATGTTGCGGACTACAAAGTTGATCACTTTTTTCGTCGTTATGGTAGCAAGAGGTTCAGCTTCAGCCCACTTTGTAAAGTAATCAACTACGACGATGGCGTACTTCATACCGTCTTTTGCCAGAGGTAGAGTACCAATGATGTTGATTCCCCATACTACAAACGACCATGGGCTGGCCATTTGCGTTATCTCGGTAGCTGGGGCTCTAGGAATTCGAGCATGCTTTTGGCATTTATCACATTTCTTTGCATAATCCGACGCATCGCGATTCATAGTAGGCCAGTAATATCCGTATCGAAGTATTTTCTTGGCTAGTGCTTGCCCCCGGTGTGATCGCCACATTCTCCCTCGTGTACGTCATGTAATACTCGTTTAATTTCATCGTGAGCGATACATCGGAGTAAAGGAACGGAGTATCCTCTTCTGTACATGACTCCATTCTAGATGGTGAATCGTGAGGCTTTCCGAAGGACTTGTCTTTATTCACTCCTGCGCTCTGGCGGGATTCCGTGCTTAAGGTAATTTCAGAATGGAGTCATCCATGACTCCTTATCGGGGACGGTTTCACATACCCAGTCTGTTTCTGCCTGGTCAATACTTAGGGAAGGTAACGTCTCTACGGGAACGAGTCCCATTTGCTGAGCTTCATCTGTGCTGGCTAACTTCGCCAATGAATCGGCTTTCTAATTGCGTTCTCGAGGTATACAATAAATGGCATAATAATCAAACTGATCCAGTATTTCCTGAACTCGAGCTAAGTAGGCAGCCAGCCTTCGATCTCTCGCTTGATATTCTCCCCGAACTTGACACACAACTAATTGTGAATCACAATAAATTTTCACATCGATAATTCTTAAATCTCTGGCAAGTTTCAATCCAGCTAAGAGGACTTCATATTCAGCTTCATTATTGGTTGCATGAAAATCAAACTTTAAAGCATAACATATAGATCAGCCTTCGAGGGTTCCGAGTACAACTCCAGCGCCCGAGCACCGGTCGTTTGATGCACCATCAGTGTACAGCTTCCAGACGTATTTGGGAGATTCACTGGTTTCGGGCAAATCCTCTGGAATGGTAAATTCGGCTATGAAATTGGCCAGGACTTGTCCTTGAATTGCTCGTCTTGAAGTATAAGTAATATCGAACTGGCTCAGTTCGATGTTCCACTTGAGTAACCTACCAGACGTCTCAGGCCGCGTAAGGACCTGTCGTAACGGTTGGTCGGTGTAAACAATAATAGGATGTGCTTGGAAATATGGTCGGAGCTTCCTTGATGCAATAACAAGGCAATAAGTCAACTTCTCTTGTTTCGAATAATTCCTTTCAACTCTAGTTAATCGTTTGCTGATGTAGTATACTGGCTTCTGTATCCTGTCTTCTTCTCGAATTAAGGTAGCGCTGATAGCGTTTTCTGATATCGCCAAGTAAACGTACAACTTCTCATGATCAATAGGCTTTGACAGGATAGGTGGTGTGGATAGATGCTGAATTAGTGCTTGGAAAGTGCCCTCACACTCCGTAGTCCATTCAAAGTTCTGTTTTCCTTTTCGGATCAGATCGAAGAAGGGAATGCATTTGTTAGTGGACTTTGAAATGAACCTGCTTAGTGCTGCTACATTCCCATTAAGACTCAGGACTTGCTTTATAGTTTTTGGAGTTTCAAGATTTCTAATTGCCCAGATCTTTTCAGGATTAGCTTCGATTCCTCGAGCATTGACGATAAACCCAAGGAATTTCCCGGATGCAACTCCAAAACGACATTTCAGTGGGTTGAGCTTCATTCTGTATTCTTGAAGTATGTTAAACATAGTTTCCAGTTCTTTAATATGGTAAGTTGAAAATCGTGACTTCACAACTACATATACTTCCATGGTTTTCCCGATTTGATTGGCAAACATCCGATTGACCAATCGTTGATAAGTAGCCCCGACATTCTTGAGTCCGAATGGCATAAATTTGTAGCAATAAAGTCCCAGATTGGTTACGAAGCTAGTATGTTCTTGATTAGGTAAATGCATTGGTATCTGATTGTATCCGGAATATGCATCCATGAAGGATAAGAGTTCATGTCCAGCTGTCGAGTCTACGAGCTGATCAATTCTGGGAAGTGGAAAACTGTCTTTAGGACAAGCTTTATTCAGATCGGAGTAATCGACACACGTTCTCCATTTTCCGTTTGACTTTCGAACAAGCACGGGATTCGACACCCATTCGGGATATAGCGCATCTCGAATGAACCCGTTTGCTTTAAGCTTTTCTACCTCTTCTTTAAGGGCGGCAGATCTCTCTGGATCCATACCACGCCTTTTATGTTTGACCGGGACATGCCGCGTGTCAATATTCAGAGTGTGGCTCGCGATATCTAGCGAGATCCCACACATATCAGAATGCGTCCAGGAGAATACGTCAAGATTCGCCCGTAGAAATTCAACCAATACCTCTTGAGTTTGCTGGCTTAGCTGAGACCCAATCTTTATCATTTTCGAATCATCATTGTCGTCAATAGGGACATCAATCGTCAGTTCGGCCGGGGATGCTTGACTTTCTTTAGATTCTCCTTCATCCTCGGTTTCTCTTGGGTCAAGATCCCTTTGGAATTGGCTAGGGCTCCCGAGCCTAGGCCCAGGCACTAATTGTCAATTATCAGCAAAACGGACGCATAGAGATTCCTCTACGCCCTTTCCTTTCTCTTTTCACTGCGCCTCCCGTAGCTCGGCAACGTAACAGGCTCTTCCAGCAGCTTGATCTCCTTGAATGATTCCCACTCCACGATCAGTGGGAAACTTTAAAGTCAAACACCATGGGGCAATGGCTGCCCTGAATTCAGCGAGGCCCAGTCGGCTCAAGAAAGCATTATAAGGGGAGTATATGTCCAACACAACGAACTGTAATATCCGAACTCTCCGGCGTTCTCCAACTCCCAACACCACTGGTAGCTCTACTACTCCAGTGGGTATTGTAGCGCTCCCATTGAAACCATGGATTCGAGATTGGCAAGGCTTTAAATCTTTAGCCTCCATCCTCATCTGATCATAAGCTCGTTTAAACATAATATTCACTGAGCTTCCACTGTCAACCAAAATCCTTTTCATTCAGGCTGGACCTACATGAGCTGAGATGACCAGTGGATTGATAGTAGGGGATTCGACTTTATCGGCATCACTGTCTCTGAATACGATGTCATCAATCATCGTCTTCTGTTGTTTGGCCGGAGCCCCTTCATCAAAACTACTATAACACTCGAAGTCTGCATGCCTAATAGAGCTGGCATACGACTCCATTTCCTTCCAGCTTCGGCCTGTTGAATGAGGACCACCGCTTATTGTATTAATAACCAATCTCCCGCCAGTAAGAGCGGGTTCATCCTGCCTTTCCTAGTTTGGTGCACGATTCTGATTTGATGGGCCTGCACCTCCAGACTGCGGCGCCCGCACATACTGATCCAACTTTCGTTAACGTATCAGCTTTTCAATGAGATTTTGCAAATGACGACACTCATTTGTATTATGGCCATAACTTTCATGGAATCTACAAAACTTCCCTATTTGGATTTGTCTTTCTGTTGATGGCTTCAGGGTAGGTTTCTTGTTTTACATGGTATTACAGGTCTACAAATACACATTTTCCAGCGACGTATTAAATGGAGTATAATTTTCGAACATGGGAGCTCTACGCCATGGACCACGATTTTGATCTCGCTTTTTTGTTTGATTTCCACTGTCCCTCTGCTGGTTCTGTTTGTTTTGTATATTCAACTGAACTTTTCCAGAACTCTCCCCGGATTGTTTAACTGCGATATTACTTTGAATTCCTTCCATGCTGGGCCCTGCGTCATCTTGCTTCCTAGACTGTTTCGCATCCTCCCTTCTCAAGAATTGGGCTGCCTTGGAATAGAAACGGTCCAATGACGCAGGCGGCTTCCCAGCTAACCAATTTCCGAACTCGAAATCAGGATCAATCCCCTTAGTCAATGCCATCAGGATAGAGTTGTCAATGGGATTGCTTATTTCTGCACACGCGGCATGAAATCACTCCAAGTAACGTCTGAGTGTCTCTCCGGGGGCTTGAGTGACACTGGACAGAGTATTAAGATCTTTAGGTCTCGCTACGTGCATACGGAATTGTTCAACAAACTTGGTGGACATCTGGTCGAAATTAGAAATAAATCGTGGCGGTAAACGAGTAAACCACATAGTAGCAATGCCCCCTAGGGAAATGGGGAAACTACGACATTTTACTACATCATCAGCTCTCGCAGCATTCATTAGCCATTCATACTTCAGGATGTGTTGATTTGGATCAGAATTCCCTTCATAGACTGGCAAAGCTGGCATCCTGAAGCGCCGAGATGGTTCAGGATATAATATGTCATCAGTGAAAGGGGTATGACTCCGGGAAATCCCCTAGTCCTCATTAGTGAGACCCTGACTTTCACGGATCATTTGACAAATCATCGTCGGTATATCCGGCATCTGGATATTTGGAACATGTTGTGCCAAGGTGTGGTCAGGTTCCACAACGTGAGTCTGGACCGGACGCGGTCGACGGTCCGTGCCTCACCTCCTTGGTTCGAAGTTTTCAGGGACATAAGGTTATGGAGTATGTTCTCGTTAGTTACGATGCGGATCAGCTTGATTTCTAGCATCAAATCCTTATTCGGTAGTGGCGGTGGTAGCGAGGTTGCCTGTGACATGGTAAGGAGCAGCACCCCCTCGGGATGAAGGTCCGGTCTGATGACTGGTGGATGGTCCAGTCCTGGGTTGTCCAAGATTCAAGGCTGGTTGCTGTCCCGTGGCCTGGGTGTAGCTTATGTCCAGCCGTGGGCGTGTGGATCGGTGATGATCATCAAATGAGGCTGAACTCTCCATGGAAGAATAAGAAGCTTGATCTCTTCTGGATCTTCTGCGCCTTTGGCGATTCAACTAGTTGGTCAACTCTATGTTGACGTGCAGTTGTTCAGTAAGCTGTTGCCGACTCTGGGTCAACTCTTGAAGCAGCATCTAGAACTCTTGTCTGGTGACTGGGCCTGATGGATCTGAAGGTCCGGCGGCATCTTGTTTGGATGGAGGCAACTGTACGGGATTCTGTCTATCCCGTCCTTCCTGATCAGCAGCTGTAGAAGCAGTTCATGTGCCCACCATGATGAATTGACGAAGTCCTTTCCTAGATTTGTTGCAAATCTGAATAGGATGGAAGGGCTTCAAGCCTTGAGAACTGGATCTTCTTCTTGGATTTATGCAATCCGGTATCGATAGGAGTTCCAAAGAGCATGAGAAAAAATTGGGTTTTTTCTCAGTGAAAGCACCAAAGTGTTTGTACCAAAAATGGGCACAACACTCTTCGGAAGTTTTTGAAGAGATAAAATGAAGAAATTAAATGGAAAAAGAGGATTATCTAACAAAAACTCCAAAAACTGATATGTAAATGATAAAAATGCAAAGAAAACACATGGATTTAGAGTGGTTCGGCGTATTGCCTGCGTCCACTATGAAATTGCTCACTTTATTGATGTTTTTTTGATGTTTACAATTGATTGCAGCGAAATACAGCAAATTAGAGTTATGAAATTCGAGTACTACAGCAGTAATGGAGTATGAAATTGAATCCGGCAGAGTCTCGGCGTTGGAGCGTCAAAAAGAAAGTGTTTGTACCAAAAATGGGCACAACACTCTTCGGAAGTTTTTGAAGAGATAAAACGAAGAAATTAAATGGAAAAAGAGGATTATCTAACAAAAACTCCAAAAACAGATATGTAAATGATAAAAACGCAAAGAAAACATAGGGATTTAGAGTGGTTCGGCGTATTGCCTAGGTCCACTATGAAATTGCTCACTTTATTGATGTTTCTTTGATGTTTACAATTGATTGCAGCAAAATACAGCAAATTAGAGTTATGAAATTCGATTACAACAGCAGTAATGGAATATGAAATTGAATCCGGTAGAGTCTCGGCGTTGGAGCATCAAAAAGATCCTTTTTCTGTAGGCCGTGGGGGTCTATTTATAGGTGTAGGAGGTTGATATTTCGCTCAGATCTTGGGAGACTTCTTCTGGCACGTGAGTGGGCCCACGCGACCGATCCCATGAAGTTTCGACTCGATCCGTGATCGATGCGAACGTAATTCGTATCGATTAGGATTTCATCCAATGGGGTCAAAATTTGGTATGAACATTCCTCATCTTGTACGTAAGCTCCTGTGAAAATTTCATAGCAATTGGACTTGTAGATTGCGAGGTACGATCGATACGAAATGGTGTTCTTCGGTAGGTCATTTCGTTCGAATCGATCTATTCGAATCGATCGCTTCGAATCGATGGCGGCACGCGCTAGCAGGTTGACGTGGCACGCGTTCTTCGTATTGATCCACATTTTTCACCGAGTTGATCGAGTCGTTCCGGAGTTTTCGCCGTGTTCGTATCGAAGATCATTGCATCGACCCAGATTGCGTCGACTTGATGGATACGAACAAACCATTGCTCATGGGTTCGAACAGAGGCTCATGATGGATACGAAGTAATCATAATCCGATGGATACGAACTAAGGTCATCTGATGGATTCGAATGACGACGAGTCTATCGATGCGAATAGCGGTTGCATGATGGATACGAACTAGCGGAACCTGATGGATTCGAACAAGCGCTCGCCGATGGTTACGAACCATATGGGTTCGAACAACTGTTCGCCGATGGATATGAACTGGATGGATTCGAATAAAGACTCTAAGGTGGAGGCGAAGTCGCTGCCGCTCTGATCGATACGAAGATGATGGATACGAACAAGGGTTTAGTTATGGATACGAAATATGGGTTATTTCCTTCAACTTGCATCGATCATAACTCGAGCATATGAACTCGGATTGACTTGAAATTTGGAACGTTGGCTTCCATCACTTCGCTTGACGTGTCTTATCAATTGTAGCCTGATCTGGACTTGGACAGAATTCATCGATATCCATGGCGAACCCGTATGCACTCGATATTCGAGATGAGCGATCCTTGGTTTTTTAGTCAGTTCCTTGATATCACGGCCTTGCCAAAAGGTGGGATAACACACGGGCATCGACTGATCAGAAGTAGATAAACACCTTAAGTAATGTAACTGCCCCGACCACTAAGAAACAACTTCAGAGCTCGAACGGATAGATTGCTGCTTTGAGTCGGTTCATCTCAAGGGCAATAGACAAGTGTATACCCTTCTTCGATGCCCTCAAGAAGGGGAAGAAAAACTTTGAATAAAATCAAGATTTCCAAAATGCCTTCGAATAATTATTAAGGTAGAAGAAACGCCATTTGTCATATCCAAGCCATAGGGCAAGGAGGATTTATTTGTTTACTTAGTGGTGTCTACTCGCGCACCGAGTGCAGCATTGGTATGTGGGGAGGCAAAGATTCAAAGACCGGTTTACTACATCAGCAAGCAGTTTACTAAAGCTGAAAATAATTACCCAAAGTTGGAAAAACTTGCATATTGTTTGCCGATGGCATCTAGAAAATTACAACCATATTTTTAGGCTCATCCAATCAAGCTATTGACATATCAGCCTCTGAAATAGGTATTTTACCCACCCGAGACTTTAGGAAGGTTGCTAAAGTGGAGTATCAAGTTAAGCCAATATGACTATACTTACCACTCGAGGAGAACGATAAATGGGTAGGAATTGGTAGACTCATCGTTAAGTTTACCGCTCATGATGGTGAAGAGGATAATTCGATCGTAGTTCCCCATTGGAAGTTATTTATCGACAGTGCTACGGACGAATATAGCTCGGGGGAAGGAGTTGTATTTGAAACGCTAGAAGAACAGTCAATCTGTTATGCATTGAAGCTAGAATTTCCTGCAACTAACAACAAAGGTGAGTATGAGGCGTTAATAGTAGGATTGAGGATAGCAAAGGAACTGGGGGTAAAGATGCTGTACATATTCAGCGATCCCTAACTGGTGGTTTGAAAAATCAGGAAGGAGTATCAAGCCAAGGGTGCGAGACTAGCCCTTTACCTGTCAAAATCCCTAAAGATAAAAATGTGAAGGCAGATTCATTAGCTAAGTTAGCTAGCTCTGGGAAAGCGTAGCTAATGGGATTGGCTCTGGTGGAAGTTTTGATAACTCTAAGCATCGATCAGATGGATGTCGATTGGATTTTGGGGAACACAAAAGAGGAGTTATGGATGACCCTAATTAAGGACCATCTAATCAAAGGAACTCTCTTGAGGAATAGGAGCAGCTGAAAGAAACACCTTCGAAAAGCGCCGTGATTCAAGATGTAAGATGGAGTACCATACATGAGAGGATTCTCAACTCTACTGCTTCGGTGTGTAGCCAAGGATGAGGCTAGAAAAATCCTCATGGAAGTCCATTAGGGCAGCTGTTGTGATCACACCGGGTGGCAGACTTTGGCAAAGAAGGTACTTCGCCATGGATATTTCTGGATAATGATAAACCGGGATGCTGCTGACTACACCAAACGGTGTGGTTGGTGCCAGAGATTTGCGAAGATTCCAAGAGCCCATTGATGGAACTTAAGCAAATGGTCAGTCCATGACCTTTTGAAATTTGGGGAATCGACATCATCGGTGTGCTACCGATATCAAAGGGAGGAGCCAAATATACTATCGTCGTAGTGGATTACTTTACCAAATGGGCTAAAGTGGAACCTCTTTCCATAATTACAATGAAGAAGGTAATCAACTTCATAATGAAGAATATTATTTGTAGGTTCAGAGTATGTGACGACCCACCTTTTTGGATGTTTTAAATCGACAATAAACCACACACGTCTAATTCAAACCATTCAAAAGGGAGGTTTGTTAATAGGGTAAATAAGAAAGTAAAAGAAAAGAAAGAAAAACAAAAGACATAGAATCTCGCAGTGGAATGACAAAATATAATAATCAAATAAACAATTCATGAAGCTGTTTTATAAATAACATTTGATTACACTTTTATAATTCAAATCAAAATTATACATACATCAGAAATTAACAAATAATGCAGTGGAACACATGATGCAGTGGAATAATTATAATAAATAATAGACTCATCTCCATCTTCATCCTCCAAAATAAAATGGTCTTCAATACACTGAAAATACTCGGGCTGACTCGAGCGTAAAGGAAAATAATACACTCGAGTCAGAACTAAAATTCTTATGCAAATTAAATCAAAATTATATGAAATAAGAAATGCAGATAACTACATTTTTGAAGGTTCAAATTTCTGGAAAAGTTATTGTTTCCATATTCAAAATACAATAGATTTCACAATAGATCCATTCTAGTAACTTACAAATTTACAGAACAATTCCCAATTAAATTACATAGTTCAAGAGACTTGATTTATAAAAATGTTCCAAAGTTTCAACATTCAATTTTATAGAAACTTCCCAGTGTTTCAAAATTTAATTTTGAAAACTTTCAAATAAGGTAACGACGGTTTATTTCTCAAAATCATTTTTATGGTCCAAATAGTAAATCTAAACATACTAGTTTTTTTCCTCTCATGTAAGTATATGAAATTCATGGGTTTTATATCTTTATTCATTGTTCAAATAATCAATATGAAAATTTATATGATTACAATAAACTATATGGTGATAACAAGGATAATATCAAAATAAATGAATAATACACATTCAATCACAATAGCATCCATCACAACATACAATCAGCATTCAAATCAACCAATTCAACAAATCAACCAATTCAAAAAATCAACCAATTCAACAAATCAACCAATTCAATAACAAGCCAAAATAATAACTATTTATCACATATTGGAGTTTAGGTATTCAAATTAAATATCAATTAAAATTCCAAACCAACAATCAAAAATTTATCATTATATGACCTGGTTTAACTTGCAATAAAATTTTAGTATTTTGTGAGTGAGTTTGAACACTCACCTTATGGGTTTCCATTTTCTAGTCGGATTTGGATCCGCTACTACTTCCTCCATTTGAATTATTTCCTTGCTATCTTAATCTTCTTCTTTTTTATAGAAAGTTTTGGAAGAGAAAGAGAAGTTTGTATAGATCTGGATTTGAAGAAAAGAATTTGGAAAACGAAGAATGTTTGGAAAAGAAGAAGAAAATTTAAAGAAGATGAAGAATTGAAAAAGAAAAGGAAGCTTTGAAAAAAAAAAGATTTAAAGAACAAGAATAAGAAAAAGGAAGCTTTAAAAAAAAGAGAAGAAGGAGATTTGAAGAAGAAGAAAAATGAAGAAGGAGTAAAATGAAAAGAGAGGGAAAAAATGAGATGGAAGTTTTTTTGGAAAATGAAGCTACAGAAGGTGAGATTTGAAAATGAAATGAGGCTATAGGAATGAAGATGGAAACAAATGAAAAGCTAATAAGGTATGTATAAACAAACTAGGAATTTGAAATAAAGTAAAAATATGAACCCTAAAACGGTAGTATTGAAAGAGATGAAGTAAAGGAATAAATATATGAATAAAGATAAAAATAAATCATTTGTTCTTTAATATGAAGCTTCAAAAGAAAGAGTTGCTAATTAAAGGAAGGTACAAGAACTAATAACGTATAAACAAAATAAACTTCAGAAATGGAGAATAGTAAATGCTAATTAGATGGCATGAATATTAATTTGGATGTTCACATTAAAAATGGAAAAAAAGAAAAGGAAAAAAAACTTTAGGTAAAGCAGTAGAAAGGAGAAAATGAACAAATGAGAAACAAATGAAAAGAATGAGGCAATTATAAATTATAAATAAATCAAATGAAGCAACTATTAATTAATAAGAAACGAATGAGTAATCTAACAATTAAATGGATGCTCAAGTGAAACCTACATGGAGAACTAGAAAATGAAAAGAAAGAGAATGCAACGTGATAATAAATGTAAAGCAAATGAAGGGACCACCTATATCCTATAAACACACTTTTGGGGTCCAAATTCCAAAACTTACTTCAATTAATTCATATCAATAAACCCAAATATAAACATATTTACGTCATTTAATTCAATATTAAAACATTCGTTTTATGTTAATATATATGCACACACCATTAACGTAATCAATCAATTAACGTAATCAATCAATCTATTAATCAACCAATCAACCTATATATTTATTTACGTTACTCAAACAAAGTTTATTAATTAATGAATATATATCTATCTGTGCACTATAAAAATGATTTACTTTACTTTTTAATTACTGTAACGGTCACATTAATGCAACAAATTTACAAGTTTTAACTATATATAAAATGGAAAAATAAATATATGTGAACCTATGTAGTTAATGTACAACTGTTAATACAAGGTAATTCTAATTGATTCCACAACATTTACACAACCATACATTTACACAACCTATGTGTGTATATTATTCTAAAATTCAATTTTTTTCTCCAAAATCATACTTATTCAAAATGAAAGTTTTATTTTTATACGTCTCGAAACATGCAATTATCTTAATTAAAATGTTCATTCCATATTGACACAAAAATGCAAGTTCCTATATTAACTCATTCATTACGATTTCATTTATGTTTCCTTTTAATTGAAACATTTCAATTAATCTAATTCCAATTCATTTCATTACTAATTTCAAACAAATTCTAATTATAAAACACTGTTTTCTTTTCATTTATACCAATTCAAACATGTTTTATAAAATTTCATATACAACAAATTTTATACACTATTTACAAAGTAAATGTTTTTATCTTATTGAAAATCAACTTCTCCAAGATGCATTCCAAATAACAACTTATGTTATTCTTTCATTAAAACATTCACTCCATCCTATATTCAAATTCAACATTTGTTATTCCGGTTAGAGACAGACATACAATTTATTCTTTTCAAGTCAAAGCTTAAATTTCATTAAAACGTTTATCTTAATTTAATTTAAAATGTAAGTTCTTATGTTGAACTTATTAATTACAATGCACTTGTATTTTCTTTTCAATTAAAGAATTCTAACAACTCTTATTGCAGTTTATATTCAATATTAGATTTCAAACGGGTTCTCATCATACCACCACTGTTTTCTGATCATTTCATATATTCCAACATTTATTTCTTCAGTTATTCCATTCTTATATTAACATCTATTATTACAATCAATGGAACTTACATTCAAACAATTATTAAAATAAATTGAAATTACACTAAAACAGTTATCAATTACATTAAATCACATAATTAAATTACATTCTAATTGTTTTCTAACTAAAAAATCATAAATTTCTAATTTCATACAATATTAAATCCTAAAATATTATTAAATTCAATATTTTAATTATCGGAAAAATACGAGTCCTTACAGAGTACCTTAGAAGATCATCATGGACAATGGAACCTAGTTCAAAAGTGCTGAATTTAAGGATTTCTACAACCAATACAGGATTGAGAAAAGCTTCTCCATGTCGGCACATCCGGAGGAAACGAGAAAGTGGAAGTAGTAAACAAGATCATCAAATCTATCTTGAAAAAGCAACTGACTAGTGCTAAAGGAAACTGGGTTGATATGCTTCCACTAGCACTATGGGGTTATAGGATGACACATAAGTCTACAACTAGATACTTACCTTTCACGTTGACCTACGGATCAAAGGCTATTATCTCGCTAGAACTGGAAGTCCCTTTTTATCATAAAAGGCATTTTGACCCGAAGGTGAACGAGGAGCTCCTGCTTGAGTCTCTCGATTTGGTTGATGAGAAAAGGGAAGAAGTAGAATTAAAGGTTGATGCCCACCAGAAAAGGGTATAGCGATACTTCAATGCCAAGGTTTGCAACTGCACTTTCAAGGTAGGAGATCTCATTCTAAAATGAGCTCTCGATTATAGGAGCACTTGGCCCAAAGTGGGAAGGACTATATGTGATCGATCGGAAGCTTGGAGATGGAACATTCAAGCTGGCAACTGTTGAGGAATCTCTATCCCGCATGCATGGAACAGTGATCTGCTCTGGCACTACTACGCTTAGTTTCTCTTCATTTTTTTCACAATTAAGCCACCAAACAACACCGGGGACAATGTAATAAGACATGACTTCCCACTTCTTTCATTCACGAATAAAGTCAGCTTCTTGAACCAATGGAACCATATTCTCGAAAGCAAAACCCTCATGCTACGCGATTAGCAGTACAACCTAGGAACGTACTCCTCCGGCCTCGAATAATGGACAGGGAGTATGTTCCCAAGGGCCGATTGGATAATTCGGCCCAACCTTCAGGAATTCGTCGTTAACCGAGATAGGCAACGGCGAGAAGGCTTACATATTCAATCCAGGTTAACCTTCAGGAATTCATTGTTGCTCAGAGATAAGCAATGATGAGAATGCTTTCCCCTTCATTCTAACCTTCAGGAATTCTTCGTTGCCCGGAGATAAGCGATGATGAAAAGGTTTGCAAACCTCAAACTTCAAGAGTCTTGTGTTGCCCGGAGATAGATGACGCCTGGAAGGTAAAACCCATCCTTCAGGAATCTGGTGTTGCCTGAAGATAGGCGACGCAAGGGAGGAAAACTCTAACCTTTAGGAATTTGTCGTTGCCCGGAGATAGGTGATGGCGAGAAGGTTCCCCAATTTACTTAACCTTCAAGAATTCATCGTTGCACGAAGATACGTGGCGACAAGAAGGTTTCCCCATTCAATAAAAAATATGTAGGAATTCGTCATTGCCCGGAGATAGGAAATGATAAGAAGGTTTAAAAATCTGTAACCCGCAGGAATTTGCCATTGCCTAGAGATTGGCAACGTTAGCAAGGTGAATCCTCCCTCCTTCAGGAATCTGGCATTGCCAAAAGATTGGCAATGTCAGGTAAGGCTACTACTTCAGGTCGATCGGATAATTCGACCCAACCTTTAAGGATCGATAGAATAGTTCAATCCCAACTCGCAGGAATTTTCTATTGCTCGCAACGTCAGCATGTTGTAATTTTCAAGGTTGATTGGATAATTTGGCCTAGCTTTCCAAAGAATAGCTCAAGGATCAAGCGAATAAATTGATCCTGACTTGCAAGAATTTGACATCGCTTGGAGACAGGTAGTTCAAGGAGAAACCCTTGGAATCGAACAACCTATACGCTGGTTTTGGAGATTGAAACTAGTGTCTAATTGAATTTCAACGGCGATTCTAGTTATCGAGCAGGACACGCTCAATGAGGATAAGCAAGGTGGTCATGAAAGTTCAAAGACAAGCGTTATTAGGCTTTCCCAGCCTAGGATCAGCACAAGAAAAGCACATTTAGACTGAGGGTAATTGGACAATTTTCCCTACAAAATCTATATCCCTTTAATGCCTAGAATCCAGCATCCGGAGAGATAAATCCTATCAACAGGGATAAGTGCGCAGTGAAGTTAAATGGGAAAAAAATAAATATCCCAACTATTGCTCTATGACAATTAGGAGCAACGTGGAACCATGATTATTCATCACTACCAACTGGCCGAAAGGAACTCGACCAAAAATAAACATAGAGTTGGTTAAGTAATGGTTCTGATTCACCTAACGGAACAATTTGACAGCTATAAACAAAGACAACATTAGAATACAAACTAAGCAATTACATGAATATTATTTATATGCACAGAGTTGTAATAAATAAGCACATTGCACAGAAACACACACACACACACATATATATATATATAATTGCAGTACAGGCGGCTAAATATAAACAGGAACAATACATAAAAGTACAGAAAAGTAAATGGAATAGAGATTGCAAGACAAAACAAAATCCTTTTCATTACTTCAACCTTTGTTACAAGACACAGCAGGGGCCGCTCTCGCACAAACACTGTCTGTTTGACTCAAAGAAATAGGGAAAGTACAGACTCGACAAGACAAAGCAAAAAAAAATCTACTACACCAACAAGCCCCAGGCATCCTTTACTCATCATTTCCCTTCTTACTGCCTGGGCCACTAGAATTGCTAGTTCGCTTTTTGTGTTTGTGATCGCCCTTGGGTTTCTCCTTTTCGGGAGTATCGCCCTTAGAGTAGGTAGTCTCACCACCCATCGCGGTATGAGGGTTATTAGATATTCAGGCAGGAGCTTTAGTGAGCTTAGTCTTGGGAGGCCTAATCTTAATCGAGGGGAGCTTGGATGAGGGGTTATTGGAGTCAAAGATGCAGGCTTCGTGGTGCCAGGCTCGAATTTCACCTTAATTTTCTCGAAGTCAACCTTCAACTTCTCCGCCATTGAAATATGACCAGTTGGATCAATAGCACCAGTGATCGTGACATCTTCCTCCTAGGACAGGGAAATGTCCTCTAGCCCTTCCAAAGCCACAATCTTTTAGGAATCAGAACCGGGCCCAGAACTGAAAAGTAGGACCAAAGCGACAAGTCCGACAGAAACAGAAGTCGATGCGGTGAAGATTGCCTTGCTTCCCAAGCCTAGAGTAGGTGGCAGTGGAGGAGGAAGATGTGGTCGACCTACAAGTTGACAAATAGAATGATAGAGTTCAATAATGGATTTGTGAGAGAACCAAAGCTTCTCAAAGACTGGTAAGATAAGAGATATACCTGAGCTTAGGCTTTGATCCTTAAAAGAGGCCACAAAATCCCCTTCTTCGGTTATGTTCTCCTCTGTTTGGTCCATTGAGGAAGGAATATAGGGCTCATTAGAAGTCATTGCTGCAGAAATTTGAGTCATATGGGTGGTTTCAGAGCTGACCCCTATTGACGTAGAAATAGTCACCGCGGTCTCTCCAGACTTTGGAGTAAATGATTTGTGCTAACCCAATGAACTTGGGCCAGCAAGAGCCTTGGTGGTAGCAACAGTAGTATCGCCTTCAGCAGCAAGGATGTCCTTTCCCTCTATAAGTTTTTGTATGTCCTTGGCATCAAGGTACTTGGCCATGAGCTCTTCCCCAAAATAGTTGTCCCTGGACTTCGCATGTCGTCGTAACACCTCTTCCAAAGCATCACCAAGAGTTTTAGGATAAGTATCTCCCATCCACTTCAAATTCTTGTAAATGACGATGTTAGCATAGAAGTATTGGAGGTTCATGTTCAGCTCTTCTCTTCCCTGAGCCTTCTCCTCTAGGAGCTCCTTAACCTCTCCTTGAGCGACTGCAAGCTTAGTGTCGGAACTACGCTTTTTATTTGACAATCACTCAAAGCCCTCAACAAGCTTGTGGTTCTCTTCCGAGAGCCTTTGAAGTTCAGCAGCCCGAACATTGATAGTCTTATCCTTTTCAGTGAGAGTCGGGTCCCTCTCGGTTACTTGCTTCTTCAGCTTGGCACTCTCTTTGTGGGCAACTTCTAGCACATTCTGCATCACGATTTCAGTGCGTTCATGAGCCTTTTCATTTCCTCCCTCAAGCTTTCAGAATGGGTTTTAGCTTCAAGAGCTGCATATCTCTCTCACATAACCTTCACTAAGTCCTCCTTCCACTCCTTGATGATTCACTTGAATGTCTCCTTCTCGGAGTCAAAGGATTTGATTTATGTATAGTTAATTTCATTGACTAGGGAGAGGGAACAACATAACTATTTCCACTCATACCCTCGGTCGATATGCTTTTGGACACTTCGGGCATCCCTGTCCGCAACTTCTTTTGGAACATCTTCAATGTCCTGGTCAAACATCATGTCGTGTAGGAAATGTCCGGGAAATGCGACTTGCAAGCACTGTGGACCAGAAGGAAGAGAAGTCAAGAGAGGAAATCCCTTTAGAGCGTAGAGGGGCAACATTAGCCAAGGATTGGGAAGTAGGAACTCGCTCATGAGAAGAAGATTGAAGTTCAGTGCATGGTGGAATAATGCCAGAAGAAGAATAGTGGCGATCGCGGAATTCTTTCGGCTGCTTGGATGGGTCATGCAATAGCTGCTCTTCAGCCTCTCTTTTCTTCCTTCCTCTTTCCTTGTCTTTCTCTTTCGACATGTCGGTTGTCTTCCGCTTCTCGTTCTTTTCTCCTATGCCTCTCATCCTCGGTCTCATGGAGAATGTGATAACTGGAGCAGTGCGGATGAGGATCAAGATTCTAGCCCGTAAAATCGCCATTCTTGCGTGAGAAATTCTGATACTTATCACAACCCATGGGACTTGAAACATGAAGAAAAATGGTATAAGTGTCGGAATTTTGGAACATGAATGAATGCAAGGATGCGTGTCCATAGTCCTAGTGCTGTGTGTGGTGTTGTTGACCCCTAGTTACTTTACATACAGTGTTTGCATGGGTGTAAAGAAGGATTCTTGCCACCTTTGTCTATATTTACTCTAAGAGAAAAGTTGAAGTCGAGCGAGCCTTCGGCAAGAAGATCTGTAATTGAAATATTGAAGTCGCTTAAGCCAGTGAATATATCACCAAGAACGCAACCTCGAGGAGTTGTCTCTCGTGGAGGAAATGTAACCTGCTCTCCGACCATTTTGAAAGTTTCAACGGCAACATGCTCCGAACGGTGCAAGCTAGGAAGTTCAGGGCTTTCGTAAGGCATTCCACGGAACGATTCGTCTTCTTCTGCACTAGCATGATAGTCACTATCGCTATCACTGGCACCTTCTTCTTTCTCCTCCACCATTGGTTCTTTTCCCTCCCTACTTCTAGCTCCATCACTTTCTTTGGGGATTGGCGGCATTCCAACTCCTTCATCCCCTTCTCTCAGGACATCACAAATAGCAGGCCATTCGATTTCTTTTTCAACAAGTTCGTCTATATGCACTATGCCTCATGGACCTTCAACCTCACGCTGTAGGTTCTTACCGGAGTTGTGTGTATGAATGGTGCTTCAAGCGGGCGCACTGGAATTGCTAGGAGGAGTCGGATCAGGGATGACAATACTGTTAGGGGGCAGTAGATCGCATCGTCGAAGATTCTCGGTTGTAATGAGATAGGCAATGGTGTGTTGCTGAAAGTTGACCTCCCTTAATCCATCTAAAGTGTTAGCATGCTCGACACAAGAATCTCGGGCAGGAATGGCTGTGAACAAATAAATAGCAGGTTAAGCACTTAAATAGAGAAAACTCAAGCATGAAACAAATGGAAGGACAGGAATTCACTTCCAGATAGCTAACACTCATTGAAACCATATGGGCAACGAATGAAGAAGTACTCTTTTTTAAAGTACGAGCATTTATTGTGGAGATTTTCGATGACTTTGCATCTACACTAAGCCTTGATGATCGTATAGTAAGAAGACTCCCGCATTTGCTTGAAGTGCAGGAGGTAAGTGAGCTCTTGGAAAGTGGGAGCACGATTGAAGCGGTTCATAAAGAGCACATACAAAGAGCTCAACAGAGCATAACCGTTCGAATGCACTTGAGCCGGAGTCAACCCAAGCTCTTGTAAAATCATACGAAGAAATGGATTGAAGGGAGGCACAGCACCATCGAGACACATATATCTGTTTCAAGCTGTGAATCCTAAAGGAGGGAGATGTGCTCGTTTACCTTAAGTAGGAAGCCGTACATCATCCTCTGGAATTCCATACCGACGATAGATATTTTAAAGCATTTTCGTAGAAAGGACAGTCGGCATTTGGTCAGTAGGTCATTCAAGATCCTTAGTTTGATATATTCATCCAAAGAAGGAGGTTGATTTTGCAGAAGGTCCACTAGTACAGCTGCATTCCGTAACTCGGCCGAGATCGAACATCCGAGTTTGATAGGAATAGAGTGGGAAGCCTGAGCCATGGAGGACCTAGCTTCAGGAGGAGTAGACGTACCCTCATCGGACTTGAAGAACGACAATCGATGAGTCATTCTAAAAAATAAAAATTAGCGTTTAACATGGTCATGTATGTTTATTTTAATTACTAAACCCGTGTGACCAGCGATCGAAATCCAAACGATATCGACGTGTTTTGACCAATCAGATTTCGATCATTGACCGGGGCAAGTGAAAGTGTTAATCTATGCAGCATGAGCCCCGCGTCCTCTATGCAATGAATGGACCATCATGTGTAGATAACCCGCTCGTGCTTGAAAATGTGTCACTCCATGCAATGGAACCTTTGTCTAGAGCAAGGCAGAAGCTTTCCTTTAAAAGAACACTGGAAGTGTAGATATAGGTAAAGTACGTGATGGAAACGCCCAATATGACCGTTCTTGAATTAAACTATTCTATTCGAATTCGAATGATGGTGCAAGGTTACCCATGCCTTGATGGGAATTAGTCGAAGTTGAAAAATCGGACATATCTCAATAACGGCATATGTAGGACATAGACTAAATGGTTAACCCTAGATCGAGTCCACATCCTAACTTCGACTATCTCCTCCCAGAAAGCAATTGGCCTCATTACCACCATCACTATCGCCGTTCCAAGAACAAGCCGCCCACACTTAGACGAATTGAATCTCGAGCAAGAAGACGTAATCGTCCAAAAAAATGTCAGCCCTAAAACAAATTGGTGATTAAAGTCGGCGATGATCTGGAAGGCGACGACTATCCAAGTTCGAAGGCTGCTGAATCAAGACAGTGGCAAAAGGAGTCGGCGGTGGCGAATGGTTAATGGCGATGCAAAGTCGATCACAAGTGGAATCAAAGAAGTCAAGGTTGGGAAGGATTCGTGAGTACAAGGCAAAGACAAAAGTGAAGTGAAGTTAAAAAAATTTCTAAGTTCTCAATATATAAGCAATCGGCGGGTCGGAAAAAGTTGGCACTGAGACAAACCTCTCGGTACTGAGAGGTATTTTCACCTCGAAAACTTGCAGAAAGCACAACAAAGAGAGTGCATATTCGTCTAAGGCATAAAATGATCTCCGAAGTGTTGATCTTGTCCTTAGCATGAAGAATGGAACTTTGTCTATACAAAGCAGTTAAAGAAATATCTACCTGGTGAAAGCAACGGTTTGAAGCAATGCCTGAATAATCAACCGAAATCATGAGATAGCGAGTCTGAAATTGTCTTGATCCAGAGCATGCTTTGTTCTCAACGAAAGTATACTCTGAGGGCAAGTGTAAATAGGATTTTTAACAAGTAGATTTCAACTAGAAGTAGAAGATCAAAATTAAAACAAAACGACTCAGGAACTTGGAAACACCGTTAGAATGAGTAGAGAATGAAACTCGAGAAGATTCACTGAAATTCGAGCTAAGTAAACCACTTAGTACTGAGCAAACCTCTCGGTACTGAGAGGTTTCTCTTCCCACCTATACCTTCTCTAGTCCCATGTACTTCATACACAACTCCAACCAGTCGTTATAAAGTGCTTTTCTCGAAGATTGGACAAGCAACTTTAAGGATTGATGAGAAGAAAGCAAAGAAAGCAGGATAATACAAGTGTTATCAAAGGAATCATCGAGATCGACTCATCCTATATGGAAAAGAGATCGAAATACATCAAGCCGAAGATAGAAGAGAAAATAAAGTGAGAACAAGGAGTTTGCACCAAAGCTAACCTCTCGAGACCAAGAGGAACCTCTTGATACTGAGAGGTCTTTCTTGGAGAATGGGTCGGCGTGCTCTTTCCTCCACCTGTTGGCTTGCATCTAGACCTTGTAAAACTCGACCCTGCAGACCTGTGGAGTAGTTTCTCTATAAATATCAGCCATATAGCAGCCAAACTGGGATCTTTCTTCTAGACTACAGACTTTGGATCTTCTTCATCTCCTATGTCCCTACACAATAGTCACCTAGGCGGATACTTTTGGCAGTTCTAGGCTTTACAACCCATGAACCATTTGTACTAGTGACTCTAGTCTCTCTCTTAACTTCTATCAAATCCATAATCAATAAAAAATATAAAGTGGACACATGCCATAGATTTCCAAATCACTATAAAAATCTTGTGTCTCTCTAATTTTCTACGCTTTTATGCACTTTTCTACTAGATCTAATCCTACAACAAGTCATATTTGGGTGTTATGCCACTTTTGGCATCAACGCTATTCAACTAAGAATTCGTCTTCTCAGTTGTGTGAGGTTAGTATCATAGTCAACTGTAGTAAATATAAAATCAAAATCTATGCTCAAAGTAAAACAATTAATTATAAATGTTATTAAACTAAAGACTTTTGTTTATGGACTAAGTAAGTTGAATAAGGAGATACAAGAATGTCGACAAAAACCAATCTCCAAAACCATAAAGTGATATAATGTTAATGAAGAGAATGTATGTAAATAATCGTTGCTTAATGGTACTGCTTAAAAAAATGTGAAATTAGATTTTACCAAAAAGACATGTAAGCGATGAATTCAGTCAAACTATCAGACCACTAGCTAAGATGATGTATGAACGTTAATATTTGATTTGTTAATCGCTGAACGAATTCACACCTTTGAGTCTAACACCGCATTTGTGAATCCTTTGAAAAACCATAGGATTCAATTGGTTTATAGTATGTTATACATTAATTAAATAATAAATATTTATGAAATAAATTATTATTAATTTATTTTATTTTTTTGGTGTTGATAGTGATTATTCTGATGTATATATAAAATTTATGTATACACATATCGATATGTATTTAAATAGGCTTTAAATCGAGTTAATTACTTAACGAGCTTTTTGGAAAATTAGTCCATGTAAGTGCACATGCTTGGCCAACCATGGAAAGGAAATGAGGTGATTTGGTTTAACTGAAATTGACTAGGAATTAAAGGGGAAGGTTTTAAATAAGGAATACAAAAAAAATTTGTTCTCCATCAAAATATTCTCTCATTTATTTCCTCATTCAATTTTCTTTTCTCCATTTTCCTTGAGTGATGGCTGAAATTCCATTTCTAATTTTTCAAAAATTAAATACTTTAAATCAAATCAATGCATCAAATAAAATGGAGAGCCACGTATTTCATCTATCTCTTGCAAAGATTGGGTGTAGATTCGAGGATCTAAGGAGGGATTTCCAAATCGAAGTGTAACTTATTGACTAAATCTGAAAGATGTATTCTGATTTTAAATGTTTTCTTAGATGTAATATGTTTATCATGATTTTATATGTACGTATTATTGTCTTAACTTGATTTAAAATTAGTTATGCAATTTAAGCAATTTATTGAATAATTCAACTTCTTTTTAATTTGATAAATCAAAACAAAATTTTATATATTATTAAAACAATGTCTAGGTTCTGTACCTATATTTTAAAATTACTTATATTAATATTCTAAACATGTTATATAATTTAATGTTTTAAATGTCCATGTTTGAATGTTTTAAAAAATTGTTGATATCTTGTTTCGGTTTTTCATGTGCAATTTTGGTTTTATAATATTTTGACCTTCTAATCAAAAGAATAAAATTTTATTTTGGGTTGAAACTTTATTAATATGTGTGTGTATGTATATGTGTGTTGGCATCAAATTGACCACCAACACCAAATTATACGTGAAAGCACCAATATCCAGTCGTAGATCACATATAGTATATGATGTAGAGAATATAATATGAAGGATAATCAAAATTAAAATGAAAGCAAGTAAAAGAGACAAGATTTATAGTGGTTCGGCTAACTCCGGCCTATGTCCACTCCAGAACAATCTTTTTATTTATAGTGAAATTCGATTGCAGTTACAATCTAAGATTCCAAAATAAAAATGGCAGAGTATCCCCTAGGTAGAAGATGAAGAGAAGCAGAATGAAGGTCCCTTTTTCGAAGCCAAGCCTGCTGTATTTATAGGTGAAACTTCGGCTACAGGGTCTTCTCACCTACATGGGCCCACCATAACGATCAGCAAGCCCAATTCGTCTATAAATAACGATCGGCATAGTCATACCGACCATTATTCCTTCATCCAAATCAATGCCGATCGTTCCCTTTCCACGTTGCTATGTCGATCCATCTTCCTGCACTGTACTACACCGATCTATCTCTCACGAAGCGTGCCGACCCATCTCCTCCATAGAGACATGCTGATCCATCTCTCCATATGTAGATATGTTGATCCTTCCTTCCTCATGAGTATACTGATCCTTCCTTGTGTAGCCTGGAAGGTATGCCGATCCCTCTAAGACATGTCGATCCATGACCTAAGGTTACTATGCCGATCCCTAATGCTTTAGGGTATTACGCCAATCCAACACCTTCCAGTGTATGCCATACCGATCCATATCACAAAATTCCAATATGTCGTCCACTTAGAGTGCTATCAGGGCCGATCCATCCATCGCTATGAAAATATGCCGATCCATACGACATCGGTCCAAGCTTTGCCGATCCCTTATGCTTAGAATGTCATGCCAAACCATATTTAGTCAATCCTTCCTCCTATGCCAATCCATGCTACACCAAACCTTCCTATACTAATCCTCCATATGTCGATCCCTCACTATGCCGAAGCCTCCTATGCTGATCCATATAACACTGATCCCTTCTATTTGCTAGACCACTTAAGTATACCGAACCCTTTCTTCATGAAGTATGCCTATACCGATCCCTTCTTATGCCGACCCTTCCCCATTAAAGCCACTATTCACATTTCAAGCACGTTGCATTGTTTATCCATCGACTATGTTTAATCCTGACTCCGTGTTATTATTTGTAACTGATTATCCATCCATCCATTTGAGCCAAATCCATGATATCCCAGCCTTGATAACCGTGAAGTCCATTGGGATAAATCTGCTTGTATACTGCCTTGATAAAAGGCGGGTTAACACTTTTCCCCCTAAAATATGCCTTGCGATAGGAAGGCGTGTTTTGTATTGCCATAAATCCAAAATCCGAAGTCGTAATTCAATGATTGCCATATTTTCCAATCCATAATCCAATCCGTTTCCAATCCAATTCCTTGATCTCTTCGGACCATTAGCGAAATCCATGACTGCTCTTAGTCGATATCCAATCTCGAATCCATTGACCAAATCAACGATCCCTTCGGATTGTTTTATCCAAATCCAAGACCAATCCAGGTCCATATCCAAATCCTTAGACCTCTCCGACTCATTTAATCCAAATTCGGGACCGCTACGGGTCCATATCCAAATGATTAGACCTCTCTAGCATTTAATCCAAATCCGAGACCGCTTCGGGTCCATATCCAAATCCTTAGACCTCTCCGGGTCATTTAATCCAAATCCAGGACCGCTCCGGGTCCTTGCCGAGCACAATCCATACTCGATGACCTAAGTAGGCCGATCCTGTCGCTCTCCGACGAAGTGACCTACCCCTTGCCAGGTATAGTCCATACCCGATGATCTGTTGGGTTCTATTCTCCGGCTTCGACTCTTCGGTCAAGGACTTAATCCATGGGTATCCTGCTCCAGTCTCGATCCCCGGTTGAGGGCTTAATCCATGGGGTATCCTACTCTGGCCTCGATCCCTAGTCGAGGACTTAATCCGTGTTCAAGTCCATGTTGCCCTCCGGCAAAGAGACTCGTAATTCGTGGTCATTGCCCCGTCTCTTCGGTCGGGGCCATAACCATAACCTGTGTTATTTATTACATTAATCCAGATTCAATCATTCCAAATCCACTTGGTAAAATTTAAAATAAAAGCCCGTACAACCAAAAAAACTAAATAGCCATAGTATCAGAAAAACCAGAGTTTGCAATAAACGAAAAAAACAAAATTTCATAAACCCGAGCACCACGGTTCATCGTCAACTTAGAGCATGCCTAAGGACCATCCTCGATCTTGTACATGTGTAACTGACTTAGTCGTTTTACTATAGGGTTTATTACTTATTCCATGTCATAAATCCAATCAATTAATGATAAGTTGATGATGTTGCCTTGATCCAGTGCCATCTTCATTCTAGGCGGGCGGTGGCTGCTCCTGTTCCACCACCACAGCTCGATTCCTTACATATTGTTGAAACTGACCATTCCTCACATGTTCTTAAATGATATCCTTCAAAGGCCTACAGTCATTTGTATTGTGCCCATCCAGCTCATGAAATAGGCAATGTTTTCCTGATGCTCGCTCACGTTCGGAGGGTTCCCTCCTTGCCGCCTTTGATACTGAAGGCGTCCTTGAGTATCCAAATAAATCCTTTCTAGAGTGTCAATCAAATCGGTGTAAGAAGAGAATTTCGGATCTTTCCATTGCCTTTTCGACATATTACCGCCATCATTCATTTTTTGTTTGCTTTATCATTCTTGTTTACATCTCCTGATGATCCTTCACTTTGCACAGCATTCACCTCCAGTTTGTTTGCTCGTGCATCTTCTTGTCGCAGGAACTTTTCTGCTTCATAGAAAAACTCCCCTAGATCCATAGGTGGATCTCGTGCTAGTAAATCCGTAAACTCTGTGCCATCGACAATTCCAAACACAGCCGCCATCAAAACCATGGATGGATCCGGACGATCCACAGATGCCGCCGCAGCATTAAACCGTGTTAGAAAACTCCTCAGGGACTCTCCGGTCCTCTGCTTCAGTGTTGCCAAACTCATCACATTTTTGGGTCTCGAGATGTGAACCTTAAACTGCCTCATAAACCCTTCGATCAATTCCATCCATGTGCTAATAGAGCCGCTTTCCAACTGTCTGAACCATAGTGCAGCTATATCCGTCAAATACAAAGGGAAGCACCGTGCCATGACTTCCTCTGATGCCCCCGGCACTTCCATGTGTCTCATGTATCTTGTCAAATGAACGATGGGATCTTTTTTTCCATCATACGTCTCGAGCGTTGGTTGTTTAAATTTCGGTGGATTCCTAGCTTGCTTAATCATAGGAGCGAAATGGCTCCTATTCACATCTTCCAGATCTCTATTTACCAATCTTGCTCTCATGGCATGTCTGATCATTTCCGCCAACCTATCGTTGTCATTAAGTGGCAGTCTTTGTCCGTTGTCTCCAACCTGCCCCCCGAGTCCGTGAGGGAATCCTAAAATCCGCTCTTCTTGACGAGCACCCATATCCCGATCAACGCCAAACAGTACAGTGCCACCCGGTATCTTGCCTGGAGTGGAGCCAAATATAACCCGGGGGCGTGCCCCCGAGTGTGGAACAATTGGTACCGATCAATCTATAATGATCGGCTATGGTATGGCCGATCGTTCCTGGTTGGTCAAGGGCTGCTCCCGGTGGTTCCACTCTATCCCGCATCTTGTTTTCTTTGTTTCTTTGGTTTTATTTTGGACTTCCTCAGCACCTGCTTCTCCAACTACGGTATCCACATTTCCAATATTTCCCGCTACTCCATTCCCTTGATTTTGCACTCTAGCTTGTCCAATCTGTCGAAATATGTTCTGCTTCATTTCCACCTGTCACTTCAGCATCCTTTCCTGCATAGCATCCATCATTATTTCTATCTCGTCTCTGGTAATGAAGATTGAGGTCAAATTAGCTCCTTAGGAAGCCTCCTGACTTCCTTCATGATGACTCCTCTCTGTTCCCTGTCTCCTTGTTGATTGTCCAGCCATTGCTTCCTAAATCCAAGTTCCAAACTTCCAAATCCCTGAGTGCAAGCTTTCTCAGTTAAAGCACAAAAATGTTGGCATCAAAATTGACCACCAACAACCAATTATACGTGAAAGCACCAATATCCAGTCACAGATCACAGATAGTATATGATGTAGAGAATATAATATGAAGAATAATCAAAATTAAAATGAAAGCAAGTAAAAGAGACAAGAATTATAGTGGTTTGGCTAACTTCGACCTACGTCTACTCTAGAACAATCCTTTTATTTATACTGAAATTCAATTACAGTTACAATCCAAGATTCCAGAATAAAAATGGTAGAGTATCCCCTAGGCAGAATATGAAGGGAAGCTGAATGAAGGTCCCTTTTTTGAAGCCAAGCCTGATGTATTTATAGGTGAAACTTCGGCTGCAAGGTCTTCTCACCTACATGGGCCCACCATAATGATCGGCAAGCCCAGTTCGTCTATAAATAATGATCGGCATAGTCATACCGACCGTTATTCCTTCATCCAAATCAATGTCGATCGTTCCCTTTCCACGCTGCTACGTCGACCCATCTTCCTCCACTATACTACACTGATCCATCTTTCATGAAGCGTGCCGACCCATCTCCTTCATGGAGACATGCCGATCCATCCCTCCACATGTAGATATGCCAATCCTTCCTTCCTCATGAGTATATCGATCCATCCTTTTGTAGCCTGAAAGGTATGCCGATCCCTCTAAGACATGCCGATCCATGATCCTTAGGTTACTATGTCGATCCCTAATGCTTTAGGGTATTACGCCGATCCAACCCCTTCCAATGTATGCCCTACCGATCCATATCACAAAACACCAATATACCGACCCCTTAGAGTGCTATCAGAGCCGATCCATCCATCGCTATGAAAATATGCAGATCCGTACGACATCGGCCAAGCTTTGTCGATCCCTCATGCTTAGAATGTCATGCCGAACCATATTTAGCCGATCCTTCCTCCTATGCCAATCCATGCTACGCCGAACCTCCTATACCATTTCTCCCTATGCCCATCCCTCACTATGTCGAACCCTCCTATGCCGATCCATATTATACTGATCCCTTTTATTTGCTAGACCACTTAAGTATACCGATCCATTGCTTGTGCAAACATACTGATTCCTTGGATTTTACCTGTACCGAACCCTTTCTTCATGAAGTATGCCTATATCGATCCCTTCTTATGCCGACCCTTCCCCATTCAAGCCACTATTCACATTTCAAGCCCGTCGCATTGTTTATCCACCGACTATGTTTAATCCTGACTCCGTGTTATTATTTGTAACTGATTATCCATCCATCCATTTGAGCCAAATCCGTGGTGTCCCAGCCTTGATAACTGTGAAGTCCATTGGGTTAAATCCGCCTGTATACTGCCTTGACAAAAGGCGGATTAACAATGTGTGTGTATGTGAGCATTCAATGGCACCCCAAATAGTGCAGAATCCATTCTGTATAATGGAAAACAAGGGGCTACATGAGTGCTGCAAAACAGGGCTGCTATTGAGCGGGTCTCATATATATATATATATATATATATATATATATATATATATATATATATATATATATCTGTGTGTGTGTGTGTGAGTGTGTGTGTGTGTGTGTATATACACATATATACATACAAATATACATATATATATATATATGAATTTGATCAATTATTTTAAGTATAAATCAGAAAATTTTAACAATAATATGGATGTTTGTTTTTAAATCAATTGGAAAGATTTGGATTAATCGTCTTATATGTATGTATGTATGTATGTATGTATGTATGTATGTATGTATGTGTATGTATATGTATGTATGTGTGTGTATTATGTGTTTGTGTGTGTATGGATGAAGATATATATTTATACTTTATAATGTTATGGAATGTTTTAGAAACTTTTTTAAATCATTTTATTGAACAATTTAAAATTAAGGCAATAATATATACATATAAATAGCTAATATATATATAATAGATATAAATCATAGTATCTATACATTTATATATTGATTATGTTATTATTTGTTGTTTTTGTCATTTTTGTTGTATCATATCTCCCGTTGTATGTAAATTAAACATTGGGTCAATTAAATTTGTTAAGGAGGAAAGGTGGAATCGATCAATGATGCTCCATTTTATCTCTTTCCTAATGTGATTACATCTAATTTTAATTTTCTGTTTATTCACATCCGTTAACACTTAAACACTGCACTTGCTTGATGTTTTACATGACCGTTATACACTTTAAAATATGAATATATTTGATATATTCAAATCATTTCAAGTTTCACACTTAATTAAAATAGGTTTAATTAATTATTATTATTATGAAAAAATTAATAAAATATGATTTTATTACAAAACTACTAGATTGGATCTAGTAAAACTCATTAGACTTCATAAGTCCACTATGATCTAATAGGTATTTTTTGGAATATCCCAATTTCATCCACTGTAGATCGGCCCAGTTAATTCCTTCAAGGTCACATTGTCCAAGATGAGGGTATCATCTATATTGTAATCACAACCATCTTTGCTTAATCTCTGCTACCTTGTGGTTATTGTTGCTATGATTGATGTCTATCCACATGATTATGTTGCTTAAATTTGTGTGGAGAATGCTTAGATGCATTTAGCGAGTGATATACACTGCTTCATTTATAGTTGCTACGGTAAATTTGTCATGAAAATTGATACTTGTCATTTAAATTTGCATGGTGAATGCTTGGATGCATTATGCGAGTGGTACACACCACTTTATTTGTAATTGCTACTACAAATTTTTCATGATACCGATCATCGAATGCTATATTATACCCTTCGTGGTGATTCTCTATCTTTTTGTATGATGGATCGTTAGGTAATCTTAACAAGAATGCCCTATTAAATGATGATTAGGATGATAGTTTCATCCATACATTCGGATGAACTATTTAATTTTTCCTCTCAATCTTCTAAAGTGGCTAAATGATAAGATTGAAGATGATAGATATTAATTGGAAACATTTTATTAGGTGAGCTCTTTATTAGGTTATTTTCTATGCTATCCGATTTAGATTCTGTACATAATTTAGTTTAGTTGAAGAAGAATTTTTCTCTTATAATTTGTTTAGTAGTTTAAGAGTATCATTTCCACTCTCTTACTACCCTTTTTTGTTATTATGAATAAAAATATTAAGGGATGGTTCAATCCAACTCATCATGTTAAAAAAAGACTATTATTTAAATAATTTATTATATATAAAAAATCTTATTAAATAAATGAATAAGTATTAACTATTTAATTATTTACGAAGATAAATAATTATTAAATTAATAATTTTAATGTAAGATAATGTTACCAAATAGCATAGTATATAATATATAAATAACCACTTACAATCTTATGTCCAATTTTACATCACAGCGTCAAACTTTTCGAAGTAAAAAAAAAACAAAGAAAGAAAGATATTGCTGATGTTTCAAGGTGCTATGACCACTGTTAGGCGACAGGATTGTTACTCGGTGTGAGCATGGATTGGTTTGGTTTGATGCTCATACTATTTTCGCACCACATCAAATGGTTAATCAAAATGCAAGTCATGATATTAAATAGTAATACGGTCTACTTTTGATCCGGTTTAGTTTGAATTCGCTATATATATTTAAAAAAAGAATTGATAGTAACCTGCCAAATGAATATACCAAACTTCACGTTCATTTTGTAGTTTGATGTTAAGCAGTAATTATTATTCATAAAACATTAAACAAATCTATTAGTATATGAAACAAAAGTTCTTAACAGGTTATTTGTAAATTATCTATAAAATTACTTATAATGTTGTCCTTTCAAACTCTTAAAGTGTTCAGGCTCAGTTTAATGTGTTTGGTTTTATTATCCAAACTGCAATGGAAGCATATTGAATCCGATGGATTCAATTTATGATATTTCTTTTAGAAAGATAATATGAGACCATTTAGCCGATCTATCCGATTCAATGTGGTTGGTTTCAGTTTGTGTTAAGTCATTCCTAAATGTATATAGGCTGGAGATTAGATTCCAGAATGTTTATCATTCCCACTATTCAATCATCGTCTATAAACAAATATTTCGTTTTTAACAACCCAACTTACAACAAAGATAGTTCAAGACAACATCTTTGAAGGTTACTGAGACGAATCTCAGGGTTCTATGGCTCAAATGCAAGAATCGTGCAGATTCAAACAATTATAACCTCATTTCACAACATTCAAATGACGTAATCGTTCAAACTTCAAAGTTCAAATTCAAACATCTCAAAAAGTACAAGAAAACCACAGAACATGAAAGATGAAACAACTTTGTGTTGATTATTAAAACTTCTGGATCATACTCTCATCCGCGTTCCTTTCTCCATCTTTGCCATCAGCACGATTTTTGTACCTGCTGTTGAACGATAAAGCCGGAGCTGTCTGATTGAGCAGGAGTTGGTCGAGGAAGCCAGCCAGCGCATCATGGTCGACATCGTTGTTGAAGTTCCTTGAAATTTCAGAGCAGTTGCGGTTGCATGGCGTTGGTGGTGGTGGTGCAGGAGCGCTGTTATGGCTACTTGAAGTGGAGGAGGAAGCCATAGCTACAATTAAGAACCTAGTCTTAGATTTTATGAGTTTACCGATGGTCAAATATACTGGATTGTCGTTGCTTGTGTAGGGTCGATAAGAGATGCTTTTTTTCACAAGGAGAGGGACAACACAAAGCCTGAATTTGTTGAAAATGTCGATAAAGCATTCAATCGGCTGTCCCTCTAGTATGATAACATTTTTTCTTTCTTTTAGTCAGTTTGTTACTTTAAACATTGCGCGAAACAAATTGCATGTAATGCGTCAATCATTGTTCTACTTTTCTTTTTGTGCGTCCAGGAACTTTAGCTTACAGCCATTTGCCTATGTTCTCCGTTACAATTTGCAATTACTTCTGCAATATGGTTACTTTGATAGTTTGTGCAAAGTAAAATTACTTTGAATTTCAAGACGGCCTAACGTCTAAACGTTAGAAAGTTAACCAACGGACTAACATCTACATGTTAAAAATAATCAGAACCGACGTTCGATCAGAGTTAACCTCGAACCATGTAGCAATGCCCGTTTCAATGAGTTGTTTTTTTTAGGTTTTAATTAAAATTGTCTAGCATGCAAGAGTTGTACTCGGAAAGGTTTTCAAAATTATCAGCTTGCAACGTGTGTTTTGCTCTTTTGTTTGGTTGTGACTAAGCATATATTACTATTAGTACTCTTTATCAGAGCATCTCCAGACTAAACAAATAAAAAAATTATAAATAAAAGAAAGAGGAGAAAATCAACGCTCATTTTCTATTTTTCAAGTTACCCTAGTGACCATTTGGACGCGTACAACGAAAATAAATGGATGTTTCCCTCATTTTTTTTAAAAGGGTGATCCATAAACGGTAATAAAAAATTGTCTAGGTTTTCTAAAAACCATTTATGATATAAATGAGATTTTGAAAAACATTATGCTATAAACGGTTATTTAAAAATCGTTTATTTTTGTTAATAGCTATAATACTTTAACGTCACACTTTTTTTATATCAGCGTAAACTACCAAAAACACTCCTTTAAAAATATTACAAAATCTTAACATCATTGAAACATAGGATTACCAATTAGTCTTCCTAGTCTTCCTATGCAAATTCAAAACGCCCATTCTAGAATATTAACAAATCTTAATTACACTCAAAAATATGGTCAAACAAATAAATTTCCTTACAAAGTCGTTCTTTATTAACTGATAATAAAAATAAAAATTTAAAGTAATGAAAATTAAATGTTGCAACTTAAAAATAAAAATTAAAACCAACTACACATAATTTCAGCATAAAAATATGACTAAATATATGTGCAAATTATTTTCTATTGAATGTGCTAAACATATATAATTTATAGAAAAACAATTCATACGTCGTCATTGAATGTGCTGAACATATGATTTTAATGATAATTCTCAATACATTAAATTGAGATGTTTTGAGACGTTATAACTTTTTTTTACAATTATACCCTTATTAATCATATTGAAAAATTAATCTTCATAAAACTTGAAAATAAATATAAGAATATATATTATATTATTTTAGTATAAAACTCTTACAACCGGTGTATGTTAATGTTAGATTTTGGTGATATAATATTTCATATTTAAGTTGATCTTGGAGATATTTGAGTCTATGTGGAATTATGACTCAAATTCATTGCTTATTTTATAGATTTGGTAAATTTTGGAGTGATTAATTGCACCTTTTAGAGATTTTATGTATAGGATAGGGTGATTATGTGCATTAAAGAATTAATGCAGCAAATTATCTACATGAGAAAGATTTATGGAAGTATTCAATAGCTTCTTAAAGAAGATATTTTATGAAGTCTATTATAAATAGACATATCTAGGGTTTATAAGAAGTGTGTGGAAAAAGTGAATTTATTGGATGTTTGAAGTTGAGATTTCTTCTCAATTTTAGTTCTCTTTTGTATTATCTTGGTTGAATCAATAAAAGTTTTTGCTTTTTGGGGAAATCATTTTGTTTGCTTTCTTCACTACTTTCTCTTCTAAATCTAGTTGTATAGTGATCCCGAAAAATTCCTAACAGTTGGTATCGGAGCCAGCTACACAAATTTTTGGAAGAGTCTTTGGCTATAGAGAAGATAAGTGTCGACTTAATGAAAGGAACTGGGGGTTGTGGAATGCGAGACGGAAGGTTATCTACATCTTAATGATCTTCATCAACCCTTGAAAAACAAAGGGGAAAAGCCAAACGGCATAACTGAGGCAAAGTGGAAAATTTTGGATAGGAAGGCAGCGACGGCTATTAGGTGTTTTATGGAGAATTCTATGTTTCATACGTTGCTTATGAAACATCTGCTTTTGAAATATGGAAGAAATTGGAAGGGATTTATGCAAAAAATTCTGCAACGAATAAGGCATTTCTGATGAGAAGGTTGGTGGATCTAAAACTAAAGGAAGGCGAATCGATTGGTGAACATCTCAACAACTTTCAAGCAATTGTGAACCAATTGGCGGCGGTAAGCTTCAAAGTTGATGACGAAACTCAAGCTTTGATATTAATGAGCTCGTTGCCTGAAAGTTGGGAAACTCTTGTAGTCGCATTGAACAATTCAAATTCTAGTGGTGTTGTTTCCATGGAGACTGTGGTTAGTAACCTTCTTAATGAGGAGATGCGGAGGATAAATTCATCGGAAGGAAATGCCATTGAAGAAAAGGAAACTACAAATCCATTGGCAGAGGTCCACCTTGCAAGGAGAGAAAGACGCTCTTTCAAACCAAATATGAATCGAAACATCATTTGCTATTACTGCGAAAAACTAGGTCATCAACTAAAATTTTACAATAAATTAAGAGAAGATAAAGAGAGGATGAAAACTCAAGAAGGAAGCAAAAATAAGCTGGAGGTAGACATTGATGAGGAGGTAAACTTTGGCATTGGCAATAATGTTCTTTGTATTGATATGAGTAGGGGATGAGAGTGAGTGCTAGATTCTGGTGCATGTTTCCACATTTGCAATCAAAGGGAAGCATTCACTGATTACAAGGAGGAAGCGTGCAAGGTGGAGTCCACTAATGGTGGAGATCTACATGTTTAAGGAACAGGTTCTGTCAGGTTGAAGATGAATACTGGAAGGTTGGTGATGCTTATAGAGGTTAGGCATATCCCAGAAATTAAAAGGAATTTTGTTTTTGTTGGATAGCTGGAAGAGAAAGGTTGTAACTTCTCGACTCGAGGTGGAGTAACTAGGGTTTGGAAGGGTAACAGGGAGGTGTTGCGCGCGAAGTGGAAAAGCAATAATATTTATTCATTGCTTGGATAAACTTTAAAGATTGCAAAATCTTATACAAGTGAAGTTGGATAGACAAGTCTGTCTGAATCAAGGTGTAGTCAACAACGGAAAACCACAAAGCCTACTTGGAGGTCTTTGTGGTATTACAAGCAATTCTGATCTGTTGAAGATGTGCATGTTTGATTGGTGGGCATGCATAGTTTGGAGGGAGGTTTAGCTTTATGGTGGAGACATTTGTTTCCTTTGATATATTGTTTAGAGTTTGAGGTTCTAGAAGAAACTTGAATGACATTTATGGAATATTGATTTAAGGTAGAGATTGTTAGATTTTTATGATATAATATTTCATATTTAATTTAATCTTAGAGATATTTGAGTCTATGTGGAATTACGACTCAAATTCATTGCTTAATTTATAGATTTGGTAGATTTTGAAGTGATTAATCGCACCTTTTAGAGATTTTGTGTATTTGGTAGGGTGATTAGTTGCCTCTTTTGTTGCATTAGAGAAGGTAATAAATTATTTACATGAGAAAGATTTATGGAAGTATTCAATAGCTTCTTAAAGAAGATATTTATGAAGTCTATTATAAATAGACATAAGGGTTCATAAGATGTGTGTGGGAAAAGTGAATTTTATTGGTTGTTCGATGTTGAGATTTCTTCTCAATTTTAGGTCTCTTTTGTATTTTCTTGGTTGAATCAATAAAAGTTTTTTTAGGGGGAATTATTTTTGTTTGCTTTCTTTACTACTTTCCCTTCTAAATCTAATTGTGTAGTGATCTTGGAAAATTCCTAACAGTTAACTCTCAAATATGTATTGATCGGCTATAATAACACTTCGTGTAAATCAATCAAAACCGCTTATTAACGGTTAAAACTGGTACTTTCAAAATCTCTCATAACCACTGCTACAAAATTCCCAAGTGGAGTCTAAATTATCAATAAAAATGCATGATTCCAATGTTTGATTGGTCGGAGAATCGAAATCGTAAACTTTAATGTGCAACTACGTATCAAAACATCATAGACACACACACACACACACACACACGATGCCCAAAGTTTATAATATTGTGCTTTCTTTATGCAGTTGACATAATTCACAATTACTAATTAACCGAAGTAATTTTTTGTTCCATCAAAACCTATCAAGAGTAGACTTTTGTTTGCAATGGTATGTGTTATAATACAATACTTTTGGCATAATGAGCTATATATGAAATAGTTAAACCCTCGTATTGAAGTTTTTATCTGTTGCATCTACATCTAAAGCTATCAACATACAAATGATTTTATATCAAGAATTTAAATGTCAATACTGAAAACCAAGCAAATCAATATCAATCATGGTATATACAACTCAATATATATAGCCTAATACATATATATAGCCTAGGCAGCTCAATATGTACGATTTTATCTTGTTACAACTCGATGTAAACATCCTTTGTCAAAACCCATGATGAAAAAAGCAATTGGCGAAGAAGCGCATACAGTTGCTAGCTTATAGCAACTCAAAATCAACAACTATATAAATGGATCCATGACTGAAAGTCCCTACAAGTTTGCCACGTTAGCCAGGTGGACCAATAATCTAGATGGCCACCTCTTCATCAAATACAAAAGTTGGATTCCAATATAGGCCAAAAGCGCCCCAAATTAATCGACTCCATCCCAAGGTTTTAAATCTCCCCGAGATCAGCCGAGATGAAAATCCGAGATATTAGCAAAAATCCGAGATTTGGCAGCTTGGTTAGTTATAAGTCTTTTAAATATCGCCCGAGACAGCCGAGATATTTTCCCGAGATATTGGCCAAAATCCGAGATTTGAAACCTTGCTCCATCCTAACAATCCTATGACGAGATATTTTGGCACATACAACACATGTGCATATACGCTCTTTATTAAATTATTAAATTTGAAAGTTCTATGTAGTTTGATAGAAATAAATTAAAAAATATAAAGAAAAAATACATTTTTTTGTTAGAATAGGGTTGAACTTGTAACATTGTGTATGTTTCAAAATTCCCATTTGAGGATAGATGTTAATATTTGTTCACGGTGAGATTTGAATTCATAACCTCTTTTTTGCATAAAAGGGCATTTCTGAAATTTCATAGTTGGACCAAAAAAATGTGTTTTTATTTCAACTATTAATAAAGATTTATGGATTTGTTGATTTATATAGAAAGATCTTGCATTATCTATTCTAATGCATCCATATATATTTGACTCGCTCTTTGAAGTTTAATTATAATTACATTTGAACAATTCTATTATATGAATAATTAGAATCAACATCTAGGTTTGAATACGTCTAAAGTAATTGTAGGGAGATTTTATCTTCTAATTTATTGGGAAGATCAAATGAAATAATATTTTAATATTTAAAAAATTATATATAGAGGTATTTTGGGAAGTTCACAGTCGGACCAAAAGATTGCGCTTCTATTAACAAATATCTCAAAGAAAACATGTCATGTCAATATTCAACATGCTAATGGTACTCAATTTATTCGCAGGTAATTAGCATGTCTATTTAAGACAGTTTTGCTCAGTCAATGCCAGTCTAACTATTTTACAATAGAACCTCATAGGCCGGCCCAAATCCATGATGGTTTCAAACCATCATTTCCATTCAGCAAAGCACCAAGTGGATACCTGATTGCTTCATCCCTAGGCACTATCACCTTTAAGCAAGCTCTAGGCCCAGCCCCTTTCGATCCAGCCCGTCCCCTTACAATGGCGATTTGGCATTTCTATGTCAATATACTTTAAGCACAACTCTAAGTTAGTATGTTCAGGCATTACTTTAGTTGACAGTTGAGACCTCTCTAAGCCTGCCTCGGCAGGCGGTACATTAAGCAAGATAGGCCCAAGTATGGTTTGTCCTTGGCCCGGCTTTCGTATAGCCGCCCCTCGAATAGTGCAAGGCAGCCCTCTCGGTCGCCTGACGATGGGCCACATGCCATCTTCCTAGCATGGTCCTTAGCAAGATTCCTAATTTCTTTTATATTATCGATAGCCGGTCAACCAACGTAACAAGACTTGTCATGTGAGCTCTTAAGTAAACAAAAAGATGTCCATTCATTTATCCAAATCCCTGTGGCTAAGCAGTTGAACTGATGTGGCTTACCATCAACATTAAATGCATATTTAATGCGAAGTTTGTACATTAACTGTGAGACCCACACATGGTACAAAGGAGCAATGTGTATATTTTCATCCATCGCATAGCTTCTGGCATCTATTATAACTATCGGCCATCTGCCCTTGCAAATAGATCAACGCTCAGGCGTTTTTCTTGCCAGTTTTACTGCTCAATCTCCAACGTCCATCATTCACTTCAGCTACTATAAGAACTTCATGCATAACCACTTCAAATAGGTTGGTTTCCACTCAATTGGTTTGAACATACAAGGATTCTAAATGTTATACAAATTCAGGGCACTTAATACCGCAAGTCCTTAAGATTACAAAACTTTATTCATCTTAAGTGCTTCCCACTTTCTTATTATCCTCTTATAATTCCATGTGGTTGTAAGAGAAATATATAATAAGAGAACTTCATGATGGATATAGACAGCTTTACTAAACCACTTTATATCTTGCATTATTTACCTTTCAGCTGCATATTTAAGCATATTTAACTCCTCAATTTTTTCACTTTAACCTCTAGTGTTAGCAAGTAATCTTTGCGCATAAGTCTAATTTTGAGATTAGCTAATTAAATTTTTAATCACACCAACAACGCCTTAAACCTAGCCAAAAAGAAATTCAATCAAAGAGCAAAATAAAGCCGCATGACTCATCAACAAAGTACACATCATCAATCCGCATGATTTCATGTATAACCAAATTATGACAAGTGTTTCAAATCAAAGATTTCCAAATAGCATTTCACCAACCTCAACCATTGTTAATAGAGGGTCCTCCATCAAGGAATGATCTATGTAATAATCAACCAATGTTCTACCAAGTAAATTTCTCATTTTATTTTTCCTTTAAAATATTTCCTAACCGAGCTTTTGTAAGGTGACTAAAAATAGCCGCAAACCCAATTTCAGTCTTTTAGACCTCCGATTGTTAAATAAAGTGATAGTCGATAGTGTTTATAGGGTAAATCAAAAACCACTATAAATTATTGTATTTTTCCACTTTCTGGTTCTTGCTTCTCTATTGTTTTGATGCCTTTGTCTTTAATGTACTGAGTATCCTTCGAGGCACTTCATGTTACATTGAAATGGTCTTTGAGTGTTGGGGTGTAGATGTAACTAAAAATTCATTAACGTTTTTGGAGCTACGAGGAGGGTCGATGCTGCATGAACTTTTTCTACAAGTTTATTGCTTCTTAGTGCTTTCTGTTATTACTTTTGGTTTTATTCTATTATAAACATGAAACATGTTTATTGTTACTAGGTTTTATTCTTATTGTACAAAGGTTTAATGCTACTAAGCTGGATGTTCAAGCTACCGTAAACTTTATTACACCAGCTCCTTCGACGGTCGACTTAGTCGCCTCATGTGTTCATGAATCCATGCTCCCCAGTGGTGTGCTGTCCATGGACATCCTTAGGTCTAAAAACACTTAGGACCATACTAGGAATGATGGTTGCACTAAATTCTGGGATGGTCGAAACCTAGTATTCCTGGCCACTCCTTAAAGAACTAAAGAGCTCATCATAGGATGGAATGGACAAGTTGATCCGTGTTGGAAGGTGGGATTGTCAAGCACGACCACACTTACCCTCCCATCAACGACCAACTCATTTGTGAAAGCTAAGGATGTCTTCTCCCTAACTCCAACATGAACGTCCATCAATCGAAGACATTATGGAACGCATGATATACGTGCTAGACCTGTGCCACTTAGAAACCAGCTCATGCCCGAAGGACGACCCTCTAGATCCCTACATGAGTGATTATGGCATCGAGGGCGGGCCATCGACTCCCTTGGAGTCTATCACCATAGACAACACTAACCCCAACAAGTTTGTCCAAATTAGTACCAAACTCAGCCTAGAGATTAGGGAAGGCCTAATCAAGTTCCTGCAACTAAACAAAGATGTCTTCACCTGGAGGCATGCTTATATGACCGACAACGATCCTAGGATCATTCGCCACATGCTCAATATAGACCAAAAGGCCATCCCTATCGGCCAAAAGCACCGGTCGCTCAACCTAAAAAGGTATTAAGCTCTCAAAGAAGTGGTAGAGAAGTTCTTATCCAATAGCTTCCTCAAAGAGGTGGACTATCCAGTATTGGTGGAAAACCTTGTATTGGTTCAAAAGCAAATGGGACTTGGAGAAATGCATCGAGTTCTCCGATTTTAACAAACCCAGCCCTAATGACAGTTTTTCTTTACTTCGCATCGATCAGCTGGTAGATGCAACTATTGGATATGACCTCTTCACCTTCATAGACGCCTATTCAGGACACAATCAGATTGCTATGCACAACCAGACTACGAATGTACCTCCTTCTAAACTAACATCGGCTTGTACTGTTATCATGGCATGCCTTTCGAGTTGCAAAATGCAGATGCAACATACCAATGGCTCATCAACTGCATGTTCTTAGAAAAGAATGGTCGGTCTATGGTGTTTATGTGGGAAATATGCTAGTTAAGTCCAAGGAGGCAGGGGGCGTGTGTAAAATCTTGCCGAAACTTTTGGCATCCTTTATCAGTACAACATGAAGCTAAATCCCAAGAAATGCTCTTTTGCCCTCCGGTCTAGCAAATCCTTGACTATGTTATGACTGCAAAGGTGACTGGGACTAACCCTGATAAAATCCAAGCCATCTAAGACACGTAAGTCCCCAAACCATGAAATAGGTGTAATGTTTGAATGGGACAGTGGTAGCATTAAGCCAATTTGTGTCAAAATCCACCGATCGATGTCTACCCTTCTTCGATCTCATTATAATGGAGGAACATTCACTTGGAGCAAGAAATACAGAAGGAATTTGAAGAACTGAAGTAGTGTCTGGCTACCCCTTCGATATTATCTAAACCTATCAACGAGAAGGACCTTTATTTATACTTAGCCATGTATGATTAGGCGATAAGTGCCACCTTAATCAAAGAAGATGAGAAGGTCCAACGGCTGGTCGATTATGTCAGTAAGAGGTTTACTGGTCTAGTGGCAAGATACACTAGACTAGAGAAACTCGTGTACGGTTGCTTATGGTAGTCTGAAAGCTCTAATCATACTTTCAGGCTTAACCTATCAAAGTCCCGATAAATTAGCCTCTGAAGCAAATCCTCAACCGATCTGACACAGTAGGTTGATTACTAAAATGGTCCGTCGAGCTCGGAAATCACATCTCATTACAGCCTCGCACTTCCATCAAGGATCATGTTGTTTTTGACTTCACTAAAGAATGTTCATGTTTGGAAGGCTTGGAAGAAACCGTAACCGATAAGCCTACCTATATGTTGATGGCATTAAACGAGAAGGGGGCAGGGGCCAACACGGCCCTCATCGCGCTTGAAGGAAAAGAGTCGTGCTTTGCAGTCCGCCTTACCTTCAAGGCGACCAACACTAAAGTAGAATATGAAGTTGTCCTGCCCTGCTTTGGGATGGCGAAGGAACTCTGCATGGAATCTGTGTATGCATTCAGTGACTCGTCTTTGGTCATCAACCAGATCGGCGAACACTTCTAAGTAAAAAACACAATATTGACTTGGTACGCCACCGAGGCCAAAAAGATCATCAGTACCTTCGTGGAATTCAAACTAGAACAAGTACCTAAGAAATGGAATGCCAAGGCTGCTCAGCTAGCCAAAGCAGTGAGCAACTAGGAAAAGGGCATCAATCCTTGGGTCCTATTAGAAATCCATGATACCCTAACCACGAGCCGGAGGTAACAATGATGGAAATAGACGCGTCCTCTATAGACGATCGTATGACACACCCAATTGGATATTTAGTTAAATGAGGAACTACCTACCAATCACAAGGAAGCCTAGAAGATTCTTTACTGGGCCCTCAACTACATGATTGTGGATGGGAGGCTCTACAAGCGGGGGTATTCTATACCCCTTCAGCGGTGCATGTCTATAGATGAGGCCATCCATATTTTGGAAGAGTTGCATGAAGGATTCTGTGGGGACCACGTTAAGGGGCAAAGCCTAGCTAAAAATGATGCCCGATAGGGCTACTATTGTCCTACCATGATTAGGGACTCTATGGAGTAAATAAAGAAATGCAACCGATGTCAATGGTTTGCCAAAATCCCCTAGGCCTCACTTATCCTCCTTACCTCGATGACCTCCCGATGGCTATGTGATACATGAGGAATCGACCTAATAGGCATGTTGTTAAACATCAAGGGAGGGTAAAATCATGTTATAGTGGCCATTGAGTAATTCATCATATGGATTGAGGTCGAACTCCTCACTAGGTAACCACCCTAAAATATCAAACTTCGTAACAAAGAACACGTTTGTCATTTTAGCCAACCCAATAGGATTGTAACAACCCCTCAAATTTAACAATTAGAAATTTAAATAATGAATTTAAATATTAAATCGTTAATCGATGGAACGCCCATTATACTTGACTTTTCAAAGATGGACGAATTGGGTCTCGAGACACCTGTACTTGAGGCTGCTTTTTTGATGCGAGAAAAATGAGTATAAACTTGACTACATTTGGAGTCAATAAATTTCGAGGATGAATAGTGTCGGATGGAGAGAATTTGCACTAAGCCCACAAGTTGCCTATAAGTGGCTAACTCTCTTCATTTTCTCTCATTCACTCTTCATTCACGTTAGTTTCCTCTCCTCCTCTCCTAATCTTTTCTTAATTACCTCCTAATCTTCTAACCCTATATCCATAATCCAAGCCCAAATAAATTCCAATAAATCCTGATAAAATAACCATAATTTCTCTCATCTAATTTTCTACAAAACCCACATAGGAATTGTCTTGAATCACAGTCTACGTGTTCATTTCAAAATATAAAGAGAGCTAAAGTTAGGTTTTTGGTGATTAGAGCTTAGTTTAGAAAAAAGCAAGGTGAGTGGAATGATTCTCCTTATTAATTCATATGTTATACTTCATATTTTTGTTTATTGCCTAGTATGTAATAATATAAAGTGGATTAAAGATTGGTTGAGTTGATTTGGACTTGAGTATATGTTGTAAACATGATTACATTAAACCATTAATTGTTTAAGACACTAATTACTATGTTTTGAAAGGATAGTAAGCCCCAAAATTTATTTAGGGTTAATTGGGCGATTGTTTGTGATGTTTTGGTTTGATTTGTGATCAATTATGTAGTGTAATGATGTGCATGTCATTAGATATTACTAATTATTCCATTTAACTTGATTTACAAAAAGTTAGTAAGCTAATTAAGGGGTTTGGGAGCTCTACACTCCTCCTTAAAGTGACTAAAGACCAAGTGAGCCTTAATAATATCTATAAAATGGTTTTTTGATTTTATAAGTGAAGTATAATTTTATAAAATAGATATTATATTTTATAAAATGGTAAAATGATGAATACTTGATTTTTATTGAAGTGATTAAGTAATAAAAAGGCTAAAAGTGATTTGTAAGCCAATATTGTATTTTATAAAATAGGATGAAATTTTATAAAATAGTATAAGGAAATATTTTACTTTTATTGACAAGATTAGTAAGCAAAAGTAATATTTGATCTAGTATCAGTTGAATGGCTTATTTGAATATACACATGTGTATATGTGCCTGGGAGGTTATACGTATACATGTATTTGAGTTAAGCAACAAACAAAACAAATCTAGTGTTGTAACTAAAATTGTTGATGAGAGTTGCGTATATAAAGATGTATGAACATTTATGTAGTAGATTATATATATGTAAGGAAATGTCTGTATGTGTATATAACCATGCTTTGAGCAATCTCATGTAGCCATAGCGACCACCGGGTGCACTAAGTTGCGTGGGAGAGTACCGGGTCGAGTAATCGCCTTGGTGAAGCTCGAAAGGCTATTTGTGTAGATATGTGTATTTACATGTATTTGTGTGCATAGGCATGCATGAATGAGTGTATCGACACATGTATAAGCTATACATAAGGCAAGGAGGCCGGGTATGTCATTTTAGCATGTAAGAGATGGTTGGGTCGCTGTTATCGCTCGTCGAACTCCATGCGTGCAAAGAGTGGGTTTTGGTGTCGAAATCAATTTTCAAATACTTAAGGAACCACTTCTAAAATTTCAACAAACGAACCCCAGTAGAGGTCCAATGGGGTAGAGGCAGAATTGGGAAGCAAGGCGACTCATTGGGCGGAACATTGGAGGAAATAACACGCGAATCGGCAAACGTTTCGAGAAGTTTGTACCAATCCCAGGCTTATTGTCTGGGACCTGCTGCTTTCAATCAATTTATAGGGTAATTTAGTCTATTAAAAGTGTCTTCAAAGCATTCTCGAGGGGGGAACCCCAAACAGAAGGATGAGGAAGCTGGCTCGGTCGACCGAATCAATAGATTGAGAATGGGGTTCAGTCGACTGGCTCAGTTGATTTGAATGACACCCCTAGTCAACTAAATGCCTGGTAGGGAATGTCTTTGGGGAATTCCCTCCCTCGTTCGATTTTGATTCTTTATGGGGTTTTGGCACGGATTCGGAGAGGCTTTGGGCTACTCGAAAAAGTGGGATGCAAGGCAAAGCATGATATTCAGATGTAGATGCAATGAGATGCATTAGCGATCAGTAACGATTACTAAGGCGTTCGGACAAGTGGTCAAGAAGGAGATTGTGGTAAGGAGCGCAAGATACATACTATTCCTATATGGGGATATAAGGAGATTGAGATTACGATCAAGAACCAATCAGATACGAGATCGAGATGATGGCCGATTACATGGTCACATACGATGAGAATGTATGCTTACAAGAAGCACACGATAACAATGAGTCGGTTCCAGACTCGGGCGGATGTGCGAGCATGTGATGGAGGTGATCTGCTCCAAACCGGCTAGAAGTGTAGATTGTGGTAGCATAGAGTCTATGATTCAAAGCGTTGTTTTCCTTGAGAGATCCATTGTGATCAAAGCAAGGACACAGTGAGGCAATCATAGAGTAGGCGATTAGGTTCGGATTATAGTGCGGTTCTAGTACTACGTATCCGTTCCTATATTGTTTGTATGGTTTTGGACCAAGCATTCGGGAGGGTCCAAAGCGGCGATTAAGGGATATTTGTACCCAACAGCTATAGCATAGATACTGATGCTAGGGAGCAATGCAATGGTAGGGGTTTTCATTGTTGCCAAGAGAATGGCTAGGCTATATAGGGTTGCCTATGTAGCAAAGGTATCGTATGAGGACAGTAAGTTCCATTTGCAAACTCTCAATGGGTAAGACTATGTATGAAAATCCAAAGATCGCATAGGGTATTGTTTCTCCACTTATATTCTATTCAGTACGGTACGATGATAGATATTCTTTGGCCAGCGCAGTCGATGCTTTTATGTGTTATTAGTTGGTTGAATTAGTTGATATGTGTTAGAATAGCTTGCCTACTATTATCTATTACACCATTATAATAGACCTTTACGAATCAGTCATGTTATTAGTTGTGCTAACTCATTTATGACAGAAGAAGAGCATGTTAAGGTATGATTTCCTGTCACCCTAAGATTTATTACTTTATTTGTTTATGAACAATATGATTACGCCAAAGCCATGTTTGTGGAGAGGACGGCTATGCCTCAGTATCATCCTGTTTTACTTGTATATAGTTTGTTATACAATATTTTGAGATAGTTCCCCTCATACCAGGCTTTATGCCTGACTCGCATTTTTTCTTTGGCTGTTTATGTCATGACAACTCTCGGGTACTCGATTGAGTAGTTTAGGAATCAGGTGCTTTTAAGGATGTGCTTTTAGGATGGTTGGAGCATGCTTTAGAGACAATGTCCATACTTTGTATATACTTGATGTTATTATAGTACATGGCAGATATGTATTATATTTGAGACATGTTGTATCAAATACTGTATTCAGAACTCTATATGTATGGAGTTGATGTATCCTGATTTATATGTATTGATATTTATTTATCTATTACTTTCGCTAGTGCAGGTTCTTATATATTGTTTATTCAGTTTTGTTCATGTATATTCAGTATATTATATGTTAACATTCCGATGTGAGATTATACCGATATGCCTTGGTTATTGTGTTTTGTTTCTTTCATTTTACCCTAATAGACTACCTTTTGTAGTATATTTGAGTCATACGTATTTTAAGATGTTGATTTCAGATACTACGAAGGGCGGGTTGTTACATTTGTATCAGAGCATAGGCTCAACACTCAGGACTAAGGGAACTAGATTGAGTTAAGCAATCTGGTAGAAGTAGATACATTGAGAGAGTGTACTTGTATTTTCTACTATATAATACTATGTACACCACTTGTCCTCTGGACTTTGATTTTATAACACTATTTGCTAGGGTACCTTTATTCATTCTATCAGTGGGAAGACAAAGTACAAGAGCGACTATCGACAGGTAGTATAGGATGCCTGAATTGTTCAGAGACTGTTTACTATTGTATGGGATGTTCCATCACCCATGAACATCTCAGCATCAGTGGTAGAAGATGAAGGTGGTGTAGCCTTTGGGCACCATTATTTTCATCTCCAATAGCTTTTAACTTCCCAAAGATATGCTACGATTCCTTCAGTCCTACCGAAAAGCCATTTTCGAGTTTTGAGGCTGTGCTGTGACATCGGCTAAGACATGTGTTTGTGATATGACTCTCGTCAATATAATTTATGGGATGTTCTCTTGTAGATGATTGTCTCTCGACATCTTAAGGGGGAGATTTTGGCTCGGTGGGATATAATAGTAGGGGGAGCTGATGAGCAAGTCGTGCCTCGGATTGATCCTGAGCATTGCCTTAAGCCTCGGTTTATTTTGAGATCAAGAGGGTTGCGCTGTCTAAATGTTTCATCCATTAGAAGCAGGGTAACTTGTCGGCGAAGGAGTATATTTATCAAGTTGATCTTTTGGTTGAATTCAAGATTGTGACAGTTAGTACTCAATTAAATAAGGTAAGAAGTTTGCTTAGGATCTTTGGTGCATCAGTGTGATGACCCACCATTTTGAACAACTCAAACGGTTCAAAATGACAGATTATCAATGCAATTTATTTAAGAAATAAGATACAGAAGAAAAAAATATAGAATCTCAGAATGAAATATAAAGATATTATAAAATAGCAGTTTATGAAGTTGCTAAATAATATTATTACATCAGAGTTTAAAAATAAATAGCATGATGGAAATACAAATGTTTATTAATCAAGAACAAGTGAATATAGGAAATAGCTAAATTATTCTAATCCACCTTAAGCTCCATAAAATAATAGTCTCCAAATCACTGAAATACTCAGGCTAACCCCAGCATAATGAAAAATACATATTCGAGTCAGAACTAAAAATTCTTATGTAAGTTAACTCAATATCATTGAAATATGGGCACAAATAACTTAAGAAATGTTGCTGGATTTTCCATCTCCTAAGGATTCGTTAAACTACCTATATATAGTAGATACGATACATATGTAATGTCTATTAGTAATGTAAATATTAAAATAGCGTTAAGGTTTTACATTGATCCCCTTTAACACATTTTTAAGCATGCAGTCTATGTAGGTCCCATAACACAACCAGTAACGTCGCTACCTAGTAAGTTCCTTATATGTACAACACTAAAATAAAATGGTACTTGTTTCGCATAGGGATAATCATATATCAAGGCACATGAGGTAATGCCCAAGGTAGGATTCTACTAGTTTACCTATTATAGTTGGTCGTAACCCTTAACGGTCGACCGCGTCCATTAATCCAAGATCAAGATGCACCAATCAAGTTCAAAATTAAGATAGTCATACGAGGAAAAGATGTCCGCTAAAGGTTGTCCATTTTAATTTTTATAGAAAATTCGTATAGAATTTCAGAAAGTGTTTAACATAAAAAGTGCTTCATTTTGCATCAGTAGTCTACAAAAAAATTTCAAAAATTTCTAGAAATATTTATTATTTTTCGTAGTTGAAATACATCATATTTTACACTAATTAAATTATAAAAACCTAAATACTTTCAAAAAAATTCTAAATTAAATTTTAGACTTATTATAACACCTTTCTAGAATTTCCAATAAAGTTTAAGATTTTTCCAAACCAATTTAATAATTTTACCAAATTTCCAAATGGCTAATTGCAAAGGTTAAATTATTTTATTATATAACCGAAATAAATATAGGTCCCTTTATTAAATATTTTCCAAATAATATGAAGGAGCTACAAAAAAGTTTCGGCTTAATTTAATGTTTTACAAATTTTCAAATTTCCCATAAATTCATTTTCAAAGAATAAAATATAAAAATTATTAGATGATAGAATTTGGTACACGTTTCTGTACAAAATATTTTTATTTTACTGAAACAAAGTTACATAAAAAAATTCAAGTTAAAATGACACCATTTAACAAAACACCTATTTATTCAATTTAATTATATAATTCTAAAAAAATCTGCATGTAAACTTTCTACCCAATTTTAGACCATCCTATTCAAAATATAATTTATTTTAACATATCAAAAATTTAGAATTAAACACATTCATTTGTGAAAAAATTTCTAATAAGGACAAAACAATGTTTAATTTAGATTTTCTATTCTAAGGTCAAAACAGTAAATTTTCAGTTTCAAAATCTTTTTATTTCAATGCCAAATGTCAATGGTGTTTAATTTATATTGTTTAAAAATATAGTTAATTAATATAACATTCATAAACAGTCGATGATGATAAGGTGAATACAGTATCAATAGGGTGTCATAATAATCAATTAAATGAAAATGACATAAAATAGTAAATCACAAACATCGCAATACAACCATATCAACCATTCAACAAAATAGTCATATCGACCAACATCTATAAACAATCCATATAATTTCATATCTAAACTCCAAACAATGAAAATTTATCTTATTCTCGTATTAATTTCTACTAATTCCCGAAATTTACATAAAAGCTAGTTTTAAAAAATAAATCATAAAAGTACTTTAAATGCTAAATTAAACATAGGTTCTTCCATTTAATATTTTTCTTATAATGTAAATAAGCTATAGAAAAATTTTCAAGTTAAAGTAACTATTTTTATAAAAATTCATTTTTTAATAGAGCTATTTTCTAAAATAAATTATAAAAATATCCATATGACCAATTTAATATAAGTTTATTTACGAAATATTTTCCATTTTATATAATGAAGTCATAGAAAATTTCTCAAGTCATTTTAATATACTTTTTAGAAATATATATTTTCTCCATTCGAATTCAAAATTTTATAAAAAATTTCAAAAAAACATTTTTTAAAACCAATTTAACCAAAATTTCCAGAATTTCAACCTTTATAACATATAAAAAGTTCAAAATTAAATACTTTTATTTGCAAAAAAAGTCAGATAAAGACAAAACGATAATTTATTTGTCAAAATCGCATTTTTGGCCAAAATGATAAAACTATATATTCTAACTTTTTCCACATATCAATATAAGATGTCCTAGGTTCTTATCGTACTATTCAAATTTTAAATTATCCACATGACAATTAATTTAACTTCAATAATTCAATGGGTTGTAACGGGTGTATAATCAATGGCCTAACGCAATTTCATCCATTATTAACATATTATAGACCTATAGATGCAATAAAAATCTACTAACTTGACTACATATATCACAATGATTATTGACTATCACATATCAGGATGTTCAACTAGAAATGAGATTCAATTTTAATATTAACTTAAATTCAAAAACAGCATATCAATATAATTTATCAGATCATGATATTGTTTTAACTTGCAATAGAATTAATAGTATTTCATGAGTTTAAACACTCATCTTTGTATGCAAATCTGAAAACAGTACAACACGAAAACAGCGGCATGAATACAGATTCAACACTAGATGACTACGATCATGAACAATTGGCGACAAAATCTACACGCTCGGACACGGATCAACGAATACAAATAATATATAATAGAGGCTGTTGTGGGCTGTAGGCTGCAGGTAGGATGTGCTATTAGGCTGTTTTTGACAAGGCAGTGTAGGTTTGGGTCTCGGCAGAGGTACAAGTCTTGGTTTGGAGGACCAGGCAGATCTAGATAGGGGCGGAAATTAGCAAGGCCGATCTGGGTAGGTCTCGTGAGAGGGGAAAGTGGCATGAGTGGAAGTGGGTGGCGTAGGTAGGCAGTTTCGACAGAGGAGGTATGGGATGCAAAGGAGGCTTTGGTTTGGTGCTGGGGTGGTGGAAGTGGAGATGAATACGTGGGTAGGCGGTAGCAGGTGGAGACATGAATGGATCTGGCAATGAGAAGGGAATGATGGTGTGGTGAAGACGGGTTGGAGATTTGGGGTAGTGGATGAAGCTAGGTCGTGGATGGCTGCTAAAAGGGAGATGTTGACGGGTGGCCGAAGTGGAGGAAAGAGGTGGAGTGGGTTGCGGTGGGATGGAAGGAAATTGAAAATGCAGTGAAGAAAGTGTGCAAAGCTACAGGTTGATATGAGCAGAAGCTAATATATATCTCGCATGAACAGTAGAATAATATTATGCAAAAATAATTACATTTTGAAAATTAATATTTTTCACTAAAATATTAAATAGTTTTGAATTAAAATCGAAACAGAATAGATTTATGAAATAACAAACTAATTTTTTTCCTTTTTATATCATATTAAACTTATAAAAACATTTTTAATAATAAAATTCGAACATTTAAATACTTTTATTCAAAATCATTCTTTAATTCAATATTTTTAAATGGTTAAAATACATGTCGTTACAATCGAGGTGAGAATTCATTGCTTAGTCTTACCCTAATAGAGGCCAACTTTGAATTCCATCAGGATGGCTCCGCTATGAGAGCAACCATGGGGTATCGTCTGAGTTAATGAAGGTGGAAAGAAACCCAATGTTCCAATCGAAGCACAAAGACCAAAATGCAGGGAAAGATCAAGTTTTTGTAAAGAATAGAGCTGATATAGTGTGCCACCCTTGAAGGCACAAAGGACATTCCATTGCAAAATGTTATTCAGCTAAAACAAGGCGTAAGGGCTTCTATTGCAATTAGCTTGGTCGTTAAAAGAAGGATTACCCTACTCTTCAAGGGGTGAAAGGGTAATGATGGCTTATGTCTCGTAGGCATTTTCGAGTTTTAGGAAGCCTAATGCTGGGGAGTAGGAAGGCAATTCATGTAGTAAGGTGAGCTTCAATTGTAAGTTACTTGCTTGTGTTCTTTTTGATACTCGAGCGGTATATTCATCTACTGCTAGTTACTTGGTATATCGACTAAACTTGACACCCTCCATGGTAGGTGAATTCTTCTATAATGTTAATCTTGTACGGGTAACCTTAGTGATAAACTGAGGTGTGATGATCGAGCGTACTACCATTCGAACTTGATACTCGAGCATTTGGATTGAGTGGGTTCGATCGGTGATGACTTGGATCCAGTATTCAGGTGGAGTTCGATAGTTGTCCGGTAATGGGCAAGGATAGGCCCAGTGACTTAAATGTTTTGCGTTGAGTCATTCGTATTATAATTGTTTGTCCTGGTATCACTAATTATTAATGATGGGATTTATCCCATGTGCTGCACGGGCGTTTCCTATAAGTCAGTTCATTCATATGTCCGTTCATATTCTCGAGCTCGAGCATGGGATTCCTAGATGATTTGCACTAGTTAAGCAAGAGTTTTTCACTCGATTTTAAAGGCGAACACTTGAGTCGGACTCTTGAAATGACTGAGAGATTTCCGAAGCGCGAATATAATCGTGCAAGGGGATTTCAATGGTCAAATCAAGGAACGGGATCGGAGTTCGCATGAGAATAGTCGGGCAACCAACCCTAGATTAATATGGAAACCATAAGAGCAAATGAAAGATTGGATCGGGTATCTTATATATTTTTGGTGATCACTACATGTTATGTCACCATAAATAATGATTATAGTATAGGAAGCTTGGAATAGTTCAGGAAAGTATTTTCTGGCTAGTTTTATGATAATTCTGATAATCTTCTAAGTGGTGATATGATATTTGCCTAGGTGAGCGTTGTAGTACACTTAGTATATTAACCTTATTATCATTGTGTAGTTGAAATGAGTCTGAACTCGAGCAAATCCAAGCATTTGTAGGTCGTCATTATTTAATGATCTAATTGGTAAAGTTTTTCCCCTTGGGGAAATGAGTTCCGTTCGAAAGAAAAAGAAATTTAGGACTTTGGTTATTGAATTTATTTGAGAGTTTTTGAAGATTAATGATTCATCGTATCGTTTGAGTTTTCCCCTTTTCAGAGCGGGTGGTGTGATAGTCTTTCACATGCTATGTTCGTGAAAGGAGCTGCACCACTTAGGCGCTTGGTTCATCCTTGATGTCGGACAGATTCATGGGAGTTTATAACTTGGTATTCACGGTTAACTATTGATTAGTTACTGTGCGTATTGGTATAGACTCTTTTTGTATGATAATTTTTTCTTATTGATCGTTGTTGAATGTTTGCTTGCTTTTTTTGCTTATTATTGTTTGATTGATTGCTTTGGTTGTTTATGGTTGATGGTTTTTGTTGCTTGCTGTTGTTTACTATTGCTAGTTGTTTGTCGTTGGCTGATTTTGATCATTGTTAATTTTGTTGTTACTTTGCATGTTTGATAGTTTGTGTGTTAGTCATTGTTGCTAATCCTTATTTGCTATTGTTTGATCATTGCTTTTTTTTCTATTGCTTGTTGTTTGTTGTTGCTTGCTATTGTTCGATGGTTGTTTGTATGCTATTTTTAAAATTCCCTGTTAAAGTTTATTCGGGGAGAGATAGCAAGAGCTATCTATAATTGATCATATATCATTCATACCCACTATGGGGTCGAGGTGGGAATTATACGTGTCTATTGCCTTTTAATGTGACTCAGAATCTATGGTGTAATTTGATACGGACTCACTTGAGCTTCTCTCCAATTGATTTTACTATATTATTATGGTAGTATCGGTTACTATGCTAAAAGTTATACATGTTTAAATTTTATGCTGTTATAGAATTGGTGCACAATCCTCTTTGTATAGTGCAAGTAGAACCTTGAGAGTGGAGCCAAAGCTACTTAGATGCTTACTTCTTTAGTTTTGCATCTGATGAAGAGAGGCTCTCTTGAAAAAAAGGGGTATATGCCTTTAGAAATATGGGGTCATGCATGTTGTCGCCTATTTCCAAAAATGAGTTATGTATTTATAATTGGGAGTTTCATAACGTTGGTTGTATAAGGGAAGTACTGCTGAAATTTTCCAAGGTTAGACCCAGGGATTTTGGATAGTCATGTTATTTTCTTGTAATCATTTGAATTTTGAGGATGAAATCATTTTAAGTAGGGAGAATGTAACAACACTCAGTTTAATGATCAGAAATTTAAATAATGAATTTAAATATTAAATCGTTAATCGACGGAACGTCATTATACTTGATTTTTCAGAGATGGATGAGTTGGGTCTCGAGATACCCGTACTTGAGACCGCTTTTCCGACGTGATAAAAATGAGTATAAACTTGACTATGTTTGGAGTCGATAATTTTCAGGAATGAATAATGTCGGATGAAAAGAATTTACGTGAAGCCCATTAGTTGCCTATAGGTGGCTAACTCCCTTCATTTTCTCTCGTACACTCTTCATTCGCATTAGTTTCTTCTCCTCCTCTCCTAATCATTTCTTAATTATCTCCTAATCCCTTAATCCAAGTCCGAATAAATTCCAATAAATTCTAATAAAATAACCATAATACCTCTCATCCAATTCTCTACAAAACTCGCAAATGAATTGGAGACTAGGTGTTCAGTTCCAAATTTAAAGAGAGCTAAAGTAAGGTTTTTGGTGATTGGAGCTTGGTTTAGGAAAAGCAAGGTGAGTGAGATGATTCTCCTGATTGATTTATATGTTATACTTTATATTTTCGTTTATTGCCTAATATGGAATAATATGAAGTGGTTTGGAGATTGTTTGGGTTGATTGGACTTATGTTTATGTTGTAAACATGACTACATTTATCCATTAATTGTTTAAGACCCTAATTACTATGTTTTAAAAAGTTAGTTGTTACACCCGTATTTCTCAAACTATGTTAAAGGAGAATTAAATAAGGTACATAGTCGAGAGAGTTGCCCTCATAATAAAAGTTAAAATGAAAAGAGAAGAAGTCAAAGAATTCCAACTGATACTGCACAAAAAACCAACATGCGGTTATGATGCTTGATCCAACCAAAGAACTACGGCCAATAAGTAGGAAGTCACAACGGAATAAAATACTGCGCTCATAAGACGAGCCACAAAGATATCAGATTTGCGCCCATCCCTTAATTGCAATATTATAATACACAAGACCAAAGCAAGGCGTAGATATTGCGTAGTGACGTTAGAAGCTACTTTGGAGATGTCAAAGTACAACACATCTCTATCAAAAAGCTACGCACAAACCAAAATACATGGACAATCGAACTGCACAACCAAAATTCCGAAAACTTATACTTTGTTAACACCTTTAGAAGTGAATCTGCACCACATATGCTGAGGGCTACCTAAGCAGTACCGCATGAAGTAAAAAATAGCATTCCAAATGGCTACACATAGGGTCATTTAAATAACGATCCAATGCAGATCCACACTTACAGGTAGACAGCAAAGTTATGAATCTCCCTTGTCAATAACTCATGCATATCAGCACAGGGGCAACTATGATCACAGTCAGCTCAGATTGCAGTCAGCTCAGATCACGTTCGTACGTGTATTGAACTAACTCTCTGTTAAGGAAATTTGCACCCTGTAGCCTAAACTAGCTCAGGATTATCATACCTAAGTATCAGGCAAGCACGCAGCAGCATGCAAGGATCGCACATCAATCGGCACAGCCTTACTCTAAATATGTTGCCAGTACCTCAAAACCAACGAGTAACTTTTATTGTCCTCCTAAGGACTCACATGCAAAGCCAATTCAAATTTGAAGTCTCCAGCAACAATTTCAGATATTCCCGCTCTAATTTTAGATATTCTTGCTCCAATTATAGGAGTTCTCTCTACGAGTGAGCGTTTGGTTAGTTCAGTCGATTTTAAGGTAAAAAATGTCAAACCGAATTGAAACCAAAAAATTCAAAACCGAACCGAAATAATTTTGGTTAATTTGGTCGGTAACCAATTTAACCAAACAAGAAAGATATGTTATTATTCGAATGACTAATTCACTTGAAGGAAAACATAAATTTATGTTTGGAGAGGTTTTACTTATTATTTTTTATGTTTATAATAAAATTTGACCTGGTTTCAATAGGTAAACTTTGTATTTCACCACTGGACCAATTATGTAAAGTACTACAATAAAATAAAATAGTATAGTACAATAGAAGTTTGGTTAAATCGATAACCAATAAAATTATTTTACAAACCAAATTCAAACCAATTTAATTTCAGAACCGAACCGCATCGACCGAAATGAACTGGTTCGTTCGGTTAATTCTGTTATAACCGAATATCGCTCACCCCTAGTTCCTACCTTCATCTCAAACTTCCCATCAAAGACACGTCAATAATCCAGTTGCATCAAACAGACAACACGGATAGATGACACCTAGCAGGATCGATGGGCTAAAGCACAACGATAAGAAAAGGATTGTAGCAATCCGCGTACATCTGCATACTACAAATAGAAAATGCATTGTAGCAAGAAGGGAACAATTTTCCTTTTCCACTTTTCGATACTTTTAAGGTTCTAAAAAAGAATAATTTATTGTACTCACTGACATGGAAACCTATACCAAAAAAATATAAAGGAAGAAAGAGAAATTTCCCCATGGACGTAGGATTCCTTAACATCTGAACCACATAAATTTCTTGTATTCTTTACTATTTTTTGCATTTTTTTGTTATTTACCTACTTAATTTTCAGTACCGAATCTTACCTTATTTGTATCAGAATTAAATATTAGTTGGATTTGACATTATAACAGACAATTAAAGTGCAACTACCTGGTTGCGTAAGCATCCAGCAACATAATTACTACTTAACGGCAAATTTAATACTATTTAACTTTGCTACTTCAAAATCATTGAGGTAATTAGTATAATAATTACTTCATCATCAGTTTGAGTGTTATAAGATGAAAAAACTTACCAACATCTTTGGCGCCAGAAGGCCTGAACCTCTGTTGCCATTTTTCAATTTCCAGCAAACTTGAATTTCCCTTATACACCATAAATCCTACCTATTCACTTGTCCTTCATGTTCAAGAGCATTTACTCCTAGCTTCAAAGATCACAAACAAGCCACTCTTAACTTCGAAAGCCCAAAGTAAAGCAGGAGCTTTGGCCGAAGTCCCCGCAGACCCCTCCTGGTCGCATTCCAATCCTTCACAAACCAAATTAACCAACGTATGGAAGGGCTAGAGAAAATTATGGCCCAACATACTATCCTAAGACCATCCTTTCCACCTCGGTCCATAGTGCATCGCCTTTGTTCACCTACTATTCCTGATTATTCAGCTGGAGAATGATAACAGCACTCCCAAAGATGGGAATGGTGACGCTGGCCTAAAAACCGATACCAAGCTAAAAGGTAAGATTCAAGCAAATCTACAAATCAAGACAAAACCAGCCAATATCAACCCTTTACTGCTTCGAAAACAAACTCAATCTGCTCTGGAAGAAGATGATGCCACCTCACTTTACAAGGATGAATCATCATAGGCAGAACCCAGAGAATATGAAATTTTCCAGTTAAAAGCTAATGTAGAGAATTGGCTAAACTTTGCCAATAGGGAACTAGGGAGAGGATTAGGGAGGAAGGATCTTTCCCATTCAACGAGACTATCATCGAAGCAGACTTCACTGAAAACCACAAAGCCCCAATGATTGACAAATTTGATGGAATTATAAAATCCAGACAATCACTTTTGTACATTTGAATACTACATAGACATTCTGAAAGTAGGAAGGATGGCTAGATGCAAACTTTACCCAGCTTTCTTAGCTAGAGCTACAGCTAGATGGTTTAGGAGATTTAGGTCAGGAGAGGTCCGCTCCTGGCGATAGTATCTATTGATTTTATGAGACAATTCAGTTCTGGAAGAGAAGCCTCCCCTAATGTAAACACGACGTCCTGCATTGAGCAAGGTGAGAATGAGAGTTTACATAATTTTATTAAGCATTTCAAGCCTGGGGCTATCGGGATTGGAGTAAACGATAAAGGAGCATTACTGATGGCGTCCCAAGCTAGGGTTAGGATGGGGACCTCAATATGGAAAAAGAGCAGTAAAAAGCCATGTCATAGCATGAAGGTTTTCTATGAAAGAGCCAGTGACTACACTAGGATGGAAGAAGCAGGTTCCACTGCACGGATTTAGAAATTTTCTACCCCCGACTATGATAGGGAAAGGGGGTAGAGGGATATCACCCGCCAATTAAAGACAAAAGGAACTTAGCTTCGCAGCAGAAACCCCTCACACTCCTGGTCAGATATACGAGATGAGTAGGGCGGAACTTGCTTACAACGTGCCCAATAAAGGGAAGAAACCGAAACAGTATCGAGGTGGGGCATATTGTCGTTTCGACCGAGCCAATGGCCATCATACTGATAATTACCAACATTTGAAGAACGAAATAGAGAGGTTGATCTAGAAAGGATACTTAGGGAACTTTCAAAAGAATAATGGCAATGGCAGAATAGGGAATCTAACTCCTAACCCAAATGAGAACCAAGTTGGGAACCACTCTCACCTTTTGCATCGATCCATAAGGAGCTACACCCTATGGGTGTGAATAAGAAGGCATAAGAGAGTTACGTGCAGGAGGAGAGAGTCCAGTAGAATTCAATCTTCCATGTCAAAAAAAGCCTGCTTCAGAGATTATGTTCGCTGCAGCTGCTGCGGCACGATTTGTCTTCCCCTACCAAGACCCACTCATTATTATAGTGCATATATCAAACTGCACTATGAAGAAGTTTTCATTGATTCTAGGAGAATGGTTAACATTATCTTCAAGTTTGCATATGATCAGATGAGGCTTCCACCAGAATCCTTAAACCTAGTCCTGAACTGATCTTTGGCTTCAACAACATTGCAACCATCCTAGTAAGTTCAGTGCGCTTACATGTTACTGCTGGAACTGCCCCATTGCACAAGTCATTCCATGCGAGCTTCTTAATCATTGACCAACCCTCACCATACAATGCCTTCTAGGGAAGGCCTACTTTGATAGGCATAGGAGCAGTCATCTTTTAGAAAGACCTGCTTATGAAGTTCAACACTCCGGCAGGAATAGGGTCAATAAGAGGAAAACAATATTCAACTAGAGAGTTATACAGTGTAAAGCTTACTTCTGGCAATAATTTTATTAAAAAATTATTCTGCTATCTCTTCTAATATTTGTAATGATAATAACAAAAAAGAAGACAAATTGGTTCATAAAACTACATCAGTACTAGATACCTAAACTAAGGCTGAAGTGAGTAATATTATGCCCCTAAAATCTAAGAAAAAAGAGAAAAGAATATATATATGCACATGATCAGCACTGATGAGTATAATTCATTTTATGCATGGTACTTCTCCGAAGAAGCCCGGAAACAGGCATCCTCAGTGAACTCGCCACCAGAAGAAGAAATGGAAAGTGAGATAGACATGAAATTTAGGGGCATCAAAGAAAGAGATAGAGCAGGTAGATGGTCTTTAAGACATACAAACAGATCCAGAAGACCCTATGAAGATTCTCAAAATCAGAAAGAATCTCAGTGTAGATGCTCATACTGAACTGATAGACTTTTTGAAAAAATCAACAGATGTATTCGCCTATACACACTCAAACATGGTAGAATAGATTCAATCATTATCTATCATGCACTCAATATTAACCCTAATGCCCATCAGATCAAACAAAAGCACAGAACTCTAGACCAAGAAAGGTACAACGCTCTACATGAGGAAATTAAGAAGTTGATGGAAATGGATTCATTAGGGAGGTATACCACCCAAAGTGGATTGCCAACCCAGTACTTGTAAGGAAGCGTAATAGGAAATAGAGAACTTGCATAGACTTCACCAACCTCAACAAGGCTTACCCAAAGGATGGTTTTCCCTTGCCTAGAATTGATCAGTTAGTAGACGCGACCAGTGGGAACGAACTGCTCTCGTTCATGGACGCATAGTCAAGATACAATTAGATAGCTGTGTTTCAGCCTGATCAGGAGCATACTAATTCTGTGATAGATAAAGGATTATACTACTACAAGGTCATGCCATTTGGGCTCAAAAACGCGAGGGCAACCTACTAGAGGTGGGTTAATATGATGTTTATGGAAGAAGTTGGAAAAAACTTTGAGGTTTATGTCGACGACATGCTAGTTAAGTCCAAGGCAGCATCAAGCCACGTCCAAGACTTATAGCAGACATTTGAAGTCCTAAGGCAATACAATATAAAGTTGAACCCTCTCAAATGCACCTTCGTTGTCTAATGAGCAAAGTTCCTAGAGTATTTAGTAAGCGCACGTGGCATTGAAACAAATCCTAAGAAGATTGAGGCCATAAGAGGAATGGGAATCCCAGAGAAGCCAAACGATCTGATAAGCTTAAATGGTAGGCTAGCGTCACTAAGTAGATTTATATCCAAAGCAATAGATAAGTGCATCTCTTTCTTCAACCAGGTGAAGAAAGGGCGAAACTTCGAATGGACCGAGGAGTGCAAAGCTACATTTCAAAAACTAAAGGATCATCTAGTCAATACTATTATATTATCAAAAATGGTGATAGAGGAGAACATGTACATTTGTTTAGCAGTAATTGATAAAGCTATTAGTGCTGCAGTGGTATGAGAAGAAGAGGGGACCCAAAGACTCATCTACTTCACAAGCAAGCGACTTTCAGGAGCAAAGCTAAACTACCCAGTCATTGAAAAGCTGGCTTACAACCTGCTCCTTACAATAAGGAAGTTGCGGCCCTATTTCAAGGCACATCCCATCAAAGTCATCACAAACAAACCCCTTAGGTAGATTCTGCAGAAGCCAGGCTGCCAGAGACATCAAGTCGCCTATTAAAGTGGGCGATGGAGCTTAGTCAGTATGACATCACCTATTGTCCCAGAAAGGCAAATCAAAGGCAAGGCACTTGCAGATTTCATCGGAGAGTGCACCCTACTAGCTGAACCTCAATCAGAGGAAGAAGCAAACACCCCATGGTTCTGGTAAATGTTTGTAGATGGAGCGTCGAATGAACTAGGGCAGGAATTGTGTATGTACTGATCACTCTAAATAGGAAGAAGCCGTATGGAGCAAAGTATCTCGGTTTTAAAGCAACCAATAATATGGCAGAATATGAGGCTCTCCTCCCAGTCCTAAGAATGGCCCACATAATGAAGGTAACCCACACTAAAATTCACAGCGACCCATAATCAGTTGTGAACCAAGTGCAGGGTAATTACCAAAAAAGGGAGCCAACCTTAGCCAAATATGCGGAACTGTCTAAGAAGTTACTAGAGCAGTTCGAACAGTTTGGGATAGAAAAAATTCCACGTGAAAATAACTCATCCGCTAATTCCTTATCAAATTTTGCTAGTACTAAGGTGGCTAATGAAATGAAGGCAGTGCCAATTGGGCATCAAGCAGAACTAAGTATAACAGAATCAAATCAGATATTAGTCCTAACTCGAGCCCAGTGGGCCGCCATTCAAGGAACATGAGATCAGGTGATAACGGAAAATCAAGAGCAACCCTCAGTTGAACCCTTGCCTTAACAAACTGAGGAGAATAACTAGATGATTCCCATCAAGCAATTCCTATTAAATGGAATCTTACCCCCGAACCGGAATGAAGCCTAAAAAATAAGATACCAGGATCCATACTACTCCTTCTTTGATATCAAAATATACAATAGAGGGTATTCAACCCCTTATCTTAGGTGCATTTTCCAAAGAAGAGGGGGTACAAGTCACGAAGGAAATACATGAAGGCCAATTCCAAATCACTCAGGGGAAACAAATTAGTAAAGAAAGTACTAAGGCTCGGTTACTATTGGCCTACGGCATTTTAGAATGCAAAAGAATTTGTAAGGACGAGTGAAAAATGTCAAGGATTTGCAAGTACCCCCAAACAGCCATCCCATGAGCTCATCCCACTTGCAAGCCCATGGACGTTCGACATATGGCATAGATCTGATAGGACCACTTCCAATGTCAAAGGGAGGAGCTAAACATGCCATAGTTGTGATAGACTAATTCACCAAGTGGGTAGAGCCAGAACCCGTAGCCACAATCCTGGTAAAAAAGATAGTCTCTTTCGTATTGATGAACATAATCACTAGATACAGGATCACCAATAAGATCAATTTTGACAATGGCGCCCAGTTTGAAAGTAAATAGTTTCTAGAGTTTTGTGAGAAGAATGGCATAATATAATGTTTCTCTTCAGTCATTCACCCATAAGAAAATGGGCAGGTAGAAGCTGCAAACACAACCATTAAGAAGCTACTTAAGAAAAGGCTGCAAAAAGCTAAAGGAAAGTGGGCGAAAGAGCAATCTTTAGTACTATACTACCGAACTTCAACCAGATCTCCAACCGGCCATACTCCTTTTTTGCTAACCTAGGGATATGAGGCCATGCTTTCTATTGAAGTAGAGATCCTATCATATCGAAGAAATGTCATATACAGTAGAAAAGAATAAGACATTAAAAGGAAACTGCCTTAGATCTCATTCAGGAAAGAAGAGATGAGGCGGTAGTAGTATCGTCCGCATATCGACAATGGATGGAAAGAAGTCATAACACCAGGCTCAAAGAAAGAAACTTTTGCAAAGGGGAATTGGTGCTACGGAGAGTAATAGCCAATGCAAAGGACCCAGTAGATGGAGCATTAGGTCTGAATTGGGAAGGTCTATTAGTTATAGCAGAGGTTTTAGTGAATGGAGCATATCGACTATTAAGACCCGATGGCAACCTAGTTCCAAGGACTTGGAACTAAGAGCACCTCTGACCTTAATTTGTATGATCTACATTGCTCATGTAATGTACATTGTAATTATTATAAAAATTAATAATCGAATGAACTAGACATAGGGATATTAGATGGCCCGAACCAGTATAAAAATCTCTCTGTGTTATTCTCTAACACAACAAATTAATCATTCTGGACGTAGGGATATTAGATTGCCCGAACCACGTATTAAAACAGAGTTGCTAACAATGCAACTCGACTTCTTCAGCCAACTAATTGGACGAAGGGATATCGGACGACCTGAACTAGTATAAAGACCCCTCTATGTTAATTCTGTTAACTTAGCACACTAGACGTATAGATACTAGACAGCCGGAAACATTACAGAAAACCATGCGCATGATTTAAAAGGCTGCAGATACATGACCTAACTTCACAGTCAAACCTCAGTCCATCCCAATAGCAAGGAATACCGTGCCAAGCGCACAAAAAATGACTTTTCATAGCTCACCCCCGTCGCTCAATAGTTGTACTAACAACACAACATATGAACAACAATGACAATATCAGAAATGAGAACGGTGATGTTAAACTAAAAACAAATGACTTTTCACAGCTTACCGCCATCGTTCAATAGTTGTATTGATAACACAACTTATGAATGACAATGAAAATCTCAAAAGTGAGTGCGATAATGCTAAACTAAAAATAGATGACTTTTCATAGCTTACTGCCATTGTTTGATAGTTGTGCTGACCACACAGCATATGAATAACAATGTCGTATCCCCAAATAATGAAGAAGATCATGCCAAGCGCACGACAAAGCTTATGTAAAAGGCAACATCCATAAAACAACTTAGGGGAAGCGAAGACTAGGTATAAGTAAAGACAAGTCCATATCAACCTGGGATCGATGCAGACTTGGAGGACAAGTGTCACACCCATATTTCTCAAACTATGTTAAAGGGGAACCAAATAAGGTAGTGAGTCTAGAGAGTTGCCCTCACAATAAAAGTTAAGATGAAAAGAGAAGAAGTCGAAGTAATCCAATTGATACTACACAAAAAACCAGCCTGTGGTCATGAGCTTGATCCAACCAAAAAAACTACAGCCAAAAAGCAAGAAGTCACAATGAAATAAAATACTGCGCTCATAACACAAGCCACAAAGATATCAGATATGTGCCCGTCCCTTAATTTCAATATTATATATATACTGAACCTAAAGTTTGACATATTAAAAGGGAGCGGGAAACAATCCATAGTTATAATACACAGGACCAAAGCAAGGCGTAGGTACTACGCAGCAACGTTAGAAGCTGCTTTGGAGATGTCAAAGCACAAAGTTGCGTACAAACCAATATATATGGATAATCGAACCGCGCGACCAAAATCCCTAAAACTTATACTTTGTTAACACCTTTAGAAGCGAATTTGCACCGCACATGCTGAGGGCCACCTAAGCAGTACCACACGGAGTAAAAAAAGCATTCCAAAGGGTTGCACATAGGGCCACTCAAATAACAATCCAACGCAAATCCACACTTACAATTAGACAACAAAAGTATAAATCTCCCTTGTCAATAACCCGTGCATATCAGCATCAGGAGCAACTAAGATTAAAGTCAGCTCAGATTGCAGGCATCTCAGATCACGTTCGCACATGTATTGAACTAACTCCCGGGTAAAGCAAATCATGCACCCTGAAGCCCAAAGCAGCTCAGGATTATCACACCTAATTATGAGGCAAGCACCGTAGCATCATGCAAGTATCGCACATCGATCAGTATAGCCTCACTCCAATTATGTCAGTAGTACCTCAAAACCAATGAGTAACTTTTATTATCCTCCCGAGGACCCACATGCAAAACTAATTAAATCTCCTACCACAATTTCAAATATTCCTGCTCCAATTTCAGATATTACCTCTCCAATTTTAGGGGTTTGCGCCTTCATCTCAAACTTCCCGCCCAAGATACATCAGCAATCCAGGTGCATCAAACAGACGACCTGGATAGATGACACTTGGCAGGATCCAACGGTTGAAACACAAGGGCAAGAAAAGGATTGTAGTGGTCCACATACATCTTCATACTATAAATAAAAAAGCACTATACCAAGAAAGGGACTTTTTTCCTTTTCCACTTTTTGATACTTTTAAATTTTTTAAAAATGACGAATTTATTGTACTCATTTCCATTGAAACCTGTACCAGAAAAATATAAAGGAAGAAAGGGAAATTTCTCCACGGATGTAGGATTCCTTAACATCAGAAGCACGCAAATTCCTTGTATTCTCTATTATTTGCTACATTGTTTTATTATTTACCTACTTAGTTTTCAGTACCGAATCTTACCTTATTTTATCGGAATTAAATATTAGTTGGATTGGACATTTTAACATACAGCTAAAGTGTAACTACCTGATTATGTAAGCGTCCAATGACATAATTACTACTTGACGGCAAATTTAATACTACTTAACTTTGCTAATTCAAAATTATTGAGGTAATTAGTTCGATAATTATTTCATCATTAGTTTGAGCGTCGTAAGACAAAAAATCTTACCAACATTACTAAGCCCTAAAATAGATTTGGGGTTAATTGGGTGATTGTTTGTGATGTTATGGTTTAATTTGTGATTAACTGTGTAGTGTAATGATGTACACGCTATTAGATACTATTAATTAATCTGTTTGAATTGATTTACAAAAGGTTAGTATGCTAATTAAGGGATTTGGGAGCTCTACACTCCTCCTTAAAGTGATTAGAGACCCAATGAGCCTTAATTAGTATTTATAAAATGGTTTTATGAGTTTATAAATGAAGTATATATTTTATAAAATGGATATAATATTTTATAAAATAGTAAAATGATGAATACTTTATTTTCAATGAAGCAATTAAGTATTTTAAAAGGCTAAAAGTGCTTTGTAAGCCAACATTGTATTTTATAAAATAAGATGAGATTTTATGTAATAATATAAAGAAATATTTCAATTTTATTAAAAATATTAGTAAGTAACAGTAATATTTGATCTAGTAATAGTTGAATGGCTTATTTGAATATATGCTTGTGTATACGTGCATGAGCGGGTATACATATATGTGTATATGGAGTTAAGCAATAACCAAAACATATCTAGTGTTGTAAATAGAATTGTTGATGAGAGTTGCTTATATAAAGATGTATGAACATTTGTGCAATCTATTATATATACATATGGGAATGTCCGTATGTGTATAAAAGCATGCTACAAGCAACCTCATGTAGCCATAGCGATCGTCGGGTGCGCTAAGTTGCATGGGAGAGTACCAGGTCGAGTAATTACCCTGGTGAAGCTCGAAATGCAATTTGTGTAGAGATGTGTGTTTATATGTACATGTATGCATAGGAATGCACGAATGAGTGTATCGACACGCGTATAAGCTAAACATAAGGCAAGGAGGCCATGTACGTCGTTTTGGCATGTCAAAGGAGGCCTGGTCGCTATAATCGTCCGTTGAACTCTACTCGCGCAAAGAGTGGATTTTGGTATCGAAATCGATTTTCAAATACTTACGGAACCACTTCCAAAATGTCAACAAATGAACCACAATAGAGGTCCGATGGGGTAGATGCAAGCTTGGGAAGCTAGGAGACTCATCAGGCGAATTGTCGAAGGACACTGCATGTGAATCGATGATCATTTCGAGAATTTTGTACCTATTCCAGGCTTACTATCTGGGACCTTCTGATTTCAGTTGACTGAAAGGGTAATTCGGTTGACTGAAAGTGTGTTGAAAGCACTTCCGAGGGGAAACCCCAAATAAAAGGATAGGGGAAGCTGGCTCAGTCAACGGAATCACTCGATTAGGAATAGGGATCAGTCGACTGAATGACACCCCAGTTAACTGAATGCCTGGGCAGGAATGTCGTCGAGGATTTTCTTCTCCCATTCGAGTGTAGTTCTTTATTGGGTCTTGGCATGGCCTTGGTAAGACTTCGTGCTACTCGGAAAACTGAGATCCAAGGCAAAGCATAGGATTTGGATGTAGATGCAACAAGATGCATTAGCAATCAGTAACGATCACTAAGGCGCATGGGCAAGCGGTCAAGAAGGCAATCGAGGCAAGGAGCACAAGGCATAGACTATTCCTACATAGGGATATTAGGAGATCAAGATAGCGATCAAGAGCCAATCAAACACACAAGATCGGGACGGTAGCCTATTACATGGTCACATATAATGAGTATGCACGATTGGAGGAAGTACATGATAGCAAGGAATCAGTTCCAGACTCAGCCAGATATGCAAGCACGTGACAATAGTGATCGGTTTCGGATTGGGCGGACTTATAGACTGTGGTTAGCATAGACTCTATGGTACAAAGCATCATTGTGCTTAAGAGATCCGTTATGATTAAAGCAAGGACATAACGAGGAAATCATAGATGAGGCGATTAGGTTTGGATCATAGTGCAGTTCTAGTACTACATATCCATTTGTACATTATTTGTATGGTTATAGGCCAAACCTTCAAGAGGGTCTGGAGCAGTGCTTAATGGGTACTCGTACCCATTAGATATAGCAAGATATAGATGCTAGGGAGCACTGCGGTGTAGCGATTTTCATTACTTCCAGAGAGCGATCTAGGTCAGTATTGGGTTCATTGCAGTAAAAAGGTCGTATGGTGACACTCGGTTCCGTTTGCGGACTCTCAAAGGGTAAGACTGTATGAAAATCTAAAGATCACATAGGGTGTAGTTGCTTCACTTATAGTCTGTTCTGTACTAGATGATAGTAGATATTTTGTAGCTACTGCTATCGATGCTTTTGTGCATTATTAGTTGGTTGAATTGGTTATTTTGTGTGTTAGAATAGCTTACCTTCTATTATCTATTGCACTATTATAATAGACCATTACAGATTAATCACATTACTATTTATGTTGACTTGTTGATGACAGGAGAAAAGCGGGTAAAGGTATGATTTCATATCACCTTGAGATAGGTTACTTGTTTATGGACAGTTCGGGTTACACCTAAGGCACGTTTATGGAGAGGACAGTTGTGCCCAGTATCATCCTGTTTTACTTGTATAAAGTATTGATATAAAATATTTTGAGATAGTTCCCCTCACACCAGGCTTTATGTCTGACCTGCATTTTGTCTTTGTATGTTTATGCCATGACAACTCTCGGGTACTCAATTGAGTAGTTTGGGGTTCAGGTGCTTTTTCGAATGTGCTTTCAAGATGGCTGGAGCAAGCTTTGGAGGCGATGTCGATACTTTGTATATACTTAATGTTATTGTAGTACATGATAGATATGTATCATATTTGAGACCTATTATATTAGATACAGTATTCAGAACTCCGCATCTACAGACTTGATGTATCCTGAATTATCTGTATTGACATTTATTTATCAGTTACTTCCATTAGTCCAATCTCTTATATATTGTTTATTCATTTTTGTTCATGTATATTTAGTATATTATATGTTATCATTCCGATATGAGAATATATCGATATGTCTTGGTTATTATGTTTTGTTCCTTTCATTTTACTCCGATAGACTGCCTTTTGCCATATATTTGAGTTAGACATATTTTTAGATGTTGATTCCGGATACAATGAAGAACAGGTAGTTATAAAGATCATCACTGATAACGACACACAATTTGGAAGCATCCTCTTTCAAGATTTCTACACAAAGAACAATTTGAGAAATGTTTCTCTTCCATCACCCATCCTCAAGCCAGTGGATAGGTGGAGGCAGTCAATAAAATAATCAAGACAAACCTCAAGAAGCATCTCACAAAATCTAAAGCAACTGGGCCAAAGACCTACCACTTGACCTTTAGTCTCATTACACCTACAACCCCCCATTGATCGGCCATACTCCCTTTTTATTGTCCTATGGGTATGGAGCCATAGTACCTATTGAAATTGATGTCCCTTCACCTGAGCATCAAACCTTCGGAACTGAGAAAAACAAGGAGTTAATCGAGCCTAAGCTCAACACTTTAGAAGAACGAAGAGCCGAAGCCGAGCTCCGCACTTAAGCTTACAAGAGGAAGATTGTCAAACACTACAACTCAAAGGTAAAGCTTTGATAGTTTTTTGTATGTGACCAAGTCCTACGCCCGGCATTCGCTAATACAAAGGCTCTGACATAAAGAGTGCTTGGCCCAAATTAGGAAGGACCGTATGCCATTTATGAAGTCCTAAAAACCAATGCCTACTATCTCTCTCACCGAAATGGAGAAAACATCTCTCGCTCTTGGAACCCCATCCATCTTAGGGCCTACCGCCTAAACAGTTAATATCGGTATCGGGTATGTATCAGTCAAGTACCGATTTGAGATACTTTATAATAACGTGATAATATCGAATAATATCGATGATATATCATACATGTGTAGAACATGTTATAAACCATATTGTACTATTTTATATTGTTATAAAGAGGTTGGGTTTTTAAATTTTTGGATCAATATTGCCAAATTACTATTAAAGAGTGATTGCATATAGTTTGCAGATTACAATATGTTATCGAGATATTCTATTAGACACAAGTCATAAAATAAGCATATAAAAATAAAGAAATTTATACAATGTGCATTTTTATTATTTTATTCATTTTTATACTATATTCGTTTTTAGGTCATTTAATTGTCTAGATTAGTTTGCAATTTTTTCCATATTTATAGTTTCTTTGTTTTTATTTTCACTTAATTTATCAAATAAGTAATGTTGATTTGACATCGATTACAACTTCTAGCCCGTTCTTTATCTTTTTTTCAAATATATAACTTTACCACTCTTCAAAGTTTTAGTTCTTGGTACATGATAAAAATTGATAAAATCAATTCCATAACCTAACTTGCCAATTTGAAATAGTGAACATAAACATAAGTAAAAATAGGGTTAGCTCTTAAATGATCTAGTTTTCAGCGATAAAGACTTCGCACGAAATAAAAAAAATAAAATAATGGAATAAATAGTGTTTTCTTTGTTAAAAGACGAATGAAATAGACTAACAAATAGTGGTTAAAACTAAAAAAAATTAGTGCATTGGGATTTCTATGTATTTCCATTCACTATATACAAAAAATAAATATTGAAAATGTGAAGATATTTATTTGTATATTTATTTTCTCCAAGACATATAATAATAAAAAATATTCTTAAAAAAATATCGAATATTTTACATTAAATATGGGAGCGATATATCAACATATCGGGCGATATATCGCTAACGATATTTAAGCGGTATTTTGGAAAAAATATCGATCAAAGAGTGATAGGAGATATATCGGCAATATATCAACAATATTATCCAATATTAACTACATAACCTACTACATATGACAGCCGGCCATAATTATAAGGCTATGTAACTTTTTATGAATTCATTGAAGATTCCAGACACTTATTGTCTAGGATCCACTCGGCTATCCATAATTGTGAATTATCGAACATTCACTTCCTTATTAGGTACCACTGACCTCTACCGCTAAGTGCGCAGTAAGCTATGCTCCCCGCTTGCCACCACGCTATCCAATAAAAGACGAGTTTTACATGCTTATTTTCCATATTGGGGATTTCCAACCTCTACCGCCAAGTGCATAGCGAGCCGTGCTCCCTGCTTGTCGGCTGGCTATCTATGAGGGTGAATTACCTGCATTCGCTTCCTCGTTGGGGACTTCCGACCTCTACTGCCAAGTGCATTGCAAGCCACACTCCCTGCTTGTTGGTCAGCTATCTACGAGAGTAAATTATCATGCATTCACTTCCTCGTTGGGGACCGTCGACCTCTACCATCAAGTACGTAGTGAGCCATGCTTCATGCTTGCCATCAGGCTATCCAATAAAGGATGAGTTTTTAGATGCTCATTTTCTTTGTTGGGGACTACTGACCTCTATCGCCAAATATGTAGCAAGCCATGCTCCCGACTTGCCAACTGGTTATTCATGAAAGTGAATTACTGTGCATTCGCTTCCTTTTTGGGGACCACCAACCACTATCGCTAAGTGCATAGAGAGATATGATCCCTGCTTACCGGCCGGCTGGCCATGAGGGTGAAGTATCGTACATTCATTTCCTTATTTGGGACTACTAACCTCTACCACCAAGTGTATAACGAGCCATGCTCCATGCTTACCGCTAGGCTATCTAATAAAGGATGAGTTTTCACATGCTCATTTGTCTTGTTAGGAACTGCAAACCTCAGCCACCACTCTTACTATGCATCGGAATCGTCAGGCCCGTCCTTGTTCAGGTTCGATCTATGACTACATAACAAAGGGGCAACACAAATAACCCTGGTACCCAAACACTGGCCTAAATACCCAACGAACAAGACTGATCCAACAAAGGATGTGCAAAAATGGGCCATGACCAGGGCCCATCACCTAGTTTGGTATACCTATCATCAGAAACACAAGTTTAAGCACAGGAAGATATTAGTTAATCAAAGTGCACCCTGCTAGCAAAGCGCAAGGAGTTAAACACAAGTTTAACTAACAAGGTACATGGAATAATTTCAGAAACCGTTAATGTTTAAACTAAAAATTATGAGGACACATAGCCCGCCCCTATTCAGCTTACAAAAAAGAGAATAAAACATCCAGGCCTGGCTCCACATCGCTTGGCCCCTCGGTTGGCCGGGTTAAGGAGTCCAACCGCTCCATGGTCAATATGGCCAGCACTGGAACTCCATTGACCTGCATCTATGCTGCTACCTCCTCCTGGATTCACGCGAAAGCCGCGACATCGAACTTACTAACAGTAATGGAGAAATGGTAATTCTCCTTAAGTAAGGTCCTTACCATGTTCTTTAACTGGTCATGCTAGGTTGTCACCTTCTCTTCCCGGGCGGTAATAATATATGTGTCTGTCCGCCCTCAAACCAAGCGCATTGCCAGGTCAACCCGGAGCTGCTCGACTACCCTCGCGGCCTTATCTAAACTCTCCTTGAGATTCACTACCTCTTTCTCCACCCTCTTTGCCCTCACTCGAAGATCAGCATCTACCTTCTCCATATTTCTTCCCCCTCTTGGGCCTTGACCACCTCCTCTGTGCCTATTCGACCATCTCAGTTGCCTCCCTCATGGCCTTCTTGGCCCCCTCTTTCTCCCCCTTGAATTTTGTGGCCATCGCCTCTAAACCTTGTCGAGCTTTCCTCTTATACTTCAAATCAGCCTGCATCTACTCCACGTCCACCGAATGCATACAACAACAGAAGCCGAGCTAATAAGAAAGTAGGTGTTAAAAAGAACCAAGAAACAAAGTCGAAGTCAAAACGCTTACCAACAAGGCATTTTGGGTTTGGAAGTTTAGAACGTCTTCCAAGGAGTATCTGTTCAAACTGGACTAGGGACGATGGGGATAAGTAAGTGCCTCGATTGTCATTAGTTGATAGGCTGAAAACAATCGATCTGTACTGGTGGGGTCCTTGGCATGATGAATGTTCAGGATCACCTCCTCAATCGGCTTGACTGGTTGATCGGTAATCAGCTCCTCGATGTCATACAAATCGAGGAACTTCTAATGAGGACCTGGCTCTTCTGCCCTTGAAGACTGGATGACCACATCCACTTTCCTTTTCTTGGATTGTTGGAGCGAGTAGGTTAGGCTCGAAGGCAACTCTTAGCGCACCCAAACACTTTTAGGAATGTCGGGGTCCATTGACCCATAGGGTGCAGAAGGTGTAGCATCCCAATAGAAACACAAGGTATCACTTCGGACACTACACCTCTGATTGGTTCATCATCAAAATAGCAAAGACCAAACCATCAGCCGCTGTAGTTGTAAGATATAAAAATATTAGTCAAAATGCGGTGCCGAATAACGAAAAGCAAGGGTATACTTTCATTCGTACTGACTCGGCCGCTTTTTCTAATAAGGGATCACCATGATGAGGCCGAGCAGCCTATGCTAGTCTCAACATCACTTGACATGTGTCCTCCCCCCATTATACTACTCTCCTCAGAAATCAAATAGTATCTCAATCTTCGATGAAGTCTTACAACGTGGAACGGGGAAATCAACTAGCTAGTGATGGTCGAATTATTCCCACTTAGTCTTCGACACCACATCACTTAATTTATTCAAATGAACTAGTGACCATACCCCTTTCTCCTCATCCATAACATAATCATTGTACCGATCTACATCTGTGATCGGCCCAAAATCTGGGTTGAGAAACTTGAGTAGTCCCTTTTCTTTTTTGTCGGCTTCTCGACATCGACAACCATCTGTAATTGCTACCTCCTCTCAACTCATAGATCATTGTCTAACCCTCCCTCATCAACCCTATTATTTGGTGATTGGCACTGACTGATATCAAATTTAAGTCTCAATGTTTAGGATTAGCCGTCTTCAGCCAGTTTTGATACCCGATTAAGGTTCTATGATCAACGCCAAGGTAACAAACCATAACTCCTTTCAAATGAATGAGTTAAGGAAGGGAAAGCATCAAAAAAGATGAAGGGAACAAGAGAGAGACTTACGAGGAGTTTAAAATGTTACGTTCTTTGGCTTGAAATTAATCGCATATGGAACAAAAAAGTACTTCGTCATCTAGCCAGGCGCAGCCTTGCTAACGACACCCAAAAAATTATAAGCTTGATAGTAGCCTGGAAGTGATAAAATGTGCTGACTGGATAATTGGCCTCCTTCTACAATATAAAATCCATCTCAACAAGATTGGCATTGGGTTCTAGGAGGCCTAACACCATGCAAGCAACATAGATACCCAGAAGAAACATGTAGTTGTTCGCCATCAGCTGCCCAGGGGCAAGTTGGTATGCATTAAGGATAGAGACAAGGAAAGGGTGGAAGGGCAGCATAACTCCCACCTTAATATAACCCATTGAAAATGCAAAGTAGTCAGTTAGGGGCTGGTGGGGACGTTCGTCGGGATTAGCTTAACAAACAACCCCTATATCCACCACATAACTGGCCAATAGTTCAGTAGAGTCGGTATTGTTCTGCCATAGTTCAGTGGGCTTGAGAGTGGCACCCTTTACCGAGGAAGATCAATCAAAAGATGTGGAACCTGAAGCTTCCATCTAAAATAAAAATAACCAAATTATACAAAGCAATGGCTGAAATCCATGTTTAGTTTGAAGGTAGGAACCCCGACATAATATGATTACTAAACAATTGCCATCATGGCACACCCCTGATAGGTGCCTCATGCAGGCCAGTTCTCCTCCCCACTCCTAAGCTGATTATTCATCCCTAGGCCTCTATCAATTTTTTATGAAGTAGCAAAAGACCGGTGCTTATACTATTAGGCTCGGAAAATGGCCCATTGTCAAAATGGAGGTTGAATAAAAATCATTTGATTACTTACAGTCCCATTCAAGCTTATTAGCATTGATCAACCATCGCAAGCAAAATGGCGATAGTTGATCGACACCAAAGATACCCAAAAAAGGGCAGTTTCCAGTCCTTTGTCAAAAGAGAACCCGTATTTACAATTTTATAGCATTTACGATAATGAATAAGCAACCAAAAGAACTCAAAAAGAAACATATAGTAAAAAACCATGTGCCCTGCCGTAGAGGCGGTGCTTGCTATGGCAAAGGTAAAGACAGAAGCACACTTACATTTCCAAGTGAGGAAAATTAGGAAAACTCGAAGTTTTGAGGATAGTTGAGCTTTTATAATAGTGTTTAGAATTTTTCATTTGCAATAAAGAATGAAAAGGAATAGAGTGAAAGGGTTTTGTAAACCTACCCCCTTGATCTCTGACGTAAGATTCAAATCGACCTTAAATCTCGACCGTATAGGTGTAATAAACGCGATTGTCATTTCACCCATACCCAAAAAAGGTGTCTCTCCTACATGTTTTGAAAAATGAATTGTCGTAACCAATGGCATAAAGCCACGTGAAAAGCACATTAAATGCTTTGTAGGGCTATCAATCGGTAGGAATTTTGTGATTTAACAAGCCTACACTCGCTCATGGATACAGACTTAGGGGACAAAATGTTACTCAATTTTCTTGTAAATAATTAGCAGGCCAATTTAAGGTGGCCTAGTCCAGTCAAAGCTAGCCCAACTACTTTACAACCGAACAAGCCCAAACCAAGCCTATAATGATTTCAAACCATCCCTTCCATTCAGCAAAGCACCAAGATAAGTCTCGATTACCTCTTCCCTAAGCACCTATCACCTTTAAGAAAGATCGAGGATGGACCCCTCTCGGTCCAGGCCTACCTGTCACAATGACGACCGACCTTCCTATGTCAATCTACTTCCAGTACAACTCCAAGTTAGCATGTTCACCCGACGTTACTCTAGTCGACAGTCGATACCTCTCCAAGCCCACCTTGGCAAGTGGCACATCGAGCAAGATTGGCCCAAGCATGGTCCGTCCTTGGCTCGGCTTCAGTATAACCACCTCCAATCATTCTAAGCCAGAATTCTCAATCGCCTCACGATCGGTCATACACCATCTTCTTAGCATGGTCCTTAGCAAGATCCCTAGTTTCTTTTATATCATCGACAACCGGTCAACCAGTTTAGTAAGACTTATCATGTGAGCACTTATGTAAACAACAAGTTGTCCATCCATCTGTCCAAAGCACTATGGCTGAGTGACTAAATTGATATGGTTTACCATTAGCATTAAATGGTAATTTAATGCTAACCCTATGCATTAAATGCGAGTCCCATGCCTGGTACAGAGGAGTAATGAGTATATTTTCATCAACCGTACATCTTTTGATACCTATTACAATTGTCTTCCATCTGACCTTGCAGGCAGATCATCTGTCAAGCATTTTTCCTACTAGTTCTACAGCTCAATCTCCACCATCCACCGTCCACTTTAGCTACTATAAGAACCCCATGCATAGCTACTTCAAAGGGTTGATTGGTACTCAATTGGTTGGAACATACAAGGATTCTGAGTACTATACCCAATTCAGGGCTCTTGATACCGCAAGTCCTTGAGATTACACAACCTTAATAATCCTAAGTGCTTTATGCTTTCTTATTATTCTCTTGAAAGAGAAATATATAATAAGAGAACTTCATGGTGAACGTAGGTAGCTATACTGGGCTACTCTATATCTTATGTTATTTACCTTTCAGCTGCGTATTTAAGCATATTTAACTCCTTATTTTTTCACTTTAATCCTACTATTAGCAACTAACCTTTATAGATTAGTCTAAGTCTGAGATTGGCTAAGTCTATAGTCAACACTAACAATGCCGCAAACCTAGCCAAAAAGAAATTCAATTAAAGAGCAAAGTTAGGCTGTATAACTCATCAATAAAGCACACATCATCTGTAATGACCTGTATTTTTAACGTTTGGATATTTAAATAATTTATTTAAATATTAAATTGTTAATTAATTGATGGTCCCAAAATATGATTTTTCACACATGATCAAATCAAGACTTGAGACTACTTCTATTGAGTTCGTACCGACGTTGTGAATTGAAATGAGTATAAGGATCATTATATTTGAAGATCAGATGATTCGATGGTCGAAAACAATCTCGAAAAGCATGAAATTATCATTTTGATGCGCTGTCTTGAATAATAATAAAAAATTATACCATCGGACTTGAAAAATAAGGTAATGCACATAAATGAGTTTCGTGGCGATCGGATGCACCATATGATCGTGCGAGCTCGAAAAGTGCAACATTTTATTTAAGAATTCAAATAAAATAAATGTAATATTATTATTATAAAAACCCTCATTCAATCTTCAATCTCAACCCACTACTACTCATTCTCTTTATTGTTTCATTGAACGTTGAAGAAAAACATGGCCGCCACTCCATTTTCATTTCAAAAATCCAAATCGACCAATATACTGCACGGTAAATTGTGAGACCACCTCCATTGAACTTGTATCGGAAAACTCTTTGACCCCATATCAACTTCTGAACGTGCGACGTTTATTTTGGAAATGGTCGTGTGTCAATAGCAAATTAGGATTTTATATTGTAGTTGATCGAGATGGAATTAGGCGACGTCGATAGCACCGTTGGATTTCTCCTGAAGATAGCACAACTGCACTATATTTCATCAAACTCGGTTGAACATAGCAAAATGCAACATCAGGCTTGTCGCTTGCAGCCTCTACAGTCACGATCACCAGGGCTAGTTCGAGCATGATGTGATGGCGTCCACGGAGAGGAGCATGCGACAGAGAGTTCATTACAATCGATGGTTCCTTGTTCGGTTGGGAGACGAGGGAGATTGGGGGAAAGATGCATGACATTTCCAGTAGCGTGCACATGTATGTACATGCTTGGAATGATATTTGGGAAAGAAGAAGTGTTATTGGCTAATTAGGTACTCAAGGTATATTTTTAGTTTATTAAGTTAATTAATTATTTATTTAGCCTCAAATCTCATATTATGCATATCTTTTGCATAAGAGTCCATTTTGGACATGGTTTCTTATGTTGCGCTCGTGATGGAGAGCTATACGACTTGGTAATGGTTTGGATAGATTTGATTGAGGTGAGTGATATTATCTCTCACCATACTATGATTGTTAGTATAGTATTAAAACGATGTTTTGAAATGATTTCTAACTTTAAAATGTGATTGCTAAAATTTTTAAACCTATATCCTCTTTTATAACAAGAATTAAAAGTGTTTTAAAATGGTTTGAAATTAAATATCACATTTTTCCCATTGACGAACTACTTTGACGATATTGGTAGGTTTAGGCAATTTTAAGATTAATCCCACATTGGTTGCTTGGATGTATCGTATTGTGTTATTATAGATATATGTAGGCTATTATAGACATTTCTATGTTTGTTGGTTGCATGACTGCATGATTGTTAGTTGGTTGAAAACGCCATTCAAAGGAAATATAGGATTTGGAAAATCCCATTGATAGAGTTTAGTATATATCGATCGAATGCACACACGATGGGAACTCAAATGATGTGATAGAGTTTCATGCATATCGACTGAGCGCAAAATGATGATAAACTCGAATGGATGGGATAAATATGTAGAGAAGCATTGGTGCGTGCCAACTGATCTGAAGATGAAGAACGACGGACTTGGATATATGCATCGGACTCCAAGGAAGATGCCGGACGTTCTCATTTGGTTTTTACTTAATCATTTTTGGTTAAATACACGGCCAAAGTGGTCGTTATCGACTACTCTGGAGTAGTCGATATCCACCACTATTGATGATGGCTGATTTAGCCAATTTGACATGGACGATGGAGAAACTTCAAAGGGCATGATGTGATAGTTCATTAGATATTTGATTTTGATGCTATAGCTCTTTGACGAGCGGTTTGGCACCGAAGCAAGGATGCGATGCTTCAACGCAATGACTCTGTGATTCGACGAAGATGATTCCATGATGGGAAGTGATGGCTTCGACGATGGATAGCTGTACTATAGGAGGAATAGTAGGCAATGATGTGTCCGATTGAGGGGGGGCTGTCGGAGGCGGGTTACGGGATGCATAACGACACTTTATGACTTATGATGGTTGTCTAGAGTAGTTCCCAATCGCGATGACTTTAGACGGGAGTTGTAAGGACAGTTCTGGATTGAGCTATACTATGGATGACTTGTGCAAAAGGATCATTAACATTCGTAGGTTTTGAGGTGTACTCATAAAGCAAAGGTATGTGAGAGCGCTCACTTGGGTTTTGATGTATGCCCCAGATCACATGATGTTTCGATCTGATTACCTTAGGTTGTCTATGATGGGTGCGGTCTAGTTCCTGGTCCACTAAGTGGCATGGATTAGAGTACCGAGAAACCAGAATGTTGAGTAGTCCTTGGCTTAATGGAGGTGGTCTTACGAGTATCATATATCCAACGCACTGGGTAAGTGAATGTGAGGATGGATGATGGATGCCATGCTTGCTTTTGTCCTCTTCAAAACAATGGTTATTTATGCCATCTTCAAAACAATTAAACAACAATATATAAACTATTATCCAAGCATTCAACAATAATCTATAGCAACAAAGATATCATATAGTTTATTTAGAGGTGAGTAAACTCACCATAATTCCAGTTGACGTTTTCACATTCCAATTTAGTCTAGAATCTCAAAATTTTACTAGCTTCAAATTCATTGAATCCAACTCCAACCCGTAGATAACATCGATACGAGTCTAACACAAAAGTCCATGTCCAAATCCAACCTCGTATGGAATAGTTATTCAATTTATAAGTGTTTGAAAAATTATGTTAATTAATTAACATAATTATTTAACTTAATCACCTCATTAGTTTTAAATTCTTCTTTCCCCCAAAATAACCTTCTTTCCAAATCGACCTAAACATGTGCGTGACGTGCATGAATCAACCCTGACACGGAGCTACACTTCACGATTCTTCAATACAACTTCGCAGTTAAACTCCTAATCCAAATCTCCACCTCCCCGACACCATTATGATACACTCGATGTCCCCTGTATGAACGCGCGTTGATGGAACCTCGTCGACCTGGCAATTATCTCGATTCACAGTCGACGATCGCACTTCACTAGAGCACCTTCATAACCGATGTCTCCATCCCTCAAGTCCATCCCCACACTCCGATGAGCCTCTCGCCTCACCAAACTCTACAAAACCCAAACCCTAGGTTGACTTTTCATATTGAACCCAAATAACATCGACTGCACTATAACGATCCTGATTTTCGGACCAGTCAAAATTGTCGAAAAACTATCCGTTCTAAAACTACAAATGAAAATTACCAACTTAATACACAATATCATTTGATAAATATTCAACATTACTAAATGTGCAGGATAAAACTTTCAATTATACATGTTATCAGAGTAATCATTTATTCTACAGATGTGTTGAAATACACAGAAGACTCAATATACAATAAATCTACCATTGCACAACTCTGATGAGAAAGAAAATAATAACCAAGTCCTGCAAACTCAATAAACATGTCAAATGCGGAATAAAATAATAAGCAGGAAAGATACAACAATACAAGATAAATAAAAAATAATAAACAAATGAACAAGAAAGGGTTATATTATTATTAGGGCTGCATCACTACCATCTGCGACTATCTACATACCCCTATCTAACTTGTATCCAATTAGATACAGGATGAAGCCAATATAGTTCTTCTATTTATAAATTGGACTCAAGGAGCCTACGATGCACAAACAAATATGCAATTTCCAAACTATCCACTTAGGCTTAATCTTTACATTTTGATTTCTGAAATCAAATTAACTTTATCATTTTCAAAATATAAGCCTTTCCCAAAATAATCTCTTTGGACTCAATTCCCGATTTTCTTATTTCAAAACCTTGGAAATAGTATATACATCTCTTGTATCAAATTACACTTTACTTGGGGATTTCAAATAAAATTACTTTTAAAATCGATATCAAATACTCTATATAAAAGCATATCAAAATATATGCAACCAGATTGAGAGTTTTCTAGCCATAACAAGGAAACTGGATCCCAGCCTTCCAAAAAAATATGTATATCCCTCTGTTCATCGACCAGATTATACTGAGGTTATAGAACATCTGCACCTCCCTTGACCATCTTTTTCGTTATGAGTTACCCGAATCATCGATAACATAACAAATCTTTTTATATCCCGAAGTGACAAATCATTTTGCACTAATATTAACAAATACTTTCAAATCATAGTGTTGTTATTTCCCAAAATCTTTTGAAATCATTTTCAAACAATGTGTTTTAGTCCTCGAAATTCTCTTTGTTTATAAAACACTTTTATAAATCATTCTTTATAAATATCACTTTTAGTATCACTTCAAAATATTTATTCCCAAGATTTTCCTTCCTTTTGCCACATTTTGCTCAAAGCAAAGGGTTGAAGGGAGATAGTGCATCAAGCTATTCGCAAGGGCCAACTTGATCCTCTTTCCCAGGTATCCCAAATGATGGAACCCTAGGAGAGCCGCCGACTCCAACAATCGTCCATGTACGATCCTTACTAGATCTGACCAACTTCCCATCTATTACCATTTCTTTTCAAAAGAAACCATTTTATTTAAAAGATAAAATATCTTATATATCCAAAATTATAATAAATATATTTTATTAATTCCTACTTAATCTATATTTTTGCTAAACACCTTTCAGTCAAATCGTGAAATAAATCACAAGGTTTTAGCCTGCAAATGTTTTCTACCCAGCCCATGCCAAATATAAAAGGGTAATAGCTCATAAACTGGTCGAGCGTAAATCACATAATCAATCAACAACAATAATAAAGAGTGAACACGTCTATTTATTTAATAATAATTAATCAACATATTAATTAATTACAAAACAATCAATTTACTTTACAAGCAAAGAATGAGGATTTATTCTGCTTGATAAATGTCAAAGTAGTCTATTCAATTAATTACATTATTTGTAATTAAATTCAAGCACTAATATTTTATCATATTTTACACTTTGTCAAATGCATCAATACTTTACACTAGTATGGCCTATTCATTAATACGAATCTAAGGTCGAAGACCAAAGGTTAAACGGACTCCGTATTGGGGAGTTAAACATTTTTTTTAAAGTTCACACTTTTTAATTTACAAACTAAAAACAACTTAAATTAAAAAAAAGCTATTCTCACCCAAACATCTCAACGAATCCCAGCAAGGCCCATCTTCCCCCAAGCACCTACTACTACCATGTCTTCTATATTTCTAAGCCTCCTTACGTCCAATGCATGTACACCTACCATCTTCTCCAAACTACCTATGCACGGCCGTGGCCCACTCCATCATGCACGCACACACCAAAGCATATACACACACTTGCATTTACACATGCAAGCCACGGCCCAAGGCCCACTTACGACTCCAACAAACAAGCTTCCGCCCATGCATTCAACATCTCAATGCAACTCACGCCATGCACTGCTATATCCCCATGCAAACCGAAAGCTTTCTTCCTCCATTTGTCTCTTTAAGTGCCTTGTTTCTACATTACCATTCACACATCCTACACAAATATATGTGTACATTTTTGTATCCAGTGGAGAAAATAGAAAAATGAATTGTTTTCCCTCTCTCATGCATGCTCTCTCCTTCTTCTTTTCTTTTCTTGTGTGTCTTCTTTTATATGTATGTGTATATACATATATGTGTGTATATATATATACATATATGTATGTATATACATACATATATACATATATGTATATATTTGTTTGTGTATACATATATTTGCATAGAAAAGAATGAAAGTGCTTGTCTCTCTCTCTGTACAAGAATGTGTGCACAAATTTTTTTGTTCTTATCTTTTTTTCTTCTTCTTTCATTTGGTAGAGAGGAGATAGGAATGAAAGGAAAAAAAAATGCGTAAAAGAAAATGTTTCATCCATCTTGAAGAGAGGAAAATAATCAAAATGAAAAACAAACGTGTCCATGCATACAAAAGTAAAAATGGACCATCTTTTTTTCTTTTTATGCGCATGTGATGCTGTATATACGAGGGAAATTACTTCATGTTTAAGGAAAACAAGGACCAACATTAAATGGTTTGTAAAAAAAAGGTCAAGCGCAAGTACTTCATAAGGTATGAAAGGTATGGAAAGAATGATGTGCGTGCATGTACGGTGCTATGTAGTTTAATTATTATGTTTTTAAAGTTTAACGGTACACCGTCATATAATAATACGTTTGCGTACGAGCTGCGAATGATAGAAATAAAAATATGATCGTGCATAAAAATGTGAGACAATAATAAAATAGATAAGTTAACATATTCAGTGAAATTTCAAAAATACCAACATTTACCACAAAAAGTGTCAAACGAAAATTTAATTATTTTTCAAATTAAAAATTATGGAAAAATCTTATAAATTAAATTAAAAATAACCATAAAAATTTAGTTCTAAATTTGAAACATAGATTTTATTATATTTAGGTTCAAATTCGAAGAGTCAAAAATTATAGATCGTTACATTCTTCCCCCTTAAAAGAATTGGTCCTCGAAATTTCAAAGACGGAAAGATATAATGAAAACCAAACAGTTAACAATAGCTAAGCTCACCAAAAATAGGCATCCCACATAACCCCGGTCGGAGGTACGGTGCTTTATCATATCCATTTTTATTTATCAAATTAAGGTAGTTTCATTTTAAAATTCCTAGGTTGATTTACTAACCCTAGGTTAATTTTACCTAGGCACCTAACCTAAGCTCTGATACCATCTGTAACGACCGGGATTTTCAGACTAGTCAAAATCGCCAAAAAACTCATATGTTCTAATACTATGAATGAAAACTACCGACTTAATACATAATATCATTTGATAAGTATTCAACATTACTAAATGTGCAGGATAAAACTTTCAATTATACAAGTTATCAGGGTAATCATTTACTCTACAGGTGTGCTTAAATACAAAGAAGACTTAATATACAACAAGTTTACTTCATCATAAGTCTGATGAGAAAGATAACAATAACCTATTCCTATAAATGCAATAAACATGTCAAATGCGGAATAAAATAGTAAGTAGGAAAGATACAACAATACAAGATAAATAACAAATAATAAACAAATGAACAAGAAAGGTTTATATTATTATTGGGGCTGCATCACTATCACCTGCGATTGTCTACGTACCTCAATCTAACTAGGTACCCAATTAGATACTGAATCAAACCAATGTATTTCTCCTATTCAAAAATAGGACTAAAGAAGACTACGATGCACAAACAAATATGCAATTCCCAAACTACCCACTTAGGCTTAATCTTTACATTTAGATTTATGAAATCTAAGTAACTTTATTATTTTCAAAATATACCCCTTTTCAAAAATAATCTATTGGGACTCAGTTACCGATTTTCTTATTTCAAAACCTTTGAAATAATATATACATCTCTTGTATCAAATAACTTTACTTTGGGATTTTAAATCAAATCACTTTTAAAAACGATATCAAATACTCTATATAAAAGCATATCAAAATATATACAACCAGATCGGGAGGTTTTTATCCATAACAAGGCAACTGAGTCCCAACCTTTTTAAAAAATATATTTATATTCCTCTATTCATTGTGCGGACTATATGGAGGCTACAGAACATATGCACCTCCCTTGTGCACCTTTTTAGTTATAGATTACCCGAATCATCGATAGCATAACAAATCATTTTATATCCCGAAGTAACAAATCATTTTGCACTAATATTCACAAATACTTTCAAATCATAGTGTTGTTATTTTCGAAAAGCTTTTGAAATCATTTTCAAACACCGGGTTTTAGTCCTCGAAATTCTCTTCGTTTATAAAAATACTTTTATAAACCATTCTTTATATAAATCGCTTTTAGTATCACTTCAAAATATTTATTCTCAAAATATTTCCATTTCTTTTCAAAAGAAACCATTTCATTTAAAAAATAAAATATCTTTTATTTCCAAAACTATAATAAATATCTTTTATATAATTCCCGCTTAATCGATATTACCGCTAAAATCCTTTCAGTCAAATCGTGAAATAAATCACAAGATGTTAGCTTGTACATGTTTTCTACCCAACCGATGCCAAATATAAAAGGGTAATAGCTCATAAACTAGTCGAGCGTAAATCACATAATCAATCAACAACAATAATAAATAGTGAACACATCTCTTTATTCAATAATAATTAATCAACATATTAATTAATTACAAAACAATCAATTTACTTTGCAAGCACAAAATGGGGATTTATTCTGCTCGATAAATGTCAAAATAGCCTATTCACTTTAATTACGTTATTTGTAATTAAATTCAATCACTAATATTTAATCAATATTCTATACTTCGACAAATGCGTCAATACTTTACACTAGTGTGTTCAATTCGTTGATACGAATCTAACGTCGAAGACAGTTCGTTAAACGGACTCCGTCTTCGGAAGTTCAAACATTTTTTTGAAGTTCACACTTTTTAATTGACAAATCAAAAACAACTTAACTTTTTAAAAAAAGCTATTCTCATCCAAACATCCCAACAAAGCCTAGAAAGGCCCACCTTTCCCTAAGCACCTGCTACTATCATGTCTTCTATATTCCCAAGCCTCCTCACGTTCAATGTCTGTACACCCACCATCTTCTCCAAACTTCCTATGCACGGCCATGCCCCATCCATCATGCGCGCGCACACCAAAGCATATACACACATTTTCATTTACACATGCAAGCCACGGCCCAAGGTCCACTTACGGCTCCAACAAGCTTTCGCCCATGCATGCAACATCTCAATGCAACTCAAGCCGTGCACTGTTACATCCCCATGCAAACCGCAAGCTTTCTTCCTCCATTTCTCTCTTCAATTGCCTTGTTTCTGCACTGTCATGCACACATCCCGCACAAATATATGTGCAGATTTTTGTATCCAGAGGGGAAAATAGAAAAATGATTTGTTTTCCCTCTCTCATGCGTGCTCTCTCCTTCTTCCTTTCTTTTCTTGCATGTGTCTTCTTTTATATATATATATATATATATATGTATATGTATGTATGTATGTATGTATTTGCATAGAAAAGAATGAAAGTGCTTGCCTCTCTCCGTGTACAAGAATGTGTGTACATATTTTTTGTTCTTTTTTTTTCTTCCATTTAATAGAGGAGAGATAGGAATGAAGAAAAAATGTGTAAAAGAAAATGTTTCATCCTTCTTGGGGAGAGGAAAATAATGAAAATGAAAAACAAACATGTCCATGCATACAAAAATAAAAGTGGACCCTCTTTTTTTTTCTTTTCATGCACATGTGATGTTGTATATATAAGGGAAATTACCTCATGCTTAAGGAAAACAAGGACAACATTAAATGCTTTGTAAACAAAGTCAAACGCAAGTACATCATATGGTATGAAAGATATGGAAAGAATGGTGTGCGTGCGTAGTTTAATTATTATGTTTTTAAAGTTTTGCGGTACACCGTCACAGAATTACATGTTCACATACGAGCCGCAAATGACAGAAATAAAAATATGATTATCCACAACGTTGTAAGACAATCATAGAATAATAATAAAATAGACAATTTAACTTATTCCGTGAAATTTCAAAAGTACTAATATTTATCGCAAAAAGTGTCAAACGAAAATTTAATTATTTTCCAAATTAAAAATTACAGAATTTTTTTATAAATTAAACTAAAAATACGCCATCAAAAATCAGTTCTAAATTTAAAACATATATTTTATTATAATTAAATTCAAATCCGAATATTTAATAAATTAAATATTCAAATTCGAAGACTAAAAAATTATGGATCGTTACACGCACCACTTCAAAACTCACATGGATTTGTAGATCTAGGCCTAATGAGTTCAAAGATTCTTGTTTTGCGTTTTTTTGTTAAGTAAATTGTTCGATTTTGATTTTTGAATTTAATGGCCATGTTCTTATGTTTACTGTAAAGGAAATTAGAAAGGGGAGAGAAGAGGGAAAAATAAAAGTCAAGTTGTTGAATTGTCTTAGTGTAGAGGTTAGTTTATTATATGATTTTCGGCATCTCGCTACACAGAATTTTGTTCGCGTACGAACCATGAATGACAAAACAAAAATACGATCGTGCATAAAAATGCGATACGATCAGAAAACAATAATAATATTTAGTTATCTATCCTGTTAAATTTCAACAATACCATCATTTGTCTAAAAATACGTCAAACGATAATTTAAATATTTTCCTAATTAAAAATTATGGAAAAATCGTATAAATTGATTTAAAAATATGTCATTAAAAATCAAGTCGTTTTATTAACAATTGATTTTCTTATTATTTATTCGAACCATTTATTATTGTAGATAAATTTATAAAATGAGTTCACCGTTATTATTTATTGATTAAAAGGAGTTAAATAAGGTAATTAAATCCATTTAATTAATATTTAATTCAAAATTCAAATATCTAAATAATCCCTATATTTGAATATAAGTTATTAAACTTTAAAAACCGATTATTTAAATATTTATAATTAATTAAATATTCAAAATCAGAACGATAAAATTCATGGATGTTACATTCTCTCCATAAATAGAATTTCGTCCTCGAAATTCCTAAAGGAAGAAAATGTACTCTCACCCTTCGGCTTTCAATGTTCCTTATACTGTGGAAAATTTCGGCAGCACCTCCTATGCACGGCTGATTCAAAAAAACCAGTACTCGCCACAACTGGCCAAATCAAAAAAGAAAACAAAAGCCAAGTAGCCTTACATATCTGGGGCTTAAAATCATCAACTTATATATCTACTACATACCTCTTTAGTGTTTGATTTTTTTAATTTTGCAAGCAACGTACTACTCGATGCAAATGCCGGTGCCCAAGAAATCAAATAGTAATCTCTTGCATCCCTGTACCTATCTTGTACTTACATAATTTAAAACAGAATCATGCTAGCTAAAGAGTAATACACCGAAGACATAATAATATAACAATCATGTACGATAAGGCAGTATGATGCAACTAATAATAATGATGCAACTCTAGTGTGATATAAAGCCACATGCAACCAAAAATAGTATAACAACCATATGCAACAAAAGTACATAGAATACTCTATAATAAAATACTAAGCATCCAATCTTTTTCAAAAGATAAATATAGAACAAAATGCTCAGGTTTTTATATTCAAAATAGATTTTCAATTCATCCAAAGAGAAAGACATCAAAACAAAAATCAATTATAATAAGGAGGGCTCCTCCTTCCAAAGTACGGTACAACTCTAGAATCAAAACAACATGGAGCATCCATTGGTATTCCAGTTCTTCCTAAAAAATCACTGGAGTAAACAAATATACTTGATGAGTCCTCAAATTGGAAGAACTCTCAATCACCTAACATTAGTCATAACCAAAATATTTGAAAAATCACTTCACAGAACTCTTTTCGAACATCCTGAAATAATAATACTTCACTAAAGTTTCTCAAAATAATATTATTGTTATTTCTTTCACATATTCTTTCAAAATCATTTTTTTCAAAAGCACCAGGATTTAAGTCCTAATAAGCAACAACTTAAAAATTCTTTTTTTATAAATTCAAGCTTTATAAACCATAGTATATAAAATCACTCTATCAATCAAATCAAATTCCATAAAGGAATAAACTAACACTTAACATTATTTAAAATGTTAAATAACTAGCAAATAAAACTTAGCTTAGGTCCACAAATTTCTCAATCGTCCAAGAATATAAATAATTTCCTAAGCGTACCGTTACACTCATCAATGCTTTGGTTATTGCTTAGAAGATTATCTAAGTCCCTCAAACAAAATTGAAAGTCACTTCCCAAACTTTCCTAAGCCATACAACAAAGCATACAAATATACTTAAGCTCGTATGATCATTCATATGCAATATTTGATCCGATCACTTGCTCAGATACATAAACTTTACTTTCGAGCTAGTATCGCTCACTCGACCTCCCTAGTGCGGACTTCGATCAGGTTCCTTGATTAGATACCTTCATTCTTCTTATATACCATATACTATAAAAGAAAACCTTAGTATCATATCAAGAATCTGAAGCAAGTGTTCGCTGACAAGAATCAAGTGAGAAATCCTTTTTCGGACTGGTGTGAATTACCCTAAAGTTATGTATTCAAATCTTAGATCAAGAACCGTGCGAATAAAATGATCTACTTATAATTTACGTACTTAATCCGATTGGTTTCTTAGCTACATCACTCTCTTTCTAAATCATGTTCATCTTCATTTATAGTATTTCATTCAATGCCAAATTATTTATGAATTATTCCATCAATTTTTACTTAAGCTTATAAACATTTTATAAAGGCATATCTTTATACAACATTAAATTAAAAACTCTCTCCACCCTTATTTACTTGTATAATACTCTTCTACATCCTAAGAGTATATAAAAAATATCTATTTTATTTTATTTATTTTATTTTTTTCCAAAATTCAAATGGAGACCTAAACAAAATATCAGTCTTAAACTTAATAGACTACTTCGACCTTTTTACCCCATATTGTTCTAAAGAAATATGTTTACGGGTTAACAACAAATAGTTTACACAACATATGAATGTGTATTTCAAAGTGTTCTATAGCGACCTATTCGCTACTTATACACTTCGACTTCCTCTTGCTTTTGTTCCCTATAAAACAATGGTATTTTATGTCATCCTCTTCCAAGCGGGAATCAAATCCAAACAAATAATCAAAAAATAATATATAAACTATTATCCTAGCATTCAATAATAATCTATAGCAACACAGATATCATTTAGAGGTGAGTAAACTCATCAGAAATCTAGTTAACGCATTCCGGTTTTATCTAAAATCAAATGACATTCGATTTTAGCTTAAAATTCTACTAGCTTTAAATTCAAAGAATCCAACTCTAAAACGAAGATAACATCGATACGAGTCTAATGCAAAAGTCCATGTCCAAATCCGACCTCATATGGAATAGTTATTCAATTTATAAGTTTTGGATAAATTATATTAATTAATTAACATAATTTCTTAACTTAATATGACCTTATTAGTTTTAAATTCTTCTTTCCTCCCAAAATAACCTTCTTCCCACATCAACCTGAATGTGTGCACGATGTGCACTAACCAACCCCGACATGGAGCTATGCTCCATGATTCTTCAATCCGACTTCATGGTTGAACTCCTTATCCAAATCTCCACCTCCCCAACAGCACCATGATACACTTGATATCCCATATACGTTCGTGACCTGATGGACCCTCCTCGATGGGGCATTTATCCCGATTCACAATCAGTGATCACCAGAGTACCTTCATAACGGATGTCTTCATCCCTCAAGTCCATCCCCACACTCTGATTACCAACCTCTACGGAACCTAAACCCTAGGTCGACTATTTCACACTGAACCCAAACAACATTGACTGCACCCTTCAAAACTCACACGGATTTGTGGATCTAGGCCTCACGAGTTTTAAGATTCTTGTTTTGTATTTTTTCGTTAAGTAAATTGTTCGATTTTGATGTTTGAAGTCAACGACCACGTTCTAATGTTTATTGTAAAGGAAAATAGAATGGAGAGAGAAGAGGGAAAAATAAAAGTCAAGATGTTGAATTGTCTTAGTTTAGAGGTTAGTTTATTATATGATTTCCAATATCTCGCTATAGAATTTTGTTTGTGTACGAACCGCGAACGACAAAACAAAAATACGGTCGCATACAAAAATATGATATGATCACAAAACAATAATAACATATACTGGTTAGCTTATTCTATGAAATTTCAAAAATACCATCGTTTGTTGAAAAGTACATCAAACAATAACTTGAATATTTTCCCAATTATATGAAAAATCCAATAAATTCATTTAAAAATACGTCATTAAAAATCAAGTCATTTTATTAACAGTTGATTTTCTTGTTATTTATTCGAACCATTTATTATTTTAAATATATTTAAAAAATAAGTTCACCATTATTATTTATTGATTAAAAGGAGTTAACCAATTATTTAAATATTTAAAATTAATTAAATATTCAAAATCAAAACGATAAAATTTTAGGATGTTACACCTAACATTTGGAGTATATACTCTAGTCTCAATGGATGTATCAATATCCTTTCTCAAAACATCTTGACCAGAGATATTTAAACAATCTGTTATTCTATGTCATGACATATTATTTAAGGATTTCTATTTATGTACTTTAAATTAATTGCTTAATTAATCCTATTACTCTATAACAAAGTATATAATAGAAATTAAAGACCTTACTTACGAACAAAATTGATTTCAGAGTTAGATATATGAAACAAATTGTATAATTGCCCCTAGGGAATACCACTAACTCTTTCAATCTACCACTAGCACTTAAGATAGATTATGGAATTCTAATCCATTATTTCGAATAGTTTACTAACAACTGATCTAGCTTGTCCTCTATTGAATAGGTAGCATATATTGTTTTATTATCTACTCTATCAATCAATACTTTTCCGTTGCTAATAAATTTGCTCTATCCCATAGAGCATTCAGAGTATATTTCTTAACTTCTTATGAGCCCTAGGTTCTTTTGCGATTTGTATCGCAACATTATTATTATATAACAATATTATGGAAATCTCAATATTTAGAATCATCCCTAGCCTGATCATAAATTTATGAATTATACACACACACACACACAATTGTTTCTGCGATGCTATTCAAGGCGATGTACTTAGCCTGTTGGTTGCATCAGCCATAACCTTTTATTAAGAACAATGAAAACTTAAAGTTTCTTTACTAAGATTGAATAGGAATTTAGGATTGACATACTATACTCGATATCACTTATGAAGTTCGAGTCTGAATACTCCTTATAAAGGAGTTTGTTGTTTCCATCAATAATTCTCTAGTGTCTCGTAAATACTCGAGAATACCCTTAACTACAATTTAGTGATCTTAAATCGAATTTCATACTCACTTAATGTACAAATTACATAAGTGAATTGTAAAATAATAGACAACATAACATATATGATAATACCCATTGCCAATGCATAAGGAATCCATTTTATATGCTTCACATTAAACATTTAGTATGGTATCTACATATCATTGGGACAATCCCACCATCATTTTACCAATTATAAAGGACGTCATCCTATATTAAGAATTAAACAACCAAAATTAAAAGTTGATTTTAACACGGGTACATTGTTAGTGATAAGTAATTGTTGTTTACTTATAGCTTTAGAAATGTTTTAGTACCTTCAATATTTTTTCTTATAAACACACGTTTCCTATGATTTTTAACTAAAAATCAAAATATTTGATTTCTCTGTTAAAATATTTGATTTGTCGAAATATTTACTCAATTATGATGCTTATTTAATGATACTTTTGTATCAGTTCTTGGATCCTATCTTAAATATGCATAAACTCAGTTACGCTCTTACTAACATCGAGACACTTTTGTTATTATAAGCAAACAATAAATCTTTATTTAAAAATTTTATTTTAAAATAAATGTCCAAAAACTAAAATTCATATCGGCCGATGTTATAAGAATTTGAATTAATTTATGCAGGTTGAACGACGAATCTGTTACATTAATTTCAACAATTGAAATTTACGATGTTATTCTCATCAATATTACTTACTAAATTCCACCTGCATTGGTCTTCTTCTTAAAATCACATTTGCCAGTGATGAATCCTATCCTCTCGAGTACAATTATCAAGATCACACTTTGATAATATACTTGAAATCCATTCCAGATTTGCACATCATACCATACAGTAGAGTCAATACTCTTCATGGCTTGTTGACAACTACGAAACTCTTTCCATGACATCGATTAGAAAATCATAGTTTCTCTTTATGTGCGAGAATTATAATTATACATTCTAATGTGTTGTATTTGTTTTAATCTTGGTTAATTTTATTTCATCTTATGCAATCAATTTCCATGTTCGAGTCTTTGGATCATTTCCAAGTCCATCATTCTACCATCAATTTCCAAAAGAAATGCCTTCTCCATGAAGGTGATGTTCTTGAAAAACCAATTGTTTATCAGTATGATGGAATTTGCATTCAGAAACATTTTATGAACTACCTTTATATGTATAAAACTGATTTAATTTTATGTTTGTGGAAATTACGTTCATGGCATAAATAAGTCAACTAATATTGGTTATTCCCAAACACGTTTAGTGTGGTCCACACAACATCCCTCACGAGCAAATATTACGTGCAGCCTTTCAACTCACATAATATGTCAACTCATTGACCTTGGATACTTAAGGGTTTCCTATTAAACCTTATCTTATATGTTCTTGTAAATTATACATTACATGAAAATTTAACATATGCACTTGCTCATAAGTGCACGTCCATATGGAAAGAAGTTAACTTTACTTCACTCATCATCAATTGTACTTTATCCAACAAAGTCCGATTAATACTTAATAATACATCATTTTGTATCATACGGATGAGTGGATTGAATTTTACTATTTTTAGGTACTTTTTAAACTATTCTATTACAATCACCAATTCAATCAAACCGAATTCTTTTATTTATTTTGCGTGTTATGTTTGTGCTACCATTTTATATTCTATGAACTTATCTTAGGTACATAACTTATGTGTCAGATACACATTTACTGTTTCTGATTATACATCGGTGATTTTAGCGTAATAAGTGGATCTGTTTTGGTATCATTAGATCTTTGACTGCATATATTTATATGCATCATTTCAAAGAGTTCATTAACTCATTTCATCCCATTGAATGGGTGTTTTGCCCTTAATTATTTAAGATTCAGTTCTAGAGTAAAATATGATTCATAATCATATGATTATAGAGTTATTTCTTACAAATGTGGATTGGTCCATAATTCTTAAATAATTGTAGAAAATTTTAGATACTTTTGTATTTTCTATAGCTAATGCATCACTATGTTATAAAATAAATACCACTATTATAATAGATCTATTTTATAGCATATTCATAATATTCATACAATTTAAGACTATGTCTATTTTCAGTTAACAGTGAAAAACAATTATTATTTCATAAATAATACTCGGTGTATGTTATAAAGATAATTTTTTGTAACTTGATGCGTCCATTAATAAGTGTCATATGGTATGCTCCCATTATTTTTTCCATTACACCAATAGCTCATGAAATACGAGGATTCATTCAACGACTTATTATGGGGTTTTTTTTAACCCATTGTAACAAGTTTATAGTCTGGATTTTTAGATCAAATACCTTGAATTCAAAGAAATAAATTTCATAAAAAACAATTTTCTAAATAGATACATTTCGAAAGGAACTCATTTTTCTTATTTCATCTTAATTATTTGCTAGTATTTTATACAATTCTCGTTCTGATGTCTCTTCATGAAGCAGAGGTAGCCATTCACTCTCTTCATCCTAACTATGCCTATGTTACATCCACTTTTGGACATTCGCTTCCCTTTCTAGATGGTTGAACCATTCAAAAGAAAACTCTTATATTAAGACTACACTGGACTCTTTATAAAAATACATTCGGTCATCCTTAACATATAAGGATATCAAATAACTCGCACTTTACATAAACTGATTAAACTAACATTTTAGTGATCCTATTCCAAGGTAAGTCTAGTAGTTCATGGCAAGTGTTTCTTTTAACATTGCAAGAGCTTCATTGTATTCAATCATATTGAACACATGATCTTGAATTATGGTTTATTTTCTCATTTCGAGTGGATCAATTTCATCGTGATTTCGTATGTTACAAATGTAACTATTTACCATACAACACTTGTATGTGCTCGAATTGGATCATATATCTATATTCTTGTATTGTTTTAGAGTTCAAAACTCATAGAATACAATACACAATCTCGGGCAAATAAACACCTAAGTGACCAAGGTATGAATGTATTTTGTTAGCACCAAAATTGGTCACTAACCTCGTAGAGAAAGATTATGTAGAGAAATAAGTGATGAAGGTAAATCAAATAGAGAAGACAATGCTAATTTAAATGCAGAAAGTAAGAACACCAAATTTATAGTGGTTCAGCGTAATTGCCTACGTCCACTTTGAGGTTAAACTTTATTGATCTTCTTAATGATTGATTACAAATACAATTCGTAGATCAAATGCTTGAATGAAGTTGTTGAGTAAAGAAGATGAGTCTGGAAAATGGCAGAGTCTCCCCAGTGTTCTCCCAAAAAGGTCTCTTTTCACTATGACCCTGCCCCTCTATTTATAGACAAAGATGGGCTGGACTTCCCAGGTGGGCTCGGTAGCCGAACACTCTAGCCCAAGTATAGTGGTCGCTGCATGCCGAACCGGGTAGGCCGAACACAATGACGCTGAACCACCCTTTCTATGCCAAACGGTATGTTTGATGTGTGGGAAGTGCAGAATGGTTGTCAGTCGAAGCCGAACGTGCCTCTGTCCGAAGCGCTTGACCGAACAATGCTCTCTGGCCGAACGATGCATTTTGGCCGAACGGTCCCTTTGGCCGAACGATCCTCCTTGGCCTAACGTGCCTTCTGGCCGAACGATGCATTCTGGCCGAATGATACCTTTGGCCGAACGATCCTCCTTGGCCTAACGTGCCTTCTGGCTGAACGATGCTTTTTAGCCGAACGATCCTTTGGCCGAACGATACTGCCATGTCGAGTAGTCATATACGCCGAACGCCTTCTAATGTTGAGTACTCCTGGATGCCGAGTACTACGCCGAGTACTCCTTGATGCCGAGATCTCTTGGATGCCGAGTACTACGCCGAGTACTCCTAGATGCCGAGTGCTTCTGGATGCCGAGTGCTATTAGATGCCGAGTACTCCTGTTGCCGAGTTCCACTGGATGCCGAGTACTCCTATCGCCGAGTTCCACTAGATGCCGAGTACTATCTGATGCCGAGTACTACTAGATGCCGAGCACTAGTTGCCTGGTCAAATCTCCAGGAAACACTTGCCCCCCAAAGTGTATCGCGTGGCCGAACGTGGTATGCTTTGAATCATGTAACCTTTTTGTCTCGTCTTAAACCCTTGACTAACCTCGAACGGAGATGCCCTTTTGTGAACTCCAGCGGTTTAGATATGTGCCGAGCGTGTTCTAAATGTCTAACGAGACATTTGTAACCGAACGATGCTTCCTTGCCGAACGATACTTCAGTGCCGGACACCATTATGCACCGATGCCGAACGATATGACCTTGACCGGTTCCACCGGATATGGCCTTTTCGACTTCTCTTGTTTTCCCTATAAAAGCCAGCACCTCTACCCTTCTTTCCTTTTTCACACTTCTAACACCTCTGCCCTATTCCTGCCGAAGCTACCAGCCAGCATACAATCAAGCCGATTCCTCCCAAGTCTTTATCTTTCCCACTAGGTACTGATCCTCTCACCTAAATGCAGCCTTCACGCTTGAACTCCTTTAATTTATGGGATAAATCGATGTCGAGTAGGAAGTCGCTGGTAGACATACCATGGTTCGGCATAAGTATTTCATGCCGGACCAGGTTGGAGGAAGGAGAATCATGGAGGAAGTAGGAGATGACTGGGGGCATTGGGCGGTACGGTCTGATTATGAAGATAGAGACAACCGTCCCCGCGATTCGTCTCATCGTAAGAAGGCATATTCCCAATCTTCTCAGTCCCGTGATCCTCTTCCTCCAACTGAGGCGGATAGAGAGAAGTCTTTACAGAAGGGGTCCCAACCCGATGCTCCTCGAGAACAACACTCCGGTTCGTCGAGTACGAGGCAAATTCGGGAGCAACGAAAAAGAGTAGAACTTCCAAGGCCTCCTCCCCCTACTCCCGCGGTTGACCCAACTGTAGTAGAAAAGATGGTCGATCTTAAGGCCAAATTTCCAAAAATTTGCTTTGACGGTCTAAAATTCCTCCCAGCTATCCATCATATTCCTGGGCACGTGAAGTAGAGTGCCATTGCCTGTAACAACGACGTCTATGTTCAACATAACGCGTTTGTTCACTTGGTTGAAAAGATCTCGGAGGTGTCTGTTGAGCGACAATATGAGATTGATCGTCTAAAATTGGAGGCTGGCTGTGACAAGAACATCATCAAGCACCAAGACGAGGAGCTCGCTTCGTACAAGTCGAAGCTGGAAGCCGCTGAGAAAAGCGCAAAAGATACTGCTGAGGCAGTCGCTCGTTTAGAGGTGGCTCACAAGAAGGAACTTGATGAAGCAGTCCAGCGTAGCAGTGCCCTTGCCCTAGAAAAAGATTCCATCCAAAAAGAAAAGGACGCGCTCGCTATACAAGTCAAAGAGTTAAAGGAATTACTTTCCAAGGAGAAAGAGGACAAAGTAGCTGCTCAAGAAGAGTCACAACGATACTGTGATGCAATCGTTTCTACTCGGCTCCTGAAAATGAAGCTCGATGATGAACTTGCTGGGGTTGAAAAAATGAAGGACGAAGCCCATGAGGAGGGCAAAAGAAAAGCTGCGGAGGAGATTGATTCTCGCCTCGAGGCGGCCGCAGAAGCCGGCAGGGAAGAGGTCAAGTGCATGTTTGACCCGTTGATTGCTGAGTATGGAGCCCGCGTCCTTATGCACCGCGACTTGACATTCTTGGGCGATGGCTATCTCGAATCCCTAGCTGAGGCCTGGGAAACTTTGGTGAAGATTAGGAAAATCGAGTCGGGCTCTGAAGAGGTCGACGAGGATGCCTTGGTGAAGGAGTTTCTTAGGGGGAATGAGCCAGCGGATTTATCCGCAGCTTTGGCGCTTTATAACAAAGGCTCTCCCCTTCCAAAAGAGAAAAGTGATGAAGCCGGCCCGTCTGGGGCTGAGACTACGGCTCCTCATATTGCTGCTCCACCCGCTGCTCAACCGGCCGGTCGGCCGACACTTGACCCGTTCGAGGAGCATGTCGGCTATGATCCTGAAGATCCTGGGCTTGGCGTTCACGTGCTATCTCCTATTTTGGAGGGTGAAACCCCACGTGCAACCGATAGCCAACCAGAACCCGGTAGGAAACTCTCCTTTTCTAGAAGTCAAAAGATCTTGTTATTTTCCAGCATTTATTCGTTCTAATGTTCATTTTTTATGTTTTCATGCAGGCTGCTCTGATCCCGAGCCAACTCTGAGGAGCGATGACGCCAAGGAGGAGGCAGAGAAAACAAGCGATGTTGCTCACGTGGGAGTAACTCCTGGCCCTGACGCTCAAGTGATCGGGGCGCTAGATGATGACAAGCTTGACACTTCGTCTCCTGCCGAAGGGAGCGATGAAATCGAAATCACCGGCACCTCTGATCATACCTCAAAGATGAGCATGAAGGAACGCCTCGCCGAAGAGGAGAAGAAAAAGGTCAAGGTCAAAGTTGAACCTGAAATACTGGAACTTACCGACCCACGGAACAGACCTTTGAAAATCATTCACCCGGGAAGGTCCAAACCACTGGATGTTCCATCTCCTACTCCTGACTCCGCTTCTTTAGCAAGCAAGAAATCCAAGAAATAACGTGAAGGAGAGGAGTCGTTGGAAAAAACAAAGGAAGACAAGAAGAAGAAACCGAAGAAATAATCGATACACTCGTTCAACGAGCTTCTTGCTTAAGTCTTGTAGTTGCTTTTATCTTTTGTAGCTTGTAGTTTGTATAGATAGATTCTTAACTCTGAGTTTTGTAGGAGTAACTGTGTAACCCCATTTTGAACTATTGAATGAAGTTTAGTTTCTTTTTCGTTTGAATGATTCTCTTGCTTTTCTTTGGTTTGCTGACTAACTGTAGTCATAACTCAAGTTCTTATGAGTTGCATTATCTCCCAGTCCATTCTCGCGTTGTTCAAACATTTCCAGAGGTGGCATACTTCTTGTTCCTCATTTCTCGAGTACTTGGACTTTTTTCTAAATCTGCGCTCCGGGGATTTAGAGTAAGTTGATCCGTGTTCAGGGGATTCAGAGGTTCGCATCGTTTATACTCTAGTCCGCACTCTGGGGACTTAGAGTACTCCGATCCACGCTCTGGGGATTCAGAGATTTTAAATCGTTTGTACTCTAGTCCGTGCTCTGAGGACTTAGAGTACTCCGATCCGCACTCTGGGAATTTGGAGATTTGAAATCGTTTATACTCTAGTCCGTGCTCTGAGGACTTAGAGTACTCCGATCCGCGCTCTGGGGATTCGGAGATTTGAAATCGTTTGTACTCAAGTCCGTGCTCTGAGGACTTAGAGTACTCCGATCCGCGCTCTGGGGATTCGGAGATTTGAAATCGTTTATACTCTAGTCCGCACTCTGGGGACTTAGAGTACTCCGATCCGCGCTTTGGGGATTCGGAGATTTGAAATCGTTTATACTCTAGTCCGTGCTCTGAGGACTTAGAGTACTCTGATCCACGCTCTGGGGATTCGGAGATTTGAAATCGTTTATACTCTAGTCCGTGCTCTGAGGACTTAGAGTACTCCGATCCGCACTCTAGGGATTCGAAGATTTGAAATCGTTTGTACTCTAGTCCGTGCTCTGAGGACTTAGAGTACTCCGATCCGCGCTCTGGGGATTCAGAGATTTGAAATCGTTTATACTCTAGTCCATACTCTGGGGACTTAGAGTACTCCGATCCGCGCTCTGGGGATTCGGAGATTTGAAATCGTTTATACTCTAGTCCGCACTCTGGGGACTTAGAGTACTCCGATCCGCGCTCTGGGGATTCAGAGATTTGAAATTGTTTATACTCTAGTCCGCACTCTGGGGACTTAGAGTACTCCGATACATGCTCTGGGGATTCAGAGATTTGAGATCGTTTATACTCTAGTCCACACTCTGGGGACTTAGAGTACTCCGATCCGCGCTCTGGGGACTTAGAGTACTCCGATCCGCGCTCTGGGGATTCAGAGATTTAAAACCGTTTATACGAGTTCGTGCATCGTACAGGATAATGTAGTTCTAGTAACTCATCACCCGACTATGAGATATAGAAACATTAGTAATTCGTGGAAAATAGGGCTTCAAGCCTTTATTAATGAAAAACAACTAAACTGCTTGATTACATAGTTAAAAGGAAACTAAGTTGCGACTGAATGAAAACATACAGGAAATAACTGTGCCTAAAACAGGAAAGAAACGTACTAAATGTAATAATTTCGCAAATGCTCGCTGTTCCACGCTCGGGGGAGTGTCACGCCATCAACAGTCGCTAGCTTGAACGTTCCCTCTCCAAGCTTCCGTTCAATGACGTACGAACCTTCCCAGTTGGGATTCATACGCGAAGGTACTGGGAAAACTCGTTTCAAAACGAGATCACCCACATCAAATATCCTTGGGCGGACTCTGCCATCGTAGTAACGCTAGACTTGGTGCCTATGTGCTGCCGCCCTTAATTCGGCCTCTTCACGTTTTTCATCGATACAATCTAGTGATTCCAACAAGAGGTCCTGATTCGTCTTGGGATCATAATATGTCACCCGGTGCGATGGAACTTCAAGTTCCACGGGTATAACGGCTTCAGAGCCGTATGTCAAGGCAAATGGAGTGTGGCCGGTCGCGGACTTGTGGGTAGTTCTATAAGCCCATAATGCCGTCGGGAGTTCATCTACCCACTTGCCTCCAACTTTCTCTAGACGCTTCTTTAGTATTGACTTGATTATTTTATTAACGGCCTCGACTTGTCCGTTAGCTTTTGGGTATGCAACGGTGGCGAACTTCTTCTCGATGCCATACTTTAAACAGAACTCTTTGAACTCTCTGCTTTCAAATTGCGTCCCGTTGTCTGTAATGATGGTGCGAGGAAGGCCGAAGCGGCATATAATGCTTCGTACAACAAAGTTAATGACCTTTTTAGAGGTGATTGTGGCCAAGGGTTCTGCCTCAGCCCATTTTGTGAAATAGTCGACTGCAACTATCGCGTATTTCGCACCACCTTTGGATATAGGCAAAGAGCCGATTATGTCGATTCCCCAGATTGCAAATGGCCAGGGACTAACCATTTGTGTGAGTTCCGTTGATGGAGTCCTCGGGATTTTCGCATATCTTTGACACTTGTCACATTTTCTTGCGTAGTCTGCAGCGTCCCGATTCACGGTCGGCCAGTAGTATCCATAGCGGAGGATCTTTTTTGCTAGCGTTTGCCCCCCGGTATAGTCGCCACATTCCCCTTCGTGAACCTCTTCAAGACTCGCTTTGTCTCGTCATGAGCGATGCACCGTAATAAGGGGACTGAGAACCCTTTTCGATACATTAATCCATCCTGCATCACGTATCGCACGGCCTTTCGAAGGATCTATCGTCTTTCGCTCCTTTTTTCTGGTAAAGCCCCGGTTGTCAGGTACAGTTTGAACGGGGTGATCCATGACTCCTTTTCGATTTCTGTTTCCAACACACGGTCAACTTTCATCTCGTCTATGCTCGGGGCATGCAAGGCCTCAACGGGATACAATCCCATTTGCTGCGCATCGCCTGTGCTTGCAAACGTAGCCAACAAGTCGGGTTCTTTATTCTGTTCGCGCGGGACATGTGAAATGTCATAACGCTCAAGATTTGACAGTAGTTCTTGGACCTGAACAAGGTACGGAGCAAGCTTCCGTCCCTTTGCTTGGTAATCTCACCGCACTTGGTAAACCACCAACTGTGAGTCACAAAAGATTTCAACTGATTTGATCCCGAGTTCTCCGACGAGCTTAAAGCCAGCAATCAGTGCTTCATATTCTGCTTCGTTATTTGTAGCTGGGAAATCAAGCTTCAAAGCATAACAGATCGATTGATTTTCCAAAGTTATAAGAACTACACCTGCGCCGGAGCAACGGTCGTTTGATTCCCCATCAGTGTATAATTTCCAACGAACGGGGGGAACGACGTCATGATTATCTGGTTCTATGGGTATATGGCCCATCGTGGTGAGTAGACGATATCGAACTGGCTCAACTCGATGTTCCATTTTAGCAATCTTCCGGAAGTTTCTGGTCGTTGGAGTACCTGCCGTAGGGGTTGATCGGTATAAACACTGATTGAGTGTGCTTGAAAATATGGGCGTAGCTTACGTGATGCAATCACCAAGCAATAGTCCAATTTCTCGATTTTAGGGTAATTTCTTTCTGCCCCCGTTAAACGCTTGCTAACATAATACACCGGCTTCTGGATTCGGTCCTCCTCGCGAACTAAAGCCGCACTTATCGCATGTGGGGATACGGCCAAGTATACGTACAACATCTCGTGGTCTACTGGTTTTGACAGCACTAGTGGACTCTCCAGATGCCTCACCAGATCCCGGAATGCTTCCTCACAACTAGACGTCCATTCGAAGTTCCTCTTCCCTTTCTTTATTATATCAAAGAAAGGGATGCACTTGTCAGTTGCCCTGGATATGAATCGACTTAGCGCGGCTACTTTTCCATTCAAGCTCTGTACCTGCTTTATAGTCCTGGGTACTTGCACATCTTGAATAGCTTATATCTTTTCGGGGTTAGCTTCAATTCCCCTAGCATTGATGATGAATCCCAAAAACTTCCCCGACGCAACGCCGAAGGAACACTTCAGTGGGTTGATCTTCATCCCGTAATACCTGAGTATGTCGAACATTTCAGCCAAGTCTCGAATGTGGTCGTTTGACTGTCATGACTTCAAGAGCATGTCATCCACATAGACTTCCATCGTCCTACCAAGCTGGTCCTTGAACATTCGATTCACCAAACGCTGATAAGTCGCTCCTGCGTTCTTTAGTCCGAAGGGCATTACTACATAGCAATATAGCCCGACTTCAGTAACGAAGCTGGTGTGTTCTTGGTCCGGAATATGCATCGGGATTTGGTTGTATCCCGAGTATGCATCCATGAATGATAACAGGTCATGTCCTGCGGTGGAGTCGACCAACTGATCGATCCTTGGTAACGGGAAACTGTCCTTGGGGCACGCTTTGTTCAAATCAGAATAGTCTATGCAAGTTCTCCATTTCCCATTTGCCTTTTTCACCAGTATGAGGTTCGATACCCATTCAGGATAGAGGGCATCGCGGACGAACCCATTGGCTTTGAGTTTGTCCACCTCCTCTCTGAGAGCAGCGGACCTTTCCCGGTCCATTCCTCTCCTCTTTTGTTTAACCGGGACGTATTTCGGGTCTATGTTCAACATATGACTCGTGATGGCGGGAGAAATCCCACACATATCAGAATGCGTCCAGGCGAAAACATCAAGATTCGCCTGGAGAAAGTCACTAAGGTCTTCAGTCATTGCGGGGCCAAGCTGTGATCCGATCTTCAGTATTCGCGAAGGGTCGTTTTGGCTAACTGAAATGTCAACTGTTAGTTCAGCTGGCGCCGCCTTTTCTTCCCTTGGTTTCTCATCGTCGTCTCTCGGATCTATGTCTCTGAAGATCTGAGAATTATGTCCGAGCCAGGGCTCGGGCACTACTTGTCAATTATCCGTGTTAAGGATGCGGACGGGATTGTCCGCAACCTTTCCTTTCTCCCTCCGATGGGCCTCTCGGAGCTCAGCCACATAACAGGAACGACCAGCTGCTTGGTCGCCATGAACAATACCTACCCCTTTGTAAGTTGGGAACTTCAAAGTTAAGCACCACGGGGCTAATACTGCCCTAAACTCAGCCAGGGCCGGTCGGCCCAAGAAAACATTATACGGAGAATCCACATCCAAAACTACGAAGGGTAGGATTCGCACCCTCCGACGCTCGCCTTATCCCAGTTCAACTGGTAACTCAACATACCCCACTGCATCGGTCGCTGCGCCATTAAAGCCGTGTATACGAGCTTTGGATGGTTTCAAGTCCTTGGTTTCCATCTTCATTTGGTCATAAGCCTTCTTGAAGATGATGTTGATAGAACTTCCACAATCAATCAGAATTCTTTTGACATAAGCCGGTCCGATCGTCGCAGATATGACCATCGGGTCGATGGTTGGAGCCTCTACTTGGTCAGCATCTCTGTTCCTGAACACTATATCGTCTGTCATTACACGCTGCTACTTAGCAGGGGTCCCATCCTCGACGTTCGAACAGCACTCAAAATCCGCATGCTTCAGGGAACTTGCGTACCGCTCCATCTCTTGCCAATTCTTATCCGCGGGGTGAGGTCCGCCAATGATTGTGTTTATGACTAGTCTACCCACCGTTCGGGCAGGCTCCTCGGGATGACGTGGAGCCGGTGCACGACCTGGGTTGGACGTTCCTTGTCCTCCTTCCTGTGGATCCTTCACAAATTCTTGCAATTTCTTCTGCCTAATCAACTTCTCGATAGCGTCGTGCAGGTGCCTGCACTCTTCCGTATTGTGCCCATAAGTCTCGTGGAAGCGGCAATATTTCCCGGTCCGTTTCTGTTCCTCGGTTGATTCTTTTGGACGTGGCTTTCTATACTGAAAGGCATTGCAGGTTGATAGGTAAATGTTCTCAAGAGACGCGTTCAGCGGGGTATACTCGTTGTAGCTTGGGATTCTCGATTTCCACTTTCCCGCTTCTCACTTCTTCCCTTGATTTCTTCCTCCGGACTCCTTAGGCTGCCCGGACTTATTCTGGACATTGACTTGGACCTTTCCCGAGTTGTCCCCGGACTGTTTCACAGCAACGTTGCTTTTTATGGACTCTTGGACAGGTCCTGGTGTCTTATCTCGTCTTACCTACCTAGCTTCCTCTCTCCTTATGAACTGGTGTGCCTTTGAGTAGAAACGCTCTAGCGTAGTCAGAGGTTTTCCTGCCAACCAATCTCCAAACTCAGAATCCGGATCCACACCTCTCATCACAGCCATTAGGATCGCATGATCGTTGGGATTACTAACTTCAGTTGCCGCAACATGGAATCTTTGTAAGTATTCCTTCAATGATTCCCCAGGACTTTGGATTACACTTGATAGAGACATTACGTCCTTTGGACGAGTAGTGTGTATCCTGAACTGCTCAATAAACTTCTTTGCCAACTCTTCGAAATTGGATACAGACCGCGGAGGAAGTCGGGTAAACCACATAGTAGCGATCCCAGATAAAGTAATCGGAAAGCATCTACACTTGGTGGCATCATTTGCTCTAGCTGAATCCATCATCCACTCGTACCTCATGACATGCTGTCTGGGGTCAGTCTTTCCCTCATACGCAGGGATAGTAGGCATACTAAACTTCCGAGGGTACGCCGCCTGTAGCACAACATCTGTGAATGGAGTATGACTTCTTGATACTCCCCAATCATCATTTGATAAGCCTTGATTTTCTTTCATCAATTGCCTGACCATGGCTGTCAGATCTGGTGTTTGTATGGAAGATGGAAGGTTAGAGTCTGTTCTACGTGACTGGCCAGGCTGATGCCTCCTCTCCTGGCGATCTGCCAAATGTGCATCTTGAGGTTCGACATCATTAGCGTTTTGATGGTCTGGGCCTCCAGCCTCCACCTGCACTCCTGTTCTTAGGTTTCCAGCTCGGGCTTGGTCACGGCCTCCAGCTGTCTGAACAGCAGCACCTGCCCATGCAGCTTCAGTCTTACGGCGTCTGCGCCGGGGAGGTTCATCAGAGGAAGTTGAGCTGTCGGATGAGGAATAAGGAGCGGGATTGCCCCCAGCATTCTGTTGTTGCTATTGAGTGAGTTGTGCCATCAGGTTGGCGTTAGCTTGCATCTGCTCTCCTAGTTGTCTCCTGCTTTCCCTGAGTTCTCTCATCAAATCATTGAACTCTATTCTGGTAACAACTGGAGTCTGGTCCTGGGCGGCGATTCCTACACTCGGAATTGCTGGCTGATTGCTAGGTCCTGCTTGTTGCACGCTAGCAGTCTCGTGGGCATCCGCATTATGAGAAGCTGACCTGGTACGTGGTCTTGCCATTGTAGAGTTATTGGTATAAACTCTGAGTAGAATCAACGGATGTCCTATCAATGAGTCAGATCTTCTTTGGGGGATTTGTTCAATCCAGTAGCTTCAAAGCAGATCCTTAAGGTCTGAGAATTCAATTCTCAGTGAAAGCACCAAAGTGTTAGCACCAAAATTGGTCACTAACCTCGTAAAGAAAGATTATGTAGAGAAATAAGTGATGAAGGTAAATCAAACAGAGAAGACAATGCTAATTTAAATGCAGAAAGTAAGAACACCAAATTTATAGTGGTTCAACGTAATTGCCTACGTCCACTTTGAGGTTAAACTTTATTGATCTTCTTAATGATTGATTACAAATACAATTCGTAGATCAAATGCTTGAATGAAGTTGTTGAGTAAAGAAGATGAGTTTGGAAAATGGCAGAGTCTCCCCAGTGTTCTCCCAAAAAGGTCCCTTTTCACTGTGACCCTGCCCCTTTATTTATAGACAAAGATGGGCTGGACTTCCCAGGTGGGCTCGGTAGCCGAACACTCTAGCCCAAGTATAGTGGTCGCTGCATGCCGAACCGGGTAGGCCGAACACAATGACGCCGAACCACCCTTTCTATGCCGAACGGTATGTTTGATGTGTGGGAAGTGCAGAATGGTTGTCAGTCGAAGCCGAACGTGCCTCTGTCCGAAGCGCTTGACCGAACAATGCTCTCTGGCCGAACGATGCATTCTGGCTGAACGGTCCCTTTGGCCGAACGATCCTCCTTGGCCTAACGTGCCTTCTGGCCGAACGATGCATTCTGGCCGAACGATACCTTTGGCCGAACGATCCTCCTTGGCCTAACGTGCCTTCTGGCTGAACGATGCTTTTTAGCCGAACGATCCTTTGGCCGAACGATACTGCCATGTCGAGTAGTCATATACGCCGAACGCCTTCTAATGCCGAGTACTCCTGGATGCCAAGTACTACGCCGAGTACTCCTTGATGCCAAGTACTCCTGGATGCCGAGTACTACGCCGAGTACTCCTAGATGCCGAGTGCTTCTGGACGCCGAGTGCTATTGGATGCTGAGTACTCCTGTTGCCGAGTTCCACTGGATGCCGAGTACTCCTGTCGCCGAGTTCCACTGGATGCCGAGTACTATCTGATGCCGAGTACTACTAGATGCCGAGCACTAGTTGCCTGGTCAAATCTCCAGGAAACATATTTAGTAGTTGTATAATTTATCTCTTGCATGGGCCTTGAAGTCATAACATGCCAAAAGATTTATTTGTAAGAACATTTTATATTTCTATGTCAATCTTAGTTCAGTTCATTTGTATGTTTTAAATGATGAACATTTTAAGAATTATATTAGTTGCACAAATTTACTGAAGTAGATTGTTTAACTTTATGCGGCTATGTTCATAGAATATTAGAATTGTTAAATGTATGCATTTCATTTTTCTAATAAGGCTCATACTAGATTTTTATACTCCTTAAAACACTAGGAGAAAACCTTTTTATTTCTCTAGTGAGTATTAGGACATGCTTTCCTTAGGATTCTAAACTTAAGATCACTCAACAAATCATATACTCGTAAGTGATGAATAACTTTTACCGATTGTATCATATACAACTTCTAACCGTGGTCTTTACCCTAATCTTGACCTCGACCTTGTGTTTGCTCAAAAAATAGAGAGAAATTATTCACTCTTACCTACCATTTTGTGATGGCCTAAGTATAACGCATAAACCTTGAATTTGCTTAATTAATCATGCATGTAACTTACCTTATCCATGCAATATATTAATAGTACTACACTTAACATCCTAGCTTGAGTTTGCTCAATAACTAATGTATATGCAAGTAATCTATTAACACACACACACACACACATACATATATATGGTTGAGGGGAACTCTATATATTAAGGATTCATAATCTTTAATATATATGTACATTAAGTGATTTTGACTAAAAGAATAATGTGTTTTTATGAAATACCCTTCTAATTTAAGCATTGGAAACATAGTGAATCACGATATAAGTACTTTACTTATGTACTTATTCCAAAAATCTTTTTTGGATTTTACTTGAGTTCCAGTAACATTATATTATACATATATAGTTATATAAGTACGGTTTGTTTATAATTACTATAATTTAGTTAACTTATATAGCACATATATGCATCTTATTAAATAAATCATATTTGATTAATTTTATTAATTAAATCGTATTTAATTAGTTTATCTAAAAGTTTTAAAATTTTATATTATTCATCTTTCATCTCAAACTGTTTAAGATAAATAACTAATTATAAAATTTAAAGTTTGCAATATATACACATATCAGTATTTGTATATATTTTAACAAAATGACTTTTAATTAATTTCATTTAATAAATTCATTATTTAATTGAATAAATTAATTAAATATTTAAATTGATTTAAATTTTTTATATAATTTATCTTAAATAATTTTAAGGTAAATATATAGCCATAGTAGTTATTATTACATACATGTGTCAATACATACATACGTATATGTGTGTGTGTGTATTTTATTAATTAAACTTTTATTAATTGTTTTCATTTAATTTAATTAATCAATTAATTAAATATATATTATAATTCAAAATCAATTATTTTGCTTTTCAAATTATTTTTGAAATATTTGAATTTATATTATAACATTGTGAAATTTCATTTTATATTTCGAATTTAACATTTAAATTTAAATTATATTTTAAATTTTCAAATTTCAATTTAAAATTAATCAACGGCCCAAATAACTCTGGAACTTACATCTGAACCAACCTTTTGGACTTACTACACCCATTGGGCGAGGCCGATAGGTGGGGCTAGGAGAATACTTAATTATTCGATCCCGAGCCTACACACCACTTTTCTAGGCACTCGTCATATAAGTAGGTTTAGTTAATTGGCCCTAAATGTTGATTAACTAGACCACATAGACCATTTGCGCTCTAACATCATCGTTAGAATTAGCCTAGTCTATAGCGGGTGAAATAGGTGAGTTTGAAAATTTCCTATAATTGCACCTTAGTGGGCTTATAAAGTCTGATATTTACACTAGATCCAATATAGTCGTTTTAAAAAAAATCATATTTTTCATTTAATTAATTAATATATATTAATCAGATTAACATTTATATGTATTGAGTATATCAATATATACTCGTTTGTGTGTGTGTATATAGTGTGTGATGCGCAACATAGCAAGGTGTACATAGTTAATGAATACATATATTGATGTTGGGCTTTGCATCTACTACATATACATTCACTATTTATATATATATATTCAGAATTATTTATACTAAATAAAATAAAATATCAAAATATCTTATTTGATTTTGACTAAGTCAACAAGATTTAAATTCAAATTTTATATTTGAAATATCTAATTAAGACTTGGTAAAACTTTACTAATTTAAATATAGATCTTTTAAATATCAATTAAAATATCTTTAATAAATTCTAATATTTTGTAATACAATTATAAGCCAAAAATAATTATTATTATAATTTTTCTAAAAAGTACATAAAACTATTTAAATGTATAAATAAACTAATGTAAGTATTTATTTATAAAATAAACGTTTAAAATATGTATCATATGGAATTTCTTCTTGGCCAAAAGAATTTGTTTATTTTATTGTAAAGCTAAAAGCCATTTTATAAATAAATATATTATATTATAATTAAAAGTAAACATTGATTTAAAACTTAAATTATATTTAATATTGAAATAACATTCAGTAATTTTTTTTAAAGGACGAATGTAAATTTATCATAATTTAATATATATATATAAATTTATGATGAATTTTTATTTTAAAGTTAGTAAACAACTATTTAAAATTAATTACAATATTTAGAAAATATAAAATATTTATATGATAATATACATATGTCCATAACAATATGTATATATATAGTTTTAAACTTGGGTTAATAAACAACTTCAAGATATACAATTATTGATGTAATCTAAAGCATGTACAGTTTTGGAGAGACAACAATGCATGTATATAATTGTTCTATATATTATTAGACAACATATAAAGTATAAATAGAGTTATACCATTGAAGAAAAAGCCTTTAACTGCACCTTATTTAGAGAATTCGCCTAGATACGAAAGAATCGATTACCTGACTTTGCTACGATCAAGTGCACCACCATTTTTATTTTATTTGATGTTATTTTTGTGTTAGATATTTTCTACTATGGCGTGGAGGGGGAGTAGCTCATGACCAAGGATAGAGGGTTTAAGAGTGGAAGAAAATGAGGCTTAAGTTGGTTTATACAGAGAAAGAAAGGGAGACAAATTCTCCACCTTTTCCCTTTCTTCTTTTACCAAGTTATCCAATCCATATCTGAAATTCAAACTTTCTTTCCTACGTTGTCTATGATCAGCCATTTATTTGGCTTATATGGGCCAATAAAAACTCAAAACCATTCAATAACTAATTTCATTCAAATCACATTTAAATTTTTGTTGCTATTGCATATCAATACGCACATATAAAACTTTTATATACTCACACAATTAATTACTAATAGTACCTAGAAAATTACTAATATCACCTAGAACATCTAACATATAAATAAACAATGCTTATGAATATTAATTAATCTAAATAATTTGTAATACTTTATAGACTAATTAAATCATGTGGTGTTTTGGAGAATTAATTAATATAGCTGTATGACTTGCAGATGTAATTTCAGTTAGTGATTAATGTCGAACAATTATAATATTAATGTTTACACATCAAATTTTTTTATCTCTTATAGATCTTCGTCGGTAAGATCCAATTTCGTGTTTTAGGCAATACCCTAGTAATGATTGTTTATACACATTCGCTTCATCAAAACTATACAATTTGAGATGTATGGAATTTGGTTATGGTCAAAATTTAAATTTTTCCATATTCAAATCATTTAATCCGTAAAAAATTCTTCAGTTCAATAATAACATTTATTATTAATCGTATAATTCTGGCTATAGAGTTTGACTTTGAGTTGATTATATTTGATCGTGATACTAACCTCATATAACTGAGGAGACAAATTTTCTATTGAATGGTGTTTCACTTTCTATGCTTCTACTCATATCCAATTGTAGTCATTCGATGGTCACCATGCCATGATTTAACTATAATTAAAGTGGAGTATCTATATAAAAGTTCCTTGAAGGGCTAGTGGTGTGCCCTAGGGGAAATTATGTAATTTGCTACATATATTTGTGTAATCAATCTTGTTTGTAGTAACGATGTTTTTTTTCTTTTATATGCTTTGTTATATCGAGATATAATTAATTAAGTAATTAGTTTAAAATATATAATAAGGAAAATCCTTAAATGAAATATTATGTGATTGTAGTTGCAAATAGATGCAATCACGAGTAATTATTCACAAAATAACATGACATTTTGTTTTAAATATATTTGGCCAAGATGCTTTGAGAAAAGAATATTGATGCATCTAGCAAGATCAAAGTGCGTTATGCTCTTTAAATATTGGGTTGTGTATTACTCATGGCCGCTGAGGCACCAAGGGGTTGCATACTTGTAGTTATTTGATAACAATGGAATGACTCGTGTAACGACCCATAAATTTTAGCGATTTTAAATAACGTAATTAACTAAATTTTTCTTGAAATTAAACAATAAAATTTTAGAAATGAAAATTCGATATTTGGTATGCGTATATTGAAGCATAGCAAGTGGCAGATTTTCATTGGAAAGTATGAAAGTTTGTTTGATTTTGAAATTTTAATTTAAAATTTAAAATCAGTTAAATTTGTTGGAAATAAAATATTTTTGAAATCTGAATATTTTTATATAAGAAAATTGTAAATCATTTTCTGAGTGAGACTTCATATTTCTTTTCACCAAATTTGGACTGCTCTAACCCCGTTTATCTTATTTTCGGCATTTTAGCAGCATATTTGGCAGCGAATATCGAGTTTTGATAGGAGGGTCGTGTCGCTCATATCTATGTACCATTCTATTCATCTCGTCGTGGTGATCTCCATAGTATATTCATTTGTGCATTCCGGTGTCCGGTACGCGGTGAAATCTACAAAACGGTTAGCTGTATTGGTACCTGTTCGAGTCCTTTTGTTTCCCTGTGTCCATTCGTTTGTTTCCAGTGAGAAAACAAATGGCCACCAACTTTTAATATTCCCAGAAATGCAACCCTTGACTTTTGCTATCCTACCATATTCAATATGTTTGCTGGTTCATTTTCATTTTTTGGTTCGTTCATTTCAGCTTCATCTCTTCCCCTCCTTCTTTTCTTCGTTCTGAAATTTTTTTTATTATATACAAAGTTATATTTATTTTTTTGATGATGCCTGCTCGTTTTTCTTCACAAACCTGCTCGTCCATGTGAATCTGTTTCCACCCCCATAGCAATCGGCCTCTCCTTTACCCTGCTCGTATCCATCCCTGTTGAAACGCGGCCATGCAACCCATCACTGAAACACACAAATCTCCCCTCCGCTGCCACACGCCCATTTCCCCTCCGACCTGACAACCTTTCTAGACCCAGCCCTCCAACTCGCCCACCACCTCCAGATCAACGACTGCACGCAAAACCCCTTCCACTCCTCCACTTTACCTTGTAGCCGAACCACCCTTCTCGGCCTTGAACCCGACCTCCCTTTTTTCTTCCACTGCCGCACGCTTCGTAGCACCACAACGCCACCTTTCGCCATAGCAGCCCACCCTCGCCACGAACACAACCTTCCACCTTCTTTTGAAACCCTTCTCATTCCCTTGCCACTCGCCCTCCCACACCTGGTAGCTACAATAAACAGCCCTGCCTTCCCTTCTTTGCTAGTTGAACAGAACAACCTCCAGCCACTACCGACCTCTGCTCTACACCAGCAGCCCCCCCGCCATACTAGGCATAGGCATGTCAATGAGTACCCGAAATATCCGAAATCCGTCTGCATCCATATCCAAAAACATGAAAAATATCCAATATCTGAAAAGCGGATGCAGATATCCGATATCCGAAACGTATTTTGGATACGGATACGGATATGGCTGTATCCGTATCCGATAAATATCCGTTCGGTTTGAAATTAAATATATATATTAATATGTTATTTTATATCCATAAATTTAATATAAATATACTTAATTTTACAGAAATACAACCCATTAATCCTTGGCCCGGCCCAAATTCCCAAAATACAACCCATAGTTCTATTCCAATTTCCACATACCGCTTCAGCCTTCAGACCCTAGATCTAGATGTACGGTGAAAAAAGAAAAAAAAAGCCGACCGTTCGTTCAAAGCTTCAAACCCTAGATCCCATAATTCCATTTCAATTTCGTTCGACCGCGGCTGCCATTTTCCAACCCTAGTTTAATAATTCAAACCCGTAGTTGTTGCATCCGCCGCCGCACTCAGATCGACCGTCGCCGCACTCCGATCGACCGCCGTCGCACTCCGTAAGCTTTCAGCCTTTTATTTTTGTTTTTTTTATTATGCTATTCGTAATGGTGCATAATACATTAAGGTGATGTTAGTATTACAGTGATATGCATCTGGTTAGCTATACATGATTAGTTGGTTATCTGAATAAATCTAATTTATGATACTGGAAGCATAAAATATATAACTTGTGTGTTTCAATTGAAACTCTTTTGCTTGTTGGAGAACTCTAACTTGCTGAACTGGAAGTTTTTGTTTTTATATTTTATGTTCATAAATCTCCAAGCTTGATAAATACAAGTATCATTAGTTAACTGTTTGTTCTTCTTTTGTGTCCACGTTTATTTACTGTTTGATTTTCCCTCTTTTGATTTCGTAATTTTTCTTTTTGTGAAAATTATATTATTAACTGCATTCTATATATTAGAAAGTGGTGGTGGTTATGACATAAAAAAGAAAAACAATATTGAATGCACTTCAGTTGGTACTTGGTGGTTTAGATTGTTGAGTTGTTGCTGCTAAAGTGAAAACTGCAATGTTTAGTTGGAGTTTTTCTTACTTTCCATGTTCATGCTCTCTAGGTAAGATTCAGTTATTGGAGTTCTTCTTCCTTAGAAGGTTTCACATCATCTTTCCAGGTAAGATTTACCATGATGAATTAAACAGTTTGAAACATCAAGCTCAATCGAGCTTGCTGTTTCAAACTGCTGTTTGAAACAGCAAGCTTAGGCTTACTGTTTCAAATAGCAAGCTCTTGTTGTTGGAAACAGCAAACCTGGGGCTTGCTGTTTCAAACAGCAAGCTCAGTCGGGCTTGCTGTTTCAAACAGCAAGCCTAGAGCTTGCTGTTTGAAACAGAAAACCCGAGCTTACTGTTTCAAAATACTGAGTTTTTCTAAATTATTATGGTTTGATAAGCTGTGGCGTCTTCGTTGATAAATTAAATGCATATTATCATTAATCATAATGAGCTTTTCTGTAAGGTTAAGGTGCTGCATTGGTTTTGTTATCATATGAATTGAACTTATATTAGTTTCTTAATGCTATAATGTACTCTTACTATGATATGCGCAGGGAATTTTTCTTATTTATTAATACACAACTTTGTATTTTGCAGGGTAATCTTTTGGTTTTGAAGCATTAACCACTTCATGGAAAAAGAATGCAATATTTTAGGCTATATGTATGTTATGAAGATGAATTTTATTTTTTGGTATTTGTTACAATTAAGAAGATGTGTGATGCATATTTGCTTTTATGATTTGCTACGATTCAATTAGCCTATGGATTTTGTGTATGGATTATATTTATATATGCAATATTATTGTATGGATTTTGTGTGATTGGATTATCTATTGTTAATTTGATGTAATTTATGTATTACAAGGTTTTTTCATCTTTTTTTCAGTCAAAAAAATGAAATATGCATTATATTGATTAATTTTCGGATACATTTTGAAGTTCGGGTACGGATATTTTCGGATATCCAAAAATATCTGTATTCGCTAAGCCGGATACAGATATTTTCGGATATCCAAAAATATTCGCGGATACGGATACAGATAATATTCAACGGGTATTTGCGGATATCGGATACGGATTCGAATATGGATTTTCATTTTCGGATACGGATACAGATATAGCACTATCCGTATCTGATTGCATCCGTTTACAGGCCTAACTAGGCCTCCGCCTCAACTTGTTAGCTTGCGCCCTTGCTTTCTCGATCGAGCAGTAGCTTTTTCCCTTCTCTTTCTAAAAAAAAAGATTTTCAAAAGCTTATATATAAATGTACTTATATATCTTGCTCCAGTGAGCATAGTTTGTTTTATGATGTTTTTCCTCTTTATTTAAAAAATATATATATTGATTTTTGAATATTGGTTTTTTTAAAAATATAATATATAGATATTTTGATTTTTATATGTGTTTTAATAAATATTGATTTTTTTTAAATATAATATGAAGATTTTTATTTTAAATATGCGTTTTAAATTGAATATTGATTTTTTTAATTTAATATAAAGATTTTTTTTAAATATGTGAGTAAATTTTAGATTTTTTAATAAATTATATATTTTGTTTTCATCGATCTCGGGTCTACCTTGCTTTGCTTTGGGATTGTCGTTTAGATTGGTTGATTGTCACGTTCGTGATTCAAATCGTAGCTTGTTGTGTTGTATATTTTCTCTAGCCTCAAAAGGTGAGCGATCACTCATGATTAACATTCTTATATTTAGTAAATTAAATTCACATGAAATGATGATTGAAATATGTTGTTAAACTTGAGTTGTTAGTTATTTAATTGTTAAATATGATATGTTAATATTTAATTTGTTACCTATGTTAATTGACATATGACACCATAACCTGTTATGTATATATAATCATATTTGCCATTAATATGCTATGTCATTTTATGCTATTATTTTATTTGTTTTCACTCTGCAAGTTCCCTATTAATTTATGAAATTCCTATAGGTTGAAATGATACATACCCTAACGATCTTATAGATTAGGGAAAAATCATTATGGGTTGAAATGATAAACCCAAGCGATTTTATTGATTTTGAAATTTTGGGATTGCGGGTTGAATTGATATATACCCGTAAATATTAAATTATTGCGGATTGAAATTATAAATATCCGTATCACTTGACCATAAGATAGAGAATTATATAAGGACACTATTGGTCTATTTTGAAAAATGATTTCCAAAGTTTTGAAAGGAAACATATGGGTTTTAATAAATATTGATTTTTAAATATAATATAAAGATTTTATTTTAATATATGTGTAAAATTTAGATTTTAAAATTATATGTTTGGAAATTTCAAATTTATAAAATATGTTTTGAAAAATATAAATTTTAAGATTTTACTTATTATTTATTTATTTTTTTAAATATATAAAATATAGTTTATTATAAAATAGTATAGATTTAATAAAATAAAATTTAATTCAATAGAATTTAATTGGATAGGTGTATACATTGTATTTAAAATATTTATTTAAAATTTATATTAATATTTTGAAAATAGATTTTGTAATAACTTTAATAAAATAAAGGTTGGGAAGATAAATTAAATTAATTGGTAATTTAATTTGTTTGAGAATAGAATATAAATAATAATTGATTGGAAACTTATTGATTTTGAGATTTTGAAAGGTATGATTTTATAACTTGATTTAATTAAAAGTGATTAAATGAATATTTTCCAATTTAAATAAAATTGAATATTTAATTTTATTTAAATTTGTAATTTGAGATTTTATTTAAATGCTTATAAAAAGTGATTAGGTGAATATTTTAGAATTATATATAATTGAAGTTAGATATTTAATTATTGATTTTATTTAAATTTGTAATTTGAGATTTTATTTAAATGTTATTAAAAATGATTGAGTGAATATTTCCAAATTTCAATAAAATTAAAGTTGAATTTTGAAATGTAAATGAAATTTATCAAATTGAGTTATTGTAAATTGTTTGAATTTTTAAACTTTGAAACCTATTAAATTTGAAGCGGTTTAACTTTGTTGTTCAAACCTGGATTTGAAATCGATATAAATTAAAATGGTTTTAATGAGAATTTTGAATTTAACCTTCACCTTTCAATTAAAATTATTGAACAGAGATTGATTTAAATTGAAATTTGGAACTAAAGTTGATTTGAATTGATTTGTGAAATTGGAAGAAACATTTCTAGTTTGAACTATTTTCGATATAAACTCTTTTAAATATATAAACTATTTTAATATATAAAATACTTTTAATATATAAACTATTTTAATCTATAACCTATTTTTATATATAGGTTATTTTTAATGTATAATTATTCCAATATATAAACTACTTTCAATATTCAAACTGTTTAAGTTGGAACTGTTATAATTTAAAGTGAATAATGATTTCAAAGGTGATATGATTTCGAAAGTGAATATGATTTCGAAAGTGATATGATTTTGAAATGAATATGATATTTTGATATGAAATATGAACTGGTTGAAATGAAAATGACCACGGTGAGAAATAAGCGTTTGGTTGTTAAAGAGACCGGGATCGGATATTGTCATACTCTCTGCCAATACCGAAAACCACTTTAACAACTATGCACGTAGTGGAGATTCCAGAACGAAGTAGGATGGTTTGGCGAATGTCTGTATGAGGTAGGAACGCAGCACTGACTCCCTCGACTCAGCTTGATGTGGCTAAAACAGAAGCTATACCGAGCCAAGTGGGATCGCTCCCCCTATCGGGCACATTTCTTCGAAACCATATCTATTACTTTGTGATTTGATTGGGTGCACCTTTGATATGGGAGTGTGTCTCAAGGTGGGTGGTAGTAGCTGCTATGCGTTACCACCAGTCTGGAAGTGCAAAACGGTAGTATCCTACCCAAGGCATTGCCTCGCGTGCCTTGTCGCATGCCTTATCGCGCCCTCTACGAATTTGATTTGTGATGTCCACTATGGAGTGCCCTTTGATAGCCTTCTAGATTATGGAAGAAATACGGTACTGTATAGACTACGACATTTATATAAAATGTGTTAAGAGGGATATGGATAACGCCTTAACATTATTTTAATATTTTACTTTACTGTAGACATTATCTATGTAGCATATTGTACTATGTATGTAGATAGTTTCACGGATCCTTAAAGGATGGGAATCCCAAACATCCTTTAAGTTATATTGCATTTCATTTGGACGTTTCACTTGAGTTGATTTACTTGCATAAGAATGTTAATCCTGACTCAATTTTTTTTGTTTTGCTTTATGCTCGGGTCAGACTGAGTGTCACGGCATTTGAGACTCACCTTTGGAGTTTGGAGCTTTGCTTGAAGATCTGTCTTTTATCTATTTAGCCTTCAGTTATTTCCAGTTTTATGTTCAGATTTGTCATCTGCTTTGTATTTAAGACTACTTGTATTTTGGATTTCTGTTTTTATTTTATTTTAGTCTCTGATGTTCTGTAGTAGCTTCATGAACTACTATTTATCTATTCCGCTGCTTATTGTTATATTACCCTGTGTCTGTGATTCTGTGATTGATTTATTTACTGATGCTAAGTTTTGCCAAATATAAATTAACAATCTGTTGTTTTGAGCAATTCAAGTCCGACATGTGTGGATTATTGTCGATTTGAATGGTTCGAAATGCCAGGTCGTTGCAAGTGGTATCAGAGCTCTGGTTTTGGCAAAACTTAGCATATGGAGTAAAACTCATTAGAGATAGGGTACTAATACCCTAGAATGAGTAAAATTAATTACAGAATCATCTTCGTTCGAGCTTGAGATTCTTTGTTAGGATCCTCTTTGATTAGGATTTCTTTTGAATTTTGGAACTTTCCCTTTGTTATGAAATCCATTCTTGTCCTTTCCTATTCGTGTTCTTCTTGATACTGGAGCATCCCATAGCTTTATTTCTGTTGATCTTTGTAATAAATTTGAGCACATCTTGCAACCTTAATTGGCAACTTCATCTTTTTGTGTGACTAATCCCATTTGCGATCCTACCGACCTTAGTATGATTTGTAAATGGGTGAAACTCCTTTACAACAGGCATCGATTCATCGGAGATTTCTACATCCACAGTTTTGATGTTGTTATTACTTGCAAAGCCCGAACCGTTTCTCTAGCAAACAACTCGGGTAATTCTCTTCTGATCGAATGTCGATTGCCTTAGGTTTATGCAGGCGGTTTTATCTTTTCGCTTGATTCTCAGCCTAGTGACCTTGACTTCACCCTGATAGTCAGGGATTATCCTGATGTTTTGGTGAAGTCACTTCTCTACCTCCCAAGCAGGAAATTAAATTCCGCATCGAGCTTAATCCTGGAACTCGATCTTGCTACCAGTTTTAACCAGCTTCATGTAGCCGAGGAGAGCATTCCCAAGACAGCTTTCTGAATGGAGAATGGTTTCTATGAATGGTAAGTCATGCCCTTTGGATTAACCAATGCTCCTCCTTCTTCGTCGATCTCATGAATCGCATTTTCCATGTTATTCTCAACAAGTTCGTCCTGGTTTTCATTGATGATATTCTTGTCTTTTCTAAGTCTGAGAATGAACATGAATCTCATTTCAGCTATATGTTGGAAACTCTTAGGAGTCATCAGTTGAAAGCCAAATTTTCTAAATGCCATTTTTGGAGGGACAAAGTCTGATTCCTTGGGCACATTGTTTCTGAAAATGGAGTCTCGGTTAACCCGGTTAAGGTCGTCGCAATTAATATAAGTCTATCCATCTTTCTTCTTTTGTAATTTAATTATGTTATCTTCCTTTCGAGCCTATCTTCTTAAAATTCTCTTTGATTAGGGTCCGTCTAAATTTGAATCCAATCCTTGTTCAAAAAAATCCATTCTTGAATTATCCTGTGAGGGTGCGTATTTGTAACTGATATAAAAATGTTTTATATTGTGTTGTTTGAGTTGTTAAGTTTGAATTTTGGGTTTTGATCGATTCGTCTGGCCAACGTTATCGATAGGAATTCCAAAATACTTTAACAGAGCAAGCTAACAGAATATTAATTTTAAAATTGGTAAATGAAATAATTTTATATATGATTATATTTTATATATAAAAGTATAATTTTCTGAAATTAGATAGTGAAATGAATCGGTTGTTAGAAATGATAATACTAGATTATCATTTATTGTTTTATCAACATTTCTAAACCATTAACTATTGTTGTATGTTATAAGGAGATGAAATTTTTAAAACATGGTTTATAAATCTGATTTGCAAATGAAATGAATTTAATTAAATTAAGGATTTGAGAATTTAATTTCCAGTATTTTTCAAAATTTGGTTTTCAAAGTTTTGAAAAGTATATTATTTGAAAGTATTTTCGAACGGAAATTGTTTCCAAAGAATTTTAAAAGAAGTAAGTCAGTACTCTCCTCTTTTGTCGCTGGAAAATAATTCCGATGATGGCTGCAGCATCATCGACATTCATTTTTGAGTCTCAAAGTGGGGAGACCACTTAGTAGCTTTGCTACACTTTTATTTTGGAAAATGGATTTGATTTGAATTTCTTGAGTATGGTTTGATGTATAAAATATATATATGTATATATTTATTTCAAAATGGTTTGAAGTGAAACCAGAAATTTAACTCTTAAGTTTTTGTTAAGTGACAATTTTTAGTTATTGAGATGAAGCAAAATTTTGAATAATTGGAGTGTCTAAAATGAGAAATGGAATTTGAAACAACTTGAAACAGTTGAACTAGAATAAAAATTATTTGTATAATATTCAATTTCATTCTTAAACATATATATAACTTACCTGAAATATTCAAAAAGTTAAAATGTAATGTGAATATGTAATTGAAGGTTATACAAGAGAAAACTTAAGTAATAAAAATGTTCAAACTAATTTTTTGCTTAATAGAAATGTTGTAAATAAAAGGTAAATTTGTATAATGCTCAATTACACTCAGAAACATTAATAAAACTTACCTGGAAAAAGTTTAATGTAATTGAATAGTATACAATATAAAATATAAGTAATAAGATATCCATAAATGAAATTTATATGGTTTTGAATTAATTGTGTATCCGATAGTATGGATTTTGAATCAATCTTTCCTTTCTGTTGCTTCTATTCTCCTATCTCGTTCCTTTTCGGGGACAAAAAGTTTTGAGGGGGGAGAGTGTAATGACCCATAAATTTGAACGATTTTAAATAACGTAATTAACTAAATTTTCCTTGAAATTAAACAATAAAATTTTAGAAATGAAAATTTGATATTTGGTATGCGTATATTGAAGCATAGCAAGTGGCAGATTTTCATTGGAAAATATGAAAGTTTGTTTGATTGTGAAATTTTAATTTAAAACTTAAAATTAGTTAAAAATAATTTTTTTTTGAAATCTGAATATTTTTATATAAAAAAAATGTAAATCATTTTCTAAGTGAGACATCATATTTCGTTTCGCCAAATTTGGACTGCTTTAGTCCCGTTTATCTTATTTTCGGCGTTTTAGCACCATATTTGGCAGCGAATATCGTGTTGGATAGAAGGGTCGTGTCACTCATATCTGTATACCATTCCGTTCATCTCATCATGCTGATCTCCGTAGTATATTCATTCGTGCTTTCCGAGGTCTGGTACGCGGTGAAATCTGCAAAACGATTAGCCGTACCGATAACCGTTCGAGTCCTTTTGTTTCCCTGTGTCCATTCATTTGTTTCCCGTGAGAAAACAAATGGCCACCAACTTTTAATATTCCCAGAAACTCAACCCTTCACTTTTGCTATCCCACCATATTCAATATGTTTGCTGGTTCATTTTCATTTTTTGGTTCGTTCATTTCAGCTCCATCTCTTCCCCTCCTTCTTCTTTTCTTCGTTCTGAATTTTTTTTACTATTGTATACAAAGTTATATTTATTTTTTGATGATGCCTGCTCATTTTTCTTCGCAAACTTGCTCGTCCACGTGAATTTGCTTCCATCCCATAGCAATCGGCCTCTCCTTTACCCTTCTCGTATCCATCCCTGTTGAAACGCGAGCCATTCAACCCATCACCGAACACACAGATCTCCCCTCCGCTGCCACACGCCCATTTCCCCTCTGACCTGACAGCCTTTCCAGACCCAGCCCTCCAACTTGCCCACCATCTCCAGATCAACGGCCGCACGTAAAACCCCTTCCACTCCTCAACTTTGCCTTGTCGCCGAACCACCCTTCTCGGCCTTGAACCCGACCTCCCTCTTTTCTTCCACTCTCGCACGCTTCGCAGCACCACAATGCCACCTTCCGCCATAGCAGCCCACCCTTGCCACAAACACAACCTGCCACCTTCTCTTGGAACCCTGCTCATTCCCTTGCCACTCACCCTCCCACACCTGATAGCTGCAACAGACAGCCCCACCTTCCCTTCTCTACTAGATGAACAGAACAACCTCCAGCCACTACCGACCCCTGCTCCACTCCAGCAGCCCCTCCGCCATACTAGGCCTCCGCCTCGACTTGGCAGCTCGCGCCCTTGCTTCCTCAACCGAGCAGAAGATTCTTCTCTTCTCTTTCTAAAAAAATATTTTTCAAAAGCTTATATATAAATGTACTTGTATATCTTGATCCAGTGAGCATAGTTTGTTTTGTGATGTTTTTCCACTTTATTTAAAAAATATATATATTGATTTTTAAATATTGATTTTTTTTGAATATAATATATAGATATTTTGATTTTTATATATGTGTTTAAATAAATATTTTTTTAATATAATATGAATTTTTTTATTTTTAATATGTGTTTTAAATTGAATATTGACTTTTAATATCCAGTGAGAATTATATAAGGACACCGTTGGTCAATTTTGAAAAATGATTTCCAAAGTTATGAGAGGAAATAGATGGGTTTTAATAAATATTGATTTTTAAATATAATATAAAGATATTATTTTAATATATGTGTAAAATTTAGATTTTAAAATTATATGTTTGGAAAATTTAAATTTATAAGTTAAGTTTTGAAAAATATAAATTTTAAGATTTTACTTATAATTTTTTTTAAATATATAAAATATAGTTTAATATAAAATAATATAGATTTAATAAAATCGGATTTAATTTAGTAATATTTAATAAAATAAAATAAAATTTAATAGAATTTAATTAGATAGGCATATATATTATATTTAAAATATTTATTTAAAATTTATATTAATATTTTGAAAATAGATTTTGTATTAACTTTAATAAAATAAAGGTTAGGAAGATAAATTAAGTTAATTGGTAATTTAATTTGTTTAAGAATTGAATATAAATAAGAATTGATTGGAAACTTATTGATTTTGAGATTTTGAAAAGTATGATTTTATAACTTGTTTTAATTAAAGGCAGATAAATGAATATTTTCCAATTTAAACAAAATTAAATATTTAATTTTGATTTAGATTTATAATTTGAGGTTTTATTTAAATGCTTATAAAAAGTGATTAGATGAATATTTTAGAATTAAATATACTTGAAGTTAGATATTTAATTATTGATTTTATTTAAATTTGTAATTTGAGATTTTATTTAAATGTTATTAAAAATGATTGAGTGAATATTTTCAAATTTAAATAAAATCAAAGTTGAATTTTGAAATGTAAATGAAATTTATCAAATTGAGTTATTGTAAATTGTTTGAATATTTAAACTTTGAAACCTATTGAATTGGAAGTGGTTTAACTTTATTGTTCAAACCTAGATTTGAAATCGATATAGATTAAAATGGTTTTAAGGAGAATTTTGAATTTAACCTTTACCTTTCAATTAAAATTGTTGAACTGAGATTGATTTAAATTGAATTTTGGAACTAAAGTTGATTTGAATTGATTTGTGAAATTGGAAGAAACATTTCTAATTTGAAACTATTTTCGATATAAACTCTTTTAAATATATAAACTATTTTAATATATAAACTACTTTTAATATATAAACTATTTTAATCTATAACCTATTTTTAAATATAGACGATTTTAATGTATAATTATTTCAATATTCAAACTGTTTAAGTTGGAACTGTTATAAGTAAAGTGAATAATGATTTCAAAGGTGATATGATTTCGAAAGTGAATATGATTTCGAAAGTGATATGATTTTGAAATGAATACGATATTTTGATATGAAATATGAACTGCTTGAAATGAAAATGACCACGGTGTGAAATAAGTGTTTGGTTGTTAAAGAGACCGGGATCAGATATTGTCATACTCTCTGCCAATACTGAAAACCACTTTAACAACTATGCACGTGGTGGAGATTCCAGAATGAAGTAGGATGGTTTGGCAAATGTCTATATGAGGTATGAACGCAGCACTGATTCCCTCGACTCAGCTTGATGTGGCTAAAACAGAAGCTATACCGGGCCAAGTGGGATCGCTCCCCCTATCGGGCACATTTCTTCAAAACCATATCTATTACTTTGTGATTTGATTGAGTGCACCTTTGATATGTGAGTGTGTCTCAAGGTGGGTGGTAGTAGCTGCTATGCGTTACCACCAGTCCGGAAGTGCAAAATGGTAGTATCCTACCCTAGGCATTGCCTCGCGTGCCTTGTCACATGCCTTATCGCGCCCTCTACGAGTTTTGTTTGTGCTGTTCACTATGGAGTGCCCTTTGATAGCCTTCCAGATTATGGAAGAAATACGGTACTGTATAGACTACGGCATTTATATAAAATGTGTTAAGGGGGATATGGGTAACGCCTTAATGTTATTTTAATATTTTACTTTACTGTAGACATTATCTATGTAGCGTATTGTACTATGTATGTATATAGTTTCACGGATCCTTAAAGGATGGGAATCCCAAACATCCTTTAAGTTATATTGCATTTCATTTGGACGTTTCACTTGAGTTGATTTACTTGCATAAGAATGTTAATCTTGACTCGAGTGTTTTGTGTTTTGCTTTATGCTTGGGTCAGACTGAGTGTCACAGCATTTGAGACTCACCTTTGGAGTTTGGAGCTTTGCTTGAAGATCTGTCTTTTATCTATTTAGCCTTCAGTTATTTCTAGTTTTATGTTCAGATTTGTCATTTGCTTTGTATTTGAGACTACTTGTATTTGGGATTTCTGTTGTATTTTATTTTAGTCTCTGATGTTCTGTAGTAGCTTCATGAACTACTATTTATCTATTCCGCTGCTTATTGTTATATTACCCTGTGTCTGTGATTCTGTGATTGATTTATTTACTAATGCTAAGTTTTGCCGAATATAAATTAACAATCTGTTGTTTTGAGCAATTCAAGTCTGACATGTGTGGATTATTGTCGATTTGAATGGTTTGAAATGCCAGGTCGTAACAACTTGGATGAGAGTATCCTGTTGGTTGATAATAATTAGGTCAAACAGAAAATATCAGTGTGACGATGTTACATGGTTCCCTCGACTTGAGAATACCATTGAAATTCAATGTGAGTAGTCTATTTTTATTATTGTTGAATCGAGATCCATCGAGCGACTTTAGTTGGAACTAAGTTAAAGCATTAAAACTGAAGCAGTATTCGATATATAATTCATCGCCTCATTTATATGAGGCTTATATCATGGTTAACTATAGTCAACTCAAAGTCAAAAATTCTAGCTAGGGTAGTACGGTTAATAATAGATAAAATTATTGAACCAATAACTTTGCTTGTGGACTAACCAAGTTAAGTATGGATAATATTAGAATTTTGACCAATACCAAAATTGATACATCCAAAAGTGATTTAGTGTTGCCGAAGAGAACATGTGTAAATAATCATTACTAAAAGGTACTAATTAAGAAAATGTAAAATTGCATTTTATTGAAAAGTTCTATAGAAGATGAATACGACCAAACTATTACATCACTAGCTAATGTGACATGTGGATGTTAATATTTGAATTGTTCAATATTATTCACTAACCGAATTCACATCTCCGAGTCTCACAACCACAATTTTGAATTATTCGAAAAACCACGCAATTTAACTAGTTTATAAAATGTTATAAATTAGTTATATTAATAAATGTTGATTGTTAATTTATTTGATGTTTTGGGCATTGTTAGCAATTATTTGGATGTATGTATAAAGTTATATATGCACGTACCGATATATGTATCGATAGGTATTTGAACAAGTTTAAAATACAGTTAATTACTTAATAGGCTTTTTGGAAAATTAATCTATACTAGGGGATATGCTTGGCCGGCCATGCAAAGAAAGGGGAAGGATTGACTTGATTGAAAATTAATCAGTGTAACGACCCATTATTTTTAACATCTAAATTCGATTTTAAACAATGTCGCAATATGCTTACAGCTAAATTCAAATATTAAAATACTAGACAATGGGATATAACATTAAAATTTCTAAAACAACGAATAAAAAAAGGGAAATCTCACAGTAGAATTTAAAGGTCCACACACACGCACATACACACACACACACACACACACTAACTCAGCAATACAATTATCATACAAGACCTTCACTTCAATAATGTTACATGGTTTTGATATATCAAATAACGACATTCTCAATACATTAATCACAGGTAATGAATAACAATATGACTAAATTAGGTTCTATTTCCATAAGAGAGGCTATGGTTATTACGTTGGCTCGCCAAGCCTATCACAACCCTCCTCCTTTATTCTGGCTTGGGACAGGCTGCATAGAAAACTACACAGGTGGAGTTAACAATATGACTAAAGTTTAAGGAAAATATACCAAACCAATATCCTGCAAATATAACTTTTGATCTCGACCTTTGCTTCACATTAACCTTTACCTCCAAATTCTACAAATACATATCCATACAATAAAGGGAATAAGCATCAACTGTTTTTGGGGCTATGTAAATTTCTTTAGATCCGATCTCAAGGGAACCGGTGGTTACTACATAGAAAATGACTTTATATTACAATAAATGTTATCATTATCTTTATATTACACTCAAGTTTATTATGTCCACTAATTATCATAATTGCTTACATAATGTTTAATTCATTCAATTACCATAAATTATATACTAATTCATTTATCCATACAACACTTACATTTATTTACTTATATTCAGTTTTATACCCAAATGTAACATTTATAACTAGATTAATAGACCGATTAAATAGTAACTTACAATCGTTACTATAACTTTTAATCATACTTTTGAATTCATTGTTCACAAACATATGTTACCATTCTTATATACCTAATCTTTATTCAGTGGTCATTTATTTCATACTAAATCATTTATAAATTTTTAATGTTTGCATTTGTTTTCTTACATAAATTTATAGCCAAGTATAACAATTTACATTACTTCAATAAATTGTAATTTCATTTCAATTGTTAATAATTAGTTTTTAAATACATTGTTACATTTCATTTTGGCATTCATTTCATTATTAAATTACAAGGTTTTTATTTCTCCCAAATTTATTTACCAAAATCTAATTAAATTGACAACTTTAATTATTGAAAATGTACGGGTTATGACACTCTCCCCCACTCAAAACTTTTCGTCCCCGAAAAGGAAGAAGGTAGGAGAATAGAAACAACCTAAAGAAATGAGATTGGAAAGCAGCGAAGATAATAAAATTTAAAACCATGGAAATTTCAACTTAAATTAATAATCGATTTCATCCATTTGATTTCACTTAAGTTAAATAAATCTTAACTATCTTAAATCTCATTATCTCATCATACAATTATCTTAAATTAACAATTTTCCAAAGTCATGAATTTGAAAATCATTTATTATTATACTCATAATTTATTCAATAAATTTTCATTCTTCTTTATTCCAGATTATTATTAAATTTATTCCACTTAATATATCTAATCATATATATTAAGTATATTTACACTTATTATAACTACTCAAATTTGTTTATAATTCCTTTAACACCATTTTATATTGTAAGTTATTCAATAAACCTTTTATTCTGTTTACCTTTATAAATCTCTCTATAACTAAAATTTAAGCGTATAACATTTATTATAACCACTCAAATTTTATTTATAAAATCCTTTTATATTGTACATTATCCAATTACATTATTAACTTCTAAATAATTAAGGTAAGTTATATTGGAATGCAATAGAATATTATACAAATAAAATTTTCTAATTCAATTATTTCAAGCTTAAATATTCATTCAAAATTTTAGCTTCATTTTATAATTGAAATCATCCTTTAAGATAAAATTTAAGAATTAAATTTTTCGATTAACTTCAAACTATTCTAGAGATAAATAAATATATATATACATAATATATATCAAATCCACCTTTTTAAACCATATATTAATACATATTATAAATCAAGTCAATTTTTTTTTCAATTTCAAATAAATTAAATTTTCAAAGCAAAGCTGTAGCCAAGCTAGAGAATGGTCTCTTCACTTTGAAACTCGAAAATGAATGTCGATGATGCTATAGTCATCACCGAAATTATTTTCCAACGACAAAGAGAAGAGCACTAATTTTAAACTTTAAAATTCTTTGGAAAACAATTTCTATTCGAAAATACTTTAAATAATGTATCTTTAATCTTTAAAATCAAAGTTCGAAATCATCCGAAATTAAATTCTCAAATTTTTGATTTAAATTCATTTAGACTTCCAAATTAATTTATAACCATATTTCATAGTTTAATTATTTATATATGAAACAAAAACCAATGATTACAAGATATATATAAAGTCAAATATTATTTCTTAACATCTAATTCAATCAACTATAAAATTTCAAAGATTATACATATATAAAATATAATTATACAAAACTTATTTCATTTACTAAATTTGAAAACCATATTGTGTCGGTTTGCTCTATTCAAGTGTTTTGGAAATCCTATCGATAGCGTTGATCAGTTGAATCGATCGGAAACACAAATCAACATCAACAACTCAAATAACACAATATATATTAAAACATTTAAATATTAGTTTACAAAATACACTTCAAGAATGATTTGAAGATAAGTTGGAAACAAAAGACAAGATGGTTAAATAACATAATAAGGGAATGAATAAGCTTATACAAATCTCGGGCAACCTTAATCGGGTCGACCATGACTTCAAGAATAAGATCGATGTAGAGTTCTAGGACAAACCTACATCCGATCTCAAGAGATAGAATTCGGGATAACAAGAGATAGATAGCATTGTAAACCGAGGATGCAGAAATCTTCGGTGAATTAATGCTTCTTGTAAAGGAGTTTCACCCCTTTACAAGTTATCAAAGATTTGCGAGACCGCCAATTTATTATAAAGATCGTTCGAAGTGGAGTGATGGGATACTCCAGAATCGAAAGAAGACAAATTGGGCGAGACAGGAATGGATTTTGGAACCGTAGTGAACGTTCCAAAATTCAAAAGAAATCGAGTCAAAAAGGAAGAGATTCAAGCTCGAACGAAAGTGATTCTGTAAATAAATTTACTATATATGCTAAGTTTTCCTAGAGCCAAAGCTCTGATACCAAATGTAACGACCCACTATTTTGGACCATTCAAATCGACAATAAATCCACACATGTCGGACTTGAATAATTCAAAACAATAGATTGTAAATAAAATTTGGCAAAACTCAAAATATACAGTAAATAGATCACAGATCACAGACACAGAGTAATATAACAATGCAGCGGAAGCAAAGAAATAGTAGTTCATGAAGCTACTATATATATAACAGAGTTAAACAAGATACAACAGAAATCACGAATACAAAGATGTTTCAATATAATAGTCAAATACAAGATCTAAATACATCACTGGAATCAACTGAATGACTCAAAGCAGAATCAATGGATGGATCCAAGCGAAGCTCCAACTCCAAAGGTGAGTCTCGAATGATGTATCACTCTGTCTGACCCGAGCGTAAAGCAAAACACAAAACACTCGAGTCAGGACATACATACTTATACAATGTAAACCAACTCAAGTAAACTATAATAGAAAAGTACAAGTAACTTAAAGGATGCTTGGGATCGCCCATCCTTTAAGGATCCATTAAACTATCTACTATGTAGTAATATTCGCTATTATAATAATATCTAATAATAAAATAAACTTACGTTTAAATAGCGTTAAGGCTTTACATTTTCCACCTTAACACATAATAGTCCCAATAGTCTATCCAGTATCAGCATACCCCCAGATCGGGAGCTACCCTAAATACTCCACATGCTACGACACAAAACCAAACTCGTAGTAAAGCTCGATATGGTAGGTGACATGGTACAACTAGGCAATGCCAGGGTAGATATACCAATTACGCATCCGAGCTGGTGGAAACGCATAGTAGCCACTACCGTCCACCTCGGCACACACTCCCAAATCAAAAATCGAAGGGTGGCCACCAAATAAATCACAAATTAATAGAATGGTATCGAAGAAATGCGTCCGATCAGAGGTGCTACCTCATTGGCCCGAGAATCGCTCCTGTTTTAGCCACCTTATGCCAACTCATGGGAGTCGGGTCCACGTTCATACCTCAATAGGATCGTCGCCACCATCCTACTTCATTCTGGAATCTCCACCTGTACACGGTTGTTAAAGTGGTTTTCGGTATTGACAGAGAGTATGCCCATATCCGATCCCGGTCTCTTTGCCAACCAATCGTTATTATAACCAATGGATATTTATTTCAAAAAAAATTATACCTCAAAACAAAATATCATATCCATTTCAAAACTAGTTTATACTTCAAAACCAAAATATCATATTCAAAACTAGTTTATACTCCAAAACCAAAATATCATTTGAATAAACCCAAATTTTCAATCACTAAATATTTCATTCAATTTATTTAAATTTAAAATATTCCTTTTTAAATCATCTTAAACCAAAACCACTTTATAAAGTCATATTCTTAAATCTTCAATTGCAAATCAATATATTCAAAGAAAATTCTTAATTAAATACTATTTCAAATAAATTCATTTCCAAAATCATAGTACTTTCAAAGTTATAACACCTTTGAAACCAAACACTTTGAAACCATATCAATTTAAAATGTTATCATTTGGAAATCATAATATTTAGAAAAATCATAACACCCTTAAAAATAATATTCATTACCAAAGTTATAACATTATTAAGTTCATTCGTTCAATTATACCAATTTCGAAAACATTGTATTAACTTATAAATTTCAAAAATGGTTTATATTTCACCTCAAAACATATTCATTTAAACTATTTAAATTCAATGTCAAAATCTTCCAAAATAATATTCATTTCCAAAGTTCATTGAAATTTCAGCCACAACAGCACTTATAAAGTGTTACGGTAAATATATTAACATTTCAAAACATTGTCAAATTCAAAACAGCAGCACTTATAAAGTGTTGTAATATATATTTAGTTATTTTCAAACAGCTTAGTTTCAGAAACATCAGCACTTATAAAGTGTTGTAATAGATATTTAGTTGTTTCAAAACATGGTAAAATTTCAGAACAGTAGCACTTATAAAATGCTGTAATAGTATTTGGTTATTTCAGAACTTAGTTAAATTTCAGAAATGATAGCATTTAACAAATGCCATCTTAAACCACAACATTTTATAAATGCTACCAATAAAATTCCAAATTTTATTATAACTTTTCAGAACATTAAGACTTCAATTTTAGCTATTTTTGACTTATAAAAATCATATTTCATGCTTCAAAAAACATTCATTTGGATATCATTTAACTTATGATTTAATAAAATAATTTTTTATAAATAAATATCCAATTTAAACCATAATTCATTTATTAAGTCAAAATACACTATTTTACTTAACTTTTATTTTTAACCACTAACCTAACACTTTATTTTAAAATACTCATTTCATAAATAAAACTAAATTTCTATTTATTTACTTAACTTAAAATTTACATTTGAAAAACCAAATTTCTAATTATCAAGTTTGGTCATAGTTAAAGTTACATTTTTTTTCCCAATTAAAAATCATAACTATTTATTTTACAAAACATGACATTTCACAAAAGAATATTTTATCATAGTTAATATAACAATCAATTTTTTTTTCTTTTAGATCTATTCATTTAGACATCAATTAACTATGATTTTTTAGTTAACTAAATTTTATTACACAAAACATGTCCGTTCCATAAAGTAAAATTCATAACAATTACTAGGTTAGATTTAAAACTTCCATATTTAGTCAAATTCAATTATTAAGTTATTTATCATCAATAAATGTCTTTAAATTCTTTTTAAAACCAACACATCTTTAAAATTTCAATTAAATCCACTTATAGACTTATAAAATCTTAACTTATAGAAAACGAACATCTTCTTATATTTAAATCATTAAATCAAATCTTTTAGCTCAAATTTCATATATTTAAAAATTCAAAATACTTAATAATTTTTAGGAAAATATTATTTATAAATACTTAATAAATTTTAGGAAAATATTATTTAAAATATGACCATGGGCCTGTATAATATTTTCTAACCTAGGTCATGTGATACAGATATGTATCATTTCAATCCGAAATTTAAAAAGAAAAATCCGGGTTCTATCATTTCAAACCCACAATCCCAAATCAAATAAAATATAATAAAATACAATAAAAATCACTCGAGCCTATCATTTCAGCTCATAATGATTTTTCCTTATTCTAATGTCCGTTCGGGTATGTATCATTTCAACCCATAGTGAAAGGAAACTTGCAGTGTGAGATACAGATAATAAAATAAACAGTATAGCACATAATATCAGATCAGGTGATGTAACAAATATATATACATAATTTAACATCATAAAATCATATCACATGCATGTATGAATAACATATCAATTTATACAGATTCACTTGTCATCATTTCACAATAATATAATTACATATGTCTAGAGTGATAAAACTCACCTTTTAAAAGCTAGAAATCAAATTCAAAACCCAGATCCAAACTCCGCAAAGCACGAAAAGGCACGACTAGATTTTTTTGAGTAGATGGATAGTCAGATCCAATCTTGTATGCAAACAAATATCACAAACATAAGTGTATGATTCAATACAAAGAAAAGATGGATTGCATAATGAAAATATATGAAATAAAAATGACATAACCTTGTTTTAAATCAACAAGGGGCTCGACCATGGTTCAGATCTGAGGTAAATGGTTCGACCTAGGTTGTTTCAAGGAGATATGGTGATGTTGCTTGGGTTTAGGGACACGGCTAGGCATGGGATGGTGGTGATGGTTGGTGGAGGTGATCATGGTGGTGGTGTGATGGTCGGCAAGGCATGGACAAGGTGGAGCCGAGCATATGCATGAAGAAAGAAGACAAAAGAAAAATAAAAAAAAGGAAAAGGGAAGAAGAGAAGGAAGCCATGGAAATAGATCTTGAGAAATGAAAAGAGAAGAGATGGAATGATTTTTTGTACGTGAATTGCAAGTAAAAGGCACGGCTAAAGGAAAGAAATAAAGAGGCTAGGCAATTAAAGCAAGTGTTTGAATGGTTTGGAAAATAAAAAGGCAACAAATAACTTGATGTATTTATTCTTTTTTATTTGTTAGGAAATGAGAACTGTTTGCATGGCTAATAGATGGTTTGGACAGCAAGAAAGAAAAAGTTAATGGTAAGAAAAGGAAAAGTCACATTATATAATAAAGGAAAAGAATCTTGTATATATTTCATTCTTAAATGCAAATGAAAATGAGAAGTGGGTAATAAATCTTTGTACGTGTAAACAAGTAAGAATGCACGGCTAAAGAAGTTTTGGATGGCAAGCAAAGGAGTGAATGCTCGGGTAAGTAATAAAGAGGGTAGATAAATAAAAGCAAGAAATCAAAACAATGAACGTATATCTCTTTGATTCTTTCAAGCCATAAATAAAAGATGTAAACAAGTAACAATTCAATAAATAAAATGAATGTCTAGGCAAAATAAAAATAGAAATAAACAGAGATGATAAAGGAAAAATATATAAGATAAAAATACAGAAATTTATTGTGTGTAAAATGTTGTAATTTATCCAATTTTAAAGGTATAAATCAGAATTTAACGAAACAAAAAGCAGAAAGGATATCAGAATTATATTCTGCTTCAAAGAAAAAGATTAAAATTTAAAAATTCAAATTTAAAAATTTAAACTTAAATCCAAAATTTGACCAATTTGACCAAAATATAAATTTTCAGAAAATGTTTATTTTATTGTATTTGGAAAATAAATTAGAAACAAAATCCAAATTTACATTTATTATAATTAAAGCCTTAATCAATTTATTCAACTTGGTTTCATTCTTTTATTTTTATCTATGAATAAAATATACATTTCCATTTATTTCATTACATTCACACTTTACAATTACTATCCTATCTCATATTAATGAACATTTACTTACATTTAAATGTAATTGATTTTCTACTTTAAATTTAGCAGCCTAAATAAAATGTAACTTGCAATAAATGTTATCATTATCTTTATATTACACTCAAGTTTATTATGTCCACTAATTATCATAATTGCTTACATAATGTTTAATTCATTCAATTACCATAAATTATATACTAATTCATTTATCCATACAACACTTACATTTATTTACTTATATTCAGTTTTATACCCAAATGTAACATTTACAACTAGATTAATAGACCAATTAAATAGTAACTTACAACCGTTACTATAACTTTTAATCATACTTTTGAATTCATTGTTCACAAACATATGTTACCATTCTTATATACCTAATCTTTATTCAGTGGTCATTTATTTCATACTAAATCATTTATAAATTTTAATGTTTGCATTTGTTTTCTTACATAAATTTATAGCCAAGTATAACAATTTACATTACTTCAATAAATTGTAATTTCATTTCAATTGTTAATAATTGGTTTTTAAATACATTATTACATTTCATTTTGGCATTCATTTCATTATTAAATTACAAGGTTTTTATTTCTCCCAAATTTATTTACCAAAATCTAATTAAATTGACAACTTTAATTATTGAAAATGTACGGGTCGTTACACACTACTAGAAAACACTGCAGTTTCCTACACAAAATTTTCGACGTCTTTCCTACGCCAAAAGGCAGGGCATAGGGTAGGCGTAGGGAAGACGTAAGGAAATTTTCTACGCTTCTCCTACGCAAAATTCAACACGTAGAAAAAAAATCAAGGCGTAAGTAAGGTGTAGGAAATCGTCTACACTAAAATGATACTGTAGAAAAGGCGTAGATAATCTCCTACGCCATTTCCATGCCTCTGTTAATTTTATACAATTCCACATTGACGTAGGAAAGACGTAGGAAATTTCCCACGCCGTTCCTACACATGCAAAAAAAAGTTTTTTATTTTTATGTTAATCACCGTATACTTCCCTTCTTCTAACCTCAGTTTTTACCGAACAAAAAAACCTAATTCTACAAAAATTATCTTCTCCTCCTTTTATATTTGTTTTGATTGAATTTCGATTCAGGTGCTTGTTTTGGGTTTTCGATTCAGGTGCAATCTCCATGTTGGCGATGCTTGAACCCAAAAAAACTAGGGTTTCAAAAATCAACGCCTTCTAAATAATCATCGCTGCATACTCGGCTATTCCATCAGCCATCGTCGGCTCATCCTTGCCTCCTACGCGATTCTACTGCTGAGTTGAAGTCCGCTACAGTTCCTTGCCTCCTACGCAATTCTACTGCTAATTTGAAGTCCGCTAGTCTCTTTATACTGCCACTGCTAATTAAGTATGCGAATTTCTTGTTTTGAGTTGTCTAATTTTCTAAAATTGAGTCGCCCTTTTACCGCTTTAGATTTCATTAACCTTGAAAACGCCTGAAGCTAATAACTTATTAGTATTTAGTTATAAACAACTAGTTTTCTGTAAATAATCATTTAGGAATTGAAATTTGAAAGCCGAAGCTAAAAAACTAATAATTATTTAGGAACTGATACTTACATTTCAGTTGGTCTGTTGTTTTCATTTGCTTTTTTTGTGATCTTGTGGTGGTTCGTAAGTGTGTTTGTGGTCACTACGTGGCATATTATACCATGGAATTTTCCAAGTACTATGTTCGTTACTAAAGTATCTCCAGCATTGGCAGCTGGATGTACTATGATTGTTAAGCTTGCCGAACAGACTCCTCTCTCTGCTCTGTACTATGCACATTTAGCTAAAATGGTGCGCCCTAATTTTCATAGTTTGTTTTGTTATCCTATTTTTTTTAGTAATTGAATTATACACTGATGGCAGGCGGGTATTCCTGATGGAGTTCTTAATGTTGTAACTGGGTTTGGTTCGGAAGCTGGTGCTGCCATTTGTTCCCACATGGATATCGACAAGGTAATCAACTACTTATTTTGTAAATGCAATTTAATTGTCTAGTTTTACAAAGAAACATAAAACTGTTAAATGTTAGGTGAGTTTTACTGGGTCTGCAGAGATTGGTCGCCTTGTGATGGAGGCAGCAGCTAAAAGCAATTTAAAGCAAGTGTCTTTGGAACTTGGAGGAAAGTCGCCTTTGATCATATTTGATGATGCTGATATGGATCTTGCAGTATCTATTGCTTGCAAAGCCGTATTCTACAACAAGGTACATAAATTTTGATTTGTGTGTGGGAAAACCATCTCATCCTATAAATTTTGTTGTCTGACCCAGCATGAGCAAAAACGTGTTTTCGGTCTAGGACTGACCATTACCCAGCATGAGAAAAAACAATTTCTATTATTCTTATTGCTAGCCTTGTTGCAATTGCTGATCATCTATTTATATTATGTGTTATGCCAACAAGCTGAATCAATAATAATTTACTTGATTAACTGGAAAGGCAGAGACATTACTGTTTGGACTAAAGTATGTGCTCTATGGTTGATTAGTATTCAGAATAAATGTTGTAAGCATGTTTGGCAGAGAGCTCGATCTGCAGTTGACTTTTAAATATACTATGTAGATACAAGTATATTTCACAACTGCCCTCTGTGAGGCTACCTTCATTACTCGATCCATAGTGAAAAGGTATATTTCAGTTTATACGATGTAGATATAAGTGGGTCAGAGACTGCAAGGTTACAACTGAGGAAGATAGTTGGATGTAGAAACTTGAACTCTGGCAAAGGTATCATATAGAAGTAGAAAATTGGTATCATTTATAAAGTAAAAAATATATATAAAAATGTATAAATAAAATAATGTTTTTAAATTTATTTTTGATTTATGCATACAATACCTGTTTAGCAGAGATTGTTTCTTTAACTAACTGTAGAGAGTAGATGTTCTTTATATATTTTCTTTGCTCTGTTCATTGTTGTAGTGTGCCTTGTGCTTCTTAGTGGTATTCATGTATGCACCTATGTATTTGATTCTTAGTGGTATTCATGTATGCACCTGTGCAGTTTGTCTTTTACAAGGTCCATGCTTAGAGACCATTTCTTTGTAATAATGTATCTAGATTCATATGTGTATGTTTCATTATTAGTGATATTTATAACTGCAGCAGATGTAGGTATATGTAACAAGAACAAACCCCGAACTATGAATTTCTAGTTTGAAGTTTTTTCGATTCTCCATGATTTTTCAACATAATTCCTGAACTGATAGTAAATAGGTCTTGTTTCGTAGACATAACAAATCAGCGTATTTTCCATTTTATTACTAGATCAAAATACTATTTCATTAGGAAAATAAGCATATACTGATTATTGTCTTTGATATTTTGGTTCTATATACTTCAAATTCATAACAGTAGTGTTTGAATTTCTTACTGCATCATAGTAGCTACTTGGTGATGAAGTAGTAGTTCTAGCAGTTGATCCAGTGCTTGTTTTGTTAAGTTTGTCTTCATTTCCATCTAGATATATTTGGTATTGCCATAATAGTGCACTATTTGCTGTATCATTACAGTTATTCTTCTCATCATTTCTAAAATGAATATCATATATGTGCCATACTTAAATTTGATACATCGTTAAAGTTATTCTTCTCATGATTTCTGAAACTGCACAGTGTGAGCATGTATTTATGTTTTTGTTCTTGTATTTGGAAAATCACAAATACAGGCACAATATCAAGCTAGAATTGAAGAATTGAAAAGTCAAGGCACGGTAATTTCATATGATGTCGAGGAAGAAGTATTCGACAAGCTAACCGGTGCTATAGCTAAAAGAAAGGACCGTAGGCCATATTATGGCAATATCCCTGGAGTAAGTATTTAAACTTTCAACAAAACATTATTTTAATTAGTTTAAAATGCAGAAATTGATGCAATATTTGATAAAATGCAGAAATACATAGACGCTACTTATAGCATCAATAAGGGAGAAGCACAGACTAGAGCCAAACTAGAGGAAAAGGTGGAGCGTCAAGAAGGGGAGATTCAAATGCTGAAGATGCAGTATGAACAACTCACCGAGATGCTTCGACAGCGATTTGATGAAGAGCCGAACGATTGTCATGAGGAATGAGGGTATTGAAAACTTTTTAATGGTATCTGTATGATGTCATGTATCATGAACATATTATCATATTATTTTAACATATAGGAACTTGATTAATATTGTTTGACTTTGTAATATGAATGAGATATTTGTTTTTTGAATTAAAGATGAATGGTTTGACGTTAATCTTTTTGTTGGAATGTGTATATATATAAAATAAGTTGATTTTAGTTTCTATTTAATGTGGTGAAATGAAATAGAATAGTAATTTATCAAAATTGCTTCAGAAAAGACGTAGGGAAGGTGTAGGGAAGGCGTAGGTAAATGAAAGACGTGAGCACTTAAACTGGGCGTAGGGAAACCGTAGGTAAACAAATGACGTAGGAAAGACGTGAGCACTTAAAAAAGTAAAAATGTCGTAATAAAACCGTAGGTACAACATGGCGTGAGGAAGGCGTAAGAAAATTATGGCGTAGGAAAGGCGTAGGAAACAACCCAACGGATGGCGTAGGTAAAGCGTAGGTATTTTATTAGCTACGCAAGTTTTACCCATGCCAAAATTGGCGTAGGTGTTACGTAGTTAATGCATTTACCTACGCCCCACCTATGCCAATTTGGCGTAGGTAAACCGCAGTTTTCTTGTAGTGATAGTAGAACACTTACCGATTTTGGACTCTTTAAAACCAGTTTATGAATTTACAGTAAACTCAATTCCAGTTCTTTCAAAAGTAAGTGAAAGCTAGAGACGTTTCGTACCAATACTCCTCCCTGGGGGTTCTTACAGGTATGAAATCGTGAAGCCATTCGATTACTTCCTAAGTTAATATTAGATCAAGTTCAATAGTCGATTGATCGACTATCCAGTCAAAAACACTTATTTATACAAACTAATATTTGTACGCCTAACTCGTTTCTGATATTCCAATTTAACTATTCCTCGCCTAAGAGTGAAGCTAGGTAAGTTTGGGCACTGGTTGCTCCAAGCCTTGCCTAGAAACTTCATTCTTGAATCTCAGAAATAGATAAGTTTATCTCGTCGGCTTTTAGTGTTAAGTATAGTGTTAATGATTTCCATAAACAAGTAAGTAATCAACACGATTAAAACGTTTCCAATATTTTCCACTTATTTGTTTCTAGGTTAAGAGGAAAACCCAGTAGGTTAGAGCTCTATTGCTCCGCCCTTACTCGAAATCAATCTTAACTCTCACAAATAGATAAGCTTACTTTTTCAGCTTATTAGTGTTAAGCATAGTTAATTACTTTTCAAGCAAGTAATTAAACAATTATCTGTTTAGCCATTAAGCATTACTAACCCCGTTGTAACCTTTTGTTTATAATCTAAAACAAGATATTTATATAAGATAATTATACTTCATAATACTTATAATACATTTTAAAACACACCTTTAAAATATCACTTGAAAATAACAAGTTTGAAAAATCATTAGAAACTTGAAAACGACATGTTTTAACAAAATATCTCTTCTTTGAAAATTCATAACTAATTCTTAAAAATTCATATAAAACTCAAACTACTTTTAAAATACTCTAATATGAGTTAGGCAATTCTTTTAAAAAGAATGAAACAAATCGCTCAAAGTTAAAGTTCTTTTTGAAACATTTGAAGTCCAAAAATCAATGTTAAATGGGGCAGTTTTGCACTAGTGATGTTTTGGCCATTTTCGAGATGTTACTTAACTTTTGTAGTATTCAAGATTTTAATAGCAACAAATGTACATAAAAATATTCTCAAATCGGTAAGAGCTCTATTGCTCCACCATTACCCGATATCAATATTAACTCTCACAAATGGATAAGCTTACTTCGTCAACTTATTAGTGTTAAGCATAGTCAATTACTTTTGAAACAAGTAATTAAACAATTATCTGTTTTTCCATTAAGCAATTACTAACCCATTTCTAACCTTTTGTATATAATCTAAAACAAGATACCTACATAAGATATTTTCCAAGATATTAAATAATTATACTTCATAATGCTTAAAATACATTTTAAAGCACTCTTTTAAAATATCACTTGAAAATAACAACTTTGAAAATTTATTAGAAACTTGAAAACGATATGCTTTAAAAAAATATTCCTTCTTTGAAAATTCACAACTAATTCTTAAAAATTCATATAAATTTCAAACTACTTTTAAAATACTCTAGTATGAGTTAGGCAATACTCTTAAAAAGAATGAAATAAATCGCTCAAACTTAAAGTCCTTTTTGAAACATTTGAAGTCCAAAAATCAAGGTTAAATGGGGCAGTTTTGCACTAGTGATGTTTTGGCCATTTTCGAGATGTTACTTAACTTTTTTACTATTCAAGAATTTCATAGCAATAAACGTACATATAAACATTTTAAATATGGCGAGAAACCCCCAAAGATCTCTCTACAACGTTCTCTAACAATTGCTAAAAACAAGGAAATTCCAAACTGCATTATAGGACTATCGCTATAAGTGCACTTCTAAATCCGAGTTATATTCCAACCTATGTTCAACTACAACTTATGTGCTTCATTCCAAGATCTATTCACATGTCATATAAGTCCATTCAAGTCCATTCCAAGTTTTTTCAAGTCCATGTATATAGATCACATATGTGACTTACTTTAAAGTAAGAATTTTAAACTAATGTTTTAACACAAGTTAACAACAATTCAAACAACTTTAACACAATCAAATACGACATATATGTGTTATATTTTTCATTCAAAGTGAGGTGTTAACTCATATTTAACCTCACTAACAACCAAGATCCAAGAACCAAGGTCCAAACCCAAGCTAGCACCATCATTTTCTTTCTGCCTTTCTTCCTCTTTTGCCTTGCCTTAGCTCCAACACACCTAAGGTGCTCATGGCCTATGCTTGCAAGGGGAGAATGGCTTTGCTTCTTCAACTTTTGGCTAGGTGGAAAGGTTTCTAATATTGTACTAAGCCTTGTGGCAAGGTTTTAAGTGATTTGAAGATGGTTTGTAAATTATTTGATTTAGGAATTTAAGAAGAAGAAGGAGATTAAGCCATGGATATTTTAACTCAAAGCTTAGGAATATTTGTGATATATTCACTAAGGGTGTACCCCTCCTTATATAGGCTTAGGAATGATGATGGAAAAATACCAAAAACCCCTCAAAGTCCTAATGACACTAATTGCTTCTTATCATGACAACTTTTTGTCACTTTTCCTTTATTCATTTTACCATTTTACCCTTACCATGTTAATATCTCTTATCCTATTAGAACTTTCTAGAACATTCCATGCTTTATGAGAGAAGAGTGTGTTATTTAGTTGCTAATGTGTTCATTTGATCATTGGTTAAGTGCACGATAGTTCGAACAACTTATAAATGATCAAAAACTATTTATCGATAAACTGATTTCCTATCGGATTATTGATTTTTCTTCGAAGAATATATTTTTGTAAACATTTTTCAAAAACAAGTTTTTTATCATCATTTACTAATTAAATTATGTTAAACAAGGTTATAAAATCATATTTATAGCACTTGGACATATCTCAAAACATATTGATATTTGAAGCCGAAGTGTTCGAACTTTTAGGTCGCTACATTCTCCCTCACTTAGAACATTTCGTCCTTGAAATTCAAACAAGAATGAAAACTAAAGAAGATAGAAGAACAAGATATATATATAGAGAGAGTTTTGGTGAAACTATATACAAGCTAAACTGCAAACCAAAATGCATACTAAGTGACTCCACATCAAGCAATGAGTACACTACAAAAGATATACGATCTAAGATAAGAAGGAAATCCTAGCCTATAAGCAACACTGGATGGATCTCCTTCAAACTGCCTTCCTTCTTTCTTGTACCACCCCCAGCATCCTTGCTCCACTGCACTTCTAACCTTAACAAAAGAGCAAGCATACAAACATTCAAATAGCATTCGCAATTACTAGCAACCAATTCCCATGGTTTGCTCAAGTTCAAAATTCTCCCATCGCCCAAGGATGATAAATAACCTACTAAGTATACCTTATGCTCAACAGGCTTAGGTTCTTGCTTAGATGATTATTCATGCTACCTCATAGCAGACTAAAGATTCATTCCCCAAACTCTTCATAAGCTAACATAACATATCATACAAATGTACTAAGCCCATACGATGCACATGTACCATCCGTATGCAATATATGATCTTATCACTTGCTTGATCACATAGATTTCTCTTCCCAACTAGTATAGATCACTTGATATAACGACTCGTATTTTTAATCAGTTATAAATATTAAATTTAACATAATTATTGAATAAAAATGGTTACAAATAAAGATTTTACGATTGATTAATGTTAATGTTATAAAGAATGAAATGATTGTTTATTTATAATTGGAATATAAATGTAAAATTTAATATGAAAATAAATGTGGAGTTTAATAAGGAATAAAATATATGATGTATTAAGGAGAACCATATGTTATCAATTGAAGTCAGTTTTAACATTGAATAAGAAATCAAGTATTTGATAACTAGATTTATACTCCTTGTTTGTAAACAATAAATTAATAGATTTGAATTACTAAATTATAACAATTAATTTATTTCTCATCCCATTAATTAATCCAGTTTGAATATTAAATTTTATAATTAATGAAATTTAATGTAATAGAAATATTGCAGTTAATATGAGAAAAGACATTAATTGTAGAATATGAGTGTATTAAAATGGAAACTTATGTTTAATAAATTCATAAGGTATTTGTTGATTTAATAATAAGAATTTAAATCAAAATAAAAGAATTTGTTTGAAATATGAATTATAATGAGTGGATTTTATTACTGCTGAGCTTAAATGTTAAAAATAATTTAATATTTAAATCTAGGATTTAACATGGAAAAATTAATTTTGAAAGATTATTAAAATCCTATTTAATCAAGAATGATGGTAGAAAATTTTAATTTAGAATTTAAAGGTGATTAAATCAGTTAATAATAATTCGTTTTAATTAACGTGTAAAAATGAATATAATTCAATTTTAAAAGCTAACTTCTATATACAATAGAATTAGGGTTCGGAATTAGTTTCATTAGGTTTAAAAATATTGAAAATCTATATTTTGATATATAGGATGACCTATTTTCGTTTCGGGAACGAAACGGACTTTTCGGACCATGGATATCGCTTTGGCCCAATCGATCCGTTCCATCCATTCTGGTCCATCTTTGTCTATATATAGATTGTTCTGAAACCCTAGTAGCCTTCTATTCTATTTTCTATACGTATAATTTAGTTCTAATCTATTCCTTCTCAATGGAGATTAGCCAAAACCCTACTTACAATTGCAAATCAAACTCCAAAAACTCAAACTGCTTAAACCCTATCATATAATATATAATTGTGAAGCTCTCGACGAGAATCGGCGTCTATAATTTGTTTTTCGATTGGAGGTTCCGTTTTTTCATAAATTGGTGATTTATTCTCGGTCGTTCATCGACTATGTTTGGTTTAAAGGTGGATTTGCAAGGATTCGACGATCGGCGAGCACTGGAGTGTAGAGGGCGATGAGGCGAGTTCATCTGGCGATTTGAATCATCACCTCTGTGCTCGAATTCGCCAGATCTGGCGAACATAGGCGAATGGCGGTGGAGCATTTCTGGCGATGTGGAGGGGTCGCGCGACCATAGGGAGGTGCACTTGGGCTTGCGCAGAGGCGTGATGGTTTCGGATCTGGGTGTAAGCGCACGTAGGCGGTGGTGCCAGCGAGTTTTGGTGGCGGCTGTAGCTCGTTGATGATTTCAGGTTCGTGAATGATAGGGCTTGAGACGGTTTAGCCTTTTACAATTTTGCCAATGTGTTGTTTTTATTTAATTTTAAAATTTCAATGCTCTAACTTGCATAACATTTACATACGAACTCTGATTAGCATGCAGTTTCTTCCGTTGTATTCATATCGAAATTCCGGACAACAAGAAACTAGTTTGGTTGAATTTGGAGACTGTTGGAATTTTGATCTTTTATTGGATTTTAAATGGCTTTAAATCAAAGGTGAGTGATTTAACCCACTCGCGCAATACCAACTCTCCTTATGTTAGTTGAATTAAATTTATGAAGTGATAAGAATTTTATTGGTTGTTGTTTGGTAGTTTAAATTGACATTTATGTTAATTTGAATTTATATTGAATTAAATTAATATTTAAATTAATATTGAATTTAATTCCTAGTTAAATACTGAAAATTGACAAGTAGCAACTGTTATGTTATATTGGTTGATTTAGATATTGATTGCAATTAGATGTATATTGATTGATATGTTGGATATATGGTTGTTATTTATTTTGATATATCCCTATTATTATCCCATTACTTATTTGACATCCTACAAATTATCAGTTGAATTATTTTGAATAAACTAAGAAGTAGGTTGAAATGATATATACCTATGTCATTTAATTTTTGGTTAAAATTATATATATCCATCCATGTAATTAAAATTGAAATAACAGATCACTTGGCCATAGGGTAGAAAATTATATACGGACACCGGATTTGGTTAAATTAAATGGTTTTAAAATCTAGAATTTAGATTTGTTTAAATGATATTGTTTTAAAGAAAAAAAAATTTGATTTATATGAATTGAATTATTTTCTAAATTGAGTTTTGAAATGTTGGGATTGTAATTGTTTAAATGAATTTGTTTAAGGATTTAAATTGAAATCTTAAAGGTGAAATTAAGATATGATTTGAATTTTTTTGGAATTGAATTATTTTAAAGGTTTAAAATTTAATTTAAGCTTTGAACTTACTCTAATTAAAATGGTTTAAATTGGTATTTCCAAGTTTTGACGTGAAATGGACATAAACTTAATTGTTTAAAAATGAGAATTTGAATTGAAACTTTCAGCCATTTGAATAGAGCTGTTTAAATTGAATTTGAAGTAAAATTGAAATTGTTTTGAATTGAGGCTAATTTAAATTGAAATTTGAATATGTGTTTGACATGAATTACAAGTCAGAAAATTGATTTCGTTGGAATTGGAACATGAGTTGAAATTGTTGTGAAAAAAAGAAACAGTTTTAATATAAACCATTTTAATATAAAAACTATTTTGATAATCAAATTATTTTAATATATAAACTATTTACAATATTAAAATCTATTTTATATTCAAAACTATTTCGAATCTTTAAACTATTTATTATTCCGAACTATTTTTTAATAATTCAAACTATTTTTAATTATCCAAACTATTTTTAATATTCAAACTATTTTAATTATTCAAACCATTTTCAATATTCAAACTGTTTAAGTATGGGAATTATTTATATTTAAATCATTGATTTAAATGCACATGTTTTGAAGGTATGACCTATTTTGAATTCAAAATGATTTTGAAGCAAATTTGATATTTTGATGTGGAATATGACTTGTTCATGAAATTTAAAAGAACCAACCGGTGTGAAAAATGACGTTTGGTTGTTAAAGAGACCGGGACTTCTTATTGGCATACTCTATGTCAATATTGAAACCACTTTAACAACTGTGCACGTGGTGGATGATCCAGAATGAAGTGGTTGGATTTGGTGAACGTTTGCTGGATTTAAAGAAAGAGAACGGTGATGGATGACCCCAGCACTTGTGTCAATTTGAAATGACTAAAACAGGACGGCTTGTCAGGGCCAAGTGGGCTAGCTACCCCTAGCGGATACACTTCTTTGTATTATCATATTGATTTTTGACTTGATTGGTGCACCTTGATTTGATTTTGGGAGTGTTGGACGTGGTGGGCGATCATGGCTACGATGCATTACCACCAGCCCTGCGATCAGAACTGGTAGTATCTTACCTTGGGCATTGCCTTGCATGCCTTGTCATACTTTTATCCTTATATGCGACCAATACGATTTTGTTTTAGTATGGTACCTATAGGGGACTCACTGGCTACCAACAATACTGGTTGTGTTACAGGACATGCGTAGACTACCTGCTTAAAAATATGTTAAGGGGGATTAATGTAAAGCCTTAATGCTAAAAAAAATATTTATTTTATTGATAGACACTACATATATAGTGTATCTTACTACATATAGATAGTTTAACAGATCCTTAGGAGATGGAAAATTCCGTAACATCTCTTAAGTTATTGCACTCATGTTGTACACTTGATAGAAGATGGAAAATCCCATAAACTTCTCCGAAGCTATTAAACTCATATTTACTTGTTGTTGATTTAACTTACATTAGAACTTTTAGTGCTGACTCGAGTGTTTTGTTTTTTCATTACGCTCGGGTCAGCCTGAGTATTTTAGTGTTTGAAGACACTATTCCTTGAAAATGAAGATAGAGTTTGCTAGACCGTATTTACTATTATTATTCCGCTTCATTATTTTGGTATATTTGTTGATTGTACTCTGATTATTTTGTAAAAATTGTGTAATCAAATGTATATTGTTAAACAGCTTCATGAACTGTTTATTTGATTATTATATTTTGCCATTCCGCTGCGAGATTCTATTTTTTGTTTTCCTTCTTTTCTCTTATTTTCTTATAAAACCCATTGAAAATCCTCCCTTTTGAATGGTTTGAGTTAGACATGTGTGGTTTATTGTTGACTATAATCATCCAAAAAGGTGGGTCGTCATAGTTGGTATCGAGCTTAGGTTCAGAGATACCTTAGCCTGTTGGGGTTAACTCATCAGAGATAGAGTTATTAATACCCTAGAATGAGTTTGAGTGTATATATCTATGAGTGAGCGTATTTGTTTGTGTTATAAAATTGTTTTTGTATTGTGTTAATTTGTTATGTTGAGTATTTATGGATTCTGGTCGGTACATAGGACGCTATGGCATCGATAGGGATTTCTAAACACTGAATAGGGTAAACCGACGTAATATTGTTTTAAAAATAGGTAAATGAAATAAATTTACCTAGTATTATATTTTGTATTTAAAAGAATAATTTTTCATAAATTGATTTTTGGTTATTTTTGGTGTGTTATATGTTAGGAAATGATAATATTTGATTATTGTCATTTATTGTTGGTTAATCAAGCTCTTAAACCCATTAACTATTGTATGTTATAAGGAAATGTAACTTATAAATATGGTTTATAAAAAATGATTTACAAATAAAATGAATTTAAATTGAAAATTTTAGAACTTAGATTCCAGTGTTTTGAAATTGGTTTTCAAAGATTTTGGAAAAATAATAGTAGTATTATTTGGAAGTATTTTTAGATAGAAATATTTTCAATAAGATTAAAAAGAAATGTTTAAAAGAACTTTAAAGAAAATAAGCTCTGTACTCCCCTCTTCTGTCACTGGAAAATAATTTCGATGATGATCGTGACATCATCGACATTCATTTTCGAGTTTCAAAGTGGGAAAACCACTATAGTAACTTTGCTACACATTTTTTTTGATAGACAAATTTTGATTTTTATTTCCTAAGTATGATTTGATATAAAAAAAATATGAGTATATATTGTTTCAATATGATTTGAAATAAAACCCGGTATTTAGTGCTTAAGTTTTCTGTTAATTAGTGAGTTTCAATTATTGTAATAAAATGGAACTTTCAATGATTTTAAATGGTCGGAAACTTCCAAATTGAAATATGACATTTAAGCTAAGTGTTTAATGAAACTATAAAGAAATTGAAGTTTTGTATAACATGTAAATTAAAAGATAATGGAATATCAAACAAGTAAAAACTTGAGTAATAATAATGTTTCAAAAATGAAATTATGTTTAAAGAAACATTTATAAATAAAGAATTAAGATGTACAAGAAATGTTATATACTTAAGTTAATGCTTTAAAATGCTTAATAATGAAATTGAATAGTATAAAGTGAATATTATTTAAGGAAATGAATGGGAACTTAAGAAAGTAAACAAATTTAAAAGTCATGTCTTGTAAATTGGTTGTAAAATAAAAAGTAAGTTGCGAAGAAGGTTTATAACTTAAGTTATAGCTTTCTGAGATAATTATAAACTTGAATAATGTTTTGTGAAAGAAGAAATACTATTGTGGAAATAAATATGAAATAAAAGGTAGAGAAACAAAAGTATGAAATGATTCATTCATGAATATTAATATTTAATGGAAGTCAAGTTATATAAGTAAATAAACATGAATTAAAATGCAAGAAACTTATGTCATACTTTAAGTATTTATTCATTGATGATTTTAAATATTGAAGGGTAAATAATCTATGTAAGTAAACAAATAAATTAAAAAAAGATGATCTTGTATGAATGGATGAAATTTTAAATAAAATGAAAAGTAAATGATGTGAAAAGAAACCAATAGAATAAAAGATGTAAGTTGTGTGTAGATCATTTTATTCGCATAACAGTATTGATCCAGATTCGAATATATGATTTGCAGTAATTCACACCAGTCTGAATTAGGATTTTTCGCTCGATTCTCGACGGCGAATGCTTGATAAAAAATTTTGATATGAATTTGAAGTTTTATATCATAGTTTATAGCTATGCAAGGAAAACTGAGATTTCTAATCAAGAAATCGGATCAAAGTCCGCACTAGAGTAGTCGAGTTAACAATACTAGTTCGAAAGTGGAATGTGTTTATTCAAACAAACGATCAGAATTGATATTGTGTACGAATGATATATGTACATCGTACAAATTTAAATAATATTTAAAATTCTATGTTGTTGGCTTATAGAAAGTTTGGGAGAAGATACTTCAAATTCTTTAAGGTTGAATAAATAATCTATTAAGTAATTATCGAAGGCTGTTAAGCTTAAGGTACACTTGTTAGTTTACTTATCACCCTTGTACGATGAAAGGTTTCTGAACCTAGACAAAGCATTAGTTTTTGGTTGCTATAGATGTATGATTGATACTTTTATTTCATATAATTGTTGTACTGCTTTTGTTTGCATATGATTATTTTATATTGTGTGTTGCTTGTGTTATTAACTGAAACAACTAATATATTACTCTTCTATATAGTTTAACACTCTTTTGGATTATGTAAGTAAGATACAGTTTTATGGAAGCAATAGCTATTGCATTTGGTTTCATAAATAAAGTTTTGTTGCACGGCAAATAGGTACGTTTTCGGATTACGGTTTTTGTAGCGGTATTTCTATTTTTCCCATGGTTTAGAACGTTTTATAATTAAAATATGATATATATATACCATGCAATTATTGATATTGTTATTTTTTCGGACCTAACCGCCCAAAAGAGATGGTGCCGAAATTTTTCGTAAATTTTAGACTTAGAAATTTTTTTCGTAGAAGTTGAGTTATTTTCAAATTTTATTAAACTTAAGTATGTAAAATTTAATTGTTTATAAATTGACTATTTTAAATAAAATATACCAAACTTCTTGATTCTTTCTTGTTCCTTTTCGAGGACGAAAAGTTTTGAATGGAGGAGATTGTAACGACCCGTATTTTTAACCAGTTAGAAATATTAAATTTAACATAATTGTTGAATAAAAATGGTTACATATAAAGATTTTATGATTGATTAATGTTAATGTAATAAAGAGTGAAATGATTGTTTATTTCTAATTGGAATATAAATGTAAAGTTTAATGTGAATATAATTGTGGAGTTTATTAAGGAATAAAATAAATGATGTATTAAGGAGAACCATTTATTATTAATTGAAATTAGTTTTAGCATCGAATAAGAAATCAAGTATTTGATAACTAGATCTATACTCCTTATTCGTAAACAATAAATTAAAAGATTTGAATTACTAAATTGTAACAATTGATTTATTTCTCATCCCATTAATTAATCAGGTTTGAATATTAAATTTTGTAATTAATGGAATTTAATGTAATTGAAGTATTGCAGTTAATATGAGAAAGGCGTTAACTGTAGAATATGAGTGTATTAAAATGGAAACTTATGTTTAATAAATTCATAAGGTATTTGTTGATTTAATAATAAGAATTTAAATCAAAATAAAAGATTTTTTTTGAAATATGAATTATAATGAGTGAATTTTATTACTGCTGAGCTTAAATGTCAAAAATAATTTAATATTTAAATCTTGGATTTAACATGGAAAAATTAATTTTGAAAGATTATTAAAATCCTATTTAATCAAGAATGATGGTAGAAAACTTTTAATTTAGAATTTAAAGGTGATCAACTCAATTAATAATAATTCATTTTAATTAACGCGTAAAAATGAATATAATTCGATTTTAAAAGCTAACTTCTATATACAATAGAATTAGGGTTTGAAATTAGTTTCATTGAATTTAAAATTATTGAAAACCTATATTTCGATATATAGGAAGACCTATTTTCGTTTCGGAAATGAAACGGGCTTTTCGGGCCTTGCTTATTGCTTTGGCCCAATCGATCTGTTCCATCCATTCCGGTCCATCTTTGTCAATATATAGATTGTTCTAAAACCCTAGCAGCCGGCTATTCTATTTTCTGTACGAACAATTCAGTTCTATAATGTTCCTTCCCAATGGAGATTAGCCAAAACTCTAATTACAATTTCAAATCAAACTCCAAAAATTCAAACTGCTCAAACCCTATCATATAATATATCATCGTGAAGCTCTTGACGAATGGAATCAGCGTCTGCAATTTGTTTTTCGATTGGAGGTTCCATTTGTCCAAAAATTTGTGATTTATTCTCTGTCGTTCATCGACTATGTTAGGTTTAACGGTGGATTTGCAACGATTCGACGATCTGCGAGCACTGGAGTATGGAGGGCGATGAGGCAAGTTCATTTGGCGGTTTGGATCATTGCCTACGTGCTCAAATTTTCCAGATTTGGCAAACATAGGCGAATGGCGGCAGAGCATTTCTGGCGAGGAAGGGGGATGTCGCGCTACCATAGGGAGGTGCGCCTGGGCTTGCGCACGGGTGTGATGGCTTCGGATCTGGGTGTAAGCACATGTAGGCGGCAGTGGCAGCGAGTTTTGTTGGCGGCTGTAGCTCGTTGATGGGTTCGGGTTCGTGAATGATAAGGCTTGAGAAGGTTTAGCCTTTTATAATTTTGCCCATGTATTGTTTTTATTTAATTTTAAAATTTCAATATTCTAACTTGCATAACTTTTACATACGAACACTGATCGACGCGCGGTTTCTTCCCTTAAATTTGTATCGAAATTCTGGACAACATGAAACAAGTTTGGTTGAATTTGGAGACTATTGGAATTTTGGGCTTTTATTGGATTTTAAATTGGCTTTAAATCAAAGGTGAGTGATTTAACCCACTCATGCAATACTAACTCTTCTTATGTTAGTTTAAATTGACATTTATGTTAATTTGAATTTTATATTGAATTAAATTAACATTTAAATTAATATTTAATTTAATTGCTAGTTAAATACTGAAAATTGACAGGTAGCAACTGTTATGTTATATTGGGTTGATTTGAATGTTGATTGCAATTGGATGTCTATTAATTGATATGTTGGACATATGATTGTTATTTATTTTGATATATCCCTATATTATCCCATTATTTATTTGACATCCTATAAATTGTCAGTTGAATTATTTTGAATAAACTAAGAAGTAGGTTGAAATGATATATACCTATGTCATTTAATTTTGGATTGAAATGATATATATATATATATATATATATATATATATATCCTTCCATGTAATTAAAATTGAAATAACTGATCACTTGGCCATAGGATAGAAAATTATATACGGACACCGGATTTGGTTAGATTAAATGGTTTTAAAATCTAGAATTTAAATTTGTTTAAATGATATTGTTTTAAAGAAAACAAAATTTTGATTTATATAAATTGAATTATTTTCAAAATTGAGTTTTGAAATGTTGGAATTGTAACTGTTTAAATGAATTTGTTTAAGGATTTAAATTGAAATCTTAAAGTGAAATTAAGATATGATTTGAATTATTTTGGAAGTGAATTATTGTAAAGGTATAAACTTTAATTTAAACTTTGAACTTACTTTAATTAAAATGGTTTAAATTGGTATTTCCAAGTTTGGACGTGAAATGGATTTAAACTTAATTGTTTAAAAATGAGAATTTGAATTGAAACTTTCAGCCATTTGAATAGAACTGTTTAAATTGAATTTGAAGTAAAGTTGCAATTGTTTTGAATAGAGGCTGATTTAAATGGAAATTTGAACATGCGATTGACTTGAATTGGAAGTTGGAAATTTGATTTCGTTGGAATTGGAACATGAGTTTAAATTGTTGAGAAAGAAAGAAACAGTTTTAATATAAACTATTTTAATATAAAAACTATTTTGATAATCAAATTATTTTAATATATAAACTATTTTAATTATCTAAACTATTTTCAATATTAAAATCTATTTTATATTCAAAACTATTTCTAATCTTTAAACTATTTTAATTATTCCAAACTCTTTTTCAATATTTAAAACTATTTTTAATTATCCAAACTATTTTTAATATTCAAACCATTTTAATTATTCAAACCATTTTCAATATTCAAACTGTTTAAGAGTGCAAATTATTTAGATTTAAATCATTGATTTAAATACGAATGTTTTGAAGGTATGACCTATTTTGAATTCGAAATGATTTTGAAGCAAAAATGATATTTTGATATGGAATATGACTTGTTCTTGAAATTTAAAAAACCAACCGGTGTGAAAATTGACGTTTGGTTGTTAAAGAGACCGAGGCCTCTTATTGGCATACTCTCTGTCAATATTGGAACCACTTTAACAACTATGTACGCGGTGTATGATTTAGAATGAAGTGGTTGGATTTGGTGAACGTTTGCTAGATTTGAAGAAAGAGAACGATGATGGATGACCCCGGCACTTGTGCCAATTTGAAATGACTAAAACAGGCAGGTTTGTCAGGGCCAAATGGGCTAGCTACCCCTAGCGGACACACTTCTTCGTATTACCATATTGATTTTTGTCTTCATTGGTGCACCTTGATTTGATTTTGGGAGTGATGGACGTGGTGGGCAGTCGTGGCTACGATGCGTTACCACCAGCCCTGCGACCCGAACCGGTAGTATCCTACCTTGGGCATTGTCTCACGTGCCTTGTCATACTTTTATCCTTATATGTGACCAATACAGTTTTGTTTTAGTATGGTACCTATAAGGGACTCACAGGCTACCGATGTTACTAGTTGTGTTGCATATACTACCTGCTTAAAAATGTGTTAAAGGGGATTAATATAAAGCCTTAACGCTTAGAAAAATATTTATTTTATTGATATACACTACATATATAGTGTATTTTACTACATATAGATAGTTTAACGGATCCTTAGGAGAGGAAAATCTTATAACTTCTCTTAAGTTATTGCACTCACGTTGTACACTTGATAGGAGATGGAAAATCCCATAAACATCTCCGAACTTTTATAATCATATTTACTTGTTGTTGATTTAACTTACATTAGAACTTTTAGTTCTGACTCAGTATTTTGTCTTTTCATTACGCTCGGGTAAGCCCGAGTATTTCAGTGGTTGAAGACAGTATTCCTTGAAGATGAAAATGGAGTTTGCTAGACCGTATTTACTATTATTATTCCGTTGTATTATTTTGGTATGTTCGTTGATTGTACTCTGATTATGTTTTAAAAATTGTGTAATCAAATGTATATTGTAAAACAGCTTCATGAACTGTTTATTTGAGTATTATATTTTGTCATTCCGCTGTGATATTCTGTATTTTGTTTTCCTTCTTTTCTCATATTTTCTTATTAAAACCCATTGACAATCCCCCCTTTTGAATGGTTTGAGTTAGACATGTGTGGTTTATTGTCGACTTTAATCGTCTAAAAAGGTGGGTCGTCACACTTGACCTCTCTACTACAGACTCTGATCAGGTTCCTGATTAGAAACCTCCATTCTCCTTGCATAGCCATATAATATGATAGAAAACATTAGGATCGTGTCACGAATCTCTATCAAGTGTTTTCCGTCCAGAATCGAGTGAAAAATTATTGTTCAGACTAGTGTAAACCAGCTCGAAAACATGTACTCGAATATTAGTTCAAGGATAGTTATGCAAATAAAATGATCTACATACAACTTACGTATTTATCCTATTGGTTACTTAACTACACCAATTCCTTTTAATCACATTCATTTATACAAGTAGTAGGTTATTCAATAATAAAACCATTTATGAATCATTTCATAAAATATAACTTCAAGTTTATCCACATTTTATAACTTAAGTTCATACTTGTATAATACTCCAGTACATCTAAAGAGCATATACTGACATCAAATTTATTTTACTTAACAATTAAGTTTAAACTTGTTTTAACTTACTATCTTCTCAATCCAAGTGTTATATAAACTCAACTTTATCTCTTCAAAAACACTTAACTTTAAGTTTTATAACAATTCCGAAGTTCCGGGATATCCAAAATCATCAAAAATTCCATTTCATTTTTAATAAATTAAAACTACCAACCAACATATCATACATGATGTACAAACCAAATTGTCCTAACGCTTAAGTTACATGTGTTCATTAAATAACTTAGCAAACAAACTTTAGAACTAAACACTGGTTTTCATTTCAAATCATTTTGAAATAATATATACTTATAACTTTTGTATATCAAATCTTACTTTGGGATTAGATCCAAATCTTTTTTTCCAAAACAACTCTGTAGCATCCCATACTTAGAAACGCGAAATGAACACCGACAATGCTGCAGTCATCACCAAATTATGTCAAGCAACAGAAGTGAGTTCAGTACATCTGAACCATACTCTTGGTACTTAACCAAAATCATTTTAAGGTAGTATCAAATACTTTGTTTAATAATACTAAGTATCATGATCTTAATCAACCTCCCAAATATTTACTTTCAAATAATACCATTATTATTCTCTGCAAAATCTTGAAAAACCTTTTCAAAGACAAGGGGATTTAAATTCTCAAATTCTTTGTTTAAATCCTCTTTTCTTATAAATCATATTCTTATAAACCATAGTTTATAAAAAACCACTTTCTCATATAAATCTTTTAACAAATATTTATTTCCAAAATATTCTATCTTTCCTTTGGATTATAGTAAACATCTTTCACTAACTTTAAACTTTTAAACCAACATTATCACCAAACACCTTATAGTCAAACCATGAAACTTAATTCACAAGGTATTTGTTCAATGTACACACAATTACTGTCTACCGAACCCACGATGTAGAAAGGTAATACTGCTCATAAACTGGTTGAGCACATATCAACAGCAAACAATGGTCAATGTTCCTAGCATGCGGAGCATGACTAAACAAGGTTACGGGATATTAAACTATGAGAAGTACAAATATCAAACCAAACACTAATAGGTAAAACTATAAACAGATGGTATATCCTCAAGAATCTGCTTCTCCTTCACAACTGCAGAAGTGGAAGGTGCTAGAGTAAGTGGCAAAACCCTAGGTTATTGTCTTATCTGAAGCATTGGACAATCCTTGACCCAATGACCTGGTTGGTGACCGTTGTAGCAAATCCTTGGTACACACTGCACCTTCACCGTCTGTGGCTCAATCTTTGGAACCTTAGCAATTGGTTCTATAGACACTTGTCCTCTTTTCCTTCCTTGCACTCTCTAGCAAAATGACTCCCCTTCCACACTTGGAGCAATTAAAACTTAAAGTATCCCCGGGCGGCTGAAACTTACGCTTGTTGCTTCTGGTTGGTGCAAATATAGGTGACTTCGGAGCTGAACCCTCGAACCGGAAAGCCATACTTATAATATGCATGAATGCTCCCTATATATGATCTATCATGTCTTATTTAGCATGTTGCACAAACTAATCCGAGCTTGGGCCTCGATGATAGTCTTGGTACTGTTGAACCTCTTTTTGCCCAATATCTCAAACACATGCCATATCGAAGCAAAGTCTTTCCTTGGTTGATTCTACACTATTCCTTTGTCAAGACCCGCCCTTCTCGACCCTCGCACATAAATACACTCATTATATAACATGCCGAACGATCGAGTGTCGGAAAGATAGATTGTTGAGGGAAAAGAAAGTAAGTAGAAGAGAGAGGAAACTAAACAAAACAGAATCTCACAGCGGACCAAACAATATAAAATATCAGTAGCCCTTTACACAAATCAAAACTGTAATATACATATTTCACATCAGAGTACACAAATCAATAATTACCAGCCTGGACAGTTATAATAACCTGCCCTCACAATTGCTGGTAATTTCAAACAAAACACTACGGCAGAATAAAACAAGTACGAGTAATAGTCTCGGTCTCCAGCTCGTCTCCAAAGCTCCATAGCATCCTAACCTGAACCTGAAATATTCGGTCTGACCCAAGCATTATAATAAAATAACACTCGAGTCAGTCTGGAAAACCAGCGTGAGAAAACACACTCAATTTGAATTATTAAAGTTTTCAAAATCCTTTGAAAATCAAAGGTATCTCGTAAGACCACGCCACAAATAAACACAATGGGTTTTTACCTTACGATAACCAAAACATTTCATATCAAATCCTCTGATATTATAAAAATATCTAAGTACAAATACTTATTCAAATAGCTGAAATTGTTACATTAATTTAATTCCAGCATACTAGGCTCTACAATCAAAACCGTAAAGGCACGTATTGAAGAATGGGTTCTAACTGAATGACTAGGCACTGGGGTACCACCTGTCACAGTACATGTCTAGAAACACTATACCGAGGACCATGCCAGGATCCCCTGCCACACAAGACCGGACTATCCCTAACCTGGATAGACCGAATATGCTATCACCCCGGGTGTTCTCACCCTCTTTCGAGCTCCTTCCATACATCGTAGTAATAAAATAATATCTGAGGTTATCTAGAAGGGTGATAAACATACCGTACTTGGTTGCAACCCACTTAGCCTTGCTGCATCCCCCTGATTTTCAGTCATTCCCGGTTGATGAGACTAGAGGCTACGATTACCTTTTAAAGGATTTTCACTTAGAATGCTCACTGTCCTCCAATGACAATGTACTGATAGCATTCATCCATACAAGTCTGTTCTCGGTCCGAACGGAACCGAAGGCACTACTCCTACTACATCCATTTTGGAATCACCCTCAGGATTACTAACGATTAGCCCTTGCACTTCACTGCTCCATCTTCGACTCCATGCTCTTGTCTTCATTTCGAAAACGTACTCGTTGGATCGAAGTGGTTTACGAATAACAAATTCGATCCCGGTCTCTTCGAAACAACGTTCGCTATATCCGGTAAACTCAACCCCGGTTCTTTAGAAAATAAACAGAGGAAAATAAGATCGGAGATCTCCTCCTAACCGTTTGTGGACGGATTTTCTTATAAACGTCCTAGAAGAACGAAACGAGTTTATACGTACAGTATAGCACCTCGAACGGTAATTGTACCATATAATTCCCGTACTTCTTCTAGATATTCCCAAAGTTATATTTGGGTCCAGAATTGATAGTCGGTTATTTAACTATCAAATAAACAATCAATTCAACCAATTCTTCATTTTTCACTGGAAAAACACCAAGTCTCTTTTTAATTTAATTTTAAATAAATTAAATCTCTTATCAAAGGTATATACTTATCTTATCAAATTTAGTATATTCACAAATCATCCTTTTCAAAAATATTTGAAAACCCTTTTAAAATAATGTGGAAAGCACCACTGCGGTATCAAACCATGGATCACAGCTCAATGGTTACGTCTCTATCCCAGAGAAATCCAAGACTTAATGCAGGCACTCATTGCCTCCGATTAACGCCAAGTGAGTATACCAATACTTCCCGAAAACTTTATTTTAAAAATTATCTCAAAATAATGCATGTAATTTTAAAATAAATTTCAAGTTTAATCTAGGCAAATATACTTAAATAAGGGTTGTTATACAAAGCCATATTAATATTTAATAATTTATCCTTTAAAAAAATGCTGACCATTTCTAAAATAATAATAAATCTTTAAAAAAAATCATTATGAAGTAAATATTAATAATTAAATATGCTTTAAACAATTTAAAATACTTAAATAACTAATTTCTAGAGTATATTTAACACTTTAAAATCACCAATTTAATAATTGAAAATCCTCTTTTTAAAACAAGTCAAATTTCTCGATTCCAATTCCATTTCGTAAATTTGGAAATCTTACTTGAACTCCAGTTTAACCAATTTTATACTCATTCCCAAAATCACTTCTATCTTTCCAATCTGTTAAAAATATCGATTTTAACCCTTTTATATTTTAAAGGGCACCACTCAAGGATTTATTTTTAAAAACCCTTTTTATATGCATTATCCCAAAATTCCATATATAGTTAAGTACAAATTTCAAACCACGTATTTAATCAAATTTATTCACCCAAAACCCTTTATAAACATTTTACTTCAAAACCCCCTTTTTAAATTCTTTTCCAATTTAAAACATATATTACTGGTATTTAAAAATACCAAAATCTAGGTCAAAACCTGCCATAGCATCCAATCAATTCAAAATCACACAACAATCTATCATAGATAATCCCGACAAATCATATACAACTAACTATGAAATTTAACTCAACATTTTGAGGAATCCAGTTGGATCCCTCCAACCTGTTTCCCTGCATCCACAGATGTTAGCACAACATAAAAATACCAATTCCATTTCGAGGTGGAATATCGCGGTATATAGGGTCATCCGCTATTATGCGGGGAGCATAGGGTCTCATCCGCTATATATATGCGAGAATATCAATCACTCCAATATATATACTACTATATATAATATCACATCCAACTGATAAAAATGTATCAATTCTAATCAATTCATCAATTAATTTTAACTATTTAAAATTAATTACGGTGATCCAAAGTTGAGTAAGATTAACTCACCTTGAGTTTAATTCGCCAAACGCTCAAATTTTTAATTAAATCGAATACGTTCGATTTAATCTAAAATTTTCACTACCTTTGATCAACTCTAGATTTGTTCCACTGCGTAGAGCTCGTTGCTGTGATTCCGATGCCGCTTGTTTCGTCCAATTCCGATCTCGTATGGATGAGATATTCAATTTTAAAGATTGAGTATAAATTTATATAAATAAATTTCAATTTATTTCTTTTTTAAACAATCTGGCCGTACGATTTGAAATCAAGGCCACCGATACCTTCTCCCTTCTTCACGTATGCTACCAAGCCTTCACAAACAAGAAACCCATGCATCGTTCAACTTTCTCGATCACCGCCGCCTTTCGTACGATCGAAACTTCATCCACTGAGACCAAATGACGCGCCTACCCACGCCTCACCTCCACCCTAAACCACGCGAAGCTCGGCACTTCCTCTAGCTCGAAAAACGAGCATAAACGACCGGCCTTCGAAAGGCATTCGCCGTCGATCTCCACCACTATACTCGATCATAACCGTTCACTTCATAGAGCTCGACGAGCTCTACGACTTTCATGTTTGAAGAATTTGCTATTAGTTCATGGATTTGAAGAAAATCGAGAGGACAAAGGAGAAGCTTTCGGCCATTGAAAATATAGAATGGTGGCTCGTATGTGTTAGCTAGGGTTTCACTGTTCCTGATGCTTATATATACGATTTTATATATAATTTTTATTATTATTACCAATTTTAACGTGCTTTTTCAAACGATCTCCAAACGAAACATGCCACCGGGCATTTATAATGTTTTACCCATATTCCGAACACAATGGAACTTGTTTCGAAGCCTAATTCGATCATATGTGGAAGATAGCTTTTTGAATCGAATTAAAATATTAAATTTTCGATATTTATTTCAACGCGTTTCTATCCCGTACGAATAAATGGTAACTCCAAACGCTACAAAATTTGAAATTCGATAATAATACACTATCATGGATCCAATGGAACTGGTTTCGTCGAATTCCGAGACTGTGCCCCGGAAAGCTATTTTAACGCATCGATTAAATCGAGCGATTTTCAAAATCGTCGAAATCATTTTAAATTTTCAATTTTAAAACTTACTAACTCATTTATAAATTAAATAGAATTTATATCCATATTAGAAATCATTCTGATTTATATTAAATCAAAATTCGATTATTTACTATTACCATATATTAAATTTCACTATTAAATTAATATATAAATTTCCAATTTCTAACCTATCGACTTTTGATTTCATTAAAAAATCCATATTATAATTCTATTCCAAATAGAATTTAAATAAATTTTATAAATCGTTTTCATGTCCATTTATTTCTAAATTCCCATATTTGCCAAATTTCAAATATTAAATTACTATTTTACTACATCAAATAAATCGCTATATTTGGGATTTTAAACCATTTCACTGATTCTTCCATACTCGAAATCAATTAATATTTCAAATTAAACATTTAAAATAAATTAAATGTTCAAAACTAAACGACCAAAATTCTGGGTCGTTATATTCCTCCCCTTTATAAAAATTTCGTCCTCGAAATTTGCTAAGGTCGGAAAAATGCTCCTAAACCCATTAACATTTCTAAAACCCACTTAGTTAAAATTCTATATTCGCTTCTCTAAACCCTTTTAGTCTTTAACCAAAACAATTAGCTTTCATTTCTAATTCACAAGCCTTGATTTTTAATACAATTTAAAAATCGACCTTTCTAGTTAACAAAAAAAATGTCCCAAAAATTTCAAAATTTTTCTAACACCTTAAATTCTCGAAATTTTTTGACAGCGTCTCCTTTGTACGGAGAGCCTTTTACAATATCATAAGAGAGATAAATATATATACATCAACCCACACGGTCAGAAAACAAAATATATAACATTATATTATCATTTTTTATTTTATTGCATAGGCATACCTCATTTTAGTGTTTTTAAGCGAGCGGCTTATTTATATGCATTTTCGCAACCCAAAATCTATCCAATAGCCTCCTGTACCTGTACTTACTTAAAATAAGCATATAAATTTCATAAACATGAATTTTTATAACATTCCATTTCTTTTAACTAGCTAATGACATAAACCTCATAATCCAACATGCCAACCATATATTCACAAGCAACTATAAGATTCCAATACTAATTTAATTTTCTTCCATGGACCCATATATCATTTCATTAAATTCGAAATAATTTACAACCAATCTTATTGCATTCAATTCATATTTACCACAACCAAACCCATATATATTCCAATTTGATTTATACGTGCCTTTCTTGTATAAATTCACTTTTATTCTGTGCAGTTAATGCCCCGCTATATCCCCGCTATAACTCCGATATATCTTATAGCGGATTCCTACCGCTACGATTTTTCCATATATCCCCAACATATAGCCTTTCCGCTTTAATCCCCGCTATTTCTGCTATATCCCGTTATTTCCGCTATATTCCGCTATTTCCGCTATATCTTATATAAAAAATTAGATTGAAAAATGATATTTATACGCTATAAAAATTATGAAATTAATTAATTTCATTGAATTTTTGATATATGTTTAGAAATGATAATACTCTAATATTCTACTAAATTAAATTAAGTTATATAACAGTTTTACGTTCATTTACAATACATTTGCACATATTTTTATTTAAAATTATTTTTGTATTAATTATAATTCAATTGAATGTTAATTTTTCACATAATTACTATCTATATATTTGTAAAAACAACAAGTATGAGATTTATATGCTATTTTAGAGTAATCCGATATATCCCGCTATATCTTCGCTACATCCCCGCTATGACTTTTTGTACCTCTACCGCATTGAATCCACCGAGCGCTTTAACTGCACAGCTTTTATTCAATTTCAAATTGATTTACAATCAATTTATTTGCATTCCATTCACTATTGACCTTCATTATATGCAAATCTATTTTATCAGCTTCAATTTATTCCTTTTTAAATCGACTCTAAATCAATTTTTCTATTTTCCATTTGATTCCCAGTTACGCTACCTACCAAATCTTATTTGCTTTATTTTACATTATATACATTCCAATCCATGTTAATTTTACTGATGAATTCATCCCATAATAATCACTTAAGCTTAGTTTCCATTGCAACCAAATTCTAATTCATTTTAAACTGAATCCCATTCAATTTACTTGTTTTCATTTACTTAGTATATCCAATCTATACTATATCATTGAGAAATCATTCCATTTCATGCTGATTTATTTATAACCCATTTCACAAAATTATTTCTAGGGCCTATTACAAACACTCCCTATCACTGCTTAAGTTATATTTAGCTTTGAAGCTTAAGTTCATACCCAATCTTACTCCAAAGTCATATTTCAATTCACATTCAATTTACTTACTCTTAAATTAAATTCATTTCTTGTTATCAATTTCTTAACCTCTTTAACTTGGTTATACTTTTTCACCTTTCCAGTTTATGAAATTATACCACTTATCTATTCACAATTTCTTGAATTTTCCACTTAAGTTTACTCACATTCATTACTTACAATATATAGTTACACAACCACTTCACTATTTATATTTACATTCAATTTACTCAATTTCAACTCACCCTTCATTTAAAATTCATTTTTTTTGAATTTTTATTCTTTTACCCCATTATCAAACCATTTTCATTTTGGTTTTACAATTGCACTACTAAATTCATAAGTTCAAAAACTCCTTTTCTTCAAAATCTCATTTTACTTACTTAAGTCCATTTACATCTTATAATCATAACTCTGGATCATATACATCACTTGATAGCTTAAGTATGTCCATTTCATTCAGTAATTATAACTTACAGTTATACAATCGTCTTACATTTCAACTTTATATTCCATTCAATTCAATTTCAATTTAAATTTTATTTAACTTACCTTAAGTTAAATTTCAACCTAACTTGTTCACTTTAATTTTCTCAAGTTAAATTTTAATTCCAGGATTTAAAATTTACATTTTCCTTTCTTATCTATATCAACTTCAAATTACAAGTTCAATAACAAATTACTCTTAACTTTACAAATCTTTTAAAATGGAAGTCCCGAAATTCAATTACCCGGTTTTTATTTCAAATCATTTTGAAATCATAAATAACATATACCCACTTTGGTATATCAAATCATACTTTTGAAATCTCAAAGCCACTTGGTTTTTCCCAAAACAGTGGGAAATTTCTAAAACGAACTTGTTTATCAAACAAGCCCAAAGAAAATAATCATAACCAATCACTGTGGTAGCAATCCGTCACTTTGAAACTCGAAAATGAATAATACTGATGTGGCCATCATCATCGGGATTATTTTCCAGCGACTAAAGTGAGTTCAGTGCTTCCTTACTTCTAAAATTTATTTTAAAACTTTTATATTCCAAAGACATTTTCAAATACCACTCCATTATTCCTTACAAACCACCTTGGAAAATATTTCCAAAATTTCCAAGATTTAAAAATCCCAAACACTTAGTTTCAAATTCTTTTTAACCCATTTTTTTTCAAAATTTTCGGGATTTAAATTCTGGTTTAAATCAAATTTTAGTTATATCCCTTTGTATAATTCATACTTATAAATTTCTATTTGGTTAAATATAAAACCATTTCAAATTTTATCAACTTACTTGATTATAATATTAACAACCAAACATTCAAATATATATATAATTTCAGAAAATTATTTCTTTTATATCAAAATATAATTTTGGGTAAAATTATTTCATTCACCCACTTTAAAACTATACTATGTCGGTTTACCTTGTTTAAGAGTTTAGAAACCTCTATCGATACGGTTGTACTTCCCGTACCGACCAGAATTCATAAACACTCAACCGATAAGTCAACACAATATAAAAACATTTTATATTCACTAATAAATACGCGCTCATATCTATTAATACACTCAAACTCATTCTAGAGTACTACTGACTCAATCTCGAAAGTGTAATTCCCACCAAAGCCTAGGTATATCGCCAACCTAAGCTCTGATACCAAAATGTCAAGACCTGCCCTTCTCGACCCTTGAAAATCGACATAAATACGCTCATCATATAACATGCCGAACGTTCGAGTGCCGGAAAGACAGATTGTTGAGGGAAAAGAAAGTAGGTAGAAGAGAGAGGAAACTAAACAAAACAGAATCTCACAGCAAACTGAACAATATGTAATATCAATAGCTCTTTACACAAATCAAAACTGTAATATACATATTCCACATCAGAGTACACAAATTAATAATTACCAGCCAGGAGAGTTATAACAACCTGCCCTCACAATTGCTGGTAATTTCAAACAAAACACTACAGCGGACTAAAACAAGTACGAGTAATACATCTCGATCTCCAGCTCGTCTCCTGAGCTCCATAGCATCCTAACCTGAACCTGAAATACTCGGTCTGACCCGAGCATTATAATAAAATAACACCCGAGTCAGTCTGAAAAACCAGCGTGAGAAAACATACTCAATTTGAATTATTAAAGTTTTCAAAATCCTTTGAAAATCAGAGTAATAAATGCAGCGGAAACAAAAGATAGTAGTTCATGAAGCTATTATATACATATCAGAGTTAAATAAGGTACAACAGATGTCTCAAATACAATAATCAAATACAATATCAGAATACATCACTAGAATCAACTGGATATCTGAAACTGGATAGATAACTGGATATCCAAGCGAAGCTCCAACTCCAAAGGTGAGTCTCGAATACTGGTACACTCAGTCTGACCCGAGCGTAAAGCAAAACACAAAACACTCGAGTCAGGATTAACATTCTTATATCAATAAATCCAACTCAAGTGAAATAGCAACTGAAATACAAGTAACTCAAAGGATGTTTGGAATAACCATCCTTTAAGGATCCGTTAAACTATCTACTATGTAGTAGTGTACGATAAGTAGATAATGCCTATCAGTAATATAAAGTATCTAAATAGTGTTAAGGCGTTACCATTATCCCCCTTAACACATTTTATATAAGCGTTATAGTCTATACAGCACTATAAACTCCACCGTAAACTAGTGGGATATCAGGGAGTACTCCATAGGTATAACACAAAACAAATCGTAGTGGTCGCGTATATAGGGATACAAGTATGAGAAGGCACATGAGGCAATACCCAAGGTAGTGAAACTACCGTTTGCCTGATCCGGACTGGTGAGAACGCATCGCCGCAGCGATCGCAACACCGCGAAACCACACTCCCAAAATTTCGAGGGTGCACCAATCGATAACAAGTAATGAGTAGTTTACGAAGAAGTGTGTTCGCTCGAGGAAGCTAACCCCATTTGGCCCGACACGGCTCCTGTTTTAGTCATTTCCAATTTGACACAAGTGTCAAGGCTATCCATTATCGTTCTCTTTCTTCAGTCATCACGTACATCATTCCAACCACTTCATTCTGGATCACACTCCGCGTGTAGTTATTAAAGTGGTTTTCGGTTCAGACAGTGAGTATGTCCCTAACTGATTCCGGTCTCTTTAATAACTTTCGTGATTATTACACCGATTGGTCGTTTATATATTTCAAAAACCAAATCAATTACAATTTCAATTAGAATTTGTAAACCAACATTTCATTTCTCTTTCTAAATCAATTTCCATAATTTACGTTTCAAAACTTCCAAATTACCATTTCAAAATCTTATAATACAATTTCAATTTTTATTTAAAACCATTCCAATATTCATTTAAATTCGTATATAAGTTTCATTCCGAAATCATTTAAAATGATTTAATCTTCATTCACTCAATTTAAGTTCATTTATCGATTTCATTCAATATTCGTTAAGTAAATTTATCCTTCAAAACAATTTCTATTTAACTTCCAATTTATTAAATCAATTATTTAAGTTCAACTCCATTATATCAAAACTTACAATTTGCATTAAATTAAATTCATCAAATCAAATCTTTACATTTCAAGTCTTCCATTAATTTCAATTAAACACATTTTATTTCTTATTAGAGAAATTCAATTTCACTTATTAATTTACTTAGTTACAATTTCAAAGCTCAATTAATAAAGAACTAAATTTCACTAATTCAAGAGGTTCAATTTTATTTAACTATTAAATAATTCAATTTTATTTAATTATTAAATAATTTCAAAAATTAATTATTAAATAATTTCAACTTAATTATTAAATAATTTTAAACTTAATTATTAATAATTTCTATTTTAAAACAACATTACTTCATCATCTACTATGTTAATATTTTGATTCAGATTATTAAATATTAACATTTCCTTTCATTAAAATTCAAATTCCAACTTTGTTTCAAAACCATATTATTTATTCAAATAAAATCTTCATTTTATCTTTATATCAAATTATTGACCAATCGATTTTTATTTAATTCTCTATCCTAGGTCAAAGTTCAATTTGGGTATTTATCATTTCAACCCGATTCCATTTCAATTTAAAAATCAAAGCATAACAAAGGGAACTTGCAGTGTGATAACTGGGATGGTGTCAAAGTAAATAAACAAATAATGACAACAATCAATAACAATCCAATAATTAATTCAAATAATCCCGAAATAATCGTATTAATTTACATTGTTGTTTGTGCAAATTAATATAATTATTTCTAGAATCTATACTATCATTTCATGTAAATTAAAGATTATTGCACTAATATTTGATGCGGTTCTTCACTTGGTATCTATTATTCAATTCATACTACATCAATTTATACAACATACATTCAAATGGTTCAAGGTGTAATTAACCATATTACTACGTGTCAAGTAATTAATCATTTAAAGGGGTCATATTATGCAAATGTCATCAAATCAAATTTAACACATATATCAAATCTAACTTTCCTACGTCAATTCAATTTCAAATTATTTATCACTTACAACATTAAAAATTTAACGTCCAATGTCAACATCAACCAATCAATCATTTAACAACCAAACTGGATTATCATTGTATAAATAACAGACAATGGTGTCAGATGTCACAGGTGAACTAATATAGGTAAAACATATATATAACAGTGTAGATAACTAACAGCGACATATTTCAATTGTCGTTTCAATTGAAATCAAATTTAATAAATAAAAGAACATTAATCGTGAGTGATTTCTCACCTTCCGAGGTTAGAGAATAGACAATGAAGTTGAGTTATGAAATGCAAGCACGAATCCCATAGTAAAGCTAGATTGATAGGAATTGACGACAAAGCTGATAGATAGGAACAAATGGAAAAAATCAAAATCAGCTTGAGATAACTGAACAAAATATATGTTGTATATTTAAAAAAAATCTTTATATATATATATTTAGAAAACAAAGCTCATGAATACTTATATAGATACTTATTAAAAATGCAAAATACTTGCATATATTATGTATGTTCATTTGAAAATATCTCTCTCTATATATATATATATATATATATATACACACACACACGGACATTAAATATCATACTTAAATAATATATTACCGACATACAACTAAATATTTGTTATAAGTAAAACATTTTTAAGAAAACAATACCTATATCTACAAGCAATCTTATATACAACCTGGGCTATATATAATAAAAGCGTGCGAGCCGAATGTATAAGTTTTATATATATAATTTACATATTATAAATGACTTGACTTGCATAGATAAGCTTACCAAAACCCAGGCTTATATGTGTAAATTTCTATATATAAGAATAGAACAACAGGCCCAAAACTTTTAAAAAATCTAATATATCATTCTGTAAATAAGAAAAGATAAAACCAAAGGATCCAACTATAAGCAGCTAAAGTATATTACACATATTATACTACATAAACACAGAAGCTGTTGGTCTGTAAATATGAAAGCAATCTTGTATATAAATATATGCCTACGAATAACTATACTTTAAACCCTCTTTATATGTATGTCTATGCTTTTATACGATATAGCCCATATGTAACAAGTATGTATTTATGCGGCCTCTCCATAACTTATATGCAGAAAATAATATACAACAAAATATATTTCTAAATCGTACAAAAATGTATATATATATATATATGAATTTACGTTAATATATATATTATATAACATACAATCTCACTGTTTATATACCTTCACAGTAAAACATTCTATAGTGTATACTTTTCATATAAGCAAAATATATATTTGTAACCTTTATGTATAGGAACAGGTAAAACTTTATATATTTTCATACGTAAATAAACTTATATATAAATCAACATATAATGAGATTTGAAAAACTTTTATATACATATAACATTTAACTATATAAATACATATATAAAAAACTTACATATATACAACGCAGGTAGAGTCTCGGCAGGGGAGACTTGGGAGGTGATGCGGCCACTAGTGGAGAGGCCCAAGGTCGTGCTCGGCTATGGAGGCTATCAGGAATGGCGTGACTTGCCTGGCTGAAGTGGGAAGAGAAAAGAGAGGGACGAGTTGGTGGCGATGCTGTGTAGGTGACGAGGCGGCAGAGCCTATTCGAGTGGGAACATGGCAGATGCTAGTGTGGCTCTTTTGTACGTGTGCAGAGGTGGGAGGCGAGGCGGAGGTGATGGTTACGTTGGGTGTGTCGGGTTGGAGCTCGGATGCGCGAGGCGAAGGAGGAGAGGCTGGGTATTCACGCGGAGGGGCTCGGCACATGAAAAGGAAAGAGGAAGGTGTGGGTTCGGCGCCGGGGTCTGCTGTAGGGGATAGGTGACCCGTTTGCTCGGTAGAGGCGGTGATAGGCTGCTAGACTGACCTGGTGGTGGACGGTACGGTGCGGTGACAGGTTATGATTGAATGGCGAAGGCTGCAGTGGGCATGATGATGGGTAGGCTGCTCACTACAAGTGCCACTCGGCTGAGAGAAGTTGGTGGTGGGGTCAACTGAGTGGTTCGGAAGATGGTGCTCGGTGGTGGATGTCGCTGCAAGGGCACGATAATTTGGTGGCAGAGGGACGGTTGACAACGTGGGGAGGAAGGGTAGAGAGAAAAAGTTTGGCGTTTGTGAGGAGTTGTTGGTGTGGGGAATTGCGGTCGAGGTGGATGGTAGCAGGTTGGTGGCGGCATGGGCTGAAGTGGGTTCAAGGTTCGTCGGCGAGGTGGGAAAAATGGTGGAGGCATCTTGGTCGAAGGGGAAAAGGCCGGAGGTGGCTGCTGCTGTTTGAGGGTGCTGGGTTTGTTCGAGTGGATGAGGAGACGGGTGAGAAATGGAGATAAACTTTTGCAAAATAATGAATAGGCTAGACATTTAGTTACGTTTATATTTTAATATATGTCCATATTAAGAAACTGAAATTTGAAGGGCAACAGTCATACATTGGGAACAGAAGAAATGGCACAAGTTAGGCGTGAATTCAAAGAGTTATTAAATGCAAAAGCTGTTGGTATAATATGGTGCAAAATGAAAAGTCACAACAACCAACAAGCACAAACCAGTACCGATACGGAATCGTTCTCCGCAGATTTCGCTGTGTGCCGGACTTCAAAATACAGAATTGAATATACCGCAGAGATCAGCACGACGAAACGATCAAAATGGTATACAGATATCAGTGGTACGATCGAATTATAAAAATTCGAATTTTCTACTAGCGGAAAATGCAGCAAAAACGCAGAAAAATAAGATCGACAGAGCTAAAGAAGTCCGAATTTGGAAAAACAAAAAATGACATCTTGCTCAGAAGATGGTTTAGAATTTTTCCATATAAAAATATTTAGGTTTCGAAAACATTTTATTTTCATCAATTCCTAACTGATTAAATTGAAATAAAATTACACACGAAAATAAACTTTCATATTTTTGGATGAAAATTTACAGTTTACTATGTTTAATTAGACGCATTTCAAATATCAAGTTTTTATTTCAAAATTTTATCATTTAAAATTTCATAAAATTTCAACTAATTACGTTATTAAAACAGTTAAAATTTACGGGTCGTTACACGCCTTCTTGTGGAGGTATCTGTAAACGATGAACTTTCTCAAGAAATCAATCTTACACTCTACAATGGCGAAAAGATTACTCAAAAAATTGAATATGAATGGGTTCCACTGAAGTGTAGTATCTATAAATGCTTCGGACATAATATAGAACAATGTAATCCGAAACAAATGTGGATACCCAAAGCCAATAACCAAAACAGAGAAGACTCTGAAGTTCAAGAAAATAACTCAGCTCAGACATCTTAAGAACCAAATCTTAATGAAAAGGCACAAAATCATCCAAGAATTCAAAAGAACAGTGATCGAATCAACCAAGAAGGTATCATCTTCAATCAAGAAACAATCTCAAAATCACTCACCGATCAAAATGATCAGATCCTTGCCATAGAAGTTCTTCATTCAGATGGTTGGATAGAAAATTCAAATGATACAATACAACACAGTACAGAGGAGGGAAATAATAATAAAAAGGTCTTTAACTCTGAAATTCCTCCTATTTCAGAGTCATGTTTAATTACAGACAATAATGGTACAGTTATAAACAAAATCCCTCATCAAAGAACCAGCCAGAGTCATGAAAGTAAAATGGAGAGTGAACCTCCATCAGTAAATGTTGTAGAAGTTGAGGACAATGTTGGCATCCACTCAACTTTGCCTCGCAATGCTGAGGAGTTTGACATCTCTCTCATCCGAATTCCAAACAGTGCTATTGTACCATCTACTGATTATGTTATGAATGAATCTGAAAAATAATTTGATATATCATAATTACATATTGCCAAGGTTAAAGAAATTGGCAAGAATAAGAACAAAATTAAAGAGAAGAAGGCTTTTAGGAAAAAATACATGTCATCCAATCCAGAATGGAATGAAATGACTACAAGGCTTAAAGCTAAAAGCATAGAGAAAAAGAAGAAGGGTAAGGGTATCAGTGCATCAGGTTCAATCTGAAACCCTTTTTTTATATTTTCCTTTATAATATTAATATATTTTATTATGTCGATCATTGCTTGGAATGTCAGGGGTATAAACTCCCCTGCAAAGCAAACTGATATTATGAATCTGGTTAGGATTTATAAACCATCCTTTTTTACCCTCATTGAAAATAAGATGGATGATGCTAATACTGAGAAATTCTGTTTTAGACTTTCCAATAATTGGAAATCTATCAACAACAATGATTGTGGCAGCAAAGATAGAATTTTGGTTATTTGGGACTCAAATGTTTGGGATATGGTTAATTATAATAAGGATATCCAATTTATTGATTGTAATTTAAGAAATGTTGGTGGTTTCTCATTACAAATTACTAGTATCTATGGTAGCAATTTTGAAAACGAAAGAAATAGTTTATGGTACAGGTTAAAAGCCTTAAGTCAAAGCTATGATTTCCTTTGGCTTATTATGGGAGATTTTAATACTGTTTTCCATGCATCTGAGAAGTTTGGTGGTAATAAAATCCCCCATGGTAAATTAGAAAAAATTAATAAATTTTTACTTGAAACTGGTCTCATGGAACCTAATATAAGTGGAAACAAATGCACTTGGAAATTTGGTAAAGTAAAGAAAATCCATTGTAAACTTGATAGGGTGTTAATTAATTAATAAAAACTTCTGCGATGTTTTCCCAGATTTTGGTTGTTTTTCTATTGAGGAAAACACTAGTGATCATACCCCCTTACTTATAAATTTTTTTCATAATCCGAATAATAATAATAATAAAGCTACCCCTTTTAGGTTTTAAAATGGATGGGTGTCTAACAATGAATACAATGAGATGATTAAAGAGTGTTTCAGTTTCTCTTGTACTGGTTCTTACCAATTCCAGTTTAATATATTTTTAAAAAATGAAAAAAGTAGAATTAAAAACTGGAATAAAGTTAACTGTAATAAAAATAATATTCTAAACAAATTGAGAGAGGAAGGAAAATTTTTGCAAAAACTTGCTGATGATAATCTTGGTAATATTAACATTATTGATAAATTCTTTTCAAACCAAGAAAAACTTTCTCATGAGCTTTATATTAACACAGTTAACTATAAGCAAAAAGCTAAAGCGGACTGGCTTGCTATGGGAGATGACTGCACTAAATTTTTTCATGCTAAAATGAGTAGCAGAAAACACATTAATAACATACGGAATATTATTGACAATATGGGTGCTTGTAGTAATAATTATGATAGCATTGTTAGTGAAGCTATTGATTTTTATTCTCATTTATATTACTCGGAGTCAACTGAAACTGATTTACCTGATATTATTTGTAAAAATGTGTTGAATGATAATGCAACAGAAATCTTACTGGCTCCTGTATACCAGGATGAAATTAAATCCATTATTTTTAATGCCGGTGACAATAAAAGCCCTGGACTAGATGGTTTTAATGCAAAAAAATTTAAAGCTCATTGGGATAATATCAAGGAACAGATTATTAGAGTTGTCAATGAATTTTTGGACAAAGGAAAGTTGCTTAAAAGTTTTAATCATACCTTCATTACTTTAATTCCCAAAACTAAAAATCCAACCTGTATTGGAGATTATAGACTTATTTCTTGCTGTAATTTTATTTACAAAATCATTGCTACTATTTTGAGTAATAGGATAAAATTGTTTCTTCACTTTTTAATCTCTGAAAATCAGAGTGCATTTATACCTAGTAGACTTATCTATGAAAACTCTCTGTTGGCTCATGAAATGGTCAGGAATTTTAATAATAAAAGTGGTGATAACATGTGTCTTAAAGTTGACTTACAGAAAGCCTATGATAAAGTGAATAGAAATTTCATAATTCATATTATGAAATGTATGAGGTTCCCTTCTAAATTCTGTAAGTTAATTATTGAGTGTATTAATACACCCACCTTCTCTATTTTATTCCAAGGTAAACCTAAGGGTTTTGTAAATAGTAATAAGAGTATTAGACAGGGTGATCCACTTTCTCCCTATCTTTTTACTATGGCTATGGAATATATTTTTCTATTCTTATTGATATAGAAACCATTAAAAATAATATTTCACCAATCAATAGAGTCCAACCATCTATTACTCACCTTATTTATGCTGATGACCTTATGTTGTTTTCTAAGGCTAATAAAAATAATGCAGATGCTATTAGTCAAGTATTTGAGAATATGTTCAAATATGCAGGACTTCAAATTAATGAATTTAAAAGCAAGGCATATTTCAGTAAGCATTGCAGGTATAAAAAGGAGGTTTTGGATGTTCTTAAAGTGGGTGAAGGTAATCTTCCCATTAAGTATTTAGGTCTCCCTTTATCAGTCAATCAGATTAAGGACAGTGATTGTTCTAATCTGATTGAGAAAATTCAAGGCAGAATGGAGACCTAGTCCTGTAAGCTTCTATTTATTGCTAGTAGAATTGAACTTATAAAGACCGTTGTGTATGCCATTATCCTATACTGGTTTCAAACTTATCATATCCTTGTGGCTATAATTAAAAAATTTGAGAGTAGGTGTGCTGATTTTCTATGGAGGGGTAGTTACCATAAAATTAGTTGGGATAAAGTATGCAGACCCCAAAAAGAAGGTGGCCTTGGTATTAGAAATCTGAATGACATGTCAAATTAAACTTTTTTGGAGATTTTTTAGTGGTGACTCTTTATGGACTAGATGGATGACATGCAAATATCTTAAAAACGGTAATTTTTGGACAACTTTACCAAAAATAACCAATTCAATGCTTGGAGTCAAATCTTAAAATGTAGAGATTTAGGAAAATCTTTAATTCAGAGAAAATTCAAATCTGGTAAGGAAACTAGTCTATGATTTGACCATTGGTTTCAAAATGATTCTTTTATTAATAGGGTGGGATGGGATAATCCAGTAATTTGTGGTGGTGCTAATGTTAATGTGGATGTCATTATTAATAATAATCAATGACAACCTCATCTACATCCAATTACTCATCCACATAAAGATATTATTACTAATATTTCTTTAGATCCTAATGCAGAATGTGATTATTATGAGTGGTTAGCCAGCAGTAAAGGGAAGTTTTCATTTAAAAAAACTTGGGAACATATTAGAAATAAGCAGCCTACTGTTGAGTGGTATAAATACATTTGGAACAAGGTAAATAATCCAAAGATGGCTATCTCTACATATTTCGCAATTAATAACAGATTGCCAACTATAGATAAAATCAATAAATGTAGGAGAAATACTTATTCACTTTGTTCCCTTTGCAATTTAACTAATGAAAGTGCTAATAATCTATTTTTTGAATGCAATTACAGCTATTTCATATGGAGCCAGATTAGAAATACACTGAGCATAAACAATAAAAGCAGCATGGATCTTAAACATATTATAATGGATATCAACAACAAATTCAGAAACAAATCCGCATGTATTATTGACTACAGTTGTATATCATATTTGGAAAGAGAGAAATAATCGTACTCATAGCAACTCGAAACTTTCCAAAAAGCAAAGATGGCTTATTATTGAAAGCGACAGCAGAATTATTCTTCATAAATCAAAGAAAAAAGTTAAAGACCAAACCAGTTTTGATTTCCTAGCGGATTTTTGGAGTAAAGAGGCTGGCAGTAAGAATATCGAACAATATCTCCACAAATCGAAGGCCTACCAAACTGATTTGGACATTCATCAGAGATTTGATCAAGGTGCCAAAGAGCTTCAGACCAACAGACAGCTCAAATCTAATGAAATTAGCTACGGATCTATAGATCTGAGTTGCGATGACATCCGATCTGCAGATCTAGCTTCGAAGAATCACAATCTAGCTCCGAAGAGCCACACTCGCACAGTTAAAATCGACAAAAGTATGCGAAGCAAATTTAATGAGTGTCTTTCATACTGGGAAAGAGGAGAAAGTAGTAGAAAGAGGCAGGCGAACGAGATTTGAAGCTTCGCATCTGAGAAAACTTCACCGTCATTATTTGATTTCGGCTGTTGGAGTCGGCAACCCTAATTTAGTTAGGGTTATGTAATAAGTGGCTCGGGTTTTTACCCGCTTTTGTACTCTGGGCTTGGCCCTTTAACCGCTCTTCAAAAAAAAAGTTTAATAAATATACAAAGTGATTTAGTAATATTATATATCTGGAGCTGATCCTGGTGCATATAGCAATGTGTATTGCTGTGAGTTATCAAGTCTAGTCGCTATTACTTTAAAAATCTAGTTGTATAAGACACTACCACTTCAGACTTTGCTCATCTTATAAATCAATGAAAATAATATCCATGCAAGTTTAAATCATATGATATGTATTGGTTCAATATTTTTGATCAGTATGATCTCATACACTTGTAAACTAGTGAGTGTGCGCGCGCATACTTCTGAGTATACATATAGAATTGTGTGTGTTTGTGTGTAGAGTGAAGGTGCAACTTTCTGTGTGCGTGTGTTTTAGTGAGAATTTGAGTGCCTGTAGTATGTATATTTATATTTATGTGTATATCAGGGTGTGTGTGTGTGAATACGAGTAGTTGCATGTGTATCTGCTGCTTTTATGTGAGCATGTGCGGTTTCCCTATGTGCGTGAGTAAACATATATATTCATGTGCAAAAGTAAAGCTTTATATTGAAGTATGAAATAATTATATTACAGTACTATGTATTTTTGATTTATAAAACCAAAGAAGAGAATAAGGATTTAGTAAGCTTTTATCATATGATTAACAGGTTTGGGTATTTGGGCATTTGGTCTTATGCATATGTTTTGAGTCTGTAGCATGTGTGGAGTTACTATGCTGGGTTTATTCATGAGTGCTGAGTTGTGGGCGAGTGCATATATATAGGTGTATGTGTATAACTGTTTGTATGGGTGGGTGTGTCAGATGGTGCATGCATGTATATACTTAGGTGAATGTTATATATATGTGTACGTGTGAGTGTATTTAGGTGATGTGCGCATGAAGGACAGGTGTTTGTGTGTGCGTGTATATATATTTTTCTACATTTACTTGAATATGCTTCTATGCGTGCATGACTTGTTTACAGGTCTACATGCCTATTTTAATGCCTTGAGTTAAATTATTAGTAGTCCATGTTTAGAGCATTTCCAACAGTTTGTAGTATGGAAATTCGATTTTCCGTACTCCAAAATGTTGGAGCCCTCATTTCTACAACAGAAATGAGGGCAGACATTTGTTGAACAGGCGCCTGTTCAACAGGCGCCCGTGTTTATTAAATATCGGGCGCCTGTTGCCCAGGCGTCTGATGCCCAGGCGCCTGGTAGGCGCCTGTTTAACAGGCCCTTGTTGCCAGACGCCTGTTCAATAGGCGTCTGAATATGAGGCGCCTGTCCAACAGGCGCCTGGCCAACATGCGCCTCACTCTATCTTAATTTCTCAGCCCGAAGGCCCTACTTTCTGCACTATTGCAAATTCCCGTACTCTGTTGGGGATGATTTCGAATGCGGATTCGAGAATTTGCAACCTGTTGGAGTTGCTCTTACAGGCCGTGTGTTGAGCCTTTAAGCACATACTTTATTTTGATATCCAATCTAATTTATGTGAGTTAGATCCATAATTATCCTTTTACAATATTCAAAGTTAACATATATACATACATATGTAAGTTATTTATTTACATAAATGATAAGTTTTACAAATGGAAGATGTTTGATGTTCAGGCTTTCGACTATACAGATGTTATGTTTCTTTTTTTTTTCACTATAATGGAGATGTATGATCATGTAAAAGCCGAGTACATTTTGATAAGAGATGGTGGGCCGTGTTTGTTGCCACTCTTGGACTATGCACTTTGTGTATTTATATCTTTTCCAAGCTTGTGTCCTTTGACTGGGTTATTGATTACGACTTTGTATTGTACAGTTGTCTATTTATAGTAAAGGCTTTAGAATCTCTTTTCTAGACTTAATTAAAGATAAAAATTTATTTAATCATGGTTATTAATTATTTTATTTAGAAATAAATTATTTAGTAAAATATTATTTTCAGTTGATATTTAATATATTATGAATATATTAGCTGTTTTACCATCTCTAAAAGTTTATTTTGTTGGATGAAATTATATGTTGTGAATGCTTTATTATTAAGTATCTAATCATTCATTTATATATTTATTTGGATAATCTATTTTACGTCAGTTTCTGATTTTTTATTGCTTTGTATATTGACTCTAATGATATGAGTGATTCACTGTTGATATGGATTTGATTGATGATTTACTATGATAATGTGATGACATTCTTTCTATTTTATTTATTAAGATTTATTCTATATGACGAGAAATCAGAATAAACAGTTTAGTGATACCGTCTGGTATGAGACTTTCGGTAACACTTTTTCGATTATTCTTTGGACTCGTTATATAGAATATAGAAGGGCGTGTGTGATATATGAGCTTTGAATAAATGGACTAATAACATTTGTTGGTATGGAATGTCGTTGTGTTATTTACTCAGTTATTCTTTTGCTCGTGGATGACACTCAAAACGGGGTATGTTAATGTTGTGTGTGACTCATTACGGTGAGCGCGTATGGAAGCTACTAGTTAGCCACATATTTTGTGTACATTGTATGTCAGTCTACCATTATCTGACTCCCTTTATATTTCGGGAGTGAACCAGATTGGTCAGTATCCACCCTGGTGACCTGAACGAGGAGATTGTGCCTCCGATCTGCGGCACCGTTATTGTATTGTATTCAATGCGCATCACGAGATAGATAGTTGGTTGCCCTTTGTGTCGCATAGGCCAGCAGTCAGTTACCATATAAGGGCACATGTCGGTAGTCATGGCCGAAGAGACTATGCGTTGTCGAGCCTATGGTGGATCATTGTCACGATACCAAGAGATGAGAGGTAATGGTAACCGATGGTTGTAGGAGTCGTGTCATATGGACCATGTGTGGCTCCTAGAGCAAGCAGACGTGCTGTCAGTGTCCCGTCCGGTTCTGGTATATATGGATGTATGTATATCTATGTGGGTAGTAGATAGACATATACTATGTATGGATGAGATTATACCTGAGTCTGTGCCCAGAGTATGGTCAATCCCGTATCTTTTTTAGGCAGATGGCCTATCTTTAACAGGCAGACAGCCTTTGATTATTTTTGGAAACTGTTATAAGCTGGCTTAAATCTTTCTTACTGATTTTATTGATTTAATATTGATATTTTATAATATGATATTAAGACAGATAGTAGGCATTGTTTCATTACTGCCCAACTTCACTTAAGGATGTCTCATTATTGATTGTTTTGGATTTGATGACGATTTCTAGATATGTATGATTCACCCAGTTGCATTGATCCTGTGATTTTATGATTCGATGTATATGTTATTGGTAATGACATCTTTGAAAACGGTATTAACTATTTGATATGAATTTGAGTTATTTGGGTAATGTGATACCTTTAAGATTATTTATGGTTATATATACATATATAAATATATCTCATTATTTGGTAATTATATTGTGCATTCATTATTATTATGTATCCTTGATTAGACATAGTCTGACCCGTATGTTATTTTATAATACTCGGATCAGTCCGAGACATTTTGTGTACAGGGATGACTTGACCAGCATGTATTTCATTGGGCCAGAGGAGTTCTATATAAGAATTATTACATGATATTTGTTTGATATTGTTTCATTATATGTATATATAATTGACATTTAAATTGTATTGTATAACATTAATATATTTATATTATATGGTATCGTTGTGATTGACTCTATGTTCTCTGTGTTGTACTGTATATTATGTATTGTTCAATCCTGGAGGCACCATGTTTATTGTTTTGTACCAACACTATAACATCCCCTACCGGGAGACCAGAAGCTAAGCGATACAGATACTACAGTCATCCATGGTATTAACTTCTGGTGACCAAATACAGTAATGTTAATGGTATCCATAATATCATAAGCACATGAATATGAAACAAAATCACAGATTACAACTAAACAACTTTTCTGGTTACATTTCACAAAACATATTTCATATTCCATTACATAATCCCAATCGTTTCACAGGTTTTGATCAAATATAATTATTACAAAATATGCTAAGAGGGATATATGAAGATGACCTCTCGGATGACCAGAGTACTAAATAGTCATAACCGACTTAATACAACACAGCGGAATAAAACAAAATAAAATAGCAACTCCTAAATAGCTATCCGTCAGCTACCTGCTCGTCTTTGAAAGCTTTATTCGTCCACATACTAAAAGCTTGAAAATCCTCAACCCTCAGTCTACTCAAACCAATTTTGAGCACCCGAGAGTTTAAGGGGGAAAATATAAACTTCGAGTCAGACATAAAGCCTGGTGTGAATAATACTATACATCTCGGTTATTTGATATTAAGTGAGATCATGCCGCTTAATGGAACGAGTTTTTCCTCACTAATATCCTTTTAAAACATATCTTTTGCAAATCATAATCCTGCAACCAAAACGGGTTAAAAATTGTAAAGCAATATCATGTAAACTTTCATGTCAGGTAAAAAATGAAATATTTGTCCGATTACTATAGTTTTGTTTGGCTAACTACTAACCTTTGGCTGACTCAGGCCTACCAGACAATATCAACAAATAATTTAACACATGTTAGACACTCCTCTTCTGGACAGTCTGTCCCTAACTTATCTTCTCCCAGGGTTACCTGATTCTAATGGTTTTGTGGGCTCACCAATAACCTATCTCTGTACAAATATATTCCCTTCTGTGTGTAACATCATTTTAGTTTTACCTGTGACAAAGCCCTACATACTGGAATTTTAGACTAAATTAGCTAGGGGCTTATAGCTAATGTATAGGGCGTGACCCTATACCAGTCCCATATGGTAAACAAATATCTGAGTCATTTTACTTAGGGTAATCTTCCCTTAAATTTTCCTGGAAAGCCTTTTCATCTCAAATTAATTTAAAACCTTTAAATCAAACATAAACAAGGAAAATATACACTCTATGCTTTACTCAAAATCACCTTTCCATGTTATATATACTTTACTCAAATCTTTGTTGATGAAAACATTTAAACCTTTGAAAGTACCCATTTTGAATCCATTGAAAGTACCCCTTTCGAAACCATTGAAAGTACCCCGTTCAAAACCAAGTAAACCCTTTTTTTCTCCTAGGCCGAAAGGCCAAAACATTCTTTTCGAAACCATTCATATAAACCTTTCGAAACCATTGAAAAACCTTTCCTTCAAAAGCTATAAAACCTTGAACATCCTATCTTTAAACACTTAAACATTGCTTTTCGAAAACATTGGAAAACCTTTCCTTTCAAACCTTTCGAAACCATTGGGGAACCACCCCTTCGAAACAATTACTAAAACCTTTCGAAAGCATTAGAACATCAAACCTTTCGAAAGCATTTGGGTTCAAGTAAAACATGTTGAACAACCTTTCGAAACCATTAAAGCCATCTTCTTCGAAACCATATGGGATCTACCTTCAACGGAGCAAAAAGGGTCATGACACCATTTTAGTCAAAAGCATTCCTTTCGAAAGCATTCCTAAGTAAAGAAGTGATGGTGTCGAAACCAACCCTTCCGAAAACACTAGAGAAGCGACTTGGCTTTTAAAACAAAGTATACCTTCCGAAACCATTTGCTTCGAAAGGTAGAAAAGTGGCAGCTAGGGGTTTTGCCCCCGACGAAAGCATTTACTTAAAAAAAGGCGCAACCCCAATCGAAACCATTCCTTAAATCAATTTGACCCATTCGGAAGCCAACCAAGTCGAAAGCATTACTTTTGAAAGCAAAGCAGGCGTGTTTTCATTTGAAAGTATAGTAGCTCTTTGACCACTTCGGAACCCTTGGTTTTGACCCAACACCTTCCACCTATATCCAATTCGCTGCGCACTAAATTTTTGATGCCATGCGCATTGATTTTGATGGTGATGGTGGCGAAACTACTAAGTCGAAATCTAGGTGCCGAAAGTGGAGAAACATGCTAAAAGCATGTAAAAACTGATTTTAACTTTAAAAAGAAATTCTTTTCAACTAACCTGTCTTTTTTGTTAAAATATTATTGGTTGCCAATTTTCTTTTCTAAAAGTGCTGCCAAAATTTCAAAATTAAACAATTTAAATAATTTACAAAATACCCCTTCTCCTTTTATAAATATATAAAACATTTAAGTCTCATACCTTAAATAATTTTATATATCTATTAAAACACTTAATAAAATTCTACAATAATTCCAGAAAATCATTTTTAATATGTTTTCTAACATATATTAATTTCAGACCCAAAACATATACAGTTTAGCCGTAAATTATTTTAAACCCAAATAAACATTTTCTTCACTGGAAAATTAATATAAAATCCACATTAATTTAGAAAATTATGAAAATTGAAACTCATCTCTAAACTATCATTTCTGATCTAAATGTAAAATCGCAAGGCATTTGGATGTCATTTAATATGGTTTTCACATCAAAACATAACATAAAACCTATATGAATTATCATAAATCATCAACAAGCATATATAAACATTTAATCCTTCAAAATCATGGCATAACATTGCAAAATAAATCAGATTAACCTTGAAACTGGAAACACTTAAGAAATACGAGATGTAGTCATTATTCACCTTAGCTTTGAGATTAAGGAGTTTGAGATTTGAATGAATTTGATTTTGATTACTCTTTTTCCTTTGATTGCTTTCTCTTTCTCTAGCTTGTCTAATGGTGGCCGGCCTTAACTTTGTCTTTGATTTTGAAATGAACATGTAAATGAATTCCTAAGGGTTTTGGGTATAAGAATACTCTTTTTCCTATTTTACCTCTTCTCTATTTCATTTTAACTCATCTTTAGTTCATTGTTTACATGGCACGGCTACCCCTTAGTTTAATCACAAATCTCAATCCCCTAATCATCACATTATTTTATTTAATATATCTAATTAAATCCTAAATAATATTACTAAAAATTAGGGTCATTACAGTCTCCCCTCCCTAAAGATTCCGTCCTCGAAATTACGATAAAGTACACAACAAATCAAACATAAAGGTAAAACATACCATCAAACAAATCAGGGTAAGCGTCTCTAATCTTGCTCTCAGTCTCCCAAGCACAGTCTCTCTCATCGTTGCTCCACTGGACTTTAACTAATCTGACTGTCTTGTTCCTTAACCTCTTCTCATCTCTCGCGACTATACAAATCGGCTTTCTAACTATAGTTAAGTCTAGTTATACTACTAAGTCATCTAACACAGTCTGTGCTATAGTAGACTCTGGATCTCTAACACACTTTTTTAGATGAGAAACATGAAAAACATCATGGACTCTGTTAGAACCTCTACTCTATGATTTTAATGACAACAACTATACAATCACTAGCATCATCCATATGCAGCTTTCGCGACCAAGACTTGAAGATAGACACAAGGATCATTATATCAAGAAATATTAGTATAATATGTTAATATCTTAAATAGATGATATGTACAATCTCCTTGAGTAATTTTTACAAGCATATGCATATACAAATCATTAAAAAGGTTTTTTACATTCTCAAGAAGGGAAATTAACAAACTGTACATGTGTTAGATGTCTGACTTGTCTACTCAGACATTTGGCAATGTGTTCTGTTTAAATTTTTTAATACAGGCCAAACGTCTGACCTAAACGCCCAGACGTTTGACCTAGGTAACGGCCAGCTCTTCTCAACAGACATCTTCTTCAATCGAAGAGTTGCATCCTCTATCTCTGGTCATAACTCTTCATCCTCAAACATTGCAACTCTTGGACTGAAATAGAATGAACCAAAGGTCGTTACTTCTCAAACAAACTCTTCAACAATAGTAAATAAGCATGAATTTGAAAAGTAAAATTCACTTGATATTCTGAACCCTTCTCTCTTTATTTTCTAATATTCCTGTGACCTCTCTGATTTCTAAAAGTACTCAAAAGCATACTTTTATCTCTTCCTTATATCAAAGCTTAAAATTACATACTACTTAAAGGAGATAATAGGAAGAAACTGTACTTGTAGTCAAAATAAGTGTTATCTAGAACACGCACTTGTCAGAGAAATACTCTTGAATAAAAGCCTATTCCTCCGGGCGAAGCGAGGGAAATTGGTTAGTGTATTTCCGAAGGGAAGCTTCGTGACTGGACGTAGGACGAGAGGTCCGAACCAGTATAAAAATTCTGGTGTGATTACTATTAATTTTACCTGCATTTTTATTCTGTGTGATTCATACTATCATTCACATACTTGTCATACAATATATATATATATACACACACGATCCACATAGACTTTCAATTGGTATCAGAGCGAGGTTAGTTCAAATCACAGTAACACGTATTTGAAACTTGTTAATATGGCAAGTATCTTTTAAGAAGGTCAGTCAACTGCACGTCCTCCTTCATTCACCGGATCTATTATGCATATTGGTCAACCCATATGAGAATTTTTATGGAAGCAAATGGTTTAGAAATATGATCAGCAACTCAAATTAAGTATGTAGCACCTGAAACAAATATTAGCACATGGACAGATGCACAAAAAACCGTTGCCTCTAATAATGCTAAAGCTATGAATGTACTTTTTTGCTCTCTTGATAAAAATGAATTTTCATGTGTTATGTTATGTACTACTGCTTATGATATATGGCATACTTTACAAGTTATGCACGAAGGTACAACTAAGGTCAAACAAACAAAAATATCAATTTTACAAAATCAATTTCATCTTTCAAAATGAAACAAAATGAGTCAATTATTGACATGTACTCAAGATTTCAAACTATACAACACGATCTTATGGCACTAGGAGTTAAATTTACTGATTTTGATTTAGTATCTCAAATTCTCAACTCTTTAACAATTGAGTGGGAAAGAAAAGTATTGGCTATCGAAGAAGCTAATGATCTTTCTGTACTCAAAGTTGAAGAGTTGATTGGAAATTTAATGTCGTATGAAGCTAATTTGCAGGCCAGAAAGGAACAAAACCATGAAAAGAATAACATAGCATTTCAAGCAAGCAATGAAGATTCTGAATTAGATGAAGACGAAATTGTTTTGATTGCCAAGAACTACAACAAATTCAAGAAATTCAAGAAAATGACGAGATTCCAAAATGGCGGAAAATCAAATTCATCAAATCAAACTTCGATCAAGTGCTTTGAATGTGATCAGTTTGGACATATAAAGAAAGATTGCCGAAAACTTAGCAACGAGAAAAAGAAAAATAAGTTTGAAAAATTTAAGAAAAAGAGAAAGACATTCCAAGTCACATGGGATGACTCTGAATCTTACTCTTCATCCGATAGTGACAGTGAAAGTGATACAGAGCAAGCAAATCTATGTTTCATGGCACACACTAATGAGGTATGTCCCAATCTTACTTATGATGAAATTTTAGAAGTAAGCATGGAACTTGATGACAAATATAGCGAAACAAAAAATTAAATAAGGAACATGTTGCTAAGATAAATCGATTGGAACTTGAAATAGGGTTACTAAAAGATGAAAAATCTATTTTAGAAGAAGAATTAGAAAATGCTCAAGAAAAGTGCAAGAATCTTTCTATTATAAAGGATGAGTTATCTTGTGAATTAGGAAAAGTTAAACTAGAAAATAATAGAATTTGTAATGAACACATTATCTTAAAAGATAATCTAGAAACTTCAAAATCTGAAATTAATGATCTTAAAAACAAGTTGGATAAAATTACTAATAATGTTACAAAATTTAACAAAGGAAAACAAGACTTGGAAATTTTAATTAAAATTTCCAAGCCATTCAAAAATCGAAATGGGCTAGGATTTGACAATAAGACAAAAATTACAAAATATAGTAAGATTTATACTAAGAAAAGAAAACCTTCTTTCAAAAATAAGAATTTAATCTCAAATTCAAAAATGATTAAAATATGGGTTCCTAAAACAAGTAATAACCTAACTAAACAGAAATATATAGGTAATTATATGAAAGAAGTAATTCACAATAATAATTATATTTCAAAAGGAAACAGACCATCATGGGTATGGTTACCCTCATTTACTAACACTTAGGACCCAAAAGGTAAAAAGGGTACCAATTTAAACTTTTTTATTTTTTGCAGGTATCCAAATACAATAATAAAGAAAAATGGATATTAGTTAATGTATGCTCCAAGCACATGACGAGAAATGCTCACATGCTATCAAATATAAAGTACATTGATGGTGGCACTGTAACTTTTGGCGATAATTCAAAAGGGTTCGTCATTGGCATTGGAGAAGTCATCAATATCGGTATCTCTAACTCTCCTATTATTTCTAATGTTTTATTAGTATAAAACCTAAAACATAATCTTCTTAGTATAAGTCAGTTGTGTGATAAAGGGTTTGAAATAAAATTTGAAAAAGATAAATGTAAAATTCTCGATCAAAGCAAAAATTTACTCTTTGAAGGATTTAGAAATCGCAATATATATATCCTAAATATGAACACCAAAAATAATTTAAATTTATGTCTAGCCGCAAATCATGATGATCCTTGGATTTGGCACAAACGTTTTTGTCATATAAATTTTAAATATATTAACAAACTAGAAAAACATGATCTAGTTAGAGGTCTACCTAAAATTAATTATAAAATTAAAAATTTATATGACGCTTGTCAAATTGGCAAGTTAAAGAAAAGTTTTTTCAAATCTAAAATAAAATATCTACTAAGCAACCATTAGAATTACTTTATGTAGATTTATTTGGACCAACGCAAGTACGTAGTATAAATCATAACAAATATGTGTTCGTAATTGTAGATGATTTTTCAAGATATACTTGGACATTATTTTTAAAACATAAAAGTGACACTTTTGGAATGTTCAAAATCTTTGCAAAACGGATTACTAACTTAATGGATTTAAAAATAAAAAATATACGCAATGATCATGGAGGATAATTCGAAAATGAATTTTTCACTAATTTTTGTAACAAAAAGGGAATTAGTCATAATTTTTCGGTTCCACGAACACCACAACAAAATGGTGTAGTTGAAAGGAAAAACAGAATTTTACAGGAATGTGCATGAACACTACTAAATAGTAGTAATCTACCTAAACATTTATGGGCTAAAACCATTGCCACTGCCTGTTATGTATTAAATCGTGTCACACTTCGACCTATGACTAAAAATACATGTTATGAATTATTTTATGGAAGGAAACCAAAAGTTTCATATTTCAGAACTTTTGGGTCAAAATGTTTTATTTTAAATACTAAAGATAATCTTGGAAAATTTGATCCAAAGTTGACGAAGGAATTTTCATTGGTTATACAGAACGTAGTAAAGCTTATAGAATTTATAATAGACGAACAAATATTATAGAAGAAAGCTTACATGTGTCTTTTGATGAAAATTTCATACAAACTATTAAAGAAGAAGAAGATGAAATTTTAACTCAAAATCAAACTGAAAATACAAATAATATGAATAATTCATCCTCTGATAATAATGAAAATGTTTTAAGATCACCCACACAAATATTAAAAAAATGATCCTTTGGATAATATAATTAGAGACTTAAATTCTCGAGTCACTAGAAATAACTTAAATCAAATGAGTCACGTTGCTTTTATCTCAAATACAGAACCTAAAAATTATAAAGAAGCATTTAAAGATGATTCTTGGATCTTAGCAATGCAAGAAGAATTAAATCAATTTGAACGTAATAATGTATGGGAACTCGTTCCTAGACCATCAGATCAATCTGTAATAGGAACAAAATGGGTTTTCAAAAACAAAGCAGATGAAAATGGAAATATTATTCGTAACAAAACAAGATTAGTGGCTCAAGGCTACAACCAAGAAGAGGGAATTGATTATGAAGAAACGTTTGCTCCCGTAGCTCGTCTCGAAGCAACTCGTACTCTACTTGCTTTTGCGTGTCATCACAATTTTAAATTATTTCAAATGGATGTTAAGAGTGCCTTCTTAAATGGTTTTATCAAAGAAAAAGTTTTTGTAGAACAACCGCCATTATTTATTCATGAAAAATATCCAGATCATGTTTTTAAACTCAAAAAGGCTCTATACGGCTTAAAACAAGCACCACATGCTTGGTACGATCGACTAAAAACTCATCTACAAAATTCTGGATTTCAAATAGGCAAAATAGACACTACACTATTTATAAAACATAAAAATAATGATATATTAGTGGTACAAATATATGTTTATGACATCATATTTGGATCAACTAATGAAAGTTTATGTAATGAATTTTCTGAAATAATGAAAACGAGTTTGAAATGTCACACATGGGCGAATTAAATTTTTTCCTAGGATTACAAATAAAACAATTGGACAGTGGTATTTTTATAAATCAAGAAAAGTATTGTAAAGATTTACTTAAACGTTTCGGAATGGAGAACACCACTAGTAAACCAACTCCTATGAGCACAACTTTATATTTAGACAAAGATGAAAAGGGAAAAGACTATGATCAAAAATCTTATCGTAGTATGATCAGCTCTCTATTATATTTAACAGCTAGTAGACCCGATATAATGATGAGTGTCCGTCTGTGCGCTCGCTTTCAAGCTCAACCTAAGGAATCACATCATCGAGCAGTCAAATGAATTTTACGTTACTTAACTAACACCATAGAGTACGGCTTATTTTATCCCAAAGGTACGGCTTTCCAACTCGTATCATATAGCGATGCAGACTTTTGAGGATGTAAAACAGACAGAAAAAGCACAAGTGGTACCTGCCATTTTATCTGTCAATCTTTAGTTTCGTGGTTTAGCAAAAAGTAAAATTGTGTTTCCCTCTCGACATGTGAAGCAGAATATATCTCTGCCGCCTTAGCTTGTGCTCAAGTCATCTATATGCAACAAACACTTAGAGATTTTTATAAAATAATTGAAAAATCTCCAATATACTGCGACAATACTAGTGCCATCAATTTATCTAAAAATCCAGTTAACCATTCTCGAACTAAACATATAGACATACGACACCATTTTCTTAGAGATAATGTCGAAAAAGGAATTATCTCCCTCGAATTTGTTAACACCGACAATCAAATTGTCGATATATTCACCAAATCATTAAATGAACAATCGTTTGTAAAACTTAGACGAAATTTAGGAATTTGTTCATATAATGAATTAATAAATTAAACTATATTATCCTAAATGGTAACTCAGAACAGCAAACAAGCAGAAAAACCTTCTTCACCTTTCGTTTTAATACCTTCTGAACACAACAAATTGTTTTTAAATAATTTTTAACCATGAATTTTCGTTCACAAACAAACAACTTTTATTTCCCTAATTAGAAATTGACAAACCTATATATATCTCAAAGATAAATTTTTTAACCATAGAATCTTTCACTCTCTAAAAAACATTTAAACTTTGATATATGATGTCATCTGATCACGATTCGACTTACTCAGCCATTGATTTCTCCTCTCCTTCTTCCGGCAGTTCGTATACATCTCCTACCAAAACAACACCAAAATCCTCTCCTTCCAAACACATTGTTCCTACTACTACTCTTATGTACCATACCGGCTATTCTTCAAAAGAAAAAAAGGCCAAATATGGTATTAATCTTGAAAATGCTTCTCTTCATGACAAAATTGACGAAGTTCATCATTATAAAAAAGAAATGATGAACGTTCAAAAAGAAATGTACTATACACAACGAAACCAAGGAGCTCATCAAAACTTTTTAGAAAAGTGCATTCTTGCAATATGTGGACACTCTCCTACAAAGGATTGTGTTCATGTACGATCTCCTCGTGTGATCGAAACTCCTTCACGTGCTCATCGAATAACTCCACGTAAACTATGGGGAGAAGGAACATCTGAAGCCCAATTCAGTCTAGTACCTCCTTCTTAGTCTCCACTACGACCTTTCAAAAAGGATACAAAGGAGAAACCAAATTCATGGGAGAAAAAGTAACTCTGTTCTTCTAAAGACTGTATTTCAAATATATATCTAGTTATAATAAGGTTCAAACCATTCAAGATTATAATTTATATCTTGTTCTTATTAAAACATTGTATCGATAATAACAATCTAAAATCTCTAAATAAACTCAAAATTGTCACAACAGGCGTCTGCGATATAGAGCTATAATATTTGTCATGCTAAGTAAGTTCATTCATGCTTATATTTTTTAACATTTTTTTAGACCTAACAGACATCTGCCTATAATCCTAAAAAAACTTTTACATTTCAGCTCAGACGTATGCAAGTTCGTCCAGACGTCTGGATCAAGTCTCTGGAAAATAAACTATCTCAGCTCAGACGTCTGATTTTATTCTCAGATGTCTGCATCAAGTCTCTGTCTTAAAATTACCTATATGACCAGACGTCTGATTAAAACTACAGACGTTTGACCGTACCCAGAAGTCAACATTTCAGCCTCCCCTAGAAATCATATTTTACATTCTTTTACAGTTTTTCACCTAACCCTACAACAAAACCCTAAACCCTAAATCAATTTGCTTTCTTTCTTTCAAAACATCAAATCCATGGCACCCAAATCCAAAAAACACTTTCCCAAGCGTAAGAAAACAGGCCTAGGCTCCAGCTCTCAACCACCTTCTCAGCAATTTATCATAGACGAAATCATTAATGATTGGATGGTAGAACAAGATGGAAGATAAAGACTTCAGGAATTGGAAATGAAAAGGATACATTGTGGTCCATTTTATCCACTACGAAGATTCTTCAATTACGAAATCGATGATTTGGTGAGTGATGCTGAGATTCACCATCTTATAAATTATGATTCTAACTCCGGGCAAATTGATCAACTAGCGGCATTTTTATTCACTACACCACAAAAGGCTTTTAACAGCGTTTGATAAACGCTGTAATATGATACAACAGTGTTATTACAAACGCTGTATAACGACATGCTGTCGTATATACATAACTTACAACAGCTTTTATATAAACGCTGTTGAAACATCTCTGTGACAGCGTTTATTACGAGCTGTCAATAATCCTTTTACAGCGTTTTCAGACATGCTGTATTATGTTTCAACAGCGTTTATAATTTAGTTGTCGAAGATGTTCAAATTCTACTTTAACTGTTTACAACAGCTTTTTCTAAACGCTGTTACTGAATCATCAACAATTTCGACAGCATGTTAAAAACGCTGTGATTGAATCATCAACTATTTCGACAGCATGTAATAAACGTTGTTATTGACAGTTTCAAGATAATTACAGCACGAATTAAACGCTGTTGTTTCTTCATTGACAGCATTAAAATAGATGTTGTCTTCTATTTATATGATTTTTACAGCATTAACATTCCACTATATTTGCATATTCCAGAACTACATTTTGAGTATAATCAAGCAACCAGTATATATAACATGTTTTAATGAATAATAATCTGTTAAATAAACTAGCTAAAACAATATTAATATACAAAAAACATCTATAAATCAAGTTTCAATAATATCCATAAACAAAAATAACACAGTAGACCAAGTTATCAAGCAACCAGTATAATCAAGTAATACATACAAGTATACTAACCAAAATATAGTTCTGGCATCAAAAATTACTTCGAATCCATAACTTGTTGCCGCATGTAAGATATCCACCTACCTATAGAGTAAAAGTTCAAAAGTTAGCAAAATAAATCAAAAATACAATTAATACAACAGTAACATGAAATGCAGTATGGAACAAAGGAAGTGCTGAAACCAAACGAACTATCTGATACAAAAGTGTTGAAACAATGGTAACATTAAATGCATTTTCGAAAGGAGAACTGAAGAGCTGAGCATGTTTAGAGTAAGAGATTGCTATACAAGTTGCGGTGCATGGCACTGGAGCAGGATGACAGTGTGCAACCATATTTCCCACTTGCATGTAAAAATTAATCTAAAGCTAGTATGTTTCCCACTTGAATGTAAAAATTAAAGCTAGTACTTTTCCCACTACAACCAAACAATATGCCATGGTTTTGACTTGGAAATTTCAACTGCATTTACAAGGCTTCTCCAAAACAGGTGCAACTTACTTTCCCTAAGAGAGACTGCCCCACTTAATCAAACTTTATTCCTTTCCTCCCTATACGAAATAAACTTTACAGGCTCTCCATACACCTGGAATAATAAAAGGAAAGTTGGGGGGAGAACTTTTTGTAAAATTAACCATGCTTTTGCGAACATAGTAGCTTTTGATCACTGGCCATCCTTTACCTCACACATCCCATCACCAGGAATATCAGACCACTCCCCACTCATCATATCCCGATTTGAGAATTCCATGGCTAGGCAACCACATTTGAATGTTTTTTAACATTTGGACTAACTATATCAATTTTAAATCTGTTGTTTTGCAGGGATGGAATCAGCCTGTTTAATGTTCATGCTTCAAGCAAAACTCAAAAACACTAAAGAAGCTTTAAAGACATGGTTAAAGAATATCTATAGCAATGGTTCCAAACTCTATTGAGAATTGAAACTATACCTCTGCAGTAACCCCTATGCTTAGTTCATTTATACAAGCAAACCCATCAACCATTGACAGACAGGAAGCTTATGCCTTAGTTAATAAGGTTACTAAAGTTGAAATCAAAGCTTCAAGTACTAGTGGACTAGACGGATTTAATGCACTTTTTTTTAAACACTGTTGGGATACTGTCTCGCCCTTTTTTATTAAAGCCATACACCACTTCTTCAACAGCAACAAGTTATTAGGTGGCATCAAATCCACTAATTTTACCAATGATCCTGAAAATTGAAAATTCCTCCTATGTCAATCACTTCAGGCCTATATCATGTTGTGTTGTGATATATAAAAATATCACAAAGATTTTAGCTACTAGAATGAAACCTATTCTTGCTAGAATAACCTCACCAAATCAAACAACTTCCTTGCTTAGTAGGAACATAACAGATAATATACTGTTAACACATGAGCTTCTCGGAGGTTATAATAATAAGAACATCTCACCTTGTTGCATGATGAAATTAGACATCCAGAAAGCATTTGACAGTTTGCATTGGAATTCTATAATAGTTATCTTACTAAAAATGAAATTTCCAGAGCCATGTATAGCATGGATTCACACTTGCATAACAACACCAAAATACTCCATCATGTATAATGGGAAAATCACATGTTATTTTGGTTCACTTCATGGTTTGAGACAAGGTGATCCTATATCATCGTATCTTTTTATCATTGTAATGGAGTACTTCAGCAGTATCTTGAGCCTTCAAGTAAGAAACAAAAACATTACACTACACCCATGATGCAAGAAGCCAGATATCATAAGTCTTATATTTGCAAATGATTTAGTCGTATTCTCTAAACCAGATACGAAGAGTATTACTACCATCAACCACTGTTTATCCACTCTTGAATCAGTCACTGGACTTAAAATAAATCAAGGAAAATCACACATTCTCATTACATGGCTTAATAAAACTGACACAACCTTTATAACGTCAGCTTTATCCACTCTTTAATACATACTTGAACATTCTGTTTACCTGGGTTTATTTTAAATAAACAATGGGTTTTAAATGTAAAAACCATCATAATATAACTCTATTGTTACAAAATTAAACCATATCATAGCATAGGCATAAACATGATGCAATGGCACAAATGATAAAATGAGAAACTAATACTTATTATCTTGAAACAAATAAATTGTACATAAAAAATTTGAGTTCTAATAAGAGGACAGATAAGATATACATACCTTACTGACAGGACAACCTTGATGAGTTTCATAAGTGCCTTCCCTTGCCGCAATTTCTGAAGAAGCTTTTATAGCATGATAATATATTGTCTCAAAAATATCTCTATTTAGCTATTGAGCCTGAACAAACAGTTGAATAGTTAACGGATGAGGCACAAAGGAAAAAAATTATTCATACAAGTTAAAGACAACCAAATACCTCTTTCGAATCAAAAGGCATACCTAGCAACATAAATGCAGCTGCCAAGCCTCGTACACCTAAACCAATTGGTCTATGCCTCATATTTGACCTCCTGCTCGTCTCAACTAGGTAATAATTAACATCAATTATCTTGTTGAGGTTTGCAGTAACAATTACTGTTATTTGTCAAAATTATGAGCATATTCAGCAACACTTGACACATAATTACAAAAATAACTAATTATGCATATTAAAATAATATTCTAACCTCAGCTAGCTTGTCAAAATCAAAATATCTAACATCAGCATGCAGAAGCGATGCACCTTTCCTCAGTTCATCCTTCGTCTTTACCTACAACAAAAGACAATCCAAGCAGGGAGACTAGTGCAAGAAAATCTAACTGAATGGAATGTATGTTAAAATCGAGATTATGAAAGTTTGGCATGGGTAAACAAAAGTAAGAACTTTAAAGTTAAAAAAAGCACCAAGAAGCCTTAATAAGGTGCCTATGATCATTCAGTGATCGCTGAAGTCAGGTAAGACTGCTTTAACATTAAAGAAAGAGACTGTTATCTCCTCTGAATAATAATAGTAAACTAATAATTATTCTGCTCTTAAGAGTGCAAATTTGGATTTTTTTTTCTCATTACATCAATTTGTGCATATGTGAACTAACAACTTCGAATTTCAAATTTGTGTCATATAGCAAATGGTATATGGAAACTACTATTGTACATTTTCAAATCCAATAGAATATTTTTACTTGTTAACCTATATAATATATTTATCGCTAGACTTTATTTTCTCTTCATTCAATTTAAAATGACAAATGAAAAAATATGCCAGGTACTTTCAAAATGCCTATAGTGGGATTGCTACCTTATTAGGACTTTCATATTTCACACATAGTTAATGATAAAAGCAGGTATGCATTTGCTGGTATTTGAAAATGTTATGCTTAACCAACTACCACCTAACATATCATGCGGTTCCTTCGCAATTAATAAATTCTTGCTTTACTTACATACAGGCTAGAGCGATTTCAGACAATTGCATGATTCATAGTCTGCTAGTGGATATAAGAAGAACTAGTAAACAACATGTTAAATTATTATATCAAACTATCTACTAGTTGAATGTGGAAACTAAAGCTAGGCATCAATTGCGCGTTGAGTAAAATGATCACAAGGAACTTGACGTTCTTTTAACTCCTTTCATAGTTAAATGTTACTAGCTTCGAGTAAAGAAACTTTATAATGAAGAATCTGAATCACATAGATAACTTGAACTCATGTAGGAAAGAAGCACAAACAAGAAATTATAAACACAATCAACATACTTGAAGTACTTCAAAAGGACCTCCACCGTGAGAAAAAAGAAGCTCAATCTGTAGGTGCTCTAACTGACTACTCAATCTTTGCATTTCAGAACTCACGGGATCACCATCAATCTACAAAGTAAGCGACATCAAAATTATCTATATAATCTATAATAATAATATGATAATGAGATTATTCAAAATATTTAACGATTATAAAGTGGCATAAAATTATTTTGTTTTCAAATGTTTCTGGCTTGGTTTGCATATTAGAGAGTATTTATTGTCTCTTTAGCATTAGTTCCTACATGACTAATGCAAGCTACACATCAAACATATAACAGCCATCAGCACGATATTAGTATCTACAAAGTACTATTTTTTTTAATTAGAACATGATAGTACAAATAAGAAGAATGCACAACTTACCAATCATTATTGTTTTGCTATTTCCCCTAAGAGAATCCTGCCATAAACAAAATTTATTGATAAATAAGCATCAAGACACATTAATTTGTATGAAACATAATATTAATAGTAACTAATTTTAACTAGTTTTTTATTATATAATACTAGTGGCTAATATACATGTGTTTTTTTTTAATAAGAACTACATAGCTGTCATTCATTTTCCATCATAAAACATCAGTACACTGTAAAAGAGTTTGCTTGCACTTTCAAATTTTTCCTCATATTAAATCAACAAAACTAAACCCACAACAAAACAAATAAATAAAACAAGGCATTCGTATATATTACCGACAATGTTTTTGCAACAACGCACTATTGATCCCTCTCGGAATTAGCGGAAACCTTTTGCAGAATCTTGTTCTCTGCTGAACGAATGGCTTCTATTGCTCCAGTAATTGTTACTTTCCTATCAGTAGTCCCGGGCATGAAATCTCCTCTATCGGAAATTTTGATTCTAGCACCACTAATCTGGGTAATCTCCATTATGTTTCTTCCAGCACGACCAACCACAGCCCCAATATGCTCATCTGCAACACCAATTATAACTGAATTGCTCTCTTGAGGACCAGCAGGTGATCGCCCCTTATTGTTTGGATATCTCGCTCCATAACCATTCGAACCATAATTTGGATTGTAAGCTGGAGAAGGCATACCATAACCACCAGGATAACCACCAGAAACTGCATATGTAAAAGGTGAGTTTAGTGATTGTGGATAATGAGAATCTTCAAGTAGCTTTGACAGAATGTGAGATATTGCACTCATCTGTTGATCAAAGGTCCCCATCACAGTCACAAGTCTGTCATTAACCCCGACATAGTTATGTTCTTGAGGTGATATCTTAATGTCAGCTTGTGATTCTTCAATTAACGACTTTATATTAGAACCTCCTTTTCCAATAATGCCACCACATGAGCTGTTTGGAACAACAAGCCTTACTTTTGATCTACTTTCAGCATCACTACTCTCTTCTGCCTCATTTACTAACTTTTCAAGTATCAATTCCATTGCTCTAAGTATCTCATACAGATATACCCACAGTTTAGTTTTAAGTGTGTTTAATAAAAAAATTAAAGCTTCTTGAAGCATATAAGTATCATTAGTAGAACAATTGATACATGAAACTGATTTGTAGAGAAAATGAAAAGCCTGAAATAAAATATAAATAAATCAACACGATATTTTTATATGCATACCTAGTTACCTTTTGCAAACTATACACAGTCTTCAATGTCATGTCAATCTAAACCTGAAATAAAACTTAAGCCTTGGTGTATAAACTACACTCACTGAAATAATCAAATTCTAGAGGATGAAGAAACTATCAAATTCCTGATTGTGATAACTATTATATTAGAAGTATAAATTACCGAATCATCATCCAGATCTTAATGGCGATTGATACACTAGTGCTCCTAATGGCCATCTAAGCAGCCTTTCGCATGTTGTGGTGGTAGAATTGAAGTTGTTGTTGGACAGATGCCGGCGATGGCGATTTAGGGTTAAGCTTTGTATTTGGGGATATCGGGTTTAAAATTAAAGAATGAACATGAATAAAGTAAAATGTAAAACTAAGATTAGATTTTAAGATAAATGCATGAAGAATGAAATGCAGTATTGGGGATGAAGTATGAGGGTAAGAAGAAAAGGCGGCTAAAAAGAATTTTTATCACCCGCGTTAAAATTTCAGCTCTAACCTAAAATGTCAGCGTTTATTAATCAATCTTATTCCTTTAAAATACCATTAACTGCATTTTTTGTTGAAACGCTGACAAAAATTGCTGTCAAAAGTGAATTTTGTTGTAGTGATTCTTCATAAATTTATGTTCAATTCATATTTGGAATCCATCTGATCCGGAAAATTGGATTTGGACAAGTGTTTATGGGGAAGTAATCAAATTCAATGTTGAAATGCTTGGGCAAATATTAAAGTGCTCATATGCAGGAATTAGATTACAAGATATTCCTAATATGAGACACATGCCAAGAGATGCAATTACACATCTCATTTGGGAAGATGACATGAGAAAATTATCACCATTCAATTTTCGACCAAAAGCTAGACTACTTAACCGAATGCTTGTCAATACCATACTCCCTAGATTAGGTAGTCATGAGCAAGTGTATGACCATGATCATAAAGCTTTATATGCTATTTTCGACCATACAAAAGTAAATTGGGCTCAATATATATTTGACCAAATTAAAAGCTTTTGGACCCCAGTTCGTCAAACAATAATCTATGCACCATATATTATGCGAATTCTTCGAGCGCATAACGTGCCTTCATTCTTATCACAATATGAAAAACTTCCTGTTAAGGAAAGTGGAATTCGTTTCCTATCTTTGATGCATCTTCCTGAAAATCCACCAAGTATTACACCCTTTTCCGAGTACCAACACCAGCAACACCAACAACCACAACACCAACAGTCTACTCCTATACGACCTACCTCTACATCAAGGCCTTCTGAATCAATAGGTTATCACTCTGATTCTGAAATTCAAGAGGCTTGAATTGCAGCAGGACAAGGAGAAAGTATTAGAGATGTAGCACTTCAAAACCAGCGTATCCTATCTCTAAATCAAAAGTCTTGGATAAGAAAGTTTCTCGTCTCGAACGATCTTTTTCTACACGAATGACAAAGGTAGAAAAGACTTTAGAAAAGGTCGTCTCTACTCTGGGAAAGGTTATGAGAAAGGTTCGCGGACAATCTTCTTTACGATCTTCATCATCTCCATCTCCTACATCACCTCCAGCACCTCATGCATATCCATCAAGATCCCAAACAGTCGAAGAGCCTTTACAAACCCATGCTCCTGGAAAAGCTCCAATCAATGTGGACACTGAGGAAAGTGAAGACATTTCATGGCCTCCACAGGAAGCCCAACATTACGACCACTATCAATCTTTTCAGGGACTTTCTATTCAAGAAGATGAAGAGTATCATGATCAGTCACAATGGCAACATAGCGACTATGATGACAATGCTTCTAATCTATATGGTTATTTTTCCTACCAATAAGTTATTTTATTCCAAATTCCTACTTGTTTGACTATGATATTTTGATTTAGTATTTTGCCATTGTAAACATTATGTTGTTATGATGTTTCCTCATATTGTTTCATTGTGATGTTTCCTTATATTGTTTTGTATACTCTTTTTTGATAATGACAAAGGGGGAGAGAGTTTATACTACCTATAGACAGGGGGAGAAATTACAAAAGACAGGGGGAGCTTCTTAGAAATAAATTGTATAGTTGTCATCATCAAAAAGTGGGAGAATGTTAGAACCTCTACTCTATGATTTTAATGACAACAACTATACAATAACTAGCATCATCCATATGCAGCTTTTGCAACCAAGACTTGAAGACCAACACAAGGATCATAATATCAAGAAATATTAGCATAATCTGTTATTATCTTAAATAGATGATATGTACAATCTCCTTGAGTAATTTTTACAAGCATATGCATATACAAATCATTAAAAAGGTTTTTTACATACTCAAGAAGGGAAATTAACAAACTATACATGTGTCAGACGTCTGACTTGTCTACTCAGACGTCTGGCAATGTGTTCTGTTTAAATTTTTTAATACAGGCCAGACGTCTGACCTGGGTAATAGCCAGCACTTCTCAACAGACATCTTCTTCAATCGAAGAGTTGCATCCTCTATCTCCGGTCATAACTCTTCCTCCTCAAACATTGCAACTCTTGGACTGAAATAGAATGAACCAAAGGTCGTTACTTCTCAAACAAACTCTTCAACATCTATAAATAAACATGAATTTTAAAAGTAAAACTCACTTGATATTCTGAACTCTTCTCTCTTTATTTTCTAATATTCATGTGATCTCTCTGATTTCTAAAAGTACTCAAAAGCATACTTTTATCTCTTCCTTATATCAAAGCTTAAAATTACATACTACTCAAAGGAGATTATAGGAAGAAATTGTACTTGTAGTCAAAATCAGTGTTATCTAGAACACGCACTTGTCAGTGAAATACTCTTGTATAAAAGCCTATTCCTCCGGGCGAAGCAAGGGCAATTGGTTAGTGTATTTCCGAAGGGAAGCTTTGGGACTGGACGTAGGACGGGAGGTTCGAACCAGTATAAAAATTCTAGTGTGTTTACTTTTAATTTTACCTGCATTTTTATTCTGTGTGATTCATACTATCATTCACATACTTGTCATATACTATATATATATATACACGATCCACATAGACTTTCAATTGGTGGACTCTTGCCAAACTATTCGGTAACTCTACTCTATATGCGAGTTTCCCGATCCTCTCTACAATAGGAAATGGTCCTACAAATCTCGGTGCTAACTTTCCTGATTTCCCGAATCTAATCACACTCTTCATCGGTGACACCTTAATGAAAACATGATCTCCAATATAGAACTCCAAGTCTTTATGTCTTCTATCTATATAACTCTTCTACCTGGATTGAGCTTCCTTCATCCTAGCCCGAATCAACTCAATCTTTTCTACAACTTCTCTAACCAAATCTAGACCAAGAACCAACCTATCCCCGACCTCTAACCAAGAAACGAGTGATTTACATGGCCTTTCATACAAAGCTTCAAATGGTGCCATCCCTATACTAGTCTAATAACTGTTGTTATACGAAAACTCGACTAAGTGTAGATGGTCTTCCCATGATCCCCCAAAATCTAACACATAAGCTTGTAACAAATCCTCCAAGATTTTGTTAACTCTTTCCGTTTGCTCATCGGTCTATAGATGGTAGGCGGTACTTATCTTGAGCTTGGCACCTAAGGTATCCTGTAGACTCTTCTAGAATTCTCTAGTGAATAAGAAATCTCTATCACTTACTATACTACTAGGAATTCCATGCAGTCTAACTACATTATTCATAAATATCTTAGCTAGAACAGGTGCCGTCCTAGTTGACTTAACTAGAATAAAATGGGCATTCTTGGTTAATCTATCCACTATGACCCATATACTTTCATTTCCTCTGTTTGACCTAGGCAACTCGTTTGTGAAATCCATAGAAATAGAATCCCACTTCCATACCGAAATATCCAATGGCTGAAGCAACCCACTTGGCTTCTGATGTTTGGCTTTTACCTGTTGGCAGTTCAGACACTACTTCACCCATAAGCCTACATCCCTCTTCTACCTTCCCAGAAGAAACTCCTCTTCATGTCCTGATACATCTTAGTTCCTCCCAGATGAATAGTGAACTTCGAACGATGTAATTCTTCCAAAACTTCCTTCCTTATGTCTCCCACATTTGTAACACATAGCCTACCTTTCTTTCTCAACCACCCATTCTAGTCAAGGCTAAAGTCATCGCTCTCTGTTTCATCCCTTAACTTCCTGATTCGTTCAACTAATACTGGATCCTCCATCTGTTTAGAAGCAATCTTTTCTATCATCACTGGTCGAACTTCTAAACATGACAACACAACATATCATCCACTAAACCTAGCTTCAGATCTCCACTGCACTCTGCAAGTCGACAACGCATCCAAATATTTCCACTCTATTATCATTGCCAACACTGCATTCTGATGTTTTTAGCTAAGTGCGTCTGCAACTTTGTTTCCCTTTCCTGGTGTGTACTCAATACCAAAGTCATAAGCGGCTAAAAACTCTAACCACCTCTGTTGTCTTATATTCAGCTCCTTCTGCAAGAACAAATACTTCAACGACTTATGATCCGTATAAAAATCAAACCTCTCTCCCAAAAGGTAATGTCTCCACACCTTTAATGTAAAAATCACTGCAGCCAATTCCAAATCATGCGTAGGATATCTAACCTCATGCGGTCTAAGCTGTCGAGAAGCATAGGCAGTCACTTTACCTCTCTGCATTAACACAGCACCTAATCCGGTTCCACACGCATCTATATAAACTACCAAATCCTGATTCCCCTCCGGAATAACTAATACAGGTGCACGAGTCAATAAGTGTTTCAAGCTTTGGAATGCTTTCTCGCACTTATCGGTCCAAACAAACTTCACATCCTTTCGTGTTAGCTTGGTCATCGGTGCGGCTATCCATGAAAAATCCTTTATGAACCTCCGATAATGACCTGTCAATCCAAGTAAACTTTTTATCTCAGTCACTGTCTCGGGTCTCTTTCAATTATTCACCGCTTCAATCTTAGTCGGATCTACAGACAACCCTTTCTCTAAGACTACATTACCACGAAACTTCACTTCCTTCTTCTAGAAATGACACTTCGAAAACTTTGCCTACAACTGATGTTGCCTGAGCGTCTCAAGCACAACTCTAAGATGAACTTCATGCTCCCTTTCATCCTTAGAGTATTTCAAGATATCATCTATGAAAACCAACACGAACCTATCCAAGTGCTCTCGGAAGATTTGGTTCATCAAATCCTAAAAGAATGTCGATGCATTATTTAGTTCGAACGGCATAACTAATCATTCATACGATCCATATCTGATTCTAAACGTTGTCAAAGGAATACTATCCTCTGCTACTCTAAGCTAATGGAAACTTGTTGCTAAATCCAACTGAGAAAATACCTTGGCTCCACTCAACCGATCGAACAAATCGTCAATTCTAGGCAACAGATATCGATTCTTTATCGTCTTCTCATTCAACTTACGATAATCGATACATAACCTTAACGATCAGTCCGGCTTCTTAGCAAACACTACGGCGGCTCCCCAAGATGAACTGCTCGGTCTAATAAAATTCTTGCCTTCCAAATCCACCAACTGCACCTTCAACTCTCTCATCTCTGTAGGTGTCATCCTACTTGGCAGCCCACTCATCAGTTCTGCTCCAGATACCAAATATATCCGAAACTCAATGACTCATTTCGATGGTAATCCTACTACCGGCTCGAAGACATCCGCGAATTCTCTAACCACGAAAACTTGATTCAACTCGTCTTCTAACTCCACAACACCCAACAAAGCATTCACCTCACAAGTAGGGCTTTCTACGGTATATATAATCTGATCACTACAGTCAGGGTGTCTAAGCGATATTTTCCTATCATCGCAAAATATCCTAGCATCATACTTACTCAACCAATCCATACCCAAAATAATTCTGAATCCTACAAAGTCAAACACATGCAAACTGCAAACAAAGGTATGACCTAACAAATCAAACTCTAAGTGGTCACACTTCATCCCAAGTGTCGCGTACCCTCCTAGCGAATTTGCAACTCTTAAGGAAGTAACTAAGTATGAGGGATCTAGGTTAGCTTATCTACCAAACAATGAGATATAAAAGAATGCGATGCACTAGTATCAAACAGAACGCTAACAGACATACCATGGATCTGAAGCGTACCTTCCAACACTGCCTTTCCTTTCTCCTGCGCTGTTGGTCCCGATGAAGCAGGTTCCAATGCAAATACTTTGCCCCTTCCATCCTTAGCAAGCTCTTTGCATTGGTTCTTATAATGACCAATCTGATCGCAGTTGAAGCATCTGATATTCTTCTTCCCGATCACTCCCTTCGCCTTTCCAGTACGACACTCATTCATGAAATGTCCTTTCTTATTGCACTTGAAGCAAACAACCGTCGTCTTCCCTTTCTTTGCGGCTCCACCTTTCTAAGCACCCTTCTTATGAAATAACTTCCTTTTCTGACTCTGCCCACCTAGACTTCCTTTACCTTGTTCTTCTCCAAAGAAGCAAGCATCTCCTCATGCCTCAACGCCATCTCTACTACAACATCACACGGATCCCTAGTATAAGGTAATGTAGCCCTTGCCAACTCAGGCTTCAACCCCCTGATGAACTTCTCATTCCTCTTCATCGCGGTATCCATAGTAGCATACTAGCATACCCATACCTTGACAACTCCTCGAACTTTCTAGAATATTCCAACACAGATAGCTCCTCCGCTCCAACTTAGCAAACTTTCTGAGCAAAGCAGACTATGCCATCACAGACATGAACCTCTCTTAGAACCTTCTCTTAAACTCAGCCCATGTCATCATCTCTTCATTCACTCCACCCGTCACACTATTCCACTAGAATAAAGCTGTTCCTTGAAGCTGTCTCGAAGCAAGCCTTCTCTTCTGCTCATCATTGATCCCCAAGTCAACAAGATTCTCCCACAATGCAACAACCAGCTCTCCACCTTAATAGCATCTTCAGTTTCGATAAATGGCTTCCCTCCAAGCCTAACATAATCTCTGCTCAAGATAGCATATTGTTGACCATCGTAGCTTCCTAAACTCCTACTCCAGCATTTCCTCCAACCACTCCAGCAGCAATTTTAGCTTGCATCATGTTCATGAAAAACTGATACATAGCTCCCATGTTCACTTGTGGAACCCCAGCACCAACATTCTCAGCTTGTGCCTGACCTTGGTTCTTTCTAGTATTCGGTTTGGAATTTCCATTTGTGGTAGTGCTTCCTCTAAGATTCACTCTTCCACTTCTAGCGTCCATATCTGTATTCAATCCTCGTAAGATACAGAAGAATAGCCTAAGAGAGATAGGAGAATAGAGATATAGCGTATGCTTATATATAGCAAATACAAGTACATTACTATAGCGTTATCCTATACCCCGATCTTACTCTAATTCCTTAGGATTATGTTTTCAAAAATCATTTTTACTTAAAGTTTTTCATAAACCTATGCTCTGATACCAAGTTGTAACATCCCCTACCTGGAGGCACGAAACTAAGTGGTACAGATGCTGTAGTCATCCATAGTATTAACTTCCGGTGACCAAATACGGTAATGTAATGGTATCCATAATATCAGAAGCACGTGAATATGAAACAAAATCACAGATTTCACAAAAACAACTTTTATGATTACATTTCACAAAACATGTTTCATATTTCATTACATAATCCCAATCATTTCCTAGGTTTATATCAAATATAATTATTACAAAATACGCTAAGAGGGACATATAAAGATGACCTCTCGGATGACCAGAGTACTAAATAGTCATAACTGACTTAATACAACACAGTGGAATAAAACAAAATAAAACAATAAAAATCCTAAATAGCTATCTGTCAGCCACTTGCTTGTCTCCGGAAGCTTTATTCGTCCACCTACTAAAAACCTGAAAATCCTCAACCCTTAGTCTACTCAAATCAATTTTGAGCACCCGAGAGTTTAAGAAAAAACATAAATTTCGAGTCAGACATAAAGCCTGGTGTGAATAATACTATACAACTCGGTTATCTAATATTAAGAGAGACTATGCTGCTTAGCGGAACGTTTTTCCCACACTAATATCCTTTTAAAACATATCTTTTGCAAATCATAATCCTGCAACCAAAACTAGTTAAAAACGGTAAAGCAATATCATGTAAACTTACTTGTCATGTAACAAATGAACTATCTGTCCGAGCACTATATATTTATTTGGCTAACTACAAACCTTTGGCTGACTCGGGCCTACCGGATAATATAAATAAATAATCTAACACCTATTAGACACTCCTCTTCTGGACAGTCTATTTCTAACTTATCTTCTTCCAAGGTCACCTGATCCTAATGGTTTTGCGGGCTCACCAATAACCTATCTCTGTACAAATATATTCCCTACTATGTGTAACATCATTTTAGTCTTAACTGTGACAAAGCCCTACACACTGGAATTTTGGACTAAATTAGCTAGGGGCTAATAGCATATGTATAGGGCGCAACCCTATACTAGTCCCATCTGGTATACAAATATATGAGTCATTTTACTTGGGGTAATCCTCCCTTAAATTTTCCTAGAAAGCCTTTTAATCTCAAATTGATTTAAAACCTTTAAATCAAAATTAAACAAGGAAAATATATACTCTATGCTTTACTCAAATCACCTTGCCAGGTTATATATACTTTACTCAAATCTTTGTTGATGAAAACATTTAAACCTTTGAAAGTACCCCTTTCGAATCCATTGAAAGTACCCCTTTCGAAACCAAGTAAACCCCTTTTTTCTCCTAGGCTGAAAGGCCAAAACATTGTTTTCGAACCATTTATATAAACCTTTCGAAACCATTGAAAAACTTTTCCTTCGAAAGCTATAAAACCTTAGACATACTATCTTTAAACACTTAAACATGTCCTTTCGAAAACATTGGAAAACCTTTCCTTTCAAACCTTTCGAAACCATTGGGGAACCACCCCTTCGAAACCATTACTAAAAACTTTCGAAAGCATTAAAACATCAAACCTTTAGAAAGCCTTTTGGTTCAAGTACAACATGTGGAACAACCTTTCGAAACCATTAAAACTATCTTCTTCAAAACCATTTGGGTTCTACCTTCAACAGAGCAAAAAAGGTCATGAAAACATTTTAGTCGAAAGAATTTCTAAGTAAAGAAGTGATGGTGTCGAAACCAACCCTTCCGAAAACATTGGAGAAGCGGCTTGGCTTTTAAAACAAGGTATACCTTCCGAAACCATTTTCTTCGAAAGTTAGAAAAGCGGTAGCTAGTGGTTTCGACGCCGACGAAAGCATTTACTTAAAACAAAGGCGCAACCCCATTCGAAACCATTCCTTTAATCAATTTGACCCAGTCGGAAGCCAACTAAGTCGAAAGCATTACTTTCAAAAGCAAAGTAGGCCCGTTTTCATTTGAAAGTATAGTAGCGCTTCGACCCCTTCGGAACCCCTGGTTTCGACCCAACACCTTCCACGTATATCCAATTTGCTGCGCACCAAGTCTTTGATGCCATGCGCATTTGTTTCGATGGTGATGGTTGTGGAACTACTAAGTCGAAACCTAGGTGTCGAAAGTGGCGAAACATGCTAAAAGCATGAAAAACTGATTTTAACTTTAAAAAGAAATTCTTTTCAACTACCCTGCCTTGTTTATTAAAATATTTTTGATTGCCAATTTTCTTTTCTAAAAGTGTTTCCAAAATTTCAGAATTAAACAATTTAAATAATTTACAAAATACCCCTTCTCCTTTTATAAATATATAAAACATTTAAGTAATAATTTTATATATCTATTAAATCACTTAGGAAAATTCTACAAAAATTCCATAAAATCATTTTTAATATGTTTTCTAACATACACTAATTTTAGACCCAAAACATAAATAGTTTAGCCGTAAATTATTTTAAACCCAAATAAACATTTTCTTCACTAGAAAATTAATATAAAATCCACATTAATTCAGAAAATTATAAAAATTGAAATCCATCTCTAAAATATCATTTCTGATCTAAATCTACAATCGCAAGGCATTTGCATGTCATTTAATATGGTTTTCACATCAAAACATATCATAAAACCTATATGAATTATCATAAATCATTAGCAAGCATATATAAACATTTAATCCTTCAAAATCATGGCATAACATTGCAAAATAAATCGGATTAACCTTGAAACCAAAAACACTTAAGAAATATGAGATGTAGTCATTTTTCACCTTAGCTTTGAGATTAAGGAGTTTGAGATTTGAATGAATTTGATTTTGACTACTCTTCTTCCTTTGATTGCTTTCTCTTTCTCTAGCTTATCTATTGGTGGTCGGCCTCTGCTATGTCTTTGATTTTGAAATGAACATGTAAATGAATTCCTAAGGGTTTTGGGTATAAGAATACTCTTTTTCCTATTTTGCCCCTTCTCTATTTCATTTTAACTCATCTTTAGTTCGTTGTTTAAATTACATGGTTACCTCTTAGTTTAATCACAAATCTCAATCCTTTAATCATCACATTATTTTATTTAATATAGCGAATTAAATATCCTAAATAATGTTACTAAAAATTAGGGTCATTACAAACAATGTGTATGTGCTGATGTTTTAATATGAACCAGTGTTAGTCTAAGAGGGTACAGCCTCATTCTCTGTATTAGCTGACAGTATTACTATGTAATGCACTTGGATAGTATGAGTATATAGATGGGGTGGTACAAAAGGCCTTACTAAAGCACTGGTAAAGCCTTCAACGCCGTCATCAAAGGCCTCGCTGAAGCACCTCCTAGAAGGAGGTCGGAGTAAGGATTTAGTGCCGTCATCAAAAGGCCCCACTATAGCACCGAGAAAGCCTTTAACCCCTGTCTATGTGGCTTGGTTGAAGCACCTCTTAGAGGGAGGATGGAGTAAGCCTTTAATGCTGTCGTTAAAGGCCTCATTAAAGCACCAAAACCTTCAAAAGAAAGATCAATCAAAGTCAGAACCAAGTAGTGCTTCCAATCAATCAAAGTCAGAGCCAATTAATGCTTCCAATCAATCAAAGTTGGAGCCAAGTAGAGCTCCTAATCAATCAAAGTCAGAGTCAAGTAGTGCTCCTAATCAATCAAAATAAGAGCCAAACAGTGCTCCCAATTAGTCAAAATCAAAGCCAAATAGAGTTCAAACCAGACAAAGTCTTCAAAAGGAAGATCCATCAAATATGAGCTATTTATGCTTCCCAACAAATGCAGTTAAGGCCAATAGATGTGGATTTCTGGTCTTCTATTATTTTCAGATTTGGATTTCTAGTCTTCTTCTATTATTTCCAAATATGGTCTTCTAATATTAATGGCAGAAAAGGATTTCTGGTCTTCTATTATTAATGTCAGGAGAGGATTTTTGATCTTTTATTATTAATAGCAGATATGGATTTCTGGTCCTCTTCTATTATTTCCAAATATGGTCTTCTATTATTAATGCTAGAAAAAGATTTACAGTCTTCTATTATTAGTGCCAACAGATAATTTTTGGTCTTCTATTATTAATACTAGAAAAGGATTTTTGGTCTTCTTCGATTAAAACCAGATATGGATTTCTGGTCTTTTCTATTATTTTCAGATTTGGATTTCTAGACTTCAATTATTGATATAAGATATGGATTTCTGGTCTTCTTCTATTATTTCTAGACGTGGATTTCTGGACTTTAATTATTATGGGTAGATTTGGGTTCTGGTCCTCTTCTATTATTTCCAGATATGGACTTCTGGTCTCCTATTATTATTGCCATTTTTGATTTTCTAGTCTTCTATTATTATTATCAGATGGATTTTTAGTCTTCCATTACTATTCCCAGATAAGAATTTATGCTCTTCTATTATTATCAGATGGATTTTTGATCTTCTATTATAAAGATATAGGGACTTCTATTATTATCAGATGGATTTCTGATCTTATGTTATAAGGATTCTTGGACCTCTGTTATTATTAGATGGATTTCTGGTCTTCTATTTGTTAGTCCGTGAGATGATTGTTTTGATTGCAACAACCTTAGAATAAGATTATAAAATATAAATACTAACAATATAGTTTAGATATATATGTATATGGAGGATTTAACCATGCAGGTACCAAGAATGAAGACTGTACAGTATAGAGATTCAAGATATCAAGATTGAAGACTCATGAGTATCAAGATTATCAAGAGTTCAAGATTTCAAGATAAGTGTCGAGTCTAGAATTTTGTTAAAACTTCATAATAGCACTGAAATCTTCACTCCATGTTTCTTTTGGGATGGAACCCATTTCTACCTTTTTTAGTGGCTTACAAACCCACGACAAGTAGCTTACAAACCTACGACAGGTGGCTTACAAACCCACGAACACCCTGGTTTTGTAAAAGTTCTCGAGTCCTGACATAATGAGATATTCTATAGGAAGAAGCTTGCAAAACTACTTCAAAATGATTTTCAAAACTACTTCGGAATGATTTTCAAAACTACTTTTCAAAATGTTTTAGCCTTAAAAATTATCTTTTCAAATGATTTTCAAAAAGATGTTTTAGCCTTAAATATTCTTGTTTTAAACTTCGTTTATTTTAAACTATCTTTTAAATATAATATATTTATACTCAGATTTAAATATAAAATTATAGTAAAATTATATGTATATTATTCTCTATATTTATCTATGTATTTTATCTATAGTCAAGTATATTTATAAAGTTTAAAATAATTTTAATATAAGATAAAGGTTATTTTCAAAGAAAATCAAAACATCAAAAATTGCTTTGGGATGTCGACATGCCTATGGTGACCATGTCGACATGGTGACAGTTGAGTTCAAAATTTGAATTTCAAAAGAAGTGTCTATTCGCCATAACTCTTCACGAATGGACATGACTGTTGTTCTTCTATAAATAGGGGTTAGTTTCAACGAATTTTTAATCACTTTTTCTGGTTTTTCACTCCTCTTCTTCTTCCACATTTTCTTATTCAAAATCCTATCATTACTCTACCGAAATCAACATTGAATCTAACTAGATCTTCTCTGGTTGATTCTCTATCACTATCTCAACAAGATCTAAGTGCTATTCAGAGTTATAGGCTTCTTTGTAATCTATCTAGCGAGAAAAGGTGTGATTGTAGCCTTGGAAATCAATTGGGTGAACTTGTCGCCCGTAAATCAAGTATCTCTACCCAAAGGATTGTGATTCTGGAAGGTGTACCTCGTAGCCTTGAAACCGAGGGTTGTAATTGTTGAATTGCTTTTGAAAGGAAATCCGTACTTAGTTGTGCGGGACTGGATGTAGGGTAACCCCAAACCAGTATAAAATCCGGTGGGTTCTTTCCTTTACTGCATTTACTTTATTCCTGCATCTGTGTTTGTTTCTGTGATTATATCTGTGTCTGAATATTGCATACATTTGTGTTAAAATTAACATAAATTCAAATAGATTTAGTAATTTCTTAAAAACACTATTCACCCCCCCTCTAGTGTTATTCCTAGCCTTAAGATCCATATTCCGCATTCCTCTCATTTGGTATTAGAGCAAGGTTTTCAAAAGTTTCATAATCTGATTTTTTGAAAAGTTTTCAAAAATGGCTACCAACTGTAACGACCAAGAATTTTGAACAATTTAAATTGAAAATATTTAATTAACTTTAAATATTTGAATGATAATTTAACTTGAATTTCTAATTATTAGAATAAATTGGCGATTAAATTATAAAATTTAATCTATTGAAAGTTGAATAAAAATTTGAATCTTCAGTTTTAAGCTGAAGAAAAATATTTCAAAAGCTTATAAAATTTATATCGAGGATACTAAAGATAATGGAAGTGGTAAAACTTTAATTTTTAAGTGTTTTTTCAGTTTGAAATTAAATCGTTAGAATCGATATTTAAAAAATAGTGTTCCGGGGCGCAGTCTCGGAATTCGACGAAACCAGTTCCATTGGATCCGTAATATTGTATTATTACCGGGTTTCAAATTTCGTATTAATCGGAGTTGTTATGAGAGCACACAATAGTTAAACGCGTTGAAATTAAATTGAATTCAATTTTAAATTTAAATTTAAAATTTGTCAACACCAGCCTTGTTCCTCCCATACTATTATCTTCCTTAAGTCACACAGAAAATCACGTAAAGGAATCGTGGAGGCCATACTCCATTCGATTTTAAATATCTCGTCCCCCTCTTCCTTTATCTATTCAAGACAAATCAGTTCGTTTCAAATTAAAAGAATGGCCGCTTCTCCTCTAATTCATTCGTTCAGAAAGGAAAAATAAAATGAAACAATGGCCGAGTGTTTTAAAGTAAAATCGCGAGTCCTCTCATTTCTTCAGTTTGAAAACAAAACCCTTCTCTCGTTCAAAAGAAAGATAAATCGAATTCCCTCCCATGTTTTCGTTCAAAATCAAATCTGACCGAGCGAAGTCGCATCGATAGGAGGAGGTGCTCGCGACAGTGTTGGCACGCGTGCAAGTGCCGCCTAGGGGTCTCGATAGATCTCGGTAGGGAAGTCGACTCCTTCGATTTCAAATTGGGGAAGCAACGAGTTTCGCGAGGCATGACTGTGGCACGCGTTCGCGCTCGAGTAAAGGCGTAGCTAGGGTTCGCGATGAGGTTTGGGGTACTGGCACGAGCTTCGGTGGTCAAGCGATGAACTCGAAGCAGGGGTAGGTCAAGGAGAAGGGGGTTCGAACGACGTAGAGGCCGATGGTAGCGATGCCAGGAAGCTTTCCAGCTCTGAGAGAGGTTGTCAGGTCGTGGTGCTCGCGATTGGCGATGTTTTAGCGTGAGGTATTTGCTAGTAATTTTCTTTAAAATTTATATGAATGTATAAATATATGTAGAGAAAAATAAATATATACAGTAAAGTATATATGCAGATTTTTGATTTATATATGTATACATAAACAGTAATTATATATATATATATGTATTTGGGTAGATAAGATTTTAAATAATTTGGAAAATTATTGGAGTGTTATTTGAAATTGGATTTATAATGTGAAGATATACAGTGAGATATTTGCAGTTTTGAAAAATGTATATGTACAAAGGATTTACAGTTGAACAAAATAAATATAGGTTAGAAATAATAACCGTAAAATAAATTTCATTTTTCTACAGTTTACAGTAAGGAAAATTTGTTTAAACTAAATTATTAGTTGAATTAAAATTTTAGTTTCAAATGAAAAATATTTATTTAAAAGGAGATTTGTTAGAAATTTAATTTATTGATAATTAAAATTACCAAACGAAAATTGGTTATTCGATTATCTCGAATATTAACAAAGTGTATAATTGCTTATACAAGGTTAAGAATGGAAAAACAAGCCGGAAAAGTAAATGGATTGCAAAATAAAAAGCAAAGGTGAGATTTTCTCACTAAAAATGAATTGCAGTTATTGACTGATTGATTGACTATTTGGATGTGATATTAGATATAGTAGGATATATCTATATATATAGTAATATATACATATTGGCATATGTATATATTGGATTGATTGATTTCCCGCACTATATAGCGGATGAGACCCTATTGCTCCATTATTAAGCAGATTGATATTTTTATAAATCCCATATACCGCAATATTCTACCTCGAAGTGGAATTGGTATTGTGCTAACATCTGTGGATGTAGGAAAACAGGTTGGAGGGATCCAACTGGATTCCTTACTAGTATTTATTTATTTACAGATATTGTTATATATATTCTGTTGTCATATTGATATATGATGTTTGGATGTCGTGTTTGATTATTTGGTGCTGTGGCATCATCGGATCCAATTTTAAAGTTATAAAAATTATGATTTTTGTGAGATATAACCAAAGTGTGATTTTTGAAATAAAAGTTGATTTATTTATAAAAGGGTTTAAATTGAGATTTTTAAAGTATTATAAACGGTTTATTTAAAAGATTTAAAAAGTTGATATTTATAAATTTAAAACATTGGGATTTTAAAACGAGTTTTGTAAGTGTTAGAATGAGATGAAATAAAAAAAATCATAAGTGAACGAGATTTATAGATTTATAAATTGTGAAGTATAAAATGAATAGATGTTGTAAAATAAAAGATTTATAAGTAATTTACTTATAAATTAGATTTTTGCACTTAGACGGAATATGAATAGAATTTGCTAATAAAATGATTTTATAAGTTGAAATTGTTATAAAGTATAAAATGTGATTTATAAACGTTGTTTATAAATCCGAGATCACTTATTTTGATAATTGAAGTTGTTATGAATTATAAAGGTGAATTTATAAACGTTGTTTTATAAATCCGAAAATCAATCAAATTTGATGAATTTAATATAGAAGGTTATTAATGGAATTTTATCCATGATTTTGGATAATGGATAAATTCTTGAAAATAAAATGTGTAGAAAAGATTGAAATTTGGTTAGTGAAATATATTCACGATTTTGGACAGTGAATATATTATTAAGTAAAATGGATATGCTTTGGGGAAGTGACATTAAAAATGAAGTTAATTGTTTTAACGATGTTTTAAAATATATTAAATATCGAAATCATATATTTCAACATTCATTGTTGAAATAGACGTTTTCGAGGAAGAAGGAAATGGTGGACTATAACACTGTTGTTATAGTAAATGATTTTCGAAAGGAAATGTTTTTATGTAGTATTGGGATTTACATATCTATCTTAATTTCGAATCCCTATACTAGTGATTTTGAGTCGTCGTAACGATGTTTTACGTAACATTCGTTTTGACTCAAATAGATGTTGTTATAGTAAATGATTTCCTTAAAGAATGAAATATATACTTAATTTTGATTTAAGTATATCGAATATTTTCAAATGTTGAAAATAAATAGATTTGTGAATTACTTATTATTAAATAAGTATGGAAATGTTTTCCAAAATGAAATGAAACATTTTTGAGAATTTATCTTCTTAAAAGATAAATTGAAAGTGAATTTTTGAAATCGATTGAAAATCGTATATCAGTAGATATTTGAAATATAAATTGAATATGGAATTTATAAAGAAAAGGGAATCTGTTTAAAAATAAATATTGATTTATTTTTGAAGTGTGGAAATTTTATATCTAGTAAAGATCTTTTGGAAAATAAATTATTTGGAAAAATTATTTAGAATCTGATGATGTTACACATCTTTATTGATAGTTAAATAACCGACTATCAATAATTACCTTGAATGGGTGTTTGTTGTGAATTGGATGAATTTGAATGCCACACTTATTTTTGAATAAGCGCTCACTATTCGGGTTAACCGGGAAAGGACCATGGGGTCGTATAACCCATTCCGAATATGTGATACGTCGTGATGAATTGCATTTGATGATTGGTGTTGAAGACCGGATTTTTTTTAAAACGGAAGGATTACCGTCGAGTTACTTTGCATCGGCTGATCTCCGATATAGAGGTTTTATCACCCTTAGTGATGGGAAGTCCGGACGTGATTTGAAAATTATCCGGATTTGCAAGGACTTCGTGAGAAGTGCCTTCGGTTCTGTTCGATCCCGGAACAGACTTGTATGGATTGTGTGTCTGACGTTACAGATTGAGATATAAAGCTGATTTCTTTCAAATACATTTCTGTTGGTGGCGGAGAATTTATTCTCTTAGCTTAACACCCTTCTCTGAAACGTACGAGCTCAGAGGTTATGTAGTTGAAATTTATCAGCAATATACTCTCAATTTGGTAATGTGGCATGCTGAGTGTTGCTGTGAAATGATCATTGTTTGATCATTTGTGATATGATCATTTGCTTGATCATTTATCTTTGTGATCAATTCTTTGATCATTTGTTTGACCCGAAGCATGGCTTTGTGACAAAGCGTAGCTTTGTGGACGAGACTTCGTCGGACCCCACACCCTGGAAATGGTCAAAACAGGAAGGATGCGGCAAGGTTATTAGGGGGTAGCGCCCCTTTAGTGTATGTCATTCCTTCTGGATAGAGGTGGTATCATGGTATGGAGCCCATATATTTAACCTATGTGGTTGCTGCAAATTTATTACTTTGTGGTTGTTGGAAATCGAGGATCCTCGGATATAGATCGGTTATGATCGGGGGATGACATATTCGTGTCAGTAGTTACCCAGTTAGGGGTAACCCGGCCTTGTGTTGGCAAAGATCCAGTTAGGTTCTCGGGACGTCAGTCCAGAGGCGTTTCCATGTGGCAATGGGAAGTTCCTTGGCCTAACCATTTGTTGGAAATCCAAAGAAACAATACGTGACTTGTATGGTTTTAGTTGTATTACCTGCCATGGAATGTGGCGGTAACCTGCTATTGAACATGGTAGCTATAGTAGACATACGATACTGGTCGTATGTTGGCTAAGATTAATATTATACTTTCGAAATGTTTTCTATACTATGCACTAATAATAATATCAAAAGGATTTGATTTTGCGTAGTAAGCATCTTTGACTATCATAAGAAGAAATCTCCTCCAATTCTGCGTTTGCATTGTGTGTGTGGCGGGAGGTCTTATGGTAGTTTCATTTTCCAAAAGCATTTCGAATAAAATTTATTTTCCTTGCGAAAAATATGTGACGCCCCACCTATATGCTCATAATAACAAAGAGTATTAAAAGAAATACTGTCTATTATTACGAAGAATAAGGCTGGGTAGGAGCGACCATCCGTAGTTGACCTTACACTAATATTGGTTATCTCGATAGGAGTGGTATATTTACTCCCATCGACACACCCAGTTATCAATATAAAACGAACTACGACGGTTCATAATAGTTTAGGACATTAGATATAACAATAACACATATAATATAAATGCAGAACACAGATAAAACAAAAGTCTCATATATATATAACCGATGTCAGTTACAATATAGTTGACACAATACATATGATACAACTACAACTGTCGACTCTAGAAGTTATATATACAAGTACATTATCGACTAATATACATGAATACATATCGTTCTATACAATGACACGACTACTACAAAATGACAAAGACAACTTCAGAAGATGTGAAAAGTCTTCATATCCCGAACAGCAACTCAAAGAAGGAAGTCTACGACCTGAAATAACTCGGGTCTGACCCGAGTATTAAATTCAAAAGAAAATAATACACGGGTCAGTCTAATTCAAACTCAGTTATTAGTGCATAGAAGCAATAATAATCTCAAATAGATGACAGTCACAGAAATCACGTATATCTGACTCCTCGATAAAAGAATCGAATAACGGCAGATATACTCTAAACAATGTAAATCAACAATTCAGCCATCTCAAATGATCAAACACATCAAAGCAAAACAAAATATCAAACTATCGAAATGGCAACTCAAAACAATTTCATCCATTGAAATCAATCAATTCAAAACGTCAAATTCTGAATTGGCTGCAGTACACGCACGCGTGCACTACCTCGCCAATACAGTGATGAAATCCACAAAAACTCAATGAACCTGAAACCAAAGGCATCAACTCATCAAAATGAACAGTGACATGTACTGGTAATGTACACATCAATGCTACAGTCTGAACAATGAAAGTCAGAAGCAACTAGCCATACGAATGCACAAAGGCAAAACATGCACATACATGAACCAGAGCAATCAGGCTCACCATGGTAAAGATGCAACAAAATGAAACTGCAGAGGTCAAGTCACTAATATCATGACTCAACTCAACTGCAAAATGACTCAACTCGAATGGCCACGTGCACAAGGCAGTGGTACAGCATGAAGACAGCAAAATGATGGTGAAGGCACCAAAGATATGACAAACAGAAAGTACAAGTGCAATTAGAAACAAATCCAAATGCATATCTGACAATGCTGCGAAATTCAAATTTCATTCAGGTATACCCAAATCTGAGAGCAAAGGCAACTCAACTCAAAAATCAGTTTCACTTAATTAGGTAGTTCGATCAAAGCCACAAGACAGTGTCGAACCCAAATACACATAGCAGAAGATGGCTACGTGACGACATGAATGATCCAGACCATAAAGTCAAGCTGTGGACATGAATTAAGCAACATGAATGCAACAGTTAACTGACAAAGAGCAACACTGCCAACTAGTCATAGCAGTCTCGAACAAAACAGAGTGAACATCAAATCAGCAGTGACAATGCCGAAGTCACGGATGAAAACAAAATTAAAGTTAAGGCCGAAGACAACAAAGCAACTGAAAATCAGGGTGCAGTTTTAACAAAATCGAGTGGCCAAAGAATGGCCAAGGTCGACAAAATCATCTCAACATCTAACGAGTTCAATAAAATACATATGCAACAAAAAGAATAAACTCATATGAACGAGAACAAGATCTCGACTCAGAATTAACATACATCTGAATTAAATGTGAGCGAAATTATCACTCACTTATTATCAACGAACCACTCAAAAATGCCCATGCATACAACTGTAAAATTTAACAGAACAGTTCAAGCATCACTATTGTAAACCAGGCACAGTGCCGAAAACATCAGAAAATGAAATAAACTTCTCATCTCAAAACAGTTTTCACCCAATCAAAGTCACTGTTTTCTTACAGTAGTACAATAGTGATGGCCGATGACACTATTAAGTCATGGAATACAAGTTAATGCCGAAGCGTCAAAGCCACAAGTGATCGAATTTACAAACAAGGTAACCAAGTCAGAATTTCCAAGCTAACCATACAAATGGACAAAATCGACAATCAAAACCAAAATAAAATAGGAGAATCTCAACCGTGGCGATCAAGGAATGATCGAACAATTTCAAATCAAAACAATGATGACCGAAAAACAATTCCACCAATATATGCATACACACATACATAAGCATATATGCACATATATACAGAACAAAAGGAAGTTATCAACCCAGTCAAGACCAATGTCACCGAGAAAATCGAACTGGGGTGAGCAAGGCGATTTAAAGCCGAGAGATCCAAATTCATCTCATAAACAACAACGCAATCGAAATCAGGTAAACACGAATACATGTTGCCAAAGTTACAGAGATATCAGATAACAATTCAAAGCCATGGTTAATGAAAGTTCAATATGCAGAAGACTCAAGTCAAAAGCCCCAAGTAAACAAATGTATAATGGCCGAAGCCAATACCCCCAGCAGTATCTAAGCCGATGTGAACAAAGTAAAGTCGAAGACTATTTTAAAACTGTCAGAGAAACAATAAAAATCATCTAGGAATCGCAACCCCAAATCAATGTCGTTTTACATAAATGACAGTTTGGAACCAGTAATAAAACAATTTAAATCACTAGCCAAGGCAAACTATCACAAAATATACGAATTCGAGCAAAGTCTCAGTCAGGAAGAACAAAATCAATAAAACGCGAATCGAACCAAAATAGATAGAAATCATCAACAAAGAAATAAAATCGAACGACCTACGCATGATACTGAGAATGAATTAAATGTGAGTGTTAGTTCACTCACCTTTGCTTCGAAGAACAAGCGACGAGATCTCTCGATCGAGCAAATTGAAATCGACAACCCCAATTTGTTTCGAAGCCCTAATTTCGCAAGGCGAAGGAACGACGATGCCGCCATTATTACGTTTTTATTTTCGCTCGTTTAAATTTAGGGTTCGAAAAATGAAAGAGGAACGGGTCGATTTGAAATAAAAAGGAAACGGCATATGGGCTGAGATTAATTTTAAAGCCCACAAACTCTTACTCAAATTTTTTTGAAAAGAATTCCAAACTCGATAATAAATTCCAAACAGCACCTTGTTAGCAACTTTAGTCGTCTAATGTCGATAACTGACTGGGGAAAAACCCCGGTTGTTACAAAATAACTGTTTTACGATCTCACACCAGTCACCATGACTGACTCGGAGTTTATTATTTCCCTTCTAAACTCTGGATGCCCACCAATTTTCCACACGGGCAGCCTAGAGTTATGTTATCAGGATATTCTGGATATTCTGGAGCTTTGGAAGCAAGCTGGATGGCGAAACGTATCACCTATACTTTGTATTATTCTGCTGTGTATTCTGTATGAGGACAAGTTATATAACTGTCCATTGATGTGATGTGATGTGTTGTATTGAGTTGTATATTGACTCTGATTGATGTATGTATAGACTGGTATAGTTCTTTGTTTTAAAATACTAGTGATTATCTATTATATATTGTTCCACTGCGAATGTGAGATTCTGATATTATTTCTGTTTCTGTTGTTGTTCTGTTGTTCTGTTGTTCTTCTTCTCTTTTTCTTCTATCTTTTCTTCTACCTCTTTCTTCTTTCTTAAACCATAACGGTTGGGATTTCCGACCTTCGACTGGGCGGCATTCGATAAAGTGAGTATCGATGTCGATTTTCGAAAGTCGAAAATTCCCATACGTTACATTTGGTATCAGAGCATATGGTTAAGCGACATCCCTGCTCTGTTGGGTGTTACTCATTAGAGATAGAGTCAGTAGTACTCTAGAATGAGTGTGAGTGTAATAAGAGATATGAGCGCGTATTTGTTAGTGTTTTATATTGTGTTGACTTATCGGTTGATTGTTTATGGATTCTGGTCGGTGCAGTCTAGCTAACTGTATTGATAAGAGTTTCTAAACTCTTAAACAAGATAAACTGACACAGTATTGTTTTAAAAATAGGATAAATGGAATAATTTTACCCAAAACTATTTTTTTATAGAAAAGAAATCATTTTCTGTAAATTATTACAGTATATGGTTGCATGGTTGTTAGAAGTGATAATATTAAATTATTATCATTGAAATTAAATAAGAAATTGAAATCGTAACTCCAAAGTTAAGAAATAAATTCACATACAAATGAAATTTAAGAATATAAATTGTAAATGTGGTTTGTAATTTTAAATGGAATTCCAGAGAAGTATTTGGAAATGTTTTGAAAAGAATTTGAAAATTTTGGAGATTTGGGAAGTTTAAATCCTTTTTGGAGTTGAAAATGAATTTCGAAGATTTGAAAAGTATTCTGAAGGAATGGAAAGCTCTAAACTCTTTTCGGTCGCTGGAAAATAACTTCGGTAATGACTGCAGCATCATCGATGTTCATTTTCGGGTTTCCAAAAGAGGAATTGCTGCCAAATTATTTTAAATGGAAGTTGAATTAGTTAAATTGAAACTTGAATTGTGAGTTAAATGAAAAGAGATGGTTCGAATTTAAAGATAAATTCAAGTAAGTAGAAATAAATTTTCAAATGAATGGAATTTACAATTGTAAGTGAATAAAATTAAAACTGAATGTTAAACTTGTTTTGAATTTGGTAGTAAATGAAATTCAAGCTGAATATTGGAAATTGGATTTGATTTGTGATAAATAAAGTAAGGAATTGAAATGAAGTAGAATTAAAATAAATTGAATTGGTATCAATTTGAATTAGTTATAAACTAGAATGGATATGAATTCGCTTTGTTTAAAAATAAATATGTAACTTCAATAGTAAGCTAAAAATGTATAAGCAGTTTATATTGGAAATTTTGTAATGAAATGTGCAAAATGGGTTTGAAATAGATTAGATATGATTGTCAAATAGTATACAGGTGTATTAAAGGAAATAGAATTGGAATTTTGATTTTGAAGATGAATTTGAATTGCTCAAAAAGGGTATGTATTTTAAATTTCAATATGAGATTTGCTGATTTTTTGTCTAGCCGCTTGGTTTTTTTCTTTTCTTTTTGAAATCTGAGAGTCCGTAGGGACGTTTTGTAGTCGTACCGTATTAGCCGCGCAAAGGAGACGCTGGCAAAAAATTTCAAAAATTTCGAGTGTTAGGAAAATTTTGAAAGTTAAAATTTGAATTTAAATTTAAATTTGAATTGTTAAGAAAACAATGTCGTTTGAAACTTATAATTGAAGTTGGAAAGTTAGCTTAAGTAATAACGAATCTTTAGTAGAAAGATTTGTTTTGGAAAAATTGATAAAGCTATTGGATTGTGAAAAATAGTAGATGAGTTAAGGACCATTTTTCCTAACTTGTAATTCCAGGACGAAATTCTTTTAAGGGGGGAAGATTGTAACGACCTAGAATTTTGAACAATTTAAATTGAAAATATTTAATTAACTTTAAATATTTGAATGATAATTTAACTTGAATTTCTAATTATCAGAATAAATTGGCGATTAAATTATAAAATTTAATCTATTGAAAGTTGAATAAAAATTTGAATCTTCAGTTTTAAGCTGAAGAAAAATATTTCAAAAGCTTATAAAATTTATATCGAGGATACTGAAGATAATGGAAGTGGTAAAACTTTAATTTTTAAGTGTTTGTTCAGTTTGAAATTAAATCATTAGAATCGATATTTAAAAAATAGTGTTCCGGGGTGCAGTCTCGGAATTCGACGAAACCAGTTCCATTGGATCCATAATATTGTATTATTACCGGGTTTCAAATTTCGTATTAATCGGAGTTGTTATGAGAGCACACGATAGTTAAACGCGTTGAAATTAAATTGAATTCAATTTTAAATTTAAATTTAAAATTGTTCAACACCAGCCTTGTTCCTCCCATACTGTTACCTTCCTTAAGTCACGCAGAAAATCACGTAAAGGAATCGTGGAGGCCATACTCCATTCGATTTTAAATATCTCGTCCCCATCTTCCTTTATCTGTTCAAGACAAATCAGTTCGTTTCAAATTAAAAGAATGGCGCTTCTCCTCTAATTCATTCGTTCAGAAAGGAAAAATAAAACGAAACAATGGCCGAGTGTTTTAAAGTAAAATCGCGAGTCCCCTCATTTCTTCACTTTGAAAACAAAACCACTCTCTCGTTCAAAAGAAAGATAAATCGAATTCCCTCCCACGTTTTCATTCAAAATCAAATCTGACCGAGCGAAGTCGCATCGATAGGAGGAGGAGCTTGCGACAGTGTTGCCACGCGTGCAAGTGCCGCTTGGGGGTCTCGATAGATCTCGGTAGGGAAGTCAACTCCTTCGATTTCAAATTGGGGAAGCGACGAGTTTCGCGAGGCATGACTGTGGCACGCGTTCGCGCTCGAGTAAAGGCGTAGCTAGGGTTCGCGATGAGGTTTGGGGTACTGGCACGAGCTTCGGTGGTCAAGCGATGAACTCGAAGCAGGGGTAGGTCGATGGAGAAGGGGGTTCGAACGACGTAGAGGCCGATGGTAGCGATGCCAGGAAGCTTTCCAGCTCTAAGAGAGGTTGTCAGGTCGTGGTGCTCGCGATTGGGGATGTTTTAGCATGAGGTATTTGCTAGTAATTTTCTTTAAAATTTATATGAATGTATAAATATATGTAGAGAAAAAATAAATATATACAGTAAAGTATATATGCAGATTTTTGATTTATATATGTATACATAAACAGTAATTATATATATATATATATATGTATTTGGGTAGATAAGATTTTAAATAATTTGGAAAATTATTGGAGTGTTATTTGAAATTGGATTTATAATGTGAAGATATACAGTGAGATATTTGCAGTTTTGAAAAATGTATATGTACAAAGGATTTACAGTTGAACAAAATAAATATAGGTAAGAAATAATAACCGTAAAATAAATTTCATTTTTCTGCAGTTTACAGTAAGGAAAATTTGTTTAAAACTAAATTATTAGTTGAATTAAAATTTTAGTTTCAAATGAAAAATATTTATTTAAAAGGAGATTTGTTAGAAATTTAATTTATTGATAATTAAAATTTCCAAACAAAAATTGGTTATTCGATTATCTCGAATATTAACAAAGTGTATAATTGCTTATACAAGGTCAAGAATGGAAAAACAAGCCGGAAAAGTAAATGGATTGCAAAATAAAAAGCAAAGGTGAGATTTTCTCACTCAAAATGAATTGCAGTTATTGACTGATTTATTGACTGTTTGGATGTGATATTAGATATAGTAGGATATATCTATATATATAGCAGTATATACATATTGGCATATGTATATATTGGATTGATTGATTTCCCGCACTATATAGCGGATGAGACCCTATTGCGCCGTTATTAAGCGGATTGATATTTTTATAAATCCCATATACCGCGATATTCCACCTCGAAGTGGAATTGGTATTGTGCTAACATCTGTGGATGCAGGGAAACAGGTTGGAGGGATCCAACTGGATTCCTCACCAGTATTTATTTATTTACAGATATTGTTATATATATTCTGTTGTCATATTGATATATGATGTTTGGATGTCGTGTTTGATTATTTGGTGCTGTGGCATCATCGGATCCAATTTTAAAGTTATAAAAATTATGATTTTTGTGAGATATAACAAAAGTGTGATTTTTGAAATAAAAGTTGATTTATTTATAAAATGGTTTAAATTGAGATTTTTAAAGTATTATAAACGGTTTATTTAAAAGATTTAAAAAGTTGATATTTATAAATTTAAAACATTGGGATTTTAAAACGAGTTTTGTAAGTGTTAGAATGAGATGAAATAAAAAAAATCATAAGTGAACGAGATTTATAGATTTATAAATTGTGAAGTATAAAATGAATAGATGTTGTAAAATAAAAGATTTATAAGTAATTTACTTATAAATTAGATTTTTGCACTTAGATGGAATATGAATAGAATTTGCTAATAAAATGATTTTATAAGTTGAAATTGTTATAAAGTATAAAATGTGATTTATAAACGTTGTTTATAAATCCGAGATCACTTATTTTGATAAGTGAAGTTGTTATGAAATATAAAGGTGAATTTATAAACGTTGTTTTATAAATCCGAAAATCAAATTTGATGAATTTAATATAGAAGGTTATTAATGGAATTTTATCCATGATTTTGGATAATGGATAAATTCTTGAAAATAAAATGTGTAGAAAAGATTGAAATTTGGTTAGTGAAATATATTCACGATTTTGGACAGTGAATATATTATTAAGTAAAATGGATATGTTTTGGGGAAGTGACATTAAAAATGAAGTTAATTGTTTTAACGATGTTTTAAAATATATTAAATATCGAAATCATAGATTTCAACATTCATTGTTGAAATAGACGTTTTCGAGGAAGAAGGAAATGGTGGACTATAACACTGTTGTTATAGTAAATGATTTCCGAAAGGAAATGTTTTTATGTAGTATTGGGATTTACATATCTATCTTAATTTCGAATCCCTATACTAGTGATTTTGAGTCGTCGTAACGATGTTTTACGTAACATTCGTTTTGACTCAAATAGATGTTGTTATAGTAAATGATTTCCTTAAAGAATGAAATATATACTTAATTTTGATTTAAGTATATCGAATATTTTCAAATGTTGAAAATAAATAGATTTGTGAATTACTTATTATTAAATAAGTATGGAAATGTTTTCCAAAATGAAATGAAACGTTTTTGAGAATTTATCTTCTTAAAAGATAAATTGAAAGTGAATTTTTGAAATCGATTGAAAATCGTATATCAGTAGATATTTGAAATATAAATTCAATATGGAATTTATAAAGAAAAGGGAATCTGTTTAAAAATAAATATTGATTTATTTTTGAAGTGTGGAAATTTTATATCTAGTAAAGATCTTTTGGAAAATAAATTATTTGGAAAAATTATTTGGAATCTGATGATGTTACGCATCTTTATTGATAGTTAAATAACCGACTATCAATAATTACCTTGAATGGGTATTTGTTGTGAATTGGATGAATTTGAATGCCACACTTATTTTTGAATAAGCGCTCACTATTCGGGTTAACCGGGAAAGGACCATGGGGTCGTATAACCCATTCCGAATATGTGATACGTCGTGATGAATTGCATTTGATGACTGGTGTTGAAGACCGGATATTTTTGAAAATGGAAGGATTACCGTCGAGTTACTCTGCATCGGCTGATCTCCGATATAGAGGTTTTATCACCCTTAGTGACGGGAAGTCCGGACGTGATTTGAAAATTATCCGGATTTGCAAGGACTTCGTGAGAAGTGCCTTCGGTTCTGTTCGATCCCGGAACAGACTTGTATGGATTGTGTGTCTGACGTTACAGATTGAGATATAAAGCTGACTTCTTTCAAATACATTTCTGTTGGTGGCGGAGAATTTATTCTCTTAGCTTAACACCCTTCTCTGAGACGTACGAGCTCAGAGGTTACGTAGTTGAAATTTATCAGCAATATACTCCCAATTTGGTAACGTGGCATGCTGAGTGTTGCTGTGAAATGATCATTGTTTGATCATTTGTGATATGATCATTTGCTTGATCATTTATCTTTGTGATCAATTCTTTGATCATTTGTTTGACCCGAAGCATGGCTTTGTGACAAAGCGTAGCTTTGTGGATGAGACTTCGTCGGACCCCACACCCCGGAAATGGTCAAAACAGGAAGGATGCGGCAAGGTTATTAGGGGGTAGCGCCCCTTTAGTGTATGTCATTCTTTCTGGATAGAGGTGGTATCATGGTATGGAGCCCAGATATTTAACCTATGTGGTTGCTGCAAATTTATTACTTTGTGGTTGTTGGAAATCGAGGATCCTCGGATATAGATCGGTTACGATCGGGGGATGACATATTCGTGTCAGTAGTTACCCAGTTAGGGGTAACCCGGCCTTGTGTTGGCAGAGATCCGGTTAGGTTCTCGGGACGTCATTCCAGAGGCGTTTCCATGTGGCAATGGGAAGTTCCTTGGCCTGACCATTTGTTGGAAATCCAAAGAAACAATACGTGACTTGTACGGTTTTAGTTGTATTACCTGCCATGGAATGTGGCGGTAACCTGCTATTGAACATGGTAGCTATAGTAGACATACGATACTGGTCGTATGTTGGCTAAGATTAATATTATACTTTCGAAATGTTTTCTACACTATGCACTAATAATAATATCAAAAGGATTTGATTTTGCATAGTAAGCATCTTTGACTATCATAAGAAGAAATCTCCTCCAATTCTGTGTTTGCATTGTGTGTGTGGCGGGAGGTCTTATGGTAGTTTCATTTTCCAAAAGCATTTCGAATAAAATTTATTTTCCTTGTGAAAAATAACTGTTTTACGATCTCACACCAGTCACCATGACTGACTCGGAGTTTATTGTTTCCCTTCTAAACTCTGGGTGCCCACCAATTTTCCACACGGGCAGCCTAGAGTTAAGTTATCAGGATATTCTGGAGCTTTGGAAGCAAGCTGGATGGCGAAACGTATCACCTATACTTTGTATTATTCCGCTGTGTATTCTATATGAGGACAAGTTATATAACTGTCCATTGATGTGATGTGATGTATTGAGTTGTATATTGACTCTGATTGAGGTATGTATAAACTGGTATAGTTCTTTGTTTTAAAAGACTAGTGATTATCTATTATATATTATTCCGCTGCGAATGTGAGATTCTGATATTATTTCTGTTTCTGTTGTTGTTCTGTTGTTCTTCTTCTCTTTTTCTTCTATCCTTTCTTCTACCTCTTTCTTCTTTCTTAAACCATAACGGTTGGGATTTCCGGCCTTCGACTGGGCGGCATTCGATAAAGTGAGTATCGATGTCGATTTTCGAAAGTCGAAAATTCCCATACGTTACACCAACACTGGTATTGTTATTAACACTAGTATCCATGTCACTAGTTCATTTGTAGAAGGTCAGTCTACTGCCAGACCACCACTTTTTAATGGCAGTAACTATGCATATTGGGCATGTAGGATGAAAATATATTTACAATCTATAGGATTAGAAACTTGGAATATCACACAAACTGAATATTCTGAACCCACAACTAACTTTGCACAGTGGACTACTGAGCAAAAGATTGTTGCACAAAATAATTCTAAAGCGATGAATATTCTATTTTGTTCACTTGATAGGAATGAATTTAATAGAGTGTCGGTTTATAAGTCTGCATATGAAATCTGGAAAACTTTGCAAGTGACTCATGAAGGAACAAGCAAAGTTAAACAGACCAAAATTTCCATGCTCACAAATCAGTTTCAATTATTTAAAATGAATACTAATGAGTCTATTTTAGATATGTATAGTCGATTTCAAGATATTGTGCATTCTCTAATATCCTTGGGAAAGGAATTTTTGGAAGAAGATCAAGTTCGAAAAATTTTAAATTCTCTCACTCTAGAATGGGATCAAAAGACACTTGCAATTGAAGAAGCAAATGACATAAGTACTTTAAAGATAGAAGAATTGATTGGAAATATAATGTCGTTTGAAGTTCAAATGATCGGGAGAAGAGAAAGAAAAGCATCAGAAAAGAAATTAATGGCATTCAACGCATTTACCGACGGATCAGACTCAAACAGTGATAATGATGAAGAGATAGCATTTATGACAAGGAATTTTCGGAAATTCCTGAAATATAGAAAGATGAATAATCTCAAGAGAAACAACTATAAGAATTCTGGAAGTCAGAGTATAGTGCCAAACAATGTCAAATGCTTCAACTGTGATGAACCAGGCCATATCAAAAGAGACTGTCCGTATCCAGAAAGGCAAAATGCTCCTATAAACAATGAATCAGTAAAGAAACGGAAGCGTGCATTTACTGCTACTCTAGATGACTCAGATTCGTCCTCAAGCGATGATGATCAGACGACAGATAATTCAAATTTGTGTTTCACGGCAGTTCACGACTTCAACGAATTCAAGGAAACAGAATCAGAAAAAGGTACACATTTACAATACAATTGATTGAAATTGCATGCTTAGAATTAGATGATTGATTGCTTGATTGATTGATTTTGAATTGGTGTGTTGATTGAATTTTAAATTTATTTTTTATTATTTTATTATTATTTTATTATTTTATTTTTATTATTTTTAATAATATAATAATATCTGGAATATACTATAATTCTAATAATATTCCACATATATACATATATATAGACATTAAAATAATAAGTATATATATATATTAGAATTCTTAAGAAAAATAAATCATAGAAATTCACAGGCACATGTCGACATGGCCTCTACCATGATGTCGACATGGGTACCAGAATTTGAAATTCAAAATTTGAATTCAAATGCTTGAATTTCCCTCCACCTTTTCACTTTATTCAATACTCTGAAAAGATATCTTTTGACCAGAGAACATGTCTTTCAAAAATCTATTTATTCACTATCTTTTATCATAACTTTTCACTTTCATTTTCAAATTCAAACTCTCTCTTCAAAACTTCAAGCTCTCTACTCTCTACTTTAATGGCTTCTTCAAGCAACCCCTCCACCATGAGACATTCTAAAACTTGAAAGAGCAACTCCTCAATAATCTGGAGGCCATAAAAGCATACATCAATTATGCTAATTATGGAAAATTCCATCCCGAATAGTTTGCTATTTTTCAAGATTTTGCTTCTTATGAAATTGATACTCTTTTTGCAAACAATCAAATTCTTAGTCTTGTTGATTCTTCTCAAAATGATTTTGTTTGTTACCTAAATCTTGTTAAAATTTTCTATGCAAAGCTCAATCGAGAATTTTATCAAGGAAATGATAATGAAATTTGGAGTAGTGTCAAAGGCACTAAAATTATTTTGAATTGTGATCTTTTGGGTACCATTCTCAATTGCAAAAACACGGGAATAGATCTTTCTAGTTTTCAAATCGATGAACATGATCGTGAGACATTTCAACATATTTTTGAAGGAAATGAAAACTTTGAATTTAAAAACCGAAACTTTCGTCCTAAAGCAAGGATTGTCAATCTTCTTTTACAACATACTTTGACTCCAAGATCGGGAAATTTTAACAATCCTACTTCAAAAGTGTGCAAAGCGCTTTTTGCTATTTTTGGAAATTATGATATCAATTGGGCGCAAGTTATTTTGGATGAACTTCGTCCCAAAAATTTTGAAATGGGAGAAAAACACTTTATACCATGGAATTTACCTTACTCGGATTTTCAAATATTTTGGAGTAAATTTCAAAGGAGAAGAATTTATTTCAAGAAAAGTTTTTAACATCTCAAACATTTCTCTCATGAAAATCCCATATGTTATTCAACCTTATGAGACTCTTGCCGAAAAGGAAGAGCGTTTGGCTCATGAAGAAATGGAAGAGGAGGAAGAGGAAGAAGAAGAAGAAAGGGATGAAATGGAAATAGAAGAAGAAGAAGAAGGTAAAACATCCCTAGAAAGTATTGAATATCCATCCAATCCTACCAACAAAACTTTTCTCAAAAATCAAAAGATTATTGTTGAGAATCAACGGGTTCTTAAAAGATCCGTTAGTAAGAAGTTGGACAAAATATCATCCAAGATGAACAAGTTTTTCTCTAAAGTCAGCAAGAAACTTGGATTATCTTCATCTTCATCATCCTCTAACTAGTTCTATATTTTCATATCATGTCGAATTAGTTTAAGTTTGTTTTAATTTGAGTGCTTATGTAGTTGTTTATGATTAATCATTGTATCTCTCTTTCTTGCAATGAAATTGAATTTCCTTTCTGTTATCTAGCTTATCTTATCTCTTAAATAAATGTTAGTATATTATAGAAATATATATATATATACACAATTATTCACAAAATCAATAAGGTCATTAAAATTCACTAGACCATGTCGACATCCCCCCCTTGACCATGTCGACTTGTACTGGTCAAAAATGACACTTCATTTTGAATTTGAATAACTACCTTGTGTCTATTCATTTCAAACGAATTTCTACACCTATAAATACCCATTTCTTCCAGAATTCATCACTGAATATTATTTCTCATCTATTCTATCTCTCATTCTTCCCACAATTTCAAAAATGGCTAATCCAATTCATAACTTATCCGAGAATCTTGAAGAAACTCTTAATTCATTCAAGAATATTTTCTCGTTCATTCTTTGTAACCAGCGACACTTAGAATTGAGTCAAATGCAGATGATCAAGGAGCAAGAAAGGCATTTCGATGCAATTCGATGGATGATTTCTTCCCTGCACAAGGATGATAACGAAGCACATCCTCCCGTCTCTCTCACAAATGACAATGAAAATTGGGATGCCATCAAAGCAGACCCTATTTTCGGAGAAGAAGGATGGGTGGAAGTTCCCCGTAACGTTAAATTTGTTTGCTTTATTACTTTGTTTGAATTGATTGTTTTGATTGAAATTGGTTGTTTTGATTGATTTGATTTATACTTAGTGTGGTTTGATGATTGTATAAATATACACTGATATATTTATAATCGTTGATTAAATATCATATTTATAAGTATAGTTATTTCTTAATATACTTTATTATATAGTTTATTAGTGCAGGTACTTCAGTACAATAATGAGGAGGAGTTGTATAGTTTAGAGTTTGTTTGTTTTTGTTGATGTCAAAGGGGGAGAAATATAAAATAGGATAGTTAGGCATAGATTAAGGGGGATTTATTAGATTTAGGGGGAGTTATTAGGATAGATGTAATATTTTATAAACAAAGGTTGTCATCATCAAAAAAGGGGAGATTGTTAGTCCGTGAGATGATAGTTTTGATGACAACAACCTTAGAATAAGATTATAAAATATAAATACTAACAATATAGTTTAGATATATATGTATATGCAGGATTTAACCATGCAGGTACCAAGAATGAAGACTGTACAGTATAGAGATTCAAGATATCAAGATTGAAGACTCATGAGTATCAAGATTATCAAGAGTTCAAGATTTCAAGATAAGTGTCGAGTCTAGAATTTTGTTAAAACTTCATAATAGCACTGAAATCTTCACTCCATATTTCTTTTGGGATGGAACCCATTTCTACCTTTTTTAATGGCTTACAAACCCACGACAAGTAGCTTATAAACCTACAACAGGTGGCTTACAAACCCACGAACATCCTGATTTTGTACAAGTTCTCGAGTCCTGACATGATGAGATATTCTACAGGAAGAAGCTTGCAAAACTACTTCAAAATGATTTTCAAAACTACTTCGGAATGATTTTCAAAACTGCTTTTCAAAATGTTTTAGCCTTAAAAAATATCTTTTCAAATGATTTTCAAAAAGATGTTTTAGCCTTAAATATTTTTGTTTTAAACTTCGTTTATTTTAAACTATCTTTTAAATATAATATATTTATACTCAGATTTAAATATAAAATTATATATATATTATTCTCTATATTTATCTATGTATTTTATCTATAGTCAAGTATATTTATAAAGTTTAAAATAATTTTAATATAAGATAAAGGTTATTTTCAAAGAAAATCAAAACATCAAAAATTGCTTTGGGATGTCGACATGCCTATGGTGACCATGTCGACATGGTGACAGTTGAGTTCAAAATTTGAATTTCAAAAGAAGTGTCTATTCGCCATAACTCTTCACGAATGGACATGACTGTTGTTCTTCTATAAATAGGGGTTAGTTTCAACGAATTTTTAATCACTTTTTCTGGTTTTTCACTCCTCTTCTTCTTCCACATTTTCTTATTCAAAATCCTATCATTACTCTACCAAAATCAACATTGAATCTAACTAGATCATCTCTGGTTTGATTCTCTATCACTATCTCAACAAGATCTAAGTGCTATTCAGAGTTATAGGCTTCTTTGTAATCTATCTAGTGAGAAAAGGTGTGATTGTAGCCTTGGAAATCAATCAAGCGAGAAAAGGTGTGATTGTAGCCTTGGAAATCAATTGGGTGAACTTGTCGCCCATAAATCAAGTATCTATACCCAGAGGATTGTGATTCTGGAGGGTGTACCTCGTAGCCTTGAAACCGAGGGTTGTAATTGTTGAATTTCTTTTGAAAGGAAATCCGTACTTAGTTGTGCGGGACTGGATGTAGGGTAAGCCCGAACCAGTAAAAAATCCGGTGTGCTCTTTCCTTTACTGCATTTACTTTATTTCTGCATCTGTGTTTGTTTCTGTGATTATATCTGTGTCTGAATATTGCATACATTTGTGTTCAAATTAACATAAATTCAAAAAGATTTAATAATTTCTTAAAAACACTATTCACCCCCCTCTAGTGTTATTCCTAGCCTTAAGATCCATATTCCGCATTCCTCTCACTATTATTATGAGATAGATTCCTAGTCTGCCTTTATTGCTAGACGATTTTCTGGATTTCCTTTCAAAATATTTATCCTATGGCAAAAATGAATAGCCAGTTTTTCCACCTATGATATTATAGATAACTTTCTAATTGAATAATTCAAGAAATTAAGATCATCATACGATTTCCTAAACTTCTATTCGAAAAAATATTAGTATTTAATAATATGTTGAAAATAATCTCGACTCGTATAAAAGAATACGGAAAATTCTCAAACTACATGTTAATTCATAGCCTGATAAGACGCAAAAAGAATCATTAAAAATTTAAATATTAAAATATAATGAAAATTATTGTTTGTTTTGTATTGTGTAGGAAAATGGGATTATAAAGAAGGCCTAATGAAGATCGACGCTAAAGGAATTCTTGGTTTTCCCCTAAAGAGTAAAATGCTTCTTTTACATAAGGAGGGAGGCAAATGTTATCCCTATAATTTTTCAAAGGCTATGAGCCAGGAATCATTGTCAAGACTAAGGGTATACATCGAAGTTCAAAGCTCCAGATGCTAAGGTAGCATTAAAGATGAATGTCGACATTCAAAGTCCACGTCAGTGTCGAAGACATAAGGTATATCGACATTACACCAACAAATGATATTAAAAGAAGGCAACACCGAAGGAATGAAGATGAGGCAACGTCGAAGACCATAAGATCATGTTGAAGAAAAAAAATGCCGCTTCTCAACTATTCCATGTCGCATGTCATCAATGTTGACTCCAATTCATGCCGCACCTAGGACAATGCTGAGCCTTATGGGAATGGGTTGTTATCAACGCTCCGCTTCTGGGTTCCACTACCATCTACCTTTGCGACGTCAACAATGAACATCGTCGACGTTCATGAAGGTGGGATGACAATCGATGCCACTTTGATTCAACATTGCCAACGGCCAGTGAGAAGCGCCAATCGATGCCGAGAATCATCAATTTTGATATTATGCCATATAACACTGCCAAGTGACGATGTCGCTCTTCACTGATGCTTGGAGTCACCTTTTATTAATGACATTCAATGAAGAAGCCGATGCCAGGATTGATACCATCGAAGCCAAGCAAGTTGAAGTCAAGCCTGTCGAAGACCCTCCTTGCTAAAGCGGCGTCAATATTCTTCTATTGTCAAAAAATAAACCTAGCCCATAGCATTATCAAGGCCGTTGAAGTCGTTATTTACTCCATTACCGAAGCCAATGATGAAGCATGCTAAAGTCAGGGAATCCAATGCGAAGCTACCACACACGCCATCAAATTCATGAATGATATTGCCTAAAAACATGCCGTAAGCTATTAATCAAAGCCACGTTTCATGATTATCGATGTTACATAGCATCAATGCCAAAAAATGTCGAAGGCCAAGCAAAGAAAGGATAATGAAATTGTTTACAAGAGCAAATTCAAGAGGATTTAGTGCATTTTCCTTCATAAAGCTTCAAAATCCTTCACATTTTATTACATGCTCCATGATACCATAAAGTCCCACATCGCCAATCGGAGCTAGCCTACCTCCTTCCAACCATTATAAATATAGATGTACCTACTCATAGAAAGGCGTCATGAACTTCTTTCTCTCTCACAACACCTTTTCTAGTAGGATCTTCTCTAAGCTATCTTCATTACGATGAAGAGAGCTCGAGAACAAATTCATGAAAATTGGTTAATGAAAGAGATGGAGACATATTTGTCAATTAAGGCTTGAACAATTAAGAAATTGCATATTTACACATCTGTTAATATATTCATGATTTGAATAAAGGACTTGACTTAAGTATATTTGCACATATGATTTACGGAGTTGCATATATGACTTATGAATTTGCATATTTGACTTATGAACTTGCCTATTTACTTATTGACTATTGGGCTTGCCTATTCTATCTTTTGAACTTATGGACTACGATTTAAACCGCTTGTAAATTATTACAAAACCAAGAGCTATATTTGGAATTTCTTCGAATATGCCACTTTGTACAACCTTTTGGGTATTGATGAATTTATTCATTAACAGGCTGCTCTATGGAGGCGAGCGCTCCTCATTGACTTGAATGAGCTCGAATACCTCCAATCTCACTATGTGCATAGGCCAGGTTTGAATTGCTATGTGCCACAACCTGATCTCCATACACCATATTCTTGATGTGCAAAGATGTATCCGCTTATACCAACCAAAAGCATAACCTGTCCCATTTCACACGTTTGATCAAAATAAGAAAATTCATCACCTGCTCTATTTTCACATTTACTACCAAAAGTGCTAGCCTCTTCCCATTGTTTTTCACTTCAACTTGAATTTCCCATTCGCAAATTATTAAACAAATCATGGGAGCTTCCTGTGCATGTACCGTTGTGCATGTCATCCATGTTCATTTCACAAAAAATTAAAACAACATCCACATGATACAGGTTAGTACCAACTACTTCTCATTGTTTTTTATTTCTACTTGAACTGTTATACATAAATTATTAAGCAAAGCATGTGACCTTCCTGTGCATGTCATCCATGTGCATTTCGCAAAAATCTAAAACAACAACCTCATGATATAGATTAGTACAACACACCTCCTCATGCACCATAATTTTAGTGTTCCTTACTTCCACATCATCGTTCATATTTCTTTGTGTTAATATAACCCGATTTGAACTATTGTGCAATAATGTGTCCTCCGTACTCCCATCTAATATTTAATTTTTATACTCAAATAAATAACCATTCTCATTTAACTCATCTTCATCATCATTCAACATGCTTAACTAAATAACCTTCATTGCCTGCTATCAAAGGCCTCACTGAAGCGCCACCAAGAGGGAGTTCGAGTAAGCATTCAGTGCTTGCCATCATATGGCCTTACTAAACTGGGAAAGCCTTCAATGCCATCATCAAAGGCCTCGCTGAAGCGCCTCCTAAAGGGAGGTCGAAACAAGCCTTTAGTGCCATCATCAAAGGCCTTACTAAAGCACTGGGAAAGCCTTCAGCGCCATCATCAAAGGCCTTGCTGAAGCGCCTCCTAGAGGGAGGTCGGAGTTATACCTGGATGTTATATCAAATTCATTGTGCATCTAATAATAAAGAGCTTCATTGCTGATCTAATCAAAAAACTTGATTCGGGCATGTTTGTTTTTTCTTACCACTATTGTTTGAATGTAAAAGGACAATAATCGGGACTATGGCCAAATAATTTGCAACTTGAACAAACTTTTGGTTTGTACTCACATTTTAAATCAACACTCTCATGTTATTTATTCAATCTTTGTATATGTACTATTTTAGGACATGCAAAATTAGAATAAATTTCTATCAAAACTCGAGCATAATTTAGTCGGGATTGTTTGTTAGTTGTATTATCCTATCGAATAGGCTTTCTAAGTGCACTTGCAATCCCACTAATCCCCTCCTTGCCCTAGTATGAAAAATTAAGATCCATGATACGAATCTAAATAGGATTGGTTGAAAAATAATCCCAAATCAATGGAAAATCCGGATTCCATTTTTTGATTATAACAATTCTGGAAATAAAAGTACATGGACCACCTCTAAAAATATTGTCACAATCAACAGAAGAAGACAATTTAATAGCAATGAAACCATTAGCCTTAAAATATAATTCAAATTCTGAAATTGGCTTCATTATGTTATGAACAAAACATTTGAATTGGTCATATAGAGGATGTTCCCCCATAACATATACAATTAAGGTATTCATCCATTTACCTGTAATCTCTGCCACGACTTCCTCGGGCATGAAGACAGTCGGTTCCTTTTCTCTTTGAATTGGGGCATAAAATTGGAGATCTGAATCTATGTCGGGTACAAGTGCAATTCTAAAATTGCAAACAGCATCAACCACGTTCTAGAGCGGGATTAGGTTGTTTTTTTAGGATTCAAGCGCGGGATTGAAATTGAGGATTAGGTATTTTTTAAGATTCAATGAGCATGACTGAAATTAAAAGATTCGAGCGGCTGTATGCTTAAGTTTTTTTGAGAACGGAGGGCGTTGTTTTCTGAGAAAGGGTGTATGCCATACGTATGTAGGGGGGTTAAAAAATAAGGATAATTTTGCCACAGCCCTAAACCGTGGTAAAATTGTCACGGCCCGTTAGCATGGCAATATATTTTACCATGGCCCTAAACCGTGGTAAAATTGCCATGGCTCAAGACCTGGCAAATTTTCCGCATTGGGGCGTGGCAAAATGGCCAGTATGGTGTAGTGAGGGTTTAGTGTCGTCATCAAAGGCCTCACTAAAGCACCAGGAAAACCTTTAACCCCTGTCTATGTGGCTTGGTTGAAGCGCCTCTTAGAGGGAGGATGGAGTAAGCCTTTAATGCTGTCATTAAAGGCCTCATTAAAGCACCAAAATCTTCAAATGAAAGATCAATCAAAGTCAGAACCAAGTAGTGCTTCCAATCAATCAAAGTCAGAGCCAAGTAGTGCTTCCAATCAATCAAAGTAGGAGCCAAGTAGAGCTCATAATCAATCAAAGTCAAAGCCAAGGAGTGCTCCCAATTAATCAAAATAAGAGCCAAGCAGTGCTCCCAATCAGTCAAAATCAGAGCCAAGTAGAGTTTCAAACCAGACGAAGTCTTCAAAAGGATCTATCAAATATGATCTATTTATGCTTCCTAACAAATGCAGTTTAGGCCATCAGATGTGGATTTGTGGTCTTACGTTATTCTCGGATTTGGATTTACGGTCTTCTTTTATTATTTCCAAATATGGTCTTCTAATATTAATGCCAAAAAAGGATTTCTGGTCTTCTGTTACTAATACCAGAAGAGGATATTCGGTCTTTTATTATTAATACTAGATATGGATTTCTGGCCCTCTTCTATTATTTCCAAATATGGTCTTTTATTATTAATGCCGAAAAAGGATTTCTAGGCTTCCATTATAAATTCCAGAAAAGAATTTCTGGTCTTCTATTATTAATAATAGAAAAATATTTCTGGTCTTCTTCTATTAAAACCAGATATGGATTTCTGGTCCTTTTCTATTATTTCCAGATATGGATTTTAGACTTCAATTATTAGTATAAGATAAGATATGCATTTCTTGTCTTCTTCTATTATTTCTAGACATGAATTTCTGGACTTCAATTATTATGGACTGATTTGGGCCTCTAATCCTCTTCTATTATTTCTAGATATGGACTTTTGGTCTTCTATTATTTTTACCGGTTTTGAATTTCTAGTCTTCTATTATTATCAAATGGATTTCTGGTCTTTTATTGCTATTCCCAGATAAGGATTTCTAGTCTTCTATTATTATCAGACGGATTTCTGATCTTCTATTATAAGGATTTCCGAACTTCTATTATTATTGGATGGATTTCTAGTCTTCTGTTATAAGGATTCCTGGACTTCTATTATTATTATTATATGTATTTTTGATCTTCTATTATTATCAAATAGATTCGTAGTCTGCCATTATTGCTAGATGATTTTCTGGATATCTATTCAGAATATTTATCCTACGGCCAAAATGAATTGCCAGTTTTTCCTCCTACGATATCATTAAATAACTTTCTGATTTAATAATTCAAAAAATTAAGATCATTATACGATTTTCTAAACGTCTATTCGAAAAATTATTTGTATTTAATAATATGTTAAAAATGAGTATTTATATTTAATAATATGTTAAAAATGATCTCGACTCATATAAAAGGATATGGAAAATTCCTCGACTACATGTTAGTTCATTGCCTGATAAGATCCAAAAAAGGACCACTGATAATTTAAATATTAAGTTATAATGAAAATTGTTGTTTGTTTTGTATTATGTAGGAAAAAAGATTAGAAAGAAGGCCTTACGAAGATCGACGATATAAATGAATTCTTGGTCTTACCCTAAAGAGTAAAAAGCTTCTTTTACACAAGGAGGCGTCAAATGTTATCCCTATAATGTTTCAAAGGCTACGAGCCAAGGAATCACTGTTGAGACTAAGGGTATACATCGAAGTTCAAAGTGTGAGGAATGCGGAATATGGATCTTAAGGCTAGAATGAACACTAGAGGGGGGTGAATAGTGTTTATAAGAAATTACTAAATCTTTTTGAGTTATTGTTGATTTGTACACTAATGTATGCAATATTCAAACATAGATATAATCACAGAATCAAACACAGATGCAGAAATAAAGTAAAAGCAGTAAAGGAAAGAACACACCGGATTTTATACTGGTTCGGAGTTACCCTACATCCAGTCCCGCACAACTAAGTATGGATTTCCTTTAAAAAGCAATTCAACAATTACAACCCTCGATTTCAAGACCACGAGGTACACCCTCCAGAATCACAATCCTCTGGGTAGAGATACTTGATTTCCGGGCAACAAGTTCACCCAATTGATTTCTCAAGGCTACAATCACACCTTTTCTCACTTGATTGATTTCCAAGGCTACAATCACACCTTTTACTCTATTGATTACAAAGAAAGCCTATAACTATGAATAGCACTGAGGATCTTGTTGAGATAGTGATAGAGAATCAAACCAGAGATGATCTAGTTAGATTCAATGTTGATTTCGGCAGAGCGGTGATAGGATTTTGAATAAGAAAATGTGGAAGAAGAAGAAGAGAAGTGAAAAACCAGAAAATCCGATATTAAAATTCGTTGAAACTAACCCCTATTTATAGAAGAACAACAGCCATGTCCATTCGTGAAAGGTTATGGCGAATAGACACTTCTTTTGAAATTCAAATTTTTGAAACTAACTGTCACTATGTCGACATGGGGTACTAGGGCATGTCGACATCCCAAAGCATTTTTGATGATTTGATTTTCTTTGAAAATAACCTTTATCTTATATTAAAAACTATTTAAACTTTATAAATATACTTGACTATAGATAAAATACATAGATCAATATAGAGAATAATATATATATAATTTTACTATAATTTTATATTTAAATCTAAGTATAAATATATTATAATTAAAAGATAGTTTAAAACAAACGAAGTTTAAAACAAGAGTTTATTTAAAAACAAAAACAAAGAATATTTTAAGGCTAAAACATCTTTTTAAAATCATTTGAAAAGATAATTTTTAAGGCTAAAACATTTTGGAAAGCAGTTTTGAAAATCATTCTGAAGTAGTTTTGAAAAGCATTTTGAAGTAGTTTTGCAAGCTTCTTCCTGTAGAATATCTCATCATATTAGGACTCGAGAACTTGTACAAAACCAGGATGTTCGTGGGTTTGTGAGCCACTTGTCGTAGGTTTGTAAGCTACTTGTCGTGGCTTTGTAAGCCACTAAAAAGGTAGAAATGGGTTCCATCCCAAAAGAAAAATGGAGTGAAGAATTCAGTTCTATTATAAAGTTTTAACATAATTCTAGACTCAATACTTATCTTGAAATCTTGAACTCTTGATAATCTTGATATTCTTGATACTCATGAGTCTTCAATCTTGATATCTTGAATCTCTATACTGTAAAGTCTTCATTCTTGGTACCTGCATGGTTAAATCCTGCATATACATATATATCTAAACTATAATGTTAGTATTTATATTTTATAATCTTATTCTAAGGTTGTTGTCATCAAAACCATCAACTCATGGATTAACAATCTCCCCCTTTTTGATGATGACAACCTTTGTTTATAAAATATTACTTCTATCCTAATAACTCCCCTAAAACTGATAACTCCCCCTTAATCTATGCCTAACTATCCTATTTTATATTTCTCCCCCTTTATCATCAACAAAAACAAACTAACTCTAAACTATATAACTCTTAGTCTAATATCCTATATGATGATAGTGTTATCATACATAATCAATACTTACTTGTAAACCTAAAACTTAGTCCTAAACTACTAACATTCCTAACCAAGTACCTATATAATAGTTATATATAACATATATAGGAATCATATATAAGAACACACAATATATATATATATATGTATATGTTTATATTTACATTTTCGTACAACGTGACAAATATACACATAACGATGAAAAACGAAAAAGAAGAAACTACTGATTATCTTTGACAATTAGAGATCTATGGATCGAACAATTTGGATAATGGAAACAGAAATTTCCACGTTGTTCAACCAAGTTTCCGTCCTTGTCAAAACATACTTCGCCAACGCAAATAACTTTGTCGTTGTCTTCCGCATGCTCTTCTTCCATTGGTTCTTCTTCTTCTTCACTTTCCTCTTGTTCATGATCTCCTGAAGAGTCCTCGTCAATCAAGATTGGATTAGCATGATTGTCCATTAGAAATTTTTGCAAATTTCTAAGGATTTTCCCTTGCCTTTCCTGTTCTTTTGCTATTCGGAGTTGCACTATTTGAATTTCAGTCATTAACTGAATTGCATCCTTCAGAGAATCCTCCATTTTTGTCACTCGGGCAAGCGTAGTACGTTGGAACGGACCAGAGGTAGGAGAAGGGAACGAAAAGGTTGATTTTATGTTTGATTTGGAAGAGGAGGCCATTGATAAATTGATTTCAGAAGATAGAACAGAAAGAGAACAGAGAGAATGAAGAAAATTTTGAAAATAAGAAGAATATATAACCAACTATGTGAAATTTGGTGGGAAAAAATTTTAAAATTAAAAAAAAATGTTATATGTCGACATGGGTATAGGGGAGATGTCGACATGGTTCTCAATATTTTTACTATTTGATTTATTTTGATTTAATTTTTAATTATACTTTGTTATTTATATTTTATATTTCAGTTAATGAACAAATACCTAATTCTCTTCTTAATTTAGTAAATGTAGATTCATTTAAGGGCTTTGTTAAGATATCAGCAATTTGATTTTCAGAATTGATATAGTCGAGAGTAATTACTTCTCTACTTATATTATCTCTGAGAAAATGGTGTCTGATATCAATATGTTTAGTTCGAGCATGTTGAGTAGTATTTTTGGATAAATTTATTGCACTAGTATTATTACAATAAATTGGTGATTTTGAGATATTTAAACCAAAATCTTTTAAAGTTTGTTGCATATATTACTTGAGAACAAGCCAAAGTAGCAGAAATATACTCTGCTTCAGTTGTTGATAGAGAAACTGTGTTTTGCTTTTTACTAAACCAGGAAATCAGAGAATGCCCTAAAAAGTAACCAGTTCCACTTGTACTTTTTCGGTCTGGTTTACAACCATCATAATCAGCATCACAGTAAGATATTAAATCAAAAGGATCATTTTTAGGATAAAATAAGCCATAATCAAAGGTGTGTTTAATATATCTTATGATACATTTTACAGCTTTTAAGTGAGTTTCTTTAGGATGAGATTGATATCTTGCACAGAGACAGGCACTATGCATGATATCAGGTCTACTAGCAGTAATATAGAGTAGTGTTCAAATCATTCCTCTATATAATTTTTTATCTACATCTTTCGAGAGATCTTCTTTACTTAGGTACTCATTGGTTGCCATGGGAGTGGGTTTTCCACTCGCAGTAGTCAAACCAAATTTACTAACTAAGTCTTTAGCATATTTTTCTTGACTAATAAAGATACCATTATCTAATTGTTTTATTTCTAATCCTAAAAAGAAGTTTAATTCACCCATATGACTCATCTCAAACTCTTTTGTCATTATTTCAGAAAATTCTTTATTCATTTCAAAATTAGTTGATCCAAAAATGATATCATCTACGTAGACTTGTACTAGTTGAATATCATTTTTATTTCTTTTAATAAAAAGAGTATTATCTACTTTACCTATTTCAAAATTTGATTGTAACAAGTAAGATCTTAGTCTATCATACCAGGCTCTAGGAGCTTGCTTTAGACCATATAGAGCTTTCTTAAGTTTGTAAACATGATTTGGAAACTTATCATTTTCAAAAAGTGATGGTTGTTCAATAAATACTTCTTCTTTTACAAAACCATTTAAAAATGCACTTTTAACATCCATTTGAAATAATTTGAAATTATTATGATTTGCGAAAGCAAGTAGAATTCTAGTGGCTTCTAATCTTGCTACGGGGGCAAAGGTTTCATCAAAATCTATTCCTTCTTCTTGATAATAACCTTGAGCGACTAACCGTGCTTTATTTCTAACAACCACTCCTTGTTCATTCATTTTATTTTATAAACCCATTTAGTTCCAATTATTGTTTTATTTTCAGGTCTAGGAACAAGTTCCCAAACATCATTTCTAGTGAATTGATTTAATTCTTCTTGCATAGACAAAATCCATGATTTATCAGTTGATGCTTCTTCTGGATTTTTGGGTTCAATAGTTGATATAAAAGCTACATTACTCATTTGACTTAGTTGGTTTCTAGTTTTAACAACAGATTGCATATCTCCAAGTATATTTTCTATAGGGTGATCTTTTAAAAGTTTAATCCTTTTATTAGGATGATTTAATTCATTATTAGTTTCAGTTGACTCTTGGTTTTGAGTGATTAAATCCTCTTCATCATTTATTTCTTCAAAAATTTTGAAATTTTCATCAAATGAAACATGCATTGTTTCTTCGATGGTATTAAATCTTAAATTAAATACTTTGTATGCTTTACTTCTATTAGAGTATCCGATAAAGATACCTTTGTTGGATTTAGGATCAAATTTATCTAAGTTATCTTTTGTATTTAAAATAAAACATTTACTTCCAAAAATTCTAAAATAAGATACCTTAGGTTTCTTTGAGTAAATATGTTCGTAAGATGTCTTATCAGTTAAAGGCCTTATTAAAATTCTATTTCAAATATAACAGGCGGTAGCAACTGCTTCTGCCCAAAAGTACTTTGGTAAATTACTATCAGAAAGCATAGTTCTCGCACACTCTTGAATCGTCCTATTTTTACGTTCTACTACTCTGTTTTGTTGTGGAGTTCTTGGAAATGAAAAATTGTGAATTATTCCCTTTTTATTGCAGAATTCTTCAAACTTTTCATTTTCGAATTCACCACCGTGATCACTACGGATGGTTATAATTTTTTAAGAAAGTTGATTTTGAACCCTTTTTGAAAAATTCTTAAAATATTCAAAAGTATCACTTTTATGTTTTAAAAATATTGTCCATGTAAATCTAGAATAATCATCTACAATTACAAAAACATATTTACTATTATTTATTGACAGAATTTGAGATGGACCAAATAGATTAATATGAAGTAATTCAAGAGGTTTTGAAGTAGAAATTATATTTTTTAATTTAAAGGAGCTTTTTCTAAGTTTTCCTAGTTGACATGCATCACATAGACTATCTACTTTAAAATTCATTTTAGGGAGGCCTCTTACTAGATCATGTTTTGACAGTCTAGATAAGAGTTTGAAATTCAAATGCCCAAATCTCTTATGCCAAATCCAAGGGTCACTTGCATTTGCCAAAAGACACAAGTTATCATTTGAAATTTTCATACTAAGAATATAAATATTCTTTTTCGTAATTCCCTCAAATATTATGGTTGAATTATTATCTTCAATGTGACACTTATCTTTTTCAAATTTAATTTTATATCCTTTATCGCATAGTTGACTTATACTTAGCAGATTGTGTTTCGGATTCTTAACTAGCAAAACATTAGTAATAATAGGAGTTTCAGAGTTACCGACTTTGCCGATGCCGATCACATAACCTTTTGAATTGTCTCTAAAGTTAACCAGTCCTCTGTCTTTGTATATTATATCATTCAGCATATCTGGATTCCCAGTCATGTGTCTAGAACATCCACTATCCAGTATCCATTTGTTCTTTTTGATCTGCACAATTTGTTTGTTCTGGATTGATTCCTCAACTCCCATAAAGCATGATTCCTGCACATCAAACAATCTTAGTAGACAACTTGTATTTGAATATTGATTATATGTAGACTCAAGAGATAATGATGATCTGAATATTTCTAAACATGCATTAACAAATTTCTTAAATATAGCCATTTAAAAAAAAACTTTTTCAAAAATCAGATTATGAAACTTTTGAAAACCTTGCTCTGATACAAAATGTGTGGAATGCGAACTACGGATCTTAAGGCTAGAATGAACACTAGAGGGGGGTGAATAGTGTTTATAAGAAATTACTAAATCTTTTTGAGTTATTGTTGATTTATACACTAATGTATGCAATATTCAGACACAGATATAATCACAGAATCAAACACAGATGCAGAAATAAAGTAAAAGCAGTAAAGGAAAGAACACACCGGATTTTATACTAGTTCGGAGTTACCCTACATCCAGTCCCGCACAACTAAGTATGGATTTCCTTTCAAAAGCAATTCAACAATTACAACCCTCGATTTCAAGGCCACGAGGTACACCCTCCAGAATCACAATCCTTTGGGTTGAGATACTTGATTTCCGGGCAACAAGTTCACCCAATTGATTTCTCAAGGCTACAATCACACCTTTTCTCACTTGATTGATTTCCAAGGCTACAATCACACCTTTTACTCTATTGATTACAAAGAAAGCCTATAACTCTGAATAGCACTGAGGAACTTGTTGAGATAGTGATAGAGAATTAAACCAGAGATGATCTAGTTAGATTCAATGTTGATTTCGGCAGAGTGATGATAGGATTTTGAATAAGAAAATGTGGAAGAAGAAGAGAAGTGAAAAACCAGAAAATCTGATATTAAAATTCATTGAAACTAACCCCTATTTATAGAAGAACAACAGCCATGTCCATTCGTGAAAGGTTATGGCGAATAGACACTTCTTTTGAAATTCAAATTTTTGAAACTAACTGTCACTATGTCGACATGGGGTACTAGGGCATGTCGACATCCTAAAGCATTTTTTGATGATTTAATTTTCTTTGAAAATAATCTTTATCTTATATTAAAAACTATTTAAACTTTATAAATATATTTAACTATAGATAAAATACATAGATCAATATAGAGAATAATATATATATAATTTTACTATAATTTTATATTTAAATCTAAGTATAAATATATTATAATTAAAAGATAGTTTAAAACAAACGAAGTTTAAAACAAGAGTTTATTTAAAAACAAAAACAAAGAATATTTTAAGGCTAAAACATCTTTTTTAAAATCATTTGAAAAGATAATTTTTAAGGCTAAAACATTTTGAAAAGCAGTTTTGAAAATCATTCTGAAGTAGTTTTGAAAAGCATTTTGAAGTAGTTTTGCAAGCTTCTTCCTGTAGAATATCTCATCATATCAGGACTCGAGAACTTGTACAAAACTAGGATGTTCGTGGGTTTGTAAGCCACTTGTCGTAGGTTTGTAAGCTACTTGTCGTGGGTTTGTAAGCCACTAAAAAGGTAGAAATGGGTTCCATCCCAAAAGAAAAATGGAGTGAAGATTTCAGTGCTATTATGAAGTTTTAACATAATTCTAAACTCAATACTTATCTTGAAATCTTGAACTCTTGATAATCTTGATATTCTTGATACTCATGAGTCTTCAATCTTGATATCTTGAATCTTTATACTGTACAGTCTTCATTCTTGGTACCTGCATGGTTAAATCCTGCATATACATATATATCTAAACTATAATGTTAGTATTTATATTTTATAATCTTATTCTAAGGTTGTTGTCATCAAAACCATCAACTCATGGACTAACACAAAGCTCCAGATGCTAAGGTAACATTAAAGATGAATGTCGACATTCAAAGTCCCCGTTAATGTCGAAGACATATGGCATATCGAGTTTACACCAAAAAATTATATTAAAAGAAGGCAACACTGAAGGAATGAAGATGAGGCAACGTCGAAGACCATAAGATCATATTGAAGAAACAATGCCGCTTCTCAACTATATCGACGTTCTTCCATGTTGCATGTCATCAACGTTGACTCTAATTCATGCCGCATCTAGGACAATGCCGAGCCTCTTGGGAATGGGCTATTATCAACGCTCCGCTTCTGGGTTCCACTACCATCTACCTTTGCGACGTCGACAATGAACATCGTCGACATTCATGAAGGTGGGAAGACAATCGATGCCACTTTAATTCAACATTGCCAATAGCCAGTGAGAAGCGCCAATCGACGCCGAGAATCATCAACTTCGATACTATGCTATATAACACTTCTCAGTGACAACGTCACTGTTCATCGATGCTTGGATTCGCATTTTATTGATAACATTCAATGAAGAAGTTGATGCCAGAATTGACACTGTCAAAGCCAAGCAAGCTGAAGTCAAGTTTGTCAAAGACCCTCCTTGCTAAAGTGGCGTCAATATTCTTCTATTCTCATTAAACAAACCTAGTTCATAGCATTATCAAGGTTATCGAAGTCATTATTTACTCCATTACCGAAGCCAATGATGAAGCATGCTAAAATAAGGGATTCCAATGCGAAGCTACTGCACATGCCATCAAGTTCACGAATGATATTGCCTAAAAACATGTCGTAAGCTATTAATCAAAGCCACATTTCATGATTATCGATGTTACATAGTGTCAATGCAAAAGCATGTTGAAGGCCAAGCAAAGAAAGGAGAATGAAATTGTTTACAAGAGAAAATTCAAGAGGATTTAGTGCATTTTCCTTCATAAAGCTTCAAAAGCCATCACATTTTATTACATGCTCCATGATACCATAAAGTCCTACATTGCCGATCGAAGCAAGCCTACCTCCTTCCAACCACTATAAATATGGATGTACCTACTCATGCAAAGAGGTCGTGAACTTCGTTCTCTCTCACAACACCTTTTCTAGTTGGATCTTCTCCATGCTATCTTACGATGAAGAGAGCTCAAGAACAGATTCCCGAAAACTGGTTAACGAAAGAGAAGGTGACATATTTGTTAATTGGAGCTTGAACAATTAAGAAATTGCATATTTGCACATCTTTTGACATATTCATGATTTGAATAAAGGACTTGACTTACGTCTATTTGCATATATGACTTATGGACTTGCATATATGACTTATGTATTTGCATATTTGACATATGAACTTGCCTATTTGCCTATTGACTATTGGACTTACCTATTCTATCTTTTGAACTTATGGACTATGGTTTAAACTAGCTTGTAAATTATTACAAAACCAAGGGGTGTATTTGGAATTTCTTTGACTATGCCAATTTGTACAACCTTTTGGGTGTTGACAAATTTATTCGTTAACAGACTGCTCTATGGAGGCGAGTGCTCCTTCTAACTGACTTGATTGAGCTCGAATACCTCCAATCTCACTGCATGCATGGGCCAGGTTTGAATTGCTATGTACCACAACCTGATCTCCTTGCACCATATCATTAATATGTAAAGATCTTTCGTCTTGTACCAGCCGAAAGCTTAACATGTCCTATTTCACACTTTTGATCAAAATAGGCAAATTCATCATCTGCTCTATTTTCGCATTTACCACCAAAAGTACAAGCCTCTTCCAATTGTTTTTCACTTCAACCTAAATTGCCTATTCGAAAATGATTAAACAAAGCATGTGAGCTTCCTGTGCATGTCATCCATGTTCATTTCACAAAAAATTGAAACAACATCCATATGATACAGGTTAGTACCAACTACTTCTCATTGTTTTTCGTTTCTACTTGAACTGTCTATACATAAATTATTAAGCAAAGCATGCGACCTTCCTATGCATGTCATACATGTGTATTTCGCAAAAATCTGAAACAACAAACTCATGATATAGATTAGTACAACACACCTCCTCATGCACCATAATTTTAGTGTTCCTTACTTCCACATCATCATTCATCTTGCTTTGTGTTAATATAACTTGATTTGAACAATTGTGCAATAATGTGTCCTCTGTACTCTCATCAACTTTTTAATTTTTATACTCAACTAAATAACCATTCTCATTTAAATCATCTTCATCGTCATACAACATGCTTAACTTCTTCAACTTCATATCATATATATCCACCGGACAATCACCAAACCCACAACCACATCCCATAATATATACTACTAAATCTTTCTTCGCCATACTCCCATTTCTTGTTTCTCCATATGGATCAATAATCGTTTTCCAATTTTATACATTACTAGTATTCAAAGGCCTTGTGTTATCTATAACTTCAATTTATTTCCCCTTTTAAATGGTGCCTAAGTTTTCATCAAATTCCAACCCAACCACTTCTTCAACGTTCTCAATAGAACCGTTATTCTCAACCCGCTTTTGAATATCATCAGAAGTATTCATATCAATACTTACAAGAACATCAAATTTTTAAAACACTACTAAACTCAAATATTTGGGAATCACAGATCTAGATAAATGTTTAGTACTCCTTACTAAAATTCCTTTCAATAGAATAAGGTTCGGACAATGCAGGGGAGTTTTCATGCTTTCTTGTAAAATTATCATCACCGTGTAATCTATAAACTGATCACTAAGTGAAATACTTTTTGACTGGTATCCCAAAACATTTTTTATTTTCAAATCAAAGTTTCTGTCTCCCTTTAAAATAAAAGATCTCTTTTTTTTTAAAAGAAAACACAATCAATTAATAAAATGGTTTCTCAAAATAATTCCATCTTTTTAAACTAATTAAAAATAATTTTTGAGATTGTTTCATATAAGAAATCAAATCATTCTTTGAAATAAAAAATATTAGTTATAAAATATTTATGAAAGTCAAAAAAGGTTTTGAAATACATATTTTTAAAATTTCGTATAATGGACCTCTTACCTATCCTTAATCCCATAATGGCATCCATCAAGCCTTCAGTCACTAAAATCCTCCAACCACCCTTATCCATCTTCATGGAACTTCTTCGCATTTCTTAGTCAAACAAGGTATAAAAAATTACAATATATCAAACAATAAGCAACCAAGTGAACAAGTAAATAACCAAACAAACAACAACCAATCAAAACAAACAAACGATAGGGAAGCAACAAACTATTTGTAGAAATTGACAAACAACAGCCAATACAAGCAAAAGAGATTAATCCAGACAAGCATGACATGAATTAATAGGTAAACATCAAATAAACAAGGAAAACAACACAAAATCAACAATATTATACAAACAAGATGGAATAATTCAAGCAAACATGACATAAAATTAATGAAAAAACGGTCGACAACACAATACTAGCAGGGAATCGAAACATAATAATATAAAAATAGATCAGTGCAAACAATTTATCCAAGGTAAACAAATACAAACATTGAAATGGGTCGTCCCTCCTTCGTATCCCAACTCTGTCCATGGAAGGCAATTACTAGATATCCCTATAGCTCATTAGGGATAATCGCATACAATAGTCATAAAGGTAATATTGTCACATTGGGTGTCAAACAAACTCAAAACTCATCTTACTCCATCGTCTTACACCTCATGTTACAAAGTCTAGTTTTATAGTTCTCGGTTAAAATTTCATTATAACATCTTTTTAATAATAACCTTTTTAACAAATAACTCCAGATTTTGTTATTCAATCAAATATTTTACATTTTCAATATTTACTTTTCAAAATAGATCCTTCTTACCATCGTAAAATATTTTCTTAAGGTGTTGCAAAACTAGATATTTTATAATATATCATTTCTTAACAATATATCTCAAATATATTAAAAAATTCAAATTAGGTTTCTTTTGACCAAAACTCCTTACCCATAATGTTTTTCTTTTCAAAATATCTTTTATCAAAGTGTACCATTTTAGTGGAAGTCCTTACAACCAAATCAATTTCCAAACACACACACACGTATATATTTTGAAATCAAATACACTTCTTTGATAAAACTTTTCTCTAAAATGAATATTTTATTGCATTCTTTATTCTAAAAGATACTTCTCAAAAGTACCTCCATCAAACTGTTCTCAAATATTTCCACCAACGGTACAATTTCTAAGTTTAAAAATATTTCCATTATACATTTTTCAAATACTGTCGAGAAAATATGCCATTCAAAATATAGCATCTTTTTGTGGAAATAACTCTCCTTTAATGTACCTTTACAATAAATCTTCTCTAAATCATATAATATTCACTCATAAAGAATGTTCCAACAAAATACTCTTTTCTTTCAAAATAATGGTTTTCACTGGATACTCCCCATCAAGATATTTTTAATAAAAACATCTTAAAATCTTTTACTATCATTAAAATAGTTTTCTTTCTCAAAACATCCTTTTTAAACAAATACTCCTTAAACCGTTCAGTATATATTTTTAAAATATCTGTTAACTAAAATATTTTTTCCAAAATGATCCTTAATTGAATATTTTTATAAGGCATTCTAAATCAAAAATGAGGTTGCAAAATGCTTTTCAACATATACCGTTTTTTTCAAAAGATGTTCCTAATTTTAAACAATTTTAGTTAAGATGTCCTCATTAAAACGTTTTTTTTTCAAAATAAAATATTTTAAGCCAAAAAAAGCATCCTTTCATAAAAAAAATATTTTCAAATAAAACATTTTTCAACAAAAATTTCTATTTTCGTAGATAAAAACCTTCCTTGATTAACAAAGTGTTCCTAAACCACAATACCATTATAAAATCACAATTCATAAGATGTTTTAAAAACAAACAAATTTTTCCTTGCTAAAATGTTTCTTTAAAGCCTGAATTCAACTTCTAATCCCTAACTAAAACAACTTTTTACTAAAATATTCCAAATAAAGTATTTTTTATAATATTTACTCTTTCTTACAAATATATATCTTCATAAAAGTATTTCATTTCACCAAATTAAATACTTTATTTTTCAACCAAAATATTGACAAATCGCTTTATTTCATTTTTTCCTTTTCAATAGAATATATTTAAAATAAAAAACGTATACTTTATAAATTTTACAAACAAATATTATTCACTTGAAAATAAAAGTGGTCCCATCTTATTAAGGTCGGGTTTCATTTAATTTAACATCGAGTTTCTGTTACTTGGATTATAACCAACATAACCTCTCTTATTATTGTTCATATTACCCACTTCTACTTTATTTTTATTTCATACAATGATCATCATAGTAACATAATTTTAGGGTGAGGTAATATATGAAACATCAAATCATCTGGTCCCATTGCCTCCTATTCCCACGATGCATTCAATCAAAACACTTGATTTTGTGGAAATTTTGCAAAAACACCCCTAATTAAGAAAGAAAAATGATTTTTTTGTAAAAATCCCTGTACTTTGATTGGTTTTAACACTTTGAGACCGAAGAAAATGGGGACCAGATGATCTCCTCCTCCCGTAATCTATGGTATATATAATCTATACTATACTATTAAAGCTGAGTAGGAAATGCTAAGCTCTCAGATCCCCTTAATATCTCACCTTCCATCTCTCAGTAAAATTGAACGAGATTTTTGCATGTGTATCATGACATTGAACAGTCACACTACTAAGTCTCATGTTTTATTTCCTTTGAACCCCCTTAATGCCTAACACTAATTTTCGTTTCGGGTAAAACCAGTTGGATTCAATTTTGAATGAGGCAAAAAGGTGTCCCCCAGCTCATCGTCGTCGTTAGGTATCTCCAACCCTTATTGTTCGCTTATGCCTCGGCGGTTTCCCTCTTCCCCTGTCACCCTTTTGGATGACTATTATGCCCTTGCTCGAACTGGTTATGTATGGCGGCATGGTGATTTCGTTGGTCAATTCGACTATGCTCGTCCTTTATTTACCCAATCATCTATCCTACTTGAGGTAAAAAAAACCTATTTCTACTGGTTTGCATGATTCAAATTATTATGAATCAAGGAACTTAGCTCTATCTGAATTTTCTGTGCTGATTTCGTGTATACAATATTAGTTGATGAAGTAGGATTATGCAATCCAATATTGTAATATTGGATTTTGGTCAAAACAGAACTTTTGCTGTAATTTTTTTTGTTTCTTTGTAAGGAGTTTCTATTATGCTTATAATTAATTCTTAATCTATACAGCGAAATGGCATAGTTGATATGTATAGATACCTCTTGCTCCAGTCTATGTTTTGTCTCAGTTAAAATATTTTTAGTAACAGTTGAAACATTCTTTACAATTTTTAGTTGATAACTATTTTTTGTTATACATGCATCAATATCCTAAAATTTACTATTTTTTATTGGATTTGCACTACAGTTTAAATCTAGGGTTAATAATAACCCATGTGCATGAAGAAGATAGTTTAAGCTCTATTGCATGCCAAATATAAGAAAAATGCATTTTTCCTATAAATAGAACTATTCTTAGATTATCCATCTGAATTCAATGTTCTTGACTATTTTATTATAGAATTCAAAATATAAAACGTTAACTAAGCATATACAGTAATAAGATTTTTTTTATTATATTTTATGTTTATAGTGTATGATATGATTGTTTTTTAATTTAGTATATCGATCAATATATTACTCAACTTCCTTTAATATCCAAGCATTGACGTATTAAAATTTAAGTTGTCATGTTTGAAAAGAAATATAATTTTCTTGATGTACAGTCAAATGTACAGTATCATGTTTGAAATTGTTCATCCATTGGACGACCAGCCTTTAGATTGCCCAAAAGCACGGTATGATGTAAAAATATCTGATTTTGCATTAAAATGGGAAATAACCCATCTTATAACAAATTAATTACCACTATACTTTGAACCTTCTGGTATTTAATGGTATAAATGATATGTTCTTCAATTGATTTAAATATGAAAAATGCATCAAGCATAAAACGTATGATAGAACCCTTAGAACCATTGCTTCCTATTTTCCATAGATTGTCTACCAAGCAAGCCATTAGCTATACAAAAATATCCATAGGTGATGGGGACTCAAAATTACCATCCTCTAAAATATAGCGAGTCTGTGTTGAGAAATATCTCATTTAATGCAGTATTATTATTAGAAGTTTGTATCAATGTTAATGGTTAAAGGCCCTAACACTACTAGAAATACAGTATATAGCCACGAAGGCTTTCTAACGGCCGCCAACGGCATTTTCCAACGGCTACCAACGGCACGTTTTTTTTAACTTGCCGTTGGTAGCCGTTGATAAACGTTGAAAATAACGCCGTTTGCGGCCGTTGGTAACCGTTGGAAATTTGCGTATACCTGCAACCAGCCAGAGACCAAAACATTATTCTCATCTTCCCCAATTCAACCAAAACCCTTCTCCTCCCCTCCTCTTTTCCACCTCCAACCTTCCCCACGCAACCACCAGCTGCTCCAACGCCATCACTCAACGCCAACATCCTCTCTCCATTTCTAGAAGTCTCCAAAATCAGGTATTTCTAAAACCCTACAATTTTTATCTTTTCTAATTTTGTGTTAATTTGCTGTTATATTTGTATCCAATGACATATTGCTTGTTTATTACACCAAACTAAATGCTAATTACAATTATTGTCATCCAAATGTCCAAATTGTTTGTGTATGTATATATTATGCACATATGTAAAATATGTTTATAATTTAGTATAAATGCGCATGTGAATTAGCATTAGATTAGTTATGATTGATTTAAATTATTTTGTGTATGTTTTGTAAAATGTTAGAAAAACATGAATTAGTGAAATATTTTACGAACAAGAATTATATATTTTGTGAAATATTAGAAATCATATAATTTACTATATATGTATTTATTAAAATAATAGAATATAATGCATAATATGCCTTATTTTATATATTTAATAAAACGGTAACATAAAAACCAAATTTAAATCCCTTAGTGAATTTTTGGCCCCGTCTGACAGGTATTGTATATGATCGTTGTATGAATATTCGTTTTTATTGCAAAACGGATATTCATATTCATCTGATACAATATCTGTTGGATTTGTCCCTGTATTGGACAAGTTACAAACACTATAAAGTAATTACATTTCGTAAATCATATCGTTATAAACGGTTCACAAAATTTCGACGACATCTATGATGGAGGTATTTACCCGCACCCACGCATCAAGACAAACAGACAATGCTGGCAATATTACATATCAGTGGGATGGTGATGATAAGACGACGGCTGCATATGTATGCATATTTTAAAACTTATTTTATTAATATCGATATGTTTAAATCATATTCTACTAATTTTAACCTGTAATTGTTTTTTATTTTAGGCAAAGTTTCAGGAGGCACGGGCAGAGCTGCTTTCAGAATCGGATCGCGATGAGTTGACGGTAGAGGAGGAAGATAATATTTTCGACGTTATTATGGATCCGACGCAGCGGAATAGGCGCTATGGCTATGGAAACCAAGCGGTAATCTTATAAACATTGCAATATTATATTTAATAAATTAACATTGCTTACGAAAATGCATTGCTTAAGATCACGTCATTTACGTTTTTATATTTTAAAATATACATTGCTTACGAAAATGATTATAATACAAATGTGAACATCTCATATTCTATTTGCAGGTTCGGGCAGCTCAAAAGGCGTGTGACAAAGCTGAAATAAAAGAGCTTAGAACCATGGTTGAGCAGTTGCAAGAGCAGGACCGTCTTCGCGCTATACAAATGGAGCAGCTGAATCAACGTTTAGCGGAGTACGCGCAGAGGCATGGTTCCTTCCCTTCGTCGTCTGGTGCTTCCGGAGGTGATGATGATGCTTGAGAGGTATGATGATTATTGTTTTGTGGTTGGTTATTGTATATATTGACTTTGAGGTGGTGAGGATTGTGTTTGATGGTTATTGTGTATGTATTGACTTTGAGGTGGTGAGGTTTAAGTGTTTGCATTGTACATATTGACTTAAATATGGAGTTGGAGTTGGTGAGGGTTTGGTTGTAATGTTTGAATATGGAGTTGGACTTGAATATGTAATGTTTGATGTTGATTTTTGGTTGTTTATATTGTTTGTGGTATAATGTGTTGAATATGTGATATATATGTGAAATGGAGTGGAAATGGAATGGAAATTGATATATATTGATTGTGTGTGGTTGGAAGGTGAATCGCGTGCTGCTGGAAAAAAAAAATTCACCCAGATTAGCAACGGCTACCAACGGCTAACAACGGCTTATTGGTCAGTTTTTTGCCGTTGGTAGCCGTTGGTAGCCGTTGCTAATTCCCCGTTGCTTCCGTTGGAAGCTGTTGGAAGGCGTGGTTCCCTATTCCCACGCCATTTCCAACGGCTACCAACGGCCGCCAACGGCTAGCAGCCGTTGGAATAGCCTATTTCCCTTTTGTAGTGTAACAATTCAAAAATAGTACTAAATATTCTGCTTTTACTCTAGATTCATTTTAACCATATATCCAATTGTAGTATTCTTACTACTGTCTACTGTTTAATGCTGACTTCCTTTAGATAGTGATATTTTTCTTCTAATTATTATCTTTGTTTTACAAGAAATCAATATTCTAACTTCTAATGTTACTTATTACCTATTATTTAGATATTTATAAGATTTGAGTATGATAATTTTTTAGTTTACAGTGTTGATTTATGACTCCAAGTTTCCTTATTGATTCAAATTTGAATATGCTCTTGCTCAAAGTGAGTCTGAACATTTTTTGTTCAATACCCTACGAGTGTATTGATAAAGTAAAGAAAATAAGTACTTTTTGTTGGTTATTTAGTTATATTTCTTATGTAGAAACTTAAATAAATTGATATGCATTTTTTCCAGAAACTAAGGCTATTTTTTTTATTTTTACAATATTGAGATATTGCTACGTATTTATACAATTTCAAAAGAAATATTTATGCATTTTTGTAGCAGAATATAATAATAAGCTAAGGAATCGATTTCAAAAGAAATTTTTGTTGTTAGATGATAATTTAACTTGGTTAAATTATTCTAGAAGATGAAAGTAACCTGTAAGTTATATATACAGTACAACACCTGCGTATGACTTTCAAATCTTCAAAACAATAAATGGTTTCACTCACTTGATTTTTCTGTAATGTTTTCCTCATGTTATTTTTGTTTTAAGCAAGTGCTTTGGATCTTAGTACTATTTATATTTTTGTTACATTTTCTCCTTTTTCTTTCCCTATATAATCGAGCTTTAGAAGCATAAATTCTATCTATGTCAATTTAATGCAGGATATCTTACATCCTACCTTACTACCTAGAAGCATACATATAATTTTCCATGTAGTTTGCAATGGAAAAAAGAGATGGAAAGTCATTCATCATTTCAAATAGTTTTAAAATATGGTATTCTTTCTCTTCTATTTTCATATTTTTTTACAAAACTGTATAATTTCTCTACTAGATTTATTGTGTAATATTATTTTTGAATATCTAGATGGTGAAAATAATAAAATAATCTCCTAATGTATTAGACAACATATAAATATGGGTAATTTGATGGTTTATATGTTATATGTTACCACAATTTTTTCTCAAGTTAAATTGCTAATATTTTTCTCTACATGGTTTTCAAAACCAAGCCAAGCAAAAAATCTTATAAAGAATGGGTTTATAAACATCACTAAATGCACCGCTACTAAATAAACTAGGTAAGAATTATGCACATGACTCTCACTAAGTGCACTTTTTAGACCACCAGCAAATGGGATTTTAATAATTACATGCACTTTTGAAATACATGTTCATCCTTTTATTTATGTTTATTTGAATATATCAATTCATAGGAGTATATGTTATACTTAAGAATGTTATTTCTCTTATTTCAAAAATGTTATTTACAAAGGTTCTTTCCCAGAGCCATTTTCCCATATTTTACGAGAAACATTATTCTATATATTACCATTTTAGATTAAACAATGAAGTCTAGGTAGTATTACCGAATCATTATATGACTATTTGTAGATCAACTTTAATACTATAAACCAGCCTTTTTCATAGTTATTACACTAAAGCTTTCACTTATATTACTTTTATTCCAACTTTAGATTTGGATTTTAGCATGAAGTTATGTTACTCTTGAGTTGCCAATTCATTGGTTGGAACCTTCGTCCATTTATCCAACCTCTGAATCCCGCCTGTTGCGCTATAGGACGGGCAATTGACAACATACTATATACTAATAAACCTGCATTAAATGCAAAAAAATCAAGGATATTTGTCCTTTTAAGCATAGTTTTGATGGTTTTTAGTATTAAGGTGAACTGAAATAGGCAATTTGTTCACCTTCTGTTTATTTCTGAGTAGTGATTTACGCAACCATCTGTGCTTGCCTAGAGACAATTAGCAATTTATGTTCATAACCATTGTTAATCATTTGGCCCATTACTCTAAGTTTCTTTTGAGATTTTCATTAAAATTATTACATTGTCCAATCCAAATGCCTTACTAGGGAACTTAGTCAACATGATTGACCTCTCTTTTCTACCCTCCTAGATTGAATGTTGCAACTTCATATGAGTAAGTGTGTACATGATTAAACTGTTGTCGCAAGCTTATATCTTACACATAGAGTATTGAAGCCTCGACTTTCTTCTGATATATGTCCAACCCTTAGATTTCAACAATCCAATGTAAATTTCTCTTTTATTTGAACTCTGTTATCATGCATTTATTGAGATGAATATCAACAGTAATACTAATAGGTAATTCTTTTTTTATAAAAAAAGTGGTATTTTATTCAAGCAAATCACTCATTTTAATGTCTTAGATGTCGAAATCATGGCCTCCAAAACCTATATATAAAGCACAATACCATTTGCCACTTGAGCTAATAGTCATTGACTACTAATAGTTAATTATTATAGGGCCATTACAATTGAGCAATGTGATGTCTTCTTATTGGCATTCATAGATCTATTTTATGCTTGAACGTGGATAGAAGTATAGTAATCTTATCATTTGATTACATTTTATACCGTTTTCTTTTAAAGGAGCCAACAATTTGTTGATATTAAACTAAAAGCAGGATATAAAGAATTGGACTGCTACGGCGTTGTTAACTAGGCTAACTACTAAAGGCGTTGCTAACATGGTATGACTATTGTTTATAGTATATAAAAATTGATCAACTCATTATTTCATAACATTAGTGAAGTATCAGTAGCTACTAGAAAATCTAATTTTATTTCATATTTGAAGCTCATCATGCACTCTTCACTAATTTTGTCATGATCATCGGTATGGTCGCGCGAAGACAATGAGTGATAGATTTTGTCCCTTCGGCGCTATAATTTTTACACATTGGAAGTAATTATAACCAACATGCTTTTTTCCCCTTCCATTTCATACTACATATTATAATGCATGTGATGACATTTTAAGAGTGGATTGGGATAAAATAACGACGGAGCTTAACTCAACAAGATAAACCGATTGAATTTTTTATTTTTAAATAACTATAAGTTACAAATATAATAGTAATTAATGAATGAAAGTGAGAATGAAAATGAATTGTGGAGAGGAGATAGATGCTCGCAATATTCAAGAATCACACAGGCCCTTTATGTATCTACAATGAGTTAAGGGTGGCTTAAACTATTAGTTATGAAGCAAATTCTCATGTAAACAACTCAAAAAAGCCAAATTTGAGTTATCCGATCAAGTTAAATGAACACCTATAGACTATCTCATTAGATTTGAACTATCCAATATGTGATCTTGATAACTGAACGTCACTACTTTTGTTTCAACTGTCCAAATCCTAATTGAACTTTGTAAATTTTGTTATGTATGCTAACTTTATCACATGTTGTAAACAATAGAAAAGTTTTCCCTCAATAGTATAGTGAAATGTAAAATATCATTAAAGAAATATTTGTAATGTCCTTATGATTAGAATTGAATAAATATACAAACATATGGGTCGGGAAAACATTCTAAATAGGTACGCAATAGCTTTAGTTCGTAATTCCAGCATTTAAAATACGTAGGGAATTCCACTGTTACTAGGTCATGGACAATAATAAATGTTGATATTAATACCATGGAACAGAAAAGTATGTCATTCCCTAATAGTTTATGCTGCTTGGGGTGGGCGATTAATTTCTTAGGCAACATTTTCACGTTGGTGCATCTGATATTTTATTATTATAACGGACGTTTTTTTCTCCAACATAAATTTCTAATATACCGATAAATATAGTTTTATCTATAATTTGGGCACTGAGAAACCAAAAAAAAAGTCTTAAAGGATGTGGTCAGTACAAGCATCTTTAACTGTCAATTTTTTTTGTTCTTGATCAATTAATTTTTGTTGAATTTAACAAATAGTCCTACATGTTAACTATTAATAATTTTTGATATACAGGTAGAGTAACCATTTATGGTTCATCCTATGATTATTATTCAAGAACAGAGATTCACTACTTGGCGTAGCTGTACTTGGGCAGCTTCAATATCTAAAAGGTCGGTTTAACAACTAAAGCTAAAATATAAACCTATTTTTGTCAGAAATGAACTCATAGAACTAGCATAAATTTTTATTGCTAATAATCATGAAATTTAATAGCTGCACTTTAAGTTGTTTATACCAATAAATCTCTAGATCATAATGAATAACTGCATATATATCATCATTTGCAGTAATATTAACAGTAGTAATTTTATAAAAGTTTATGTGTAGATACTTTTCTACTATCATCATAGAATATGAAAGATGATGAAATTAAAACAGGGGCATGAAGGAAATATGGAGAACGCGGAATTTAAAAGCCTAGAGTCAAAAGATAAAACAAAAACAAGAGGGAAAACTACTAGACCGAAGCCGAGCGCGTAGCTAAAAGTGATAATATGTTTAAAAGAATCCAATTAGGAAGACAGCTTCATCGACCAAATGTTAGTTCTACTCCATGACTTTAAATCTTGATTACTTTGAGGTTTACAATTATCCAAGACGCTTATGTATTTTTGCATGCCTCTTACTGTTATTTTGATGCTTGATATGTTTATCGTATAATGATGTTTACTGCAACTTATCTCTTACATTAGTCGCAGTTACCTTATATGATATATGCACTTATTTATTCTAAAGGTTTGGTTTCTGTTGTGTAATCTTAAAGCACATGTTATAAATTTTGCCTTACCGTATGCCTATAAATATCATACTGCAAGATTGTTGCATCATTTTACACAAATGTCAAATTCATTATATTTGTACTCATAATTAGTGATTTTTCAACAAGTTTGGATGTTATGATTATTGATAGGTTCTAGGTCATTTTAATTTAATAAATTCTATCTTTTAGTTCTTTGTTTTCTTGCAATTTGAAGATTACATGTATGACAAACGGTTCCACGGGTGTTACTTTTACTTATTACATTTTGCGTTATATCTTGCGCCAAAGTGCATCTTCTGCAACTTCTCCTTATTTTAGATATTAATATTATATTTTATAATATCAATATGTTGAAACTATGCTCAGTTGCATGGTTGTACTGCCCGTAGTTGTGAGTATTTATTATACAATCGTGTATTACCATTTCAAATGCTTTTTGCAGAAAGGGGATTTTGAAAAAAAATAAATGTCCAAAATATTGGGACTGTTAATCATATTTGAAAAAAACACTCTTTTGGATGGATGTCATAGTACGCATTTTTCTTATTGGTTATTCTCTTATTCCTTTGACCTTATTTTAATACTTTTAATGCCTTATAGTTATAGTAAGATCCATATTTTTGATAAAGTTGCCAAGAATGACTTTGAATCTAACACTTGCACAAATCTAACAACAGAATGTTGATCTTCATGTTGTTACTAAAAAAGGTGTCTACTGTACTCCATGTTCATTTGATACATCTAATATCTCCACCAGCATGATTGTATTTTTGGGAAATTTGTATAATTGTATCTTTATCTTTTGTACGCTTATGTTTTATTGACTAAGTAACAATACAGAGTTCAAAATTTAGAAAGATGGTGCTACAAAGAAAATTCCTAGAATCATTTGGTAAGAAATGAATAAAATGAAATGCCCAAGTTCATTATCTTCACAATATGATTAATGCAAGAAATCACGGAAAGTTAGCTGAAACCTGCGCACTGTTGAAGCTTTCTCTAATTTGACCTTTCACTTCCAAAATGACGTGTAATTTCCATTTTTTCTCTTTTTTTCCCTTGAACTTTTCGTCCACGTATCTAGCTTTAATTTCGTTAAAAAAACAATCTCTGTTGCTCACAAAACCGACTCTTCTTCTCACCTCTCCTAAATCTCCAACCCTTGATCTCGATCGATATCCTCAGTTCCCTCTCTCCGGGCATCGACGTCCACTCTTTGTGCCTTACTTTGCTATCTTAAAGCCTTGGGGGATTTCAAGATTGTTAGGTTTACCCTAATCGGGTGCGAACAGTTGTAGTTTTTGGCTCATTGCTCTCATATCTATCCTCCGTGGTTGATTGGTGAAAGCTCGCCGAAAATGGTTCGTCTCTTTCCTTTAAGGCATCTGCTTTGCCTATGAAAATTAAAACAGGTTAGGGTTTTGAATTAATTTATTTTGAAAAGCAGTCTTGCATTAATTTCAAAAAAAAGGAAAACTTCGATCCGTTTCTTTTCTTAAACCAGCGGTTGTTTTTTCTTACTCACTGATTGTTTACTTTAATTTCGTTAATTTGTTATACGAAATGAATTTCAATAACTGGTTTTTGAAACATTCCTTTGTTTAACTAAGATGGCTCTTTTCTAGTTTGGTAATGTTATTTGTTATCCATAAACGATGCCTGTTTGAATATTATTGTTGAAACCAAGCATGAAATGTGGACAAAATTGTTTCCCACTTACCCTAAAGGTCTTTGTTTCAATGTGTTTGAAAAATAGTACATCCCCTTGGAGCTAATAAACCTAATTTTTGGGTTGTAATTTTTTATATCTTTTATTATTCACTTTGTTTTTCCAAATCTATTGCATAAATGATTTTCATTTTGTTTTCCTAAATGGTCATATTTGTTTAAGTAACGATTAAGGCAAGTGTACCAAATGTGTTAACTATTTTCATTTGTTATGCTACACTGTACTCACTAGGTTAAAACTATTTTAACAACTTAATGCAACTAAATACCAAACTCCATTCACATGACACTTATTCTCACCTCCTTGGAGTGGAACATGGCTATAGCATGTTTTATAATCAGTGTGTTGATTGTGAGCTTGAATTGGAAGGATGGTAGAATATTAAGATGTCACTACCCATTTGCTAAATTTTGTTGGAAGGTTTTATGGTTCATCAGCATGCTAAATGTAAAATGTGAACGGCTAAATGGTAGAATATTAAATATGTAATTAGTGCTACCCATAGGAAGGTGGGGACAATAGTTTTGTGATTAGTGCTTGATATTACAAAATTTAGTCCAATGATAACTTAAATGTAAAGTTTGGGTCGATATTCAATTAATAGAAAGAGGATGACTTGGTGAAATGTTATTATTTTGTTCAAAGCTTTCAAAATGATGGACACAATTGAGATCAAATTGTTTTGCTGTCTTCAAGGTTCATTTACATTTAGCTTGAATTTACCTTGAACAAGTAGAATAATAATAACAAGGTTTTTGTAATTTGATTTTGTTAATTTGATGTTCACATCCATATATTGTTATAGGGAGTAGTTTTCTGATTTATCTTTTTGATCCAGCTTAGGTTCAGTTTATTTTTATTAGCAAAATGGCTAAAACATCAGTAGATATGTATGTTATCCCGCCTTTTGGCAAGGTCGTGACACCAAAAAGTTGACTGGAAAACTAAAGACAGTTCGTCGTAAAAGTTCGTTATACACTGTTTCACCATGGATATCAATGAATTTTGTCCGAGTCCGGATCATGCTACAATTGATAGGACACGACAAGCAGAGTCATGAAAGCCAGCACTCCAAATTTCAAGTCAATCCGAGTTCGTATGCTCAAGTTATGATCGATGCAAGATGGAAGAGAACATCCTATTTTCGTATCCATCGCGGACCCACAGTTCGAATCGATTGAGTTTGCATCAATCAGAGTAGCCATAAGTTCGAATCCATCACGTTAGCACCACAATCATCTGGTTTGAATCCATCAACGATGTTTCCTTCGTATCCATCAAGCTTGGAGGACCTTCGAATCCATGAAGATACCTCTCTTCGAATCCAACTAGTGCCGTCATTTCGTATCGATCAGCTGAAGTGAGATATGATTGATACGAACGAGTCTCAGTTCGAATCCACGCATGAGTAAAGCCTTCGAATCGATTGAGTCAAAGCGGCGAAATTCAAGGGACGACTCTATCAACTCGGCAAAAAAGGTGGATCGATGGAAAGAATGCGCGCCACGTCAACCTGCTAGCGCGTGCTTGGATCGATTCGAAGCAATGGATTCGAAGTCATCGATTCGAACAGAGCGTTGCAACCGGAAAAGCGAATTCGTATCGACCATATCTCATGATCCCCAAATCCAAATGATATGAAATTTTCACAGGAGCTTACATACACGTTGAAGAATGTCCACACCAAATTTCAGCTCGATTGGATGATTCTTTGATCGATTCGAATGGATTTCGAATCGATCCCGAAGTGGGCCCAACTTTCCTGAGGCCGGGCATGTGGGCCCCCTCACGTGCCAGAAGTGGTCTCCTGAAATTTAGACGAAATATCAGCCTCCTACACCTATAAATAGAGCCCCTGGTCATTCAAAAAAGAGGTCGGATAATTTTAAGAGCTAAAGAGCGCTCAGACTCTGCCAGATTTACTCAGAATCACCACTGCTACCTTAGATTCAGACTTAGATCATAAAATCAGTTGTACTACATTATAAGAAATTGTAATCTTCAAGGACCGAGCAATAAAACCATCAAACTTCAGAGTGAACGTAGGCAAGATCGCCGAACCACTATAAATCCTGTGTCATTTACTGTTTTTATGGAGTTTCCTGAGTGATTTGCATACTTATTTCTCTACGTATTTGATATTTGTGATCTGTGATTGCGAACTGGTGCTTTCAACGGCTATTGGGTGTTTGTGACCAATTTTGGCGCAAACATTTTGGTGCTTTCACTGAGAATTGAACTCAGGGACTCTACCGCTTGGAAGTTGAATTCAAAGGTTTGAAAGTTCGGATTTGAAAAGCTATGACGAGACAATCGAGCAGAAGGCCAAGGCCAGAGCGAAGTCAACACGAAGGGAGTCAAGAGGCTTCCTCAGGAGCAAACCAAGCTTCAGCCTTCATCACCAGGGATGAGATGGAGGCAATGATAAGAAGACAATAGGAAATGATCCAAAATTTGTTTCAACAGATTGGGCAACTTGGAGCGCAGAATCAAGGAGCAACCAGAGTTCAAAACGAAGCAGGACCATCTGGCGCAGTGCCAGAAGTAGGGGGCACACACTTAGGACATGTTGATCCGAACCCGGGAAGAGGGGCAAGGACATCCGAGCAACCTGGCGGCGATAGAGGGATGAACGCTCAGCCGGGGGGCAGACACCTGAAAGCTCACACGAACTCGGGGGGCAGATCGAAGGTAGTGAACGAGGACTACAGCTTGGAGACAATGATAGATTGGCAGAGATGGTCAGGCGAGCCATGAGAGGCGGATTAGTAAACAGAGATCTTGAAGACGTAAACAAGAGTCCCTTTTCTCCTGCGATTATGATGGCTAGGAACCCATCAGAATTCAAGTTACCATTAGTGGAGATGTACGATGGGAGGACGGACCCTGCGGTCCATCTGATGAAGTATATGAGGCATATGGAGGTACTGGGGGCATCACAGGAAGTCATGGCCCGGTGCTTTCCATTGTATTTAAAAGATATCGCAGCATTATGGTTTAGGCAGTTGGAGAATGACTCCATAAGAACATGGGCAGATTTAACTGAAAGATTCATGGAGCAATTTAGGGTCCACATTGCAAGACCCAAAAATGTGATGAGTTTGGCGACGCTAAAGCAGAAAGCTGGGGAGTCTTTAAGGAATTTTCTGATGCGATTCAATGCAGCAGCAACATCGGTGGATCGGCCAGATCCATCCATAATTATGATGGCAACTGTGTTCGGAATAGCTGATGGCACAAAATTCAAAAATTCACTAACTAACGACCCACCTATGGATCTAGGAGAATTTTACCACGAGGCAGAAAAGTTTTTGCGATTAGAGGATGATCGTACAGAAAGAGAAGAAGAAATCGATGTTTACGCAGTTAGAGGCGGTAATTCACCTGAAAAAGGTGCAGAGTGGTAAAGGGAAGCGGAAAGCTGGAGAAAATGACGACAGGTTAAAGCGGCAACGGAGGGAGCCGCAATTTACCACCTATTCAGAACTGAACGAGAGTTTGGAGCAAATCTACCAAGACACCAGAGAGCAAGTTGCCTATCGTAGACCAATGCGAAGGGATCCAACTGTTGACGAGAAAAAATCAGATAAATATTACTTATTCCACGAGCTGAATGGACATAGCACAAATGACTGTAGGCACCTGAAGGATGAGGTAGAAGGGCATATCAAGAACGGTAGGCTACTTCAGTATGTGAGGAGGTGAGCTCCAACGGTGGAACCAGAGCGACCACCGTCTACATCAGCTGGGGGTGGCCTCGAGCCGAGGCAACGTATGGTTATCAATTGATTGAAATAACGATGAACAAGTCGTAAAATTCTCACTAACATGGTTAAATCATTTACACATGTGAGAGATCGCGAACGATCCACAGACATGCTCTGAATGACCATTGACCATATCGTAATGAGAATTTACACTTTGACATCCTTGCTTTACTTTTGTTTCATGTTGATTTGGACATTTAGACTTTGCTTGTTTGGACATTTCTGTTATGGTATTCATGTGAACGTTAATTTGATATCTGCAATTCTGTAGAAGAAGTTACTCGCGTATGCTTTGGATCGCGAACGGTCCACAAGCACACCTTGTATGGCGACGAACCGCCACGATTGCTGATTCAGAAATTCACCCGAACGTGAACCTGACATCGATAATACTAAGTCCCCCCCGGGCACACTCATTTGCCTCGAACGGCACCCGACCGCGAACGGTCACACTTCATCTATTATAATATTCGATCGTGAACGATCACATTCTGCCTCGTGCGGCACCCGATCGCGAACGATCACATTCTGCCTCGAGCGGCACTCGACCGCGAACGGTCACAATTCATTTAGTATGATATCCGATCGCGAACGATCACACTTAGCCTCGAACGGCACCCGACCTCGAACGGTCACAATCTGCCTCGTACGGCACCCGACCGCGAACGGTCACAATCTGCCTCGTACGGCACCCGACCGCGAACGATCACACTTTATCTAGTATAACATTCGATCGCGAACGATCACACTCTGCCTCGTGCGGCATCCGACCACGAACGGTCACAATTCACCCAGTATGACATTCGATCGCGAACGATCACATTCTGCCTCGTGCGGCATCCGATCGCGAACGATCACATTTTATCTCGTGCACCATACGACCACGAACGGTCGCAATCCATCATAAGTCGTCTAGAACGACACCCGATCGCGAACGGTCACAATCCATCATAAGTCGTTTAGAACGACACCCGATCGCGAACGGTCACAACTCGTCTAGAACGACATCCGACCACGAACGGTCCCATTTCGTTATTTGCCGCGAACGACATCCGACCTCGAAAGGTCCCATATTACCTCAGATGACATACGGTCGCGAACGATCGTCATTCGTGGTCAGGAAAGACTATCAAGTTCTTTACAGGTCGATGATAGGATATGAACATCCAGCTTATGGAACTACAAAACACACCTTCCTATCGCAAGGCATGTTTTGGGGGGCAAATGTTATCCCGCCTTTTGGCAAGGCCGTGACACCAAAAAGTTGACTGGAAAACTAAAGACAGTTCGTCGTAAAAGTTCGTTATACACTGTTTCACCATGGATATCAATAAATTTTGTCCGAGCCCGGATCAGGCTACAATTGATAGGACACGACAAGCAGAGTCATGAAAGCCAGCACTCCAAATTTCAAGTCAATTCGAGTTCGTATGCTCAAGTTATGATCGATGCAAGATGGAAGAGAACACCTTATTTTCGTATCCATCGCGGACCCACAGTTCGAATCGATTGAGTTTGCATCAATCAGAGTGGCCATAAGTTCGAATCCATCACGTTAGCACCACAATCATCTGGTTCGAATCCATCAACGATGTTTCCTTCGTATCCATCAAGCTTGGAGGACCTTCGAATCCATGAAGATACCTCTCTTCGAATCCAACCAGTGTCGTCGTTTCGTATCGATCAGCTGAAGTGAGATAAGATCGATACGAACGAGTCTCGGTTCGAATCCACGCATGAGTAAAGCCTTCGAATCGACTGAGTCAAAGCGGCGAAATTCAAGGGACGACTCTATCAACTCGGCAAAAAAAGTGGATCGATGGGAAGAATGCGCGTCACGTCAACCTGCTAGCGCGTGCTTGGATCGATTCGAAGCAATGGATTCGAAGTCATCGATTCGAACAAAGCGTTGCAATTGGAAAAGCGAATTCGTATCGACCATATCTCATGATCCCCAAATCCAAATGATATGAAATTTTCATAGGAGCTTACATACACGTTGAAGAATGTCCACACCAAATTTCAGCTCGATTGGATGATTCTTTGATCAATTCGAATGGATTTCGAATCGATCCCGAAGTGGGCCCAACTTTCCTGAGGCCGGGCATGTGGGCCCCCTCACGTGCCAGAAGTGGTCTTCCGAAATTTAGGCGAAATATCAGCCTCCTACACCTATAAATAGAGCCCCTGGTCATTCAGAAAAGAGGTCGGATAATTTTAAGAGCTAAAGAGCGCTCAGACTCTGCCAGATTTACTCAGAATCACCACTGCTACCTTAGATTCAGACTTAGATCATAAAATCAGTTGTACTACATTATAAGAAATTGTAATCTTCAAGGACCGAGCAATAAAACCATCAAACTTCAGAGTGGACGTAGGCAAGATCGCCGAACCACTATAAATCCTGTGTCATTTACTGTTTTTATGGAGTTTCCTGAGTGATTTGCATACTTATTTCTCTACGTATTTGATATTTGTGATCTGTGATTGCGAACTGGTGCTTTCAACGGCTATTGGGTGTTTGTGACCAATTTTGGCGCAAACAATGTAGACGACCAATTAATATTAAAAATGGTAGCAATTGAATGGGCTCTGTAATTACAACAATTATGCCATAAACTTTAATGTGAAGGCAACTATAAACTTATTCACATTTCCATCTAGTGGAAAAGTCATATGAAATATACTGCACTGTTTTTAATCATAGTTCAATCTATGATCGTGGGAGCTATCTAGATGCAAGAAAAATGTATAAATTTGCAGTTATGATTTTACATTGCTGGGCTACAGATTCACCCTTAACTTTCTTGCTCGGAAGATTATGAAGTTAGCATCCAATTTAAAATACGAAGATGATGTAGCTTTTTCAAGGATAGAGATAACTCTTTAAAGCACACATATATTTCAATATGGTTCTTAGTTTAGTTAAATCAGTCTACTTTAATATTGAAATAACCATGTTCCTATTTGTGTGTGTGTTATACTTATAATGTGATACTGAATATTATATGTCCCCATTCTTCGTTTGAAATTTTTTAGCTGATTATCTACAAATTTATTAGGGCCAAAACTCTCAACGGTTGTCAGAGTTCTAAAGGTTTGACTCATTCTTTCTTGATTTTTTTGGTTTCAAATTAGATATGGCTCACTATTTTATATACTTTATGAATATATGTGTCAAATTCAGACATCAACCTATTTTTTTCTCCATATTTTGTGATGAATAGGCATTTGATTCTTTCTCATCATTATATATCTATTATCTTTTACTGCAAACATTGAGACTGTTACTCTATTCTATTATGCTGCTATAGTTTAATAACTTCATCTGACAGTTTAGCTTAAAACAATTTTTTTTACTAATAGATTAAGAACTTCTATCATTTAGTATCACAGCAATATAAACAGAAATTTAAAGTACTAGTTCAAGTACAAGTGAATTTTGTATCAGATACATCAGATGGTCTGCTGACAAAATTTTCTAATTAGCAGTCAAGTTTTAAATCTTAGCAATAATAGTGTAAGTTACATAATGATACGATTTGCTACCGTTACTAAGAACTTGAATCATATACACATACATGCATGAAGTTTTCATTTTAGTTATGCACGTGCAAATATTGATTTATTCTATTGGTTGAGTAATTGGTCTGGTTTTAGTAATATATTTTACAGTATGGTTTCGTGCATTCAATATAAGGACCTTTTTTTGGTAACTTGCAAATGTATGAATAATTTCAGTTCATGAATGAGTGGATGTGCATGTATATCCATCTTAATACCACTGTAACAACATAATTAACAAGAGAAAGTGTTTTTTGGGGTTGGTTTGATGATTATTGAACTATGTACCGAACATAATTTAATTTTGTGATTTATGCGGACAAATGACTATTCTACAATTTTCTAGCAACTAAATGATCATGTGAGTGAAAGATATCTAGGCGCAAGGCATGCATTTTAAATTCAGTTTGAATTTCCTTCTCTTTCTCTCCATGGTGTGGTTCTAAATATTCTCCTTCATGTATTGCTCAATTTAATAGACTCTAATATTTAGTGTGTTGCTATTGGCATCCAAAATTTTGCTTTTGCCTACCAAGAAATTTTTAATAGATATCAATTTTTTATATGCTATCTAACACCAAACTCAACTTTTTTATTAAGTCCTAAACAACCGTGCGTCTTTGATTTTCAACGGTCGTTCACTGTCGTACGGCGATAAACAGTCATGCAATTTTGAGTTTCAACGGTCGTTCACCCCCATACGGTGATAAACAACTGAACAGTACTTGGGTGCCTATTTGATAAAATAAAATAATGCATGGTATTAGCAAGCACGTAAACAAAGGTTCTACGGTGGCTATTAGTTATGGTAGCTAGAAAAGTTTTTCTGGATGCCTTTAGTAACACACAATATCTATATACTTTCGTTTATGTCCAAGAGTGTAGAAGCTAGAAACGCGACGGCAGGAGATACTTTTGGATCTACAAATGAGAGTTTTTGATGTACCAAATCCTAGTTAGATGCCTCTTTTCTACTCTCAGGTTTTTTTAAGTTAAAATTATGTTTATTATTTACACATCCAACCTCATAGAGAAGATAAAAATTGCAGAAAATGGTAGTATTTTAGATAATAGATCCAAATTTGTGGAAATATTAAAATATGAATCTCAAGTATGTCAACACTTCAAATTTATGGTTTTTTTTTTGTTTCACTGCACATTTTCGAAAAATAAAGATGTCTAAAGTTCAGTTACAAAAGATTATCAATTTATCTTCTGAATTTGAAATATACGAGGAGATAGTTGGGTTGAATTGATTTTCTTTTGTTCTAATGAGTTCCAGAACACGATAAGCCGAGTCCTTGACAAAAATATTTATTTAAGTATGTTACCTTCACGAAAGATAACTATTTTCATAACTAAATATATTGGAATAGAGTTCTAGGAACACAGTGCTGGCGTAAAGTCTATTGCCATTTTAGTTACTTTATGTTAATAGGTGGCTTTTTTTCTATGGTTTTGTTAATTGTAACATAGTACGTAATGTATCTACATAAAAATAGAAGATTTTCATTCTGTTTTATAGGAACATATCAGTGTTCGTATAGAAATATATTAGCATTTGTATATGAATATATCGATATTTATATAGGGATAAATACTAGTATTTATATAGGAGCATATTAATATTTATGTCAGAAATGTGTGTAATAAATTGGTTGAGTAAATCGACTATATTAGTATTCATGATATAGGAATATATTAGCATTCATAAGGATATATTGTAGTATTAAATTTATTGATTGTGCTAAACGTATGGTATTCCATAATATAGCATTTATAAAATGATGTGTACGGTATCTATGCTGTTCAAGGCGGAGTGAAGCGTTGGGCGCTAAGCCTGGACGAAAATAGGCTTTTATCACATTGTTTTAATTTCTTACTGTTTTAATTTTCTGTTCTTTTATATTTTATTCTCTACTTCACTCTGTTTGAAATTGGTTATTGGATTTGTGGTGCTTTCACATTGTTTGGGTATTGGTGACAATTTTTGACGCTAACATTTCGGTGCTTTCACTGAGAAGACTTGCACCCTTGGATTTGGAAGCTTGGATACTTGAATTTAGGAAGCAATGACTAGACAATCAGCAAGGAGACCATTAGCACATAGGAGTCAGCATGGAGGGAGTTAGGAGGCATCCTCAGAGGCTGGAGCTAATCAACCTCCATCTACATCACTAGGAACGAGATAGAGACCATGATGGAGACGATGCAAGTGCAGATAATGAAGAAACAAGAGGAGATGATCGGGATGGAAATGACCTTGGATCGAGGTCACAGATCGTCATCTCATGATCGGGATGACATAAACTAAATAAATAATAAACTCCATAATAAAATGGGTAAGTCCCTTACACATGTACGAGATTGAAGTCGGTCCTTAGGCATGCTCTGAGATGATGATGAACCGTCATGTCCGGAGAGGCAAGTTTTCCTTGTTTTTAGTTTTTATGGCTGCAAGAGCTTAAATTTAATAATTTCATAAATGGATTTTAGAACACTCAAATCTGCATTAAAGTAATGAATGAAACATGCCGCAGTTGTCCCGACCGGAGAGACGGGGCAATAACCGCAATGTGCGAGTCCCTTCGTCGGAGAGCGACATGATGGACTCATACGTCATGGATTAAGTACTCGACTGGAGAATCGAGACCGGAGAATAAAACCCCACATATCGCGTTATGTTCCGACCGGAGAGACGGAACCGGAGTGCAAGAAGTGGGCCGCTTCGTCGGAGAGCAACATGATCGGTCCGCTTATCGTTATATCATCCTTGTCGGAAAGTGAATGAGGCTTATCGTTATGATTCATATTTACATCGCTATATGTCCCGCTGGAGTGTCGGGGTCGAAGCGTAAGGGTCGCTTTGTCAGAGAGCGACAAAATCGGCCTACTCATCTTTAAAGTTTGGATTGAACTTAGCACGGGTCCGAAGAGACCACAATCGGTCCAGTGAGACTATGAACCAGACTGTTGGTCCGGTGAGACCTTGATACCGACAAACGATTCGGTGAGATCATGGATTTGGTTAAGGATTTGGAATGGTTTCGAATTGACTATCGACTTGGAACAGTTGCGGATTGACTAACAGTCCAGAGAGATTGAGGATTCGGCATGCAAATACCAACTCCCAAACGAACACGGGATGGGTCACGACGATTCGGTTTGGCAAAGGAGTGGATTCTGGATTGGAATATTCGGTTGTCGATGGATTTCAGACTTTGGACATATGACAATTCAAAACACACCTTCCTATCGCAAGACATGTTTTGGGGGCAAATGTTATCCCGTCATTTGGCAAGGCCGTAATATCATGGATTTGGAAAAACAAATTTTGTGATCATCAAAGCAGGAAGCCTGAAGAGATGATTATCAGGATCAAAGATCAGTTATAAGCAATGTTATGGTTGATAGTCAAGCGGATTCAGACGAATGACATCTCAAAATTAGTTAAGTATGGATTGACACTTCCCCTAAGCAGAGGATCAGATCAGATCACTAAGGATATGAACACTTAACTCAGCAGATAAACTCATCAAAGGCCGATCTGTTACTTCAAAAAACACTTAGAGAACTACACAAATAGCTAAAGAGACCAAAAGAAGGCATTGAAGGGGGCCCACCCTAGGGATCGCCGACCCCAACGCTCAAGCATTGGGGATCGAGGCCGATCCCCTATAGGGATCGGTGCCGATCACTCAGAGAAGCCCGAATGGGCACCATTTTTTCTGGACGGGTTTGTCTTGGTCTTGGGTCTCTGTACGTGGTTTTTCAGCTGGATATTTGCACGATTTCTTCTATAAATACAGGATCATCGGCTCAGGGAAAAAGATTTTGTCCTTCCTTCGGTATCTTCTTCTCTCTTGGCTATATTCTGTCATTTTTATTACTTGGATTCAAATCATTGTGACTGTAATTAGCAGTATAAATAAAAGGAAAATCTTTGGAGTGGACGTAAGCCGGAGTCAGCCAAACCATTATAAAACCTCTTGTGTTCATTTCTTACTGTTTTAATTATCCGTTCTTCATATTTTATTCTCTACTTCACTCTGTTTGGAATCGGTTATTGGATTTGTGATGCTTTTACATTGTTTGGGTGTTAGCGGTCATTTTTGACGTTAACATATATATATATATATATATGTATATATGTGTGTGCACACATGTAAATGTTTCATCAATCAAGTAATTTTATAATTTATAGAAGCAAAAATTGTACAATAATAAAGTGTGTTATGGTAATGATTAATAACTGAATATTTGTATACCAAATAATCTTAAAGAACCCTAGTACAACATTAGTAAATAATATAAATTTTAATTTATAATTAATTATTTTTTGTTTGATTAAGAAATTATTTTAAAATAACTAAACTGGCTAACACAATTAAAATAAAAAATTAAGAAACCAGTAAAGCCAAATTTCAAATAAATGAGAAATTAATGGGTAACTTTTATTTTTAAATCAAATATAAAAGGGAATTGTTAGTATTTACCAACTAACTGTTTATATATTTTAAAAAAGATAGAGAAAAATGATTCAAGCATTAAAATTTTTGAAATACAAAAATTTATAATAAATAAACAAAGCGATCAGATGATTTTATTCGGGATGTATTTAATTTAGCCCAGTAAAAAATAAAGTTATACTAAAAACGCCTATTTTTTGGTGCTTCAAGAAAAAATCAACACTCAAACGACACCTCAAACTAAGAGCGTAATAGAACGCTATTATAAAAAGACGGGGCGTTAAAATTACAAAAAAGCCCTAATCGGCGCTTAGCGACGCCCCTGATAGCATAGACGACAGTTGATACAAATATAACATTTTTTGCCCTAGTGATGGATGATGTTACAAAGGTATACAATGTGAGATTCCTTGGTGTATGCTCTTTGCTGATGATGTTGTGCTAATCGACGAAAGTAGAATAGAGGTTGATAGACAACTGAAGTTGTGGAGGCAAAATTTAGAATCAAAGGGGTTTAGGCTTAGCATTACTAAAACAGAGTATATGAAGTGCTAGTTCAGCGGTGTCAGGTCAGAGGATGAAGATGTTACTCTGGCTGGACAAGTAGTGCCCAAGAAGGAATCCTTTCGATATTTAGGATCAATATTGCAGTATGATGGTGAGATTGATGAAAATGTTAGTTTTAGAATTTGAGTGGGATGAGTGAAATGACGACTAGCGTCTGACATCTTCTGTGACAGGAAAGTCCCACAAAAACTTAAAGGAAAGTTCTATAGAACTGCAATCAGACCTGCGATGTTGTATGGTGTAGAATGTTGGGCTACTAAAAGACATCACGCCCTGAAGATAAGTGTAGCAGAGATGCGTATGTTGCAATGAAGCTGTGGTCATATAAGACGAGACCGAATTAGAAATGATGGTATACGTGACAAACTTGAAGTAGTACCAATTGAAGAGAAGCTAGTCCAACATCGTTTAAGATGATTTGGACATCTCCAACGGAGGCCTTCCGAGGCATCTGTGCGCATTGGAATTATAGGCCGCATCGAATGCTTAAAGAGATGTAGATGTCGACAAGGTTGACATGAGATAAATAGTAAAAAAAGGATTTGAAGGATTGTAATATATCCGGAGAGTTGGTGTCGGACATGAGCGCGTGAAAATTAGCGGGCCACGTACCAAAATCATGGGCCAGAAGTTTTTTTCTTAGGGTTGGTTTAGGGGTAGTGTTATACGTTTTAGCCTACATTATTTTTTAACTTCTTTATATATTTTATTTTTATTTTACTCATTTATTTTTATTATTATTTGTTTAATTATTTTACTTTATTTTATTATTATTATCATGGTTTATTATTGTTGTTGTTGTTATTGTTGTTATTATTATTACTTTTAAATTGATTTTGTCGTTTAGCTTTAGATTGATCTCTAGCCGACCCCAAATTGTATGAGAATAATGGCTTAGTTGCTGTTGTGTATACACAGTATAAATCAACCATCACTAGACTATAACCCATAGTTATTAAAGGCGCACAGCGTAAAAAGGCACGATGCCTCTTCGGAGCCTTGGCACACGACATGGCAAATGGCGTGCGTCTTTTAAATTTACTGCGCACGTTTTGAACTTTTTGATAAATTTTATACACACATATATAACAATAACTTTAAAATGTTCAATATTTTTGCTAAACATATACAACAAAGATTTTTAGACATAAAAAATCATCAAATATAATATCATAAACATAGAATTTCGAGCGTAATAGTTTTCTAAAGTCAAAATCTAATATAATTATAATATTACCGATAAAATAGAAATTTGAATAAGATTCAGCAACTATATTTTCTAAACCAATGTTTGCATCATCAGATTTATAAGTTTGAGCATTTTCCTCATCCATCTCATTTAGATTCGTTTCTTCTTCGTGCAGATGTAAAGAAGCTGAAGCGGATGCTGAAAAGCCTCTCGATGTGGATGTTCTTTTACTTTGATATCTAGCTTTCTCTACGCCTGCTGCTCTAGTAGCAATACTCCAAGTCAAGTCATCATTATCATCAACAAATACCAACTCATCTTCAGCATCAGATGCATCATCCATATTTCCCATTAATCATTTATTACAATCATCAATATCCTTCAAGGATGTTGAATCAATGGTGTCAAAGACGTATTTATTTTTAATGCTTCATAATATGATGAACACTAATTTTTATGTAGTTTGTATTATAAAAAATGAAAAACAAATAAAAAGGAAATAACAAACAATAATATAATAAAAGGCGTGTTGTTTTGCGCCGTGCACCATTTTTGTGCCGTGTGTCATTTGCATCATTCGTCGCGCTTTTTCATGTGCACCGCGCCACAAGCAAGAAAGGCGCAAACGCCGCGCCGCACTATGCATCATGGCTATGCTATAGCCCAGTTTAAATTAAAATGATGCGTATCATAAGCTTGAAATTGTATTCTCTAAAGCTAAATACTGCAGTCCTTAAATGATAATCTGCAAATTTGGCTATTTTTTCTATTTTTATTCTTTCCTCTACAGCTTAACTGAGCCAAAACCCATCCATTCTTCTTTTGCTGCTCTCTTACCATGTTTTTCTATTTCACGTAGAAACCGTTTCGCCTATTTGTCCTAAGATATGAAAGTTGGGGTGCATAAGATAATTGACATATTGCGTTATGAAAAAAGTATAAAACAGTAAAGTAATTATGTTGACATTTTAAAACCGAGCATTACTACTCACCCCGGTCCCATCATATCTTTAAAGTTCGATCAACTAAAATTCATAGAACAAAATTATAAACCCTCTATCCATTCATTTAATCAAACTTTGCCTTCCTCTCTTCTCCAAAATGCCGAAAATCAAATAATGCACTCTAATAAAATAATTTTAGAGTAAAGTTTATTTTCAAAATCATTAATAATAGTAAAATTCGATTTTATTTGGCAGAAGAAAATCATTTTGGCCTTGCTAAAAAAGGAAAATCATTTTGACAACAATGTAGTTGGCAGTGTTTAACTGTTTGCCTATTAGTTGTGCATTTTTTGAATGACCATTTGAAAACCCTTTACATCATCTCTTCTTACATATGTTGGCCAATCATATCAATAATCAAGGTTAAATTATTTTTCCGAGTGATCATAGTTAAACGACAAATCAATTTTTCTACTTTTTTGCATAAAGTATATGTTTGTTCTCATCTTACGTTTCAAATCAGTGATTTGAAAATTTAGATGTCTACCGTGAAAGAGAAGATACTAAGATTTTGTTTTATAGCGTATAACACAAAGTTTGGGTGTAGGTTAGGGTTAATATTAATTCGGCATGAGTAATATTAAGAAATGATGGTGTGAATAGCAACGCTCTTAAAACTATGGTGTTTTAGTTTGTATACTTTAATCCATTACTTTTACATGAGTGAATATATTTTTAAGGTTTAATATTTGATTCATAGGTATCTTTGGATATAGAAGAGCAAGAGTGAAGGCATGCTATATGTTTATGGTGGATATGCATCTCTTTTGTGTCATGAATGCTTTTAGGTATTCAAAGCAAATTCTAAGGACAAAATATTAGATTCTTTTATTCATGGATCTCATATGCATGTATCTTTGATGCAGCACATACCTTAATTCGCGGAGCCCTAGGTCGCGAGCAGAGCAGAATGAAGAAGGTCGCGAACGACATACTTATATCGCGAAGCCCTAGATCGCTCATCCTAAGTCGCCTCCAGCCTAGGTCGCGAACGAGCAAGATGAAGAAGGTCGCGAACGACAAACTTATATCGCGTAACCCTAGGTCGCTCCTCCTCTGCCTTAAGTCGTGACGAACCATAGGTCGCTCCAGATTCTTAAGTCGCGAATTCCTCTAGTTAGGTCGCAAAGCTTAGGTCGCTAAAGCTTAGGTCGGTCGCTGGAATTCTTATGTCGCGAAGTCCTTAAGTCGTGGGTCGCTCAGTTCTTTAAATCGAGAAACCTTATGTCGCTGCCGAAGCTCTTTAGGTCGCTGATTACTTTCGTTGAAGATTCTTATGTCGCACTGCCAAGATTCTTATGTCGTTTCTTTCTTTTATGTCGCATTTGTTAAGTCGTGTGTCGATTGTGTTGTATTTGTTAAGTCGTTTTGTTGTTATGTCGTTTGTTCTTATGCCGTATGTTGTTAAGTCAAATGTGTTGTAATTTCATATAAATAGGGGTGTGTTGTCATTTGTAAGGGGAGTTGATTTTTGAATAAAATTTGGTTTGTGCTTTGTGTCGCCATTGAAATTGGAAGTTGAGTGTTATCTCCTTTCTCCATCTTCGGATATTCGAGTGCGCTCGAATCAACGAACTTGAAGCCGATTTACGGAATCTCGTGCGCGAGATCAACGTCGAAGAATCGTAGATCTTCTAACATGGTATCGTGCGCGATCAACGTGTTGAAGATAGCTAGAATCCGGTATCTCGAGAGATCAACGAATTTGGGCACTTGGGTATCTTCAATTCGTCGATTCATTTTGTTTCATCGATTCATTTTGTTTCATCGATTCATTATCCGCGAATTCATCAATTCGTGAGTTGTGTGATCCTGTAGGCTGCGTCATTTGGTATCAGAGCTAGAAGACGAACTTTTCCAAGTTCGTTGGATTTCAAGTTTGCGTGATTTGAAGTTTGTGTTTGGATTTGTTGAAGATTTGACAATGCCTTCAAGAAGAGTTAATCGTCATCAGAATGTTGCAGATGTGTATCGAAGAGAAGATGCTGAACAAATGGAGCAACGAATTAGTGATAAATTCAATGAGAAGTTTGATGAGGGAATTGGTAGATTGGAAAGGCTCATGATGGATATGAATCAAACTCGACAAAGAGCATCGCCAGGTTCAAATCAAGGTGGACATAGAATTTCTCCGTCAAATTCCGAGAGGAGAAGAATGTCACCAACATCAGATCGGGAAAGAAGAGAACCGTCAGTTTCGGGAGAAAGAGACGTGCGTAGTAGCAGAAATGTTGATGGTCAGAATCGACATCGACACACGTCAGATTTGGAGGAATCCAGTGATGGTGGTAGTAGCTCTTGTCGAAACCTTGGCCAAGGGCGAAATCGAAATAGAGATTCCAAAGATGATCGTCGATGGGAGTCGGAGATGAAAACAGAGATTCCAGAATTCAAAGGGGGAATGCTAGCGGAAGAGTTTCTGGATTGGTTATCAAATGTTGAAGAAAATTTTGACTTCAAGGAAATACCCGAGCATCGTAGAGTTAAGTTGGTTGCTACACGATTGAGGAGAAGAGCTATGACATGGTGACAACAAACTAAACTTACACGGGAAAGAATGGGAAAGTCGAAGATTGTTTCATGGAAAAAAATAAAGAAGTTGATGAAGGCTACTTTCTTGCCTTATAATTATCAGTCTCTTATGTATCAACGCTTACAGAATTTGAGACAAGGGACAAAGTCGGTAAATGATTATGCAGATGAGTTTTATCAACTGATTGCTAGAAACGATATCATGGAAACAGAGGAACAGTTGACATCCAGATTTGTTGGAGGATTGAGAATGCAAATTCAGGATATGGTAAATATGTTTGATCCGAGATCCGTTGCTGAAACACACCAGAAGGCTGGAGCTTGGGAGAAGCAAGGTAGAAGAGGAGGTGGTGCGTTTACAAGTTCGAGCAATCAGGTGAAGGGGGCTAGTAGCAATACTAATGTTTCCAAGGCTGTTAGTAAACCGGTTGCCAATGAAGCTGCTAAGACCAAGGTCAACAACAATTTCAAGTGTTATAACTGTCAGGAGTTTGGTCATAAGAGCAATGAATGCCCGAAGCCTAAGAAGCGAGCGATGGTTGCTGAGGTTGAGGATGCAGGAGTAGAATGTTTCAATTCACCACAGGATGACGATGAAGAATGATTATTGACGGGAGACGAGGGATATTCTTTAATGATGAGGAGATCTTGCTTGACGCCGAAGCAGGAAGAGGAGACTAGTTGGCTGAGGAGTAATATTTTTCAGTCGACATGCACTATTTTGGGAAAAGTTTGTAAGTTTGTTATCGATGCAGGGAGTTGTGATAACATCATCTCTACAGAAGCCGTAAAGAAGTTGGCGTTAAAGACAGTGAAACATCCCAAACCCTACAAATTGGCTTGGCTGAGGAAAGGTGGGGAAGTGAAGGTTGGTCGAAGAGCTTGTGTAACTTTTTCCATCGGAAAGAAGTATAAGGATGAAATTTGGTGTGACGTGGTGGATATGGATGTATGTCATTTGTTGTTGGGAAGACCGTGACAGTTCGATAGAGCCGTGCAACACGATGGTAGGACTAACTGCTATAGTTTCATGTTCGATGGCACTAGAATCACTTTAGTCGACAACAAAGTGAAAGCAAGTTGGAGGAAATCGAGGAACTAAAGACTCTGTTATCTTTGAAGGAATTTGTCGAAGAAGTAGAAGATAGCCCTGAAGTATTTCTGTTGATTGGACGTGAAAGTAGTGAAGCGGTTGGAATTCCTGAGGAAGTTAAGCCAGTGTTGAAGGAATTTGAAGATGTGTTTCCTGAAGAATTACCAAAAGAGTTACCACCGTTGAGAGACATACAACACCAGATTGATCTTGTTCCAGGAGCCGTGTTACCACATAGACCACATTATAGAATGAGTCCAAAGGAGCACGAAGAGTTGAGAAGGCAGGTGGAAGAGTTACTTGAACAATGGCGCGTACAAGAAAGTTTAAGTCCTTGTGCAGTACCAGCCTTGTTAGTGTCAAAGAAGGATGGAACTTGGAGAATGTGTATAGATAGTCGAGCACTAAACAAGATTACGGTGAGGTACAGATTCCCGATGCCAAGATTGGATGACTTGTTAGATCAGTTGAGTGGAGCTGCTATCTTTTCAAAGATTGATCTGAAGAGTGGGTATCATCAGATTCGAATTCGACCAGGGGATGAATGTAAGACAGCCTTCAAGACACGGGAGGGGTTGTATGAATGGCCGGTCATGCCATTTGGTCTTTCGAATGCACCTAGTACTTTTATGCGAGTGATGAATCAGATCTTTCGATCGTTTATTGGAAAGTTCGTGGTGGTATACTTTGATGATATATTGATATACAGTTGAAGCACAGAAGAGCATCTACAACACTTGCGGGAAGTGTTGATGATACTTCGTCAGGAGCAATTTTACGCGGCAACAAAGAAGTGCATGTTTATGACGCACAGTGTTTTGTTCTTGGGGTATGTATTGTCCAAGGAAGGTATCCAGGTGGATCAAAGTAAAGTTGAAGCAATCAAGGATTGGCCACAACCCAGGACTGTAACTGAAGTGAGAAGTTTCCATGGTTTAGCATCATTCTACCGAAGGTTTATTCCACATTTCATTAGCGTGATGGCACCAGTGACAGATTGTATGAAAGTAAAGCAGTTTGTGTGGAATGAAGAGGCTGATTCTTCTTTTCAACAGATCAAGACACTCTTGACTACAACACCGATTCTTAGATACTCGGACTTTCAGTTGCTCTTTGAGCTAGATACTGATGCATCTAAGGTTGGAATTGGTGGAGTGTTAAGTCAAAAGGGTCGTCCAATTGCTTATTTTAGCGAGAAGCTTTTTGGAGCCAAGACAAGATACAATACCTATGACTTGGAGTTCTATGCTATTGTCCAAGCCATAAAGCATTGGAGACACTATTTGTTTCATAAAGAGTTTGTGTTGTATACTGACCATGAAGCATTGAAACATTTGCAGGGACATGATAAGATTGCAGCCAGGCATGCTTCATGGATCGCATACTTGCAACAGTTTACATTTGTTGTAAAGCATAAGTCGGGAGTTACAAATCGTGTGGCAGACGCATTGAGTAGAAGAAATCATTTGTTGACTACGATGAGAGTTGAAGTGACGGGGTTTGATGTATTTCCAGATTTGTTTGTTGAGAATCCTTACTTTGCCAAGATTGTAGATGAAGTCGAGAAAGGGAGGACGGATGAGTATGTGTTGGTAGAAGGTTTTCTATTTAAGGGAAATCGGTTGTGTATACCAGAGTGCAGTTTGCGAATGAAGATTGTGAAGGAATTGCATGAAGAAGGTCATGTGGAAAGAGATCGTACCTTGCAGTTGATTTCTCAATCATATTTTTGCCTTCCATGAGGAAAGAAGTTGAAAGATTTGTGCAGAGATGTCACATATGTCAAGTTTTCAAAGGGACAGCTACGAATGCCGGATTGTATATGCCATTGCCCGTGCCTACTAGACCATGGGTTAATGTTAGCATGGATTTCGTTTTGGGTTTGCCAAGAACTCAACGAGGGAATGATTCTATATATGTTGTGGTGTATAGATTTTCGAAGATGGCACATTTCATAGCTTGTAAGAAGACCGCCGATGTAGTCCGTGTTGCTCAATTATTCTTTAAAGAGGTTTATCGACTACATGGGCTACCTGAGTCTATTGTTTCTGACCGGGATACTCGATTTCTAAGTCATTTTTGGTTGAGTCTGTGGAAGATAGTTGAGACTAAGCTGAATTTTAGTAGCGTCTATCATCCACAAACGGATGGGCAAACGGAAGTGGTGAACAGATCTTTGAGGAACTTGTTGAGATGTCTTGTGAAGGATAATTTGAAGAGCTGGGATGTGAAATTGTGTCAGACAGAATTCGCACATAATCATGCCGTTAATCGAAGTACTGAATTCAGTCCATTTCAAGTGGTATATTCAGCAATTCCGAAGGGGCCATTGGATTTGTCGACAGTTCCACTTCAGAAAGAGGTTAAACGAGCTTGTAATTTCGTGAATGAGTTGCAGAAGTGTCACAGGATTGTTCATGAACGATTGCTTAAGTCAAATGAGAAGTATAAGCAAGTGGCAGATAAGAAGCGAAGGAGTGTGGACTTCAAGGAGGGTGATTTTGTTTACAGTATTGACGAAAGATCGTTTTCCAGTTGGAACTTACAACAAGTTGAAAGCTCGAAAGATTGGTCCAGTAGAAATCTTGAAGAAGATCAATGATAATGCGTATCAGTTAAGGTTGTCGGAAAATGTTCATACGTCTGATGTTTTCAATGTCAAATACTTAATTCCATATTATGGGGAGAAGCTTGTCGAAGGAGAGGAGAGCATGAATTCGAGGTTGAATTCTTTCCAACAAGGGGAGGATGATGCAGCGCATACCTTAATTCGTGGAGCCCTAGGTCGCGAGCAGAGCAGAATGAAGAAGGTCGCGAACGACATACTTATGTCGCGAAGCCCTAGATCGCTCACACTAAGTCGCCTCCAGCCTAGGTCGCGAACGAGCAAGATGAAGAAGGTCGCGAACGACAAACTTATGTCGCGTAACCCTAGGTCGCTCCTCCTCTGCCTTAAGTCGCGGCGAACCATAGGTCGCTCCAGATTCTTAAGTCGCGAATTCCTCTAGTTAGGTCGCTGAAGCTTAGGTCGCTAGAATTCTTATGTCGCGAAGTCCTTAAGTCGTGGGTCGCTCAGTTCTTTAAATCGAGAAACCTTATGTCGCTGCCGAAGCTCTTTAGGTCGCTGATTACTTTCGTTGAAGATTCTTATGTCGCACTGCCAAGATTCTTATGTCGTTTCTTTCTTTTATGTCGCATTTGTTAAGTCGTGTGTCGATTGTGTCGCATTTGTTAAGTCGTGTGTCGATATGTCGTTTGTTCTTATGCCGTATGTTGTTAAGTCAAATGTGTTGTAATTTCCTATAAATAGGGGTGTGTTGTCATTTGTAAGGGGAGTTGATTTTTGAATAAAATTTGGTTTGTGCTTTGTGCCGCCATTGAAATTGGAAGTTGAGTGTTATCTCCTTTCTCCATCTTCGGATATTCGAGTGCGCTCGAATCAACGAACTTGAAGCCGATTCACGGAATCTCGTGCGCGAGATCAACGTCAAAGAATCGTAGATCTTCTAACGCGGTATCGTGCGCGATCAACGTGTTGAAGATAGCTAGAATCCGGTATCTCGAGAGATCAACGGATTTGGGCACTTGAGTATCTTAAATTCATCGATTCATCTTGTTTCATCGAGTCATTATCCGCGAATTCATCAATTCGTGAGTTGTGTGATCCTGTAGGCTGCCTCAATCTTAGTATAGGTATGCTTTATATCAGTAATTCTTACTTCTTGTATGTTTTACTTTGAAAAATCAGTGTCCTTTGTATCACTTCCTGTATTAAGATATTATGGGTTTATTGGGGTATATATATTTTTCCTTTCTTTTTGAAAGCAAGTATGGATATTACTGTATAAGGTTTCAGGATTATGAATACTAAATGTTTTTCTGTCATTTCAGTGTTCGCGCACATTGGGCAAAAATTTTAGTTCACCTGAACATGCTAATACTCTCAGCACTGCGACCTGTTATTTGACCGGGAAGTTGAATTTTTACCAGTCTCAAGAGTATCTGACAAAAGTGCATAAACAATCGGATTTTGCAATAGCTTTATGAACTTTGTAAATTTAAAGGGCTCTACGTGATCTCATGGAGATGTAGAGTATGCTACAAGAGCTCCTTTTTTTTGTTATCATTCTAATGATTTACTAAAAATTATACCAAATTCATGTATTCGTGACGATTTACTAAATTTACTACCTTTGGGACAAGTTAATCAATATAATTCAACGGGTCCAAGTTTAAAAAAAAACAAGGGTAGCTCTATTTCCAAAACAATTAATTTCCCCCCTTTCCATCTCCTGCGCATTTACATGTACTACCTTCAAAGGAACTGGATGCATGGTTTATCAGACCAATTTGAACTGATGCAAAATTCAAAACACATATAAACAATTAAAAAAAAGAGTCTAGAACAGTAAGTCTTCTACCATTTTATTTATATGACCATTAAGTTGATATGTTTTTCAGAATTCGGTGCAACTTCTTTCATAGACAATGAAGGATGTGTTGTATTGATATACATATAAAAGTTTTTTTTCCTTCTACTGTAGGTTTGATTCATTTTTTCTATGTTCCTGTTAGGCATTTACATGTGGTTCTTCTTTGGACATTTTTCTACTCATCTCCTAAGCTTAATTCAGTTCAGGTTGGATGACATGAGAATATTCATGATTTAGGATATCATTTGAAGGATGTAGTATGAAGAGTGGGTTGACAATATGGTGATAGAAGACATTAGAAATACGGTACGGCAAATACATGTTTCTACCCTTACAATTATTTGATTTTGGAGTTGTCAAAGTATATGCATTCATGTACATCTCTTTTATATTATATTTGTTTGCATGCAAATTAAAGGTGAGGATAGTGGTGTTTGCAAGGTTGTGTGGCACAGACTACAATATTTTTAGTCATGTCATAATACGAGTAGTTTTATTATTTTCCTATCATTTACATGCATGGATCTTTATTTAAACTTAAAGAAATGCCCATTTATTTTGCTTGAGCTTTCTTCATATAGTAAATATGATTGCATCAAGTTGATAATGCTACTAAACGCAAACCATGTGTTTTATTTCTGATGATAACTTGCATGTGAGTTCTTTAGCGAAGTTGTCTAATATTTTTGCTGGATTAGGTGCAGGTTGGACATGTTCACATAGCTACGTATAGTTTTCTATGATCTACTTCGCATTCATAAGAAGTACATGATGATGACATTAAAGATTGTTATTTGCATGTATTGAAATGCTTGGGACAAAAATGACCGTCGTAGACCATAGCAAGATTTTTCATTCATTTCAGTTCGTGTTCGTATTCTACTATGTAATACCATCCTACTTACAAATCCACGTTTGTTTTGTAAAGGCAATCAAACTACTTTTAATTGATGGTAAACATACATGCAACAAAAATGCTTCATAATCGGTTCCTTCTTTAGTCATAATTGATATTGAAAGAAACGAGAAGTATGTACAGAATTTATTTTTAAGCTATTTTACTACTGTTTTTATGGTAGATGTCCTTTGCTGTTTAGCGTTGCGGAAATACTATAGAAAATCAATCGGCGGAGTAAGCTATGAAATTAAACATTGGCTTTCTATGGTTGTTGGGCTAATTTCCGTGTGCGTAGCACGAGTTCGCTCTAGTTGTGGTTAAACAAACAACCCGTACACGCAAAGCATCCAGCCAATCAAAACACTCTTTCACTTTCTATTCTGTTCCAACCTAAGGTATAAATTAAACTATCCTAATTGGTTCATACCTACTTAAGGCTTCAAGAATTGCTAAACCTAGGCTCTGATATTAAATGTGACGATCCACTGTTTTTAATATTTAAATTCAATTATAAACATCGCAATATGCTTACAACTAAATTCAAATACTAAAGACAATGGACTGTGGGTACATAAAATTAAAAATTCTAAAACAATGAATATAAAATGTAAAATCTCGTAGCGGAATTTAAACATTCACTGCACACACTCAAGAAAACTTGGCAATACAATTATTATACAACATCATCACATCAATAATGTAAAATGTTACATGGTTTTGATATATCAAATAACAACATTCTCAAGACATTAATCACAATTGATGAATAACAATACGATTGTAGTTTAAGGAAAATATATCGAACCAATATCCCGTAAACACAACCTTTGATCTAGATCACTACTCCACCTTAACCTTTCTCCAAATTCTACATATACAACCTTTTAACCTTTATCTCCAAATTCTACATATACAACCTTTGATCTAGATCACTACTCCACCTTAACCTTCACACACGCACATGCACACGCACGCGCGCGCGCGCACACACACATAATAAAAGGAAAAAGTGTCAACTATTTTTGGGGTGTGTCAATATCTGCTCTTCTTCTGCATAAAAATACTTGTTTGTACATAACAACCGTAGTATCCATGCAACCATTGCAACCAATGCAACCATTGCAAATAGTAGAAGTAAAAAATAGTAGTCCTACTCATCCATCACAACAAATCATCGTATAGGGAAACAATATATTAATAGCATACATATCAGGAACTCACAATGTCAACCCCAATCATCAAACAAAAATATAACAACAATATACATATACTTATGTTCATACTGACATCCATTATAGTAACCTATCACCAATGTAAGTATAAATAACGAAATGTGTACTAATCACCTCATAACAATAACACAACATTAATCATCAATTAACCATAATAAACTACCTACTGTCTGGTGGTAAAAATGATAATGTACATTCGTCCAAAACATTATTTCTAGACCGTTGTTTTTCTCTTACGTATAAATCTTCTCATTATTGTTTACTATAAAATCCTATTTATTTATATATAACGAAACAATAATAACCTTTCCAGAAAGGATAATATACTTAAGAAACTCTTTATATACTTTTATTTCTTTGAATACTTATAGACGTGTATTTTGAATCAAAATAGTAATGCTCATCAAATCGCTTTTTAATATGATAATATTATCATTTCACATCAAAGTAATAATATATATTTAGACTTCTTTAATATTTTCTAAAATCAATTTATTACTATTTATTCCAGAAAAACAACATTTTATTTTAAGTCACTGAAACCTACTTTTATTTCTATTTATCTCAAAATAGTAACTATTTTATCCAAAAACATTTTTGAAAAACATCTGTTTATTATAATATTATTATTATCCATAAAATTCCTTTTTATTTTATAAATCAAACAACAATAATAATTCTTACCATAAATACCGTAAAATCTATCACCTCGTAATTTACACAAAACAATACTATTTTCACTTAAGTTGACATTATTATTATTTAAAGTCTCATTTTATTTTATGAATAATAAACTTTCCAAAAGTTAATTTGAAATATAATTTTAGTTATTATTTATGAATTTTCTTAGAAATTCATAAATAGTAACCCTATTTAATTCCACTTTAATTCTAGTAAAGCTTGTTAAATCATCGTTATTTATAGAAACCATCCAAATTCTGTAAATAACCTTATTTATCATTTGTTTATTTAATTTCCCTTTATTATCTATTTTATTTCAATTATTTGTTTACCAATTCAATTTAAATATTTATTTTGATTAAACACCCAAAAATACAACAATCAACGATAATTATTTAACCAAGGCACAATACATATAAAATATCATAACAACCAAATAGTCCCGCAGAACACAACATATATCAATAATTATGATTTTCATCAACATATATGTACTTTATAATTTGAAATTCAATTAATTAAATTAAATAGTTCATACCAATGCGTTCTGTTAATAACCTCTAACCTCAGTAAAACAAGTGCCAAATTGTCTAGAGTTTCACAACAAGTCCAATGGAAGAACGGTGTGCGAATCGGAGTTCGTATACAAAAGGTACGCAAGTTATACGATTTGGAATTTAAATTATAACATAAACAAAAATAATGCAATGACATAATTATAAATATTATCACCTCTTGTTTGAATACGTCTTCAGCTTCATCCGTAACCTAATTTTTCGATCTTGCTCCACCGGCGTCTAGATCATCATCCCTAGATCTAGCCTCACTACCATGTCTGCGTCGTCTTACACCACTCGCGACCACCACCCCGAGACCACCAGCCATCGCAACCGCCTTGTCGCCAAACCCATTCCAGCACCTTTGACTACAAATTCCAAGGATTTTAAGCGTCACCGACCAGATCAAGATGTAGGATCTTCTATAATACCCGCCCCCTTTGCAACGGTGCTCTATGATCGTATTATTACTGATGTTTCACCGTTGAATCAAAAACCCTAATTTGAAAAGTTAAGGATAGTTTGCCAATTTCTGGTCAAATGATGTGTCGATTTGAAAGATGAATTTTGAATGTTCTCTTCGCCTCATCGGGACGTTTGATCCGGTCGGTATATGATATGTATATGTTTTGACAAAATAATTCATTTGGTGTTAATCTTATGATTAAGAGATCTAATCTTCATTAGGGAGAATGCATTAGATCTAAGGAAGAAGAAGAGATCAGAAGTGATGAAGAATACTGAATGGTGGCTTCTAAGGTTTCTCTATAGCGGTCTATCTATAGGCAAAAAGGAGATATGTTAGGCCAAAGTGATCATAAAGGCCCGAAAACCAGTTTTTGCCCCCTGAACGAAAATATATTATGCTATATATCGAAATATATGTTTTTGATATTACTAAACCCAATGGAACCATCAAAATCCCCAAAAACACTTCTTCACAAATTTGTTTTTGCCCCTCAAATTACTTATTTTAAACAATTATTTTAAAATTAATTATTAATGTTCCAAATCCATGAGTCGTTACAACTAGGAACTAAAAGAGAGTTTTTAAAGAAAGAATGAGAAAGGTTTCTATTCATTCCTTAAAACAAATTCCTCCAATTAAATTCCAAATTCAATTTTCTTTTCTTTCTTCTTACTTCTTCCCTCATCCATGGTTGATAGAACTAGGTCGGTTTATAATGGGTGAAACAGGCAAATTTAAAAAATTCCTACTTTGGATCATATTCAGCCTATGAATTCTAGATGGTTGTATTAGGTCCATTCTAATTAACTAAAAAACCGTATTTTATTTAATTTTTTCACTTTTTTTAATTAATGAATTTAATTAAAAGGATTTTATATAGTTTACGAGTATTTTAATATATACTCATATGTGTATAGTGTGCACGCGCAATGTAATAAAGGGTGTACATGCTTAAATTTATACATAGTAGATATTGGGATTTAAATCTAATATATATATACTTTGCTCCTACATATTCATACATATACATACACACACACACACATATTGTTATCCGGCCTTTTGACCAAGCAATATTTAGTCAGATAAAACAAATCACATGCGAAGGTTATCAAAGTAAGAGGCCCAGAAACACAGCCAGAAAGCTCAGAAGAGGGGCCCAACCAAGTTCGGAAAGCCAAGACCGAACTACTATGCGAAAGACAATAGGATACCCAGCCAAGTACATGGCTCGGTATCGAACAATAGATGGTTCGGTACCGACCCATATTACTTTATGGGGTTGGTCCCATTTTCCTATTACATGATTACTAAGATCCTAGAAGCCCATTCCATGCTTCACAATACCGTTTGCATGCTCTACTCCATCGGTCTCCTCAGGCTCTTTGAGTCAACAACTTCAACCTTTAATAGACCCATCAATTGGACTTAGAAATAAGATAATAATGGCTCAATCAACTCTGGACCACAAAACTATTGGTAAAATGACCAATTTCCAAAAGTTCAGAGCAATGATTGATGAAGTTTTATGGGTCGGTACCGACCCATACAGATTGCTGAGCTGGCCACGCCTTCTTCTTCAGCAACCGCCAGGAGATCATGGAGAACGTGGGAATGGACGTGCCCGAGACTTTCTCGCCGACCTACACCTATAAATAGACCATGAGATGCTTCATTTGGAGGATCTTTTCCACTTTTCAGCACTTGTACTAATTTCTTGTAATCACTTATCGTTCGACAATGAACCATAAGAACACCTGCTGTACTTTTAGCAAAAAAATGAGAAGGATTGTTAAGTGGATGTAGGCACATCTTGTGAACCACTATAAATAATTTGTCTACTGTTTATTTGTCATTTGCAATTTACTTTTCATCACTTTTATTTCTCTACAGAATTGTACAGGTGTTAGTGTCATTCTTGACGCTAACATTTTGGTGCTTTCATTTGAAGACGATCATCAGACCTGTTTGGATCCATCATATACTATTGGATCGTCTAAATCCAAGAGATAGATCCAGTTTCCTTTGTACTTTGGAATTTTTAATTACTCAGATTTTCAAGAATCTGCATAAGTGCTTGTTGATATGGCACCCATAAGAGATCGTTCCACCACTTCACGTGCTATAGAAGATGTTAAGGAGGTCGATCCCTAACTTGCTGGAGAGGTTGCGCAGCCAACCACTACGGAGGTTCATAATGCGTTTGATGTGTCACAAGGGTTGAGATGAACCGCATGATGAAATAGATGGAGGACAAACCCCATGAAAGTCGCAATGAGTTAAATGCACAGATGAAGCAGAGTTTAGATTTACCGACTGAACTAGCAAGTAGTCGCAGGAGAAGTAAGAAGGATGGAGCGCCTTCCGATACAGAATTAGACAATTCCTCATCATTGGAACATAGGCATACATATGGAAAGTAGAAAATGCTAAGGAAGGAGTCGGGAAATTGAAACAAAAGACGGGCCCAAATCGCGACCAAGGATTATGGATCGGTACCGAACCATCTAGACCGTTCGGTACAAAACCATCGAGTGCAGACCATGGTGGTCGATTCTCGAAGAGTGCTACTGGTTTGGTGTTTGGACATGTTGTGGATGATCAGAATGTCGGAGATTAAGCGGGTGTTGCAGATCTACCTCGAAGAGATAATATGTACGGAACTGCCGAGCGAACGGTTCTCCCGGAGTCAGGGGAACCCGGGTGTCATGAAATAAACCAAGAGTGTTTGTCGGGCCAAACACTTGGGGCAGATCATGTTTACTACCATTTGGTAGAACCAGCTGAACTAGATTTGACCAAAATGATTAGAAGATTGATAAGTGAGAACCAGCATCATACTAACGATGACTGAGGTTCCTCTCCAAGGCGGAATCTGTTTACAAAGAATATTCTACATGAAGAATACCCACGAAGGTTTGTGATGCTGACAATGCCATCGTACGATGGGAAGATTGATCCAAGGCAACATTCGATAAAATATGGCCGACATATGGTTATTGCTAGGGCTTCTGATGTAGTGAAATGTCATTGCTTCTGATCTTTTTGGAAGAAGTGGCGATGATGTGGTTTACTCGACTGCCATCGAAATCCATATCGTCTTTTGATAAATTGCCATGAAAGTTTATAGAACAATCCCGCATGGATACTACACGTCCGAAAGACATTATATCACTTTCTAATCTCTTCTAGCGAGAGGGAGAGTCATTAAAGGATTTTTTGCATAGGTTTCAGACCGCAACAGCAGAACTGAGTAATGCTCAGGAGGATATTGTTTTAATGGCGCTAATTAGGGAGATTCACCCCAAGACCGATTTCGGGAGATGGTTAGAAATGAAGCTCCCGTCAACGATGAATATCTTCTATAAGAAGGATGGTCAGTATTTGTGCTTGGAAGAAATACTAAACCGACCCAGAAGAGGTGATGCTGGGCATGCACCTGAACCGATACAAAGCATTGTCGTGATGAAACAGTCCGCGGGGAGTTTCGACAATGTTGATGTTGATGTAGAGAACCGAAGTGGTAGACAGGGGAAGAATAATAACGGGAGTAAAGATAAGGAAATGGATTTGAGAAAGCGTCCGAGAATCCCGAAGTTCGATAACTACACCCCAATTCCATTGGAAACATTTACTTGGCTACTCAAGGAAAAGAGCAATATAGGAAGTCGGCTCCGATGGAGTCGACTGAGAAAGAAAAGAGGTCTAGCAAATTCTATAGATTCCATGAAACGCATGGTCATAACATGAACGCGTGCAAACATTTGCGCGATGTGATTGAGGAGTTAATCAGGAAAAAGAAATTACAACAGCTTATGCAAGCCCCGCAGGACAACGGATAGGGAACTTCTAACCCCCAGCAGAGGCAAGCCGAGCCTGGTATTGATGAGCCCAGGTGGCTTGAGAAACGTCTTGTTATTAACACAATTATTGGTGGACTGCATTTAGCTGAGAAGAGTTGAAACGAGATGGAGCGGTATGCTGGTGTTTTGAAGCATGTAGTAAATGAGAGTTGTTTTGCCATTGAAGATAGTGCTTCAGCAAAACAAGTCATAACTGTGACTAATGATATCGTTTTTCATAATCGAGATGCAGATAGGGTGGAAGCCCCAACTATTGATTCGCTTGTTATTTCGGCCATGATTGGCCCTGTTATCGTGAGAAAGGCTTTGGTTGACTGTGGGAGTTCAGTCAACATTTTGTTTAAGAAAGCCTATGACCAGATGCTTCTGGAGGCAAAGAATTTAAGGCCGTGTAAATCTCAGATCCAGGGATTTAACGGGACGGCTATTGAGCTAGTGGGTTACGTGGATCTTTCGGTGGCTCTTGGAGAGGGCGATCGCAAACGAGTGCAAGTTGTGCCTTTCGTTATATTGGATATCTATTTTGCTTATAATGCATTTTTGGGCCGTCCGGTCCTTGCAGAATTCAGAGCGGCCATCGCTCCCTGGTGCTTAAGAATGAAATTCCCGATCAAGAGCGACGTGGGGATAGTTCAAGGTGATTAGGGGATTGGCCGCGAGTGCTACGTCGTCGAATTGAAAGAGGCGAGGAGGAGAGAGAAAGGAAAGAGTGCAAAGAGGACTCTCTGCATCAAGGTTTTACACGAATAGCAACTACCGCCTGAGCCTTGGCTCGGGCAGCACAGTCGGTTCAATAAGAATATGGATCTGAGGAAAGAGCCAATGGACGGAAGGGCTGCACTAGATGAGATAACGATCAACATCCTGGTCGACTAGGATGATGCTACCCGAGTCTTGAAGATTGGATCGTAGCTTGGCATGAGCATGGTGAAATAATCGGTTGGTTTTCTCCAAGCGAACCTGGATATGTTCGCCTGGACTCACTCAAACATGTGTGGAATCTCGTCGGAGATAGCGATCCGCGCATTGAATATAAATCCAAGGTGCATTCTTGTGATACAGAAATGCCGTAGCTTGGGTCCAGACAGATCCGCTGCACTTAAAGAGGAATGGAGAAGTTGAAGGATAACGGCTTCATCCGTGACGCCCTGTACCCGGAGTGGATATCAAATCTTGTTTTGGTGAAAAAGTCGAATGGGAAGTAGAGGACGTGCGTCGACTATTCTGACTTCAATAAGGCATGCCAAAAGAACAGTTTCCCGCTTTCGAGAATTGATCAGCTAGTAGATTCCACAACCGGACACGAATTGTTATCATACATGGATGCATATTCTAGCTACAATCAAATACTCATGCATGTACTAGATCAATAACACACTAGCTTCATAACTGATCTAGGACTACACTATTACCGTGTCATGTCCTTTGGATTGAAGAACGTCGGAGCAACTTACCAAAGGCTCGTGAACATGATGTTTAAAGATTAGATCGGATAATCGATGGAGGTTTACGTGGACGATATGTTAGTGAAGTCACGGCAATCGAGGAACCATGTTGATGATTTGGCAGAGAGGTTCAGTGTTCTTCGAAAATACGGAATGAAGCTCAATTCTTTGAAATACTCGTTTGGCGCTGCGTCAGGAAAGTTCTTGGGCTTTATTGTGAACTTCCATGGGATTGAAGCCAATCCAAAAAAGATAAAGGCGCTAAGGGACATGAAGGCCCTGAATACAGTAAAAGAGGTTCAGAGTTTGAATGGAAAGGTCACCGCCCTAAGTCGATTCATCTCTAGAGCCCTAAACAAATGCATCCCTTTCTTTGATGTAATCAAGAAGGGAAAAAGTCCATAGGAAAAAAGAACTTTCGCTTGGACGTAGGAATGTGAAGACGCATTCCAGGATCTGGTGAATCACTTGGGGTGATCCTCCTTTCCTTCAAAACCACTGGATGATAAGCATTTTTTCATATATTTGGTAGTGTCGGTGCATGCTTTGAGTGCCTCACTCGTATGAGAGGAATCCCGCATCCAATGACTAGTCTATTATATCAGTAGGCGATTGACAGGAGCAGAGAGAAATTACCCGAAGTTGGAAAATCTTGCATATTGTCTGTTGATCACTTCAAGGAAGCTCCGCCCTTACTTACAGGCTCATCCAATCAAAGTTCTTACCGACCAGCCTTTGCGATAAGTCTTACAACAACCCGAGACTTCTGGAAGGCTGTTGAAATGAAACATTGAGTTGAGTCAATACAATATTATCTATCACCCTCGAAAAGCAATTCAAGGGCAAGCTTTAGTGGACTTTATTACCGAATACACTGCGCGAGATGACACTCCAAAGAGCAATGGAGAGCAGAATGCCAGATGGAAGATGTACATGGATGATGTGTCTGAAGAACGATGTTCTGGCCCCGGAGTCATTTTAGTCACTCCTGAGGAACATCCGATTTGTTATGCTCTGAAATTCGATTTTCCCACAACAAATAATGAAGCAGAATATGAAGCCCTGATTGCAGGACTCAAGATTGCCAAAGAATTGGGAGTTAAAACTTTACACATCTTCTGTGATTCCTAGCTGGTGGTGTGCCATGTGCGGAAAGAGTTTCAAGCAAAAGGAGCAAGACTGTCTCCTTATCTAAATCGAGCCCTAGAACTGTTCAGTGATATGAATACTACACCATAATGCATATTCTTAAAGAGGAGAATGCAAAAGCCGATTCACTAGCTAAGTTGGCCAGTTTAGGAGATGCGCAGCTCATGGGTCTCATTCCGGTGGAGGTACTATCAGCTCCGAGCATCGACGAGATGGATGTCGATTGGATTTTGGAGTCTGAACTTGAGAAGGAGTTGTGTATGACTCTAATAAAGGATTATCTACAGAGGGGAACACTTCTGGATAGGAAGAATGAACGATGCAAGTTCCTTCGTAAGGCTGCAAGATTCATCATGGAAGGAGTACTATACAGAAAGGGATTCTCCGTTCCCATGCTTCGGTGTGTCACCAACGATAAGGCCAAGCGAGTTTTGAAGGAAGTTCATGAAGGGACCTGTGGCGACCACACCGGGGGGCAAACCCTAATGAAGAAGATTCTTCGTTACGGGTATTTCTGGCCGACTGTCAATCGAGACGCAGTCAATTACGCAAAAAAATGTAATAAGCTCCAATGATTCACTAAGATACTGAGAATCCCACCAATAGAGATTACCCAAATGGTCGGTCCATGGCCATTTGCAGTATGGGGAATCGATATCATTTGTGTATTGCCAATATGCAAGGGTGGTGCGAAGTACATCATTGTCGCAGTTAATTACTTCACCAAATGGGCTGAGGCGAAGCCATTAGCCATGATCACCGTAAAGAAAATAATCAATTTTGTCATCAGAAATATAATCTGTCATTTTGGGGCCCTAAAGATAATTATCTTCGACAACGGTACCCAATTCGACAGTGCCGAGTTTAAAGATTTCTGCCCCAGGCATAGTATTGAGAAAAGGTTTGCCATAATGGCGCACCTCTAGGTGAATGGATAGGTTGAAGCAGTGAACAAGATTATTAAATCCATTCTTAAGAAATGGTTGGAGAAGGCTAAAGGCAAATGGGTCGATGAATTATATTAGCACTTTGGGCTTATTGAACAACCCACAAGTCAGCGAGTGGCCATTCTCCATTCGCTCTAGCTTACGAATCAGAGGCTATGATCTCGATTGAACTTAAAGTACCTTCTCATCGTGTGACTCATTATAGTCCACAAACGAATGAGGAACTTTTGCTATAGTCTCTCGATATGATTGATGAGAAGCATGGAAAAGCTGGGTTGAGAGCAGCGGTACATCAGAATCGAGTCGGCCAATATTACAACAACAAGTCAGAACTTGGACCTTTGAAATTGACGATCTCGTTCTTAAATGGATCATTTCTAGCCCTGGGAACTTAGGCCCGACTTAGGAAGGTCCGTATGCAATAGAGCAAAAGCTTAGAGATGACATGTTCAAGCTAGCAACTGTGGATGAGATCTCACTCCTACGGAAGTGGAATAGCGAACACTTGCGATGCTATTTCACTTGAATGTAAATTTGCACATATTCCCCATGTAACTTGGTAGAATTTGTCATTTTTAACGTTTCATAAAAGAGACGACTTCCGAAACTCATAAATCTGTACCTGATTTAGAATCACAAATGGTGTTATATTTAAATAAGCTTGCATGTGAAAATTGCAAGTGTGCAGGCACCCAGAGATTGGTGCTAATCAAACTTTTGCAGTCCATGATTGAGCGCGCAAAGTTCAATCACATTCCACATCCTGAGATAAGTGCCAAACTACTCTTCCAACCCTTGACTTGGGGGCAGGAGTGTAGATATACCTAATTCAAAAGTTGAACGAGATAGTTTGCTTTCATCGCTCATGCCCAGAGTCTGGTAGAATGCACACATATTGCCCGGAGTATGCAAGACAAAAGGTCTACGTCCGGAGATAGGCGGGATCTCACTTACAAAATTTGATTGATAGCCGCTATGCTAAGTGATTAACCCTGATTGAAGATAAATGTCTTGGAAAAGGATATTTAAACTGTTATGCTAAATGGTTAACTCTGAACAACGCCTAGAGTTTGGCGTGGTCAAAGATGTCCAGAGAGACATCCGAAGATGGACTACTTCAACTAATACCTGGTGTTGAATTCAAAGATATCATAGATACTTTGGTTTAACTAAACACTTAAGGACTTAACGGGTTGATAAACTACCATGATGTTAACAATGAGAAATGGATCTCTAAAACATTGAATGTAAAGTGCATTTCTTGATCACATGGACAAATTCACACAAGACATGAACAAAATGAAAAGTCTTTTTATTCACATCCCAAAATAACTACAAGTGTTATTGATACACAACAAAAACAGAAAGCGGCGCCGAATCTGCACAACACCGGTTGAAAAGCAAAAGACCAAAAATCGCCTAAGGACCGCTAAACAACAAAAACATAAAGAGAACAAGTGATCACATTTTTTATGCTTTTTTCCTTTCTTTCCGTCACCAGAGGACTGTCCACCTCCTTTTGCTTCCTCGCCCACCACTTTCTTGCCCCTTTACTGGAGTGCACTACAAGAAAAACATCTTTTACAACAGCATTTTCGCAACAGTTTGTCAAGATGTTGTAAAAAAGCGGAATATTTTACAACATTTGTTTTAAAAGCGTTGTAAATAAACGTCGACGGTAGCATTTCTTCAATAACCGTTATAATCGATTTTGTACCGCAACATTTTCCCCAAATAGTTGTAAAAGATCATTTTTAACAACATTTATTTTCTATTCTAATATTTACTTTTATTCCACAATGATTATTATATGTCGTCGAAGTGCTTAAATTTTCAAATTTAAAAATCTAAAGGAATTTTAAAATTTTCAAAAGATGAAAAATGTTCGAAAAACTTAAAAACGAAAACAATATTTTTTATAAGATTGATTTTAATAAAAAAATATGTTGGTTCAAAAAACTAAATTTATATATTTTCCAAATAAATATTCAAAAAATTTAATAGAATTGTATAAAAATAAAAAGTTCCGAAAATTTTAAATGTTTAGAAAAAAATCATAAAGTACAAAAGTCTTAAAAAATAATAAAAATCTCCAGAACTTATTCGATTTAGAATTGGCTTATAACTAATAGGACTAAACCATTTTATCAATGCAAAATCTATTCATATACCATGAATTACTTTACAACGCTAAATTTTGTATGAAATTTGAGATAAATATGCCCTTGTTTAATAGACTTTTTAAAACTAATATAAAGAACCGATTATTCCCATTGTTTATAGTCAATATGGTTTGTTTCTTAAAATAATTGAAATTGTACACATCATCGATAGAAACACAATTTAACTTCCAATATAATTTCAAATTGTATTCATGCATTAACTATTTTTATCGGATTTAACTTCAAGTTAAAAATGGAAGTAATTTTTTTAACTTGGTGCTAAAATTAATATAATTCATAGTGTATTAAATTCTTATCTATCTTTTACTTAAATGAAGTTTTAATTTAACATCAAAATATTTAATAGTTTTACTTAAATATAACTTTCAAATTTCTATATATAAATAATTAAATACTTTCGTAGAAACACACTATTTAAGTTTCAAAATTCATAGCCGTCCCTCCTTTAGAAAAACACTTTTATGTTTTAGGATATTTAAGAAAAATGCTACAAGTATATGCAAAGAATGAAGAACTCTACAAATATTTATAGAGAAATCAACTAACATTTGAAGTTTCTAGACTGCAAATATTTGCAGGATTCTTTAGAAACATTTCCATGTTTTCAAAAAAATTCAGAAAAATTTGTTTGGATCATAGAAACATATGGTTAGTGTTCAGATATAATTTTAAAAATATATATTCTTTTTAATTGAAATTCAAAATAAGGATATAATTTAAAACATATTTTATGAAATGTTTTTCACGTACCAAAACTGAAAATAGGGGATGAAACCGATTTATAATAAAATTAAAATCCATTCACATTTTTGAAATTGAAACGAGCGTAATGACACACAATTCACACGTGAAGATGGCACGCACTTAGCACGTGGATTATTTTCCTACAAACTTACGACATTATGAAATAATTTAACATTTAACTAAGATATAATTAATTGACTCGATTACAGTATATGAAATATTAGCATTTTGGCTAACAAACATTTCGCATTTTAAATAAGGCATGAGCGGTTTTAGTCCAAAATCGATTGACTCGGTTTTAGTACTTATAATTTTGCATTTTAATAAAGTAGGCGCAATTTCCTTTAAAATTCAATTGAGATATAATTGACTGACTCGATTTTAGTAGATGGAAAACTTAACTTAATCAAGGTATGAACATTTTTAGTTAAAGGATAAGAGTGATCAGCCCAGTAATAAAAAATAAAATTTAATTTTTGATTAAGGTTGGATATATATAGGTATATTGAGATGTAATTTGAATTTAAAAGGTATTTTAAGAAGTTTACGTTTACATCAAAATAGTGTGACAACAAAGGTATTACAAATATTATTAAAGATTAAAGATTTGTAAAACTGAATTGAGATTTTAGAAATTAAGGTTCCTTGGTTTGGTTAATGCATGAGAAAGATAATGAAATGAGAAAAGTATTTTATTTTATTCTAAACGATGGTAGTTTTGTAATGTCTGTAGTGTATATTAACTAAAAAATGATTTGTATGATTTTGAAAGACTGTTCGATGTATATATAGTAATTTACGGGTAAGAATAGAATTTGCCTCTTTTATTAGATAATAAAAATATGCTTGATATGAATTTGATATCACGGATATGTTGTTAATCCGTGCAATAATAATTTTATATTTATCAAAATACTAGCCATCAGATTTTGGCTCTTTTTCTGTACATGACATCTAAAAATTTCCCAAAATTTTGGCTCCTGCTCAAAATTACGTCCCAAAATTTGGCTCCAGAATTAAAGATGCTCTCATATAATTTTACTTTATACAAACTGTTTCGTTCAAATTGGCAGCTCTCATTTGATTCTTTATCAACTCTGCTTATTTTGGAATCCCTAGATCCCAATCAGACAACCAAATTCTATGAATTTTTTTTCCAGTTATCCAATATCATCGAGGTAATTATCTCTCAAAATTTAAGTTTTATGTTGATTTTTATTTCGTTTATAGATTATTTAGTTGAAACGGATGTCTTAGACTTTGAAGATCTGGAGAAAAATAGGTTACTATACAGTTTTCACTTCATGCTCAGAGAACCCATTTGGATTTCAAAATTGGGTATGTTGTGGAATTATTGTTTTTTTGATGTTGTTTGAGTCCTTAACCGCTTTAAACTTATTACATGTAAAAGTTGATTTAATTTGTTTAATTTTTGCTTGAGTATTTCTATGACATCCACAATACATCTCAAACCAATAATAGAGTTAATTGTAGTAAATATAAATAAAGGTTTATTACGATCGAGAAACCAACTATCTTTTGTGCATTATATAAAATATTAATAAACAGAGTGATGTTTCGACTTGTTATGAACGGTTTTGGCAATATGGAATGCAATAAACTCAAAGTTCTCATCAGTTTGTGCATAGTCTTATGTAATGATGATACGTCGATGTTGCAAAGATGATGAATTCTTACATAAATCTCCTTGGTTTTTTAATGATAATGTTTGGTAGTGTTATATAATAGTTTTCACTAGGGCCTTTTTCATATTCAATATTGTTATATTACAGATTCTCTTTAGAGAATTCATGTTATTTTTATTGCAGTGGTGTCTTTGAAATATTTTCTATACCGGCTTTTAAAATTTGTGAATGACTTTATTTATATCATTTTAGGACCTGTTAAAAGTACTAATTCAACATTCTTTTTTAATGCATTAGTAGGTCCTTGATATCAAGATGTTAGGTAGTACTCCTAAGCTTGCAAACTCTGAGTACTATATTTTGAATTCATTTGTCCAATGTTTCAAAATATCCTCCTAGGTAAATTTTTAAAGAAAAGATTATAAAAAGTTACAAGGCTATAGGAAACTTGTGTTTGAGATCAGTAAGTTTCCTTACCCTAGTTATATTAATTCATATAGCAAGACAATGGTGGATATTTTATTTGCAAATATAGTCTTTTGCTGTATTGATTAAAGTTTACCAACATCTCTATAATGCATTCAAATTCAGCGTAAAGTTTGCTAAAATGACAATGTCTATTTCTATTGTAAAACTTCATTTGTCTTCTTGGGTGATACCTTATCTCATAGAATTCATTCACTAAAAATGTCAAATGTATTAGATTGTTATGACTGATTTAAACTGTACCCCAATGTTTTGATACATGCATGTTTACATCTTATTTACATATCAGATTTTAATTATACCCAAAATTTAGCATACAATAGTTTATATGCTTCGGTTAAAGTTGCTATTGCCTTCTGATAATTTATGAATTTGTGAAAGACTAGACATTGCATTATATATTATTCATTATTCTTTCAATATTATTATTGACGCTAAAATGAGTTTCATGGTTATAAAGGCAACATAAACTTAGATTGGTCTGTCATCTATGTTATACAAATTTTTTGGCAGTACAAATATTGTTAGATTTACAAGAAGAAACAAAAAGTTTATAAATAGGAAGGCATGGTTTGATGTTTGGTTTGTTTATCGGCTTATAATGGATGTGTAAAATGTATCATACGAGACTTGTCCAAACTGGCATAAAATGTGTGAAAGGAATGGTGTCAATATTAGTGACTTCATGCAGCCTACTATAGTAGTCAATGTAAACCACTAAAAGAATTATGTGAAATGCGCTAATCAGTCAATCTCGGTTCATGACATTTTTGAATTACAGTTTGTTCTCTTTAATATAAAATATTTATCATGTTGTTTATGAATCAGGATCATATATGTATTTCTTATACAGTACCACAATGTAACGGTTGACCGAGAGAATTAGATAACTAAAAAATTACAATGGTTAAGATTACTATTTCATGTTGCTTTCATTGAGTATGTTTGGCATCGTGTCAACAAATATGTCACAACTTAACATGGTCAATTGATTGATTTATTAAAGTATCCGGTTATTATTATATGCGTCTATATTGGAGAAAATATATGCATTCATAGGTTGAGCGATAAAATGATTAACACATAAGGTAAATATGATAGGATGAAACTGAGGAATGTATAGAGATTAAATGCATCTTTATTAAGTTATGTTCCTGTTTCCTTTACTGCATGTGCATAATTTATAATATCAGTAGGATGTGACACTTCTCCACTTTTTTTTTAGGCATAAGTGATTTGCAATGTAGAACTAAAATATGGCATTGAAGCCTATAACTACAGCCAAATAAACGTTTTACCCTCAATGATTTGATACTTATTGTATATTGTTGCGCTAACAGGCATGGACATAAATGAGAAAAGGTCAAGATTCCAAGTTGTTCTCCCTGCTTTTATCATGGTTTCAGTTGTACATCAAAGCACTTCTACCTGCTTTTATCATGGTTTCAGTTGTACATCAGAGCTCTTCTACATGCTTTTATGATAGTCTCAAATGTATTTTGCAATTGTACAGTTGTACTACAATATGAAATGTACTATCTTTTACTCATTTGGCATGAATAAAAATGTATTCTTGTTTTACTTTATGTTGTGTAAAGTTGAATAGATTATGTTTACAATGATATGAGATTGTTATGTTATATATATGTGTGTGTGTATATGTGTATATATATATTTATATATATATATGTACGTATAATAATAAATGTTATAGCATCTAATAAGTTTGAAAATATATTTACAATGTTTCAAAAATATTGAGAACTTACAAACATAATGTTTTAAAATTGTCATGTTAAGATTATTTACAACACTTTGCTTGCATTATTAAATAAGCATTTTACAATTGTTGGAAAGTGTTCTATATGGCCTTGCGATAATTTCTTTTATCTTCAGCAACATTTAAGTACTGTTTTAAGAATTATCTACTACAACTTATTTGCAATGTTTGGATAAAAGTTGTAAAAATCTATTCCTCTTTTACAACTATGGATATAACAACGTTTGCATAAACGTTGTTATATTGCTTTAACAACATTTATTTAATATTGTAAAATGGTTATTTTGTTGTAGTGGTGCTTTGTGATGAAGTGGCGGGTACACCATAAGTGCTCCCGACCATAAGAAGCATAGTTGGGATGAAAATAGAATCGATGGGCGAAGCAACAAACAACAGAATTAGAGTGGGGTCAATTGGCTCTTGCTTGATTTTGGTGACGTCTAGAGCTCGTTGATCATGAATCTCTCGCAAGGTGAGCCTTGTGACAGGCCCCGAAGTCACCATCATCAAAACATCTTCATCAATCCAGATCTTTTGGAATTCATTGGTCCCTTCTTCATCCAGAGCTTGGATCTTTTATGCATCGGGACCGGGGGCATCACCAACTAGAATGGTTTGGATCGTCCCAAAGATAGTTACAACCATTGAATCGGTCATTATTGCAGTTACCCTTGGTTGGGAGCTTTCTTTGGGAAGAGTTGGAGTTGTAGGTTGACCTGAAATTTGAGATAGATGAAATGAGAGATTAGCGATGTCAACCGATGTCATGTGTGCCTTCTCAAATGCAGGTGAGGTCAACGATATACCTCTGTTGAAAAGAGATTCTGTGTGGGCAAGCGTACAACCCGAGTTTCCCTCTAAGATTGGAGATATCATGTTGGGCTTGATAAGTTGTGGCACATCCGGATCATACCCAAGGTCTGATGAACAGAAAGAAGCGGCTAGAGGCCCAGAAGTAAGACATGTCGTGACATTCTGAGGAGTGGTGTCGAAACCGTCAGCTTGATTCCTGCGAACTATATCAGCCAATTCTGGATGCAAGACAAGTTTGCCTGCTTTGAGTGCCTCGATCTCCTCTGTGCTTAAAATCTCATTCTCCAGCTCCACCAAGCCTACTTCAGCTCCTTCAGATTGCTCGTGCTCATCCTACATGATTTTCTCCCACACCATCGTCAATGTGCGAGGATAAGCTTTACCGAGCCATGTCAAGTCTCGGAATTTAAGGATATTGGCATTGTAGTTGGTAATGAATTGATCAAAGCTATCTTTAATTCATCTTTCCGCGGAAGCCACCAACTCATACACTTTCTTCGCCTTGTCTAATGCGTTATTTCTTTCCTTATGCGCATTATCTCTCTCATTGCGAGAATCAAACAATTCTTCATATTAAGTTTGAGCGGTCTGAAGAGCCTCGTTTTTTCTTTCCTCTCACTTTCAAGTTGTGCTTCGAGCACTCTTACTTTCTCGGCCAAATCATGATTCCTATGGTGAACAAACTCCACTTCGATTTTACGATTCTTCCTTTCCTACTCGATTATAGCCTTCAAATCTTTGACCTTTTGATCGGCCTCCTCTTTAGCCTTCTTTAACTCAGCAACTTCTCTATCGAGGTGTTCGACGATCTCTTCATTCTGAATCGCTGTAAGCTTCATTCCCGTGATCTCGGCCTCTAAGTTCTTAGAGTATTCCGAAATTACCTCAGCTAGCCTCTTCCAAGTGAAGTACTGATCGTACACATCCCCAATGTATGCTACTGTCTGACCCTTAACCTCATATGGGATATCCTTTAGATTGGAAACAAATTTGCCAGCTTTGAAGTTGATCCTTGGGAAATGATGTTGTAATTCGACAACCTAAGGGTTTGAAGCGATCAATCATTCCTTTTTAGTAAAAGGTTGTTAAATCGGCTTCTCGATGGGTACTTTGTCGTGCTTGCGTCGAGAAGAATCAGATGTAGTAAATTTTGATGGATGTTAAGACTGCTGGGAAGTGTGGGACGGTGCTGGCTGCTTGGTGGAGAGAGAAGCATGAGATGTGTCATCGCGTGGTTGATCGTCTAGATGACTAGAATGCCTCTCCAAACCCCTGGATTGGGGAGATCTGGATCTAAAATGACGTCTAGACAACGGATCATGTGGCCTATAATCTTTCTCTCTACCCCGATCATGGCTTGAATGTTGGCTAGAATCAGATTCATGGCTGTGTTTATGAGGTCGCACAGTTGGTTTGCGCCTCGACTGATATCCCATTTGATCCTGGAAATCCTCATATAGTCCACGTCGCTCCATGAAACCTACAAGTAAAATGAAGATAAATTAGATTTGACGAGACAAGAGCAAGGCATGAGCTATGCGAAGTGAAAGTTGTGTACGTGCAAATGTCCTAGTGTCCCCCTGACGGACCATGGGTTTGGATTTTGCTGATAGGGGTAATCTCTCCTACTTTGGTAGAAGGCACGTCTTCTTGAAAATGAATGGGGGATCCAACATCCCCAATACTCATATTGGCAAGGCCAAAAGAATCGATTTTATCTGGAATCAGCTCGAGGCCAGCAAAAGGATCCTTCGAAGTCTGCACAAGAGTCTCGAACATAAACATAGCCAGTGGAGGTGGGGCCGAAGTCCTCTTTTTAGGAAGCTTAACCTTAAGACATTTTCTTTGAAGAGGTTGTTGATCGTCGTCGTCGTCACCTTCTTCATTATATCCTCATGTTTCTTCCTCTCCACCTCTGATTTCACCCTCTTCAATATGCTCCTATACATTGCTAGTCTCAATCAAAGGACTTTGAATAGGATGGCACCGACGATTCATCTCCTTCATTTCCGGTTGTTGGTTCATCCTCCTCGTTATCTGTGACAATCAAAGCAGGACCGACACTACGGTTAGGGTCCAACAAGCGGTGAGCCAAGAGATTTTTGTCAATAAGCATTAATTTGGCTCTTCTCTCTCCTCCTGGGAGTGCTTGAATTTTCCGCATAGTCTTGGCCAAGGAAACATTACTGGCTCTGCGTGGAACGTCTATAAAATGTGAAAGGTCAATCAGACTCCACAGAGTCATAAATATAGACTTATATTTGAAATACAGGGCCAAAGACTTACATCGGGATAACCATCGTTGTGCGATTTCAGGAGGACAGTGAATGAAAAAGAACTCCTCCTTGAAATAACTTAGCTTGTTCCAAGTTCTAATTCCGATTTTACACATCCTGGATGACTCTAAGAAGATATGATAAGGACTTCCTTTATAACGCTTGAAACTATATAAGTATCGGATCTCTTAAAAAGTCAGGACCCGTTGGAAGTGACGAGCAAAGATGATGTATAAGCAGTTGAGAAAAGCATAGCTATTCAGATAGAGTTGAGTAGGAGCCAGCTTCATTTGATGCAAAATCTGTCTTATGAACGGGTTAAACGGTTATATTCCCTCCAACATGCACATATATTTGTTGCAAGCCATATATTATTTGGGAGGGTGATGTGCCCTCTGGTGACGAGTTGGGACTATCACATCGTCGAGCCAGATGTTATGCATCTCACAAATTCTCCTAAGCGATGCCTCATCAACTTTGGAGGCAACATAATCAATAGGATCTTCCAATACAATCACATCCTTGAGTGCATCAGGAGTGAACTCCACTTCTAGTTCTTGTATAGGCTCTTTGAATTCCTTGAGCAGGCTAAGCTTCCTAAGGAATATCCAGTTGAGCGACAGGCTATGCTGGAGTTTATTGCCTTGAAGAAGCTCTTGTTGAGGTAGATTCTATATCAAACTTATTATAATGGACCGTCGATGGACCTTTGGCCATAGCTGAGAGATGCTCGGAATGTTTGACGTCCATTGCTATCAAAACTCAATATGTAATCAACATTAGATAAATTAAAACCTATGCTTGCCGTGCCTAGATGAAATCTAGTGTAGTGTTATGATGTGTCATGGAATACATATGTTTGATATAGTGCAATAGTTCATATGACAGATCGTGGATTGCCCGAAGTGACCGTCTCAACGATCTATGCATCGTTGAACGCGTGCTAGGAATCTCTTGGAGCTCAAAGTGTCAAAATTCATTGGAATTTATTTGCACTCAAGTAAAGAAGGAGAAATATCAAAATTCCACTAAGGGAATGGTTCGGTACCGAACCGTATCCCTTAGGGAAATTGCACGATACTCCTTCCTTCCCCCTCTTTGGCTTGAACTCCATCAATTGGCCCCATATCCAAGAACGCATCTCAATACTGTTTCACATCTCCTCAGCTGCTCCTCTACCGTCCTTACCTACCTGATGCGGGCCGAGTTTAGATCTAAGGGAAGTATTCGAGATTCTCTCAGATTTAGGTCCAAGAACCGAGGCAATCAATGGGCAGGTCGAAAACGAGATAAGAACAAGGCGGGGAAGTATCAATCTAAGGTGAAAGGAAAGTGATTCATGGGTTTTAAGGCAGTGATGATGTATTTTTGCTTAAATGAAGCGGAAGTGATCGAGTTTAACCCTAATTTGGAAGATTCTCTAATGGTAGAAGCGAATGATAGAAAATGAAGAGTGAAGAGAAGGGTATAGGTCGGTCAAAGATTATAAAGCATAAGCAAGTTTTTCGGCTATAAAAAAGCATGATTCCAAAGTACGTGGGTCGGTACTGAACCATTATGATTTGGTACCAAACGATCTAATTAAAAAAGGAAAATAAGAAGAGATGCATGACTCCACGAGTGCATGCCCATCTATGCTCACGTGTTCCTAGACCCTAATGATCATGTGCATGCTTATCTTGTGCCCATGTGCACAGAACATCTAATTTCAAAATTCAATCGACGGAAGATCTGAACCTAGAAACTCTGGAATTGGAAATATTTAAGAATGCTGAATTTGGAATGACAAGTCATGAAGGAAATTTCCAATTTTATAATCCTAAATACTGTTGAAGCATCACGACAAACGGGAAAAAGGCATGGCTATTCACAGGAATGAATCTAAGGAAGGATAACAACTATTTAAAGCATGAATTGGGATTCGACATGATGATCCTACCTTGACTCAAAGCACATCACTCTTGAAACGAGATGTACTTTGAGGGGCAAGTGTTATCCGACCTTTTGACCAAGCAATATTTGGTCAGATTAGACAAGACACACACGAAGGTTATCAAAGTAAGAGGCCCAGAAAAATAGCCAGAAAGCTCTGGAGAGGGGCCCAACCAAGTCCGGAAAGCCAAGCCCAAACTACCATGCGAAAGACAAGAGGATACCCAGCCAAGAACATAGCTCGGTACCAAAGCATAGATGGTTCGGTACTGACCCATATTACTTTATGGGGTCGATCCCATTTTCCTACCACATGATGACCAAGATCCTAGAATCCCATTCCATGCTTCACAATACCATTCGTATGCTCTACTCCATCGGTCTCAGTCTCTCCGAGTCAGCACCTTCAGCCTTCCATTAACCCATCAATTGGACTCAGAAATAAGCTAATAATGGCTCAAACAACTCTAAAACTATAAAGCTAACGGTAAAGCGACCAATTTCCAAAAAGTTCAGAGCAATGATTGATGAAATTTTATGGGTCGGTACCGACCCATAGCTATGGTTAGGTACCCACCCATACATATTGCTAAGCTGACCATGTCTTCTTCTTCAGCAACTGCCGGAAGATCATGGAGAACATAGGCATGGACATGCTTGAGACTTTCCTGCTGACCTATACTTATAAATAGACCATGAGTGGCTTTATTTGGAAGATCTTTTTCACTTTTCAGCACTTGTACTTATTTCTTGTAATCATTTATCATTCGGTGATGAACCATAAGAACATATGTTGTACTTTCAGCAATAAAACGAGAAGGATTGTTAAGTGGACGTGGGCACACCTTGCCGAACCAATATAAATCATTTGTATACTATTTATTTCTCATTTGTAATTTAATTTTATTTCTCTACATAATCTTATGGGTGTTAGTGTCATTCTTGATGCTAACATATATATATATATACATATATAATTTTGAAATATTAATTAAGGTGTTTATAAATAGATTTTAGATACAGTAAAAAAATTGATTAAGTCTTTAATTTTAAGTTCAGATAAAATTATAAAATTTTACTTAGTAAACAAATTCAAATTCAAATCTAGATCTGAAATATAAATTCAAAGTTTCAAATTCCATACTTTAACTTAGTAATACTTCAGAATAATATATATGTGTGTGTACGATTGATTTCACCCTAGAGGGGGGGGGTGAATAGGGTGATACTAATAATAATAAAAATTAATGCAGAAATATATATAATAATTGCGGCACAGATAATAGCAGAATAATAAAAGCAGAAATAGAAAAACACAAATTTACCCAGCTTCGGCAAAACCCTGCCTATGTGCTGCCCCCAAGGTTTCTACTAGAAATTTAGTAGTCAGACGCTTACATACGTAAACTTACGACACCCGCTATCGACTAACCTAACTCTACGCTCAAAACCCTGCCACAACTCAGCCACTGAGTTGCGAATTCTCGAACTACACCACCATAGTTCGTAACCTAGTTACACGACTAGAAAGTTATACAGTTTAAAAAAGAAATTTACAACTGAAAATGAAAAGCTAAACAAAACCCTATTTATATATTTAAGCCCAAATACAAAATAATAAAGGCCGGCCCAACATAAAAGATAGTTCCCCTTTATTTCTTTTCTCTGTGTAAAACTTCGGCCGATCCTTTCTTTCTTCGTTCCTCTTTCTAGTAATTAGGGCTTTGTGAATTGGAGACTCCGCTCGAAGATCAATCGATTGAAGATAAGATACTGAAGTTATTTGCTTCGTCAATCGACTAGTGGCTTTTATTGCATACGGTCGCTTCAATTGCGAGTTCGTGTTGTGTACAAATTGGTATGTGGTTTTTACTTTAATTTCCCTGTTGATTGCTTTGGTTCGAACTCGATTTGAGTTATTGATTTGGGAGTTAATCTGAAACTTGACTCTGTGATTTTTTGCTTGAACTCGAATAAGATAATTGCCGATGATGTAACTGGGTTTTATAGGGATTAAATCCCTAAATATTCGTTCGTATAATTTGCTTTGAATTCTTCATGAATTTATCCCTTGCGTTGCTTTTTCCTTGGATGATGTTGATTTATTCTGACTGGTTCAATTCGATTATTTTTCTATTATGCTTTGCTTGGTCACCACAGCTTGCGTTTGGTTTTTAGAATCTTGTTCATCACGCTCGTGACTTTTGTTGAATTTGTTCATCTCGGCCTTGACTTGGTTTGAAACGGCCTATGTTGCATCCCTAGTTGTCACATTTGTTTTGTTCTGGTTCATGTCTACATGTGTTGCATAGTTGTTGTGAATCTAGTCTAGGTTCTGACATTGTTGTATGTGTGTGTTCATGTTTGTCTCTGGTCTTGTTCTGTTTTCAGTTCCTTGTATTGAAGTTTGATTGCACTTTGATTTTCTGCTTCACTGATCTGGTGAATTGTGTGGATATGCATTTATATTGATCTTCCTGTATGTTGATGTCTCCTCTAGTGCCTCTGAGCATGTTTGAAACTGGTTTCTCATACTTGCATTACATGTTTCCTCAGAGTTGCATTCACTAGTATTCAGTTGTTTATGAACTTGACTTTGCATATGAGCTTGGTTGTTGCATTTGAGTTTTCATGTGTATGGACCATTTTATTGAACTTGTTTCACTGGACTGAGCTTGGTTGCAATCCTTTGATTCATGTGTTTTCTATAGCTCGACCATCCATGCTTGTGTTTTCTGTTGCTCTTGAACCTAGTTGCATTGAGTTGGATTGGTCCGGTGATCTGCACATTTCATTGATGCATTATGGTGTCTATACATATATACGTACATATATCTATGTATATATGTGTGATTGCTTTGGTTCCTTGCTGTCCTTGTGCATATTGTTGTTTTGTATTCCATTTTCATTTGATTTTGGAGACTGGCATGGTTTTAGTTGTGTTCATTATATATATCTGAGACTAAGCTTGTGCCTGGTCAGGTTGCATATGTATATGCGTTTGCATGCTCCTTCTGGTTTGTGTGCCTCTTTTTGCCTTTGATGTTGCAGTCTTCATTATTATGTGGTCTGGTCATTTAAGTTCATCTTGTTCTTGCCTCAAGTTTGAATGGTCTTGTTACCCTTGCATTTGATTGGAACTGAACTTGTACTCGACCATTTACACGAGGCTTTATGAGTCTCCGCTATGATTGTGTATGCATATATATGCATATATGTATGGTGCATTTGAAATTTTGTGACTTGTTTTCGTATTGCACCTGAGTTGAATCCAGCCTCGGCTCGGGTTTGACCATGTGCTCACCTGTCCCTGTAGTTTTATCAAGTGTATGTCGGTGTGCATGGCTTTGTGACATGTACAGTGATACACTGTGCATGTTACTAGTTGTTCGTGTAAGATGAATTCAAAAAAATATGATGACGAACAACCCAAATAACGGAGGCAAATAACATTTTCAAAAAACACACATTTTATTTTATACTGCAAAAATATTTCTTTTTCAATTTTACCGCATCAGTATTTATTTTGCAGATAATTCAGATGCTGGATTCAGGCTGGAACAAAGTTGAAGATAAAATACGAGTGAATGAGTGATATGTAGTGAGGTGAACATTGTACAGTGAAATTTGTGATGTAATCGAAATTGTAATGTAATTGAAATTGTGTATATATAGCAAGAGCTCAAATTTGTACTATTCAAAATTGCAATATAGAAATATTTGTTTGAATAAAATATTTGTTTAAATTTAAATTCTGTGTTATTTATTTTATTGAATAAATATTTATTTAATTATGTGAAAAATAAAACATTACAATAACAAATACATTTAAATGAATATATATGTTTATTATCATCAAACAAAAATCATATACTAGCATATTCAACAATCTCCCCCTTTGATGATAACAAACATATATTTAAGATTTTGAATTTATTAAATGTAATTGGTCATTGATGAAATCTATTTGCTCCCCCTATTTGAATGCTCCCTCTCTACAACAAAGATCCCCTTTCATATATGCATGAAAATAAATAAAAATATACAAATGAAACTAGATGGGAATATGCAAATAGAAAAAATAAAATATTTGACCTTTATTTGCCAAAATCTTAACTTTTCTCTCCCCCTTTTGTTATCAGCAAAAGAGTAATAGTGTTAGAAAAACAGAGATAAAGTGATAGATATTAATACAACATCAATACCCAATCGAGTATAAATATTAAATTTCAATCAAAAATAAAACAAAATCATAAATACTTTGTTAGGCACATATTCCACTTTGGAGTGATAGGGATGATGTCGGCATATAAAACCATATAGTTGTGTCTATTTGTGGTATATTTATATCAGGAATTTGAATATCTACTAACCATGCATAACCGTTAGGACTTTTAAATGAGATTAGTAGTATTCCCAATTTTTTTAAAAATGAATTCCAAGCATCTTCTAACCCGCATAACCGTGAGGACTTTTAAATGAGATTAGAATCAACTTGTCTATTTGATAATCAATTTTGATATGTGTTTCATACATGCATAACCGTAAGGACTTTTAAATGAGCATGAAAGCACATAAATAAATATTCCAAGTAATTCACCCATGCATAACCGTGAGGACTTTTAAATGTGAGTGAATACTTTGGATGTTTTTCTTAAAAATAATAATGAATAAAATAAAAATGAATAATTTCCTGTTTAAAATACCACATTTTGACATACTATATTGGATTTTGATGAGTGATGGTCGTTAGAAATATGATAGAAATAGAGATGGTCATGGAATTTTTACCAACAAAAGTTATTATAGATCTTGTTTAAATTTTTAAAGAGATTTACTAAATATACTGTCTCAAGTCATAATATATGATTAATATCAACACTCATCATTTATATTTCAGTCACTATTTATCTTTTTATAATCACTAGGGAGTCAGATTAGTTAACATAGGCATTTAAAATCAAAATCAAAAATATAGAATCAAATTTCTATAATGCCTAAACTGAGACGAAGTCGACAAAAACTATTTTTTGGAAGGGGTTTTGTATAAATGTCTGCCAATTGAGAATCAGTTGAAATAAAATTTATGTATATATTTTCTTTGGAAATATGATCTCTAATGAAATGATGTCTAACATCTATATGTTTTGTCCATGAGTGATGTACATGATTATTTGTGAGATCAATTGCACTTTTGCTATCACACATTAGTGGTACACATTTAAAATTTAGACCATAGTCTTGAAAAGTTTGTATCATCCATAAAATTTGAGCAAAGCAACCACTTAGAGCAATATACTCTACCTCAGTGGTAGATAATGCAATACAATTTTGTTTTCGACTTGCCCACGCAACTAATGAACGTCCCAACATAAAACACGTTCCACTAGTAGTTTTTCTATCAACTAGACTACTAGCATAATCCGCATCTGAATATCCTTTTAACTCAAAGTTGTCATTAGTTGGATACCATAGACCAAAACGTGGGGTGTGCAACATATATCTTATAATCCTTTTGACAGCTTTTAAATGAGATTCTTTTGGATTTGATTGAAACCGTGCACATAAACAAACAGCAAACATAATGTCATTTCTAGAAGCAGTAAGATAAAGAAGTGATCCAATCATACCTCGATATTTCTTTTGATCAACTGCCTTACCTTTTTCATCCTTGTCAAGTTTAATAGTTGTGCTCATGGGTTTTTTTTGCAGGTTTAGCATCTTTCAATCCAAATTTGTTGACAAGTTCCTTAATATATTTCGTTTGAGAGATGAATGTACCTTTATCACATTGTTTGATTTGAAATCCTAAAAAGAATTTAAACTCTCTAACCAAGCTCATTTCAAACTTCTCCTGCATGACTTTTTCAAATTTCTCATACAACAAGTTATTAGTGGCACCATAAATAATGTCATCAACATATACTTGAACAATAAAAAGATCATCATTTTCATGCAATATAAATAGTGTGATGTCTACACAATCCTTTTTGAACCCATTTTCAAGGAGATAAGTGCTAAGACATTCATACCAAGCTCTAGGGGCTTGTTTTAATCCATATAATGCTTTCTTAAGTTTATATACATGGTTAGGGTATTCATGACTTTCAAAACCTTCTGGTTGTTTAACAAATACATCTTTCTTCAAAATTCTGTTAAGTAAAGCACTTTTAATATCCATTTGTCTTAGTTTAAATCCTTTATAGCAAGAAAAAGCTAACAATATCCTAATGGATTCTAGTCTTGCTACTGGTGCAAAAGTTTCATCAAAATCAATTCCTTCAATTTGATTATAACCTTTAGCAACTAACCTAGCTTTATTCCTAATCACATTTCCAAATTCATCAAATTTATTTTTAAAAATCCATTTTGTTCCTACGACTGGATAATCATTAGGTCTAGCTGCTAGAGTCCAAACATCATTTCGCTCAAATTGATTTAGCTCTTCTTGTATAGCCATAAACCAATTTTCATCATTAAGAGCTGTATCTATGTCTTTGGGTTAAGTTTCTAATATAAATCCACTATATAGACACAAATCACACAAATTTCTAAAGGAGGAACGAGTTTGAATACCTACGATAGGATTTCCTATTACCAATTCTGGAGGATCATCTGCTTTGAATTTCAATCTCTCTGGATCCAGATTTCTTTGGACTTCTTACGTTGTTATAGTTTCTTTTGGTTTTTCATTTTCATCCTTTTCGTTCTCCTCTTCAACATTGCTTTTGATTGTTTCCTTGTTTTGATCATCAATACCGTCATCAAATTTCACATTGATTAACTCCATGATTGTTCTCGTCCTTTTGTTGTATACTCTATAGGTTTTGCTTCTGGATGAGTATCCCATGAACATGCCTTCGTCATCTTTTGGCTCAAATTTTCCCAGTTGATCACCTGTATTAAGGATAAAACACAGACAGCCAAAAACCTTGAAATATGCAATGTTTGGCCTTTTGTCGAACCATAGTTCATATGGTGTTCTCTTAAGAATTGGCCTAATCATGACTCTATTCATTACATAACAAGCTGTATTTACTGCCTCTGCCCAAAAAGACAAGGGTAGTTCATACTCGTTTATCATAGATCTAGCCAACTCCTATAAGGTTCGATTCTTTCTCTCGACTACTCCATTTTGTTGTGGAGTACACGAAGCAGAGAATTCATGTTTAAATCCATTTTCATCACAATAATTTTCAAATTCTCCACCATGATCACTTCTTAATGAAATAATAGAAACTCCTTTTTCATTTTGAACTAATTTTGTGAATTTGGTGAAGTAAGAAAAAGTTTCTGATTTTTTAGCTAAGAAGTATACCCACGTGTATATAGAGTAATCATCAACCAATACGAAACAATATTTTTTACCACCTAGACTTGCAATATCGTTAGGTCCAAACAAATCCATATGAACTAGTTCAAGGACTCTAGAAGTGCTTACATTGTTCTTGGCATGGAAAGATGATTTTTTAAGTTTTCCCATAGTACATGCTTTACATAAAATTTCTGTTTTGAAATCATGTGATTGCAAACCTCTTACCAATTCTTTTCTTTTTGATTTGTTTAACAGATTCATGCTAGCAGGTCCTAATCGTCCATGCCATAAATTTACTTCTACATCCTTAGCTACCAAACATTTTGAAACAGTGAGATCATCAAAAGATAAAGAGTATATATTACCTTTCCTCTTACCTGAAAATAAGGTTTCTTTTGATGATTGGTCAACAATTTTGCATAAGTCAGAATAAAAAACAACATTCATTCCTTTATCTCATAACTAGCTAATTAAGATCATATTATGGTGTGGATTTTCCATATATAATACATCGTTTAAGGTAAACGTACCATTACCTATTTTACCTTTACCGATAATTTTCCATTTCTCGTTGTTGCCCATTGTGACTGTCCCACCTTTGTGTTTTTCTAGGCTAAGAAACTTTGATTTGTCGCCCGTCATGTGCCTGGAGAAACCGAAATCTAGATACCATTCTTGTTGTTCTTAGCCTGCCAACACACCTTGCTTGGTTCTTCACTTTCACTGTCATTTGTTTCTCCTGAGAAGCACTGATTTACTTTTTCATTGTATTCATTACTAAATTTTTCAAGACGAGATTGGGAGGTTCCTTCATGAACTACTTCGAGTGTGTGCCAGATTTCCTGCGCAGTTAAACAATGTGAAACACGATTAAATTCAATTTGGTCTAATGAGAAAATAATAGAGTTCATAGCCTTGATATTAGCAGCTAGCAGTTTAATTTTAGAATTTGTCCATTAATCCATAGGATTTTTTATTTCTTGATTATCTACCTTAATTGTTGGTGTCCTATATCCCGTTTCAACAATATTCCAAGCATCTATGGATTTCAGAAAAATTTTCATTCTATTTTTCCAATATGCGTATTCACCATTGATCATTGGTGGCCTAACTCTGGACTGACCCTCAGCAAAACCATTATTAAAAGAACCCATTAAAAAAAATCAAATTTTTAAAACAAAAATTGGTTTTTGAAAAATAAAATTTTAAAACAAAAAATGGTTTTTGTTCCTAACTCTGATACCACTTGTAGGATCGATTTCACCCTAGAGGGGGGATGAATAGGGTGATAATAATAATAACAAAAATTAATGCGGAAATCTGAATAATAATTGCAGCACAGATAATAGCAGAATAATAAAAGCAGAAATAGAACAACACAGATTTACCCAACTTCGACAAAACCCTGCCTACGTGCTGCCCTCAAGGTTTCTACTAGAAATTAAGTAGTCAGACGCTTACACACGTAAACTTGCAACACCCGCTATCGACTAACCTAACTCTATGCTCAAAACCCTGCCACAACTCAGCCACTGAGTTGCGATTTCTCGAACTACACCACCGTAGTTCGTAACCAAGTCACACGACTAGAAAGTTATACAGTTTAAAAAAGAAATTTACAACTGAAACACAAAAGCTAAACAAAACCCTATTTATATATTTAAGCCCAAATACAAAATAATAAAGGCCGGCCCAACATAAAAGACCGTTCCCCTTTATTTCTTTTCTCCGTGTAAAACTTCGGCCGATCCTTTCTTTCTTCGTTCCTCTTTCTAGTAATTAGGGCTTTGTGAATTGAAGACTCTGCTTGAAGATCAATCGATTGAAGATAAAATACTAAAGTGATTTGCTTCATCAATCAACTAGTGGCTTTGATTGCTTACGGTCGCTTCAGTTGCGAGTTCGAGTCGTGACAAATTGGTTTGTTGGTTTTACATTAATTTCTCTGTTGATTGCTTTGGTTCGAACTCGATTCGAGTTATTGATTTTAGAGTTAATTTGAAACTTGACTCTATGATTTTTTGCTTGAACTCGAATAAGATAATTGTCGATGATGTAATTGGGTTTTATAGGGATTAAATCCCTAAATATTCGTTCGTATAATTTGCTTTGAATTCTTCATGAATTCATCCCTTGCGTTGCTTTGTGCTTGGACGATGATGATTTATTCTGACTGGTTCAATTCGAATATTTTTCTGTTATGCTTTGCTTGGTTACCACGGCCTGCATTTGGTTTTTAGAATCTTGTTCATCACGCTCGTGACTTTTGTTGAATTTGTTCATCTCGGCCTTGACTTGGTTTGAAACGGCATATGTTGCATCCCTTGTTGTCACATTTGTTGAAACCTGACTTCTTCGATTTTAATGCGACAACTATATATTTCAATCTATATATTATTATGTCAAATATTCTTGCAGGAATCATCAAAAGAAGCTATTATCATCAACAAGATTAAAAGCTCTTTATAAAATCTAGTGAGATATATTTGTACAATCTCTGATATGGTGATGAAACACACACACACACACATATACTTTTGAAAATCTTGCTTTAAAATAAATATAAAAAAGGTATTTTCAAAATTATATATTTTCTCAAGTTCAAAAATAATAAAATAGACAAAGGAACAGAACAGTACAGAAATAGACGTCTGTATATTAATTCAGACGTCTGACATCAATATCAGACGTCTAAATTAAGATAACAGACGTCTGAGCACTATGTTTTTAATTCTTCTATTTCTATATGAAATAGACGTCTGTCACTTAATAACAGACGTCTGTCATCCTAGACAGACGTCTGAATTAAAAGACAGACGTCTAAATTAACTGTTTAGTGTTTCCTTTGATTTTTTGAAATTCAAAATTATTCAGACATCTGTCACTTTTATCTCAGACATCTGAACTTGACGAACTGAAGCATCTCTTCATATAATATCAAAATCTGAAGAGTTGTCTTCTTCACCAAGAGTTGCACTTCTTCTAATAGTTGCAACTATTGAATTAAAACTATTCAATACTATAAATAGAGATGAAAATCCACTATTTTAGAAACCAATTCTTTCTATCTTTTCTGATCTTATATTGTTATAATCTCAAGTGATTTTCAATCTCTACTTCCTATCTTTGCACATTCAAATCATCATATCAAGAAGATTATAGGAAGGGTGTACTACATTGACTATATTCGTGTTATTAAAAGAACACACAAGTCAAGAAACAATTTCCAAATTGTAATTGAAGTCCTATTCGGTTGCTTAGGCGGAAAAGTCCTATTCGGTTGCTTAGGCGTAAAAGTCCTGTTCAGTTGCTCATGCGGTGTAATACCTGTTCCTCCGGGTTAAGTGAGGGTTATTCGAGAAATTCCAGAAGCAGTCTGGGACTGGACGTAGAACAAGAAGTTCGAACCAGTATAAAAATCCCTGGTGTCATTTTTATTACTGCCATTTACTATTATTTATAATTCCGCACTTGCTAGTCGTAGTTTAACTATATTATCGATCCATATATACTTTCATTTGGTATCAGAGCAAGGTCATCACGTAACTATAACACAGTTATCTGATATTTTAATAATATGGACAATAACACTAGCAACAGTTTTACTGAGGGACAAGCCACTACACGACCACCATTGTTTAACGGATTAAATTATAGTTATTGGTCAACTAGAATGAGAATTTTTATGCAAGCAAGTGGATTTGAAACCTGGAATATTATTCAAACTGAATATCATATCCCTACTACAGAGTATGCTACATGGTCTAATACTCAAAAACTAGATGCTACTGCAAATGCAAAAGCAATGAACATGTTATTTTGTGCTTTAGACAAAAATGAATTCAATCGAGTCAGTATCTGTAAAACTGGATATGAAATATGGAATACTCTTAAGGTTACACACGAAGGAACAAATAAAGTAAAACAAAGCAAGATCTCTATGCTTAAAAACCAATTTCAAAATTTTAGGATGAAACAAGGAGAAAGTATTAGTGAAATGTATTCTAGATTCCAGGATATTTATCACTCTCTTTTAGCTTTAGAAGTCACTTTTACTGAATCTGATGTTGTATCAAAAATCCTTAACTCTTTAACTGATGAATGGGAACGAAAAGTCTTAGCTATCGAGGAAGCTAATGATATTTCAACCATAAAAACAGAAGAGTTAATAGGAAATCTAATGTCCTATGAAGTAAATTTGCAGGCAAGACGAGCACAAGCACAGGACAAGAAAACTATCGCTTTTCAAGCAGAAAAAGAAGACTCTGAATCAGAAGATGATATGGCATTTATAGCTAAGAATTTCAAAAAGTTTTTAAAATTCAAAAAGGGTAATAAATTTGGAAATAACAAGGGTTTTAATAAGCCATCAAGTTCATCTCTTGAATGCTACGAATGTCACAAGAAGGGCCACATAAAGAAAGATTGTCCTGATCGGAAGAAAGAGAATAATTTCAAAAAGGACAAATATAAAAAGAAACAAGCCTTCTCAGTTACATGGGATGATACAGAATCTTCTTCATCAGACAGTGATAATGATAGTGATTCAGAACAGGCCAATGTTTGTTTTATGGCAACAAATGATGATGTAAGTGATCTAACTTTTGACGATTTAATAGAAATAAACTCTGAATTGTTAGATAAACTTAGAATTCTAAAGAGTAAATATAAAGATGCTTTAGGAAAATTAAATAGATCTGAAATAGAAACTGTCATGTTAAAAGATGAAAAGAAAATATTAGAGGAAGAGTTAGTAAAATCTCAAGAATCTTATGTTAATATAACATCTCAATTGACTGATTTAAGCAGTGAAATAGAAAAACAGGAATATGAGAATGTTAAATTAGCAAAAGAAAATTATGATTTAAACTCTAATATTAAAACACTTGATATAGAAATATCAAATCTTAAAACAAAACTGGAAAATATTTCTAAAAATGTTTCTAAATTTAACAGTGGAAGAGAGAGTCTCTCTAAAATAATTGAGAATTCTCAAACTTGTTCAAATAAAAAGGGATTAGGATATAAAAAACCAATACAAAAGCATTCTAAAAATAATGGTTCTTTATATACTAATTTTAAGAAAAAGGAATCTATATCTGCTCAAAAATCTTCTTCAAAAATTATTCATCCAAAATCAATTATGATTTGGGTTCCAAAAACTAATAATAATTTGATTAGGAAAAACTACATTAAATCTTTTATTATATCTGTACATAAGAATGAAAATTTTATTTTTAAAGGGAACTCTAAACCCAACTGGGTTTGGCTTCCTAAGATTTAACCCTTAGGACCCTATAGAGGAAGTGGGTACCAATAGAATTTCAATATTTTTTGCAGGTACCGATTAAGAAAAGAGGAAAATGGATTTTAGACAGTGGTTGCTCAAAACACATGACAGGCAATAAAAATATGTTAACTAACATTATCTACTCAGATGGAGGATCTGTCACTTTTGGAGATAATTCAAAAGGTTACATCATCGGCAAAGGCGATGTGAGCAATGACGGTACATCTAAATTACCTCTTATTACAAATGTCTTATTAGTTAAAAATTTAAAACATAACTTACTTAGTATTAGTCAATTATGTGATAAAGGTTTTAACATAGTATTTTCTGAAAATAAATGCAATATTTTTGATCATAACAAAAATATCATTTTCGAAGGAGTAAGAGATCATAATATTTATATTTTAAATATGAAAATAAATTATAATTCAAATATGTGCTTATTAGTCAAAGAAAATGATCCTTGGCTATGGCATAAAAGATTTTGTCATATAAATTTCAAAGCTATTAATAAATTATCCAAAAATAATTTGGTAAAAGGATTACCTAAAATGAATTTTAAGGTAAATAGCATTTGTGATGCTTGTCAACTAGGAAAGCTAACTAAATCTACTTTTAAATCCAAGAAGATCATCTCAACTTTGCAACCTCTTGAATTGTTGCATCTAGACTTATTTGGACCAACTCAGACTCAATCTATTAATCACAATAGATATGTCTTTGTAATAGTTGATGATTTCTCTAGATATACTTGGACTTTATTTATGAAAAACAAAAGTGATACTTTTGAGAATTTCAAAATCTTTGCCAAACGTATTCAAAATATTAAAAATCTAAAAATTAAAAATATTAGAAGTGATCATGGAGGAGAATTTGAAAATGAATTGTTTGAGAAGTTCTGTAATAAAAAGGGAATATTTCATAACTTTTCATTTCCAAGAACGCCTCAACAAAATGGAGTTGTTGAACGTAAAAATAGAACACTTCAAGAATGTGCTAGGACTCTATTAAATGGAACCACTCTTCCAAAACAATTTTGGGCAGAAGCCGTTGCTACTGCGTGTTATGTCCTAAATCGTGTTTCTATTCGACCTTTAACTAAACATACTCCATATGAACTCTTCATCGGTAGAAAACCTAATATATCTTACTTTAAAGTTTTTGGTTCTAAATGTTTCGCTTTAAATACAAAAGATCAATTAGGTAAATTTGATCCAAAATCAGATGAATGTATATTCATCGGATATTCCGAACGAAGCAAAGCATATAGAATCTATAATATAAGAACTAAATCTATTGAAGAATCTCTTCATGTTTCATTTGATGAAAATTTCAAAATTAAAACAAATGATGATGAAGACATTTTAATAAATTCAAACTCTAATTTTGACATCATTTCACCTGAAAATATCTCTTCTTTAAATCAAATTGAAACTGATTTAAAATCTCCACCAAGAATTTTAAAAGATCATCCAATTCAAAATATAATAGGAGAAATTGATGAAAGAGTTAAAACAAGAAATCAACTAAATCAAATGGGTCATATAGCATTTCTTTCTAATATAGAACCTAAAAATATTAAGGAAGCCTCAACTGATGATTATTGGATTATTGCGATGCAAGAGGAACTAAACCAATTCGAAAGAAATGACGTTTGGGATTTAGTTCCACGACCATCTGATCAAACAGTTATTGGCACTAAATGGGTTTTTAAAAATAAAGCTGATGAAAATGGTAATATCACTAGAAATAAAGCTAGATTAGTTGCTCAAGGATATAATCAGGAAGAAGGAATTGACTATGAAGAAACATTTGCTCCTGTCGCAAGATTAGAAGCAATACGAATTCTATTAGCCTATGCTTGCTTTCATGATTTCAAATTATATCAAATGGATGTTAAAAGTGCTTTTTTAAATGGATTTATTAAAGAAAATGTTTATGTTGAACAACCTCCCTTGTTTATACACGAACAATTTCCAGAACATGTTTATAAACTTAAAAAGGCTTTATATGGTTTGAAACAAGCACCTCGTGCTTGGTATGATCGTTTAAAAACTTATTTAATCAATTCTGGTTTTGAAATTGGAAAGGTTGATCAAACTCTTTTTATTAAGAAAAAGAAAAATGATATTTTAATTGTTCAAATTTATGTAGATGATATTATTTTTGGATCAACTAATGATAAATTATGTCAAGAATTTTCTAAAATAATGACAAATGAATTTGAAATGTCTCATATGGGAGAATTAACATATTTTCTTGGACTTCAAATTAAACAAATTAATAATGGTATTTTTATAAATCAAGAAAAATATTGTAATAATTTAATCAAACGCTTTGGTATGGAAAATACCTCTGCCAAACCAACTCCTATGAGTACAACCATACATCTTGAAAAAGATGAAAATGGCAAGAGTGTAGACCAAAAGTTATATCGAAGTATGATTGGATCGTTATTATATTTAACTGCTAGTAGACCCGATATTATGATGAGTGTCTGTTTGTGTGCACGATTTCAAGCCGATCCTAAAGAATCACATATTAGAGCAGTGAAACGTATTTTACGTTATCTCAACAAAACCAAAGATTTTGGACTATTTTATCCGAAAGAATGTCCTTTTGAATTAGTATCATATAGTGATGCTGATTTTGGAGGAAGTCGGACGGATAGAAAAAGTACAAGTGGGACTTGTCACTTTATTGGACGGTCTCTAGTATCTTGGTTCAGTAAGAAACAAAATTGCGTATCACTTTCTACTTGTGAAGCAGAATATATATCTGCAGCTTTGGCATGTGCTCAAGTAATTTATATGCAACAAACTCTTCAAGATTTTGGTTTTAACTTATCTAAATCTACAATCTTCTGTGATAACTCTAGTGCTATAAATTTATCTAAAAATCCAGTAAATCATTCACGGACAAAACATATTGATATTCGTCATCATTTTCTTCGTGATAATATTGAAAAAGATATAATCAATCTAGAATTTATATCTTCGGAAAATCAATTAGCAGATATTTTTACAAAACCTTTAAATGAAAACATTTTTGTAAAATTGAGACGAGAACTTGGTATTATCTCTCTCAACAATTTATGAAGTTTACTTCAGCTATTCTATCTTTATTTAAATTTTTCTTTTACCCACACATATTGTTTCTGGTTAACATTAAATTTGGTCTTCTTTTAATCTTAACCATTTATTTTTTAGCTTTTAGTTGTCTATAAATTTCTTTTTACCAAAGAAATTTTTTATTCAGCTTATCTATTCTTTTTACAAAGGTGAAAATACAAATATGTTTTTGAACTTTGCATTATTCTTATATTCCATGGCTGGTTCATCTTCAGATGAGCCCTCCTATACATCTGAGTTTTCTTCAATTAATTTCGAAACTCCTAGTTCTGGGTCTTCCGAACTTCCGACTCCAACTCCAGCTTATATTCCGATATGTCCACCACAAAGTCATCATACGGGATATACGCCGGAAAATAAACGTTCGCGAAGAAATTTATTTCCATCTCCATCTACTAAAGAAAAGATAGATGATTTACATCACTATCAGAGGGAAACACTTGATCTTCAGCGAGAAATGTATTTTGAACAAAAGAGTCATGGAAGACGACTCAGTTTTCTTGAACGATGTGCTGCAAAAATATGTGGTTCATCTCCGATCAACACAAATGCACATATTCTCTCACCTCAACGTCCTCATGTATCCCCAAATTCATGGGAACGTCAACCTCAATGGTCTCCTATTTATCAGTCTGCTGAACAAAATCAACACGAATCATCCAAAGGGAAGTCTCCGAAGTCTCCAAAAACTCCAAAGACTCCTAAATAGATAATATATATATGTCTGTATGTTTGATTTGTTGACTTATTCTTATATTATGTTCTTATCAATAGAAATAAATAATCTATATTTTTTTAAAAAGCCTAAACTAAAGAAAATCTTTTATCAGACATACAGACGTCTATATTTTTCAACAGACGTCTGTAAAAACAACTACTTTTACTATCTTCAGACACACAGACGTCTGAGTCATTTTTCACAGACGTCTAAATCTGTCTATACTTTTGCAGTCAACATTTAGCCGTCTGTTTAAAGATAACAGACGTCTGTTATTCATAATAGACGTCTAAACATAAAAAGATCAGACGTCTGAATTTAGTGCAAAATGTTTTTTGCTCTCTGTTTCATTTTAAACCTTCTGAGCCGTCTGTCAATTTTTTTTAGACGTCTGTCATACGTCTTAGACGGCTATCATAAATTTTTAGACGTCTGTTCTTCTAGTCTATGTTTTTATTCTACAGAATTTCAGACGACTGTTTAATTTTCAGACGTCTGAAACCCTGTTAAGAAAAAAATCTACATACGTTTTTTTTTTTTTTCAAACGGTTTATTTTTTCTTCTCGTCTCTCAAACTCGAAACCCTAGCTTTTTCAATTTTTCAATGGCGCCCAAACCTAAGAAACAAAAAGGAGATTCATCTCATCAACCTCCTCACATTCTTCCTTCGGAAGATCAAATTGAAGCTTGGTTATACTACGAACCTCGAAGCATGGCTCGTTACAAGCATTTATGTTCTCTTCAATCATTTCATGGTATCTTTCATAATCTTGATCATTTTCCTTTCTACAAACTTAGGCTCTATACTGATAGATCTCAGATTACAAGCCTTATTGATTTCAAAGATAATCAAGTCAACATTTGCAGACTTAGTGTACTATTATTTCTAGCGAATGTTAACAATCCAAAAATTAGAATTCATCGAGAAAAAGGAACGCTTTGGACAAGCGTTTTTGGAAACATTCTGCAAATAACTCCTTCTGACATTGGACGAATCTTAAAATGTAGCTCGGAAGGGGTCGACATAGATGACTTTAAGTTAGAAGGAGAAGAACTTAAACAAATCGAATATTATCTTTTTGAACCTGAAAAATCCACAGATAGATCAAATCATCTTCGTCCTCGACCTCGACTATTGCTTAGAATGCTAATAAAAACAATTTTTCCCCGACAAGGAAGCCATGAGGTCATTTACGATGATGAAGATAAAGCACTTCAATCAATTCTATCCAATACTCAAATCAATTGGGCTCAATACTTTTATGATGCTTTTCGCACTTATCATGACTCCAAGAAACGCTCAATTATCTATGCTCCCTATATTACTCGAATTTTAAGTGCCTTCTCTATTCAAAGTCCATCAATTGAATTTGAAAAAATCAAGGTATCCAACATTCGCTTCTTCAGTTTAATGGGATTACCAGAATCTCCTCCAACATTTCCAACATTTAATGATTATAAAGCGGAACAACTTGCTTTACAAAAAGAGAAAGGAAAAGCAAAAGTAAGTAGTTCCGGACATAATGGAAATGAAGACAATACTGAAAAAGAAAAGAATGTTGAAGGAAGGGAAAATGAAGAAGAAGATGAAGATGAAGCTTTTGAGCAAGCTTTTATCCAAAGCCCAAATTCGGAAAATTTCGAGATAGAACTAATTTCTGGTACTTCTCGCTCGTATACTAAAAATGAAAAGCTCAAATCCGACATCATTATTTCTCAAAATCAAAAGAAAATTTCTCAACAAATAGCACAAGGCTTTTCTTCCATCAATTCTAGATTCGATTACTTTGATGCCAAAGTCGAAGAGAATGCACGAGAATTGAGAAATATCAAGACAATTCTTCGTCAATTATGGAAAAAGTCTCATGGATCCTCACCTCCTTCTTCTCCTTCTTGGGGAGAATGGTGAATGAAGATGGTTCTCTTTTGGTTTCTCTTTTGGTTCAATCTTCTCTCATAAATTTTTTTTGGTTCAAACAATGGTGAATGATAAGATTGTATAATTTTATCTGTTTTTTTTTTAAAACAAAAATCAACTATGATGTATCCTAAACATTGTTTTGTTAATATCTTGCTTGGTTTGTTTACATCTCTTAATTAGTGTGTTATTCACAGTTTTGTTATTTTTTTTATCCAAGTCAACCCCAACAATTCTTTTTGTTAATGACAAAGGGGGAGAAATAATTATATTTCTGCTATATAATATGGTCATATTGACAGGGGGAGCAAAAGGTATGATTATAACTAATCGATGAATTATATAGTTGTCATAATCAAAAAGGGGGAGAATGTTGAAACCTGACTTCTTCGATTTTAATGCGACAACTATATATTTCAATCTATATATTATTATGTCAAATATTCTTGCAGGAATCATCAAAAGAAGCTATTATCATCAACAAGATTAAAAGCTCTTTATAAAATCTAGTGAGATATATTTGTACAATCTCTGATATGGTGATGAAACACACACACACACACATATACTTTTGAAAATCTTGCTTTAAAATAAATATAAAAAAGGTATTTTCAAAATTATATATTTTCTCAAGTTCAAAAATAATAAAATAGACAAAGGAACAGAACAGTACAGAAATAGACGTCTGTATATTAATTCAGACGTCTGACATCAATATCAGACGTCTAAATTAAGATAACAGACGTCTGAGCACTATGTTTTTAATTCTTCTATTTCTATATGAAATAGACGTCTGTCACTTAATAACAGACGTCTGTCATCCTAGACAGACGTCTGAATTAAAAGACAGACGTCTAAATTAACTGTTTAGTGTTTCCTTTGATTTTTTGAAATTCAAAATTATTCAGACATCTGTCACTTTTATCTCAGACATCTGAACTTGACGAACTGAAGCATCTCTTCATATAATATCAAAATCTGAAGAGTTGTCTTCTTCACCAAGAGTTGCACTTCTTCTAATAGTTGCAACTATTGAATTAAAACTATTCAATACTATAAATAGAGATGAAAATCCACTATTTTAGAAACCAATTCTTTCTATCTTTTCTGATCTTATATTGTTATAATCTCAAGTGATTTTCAATCTCTACTTCCTATCTTTGCACATTCAAATCATCATATCAAGAAGATTATAGGAAGGGTGTACTACATTGACTATATTCGTGTTATTAAAAGAACACACAAGTCAAGAAACAATTTCCAAATTGTAATTGAAGTCCTATTCGGTTGCTTAGGCGGAAAAGTCCTATTCGGTTGCTTAGGCGTAAAAGTCCTGTTCAGTTGCTCAGGCGGTGTAATACCTGTTCCTCCGGGTTAAGTGAGGGTTATTCGAGAAATTCCAGAAGCAGTCTGGGACTGGACGTAGAACAAGAAGTTCGAACCAGTATAAAAATCCCTGGTGTCATTTTTATTACTGCCATTTACTATTATTTATAATTCCGCACTTGCTAGTCGTAGTTTAACTATATTATCGATCCATATATACTTTCAACATTTGTTTTGTTCTGGTTCATGTCTGCATGTGTTGCATAGTTGTTGTGAATCTAGTCTGGGTTTTAAAATTGTTGTATGTGTGTGTTCATGTTTGTCTCTAGTCTTGTTCTATTTCCAGTTCCTTGTATTGAAGTTTGATTGCACTTTGATTTTCTGCTTCACTGATCTGGTGAATTGTGTGGATATGCATTTATATTGATCTTCCTGTATGTTGATGTCTCCTTTGGTGCCTCTGAGCATGTTTGAAACTGGTTTCTCATACTTGCATTACATGTTTCCTCAGAGTTGCATTCACTAGTATTCAGTTGTTTATGAACTTGACTTTGCATATGAGCTTGGTTGTTGCATTTGAGTTTTCATGTGTATGGACCATTTTATTGAACTTGTTTCACTGGATTGAGCTTGGTTGCAATCCTTTGATTCATGTGGTTTCTGTAGCTCGACCATCCATGCTTGTGTTTTCTATTGCTCTTGAACCTAGTTGCATTGAGTTGGATTGGTCCGATGATCTGCACATTTCATTGATGCATTATGGTCTCTATACATATATACGTACATATATCTATGTATATATGTGTGATTGCTTTGGTGCCTTGCTGTCCTTGTGCATATTGTTGTTTTGTATTCCATTTGCATTTGATTTTGGAGACTGGCCTGGTTTTGCTTGTGTTCATTGTATATATCTAAGACTAAGCTTGTGCCTGGTCAGGTTGCATATGTATATGCGTTTGCATGCTCCTTCTGGTTTGTGTGCCTCTTTTTGCCTTTGATGTTGCAGTCTTCATTGTTATGTGGTCTGGTCATTTAAGTTCATCTTGTTCTTGCCTCAAGTTTGAATGGTCTTGTTACCCTTGCATTTGACTGGAACTGAACTTGTACTCGACCATTTAGACGAGGCTTCATGAGTCTCCACTGTGACTGTAATATATGTGTGTACATATATATGAATATATGTATGGTGCATTTGAAATTTTGTGACTTGTTTTTGTATTGCACCTGAGTTGAATCCAGCCTCAGCTCGGGTTTGACCTTGTGCTCACCTGTCCCTACAGTTTTATCAAGTGTATGTCGATGTGCACGGCTTTGTGACATGTACAGTGATACACTGTGCATGTTACAAGTTCTTCGTGTAAGATGAATTCAAAATAAATATGATGACGAACAACCCAAATAATTGAGGCAAATAACATTTTCAAAAAACACACATTTTGTTTTACACTGCAAAAATATTTCCTTTTCAATTTTACCGCGTCAGTGTTTATTTTGCAGATAATTCAGATGCTGGATTCAGGCTGAACAAAGTTGAAGATAATATATGAGTGAATGAGTGATATGTGGTGGGATGAACATTGTACAGTGAAATTTGTAATGTAATCGAAATTGTAATGTAATTGAAATTGTGTATATATAGTGAGAGCTCAAATTTGTACTATTCAAAATTGTAATACAAAAAATATTTGTTTGAATTTAAATTCTATTTTATTTATTTTATTAAATAAATATTTATTTAATTATGTGAAAAATAAAACAATACAATAACAAATACATTTAAATGAATATATATGTTTATTATCATCAAACAAAAATCATATACTACCATATTCAATAGTGTGTGTGTGTACCTAACCGATAATAATTTTATTAAAAATATTTGTATAAATATTTATACTAATTAAAAGATACACACACACACACAGATATATATATATATGTGTGTGTGTGTGTATGTGTATGTGTATAAGTAAGTTTATTTAATATATATATATAAATATATATTTATAAAATTATTTATGTACGTAAGTATTAAATATACATATGCATATATGTTTTGTCATATAATTAAGTAAAATTTATATTAAATATACATGCATATAAGTAAATATTTATATTAAATCTATATGCATATAAATAATTAAACATTTAGGACTTGGAAGTCAAAGAGTGACATGTGTAGTATGAACGTGTTATGGCCCTAGGTGCCATGTGAAGTGTAGGTGTATACTATTGATTCTCTGGATCATGCTTGTATAGTCGACAAACTGGAGTTACTTCTCATACAGAAGTTGGTGACACATCAACCATAATTCAGACCGACGAAGTGATGTCCAAAGGTCTAAAATCAGCTATATCGTAAGACAGAATGTTATTTGGAATGCTTCTGAAGTCGCTAAGTCAACCGAAGATATTATCAATATGTGATATTAGAGTTGTCTCTCCAACCAGGGTCTATTGTGGTTTAGGAGCTTGTCGAGGTAATAGAATTATTATTCTTGGCTAGAGAACAGGAGCTAGTCGAGGTAATAGAATTATCATTCTTGGCCAGAGAATAGGAGCTGGAGTCCCTTCTTCTCCTTCGGTCTCCCTAGTGGACTCGTATCCGTGATTGGAATCATTTTTGTTATCCTTGCCTTCATCCTCATCATCGTTATCATCCTCTTTTCGTTTATCCCCCCTTGATCAGTGGGAGAGTTTTCTGCCGCATGTGGAGCTTCTTGATGTATATGGGCTAGGGGATCGATTTCAACTTCTGGTGCAGCCTATGTAGCTTTGCATATAGAAGGCATAATACTAAGACTCCAACTATTGTGAAACAGTCGAAAGTGTCACACATGATAATCAATGATGAGGAGCTTCATCCTTCTTTCATCTGTTGGGATGTTCATTAAGACTTGAAGTGTTCGCGCCAGAGCAGCATTAGCGAGTCTCTAAGGAATAGCTATTAAACTTGGAAAATGATAAAGTCAGCAGATTGAATAAGACAGGCTTCAATGAAATAAGGAGTGGAAGTGAAACTCACACCTTGACAACCATTTTTAGGCAAAGCCTACTAGGAAATGAAAGAAAAAAATACTCATCCTTGAAATGGCTGAGCATGTTATATAGGCCGATGATGATTCGACAACCCTTAGAAGATTCTTGGATATTAAGAGATGGATGATAATTTCACTATTTGAAACTATAAAATATCTAACTAATTCAAGAGCATACACCTTGAACAAGTACCTAACAAAGGTCATGTACGTGCAACTTTATGCGACATACCCATTTGGATGGAGCAAGGTAGGGACCGGATTTATAAATTGGAGGACTAGATGAGTAAAATGATTAAATGGGGAAACACCCTCAAAGAGACACATGCAGCAGTTGCATGTTGTGTAGCCTTAGGGGGTTGTGTGCCCGTTAATGGGGCTCCATTGTTAGGGCTTCATCAATAAAAATTCCATGACAGTCGTAGATTCTTCTAACATCTGCTACTGTTAGGGTTGAAGCCGAAGAATCTGGAGGGTTATTAAGAATTATTACACCTTCTAGGTCGGCATTGGGACTGACACTGATGTGAGGTTCTTCTATAGTGGCAAAGAGAATAACTTGTAGAGCTCGCCCTAGTTGACAACGAGATTGCCGAGGCCTAGAAGGCATTGAAGCGGATGTTGAGGAAGAAAATGAACCCGTCGTCAAAAGAGTGAATTCGAAGGCAAAAGGACTTGCGCCTAAGGCGAAGATGCGCCGGGAGCCTCTATGGTTCATAATTTAATGAAACTTGATAATGGTTGTGGTCAAGTATGATTTACTTTATTGGTTTACTTAAATTAAAACCCATCTAACTAATGTATAAAGTCCAATGGATTTCGATGCATGTTGACCAATCAGATTTTGCACATTGATTAGGGAATGCAATGTGTCAACCTATGTGGTGTGTGTCCTGTGTCCATAGCATGTGTACACGAACACTTTGTGTAGATACACCGCTCATGCTAGCTGGAAAATGAGCTCCACCACAGTATAGAACGGTGTATCGGATTTTACCCATTATCATAGACTATAAGATAATGTAACCATTGTTGAAGCGACAGAGAGGATCCGTTGCAGGATCACGTGAATATGTTATTCGATTCAAAGTGTTAACATTTGATTTTGTTGAATGTCAAAGTGCCTCGATGCGAACATTTCTTGAAATCTTCTCATCAGAACTGAATCGCTAATCCATTTTAACCAAATCCCAATGAAAATTGATTGCTCCCTTTCTCATTTTCCATTTACACTCAACGACATATTGAACTGAAGTCCATCCCACTACAACTTGAAGTTGGTTCCCAAAACATGAAATCAACCTCACGAAAAACTGTAACACTTCGAAAATTTAACCGAAAATTTAGTATAAGAATAATTAAAAATATTAAGGGTGAAAATGGAATTTTTATAAACGTTCGAATTTGACTACGAAACTTGCACTGTTGTGTTCATGGCGATTTTCTAGATAATTTCATATATAACCTTTTAAAATCGGTGCTAATATGAAGAATTATAAACGTTTGAAAATTCATAGTCGAAAATAGTTAAATAAACAAATTTGGAAGTAAACATTATTAAATAAGGAAACCCATTGGTCGACGGATAGATTAGGATCAAACAACCCCTAACGTCGATTACCCCATCTATAGCGGTCGACTGATCATGGGGAAACAACTAGGGTTTCGAGCGACCAATGGCCCAGATTTTATAATGTTAGATTGTGCATATAATATTTCTTTCTACACCTATAAATACAACCCTAAGGTAATTGCCATAACCCTAAATTATCTACTATACGCCCAAACTCTGTTCCTCTAAAATTTGAAATTCTCTTCTTCCTCAAATCGAACTTTTTTCAAAATTAAATTAAAACTAAAGTAGAGAAACCGAATAGGATTAAAAAAAGCAAATCAAGGTAAGATCTATGACAATCGGAGAGGATTCCAGATGGATTACGAAGGAAATAACTTTTACTTGAGGTGAGTGGGTACATTGTTAGTAAGATGATTTATATGTAATCAATTTTAGTATACCCTATTTGATCTAGATTGTTCAAAAATTTAATTGAAAACCTTGTTTGGTTAGAGTTGGGATCTAACATTTACTATAATGTAGATCTAGTTGATGTGAACCTATTAAAAAAGAATTGACCTAAGTTATACCCTTTTTACTTAATCAAATATGAATTGCTATATACCTTTTTATGCTAAACCTAGGTTAAGTTGATTATCGAATATACTATATATGAAATTGAATATGATTTTGGGCAATTAAAAATTTAAGATTTTCAAACTTAGGTTTACTGTAAGTAGGGTTACTATATGCCAAATTAGAATCAAAGTTGAAATTTGTAAGTTTATTGTAAAACGAAGATGATAAATAAAAATTAACAAACAAACAATGATAATCGAAGAATACACATACATATACATATACATATACATATATACATATAAGTATATATATATGTATGTATGTATATATATGTGTATATAACACTCGACCAATCAACAGCAAGCGATTTACCGCTCCAGTGAGCAGTGATCGATCGGTTAGCATTTCTGGGCATGGCGTGAACCTCGGCCAAAGGCCGAAATATAAATTTGATTTTACATTATACGTATACATTAGATGTGTATATATATATATGTGTGTGTGGATATTTGTATTGTAGGGAAGCTAGTTCCCTATGTTGATGACGTTAGGACGTACGGGACTGGATAAATGCTACTTATCCAATAAGTGTCGATATTTGACTAGGGTGATTCTATCATAAATTCCTAATGGGGTGTGGGACCCAACACCGATGAGAGTTCCTTGATATTCAACGTGACGGGACGTGATGATGTTTTGTTGATGGATACTGGCACAGTGCAATAAGTGGCCTTACGTTACCATCGAGAGGTGGACATGGATGCAACATCGATGAGATACTTGGCGAGTCGACATTACGGGCTCCCCCTCAATGCGTAACTAGGATACATGTGTTCATAATGTGGAAAATGTAGTCCTATGGTGGAAATTGTAGGGAAATGTATGTAGAATAGTTCTAGTAGCCATTAGTCGTTCATTAGTTGCCTTGAAGTTTGATTAGTTGTTCGATCCTAGGTATAGGCCTGAACATGTCATTAGTGCAGGTGAGTATTTAGTTAAACCCCTTAAGTAAAGAAAGCAAGTAATTCATAGACACTGTAGAATATCCTTGGTCACACAGAGTAGTACTAAAGCCAATTACATGTGAATGTTAATGTTGTAACTCATTCACTAGACTCATGTATGACCCACCCGTTCCTTTCTTTTCCCCCACCCACAAGAGTACAGGGCAACATGTGATAGGTTTGCATGGAGAGACATGCTTGGTATTGGAGTTACTTTTATTTCCTATCATTCTCCATGCATAGTTTATCGTATTTAGTATTTTATCAGACAATTTGATGTATCTCTGTATATCGTGAATTTGACTACCTACTATTTTAAGACAATTTTTGGACATTTTCTAATATGACTATTTTCACTATTTATATTTTTCTGCCTTCCGCTTGATATTTGAAAGTGTAGTATGTCTTAGATTTTATCCTTGTATCTTTAGTCTTTGAAATGTTTAAAAACCTCAACAGCTTGTACTTCTTGGTATTATTGTTAGTTCGAAAGTCACCCTAGACTTTGGATCGGTGTATTAGAAGGTGCACGTTGTCACATGTGGTATCAGGGCCTAGGTTTGAAATTCCTTAGGGGTTTGGGGCATATTGAGAGAACTTACTTGAAAAGTAAAAAAAAGTTTTGAAAATGGGTTTTCAAAGTGCGTGTGTATATATATAAAAAGCTTTTCAAAAGTTTTATATACATAAGTGTAATGCATAAACTCTTTCCCTTATTCTTGCCAATACAATTTATGAAAATTTTTCTAATAAATTCCTAAATCACAGACAGAAAAAATGAGCGATCCTGCTGGTTGCGGCTCAAGCGATGCAGTTGAGATTTCGGATGTGAACATCCTAATTTGGTTCCGTTGATATCTACAAGCAAGAGGACAAGCCGAGCTTAACCCTAATAGAGGACCCACTAAGCGAGTGCTAAGTGCAGTTCCTGCCAACCTACCTATCACCTATTTTTCTAAGCTATGTAAGGATTTTGCGAGTCTAGGAGGGAAGCCGTATATGTGGACTAAGCCGCATGTAGACTCGAGGACCTGGATTCAGACCGATGAGTGGATTTTTGGATTGATGGGTCTTAGAGATGACGTTAGGAGGTAGCTTGCCACTTGGCATTTACAGAGGGAGGCTCTGAATTGGTGGGATGTGGTAGTTGCCGAGACTGATGTGGGACAGATTACTTGGGGTGAGTTTAGGAGACAATTTGAGATGAAGTTTCTGTACTGGGCTGAAGAGGGAGCACAGTTGGAGAAGTTAATGCAATTATAATAAGGAGAGTTGTCAGTGAAAGAGTATGCTAATCAATTCAATGAGTTAGCTAGGTTTGGAATGGAGCGGATAAATAACCCTCACAAGAAGGCTTTGAAGTTTGCTAATGGAATGAACTAACCTCTTCAAGATTTGACCCTTAGTCATATTCCCATAGGCGCGACTTTTGAGAGACTAGTGAGATGGCTTTGCTAAATGTTGTTTCCAAGGATGAAGTAAAGAGTGATCCTAAGAAGATAGTAGGAAATGCACCCCACCAGAACCAACACAAAGGTGGAATGGGACCCAAGGGAAAGATAAATAAGAAAGATCAACACTGTAGGAAGTGCGGTAAGAATAGGCATTTTGCGAGGGAGTACAAGGAAGACGATTCGTAGATCAAATGTTACAACTTCAATCAATTCGAGCACATAAGGCGGGAGTGTAGCAATACAGAAGACCTTTACCTAGGTGGTTTCGGCTTACGCACTGGACGTTGTTTCTAGCTCGAATGCACCTCCAGTCGTGGATACGGGAAAGAAGGTCGTGATTGAAGGTGTGTTGACTTTATCTGATTTACCTGTTCATACCTTACTTGAAATGGGGGCATCACACTCTTTTATCTTTAGTAGACTTGTGGATGAGTTACACTTAGACACTAGCATAGGTACTTATACCAAAACTTATTTGAGGATCAGCTTATTTGTCTATAATATGTAGGGATTTGAAAATTTTCATTTTAAGGGTTGAGTTCCATTACGATGCTTTTGTCTTAGGATTTTCTGGTTTTGATTTTATTTTGGACATGGATTGGATGACGATATATGAGGCGATCTTAGATTGTGATAAGAAGGTAGTTTGGTTAAGTACTTGTAGTGGACGCAGTCTAGAGGTTCATTGCAATCCCAGAGGTTCGGTTAAGTTGAGTTACCTATATTCATTAGACCTATCATATGATGAGTTGGATTTAGTACCTATAGTTAGAGACTATCTAGATGTCTTTTTCAAAGGTTACTGGTTTCCCACTCTAGGGAGAGATCGAGTTCATAGTTTATCTTGTGGAGAATGCCAGACCCGTTGCCTTACCTTTGAGGCATGTTGCTCCTAAGGAGAGACGCGAGCTGAAAAAGTAACTGAATGAGCTATTAGAAAAAGGCTTTATTCGAAGGAGTATTTTAAAGTGGGGAGCATCAATTATCTTCATTACCAAAGTAGATGGTTCTTTGAGGCTTTGTGTTAGTTATTAGGAGTTGAACAAGCGGACAAAGAAAAATAGTTATCTATTTCCCTGCGTAGATGATCTGATCAATTGGTTGGAGCGAAGGTGTTATCCCAACTTGATTTGGCTATCGGTTCCATCGGCTGTATATAGCCGAGGATAGTATTCAAAAAACTACTTTTCGTACACCCGATAGGCTACATGAGTGGTTAGTTATGCTTTTCGGGCTGACCAATGCACCAGCCTACTTTGTTGATCTGATGAGTCGAGTTTTTTTTAACTGGTTAAAAAGTTCGTGGTAGTATCTATGGATGACATATTAGTTTGTTCGAAAAGCAAGGAGGAGCACAAGTTGCATTTAGAAGTAGTGCTTAATACACCATGTGAGCATAAGTTGAAGGCAATGTCACCAAATATCACTTTTGGTGCGAGGAGGTATGCTTTTTGGCACACGTTATCTCTGAAATTAGGCTGGCAATCGATCCTAGAAAAGTTGCTATAGTTTAGGATTGGCATGTGCCAAAGAATGCCATGAAAGTGAGAAGTTTCATTAGTTTGGTGGGCTACTATAGGAAGTTCATTAAGGACTTCATGAAAATCTCTACCCCTATATCAGCCTTACAAAGAAGAATTTGGTTTTCCTGTGGAACACGAAGTGTGAGGATGTTTTTATCAAGCTAAAGGAGGCGTTGACTAGTGCACCCATTCTAGTATTATACAATGGTACAAAGGCATTCACAGTGTATACTGACGCTTGCGGCATGAGATTAGGTGCGGTTTTGATGCAGGAAGGGAGAGTGGTGAGTTCTGATTGTCGACAGTTAAGAGTCCACGAGAGAAACTATCCTACCTATGATCTTGAATTGGCAACCATTGTCTTTGAACTGAAGTCATAGAGACATTATCTTTTAGGAAATCAGTTTGAGTTGCATATTGATCATTAGTCTCTGAATTATTTATTCTGCTAGAAGGACTTGAATTTAAGGCAGCAAAGGAGGATGGAGTTTTTGGCATCGTATGATTTTGATATTTCATATACTCCAGGCTAGGGCAATGTTGTAGCCGATGCCTTGAGTATGTAGTATGCAGTGTTGAGTCCTTTGTTCTTAAAGTGGAAGCATTTGAAGTTCATCTCTACATTTGATTTCCAACCATCGTCACTCCAGGATTGTTGCAGCTTTGGATGTATAGCCACGCTCATGGACCGCATGGGGTCAAGTCAAAAGCAAGACCCGGAGTAGATAGATATTTTTAAGAAGAATGATAGAGGAGAGCAGTCGAGTCACTTGAGATGGTATACCATTGACTCGAAGGGTTGGTTTCTGAGAGATGGTAGATTATGTGTTCCTCTCATCATGGATTTGATTGACATGGTACTAGCCAAGTCACATCGCTCTAGGATGACCACTCATCTTGATGGAGACAAAATGTACCCTGACTTGAACAGAGTATTTTATTGGCGCGGTATGAAGAGGCATGTGGCAAAGTATATGGCTAGATGTATGATTTGCCAGAGGGCAAAGGCAGAGCAGAAGAAGCTAGGATGATTTTTGCAGCCATTGGATATTCTGTAATGGAAGTGGGAGAGTTTTTTCATGGACTTCATCGATGGACTACCTATGAGTGGGAAAGGGAATGAGAGTATTTAGGTCATTGTCAACCGACTGATCAAATGTGCTCATTTTATTCAAGTTAGGAGTACATGGACTGCTACGTCTTTGGTGGCATTATACACGAAGAAGATCATTAGGTTACAGGAGTTCCTTATAGCATTGTTAGCGACCAAGATTCGCTTTTTACTAGCGAGTTTTATAGGAGTCTACATGAGGCTTTGGGCATTGGATTGGGCTTGAGTACCGCTTATCAACTGCAAGTAGATGAACGGATGGAGAGGGTGAACCAAGTGCTTGAGGACTTGCTTCGGATATGTACATTGGACTTTGGAGGCTCTTGGGGGGATCACTTACCATTAGTGGAGTTTACTGATAATAACAGCTATCATGCGAGTATTGGGATGCCACCAATCGAGGTGTTATATGGGAGGCCTTGTAGATCACCATTTTATTGGTAGGACACTATGGATAGGATTATTTTTGGACCGGATATGGTGAGGGTGATGGAACTGGGCCAGCCCGTAGTAGAAGTTATGGGTTAATTTCAAAAATTTTCCTTATTGGATCTTTATTGGGCCTGTGAAGTCTAGTTTATTTAGAACATTTTCAAATTTAATTTAAATAAAATCAGATATTTCATTTAAATTTATAAATTGTTGTTTGAAATTTGTTTTATTTTTTTTCACTTTATATATATATATATGAATATACATATGTATCATATATATTTGTATATGTGTATGCATGTGTAACATGGTATTCCGTGCAAGGTATAACATGCTCGTATATAGATGTTGGTAATTACATCGCAACAGACACATTAGCTCATTCTATACGTATATTTGCATATACTTATAGTTATAAAATCCAAGTAATTATATATATATATATATATATGCATATATATATTTATATAAATACATTTATTATATTAAATAATCTAGATGTGTGTGTATATACATTATAAATAACAATTAAACATATATATGTACAAATAAAATTATATATTTATAAAGAAAATTATTTGACTACTTGATATATATACATACGAATTAAAATATAAAATAATTATATAAATACATAAATAAATAAATAAAATAATAAATGTAAGTTTGTATTATAATAAATTATATGCAAATTTAAATAAATAAATAAATATATATATATATATATATAAATTAAATTTTCAATTTTCCAGCTCAAAATCATAACAGATCTGAATTTGTTATAATTTATATATATATATATATATATTATGATTTAATTAATCAATTTGTCATTTATTAAATAGTATAAAATAATTAACTAGTAAAATATCAAAATTTAAATTTTTTGGAAATCAATAATGACATTTTAAGGGTTTCAAAAACTTTTTAGATTTTTAAAATTAAAATTTTATTTTTAATTAATTAAATACTAAACAACCAATTTTTAATTTAATTTTTAAAACTATAAAAGCAAATAATAAAAATATGAATTTTTTTTTGAAAACTTTTGAGATGATGAAGTAATTTTAAAAAATATAAAATTGAATTTTAGAAACGTTATTTTATGTGAATTTATTACTTATAGTGATTAAATAATGATAATAAATATCTAATAATAACAAAAAAATTATTTTCGGCTGTTAAAGTTCATAATTGATATAAGCATATATTAAAAAATATTAGGTCAATTTTATACAGTGTATATATATATATGCTTTGATATAAATTGTGTAAATGTATTGATTTGCATACTAATATATATGTATTAATTAATATAATATTAAAATAAAATACTTTTATTTAGCATAGATCATTAGATTATTAATAAAATATGAATATATATGAGTACATTAAATTTATGCACATAGCCAATCATTATTGTGACAACAACATTACTTATAGAAATCTCACATAACTAACTAAGCATAATAACATATACATACATACATACATACATACATAGATACATACATGTATGTATGTATACATAGGTGCACATGAGAAATGAATTATTATACCATAATCATCTATCTATTATGCAAATAAATGTTTACTTACAATAGATGCCCTCAAGTCCATGTTGAAAATATGAATCCTCTCCCTTTGGAAATTCCTCGATTTGTCAGATTGCTAGTCTTGAATCGCAGACCCTTTTGCTATCAGATAGCCTTGGATTTGAATTGATTTGATTTGGGTTTTCATGGAGTGTATATATATACCTAAATTTCAGCCATGAGATGATAGAGGAGGTAGTTAGAAAGAGATCAAGTTAAGTTAGGGTTCCTTTTGTAGTGGTTTAATCAGAGAGAAAAGTGGATCAAATCACTTACCTTTTCTCACCAGATATTAATCACCCATCACACCCCTTAACCTTATATTTTGCCGCCCCCTATATCCCCTACTACTAGTTGAAATTAGTCTCTAATATCATGGGCTAATAGCCCATTTAATCCCAAGTAAATATTAATTAAATCCAATTTATTATCGATATCTTATGTTGATAGATATATTTACAACTATTATAAATGTATACAACAATATTTATTCCTCAAATCATATTAAAATTTCATAAGTAATATTTCATAAATACTAATTAATTTATAACAATTATAAACTAATTAAATCATTTGGTCTAAAGAGAATTCATCATTTTGGCAGTGTATCTCTTAGGTGTAAATTCGGTCAGCAATTATCTAACAACCATGTTTTCGGAGCCTAATATTATACAAATTTAATTAAAATAAAAATGTCCATATTTGAGTTTTGTAACTATTATTTTGAAATTCACTTTTTACTTAATTGGAGTCTATTTAATAATATATTTTGTTTTAAGAATTAGAATTAGTTAAGAAATTCTTTTCAGGAAATATATCAAATTGGATATAGTGTTATTTTTTAATCTAAAATATTTTAAAGTGTAAATAATTTTGTAGAAAAGAATTTTTTATTTTATATTTAACAAAACAAATAAATCAACGAAGATGAATAATGATTGAATTTAAATAATTTGGATAAAAGATATGATATATCAATTTAAATTGAAAATGAATCTATAGTTTGATGATAGAATTACTTATATGGGAATAAAGGGATTTAAATTTGCAATTTAGAGAGATAAAAATGGAAATATATTTAGATAAGGATTTAGATGAAAATAACCTTAGACATAGATTTAATTAATTCATCTCTTTCCTTTTTCACTTCCAAGCCCAGTCCATTCCTCATTATCAAACCCAAACCCACTCTTTTACTCCCAAACCCATTTCCCCCTTACATGCCCTATCCCTAAAATTCATTCATGAAATAAAACATTCAAAAGAAAAAGAAAAAAGAAAATAAAAAAAGGCGAACGGGGAGATGCGAGCTAGCAGACGGTAACAGTAGAAAGGCGAGTCTTGCTAGAGTAGCAACATGCGAAGGCAATTGGGAATGATGTTGGATGATGTAGAGCATGATGCTGCTATGTTGGTTGGAGGTTGCGCAAATAACGACATCAGTGACACATCATATTAGGCTATGATGATTGACGACACCTGGATGCATGCGCGATGGGGGAAACACAGGTGGAGCTTGTGCGATGGTGACTGTGAGTAATGCACGACTTAGGATGGCAATTAGGATAGCAGCCTGCTGAAGCTAATAGGAAATTAATCAAATAATGGGTTAAGGTGGGTTATCCTCTTAACTCACACTGCTATGTCTAAGTAAAATTGTCCTTCTTCGCATGATTTGTGTAGCTTATGAATTTCTTATGAATTGTGTAAATTTTAATAGCGATTGGATGAAATTGCTGAAATAAATTGCTTGCTATGATTTCAATTTGTTTGGTGGTTGAATTGTGCGTTTAAATATTGAATTCGATTGCATTATTGATTATCAAATCGCATGATGTTGAAACCCATTGAAATGCGTTTGATCAGTTGTAGCTAAATTATATGGTTGTTGTGTATTGTTTGTGTGACCGGAGTTGTTGGAAAGGAACTTGGATCGCTAAATATTTCCGTATTATGGAGTTATATTTTATAGAGCGATGTTGGTTCTAAAAGTTGCATTTTTGATGGATTTATTGTTTAAATAGTTTAAATGTTTTTTAAAAAATCTCAAAAATGAGAATTTATCTATTTTGATCCTTATTGGAATTTAGTTCATAAAATATAGTTAAATTATATTATATTCTTAACTTATTTCTTAATTCAAAATTTCTTCTTAAAGCCTTTTTGGATTAATAATATTTATTCATAAAACCTTTTAAAATATTATAAGTATATTAAAATTTTGGAAACGTTTTAGAGGCAAAATATAAAATATAGTATTATTTTATAAAAGCTGTTATGAAAGTAATAATTAATTTCAGTTTCAAGTGATTTTAGTTATAAAAGAGGTTTAAATGATTTTGAAATAGTTTAAAAGCTTTTGTAAATAAGCAATTCTTCTTTAAAATGAGTTTATGGATTTAAAAGTGACTTGGAAAAATTAATATATATATATATATATTCAAAATAAAGTAAATTATTATTTTATGAAAAGCATTGGTTTAATTTCTAATTTTAGAAAGGAAATTCTATTTTTAAATTAGAAATCTTTTAATTCTTATCCTTTAGAAATATAAGTGAACAAGTTTGAATTAAATTTCTATTGAATTTCTGATTTTCTATGAAACAAAGAATTTTAATAAACGATTGAATTATCGGATTGGTATGGGAAATTTCGTACAAATCTTTCGCTTATTATTATTATTTGTTAAATAGAGTTTGAGTGGAATTTACTAGCTTTAGTAAATACTTGAATTTACTCTCTGGTATGGGACAGTTAGTTAAATTCTTGTGATTAATTAAGCGATAGTAAGTAACACTTAGAGTTATACTATCTTAGGGTGTTCGGATTTCAGGCCGATAGATCCCCGAGAGACGATGACTTATGTTTCATCGATCTGCAAATCGATACATTCTTAGATTTGGAAGGCAGGCCTATTTTAGAGGATTAGGTTTGTTATGGTGTGACACGGCTTCCCTTTAGCTCCTTGGATAGGTGTTATATGCATGATTAGTCTATAGACCGGATGACTAATACCGATCAGTTTATTTTGTGTACAGTTGATGATGTTTGCCTATTTTGTTGGTTTATGTAAATTTGCATAGCAGTCTATTTTGTAGGATTAGACTATTACACTATGTGGGGGGGGGTCTTTTTGGTTTATTAGACTGTATAAGTCTATTTGATTGTTAGACTCCATGTTGCTCTTTTTAAACTAATAATTGACTACCTTTATTATTTCATTATTGATGATTATTTCTTCAGAGATTTTTAGTATGGATATTTAGTATCCTTTAGGTCTTTGAGGAATTTTGAATTGGTTATCACCATACTTTGAGATGAAAATCTATTGGAGACTTGATATGAATTTGTAAAATAGTGATTTGTTAGATTTGCCTTATTTGAGTATTTGTTTGGGCATATTTTATTTATGACTTATTTGGTTGTTGTTGAGTCATAATTGTGATATCTGTATTCATTGATTTGATATGCGTTATATAGATTTTTGGGTTTTAGGCATATTTTGAGATGACTTATTTCAGAATTAAGTCATTTATGGATTTATAAAGTGGTGAATTTAATTAATGTGCCTTATTATGATTGTTTGTTCGGCATATCTTATTATGGCTTTGTTAACCCGCCTTTTAGTAAGGCCGTTAACAGCCGGATTTAACTAAAATCGACTACTCATTTGTTTGAGCCAGCTTGATGGATAGACGATAAGTCATGGATGGTTCAGTGTGGGTCGCTCAATCAAGGTGGTTCGGTCGTACATGGCTCGGTCAAGGAGAGAAGATCATGTGTGGATCGGTCTTGATGGTGTGGATCGGTGATGATGGTCTAGATCGGTAGGATGGTGTGGATCGGCATTTGAATTGATTGGCATTGGAGTGGATCGACATTTGGATTGTTCGGCATTTGCTTTACTCTTGGCTGACTCCAAGGTGGACTCAGGTCGGTGTAGGGAAACACCCTGGGTCAGCATATTGTCTGGATTCGGTGTGTTTGCACTACTCAGGGTCGGTCATGGCTTTTCTCCGGGTTGACAGGTATGGGGTCGGTACAATCTTGCTTCGGATATGGAACGAACTACTGCGGGTCACACGTAGGGAAGCTTCGGATCGGTAGGAAGAAGACTCGGGGTCGGCTAAAGGGGATTGGTGCTTTGAAGGAGGAGGATCGGCATTGGGCTGCTTCGAGTCCAAACGTGTTTTGCTTCGAGTCATGGTCGATCGTGCTGCGGGCCAGCCACTATTCTACTTCAAGTCAGGGATGGATTTTCTTCGAGTCACTCCCGGGGCAAGATTGGATCGGCATGCTTGGAGTTTAGGGTCGGCCATAATGATGATTTTGGATCGGCTATGGTGTTGATGGCCCCGGACCACTCAGGAAGCCCATCAACTCGGATTTTTCCTATAAATACAGCATATGGGGGTTCAGAAAAGGGATCTCCATTCTTTTTTCCTCCTACTTCCCCATTAAGGTTACTCTGCCATTATTGCTTTAAAAACTCTTGATTATAACTGTAACTGATTCTCGTATTAATAAAAAGGAAATTTCTGAAGTGGACGTAGGCCAGAGTCAGTCGAACCACTGTAAATCCTCTGTTATTACTGCTTTCTTTTTAATTTTGATTGATCTTCATATTTAAACTCTCTACATACATTCTATCTGTGATCTGTGACTGCAATTTGGTGCTTTCAACGACGTTTGGGTGTTAGCGACCAATTTCGGCGCTAACATTTTGGTGCTTTCACTGAGATAGCTAGCACTCGGGGATTCATAAGCTTGGATTTTGGATTTAAAGGCTTAGGAAATCATATTTTGGGAAGCAATGGTTAGGCCATCGACAAGGAGACAAGTGACAGAAAAGAGCAATCAAGAAGGAAGTCAAGAGGCCTCCTCTGAGGCTGGGTCAGATCAGGCATCCATATACATCACTAGGGATGAGATGCAGATTATGATGGATTCAATGCAGAAGCAGTTGGTGAAAAGGCAAGAGGAAATAATGCAGACACTATTCAGACAATTTGGACAGGCAGGAACAACAGGAGCTCAGGTCCATTGAGCTGGATTAGAAGGACTCAATAACCAAGCAGATGGAGTGGTTCAGCAGGGGGCAGCCCCCAATCAGCAAACAACTATCAATCTGGATGGACCTAGACTTGGGGGCACACCTCCAGGTAATGCTGGACCAATCCATGGAGGGATACTGTTATCCCAACTTTTGGCAAAGTCGAGATACCCAAAGATAAACTGAAAATCAATGATTATTAGTCATGAACATCGATTGTGCATCGTAGGTTCACCACGAATATCGATGAATTTTGTCCGAGTCTGGATCGGGCTGCAATTGATGAGACATGTCAAGCAAGGTCAGATGAAGCAACATTCCAAATCTCGAGTCAATCCGAGTTCGTACGCCCAAGATATCATCGACGCAAGTGGAGGACATAGCTTTGAGTTCGTCTCCCTATGGTTCGAATCCCCTAGGGTCGAATCCATCAAACTCGACTCCAACGAAGTTCCCCTGATGGCTTCGAATCCATGAGAAATGCTTTAGCCTTCGACTCCATCGTCTTCGTATCTAACGCATCAAGCTCACGTGATCTACTTCGAATCGATGAGGTCTTAGTCAATTCGAATCCATCGGTTTCTCCCTGCTTCGAATCCATGAAAAGGACTGTTGCTTCGACTCCATTGAGCAAGCATTAGTTCGACTCCGATAGTTCGAGTCCATTGGAACATTCCCACCTTCGAATACCTTCAGGCAGTGGAATCTTCGTATCGATCGACTGAGATTTACCCAGATCGATACGAAGGGGATATACGATCGATTTGAAGGAAGCAAACCTTCGAATCCAACAACTCGAATCCACTACCACGAGTCCACCCAGTCAAAGCAACGAAGAGCCTGGAGTCGACCCAGTCAACCCGGAGCGAAAAGCGGATCGATGCGAGAAGCACGCGCGCCACGTCACAGCAAGCATCGATTTGATCCAATCGAGTCGAAGGATCGATTCGAAGTGTCCAAATTCACCAGAAATGCAACATTGAATCGATCATAACTTGAGATCTACACATCCAAATGCTATGAAATTTTCACAGAAGCTTGAGCGCATGTTGAAGAATGTACACACCAAATTTCAGCTTGATTGGACAATTTCTTGATCGATTCGAACCTAGGGTCGAATCGATCCCGGTGTGGGCCCGGATTTCCATAAAGCGGGCATGTGGTCCCCCTGACGTACCAGAACTGGTCTCCCCTCATTTTAGGCGAAATATCAGCCTCCTACACCTATAAATAGAGCCCCTGGTCATTCAGAAAAGGGGTCGGACAATTCTTAGAGCTAAAGAGCGCCCAGATTCTGCCAGATTTACTCCAGATCACCATTGCTGCCTTAGATTCAGACTTAGTTCAACAAATCAGTTGTAATATAGCATACGAAATTGTAATCTTCAAGCATCGAGCAATAAAATCATAAAAAACCTTGAAGTGGACGTAGGCCGGAGATAGCCGAACCACTATAAATTGTGTGTCACTGTTCATTATTTCTTGATTGCTGCTTGTTACTTGCTTAGATCTGTGATTTGTGTGTGAATACTGTTGATTTGTATTCATACGCTGGTGCTTTCGCTACACTTGGGGTTTGTGACCATTTTTGGCGCAAACACTTTGGTGCTTTTACTGAGAAGAACTAGCACCCGCTACACCAGATTCAAAGTTTAGATTTGAAATTTTAAGGATTTAGATTTGACTCTACAATGACTCAACAAACAAGTAAAAAACAAAGAGCTGAGAGGAGCCAATAGGGAGGAAGTCAAGAAGCATCCTCTGGCGCTGGAGAAGGACAAGCTTCGATCTACATTACTAGAGAAGAGATGGAGGCTATGAATAACCAAATGCAGGAAAGAATGATGAAAAGCCAACAAGAGATGCTACATAATTTCTTTGAACAAATGAGAGCTGCAGGAACACAAAACCCAAGACCAGCTACTGCGGATGTGAATGTGGAACAAGGAGCTAGGGCTATGGAACCCAACGTAGGACAGAATACAGAGCCAGAAGGCAATCAACAAGGGCTTGGGGGCAGGCCCGCAGGATCCAACACAGAAGGACCTTTGGAAGGAGCTCAACCGGCTAGGGCCAACACAAATGCTAACGAGCCACCCGAAGAGTACGTACCAGAATTCCCTACAAGACTCGGAGGGCAAGACAAAGACATGACAAGGGGGCAACCCCTAGATGGAGATGAAAGAATGATTAGCCTAGTGAGACGACTCATGAGAGGAGGGTTGTCAGGAGGAGGATTGGAAGAAGTTAGTCGGAGTCCGTTCGCTCCGAATATCAGGAATGCAAGGAACCCTCCAAAGTTCAAACTACCAATGCTGGATTCGTATGACGGGAAGTCGGATCCAACCATGCATATTACCAAATACATTAGACACATGGAAGTACTTGGAGCATCCGAGGAGGTGATGGCACGATGTTTCCCTTTATTTTTATCAGATTTGGCTGCACTTTGGTTCAGACAGTTAGAGATTGGATCAATCAGAACATGGGGCGAGCTTGTGGATTGCTTCATGAGACAGTTCAGGGTCCACGTAACACGGCCCAAGAGTGTGATGACTCTAGCTTCAATAAAGCAAAGGACCGGAGAGTCCATAAAAGATTTTCTGCTACGATTCAATGCAACGGTGGCTTCTGTAGATCACCCGGATCCATCAATGATTTTGATGGCGGTAGTGGCAGGAGTTGGGGAAGGCACCGAATTCAAAGACTCTTTGACTAAAGATCCACCGCGAGATCTTGGAGAGTTTTTCCATGAAGCTGAAAAATTCATTCGGTTAGAAGAATCACGAGCCGAGAGGCAGGAAATAAATGTTGCACAAGGCGAAGGAACCACCATGGAACAGTCCAGGGCAAACAAAGGAAAGAGAAAGCAGGATGACGCACATGATGGTCCTGACAAACGGAAGAAATTCCGAGAGCCTAGATTCAGGCAATACACAAACTTGGTGGCAGGACTGGAACGAATTTACACCGAAACTCGGGGGCAACTCCCCTACCGAAGACCACCCAGGAGAGATCCCACGGAGCGGGAACGTAAGACTGGAAAGTACTGCCTATTCCATGAGCTGGATGGGCACACTACCGATGAATGCCGCCACCTGAAGGATGAGGTGGAAGAACATGCCAGGAGTGGTAGATTGCCACAGTATGTCAGAGAACGTACGACGGCGGTTAGACCCGAACAACTACCGCATCAACCAAACAGGAATGATCCTGGATCGGGATCACGACTCGTCATCAACTGATTGTGATGGCAAGGGCCAAGTTCAAGATTTGGATTCTGGTCGATTAGTTTTCTTAGATTTGATTTCCAAAATAAAACGGCTATCCCACTTACTCATGTACGGGAACCGGAGAGATCCCTAGGCATGCTCTGAGATGGAAATAGACCGCTCCGCCCGGAGAGGCATTATCTTGTTTTTCCTGGTGTTTGAGATTGAACATCTAGGATTTGGATTTAATAAAGAAACACTTATTAAAATAAGCCTTTGACCGGAGAGTTAAAGGATAAACATTAAATATCAATATAAACATGATCGCTTTATGATCCTACCCGAAGAGGCAGGGTCCGGAGTGCAAGAAGTGAGTTGCTTCGCCGGAGAGCGACAGGATCAACTCACTTAAGCATCGTTTCCTATTCACCGGAGAGTGATTGGATCAGGATTCGATAAGAGCCCGGAGAGGCTATGATCGGCCCACGATTTAGGCCATGACATCGCTTAATGTTCAGATACACTGAACCGGAGTGCAGGAGGTGAGTCGCTTCGCCGGAGAGCGATAGGATTGACTCACTTAACGTTGTTTCCCCTTCACCGGAGAGTGACAGGATGGGATCCAACCTGAGCCCGGAGAGGCTATAATCGGCCGAGAACGACCAAGACATCGCTATACGCCCTAGCTGGGGCCAGAGTGCAAGGGATAGAAAGCAACGCCGGAGTGCAATAGGATCTTTCTATTCAATCGCTAAATCTAGAATGGGTTTGACAAGGGTCCGGAGTGACCATCAATAGTACGGAGAGACCGTAGAATTTCATTCTTAACTTCCACTGGAAAAAATTGATAACAATTCGGCTTCGAACAGCCATGGACTTGATTGAAAATGCTATAAGCTATGAGTAAAACATGAACTCACTGCATCCAACTTAAGACTGATCAAAACACGCCTTTTACCAAAAAGGCATGTTTTAGGGGGCAAAATGTTATCCCAACTTTTGGCAAAGTCGAGATACCCAAAGATTAACTGAAAATCAATGATTATTAGTCATGAACATCGATTGTGCATCGTAGGTTCACCACGGATATCGATGAATTTTGTCCGAGTCCGGATCGGGCTGCAATTGATAAGACATGTCAAGCAAGGTCAGATGAAGCAACATTCCAAATCTCGAATCAATCCGAGTTCGTACGCCCAAGATATCATCGACGCAAGTGGAGGACATAGCTTTGAGTTCGTCTCCCTATGGTTCGAATCCCCTAGGGTCGAATCCATCAAACTCGACTCCAACGAAGTTCCCCTGATGGCTTCGAATCCATGAGAAATGCTTTAGCCTTCGACTCCATCGTCTTTGTATCCAACGCATCAAGCTCACGTGATCTACTTCGAATCGATGAGGTCTTAGTCAATTCGAATCCATCGGTTTCTCCCTGCTTCGAATCCATGAAAAGGACCGTTGCTTCGACTCCATTGAGCAAGCATTAGTTCGACTCCGATAGTTCGAGTCCATTGGAACATTCCCACCTTCGAATACCTTCAGGCAGTGGAATCTTCGTATCGATCGACTGAGATTTACCCAGATCGATACGAAGGGGATATACGATCGATTCGAAGGAAGCAAACCTTCGAATCCAACAACTCGAATCCACTACCACGAGTCCACCCAGTCAAAGCAACGAAGAGCCTGGAGTCGACCCAGTCAACCCGGAGCGAAAAGCGGATCGATGCGAGAAGCACGCGCGCCACATCACAGCAAGCATCGATTCGACCCAATCGAGTCGAAGGATCGATTCGAAGTGTCCAAATTCACCAGAAATGCAACATTGAATCGATCATAACTTGAGATCTACACATCCAAATGCTATGAAATTTTCACAGAAGCTTGAGCGCATGTTGAAGAATGTCCACACCAAATTTCAGCTTGATTGGACAATTTCTTGATCGATTCGAACCTAGGGTCGAATCGATCCCGGTGTGGGCCCGGATTTCCATAAAGCGGGCATGTGGGCCCCCTGACGTACCAGAACTGGTCTCCCCTCATTTTAGGCAAAATATCAGCCTCCTACACCTATAAATAGAGCGCCTGGTCATTCAGAAAAGGGGTCGGACAATTCTTAGAGCTAAAGAGCGCCCAGATTCTGCCAGATTTACTCCAGATCACCATTGCTGCCTTAGATTCAGACTTAGTTCAACAAATCAGTTGTAATACAGCATACGAAATTGTAATCTTCAAGCATCGAGCAATAAAATCATAAAAAACCTTGAAGTGGACATAGGCCGGAGATAGCCGAACCACTATAAATTGTGTGTCACTGTTCATTATTTCTTGATTGCTGCTTGTTACTTGCTTAGATCTGTGATTTGTGTGTGAATATTGTTGATTTGTATTCATACGCTGGTGCTTTCGCTACACTTGTGGTTTGTGACCATTTTTGGCGCAAACAGATACCAGATGACCCTGTGCAGCCCAGCACCAATAGGAATACAGGAGTGCGTGACGAAGAGTATGTACCGGAATTCCCTCGAGGACTTAGATGGCAATTATTAAATGGAGAGGGGCGACAACCCTTAGTAGATAACACTGGATTAGCTGAGATTATCAGGTGAACTATTCGCGGAGGTCTGACAAACAAAGATTTGGAGGGAGTAAACAAAAGTCTGTTTACCCGTAACATCAGGATAGCTAGGAATCCACCTGATTTCAAGCTACCCACTCTGGAAGTATACAATGGTAAGGCAGATCACACTGACCACTTGTTGAGGTACACAAGGCATATGGAAGTGCTGGGGACATCAGAGGAGGTTATGGACCGGTGTTTCCCTCTGTACTTGACTGATATAGCTGCTATGTGGTTCAGACAGCTGGAGGATGGATCTATTAGAACATGGACAGAACTGGTGGATAAGTTCTTGAAACAGTTTTGATTTCACATAAAAAGGCCGAAGAATGTGATGATACTGACGTCAGTTATGACGAGGGTGGATGAATCTCTTAGGACCTCAGTTTAATGCAGTAGTTGCTTCGATGGATCGGCCGGATCCATTAATGGTTCTAATGGATGCAGTATCAGGAGTCAGGGATAATTCAGATTTTATAGTATCGTTGATACGGGACCCACCAATGGATCTCGGGGAATTCTTTCATGAAGCTGAGAGATTTTTTCAACAAGAGGATGCATGTTTGGATATGAAGTCAAAGGAAGTAAACATGGTTAAGGATGGAGAACCATCTGGTGAAGGCTTGGGTAAAGATAAGGATAAAGGGAAGAGGAAGCGTTGGGGAGAATCAAAATTCTCCACTTACACCGGACTGAATGAGACATTGGAACAGATATACATAGATACTCGGGATCGCCTTCCTTATCAAAGGCCGGCAAGGAGGGAACCCTTAGAACGTGAAAGGGAATCGAGAAGGCATTGTCTCTTTGATGACCTGGACGGGCATGATACTAATAGTTGTGGGCATCTAAAGGATATAATCGAGGAGTATGTAAGGAATGGTCAGTTGCGGCAATATGGCGAAACTTGGAATGCGGCGGTGGAACAAGAGCAGCCACCGCCTACCTTGAACGACGATGGCGCGAGGCCTAGGAATGGTGGTCGGTTGGTCATCAACTAATCGTGATGGTTTAGAATAAGTAACAAACTTTGGTCTAACGACTAAGTTGCTCACTCATGTATGGGGACAAAGATAACCCCTAGGCATGCTCTGAGGCGATGATAAACCGTGATGCTCTGGTTTGTGAAATCTGTTTTTTTCTTTTTGGCTTGGATACTTGCTTTTTTTGGTTTGGTTTTCGAGTTTGGTTTGAACTCCCGGTTTTGCTTGTTTTCTGTTTTGAATTCTGGTTTGGAAGTTTGCCTTTTGGTTTGGGTTTTTGATATGGATTTCTGGTTTTCTAGTTTGATTTGGGTTTTGGATTGGATTTTCCTTTGGTTTTTGGCTAAAAGGTCGTCGGGTATGGATTATGCTCGGTAAGGGTCCGGAGAGACCAGGATTCGGCCTAGGACTTAGGCCCCCTATTATCTATCGATTTCAATTTCAGGTCTTCGAGTGTGGACTATGCTCGGCAAGGGTCTGGAGCGACCAAGATTCGGCTTAGGACATAAGCCCCAGCATTGCTTAGGATTCAGGGACACTAAACCAGGAACACCATGGCATTACTTAACACAGGTCGCTGAGTGTGGATTATGCTTAACAAGAACCCAAAGAGGTTACAGATTTGGATATTGGCTGTGAACAGTTAAGGATTTAGGCATGGACTCGGAGCGGTAACGGATTTGGATATCGACCCGGAGAGGTCATGGATGTGGTTATTGGTTATTGGATATGGATGGATTAGAACTCGGTTGTCGGGTTCTGATGGATGTGGAATTGGATTGGGATTTGGTTACTGGATAGGAATCATATATTGACCCGGAGAGGTCATGGATTTGGTTATTGGTTATTGGATATGGATGGATAATAACTCGGTTATCGGATTCGGATTTCGGGTTAGGATTTAGACTCGATAGGGTCCTCGATTTGGATTACTAGACCCGAAGAGGTCCCAGACTCAGATAAAATGATCTGGAGAGATCATGGATTCGGTTGATGGATTTGGGATGGATTCAGAATGAGATGACGACTTGGAGCGGTCGCAGAGTAGACTATCGGATTTGGATGGAATTACTTGACAATGAATGGAACATGGATTTCAGATATCAGATTTGAGGCTATTCAAAACACACCTACCAATAGCAAGGCATGTTTTTGGTGACAAATGTTAACCCGCCTTTTGGCAAGACCGTAGACAGTTGGATTTAACTAAAATTGACTACTCGTTTGTCGAGACTGGAATACGATGGGTTTGATCTAGCTTGATGGATAGACAACCAGTCATGGATTGTTCGGTGTGGGTCGCTCGATCAAGGTGGCTCGGTCGTACATGGCTCGATCAAGGAGAGGAGATTATGTGCGGATCGGTCTTGATGGTGTGTATCGGTCATGATGGTCTGGATCGGCAGGATGGTGTGGATCGGCATTTGAATGGGTCGGCATTGGAGTGGATCGGCATTAGAGTGGACCAGCATTTGGATGGTTCGGCATTTGCTTTACTCTTGGCTGACTCCAAGGTGGACTCGGGTCGGTATAGGGAAACACCCTGGGTCGGCATATTGTCTGGGTTCGGTGTGTTTGCACTACTCAGGGCCGGTCATGGCTTTTCTCTGGATTGGTAGGTGTGGGGTCGGTACAATCTTGCTTTGGGTTATGGAACGAACTACTTCGAGTCACATGTAGGGAAGCTTCGGATCAGTAGAAAGAAGACTCTGAGTCGGCTAAAGGGGATCGGTGCTTTGAAGGAGTAGGATCGATTGGGCCGCTCGGAGTCCAAACGTGTTTTGCTTCGAGTCACGGTCGATCGTGCTTCGGGCCAGCCACTATTCTACTGCGAGTTAGGGATGGATTTTCTTCGAGTCACTCCCGGGGCATGATTGGATCGGCATGCTCGGAGTTTAGGGTCGGCCATAATGATGATGTTTGATCGGCTATGGTGTTGATGGGCCCGGACCACTTAGGAAGCCCATCAACTTGGATTTTGCCTATAAATACAGCATGTGGGGGTTCAGAAAAGGGATCTCCATTCTCCTTTCCTCCTACTTCCTCATTAAGGCTACTCTGCCATTATTGCTTTAAAAACTCTGGATTGTAACTGTAATTGATTCTCATATCAATAAAAAGGAAATTTCTGGAGTGGTCGTAGGCCAGAGTCAGCTGAACCACTATAAATCCTCTGTTATTATTGCTTTCTTTTTAATTTTGATTGATCTTCATATTTAAACTCTCTACATACATTCTATCTGTGATCTATGACTGCAATTTGGTGCTATCAACGACGTTTGGGTGTTAGTGACCAATTTCGGCGCTAATAGGCTTATTATTTTAAGTCAAATAATTATGATATTAGTATCTCACCCTTTTATTTAGATATAGTCTGGCCCGTTTATTATTTTTAATAATACCTGGGTCAGGCCGAGACTTTACAGGTATAGGGACTCATTGACTCTTGGATTGTAGGCTAGCTTTGGAGTAGATTATTTTCACAGTTTCAATTTACTTCATCATCATGTATATTGATATTTAGTAGTTATGTCATGTATATTATTCAATAGTCGTTTTGTATCTGATATAGTGTATGAGATATGATTTATATTAGAGTGAGTCTAGCATTGAAATTTTGTAGACTCATATCTTATTATGAAATGTGTTGTATATTAGTCCGATGCAATCTGTGACTCTGATTCTAATTTATCTATATTATATATTGTTCTGAATATTTTTAATCAATGTGTTTATTACTTTGTATTAATACTACACACGTCAAAGTTTCAGTTCAGATCCTCAAAAAGGTAAATAAGACGTGTCAGTGTTAGTATAAAGATATATTCACATTCGACCACCCTTAACCAGCCGTATTCTCTAGATTAGCAAACAACATTACTTGTAATGTTCTTTGCTAAACTGGGCATAGTGGTGGGGTCGTTACAAATTAACATCGAACTAATCGAACGTTCACATTCACACATCACTTAGAAGGTAGTGTGACATTGTGGCTAAATTATCGCTTAGTCGGTTTCAGTAAAATCTAACTTTAGTTTAATAAGCGCTATTCGGTTGTGACGTTTATTTACACTAGTTCTCTTCGTCAAAACTATATCACTTTTGACTTATGGATTTTGGTAATGGCAAAAATTCCAACATCGTCCCTATTCAACTCTATAGTCCAGACACAAAGTCCTTGATTCAATAATAACAATTATTATTAACCGAAATGCTCTGGTCAGAGACTTTGACTTTGAGTTGACTTGAGTTGACCATGATACTAACCTCATATAAATGAGGAGACAGATCCTCTCTTAAGTAGTGCATCACTTCCAATACTTCCACTCAACCCAGCTATAGTCACTTTGTGGACACCATTCCATGATTTAACTATAATCAAAATAAAGCTTTCATATTGAAGATCGACAGTATTGTCAAGTCGAGAGAACTATTCAAATCAGTCACATCGATATTTTTTGTTTGACCTTAGTTATATTAACCAACATGAAACTATCAAGTGATTCGTTCCATAGTTATCCAATAACTATCAGTACATATCCTCTAGGTGCCCCCAGCAGTCATGAGTAATACACCGCCCAACATTTGGAGAGTGTTATGTACTCTAGTCTGAACGGATACATCGATATCCAGTCTTGATGCATCTTGACTAGGAACATTTAAAATGGTACATTTATATTTGTTATGGTAAATTACTCATTGTTACAACACTTCGTAACTACTATTACAAAATATATCATTTATGGATTTTCTATTAAATATACTTTTAGATAAATTGATTAAATGATATAACACATAATATCAAGTATATTATAGAAAGAAAATACCTTTTATTTCGAACAAGATTGGTCAACGAGTTGAATATATGTAACAAATTACTTAATTGCCCCTTGGGCACACCCCTAACTCCAACAATCTACCAACTTGCACTTGGGATCAATTATGGAATCTCATTCCAACTTCTCCCATCAGTTTTCTATAAACCAATGTGGTGGTCCCTCATTAAACGGGTATGCTATTATGTTTTAATTATCTATTTTGTCAATCAACTCTCTCTCATGTTAATAAACTCCTTTATCATGTGTGTGATGCCCCATCCTGAGACCCACATTAACAAAGAGTATTACTGTGAAATATTGTCTGCTAATGTAGAGAATAGGGCTGGTTAGGAGCGACCATCTATAGTCTTGTTTTAAATATCTATTGAATACGTCGATTAGTGCTCTATATTTTGTTTTCTCTTTGATATCTCAAGTGGATCGACATATCCAATAAATGCTTAATACAAAACTACAGGTGGCTATAAGATCTATCAGAACAAAATACAACAACTCAAATGCATAACACATCACATATAAAAAAAATATACATATATACTGATACATCCCAATACAGTACAAATAATACATCATAAGTGGTATGACGACCACAATATTCACATGAGTCAAAACAATAAATGCATATCAAAGTAACGACAAAAAGACTGCAACGAAAAGGGCTAGCAGATAAATCCATGCGGAAGTAGAATAGGCTAAGTCCATAAGGATACCTAACCTGAAACACCTCGGTCTGACTTGAGTATAAAATACACGGGTTAGTCTAGCTAAAAAAATCAGTTAATAAGGATAAGCAGTAATAGATGCATAAGGATAAGGGTAATGTTCTTCTTAAACAAGAAGGACGAATATTGACTTTAAGCATGAGTATAAGTATGGTATGGTTACTTTAAGTGATGGGATGATATCACTTACATCAACATATAATCTCAAAAGAGATAAGACCATCCATAAAACGCTAAAGATAGCAAGCCTCATATCATCGGCATATCACAAATCATTAATAGTGGTTTAGGAAAAATATAACTCCTAAAAAGGAGAAATCCCAAACCCGCCATATCGGCAAACTCAAAGAAATCTCAAAGAAATCACCATCTTAAAATACGCCATAAGGCAATCAAATATAATTCTCTAACATAGAAGAATATAATCCTAAATAAATGCCAAAAGGAAAATCTCATGTAATAACGCTAATAGGAAAATCTCAAAATAACGCCAAAAGGAAAATCTCAAATAACGCCAATGTAGGCAACTTAAATCTCAAAGATAGAACTCTCAAGAGTTCAAATTTCCGAATGGTAATCGCCACAAATATTTATATCGAATGGTTCAAAGGACCAATTCCGGAAAGGGGCGATACGCTATGGAAAATAGTCAAAGAAATCATCTTAAAAGTGTTTGCACGTGCATGTGGCCGAAGCCTTGACAAGTACTATAATCTCAAATAGGTACCTCGCCCGAAGGCAAAACTCCGCAATGACAAATACGCCGCAATGGCAAACGTCTTGAAGACAAATACACCGCAATGGAAAACGCCGCAATGGCAATGACCCGAAGGTCCAGTACTGGCACACCGCAATGGAAAATGTGTCACAAACTCCCGGATAGGAACCCGAACAATGTTAACGTGTGTCCTATACCACACGTTCGCACTAAACAGTTTACTAACCGCTAGTAAATTTCAGACTCAAAACAGTAAAGAGTTTGCCTCATCTCATCGGTAAACTCGACCCGAAGGTCAAAACGATCAAACAGACAAGTTGGGAATTAACCGATAAGATAAACGCACGTGTCCCATACCATGTATTTTACCAAACCTTTTAATTCTCCTTCTCATTCGCTCGAATAGTGCAAAAACGTGTATTATATATAAAAAATAATTTGCTTGAGAAAACAAGCTTTTAAAACCAATTTCCGAAATCGATTTTGAAAGCCATATTTGAAAATTCCCTTATTATAGAGAATAATTAGACTTTATATTTGGAAATACTTTAAATTATTATATAATAATTATTTTGAAATGCCTATTAATTTTAAAAATCATTTCAAAAAGATTTGGAGAAAACCGTGCTCGAAAACGAATAAAGACAAGAAAAATCACTCAAACCGATATTTGAATTAAATTCGAATTTAAATCAAATTTTAAAACTTCAAATTCCTCCAAACCTTTGCTAGTCCATTAATAGACATCATAGCCTTCTAACACATTCAAAATCATCTTAAAATTGCAAAAGGAATGATGTCAAAAGCCTTGGAATCGAAGGAAAAAGTAGAAGAAAACTCGGAAAAACAAATATATAAGGACCATATGCGGGTCGACCAGGAGGTTGACCTTGCACTTCCTCAGGTCGACCGCCAGGTCGATCTTAAGGACACTCAGGTCGACCGTGCGGTCGACCTGAGAATGTGTATGGTCGACCTCCTGGTCGACCATGCATACGCGAATTCCATTCCTTCCTCCAGGTCGTTTTCTCTTGTGCGATTCAAACTTTGAGCTCCATTTTGACATAGCAGATGAAGATGAAATGCTATGAAATTTGGCATGCATGTAATACAACATTCAAACTATGATCTAGAAAATATTTGGCAACAATTCATCAAGATATCAAGGAGTTATCACTACCCAAAGATGCAACAAAACAAGATTATATACTGTAAATAAAACTTGACCGAATTTTTTACAGTAAGTTATTTTCTTCCAGATCTTTTTATTAGCATGCAAGATTCAGCTAGAGTTGCGAGTTAACAAACTCGCCTTGCTGTAGAGAAGGTAAAAACTTGAATTTATTTAGAAAGAGGCAAGCTTTGAGGAGATTCTAGCTTCAAATAACCTGTAGAAACTTAGAACAACACATGCAAAAGGAAATATACAGTGAATCAGAAAACCCCCTTCTCAAACAAAGATTTTGATGAAATAGTGATGTCTTGGAGTGAGCTTACCTTTTAATTCTCTTTATATTTGATATGAACATCAATTTATGGGGTCGTTTGGTTTATTTTGTATTTTATGTTTTGAGTTTTCAACATTAATTACAAAATATGAGAAGAATAAAGGCAGGTCGGAAGGGATGAAGGGAAGATTGGAGGGGACCACGAAGTGGATGGAGGAACGACGGAAGATTGAATTGTTGCTCGTGCTTCTGTTTTTCTCAAAACACGAAAAATGAAAAAAAGTTGTTTTCTATTTTGTGTGTTAAATTCGTTTTCTAAAATGGTCATTTTTCATAATATACATGCGTCGTGCGTATTTTTGTATGGACGAAAACTCAAAACTAAAAACGGTAAACCAAACATAGCCTTAAGTTTTTGAAAGCATGGAATTGAAAACTGGTGAACTTTCCTTTTACTGGCTTCAATTTCTTTCTGGAGAAGATGAGAGGAATGTTTGTACGTACAGTCAAAAGTTTTCCTCCTTTCTCATTTTCAGGCTAAGTCTAAGTGGGCTTTGGACCCAAGAATTTACAAAGAAAATTAAACAAGCCTATGAGAAGTAATACAACACTTAATCAAATATACATAAGTTAAAAAATAAATGTCACTTTCTTTCAATGTTTTCTACACAAACAAAATATGTAAACAGACTTACATATTAAATAAAATATTTTCATCATATAATAAGATTAATTTTTATTTTTAAAACATTATTATTATTAAAATCCTTTATTTTTCAAAAATATACTATTTACTCAAATAAATGAATAAAACTTTATTTTTAACCTCTAAAATTCCACAAAATTTATTTTCTCACTTTGAAAAATATTTCAAACCATTTCCAAACATAATTTATGGCCAAAACATATTTTAAACCAATTTTTACCTTTTTATTTAAATAAAAAACCTTTAAAAATCTCATACTTCTTTTAGAAATTATTAAAAGAAGTAATTGGCAATAATTAATACAATTATTGCATTTTCTCCAAATAAAACCCATTTTCCAATCATTATTAACCCAAATAAATAAATATAGTTCCAAACTTTATTTTTCTCATTTTATTTTCAAAATTCATTATTTATTCCAACTAAACAATTAAAACTTCCAATTTTATTTTAATTTACAATATTAAGTTATAACTACCGTTATAATTTAATATTATCAGGTAATCTCCAAAATCAGGGTTATTATAGACTCCCCCCTTAACAAAATTGCATCCTCATAATTTCTAGAGAAGAGTTTGTAGTCAACATATTAATTTCATCAAGCGAAGGAAGATAGATAAGCTCGAGTTTAAAATTTCTCACCCTCAACACAAGATGAGAGAAAACCATGATAAGATTGCTCGATTAATTCTATGGTTTCCCAAGTGGAATTACTGGGATTTACAGACCATTGAGTTTCTACGAGCAAAACATCACTATTTCGAAGGCGTTTCACCTTCGAAGCAAAACATGGATAGGATGTTACGCAATAGATAAATCGGGTGAGATCGATTCCTAAGAAGCTTCACGAACAGAGTCGGAATTTAGTCATAACTTTATCCCGAACTCCAACCCACAAGGTGATAATCGATACAACTTTTTGTATAACACTACGAAGGGAGTCATACCGATTTTAGATTGACAACTATTACGGAAAGAAAACCCAATAAGTGTTACATGGTTTTCCCCCAATACCACCAGACTCATAGGATTGCATAATTGCAAGTCGTAAAATAATTTCACAAAGGCAAGTTAAATACAAGGAATAAATTTTAAAATTCTCTTTTACTAATCAAATATTCTTAAAGTTTTCCGACCCATTATCTTTAAGATTTAAAATTCTCAATTTTCAATACTTGAAAATTTCTAAAGCTTCTTACTTAGATTTTTAAATTTATATTCATTACTCTTCATTAGGGTAAATAAAGTTTAAGTTGTTTATTCTCTAATTCTTCTATAGGTATTCTCTAGTTTGCAACATATATGTTTTTTTAAATTTGTTCCTCAAATTTTCTAAGTATTAGAAATTTCGGAAAAAATAGACGGAGTCTCCTTTGTACGGAGGCCGTATACAATATTATAAAAATGATTTATATAATATACATTGACCATTAGGTCGAAAACACAATATATATCATCATTTAACTCTTTAAAATTATTTCGAAAACATAACTTCCTTTTTAGCATTTTAAAGCGAGTTTGCACAAACTTATTTATTCTTTTTGTTCAAAATATATTCCAACTAATCCTCTTATAATCTATACTTAACTCAAATAGATGATATTAGTTCATATTCATAATAAAAGTACTACACTTAACTATTAAGAGAAATAGGTCAATTTCATTTCAGACCTGCTGTAAAGAAGACATGTTTTGACCTAGCAAACAACAAAATCTGAAATTTTTTATAAAATGAAAGTTGTTCTAATTAGTCTAAGCTTTCCAACAATATAATGATCATCAAAATCGAATTTATAGTTTGAAAGTTATGTTGAATTTACTTTCAGCTTAAATCTTAGAGTATTTTGTAATAGGGCAGAAATGCCTATCCACTTTCAAACCTATTTTAGCCTAAGTAAAAAGCAAAATATTTTAAAGTGGTAAAAATAAACATTATAGCTTACGGAAAGCTCTTTAATTTGCAAAAATATTAAACTCATTTAGAGTTATAAATCTCAAGTTATCGCTGTTTTAGTATAGCACTTTTCCAAACAAAATTTCAGCTTTTGAATCAATTTAAAATTTGAAATTCTCCCAAACCATTTTAAATTTCAAACTACATTTTCAACAAGCTTTTTGCTAAATCATTTAATAAATGATTTTCTTTTTCCCCGGAAAGCTAAGACATACAAAATTATGATCAACTTTATGTAATCATCATAAAACATTTTATTAACTGGAAATATTTTCATTACTTTTCCAAAATCTAGCTTTAAAAACAGTTAATTATGTAAACTCATTTTGGAAGAGATAACTAATCTCTTTCATTATCAAGAGGTGATTATTTATTATCCACAAAAATAAATTTTTGGGATATTTATATAAAGTTTAAAATTGTTCTCACAATTTAAAAGGATTATACTACATGAATTGTTCATTTAACAAAACAATCCAAATTCACATTTTCACTTGTCACAAAAATTAAATTTCTATCTAATTATCAACATTAAACTAATTAAAGTTGATAATTAATTCAAATTTGTTTTCAAAAGAATTTTTCAATTTCAAACCCACAAGTTTTAATACCATTTAAGTTTAAAACAAAAATTAGCTCACAAATTTATACTCAAAGTTCTAAACTAACACTTCTTTATTTTCTCTTAAGATAGAGTTTTATATCTATCTTCTACTATTACCCAAATATATAAGTGCCAAAACAAATTTTTATAGTCATCATTAATATCTTGTACTAAAATATTCAATTAATATTTTAATTTTCAAACCAAAGTATTCTTTTACCTTAAATACATCATTTATTAATCAAAATATCAAATGATACTTTCTTCTAATTAAGACATCCCCTTAATTATAATTATTCACTTTTACTTATCTAAATTACCATATTCAATTTCTCAAATTTCAAATAATATAAGGGTGTTGCCTCACCATTAATTTTATAGTGAGTGACCCCATCGATTGGCTGCAGAGTAGTCAAATGATCAAAACTGCCTCGCCACTCATCCAACACTCACTATGGTTCAATGGCTTCCTTAAATATTTGAAATAAAAATTAATACTCCACCATATTAATTATTTTCAAATTTTACTTATTAAAACTCAATTTACCGTGTTTGACTGTCTCATCAAAGCGTTTAGGAAATTCATATCGATAACGTTGGCCAAACGCATCGACTGGAATTCTTAAAGCACTAGACGGACAACCTAACACAAAAATTCATTTTATTTAAAAAGAAATTCCTCATATATAATACTCAAAATATTCTTTTTTTTTCCAAAAACAAAAATCCAATTTCTCTCAAAAACTTATCTTAAATTTGAAAGATTTGAAAATTCAATTATAGCTTATTCTTAAAATCAAAGATACAAGAAGAACTCATCGAGATATTCCCAGAATACTCGATTCACAAGATTGATGGAATAGACTGGAGTGTTCATTATTTCGAACAGTATAACGAACCACTCACAAGACTCATAATGAGTGCGAAATGCGGTAAGAGTAACGCTATCCTCCGTGATTCGTAGCTCATGAAAAATCGATGTAGGGTCAAGCTGAGGAATGACCCTAGCACCACACAATAGATTAAAAAAGAGAAATGAGATATAAAAGCAAGGGTAAATATCTTCTCAAATGAGGATAAGTAACATTAACAACAAACATTACTTCAAGTGAAGTAATACCACAAAGTATATCAACAATTGAGTATCCAAAGAGGATAACTCAAAAAGGGTAAGAGTGGAAATATCAAATAAATTCTATGAATCACCTCATTCCCTAGTGGACATCCTCGTGGGAGGATGACCGAAAGGCTGAGAACCGGGAATGAAGTCAATACAACATTCGATTGCCCGATTAGGTGTCATACCCGAAACAGACTCACAGACATCAATAGAGTCACAGTGACTGGGACTCGAGATATATCATCAACATCTCAAAACTCAAGAGTGAATACAAAAAATTCAGAATCATCATTAACATTCTGAAGGACAAGAAACAACGAATCGGCCGAACTAGGATACGTAATATAGGATTCTTCGAATCACAGAATGTGGCTTGATAATAGGCAAGCCACTTCATCTCAAATACTCCAAACTCTAGACAGAAAATGGCATGCTAATTCGCACAAAAAGATAAGCTATAAGCAACAATCCCAAATCCTCATACATCATGCTAAATATTGCGGATCCACTCAATAGGATTCGCAATCAGAACAAAAGAACAAGACAAGGACATCCAAAAGCATCAACAAACTCCTTCGATATGGATGGGTGTCAAGTACCCATATTGAAGAGGACTCAAATAAAACAATCACGATTAGAATTACTCCTAAGATAAAATGTCATCAATTTTATTTTTGGAATACTACGGAATAAAAATATTCCTAGACATATCCCAAACTTCTATCTCAAAGGACACGATGATTAAGCGATTTGTAACACCTGTACTATACTTGGATATATCGTAATATATGCTTCTATTCTTTATTTATCCTATTTTGTTCTGAACTCAGCTCTGATACCAAGCTGTGACGCCCCACCCCGAGACCCACATTAACAAAGAGTATTACTAGGTATTACTGTCTGCTAATGTGGAAAATAGGGCTGGTTAGGAATGACCATCTATAGTCTTGTCTTAAATATCTATTGAATACGTCGATTAGTGCTCTATTTTGTTTTCTCTTTGATATCTCAAGTGGATTGACATATCCAATAAATGCTAAATACAAAACTACAGGTGGCTATAGGATCTATCAGAACAAAATACAACAACTCAAATGCATAAAACATCATAGAACAGCAAACGGATACATATATACATATATACTGATACATCCCAATACACTACAAATAATACATCATAAGTGGTATGACGACCACAATATACACATGAGTCAAAACAATAAATGCATATCAGAGTAACGACAAAAAGACTGCAACGAAAAGGGCTAGCCGATAAATCCATGCGGAAGCAGAATATGCTAAGTCCATAAGGGTACCTAACCTGAAACACCTCGGTCTGACCCGAGTATAAAATACATGGGTCAATATAGCTTAACATATCAGTTAATAAGGATAAGCAGTAATAGACGCATAAGGATAAGGGTAATGTTCTTCTTAAAAAAAAGTAACAATATTGAGTTTAAGCATGAGTATAAGTATTGTATGGTTACTTTAAGTGATGGGATGATATAACTTACACCAACATATAATCTCAAAAGAGATAAGATAATCCATAAAACGCTAAAGATATCAAGCCTCATATCATCGGCATATCACAAATCATTAATAGTGGTTTAGGAAAAATATAACTCCTAAAAAGGAGAAATCCCAAACCCGCCATATCGACAAACTCAAAGAAATCACCATCTTAAAATACGCCATAAGGCAATCAAATATAATTCTCCAACATAGGAGAATATAATCCTAAATAAACGCCAAAAGGCAAATATTATGTAATAACGCCAATAGGCAAATCTTAGAATAATGCCAAAAGGCAAATCTTATGTAATAACTCCAATAGGCAAATCTTAGAATAATGCCAAAAGGAAAATCTCAAATAATGCCAGTGTAGGCAACTCAAATCTCAAAGATAAAACTCCTAAGAGTTCAAATTCCCAAAGGTAATCGCCACAAATATATATATCGAATGGTTCAAAGGACCAATTCCAGGAATGGGCGATACGCTAGGGAAAATAGTCAAAGAAATCATCTCAAAAGTGTTTGCACATGCATGTGGCCAAAGCCTTGCTAAGTACTATTATCTCAAATATGTACCTCGCCGAAGGCAAAACGTCACAATGATAAATACGTCGCAATGGCAAATGCCACAATGGAAAATACGCCGCAATGGCAAATGTCTCGAAGACCAATACGCCACAATGGCAATGACCCAAAGGTCCAGTACTAGCACGCCGCAATGACAAATGTGTCACAAACTCTCGGATAGGAACCGGAACAGTGTTAATGTGTGTCCCATACCACACGTTCGCACTAAACGGTTTACTAACCACTAGTAAATTTCACACTCAAAAAAAGTTTACCTCATCTCATCGGTAAACTCGACCCGAAGGTCAAAACGATCAAACAGACAAGTTGGGAATTAACCGATAAGGTAAACGCACATGTCCCATACCACATGTTTTACCAAACCGTTTAATTCTCCTTCTCATTCGCTCGAATAGTGCAAAAACATATATTATATATAAAAAATAATTTACTTGATAAAACAAGCTTTTAAAACCAGTTTCCGAAATCGATTTTGAAAGCCATATTTGAAAATTCCCTTATTATAGAGAATAATTAGACTTTATATTTGGAAATACTTTAAAATATTGTATAATAATTATTTTGAAATGCCTATTAATTTTAAAAATCATTTCAACAAGAATTGGAGAAAACCATGCTAAAAAACGAATAAAAACAAGGAAAATCACTCAAACTGATATTCAAATTAAATTTGAATTTAAATCAAATTTTAAAATTTCAAATTCCTCCAAATCTTGGCTATTAAATTAACAGACATCATAGCCTTTTAACACATTCAAAATCATCTCAAAATTTCAAAAGGAATGATGTCAAAAGACCTTGGAATCGAAGGAAAATGTAGAAGAAAGCTCGAAAAAACAAATATATAAGGACCATATGCAGTTCGATCAGGAGGTCGACCTTGCACTTCCTCAGGTCGACCACCAAGTCGACCTTGAGGACACTTTGGTCGACCGTCAGGTCGACCAGAGAATGTGTATGGTCGACCTCCCAGTCGACCATGCATACGCGAATTCCATTCCATCTTCCAGGTCGTTTTCTCTTGTGCGATTCAAACTTTGAGCTCCATTTGACATAGCAATTGAAGATGAAATGCTATGAAATTTGTCACGCATGTAATAAAACGTTCAAACTATGATCTAGAAAAGATTTGGCAACAATTCATCAAGATATCAAGGAGTTATCACTACCCAAAGATGCAACAGAAACAAGATTATATACTATAAATAAAACTTGATAGAATTTGTTACAGCAAGTTATTTTCTTCCAGATCTTTTTATTAGCATGTAAGATTCAGCTAGAGTTGTGAGTTAATAAACTCACCTTACCGTAGAGAAGGCCAAAACTTGAATTTATTTAGAAAGAGGCAAGCTTTGAGGAGATTCTAGATTCAAATAACCTGTAGAAACTTAGAACAGCATATGCAAAAGGAAATATACAGTGAATCAGAAAACCCCCTTATCAAACAGAGATTTTGATGAAATAGTGATGTCTTAGAGTGAGCTTACCTTTTAATTCTCTTTAGATTTGATAAGAACATCAATTTATTGAAGAAATTTAAGTTTTTGAAAGCTTGGAATTGAAAAATGGTGAACTTTCCTTTTACTGGCTTCACTTTCTTTCTAGAGAAGATGAGAGGAATGTTTGTACGTGCAGTGCAAAGTCTTCCTCCTTTCTCATTTTCAAGCTAAGTCTAAGTGGGCTTTGGACCCAAGAATTTACAAAGAAAATTAAATAAGCCTATGAGAATTATTACAACACTTAATCAAATATACATAAGTTATAAAATCAATGTCACTTTCTTTTAATGTTTTCTACACAAACAAAATAATAAACAGACTTACATATTAAATAAAATATTTTCATCATATAATAAGATTAATTTTTATTTTTAAAACATTATTATTATTAAAATCCTTTATTTTTCAAAAATACACCGTTTACTCAAATAAATGAATAAAACATTATTTTTAACTTCTAAAATTCCACAAAATTTATTTTTTCTCTTAAAAAAATATATCAAACCATTTCCAAACATAATTTATAGCCAAAACACATTTTAAACCAATTTCTACCTTTTTATTTAAATAAACAACCTTTAAAAATCTCATACTTCTTTTAAAAATTATTAAAAGAAGCAATTGGCAATAATTAATACAATTATTGCATTTTCTCCAAATAAAACCCATTTTCCAATCATTATTAACCAAAATAAATAAATAAAGTTCCAAACTTTTTTTTTCTCATTTTATTTTCAAAATTCATTTTTTATTCCAAATAAACAATTAAAATTTCCAATTTTATTTTAATTTACAATATTAAATTATAACTATTATCAAGTAATCTTCAAAACCAAGGTTGTTATAATGTGGAACGACTTAGAGTATGTTTCTCGACTTTTAGTGAGCTTCAAGTTCTGCTGCGAACTATATAGTGACATTGTTATCATATAACAATGTTGTGGGATTCCTTGCATTTGGAATCACCCTCGGCTCAGATATAAATTTGTGCATTTATATTTATATACATTGTTCTTTTAATGCGGCTCTATTCAAGGCAATGTACTTAGCATTTTCATTGAATCAACCACAATGTTTTATTTGGAACACTTCCAATTTGAAGATTTTTAACTTGAATTTAATATTGGCATACTATACTTAATATCACTGATGAAGCTTGAGTATACTCCTTTATAGGGAGTTTGTTGTTTCTGTAAACAATTCTCCAGTATTTCATAAATACACGAGAACACTCCGAACTATCATTTAGTGATATCAATTTGGATTTAATATTTTGCATCATGCATTATATACATGAATAAATCATAATATCGTAGAAAACATAATATGCATGTCAATTTGTATTGTCAATGCATAAGGAATTCATTTCACATGTTCCGTATTAAACAAGTTTAAAAAAGGGTCTTTGCATATCGATTTAGGATATTCCCAATATCTTTTATACTTGCTATAAAAGATATCATTTACAATCCAACGTTGAGTGTTGAAACAACTAAGGTATATTCTAACACAAGTGCATTGTTAAATCAATAACGTGTTTTTTATTAGTTCCTGAGATGATGGTTTTGATGACAACAACCTTAGGACTTGTTATTAAATATAAATACTAATATTCTTGTCTAGATATATATGTATTTGCAGGATATATATATGCAGATACTGAGAATGAAGATTGTACAGTATAAAGATTCAAGATTGAGTATAGAGATTCAAGACCGATGAATTCAAGATTGAAGAAATCAAGACAGAAGACTCATGAGTATCAAGAGTTCAAGATATCAAGATATGTAATAGAGTCTAGATTTATGTTAAAACTTCATAATAGCACTAAAATCATTATTCGGATTTTAATTGTGGAATGGAATCCACCTTCTCGCTTTAATAATGGGATGGAAACCACGACCTTCTCTAGTGGAATGGGATCCATGAAATTTTCAAAATGATTTATTTTTTCAAAACTAACTTTTAAAAGTCATCTCTATCAGTTTAAATATTTTAACCTTAATTCAAAAACTATTTTTAATCATATTAATTTCAAAATCATCTCTTGTTTGTTAAACTATCTCTTAATTTTAATATTTTTAAAGAAATCTATTTTTAGTTTTTTTAATATTACTTTTATATTATAGATTATATATTTTAAGATTACTTTCTAAAACTCTTTTATAAGTTTAAACTATATTCAAAATGGTTTACAAATTTTAGAAATTATTTTGAAAAGTTTTAGAATAGAAATCATTTTAAAGCAAAATCTATTTTCAAAAATAACATAGGCATGTCGACATCCCTTATCCCCCCATGTCGACATGTTAGCCGTAGAATTTAAAATTCAAATTTTCAAAAGAAGTGTCTATTCGTCATAACCTTTCGCGAGTAGACATGGCCGTTGTTCTCCTATAAATACCAGTTGTTTTCAATGAATTTTAAGTTAGTTTTTCTTCATTTCTTCACTCCTTCTTCTCCACTCAAATATTCTCTTATATTTCAAATGCTTTAACAAAACTCTGCCGAAATTCTAAGTGAATCAAACTCGATCATCTCTAGTTTAATTCTTTGCCACTCTCTCTCAAAGATCTCAATGCTATACAGTGTTATATGATCATTTATAATCAAAGATTGAAAGATCAAAGTGTATCGAGTCTCTCTCTATCAAAGTGTGAGTGGAAATGGTGTGATTGTGGCCCGTAAATCAATTGGGTGTGATTGTAGCCCGTAAATCAATTAGGTGGTCTTATAGCCTGGTTAAATCAAGATAGTTTGCCATGGACTCGGAGACAGGAGGGTGTATCTCATGGCCTTGAAATCGAGGTTGTAATATCGACATTATATTTGAACAGAAATCTGCATAAGAAATTGTGTGGGACTGGATGTAGGGTAACTCCGAACCAATATAAAATTCTGGTGTGTTTTTTCCTTTACTGCTTTTATTTACTATTTGCATCTGTGTCTGGTTTTGTGATTCTCCGTGTTTGTGAAATTGCATCTGTATATGTTTAATTTGAAAAGATTTCAAAAATTCCATAAAATCCATTTGTAAAAGTTTTAGAGAGAAGTTCGGAAATAGATTTGAATTTTATTCATTATGTATATTACATGATAATCAGCGAAGTGCAATACTTATAGGCACGATTCCTATTTCAGGAAAGTGCAGCAAAGCAAGAGAAAGCAGATCATGGGCTTTAACAAACATACATAGCCCAACAGAAATAATGAATAAACGAAATACAGTTTTAACTAAAACAGATTACATTTTAACTAAGGCAAATTCATTCTTTACACTCCCCCTCAAGTGGAGCATATGGATTCATCATGCTCAACTTGTCACACAATATCTTCATCCGAGTTCCATCTAGAGCTTTAATTAAAATATCTGCAACTTGATCACCAGTCCTAACAAACCTTGTTTGTACCAATCCTTGTAGAATTTTTTCACGAACAAAATGACAGTCAACTTCAATGTGTTTGGTTCTTTCGTGAAATACGGGATTGGAAGCAATATATATAGCTGCTTGATTATCACAGTTCAACAAAGTTGGTTTCTCAACTTTTATACCAATCTCTGTCATAAGATAAACAAGCCACATTACTTCACAAACTCCTTTAGCCATGGATCTATACTCGGATTCAGCACTAGACCTTGCAAATATGCTTTATTTTTTACTCTTCCAAGACACAAGATTACCACCAACATAAACACAAAAACCAGAAGTAGACTTTCTGTCAAGCTTAGACCCTGCCCAGTCAGCATCAGAGAAGCATTCTATTGTAACATGTTGATGATTAGTATATAATATGCCAAGACCTGCAGTGCCTTTAAGATAACCTAGAATATGTTCTAAAGCTCTCCAATGATGAACACAAGAAGAGGACATGTACTGACCCACCAAACTTACAGAATAGGACAGGTCTGGTCTTGTGATAGTTAGGTAGTTTAACTTACCAACAAGTCTCCTATATATTTCTGGATCTTTGAAAAGTTCTCCACTATTAGCTAGATCATTATTTGGTATTATTGGAGTAGTGTTTGGTTTAATACCAAGTTTCCCAGTTTCCGTCAAGAGATCAAGAGCATACTTTCTTTGGGATAAAAATATACCTTTTGTACTTCTAATAACTTCAACTCCAAGAAAGTACTTTAGAAGACCTAAGTCCTTGGTATGGAATTGTGTATGGATGAAATTTTTTAAAGACTGAATTCCTTTGATATCATCTCCAGTAACAACAATGTCATCCACATAAACAACAAGCAGAATAATTTCAGCACCTGAATTTTTATAAAACACAGAATGGTCAAATTTGCTTTTATGTATACCAAATGGTTCCAAAGCCTGACTGAATTTTCCAAACCATGCTCGAGGAGATTGCTTAAGACCATACAATGTTTTTCTTAACTTACATACCATCTTTTCCTCCCCCTGAGTAATGAATCCAGGTGGTTGAGCCATGTAAATTTATTCTTGAAGATCACCATGTAAGAAGGCATTCTTGATATCTAGTTGATGCAATTCCCAGTTGTGTGTCGCAGCAAGAGTGATGAATAGTCTAATAGAAGTTAGTTTGGCTACTGGACTAAAGGTTTCCAAATAATCTACACCATAAACTTGTGCATAACCCTTTGCCACCAACCTTGCTTTGAACCTAGAAATTGATCCATCAGGGTTAACTTTTACAGAGAACACCCATCTACACCCAATTGGTTTCTTATCCTGTGGTAATGGAACCAGATCCCATGTTTTGTTAAGGTCTAGTGCATTTAATTCTTCTATCATAGCTTCATGCCATTTGGGTTGTGAGATAGCTTCTTTGACAGTTTTGGGTGTAGAAGTTGCATCAAGAGTTTTGATGAATAGACAAGTGTTGGGTGATAAATGGTTATAAGAGACATAAGAAGCTATGGGATAAGTACACTGACGTTTTCCTTTCCTTAGGGCAATAAGTAGATCAATCTCTGGATTAAGTTGAGGTATAGGTTCATGGATTGGGGTAGGAATTATATTATTATCCATAGGTTCTTGCAAGTTTTCAGTATTGTCAGTATCTTATGTGTGAGTAGAATATATAAGGAAGCTTGGATCATCATCTGCCATTGGTTCACTTTGGTTTAGCATAGGTTGATAATAGGGTATATCCTCATGAAAGGTCACATCACTAGACACCACATATTTATCTAGACTTGGACAATAACATCTATATCCCTTTTGTAATCTTGAATAACCCACAAACACACATTTTATGGACTTTGGGTCAAGTTTAGACACTTGAGGCCGTACATCTCTAGCAAAACAAACACATCCAAAGATTCTCGGCTCAACAGGATAGATGTGTTTATCTGGAAACAAAACTTTATAGGGAATTTCACCATTTAAAACACTAGATGGCATTCTATTTATTAAGAAGCATGCAGTAGCAATAGCATCTGCCCAAAAGAATTTTGGCATGTTCATTTGAAATAGCAATGCTCTAGTGGTCTCTAAAAGATGTCTATTCTTTCTCTTTGCAACTCCATTTTGGTGTGCAGTGTCTACACAAGATGATTCATGTAGCATACCATTGTTATTCATAAACTCATGAAATATTCCAGAGGTGTATTCTTTGGCATTATCACTCCTTAATACTTTGATATTATTATTAAACTGAGTTTTTATTTCATTACAAAAGTTACAGAAAATAGAATATAGCTCAGCCCTACTTTTCATAAGAAATAACCAAGTTATTCTAGTGTAATCATCTACAAAAGTTACAAAATATTTGAATCCAGGTTTAGAAATAATAGGAGATGGACCCCAGATGTCTGAATGAACCAGATCAAATGCAACCTTTGCTCTTTTATTGATCCTTGGACTTGAACTTAACCGGTGATGTTTTGCAAATTGGCAAGAGTCACAATTAATATGTCTAATAGAGTTGAATTGAGGGTACAAAATTTTTAGATTTGATAGAGATGGATGTCCTAAATGATAGTGAATTTTGAGAGCTTGAGTGATGCTTGTACATGCAATAGAGGTTGAGTCATCAAACAAGTAAAGACCACCTAGCTCTTGCCCTTTACCAATATTTTTCTTGGTCACTAGGTCCTGAAATACACAGTGATTAGGATAGAAAGTGATGCAACAATTAAGTTCCTTTGTTATTTGACTAATAGAGAGATGATTAAAAGCAAGCTTAGGTGTGTGTAGAACAGATTTTAAGGTAATAGAAGGATTTAGAGTTATGGATCCAGATCCATGAATAGATGAAAGAGAACCATCAGCCAGAGTTATATTTTGAGATTTATTTTTACCATGAAAATTTGATAAAAATAATGGATTACCAGTCATATGATCGGTAGCACCAGAGTCTATAATTCATTTATTAGTTTTAGCCACAGTAGATATAGTAGGGTTTTGATATTCTGTAGACTCCTTCAAGCTATTCTGATACTCGACATACTTGTTGTATTCTTCAGCAGAAATTAGAACGTGCTTATTATCACTAGCTTTTGCAATAGTTGCTGTCTGTGAAGTATTTTGCCATTTATTGCTTGTTTGTCCATTGTTTTGCTTTTGCCTTTCCTGTAGTTTCCAACACTATTAATACTTATGCCCTTTCCTCTTACAAAAAGTGCAGAAATTTGGATTCATTGATCTATTGTCAGGTTGTGTGCCACCTCTTCCATATCCGGTTTGATTTGGTCTCAACTGTGCATTGTTTTGTGCATATCTATTCTGTGCACTTGAGTTGGTTTGGGTAAAAAGAGCACTAGAATTTGGTGCAACATTAGTTTGTACATTACTTGAACTTTCTGCTCTTAGAATTTGAATGAATACTTCTTGTAGTGAAGTCACATCGGATCCAGATAATACTTGTGACTTTGCAGATTCAAACTCACTTGGCAATCCTCCTAAGAAACTCATGATTGCCATCCGTTCTCTCTGTTGCTGTTGGATCTTGATATCTGAACTCATAGGTAAAAGTAGATTAAACTCCTCATAAGTTCTTTTAAATTTCATGAAATAATTCATAAGAGAGAGATCTTGTTTTTCCGATCTATAAAAAGATTTGCACACATCGTACATCTTGCTGAGATTTCCTTTTCCAGAGTAAAGAAATTCAAGATAATCCATTAGTTCTTTCACAAATCCACAGTGATTAACAAGACTAATAACACTATTATCAATTGTATTTCGAATCTGCAGAAATAGGCGAGCATCATCTTGTAGCCAGATTTGATCCTTTGTCTCGATCGAATCCTCCTTAGGTGGATCTTCCTTAAGGTGATTCTCCTTGTCAATACTTCGCAAATACAACCTAATTGTTTTACTCCAATCTAGATAATTCTCATCACTCAATTTATAATCTGTAATTTTCGACATTACAGGCATTGCATCCAAGATTGCTTTGTTTTCTGCTATAACCCTAATTAAGAAATTAGATTAGAAGAAGAAGGATTTTTAAAATGGATCTTTACGCTCTGATACCATGTAAAAGTTTTAGAGAGAAGTTCGGAAATAGATTTGAATTTTATTCATTGTGTATATGACATGATAATCAGCGAAGTACAATACTTATAGGCACGATTCCTATTTCAGGAAAGTGCAGCAAAGCAAGAGAAAGCAGATCATGGGCTTTAACAAACATACATAGCCCAACAGAAATAATGAATAAACGAAATATAGTTTTAACTAAAACAGATTACATTTTAACTAAGGCAGATTCATTCTTTACACCATTAAACACTATTCACCCCCTCTCTAGTGTTAAATCCAGCCTTAAGTTCCGTAATCTGCATTTCCTACATTTGGTAATGTCAACACTATCACTAGTTAATTTGTAGAGGGTCAGTCTACTGCCAGACCACCACTTTTTAATGGCTGTAACTCTACATATTGGGCATGTAGGATGAAAATCTATTTACAATCAATCAGATTAGACACTTGGAATATCACACAAACTAAGTACATTGAACCCACAACTAATTTTGCACAGTGGACTGCTGAGCAAAAGACTGTTGCACAAAATAATTCCAAAGCCATGAATATTCTATTCTGTTCACTTGATAGGAATGAGTTTAATAGAGTGTTTGTTTGTAAGTCCGCATATAAGATCTGGAAAACTTTGCAAGTTACTCATGAAGGAACAAGCAAAGTTAAACAGACCAAAATATCTATCTTGACCAATCAGTTTCAATTATTCAAGTTGAATCCAAATGAGTCCATTTCAGACATGTATAGTTGGTTTCAAGACATTGTGCACTCACTAATTGCATTAGGAAAGAACTTTTCCGAAGAAGATCAAGTTAGAAAATTTTTGAATTCACTTACTCCGGAATAGGATCAAAAGACTCAAGCAATTGAAGAGGCTAATGATATTAGTACTCTAAAAATTGAAGAATTGATTGGGAATTTGATGTCGTTTGAAGTACAAATGCAAGAGAGAAGAGAAAAAAAGGCCTCAGAAAAGAAGTCAATAGCGTTCAATGCAATAACATATGGTTTAGACTCAAACAGTGATGATGATGAAGAAATAGCCTTGATGGCAAGGAATTTTAGAAATTTTTTGAAATACAGAAAGATGAAAATTACAAGAGAAATGATCACAAGAATTCTGGAAACAATAATGAAACTCAAAACAACGGCAGATGCTACAATTGTGATGAGTCGGGCCACATAAAAAGAGATTGTCCACATCTGTATAAACAGAAATTTTCTCCAAGTAATGATTCGTCAAAGAAAAGAAAGAGAGCATATACTGCTACACTGGATGATTCAAACTCATCCTCTAGTGATGAAGATCAAGAGACGGAAAATTCAAACATGTGCTTTACTGCTATTCACGATTCTGATGATCTCGGAAATATGGAACTAAAAATAGGTACGCATTTAAATTATATTGATTAAAATTGCTTGTTTGAATGCTTGAATGTTTGATTGTTTACATGCTTTGAAATTTCTTGTTGTTTGAATTTAAAATTTTTGATTTTCAAAATAATATTATTTTAATATTAAAATATTAATATTAAAGTGTTATTATATTTAATGTTATTTCAGATAAAATACAAATTAGATTATAGGATATATATATATACATATATAGATATTAAATAAAACAAAGAAAACTAAATCACATGATTTTAGGGACCCATGTCGACATGACCCTACCCCCCATGTCGACATCCCTCCAGGAATTTGAAATTCAAATTTGAATTTAAAACTTTGAATTTCCCTCCACCTCTTCACCAACACCAAAGCTCTTAAAAGGTGTCTCTTGACCAGAGAACATGGCTCTTAGATATCTATTTATCTTCTTAACTTTATCATATCTTTTCACTTTCATTTCAAACTCACAAGCTCTCTACTTTCTTCAAAAATGGCTTCCTCAAGCACTCCATCCACCATAAGATTGTCCAAGGCCACCAAAGACTTCCTCTACAATGATCCGGAAGCTATCAAAGCCTACATAAGCTATGTAAACTTTGAAAAGGTCCATATGGGAAAATTTGCTATCTTTAATGATTTTTCTTCTTATGAAATCAATGTTCTTTCTGAAGAGAATCAAACTCTTAGCTTAATTGATGATTATCTAAATGATTTTGTTTGTTATCCGAATCTTGTCAAAATGTTTTATGCAAATTTGAATCGTGGCTTTTAGGAAGAAAACGAAAGGGAAGTGTGGAGTAGCATTAAAGGAACGCGTATTGTTTTAAATAGTGAGATTTTGGGTAACATTCTTAGTTTAAGTATACGGGAATGGATCTTTCGGATTTTCAAATTGATGAACATGATCGTGAGACATTTCATTACATTTTTGAAGGAGATGATAACTTCGAGTTTATAACCCAAAATTTTTGTCTTAAAGCTAGAATTGTAAACCTTCTTTTGCAACATACCATAACTCCAAGATCGGGAAATTTCAATCACCCTACTTTGTAAGGCTCCTTTTGCTATTTTTGGGCACTATGACATTAATTGGGCGCAAGTGATTTTGGATGAACTTCGTCCCAAAATTTGTACTTTAGGTGAAAACGCATTATATCATGGGATTTATCTCACTCGGATTTTTAACTACTTTGGTGTTGATTATAAGAAGGAGGAGTTCGTTTATAGAAAAGTGTTTAACCATACTAACATCTCTCTCATGAAAATTCCGTTTGTGTTTCAACCATATGAAACACTTGTAGAAAAGGTAGAGAGATTGGCTCATGAAGAGATGGAAGAAAAAGAAGAGGAGGAAGAATGGGAGGAGATGGAAATTGAAAAAGAAGGAGGAGAGGAGAACGAGACTTCATTGGAAAGCATCGAATACCCTATCACTCCTAACAGTCCATCCAACAAAACGATTCTCAAGAATCAAAAGATTATCGTGGAAAACCAACGGATTCTCAAAAGATCCGTTAGTAAAAAGTTGGACAAAATTTCCACCAAAATGAACAAGTTCTTTGGGAAAGTGAGTCGCAAGCTTGGATTATCATCATCTTCATCATCCTCTAACTAATACTAGTTTCATTTCATGTTGTATTAGTTTGTATCTCTCTTTAGTTAATGTTATGTATCGTTTATGTAATGTTAACTAAATGTATCAATGAAAATCTTTTATTTCTTCTTATTAGCTCTAAAATATCTCTGGAATGCTTATTATTATATTATATAAATATATATATATAGACTTGTATATAATATAAAGAAACAAAGTAAATTGCCAAAATTAACAGGGGCATGTCGACATCCCTCTACCCCCCATGTCGACATGTAACGGCCAGAAAATTGTTTTTGTTTTGAAATTGAAATTGACATAACTACCTTGTGTCTTTTCATTTCAAACGACTTTCTAACTGTTTAAATACCCATTTCTTCCAAAAAAAAATGCATACTTTCAATTATCTTTATTTTCTATTGAAGTTCTTCATATTTTATCAAAAAATGGCCTCTCCTATTCATAATCTAAGTGAGAATCTTGAAGAAACTCTCAATTCCTTCAAGATCATACTTACTTTTATCCTTTGCAATCAACGTCACTTAGAATTAAGCCAAATGCAGATGATAAAAGAACAAGAAAGGAATTTCGATGCCATTCGATGGATGATCTCAACCCTCAACAAAGAAGAACTTGAAGCGAATCTAGAAGGAATTCCGAACAAAGAAAATGAAGAATGGGATGCTATAAAGACAGACCCTATCTTCGGTGAAGAAGGATGGGTTCAAGTTCCAAGAAATGTTTGATTTAACATACGTGGTTTGATTTACTTTGATTTGGTTTGAATTGTTTGGTTCGATTTGATTTGATTTGGTATGGTTTGGATTGATTTGAATATAGTGTGTAATATATGATTGAACGTGGTGTGGTTTGATAAGAACATGATTTATATATTGATTGATAATGTTTGAAATTTTCATATCTCTCACATTCACCTTACTATATTTTATATTATTATCTGTCTTATCTATATTCTATTATACCGTGTTATTATCCTATACAGTGCTATAGTATAAGATTTAGGGAGGGGGGTTATGTAGTTTAGGATTAGGTTGTGTTGATGACAAATGGGGAGAATTATAAAATAGGTCAGTTAGGCTTAGCTTAAGGGGGATTGAGTAGATTAAGGGGGAGTTGTTGGAATAAGGGGAAGTTAGAGTATATTTTATAAACAAAGGTTGTCATCATAAAATGGGGGAGATTGTTAGTTCCTGAGATGATGGTTTTGATGACAACAACCTTAGGACTTGTTATAAAATATAAATACTAATATTCTTGTCTAAATAAATATGTATATGCAGGATATATATATATATATATGCAGGTATTGAGAATGAAGACTGTACAGTAGATAGATTCAAGACTGAGTATAGAGATTCAAGACTGACAAATTCAAGATTGAAGAAATCAAGACTGAAGACTTATGAGTATCAAGAGTTCAAGATATCAAGATAAGTAATATAGTCTAGATTTATGTTAAAACTTCATAATAGCACTAAAATCTTTATTCGGATTTTAATTGTGGAATGGAATCCACATTCTCGCTTTAATAGTGGGATGGAACTCGCGACCTCTTTAGTGGGATGGAACCCATGACCTTATCTAGTGGAATGGAATCCATGAAATTTTCAAAATGATTTATTTTTTCAAAACTATCTTTTTAAAGTCATCTCCATAAATTTAAATATTTTAGCCTTACAAAAACTATTTTTAATCATATTAATTTCAAAATCATCTCTTTTTTTTTAAACTATCTCTTGTTTTAATATTTTTAAAGAAATCTAGTTTTTTTAATATTACTTTTATATTAAAGATTATATATTTTAAGATTACTTTCTAAAACTCTTTTATAAGTTTAAACTATATTCAAAATGGTTTACAAAGTTTAGAAATTGTTTTGACAAGTTTTAGAATAGAAATCATTTTAAAGCAAAATCTAGTTTCAAAAATAACATAGGCATGTTGACATCCCTCATCCCCCATATCGACATGGTAGCCGTAGAATTTAAAATTCAAATTTTCAAAAGAACTGTCTATTCGTCATAACCTTTCGTGAATGGACATGACCGTTGTTCTCCTATAAATACCAGTTGTTTTCAACGAATTGTAAGTTAGTTTTTCTTCGTTTCTTCACTCCTTCTTCTCCACTCAAATATTCTCTTATATTTCAAATGCTTTGACAAAACTCTGCCAAAATTCTATGTAAATCAAACTCGATCATCTCTAGTTTGATTCTCTACCACTCTCTCTCAAAGATCTCAGTGCTATTCAGAGTTATAGGGTCATTTGTAATCAAAGATTGAAAGATCAAAGTGTATCGAGTCTCTCTCTATCAAAGTGTAAGTGGAAACGGTGTCTCAGATAAATTCCAAGAGAAAACTCCACATGACTAAACCTTGCGGGTCACAAGATACCTCTAGAGTCCTACCACTGCAAGTCTTAGTTCTAACGACTCTCCTCTCGCAGTCTAAGATAGCTCCGTATGTGGATAGCCAATCCATCCCTAAGATCATCCCATACCCCGAGAATCCCAAAACATAGGCGTCGCAGTCAAATTCTACGCCAAGGATAAAGATTTTCAGACCCCTACAAACCATAGATAAGTGTGCCGATCCTCCTATGGGGTTTGAAACAATAATGGGGTCTACTACTAATGATATGTCCAAGTGCAAACAATCTACTAGAGAACTAGAGATAAAAGAATGTCATGCTCCCTAATCAAATAAAGTGCAGATGGGAAAATCAGAAATAGAAACCAAAATTTTCTCTTATCCTTCTTGCCCTTCCACCATGGCTTCTTCGAGCTTGTAGGAACCGCCTTAAGCTCTTCTTCCAGCTGCTAAGATATAGGTTGACCACTCTGTCGGCCCTCCAAACCTAACCGCCTAAACTTTCGCTCCATATCTTCCAACCTAGCTTGTGTCTCCTTGAAATCCTTCGTGCTGGAAAACGTTCCGCTCCATATGCTAGTGAAGTCCTTGCATAGCTTTGAAAAATCAGCTAGTGTAGGTGGATTAAAGGGATTTCCACCTACCGGTGTTATATTGGGAGCTTGCCCTTGCACCTCTGGTGCCGTAGCTCTACGGAACTAGTCAACCATACTATGCAAAGAAAAGGAAACTTAGGTTTGAAAGAATCGAAAGAAGGTTGAACTGGACTTTGAGGGGATTTTTATAAAAACTCTTAAAACTATTTCTAAGAGTTCTTTTCTGAAAAATACTTTTAAAACAAGTTAGTTTGGAAAATACTTTACTTTTAAAAATAATTTTTAGGAATCCTATAACCTTAGGCTCTAATACAAAGTGAAACACCCCACACCCCTTAATATACCCAAAAGGACACATTAAAAGGTGTGGTGCGTTATAGGTATAACAAAGCTAATAGAGACTAACATTCACAAGACAAATATAGATAAAAGCAGCGGAAACTTAAAATAATAACTTAATGAAAACAAAGCTTCATAATTGCTTCATAAATAAGTCAAATACCAAATAACACATACATGTCTAAAAATCCAATATGTCTCATAAAACAAAAACTCATAGTCTCAAAATCAGAGTACATAATATCCTTCATAATAAGCCAGTACATAGAAAGATCAAAGGCTGAAAATAAAAGAAATACATAGTAGAGAACTCTTCCAAGAAACCGCCAAGCAACAACAATCTACTGACTCCTCCCTTGATTGCCTGGGGGAAGAGAAAATAGAGGAGTGGGCCAGACTAAAAGTCTGGTGAATGATAGTAATTACTAGAGTCTTTAAGCAAGATAAAATTAATAGACTCTACAACAGTTCTAGCATAAATAAGGATAACAAAGGAAATAGGAAAGAGATAAACTGGAAATAAGTACGATTAAATATTGCTCAGTTTATAAGATATGTTAACTTTGATTGCTTGCACTTGTCCTTGATTTCTGCTTTGATTAGGCTGAATTCCTAATTCTGTAAGTAGAATGTAACCCTAATTCTACCCTTTTGATCGACCTGCTACTCCATAGACCTTACTGCGGACCAGCCGCTATATAACTTCCTACACAGTAGCCAATTGTATCTACGAAAGATGCATAGAGCAACCCACTGTGGATCCGGACGACATATATAGCTCCCTACACAGAAGGCAATGGTGTCTACGAAAGACATCCATACTAAGCGCTTGGAACTCATAGCTATTACTGGGCACCCGAATGGAAGTCGCACGCGTAACTGCTACCATGCCCATGCTACCTTTTGCTCCACCTATTGGGTCTTCTTATTACCTCCAACTCCAGCATAAGCGTGCCCCTCATCCCACTTCAGGCTAACGTGAGATCACCGTGTGTCCATAGAATATATATGGGAAATGCTGTTGGTATTGCCCTTCATCCAAACAATATCTAGTTGCACCCCTTATCCAATCCCCCATGATTTGGAATTCTATTTGACCAATTACTACCATTATTAGCATAAGCGTGCCCTAGGCTCACCGTTTTGTCTAATAGGGAATGCTATTTGGTATAGGTCCTACTTTCATCTTTGCTTATTAACTTAGGTAAATTATTTAAATAAGCCTTTACATTTTTCTCTACTATCTATGCTTATTAATTTATCTTAAGTCTTAAAATAAGCCTTATTCTGTTCTTTTTCTTATTATAACCTATGTTATAATCATGCTTATTACTTAACCCAAGGTCTAAGTGTGAAAATAAGCTTCTTTCATCTTTTACTCTTTTTAGTTATAATACTAAGTTATAACTAGGCCACTCTTTTTAATTCAGTTCAATTAACGTCATAATTAGACGTAATTTTAGTCCAATTCCATTTATATTACAGTCTTTGAAATTTACATCTTATATTCCATTATTTTAGTTTTCTTACAATTTAATCCGTATTCGCGTTAATCCTATTCTAATCCATATGCGAGAAGGAGGAATAAAAGAAAACTGAAAATAGAAGAAAATCCAAAGCGTAGAAAGAAGATGTAAATAACGTATAAATAACTATAAATAACTAAAATACTATACATAAACTGTAAATAATCAGAAAAGCTATAATTAACAGAAATAAATTAAAATTACTGAAAAGAATAGCTAAAAGGAAATAGACTGAAAATAATTCTAAAACTGTAAATAAACTACTGAAAAGGCTATTCCAAAAATCGTAGTAAAACTACAACTATTGAAACCCTATTATTTTAAATTACTTAAGGAAATCTTAAAATAATTACAATCACTCACCTCCGGTCCTAAGCTCTTCTCGGATCCACTTGGAGTTTTAAAATAATTTAATTTATAACAATTTTCTCCTTTGGAAAAATTATTTCGTTTAGGGTCTTTTCTAGAAAGGTGAACCCAATTGGAGAAAACTTAGAATGAGAAAAAGTGTTAGGTGTAGGGGTCTATTTATAAGGGTAGAAGTGGATCTCGGACCGTTGGATTTAGAGATTGAATAGGATGCAACCAATAGGCTGAATAGGATGCAATCACGTCATAGGCCGAATAAGAGCCATCAGATGCAAGAATGGAGGGACCAGATTAAAATAAAGGATGCAAAACACGTTAGTCGGTTAAAAAAAATCGAACCTTCATTCGAACGAACGTTCGCTTGCCCAAATGCAAGGCGAGTCGACTAGGCGGTCAATTGCCCCCTTGCCCAGGTCGACCGTCGATCGACCTGTGTGTGTGTAAATATATATATTTATATATTTATTTCTGCTTATTTTGTTTATTTTATAACTGGGTCACATTAGCTCGGTTTCTAACGTTCTATATATGAAAAATGACCAGGAAATTACCACAGACACAATGGTGCAACTACCGTGGCTTATTCTGATAATTTCACAAAGTGATTTTATTAACTAATTAATTAACGAATTAATTATTACAGGTTAAATTTTGGGTTGTTACATTATAATAGTGTCTAAGTTACAAATACTTATTAATCATAGCCGAAATTGTTATATTATTTAAATTCTAGCATAACAGGTATACAACTAAGACCGTAAAGGCTCGTATTGGAGAATGGATTCCATACAATGACTGGGCTACTGGGGCACCGTCCGTCACAGTGCATCTCTAGATAAAATAAAACCGAGGACCTTGCCCGGATGACCTGCCAACACAGAACCGGCCTACCACTTGACTAGTAGTACCGAATATGATCACCCCTTAGTTAATAGGCCTCGAAGCATACAAATGAGATATAATATCGACTCTATATAGGGACGATCATACCTTAATTGGGAGCGACCCACTTAGCCCTGCTGCATCTCCTATATTTTAGTCATTCTCGGTTGATGAGGCTTGAGGCTACGTTTTACCTTTTTGAATAGCAAACCCACTTGGAGTGTTAACACTACCCTTCAGGCAGTAATGCAATGCCAGCATTCATCCACACAAGTTTTTCAGAACATGAACAAACCGAAGGCATTACTCCTATTACATCCATTTTGGGATAATCCTCAGTATTAATAGTAAGCAACCCTTGCACTTCAATGGCTTCATCCTCGGTTCCATACTCTTTAAGATATCTTCAGTTCGAAACGCTTGAGTTGGATCAATGTGGTTTTCGGATAATATATCTGATCCCAGTCTCTTCGAAACAACTTTCAAAAATTTCCAGTAAACACAACCCTAGTTCCTAAGGAAATAAGCAAACGAAGATAAGAGTGGAGTTCACCTCCTAACCGTTTGCTCCTTATCATTTATTCTAGAAGAACGAAACGAGGTGTACACGTACAATACAACATCATTGGGGATGACTGTGCCATATAACAAACGTGTTTCTCCTAGATATTTCCAAAGTTATAATTTTAGTCAAGATTTGATAGTCGATTATTTAACTATCAAATAAAAAAACATTCAAACATTGATTTAATTCCACATGGGATTCACTAAGCCTTTATCTATTGATCTTTAATTAATAAAATCACTTTATAAAACTTGATCAAAAGATCTTTACACAACACTATTTCCAAAACCCTTACTTCCCCTTTTTACTTGGAAAATATTTATACTTATTTTAGAGGTATAAGTATGTTATCAAAACATTTGGAAATTTTCTCCTTTGAAATTTCTTTTTGAAAACATTACTTACTATAAACTGATCCACTTATCCTTTATAAAATTTTACTTTTAAAAGCTCCCTTCATAATTCAAATAACTTATAAATTTCCAAAGTCAATTTATAAAACATTTTTATAAGTCCACGAGTCAATTTAGAAAATCTCTTTACAAACCTCTAAAATCATTTGTAAAACATTTCCCCATTTAAAACTTCTTTGATAAATTTTCCTTTACAAAATATCTTTTGAAACTCATCCTTTTAAGTCACTTTAAAGAAACCTTTTTACTTTGTAAAACCCATTTTATAAACAAGTAATTATTTATAAATATCTTTATGAAATAATAATATAACTTGGAAAAATCATTTATAAACCTTAACCCCAAATTGATTAAAAAATTGAAATTAATTCAAAACCATACTTTATAAATTCAAAAGGTGGCTTAGCAATCCCAATGGTACTAGTTAAAGTTACCATTTAATTTCAATTTCACTTTCAATTCAACCGTTTATTCACATAAGTAAACATATATAAAACTATACTTCATATCCAAATTAGGAAATAACATGTCAATATAAACTAATCATCATAAACATGTTCAAATAACAATAATAACAGGATGGTGATTTGTCTTGCTAAATAGGTGTCCAAACAATTCAATCAATTTGTAGTAGAACATGAATTTACTCTACTTAACACATGTCCAAACATTCAAACAATCAATTTATAGTAGAACAAGAATTTATTCTGCTACCAAATGTCCACACAATCAAACAATCAATTTATAGTAGAACAGAGATTTATTCTGCTATCAAATGTCCGTATAATCAAACAACCAATTTATAGCAGAACGGAGTTTTATTTTGCTAATAGTTGTCCACACAAACACAAACAATCACATCATAACTCATTCACAGTCATTTGTCTACTTAATAGTACCAACATTTGAATTCCTTGAGTTCAAAACCATCTTTGAAAAAGAATTACCTTTAAAACAATTTGATTCTTGGAAAACAAAGAGTTTAAAACTTAAAACTCCTTTTTAAAATAATTATTTATAAGTTATACCCTTATTTAAATCATAATCAATCTTAATTAATTCTTAAGTTAATTAATTATAAATCAAGAAATATAAGTTAATAAATAACTAAACAATAATTAAAGCATAATTAATCCTTTATTAATTATTAAATAATAATTTAAACCTTCATTAATAATTAATATTTATTGATCCCAATTAATAGATTAAATAATTCTTAATTAAAACTTAAATAATAAATTAAAGCTTTATTACAAATAATTAAATCATAATTAAATTTTAATTAAATCTTTAACTTAAATTTAACTTGATTAGTAATTAATTAATAATTAAAACCTTTATTAAATTAATAATTAATTAAAATAAATTATATACTTAACTCATAACTAATTAAAATTTAACTAACTTAATTAATAATTAATAAAAATTAATCTTATCTTTAAAAGATAATTAATTAGTAACTAATCCTTATTTAATTAAACTTAATAATCCTTGTTTAATATTTATTAATTATTAACTACTAAACTTAATTAATTAATAATTAATAATTAAAAACTTAATCAAATTTCTAAAACATAATTTTTTAAGTTTTTAAAACATTTACAAAACTTTTAAAGTAGAAAAACTCGAACTTTTCAAAAATCGAATTTTCATCGAAATTGCATCCATAGCGACTATCGCTATGGATGCCGTTTTCTTAGAAATTTTCTCTTGCTTTCTTCTTTGAACCCATCCACTTGGATAGTTACTAAATTTTTGAAAACCCAAGTAACTATTTGAAAACTAAAAACAAGTTACTAACTTTTAAATTGATTTTTATTTCTGAACCAAAGCTCGTATTTTTATATAAGAATTCTTCGTCGATAGACCAAACCAAAGTGCTATCCTACTTAGAAAATCTACACAAAACCATGTCTACAACATCCATAACCAAATCACAATCATAACCATAAACAAGGATTAAACTTTACCATCATTCACAAAATTAGATTCCAAAACTAAGTCTAATCTAACTACATACTATACAACATCACAACATGATTTAAACTCAACATTCAATATCATTAGCAAGCACATGTAATACCACCAATTTATGAAATATACCAAAGTTTAAACTATTATTTTTAAACCTAAAAATTTACTCACCAAAAATCTTTGAAAACTTGAAATGCTTTAGAACATGTAAAGCTTGGAAAACCATACAAAAATCACTCGAAAATAGTCATCTTCCCCTTGATGTTTGTTCCTGTTACTCTCGAAATTTGGATAAGTGGTAAAAAGAAAAGTTTTATAAAATTATTTTCTCTATCATTTCAGAAAAAGAATCACTGAATTTGGATTTGTTTTGAGGGAAATATGGTCAATAGAAGGAGTAGTATTTTCGGGCTTGAAATATGAGTCCGAAAATAGGTCCGAAAGAAATGCATATTTGACATAGCTAGGCTCAAAATTAGAAGAAGTGATACCCATAAAAGTTGTAGCAATTGGAATTCAAATGGTTTGAAAAAAATAATTTCTCCATTTGGATCGGAGAAAAGGAAGACTTGATAGGAGGAAGAGGAGGAAAAATGAATAAATGGAAGGCTATTTATAAACAAGAGAAAAAGGAGAATTACCTATCTACCTTTGTACTTCTACCCTCCACCACACATGCCATTTTAGCGCACTACCTTGTCCTCCCCTCATCATGTCAAAAAAACACACACATATTTACTTTTACTTTTACTAAAATTTTATATTATATTACCTTAAGTATACACACACACATATACATATACTTATCTAATGCATACATACATGAATACATACATATCCTAACTTATTTTCAAATTTAATTTGTATATTTATACTAAAGGGTTCACAACATTTTCGATAACTTTTAGCCGACGAAAAGTCGATAATTCGGAAAATGAATTCCTGTCACATTTTCAATCTTTCTTCGAACTAATTATTTTTGTAAAAAAATATGAAAATGATTTAACCATCATTAATTATTATTTAAAAGAGTTTTTATTTTCATTATAATATCTATATATTGAATATTTAAAATTAACTAAATATTCACAAATCAAAGTAGTGAAATTCCGGGTCGTTGCAACGAGTTTAGTCAGAGAGAGCACATATTTGAAATTTTATCCAAATAAGTATATTCGAGTTTATACCCAATTTCTAAGATAATTTTGTCTATAATTCTAAAGTTGTTTCTATGCAGATAGTAGGAGATGATTAATAGAAGAGGATGAATGGGAGGTAGCAACACTACGACCACCAACGGTCGATTAAATGGCACAGTAATTGAGGAAGTGGTAATCCCTGTGCCTCTTCAAATTAACTTTGATACTCTATGTAAGAATTACACCTGTTTGGATGGTAAAGCATTCAAAGGAACGGAGTCCATTATTGAAGTTCAGGTTTGGATCCGCTCTTGTGAAATAATTTTTAAGGGATTGAATATTGGGAATTAATAGAAAAGGTTCTTAGCTTTTTGGCAGTTACACGAAGGGACTCTAGCATGGTGAGAGTACATAACCCTGAATGATTCAGAATATAATTTCTCATGGGATTGGTTCAAGGAAGTTTTGGAAGAATAATATATGCTAGCTGCAGGAAAATCCCACCTTTATCGGAGTTCTATAGATTTAAAACAAGGAGAGATGTCGGTAGAAGAATATTCCAACAAGTTTAGTGAATTGTCCCATTTTAGGCCATGTCTGATAGACACTCCTTTAAAGAAAAATGAAATGTTTATCGCTGGGATGAAGGGGCAATATTAGGATAGGATGATTGGGCATGTAAAGGGAACCTTTGTAGATTTGGTTGACGAGGGTTTCCGATATGAGACTCTAGACGAAAAGAATCCACCCACAACTCAAAGCAATAACAATAATTGAAAGAAGATAAAATTCAATCGCCCGGGAAAGGCATGGCAAGGCAAGCCAGAAGGAGGACCATGAGAAAACAATTTGAAGGATATTACTTGTTATAATTGCCAAAAGAAGGGACATTTTTCCACCACCTGTAAGAATCCTAAGCCTCAGGATAGGAATTTTTGCAATTGTCACAAACCAGGGCACCAGAAGAAGAATCGCCCACTGATAAAGAAAGGAGAACAATTCAGAGCTTTTTCCATTAAAGATGAACCCTCAACTTCGACTGATGTGAAGGACAAGAGAGTGCTAGAAGGTAACTTCTGCATTAATGAAAATCTAGTTAGAATATTATTTAATATTGGGGCTTTCCATAGTTTTATTTCTAAAGAATTGGTTGATAAATTGAAACTTAACAAAAAAATATATTAGATACCCCTATCTGTGTCTCTAACCACATAGGTGGTAAAACTAATCTCGGTATAGTTTGTGAAAAAGTACAAGTTTTTTACCTATCCCAAAAATTTTCATGTGACCTAATCGTCCTCGATTTTATTTGATTTCAGATTATACTCGGTATGAATTGGTTGTCTAAATATAAGCTTGTTCTTGTTTGTGTTAAAAGGACATTGCATTTAGAAAATAATAGAAGTGAATCTTTTAAAATAACATGTGAAGAATCAAGTCTAGTAATGGATAGTTTTATGTATGCCCTAAATTCATTTCAGAAACATCTACAAGAAATACCGATAGTTAAAGAATTTTCAGATGTTTTTGATGAAGTTAAAAGTTTACCCCCACGTAGGGAAATTGAGTTTTGAATCGACTTAATTTCTAGTGCAAGATCTGTTTTTCACTCTTCTCGAAGAATGGCCCTCGAGAAAGTGAATGAATTAAGGAATCAAATTGATGAATTGCTAAAGAAAGGACTAATTAGACCAAGTCGCTCAAGTTGGAGCTCAGCAATAGTTTTCGTTGCAAAGTCAGATGGCTCCCTAAGACTTTGTGTAGACTATCGAGACCTAAATAAACAAACGATTAAGAACAAGTATCCTCTAGCCCATATTGGTGATTTGTTTGATCGACTGCATGGCGCTCGAATATTCTGCAAAATGGACCAAGTTACCGGATTCCATCAATTAAGGATAGTAGAAGATTGCATTCCTTTCACTATATTCAGAGGACCAAATGATTTCTACGAGTGGACGGTTATGCCTTTTGGGCTAACCAATGCGCCTGCTTGTTTTGTGGACCTTTTGAATAGAGTATTCAGAGAAGTGCTCCACAAATTCTTGTTGTTTTTATTGACGATATTCTTATATATTCAAAGACCCAAGAAGAGCACAGAAGGCATTTAGAGATTGTACTAGAAATATTGAGAAGGAACATACTCAAGGCTAAGTTCTCAAAATGCCACTTCTGGGGAGAAAAGGTAAGGTTCCTTGGACTTGTTGTGTCAAAGGAAGGAATCTTAGTTGATCTTTGAAAAATTACAACCATTCTAGATTGGAAGCAGCCACAGACTCCGAAGGACTTTCGCAGCTTTTTAGGATTGGCTGGAGATTTATTCAGGACTTCTCCAAGGTTTTCTATCACTTAACGAAGTTGACTATGAAGGATGTTAAATTTGAATGGACGCCGAAATGTGAAGAAGCATTTCAAGAACTTAAGAAATGGTTAACACAGCCTTGACAATTATTGATGAACGCGACAGTTTAACCATTTATACTTATGCTTGTGGTGAAGTAGTGGGCGAAATACTGATGCAGCATGGGAAGGTTATCGCATATACTAGTAGGCAGTTAAAGACGCATGAGCGAAATTATGCAACACACAACTTAGAACTATTAGTTGTTGTATTCACGCCAAAGATTTGAAGACATTATTTACTGGGTAAGGATTCCTTATAGTTATTTTGGATAAACTTTGTTTGACCTTGGTAAATAATATTCCTTCTTTAAATAGGTGAGAAGTTCGAACTCTTCAAAGATCACAAATCTTTGAAGTACCTTTCCACTCAGAAGGACTTGAATACGAGACAACATCGTTGGCTAGAATTTCTCATGTCATATGATTTAGATATCCCATATACGCCAAGGAAACCCAATGTGGTAGCAGATCCATTAAGCAGAAAGCATGTCATTATAGCTTATTTGATAGTACATCAAACTTTGGTTAACTGTATAAAAGAGAACTAGCTCAGAGATACATTTATTCCAAATATGGTCAAAGCAGTGGATAAAAACACAGTACCAGGAAAATGGATAGGATTCAAGGTGGATGATCAAAGAATATTAAGGATGAATGGAAGAATATTCATCCCAAATGTCGACGGGAAAAGGCAAGAAGTTTTAACATAATGTCACAATTCTCGACGTTAAGTACATCCCGGAGTTACCAAAATGTATCGATATATCAAGAAGACTTCTTGGTGGGATGGCATGAAGAGGGATATCTCTATCCATATTAGCAGACGTGCAAATTGTCAACAGATCAAAAGCGATCAGCAAAAAACTCCTGGATTAATTTAACCTCTTGAAATTCTGACTTGGAAAGGGGACCAATTATCGATGGATTTCATCGACAGCTTACCTTGATCAAGAAAGGGAAATGGAGGCATTTAGGTTATCGTAGATTGATTAACCAAAAGCTCACACTTTATCCTAGTAAAGCAAACGAGAACAACTGCAAGTCTATTAGAGATATACATGAGGGAAATTGTTTGATTGCATGGTGTCCCAAGCAGCATAGTCAGTGATAGAGACCCAATCTTTACCAGTAAGTTCAGGGAGGCATTACGAACAACTTTGGGAACAAAGCTGAGTATATGCACCGCATACCATACCCACACCGATGGGCAAACTGAAAGGGTAAATCCAGTGTTGGAAGATCTTTTGAGAGTTTGTATCTTAGATTTTGGAGGTTCATGGGAAAATTATCTTCATGTTGTCGAATTCTCCTATAATAACATATATCAGGCAAGTACTGGCATGGCACTGTACGAAGCTTTATATGGTTGTCTATGAAGATCCCTAGCATGTTGGATCAAAATAGGAGATCGGTTAGTTCTGGGTCCCGATATGATTCGAGAAGCCTTAGAAAAGGTAGACTTGATCAGAAAGAAGATGGAAGAAGCCCAGAGTAGGCATAAGAGTTATGCCAATCAAAGGAGTAGAAATTTGGAATTTTTAGTTGGAGATTTTTTATTCTTGAAAGTCACTCCGATGAGAGGTGTGGTAAGATTTGGATGGGTGAAGAAGTTAGCGCCTTGATTAATTGGACCTTTTCCCATTCTTAAGCGAATTAGCCCGTTAGCTTATCATGTGGAATTGCCCAAAAGGTTGTCTGGTGTGCACAATGTCTTTCATGTATCCCATCTACGGAAATATGTGCATGATCCAGCACAGATTATAGAAACAGCTGCCCAGGAAGATTTAGAAGTAGAACCAAATTTGGCAGTTATCAAACAACTAGTTCGAGTCATGGATCATGATGAGAAGCGATTGAGAAAGATGGCTGTACGGTTGGTTAAAGTTCAATGGAGTGGTGATGCCGAAGACTACACATGGGAAATAGAAGATAGAATGAGGAAAGTTTATCCTGATTTTAGGATTGATGTATAGTAGCATGTGGTATCGAGACAGTGTACTCACCGCCTATGGTGTGGTCACTTATCATATCTTGTATATATTTCACCTTGTCAAAAATATATATTCCTTTTTGAATCATTTTATTTTTATCCTTAATTCAAGGAGGAAATTCTTTTAAGGGGGGAAGTATGTAATGACCCGCAAATTCATCACTTCAAATTTTTTTTAAAATACTCAAACATAAGATTTTTTTATCATAAATGATAGTGGTTTGAACAATAAATAATTATTGGTAATCTTATTTTGAATAAATATTTACAAAAATATATACTTTGAAAGATATATGGATAAAATGACCAAAAACCATTTTATCAATAAACAACTCTTAGACCATCCAACATCGTGCATGGAGCCGGATACATACACTCATTTATCTATATGAGTGAGAATATATAATAAATTTATTTATTTTATTTATGAAAATAAAATATCTTTATGACATCATCAATATATCACTATTTTTGAATAAATGATTTTTGAATTTAAATTAAGTTTAAATAATTCCGTAATTATTTTAATTATTAAATAAGCCTTTTAATTATTATATAATGATAGAAATATTTAAATATTATTTTCAAACTTTGTTTACAAATATATATATATATAATAAGAAGTGAAAATATGACTGAAAATCAAATTGGAGTCCTTAACGATTCAATGTAGAAAAGTTGTGCAATGTTGTGAATCATTTGAGATATACATAAACACACATACACATCTACATCCATGCACATTCAAATACATATAAGAATTACCATATATATTTATAAGTTCACTTATGGTAAAAAAGAAATAAATATCAAGGTATTTCTCACCAAAACTCAAATCAACTTACCATCCAAAGGAGGCACATGGCCATGCACATGGAGGGGGTCATTTCGGCCGAACATGATGTGGGGGAGGGTGATGTGTGGTGGTGATAAAATGGTGATGTGTTTGCGTGGAAATATCATGATATTTGCATCCTTACATTTGCCTATAAATAGCACCCACCTCACTTCACTTTATTCACACTTCTTCTTCCATAAAATTCCTAAGCTCTTCATCCTCTTCTTCTCTACATTAATGGCCTCTATAGCATAAGAAAGAAAATATTACAAAATCAAAACAAAGTTATACCAAAATCAATCGAAATCTATGCCACTTCAAATCATAGTTCAAGCTAGTGATCTCTTCCTTCTCCTCCACCAAGGCCGTGTGCAACCAAGCCCTCCACCACCACTTATCAAGTAAGGCCGAACCTTTCCAAGTCTCCAAGATAAGGACGAACCCCCTAGGAGCATTTGTTCTAGTAGTCATGAGCTCCAATTTTGAGATAGCGGAGCTATAGCCGTTTCAAAGTTAGCCTGATCAAAAATCAAGTGAGAAACTATATATATATATATAAAATGATGATGTGATATGATTGTTATGGATATTTACTATGCTTTGATCATTAAGTATTAGATAGTGTTTTATTGTGTAAACAAGTCACATTAAATACACGTCGATATTACACAAGGAAATCATTTTCTAAATCAATAAAGAGATATGGAATCATTAAACCCCGTTGAAATGATTTAAAATGGTTTATAAATGTTTATAAACACTAAAACCCAATTTGGTGAAGTTTGGAAAAGTTATGAAAGTTGTGTTAAAAATAGGCACGTCGCGTGACGGCAGTTCGCGATTTCGCACCATTAAAGTTTAAATCCATTTATACGATGGAATCGGAGTCGGAATTCTTTGTAACAAGAATTTTCCGAACTCTTATAATCATAGTTTTCCAAGAAAAGAAAATGATCAAGATTTCTTTTAGTAGATTTTGAAATATGAGCAAAACAAGTTTTCAAAATAGTCGTGGTTCGGCAGTTTGGAAACCAAAGCGACAAATTCTTTTAAATTGATATTTTTAATTCTTAAAAAATATGGAATAAATTCTATGAATATTTTAAAAGAGATTTGAGTTATAAAAATTGATTTATAAATGATTGAAAAGTAGTTTTGATCAAATAAGCATTAAAAGCACTATTCGCAGCACTTTTAATAACTTTTGAAATATGACTTTAAACTTAAGTATTCTCTCCCAAATCTTTTTATAAATGTTTTCGAATAATTAAGTATTTTAAAGTTAATGTGGAGGTTTTATAACTTATTTTAAAGAGTTTAAATAAATGATTTAAAGAAAAGCTGTTATAATTTAGTGATTTAATCTTGGCTCTAAAAGCCGATGTGTAGACTGGAACTTTTTACTCGTGAGATCCGGATGTGAGGTGCTTAAATTAAGGAGATATTCAAGAGCAACCAGTGCCTTGGCTCACCTATCCTCTTTCCTAGGAAAGAAATAGATAAGGTCGAAATGTCGGAAAGGAGGCAAGTATAAAAGATTTAATTTTTCCAAATTTAATACAACTTGGATTGTATAGAAATAATCTTCTTATACTTGGTACTGAATTCTAAGGAGGGAACCCGTACTATCCGTGTGAATTTAAAAGGTGGATTCACCGTTATTCGACGGATAGTAAATGTTGAATACAGAAATTGATGTTGAGTAGAATTGGTATAATTTCTATCGACCCTTTTTACTCAATATGGTTTTGCAATGTGATTTATGAGAAATGATTTTGATTTGGTATTTCCAAAGTTAAATAGAGGTTTAATGATTTCATATATACTGGAAAAGAATATGATTTAAAGATTTATTCTCTAAATGAGATATTTTATTTGGTAAAATATATTAATAAATGAAATGATAATCATCCTCAAACTTAACATCTTTTTATCGATGATTGATTCGAAGAAACCAGGATTGGATTTGGGCGATTCCTATCCAAAAACCACTTTGAATCAATTTACATGTTCAAAGGTGAAGAAATAGAATGATAAGATGGAATGTAGGGCTGCTTGTCACCGAACCTTGGGGAAATTTCCCATATCATATATATGTGGCGGTAGTATCTTCACTTGATCTTTGATGCAAGGGCTGCTCGCTACTAATCCTAGGGATGATTCCAAACATGATATGGTAGGAGAGTTTTTTCGGTTTGTCCTATTCCTAGACAACTTGTATGGACGAATGTTCGACATTGCATTTCTAAAATACACATACATTGATTTTTACAAACGTACATCTAATTGGTGGTGTAGGAGGTAACTCTCCTATACTTAACACTCATTCTCTGAGATAGATGAGCTCAGTGGATGTACATTTATGGAAATCAATAGTGTGTGATGGAATTGGCAATGTGGCATTCAAAGTTGAATGTGCTGTGTGAAAGGTAATCGTTACCTCGGGCCACATCACCCGGAAATGGCGTAAACAGGGTATGCCATAAGGCTATGTGGTTTGCAACCATTAGAGTATGGTCATAACCTTTCTATATTACTCATTATATGTCAGGTATGTTATATATGCTATGTGATCCTGGATAGTTTGGTTACGATCAGGGTGATGTCATATTCGGTTCTATCTACCACCAAATGGGTCCACTAGTAGGCTGGTCTTACCAGGTGTAGAGGTTTCAAAGGTTTTGATCCTCGGTACGTCCCTCTAGAGATGTACTGTATGGATGGTAGTTCCTTACCTGTCATTGTATGGAAATCCATTCTCCAATAAGTGCCTTCAAACTTGGTTGTAAAGGCTAGTATGCTGGAATTTAATAATGCAACAACTTCGGCTACGATTATGTATATTTACCTGAAAGTTGTTTTCAAAATAATGTCATTAAAAATAATATTCCAAGATTTTTCTTAGCAAATTTTTTGGTTATCATAAGGTAAAAACCCGTTCCGTATTCATGTACGGCATGGTCTTATAAGATACCCTTTGTTTTCAAATATTCGTATTTTGAGTTTCTCATACCGGTCCCATGATTGACTCGGAGTTTATTTCCTTTTCCCATAAACTCTAGGTGCCCTATTTTTTGAGCAGTCAAGTAGTTAGGTAGCATGGAGCATTTTGAGAAGGAGCATGGAGCATTGAGCAATTTGGATCCTATGTAGATAGTCATCTATTTCTATTTCTGCTGTATTATGTATGATGTATCTACCAGCACTTGTGAGGATAGACTGTTATAACTGTCATGGCTGGATTAATACATACTAGAACTCTGATGACGTAATTTGGAGTAATTGCATGTACTACTCATATTTATAATTAAATATTAAATATGATGTGAGATTCTATTTTGGTTGTCTTCTACCTTTATTTTCTTCTACCCCATGATAATCTGCCTCTTCGGCACTTGGATTTGCTGCACGTAAATACAAAGGAAGTATCAGTGTTGATTTCTAAGGGTCGAGGAGGTGGATCATCACAGGCCACCCTTCCTAGAACCCACCTTTTGTGGACAAACATTCTCATGACTCCTTTCAACATCGAGCCATCGTCATCGGAACCTAACTCCATTCACCGTTGAGTTGCCATGAAGTCCCAAAGCTATCATCGTGCTACTATATTGCCATCAAATCCCAAGCGAACAAACAAACACCTTCAAAATGACTTGTAGAGCTTACACTTCCCCTCCTGGAGTTTCACCCCAATACCAACAAAACTCGATCTCTCAGTATTAACCTGACCTCTCGGTATTGAGCAGTGTACTTAGCCAAGCTTTGGCTGAGTTTCGTCCTTTCCTTCTAGAGCTCCATCTTCTAAGTGTTTGGGCTTGATCCCACAAAAGCTCTCGACATCAACTGTAAGCTCCAAATGATAACTCCAGAAGCTCTCAGTATTAACTCCAAAATCTCTCGGTATTGACTCTATGAGCTCTCGGTGCTTAGTCCAATACTTAGCCAAATTTTTGTATTTGACTTTTACTCATCACCCCTAGCCTACACTTGAGGAACTGTTAATCGACGAAATTTCTATCGGCTTAGAAATTTGCAGAAAAAATTTCAAATTAAAATTTACCGCAAGCGCATGACGTACAATGATAGTACGTGGTGAGTACGGGTTGATCCGTAGGGAATTGTTAGATTTTAAAAATTTATTCAATCAAATTAAACCAAAGTCGAGGGATTGTTAACTAACTAAAAGAAAGTAAAAACAAGCTAAAAGAAAATAGATAAAAATATGAGAGTGTTAAGACAATTTAAGGGCAACTTCCACTCTCTAGATCACATAAATCAATAAAATAAAGTTATGTTCTCTCTTTTCTTTGTCATTAGTTAGCTTAATTGATGTGCTTATCATAAGTATGGCTCATTTGTGCTATTAATTAGCTCAACATAAGCCATCAAACTATAACACAACCTTTAACCACTTTTAATTCTCATGAAAATGACAACAAAGTTGAAAATGAAAATCTATTTTAAGCATGGCCTATTAACTATTGTTTAGAAATATAGGCCATCAAATTTTGATTTAAACATTCACTTCTTTGCCATAATCATATATAGATGAAGAGGCAATTTGTGATTCATATGACTAAGCATAGCCTATTTGTTTTGAACAACATAAGCTATCAAACTCAACAATAAGCACAAAATTACATAAACATCATTTTCCATGAAGCATAAAAAGAGAGCATAACAATTATCAAAATGTTGAAGCTATATAATTAGAGAGCTTCATTACCCTTAAATTGAAGGGGTTTAGCTTCTCATATTTGTTATCATATCAACAAATATAGCTTGCAACATAGAACCAAAAAAGAGGAAAAGAGAGCTAAATGAAAGAAAAAAACTAATCAACTTGCATAAAAGAAAATCTAGATTATATTGATTTTCACAACTATTGTATAATTCAAATGAGTGGGGAAACTCGGACATTTTCAAGAATGTTTTTGTTTCTTTTATAAAGGAAAAATATTTACAAATAGAATTTATTTATTTTTTTCAAAATGGAACTTGATTTTTGTTTTGTATTTTGGTTTTTCATTTTTTTTTGTTTTTGAAAAGATTTTTTTTATATATATTTTTTGATTTTTTTGTTTTTCTAATTTTTTTTTTCGGATTTTTGAAATTTCAAAGAAAAAGGATTTAAAAATTTCAAAGGAAAAGGAATATATACAATTTTTTTAGTTTTGGATTTTGAATTTTTTTAAAAAATATGCGTGAACTAATGCAACTAAATGAATGCAAGGATTAATTACAAATGATTTATCCTAAGTTAACCCAAAATTGTATAATTACATATTATCTTAGTTCAACAAGATAGTTCTCAGCCAGGTAACTGATAGGATTTATCGGTGCACCATGAATCACCGTAGCAATGCAGCCGAAGGTTTAAGTACCTTCAAAGAAACAATTCATTATAATATTTACGAATCACCGTAATATTTATAACTGATTATTGCTCTGCCATAGCATAGACACCAAGAAATTAAATTGTCGAAAGATGACAAATTTTCAATATACAATTAAGTATTATTGATGTCTAATTGTTTTTATTAATCAAAATCTTGGATGAAATGCAAAGCAGAAAATAAACTTGTATTAACAATGCAACTACAAATGATTTTTGTTTTTGTTTTTGGTTTTTTTTTTGAATATTTTTTTTAAATGCAAGCAAACAACAATGCAAGATAAATAAAAACAATAGATAAGGGTTAAAAGCAATTTTTTTTATAAGCAAGCGGAGTTGTTATTTTTTTTTTGGCAAGCTTAGCAGTGCAATCCTTCTCCTTCTGTTTTTGCAACCTGAAAGATAAAAGCAAGATATATACAATTATTATTATTATTATTATTATTATTATTTTTTGGTTGTTTTTTTCTTTTATAAAGGAAAAGTTTTGGAAAGAAAACTACTCAAAACAAAATTTCTCTTTTTTCTGAAAAGGAAACAAAATTAAAAGTGAAGTTTTACTTTAAAAAAAATAATTTTTTAAAATAGATATGAAGTAAGAAAGCAAAGCAAAACAAAATAAAACAAAAGTAATGAAAGCACCATACAAAAAATGAATTGAACAAGAAAAAAACAAACTAAAGTGTTTTTTATATAAAACAAAATAAAACTAAAGAAAGCAACCTTGTTTCTCTTTTTTTTTTTTACTATGCAAATCACTAAAAAAAGAAGAAGAGAGTTTAACTCAAATTAACCCAAATGAAAACACTCAAGCCCAAACAAACCGGCCCACAGTCCTTTTGACACAGTCACGTACAAACACCAAAAATCATTCACGCCTTATCTTCAAATTATACAAATTTAACACGCCATTTTCTTCAAATTTTCAAAACAGAACAAAAATTAATAATTTAAGCTTCGAAAGTCCAAAATCAGGTTGTGATGTGTTGTGAGGTCACGAATTGGAATAGGCTATTCGACGTCGCGGAAGTGAGGGGTGAAGTCGATGATTTGGGAATTTTGTGGTGGCAGGGGAAGGAAGCGGCTGGAGTTTGCCAAAGGTGAGGTCAGCGATTTGGTTTCTGGTTTGACTTGCATGTGGTTTCTTCGGTCAATTCAGTTTTTTTTTTCGTGGTTCGTGATTCGTGAATTGGGTGGTACTGAGATGAGGAGATGGTCGCTAGTTCACTGTTGACGGCGATGGAGTCGCGTGGGGTTGGAAGTGGGATGTTAGGGGTTCGGAGCTGCTGCTTGTATTTCGAGTGAAGGGGATGGTTTGTGTTGCTAGGTATAGTAATGATAGGAGGTGACTTGGGAGGGGCGATTGAAGGTCGACGATATTGGTGATGAACTGTGACTGTGATGATTGAACTTGAGGATGGGTTATTGCTCTGTCGTGTATCGAGTTATGGGAATATGCAGGTGAAATTGTTATGGAAGGAAGGTGTATGGTTGCAAGTGGTTCAAGAAGAGATTTGGTCGTGGTTCTTGCTGGAGGAGGGGGGCTCTGATGAGTTGTGTTGCTCGATCAGGGTTGGGTTTGTAGCAGTGATGTATGTGACAGTAATGTATGTGGTTGATGTATGTGAACGAACTGCACAGTTTGGTTTAGTGAGGAAATGAAGGGGCAGAGACAGGAAAATAACAGAGTGATGTTGTGAGGATGTCCAGGAAGGAGACAGTGGTTCGTGTATGACGTACTGTATGAACCGAGGCTTGGTGGTCAGTGTTTGGTGAACTGAACAACAGTGGCAGTAGAGTGTGGTTGTTTTGTGAATGGAACTGTAGTGGTCAGTTACAAGGCAGTAACTTGTCATTCAAAAGAAAGTAGATGCTCAGCAGGCAATGCAGTCAGTGATGATAAATGTTGAATTGGATAGATGATGTGATGTAGTGGACTGTATGGTTGTGGAATGTTATGAAGATCGATGGTTGAAAGGTAGAGATAATGTGTGATGGTTGGAACTTTGGCAGGCTATAGACTGTGGTGATGGATGTGATATTGAGTCGCGAATGACTGTTGTGATACATAATTGTGCGATGTAATTTGTATTGATGTTTTTGCAGAGAAGGAAACAATAAATGATAGATGGTTTCAGTGAAAATGTGAATGTAGATATGTGGAGGGGATGGTTAACAGAGGCTAGTGGTTATGAATGCAAGTGGAATGCAGCTGTTAGCAAACTGTGGTGGTTGGTTGAAGGAAGTATGGTTGAAATGGTTTGGGCAGGGGACTGATGAGACTGTTGATGGTGGGGGAAGGTCTGAAGTTGTAGCTATTGGTTGAGTAGCTAGTAGTTCGGTTTTGTGACAGTGAACAGAGATGGAGATGAGTAGTTTTGGTGAGTTTGAAGGCGAACAGTTGATATTATGGTGTGTGAAGTGGTTTTGAGAAGTTGAAGGCAAGAATTGGATGGTGCAAGACACGGGGTTGTTGAAGCAGGGGAACTGTGTGCAGGCAGAGGTGCCCAAAACTGTGCACTATTGTGTTGTAGTAAGGACTTGGATAGAGGGTGTGTGAATTGAAATGCAAGGCAATGTATAAATACAAACAGTGAATACAAATGTAAATAAAATGTGAAGTGTGAATGTAAATAGAACTTGATGGAATAAAGAGTTTTTTTAGATTTTTTTATAAAATAGAAATGCAATGCAAACTTAAAAAAAACAAATCAAATGCTAACACAAAGCACACACAAAATGTTTTTTTTCAATGCAACACACATAAAATAAAAGCACACAAAAATCAAAGAAAAATAATTCGAAGAATAGAAAATCAAAATCAAAACAAATTCCCCGGCAATGACGCCAAAAACTTGTTAATCGACGAAATTTCTATCGGTTTAGAAATTTACCGAAAAAATTTCAAATTAAAATTTACCGCAAGCGCACGACGTACAATGATAGTACATGGCGAGTACGGGTCGATCCGTAGGGAATTGTTAGATTTTAAAAATCTATTCAATCAAATTAAACCAAAGTCGAGGGATTGTTAACTAACTAAAAGAAAGTAAAAACAAGCTAAAAGAAAATAGATAAAAATATGAGAGTTTTATGACAATTTAGAGGCAACTTCCACTCTCTAGATTACATAAATCAACAAAATGAAGTTATGATCTCTCTTTTCTTTGTCATTAGTTAGCTTAATTGATGTGCTTATCATAAGTATGGCTCATTTGTGCTATTAATTAGCTCAACATAAGCCATCAAACTATAACACAACCTTTAAACCACTTTTAATTCTCATGAAAATGACAACAAAGTTGAAAATGAAAATCTATTTTAAGCATGGCCTATTAACTATTGTTTAGAAATATAGGCCATCAAATTTTGATTTAAACATTCACTTCTTTGCCATAATCATATATAGTCGAAGACGCAATTTGTGATTCATATGACTAAGCATAGCCTATTTGTTTTGAACAACATAAGCTATCAAACTCAACAATAAGCACAAAATTACATAAACATCATTTTCCATGAAGCACAAAAAGAGAGCATAACATTTATCAAAATGTTGAAGCTATATAATTAGAGAGCTTCATTACCCCTAAATTGAAGGGGTTTAACTTCTTATATTTGTTATCATATCAACAAATATAGCTTGCAACATAGAAGAAAACAAAGAGGAAAAGAGAGCTAAATGAAAGAAAAAACTAATCTACTTTCATAAAAAAAAATCTACACTACTAGCATGAAAGGAAATGAACATGTAAGTAAAAGGAAACAATAATTAACATAGGATAAAAAGAAAAGAAGATTACATAAAATAAAATTGGCTAAGTAGCCATGAAAAGAGAAAGAGAGCTTTCTTTTTATTTTCCTAAGAGAAGAGACTAAGATAAGAGAGCCTAAAAGAGAGACTAAGATGAACTAAGAAGAGGGTTACATGAAACATAAGGGGTCTTTATACATGTGTTAAACCCTAATTCATATTTTTGGGGAATGCCTAAAATACCCTTGAGAAAGTGTGGAGGCCAAGTAATCATTAGCTTCTACTAATCATCATTTAAGTGTACATGAAGCCATTAGTTCCATAAGCATGTGCATTAGCCTCTAATTTGTACATTAAGGTAGGTGGGTGGATGTGTTCCTCCATTATCATGCCTTTGAATTATTTCCATCTTCATTTCTTTATCTTCACTCTTGTGCATGCATACATTTTCATGAAACCACTTGTATATGAAGCCAAATTCCTATAAAATAATATAGAAATTTCCAATTAAATTTTCTCAAATTAATATATGCACAAAAATGACCATTTTCCCCTTGGATGAAGATGAATATGTGACGATTTGAAAATAATATGAATTTTGGTTTAAACAAGTTAAAATACCCGATATAATCATTTATTTAATTTAAATAGATTAAATATGGTGGTAAAAATATGCACATTTACATGCACATCAGGAACCAAACTTCCATCGAGTGTTTTCCATCAACAAATAGCTCACGATATCAAGCGAAAGCTCTCGGTACCTAGTCCTCTACCTAGCTTCAATTTTGGTGCGACTTGAATCTTGGGCTCCTCCCATGCTCCAGAGCCCCTCCTCCAAGTTTCATCCAATTTCGACCATCTTTGCCTTCGATTTTCAAATTCGACCACCTCTTTCCTAACTACCTAAAAACAAGCAAACCATATCAAAACACAATATACAAACATGAAATATCATATGTATACATCGGTTCATACATGCAATCCGTAAGAACATGTTAATCAAGCAAATTCTAATCTAAATCTAACTTTTACACTAGCATATGAATATGAATAAAATGGGTTGCAAAACCATTTAAAAACCATTTTAAAACCTTTAAATTTTAGCCATAAACATACGTTAAAATGTGATTAAAGTTAGAAAATAATGTAGGGTCAAAATTATGTTAAAATCACCATTTTTGACCATATAAAAAATGCATAATAGAGTGAGAAATCAAGAACCACTCACCAAATACCTAAAACACCGATTTCTCCCTTTAGATTTGAGGTGAACAGCAAATGAGAGAAATGCAAATTAGCCAAAATGATAATCTCAAGTTCCCCTATGCTAATTACCCCTTTAATTATGATTTAAGCTAAGATTAGTAAGGAAAAAGGTAGGTTTTTTTGATGAGATTAGGGTTAATGGAGGTTTAGAGCTATTTTAGAAAAGATGAAAATGACTTAGATATATCTCAACGGCCCTCCCTTAGCACAATATTCGAGAGGGGTTAGTCAACCTAAGTATGGGCTTAGTTAATTACCTACTAATGCAGGCCAATAGCAGTCAAAACTTAAAAGAGCTATAACTTTCAAACGATAAATCTGTTTTTCTATTATGGCCACTTTACAGAATGGGAAACCATCGTCCTAAAGAAATGAAAGTGGTTTGAGACCCTATCTCATATCCTATAAGAAGTTATAGTCTAAACAAGATTTTTAGGGTCAAAATGGCCATATAGAAATTCAAAAAAGATCATACATGTATAAAATATCTCTAAGAGTTACTTCCTAAAATTTTAAAGCCATACAACTTCATATAATTAGAATAAAAATATTTTACGATCATTTGATACGTAAAATACAGGTCATTACATTTTCTTTCTATTATATACTTATCATAATGTGTTATGCTAACCATTTATTTAATTTAGTTATATTTAATAGAAAATCCCTAAATGTTGTGTTATGTGATAGTAATTACAATGTATTGTAATCATGAGAAATTTATCACAATAAAAGTAGCATATCATTTTGAATATTCCTGGTCAAGATATTTTGAGATGAGGTGTTGATTCATTTGTTGAGACTAGAGTACATAACGCTCTTCAAATATTGGGTAGTTTTTCACTCATGGCTATCGGGAGCACCAAGCGGTTACGTACTGATAGTTGTTGGAAATCTATGGAATGACACACTCGGTAGTTTTCTATTGGTTAATATAACTAAGGTCAAACAAAGAATACCGAAGTGATGATATTACACAGTTCTCTTGTAATGACCTGAAATACTTAATGTTTCAAATGTGAATATTTAATTTATTTAAATATTCAGATTTGATTCGAATATAATAAATAATAAGAAAATCATTTTTTTATTAAAACGACTTGATTTTAATAATGTATTTTTATTTTTATTTATTTGATTTTTCCATAATTTTTAAATTGAAAAATGTTTAAATTATCATTGGACGTATTTTACGGCAAACGATGATATTTTTGAAATTCTACAGAATAAAATAACTAGTGTATATTATTACTATTTTGTGATTGTATCGCATATTTGTATGCGCTTGTATTTTTGTTTTTCCATTCACGGTTTGTACGCGAATAGAATTCTATGTGGCGAGATGCTGAAAATTTATAAATAAACATAACCACACTTAGCTTATTCAACACACTAAGAATATTCAATACATTACGACTTTTCTTTCCTCCTCTTTCTCTTTTCTTTTTTCTTCAATCTCTGTAATTGAAAAAAACAACCCACTTCCATTCAAAAATTTAATACAAAAGACTTACTCAACTAAAAATTGTAAAACAAGCATCTTTGGATTCGTATTTAGGAGATCTACAAATCCATGCAAGTTTTATTGGTTGTGGTCAAATTTGGAATGTTGGACGTGGTGAATAGGTAACTAAGATTTGGGTTTTGGTGAGTTCTAGGCGACGAGGTTGGTTCCATTGCATTTCTCGTGTCGAAGAACATCAGTGGAAGGAGTTTCGACGTGTGCGGTCTTGTCTGGTAAAATGCAACATTTTCCTCATCACATACAAGTTTGGGTGTGACGCCCCACCTCTATGCTCATAATAACAAAGAGTATTAAAAGAAAAACTGTCTATTATTACGAAGAATAAGGCTGGATAGGAGCGACCATCCGTAATTGGCCTTACACTAATATTGGTTATCTCGGTAGGAGTGGTATATACTTTTTATTTTTCATCTATTATTTATTTACTCCCATCGACATATCCAATTATCAGTATAAAACAAACTACGATAGTTCATAATAGTTTAGGACATTAGATATAACAATAACACAGATAATATAAATGCGGAACACAGATTAACAAAAATTTCATATATATATAACCGATGTCAGTTACAATATAGTTGACTCGATACATATGATACAACTACAACTGCCGATTCTAGAAGTTATATATACAAGTACATTATCGACTAATATACATGAATACATATCGTTCTATACAATGACACGACTACTACAAAATGACACTGACAACTTCAGAAGATGTGAAAAGTCTTCATATCCTGAACAGCAACTCAAAGAAGAAAATCTACAACCTGAAATAACTCGGGTCTGACCCGAGTATTAATTTCAAAAGAAAATAATACACGGGTCAGTCTAATTCAAACTCAGTTATTAGTGCATAGCAGCAATAGTAATCAGATAGTCAAATAGACGACAATCCCAGAAATCTCGTATATCCAACTCTCGATACGAGAATTGGATAACGGCAAATATAACACTAAACAGTGTTAAACAATAAATCAGCAATCCAGATCAATTTAAACAATTGAAATGTCAATTTAAAACAACAATGCTGATTGGCTGCAGTACACGCTAACGTGTACTGCCTCGCCAATACAGTCTATGAAATACTCAGAAGATCAATGAATCCAAAAGCCCACGGATAAAACTCCAATCGAAATGAACCATTTCAAATGCAACTTCAAAATATTGAAATTGGACCAACTAAATAATTTAACAATCGAAACATCAACACAATCTATCAATCCCGCTAGGGCTGCAGTACACGCACGCGTGTACTGCCTCGCCACTACGATAATGCAAACAAACTCGACTAATAGACCGGGGAACTGCATGGATAAAAGTGCACCCAAATACAACTGGCAAAAGTAAAGACCAGACAACATGGCTCAGGTGGGACTGCACATACAAACAGATGCAGCCACCATGACAACACGTACGACAGGGATGAGCAGATGCAAACAACAATGACACATGAATATACAGTGTATAACCAAGTCGAGGCCTGAGATATATAAACAGTGGCAACACATCTCAGTAAAGATCAATCATGAAATAATATTTGTATGCCAAAAGGTCGGAGGCAATGCAAACACAAATATCGATTAATGCAAACTGTCTCAAACCAATAACCAAGTCAAGTGGGTAACTAATGCAACAACTCAGGTCAGCGAGTGCTTCAAAAATGCAGACCAGATCAAAGTGACAATAATTACAAATTCACCCAAGTCAAAATGAACATTTCAGTGCTAGATAGAACTATCAGATGAAAACGTGAATGCTAACCAGTATAATGTTAACTTAAACATTTCAATGTTTGCAAAAATAATTACCCAAGCATGCAGCTTAGAAGTAAAGCATTTCAAAAATGCAAAGTGCTTATTTACGTGTGTAGCTGGTAGTAAACCTTTTAATGCTGTAAACTATATGCACACGTATACGGTAGGAAGCAAAACAACAAACCCAAACTGGATGCTACAGAAGTGAAAACAGTGATCAGGCAACATTACAATCACATTGGTTTACATGTGAATAGATATTACAACTACGAGATGGCACATGCAGACACATGGATGCAACTCGACAACAGTTCAACATATAGCTACCAGACTGGAATGAAAAGCTCCAGAAAGTAACCAAGTGAATACAACTAACACATGTGACAATGACAGTTTAAGTACAACAATGTAGCAGCAGTTAGGATATAAGACCCAATGCCTCAATGATCAAGTGACAACATTTTCAAGTCGAATGCAACAGGTAAAATAAAGTGTCAATAACAACAATGCCTACAGAAAACCAAAATCATAATTCACAGTGAAGTCAACAAGGAGAAAACTACAGAGAGGTCACAGAATTCACGGTGAAGTTGACAAAACCAGAAATTCACAAAGATTCAAAATGATCAAAGCAGTGAAATCCATGCCGCGGATATAAAGCTACCAACAAAGCATATTCGAATTGACCAAGTCGCAATCATCTCAGTCAACCCAGCATTATCAAGAACATACGCAATTGAATTGGTCATAAATTTGTACAACTACTAAAGTCAGAGACCATCCAAGTATTCAAACAAAATAAAATGGTCATGGTAAATCAAAACAAACTCAAACGTTCGCATATAGACGAAAACCCAAGAATCCAAGCAGTGGAAATCACAAATCGCAGATACAAATTCTTGAATTAGATGTGAGTTGAGCTCACCTTTTCTCGAAGCCAAACGAATTACCAACAGACAATCGATTGACGACGCCAGGATTTAACAGTCGGCGACTTCGATCATTCCCGATGCCCTAATTTTGAAAAGAGGGACGAAGACGAGCCACCTTTTTTTTTCTTCTGTTTGCGATGCGAGGATAATGGAGGCGGAGGGACGAACGAGCAACCCTAAGCAGACGCCATTTTTATTTTCTCTCGTTCGATTTGATTTGGGTTTACGAATCCATGGGATAGAGGGAGGGGGTTTCGTGTATTTTAAAGAGAAGGGGGAGAACGTGGTTCTGCAGAGGAGAACGTGATTTGGGTATTGGGTGGGGTACTTGAGGTATGGGGTAAGTATGTTATTATATATATATATATATTTTTTAAACTAATTTGTTTTGTAGATATCACGGCGAAATACTCAAATGAAGATGTAGGCTACTACCTTAACAAAATTTCCAAAAGCTCAATAGATTAAAATTCTAACAGAAATAAACAACAATTTAATCGTCACTTGGACGATAATTATTTGTTATAAAATCTCGGGTTGTTACAGACTCCCCTCCTTATAAAAATTGCGTCCCCGCAATTTTCATACTTAAAGTCGTCATAACAATTGTTTTTCTAACATAAACTGGTTAGGCAAGAAAATAAAAGTCGAAAATTCAAATGCCACAGTAATCTTTTAATTCCAATAAAAGAAATTTACGAATTCTCAACAAAGTCTGATTATCAGATAGATAATCAGAAAACAGCAGAACTGAAAAAAATACTATTATCAACACATTCAATTATCATTTAGATAACTGAAATCCAGAAATCACAAAACAGCAATATCGAATTACCGATACGATAATTAGAGAACAACAAAATATAATTATCAACAAGGATAATTATGAAACACAAATCACAAATCGCCACTGCAAATATCTAGTTATTCAATAATTAACTAGAAACCACGAACTTCATAATCAGCAAACTCTGACTATCAACAGAGATAGATAGAAAGCAACAATTCAATATAATCAACGTAATCTAGAATCAATAAGAAACTAGAAAATCTCGTATCAATAAAATCAGCAAACATCCAATGATCTAAACGATAGTCAGGAAACAAATCAACAAATATTTAATTACCACAAACGGTAATCAAATTTCAAATCAATAAATATTCGATTATCAAAAACGATAATCAAATTTCTCAAATCAACAAATATTCGATTAACAAAAACGATAATCAAATTTCAAATCAACCAATATTTAATTATCTAAAGCGATAATTAAATTTCAAATCAATAAATATTCGATTAACAAAAACGATAATCAAATTTCAAATCAACCAATATTTAATTATCTAAAGCGATAATTAAAACAACAAATCAACAATTATTTAATTATCTCAGGCGATAATTAAATCTAAATTCGACAAATATTTAATTATCTAAAGCGATAATTAATTTTAAATTCGACAAATATTTAATTATCTAAAGCGATAATTAAATTCGAAATCAGCAAATATTTAATTATCTAAAGTGATAATTAATTTTAAATTCGACAAATATTTAATTATCTAAAGCGATAATTAAATTCGAAATCAGCAAATATTTAATTATCTAAAGTGATAATTCGAAACAACAATTATCTGATTATCAAAAATGATAATCAGAACTCATATCAACAAATATCTAATTATCACAAGCGATAATTAGAAACAACAAATATCTGATTATCAAAAACGATAATCAGAACTCATATCAACAAATATCTAATTATCACAAGCGATAATTAGAATCAACAAATATCTAATTATCACAAGCGATAATTAGAAACAACAAATATCTAATTATCAAAAACGATAATCAGAACTCATAGCAACAAATATCTAATTATCACAAGCGATAATTAGAAACAACAAATATCTGATTATCAAAAACGATAATCAGAACTCATATCAACAAATATCTAATAATCACAAGCGATAACTAGAATCAACAAATATCTAATTATCACAAGCGATAATTAGAAACAACAAATATCTAATTATCAAAAACGATAATCAGAACTCATAGCAACAAATATCCAATTACCTGCAGATAATTGGAAGCAACAAATATCTAGAAATCAATTAAGAAGACTAGAAAATCAACATAAAAGCTTGGATCGATCCCATCAGATGGCGAGTTTTTAATTCGCCGCACGTGCAACAACATATGGCCGAAGCCTACCAAGTACTCAACATAATTTTGGCGCCCAACAAATGACCCGAAGGTCCAACATATGATCCGAAGGTCTAGTACTGGTATTTGACCCGAAGGTCCAACATATGACCCGAAGGTCCAACATAGTGGCTCGAAAGCACACGAAAGCATCAAATATTTCAATTAACGAGTCCGGAATTAACCAAAATAGTAAACGCACATGTCCCATAACCACGAGTTTTACTAAATTGTTTAATTCTCTTCATCGTTTCCTTGAAAGTGTAGAATCATCAAAACAACAGATATTCAATTAACGATTCCGGAATTAACCGAAATAGTAAAAGTGTGGTTCCATACTCCGCACTTTTGCTAAATCGTTTAAATCTCTTCATCGTTTCCTTGAAAGTGCAAAATTGTGTATTTTTGTAAAAATACACTTTACATTCTCAAACGGACAAGTCCGGAATTAAGCGAATCAGTAAAAGAAAGGGGTCATAGTCCTCGATTTTGCTGAAACGTTTAAATCGCTTCCTCATTCTTTTGAAAGCGCAAACTGTTAAAATTTTCTGAAAACAATTTTTATTTATTTTATAAAAATAACAATTCACATTCTCAACTGGACAAGTCCGGAGTTAAGCGAAACAGTAAAAGAAAGGGGTCATAATCCTCGATTTTGCTGAATCGTTTAAGTCGCTTTCTCATTCTTTTGAAAACGCAACTGTTAAAAATTTATAAAACAATTTCCATTTTAAAACGAGTTTCCAATCACGTGATTAAAACAGCAAATTAGTAACAGTTTCGATAAGGAAATTGTACTTCTCAAAATACCGTAAAAACGGTTACACATCAGTTTTGCGGAAATACCGCTTGAAAATCCACTTAAAAAAAATTTGGCTGTTACTGAAGTCAAAGCGACAGAAATTTTAAAACATCAAATATCTCATCAAAGGATTCACATCAAAATGTGACATCAGTGAATTTTCATTTATTAAAATTGTCAACAAAACACCGTGCCTCAAAAATTCAGCATTGGTGTAAAAAGTCCGTTATAAAAATAACGGCAACAAAATACGTATCATAACCAAGCATCGGTTCAACGTAAAATAAATGCACTAACGTGCAATTCAAATTTTTGCACGTACTACAAAATGAACAAAGAAATCATTCAAATGTATCTTCAATGAAGATAATTCAAAACAACAAAAATCTAATCACTAGATGATTAGTACAAAAGAAAGCCAGCGGAAATTTCAACAAAATCACATATCTGCAATTTCTTCAAATCCTCAATTTGGATTCGAAATTCTCAAAGAAACAAAATAATTACAGCTATGTAAACAACAAATGAAATTCATATCAATTTCGTATTTTGATTTTTAAATCAAAAAGATTATCAGTTGTACTCAGCGAAGACAGTTTCACTGTTTCCGCTGCGCACTCTGATAAACAGAATACAAATCAATCAAATCATCAGAATACAATTTCAATATTATTTTTAAATAAAGATATTTAAAAATTTCATCCAAATTTCAAAACTTTAGTTTTGACTCAAACACAATTAAAAGATCGACCAATAGTTGTAACATATGTTCCATCCGAGTTAAGTTGTATATTATGTCCATAAACCCCAAGCTCTGATACCAACTGTGACGCCCCACCTCTATGCTCATAATAACAAAGAGTATTAAAAGAAAAACTGTCTATTATTACGAAGAATAAGGCTGGATAGGAGCGACCATCCGTAATTGGCCTTACACTAATATTGGTTATCTCGGTAGGAGTGGTATATACTTTTTATTTTTCATCTATTATTTATTTACTCCCATCGACATATCCAATTATCAGTATAAAACAAACTACGATAGTTCATAATAGTTTAGGACATTAGATATAACAATAACACAGATAATATAAATGCGGAACACAGATTATATATACAAGTACATTATCGACTAATATACATGAATACATATCGTTCTATACAATGACACGACTACTACAAAATGACACTGACAACTTCAGAAGATGTGAAAAGTCTTCATATCCTGAACAACAACTCAAAGAAGAAAATCTACAACCTGAAATAACTCGGGTCTGACCCGAGTATTAATTTCAAAAGAAAATAATACACGGGTCAGTCTAATTCAAACTCAGTTATTAGTGCATAGCAGCAATAGTAATCAGATAGTCAAATAGACGACAATCCCAGAAATCTCGTATATCCAACTCTCGATACGAGAATTGGATAACGGCAAATATAACACTAAACAGTGTTAAACAATAAATCAGCAATCCAGATCAATTTAAACAATTGAAATGTCAATTTAAAACAACAATGCTGATTGGCTGCAGTACACGCTAACGTGTACTGCCTCGCCAATACAGTCTATGAAATACTCAGAAGATCAATGAATCCAAAAGCCCACGGATAAAACTCCAATCGAAATGAACCATTTCAAATACAACTTTAAAATATTGAAATTGGACCAACTAAATAATTTAACAATCGAAACATCAACACAATCTATCAATCCCGCTAGGGCTGCAGTACACGCACGCGTGTACTGCCTCGCCACTACGATAATGCAAACAAACTCGACTAATAGACCGGGGAACTGCATGGATAAAAGTGCACCCAAATACAACTGGCAAAAGTAAAGACCAGACAACATGGCTCAGGTGGGACTGCACATACAAACAGATGCAGCCACCATGACAACACGTACGACAGGGATGAGAAGATGCAAACAACAATGACACATGAATATACAGTGTATAACCAAGTCGAGGCTTGAGATATATAAACAGTGGCAACACATCTCAGTAAAGATCAATCATGAAATAATATTTGTATGCCAAAAGGTCGGAGGCAATGCAAACACAAATATCGATTAATGCAAACTGTCTCAAACCAATAACCAAGTCAAGTGGGTAACTAATGCAACAACTCAGGTCAGCGAGTGCTTCAAAAATGCAGACCAGATCAAAGTGACAATAATTACAAATTCACCCAAGTCAAAATGAACATTTCAGTGCTAGATAGAACTATCAGATGAAAACGTGAATGCTAACCAGTATAATGTTAACTTAAACATTTCAATGTTTGCAAAAATAATTACCCAAGCATGCAGCTTAGAAGTAAAGCATTTCAAAAATGCAAAGTGCTTATTTACGTGTGTAGCTGGTAGTAAACCTTTTAATGCTGTAAACTATATGCACACGTATACGGTAGGAAGCAAAACAACAAACCCAAACTGGATGCTACAGAAGTGAAAACAGTGATCAGGCAACATTACAATCACATTGGTTTACATGTGTAAATAGATATTACAACTACGAGATGGCACATGCAGACACATGGATGCAACTCGACAACAGTTCAACATATAGCTACCAGACTGGAATGAAAAGCTCCAGAAAGTAACCAAGTGAATACAACTAACACATGTGACAATGACAGTTTAAGTACAACAATGTAGCAGCAGTTAGGATATAAGACCCAATGCCTCAATGATCAAGTGACAACATTTTCAAGTCGAATGCAACAGGTAAAATAAAGTGTCAATAACAACAATGCCTACAGAAAACCAAAATCATAATTCACAGTGAAGTCAACAAGGAGAAAACTACAGAGAGGTCACAGAATTCACGGTGAAGTTGACAAAACCAGAAATTCACAAAGATTCAAAATGATCAAAGCAGTGAAATCCATGCCGCGGATATAAAGCTACCAACAAAGCATATTCGAATTGACCAAGTCGCAATCATCTCAGTCAACCCAGCATTATCAAGAACATACGCAATTGAATTGGTCATAAATTTGTACAACTACTAAAGTCAGAGACCATCCAAGTATTCAAACAAAATAAAATGGCCATGGTAAATCAAAACAAACTCAAACGTTCGCATATAGACGAAAACCCAAGAATCCAAGCAGTGGAAATCACAAATCGCAGATACAAATTCTTGAATTAGATGTGAGTTGAGCTCACCTTTTCTCGAAGCCAAACGAATTACCAACAGACAATCGATTGACGACGCCAGGATTTAACAGTCGGCGACTTCGATCATTCCCGATGCCCTAATTTTGAAAAGAGGGACGAAGACGAGCCACCTTTTTTTTTTCTTCTGTTTGCGATGCGAGGATAATGGAGGCGGAGGGACGAACGAGCAACCCTAAGCAGACGCCATTTTTATTTTCTCTCGTTCGATTTGATTTGGGTTTACGAATCCATGGGATAGAGGGGGGGGTTTCGTGTATTTTAAAGAGAAGGGGGAGAACGTGGTTCTGCAGAGGAGAACGTGATTTGGGTATTGGGTGGGGTACTTGAGGTATGGGGTAAGTATGTTATTATATATATATATATATATATATATTTTTAAACTAATTTGTTTTGTAGATATCACGGCGAAATACTCAAATGAAGATGTAGGCTACTACCTTAACAAAATTTCCAAAAGCTCAATAGATTAAAATTCTAACAGAAATAAACAACAATTTAATCGTCACTTGGACGATAATTATTTGTTATAAAATCTCGGGTTGTTACATTGGGTGTCACGATTTTATGGAGGCCATCGAGCTCAACTTTGGGTAGATGGTCGTGTAGTGCTCGCGGAGTAAAAGTCGTTGGCGATAGCACTGAGTGATTTCGCGGTCCATGGAGGGAGATAGGAGGAGAGGAAGAGGAAATGCATGGGTGTGTATGTTGTATGTCCATGCACAGGGATAGATTGGGGGAGAAGGAAATGGGTTAGGGGATTTAAGTGATAATTTGTTTGTAATTAGTAAATTAATTGAATTATTTAAATCAAAATCTTATAAATCCAATAACTTTCTCATACGAGGTCCAATCGAGACGCGGTCTTTTGCATTGTACTTATAGGAGCAATATCTACATGTTGGAACTAGCTTTGTTGAGTTTAGAGCAAATATAATTTAAAGCTAAAATCGAACGTCGTTCGATCTTAGATCAAATCGAAGTGTTTAAACATCCGTTGGAATTTCGATGAGTTATCTCACATCTGATTGAACATTATAATGATATATAGTAGATATAAAATATTGTTTTGTGTTGGTGGATTATGGTTTGGTTTGGTTGAATTTCCTCTTTAAAAAGCGAATGCATTTAAAATGAAATACATGGAATTTTGTAGAGAAATCCGGATTTCTCGCCATTGTGATTTTAAATTTTAGTTATATACCTGTTGATTTTAATTCCATTTATATATCTATTATCTAAATTGTTGAATGCTAAAAGTTAGTACTTTGGCCATATTGGATGTGACATTGACATATGTTAAAAATTGAATCTTTTTAGTGATAAAGGTAGTAGTAACATTGGTTAAGTGTTGTGGTAGTTATTGGCCTCGTTATAATGTTTGGAAATACTATTATTTGTTGTTTTGGTATGAAAATGGTTTTGATTCGGAGAATGATTTTTAAATTTGACTTTTTGGATTTTCTGTAATATTTTATTTAAAAATGGGTTTTGAAATTTTCTATTTTATTTCAACCTTTGTGTTAATCTTTTCTAATTTATTTAGAAATGTTTTAAAAGTATTTTGATAAGTATTTTTTTTATAGAAAAGTTATTATAATAATGAAGGTTATTTTAATTTTTAATGGAAACTAAAGTGAATTTATCTGATTTATAATAAAGTGATTTTGTTTTTAAAGAAGAAGGAAATATTTTGGAATATTTGTGAAACGTTTTATTTAAATGTTATAAATAAAAAAATAGATTTAAAAATGGTACTTTATAAATAAAAGAATAGATTTACTAACAGTATTTTGTAAGTAAAAGAATAGATTTATAAATTGTATTTATAAGAAAATGGGTATATTTATAAATGATATTTTATAAAAAGGAAATTAATATCACTTTGATAAATTAGAAAATAAATCACATTTTTGAATTTATAGTGATATATGAAATGATCGATTTATGAGAGGTATTTGGTCCTATTTTGAAAATGGAAATTTGTGTTAAGTATAAAAGGAATTCCATAAGGAGTTTTATAAAAAGGAGTTCTATAATTATATTTGGAGATTTATAAAAGGAGTTTATAATTATACTTTGAGTTTTGTAAAAGAAGATTATAAATGATAATTTACAAAGGAGATTTATAAAGGATTTTTATAAGGGAGATTTATAAGTAAAGTCGTAGAAATGAATTTATAATTGGAGTTTGTAAATATAGAAAGTTTTACAAAAAAGGAATTTTACAAAAGAAAATGTGATTTAATTTCTATAAATGGCCATTTTAAAAATTACGGTGGTATGGAAAGTATTCTTTTCATACTTAACACTAAATTTTGAGGTATGGAAACCCGTCTCTATCTTGAGAATTAAAAATGTGTATTCAGGCAAGGATAGTTTTCTAATTTGTCCAATTTCATTGTTAATTGAGGACTATTTGAAATAAGGAGGTGGTGGTAAGTATATTTGATCTAATTTCTATACGATCTACTTACTTACACCAAAAGTGTTTTGGATTTATTGTTGCCGATATTTTTAAATGACATTTATTTTAACCCAATTAAGTTGGTTTTGGAAATGAATATTTCTTAAGATTTGTGAATATACTTATACAATTGAGATAAGTATATTGGTACATTTCCTAAGTATTGGAGATGTAATGTTTTGAGAATATACTTATACGATTGATATAAGTATATGGAAAAGTTTTCTAAGTTTTAAAAGTTAAATGTTTTGTGAGAATACTTTTACAATTGAGATAAGTACATAAATATTTTTCAAGGATTGAAAAGAGTAGAGAGGGTTTGTGAATATATCTTTGTAAAAGTATTTTAATACAAGAATTTATAAAGTGGGTTTAATTAATGAAAGGATTAATTAAAGAGGCTTAGTGGTTGCTTATGTGATTAACCAGTGTTGGTTTCCACATGTGAAATTTAATCTCTGATTTGATTTTTTGTTTATTTGATAGTTAAATAACCGACTATCAAACGTTGGCCAGTTTTAAAACTAGCATTGTCGGTTTGAAGAGACTGGGATCAAATATATTATCTGAAAACCACTTCTAACTGGCATAAATGTTCGAATTGGGGACATTTTGAAGATGATGGAATCGAAGACGAAGATCTATGAAGTGCAAGGGCTACTTGCTACTAATCCTGAGGGTGATTCCAAAATGGACGTAGTAGAAGTAGTGCCTTCAGTTTGTTCATATCCTGAATGACTTGTATGTACGAATGATGGCAATGCATTGTTGCATGGAGAGCAGTGTTAGAATTCCAAGTGAAATTTGCTAAAAAGTTAAAACATAGTCTCAAGCCTCACAATTGGAAATGACTAAAATAAGGGATATGGTTCAGGGCTATGTGGGTCACACCCATTAGGGTATAGGCATCACTTTCTAGATCACCATTTATGGCTTTGGTATGTGCATGAGAGCTCTTGAGAAAATGTTGCAAAGCAACCGGGTGGTGATATATTCGGTACTATTCAGTAAGGGGTAGGCCGGTCCTAATTTGCAAGGGGTCCATGTGAGGCCCTTGGTACATTTTCTAGAGGTGTACTATGGCGGGCAGTACCCCAGTAACCTTGTCATTGTATGGAATCCATTCTCCCATAAGTGTCTTATGGACTTAGTTGTGCCGAACTATGCTAGAACATGAGATGCAAGCATTTCAGCTATTTTATATATTTACTTTAAACCCTGGACATTATTATAATATCACTGGATATTCTATTTAAAATGATTTGGCTATCTTATGGTAAAAACCCAACTGTGTTTATATGCGGAGTAAACTTACGAGATACCTTTATTTTTGAAAGGTTTTATAACATTAAAAGTCCATATAATGTGTGTTTCTCATGCTGGTTTACCAGACTGATCCAAGCGTTTTTTTCTTATAATGCTCGGGTTAGCCAGAGCATGTTTTCCATATTTAGTTTGGATGATTTGGAGCTTCATGAGACAAGTTAGAAACCTTCAAGATGTATTCGCGTATATTTTATTCTCGTTGCATTAGTGGGTTATATTATCAGCACTTGTGAGGACATGTAATTATAACTGTCCAGGCCCATGATTGATTAGTCTACTTTGGTTGATGTATGTATATTACAATTTTCTGTTGTAAAGATCTATTGTATATTATATATTATTTGTCATGACGGAGATTTTGTTCTATCTTTTCTTTCTTTTCCCCCAACAGTCTATCTTTCTGGCACTTGGATGCTCGGCACATGAATACCGTGGATGTATTAGTGTCGACTTTTTGAGAGTCGAAAATGTGGATCGTTACATCGCTTGAGTTGAGAATACCGTTAAACGTAAATGTAGACACTCCACTTTGATTATAGATATCATGGCACGACGTTCATTAAACGACTATAGTTAGGTCTGAGTTGAATTATTGGAATTGAAACAATATTCAATAGAGAATTCGTCTCCTTGGTTATACGAGGTTAGTGTAATAGTCAACTATAGTCAATTCAAAGTCAAAGTCTCTGGCCATAGTAGTTTGGTCAATAGTAGTTGTTATTATTGAACCAAGGACTATGTGATTGGATTATACAAGCTGAATGTGGATGGTATTGGAATTTTGACCAAAACAAAATTTCATAAGTCCTAGTGTGATATAGTTTTGACGAAGAGAATTGGTGTAAATAACGGTCACTATAAGGGATCACTTAGAATAGTATAACTGGACTTTTACCAAAGTTGTGTAAGCGATAAATTCGACCAAACTATCACACCACTAGCTAAGGTGACGTGTGAATATTAATATTTGAATTGTTTGATATGAATCACTGATTGAATTTACACCTATAGGTCTCACAACCGCAAAGTTGAATACTTTAAACTACCGTATGATTTGATTAAATTATAACTGTTATAAATAAATTAATATTTGTGAATATTAATTTTATTTGATTTGTTTGAATCGGTATTTAATAAAGTGTGTATATAAAAGTTATATATGTACGTAACGATATACAATATACATAGATATTTAAATTGGATTAAAAATGATAAAATATTGATTGGATTTCGAAATGTGTTTGTGTCCATTAGCCCATTATTTTGGCTAAACAAGGAGGAGCGATGGGGTATTTTCTAGAAATATAGGTTTTGAATTTGTAAGGAGATGGTAAACAAGGAAATCTTGATCCCCTTTTCTCTCTCTTTTCCATTGCCTATTTAAACCAACCATCCACTTTCATTTACACTTTACTTTTTGCCACCTCCTCTATATAGTCTTGGCCATAAGTAATAGACTATAACACCCCATATTTTTAGTAACATTATTTAGGATATTTAATTAGTTAAATAAAATAAAATAATGTAAGATGATTAATTGATTGAGATTTGTGATTAAATAAGGGGTAGTCGTGCCATGTTAAACAAGTGAACTAAATGATATAAAGAGAATAAAAGGTTAGGAAATATAAAGGGTAAATTAGGAACAAGGAAAATCCTGATACACTAAATCCTTAACCCCTCAAAACTCACGTTCACTTCATTTTTCACAAATCAAAAATACAAGCTAAGGCCAACCAGCATTAGCAAGCTCAAGAGAAGATAAAAGCTAGGATTTCAAGAGGGAGAGTCAAATCACTTAATCAAGAACAAATCTCACATCTTTAATCAAAAACCTAAGGTGAATAATGACTACATCCCAATTTTTTAATGCTTTTAGTTTTTTATCATGAAATCCGAATTACTTGCAAATATTTTTCCATGTTATGGATGATAAAATGCATATCTATATGTTATTGATGATTTATGATAATTCATATAGATTTTGTGATATGTTTTGATATGAAAACCCTATTATATGACATCCAATTGCCTTGCGAATTCAAATATAGATTAGTAACAATAATTTAGAAATGGATTTCAATTTCCATAATTTTCTGAATTAACGTGAATTTAATATGAATTTTCTAGTAAAGAAAATGCTATTTTGGGTTTAAAATTAATTACGGCCAAATTATATTAGCTTAGGTTTTGAAATTTATATATGTTGGAAAACATATACAAACTGATTTTCTGGAATTTTTATAGAATTTTCCTAAGTGTTTCAATGGATATATAAAATTATTTAAGGTATGGGACTTAAATGTTTTATATATTTATATAAAGGAGAAGGGGTATTTTGTAAATAATCCAAATTGTTTTTTCTAAAAATCGGCAGTACTTTTAGAAAAGAAAAATTTGCAACCAATCATAATTTGACAAGCAAGGCAGGTTAGCTACAAAGTGTTAATATAAAAAGTCAAATCAACATGCTTTTTCCTATTTCAATGCCTTCGGCACCAGGCTTCCGATTCCTTATCTCTGCCTCCAACTCCATCGAGACTAATGCACATAGTATTAGATACCTGGTATTTAGTGAATTGGATATAGGTGGAAGGTACTGAGTCGAAACCAAAGGTTCTAATGGCGGATCAAAGCATGTTTTGTTTTAAAAAATGCGCCTTCTTTTGCTTTCGAAGGAAGTGCTTTCGACTTGGTTGGCTTTCGGCTGAGTCAAATGTTCCAAATGAAAGGTTTCAAATGGGTTGTGCCTTTTGTTTTAAATGAATCCTTTCGAAGGGGTCGAAATCCCTGACTGCCGCTTTTTACCTTTCGACCCAGATTGGTTTTAAAAGGGTTACCTTGTTTAAAACCAAGCCACTTGTCCAATGCTTTCAAAGGGATGGTTTCGACACCATCACTTCTTTACTTAGGAATTGCTTTCGAAAGAGTTACTTTTGATGTAAATGTTTTAATGACCCTTTTTCTCTATAAAAGGTAGAACCCAAACAGTTTCGAAAGGTGTTTCCACATGTTATAAATTGAACCCAAATGCTTTCAAAAGGCTTGATGTTTTAATGATTTCGAAAGGTTTTAAAGAAAGGTTTCTAAGGGGTGGTTCCCCAATGGTTTCGAAAGGTCTAAAAGGAAAGGTTTTCCAATGGTTTTGAAAGGCAATGTTTAAGTGTTTTAAAGAAAGAATGTCTAAGGTTTTAAAGCTTTCGAAGGAGATGTTTTTCAATGCTTTCGAAAGGATAAATATGAATGGTTTCGAAAGGTATGATTTCGAAAAGTATGTTTTGGCCTTCGGCCTAAGGTTTTACTGTATCGGAAGGGGTATTTCCAATGGTTTTGAAAGGGGTACTTTCGAAAGTTTAAACATTTTCATCAACAAGATTTTGTGTAAAGAATATGTAACATGGCAAGGTGATTTGAGTAAAGCAAAGAGTATATATAAATAATTTCCTTGTTTAAAGAATGATTTAAAGGTTTAAATCAATATGAAATAAAAGGTTTTCAAGGAAAATTTTATGGGTAGATAACCCTAAGTAAAATGACTCAGATATTAGAATACAAGATGGGACTTGTATGGGGTCGCGCCCTATACTTTAGCTAGTAGCCCCTAGCTAAAATAGGTCCAAAATTCCAGTGTGTAGGGTTTTGTCACAAGTGAAACTAAAATTATGTTACACACAGAAAGGAATCTAAAAAGTAAATACAGTTTATTGGTAAGCCCGCAAAACCATTAGGATCAGTTAGACATGGAGAAGTAAGTAAGGACAGATCGTCCAGAAAAGGAGTATCTAACAGATGTTAGATTTTTATGTTTTTTGGTAGGCCCGAGTCAGCCAAGGGTTAGTAGTTAACCAAAAAAAACTACAGTGTATGGACAGATAGTCCATTTGATAACTGATATGTATATATACATGATATCTCTTTACAGATTTAACCAGTTTTGGTTGCAGGATTTTAATTTGAAAAAGATATGTTTTAAAAAGGATATTTGTAAGGGGAAACCCGTTCTGCTAAGCGGCATAGTCTCACTTAATATCAAATAATCGAGATGTATAGTATTATTCACACCAGGCTTTATGTCTTACTTGAAGTTTATGTTTTACCCTTAAACTGTCGGGTGCTCAAAATTGATTTGTGTAGGCTGAGGGTTGAGGTTCTGTAGGTTTTAGTAGGTTGACGAATAAAGCTTCCAGAGACTAGCAGGTGGCTGACGGATAACTATTTAGGAGTTGCTATTTTGTTTTGTTTTGTTTTGTTATATTCCGCTGTGTTGTATTTAAGAAAATTATGTCTATATAGTACTCTGGTCAACCAATGGGGCATCATCATATGTCGCTCTTGGCTTATTTATGTAATAATTATATTTTATTTGAACCTGAGAAACGATTATGGGATTATGTAATTTGAATGTGAAACATGTGTTTTGAAATATAATTTTTTTTAAATCTGTGGCTTTGTTTCATATCGAAGTGCTTCAGATATTATGGATACCATTAACATAGCCATATTTAGTCGTTGGAAGTTAATACTGTGGATGACTACAACATCTGTAGCGCTTAGCTTTAGGCCTCTAGATAGGGGATGTTACAACTTGGTATCAGATCATATGTTTATGAAAAACTTTAACTAAAATGGTAAAATGGTATTTTGAAAACATAATCCTAAGGAATTAGAGATAAGATCGGGGTATGGGATAACGTTATTATAACGTACTTGTACTTGCCTTATATAAGTATGTGCTTTATCTCTAGTCTCCTATCTCTATTAGGTTATTTTTCCGTATCTCACGAAGTTTCGAATGCAGATATGGATTCTCGAAGAGATAATGTTAGAGGAGGAAGCACCACTACAGATGGAAATGCCAGACCTAATACTAGAAGGAACCAAGGTCAGGCACGAGTTGGAAATATTGGTGCCGAAGTCCCGCAAGTTGACATGGGAGCCATGTATCAGTTTTTCATAAATATGATGCAAGTGGGGGTTGCTGCTGGATTAGTTGGTGGAGGAGCCCAGGAAGCTCCAGCAGTCAACAATTATGCAGCTTTGAGTGGGAACTATGTTAGGTTGGGAGGAAAACCATTCATTGGGACTGAAGACGCCACAGAAGTGGGGAACTGGTTGCTGCATTGTGAGTGGATTTTTACAGATTTAGGGCTTAGTGATGAGAAGAAATGAAGGCTCACTTCGAGGCAGCTTCAAGGAGCAGCTTTATACTGGTGGAATAGTGTGACGGTTGGAGTGGATGAAGGAACGATGACATAGGCTGAGTTCAAGAGGAGGTTCGAGGAGAGGTTTATGTCTGTGATGGCAAAGTCTACCTTGCTTAGAAAGTTTTCCGAGTCTGAGCAGGGAGAGATGACTGTGTTAGAGTATGCTACAAGGTTTTAGAAGTTGGCAAGATAAGGTCATGCCAATGTGGATACCATGATTAAGAGAAATGAGAAGTTCATTATGGGGTTGAAACCTGAATTGGCCAGTGCTACATTACCTTATATCAGGGATCATTGTGATGGCTCTAAGAAACGAGGAAATTATTGCTTTTGTGGAGAAGAATAAGGTGAAGGAGGTCCAGGTGGGGCAGAGTCAGAAAAAGAAGTTCTTTCTTAAGAAGGGAATCTAGAAGGATGGAGCTGTGAAGAAGGGGAAGTCAGAAGTTATCTGTTTTAAGTGCGATAAGAAAAGGCATTTTGCGAATGAATGTCATTTCTGGAAGATGGAAGTGAAGTTTCTTGGCCATGCAGTTTCAGAGAATGGGTTATCAGTGGATCCATTTTAGATCAAGGCCGTGAATAGTTGGAAAAGACCAGAAACGGTGACTGAGATAAGAAGTTTTCTGGGGTTGGCTGGTTACTAGCGGAGGTTTATTAAGGGTTTTTCGCGAATAGCGGCATCGATGACCAAGATAACTCGAAAGGATATGAAGTTCGTTTGGACCGATAAGTGTGAGGAGGCATTCTAGAAGCTGAAACACTTATTGACTAATGCACCTGTGTTAGTTTTTCCAAATAGGAATCAGGATTTGGTGGTGTACACAGATGCATGTGGGGCTGGGTTAGGAGCTGTGGTAAAGGCGTGGAGACATTATCTTTTGGGAGAAAGATTTGAGTTGTATACAGATCATAAGTCATTGAAGTATTTGTTCTCTCAGAAGGAGCTGAACATGAGACAGCAGAGGTGGTTAGAGTTCTTAGATGCTTATGATTTCGGTATTGAGTACACACCGAGAAAAGTGAACAAGGTTGCAGATGCACTTAGCAGAAAACATCAGAATGTGGTGTTAGCGATGTTAGCTGAGTGGAAAGATTTAGAAGCGTTAGCAACTTGCAGAGTACATTGGAGAACTAAGAGTAGTTCAAGTACAGATGCTGCTTTGTTATCATGTTTGGAAGTTCGACCAGTTATGATCGAAAAGGTTGCTTCTAAACAGGTAGAGGATCCAGTGTGGCTGACCGGATCAGAAAGTTGAGGGATGGAACGGAGAGCGATGACTTAAAGGATTTTTGTCTTGACCAGAATGGGTGGTTGAGACAGAAATGAAGATTGTGTGTTCCGAATGTGGGAGACATTAGGAAGGAAGTTTTGGAGGAATGCCATCGTTCGAAGCTCACTATTCATCCGGGAGGAACTAAGATGTGTCAGGACATGAAGAGGAGTTTCTTCTAGAAAGGTACAAAGAGGGATGTAGGCTTGTGGGTGAAGCAATGTCTAAACTGCCAATGGGTAAAAGCCGAACATCAGAAGCCAAGTGAGTTTCTTCAGCCTTTAGACATTCCAACGTGGAAGTGGTATTCTATTTCTATGGATTTCATTGACGGGTTGCCAAGGTCTAATAGAGGAAATGAAAGCATATAGGTCATTGTGGATAGGTTGACCAAGAGTGCCCATTTCATTCCAATTAAGTCAACTAGAACGACATCTGTGTTAGCGAAGTTGTTTATGAAGAATGTAGTTAGACTGCACGGCATTCCTAGTAGTACAGTGAGTGATAGAGATTCTTTATTCACTAGCGAGTTCTGGAAGAGTCTACAGAATACCTTAGGTACCAAGCTCAAGACAAGTACCACTTACCATCCACAGACTGATGGAAAAGCAGAGAGAGTTAACAAGTCTTGGAGGATTTGTTACGAGCTTGTGTGCTAGATTTTAAGGAATCATGGGAAGACCATCTACATCTAGTCGAGTTTTCATATAACAACAGTTATCAAGATAGTATAGGAATGGCACCATTTGAAGCTTTGTATGGAAGACCATGCAAATCTCTAGTTTGTTGGTTAGAGACCGGAGATAGGTTGGTTCTTGGTCCGGATTTGGTTAGAGAAGCTGCAGAAAAGGTTGAGTTGATTCAAGCTAGAATGAAGGAAGCTCAATCTAGGCAGAAGAGTTATGCGGATAAAAGACGGAAAGACTTAGAGTTTTCTGTTGCAAAACATGTTTTCATTAAGGTGTCGTCGATGAAGGGTGTGATTCGATTTGGAAAATCAGGGAAGTTGGCATCGAGGTTCGTTGGACCGTTTACTATTATTGAGAGGATCGGGAAACTCACGTATAGAGTAGAGTTACCGAGCAGTTTGGTAGGAGTCCACGATGTTTTCCACGTTTCTCATATAAGGAGGTGTATTCGAGATCCGGAGGCTACTCACCGACTATGTTAGATGACTTTGTCGTAGAGCCGAATTTGACTATAGTTAGAAAGTCGGTTTGCATAGTCATAAGAGATGAGAAGAGGCTCAGGAACAAGACAACCAGATTAGTTAAAGTCCAGTGGAGCGAGGACGGGAGAGACTGTACTTGGGTGACTGAGAATAGGATGGGAGATGCTTATCCTGATTTGTTTGATGATTTCTTTTACCTTTGATTGTTTTGATGTATACCTTATCGTAATTTTGTGGACGAAATTCTTTGAGGAGGGGAGTCTGTAACACCCTATATTTTTAGTAACATTATTTAGAATATTTAATTAGTTAAATAAAATAAAATGATGTAAGATGATTAATGGATTGAGATTTGTGATTAAATAAAGGGTAGCCGTGCCATGTTAAACAAGTGAACTAAAGAATAAAAAGAGAAAAAATGGTTAGGAAATATACAAGGGCAAAATAGGAACAAGGCACATCCTTATACCTTATACCTTAAACCCTTAACCCCTCAACACTCACGTTCACTTCATTTTTCACAAATCAAAAATACAAGCTAAGGCCGGCCACCATTAACAAGCTCAAGAGAAGATAAAAGCTAGGATTTCAAGAGGGAGAATCAAATCACTTAATCAAGAACAAATCTCACATCCTTAATCAAAAAGCTAAGGTGAATAATGACTACATCTCAAGTTTTTAATGGTTTTCGGTTTTTAGCATGAAATCCGAATTACTTGCAAATATTTTGCCATGTTTTGGATGATAAAATGTATATATATATGTTGTTGATGATTTATGCTAATTCACACAGATTTTGGGATATGTTTTGATATGAAAACCCTATTATATGACATCCGATTGCCTTGTGAATTAATATTTAGATTAGAAACAATAATTTAGTAATGGGTTTCAATTTTCATAATTTTCTGAATTAATGTGGATTTTATATGAATTTTCTAGTGAAGAAAATTCTATTTTGGGTTTAAAATTAATTACGGCCAAATTATATTGGCTTAGGGTCTGAAATTTATATATATTGGAAAACATATAAAATTGATTTTCTGAAATTTTTGTAGAATTTCCCTAAGTGTTTTAATGGATGTATAAAATTATTTAAGGTATGAGACTTAAATGTTTTATATATTTATGTAAAGGAGAAGGGTATTTTGTAAATAATCCAAATTGTTATTTATGAAAATCGGCAGTACTTTTAGAAAAGAAAAATTTGCAACCAATCATAATTTGACAAACAAGGCAGGTTTGGTACAAAGGGTTAATATAAAAAGTCAAATCAACATGCTTTTCCTTGTGTCAATGCTTTCGGCATTAGGCTTTCGACTCTTTACCTCCGCCTCTGACTCCATCGAAACCAATGCACATGGTATTTGATACCTGGTACGTAGTGAATTGGATATAGGGGGAAGGTACTGATTCGAAATCAAAGGTTCTGAGGAGATCGAAGCATGTTCAGTTTTAAATTGAAAATGCGCCTGCTTTTGCTTTCTAAGGAAGTGCTTTCGACTTGGTTGGCTTTCGGCTGAGACAAATGTTCCAAATGAAAGGTTTCGAATGGGTTGCCCCTTTTGTTTTAAATGAATGCTTTCAAAGGGGTCGAAACCCCTGACTGCCGCTTTTTACCTTTCGACCCAGATTGGTTTCGAAAGAGTTACCTTGTTTTTAAAACCAAGCCGCTTCTCCAATGCTTTCGAAGGGATGGTTTCGACACCATCACTTCTTTACTTAGGAAATGTTTTCGAAAGAGATGCTTTTGACTTAAATGTTTTAATGACACTTTTGCTCTATAAAAGTAGAACCCAAACGGTTTCGAAAGAGATAGTTTTAATGGTTTCGAAAGGTGTTTCCACATGTTATAAATTGAACCCAAATGTTTTCGAAAGGCTTGATGTTTTAATGCTTTTGAAATGTTTTGAAGAAAGGTTTCTAAGGGGTGGTTCCCCAATGGTTTCGAAAGGTCTAAAAGGAAAGGTTTTCCAGTGGTTTCAAAAGGCAATGTTTAAGTGTTTTAAAGATAGGATGTCTAAGCTTTCAAAGCTTTCGAAGGAGATGTTTTTCAATGCTTTCGAAAGGATAAATATGAATGGTTTCGAAAGATATGATTTCGAAAGGTATGTTTTGGCCTTCGGCCTAAGGTTTTACTGTAGCGGAAGGGGTATTTCAATGGTTTCGAAAGGGGTACTTTCGAAAGTTTAAACGTTTTCATCAACAAGGTTTAGTGTAAAGAATATGTAACATGGCAAGGTGATTTGAGTAAAGCAAAGAGTATATATAAATAATTCCCTTGTTTAAAGAATGATTTAAAGGTTTAAATCAATCTGAAAGAAAAGGTTTTTAAGGAAAAAATTTTGGGCGGATAACCCTACGTAAAATGACTTAGATATTAGAATACCAGATGGGACTAGGATGGGGTTGCGCCCTATAATTTAGCTAGTAGCCCCTAGCTGAAATAGGTCCAAAATTCTAGTGTGTAGGGCTTTGTCACAGGTGAGACTAAAATTATGTTACACACGGAAAGGACTCTAAAAAGGAAAGACAGGTTATTGGTAAGCCCGCAAAACCATTAGGATCAGTTAGACCTGGAGAAGTAAGTAAGGACAGACCGTCCAGAAGAGGAGTATCTAACAGATGTTAGATTTTTATGTTTTCTGGTAGGCCCGAGTCAGCTAAGGGTTAGTAGTTAGCCAAACAAAACTACAGTGTATGGACATATAGTCCATTTGATAACTGATATGTACATATACATGATATTGCTTTACAGATTTAAGCAGTTTTGGTTGCAAGATTTTAATTTGCAAAAGATATGTTTTAAAAAGGATATTTTTAAGGGGAAACCCATTCCGCTAAGCGGCGTAGTCTCACTTAATATCAAATAACCAAGATGTATAGTATTATTCACACTAGGCTTTATGTCTTACTTGAAGTTTATGTTTTACCCTTAAACTCTCGGGTGCTCAAAATTTATTTTAGTAGGCTGTGGGTTGAGGTTCTACAGGTTTTAGTAGGTTGACGAATAAAGCTTCCGGAGACTAGAAGGTGGCTGACGGATAACTATTTAGGAGTTGCTGTTCTGTTTTGTCTTATTCCCCTGTGTTGTATTTAAGACAGTCATGTCTATATAATACTCTGGTCAACTAAGGGGGCATCATCATATGTCGCTCTTCGCGTATTTATGTAATAATTATATTTCGTCAGAACCTGAGAAACGATTATGGGATTATGTAATTTGAATGTGAAACATGTGTTTTGAAATATAATTTTTTTTTGAAATCTGTGGTTTTGTTGCATATCGAAGTGCTTCAGATATTATGGATACCATTAACACAACCATATTTAGTCGTCGGAAGTTAATACTATGGATGACTACAACATCAGTAGCGCTTAGCTTTGGGCATCTAGATAGAGGATGTTACATAGAACTCCCCTTATTCATTTTGAAATAAAATTAAATCGATCAAACTCAATTTCAAAAGGTATGGTGATCTCTTTAGTTAGCTGATTTTCTAAAAAAGCAAAGATTCGATCTAAGGAATTACTGGTTTCACCATTCCAAGTGCAAAATCAAGGCCACGATATTGGAAATATCTAACCTATATTCTATTATACATGTTTATTATTTTCAATACATATGTATACATTAGAACATTAAATTATCTAAATTTTGCATATTTATCCGACGTTAGGCTTACACACTTGTCCACACATATTTAAATTAAAAAATAAATATACATACATGTGTATAATTTCTATTTGACCATAATTTGAGAAAAAATCAAAAGATAAATGATTTTAATATAAATATAAATTAAATTTTTATTTGTATTTTTTTCATTTGTAGATCTATACATGCATTACGTATAAAATAATATATTAATTCTTAATCATACACACATTCACACACACATATACATGCGTGTTCAAAAAACAAACATTTCATTTATATATATTTATAATAAAATTTGAAATATATATATAAATATATAAATCTTTTTAAAATTATTACACATTATAAGTATATACACACAATTTTATAAATATAAATTTTCATACATAAATTGTAGTTTAAAAAATTATTTTTTATATAATCCATGTGGATTTCATTAAATAAAAAATTAATGTTTAAATTTGCATGGATTTAAATAATAAATTTGATTTTGTTAAAAAAGAGTTCCGATTGAAAAGGAAAAAAATTATTTTTTCATATATTGTCTTATATATATATTTCCAAATTAGTATTTTATAAATAAATCTTAAAATTGTACATATTTTTTTTGCATGTTTTGTAAAATAAAAATAAATAAACTATATATATATATTTGTATGCTTATATATAATCTAAAATATCAACATTTGAAATTTGAATTTTAAATCTAAAACAGATTTTGTTCTGATCTAGATTTGTTTTTAAATTTAAATCTACCTTTAGATATTTTAGATATTAATCCGAATTACTTTGAATTGATCAATATGTTTTGAATAAACACTTTATATATATATTAATGTTTATATGTTTATATATATGTATATATCTATATATATAAATGTATATAATAATATATTTGATATATATATATATATATATGAATGGACAAATATTTCTGTTCCAGTGTAATCACAGTACTTATATATGAGCACATTTAACAATGTACACATGTATATGTTGCACGTACACTTTATATATGTGTGTGTATTGATACACATATACATTATATACTATATATATAATAAATCAAATCTTTATTAAATTAGTTAAATAAAATAAAAAATTTATTTAAAATTATTTAGATTGGTTCTAAATTAATATAGACTTCATAGGCTCAATAAGATCTAAAATGGAATTTTTGTAAATTTACCCATTTGATCCGCTGCATGCTGGCCTAGTTCCGTCAGATACGCTCAGTTGTTTCCCAAGCCAAGGCATGAAAAGCAAGAGGAAAAGAAGAGAAGATGAAAATATGTTAATATTGATCCTTCTATAAGGATCAGTATTGAACCTTGTAGGTTTCTGATGTGGGTTACCGTTGGTTTGTTGATGACGAAAACCAAATCAAATAAGAAGTTCAAGATAGTACAGGTAAATAGATCGATACTGGTCCATAATGATCGGCATTAATCATTTTTGTTTGCGATATCTTGTTTTTGACTGATTCTTCATGTTGAAACTTCGGATCTGTAGATGAGAATGAGTTCAAATCAATCCCGGTGATTTTAGTGGTTAATTTCATCTATATATTCCAAGGCTAATAGCATGAGAAAGGGATCTTCTTTTTATCTACTAATTTTGTACTGTCGAATTCTTACCCGAATGATTTGAATCTTGAAATCTTGGTAACTCGTTTGTAATTATGAAAGTAATTAGTAACAAAGCTAATAATGAATGTAGATTATTGAATTTGTCCAAACCACTCTAAATTTGTATGTTCTTCTCTCCTTTTCTTCTCCACTTGTCCTTTGATTGGTGTGTCCCAATTTTGAGCAAACGGATTTGTTTTAACTTGATAATTGAAACCACAACACACACACACACAAACACACACACACACACATATACATGAAACAATGTTTTATTTTTTGAATCTATGTTTTGAAATTACCTATAATAATGTTCTAAACATGTTATACAATTTAACAATTTAAATATTTATATTTGGATTTCTTATCCTAAAATATAGAGATTGTTGATATCTTGTTTGATTTGGTGAACGTAATTTGGTTTTAAAGTTTTTTGATTGTTTAAAAAAAATTATTTTTGGGAAGAAATTATATTTACAGATATATAAATAGCGAATATATATATATGGTAAATAAAAATCCTAATTTTTACACATGTATATATTGAACATGTTATTGTTTGTTGCTTTTGCCATTTTAAACACATTGGTGTAATATATCATCCTATCCATATTGATTAGGTGTAGTATTAATTAAACTTTTTCAAAAGGGGAAAGGTGGAATCAATCAATGATGATCCCTTTATTCCTTTTGTTTTAGGTCTTGATGTGAATATATCTTGATTTAGTTTCATGTTTGTTCCCTTCTTTTAGACACCAAACAATTATACTCACTTTATGTTTCACATGTTCATCACACCTTTTAAAATATGAGTTATTTGATGTATTCATACATTTTCAAATTTTATAGTTAACTAACATAGAGTTAATTAATTAAGAATAAAACAATAGTGATAAAATATGATTTTATTAATAACAACTAGATTGGATCCAGCGGAACCCATTAGACTTCATAGGACCACTATGATCCAAATAGAGATTTTTTTAAAATCTACCTATTTCACCTTCCGCTAAACGGACTGGCTTACTACAATGGTATCCGAGCGAGGTTGGTTAAGGCATTCACCTGGTATCTTGGATGTTCTAGGTTCGATCCCGGCAACTAGCATGACAGTGGTTTCTCACATTGTGTTCTGTGATGAAGGATTGCCTCCTACCCTTACATGTCTCGTGATGGTTGTGCTAGATAAAATGCTGCATGTAAAACTCACTCGTGCAGTACCTAGTTGGGTTACCATAAAGGAGTTTAGGCCAGACCAGTAATGATATCATAGCTCAAATGTAAGAGTGTAAACCGATCGGACTGGACCGGAGGGAGGTGTGTCCAAGTCCTATCCTATAAGAGATTTGGACGGACATGGATTGGACAAGCTTTAAGTTCGAACATTGTTTGTACAAGCCAAACAACGGAGGGACAATGTTCGAACAGTAGAAAAACATCGAACATTTTCGTACAGACATATTATTGTACATTTTTTCTTGTCCTAATTCGTATCCTAAATGAGAATCGTACGAACATGGACCTGACGCTTTATAGCCTCAGATCGAACCGGACCTCAGACAGTCGTACAAAATTACACCCCTACTCAAATGGTCTATGCAGTCGAATTAGCAATTTTCGGGCCAACTAATTAATCCTACTTATACGATAGGTGTCTAGAAAAGTAGTGTCTATGCTTGAACTTGAATAATAAATTATTCTCCCTTTGTTAGGTATCGAGTTGGCCTAATGTGTGGAGTATATCCAAATGATTGGCCCAATTGTAGAGGCCTAAATTGATTTGGGTCTTGGGATAATTTTCATAATTAAGCATGAAAAAATAAAATACATTTTAAATGTAAAAGTTAGGTCTAAAATATAAAAATAAAAAATTTATAAAAGCCATAAAATATTTTTTAAAATGGTTTTGAAAATAAATTTAATATTTTGGAAAATTATTTAATATTTAATTGATTAGATTAATTAAATAAATAAATTACAAAAGTTTAATTAATTTAAGCTAACATATATAATGATATATGTATATATATTTATTTCAAATTGTTTAAGGTAAACTATAAATAAAATTTTGAATTTATTAAAAATATTTAATTAAAAGTGTTTTAATTAAATGAATAATTTGTTTGATCAGTAAATTAATTAAATTTTATTAATGTGATCATATACATATATGTATGTAAATTATAGCCATATATTTATCTTAAATTTGTTTAAGATGAGTAATATTGAAATTTCAATTTAATTTAAATTTTTAAATAAATTATTTTATGAAATAAAAGAATTTATTAAATAAATAAATTAAATAAAAGTTAATTAATAGATGTGTATATATACACATATATTAATATGCATATATAAACAAACTATAAATGTTATAGTAGGTTATTTGTCTTAAATAGTTTAAGAAGAATACTATTAAATTTTTGAATTTAATAAAATTTAATAAAATTAGTTTATTAAATAAAATTGAAAATTAATTAAATATAAGTGGAAATTAGCATTCGCCCCTTAATTCCAAACTTAATTCCTGAATAACCCTCCTCAGAACCAAGTTTCACCAAGCACCCTTATCAAAGTTTCTAGCAAAAATATGAAGTTTAAACCGTAAATATATGCAATTCGAACTACAAATATATGAGCTAAAAGTGCAAATATATGTAGTTAAAAGTGCAAATATATGCGATTCTAATTGCACATTTTTGTAAAATGAAAATTTGCATTTTTGGCTGCGAATATAAGATATTTTTCTACAAATTTATGTGATTTAAACTATATATTTTATTGCAAAGGTTGATATGGGTGTTTCATGAAACTATTTTATGAGAGTGGGCGGATATGGATTTTGAAACTTTTTTTGGTGTTTGTAAAAATGTCCCTAAATATAATTTAATTAGAGAATAATGATTAATTAAATATGATTTAATTAGTAAAAGTACATGTATATATTGTATAAGTTAGTTAAATTATAATAGTTATAAAAAATTAAACTTATCTAATGATATATGTATAAACAAAATTTAAATGGAACATTAAAATAAACGCAAAACATATTTTTGGAATAAGTACGTACGTAAAGTACGTGTAACATGATTTCAAAGTGTCCAACACTTGAATCACGAGGATATTTTATAAGAAATACATTATTCCTTAAATCAATATCAAACTAATGCATATATTAAAGATTGTTAATATCTAATATATAAAGTTGTTCTCTATCATTTATACATTAATAGATTAACTGCATACTCACTGCTTGTTCAGCCAACTCAAGCTAGGGATGTTTTATGTAGTACTATTAATATATTGCTTGGATGAGGTAAGATACATGCATGTATTTGTTGAGCAAACTCAACATATGTGCATTATACTTAGGCCGTCGTGAATGATAGGTATGAGTGAACAATACCTTTTGATATTTTTAGCAAACTCAAGGTCGAGATTGAGGTTAGGACAAAGGCCATAGTTAGGAGTTGTATATGATACAACTGATAGAGGATTACCCATCACTTTTTGGGCCTATGATTTGTTGAGCAAACTCAAGATTGAAATTCCAAGAAAAGCGAGTCCTAACACTCACTAGAGTAATTGAAAGATTTCTGCATTTCTCTCAAGGTTTTAAGGAATGTAAAAATCTAGTGGCAGCATCATTAGAAAAATGAAATGAATATGCTTAAGCTTTCAAATATTGTAAAAGCGTATGCTATACAAATTAAGATTATCTACTACAATACATTTATGCAAGTAGTCTAACTGATAAAACTATCTATCAACTAAATAAATCAATGAAATGAATAAGGATTGATAAAGAAATATAAGATACACTTACCAGTAATTATTTGGCATGTTTTCACTTCAAGAAACATGTAAGAGCAAAACGACACAACTAAATACATTATTACCTTGATTAATTAAATATTTATTTGTCCGAGACTATGTATTATCTTCTACGAGTTTTAAACTCTAAATAAATATAAGATTATGGATTCTTGATCCATATTAGATTACGTACAAAAGTTGCATGGTAATCAGTTTTGTTCGTAATATATGAAATCTTAATGAAATTGTTTCGTTCAAAATGAGTAAATAGACCATAGTGCAAGATCATGTGTTGGATGCATTGAATAAAATAAGAGTCTTGTTATGTTGAAAAGCAAATAAATACCAAGGACCAAAGACAAACCTAGGAATTTGATCGCTAAATGTCAATTTGATCAGTTTACTTAAGTGCAACCTATTCGATGTTCTTAAATGTTAAGGATGTCAGAATGCACTTTCGTAAAGCATTCAATGCGATCTCATGATAAAATTTTCTTTGGATTGTCTAACCATTTGAATTAAAACAAATGTTTGAGAGTAGATGTAAAATAGGCACAGTTGGGATGAAGAGAGTAAATTATCACCTCTACAATGAAGAGACATCGAATGCAAGAATTATATAAAATTTAGTAGGATAATTAATATAAAATGAGAACTGTGGCTTCCATTCTAAATGTATTTTATTATAGAATTTTTTTCTATAAAGGTGTGACGCCCCACCTCTATGCTCATAATAACAAAGAGTATTAAAAGAAATACTGTCTATTATTACGAAGAATAAGGCTGGATAGGAGCGACCATCCGTAATTTGCCTTACACTAATATTGGTTATCTCGATAGGAGTGGTATATACTTTTTTATTTTTCATCTATCATTTATTTACTCCCATCGACACACCCAATTATCAGTATAAAACAAACTACGATAGTTCATAATAGTTTAGGACATTAGATATAACAATAACACAGATAATATAAATGCGGAACACAGATAAAAACAAAAGTCTCATATATATATAACTGATGTCAGTTGATACATAATTGACACAATACATATGATACAACTACAACTGTCGACTCTAGAAGTTATATATACAAGTACATTATCAACTAATATACATGAATACATATCGTTCTATATAATGACACGACTACTACAAAATGACACGGACAACTTCAGAAGATGTGAAAAGTCTTCATATCCTGAACAGCAACTCAAAGAAGAAAATCTACAACCTGAAATAACTCGGGTCTGACCCGAGTATTACATTCAAAAGAAAATAATACCCAGGTCAGTCTAATTCAAACCAGTTTATTAGTGCATATAGGCAGTAATAATTTAAATAGACGACAGTCACAATAATTCCCGTCTATCCGATTCTTTGAACAAAGAAACCGGATAACGGTCAATATAACACTTAACAGTGTTTAACAAAATTAGCAGATTTAAATTATGAACAGAGATAAATAAACAATTTATCAAATCGACTAAATCAATTTAAAACTGTCAAATCTAGTAGGGCTGCAGTACACGCACGCGTGTACTGCCTCGCCACTATCGCAGGAGATACACAAAAGCTCAGTGAAGGTCACAAGTGATCACAAGGTCAAACCCCGAAATCGGGTTCAACTCAAGTGCGATAACAACACAAATGACTAAATTGCAACTGCGTGACTAAATTGCAACTGCGTGCAAACAGTCTCAAAACCCGAATGAACAAATTGCAAACATGAATATAGTACTGTAAACTGGACAGTACTAGCATCATAATCAAAGACTAGGCAAAATGCCAGTTCAACTCACTTGCCGAAGACAAGGTCATCGTCAAGTTAAAAAGGAGCATCATGTAAAACAACAAGTAAAGTGCCCAAAGCATGTGTCAGTATTAACAAGGTCACAAAGGCAAGCCAATGCCACATGTACAAGAGAATGTAACAGTGGGACAAGTGAAGGCGAGCCAATGATACAAATGCTCACACAACAGTGCACATATACAAAGCAACTACAACAGGAGAGACGTGATAGCAGTAAGCACAGTGAACACCAACGATCAAGCTACGCATGAAGAATGTACACAGGGGCTACAGGGAAATACAGCACATTAAAACAACACTGATTCAAATGATCAGATACCAGGCTATGAAATGGTCCCAAGTTCGAGTGAACCACCAAATGAAATCAATGAACAATTAAGTGCAAGGGACAATGCAAGAAGACATGAATAAGACAACCAATGTACCAGTATGAAGCAGTGATACAAATGCAATCAGGTAGGTAGGAAGTCAATGCAACTAAATACAGCTGAAATTGAATAAGGCAATGCATCTGTTTCTAGCATATGACCAAAAACAAAAGCAATATGGACCTGACAGTATACAAATGATACTGTCTCGAAGTAATTAGTCTCAACAATGTTAAGTGGATAACCAATGCAACACTCAAGTCAGTGAATACAGAGGCAGTGCCGACACGACAGGCATAACTACAATTGATATAGTGACCCCGAAATGAGCGATCGACAAGTACAACTGTTCCTAAAACAGTAACTACATGAAAACTGGATCATAGAGTTTAACCCACTTGGTGTATATGTCAATTAACAACCAAGAATCAAGTGGCAACCAAACTACAAATTCAAGGGTAAACTGCACACATCCACAAAGAGCATCGACAGGCAGGGGTAATGTAATACCAAAAGTACCACATGAACAACAGTTCTTACACAAGTTTAACCTCAATTTCGCAATTTAGAAAAGAATACGCTGAAACAGAGGTAATAAAATTTCCAAACTCGCAGCCAACATAAATAAGTGCAAGTGCAACCAATTAGTGTACAGGAACAACAATAAGTAGAGGGATATAGCGAATCAAAATTCAAGTCAACCACCTATATATGCATACACACAAACATATGTATATATGCACATATATTCAGAACCATGTGACAGGTCGAGGTCGACAAGACTTACACAATCGAGCAACAAGAAGAAAACCCAAATTGCCAAAGTATTCGAAACAATAGCCGAAGTCTCCAAGAATCAAAACCATAACGAGGTTCAGGTTCGAACTCGTCGAAATCCTCACAACGAAACAAGTTGAAGTCGAGAATGAACGAATCAAATAAATTCGAACAGCGACAAAAAGAATCGACAACAAAACCACTAGAATACAAACGAAAATCAACGAATTCAAAATCGAATTGCAGAAGCATCAAACTGAAAATGAATTAGATGTGAGATATTACTCACCTCTTTTGACGAGCGCGAAATTGACGAGTCGAATAGCTTCGAGTAGACGCTGTGGCATCCCTATGTCGAACGAGCCAAGCACGAGACCCTAGCAGCCCTTGCGAGATCGGGTTGTAAACGAGCTTTCGCGATCGACATCAACGAAGACGAACGAAATTGTATCGAAGCCCTATTTCTCTGGAGACGAACGAGAAGATGCGGCTGCCATTTTTTTTTTTCTTTCTATCTGATTTGGGTTTTTCGAATCAATGAGATAGAGGAGGCGGTTTTCGTGTTTTATGAGAGAAGGGGAAAAATGATCGTGGGTTTGACAGAGGAAAACGTGGTATAGGGTATGGCTTTAGACGTGATTTTTTGTACTAGAGGATGATATATTTTTCTCTGATAGCTCACACTGCATAAAGCAACCAATTGAAAATATGGGCCAACTAAATTGTTAAGCCCGCATAACCATTTTACAGATTTGAAAGGAATCCCCATTTGATTTAAAAATTCCTATAGCGATCCGTTGTCACTTGACGATTTAATACAAGTAATTTCGATCGGACTAAAAACCTCCAACAGCAATTTGCAACAATTTGATCGTCGTTTTGACGATGATTAAAAGTTACAAACTCTCGGGTTGTTACAGACTCCCCTCCTTATAAAAATTGCGTCCACGCAATCATAGGGAATAAATGGATAAAAGGTAACAACCAAAAGATCATGGCAATGTCGAATGTAAAAGCAAAGCAAATGTCAGCAGGGGAAGTATTAGATAAGAAATCGAAAGGTTCGACTGATTCAAATCAAAAGAGTCAACATCGTGGGAATCAGGGATCAAAATCAGACGACTAACAAAAGCAAGAACAATCGAGTTCCAGCAACTAAAAGAGAAGGAAAACAGAGCAGAAATCCCATACAGAGCACGAATTGAATGTGAGTAAATCAAATTACTCACCTGAATCGCCAGAGAAAAAGACGAAGCTCAAATCTCAAAAATCGCGAATATTCAATCATCAAAAACGATAATTGAATTTTCAAATCGCAAATATTTACTTATCTCCAATGATAATCAGAAGACAAATCAATTATCTGATTATCTCAAGCGATAGTCAAATTTCTCAAATCAACAAATGTTCGATTATTAAAAGCGATAATTAAATCTCAAATCAACAAATATTTAATTATCTAACAGCGATAATTAAATCTAAAATCAACAAATATTTAATTATCTAACAGCGATAATTAAATCTAAAATCAACAAATATTTAATTATCTAACAGCGATAATTAAATCTAAAATCAACAAATATTTAATTATCTAACAGCGATAATTAAATCTCAAATCAACAAGTATTTAATTATCTAACAGCGATAATTAAATCTAAAATCAACAAATATTTAATTATCTAACAGCGATAATTAAATCTAAAATCAACAAATATTTAATTATCTAACAGCGATAATTAAATCTAAAATCAACAAATATTTAATTATCTAACAGCGATAATTAAATCTAAAATCAACAAATATTTAATTATCTAACAGCGATAATTAAATCTCAAATCAACAAGTATTTAATTATCTAACAGCGATAATTAAATCTAAAATCAACAAATATTTAATTATCTAACAGCGATAATTAAATCTAAAATCAACAAATATTTAATTATCTAACAGCGATAATTAAATCTAAAATCAACAAATATTTAATTATCTAACAGCGATAATTAAATCTCAAATCAACAAGTATTTAATTATCTAACAGCGATAATTAAATCTAAAATCAACAAATATTTAATTATCTAGAGCGATAATTAAAACAACAAATCAACAATTATTTAATTATCTAAAGTGATAATTAAAAGCAACAAATATCCGATTATCAAAAACGATAATCAGAACTCATATCAACAAATATCTAATTATCACAAGCGATAATTAGAAACAACAAACATCTGATTATCAAAAACGATAATCAGAACTCATATCAGCAAATATCTAATTATCACAAGCGATAATTAGAAACAACAAATATCTGATTATCAAAAACGATAATCAGAACTCATATCAACAAATATCTAATTATCACAAGCGATAATTAGAAACAACAACCATCTGATTATCAAAAACGATAATCAGAACTCATATCAACAAATATCTAATTATCACAAGCGATAATTAGAAACAACAACCATCTGATTATCAAAAACGATAATCAGAACTCATATCAGCAAATATCTAATTATCACAAGCGATAATTAGAAACAACAAATATCTGATTATCAAAAACGATAATCAGAACTCATATCAACAAATATCTAATTATCACAAGCGATAATTAGAAACAACAAATATCTGATTATCAAAAACGATAATCAGAACTCATATCAACAAATATCTAATTATCACAAGCGATAATTAGAAACAACAACCATCTGATTATCAAAAACGATAATCAGAACTCATATCAACAAATATCTAATTATCACAAGCGATAATTAGAAACAACAACCATCTGATTATCAAAAACGATAATCAGAACTCATATCAGCAAATATCTAATTATCACAAGCGATAATTAGAAACAACAAATATCTGATTATCAAAAACGATAATCAGAACTCATATCAACAAATATCTAATTATCACAAGCGATAATTAGAAACAACAACCATCTGATTATCAAAAACGATAATCAGAACTCATATCAACAAATATCCAATTACCTGCAGATAATTGGAAGCAACAAATATCTAGAAATCAATTAAGAAGACTAGAAAATCAACATAAAAGCTTGGATCGATCCCATCAGATGGCGAGTTTTTAATTCGCCGCACGTGCATCTCAGAGTGGCCGAAGCCTACCAAGTACTCAACATAATTTTTGGCGCCCATCAGATTGACCCGGAGGTCCGCAGAGTGACCCGAAGGTCTAGTACTGGTATTTGACCCGAAGGTCCGCAGAGTGGCCCGAAAGCCCAACAAATGACCCGAAGGTCCAACAAATGACCCGAAGGTCCTCATAGTGGCTCGAAAGCACACGAAAGCATCAAAATGTTTCAATTAACGAGTCCGGAATTAACCGAAATAGCAAACGCACATGTCCCATACCACGTGTTTTACTAAATCGTTTGATTCTCTTCATCGTTTCCTTGAAAGTGCAAAATTGTGTATTTTGTAAAAATACATTTCACATTCTCAAACGGACAAGTCCGGAATTAAGCGAATCAGTAAAAGAAAGGGGTCATAGTCCTCGATTTTGCTGAAACGTTTAAATCGCTTCCTCATTCTTTTGAAATCGCAAACTGTAAAATTTTTGAAACAATTTTATTTATTTTGTAAAATAACAATTCACATTCTCAACTGGACAAGTCCGGAGTTAAGCGAAACAGTAAAAGAAAGGGGTCATAATCCTCGATTTTGCTGAATCGTTTAAGTCGCTTTCTCATTCTTTTGAAAACGCAAACTGTTAAAATTTTTGAAAGAAAAAAATTTTCATTTTAAAACGATTTTCCCATCACGTGATTAAAACAACAATATTAGTAACAATTTCGATAAGGAAATTGTGCTTCTAAAAATACCATAAAACGGTTATACATCAGTATTGCGGAATAACCGCTTGAAAATCCACTTTTTTAAAAATTGGGCTGTTACTGAAGTCAAGGTGACAGAAATTTTAAAACATCAAATATCTCATCAAAAGAATTCACATCAAAATGTGACATCAGTGAATTTTCATTCATTAAAATTGTCAACAAAACACCGTGCCTCAAAAATTTAGCATTGGTGTAAAAATCCCGTTATAAAAATAACGGCAACAAAATACGTTTCATAACCAAGCATCGGTTCAACGTAAAAATAAATGCAGTAACGCGCAACTCAAATTTTTGCGCGTACTACAGAATGAACAAAGAAACCATTCGAAGGTATCTTCAATGAAGACAATTCAAAACAGCAAAATCTAATCAATAGATGATTAGTACAAAAGAAAGCCAGCGGAAATTTCAACAAAAATCACATATTTGCAATTTCTTCGAATCCTCAATTTGGATTCGAAATTCTCAAAGAAATAAATAATTACAGCTATGTAAACAACAATTGAAATTCATATCAATTTCGTATTTTGATTCTTAAATCAAAAAGATTATCAGTTGTACTCAGCGAAGACAGTTTCACTGTTTCCGCTGCGCATTCTGATAAACAGAACACAAATCAATCAAATCATCAGAACACAATTTCACTATTATTTTTAAATAAAGTTATTTAAAAATTTCATCAAAATTTCAAAACATTAGTCTTGACTCAAATTACAGATAAAACATCGACCAATAGTTGTAACATATGTTCTATCCAAGTTATGTTTTATATTATGTCCATAAACCCCAAGCTCTGATACCAACTGTGACGCCCCACCTCTATGCTCATAATAACAAAGAGTATTAAAAGAAATACTGTCTATTATTACGAAGAATAAGGCTGGATAGGAGCGACCATCCGTAATTTGCCTTACACTAATATTGGTTATCTCGATAGGAGTGGTATATACTTTTTTATTTTTCATCTATCATTTATTTACTCCCATCGACACACCCAATTATCAGTATAAAACAAACTACGATAGTTCATAATAGTTTAGGACATTAGATATAACAATAACACAGATAATATAAATGCGGAACACAGATAAAAACAAAAGTCTCATATATATATAACTGATGTCAGTTGATACATAATTGACACAATACATATGATACAACTACAACTGTCGACTCTAGAAGTTATATATACAAGTACATTATCAACTAATATACATGAATACATATCGTTCTATATAATGACACGACTACTACAAAATGACACGGACAACTTCAGAAGATGTGAAAAGTCTTCATATCCTGAACAGCAACTCAAAGAAGAAAATCTACAACCTGAAATAACTCGGGTCTGACCCGAGTATTACATTCAAAAGAAAATAATACCCAGGTCAGTCTAATTCAAACCAGTTTATTAGTGCATATAGGCAGTAATAATTTAAATAGACGACAGTCACAATAATTCCCGTCTATCCGATTCTTTGAACAAAGAAACCGGATAACGGTCAATATAACACTTAACAGTGTTTAACAAAATTAGCAGATTTAAATTATGAACAGAGATAAATAAACAATTTATCAAATCGACTAAATCAATTTAAAACTGTCAAATCTGGTAGGGCTGCAGTACACGCACGCGTGTACTGCCTCGCCACTATCGCAGGAGATACACAAAAGCTCAGTGAAGGTCACAAGTGATCACAAGGTCAAACCCCGAAATCGGGTTCAACTCAAGTGCGATAACAACACAAATGACTAAATTGCAACTGCGTGACTAAATTGCAACTGCGTGCAAACAGTCTCAAAACCCGAATGAACAAATTGCAAACATGAATATAGTACTGTAAACTGGACAGTACTAGCATCATAATCAAAGACTAGGCAAAATGCCAGTTCAACTCACTTGCCGAAGACAAGGTCATCGTCAAGTTAAAAAGGAGCATCATGTAAAACAACAAGTAAAGTGCCCAAAGCATGTGTCAGTATTAACAAGGTCACAAAGGCAAGCCAATGCCACATGTACAAGAGAATGTAACAGTGGGACAAGTGAAGGCGAGCCAATGATACAAATGCTCACACAACAGTGCACATATACAAAGCAACTACAACAGGAGAGACGTGATAGCAGTAAGCACAGTGAACACCAACGATCAAGCTACGCATGAAGAATGTACACAGGGGCTACAGGGAAATACAGCACATTAAAACAACACTGATTCAAATGATCAGATACCAGGCTATGAAATGGTCCCAAGTTCGAGTGAACCACCAAATGAAATCAATGAACAATTAAGTGCAAGGGACAATGCAAGAAGACATGAATAAGACAACCAATGTACCAGTATGAAGCAGTGATACAAATGCAATCAGGTAGGTAGGAAGTCAATGCAACTAAATACAGCTGAAATTGAATAAGGCAATGCATCTGTTTCTAGCATATGACCAAAAACAAAAGCAATATGGACCTGACAGTATACAAATGATACTGTCTTGAAGTAATTAGTCTCAACAATGTTAAGTGGATAACCAATGCAACACTCAAGTCAGTGAATACAGAGGCAGTGCCGACACGACAGGCATAACTACAATTGATATAGTGACCCCGAAATGAGCGATCGACAAGTACAACTGTTCCTAAAACAGTAACTACATGAAAACTGGATCATAGAGTTTAACCCACTTGGTGTATATGTCAATTAACAACCAAGAATCAAGTGGCAACCAAACTACAAATTCAAGGGTAAACTGCACACATCCACAAAGAGCATCGACAGGCAGGGGTAATGTAATACCAAAAGTAGCACATGAACAACAGTTCTTACACAAGTTTAACCTCAATTTCGCAATTTAGAAAAGAATACGCTGAAACAGAGGTAATAAAATTTCCAAACTCGCAGCCAACATAAATAAGTGCAAGTGCAACCAATTAGTGTACAGGAACAACAACAAGTAGAGGGATATAGCGAATCAAAATTCAAGTCAACCACCTATATATGCATACACACAAACATATGTATATATGCACATATATTCAGAACCATGTGACAGGTCGAGGTCGACAAGACTTACACAATCGAGCAACAAGAAGAAAACCCAAATTGCCAAAGTATTCGAAACAATAGCCGAAGTCTCCAAGAATCAAAACCATAACGAGGTTCAGGTTCGAACTCGTCGAAATCCTCACAACGAAACAAGTTGAAGTCGAGAATGAACGAATCAAATAAATTCGAACAGCGACAAAAAGAATCGACAACAAAACCACTAGAATACAAACGAAAATCAACGAATTCAAAATCGAATTGCAGAAGCATCAAACTGAAAATGAATTAGATGTGAGATATTACTCACCTCTTTTGACGAGCGCGAAATTGACGAGTCGAATAGCTTCGAGTAGACGCTGTGGCATCCCTATGTCGAACGAGCCAAGCACGAGACCCTAGCAGCCCTTGCGAGATCGGGTTGTAAATGAGCTTTCGCGATCGACATCAACGAAGACGAACGAAATTGTATCGAAGCCCTATTTCTCTGGAGACGAACGAGAAGATGCGGCTGCCATTTTTTTTTTCTTTCTATCTGATTTGGGTTTTTCGAATCAATGAGATAGAGGAGGCGGTTTTCGTGTTTTATGAGAGAAGGGGAAAAATGATCGTGGGTTTGACAGAGGAAAACGTGGTATAGGGTATGGCTTTAGACGTGATTTTTTGTACTAGAGGATGATATATTTTTCTCTGATAGCTCACACTGCATAAAGCAACCAATTGAAAATATGGGCCAACTAAATTGTTAAGCCCGCATAACCATTTTACAGATTTGAAAGGAATCCCCATTTGATTTAAAAATTCCTATAGCGATCCGTTGTCACTTGACGATTTAATACAAGTAATTTCGATCGGACTAAAAACCTCCAACAGCAATTTGCAACAATTTGATCGTCGTTTTGACGATGATTAAAAGTTACAAACTCTCGGGTTGTTACAAAAGGATATTTCCATGAGTTTAAGATATTTGATCTAAAACTTTCAATTGTAAACTAGTTATAGTAGATGAAATAAATAGCTCATAATAACTGATTGATGGGGCTTTGAGTTTCATGTTGTGTTATAGTAATAGCGGATAAAGTGGGGTTTACCACATAACACTTATTAGTAGATGCATTTAGAAAGTGGGGTTTACCACATAACACTTATTAGTAGATGCATCTAGATACGAAAGATAGATTTCATGTATATACAAAATATTGTTTATGAAATAATAATTATTTTTCAGTATTAACTGAATATAAATATAGTGTTATTTTGTTATGAATATTCATTAAAATAATGGTATTTGTTTTCATAACTTTAGTGATGCATTAGCGAAAGAAAATATAGAAGTATTTAAATTTTTAGCAATTATTTTAGAATTACAGACTAGGCCATATCTTTGGGAAATAATTCTTTAATCATATGATACTAGTGAATTGTGTTTAAAAAAATAAAGGCCAAAGCACCCATTCAGTGGGATTGATTAAAGATTCGATTGACACATATAAATGTATTCAATTCAAGGTCTATTGGTACCAAAATGGTCCATTTTCTTCATTAGATTCACCAATGAATTTTCACAAACATGAAAATGTATGTGATACACAAGTATTACATCTTCAATAAGTTTATAAAATTTAAAATATAAGTACAAAAACATAACATGCAAATAAAATAAACAATTTGATTAAATCAAATAGGTGAGTATATTGGAAAGTGTTCCAAAGGTACCTACAAACGAATAAAATTCAATCTCAAATTCACTCTTCCTTGTGATATCGATAAGAAGCAATCAGACTTTGTTCAGCAAAATACGATTGATGATGAGTGATGTTGAATTAACTTCTTTATATAAGGATATGTATTTAAGAGTAAATATATGTTAAATTTAATTTCATCTAAAGCACTATTTCCGAAATCAAACAAGATATGAATTAACATGAAACCCCTACATGCCCTAAGTCAAAGATTTGACAAGTTCTGTGAGTCAAGAGACTTCACATAAAATTCGATCGTAAAGGATCTTAACCCAAATGAGTTTGGGACCAAATTGACTAATTTATGTTATGATCATAAGTTTTGTAAACTCAAAATTGAATCAATTTTAGGGAGTATTGGATACGATCCAGAGACTATAATATAGGAACTGATTATATAAGATGAAATGCAATGAATTAAGCCTAGAAGGAACACAACTTATTAGTTTATCTAAAAGGAGTTCTCGCACAGTAAAGAGAAACAATTATTCCAAGTACATTATTAAAATATGATTGTGATAGTTATATCAGAAGGGAAATGATCCATCAACCATATGCATGTCATTGAAATGAAGACCAATGTAGTTGGAATATTGTAAGCAATATTGATGAGAAAAACCTTATAAATTTTAGTTGTTGAAACTAGCGTAGAAGATTCGTCAGTCAACATGATTGAATTAACTCGGATTCTACTCATAAATTTATCGCCCAAAATTATCGTCCAATACGACTTTGAATTTTTATACATCTTTATTGAAATATAAGTTCTAAATAATGATTTGGAATAGACTATTTGCACATGATAACCAAAATGTCACAACTTCAGTGGGAGCGATAAATGATTTTGTAAGTGTTGGTAATATCTAATTTCGTTCGACAAGCATCGGAATTCAGCAAATATTTTAATAGAGAAATCAAATAGTTTGATTATCAGTCAAAATGAAAAGGAAACGTGTGTTTGTAAAAAAGAATATTATGAGGTACTAAAATATTTCTAAATCTATAATAAAGGATGTTGGGATTGTTCCAAATGAGATATACAGACACTATATTAAAATGTTTAACATGGAGCACTTAAGATGGTTCCTTATGCATCGGGAATAGAAACGACCGTACATGCTAGTCCATTATATCACAATTTGCTTATGTAATTGGTACATTGAGCAAGTATCAAACCCAAATTATGATTTCCAATTGATAGTTATGAGTATTCTTGAGTTTTAATAGATAGTTAAGAGTTGTTTATGGATACAACAAACTCCTCATGAAGAAGTATTCTGATTCGAACACCATAAGTGATATAGAATATAATATGTCAATCCTAATTCATATTCAATCTTAGTTTAGGAGCTTTAAGTTGGAAATGTTACAAATAAGTGGTGGTTGTTGATTCAACCAAAAAGCTAAGTATGTTACCTGAATAGCACTATAGCAAAAGCAATATAAATATAACTGCACAAATTTACAACTGACATAGGGGTGATTCCAAATGTTAAGAATCCCTTGACTTTGTTTTGTTAAAACAATGCCATGATACAAATCGTAAAATAAGCTAGGTCTCACAAGGTATTTAGACACACACTCCGAAAGTTCCACATGAGAAAGATAGTTTATCAATAACGAATAAATGCTAGCTGATAGAGTGGATAGTAATATAATACACAAATCCATTGTAACGACCCGCTATTTTGGACCATTCAAATCGACAATAATCCACACATGTCTGACTTGAATAATTCAAAATAACAGATTGTAATAAAATTTGGAGCAAATAAAATCAAATACAGAATCACAAACACAGAATATCAGAATAACTCGCAGCAAAAATAAAATACCATAGTAGTTCATGAAGCAACTATATACAAACTCTCAAAACATATACAAAATTCTCATAGTAAAATAGATACAGTAGAAGTCAGGATACATAAATCAATAATACAGAGACAAATACAGAATAGGAACTAACTAGAAGAAGTAGACGAATAGATAGACAGATAAGCTCCAACAAAACTCTAGCACCAGAAGGTGAATCCAAAGCTGTGATTCTCAGGCTGACCCGAGCATGAAGTAAAACACAAAACACTCGAGTCAGGACATACATACTTATACAATGTAAACCAACTCAAGTGAACCGTAATAGCAATGCATAATAACTTGAAGGATGCTTGGGATCGCCCATCCTTTAAGGATCCATAAAACCATCAATTAAATAGTAATAACAATATCACAAAAATATCCATATCGAAGTAAACAATGCAACTAACAGTGTTAATGTGCATCACAACCATCATCAGGAAATCAAATAACATACAGAGAAGTATACCCGTGGTTATAATATTTCAGAAAAATATTTTATACTTCAAAATTAAATATCATTTCAAATCCAAATCTTTATCAAAATAAAGATTAAATCATTTCCAAACCATTTCAATTTATCAAAATATCATATCTTTTCAAAACTTCCTTTCAATCATTATTTGAATTCAAATCCAATTTATCAAATAAAATACCTTTTAAAATTCCAAAATATCATTCATTTATTTTTCTATCAAATCACCCTTTAAATATTTATATTCCAATTAAATTAATTCATTTAAAAGTGAAGTTATTATTCTTTCAAGTCAAGTATTAAATTTCCAAAGTTTCGAACCATTCTGAGCTCATTTACTTAGTTAAAAACCATAAACATTGAAAATTTCAGCCTTTCACAACATTTAGAAAAAGCTGTTATAAGTTATACTTGAAAACATTTTTATTCAGCAAAGACAGCATTTAAAATTGCTGTAAAATCTCAATTTTAGTTGAAAATTAGTTCAATTCAGCAAAGACAGCATTTCCAAAAATGCTATAATAGCCCAGGTTTCATATTAAAGGTTTTCATTAAATTCAACAAAGACATCAGGCAACTACAGCATTTACAGAACTGCTGTAATAGCCTCTTATTTAAGTTTTAGTTCATATCAAAAAAGATAGCATTTCTGGTGTTATTAAAAGTATTTCCAGATTTTAGTGTATTTCCAGCAAACAATAAATCCCAATTTAAATCATTAAACATTATAAAAATTATACTTTAACATTCAAAATGTTCATTTAAAATACTTTTAACTTATGATTTTTATAATAAATTTTCTTATAAATAAAACCAATTTTCAAGAATTCACTTAATAAAATTTAAGTGTAAAATTTCTATTCTCTTCATTTTAACAATTAAACTTAACACTTAAATTTTTATTTATATAACTCAAATTTTCTTTTAAACTCAAAAATCCAAATTTCCAGAATTAAGTTATATTTCAATAATTAAAATTTAACCATTCATTTAATTACATTTTTAACTTATAGAAGAATCAAAATTTCTTTATTTAAACATTAAAAATCCAATTTAAATCAAATTTTCATAAATTTACACTCTTAAACATATTTAAAATATTCATAATACTTTATTAAATAACCACGGGCCTGTATATAGTTTTCTAACCTAGTTCAAGTGATACAAATATATATCATTTCAATCCGCAGTATACAAAGAAAAATCTGGGTTCTATCATTTCAAACCTGCAATCCCAAGTAAAATAAAATAAATAAAAATCGTTCAGGCCTGTCATTTCAGCCCATAATGATGTAGGATCTAGATTAACCCTAGAGGGAGGGGGTGAATAGGGTTATAGTAAATTTTCTAAAACTTTAACAAACTGCAGAAAAATAACTATGTTGTAAAGTAAATCACACACAAAATTTACCCAGCTTCGGCAAACCCTTGCCTACTGCTGCAATCCCAGATTACTATTAGAATTAAACAGTCTCCTGCTTACAAACACTCTAACAGACTCACAAACCCTGCTACCGCCTATAGAGTTTTGCAAACTTGCAAACCCTGCTCACTGAACTAATCCTAACTAGACAATCTGACACTACCTAACCTTTAGGTGGTGATTTACCAAAGTTTTGACTTTTAAAAACAGAAAGTAAAAACAAATTAAATAAACAACCCTAATTAAAATAACCAAGCCTTAAAATAAAATGACCCAAATTATTATCACTTAAAAAAAGAAAACACAGCCCTTCTCTTTTATTAGATGTCGGCCCGTTTCCTTGTGAAAAATGATGGCTTCTCCGATCATTCTCTCTGTCCAAATTAGGGCTTCGGCTCGTTCGTTATTTCTGGAATTAGGGCTTTGGTTCTGGCTTGATTAAAATTGAGAATGAAGACTTTATGACAATCAAATGATTTCGAACTGCGTTGCTTTTGTCGATCGATTGTTTCTTCGTACTGAAAATTAGAGCTTGCGAAAAATTAGAAGCGCCGCTCTGTCGAATTTGATGTTGATGCTTGCGGCTCCTCCTCTCGAGTTCATCTATGATACTGGTATGTGATTTCCTTTTGCTTTGCTGGTTATTGCTTGATTGAACTCGATAATAAATTGCCAGTGATGATTGGGTTTAAATAGGATACGGAATCCTTGATCTTCGTCTGATTTGATTTCATTGAATTTGTCAAATCCTTTTCTTTGCCGTTCGATTCAGTTTTATTTTGTTTGCTTGGTTGAGATGTTTTCTGACTTTTTCAAAAAGACGTATTTATGTGATTCTTTATCTCCACGGTGTTGAATTATTACGTGATGACCACGGCTTTGATTATGTTGCTCCGTGAATTCCTTGCTTTGACTTGTTCGACTTTGGCTTCGATCATTTATAACTTTGTTAATGTGATGTTGTTTAAGACTTGGTTTGTTTTCGTGATTGCTATGGCTTTGGTTTCGATCACTTGGTCATCACGTTGTTGACTTCGATTTGAAACTGCAGTTGACTTTGTTAATTTTGATTTTGTGATTTCCTGGCCTTGTGATGTTCACGGCTTCGTCTTTCTATAGCATACTCGACATGTTCTTGTAGTCTTTATTTGTGTACTTGAGTCTGCAGTTCATTTTGTAGTCACTTGGGCTTGTAGTTGATTCATCTTTGTTCATCGGTTGTTGTTACTGTCTGGTGGCATTTACTTCAAATATGTTGATACTGGGTTGTTTATTCTTGCATACTTCACTTGTATATATTATCACTTGCTCTTTGATAACACTGACTGTTTCATTGAGCTTGATTTTAGTTGTATTGCTTGAAGTCTTCATACTAGTGGTCTTTTGTAGCATTGAGTTGCACTGTTCTTTGAGTTGCAGTGCTTCATGTTGTATTCATCTGGCTGGTATACATTTGTAGTTGTTTCCCTGTGTTCATGCTTTACTCACTTGAACTTGAGTCGTTTCATGTTAACCAGACTTGTTCATATTACTTGTAGCTTGACCATTTATGGTTGTGTAGTTGCCATTGTAGTTGCAGTTGCACTTCTTTGACTTTACTGTGTACATGCTAGTCTCTGATCATGTTAGCTTCACCTATGATATTGCTTTTCTTCCCTGTTGCCATCTTTTAGTTGCACTAGTCATTTCCAGTTGCTTGAACTTCACTTGAGCATCTGATGATCACCTCTGTTACTACTGATCATTTCTATTGAATCTGGGTTGATGTACTTGATCATGTTGCTGTGTACATGAATATTTCATTGTTGCAGTGATCATTGATATTTTGGTAGAGGCCATTTGCACTTATGTTGAATCTGATTTTGATTTGACCTTGTGCACACGAGTTGGCGAGGCAGTGCACATGTGTATAAATGTACACGTGTGTATTGCAGCCACTCACGATTACCTGTCCCTGATAAAAATACTGATATGCACAGATATTACACAATCAAAAATGATGACAATAACCCATATATTTGAGACGCCAATAAAAACAAATTTATATTTTTGCAAATTCAAATTTGTTTAGTTACAGATTACTGCTGTAGTTGCTAATTATACAGGTACACAGAAGATAGGACAAGAACTGGAGCTGGACAATGCAGATAGATGCAGAAGTGCAGACAGAGTGAAATAACTGAGTGTTGAGTGTTGTAGTGAGGAAGAAATGTAAATATGAAATGTATGAAACCGATGTATGTATATAGAGAGAGCTGAAAACTTTGTATTGTTTAAGTGTTGAAATAAAATATTATTTTGAATAAAAATACTGATTGAATTATATAAATTCTGTGCAATAGTATTATTATTCAATATGAATATTTATTCCGATATGTGTATAATACAATCTGCAAACACATTGATATATTGATATATGTTTGTTATCATCAAACAAAAAATCACATCAAACAATCTCTTCCTTTTGATGATGACAAACATATATATTAAAGATTTTGAAATTCTGATAAATGTGTTTGAGCATGAAATATTTAGCTCTCCCTATATGAATGCTCCCCCTACAACTGAGACCACTCCCTATTCAGAAGATTTAGAAAATTACAAAAGAATAAAAGAACTAAAGAAAATTAACTAACAACATTTAACAAATTTGTTGAAGTATTCCAAAGATATTTACTTTCTTATCAAAATCTTGTTCTTCTCCCCCTTTTGTTATCATCAAAAGACTGATAAAACTAATGAAACAGTAGTGGAAAAAAGAAAGAATTTTTTTAAAAACAAATGCAAAACAAATAAAAATCATAACGAGATAACAATTTCCACATTGTAGAGAATGGATCGATGATTCGGTTTTTATATAATAAGAAGAGAGAAAAAAAATAATTTGACATTTAAGCACAAAAAATAAGCACTTACTAACCACGCATAACCGTAAGGACTTTTAAATGGGATAAGCAGTTACTTATTAGTCTAAGCATTCGGAGAATACTTAGCTATCATACTCCATCCATGCATAACCATAAGGACTTTTAAATGAGAATGGAATAATGATAAAATAATTTACTCACATGCTCCATCCATGCATAACCATAAGGACTTTTAAATGTGAATGGAGGCATGGAATATTTTTTTTTAAATTTTAAAAGAAATCGCTCTTCTCATTTTTCAAAACCATTATGAATGATAGAAAGATGGTAGAAATAGAAATGATCGTGGAATAAGTTACCAAGTTAATTATATTATGAATTTTTTTTGAAAAGAAATAAAACAAAACATATTTCCACTACTGAATACCATATTTGAATCAATCTTTGAATAATATCCAAAACTGGTTTGAATTCTAGAAATTGAAGTTGAAAATAAACATCCAAAAATATTTCAAAAAAAAAAAGGAAAATGATTAGTCAATTTCTATAATCCCCAAATCCAAACGTAATCTGGAAAATCTGTATTCGGGGAGGGGTTTTGTGAAAATATCAGTAAGTTGAATCTCAGTTGAAATATATTCAATGCAAATGTCTTCCCTAGCAATGTGATCTCTAAGAAAGTGGTGTCTCACATCAATGTGTTTTGTGCGTGAATGATGAACAAGATTATTTGACAAGTCTATTGCACTTTTACTATCACATTTTAATGGAACTTGTTTATAAACTAAGCCAAAATCAGAAAGCGTTTGCATCATCCATAAAATTTGAGCACAACAACTTCCTAAAGCAATATATTCTGCTTCAGTGGTGGATAATGCAACACAATTTTGTTTTCGACTAGACCATGAAACTAATGAATGTCCTAGCATGAAACATGTCCCACTAGTGCTTTTCTTGTCAACCAATGAACCCGCATAATCAGCATCTGAATAACCAACTAAATCAAAATTTTCACAAGAAGGGTACCATAGTCCAAATTTGTGTGTGTGTGAAAGATATCTAATGATTCGTTTAGTGGCTTTTAAATGTGATTCTTTAGGATTAGATTGAAAACGTGCACATAAACATACAGAAAACATAATATCAGGTCTAGAAGCAGTAAGATAGAGAAGTGAACCAATTATCCCTCGATATTTCTTCTGATCAACTGCAACTCCTTTCTCGTCTTTTTCCAACTTTGTTGATGGGCTCATAGGAGTTCTCAATGGTTTGGAGTTCTCAACTCCAAATTTCTTCAACAGTTCCAACACATACTTGGATTGTGAAATGAAAATACCATCATGGCTTTGCTTGATTTGAAATCCAAGAAAGTATTTCAATTCTCCAACCAAGCTCATCTCGAATTTAGCCTGCATGACTTGTTCAAATTTCTCGCACAAGAGTTCATTAGTAGCACCATAAATGATATCATCCACATAAATCTGAACAATCAAAAAATCACTTTCTTTATGTAATAGAAACAGTGTCGTGTCAGCACTCCTCTTTTTAAAACCATTTTCCAAAAGATATGTACAAAGACAGTCATACCAAGCTCTAGGAGCTTGCTTAAGACCATATAATGCTTTTTCTAGTTTATACACATGATTTGGAAAATCATGATTTTCAAAACCGGGGGGTTGTTCAACGAAAAATTCTTCTTTCAAATCACCATTTAGAAAGGCACTTTTTACATCCATTTGTTTAAGTTTGAAACCCTTATAACATGCAAAACTTAGCAAAATCCTAATGGCTTCTAACCTAGCAACTGGAGCAAATGTTTCATCAAAATCTATGCCTTCTATTTGGTTATATCCTTTTGCGACCAACCTAGCTTTGTTTCTAATTACATTTCCTGATTCATCAAGTTTGTTTTTGAACACCCATTTAGTTCCAACAATTGGATAGTCATTAGGCCTAGGAACTAATTTCCAAACTTTATTTCTCTCAAATTGATTAAGTTCATCTTGCATTGCTAAAATCCAACTTTCATCATTAAGAGCCATTTCAACAGAATCAGGTTCAATCTCAGAAATAAAACCACTGTGACAACAAAACGCACACAAATTTTTATCAAATGAAGAGCAAGTGCGTATACCTTCCATAGGATTACCTATAACCAATTCAGGAGGATGATTGGATTTGAACTTCAATCTATCAGCATCAACAGTCCTACTTTCAGCTTTCTCACTAGATGTCCCTTCTTCAATGCCTTCATGATCTACCCCATCATCAACCGCCTTTTCAGTCGTCCTTTCCATGTCAGATTCATCGAATTTTACATTGATTGATTCAACAATTGTTTTTGTTCGTTTGTTGTATATCCTGTAAGCTTTGCTCCTTGTTGAATAGCCCATGAAAATTCCCTCATCAACCTTTGATTCAAATTTTCCAAGTTGATCACTTATGTTAAGAATGAAACAAGGACATCCAAATACACGAAAATAAGAAATGTTAGGTTTTATATCATGCCATAATTCATAAGATGTTTTGCCAAGTATTGGTCTAATCATTACTCGATTCATTACATAGCACGAAGTATTCACTGCCTCTGCCCAAAAGGTTAGAGGTAGTTTATACTCACTCAACATGGATTTAGCCAATTCTTGCAATGTACGATTTTTCCTTTCAACCACCCCATTTTGTTGAGGTGTTCGTGGAGCAGAAAATTCATGTTTTAAACCATTTTCTTCACAAAAGCTTTCAAAATCCAAATTTTCAAATTCACCTCCATGATCACTTCTCAAAGTTTTAATTGAAACTCCTTTTTCATTTTGAACAACTTTTGCAAACTTTGAAAAATAATCAAAAGATTCAGACTTTTTAGCTAAGAAATAAACCCATGTAAATCTAGAATAATCATCAACCAATACATAACAATAACATTTTCCATTCAAGCTTGCAATTTCATTTGGTCCAAATAAGTCCATGTGAATTAATTCGAGGACCCTTGATGTGCTAACAATGTTTTTAGGGCGAAATGATGATCGACTAAGCTTGCCTAAGGAACATGCTTTACACACTTTATTATTTTTAAATTTCTGATGTGGTAACCCTCTGACTAATTCTTTTGTTTCAAGTTTTTCCAAGAGGCCCATGCTAGCATGTCCAAGTCTCCTATGCCATAAGGATGCCTCTTCGTCAGTGGCTACCAAACATCTAGAAAGATTTAGATTATCAAAAGAAAGCGTGTAAACATTTCCTTTTCTTTTGCCCATAAAAACAATGTTATTAGAAGATTTATCAATGATTTTGCAAGTATTACTATCAAAAACCACATTCATACCTTTGTCACATAGTTGGCTAATAGAAATGAGATTGTGATGCAAATTATCAACGTATAAAACATTAGTCAAGGAAAAAGTACCGTTACCTACTTCACCTTTACCAATAATCTTACACTTGCTATTCTCTCCCATGATCACATTTCCACCTTTAAAATTCTCTAGGCTAAGGAACTTTGATTTGTCACCTATCATATGTCTAGAACAGCCTGAGTCTAGATACCATTCTTGTTGCTCCTTAGCCCGCCAACAAACCTACATAGAGAGAGAGGAAGATGACCTAGAGAAACTCTTAGGTCCAATGATATTAGTGACTGAAGCATTGTGAATATACAATCCCTTTGGAACCCAAACTTGTTTTTTCATTTTATTCTTGTTCCAATAGACATGAAATTTGTTTGTAGAATTCTTAGGAACCCAAACTTGTATAAATTTTGTATTCTTGTTCCTATGACTGCAATTTTCAGCACGATGCCCAATTATTCCACATTTTACACATCTATCAAAGACACTCTTACCTTTTGCATTATCATCAACTTGTGTTTTCCCAAAACCTAGTCCTTTTCTGTTGTTAGCAAAAAGTTGACTTCCCAATAACATGTTAAATGATTTTTCTCCTCTTGAAAAGTTATTCAGAGTTTTCTCAAGATTTTGGACTTTGGTTTTTAGTGTTGCGTTTTCAGTCACAAGTGAGGTGCATCTATTTATAAAATCCTTTTTCCTAGTGTCAATGGTTTCCTTAAGACTCAAGTTTTCTTTTTCAATATTCTCAAAGCTATTCTTAAGTTTTAATAATTCTGAATCTAAAATTTTGCATTTTTTACAGTCTAGGTTTTGAATATTTTTAAGTTCAGTTTCTAACCTAGTATTTTCATGGACAAGTTCTCTCCTATCAGATTTCAGTTTTTCAATTTTAGATTCAAGAGTATCAATTGTTTTAGTAAGATCACAACACATCAAACAAGATCTTTATAAGAATAGACACTTACCTCACTAGATTCCTCCGAGCTTGCTTCTGAATCTGATTTTGCCATAAGACACAAGTTAGCCTCCTCTGAGCTATTATTCGAAACTTCCTCTCCTTCTTCATCATCCCAAGTTGCTGAAAAGGCCTTCTTCTTCGTTTTCTTTCCTTTGTTGTTTTTGAGAAGTGGGCAGTTTTGTTTGAAGTGGCCAGGCTTATTGCAGTTATAGCAGGTCAATTCATTATCGGAGTTGTTAGAATCTTTTGACCTATTACCATTTGTTTTCTTCTTGCGTGGCCCAAATCTTGACCATTTTCTAAGTTTATTGACAGCCATTGCAAGCTCTTTAATTGGATTTTCTTCTTCTTCATCGCTCTCTTCTTTGCTCTTTAAGGTAATCATCTTCTTCTTTGATTCGGAGTTGTTGCGTTCCTCCTTTGTTTTTAGCTCAAGCTCATATGTCATCAAGTTGCCAATCAACTCCTCCATGCTTAGTTTACTTAGATCTTTCGATTCTTGTATTGCCATGACTTTTGCCTCAAAGTTCATCGGTAAGACTCGTAGCACCTTCCTCACAAGCTCTACCTTAGTGAATACCTTCCCAAGCGCTCTAGCATTTTACACCAAAGTTGAAAATCGTCCAAACATGTCCTTTATGCTCTCGCCTTTGTCCATCACAAAGTTCTCGTATTCATTGCTGAATAGGGCTAGACGAGACTCCTTGACTTGAGAAGTTCCTTCGTGTGTCACCTCCAAAGTATGCCAAATTTCCTGTGCTGTTTTACAATGAGAAATTCTATTAAATTCATTTTTATCAAGAGCACAGATCAAAGCATTCATGGCTTTAGCATTTGTAGTTTTTAATTTCTTATCGTTAGCGTCCCACCTATCCTTATGTTTAAGAATCTCAGTATCACCAACAGCTATAGTGGGAGATTTATAGCTAGTTTCAATAATATCCCAAACATCATAATCAATAGAACTAAGATAAATACCCATCCTAACTTTCCAATAAGCATAATCATTCCCATTAAACATTGGTGGCCTAGCAATAGATTTCCCCTCAGAAAAAGCATTATTTGGTGGATTCATGACTCTAGAGTTAAAGAAAAATACCTAGCTCTGATACCACTTGTAGGATCTAGATTAACCCTGGAGGAGGGGGGTGAATAGGGTTATAGCAAATTTTCTTAAACTTTAACAAACTGCAGAAAAATAACTATGCTGTAAAGTAAATCACACACAAAATTTACCCAGCTTCGGCAAACCCTTGCCTACTGCTGCAATCCCAGATTACTATTAGAATTAAACAGTCTCCCACTTACAAACACTCTAATAGACTCGCAAACCCTGCTACCGCCTATAGAGTTTTGCAAACTTGCAAACCCTGCTCACTGAACTAATCCTAACTAGACAATCTGACACTACCTAACCTTTAGGTGGTGATTTACCAAAGTTTTGACTTTTAAAAACAGAAAGTAAAAACAAATTAAATAAACAACCCTAATTAAAATAACCAAGCCTTAAAATAAAATGACCCAAATTATTATCACTTAAAAAAAGAAAACACAACCCTTCTCTTTTATTAGATGTCGGCCCGTTTCCTTGTGAAAAATGATGGCTTCTCCGATCATTCTCTCTGTCCAAATTAGGGCTTCGGCTCGTTCGTTATTTCTGGAATTAGGGCTTCGGTTCTGGCTTGATTGAAACTGGGAATGAAGACTTTATGACAATCGAATGATTTCAAACTTCGTTGCTTTTGTCGATCGATTGTTTCTTCGTACTGAAAATTAGAGCTTGCGAAAAATTAGAAGCGCCGCTCTATCGAATTTGATGTTGATGCTTGCGGCTCCTCCTCTCGAGTTCGTCTATGATACTGGTATGTGATTTCCTTTTGCTTTGCTGGTTATTGCTTGATTGAACTCGATAATAAATTGCCAGTGATGATTGGGTTTAAATAGGATACGAAATCCTTGATCTTCGTCTGATTTGATTTCATTGAATTTGTCAAATCCTTTTCTTTGCCGTTCGATTCAGTTTTATTTTGTTTGCTTGGTTGAGATGTTTTCTGACTTTTTCAAAAAGACGTATTTATGTGATTCTTTATCTCCACGGTGTTGAATTATTACGTGATGACCACGGCTTTGATTATGTTGCTCCATGAATTCCTTGCTTTGACTTGTTCGACTTTGGCTTCGATCATTTATAACTTTGTTAATGTGATGTTGTTTAAGACTTGGTTCGTTTTCGTGATTGCTATGGCTTTGGTTTCGATCACTTGGTCATCACGTTGTTGACTTCGATTTGAAACTGCAGTTGACTTTGTTAATTTTGATTTTGTGATTTCCTGGCCTTGTGATGTTCATGGCTTTGTCTTTCTGTAGCATACTCAACATGTTCTTGTAGTCTTTATTTGTGTACTTGAGTCTGCAGTTCATTTTGTAGTAACTTGGGCTTGTAGTTGATTCATCTTTGTTCATCGGTTGTTGTTACTGTCTGGTTGCATTTACTTCAAATATGTTGATACTAGGTTGTTTATTCTTGCATACTGCACTTGTATATATTATCACTTGCTCTTTGATAACACTGACTGTTTCATTAAGCTTGATTTTAGTTGTATTGCTTGAAGTCTTCATACTAGTGGTCTTTTGTAGCATTGAGTTGCACTGTTCTTTGAGTTGCAGTGCTTCATGTTGTATTCATCTGGCTGGTATACATTTGTAGTTGTTTCCTTGTGTTCATGCTTTACTCACTTGAACTTGAGTCATTTCATGTTAACCAGACTTGTTCATATTACTTGTAGCTTGACCATTTGTGGTTGTGTAGTTGCCATTGTAGTTGCAGTTGCACTTCTTTGACTTTACTGTGTACATGCTAGTCTCTGATCATGTTAGCTTCACCTGTGATATTGCTTTTGTTCCCTATTGCCATATTTTAGTTGCACTGGTCATTTCCAGTTGCTTGAACTTCACTTGAGCATATGATGATCACCTCTGTTACTACTGATCATTTCTATTGAATCTGGGTTGATGTACTTGATCATGTTGCTGTGTACATGCACATTTCATTGTTGCAGTGATCATTGATATTTTGGTAGAGGCCATTTGCACTTGTGTTGAATCTGATTTTGATTTGACCTTGTGCACACGAGTTGGCGAGGCAGTGCACATGTGTATAAATGTACACGTGTGTATTGCAGCCACTCACGATTACCTGTCCCTGATAAAAATACTGATATGCACAGATATTACACAATCAAAAATGATGACAATAACCCATATATTTGAGACGCCAATAAAAACAAATTTATATTTTTGCAAATTCAAATTTGTTTAGTTACAGATTACTGCTGTAGTTGCTAATTATACAGGTACACATAAGGTAGGACAAGAACTGGAGCTGGACAATGCAGATAGATGCAGATGTGCAGACAGAGTGAAATAACTGAGTGTTGAGTGTTGTAGTGAGGAAGAAATGTAAATATGAAATGTATGAAACCGATGTATGTATATAGAGAGAGCTGAAAACTTTGTATTGTTTAAGTGTTGAAATAAAATGTTATTTTGAATAAAAATACTGATTGAATTATATAAATTCTGTGCAATAGTATTATTATTCAATATGAATATTTATTCCTATATGTGTATAATACAATCTGCAAACACATTGATATATTGATATATGTTTGTTATCATCAAACAAAAAATCACATCAAACAAATGATTGTTCCCTATTCTAAAGTCCGTTCGGGTATGTATCATTTCAACCCATAGTGATCTAATCTATAGGGAACTTGCAGTGTGATAAACAGATATAAATGAACAGTTTAACAACATATAGTAGTAACAGATGAGATGACAGGTAAATAAACAGGTTTAACATCATATAATTAATAATCACAGACAGGGATAACATAACATAATAGTACTACACATTCAATTGTTGTCAATTCACATTTGCATAAGTATAAATGTCAGGTGAGATTTACTCACCTCTTTAAAGCTGGAGTTTGCAAACAACACACACAAAAGAAAATCCGGAAAGCACGATAGCACGACTAGATTTGAATGGAGAGAGAGTCAAGATGCTAATCTTGTATTCAACAACAAAACAAAGCAATATAAATATATATTCAATACAAAAGTTTTTGGAATAAAATGGAATTAGAATTAGACAAAAGGCATAACCAATCTTTAAACAATTTTTGCTTGATCTCCACTCAACTTTTCTCAACCACAAGGCTCTATTAGTTCAACCACAACATGTATTCAGGTGGAAAAGGTCAGGTTTGTATCAATAAGGCATGGTTACAAAGGGGTAGGAGTTACAAATGGAAGAAGGTCAAAAGGCAAAGGCTAACAAGTGGTTTGGATGCATCTAGGCTCGACCAAAGGGGTCTATAGGGTCGGTCAAAGGCTGCTATAGGTCTGGATAGAGGGGAAAGTGATGTCTAAAGGTGGAGCACTTGCTGGTGGTGGTGTCTATGGTGGTGGCCGTGGTCACAAATGAAGGTGGAAGTTGAACTAGGCTTGGCTATGACATAGTTTTGGTGTTTTGGACATTGTTTTGTGATGTTTGGATCAAGGGAAGGTCACTGCCTGAAATGGATAAAGGTGATGTAGGGTTAGGTCGTGGATGATGTGGTATAGAAGTGGTGGTGGTCAGTGGAAGAGATGGTGAGGCAATGGGCCGAGCAACAGAGGTGAAGATCAAGTCAATTTCAAGGCAAAATCAATGGAAAACAAGGAAGAAAAAGTAGAAAAAAAGGAGAAACCATTACCAATTCTTTTCAGATCTGAAATGGCCGAAAATTTGTGATGAAGCAAGATGTTTTCACGTGAAAAAGAAATAAAAACTCATGGCCAACAATAAAGTAGTGAACGACCAAAGAAATGAAAAGTCTAGAAAGTGAAAAGTCAAGTTTTTAAAGCTTAAGTCTCTTCAAATTTCTATTTCTTTTAAATCAAATAAAACAAATAAAATTTAGTAAATGCATTAGAAAAATGAAAACAAATAAAATAACTGAAAATAAATAAATAAATTTAGGGGAAATGGAAAAAGAAATAAAGAAATAGTTTATTAATTTGAAACAAGACTAAAAATTACAAACAAAATATCATTAACTTTGGAAAATTATAACTTTACTTCTAAACCAATAAAAGTCAAGTAAAATAAAAATAAATGCTGAAAAAATAAAGAAAAATTAAAATAAATAATTATTTTTAGGAAAAATAGAAAAATAAATAAAGAAATAGCTTATTTAATTGAACTAGGCTTGAAATTTCAAACAAAATGCAATTAACTTTGGAAAAATTATAACAACACTTCTAAACAAATAAAAGTCAAATAAATAAAATAAATGATGAACAAAATAAAGTGGAAATGAGAATAAATAAGGTCTTAAGAAAATAGAAAATAAATAAAGAATTTCTTTAATTAATTGAAACTGGAAATTAGAAATTGTAAACAAAATACAACTGACACTGGAAAATGTCAATTACACTTTTAAAATGTTTTTAAAACTGAAATATATACATAACATGTTATTTTACCCATATAAATGTAAATTAGAACATTACATGACCAAATAAAATATTATTTATATAATTTAAAATAAACAATTTTGTTAAATACAGCAAATTACACTCAATAGTTAAAAAGGCATAACTTTCACAATATTAATCAGATTTTAACGAAACAAAAAGAATTATTCTTAAAATTTTATTTACTTTCATAATAAAAGATAAAATTCAAATTTTCAAACTTTCAAAATTTTAAATTTAAAAGTCAGAGTTTGACCATATCGACCAAAATTCATTTTCCTGGAAAATATTCTATTTAGTCATGTTTGGAATTCTAATTCACATCAAAATAAAAATTTATATTTAAAATAACAAAAATTATCCATTTAAATAAATAAAATAAAGTTTTTAAATCAGGAAATTCAATTTAAAATAATTAAGATATCCAATTAAAATAATCATAAAATACAGGGTTGTTACATCCATCCCCTAAGGAAATAACTCAATCAGCACTGAACTAATAGGAGGAATGAGATTAGAATTCCATAATTGACCCCAAGTGCAAGTAGGAGATTGAAAGGGTTAGCGGTATAAGACAATTATGTAATTTGTTACACATATCTAACACTGTATTTAATCTTGTTCATAGTAACGGTGTTTGTTTTCCTTTATATACTTTATTATATTGTGATATAAAATAATTAATTTAAAGTATATAATAAGAAAATCATCAAATTAAATTTTATGTAATTGTAATTGCAAATACTTGCAATCGTGAGTAATTAGTCGACAAATGAAATTTTATTTTATTTTAAATACTCATAGTCAAGATGTTTTGCGAAAATGATATCAATTCATCTATTGAGACCAAAGTGTGTAACGCTCTCTAAATGTTGGTAGTGAATTACTCATGACCACTAGGGGAACCAAAGGTTACATACTTGTAGTTATTAGATAACAATGGAATGACTCGTTTGAAAGTTTCATGTTGGAGGTTAACAACTTGTTCAAATAGGAAATCTTAGTTTTGACGACGTTACATGGTTCCCTCGACTTAAGAATATTATGAAACTTCAATGTGAATATTCCGCTTTGAATATAATTGAATCATGACATGGCGATCTATCAAGCGATTGTAGTTGGATCTAAGTTGAAGCATTGGATGTGAAGCACTATTCCAGAGAAAATTCGTCTTCTCGGTTGTATGAGGTTAGTATCATGGTCAATGGTATTTGTTTGAACCAAAAATGGCACAAATACCCAAAAGTGTAAAAGAGTAGAGATTAAATGAAGAAAGCAAATGAAAACTGAGTAATAAACAAGCACACACAAATTTATAGTGGTTTGGTAATCTTAGCCTACGTCCACTTGAATGATTTTATTGCTTTTACATTAGTTTTTATGATTATAAGCAGGAGGGACTGGTAAGGATCCCAGAGGATAATGGAGTTTGTGTGTAGCAGCTGAGTAAAGATCCTTAGAATGATGCATTGTCCATGTATTTATAGGGGTAAATGACTAAATATCTCATTGATATTTCGTCTATAGATCCTCATGATGAAGACGAAGTCCTCCAAAAAATCTCGGCCCCGGATCACCTAGGGTTGTGGATCGGTACCGATCGCTTTATGGGGATTGATACCGATCCTTATGTATGCATCATTAGGTCTTGCGACTTCTTCTGTTGGCTTGCCTTGATGTTGGTTTCATGTTTCCAAGGTTTTTTTGCATGGTCGCTTAGGTGTTTTTTGGTCCAAATTGATGGATCTACAAAAGGTTGAATTGCTGCTTTAGGCCGTACATGGAGATTGTCAATACAACGCATAGGAACTTAGGGACAACACTTGAATCAGGCTCTATGTAGATAGAGAAGAGTGCGGTAGGAGTGGGGCTACTTTGGGTGTACCCTTATGGATCGTACCGATCCCCTATGTAGGGTGAAGAACTTAATGAATTCTAGGATGTTGTTTTCCTTAGTTCATTCGATCGCCATCTCATGGTCTTCTCTGTATTTGGTCTCTAGACCTAAGGATCATCTCTCTGGGTTGCTTGCCTCAATAATCATCGAGTCTAACTTGTCTAGTCAGTCTTAATATAGCCGGGTCAAAAGGCCGGATAACACTTGCCCCCCAAAGTACGTCTTGTTTCAAACATAACATGCTTTGAAGCGAGACAAGTTAGGATCGTCGGAAAGGATTTCACTTTATGTCTCGAATGGTCGTTACCCTTTCGTCGAAAAATTGTATCTCTAACTATTCGCTGCGACGCTTGCTTGGTATCTGACATTATAACACTAAAACGTATTCTCTCGGTAATTGTCCGTGCTTGGTTCCATTGAGCTAATTGATTGAGTTAGTAGGACTCAATTATCTGAATTAATTTCTTTTTGAAAGTTCTAGATAATTATTCAATTCTCATCGATCTAGAAATTACACATCGAGTATGCATACGCAGTCGTATGTCCATGCACATACTTTTGTCATTGGCTCCCAAGCATGTTCATATGCCTATAGGTCGTTGCCAAGTTCCATGGGATTGTAATCACATGTTGTTTTGTTCATTTTTTATCCTAAGGCATACTTTCGGTCGCAGCCTTAAGTCATATCGAACACTAGGCACGAGCCATAGTGTTAAGCTGTCGTATCTAGCTTTTAGGTGATTATACTCCTGCCCCCAGTCTTGGGTTAACGAAGTTAGTGCACAGATGGTCGAGTCTCGTCCTTATGAAGTTATATTTTTCCTGTCAGGTCTAAGGTATGAGTTAGTGAATGGGTGGTCAAGTCACACCCATCTTGAGTTGGTACTCCCCTGTTAGATCAAAGGTAGGAGTCAGTGAATGTCCAGATCATTGGTAATGTTAGCTGATGGATGTTCGGATCACATCCATCTTGGGTTGTGCTTCTGTTCCCGAGTTAAGGGTAGAAGTTGGTGAGTAAATGGTCAAGTCACATCTACCTTTGTCTGGATGGTCAAAGTTGGCGAATGGACGGTCTTGTCTCATCCATTCTAATTTCATTCTCCTCTTATCGGATCAATGGAGAGAGTGGCTGATGGATGGTCGGATCATATTCATCTAGGATTGGACGGTCGAGTTACGCACACTTTATGATTTGTGCTCCTCCTATCGAGTCAAAGAAAAGAGCTAGGAGCCAGATGGTCGGGTCACATTCGCTCTAAGTTCGATGGGGTTGGATCACGTCCTTTTGTGTTTAAAATCCACTATCGGGTCAAAGGAAAGAGTTAGGAGAAAGGTGGCTAGTCCTATTCGCTCATTTATTGTTTAAGCTCCCCCCGTCAGATAAAGGGAAAGAGTTAAGTTGATGGATGGTCAGTCACATCAGTTGATGGATGGTCAATCACATCCATTTTGGTCCGAACTCCATATATTGGGTCAAAGGATAGAGTTAAGTTGATGGATGGTTAGTCATATCCATTTTGGTTTGAACTCCCTCTATTGGGTCAAGGGATAGAGTTAAGTTGATGGATGGTCAGTTACATCCACTTTGGTTTAAACTCCTTCTGTTGGGTCAAGGGATAGAGTTAAGTTGATGGATGGTCAGCCACATCCATTTTGATTTATGTTTTGGGCCCCATGTTGAGGGCAAGTGTTAGTGCATGGACGGTCATGTCACATCCACGTTAGACTGGATTCTAAGTCTGCCGAGCTCTAAGCAAGACACAAGTGTTCTGGAAAACACCGAGTACGAGCTTGAGAGTGGATGCTTGAGTCACATCCACTTTTGTATCATGGTCTTGCCCCCGAGTCAGGGCAAGAGTTGGCTGATGAGAGATTGAGTCACGCTCACCTCGGTAGAGCTCCATAGGTCTGATCATGGGCCAAGGAAATTTGGTGGGCACTTAACTCTAGGTACCTGCACACCTGCATTATTCATATGCAGTTTCATTCGAGTTGGTTGTGGTTCACAACAAAATTGCATAAAGGTAAAGTTTCATGGCTGGAAAGCCATTTTATTGAAAGATAAAAGAGTCCGCCTTATGAAATAATTCAGAGCAAATAGGAATAAGTTTTATTCTCAAACGAAATAGCATCGTAGATGCTCGCTATTTCATTCCGTTCTAGCCCTTCACAGTTGGAAGATGACCGTCAACGGTCTAGTTTATAATCAATCTCCTTTTAGGCCACTAGGTTCGTCAACACTAGGAGTAGTCTATCCTCGTTGGAGGTCGGATGTTCCTTGTCTACCATCCTGCAAGTTTTTCACAAACTGTTGGAGCTTTTTCTTTTGGATCAATTCTTTGATCATATCACAAAGTTGTATACTCGTTTGTGTCATGACCATTTATTTCATGAAATCTACAGAATTTTTTAGACTTTGTTCTTTAATTGACTCTCTCGGGGTAGGTTTCCTGTACCGCTCTGAGTTGCGAGTAGCCAAGTAAATATTTTTAGTCGATTCATTCAACGGGGTGTATCTATCAAATCTCAGGATTCTCGGTCGTCTCCTAGAATCCGAGTTTTCGTCTGGGGACCCGCTACGGCCCTTGCTCTTACCACTGGTCTTATTCTGTACATTCACAGCGATGTTCTCGAAACAAGCTCCGGATTGTTTTATAGCAACGTTGCTTCGCACTGCTTCAACCTGATGGCTTGCATCATTGCATCTCTTAGTCAATGTAACCTCCTCCTTGCGCAAGTACTGGGCCGCCTTATTGTAAAAATAATCCAAAGTAGCAGGAGGCTTTCTCGATAACCATTCACCAAAGTTTGTATCGGGGAGGATCCCCTTGATTAAAGCCATCAAGATTATGTTGTCCTGAGGTTGCTCACCTCAGTCACAACGGTATTAAATCATTGCAAAAAGTCCTTGAGAGATTCCTCTGGCCTTGGAATAAGTTAGACAATGACATGACAACCTTGGGGCAAGTCGAATGCATTCTGAACTGCTTGATGAATTTCCTTGCCAGTTGATTAAAAGAAGAGATGGACCTCTGTGGTAGTTGAGTAAACCACATGATCAACACTCCTTCTAGGAAGATTGTGAAGCACGTGCACATGATTGCATCTGACGCTCTAGAGGAGTCCATATGCCCCTTGTATTTCATGAGATATTGTCTAGAATCAGTCTTTCCTCAGTATGAGGGCATCATCGGCATGTTGAATCTCCGTGGGTACTCTTCGCATAAGACTGCTTTAGCAAGAGGAATTTGACTAGGGGAATTCCCCAATCATCATTAGTTTAGCCTTGACTTTCCTCACAAGTTACCTTACCATCTTAGCCAAGTTCAGCTCTTGGGTACCTGTTAGGCTGTGGTAATTGTAATCTATTCCTTGTGATTGGCCCGGTATGGTTCGTGCCTTGTCTCCTAAGTTCTCCTAGCTCCAGAAGAACCATTTTCTCGGCAGCTCTGCATTCATTATTACTTGGGAGACAATTCAGTAGCAAATTCTTAATTTTCGATGCCTTGGTCAATCGCAGTACGTTCGGATTGCGCTCCATCTCCAGCTTGAAGTCTTGGTCCTAGGTGGATGGGTTCTATACCAAACACTATAAGGGAGGGATCGATATCGATCCCTATGCTTAGGCGGGAGTTAGTTGCGCACTCTCCAGGTAGCCGCCTTGATGTTCTAGGTTCGTGTGCCTCCATCCTTCGCTTTTTGTTTCTCTGGAGGTGGTTAGATGATGAGGATCGCCTGATTTTGAGTATGGAGGAGATGGCTCTCTCTTAGTCTTTGTATGGTGGTTATTCAACTGGATCATCATGTTTTTGTTCTCTTGGATTTACCGGTTCAACTCTGCACAGCTATCCCGAATCTCTTTCATCATACACTCAAAATCAATCTTGGTGATAGCAACTGAAGGATTCTGGACATTAACAGCTTCCTTTCGCGCATCTTCATCTAAGATGTGAAAGTTAGCATTCTATATTTCATCAGTAGCTCTTGAGGAGGCAACAACTTTTTCTTTCCGAGGGCCTACTGAAGATAGCTTCCTGTAGACTTTATGCAAATCTAAATAGCACGAAAATTAGTTGAGAAGGAATCAGATCTCTTTCTTGGATTATAGGCTATCCAATAGTAGATAAGGATTCAAATAGTCCGAGAATCAAGGTTCTTAGTGAAAGCACCAAAATGTTTGAATCAAAAATAGCACAAATACCCAAAAAAGTAAGAGAGTAGAGATTAAATGAAGAAACAAATGAAAACTGAGTAATAAACAAGCACACACAAATTTATAGTGGTTCGGCAATCTTAGCCTACGTCCACTTGAATGATTTTATCGCTTTTACACTATTTTTTGTGATAACAAGTAGGAGGGACCGATAGGGATCCCATAATACAATGGAGTTTTTGTATCGTAGTAGCGTAAAGATCCTTACAACGAAGCATTGCCCATGTATTTATAAGGGTAAACGACTAAATATCTCCCTGATATTTCACATACAGATCCTCGTGATAAAGATGAAGTCATTCAAAAAATCTCGGCCCCGGATCCCCTAGTGTGGGGATTGGTACAGATCCCTATGTATGCATCATATGGTCTTGCGATTTCTTGTGTTGGCTCGTCTTGATGTTGGTTTCATGTTTCCAAGGTTGTTTTGCATAGTCGCCTAGTTGTTTTTTGGTCCAAGCGATGGATCTATAGAAGGTTAAATTACTACTTTAGGGCGTATATGAAGATTGTCAAGACGATGCATAGGAGCTATACTTGAATCAGACTCTATGTAGACAGAGAATAGTGCTATAGGAGTGGAGGCTACTTTGGGTGTACCCTTAGGGATCGGCACCGACCCCCTATGTAGGGTGAAACACTTAGTGAATTCTTGCATGCTATTTTCCTTAGTTCGTTCGACCGTCGTCTCATGGTCTTGTCTGTATTTAGTTTCTAGATCCTAGGATCATCTCTCTAGGCTTCTTGTCTTGATAATCGTCGAGTCTAACTTTTCCAATCAGTCTGAATATAGCTAGGTCACAAGGCCGTATAACAGTAGTCAACTTTGAGTAAAAATCTCTAGCCAAAGTAGTACGGTTAATAATATATGTTATTACCGAACCAACGACTTTGTGCTTTTGGACTAATAGAGTTAAAAGTGGATAATATTGGAATTTTAATCATTACCAATTTTCGCATATCCTGAGAGGTATTGTTTTAATGAAGAGATCGTTCATACATAATTGTTGCTAAAGGGTATAGCTTAAGAAAATGTGAAATTGGATTTTATCAAAAAGATCTATAAGCGATGAACTCGGTAAAACTATCACACCGTTGGCTAAGGTGATGTGTGAACATTAATATTTGAATCATTTAAACTTGATAAATTAAAACCAAAATTTATATCATAAAACAATGTTTTAGGTTTTGAATCTCTTTTTTATAATAATATTCTATAAATATTATACAATTTAATGATTTAAGTGTTTTTATTTGAATTTTTTAATTGATCCTAAAATATAGAGATTATTGATATAATGTTTGATTGGATGTATGCATTTTGGTTTTATAATATTTTATTATTTAAGAAAATCAAAATTTTATTTTTGGGCAGAATTTTATACATATACATGTACATGTATATGTACATATATATATATATATATATATGTGTGTGTGTGTGTATTTGCAAATACATTAGAAATTTTTAGTGTAATCAATTGGAAATTATTTTAGCTTAATCATTATTTGTATATGAATATGCATATATATAAACATCTAATTTATATTTTATCTTATTAAGGCATATATTTTTAAAATAATTTTTTCAATTTATTTTTCAAATATGGAACCATTTTATATTAAGGCAATAACATATGTACATTTAAATAGCAAATGTATACATGGTAGATAAAAATACCAATATCTACTCATGTATATATCAACCATGTTATTGTTTGTTGCTTTTTCCATTTTAAATATATTTTAGTAACATACCATCCCTTGCATATTGATTAGGCGTAATATCAATTAAATGTTTGCAAAAAAGGAAGGTTGAATCAATCAATAATGCCCATTTTATCACTTTCCTTTTACATCTCGATGTTTTATAGCTTGATCTAATCTAATTTTGTAGCCATTGTTTAAACACCAAATAATTATACTCACTATATATTTCACATGTTTATCACACCTTTTAAAATATGCATATATTTGATGTGTTCGTACCTTTTCAATTTTCACTTTAATTTAACACAGATTTAATTAATTAAGAATAAGACAGTATTAGTAAAGTATGATTTTATTAATAACAACTACATTAGATCTAGTGAAACCAATCAGACTTCATAGCTCCGCTATGATCCAAATAGGGAATTTATTTAAAATCTACCCATTTCACCTACTGTTAAACAGACGTATAGATCCATAGTATTCATAAGTCGAAAGAACCATGTAACATCATCAAATTGAGATTTCTTTTTTGACCTAGTGTTAGTAACCAAAAGAAAACTCACAGATGAGTCATTCTATAGTTATTCAGTAATTATGAGTACGTAACCCCTTAGTGCCTTCAGAAGTTATGAGTAAAATATTGTTTAATATTTGGAGAGCGTTACGTATTATGACCTCAACGGATGTATCAATATCCTTTCGCGAAACTTCTTGGATAGAAATATTTAAAACAGTATGTTATTTTGTGTTATGATAATTTTCTCACGATTATAGCTATTTGTAGCTATTATCACATAACATATTATTTAGGGATTTTCTATTTATATAGTTTGAATTGACTACTTAATTAATTATATCACTATATAACAAAGTATATAATAGAAATAAAACTGCTTAACAAGATTGATTACATAGTTAGATATATATAACAAATTATATAGTTGCCTCTATAGAATCCCACTAACTCTCTTAGAGAGAAATATTCTAGATAATAGAATTGAATCTATGGATGGAAATCAGTAAGAAAAATGTAAAATTAAAGAAGAAAGGTAAAAAAAGCAAGTGAAAATGATTTTATAGTAGGTCGGTTATACCTACGTATTTTATTGCGTGATTCACTCTATATCTACCAAAGGTTACAAAGTCCAAATTCTATTTCAAAATTAGTAATGATAGAATCTTCCTTAGATATTAAAAGGAAAAGTGCCAAAGTCCCTTTTCTGAAGATGGCAGCCTCCTATTTATTGATGTAATAGACTGTAATTGTGCTTATGAGCCATTACATCGCTCTTGAAATTGTTCAGTAGTTAGATCAAAAATATTAAGAAAAAAAATAGACCAAGCCTTAAAAGCTTAATGAATTAGTATCGATCCATATATGAATCAACACCGATCCTTGGCTTTGATCCAATTGTTAAGTCTTCTCTCACATTCCTTTAGTCTAGATATCCTTTTGTTCGATCCAATCTTTCTTTGATGCTTCTTAACTTGTCCCTTCTTGCATTCATTATGAACATTTGACTTTATTGCGGGAATTTATGGATCGACACTAAGATTCTTTTATTTTCTTCCTCACCTTTTTTTGTATCTTTACCATCACCAAGAGATAGGGGGTAAAAGACTAACCCATCCATGGATATATTCCTGGCAAATATTTCCCCCAACTCTTGGTCGAATTCCGCTTCAATCTTGTTGAAATATTGCCTAAGGAATTCGAATGGTTTTACTTAATTTTGGAAAATGCTTCAGCCATCTCCAATCTACTTCTGGGTTCTTTACTTCTGTCAAAGGAGCAACCGCTCTCAATTTGAATTGGATCTTGCAACGACTCGCAAATTTGGCACTGTTAAATATTAAATTAATAAAAAATTAAATGAATTCTTAATTAAAGGGTGAATTGGGTATTGTATTTATAGTCGTTGCGTTGGTCATTCCGAGTTGATCAGTTTGCTGTATAATTTTGATGGATTTGGGTTTACAGTTTGCAAAATATAGGTGTTATAGTATTTAAATAGGGTATGTAGCCACTTTTTTGCTAAACGGTTGCATATTACCGAATCTGCCTCATTGTCTTGATATATAATGCTATGAAACCCTATAGAGCGGTATCACCCCAGTTCTTCTCTTCTAATTCCAAAATTTCACTAACTACACTATAACAGCAGATTACAAATTAATTAAAGTCATTAAAATTAAAAGTGCCCAACCCCTGCCTTGTAATATATCGTTTTAAGGCTTTCGACGAATAGAAAAGGCGAAAAGTGCTCGTTTTAGGGATGGGGTTTGAGATAGCTAGAAATTTGCAAAATACTTCGAGCATCTGTTTTAGGGGTGTCTCGATCAATGGTGAAATAATGACAATTGGACATTTAGAGGGTACAACCACGTAGAGGACACCAAGGCAAGTCGATTTACATAGTTGGATAGCATGATAGGCACTCTGGTTTGCTAGAATTTCATCATCAAGTGGCAGTGGGCGGCTACAAACTCTAGCGAGACGATGGTGCCTGAGATGGCGACCAACCAGAGGATGGTGCTGCATGGCTTGTTGAGGAGGGTGCTGGTGTCAGATCGAGTTGAAACGACATGTGGATGAAGGAAGTGATGGCCTAAGGTGACGTGCATGCATGATTGGGGTTAGAGATGGTACGGTTTTACATTTTAAACCCTATAAAATTAATAACTACGAATTAAAATCTTTGATTTCTTACTTTTATAACTTTTGCATATGAACACCGATTCATGCGCGGTTTATTCCTTTGGACCCATAGCGAAATTCCAAGTGATTTTGGGGTTTTTTGCAAAAGCATATTAGTATGGTTTTTTATTTTAATTAATTAAAGCTTTAAAATATTAAATGCGTATCATTGATGAAGTTTATATTTATTGAGATGGGCTATGTTATACCGATGACTGTTTAGTTATTATGATGTTTTGGATTTGTTATGCCTCGATTGGACTTTTCATTATTGATTGTTTATTATTGGATGCTTAACTAAAATTGATTTTGGATTTGGATCAAGAAATAAAAATGGATGAAATTGTGTGATAATGTGAAAAATATATAAGGTTATTTAAAGATTTTAGATGATATTTGTAAATAATGGTGTTTTAACAAATTAAACTTAAATTTAATAGGGTTGCTATTAATGAATTTCGAGAAAATTTATAAATAATAACAGGAAATCTATGTTAAACTAAAACTGAGAAGTTTATTATTTTAATAAAATAAGGTTTTATAAACACTAATATAGCTTTTATAATGATTATATTGCTTTAAATAAATGACAAAATAGTTGATTTGGTTTTGCAGTATTATAGAAGACAATATTATTATTACTATTTGGATAACTGTAACAATCCGTATTTTAAGTAGTAATTAATTAAAATTAATAATAGTGATTTAATTGATTAAAAGGATTTTTAAATATTAAAAGAGGATAATTTTCCAATTGACTTAATAAATGAAGATAAATTGTAATTATAAAATAAATAAATTAAAATAAGTTCAAATTATGGAAATAGTTTTTTATAAAAGCTATATAGTTAATATATACAATATTGGTTGGAAAAAAAATGGCATTGAGATAGAAATTTGAAATTATTTATACTAAAATAGAAATTAGTTTCATAAACTAAAATTAAAATAAATGTTTAATAATTCAAAGCCTAAGCCCAAAACTAAATTCCTGAGCCCATTTCAATTTATACATTACATTGGTTCTTGAAATCTCTTGATTTGTATTCATTCATGTATACTTCCCCGATCATCTTCTAAGCTTCAAGGAAAAAAGGAAGATGAAACTCTTCATATTAATCCCAAATTAAAAATAAAATCATGTAAGATCCTTAGAAATTTCTAAACCGAAGTATGTTTGTTTGTGCTTTGATCATGCTTTGTTCTAGAATCACATGCATAGGAACAAAAGCTTCAGGTGAGTATTCGCTCAAAAATCTATGTTGAATCGTGTTATATCACATATGTTTATGTTTGATTTGGGTTGATATGTTGAATAATGGATTGTCTGGGTACTGAATCAGAGGAGAAATAAGACGATGGATTGACGAAACAATTTTCTATAGTGTGTCGTGGCTGATAGGTCTACCGATCGACCGTTGACCGGTCGACCGCTAGTGGTCGATTGGTGGGTTTGCTGGTGGACTACTCTTTATTAAAATATAATAAAAAATAAAAAATAAATAAAATAATATATTATATACAATTAAAGTATAATAAAAGTAAATAAATAAAATGTATTTTGAGAAGTTTATATGAGAATTTATAAATGTAATATTTATTAATTTAATGAAATTATTTAATTCAAGAATGAATTAGATATTTGACATTAAAAATCATATAAAAGTAAAAATAGATTCTAGAAAATAAGAAATATAACCTAACCAACATTTTAAGTAATTCAAAGTAAAATTTTGTGACTAAATTTTTAAATAGAGTTATGTTATAAATTTATATATATTTAATAATATAAAGTTTACTCAAATATTCGACATAACCCTAAAATGGTTACTATGCATGTTTGATGTTTTTTATCTGTGTTATTATGAGTAGGACATTGGAGAGGACCAGATGGCTAGAATCCACCTTAGCAGCCTGATCGTGGGGTCGCGTCCTGGATCCGTGACACCCTATATTCGTATAGCTTCGTGCTTTCGCTTCGTGCATTTATCCTTGTATCACCTATGCCAGCAGTTTGTTACTTATAAGGGCTAGAGTCGGGTTATGACTATTGAGTCCTCGTGTTGACGAGCACACTAGTGGATAGGTGTCACAATACCATGAAGGTAACTAAAGACTGTAGAGACTTCATAACTCTGGAGCTTGTTTCGTGCTATCAGCCTTCCTTCTAGTACTAATGGAGTGATAAATTAACATAAACTATTGACACACCTCATTTTATTATAGATATGGGTTAGGCGACCCACATATTGGCGTATATATAGCTATACTTGGGGATTCGTGTCCGTCGTACGGTCATTCCCCATCACAATGTATATTCTGATAGTTCAAATATGGGGAGATGAGATTATACCTGTGATAGATGTCCAAAGTATAGTGGATTCTCGTATCATTATTTACATTGATAAGCAGCCTATCCTATCAAACATATATTGATTATAGTGTTCTATTTATCGAGGCTGGGAGATATATTGGGGTAAAGCTATGTGCTGGCTTGATTGTACTTAGTGATATCTCATGTAGGATGTTTTCAAGATTTTAATGATGATTTTTGGATATGTATGATTCACCCATTTGATGTTGATTCTATGATTTCTGATTGATGTGCTTTTATATGGGTGATGCATCTTTATGCATGGTTTTGCGATATGTGATGTTTCGATGATATTTATGTCATTTTAATTATATATCATGAATATGTACCTACATACGTACATATATATATATACATATATATACATACATATATATATATACATACATACATACATATATATATATATATTAATACCATGATCATTGTCTTGAGCTACTTTGATAATCTTTTTGTTTGCAACTAAATTGGTCACAAACACCTAAGAATAGATTTATGTAGAGAAGTAAGTAAAGAAAAATTAAATTAAACTGAGGAAATGATTTAGCTAATAACAAATAAAGAGCAATAATCAGAGACATGGGGATTTATAGTAGTTTGACATTGTATGCCTACGTCCACTTTGAAGATTATCCTTTATTGATCACTTATAAATCTGATTACAGCAGTAAGGAATAGCAAACACTTGATTACAATAAAGTTTAGAGTATAAAGCAGCGTAAAGATCCTTAGAATGACCCATTAGGCTAGTATTTATAGGTAAAGACGATCGCCAATCTCTCTGAAACTACGGTTGAAGGACCTTCTAATCCACATGGGCCCATTAGAGGGATCGCTAGGCCCAATTTTCAATGAGGAGGGATCGGTACCGATCCCTTCATTGGTCAATTTTTGGGTAGTGATCTCTATGGTGACTTCTCCATGCTAAAATATGTTTGTCCTTCAATTCTCATGTCATTTGGACCACTAGAACTCGAGTAATTGCTCGATCTTTGACTTGATAACTTGTGCACTGCTTGCAGCCGAACCCTCTACAGGGATGTTTGCCGATCCCTCAAAGGTTGTTCTTATGACATGCGATCCCTAGGGTCGGTTCCCTAGGGTCCATTTACCTTTCTCTCCAAATTTCATAGGCTTTGGACATGGAGATCCTGAGATATTGATTGTTGTATGCATGAATGCACTTGATCCTTGATGGATGCCAATCCCTCTTTAGTGAAGCCAACCGATCCCTCTTGATCACGTATGCCGATACCTCACAATGTGCCATGCTATACTGAACCCTTCCATTCGTTGAGCCATATTCCATGCTTTGAGCATCCTACATCATACATCCATCAAATCCATTCAGTTCTGACTTCATATAATCATCTGTGCTTGACTTCCGGGCCCCACAATCATCATTCTGGAATCATCGACCTTGATGGCAGTCAGATTAACTCGTGCAATTAGTTCAATATAGCCAGGCTAGAATGCCGGGTAACAATTGCTCCCCTAAAGTATGTCTTGTGATTAACATGACGTGCTTTGAATCATCGAGAGTGAGATCCATATAACTTTCTGAACACTTGCTATTCCTTTATCGAATCATTTTTCCAAGGTGTTGAATTCCTTATTGATTATCATGATGCATGGTTGACTTGCAATAATATAAATCCAGTGCTATATTCCGTTAATTGATATATATAAGTCTAGTTCTACGAGACTAATAAGCTTTTGTTATCTAGTCTAGCCTTGAAGATGAAGATTCCAGGTTTTAACTTAAATTTCTGTCAATTTCAATAGTTGAACTCTTGGGTCATACACGTGCATGTTCATAAATACGTTTTTGTTGTTAGCTCCTGGACGTGTTTGAACACTCATGAGTCGTTGCCAATTTTTATAGCATTTATTTGCTTACATACCCATAGCCAATCCCCATCATTCATTCTTTTTTTTTCCCCTTTTTTATTCATTTCATTTTTTTAGGGATCACCAGATGCTTAGCCGATCCCTCTCACTCCCCTTTTTTTAGATACATTCGTAAGGGTCGGCATGCACTATGCAGATCCCTCCTTTCCAATTCTTCACTACTACAGGGATCGACATACCTCTTGCCGATCCCTCTCTGTCTTCAAATGCCAGTGCATAGGTCAAACCCTGCTTTTTTCGCACCTTTCCGAACCTTTCTCCCCTTTCGTATATATATGCCATCCCTTTATCATTCTCATTTCACTTATCCAACTTTTCTAACTTCTGACACTACACCGAACCCTCCTTGTTCACTCGCAAACCCAAACCCTCTAATCCTTGGCTTGAAATTCATTTGCCATCTCTCCTTTCTCACGAACTTATTCCTCCCTTTAGTTCGTACATCCTCGAACACTCGCCCACATTCAAACTAAAATCACCATATAGGTAAGCCTTCTTTTCTTCCTAACTTTGGGTTATACGATGAGATAGGGGAGTCCAAAGCTTGGCCCAATGATGCAGTAGCAGTTGAATCTATTTGGGAGAGGTGAAATGCTAGATTTGGAGGAGTTCGATAGGGTGAAGGACGAGGAAGAAAGAAGAAGATGGAGCAGAGGAGGGGTCGGTTTTGGAGTTTCAGATCTATGCCGATCGGTGTAAACATAGGGTTCGGTATATATAAATAAGGAGAAGGAAAGAAAAGAGGATAAAGAAGGAAGAAGGTAAAATGGAAGAGGGATCGGTGTTAGATGTTTGGTTCTATGCCGATCCCTTGACGTAAAGGCTAGATGAGTTGAGGATGAAGTAGATGCGATCGGTGTGTTTAGGTTGAAGAGAGGGCTCGGTTGTAAGGCTTTGTGAAAGGGATCGGTATAACTATATGGATCGGCACGAACATAGGGATCGGCAGAAACATAGGGATCAGGAAGAACATTGGGATCGGCATAAGGAACTTTTTTAACTGACAATCTGATCCAACATTGCTTGCTTGGACAGTCATCACTAATTCACCTTAGTGAACTTGAATATACGATCAAGATGAACAAAAAATATTGCACACTCACTATTAAACTCGAGATTGAACAACCAAATTCCTGGAACTTTCAACATATTCTAAAAACTTGCACATGGACTTAAATGACAACTTTACACTTTGATATGCCGATAGTTGATCCCAAAGCTTTCGCAACCGATCAATCTTCTTGTCAGTGTTCAACGATTGTAACATCCCCTATCTTGAGGCCCAAAGCTAAGCGCTACAGATGCCGAAGTCATCTATAGTATTAACTTTCGACGACAAAATACGGTAATGTTAATGGTATCCATAATATCAGAAGCACGTGAATATGAAACAAAATCACAGATTTCAACAAAACAACTTTTCTGATTACATTTCACAAAACATGTTTCATATCCAATTACATAATCCCAATCGTTTCCCAGGTTCAGATCAAATATAATTATTACATAAATACGCCAATAGCGACGTATGAAGATGCCCCCTTGGTTGATCAGAGCACTAAATAGTCATACCAGACTTAATACAACACAGCGGAAATAAAACAAAACAACTCCTAAATACAACTAACATCAGCTTTCTGCTCATCTCCGGAAGCTTTATTCATCCACCTACTAAAACCTATAAATCCTCAACCCACGGCCTACTCAAATCAATTTTAAGCACCCGAGAGTTTAAGGGAAAAACATAAACTTTGAGTCAGACATAAAGCCTGGTGTGAACAATACTATACATCTCAGTTATCCGATATTAAATGAGACCACGCCACTTAGCAAAACGGGTTTCCCCTCACTAATATCCTTTTAAAAACATATATTTTGCAAATCAAAATCCTGCAACCAAACTGGTTAAATCAATATTAGCAATATCATGTATGCATATAAATCATGTAATAAATAGACTATCTGTTTGAACACTATTGTTTTGTTTGGTTAACTACTAACCTTTGGCTGACTCTGGCCTACCAGACAAAATAAACAAATAATCTAACTTCTGTTAGATACTCTTTTGGACGGTCTGTCCCTAACATACTTCTCCCAGGGTCAACTGATCCTAATGGTTTTGCGAGCTCACCAATAACCTATCCTCACTCTGTATATTCCTTTCTATGTGTAACATCATTTTAGTCTTACCTATGATAATATATATCCTTACTCTGTATAACCAATAACCAATAACCTATCCTCACTCTGTATAACCTATCCTCACTCTGAATTTTGGACTTATATTAGCTAGGGGCTACTAGCCAAAGTATAGGGCGCGTCCCCATACCAGTCTCATCTGGTATTCTAATATCTGAGTCATTTTACTTATGGTCATCTACCCTTAAAATTTCTCTTGAAAACCTTTCTTTCAAAATGATTTAACCCTTTTTAAATCATACTTAAACAAGGAAAATATTCTATGATTTACTCAAATTACTTTGCCATGTTATATATATTTTACACAAAACATTATTGACGAAAACATTCGAAACCTTTGAAAGCACCCCTTTCGAAACCATTGAAAGTACCCCTTTCGATACAAGTAAACTACTTTGCTTTATAATCTTAGGCTGAAAGGCCAAATCATACCTTTCAAAACAATTTACATTAAACCTTTCGAAAACATTTAAATTAACTCTTTCAAAAGCTTTATAAAATCTTAGACATCCTCTTTTCAAAAAACTTTAAACATGCCTTTCGAAACCATCGGATGCCTTTCATTTAAAACCTTTCAAAAACTATAGAGAACCACCCCTTCAAAACCTTTAACTTAAACCTTTCGAAAGCATTAAGTTCTTTACATAAATCAAACCTTTCGAAAGCATTTGGGTTCAAGTAAAATATGTGGAACAACCTTTCGAAACCATTTAAAACTATTCCTTTCGAAACCTTTGGGTTTAACTTTCAATAGGACAAAGGGTCTTAAAACAACTAAGTCGAAAGCACTCTTTTGAAAGCAATTTCCTAAGTAAAAGAAGTGGATGGCGTCGAAACCAATCCCTTTGAAAGCATTAGAGAAGTGGCTTAGGTTTTAAAACAGAGAAACCTTTTTGAAGGCATTGCTTCGAAAGGTTGAAGGCAGCAGCAAGAGGTTTCGACCCCTTCGAAAGCTTCTTTATAAAATATAGGCGCAACCTATTTTGAAACCATTCTTTGAAACCATTTGACTAAGTTGAAAGCTGTCTAAGTCGAAAGCATTCTTTTTGAAAGCAAAGCTGGTGCATTTCCTTTTGAAAGCAAAGCAAGGTTTCAACCCCTTCGAAACCCCTTGTTTCGACTATATACCTTTCGCCCATGTCTAATTCACTACATACCAAGTCTTTGATACCATGCGCATTGGTTTCGATGGAGATGGAGGCGGAAGTACCTAGTCGAAAGTTTGGTGCCAAAAGTGACGAAACAAGATAAACATGGTAAAACTGATTTTTAACTTTAAAAAGTAATTCCTTTTCAACTAAGTTGCTTTGTTTGTCAACATATGATTGGTTGCTAATTTCTTTTCTAAATTATTTTCTTAAAGTGCTGTCGAAATTTCAGAAGTAAATAATTTAAAGTTTACAAAATCACCCTTCTCCTTTTATAAATATATAAAACATTTAAGTCCCATGCCTTAAATGATTTTATATACTTATTAAAACGCTTACGAAAATTCTATAAAAATTCCTATAAATCACTTTTAATATGTTTTCTAACATATACTAATTCTGATCCAAAAACAATATAAATTAGTCGTAATTAATTTTAAACCCAATTAACCATTTTCTTCACTGGAAAATTAATAATAAATCCACATTAATTCAGAAAATTATGAAATTTTAAATCCATCTCTAAAATATCATTCCTGACATTATCTCAAAATCGCAAGGCATTGGGATGTCATTTAATAGGATTTTCACATTAAAACTTATCATAAAATCCATATGAAATAGCATAAATCATCAATAAGCATATATATATATATATATATCCATTTTAACAATTAAAAACATGGCAATATACTTTGCAAAAATATTTGGATCTGATCTAGAAACCAAAAACATCAACAACATGAGATGTAACTTATTATTCACCTTTAGCTTGTGATTAAGGAGTTAAGATTTGACCTTGGATTAAGTTGCTTAAGCTTCTTCCTTTTATCTTCTTCTTGTTTTCCCTTAATGGTGGCCTGCCTCTCTAAGTTTAGTTTTTAATTTGTGAACATGTAAAATGAAATGGTATGAAGGCTTAGGGTTTATGAATATGACTCATTCCTATTTTACCCTTATCTAATTTCCCCTTCCTATTGCATTTTAATTCCATTTACTTCATTAGTTTAATTAGGCATTACTACGCTTTAAATTATAAAAATCTCAATCGCTTAACCAACTTACATTATTCATTTAATATAACTAATTAAATGTCCTAAATAATGTTACTCAAAATTAGGGTTGTTACAGACTTCCCTCCTTAAAGAATTTCGTCCTCGAAATTACGATAAGGTACTCATTAAATTCAATCAAAAAGGTAAAACATACCATGAAACAAATCAGGATAAGCATCTCTAATCCTGCTCTTTGTCTCCAATGTACCGTCTCTCTCATCGTCGCTCCACTGGCCTTAACTAATCTGACTGACTTATTCCTTAACCTCTTCTCATCTCTCGTGACTATATGAACTGGCTTCCTAACTATTGTCAAGTTTGGTTCCACTACTAAGTCCTCTAACACAAATGGTGCTATAGTAGTCTCTAGATCTCAAACAAAGTTTCTTAGATGAGAAACGTTAAAAACATTATGGACTCCTTCCAAAATGTTCAGTAACTCCACTCTATATGCGTGTTTCCCGATCCTCTCTACAATTCGAAATCGTCCAACAAATCTTGGTGCCAATTTCCCTGATTTCCCGAATCGAATTACACCTTTCATCGGTGATACCTTGATGAAAACATGATCTCCTTCCGAGAGCTCTAAGTCCTTCCGTCTTCTATTAGCATAACTCTTCTCCCTGGACTGGGCTTCCTTCATTCTAGCTCCAATCAACTCAATCTTCTCTACAACTTCTCTGACTAAATCCGGACCAAGAACCAACCTATCCCCTATCTTTGACCAACAAACGGGTGATTTTCATGGCCTTCCGTATAAAGCTTCAAATGGTGCCATCCTTATACTAGCCTGAAAACTATTATTATATGAAAACTCGACTAGGTGTAGACGGTCTTCCCATGATCCTCTAAAATCTAGCACACAAGCTCTTAACAAATCTTCTAAGATTTTGTTAACTCTTTCCATTTGCCCATCGATCTGTGGATGGTAAGCGGTACTCATATTAAGCTTGGTTCCCAAAATCTCTTGTAGACTCTTCTAGAATTCACTAGTGAATAAGGAATCTCTATCACTTACTATACTACTAGGAATTCCATGCAGTCTAACTACATTCTTCATAAACAACTTAGCCAAAACAGGTGCCGTCCTAGTTGACTTAACTGGAATGAAATGGGCACTCTTGGTTAACCTGTCCACTATGACCCATATGCTTTCATTTGCTCTATTAAATTTTTGCAACCCGTCTATAAAATCCATTGAGATAGAATTCCACTTTCATACTAGAATATCTAAAGGCTGAAGCAATCCCCTCGGCTTCTGATGTTCGGCCTTCACTTGTTGACAGTTTGCACAGTGCCTAACCCACAAGCCAACATCCCTCTTCATACCTTACCAATAGAAGCTCCTCTTCATATCTTGATACATTTTGGTCCCTTTAGGATGAATCGTAAACTTTGATCGATGACATTCTCCAAGAACTTCTTTCCTTAATTCCTCAACATTCAGAAAACATAATCATCCCTTCTTTCTCAACCATCCTCTTTGGTCCAAGACTAAAATCCTTTAGATCATCTATCTCGGTTCCAATCACAAGCCTTCTAATCTTCTCGACTAACACTGGATCCTCTTTCTGCTTAGAAGCAATCCTTTCGATCAACACTGGTCGAACTTCTAAACAGGACAACATGGCGGTACTTTGACTAGAACTAGCAGTCGATTTTAACTACACACTACAAGTAGTCTAAGCTTCTAAATCCTTCCATTCTGCCAACCTAGCTAACACCACATTCTGATGTCTTCTGCTAAGAGCATCTACTACCTTATTTCCTTTCCTAGGTTTATACTCTATACCAAAATCATAAGCTGCTAAAAACTCCAGCCACCTCTACAACCTCATATTCAACTCCTTCTGAGAGAATAAATGTCTTAAGGACTTATGATCCATGTATAACTCAAATCTCTCTCCTAAGAGATAATGTCTCACAAACCTTCAACGCAAAAATTAATGCAGATAATTCCAAATCATGCATTGGATATCTAACCTCATGCGGTCTAAGTTATTGAGATGCATTGGCAATCACTTTACCTCTTTGCATTAACACACCTCCAACCTTATTCCACATGCATCTGTATATACGACTAGGTCCTGATTCCCTTCTGGAACAACTAACACAGATGTGTTAGTCAGCAAACGCTTTAACCTCAGGAATGCTTCCTCACATTTGTCGGACCAGACAAACTTTACCTCCAATTTGGTTAACTTCGTCAAAGGTGCTGCTATCCGTGAGAAATCCTTAATGGATCTCCAGTAATAGCCAGGAAGTCCAAGAAAACTCTTTATCTCAGTCACTGTCTCAGGTCTCTTCCAATTATTCACCGCTTCGATCTTAGTCTGATCTAAAGATAACCTTTTCTCTGGGACTACATGACCAATAAACTTCACTTCCTTCTTCCAGAAATGACACTTCGAAAATTTCGCCTTCAGCTGATGCTGCCTCAATGTCTCAAGCACCACTCTAAGATGAACTTCATGCTCTCTTTCATCCTTAGAATATATCAAAATATCATCTATGAAAACTAACATAAACCTATCCAAGTGCTCTTGGAAAACTCGATTCATCAAATCCACAAAGAATGCTAGCGCATTAGTTAGTCCGAACAGAATTACTAACCATTCGTATGATCCATATCTGGTCCTAAAAGCCATTAAAGGAATACTATCCTCTGCCATCTAAGTTGATGGAAACTTATCGCTAAATCCAACTGGGAAAATACTCTGGCTCCACTCAACCGTTCTAACAAATTTTCAATTCTAGGCAACATATATCGATTTTTATTGTCTTCTCATTCAACTTATACAATAATCGATACATAACCTTAACGATCCGTCCGGTTTCTTAGCAAACACTATGGCTGCTCCCCCAAGCGAACAACTTGGTCTGATAAAATTCTTGCCTTCCAAATCTACCAAATGCATCTTTAACTCCTTCATCTCAATAGGTGTCATTCTGCTTGGCGGTCTACTCATTGGTTCAGCTCCTGGTACCAAATCTATCCGAAACTCTATAGCTCGTTTCAGTGGCAATCCTACTACGGGTTCAAAGAAATTTGCAAATTTTCTAACAAATAAAACTTGATCCAACTCGTCTTCTACCTTCACAACACCCAACAAAGCATTAAGCTCAAAACTAAGGTTTTCTACGAAGTATATAATCAGATGACTACAATCAGGGTGTCTAAGTTATATTTTCCTATCATGACAAAATATCCTAGCATCGTACTTACTTAACCATTCCATACTCAAAATAATTCTGAACCTTACGAAATCAAACACATGCAAACTGCAAACAAAGGTATGACTTAACAATTTAAACTCTAGGTGGTCACACTTCACCCCAAGTGTCGCATACCCTCCTATCGGATTCGCAACCCTTAAGAAAGTAACTAGGTATTAGGGTTCTATATTAGGCTTATCTATCAAACAATGGTATATAAAAGAATGCGATGCACCAGTATCAAATGAAACGCTAAATGACATGCCATGTATCATAAGTGTACCTCCCAACACAGCTTTTCCTTTTTCCTCTATTGTTGGTTTCGAGGTAGGTGGCTCCAATACAAACACTTTGCCCTTTCCATCCTTAGTTGGCTCTTTGTACTGGTTCTTGTAATGTCAAATTTGATCGCAGTTGAAGCATCTAATATTCTTCTTCCCGATCACCTTCTTTCCTTCTCTTGAGCGACATTCATTTGCAAAATGGCCTTTTTGTCACACTTGTACCTCCGACTTTCCCTTCTTAGCAGCTCCACCCTTCTAAGCTCCTTTCTTATGGAAAAACTTTCATCTCTGACTCTGCCCCACTTGGACTTTCTTTTCCTTATTCTTTTCCAGAAAAGCAAGCATCTCCTCATGCCTCAAAGCCATTTCCACTACAACATCACATATATCCCTAATATGTGGTAATGTGGTCTTTACAAGCTCAAGCTTCTGAAAATTGTACGTGCAGTACTAAGGATCGTGTAATATGGTATATAAATGCGAAAACTGATAATAGCAGTAAAATAAAAATTAAAGTAAGCACACTAGGAATTTTTAGACTGGTTCGAACTTCCCGTTCTATGTCTAGTCCCAGAATACCCTCTGGATTTTGACTAAACCCCTCACTTAACCCGGAGGAATAGGTATACAACACCTGAGCAGCCGAACAGGAATTTTTCCACCTCAACAGCTGAAGAGGACTTCAACTTAATAAATAACTTGTTGACAAATGTTTTCTAAATAACACGGATCGTTATTTGATAGTACAATTCTCCTATAATCAAATCCTTAAGAATATATAGTGTGTGTGAAGATTTAGAAGGAGTGTGATCGTGTAGAATCGAAGTATATGAATTAATTCAGGGATTCTAGCGATATTGAATGAGAATGAATGCTTTTATTTGTAGAAATAAATAAAGAATAGATTTCAGAATTATAAACAAGAATCGGTGATTGTAGAAGTGAATTAAACATGTTTATATAGTTGTAGAATAGTTACAATTTTTCATGAAGAGTTTCAATCAAAATTTGTGACCATATCTCTTGGATTGAAGGTGATTCCTCTTCACGATCGATCGCAACTCTTCAGAAAAATAGCCGTTATTTCCAGGTCGGTTGACTGAAAATTCTGGCCGGTCAGCTGAGTTTAAAATCATGCACAAAACAGTGCATATCTCTACACTAACACAGGTTCGGTCAGCCGAGTTTACAGGTAGGTCGACCGACCTGATGTTATGTGCACAGATCACATTTTTTCGAGTACAAAACAATATACAACTATTTGTATGTGTGTGTGACTACTTGAGGAATGATTTTAACAATATTCTAAGACTCAATATAATAAAATATTCATACTAATCTCCGTATTGTAGTCTTGTCTCCTTTGTAGTGCACAATATACGTTTATTCTCTTTTTGTCGCCTTCGTATAGTATTCTCTTTGTAGTTCGTCTTATGATCTCTGAAGCTTGTGTCATGAATCAAAACCCATGAATCAACAGCTTCAACCCTCGAATGAACTTTTCATTCCACTTAGTCACAGTATCAACAGTAGCATAGCCATATCTTGCTAGCTCCTCAAACCTTGTTGCATATTCAAGTATAGTCATATCCCTTTGCTCCAACTTAGCATACTTCCTGAGCAGAGTGGACTTTTCAATATCTAACATAAACCTCTCCTCAAATCTCCATTTAAACTCAACCCAAGTCATAGTCTCCTAATTAACTCCAGTAGTAACACTATTCCACCAATACAGTTCAGCTCCTTGTAGCTTTCTAGAAGCAAGCCTTTACTTCTGCTCATCATTGAGCCCCAGATCAGCAAAAATCCTCTCGCAATGAAGTAACCAATTCTCCACTTCAATTGCGTCTTCAGTACCAATAAACGACTTTCCCCCCAACCGAGCATAATCTCTTCTCAGAATAGCATAGTTATTTACCACTGGAGCTTCTTGATTTCCTCCTCCAACTACTCCAGCAAAAACTCCCACTTGCATCATGTTTACAAAGAACTGATACGTGGCTCCCATGTCAATTTGTGGGATTCCTGCATCCACATTTCCAGCTTGTGCCAGACCTTGATTCCTCCTTGTATTTGATCTGGCATTTCCATTAGTTATGCTGCTTCCCCCACCAAGGTTAACTCTTCCACTTCTAGCATCCATATCTGCATTCGAGCCTTCATAAGATACAAAAGAGTAACCAAAGAGAGAAGGGAGAATAGGGATATAACGTATACCTATATATAGAAAATACAAGTATGTTACTATAGCATTATCCTACACCCCAATCTTTTCTCTAATTCCTTAGGATTCCGTTTTCAAAAATCATTTTAGTTTAAAAAAATTCATAAACCTATGCTCTAATACCAAGTTATAACATCTCCTATCTTGAGGTCCAAAGCTAAGTGCTACAGATGCTGCAGTCATCTATAGTATTAACTTTCGACGATAAAATACGGTAATGTTAATGGTATCCATAATATCAGAAGCACATGAATATGAAACAAAATCACAGATTTCAATAAAACAACTTTTCTAGTTTTCACAAAACATGTTTCATATCCAATTATATAATCCCAATCGTTTCCCAGGTTCAGATCAAATATAATTATTACATAAATACGCCAAGAGCGACATACGAAGATGCCCCCTTGGTTGATCAGAGCACTAAATAGTCATACCAGACTTAATACAACAGAGCGGAAAAAAATACTAAACAACTCCTAAATACAGCTAACATCAGCCTTATGCTCGTCTCCGGAAGCTTTATTCTTCCACTTACTAAAACCTGTAAATCCTCAATCCTCAGCCTACTCAAATCAATTTTGAGCACTCGAGAGTTTAAGGGGAAAAACATGAACTCCGAGTTAGACATAAAGCTGGTGTAAACAATACCATACAACTCGGTTATCTGATATTAAATGAGACCACGCCGCTTAGCGGAACGGGTTTCTCCTCACTAATATCCTTTTAAAAACATATCTTTTGCAAATCAAAATCCTGCAACCAAACTGGTTAAAACAATATTAGCAATATCATGTATGCATACAAATCAGGTAATAAATAAACTATCTGTCTGAACACTATTGTTTTGTTTGGTTAACTACTAATCTTTGGCTAACTCAGGCCTACCAGACAAAATAAACAAATAATCTAACTTCCGTTAGATACTCTTCTGGACGGTCTGTCCCTAACATACTTGTCCCAGGGTCAACTGGTCCTAATGGTTTTGCGGGCTCACCAATAAACTATCCTCACTTTGTATATTCCTTTCTGTGTGTAATATCGTTTTAGTCTTAACTGTGACAAACCCCTGCACACATGAATTTTGAACTTATATTAGCTAGGGGATACTACCTAAACTATAGGGTGCGACCCCATACCAGTCCCATCTAGTATTCTAATATCTAAGTCATTTTACTTACGGTCATCTACCCTTAAAATTTCCCTTGAAAACCTTTCTTTCGAAATGATTTAACCCTTTTTAAATCATACTTAAACAAGGAAAATATTCTATACTTTACTCAAACCACTTTTCCATGTTATATATATTTTACAAAAAACATTGTTGATGAAAACATTCGAAACCTTTGAAAGTACCCCTTTCGAAACCATTGAAAGTACCCCTTTTGATACAAGTAAACTACTTTGCTTTATAATCTTATGCCGAAAGGCCAAACATACCTTTCAAAACCATTTACATTAAACCTTTCGAAAACATTGAAATCATCTCTTTTGAAAGCTTTATAAAATCTTAGGCATCCTCTTTTCAAAACACTTTAAACATGCCTTTCGAGTCCATTGGCAACCTACCATTTAAAACCTTTCGAAAACAATGGGGAACCACCTCTTCGAAACCTTTAACTTAAACCTTTCAAAAGCATTAAGCTCTTTACATAAATCAAACCTTTCGAAAGCATTTGGGTTCAAGTAAAATATGTGGAACAACCTTTCGAAACCATTTAAAACTATTCCTTTTGAAACCTTTAGGTTTAACTATCAATAGGACAAAGGGTCTTAAAACAACTAAGTTGAAAGCACTCTTTCGGAAGCAATTTTCTAAGTAAAAGAGTGGATGGTGTCGGAACCAATCCCTTCGAAAGCATTGGAGAAGCGGATTAGGTTTTAAAACAGAGAAACCCTTTCGAAGGCATTGCTTTGAAAGATTGAAGGCGGCATCAGGGGATTTCGACCCCTTCGAAAGCATCTTTATAAAACACAGGCGCAACCTATTTCGAAACCATTTGACTAAGTCGAAAGCTATCTAAGTCGAAAGTATTCTTTTCGAAAGCAAAGCAGGCGCATTTCCTTTTAAAAGCAAAGCAAGGTTTTGACCCCTTCGGAACCCCTTGTTTCGACTATATATCTTTTGCCTGTGTCCAATTCACTATGTACCAAGTCTTTGATACCATGCGCATTGGTTTCGATGGAGATGGAGGCGGAAGTACCTAGTCGTAAGGTTGGTGCCGAAAGTGGCAAAAGAAAAAAACATGGTAAAACTGATTTTTAACTTTAAAAAGTAATTCCTTTTCAAATAACCTTCTTTGTTTGTCAACATATGATTTGTTGCTAATTTCTTTTCTAAAAGTGCCGCCGAAATCTCAGAAGTAAATAATTTAAAGTTTACAAAATGCCCCTTCTCCTTTTATAAATATATAAAACATTTAAGTCCCATACCTTAAATGATTTTATATACTTATTAAAACACTTAGGAAAATTCTATAAAAATTCCCATAAATCACTTTGAATATGTTTTCTAACATATATGAATTTATGACCCAAAAACAATATAAATTATCCGTAATTAATTATAAACCCAATTAATCCTTTTCTTCACTAGAAAATTAATAATAAATCCACATTAATTAAGAAAATTATGAAATTTGAAACCCATCTCCAAAATATCATTCCTGACCTTATCCCAAAATCACAAGGCATTAGGATGTCATTTAATAGGGTTTTCACATTAAAACTTATCATAAAATCCATATGAAATAGCATAAATCATCAACAAGCATATATATATATATATATATATATATATCCATTTTAACAATAAAAAACATGGCAATATACTTTGCAAAAATATTTGAATCTGATATAGAAACCAAAACATCAAAAATATGAGATGTAACTTATTATTCACCTTTAGCTTATGATTAAGGAGTTTAGATTTGATCTGGATTAAGTTGCTTAAGCTTCTTCCTCTTATCTTCTTCTTATTTTCCCTTAATGGTGGCCAGCCTCTCTAGGTTTAGATTTTAATTTGTGAATGTGTAAAATGAAATGGTGTAAAGGCTTAGGGTATATGAATATGACTTATTCATATTTTACCCTTATCTAATTTCCCCTTCCTATTTCATTTTAATTCCATTTACTTCATTAGTTTAACTAGGCACGACTACACTTTAAATTATACAAATCTCAATCCCTTAACCAACTTACATTATTTCATTTAATTTAACTAATTAAATGTCCTAAATAATTTTACTCAAAATTAGGGTTGTTACAACGATGACGGTCACTCTGGTCGAAACCCAAAGTTTCGTCCTTTAACTTCATTTTATGAATTTAAGCTATTTATTTCTACCATACACTTCAGTATACTGCACTAGCTTACACTTAACACGGGGGAACATGTAACTTTTTCTAACCTTGATTATCTAGTGAGTATAGCTAATATGGATCCAGATGCTCAGAGTGTTTAGCTGCCATGTCTTCTGAATAGACCATGTAGCACATTAATCCTGAAGCAAAATCAAGTTCTGCGACTATATCCGATAGCCTTTTTCTAGCCATCAAGCAGAATAGATAGAAGTTTCTGGCCCATCGGTCAGCCTTTTTTCAGATGTTCTGGTCCTTCTAGCGGAGGATATAAGTCCTGCTCCTAATGCCGTAGAGGGTGCCATTCTTCTAGATAACCCAATAGATTCTCAAGCCTCCCGAATTGGTGAGGCTGCCCTTCGGCAACTATGTTCCATTCATGGAATTCCGTTTGTAGATGTCCTGGTTCCTTTAGTAAATGACAAGACTCACTTGCCCCCGAAACGGTACATGGCATATAACAAATTTATGTGCTCGGCCGGATGCGTACTGCCCTTTAATTCGTTTATTCAAGAGATGTTGAGATATCTTGGAATAGCTCCCACTCAACTCCATCCAAACAGTTATGCCTTCCTACATGGATCCTTTCTGCTATTTATGAGCGTTCTATTTCATTTGCCAACTCCCGAGGACATAAGATTCATCTACAACTTTAAACAGCTCTCAGGAATTCCTTCCTACATATTTCTCGAACCTTCACCTAAATGCCAAGTCTTAACAGACACTTGGAATAAACTCTCTCTATTCAAGCACGAGTGGTTCTATGTTCGATGTCCACCTGGCTTCGCAAGGCGATGGTTGGAAGGACGTAAGTGTTACCTTCATTTCATTCTTAAATCCATTAATCCAAGTCATATTATTGAATCTATTAACATTCGGAATTCCTACAGGTGTCTGCCCACGTCCTGAAGGCATTAGTTTTTCAAGAGCGGTCGCCGTTATTCGCGCTACCCCTATCGAAGATATGAACATCAAACTTCTAGTTACCGACGAGTTACTATCTTTACCCGGGCTGTTGGAAGAGGGACGTAGCATTGGGCTCCTTGGAAGTGCAGCATCGCCGAGAAACATCACAGAGCAAGAAAGGGATGCCATCAATCCTATCGTGCCTGCAACTGAAGGGACTCAGGATGATATTGAAGAAGGTGAGATTAGGGATTCCCAGGCCAATAAACTCGACGACGCTGATGCTGGCCTAGGCAATGCGCTTGTGGCCGAACCGCCACAAGGCATGCAATCTCAAACACCAACCAAGAGAAAGAAGAAGCTGCATACAAAATTCGTAGAAGAAAAACTACCACGGATCCAGAATTCGTCATTACTTCTATTGAAGAGGAATCATCTTCCCAACACTTGGAAAGTTCACTGAAGGGATTTTTAAATCTCTAAATTCCAGATGATATTATGACCTACAACTTTCCAAATATCAATATCGAATGGCTCAATTCTCCTACTAGGAGCGATGAAGGCATTCATCCTACTGATAAAGGAGAGAGAACACCCATAAGCAAAGCTACAGCCACCGGTTTGTCAGGGGGGAACACTAGGACACTCATGACCACGTGCACTTTACTACATGCTCTTCATTAATCCTCTGCATAATAGTTGCTCACATGTTCTCATTTGGTATTTGTAGGTACAATGACTCTGTCCTGGGCCTTTGACCACTTAAGAGGTTCTTTGACATATCATCGATCTAGTCGCAACTCAGAGTTTGGTAGGCGCAGGGAAAAAGACGATGGATGAAAAAGAAGCTATCAATCAAGGGAATCCTCCTCTTCCAAGCGCAAATCCGAATCTCAGACATCTCGCCAGGGAGATCATCCTAATTTTCCTGCTTATAGCAGAGACCAGCCTCCCTACCGCGACCGTCAAATTTCCACATCACATGGGCAACACTCTGGTTCTTCGAGCTTAAAGCAATCTCACAACCGTAGATCGAGCAAGCATCCAATTGCCACTTCCAATCCATCCTTACCAGCTGCAGCTTCTGACACTTCTACAGTGGAGAAATTTTCCGAGTTTAAGGCCACTTTTCCAAAAATCTGCTTTGATGGGCTTCAATTCCTTCCCACAATACATATGATCCTAGGGAATGCCAAGGCAAATTCTCACGCGTGTGTTAATGACGTGTTCGTGTAGCATGAATTGTTTCAAAATTAGAAAAAAAATCTCTGAAGTGTCAATCGAGCGACAATATGAAATAGATCGTCTGAAGCTAGAAGCGATACACGAAAAAGAAATAATCAAACACCAAGATAACGAACTGTCGGAATTGACAACAAAACTTGCCGAGGCGGAGAAAAGTGCGAAGGAAACGTCGGAGTCAGTAAGTCGTTTAGAAGCTTCCCATGAAAAGGAACTCGATGATGCCCTCAATCACAGCGGAGCACTCGCTTTGGAAAAAGATTCTTTGCAAAAGGAAAAAGATGTCTTAGCCCGCCGCATCGAGGAAATTGAGGAGCTTCTCAAGAAAGAAAGGGAAGAGAAAATTGAGGCGCAAGAAGAATTGCAAAGGTACTACGAAGTGGTTGTTGAAGCTAGGAGCCTGAAAATTAAACTCGATGACCAGTTTTCCAAGATAGAAGCTTTAAAGAGGAGGCTCGAGAGGAAGGCCGCAAGGAGATGATTGGAGAAATTGAAACTTGAGTAGAAGGCGCTAAAGAGTCCGGTCGGAATGAAATCAAGGACTTGTTTGATCCATGGATCATCAAATATAACGTCAAAGTCCTCATACACTACCACTTAAGTTTTCTTAGCGAAGGTTATCTCGAATTAATTACTGAAGCCTGGGAGCACATTATTGAGATGAAAATGAGGGAGTTGAGTGGAGCTGAATTTGTTGAAGAAAAGTTAGTGCGAGAGATCCTCCGCGGAAACGAACCCCTGATCTTGCTACCGCGAGACTCCGATACTTTAACATTTTTGCACCTTTTAACAACAGAGAACATATTGCCGGATCCTCTAAGGCCGATCCTAAGGGTCCCTCTTCTTCCCAAGCGGCAGGAGCATCGGTTTCCTTTGGCCCAGAGAAGGACTTGGGCTATGATCCAGATAAACTCGATTATCAATCCAAAGTGTTGTCCCCTATTTTGGAAGGGGGCACTCCAGCTACCACCCAAAGCCAACAGGATACGTGTATTCCACTTTATCCTCCAATTTATGAAAGGTTTTGTTCTTCACGCCCAAAGGTTATAGACTTATCTCCCTGTTGTAACAAATTTTCAGGTCTTCCGCGTCCTGGTCAAACTCCTAAAAGCGATGCAGCTATGGAGCAACAAGAGAAACTAGCAGATATTCCAACGGCCGCTGATTTACCGAGACCCGATGCTCAAGTCATCGGAGCTCTTGACGATAATAAGGTTGAAGATCCACTCCTAGTGGATGAATTCGACGGTGTTGTGATTACCGACGCCTCCAAATACACTGATGAGATTAGCTTGAAAGAGCGTATCGAGAAGGGGGAGTTGCTGAAGAAAACGGCTAAAACTGAGCCCGTCGAGGTGAACATCAACGATCCACACCTTGTTCCACTACAAGTTATTCCTCCTGGCTGGTTGATTCCTAGTGAACTCCTTCCTACCTTTATAAGCTCTTCTGCAAAAGGTGGAAAAGGATCCAGGAAGAGAAGCATTGGGGGCTCAAGTGGCACCAATCCCGAAAAATCCAAAAAGGAGAGTAGGTCAATGAAATAGCGGTCACTTTGGCTCAGTGTGTATATAGTTTACATAGCTGTTTGCTCGTCATTTCTTTTATTAGTTGTGGTTGTTCGGGTATGATTCCCAGTTTTTTGAAATAACTTTTACCACAATCTTGAAACCTATCATGTGAATAAATTCTGTTGAGCTTTCGTGTGAATTGCTATTCAAGTAGTTGAACTATTACTTTCCATTCGATAATTCGTTGTTCATCAACTCTGGTAACAATCTACTAGCTCTATCCCAAGGCCTTTATGTGGTCGTGGCCTTGAGTCATATCAAATGCTAGGCTCGAGCCTTAATGTTACAACGATGAATTCAGTGTTTTTTGAGTAACTATACTCCTGCCCCCAGTCTTAGGTTAGTGAGGTTAAACGTTAGATGGTTAAAATCCATCCTTTGCGAGTTTATACTCCTATCGGTTTCAGGCCAGATTCATGGAATAGTGAATGGTCGAACCACATTCAGCTATCTATTTATGCTCATATCCGCACTCTGGGGATAAGAGTTAGTTGATAGGTGGTCGAGTCGCACCCAATCTATGTTTATACTCTAATCCTCACTCTGGGAACTTAGAGTTATTTCATGGGTGGTCGATTCACACCCGATTTGCGTTTATACTCCGATCCACACTCTGGGGACTTAGATTTATGTTGCGGCTGGTCAATTCACACACGACTTATGTCTACACTCCGGTCCACACTCTGGGGACTTAAAGTTATGTTGCGGGAGGTCTATTCACACCTAACTTATGTTTATATTCCGGTTCGCACTCTGGGGACATAGAGTTATGTTGCAGGTGGTCGATTCACACCCGATTTATGTTTATACTCCAGTCTGCACTCTGAGGACCCAGAGTTCTTTCAAATAGCAGTTGGATCGTACTCTCCGTAATTGATTGATTTGCCCCTAGGGTCTAGGGTTTGATTTAGCGAGTGATCGGTCGTGTCATGGTCGCTCTCATTTTAACTCAGTTCCATAGTTTTGTAGGATTTATTTGATTATTAGATGGTCGAGCCACATATATTCCTCATGGTATATCCCGTCTGTTGGATTATGAATAGGAGTTATCAAATGAACAAGTGGACCAAGCTTATCTTGTTTAGTCCCATTGGGAATTAGTGTGATTGATTAATTTCAAACTCTGGGAGCCTGTTCATACATATCGACATCAATTAGTTTCGTCATGTAACTAATACATAATGCTACAGCAAACATAAATATAAAGGAAGTCCGAAACTTTATTCGCTAAATGGAAGGAATAACAAAAACTATCTTATTACATACTTTCTGGAAAATCAAATGCTAAAGAAAATTCTGAAAGAAAATACAACTAAAATGAAAACAAACAAACTAAGTGAAATAGCATCGTAGATGCTCGCTATTCCACGCCCTTGGAAGTGTGATGCGATCGACAGTCACTAGCTTGAAAGTTCTTTCTCCAAGCCTCTGTTCAATGACATATGGTCCTTCCCAAATTGGATTCATGTGTGATGGGGTAGGAAAAACCCGTTTCAGGATGAGATCGCCGATTTCAAAGGTTCTATGTCGAACTTTAATGTTGTAATATTGAGCGACTCGATGTCGATGCGCAGTTGCCCTCAGATCGGCTTCCTCGCGCTTCTCATCTATAAAGTCAAGAGATTCCAAAAGGAGGCCTTTATTCATTTTGGGATCGTAGTAAGTTACTCGATGAGAAGGAACTTTGAGGTCAATAAGAATGACGGCTTCAGAGCCGTAAGCAAGGGCGAATGGAGTATGGCCAGTTGCAGACTTGTGGGTGGTCATGTAAGCCTATAGTGATGTAGGGAGTTCATCCACCCACCTGCCTCTAGCCTTCTCCAATCGCTTCTTCAGAATGGAATTTATTATTTTGTTTACAGCTTCAACCTACCCATTTGATTGAGGTTGAGCGACCTTTGCAAATCTCTTTTCAATACTGATACCTCTGACAGAAGTCTTTGAATTCAATACTGTCGAATTGAGTCCCATTATCTGTTACAATAGTTCACAGAAGACCAAAATGACATATGTTGTTTCAGACAATAAAGTTGATTACCTTCTTTGTCGTGATCATGGCTAAAGGTTCTACTTCGGCCCATTTGGTGAAGTAATCAACTACGACGATAGCTTACTTTGCCCTACCTTTAGAGATCGGTAAGGGACCGATAATATCTATACCCTACATGACAAACGGCCATGGGCTGACCATTTGAGTGATTTTCGTAGGTGGAGCTCTTGGAACTTTTGCATGTATCTGGCACTTACTGCATCGTCTTACATAATCTGCGGCGCCTCGATTGATAGTTGCCCAATAATACACGTAAAGGAATATTTTCTTTGCTATAGTTCCCCCCCCCCGTGTGGTCTCCACATTCCTCCTCCTGAACTTCTTTTAGGACACATTTTATCTCATTATCAGTGACACACCAAAGTAGGGGAACTGAAAAACCTTTTTTGTACATAATCCCTTCTTGCACAACATATCACGAAGCTTTACGGAGGACTTATCACTTTTCATTTCCTTAATCTGGTAAGACTCCATGTAGCAAATAGTTTTTGATCGGAGTCCTCCATGATTCCCTCTCATGCTCTGCTTCTAGTGTCTGGTCATTTTCTATCAGGTTTATACTTGGGGCATTTAATACTTCAACTGGAACCAAGCCTATCTACTGTGCATCACCGGTGCTAGAAAACTTCGCCAATGAATCAGCTTCTCTGTTTCGATCCTGTGGAATATGTGAAATATCATAGTACTCAAATTATGCCAACAACTCCTTGACTTGGGTAAGATATGGGGAAAGCCGTTGTCCCTTAACTTGATAATCTCCCCTGACTTGGTAAACTAGCAACTGTGAATCATAGAAGATTTCAAGAGATTTTATTCCGAGTTCCCTAGCGAGTTTAAGTCCAACAATCAGAGCTTCATACTCAGCTCCATTGTTTGTCACTGGGAAATCAAGCTTTAAAGCATAACAGATTGACCGATCTTTAGGAATTACAAGCACAATTCCAGATCCAAAACAATGATATTAGGCGCTCAGTTAGTATACAATTTCCACCATATAGTAGGGATTTTGCTGCCTTTCAGAGAATCATCCTACACAGTAAACTTTGCTATAAAATTTTCCAGTGCTTGAACCTAGATAGCCCTTCGAGGGAGATAAGTAATATCAAATTGAATGAGCTCGATATTCCACTTGAGTAACCTTCCAGACATCTCAACTCGCTGTATGACCTGTCATAACAACTGGTCGGTGTAAACATTGATCGGGTGTGCCTGGAAGTATGGACGAAGCTTTCGTGATGCAATTAGTAAGAAGTATGCCAGTTTCTATATTTTCGGATAGTTCCTTTTAGTTCCCATCAATCGTTTGCTGACATAATACACCGGCCTCTGGATTTGATCCTCCTCACGAAACAATGCAGCTCTTATAGCATGTGTCGATACGGCAAAATAAATGTACAAATCTTCATGATCCACCGGCTTTGAAAAGATGGGAGGTCTCTCCAAATGATTCACCAAAACTTAAAACGTGTCTTTACAATCCTGCGTTCATTCGAAGTTTTTTCCCTTTCCTAATCAAATCAAAGAAAGGAATGCATTTGTCGGTAGCTCCGAAGATAAATCGGCTTAAGGCGGCAACTTTCCCATTCAAACTCTACACTTGTTTAATAGTCCTTGGCGCTTGGATATCGCGGATAGCCCAAACCTTCTCGGGATTAGCTTCTACTCCATGGATATTAACAATAAAGCCCAAAAATTTCCCTAATGCAACAACAAAAGAACACTTTAAAGGATTAATTTTCATCTTGTAATATCGGAGGATGTCGAACATTTCTACCAAGTCTCTAATGTGGTCGTTTGATTGTCGTGACTTTATGAGCATATCATCCACATACACTTCCATCGTTTTTCCAATCTGATCTTTAAATATCCCGTTGACTAAGCATTGCTAATTTGCTCCCGCATTCTTTAGTCCAAATAGCATTACTACATAGCAGTATAATCCAACATCGATAATGAAACTGGTGTGCTCTGGGAATATGCATCGGGATTTGGTTATATCCCGAGTACGCATCCATGAAAGATAACAACTCGTGTCTCGCAGTTGAATCGACTAGCTGGTTGATCCTCGAAAAGGGAAAACTGTCTTTTGGACACGCCTTGTTCAAATCTGAATAATCAATGCATGTTCTCTATTTCCCATTCACTTTTTTCATAATTACAGGATTAGATACCCATTTAGGGTAGAGGGCATCGTGGATAAACCCGTTGTCTTTTAGTCTATCCACCTCCTCTTTGGGAGGGGCAGATCTCTCTGGATCCATGCCACGTCATTTTTGCTTCATTGGGTCATGCCTCAGGTCGATATTCAATGCATGGCTCACAATGGCTAGCGAGATTCCACACATGTCAGAGTAAGTCCAAGCGAACAAGTCTAGATTCACTCGGAGAAAACTAGCAAGTTCTTTCATCATCAGGGGGCTGAGTTGTGATTCAATCTTTAGGACTCGTGATGGGTCATCGTGGCTGACCGTGATATTAATTATTAGCTCAGCCGATGCAGCCTTGGTCTCTTTGTGCTCCTCTTCATCATCTCTCCGATCTATATTTCTATGGAACCGACTGTGGTGCTGAGCCAAGGCTTAGGCGCCAGTTGTCAATCTTCGATAGCTTGGATGCGGCCAGTCTTGTCCACACCCTTACCTTTTTCTTTGCGCTAAGCATCCCTCAACTCAACTACATAATAGGCACATCCAATCGCCTGATCGCCAAAAACAACTCCAACACCATTATCTGTCAGAAATTTCAAAGTCAAATACCATGGGGCAAGTGCTGCTCGGAATTCAGCTAGGGCCAGTCGACCCAGAAAAACATTGTATGGAGAGTCAACATCCAAAACAATCAAATGGCAAGATCCACACTCTCCTTCGTTCACCATCTCCCAACTCTACAGGTAATTCCACATAACCAACATCTTCAGTTGCAACGCCGTTAAAACTGTGTATACGAGCCTTGAACGGTTTTAAATCTTTGGCTTCCATCCTCATCCGATCATAAGGATTTTTGAAGATTATATTTACTGAACTTCCATAATCAATCAATATCCTTCTCACCAAAGCAGGTCCAATCATGGCCGAAATGACCATTGGATCGATTGTGGGAGCCTTTACCTTATCTGCATCTCTATTCCTAAATACAATGTCATCCGCCATCGTACGTTGCTATTTTTTCGGAGCTCCTTCTTCTATATTCGAACAACATTCAAAATCTACATGCCTAATTGCGCTAGCGTAGCTCTCCATCCCTTGCAAACTCTTATCTACTGGGTGCGGTCCTCTGACTATCGTATTTATCACCAGTCTTTCACCAGTCCATCCATGCTCCTCAGCCCTACGCGGTGCTTGTCCTCGGTTGGGTTAGATGTCCCCTGATCGCCATCCTCTAGGACTTTCACAAACTATATTAATTTCCTTTCTCAAATCAGCTTTTCTATAACATCCTAGAGATGCTTGCATTCATTTGTATTGTGCCCATAGCACTCATGAAACCGACAATATTTCCTAGTCTATTTCTGCTTCTCTGTTTGTTCCTTTAGAGGTGGCTTCCTATACTGCATGGTATTACAAGTAGATGCATAGAAATTCTCCAAGGACATATTCAACGGCGTGTAAGTATTATACATCGGAGTGCTAAGCTTCCCTCGTCCAGAATCCCTCTTTCTTCATGGTTCTATCTCCAGCTCCCTGTTGCTGATTTGGTTTATTCTGGACATTCACTTGGACTTTTCCAGAACTGTCATCAGGCTGTTTTATTGTAATGTTACTCTGTACTCCCTCTCCACTTGGTCCTATAACATTCTTTTTCATGGAGGACCTGGCTTCCTCCTTTCTCTAATACTAAGTCGCTTTTGCGTAAAAGCGTTCTAACATTGCGGGCGACTTACCAGCTAACCAATCGCCAAACTTAGACTCTGGATCAATCCCTCTCATTACAACCATGAGTATTGCATGGTCATTCAGATTACTGACCTCCATAATAGCTGTATAAAATCTCTCCAAATAATCTTTCAACAACTCTCCTGGAGCCTGAATCACGTTGGAAAGGGACATCACATCTTTGGGATGAGTCACGTGCATCCAGAACTGCTCCACAAACTTGGTTTCCAAATCATTGAATCTAGAAATTGATCATGAGGATAGCCTTGTGAACCACATCGTTGATATTCCAGAGAGAGTTATGGGAAAGCATCTATATTTGGTCGCATCATCATCTCGTGCATAATCCATCAGCCATTCGAATTTCATGATATGCTGCTTGGGGTCAGTTTTTCCCTCATAGACGGGCATCGATGGCATATTGAACTTCCTTGGATATCGTTCATGTAATACACTATCAGTGAACGGGGTATGACTTCTTGAGATTCCCCAGTCATTGTTGGTTAAGCCTTAATTCTCCTTCACTAACTGTCTGACCAAAGCCGATAAGTCCGACGTTTGGATTGTTGGTGCCAAGTAGTGGTTGCGCTCCACCTCACGTGAACGGTCCAATCAATATCTATAGGCCGCTTCATGCCTTCTTGGTTCAACATCTTCCAATGTGTATCTCGTAAATTCACTTTACCATCATTCGAGGAAGTGCTTAGTCAAGATTCAATTGAACTCCAGCATCCAAACCAACCATAACAGCTCCAGCTTAATTGCCATAGGACATGGATGAATTCCACTTCTGGTGGAGGGATCAGTACCAATCCCTATGGAGGGGTCGATACTGATCGATCCAGGTAGACCACGTTGGTTTTCCAGTTGATGCCCCAATGTTTCTACGCGATATTCATCTGTTCTGCAATGCCTATGCCTGTGATACTCGTTTGATGAGCTAGAACTCTCCGATGTTGAGTAAGGAGTGGGATCCCTCCTAGATTTCCCCTGCTGCTGATTTATTTGGTTCATCAAGTTGATATTAGTTTAAATTTGTTGATTTAGTTATCGATGGCTCTCTATCAGCTCTCTAATTAAATTATGAAATTCAGCTCTTGTAATAGAACCAGTGGAATTCTGAACTTCAACCGGATCAGCATTCACATTTGTTGGTTGATTGCTTGGGTCTCCTTGCTGAATGCTAGTATTCTCATTTCCTTCCACGTTATGAGAAGTAGATCTTGTATGTCTCACCATTATTAATTGCCTTGCTCAGATTTCTAAAAATCTGAGTAGTATTAGCAACTTCTTGGAGATAACTGCAGATCTCCTTTGGGGGATTTATCTAATCCAGTAGCAACAAAAGGATCCTAACAAGTTGAGAATCAAGCCTTCTCAGTGAAAGCACCAAAATGTTTGCCACTAAATTGGTCACAAACACCCAAGAATACATTTATGTAGAGAACTAAGTGAAGAAATATTACATTAAACCGAGAAAATGATTTATAAGCTAATAACAGGTAAAGAGCAATAATTAGAGACACAGGGATTTATAGTGGTTAGGCGTTGTTTGCGTATGTCCACTTTGAAGATTATTCTTTATTGATCACTTATAAAACTGATTACAGTACTAAGGAGTAGCAAACACTTGATTACAATAAAGTCTAGAGTATCAAGCAGTGCAAAGATCCTCAGAATGACCCATTAGGCCAGTATTTATCGGTGAAGACGACCACTAATCTCTTTGAAAATTCGGTTGGTGGACCTTCTAATCCACATGGGCCTATTAGAGGGATTGCTAGGCCCAATTCCCAAAGAGGAAGGATCGGTAATGATCCCTTCATTGGTCGATTTTTGGGCAGCGATCCCTATGGTGGCTTCTCCATGCTAAAATATGTTTATCCTTCAATTCTCATGTCATTTGGACCACAGGAACTCGAGTAATTGCTCGATCTTTGACTTGATATCACTTGTTCAATGCTTGCAGCCGAATCCTCTACAGTGATATATGTCGATCCCTTGAAGGTTGTTCTTATGACGTGCGATCCATAGGGTAGGTTCCCTAGGGTCCATTTACCTTGCTATCCGAATTTCATAGGCTTTGGACATGCAGATATTGATTGTTGTATGCATGAATGCACTTGATCCTTGATGGATGTTGATCCCTCTTCAGTGAAGCCGACTGATCCCTCTTGATCAAGTATGTCGATCCCTCACAATGTGCCATGCTATGCCAAACCCTTTCATTCGTTGAGCCATATTCCATGCTTTGAGCATCCTACATCGTACATCCATCATATCCATTTAGTTCCGAGTTCATATAATCATCTGTACTTGACTTCCAGGCCCCACAATCATCATTCTAGAATTATCGTCCTTGATGGTAGTCGGATGTAACTCGTACAATTAGTTCAATATAGCCAGGCTAGAATGCCTATTAACACTTATTATGTTATTTTTTCAGTATATTCTTTGTCAGCTATATTGATAGATTCTTAATTCAGATATAGCATGACCAATGTGTTATTTATGTAATACTTGGGTCAATCTGAGACATTTTCGGTACATGGACAATATTACCAGCTTGTGTTTTATAGGCATAGTGGAGACATGATTCTTACGATTATTGTGTATAATTTGTTTGTGGTAGATATAATGTATGCTATCTTCATGATGTATATATATCTTATAGACATTGTATTATATTTGACAAATTTGACATTTGAGATGTTTATATCCACTTTGTCTTATTTATTATATATTACATATTATTACTGTGATTATAACTCTATGTTCTTTGTTATTTACTATATATTGTGTATTGTTCTATCCTGGAGACACATGTATTTATTACTTTATGCTGATACTAGATATGTATAGTTGAGTTATTTATTTGATGTTTAAATATGTACCTATGTTAGCCAAAGGGAATATTCACGTATGTACCTATATAGCCTCATTCTCTATATTACCTGATAGTATTGCTCACTAATACTCTTGGATAGTATGGGAATTGAGGTAGGGTGTTTACAATTGATATCAGAGCAGGTTCAAGACAATACATCATATATAAGAGACATGAGTCGAGGCTTTAGATGAGACATAGAGTCCTTGTCCCTTGGGTGTGTTGGGTAGTTCCCTACAATAAGGGTAGCAGGTATATATAGGATGATTACTGGGATAATCATCAAGGGACGTACTTGACATTTTATATCTATATAATTTCTTTTCATTTATTTCTTTTGAGTATGTGATATAAATGGTAGGAGTAAAAAGGCGAAAGGAGCTACTCTAACCAGTAATATTTGTATTGGTGTTGAATGTTAGACCTGTGGTAGCTTAACATTGAATTGTTATATTTTGATTTGATATTGATCAGAGTGCGCAATAGAAATTAGTGAATATTTTTCCGCAGAATGCATATTTTATTATATCTTCTATATATTATATCTTTTGTGTATATTTATTAAATTATTAGAATGGATATTTGATTTTTTGATCTTTATCTGTTTTAAACAATTGTGTATGGAAATTTGCTTGATACAGTATAATATCTATTGAAATTATTTATTGTTTTAATATTATATTCAAAAGGCGTTTGAAAATGTTTGGATATTCCTAAGTATTTGATAGAAATAAAGACTTTTGATAAATATATATATATATATATATATATATATATGTATGTATGTATGTATGTATGTATGTATATGACTTAGTTAAAATTGCTTCAATTTATCAACGAAAAGAGGGTTTCTCACTCGACATCATAAATTACATTTTCTTTAATATAAAATTACAATGCATGAAGAATAAGATACAGTTTAAATGACCAAATGTCAAGTGAGATAAGAAACAAACAGAGTTATTGTAACGACCCGTAAATTAATCGCTTTGTATTTGAATATTTAAATAATTTTTAGACATTTAAATAATGGATTTTGATAACCAAATAAACATATTTTAAATATTAATTAATGATATTAACATCATCTTCAAATTTTGTTTACCAACATAAATAGTTCGAATAAAAATACAAAATGTGACCGAAAAACGTTTTCCGACAATTCGATTTTTCGACATCGGAAAGTAATCGAAAATGTTGTGCATATTTTTTATCACTCATACACACATGCATACATGTTAAGTGATAAGATAACCAATGTGTTAAAGTTAATAATCAAGCTTAGTTTAAATATAAACCTTGATTTGACATAAAATGCACAAAATATATTAAACAACCTTAGGAAATTAATTAAATACCCTAACCATCACCTAAATTAGGACCTAAAGCATGTTGTAGGGGGACCTAGGGGGGTAACGTGTGTACTAGGAGTGTTGGAGAGGCATGGCTTCCATGTTGCATGATAACATTTATATTATTTAAATGTTTAAGTTAAATTAAATAATACTCCACTTCATTGCCTATAAATACCACCTCACATATTCTTTTCTCACTTTGCATCTTTATTTCCAAAGTTCATTACCATAACTTCAAGTTCATGAAATGATCCATGTCTCCCATACACTCAAAATCCTAAAACAAGTATAAAAAGCTAGCCATTCTTCATTTCTAAGCTCACTACATTCACTCCTCTACAAACAAACACCTCTTCACCAAAACAAGACCCTATACCCCTACATATCCACCATGGCCGAGCCTTGTATGCTCTAGGCCGAGCATACAAGCCTACAAAAGATCCACTAAGTCGAGCCATTTGCATAGTAGACCTTAGTTCTTGTCACATTTGAAAAGTTAGTGAAAGTTCGGTAAAGTTAGTAAGAATTTTAGTGAGTGAAGCTTCCACCTTTGAACCATAAAGTTTAAACTATGTTCATGCTTATATTTGTAGCTATTAAATGCTTATTTTATAGTTGTGATAATGGTTTGTTTGATGGATTGGTTTGTTGCTTGATAGTTAGTCGCTTCGGAAAGTTAGTAAGCGAATCTTAAGTTATATGAAAATCTAGTAGTTAAATCAATCCCGTTATAGATAAGTGCTTGACATATGTTGTATTGTTGTAAATCATCATGTATGTATTCTCATTCCCTTGCTATGTGACATTTGGTTGTATTGCAAATGACATAAGCTTGAATTTCGAACTGCCCGTATAGCGGTAGTCGCTATATCGACACTTTCAGAAAATCACCTTTTATCGAAAACCGTTTGGTTTCATTATCGTGCTTGGAATTATTTTACAAGTTAAGAAATTTATTAATTAATGATGTTTTCAAAAATAATTAATTATTTTAACAATGATTATTTAATTTAATTAATTATTTAACTAATCATTGATTTAAATTAACTAATTAACGATGTGTTTTAAATTTAACTAATCTCATACTTAATGATGTTTTAGATTTAATTAATCATTTTATTTAATGATGTTTAAGTCTGATTAATATTTTGATAATGATGGATTAAGATTTATTAATTTATTAATTAATGATGTTTTTAAAATTAATTAACCCTTTTTAATTAATGACTTTTAAAAAATTAATAAATCTGTTTAACCTTAAATAAGCCTTTCCTTAAATAAAGTTTTAAATTAATTAATCACTTTTAAATAATGATATTTAATCATTATTTAATTTAATTAAATAATTATATTATTAATTAATTAAATTAATGATGTCTAAAGGAGATTTACCCTTTTAATTAAAGGTTATTGAAGTAAATTAATTAACTAGTTAACAAAGTTTTAAAATTAATTTATCAATGTAACAAGTATGTTTTAAGTTGTTAAATTCTTTTTAATGATGTTTCAAAGTTAGCAAACTCTTATAACAAAGTGCTTTAAAGCTAATACTTGGAATGTGAAGGCAAGTACGAATTCAGGTCTTCAAAAGAAAATGTTTGAATTGTTTATGGAAATGAATTAATTTCCATAACGTGATTCACTTGTATAGAAACGATTTATTTGTATAATTAGCACTAAACATCGAAGAAGTAGACTTGTCGCTATTTCAAAAGTTAAGAATTATCAGGGGATATGACTTTGAGGTAACACTACCTTGACTTGTTCGGTATTATCGTTAACCAAGAAAGAGTACAAGTTTGAATTCAACGAGTAGTGATAACTATACAAGACTAAATTTCTATATACCATCGTTTTATATCCTCGATAGTTGGTTTCTCAACTATCGGTTATTTATGCTTCTTTATCATCATCATTCTAAGATGATTTGTTACTCCATTGAGCTTTGTTATCCTTTGTTGGTAAATGACTGAACCCAAAGCGCAAAAGGAAATCCAGCTATGTGGGGTTGCTCCCATTAGGGTATTTTCACATATCATCTAGATCAGATTCATTTGCGCATTTAGGTGTGGAATATTCGGATTCTTGGTAAGGTTTGGTAGGGTCTGGCTGGTACATTTCCGAGAAGTGTCACAGAGTATATGAAGTTCTCAAAATTATATTACTAGAGGTATACTTTAAGGGTGGTGCACCTTCCTAGTCATTTGTTAGAGATTTTCCTTTTCTTATTTGATTTGAACCTTCAAATTTATTCCCTTATTTGCATTGGGAAGAGTCAACCACTCTTCGTGGTGTTTAATTATTTATCCATTCTTTACGTTTGGATGTTGATTTATGTGAGAGTAAACCCGTTCCATGTTCAGCGGCGTGGTCTCACTGTTTGTGTTTAATTTCACACCTATTGTTTAAAAAAGTTTTACTCATACCAGACATATCATCTGACCCGAGTTGTTAGTTTTCCTTAAACTCTTGGGTACTCATTTTATTTGAGTAGTCCAAGAGTAGCAGTTTTCTTATTGGGCTCTTTTGAAGACATCGTCTAAGCAGGAGGCTTTCATCTTCTTAGTTATCTATTCAGCTGTATTATCTTATTTATGTAAGTGTATTTTGTTTTAGCATTTGTAATGGTAGGATGTTGTAATTGCCTAAGTTGACTTGTAGTACTTTGTTTCAGCATTTGTTAAGGAGTAACCTGGTATACTATTGACCGTTATGTTTTATTTGGCAGTTACGTTGTGAGGTTTTCTATTCTGTTCTTTATTTTACCCCACGATGATTCATTTTTCCGATGCTTAGGCAATGGCACACGAACACCGAGGATATGTCAAGTGTCATTTTTAAAGGTCGGAAAGGTTAGTCGTCACAGTTGGTATTAGAGCTTCGGTTAAGTGAACACCTTAGCCTGATTGGGGTACAACTCATTAGAGATAAGGCGAGTAGAGCCATAGAATGAGTTAATCTTGAGAGAGCATTTTCTTTTTCTTACCAAAAAAAATTGGTTTTAGATCCTTTGTTGCAGTTTCCCTTTTATCATCTTTTTCCCTATCTTTGTATTCTAATGACGCCTGTCACTTGTCCAGGTTATTGAAAATGAGTACAAGAGGAAGAAGAGGGAGGAGATCTGGAACTAGCACGTCTACAAATGGAAGAACTCCTAGGAATGAGCTAGTTGTAAAGCCAGTAGTGAAGTAGTGATGCAATGTTTTGCGATGCAAGTTCAACCGCCTCAAAACATTGCGATCGTATGTAAGAATTACACTTCTTTAGCTCTGCTCTTGTGAAAGGATATTTGGGGATCTTTAGTTAGAAGATGCTAGAAAGAGATTGTTGGTATCACGTCAGCTTTAGAAAGCAACAATGGATTAGGATTCGGTCATAATGAATACACCAGAAGAAGATTTCTCTTGGGAGGAGTTTAAAGAGGTTTTTGAAGCTTAGTTTATCCCAGAAGCGGGAAGGACTCAGTTGTTCAGATGTTTTATGGATTTGAAACAAGGTGAGATGACAGTGGCGCAGTATGACACTAGTACAAAAAGTGCATATTGCTTCGCCTCATTTGCATCGGTTGAAATAAAAACATATGCAAATAGAACTATTTGCATCAGTTCTATCTTAATAACCGATGCAATTGATATGTGGAAAGCAATAGGTAATAAAAAAAATCAAATTTGCATCAGTTCTCACCAACAACCGATGCAAATAGTTTTAGTCGCATCGGTTTTAAAGTCAACTGATGCAACTACATGTTGATGGCAATATGAAATTTAGGCGGGAGATAATGAAAAATTGGCTCTAAAGTTACTACTTTGGACAAATGTACTCCTTCCTCCTCAATAACCCACTCCCAAAAAATAAATTCTTCTCCTCCTCAAAAACAACTACACGCGTACTTGTTTATATAATTAGAAAGCTTATACAAAAAAAATCGAAATCAAACTTTCACGATTAGCCCCAATTTCACAATTCAATCAAACTTTCACAATTCAACCAATTTTCTTGATTCGGCCACACTAATTGGTGAAAGCGGTTCGGTTCATTATGGGTTCGACGTTAGTTCGAGTTCGAGTGGATGATTTCATGGCTGTTGAGGGTGGTTCGAATTGGGAAGTCGATGGCGGGCGGTTTGAAGTGTTGAGTTTTTTTCTCGATGGAATGTTTGGTCGAAGCGGTAGCAGTAGTTGCAAATTGCAAGTCGAGGCAAGGGTAACGGCACTGTTTTGTATGTAGAAGTAGGTTGAATGTAAACAGAGATGTAATTGTGATGTATAGGGTAGTTTGATGTTTGAGTGGATGAAGTTGAACTGTGTGGAGGTGTATGGGAATGAGGTGATGAAGCAGTTATGGTGTGGTTTGAGACTGTGGAAGGGTGCGGCACTGTAGAGGGCTTGTTGAAGAAGAAGCAGGTGAACCTACCTGATAATACATAGTAAAAAAACATTATTTCAGTATGGTGATGCATTTAAAATAGATGAACCTTTGCCATTTGTAATTTTGCTAGAATCTGAACTACTGCTAAGTGTAAAAAATCAAGGGAGAAATATATTTACCGTTGTTTATTGAGTTATGATTATCATCAATTTTAAGTCTTTGATTTTAAATGCATTGCTGCGTTAAAGCTATCCTACAGACTTTGAGCCATCTGACATATGTTTTTGAAAGAGAAAGGTTCTAAGAGCCGAAGCGTGAATTTCTCCAAGACCTTCAAGTTCCTTCAGTAAATAGTTTAGCTTTCTACACAAGTGGAAAAAAATTCATTAAATTATGGATTGTATCGATAGAAAAAACATTACTATATAAATTTAATAGTCAAGTATCAAACTGTATAAACATTCACTGATCATGAAATGATGAGCAAACAATTACTCACACACTCACATGTATATGTGTGTATGCTAATGAAAGTGAGAGGTACATGTGAATGAATGAGCGATAAAGACATAATATTCTTGTTTACTTTTTCTGTTTATTTAAATCACCTGCAAAAACTTTTATGTATGGCTTGACCTATAAATATTTGATAAAAAACTACTAGTTGTCTTAATTTATTTCTGTGTATGTTTGAATTCTATATAGGAAAAATAAGCTCGTTCTGTTTTGGCCCACTATAGCTTTTTTATTGTTCTTAATTATAGCATCTCCTCGCAAGTCAAGGGGCTATACTGTCTATACATATCCATTTATAAATTTTTATTGGTCAGTAAATTCTTTTCTTTCTCATTGTATTGATTTCAACCTTAAAGTACCACCCTCTTCTAAAAAGTATATTAGGAAAATATTTTGGATTCTATTTCTGGACAAATAAGCATATTCAGTTTTGGTTCATTATATGCTTTTATTTTGTTCTTAATCATACCATCTATCCATAAGCCAAGGAACTATACATATCCATTTTATAAACTTGTTTACGAGCTAGGAAATTCTTTTGTTTCTCATTGCAATAATTTCAAGCTTAATGTAACAACCCTTTTCACTTATTAAGTAAATACATGTGATGGTGCATGCATTCCACAATTTTAGATCAAAATTTAACGTCTTACATGGTTTTATTTTTGTTATCGAAAAACGAAGTACACATGGTACAATGTACAGTAATGTATCATTTAAGCTATTTTTAGTCCAACGCACAACTTTCATATTATACTGAAGCCGATTAAATTCTAGTATAATATTAGATATAGGTAGAGAGTTGTATTGTCAAATAAATTACTGATTATTATTTAGTTGGCTAACATACATTTCGAAATACAAAACATATCTGTTTTTAATTACGTATCAGTTCAAACTTCCCTTCTTGTTGAATATTTAGAGATTTTATAAAGACCTTTTTTTTACTCATCTTCGAATTATAACAATTCTCTATGAAGAAACTGATCGAATTTTGTATTTTTACAAACAACTTTTTTTTTCTTTTTTCTTTTTTCCTTTTTCTCTTTTTTTGTCTTAAGAAAAATACATTTGTGTTTATTGTGTTGAGAAATTTCTATTTGGTTTTTGGACGTACCTAAGACTCAAAATAACCAATGGGATGTTCAAACTATACTTGCAACTGCATTATTGTTAGTATAATTATTTTTTGAAGCTATTTTTTATCCTTAACATGCTGATATCATGCATATTACAAGCAGCTGTCCAATGCCCCTTCAATGCATGGTTGGTCCATATAATATCATTTGTGCAGTGTGTCCACTTTATTCTCCTTTCGTGTACATGTCAATAGCGTACAGAGTTTCAACTTCATCTATTTTGATTGTGCCTTCTGTGTTTGTTTGGCTTCAATATTAGCTCTGTAAGTTATCTTCCCTAAATATTACCTTGGATTGTTATATTGACTTGATTAGAGCTATTGTTTTACAACCATGACAAAATCACAAATATTGAAAAAATTGAATTTTGTAGCATGCATTTTTAGCTGATTAATTATCAGCTTGTCCATACTAGGGTTCTACGTCGTCCCCAGTTGGCTATTAAAGGGGGAATTAATTTAAAGGACAAAGATTTGTATATTTTTTGCCTCAAGGACACAACCTCAATATTTTTACCACAAGGACAAAAATTGTTCTAAAAATTGTTCATAAGGACAAACATTTTTCAAAATTATTCATAAGGACTACAAAACTGCTACCAAGCTAAAAACTGATACCTAAAAACTGCTACCGATAACTACAAACTGATACCTAAAAACTGCTATCAATGACTAAAAACTGATACCTAAAGAAAGTTGTCTTTCAGGATAAAATATTGAAGGCATGTCCTTGAGGCAAAAACGTTGAGAAATTTTGTCCTTGACAATAATTTCCTGTAAATTTCTTTGGCTTACACTTACATAGTTTGTACCACAAGAAGAATAAAAAAACCTAAAACAATATAAATAATTCAAAAATATGAACTCCATATTTACTCTTTGACTCTAAAACTTATGTAGCATATTAGTGAGAAGAAACAGCAGAGATGAGCGACCTATTAAGCCATGTTTTCCAACTCTTTTTCCTTCCTATCCTGTCTTCTACAGACCCATTCTCACTTAACTTCTTGCACATAACAAATTTTCTACTTCCATCACATCCAATAGCCTCTGAAGACTTCAATATTCTGCCAGTATAGTAGCAATGAAGGTAGAATTTGTTCGATTTATTATCAATCATGGGGTGTCTCCCTTCACACGATCATAAACTTTCAGCACACGATGAATAACTGACTCAACCAATTCTTCTTCACCCATAGGCATTCTTATCGGCCCCGAACTTCCTTCCATAACAATAGTAATGAGTATTCGACTAATATGCTTTTGTTGCTTCTTTCTCAACTTACTTAGAAATTTAGACATTTTGGAGATTAAAAAAACAGTTTACTGAGTAGTTAGAGAATATGAATGGTTAGTAGTAGAGAATCGGCTATTTATAGTGATGAAAAGATACCATGGTAAGCTAATTAAAATCCGATCTAGTTAGGCTGCTGTTGTATTTATTCTGCACAAGGCAATAACATTACAGCTCTAAAATCATTTGTTTCTGCTCCTAAATCCGGTCTTAGCCTGTAGCCAACAAGGTGTTTGTTGATATTATAATGTGATTTCTCCTCTAATATGTTGATGTCCAAATATCATTTGGAAAAGTAATTCACTCAAAAGGTTTTTACGTGATGCCTAGTTATAATATACACATATTATACTAATATATAATCAAATGGATTAAGTTTGTAACTTTTCCTACATTAACATGGAATCATCAACGGCCAATTGAATTACCGTAGTAATTAATTATGAGTGTGTGTGACAGGTGTTGATGTGGTCATGGAAAAGTTATTGATAGCTACAGATCGACCTTCACATCGATCCTCTCATTATGAGCTTCTGATAAAATAATCCAAAGCTAGCTAACGAGGAGATCATTCGTTAAAATATCAGAAGGAAAGGTACCTTTCTCTTTATTAGTTTAACATCCAGATGGACCTTCTGTTTGTTAATTACTTAAGACATTAATTGAGGCTAGTTGTCCTTTTATACAAACTCACATAGCATCTTATGTTATGGAACAACTGCCCTATGAAACTTTAACTGCAGTATCTTTAATTTTACTTCAGGGTAGATGTTCATTTATATCCTTGCCCATTCTCTGTAAAAAAAAAGATGGACATCATTATAGTAAGTCGATCCTTAAAAAAGGAAGGACATTAATTTAGGATTTTAACATGTTCTCCAAACAGGTGAAAACTCAAAATATTATTTTTCTTTCAGAATCTGATGAAATATAAGGAATTTTGAGGGAACATGGCAGCAAACATGAGGTTAGACACAATGACATATATTCAGTTTTTCTTTGAAACAAGTCATTAAAAAGGTGAAAGGTACTTGTACCAGTTTTGAACCCATCATGTATCAAACTGCACAAGTCATGTCTGTTATTTTTGTTTACTTACTCATACCATTACATTGAATTGAATATATTTGAGTAGCCAAACTATTTTTATGTGTCCACACTCAAGTGGGTTAATCCAGATTGAGTTTATGCAGAGCCAGTTGTGAAACGATATTGTATGTGAAAGTCATGATGCTTTTTTTGCAACTAACTCTACCCAGAGACGAATCAGCAACTATTTAAAATTATTAATTAATGAATCGGAGGTACAAAATTTCGAAGATTCTTTGATTCTTTTCCGACATTTTATGTAATTTACAGTTAATCTAATATTTGGTACCTTGTTAATAGTTTAATTTGTATATTTTACATTTTCTTCCCAATGGTGTCATTTTCCCTCTAAATATTAAACAATGAAGCTGGGCTTTAATTCATTTAAGCACCCTAAAGGTTGCTGTCACTCCTTGAGTTTGAAATTCAAATGATGACGTCAAACAAATTGCTTCCCCACCTTACAATGTATTTTTAACTTATCCCACTTGTTTAATTTCCATCATTTTAATTGGTAGAGGTAGTAAATTAACCTTGTTGCTTGCACTAACATGACTACATAACCAATATCTTTATTAACTGACTATTATAAATGGTCATTGTCTGTGTACCTATTCAGTTTGTTCTTGCCTTCTTAATGTATTTTTTCTAACTTTAGTTTGCAACATAGAAACTTTTAAACAAAGTAGGAAGATTAGGTGCCTGTTTGTCTAGCTTTTTCCATTAACCTTTAGTCATCCATCTACTAACAATTCATTCAGTTTAATGGGCAAAAATATTGAAAACAATGTTCTTTCTGAAACTCGGGTATGGGTTATTCACTTTAAGGGTGCAGCAGTTTGTTTAATGGTGGGTAGCGGTAATGTGCAGAGCAATGGTGATGTTGCTTGTTTATGGTGGAGGCAGTGGAGTAATGCGATGATTTGAGTGATTTGTGAAATGAAAGAGGCAGTGTGACAGTGGCAGGCTAGAGGCAGTATTGAACTGCAAGCAGAAGGCAATGGATGGTGGCAGGATTGAAGTGTAGGCAGAAGTGTTGTGGAGTTGTTGAAGTTCTTGGCAGTGAAGTTGCTAGAAGTTGAAGATGGTGGTGCTTGGTTGATGGCAGTAACGTTGGTTTGAGGAATATTGGTTAGCAGTGGTTTGGGAAGTTTGTATGTAGTGTTGGCTTGTGGCAGTCTGATGAGATGATGGTGAGGTGTATTTGTGCATGGGTATTTGAGGATGTTGAGGTGGTGGCAGGGACTGTTGTGGCAGTAGTTTTGTGCAGTGGGTAGTATTTGGCTGAAGTTTTGATGCTGGGTATATTGTTGCACAATGTGGTTTGTATGTTTGGCAATCAGAACTAAACAATGAAAAAAACTATACAACAGTAGTTTGTTTGGCAATGAGATGGTATTGAAGTATTGGGAATGAGGTACAATAAGGAGTTGAAGGTGGATAGTAAGGAAAATGGTGGATGGAAGAGGAAGTGTTGATGGTGCTATAGTGAGATGTGGTTCTGGTGGTGCTTGTGGCTTTGGTGTTGTATGGGGATGACAGTGGTGTATATGGCAGGTGATGGAGTTGTTACAGTGCAGAAGTTCTGATGGTGAAGGTTGGAAGAGGCAGTTAGGTGGTAGAGGGATGGTTGTTGTGGTTTTATGATGGTGTTGTTGATCTATGATAATGGAATGACCGGTGAAGGGGAGTGATGCTAGCTAGTTGGAGGCAGTAGATGGCTGACTGTATTGGTATAGGTTATGTGCACAGTGGTACAAGGCAATAGTATTGGTTATGTGCACAGTGGTATTGTATTTGATGAAGGAGCAGGAAGTTGAAATGTGGAATGGCAGTAGGTTGGAGGCACTGATGAGGCAAGGATGGATGTGCAGTGGGATGGATGTGCAGTGGTTGATTATGGCCAGTGAAAAAAAAAGAGAGAGCAATATGCAACAATGAAGTGAAGACAATAATAAAAACAGAGAGCAACATGCAACAATGAAATGAAAATGAATGTATGAACCATTATTTTGTATAGATTATTAACACTTTAATTGATATATGTTTATTTTGGTATTATGTTATTCAGTTTGTATTTGCCATCAAATTTAATTTTGAATGATTGTAATATTGTATGCAATACTTGTTTGTTATAATCAATAATATATATATATATATGTACACTGTAATAATGGTTTTTGAGAATGGCTTTTTGCATTAGGTATAAATAGCTGATGCAATAGAGGGATTAGTTTGCATCGGTTGTTATAAAAACCCGATGCAATAGAGGGATTAGTTTGCATCGGTTGTTATAAAAAACCGATGCAATAAGTTACTTTGTGGCATCGGTTTTCATTACAGCCGATGCAACATGGGGGCTGTGTACAAGCAACCAACCATGATATTTTGCATCAGTTGTTAGTAACAACCGATGTAAAAAGGACCTTTTTGCATCGGTTACAGAACTGATGCAAAAGTGGTAAGCCTGTTGCATCGGTTGCATATGCATCGGTTGTTGAACTGATGCAAAAGGGGGGTAAACAACCGATGCAAATTGCCTGTTTTGTAGTAGTGTGAGCATAGATTCAATGCATTATCCCACTTTGGACCAGGATTGATTGATACGCCACTCAAAAAGAATGAAATGTTCGTGAAAGGAATGTGAACATAATTTCATTAGGAAATGACCAATCATCTAAACGGTACCTTTACCAATCTAATCAGTATGGCTTTGAGGTTTGAAGCTCTTGGTATTGAGTAAGGAGCGCAGAAGAGAGTATTACCGCAGTTAATGCGCAACCTTTATCAGTGATACCTGTTGCTAGTAAGTCATTTTTCAAGGACAATGGGAAGAAGAAGTGGTCAGGAAAGAAGCCTGGAGGTGGAGATCCAACTCATAATAAGTAATTAGACTTGAACAAGTCCTTTGTTGTAAGTGCAACAAAATGGGCCACTTTGCAAATCAGTGCCCGAACCCAGCTAGTGGACCACTCTACTACAATTGCAGCAAACATAGACATATGAAGAACTTGTGCCTTTTTCCAAAAAAGGGATCATAAGGACGAGCTTTTACTATTGAGGAAATACCATCTACTTCTAGGGATCCAAGAGGAAAGCAAGTGTTGCAAGGTACATTATCCATTTTCGATATTCCTGTTAGAGTATTATTCGACACCAGTGCATCCCATAGTTTCATTTCAGTAGATCTTGTGGATAAGTTCAACCTCAAACCCATTCTTTTAGACAATTCTCATTGTGTGTCGAGCCCAATTAGGTTTCGACTAATCTTAATACCATGTGTTTGAAAGTTTCTATTTCTTATTGAGATTGGCAATTCTCGTTTGACTTATTCGTTCTTGGGTTCATGGGTTTTGGGTTACTTTTAGGGATGGATTGGTTATCTAAGTTCAATGTCATCCTAGATTGTAGTAGAAGAATCGTTGCGATAAAAGATGCAGTAGGCATAAGCATTGATATCTATTATGGAGAGCCTAATAAGTTGATGAGCAGTTTCCTTTATTCCTCAAAGTAACCAAAGAGGAGATAAGGAATATACCAATTGTTGGGGACTTCAAGGATATTTTTGAAGAAGCGCAAGGTTTACCTCCTTATCTGGAAGTAGAGTTCCGCATTGATTTAATTTCAAGAACCAGACCGATTGTACAACCTCCTCGAAGGTTGTCTCTAAAGGAAAGAAGAGAATTGCAGAAGCAGACATTTGAGTTATTACAGAAGGGTTTGATCAGATGCAGCACATCGAGTTGGGGATTGCCGGTAGTTTTCGTTATAAAGTCAAATAGTTCTCTTAGATTATGTATAGATTACCAAGAATTAAATATGAGGACTATCAAGAATAAGTATCCTTTACCTAGGATTGATGACATGTTTGACTAGCTCCACTGTTGGGTGTATTTCGACCTTGCCACCGAACCAACCTCCTTCCATCCCACCGGACCAGCCCATGCCGAACCATCTCCACACCGGACCAACCTCCTTCCATCCCACCGGACCAACCTACTGCCACCGAACCAACCTCCTTCCATCCCACCGGACCAGCCCATGCCGAACCATCTCCACCACCGGTCCACTCTACACTCCAACCACCTCCGAACCAAGCAATGCCGAACCAAGACGTACCAGGCCAGATCACATCAGCCCAGGCCCATCGGCGACTATACACATCCTGGACCCCTACCCCTAGCCTCACTCTATAAATAGAGGGGCAGGGGTACAGCAATGGGGACAAGTTGGAGAGCTCAAGCACGGAAGGAACTTTCAAACAACTTTCTTTTACTGGTATCAAAGCTTTGTACTTGTAATCAGAATAAGAGAAGAGAAATAACATATAAAGTGGACATAGGCACATTTTGGCTGAACCACTATAAATTTGCGTGTCTTTTTACAGTTTAGCCCCTGTTTTTCATATATTTGCATAAATCGCTCAAATCACTAAGAATAACATAAGATCTACTAAATCATACAACTTTGAGGTGTTTGTCCATTTTTTGTGCAAACATTTTTGGTGCTTTCATTGAGAGCTAGAAGCTCGAAGCTTCAGCTTCATCCACTTAACGAGTTTTCCTAACAGCATCGTCCGCCACTTGGAAAACATGCCTCCCAAACAGAGAAAAGATGTTAACAAAGGAAAAAACATCGCATCCAGCAGTCTTCCAGATCCAGCTGTCACGAATCAAGTAAATCGTCCTCCTCCAGCAACAGTAACAAATGAAGGACAGGCTAACCCAACCACTCCTGCCACAGAACAGCCTACAGCAATTACTAGGGCAGATTTGGACAGAGTTGTGGTTAAAGTAACTAACCGCTTCACGTCCCAGCAGGAAGCCTTGGTGGACCATCTCATGTCACGCTTAAGGGACGCTGAAGAATCCAACCGCAACACTGAATCATGGGGCGAGTCCCAGTCTGGAGGATCTCAGAGACAACAAAGATCTTCCTTCTTCGAAGGAGCTAACGGTAGAAGTAGCCGTGGTAGGAGCCGAGACCGAGCACAGCCCGAAGTTAGGCCTGAGGAAACGTTTGGTACCGAACCCAACGGGGGAGGTACCGGGCGAAGGTCAACTGTAGCTGAGCCTGTCATGCTGCCTAACCACAGAAACGCCAGTGAACGGAGACGAGCTAGAGTCCAGCCCGAAGTTGGACTCGAGGAAGTGCTTAGATCAGAACCCAGCAGGGGGAGATCAAGGCAAGGGCCAACTATAGCTGACCCGAGCATGCTCCCAGAAGATCAAAGGCAGCCACTGGAAAATATGAGGAATGATAGACGATACCATCCCTACAGGTCATCTGGACGGAATCAATCCCACAGAACAGGACCAAACTCATTTCTATCTGCTCCAAGTTCTGATGAAAGGATGGCACGCTTATTCAGAGAGTGTGTCCAACGGGAGCAAAGAGATCGAGGGATAGGCGCTAGGGTAACCAGCCCTTTCGCCCGCAATATCGAAATTGCTATCACCCCCCGAGAATGGAAGATGCCAACAATGGAACCCTACAAAGGAACCTCCGATCCCATTGTACACTTACAGAGGTACACACAGCATATGCTCATGAGTGGGGCGACAGAGGGAGTACTGTGCAAATGCTTTCCGCTCTTCTTTGCAGATCTTGCTACCTCCTGGTTCTGTCATCTACCCCAGGGATCCATCAGCTCGTGGGAGATGTTGAAAGAAAAATTTATCAGTCAGTTCTGCATTCATGTGGAGCAACCTAAGGACGCTTATTCCCTATCCAGTGTCAAACAGAAACCTGGAGAGAAGCTGCAGCAATACCTAACCAGATTCAACGCCGCAGCAGCCGCAGTCCAAGATGCCGATGAGAAGCTTATCCTAATGGCCCTCTGTAGTGGCGTGCATCCGGACACTAAATTTGCTAGAAGGTTGACAAAAGAAAAACCAGCTGCTTTACCCGATTTCTTCCATGAAGCCGGGAAATACATGAGGCTTGAAGATGCTGCCATTGAGGGGCAGTCAGGACAGCAAAATAAGACAACCCATAGCAGCCAGGACCGAGATTCGACACTTACACTCCTTTGAACGAGACCGTCGAAAATATCTTCCTTGCCACCCAAGGCGAAGTTAGATACAAACGCCCACCATACAAGAAGGAATCCGATAATGCACAGAAGTCTGGAAAGTTCTGCCGCTTCCACGAATCTCACGGGCATGATACCAACGAATGCCATCATCTCCGAGATTTGATTGAGAAACACATCAGAAGGAAGAAACTGGAACGTTATGTAAAAAGTCAGGACAGGACTCCAGCTCCTGCCAACGAAAACCCAAGGCTACCCTCGCCGGGGGCCGACAGAGGAAACCGCAACGCTAGCAACTCTAGTCAAGAAAAGATAGTGGTCCATACCATCTCAGGAGGGCCACACATCGCAGACAGAAGCTGGAAAGAGATGGAAAGGTACGGAAAGTCGCTTAGAGACAATAAAGACTATGTCAAGTCGGTTATAGAAGAACGCCACCCGAAGCGGAAAGAAAGTGATGACATCACATTCGGTAAGCGTGACCGAGAAGGAAGGCAGTACCCTCATATGGATCCCATGGTCATCTCTGCCCGACTTGGTCCCGCCGAAGTTTACCGAATCCTGGACACTGGAAGCTCAGTAAACATCCTATTCAAACACGCATTCGACAAAATGAAGCTATAAATGAAGGATGTATCTCCCTGCGATAAACCACTACACGGCTTCACTGGAGATGCGAAAATGCCCCTCGGGCAACTGGACCTCTTTGTTGAGATTGGAAGCCATCCCCGCTCCGCTGTACGGAAACAGACGTTTGTGCTAATAGAAAACCAGTCGGCCTACAACGCCTTCTTAGGAAGGCCATCCTTGTCTGACTTCCAAATTGTCTTAGCCCCATGGTGCCTAAAGATGAAATTTCCAACAGACAATGGAGTAGGGGAAGTGGAAGGAGATCAGGACGTTGCTCGAGACTGCTATGTGACTGAACTTCGCAACAACCACAGGAAGGATAAAGGGAAGGGTGTAGAGATTGCCCTCTGCACAAAAAGTATAGAAGCATAGCAATTAAAGAAAGCCCCTCCTCTTCGATATACCAGCGACCCTTTCAATGAACTAGATCCTAGGGACAAAGAGGAGGAGGCCACCGCCGAGCCTGCAGAGGCTATGGAGTTTATATCTGTAGACAAGCACGACTCGAGTAGAATATTGAAAATTGGGTCCCAACTAAAAGCCGAATTGAAGGAACAACTCATCGATTTTCTCGGCCACAACTTGGATGTATTCGCTTGGTCACACGCTGACATGACTGGAATCTCCCCCGACATAGCCTGCCACGTATTAAACATTGATCCTACCAAGGCACCTGTAAAACAAAAAAAGAGAAGTATGGGGGCAGAGCGATCAGCAGCCCTCGATGAAGAAGTAAAGAATCTACTCGCCAATGACTTCATACGAGAAGTTATCTACCCGGAATGGATCGCCAACCCGGTGCTGGTAAAAAAGGCTAATGGGAAGTGGCGAACCTGCATTGACTTTTCCAACCTAAACGACGCCTGCCTAAAGGATTGCTTCCCACTTCCTAGAATCGACCAACTTGTAGACAGCACAGCCGGGCACGAACTCCTATCTTTTATGGATGCATACTCAGGATATAACCAAATTCCTATGCATGCTCCCGACCAAGACCACACTAGTTTCATCACCGACCGAGGTTTATACTGCTATAAGGTAATGCCTTTCGGACTTAAAAATGCAAGAGCCACCTACCAGCGCCTCGTCAACAAGATGTTTGCAGGACTAATAGGACAAACTATGGAAGTATATGTGGATGACATGCTGGTAAAGTCAAGGAAAGCCAAAGATCACGTAAGCCACCTAGGCAAGATGTTTCAAGTACTTCGGCAATATGGAATGAAGTTGAATCCACTAAAATGCTCCTTCGGAGTGTCATCAGGAAAGTTCTTAGGATTCATCGTTCATGCCAGAGGGATAGAAGCAAACCCTGAACAAGTCCGAGCGCTAAGGGATATCAAGATACCTTCCACCCGAAAGGAAATGCAAAGCCTAAATGGAAAAGTGGCCGCCCTAAGCCGATTCATCTCCAAGGCAACGGACAAGTGCGTCCCCTTTTTCGAAGCTCTAAAGAAAGACAAAGGAAAGTTCGAATGGACTGACGAATGCTTAACCGCTTTCCTTAACCTAATCGAACACCTCCAGAAACCACCGGTACTCTCGACTCCAAGCGAAGGCGAAGAATTATACCTATACCTTGCTGTGTCATCTCACGCCCTAAGCGCTGCCTTGGTTAGGGAAGACAACCGCACGCAGCGGCCAGTTTACTTCGTCAGCAAAAGGTTTACTGGGGCAGAAGTCAGATATCCTAAACTTGAGAAGCTAGCATACTGTTTACTAATCACATCACGAAAACTGCGTCACTACTTCCAGTCCCATTCCATCAAAGTTCTGACTGATCAACCACTGAGGCAGGTACTCCATCGTCCCGACACTTCTGGGAGACTACTTAAATGGTGCATTGAACTAAGTCAGTATGATATCAGCTATCACCCTCGCACCGCCATCAAGGGACAAGCCATGGCTGATTTCATTGCATAATTCACTACCAATGAAGGTAAGGAGAAATTGGAAATAGCAGAAGATATCAAGTGGAATCTCTTTGTGGATGGTGCATCGAACGAACAAGGCTCGGGGGCAGGTGTGGTAATAATCACTCCCAGGGGAAACAAACTGCACTATGCTATAAGGTTGGAGTTCGCTGCCACCAACAACGATGCAGAATATGAAGCAGTGATAGCTGGACTAGAAATTGCCATAGAAATCGAAGCCAATTCTTTGTGTCTTCACAGCGATTCTCAACTTATTGTTAATCAAATACTAGGAGAATTCCAAGCTCGAGAAGAACGGCTCATAGCATATCTAAAGAAGACCAAGTTACTTCTCAGCCGATTGGACCACTACTTAGTCAAACACATCCCTCGGGAGGAGAACCGAGAGGCCGACGAATTAGCAAAGCAAGCAAGTGTAAGAGACATCACCATCTTCGGGGCAGTAACCATCTCAAAGCAACTGGCCCCAAGTTTTGAGCAAGTGAATCTGATAGCTGCAACCGAAGAAGCAACTTGGATGACTCCCATCCGAGACTACCTACAAAGTGGCACTCTACCCAACGGGCGCAACGAAGTCAAGAAAATCTTGAGGAAAGCATCCCGCTACACAATACAAGAAGACATCCTCTATCGGCGCGGATTCTCTAACCCGTTATTAAGTTGTGTCGCTGGGAGAGAAGCCAAGGAAATCTTATCCAACATCCATCAGGGGAGCTGCGGAAATCACACCGGAGGGCAAACATTAGCAAAAAAGATACTCCGATACGGATATTTATGGCCCACCTTAAGCAAGGACGCCTTAGATTTCGTCAAGAAGTGTGACAGATGCCAAAAATTTGCTAAGATTCCACGGCTACCAACAACTGAGATTACTCAAATGACCAGCCCTTGGTCCTTCGCAATATGGGGAATTGACTTAATCGGCGAGCTACCGATGGGCCGAGGCGGGGCCAAATATGCTATAGTGGCAGTTGATTATTTCACCAAATGGGTGGAAGCGGAACCTCTGAATAAAGTATCTTCAGCAAAAGTTATTAACTTCTTGATCAAAAATGTTCTGTGCAGGTACGGAGTCCCACTCAAAATCATATCAGATAATGGACTTCAGTTTGACAGCGAGGAATTCGCCAACTGGTGCCGAGAGCATGAAATTCATAAAAGCTTCTCATCCGTAGCATATCCCCAGGCAAACGGACAAGTCGAAGCAGTCAACAAAATTCTGAATCAAAAAGAAGCTCGAAAAGTCAAAGGGCGCTTGGGTGGATGAACTCCCTACGGCACTGTGGGCCTACCGCACATCTTTCAGAACATCAACAGGGCACACTCCTTTCTCTTTGGCATACGGATCAGAGGCTATGCTCCCAGTTGAAACCATTGTGCCTTCCCACCGTAGGATCCACTATAACCCGGAAGAGAATGAAGAGCTCCTCCACATGTCTTTGGATCTAGTTGAGGAGAGAAGAAATGATGCAGTCCTTAAAACAGCAGCCCACAAGCAGAAAGTGGCAGTGCAATACAACTCCAAAGTCAAGCATCGTACCTTACAAGAAGAGGATCTTGTCCTCAAGCGAATCTTCCCTCGCCCCGGAGCACTAGACCCCATCTGGGATGGACCATATGTAATTCATAAAGTTCTCCACAATGGAGCTTATATTTTGTCAACAGTGGACGGAGAGGTGTTCCAGAGGGCATGGAACATCCAGCACCTCCGTCGATACTTTTCTTAACTTGTACTGCCCATATGAAGTGAATTAACAAAGAGAATCAGTGGACGTAGGCCTTTTCATGCCGAACCACTTTAAAAAACTTTGTCTCTTTTTTAACTTGTTCCTTTATATCTTGGCTACTTGTTAACTTTATCCTTTTCTGTTGAACAAAATCCTATGCGTATAGCATCTCCACTCAAAGCACTCCACGGTGCAACTTCACCTGGGCAAAACCTATCAGGTACTATGCGAATCTATGCCCTCGCCAATGAGACACTTTTGCTCCAGCATCCCTCTGCTGCGGGTTAACTCATTGCTCGCGACGGCCCTTAAAGCCAACTGTAATGAGCCGATTATAAGCCACCGAGAAAGCCGACTATAGCCGAGGCAGCTCATTACGGCGTTAGGCTCGCCGGCAACTGTGAACCGACTATAAGCCCCAACATAAGGTGTGGCCAGCCAGGGGTAGTTCAGAGTTGACGATCGGCACCCACGCTAGCCGGCCATAGTAAATCGAATAATACCCATGATTACGGGCCATAATGGCCCGGGTAGTTACTGTGCGCGATCTCGGCTCCGATGTGTCTTAAGTGCGGCTGTGGTAAAAAAGAATTAACTCCCCGCGGAGGAGTAAGATGGGTGACAAATGTCTCCAAGACCCACAGCTAGGGAAAGTGACTACAAAACCCGTTTGCCACGAACTTAAGCACATCGAAGGCCTTCCGTGATTGGAAGTTTTACTTTTTCACATATTTCAATTTTACTTAAAAAGCTTTTCTCCTATCCCCTATAACGGTCCCTAAAGTACAGGATACAGAGTAGGAGATACTAGCCAATGGGTGTAGGGACTCACGATTGGATGGCAGGGCACTCGACTGCATTCCATGCTCGGTCATACAAGATATTCAAAACTGCCATCTACGATTAAAACATGAAGGGCGGTATTTTCTTCTTTTGTGTACAAATACATAACTATAATTTGTTCACACCACACGCTAATATTACAAGTCATGAAATTATGTTTTAAAACCAGAACCCGACATCAAACACAATTCAATTACAAGAATATGCATAGCTATATTTCTCATACGACATGTCAAAATAGCAACAAACATTCGGAAGACGACAAAATCAGCTTAAGTTAAAGAATTACACATCAAGAATAGAGCTATTTATTACAAGTAGCAAAATAATTACAACTTAAAAGTTACTCTACTGTTTTAAGACTAACGTATACGGCCATGTCAAGTCTACAAAAAGAATTTTCCAGGTCTGATCAAGGGGCCGGCTGCATTGGAGTTTTATCCTTGTCCTGTTGACCACCTGTCCAGTCAGAGAAAGGATTCATTAGTGATAAGCAACCAAAGTTAATGGAGAGACTAAAAAGGAAGACTTACCAGTACCTGCTTCTTGACTATCCTGGTCGTCATCCTCAACTTGCACACCTGCCTCCTCAGCAGCAAGCAACCACATACCCTCCTTCACCGCCATCTTCTCCTCCTTGGCAAACTGGGCAGTGACCACATCCATGCTGAAAGCCACACCACCATCTCTATCCGCATCAGCCTTAGCCTCCTCCAGAGCCCGAAGATAGATCTTGGCCATGACCCTAGGATAATCATCCATCCAGGATAGGTTGCCCTGCTTCCAGGTTCGGAAGTACATGTCCTGGAGCATTTCGTCCATCATCCCCTCATTCTCCTCAAACTCCCTCATCCGGGCCTCGGAAGCCGACAACCTTTCAACGGCGGCATCTCTCTCCAATCGGTATCTCGAGCAGTCAGCCTGAAGGGACCTCCGCATCGCCTCCATCTCCTCCTTCAGCCTAACTTGAGCAAGCTCTGCGGCTTCAAGCTTCCCCGACATCTCCTCTACCCGCTCAAGATCCGCCCTCCGAACCTCATCCACTGTCGAGATGGCCATATTTATCTTCTCCTTACAGACAGCCTCCATCTTCCGCAGCTCCGCCATACTAGCCTCCTCCATAGCCTTCCTCAGCCGCTCAGAGGCAGCCTCATGCTGGGAAATCTGAATAGCTTGATCAGCAAGCTGTTTCGCCTGGTCCGAAACCATCAACCGTAATCGGATGTTGGCACTCCCAATTTCCTCTCCAGCCTTAACCAGCCGGGCATGATGCCCCATCAGCTTCCTAGTCTCCTTCGCCACTCGATCAATATTAGCCTTGGCTTCGTCTCCCATGGTAACTATCCGAGTAGTAAGTAAATCGAGATCTAAAGACTTAGCCTCATCGAGCACCCGTACCATGGGATTGCGGGGAAGAAGGTGCTTGCTAGTAACCTCGTCAAAAGTAACATCATGTGAACTTGGATCCAGATCAGGATGACCCGCGAATGGATTACGAGCCAAGTCAGGACGATCAATCTGAATAACGATCGGGTTTCCAGACAGGTGCGGAGAGAGTGCGAACTCAGTACCCTCCTCTGTGATATCATGAACGGGCTGAATTGGGGGCTGGGGACTGAGTGAAGGTTCGGATAAGGGATGACTCCTCTTTCTCTTCTGAATACCCTCTTCAATAACCACGAGAAGAGGACGGTAGTCGACTACATCCCCGGAACGGTGAGTCGGAGTCTTCGGCTTGGCGGAAGCTTTAGAGAGCTTGTACTGTTCAAGCCTGTGCCGAAGATCTGAGGCCTTGGCCGTTTTACCTGCTCCTGATATGAAGAAAAAGTGTCACAAGCATACATTGATTTATAATTCGAGAAAACACGGCAAATTAAAAGATAATAAGAAAGGAAACACATCTGTGGTTGTACAAACCCTGGGGAGGAGTAGGATACTGCAATAAGTCCTGGATTTCATTCCAGGACGGGAGCGGGTCATAAAATATTCCTAAGTCCCTATCATAAATGGAGCCCGTAGGAATCAAAAGTTCACCTTGAGTCGTCGGAGCCACCTTGGCTGGAATAGTCTGAGGAGGCTCGCTTGCGCCAGTTCCAGCCTTGTCAGCTTTCCCAGTTTTCTCTATCAAAGCCGGTTCCCCGTCTAGCCCCTCAAAAGCTTGATGGAATACATCATCCGTCCACTCCTGAATCTCGCCCGCTTGCCCAGGAAGCAAGGCCCCGATGCCATCACCACCTTCCCGGTCACCTCCACTCTCGCCTCTTTCCTCCTCTATGTCTTCCTCCTCTTGGGTAAGTGGACAATTGCTGGGGGAGGGACCGTCCGACTTCTTAAGTTTCTTACCGCCGACGGCTGGAGGTTTTGTGAAAGGTTTCCTCTTGCTACTCTCTACCGTGACACCTCCCTTAGCCTGAGCAGCCGCCCTCTCCTCCGCCGTTTCCCTCAGCTTGACTACTGACTGATGTGGAAGGATTAAGTTATACTCCAGAAGGGTGGCGTTTCTGATCAGATAGGCAGATGATCTATATTTCTCGAGAATAGCTTCTATCTCAGCCGCCGTCTGAACCAGGCGATCAGTCTCCACAACTGCAAAGCCACCTATCGCTAGCAAAAATGAAAATGTATGAGGAGAAGCATCGCAACCAGAATGGAAATTATAGATAAAGCGTCGACTTACATCCAGAAGTAAAACGCCGAATAGAAACAGAGTCGTCCCTGACGAAGAACCACTCCTTCTTGAACATGCTGAATTTGGAATACAAATCCAAGGCTGGCTTAAAGGTCGCAGCTGACTCCAAGCTGATGTATGGGGAACCCTTCTTATAGCCCCTCAGATTGTACAAGTACCGGATCTCCCGGTTAGAAGGAGCACGACCATACTTCCTCCGAAAGATGACGAAGAGGCTCACCAGTATAGCATAAGAGTTGGGTTGAAGCTGGAATGGGGCCACCTTTAGATATGTGAGGAAGCTGGCTACCCAAGCGTTAAGAGGAGGAATGGCACCACACATGCAGTGGTATCTGCTGTAGGCAAAGTACCCTTCAGGAGGGTCGTACGGCATAACTTCTCTCCCTGGCAACAACATTCGAGCCTTGTTAATTTCGAAAGAACGGGAGATGACATCAAGCTGCTCTTCCTTAAGGGAGCTAGGAAAGCAATCGGGTGGGGAGTTCAGAAGCTCCTGAGGGCCGTACTCGTCCACTAGTGACCTCGGGGTAGATCCGTGACGTTCCGGACCTGGCTGAACAGGGGGCACCGAGGAAGTTTCTCCTTCGCCCTGGGACTTCTTTTTGTCCGATCGAGTTTCCGCTTTGCGAGACATTATCTGCAACATAGAAAAGACAGGTTGTTAAAACAGAGGATATAAACAGGCAAGTTTTTCTTTTCAAGCCCATTCGGCATTCACATCATTCAAATTCATTCGGTAATACAGAAACTTCATGTTCATTCGGTAATACAGAAACTTCAAGTTCATTCGGTAATACAAAACTTCAAGTTCATTCGGTAATACAAAAACTTCAAGTCATTCGGCGGATAAGATCTTACCTGATTCGGCACCTGTGTTGATTCGACACTAACGAAGTTCGACACTAACGAGATTCGGCACCCTAGTTGATTCGGTACTCTACTGGTTCGGCTCCTCAAACGGTGAAGGGTAAGTAGTAACACGAAGCCCATATTTATAAACGTACCGGGACAACAGAACCAACCGATTCGGCGTCTGGAACCAGATGTGGCTATTCAAAAGAGAAACAAAGCATGCCATGTACTGGCACATAACCTGCTTTGGGGGGCAAGTGTTGGGTGTATTTCGACCTTGCCACCGAACCAACCTCCTTCCATCTCACCGGACCAGCCCATGCCGAACCATCTCCACACCGGACCAACCTCCTTCCATCCCACCGGACCAACCTACTGCCACCGAACCAACCTCCTTCCATCCCACCGGACCAGCCCATGCCGAACCATCTCCACCACCGGTCCAAGCAACTACCGGTCCACTCTACACTCCAACCACCTCCGAACCAAGCAATGCCGAACCAAGACGTACCAGGCCAGATCACATCAGCCCAGGCCCATCGGCGACTATACACATCCTGGACCCCTACCCCTAGCCTCACTCTATAAATAGAGGGGCAGGGGTACAGCAATGGGGACAAGTTGGAGAGCTCAAGCACGGAAGGAACTTTCAAACAACTTTCTTTTACTGGTATCAAAGCTTTGTACTTGTAATCATAATAAGAGAAGAGAAATAACATATAAAGTGTACATAGGCACATTCTGGCTGAACCACTATAAATTTGCGTGTCTTTTTACAGTTTAGCCCCTGTTTTTCATATATTTGCATAAATCGCTCAAATCACTAAGAATAACATAAGATCTACTAAATCATACAACTTTGAGGTGTTTGTCCATTTTTTGTGCAAACATCCACGAAGCTTGGATATTTTCTCAGTTGGATCTTGCCATTGGTTTTCACCAACTAAGTGTAGCAGAGGAGAGCGTACCCTTAACAGCTTTTCGAACCCCTGATGGTTTTTACAAGTGGCTAGTCATGTCGTTCGAATTGACTAACGCACCCGCTTATTTCATGGATTTGATGAATATAGCTTTTCGGGATTTTCTTAATAAGTTTGTTCTAGTCTTCATTGATGACATCCTTGTTTATTCTAAAACAGAGGAAGAGCATAGGTACCATCTTCATGTTGTTCTAAGTACTTTAAGAAGTCATGTTTTAAAGGAAAAGTTTTTTAAGTGCCATTTCTGGAAATCCGAAGTTAGATTTATGGGGCATGTAGTTTCGAGAGAAGGTATATCAGTGGACCCAGCTAAAGTAGTTGAGGTTAAGGCTGGAAGAAACTTGAAAATGCGATTGAGGTCAGAAGTTTTTTGGGATTGCAGGTTTCTATAGAAGATTTATTAAAGATTTCTTGAAGATTTCTTCTCATCTAACAAAGCCAACGAAGAAGGATGCTAAGTTTGTTTGAACGCCCAAGTGCGATCAAGCATTCAATGAGTTAAAGGAGAAATTGACAAGTGCTGCTGTCTTGACTATTCCATATGGGAGTGAATGATTAACAGTTTACATGGATGCCTGTAGGACTGGATTGGGAACAGTTTTGATGTAGAATGGTAAAGAAATAGCATATGCGAGTCGACATTTGAAACCTCATGAGAAGAATTCCCTACGCACGATTTGGAGTTGTTGGCAATGTCTTCGCATTAAAGGTCTGGAGGCACTATCTTTTAGGCGCAAAGTTTGAGTTATATACGGATCACAAGTCATTAAAGTATCTTTTTACCCCAAAAGGACTTGAACTTAAGGCAACAAAGATGGTGGAGTTTCTCGCATCTTATGACCTAGAGATTCTTTATATCCCAGGGAAAGCAAACACCGTTGTAGATGCGTTAAGTAGGAATGTGGCGACAATTGCAAACTTGGAAGTTAAGCCAGCACTAATGGAGATAATTGCATATTTCCAGGAAGAAGACCCTATTTTAGCTCGGCTTACGAAGGATGTTGAAGATGGAATTATTTCTAGTTTTCAGATCGACTCTTGAGGCATTTTAATAATGAATGAACGGGTTTGTACGCCAGATGTTAATGGAATTAGACAGGATGTGCCGAGAGAGCCCCATCGGTTAGGGTTATCTATCCACCTAGGAGTAACCAAAATGTTTTAGAATATGAAGAAGACCTTTTCGTGGAAAGGGATGAAGAGAGACATTTCAATCTTCGTGAGCCGATGTGCAAATTTTCAACAGGTCAAGAGTGACCAACAAAAGACTGTTGGGTTACTCCAACCATTGGAGATACCAAATTAGAAGTCGGAGCAATTATCCATGGACTTTATTGATGGGTTGCCCAGAACAAGAAGAGGTAATGAAGGCATTTGGGTAATTGTAGATCGATAGCAAAGATCACCCACTTTATTCTGGTGAAGTCTTTAAGAACTGCAGCTTCTTTGGCAGGGATTTATTGGAGGGAGATCATTCGACTGCATGGAATTCTAGTAAGTATTGTCAGCGATCAAGATCCTATCTTCACCAGTCTATTTTTGGGGAACATTGCAAGCCGCTTTAGAGATAGAGTTGAATTTGAGCACAGCCTATCACCCGTAGATAGACGAAAAAATCGAAAGGGTGAACCAGATTTTGGTAGATCTCTTGAGAGCGTGTATTTTGGATTTTGGAGGTTCTTAGGAAGATCATCTACATTTGGTAGAGTTCTCTTATAACAACAGCTACCAAGCTAGTATTGGCATAGCACCCTACGAGGCTTTATATGGATGGCCATGTAAGTCACCTTCATGTTGGATTGAGACTGGAAACTGTTTAGCTCTTGGACTAAGGATGATTCGAGAAAATCATAGAAAGTGGCTATGATCAAGGAAAGGATGAATGAAGCCCAGGACTGACAGAAAAGTTATGTCGTTCAATGGAGAAGGGACTTAGAGTTTGCGGTCAAGAATTTGGTATTGTGAAAGTTTCCCCGATTAAAGGAGTTATAAGATTCAAAAGAGTAGGAAAGCTAGCACCTACATTCATTGGACCATTTAGAATCCTTAAGAGAATTGGATCGTTGGCCTATAGAGTGGATTTTCCTAAAAATTATCAGAAATTCATAATGTATTTCATGTATCTCATTTGAGAAAGCTTGTTCATGATCCATCGTTGATTTTAGAGATGCCTATTCAGGAAGACTTGGAAATAGAACCAATTTGACGGCAGTCTGACATCCAATTCATATTGTAGATTGAGATGAAAGGAGATTGAGGAACAAGGTGGTTAAGCTTATGAAGGTTCAGTGGAGTGATGATCCCTACGATTGTACTTTGGAGACTGAGGATCATATTAGGGAAACTTACCCTAATGTAATGTCAGGTTAGTTGTTTGTTGTTTGAATGCATTGTGAATGTTCTATTATGGCATAGTTGCTTTCCATTGTTATATGAATTTCTAGGTATAATACATACCTTTTGGATTCTCTTTTGTGTATTAATTTCGGGGATGGAATTCTCCTAAGGGGGATAGTGTAACGACTCGTAAATTAATGAATTTTTAAATAATTTTTAAATATTTAAATAATGGATTTTAATAACCAAATAAAAATATTTTAAATATCAGTTAATGATATTAAAATCATTTTCAAATTTTGTTTACCAAAATAAATAGTTCAATAAAAATAGAAAATTTGACCGAAAAACTTTTTCTAAAAGTTTGACTTTTCAGCATCGGAAAGTCGTTGAAAATGTTGTGCATATTTTTATATCACTCATACACACATGCACACATGTCATGTGATAAGATAATCGATGTGTTAAAGTTAATAATCAAGCTTAGTTTAAATATAAACCTTGATTTGACATAAAATGCATAAAATATATTAAATAACCTTAGGAAATTAATTAAATACCTTAACCATCACCTAAACTAGGACCTAAGGCATGGTGCAGGTGGACCTAAGGGGGGTAACTTGTGTCTGGGAGTGGTGGAGAGGCATGACTTCTATGTTTCCTGATAACATTTATATTATTTAAATGTTTAAGTAAAATTAAATAATACTCCACTTCATTACCTATAAATACCACCACACATACTCTTTTCTTACTTTTCACTTTGTTTCCAAAGTTCATTACCATAACTTCATGTTCATGAAATGATCCATGGCTTCCATACACTCAAAGTCCTAATATAAGAATAAAAAGTTAGCCCTTCTTCATTTCTAAGCTCACTACATCCACTCCTCTTCAAACAAACGCCTCTTCACCAAAAAAAAACCCTATACCCCCACATATCCACCATGGCCGAGCCCTATATGCTCTAGATCGAGCCCAAAAGCCCACAAAAGATCCACTAAATCGATCCATTTGCATAGTAGAGCTTAGATCTTCTTACATTTGAGAAGTCAGTGAAAGTTCGGTAATGTTAGTAAGCGTTTTGGTGAGTGAAGCTTCCACCTTTGAACTATAAAGTTTAAACTATGTTCATGCTCATATTTTTAGCTATTAATGCTTATTTTATAGTTGTGATAATGTTTTAGTTGATGAATTGGTTTGTTTCTTGAAAGTTAGTCGCTTCGGAAAGTTAGTAAGCGAATCTTAAGTTATATGAAAATCTAGTAGTTAAATCAGTCCCGTTATAGATTAGTGCTTGATATATGTTGTATTATTGTAAATCATCATGTATGTATGCTCACTCCCGTGCTATGTGATGTTTGGTTGTATTGCAAATGACATAAGCTTGAATTTCGAACTGCCCGTATAGCGATAGTCACTATATCGACACTTTCGGAAAATCCCCTTTTATCGAAAACCGTTTGGTTTCATTATCGTGCTTGAATTATTTTACAGGTTAAACAATTTATTAATTAATGATGTTTTCAAAAATAATTAATTATTTTAATAATTATTACTTAATTTAATCAATTATTTAATTAATAAGGATTTAAGTTAACTAATTAACTTATTAACGATGTGTTTTAAATTTAACTAATTTCTTAGTTAACGATGTTTTAAACTTAATTACTCATTTTATTTAATGATGTTTAATTAAGGCAAATTAATCTTTTGATAATGATGGATTAAGTTTTATTAGTTAATGATGTTTTAAAATTAATTAACCCTTTTTAATTAATGACTTTTAGAAGTTAATAAATCTGTTTACCTTAAATAAGTCTTTCCTTAAATAAAGTTTTAAACTAATTAATCACTTTTAAATAATGATATTTAATTTAATTAAATAATTATATTATTAATTAATTGAATTAATGATGTCTAAAGGAGATTTACCATCTTTAATTAAAGGTTATTGAAGTAAATTAATTAACTAGTTAACACAGTTTTAAAGTTTATTTATCAATGTAATAAGGATGTTTTAAGTTGTTAAATTCTTTTTAATGATGTTTCAAAGTTAGCAAACTCTTATAACAAAGTGCTTTAAAGCTAATACTTGTAATGTGAAGCCAAGTACGAATTCAGGTTTTTAAAAGTAAAAGTTTGAATTGTTTATGGAAATGAATTAATTTCTATAAACTGATTCACTTGTATGAAAATGATTCATTTGTATAATAAGCACTAAACATCGAAGAAGTAGACTTGTTGCTATTTCAAAAGTTAAGAATAATTGTGGGACATGAATTTTCAGTAACACTACCTTGACTTGTTTGATATTGTTGTTAACCAAGAAATAGTACAAGTTTGAATTCGATGAGTGGTGGTAACTATATAAGACTTCATTTCCATATATGATCATTTTATATCCTCGATAGTTGGTTTCTCGGCTATCAGTTATTTACGCTTCTTTATTATCGTCATTCTAAGATGATTTGTTGCTCCGTTGAGCATTGTTATCCTTTATTCGTAAATGACTGAACCCAAAGCGTGAAAGGACGTCCAGCTATGTGGGGTTGCACCCGTTAGGGTACTTTCACATCTCATCTAGATTGGATTCATTTGAGCATTTAGATGTGGAATGTTCGGATTCTCGATAAGTTTTGGTAGGGTCCGGCTGGTACATTTTCGAGAAGTTTCACGAAGTATATGAGCTTCTCGGAAGTATATTACTAGAGGTATACTTTAAGGGTGGTGCACCTTCCTAGTCATTTGTTGGATATTTTCCTTTTCTTATTTGATTCGAACATTCAAATTTATTCCTCTATTTGCATTGGGAAGAGTCAACCACTCTTTGTGGTATTTAATTATTTATCCGTTCTTTACGTTTGGTTGTTGATTTATGTGAGAGTAAACTCATTCCGTGTTCAGTGGCATAGTCTCACGTGTTTGTGTTTAATTTCACACCTATTGTTTAAAAAGGCTTTACTCATACCAAACATATCATCTGATCCGAGTTGTTTGTTTTCCCTATAACTCCTGGGTACCCATTTTATTTGAGTAGTCCGAGAGTAGCAGGTTTCTTTTTAGGCTCTTTTGAAGACAACATCTAAGCAGGAGGCTTTCATCTTCTTAGTTATCTATTCCTCTGTATTATCTTGTTTTTGTAAGTGTATTTTGTTTCAGCATTTGTAAAGGCGGGATGTTATAACTGCCTAAGCTGATTTTAGTACTTTGTGTAACTCTTGTAACTCCCTATTAAGGAGTAACCTGAAGTACTATTGACTATGATGTTTTATTTAACAGTTCCATTGTGAGGTTTTCTATTATGTTCTTTATTTTACCCAACAACGATTCATCTTTCCAATGCTTAGGAAACGACACATGAACACTGATGATGTGTTAAATGCCGTTCTTAAGGATCAAAAAGGTGGGTCATCACAGCTTTTGGACAAACTCAAAGCCAAACTGGAGCTGGAATACTCGCCTTTCTCCTACAAAAATCAATTCGAAAAAATAGATTCTTTGATTAAAAGAAGAATGAAGGAGAACGTATAGTAGATTTGTAGAGCAGAAAGCATCGCGGTGAAGAAGCGGGCATGAAAGAAAGCGGAATAGAGCTGATACATGTATCTTGTTGAGGAGCTAAATGGATGAATGACGCCAGATCTAGGTTGCACATGTCAGTAGCAAACGATCCTGAATAGACAAATCAAATCGTTGCATGTATCGAGATTAAATTTCGCAGCACCACCATTGATGGTGTTTTTATGTTACAAATGAGTTATATATATATATATATGTGTGTGTGTGTGTGTTTCTGGAAATTGAGTCAATGTTGTAATTGGAAATCTATTGAAAAATATGCATTATAATTTTGTTGATTGCTTATTGTGATATGATATTTAAAGTATCAAAAGTGAATTATTATTTGTTGTATATGTAGAATATGTATGTAAATATTGAAAAAATTATTGTGAAATTATTTTGGGAATGATATTTGATTTAAATATATATAGCTTGTAAGAAAATGTTTTAATTAGAAATATTATGATAAAAAAAGATATTTGATCAAGTTAAAAATAAGTTAATAATAATTTTACAAAGACAAGTATATTAAAGGATTTATATGAATTATCTTACAGAAATTTTTAAGTTGAATCTGTGTTATTATGTTCATTGAGTATGTTAAGAATTCTGATTGATGTGGATTCACACAAATTCAATAGGAAACAAGACATTTGGATACGATATTTTGAAAAGGGTAAATATTTTAAATAATATTTTAAGGAATGTAAGTTAATTTAGAAATAGTGATATTTGAAACCAATATTTGTAAAGGTTTTGGAAATAAGAGTCTATATTTTTTATTTTGATGTGAAATGTGTTGCAAAATACGTCTTATATATTTGGATATATTTTAAAGTGATATTTTTAGCCATTAGACATTTGTGGGCAATTGAAGTCATTGGCGAGTCAATATTGTAGCTAATTGATATTAATAAATCACTATAATAAATGGCGAGGCAACATTGTTATATTTTGTAGTTTTTGAAATTTAGGAATATATATATATATGTATGTATGTATGTGTGTATATAAAATTGATGAATTTCTAGTATAATAATAGATATTTAGATGTGATAAAGTCTGGGTTTTTTGAGTTGAAAGAATATATATAATTTTGAGGTTTATTATTATGGAATGTAGAGTGGTGTTAATTTACAAATGAATGTACAAATTTTTGGTTTCAAACCCTTAATAAAGGTTAATTGGAAGAAATATAGTAAATTTTGTAAATAGACTGTAAATTTAAATTGTATAGCTTAAATGCTTTGATTGTGTGATAGTATTGAAATTATATATATATATATATATGTATGTATGTATGTATGTATATATGTATAATTTTGATAAATTATTTGAATAAAGAAGAACGTCCTCTTGAAAGATATTATTGTAATTAATAAAAGATGAACAATAACTAAATATTATTACGTACTGAGTGTTGAAGTGAATTATGTGGTATTTTTGAATAATTGAGTGAGAGATGAGTAAGTTTTTATAAATATTAGAATTTTGGTAATAAAGTGATAAATAAGCTTTATAAAATAATGTAGTAAAATAATAATATTATTATTATTAAAATTTTGAAAATGCATTTTATTTTAAAAGTTTGTTATTATTGAACATTTTGGAGAAAAAGGAAGATTTATTTTTGGTTATATTTATTACTGAATATTAAAGGGTAGAAATTTATGGTATTGATTTTGGAATTTAATAAAGCATGGGTTTTGATGATTTTGCTTTTGGATGAAAAAATATTTAGTGATTAAGTATTTTGGAAGATTATGAAATTTATGATATTGGATGGAATTATTTATTTAGAAACTATTTTCGATAAGAGATATAGTCCTAGTTTTGAAATGTTACAATTTATGAATATATTTAAATCTTCTATATAATAAATATATATACAGAGTTTGTTTGTACCAAAATTGGGCACAACACTCTTCAAATGTGTTTGAAGAGATTAAATGAAGAAAGTAAATGTAAAATGAGGCAAATCTAACAAACACACCAATTAATAGATAAGAAAATGCACAGAAACACACGAATTTAGAGTGGTTCGGCGTATTGCCTACATCCACTATGAAAAGACTTATGTTTATTGAATTTCACTCGTTGTTTACAAGAGGTTATAACAGTACAATTGAAGATTAATAATGATTTCGGCAGAGTATCGGCGTAGAGAAGCAAAAAAGTCAATTTTCTATAGGTCCAAGGTCACTATTTATAGGCGTTGGCAGCAAATATCTCGCCCAGATGTCGGAGGACTTCTTCTCTTACGTTGGTGGGCCCACGGGATAGAGTTTAGGTGGTTTCGACTCGATCTGGGAGCGATACGAATGGAATTCGTATCGATCAAGAATTGATCCTTTTTGGCTAAAATTTATCTGGTACATTCTTGACGTTGTAGGAAAGCTCCTATGAAAATTTGGTGGCGTTTGGACTTGTAGATTTTGAGTTATGATCGATGCAAGTTATGGAAAACAGCTACAATTTGTATCCATCAATGTGAATAGTGAAGCGATGCGAACAGAAGCGATGCGAATTTGACAGCCTTCAACAAATTTAAACTTGCATCGATCTTGTCTTGAGCATACGAACTCCGATTGACTTGAAATTTGGAAGGTTGGCTTTCATAGCTTTGCTTGTCGTGCCATATCAATTGTAGCTCGATTCAGACTCGGACAAAATTTGTCAGTATCTATAGTGAACTTATGTATAACCAATCTCCAGGACGAACTGTCCTTGGTTTCTAATCAAGTTCTTGGTGTCATGGCCTCACCAAAAGGCGGGATAACAGAGTTTTGTCAAGAAATTAAATATTTGAATATTTTAAATGTACGGATATTTTAATTAAAAAGGGATGTGTTTTATAAATGTATAAAGAATTTGTTTAGACTAGTTCTCAAATAAATAAATAAATAATTTTTTTTAAAAATAAACCATTTGAAAAGGATTAGATTTTATAAATTGATGTTGGAAAGTTTAAAAAATTTGTTTTGATATTAAGAAATATATTGAAAGGTATTTATATTAAATAGTGAAAATTTTGTTGATAAAATATTAGTTTAGTTAAAATATTTCAAAATTTATTTGAAAAAAATTTGAGTTTTGAGTAGGGTTTGAATTATCATAAATTGGGAATCTTGGAAAAATATTTGAAAAAGAATTATTTAAAATGAAGTATTTTGTAATCATGAAAATAATTCTCACTTTAGATAAATGTTTATATGTGTGTGTAGTAAATGGTGGTCGCAAACTATTATAAAATTGATATTCTTTGAAAAGACTTTTATGAGTTAAGTATTTAATATATTATAGCTAAAATTCATTCTTTGATAAGCCATCGGTGAAGGGTCTAATTATTGATTTTTGCATTGCTCTATGTGTTGACTTGAAATTGTAAAGAGAGAATATTGTATACTTGTTTTGAAGTTTATTTGTTTAATTATTCAAATATAATTGGAAGTAGTACGGTTAAGTTTAAAGCGTTAACTAGATATGGATTTTTCATAATGAGAAATTACGAGGATGCAATTTTTTTAACGGGGGAGTTTGTAATAACCTATATTTTAAGTAGTAATTAATTAAAGTTGGTAATAAAAATTTAATTGATAAATCGATTTTTAAATATTAAAAGAGAATAATTTTGTAATTTACTTAATAAATGGAATTAAATTGTAATTACAAAATAAATAAATTAAAACAAGTTCAAATTATGGAAATAGTATTTTATAAAACTTATATAGTTAATATATTCAATATTGGTTGGAAATGAAATAACACTGAGATAGGAATTTGAAATTATTTATATTTAAATATAAATTAGTTTTATAAATGAAAAATAAAATAAATGTTTAATAATGCAATGCCCAAGCCCAGAAACTAAATTCCTATGAAAATTTCATTTTATACATTACTCTGGTTCTAGAAATCTCTCGCTTTATGTTCATTCATGCATACTTCCCTTGACCATTTTTTGAGCTTCTGGAAAAAAAGAAGAAAATGAAACACTTTATGTTAATCCCAATTAAAAATAAAATTATGTAAAATTCCTAAAAATGTCTATGCTTTGATCGTGCTTTGCTTTAGAATAGCATACACATAGGAACAAAAGCTTAAGGTGGGTATTCACTCACAAAACTATATTGATACATTATTTCCATATATGTTTATGTTCGGTTTGGGTTGATATGTTAAATAATGGATTGTTTGGGTATTGACTTAGAGGAGAAATAAAGAAGAGGATGGATTGACAGAGCGATTTTGTTCAGTATGCCATGGCCGGTAGGTCTACCAATCGACCGATGACCGGTCGACCGTTAGGGATAGACCGGTGGCCTACTCTTTATTAAAAAATAAAATAAATAAAAATATAATTTATTATATACAACTAAAGTATAATAAAAGTAAATAAATAAAATGTATTTTAAGAAGTTTGTATGAGAATTTATAAATGTGATATTTATTAATTTAATGAAATTGGTTAATTAAAGAATAAATTAGATATTTGACTTTAAAAATCATATAAAAGTAAATATATATTCTAGAAAATAAGAAATATAACCTAACTAACATTCTAAATATTTCATAGTAAAATTTTGTGATTAATTTTTTTAATAGAATTATGTTACATATTTATATATATTTAATAATCTAAAGTTTACTCAAATATTTGTTTTAACCCTAAAATGATTACTATGCGTTATTGATGTTTTTCATCTGTGTTATTATGAGTTAGATGTTGTGAATGACTCATTATCTAATAATTTGTATAATATAAAATGTGAGTTTATGAAGTGAAGTTTTAAATAAAATTTAGTATTTTATTATATTTAAAATTTAATTAGTTTATCGAAAATGAATCCATTTTGGGGTTTAAGAGTTTATTTAAATGTTTTAATATATGTATGTATGTATAATTTGAAAATATGAAGTAATTCTTTTTAATTATTCTAGTATTTTAAAATAATATCTAATTAACAAACTTTTGTTTTTGTTTTGGATGATATTAATTAACAAACTTAAACAAGAATATATATATATATATATATATTTGATTGATGAGCCTTTTACTCTACATTTTTGATTCTCAACTTCTCTATATTAATTTCGATAATATGAGTAATTCACTGTTGATATAGCTTTGATTGGTAAATTTAGTATATATGGTGATGACATCCTTTATATGATTTTGTAGAATTAAATTCTGTGTGATGAGAAATCTAAATAAACAGAGTTATAATAACGTTTGGGATAGGACATTCGATAATATTTCTCTGCTTATCATTGGACCGTTATATAGAATGTTAAGGAGTTTGTGTATAGTTTATAAGCAGTGAATAAACGTTTGAGTATCACGTAGTGATATGAGATGCTGTTGCGATAATTATTCGGTTATTCATTGTAAGTACAAGACACTCATGTGATGGAAATACAGTTACGAGTGTGAAGTGATATACATAGTGATGAGTGTGGCTCCGTGCCTATATTCAACGAGTAAGGCTCGTGCCTAACGATGAGCATGACTTCATGTCTATATGTATTAGTTTTATGTGCCACTATCATGCTGTTCTCCTTTTATTGACTTGGAGAGGACCAGATGGCTAGAATCCTCCCTAATGGCCTAATCTTGGGGTCGTACCACAGATCAGTGACACCCTATATTTATATAGCTTTATGCTTTCTGTTCGTGCATTTTACCCTATGTCACTTTGGCCAACAGTCTATTACTTATAGGGGCTAGAGTCGGGTCGTGACTATTGAGTCCTCGCGTTGATGAGCACACTAGTGGATACGTGTCACGATACCATGAAGGTAACTAAAGACTGTACAGATTTCATGACTCTGGAGCTTGTTTCATGCTATCATTCTCCCTTCTGATACCGACGGAGTGATAAATTAGCATATACTATTGATACACCTTACTTAAGAATAGATATAGGATTGGCAACACACATATTGATATATACATATGTGTGTGTGTGTGTATATATATTGCTCTACTTAGGACTTCGTGTCTGTCATACGATCATTCCCCGTCATGATATATATTTTGATAGTTCATATATAAGGAGATGAGATTATACCAGTGATAAATGTCCAGAGTATAGTGGATTCTCATATCATTATTTACACTGATAGCGAGCATAACCTATCCAGCACATATTGATGATGATGTTATATTTATCGAGATTGAGAGATATATTTGGGCAAAGCTACGTGCTAGTCTGATTATACTTGGTCTCACTTATAGGATGTTTTTTAGGATTATAATGATGATTTCTGGATATGTATGATTCACCCATTCAATTTTGATTCTATGATTTTTAGTTGATGTGCTTTTATATGGGTGATGACATCGTTATGGATGGTTTTGTGATATGTGATGTTTCAATGATATTTATGTTATTTTAATGATATACCATGAATATGTGCTTATATATATATACATATATATATTGGAACCAAGATCATTGTCTTGAGCTATTTTGATAGTGTAATCACATTATTATTTCCAGTATATTCTGTGTCACATATATTTGATAGATCCTTGATTTAGCATGGCCCGACCCATGTGTTATTTATGTAATACTCGGGCCAGTCCAAGACATTTTAGGTTCATGGACAGTATGACCAGCTTGTGTTTCGTGGGCATAGGGGAGACATCTTAGGATTATTGTATATGATTTGTTTATAGTATATATATTGTATGCATGGCTATATATCTTATACACATTGTATTATATTTGAGATAGACATTTGAGATGTTTGTATCCACTCTATCTTATTTATTATATATTATTGTTGCGATTCTAACTCTATGTTCTATATTATTTACTATATATTGTGTATTGTTCTATCCTGGAGGCACACATGTTTATTTCTTTGTGTTAATACTAGGATGTATATTTGAGTTATTTATTTGATGTTTAAATACGTACCAGTGTTAGCCCAATGGAATATTCATGTGTGTACACCATATAGCAACATTCTCTGTATTATTCACATTATTACTCAGTAATAATTTTGGATAGTATGAGTATAGAGGTGTGTTTACAATAACAAAATAAAAGATATTTTCGGAATAATAATAGTGAAGATATATTTCCGGGTTTTAGCAAAATTATTACCATTTTGAAACAAATAGGAGAGAAAGGTGTTTTTGAGTTTAACAAAGAATATCACTATTTTTAATGTAAACGGTAACAAATTAGTTTGGAAAATAATTAAAGTGGTTTTAATGTATATTATTATTTCAATGTAAAATAATAATATTATTATTTTGAAAAGTAATTTGATGTAAATCACTTTTTTGATTACAAATACACCATCTTAAGGTATTTGAAGAAATAGAAGTATAAGAAAGGATTTTAAAGTATATTATCGTTTTTTACGAAATTACTGTTTTGAGATGAAATAAATATGTACTTTTATAATAACCAGTAATAAAAAGAATTATACTTAAGAGAATAATGCTCACAAGTATATTATTTGGACGGTTGTTGATTGTGTGATTGATTGTTAATTGTAATTATCACATATGTCTATTGTATGATGACGAAACTGCATTCTGAAGAGTGAGCGATATTCTACCATTACTACTACCAGACGATAGGTAGTTAATTGTGGATTTTATTGATTGGACGTTGTGCCACTCTGTTGACATGTTAGTACACATTCGATGACTGGTTTTTTGTTACTAATGTTTAAAAGTTAGCACACATTTGATGATTCAATGCTTGTGTTACTATTATCGATTGGTTAGTACACATCTGATGGTATCGATTTTGTATTGCTATTGTGAAGTAGAAGGCATACATCTGTTTGATTTATACTTACATTGATGTTGTTTTAATAGTTGATGATCAATATGTATGTAAGTATATCTGTTGTTATTGGCTTATCTGACATTTGGGGTTGGCACTGAATGTTGGAAATGTATAATGGATGTGTTGCTACTATTGTTGTTACCCCATATTTATTATGATTAATTACGATCGCTTAGTATGAGTAGCCTTTCCTACTTTCATTGGATGCATGGATGCATGGATGCGATGGTTGTTATGTATTGGCCAGTATTTAGATGTAGAAGATGTAACACCCTGTAATTTGGCATTAGTTATTTAATTAGTTAGTTAGTTAAATAATTAGGCTCTAAAAACGGAATTTGTGCAAATGATAGAATTTGACTACGAAACTTGCACCATTGCGTTCGTGGTGAAATTCTAACCAACTTTCATATTTGGAATTTTGCTATCGGAGTCCAAACGAAGAAGTTATGGATGAAAAACAAATTCGGAACGAAAATAATTAAATAAGAAAAATTAACGTTTATAATTAATCGCCCGGGCCCACAAGCCGACCTGTCATTAGGACCAGTCGACCCCTAGCAGTTGACCATTGCTTCAAGGGCAGTCAACCATTCGCCTTCAGCCAGCTAGGGTTAGCCTAGGCCACAACGGCTCGGATCTAATATTTTAAATCGTACGGTTCTGGTTGGTTCTAATGCCTCTAAATTCAGACCTAGCCCTTCCTTCTCTTCTCACATTTTTTTGGAGGCAATAGCAAAACTCTGTCATTTCTTCTTCTCCACTTTCTTTCTAAATTATAAAGATAAGATATTTGTCTCTATATTTATACAAAATGGAGAAGAGTAAAAATATGATAAAAAGGAGAAGAGAAGAGAATCAACCATATGTGTATTTGAGGTAATTAATATATTTGTTTCTATTTTCTCTCCCTATCCTAAATCTCTACTCATATTTGTAATTCTAATGTATGTATATACCCTTTTATACATATTTCTCGGATTAAAAAGGATTTGGAGATGAATTAAATGTTCTACTTCAGAACTAGAGATTTGGATCGATTTTAAAAGGTGAGTGGGAAATTTTACAGATTGTTATAATATGAAAATTATCTTGTTAGTGTTTATTTGATTTTTATGCCTAATCGGATAATTATATATGATTTATAGGTAGTGAATTGAATATGCTCTGAATATAATAAATATCGCCTACATATTCTTGTTTATGAAATGATTTAGAATTATTTAGAACCTGATTTGGAAATCGGTCTCAAAAGTATGATTTAGAATATTGATTTGAATGAAATTTATTCCAGATCTGAAATAGGTTGTATATCAATGTTATAAATTTGGATTATTACCTTAATCTTGTTGGAATGTGAACTTCCCTATGTTTGGAATTGTTAGAATGTAGATCTGTTTAATATTTGTAAATTAGTTTGATTTCCTTCCCTTTTAGAAAAATACAACGTTTGATCTAATAAGGAATAAGTGCAAATAGGAAGAGAAAAAGATGTGTAAAGTATGGATTCATTGTAGTTTACACTGTCTATTTTAGTAATAAAATGAAATGATCCTTCCTCATAATTTCAAACAATGCAATCTTTCTAAGTTAAATCTTTTGTTTCAAACTAATTTATGGAAATTATAGTGGATAATCTTTTTAGACATGATTCCAACAATTTAACATGGAAAAGAATATTCTAGTGAAGATATATAACTAGAACATATTTGATAAACATAAATATTTGTACGTAATTTACAGCGCTTGTAATAATTAAATAAAAAGCTAATAACAACGCTTACACATAATATTCGCGTTTAGGAAAATTTATTAATGAGAAAGGAATCTAAAAGGTTGTAACTCTAATAAATGGTAATAAATATGGGAGTTACAACAATTTGATATGGTAAATGGATTAATGAGACTGATAAAAATGGAATAGATATAAAAGGTTACTAATTTGAAATTAGTAACCATCCTTAAATATCTTAGGAAATGTCCGTTAGTATTTTATGGACAAATTGACATTAATGAGCATTAAACGGGGATTTATGGGTTGATAAATATTTAAGGATATCTTATTCCCTTAAATAAAAAGGGATTTAGTAAGCTTAGTCCAATGTCTGCCTAAGATAATATAAGTAAAGACTTAGGATGGTTAATTGGACTTAGTAGGTTAGTGATGTGAGATCAGTAGAGTCACTGAATGGAAGACTGCCTTTCACTTTGAGGCTACCAATAGTCGGGTGCACTTACTACTGATGTGAGAAATCACTAATCATAGGACATGTGATGACGTGAGAGATTGGGCCTGCTTTCTTAATTGGAAAGTATTAAATGGTCCAAATTTCGAATTAGGAGCGGTGAGGGATATCTGCATAGGGGTTTGCTTCTGGTTTTAGGTCATAAGTGGCTGAAGGTTTCTCCTCTCTCCTAAATGGAAGTATTAAGTAACCTAGTGAGATTCCAAATAAATAAATAAGGATGTCTCTAAAAATGGTTTACTTCAGTGTTGGGGTCTTAAGTGGCTGCAAGGTCTGCCTCCCTACCGAAAGAAGTAACCTAATGAGATGCCATATTTAAAATTAAAGAGTGATAGTGGATATATCGAAAAGGGTTTGCTACAGGTTTGGGTTCTTAAGTGGTTGTAGGGTCCTCCTCTTTCTTATAAAAGAAGAATTAAGTAGCCTAATGAGATTTCCAAGCAATAACAGCTAGATAGTACCATTAAGGAGCACACTTCTGGAAATAGGTCTTAAATAATGGGGTCTGCCTTGATTAAGGTCTTAAATGACCAGAGTCTGCCTATTTTCCACTTGGAAGTATTAAGTGGCTTGGGTACAGTCTCTCACATTGCTAAATCCATAATAACGATAGTATTATTAAGGAGCACGCCTTGGAAATAGGTCTTAAATGATGGGGTCTGCCTTAATTAAGGTCTTAAATGACAAGAGTATGCCTATTTTCCGATAAAAGGTATTAAATGGCTTGGGTACTATTTATTACATGGTTATGGTTTTAACGGTGATAAATGTGGTAATAGTTGGACATTAAATGTCCAAAGCCTTAAATAGTGGTTAGAGGTCTTGTAGCTAGGACCCACCAACCATTGACAACATTGTTAGGAAACCATCTTGGGAATAGGTCTTAAATGATGAGGTCTACCTTGATTAAGGTCTTAAATGGCAGAGTCTGTCTATTTCTCTTTCTAAAAGTATTGTAGAACCCGCTTCATATTTAGAAGTATTAAGTGGAAAATGGATTTGGAAGTATTGGGTGGTTGATAAGGCTTCATTAGTTACTGTACCTTGGGAAGAGTTAGGTAAGTAATTGTGCATGCAATGCAATGTTAGATTAGAATTGCTAACCTTGATGAACATAAAAATTAAATGCAAACCAATCGGTATAAGTTTATGTTATGAACAGATTGTATTTCCAGCCAACATTGTTCTGACCCCCTCCTCATAACAACCCACTCGATAGAATTTCATGGAACAGGTCACTGGAGCTGGATGTGCTTTGTTGTTGGAGAGTCTTCTTTCTCTCATGCTCGATGCTGACGTGAAAATCTGCTATCTAAGGAATACCATTAATTCCAAGATAGTAGTCATAGTTAGTATTTTTATCCTATTATTGTTTCCGCTGTGAGTTTAGATTTCTATCAATCTCTGATAATGCTCATGCTTATTTACAGGTACCAAATCCAACGGTCTGTGCTTTGATGGACTTGGGTTTCGATTTTGTCAAAATTTGGGCCAATTAAGGTATGGGTTGTTACGTTTGTTATCAGAGCTTAGGTTAGTAGATCAAAGGAATTAGAATAAATTGAGAGAACTTATTCATACTTTCCTATCTAGTAATATTATATTCTTATGCTAGATTCTAAGAGTTCCGACTATAGAAGTAGTTGTAGTTCCACTCCGAAGTAATGGGCAAAGCAACTATAGGTTGGAAATATCTTAAAGTTAAGATTTTCATGACGACTACGAAGTACACCACAGAGTGCTGGCGATGCATAAAGCGCTGTTGGTGAAGAGCATGAGCGACATATGGCTGAATCCCGAAGACTGGAGGTGTTCGACTTGACGATTAAGATTCTAGATACCTTATGATTTTGAATTTTGAGTTCCAGCCAGAGGCACACAATTATTTAAGATAGGCGAGAAATTAGAATCAGTATGTCGCAATTGTACAGAAGCAAGTTTGTGCTAGGCTACATTCTTTGATCACCTCTTGGATAGCAAACCGGTTTTTTATTTGAATAATTAATGTCAATTCCTTAGTCTAGAACCAGTGAGAGAATTTTTATAAAGAATATTTTGGAAATGCATTAGATTTTGGAAAAAGGGTTTTCAAAGAATTTCTTTTCCAAAAGATTTATTTTGGAAATTTAGTTTTAAGAAAGTTTTGAAGTTTTGATTTTCAAAGAAACACGTATACCACTAAGTTGGTCGTGTTAAGAAATTCTTCGGATTGATTCTTTAAATTCTTATATATATATATATATATAAGTAAGGGCTTGATTTTGATATTTGGCATGAAAATAGTTTTCCAATTTGGAAAATTTGTATTTTTTTTAAAAAGAAGGTTTTGGGTAACCCAGAAATATTTCTATATAAGTTTGACTTTCAAAGGGATTTTTGATATGAAATAGTTTCTATTATTTAGAAACAAGTATAAAAGAGAATATATTTAGTTCAGTGATTTTTCGATTTAAAAATCTAGGTTTTTATATTTTTGCTCTTTAAGGTATGGACAAAATTGGAATGACATTCAATTTTATTAAGGTATGTAGTTTGAAGTGTGTTTGTACCAACCAGCTATTGGAAGAAATATTTTTGTGCGAAGTAGGTAGGAAATAGCAGCTGGAATATTTTCGGATTTTTGTTGGTCGCGACAGTTTTTTGGGACTACTGTGAATTGCTGGAGCATGGTTTGTGACTAGGCGGTAGGCTTTGACGCCATGATGAGACAACACTTTTTCGGATCGTGTCGAATCGAAGGAGACTGCGCGAAATGATTATTATTATTTAATCCGATCCTAATTGGGTCTAGGTTCAATTAATGCCCAAATCTCGTTTAGCGGTTGACCACCTAACGGGAAACCTAGAATGGTCTGCCAGTTAACAAGTTTGGGCACAACTTGAACCCAGAATAGGACTATAAATGTCACGTCCGAATTTCTCCAGTTGCCTTCTTTCGTTCCTTCTTCCACCACAAGCCAAACCCAATCTCCATCCTCCTCCTCATCCAAGTATCAGCCTCACTCTCTTCCGTTCCTCCCCAAGGCAACGCCGTTTTTCCCTTGGAGCAGTAGCTTCGCTTCCCCCTTATGCTGGTTTTGCACATTAGATCTTGCCCCACCCTCACTCCAGATCTAAATCCTATTTCCACCCTCTAACCACTTCTTAGCCCAAGACACCTTTCCGCCCTACCAGTTTTTCCTCGCACCATTATGGTCTCAACTCTCCAGAGGCCACTTGGCTGGGTTGGAATGAGTAGAATATTTTGTCGCTTTTGGGCTAGAAGAGCTATTCATCAGGGTAGGATTTGCACCGATCCTCTGCTTTGAGACCTTTGAGCGGGAATGTTACCTGCACTACATCTGCCTTATCGATTGCCTGTTAGTGTAGAATTTCAATATAGGCAACAGTTTGATTCGTTCGAAGGTGAAGGATATCTTGATTGAGCCGATTAATGATGATTTCGTCGAGATTTTAGAGGCCTCCGTGAAGGAAGCAGAATTGGATGATTTTGAAGTGACCGACTCAAAGATTTTGCAGCAGATTTTTTCCCAAGATGTCGATGTTTGGAAGACAGATAATCTACATCTGACTAGCCGTCTGATTATGTTCATCATTCAACACAACGTCATCCTTAAGATAGGAAATTACAGTTAGATTTATCCCATGGTGAGGAAGACCGCCTATGCTATTATTGGTGGCATCACCGTCAATTGGACCCGCACCCATTTGATTCAATTTGTTGATCAAGGATTGGCGCTCCACAGAGTCACTTTTTGTATTTTCACCTATCCATTCTCATCTTTAGGTATTGCGGGTTGGCCTCCGTAGAGAGGCAGTTTGGTAGAAGGTTTCTTCTGCCATCATTATATCCTTCCTTGGGAAGATGACAATTCCAAAGCCGTCAACAACACCAGTAGTGCCAGCGGCATGAGATTTGGGTATATAGCTGCTATATTATAACCATTCAAGAGTCGCAGCAAAGGATCAAGCTCCAACCGCAGAGCAAGGCATCTCATAGTTGGTAGGCATTGTTTTAGGAGTTATGGTGTTGTTGTTTTTTTCCTTCTAGCATTTGTTCTTTTCTTTTAGGTTGTTGGGTTGTAAAACTATTGGTTGTCTCTTATAAAAGGCATGCACGATATTATGAGTTTCTATTAATTTTCTGTATTATTGTTCCTGGATATGCGAACCGCTCCTATATATATGCATAGTAGAGAAGCAATATAAATATGGGAATATCATAAAGACACTTAACAGTAAATGCAATATAAGACTGGAAGTTTAGAATAGTTGGAAAATTTTAGCGAATGACATGATAAAGTTATTTTGATATCACAGGTCATTGCTCACATTCCTTAAAAGCTAAATTTTTTAAATAATAGATGTGTCGACATTTTTAAATAAAATGACAAATTTTTGGTAAAGGTTAGCTGTAGAATTTTGAAATTTGATTTATGCGTTTAGCTCATAATCGACTTCTGACAATGCTGCAATTATGGCTTGATTTAACAAAATTTTTGAAAAGGTAAATATTTAAAAAAAAAATCCCTTGATTTGGAAAGTTCCCTTTTGAAAAAAAAAGAAAACAAAAGTTAGAAAAAGTTTTGTGTTTTAGTTATTTTTGGCACTTAAATTATTTTTAGAGTTTTTGTTTAAAATTTATTTCAAGGGAAAATGTGCATCAAAGTATTTTGGGATTTTATTTTCAAAATGACATACAAATTTGAAAAGTGAGAAAGATTTTTATGAAAACTTTGATTTTGAAGGCCATATGTTAGGCGTAAGGCAAATAGAGTTAGAATTTGCGGATTTAGCGCTGCATAAGGGTCGATGATGCGATAAATGCAAGCGATAAAAAGGGAAAAGCTCTTTTAGCCTTGAAATTTCTATTTTCACACCTTGTTGACGATGCGCGCAAGTCTATTTTTAGACTTAATTCTGTTTTCAAGCTTTAAAATCAGCCTCCTTATTCATTTTTATGCGAAAATTTTGGAGGAATTCTAGGGCAGCGTAGAATTTTTCACTGTACTACGGTAATAGGAAGATTATAGTGTGGTTATAATGTTAAATTCTCCGCCTAAATTCCTTTTTCTTGCATAGGAGTAAAGTTTAGGAAGCGGGTTTTTGATGCGTTAGATTATGGATGGTAGGAAGTGGATACAAAATTGGTTGCTTCGTACTTCTATTTGTAGGAGTATGGGGGGTTTGTTGAAAAGAATTTTCAAAAATCTGCATATATGTAAGTTGTTTGCATCATATTTTCAAAAATATTTTCATAAGAAATGCATTCATATAGGAGGATCCGATTAAGAATCATTCTATGTACATATTTTCTGGGTGGCAGTATAGTAATACACTATGCACTTATGCACGTTTGGTTGCAAAATTTATTGCACACTCATTGGTTGTGTAGTTTAGGATAAATAAAAGCCAAAACCTTAACTTAGTCATTAATGAAATTTCGGGGGCAAAATTCTTTTTGAGGGGGGAGAATGTAACACCTCGTAATTTGGCGTTAGTTAATTAATTAGTTAGTTAGTTAATCAATTAGGCTCTGAAAATGGAATTTATGCAAACAATTTAATTTGACCGCAAAACATGCACTATTGCATTCGTGGCGAAATTCTAAGCAACATTCATATTTGGAGTTTTACGATCGGAGTCCAAACGAAGAAGTTACGGACGAAAATAGAATTCGGAACGAAAATAATTAAATAAGAAAAATTAACATTTATAATTAATCGCCCGGGCCCACGGCCCGACCTATCATTAGGACCGGTCAACCCCTAGCAGTCGATCGGTGCTCCAACGATGGTCTACCAATCGTGTTCAAGCGACTAGGGTTAGCCTAGGCCAAAACGGACAGGATCTGATATTTTAAATCGTACAGTTCTATTTGATTCTAGCACTAATAAATTCAGGCCTAGCCCTTCCTTCTCTTCCCCTATTTTTATGGAAGCAATAGCGAAGCTCTGCCATTTCTTTTTCTCCACTTTCTTTCTAAATTATGAAGATAAGATATTTGTTATCTAAATTCATACAAATCGGAAAGAGTAGAAATTTAATAAAAAAGAGAAGAGAAGAGAATCAACCATATGCGTATTTGAGGTAATTTATATTTTTGTATCTATTTTCTCTTCCTATCCCAAATCTCTTCTTAAATCTGTAATTCATATGTATGTATATACCCTTGTGTATATATATATATATATCTCTTGGATTAAAGGATTTGGAGATGAATCAAAGCTTCTACTTCAGATCTAGAGATTTGGATCGCTTTTAAAAGGTGAGTGAGAAATTTTATAGATTGTTATAATATGAAAATTATCTCGTTGGTGTTTATTTGATTTTTACACCTAATTGGATAGCTATATATGAGTTGTAGGCAACGAATTGAATATGATTTGAATATAATAAATATTGCCTACATATTCTTGTTTATGAATTGATTTAGAATTGTTTACAACCTGATTTGAAAATCAGTCCCAAAAGTATGAATTTAGAATATTGATTTGAAAGAAATTTATTTCAGATCTGAAATAGGTTGTATAATAATGTTATAAATTTGGATTACTACCTTAATCTTGTTGGAATAAAATTCTCTATGTGTAGAATTGTTGGAATTTAGATTCGTTTAATATTTATAAGTTAGTTTGATTTCTTTCCCTTTTAGGAAAATATAGCGTTTGATCTAACAAGAAATATATGCAAATAGGAAGAGAAAGAGATGTGTAAAGTATGAATTCATTGTAATTGACACTGTCTATTTCAGCAATAAAAAGAAATGATTATTCCTTATAATTTCAAACAATGTAATTTTTTAAAGTTAAATCTTCTGTTTTGGACAAATTTATGGAAATTATAGTGAATAATCTTTTTAGATATGATTCCAATGATTTAACATGAAAAAGAATATTCTAGTGAAGATATATAACTAGAACATATTTGATTAAAGTAAATATTTTTACGTAATGTACTGATCCTGTAATAATTAAATAAAAAGCCAATAACGATGCTTACACGTAATATTCACGTTTAGGAAAATTAATTAATGAGAAAGGAATTTAAAAGATTGTAACTCCAATAAATGGTAATAATAGATAGTTGCAATAATTTGATAGGGTAAATGGATTAATGAAACTGATAAAAATTGAATAGATATAAAAGGTTACTAATTTGAAATTAGTAATCATACATAAATGTCTTAGGAAATGTCTGTTAGGATTTTATGGACAAATTGACATTTATGAGCATTAAATGAGGATTTATGGGTAGATAAATATTTAAGGTAAATCTTATTGCCTTAAATAAAAAGGAAATTAGTAAGCTAAGTCTAATATCTACCTAAGATAATATAAGTAAAGACTTAGGATGGTTAATTGGACTTAATAGGTTAGTGATGCAAGGTCAGTAGAGTCACTCGACGGAAGACTGCCCTTCACTTTGAGGCTACCAGTAGTCGGGTGACCTTACTACTGATCTGAGATATCACTAATCATAGGACCGGGGACGACGTGAGAGATTGAGCCTTCTTTCTTAATTGGAAAGTATTAAATGGTCCAAATTTGGAATTAGGAGCAGTGAGGGATATCTCCATAGGGGTTCGCTTTCGGTTTGAGATTTTAAGTGGTCGAACGGTCTGCCTCTCTCCTTAATGGAAGTATTAAGTAACCTAGCGAGATTCCAAATAAATAAATAAGGATGTCTCTAAAAAGAGTTTACTTTAGTGTTGAGGCCTTAAGTGGCTGCAGGGTCCACCTTTCTACTGAAAGAAGTAACCTATTGAGATGCCATATTTATAACTAAAGAGTGATAGAGGATATCTTGGAAAGGGTTCGCTTCAGGTTAGGGGTCTTAAGTGGCAGTAGGGTCCTCCTTTTTTTATAAAAGAAGTATTAAGTAGCCCAATTAAATTTCCAAGCAATGACAGCTAGATAGTACCATTGAGGAGCACGCTTATGAAAATTGGTGATGGGGTCTGCCTTAATTAAGGTCTTAAATGACCAGAGTCTGCCTATTTTCCACTTGGAAGTTTTAATTGGCTTGGGTACAATCTCTCACATTTCTAAAGCCGCAATAATGATAGTATTACTGAGGAGCACGCCTTGGAAACAAGTCTTAAATGATGGGGTCTACCTTAATTAAGGTCTTAAATGACCAAAGTTTGCCTATTTTAAATAAAAGGTATTAAGTGTCTTGGGTATTATTATTACATGGCTACGATTTTATCAATGATAGATGCAGTAATAGTTGGACATTAAATGTCGAAAGCCTTAAATAGTGGTTAGAGGTCTTGCAGCTAGGACCCACTAACCATTGACAACATTATTAGAAAACCACCTTGGGAATAGGTCATAAATGATGGGGGTCTACCTTGATTAAGGTCTTAAATGGTAGAGTCTGCCTATTTCTCTTTTTAAAAGTATTATAGAATCTGGATTCATATTTTGAAGTATTAAGTGGAAAATAGGTTTGGAAGTATTTGGTGGTTGATAAGGCTTCATTTGTATTTTATACCTTGGGAAGGGGTAGGTTAGTAATCGTGTGTGCAATGCAAGGTTAGATTAGAATTGCTAACCTCAATGGATATAAAAATTAAATGGAAACCAATCGGTATAAGTTTATGTTATAGACAGTTTATATTTCCAGTCATCGGAATGTTGTTCTGATCCCCTCCTTATTACAACTCACCAGATAGAATTTAGAGGAACATGTCATTGGAGCTGGATGTGCTTTGTTGTTGGACAATCTTCTTTCTCTCATGCTCGATGATGATGTGACAATCTGCCATCCAAGGAATACCATTAGTTCCTAGGTAGTAGTCATAGTCAATATTCTTATCCTATTACAGTTTCCTCTATGAGTTTAGATTTTTATCAATCTCTAATGATGCTCATGCTTATTTGCAGGTACCAAATCCAACGATCTGTGCTATGATGGACTTGGGTTTTCAATTTTTGTCGAAATTTGGCCTATTAATGTACGGGTTGTTGCAGGAGAAGAGTAGGAAATAGAATTATGTAGGCTTGATCTCCAAAAATGTATGTAGTAGTCTTTTTCTATGCAATAGCCCTTGAGCCAATAACCGGTGTATATAAGGTTAGGCATAATCCATACATAGTAGAACATTGTTTTTATGGAGTTGAAGGTAGGAGCAGAGGAAGGGCAAAAGTTCGAAGATAGGATGTCAACTCATATATATTTGTTTTGTATCATGGATAGATTCTTTATTTATTTAGTGATGAATAATGAATTGGAAGGAATATATTTGATTTTATGTATTAGATAATGTAAAATGACTATATTTCAAGATATGTGTGTTTTTATTCCACTTTAAGGTTTTTCTCTTTTTTCCCATATTGATTTTAAATTTCAAGTTATAAAACTCATGGTTCACTGTTTTTAATGTCTGAGTGTAATGTGTAGGCCTATTTTGTAGGTGTTTGCTATTATATATGTTAAATATAGTGGATTGTCGCAAGTATCCTTTGGTCGATGAAGAGGATACATGCTTTATTGAATATGGATTTTTAGACCTTGTTGTGAGATTTTTCATCTCAACAACACCTCAATATTTTTACGAAGTAATCACGGTACTGGATGCTTCTGTGCTTATGTATCAGCAAAATTAAGTGGTATTAATCTTGCCTTAAAGAGGAATGACAATAATATTTGAATACTTATGTTATGGTAATAAGAGTTATTCAAGATATAAGGAATCAAATCTTCATCTCAGATTCAAGCTTGACATAAACAGTAAAAGTTGCAAAATCAAGTATGAGAAATAATAAAATGACACAGAGAGTTTACGTGGTTCGGATGTTAAGGAATTCTACGTCCACGGGCAAAATATCACTTTTTTCTCTTTTCCCTTTTTATGTGCCTAAAAGAGGTAAAATAAAAAGATCCCTCTTCCTACTAAAGTGTCCCAGTTACTTATAATATACAGTGATTCATGCAGATTGCTAATGTTACTTTTTTGCTCCTTTTATTTATGACGTTGTGTTGCGCTACGTATTGAGCATCCATCTTGCGTACCCAACTTGCATGGATTACTGATATGGCTTTCGGTGGGAATCAGTGACTTGAGTGGTAGGATTTCGAATGTTGGCCGGAAGTTCGAAATCTAAGCGTTAAAGCTTGATGTCGAAGAAAAAAAATCAACTTTGAATGGGTTATGTGTTTCTCATTCCAGAGGGCAATTGGCTTATGAACTTCTTTTTGTTGAGAGTTGTACCTTTGTTCTACCCTAGGTAGAGGTGTTATATAGTCCTTGTGCTGCATCGATGCTTTTAAAGTTTTATTGCATAATTTGATCTGTTATGTTTGTGTAGTACTACGCTGGGGATAGTTAGAGTTGAATTGTGTGTCTTTTAGAAGAGATTGCGCTGCTGTTTTGGTGGGTGATTACTTTGCATGAACTTGTTCTGAGCTGCACTTAACATTGGGGATGTTGCGAACTTGTCTTTTCCCTTTGATCTAGGCTTAATGATATTAGGGGATGAAGTTAGGGCCCCTTGGTTGTAGTGTAGTTGTGAAGACCCAAATTATTGAGATTAGAAAAAAAAGAAAACTTTCAAAAAAAAACCAAATATATATATGTAGTCTGGAAATAAATATTGAGAATGAGTTAAAAGTAATAATAGTTGAATTGAGTGAGTCTTATATTCACATGTATACATATACATATATGTATCTTGAATATAAACAGTAATAAGAAATAGAATTTCAGAGAGAAGAGGATATATAACTGAGTGTATATATATGGACATATGTCACCATATGTTGTATTTATATATATATATGTATATATATAAATATCCAGAAAGAATGAACATAAGATAAGTAAAGAAAGAACACCAGAGTAATTGATAATATGTATACATTTACATATCCAGAGAAAACATATGGTTTGAGATATTAACTAGAGGTTAATTGATAAAGAGGATATACATGTATATAAGACAGTTTAACATAAAGAAAATAAAAATAATTCTGTAAAGAGAAAATTGTTTTCAACAATTAGGTAAGGAAAAAGATGATATATTCTTTGATAAATTATAATGCTTTAAAAACCAGTTTTATATTAGTTATACATAAGTAAAAATTTTGAAAGACAAGCCACATGAAAATAAGGTACAAATGAAACATGCAAATTGCATGCACACAAGGGAAAAGCAGTGGATAACTGCTTTTACCAGAAATAGAAACCAGGGGGAAATGGCACATTTAGCCATAACAGCACACACATAATTCTTGAGTGATGTGAGGATAAAATGGGTTTTCCCCTTCAGTAAAACCCTAGTGAAAATGATTTAAATCAAGAAAAGAAGCAGAGGTTTTTCTCTCTGAGGAAAAACAGAAACATACTAAAAAAAAAAAGAAGAAGAACATACACTGTTTGCAAACTTAGGCAATCTCGGGGAAAAAGAAGGGAAAGGTGAGTGATTAATCATTCTCATGAGGCTAAGGCATTAAGACCCAAGTTAAGGGCAACCATTTTATTTCTTTTGTGCTTGATCAACTTGTTTTACTTTCTCTGAAATTAATGAATGCTGAGCATGGTTGGTGTATTGATAGATTTTTGGTAGATGCTTTGATATGCTTCATTTGATTGTTTGAAAATAGTAATGCCATGATCTCTGGGATGGATCCAGTATCATAAACTATCAGTTTGTATTTATGATGGTAAGATAAATACAATTTTATTATGAAGTAGGGTAAAATTGAAAGATAAGCTAGGCAGTGTGAACAAAGGAGGTTCATGCTTATGTCTAGTTTGTTTTAAATTAGAAATGAACAATGCAATAAATTATTTATGTGCTGATTTGTTCAGATCTAAGGCTAAAAATATTTTTGGGGTTTTTCTCTAAAAACCTTACCCTATGTTCACAATAGAATTAAGCATAAGAATTTTTAATGAAATTCTACTGGATTTGTTAAGAGATCATGACATTCTGGAATACAGAAGTATACAAGTGATAAAACAAGTTTTGTATGAGATAACTGGAAAGAAAAATAAAATGAAAACATGATTTTCATGAATGAATGTAGGGACAGTTGAAATCCCTGAGTAAGATTAACTCTCTCTCTGATTTATAGAAAGGAAAGGAAGTAAAAAGCAATCAAGGAGTTAATAAAATCTTTCTGAAATAAGAAATGAGACTGGTCACTAGATTATAAAACTAATCTAGGAGAAAAGCCTTGATCTATTCATCATAAGGAGTATGATGGGTATGTGCATGACTTGTTTAAGTCCTATAGGCCTTTGTGCAGGGGTTAACAGAATTGAGTCCCTTGCAATGCACACATGGTGTTCAATGGCAAAAGAGATATGACCAAATTAAATTAATAAATCAAGTTTCAATGTTGAGTTATGGAAATTAAAATGAGTTAATTCCATAAGAATGGGTGTACATGTATACTGGATGGAATGATTGAATGGTTGCTTGTGTGCATGAATGTGGTAGAAGCTTAGATATAAATATTTATCCAGTTATATCATAAATTCAAATATCTCCAAGTATTTTAATATCCTGCACTGCAATTTAAAAAATGACAGAATATTACATTTTGATTTCACTCATACCAGAATTATATTCTGACCCTATTTGTTGCTTTGTAACATCTGGGGTGTCTCATTTCTATGGAGGCAGCTCTAGATGTTGCTGCAGGAAAGGATGCATAGGAAACTTGTGTGCATGGGCAATTGAATACTTGCATTTAGAATGTTTAAGGAGTCTTTGGCAGATATGTTGTAATAATTAGGCCAAGCCAAACATATCATTATGGTTTAAGTATTATCTGGATTGATATGTATTTGTTTTCTGAGAAGTGAACTTGTAGGAATCCTTAAGTATTATTCATACTTGCATATGTGGGTTGTTATTTTAAAAGAGTTAAATCTGCATAGTTTCTGGTGGAGAAAGATTTTGGAGATCATGTCATGTAATTTTGATATGTGCTCATGTCTCCTGTAGAAAATGTTTGATGAATCTAAAAAAAATGGTAGAGCAGAAACACCATAGGAAGAAAAGAATAGAGAAAAAAATCAATGAATTCATAAAAATTGAGTTGAATCTAAACTGGCTAACCAGTAGGCTTAACCATGACTTATAATTGATATAGGTCCATGAAAGGCTGAAAGGCATAGCCTGAATCTAGTGGGGCATTTGATTTCCCCGATGAAAACTTGCATTGCTTGGAGTAATAAGCTCATTTACCTGCTTAGTAATTGTAGACTCTACTGCACCTATGCTTAGCTAATTCCTGCTATTTTGATACTTAATTCAAATCTGGTAGTATTGGGTCATAATCAAAACCTTTGATAAATTGTAAATGCATATGATTTGTTTGTATTGAGCATTTCCACCATTCAATAGAACAGTGACCACAACATTGTTCTCTTCATTAGAAAATATCAAATATCCTCATCATAAGTTCAGCTGGAAGTCTTGCATTATGTCTGATTCTTTTTATTCACTTTGCCTTGAGTTTACTGTCTGCACACATGACCTTAGTCTCTGCTAGCATGATAGTTTGAGTTAGCATTTTGAAATGACTGTATTGTTTTCCTCTGCTAGCCTCAAAAATTAACTTGTCATTACAAACACCCACATGATTATTGCAACTAATAAATTAAAATATGGACATTCCCTCTGATATAAAAGCTGTTTGAAATTGAAATGAGTAAAACAAGCTCACCTAACAAACATGAGTTAGGTTGAACACTTTTTACTTAATATAGAACAATATGTATCAAATCACAAAAATCCCAGGATTAAAAAGTATGGCTTGTAAATTCAGGAGTCAATTAATTTGTGAGGTAGAACAAGAAAATAAGAGAACCAGTAATATTTAATCCTAAAAGTTAATCAAGCTGGAGTTCTAAAAAGAAATATATATATATATATGATAAATAGAAAAGCTATGTGACACCAAATCTCTAATATGAGAATTAAGGTGGGAAAGAGTTTCTTTGCTGTTTAATCACTCTGAAAAGCAAAGAACCATTTATATATCTTCATATATGTAAATGATAGAATTTATTTAAATACTGATATATTTATATTAGTAAAATTCAGGATCTTGGGGAAATTAAATTAAGAGAAGTGATCCATTGTAAAGTATATTTATGTGTATTGTAAAAAAAAAAATTGTTAACAAAAAATTCTATATAAATATATGATAAGAGAACTGGGTCACTTCAGTTGGTATCAGAGCTATGTTGTTAAAACATAGCATAAATATATTATCCAATTTTCTTGAAGGGGTAAAATTCTAAAAAAAAAATATAATAATAATAAGTATATATACAATAATGATGGAAATAAATATCCACAGTAGGAATGAATTGCATAAAATAATTAAATTAGAAAAATGACTAACTAGCTATGCAATTGAATAGTGAATCATGGTAGGAAGACCACCAAGTCATGGAGCAGGACCCTCCAATACAACACCAATGGTCAATTTGCAAGATTTGGTGAGGGCATTTAGAGAGGGAGCAGTGCACAGGGAAGAGAATCCTCATGAGGAACTAGCCAAACTGTTGAAGACATTCTCAAGTTTAGGAGGCAAGGATTTTGAAGGCACTGAGGGAGTTAGGGGAGTGCAGATATGGCTAAGAACTTTGGAAAGGATATTTGCAGATATGCAAGTTAATGACCAAAGGAAGAGGCAGATAGCTTCAAGGAGACTTAAAGGAGCAGCTTTAGATTGGTGGGAGGTGATCATCACAGGGAGGCCAGAAAATGAGATAACATGGGATCAATTCAAGGAGATGCTTGAGGCAAGGTTCGTTCCAGCAACAGCCAAGGCAACATTTCTTGAGGAATTTATAAGGCTAAGGCAGGGACCAATGAGTGTGACTGAATACACTCTAAAATTTGAAAGCTTATCCAAGTATGGAACTATGCTTATAGGAGATGAAGAATCAAAGAATTCAAGATTTATCCAAGGACTAAATGCAGGTCTGGGTAGAGCAATGTTACCATACAAGGATAAAACATTTGATCAAGTCATAGACCTTGCTCTTTCCTTTGAACAACATGACAATGCAAGGGAAAAATTTAGGATCATGAGGGCTAACAATCAAAAGAAAGGGAAAAATAGGACACATCCCTATGACAAAAAGAATATGGATAAGAAAATGGAAGGAACAACCACTGGGGAAGCTAAGAAGAAGGTCACTTGTTACAATTATGGCAAAGAAGGACACATGAGTAATAAGTGTCAAGCAGCCAAGAAGGCACCATTCAGCTGCTATAACTGTGGGAAGGAAGGCCATATTAAAAGGAACTGCCCAGAATTCAAAAGGGGAGCAAAGGTAGGAGCACTTGAGGGCAAAGCAAAAGCAACTGCAGTAGGAAGTTCTGGACAATTGGAAGGTATACTTCTAATTAAAGATCACCCCATCTCAGTTATATATGACACTGGAGCAACACATTCATTGATATCTCAAGACATAGTGAATAAATTGACTCTCACATGCTATTTAGTTGATAATCCCTTGTTTATTCAAAGCCCACTGGGTAGCTCTTGTTTGCTAGGATTAAAATGTCTGGGGGTAGAATTAAACATAGGAGGAAATGTGTTTAAATCTGATTTGTTTGTGTTGAATTACCCTGGAATAGGAATTATTTTAGGGGTAGATTGGTTGAGCAAATTCAAAGCAATTTTGAATTTGGAAAATTTCACTATTTCTCTGAAAACAGAAAATGGTAAGAATATTATAATCATGAGTGAAATTGCTAAAATCAATTACCTTAACCAAATATATAGCATGACTGAGAAAGAATTAACATTGGAAGACATAAAAATTATAAATGAATACCCAGATGTCTTTGGTGAAGTCATAGGTGTTCCAGAAAATAGACAAGTAGAATTTCAAATAAGACTAATCCCCGGAGCTAGTCCAATCATCAAGAAACCTACTAGGATGGGTCCTAAAGAACTTGTGGAATTGAAACATCAGTTGGAAGAACTGGAGCAGAAAGGCTTCATAAGGCCTAGTAGTGCAAACTGGGGTTCTCCAGTTGTATTTGTGAAGAAGCAAGATGGTACTTTGAGAATGTGCATTGATTATAGGGAATTAAACAAAGTCACCATTAAAAACAAATACCCACTTCCTAGAATTGATGATCTATTCGATCAATTAAATGGAGCAAAGGTCTTTTCAAGGCTAGATTTAGCCTCTGGGTTTCATCAGATGAAGGTGGAAGAAGAGAGTATTAAGTATACTGCCTTCAACACAAGGTATGGATTATATGAATTTTTAGTGATGCCTTTTGGATTGACAAATGCACCATCATATTTTGTAGATTTAATGAATAGAACATTTAGAGATTTTCTAGATAAATTTGTGGTTGTCTTTGTTGATGACATATTAGTGTATTCAAAATCAAAAGAAGAACATGCAAAACACTTGCATCTGGTTTTGTCTAGACTGAGGGCACATGATTTAAAAGCCAAATTCTCTAAATGTACATTTTGGCAGAAGGAAGTAAAATTTTTGGGGCACATAGTATCACAACAAGGGGTTAGTGTAGACCCAAATAAGGTGATGGCAGTGCAATCTTGGAGTAGACCCAAATCAGTAACTGAGGTGAGGTCATTTTTGGGAATGGCAGGCTATTATAGGAGATTTATAAAAGATTTTGCAAGGATAGCTATCCCATTGACCAAGTTAACTAAAAAGGAGCAACCCTATGTGTGGACAGAGAAGTGTGAACAAGCTTTCATATCACTAAAGAAGGCACTGGTAGAAGCTCCAGTTTTACAAGTGCCAAAGGGTAATGAAGAATTAGTAGTTTACACAGATGCTAGTGGATCTGGATTGGGGGCAGTGCTTATGCAACATGGTAGAGTCATAGCTTATGCATCAAGGCAACTCAAGCCAAATGAAACTAGGTATGCTACACATGACTTAGAACTAGCTGCTGTGGTGTATGCATTGAAACTATGGAGACATTATTTATTGGGTGCAAAGTTTGAATTGTTTACTGATCACAAGTCACTTAAATATTTGTTTTCCCAAAAAAGACTTGAACATGAGGCAACATAGGTGGGTAGAATTTCTAGCTGCCTATGATCTTGATATATTGTATACCCTTGGAAAAGCTAATAAAGTAGCAGATGCATTAAGTAGACATCAAGCTAAATTGGCAAGCTTAATGATGGCAGAGTTCAAGGATTTGACAATTCTTAGTGAGGTGGAAGTGAAAGAAGAAACTAGTGCATCAAATAAGACACACGGTAAGATGATTGAATATGGTAAATTAAGCCTCATATCCTTAAAATCAACACTGGTTGATAAAATTGGAGAAATGCAGAATCAAGATATAAATTTGAAGGAGAAAAAGAACATGATATCCCAAGGCATGACAGTGGAAAACTATGAGGTAGATGTTAAAGGATACTTAAGGAAAAAGGGGAAACTCTGCATACCAAATGTAGAGGAACTAAAGCAAGAAGTTATGGATGAGCATCACAAAACAAAGTATACTATCCATCCAGGTGGTACAAAAATGTACCATGACCTCAAGAGAAATTATTGGTGGCCAGGAATGAAAGGAGCAGTAGCAAAATATGTGGCAAATTGCTTGACATGCCAACAAGTAAAGGCAGACTATCAAAGACCCTCAGGCCTATTGCAACCTTTGGAAGTGCCTACTTGGAAATGGGAGAGTATATCAATGGATTTTGTGGATGGTTTGCCAAGAACAAGGAGGGGGAATGATAGCATTTGGGTAGTGGTTGATAGACTCACAAAAACAGCACACTTCATCCCAATAAGTTCAAGCAGAAATGCTCAAAAGCTAGCTCAATTGTTTGTGAAGGAGATAGTAAGATTGCATGGCATCCCCAGGACTATCATTAGTGATAGAGATACTTTGTTTACTTCAAGATTTTGGAGTAGCTTTCAAGAAGCTATGGGGACAGAATTAAGCTTAAGCACATCCTACCATCCACAAACTGATGGGCAAACTGAGATTGTTAATAAAGTTTTAGAGGATTTGTTGAGAGCATGCATACTTGATTTTGGAGGCAACTGGGAAGATCATATTTATTTAGCTGAGTTTGCTTATAATAATAGCTACCAGTCCACTATAGGAATGGCTCCATTTGAGGCTTTGTATGGGAAGCCTTGTTTATCTCCTACATGTTGGATGGAGGCTGGTGAAAGGGTGTTGCTTGGACCAGACCATGTAAAAGAAACTTCTGCAAGAATAGAATTAGTGAGGCAAAGAATGAGAGTAGCTCAAGAGAGACAGAAAGCTTATGCAGATAAAAAGAGAAGGCCAGTAGAATTTGAGGTGGGAGACTATGTGTTTCTCAAAGTTTCACCAATAAGGAAAATATTGAGATTTGGAAAAGCAGGGAAACTGTCACCAAGGTATGTAGGACCATATGAAATTGTTCAAAGAATAGGGACTTTAGCTTATAGGTTGAAGTTACTAGAAGAATTGAGCCAAATACATGATGTATTTCATGTATCCCAATTGAGAAAATGGGTACATGATAAAGAGTCTATTCTTGAATCTCCTACACATGTTGAAATTCAAGAAAATCTGGTTTATAAAAAGGAACCAGTGGGCATTGTGGCTAGAGAAGAAAGGAAACTGAGAAATAAAATAATTAAACTAGTTAAAATCCAATGGAGTTTGGATGGGAATGATTGCACTTGGGAGGCTGAAGAGAGGATAAAGGATAAATATCCTAAGCTGTTTTCTGCTTGAGGTATGTTTAAAAAAAAATTATTTACGTATATTTGATTGAGTAAGAATGAATGAGTTCCTGAAATTTCATTTAAAAATAGAAATTGAGCTTTGTATACATTTAGATGGAAATGTATGAGAGAATAATTGTGGGACACAATTCCTTTTAGGAGGAGAGTATGTGAAGACCCAAATTATTGAGATTAGAAAAAAAAAGAAAACTTTCAAAAAAAAACCAAATATATATATGTAGTCTGGAAATAAATATTGAGAATGAGTTAAAAGTAATAATAGTTGAATTGAGTGAGTCTTATATTCACATGTATACATATACATATATGTATCTTGAATATAAACAGTAATAAGAAATAGAATTTCAGAGAGAAGAGGATATATAACTGAGTGTATATATATGGACATATGTCACCATATGTTGTATTTATATATATATATATGTATATATATATATCCAGAAAGAATAAACATAAGATAAGTAAAGAAAGAACACCAGAGTAATTGATAATATGTATACATTTACATATCCAGAGAAAACATATGGTTTGAGATATTAACTAGAGGTTAATTGATAAAGAGGATATACATGTATATAAGACAGTTTGACATAAAGAAAATAAAAATAATTCTGTAAAGAGAAAATTGTTTTCAACAATTAGGTAAGGAAAAAGATGATATATTCTTTGATAAATTATAATGCTTTAAAAACCAGTTTTATATTAGTTATACATAAGTAAAATTTTTGAAAGACAAGCCACATGAAAATAAGGTACAAATGAAACATGCAAATTGCATGCACACAAGGGAAAAGCAGTGGATAACTGCTTTTACCAGAAATAGAAACCAGGGGGAAATGGCACATTTAGCCATAACAGAACACACATAATTCTTGAGTGATGTGAGGATAAAATGGGTTTTTCCCTTTAGTAAAACCCTAGTGAAAATGATTTAAATCAAGAAAAGAAGCAGAGGTTTTTCTCTCTGAGGAAAAACAGAAACATATTAAAAAAAAAAGAACATACACTGTTTGCAAACTTAGGCAATCTCGGGGAAAAAGAAGGGAAAGGTGAGTGATTAATCATTCTCATGAGGCTAAGGCATTAAGACCCAAGTTAAGGGCAGCCATTTTATTTCTTTTGTGCTTGATCAACTTGTTTTACTTTCTCTGAAATTAATGAATGCTGAGCATGGTTGGTGTATTGATAGATTTTTGGTAGATGCTTTGATATGCTTCATTTGATTGTTTGAAAATAGTAATGCCATGATCTCTGGGATGGATCCAGTATCATAAACTATCAGTTTGTATTTATGATGGTAAGATAAATACAATTTTATTATGAAGTAGGGTAAAATTGAAAGATAAGCTAGGTAGTGTGAACAAAGGAGGTTCATGCTTATGTCTAGTTTGTTTTAAATTAGAAATGAACAATGCAATAAATTATTTATGTGCTGATTTGTTCAGATCTAAGGCTAAAAATATTTTTGGGGTTTTTCTCTAAAAACCTTACCCTATGTTCACAATAGAATTAAGCATAAGAATTTTTAATGAAATTCTACTGGATTTGTTAAGAGATCATGACATTCTGGAATACAGAAGTATACAAGTGATAAAACAAGTTTTGTATGAGATAACTGGAAAGAAAAATAAAATGAAAACATGATTTTCATGAATGAATGTAGGGACGGTTGAAATCCCTGAGTAAGATTAACTCTCTCTCTGATTTATAGAAAGGAAAGGAAGTAAAAAGCAATCAAGGAGTTAATAAAATCTTTCGGAAATAAGAAATGAGACTGGTCACTAGATTATAAAACTAATCTAGGAGAAAAGCCTTGATCTATTCATCATAAGGAGTATGATGGGTATGTGCATGACTTGTTTAAGTCCTATAGGCCTTTGTGCAGGGGTTAACAGAATTGAGTCCCTTGCAATGCACACATGGTGTTCAATGGCAAAAGAGATATGACCAAATTAAATTAATAAATCAAGTTTTAATGTTGAGTTATGGAAATTAAAATGAGTTAATTCCATAAGAATGGGTGTACATGTATACTGGATGGAATGATTGAATGGTTGCTTGTGTGCATGAATGTGGTAGAAGCTTAGATATAAATATTTATCCAGTTATATCATAAATTCAAATATCTCCAAGTATTTTAATACCCTGCACTGCAATTTAAAAAATGACAGAATATTACATTTTGATTTCACTCATACCAGAATTATATTCTGACCCTATTTGTTGCTTTGTAACATCTGGGGTGTCTCATTTCTATGGAGGCAGCTCTAGATGTTGCTGCAGGAAAGGATGCATAGGAAACTTGTGTGCATGGGCAATTGAAGATTACTTGCATTTAGAATGTTTAAGGAGTCTTTGGCAGATATGTTGTAATAATTAGGCCAAGCCAAACATATCATTATGGTTTAAGTATTATCTGGATTGATATGTATTTGTTTTCTGAGAAGTGAACTTGTATGAATCCTTAAGTATTATTCATACTTGCATATGTGGGTTGTTATTTTAAAAGAGTTAAATCTGCATAGTTTCTGGTGGAGAAAGATTTTGGAGATCATGTCATGTAATTTTGATATGTGCTCATGTCTCCTGTAGAAAATGTTTGATGAATCTAAAAAAAATGGTAGAGCAGAAACACCATAGGAAGAAAAGAATAGAGAAAAAAATCAATGAATTCATAAAAATTGAGTTGAATCTAAACTGGCTAACCAGTAGGCTTAACCATGACTTATAATTGATATAGGTCCATGAAAGGCTGAAAGGCATAGCCTGAATCTAGTGGGGCATTTGATTTCCCCGGTGAAAACTTGCATTGCTTGGAGTAATAAGCTCATTTACCTGCTTAGTAATTGTAGACTCTACTGCACCTATGCTTAGCTAATTCCTGCTATTTTGATACTTAATTCAAATCTGGTAGTATTGGGTCATAATCAAAACCTTTGATAAATTGTAAATGCATATGATTTGTTTGTATTGAGCATTTCCACCATTCAATAGAACAGTGACCACAACATTGTTCTCTTCATTAGAAAATATCAAATATCCTCATCATAAGTTCAGCTGGAAGTCTTGCATTATGTCTGATTCTTTTTATTCACTTTGCCTTGCGTTTACTGTCTGCACACATGACCTTAGTCTCTGCTAGCATGATAGTTTGAGTTAGCATTTTGAAATGACTGTATTGTTTTCCTCTGCTAGCCTCAAAAATTAACTTGTCATTACAAACACCCACATGATTATTGCAACTAATAAATTAAAATATGGACATTCCCTCTAATATAAAAGCTGTTTGAAATTGAAATGAGTAAAACAAGCTCACCAAACAAACATGAGTTAGGTTGAACACTTTTTACTTAATATAGAACAATATGTATCAAATCACAAAAATCCCAGGATTAAAAAGTATGGCTTGTAAATTCAGGAGTCAATTAATTTGTGAGGTAGAACAAGAAAATAAGAGAACCAGTAATATTTAATCCTAAAAGTTAATCAAGCTGGAGTTCTAAAAAGAAATATATATATATGATAAATAGAAAAGCTATGTGACACCAAATCTCTAATATGAGAATTAAGGTGGGAAAGAGTTTCTTTGCTGTTTAATCACTCTGAAAAGCAAAGAACCATTTATATATCTTCATATATGTAAATGATAGAATTTATTTAAATACTGATATATTTATATTAGTAAAATTCAGGATCTTGGGGAAATTAAATTAAGAGAAGTGATCCATTGTAAAGTATATTTATGTGTATTGTAAAAAAAAATTGTTAACAGAAAATTCTATATAAATATATGATAAGAGAAGTGGGTCACTTCAGTTGGTATCAGAGCTATGTTGTTAAAACATAGCATAAATATATTATCCAATTTTCTTGAAGGGGTAAAATTCTAAAAAAAAAATATAATAATAATAAGTATATATACAATAATGATGGAAATAAATATCCACAGTAGGAATGAATTGCATAAAATAATTAAATTAGAAAAATGACTAACTAGCTATGCAATTGAATAGTGAATCATGGTAGGAAGACCACCAAGTCATGGAGCAGGACCCTCCAATACAACACCAATGGTCAATTTGCAAGATTTGGTGAGGGCATTTAGAGAGGGAGCAGTGCACAGGGAAGAGAATCCTCATGAGGAACTAGCCAAACTGTTGAAGACATTCTCAAGTTTAGGAGGCAAGGATTTTGAAGGCACTGAGGGAGTTAGGGGAGTGCAGATATGGCTAAGAACTTTGGAAAGGATATTTGCAGATATGCAAGTTAATGACCAAAGGAAGAGGCAGATAGCTTCAAGGAGACTTAAAGGAGCAGCTTTAGATTGGTGGGAGGTGATCATCACAGGGAGGCCAAAAAATGAGATAACATGGGATCAATTCAAGGAGATGCTTGAGGCAAGGTTCGTTCCAGCAACAGCCAAGGCAACATTGCTTGAGGAATTTATAAGGCTAAGGCAGGGACCAATGAGTGTGACTGAATACACTCAAAAATTTGAAAGCTTATCCAAGTATGGAACTATGCTTATAGGAGATGAAGAATCAAAGAATTCAAGATTTATCCAAGGACTAAATGCAGGTCTGGGTAGAGCAATGTTACCATACAAGGATAAAACATTTGATCAAGTCATAGACCTTGCTCTTTCCTTTGAACAACATGACAATGCAAGGGAAAAATTTAGGAGCATGAGGGCTAACAATCAAAAGAAAGGGAAAAATAGGACACATCCCTATGACAAAAAGAATATGGATAAGAAAATGGAAGGAACAACCACTGGGGAAGCTAAGAAGAAGGTCACTTGTTACAATTGTGGCAAAGAAGGACACATGAGTAATAAGTTTCAAGCAGCCAAGAAGGCACCATTCAGCTGCTATAACTGTGGGAAGGAAGGCCATATTAAAAGGAACTGCCCAGAATTCAAAAGGGGAGCAAAGGTAGGAGCACTTGAGGGCAAAGCAAAAGCAACTGCAGTAGGAAGTTCTGGACAATTGGAAGGTATACTTCTAATTAAAGATCACCCCATCTCAGTTATATATGACACTGGAGCAACACATTCATTAATATCTCAAGACATAGTGAATAAATTGACTCTCACATGCTATTTAGTTGTTAATCCCTTGTTTATTCAAAGCCCACTGGGTAGCTCTTGATTGCTAGGATTAAAATGTCTGGGGGTAGAATTAAACATAGGAGGAAATGTGTTTAAATCTGATTTGTTTGTGTTGAATTACCCTGGAATAGGAATTATTTTAGGGGTAGATTGGTTGAGCAAATTCAAAGCAATTTTGAATTTGGAAAATTTCACTATTTCTCTGAAAACAGAAAATGGTAAGAATATTATAATCATGAGTGAAATTGCTAAAATCAATTACCTTAACCAAATATATAGCATGACTGAGAAAGAATTAACATTGGAAGACATAAAAATTATAAATGAATACCCAGATGTCTTTGGTGAAGTCATAGGTGTTCCAGAAAATAGACAAGTAGAATTTCAAATAAGACTAATCCCCGGAGCTAGTCCAATCATCAAGAAACCTAATAGGATGGGTCCTAAAGAACTCGTGGAATTGAAACATCAGTTGGAAGAACTGGAGCAGAAAGGCTTCATAAGGCCTAGTAGTTCAAACTGGGGTTCTCCAGTTGTATTTGTGAAGAAGCAAGATGGTACTTTGAGAATGTGCATTGATTATAGGGAATTAAACAAAGTCACCATTAAAAACAAATACCCACTTCCTAGAATTGATGATCTATTCGATCAATTAAATGGAGCAAAGGTCTTTTCAAGGCTAGATTTAGCCTTTGGGTTTCATCAGATGAAGGTGGAAGAAGAGAGTATTAAGTATACTACCTTCAACATAAGGTATGGATTATATGAATTTTTGGTGATGCCTTTTGGATTGACAAATGCACCATCATATTTTGTAGATTTAATGAATAGAACATTTAGAGATTTTCTAGATAAATTTGTGGTTGTCTTTGTTGATGACATATTAGTGTATTCAAAATCAGAAGAAGAACATGCAAAACACTTGCATCTGGTTTTGTCTAGACTGAGGGCACATGATTTAAAAGCCAAATTCTCTAAATGTACATTTTGGCAGAAGGAAGTAAATTTTTTGGGGCACATAGTATCACAACAAGGGGTTAGTGTAGACCCAAATAAGGTGATGGCAGTGCAATCTTGGAGTAGACCCAAATAAGTAACTGAGGTGAGGTCATTTTTGGGAATGGCAGGCTATTATAGGAGATTTATAAAAGATTTTGCAAGGATAGCTATCCCATTGACCAAGTTAACTAAAAAGGAGCAACCCTATGTGTGGACAGAGAAGTGTGAACAAGCTTTCATATCACTAAAGAAGGCACTGGTAGAAGCTCCAGTTTTACAAGTGCCAGAGGGTAATGAAGAATTAGTAGTTTACACAGATGCTAGTGGATCTGGATTGGGGGCAGTGCTTATGCAACATGGTAGAGTCATAGCTTATGCATCAAGGCAACTCAAGCCAAATGAAACTAGGTATGCTACACATGACTTAGAACTAGCTGCTGTGGTGTATGCATTGAAACTATGGAGACATTATTTATTGGGTGCAAAGTTTGAATTGTTTACTGATCACAAGTCACTTAAATATTTGTTTTCCCAAAAAAGACTTGAACATGAGGCAACATAGGTGGGTAGAATTTCTAGCTGCCTATGATCTTGATATATTGTATACCCCTGGAAAAGTTAATAAAGTAGCAGATGCATTAAGTAGACATCAAGCTAAATTGGCAAGCTTAATGATGGCAGAGTTCAAGGATTTGACAATTCTTAGTGAGGTGGAAGTGAAAGAAGAAACTAGTGCATCAAATAAGACACACGGTAAGATGATTGAATATGGTAAATTAAGCCTCATATCCTTAAAATCAACACTGGTTGATAAAATTGGAGAAATGCAGAATCAAGATATAAATTTGAAGGAGAAAAAGAACATGATATCCCAAGGCATGACAGTGGAAAACTATGAGGTAGATGTTAAAGGATACTTAAGGAAAAAGGGGAAACTCTGCATACCAAATGTAGAGGAACTAAAGCAAGAAGTTATGGATGAGCATCACAAAACAAAGTATACTATCCATCCAGGTGGTACAAAAATGTACCATGACCTCAAGAGAAATTATTGGTGGCCAGGAATGAAAGGAGCAGTAGCAAAATATGTGGCAAATTGCTTGACATGCCAACAAGTAAAGGCAGACTATCAAAGACCCTCAGGCCTATTGCAACCTTTGGAAGTGCCTACTTGGAAATGGGAGAGTATATCAATGGATTTTGTGGATGGTTTGCCAAGAACAAGGAGGGGGAATGATAGCATTTGGGTAGTGGTTGATAGACTCACAAAAACAGCACACTTCATCCCAATAAGTTCAAGCAGAAATGCTCAAAAGCTAGCTCAATTGTTTGTGAAGGAGATAGTAAGATTGCATGGCATCCCCAGGACTATCATTAGTGATAGAGATACTTTGTTTACTTCAAGATTTTGGAGTAGCTTTCAAGAAGCTATGGGGACAGAATTAAGCTTAAGCACATCCTACCATCCACAAACTGATGGGCAAACTGAGATTGTTAATAAAGTTTTAGAGGATTTGTTGAGAGCATGCATACTTGATTTTGGAGGCAACTGGGAAGATCGTATTTATTTAGCTGAGTTTGCTTATAATAATAGCTACCAGTCCACTATAGGAATGGCTCCATTTGAGGCTTTGTATGGGAAGCCTTGTTTATCTCCTGCATGTTGGATGGAGGCTGGTGAAAGGGTGTTGCTTGGACCAGACCATGTAAAAGAAACTTCTGCAAGAATAGAATTAGTGAGGCAAAGAATGAGAGTAGCTCAAGAGAGACAGAAAGCTTATGCAGATAAAAAGAGAAGGCCAGTAGAATTTGAGGTGGGAGACTATGTGTTTCTCAAAGTTTCACCAATGAGGAAAATATTGAGATTTGGAAAAGCAGGGAAACTGTCACCAAGGTATGTAGGACCATATGAAATTGTTCAAAGAATAGGGACTTTAGCTTATAGGTTGAAGTTACCAGAAGAATTGAGCCAAATACATGATGTATTTCATGTATCCCAATTGAGAAAATGGGTACATGATAAAGAGTCTATTCTTGAATCTCCTACACATGTTGAAATTCAAGAAAATCTGGTTTATAAAAAGGAACCAGTGGGCATTGTGGCTAGAGAAGAAAGGAAACTGAGAAATAAAATAATTAAAGTAGTTAAAATCCAATGGAGTTTGGATGGGAATGATTGCACTTGGGAGGCTGAAGAGAGGATAAAGGATAAATATCCTAAGCTGTTTTCTGCTTGAGGTATGTTTAAAAAAAAAAATTATTTACGTATATTTGATTGAGTAAGAATGAATGAGTTCCTGAAATTTCATTTAAAAATAGAAATTGAGCTTTGTATACATTTAGATGGAAATGTATGAGAGAATAATTGTGGGACACAATTCCTTTTAGGAGGAGAGTATGTGAAGACCCAAATTATTGAGATTAGAAAAAAAAGAAAACTTTCAAAAAAAAAACCAAATATATATATGTAGTCTGGAAATAAATATTGAGAATGAGTTAAAAGTAATAATAGTTGAATTGAGTGAGTCTTATATTCACATGTATACATATACATATATGTATCTTGAATATAAACAGTAATAAGAAATAGAATTTCAGAGAGAAGAGGATATATAACTGAGTGTATATATATGGACATATGTCACCATATGTTGTATTTATATATATATATATGTATATATATATATCCAGAAAGAATAAACATAAGATAAGTAAAGAAAGAACACCAGAGTAATTGATAATATGTATACATTTACATATCCAGAGAAAACATATGGTTTGAGATATTAACTAGAGGTTAATTGATAAAGAGGATATACATGTATATAAGACAGTTTGACATAAAGAAAATAAAAATAATTCTGTAAAGAGAAAATTGTTTTCAACAATTAGGTAAGGAAAAAGATGATATATTCTTTGATAAATTATAATGCTTTAAAAACCAGTTTTATATTAGTTATACATAAGTAAAAATTTTGAAAGACAAGCCGCATGAAAATAAGGTACAAATGAAACATGCAAATTGCATGCACACAAGGGAAAAGCAGTGGATAACTGCTTTTACCAGAAATAGAAACCAGGGGGAAATGGCACATTTAGCCATAACAGCACACACATAATTCTTGAGTGATGTGAGGATAAAATGGGTTTTTCCCTTTAGTAAAACCCTAGTGAAAATGATTTAAATCAAGAAAAGAAGCAGAGGTTTTTCTCCCTGAGGAAAAACAGAAACATATTAAAAAAAAAAGAAGAAGAAGAACATACACTGTTTGCAAACTTAGGCAATCTCGGGGAAAAAGAAGGGAAAGGTGAGTGATTAATCATTCTCATGAGGCTAAGGCATTAAGACCCAAGTTAAGGGCAGCCATTTTATTTCTTTTGTGCTTGATCAACTTGTTTTACTTTCTCTGAAATTAATGAATGCTGAGCATGGTTGGTGTATTGATAGATTTTTGGTAGATGCTTTGATATGCTTCATTTGATTGTTTGAAAATAGTAATGCCATGATCTCTGGGATGGATCCAGTATCATAAACTATCAGTTTGTATTTATGATGGTAAGATAAATACAATTTTATTATGAAGTAGGGTAAAATTGAAAGATAAGCTAGGCAGTGTGAACAAAGGAGGTTCATGCTTATGTCTTGTTTGTTTTAAATTAGAAATGAACAATGCAATAAATTATTTATGTGCTGATTTGTTCAGATCTAAGGCTAAAAATATTTTTGGGGTTTTTCTCTAAAAACCTTACCCTATGTTCACAATAGAATTAAGCATAAGAATTTTTAATGAAATTCTACTGGATTTGTTAAGAGATCATGACATTCTGGAATACAGAAGTATACAAGTGATAAAACAAGTTTTGTATGAGATAACTGGAAAGAAAAATAAAATGAAAACATGATTTTCATGAATGAATGTAGGGACGGTTGAAATCCCTGAGTAAGATTAACTCTCTCTCTGATTTATAGAAAGGAAAGGAAGTAAAAAGCAATCAAGGAGTTAATAAAATCTTTCGGAAATAAGAAATGAGTCTGGTCACTAGATTATAAAACTAATCTAGGAGAAAAGCCTTGATCTATTCATCATAAGGAGTATGATGGGTATGTGCATGACTTGTTTAAGTCCTATAGGCCTTTGTGCAGGGGTTAACAGAATTGAGTCCCTTGCAATGCACACATGGTGTTCAATGGCAAAAGAGATATGACCAAATTAAATTAATAAATCAAGTTTTAATGTTGAGTTATGGAAATTAAAATGAGTTAATTCCATAAGAATGGGTGTACATGTATACTGGATGGAATGATTGAATGGTTGCTTGTGTGCATGAATGTGGTAGAAGCTTAGATATAAATATTTATCCAGTTATATCATAAATTCAAATATCTCCAAGTATTTTAATACCCTGCACTGCAATTTAAAAAATGACAGAATATTACATTTTGATTTCACTCATACCAGAATTATATTCTGACCCTATTTGTTGCTTTGTAACATCTGGGGTGTCTCATTTCTATGGAGGCAGCTCTAGATGTTGCTGCAGGAAAGGATGCATAGGAAACTTGTGTGCATGGGCAATTGAAGATTACTTGCATTTAGAATGTTTAAGGAGTCTTTGGCAGATATGTTGTAATAATTAGGCCAAGCCAAACATATCATTATGGTTTAAGTATTATCTGGATTGATATGTATTTGTTTTCTGAGAAGTGAACTTGTAGGAATCCTTAAGTATTATTCATACTTGCATATGTGGGTTGTTATTTTAAAAGAGTTAAATCTGCATAGTTTCTGGTGGAGAAAGATTTTGGAGATCATGTCATGTAATTTTGATATGTGCTCATGTCTCCTGTAGAAAATGTTTGATGAATCTAAAAAAAAATGGTAGAGCAGAAACACCATAGGAAGAAAAGAATAGAGAAAAAAATCAATGAATTCATAAAAATTGAGTTGAATCTAAACTGGCTAACCAGTAGGCTTAACCATGACTTATAATTGATATAGGTCCATGAAAGGCTGAAAGGCATAGCCTGAATCTAGTGGGGCATTTGATTTCCCCGGTGAAAACTTGCATTGCTTGGAGTAATAAGCTCATTTACCTGCTTAGTAATTGTAGACTCTACTGCACCTATGCTTAGCTAATTCCTGCTATTTTGATACTTAATTCAAATCTGGTAGTATTGGGTCATAATCAAAACCTTTGATAAATTGTAAATGCATATGATTTGTTTGTATTGAGCATTTCCACCATTCAATAGAACAGTGACCACAACATTGTTCTCTTCATTAGAAAATATCAAATATCCTCATCATAAGTTCAGCTGGAAGTCTTGCATTATGTCTGATTCTTTTTATTCACTTTGCCTTGAGTTTACTGTCTGCACACATGACCTTAGTCTCTGCTAGCATGATAGTTTGAGTTAGCATTTTGAAATGACTGTATTGTTTTCCTCTGCTAGCCTCAAAAATTAACTTGTCATTACAAACACCCACATGATTATTGCAACTAATAAATTAAAATATGGACATTCCCTCTGATATAAAAGCTGTTTGAAATTGAAATGAGTAAAACAAGCTCACCTAACAAACATGAGTTAGGTTGAACACTTTTTACTTAATATAGAACAATATGTATCAAATCACAAAAATCACAGGATTAAAAAGTATGGCTTGTAAATTCAGGAGTCAATTAATTTGTGAGGTAGAACAAGAAAATAAGAGAACCAGTAATATTTAATCCTAAAAGTTAATCAAGCTGGAGTTCTAAAAAGAAATATATATATATATGATAAATAGAAAAGCTATGTGACACCAAATCTCTAATATGAGAATTAAGGTGGGAAAGAGTTTCTTTGCTGTTTAATCACTCTGAAAAGCAAAGAACCATTTATATATCTTCATATATGTAAATGATAGAATTTATTTAAATACTGATATATTTATATTAGTAAAATTCAGGATCTTGGGGAAATTAAATTAAGAGAAGTGATCCATTGTAAAGTATATTTATGTGTATTGTAAAAAAAAAATTGTTAACAGAAAATTCTATATAAATATATGATAAGAGAAGTGGGTCACTTCAGTAGTCTTTTCCATTCGCCTCTCCTCTTGGGTTTTTATGCCTATCACATCGAGATGGCAGTGCATTTCCGCATATTAATCTAATGTTGATGTAGGATTGTGGGGCAGTTCTATTATTTCTATGTCAAATGGAGGCACATTCCCATAGTATTTTGACATAGAATTGAGGCACAGACCTGTTATTTTCACATGTAAATTTACAAGTGTAGCACATCCCCATTTTCATATAATCGCTTAAAAGGGATGTGCTTGTAGCCGTTTCAAGCTATAGTGCTAATGCTGTGTTGAATGAATTGGTGCAGTTTCTATGTCCTGTCGCTGCTTCACATTCTCTTGGTGCATTATCATCTGAACTTTTCTTTGTACTTTTTCCCTTAACTCAATTTGTGAGAGCAATTCTTCTGGTTCGGTATTTGTATCGAGCCTCCTTTGATAATACTATGGAAAATATAGGTGTAACACTGCCCCCAAGTCTACAACGATTGTAGATGTATGTGGACTTGCCTCTATTCTCATACTTTCCTTTAACCTATCACTTCTGACTTCTTTTATCCCTTAATTTCGAAAGGGAGAAAAAGACCTTTTAGTTGTTTTGCATACAATGCCCAAGCACACGTGTCTCCCATTTATCGACTGACCCTCTGAAAAGCTGTAAACCCTATCTTTTCATTTCCTATGAAAATTCGTCTAATTTCTTGTGCTTATCTTCCTTGTCATTAATCAACTGACGTTTGGGAATATTTTTTTATCATTCTGATTTTGTGGCTGTGATTTTTCCAAGGTAAGTATATTTCTTTCTTATTCTTCTTCTTTATTCTTTTACGTGCTTTCCTAAAAAAGAAAAGAGAGAAAATAAAAGTAGTTGCTAATCCCATTTATTCCAAGTATTATTTCTATTTCGGACCAAAGTAAGGATCTTCTTCCTTCTATAGTTCTTTTTACTCTTTAATAGTAATTGGTAATTTTCTTTGTAGGTTTTTGATATGGCATGCTCTTCTTCCTCTTCTTTATCCTTATAATATAAGATAAACCCAATTGGAGACATCACGAGTGTGTTGAACCATTTTGATTTAAGGCTTACGAGGCTAGAGTTCTGAAGTCTCACGAGCATATCCATACTCCTCCCAGTGGGTTTATCTCTATTACTCCTGAACATATATTGTATGGGCTTTATCTACTCCCAAATCGGCTCCTTCACGCATGGTTGGCCGCTATCGAACTTGCCCTTATTTAGTGTGCCCCCTTTCTCATTCCCTTGTGATTTCCACTTTAATTATTCGTGCGGAGAATGGTTCTCCTCCTACTTTTGAAGAGCTCCAATTTTTGTTTGACATTAACAAAAATCCTTTAGGGGGTAATGATGGATTTTATTATACCCAAGCCAAAAAATGATTCTCACATCTGTTCCTCGCAATAGCCAGAGATGGATTGATCAATACTTCGTTATTTAGAATTTTGACACCTTTCCCTCTTCCTTTCATCCATATCCTAATCGGCTTATTTTTTGGATTAGACTGTTGAGTTGATGATTTATATAGGAACCACATCTTAGGTTTAGGTAGAGCCGAGAGAAAAATGAATTTTGTTTACTGATTTGATGCTAGAAAAGCATAGCTTTCTACACCCGAACCACAACTTCTCTCGTTCCATTTTGAGGTTTCCTTTAATTTTGGATAAGCCTAGGGGTATAATTTCATAAAAATAGATTCAAGAATTGTTGCTTATGGTCCTGGCCCTTGTAAAGATGTTTACTGATCTTCGGATTTTTCTTATATACAGGTGAAATGACCGATGACTTTGTCGATGCATTTCTCGAGACTAAGAAATCGGCAAAAAATAAGATTCGAAAGAGGGGGCTTAATGGAGACGACGCCTCTAGCCAACCTTTCAAGAAGCCTACTACACCCATCCCCTTTCTTTCTTCGGAGGCTCTTCCTATCCCACCTCTACAGTCTCTCCCCGATTCCCGCACTTACTATTTCCTTCTACATGAAGGTGGTGTAAGCGACCTTGTTAAGGGATTAGGGCAAGTAACTTTGGATAACCTTTCCTACATCACTTCTTCCTCTCCTTCCACTCTTGCTCTTCCACTTCCTACACTCCCTTTCTCTGACCTAGCTGCCCAACTAGAGCGGGCATGGACTTGTAGAAGCATTCCCTCCTTTTTCTTTACTTTATGATGTCTGACCCACCTTATTTGATGATTTTTCCTCTTTTTTTTAGGCCGGGACTGTAGTGATTGAGCTTCAAAAGAGGGGGAGGACGATCAAGTTGCAGCCATCGCCCATAATTCCAAGCTTGAGGTAGACCTTGCTATAGCTGCTTCCAATAACACTAAGGTCGAAGAAGAACTTAAGGCATGTCGCGTCGAGACTAATAAGGTGGGGAAGGCTATGGAAGAAGCTTAGACATTGGCTCATAAGCTAAACGAGAAGGAGAAGGGACCGACGACATCCAAGGAAAAGCTTTCATGAAACACTTATAGTGAGGTTTACCAGATGTATGCCTAGCTCGATGCTAATTCTCTATCGAGGTCAATCTTAGCTTCTTAGAGAATCATGATAGGATTAACGATGCTCTTACATACCGCAGGACCCAGTGGGCTGTGGAACTAACAGTAGAGAGTGCCTTCCCTTCTGTTTCTTTACAACCAAATAAGGATGCAGTGTCCAAGGAAGCTGAGATCACTTCAAATTAGCCAATTTCACACTCATATGTCCCATAACCACTCGTTCGCACTAAACGGTTTACTATCCATTAGCCAATTTCACACTCAAAGCATTACAAAGTTTACCTCATGTCATCGGTAAACCAGACACAAAGGTCAAAACGATCAATCGAATAGGTCGGGGACTAATCGGAAAGGTGAACGCGCGGATTCATGGTCCATGTTTTACCTAACCATTTAATCTCCTTTCCACTTCGTTCGAAGTGCAAAATCGTGTGTGTTTAAATAGAAATTTATAAAGCGGAGAAGGGAGCTTTTAATACGATTTAGAGGGATCATTTATAAAACTCGTGAATGAAGTCAAAAGTATGTTATCAAAGCCAAAGATGCAATAACAAACATTAAAAACCAACTTGCATCGATAAGATTTGGAAAACCGATCAAAACGAACAAAAATAGGCAAAATAGGGAAAACAGGAGCAGGTCGGTCGGCCGTTATCAGAGCTCGGTCGATCGGACACTGTTCTGAAAAATTCTTGGGAAGCAGGTCGGTTGACCGGACTTCCTGGTCGGTCAGCCGAAGCCCAAATTCCTGCGCTCCCAAAACAGAGGCAGGGAAGTGCTCAAGTAGCAGGTCGGTCGACCGGACCCTGCGTTCGGTCGGCCGGAGCCTGTTTTCCAGCACTTCTTGCCCTATCAATGAATACCAATTCTTTCCAAATAAAAAGCAATAGCACATGAATACTTGTTAGGAATTCATGCCCAACATCAATGATAGATATACACATAGATGTGAGATAAAAATCTCACCTTTTTACCCAAAACAAAGAAGAAGAAGCTCAATTGCAAAGAGAAGATCAACCACTCACTACTTCAACTCAACAAGCTTCAATCTAAGATCAAAACAAGTATTTCCTAAGTTAGGGTTAGGAAACTTTCTGAAATTGAAGGAGAAAGAGTTGGAGAAGATGAAGAGGAGGCTTACCAATGGCTTCTATTTGATTTTGGAGCAAGAAATCAAGATGCAAGAAGAAACTAGGGTTTTGTAATTTCTAATTCCTCTTCCTCTCCACCATTTTCAGTTTGCTTGAGAAAATGAAATGAAATGAAATGGGATGAATGGATGAAGAGTTAAGGAGATGGGGGTTAAGTGGGGTTAAGGGCTGAACCCAAACCCAAGTCCAAAGTGAAAAAGGGTCAAAACTCCACAAACTCCAAACATATCGAAGGTTATACTCAAAAAGATCGCAAACGACATTTTGAACTCAATGGAAGTGGTTTCGAGTCCTAATTCGACTGTTTGCAAAAAGTAGCCTTCCGGACTATAATCCGACGAACGATGTTATATTTAAATAAAATATTTAAATATACAACCGATAAATTGCGGGTTGTTACAGACTCCCCTCCTTAAGAAATTGCGTCCTCGCAATTCTTAAGAAGGAAATAAAGAGTAACAACCAAAAACATATCAACACATAAGAAGAACAGAAATTCATCATAAAGAGCACGGAAAGATAGGTCCGAACTTGGTTGTTTAGAGAATTCCATGGATTCCTAAGCTCAAAACAATTCGGAACACCGACGTGGTAAAAATACTACGTCAAATGAACCAAAGCTCAACAATATGAAGCACAATGAAATGTCCGATGAACATGGTAAAAAGATCAGTCCATTCGGACACCAACAAAGAAACCATCACTTGTTGCTTACAACTAAATGCATTGGCAACACGATCCCCCTTTCGGGAATAAAAAGAATAAGAGTATTAGAAAAGACTTCTTTCAAATAATATTCTTTACCAAAAAGCTAAAGCTTCAAAATTTCAATTACCTTCATGAAATCATCTTTCTGGAAAAATTTCCTTATTTCAAATCAATTCACTGTGTCAAATTGTCTCATCAAAGCGTTTAGGAGATTCCTATCGATAACGTTGATCAAGCGCATCGACCAGAATTCTTAAAGCACTCAATGGGCAATACAATCACAAAATCATCTTCTATATGATAAACATGTTTCTAAAAACTTTTTAAAAATTCTCTTTGTTCTTTTTAAGAACAAAAATCCCATTTATACTTATAAATAAATCTTATGAAAAAGATTTGCAAAAATTTTAAATTGTTAATTTCCATCCAAAGCAAATAAATACAAAAATGGAATCATCGAGAAATTCACAAAATACTCGATTCATAAAATGGATGAAATGAGCTAGACAAACTGAACGACATAATAAATCGTTCATAAGAATCACAACGAGTGCGGAATGCGGTAAGTGGAGTGCTAACTTCCGCAACTCGTTGCCAAATCAAAACTGGTGGCAAGGTCGAGCTGAAAAGACTTTAATACCACACAAAAGATTGCTTAGGTGATAATCCTAAACAAGACCAAAAATACCAGAAAATTCTCAAACTTCAAGAATGAGAGAAACAACACTTTCCTCATCATGAGGGCTTAAAGAATAAAATGATGCCATCAAATGGAATCGAAATCACAAAGGAAGATAATTCAATATGGAATACTACGGAATTTAAATGCATTCCTAGACGTATTCCCAAATTCTATCTACCCCGAAGCACGGAAGGAATAAAAGCACGATGATTCAAAGATTTGTAACACTTGTTACACTTTGATGTACCTTAATATGTGCTTCTGTTCTGTGTTTATCATATTTTGTTCTGAACTCAGCTCTGATACCAAGCTGTGACGCCCCACCTCTATACCCACATTAGCAAAGAGTATTATTAGATAATACCGTCTGCTAATACGGAGAATAAGGCTGGATAGGAGCGACCATCTATAGTTTTTCCTTAACTATCTACTGAATACATCGACAATTACCATATCAAACGAATCGACATATCCAATAAATACTTAATTCAAAACCATAGGTGGCTGGAGGATCTATCAGAACAAAATGTAACAACTCAATGTAATATACATCACAGAACAGTAAAACATCAAATACAATACACATACCCAGATACATCACAGAGTATACAAAATAATACGAGCCAAGTGGTATAGAAGACCACAATATACAGACGAGTCCAAAAGGATACATATCAGAGTTACAATAGATAAGGACTACACAAAAAGCTATAACAAAAAGAAGCTAGCGGAATAGTCCATGCGGAAGCAAAAGAGGCTAAGTCCAAAAGCACCTAACCTGAAACATCTCGGTCTGACCCGAGTATAAAATACACGGGTCAGTCTAGATAACAAATCAGTTAGATAAACTGAACAACAATAAACCTGCAAGATCATATGGTATAACAAATATCTCTATATGAGATAACACACTCATCTAACAAAAGATGAACATAACAAAACAAGCCTCGTATCATCGGCATCTCAAATAAACAAAGGATATCAATAAAGGTATACAAGTTCCACTAGATGATCGTTACATATCATGCGGCTCAAAAAGACCAACACCGAAGGGCGATACCTAGGGAATATACGTATCAATGAAAACAACAAAAGATTGCTCGAGCTCAGTACTGTATAAACAAGGATCCATGAGCCCGAAGGCTCCAAACCCAAATATCACCCATGCGGCTCATAAAGACCAACATCGGAAGCGATACTATAGGGCAACAAACCCAAAGGCACACACCCGAAGGTACAAACCCGAAGGCCACATACCCGAAGGCAACATACCCGAAGGCAACAAACCCCGAAGGCTTAACCCGAAGGCAATAAACCCCGAAGGCAACAAACCGTAGTGGCGAAGGTCTGGAGGCCCAGTACTGGACACCACTAACTGGCGGAATGTGTCATAACTCTCGAAAAGGAACCCGAAAAGTGTTAACGTATGTCCTATAACCACTCGTTCGCACTAAACGGTTTACTATCCATTAGCCAATTTCACACTCAAAGCATTACAAAGTTTACCTCATGTCATCGGTAAACCAGACACAAAGGTCAAAACGATCAATCGAATAGGTCGGGGACTAATCGGAAAGGTGAACGCGCGGATTCATGGTCCATGTTTTACCTAACCATTTAATCTCCTTTCCACTTCGTTCGAAGTGCAAAATCGTGTGTGTTTAAATAGAAATTTATAAAGCGGAGAAGGGAGCTTTTAATACGATTTAGAGGGATTATTTATAAAACTCGTGAATGAAGTAAAAAGTATGTTATCAAAGCCAAAGATGCAATAACAAACATTAAAAACCAACTTGCATCGATAAGATTTGGAAAACCGATCAAAACGAACAAAAATAGGCAAAACAGGGAAAACAGGAGCAGGTCGGTCGGCCGTTATCAGAGCTCGGTCGACCGGACACTGTTCTGAAAAATTCTCGGGAAGCAGGTCGGTCGACCGGACTTCCTGGTCGGTCAGCCGAAGCCCAAATTCCTGCGCTCCCAAACAGAGGCAGGGAAGTGCTCAAGTAGCAGGTCGGTCGACCGGACCCTGCGTTCGGTCGGCCGGAGCCTGTTTTCCAGCACTTCTTGCCCTATCAATGAATACCAATTCTTTCCAAATCAAAAGCAATAGCACATGAATACTTGTTAGGAATTCATGCCCAATATCAATGATAGATATACACATAGATGTGAGATAAAAATCTCACCTTTTTACCCAAAACAAAGAAGAAGAAGCTCAATTGCAAAGAGAAGATCAACCACTCACTACTTCAACTCAACAAGCTTCAATCTAAGATCAAAACAAGTATTTCCTAAGTTAGGGTTAGGAAACTTTCTGAAATTGAAGGAGAAAGAATTGGAGAAGATGAAGAGGAGGCTTACCAATGGCTTCTATTTGATTTTGGAGCAAGAAATCAAGATGCAAGAAGAAACTAGGGTTTTGTAATTTCTAATTCCTCTTCCTCTCCACCATTTTCAGTTTGCTTGAGAAAATGAAATGAAATGGGATGAATGGATGAAGAGTTAAGGAGATGGGGGTTAAGTGGGGTTAAGGGCTGAACCCAAACCCAAGTCCAAAGTGAAAAAGGGTCAAAACTCTACAAACTCCAAACATATCGAAGGTTATACTCAAAAAGATCGCAAACGACATTTTGAACTCAATGGAAGTGGTTTCGAGTCCTAATTCGACTGTTTGCAAAAAGTAGCTTTTCAGACTATAATCCGACGAACGATGTTATATTTAAATATACAACCGATAAATATGCGGGTTGTTACAGTTAACCAATCGGTTGAACCATGAAAGACGAAGGAGATCCAGAAGGGATCAGGCTTTCTACTCATCCACTGAGAGTTCGGCTTCTTTTGATTACAATCGCAGATCCGCGTGCCCACGGCTTTATGGAAGCTATACACAGGCTACCGAAAATCAGCGCACTTTGACAATTGGACAACCTAGAGTTGGTCCGTTAACCAGCCACCAGACCGGACCCTCTTCCCGAGGAGGGACGGTTCCCTATCACACTACAAACAACCGTGCTACTGCCATTGCTACTGAGTTAGGAGCCGACGCTCGAAACCAAATAGATCCGAACCTTCGTCAACTTAATTATACTCCCGAACCTTATGTTCCCAAAGACTTAAAGCCAAGGAGGTGAGGTATGGACCGTCGATCGCGCCCGACCCATCATCGCATTGTGGAACCCGACCACACCTTGGCCCAGCATGCCCAGAATGTCTAGATGCCAAACATCCCAATAATGATTTGTCAGATGATCCGTGAAAGTCAGGGCCTCACCAATGACGACTGGGGAATCTCCCGGAGTCATATCCCTTTCACCGGCGACATCCTCTACGCTGAACCGCCTTGGCGATTCAGAATGCCAACTCTACCTATTTACGAAGGGAGCTCAAACCCTAACCAAAACATTTTAAAGTATGAATGGTTAATAAATGTCGCGCATGCTGATGATGCGGTCAAAATGCCAAAGTTTCCCAATCTCCCTAGAGGGCATCGCAACTATGTGGTTTACTCGCTTACCACCCCGATCTATCTCATGTTTCGACCAGTTGGCAACGAAGTTTGTTGAACAGTTTCGCATGCATGTTACTAGGCCCAAAGATGTTAATACCTTGTCCAGTGTCACTCAAGCTCCCGGAGAGACAATCAGACGTTATCTGGAGAGTTCATGCTGCATGCGCTGAGATTAGTAATCCTAACGACAACTCAATTCTGATGGCATTAACTAAGAGGATCGATCTCGATTCCAAATTTGGCAACTGGTTGGCCGGAAAACCTCCTATGTCATTGGACCATTTCTTTTCCAAGGCAGCTCAGTTCTTGAGAAGGGAGGATGCGAAATAGTCTAGGAAAAAGGATGACGAATGGCCCAGAGTGGAAGGAATCCAAAGCAATGTCACTTTAAACAAACCGGGGAGAGTTCCGGAAAAGTGGAGTTAAACATACAGAATAAACATAATCAACAGAAAAGCGATGGAAATCAGGGTAGGAAACGGGATCAGAATTGTGGACTGCGACGTAGAGCTCCCATGTTTGACACATACACTCCTTTAAACACATCTCTGGAAAATGTGTACTTGAAAACTTGTAATACTATACAATATAAGAAACCTGCTCTAAAGCAATCGTTAGAGAAATAGATTCAAACTGGGAAGTATTATAGATTTCACGATAGTTATGGCCACAACACGAATGAGTGTTGTCATTTACAGGATATTATCGAGAAGTTAATCCGAGAAAGAAAGTTGGAGCAATTTGTTCGGGCACCGCAGTTTGGAGGTGCGGGCCCATTGAATCAAAACCAGATACCAAATCAGGTTAGACCGGAGGAACCCACTCGTACCGGCAGGAGATTGGTGATTAATACTGTTAGTGGTGGTCCTCATCCAGCAGATCAGAGTTGGAGGGAAATGGAGTCGTATGCCAGCTCTATTAGGCATGCGAGCTTCGAATTTTGTAATTTGGAAGATGAGGCTCCGGCCAAACAATTGAAAACGATGACAGACGAAATCTTATTTCGAGACAGGGATGTAGACAGAGTCGAAGCCCCAACCACTGATCCACTGGTCATTTCAGCTTAGATAGGTCTTGCTTGGATGATGAGGATCTTAGTGGACGGTGGAAGTTCAGTAAACATACTCTTTAAGCCGGCTTATGATCAAATGAAAATGGAAACGAAAGATTTGAAGCCTTGTCAGTCTCGTGTTCATGGCTTCAATGGAAGTGCGACTATACCCACTGGGATGGTGGAGCTACCAGTGGAGTTGGGAGTTGGAGAGCGTCACAGACTCCGAATATTGCAATTTATTGTATTGGATATTAATTCACCATAAAATGCTTTCTTGGGCCGACCGGCCCTAGCTGAGTTCAGGGCTACTATCGTCCCATGGTGTCTAACTTTGAAATTCCCTACCGACAATGGAGTCGGAATAGTTCAGGGAGACCAGGCTGCTGGACAAGCTAGTTATGTTGCTGAGCTACGGGAAGCGCAGCGAAAAGAAAAGGGAAAGGGCGTAGAGGAATCTCTCTGCGTCCTCTTTGCGGAAAATTGAAAGTTAACACCTGGGCTAAGGCCCGGGCACCACAACCAATTCCTAAAAGATCTTGACTCGAGAGATACTGAAAGTGAGGAAGAGGTCAAGGACAGTTAGGCTTCCCCGGCAGAGTTGACGATCGATGTTCCAATCGGTAATGATGATGATTCTAGAATGCTAAAGATTGGATCTCAGCTAAGCCAACAGATGAAAGAGGAATTGGTTGAATTTCTCCGGGCAAACCTCGACGTGTTTGCTTGGATGCACTCCGACATGTGTGGGATCTCGCCGGACATCGCGAGACACACATTGAATATTGACCTACAGCATGTCCCGATCAAGCAAAAAAGGCGTGATATGGATCCAGAGAGATCTGTCGCCCTTAAGGAAGAGGTGGATAAACTCAGATCGAACGGGTTTATCCGAGATGCGTTGTATCTGGAATGGGTGTCCAACCCAGTATTTGTCAGGAAACCTAATGAGAAGTGGAGAACTTGTGTCGACTACTCAAACTTGACTAAAGCATGCCCTAAAGGCAGTTTTCCACTTCCCCGGATTGATCAGCTCGTAGACTCAACAGTCGGACATGAACTTTTATCCTCCATGGACGCATATTCTGGCTACAATCATATATCGATGCACCTGCCTGATCAGGAGCATGCCAGCTTTGTCATCGATTTGGGACTCTATTGTTATATAGTTATGTCGTTCGGACTTAAGAATGCCGGAGCAACTTATCAAAGACTCGTCAACCGAATGTTCACTAACCAGATCAGAAAGACCATGGAGGTATATGTGGACGGCATGCTTGTGAAGTCACAATTCTCCACCAATCATATCAAAGACTTGGAAACAATGTTCAACATCCTCTGAGAGTACAGAATGATGCTCAACCCGTTGAAATGTCACTTTGGGGTCACGTCTGGGAAATTCCTTGGATTCATCGTCAATGCCCGGGGAATCGAAGCCAATCCCGAAAAAATCTAGGCAATTAGAAATATCGAGACTCCAAGGACTATAAAGCAAGTTCAGAGCCTCAACGGGAAGGTAGCAACACTGAGCAGGTTCATTTCAAAATCCACCGACAAATGCATTCCCTTTTTCGATCTAATCAGAAAAGGAAAACAGAACTTTGAATGGACTGTAGAATGTGAGGACGCATTCCGAGCACTTGTTCAGCATCTGTCCACACCCCCCATTCTGTCAAAGCCTATCGATCACAAGAAACTGTACATTTACTTGGCGGTGTCAAAAAATGCAATCGGTGCTGCTTTAGTTCGGGAGGAGGACCGGATACAACGAGCATTCTATTACATCAGCAAACGACTGACCGGAGCAGAAAGAAATTGTCCGAAGTTGGAGAAGTTAGCTTATTGTCTTGTCATTGCCTCGAGAAAGCTCCATCCATATTTTCAGGCTCATCCTATCACTGTTTACACCGACCAGCCGTTATGATGGGTCCTTACGCGACCTAAGACGTCTAGTAGGTTACTCAAATGGAATATCGAGCTGAGTCAGTTCGACATCAATTACATACCAAGGCGAGCTATTCAAGGACAAGTCCTAGAAGACTTCATTATTGAATTCACTATCCCGGAGGAATTGCCCGAAACTAGTGAATCTCCCAAATATGTCTGGAGGCTACATACTGATGGTGCATCGAATGACCGCTGCTCAGGTGCTGGGGTTGTACTTGAAACTCCTGAAGGCCGATCCATATGCTATGCTTTAAAGTTCGATTTCCGTGCGACTAACAACGAGGCCGAATACGAAGCCCTACTCGCCGGATTAAGGCTTTCCAGAGATTCAAGAGTTATTGCTGTGGAGATTTACTGCGATTCACAATTGGTCGTGTGCTAAGCTCGGGGGGGTACCAAGCTAAAGACCGGAGACTGGCCGCTTATCTCGCTCGGGTCCAGGAAATATTGAATTGGTTCAATTATTATGCCATCTTTTGCATACCCCGAGAACACAATTAGAAGGCCGATTCCTTGGCAAAGTTAGCCAGTACCGGCGAAGCACAAAAGATGGGACTCGTTCCCGTTGAGACATTATCTTCCCCGAGTATTGGTCAAATGGTGACCTACTGGGTATTTGAGGTCACACCCAATAAGGAGTCATGGATGACTCCGTTCAAAACTATCTCGAGCATGGAACCCTGTTAGAGTGCAATAGTGAAAAAAGACAAGTCCTTCGAAAGGCTTCGCGGTTCACTATTCTAAATAAAGTCATGTATAGAAGAGGGTACTCTATTACTTTACACTGGTGTATCGCCCACGATGAAATCAATCAATTATTGCATGATGTACATGAAGGAGAATGTGGTGATCACACCGGGGGCAAGCTCTTGCCAAGAAAGTGCTCCGGTATGGATACTATTGGCTGACTGTAAATCGTGATGCATCGGATTATGCCAGGAAGTGTGACAGATGTCAGAAACACTCTCGGATTCCAAGAGCTCCGCCTACTGAAATAATTCAGATGGTCAGTCGATGGTCGTTCACAATATGGGGCATTGACATCATTGGGTCTCTGCCTCTAGCCAAAGGTGGCGCGAAGTACGCCATCATTGCAGTTGATTACTTTACCAAATGGGCGGAAGCCGAACACACCTTGCTACTATCACAACGAAGAAAGTGATCAACTTTGTTGTACGCAACATTATCTGTCAATTTGGTCTCCCACAGACCATCATCACTGACAACGAAGCCCAATTCGATAGTATCGAGTTCAAGAATTTCTATCAACGATTCCATATCCACAAGAAGTTCTCTGCAGTTGCACACCCTCAAGCAAATGGACAGGTCAAAGCTGTTAATAAAGTTATAAAGTCCATTCTGAAGAAGCGATTGGAAAAAGCCGAGGGCAAGTGGGTCGATGAACTTCCTATGGCCCTATGGGCTTATCGAACAACCCAAAGTCCACGACCGGCCACACTCCATTTTCGCTTTCCTACGGTTCAGAAGCCGTTATTCCAGTTGAATTGAAAGTGCCTTTTCATCGTGTGACATATTATGATCCAAAGACAAATGCTATATTACTTGTCGAATCTCTGGACTTATTGGATGAGAATCGAGAAGAGGCTGATTTGAGGGCAGCCGCGTACCGAAGTCGAGTCGCTTGATTGTACAATGCCAAGGTCCGACCCCGAACCTTTGAACTCGGCGATCTCGTTCTTAAGAGAATTTACTCGGTTCCTTCGCATATGAAACTAACGTGGGAAGTTCCGTATGTTATTGAACGAAGACTCGGAGATGACACATTTAAATTATCGACCGTTGATGGTCTCACTTTGCCAAGAGCCTGGAACATCGAGAGTCTTCGTCGCTACTATACATAATAGGATTTATTTATTCATTCAGTCTGCTTTTCATTTGCAATTGGTTTACGCATTTCGAAATTTGAATTTGTAATAAGGCAACTGACTTTGCTGTACTTTCTTATTTCAGCTATAAAATGCAATCTCTTCGAGCCAGAGCAGTGATTTTTATAATGTGTCATGCGATTATCACAATGCACGGAGGGCTAAGTTCCATCCTACTGTGGGACTTACTCAAATAGGGAGTGACTGTGATACGACCGATCACTCGCTAAGTGAAACCCGAGCTCGGGGGCAAACCATCACACTGAAGTCAAAAAAGGATTGATACACGACAATCCTCTTACTAACTCCGGCTCCCAGAGTGTGAGCAGGAGTATAAACTCACAAATGCGGGCTCGAAGAGGGTGGATCCGTCCACCTAACGACTTCGTCCGTAATTACACCAAGTCCGAGGAGAATGGATCCGTCCATCTAATGACCTCGCTTGTTAACTCAGGGTGGATGTGATCTGATCGTCCACGATCCTGATACTTCTCTCATTCCCGGAGTGCGAACAAAGTCCTAAAACTTACAACAGATGTGATCAACTGTCTGTTAACCGACTCCAAATTCCCATAGTGCGAAATGAAGTATAACCAGCCGCCCATCGGCTAACTTCAAATTCCTAGAGTGTGAATTGGAGTATAAACACAAACCGGGTATGAAATGACCACCCATGAAACAACTCCGAGTCCCCAGAGTGCGGACCGGAGTATGAACACAAATTGAGTGTGACTGACCACCCACGAATTAGTCTAAGTCTCTAGAGTGTGGATGAAAGTCTAAATATTAAACGGGTGTGATTGACCGCCCGTAAAACAACTTAAGTCCCCAGAGTGCGGACGAAATTCTAAATATTAAACGGATGTGACTGACCGCCCGTAAAATAACTTAAGTCCCCAGAGCGCGGACATATCTCTAAACCTTAAGCGGGTGAGACCGACCACCGACACACAAGCACAATCCCCAAAGTGTGGATGCAATCACCAATAGATGAGCGAGTGTGATTCGACCACCCGAAGTCATCTTGTTTCAGCCTCGTTTCAACAAAGTTAAGCTTGATGTATTAAAGGCGAAAAGCGACTGCCAACTGATCTTTTCAATTTATCCCCAGGTCTGGGGGCAGAACTTAAATACCAGCTACTAATCGAGACAGTGCGGTATTGTAACTCGGCTTAACATTCGATTATGACTCGAAGCCATAACTTCGGGACTTAACAACTAAACTCAGGTCCAATTTAAAGACTAAAAATTCACAAGTACATTGAATGGAAGTTCGAGTGCTGAAATACTTAAGCAAATAAACACAAAGTTATGCTGGAAACAAAATGGAATTTTATTTTAACTATTCTTTGGAAAAGAAGGATAAGTACAAAATCTTTCCAAGAATTCCTACTAGCAAGGGATGAATCCACATCTATACATGGCCTACAAGAAGTAAAAAGAAATTCCTGTCTATCTACAAAAAAAGGAGCGGGAAGATATGTCTATTCCCTCAGTTTCTTCTTCTTCCTCCTCGGTGTTGACCCACTGGAGCTACCACTTGGATTCCTCTTCGAGTCTTTGCCTTTTGGTCGTTGGTCTCTAGTCAGGGGAATTATGGTGATCTCTTCCTCCGAACTCAAGGAAATCAGAATACTTTCTAGATGCGGAGTCGGAGGGATAGGATCGACATTAGAAGACGAGGGAGGCACACCGGTGTCGACAACCGTGCCTCCCGGAGAAATCATTCGCAAAGGGGCTGGACCATGGCCTACCATCCCACCTCCAGCACCACTGGCCCGCGCAGCCGCTTCCATCTCAGCATTGATCTCTGCTATTATCTCTTCTTCGTGGATTGTTTGAGCGTCCATGGGGATACTAGCAGTTGGGCCCGAGGAGCTGATTACGGGTGTGCCTCCGCCCCTGACAAATGGCAGGTCGGCAAAAGGGTCGCTTTGATGACCAAGAAGTTCCTCCATCATCTGCTCATCAAAAGTAAAAGTGCTCCCCTGCACTCCATCGGTTGGTGCAGCAGCCATTGTTGTGGTCACCTCTGTTATAAGGGCCTCCGGCTCGTGGTGCGGCTCTTGGGTTGTAGGGGGCACGATCGATGCAGCTCCTATCACTGGATAGGGATAAGAAAAAAGTGTTAGTGACTACTTCCAACAACGCTCCTGAATTTGAATAAGTGCGAGAAATGTTCAGAATACCTTCCTCAGAATGGCCTTCGGGTGGAGTCGGAACAGCTTCAGTAACCTGCTCACGAGCTGGAGATAACTGCGGTCGATCAGGATTGTATGCGGGCACAGATAAAGGATCAACCGCAGGAGTAGATTCGGGCTGGGCTGGCATAGGAATTTCGAAACCCGCATCATGATGCTCAACGCCAGAACCCTCTCCAGCCTCCGAATGCTGAGTCCTGAGCTTCTCCTTCTCGAATGTGATAGTGATGTCGTGGAGAACTCTTCTTTCATCCTCATTCAACACCCGATTCTCCAATTCAAATTCATCAATAGATTCAGTGTGGTGCCCTCCTTTTTCATCTTCCACCAAGCGGTACCAAGCATTGTATAGGTGTGATGGATAGTTTTCAAGTCAGCTTAGATTTCGATGCTTCAGAACATTAGCATTGTATGTAATAAGAAGGTCTTCAATGTCGCCCTCTAGCCTGGCCTCTACCGCTTTCACTTCATTCTCAACCCTAGCTTCAGTTTTATGAACCTTAAGCGTTGCTATATCCCTCTCATCCCTGAGCACCAAAGCCTGCTCGCATGCTTCCTGGGCGGCTTTATTTGCATCGTCTTTTTCTTTGACGATTTCGGCAAGTTTGGCTTTAAGCTCCTCGAGCTCTTTAAGTGCCTAATCTCTTTCGGCCATAACTGTGGTGGTTTGGTGTCCCATCTCCTCAACCAGGGCTAAGTGGGTTCTCCTTATTTATTCCATCCTCCGAGTTGCCTCATCAGCTCTTTTATTGGCTTCTGTCTTTGAATTTCTCGCGGACTCATTTTCGTCATTGAGCACCTGGATTATGCGGTCCTTCTGAGTGAGATCTGTCCCTAATTTCTCGATTGTTTTCGCCCGCTCAAAAGCCACTGCTGATACTTTGTCTGCGATCTTCATCCATTCTCGGTACTGGCCATAAACATCATGAATGTAGTCGTGCATTGTTTGTTCTGCCTTGATAGGAATTCACTTTAAGTGCGGGGGAAAGACGAAACCGTCAAAACAGATATTTGGAAAATCTTTTTTCAGCTTAGTGATTCTAATCGCTCCTTCCTTGGTGGGCTCTGTGATAGCTTGTTCAGTAACGATGGGAGTTTCGGTTTCAGTCCTCTGACGCTGTTGGCCAGGCCTTGGTGCTTGGGACGGTGGTATTTGACGTGAAGATTCATAGGTTTGCTTGCCAGAGCCAGAAGGCTGTGTGGGAACTCTAAGTGGTCGAGAGCAAGATCGAGAACGGCGCATGTACTCTTTCTCCCTTTCATAGCGCTCTCTCTCTTGACTAGAGTAGTCGCGATCATGCTCTCTATCGGCCTCACGTCTGCGAGACTCATAATATGAACTAGAGGAATGCGTGTAGAACGGAGGCTACCAAGCACAGATCCTCGCTTTGACATCGTGCCTATAAAATGAAAAGGAAAACAGAGTTGGTATTTCCCAGAAACGAATTGCTTGTGATTAAAAATTATGCAGTGCCGTGAAGTGTGTGTATGCATGTGCAAACCACTCGACCAATCGGATATTTCGGCCATACTCGAAGGAATCGACTCGCCTAGATCTAAGGTGCTCTGAAGCCCTTCCAACCCGGTATCTTGTTGGAGCGACACATAGTCCAGAATTGTAATGTCTGCAAGTCCTTTGAAAGGATTCTCCATATGTGAGGGAGGATCCTCCGACTTTATAACACCGGTGACTGGAAGAAAAATGACCACAAATTTCCATCTTGAACACTTGTGAAGCTTATGAGCAAGCGCCTTGCCTTTCCTCTTTCCCTCTAAATGTCGAGGACTACCTGAAGGCCCGGCTACGGGTTCATCTTTGGTTGGCGTATCCTCTTCACCACCTTGCTCAGCAATTACAATCCCAGGCGCCTTATGCCTAGCCCATCTTGTCGGAGCTGCCCTAAGAGATCCTTCAGGCCTTATGCTCTGGTCTCTATCAATTAGCCCAACGGCCCTCAAATTTTCATCCGTAAGTACCGAGTTGATCTCTCTATTTCCATACTATTTCCTTAAAGTGAGTGCCTTCAGGTCATGGAATTGAAGCTGTAAAAGAAAGAAAATGTTAGACTCAACATTGATTACAACTATCCCATTAGTCGCCAGAGAGAGTGCGACACTTACGTCTTACTAGCCATCGTCTAGCGAATCCTGGCGGGCAACGAACATAGAAACACTCGGTTTTGAAGTAGCTAAGTTTGGCCCAAGTTCCAATCATGATTTGACGGTTTCTCGCTCCCTCTAAGAATGTGAAAGAAGGATTATCTCCCTGACTCTTTACATTGAACAAGAATCTGACTTCCTCTGGAGTCGAGGGTCGAAAAAGGTGCTCCATGAAGATGATGAATAAGCTGTTCAGAAGAGCATACCCATTCGGATGCAACTGTGATGGAGCAATCCCTAAATAAGATAACACCTCCCGGATATACTGATTGAATGGTGGGAGCGTCCTGGCTGTGCAGGAAAATCAATTAAAAGCGGTGTACCTTTCCGGGGGAGTATGTGGCCTGTCGTTCGGCCCTGGTAACAGAACATCGTTCAACGATAGCCTATGCCGCAAGCAGATTCTCCCCAACATATCTTCAGTAACATTGGATGAAACAGAATCTTATGGGTTTCCGATGAAGTTTTCTCCTGGTAACTTGTCCGGGGCTGGACTTATGACTTTGGCCGCGATGGCCAGCATCTCTATTACAAAAGGAGGTGGACTTTGAGCCTCCTATTGCTGTGAACTCCCGGGTTCCATAACTAATCAACTCATCAAAAGCCATTGTTAAACAACAATAAAACCATGTTTCCCCTAGTGTGAAGTGCGTGAATGTGTTGTGCAGTGCAGTGCTGTGAGTTACTTAAAAAGATTCTATAGAGATTAACAAAGTGTTCAAACGACAAGACTTCAATATTCAATCGGAGTGACCGTCATCGCTGACCATCACAACCGTGCCATTAAGACTTCGGAGATTGATCCTAGTTAAAGTTCATTAGATTTTTAAGTTACAGTTCCATCGATGAGCTTCGAAAGGCAGTAAAATATGCGGTGAAATAGTAAAGTCCAGTTAAGCAAGGCAGAAGCTCATCGGAGTTAAGTGTTCGAGTACGAGAAAATTTCATATCCATTAAGGTCCAAACTCGGGTCGATCAGCAGAAAACTTTGGTTTCGTATCGATGAAAGCTTATTACCTTGGTATCAATCGAAACTCAATGACTTCATATCGATCGGGTTATATAGTGTTTCGTATCGGTCGAAGATTGTTGGTTTCGTATCGATCCCAAACTGTGAGATTCGCATCGATCACCTACCACGAGTTTCGTATCGGTCGTTTGCCCTTCAATTTCGTATCGATTGTCTCGAATTGATACGAATTGTCACCACGCCAGATCAATACGAAATTCACCATTTCATCAATCAATTCTTCATCGATACGAGCCCCACGCCCTGGGTCGATACGAAGCCCAGTCTTCCCTTTCCTTTCATCGATACGAAATTGAAGCTGTACATCTCTCCGCACTTCGCCTTCCCCGATCAACTTAGATGCTATTTCCACCTTCTCCGGCCAAACCCCGACCTCAATGCGACCGGAATCAACCATGATCGTGAACGGGATGGCGCTTGATCTCGAAGTCTCATCATTCGAGTGTGGATTAACAGTACAATTACCTGATTTGGGTAATTAAGTGGATTGGATAACTTGAAAGCGAAAGGCAATTTTAGTTTCCCAATACTCGGAGTGATACGAAATAATTTTGATCTATAGCACTTAGCATTCTTGAGTTTAATATATACAAGCTTTCATACAATTATTGCTTATGTATTCATTTCCATACTCTTCAACCAATATTATACTTCCTATTCTTCATACACATACAAATATACACATCTACTTTGAGGATAAGATTATAGGAAGGGTGTACTACAAGTTACAAATCCGTGTTATTCAGAACACACAAAGTCATGTTAAATCCAGTTTTGTAAGAAAGTCATGTTCTGTTGCTCAGGCGGTTAAAGTCATGTTTTGTTGCTTAGGCGGTCAAAGTCCTGTTCTGTTGCTCAGGCGATCAAAATCCTGTTCGGTTGCTCAGGTGGTGTAATACCTGTTCCTCCGGGTTAAGTGAGGGTTGCTAGGTATAATTCCCGAAGGAGTCTGGGACTGGACGTAGAATGGGAGTTCGAACCAGTATAAAAATCTCTGGTGTCATTTTCTTTATTGCTTTAATTATTTACTTACTTATTTATTATTCCGCACAAGTAATTTATCCATATTACATGATCCTTTAGCACAGTCACTTTCATTTGGTATCAGAGCATGGCCATCATATAACCGTAACATAATTATCTGATATATATTTTTAATATGGAAAACAACACCAGCACTTTAACTAACAATACTTTTCTTGAAGGTCAATCTACTGCACGACCACCTCTATTTAATGGAATGAACTATAACTATTGGGCTACTAGAATGAGAATTTATATACAAGCAAGTAGTTCTAAAACCTGGAACATTATGCAATCTGAATATACTATGCCTACTACTGAATATTCACAATGGTCTAACACATAAAAATTAGATGCTACTACAAATGCTAAAGCTATGAATATGTTATATTGTGCATTAGACAAAAATGAGTTTAATAGAATAAGCATGTGTAAAAGTACTCATGAAATTTGGCATACACTTAAAGTAACACATGAAGGTACTAACAAAGTCAAATAAAGTAAAATTTCTATGCTCAAAAATCAGTCCCAGAATTTTAAAATGAAGCAAGATGAGACCAGAAATGAAATGTACTCTAGATTTCAAGATATATATCATTCTTTGATGGCATTAGGAGAAACTTATAAAGATTTTGATATTGTTTCAAAAATCCTCAACTCACTAACGGATCAGTTGGAACGAAAAGTCTTAGCAATCGAAGAAGCTAACAACATTTCGACTATAAAACCAGAGGAGTTGATAGGAAATCTAATGTCTTATGAAATTAATCTCCAGGAAAAATGAGTATAGGCTCAAGATAAGAAGAATATAGCATTCCAGGTAAAAAAAGATGAATTAGATTCAGATGAAGAAGATATGGCCTTCATTGCTAAAAATTTCAAAAAGTTTTTGAAATTTAGAAAGAACAACAAATTTAGAAATAACAAGAACAGCTCCAGCAACAATAACAACACCAACAAACCATCATCATCTGCTCCAGAATGTTATGAATTTCACAAGAAAGGTCACATCAAGAAAGACTGTCCTGAAAAGAAAGATAAATATAAGCACAAAAAAGACAGATTCAAGAACAAAGCTTTCTCTGTCACTTGGGATGATTCAGAATCATCTTCATCATCAGATAGTGACTCAGACAGTGACGCAGAACAAGCAAACATATGTTTTATGGCCACAAAAGATGAGGTGAGTGATCTAAGTTTTGATGATCTATTGGAGATAAACTCAGAATTACTTGATAAGCTAAAAGACATCAAAAGAAAATACAAGGAATCTCTTGAAAAACTGAATAGAACTGAAATCGAAGTAGATATGCTAAGAGACGAGAAACAAATCTTAGAAGAAGAACTTGAAGTTACTCAAGAATCTTGTTCTAATATGACATCTCAACTCTCTATGTTAAGTCAAGAGATAGAAACTCAAAAAGAAAAGAACGATGCTCTACTAATTAAAAATCATGATCTTAAAGCTAATGTCAAGATATTAGAATTAGATAACTCTAGCCTTAAAACAAAGTTAGATGATATTACTAAAAATGTCTCTAATTTTAATAAAGGCAGGGAAAATATTTCCAAAATTATAGAAAATTCTCAAAATGCTTTAAATAAAAGAGGACTAGGATATAAGCAATCTTATAAAGTTATTCCAAAGAAAAAGAATTTTTCACATAAAAGGGATAATATTAAAGTTGAAAACCTAGTTCGAAAGGTTCAAAATTTTCTAAATCAATTAAAATTTGGGTTCCAAAAAAAAATCTTTGATTATAATTAAGTATATAAAATCTTTTATAAAAAATGTTCATAAAAACAAAGATTTTATTTTCAAAAGGAATTCAGAACCCTCTTGGGTTTGGCTTCCTAAGACCTAACTCTTAGGACCCAAAATAAAATAGTGGGTACCAATGTTAATTCTATATTTTGCAGGTACCATCTAAAAAGAGAGGAAAATGGATACTAGACAGTGGTTGCTCAAAACACATGAAAGGAAACAAAGGGATGCTAACAAACATTAATTACCCAGATGGAGGTTCTGTCACAATTGGAGATAATTCCAAAGGATATGTCATCGACAAAGGCGATATGAGCAATATCGGTATATCTAATTTACCTCTTATTACAGATGTCTTATTAGTTAAAAATTTGAAACATAATTTACTTAGTATCAGCCAATTATGTGACAAAGGATTTAATATTTCCTATTCTGAAAATAAGTGTAGCATTTTTTATCAAAATAAAAATCTTATTTTTGAAGGTTTTAAAGATAAAAATATTTATGTTTTAAATATGAATGTAAATTATAATACAAATATGTGTTTAATAGCCAAAGAAAATGATCCTTGGTTATGGCACAAAAGATTTTGTCATATTAATTTCAAAGCTATAAATAAATTATCTAAAAATAATTTAGTAAAAGGTTTACCAAAAATGAACTTTAAAGTAAACAATATTTGTAATGCTTGTCAATTAGGAAAATTATCATAATCATCCTTTAAATCAAAGAAAAATATTTCTATTATACAACCACTAGAACTATTACATTTAGATCTCTTTTGTTCAACTCAAATTCAATCTATGAATCATAGTAAATATGTGTTTGTTATAGTAGATGATTTCTCAAGATATACTTGGACTATTTTCTTAAAAAATAAATGTAATACTTTTGAAAATTTTCAGGAATTTTGCAAAGAGAATTCAGAATCTCAAAAATTTAAAAATTAAAAATATTAGAAGTGATCATGGAGGTGAACTTGAAAATGAAGCTTTTGAACATTTTTGTAATAAAAAGGGAATTTATCATAATTTTTCTTTTCCTAGAACACCACAACAAAATGGAGTTATAGAAAGGAAAAATAGAACGTTACAAGAATGTCCAAGAACTATTAAATGGAAGCACATTACCAAAACATTTCTAGGCAGAAGCTGTAGAAACTGCTTGCTATGTTCTAAATCGTGTTTCCATCCGACCTTCAACAAAACACACTCCATATGAACTTTTTCATCAAAGAAAACCAAACATTTCATATTTTAGAACTTTTGGTTCAAAATGTTTTATCTTAAACACAAAAGATCGGCTTGAATAATTCGATCCAAAATCCGATGAAGGAATCTTCGTAGGATATTCAGAACAAAGCAAAGCTTATCGAATTTTCAATAAAAGAACAAAAACAATCGAAGAAACATTTCATGTTTCATTCGACGAAAATTTCAATTTTAATAAAGAATTTGAGGATGATGAAAATATACCTTAGACGGTCACAAATACAGTTACTCAAAATAATTTTGAAGAAGATGAAAACATTGTTTGTAATTTTAAAGAAGAAGAAAACATTTTTCATAATAAAAATGAATTAAGATCTCCTCCTAGAATTTTACGAGATCACCTAGTAGAAAATGTCATAGGAGAAATTGATTCACATGTTAGAACTAGAAATAAACTTAATCAAATGGGCCATGTAGCATTTCTTTCGAATATTGAACCTAAAAATATAAAAGAAGCCTCTACTGATGACTATTGGATTATAGCTATGCAAGAAGAGCTAAACCAATTCGAACAAAATGAAGTTTGGGAACTAGTTCCTAGACCAATTGATCAAACAGTTATTAGTACCAAATGGGTATTCAAAAATAAAGCAGATGAACAAGGTAGTATAACTAGGAATAAAGCTAGATTAGTTGCACAAGGATATAATCAAGAAGAAGGAATTGACAACGAAGAAACGTTTGTTCTAGTCGCATGGCTTGAAGTAATACGAATCTTATTGGCCTTTGCATGTTTTCATAATTTCAAACTTTATCAAATGGATGTTAAAAGTGCTTTCTTAAATGGTTATATAAAAGAGAATGTTTATGTTGAACAACCTCCTCTATTCATACATGAAAAATTTCCTGACCACGTCTATAAACTTAAGAAAGCCATATACGGTCTAAAACAAGCACCCCGTGCTTGGTATGAATGTCTTAAGAGCTATCTAATAGATTTTGGTTTTTGAAATTGGGAAGGTTGATCAAACTCCTTTTATTAAAAGATCTAAAAGGGATATTTTAATTATTCAAATTTATGTAGATGATATTATTTTTGGTTCTACAAATGAAGAATTATGTCAGGATTTTTCTATAATAATGACCAAAGAATTTGAAATGTCACATATGTGAGAATTATCTTATTTTCTCGGTTTACAAATTAAACAATTGGAAAATGGTATTTTTATTAATCAAGAAAAATATAGTACTAATCTAATTAAATGCTTCGATATGAAAAATACTTCTGCTAAACCAACTCCAATGAGTACAACATTACATCTGGACAAAGATGAAGATGGAAAAAGTGTCGACCAAAAATTACATCGAAGCATAATTAGATCATTACTTTATCTTACTGCTAGTAGATCTGACATAATGATGAGTATTTGTTTATGTGCTAGATTTCAAGAAAATCCTAATGAATCACATATGCGAGCAGTGAAACGAATATTGCGTTATCTAAGAAAAACAAAAGATTTTCGACTCTTTTATCCAAAAGAATGTCCTTTCGAGTTAGTTTCATATAGCGATGCTGAATTTGGAGGACGTCGGACGGATCGTAAGAGTACAAGCGAGACTTGTCACTTCATTGCACGATCCTTAGTCTCCTGGTTTAGCAAGAAACAAAATTGTGTTTCACTTTCAACTTGTGAAGCGGAATATATTTCTGCTACTTTAGCATGTGCTCAAGTTATTTACATGCAACAAACACTTAAAGATTTTGGTATGAACTTGTCTAAATCTACTATTTACTGTGATAATACAAGTGCTATAAACTTATCAAAAAATCTTATCAATCATTCACGAACTAAACATATCGACATACGCCATCATTTTCTTTATGATAATATTGAAAAGGACTTAGTCAGATTAAAAATTTTGTCCTCTGAAAATCAACTGGCTGATATATTTACCAAACCTTTGAATGAAAATACTTTTAATTAACTTAGAAGAGAATTAGGAATAGTGTCTTTAAAATATTTGTAATTTTTTTACAAAATTTATTCTTCATAATACAGTTCAATACATTCATTTTAAAGACTGTTATTTTAATCTTTACCTTAAGATATCCTATCTGTTTACCAAAAATAGATTTAGTTTTATGGTTCTCCTTCTTAGTTACTCTAATCCATTCATTCTTAAATAATTAGTGGTTTTTATTTAAAATTGTTGCAATCCACTCTTTGTTCTATCTATTTTTTTTAAAATCTTTCTCTTATAAAAGACTATCTTTTTCACTATCTTATCACCATATTATTTAATAAAAAGGGAAGACAAGCAACAAATGTTTTAAAAAAAAATCTATATGTCTTTAAAAAAAACTTTGTCTCATCCTCTCTTTCGTATACATCCATTACCTCATAATCGGTGAATCTTCCAACACCGACTCCTATATACGAACCCGTTCCTATTGTTCCACCATCTAACATCCACACTGGTTATACCCCTCCCGTCAAAAGAGCTAAACGCTCTCTATTTTTTGGCTCGCCGTCTACCAAAGAAAAAATAAACGACATTCATCACTATCAATGGGAGACTCTCGAGTTACAACGAGAACTATACTACGAGCAGAAGGTGAATGCGAAGCGGCTAAGCTTCCTTGAACAAGTGGCTCTTAAATTCTGTGGTTCGTCTTCACACAACACGGTTCATCAACCAACGACTCCTTCACGTCGTAATCCATGGGAACCATCACCTAAATATCCACTCTTATCTCCGTATTCTTGGGAATGTGGACAAGGTTGGTCACTATTACGACCTCTGCAAGAAAATACGAAAGTGGAACCAGAAGATTATCACACTCCTTCCTCTTCATCCAAACCATCTTGATTTTTTTTACATACATATATTGTACCGGTATATAAATTATTTGCATTGATTCATGTTATTCAAAATTTTTGTTGATATGTTGTTCAATACATTTTTTTAAGAAGGTTCAGCCTATAATTTCAACAGCACCAGTCGACTGAATCAAATAGTCAGTCGACTGAACCTGTCTTCCAACTTATTTTTTTCTCTACATTCAGTCGACTGGCTCTCCAAGACAATCGACTAAATTCGGCGTTTTTCTATTCTAAATTCTCGGGAAAGGATTAGTCGACTGAACCTATGGGGCCAATCGATTGAACTCATAAAATTATATTTTCATACACAGAACCAGTCTACTGCCTATGAAGGTTCAGTCGACTGATACTGGGTACCCGACTTTTACCCTCTTTCAGCCTCTACAAATTTACTTCTTATCTTTACCAAACTCTTTTTTTTACCTTCAATCTTTTTAACCTTCTGCCATTAAAATCTTTTTCCACTTCAAATTCACTTAGAATTTCATCAACTCTCTCATTAATTTGTCCAATTCTTTTCAAATTCAACCTCCCACTTCATCACCAAAACCCTAGCTCTTCAAATGGCTCCTAAAAGACCTCGACATTCTCAAGCTACAACAAGTTCTTCGGATTCACAAATAAGAGCATGGCTACACAATGGAAAGGCGTTGCAACTCTTTGAAAAAATGCAAAGCTCCAGGATTTTTGAAGGTTCTTTTATCAAATTCCCTGATTTTTCTTCATATGCTATTCAAGACTTAGCTCGCCGTAGCGGATTGGAGCAACTCATTGATTTTGCGGCAAATAATAACAAGATTAATCACCTTCTTGTTAAACTTTTCTATGCCAACTTAAATCTATATCACCACACCATTACAAATCTGGATGATTGCATTTGGACATTAGTATGTGGTAAAAAGATTTTTCTTCCACTACAGCGATTTGCACAAATTCTACAATGTCTAGATGAGGGTGATGAATTATCTGAGATTGCTGTAAACATGGATACTCGTGATCGAGTTAGTCATTTGTTCCTCTCGGATAACTTAATGGAGTTAAAAGCGGTAGCACTAAGGCCAAAAGTTCGCATTATGCATAAAGTGCTTACCCACACCATCGATCCCCGCACCGGAAGCTATGAGAAAGTCTATCAGCGTGATTTCCAATCCTTATACGCCATTTGGGGAAATAGACGAGTAAACTGGGCGAAGGTCATTCTAGATGAGTTTCAATCTTTTAACCAAGGTCGAATGAGGATGATCTACTATGGCGCTTACATCATGCACATTCTCAAACATTTCGATGTTCCTACTGTTGATTCCGAATGTTCAAACATAGGTTCCTTGAATACTAAAACCCTTAGTCTCATGAACCTACCAAAGCAATATCTTGACCACACCATAATTACTTATGAACATTGGCTAGAAAACCAAGCCACGGGTCAAGCTCAACCTTCCTCCCAACAAGCTCGTTAATAAACTCAACATATGCAAGCCTCTTCTTCATCCCAACCTCCTCGACCTACTCGAGAATGTGATAGATGCGGATTACGGATCTTAAGGGTGGAATAACACTAGAGGGGGTGAATAGTGTTTTATGGTTTTTTTAAATCTTTTTGAATTTTATTCAATTTAAACACCAACAAATGCAATTCACAAACACAAATATAATCACAGAATCAGACAAAGATGCAAATACTAAATAAAAGCAGTAAAGGAAAGAACACACCAGGATTTTATACAAGTTTTGAGTTACCCTACATCCAGTCTCGTACAATCATACGGATTTCTTATCAAAATAATCTCCCAGATTACACCCTCGGTTTCAAGGCTACGAGGTACACCCTCTTGTACTCGAGTCCAGGGCAAGCTCTCTTGATTTAACCAGGCTACAAGATCACCTAATTGATTTCCAAGGTTACAATCACACCCAATTGATTTCAAGGCTCAACCGCACCTTTTACTCAACAGTTTGATTTACAAAAGATTCTATAACTCTGAATAGCACTGAGATCTTATGGAGAGAGTGGCAGAGAATCAAACAAGAGATAATCAGGTTTGATTCACTTGGTATTTTGGCAGAGTATAGTTTAGGATTCTTTAGAATAAATGTGGAAGATGAAGAGGAGAGAAAATAAATGAAATCTGGTAAAAATTCGTTTAGAACTTACTGGTATTTATAGTAGAGCAACAACCATATATATTCGTGAAATGATGCGACGAATAGACACTTCTTTTGAAAATTGAAAATTGAAAATAACGGACACCATGTCGACATGGGGGGTTGAGGGATGTCGACATGCTCAAGGAAAAATTGATGTTTTGATTTTCTTATTAAAATAGCTTTCTATAATTTGTCAAAACAATTTCTAAACTTTGTAAATATATTTAAACTTATAAAAGAGTTTAGAAAATAATTTTTAATATATATAATCTTAATCTATAAAGTGATTTAAAATCTGAGTATATAAATATTTTAAAGCTAAATATTAAAAACAAGAGATGGTTTAAAAACAAGGACAATTTTTCAAATCAAAATATTAAAAATGATAAAAATAGTTTTGAGGCTAAAATATTTCAAACAAGAGAGATGTCTTTTCGAAAAGTAAGTTTTGAAAACATTTTTAAAAAACAAGAGATATATTTTTGAAAAACATTTTTATAAAATTAGTGGATATCAAAATAGGACCACTATATATTCCACTAGATATTGTTGTGGGTTCCATCCCACTAGGGTTCCTTCCCTTTAACAGGCTTCAAGTAGATTCCATTCCATGAATAAATTTTGAATAATGATGTAAGTGCTTTCAAGAAGTTTTAACATAATTCTAGACTAACTACATTATATTGTACTGTTTGAAATCTTGAACTCTTGATAACTTGATTTCTTGATACTCATGAGTCTTCAATCTTGATATCTTCGATCTTTAAATTCATTAGTCTTGTATCTCTATACTGTGCAGTCTTCATTCTTGGTACCTGCATGTTTATATTCTTCATATACATATATATCTAAACCATAACGTTAGTATTTATATTTTATAAAAAGTCCTAAGGTTGTTGTCATCAAAACCATCATCTCAAGGACTAACAATCTCCTCATTTTTTATGATGACAACCTATGTTTATAAAATATACTTCACCGTCACTATAACTCCCCTAAAACTAATAACTACCCCTTAATCTAAGCCTAACTGCTCTATTTTATACTTGTCCCCCTTTGTCATCAACAAAAACTAATTCTAAACTTATATATAGCTCCCCCTTAATCTAATACTATCCAAACTAAATACGGATAAGGAAGTATAATAAGCGAAACAAAAATTTTATTATATACGATGTTATACATATATATATATATATGGAACATAAACACACAAATATATTCATGTACATAAATTATAGAATAACACTACTAACGAGAGTTTTTGACAATTGGACATTTGTGAATCGAACGATTTGGATAATGAAATCAAAAGTTTCCACGTTGTTCGACCAAATTCCCATCTTTGTCAAAACAGACTTCGCCTACGCAGACCACGTTGTCCTCTTCTTCCATAGGTGCTTCTTCCTCTTCTTCTTCTTCCTCTTCGATGTGCTCTAAGGGGTTATGCACTTGAATGTTGGGAGAATCTTCTTCAATCACAATAGGATTTGCATGATTATCCATTAGGAATCTTTGCAAATTCCGAAGAATTTTGCCTTGCTTTTCATGTTCTTTTGCCATCCTTATTTGGACAACTTGAAGTTCAGTCAACATTTGCATGGCATCCTTCATAGATTCTTTAATCTTTATCACACGTGCTAGTGTAGTGTGTTGGAATGGACCAGAATGAGGAGAAGGGAAAGAGCGGTGTCATTTTGGTTTGATTTAGTGGAGGAGGCCATTAATTTTAATTTTCAGAAGTTTATTACAGAGAAAGAGAAGTGAGAAGACAGAAAAATTTGAAATACATAGGTTTATATAACTACCAAATTGATTTTAGAGGGAAACTCAAAATTTCAAATTTTACCGTTGTATGTCGACATGGGTGGTAGGGCTATGTCGACATCCCTATGAAAAATTTGGTTTTCTTGTATATCTCTGTTTATTAAAAATATATGTTACTATATATATATTCTATATCTTAGTTATTGAATAAATTCCTTGTTCTCTTCTTAATTTAGTAAATATAGGTTGATTTAAGGGTTTAGTTAAAATATCAGCAATTTGATTCTCGGAGTTGATAAATTCAAGAGAAATAATCTCTTTACTTATATTATCTCTGAGAAAATGATGTCTGATATCAATATGTTTAGTCCTAGCATGATGAGTAGGATTTATTGATAAATTTATTGCACTAGTATTATCACAATAAATTGGTGATTTTGAAATTGTTAATCCAAAATCTTTTAGGGTTTGTTGCATATAAATGACTTAAGAGCAAGCCAAAGCAGCAAAGATATATTCTGCTTCAGTTGTTGATAAAGAAACAGTATTTTGCTTTTTACTGAGAATGCCCCAAAAAGTGACAAGTTCCACTTGTACTTTTTCGGTCAGATTTGCAACTAGCATAGTCAGCATCACAATAATAGATTAAATCAAATGAATCATTTTTAGGGTAAAATAAACCATAGTCAAAAGTATGTTTAACATATCTTATGATACGTTTCATAGCTTTTAAGTGAGTCTCTTTGGGTTGAGATTGGTATCTTGCACAGAGATAAACACTATGCATGATATCAGGTCTACTCGTAGTGATATAGAGTAGTGATCCAATCATTCCCCTATATAGTTTTTGATTTACATCTTTTGAAAGATCTTCTTTATTTAAAGCTTCATTGGTTGCCATGGGAGTGGGTTTTCCACTCGCAGTAGTCATACCAAATTTACTAACTAGATCCCTACCATATTTTTCTTGACTAATAAAAATACCATTATCAAATTATTTTATTTGTAAACCTAAGAAGAAAGTAAGTTCACCCATATGACTCATCTCAAAATCTTTTGTCATTATTTCAGAAAATTCTTTATTCATTTCATGATTAGTTGAACCAAAAATAATATCATATACAATTACAAAGACATATTTATTGTGATTTATTGATTGAATTTGAGATGGACCAAACAAATCTAGATGAAGTAACTTAAGAGGTTTTGAAGTTGAAATCATATCTTTTAATTTGAAAGAACTCTTCCTAAGTTTTCCTAATTGACAAGCAACACATATACTATCTATTTTAAAATTCATTCTAGGGAGACCTCTTACTAGATCAAGTTTAGGAAGTCTAGATAAGAGTTTAAAATTCAAATGCCCAAATCTTTTATGCCAAATCCAAGGGTCACTTGTATTGACCAAAAGACACAGATTGTCATTTGAGATTTTCATACTAAGAATATAAATATTTTTCTTCCTAATTCCTTCAAATATAATATTTGAATTATTATCGTCGATGTGACACTTATCTTTTTCAAATTTAATTTTGTATCCTTTATCGCAAAGTTGACTAATGCTAAGAGGATTGTGTTTCAGATTCTTAACTAATAAAACATTAGAAATAATAGGAGTTTTAGAGTTACCGACATTGCCGATGCCAATCACATATCCTTTTGAGTTGTCTCCAAAATTAACCAATCCTCCATCTTTATAGATAATATCATTCAGCATATCTAGATTACCACTCATGTGTCTTGAACATCCACTATCAAGTATCCACTTATTCTTATTGATTTGCACAATTTGTCCATTGAGTTTTGATTCTTCAAAGGCCATATAACATTTTTCTTTCTGCATAGAATACAAACTCGGTAGATAACTTGATTTTCTATAATAACTATATGCAGACTTATTAGACAATAATGATTTGAACAGTTTTAAACTAGTGTCAACAAAATCCCCAAAAATAGCAATTTTAAAAACTTTTTCAAAATTCAGATTATGAAAACTTTGAAAACCAATGCTCTGATACCAGTGAGAAATGCGGATTACGGATCTTAAGGCTAGAATAACACTAGAAGGGGGTGAATAGTGTTTTTTGGATTTTTTAAATCTTTTTGAATTTTATTCAATTTAAACACCAACAAATGCAATTCACAAACACAGATATAATCACAGAATCAGACAGAGATATAAACACAAATACTAAATAAAAGCAGTAAAGGAAAGAACACACCAGGATTTTATACCAGTTCGAAGTTACCCTACATCAGTCCCGTACAATCGTACGGATTTCTTATCAAAATAATCTCCTAGATTACACCCTCGGTTTCGAGGCTACGAGGTACACCCTCCTGTATTCGAGTCCAGGTCAAACTCTCTTGATTTAACCAGGCTACAAGAACACCTAATTGATTTCCTGGGCTACAATCACACCCAATTGATTTCAATGCTCAACCGTACCTTTTACTCAACAGTTTGATTTACAAAAGATTCTATAACTCTGAATAGCACTAAGATCTTATAGAGAGAGTGGTAGAGAATCAAACAAGAGATAATCAGGTTTGATTCACTTAGTATTTTGGCAAAGTATAGTTTAGGATTCTTTAGAATAAATGTGGAAGATGAAGAGGAGAGAAAATAAACGAAATTTGATAAAAATTCGTTTAGAACTTACAAGTATTTATAGTAGAGCAACAGTCATATCTATTCGTGAAAGGATACGACGAATAGACACTTCTTTTGAAAATTGAAAATTGAAATTTGAAAATAACGGACACCATGTCGACATGGGGGGTTGAGGGATGTCGACATGCTCAAGACAAAACTGATGTTTTGATTTTCTTATTAAAATTGGTTTCTATAATTTGTTAAAACAATTTCTAAACTTTGTAAATATATTTAAACATATAAAAGAGTTTAGAAAATAATTTTTAATATATATAATCTTAATCTATAAAGTGATTTAAAATCTGAGTATATAAATATTTTAAAGCTAAATATTTAAAACAAGAGATGGTTTAAAAACAAGGACAATTTTTGAAATCAAAATATTAAAAATGATAAAAATAGTTTTGAGGCTAAAATATTTCAAACAAGAGAGATGTCTTTTCGAAAAGAAAGTTTTGAAACATTTTTAAAAAACAAGAGATATATTTTTGAAAAACATTTTTATAAAATGAGTGGATATCAAAATAGGACCACTATATTTTCCACTAGATATTGTCGTGGGTTCCATCCCACTAGGGTTCCATCCCACTAGTGTTCCATCCCTTTAACAGGCTCGAAGTGGATTCCATTCCATGAATAAATTTCGAATAAAGATGTAAGTGCTTTCAAGAAGTTTTAACATAATTCTAGGCTAACTACATTATCTTGTACTGTTTGAAATCTTGAACTCTTGATAACTTGATTTCTTGATACTCATGAGTCTTCAATCTTGATATCTTCGATCTTTAAATTCATCAGTCTTGTATCTCTATACTGTGCAGTCTTCATTCTTGGTACCTGCATATTTATATTCTTCATATACATATATATCTAAACCATAACGTTAGTATTTATATTTTATAAAAAGTCCTAAGGTTGTTGTCATCAAAACCATCATCTCAAGGACTAACAATCTCCCCCTTTTTGATGATGACAACCTATGTTTATAAAATATACTTCACCGTCACTATAACTCCCCCTAAAACTAATAACTACCCCTTAATCTAAGCCTAACTACTCTATTTTATACTTGTCCCCCTTTGTCATCAACAAAAACTAATTCTAAACTTATATATAGCTCCCCCTTAATCTAATACTATCCAAACTAAATACTAATAAGGAAGTATAATAAGCGAAACAAAAATTTTATTATATACGATGTTATACATATATATATATATATATATGGAACATAAACACACAAATATATTCAAGTACATAAATTATAGAATAACACTACTAACGAGAGTTTTTGACAATTGGACATTTGTGAATCGAACAATTTGGATAATGAAATCAAAAGTTTCCACGTTGTTCGACCAAATTCCCATCTTTGTCAAAACAGACTTTGCCTACGCAAACCACGTTGTCCTCTTCTTCCATAGGTGCTTCTTCCTCTTCTTCTTCTTCCTCTTCGATGTGCTCTAAGGGGTTATGCACTTTAATGTTGGGAGAATCTTCTTCAATCACAATTGGATTTGCATGATTATCCATTAGGAATCTTTGCAAATTCCGAAGAATTTTGCCTTGCTTTTCATGTTCTTTTGCCATCCTTATTTGGACAACTTGAAGTTCAGTCAACATTTGCATGGCATCCTTCATAGATTCTTTAATCTTTATAACACGTGCTAGTGTAGTGCGTTGGAATGGACCAGAATGAGGAGAAGGGAAAGAAACGACAAAAGTTTATTACAGAGAAAGAGAAGTGAGAAGACAGAAAAATTTGAAATACATAGGTTTATATAACTACCAAATTGATTTTAGAGGGAAAATCAAAATTTCAAATTTTACCGTTGTATGTCGACATGGGTGGTAGGGCTATGTCGACATCCCTATGAAAAATTTGGTTTTCTTGTATATCTCTGTTTATTAAAAATATATGTTACTATATCTATATTATATATCTTAGTTATTGAACAAATTCCTAGTTCTCTTCTTAATTTAGTAAATATAGGTTGATTTAAGGGTTTAGTTAAAATATCAGCAATTTGATTCTCGGAGTTGATAAATTCAAGAGAAATAATCTCTTTACTTATATTATCTCTGAGAAAATGATGTCTGGTATCACTATGTTTAGTCCTAGCATGATGAGTAGGATTTATTGATAAATTTAATGCATTAGTATTATCACAATAAATTGGTGATTTTGAAATTGTTAATCCAAAATCTTTTAGGGTTTGTTGCATATAAATGATTTAAGAGCAAGCCAAAGCAGCAAAGATATATTCTGCTTCAGTTGTTGATAATGAAACAGTATTTTGCTTTTTACTGAGAATGCCCCAAAAAGTGACAAGTTCCACTTGTACTTTTTCGGTCAGATTTGCAACTAGCATAGTCAGCATCACAATAATAGATTAAATCAAATGAATCATTTTTAGGGTAAAATAAACCATACTCAAAAGTATGTTTAACATATCTTATGATACGTTTCACAGCTTTTAAGTGAGTCTCTTTGGGTTGAGATTGGTATCTTGCACAGAGATAAACACTATGCATGATATCAGGTCTACTCGTAGTGATATAGAGTAGTGATCCAATCATTCCCCTATATAGTTTTTGATTTACATCTTTTGAAAGATCTTCTTTATTTAAAGCTTCATTGGTTGCCATGGGAGTGGGTTTTCCACTCGAAGTAGTCATACCAAATTTACTAACTAGATCCCTAGCATATTTTTCTTGACTAATAAAAATACCATTATCAAATTATTTTATTTGTAAACCTAAGAAGAAAGTAAGTTCACCCATATGACTCATCTCAAACTCTTTTGTCATTATTTCAGAAAATTCTTTATTCATTTCATGATTAGTTGAACCAAAAATAATATCATATACAATTACAAAGACATATTTATTGTGATTTATTGATTGAATTTGAGATGGACCAAACAAATCTAGATGAAGTAACTCAAGAGGTTTTGAAGTTGAAATCATATCTTTTAATTTGAAAGAACTCTTCCTAAGTTTTCCTAATTGACAAGCAACACATATACTATCTATTTTAAAATTCATTCTAGGGAGACCTCTTACTAGATCAAGTTTAGGAAGTCTAGATAAGAGTTTAAAATTCAAATGCCCAAATCTTTTATGCCAAATCCAAGGGTCACTTGTATTGACCAAAAGACACAGATTGTCATTTGAGATTTTCATACTAAGAATATAAATATTTTTCTTCCTAATTCCTTCAAATATAATATTTGAATTATTATCGTCGATGTGACACTTATCTTTTTCAAATTTAATTTTGTATCCTTTATCGCAAAGTTGACTAATGCTAAGAGGATTGTGTTTCAGATTCTTAACTAATAAAACATTAGAAATAATAGGAGTTTTAGAGTTACCGACATTGCCGATGCCAATCACATATCCTTTTGAGTTGTCTCCAAAATTAACCAATCCTCCATCTTTATAGATAATATCATTCAGCATATCTGGATTACCAGTCATGTGTCTTGAACATCCACTATCAAGTATCCACTTATTCTTCTTGATTTTCACAATTTGTCCATTGAGTGTTGATTCTTCAAAGGCCATATAACATTTTTCTTTCTGCATAGAATACAAACTCGGTAGATAACTTGATTTTCTATAATAACTATATGCAGACTTATTAGACAATAATGATTTGAACAGTTTTAAACTAGTGTTAACAAAATCCCCAAAAATAGCAATTTTAAAAACTTTTTCAAAATTCAGATTATGAAAACTTTGAAAACCAATGCTCTGGTACCAGTGAGAAATGCGGATTACGGATCTTAAGGCTGGAATAACACTAGAAGGGGGGTGAATAGTGTTTTTTGGATTTTTTAAATCTTTTTGAATTTTATTCAATTTAAACACCAACAAATGCAATTCACAAACACAGATATAATCACAGAATCAGACAGAGATATAAACACAAATACTAAATAAAAGTACTAAAGGAAAGAACACACCAGGATTTTATACCGGTTCGAAGTTACCCTACATCTGTCCCGTACAATCGTACGGATTTCTTATCAAAATAATCTCCTAGATTACACCCTCGGTTTCGAGGCTACGAGGTACACCCTCCTGTATTCGAGTCCAGGGCAAACTCTCTTGATTTAACCAAGCTACAAGAACACCTAATTGATTTCCTGGGCTACAATCACACCCAATTGATTCCAATGCTCAACCGTACCTTTTACTCAACAGTTTGATTTACAAAAGGTTCTATAACTCTGAATAGCACTAAGATCTTATAGAGAGAGTGGCAGAGAATCAAACAAGAGATCATCAGGTTTGATTCACTTAGTATTTTGGCAAAGTATAGTTTAGGATTCTTTATAATAAATGTGGAAGATGAAGAGGAGAGAAAATAAATGAAATTTGATAAAAATTCGTTTAGAACTTACAAGTATTTATAGTAGAGCAACAGTCATATCTATTCGTGAAAGGATACGACGAATAGACACTTCTTTTGAAAATTGAAATTTGAAAATAACGGACACCATGTCGACATGGGGGGTTGAGGGATGTCGACATGCTCAAGACAAAACTGATGTTTTGATTTTCTTATTAAAATTGGTTTCTATAATTTGTTAAAACAATTTCTAAACTTTGTAAATATATTTAAACATATAAAAGAGTTTAGAAAATAATTTTTAATATATATAATCTTAATCTATAAAGTGATTTAAAATCTGAGTATATAAATATTTTAAAGCTAAATATTTAAAACAAGAGATGGTTTAAAAACAAGGACAATTTTTGAAATCAAAATATTAAAAATGATAAAAATAATTTTGAGGCTAAAATATTTCAAACAAGAGAGATGTCTTTTCGAAAAGAAAGTTTTGAAACATTTTTAAAAAACAAGAGATATATTTTTGAAAAACATTTTTATAAAATGAGTGGATATCAAAATAGGACCACTATATGTTCCACTAGATATTGTCGTGGGTTCCATCCCACTAAGGTTCCATCCCACTAGTGTTCCATCCCTTTAACAGGCTCGAAGTGGATTCCATTCCATGAATAAATTTCGAATAAAGATGTAAGTGCTTTCAAGAAGTTTTAACATAATTCTAGACTAACTACATTATCTTGTACTGTTTGAAATCTTGAACTCTTGATTTCTTGATACTCATGAGTCTTCAATCTTGATATCTTCGATCTTTAAATTCATCAGTCTTGTATCTCTATACTGTGCAGTCTTCATTCTTGGTACCTGCATGTTTATATTCTGCATATACATATATATCTAAACCATAACGTTAGTATTTATATTTTATAAAAAGTCCTAAGGTTGTTGTCATCAAAACCATCATCTCAAGGACTAACAGAGAAGTCTACAAGATTCAAGAAATAGACCCTCAAGCTTGGCCTCACGAAGCCGTGACTACCATTGCTCGTAATCAAAGACTTCTCGATAATCGTCTATCTCGAGTTGAATCAACTGTCTCTAGAGTCGATAAAAATGTCTCTAAAGTCAATAAGAAGCTTAATTATATTAAGTCCTTCCTCAAAAATATCTAGGAAGCTATCACATGCTCCCAACAATCTTCTACCTCAGTCCACGTACCAACATCTAATGGGAAACGACCAGCGGAACATTTCACTTGGTCTACATCTAATGAGGAGTAGGAGGAAGAAGCTGAAGAGGTAGGTGACGAATTAGATGATAAAGAAACTGAAGGTGACGAACAAAGTTCAAATGGCGGAAGTCAAGGTGATGAATAAGTATTTTTTTTTCTATGATGTTGTTAGACTTTGCTTTCAGACATTTTCAATCTTTAAGTTCTTATGGTGTTGTGTAATTGTCTAAAACTCTATGCTTTCTATGTGTATGTCATGTTTTATTATTATTCTCGGAGGGTGTGACTGTTCTATTTCTATGTTATGTGCTAAGTTTCAGTTTCATATATATGTGTGTTCCTATACTATCGTACTTTAACTACCCTATACTTTAAGTACTCTCCTTTTTGTCGATGACAAAGGGGAGAAAAACATAAATTGTTTACAGGAAATATAGCATAGATTTAGGGGGAGAATACAGCATAAAAGTTGCAAGCATATTACTCAAGGGGAGAGATATTTTGACAAAATCATGTCAAAGATTCACTCGTAGCAAATGGATTTGTCATCATCAAAAGGGGGGAGAATGTTGGATCATAAGGTTTTGAATGTTGACAAGAGACGAAAGTTCTTCACGAATCTACGACTACGGCAAATCTGAACTCATCAGCTCAAATATGGTTCGTATTGATATTAATGTAACTAGAGTCTTTAAGTAAACAGTCTAGTATAGAATTTTGTTAAAATCTATCCTCAAAGCTCATCACTCACAAATTCATTTTACGAAACTTTCATATATATACTCAAAGTTTTTATGTGCACTGAAAAATAGTATTTAGTCGATTGAATACTATATGTCAGTCGACTGATGCTGTTTGATTTTTTTTTAAATACAGCATTCAGTCGACTGAACTGCTTAAGTCATTCGACTGATACTATGCAAATTATTTGTGCACGTCTAAATTTAGTCGACTGACTAAGCAACTTCAGTCGACTGAATACTGCAACTGTCATTTTTTCATAAGACACTTCTTTTCACCAAAAGGTTTCTTCTTCATGGAAAGTTGCATCTCTTAGATTTAGATAGATATCTATTTCCAGCAGTCATATCTCCTCATACACTATATATACACTCAAGATTTGTAGAATCAAATCACCTAATTCTCTATTCTCTTTTGATTTATAGCACTAAGCATGCTTGAGTTCAATATATACAAGCTTTCATACAATCATTGCTTACGTATTCATTTCCATACTCTTCAAGCAATATTATACTTCCTATTCTTCATACACATACAAATATACACATCTACTTTGAGGATAAGATTATAGGAAGGGTGTATTACAAGTGACAAATTTGTGTTATTCAGAACACACAAAGTCAAGTTAAATCCAGTTTTGTAAGAGAGTCATGTTCTGTTGCTCAGGCGGTCAAAGTCCTGTTCTGTTGCTCAGGCGGTCAAAGTCATGTTCGGTTGCTCAGGCGGTGTAATACCTATTCCTCCAGGTTAAGTGAGGGTTGCTAGCTATAATTCCAGAAGGAGTCTAGGACTGGACGTAGAATGGGAGTTCGAACCATTATAAAAATATCTTGTGTCATTTTCTTTACTGCTTTAATTATTTACTTACTTATTTATTATTCCGCATAAGTAATTTATCCATATTACACGATCCATTAGCACAATCACTTTCATATATTCCTAGGAAACGACCATTCGTCTTCCAGTTACCCATACCGATTAGAACGGTCAACAGTGCAATCAGCATGAATCTACCCATTAGTATCCAATGGCTCAACCAAGACGAATGTGACGCTGCTGATATGGGAACTTCTTAACCAAGTTTTGCTGGAGCAACTTCACATTTGTATCCATCGATACGAATTATGTTGAAACGCCGGCCAAATTCGTATCGATCATCATCGATATGAAATATGTATCCCAACTTCTAGATGATTGGTACGAAATTCGTATCGATCACCATCGAAATCAGGCTATTTCGTATCCATAAAAGAAAATTAAATTCGTTTCGTATTGACCAACCCATACAAATTATTCATATCGATCGGCCAGTGATCGATATGAATAATACATGATGGATCGATACAAACAGTTAACTAGATGATTGATACGAAGCAACTTCATGAGAACGATACGAAGAAAAACGTTCAAGTGGAAGACTCGGTCGCTCGGCATGAAAGGTGGATCGATCCCAAGATGTAGTGCCATGTCATCTGGTCAACACGTGCAAATGGGGATACGAATAGAATGATACGAACAAGTATCGAGATGAACTAGTTTGCACGTTGGAGATCCAAAACTTGCATCGATCATAACTCGAGATCTACAAGTCCAAATGCCACCAAATTTTCACAGGAGCTTGCCTACAACCTTAAGAATGTACCTGATAAATTTCAGCTCGAAAGGACCAATTCTTGATCGATACGAACCCAATTCGTATCGCTCCCAGATCGAGTCGAAATCGCCTGAACTCGCTCTCGTGGGCCCGCCCATGTGAGAGAAGAAGTCTTCCGAGATCTGGGTGAGATATTTGCTGCCTACGCCTATAAATAGTGACCCTGGACCTATAGAAAATGGACTTTTTGGCTTCTTTATGCTAATACTCTGCCAGAATCACCATTAAATTTCAGTTGTACTACTGTAATCTCTTGTAAACAACGAGTGAAATTCAATAAACATAAGTCATTTCATAGTGGACATAGGAAATTTGCCGAACCACTCTAAATCCATGCGTTTCTGTGCATTTTCTTATATGTTTATTGGTGTGTTTGTTAGATCTGCTTCATTTTACATTTAATTTCTTCATTTTATCTCTTCAAACGCATCTGAAGAGTGTTGTGCCCAATTTTGGTACAAACAAGTACCCTTGATGCCCATCATTCATAGCCCAGGTAACACTAGTGTGCCCGAGTTTGAGGTCACGGCCACAACTCCAACCGCGGCCTTGGAAAAGGAGAATATCCATCTGACACTTACCAATGAAAGGTTTGAAAAGGACTTGAAGGAGGCCCTTTCGGACCTTAAAGAGGCTAAAGATACGCTGGATCATCAATATCAATGTAATGTTAAGTTGTTTGTAGGGGTTAAGGCTACTGAATTAAAGTTGAATAAACTACAACAATCCTTGAAAGATGGCGATGCACTCTATGGGGTCGTCTATGAGGCAGAAATAAAGAAGATGGAAAAACTATAGAGGACATGTTTGCTTAAATTTCCCGTCAAATAGAAGAGAAAGAGAGTACCGAAGGAAGGAAAGGAGCAGAGGCGCTTAGTTTAGACGCGGTCCATACTCCTCCTATGGATATGGATCCCTTATCGGTGGATGAATGGAAGTAGAAAGTGGAGGCACACTTTTGGGGTAAACTTAAAGAAATGGATGCTCATTATAAGCCGTAGATGGAGCAACAAAAGCCGATAGTGCTTCCTCACTCGCGAAGGAAAGGGTGGAGGGTAGATGCTCATAAATACTTTGGTGGCTTTTCTAGAAATACAAAGAAAAGTAGGGCTGAACTAATCGATACTATAGAAAAAACTAGAGAGGATGCCATGCTCAGGATCTATAAGCTCGAAGATTTACTATGGAAAGCTCAGGCCACTCCTTGAGTCGTAGTAACTCCTGCCAATGTGCCTGTGCAAGATGGGATTACTTCCCTTATAGAGAAACTAAACAAGGAGAAGGTTAAAGGAAAGATGGGATATATTACCCTACAACGTGCCATGGGACATTCTTTCTAACTTTTACCCTACTCTTGACCTGAGCATTCTTTGTAACAAAGAAGGTTTTATGGTAACCCTAGGTAACCCACTAGACTATTGGGTAGGTGCTAATTATGATCCTAGGAAGACCTCTCATATTAGGTTGGAGCCACCTTTGGCCAGCATGCCTTAGATTATGTGTTTCATGATTAACACGTTACTATAGGATCCTATTACTTATGGTAATTTAGTAGAATTATATGGTGGGGTATGTGAAAGTGTGTACGCTTGTGCACACTAATTATGGATCGTGTAATATGGACTAACAATATATGCGGAATGTTATTTACAATTGCTATACAAGTAAAAATTCAATAAACTAACTATATAGCAATTCACAGATATAGAATAGTAAATGCTGTAAACTGTAAAAATCACACCAGGGATTTTTATACTGGTTCGGACCTCCCGTCCTACGTCCAGTCCCAGACTCCTATCTGGATTTTCACAACCAACTACCTCGCTTCACCCGGAGGAACAGGTTTACAACACCCGAACAGCCGAACGGGATTTCGTGCCTCTTACAACACCGAGGACTTCAACAAAAACAAATACAATTGCCGTTGACAACTTGTGCTCTTGATAACACGGATTTGTCACTTGTAGTACACCCTTCCTATAATCTTATCCTCAAAGTATGTGAATGATGTTTGTGAAGATTGAAGGAAGTATATTACTTATTGAATCAAAAGATATGAAATAATTTCAATGATTCAATAAGCAATTTGAAATATTTGAGAGCTTTTAGAATGCAAGAGTATTTAGAAAGTAAGATCAGAAATTATAGCAAAGAATATTAGTTTTGAATCAATGATTAGACGTGTTTATATAGAGAATAAATGGTTGTAAGTACTCTTTGTGAAGAGTAGCCATTAATAGATATGATCATTGATGAAAGGTAAGAGATGCAACCATTGGAGAAAGAAGTGACTTTTGAGAAAGGTTGCTCTCTGTTTAAAAACGGTTGACAGGTCAAAAATGGCCGGTAGACAGGTTTTCGAAAATATAGACGTTATGTGCATGTGTGCACGTTCATTGTGCAACTTGGACAGGAACGGTCGACCGCCCAAAACCTTACCGGTCGACCGGTCACTGATAATTTGCACAATGAATGTGCAATGCATATTATAACGTATATATTTCGATTATATTGAGATGCATGATTATTTGAGGATAGATTTTAACAAGTATAATACTATTACAACATCAAATAATCAATCTATGATCTATAGTACCATATGAGCTCTTTTGTGCCTCTTTAGCCAAAATGTCTTCTTTTTGTCGATCGCCTTTATTTCTTAGTCAGAAATCAAAACTTCATAGAATCCGTGACTCAACATTCTCCCCCTTTTTGATTGATGACAACATATATCTGAAATTCTGAATCTCCCCCTGAATATGTGATCTCCCCCTGAGATTTTGTAATATATATACATATTCCTGCAAATACTTGTTAGCACTTTCTCCCCCTTTGTCATCGACAAAAAGGAGTAATAGATAATCATAGGAATGTATCAACCAGAATATCCATGCATAGCAAAACATAATCATATCCACTTTCCTCTTTTCTTAAGTGGGACCTGCAAAAAATATAATTAAGACCATGGTACCCACTTTTTATGGGGTCCTAAGAGTTAGATCTTAGGAATCCAAACCCATACGGGTCCGGTATCCCCTTTATATACATAATTAGAATTATAATGCACAGTATTCATGAATTGCTGAATGTACTTGTTCCTAATCAAATTTTTATTTGTTTTAGGAACCCATATTTTGATAGTCTTTGTATTTTTCTTTTGAAATTTCAGGACTGGCTTTGGTTTGGAATATAATAAACTAAGATTTTTCTTAACTTCAACTTTCTTCTTTCTTTTATTATCAAGATGTTTCTTGATTTCTTGTTTCTTATATCCCAAACCTTGTTTATTTGATGCAGATTGTGAATTTTCAATGATTTTTGTCAAATTTTCTCGACCTTTGTTAAAGTTAGAAACATTTTGAGTAATGTCATCAAACTTTGTTTGTAAACTAGCTTTTTCTAGGTCTAGAATTTTGACTTTTGCCTTAAGCTCATGATTTTCAGTAGTGAGAGCATTATTTTTCTCTTTTTGAGCTTCTATTTCTTGACTCAAAAGAGATAGTTGAGAGTCAACATTAGATGATGATTCTTGAATTTTTTCAAGTTCTTCTTCTAATAATTTCTTCTCATCTTTTAACATATCTCGTTCAAACTCTGCTCTACTTAAATCTTCTTTGACTACTTTTAATTGACGTTTTATGTCTTTATATTTGACTATCAATTCAGCATTAATATCAAGTAATTCATCAAATGTAGGAATTTGTACCTCATCTTCTATTGCCATAAAACAAACATTAGCTTGTTCATTCTCCGAATCACTTTCACTTTCTGATGAAGATGAGTCTGAATCATCCCATGTTACTGAGAAGGCTCGTTTCTTTGACTTGTCCTTCTTATATTTGAATTTTTCATTTTCTGACTTCTTCTTTTGTTCTGGACAATCCTTCTGCATGTGCCCCTTTTTGTGGTAGTTGAAACATTCTATAGCGGATGAAGATGGTTTATTTGATCCAGGTTTCCTTTTGTTGTAACGACTGGCTTTTCGATATTTTAGGAATTTTTTGAATCCTTTTGCAATGAATACCAGATCTTCATCTTCAGAATCTGATTCATTTTCATCTTTCTCAGCATGAAATGCTACATTTTTCTTTTCTTCTTTCTATTCTTTTCTAGCCTGCAAATTTGCTTTATAGGACATTAGATTTCCTATCAATTCATCTGGCTTCATGACGGAAAGGTCATTAGCTTCTTCAATTGCTTATACTTTTCCTTCCCATTCACTAGTCAAAGAATGTAGGACTGTTGAAACAACATCAAAATCTGAATATTTTTGCCCTAATCCGATAAGTGCATGATGAATAGTTTGAAACCGTGAATACATATCATTGATTGTCTCATTCGGTTTCATTTTGAAATTTTGAAACTGACTTTTCAGCATGGCTATTTTGGCTTGTTTAACCTTGTTAGTACCTTCATGAGTAGTTTTCAGCGTTTGCCAAATTTGATATGCAGTAGTGCAGATACTAACACGGTTATATTCATTTTGGTCTAATGCACAAAACAACATATTTATTGCCTTTGCATTTACGGCTGCTGCCGTTTTCTCAGCCGTTGTCCATTCTGAATATTCAGTTGTTGGATTCACTATTTCTTTTTGGGCAGCATTCCAAGCATCATAGCTATTTGATTGCATAAAAAAAGACATACGTGTTGCCCAATAGCTATAGTTGAGACCATTAAAGAATGGAGGTCTTTGTGTTGATTGACCTTCCGTGTAAGTGTTAGTGCTAGTGCTTGCGTTATTTGCCATATTACAAGAATATATCAAATAACTGTGTTACGGTTATGTGATAACCGTGCTCTGATACCAAATGAAAACGTGTACGCTTGTGCACACTAATTATGGATCGTGTAATATGGACTAACAATATATGCGGAATGTTATTTACAATTGCTATACAAGTAAAAATTCAATAAACTAACTATATAGCAATTCACAGATATAGAATAGTAAATGCTGTAAACTGTAAAAATCACACCAGGGATTTTTATACTGGTTCGGACCTCCCGTCCTACGTCCAGTCCCAGACTCCTATCTGGATTTTCACAACCAACTACCTCGCTTCACCCGGAGGAACAGGTTTACAACACCCGAACAGCCGAACGGGATTTCGTGCCTCTTACAACACCGAGGACTTCAACAAAAACAAATACAATTGCCGTTGACAACTTGTGCTCTTGATAACACGGATTTGTCACTTGCAGTACACCCTTCCTATAATCTTATCCTCAAAGTATGTGAATGATGTTTGTGAAGATTGAAGGAAGTATATTACTTATTGAATCAAAAGATATGAAATAATTTCAATGATTCAATAAGCAATTTGAAATATTTGAGAGCTTTTAGAATGCAAGAGTATTTAGAAAGTAAGATCAGAAATTAGAGAAAAGAATATTAGTTTTGAATCAATGATTAAACGTGTTTATATAGAGAATAAATGGTTGTAACTCTTTGTGAAGAGTAGCCATTAATAGATATGATCATTGATGAAAGGTAAGAGATGCAACCATTGGAGAAAGAAGTGTCTTTTGAGAAAGGTTGCTCTCTGTTTAAAAACGGTTGACAGGTCAAAAATGGCCGGTAGACAGGTTTTCGAAAATATAGACGTTATGTGCATGTGTGCACGTTCATTGTGCAACTTAGACAGGAACGGTCGACCGCCCAAAACCTTATCGGTCGACCGGTCACTGATAATTTGCACAATGAATGTGCAATGCATATTATAACGTATATATTTCGATTATATTGAGATGCATGATTATTTGAGGATAGATTTTAACAAGTATAATACTATTACAACATCAAATAATCAATCTATGATCTATAGTACCATATGAGCTCTTTTGTGCCTCTTTAGCCAAAATGTCTTCTTTTTGTCGATCGCCTTTATTTCTTAGTCAGAAATCAAAACTTCATAGAATCTGTGACTCAATAGTATGCTCTCTTTGAGTTGTATAAATTTTTGTAATGGCATTGCATAAGCCGAATTTTCTTGTGAAATAGTACAAGTACTTTGTGATTTTTAGTTCCGATTACACTTCCTTTTCATTTTTGTTTGTTTGGACTTGCTTGATTTTCAGCCTGCTCCTACCAATCGAGGTCCAAAGATAATTGACTTGGAAGAGAAACTTAAGTCTACTTTGACTCAGGTTACTGAGTTGGAAGGTTTACTGAAAGAGGCTGAAGGCATATATAAGGTTTGTATGAAGATAAAATCAAGTCGTTAAACAACAAAGTCGAAGAGTTGTCTTTTCTTATCGCTAAGCAAGCTAGTACCGATGATGATCCTATTGCATCCTTAGCTCTCGATGTCGTGTCGAAGCCTTGGGCAACTCCGCCTTGACCAGGTGTTGGTCCTCACGTTGTTTCCCAGCGGGAGAAGTTTAAATAAGATTTAGAGAATTATTACAAAGCCAAATTCTATGAACTAAAGAATCACTACAAAAAGGATTCGATTCTGGTTCTCAGGCCAGGGGCAGTCCTGGTAACATTCTTTGTTTAGCGACCATAGATCTTGTCATTGCAAAAGAATTATAATCGATGATTCCCCTAATGGCAAGTCGAAGCCGTAACGCAGTTTGTTTTGCTAAGAACCAAATTTTCGAATTCAACCTTTGATGTACTATGCGTGTTACTAACTTTATCTTTTCTTGTGGTGTGTATGCAATCATGACGAGTTATGCTGACATTAGTAGACTTCAATAAGTATTAGTAAGTCTTAGTTTTTTAGCATTTACCTAGCGAGTGTTATGTTGTTTCTGGAACTATATTTGATATGCAGGTGGTTTTGCATTCCATGCATCATCTTTTCTCACCATTTTCGATTTTTTCCTTACGTAGTTCATGTTTCCTAAACTAATTCAAGCTTCCTTGTATGTTTGCATGGCCTGCTCCACTGCTTGAGGGTAGTTTCATGTTCATGCGCTTGGCATAGTCCGCTCCACTATTTGGGGGTGGACTGTATTTTGACTGTGAAGTCGGGTCGTATATTTACAACCTTTTTTTCATTCATGCCATGGTTTTTTGTACTGTTTCAGGCCATCTAATATCCTTATATATAGTGTGATTATTCAGCCGAGAAGTCGGGCAGTGTATAGTACAACCCCAGGTTATTAGCTATGTTAGATAAATAAACACATGGAGATTTTTACACTGGTTCGAGCCATCCAATATCCCTACGTCTAGTTCATTTTATTACTAATTTTTATAATATTTACAATTTTTGCCACACAAGAAACATAGATCTTACAAAATAAGGCCCAAGGTGCTTTGAGTTCCATGTTCTCAGAACTCGGTTTCCATCTGGCTTTGATAGTCGATATGTCCCATTGGCTAAGATTTCTGCTATAACCAAAGGGCCTTCCCAATTTGGGCCCAAAGCCTCATCTGTTGGGTCTTTTGTGTTGGCCATCACCCTTCGCAGTACCAAATCTCCTTTGTATAAGTTTCTTTCCTTGAGCCTAGCATTGTATTTTTTTGCATCCTTTGTCGGTATGCGGTAGATTTGATTGCTGGCTCATCTCTTCTTTGTTAAATAAGGTCAAGGGTATCCTCTTTTAGCTCCCTATTTTTCTTTGTTGCATACGATATTCTTTTATGTGATGGGACTTCTACTTCGATCATGAGCATAGCCCCATATCCATAAGTTAATGAAAAGGGTTTGTGGCCGGTTGTGGATCTAGTTATGATCCTATAGGCCCATAGTACCAAAGACAATTCTTCTACCCACTTCCCATTTTCCTTTTGTAGTCTTTTTTTAAGTAGATTCTTAATGATTTTATTTGCTATTTCGACTTGTCCATTTGTATGTGGGTGTACAATGGAAGAAATTATTTTATTATGACATTCTTTTTGCAGAGTTATGTAAACTCCTTGCATTCAAACTAGGTTCCGTTATCTGAAATTATTTTGTAAGGGGTCCTAAACCTAGTGATAATATTTCTTACTACAAAAGTGACTATCTTCTTTGCGGTGATCATTGCTAGATGCTCTGCCTCTACCCATTTTATGAAGTAGTCTATTGCTACTATAATGCACTTTTCTCCTCCCTTTGATATAGGAAGTGGACCTATCAAATATATTCCCTATATATTGAACGACCATGAACTAGCTAGTGGGATGAGCTCATAGGATGGTTGTCTAGGAGTACTCGCAAACCTCTGACATTTGTCACATCTTCTTACGAATTCTCTTGCATCTTGAAGTGCTGTAAACTAGTAATAACCATGCCTTAGTACCTTCTTTGCTAATTTGGCTCCTTTGGAGTGATCCCCGCACCGCCCTTCATGTACTTCTCTCATGATCCATATTCCTTCTTCTTTGGAAACACACATAAGATAAGAGGTAGAATTCCCTCTCTTGTACAATATTCCATCAAAAAAGGAGTAATACAGAGCCTAATATCTTATTTTTCAAGCTTCATTTCTATTTTGGGGTAAGATTCCATTTAACAGGAATTGTTTAATAGGGGTCATCCACGTGTTCTCTTCCGTTTGTTGAGGTGCGGGCTTAATTGACGACTGCTCTTGATTTTCCTCTGTTTCCTGATCATGAGCCATATAGATTACTTCCCTTTGGGCCCTGGTTAGTACCAGTATTCAGTTAGTTTATGTAATACTTGGTTTTGCTTGATGTTCTATTGGAACGACTTTTGTTTCATTTACCACCTTTCTGCCTGCAAGTTTGGCTATGGAATCAACAGAAGGGTTGTTCTCATATAAAGTTTTCTCTATACCAAAGTGCTCGAACTGCTCTTATAATTTTATAGAGAGTTCCAGTATTTAGCTAAAGCCGACCCCTTCTCTTGGCAACTTGGTTGATAACTAATTGGGAATCACCATGAATCTTAATATAGGTTACCTTCATTAACTGAGCCAGTTTCAAGCCTACGAGGAGTGCTTCATATATTTCCACATTATTGGTTGCCTTGAACTTAAGCTGCACTACTCCATATAGTTTATGCTTATTTGGAATAATTGACACATATCCAATTCTTTCCCCTTTTCATTTGAAGCTCCATCCATAAATAGTTGCCAGAATTGCGAAGTAGGCGCTTCTTCCTTTGGTTAGGGCTTGGTAGGTAGCATGCATTCCGCGATGAAGTCAGCTAGTTCCTGGCTTTTGATTGCTTTTCATAGATAGTAAGTGATATTGTATTGGCTGAGCTACATTGCCTATTCTAGCAAGCAGCCTGAAGTTTCTGGTTTTTACTATTTGCCTTAGTGGTTTGTCTATGAGAACCTTGATGGGATGTGCTTGAAAGTAGGGCCATAGTTTCCTTGTCGTGAGGAGTAGGTTGTAAGGTAGCTTTTCAATGACTGTGTTGTTGAGTTCTGCTCCTGATAGGCGTTGGTTTGTAAAGTAGATAAGCCTTTGGATCCCCTCATCTTCTTGAACCACTTTAGCACTTACAATTATATCAATTATAGCTAAATACACATATAAGCTCTAACATGCTACTAGTTTTGAGAGGATAGGGTACTGATAAGATAATCTTTCATATTCTGGAATGCAATGTTAGATTCCTCTGTCCACTTGAAATTTTGCCACTTCTTTACCTGATCGAAGAATTGTATGCACTTATTAGTTGCTTTGGAGATGAACCTTCTTAGTGCAGCTAACCTACCATTTAGGCTCATGAGATCTTTCAATTTTATTGGGACCCATTTTCCGTATGGCTTTAATTTTTTTAAGGTTTGCTTCAATGCCGCGAGCGCTTATTATGTATCCTGAAAACTTACCTGATTGAATAGCAAAGGTACATTTCAATGGATTCAACTTCATATTATACCGCCTTAGGCTTCAAACATTTCATCCAGGTCCTGAACGTGACTCCACGCTACCTTCGACTTGACTAGCATGTCATCCACATATACCTTAATATTTTTTCCAATCTGATCTAAGAACATCATATTGACCAGCCTCTAGTAGGTTCTCTAAAAATTTTAAGCCCGAAAGGCATGACTTTATAACAGTACAAGCCTTTATCTGTCACAAAACTAGTATGCTCCTGATCTGGCTCAAACATGGCTATTTGGTAATATCCTGAATATTCATCCATGAACGAGAGCAGGTCGTGTCTGCTAGTTGCATCCACCAACTGATCAATTCTAGGTAAGGGGAAGTTGTCCTTTGGGCAGGCCTTGTTGAGGTTGGTATAGTCTATACAAGTCCTCCACTTTTCATTAGGTTTCTTCATAAGTACTGGATTGGCAATCCATTTAGAGTAGTATACTTCCCTGACGGGTCTATTTTCTTTCAACTTCTTAACTTCTTTATGTAGAGCGTTATACCTTTCTTGATCTAGGGTTCTACACTTTTTCCTGACTGGATGGGCATTAGGGTCGATGTTGAGTGCATGATAGTTGATGGCTGCGTCTATCCCTACCATATCTAAATGTGCCCAAGCATATATAGTTGCTGATCTCTTTAAGAAGTCTATCAATTCGGTTATGGCTTCTATGCTAAGAATTTTTCCAATCTTAAGAACTCTTGTAGGGTCCTTTGGACCTATTTGTATATCTTCAAGGTCATCCACTGGCTTTAAGTCTTTCCTTGTTTCCCCTAATCTTAGGTCTATTTCGCTTTCTTTTTTCTCTTTTGGTTGGGAGGTGACTGAAAGTGCTTGTTTCTGGTCCACTTTTGAGAAGTATTATGCATAAACTTAATTATATTCGTCGATGTCGATCATGTGCATATATTTTCATTTTTCTTTCCGTGCTAATGTTGTTGTTGTAGAATGAATTGTTTGTCATTAGTCTTCGTACTTTGTGTCAGTGCAATTTTTAGAACTGGCTTAATCTTTTTTCTATTATCGTATCCTTATCATAGATATTAGAAGAGATAGTGAAGTAGTATTGAACAATTTTATTGCCAGAGTTAATGTTTACATTGGATAATTCCCTAGATAGCAATTGTTTCCCTCTAATTGATCTTATCCCAGTAGTGGTGTGAAATTTCATAAGCAAATCCTTTTGAGAGATAATTGTCCCCAAGTCAACCAGTGCAGGTCTTCCCAAAAATGTGTTATATGGTGACGATTGGTAAATGACTAGGCAGTTTGGATAAAAGGATTTATGAAGGGGTGCAGTCCCGGTAGTGACAAGTAAATGTGCTGACCCGACGGGAGTAGTTGTGGTGTCGAAGCCATAGATTGGTTCAGGGTCGGGCTTTAATACTTCTGCTAGAAGCTTCATCCGACCATATGCGGACTTGAAAGTGACATCATCGGAACTGCTAGAATCTATGAAGACCTTCTTTATGGCGTATTTCGAGATCTGCATTGTAATGACAAGCGAATCCTTATGTGGGAAGACAACCCCAACGGAAATAGCGGCAGTGATGTCCTGCATAGGTTTCTACCTTATATTGAACATGGTTCTTTGTTCCATGTTTTCTTCCTGCACATGCCGCTCTTGTGCCTTTCTATTCTTTCCAATGAAATGTAGTCCGCCATGGATTGAGGCTATAAGATTAGATGGGTTCCCTGCTTGGTTCTCATTTTGAATCCAAAGTGAGGTTCTCGGTCCTTTCCTCATTATTTTCTTTGTGGAAGATGCCTAGGTATCCTTTTTGAATTAACCTTTTTATCTAATTTTTCAGGTGCCTGTAATTGTCTATGTGGTGGTTGTTTGCTCTATGGAAGCGTCAATACGCTCCGTCTCGGTTTTGCTCTGCCTTTTTCCATTTATTCGATACATTATAAGCAAGCTCGGTCTTGGTCATCTTGTGTATATGTCTAGGAGTACAGATGAGAGGAGTCTTTACTATGAAGTTGAGCTCCTTCTATTATTTTGTAGGTGGATGATACTCCTTTGCCCCCTTTTTCTTGTCATAGTTAGGGACAAAAGTTCTTTGAGACTGCACTATGGATCCAGCCTCTTCCATTCTACTATAACTGCCAGCCCTCTCATAAAAAGCCTTCATACTTTGACATGGCTTTCTGCTGTTTTTTTCCCATATGACAGTACCTCTTCTAATCCCGGTGTGAACCACCATTAGTAGTACTTCGTTACTAGTTACCTCGTTTGGAGTGCCTTAGATTTGAAGCATTTTATGAAGTGCACAGGCTTTCACTCTCATCCTAATTTACACATGATATGGTGTTTACTTTCGGGGAGGTTTCTCTCCCCGAATTGAATTATCTTAAGAAATTCGAGGACAACCGCCACCATAAACGGACCTCTCCTAGTCGATATCTTCTGAACCATTTGGAGGCCGCATCGGCTAGATACACTGGGAAGAGCTTGCACCGAGCCATCATACTCACTTTCAAAATTTCCATATAATACTCGAAGGTGCAAATGTTGGCATCTAGTTTGGTAGTTCCATCGAATTTTTCAATTGATGGGGCCTTAAAGCTGTCAGGAGAATCTACCTCTATGATGGTCTCACTGAACGGTGAAGAACCTTCTTCCCTTAATTTTTCTTTGGTGTTTTGCTGGCAAAGCTTTGCTAGCTGCTTTATACGAGCTTTTAACTGACGGATCTCATCTTCCTTGGGATCCATTTGGGATGATTCGCCCCTGTATTGCAAACTGATGTCATCAACATGAGCAGGTTGAGCCTGCGTTTTCAGCAGTAGTGGATTTATGTTAGCAGGTTTTGATTTGATTTAAGGGTTAGACAGGATTTTTCTTTTGAGTTTGGCATTAGTTTTCAGGCCAGCTTCACCATTCTCATTTCTAAGAGTGATATTATCACTCACGCGTTGCATAGACAACGTAGTCGGTGAGTAAGGGTGGTGAACTGTGGATGGTTGAGGAGAGGTTGGCCTAAGGGCATTATGTTGGACCATAATTTTTTCTATCCCCTCCATACATTGGTTCATTTTGCATAGTGAAGGCTTAAAGTGCGACCAGGACGGGATCTGAGTGGGCCTTTATTGAAGCTTCCAACTCAACTTAGACTTTCGAGATTATGAGTGGCCTCTTTGAGATTTTCGAGGCTAGGTGAAATTTTTCTTCTACCGGAGTGGTTATGGAATCCGTGGGATTCATGGTATGTGATGAAAATACAGAAAAGATTTGCTGGATAGGGAAATTGAAGGTTCTGGCTCTCCTTATAGCGCCAAAAACTGTTAGTGATATATTTCGTCTTGACAATACCTTAATATTTTTATGAAATAATCATGGCATTAGATTTTCGTGATTATGAGTCATCAAAATAAGCGGTATTAATCTTTCTTTAAAGAGGAATGAAAATAATATTTTAATACTTACATAATGGTATATTCAAGGTATAAGGAATCAAATCGTCATCTCAGATTCACGGTTGACATAAATAGTAAAGCCCACAAAATCAAGTACTGGAAATAATAAAAATGATACAAAGAGTTTACATTCTTCAGATGTTAAGGAATCCTACGTCCATGGATAAAATATCACTTTCTTCTCATTAGGTTCTTAGTACAAACAGTAATGGAAGAGAGTACAAGTTTTTTCTCTTTTTTTATGCGTAAAAGGTGTAAAAGAAAAAGATCCCCCTATTTACTATAGTGTCTCAATTACTTATAGTATACATGGGTTCATGCGAATTTCCAACATAACCCTTTTGCTCCTTTTATTTCTGCTGTCGAGTTACACTACGTGTCGAGCATCCATTTTGCGCATCCAATATGCATGAATTGCTGATGTGGATTTCGGCGGGAAACTGTGACTTGAATGGTTGGATTTCGAATGTTGGGTGGAAAGTTTGAAATTGATGCCGGAATGCTTGAAGTCGAGGTGGGAACTTAAATTTGAATGGGTTATGTGTTTTTGATTCCAAATGGCAACTGGCTTATGAAGTGCTTTTTGATAAGAGTCATACCTTTGTTCTGCTTTGGTTAGAGGTGTTGTATAGTCCTTGTGCCTCATCGATGCCTTTGAAGTTGTACTGCACAATTCGATCCGTTATGTTTTGCGTAGTACTGCGCTGGGGATAGTTGATGTTGACTTACATTGTCTTGTAGAAGAGATTGCACTACTGTTTTGGAGGGTGATTACTTTGTGTGAACTTGCTCTGAGCTACCCTTGGCATTGGGGATGTTGCGCTATTGTCTTCGCCCTTTGAACCAGGCTTAATGATATTAGGGAATAAAGTTAGAACCCCTTGGTTGTGGCGTAGTCTTTTCCATTCGCCTCTCCACTTGGATCTTTGTGCCTATCACGTTGGGATGGCAGTGCATTTTCATATATTAATACGATGTTGATGTAGGATTGCGGTGTTGTTTTGTTTTTTCTAGGTCAAATGTTGGCGCGTCCCCATAGCCATTTTACATAGAATTGCAGCACAAACCTGTTATTTTCACACATCGATTTTCAAGTGTAGGGCGTCCCCATTTGTATATAATCGCTTAAAGGAGGATGTGCTTGTAGCCGTTTCAAGCTATAGTGCCAACGCTGTGTTGAATGAATGGGTGTAGTTTCTATGTCTTGTCGCCGCTTCACATTCGCTTAGTGCAGTATCATCTCGACTTCGCTTTCTAATTTTTTTCCCTAACTCAACTTGTGTGAGCAGTTCTTCTGGCTCAGTATTTGTATCGATCTTCTTTTGACAATACTGTGGAAAATATAGGTGTAACAGACCTTCTGAGGGTGGTCAAGTTGACCTCCTTCCTTTCACCTTGTATGTCTTCTTCTGCACTCCTTGGATTTCACCTTTTATTTGTTGGATTAAACTTCTCCCTTACGCATTAAGTGCTAAAGCCCGAGGAATTTGGAAATCTCCATCATGTGTTTACCTTCTAGAATAATGGATTCCTTCATTCCCAGTATCTAGAATGGTTTGAACTCCTTAAATATGAGCGCCTTGTTGGATCCTCCTTGTGTTTTGACATTATGGCGCCTTTCTTTAGAATCTTACCTTCTTTTCACATCATCTCTTACCATACTAATGGAAATTGATTTGACTTTGTCTCTTTCTCCATTAGGCATCCCTCTAAAGCTTTGTAATCCATCTCTTTTTTGGTTCATTTTTTTATGAAGATTTGCAGATATGCCTTTTGCCATGCTTTTTTCCTTGCTAAGAATAAAAAATATGCCTTAAATCGACCATAATCGCACTGAAATGCTCCCCTACAAGGGACTGCTTGGCTTTGTTGGAAGCATTGGATAAAACATGATGATTTTTATCTATAAATATTATTTTGAACAAATATATGAATAGACGACTTATACTATATAGTGGTACAAGGGATACTTAACCAAATTCCTCTGTTTTCTTCCTGACCCTTGTGTCTTCACTATCATCTAGAATTTGGGGGTAAGTGGTTAATTTGATGGATCGGTATCGATCCATCCATGGATATTTGCCAAAATGTTTGTTTGGCTAATATTTGACTGCTAGTCAAAGTTTCGTTGTGATAAATATTTGCTGGGCAAATATTTGTGCAAATTTTTACAAACATTATTTGTCAAATATTTTATCATGCACGTATTTGTCTAGCAATGCGTGCAAACTTTTTCTATTTGTTTTTTTAAATTCAATCAATATAAGGTTTCAAATTTTGCAATATGTTGTCTTTGATCTAAATCGAGTTTGTGAACTTGAAGATTGAATGGATTGTGAGTTGGAGAGAGAGAGCGACTGATTGAGTTATTGGTGGATTTCTCAAGTTCAGAAGAAAATGATGACGAATGGAGTACGTTTTGCTTCAGGAAGAAGATGTAGCAAGTGAGACTGTGAGAGAGGGCACAAGCAGCCAAGTCCCTAATATATCCATCAAATTATGTTTACCTGTCACTTGAACCACCAACCCATATATGTCTTATGATAGGCTATATATGTGGCTTCTCTAGCTCCCAAGTCCCTATTTTTTTTTTTCCTTTTGAACTTTTCACAACTTTTGAATCATAAAAAGAATTTTTTTATTTTTATTTTGAATCAATTACCAAAACCATCATCACGCAAGACATCATACTGTATACATTATTTTAATTTTGGTTATAAGTCTATATCTTGTTGCATACTTTGAAAGCGATACAAATTTGGGGAAGGTCATTCGGTACATTGAATAAAAATAGTTGGTTAACCATAACCTTCATAATAGTAGACAATTGTACAAGTTGGACAGTGTTTGACGTGGGCCTGCTGATCCATCTAAGCTAAGTGTGAAATCGTGTAAACTCCCAACTAACCAGCCAGCAACTGAAGTTTTGAAATCCCAGCGTTTAGAAGTCAACAGTTCACATTCTCACCTCTGGTCTATGACATCGATTCGTTTGTTCATATAACATCTAATAATAAAAAGAAAAGGAAATAAAAAAATAAAATAAAATAAACTGTGAAATTTATGATAGGTACAAGCATCTTTACTGCATAGGTGTCGGCAATGCGATGTACGTAATATATTTGCATCACCACCTATATATCCAATTATGTTGTTCACGACATCACAATAAAAAATTCACCGTGTGTGGACATGTTCGTAGACACAGCATGGTGCTTGTACATAATGGGATATCATACATGTCAAATTACATTTGTAACCAAACAAACAAGTTTAATTTCTACCTTCATTGCTTTGTAATTAATCATTCAAAAAGCTTGCCAACCATTCCATCTTCTTGTATTTTTTGGGGGTTCGACAAGGTACATTAATTGCATTCAGCCTTTGTTCAAAAATGCAATGAAAGTATCTGAATTTTGTTAATCTCAAATTACATATTTCACAAATACATAATTTAATCTTCCAATTTTCAAATATCATAGTTCTCGACTTTTTCCCAAATGAATTAGGTCAGGAACATGATTTCTCGATTTCCATAAATTCACATTGTAAATCATATTTTTGTCAAGTTTGGATTTTTAAAACCATTTTTGATAGTTTCTACCAATATTAATTTAGGTTATCTTTATATAATTTTTCTTCCATGCATATGTTTTCTTCCCTCATCCTCCTGAATGCGTCACTCTGTCTACCAAAGTTCTTACCACCAAAGCCTATTTTTCCAATATTTTTTCATTTTTATGTATCACATCCGATATCTCTATATCTTTTCTAGTTATTCCTGCATTTACTCTTCATATTCTCTTCTCCCTACAGTTAATATATTTTTTAACGTGAAAATTAGGATCCGCTTCTAATTTTCAAACTTAATACTAGAAAAACATTTCTCAAAAACTACTTTCACAAAACATCTCTATCAAAGTTTTCAGATAAAATAAGCATTTCAAACTACATATATATATACAACTATAACTGCAATATTTTGCAATTTTAACTGTACATTTTGTAGAATAAAATTTTGCAATTCTGGCTGAAAATATATATATATAGTACTGACTGCAAACATATATAGTTCTGCATGCAATATATGTAGTTTAAAATGTATATTTTTGCTGGAAAATTTTATAGAGATATTTCATTAAATTTTTTTTAAGACGGGACGGTGGTGAATTTTGAAACTTTTCAAGGGTATTTGAAAAAACGTTCCTTTCTTATTTTCTTTTTAAAGGTCGTCATTCTATTTGGTATAATATAGGTCCCCTAGAAAATGTTCGATAAAATTTCCCTTTTCAATTTGCTTTTCCTATGACGCAATACAGACTGACTCCGTTTTATTCAACATATGTTGCTTTGCTTTATTATCCTTCCCTATCTCTCCATCATTTTATATTATTGATCCAACATGTTTAAACATGCCTTTACAATAAGTAATTTTTTTTTTGTAAACTTATCATTTTATATTTACCAATTTCTTAGCTAAAATCGCAGTACATATGTTCCACTATAGTCCTACTAAGCTATAGCCTTTCTAATTCTAATGCATTTATCCATTTTTTAATTTTTATTTCACTTTTTCTTCCAAGGCGTCTATTAGCGCAATTTCATCCACAAACATTTTACATCAAGTATATCACCTTGAATTTCTTCTTTCTTTTTGTATCATTTATGACCGATGCAAATTAAAAAGGACTCGAAATCGATCCTTGGTGATCATACTTTTACCAAAAACTCAATAATATATCCATCATACTTTCATCATAGAGTTTTCATACATATCTTGTGTTAAAGATGATACCTGAATTTGGGAAGAAGCCATTGAAGAGAAGTTCGTTCGATGCTGATTTGGGAAGCTAGGGCTTCGTTCGGAGAAGAGGTAAATTTGGAGCGGTGTTGAAGCAGTTTTTGGTTCGGTGATTATGCCGAACGAAAAAGGTCGTTCGGTGGCGGAGGAAGTAGAAGTGGAGCAGCATGGCATTGGAGCGGTAAAAATGCACGTCGAACCAGTATTTTCGTTCGGCATTGAGGAGAACCGGACGAAATATCTCGCCCGGTGGTGGTGACTTCGAAAATGCTGTGTGTTTTGCCGAACCAAAAGTCTGGAGAGGTAAAGCTAATATGCCGGTCCAGATTCAAGAAGATAAAGCCGAACCAAATATTTGGTTCGGTATTGGACCATGCCAGTCCAGATCTTGAGCGTTGTTTGCCGAACCAAATGCTATTGTACCAATTGCCAGACCAAATCATGTCGGACCAGACGTGCCGAACCAAATTCAATTGTACTGATTGCCGGACCAAATCATGCCGGACCAGACATGCTGAACCAAACCTCAAGGCTGCTATATATCAGCTACCCCTACTCGTGTCTTCACCCTATAAATAGTGGAGCTTCTGGACAACAATGACAGCCATCCTAGAGAGAGCTAAAACTCTGCAAAATTTTATCTGTATTGTTAATCCTTCTTATGTATAGCCTCCAAAAGTGAATCAATCTTGTAACTCTAATCTTTCAGTGATTAATAAAATCTTCTCTCCATAAGTGGACGTACACTGCCTCACGGTAGTGGAACCACTTTAAATACCAGTGTTATTTATTTTTCTACATTGCATAGATCTGTGACTGTCTGTTTTGGTGTTTATCTCTGTTTGTTTCGTCTCACTACAATCACGATCCAGTTGTTTTCCGCTGCGTTGGTTTTTTTATTCTCTTAGACTGATCATCTAAAGGGATTTTCCCCAACAGTCTGGTATCAGAGCCAAGTTAATTGAGGAGTGCTAGACGCTATAGCAGGAGATGAAGCGACTCCAGTTGTTACAAGACCCTACACTAGAAGGATGTATATCATGTCAGGATCACAGTTGGCAATTGAGAAATGGAATGGTGATAAAGACTTTGAGAAGTGGCAATGAAGGATGAAGGCTGTTCTAATGAGGAATGAATTCCACCCAGTAGTGTTTGCCCCTGAGGAGTTGACGGCTTACATCTCAGTCGTGGAAAGGAAGAAGATGGAGAAATGGGCGTTTACTACTTTACAACTAGCTATGGAAGAGAATGTGTAACGACCCGATATTTTCAACCATTCGCATCCGCACATGTCGGACTTGAATTGTTCAAAATACCGAATTGTAAATATAAATTTGGCAAAACTCAGAATATACAGTAAATAAATCACAGATCACAGACACAGAGTAATATAACAATGCAGCGGAAGCAAAGAAATAATAGTTCATGAAGCTACTATATATATAACAGAGTTAAACAAGATTACAGCAGAATTTATGAATACAAGGACGTCTCAATACAATAGTCAAATACAAGATCTAAATACATGACTGGAATCAACTGAATGACTGAAGACAGAATCAATGGATGGATCCAAGCGAAGCTCCAACTCCAAAGGTGAGTTTCGAATGTTGTATCACTCAGTCTGACCCGAGCGTAAAGCAAAACACAAAACTAAATACTATATTATTATAACCCATGGATATTCATTTCAAAATCATTTACTTTAAAACCCAAAATATCATATCCATTTCAAAACTAAATACTATATTATTTCATTTCAAAGCCAAATCAATATATCATTTAAATAAAACCCAAATTCCAAATCACTGAATATTTCCTTAAATTTATTAAACTTGAAATATTCCTTTAAATCATCTTAAACCAAACCACTTTATAAAGTCACATTCTTAAATCTTCAATTTCAATAAGTTTCACGTTAATATATTTAAAGACAATTCTTAATTAAATACAATTTCACACAATTTCATTTTCAAAACCATAGTACCTTTCAAAGTTATAACAACTCTGAAACCCAACACTTTGAAACCATAATATTTTTAAATCATAACAATTTAGAAATGTTACTCTTTGAAAATCATAATACTTAGAAAATCATAACACCTTTAAAATAATATTCATTTAAACCATTTAAATTCAACGTCAAATAATATTCATTTCAAAGTTTTAGCATTTCTAAGTTCATTCATTCAATTATAAAATTTTCAAAACATTGTATTTTCAGCTAACAACAACACTTATAAAGTGTTAAAGTAGATATATTAGTAATATTTCAAAACATTGTCAAATTCAGAAACAGCAGCACTTATAAAGTGCTGTAACGGATATTCAGTTATTTTCAAACAGCTTAGTTTCAGAAACAGCAGCACTTATAAAGTGCTGTAATAGGTATTTAGTTGTTTCAAAACATAGTTAATTTTCAGAACAGCAGCACTTATAAAGTGCTGTAATAGATATTTAGTTATTTCAGAACTTAGTTAAATTTCAGAAATGATAGCCCTTAACAAATGCCATCTAAAACCACAGCATTTTATAAATGCTACAAATAAAATTCCAGATTTTATTATAACTTTTCAGAAACATTAAAACTTCAATTTTAGCCATTTTTAACTTATAAAAATCATATTTCATGCTTCAAAAACATTCATTTGGATATCATTTAACTTTTGATTTAATAAAATAAAATTTTATAATTAAATATCCAATTTAAACCATAATTCATTTATTAAGTCGAAATACACTATTTTACTTAACTTTTATCTTTTTACCACTAACCTAACACTTTATTTTAAAATACCCATTTCATAAATAAAACTAAATTTCTATATATTTACTTAAATTAAAATTTCTAATTGAAAAACCAAATTTCCAATTATCAAGTTAGGTCATAATTAAAGCTACATTTTTCCATTTAAAAATCATAACAATTTATTTTACAAAACATAACATTTCACAAAAGAATATTTTATCATAGTTAATATAACAATCAATCTTTTCTTTTAGATCTATTCATTTAGACATCAATTAACTATGATTTTCTAGTCAAATAAATTTTATTACAATTGTCCAATTAAAACTCTATTCCATTTTATCAGTTCAAAATACATTATTTATTACACATAACATGTCCGTTTCATAAAGTAAAATTCATAACAATTACTAGGTTAGATTTAAACTTCCATATTAAATCCAATTATATTCTTAAGTTATTTATCATCAATAAAGGTCTTTAAGTTCAATTTAAACCAATATATTTTTATAATTCAATTAAAGCCACTTATAGACTTATAAAATTTTAACTTAAAGAAAACCAATATCTTCTTATATTTTAAATCATTAAATCAAATCTTTAAGCTAAAATTTCATACATTTAAAAATTCAAAATTCTTAACAATTTTTAGGAAAATATTATTTAAAAATATAACCATGGGCATGTATAATATTTTCTAACCTAGGTCAAGTGATACGGATATGTATCATTTCAATCCGTAATTTAAAAAGAAAAATCTGGGTTCTATCAATTCAAACCTGCAATCCCAAGTAAAAAAATACAATAAAATCAGTCGAGCCTATCATTTCAGCTCATAATGATTTTTCCTTACTCTAATGTCCGTTCGGGTATGTATCATTTCCACCCATTGTGATAGGGAACTTGCAGTGTGAGAAACAGTAAATAAATGAACAGTAGAACATATAATATCATATCAGATGATGTAACAAATATATAAATAGAATTTAACATCATATAATCATATCACAGGCATATATGAACATATTAACATAACATATAAATTTTCAACAATTCACATGCCATTGTTTCACAATTACAAAAGTATGTATGTCGAGAGTGATAAACTCACCTTTTAGAGTAAGAGATGACAATTTGAAACACACAACTATACTCCAAAAAGCACAACAAAGCACGATTCAAATTCGAGTAGATGGAGAGCCAAGATTTAAATCTTGTAAACAAACAAATATATGACAAACATAAGAATATGATTCAACACAAACAAAAGATGAATTAAACAATGAAAATATGAATCAAAGTTGTGATAAAATGGCTTCACCTTTTCATGTAGGCTCGGCCATGGTCAAGTGGGCTCGACCACATCAACATATGGCTCGGTCACGTTGGTTGTATGCATGCTAGGCTTGGCCAAAGTGGTGTGTACACACGGCTATGGGTTGGGAAATAAAGAGGTGGAAGTTACAAACCATAGGAAGGCAAAAGGTCAAGGGGTTGATGGAGTTTGGGTTTGGTCATAGGGCTTGTATGGCTCGACCTTGGTTTTGTTTGGGTCAAGTGCATCTCTAGTCATGGCAAGGAGATGATAAGGTCTTGGCAAAGCAAGGCATGGGGTTGTATTGTTATGGCCGAGGCTAATAGGGAAGAGGATTTGGTGAACTATGGTGATGTAGGCTATATTTTCAACAAGTTTTGGTGGAGTTTTGATCTATAGGTCACGGCCATGTTTGGTGGATGGTGATGAGGTGATGGAGGTGATCATGGCGGTGGTGGAGAAGGAGAGATGGTTGGTTAGAGGAGGTAGAGGCCGAGCATAGAAAAGAAAACAAAAGGAAAAATAAAAGTGAAAAAGTGGAGAAAGAGAAGGAGGCCATGAAACTTGAATATATTTTTCTCAGGAAGCAAATGAGAGATGAGATGGGATTAGAAACATTTTGTACGTGATTTGCAAATAGAAGTGGCGGCTAGGGTTGTGCAATACACGGCTATGGTAGGTAATTAAATAGATAGGCAAATAAAAAGGCAAGAAATAAAGCAAATGTAACGTATCTCTAATTAAAACAAGGTAACATATGTCTAATTGATTTCTTCCAAGCTATTAAATAAAAGATATACACAAGAAACATCTCATAAATAAAATAAAGTCTAGACAAATAAATAGAGAATGAACATAGGAAAATAGAAAATAAAACACAGAAAATAATTGCGTGTAAAACGCTGTATTTTACCAAATTATAAAAGTATAAATCGGAATTTCACGAAACGAAAAGCAGAACTAATATAAAATTTATATCCAGCTTCAAAATAAAAAAGTTAGAATTTTAAAAATTTTATAATTTAAAATTTTAAAATAAAAGTCAAAGTTTGACCAAAATATAAAATTTACAGAAATTGTATATTAAATTGGATTGGGAAAATAAATTACAAACAAATTCCAAACTTACATTTATTATAATTAAAACCTTAATCAATTTATTCAACTTGGTTTCATTCTTTTATTTTTATCTATGAATAAAATATACATTTCCATTTATTTCATTATATTCACACTTTACAATTACTGTCCTATTTCATATTAATGAACATTTACTTATATTTAAATGTAATTGATTTCCTACTTTAAATTTAGCAGCCTAAATAAAATGTAACTTGCAATAAATGTTATCATTATCTTTATATTACACTTAAGTTTATTATGTCCACTCATTATCATAATTGCCTACATAATGTTTAATTCATTCAATTACCATAAATTATATACTAATTCATTTATCCATCCAACACTTACATTTACTTACTTATATTCAGTTTTATACCCAAATATAACGTTTATAACTAGATTAATAGACCAATTAAATAGTAACTTACAACCGTTACTATAACTTTTACTCACACTTTTGAATTCATTGTTCACAAACATATGTTACCATTCTTATATACCTAATCTTTATTCAATGGTCATTTATTTCATACAAAATCATTTATAAATTTTAATGTTTGCATTTGTTTTCTTACATAAATTTATAGCCAAGTATAACAATTTACATTACTTCAATAAATTTTAATTTCTTTTCAATTGTTAATAATTAGTTTTTAAATACATTATCACATTTCATTTTGGCATTCATTTCATTATTAAATTACAAAGTTTTTTTTTCTATTTCTTCCAAATTTATTTACCAAAATCTTATTAAATTGACAACTTTAATTATTGAAAATTTACGGGTCGTTACACTCTCCCCCACTCAAAACTTTTCATCCCCGAAAAGGAAGAAGGTAGGAGAATAGAAACAACCTAAAAGAAAAGAGATTGGAAAGCAAAGAAGATAATAAATTTTAAACCATGGAAATTTCAACTTAAATTAATAATTGATTTCACCTAAGTTAAATAAATCTTAACTATTTCTAATTTCTTTATCTTATCATCCAATTACTACTTCCTAAAATTATAAATTAGAAAATAATTTATTCAATAAATTTAATTCTTCTTTATTCCAGATTATTATTAAATTCATTCCACTTAATATATCTAATCATATATATTAAGTATATTTACACTTATTATAACCACTCCAATTTATTTATAAATTCCTTTAACACCATTTTATATTGTAAATTATTCAATTGACTTTTTATTCTGCTTACCTCTATAAATCTTTTTATAACTAAAATTTAACTGTATAACATTTATTATAACCACTCAAATTTTATTTATAAAACCCTTTTATATTGTACATTATCCAATTACATATTCAACTTCTTATTAATTTAGGTAAGTTATATTGGAATGTAATAGAATATTATACAAATAAATTTTTTCTAATTCAATTATTCAAGCTTAAATATTTATTCAAAATTTTGGCTTCTTTTTATAATTGAAATCATCCTTTAAGATAAAATTTAAGAATTAAATTTCCGATTAACTTCAAACAATTTAGAGATAAGTAAATACATGTACAATATATATATCAAATCAAATTTGAAATCATATACCAATATATATGTTATAAATCAAGTCAACTTTTAGAAATTCAAATCAATTTAATTCTTCAAAGCAAAACCGTAGCAAAGCTACATAATCGTCTCTTCATTTCGAAACTCGAAAATGAATGTCGATGATGCAGTAGTCATCACCGAAACTATTTCCCAGCAACAAAGAGAAGAGCACCGATCTAAACATTTAAAATTCCTTAGAAACGGTTTCTATTTGGAAATATATATTTCAAATAATATACCCTTTAATACTTTAAAACCAAAGTTCGAAATCATCGGAAATTAAATTCTCAAATTCTTGATTTTAAATTCATTTAAATTTTCAAATTAATTTATAACCATATTTTATAGTTCAATTATTTATATATGAAACAAAATCCAATGATTATAAGATATATACAAAGTCAAATATGATTTCTTAACATCCAATTCAATTAACTATCAAAACTTAGAAAATTAGACATATATAAAATATAATTATACAAAATTTATCTCATTTACAAAATTTGAAAACCATATTGTGTCGGTTTGCTCTGTTCAAGTGTTTTGGAAATCCTATCGATAGCGTTGATCAGATGAATCGATCGGGAACCCAAATCAACATCAACAACTCAAACAACACAATATATATTAAAACATTTAAATATTAGTTTAAAAAAATATACACTTCAAGATTGATTTGAAGATAAGTTGAAACAAAAGACAAGATGATTAAATAACAGAATAAGAAAATGAAAAAGCTTATATAAATCTCGGGCAACCTTGACCGGATCAACCATGACTTCAAGAATAAGATCGATGTAGAGTCTGGGGTAAATCTACATCAGATCTCAAGAGATAGAATTCGGAATAACAAGAGATAGATAACATTGTAAACCGAGGATGCAGAAATCTTCGGTGAATCAATGCTCCTTCTAAAAGAGTTTCACCCCTTTACAAGCATTCGAAGATTGGCGAGACCGCCAATTTATTATAAAGATCATTCGAAGTGGAGTCATGGGATACTCCAGAATCAAAAGAAGACGAATAGGGAGAGACACGAATGGTTTTGGAAACGCTCCAAAAATTCAAAAGAAGTCGAGTCAAAAAGGAAGAGATTCAAGCTCAAAAGAAAGTGATTCTGTAAATAAATTTACCATATATGCTAAGTTTTGCCTAGAACCAAAGCTCTGATACCAAATGTAACGACCCGATATTTTCAACCATTCGCATCCGCACATGTCGGACTTGAATTGTTCAAAATACCAAATTGTAAATATAAATTTGGCAAAACTCAGAATATATAGTAAATAAATCACAGATCATAGACATAGAGTAATATAACAATGCAGCGGAAGAAAAGAAATAGTAGTTCATGAAGCTACTATATATATAACAGAGTTAAACAAGATTACAACAAAATTTATGAATACAAGGATGTCTCAATACAATAGTCAAATACAAGATCTGAATACATCACTGGAATCAACTGAATGACTGAAGGCAGAATCAATGGATGGATCTAGGCGAAGCTCCAACTCCAAAGGTGAGTCTCGAATGCTATATCACTCAGTCTGACCCGAGCGTAAAGCAAAACACAAAACACTCAAGTCAGGACATACATACTTATACAATGTAAACCAACTCAAGTGAACTGTAGTATAAAGGTACAAGTAACTTAAAGAATGCTTGAAAATGCCCATTCTTTAAGAATCCGTTAAACTATCTACTATGTTGTAATATACGCTATTATAATAATGTCTATAGTAAAATAAACTTACTTTTAAATAGCGTTAAGGCTTTACATTTTCCACCTTAACACATAATAGTCCCAGTAGTCCATCCAGTATCATGGTCCCTCCTGATCGGGAAGCCACCAGAGGATACTCCACGGGCTACGGGAGAAAACCAAAATCGTACAAGGCTCGCTATTGTAGGTGACACGACACAACTAGGCAATGCCAGGGTAGATATACCAATCGCTATCCGGACTGGTGGTAATGCATAGCACCCACTACCGCCCACCTCGGAACACACTCCCAAATCAAAATCGAAGGGTGGCCACCAAATCAATCACAAAGTAATAGAATGGTATCGAAGAAATGTGTCCGATCAGAGGTGCTACCACATTGGCCCGAGAATCGCCCCTGTTTTAGCCACCTTATGCCAGTTCGCGGGAGTCGGGTCCACGTTCATACCTCAATAGGATCGTCGCCATCATCCTACTTCATTCAGGAATCTCCACCGCGTACACGGTTGTCAAAGTGGTTTTCGGTATCGACAGAGAGTATGCCCATATCCGATCCCGGTCTCTTTGCCAACCAATCGTTATTATAACCCATGGATATTTATTTCAAAATCATTTACTTTAAAACCTAAAATATCATATCCATTTCAAAACTAAATACTATATTATTTCATTTCAAAGCCAAATCAATATATCATTTAAATAAAACCCAAATTCCAAATCACTGAATATTTCATTAAATTTATTAAACTTGAAATATTCCTTTAAATCATCTTAAACCAAACCACTTTATAAAGTCACATTCTTAAATTTTCAATTTCAATAAGTTTCACGTTAATATATTTAAAGAAAATTCTTAATTAAATACAATTTCACACAATTTCATTTTCAAAACCATAGTACCTTTCAAAGTTATAACAACTCTGAAACCCAACACTTTGAAACCATAATATTTTTAAATCATAACAATTTAGAAATGTTACTCTTTGAAAATCATAATACTTAGAAAATCATAACACCTTTAAAATAATATTCATTTAAACCATTTAAATTCAACGTCAAATAATATTCATTTCAAAGTTGTAGCATTTCTAAGTTCATTCATTCAATTATAAAATTTCCAAAACATTCTATTTTCAGCTAACAACAGCACTTATAAAGTGTTAAAGTAGATATATTAGTAATATTTCAAAACATTGTCAAATTCAGAAACAACAGCACTTATACAGTGCTGTAACAGATATTTAGTTATTTTCAAACAGCTTAGTTTCAGAAACAGCAGCACTTATAAAGTGCTGTAATAGGTATTTAGTTGTTTCAAAACATAGTTAAATTTCAGAACAGCAGCACTTATAAAGTGCTGTAATAGATATTTAGTTGTTTCAAAACATAGTTAAATTTCAAAACAATAGTACGTATAAAGTGCTGTAATAGATATTTAGTTATTTCTGAACTAAGTTAAATTTCAGAAATGGTAGCACTTAACAAATGCCATCTTAAAACCACAGCATTTTATAAATGCTACAAATAAAATTCCAGATTTTATTATAACTTTTCAGAAACATTAAAACTTCAATTTTAGCCATTTTTAACTTATAAAAATCATATTTCATGCTTCAAAAACATTCATTTGGATATCATTTAACTTATGATTTAATAAAATAAAATTTTATAATTAAATATCCAACTTAAACCATAATTCATTTATTAAGTCGAAATACACTATTTTACTTAACTTTTATCTTTTTACCACTAACCCAACACTTTATTTTAAAATACCCATTTCATAAATAAAACTAAATTTCTATTTATTTACTTAACTTAAAATTTCCATTTGAAAAACCAAATTTCCAATTATCAAGTTAGGTCATAATTAAAGCTACATTTTTTCATTTAAAAATCATAACTATTTATTTTACAAAACATAACATTTCACAAAATAATATTTTATCATAGTTAATATAACAATCAATCTTTTCTTTTAGATCTATTCATTTAGACATCAATTAACTATGATTTTCTAGTCAAATAAATTTTATTACAATTGTCCAATTAAAACTCTATTCCATTTTATCAGTTCAAAATACATTATTTATTACACAAAACATGTTTGTTTCATAAAGTAAAATTCATAACAATTACTAGGTTAGATTTAAACTTCCATATTAAATCCAATTATATTCTTAAGTTATTTATCATCAATAAAGGTCTTTAAGTTCAATTTAAACCAATATATTTTTATAATTTCAATTAAAGCCACTTATAGACTTATAAAATTTTAACTTACAGAAAACCAATATCTTCTTATATTTTAAATCATTAAATCAAATCTTTAAGCTCAAATTTCATACATTTAAAAATTCAAATATACTTAACAATTTTTAGGAAAATATTATTTAAAAATATAACCATGGGCCTGTATAATATTTTCTAACCTAGGGCAAGTGATACAGATATGTATCATTTCAATCCGTAATTTAAAAAGAAAAATCCGTGTTCTATCATTTTAAACCTGCATTCCCAAGTAAAAAAATACAATAAAATCAGTCGAGCCTATCATTTCAGCTCATAATGATTTTTCCTTACTCTAATGTCCGTTCGGGTATGTATCATTTCCACCCATTGTGATAGGGAACTTGCAGTGTGAGAAACAGTAAATAAATGAACAGTAGAACATATAATATCATATCAGATGATGTAACAAATATATAAATAGAATTAACATCATAAAATCATATCACAGGCATATATGAACATATTAACATAACATATAAATTTTCTACAATTCACATGCCATTGTTTCACAATTACAAAAGTACGTATGTCGAGAGTGATAAACTCACCTTTTAGTGTAAGAGATGATAATTTGAAACACACAACTATACTCCAAAAAGCACGACAAAGCACGATTCAAATTTGAGTAGATGGAGAGCCAAGATTTAAATCTTGTAGACAAATAAATATATGACAAACATAAGAATATGTTTCAACACAAACAAAAGATGAATTAAACAATGAAAATATGAATCAAAGTTGTGATAAAATAGCTTCACCTTTTCATGTAGGCTCGGCCCTGGTCAAGTGGGCTCGGCCACATCAACATATGGCTTGGTCACGATGGTTGTATGCATGCTAGGCTCGGCCAAAGTGGTGTGTACACACGGCTATGGCTTGGGAAATAAAGTGGTGGAAGTTACAAACCATAGGAAGGCAAAAGGTCAAGGGGTTGATGGAGTTTGTGTTAGGCCATAGGGCTTGTATGGCTCGGCCTTGGTTTTGTTTGGGTCAAGTGCATCTCTAGTCACGACAAGGAGATGATAAGGTCATGGCAAAGCAAGGCATGGGGTTGTATTGTTATGGCTGAGGCTAATAGGGAAGAGGATTTGGTGAACTATGGTGATGTAGGCTATATTTTCAACAAGTTTTGGTGGAGTTTTGATTTATAGGTCACGGCCATTTTTGGTGGATGGTGATGAGGTGATGGAGGTGATCATGGTGGTGGTGGAGAAGGAGAGATGGTTGGTTAGAGGAGGTAGAGGCCGAGCATAGAAAAGAAAACAAAAGGAAAAATAAAAGTGAAAAAGTGGAGAAAGAGAAGGAGGCCATGAAACTTGAATATATTTTTCTCAGGAAGCAAATGAGAGATGAGATGGGATGAGAAACATTTTGTACGTGATTTGCAAATAGAAGTGGCGGCTAGGGTTTTGCAATACACGGCTATGGTAGGTAATTAAATAGATTGGCAAATAAAAAGCAAGAAATAAAGCAAATGTAACGTATCTCTAATTAAAACAAGGTAATGTATGTCTAATTGATTTCTTCCAAGCTATTAAATAAAAGATATACACAAGAAACATCTCATAAATAAAATAAAGTCTAGACAAATAAATAGAGAATGAACATAGGAAAATAGAAAATAAAACACAGAAAATAATTGCGTGTAAAACGCTGTATTTTACCAAATTATAAAAGTATAAATCGGAATTTCACGAAACGAAAAGCAGAACTAATATAAAATTTATATCCAGCTTCAAAATAAAAAGGTTAGAATTTTAAAATTTTCAAATAAAAGTCAAAGTTTGGACAAAATATAAAATTTACAGAAATTGTATATTAAATTGTGTTTGGAAAATAAATTACAAACAAATTTCAAACTTACATTTATTATAATTAAAACCTTAATCAATTTATTCAACTTGGTTTCATTCTTTTATTTTTATTTATGAATAAAATATACATTTCCATTTATTTCATTATATTCACACTTTACAATTACTGTCCTATTTCATATTAATGAACATTTACTTATATTTAAATGTAATTGATTTCCTACTTTAAATTTAAGAGCCTAAATAAAATGTAACTTGCAATAAATGTTATCATTATCTTTATATTACACTCAAGTTTATTATGTCCACTCATTATCATAATTGCTTACATAATGTTTAATTCATTCAATTACCATAAATTATATACTAATTCATTTATCCATACAACACTTACATTTATTTACTTATATTCAGTTTTATACCCAAATGTAACATTTACAACTAGATTAATAGACCAATTAAATAGTAACTTACAACCGTTACTATAACTTTTAATCACACTTTTGAATTCATTGTTCACAAACATATGTTACCATTCTTATATACCTAATCTTTATTCAATGATCATTTATTTCATACAAAATCATTTATAAATTTTAACGTTTGTATTTGTTTTCTTACATAAATTTATAGCCAAGTATAACAATTTACATTACTTCAATAAATTGTAATTTCATTTCAATTATTAATAATTAGTTTTTAAATACATTGTCACATTTCATTTTGGCATTCATTTCATTATTAAATTACTAAGTTTTTATTTTCTATTTCTTCCAAATTTATTTACCAAAATCTTATCAAATTGACAACTTTAATTATTGAAAATTTACGGGTCATTACAGAATGTCATCTCAGAGTTTAGCAGTGAGACCACTGCTAGGGGCATTTGGACCAAGCTAGAAAATCTCTACTTGAAAAATCTCTGACTAACCATCTGATATTACTGAAGACATTTTTCACAGTGCGGATGAGAGAGTGTACTTCAGTGAAGGAACATCTTAATTTCTTTGATGATCTCGTGATGAAGATGAAGACTGTTGACTTGAAGATGGATGAGGAGCAAATGACAATGATTCTTTTGTGTTCTCTTCCCGAGCTATACACAGATTTCGCTAACAACCTTATCTTCGCTAAAGACACATTGACAGTGGAAGATGTGAAGTCAGGCCTTCTATCTGAGGGCTTGAAAGATCAGATGAAGGAGATAAGTGAAGGAAGTAGAGGTGGAAGTAGTAGTCACGGCCTGTTTGTTGAAAGAGGTAGAGAAGATAAGAAGAATTGGCACTCTAGAGGGTGTTCCAAGTCTAGAAAGCTCGGTAATGGTAGAAAAGGAAAGTCTAAGGACGAGAAGTGCTTTATCTACAAGAAACCTGGTCATTGGAAAAAGGATTGTCCAGAATTAAAGAAGAAATAAGAAGACAGATCTTCATCATTTGCGGTGGAGAAGTCTGTATCTAACGTTGTGTTGTCTGTAGCAGTACCATATGTCTCAGACCATTGGGTGCTGGACTCGGGGGCATCTTTCCATATGACGCTTAATACTTCAGTTCTTTTGTTGGACGAGAGTGAAGCTCTATTCTTATGGGTAATGATGCTAGCTGTAGAGTAATGGGTGAAGGTACAGTGAGGATCAGGATGTTTGATGGAGTGATACGCACTTTGACAGGTATTCGGTATGTTCTAGGTCTTCGGAAGTCCTTAATTTCTTTAGGACAATTGGCATCTTTGGGATGCAAGGTAACTATCGAGAAACATAGTCTAAAGGTTTCGAGAGGTGCACTAGTTCTTATGAAAGGAGATGTGTTCTGAAATCTGTATTTACTGAAAGGAACCATAGTTCTTGGAGAGTCGTGTGTTGGAGTAGATAGTCTCATGCATTGGATGCCACAAAGCTTTGGCATCTTAGGATGGGTTATATTTCAGTGAAGGGCTTAGAGTTGCTTCGATGATAGAAGATGATCAAAGGAGAAAGCTTCGACAAGATGGACTTTTGCCAAGAGTGTGTGTTAGGCAAGCAAACTAGAGTATCTTTTGGAGTTGGACTCCATAGATCGAGGCGAGTACTTGAGTACGTGCATACAGATGTTTGGGGACCAGTTGTTACTCCTTTTGGAGGAGCAAAGTATTTTATCTCTTTATTTGATGACTTTTTTTGGAAAGCATGGGTGTATGTGATGAAGGCCAAATCAGAGAGTTTTGAGAAGTTCAAAGACTGGGAAGCGCTTGTTGAGAACCAATAAAGATCTAGGTTGAAGGTGCTATGATTTGATAATGGTGGTGAATTTGTCTCTATGGCGTTCCTTGATTTCTTTAGACAACATGGCATTCAGAGACATTTCAGTACACCGACAATTCACAATCCAATAGGGTTGCAGAAAGAATGAACATGACTCTACTGGAGAAGGCTCCTTGCTTGAGATTGACGGCGGGCTTGTCTAGAGGCTTTTGGGCTAGGCATTATCAACTGCGGCACATATCATAAATCAAATTTCGTGCTCAGCCATAGATGGGGAGATTCCAAAGGAGAAGTGAAGAGGTAAAGCAGTGTATCTTGGTTACTTCTAAATTTTTGGTTGTCCTGTATACGTTCACCATATAGGTGATGACAAGTTGGAGGCTAGAGCATACAAGGGCATACTAATAGGATATACTGATGGTATCAAAGAGTAACGAATTTGGAACCCTGTTGATTGGAAGATTGTTCATTCCAGACATGTTACTTTTGATGAGTCTGCTATGTTCAATCCGAAGGTGAAGCTACCTACCACATCAGAAGATTCGGATAGGCCTAAGGAGATGGAAGATGTTCCCGTGTTCCAGCCAAATAGTATAGTTGTTGTTGATGTTGTCGAGGAAAACGCAGTTGATGAAACATCACAGGATAGTCCATAGGTACCTTATAGTAGTGCTGGTGATGTGCATGAATCTAGAGAAAGTTCAGTTCAAGGTGGAGATGAAAGGAGTTTAAGCAAAGCAATACCAACCTGGGTCAGTCGTACGACTATTAGGCCACCCATAAGGTATGGTGATTGGAAGTTTGCGAACCTTAGCTTTGGTGATCTATTTGACTATGCCCTACATGTGGTTCATGAGGAGCCACTTGACCTTGATGAATCTTTGGAGTCATGTGACAGTTCGAAGCGGATGTGCGGTATGGAAGAGGAGTTAGAGTCCTTGAAGAAGAACAAGACTTGGGATTTGGTACCACCTCCTTAAGGAAGCCGAGCCATAGGGTGCAAGTAGGTGTTCAAGGTGAAGGATGATGGGAGATACAAAGCTAGACTAGTTGCTAAAGGGTTCTCACAAAGAAAGGGATTGGAGTATGATGAGATATTCTCTCCAATAGTGAGGCATACGTCCATCTGCATTTTACTCGCTATCGTCGTAGCTCATGACTTGGAGCTAGAGCAACTGAACGTGAAAACCACTTTCTTGCACGGAGACTTGGATGAGACCATCTATATGAAGCATCCAGAAGGATTTGTTATAGATGGAAAAGAAAATTGGGTTTGCAAATTGAAGAAGTCATTGTATGGACTTAAGCATAAAGCAGTCGCCTAGACAATGGTACAAGAGGTTTGACTCTTTTATGCTATCACTTGGTTTTGGTCGTAGAGTCAAAGATGCTTGTGTGTACTTCAAGCATTTAAAGAATGGTAAATGCGTGTACCTACTCTTGTACGTGGATGATATGTTGATTGCTTCTGAGGATAAGGCTGAAATCGATTGTAACGACCCGTATTTTAAACATTTAAAAATATTAAATTAAATAAGATTTTTGAATAAAATTGTTAGGAAAAAAATTAAGATTTTACTGGTACAAATTAAATTATAATACAAGTTATGAGCTTAAGTAAAATTTCTATTAATGACACATGTTTGCAATAATGTAAGGACGATAACAAATGTTAGTGTGTATTTTAATAACATTGGTTTGAATGAAATTAACAATGGTCTGATTGTAAATTTCCAACTGATTGGAATAATAAATGTTAAAAAAGAATAATAAATGTTACTTTATTAAAGAAGAAATCATATGTTTATTTATTTGAAATGTTTGGTAGCTGAAAGATTGATTGCAGAGACGAGAAACTATTATTTGGTAAGAAATGTATAATTCCTGTTTGTATGCAATAGTGTATAAATATGTTTAAATTACTATTTGATAGAAAATAATTGTTCTATTTCTCATTATATTTATTTTGTCCATTTTTAAATTCACCTTTGTAAACAATAGAAATTAATGTAATTGAATAATTTCAATGAATATTAGAGAGGACACCAAATTTTAAATTAATAGGTGTAATTAAACATAGCTTATGTTTTGTGAAAATATAAGAAAAGTTGATATAATGAAAAGAACATTTATATCAAATAAAATGAATGTTTCATTTGTGAATGTAGGTTTGATTTCATTAAAATAAAGAATAGAATGATTGATTTAAAGGAAGAAATATATGTATATTCGAACTGTGTTTTAGCATATAGATGGATTGCAAGAGTAGGAAAATAATTTATTTAAGTAAGTTATTTATTACTCTACTGTATAAACAACAAATTTATAAAGGTGTTTAAATGACTAAAGGAAACAATTATTCTATTTTTCATCCATTTTAGTTGTCTGTTTTGAAATTTAACTTTGTAAGTAATTGCAATTAATGTTATTGAAATATTTCAATTAGAAGGGAAGAAAACGTTGATTGCAATTAATAGATTTAATAAAAGAAATGGACCTTTTGTGTTAAACAGAAAGGATGTTTTAATGGAAATAAAAGATCATTTTGGGTAAACCAAATTGAACGTTTTCTTTTTTAAGGTGGGTAATTTTATTTATTATGCATAGATAAAAAACTAAATGCATACAAATTTGAAAATTATTTGAGTTAATGAAGTTAATTTGGTTACGTTTCACAAATTGAATTTAAAAAAGGTTGTGCGATGTACATGATCCCTTCATTTCTTTTGTTATTAATTGTTGCATGTACGTTTTAAAATAGTTATCTCATTATAAATACTTGATCCGTTCATTTCTCCTTCTACTTAATACCAGAGCCTAGACTTTTAGGCTGTATTTCATTCTTGCCACCTCATTTTCGCATATACAAAATTTAACTTTCCTTTGATTTGCAAACTTTTCCATTCCTACGTACATTTATTTATGCATTATTAATGCCTGAAGCTTTCAAAATAAAATGTGACATTTTTTTTGTCTCTCCACCTTCATTTCCTAATTATTAAATAACTTGTAGCTTATTTCTTTCATTTGCAGTGTATATTTGTGTTCTTTTTTTTGGCTATGTCTTATTGAGTTTTTTTTTAGATTAATGGCCTCCTTAGTAAACCAAGAGACCCTAAGAGACTTTGGACCCTTTCTTTTCCCATCCATTGACCTTCTATTTCCTATCTGACTAAAACCAAGTACGTATAGAAATTCCTTATTTGAGAAACTTTCGGCATACTCTTCTTCTTCTTCTTGCTCAAATCTACAGAAAACTCCAAACCCCAAAATTCATAAATCTCCAAATCAAATTCCATCATCCCTCCTTCAAAACCCTAGCCTACCTCACTCCTCTTGCCGCCACCCACCTCCATCACAACCCACAACCCTCGGTAGTAACCCATGGCGAAAGCCCCACCTCCTCTCTCCTCTTCTTTCTCCTTTTTCCCTTCTTTTGCCCTTCCCTTTTTCCCTCTTTTTCCCCTTATTTCCATGGCTTCAGTATTCCACTAAACTGCTCCTAATCAAATTATTTTTTTTGAAACTGTGTATAATTTCAATGAGAACAACTTTGTTGTTGAACCCTTCTTCCCATTCCGAATATTTCTATATCAAAAACTCAAAATTTCAAGTCCTTTCTCGGATCCATTTTTGGGCCAAAATACCCCATATTGTATCAATCATATCTCCTTAAGGATTGAATCAAATTATGTGATTCAGTTTTCAAATCATTTATTTTTCTAGTGGCTTCAACTTTCTTTTAGATCGGTTCTTCAAATTCCTTAATTTGCTATGCCAAAAATTCAATTATTTTCGAAGTATTTTTGAACTGTGATTTTCAACTCAGAAAACACCTCTGTTTGTTTTGACCATAACTTCCTGAAGACAGAAGCTTTTTAAGTGATTCTTTTCTTAAAAGTGGAGAGAAAATAATTTGCAACAACTTTTTTGTTAGTCACTTTTACAGATTCAGTAATATTCTAGTCCGAATATTTTCTTAAAAATGACCTAGTTTCAGGTTTGTCCGTAGTTTGGATCTTGGGTTGTTTGGAAGTTGGAAGTAGTAGAAAGTTGTTTATTGATTCATGTTCGTGTATATGCTTTGTTGGATTTGCTTTGCATTTGGATCTTTGCTAGGAATCTCCATATTGCTTCATTTTTATCATCACCTTCGTAAGCACGAAAGGTCAGCAAACACTCACAACTACTAGATTTTCTTATGTTAGTTAAATTGAATTTATGATGTGATTAGAAGTTGATTGGTTGTTGTTTAGTATATTTTAAATTGTCATTCAAGTTAAATTTCACTTTTAGTGAATTAAATTGCCATTTAATTTAATACTGAATTTAAATTTCCAATTAAATACTAGTTAATGATAACCAGTAAATTTTTGGTTGTTATTGGTTGATTTCTATGATGATTGTGCTATATGTTCAATTGTTGATATTTGGGTGATTGGATGGATGTTATAGGTTGACATTTTGGATGATTGGATGTTATTTATGTCTATATCTCTGTTATCCCTATGGGTTGAAATGTTACATACCCGAACGATCTTATAGATTAAGGAATAATCGTTAAGGGTTGAAATGATAAACCCGAGCGGTTTTCATTGATTTGGAAATGTTGATTTTTGATACTGGTTGAAATGACATATACCCTTATAATTTCTTGAATTTGGACCTTTATTTGGAATTGAATTATTTAAAGGGTTTAATTTAATTCAAGCTTCAGATTTGTTTTAATTAGATGATTTAGATTGATATTTTGAATTATTTGAAACTCTTTAAATGATTATATTTACCTTTTATGCTTGATAGGAGATGAAATCCCGTAACATCTATGAAACTATTGCACTAAGATTTCTATTTTACTTGTTTTGATTTGACTTACATAAGACTTTTAGTTCCGACTCGAGTGTTTTGTCTTTTCATTACGCTCAGGTCAGTCTGAACTTTTCAGTGTATTGAAGACTATTTTCTGGAGGATGAAGACGAAGGTTCAGTATATTATTGCTATTTATTATTCCACTGCTTTATGTGTTCCGCTGCATTATTTTTTTATTTTTCGTGTATGTATAACTCTGATTTGAATTGTAAAAGTGTAATCAAATGTTATTTGTAAAACAGCTTCCTGAACTGTTTATTTGATTATTATATTTTGTCGTTCTGCCGTGAGATTCTGTGTTTGTTCTTTTGTTTTCTTTTTTTTCTTATTTACCCCATTAACAATCCTCCCTTTTGAATGGTTTGAGTCTGACATGTGTGGTTTATTGTCGATTTGAACCATCCAAAAAGGTGGGTCGTTACAGTTGGTATCAGAGCTTTGGTTTAGACATACCTTAGCCTATTGTTGTTAACTCATTAGAGATAGGGTAGTAATACCCTAGAATGAGTTATCCGAGTGTATATACGAGAGCACGTATTTGTTAGTGTTATAAAAATGTTTTATATAAGTTTTGAAATGAAATAATTTTCCTAATATTATATGTTATATATAAAGGAAAATTTTATAACTAATATAATTATTTGTAATGTGTTTGTTATATGAAATGGTAATATCTAATTATTATCATTTATTGTGAACTTGTTGAATTTAGTTAAATTATAAACATTGGCTATTAATGTTGATTGAATTTATGGACTAAACACTAGTTTAATAATGGTGAATTAAAGAGAATGAAGTGGATAATTAGGATATTCAATATGAAGTTGAAATTTTGTTGTGAATTTTGTTGTTTGTTGACCGGTAGTTTCAACTACTGAAATAAAATGGAATATCTGGATATTTTGGATAGTCGAAACTTCTGAATTAATATATAAGTTGAAATGTAGAAATTTTGTTGAATTACGCGGTTGAATTCGGTAACCTTAAATTGAAAGCAAGTGAAACAAGGTTAAATTTGTTATATCTATGTTTAGTAAATGAATAGAATTTGTTTTATACATTATTGGCATGTAATGTAATAATATACAAATGTGAACTTAAAGCCTTAGGATGTTTAAATTGAAATTGTGATTAAGGAAATGTTGTAAATGAGATTAAATTGGAAAAAAAGTTTATAAACTTAATTAAACTTGTGAAATGTGTCATAAATAAATTTGAAAAGTAAATGTGAAACTAATTAGGTAAGCAAATATGAACTAAAAGTGAAATGATTATAAATAAAGTCAGACTTGTAGATTGTTTATGAAATAAATGAATCTTGCAATAAATGGTTATAATATAAGTTGTGATAACCTTAAACTCGAATAATGTCTTATAAAAGAAGTTAAGCTTTTATAAATTGGTTATAAACTAAAGGAAATTTATTATGAAATGATTCGCAAATAAATGTGGTATTAAATGAGAATATTACATGTAAAAGTGAATGTAATTTAAAATGAAGAGAAAGATAAGCAATGTTGTGAGAATGAATATGTTAATGTTTTATATTGAATAGAGAAATTCTATGAAACAAATATTAAAGTATGAAGTGATACTTGTGTTAATCAACGAGATTAATAATGAATTTAATTGAAATGTAATTGTGATGAAATAAATTGGAATAATTACATGAGTTGTATGTATATTGTTTTATTCGCAAAATTAATTTGATCCGGATTTGAGTACATAAGTTTTATGTGAATTACACCACTTCGTGTTAGGATTTTTCATTCGATTCTTAATGGTGAATATTTGATATGGATTTTTGGTTTGATTCTAGAATTCTCTATCATAGTATATGGCTATGCAAGGAGAATGATGGTTTCTAGTCAAGAAATCTTATCGAAGTCCGCATTAGGGAAGTCGAATGGAAAATACTAGTTCGAAAGCGAACTTGTATAATCGAGCGAGTGATCGAATGTGATTTTGCGACATGATGACATATGTACATCTTCTGTTCTAATATTATTGATATGCTTTGACGCTGAAATTGAAAGTTGTTGGGTTGGATATCCTTTTAATTTAAATTAGAATTTTTCTTGTATGCAAAACTACTATTAATTTAAAACCATTATACAAAACTATTTTCATTTATTTTTCTTATACAAACTATCTTATTCTATTTTATATACAAAACTATTTTATAAACTATTTTATTTACAAAACTATTTTATTTAAAAAACTATTTTACAAACTATTTTATTTTCAAGACTATTTTACAAACTATTTTATTTATAAAACTGTTTTACAAACTATTTTATTTACAAAAGTATTTTACAAACTATTTTATTTACAAACTATTTTACAAAACTATTTTATATACAAAACTATTTCACAAAATGATTTTATATACAAAGCTATTCTAAATTCAAAACCTTTTATAAAGCAAAGATGTTCAATCCCATATGGTTTTTCATACAGTGAAATGATTTTGGAAATTTTTTGATTCTTGTTTAAGACGAAATTTATATAAGTATAAGGTGATTTTGAAAACTGTTGATTTTGGAAGGTATTCGATCTGAAGAGATAAACCTTATATATAACAGAATTTATATAAGAATGATTTGATATATTCGAGATTATTGATTTTGGAAAGTACTTTATATGAAAATGAAATCTTATATATAATGGAATTTATATAAGTGCGATATTTGAAGCTATGATTTTGAAAGGGTACTATATATGGTATGTTATATTTTGAAGTAAGAGGTATGGGGAAGTACCCTCCGTGAAGAAGTATAGTATGATATGCTTCGACCTAGATGGACATGGGGAATCCAGGAATGGATTCGACCGATACACCCTAATATACTTGGGTGAATTCAGAAATGGATTCGAACCGATATGGTTGTCCGGACTTAAACTCATGAGTTCCTCGATTTTTTTCAGGGTAGATGGTTCTTTAGTTTACCCAATGGAGGTGTTTTCAATCCTGGGATCTATTGTTTATGGATCTTCCGGGAAGGAAGTGCATCCATTGTGTTAATCATTGAATCAGCAGTTACCACTGCAGCAGGGGTCGATAGTCCCTTGTTTACGAAATGGCTAAGATATTTTTCTAGAATTCGGAAGGTGGAAGGATCTTCTGGAAAGTTTTGTGTCCATTGCGTAAACACTGGATCAGCAGCGGGCCACTGCTATCGTAACATCGTCGTTTGACATCAGATTTTGAGCGGTACTTCTCATACCTATTTTTAAGTATTTTTAGGTGTTGAAACAGGTCTACTAAGTACTTAGAGATTTCTAGTCTTACGCCTGATCAACCTATGACCAGAGTCTGCAAGAACGAGGATAAACTTGTTAAAACATCGAGTTATAAAAGTATTTCGATAAAGTATTATATAAAAGATATTTTGGTCATTTTTTTTTCATTTCTAAATACTTTAAAATGTTTAAAATATTTTTTATTTATGTACAACATGGTTTAATAGTAAATTATTAATGTTGTATGTAACAACCCTGGTTTTGGAGATTACTTGTGAATATTAAATTATAACGGTAGTTATGATTTGATATTGTGAATTAAAATAAAATTAGAGAAAATAAATTGTTTATTTGGAATAAACAATGAATTTTGGAATTTAAAATGAGAAAATAAAATTTCAAGCTTTATTTTATTTGTTTGGGTTAATAATGAATGGAAAGTAATTTTTATTTAGATAAATTGCAATAATTTTATTAATTATTGCCAATTACTTCTTTTAATAATTTTAAAGGAAGTATTTGATTTTTAAAGGTTTTTTATTAAAATAAAAGGTGGAAATTGGGTTAAAAATAAGTTTTGGCTATAAATAATGTTTTGAAATGGTTTGAAATATTTTTCTATGTGATAAAATAAATTTTGTGGAATTTTAGGAGTTAAAAGCATAATTTTATTCATTTATTTGAGTAAATAGTGCATTTTTGTTAAATAAAGGAATTTAATAATAAAAATGTTTTAAAAATTAAAATTTATCTTTTTATATGATGGAAAATATTTTATTTAATATGTATGTAAGATTACATTTTTTGTGTAAAAATTTGAAAAAAAATGCATTTTTTTATAATATAGTGCAAATATGTATATATTTGGTATTAGTACTAAATAAATTCACATAGGCTAATTCATTTCTCTTTTAATTAATGGGTCCAAATCCCATTAGCACTTAGCCAGTAAATGAGAAAGTGAGAAAAGAGTTTACCTGTACGTTTACAACTCATTCTCATCTTCTTCTTCTGGAAAGAGAATACAGTAAACAAACATCACCAATTTCTCAATTCAAAGCCTCCAAACTCAAAATCAATTCAAGCAAACTATAATTTCTTTAATCTAAGGTGTAAATTCAAAAGGTAATTAACTCCAAAGCCCTATAATTTCAGCAAAATCCTAATTTCAAAAATGGATTTTCTAATTTATTGTTGAATTCCTCTTGCATGTCGTTTTCTTTTGTTCTACAAGTTCCTAGAGGCTAGAGTCAAGCAAAAAGCCTTCAACTTTCTTCAATTCTCCAAAGTTTGGTCTTCATATTTGCATAGGTGAGTTAATAAACTCACAATCTCTAGCTGAAGCAAATCTTCAAATGCAAAAATATATGCAAATAGCTTGAAAATAATGATTTTTGGTTGATATTTTTGTTTCTGTAAATACAGGGTTTAGGTGTCAGTTTGCATGTAATTTTCTCTCAATTCCGGCAACGAAATGCTGCCGTATTTTCTTCAGTTCATAGCCTGTGTGTTGTAGTATATGCATGCCAAATTTCATTGCAAAAGATATTCTTTTGATGCTTGAAAACTGCACTGCAAAATCAATGCACAGCCTAGAAATCACCTGTACACATTTTGTTGTGTTGCTCCAAACATGGCTTGAGTCCATGTTTGAGACATCATAACTTTCTCATACTTTATCCGAATTGATTTATTCTCTTTGCTGTTTGAATTAGGAGTGATGAATTACATTCCTGCAAAATGTCATGACAATCTGGGTTAGTTTGCTATTTCGAAACTGCTGTCGAACTTGTACTCGCAGCTTGCTGTAATTCAGTGTTTAAAACCATGTTTTGGTCCAACTTTGAAACGACGCAGATTCTTCGTTTCAAATCAAATTTGGGTAATTCTTTTTGCAGATTGAAGTAGCAGTGTTGACTTACATTCCTAAAAATTTTCATGACAATCTGGGTTCGTTTGCTATTTTGAAACTGCTGTCGAACGTGTACTCGCAGCTTGCTGTAATTCAGTGTTTAAAACCTTGTTTTGGTCCAACTTTGAAACGATGCAGATTCTTCGTTTCAAATCAGATTTGAATGATTCTTTTTGCAGATTGAATTAAGAATGTTTAACTACATTACTGAAAAATTTCAAGTCATTTTGACATTGTTAACTTGTTCAAACCTGCTGTCGAATATTGAGTCGCAGCTTGTTTTAAACGGATAATACTGTAATTTCCATTATTTCGATGTTTTCTTGATATTTCTTTCTGGATTTCATACATAGGTATTATAATGTGTTTTAAAAATGTTTTTCAAATAAATGGGCTTTTGAAATTATTATTATATATTATTTTTTTATATAAAAATTATATACTCTATAATAAGAGAATTTCAAAGGCAATTTCTAAAGCGATTTCGAAACGTTCCTAAAACTCATTTTCTCCAACTTAATTTCTATATAAAACACACAATTTTGCACTTCAAGTGAAGAGGGAGGAGAATTAAATGATTAGATAAAACGCGTGCTATGAACACATGCGTTTATCTTTTCAGTTAATTCCTAATCTATTCGTTTGATCATTTTGACCTACGGGTCTGGTTTACCGATGAGATGAGGTAAAATTTGTACTGCTTTGAGTGTGGAATTGACTAACGGTTAGTAAACCGTTTAGTGCGAACGTGCTGTATGGGACACACGTTAACACTTTGCGGGTTCCTATCCGAGGGGTTTGTGACACATATTGCCAGTTAGTGGTGTCCAGTACTGGGCCTCCGGACCTTCGCCACTACGGTTTGTTGCCTTCAGGTTTATGCCTTCGGGTTTATGCCTTCGGGTTTATTGCATTCGGGTTTGTTGCCTTCGGGTTTGTTGCCCTATAGTATCGCTTTTGGAGTTGGTCCTTCGTCACCGCTCGAGAGATACTTGGGTTTGTCGCCTTCGGGCTTGTGGATCCTTGTTTACACGGTACTGAACACATGCATCCTTTGTTTCTTTTATATTTATATTTCCCTAGAGTATCGCCTTTCGGGGTAGGTCCTTTGAACCAAATGACATATAGCGATTACCTTGTGGAAACTTGTGTTACCTTTATTAGTGTTTGTTATTTGCCTTTTTGGCTTGATTTGGGATATTCATATCCTTTGTTTATTTGAGTTGCCAATGATATGAGGCTTGTTATGATTCATCTTTTGTTAGATGATCGAGTTATCTCTTTTAGAGATATTTGTGGTACTGTATGATCTTGCATGTTCATTATCATTTAGCTTATCTAAATTATTTGTTTAGCTAGACTGGCCCATGTATTTTATACTTGGGTCAGACCGAGGTGTTTCAGGTTAGGTACATTTAGACTTAGCCTATTCTGCTTCCGCATGGACTATTCTGCTAGCTCTTTTTGTTATAGCTTTTTGTGTAGTCCTTTTTGGTTGTAACTCTGATATTTATATTCTTTTGACTCGCTTGTATATTGTGGTTGCTATACCACTTGACATGTATCATTTTGTATACTCTAATGATGAATCTGTATATGTGTATATGTGTGTGATGATCTACTGTTCTGTGATGTGTTTTGCATTCGAGTTGTTGTATTTTGTTCTAATAGATCCTGTAGCCACCTATGGCTTTGTATTAAGTATTTATTGGATATGTCGATCCACTTGAGATTAAAAATATATATATGGCATTTGTCGATGTATTCAATAGATATTTAAGACAAGGCTATAGATGGTCGCTCCTATCCAGCCCTATTCTCTACATTAGTAGACAATATTACCCAGTAATACTCTTTGTTAATGTAGGTCTCGGGGTGGGGCATCACAGCTTGGTATCAGAGCTGAGTTCAGAACAAAATATGATAAACACAGAACAGAAACACATATTACGGTACATCAAAGTGTAATACAGGTGTTACGAATCCCTGAATCATCGTGCCTTTTTTCTTTTCGTGCCTTTGGGGTAGATAGAATTTTAGGAATACGTCCAGGAATGCATTTTTATTCCGTAATATTCCATATTTGAATTAATGATATCTACCATGTGAATAATCTTTATCTTATCTTAACTTTTAGCTAATGGCTGGAAGAGGCAGAGGACGACGCTCGGATGCTGGGCAATCCAGCGGCTCGCATCCGGACGGTGTATATATGTCTGCCGATTAGTTCTTGGAATTATTTAGGAGCACCCAGCCTCCAGCTCCTACTCAAGCTTCTCCTCCACGCAAGTCTGTCTTTACGTACTTATGCAGTGATTTCTCCCATCTCGGAGGAAAGCCGTTCAAAGGCTCCGAGTCGGTTCTTGAGGTCCAAGCTTGGATTCGTACGTGCGAGCGCATCTTCTCTCGCATGGATCTTTCTGATCATGATAGAGTTCTTGTAGCATTTAGCATATTACAAGAGCATGCCCTTGATTGGTACGAGCTTCTCATAGCCAAGCTCGATGAGTCTACTCTTTCTTGGACTCAGTTTCGGGAACGGTTCAAGCTCAAATTCGTTCTTGAATCTGAGAAAGCTTTATTAGCCCGTCGCTTCCTTGAGCCAAAGCAAGAGAAATCTTTTGTTTCTGATTATGTGTCTTCTTTCGAGGCTCTTTCTAAGTATGGCCTTGAGTATATTAGCACTCCATACAAGAAGAACCTTAAGTTCATTTCCGGCCTTAAGAAATATTTGAAGAAATCTTTGATGTTGCAGCTTAAGCTTTCTTTTGAGGAGCTAGTTGACTCGATGCTTCATCTTAAAGCCATCGAGAAGGAGATCGATAGTGGTGATGATGTTGAGGTTCGCAAGAACCCCAACAAGAAGCAGTTTCCATTTCAAAAGTCCAAGTCTTTTCCTTCCAAGAAGAAGAAAACTGGTGGTTCTAACTCTCAGACTCAGTCTACTGGAACACCTTCCATTCGGAAGTGTTTCAATTGTGGTTCTCCTGATTATATGATTCGAGCTTGTCCTAAGCCTCTCTTCTGCCGCTATTACAAGAAGGAAGGTCATCATGTTTCCACCTGCCCTACTATTCCTGCTAGTGCCAAGTCTGGTAAGCTTTATGCTGCTAAGGCTTCTGGAGGTTCTTCTCAGCCCAGAGGTATATCTCCATCTATTTTGGAAGGTTCTATTTTATTTCATGACCTCAGTATTCGAGTTCTTTTCGATACGGGTGCTTCACATTCATTCATATCAAAGAAGCTCGTTGATGATTTGTTTTTAGATGTTACTTGTATGGTTACTTCATTGAGGATTGCGAATCCTATCGGGGGATCCGCAACCCTTAGCATGCTTTGTGATGATGTTGAGATTGTTTTATGTGGATTTTCTTTTCGTGCCAATCTGCATGTTATTTCTTATTTGGGATTTGATATGATTTTGGGTATGGACTGGCTAGTGCGATACGATGGCAGGATTATTTTTTCTAAGAGAATTTTATATCTTCGACATCCAGATTCGTCTACTCAGTTATCACTTGTTCTTTGGAATGTGGTTAATTCCGGAGTGGCTTTATATTCTCTAGACTCACGAGATGATGATGATATATCTCGTATTCCTATTATTTGTGACTTCTCCGATGTATTTGAGCCTGTTTCGGGTTTGCCACCCAAGCGGGTGATTGAGTTCCGCATTGATCTCATTCCAGGTGCGCAGCTAGTTAGTCGTCCTCCCACGAGGATGTCTACAAAAGAAAATGAGGAACTCAAGAAGCAGCTTTTAGAGCTTGAGTCCAAGCAGTTGATTCGGTCCAGTTTTTCACCGTGGGGTGTCGCGGTCGTCTTCGTGAAGAAGTCCGATGGAACTCTTAGGCTTTGCATCGACTATTGCAAGCTTAATGAGATATCCATTACCTAGGATCGACGATATGTTCGATCAATTGAGTGGTGCTAAGATCTTTTCTTAGCTCGACCTTGCCACTGGTTTTCATCAGTTACGAGTCGTGGAGGATAGCGTTCCTCTTACAGCTTTCCGCACTCGTTATGGTTCTTCTGAGTGGCTCGTTATGCCGTTCGGTTTGATGAACGCTCCTGCTTTCTTTGTCGATCTCATGAATAGAGTGTTCCGGGAATATTTCGATAAGTTCGTCCTTGTGTTTATTGACGACATCCTTATTTATTCTAAGTCCGAGACAGAGCATACCCACCATTTGAGGATTTTCTTGGATACTCTTCGTCAGCATCAGCTCAGAGCCAAATTCTCCAAGTGCCACTTTTGGGAGAATAAGGTTAAGTTCTTAGGCCATGTTGTATCTTCTGAGGGCATTTCAGTCGATCCCTCGAAGATCGAAGCTATCCAGAATTTGAAGAGGCCTGAGAATGTTCATGAGATTCGTAGTTTACTTGGATTGGTGGGTTATTACCGTCGGTTCATTAAGGACTTTTCCCATGTTGTGCTTCCTCTTACTAGCCTTACTCGGAAAGGTGTTCGTTATATTTGGTCCGACAAGTGTGAAGCTTCCTTTCAGACATTGAAGGAACTTCTCACTAATGCTCCTATTCTTGTGGTTCCCGTGGGGAATCATGATCTTGTTGTCTACACCGATGCTTGTGGAAGTGGTCTCGATGTTGTACTTATGCAGAAGGATCGGGTAGTTGCTTACGCTTCTAGGCAACTGCATCTGAATGAAGTTCGCTATGCCACTCATGATCTTGAGTTAGCCGCCATTGTCTTCACTTTGAAGATTTGGCGTCATTACCTCTTAGGCGAGCACTTCATTCTCTATACCGATCATAAATCCTTGAAGTATCTGTTCACTCAGAAGGAGCTCAATATGAGGCAACAGCGTTGGCTCGAGTTCCTTGCCCCCTATGACTTCGATATCCAGTATACCCCTGGTAAGGGTAATCGTGTTGCTAATGCGCTTAGTCGCAAACACTCGGCTGTTGTTTCTATGATGCTAGCCGAGTGGAATGTTCTTGAGACTCTATCTTTGTGTGATATTCGGGATCGAGCCCCATCATCCGATTCGCCTATTCTATTGTTTAGCTTGAAAGCTCATCCTAGTTTGTTGTATCGTATCGCCGAGGCTCAGCAACAAGATCTAGATTTGTTGCATCTTATTCAGCTTTGTGAGTCTGAATCCCGTGATGTGGCATTGTGGGATTTCAGCATTGATTTTCATAGGTGTCTTCGCAAGAAGAACCGTATTATTATACCTTTTGATTCTGCACTTAGGCATGACATTCTTGATGACTGTCATCGTTCTAATTATACCATTCACCCTGGTAGTAGTAAGATGTATGCCGATATGCATCGCCTTTATTATTGGGAAGGCATGAAGCGCCATGTGGTGAGTTATGTGAGTAATTGCATGATTTGTCAATGTATCAAAGCCGAACATCAACGCCCTTCTGGTCTCCTTTAGTCTCTAGAGATTCCATTGTGGAAATGGGATTAAATTTCGATGGATTTCATTGACGGCCTACTTCGTTCGAGATTGGACCTTTCTTGCATTTGGGTTATTGTTGATTGCCTCACCAAATAAGCTCATTTCATTCCTATTAAGTCTAATAGGACTGCTTCTCATTTGGCCAAGTTGTATATCAAGGAAATCGTGAGACTTCACGGTGTTCCTAGTTCGATTGTTTGTGATCGTGACCCGCTATTCATGAGTCATTTTTGGTAGAGTCTTCAGCAAGCTTTGGGAACAAAGCTTAATTTCAGCACATCGTATCATCCGTAGTCTAATAGATAGACTGAACGGGTGAATCATATCTTGGAAGATCTCCTCCGTATTTGTATTCTTGATTTCGGAGGTAGTTGGGAGGATCATTTACCCCTTGTGGAATTCTCCTATAACAATAGTTTTCAGTCCAGTATCGGTATGGTTCCTTTCGAAGCTTTATACGAAAGGCCATGTCGATCACCTTCTTGTTGGTTGGAACCTGGTGAGAAGCTTATTCTTGGCCCAGATTCTGTTCGTGATTCTTCTGAGAAGATTGATCTTATTCGTCAGAGAATGAAAGAGGCACAGAGCCACCGGAAATCCTACGCGGACAACCGTAGGAAGCCTCTCGAGTTCTCAGTTGGTGATCTCGTCTTTATTCGTGTTTCTCCTCTAAAAGTGGTTTTGCGCTTCAGTACGACTGGGAAACTGGCTCCTCGCTTTATAGGACCATTTCCTATTACTGAACATATTGGCCTTGTGGCTTATAGAGTTTCACTTCCAACTCATCTATCTGGCATTCATGACATGTTTCACGTCTCTCAGCTTCGAAAGTGCCTTCGAGAATCGGATTCTGTCATCGATTCTCCCGGTTTGCAAGAGCTTGAGATCTCACCAGACCTATCTGTTATGCAGCAGCCTATTCACGTACTTGCTATGGAGGTGAAACGTCTTCGAAACAAGGACGTGCCGCTCGTTAAAGTTCAATGGTCCACTAATCCCAATGACTGCACTTGGGAAACCAAAGAGTTTATCGAGCGATCCTACCCATGTTTTCTTTCTTCGCATAGCAATGGTGAGAATCTTTTTATCTCAAGCTTATTTCTTTTCTTTTGATTGATGGAATTAACAAGTTGAATACAAAATCTTCTCTAGAAATTGCATGGACGCAATTTTGTTAGGGGGGCGGAGTCTGTAACAACCCTGGTTTTGGAGATTACATGTAAATATTAAATTATAACGGTAGTTATGATTTGATATTGTGAATTAAAATAAAATTAGGGAAAATAAATTGTTTATTTGGAATAAACAATGAATTTTGGAATTTAAAATAAGAAAATGAAATTCCAAGCTTTATTTTATTAGTTTGGGTTAATAATGAATGGAAAATAATTTTTATTTAGAGAAATTGCAATAATTTTATTAATTATTGCCAATTACTTCTATTAATAATTTTTAAAGGAAGTATTTGATTTTTAAAGGTTGTTTGTTGAAATAAAAGGTGGAAATTGGGTTAAAAATAAGTTTTGGCTGTAAATAATGTTTTGAAATGGTTTGAAATATTTTTCTAAGTGATAAAATAAATTTTGTGGAATTTTAGGAGTTAAAAGCATGATTTTATTCATTTATTTGAGTAAATAGTGCATTTTTGTTAAATAATGGAATTTAATAATAAAAAAAATTTAAAAATTAAAATTTATCTTTTTATATGATGAAAAATATTTTATTTAATATGTATGTAAGATTACATTTTTTGTGTAAAAATTTGAAAAAAAATGCATTTGTTTTATAATATAGTGTAAATATGTACATATTTGGTATTAGTACTAAATAAATTCACATAGGCTAATTAATTTCTCTTTTAATTAATGGATCCAAAGCCCATTAGCACTTAGCCAGTAAATGAGAAAGTGAGAAAAGAGTTTACTTGTACGTTCACAACTCATTCTCATCTTCTTCTTCTTCTTCTTCTGGAAAGAGAATACAGTAAACAAACATCACCAATTTCTCAATTCAAAGCCTCCAAACTCAAAATCAATTCAAGCAAACTATAATTTCTTCAATCTAAGGTGTAAATTCAAAAGGTAATTAACTCCAAAACCCTATAATTTCTGCAAAATCCTAATTTCAAAAATGGGTTTTCTAATTTATTGTTGAATTCCTCTTGCATGTCGTTTTCTTTCATTCTACAGGTTCCTAGAGGCTAGAGTCAAGCAAAAAGCCTTCAACTTTCTTCAATTCTCCCAAGTTTGGTCTTCATATTTGCTTAGGTGAGTTAATAAACTCACAATCTCTAGCTGAAGCAAAGCTTCAAATGCAAAAATATATGCAAATAGCTTGAAAATATTGATTTTTGGTTGATGTTTTTGTTTCTGTAAATACTGAGTTTAGGTGTCAGTTTGCATGTAATTTTCTCTCAATTCCGGCAACGAAATGCTGCCGGATTTCCTTCAGTTGATAGCCTATGTGTTGTAGTATATGCATGCCAAATTTCATTGCAAAATAAAAATAAGTAATAGAATTTCAGAACTGAAAACAAAATAAAAATAAAATAAATAAATAAATTTAGGAAAATAGGAAAAGAATTAAAGAAATTGCTTAAATATTGAAAACAGGGTTCAAAGATTACAATTAAATCATCACAAGCTTTAGAAAAATATCTAATTCATTTTAAAAAAATATTGTAAAACAAAAATGTGAAGTAAAATAATTCATTTATATTTTCAAAATGAAATAAATAATTAAATTTAGAGAAATTAGAAAAAGAATAAAGAAATTGTTTAAAAATTCAAAACAGGACTTAAAAATTACAAATAGAATATCACTAGTTTTAGAAAATTTCTATTTCACTTTAAAACAAATAAAAGGTCAAATAAAATAAATGAGGAAAAAAATAAAGTGGGAATGAGAATAAAATAAGATCTTAAGGAAATAGAGAAATAAATATAGAATTTCTTTAATTAATTGAAACTGGAGATTAAAAATTGTAAACAAAATACAACTTACACTAGAAAATGTCAATTACACTTTGAAAAATGTTTTAAAACCAAAATATATACATAACATGTTATTTTACCCATATAAATAAAATTAGAACATTACATGACCAGATAAAATATTATTTATATAATTTAAAATAAACAATTTTGTTAAATACATCAAATTACACTCAATAGTTAAAAGGGCATAACTTTCACAATAAAATTCTGATTTCAACGAAACGAAAAGCAATATTCTTGAAATTTTATTTACTTTCATAAAATAAAGACAAATATCAAAATTTTAAATTTTAAATTGAAAGTCAAAGTTTGACCATATTGACCAAAATTCAAATTTCTGGAAAATATTCTATTTATTCATGTTTGAAATTCTAATTCACATCAAAATCAAAATTCATATTTAAAATAACAAAATTAAAAAATTTAAATAAATAAAATAAAGTTTTTAAATCAGGAAATTAAATTAAAGAAATTAAAATATACAATTAAAATAATCAAAAAATACAGGGTTGTTACATAGAATCTCATAAAGCAGCAAATAATACATAATACAACAATGATCTTTACCAAAAAGAAACATCTTTATTCATATACACAACATCAGAGTACACTAGACTTATCCTAAATATGGACAGTTATAACACATGTCCTTACAACAACAGACAAGCTACACATAACACATACACAACGAAAGATATCCAAAATACGAGAGTACGTCTTGGGCCTCCAACTCGACTCCATATCTTCAAAGCATCTAAAGCTAACCTGACAAACATGCTCGGTCTGACCCGAGCATTAAATGGAATAATGCCCGGATCAGTCTGGTAAATCGGCGTGAGTAAAACTCGATAATAAATAACAACCAAACTAATTCTCTACATTTGAAAACCTTTCAAACAAAGGGTATCTCGTAAGACCACACCGCACCTAAAAAAGGACGGGTTTTTACCTTACGATAACCAAAACATTTTATATCAATATCCAGTGATATTACCATAGTGTCTAGGTTTAAAGTAAATAGATAAAATAGCTGAAATGCTTGCATCTCACATTCCAACATACTAGGTTCTACCATCGAAAACGTAAGGCACGTATTGGGGATTGGATTCCATACTATGACAAGGTAAGGGACTATCTTCCGAAGGTACATCTCTAGATAAATGCACCAGGGTCAGACAAGAACATCTTGTACCCCTGCCACATAGGAATGGCATACCACTTGACTAGTAGTACCGAATATGGTCACCCTGCTTGGGCTCGAAAGCATACAAGAATATATGATAACCGATCTAGATTTGGAATGACCAAACCCTACTTGGGAGCTACCCACTTGGCCCGGCTGCATGCCCGATTTTTTTCATTTTTCGATTGATGAGGCCTGAAGCTATGATTACCTTTTTGAATAGTAATCCATCTTGGAATGATAACACTGCCCTCTAGGCGTCAATGCAATGCCAGCATTCATCCATACAAGTTCGTTCTGGGTCTGAACGAAACCAAAGGCTCTAACTCTACTGCATCCATTTTGGAATCATCCTCAGGATTAGTAGTAGTAGCCCTTGCACTTCAAAGAGCACCATCTTCAATCATCATCAAGATGTCTTCCACTCAAACGTACATGTTGGTTTGGAGTGGTTTTCAGATATATAAATCTAATCCCGGTCTCTCCGTACCAACAACCAGTAATTTCTGGTTGACTCATTCCCGGTTCTTTTGGAAGTAAGTATTCGAGACCTTATCGGGGAACTCGAATTTACGTTCATACTTCCTAAGTCAAATTGGGTCAAACTTGATAGTCGGTTATTTAACTATCAATAAACAAACATCCAATCATGGTTTGATTTCCATATGGGATCCACTAAGCTTTTATTAATTCTCTTTAATTAAAAAGATACTTTATAAAACTTGATCAAAAGATCTTTTCAAAATACTGTTTCTAAACTCCTAACGTTCCCTTTAAACTTGAAACAATTCACATTATTTACCAAAACATTTTGGAAATTCCCTCTTCAAAATTCCATATTAAATGGCCAGCAATTCCCTTTTAAAAACTTCACCTACAATTAAATCCATTTACTTCGCATTTCAAACCCCTTTATAAATTTCCAAACTAGATTTAAACTTCCTTTGAAATCTCTAAAATGATTTATAAATCTCTTTCTAATTTAAAACTCTCTATAAAACTTCTTTATAAAACCTTTATAAAATTTCCTTTTTAAAATATCATTTACAATTTATCTTTTGTAAACACTTTAAGTAAAGCTTCAGTAAAATCCCTTTATAAACAAGTTATTACTTATAAATAACTTTACAACATAATAGCACAACTTAGAAATCATTTATAAACTCTAAAATTTATTCAAGAATTGAAGTTAATTCAAAAACATACTTTATAAATTCAAAAGCATACTTTATAAATTTGTAGTACTTTGAAATCCTTCTTTGATATTCTGATGTTCTTATTGCCGCTTCGTCTCTCAACTCATGTATCAAATCTAGTGATTCTCTTTTTAGTTCTTGGTTTAAATCGAATGCATATGCGATTCTTCGGTGTGAGAGTATTTCAATGTCAATTGGTAACATCACCTCACACCCATATGTAAATGAGTCGGGAGTATATCCTGTTGCCATTTTGGTTGATGTTTGATAAGCCCATAATACAAGTGGTAGCTCTTCAACCCAGTTTCCTTTAGCTTTGTTCAGCCGCTTTTTCAAACTTATCTTTATGGTTTTATTTGCAGCCTCAACTGCTCCATTTTCTTTCGGATGCACAACGGAGGAAAAGCTTTTAATGATTTCATTCTTATGACAAAACTGAGAGAACTCTTTACTCTCAAATTGTGTTCCGTTGTCGGAAATAATCTTCTAAGGGATTTCGAATCTATTTATAATATTTTTGATGACAAATTTGAGTACCTTTCCTGAAGTGATCTTAGGAAGTGGTTCCGCTTCAACCCATTTGGTGAAGTATTCTATGGCAACTACGGCGTATTTTGCTCCCCCTTTTGAAATTGGCAATGGGCCGATTAAATCTATTCCCCATACGTCAAAGGGCCACAGACTTGAAACTGGAGTTAACTGAGTCGGTGGTAATCTGGGAATTTTCGAGTACTTTTGGCATTTCTCACATCTTCTCACATACTGAATGGCTTGACTTTCCATATTAGGCAAATAAAAACCTTGTCTCGTTATCTTTTATGCCAATTTTGTTTCATTTGAGTGGTCCCCACATAATCCCTCATGTGCTTCTGCCAACAATTTTACTCCTTCTTCCAGGCTTATGCATCTTAAGTAAGGAAGTGCATATCCTTTCTTGTAAAGGATTCCATCCACTATTGTGAAAGTTGGAGCTTGTTGACTGATTTTTCTTGCTTCACCCTTGTCTGATGGCAGTATTCCTTTAGCAAGATATTCAATGATGGGTGACATCCAAGTGTTATCGTACGGATCATTTGTTCTTGATTGATCAACCCTCTCATTTGATATTTATCTACCAATTTCTCTTCCCTCTTTCTCTTTTATCATAGCTTGGGATCTTGTCAGAACTAAAAGTTCCTTTTCTTATTCGAATGTTTCCTCTTTAATACTTGGAGTCTCTAGATACCCTACTGGAATAATCTGTGTTTCTAAGGCTCCTCTTGAGCTTTCTAATTCGCTAATGAATCTGCCTGTGAGTTTTCCGCCCTTGGAACTTGATGTATGGAAAAATCCACAAACAAGGAAAGCATTTTCAGCATCTTCTTCACATATAAAGATAGCCTGGAGTCATTTGTTTGATATATCTGCTTCACTTGATTTACCATTAGCTGGGAATCACTAAAGATCTGAATCCGTGGGATTTTGAGCTCTAATGCTAAAGTTAGCCCCGCTATCATTAATTCATATTCAGCCACATTGTTCGTTGTGGGGAAACCTAATTTCATGCAATAACATAAGCGATGTCCGTCTGGTGTAATTATCACATATCCTGCACCAGCCCCTTGTTCATTTGATGCACCATCGACGAACAACTTCCACATAGGCTTCTGATCCTTTTCTTTTTTTGATTGTTCTTTAATGAAGTTAGTGCATTCATTAATGAAATCTACCAATGCTTGCCCTTTGATTGCGGCTCGCAGCTAAAATTCTATATCATATTGGCTGTGCTCGATTCCCCATTTTACCCACCTTCCTGAAGTTTTCGGCTTATTGAAAACTTGCTTTAGGGGGGAATTAGTCAATACCCTGATCGGATGTGCTTGAAAATATGCTCTAAGTTTTCGTGCTGTGAGGATCAAGCAATAAGCTAGCTTTTCTATCACTGGGTATCGAACTTCTGCATCCTTCAATCGTCTGCTTACATAATACACAGGAAGTTGAGCTCTACTTCCTTCTCTAATCAATACTGAGCTGACCACATGCTCTGAAACTGCCATGTATAAGTATAAGATATCTCCATTCTCGGGACTAGAAAGTATCGGTGGCTTTTCCAAATGGCTTTTTAACTCCTAAAAAGCTTTTCTACAATTTCCCCCCATTCGAAGTTCTTCTTTTTCTTGATTACGTCGAAGAAGGGGATACATTTATCAGTTGCTTTAGAAATGAACCTGCTTAAGGGGGCTACCCTTCCATTTAAACTCATAACCTCTTTACTAGTTTTGAGTTCAGCCATATCCTTAATAGCTTTAATTTGGTCAGGACTAGCTTCAATCCCTTGGGCACTCACAAGATAGCCTAAAAACTTCCCCGAATGGACTCCGAAGGAGCATTTCTATGGGTTCAATTTCATTTGATATTTCTGTAGTATTTTGAACATCTCTTCTAGATCCCTAAGATGATTCTTAGCCTCGCCAAATTTTACTAGCATGTCATCCACATAAAACTCCTTTTTTCAGCCAATTTTCTCTTTAAACATTCTATTAACCAACCTCTGATAAGTAGCCCCTACATTCTTCAGCCCGAAGGGCATCGCTTTGTAGCAGTATATTCGCCATTTAGTAATGAAACTAGTATGCTCTTCATCCGGCTTGAACATGAGAATTTTATTGTATCCTGAATATGCATCCATGAGAGAAAATAATTTGTGCCCACTAGTTGAATCTACTAACTAACCAATTCGTAGTAGCGGGAAATAGTCCTTCGAACATGCCTTGTTCAAGTCCGTGTAATCAATACAAGTCCTCCATTTTCCATTTAATTTCTTCACCAAGGCTGAGTTTGCTAGCCACTTTAGGCAGTAAATTTCTCGAATAAACCCATTTTCGAGGAGTCTCTTAACTTCTTCTTTCAATGCATCAGACCATACTCTATCTAATTTTCTCTTTTTCTGTCTGACGGGGGTTGCTTCTGGATTGATGTTAAGTGCATGATACATGACTGTCCGATCAATCCCTACTATATCAGAATGTGACCAGGAAAATACATCCTTATTGACCTTAGGAAATTGGATTAAATCTTTCTTCAAGTCGCTATCCAATTCTTTTCCCACTTTGACCACCTTAGTAGTATCATATGAATCTATGAACGCCTCCTCAAGGTCCTCTATGGGTTTTATTCTTTCTATTTTCCCTCTACAATCAAATTCAGTGACGATTGGGCTTTCTTCAGTGGAATTAGCATCAACTCTCTTCCTTCTGCCTCCAAGAGGAATGTACCTTTCATAAATGCGCTTGTTAGACTTATTGATTTTAATTTTTGCCTCGAATTTTGGATGTAAAAATCCATCATCCGAAGGCTGAAAAATAGTGGAAGAATCAAAGTAAGCAGAATACTCCCTTTTATATTGATCGATTGTGGTGAAATGCATCTCTCGAGAGCTGAACTGCTCTCCTCGAATTATGCCCCAGCCTCTCTTTGTCAAGAACTTCACCATCAGCTACTTTGGGGAGACAAATGCATCTATATCATCAAGTGTAGGCCTGCCAAAGAAGGCTTTGTAATATGAGGGCTAGTTGATGATTACGAAGAGAGTCTCGAAAGTTCTACAAAGGGGTGGCACCCCCATTTGCACCAGCAGTTTCACTTGTTCTATCGGAGTTGATCCTTTGTTGTTGAATCCAAAAATTGGTTCCATGCTGGGCTCTAGCTTATCTTCAGGGATGTTCATTTGGTCAAAGGCATGCTTAAAGATAACATTGACTGCACTGTCTATATCTACAAGAATTTTGGATACGATGGACAATCTTATTTGAGTTGTGATCATCAACAGATCGTTGTGTGGATGGTGAATTCCTTTCTTCAATTCTTGGGGGGCACTAATAAGATTTGGCATTTGAATATTGAGTCATGGATTCTTCATCGGGGGTTCTTCTTGGACAGAGAAGACACCCTCTTTAGCCTCCTTGATATATCTATTTCGTGCCCCTTTGCTATTTCCTACCGGATGCGGCCCAACATGAATTACGTCAATCTTGTTTAACGGAGGGCTTAATCTCAGAGGGTCATCATCCTCCAACATATTAACAGCATTACCGGGGAACTTTTGTGGTCCATCCCCTATTCGTTGAGCCTTATGTTTATCCTGAATAAACTCTTTTAAATGACCATCGCGGATCAATTTCTAGATGATTCCAGCTAAAACCCTACATTCATCGGTCTTGTGACCATTTGCTTTGTGGTATGCATAGTAGTCTTCTCCTTTTCTTTGCTCTGGGTGGTTCTTAGCCTTGAAAGAAATTGGGAAGTTGACTCTTTCCTTCGCCACAGCATAAACATAAGACAACGGCTTGTTTAAAGCGATTGCATTAGCAATTGGTTCTTCCCATTTCATTCTTTTATGCCCTTGATCTAAACCAAATCTTCCTCCTTCTTTATTGGGAATTTCTTTTCTTTTGACATGATACAGCTCATCCATTCGAATGAACTTGTCAGCTTGAAAGAGGAAATCTTGCAGATCTTTACACCCATTAACAAAGAGTTGCTTCCAGAATGGGGTGTTCTCTATTAAGCCAAAATGTACCGTGATAAGCTTATCATGGTCATTCATGTCCTTTGCTTTCAGTGCTTCATTGTTGAAACTCTTAAGACAATCTCCCAAAGATTCCCCTTGCCTTTGCTTTATGTTGGCCAGAACTGTGTAATCAATGGTGGGATCATTACATATGCAAAACTGAGCAGAGAATTCGTAGGAAAATTGCTTCCATGAATAAATGGTCTTCTCCCTGTATTGTTTGTACCATTTGGCCGTCGCCCCTTGGAGAGTTACAAGAAATAATCTACATCTAACAGCTCCTGATGCAGTATATAGATCCATTTAGTTATCGAAAGCCATCAAATGATCATCTGGATCTGTGATTCCGTGATACTTCATTGTCGGAATCTTCAGATAAGATGGGATGATTGTTGCCATAATCTCATCTGTAAAGGGTGGCACTAGCTCGTTATCATTGACGTTTTCGTCCATGGTTCTCTTCCCATTTGCATTCATTGCATCTTTAATTGCTTTCTCCGCTACATCCTACATATAAGCTTCAACATCATGATAGTTTTTCTTGTTTGGATGGTGTTCTTTTGACGTAGAACTACCAGATTTTTCAAATGATTTATCGAGCACCCTTCCTTGATGATCAGCTTTAGTTCAGGGACGTTCCTTCTTCTTTGAAGATGTTAGATCAATCTTGCTCTTGTTTTCATTTAAATGGGCCTTCAAGTTCCTTCTTGGTGAGACCACCTCCTTACCCTATGTTGGCCTCGCTATTTTTTAGGATTTTTGAGATAACCCCATTTTGAGAAGTTCTTGCATTTCTTGCATTTGCTGCTCTAATTGCTTGATTTTGGCGGTGTTTTCATCCTGCTAACCTAATGCTGAGGGTTGCCCTTGAACAATCCCATCAAAGTTGAAGGTTGGGGTTATGTTCTCTTTGAGGGTTTTAGTATGGATGGCCTCTTCATCCATTCTAGTGAGTCTTTTAGATCTCATTTTCCTATGTCAAGTCAAACGATCTATAATTAGTCTATAAGATAGTAACAAGGTCGGAAGTTCGATCCCTCCTTCTAGCGCTAAAAATGTTAACAAGAAAACTTGTCAACATTTTCAAAGCTATGTGAATGGAAAGTATGTTTATATAAAATAAGGCTGTCAAAAATGTTGCTTCTTTCGAAACCCATCTTTCGACCTTGTTGACTTAGTCGAAACAGTTTCGGTAGTTGACTTGGAAATGCAGGCAAGGGAGGTAACATCTTACTCGAAACCCTTCTTTTATATAAGTTGAAGACAGCTATTCTTTTTGAATTTTCACCCCTTTCGATCATGTCGAAAGGTTCATTCTAACCTATTCGACCATGTCGGAAGGTTCATTCTAACCTATTCGACCATGTCGGAAGGTATGCTTGACCTATTAAATTGAAATACCTGCTTTCGACCTCATTGATTTCGTTTCCTCCATGGAGGAACCCCTTTGAAAGGATTGCTGATGTAGTTGAGTGTAGGTTCCTTTTGAATGGACTCCTCCTCATATGATTGCTTGCCAATTGCAGACCACAGTTCCTTCGGGACTCCCCTTTTAACCAGGTCGAAAGGGATTATCTCCTTTCGAAACAAATCCAGTTTGCAATTGCCTAATCTTTATCCAGTACACTTGATATAAGATCGTCTTGGATATTCGTAAGTTCTATGAACTTATCAGTGTCGAAACGTCGTCATCATCCTTGTTTGTCATCATAAAATATTTGTCATGATGATGATACATTTCGCATGTGTGTTATCCAAGTCGATCCTATAGATTTGCATAGACAAAAAGAAGTTAAAAGAATAAGATAGCTGTTAACTAGGTTTTTAACCCAGCAAAATCAAATACGAGTTAGAACATATAGACCAAGCCAGCATGACTTTAAACTTAAACAAGGCATCTAAAAGAATAAGTCAAAGGAACTTAAGAGAAACAAGCCAAAAATCCACTAAGTAGATGGATCGCTAGCGATCCATCATCCATGGGTCGCTAGCGATCCAAAGGAAAGCATTACGAGTTGTCAAAGACTCTTGCATCATGATCTACTACCTCTTCTAAGAATACTTACCAAGTTACATAGCATTTCAAGAAGCGTAGTTCAAGAAGTAAAGACTCATCTGATTCAAGCTGTTTTCCTGCTTTTTGACCAAAGTAGCTAACTTAAAACGGATCTAGGGAACTCATACATAGTCGGATTGACTTGAGATTTTAGGAGAACGCTTAGAAGACATAAAAGAAGGCAATCACTGAAAACGGGCTTGATTGGATAAGGCTAGATGGGTCCCAAGCGACCTAACTTAATGGATCGCTAGCAACCCATGTAGAGTGGGCCCCACCACTTGAAATTTTTATGGTAGGTCCGTGACACCCTTAGAGTGTAACCGCAAAGTTTCGTCTGATTTTGTTAAGTTTTGAGTGAGTTATGGATGATTCTTCTGGACTAGATGACCTATGAAGACGGATGATCAAACAAACTCCAAACGACTTGATATTTGGACAAGGCACTTAAATAGAAGATAGAAAGACAACCAAATTAAGATCACTCAAAAATATGCTAAGCGGATGGATAGCTAGTGATCCATCCCTTATGGATAGCTAGCGACCCATTAAGATAGGTCGGATGGCCCTCAAACTTTCTGAGCTCCTTCATAGCACTAAGTAAAGGCTTTTGGTAGAAAAATATGCTAAGTTGATGGATATCTAATGATCCATCCACTGTGGATAGCTGGAAATCCATAGAAACGACTCAGATTTTTTGACATTTTCGGTGATGACTTGGCATAATAACTGGACTCTTTTCTGCACTTAAACTTCTGGCCCAAGTGCTCTCCTACCCCTATAAATACAATCCTACCTGCAACATAAACTAGATCTTCTGGACTGGCTGCGGAAACTCTACAAAAACTATTCTTCACTCTTCTACTCCCACATAACAATCATCTAAAGGATTCACTGTGATTCTCCAGTGGACTCTAACACTGGTGGCTTGATCTAACTTAAAAGATCCAATCAAATTGTAATCAAATTCAACTTGTAATTGTAGTCAGTCCATAACAAAAGTTATAAAGTGGACGTAGGCTTTGTTAATAGCCGAACCACTATAAAAATCTCTTGTCTCTTTACTTTATCTGCGATTTGTTATTCCTTTTCTCTATTTTATTTGCCTTGATAAACAGGGCTGGTGCTTTCACACTCAATCCAGGGTGTTGATCCATTTTTTGGGTTAACATTTTGGTGCTTTCACTGAGAACCCAATTCAGGATTAGATCTAGCTATCTACTTTGGATCATATAGGTTCAGAATTTAGATCCTCAATCTATGCTTAGAAGATTTGATGATGAGAATCAATGGCCCAAGAAGAAAGAGTACTACCTTCGAAAGATCCATAGGAGCTACCATTGCTAGAGAAGAAACAAACCCTCAGCAAATTGAAGTCAACAACCCCAACAACCTGCTGTTAGGAGCCAACTCTGGAGATCAGGTTCTAGGATCCTCCACATAGCATGAAGTTGTGACTAAGAGAGAATTGAACAAGATGGTTGATGAAATTAACCATAAAATGGAACAATCAAAAGCTTTTATGGAAAAGATAGCTGCCTCTTAGTGCTCAAATATTAACTACTTCCAGAACGGTGCCTGAAGCCATGGCTGCTACGGAGCATTCTTCTATTTCTGGCTTGAACGGAAGAAACAGAAGGCAAAATAAAAAGGAAGCAATGGGTGGAGCTCCAAGAATCATAACGGAAGAGAACATTAACACTCCACCGACTGCAAAAGCTCTTGCTACAAACCCACACTTATGGCTTAAAACCCCATGGGAGGATATAACGATGGCTCTCTCCGGCTCTGAAGATGATAAATAATTTGAGGAAGACAAACTGGATGAAAATGCCAACGTACAAAATGCTAGAAGAAGCAATAAAACTCGTGCCGCAGCATAGTGCCAAGCAATGGATTAGGAACTACAACCTAAATGGTACTATTAGAGGTAGGAGAACCAAGAAGATATGATACAAATCGAGATTAATTACAAGGCCAAGCTCCCATGGTATATTGTGACCACTCCCAACTGACCAGCTTCCAATCCTATCATGGAGCTTCCATCATCGAATCACGAATGGTCATCATCGAAAATCATCATGAATGGTCAAAATGGTCGTTGAAAAACTCAATTTAGGGTTGACTCAAAGTCGAACTCGGGTAATCGCCTATTTGACTCGAAGAAGATTCTAGAAGTCCTGACTCGACGTTGAACTTGGGTAATCATCTATTTGACTCGAAGTAAACCTAGGAAATTCTGGCCTGAAATCAGACTTGGGTAAAACCAAGATTTTCTCCAAGCAAACATGCAAATGGCTCCAAACAACGTTTATCACCAACCCAGGACTTCAAATAATGTGACTCCAAGCGAACCATGTGCTGAATCCAAGCAAATGGCAAATTTTCTCGAGTCAGACTCCAAGTAAAATACCACTGATCCATCAATGCCGATCCATCTTCTTTTGCCCATAACTCGAACATGCAAAATCCAAATGCCTTGAAATTTGGAATGCAACCTTATGGGGCCTTCTTTGTCACCCCAGACTAATCTCACCTAGTTTGAAAATTTTTGGGATTCGTCACTGATCCATCATAATTGATTTGTCATTCAATCGGCATTTCCAATCATTCAAGCATAGGACAATCATGCATATATCATTCTCAAGCATTATAAATAGCTATAACTTGAAAACAGACCGGGCTAACAATGATTAGAGCATCTTCCTCAATTTAAACCCATTCACTGAAGTCGTTCAATATGCAAAATATCAAAAGAAGTTTATCATGCCAACTGTACTTTTTTACAACTGTACAACTGATTCGAAATTGCTTTTTTACATGTATAACTAGCATATGGATGAAGCGAGGGAGACGGATGTAGGCTACTGCAAGGCCACCAGGAATCATTAAAAGATGAAATAACCTACTATCTTGGAAGAATTCTATGGGAAGGCAAACCGGTTCTAAAGACTCGAGATAGTGTAATTGACAGAAGGCAAACCCGACAATTTGCTAAATGACATACCCAACGGTGAAGGAGCTACAGGACTTTAAGGACCTTCTGCCCAAGCAAGGCTACTAAGACCCAGTAGAAAAGTGCCCTAGCTAACTGATGAAATTAGACGAAAGGATGATTATCAAATAACACTCTAGCTAGTTAGCAACTAAGTAATGGGGCAATAGCCTAAAGCGATGCCTTCTCATCCATCCTTGTCTACTTTCCTTTTCCAAATGAGAGCCATACAAGGACATTGGGGCATTGCAAATAGCACGGTGAAAGAAATGCTTTTATGCTCTTGATGTGTCATGTCGATCCCCTTTTGAGAATCGGCGTTGCTCTAGTAGCGTCGAGAAGTCTTGTCCAAAGGATCGTCGAATAAATAAATCCAACCCCTTAGCCTCCAGGAACCGACAAAACTGTGTTCCCGCGAGCTAAATCCTAAAAATTACTATGAGGTCGTTGAATCATCACTTTAATATCATTGGACTGTCGAACACATGACCCAGAACTCTTCTTGGGGTCGATGAATTATCGTTCCAAGGTCGTCTGGTCGCCGGACATCCAACCAAAATTTCTCTTGAAGTCGACGAACCATCGCTTTAAGACCACCAGCCATTGGACACACAACCCAAAACTCTTCTTGGAGTCGATGAATCATCGCTCAAAGGCGGTCTGGCCATCAAAAATCCGACCAAAATTCCACTCGGAATTGATAAATTATCATTCCAAGGCCATTTGGTCACCGGACATCCAACCACAAAAACTCCTTCACGAAATAAAGAATCGTGAAGGTCTTTCACCAACTAAAGCATCGTAATGGAAAACCGGTAGATCAGTGGTCATCTGATCCAAAACACCCTTTACGAACCTGAAGGTGTTTTACGAACTAAAGTGTAATGAAGGTGAACCGGTAGATTAGCGGTCATCTGATCAAAAAAACCCTTCACAAACATGAAGGTCTTTCACAAACTAAAGCATCATGAAGGCGAACCCGTAGATCGGCGGTCATCTGATGCAAAAAACCCTTCGCAAACATGAAGGTCTTTCACGAACTAAAGCGTCATGAAGGAAAATCGATGATCAGCGTTCATCTGATCCAAAAAACCCTTCGTGGATATGAAGGTCCCCACGAACTAAAGCATCGTGAAGGTAAACCGATAGATTAGCGGTCATCTGATCTAATAAAACCTTTGCGAATGGAAAGGTCTTTCCCGAACTAAAGCGTCATGAAGACGAACCGGTAGATCAGTGAAATTTATGTATGACTGATATCCGCGAAGATGAAATGGAAGATCAGCAGTCATCTGATCCAGAGCCCCTTGAAGTCAACGAAGTCACGCTCCGGGCCACAAATCGACAATCATCAGTCACTCCGCATAAATAACTGAATCACTCCCAACGACCGATGAAACAAACAGTGTTGAACTCCGGAGCTTCAAAGTCACTCAAAGGAGCTAAGCCAAAATTGAACCGACCTTGTGGTTAATCAAATGCAGACTCGAATCAAGCCAAGACTTAAAACTCGAGAGAACCGCACCCACTGGACTAGGGGTAGCCAGATGAGTTGTGGAGAGACCTTGGGTATAGTTTAAGTGCGCCAACAGCCCTGTGGCATGAGGGGCACTACACACACTTGAATAGCCATAAGGAAGGCCAAGGCTAATCATACCACATTTCTGTTATGCCCGATCACAAATTTAGGTATTCTGAAAATTACGGACTTAATGACCTAGCTAGCACAACAAAAGAAATATAAGCATAATACTTGCTTACTTCTTTCCAACTCCTCCTTTACCACCCTTAATGATCACGTTCTTTTCCTTCTAGATTGTATGCTAGTTGAAGACCAAATCTCTAAAGGCAGTTGGACCAAAAACTGAGAGTCTTGTCCCAAACTCCCATAAGCTCTTTCTTCATAACCATCTCCATGTGGTCAGCTGTAGATCTCTCCACCATGGCAACCTTATCTGTTTGGCCGTGCACATCTTCCCAAAATATGCGTCCAAGCCAAAGTTACCTAATCCAAAAACCAATTATCTCTTAATACTGATGAAATCGCATTCCAGTGAAGTCAAATCAACGAATTGATGGGAAAATTTGATCCTTACCTTCTAAGAACTGGTATTGATCCTCCAGCACCGGTAAGGCCCAAACCATTGTGTGCAACCGGTAAGCCGCGCACTCCACCGCGCATCACTTCTTGAGCCATGGAACCATGCTCTCGAAGCACGAACTCCTCATGTTACCTGAAGATTGGTGACATCAAGAAGTTCCAAACCGTTCTCAATCGACGGGTCGTATCGATCTCATAAGCCGTGCACTCCCATAAGCCGCGCATCACTTCTTGAGCTATGGAACCACACTCTCGAAGCATGAAATCCTCACATTACCCAAAGATCGGCAACGTCAAGAAGTTCTAAACCGTTCCGGATTGATGGGTCGTATTGATCCCATAAGCTATGATTTTCGTAAGCCGTGCACTCTCAAAAGTCGTGCATTTCGTAAGTCGCGCACTCTCAAAAGCTGCGCATTTCGTAAGCCATGCACTCTCAAAAGTCGCACACTTCGTAAGTCGTGCACTTCGTAAGCTATGCACTCTTTAAAGCCGCGCATTTCATAAGCTGCGCAAGCACTGCTTTATGTTGCTCCAGCATCATCAGCAAACCGTTAAAATTTTCTAAGAATCAGTGTTGTCCCGACAACACCGGGAAACTTGTCTATTGCAAGATTAATAGGGATCAACTCCCACTACCCGAAAGAACTAACATTGCTCTGGTAGTACCAAAAAGTTCACAAACTAAGAAGTCGACAAATAATTCTGATCTTTGACCAAGGGTAATGTACAAAATGTCTAAATTCAAGACATCCAAGTCACGAGTTCCCAAAGATAGGAGCTGCAATGTGCCTTTGACTGGGGGCATCCAGGGAACCGCCTAGAATATTAGGTCTCACATCGATTGTTCAGAATAATCAGCCCTGTGGACTGAGGAGCACATAACACATTAACACTTGGTTAGGATAGAAAATCGCTCCAACTTGCAATAAAAGGAGGAACTTACCATCGTCTAGAGATAGATGACGATGGAAGACATTTCCAGAATCAAATCATTAATGCACAAGTTTCCAAAGACATAAGCAGGTTCTCGACTGAGATCTCAAACCCCAACTTTCAGAAAACCAGCCGCTATCCGAAGACAGACAACGGCAAGGAGAGAACGCTCGAAATCTAGCAGCTAAACTATTGATTCCCGAAGATTGGAACCAAGGAATAAGGTTTATATCTGTAATAATGCTACACTACAACAAAAAGACCATATTACAACTGCATTTTTACAACTGTCAAAAAATGGCAGTTGTAATAAAGGTTTTTTTACAACTCTTTTTTTCAGAAAGTTGTAAGAAACTAATTTTCAACAACTCTTTTATTTTGCCAGTTGCAATAGACGCCTATTACAAAGTTTCTTTTTTGCCAGTTGTAATAGATACATATTTTTAACAACTTTTTATTTTTGTCAGTTGTAATAGATGCCTATTACATTTTAACAACCTTTTATTTTTGTCAGTTGTAATAGATGCCTATTACAACCTTTTCCGTTTGCCAATTGTAATAGATATCTATTTTTAACAACTCTTTTTTTGTCAGTTGTAATAGATGTCTATTACAACCTTTTTCGTTTGCTCATTGTAATAATTAATTAATAATTATAATTAAATAATAATAATTAGTAATTAGTAATTAACAATGAATATTTTTATTAATAATTAATATTTACTATCAAATAATAATAATTAATTAGAAAATACGAATAATTAATATTAATAATCACTATTCTATATTAATAAATAATTAATAAATAATAATAATCAATAAATAATAATATTCAATAATACCCTTAAAAATTAATAATAATTAATATTAATAATAATAATCACTATTAAATAATCAATATTTAATAATTAATAAACAGTAACTAGTTTTCAAAAATTACTATTAAATATTTAATAATTAATCATCGATAACATATACGTAGTGATTAATAATTAAATAACTAACAAAAAATTAGTAAATAATGATCAATAATTTATATATTAATAATCAATAAATAAATAATAAATATTTAATTAATAATTTATAAATAATAATTACTATTAAATAATATGTACTATTAAATAATAGTAACTAATAATTAATATATAATAATAATTTTATAATAAATAAAAATCTAAAATTTAAAAATCAATATTAAATAATAATAAAAGTTAATAATCAATATTAAATAATAAAAATAATAATCAATAATCAATTAAAATAATAATAATAATTAATAACAAATAACAAATATATATTATATACCGAATTACGTTAATTTTTTTGAATATATTTACTATTGCTTTAAATATTATAATAATTAATAATCTGTGATTAATAACCAATATTACTTAATTAATAATATATAAATGGTAATTTATAAATAATAATTATAAAATTCAACTTATATATGACATAATCTATACTAATTAATGATTATAGACAAATAATTCATAATTATAATTATTATCAATAATCAATAATTTATTTTTTATATTTAATAGTTTATTATAATTAACTATTAATAATTAGTAAATTACATTTAATATTTATTCATTACATTTACTAATTAATAAATACAATTAATAATTAATAGTTAATATTAAATATTAATATTAAATAATTAATAATTAACTTTCAATTATTAATATTTAATAAGAAAATTTTAATATTTAATTAATTTATAATTTGAATAATTATTATTTAGTACATTACTATAATTTCATAATTGATAATTAACAATCAATAATTATTTATTAATTTACTATTTAGTAATATATTTAGTAATTAATAATTAATGATTAGTAATTAATATTACTATAATAATTATTATTTATTGATTAACTATAATTTAATATTTAATATATAAAAATCGATAAATAATAATTAATTTACTATTTAGTAATATATTTAGTGATTAATAATTAATGATTAGCAATAATTATAATTAATTTACGAGTTAGTAGTATATTTAATAAATTATTAATAATTAATAATAGTAATTAATGTTTAATAAATACTATATTAGTAATTGATAACTAATAATATATACATAAGAATTAGCATTAATAATTAATGTTCAATTATAATTAAGAAGTAAACTATTAAATTAGTTAAGAAGTTATATTTAATAATTAAGAAGTTATATTTTGTTAATTAATAATTAATGATCAATAGGTAATTTTTAATAGTTAAAAGTTATATTTATTATTTAGTATTTAGTATTTAATAATTATAATTGATAATTTTATTTAATATTTAATAGTTATAATTAATATTTAATAACTAATATTAAATTATAATTAAGAAATAATAGTAACTAATAGTTAATAATTAAAAAATATTAAGTAATTTTTCATAATTATAAATATAGTTTTGTACAATGTTTTTTGAAAAAACACTGTACAAAACATCATCTTTACACCATTTTGCAATGCCTTCACGAGGAAAGTTGTAATAAACTATATCTTTTACGAAATTGCAGTTTGGCTCCAACATCAAATATTTGGCTCCAAACCCAAATTTTCCCCTAATTATTTTTGCCCCCTTCTTCCAAATAGAAATCTAACTCAGTCACGAACCCTCCACTTCCCTCCCAGCACCTCCTCTTCCTAAAAATCACCATCCCGTACAAACACGAAACCTCAGATCTAACACTTCCACTCGATCTCCGCCGCGAGCTCATTTACTATGACGATCTCGTCTAGTCTACCTACCAGCCTTTTACTCTCACTCCTCCTAGATCCCACCTTCTCTTCCAGTCCACGGGTATCATTTGGATAATGTAATGTTTAGATCTAAACTTGATAAAGTGGGAATCAAATATTCGTGGTCTGTTGCTAAAACTGGAGTTGTCACCATGATTGGGTCTATAAATCCTCATGTTTTTGTTCTTAGAGCTGATGTGGATGCTCTTGCACTTTAGGTTTTATTTTATTTACTAAAAGAGAATATGCTTTTGAAATAATATTGATTTTGATTTGAAGAGGATGGATAATTCAATGAAGTACTTCCTTCTTTCTTAAATTATAATGATGGTTTAAAATTATGCTGTTGTTCCAGAATATAAAATGGTAATTTGTGGTTGAAATCAGCTTGAAAGTTGAAATAACGTTGTAATATAAAGTGTGAAAAATATGAAATGTGTAAAGTTGCATTTCTCAGCTTAATTTATTTTCAGGTGTGATGATTATGCTAATTATATTCATATTTGGGTTATTGGAATTTTCATTGGTAAAAAGTTAGTCCCACATAAAAACCAATCATTATGTACTTATCTGTAACATGAACCTTTCATATATGTGTTATGAACCTTTAGTTTATATGTTGTGGCTTGTACTAGCATGATGTGTCACAATTTTTAACCAGAGTAAACAAAAGTGGGATTTTGTTCATAACATTTCATATTTATTGGATTATAAACACCAAAAACCCTGACAGATACCACTATTCACAACTCAGTAATTGATAAACAACTAGCATTTATACATTTACACTCTCAGAATAAGTATGTAAAGAATTGAACATATATTATTTTCAGTTTTGGATACTTATGTATTGCATAAATGATTAACACATTATATTTTATTATCACATTGAAACAATAAACTGAGTTTGTATTAAATTTTTCATTCCAAGAATTAGCAGATTAGGAACACAAGAGCAAGGTAAACGAATAAATGCATGCTTGTGGTCAGGATACTCATATGGGAACACAAAAGCAAGAATAAACTGAGTTTGTATTAAATGTCTTAATATCGTTCATTGAATCCTACAGGCTGAATATTGAATATTAAACTACTTGCATTTTACCTTCTTTTAAAAGTCTTATACGAGCTTTCGGCCTTGGCTCATATGAAGTATCTTGCAAAATTGGATCCTCATCCTGTTGGATCAGAAGCACTTGATCTTGCCTTGAAGGTACTTTGTTCTTAGTTGTTACTTCCATTATTCAAACCTATCTTCACATTTCCTAACCTATGTTGTTATGGAAGCTTTCATATGTCTTGACATTGCCACCTTAACGTTGCTGATTTATTTAAATACTTATGTCATTGCTTGATTTTGGATACAAGGTTAGTTGCTTTTGATCTTCAATTGCTATATATGGTTCACTTTATATATGTGTGTAAGCCATATGGTGGTTGTGCAGGATATGATTATTAGTGTCGTGGAATAATAAATGTTTATTTATCGGTCGTGGATATTATTAAGCCATCATGAATATGAAATTGTCATAGGCTTTATGTTCATAGCATTCGTTGCAGCTTTTTTGCATGTTAAGTCTGATTTTATTTCATGTTCAGATTAAATGTGTGATTAAATATTAATTGCATACAAATATGTTAATTAAAATTGTTATTAAAAATTAAAAAAAAATTTAATTGTACATGCCATCCTTGTGATGGGGTCACACTAATCTTTCCCATATCATTCCAATTTTATTAGATGACAAAAAAACATGCAATGTGAAATGAAATCTCCTCAACTAACTTTATTTTCTATCTAAGAGCATGGACCGTTAGTTACCTTTAGTTAAGCTTGCAATTTCAGCATAAACATGATCATTGAGGTGCACTTGATCATGTACTATTTTGCTGTTTGCATGCCATTCAGTAACATCATTCTAGTTTTCTCCATTCTACATAAATACTTTGTATGTTAAATCACTTTATAAATATATATTTCAGCATTAGTATGTTTTTGCAGCTGTTGAAAATATAAAGCAGACAGCTCCTTGGGTGGTCAATGTTGATGTTAATCTCTTCCATACAGATACTGGTGCGAACTGTCTGAAAAGTGGTCTTTTTAAAGGGAAAACACTTATTTATTCTAATTTAACACATGTGGTTTTGAGAATTTTACCTAAGTATCAAACTAAAGCTGCAAAACATGTGATTCTTATTTCATCTCATATTGATACTGTTTTCTCAGCATATGTTTTTTCCCCTTTCTATTTTGACATTGCAATATACTAATATATTGTGTAAGACAATTGTGATGAGTAAATTGCACTTTAGATTATAGTTTTTATACTGGGTAATATTTGTTAATAGTAATATTGATAATTTTTCACCATTATTTAAATTTACAATACATTCAAGAAGAAAGCTCCAAAAAAGATTAAAGAGATATAGAAGTTCACTCAAAAGGCGATGGGAACCACAAATGTTCGAGTTGATGTGAAACGTAACAAGCACATCTAGAGCCGTGTGATACAAGGTGTTCCAAGAAGAGCCCATGTAAGGATTTCTAGGAAATAAAGAAGAAGATGCAATAGAACTTTACTCTTTGGTTACAGTTGCAGAAGTGCCACCCGGAGGGCTTAAAGGATTAAGTACTAAGGTTATAGATTAATACGATGTTATTTTTATTATGTACTACATGTTGTGTTAGTTTAGGCTTGAATATGATATTTTGTAACTATGTAAAACTTTAAGAATGGTGTGAATACATGAATCTTTTTGGTATTTTGACATATGAATTTCTTTTTGTTACTTTTAGTAAATATGAATGAGTATGGTTGTTATTAGTATAATATTTTGGTTTCAATTGCAAATTAGTTTTAAATTTACAAGTGCATTGCAGTAGTTTTTTTTCTTCCTTATTTGACTTTTTAACAATCGGAAAAAATAGCTGCAAAAGACTCTATTGCAAAAGGCAAAAATAGTTGTAAAAGATACTATTGCAACGGGCAGAAACAGCTGCAAAATACCTTATTGCAATGGGAAAAAACAGTTGTATAAGAGCTTTTTACAACTATGATTGACAGTTGTAAAAGACATTTTTTACAACTGGCAGTTGTAAAAGACTTTTTTACAACTGCGATGAGCAGTTGTAAAAAATTATTTAACAACTGGCGAAGACAGTTGTAAAAAAATAACTCTATTACAACTCTGGATATCATGACAGACGGCTGTCCGTTGTAATAGACCTATTACAACTGTTTTTGGCAGTTGTGAAAAGGTGTTTTTATTATAGTGCTATCAGCCCAGCATAATGCATATGGCCTGAAACAAGCAAGGTTAAGTGTCACGGGTTCAAGACAAACACTACCGAACTCTACTGGTCCGTGATCAGGATAGGAATGAGCGAGGTCGTACTAGAGGCAATGTGATGACTCGCTCCACAATTTCTAATTTTCTATAAGAACCTGGAATTTGAAACCTGGAAATGAAGGGTTCCGCAGATAGAAGTCAGATCATAACAAAAACCGGTTGGAGGAAATCCGATTTTTCATGAATAAGACTAACCATGGAATTGGTTAAGAAATAACCATGCATTTCCAAGGGTAACACTTGACGGTGATAAACAAAGGCTAGGAAATAGAAATGCCTAGGACTTCCATCCTTCCAGAACATGGCGTATCTCGAAGTTAAGCAACATTGAGAAAAACAACCACATTGGGTTGAAAGGGATGTACTAAACTATACAGGATCGGATGAATGATTCAATCCTAACTAACATGACTTTAACATTGCTCGAAGACAGGCACCACTAAGGAAAACTTCTACAATCCAATCATCGAAGTGCAAGTTTTCGAAGACTGAAACTAGTGCCCACCTGGATTAAAAGCATTGCCGGATTGGCAGGGAAAATCGATCCCAACCTCCTGAGTGTCAGTGTTGCCCCAGCAACGCTAAAGCCTTTTCCTATTTGCTAAGTACTGGTGTTTCCCCGGCAACGTCGAGAAACTTTCTATTTCATAAGTATCGGTATTCCCCCAGCAACGCCGGGAAACCATCTATTTCCTAAGTACCGATATTTCGCCGGCAATGCCGAGAAATTTTCTATGCACTATGTATCGGTATTGCCTCGGCAACGCCAGGAAAACTTTAATCTAAAGGTTCGATGAGAAACACTCACCGTAGTAAACCATCAATGCACTAGTTTCCAGAGATAGAAGTTGGTCCTCAACTAAGATTCTACCCTTGACTTCAGAAAACTACCATTGCCCGAAAATAGGCAACAATAGAAAGACACGACCTTTGATAGGTCAGCCGGATGGTTTGACCTTTCATCATAGGAATCATCCACTACATAGGAAAAAAGCAGCGTTGAAAGGAAATCCTAGGATTGAATTGCTCATGTTCTAATTTTTAGGGATGAAAGCTGGTGCACAACCGAATATCCTGAATTCAGTTTAGAAAGAATTTAGATACAACCAAAAGATCAGCAGCCTTGAGGAAGTGTTGCTTAGAATCAAGCAGCTAGGTTATCAATTCCCGAAGACAGGAATTGGCATATGAACATAACTTTTGTGACGATAGCAATCAAACAAAGCATGCACAGCTAAGGACATGTAGGGATAATCATAGAAGGTCGAAACTAAAACCATCGGACTTCCTCAATCCTAGAATAGGATGGAGAGCCAGACCAGGGGTAATCGAATCATTTGTCCCAAACTTCTCCATCTCTCACAATCGCCCAAATACTGGCGTTCAAAATAGCTAGTCCCTCGAGCAGGGATAGACGTACAGATACTTGATCGAAATAAATGCTGCAAAGTCCAAACACAAATAACTACGAGGTTGGTTAGATAATGGTTCTATATCACAAAACAGAGCATTTTGGAAACAAAATTAACAACAAAGGAAATTAAGGAATTATTGTTCAGAAATCAACTATCGCTCACAGTCTGGCAATGATGAAAAGATCGATGACCTACTTACGGTCTGGCTAGATCATTCGGTTCCAACTTGTAGGAATATGCCATCACCCAAAGTTTGGTGATGCTAAGAAGAAACCCCCGAAATGAAACTATCAATACATCAGCTTTCAGAAACAGAAGCAAGAGTTGGATTGAATCTTTAGCCCTACCTTCTAGCATCTCATGCTATCTGAAGATTCACAACATCAAGGAAAAATCCATAGAGTTGAGTCATCCATGCACAAGTTTCTTGAGATAGAAACTGATACATGATTAGGGTCTCAACACTAGACTTGGAAGAATTCACTCTAGAAAAAGATGATGGCAACGCGTCTTTGCAGCACATGTACCTAGAATGACATTGGATGACAATGTCAACTTAGAGGAATTCAATAACAGTCAGGAAACCGGCATTGTTGAAAAAATAAAAGCTTGGAATCAAATAGCAAAGTTCTAAGTTCCTGGAGATAGGAGATATCGTGTCAAAAAAACTGGGGTAATCGAATGATTTGCCCAAGAGACCTAGTCTCCCGAAAACATAGACCTAGTATTAAGAGAAATCAGCCCGATGGACTAGGGCAGATACACCAACACTTTGTTGAAACAAACTCAATTGAGCATAAGTAGGGATTAGCTATAGAACTGTCTAGACCAAGCAACCTCATAGCTCTGAACAAAGCTATGAAATAGAATATGCCGAAATGACCGCAAAAGTATTACTTACATATATATAACTACTGTAAACGAGTGTGTTGCACATGAACACAAGAGGTGTAACAGCGAAAAAAACAATGCTTGGAATCGAGCAATTAAACCAATAGTCCCCAGAGACAGAGGCGGGTGTGCGGGTTGAATTTCGAAAAACGCAAAGGAAGGACAATCGCAATCGAACAAGTCATGCGCTAGTTTTCGAAGACTAAAACTGTGCTTGATCGAACTTCAACTACAACTCTACAAGAGCAGTTGTGCCTTGTAATTTAACTATAATCCATCATCCCAATATGATAGGAATAATAAGCGAAGCCTAAGTTGCAAAGGACCCTGCTTCTAGAGCAGCGGAAGTCCCTCCGCTAGACTAAAGGTTAGATGATCGGAAAGTCATTTTCAATAATAAAACTTGGCATTCGACCCTATCAGGTATGTTTTACTTTAAATAATATCCTCGTATAATCAACACCCGGTATTCAAGGGAAGTCGGCGTATGTTGACCAGTCGGGTTCTTAGCGTTGACTGGGGTAGATGTAGTGAGTTATTTACATGAGAAGAGTCCATTATCCCGAATACTGCAAATGAACAATCTAGTGTAGATAGCTTGCTTACATTTGAAAAAAAATCTGTATCATCCATTGAAATTATCTTTTCCACACTTACCAGTTATCGATCAATGATCGGTAACAGAGCCGTTGTCTGAAGCGACGCGCGAAGCTTTTCCTTTTAGGATCACTGGAGTACAAAAACGGGAAGAGCGATACGATTGAATCATCCACTATATCCATTTTGGAACAAATCATCAAATTAGAATTCAAAATGGTGACAGGAACTTAACCAAGTCCTCAAAATGAAACTGGTAAGACAAAGAGCAAAATTTCGCTCCAGAACGGCGTACAATTGTTCGAGACAAAACTTAGCTTCACCGCCGGTCGAGTTAAAAATATATAGGTCGACTCCAAACCTACGTCATGCACCCACTTACTGACTTAAACCCTTGTGTAAACTATGGAGCATAGATTGCATCGTCAATACTAGGAATTGAAATTCAGATCGAAATCAAAAAACAAATGGCTATTAGAAGTCAACCAATTGAAAACAACATCTTGAGATGGACTCCGACGATTCACTGAAATTCATAGAATTGTAATCTGAAACTTGTCTTGTCCCAGAGCACACTTTGTTTCCAACGAAAGCATACTTTGAGGGGAAAATGTTAACTGGATTTTTAACCTAGCAAAATTCAATAGGAGTTAGAACATCCAGACTAAGCTAACATGACTTGAAACTTGAATAAGGCATCTAAAAGATTAAGCCAATGGAACTAGAGGGAAACAAGCAAAAAATCCACTAAGTAGATGGATCGCTGGCGGTCCATCATCCATGGATCGCTAGGGATCCAAAAGAAAGCATTATGAGTTGTCAAAGCCTCTTGCATCATGATCTACTACCTCTTCTAAGAATACTTAACAAGTTTCATAGCATTCCAAGCAGCGTAGTTCAAGAAGTATAGAATTGTCTGATTCAAGTTGTTTACCTACTTTTTGACCAAAGCAGCTAACTTAAAATGGATCTACGGAACTCATACGTAGTTGGATTGCTTGAACTTTTGGGAGAGCGCTTAAAAGACATAAAAGAAGGCACTCATCGAAAATGAGCTTGATTGGATAAGGCTAGATGGGTCGCTAGCGACCTAACTAGATGAATCGCTAGCGACCCATGTAGAATGGGCTCCACCACTTTAAATTTTAATGGTAGGTCCCTGACATCCTCTAGAGTATAATTGCAAAGTTTCGTTTGATTTCGTTAAGTTTTGAGTGAGTTATTGATGATTTTTCTGGACCAGATGACCCATGAAGATGGATGATCAAACAAACTCCAAACGACTTGATATTGGACAAGGCACTTAAATAGAAGATAGGAAGACAACCAAACTAAGATCACTAAAAAATATGCTAAATGGATGGATAGCTAGCGATCCATCAAGATAGTCGGATTACCCTCAAACTTTCCAAGCTCCTTCGTTGCGCTAAGTAAAGGCTTCTGGTAGAAAAATATGTTAAGTTGATGGATAGCTAGTGATCCATCCCCTATGAATAGCCGGTGATCCATAGAAATGTCTCAGATTGATTTGAGATTTTCAACTTGGCATAACAAGTGGACTCTTCTGCACTTAAACGTCTGGCCCAAGTGCTCTCCAACCCCTATAAATACAATCTTACCTGCAACATAAACTGGACCTTCTAGACTGGCTGTGGAAACTCTGCATAAACTATTCTTCACTCTTCTTCTCCCACATAACAGTCATCTAAAGGATTTACTGTGATTCTCCAGTGAACTCTAACACTGGTGACTTGATTTAACTTTGTAATCAGATTCAACTTATAATTGCTGTCAATCAATAACAAAAGTTATAAAGTGGACGTATGCTTCGTTTATACAATTCGGGTTCATAAACCAGAAGTTGGTTCATCTAAAATTCAAATCCTCCTCACCCATCCAACGGCCACCATTCATCCTCACCACCACGGGCCGATCTTGCCTTCGACACCTAAAGGGAAAATGTGCACGATGACATGTGGAAGCGATCCAATGGCTGTGATGGGATTTGGCTTGGCGAGGTAACAACAAAGCAGCAACTTTCGTGGCCATTTCGAGCTCGACTTTTCGGTTATCAGCGAATTATACAAGGCTGAGATAGAGAATGAGGGGAATGGATTGGTGTCTTTTGCAAAGTTCTGAGTAGTTGAGGCTGATTGGAGGAGGCATAGTCATCTTATATGCATCACGACCTACTGCAGCGACAAGGGGTAGGTGACAGTTGCGATTTTAAGGTGGTGACCGAAGTTGATGCAGTGATGCCCATCGGGTAGGGTTCGCGAAGTGAAAGTGATTGGCGATGGTGGCGACGTTGACTGATGGCCGAGGCGAGGAGGAGCAATGATCAAGCCCAGGTCAAGGGTTTGGTGTGGAAGTGGGAAGTTTAAAGATGGAAGGAGGGGATGAGTATGGTAATTTACGAGATTAATTAAGTTTTAGAAAATTAATTTTTATTTAATCATCTCTATGTCCTAAAAATTGTATCTTGTTCATACAAGGTCCGATTGAGGCGCCGTCTTTGCTATTGCGTTTATATCGAGATTATCTATGCAATGGAGTTGGAATAGATGAATTCAGAGCAAGTGGGAAACACTACACCAGAATAGCCATTTTGCAACGGCTCTGAGCCGTTGCAAAAGCATTTCGCAACGGCTTTGGACCGTTGCTAAATGAGGAGTGGCTAAAATTTCGGAACGGCTCTGGGCCGTTGCTAATTTTCATTTCGCAATGGCCCTGAGTCGTTGTGAAATTTGAAATTGCAACGGCTCAAGACCGTTGGGAAATATTACAATTTTTTAAAAAAAAGTTGAATTTGCTTCTTCTCCTACAATATCTACAAATAAGATATGATAACCAGATATCATAACATAATATCTCACACTCGAGTTGATGAATTCAAAGAAACAAGATATAATATCATAAATATAACATCATTATACATGAAGTAATTAATTGTTTGTTCCCATGGCGTTTTAAGTCTCAACAAGAAGCATTATGACAGTTTTATACAACTATACTAGCCAACACATCCACTCAAAAATACATGTACTACGAATCCACTAAAATATACATTACTGAAATATTATATAGTCTGCACCTCAAACACACCATGCCCAATAAGCAGTGGATGCTAGAACAACCTACAATATACAAGGTACAAGTTTATCATCATGAAAACTGCACGTATCAAATATGCTCTTTGAATGAGTCTTGTAAAAAAAATTAAAAAATTGCTTTTTCCATAGAAGGGAAGTGACATACATCATATATGAATAGAGGAATGAATTGTGCTTAACCCATTCACTTTCAAAATCAAATTCTAATTTATTCACTGGCCTTTCAAATATTCAATACAAACTTGCAACTTTCATGCAAGTTAGTAAGATCATTCTCTACAAGTTTGCAACAATATGAGAATGTGTAAAACCACAATGCATGTCTCGATAGGCATAATGTATATGAAGAACAATATTATGAGTCTATTTCAATGCAATATTTGTATATTTTGTGGTCTGAACCGAGTTTGGTGTATGTTAACGGTGGTAATGCTGTATGCTACTAATTTCTTCAGTGTGTATTATTCTGTGATTTTTATGTGAATATCAATTGCCATATAATTTTCCTTCACTTCTATCTTCTTTTCTTCTTATGATTTATCTGCATATATGCAGAGGTAATGTCTATAGTTAGTAATATACATTAGTGGTTGTGGCCAAATAGTATATAAGTTTCTAAATACTAGGAATGTGATAATTTAGTTGGATTTTTATAGGGTGTGATACAAGTTCCATCACTTGTTTCATAATCTATTCCTTTGACCTGAAATACAAGTTCCATCACTTGTAACATAATCTCAGATACAAGTTCCATCACTTGTTTCATAATCTATTCCTTTGACCTGAAATACATTAAAAACAATATTATAGTGTTTGATCATAAATCTAACCTTGCTACCTTTGCATAATTATTACATGTAGGCCTAGAATTTTTCCTAATGTCGTATCAAAGCAAGCACCTGATATACACGTCCATGCTCCCTCTGTTTAGGTTTAGGTGATTCATTCACCTAACAATCCTTCTGGATCCGATTTGATTACATTAAAGTACCTAAACATAAATTGATAAGATTCTAACATTAGTTACTATAATAGTGTATTGCACATAGTAGATAAAGGGTGGGACATGGTAAGTAGAGGGTGCAACATAATAGGCAATTACTGTACGGTGAAATCTTAAAATTGCACATGCAGGGTATCTAATTAGTATTGCCCCTCGGAACCCAGGTGTTGTACCGTGGACATAGGTCATTGCAGCATTGTTACTGGGTGTAGAAGAGGTAGTACTGGGATAAGAACATGTATGTCTATAAAGAAAAGACTTCCAACAAATTATATAATTTTTTAGTTTCTTGTAAGAATCAAACTCAAAAATCTTATTCCATTTCAAAAAGGATCGATTTCTAAACAAATTTCCTTAGATATCTCTATGGTGAATCAATTGTAAAAATTATCATAGTTAACAAATTATCTAAATCAATAAATTATCTCAATTAACAAATTATCTAAGACAAGTAACAATTCAACACCAATAAGAAAAGGAATAATTAGAGGAAAAGTATGAAAACCTAAGTAAAGTTAGCACGGTTGTAAATAAAAAACTTAAATTTGAAAAAGAAATATATATTACAATTCTGGAGATGAGTTGTTCATTCTTTGTATGTGCTATTTTTTGAGTTTATCATTATTATACCTAAGAAAGCTTGGTAAATATCTGTACTTATAAAGTGCTAGTTTTGTTAACAGTTTTCTTCTTCTTTTTAAATATAAGCAGAGTTAATGATGGGCAAGTATAGTTAATGATAATGTAAAGTCATATGTGATTGTTATATGATAAGTGTAGGTAATAGAAACTTGGTGTAGGAGTAAAAATTAATGTGGGTAATTATTAACTAGTATAAAATGTCATTCTACCTGTCCATTACCTATACTATACAAGATTTTTGGTTCTTTGTAAGTTCAAAATAATCTTTTCAGACCACCTGGTTCATGGTATCACTTTGTACCAGATTAAGATAAGATTTAGGTTGACTAATATGGACTTAGTTTGAATTTGAGTCATATTGTAAACAATAACAGTGAACAAATTATGAGAAGAAACCAAGTGAAAATCATGCTCAAATGTATGAAATGACTTGAATAAAAGAAACAGTAACCTTAAATAAGTAAACTAAATTACAAAAAAGAGGTACCTAAGCTGGAACCTTCCAATGCCAAGTTCAAGGTAGAAGAAAGACTTGAAATACCAGTGTGACAATAAGTGGTTCCCTCCTATAGTGAATGATAAATATATTATATGCTGATAGTTACTGTAACTTGGAAATATATAAACAAAACATATAAACTTATTACTAGCCAACACCTACAAAATTAACCCTCCATAACAGAACTTATGACTTAGTTTTAACTCATTTTATCAATCTTTCCACCATTCCCATCGACTAATTTTTTTTCAAACGTTTTTTAACCATAAATCATTTCTAACTGTTAAGGCCTTAACAATGATCTACCATCTCCATTATTAAGGCCTCAATTCTTTTTCATATAAAACTGATAATGAATGTGAGAATATTAATACTTAATTTAAGAGACAATTAACTACAAAAAAATTGGTCTGAGAGTGGTAGAAAAACCCGATCGTGATTTAACTCACTAGCATCAGAATACTTAATTAACTACAATATTATGGATAATCAATATAATTTTTGAAACATGAAAAATTGAGTAAAAAAATTAACCAGTTCTGCTGCCAGTAGCTGAGCAGAGCGGTTGAGTGGTGGACATGGACAGCTGACGCACGTCTTTGAAAGTGCTGGAGCTCAACTTCACATGGAGGAGGTCGACTTGGGGGAAACGACGTATTAAGAAAGTGGCGAATTAGGGCTTATTTTTTAGATCAGGGAAGAATATGCTGAACGTTTTGTTTTGGATACGATAGCAGGATGGTGGAAGATTTCTGACATGGCGAAGCTTTAGGCGGTGGATTTTGGTGAGGAAGGCAAGGCCGTCGTTAAGAAGAGAGGAGTGGAATTAGGGATTTCGCCATGGAAATTTCTAAGCAGTTTTTTGGGAGCGTATTATTTGGGTATAAGGTATATTTTTTTGGGATCGACTGTTCTAAGTGCGTAGTTTCTTGGACATGGGTGTGTATTTACGAGCCAGTTGGTTTGAAGAAAAAAGCGAGCATTTACAATGGTCTAAGGTCTGTTGTGAAATTGTAATGGACTCGTCAAGCAATTCGCAACGGCTTAAAGCAGTTGCGAATTTTTTGCATGGTGCGTTGCGAAACTGCCAATATGGTGTAGTGAAATTTGGATTAAAATTGGACTTTCATCCAATTTTTATTCAAAACGAAACGTTTGGCGAACCTAAAATCACAGTGAGTTAAACTCACTTTTTTGGTTAACTAGTATGATATATAATTGATAAAAATGGTTCAATGATTGTTTTGATGAATTATTATATTTATTAGTTGGTTGGACATATTTCCACCCCTAGAGCGAATGAGATCCTATTACATTCTCGTGTAAGAGCGGATGACCCTTATATATGAATCCCCCCTCAAAGTGGTTGATTCATATTATTTGTTTATATACTGTTTGTAATGTAGGTAAACGGGTTGCAGGGATCCAACGGGATTCCTCCCTATTGTTTAATTGTTTTAATAATATTTCTTTTATATGGATTATTGAATAATGAACCTGATTGTGGACACTATGGTTATAATATTGTTTTATGTTTAAAAGCAAAATCCTAGTGATTATAGAAAATCAATATCAATATTGGTTGAGCGTTTGGTTGCTATTGGCTTGAAAGTAGTATTTTGAAATACTATAAATTGCCAATTGAATTGAAATTGGGTTCAAGACAGGAAATGATTTAAAATTCGAAAATGGGTTTTAGAAATATATTGTTTTTAAAGATTTAATTAAATTAATATTGTTTTAAAGTATTTAATTATATTAATACTGTTTTAAAGATTTAATTATATTAGTATTGTTTTAAAGTTATTTTTTATAGTTAATATGGTTTTAAAGAATTTATCAAAATGTTAATATTTGGAAAGGTTAATTATTCCACGAATAATTATGGTTTGGAATTAATAATAAGTGATGTGCACATAAATGTGTATATTTTTCCCACCATATTTAATCTATTTAAATTAAATAAATGATCATATCGGGTATTTTAACTTGTTTAAACCAAAATTCAAATTATTTCAAATTGTGACATATTCATCTTCATCCAAGGGCAAAATGATCATTTTTGTGCATATATTAGTTCTCTAAAATTTAATTGAAAATTTCTATATTATTTTGTAGGAATGTAAATTCATATACAAGTGGTTTCATGATGATATATGCATGCACAAGAGTGAAGAAAATAAATGAAGATGGAAATAATTCAAAGTGAAGATAATGGAGGACCCCACCTACCCACCTTTCTTCATGTACAAATTAGAGGCTAATGCACATGCTTATGGAATTAATGGCTTCATGTACACTTAAATGATGATTAGTAGAAGCTAGTGATTACTTGGCCTCCACACTTTCTCAAGGGTATTTTGGTCATTCCAAAAATATGAATTAGGGTTTAACACATGTATAAGTACCCCTTATGTTTCATGTAACCCCTAGTCTCTCTTAGTTAGTTTTAGATCAAATAAAAGAAAGCTCTCTTCTCTTTTCCATGGCTACTTAGCCATTTTTATTTTCATGTAACTTCCATTTTTTCATGCAATGTTAATTAGTGCTCTCTTTCTTTTACATGCTTCTTTTGTTTAATTACTTTCATGTTAGTAGTGTAGATTTATTTTTCATGCAAGTAGAATAGTTTTTTTTCTTTCATTTTTCTCTCTTTTTCCTCTTGTTAGTTTCATGTTGTTTTCTACATTTGTTGATTTGATAACAAATATGAGAGCTTAATCCCTACAATTTAGGGGTAATGAAGCTCTCTAACATGTAGATGCAACATTTTGATGTTTATACTCTCTTTTTGTGCTTTAATGGAAACACTTGAAGTGGTTTAATGATGTTGTTTAGCTTTGAATTTGATAGTCTATATTGTTCGTAACAAATAGGCTATGCTTAAACAAACATAACATAACATGAATTGCCTCTTCATCTAAATATGATTTTGGCAAAGAAGTGAATGTTGAAATTGAAATTTGATAGCCTATATTTCTAAACAATAGTTAATATGCTATGCTTAAAATAGATTTTTATTTCAACTTTGTTGTCATATTTCATAAGAGTTAAATGTGTATTAGCCGTTGTGTTATAGTTTGATGGTTTATATCGGGTTAATTAATAGCACAAATATACCATACTTATGATAAGCTCATCAACTAATTACACTAATGACAAGAAGAGAGATCATAACTTCATTTTGTTGATTTATGTGATCTAGAGAGTGGATTTATCTATAAATTGTCCTCAAACTCTCATATTTTTATCAATTTTCTTTTGCTTGTTTTCTCATTTTTTAGCTAATCACTCTCAACTTTGGTTTAATCTGATTGAATAGAAATTTAAAACCAACAATTCCCTGTGGATCGACCCGTACTCGCCACGTACTTCAATAGTACGCCATGCGCTTGCGGTTTATTTTAATTTGAAATTTTTTGACTATTTTCTAATTCGATAGAAATTTTGTCGATAAACAATAAGGATTATCAATAAGGTTTTGAAAATAAATTATTATTATTTATAAAAATGGTAAAGATTAATTATTATTGTTTCTTAAACAATATTTTGAAAATTATTAATTATTATTATTAAGATGTTAAAGTTAATAATTTTCATTTATTTATAATGTTTATTGTTAATAATTATTATTATATAATGATGTTTTGAAGTAAATGATTTTCAATTATTTATAAATGTTTCCGAGACCCATGAATAGAGTTGAAAGACTTGGATTTTATAAAGGAGTTTATAAAAAGGTTTGAAGACTTAAGAGAAGGTTATTTACAAGGTGAAAGAGTTTATAAATGGTTAGATATTTATAAATGAATTTTAGAAATGAGTTTATACATTTATAAAACGAGTTTTATAAATTGTTTTATGGATTTATAAACGCTTTATAAACGATTTTAGAAATGTACAAAATGAATTTATGAGCAATTGAAGTGTATAAAAGAATTTTATAAAAGGTCCAGAAGATTTATAAAATGGATTATAAATATTTTTAGAGAATTATAAGGAGGTTTATAAATGATTTTTGAATCAAATAAGAAGTCTTTCTCAGTTTTATGAATATACTTATATCGTTGAGATAAGTATATGAATATTTTTGAAGTATGGAAATATATGGATTTACGAGTATATCTTTGTAAAATTATTTATATACAAGTAATTTACAAAGTGATTTTAATGAATGAAAGATTTATTAAAGGAGGCTAGTGATTACTTATCTGCTTAACTAATGTAGGTTTTCCCTATGAAATAAATCCTAGATTGAATGTTTGTTATTCGATAGTTAAATAACCGACTATTGAAATTAGACTCAAATGTAACTTTGGAAATATATAGGAGAAACACGTGAGTTATATGGCATAGTCATCTTCGAAGATGTTGTACTGTGCGTATACATCTCGTTTCGTTCTCCTAGGACAATGATAAGGAAATCCATCCACCAACGGTTAGAAGGTGATCTCCGATCTTATATTTGACTGTTTATTTCCTAAAGAACCGGGGTTGAGTTTACCGGAAATTATCGAATGTTGTTTCGAAGAGACCGGGATTGGATATGTTATTCGAAAACCACTTCGATCCAACGAATGTGTTTCGAAGTGAAGATATCTTAAAGATGATGGAATTTGGAGATGGAGACCTCAAGTGTTTCGTTCAGGCCCTATAACATCCCGCCCTATAACATCCCACCTTTTTGTATGCTTTAAATTGACGATAAACCACACATGTCAGACTCAAACCATACAGAAGGGCGGATTGTTATTGGGGTGAATAAGAAAAGAAGGAGAAAGAAAGAAAACAAAACAAAACAGAATCTCGCAGTGGAATGACAAAATATAATAATCAAATAACAGATCATGAAGCTGTTTACAAAACATTTGATTATACTTATACAATACAAAATCAGAGTTACACATATCAGAGATAAACAAATAATGCAGCGGAACAGTATGAATGCAGTGGAATAAATATAGTAAATAATAGTAGTACAAATCTTCATCTTTGTCCTCCAAAAATAAGGTCTTCAAATCCTGAAATGCTCAGGCTGACCCGAGCGAATTGAAAAGACAAAACACTCGAGTTAGAACTAAAATATCTTATGTGAGTTAAATCAACGGTAAATAAATATGAGAGTAAACGACATCAGAGATGTTTACGGGGTTTGACATCTCTTATCTAGTGTCTAACGTGAGTGCAGTAACTTAAGAGATGTTCGGGATTCACATCTCCTAAGGATCCGTTAAACTATCTATTATGTAGTACAATACGCTATTATAATATGTCTACAATAATATAAACTATTAAAATAGCATTAAGGCATTACCCATATCCCCCTTAACACATTTTATATATTCCCATAGTCTATACAGTACCGTAATCTCCCCCGTTCTGGGTGTCGTTAGAGGGTACTCCATAGGTATGGTACAAAACAAACTCGTAGAAGGCGCGCTAGGGTAGGTGACATGGCACAACTAGGCAATGTCAGGGTAGATATACCAATTACGCATCCGAACTGTTGGTAATGCATAGCCGCAACTACCCCCCAACTCGAAACACACTCCCGAGTAAAAATCGAAGGGTAGCCACCAAATAAATCAAAAGTTAGAATATAGTATCGATGGAATGTGTTCGATCGGAGGAATGACCTCACTTGGCCTGAGAATCGCTCCTGTTTTAGCCACCTTAAGCCAACTCATGGGAGTCGGGTCCATGTATATACCTCATATAGGATCGTCGCCACCATCCTACTTCATTCTGGAATCTCCACCGCGTACACAGTTGTCAAAGTGGTTTTCGGTATTAGCAGAGAGTATGACAATATCCGATCCCGGTCTCATTAACAACCAATCGCTTATTGCACACCTGATGGTTCTTTTACATTTCCAAAATCGTTTAATAATTGATATCAAAATATCATATTCAATTCAAAAAATATCACTTTCGAAATCTTTACTTACTTCTAAAATCATATTTGCCTTTTGAAATCATATCACATTTGAAATCATAATTCGATAATTATATTTCCTTTCAAAGTCAAATTCACAATTTATACCAAATTACCGTGTTCTCAAAACTTCACCACTTTTAAATCATATCGTTTAAAAATCATAATTTCTTCCAAAAATCATATTCCCAAAACAGGTTAAGTCCTTGCTTCAAAATCATCATTTCAATTTATTATAACATTCAAAATTCCAACTTAGGTTATAACATCATTTGGCCTTATTTTTTCTTTTTAAAACAATGAATTGAATTTAAACACTTTCACTTTACTTGGTTTGGAAATTTTGAAATGGTTTAAATAATTATAAATAGTTAAAATACTCCAAAATAGTTTAATTATAGGTAAAGTACTTTTAGATTGATTTAAGATAGTTATATAGATTTAATTTAGATTAAATATAATTAAAATAGATTAAATAGCTTAAAATAGATTAATTAGATTTAAGATAAATTAAAATGGTTTAATTAGTTTAAAATAAATCAAATTGGTTTAAACAAATCAAAATAATTTATATAGTTAATATTAGTTAAATAGTTTAATAAATTTGAAAACCTTAATAATTATAAATATATTTTTAAAACAGTTTATATTAAAATATGAGTTTGAATTTAATACCAAATTAAACTATTCATTTCATTTCAACATATTTGGGCCATTTCAAATTTCCAAATCAACGAACCATATTTCAATAAACTATCGAATTTCATATGGTTTCAATTCATGTTCAAAATATCTATACGGATTTCTCCAATTTCAAAATATTTCAAAGTTATTTTCAAACAAATTCAATAACTCAATGTCGATAGAATATCATTTATACTTAAAAGTTTAACTTTAAACTTCCAATTTAATTTCTTAAAGAAATTCCTTTTTAAACCAATTCACATTTCATCATAAAACTTGATTTTTCCAAAAATACTTCAATTTATATAAATTAAATTTTTATTTCAAAACATCGATTGATTAAATTCAAAATTTTAAGGATTTTAAAATCATTTAATTTAACCAATCTGCCGTCCGTATATAATTCTCTACCCTAGGGTCAAGTGATATGGATATTTATCATTTCAATCCGCAATTTAAACATTTTACGGTTGTATATCATTTCAAACTGCAATCCCAAAATAAATAAAAATCCATAACGAACTTGCAGTTTATAACGGTATAAAATACAACGTCCATTCAACCAACATCAACAATCAACATCCATCACAATCATCATTCAAATCACTCAATAAATATCAATGTAGAAACGATAATCAATAACGGGTATTAAACTGGCAATTTATGTTCAATAATAAATTAAATAACGATTTAATTCAAATAAATTCAAATTAACTGAGATGATGAATTAAAATATACCAAACATTCATAAATAAATTTCTAATCACATCATAAATTTAATTTAACAAACATAAGAAATTTTAAAAGTTGTGAGTGGGTTAAAACACTCGCCTTTGAATTTAAATCGAATTTAAATTCAATTTAAACCCAAAATTTGAACGGTCTCCAAATTTGTCCAAACCAGCTTCAAAGTGTCCGGAATTTTATTACGATCCCAGCGGATCAAACTGCACGTGAAACGGACCTCGTATGTGAGAGTTATGCGAGTTAGAACATTTGAAACAAAATTTAAATAAAAAAACGCACCCAGTCGTACGCAGCCACGTCAACAAGCAGAAGGCCGCTTGCATCATCCAGATATCTCATGAAAACCCTAACGCCGCCGTCTTCACCAGAAAACGCCTCGATCGCACCGCCTATGAACCACCAGAACGTCGCGCCTAGCCCCCCGCTCCTCCTCTACACCCTCGCGAAACCCCCCTCCCCTCCAAGGTCCACGTAGCTCGCCAATCGATGAGGAAAAACTGCAGTCGCCACATAGGGTTTCGAACCCTATCGAATTATGGTTGATGATCTGGCCGTCACCTCGTTCAACAAACCATGCCGATGAGCTCCCCTCGGTCCTCTCCACACACTAGTACCATTGATTTTGCGATCCATCGAAGTTGATCGTTGCGTGATGAACGGCCGTGGATTAATTTGCAAATTCTGGGCAAACGATGACCAGAATCGAAAAACGAATACTACCAGTGAACTGCGCTCATCGAGAGCTTCGAATTGATATAAAATCTAATAGTGTTTGAGGAGTTTGAATTTTTGATTTTATTTTTGATTTGCAATTGGATAATTTAGGGTTTGTCTGCCATTGAAAAGAGGAGCAACATAAATTTCTGTACTACAGAAATGAGAAATAGAAACAACCTAGGGTTTATAACGAGATATATATAGGCAAGACTGAAACGGAAAAAAATGGACCAGATTGATTGAACGATACATGACCCAAAAAGCCCGTTTCGACTCCGGAACGCAAATGGGTCAACTCATATATAAAAATAGATGCTTTCGATAATTTTAAAATCAATTGAACTGGTTTCAAGCCCAAATTCCATCGTATGAAGAAGTTATGATAAAATTAGCTTATTTCAAATCGATTTCAATTGATTTTAATTAAATTGATTTCTACGCGTTTCGAGCCCGTACGATCAAACGACAAGTCTGATCGTTACGAAACTTGAAAACCTATAATAATTCACCGTTACGGATCCGATGAAACTGGTATCATTGAAATCCGAGTCAGTGGCCAAAATGGCTATTTTTCAGGTTAATTAAATAAACTAACATTAAATTGATTAAATCAATTTTTCCAATTTCAATTCCATAATTAACAAATTTTATCATTTTTGATTTCTTAAATAATTACAATACTTTAAACAATTTAGATATCAAATCAAAGTTAATTAATTTACCAATTACCGTATTTAATTTTAATTTCAGTAAATTCATTAATTATCAATTGAAATTCCAATAAAACCATTTATTTGATTTTAAATCTTGTTATTCCATAAATTCTCATCTCATAAGTACAATTAACATTGGTTTATATCTTAGCACGTTAATATTCTCCAATTTTTATCTTAATTTCAAATAACGTAATATTTAATTTCATTTAATTACAATTGATCTTCAAATTCAATTCAACTAACTAAATAATAGGTAACTTATAATAATTGTCACTGTTTGCATTTAATTATGTTTAAAAGTTCATTACTTACAAACAAATGTTACAATTACTTATTATAAAACTAATTTCATTCAATTATCATTAACAATACATTATTTCATTAGTTAATTAACTATTTACATTTGTTTTCTTCTATTCAACTTATAACCAAACATAACCTTTATATTATTTCATTAAATTGGAACTCCATTCAAGTCGCTAATAATTAACTTAAATTAACATTGTTTCATCTTAATTTAGTTATTATTTCATTATTAAATTATAAATTTTTATTTCTTCAATATTAAATCACCAAAATCTTATTAAATTAACACATTTAAATTATCGAAAATTACGGGTCGTTACTGGCCCAGAATGAAATTGTATGGATGAATGCTGATATTGCATTATTGCCTAGAGGGCAGTGTTAGCATTCCAAGTGGGAAATGCTATAAAAAGGTAAAACATAGCTTTAGACCTCATCAACCTGAAAATGAAAAAAATTGGGCATGCAGTAGGGCCAAGTGGGTAGCTCCCAAGTAGGGTATTATCGTTCCAAATCTAGATCGGTTACTATCTATTCTTGTATGCTTCAGGGCCCAAAGTTGGGTGATCATATTTGGTACTACTAGTCAAGCGGTAGGTCGGTCTTATGTGACAAGGGTACAAGATGTTCTTGTCAGACCTTGGTGCATTTATCTAGAGATGTACCTTCGGAAGGTAGTTCCTTACCTTTTCATAGTATGGAATCCAATCTCCAATACGTGCCTTTACAGTTTTGATTGTAGAACCTAGTATGCTGGAACATAATAATGTAACAATTTTAGTTAAGATTTATAAGTATTTGTATCTTAGACATTATTATAAAATAAATGGATTTTTTATAGAAATTTTTTTTGGTTATCGCAAGGTAAAAGCCCGTCCGTGTTTATGTGCGGCGTGTCTTACAAGATATTTTTTATTTTCAAATGGTTTTCTTGAACTTTAAAATCTAATTGGGTGTGTTTTCTCACGCTGGTTTTCCAGTCTGACTCGGGTGTTATTTTATTACAATGCTTGGGTCAGACCGAGCATATTTACAGATTGTTTTGGATGCATTTGAACTCAGGAGAAGAGTTGGAGGTCTTCAAGTCATATTTACGTATATGTTTATTTTCCACTGCTTTGTTGTTGAAATTATCAGCAATTGGAAGGACAAGATGTTATAATTGTCCAGGCTAATGTTTGTGATTGTGTTGTACTCTGATGGATGTATATATATAATAGTTTCTCTTTAGTAAAGATCATTGATATAATATTATATATTGTTCCGCTGCGATTGAGAGATTCTATGTTTGTTTTAAATTTCTTTCTCTTCTTCTTCTCTTCTCCTCTTCTTTCTTCTTCTTTCCCATAACTATCGGTCTTTCCCTTCGATTTGGGTTGGAAATGTGTGGTTTAGTGTTAACTTGAATAGTACGGATTGATGGGTCGTTACACTTGGTATCGGAGCTTAGGTTTAGCGAATACCTAGGCTTTGGTGGGAATTTACTCATTTGAGATAGGGTAAGTGAGACCCTAGGAAGAGTTTGAGTGTGTATATATATGAGCGCATATTTTTTAGTGGTATGAAAATGTTTTATATTGTGTTAATTTATCTGTTGAGTGGCTTATGAATTCTGGTCAGTACGTGGGATGCCACGTTATCGATAGGGGTTTCTAAACGCTTAAACAAGGCAAACTGACACAGTATTGTTTTAAAAGTGGGTAAATGAAATAATTTTATCTAAATTATATTTTATATATAAATGAATAATTTTTCAGCAATTATTATAGTTATATATGGAGTGTTTGGCTTTTAGAGAATGGTAACATTTGATTATTATCATTTGTTTGTTTGTTGTTCAGATAAAAGTTGTTATAATTATAATCTAACCAAAGATAAACATTTGCAAAATAAGTTACGTGAGAAAGTGAATTTATAAATATGGTTTATAAATGTGATTTATAAATGAAAGGAAATGGAATTGTCTAAGTATATTTATAAATATGGTTTGTTAATAAAATTGGTTTTAAAACAAGAAGTTTGAGAATTTAAGTCTCATTAGTTTGAAAATGGTTTTCAAAGGGTTGGGAAAAAAATAATAGTATTATTTTGGGAAAATGTTTTAACTAGAAATATTTTAATTGGAATTTAAAAGAAATAGAAAGCACTGAACTCACCTCAGTTGTTGGAAAATAATTCTGGTGATGACGGACGCATCATCAGTATTCATTTTCGAATTTCTAAGTGATGAATTGCTACCATTGAAGTTTGTTTTGGTAAATTTTTTTTTAGATAATAGAAGTGTAATTTGAAATATAAAGGAGTTATATATATATATATTGATTTCAAAATGATTTGATATAAAACCGAGTGTTTAAAAACCCCGAATATTCTATCTAAATGTTTTGAGAAACATAAGATAATAAGTTTTTGAACTTTGAATATGGTGTAGATAAAAAAATAAGTTTACAACTTATGAATTTGAAAGGGATAAGTTAAAAAAAATTCCCAAATTTGTTGCATATGAATGTTAAGGAATGAAAATCATAAATGGAGATTGGTGATTAAATTTAACCTAAGTAAAGTTAAATAAATGGAGTTAATAAAATTTAAATTGATTTGATATGAGATTTAACTTAAGTTGAAGTTAAATAAAATAAATTTTGGAATGAAAGTTAACTTAAGCAAAGTTAAATGAAATTGAAATTGAATTTGATTTATAATGAATTAATGAAATGAACTAATAAAATAAATTAGTGGAGTGAATATGAACTTGAGTTATAAAACAAAATTCAACTTGAGTTGCAAAATGAATTGAATCGAGCTAATGAAATAAATTAATGGATGAAATATGGTTTGGTATGTTGTTTGTTAAAACTGAATATAAACTTAAGTTGTGAAGTGAAAAATAAACATGAGAATTATGTTGTATAAAATGTTTGTAGTTAACTTAAGTAAATGATTTTATAAAATGGTTATTAAAGTGTTATTGGTATTAATACACACACACACACTAAGTGAAGGATGAATGTAAATGTAAATGAACGTGAATTTGCTAAAAGTGAATGGTGGATATAATTTTACATGAAAGTGAAAGTTAATAAACTGAAGAATAATAATTGAATGTAAGTCAACTGATTTAAATTGGAATGTAAATTAATGGAATGTAGATCAATTGAACGTAAGTAGATTGAGTATAAATGAATTGGATGTAAATGAAAGTATAAATTAAAAGTTGACATTGGATAATGAAAATTGATATGATTATGGATAAATTAAATGGATATTATTTGTTGGATGATTTATTTTGTCACATGTGTTTCATTTGCATATAGTTATTTTAGTAGTTATGCTATTCCATATACTTTTTCTCATGGTTTGTTGAGTGATTAGTAGGTGCGAATGGCGTATGCTTTGCATTTGGAGCTCGCTTTCGCGTTATATTGATTGTATCTGCTTGCTAATGCTAAATAAAAGATACAAATCTCAGATTACATTCCGTATTTTTATATTTTTCCTTATGGGATGCTTCATCCTCGAAGATGAGATGTATATTAGTTATTATATATACATTGTAAATTTTTACAATCAAGCCACGCAAAGGAGATGCTGGCGAAATTTATCGTAAATTTAAGGAGTTGGAAAAAAATTTAGAATTTAGGAAAAAAAATTTGATAACAAAAACTTGATTTTGAGTAACTTGAAATGATATTAGTTGATTTTTTTAGTAGTATTAGTTAGTAACTATGAATGAATTGGAAGACTTGGAAAAGTTATTATAACAAGTTACAACTATTTGATTTTGGAAAGTTAAATGACCTAGAAGGATTTGGTAATCCATTTCAGCTAATTGTTTTAGAAAATTTAATGGGTTTGGGCATTTTTCTTACCTTGAAAATTTTGAGGACGAAATTCTTTTAAGGGGGGAAGAATGTAACAACCCAGAAATTCAGTAATTTGAATTTGGAATATTTAAGAATGTTCATGGAGCTTCCACTGTCTACCAAGATCCTCTTCATCCAAGCAGGACCTATCTGGGCTGATATAAACAACGGATCAATAGTGGGGGCCTCGACTCTGTCAGCATCTCTGTTCTTGAAAACGATGTCGTCTGTCATCGTCTTCTTCTATTTCGTCGGTACCCCGTCGTCAACATTACTACAACAGTCGAAGTCCGCATACCTAATCGAACTGGCATACGACTCCATTTCCTTCCAACTCTGATCAGCTGGATGAGGACCACCACTAATTGTATTTATAACCAACCTTCCTCCAGTACACATGGGTTCCTCGGGCCTAGCATGGCCTTGACCTTGATTCGGGTTAAACGGGCCTGTATCTCCATCCTGCGGTACCCGAACAAACTTTCCAACTTCCTCTCTCTGATCAACTTCTCAATGATGTCTTGCAAATGATGGCATTCATTCGTGTCATGGCCGTAATAGTCGTAGAATCTACATAACTTCCCTGTTTGAATTTGCTTCTCAAATGACTATTTCGGAGCCGGCTTCCTATACTGTTCGGTATTGCAAGTCTAAAGGTAAAAAATTTCTAGTGAAGTGTTTAAGGGAGTATATTAGTCGAACATGGGAGCTTTGTGTCTCGGTCCCCGATTTGGGTCTCTCTTATTTCCCTGACCTCAGTTATCCTTCCGTTGACCTTATTTGTTCTGTATGTTCAATTGCACATTACCAAAGTTCTCATTGGTCTGTTTCACAACAACATTACTCTAAATGCCTACAACACTGGGCCCCGCATCGTCTTGCTTCCTAGATCATCTAGCATCTTCTCTCCTTAAAAACTAGGCTGCCTTAGCATAGAAACGATCCAACGACGTAGGGGGTTTCCCAGCCAACCAATTGCCAAACTCGGAATCGGGATCAATTCCTTTAGTCAGTGCCATTAAGATAGAATTGTCATTTGAGTTGCTGACCTCAGCACAGGTAGCATGAAACCTTTCCAGATAACGTTTGAGTGTCTCTACCGGAGCTTGGATATACTGGACAAGGTGTTGACTTCCTTTGGCCTTGTAACATGCATATAGAATTATTCGACAAACTTCATACCCAACTGATCGAAACTAGAAATGGATCTGGGTGGTAGTCGAGTGAACCACATAGTCGCCATACCTCCCAAGGAAATAGAGAAACTTCTGCACTTATCCACATCGTCAGCTCGAGCGGCATTCATGAGCCATTCTTACTTTAGGATGTGCTGATTAGGATCCGAACTTCCTTCATACACGGGCAAGGTAGGCATCTTGAATCGACGAGGTGGCTCAGCATAAAGAATATTGTTGGTAAACGGAGTATGACTTTGGGAGATTCCCCAATCGTCATTGGTAAGACCTTGACTTCCACGGATCATTTGGCAGATCATGGTTGGAATGTCATGCATTTGGACATTCAGGGTCAAGGCATGGTCGGGTTCCATGTTGCGGGGATGGTCCGTTGTCAACGGTCCGTTCCTCGCCTCCTTGCTCCCGATCTTCAGAAATGTAGGGTTCGTGAGCATGGATGTGTTGACGAAGTTCTGGATCTGGCCAGTTCTGGATCTTAGCTTCCAGATCTATAGTAGCAGTAGCTGCATGGTCATCCATAGAGTGATAATGAAGTGCCCCTCCTTGGGAGGAGGGTCCAGCTTGGTGTTTTATAGAAGGACCACCCCCGGCTTGTCCGAGGTTCACAGCACGTTGATGCTTGGAAGCTTGCGCATAGTTTCCATCCAACTGTTGGTGTGTTGACCTATGATTGAAATCAGAAGAAGCTGAGCATTCGGTTGATGAACAGGAAGCACGATCCCTTCTGTATCTCCTTCGCCTTTCCTCGTTAAGTTGGTTTGCGAGCTTGGTGTTGGCACGTATCTGCTGGGTGAGCTGCTAATGGCTCTGAGTTAGCTCTTATATTAAGATCTGGAACTCCTTCCTAGTCATAGGGCCTTGTGGATCTGGAGCTCCGGTAGATGCTTGACCCACTATATTCAGTTGCGTGTGATTCTGCCTATCCCTTCCTTCTGGATCTGCTGCCTATCCCTTTCTTCTGGATCTGCATTGAAGCAGTTCTGTTAGTAACCATGTTGAGTGACATAGCTCTTTCCTAGATCTGGTGGAGTCTGAATAGAATGGAAGGAACTACTGGATGATAGAACTGTATCTCCTCCTTAGATTTTGGCAATTCAACAACGGTAGTAGATCCAATGAGCAGGAGAAAAACTGGGTTTTCTCAATGAAAGTTCTAAAGTGTTTGTACCAAAATTGGGTACAACACTCTTTGGACATATTTGAAGAGATTAAAATGAAGAATTTAAATGTAAAAAGAGGATAATCTAACAAGCACGCCAATTCAAGCAAACATAAATAGGAAAAGGCAGAGATTTATAGTGGCTCGGCGTTGTAGCCTAAGTCCACTTTGAATGATTTGCTGCTTTATTGAAGATTACTAACTGGTTACAACAGAGAATAACTCAAACACTCAAGTTACAATGGATCTCCGGTAGAGTAACGACATAATGGAGTCAAAAAGTCCCTTTTATGTTGGCATTGGAGTGCTATTTATAGGTGCAGTCTGGAAATATCTGGCTTAGATCTCGGAATACCCCTTCTCACACGTGGATGGGCCCACCAGACCGATCCGAGGTCATCTGGGATTGATCGCTGATTGGTCCATGTATATTTCGTATCGATCAAGATTTGCTTCTTTTGAGCTGAGGTCGATCAAAGACATTCTTAAGGTGTTAAGCAAGATCCTATGAAAATTTGGTGGCACTTGGACTTGTAGATCTCGAATTATGATCGATCCAAGTTTGATATTGTAGGTGGCTGGACTGTGCGAATCGATACATTCGTATCGATCAACTTCAGATCGACCTTGTGCGCATTGATCTGCTAACTTGGAGCGGCAGTTTAGGAGGGATCCACTGTTTATGCCGCATGACCACTTCTAGTGGTTGACCGCTCTTCTTCGTATCGGCTCTAATTAGTGCTCTTTGTATCTATGGTTGAAGGTCGCTTTGCATTGATGCTTGTTGGTTGTTTACTTCGTATCGATCCTTGGAATGATTGATACGAAACAAAAAGACGGCGTCGATCGATACGAACCAAACTAATAGATCGGTTTTGCTTGATCGATACGAACAAGAGAGGCTGGATAGATAAGAATAAGGGCGGACCCTGATGGATACGAATTGAGGTCTTCTTCACGATTCTTGATCGATCCATAACTTGAGCATACGAACTCCGATTGACTTGAAATTTGGAATGTTGGCTTTCATAGCTTTGCTTGTCGTGCCATGTGAATTGTAGCTCGATCCAGACTTAGGCCAAATTTGCCAGTATCCATAGTAGACCTGCGTATAACCGATCTTGAAGTCGAATTGTCTTTGGTTTCCAGTCAAGTCCTTGGTGTCACGGCCTTACCAAAAGGCAGGATAACACATATAATTATTAAATATTGATAATAAAATATATAATATAATATAAAACTAATTTTGGTGTTTATAATTCATAATGAACATAAAAAAGTTTAAGAAATTTTTTGAATCGATATTATATAGTATATAATCATATATGCTTTATATAAATAGTGTATATGTAATTATATTTAAATTAATATATTTATACATATATATTAATTAACATAATATTAAAATAAATTTTATATAACAAATAATCTCCAATTATATTTGAATTATGAACATAAACATCAAAAATCATGCACAAAACCAATTTGATTGTAACAACTACATTTACATATAAATTTTCACCTAACTAATTATGTAACGTAATATATACATATGTACTCAGGTTTCCACAATTAACAGATTATAAAACATGATATTATATCTATAATATGAATGATTATTACCTACTACAGATGCCTTTGAGTCCGCATTGAAATGATGAATTCTCTTCTCTGAATATCTCCTGATCTGTTAGATTGCTAGTTTGGAATACCCAACTTTCACTATCGAATAGCTTTGGATATAACTTGAATTTGATTTGAGATTATAAAAGTTGATTTGGTGATGTTTTGGCCAGGAAACAAGATGATAATGGCGGCCAAAAATAGGGGTAGAGATTAGGGCTTAGAGATCCATATATATATATATATATATGTGTGTGTGTGTGTGTGTGTGTGATTGCATAAGAGAGAAAATAGGTTAATCTTATTATTATTCTCTCTTAATCTTAACCATCTATCTCTAAGCGTACCCCTATGTTTTAGCCACTTCCTATATCTACCCAACTAGCCAATTTCTCCCTTATAACACCATGGGCCATTAGCCCCTTTGGCCCAAATTAAATATATACAATTATATTTAGTTTAATCTGTTATCGATATCTCATATCGACTGTTATAAATATATATAACATTATTTATTTCTCAAGTCATATTCAAAATTTATAATTAATATTTCATAAATATTAATTAGTTTAATTAATTTATAACAATTATAAACTAATTAAATCGTTTGGTCTTAAGAGAATTCATCGTTTCGGTTGTGTAACTCTTAGGTGTAAATTTGGTCAGCAGCTAACATCAAACTATTTGACTGTTAACATTCATACGCCACTTAGTAGGTGGTGTGACATTATGGCCAAATTTATCACTTACTCGGTTTCGGTAAAATATCATTTTGGACTTATGGAATCTGGTGATGATTAAAATTCTAATATCATCCATATTCAACTCTATAGTCCAAAAAAAGTCCTTGGTTCAATAATAACAAATACTATTAATCGAAATGCTCCTGCCAAAGAATTTGACAATGAGTTGACTTGAGTTGACCATGATACTAACCCCATATAACCGAGGAGACAAATCCTCACTTGAATAGGCTTCACTTCCAATACTTCCACTCAACCCAACTATAGTCACCTAATGGATATCATGCCATGATTTGGCTATAATCAAAGTGGAGCTTTCATATTGAAGATCCGCAGTATTCTCAAGTCGAGAGAATTGTGTAAATTTGTCACATCGATATTTTTTTTTGACCTTAGTAATATTAACCAACAAAAAACTATTGAGTGGGTTCTTTTATAATTATCCAATAACTATTAGTACATAATCTATAGGTGCCCTACCAGTCCTGAGTAATACAACGCACAACATTTGGTGAGCGTTACGTACTCTAGTCTCATACAGATACATCAATATCCAATCTCGATGCATCTTGACAAGGAACGTTTAAAATGGTATATTTATTTTTATTATGATAAATTACTCATGCTTACAACACTTTGTAACTACTATCTCAAAACATATCATTTATGGATTTTCTATTAAACATACTTTTAATTAAATTACTTAACTAATATGACGACATTATATCAAGTATATAATAGAAAGAAAATACTTTTGATTTCGAACAAGATTGATTACTGAGTGAGATATATGTAACAAAATACATAATTGCTCCTAAGGCATCCCTAACTCTATCACATACTCCACTTGTCTTTTAAACTCTGATTTATTTCTACTATGATTTGCTAAAGTATCTTCGTTTTAGGTTATCAATACAAGCATATGAGGTAGACATGCGACTGCGAGTGGGCAGTCAAAGATGCTTGCTTCGTTTAGAGATTATTTTGCTACCACACGGGATGTTTCACCCCATGAGGACATTCCAATAGCTGCTGTAGGTATAGGAGGCGTTGTAGCGTCTGGTGCACCAGTATTTCTTGCTCCACCAACTTTAGACTTTCTAAAGCTTTGTTGGGATTTCCTTAGCCTTGGCAGGAAGCTAAATCAGGGTTTTGAAATTATTAGAAGGACACGGGCTTGGATACGTACATGTGAGAGGGCTTTTGCTAATATGGGCATGGAGGATGTTCTTATGGGGAGGATTGCTTCTCATCATCTTGAGAGGGAGGATTTGGCTTGGTAGGATATTGTAGTAGAGGAGGTTGATGAGTATGCCATGACTTGGTAAGATTTTTGTAACGACCTGCCTTTTTGGATGGTTTAAATCGACGATAATCCATACACGTCAGACTCAAACCATTCAAAAGGGCAGATTGTTATGGGGTAAATAAGAAATATAAGAGAAAGAAAGAAAACAAATACAGAATCTTATAGCAAAATGACAAAATATAGTAATCAAATAAACAGTTCATGAAGCTGTTTATAAATAACATTGATTAAACCTTTATAATATAGATCAGAGTTACATAAAACGAGAATAAATAATAAATAAATGTAGCGGAACAACAAGATGTAGTGGAATAAATATAGTACATAATAGTAGCACTAAATCTTCGTCTTCGTCCTCCAGAAAGCGGTCTTCGATAAGCTGAAGAGCTCAGGCTGAACCGAGCGAATTGAAAAGACAAAACACTTGAGTCAGAACTAAAAGATCTTATGTAAGTTAAATCAACAGTAAATAAATATGAGTGTAATGGCGTTAGAGATGTTTATGTGGTTTGACATCTCCTATCCAGTGTCAACGTGAGTGCAAGAACTTAAGAGATGTTCGGGATTTAAATCTCCTAAGTTATTGCACTCACGTTGACACTGGATAGGATATGTCAAACCCTATAAACATCTTTGATGTCGTTACACTCATATTATTTGCCGTTGATTTAACTTGCATAAGGTCTTTTAGTTCTGACTCGAGTGTTTTGTCTTTTCAATTCGCTCAGGTCGGCCTAAGCTTTTCAGTTTATCGAAGACTGCTTTCTAGAGGACGAAGACAAAAATTTTGTACTATTATTATGTACTATATTTATTCCAGTGCATCATGTTGTTCCGTTGCATTTATTCATTATTTATTCTTGTTTTATGTAACTCTGATCTGTATTATAAAGGTTTAATCAATGTTATTTGTAAACAGCTTCATGAACTGTTTATTTGATTATTATATTTTCTCATTCCACTGCGAGATTCTGTATTTGCTTTCTTTCTTTCTCTGCTTTTTCTTATTTACCCCATAACAATCTGCCCTTTTGAATGGTTTGAGTCTGACGTGTGTGGCTTATCGTCGATTAAACCATCCAAAAAGGTAGGTCGTTACAGTTGGTATCAGAGCTTTGGTTTAGCAATAACCTTAGCTTTGTGGGGTCTGACTCATATAGAATGGGGTAATAATACCCTAGAATGGGTCGCTGAGTGTATATATGAGGGAGCGTATTTGTTAATGTTATAAGAGGTTTTGTATTGTGTTAATTTGTTTCGTTTAGTATTTATAAATTCTGGTCGGTACATAGGACGCTATGGCATTGATAGGAATTTCTAAACACTTAATAGGATAGACCAACACAATATTGTTTTGAAATATAGGTAAATGAAATATTTTTGCCTATTATATATTTTGTATATAAAAGAATAAATTTTATAAATGATATAGTTGGATGTAATATGTTATTTGTTAGGTAGAGAAATTTTATAAATATTGATTGAAAAATCGGATTTACAAGTAAAGCAAATATAAATTGGAAATTTAGAACTTAAGTTCCGGGATTTTTTTTAAGATTTCATTCAAAATATTTTGGAATATAATATTAGTATTATTTGAAAGTATTTTCGGATAAATATTTTCAATATGATTTGAGAGAAATGTATTAAAGGAAATTTTAAAGGAAATAAGTTTTGTACTCCCCTCTCTGTCGTTGGAAAATAATTTCAGTGATGAGTGCACGCATCATCGATGTTCATTTTAGAGTTTCAAAGTGGGAAGACTGCTGTAGTAGTTTTACTGCACATTTTTTTTGATAAACAAATTTTTATTTTGTTTTCTAAGTACGATTTGTCATATATAAAAGAGATGTATATAAATTTGATTTGAAAAGAAACTCGGAGTTTAATTCCAAAAAATTTCTGGTAATTAGTAATTTTCAATTATTATAATGAACGAAATCTTAACCATTTAATAATTAGTAACTTTTAATATGTGTAATTAGACACTATATCCTAAGTTATTAATGAAATTATAAGAAATTGAAATTTTGTAAACTGTAAATAAAAAGGATATGGAAATAAGAAATGGTAACTATTGAACATTTTGTTAACTAAATAAATAAGAGAAACTTGGGTAATATTCAATTGCATTCTAAAAAACATATATATATATATATAACTCACCAAAATATTAAAAGTTGAAATGTTAAATAAGGATATGTAATAGAATATTATACAAGTAAAACGTAAGTAATGAAAGTATTCAATGGAATTTCTTCTAGATAAGAATTCTGATGTTATAAATTGTTATAAACTTAAGTTAACATTTTAAGCTATTTATAATCAAATTGAATAGTAAAAGGTGAATACTGTAAGTAAATAATTATAAACTTAAGTAATGTTGAAGACATTTATAATTAAAATGAGTACTAAATTAATTGAATGGTTATAACTTCAGAAAACATTGAAATGATTTAGAAATGGATTTAATATTCAATAATATTATATATGGAAGAATGAATGTGAAAAAGAAATAATCTATTAATGGTGGATTAAATTGTAAAGAGACTTACATAATAATGGATAATCTAAATAATTGAAATGAAAATAACTCGTGTAAGAAATTGGATGTAAAGTAGTGAAAGAAAAAAAATGATATTGTGTAAATGAATGGAAAATGAATTTTGTAAGTGATAAATGTAAAGTAATTAAACAAGAATTATATGAATAAATGAAAATGAACAGTAAATAATGTGAAAAAAAGAGTAATAAAAATAAAGCTTAAATATTATTTGAAATTATTGTTTGTGTGGCGTATGGATTGGTTGGGAAAGGATACTTCTATTGTGTAAGGATGTATAAATGATCTATTGAGTTTTATCTAAGACTTTTGAGTGTATGGTAAACTTAGTAGTTTATTTATCATTTTATACGATTAGAAGTTTCTGAACCCGAACAAACCCTTTGTTTTGATTGCTATGGATGGATGGTTGATTACTTTGACTGTATGTGATGATTGTATGATTTGTTTGTAAGTATTTGTTATTATGTTGTGTTGATTTGTTGTTATTGATTGAAACAACGTAAATATTTCTCTTTGCATAATTCTAACCCTTTTGGATTATATAAGTGAAATACAGTTTATGGAAGCAATAGCTACTGCTTTTGGTTTTTATAAATTAAGCGTTGTTTGCCCGACAAATAGGTACGTTCTCGGATTACAGTTTTCTAGCGATATTATATTATTTTCCCGTGGTTTGGGATATATTACCTTGAAATATAATATATATGTGTTTATTATTGATATTATTATTTCTCCTAGACCTCTCCGTACAAAGGAGAATCCGCCGAAATTTTTCATGAATTTTTGGACTTGGAATTTTTTTTTTGTAAAAGTAAAAATGTTTTCAAACTTTTATTAACTTGAATATAAAAGGATTTAATTGTTTATAAATTGATATATTTTATTTAAATTATTTAATTATGTAAATTAATTGTTTATAAATTTAATATTTTGAATAAGATATATTAAATTCTTGATTGCTTTTTTCCCTTTTCGAGGACGAAAAGTTTTGGTGGGGGAGAGTGTAATGACCCGTAATTTTTGATAATTAAAAATAGTTAATTTAATAAGGTTTTGTGATTTAATGTTGTAAGAAATAAAAATTTGTGGTTTATCGTCGATTTAAATCATCCAAAAAGGCAGGTCGTTACAATTTTATATGTCACTTCGGGCCTCGATTTAATTTTGAGACCGAGAAGGGCATTCAGCTTGAGCATTTCATCAATCTTCAGTAGGGTAGCTTATTAGTCAGGGTTTATGTTGCCAGTTTAATCTTCTAGCTAAATTTGGTAGTGAGATGATCAATACTCTAATGAAGAAGGTAAAGAAGTTTGTCTAGGATGTTAATGCATTGGTTAGAGATTCACAGCTTAGTCATATCCTCGTAGGGGCCACTTTCCAAAGTCTTGTAGAGATGGCTCTTCTCCATGTGAGCACCCGTGAGGTACCATCAGAGGTAGCAAAGGTGGAGAGCAAACTAAAGTTCCAACCGAAGTGCAAAGGACAAGATACATAGAAAGATCAAGCTTATGCAAAGAAGAGAGCTGACATTGTGTGCCACTGATCTTGTGACATAAATGGGCAATTCATTACGGAATGCCATGTAGCTAAGGCAAAGCATAAGTGCTTCAATTATGATCAGCTTGGTCACTTTAGGAGGGATTGTCCTATGCTTCAAAAGGGTGGGCGAGTGAAGATGACTTATGCCTTGCATGCATTACAAGTCTTAGCAAGCCTATTGCTCAAGATAAGTTAAAGAAGCTCATGTAGTAAGATATACTTTCATTTGAAGTACTTGCTTATATTCTTTTCGGTACATGAGATTTATATTCATGTATTGCTAGTCACTTGGTAGATAGACTAAATTTATCGCCTTTTGTAATAGGTAAATTATTTTGTAAAGTTAAACCTTGCATAAGAAACCTTGGTTGTCAAAATTAAGGTGTAGTGACCAAGTGTACTACCATTTGAACTTAATGCATGATGTTTTAAGTTGACTAGGGTTGGTCGATGAAGTGTGACTTAGATTTGCATCCAAGTAGGATTCGGTGAATTCCTAGTAATGAGAAGAGACTAACCGAATGACTTATTAGCACTTTGCATGGATTCATTCATGTTAGAAGTGTTTTCTTTTGTATTTGAAAACCTTAAGCGATGGTAGTAATCCCATGTGTTGAAGAGGTGTTTTCAAAGGATGAGTCCATTCACATACAGTTCTTAATCCCTGGTTCAAGCATAGAGTTTCTAGGTGACTTGCATCAGTTAAGAAAGGGTTTTTGCTTAATTCTTATAGGTGAGCACTTGATTCAGATTCTTGAGATGTATAAGAGATTTCTAAAGCATGACCTTGGTTTTGCGAGGAGATTTCAAAAATCGGATCTAAGAACCAAATCAGAGTTATCATGAGAAGAGTCGGATGACCGACCCTAGTTTAACAATCAAATCTTGCTAGCAAATGAAAGATGGGATCGAGCATCATGTTATTTTAGATGATCTTTAGTCCTTGTAGAATTGTAGTATAGTATAGTTAAGATTGCTTGGGATAGTTCGAAGAAGGATTTCTCGACTAGTTTTGTGGCGCTTCATATAATCAACTGAGTAGCGATATGATACTTGCTTAGGCGAACGTCATGGTACACTTAGTATATTATCCTTATCAACATTGTGCGGTTGCAGTGAGTTAAACCCAAATAAACCCAGGCGTTTGTAGATCATCATTTAATGACGATTTAATTAGTAGATTTTCTCTTTTGGAGATTGAGTTTTGTTCGGAAGAGAAGGAAAGTTGATCTTAGATTGTTGGATTTATTCGAGTGTTTTGAGACTCGATGATCCAACATATTGTATAAATCTTCATTTGCATAACGGGGGGTGTAATAGGCTTTCATGTTGTAATAATTTGCCTTTTTGCTCCTCAAAAGTCAACAATAATACATCTATGGTACTCACGTGCCGAACATTCAAGTGCCGGAAAGACAAGTTGTTGGGATGAAAGAAAAAAAAGAACAAAATCTCACACCAAAACGAGTAATATATAAAATACATTTGATCTTTACAAAAGAAAACTGTAATATACATATATTAATTAGAGTAAACAAACCTATCATTAGGCTAGATAGTTATAACCTCCTGCCCTCACAAATGCGGATGATTACAAAACAAGAAATGCAGCGGAAATAAAAGATACGTGAATATTTCTTGGAGGCATCCAGCTTGTCTCCTGAAGCTCCAAAGCATCCATAACTAAATATGGAAATATGCTTGGGCTGATCCGAGCATTATAAGAAAATAACACCCAAATCATTCCGGTAAACCAGTGTAAGAAACACATATCATATGGATTTTTAATGTTATAAAAACTTTTAAAAATAAAGGTATCTCGTAAGACCACACTGCAAGAAGGATTTCTCAACTAGTTTTGTGATAATTCGGATAATCTCCTTAGTGGCGATATGGTACCTGCCTAGGTGGGCATCGTGGTACACTTAGTATATTATCCTTATTAACATTGTGCGGTTGAGGTGAGTTTAAACCCAAGTAAACCTAGATATTTGTGGACCGTCATTTAACAATGATTCAATCAGTAGAATTTTCTCTTTTGGAGAATGAGTTCTGTTCGGAAGAGAAGGAAATAGATTGTTGGATTTATTCGAGAGTTTTGAGACTCGATGATCCGACATATTATATAAATTTTCCTTTGCATAAGGGGGTGTAATATGCTTTCATATGGTAATGACCTGCCTTTCCGATCCTCAAAAGTCGACACTAGTACATCCACGGTATTCACGTACCGAGCATCCAAGTGCCGAAAAGACAAATTGTTGGGATGAAAGAAAAAACAGAACAAAATCTCACACCATGTCGAGTAATATATAATATACATATGATCTTTACAAAAGAAAACTGTAATATACATACATTAATCAGAGTAAACTAACATATCATCGGGCTGGACGGTTATAACTTCCTGTCCTCACAAATGTTGATATTTACAAAACAAGGAACGCAGCCAAAATAAAAGATACGTGAATACGTCCTGGAGGCATCCAGCTCGTCTCTTGAAGCTCCAAAGCATCCATAACTAAATCTAGAAATATGCTTGGGATGACCCGAGCATTAGAAGAAAATAATGCCCAAATCAGTCTAGTAAATCAATATAAGAGACACAAGCCATATGGATTTTTAATTTATAAAACCTTTTAAAAATAAAGGTATCTCATAAGACCACGCCGCACATAAACACAGACGGGTTCTACCTTACGATAACCAAACCATTTCTATAATAAATCTAGTGATATTATAATAATGGCTAGGGTTTAAAATAAATATTTAATATAGTCATTACATTAATTACATTATAGCATATTTAGTATATAACTAAGTCCGTAAGGCACGTATTGGAAAATGGATTCCATACAATGACAAGGCATAGGGGTACCACCTACTATAGTACATCTCTAGATAAAATGTACAAAGGGCCTCACATGTACCCCTTGCATTACAAGACTGGCCTACCCCTTCCTGGATAGTACTGAATATGATCATCTCCCGGTTGCCAATTAGACAAACCATTTCCATGAGCCTAGCATACATAATCCATCAATAAATATCGAGCTAGATATAAGTGATGACCATGCCCTAATGGTAGAGAACCACATAGCCTTGCAACATATCCCCTGTTTTAGTCATTACCGGGTGTGAGGCTTGAGACTACTTTTACCTTTTTAGCAAATCCCACTAGGAAGGCTAACATTGCCTTCTAGGAAACAATGCAATGTCGGCATTCATGCGTATAAGTTGTTTAGGATACGAACAAACCAATGGTTCTACTTCTACTACATCCATTTCAGAATCATTCTCAAGATTAGTAGCAAGTAGCCCTTACACTCCAAAGAATTCCATCTTCGATTCCATCATCTTCAAGATGTCTCAATTTGAATGCTTATGTTAGTTCGAAGTTAGTTTTCGTATAACTCATGCTTATCCAATCCCGGTCTCTCCTAACCAACAATCGCTAGTTTCAAAACTAACTAAGATTTGATAGTCGGTTATTTAACTATCAAATAAACAAACAATCCAATCAGAGATTTAACCAAGCATGATTAAGCACACAAGCAACTATTAAGCCTCTTTAATTAATCCTTTCATTAATTAAAATCTCTTTTCAAATATTCATATTAAAGCGCCTTTTTAAAAAGATATATTCACAACCCTCTCCACTCTTTTCAGTACTTGAAAAATATTCATATACTTATCTCGACTGTATAACTATATTGACAAACCATTTCACTTTCAATGCTTAAAAAATGTCTCCATATACTTATATCAATGGTATAAGTATATTCATAAATCTTAAGAAAGATTTCATATTTAAAAATTATTCTTAAATGGGTCAAGAACAAATGTCACTTAAAACATTGTTTACTATAAACCCAAACTCATTTCCTGGTGTAAGTGAATCGATAGTATGGATATTAGACCAAATATACTTATCACCACTCTCCTATTTCAAACTTGTATTATCCCTCGATTAACAATGTAGTCGGATAAGTTAGCATACTATTCTTGCCTCGACATACATTCTTAAACCTTTGATAGAGACGAGTTTCAATACCTTGAAATTTGGTGTTAAGTATGAAAAGGATACTTTCCATGCCACCATAATTTAAAATAATCATTTATAGAAATCAAACCTCATTCCCCTATTATAATATTCCTTTTTATAAATCTCTTTTATATTTACAAAACTCCTTTTCTATTTATAAAACTCCTTTTATAAATCTCTTTTCTATTTATAAAATTCCTTTAACAAATCTCATTTCTATTTATAAAACTTCTTCAACAAATCTCATTTCTATTCTAATCACAAATATTCGGTTTCAAGATATGACTAAATACTTTCCATAAAATGATCACTCCATATATCACTATAAATTTACAAATGTGATTTAATTTCCAATTTATCAAAATGATATCAATTTTCCTTTTTCTTAAATATCATTTATAAATCTGTTCTTTTATTTATAAAATACTATATACTATCCTTTTATAGAACATTTTATATAAAGTGTTTCGTAAATATTTATTCCAAAATATTTCTATCTTCTTTTAAAACAGAATCACTTTATTATAAATAATAAATTCCCTTTTATTTTCCTTTAAAATAAACATCCATTTTTAAATTAACTTTTCTGTAATATAAATAGTATCTGTAAACATTTAAAACATTTCCAAAAAGGTTGGAGTAAAATAGAGAAGTTTGAAAACCATTTCTAAAAAGAATACCATCGAAAATTCCAAAAGTCACATCTAAAAATCATTCTCCGAATCAAAACCAATTTCAAATCCAAATAGCAAATAATAGTATTTCCAAAATACTAAAATGAGGCCTAGAGCTACCATAGCACTTAAGAAATGTTTCCATAGATTTACAACTAAAAGAGTTCAACTTACAACAAATCAAAGTCATATCCAATATGGCCAAACTACCAAGTTTGACATTCAATAATTTATACAAGTATATAAATGAAATAAAAATCAACAGTGGTATCCCGCTACAAAATTCCTTGGATTTCATTTTATATGTCATTTTCTTTTCAAAGTAGAAATCAACCAAACCAAACCAATAAATAATTCAAGCACAAAAAACAATAATTTATATCTACCGTATATCATATACTGTCCAACTAAAGATGGGTTAACTCACCAAAATTCCAATTGTCACTTGCTTATTCCGTTTTGTTCTAAAACCGAAGTTTAAAATTACAATAGCTCTAGACTGGACAAAATCAACTCTAATGTGTAGAGAATGCTCCTAAAGCGCAACACAACTACGTCTCAATTGGACCTCATTTGAAGAAGTTATTGATTTTATAAGCTTTTGATTTAGTTAATTTCAAAATTAAACACCATTAATAACTAATAACCATTTAAATCACTAAACCCTCTCTCGAAACATCTTCCTAAACGTGCATAGACATATGCACGCACAAACCCATCCATGGTCGTGACTTCCTCCACCTCAATCTCCCTCCCTTCTTAATGAATGACACGCCGACTTTGCCATCATATCTCTCTTCGCGAGAGCTTCGTCGTCGACCCAATGATGTCCAACTCGATCCTTCCCCTAAAAAGTGACATCATCCTCCTCTTCTTGACCATCCCTTGTCCCGACCTCCAATGCTCAACCGCACCTTCCTAGACTCAACTGCAAGATGCCATTTTCCTCCATAAACTCAATACCAACCTTCGATCGTGCTAATTCCACCTAAATCCCCTCAAATCCAAAACTCTAGTTTTCCCTTGGCTATGCAATTACCCCAACCACCACAACACTCGACAACGCTTACCTAGATTCAAAGCTTACACTCATACGAGTTCAACAGATTAAACGATTTTAATTATCGTGGAACGAGGCTTTTGATTTTTATTTTTGAAGATGGCGGCTAAATTTTCTTTCACTGCAAAAGAGTGATAATGAAAAGCAAAGAGAGAAATATGAAAAATTAAGAATATTCTTAGTGTGGGGTGATGTTATTTTATAATTTTTGGCACTTCGCTACAGAATATTTCATTCGCATACGAACCGCGAATGACAGAAATAAAAATATAATCGTGCACAATAATGCAACACCGTAACAACTTGGATTTTTAAATAGTAATTAATTAAAGATAATAATAGTAATTTAATCAATTAAATTGGGATTTGGAGATTATTTGACAAATTGGTTTTGAAACTATTTAATAGAATGATTTAAATTGTGATAATGTAATATTTATATTTAAATAAGTTAAAGTATAAAAAAATAATGTTTTGTAATAGTAATGTAATTGAAATATAATATTAGTGTGTAAAAGAAGTTATTTGAAATGGAAACTTGTAATTATTTAAATTGAACAAAATTTAATTTTAAACGAAAAATAAAAATACACACACTTTCATTCGCTTGGCCCAAACTTTAGTACCAAGTCCAAATTCTTCAATCTAAAGTTTTCTAAATCTAGATTTTCCTTGTCATTTTTATTTTTGTTCCTAGCAAACACTCATGCATATCCATCTTATTAGCACAATCTTGCTCCTGAAGCAAAAATCAATCAAAACCTTCTTCCCTTCAAAAATTAAAAATCAAATAGCCCAAATTAGTATAAATTGCAAAATTCAAGTATGATCTTCCATATATCATTTAGCATTCCTGACACGAACTGAGTGCACTACGGTGGCAAGTCGAGTGCATGTATGCGAGAGGGAAGAGGCAGTTTTGAGTAGGTATGATGTGTAGTTTATCGAGAGAGTAGAGCGGAGGGTAAACGAGTGGCTAGGGCCACAGGAAGAGAAGAATGCGACCAGGAATATCATTGTTCCATGTCTTGACCGGTCGAACGGTCCTGGGGGACCGGTAGACCGGGGACGAACTCTGGGAAATGGAGTTTGGTGCTCCTATTCATGCGAGTGAGTTTCTCAGCGGGTGTCTGATGTGTGTGTGGTGAAGAGGTATGCATGTGTGAGCCTAGGTTTATATGTGAGAGTTATGTATGTGTATTCAATTGCTGTTAAACTTTTGCCTTTTGCATTCTTCTTTTTGCTAAATGAATGTGGTCTCCTTCTTTGTGTGTATTTCAATAGTTTACCAATCTTTGTTGCACTTCATATTTTCATTAGCACAGCCTATATGTATATATGTATACATGTGAAAACTTCAACAGTGTTAACTAAATTATAGAATTACGTATGTTTTGAAATGTAAACTAAACTAAACTAATATATATATATAGCTTTATTTGTTAAAATACCCGAACTGTAGTACATGTATGTTTATATATCAAAATGATTTTTAGTTTATTCTACAAACAAAGTGAATTTATTAGTGTTTAATTGAAATGAAACATGTATGGTTATTTAATAGATATTTTATAATAATTAATGTATATTTGTGAAATCTTCATATATGTTCTATTTAAGTTTTGATAATGTATACATGTATATAATTTTGATTTGAGTATATGTAATTAATTTGAATGTTTATAATTATTCAAACATCATGGTGAATTATAAAATAATGGTATGTATTATTTAGCTTTATAAACTATTCTATGAATTTAAAATAAACTTTCTGACATTATTAATAAATATTTAATAATATATTAATTTTATATAATGATAAGAAATTAGCTGCATATTGTAATTATTAAACTATATTTTGAATTTAGATAATTATTTAAATTATTCTAAATATGAATTTATTACCTATCTCTTAACTTTTATTATGTTATATAAAATTATATATGGTGAATGATTTATTCTTAAGTATTGATTTGTTTATTTTATATTTATTTGAATAATCTATTTTTATACCAGCTCATGATTTTTGATTTTTTATATTGATTTCCATAATATTAATGATTCACTGTTGACATTGATTTAGTTGATGATTTTTATATGGTACGGTGAGTACCTCCTTTCCATTTGATTCATTGATATTTATTATATATGATGAGAAATTAGAATAAACATTTTAGTTATATCGTTTGGTATGGGACTTTCGGTAATACTTTTTTGATCATTCTTTGGACTTGTTATACAGAATAAAGAAGGGCAAGTGTTATGCGTGAGCTTTGAATAAATGAATTAGTAACACGCGGTGGTATGGAACACCGTTGTGTAACTTCTTCACTAGTGGATGATAGTCAATACGGGGTATGCCGTATGTGATACTCATTACGTTGAGTATTCGTTAGTCACATAGAGACTTATATATAGAGTCATGTGTTGGCCATTATATATATATATATATATATTATGTGTCTGTCTACCTTTGTCCAGCTTCTTTTATGTTTCGGGGGTAAACCAGATTGGCCAGTTTCCACCCTAGCGGCCTGATAGTCGAGTCGTGCCCCAGATCCACTACACCGTTGTTATATATTATATCAGATATACATCATAGTAGATGGGTAGGTGCTCATAGCCCCTTGTATCGCTTAGGCTAGCAGTCTATTACTTATAGGGGCAAAGTAGGGTCGTCGCCATGGCTACGCATTGACGAGCCATTGGTAGATATGTGTCATGATGTCCGTCGAGGTAACTAAGGTTGTAGGAACAGATCTGGCTACATAGCATATGACAAAGTAGACCTTGGGTTCCTAGATCGGGCATCGACCATCAGTCTCCCGTCCAATTTTAGCTTGCGTGAACTAATGTCGTAGGAACATATCCAGCTATATAGCATACGTCATAGTAGACCCTAGGTTCCTGGAGCTGACATATGGCCATCTATCCCTTGTCTGATTTCGGTTCATATGACGTTGATAGGCATTTATGAGATGAGATTATACCTGAGTTTGTGTCCAGAGTAAGGTCAACCTCGTATCCTTCTTTGGCAAACAGCCTACTTATTACTGGTTATACTCAGGCATTGTTATGAGCTGGCTCAGATCTTTCTTATTAATTTTTAGAGGTTTGATAATGATATTTTACAATATGAGATTAGGAGATATTTGGGCATTGCTTCATGCTAGCCTGATATACTTAGTGATATCTCACCTATTGATGTTTTATGGATTTGATGATGATTTCTGGATATGCATGATTCACCCCTTTATGTTGATTACAAGATTTCTAATTTGATGTGTTTCTAAATGGGTGATGAAATCATTGGACACCAATTCCGATTAGTTTATATGGATTTGAAATATTTGGGAGATATGATGCCTTGAGGACTATTCTTTACACACACACACACATACTTTGACACGTTGTCTGATGTTTTAAGTATCATTGGTAGTGATACCATATCATTCTTCCTTGTTATATTGTATCAACATACTTATAATTCTTGATTAGACATAGTCTAGCCCGTGTGTTATTTTATAATACTCGGGCCAGTTCGAGACATTTCGGGTACACGGACGACATGACCAACATTTATTTTATTGGGCTTAGTAGAGATGTATATTAAGATTATTATATGATACATATATGACATTTTTTTACTGTATATGTTAGATGTGACGCCCCACCTCAATACCCACGCTAGCCAAGAACACTACGATGTAGTGCTGTCAACTAGCACGGAGAATAAGGCTGTTGAGGAGCGACCATCCATGTAATTGCTTATCACACGGTGGCTATAAAATAATCTTCGGAAACAAACATAGAAATAAACATAACACAAATCAATCACAGACATCCATATCACAAAGGCGGAAGAAGATATGAATATATAACTAACACATGAAAGTGTACATCAGAGTAGTGGTCAAAAAGATCCACAATAATACAAAAGAATAGCAACACGTGCTATACCAAAAAAATACAACTATGAGTCCATATCTCAAGTGTAAACAACAAAAAAAACTGCTAAACTAAATAGTTAGCCAAAAGTCAGAGAAGCAAATCCTGGAAGGAAGTCAAGCAGAAGCACCTGTAACATCTCGGTCTGACCCGAGTATTATTTAAGAAAATAATAAACGGATCAGTCTAGCTATAAATATCAAATGACATGATATAAAATAAAAGATATGGCATAAACATAAAATATCCATATTGACATACTACTATAAGTATGCAAATGATGATCAACAGGAGATCAACCGATGAGAAATGATCAATATCACAAGAATCTTCTCAAAGATCCAAAGAGGGCATCATACCCTAAACTTGTACTCATAACAAGTCAATGACATAAAAAATCCAGAAATCAAAGCAAGAAATCCAGAAATCATAAATAGAGAAAGAGGCCTATCACATGATGGTCCGAAGACCATGGGGAGCTACCCCATATGTGTGAGTCGGAATCACACAGATTGAGGTCTAGACTAACCAAAAAGCAAAAAGGTATGTGTGAGTGGAATCACACAAGTGGTGTCTAGTCTAACCTCGCAAACAAAAAGGTATGTGTGAATGGAATCACACAAGTGGTGTCTAGACTAACCTCACAGGCAAATAGATATGTGTGAGTCGGAATCACACCAATGAGGACTAGTCTAACCTAGCAAACAAAGAGACATCGCACAATTGCTAGTCTAAATCATAAGAATGATCGTCATGATCAACGAGAAGTGTCAATCACACCAAGCTAGTAAATATATGAGTTTAGCTTCATGTCCCATAACCACTTGCTTAACTTAAATATTTACGAACAAGCTGTAAATCTTCACTAGGAAATTGTCACAAAAAGGGTTCAATCGAACAAGTCCAAGAGCTAACCGACGAAGTGAACGCAAGCGTTTCATACCACTCGTTTTACTAAGTCATTTAAGTCAATTTCTCATTCGAGTGAACTAAAGGCTTGTATATACTAGTAGATTGGAAATCGGTTTGAGAAAACGAACTTTTGATATTTAAAATAGTGTTGAAATCGCTTTGATGAAAGAGTTTTGATATTTACTACTAGTATTGAAACCTTCATATATCTTTAAAGTGACAAGTCATAAAACGATTGTTGAAACAATCTATCACAAAAATTCACATTCGAAGATGTGAACAAAATCCAAGGAAATCAGCTCAAAATGCATCAAAGTGGAAGTTCTGTTGAATGCTTTTCAGATAAGATTGCCTACGCAGAGGTGTACGGGGTTCGACCTAGGTGAAGACAAGCGGCGTAAGACCTAAGGCAAAAATGAGGTCTAACGACCTAAAGGTTCACTCGCGAACGACTCACGACTCACGACTTAAGACTTAACTCGCGAACGACTTACGACTTAAGACTTAACTCGCGAACGACTTACGACTCATCTCTCGAACGACTTACGACTTAAGGCTTACGACTTAAGAGGGTATACGACCCAACGACCTAAAGTCGATACGACTTAACGACTTAAGCTCAAATACGAGCTACGAGCTAAGGTCTATACGACCTAACGACTTATCTCAGTACGACCTAAGCCAGGACGAGGTAGCAGAAGGCAACGGCTTAACTCTTAACTCGCGAACGACTTAGCACTTAACTCGCGAACGACTTAGCACACCCAGAACGACTTAAGGCCTGGAACGACTTATCACTTAACTCGCGCACGACTTAGCACTTAACTCGCGAACGACTTAGCACACCCAGAACGACTTAAGGCCTGGAATGACTTATGCTCCGTGTGACTTTTCAACGCGAACGACCTACGACTTAGGCTTAACTCGCGAACGACTTAGCACTTCTAGAACGACTTAAGTGCAGTTTTTCACCAAAAACATTAAAATTTTGGGTTTTTCGCCAATCCAATCCAAACCAAATGCAAATGTGCATGCTACAATGATAGGGAATCATTCCCAACAGTCCAAGATAGATATAGACGAGAGTGTGAGATAAAAAATCTCACCTTTTCCATGAAATTGATGATGGAGAGGCTTAGAAGCAAAGCAAGAATCAACCACAAGCTTGAATCTATGTTCTTCACTTGAATTTGGAATAGGTGTTGGATTAGCAATGAAGAAGAAGACTTTGGAGTTTTAATTTCCCATTCCCTCCACCATTTTTGATAAAGCTTCAAGTGTTTGATAAAGTGAGGAAGAGGAGGTGGGTTGGGGCTGAGTTAGAAGGGGCAGTCCAACTTAAGTCAAAGGCGGGAAAAAGTGACGAAAATTCCACCTACTCCAAACATATCGAAGTTTACACTCAAAAAGATCGCAAACGTCATTTTGAACTCAATGGAAGTGGTCTCGAGTCCTAATTTGACCGTATGCAAAAAGTAGCTTTTCGGACTAACATCCGACTAATGATAAAATATTTAAATAAAATATTTAAATATAAAATCGACAAATATGCGGGTTGTTACATTAGACATTGAGTTGTGTATTGATTATTCATCATATTCTGCTGAGAGAGCATATAGTTGAAATATTTTTTATCATTACAGTATTATTGTATAATATATTAAATTATATGTTATCACTACGATTGACTCTGTGTTCTGTGTTATTCTCTATATATTATGTATTGTTCTGTCCTCGAGGCACACATATGAATTGGTTTGTACCAATACTGTGTATGTATAAATAAGTTATATTTGACATTTTAATACGTATCAGTGTTTGTCCAAGGGAATATTCATGTGTGCACCCCATATAGCCTCATTCACTATATTATATGACAGTATTGCACTGTAATACTCTTGAATAGTATGGATATAGAGGTAGGGTTTTACAAAATGGTATCAGAGCAAGTTAAGAATAATACATCGTATATAAGAGGCACGAGTCGATACCTTAGATGAGACTTAGAGTCCCTGACCTTTGGATGTGCCAAGTAATTTTCTATAATAAAGATAGTATATTATATATATTAAATGATTACTGGGGTAGTCATCAGGGGATATATTTGTGATTTAATAGATATATATATATATTTATTTAAATATATAATTAATTTTTTTCCTTTAAACATGAAATATATTATGGTTAGAGTAGCAAGGACGAAAGACTTTAGTCCAATATAAAGTATTTGAATTTATAATTTTGGATGGTTTGACATTGCATTGTAATGTTTGGTTTGAGATACTGTAGTTGAGTTTTGATTTGTTTTTATCGAAGTGCGCAGCGGAAATATTAGTTTCCGCTGAGTACCTTTATTTTAATCTCTTATGTTTATTTAATAATTTGAAGTTGCGGGAATTGAATTGGATTTTGGTTTGTGTATAATTATCAAAGTTGTTAAATGAATTTAATTATTTTGTTTAGACTTATTGTAAATAAATATAAATAATGTTTGTTTATTAATATAAGCTGCCTTTTGAAATGGTTTGTTGAGTAATGTATATAGATATGTGTGTTTTAAAGACCGTTGAAAAATGTACTAAAAATTAATATGTGTTTTGTGACGACCGCTCTATACCACCGACACCAATAGTATACAATAATGCGCTCCAGTCATGCCCGGTCGATATAGGACTATCGTCAAGATGAATAATAACAAACATACATATAACATGTCATATATCTTAGAGTGCATGGATAAAATATAATATTGTAGATACAATGAAAGAGAAAATAATAACAATGTAAACCAATCATCAGAGTATAATATCCACGGAGTAATACATAAAATGTCATAGAGTATACAACAGGATCAACTCAATAAGCTGTCCCAACAAACAGAAATTAGCAATCACCGCCACAAGCTCCGCAGTGTTGCTCGGTGGAAAAGCGTACAAATCCATATATGTATATAATACGAGATAGCTCCATCTAGCTCGTCCTTCGAACATCTACTGTAACGACCCAAGGTTTTGGTCACTTAAACTAGGCAATTTTATATTTTATATAGTCAATAAATGAATTTTTATAAATAAATAAACTCGTTTTCAAAATTTGTTTACCAAATCAAATAGTTCATAGAAAAATAGAAAATGTGACCGAAGAACGTTTTCCGGAATTTCGACTTTTCGACACCGGAAAGTTGTCGGAAAACGCTGTTCATCTTTGTGCACTCTATATATATAAGAATTAATTAACAAGATAATAGTATACTTAAGAATATTATCTTATTATTAATTTTAATTTAACAAGTGATGTGACAACACATAATAATTATATATATATGTATATGTATATATTTATAAAGAGACTGATGTGACAACACGTAATAATTATATATATATATATATTTATTTATTTATAAAGAGGTTGATGTGACAACACGTAATAATTATATGTATTTATTTATAAAGAGACTGATGTGACAACACATAATAATTATATATAAATATATATTTATAAAAGGAGTGATGTGACTAGACAAGATTATTATAAATTATTATATATATATATAAGTTGATGTGATGTGAGATTTTTTTTCTTATAAATAACCATAGGTTTTCTCATTTTTCTCATTTTCTTTTCACTTTAAAATCTTCCTAAAGCCTTTCCTCTTCCTTTTTAGAGTCCTTGAAACCAATTAATGGCTTCCAAGTTTTACCAAAGTTTTTAAAATCAAAAATCTTGAATTGTTTTAAATGTTCCAAAATGGTTTTAAACTCCTCCATTTTTACCCCACTTTATTCGACCATAGCTTCCAATAAACTTCACCAAATCAAGATTTTCTTTTTTTCAAACCATGTAAATTTCCAGTGGCTACAACTTTATAGTTGTCACTTTTTCTGATTTCGAGCTTAGATGCTCCAAAAATTCATTTTTTTGCAAGAGTGTTTTTGAACCTAGACTTTGATGTCCGAAAATACCCCTCACTGTTTTGGTCATAACTTCCTCAAAATTTAACCTTTTAGAGTAATTCTATTTTTAAATGATAGAGGAAAGAGTAATATAAAACTTTCCTTTTTATCACCTTTTAAAAATCCTAGAGTAATGGGTCTAATAATCCACGGGAAAGTGACCTATTTTCGAGCTCAGTTTCTAGGGTTCGAGTGGAATTTTGTAGAGCTTTAAGGTGAGTGAATTCCTAATTTATGTGCAAAAAACTTTATCTTATATGTTATGTTGATTTTAAAGCTATATGTATGTCACATATAATTGGATCTTGGTATGTTTGAAATATGTTGATTAGTGCTAATGTATGGGTTAGCATTAGCACTCAAATGGATATGTTTAAATGATGATCGGTATAGGCTGGGATTTGGTTATGTTATTGAATCGGGTTATTGTGTATGTGACTTTGGATATGTGATTATGTGAATATAGAAGGTAGTATATTGAAAGTGAAGTGGACTTTAGATCCGGTTGCAAATCAAATCGTTTACTTGCTGTTTTAGTAAAGATTTGATGTGTTTTTCTTAAATTTGTTTTCAAACTTTACTAAAGTTTTAAAATTTCTTCCTTTAGTAAATAAGAGTGAAAAGTTTGAGTTTTAGGATAATAACATAGAAATGAATCCAAGGTTATTGCATCCATAGCGATAGTCGCTATGGATACAGTTCGGATTTTTCAAATTTTCAAGTTGTAAGTTTTCTATTAAAATGTTTTGGAAACCCTTTTCAAAATAAGTTAGCGATACTTAAGTTATTTTTAACTTAATTAAGGAGGTTTATTAATTAAAATTAATTTGTTAATTAAGAATAATTATTTATTAATTAATTAAGTAATCAGGTTAAGTAATCGGTATTAATTAATATTAAGTAAGTAAGTTAATCATTTATTAATTAAGAAGTTTTAATTAATGACTTACTTAGGTTAGAAAGGGTAATTAATTTTATTTAATCAATTTTAATTACTTTAATTATTATTTAATTATATTTTAAATTATTTAATTAATTATTATTTAATTAAAGGTTAATTATTTACTAAATTATTACTTAATTAAGGATTAATTTTAAGTAAATGTTTATTTGGTTAAAGTTTAATTATTAATTAACTTTTAATTAATTAAGGTTAAATTTATTATTTAAGTTTTAGTTAAAAATTATTTTACTATTATTATTTTATTAAATAATTAAGATTAATTAATATTTAAGTGTTAATGAAGGTCAATTAATTATTTAATAGTTAGTAAATTATTAATTTCGGTTTAATTAATAGTTAATTAGGGGTTAATTAATTATTTAAAGGTTTAATTATTTCTTAATTATTAATTAAGTTAAATTAAGATTTAATTAAGTTTAATTATGATTAATAAAGATTTTAACTTGAATTTAATTATTTTAAAAGGGAGTTTTTAAGTTTTAAATCCTGGTTTTCTAAGAATCAAATTGTTTAAAGGGAACTTCTGTTCTAAGGATAGTTTTAAATACATGAATTAAAGTGTTGATACCATGAAGTAGACAAATAACTATGAATGAGTAATAGTGTTGATAGATTGTATTGTTTGGATATCTAATAGTAGAATAAATCATCGTTCTGCTATAGGGTAAGTGTTTGATTGTTGTGGATATAGAATAACAGAACAAATTCACATTCTGTTATAAATTGATTGTTGATTGTGTGGACATATGTTAGTAAAATAAATCTCCATTCTACTATATGTAATGATTTTGTTTGGACATCTTTTTAGCAGGACAAATCACCCTTCTACTATTATGTTATTTGGACATATATATGATAGTTACTTCATATTGACACGTTATTCCCTGATTTGGATATGAGTTGTATTTACATACTTTTTGCTTATGTTGATAACTGTTAAGTGAATTGAAATTGAAAGTGAAAGTGAAAGTGAATGGTAACTTAAGTTAGTACCATTGGAATTGCTAATCCTCCATTAAGCGAGCTTATGACCAGATGAGAATGGAAACAAAAGATTTAAAACTGTGTTAGTCTCATATACATGGTTTTAACGGAAGCGCAACTATACCCTTTGGGATGGTGAAGTTTCCAGTTGAGTTAGGTATTGGAGATCGCCGGAGAGTCCGGATGCTATAGTTTGTTGTGTTAGACATTGATTCCCTCTGCTTTCTTGGGCCGACCAGCCTTCGCTGAATTCAGGGCAGTGATTGGCCCATGGTGTTTGACTCTAAAGTTCCCCACTGATGATGGGATTGGAGTAGTACATGGTGATCAGGCGGCTGGATGCACCTATTTTGTTGCAGAGCTATAGGATGCGCAGCGTAAGGAGAAAGGCAAGGGCATAGAGGAATCTCTCTGCGTCCATTTTTCAGAGAATTGACAACTAACGCCTGGGCCTAGGCCCGGGCGCCACAACTAGTTCCTTAAGGACCTTGATCCCAGAACCTTCAAAGTTGGCGATCTCATAATTAAGAGAATTTATCCGATCCCTTCACACATGAAACTGACATGGGAAGGACCATATGTCAATGAGCGGAGACTTGGAGATGGCACGTTCAAGCTATCAACTGTTGATGACCTCACATTACCCATAACATGGAACAGCGAGAGTCTCCATCGCTATTACACATAACTGGCTTTTATTCCTTTAGTCTGCTTTTCCTTTTAAATTTTTTTATGAATTTTTTGAATTTGAACTTGTAATAAGGCAACTGAATTTGCCATACTTTTTTATTCTAGAAATAAAATGTAGACTCGGCAAGCCAGAGCGGCGATTATTGAAATGCGTCATGCGACCATCACGATGCACAAAGAGATAAGTCCCATCCCATGGTGGGACTCATTCAAATAGGGAGTGATCGTGATCCGACTGATCACTCGCTAAGTGAAACCCCGAGCTTGGGGCAGACACGATTAAGTCGAAAAGGATTGAAACACGACAATCCTCCAACTAACTCCAGATTCTCAGAGTGCGAACTGGAGTATAAACATAATCAGGTGTGACTGACCACCCACCAACTAATTCCAGATTCCCGAAGTGCAAACTAGAGTATAAACATAATCGGGTATGACTGACCACCCACCAACTAACTCCGGATTCTCAGAGTGCGAACTAGAGTATAAACATAATCGGGTGTAATTGAGCACCCATTAACTGACTCTGGTCCCAAGAACGCGGACTGGAGTATAAACACTAAATGGGTGTGACTGACCACCCATCAACCAATTCCAGATTCCCGGTGTGCGAACTGGAGTATAAATACCAACTAACTCCGATTCGAGAGCGCAGACTAGAGTATAAACATTAAATGGTTGTGACCGATCACCCACAAAACAACTTATGTCCCCGGGTTGCGGACGTAATCCTAAACACTAACTAGGCGTGACTGTCCTTCCTATAGGATCGTTTTCATCCTAAAGGGGGGTGAACAACATGATACTAAATATTAATGCGGAAAGAAAAATATAAACAGAAATAGAGAACAAAGCAGAAAAGATCACACACAGTTCTACCCAGCTTCGACAATAACCTGCCTACGTGTTGCGCCCAAGGTTTCTATTAGAAATTAGGTAATCAGACGCTTACAAATACACTTAAACTCGCAACACCCGCTAACTCAATTAACCTAACTCTAAGCTCAAAACCCTGCCACAACTCAGCCACTAAGTTGCAAATTCTCAAACTACGCCTCGTAGTTTGTACCTAGTTACACAACTACAAATTTACAAAGTTTTAAAATAAAAGGTTACAAATAAAGTTAAAACTAGAAAAACAAAACCCTATTTTAAAACTTACGCCCAAAACAAATAAACAAAGACCGGCCCAATTATAATTAAAAGAAACTCTCCCCTTTTCATTTTTGCTCGTGTGTTCTCTTTCGGCCGATCCTTTTATTCTTCTTCTGAAATTAGGGTTTTGATTAATTAAAGTCGTCGCTTGAGTTAGAAGGATCGAAGTGATGATTTCAACTCTGGTTTGCTTCGTCAATCGATCCCTAGCTTGAGTGCATGCGGTTGCTTCAATGATGAGTTCGAATGGATGTTGCTTTGAATTTGGTACATGAATTTCCCCTTTTCGATTTTTAATTATGCTCGACCTTTATTATTTTCGAACTCATGAATATTTGTCGATGATGAAATTGGGAATTTAGAAGGAAAGAAACCCTATAATCTTGTTCGTATATTTTGGTTTGAATGTTTCTGTAGCTTTGCTTGGCCATTTAATTATTGATTGAATGCTTGTGATGATTCTGACTTATTCATTATTGAATTTGCTTGAATTTCTTTGAGTCAGTTCCGTTCTGTTCTCCTATGACTTCGGCATTTTGAATTTTACGATAATCTGGACCTGACGAATTTTGATCTGTTCCATTTTCTGAGAATCGAACTCTTCTTGACTTGTTCAATTCGTGTTACCCTCTGTGACTTTTTCGGCTTGATCGTTTCTTTTTTAAAACAGCTCCTTTACTTTGAACTGTGACTTGCAACTGGTTTTACTATAAACATATAAACTGCTTCAATATATGTATGTATATATGTGTACGATTGTTGTGCCTATCCACTTGGTTGGCTTGATGTCTCTATTGCTCATTGTTGTTGCATTACATTTATGTTATCATGTTGCCTTGTGTCTTTGTACATTTGGAGTGGTATGTTGATCATATTGTTTGAGTTATAATGTCTTGACTCCATTGGCTTGTTTTCATGTTGCATGCTAGACTTGTTGTGTCGAAACTAAAATGTTGCATGTCTTGATTCCTTGTATTCATCCATGTTAAACTGCACTATGAAGTCATGTTGCATTTGAAACTGAACTTCATTGTTATTCATTTTGCTGGGTTGAATGAAACTGCATTGATTTTCTTTGAGTTAAATTGCTTTTGTGTCTTTGGTTATTGAATCTGGTGTGTTTCCATGCTGTCATGCTGTTTTCCTTTTGCCTTTGTGCCATTTGAGGTCTGGTGCACTTTGTACATTTGGTGGTCTGCACTTGGTTCTCGAGACTCATGTGTACATGTGTACATGTCTGGTTCTTGCTTCTTGATTAGTTTTGCACTACATCCACACTTGTCTTTTGAACTCCTGGTTTCCTTTGTAACTAAATTTCATATGCATGTTGAAACTGACTATGTTGTTGTCTTGCACTCATGTTAATGATGACTGGTCTATGGTTCCTTGTATGCACATATGCACCATTCTGTTTGTCTGAACTGTAGACTGGTCATAACGATTTTGAAGTCTTTTTTTGCTTTTGCACTTGAGTTGAATCCAGTATAGGCTTGGGTTTGACCTTGTGCTCACATGTCCCTGCTATTTTAACAAGCAAGTGTATATCGGTGTGCATGACCTTGTGGCATGTATAGTGATACAGTGTGCATGTCACAAGTTGTTCGTGTAAGATGAATTAAAAGAAATGATGACGAACAACCCAAATAACTGAGTCAAATAATATTTTCAAACACACACTTCATTGTGCACTATAAGAATATTTCTTTTTCAATCTTACTACGTCAATGTTTATTTTGCAGATAGTTCAGATGCTGGATACAGGCTGGAACAAAGTTGAAGATCAAAATATGAGTGAAGAGTTAACATGTAGCAAGGTGAAAATTGTGTTGTAATTGTACTTGTATTGTAATTGAAAATGTGTAAATATAGTGAGAGCTCAAATTTGTAATATTTGAATTTGTAATAAAATATTTGTTTAAATAAAATATTTGTTTACAAATGAATTCTGAGTTATTTATTTTATTCAACAAATATTTATTTAATTCTATGAAAAAATAAAATAGTACAACAACAAATACATTTAAATATATATATATATATATGTTTATTATCATCAAACAAAAATCATATGCTATTGTATTCTACACGTCCATCAATTGACTTTGGCCCCGAGAGCGCGGACCAGAGTATAAGCATCAAATGGGTGTGACTGATCGCCTGTACATCAACTTATGTCCCAGGAGCGTGGATATGATTCCAAGTATTAAGCGGGTGTGACCGACCGCCCGTAGATTATCCTATGTCCCTGGAGCATGGATATGGTTCTAAAAAAACAAGCAAGTGCGACCGACCGCCAACATGCAAGTTCAATCCCCAAAGTGTAGATGTCGATACTAGCAAATGAGCAAGTGTAATCCGACCACTCAAACTCTTCTCCCTTTAACTTTGTTCCGACTAAGTTAAATTGAAATCAATGAAGGGGGAAAATGACTACCGAATGATTACTTCAATTTATCCCTAAGACTTGGGGCATAACTCAAGTACAAGCCGCTAACTGAAACATCGCAACATTGGGACTCGACTCAACATTTGGTTGTGACCCAAAGCCATGACTTCAGGACATAATAACCGAACTCAAGTTCGACTCAGAGACTAAAGCCTCACAAGTACGTTGAAAGGAAATAAGAGCGCTAAAATACTTAAGCTAATGAACACAAAGTTATGCTAAAAACAAAAGGAGGTTTTATTTCTACTATTCTTTGGAAAATGACAAGTACAAAAATCTTTTCAATGAATTCCTATAAGCAGGGGCCGAACCAGCATCTATACACAGCCTACAAAATGCAAAAGGAAGTCTTATTCCATCTATCTACAAAAAGAGGAAACAAAAGAGCAAGTCTATGCCTTTGATTTTTTCTTCTTCTTCAGCATAGACCCACTTGTACTACCGCTCGGATGTCTCTTCGAGCCTTTACTTCCCCGGCCTGCTTTAGATGATTTGTCTTCGGTCGGGGGGATTACAGTTATCTCTTCCTCAGAGCTCACATGAACCAGAGCATTCCTTATGCGGGGCTGGAGGAATGCTGGCACTTTCTACGGTGGTGGAAGGAGGAGCACCGGTTTCGATAACAGTGCCACCAGGAGAAATGAAAAATATCAGGATCGGGCCAGGACCAGCCATGCCACCAACTCTACGATCCAGCTCTGCCCGTGCCATCTCGGCCTTAATCTCTTCCATTATTTCCGCATCCCACTCCGCCCGGATGCTCATCGGAACACTACTAGTTAGGCCAGAGGAGCCGGTAATTATAACTTCTTCATCAACATGGAAAGGCATCTCAGTGATCGGGTCAATTTCATGGCCAAGGAGTGCCTCCATCATTTTTTCATCAAAGATGCAACTGCTCTCGTGCATCTCCCTGGCCGATCTGGCGGCCATTGTAGTTGTTGCCTCCATCATAATGGCCTTCTGCTCATGATGCAATTCTTGGGTTGCAGGAGGATCGGCTGGTGCAGAATCTATAACTGAATAAAGATAAGAGAAGATATTAGTGACATCTTCTGACAATGCTTCTGCATTTAGACGAATGAAAGAAGTGTTCAGAGTACCTTCCTCAGATTGACTCGCATGTTAAGACGATGCACCTTTAGGACCATGTTCATGTATTGGAGATAAGCGCGGTTGGTCAGGGTAGGACGCTGGAACAGCTGGAGGATCTATTGCAGTGTTGTGAAGTGTGTTACTCATGACTGCTAGGGGCATCTAGAGATTACGTACTGATAGTTATTGGATAACTAAAGAACATTTCATTAGATGGTTTTATGTTGGTTAATATAACTAAGGTCAAACAGAAAATATCGGTGCGACAAATTTACATAATTCTTTCGACTTGAGAATGCTATGGATCATTAATATGAAAGCTCCACTTTGACTATAGACAAATCATGGCATGGCGTCCATTGAGCGAATATAGCTGGGTCGAGTGGAAGTATTGGAAGTGAAACACTATTCAAGAGAGGATTCATCTCCTTGGTTATATGAGGTTAGTATCATGGTCAACTCAAGTCAACTCAAAGTCAAAGTCTCTAGCCATAGCATTTTGATTAATAATAATTGTTATTATTGAACCAAGGACATTGTGTTTGGACTACAGAGTTGAATATTGACGATATTAGAATTTTGACCATCTCCAGATTCCATAAGTCCAAAGTGGTAGTTTTGATGAAGAGAATTGGTGTATATAAATGTCACTAACAGGTAGCAGTTATTAAATTAAAATGAGATTTTACCAAAACCGAGTAAGCAATAAATTTGGTCATAATGTCACACCATCTGTTAAGTGATATGTGAACGTTAACATTCGAGTAGTTCGATGTCAATTACTGAACGAATTTACACCCAAGAGTTACACAACAGAAATGATGAATTCTCTTAAGACCAAACGATTTAATTAGTTTATAATTGTTATAATTGTTATAAATTAATTAAATTAATTAATATTTATAAAATATTAATTATAAAATTTGAATATGATTTGAGAAATAAATAATGTTATATTTATAATAGTTATAAATATATCGATCGATATGAGATATTGATAACATATTAAATTAAATATAATTGTATATATTTAATTTGGGCCAAATGGGCTCATGGCCCATGAGGTTGTAAGGGAGAAATCAGCTGGTTTGGGTAGATATAGGAGGCAACTAAAACATAGGGATAGACATGGAGATAGATGGTTAAGATTAAGAGAAAATAAGTAATAAGGTTAACCTATTTTCTCTCTTATGCAATCATATATATATATGGATCTCTAAACCTTAGTATCTACAACTTTTTTTGGCTGCCATTATAATTTCATATGTAGGCCAAAGAACATCCCAAATCAGCTGTAACGACCCGCAAATTCATTACTTCGGAAAAATTTTAAAATTTTAAAATATAAGATTTTTTAACATAAATGGCAATGTTTTGAACAGTAAATATATATTGGTACTCTTATTTTGAATAAATATTTACAAAAATATATACTTTGGAAGGTATATCGATAAAATGACTGAAAACTGTTTTATCAATAAACATCTCTTAAACCATCTGACATCGTGCACGAAGCTATATACATTCATTTATATATATATTAATAAGTGAGAATATGTAATAAACTTATTTATTTTATTTTTGAAAATAAAATGTCTTTATGACATCATCAATGATATCACTATTTTGGAATAAATGATTTTTAAATATAATTGAGTTTAAATAATTTAATAATTATATTAATTTTTAAATAAGCCCATTAAATTATTAAATAATGATAGAAATATTATTATCAAACTTATATATATATACTTATATATTAAATAAGAAGTGAAAATATGACCGGAAATCGAAATCTGTAATGATCCTACGTAGAGAAGTCGTGCAACGTTGTGGATCATTGTGACATACATATGCACATATACATGTACACATGCATATACATGCATATACGTATCACATGAACACATATATACATACAAATATACTTATGCATATACATACATACATACATACAGATATATATATATATATATTACAAAATATCAAAAATATTTTTCTAAAACTTCATCCCTAAGTAAACCCAAAGTCAACCTCTTACACCTTAAGTATAAGCACATGGCTACATATATGGGGGGATGTTCGACTGCGGATGGTGAGGTGAGAGGAGAGTGTGGTGGTGAGGCAATGGTGATGAAACAGCAAGTAAATATCATGATATTTTTGTTCACAATTTTCCTGTAAATACCACCACCCAACTTCAGTTCATTTGTTCATAAATTCCTAAGCTTCTTCACTTTTTATACTCCACTTTAATGGCTTCTTACCTAAAGAAAATAATGTCAAATTTTATTGCAAAAAAAATTATATAGTAAGTATATATTATCAAAACTCTTCAAAACCAAACCAAATCCACTCCTTTACCCCTCTACAACCCACGACCACCACCTCCTACCACCAAAGGCTAAGCCTTTTTTCTCTTCCAAGCAAGGCTGTGAGCACTGTAACGACCCGTATTTTTAAACATTTAAAAGTAGTAAATTAAATAAGATTTTTTGAATAAAATTGTTAGGAATAAAAAAAAATTAAGATTTTATTTATACAAATTTGATTTTAATACAAATTATGAGCTTAATTAACATTTCTATTAATGACATATGTTTGCAACAATATAAGGATGATAAAAAATGTTAGGATGTATTTTAATAATATTGGTTTGAATGATATTTGTAATTGTCTGAATGTAAATTTCCAATTGATTGGAATAATAAATGTTAATAAGAAATTGTAACAACCCTGTATTTTTCAAATATTTTTTTAATTGATTTTTCCAGATTCAAAAGCTTTATTTATGAAAAGAATAAATTTTGTTATTTTAAATATAAACTTTGACTTTGATGTGGATTAGAATTCCAAATATGACTAAATTTAATATTTCCTGAAAATGTGAATTTTGGTCAATAGTCAAACTTTGACTTTTAAGTTTAAATTTTTAATAGTTTGAAATTATAAATTTTATCTTTTATTATGAAAATAGATTTAATAACTTGAACACTACTTTTCGTTTCGTTGAAAACGGAGTTAAAATGTAAAAGTTATGTACATTTCAATTTTTAGTATAATTTGTTTATTTGTGCAATTTTGCCTATTTTAAATTTTTTTAAATCATATTTTCTTTCTTATATTTTGTTTTAATATGTGTTAATATGTTTTTATGTATATTTTGTCTTTTTATGTTTTTAAATTGATAATAGTATTTTTCCAAAATTTACTGTATTTATTTTTCATTTTTAAAGGCTGTTTTCCTATTTTCTGCTATTTTCTTCATTAAAAATTATATGTAAATTAAATTTTAAATATTTATTTTGTGAATATATTTTTATTTTATATATTATTTATGTTTAAAAATATATTGCAAGCTCATATGAATTTTCTAAATTTTTTTTTATTCAATTTCAAAATTTTCTAGTCTAGTTCACTGTTTTAACTATTTTCCTTAATTCTACTTTATATAATCAATAAATATTATATATATTTTTATATTTTATCAAATTTTCGAATTTTTAACTGGAATTTCTGTTATTATCAGAAATATAAACTTATAAAAATGAATTAAAGAAATTTGAAAGGCCTTAAACTTTCTATCTTCCTAAGGCCCTTTTATTTTCTAACCCTTCTACTTTTTAACCTAACTTTTCATTCAATTGGCAACATCTCCTCATTTCTTCAGCCGCCACTTTTTTTTTCTCTCATTCACGAAATTCCAAAGCTCCTAAACCCTAAAAAAAATATGGCTTCCATTCTCCTCTTATCTTCTTCCTTTATCTCTTCTTTACTTCACAATTTCCATTGATTTTGCCTTCCTCCTCTTCTAGCTTTGCTTGGCCTCTACCACCTTCATCTCCACCATCCTCTCCACCTTCAGCCCCACCACCAACTACAACAGCACCTCCTCCTCCTCCACTGACCATGACAAGCCATGCCCATCCATTTAAGTTAGCACCACAAAATTGCACAAAAACCCTTCCAAACAATGCCTAAACCACATATGCTTCACCACCACCTTCATCTATCACCTTGGCCACCCCTAGAACCACCACCACCAGCAACTACATGACCTTTGGCTACTGCTGCACCATCACCCTCCACTGTCCAGACCTGTACCATGCATGGCTAAGCCAAGCAATGACCAAGTCGAGCCTTGTTGTGACCAAAACTTCACCTATTTGCCTTGTCCATTGATATTCTTCATGTTGCATCTCCTACCCTTCACATCACTTCATGTTGCCATGCTTAGGTGTGCTAAACCTGACCTATATGATGCTAACCTGAGCCCAAACACATCATGGCTGAGCACTTGGTCCCCTATGGTCAAGCATTTGAATGGTAAAGGCAAAGTCTTGTCTTTATTGCTTTGTATTTCAATTTGTTCAACATTGTTTTATGTTAAGTATATTCATGTGCTATATTGTTTTGTCTTGTTTGGGTATTGTTTACAAGATGATATCTTGGCTATTTTCTCCACTCAAATCAAAGGTCGTGCCTTCTGGATCCGTTGTGTCATTCTAATTGATATCTCCAGCATAAAAAGGTGAGTTATTCTCACCAGACAATATGTACCTATATAACTAGTAAATTGACACCCTACGAATCTGTAGAAATATATTATCAAGTTTTATATGCTTATATTATTATCATATGATGTTCACACCTGTTATTATACCTGTTATATCATATGTTACTGTTATTTAATGTTATTCTGTTATTTATATCTGTTATCACCATTGCAGGTTCCCTGTAGATTAGAATCACTATGGGTTGAAATGATACATACCCGAACGGACTTTAGAATAGGGAAAAATCGTTATGGGCTGAAATGATAGGCCTGAATGATTTTTATTTAAAATTATTTTAACTTGGAATTGCGGGTTTGAAATGATAGAACCCGGATTTTTCTTTTTTTTAACTGCGGATTGAAATGATACATATCCGTATCACTTGACCTAAGTTAGAAAATTATATACAGGCCCGTGGTTATTTTATAAAGTGTTTTGGATATTTTTAAGTATTTTAAAAATTATAAATTTATGAAATTTGATTTAAATAGATTTTGAAATGTTTTAAAATAAAGAAATTATGATTTTTCTATGTGTTAAAAATGTAATTAATGAATGGTTTAACTTGATTTTTGAAATATAACTTAAGTTGGAAATTTGGAATTTTGGTTAAAAGTGATATTTAGGTTATATAAATAAAATGGATATTAAATTTTATTTGGAAATGGTAAATATGATAATTTGATTAAATTTGAATTTAAGTGATTTATTAAAGTATTATTGATTTTTCTATGAATTTAAGTGGTTAAATAAATGAATGTTTAAAAGTGATCTTTTAAAATATAACTTGACTTGGAAATGTGAAATTTGGTTTTAATTAAAGGTTTAAGTTAATTAAATAAAATTGGAAATTTAGTTAAATTTGTGAAATGGTAATTTAAATTTGAAGTGTTAAGTTATTTGTTGAAATGTGAAGAATTGGAAACTTTTACACTTAAATTTATTAAGTAAATTGTTGAAAATTGGATTTAATTATAAGAAATTTATTGTGAAAAAGATACATGTTAAATGATATGTAAATGAACATTTTAAATGTTAAAATATGATTTTTAAAATGTTTATGTGTTTTAAATTGAAGTTATTTAATTGCTGGAAATACACTAACACCTGAAATCTACTTTTAATAGCATTCGGAAATGCTATAGATTCTGTTTTGAACTAAAATTGTGTAAAAAGAGCTATTACAGCATTTCTGAAATGCTGTAGTTGCTGTAATTGAACTTATAGGCTAATATTGAACTCAGGCCTATTATAGCATTCTCTGGAAATGCTATAGTGGTCTACAGTCTTTGCTGAAACCAAATTTAACCCTTGTTTTGAAATCTGAACTACCGCAGCACTTCTGAAATGCTGTCTTTTCTATTTTGAACTATAATTCAACTAAAACTGAGTTTTAACAGCAGTTTTAAGTGCTGTCTTTGCTGAATTAAAAATGTTTTCAAATATAACTTATAGCAATTGTTTTTAAATGCTGTGAAATGCTGAAATTTTAATAATTAGGGTTTTTGACTTAGTAAACGAACTCAGAATGGTTTGAAACTTTGGAAATTGAATACTTGATTTGAAAATATAATAATTACACTTTTAAAAGGTTTAAATGAATTATTTTGATTGGAATATAAACTATTTAAAGGTGATTTGAAATGATAGTAAATGAACGATATCTTTGAATTTAAAAGGTATTTAAAGTTGAATATTTGGATTTGAACTGATAGGATATTTTATTTTATTAAAATGATTTGAAATGAAGTTTTGTAAGGATATGATATTTTATTATATTAAAATGATTTGAAATGAAGTTTTGAAATTATATGAAAATTTAAATATATGGAAATGGTTTGGAATTGATTTAATCTTTATTTTGATAAAGATATGGTTTGAAATGATATTTTATTTTGAAGTAAAGTATTGTTTTTAAAAGTTATAACCATGGGTTATAATAACGTTGGGTTGTTAAAGTGACCGGGATCGGATATGGACATACTCTCTGTCTTACCGAAAACCACTTTGGCAACTGTGTACGTGGTGGAGATTCCAGAATGAAGTAGGATGGTGGCGACGTTCTTAAGGTATGTTACGTAGACCCAACTCCCGTGAGTTGGCATAAGGTGGCTAAAACAGGAGCGATCTCGGACCTGTGAGGTAGCACCTCTTCTCGGACACATTTCTTCGATATTATACTCTTACTTGTGATTGATTAGATGGCCATCCTCCGATTTGGGAGTGTTGTTCAAGGTGGAACGGTAGTGGCTGCTATGCGTATCCATCAGTCCGTGTGCGTAATTGGTATATCTACCCTGGCATTGCCTAGTTGTGCCGTGTCACCTACCATATCGAGCTTTACTACGATTATGATTTTAAGATCCGACCGCATTAAGGTTCTCCATCCCCTTAACGCTATTTTCTATATGATTATACTTTACTTATTTAGACACTATTATAATATCGAATATTACTACATAGTAGATAGTTTAACGGATCCTTAGAGGATGGGCGGTCCCAAGCATCTTCTAAGTTACTTGTACCTTTATTACAGTTCACTTGAGTTGGTTTACATTATATAAGTATATATTGTCCTGACTCGAGTGTTTTGTGCTTTGCTTTACGCTCGGGTCAGCCTGAGTTATTCACAGATTTGGATTTCCACTCTCTTGGAGATTTGAATCGCTGGAGATTATCTGCTTGTCATGTCCTATCTATTTCAGTTCCGTTGTTCTACTCAGCTTGTACTTGGTTATTTTATTGAGACTTTTGTTGTACTCTATTTCTTCTGTTGTATCTTATGTAACTCTGATATATTTATATAGTAGCTTCATGAACTACTATTTCTTTTACTTCCGCTGCATTATTTTACTCTATGTCTGTGATCTGTGATTATATTTATTTACTGTATATTCTAAGATTTGCCAAATTTTATTTACAACGCGGTATTTTGAGCAATTCAACTCCGGCATGAGTGTCTACCTATACACTTATAATGGATGCGAATGGTTGAAAATATCGGGTCGTTACAGTTGGTATCAGAGCTTTGGCTTTGAGGCAAAACTAGCATATGGAGTAGATTTATTTACAGAATCACTTTCGTTCGAGTTTGAATCTTTTCCTCTTGATTCAAAATTCCTTTGAATTTTTGGAACGTTCCCTGCGGTCCCAAAATTCATTCTTGTCCCTCACTATTCATCTTCTTTTGATTTTGGAGTATCACATAACCCCACTTCGAATGATCTTTATAGTAAATTGGCGGTCTCGCCAATATTCTAATTTTCTTGTAAAGGGGTGAAAATCCTTTACAATCAGCATCGATTAACCAGAGATTTATATTTATCCTTGGTTTAGATTCTAATATCTTTTGTTATTCCAAACTCTATCTCTTGAGATCGAAGGTAGATTTACCCTAGAAAATCCACATTTGATCTTATCCATTAAGTCACGGTTGACCCGGTTAAGGTTGTCCGCGATTTATCTAAGCTTACCCATCTCTCTACTCTGTTTAATCATCTTGTCTTTTGTTCCAATCTATCTTCCAAACATTTTGAACTGTACTTGTAAATTAATGTTTTGTTTTATATTGTGTTGTTTGAGTTGTTGATGTTGATTTGGGTTTCCGATCGATTCGTCTGATCAACGCTATTGATAGGATTTCTAAAACACTTTGACAGAACAAACTGACACAATATTATTTTAAAATTTGGTTTATGAAATAAATTTGGATATATAATTTTATGGAACTTAATAAATTGATTTAAATTGATAATTTGAAATGATAATACTTGATTTATCATTTATTGTTCTACAAATGAATTTATAAATAGTTGTTTATAAATTTATTTGCGAACTGAAATGAATTTAAAACAAGAAAGTTAAAGAATTTAATTTCCGATGGTTTCAAACCTTGTGTTTAAAATTTTTAAAAGGATATTATTTAAATTATTTTGAATAAAAATTTGTCTCTAAAGGATTTTAAAGTTTAAAAATTTAGTGCTCTTCTCTTTGTCGCTGGAAAATAATTTCGGTGATGACTGCAGCATCATCGACGTTCATTTTCGAGTTTCGAAGTGAAGAAACCATTCTGTAGTCTTGCTACAGCTTTGTTTTGGAAAATCTAATTGATTTGAATTTCTAAAATATGACTGGATTATAATATATATATAGATATATGATTTAAATTTGATTTAACATATTATGTATATATAATTACTTATCTCCGAATGGTTTGAAGATGTTCGAAGATTCAAATTCTTAAATTTTATCTTGAAGAATAATTTCAATTATAAGAAGAAAAAATAAAAAATTTTGATAAATGATTCAAACTTGAGATAATTGAATTGGAAAGTTTTATTTGTATAATACAATTGCATTCAAATATAACTTACCTTAAATTTTTTTTGAAGTTAACAATGTAATTGGATAATATGCAGTACAGAAATGATTTTATAAATAAAATTTGAGTGGTTATAATAAATGTTATACACTTAAATTTTAGTTATAAAAGATTAATAGAGGTAAATAGTGAAAAAGGAATTTAAAGAGATTTTATTTAAATAACTTAATAATCAAATTTGATTTAATATGGAACCTTAAGTCTAACCTTGGAATTTTAATAATGGTTATTTCCTGAAACGAATATGTTGTATAATAAATAATGTATCTTTGAATAGATAAAATAAAATACATTGGAATTGGACATTTTGTAATAAAGTTTATTTAACTTGAATTCATAGTTTAATTGATGTCTAAATGAATAAATGTGTAAAGGAATTTGATTGTTATATTTTCTATGATAAATATTTTATTTATGAAATAGATATGTCTTGAAAAATGAATAATTATGATTTAAATAGTTAAAATGTATTTTAACATCACTAAAATTTGATAATTGAGAATTTGGTTTTCAAATGAAATTTTAAGTGTAACTTATTAAAGGAATATCTATTTATGAAATGGGTATTTTAAATAAAGTGTTAGGTTATGTGTTAAATTAAGAGCTAACTAAAATAGTGAACTTTTAACTTAATAAATGAAGTATAGTTTGATTTGAATATTCCATTCATAAAGTTTGTTTAATAAGTCATAAGTTAAATGATATCCAAATAAATATTTCTGGAATTGAACTGATTTGAAATATTAATATATCTACTGTAGCATTTTATAAGTACTACTATTTTGAAATACAATGTTTTAGAAATTTTTATAATTAAATGAACTTAGAAATGTTACAACTTTAAAATGAATATTATTTGACCTTGAATTAAAATGGTTTAAATGAAGATTACTTTTTTTAGGGTGTTATGATTTTCTAAGTATTATGTTTTTTTTAAAAAGAATAACTTGTCCAAAGTGTTATGATTTTAGCAGTGTGATTTCTAAATGATAAACATCCCTAAATTGTTATGATTTCAAAGCATTATGGTTTTAAATTTATTATCTGGTTTTGTTTTTTCCAAACTATCTTTTGGTTGTCCTTATTTCCCTTATCTTGTTACAGAATGGGAAGGCTATTTCTTATACCAGTCTATTTAGAAATCTTACTGTAATCTATGATAATCTTTGTTACTCATCTGGATCTGAACACTGTTTTTCCATTCATAGACTGTCGGTCAAGTGAAAGGGAGATTCAGACTCTAGAGGATCTTTTTCGTGCTTATATTCTTGATTTGATCACCTCCATCTTGTTAAACTTACCTATAACAATAATTATCAGGTGTAATTCCAATCGTCTTATCATCTTGTCTCAATTCTATTTCATTCTATCTTTTTCTGTGCTTTCCCGTACCTCGTTCCTTTTCGGGGACGAAAAGTTTTGAGTGGGGGAGAGTGTAACAACCCTGTATTTTTCAAATATTTTTTTTAATTGATTTTTCCAGATTCAAAAGCTTTATTTATGAAAAGAATAAATTTTGTTATTTTAAATATAAACTTTGACTTTGATGTGGATTAGAATTCCAAATATGACTAAATTTAATATTTCCTGAAAATGTGAATTTTGGTCAATAGTCAAACTTTGACTTTTAAGTTTAAATTTTTAATAGTTTGAAATTATAAATTTTATCTTTTATTATGAAAATAGATTTAATAACTTGAACACTACTTTTCGTTTCGTTGAAAACGGAGTTAAAATGTAAAAGTTATGTACATTTCAATTTTTAGTATAATTTGTTTATTTGTGCAATTTTGCCTATTTTAAATTTTTTTAAATCATATTTTCTTTCTTATATTTTGTTTTAATATGTGTTAATATGTTTTTTATGTATATTTTGTCTTTTTATGTTTTTAAATTGATAATAGTATTTTTCCAAAATTTACTGTATTTATTTTTCATTTTTAAAGGCTGTTTTCCTATTTTCTGCTATTTTCTTCATTAAAAATTATATGTAAATTAAATTTTAAATATTTATTTTGTGAATATATTTTTATTTTATATATTATTTATGTTTAAAAATATATTGCAAGCTCATATGAATTTTCTAAAAATTTTTTTTATTCAATTTCAAAATTTTCTAGTCTAGTTCACTGTTTTAACTATTTTCCTTAATTCTACTTTATATAATCAATAAATATAATATATATTTTTATATTTTATCAAATTTTCGAATTTTTAACTGGAATTTCTGTTATTATCAGAAATATAAACTTATAAAAATGAATTAAAGAAATTTGAAAGGCCTTAAACTTTCTATCTTCTTAAGGCCCTTTTATTTTCTAACCCTTCTACTTTTTAACCTAACTTTTCATTCAATTGGCAACATCTCCTCATTTCTTCAGCCGCCACTTTTTTTTTTCTCTCATTCACTAAATTCCAAAGCTCCTAAACCCTAAAAAAAATATGGCTTCCATTCTCCTCTTATCTTCTTCCTTTATCTCTTCTTTACTTCACAATTTCCATTGATTTTGCCTTCCTCCTCTTCTAGCTTTGCTTGGCCTCTACCACCTTCATCTCCACCATCCTCTCCACCTTCAGCCCCACCACCATCTACAACAGCACCTCCTCCTCCTCCACTGACCATGACAAGCCATGCCCATCCATTTAAGTTAGCACCACAAAATTGCACAAAAACCCTTCCAAACAATGCCTAAACCACATATGCTTCACCACCACCTTCATCTATCACCTTGGCCACCCCTAGAACCACCACCACCAGCAACTACATGACCTTTTGCTGCTGCTGCACCATCACCCTCCACTGTCCAGACCTGTACCATGCATGGCTGAGCCAAGCAATGACCAAGTCGAGCCTTGTTGTGACCAAAACTTCACCTATTTGCCTTGTCCATTGATATTCTTCATGTTGCATCTCCTACCCTTCACATCACTTCATGTTGCCATGCTTAGGTGTGCTAAACCTGACCTATATGATGCTAACCTGAGCCCAAACACATCATGGCTGAGCACTTGATCCCCTATTGTGATATCCCGGGAATTTCAAAGAAATTAAATATGATAATCTCTTTAATAAATTAATTAAATTAGCAATATTGTTATATTAAAACAATAAAAATGTATTGTATATATATATATGTGTGAATATAGATTTTAAGTGGAATATTTATTTCAATTGAAATAAATGGATGTTTAAATATATATATACATCAAAATTTGATTTTAAAATTTTATTTAAAAATTGGTTAGATCTTATATTTGGATTCAAAGAGATGATATATATATCTATTTATATATATTGGATTAAAGGTATGTATAAATGATTTTTATAAATATAGTTTGTTTTATTCCATTTCTTTTAGAAGATTTTTCATTTATATAATTAAAAATATGCATTAGTTATTAGGAAATAAATTATAAAATCTTTATTTAATAAATGTAAAAGTATTTATGCATGGAAAAAAATAGGTGTTAACATTTAAACACTTTAAAATACATGTGTTAAGATATTAAGAGGGTTTAGTGACAAGTGTCACAATTTCATTTTATTTTCTTTTTAAATCAAAAACCAAATTCTATATATATCTACTTCTCATTTCTTTTTCCCTTTCCTACCTCTTTCTCTAAACATTCAAGCCAGCACGTTTTCAAAACTGAAAAGAAAATTATCAAAAGCCTTAAACATTTAAACTAATTTCTCTCCAAAATTCTAAAATCTGAAACCAAAATCCAAGTTGAAACTTCCTCAAAATCTAAAACTGCAAGCTATTTTCAAACTGAAGAAATCAAAGATCAAAACAACTGCAGCAAGTTTCAAGAATCAACAAACTCAAATCTAAACAAACAATTCAAAGTGCTGGAGCTAGCTGTTTAAGTTTTCAAACATCTCAGCTCTGTTCAAATCATCTCATTTCAGATTCAAAGTTCTGTTCAACATCTCTAAACCAAGTGAGTAAACTAAATGATAAAAACAGTAATATAGTCGTTTGTTTTATTTCCTGTGACAGTACTATATGAAAAGTTGATTTAATGATTGAATTTAACAAGCTATATATGCATTACTATGATCATATACCTGTATATGTATAAAATCTGCTTTGTTCAAATGTTCCAGTAAACAAAACAAACCTTAGATCTACCATATTATCTTGAGACTATATTTAAGTGTTGTTGTATGAATGTAAATAGGCCTACATGTATATATTTATTAGTGTAAGATCTGTTTATTGTTTGTTTGAAATATGCATGTCTGTTTTTAAGTTACAGAGTTAAAAATAAATCAAGAAATCAAATTTCTCTTTATCTATTCTGTGATTATCTTTTGTTTTCAAATAAAATAGGATTGTTTAAACATAATCTAACTTTTAAAACCATAGTTAAGTATTTAGGTTTGAGATCTGCCTGGAGTTAAGAAATATACAGTAAGAACCTTGATAAATGTTGAAATCAAGTGTTGTTATCTGGGGATTTAAATTATATAATAAGAATCCACTCAAGAAAATAGGATTTTTAAAATGAATCTGGTAATTTTTAATTTAGTGAATTGAGAGCAGTTTGGTGTTGAACGTGGAATGGGTTTTCACCAAATTCTGGTAATCCTCAAACAATTGATACTCGAAATTCTTGTAGTAGCTTGGTTAGTGGTTAGAGATGTTGAGAAAAATGCCTGATGATTTTATCATCCTTTGTGGCATTGGCGATTAGACGAAATAGGGTTTAGGCATTTGGTTTGATCGTGATTGGAATCGTGATGTCTAAAGCATCTATGATGGATCGAGCTTCATGGGAGTGAGGGGGATGGATGCGTGAAGGGCTTTGGAAGTTATTGCCGGAGTTTCAAGTGGAATGGTGATCGGAGACGTGGTGGCGAAACGTTCGTCCCAGGCGATGTCGAACTGTTGTTCGAATTGATGTCTCGTTTTTGATTTAGGCTAGATGTTTGCAATTTGATGCTCGAAGTTGAATGGCGAGTTGATTTACGATTTGCCGGAGATGAGCGAGTTCGTCGGAGTTGGCTGGAATCGTCGTGCACGTGCACAACGGTGAGGTGTGTGTCAGGGGAGATGGATGCATGGGCGACTCGAAGGAGCTCTCAGGAATTAGATGGCCAGACTCGAAGTTTCTCTCGTGTGCGTGTAGTATAGTTTAGCAGTTTAGTTTAAAAGAACTGAGGGGAGAAGAAGTAGACGCGGGAAAATCTCGAGTCGATCTCGAGTAAAATACGTGGATGACTCGGAGCAGGAATCAGAGAAGTGTAGCACGTTTTAAAGTTTTAAAAATAATAAAAGCTTGGAATTTTAAAATGTTTCTATGTTTAAACTTTTCTAAACTTCTTTTTAATTGCTTTTAAACTCTATTTTATTGGTAGGTTTGTTAAATTTAAGTGTGTTAAAACTTAAATAAAATGTTTTAAAACTAAATCATTTTATAGTTATAATTAAATGTTAATTAAAGGTTAAACTTAATAATGTGATTAAGTAATTAACAAAAGAAAATGATTTGTTAAAAGATATTTAAGAGTTTGATAATTTAATAAAGAGTAATTAATAAATTTCAATTATTAATTAAATAATAATAAATCAATAGTTAAAGATTATAATTAATTAGAGTTTAATTAATTTGTAATTAAGAATTATTAATTAGATAATTAAAGTCAATTAATTAATAAATTAATAGTTAATTAATTAAGTAATTAATTGGTAATTAGTAATAAATTAATTGATCATTAAGGGTTAATTAATCAAGTATTAAGGATTACTTAATTTAAAATTAAGTTTTATTAATTAATAATTTAGGTTTATTAATTAATAGTTAAAGGATAATTAATCTCTGATTAAGGTTAATTAATTTACTTATAAAAGTAATTAAGGTTTGATTAATTAATTAAATGATTGTAATTAATTAATAATTGATTAAGCAGAATAAGTGATTAGTTCTTAAGTAATTAATTTAATTTAAGATAATTAAATTAATTATAATATAGATTAATAAATTCTGTTTGGATGATTGTTGAAGTAGGATGTCTGGATTGATAGATATCTATTGGGTGATATTCTGTGATACTGTGATTAGTTGAATATATCTGTAATGGATGTATGGATTATCTATGATAAATGCTATGTGAATTCAAAGTGATGAATTGAATTGTTTAACTTTAAAACAACTTGACCTTAAAAGATACGTTTTGGATTTCGATGAGACCGGGATCGGGTTTCCGTATACCGGGATACCAGGTCTGGAGACCCGAATACCACATCGATCCAAATTAACGATAGGTCGTGAATCTCAAGTGAAGATGAAGATTCAGAGTGCAAGGGTTATTGTCGTTAACTCTGAGGGTGATTCCAATACGAGTGTAACGAGATAATGCCTTCGGTTTCGTTCGAACCCGGAACGAACTTGTATGGATTGAATGCTTTCAACACATCGTCAGGAGGGCGATGAGCATTCTAAGTGATGTGTTCTGATTTAAAGGTAAATCGTAACCTCAAGCCTCATCAACCGGGAATGGCTAAAACAGGGGAGGTGCAGCAAGGCTTCGTGGGTAGCACCCACTGAGAGTAAGGTCATCCCTGTCTAGAGAAGTTCCTTTTATTTCGGCTTAGTGGTGCAGTTGGCGACGGCCATCTGTGGGGTGATTTTATTCGGGATTATCCAGTAAGGGATGGTTCCGGCTTTGTGTTGCAGGGGATTGGGAGTGATCCTCGGTACGGTGATCTAGGCCCCGTACTGTGATGAGCGGTACCCCGGTAGCTCTGCCATTGTATGGAATCCAATTTCCAATAAGAGCCATACGATTTAGTTGTGCCCAACTACGTTGGAATGTGAGATGTAAGCATTCCAGCTATTTCTGTATTTTATTTGAAAACCCTAGACCCTATTATAATATAACCAGATTTCCTATCAAATGATTTGGTTAGCATAAGATAAAAAAAAACTTACCCGTGTTTATGTGTGGGAAGTCTTATGTGATACCCTTGTTTCCAAATGATTTTCAAGTTAAACAACTTAACCGTTTACTCACACCAGACCCATGTCTGACCCAGAGTTTATTTCTGTTTTTCTTAAACTCTTGGGTACTCAAATTTTTATGAGTAGCCAAGTGATCAGGTTTTGCTTAGACGAATTTTGGAAGGACCTGGAGATGGAGACTTGGCGTAGTTATATATGTATATGTATCTTTCCGCTGTGTATTAACTCTAAGATGTATTTTGTGGGTGTAATGTAATGACAGATACTTATGACCGTCTTGTTTTGGATGTTGTATATATGGGTAACTCTGATATGTGTAAAAACTATGTAATGGATATGTGATATATTATATTTTGTTCTGTTTCCGCTGTGAGATTCTGATATCTGTTAGTTCTTTCTTCTATCTTTTCTATTTCTATCTATTTCTTTCTTATTGATGATACGATTTTCTGTGGAATGAAAGTCGGGTCGTCACACCTATGGTCAAGCATTTGAATGGTAAAGGCAAAGTATTGTCTTTATTGCTTTGTATTTCAATTTGTTCAACATTGTTTTATGTTAAGTATATTCATGTGCTATATTGTTTTGTCTTGTTTGGGTATTGTTTACAAGATGATATCTTGGCTATTTTCTCCACTCAAATCAAAGGTCGTGCCTTCTGGATCCGTTGTGTCATTCTAATTGATATCTCCAGCATAAAAAGGTGAGTTATTCTCACCAGACAATATGTACCTATATAACTAGTAAATTGACACCCTGCGAATCTGTAGAAATATATTATCAAGTTTTATATGCTTATATTATTATCATATGATGTTCACACCTATTATTATACCTGTTATATCATATGTTAATGTTATTTAATGTTATTCTGTTATTTATATCTATTATCACCATTGCAGGTTCCCTGTAGATTAGAATCACTATGGGTTGAAATGATACATACCCGAACGGACTTTAGAATAGGGAAAAATCGTTATGGGCTGAAATGATAGGCCTGAATGATTTTTATTTAAAATTATTTTAACTTGGGATTGCGGGTTTGAAATGATAGAACCCGGATTTTTCTTTTTTTTTAACTGCGGATTGAAATGGTACATATCCGTATCACTTGACCTAAGTTAGAAAATTATATACAGGCCCGTGATTATTTTATAAAGTGTTTTGGATATTTTTAAGTATTTTAAAAATTATAAATTTATGAAATTTGATTTAAATAGATTTTGAAATGTTTTAAAATAAAGAAATTATGAATTTTCTATGTGTTAAAAATGTAATTAATGAATGGTTTAACTGGATTTTTGAAATATAACTTAAGTTGGAAATTTGGAATTTTGGTTAAAAGTGATATTTAGGTTATATAAATAAAATGGATATTAAATTTTATTTGGAAATGGTAAATATGATAATTTGATTAAATTTGAATTTAAGTGATTTATTAAAGTATTATTGATTTTTCTATGAATTTAAGTGGTTAAATAAATGAATGTTTAAAAGTGATCTTTTAAAATATAACTTGACTTGGAAATGTGAAATTTGGTTTTAATTAAAGGTTTAAGTTAATTAAATAAAATTGGAAATTTAGTTAAATTTGTGAAATGGTAATTTAAATTTGAAGTGTTAAGTTATTTGTTGAAATGTGAAGAATTGGAAACTTTTACACTTAAATTTATTAAGTAAATTGTTGAAAATTGGATTTAATTATAAGAAATTTATTGTGAAAAAGATACATGTTAAATGATATGTAAATGAACATTTTAAATGTTAAAATATGATTTTTAAAATGTTTATGTGTTTTAAATTGAAGTTATTTAATTGCTGGAAATACACTAACACCTGAAATCTACTTTTAATAGCATTCGGAAATGCTATAGATTCTGTTTTGAACTAAAATTGTGTAAAAAGAGCTATTACAGCATTTCTGAAATGCTGTAGTTGCTGTAATTGAACTTATAGGCTAATATTGAACTCAGGCCTATTATAGCATTCTCTGGAAATGCTATAGTGGTCTGCAGTCTTTTCTAAAACCAAATTTAACCCTTGTTTTGAAATCTGAACTACCGCAGCACTTCTGAAATGCTGTCTTTTCTGTTTTGAACTATAATTCAACTAAAACTGAGTTTTAACAGCAGTTTTAAGTGCTGTCTTTGCTGAATTAAAAATGTTTTCAAATATAACTTATAGCAGTTGTTTTTAAATGCTGTGAAATGCTGAAATTTTAATAATTAGGGTTTTTGACTTAGTAAACGAACTCAGAATGGTTTGAAACTTTGGAAATTGAATACTTGATTTGAAAATATAATAATTACACTTTTAAAAGGTTTAAATGAATTATTTTGATTGGAATATAAACTATTTAAAGGTGATTTGAAATGATAGTAAATGAACGATATCTTTGAATTTAAAAGGTATTTAAAGTTGAATATTTGGATTTGAACTGATAGGATATTTTATTTTATTAAAATGATTTGAAATGAAGTTTTGTAAGGATATGATATTTTATTATATTAAAATGATTTGAAATGAAGTTTTGAAATTATATGAAAATTTAAATATATGGAAATGGTTTGGAATTGATTTAATCTTTATTTTGACAAAGATATGGTTTGAAATGATATTTTATTCTGAAGTAAAGTATTGTTTTTAAAAGTTATAACCACGGGTTATAATAACGTTGGGTCGTTAAAGTGACCGGGATCGGATATGGACATACTCTCTGTCTTACCGAAAACCACTTTGGCAACTGTGTACGTGGTGGATATTCCAGAATGAAGTAGGATGGTGGCGACGTTCTTAAGGTATGTTACGTAGACCCAACTCCCGTGAGTTGGCATAAGGTGGCTAAACCAGGAGCGATCTCGGACCAGTGAGGTAGCACCTCTTCTTGGACACATTTCTTCGATATTATACTCTTACTTGTGATTGATTAGATGGCCATCCTCCGATTTGGGAGTGTTGTTCGAGGTGGAACGGTAGTGGCTGCTATGCGTATCCATCAGTCCGTGTGCGTAATTGGTATATCTACCCTGGCATTGCCTAGTTGTGTCGTGTCACCTACCATATCGAGCTTTACTACGATTATGATTTTAAGATCCGACCGCGTTAAGGTTCTCCATCCCCTTAACGCTATTTTCTATATGATTATACTTTACTTATTTAGACACTATTATAATATCGAATATTACTACATAGTAGATAGTTTAACGGATCCTTAGAGGATGGGCGGTCCCAAGCATCTTCTAAGTTACTTGTACCTTTATTACAGTTCACTTGAGTTGGTTTACATTATATAAGTATATATTGTCCTGACTCGAGTGTTTTGTGTTTTTCTTTACGCTCGGGTCAGCCTGAGTTATTCACAGATTTGGATTTCCACTCTCTTGGAGATTTGAATCGCTGGAGATTATCTGCTTGTCATGTCCTATCTATTTCAGTTCCGTTGTTCTACTCAGCTTGTACTTGGTTATTTTATTGAGACTTTTGTTGTACTCTATTTCTTCTGTTGTATCTTATGTAACTCTGATATATTTATATAGTAGCTTCATGAACTACTATTTCTTTTACTTCCGCTGCATTATTTTACTCTATGTCTGTGATCTGTGATTATATTTATTTACTGTATATTCTGAGATTTGCCAAATTTTATTTACAACGCGGTATTTTGAGCAATTCAACTCCGGCATGAGTGTCTACCTATACACTTATAATGGATGCGAATGGTTGAAAATATCGGGTCGTTACAGAAATAATAAATGTTTCTTTATTAAAAAAAAGAATCATATGTTTATTTATTTGAAATGTTTGGTAGCTGAAAGATTAATTGCAGAGATGAGAAACTATTATTTGGTAAGAAACATATAATTCATGTTTGTATCCAATAGTGCATAAATATGTTTAAATCACTGTTTGATAGGAAATAATTGTTTTATTTCTCATTACCTTTATTTTTTCCATTTTGAAATTCACCCTTGTAAACAATTGAAAATAATGTAATTGTATAATTTCAATTAATGATAGAGAGGACACCAAACAGTAAATTAATAGGTGTAATTAAACGTAGCTTATGTTTTGTGAAAATATAAGGAAAGTTGGTTTAATGAAAAGAACATTTATATCAAATAAAATGGATGTTTCATTTGTGAATGTAGGTTTAATTTCATTAAAATAAAGAATAGGATGATTGATTTAAAGGAAGTAAATATGTGTATTTGAACTGTGTTTTAGCATATAGATGGATTACAAGAGTAGAAAAATAATTTATTTAAGTAAGTTATTTATAGCTCTGCTGTATAAACAACAAATTTATAAACGTGTTTAAATGACTAAAGGAAACAATTATTCTATTTTTCATCCATTTTAGTTGACTGTTTTGAAATTTAACTTTATAAGTAATTGTAATTAATGTAATTGAAATATTTCAATTAGAAGGGAAGAAAACGTTGATTGCAATTAATAGATTTAATAAAAGAAACGCACCTTTTGTGTTAAACAGAATTGATGTTTTAATGGAAATAAAAGATCATTTTGGGAAAACCAAATTGAACGTTTTCATTTTTATAGTAAGTAATTTTATTTATTATGCATAGATAAAAAAACTAAATGCATACAAATTTGAATATTATTTGAGTTAATGAAGTTAATTTGGTTACGTTTCACAAATTGAATTTCAAAAAGGTTGTGCAATGTACAAGGTCCATTCATTTCTTTTGTTATTAATTGTTGCATGTTTTGAGACGTATAAAAATAAACTTTCATTTTAAGCAAGAATGATTTTGGATAAAAAAAATTGAATTTTAGAATAATATACACACACACACACATTAATATTCAAACTTTTAAATATATCAGAGGATTCATGGTTTTGTAAATATTGTGGAATCAATTAGAAATTACCTTTTATTAACAGTTGTACATTAATTACATAAGTTCATATATAAATATTTTTACATTTTATATATGGTTAAAACTTGTAAATTGGTTGCATTAATGTGACCGTTATAGTCATTAGAAAAGTAAAGTAAATCATTTTTATAATGCACAGATAGATATATATTCATTAAATAATGAAATTGGTTTGAGTAACGTAAATAAATATATAGATTGGTTGGTTGATTAATTGACTGATTGATTGTTAATTGATTGATTGTGTTAATGTAGTATGCAAATATATTGACATAAAACAAATGTTTTAATATGAAATTAAATTATGTAAATATGTGTATATTTGGGTTTATTCATATGAATTAATTGGAGTAAGTTTTTGAATTTGGACCCCAAAGGTTTGTTTATAGGTTATAGGTGGTCTCTTCATTTGCTTTACATTATTATCACCTCACATTCTCTCTCTTCCGTTTTCAAGTTCTTAACGTAGTCTCCACTTGTGCATCCATTTAATTATTAGCCTACTCATTCGTTTCTTATTAATTAGTAATAACCTCATTTGATTTATTTCTAATTAATAATTGCCTCATTCTTTTCATTTGTTTCTCCTTTATTCATTTGCTCTTTTCAAATGCTTTACCTGAAGTTTTTCTTTTCTTTTCTATTTTTCCGTTTTTATTGTGAACATCAAATTAATATTCATGCCATCTAATTAGCATTTACTATTCTCCGTTTCTGAAGTTTATTTTACTTATGCATCATTAGTTCTTGTAGCTTCCTTTCATTGGCAATTCTTTCTCCTGAAACTTTATATTTAAAACGGAAGATATATTTTTATCTTTATTGATATATTTATTCCTTTACTTCACCTCTTTCAATACTACCATTTTAAGACTATTCATATTTTTACTTTATTTCAATTCCTAGTTTGTTTATATATACTCTATTAGCTTTTCATTTGTTTCCATCATCATTTCTGTAGCCTCATTTCATTTTTCAAATCTCATCTTTTGTAGCTTCATTTCTCCAAACAAACTTCCATCTCATTTTTTTCCTCTCTTCATTTTCTTCCTTCTTTATTTTTTTCTTCTTCTTCAAATCTCCTTCTTCTCTTTTTTTTCTTTCAAAGCTTTTTCTTATTCTTATTCTTCAAATCTTCTTCTTCTTTTAAAGCTTCTTTTTTTAGCTTCGTTTTCTTTTTCAATTCTTCATCTTCCTTGAATTTGTTTTCTTCTTTTCCAAACATTCTTCTTTTTCCAAATCCTTTTCTTCAAATTCAGACCTATACAAACTTCTCTGTCTCTTCCAAAAAATTTCTGTAAAAAAAAGAAGAAGATTAAAATAGCAAGGAAATAAATCAATAGAAGGAAGTAGTAGCGGATCCAAACCCGACTAAGAAAGGGAAATCCATAAGGTGAGTGTTTAAACCCACTCACGAAATACTAAAATTTTATTGCAAGTTAAACCAGGTCATATAGTGATAAAGTTTTGATTGTTGGTTTGGAATTTTTATTGGTATTTAGTTTGAATAGCTAAATTTCAATATGTGATGACTAATAATTACTATGACATGTTATTGAATTGGTTGATTTGTTGAATTGATTGATTTGAATGTTGATTGTATGATGTGATGGATGCTATTGTGATTGAATGTGTATTTGTTCATTTATTTTGATATATCCTTGTTATCACCCTATAGTTTATTGTAATCATATAAATTTTCATATTGATTATTTTAGCACTGAATAAAGATATAAAACTGATGAATTTCATGTATTTACATGAGAGGAAAAAAAACTAGTATGTTTAGATTTACCATTTGAACCAGAAAAATGATTTTGGGAAATAAACTGTCGTTACCTTATTTGAAAGTTTCCAAAATTAAATTTTGAAACATTGGGAAGTTTCCATAAAATTGAATGTTGAAACTTTGAAACATTTTTATAAATCAAATCTCTTGAACTATGAAATTTAATTCGGAATTTTTCTGTAAATTTGTAAGTTACTAGAATGGATCTATTGTGAAATCTATTGTATTTTGAATATGGAAACAATAACATTTCCAGAAATTTGAACCTTCAAAAATGTAGTTATTTGCATACCTTATTACATCAAATTTTGATTTAGTTTGCATAAGAATTTTAGTTCTGAGTCGAGTGTTTTGTGTTTTCCTTTACGCTCGGGTCAGCCTGAGTATTTTCAGTGTATTGAAGACCATTTTATTTTGGAGGATGAAGACGGAGATGATTCTACTGTTTATTATAATTATTCCACTACATCATGTGTTCCGCTACATTATTTTTTTTATTTCTGATGTATGTATAACTCTGATTTGAATTGTAAAAGTGTAATCAAATGATATTTATAAAACAGCTTCATGAACTATTTATTTGATCATTATATTTTGTCGTTCCACTGCGAGATTCTGTGTTTTGTTTTTTTCTTTTATTTTATTTTCTTATTTACCCCATTAACAATCCTCCATTATGAATGGTTTGAGTCTGACATGTATGGTTTATTGTCGATTTGAACCGTCCAAAAAGAGTGGGTCGTTACAGTTGGTATCAGAGCTTTGGTTTAGACATACCTTAGCCTGTTGGGGTTAACTCATTAGAGATAGGATAGTAATATCCTAGAATGATTTTGTCTTAGTGTATATATATACGAGAGCGCGTATTTGATAGTGTTTTAAAAATGTTTTTTTATAAGTTTTGAAATGAAATTATTTTTCCTAATATTATATGTTATATATAAAGGAATAAAAATTTTATAACTCATATAGTTATTCGTAATGTGTATGTTTTATGAAATGATAATATATAATTATTATCATTTATGGTTGATGTTTTTGTATTTAGTTAGTTTATAAACATTGGCTATTATTGTTGACTGAATTTATGAACTAAACACTAGTTTAATAATAGTGTATTAAAGGACATAAAGTGAATAATTAGGATATTTGTTATGAAATTGAAATGTTTTGTTGTGTAAATCTTGTTGTTTCGTTGATTTGGTAGTTTCAACTATTGAAATAAAATAGAATAATTGGATATTTTAGATAGTCGAAACTTTTCTATTAATATATATGTTAAAACTTAGTTACTGTGTTGAACTATGTAGTTGAATTTGGTAACCTTAATGTGAAAGCAAGTGAAATAAGGTTAAATTGTTAAACCAATGTTTAGTAAATGAATATAATTGTTGTATACATTATTGGCATGTAATGTAATAATATACAAGTGTGAACTTTAAGCCTTGAAATGTTTAAACTGAAACTGTGATTAAGGAAATGTTGTAAATGAGATTAAATTGATGAAAAATTTGTTTATAAACTTAATTAAAATTTATGAAATGTGTCGTAAATAAAATGGAAAATTAAAAGTGAAAACTAATTGAATAAACAAATATGAACTAAAAGTGAAATGATCATAAATAAAGTCACAACCTGTAAATTGTTTATGAAATAAATGGATGTTGCAATAAATGTAGTATTAAATGAAAAATATTACATGTGAAAATGAATGTAATTTAAAAAGTTAAGAGAAAATAAGCAATGTTTGAGAATGATTAATGTTTATATTGAATGGAGAAATTCTATGGAATAAATATTAAAGTTTGAAGTGATATTTTTGTTAATCAACGAGATTAATAACGAATTTAAATTAAAATGTATTTGTGATGAATTTTTTTTTTGAAAAGATACATATGTTGTACGTATGTTGTTTTATCCGCATAATTAATTTGATCCAGATTTGAGTACATAAGTTCGAGGTGGATTACACCATTTCTTGTTAGGATTTTTCATTCGATTCTTGATGGCGAATATTTGATATGGATTTTTGGCTTGATTCTAGAATTCTCTATCGTAGTATATGGCTATGCAAGGAGAATGATGGCTTCTAGTCAAGAAACCATATCGAAGTCCTCATTAGGGAAGTCGAATGAACAATACTAGTTTGAAAGCGAACTTGTGTGATCGAGCGAGCGATCGAATGTGATTTTACGAAATGATGACATATGTACATCTTATGTTCTAATATTATTGATATACTTTAACGCTGAAATTGAAAGTTGTTGGGTTGAATATTTTTGTAATTTAAATCGGAATTTTTCTTTTATGCAAAACTACTATTAATTTAAAACCATTTTACAAACCTATTTTCTTTTATTTTTCTTAAACAAACTATTTTATTCTATTTTATTTACAAAACTATCTTACAAACTATTTTATTTACAAAACTATCTTACAAACAGTCTTATTTACAAAACTATTTTACAAACTATCTTACAAACTATTTTATATACAAAACTATTTTACAAACTATTTTATATACAAACTATTTTACAAACTATTTTATATACAAAACTATTCTAAATTCAAAACCTTTTATAAAGAAAAGATGTTCAATCCCATATGGCTCTTCATGCAGCGTAATTTTAGAAAATTTTGATTCTTATATAAGATGGCTTTATATAAGTATAAGATGATTTTGAAAACCATTGATTTTAGAAATGAATTGGTTGACTTAAATTATATTGATTTGGAAATTTGGATTTATTTTCTAAATTTTATTATTTTGGAAACTTTGGAACTGAAGATATTTAATTTGAGAAGAAATAATTTGGTGGAATTGTATATGATTTTGAAACTGAACTGATATTGAAATAAATTGAACTTTGAGAACCTTGTGTTACTAAATACTTGATTTGGGAGTTATCGAACTTATATAAAAAAATTGGTTTGTATAAGTATGAAATTGATTCGAAAACTATGGATTTGAAAAGGTACTCAATTTGAAAAGTGAAATCTTATACAATTGAAGTCTATATAAGTGTGATTTGATATACTATTGATTTTGGAAAGTATTTGATTTGAAAATGAAATTTTATATATAATGGACTTTATATAAGTATGATATTTGAAAGTGATTTGAAAAGGTACTATATGATACATATTTTCAAAGTAAAGATATGGAAAGTGCCTTCTGCTTGATATCCGCTTTGTGGCCACATTGTGGATTCATTTTATCGATATTTTCTGATTTTTGGTTTTCCGGATATGATACTCGAGTTTCCATCGAATTCCATGGCGTTACCCATGGTCTTACGAGCGCGGATGCATAGCGCAACTGCCTGGCTGAGATAGCCTAGGGGTACGGATTGTTTCCTGGGGGATCTAGGCGTAACCATTGTGTATCCTGCATCTATGTAGGTCGCATTAGTAGCGAAACTGCCTGGCTGAGATGGCCTAGGGGTACAGATTGTTTCCTGGGGGATCCAGGCGTAACCATTGTGTATCCTGCATTCTACTAGTCATCATGGCGTAACTCGCAGGGCTGAGAAAGCTTACGGATATGGATTGTTTCCTGGGGGATCCAGGCGTAACCATTGTGTATCTGCGAACCATGGTTAGACAAAGGTTTTGTTTAATTTTTTTTGTTTGGATTGTACTTTCCATATCTGTTTTTAAAAGTTTTTCCAGTATTTTCACTGGGTGTTGAAACAAGTGTACTAAGTACCTGGAGAATTCTAGCTTTGCGCCTGATCAACGCACTGCCAGAGTCTGTAGGAACGAGGATAAAATTGTTGAAACATCGAGTTATAAAAGTATTTTATTATAACAGTATTTTATTTTAAAAGTATTTCCAACAAAGAAATTTTGTATTAATATTTGAAGTTGAAATTCTTATGGTTTGAATTAATTATTCGTGCCCGATACTATTCTTTTGAATCTACCTTATCTACTCAGCTTTATTTATTCACTTATATTCTGTTTTTCCAAATCCTCCTTTTTTTCCTTGTTGACTATATCTTTTTTTAATGATTATTGATTTATTAAAGATGTTTGAAAAGTATTTTGAGATTTAAAACTAATAAATTTATAAATAATGGATTTAAGGTTTTCAAAGACTTTTAAATGGTATTTATAAAGAAAGCAAGAAATTTCATTAATGAATCTTTGTAAAGTGTTAAAGTATTAAAGATGATTGATTTGCAAATGAAGATTCAAATAAATATTTTATGTAAAGTTATATGTGTTTCTTTGAATGTATAATTTTAAGGATATTAAATGATTTGGGAAATTTATTTTAGTAATATGCTTGAAAAATAAATTGGAATTGCTATTTGGAAGTCACGTTCTGGAATATTTACTTTATTACAAAGTACTAATAGTTGTATGTGATATATTTGTTTCATAGGAAGTGGAATTTTATAAATATTGATTGCAAAATAGTATTTATAAATAAAATGAATTTAATTGGAAATTTGAGAACTCAAGTTCCGGGATTTTGAAATTGTTTTTCAAGTGATTAATGAAATATATAAGAAATTGAAAATAACTTGTAAATATGAAAAATTTAGAAGATATAATTATTAAACATTTTGTTAACTGAAGTGAATAAGATAAACTTGTGTAACATTCAAATTCATTCTATAAAACATATATATAACTTACCAAAATGTTAAAAGTTGAAAACGTTACAGAGGAATATGTAGTGGAATTATACAGGTAAAACTTAAGTAATGGAAGTGTTCAATGGAATTATTTCAAAATAAAAATTTTGATGTACAAGAAATGTTATAAACGTAAGTTAATATTGTGAAATAATTTATGTAAGTACATGAAAGAAAGAAAAAGACATTGTAGGAATGAATGAACATAAATAAAAAGGTAAATAATGATGTGAAAAGAAATCAATTGAATAAACGTAAATAATATGTTGAAATTATTGGTTGTTTTGGCTTATGGGGTGTTTTATTTTTGAAATATGATACATATATTGTAATTATTGATATTATTGTTTTTCTGGACCTCTCTGTACAAAGGAGACTGTACCGAAATTTTTCAAAAATTTAAGACTTAGATTTTTTTTGTTGAATTTGAGTTATTTTTTTTAATTTTTATTAAACTTAAATATGTAGGTTTAATTGTTTATAAATTGACTGTTTGAATAAAATATAACATATTTTTGGATTCCTTCTTGTTTCTTTTCGAGGACGAAAAGTTTTGAGTGGGGGAGATTGTAACGACACGTATTTTTAAACATTTAAAAGTAGTAAATTAAATAAGATTTTTTGAATAAAATTGTTAGGAATAAAAAAAATTAAGATTTTATTTATACAAATTTGATTTTAATACAAATTATGAGCTTAATTAACATTTCTATTAATGACATATGTTTGCAACAATATAAGGATGATAAAAAATGTTAGGATGTATTTTAATAATATTGGTTTGAATGATATTTGTAATTGTCTGAATGTAAATTTCCAATTGATTGGAATAATAAATGTTAATAAGAAATAATAAATGTTTCTTTATTAAAAAAAGAATCATATGTTTATTTATTTGAAATGTTTGGTAGCTAAAAGATTAATTGCAGAGATGAGAAACTATTATTTGGTAAGAAATGTATAATTCCTGTTTGTATCCAATAGTGCATAAATATGTTTAAATCACTGTTTGATAGGAAATAATTGTTTTATTTCTCATTACCTTTATTTTTTCCATTTTGAAATTCACCCTTGTAAACAATTGAAAATAATGTAATTGAATAATTTCAATTAATGATAGAGAGGACACCAAACTGTAAATTAATAGGTGTAATTAAACGTAGCTTATGTTTTGTGAAAATATAAGGAAAGTCGGTTTAATGAAAAGAACATTTATATCAAATAAAATGGATGTTTCATTTGTGAATGTAGGTTTAATTTCATTAAAATAAAGAATAGGATGATTGATTTAAAGGAAGTAAATATGTGTATTTGAACTGTGTTTTAGCATATAGATGGATTACAAGAGTAGAAAAATAATTTATTTAAGTAAGTTATTTATAGCTCTGCTGTATAAACAACAAATTTATAAACGTGTTTAAATGACTAAAGGAAACAATTATTCTATTTTTCATCCATTTTAGTTGACTGTTTTGAAATTTAACTTTATAAGTAATTATAATTAATGTAATTGAAATATTTCAATTAGAATGGAAGAAAACGTTGATTGCAATTAATAGATTTAATAAAAGAAACGCACCTTTTGTGTTAAACAGAATTGATGTTTTAATGGAAATAAAAGATCATTTTGGGAAAACCAAATTGAACGTTTTCATTTTTATAGTAAGTAATTTTATTTATTATGCATAGATAAAAAAACTAAATGCATACAAATTTGAATATTATTTGAGTTAATGAAGTTAATTTGGTTACGTTTCACAAATTGAATTTCAAAAAGGTTGTGCAATGTACAAGGTCCATTCATTTCTTTTGTTATTAATTGTTGCATGTTTTGAGACGTATAAAAATAAACTTTCATTTTAAGCAAGAATGATTTTGGATAAAAAAAAATTGAATTTTAGAATAATACACACACACACACACATTAATATTCAAACTTTTAAATATATCAGAGGATTCATGGTTTTGTAAATATTGTGGAATCAATTAGAAATTACCTTTTATTAACAGTTGTACATTAATTACATAAGTTCATATATATATATATATATATATATATATATATTTACATTTTATATATGGTTAAAACTTGTAAATTGGTTGCATTAATGTGACCGTTATAGTCATTAGAAAAGTAAAGTAAATCATTTTTATAGTGCACAGATAGATATATATTCATTAAATAATGAAATTGGTTTGAGTAACGTAAATAAATATATAGATTGATTGGTTGATTAATTGATTGATTGATTGTTAATTGATTGATTGTGTTAATGTAGTATGCAAATATATTGACATAAAACAAATGTTTTAACATGAAATTAAATTATGTAAATATGTGTATATTTGGGTTTATTCATATGAATTAATTGGAGTAAGTTTTGGAATTTGGACCCCAAAGGTTTGTTTATAGGTTATAGGTGGTCTCTTCATTTGCTTTACATTATTATCACCTCACATTCTCTCTCTTCCGTTTTCAAGTTCTTAACGTAGTCTCCACTTGTGCATCCATTTAATTATTAGCCTACTCATTCGTTTCTTATTAATTAGTAATAACCTCATTTGATTTATTTCTAATTAATAATTGCCTCATTCTTTTCATTTGTTTCTCCTTTATTCGTTTGCTCTTTTCAAATGCTTTACCTGAAGTTTTTCTTTTCTTTTCTATTTTTCCGTTTTTAATGTGAACATCAAATTAATATTCATGCCATCTAATTAGCATTTACTATTCTCCGTTTCTGAAGTTTATTTTACTTATGCATCATTAGTTCTTGTAGCTTCCTTTCATTGGCAATTCTTTCTCCTGAAACTTCATATTTAAAACGGAAGATTTATTTTTATCTTTATTGATATATTTATTCCTTTACTTCACCTCTTTCAATACTACCATTTTAAGACTATTCATATTTTTACTTTATTTCAATTCCTAGTTTGTTTATATATACTCTATTAGCTTTTCATTTGTTTCCATCATCATTTCTGTAGCCTCATTTCATTTTTCAAATCTCATCTTTTGTAGCTTCATTTCTCCAAACAAACTTCCATCTCATTTTTTTTCCTCTCTTCATTTTCTTCCTTCTTTATTTTTTTCTTCTTCTTCAAATCTCCTTCTTCTCTTTTTTTTCTTTCAAAGCTTTTTCTTATTCTTATTCTTCAAATCTTCTTCTTCTTTTAAAGCTTCTTTTTTTAGCTTCGTTTTCTTTTTCAATTCTTCATCTTCCTTGAATTTGTTTTCTTCTTTTCCAAACATTCTTCTTTTTCCAAATCCTTTTCTTCAAATTCAGACCTATACAAACTTCTCTGTCTCTTCCAAAAAATTTCTGTAAAAAAAGAAGAAGATTAAAATAGCAAGGAAATAAATCAATAGGAGGAAGTAGTAGCGGATCCAAACCCTACTAAGAAAGGGAAATCCATAAGGTGAGTGTTTAAACCCACTCACGAAATACTAAAATTTTATTGCAAGTTAAACCAGGTCATATAGTGATAAAGTTTTGATTGTTGGTTTGGAATTTTTATTGGTATTTAGTTTGAATAGCTGAATTCCAATATGTGATGACTAATAATTACTATGACATGTTATTGAATTGGTTGATTTGTTGAATTGATTGATTTGAATGTTGATTGTATGATGTGATGGATGCTATTGTGATTGAATGTGTATTTGTTCATTTATTTTGATATATCCTTGTTATCACCCTATAGTTTATTGTAATCATATAAATTTTCATATTGATTATTTGAGCACTGAATAAAGATATAAAACAGATGAATTTCATGTATTTACATGAGAGGGAAAAAAAACTAGTATGTTTAGATTTACCATTTGAACCATAAAAATGATTTTGGGAAATAAACTGTCGTTACCTTATTTGAAAGTTTCCAAAATTAAATTTTGAAACATTGGGAAGTTTCCATAAAATTGAATGTTGAAACTTTGAAACATTTTTATAAATCAAATCTCTTGAACTATGAAATTTAATTGGGAATTTTTCTGTAAATTTGTAAGTTACTAGAATGGATCTATTGTGAAATCTATTGTATTTTGAATATGGAAACAATAACATTTCCAGAAATTTGAACCTTCAAAAATGTAGTTATTTGCATACCTTATTACATCAAATTTTGATTTAGTTTGCATAAGAATTTTAGTTTTGACTCGAGTGTTTTGTGTTTTCCTTTACGCTCGGGTTAGCCTGAGTATTTTCAGTGTATTAAAGACCATTTTATTTTGGAGGATGAAGACGGAGATGATTCTACTGTTTATTATAATTATTCCACTACATCATGTGTTCCGCTGCATTATTTTTTTTATTTCTGATGTATGTATAACTCTGATTTGAATTGTAAAAGTGTAATCAAATGATATTTATAAAACAGCTTCATGAACTGTTTATTTGATCATTATATTTTGTCGTTCCGCTGCGAGATTCTGTGTTTTGTTTTTTTCTTTTATTTTATTTTCTTATTTACCCCATTAACAATCCTCCATTATGAATGGTTTGAGTCTGACATTTATGGTTTATTGTCGATTTGAACCGTCCAAAAAGGGTGGGTCGTTACAAGCACCCTACCACCAAAGGCCAAGGCCGAGACCATCTAGGAGCTTCAGTGCAAGCTTAGCGTGCTAAATTTTCCAAATAGCAGAGCTATAGTCTTTTAAAGTTAGTTCGATTTAAATCCAAGATGAGAAACTCTATTTATATTATGATAAATTTGGATGATATATATGTATTATTATGCTTGGTTGTGATTATTTTAAACCATGTTTGGATATGATAATATGTTTGTTTGGATGTGTAAACTATTCACGTTTTACACGTCGAATATCACAAAGGAAATCACTCTCCTTTAATAAATGAAATGGTGTATATGAAATTGTTAAACCTCTTTAAAATGGTTTATAAATGTTTTATAAACACTAAAATCCAACTTGGTGAAGTTTGGACAAGTTATAAAAGTTGAGTAAGTAGGGGCGTCGCGTAACGGTAATTCGCGATTTTGTGCCGTAGAAAGTTAAATCCATTTATATGATGGAGTCTGAGTTCTATAAAATAAGGATTTTCTGAATACTTATAATTATAGTTTTGAAACAAAAAAAACGATCGAGATTTTGTTTAGTAGATTTTGAAAAATGAGCAAATCAAGTTTTCAAAATAGTCGTCGTTTGGTAGTTCGAAAACCAAAGAGATAAATTCTTTAAAATGGATATTTTTAATCCTTTGAAAATATGGAATAAATTCTTTACATATTTTAAAATGTTTTAAAAGATATTTGAGTTATAAAAATAGATTTCTAAATGATAGAAAAGTTTCTTGTATCAAATAAGCATTAAGAGCACTATTCGCAACACTTTTTGCAGCACTTTTAATAACTTTTGAAATATGGCTTTAAACTTAAGTATTCTTTCCCAACTCTTTTATAAATGTTTTCAAATAAATAATTAAGTATTTTGAAGATGATTTTGGAGGTTTTATAATTTATTTTAAAACTTTTAAATAAATGATTTAAAGAAAAACAGTTATAATAATTTAATACAACTTGGATTGTATAGAAATAATCTTCTTATGCTTGGTATTAAATTCCGAGGAGGGAACCTGTACTATCCATGTGAATTTAAATGGTAATTTCACCATTACTCGATGGATAGTAAAGCTTGAATACATAAATTGATGTTGAGTAGAATCAGTATAACTTCTATCGACCCTTTTTACTCAATAAGGTTTTACAATGTGGTTTACGAGAAATGGATTTGATTTGGTATTTCCAAAGTTTGAGAGAGGTTTAATGATTCCGTATATACCGGAAAAGAATATGATTTAAAGATTTATATCTCTAAAAGAGATATTTTATTTGATAAAAGAAATAAATGAATGAAATGATAATCACCCTCAAACTTAACATCTTTTAATCGATGATTGATTCGAAGGAACCAGGGTCGGATTTGGGTGAACCATATCTGAAAACCACTTTGAACCAATTTACATTCGAAAGTGAAGACATGGAATGATAATAAATGGAATGAAGGGCTGCTTGTCACTTACCCTCGGGGGAAATTTCCCATATCATATATATGTGGTAGTAATATTTAATTTGATCTTTGATGCAAGGGCTGCTCGCTACTAATCCTAGGGGTGATTCTCGACAACAAGTAGTAGGAGAGTTCCTTCGGTTTGTCCTCTTCCTAGACAACTTGTATGGACGAATCTATGATATTAAAATGCATGTATATTGATTTTTACAAACGCACATCTGTTTGGTGGTGTAGGAGGTTACTCTCTTATACTTAACATCCTTCTCTGAGACGTATGAGCTCAGAGGTTGTACATTTATGGAAATCAATAGTGTGTGATGGAATTGACAATGCGACATTAAAAGTGGAATGTGCTATGTGAAAGGTAATCATTCCTCGAGCCTCATTACCCAGGAATGACAAAAATAGGGTAGATGTAGCAAGGCTACGAGGGTCGCACCCATTAGGATATGGTCATCGGCTTTCTAGATTACCCTTAATATTTCGAGTATGTTGTTTATGCTTTAGGATCCTGGATAGGTCGGGAACGACCGGGGTGATGTCATATTCGTTACTGTCTATGGTAAAGGTAGGCCAGTTCTGTGTCGGTAGAGGACCATATGTTCGTGCCTCGGTGCATTTTTCTACAGATGTACTATCGGATGGTAGTCCCCTACCTTGTCATTGTATGGAATCTGTTCTCCAATAAGTGCCTTTGGACTTGATTGTAGAGCCTAGTATGCTAGACTTCAATAATGTAACAATTTCGGCTAAGATTATATATATTTACCTGAAAGTTGTTTTCTAAAGAATGTCATTAAAAATAATATTACCAGATTTTGCGTAATAAAGATTTTGGTTATCATAACGTAAAAACCCGTTCTGTGTTTATACGCAGTTGGGTCTTATGAGATACCCTTTGTTTTTAAATATCCATATTTTGAGTTTCTCGTACCAGTCCCATGACTGACCCAGAGTTTCTTTTCTTTTCCCCTTAAACTTTGAGTGCCCTATTTTTTTGGGCAGCCAAGTAGTTGGGTAGCATGGAGCATTTCGAGAAGGAGCATGGAGCATGGAGCATTTCGAGAAGGAGCATGGAGCATTTTGGGTCCTTCTAGAAAGTTAGTTATTATTCCGCTGTATTATGTATGATGTATCTACCAGCACTTGTAAGGATAGGCAGTTATAACTATCCTGGCTACATTAGTCTTACTAGAACTCTAATGGAGCAATTTGGAGTAATTGCATGTACTACTCATATGTATAATTAAATGTTGAATACGATGTGAGATTCAATTTTGTTTGTCTTCTACCCTTATTTTCTGTTAACCCATGATAACCTGCCTCTCCAGCACTTGGATTTGTGGCATATGAATGCCGAGGATGTATTAGTGTCGATTTCTAAGGGTCGAGGAGCTGGGTCATCACATCAGCTCCTAAAATATCAAAATAAATTCAAGTTAAATCCAAAGCTATTCGATAGTGAAAGGTCGGCGATTCTAGATTAGCAATCTGATGGATCGGGAGATATTTAAAGAAGTGAATTCATTATTTCAACGTGGACTTAAAGGCATCTGTAGTAGGTAATATTCATTCATATTATAGATATAATATCATGTTTTATAATCTATTAATTATTGACACTTGAATACATATGTATATATTACCGTTATTTAATTAGTTAGGTGAGATTTTTGTATGTAAACATAGTTGGTACAATTAGATAGGTTATGTGCATGATTTTTGATGTTAATGCTCATAATTGAAATATAATTTGACATTATTTGTTGTATAAAATTTATTTTAATATTATTTTAATCAATATATATGTATAAATATATTAATTTATATATAAATACATATATACAATTCATATAAGAGCATATATGATTATGTTATATGTAATATTGATTCAGAAATTTTCTTATACTTATTTATGCTTATTATGAATTACAAACACCGAAAATTAATTTTATATTATATGTTTTATTATCAATATTTAATGATTATATGGATTGATTATTTTATGTAGAACAATTAATGATTCTAAAATTTGGTTTTATGTTTTTTAAAAATTATAATATTGTTATCCCGCCTTTTGGCAAGGCCGAGATACCAAGGAACTGATTGAAAGCCGAGAGTCACTCGTCATGGATATCGATGAATTTTGTCCGAGTCCGGATCGAGCCACAATTGATATGACACGACAAGCACAGCCATGGGAGCCTGCATTCCAAATTTTAAGTCAATCCGAGCTCGAATGCTCGAGTTATGATCGATGCAAGTTGAAGGGAAAAATCACAATTTCGTATCCATCAAATGGACTGGTTTCGTATCGATCAATATTGACCTCTTCGTATCCATCGGCGGAAGGTATGATCGAATCCATCAAGTTTCTCCTACTTCGAATCCATAACTGTTGCTAGACTTCATATCCATTACATTCGCATCAGAAAGAAATTAGCCTCACGCCTGCATGGTTCATATCCATCAAGTATAGTCATTTCGTATTGATCGACTGAAGCACATCATGATCGATACGAACGAAACCTCACTCGAATCCAGATGTTATTGATACCTTCGAATCCATCGAGTCAAGGCGGCGAAGTCTCCGGGATGACTCGATCAAATGGGCAAAGAAAGCGGATCGATGCACATGTTACGCTCCACGTCATCGCGAAAGCACGAAACCCCATCGATTCGAAGCAATCGATTCGAATGAATCGATTCGAACGAAGCAGCCTGGCAGAGATCATCATCTCAAATCGATTATATCTCGAGATCCATAACTCCAAATGCTATGAAATTTTCACAGAAGCTTACGTACATGTTAAAGAATGCCCACACCAAATTTCCGCTCGATTGGATGATTCTTTGATCGATTCGAATGGATTTCGAATCGATCCCGAAGTGGGCCCAACTTTCCTGAGATCGGGCATGTGGGCCCCCTCACGTGCCAGAAGTGGTCTCCCAAAATTTAGGCGAAATATCAGCCTCCTACACCTATAAATAGAGCCCCTGGTCATTCAGAAAAGGGGTCGGACAATTTTAAGAGCTAAAGAGCGCCCTGACTCTGCTAGATTTACTCCAAATCACCATTGCTTTCTTAGATTCAGACTTAGATCATAAAATTTGTTGTACTACACTATAAGAAATTGTGATCTTTAAGTATCGAGCAATAAAATCATCAAACTTCATAGTGGACGTAGGCGAAACGCCGAACCACTCTAAATTGTTGTCTTCTGTGCAATTTACTTTCTGTTATTTGGAGTTTTTGTTAGATAATCCTCAGTTTTAATTTCACTTTTATCTCTTCAAAAACTTCCGAAGAGTGTTGTGCCCATTTTTGGTACAAACACTTTGGTGCTTTCACTGAGAACAATCAGTTGTTTCTCCTGCTCCTTGGATCTACCATCGACACCGGATTGCATAAATCCAAGAGGAAGATCCACACCCCTAATCCGGAATCCTTCAATTCTATTCAGATTTGCATAAAGTCTAGGAAAGGACTCCACCACTCAAGATGGTTAGCACAAGAACTGCCTCTACAACCGTTGATCAAGAAGGTCGGGATTAACAGAATCCTACACAACAGCAGCCATCCAATCAAGACAACACTGCTCACTCAGATCCGTCGGGGCCAGTCACCAAACAAGAGTTCCAAGTGTTGCTTCAAGAACTGACTCAAAGTCGGCAACAGTTGGCTGAACAGTTGCGCGCTAATGTTGAATTAACCAACCAACTAAACTGCCAAAGCCGCAGAAGGTCCAGGAGGGATGATATTTCCCGCTCGTCAATTGAAAGTTCCGCCTCGTCTGACTATCACAACAGATCTACCCGTCCTTGATTAGACGGGAGTCACGCACAAACTACCGGATATCAACCTGCCTTGACCGTTGGACAGTTGAGGACAGGGCCGTCGACTAGCTTCCAGACCGGGCCCTCAACACGAGGAGGCCCTACTCCGCAGTATACCACGGACAATCGCGCTACAACCTCCGCGGTAGAAACAAGGGTTGATCCCCAAATCTGTCAGATCCGAATAATCAGCAGCGTGGGCATACTCCTGAACCATACATCCCGAAAGACACTGAGCCAAGGAGGCGAAACGTGGACCGTCGACAGCGCCCGGTCCACACTCGCATTGTGGAATCCGACCACACCTTAGCTCAGCATGCACATAATGTAATAATGCCCGATATTTCAACCATGGTACGTCAGATGATTCGCAAAAGCCAGGGCCTTACCAATGATGATTGGGGAATCTCTCGTAGTCATACCCCTTTCACAGACGAGATATTATACACTAATCCCCCTCAGCGATTCAGAATGCCAACTCTCCCTATGTATGAAGGAAATTCGGATCCCAATCAACATATTTTGAAATATGAGTGGTCAATGAGCGCCGCAAGGGCGGATGATGCAGTAAAGTGCCGAAGTTTCCCCATTTCTCTGGGATGAATCGCAACAATGTGGTTTACAAGGTTGCCACCTAGATCTATCTCTTCGTTCGATCAACTGGTTAAGAAATTTGTCGAACAGTTTCGTATGCATGTCGCTAGACCTAAAGACGTTAACACCTTGTCTAATGTCACCCAAGCTCATGGAGAAACACTCAGGCGTTATTTAGAGAGATTCCACGCAGCATGTGTGGAGATTAGTAATCCCAACGATAACTCGATCTTGATGGCATTAACCAAAGGGATCGATCCCGAATCTGAGTTTGGAAATTGGTTAGCTGGGAAACCAGCCGCATCGTTGGACCGTTTCTACTCCAAAGCCACCCAATTCTTACGGCAAGAGGATGCGAAACAGTCTAGGAAGCAGGACGATGCGAGGCCCAGGAGTGAAGGGATTCAAAGTAACGTAGCAGTTAAGCAGTTCGGTGAGAATTGCGGAAAAGTTCAGTTAAATATACAGAACAAACAAACTCAGCCGAGAGGCAACAATGGTCAGGATAAGAAAAGAGATCAGAACCGAGGCCCACGGCGTAGGGCTCCAATGTTCGATAATTACACGCCGTTGAATACATCGTTGGAAAACGTGTATCTGCAAACTTGCAACACTGTGCAATATAAGAAGCCTACTCTGAAGCCCTCGTCGGAGAGGCAGGTTCAAACAGGGAAGTTTTGCAAATTCCACGAAAGTTACGGCCACAATACCAATGAGTGTCGACATTTGCAGGACCTCATCGAGAAGTTGATCAGGGAAAGAAAGTTAGATCCGTTTATGCGAACGCCACAGTCTAGTGGTGCGGGCCCTTCAAACCAAAATCGTGTGCAAAATCAAGAAAGACAAGAAGAACCTGCTCATATGGGCGGAAGGCTAGTTATAAATACAATAAGTGGTGGTCCCCATCCAGCAGACAGAAGCTGGAGGGAAATGGAGTCGTATGCTAGCTCTATCAGGCATGCGGACTTCGAATGCTGCAGTAATTGTGAAGATGGGGCTCTGGATAAACAACAGAAGACAATGTCTGATGATATCATATTTAGAAGCCGAGACGCTGATAAGGTCGAAGCCCCCACAATTGACCCACTGGTCATATCTGCCCAAGTAGGTCCTGCTTGGATGAAGAGGATCCTGGTTGACAGTGGGAGCTTTGTAAACATCTTACATAAACGGGCCTATGATTTAATGAAAATGGAAGCGAAGGACTTAAAACTTTACCAATCTCGAGTCCACGGCTTCAACGGAAGTGCTACAATACCCACTGGAGTGACGGAACTACCAGTGGAGTTGGGGGTTGGAGAACGCTGGAGAGTCTGGATGTTGCAGTTTATCGTTTTGGACATTGATTCACCTTATAATGCATTTTTGGGCCGGCCGGCCCTTGCTGAGTTCAGGGCAGCCATTGCCCCATGGTGCTTGACTCTGAAGTTCCCCACTGATCATGGGGTTGGAGTCATTCAAGGAGATCAGGCAGCGGGGAGGGCCTGCTATGTTGCTGAACTACGAGGAGTACAACGAAAGGAGGAAGGAAAGGGCGTAGAGGAATCTCTCTGCGTCAGTCTTACTGATAATTGACAATTAGTGCCTGGGCCCCGGCCCGGGCACCACGACCAATTCCATAAAGACCTTGACCCTAGAGACAATGAAGATAAAGACAAATCTAAAGAGAATCAAGCTTCCCCGATCGAACTGACTGTGGACGTCCCAATCAGTGAGGATGATGATTCGAGGGTGCTAAAAGTTGGGTCTCAACTGGGCAAACAGACACAACAGGAATTGGTTGAATTTCTCTGGGCGAATCTCGACGTTTTCGCCTAGACACACTCTGATATGTGCGGGATCTCGCCGGACTTCGCAAGTCACTCCCTGAATATTGATCCGCGGTATGTCCCGATCAAGCAGAAAAGGCGTGGTATGGATCCAGAGAGATCTGCCGGCCTTAAAGAGGAGGTTGATAAGTTACAATCAAATGGGATCATCTGAGATGCTTTGTATCCAGAATGGGTGTCAAATCCCGTATAGGTTCGAAAACCGAATGGGAAATGGAGAACTTGCAACGACTACTCTGACCTAAACAAGGCTTGTCCAAAAGACAGTTTTCCACTTCCCCGAATCGACCAGCTCGTGGATTCAACAGCTGGGCATGAATTATTATCTTTCATGGATGCTTATTCTGGCTATAATCAAATACCTATGCATTTGCCTGATCAAGAACATACCAGTTTCGTGACCGATCTGGGACTCTACTGCTACAGAGTCATGCCTTTTGGTCTAAAAAATGCCGAAGCAACATACCAACGCTTGGTCAACCGGATGTTCGCCGACCAGATCGGGAAGACCATGGAGGTCTATGTGGATGACATGCTAGTAAAGTCTCGATTCTCCACAAATCATGTCAGAGATTTAGATTCGACGTTCTGCATCCTTCGAGAGTATGGAATGAAGCTCAATCCATTAAAGTGTCATTTCGGTGTCGCCTCTGGAAAGTTCCTCGAGTTTATCGTTAACGCTCGAGGGATAGAAGCAAATCTCGAAAAGATCTGGGCAATAAGGAACTTACAAACTCCAAGTACCATAAAACAAGTCCAGAGCCTCAACGGGAAGGTAGCAGCACTGAGCAGGTTCATTTCAAAATCCATCGATAAATGCATTCCTTTTTTCGATCTGATCCGGAAAGGAAAGCGAAACTTTGAATGGACCATGGAGTGTGAAGACGCATTCCGATCGCTGGTTCAACATCTCTCCACACCACCAATCCTGTCAAAGCCGGTTGACCACGAACAATTGTACCTTTATCTGGCAGTATCGGAGCATGCAATCAGCGCTGCTTTGGTTCGGGAAGAAGACCGAGTGCAGAAACCAGTCTACTATGTTAGCAAACGGCTAACGGGAGCCGAAAGAAATTACCCAAGACTAGAGAAACTGGCTTATTGCCTGGTCATTTCCTCAAGAAAGCTTTGCCTTTATTTCCAAGCTCATTCCCTTACTGTGTACACCGATCAGCCATTACGACAGGTCCTCACGAGGCCTGAGACGTCTGGTAGGCTACTCAAGTGGAACATTAAACTGAGTCAATTTGATATTACATATGCTCCGCGAAGAGCCATTCAAGGACAAGTCCTAGCGGATTTCATAGCCGAATTTACTGTTTCAGAGAATCTGCCTGAAACCAGTATACCTCCTAAATGCATTTGGAAGCTGCACACCGATGGTGCATCGAACGATCAGTGTTCGGGTGCCGGAATAGTACTTGAAACTCCTGAAGGCCGATCCATATGCTACGCTCTGAGGTTCGAATTTTGCGCAACCAACAATGAAGCCGAATACGAAGCTTTGCTTGCTGGGTTAAAACTTGCTTGTGATCTGAAGATTGTTGCTGTGGAAATCTACTACGATTCCCAGTTAGTTGTATATCAAGTTCGGGGCGATTATCAGGCCAAAGATCGATGGCTAGCTGCCTATCTAGCCCGAGTTCAAGAATCACTAAGTCAATTCGATTACTATGCTATTTACCATATACCCCGAGAACATAACCAGAAGGCTGACTCATTAGCAAAGCTGGCAAGTACAGGTGAAGCACAGCAAATGGGATTTGTCCCCGTCGAAACTTTGTCCTCCCCAAGCATTGATCAAATAGAGACAAATTTTGTGTTTGAAACAGCTCCCAGTAGAGAATCATGGATGACTCCGTACCGAAATTACATCGAGAATGGGACGTTGCCATAATTTAGAAATGAGAAAAGACAAATTCTGCGAAAAGCTTCATGTTTCGTCATTCAGGATGGAGTCATGTATAGAAGAGGGTATTCTGTTCCTCTCCTCCGATGTATCGCGCACGATGAAATCAAACGAGTGTTACATGACGTACACAAAGGAGAATGTGGCGATCACATCGGTGGACAAGCTCTTGCTAAAAAGATACTCCGATATGGATACTACTGGCCGACTATGAACCGAGATGTAGCGAACTATGCCAGAAAATGCGATAGGTGCCAGAAACACGCCCGAATTCCGAGAGCCCCACCTACCGAGATAACCCAAATGGTCAGTCCCTGGCCATTTGCAATGTGGGGTATCGATATCATCGGCACACTACCTCTGGCCAAAGGTGGGGCAAGATATGCCATTGTTGCAGTTGATTATTTTACCCAATGGGCTGAAGCTGAACCCCTCGCAACCATTACGACTAAGAAAGTAATCAATTTTGTGGTTCGCAACATTATCTGTCGATTTGGACTCCCGCATACCATCATCACCGATAACGGAACCCAATTCAGTAGTGCGGAATTCAAGAATTTCTGTCAACGGTTTCATATCCATAAGAAATTCTCGGAAGTAGCACATCCTTAGGAAAACGGTCAGGTCGAAGCTGTCAATAAAGTCATAAAATCCATTCTAAAGAAACGACTGGAAAAGGCCGGGGGCAAATGGGTTGACGAACTGCCTATGGCTTTATGGGCCTATCGAACGACTCACAAGACTGTGATCGGACACACCCCGTTTTCCCTATCTTATGGCTCTGAAGCCGTTATTCCAATCGAAATGGAAGTATTTTCCCATCGCGCGACTTATTATGATCCGAAAACAAACGCTATATTGCTTGCTGAATCTTTGGATCTACTGGATGAGAAGCGGGAAGAGGCTGATTTGAGAGCGGCCGCACATCGAAGTCGAGTCGCTCGATTATACAATGCCAAAGTTTGACCTCGAACCTTTGAACTCGGTGATCTTGTCCTCAAAAGAATCTATCCGGTCCCTTCACACATGAAACCAAACTGGGAAGGACCATACGTGATTACACAAAGACTTGAAGATGGCACATTCAAACTATCGACAGTTGACGGTCTTGACTTGCCAAGGGCCTGGAACAGCGAGAGTCTCCGTCGCTATTACACATGACAGGCTTTATTTATTTCATTATATCTTTCCATTTTGCAATTTGTTTCTACATTTCGAAGTTAGAATTTGTAATAAGGCAACTGACTGTGCCATATTTTCTTATTTCAGCAATAAAATGCCATCTCTTCGAGCCAGAGCTGTGATTCATTGAATGCAATGTATGACATCACAATGCACGGAGAGCTAAATTCCATCACGCAGTGGAATTTATTCAAGTAGGGAGTGGCTGTGATACGACCGACCACTCGCTAAATGAAACCCAAGCTCGGGGGCAAGCCATCACATCAAGCTAAAAATGAGTTGATACACTGTAACGACCCAGTATTTTCAACCATTCGCATCCATTATAAGTGTATAGGTAGACACTCATGCCGGAGTTGAATTGCTCAAAATACCGCGTTGTAAATAAAATTTGGCAAAACTCATCATATACAGTAAATAAAATAATTACAGATCACAGACACAGAGTAATATAACAATAATGCAGCGGAAACAAAAGGATAGTAGTTCATGAAGCTACTATATATATAACAGAGTTAAACAAGATACAACAGAGGTCTCGAATACAATAGATGTCTCCATACAATAATCAAATACCAGATCTGAATACATCACTGGATCGACGGAATGACTGAAAGCAGGATCGATAGATAGCTGGATCTCCAAGCGAAGCTCCAACTCCAAAGGTGAGTCTCAAATGCTGTATCACTCAGTCTGACCCGAGCGTAAAGCAAAACACAAAACACTCGAGTCAGGATTAACATTCTTATATTAATAAATCCAACTCAAGTGAAATATCAACTGAAATACAAGTAACTTAAAGGATGTTTGGGATAACCATCCCCTAAGGATCCGTTAAACTATTTACTATGTAGTAATATACGCTATATACAGTAGTGTCTAAATAAGTAAAGTATAATCATATCGGAAAATAGCGTTAAGGGGATGGAGAACCTTAACACGGTCGGATCTTAAAATCATAATCGTAGTAAAGCTCGGTATGGTAGGTGACACGGCACAACTAGGCAATGCCAGGGTAGATATACCAATTACGCACACGGACTGATGGATACGCATAGCAGCCACTACCGTTCCACCTCGAACAACATTCCCAATCGGAGGATGGCCATCTAGTCAAATCACAAGTAAGAGTATAATATCGAAGAAATGCGTCCGAGAAGAGGTGCTACCTCACTGGTCCGAGATCGCTCCTGTTTTAGCCACCTTATGCCAACTCACGGAAGTTGGGTCCACGTAACATACCTTAAGAACGCCGCCACCATCCTACTTCATTCTGGAATCTCCACCGCGTACACGGTTGTCAAAGTGGTTTTCGGTATCGACAGAGAGTATGTCCATATCCGATCCCGGTCTCTTTGCCAACCAATCGTTATTATAACACCGTGGTCATTTCAAAGTAGTTTATACTTCAAGACTAAAATATCATTTCCATTTCAAACCCAATTTAATACGATATCATTTTCACTTCAAATATATCCATTTTCAAATCATATTACTACTCAAAATTATAATGTTTTCAAAATCATAACACTTTCCTTTTAAACAGTTTAGACATTAAAATTTCGTTATAGAATAAATTAGTTTCCTCAAATTTCACAAATCGATTCAAATTAACTCGAATTCCAAAATTTTAATTTAATCAAATCTCAAATCATCAGTTTCAACTCGATTCAACTTCTAAATAAACCATTTCAAATTATCAATTTCAAATACGTATCTAAACCATAAAATAAACCATTTCAAATTTGAATATATTTCAAAGCTTTTAAATATTCATCATTTCAAAACTAAATTCGATAAATTTATATACATATCAAATTCACTTTACAATTATTTAGTTTTGAAATATTAACTTAATCATTTCCATAACATTTGAATACAATTTCATTTTTTTACAATTTCAATTAAACAAGATATCTCATTTTAAATATTTACGTTTGGAATATCCATTTAAGTCACCCTTTCAAAGTTCAAGTTGTAAATCACTTCTTTAAATTTCAAATTCAATACATTTCAAATCTAACTTATTTAAGTATAATTCTTAAATAAATATAATTTCAATCAATTTCAAATTATTATAAATTCTATATTCAAAATATAGAAATTAAATAAATACTCAACATATTATTTATCAACTTTATTAAATCAACTTTAATAAATCTTTAAAAATCAATATTTATAAAAACCATATATTTCTTTTCAAAACCATAGAAATCATTTTCAAAACGTTTATATATAGACCAACGGTGCCTGTATATAATTTTCTATCCTATGGTCAAGTGATACGGATATTTATCATTTCAATCCGAAATTTAAACATATTCGGGTATATATCTTTTCAACCCGAAATCCCAAATTCAATTCAATGAAAATCGCTTGGGTTTATCATTTCAACCCATAACGATTTTCTCCTATTCTACAGATCGTTCGGGTATGTATCATTTCAACCCATAGTGATTCTATACTAACAGGGAACTTGCAGAGTGATAACAGATATGAAAAAAAAATAACAACAGTAACAGGCATATATCATCAGTATAAATAACAGATAATGGTGTCGGATGTCACAGGTGAACAGATACAGTTAATGACATATATATATAACAATGTGACCACTAACAGCAGCATATTTCAATTGACGTTCCAATTGAAATTAAATCTAATAAATATAAGAACATTAATCGTGAGTGATTGATCACCTTTCGAGGTTAGAGAGAATAGATAACAAGACAAGCTACGATTTCCAAAGCAACGCTAGTTGGATACGATTTGAATGAAGCAAACAGGCACGACGGACAAGCTGAAAATTTGGAAAACGAGGAGACTAATCAGAAACAGTTTTAATATAAAGTGGAAAATATATATAAGCTGTTATTATTATCATTCCCGAAATCAACATTTTAAACTTATATAAACTAACACATTATACTTTAAGATCCATGTTTATTATAAAACCGATAATTAGATATATATATATATATATATACTGTAAATAGTCAGATTCTCATATCTACCAAACTCTTATAAAACACAACACATACAACTATATTACTGTTTACAAATTTATATTGATAAAATAATACAAATAAGACTAATATACTTATATAAACAGACATGCAAACAGACAGTTGTATTTATCACTTTATAAAACCCAAATATAATACTAATATACGGTGAATACAGATACTGCACATGCACAAGAGTTATACAACTTATATAACTAAACTATATATAGTACAAAAATAGGCCTGCTCTATTTTATAAATAAAATTATATATATACTGTCAAAATCTTGAGACAAATTTTACTTATATATATACTTATGATTAAAATATACATATATACAACATCATATTATATATCATAACTGTTTCAAAAATATAGCTTAACTTCTACTAAAATATGTTAGGATCAGTATAGACTAACATATATATAGCTAACATCTATACAACCACAACAATTGTTTTAAAACTATATAACTTTTCATATCCAAGTCTATATAAACTATATACGTATATCCTTTAATATCCAAACAAGTAAGTATAACTGTATACTACTAACATAGTTTATATAACCTAAGTAACTTTCATAACTTAATAGGCTTTATAAACTTAAAAATTTTCGTATGGAAAACAACTCGTGCAGACAAAAAATATATATATATAGTACACTCACATAATATATACGAAACATGTCTAGCTTGGTACAACAACCAAAAGAATCAATTATACATATAATTATAGGACGACAGCCTAATCACTTACACAAATTTACATAAATAAATTAACACATGTAAAAATCAAAAATCTTTATATATAGATATACCCTTTCAATCCATAACGTAATGCTTAAAACAGTAATTGCAAATTTAAAAATATATATAAATACTATGGAAGCATATGCATATAACATATATGCAGATCTGAAATATCACTTCGTATGGTTGTTGATATAGATGCTTTAAACACATTACACAAAATCATAATTTTAATATATCCTTTATTTAAAGTCAAACCTTTTATATCAATATATAACTAGTAAATTTCTTACTGCAAACTACTGGAAAAACTATACATACATATAAATATACGCTAACATATATACAGCAAAAAGAAAAACTACAGGTGCATGGAACTCAAATGTATGCAGACTCCTTATATAACTTTCATTATAATATGTACCCATCATATATACAAAGATACAACATACCCATTCTTAAACTAGTACATATATAAACATATATATACTGACAGCATAAACCAATATAACTATTATATATACTAACATATATCAAAAATGCAGCAACGTATCATAATACCGTAATATACATTTAGACTTTGCTGTAAATAAATAGATCTGGTACCTTTCATATATATATAAAGAAGGGACATGAGTTGCAAACACACGGCTAAAGGAGGAGTGGATGAAGACTTGGTGGTCGCGGCTGGGTGGCGGAAGAGATGAGGCGAACAGTGTTTTGGGTTCAAGGCCACGGTCTGGTGGTGTTGGTGGGTGGGTCACGTGAGGTGTTGGCTATGACAGCCTGGGAGATGGGTGGAGGGCTGTCATGGAGGCGGTCTGGGGACCGAGACAGGGCGGCGGTAGGCTGCAAGGCGAAGGGTGGCGGTTCTCAGGCGTGGGGTTGGAGGCAGGCAGGTTTGAGGCGGAGCACGAGGTGGCTGATGGGTTGCTGCCTCGGTCGAAATGGCGGTGGTAAGAGAATGTCGAAGATGGTGATGTCATGGAGGAAGTGGGATCGATGTCTGCGGTGGCGGATGGCGATGTGAATCGTTGCAGGGGCGTGGAGGAAGGCTGATTGGCGTGGGCTGTCACGTGGAGTGGGGAAGATGGGGTCGGGCTCGAGAGAGGAGTGGTGAGTGATGAGGTCTCGGGTGGAAAATGTGGGGAAAGAGGAAGAGCAATTGAAATGAAGGAGGTGGCAGGCTAATCTAATACAAATTTAGATTCGAAGAGGCAGATCCGAGAAGAATGAAAAGGAGAAATAAATGGGCTAACGTTTCGGTCTAGGAGAGAGCGATTCAACAGAATTTGAAATAATGGAGATGTAACCGATGACCATTGAATCAGCAAAAATTATCAAAGCAATTTATTATATTGCTTGGCCTGCACGTTCAAACTTGAAAAAGGCAAACGAAAGCTAACGGTCACAATTCAGGGTACCGGTACGACGCACTGTTTATTGTTTCGGTCGCGTACCGTACCTCAAAATACAGAGTTGAATATACCGTAGAGGTCAGCGCAACGAGACGATCAAAACGGTACACAGATATTAGTGGTACGGTCATCCGATCAAAAGTCGATAACCGGTACCAGAAATGCTGCTATTCTAACTGAATTAAGATAAACGGAGCAACATAAGTCCAAATTTTTGAAAACGAAAGATGATGACCTACTCAGAAGATGATTTACAAATTTTCTATGTAAAAATATTTAGGTTTGGAAAACATTTTATTATCATCAATTTTAACTGATTAAATTGAAGTAAATTTACGCGCGAAATAAATTTCCATATTTTCGAACGAAAATTTACCAGTTGCTATTTTTAATTAGACGCATTCCAAATATCAAATTTAAATTTCAAAATTTTATTGTTTAAAATTTCACAAAATTTACTAATTACGGTATTTAACAGTTAAAATTTACGGGTCGTTACACTCTCCCCCACTCAAAACTTTTCGTCCCCGAAAAGGAAGGAGGTAGGAGAGTAGAAACAACTAGAAAGAAAATAGATTAAAAGACTAGATAAGATAATTAATTTAAACCATATAATTTCAAATTAAACTAATTAATATTTAATAATTTGATTTAATCCATTGAGTTCACTTAAGTTAAATTAATTCATCTATTTCTGAATTCATTGTCTTATTATCTAGTCATTCTCAACTAACAATTTCTAAATCAATCAATTTGTATAATCATTTATTTTCCTCATATTTTATTCAACAAATTAAATTCTTTTATCCAAATTATTATTAAGTTTATTCCACTTAATTTCTTTTCTTTCATATATTTAAACCATACAAATTAATTTAAACCATATATAAATTACAATTTAAATTAATTTATATTTAATAATTGATTTTAAATTCAAGGTATTCCCATAAGTTGATCTAATTTCAATTTATTAATTCTTGCAAAACAAATTTATTTGTCTCATCTTATATTCAATTTAATTATTATTCTATTTCTCACTACTGACATCTTTATAATAAAATTTAAGTATATCACATTTATTATAACCAATCAAATTTTACTTATAAATTTCATTATATTGTATATTATCCAATTACATTTTTAACTTCTGAAATTTTAGGTAAGTTATGTTGAGATGTAATTGAGTATTATACAAATAAGATTTTATAATTCAGTTATTCTCAGTTAACTATTTATCCAAGAATTTTGACTTTAGTTTATAGTTGAAATCATCTTTAATCTAAAATTTAAGAATTTAAATCTCCGATTTACTTCAAACAATTTAGAGATATATATATTATATCTATATCAATCAAATTAAATTTTAAAATAAGATACCTATATATATAAAAATCAAATTATATTGAAGAAATTCAAATCGAATATTTTTTTTCAAAACAAAACCGTAGCAAAGCTACAAAATGGTTTCTCCTCTTCGAAACTCGAAAATGAATGTCGATGATGCGGCCGTCATCAACGAAATTATTTTCCAGCGACAATGAGAAGAGCACTAATTTAAACATTTACAATTCTTTGAAAACCATTTTATTTGAAAATACTTAAATATTATACCTTTTAAGACTTTAAAATAAAGTTTAAAATCACCAGAAATTTAATTCTTAAATTCTCAATTTAAATTCATTTCAATTCCAAATAAATTTATAAACAATAGTCATTTTGCAATAGTCAATGACTTACAGACAATAAAATGATAATCAAATATTATCATTTCAACAACCAAATTATTTTACTTTTAATTCTAGAAAATTTTCTTATATATTTATAATATAATCATACAAATTTATTTCGTTTATCAAATTTAAAAAAATTATATTGTGTCAGTTTGCTCTGTTCAAGTGTTTTGGAAATCCTATCGATAGCGTTGATCAGACGAATCGATCGAAAATCCAAACCAACATCAACAACTCAAACAACACACTATAAACATAAACTATTTTATATTAGTTTCAAATACACTCCCTCACACGATGATTCCAGAATTGGATTCCAACATAAGGATAGAGATCCAAATAGAGGGACTCAAATCAGAGAGAATTCAAATCTAAAATAGATTGGCTCGAAACGAAGGTTAGATGATTGCATTTCAAACAGGAAGATGGATAAAGTGGTATAAATCGCGGGCAACCTTAACCGGGTCAACCGTGACTTCATAGACAAGATCGATGTAGGATTCTGAAACAAATCGACATTCGATTACCAGAGGTAGAATTCTAGTATAGCATAAGATAGCAGCATCGTAAACCGAGGATACAGAAATCTCCGGTGAATCAATACCGATTGTAAAGAAGTTTCACCCCAGTACAAATTATTCGAAGATTGGCGAGACCGCCGATTTATTATAGAGATCATTTGAAGTGAAGTTATGGGGTACTCCAGAATCAAAAGACACGAAATGGGGACACGAATGGACTTTGGAACCGAAGTGAACGTCCCAAAATTCAAAGGAACCGAGTCAAAGAAGAAGGAATTCAAGCTCGAACGAAAGTGATTTTGTAATCGAATTTACTTCATATGCAGAGTTTTGCCTAAAACCAGAGCTCTGATACCACATGTAACGACCCAGTATTTTCAACCATTCGCATCCATTATAAGTGTATAGGTAGACACTCATGCCGGAGTTGAATTGCTCAAAATACCGCGTTGTAAATAAAATTTGGCAAAACTCATCATATACAGTAAATAAAATAATTACAGATCACAGACACAGAGTAATATAACAATAATGCAGCGGAAACAAAAGGATAGTAGTTCATGAAGCTACTATATATATAACAGAGTTAAACAAGATACAACAGAGGTCTCGAATACAATAGATGTCTCCATACAATAATCAAATACCAGATCTGAATACATCACTGGATCGACGGAATGACTGAAAGCAGGATCGATAGATAGCTGGATCTCCAAGCGAAGCTCCAACTCCAAAGGTGAGTCTCAAATGCTGTATCACTCAGTCTGACCCGAGCGTAAAGCAAAACACAAAACACTCGAGTCAGGATTAACATTCTTATATTAATAAATCCAACTCAAGTGAAATATCAACTGAAATACAAGTAACTTAAAGGATGTTTGGGATAACCATCCCCTAAGGATCCGTTAAACTATTTACTATGTAGTAATATACGCTATATACAGTAGTGTCTAAATAAGTAAAGTATAATCATATCGGAAAATAGCGTTAAGGGGATGGAGAACCTTAACGCGGTCGGATCTTAAAATCATAATCGTAGTAAAGCTCGGTATGGTAGGTGACACGGCACAACTAGGCAATGCCAGGGTAGATATACCAATTACGCACACGGACTGATGGATACGCATAGCAGCCACTACCGTTCCACCTCGAACAACATTCCCAATCGGAGGATGGCCATCTAGTCAAATCACAAGTAAGAGTATAATATCGAAGAAATGCGTCCGAGAAGAGGTGCTACCTCACTGGTCCGAGATCGCTCCTGTTTTAGCCACCTTATGCCAACTCACGGAAGTTGGGTCCACGTAACATACCTTAAGAACGCCGCCACCATCCTACTTCATTCTGGAATCTCCACCACGTACACGGTTGTCAAAGTGGTTTTCGGTATCGACAGAGAGTATGTCCATATCCGATCCTGGTCTCTTTGCCAACCAATCGTTATTATAACACCGTGGTCATTTCAAAGTAGTTTATACTTCAAGACTAAAATATCATTTCCATTTCAAACCCAATTTAATACGATATCATTTTCACTTCAAATATATCCATTTTCAAATCATATTACTACTCAAAATTATAATGTTTTCAAAATCATAACACTTTCCTTTTAAACAGTTTAGACATTAAAATTTCGTTATAGAATAAATTAGTTTCCTCAAATTTCACAAATCGATTCAAATTAACTCGAATTCCAAAATTTTAATTTAATCAAATCTCAAATCATCAGTTTCAACTCGATTCAACTTCTAAATAAACCATTTCAAATTATCAATTTCAAATACGTATCTAAACCATAAAATAAACCATTTCAAATTTGAATATATTTCAAAGCTTTTAAATATTCATCATTTCAAAACTAAATTCGATAAATTTATATACATATCAAATTCACTTTACAATTATTTAGTTTTGAAATATTAACTTAATCATTTCCATAACATTTGAATACAATTTCATTTTTTTACAATTTCAATTAAACAAGATATCTCATTTTAAATATTTACGTTTGGAATATCCATTTAAGTCACCCTTTCAAAGTTCAAGTTGTAAATCACTTCTTTAAATTTCAAATTCAATACATTTCAAATCTAACTTATTTAAGTATAATTCTTAAATAAATATAATTTCAATCAATTTCAAATTATTATAAATTCTATATTCAAAATATAGAAATTAAATAAATACTCAACATATTATTTATCAACTTTATTAAATCAACTTTAATAAATCTTTAAAAATCAATATTTATAAAAACCATATATTTCTTTTCAAAACCATAGAAATCATTTTCAAAACGTTTATATATAGACCAACGGTGCCTGTATATAATTTTCTATCCTATGGTCAAGTGATACGGATATTTATCATTTCAATCCGAAATTTAAACATATTCGGGTATATATCTTTTCAACCCGAAATCCCAAATTCAATTCAATGAAAATCGCTTGGGTTTATCATTTCAACCCATAACGATTTTCTCCTATTCTACAGATCGTTCGGGTATGTATCATTTCAACCCATAGTGATTCTATACTAACAAGGAACTTGCAGAGTGATAACAGATATGAAAAAAAAAATAACAACAGTAACAGGCATATATCATCAGTATAAATAACAGATAATGGTGTCGGATGTCACAGGTGAACAGATACAGTTAATGACATATATATATAACAATGTGACCACTAACAGCAGCATATTTCAATTGACGTTCCAATTGAAATTAAATCTAATAAATATAAGAACATTAATCGTGAGTGATTGCTCACCTTTCGAGGTTAGAGAGAATAGATAACAAGACAAGCTACGATTTCCAAAGCAACGCTAGTTGGATACGATTTGAATGAAGCAAACAGGCACGACGGACAAGCTGAAAATTTGGAAAACGAGGAGACTAATCAGAAACAGTTTTAATATAAAGTGGAAAATATATATAAGCTGTTATTATTATCATTCCCGAAATCAACATTTTAAACTTATATAAACTAACACATTATACTTTAAGATCCATGTTTATTATAAAACCGATAATTAGATATATATATATATATATATATATATATACTGTAAATAGTCAGATTCTCATATCTACCAAACTCTTATAAAACACAACACATACAACTATATTACTGTTTACAAATTTATATTGATAAAATAATACAAATAAGACTAATATACTTATATAAACAGACATGCAAACAGACAGTTGTATTTATCACTTTATAAAACCCAAATATAATACTAATATACGGTGAATACAGATACTGCACATGCACAAGAGTTATACAACTTATATAACTAAACTATATATAGTACAAAAATAGGCCTGCTCTATTTTATAAATAAAATTATATATATACTGTCAAAATCTTGAGACAAATTTTACTTATATATATACTTATGATTAAAATATACATATATACAACATCATATTATATATCATAACTATTTCAAAAATATAGCTTAACTTCTACTAAAATATGTTAGGATCAGTATAGACTAACATATATATAGCTAACATCTATACAACCACAACAATTGTTTTAAAACTATATAACTTTTCATATCCAAGTCTATATAAACTATATACGTATATCCTTTAATATCCAAACAAGTAAGTATAACTGTATACTACTAACATAGTTTATATAACCTAAGTAACTTTCATAACTTAATAGGCTTTATAAACTTAAAAATTTTCGTATGGAAAACAACTCGTGCAGACAAAAAATATATATATATAGTACACTCACATAATATATACGAAACATGTCTAGCTTGGTACAACAACCAAAAGAATCAATTATACATATAATTATAGGACGATAGCCTAATCACTTACACAAATTTACATAAATAAATTAACACATGTAAAAATCAAAAATCTTTATATATAGATATACCCTTTCAATCCATAACGTAATGCTTAAAACAGTAATTGCAAATTTAAAAATATATATAAATACTATGGAAGCATATGCATATAACATATATGCAGATCTGAAATATCACTTCGTATGGTTGTTGATATAGATGCTTTAAACACATTACACAAAATCATAATTTTAATATATCCTTTATTTAAAGTCAAACCTTACATATCAATATATAACTAGTAAATTTCTAACTGCAAACTACTGGAAAAACTATACATACATATAAATATACGCTAACATATATACAGCAAAAAGAAAAACTACAGGTGCATGGAACTCAAATGTATGCAGACTCCTTATATAACTTTCATTATAATATGTACCCATCATATATACAAAGATACAACATACCCATTCTTAAACTAGTACATATATAAACATATATATATTGACAGCATAAACCAATATAACTATTATATATACTAACATATATCAAAAATGCAGCAACGTATCATAATACCGTAATATACATTTAGACCTTGCTGTAAATAAATAGATCTGGTACCTTTCATATATATATAAAGAAGGGACATGAGTTGCAAACACACGGCTAAAGGAGGAGTGGATGAAGACTTGGTGGTCGCGGCTGGGTGGCGGAAGAGATGAGGCGAACAGTGTTTTGGGTTCAAGGCCACGGTCTGGTGGTGTTGGTGGGTGGGTCACGTGAGGTGTTGGCTATGACAGCCTGGGAGATGGGTGGAGGGCTGTCACGGAGGCGGTCTGGGGACCGAGACAGGGCGGCGGTAGGCTGCAAGGCGAAGGGTGGCGGTTCTCATGCGTGGGGTTGGAGGCAGGCAGGTTTGAGGCGGAGCACGAGGTGGCTGATGGGTTGCTGCCTCGGTCGAAATGGCGGTGGTAAGAGAATGTCGAAGATGGTGATGTCATGGAGGAAGTGGGATCGATTCTGCGGTGGCGGATGGCGATGTGAATCGTTGCAGGGGCGCGGAGGAAGGCTGATTGGCGTGGGCTGTCACGTGGAGTGGGGAAGACGGGGTTGGGCTCGAGAGAGGAGTGGTGAGTGATGAGGTCTCGGGTGGAAAACGTGGGGAAAGAGGAAGAGCAATTGAAATGAAGGAGGTGGCAGGCTAATCTAATACAAATTTAGATTCGAAGAGGCAGATCCGAGAAGAATGAAAAGGAGAAATAAATGGGCTAACGTTTCGGTCTAGGAGAGAGCGATTCAACAGAATTTGAAATAATGGAGATGTAACCGATGACCATTGAATCAGCAAAAATTATCAAAGCAATTTATTATATTGCTTGGCCTGCACGTTCAAACTTGAAAAAGGCAAACGAAAGCTAACGGTCACAATTCAGGGTACCGGTACGACGCACTGTTTTATTGTTTCGGTCGCGTACCGGACCTCAAAATACAGAGTTGAATATACCATAGAGGTCAGCGCAACGAGACGATCAAAACGGTACACAGATATTAGTGGTACGGTCATCCGATCAAAAGTCGATAACCGGTACCAGAAATGCTGCTATTCTAACTGAATTAAGATAAACGGAGCAACAGAAGTCCAAATTTTTGAAAATGAAAGATGATGACCTACTCAGAAGATGATTTACAAATTTTCTATGTAAAAATATTTAGGTTTGGAAAACATTTTATTATCATCAATTTTAACTGATTAAATTGAAGTAAATTTACGCGCGAAATAAATTTCCATATTTTCGGACGAAAATTTACCAGTTGCTATTTTTAATTAGACGCATTCCAAATATCAAATTTAAATTTCAAAATTTTATTGTTTAAAATTTCACAAAATTTACTAATTACAGTATTTAACAGTTAAAATTTACGGGTCGTTACATACACGATAATCCCTCACTCAACTCCGTACTCCCAAAGCGCGAGACGGAGTATAAACTGTACTCAACTCCGTACTCCCAGAGTGTGAGACGGAGTATAAACATACATCAACTCCGTACTCCCAGAGTGCGAGACGGAGTATAAACATACATTAACTCCGTACTCCTAGAGTGCGAGACGGAGTATAAACATTAATCAACTCCGTACTCCTAGAGTGCGAGGCAGAGTATAAACATTATTCAACTCTGTACTCCCAGAGTGCGAGATGGAGTATAAACATACATCAACTCCGTAATCCCAGAGTGCGAGACGGAGTATAAACATACATCAACTCCGTATTCCCAGAGTGCGAGACGGAGCACAAACATAAAATAAACCCTAGAGTACTCCGAGAGCGCGAGCTGGGTATAAGCGTTAACGAACTCCGGGGTCAAAAAGCAAAGTCCCTGAAGTATGGATGTTAACACTAAACCATGGATAATTTCGCACAACACCTATTACGGCTTATCCCCGAGGTTGGGGGCAGAACCAAAACAAATATTGAATTGAAGGACAAAAGAGAATATGTTTTCATTTCAATTATCAACAAAAGGAATCCAATTACAAGCTAATTCAAAAAATTCCTACTAGCGGAGGCCGAGCCCGCATCTATACACGGCTATAGAAAACCAATAAGACAAAACAAAACACTACCCCCGAATATGACAGAGCAAACTAAAGAAGCGCTCAATCTTTCTTCTTCCTCGGTTTCTTTTTCGGGGTAGTCCCGCTGGATCCGCTACCCGACTTCCTCCGCAATCTTTTGCTCTTCTCCGGTTTGCCCTCCGATTGCGACATAATGTCAACATCCTCCTCGGAGCTTGAGGCGAGAGAAATTCTCTTGGAGGATGGAATTGAAGACATGGGAGTTGTAACAGGAAGTGGAGCAGGAGCACTTGCGATAACCACAGTGCCACCCAGCTATATCATCATTAATGGAGCAGGGCCAGACGGATTCATACCACCCCCCAGAAATACTACCTGCTGTCACTGCCGTCATCTCAGCATTGATCTTGGCAAAAATTTCACCCTCATGAGATGCTTGGGCCGCGCTGGACGTACTACTGGCTGGCATGAAGGAGCTAACAGTTGGAGTGACCCCGCTCATGGCGAAAGATGGATCTACGAAGGGGTCGTTGGGTTGACTAAGGATTTCCTCAATCATTTGAGCATCGAAAGATAACATGCTCGTTTCTCCCCCTTCGTCGACCACGGTAGCTTTCATAATCGCCTCGGTAACAATAGCCTCTTGCGCTTGATAAGGGACTTGAGATGCAGGAGGCGCAGATATAACGGCCTCGGTCACTGAATGTGAAAAAGCGAAGATTATTAGGTAAGTGTATTACTTCAGATTCACCACACTAAGTATGTACGGGAGACGTTCAAATACCTTCCTTAGCCTGACCCGAAATATGGGCAGGTGCAGAGGCAGGGACTCCGATGGGAGACAATTGCGGCTAATCAGGATTATAAGCAGGGATAGACTGGTGATCGACCGCGACAGTGGCTTTGGACAATGTCGGAATTAAAACTCCAGCGCTTTCTTCATGATGCTCGATCCCCGAGCCCTCACCGGTCTCCATCCGCTGAACACTAAGCCTCTCCTTTTCCACGGAAATCACTGCCTCGTGGAGAACCTTTCTCTCCTCCTCAGTGAGCAAGCGCGTCTCAAGTTCAAAATCGTCCAGTGCTTTGTCCGGAAGCGCTGCTTTCTTTTCCTCCACCAGCCTAGTCCAGGCATTGTACAAAAGCATGGAATAGTCTCCGAGCCAAGATAAATTTCTGTGCTCCAGCACGTTGGCGTTATATGTGACCAGGAGATCATCAAAATCAACTTCCATCCTGGACTGCTCCGCCATGATTTTTTCCTCGGCTTCTGCCTCTATAGATTTAGCCTTTGCCACCGCCGCATCAAGTTCAGCCCGAAGTAATACAGCTTGATCGCACGCATCCTGAGTAGCGGTGTTTCAATCATCTTTTTCTTTCACCATTTCAGCGAATTTGGCTTTAAGCTCGTTCAGCTCTTTAACGGCGGTGTCCCGTTCAGCTAAGATGGTGGTATAGCGATGGCCCATCCCTTCTACTAAGGCACAATGTGCCTGCTGCATCCTTGCCATCTTTGCCACGGCCTCGTCATGCTTTTTGAGCGCTTGAATTTCTGAACTTCGAGACGACTCGGTCTCTGATTTAAGAACCTGGATGATGCGATCTTTCTGGGCAAGGTCAGCATCACGTTTCTCAATAATTTTTGCCCGGTCAAAGGCTACTTTCGAAGCTTTCACGGCTGCCATATACCACTCTTTATATTGAGCATAAAAGTCACGAATATAGTCGTGCGCGATATTCTCGGCTCCGGAGGAATCCTCTTGAGATGGGGAGGGAAGACATATGCATCCGGACAAATTTCTGGAAAATCCTTTTTCATCTAAGCAAGCTTGATGGCTCCTTCACCCGTCAATTCTGCCGGAGCCTGTTCAACAATTGCAGATGTCTGTGGTTCAACTCTCTGCCGTAGAGTTTCAGGCCTTGAAGATTGAGAAGGCTGTTGTTGCTGCGAAGACTTCGGGGGATCTATAGGGGCCCTAGGAGGCGGAGGAGAATGAGATCGTGATCGGTATTGATGGCCTCTATCTCTATCAGTACGCTCTTGACCAAAATGGCCATGCCAATAATCCCGATCTCTGTCATAACGCTCCTGGCTGGTATAGCCTCATCCGTGATCCATGTCCGATTCCCTCCAACGGGACTCATAATATGAGGAAGATCGGCGAACATTGCGGAGCCTGTCCAGTGTGGATCCGCAACCTGACATCTCACCTGCGATAAGTAGAAACAGCAGTTAAGCATCCTATTAAAATAATGTCCAATATGCGGAAATCGTGTAGTGCTGTGGAAGTGTGTGTAAATGTGTAAATCCCCTGACCAACCGGAAGTGTTGACCGCACTAAAAGGAAAGGGATCGCTCATATTTAAAACATCTCGGAATTCTTCCAACCCGGGATTGTGATGAATTGATATATAATCTGGGATGGGAATATCACCAAGCCCTTTGAAAATATCTCTCGATTGAGAAGGGGCGGCCTCGGAAATTATGACTCTGGAAGTGGGAGGAGACACATCTACAGACTTCCACCCCTTAGATTTGAGTTTTTTGGAAACGACAGCCTTGCTTTTCCGTCTCTCTCCCAATTCTTCAAAGTTGCCCGAAAAATCATCCATCGGCTCGACATCTGTGTGAGTCCGTTCCTCGTCGCTCACTTCAGTTATCACAACTCCGAGCGTTTTCTTCACCATTTTCTTCTTCTTTTTCTTCTTCTTTAGAATAGGCCTTAGCATCCCTTCAGTGACTATGCTTTGATTTATTTCAATCAAGCCAAGAGCTCTTAAGTTATAGTCAGTCAACACCAAGTCGATGTGTCTCAAATCGCTCGGGATCTCTTGAAGGCTTCGAACCATGCCCTTGTAATACCCGCCGTCGGGTTTGGAGATAATGGCTGTAAGAAAAGTAGGATGTCAATACCAGTGCCAAAAAACCATTAGTCAAGGAAATCATTGACGGGTTACGACACTTACGCCTAGACAGCCACCGCCTTGCAAAACCTGGAGGACACCGGATATAAAACCATTCGTTCTTGAAGTAGCTGAGTCTGGTCCAGGCTCCGGTAATAACCTGGCAGTTCCTGACTGCCTCCAAAAACGTAAAGGATGGACTATCGCCTCTACTCTTGAAATTAAATAGATATCTGATTTCCGTTGGCCTTGGTGGGCAGAAGAGATGGTCCATAAATACAATGAACGCACTCTTCAGTAGCGCGTGCCCATTGGGGTGTAATTGAGAGGGAGCGATTCCAAGAAATGATAACATCTCCCTAATGTATTGATTGAATGGAGGGAGTGTTCCGGCCACACAAGCATGGCGATAAAAGGCGGTATACCCTTCCGGCGGACAGTGAGGTCTGTCACTAGATCCCGGCAATAGCACATCGTCCGAAGAAATGTTGTGTCTTGTGCATATCCTGCCCAACAAGTTTTCAGAAATATTGGATTGAACAGAGTCTATAGGGTCCTCAATAAATATAGCATCTTGCAGCTCGTCAGGAGCTGGATCTACTATCTCCGCTGGGATGTCTGGAATTTCGAGGACCGGAGGGGGAGAACTCTGAATCTCCTGCTGTTGAGAGCTCGAAGATTCCATCACTGACTAACTCATTAGAAAGTAACGTTAAGCAAATGAAAAAACCCGTTCATTTCCCCGTGTAAAGTGTGTGTTGTGCAGTGCAGTGCAGCCAATACTTAGGAAATTTCAACATAGTTGAAGAAAGTATGAGAACAACAAGAAATTCGAAAACCCAGTCAGAGTGACCGTCATCGCTGACCGTCACAACCATACCATCCAAACCCATAAAATTCAAGTCAAGATTGAAGTTTGTTTTGTCAAGATACAGTCCCATCGACGAGCTTCACAAGGCAGTCAAGTATGCAATTTAACAAGTTCGGTCTAAATATGCAAGGATGAAGCTCGTTAGAATCATGCCGTTAAATGTGTGAAAGTTTTGTATCCATGGAAGCTTGTTCGTATCGACCAAGGCCGGAGAAGGGAAATTCGAATCGATCTAACAAACGTCATTTCAAATTGATCTCGTTCGAATCGACACGGTTCGTATCGATTATAACCGAGCCTTTCGCATCGATTGGCGACTCATGCTTCGCATCCATCGTCACCTGAACTCTCGAATCGATCCCCAGAAACAAAAATTTGCAAACAGTTGAGTGACCCAAGATTCGTATCGATCGTATGGGCAGAACTTTCGAATCGATCGCAAGGGGGCAACTCCATCGCATCGATCGTAATGGATCGATACGATGACCCAACACCCCCGACCGATTCAACCCATGAACCTCCACTTCATACATGTTGATCGATACGAATGTCAAAAGTAAACTCACGTCTCCCATATCGATTCGATCACCGTTAGTCCAGATCGACACGAAGGACTCACTCATACTTCTTCTCCAACCAACCGTTCTTGGTTTCGACCTCGATCTCGACTCCATCAAGATCGACACGAACAGGAATGGGCGAGGGTTTCGAATCTTGGAACCTCAAATACTTAGTCAAATTACCTACCTAAATGTGAAGTTAGTTTATAAAAACTTGGGCGCTAGCTCGATTCGAGGAAGGGAGTAGTTCGTTCGTCTTTGTTCTTGAAATCTGCAATCGATTCGAAGACGCAGGAAGACGAAGGCAAAAGTAAAAAGTGAAAAGTGAAAAGTGAATGACGTCTCAGTATTTATAGGGACTTTGTGGCGATTCGTATCCCAGTGGATGAAACCGGTAGTAGCCGGTGAAACCATTGGACGATTCGAAGCGTAAAATTCGAATCCAAAGACTAAAGCACCGTAATCGATTCGAATGGAAGCAAACATCTGCATAGAGCCGCGTTTCGAATCCATCCCTTCGACTCCGTCGAAACAATACGAAGTGCAATGTTAAAAAGATCTAGAGATCATTCGACTGCATCGATTCGAAGTTCCCTATTCGAATCCATCAACTTGAGCATTTGACCAAGACGAAACCAACACTTGCACCCACCAGGTTGAAACCACCCATCGATTCGAGTCCATCAATGTTTGACCCACAGCGACAAGAACTCATCGATATGAACCGAAATTTCGTATCCATCAAAGCAGTGCACCCTAATTCGAGAACGATCTATCGAACTTCTACATCGGTCCAAGAGACGATCGATACAACATTCGATTCCATAAACTGACAACGACTCATGAACGTCAGCGAGAGTCAGATTAGCATATATGCGTATATGTCGGACTAATCTTTAATGTTCCAGATTTATAGGAGTTGGAAGCTCATTTGATAAAGATTACAACAACAAACGGCAAATCACTAGCGTACAACAATCAGTTGCAACAGTACAGGGTACAGCAGTTGATAGTCAACAGTTTACATTATCAAGAAGAACGGTCGAAGATTACAGCTTTCATCGGAAAGACTATAACTATTCAGAATGAAGATTGCAGCATTTCAAATCACATCATGTTCCCTCAAGACATACTTTGGGGGGCAAATGTTATCCTGCCTTTTGGCAAGGTCGAGATACCAAGGAACTGACTGAAAGCCGAGAGTCACTGGTCATGGATATCGATGAATTTTGTCCGAGTCCGGATCAAGCCACAATTGATATGACACGAGTAGCACAGCCATGGGAGCCTGCATTCCAAATTTTAAGTCAATCCGAGCTCGAATGCTCGAGTTATGATCGATGCAAGTTGAAGGGAAAAATCACAATTTCGTATCCATCAAATGGCCTGGTTTCGTATCGATCAATATTGACCTCTTCGTATCCATCGGCGGAAGGTATGATCGAATCCATCAAGTTTCTCCTACTTTGAATCCATAACTGTTGCTAGACTTCGTATCCATTACATTCGCATCAGAAAGAAATTAGCCTCACGCCTGCATGGTTCGTATCCATCAAGTACAGTCATTTCGTATCGATCAACTGAAGCACATCATGACCGATACGAACGAAACCTCACTCGAATCCAGATGTTATTGATACCTTCTAATCCATCGAGTCAAGGCGGCGAAGTCTCCAGGACGACTCGATCAAATGGGCGAAGAAAGCGGATCGATGCACATGTTACGCTCCACGTCATCGCGAAAGCACGAAACCCCATCGATTCGAAGCAATCGATTCGAATGAATCGATTCGAACGGAGCAGCCTGGCAGAGATCATCATCTCAAATCGATTTTATCTCGAGATCCATAACTCCAAATGCTATGAAATTTTCACAGAAGCTTACGTACATGTTAAAGGATGCCCACACCAAATTTCAGCTCGATTGGATTATTCTTTGATCGATTCGAATGGATTTCGAATCGATCCCGAAGTGGGCCTAACTTTCCTGAGGTCGGGCATGTGGGCCCCCTCACGTGCCAGAAGTGGTCTCCCGAAATTTAGGCGAAATATCAGCCTCCTACACCTATAAATAGAGCCCTTGGTCATTCAGAAAAGGGGTCGGACAATTTTAAGAGCTAAAGAGCGCCCAGACTCTGCCAGATTTACTCTAAATCACCATTGCTGCCTTAGATTCAGACTTAGATCATAAAATCTGTTGTACTACACTATAGGAAATTGTGATCTTCAAGTATCGAGCAATAAAATCATCAAACTTCATAGTGGACGTAGGCGAAACGCCGAACCACTCTAAATTGTTGTCTTTTGTGCAATTTACTTTTTGTTATTTGGAGTTTTTGTTAGATAATACTCAGTTTTAATTTTCTTTCTTCACTTTTATTTCTTCAAAAACTTCCGAAGAGTGTTGTGCCTATTTTTGGTACAAACAAATATTATATCAAAAGCTCTTAGGAATTTTTCCAAAATTTTTTAATAATTAATATAAATTTCGGCCGAATAGTGATAATTTTATTAAAATAATATTTTAATTCACAAAAATCTAAAATTATTTTTGCAGCTCTTATAATGTGATCCTAAATTTTTTGAACTTTTGAAATTTGAATTTTTTTCGTACAATTATTTTATATCAATTAATTATAGCCGAAGCTACTAGTTAATTCATAGAAAATATATATTAACATATTAAAATTATAATATCTGCAAATCTAAGTTAGTTTCGAACTTGAATTTTTTTTACAATCAATATATATATATATATTATATTTATGTATATATAATAAATCATGAAATTATTTACCTTTAATTATATATTTATTATTTATATATATGTACATATTTATATATATATATATATAATCAAATGGTTAGTTTATATTTCACATACGTTAAAAGAATAATATTATTATTATTATATATATGTGCATATATTTATCTACATATATATACATAAGTGATTTAAGTTATTAATTATAATATCACATAACTATAGATGTGTGTATATATATATATATTAACATATATGTATATGTATATATGTTTGTACCAAAATTGGGCACAACACTCTTCAGATGTGTTTGAAGAGACAAAATGAAGAGAATAAATGTAAAATGAAGCAGATGTAACAAACACATCAATAAACAGGTAAGAAAATGCATAGAAACACACGGATTTAGAGTGGTTCGGCGAATTGCCTACGTCCACTATGAAATGATTGATGTTTATTGAATTTCACTCGCTGTTTTACAAAAGAATACAATAATATAACTGAAGTTTGATAATCATTTCGGTATAATATCAGTGTAGAGAGGCCAAAAGTCCATTTTCTGTAGGTCCAGGGCTGCTATTTATAGGCGTAGGCTGCAAATATCTCGCTCAGATCTTGGGAGACCTTTTCTCTTACGTGGGCGGGCCCACACAATCGATCTTGGGAGGCCTTCGTATCGATGCTTCATGTTGCTTTCTTCGTATCGATCGGTGGTTGTTGCTGTTCGTATCGATGGTGGGAGATCGATACAAGATGGACGGAGGAAGAACGACACGAAATGGGCATTTGTTGATGGATATGAAGTGCTGTTAACATGATGGATATGAAGTAGCTTCATTTTATAGATATGAAGGAAGTCAGTAGGCGATGGATACGAACTGAACCTCCCTTGGGGAATGGATACGAATGGAGTTGGATTTCTCAACCGTGATCGATCAATATCTTGAGCATACGAACTCCGATTGACTTGAAATTTGGAACGTTGGCTCTCATAGCTTTGCTTGTCGTGTTTGATCCGGACTTGGACAAAATTCTTCGATATCCATAGTGAGCCTGCGTATAACCGATCTCCAAGACAAACTATCATTGGTTTCTAGTCAAGTTCTTCGTGTCACGGCCTTGCCAAAAGGCGGGATAATAATATATAAATATATTTTGTAATATTTTAATAATGAAACATATTTATAATACACACATATGTGTGTGTATAATTATAATTATTTGGAATTCATAATATATATATATATATATATATATATGCGTTCACATATTTGGATAACATATAACATACAAAATAAGCTAATGTTTCCATTGCGATGTAAATCCCAGCATCTATATACGGGCATGTTATACCCTCCATGGATTATTGTGTTACACATGCACATACAAACAAACACACACACATATGTATATGTATATATTTGATACATGCATATAAATTAAATAAAAACAAACTAACATTATATTACAAAATATATAAATTTAAATAAAATACATGATTTTATTTAAACCAGATTTATAAATGTTCTAAATAAATTAGACTTCATAGACCCAACAAAAATCTAATTTGGTAAAAAAAAATTGAAATTCACCCATAACTTCCGCTGTGGGCTGGCCCAGTTCCAACAATATGCATTGTTATACAGTAGAAAAATACAAGTATGCTCTCTCAATGTATCTCCTTCTACCATATTGTTTAACTCATCCTGGTCTACTTGGTCCGAGTTTTGAGCCTAAGCTCCAATACCAAATGTAACAACCCATCCTTCGTAATACCCTGAACCAATGACGAATGACAATGTTTGGCTACCTTGGATACCATAAAAGATAGATTGTTGGGTTAAAATTAAAACAAAACAACAAACTAAGACATCAATAGAATCTTACAGCGAAATGATAACATATAATATACTAAGTATACATAAACAAAATAGGATGAACAATATATAAGAGATCACACTAGCGGAAGCAACTAATAAATAGAAATCAATACAGAAAGTCAGAATATATTTACTTCCAACAACACATTGTTCTAAATTTAATATCTGATACAATAGATCTCATATACAAAATAACATGTCTGTCGTGTACTACTGAAATATCAAGTATGCATATCCCAAATATCAATGCCACGCCTCCAAAGTGCTCCAGTTGCTCACCCTGATAGCATATCCTCAAAAGCACCCGACCCCTAAACTACTAAATCGTGTATCCGAGAGTTGTCATGACATAAACAAACAAAGACAAATAGCGGGTCAAACTTAAAGTTTAGTATGAGGAGAACTATCTCAAAATAATATATATCAAAACTATATACAAACAAATAGGAAACTACTATAACATAGCCGGTCCTCTCCACAAATGTGGTTCAAGGTTAATCCGGATTGTCCATAAACAAGTAAAGTAAACCCATCCAAAAGATATGAAATCATATTATAACGTGCTCTTTTTCTGTCATCAATAAGTCAGAACAACTAATATAATGTGACTGCCACGTAACAATATACTATGATAAAAGTAACCCAATATATAAGTGAAGGGGGTAATATAAGTATTATAATATAAGTCTAATATGCTACACACAATGCTAATATCAATTAACTAGCATAGCACAAGTATAGCAAAACGGTATTTGCTAAACAGAGGATATCTACCAACATCCCATACTAAACGAAATATAAGTAGAGCAATTACACCATATGCGATCTTCGGATTTATATACAAATCTTACTGTTTGAGAGTTCGCGAATGGAACTGAGCATCCTCATATGACCTCTTTGTTGTAGAAGTGTCCCCATACAGACCAAAATCACTTTCCTGGAAATAATGAAAATCTCTATTGCAGTGCTCCCTAGCGTATATATCTATGCTACCGCTACTGGGTACAAGTACCCCTTAAGCGCTGCTCCGGACACTCCTATAGGCATGGTTCCAAACCATAAAACAACATATAAATGGTTGCTGGCACTAGAACTACATTATGACCCAAATCCAGTCGCCTACTCCATGACTATTTTGTTGTGCACTTGCTTCGACCCCAATGGATCACTCAAGCATAATAGCGCTTCGAACCATGGAATCTATGCTAACCGTCTTTCTCCACGTCTGCCAGATCTCAAACTAATTGCTGTCATCACATGCTCAAACATCTGCCTCAGTATGGAACTGCGTCTTTGCCGTTATATGCTCAATCCAATTGTATACGCTCATCATCAATGACCATGAAACCAATCACAGTCCCGTTCTCGTATCCGATTGGCTCTCAATCGATATCTCGATCTCCTACTATTCCTATATAGAAATAGTACATGCCCTTTGTCGCTTGCGAAGTTCACATCCTTGACCGCTTGCCTGAATGTCTTATTGATCATTACCGATCACATGTGGATCGCTTTACTTCCACATTTGAATCTCATGCTTCGCCTTGCATCCCACTTTTTCGAGTAGCCCAAAGCCTCACGTTGAATTGCATCTGGAACTAGAGAAAAATCCCTGTTAATTAGCACTTTGCCTAGGCTTACTACCCAGGCATGTGCCCCTCCAGTGCATTAGTGGTATAGCCATTGGTGGACCGATGTTAGCATGTCCTAGGCAGTAAGCCCTGAGGCAGATGCTATCCGCCCACAATGACTACCAGTTTGCGCAATGTTTCCTTCGTTGCTTCACTTGATGAGCTGCCTAGCTTCCTAAGCCTTCCTTCACCCAATCGGACCTCCTCGAGAGTTTATTGGTTGATATCTTGGAAGTGATTTCTTATGTTTTCGAAAAAAGATTTCGACATGATATCCACTCATTTGTGAACATTTACACATGCGTACACAAACACACTTCGCTATAAAAATCATGTTTCAGGCTTCACCGGGATGATTACTCGAGCCGGTACTTTCTCACACAGCTTAGCTCACACGATAGTCGCTATGGCTATATGAGATGCTCGCAAAGTGCTTACACACAAATGTATTTACATACACATCCATATATATTTATTCATACAAATACACACTCATATATACAAACAAACATACAAAACAATTCTAATTACAATACATAAATTGTTTTGATTGTTATATCTTCAAATACACGTATACGTATATTTACTAAATCTTTTCAATAAAAGTCTAATATCACTTCATGCTATTTTATAAAATCTTACAAATATTTTATGAAATATATTATTAGCTTATTAATCATTTTAATCCTTTATAACACTTAATTCATTCATTTAAAATTAAGAATTCTTCTCATAATTATCTCATAAAACCTTATAACCATTTTATAAAATATCTTCTTTATATTATTTCATAAATTCTCATACTTATTTAGGAAATGTCTCATTTATACTATTTTATAAAATCTCATATCCTTTTGTAAAATACCTCTTTTACTTATAAAATAATTTCTTTACTTAAAATATTTATAAGTACTAACTAAGCTTTATTAACGCTCTAGTCACTTTAATAGTAATTTTAGAGTTCGAAACTCACTTAATTAACTTACTATTAACTTTTCTAAAACCATTTCAATAAGTTTTTAATTATCACTACTTAATGACATGCACATAATCATGTCATCCAATTAGTCTCTAATCCATCACAACATCACATACAATCATTCAATGAACCAAAACCAATTTTTAAGCTTACTAACTCTTTCAAAAGTAGTAATTAAGGTCTTAGACAGATAATGAGTTGATATAAACAGGTTTATAACATGAACATAAGCCTAAATCAATCCCAACATTCTCTATATCATAATATATAACTTCATAATCATTAGTAAACAAATATACGAGAATAACATGTAAATATAGTTAGAGAATCATCACACTCACATTTTCTTTCACCAAAACAGACACTAAATCACCAAAAAATCAAACTTTGCTCTCTTAAAATCTTGGATGAAGATCCAAACTTTGATTCAATCTTATTCCTTGATTTGTTATGCAAGGAATTGGATTGGAGGAATTATGGTGATTTTATTGAAATTTATTGGAATTTATTTGGGCTTGGATTAGAAATTTAGAGTTAGGGGACAAAGGAGTAATTATGAAAGTTATTAGGGAAAAGGAAGAAATGTTACGTTGAATGGAGATGGAATGAAGAGCTTAACCACTTATAGGCAAAGTAATGGGATTTAGCCTAAAATCCATTTCAACCAAACAAAAACACTATTCACTATAATAACTTTCCGACTCCAAACATATCCATGTTTATACTCATTCCTCTCACATTGCAGTCTCAACGACGCACGTCTCTACTCTGAATTCACTTATCTCTATAATTATAGTACAATGGGTGTTCCGCTTATTAATGATTCAATATTTAAATATCCAATCATTACGAATGCGAGTTGTTACAGATTTTATAAAACAAAAGGAGATTCTATGGTATCCATATATTTATTATTCCAGCATCTTCCTATAAAAATAAGTGAAAATACTAAATTCATAATCATTTGCATTAAAACAAAAGTCGAAAGAAAACATAGTTTTAGGAAGGGTTGAGCGTTTGGTTGGTTTAGCTTATCTGATGATGGAAATCATTAATCCAAACTAAAACCAACAAAAATGAAAACTAAAGCAAACCAAGCTAATTAAGTTTAGTTGGTTATCTGATTTAACAAAACTAAAAATGATTCACGTTTTATGTTCAGAATATTCATTGTAATTTGAAATAAAACCTAATTATATGATCAAAGTGTTCTTATTTAGCATTTATACATTTTCTAATAGTAATTTTGGTACATATATGGTAAACAAATTTTATTTTAGATCACTAAAATAATCTAAAATTATATTATAACATTAGTAATTTTGAAAATATAATAAAAGTTCGGTTAATTTGGTTAAACTGATAACCGAACTAAAAACTTCTATGGGTTGACTATAAACCAATCTAGTTTCAAAACCAAACCGACCAAAATGAGTTGGTTTGGTTGGTTTATTTGGTTTAACCAAAGATTACCACCCCTAGTTTTAGGCATAAATTAGATGCAAAGACTAAAAATAAAATATCTAGAACAAAAATATAAAATCGTACCACGAACTAAATAAGATAAATAAAAAAATAAAAGTCTATAACAATTTGACTTTTCAACCCTCGAATATCAATACTAAATGCATCCACGTTATTCGTGTGTTGAACATCTAAGTGTCGGAAATACAGAATATTAGGGTAAAATAAAAAAGAATAGAACAAGAAAGGAAGAACACAACATCAAAATCTCACAATAGAACGACAATATATAATATCAAAAGAACAGTACAAAGGGTTACTCTGAATACAAGAATTTCAAAGTTACAGAACCTAAGTATTATCATCAGCCTAGACAGTTATAACTGCATGCCCTTACAATGGTGATATATAGCTAATACAGAATAACAAAAATATAAATAGATAGATAATGGAACCCTCCGGCTCATCTCTTGAACTCTAAAGCACCCGAAGTAAAACCTACTGGACTCAGCCTACTTGAAAGAGTACATAAGGAATTTAGGGAAAACAAAAACCAAGCATCAGACATAAATCCAATATGAGAAAACCCGAGACACGTGCAACATGTAACCGTAACTATTGAGACAGTTTGGGTTCTCCTAACAGTTTTACCCTTCAAAGAAACCAACCATTGATTAATTTTAATATAATGATATGATAGATATTATCTAGAGTGTAGAATATAAATCATATCAAATATCTGTGAGCTTACATTGGTCACACCACAAAATATTTAGGGTACATCCAAAACCTCCAAGGTACGTTCGCATATTGGATTTTCCATGGAGACTCCTCCAGTAAACTAAAGCAGATCTCCATGCACAGACTAAAAAACACCTTTCGAGTGCTATACATCTCTAGATAAAATATACTATAAGGTAAACACAAGTGGCCCATGCCCGAACATAAACATGAACCATGTAAAACCAAATATCATCAACTCCCGTCGGCCAACAATCGATAAGCATCTCTAGATATGGAGTTGATAATACCCTAACGAGGGTCAGCTAAATCCCAGGTTGTGCAACTTACTTTATTTTAGCCATTTCCGATGTCGAGGTTACATTCGACATCTTTCACATGAGTCTTCGTCACTCGAACAGAACATGAATCTCCAAATGGACTCTTATATCTCGAACAGAACACGAATCACTACATGGATTTGAGCATCTCGAACAGATCTCGAATCTCCATATAGATTTTCCTTTTGCAACCACTTCCAAAACATAAAGTCCGTATGTTAGTTTTGAAGTGGTGTTTGATAATTAAAACACTTACCAATCCCAGACTCTTCAAAACCAATCGATGAATTTTTGATTAACTCAATTTCTGTTCTTTCAAAAATAAGCGAAAGCTAGAGACATTTTGTACCAATACTCCTCCTCGAGGGGTTAGCATTGGTACGAAATCACGAAGCCTTTCAATTACTTCTTAAGTTATAATTGGTCAAGCTCGATAGTCGACTAATCGACTATCTAGTTAAAACGTTAGCTTAAACAAATCAATGTTCGTATACATAACACATTTATGATATTTCAACTTATATTATCCCTCGTCCAAGGGTGAAGCTAGGTAAGTTAGAGTAGTGATTACATCAAAGCCTTGCCTATACACTTCATTCTTGAATCTCACAAATGGATAAGTCTACCTTGTCGGCTTTTAGTGTTAAGTATAGTATTAATGATTTCCATAAACAAGTAAGAAATCAATACGATTAACACGTTTCTGACATTCCTGACTTAACTATTCCTTGGTCAACAGGGAAGCGGATAGGTTAGAGCTCTATTGCTCATATCCTTACCCGAACATCAGTCTTAGTTCTCACAAATAGATAAGCCTACTGTGACGACCCGCCTTTTCGACCCTTGAAGATCGACACTAATACATCCTCGGTATTCACATGCTGCAAATTCAAGTGTCAAAGAAGTAGATAATCAGTGGTTTTTAAAAGAAATAAACATGGAAGATAGAATAACAGCAGAATCTCACATTCGCATTAATTATACATATGGAAAGTATGTACAATCACTCCAAGTGATTTATCAGAGTTACGATAAGTACTAACCCAGCCAGGGATAGTTATAACTGCCTATCCTTATAGAGGCTGGTAGATACTAAATACATACTACATAATACGGCAGAAATTTGAAATAAATCACTATTGACAAAAGGACCCTCCAGTCTTCATGCTCCATTACTCCTTCCAAAATGCTCCAAGCTACTTGACTGCTTGGCTGGCCGAAAAATAAGGCACCCAAAGTTTAAGAGAAAAGGAAAATAAACTCCAGGTCAGTCATTGGACTGGTGTAAGAAACTCAAAATACGAGTAATTGGAAAACAAAAGGGTATCTCATAAGACCTCGTCGCACATAAATACGGAACGAGTTTTTATCTTATGATAACCAAATCATTTCTATGTAAAATTCAATGATATTATTTTTAATGACATTCTTTGAAAACTTTTCAAATAAATATATTCAAATTGCCGAAATTGTTACATTAATTAAATTTGATGGCATAATAGGTTTCGACTAAAACTGAAGGCACTTATTGGAAATTTGGATTTTCAATAAATAGCGAGGTAAGGGACTACCTCCCGTACAGCACATTTCTAAAGGAATGTACCGAAGATCAACATCTTTGAAACCTCTGTGAATTAAGACCGGCCTAACCGAAACCAACATATGGTACGGATAACACAAATATGATATCACCTCGGTCGATACAGACCTATCCGGGATCCCATAGCATACACCACATAATTTAAACCCAACGTCATAGAAAGTATAAATAAATAGATCAATAAAGGTGATATCATACCCTAATGGTTGCGAGTCACTTAGCCTTAAAGCAACCCCTATTTCACAATTCCCCGGGTGTGAGGCTTGAGGTAACGTTTACTTTTCTCAGAAAAATTTCACTTAAAGTGTTGCATTGTCGTTTCTAACAACACACTATTAATTTCCACAAAAGTACAACCTCTAAGCTTGTACATCTCAGAGAAGGGTGTTAAGTATAAGAGGGTTTACCTCCTACACCACCAAACAGATGTACGTTTGTAGAGACCGATGCACTATGACCTTAGAAATGAAATGTCAGACATTCATCCGTACAAGTTTTCCAGGAACAGGACAAACCGAATGCACTCTTTAACCACATCCTATAGGGCATTACCTCTAGGATTGGTAGCGAGTAGTCCTTGCATATGAAGATCCCAGAAATAAGGGAGCACTGCTATTTATTTATCCAGGGAGCTACTTCGAAATTCTCAACAAGCAGTCCTTTTGTTGTGAAGATCCCCGCCTTAAACTTCATTGTCTTTAACATGTCTTCACTTTTGAACTCGTAAATTGGTTCGAAGTGGTATTCGGATAGGAATTACCAAAATTTGATCCCGGTTCTTTCGAACCAACCATGGATAAAAAGATGTTAAGTGGGTGTTTAATATTCCATTAATTTGTATCCTTTTATCTAAAATATCTTCGTAGAGATATATATCTTTTAAAACCATTTCTATTTAGTATATATGGGATTATTAAACCTCCCTTTAACCAAATCAAGATCATTTCTCATAAATCTTATTGCAAAACTTTTTTGAGTAAAAAGGGTCGATAGTAATTATACTAATTCTACTCAACGTCAATTTTTGTATTCAACCTTTACTATCTGTCGAATAGCTTTGAAATTACCTTTTAAATTCATATGGATAGTACAGGTTCCCTCCTCAAAATTTAATATCAAGTATAAGAAGATTATTTCCATACAATCCAAGTTTTATTAAATTTGGAAAAATTAAATCTTTAATACTTGCATTGTTTCTGACATTTCGACCTTATCTATTCCTTGCCCATGAAAGAGGCCATGTGAGCCAGGGTAGTGTTTCTCCTGATCATCTCCTTAGTTTAAGCACCTCCCGTCCGGATATCATGAATTGAAAAATCTGGTTTACTCATCGGCTTTTAGAACCAAGATTCAATCACTTAATTATAACAACTTTGCTTTAAGTCATTTATTTAAACTCTTTTAAAATAAATTATAAAACCTTCAAATCATCTTTAAATACCTAATTATTTATTTAAAAACATTTATATAAGATTTGGGAAAGAATACTTAAGTTTAAAGCCATATTTCAAAAATTATTAAAAGTGCTGAAAAAAGTGCTATGAATAGTGTTATGAATAGTACTTTTAAGCTTATTTGATCAAAACAACTTTTCTATTATTTAGAAATCCATTTTTATAACCCAAATCTATTTTAAAACATTTTAAAAGATCTATATAATTTATCCCATATTTTTAAAGAATTAAAAATATTATTTTTAAAGAATTTATCGCTTTGGTTTCCGAACTGCCAAACCGCGACTATTTTGAAAACTTGATTTGCTCATATTTCAAAATCTACAAAAATAAATCTCAATAATTTTCTTTTTTGAAAACTAAGATTGTAAGAGTTTGAAAAATTCTTATTCCAAAAAATTCCGACTCCGAATCCATCGTATAAATGGATTTAAACTTTTACGAGGCGAAATCGCGAACTGCCGTTATGCGCACGCCTATTTTTGACTCAGCTTTCATAACTTGTCCAAACTTCACCAAATTGGGTTTTAGTATTTATAAGACATTTATAAACTAATTAAATAATTTCAAAGGGGTTTAATGATTCCATATCACTTTTATAACTTGATTGGGAAAGTGATTTCCTTGTGTAATATCGACGTGTATTTAACGTGACTTGTTTACACAATTAATCACTATATTAAAACAACCAATACTTGATGATCAAAGCATAGTTAAAATCCATAACAATCATAACATATCATCATATATATAAATAGAGTTTGTCACTTGATTTTCGATCGGGCTAACTTTAAAACGGCTATTGCTTCGCTATCTCGAAATCAAAGCTCGCTATTACTACCATAAATGCTCTTAGAGTGTTTGGCCTTGGTCTTGGAGGCTTGGAAGGGCTCGCCCTTGCCTGGAAAATGCTGGTGGAGGGCTTGGTTGCACACTGTAATGACCCACATTTTTGACCATCGAAAGTTGACACCGAATACTACCACTGTGTTCAAATGTCGAACATCCAATCGACAAAAGGGCAGATTGTTCGGGTAAATAAAAAGAAAAGAACGGAGAACAAAGAAAATCATAATCCCATAGCGGAATTGATAACATATAATATAACAAGGACGGTAAAAACTGTCACTCCAAAAATACAAAGTATATTAGAGTTAAAACAACCCTTATCAACTGGATAGTTATAAAATCCTGACCTTACAATTGCTGATATGGATATTATATAATACAGCGGAAAATAAACACTACGATAGGTGAACCTCTAGCTCCTCTCCAAGATTTCTATAACACCAAAGCCAACTTGGGAAAATACACGTTTTGGCCCAAGCATTATAATAAAATAACACCTGGATCAGTCTGGAAATACCAGCATGAGAAAACTTAAATAATAGGGAATATATACAAGGTCTATGAGACCGAGACCACGCCGCTAACATGGAACGGGTTTTTACCTCACAAGAACAACATCCATACAGGAAAGAATAAAGATAAACAACATGAAACAAATCTAAATAAGAATGGGCATAAATAGTATTAAAAACTAGAATTGAAAGAATGAAAATAATCCAAGAAAAACCCAAACTGGACAGAATGGATAAAACAAGATAACAGTCTAAACTTGATCAAATGGACAAAACCAATAATTAAACACCGCGAAGAGTGGTTGATCTTCCTGTTGCAATTAAAGAAATACATATTCAAAGGTTCAAATCAAATAAGGAAAGGAAAATTTCCAACAAATGACTAGGAAGGTGCAACCCCTTGAAGTATAACTCTAGAAATACATTTCTAAGCTCGGTCACATATTATGTGACACTTCTCGGGAATCTCCAAGCTGGACCCCGCCAAACCTTACTGAGAATCCGAATATTTCCACATCTAAGTGCACAATCAAATCCAATTGTTACCCGGTATCCTGACCCGACTATATTGATCTGATTGCACAAGACATATTCGACTGTTATCAAGAACGATGACCATGGAGCAATGGTTGTAGGACCTGAAGTAAAGTAAAGATGGTTATACAAAGCCAGAATTGGATGGAGTTGGTAGATAAACAATGCAAGATGCTTGAAATATGGACTTTGACTTAGATTAGCAAGGGATCGACATGAATTAGTAGTACTGTAGGGATAGTATGGTAAGTTAGATGAGGGATCAGCATGGTCGAAGCAAGAAAGGGAACGACGTGGGTAAAAGTAGATGGATCGGCATGGATAAAAGTAGATGGATCGGCATGGATAAAAGTAGATGGATTGGCATGGACAAAAGTAGAGGGATCGGCATGGTTTGTTGGTTTGGGAGGTTGTACTTCAACTCATAAAAAAGGGATCGGCCTAGCATATAAAAGGACTGGCATAGATGGATGGATCGGCATATTGAATCCACCAAGGAGGGATCGGCACACATCAGAGATCAAGAACATTTCTTCCATTCAACAATCAATATCTTGGGATCTGAAAGTCCAAGGAAGATGAAATTTGGAGAGCAAGATATATGGACGCTAGGGAACCTACCCTAGGGATTGCATGTCAAATGGCCAAGAAATAAGGAATCAGCATATGGTTATTTGAAGGGTTCAGCAAAAAACAGCTTACAAATGGAGTTGAATCAAAGATCAATCCATAGCATGAGCTCCACTAGTCCAAATTACTTGATATTTGAAGAGCCACCATATCTAAGCATGAAGAAGTCACCATGAGGATCGATTCCCAAGAATCGACCAATGAAGGGATCGGTACCGATCCCTCTTCATTGGGATTTAGGCCTAGCGACCCCTATAGTGGCCCTATATGGATTAGAAGGTCCTATAGCCGAAGTTTCAGAGAGATTGGTGGTCACCTTCACCTATAAATACTGACCTAGGGGGTCATTCTGAGGATCTTTATGCTGCTGGTTACATTACCCTTTATTATAATCAAGTTTTTTCTTACTTCTTGTTGTTTGCTGTTGTGATCAAACTGTTAGTGAATCAATAAAGATATTCTTCAAAGTGGACGTAGGCATACAATGCCGAACCACTATAAATTCCCATGTTCTTGATTATTGCTTTTATTTGCTTGTTAGTCTATTCTTTTCCTCTATTTTAATTTTACTATCTTCATTTACTTCTCTATATAAATCTATTCTTGGGTGCTTATGACCAATTTGGTCGCAAACATTTTGGTGCTTTCACTGAGAACCCGATTCTCAGCTTGTTAGAATCCCCTTTGTTGCTACTGGATTGGGCAAATACCCCAAAGGAGATCCGTAGTTATCTTCATAAAGTTGCTTACACTACTCAGATTTGCTGAAATCTAAGTAAGGAGAACGATAATGGTAAGACATACTAGGTCTACTTCTTAGAATGCGGATGGAAATGAAACTGATAGCATTCAGCAAGGAGGCCCAAGCAATCGACCTACAAATTTGAATACTGATCCAGTTGAAGTTAAGAACCCTGATGATTCTATAACCAGAGCTGAATTTCATATTCTAATGAGAGAGTTGATGAAAATTCATCGACAACTAAATCAGCAAATTCAGACTAATATTAACCTGATGAACCAGATTACTCAACAACAGCTTGGGAAGGACAGAAGGGATCCCACTCATTAATCTTCATCGGAAAGTTCTAGCTCATCGGATGAATACCATAGGCATAGGCGTCACAGGGTCGAAGAAGATCATGCAGAAACATCGGAGCATCGCTTGGTAGACCAAAATGGTCCGCCAAGACCGATCGGTGCCGATCCCTCCTCTAGAGGAGGGATTCCCCCACTACACTTAGGGAATCGCGTTGGAGTTCTTCCCAGAAGCTTGGATGTTGGAGTTCGATCGAATGCTGAACAGGTACCCCACCGAAATGATGACAAGATAAATGTTCAAGGTGCACATCAAGAGGACGGTGAACCAAGAAGGTGTGAAACGGCCCGTAGACATCGACCGGACCATTCACGTGAGGTCGAGCGCAACCACCGCTTGGCACCCCCAAACCAGACGCCGGACTTATTAGCAATGGTCAGACAGTTAGTGAGAGAGAACCAAGGCTTGTCTAATGATGACTGGGGAATTTTGAGAAGCCACACCCTGTTTACTAACAACGTTTTGCATGCAAAATATCCAAGAAGGTTCAGCATGCCATCAATGCCTACCTACGAGTGAAAAACCAACCCCATGCAGCATATTATGAGATACAAATGGCTGATGGATTCTACAAGAGCCAATGATGCGATCAAGTGCAGATGCTTTCCCCCAAACCTGTCTGGAATAGCGACGATGTGGTTCACGAGACTACCTCCACGGTCAATCTCAAGATTTGATGAGTTGGCAACCAAGTTTGTATTGCAATTCCGAATGCACGCGACTCGTCCTAAAGACGTAATGTCCCTTTCCAACGTGATCCACGCCCCAGGGGAACCGTTGAAGGATTACTTGGAGAGATTTCATACCACCACCATGGAGGTCAGTAACCCAGATGATCATGCTATACTTATGGCCGTGACAAGAGGGATTGATCTGGAATCCGAGTTTGGTGACTGGCTGGCTAGAAAACCGCCTGCCACATTGGAGCGCTTTTATTCAAAGGCAGCTCAGTTTCTGAGGAAGGAGGAAGCCAGGTTCTCTAGGAAAAAGAACGTTGTAGGACCGTGTGGAGAAGCGGTACAGAGTAATATTGCAATAAAACAGTCTGATGACAGATCCGAGAAAGTACAAGTGAATGTTCAGAATAAGCCGAATTAACAAAAGAGAGACGGAGATAGGAATCGAGAGCGGAAGAGGGATTTTGGGAGAGTAAAGCCTAGGATTCCAATGTATGACAATTACACGCCACTAAACATGTCCTTGGAAAACATTTATCTATCCACTTGCAATACCATGCAATACAAGAAGCCACCTCCAAATGATTCGTTAGAGAGACAGAAGCTGATCGAGAAATATTGTCGGTTTCACGAATGTTATGGGCACAATAAAACTAAATGTAGGCACCTCCAGGATGCTATAGAAAAATCGGTTCAGGAAAAGAAGCTACAACAGTTTGTGAAATCCCCGTAGAATGGCGGGCAAGGATCTTCGAACCCCAACCGAGGACAAGCTCCACATAGGGCTGAGGAGCCTGCACAGACTGGTGGAATATTGTTGATAAATACGATAGTTGGAGGATCACACCCTGTGGATAGGAGTTGGAAAGAGATGGAGCGCTATGCTAGTGCGATAAGGCATGTAGATTTTGAATACTGTTCGAATACGGAACATGGAGCTCCGGTGAAATAGAAACATACAATGGCAGATGATATTGTGTTTAGGAATAGGGACGCGGACAAAGTAGAAGCTCCAAAAATCGACCCGATGGTCATTTCAGCTATGATTGGTCACGCATTGGTGAGAAGGATTTTGATTGATTGTGGAAGTTCGGTGAATATAATTTTCAAGAAGGCATATGATCGGATGAGAAAGGAAGCTAAAGACTTAAATCCATCTAAAGCTCGTATTCATGGTTTTAATAGCATGGCGACTGAGGCTGTTGGATACGTGGAGTTACCTGTTGAATTGGGAGAAGGTGAATGAAGGAGAGTGCAGATCTTACCGTTTATTGTTTTGGATGTTGACTCTCTGTACAATGTTTTTCTGGGCCGACCGGTGCTGGCTGAATTCTGGGCAGCTCTTGGCCATGTTGTTTAACTCTGAAGTTTCCGATGGATAATGGTGTAGGAGTTGTTCATGGTGATCAGGCAACTAGACGTGTCTATTATGTAGCTGAGTTGAGGTAAGCTCAGCGCAAGAGAAGGGAAAGGGTGTGGACAAAGCTGTCCGCATCCAAGCCACTGAAGATTGACAACCTAAGCATTGGCTTGGGCGCTACAGTCGGTTCTATAGAGATATAGATCCGAGAGATGACGAAAAGGAGCTGAAAGAGACCAAGGCTGCATCGGTTGAGCTGACGATTGATATCACAGTCAGCCATGATGACCCATTACGAGTCCTGAAGATTGAATCACAACTCAACCCTCGATGATGAAAGAATTTGATGGCTTTCTTCGAGCGAATCTAGATGTATTCGCATGAACTCACTCCGACATGCATGGAATCTCGCCTGCCATTGCGAGCCATGCATTGAATATTGACTCGAAGTATGTTCCAGTGAAGCAAAAAAGACGAGGCATGGATCTGGAGAGATCTGCCGCTCTTAAAGAGGAGGTGGATAAACTAAAAATCAAAGGGTTTATCCGCGACGCCCTCTATCTCGAATGGGTATCTAATCCTGTACTTGTGAAGAAGGTGAATGGAAAATGGAGAACGTGCATTGATTATTCAGATTTGATCAAAGCATGTCCATAAGACAGTTTTCCCTTTCCAAGGATTGACCAGCTAGTTGATTCAACCGCAAGACACGAATTGTTTCGTTTATGGATGCATACTCGGGATATAACCAAATTCTGATGCATATCCCCGATCAGGAGCACACCATTTTTATTATGGATGTCGGATTGTATTGTTACGTAGTAATGTCATTTGGATTGAAGAACGCCGGAATAACTTATCAGCGCCTAGTTAACAGAATGTTTAAAGATCAAATTGGGAAACGATGGAAGTGTATGTGGATGATATGCTCATGAAGTCATGATGATCAAGCAACCACATCAGAGACATGGAAGAAATGTTTGACATTCTCCGATATTACAAGGTGAAAATCAATCCTTTGAAGTGTTCATTTGGTGTTGCATTAGGAAAGTTCTTGTGCTTTATTGTCAATGCTCGTGGAATAGAAGCTAATCCAAAGAAGATTCAGGCTATTTGTGATATCCAAGCGCCAAGGACCATTAAATAAGTGTAGAGTCTGAATGGGAAGGTTGCCGCTTTAAGTTGATTTATCTCCAAAGCTACCGATAAATACATTCCTTTCTTTGATTTAATTAGGAAGGGAAAAAGAAACTTCGTATGGATGCAGGATTGTAAAGACGCATTCCAAGATCTGGTGAATCATTTGGAGAGACCCTCTATCTTGTCGAAGCTGGTAGATCATGAGGAGTTGTAAATTTATTTGGCTATATCAGCACATGCTATAAGTGCTGCCTTGATTCGCGCGGAGAATCGGATTCAGAGACCGGTGTATTACGTCGGTAAACAATTGATAGGAGCGGAAAGGAATTATCTAAAAATAGAGAAACTGGCGTACTGCTTGGTAATTGCATCACAGAAGCTTCGTTCGTACTTTCAGGCACATCCAATCAATATTTACACCGACCGGCCGTTACGACAGGTCCTACAATGACTTGAGACGTCTGCGAGGTTACTCAAATGGAACATTGAGCTCAGCCAATTCGACATTACTTATCTCCCTAAAAGAGCTATTCAGGGACAGACTTTGGCGGACTTTACAACAGAGTTTACTATGCAAGATGATCTTCCAGAAGGAAGTTAAATCCCTACTGTATGATGGAAATTATATACTAATGGAGCATCTAATGATCATTGTTCTGGAGCTGGGATTGTGCTTGTAACTCCTAAAAACCGACCGATTTGTTTTTCTTTGAAGCTTGATTTCCCAGCGACAAACAACGAGGCTGAGTATAAAGCTTCGACTGTTGGACTTAAACTCGCTAAAGAAATTGGAATTAAATCTCTTGAAATATTTTGTGATTCGCAATTAGTGGTGTATCAAGTTAGAGCAGACTATCGGGCTATGGGACAATGGCTTGCCCCATATCTTACCTGAGTTCAGGAGTTGTTGACAGAATTTGAATCCTATGACATTTTGCATATTCCACGCGATTAAAATAGAGAGGCTGATTCGTTGGCAAAGTTTGCTAGTATCGATGATACACAGCAGATGGGTTTGGTGTCGGTCGAAGTATTAGATACCCCAAGTATAAACATGATGGAAATTGATCAAATACTGGAGGCGAAATCTGAAAGGGAATCGTGGATGACTCCAGTTAAAGACTATTTACTGCACGGGATCCTACCTAATAAACGAAATGAAAAGAGATGGGTCCTTCGCAAAGCTTCACGATATATTATGCAAGAAGGAGTCATGTACATGAGAGGTTTCTCAGTCCCTCTACTTCGGTGTATCGCTGATGATGAGATAAAGAGTGTTCTAAAAGAAGTTCATGATGGAGAATGAGGCGAACACACTGGGGGGCAAACTTTGGCAAAGAAGGTACTCCGTTATAGGTATTATTGACCAACCGTAAATCGAGATGTTGCTGATTATGTAAGACGATGTGATAAATACCAGATATATGCAAAAGTCCCGAGAGCTCCGCCAACAGAAATCATGCAAATGGCCAGCCCATGGTCGTTCGCCATGTGGGGTATAGACATTATCGGTTCTTTACCGATCTCTACAGGTGGCACGAAGTACGCTATTTTGGCAGTTGATTACTTCACCAAATGGGCCGAGACGGAACCTTTAGCTTCGATCACAACCAAAAAAGTTATCATCTTCATCCAAAACATCATATGTCATATCGGTCTTCCATGGACTATTGTAACTAATAATAGGACTCAATTCGTTAGTGCTTAATTTAAAGACTTTTGTCGAAGATATCGTATTAAAAAGAGATTTGCAGTGGTCGCTCATCCTCAGGCAAATGGGCAGGTTGAAGCTGTAAATAAAATCATCAAGTCAATTCTAAAGAAGCATTTGAAGAAGGCTAGAGGCAAGTGGGTGGATGAACTCCCTACCGCACTTTAGGCTTACAAAACCACTCATAAGTCCGCGACAAGCCATACTCCATTCGCCCTTGCTTATAGTTCAGAAGTCGTTATTCATGTTGAGCTCGAAGTCCCTTCTCATCGAGTGACTTACTATGATCATAAAACAAATCAAGGTCTCCATTTGGAATATCTAGACTTTATAGACGAAAAGCACGAGGAAGCTGATATGAGGGCAGCGACACACCGACATCGAGTTGTCCAGTATTACAACACTAAAGTTCGACTGAGAACCTTCGAAATTGCATGAAACGGGTTTTTCCTACCCTGTCACACATGAATCCAGTTCGAGAAGGACCATAGGTCATTGAACAGAGGCTTGGAGAAGGAACTTTCAAGCTAGCGACTGTCGATGGCATTACACTTCCAAGAGCGTTGAATATCAAATATTTACGATGCTATTTCACTTAGCTTATTTCCTTTACATTTCAGTTGTATTTATTTTTAGAATTTGCTTTAGCATTTGATTTTAAGAATATGTAATAAGACATTTTATGTTGTTCCTTTCCATTTAATGAATAAAGTTTTAGGCTTCCTCTGTATTTATGTTTTCTATTGCATTGCATGATAATTACATAGCGAAACTGATTGATATCGATGTGTATGAACAAGCTCCCAGAGTTTGGAATCAATCAATCGTGCTAAATCCCGCTGGGATCAAACAAGATGAGCTCAATCAACTTATTCGTTTAATAATTCCCATTCATAATCCAAAGAATGGGATACACAATAAGTAACGAATGTGGCCAACAATCTAGAGATTAAAAAATTTCCTGCCTGGACTGTGGGATTGAAACAAAAATCAAAGCGATCGAGATACGACCGATCGCTCGCTAAATCAAAACCCCAAATTCTAAGGGGAAAATTAATCAACCAAAAAAGAGTGTGACCCGACTGCTCTCCAAAATAACTCCAAGTCCCAAAAGTGCAGACTGGAGTATAAACATAAATCAGGTGGAGACCGACTGCCCGCAAAACAACTCTGAGTCCCCAGAGTACGGATTGGAGTATAAACATAAATCGGGTGGAGACCGTTTGCCCATGAGATAACTCTGAGTCCCCAAAGTGTGGACTAGAGTAAACATAAACTGGGTGCGAACCGACCACCCATCAACTGAAACTTATCCCCAGAGTGTGGACATAATCAAGAATGAATAGATGAGTGGATTTCGACCGTTCTCTATTCCGTAAACTCTGGCCTGAAACAAATATGAGGAGTATAAACTCGCTAAGGATGGACTTCAACCGTCCGACTTCTAGCCTTGCCAAATCAATGCTAGGGGCAGAAGCACAGTCCCTCAAAAAACCGCTGAATCTGACAGGGTAACACTAAGGCTCGAGCCTGGTATTTGATACGACTTAAGGCCATGACCACTTAGAGGCCTTGGGATGGAGTTGGTGAATTGTTACCAGAATTTACAAGCAACGAATTACAAGTACATTGAGTGGAAAGTAATCATTCAACTACTTAAATAACAATTCACACAAAGCATAACAGAAAACAAAAGCTTTTATTTACATAACAGGTGTCGAAATTTTAGAACAAATTATTCCAAAAGATCAGGATTTATACCAGTACAACTACGACTAGTGAAAGAAATGACTATGCAAACTATATACATTGAGCTAAAGCAACAACTACTTCTTCGACTTCCTCTCTCTTTTGGATTTCTTAGGGGTAGAACCACTGTGCTTCTCTTTCGGGACCCTTTGCTGCCTTTGGTCGGAGAGCTTGTGGAGGTAGAAGGAAGTTCATCAGGGATTGATCCACCCGATGAAATAATTTTCAATGGCATAAGATGAGGATCATCGACGTCCACCTCGGTAGGTTCAATTTTAACCTTTCTTTTCAACAGTTCCTCCTTTTTGATTTGCTCCTTCATACTGGTCTTATCAGTGTGTTCTGAGGCACCAGTAATTATTACGTCATCAGATTCGTCGGTCGGGAGCGGATCCTTGGTCTTATCATCATCGAGGGCACCGATGACTTGAGTATCGAGTCCTGGAACATTAGCAGCAGCCGGGTCTTCAGACGTTTTCTCATATTGATCTGTAGCAGCACCACTTCTAGGAGTTTGACTAGGGCCCAGAAGACCTGCAAGATTTGATAAAACAGGGATATTAGCTTAAGCCCATTGCGCGTGAAGAATGAACACTTTTCATATACTAAGGAGTAAAGCAAAATACAAGCATCTGGTTGACTCTCTGTAGTTGTCGGGGTTCCTCTTTTTAAAATAAGGGATAACATCTTGGATTCGAAGCCAGGCCTATTGGATCATAGCCAAGATCCTGCTCTGTATCAAGAGCAATTGATGTTTTGGCTACTTGGGATGGAGAGAGGCCTTTAAGATCATTCCCTGAAGACCCGACAATATGTCCTCCTCCTTCAGTAGGTGCAGAAGCATTGAAATATCGAAGCTTTGCGGCAGCTAGATCTGAAGGCTCGTTTCCATGAAGAATTTCCCTCACTAATTCTTCTTCGTTGAGCCTGGCTTCACCTAGCTCTTTTTTCTTCATCTCAACAATGTGCTCCCAGGCTTTAGCGAGCGATTCGAGATAACCTTCTCCGAAAAAACTTAAGTTGCGATGGATTAGGACTTTGGCATCGTATTCAATAATTAACGGGTCGAATAAGTCCTTAATATCATTCCTACCAGACTCCATGGCTGCTTTCACTTGGGAGTTAACTTGTTCGGTCATCTCTCTTCGGCCATCTTCTTGAGCTTCTTCTTTAAGAGCTTCGATTTTGGAGAATTACCCATCGAGTTTAGCCTTTAAGCGTCCAGCCTCAACAACTTCCTCACAGTATTTTTGTGATCCCTCTTGAGCTTTGATTTTTTCCTCCCTTTCCTTCTTTAAAAGTTCTTCAAGTTCCTCGACGCGACGAGACAGAGCATCTTTCTCCCTATGGAAGGAGTCCTTTTCTAAAGCGAGTGTCCCGCTATGATGAAGTGCCACGTCGAGTTCCTTTTAATGAGAAACTTCCAAATGGCTTACTACCTCTGTCATTTCCTTGACGTTCTTTTCCGCTTCAGCAAGTAAGGTTTTAAATTCTAACAATTTAGCGTCTTGATGTTTGATTATATCCTTATCATGTATAGCTTCCAAATTGAGGCGATCTATCTCATGCTGACGCTCGATGGATACTTCTGAGACTTTTTCTGCCAAGTGTATAAATGATTTGTGTTGCACAAATACGTCATTGACACACGCGAGAGAAGTTTCCTTGGCATGCCCCCAAATTATGTGAATGGAAGGAATTTGAGACCATCAAAACTAATTGTTGAAAAAGTGACCTTGAGCTCGGCCAACTTCTCTACTGTGGAAACGTCTGTTGCGGTAGCCGGCAAAGGCGGGTCAGAAGTAGCAAGTGGATGTTTGCATGATCGACGCTCATGAGAATGTCTGGAGCTTGAAGAGCTGGAATGTTGCTCGTGAGATGTAGCGATACGAGGACCACGATAGGAAGGCTGGTGTCTACTTTGAGCAGGAAAGTCAGACTGTTTGCCATGACGAGATGTTTGGGACTGGGATTTACGTTTGGAAGAGGAAGAGGAATCCCATAAGTGATAGTTCTTATCCCGTCCTTCATCCTTCTCCCTACACTAGGTAGACTCTGAATCCCGGCTAGATCGGTAGTATGTTGAAGAACTTCTGAGGCTATCGAAGGCTCTAGATTGAGACATTGCACCTATAAAAACCAAATGAGAGCATAATAGTAATTGTCGCGCAAAAGATTAACGAAAAGTGTATAGTGAAGTGCATGTGGATGTGAGTGTCCTAGTGTTCCCCCAACAGACGAGTAACTCTAGCCTTGCTCATCGGCGTTTTCTCTCCTTTATCAGAAAGTCGGAAGCCTTCGCCGCTTCTGGTGGGAGAGTTGAGTCCTTCAATGTTAATGTTCGGAAAGTCGTAAGACATGATGTCATCCGGAATTTGAAGATTCGAAAATCCTTTTAACGAACTTTCCAAGCGTTGAGAGTACGATTCCTCTTCAATAGGAGTAACAATGAACTCTGGATCCACGGCGGTTTTTCTTCTACAAAGCCTGTATGTCAGCCTTTTCTTTCTTTTTGTGGTTGTTTAGGATTGTCCGACTTGCGACGGTTCAACCATTGGCGCTTTCCTAGGGCCTACATCGACGTCTCCCAGCTTCTCGGCATAAGAATCCTTAATCTCGCCCTCCTCGGTATCATCTCGAGTCCCCTCGGCATAGGGCACGATGGGGTTGACAGTTTCCCTCCTTTGTTCTGCAACATTCCTTAATAATGTCACACTTCTAGGAAGTTTGATACTACGGCCATTTTCCAATAGCCCGAACAAGGATAGTAACTCGTCAGTTACAAGGAGTTTTATGTCCCTATCCTCAATGGGGGTAGCGCGGATGGCAGCGACTGCTCTTGAAAAATCGACGCCTTCAGGACGTGGGCGAACACCTGAAAGAACTTCGGATGTTATTAGATTCACAGGAAGAGTTATGACTTGGACTGGTGAACTTGAAAAGTAAGTGAGAGTAATACTTACGTCCTTCTAACTATCGTCTAGCAAATTCGAGAGAGCATTGCACGTAAAACCATTTATGCTTAAACAATGATATTTTGTTCCAAGCGCCTGGCAAAACTTAACAGTATGGCGAAGGTCCAAGAAAGACATAAGAAGGGCTTCCCGATCGTCGTTTGAAGTTGCAAATGAATCTTATATCTTCGGGAGTAGGCGTATGAAATAAGACATTCATGAACAGCAAGAAGGTTCCATGAATAAAAGCATAACTATTGGGATGAAGTTGTGTAGCAGCTATCCCAAGATATCTCAACATTTCTCGAATAAATGAATTGAAGGGCGATACGCATCTGGCCCAGCACATAAACTTATTGCACGTTGTGTACCCTGCTGGGAGCAAGTGAGGTTTGTTCTGTCTTGAGGGAACCAAGACATCCCCAAATGGAATTCCATGAATGGAGCTAAGCCAATGGAGAGTAAACTCGCCAATTAGCCTATGAATCCACTGGATTATCTAGAAGAATAGCGCCCTCTACAACATCAGGAGATAGGCTTATGTTTTCCATTGGAAGGACTAGAAAATCTGAGAAAAGATCAGCTTAAGGGTTAGAAATTTCTGTTTGTTCCATATGATGGCTGGGAGAAAGTTTGCCGGATATAGTTGCGAAACTTGACTTTGCTTCAGAACCAGTGTGTTGCATTGCCGAAGCAGAAGACATGTTAGCTGAATTCCTCAAGCGTTTGGAATCTATATTAGCTATACTCAGTATATAATCGAGATTAGAAAAAATAACATGTTCCCCCCGTGCTAAGTGTGAACTAGTGTAGTACAGTATATAATAGATATAAACAGTTTGAAATCAGAGAAATGAAATAAAATGACGAGACTTGGGAGTTTTTTCCAAAGAGACCATCATCGTTGACCGTCTCAACTGGCAAGAAAATTGATTGGCTATGAAAGCTTTGGGATCGACTATTGGCATATCGAAGTACGAAGTTTGTTGCTTAAGTTTATTTGCAAGTTTGTCACTTAGTCCATATAGAAAGTTTTGGAAATTTAATTATTTAATCTCAAGTTCGACAGTTTAAGTATGCATGTTAGGTCGTCCATTGTCATTATATGCTCAAGGTCAATAAGGCGACTAATAGTAATTGTTCGAATGAACTAAGTTAGATGAGTATGCTAGTTCAGAAAACCAAACATTGACCCCATGTTAATCCCAAAGGAAAGACCGATTTCTATCAAAAGCCTTTATATCGAACCCTATCCCAGAGTAAGGAATGTCGATCCCTATATCACTACCCAATATCGATCCCTTTCGTAAACTTTCCTTACCGATCCCTCTCCACAACTGAAGCAACCGACCCTTATCACTACCGTGTCACAATGTACTGATCCTATGTCACTCAACTTCTAGCCTTTCTTCTATCAAGACCCATCGTCAAACCCTCAATTTCTTTTTCCTTCTCCCCTCTCAACTTCTGAATCATCTAGCGATCCCTCTATCAAAGCCTATCCTACTGATCCCTCACCCAGAGTCACCAATACCACCGAACCCTTTATTTCTGTACCCTTAACTCTTCTTCTCTTAGAATCCCTCGCCGAACTCTCGCTCTATCTCCTCATCCTTTCTTCTTACGCCTTAAGATCGTTCGCCACCTTATGCTCACATCAACAACTCGAGGCATATAACCTAATCATGTAATTGAAATCTTTATTACAAATTCATACCTATATGAAAATGTGGAGTTTCGAATTAATATGGGGATGAACAATTGAGGATTGTTAAATTGTAAACGAAGGAAAGGCAAGTTTGTGGAATGGCTGGAATCCTTGATGGATTTGAAGTTGAAGTTTGGAGAGCTTGGGTTCAGCAAGGAAGTTCTATGCGAAGATGGATAAATAAGAAAAGTGAAGGAGGGAGATAGGAAGGCTTATATTTATATGAATGGAAGAGGGTTCAGTTGTAGGAACATTGAACAAATCACAAGAGGAGATGGGTCGGCATAGAAACTTGCCGATCCCTATTTGCATAGCTACAAAGAAGGATCGGCATAGTAGATGACGATCCCTATAAATGAAAAAAATGATGAAATGAAAAATGATCGTGAAGGTTTGGTTGTAAAAGTGAACATACAAAATATTATAGAAACTAGCAACGACCAGTGAGCGTTCGAACTCGTCCGGGAGCCAACAACAGAAACGTATATATGAATATGCACAAGAATGGTTTAAAAGTTCAACTTTTTGAAATCAATAGAAATTGCAATCAAATCTGAAATCTTCAAGTTCAAGGCTGGACCAGGAATTGACCAAGCCTCATGATAATCAATAAAGAATTCAATGCCTTGGGAAAACGATTAGACAAAGGAATAACAATCAATCAGGAAGTTAGATGTACTTCTTTCCAACAATTCAGACTTGTTTCGATTCAAAGCACGTCATGTTACTCACAAGATGTACTTTGGGGGACAAGTGTTACCCGGTATCCTGACCCGGCTATATTGATCTGATTACACAAGACAGATTCAACTGTTATCAAGAACGATGACCATGGAGCAATGGTTGTAGGACCTGGAAGTAAAGTACAAATGGTTATACGAAGCCAGAATTGGATGGAGTTGGCAGATAAGCAAAGCAGGATGCTTGAAATATGGACTTTGAATTAAATTAGCAAGGGATCGGGATGAATTAGTAGTACCATAGGGATCAGTATGGTAAGGTAGATGAGGGATCGGCATAATCGAAGCGAGAAAGGGAACGACATGGATAAAAGTAGATGGATCGACATGGATAAAAGTAGATGGATCGGCATGGTTTGTTGGTTTAGGAGGTCATACTTCAACTCATAAAAAAGGGATCGTCCTAGCATATAAAAGGACTCAACATAGATGGATGGATCGGCATATTTGAATACACTAAGGAGGGATCGACACACATCAGAGATCAAGAACATTTCTTTCATTCAACAATCAATATCTTGGGATCTGAAAGTCCAAAGCAGATGAAAATTGGAGAGCAAGGTATATGGACCCTAGGGAACCTACCATAGGGATCGCATGTCAAATGGAAAAGAAATAAGGGATCGACATATGGCTATTTGAAGGGTTTGGCAAAAAACAGCTTACAAATGGAGTTGAACCAAAGATCGATCCATAGCATGAGCTCCACTAGTCTAAATGACTTTATATTTGAAGAGCCACCATATCTAAGCATGAAGAAGCCACCATAGGGATCACTGCCTAAGAATCGACCAATGAAGGGATCGGTACCGATCCCTCTTCATTGGAATTTGAGCCTAGCGACCACTATAGTGGGCTAATATGGATTAGAAGGTCCTATAGCCAAAGTTTCAAAGAGATTGGTGGTCACCTTCACCTATAAATACTGGCCTATGGGGTCATTCTAAGGATCTTTACGCTACTGGTTACATTAGTCTTTATTGTAATCAAGTTTTTCTTACATCTTGACGTTTGCTGCTGTAATCAAACTGTTAGTGAATCAATAAAGATAATCTTCAAAGTGGACGTAGGCATACAACGTCGAACCACCGTAAATTCCTGTGTTCTTGATTATTGCTTTGATTTGTTTGTTAGTTTATTCTATTCCTCTATTTTAATTTTACTTTCTTCATTTACTTCTCTATATAAATCTATTCTTGGGTGCTTGTGACCAACTTGGTCGCAAACACCAATCTAGATGAGATGTGAAAATATCCTAATGGGAGCAACCCCATATAGGTTGGCACCCTTTCACGCTTTAGACTTAGTCATTTCCGACAAAGGATAACAAAGCTTAAGGAGCTGCAAATCATTTTTAAGGTGACGATACACCATGAAGAAAGCTGAATCCGATAAATAATAAATCAACCATCGGGGATAATTAAAATGATCGTATATGGAAATTAAATATCATATATCTAACACTCTTAATCGATTCCTAACAAGTCTCTTGGTTGAAAATGAAGCCAGGAAAGTTGAGATAGTGTTACCTTTAGGCATCGTCTTGATGACATTTTTAACCTTTGAGATAGAAATGGGTCCAAGCCTCAACGTTTAGCGTTAAAAGTATGACTAGATCCTTTCCATATAAGCGATATCGTTTACGGAATTACTTTTCCAAAACCAAATCGAACTTTATTCTTTAAAAATGAACTTGTGCTTGATTTCCATACTACAAATATTGGTAAAAACACTTCGGAAATACTCTTTAGAAATATTCTTTTAAAAGTCAAACTTATAATACTAAGTGTATTAAAGCAATGGCCAAAAAAAATGTCACTAAACAATTATTTACTATAAACCCAAAATAATTTACACTTAGCTTTATTTATAAATAATTCCTTTTAAAGGATTTTCTCATTTAAAACCATCATTTGTAATTTTAAAACAATATTTATTATCCCAAAGAAAAATAAAACAAATTAAATACCTTTATAAATTTAAAACAATATTAATTATCCCGAAAGATAATTAATCACATTTATAATCTCTTTTAAATAAACAGATCCGTTATCTTTAATAAATTAAATAGTTAACTATTTCCAAACACTTTTATATCATCAGCAAATTAACTTTAAAACCTTTATTAAATAAGTTTATTAACTTTAAAACACTTTCATTAAATTAATTAATTACTTTAATCACTTTTATTAAATTAATTAATTGACTTTAAATATCATTAACTAAAAACATTTATTGAATTCAAATATACATTAATTAAAATGAATAATTAATCTCAAACATCATTAATTAAAATGATTAATAAATTTTAAATACCATTAAGTAAAAACAATTAAATAAGTTCGAATAATCATAAATTAATCGGAATAACTAAATTCAAACCTCATTAGTGAATACGATTTATTAAATACAAAACATCATTTGTTAAAATGATTAATTAATTATAAACCATTGTTAATTAAAATGATTAACTAAACTTCAAAAATCATAATTTAAAACAATTATATAAACTTAAAACAATCATTAATTAAAATTAACGATGTTTTGAAATACCCCTATTATTAATGATGTTTTGAAATACTAGTGTTCTATATCAAATACACCTATTCCGAACACAATGGAACTAGTTTTGAGACCTAATTCCAAAGTATACGAAATTTTGCGCTTTAAATCAAATTATATTTAGAATTAATCGCTATGCATTTCGAACTCGCAAGACCACACAATATGTCTGATCGTTACAAAACTTGACGTCGTACAACAATTTAGTATTCCGGATCTAATAGCACTGGTTTTGTCAATATCTGAGACAGTGTCATGGGATGCTATTTTCACAGATCTAAATATCATTTTATATTTTTCATCCAACTATCGATATTTATCTGATTTATTTATTATTGTAAATAAATTTACAAATTGAATTCATTAATATTACTTATTAATTAAAATGAGTTAAATAAAATTATTAGATCCATTTAACCAATATTCAATTCATAATTTAAATATTTAAATGATCATAATATTTGAATTCAAGCTATTAAATTCCAAAATCTAATTATGTTAAATAATTAAAATTAATTAAACATTTAAAACTAAATGACCAAAATATTGGGTTATTACATCCCGCCCCACCCCCCTCGTCCGAGCCTTAAAAGAATTTCGTCCTCGAAATTCCGAGGGTAGGGAAAATGCTTCAAAATCCTTAACTTTTCAAAAATCAATTAGTTGGAATTTGTTATCAAATTTTCCAAGTCCTAAAATTACGGAAAATTTTGACAGTGTAACATTTGCACGGCTCGATCGGAATAGTTACAAATTGCCTCTACGGGCTCTAAACCAACCAAAGAAAACAAAAGCCAAGTAGCTACCTAAAATCTAGGCATAAAATCATCAAACAATTTTGAATTCTAACCCTACTACGTACCTTTTCACGTTTGATTTATATTTTGCAAGTAGTTTATTATCTTGATACAAATGCAGGTGCGCAAGAAGTCAAGTGGAAATCTCTTGCTTCCCTGTACTTACATAATCTAAAAGAGAAATAGGTTGACAAAAAGCAATATGATGTAACTCTATATGCGAAAACTAGCCTGATATAAATCTACATGCAATCAAAGCAACATATCACAACCATATGCGACAAAATACAGAAGATATTCTGTAATAAATAATATGCATCCAATATTTCAAAATATAAATTTAGATCTAAATGTCCGGGTTTTATATTCAAAGATTTATTTTTGATTTCCTCAAAAGAGAAGTAAATCAAAAACCAAAGTCAAAAATGTCAAGGAGGGAGTCCTCCTAACAAAGCATGTTAAACTCTAGAATCAAAATAATTTTGAGCTTCCAGTGGTATTCTAGTTCCTCCTGAAACTACATCTAGGGCAAACAATTTATCTATTTCCCAAAATTTCCCCAAAATCACTTTTTCAAAATCACCAGGATTTAAGTCCTAATAACAATTCATAACCTTTATTTATAAATTTAACTTAATAAATAATGGTACATAAAATCACATAATCAATGAATCCAATTCAATTAAATCAAACCAATCAAATTCCATAAAGAAATAAACTAACACTATCAATCAACCAAATTCCATAAGGGAAAATCTAACACTGAACATTATTTAGAATGTCAAATGATTTACAAACAAATCTTAGCTTACGTTCAAAACTTTCTTGATCGCCCAAAAATATAGATAATTATCTAAGTGTACCATTTTGCTCATCAGCCTTTGGTTATTGCTTAGAAGATTACCCAAACTCACTCGGACAAAACTGAAAGTCATTCTCTAAATTTATTAGTTTCTTAACTACACCAATTTTTCTAAATCACTTAAATTTGCATTTAGTATTTTATTCAATACTAAAATTATTTATGAACCATTCCATAATATTTTCTCCTAACTTTAAAAATATTTTATAAACTCTTTATAACATCAAAACAAAAACTTACTCCATTTTATTTATTTGTATAATACCCTTCTAAATCCTAAGAGCATGTACAAAATACCAATTTTATTTTACTTTTTCAAAATTAAGATGGAGGCCCAATTAAAATATGGGTCTTTTTAAAACCGAGTCAACTTATCGACATCTCTATCATAGAGTGGTAGATTTAAAAGACATTGATGGATTGGCCCAATAACTCCAAATAGTTTACACTAATTAAACGCTTTAAACAAATATATAGTTTTAATAAAAATATGTTTATCCAAAACCTTCCTATCCAATTTAACTCAATTAAATTGATTAAATTTATCCCTATTCTATTCAAGGATAAAAAATATTTTTCAAATCATCTTTTATCAAGAATACCTTTTATATGAAATAACTTCAAACAATTTTATTTATTAAAACTCACTTTGGGTTCGTTCGGATTTGAACTCATTTCGACCGCACAATGATAAAGAGAATAATTTACTAAGTACTCCACGACGTTCACTTAAGCAACATCCGATCGTCACTTAGAAGATTATTCAGATTATCACAAAACTAATCGAGATGTTTTCCTCCGAATTATCCCAAAGAAAATGCATTTCATTTAAAATTTCACTTCCCAAAATATTTTTATTTTTAAATACTTCCAAAAATACTACTATTTCATTTCTCAAAACTCTTTTGAAATTATTTTCAAAAATTTCGGGATTTAGATTCAGAAGTCCTTTTTTAAACAAATTTTATAAACTTAAATTATATAAAATTTCCTTCATATGAAGTCATCTTATATTATAATAACTCTTCTTTATTGTAATAGAATTTTCTCAATTAATTATTTTCTGAATGTCTTATCCTACCATTTAGATTATATTAAACAACTTTTACTACAATTTTACTTTTAACTCACCATAATTAAAAGATGAGTTTTAACTTAACATATCCTCCGAACACCTTATAGTAAAATTGTGAAAATTAATTCACAAGGGGTTTTTTCTAAATTCAAACAACAAATGCTTATAAAATAAGCTGAACATAAATAATCAACAATCAATAAATGGCAATCAATGCTTCTAATTTAGTTAAGCATGACTGATCAAACAATAGTGATAATAAATATCACTTTCATACAAACAAACAAACCTATAACTATATAAATTTGAAAATTATTACTTTATATATGAAAACATATTCCTAGGAAAAATATTTCATTTGCCAAATTTTCAAAAATTCAATACCATATCCATTGGCCTTGTTCGAGTGTTTAGAAATCCCTATAGACACCATGGCATCCCATGTCTCGACCAGAATTCATAAACAACTCGATAGATCAATTAACACAATATGGTTTTTATAATATTAACAAATATGCTCTTATATATATAATACTCTCAAACTGATTCTAGGGTATTACTAACCCTATCTCTAATGAGCCATACCTACCAAAGCCAAGGTTCTCGTTTAACCTTCAGCTCTGATACCAAATTGTAACGACCCACCTTTTTAGCCATCGAAAGTGGACAATGAATACTACCACTATGTTCAAATGTCAATCCAATCGACAAAAGGGTAGATTGTTAGGGTAAATAAAAAGAAAAGAACATATAACAGAGAAAATCCGAATCTCATAGCGAAATTGACAACATATAATATAACAAGGACAAAAAAACTGTCACTCCAAAATACAAAGTATATCAGAGTTAAAACAAACCTTATTAGCTGGACAGTTATAAAATCCTAACCTTACAATTGCTGATATGGGACTATATAATACAGCGGAAAATAAACACTACGATAGGTGAACCTCCAGCCCCTCTCCATGATTTCCATAACACCAAAGCCAACCTAGGAAAATACTCGGTCCGACCCGAGCATTATAATAAAATAACACCCAGATCAATCTAGAAATACCAGCGTGAGAGAACTCAAATAATAGGGAACATGTACAAGTTCTGTAAGACCACGCCCCTAACACGTAACGAGTTTTTACCTCACAAGAATAACATCTATACGGGAAAGAATAAATATTAACAACGGGAAACAAATCCAAATAAGAATGGGCATTAATAGTATTAAAAACCAGAATTGGAAGAATGAAAATAATCCGAGAAAAATCCAAACTGGACAGAATGGATAAAACAAGATAACAGTCCAAACTTGATACAACGGACAAAACCAATAATTAAACACCGCAAAGAGTAGTTGACTCTTCCCATTGCAATTAAAGAAATACAAATTCAAAGGTTCGAATCAAATAAGGAAAGGAAAATTTCCAAAAAATGACTAGGAAGGTGCACCCACTTGAAGTATAACTCTAGAAACATACTTCTGAGCTCGGTCACTTATTATGTGACACTTCTCGGGAATCTTCAAGCCGGACCCCACCAAACCTTACTGAGAATCTGAATATTTCCACATCTAAGTGCACAACCAAATCCAATCTAGATGAGATGTGAAAATATCATAATGAGAGAAAACCCACAGAGCTTGGCCCCCTTTCGCGATTTGGGTTTAGCCATTTCTGACAAATGGTAACAAAGCTTAATGAGCAGCAAATCGTTTTAAAGGTGACGATACACCATGAAGAAACATAAATCTGATAATTAATAAATCAACTATCGAGGATAATTAAAGTGATCGTATATGGAAATTAAATATCATATCTCTAACACTACTCGTCAATTCCAAACAAGTGCTATTTCTTGGTTGAAAATGAAGCCAGGCAAGTTGAGATAGTGTTACCTCTAGGCATCGCCTTGATAACATTTTTAACCTTTGAGATAGAAATGGGTCCATGCCTCAACATTTAGCATTAAAAGTATTAGTAGGTCCTTTCCATATAAGCAATATCATTTACGAAATTACTTTTCCATAACCGAATCGAACTTTACTCTTTAAAATTGAACTTGTGCTTGATTTCCATATTACAAATATCGGTAAAAACACTTCGAAAATACTCTTTAAAAATATTCTTTCAAAAGTCAAACTTATAATACTAAGTGTGTTAAAACAAGGGTAAAAAACAAATGTCATTAAAACATTGTTTACTATAAACCCAAAAAAATTTAAACTTAGCTTTTTTTATAAATTATTCCTTTTAAAGGATTTTCTCATTTAAAACCATCATTTGTAATTTTAAAACAATATTTATTATCCCAAAGAAAATATAACAATTTAAATACCTTCATAAATTTAAAACAATATTAATTATCCCGAAAGATAATTAATCACACTTATAATCTCTTTTAAATAAACAAATCCGTTATCTTTAATAAAATAGTTAATTATTTCCATACACATTTATGTCACCGGTAAATTAATTTTAAAACCTTTATTAAATCAGTTTATTAACTTTAAAACACTTTTATTAAACTAGTTAATTACTTTAATCACTTATATTAAATTAATTAATTTACTTTAAATATCATTAATTAAAAAGATTTATTAAATTCAAATAATTATTAATTAAAATGAATAATTAATCTAAAACATCATTAATTAAAATGATTAACAACTTTTAAGCACCATTAATTGAAAAAAATTAATTAAGTTCAAATAATTATAATTTAATTGGATTAGTTAAATTCAAACCTCATTAGTTAAAACAATTAATTAAATACAAAACATCAATTGTTAAAATTATTAATTAACTATAAACCATCATTAATTAAAATGATTAACTAAACTTCAAAAATCATTAGTTAAAAATATTAATTAAATATAAAATAATCATTAATGAAAATGATTGATTAAAGTTCAAAATCGTTAATTAAAATGACTTAATTAAATTCATTCTCATAAATCGAATAGATTAATAAATTTCAAAACATCATTAATTTAAAGTAATTAATTAATTCCAAAATCATTAGTTAACATCATTAGTTAACTTTAAACATCATTAGTTAAAATAGTTAATCGATTTAACCATTAATTAAAATGATTAATCAATTTAAAATATCATTAGTTAATATGATTAATGAATTTTAAAATTTTATTTAGTGAAAACACAAGCTCAAGTTCAAAACGCACGTGCTAGGGTTTTGGGGATGATAATTAATAAATGACGGTATAGTGAAAATCACTATAACGACACTTAATAACTTAAATGGAATATCAAGATTTATTTCAATTAAACATCAATTTAACAACATGAGGACGTAAATAAACAATTATTAATGAGAAACCCCTCAGGGTCTCTCTACAAATTCTCTCTACAAAACAATGGTTAAGGACATTATATATAATCATATGGGTTCATCACCATCAAGTTAATATGTCATTTATTCTCCAAATGGAAATTCAACCAAACAATCAATCAAACAATTTAACAAACATCCAAGCAACCAATAATAGTTTATAGCATCATGGATATGATATAGTAAAATTGAATGTGAGTTAAACTCACATTGATTCCAGTTTTGCCGAAGCGTTCTGGTTTGAACTAAAATCGAACGGGCATTCGATTTTAGCCTAAATTTTCTCTTGCTCCAAATCCTACCAAACTAACTCCAATGCGAAGATATTGTCCATATGAGTGCAGTGCAACAAACGGCGTTTGAATCTGACCTCGTATGCAAAAGTTATGAGTTTTGTAAGATTTTTAATTAAATAATATAATTAATCTCTTAATTACATCATTAGCTCAACAAATCACCTAATTAAAATTTTAAAACCTTCTTCCCCATTCTAAACTCCCGCTTCTTCCTGAGACTGCACTCCACCATAACCGTGCCTTTCTCCTCCATTTTCTCTCTCGTCGATCAACTAAACCGACAACCAAACTCTCCGATGAACTCCCCTTCACTAGGGCAACGACCCGGTCACCATGACAACACCTCCGAAACCCCTAGGTAAAATGCGACAACCCCAAAACCTCCATAGTAGTCGAACAATGGACCTACCCAACGACCGTCAGACCTGCTCCAAAACCTGGCGCTGAAACTCCCAGCCGCCGTGAATCCAAATCCACCACCTGCTTCGCCTCTCTCCGCACCTAGGCTCGACTAGGTGGAACCCTAATTCCACTAGAATTTTGCGCATCCCCAAAACAACAATGGGACATTGCGATTTGGGTAGGGACTCGTAGATCTCGGTCATATGAGTTCAAAGATACCAATTTTACCATTTTCTGTTGATCGAGTGACTAAATTCAAATTTTTGAAGAGGGGAGAACTCTTCATATTTTGTTACAAGCAGCACTTTTATAAGGGAAGGGGTATCACATGAACGTGGAGATAAGGAGATGGGTATGGGTTTTGAAGACGTCGGGGTATGGGCCTAAACGTGACTGGTATGGCTTGAATATGGGTAGATAATATTTTATTTGATAATATCCGACACTACGTGCCCTAAAATCTCAAACTCCTATTAAGGCGTGCTCACTGGCATTCTATATCAAATACCCCTATTCCGAACACAATGGAACTAGTTCGAGACCTAATTCCAAAGTATATGGAAGTTAGATTTTTAAATCAAATTATATTTAGAATTAATTGCTATGCGTTTCGAGCTTGCACGACCACACAATATGTCTGATCATTACCAAACTTGATGGCGTAATATAATTTATTATTCTGTATTTAATGGCACTGGTTTTGTCAAAATCCGAGATAGTGCCTTGGGATGCTATTTTCGTAGATCTAAATATCATTTTATATTTTTGATCCAATTTTCAATATTTATCTGACCTATTTATTGTTGTAAATAAATTTACAAATTGAATTCTTCAATATTACTTATTAATTAAAATAAGTTAAATAAAATTATTTGATCCATTTAATCAATATTCAATCATAATTCAAATATTTAAATGATCACAGTATTTGAATTCTAGCTATTAAATTCCAAAATCTAATTATTTTAAATATTTAAAATTAATTAAACATTAAAAACTAAATGACCAAAATTTTGGGTTGTTATACAAATACCCTTAGTAGAGGAGAAGGAAGAGATTACTAGTTTGAACTTTGGTTTGAAGTGGTATAGATTTTGATTGATTTTGGCATAACTTTGTTTTGATTTTGTAATATTTTCTTTCTTAGGCTATGGAAGCCATTAATGAAGAGAAGAAGAGGATGAAGAGCTTAGGAATTTTGTGAAGAAGAAGTGTGAATGAAGTGAAGAGAGGTGGGTGCTATTTATTAGCAAATGTAAGAATGGAAATTTCATGATATTTTCATATAAACACATCACCATTTCATCACCACCACTCCCCCTCTCTGCTCATCATTCTCGGTCGAGCGTGCCTCCTTATGTGTGTGGCCACGTGCTTGTACTTAGGGTGTAATACATTGACTTTGGTTTTACTTAAGGGTTAAGTTTTAGGAAAATATCTTAGATATTTTCTAATATATATATATATATATATATATGTAATTGTATAAGTATATTTGTATGTGTATATGTGTTCATGTATATGTATATGTATATGCGCATATGTATATCTCGAATGATTCACAACATTGCACAACTTTTCTACGTTGAATTGTTACAGATTTCAATTTCGATTTCCGGTCATATTTTCACTTCTTATTTAATATATATATATATATATTTGTAAATAAAGTTTGATAATAATATTTCTATCATTATATAATAATCAAAAGGGCTTATTTAATTATTAAAATAATTATTAAATCAGTTAAACTTAATTTAAATTCAAAAATCATTTCTTCAAAAATAGTGATATTATTGATGATGCCATATAGAAATTTTATTTTCAAAAATAAAATAAATAATATTATTACATATTCTCACTCGTATACATAAATGAGTGTATGTATCTAGCTCTGCGCACGATGTTGGATGGTCTAAGAGCTGTTTATTGATAAAACAGTTTTCGGTCATTTTATTGTTACATCTTACTAAGTATATATTTTTGTAAATATTTAAAATATTTTTACCAATATTAATTATTGTTCAAAACATTATCATTTATGTTAAAAAATATTATATTTGAATATTTTAAAAAAATTCTAAAGTGATCAATTTGCGGGTTGTTACAGACTTCCCTCCATAAAAGAATTTCGTTCTTGAAATTAAAGATGAGAAGAAGATAACTCAAGAGGAATATATCATATATGATGAAATATATACAAAGTTATGATGAGTAACTACACCACAAACAGTGAGTACACTATCTCGATACAATATATACAATTTATACATCCATCATAAACTAGTGATATGCCTTCTTTATCCTATACTCTATTTCCCAAGTACAATCATTAGCACCACCACTCCATTGAACTTTAACTAATTGCACAACCTTTCCTAAATCACTTCTCATCAGGACCCATGATTTTATTAGGTCGTTTGATAACTGCTAAATTGGGCTCTGCTTCTAAATCCTCCTGGGTAGCTGTTTCTATGATTTGTTTCGAATCATACACGTACTTACGTAAATGAGATACGTGAAACACATTGTGTCCACCCGATAACCTCTCTGGTAGTTTTACTCGATAGGCCAATCCGCTCTAGAATGGGAAAAGGTCCAATATATCAAGGAACTAGCCTGATAGTTCTTCCAAATCTCATGTCTCCCCTCATCGGAGAGATCTTCAAAAATACCTAGTCTCCAACAGAGAATTCTAAATTTCTACACCTTTGATCGGCGTAATTCTTCCATCTTCTTTGTGTTTCTTCCAATTTCTTTCTGATGATGTCCACTTTCTCTGAAGCTTCTCGGATCATATCAGGACCAAGCACTAATCGATCTCTGGTTTCGATCCGACATGCTAGATATCTACATGGGCGACCATACAAGGCTTCATAAGGTTCCATATCAATACTAGCCTGATAGCTATTATTATAAGAGAACTCTACCAAATCAAGGTGGATTTCCTATGAATCTCCAAAGTCTAATATACATGCTCTCAAAAGATCCTCCAATACCCTATTTACTCTTTCGGTTTGCCCATCAGTCTGGGGATGATATGCAGTGCTTATATCCAACATCATTCCCAAAGCTATCTATAAGGCTTCCCAGAACTGATTGGTAAAGATTGGATCTCGATCGCTTACGATGCTGGTCGAAACTCCATGTAGTCAAACAATCTCCCTCATATATATCTCAGCTAAGCTTGAGGCTGTTCTTATGAGCTTTACTTGGATAAAGTATGCGCTTTTAGTCAACCAATCAATGATAACCCATATGCATTCATTCCCTTTCCTTGACCAAGGAAAGCCATCGATGAAATTCATGGATATCTGGTCCCATTTCCACTTTGGAATCTCGAGTGGTTGGAGTAGTCCGATAACCTTTTGCTGATCACTCTTGATTTGCTGACAATTTGCGCACCTACTCACATGGATGGAAATGTCTCTCTTTATACCACCCCACTAGAAAGTCCTTTTCATTTCTCTATACAACTTGGTAACTCGGGGATGTATTATGAGTGAAGAATTGAGAAATTCGGTTAAAGCTTCCTGTCTAATCCCATCTACATTGGGAACACATGTCCTTCCATTTATTCTTAGAATTCCTTGCTTATCCACACTAAATCCTATCCATCTTCCTAGTATCACATTCTCCTCTACTTCCCTGGCTATCCTTGCAATAATTGGATCCTTAAGCTTATTCTCCTTTATACGACAAATCAATGATGGACGCATCATTAAATGAGCTATAATGGCATTCTTTCTGCTTAGTGCATCTGCCACAACATTGGCTTTTCCCGGTGTATATAAAAGATCCAAGTCATAAGATACGAGGAATTCTAGCCAATGTTGTTGCCTCATATTCAAGTCCTTTTGAATTAAAAGGTATTTCAAAGATTTGTGGTACGTGAAGAGATCAAACTTTTCACCAATTTAAAGAAGGAATATTATTTACCAAGGTAAATTAAAGTTTATTAAAATAAACCCTAAAGAATTCTTACCCAGCAAATAATGTTTCCATATTTTTAATGCAAACACTACGGCTAATAGCTCCAAGTCATGTGTCGCATAATTCCTTTTATGGATCTTTAGTTGTCTGCTTGCATATGCGATTACCTTTCCATGTTGCATCATAACTGCACCTACTCCTTCCTCACAAGCATAAGTATGCACGGTTAAACTGCCGCTTTCATTAGCAATAGCTAATATAGGAGTAGTAGTTAACCTCTTCTTGAGTTCCTAAAATGCTTCTTCAAATTTCTGCGTCTACTGAAACTTAGCATCCTTCATTACCAGCTTTGTTAAGTGAGAGGAAATTTTGGAGAAGTCTTGAATAAACCTTTGGTAATATCCGGCTAATCCCAAGAAGCAACGGATGTCCATCAGAGTCTATGGTTGTTTCCAATCTTGTATAGCTGAGATTTTTCCTGTGTTTATTGAAACTCCATCCGCTGACACAATATGTCCCAGGAGTCTTACCTCTTTATCCCAGAAATGGCATTTTGAAAATTTTGCTTTTAGCACATTCCTTCTCAGTATCTCCAACACAATCTCCAAATGTCTTTCGTGCTCTTCTTAAGTCTTCGAGTATATGAGAATATCGTCAATAAAAACCAACACGAATTTTGTTGAGTACGTCTCTCAATACTCTTTTCATAAGGTCCACGAAATAAGCAAGTGCATTGGTTAGCCCAAATGGCATAACCAACCATTCATAGAAACTATCTGGCCCTCGGAATGTAGTCAAAGGAATGAAATCTCATGCTATTCTCAACTGATGGAATCCGGTAGCTAGATCCGTTTTTGAGAATACCCGAGCACCATGTAATTGAACAAACAAGTCGTCTATGCAGGGTAGAGGATACTTGTTTTTAATCGTTTGCTTATTTAAGTATCGGTAGTCTGCACACAGTCTAAGGGAGCCATCAGACTTTTCCACAAAAACCACAATTGTGCCCCAACTTGAGCGATTTGGTCTAATTAGCCCTTTTTTTCTAATTCATGAGTTTATTTTGCCCCTTAATCTTTTCTTTTGGAGCCATCCTACGAATACGGTGAATAACGGGTCTGGCATCAGGGATTAAGTCAATGCGGAATTCAATTTCCCAACGCGGGGGCAAACTTTTAACTTCCACGAAAACATCTTGAAATTTTTTAACAATCGATATTCTTTCCAAGTTCATTTGAGATGAATCTAACACATACATGAGCAGTCTCTTACTGGAATAGATGCTTCATATATTATTCGGTCTAACACCCTTCCAGTTGTGGCTTTTAATATAATCATTCGATTATTGTAGTTCAGAATAGCTCTATATTGGATAGCCAATCCATTCTGAGTAAAATATCATACCCAATGAAATCAAGGACAAATAGGTCGCATAAGAATTAGTGGGTTTGGTAGGTAACTTTTACATTTTCATAGATCATATAAAGATTGGTTGCACCGCTTATGGGATTAGATACGAGGATATGGGTTTCTACTATATCTGGGGTAAGGATTAACTTATCAACAAATTTCTTAGCAATAAAATTATGGGAAGCCCCAGTATTAAATAATACTCTAACTAAAATATCATTAACACATAAATTACTTTCTAGGACTCCCTTACCCTTCACATCTTCAAAGGTTGAAGGCTCATTCTTTATAGCGTAAACCTTGATCTGTTCTCTCTTCTTTATTGACGGGCACTTGTTTTTCCAATGTCCTGGCTGATGGCAATTGTAACAAATACTCTTTTGAACCATAGGAGAGGCGGTTCATTACTGCTGTTTCTGCACCTTGGGACTCCTACAGTTTGTTGTAAAATGGCCTTTCTTTTGGCAATTATAACAAACAATATCCTTATAACAGTTATCTTAAGATCCTCCACCGTTCTTTACCTGCCACGGCTTCTTCCTCTTGTTTTGATCGTTGCTATTTCCTTGGGCTACTACCGAATTCCTTTTATCCAATAATTCATATCAGAAACCCATATCTAATAGGTCCATAAAAGTTCCATTTACGTGTGCGGTTATTCGGTCCTGATATTGCTCTCCAATCCCCGCATTAAACATCTCATTCTTCTTTAAGGGTGTGTTTATTAGTCCTGGCCCAAAATGAGATAACTCAGTAAACTTATTTGAGTATTCCTCCATGGACATATCTTCTTGTTTCAAGTCCATAAAATTTCTATAAAGACGGTATTTTCCGACTACAGGTATATACTGCTCTTCGAATGCTTCTTTAAATCTGATCCATGAGAAATTGTCTTTAGAGTCATTCAAAGTGATGGATTCCCACCATGCTAGAGCTCCTTCCTGCAATTGCTAGAAAGCTAGGAACCTCTTTTATTCATCCTTTATGTTCAATCCTTTGAATATTATTTCACACGAGCGGAGCCATGCTTACACTTTAACAATAAACTCGGTTCCTTGAAATTATTTCCCTCCCAAGCTAGTGTAAGTCCTGCAAAGAGTTGCAAAGTTAATTTGAGATTGCACAGGGATTACCACTTCCTCAATCACTATAGCATTTGATCGACCATTGGTGGCCGTAGTGTTGCTACCTCCCCTTTGTCCTCTTATATTACTCATCTCCTACAATCTGCATATAGTAAGGAAACATCTTTAGAATTATAGACGAAATTATCTTAGGGAATGGGTATTAAGCACTAAATGACATGGATGGATTTATATGGATGAAATTATAAATACACTCTCTCATTGACTAAACTTATTCTAGGATATTACTAACCCTATCTCTAATGCATCAACCCCATCAAGGCTTAGGTATTCACTCAACCTATGCTCTGATATCAACTGTGATGATCCACCTTTTCGACCCTCAAAGATCGACACTAGTACATCCTCGGTATTCACATGCCGCAAATTCAAGTGCCGAAGATGTAGATAATAAAGGGTTTTCAAAAGAAATGAAGGTAGAAGATTGAATAACAACAGAATCTCATATTCACATTAATTATACATAGGAAAAGTACATACAAGCACTCCAAGTGATTCATCAGAGTTATAATAAGTACTAACCCAGCCAGGGATAGTTATAACTGCCTATCTTTACAAAGGCTGGTAGATACTACATGATACAGCGGAAATTTGAAATACATCGCTATTGACAAAAGGACCCTCCAGTCTTCATGCTCTATTGCTTCTTTCAAAATGCTCTAAGCTACCTGACTACTTGGTAGTCCAAAAAGTAGAGCACGTAGAGTTTAAGGGAAAAGAAAAATAAACTTCTGGTCGGTCATGGGACTGGTGTGAGAAACTCAAAATATGAGTATTTGGAAAACAAAAGGGTATCTCATAAGACTACGTCGCACATAAACATGGAACAGATTTTTACCTTATGATAACCAAATCATTTCTACGTAAAATTCAATGATATTATTTTTAGTGACATTCTTTGAAAACTTTGATGGCATGATGTTACTAGAGGTTTGACCAGGCAACTAGGTCGACCGGCATTCAACCTCATTCGGCATTCAAAAGTCATCCGGCATCGGAAGCCTCGTTCGGCATTCAGAGGTCGTTCGGCATTCAGCCTCATTCGACATTAAAGCCCGTTCGGCATTTAGTATCGTTTGGCAGAAGTCTCGACCGGCATGAAGCCTCGCTCGGCATTCAGAGGTCGTTCGGCATTCAAACCCGTTCGGCATTTAGTTTCGTTTGGCAGAAGTCTCGACCGGCATGAAGCTTCGCTCAGCAAGAGTCTCGCTCGGCACTCATACCCCGTTCGGTACTACAGCCTCGTTCGGCCTTCTAGCCTCGTTCGGCATTACAGCCTTGTTCGGCCTACACACTTAGTGCAACGCACTGCTTCGTTCGGCATAGAAGCCTCGCTGGCTTGAACAAGTGGCTTGGCATTTGCCGTTCGGCATTTATGGCTCGGCACACAGAAGTCACTCACCATGGGCCAAGACATCTTGCTCCTAGGCCCATTAGGGAAGTCCAACCCATCTTCATCTATAAATAGAGGGGTAGGGGCATAGTGAAAGGGACCTTTTTTCGAGAACACTGGTGAGACTCTACCGTTTTCTAGACTCAACTTTTTTACTTAGCAATTGTATCCAAGTAATTGGTGTACGAATTGTATTTTTAATCGATTATCAAGTAACGCAATAAAAAACAAAACTCAAAGTGGACGTCGGCAGTTACACTGAACCACTATAAATCCGGTGTTCTTATTTTTCGCATTTAATTTAGTCTATATCTCTCTGTCTTAATTTATCTTCTTCATTTATCTCTCTACACAATCTTTCTAAAGGGGGTTAGTGACCAATTTTGGTTCTAACACTTTGGTGCTTTCACTGAGAATCGAATTCTCAGGCCATAAGGATCTGCTTTGTAGCTACTAGATTGAATAAATCCCCCGAAGGAGATCCAAGTCATTCACAAGGCGTCCGTTGATTCAACTCAGAGTTCTTATCAATAACTCTACAATGGGAAGACCACGTACCAGATCAACCTCTCATAATGCGGACGCCCATGAGACCGCTATTGTACAGCAAATAGGGCCTATCAATCAGCAAGCAAATCTGGGTGCAGGAACTGCCACCCAAGACCAAATGGAAGTTGTCACCAGAACAGAGTTCAACGACTTGATGAGAGAACTCATGGAAAGCAGGAGATAACTTGGATAACAGATTCAAGCTAACGCCAACCTTATGGCCCAGCTCACTCAACAACAGCATCAGAATGCTGGGGATAGTCCGGCTCATTACTCCTCATCTATTAGCTTGACTTCATCTGATGAACCTCCCAAGCGTAGACGCCTCAAGACCGAAACCATACAGGCAAGCGCTACTGATCGATCAACTAGGGATCACTTACACCTCGGAGACCGCAACCAAGTAGGAACGGGAAACTTAGGATCTGGGACGCGCGTGGAAACTGGACGCCCGGCTCACCAAGATGCCAATGATGCTGAACCTCAAGATACACGTTTGGCAGATCGCCAACAGAGGAGACATCAACCTGACCGATCCCATAGAATAGACTCCAACCTCCCATCTTCAATACAAACCCCAGACCTGTCGGCTATGGTCAAACAGCTGATGAGAGAAAATCAGGGCCTGATGGGGGATATCCAAAAGTCATACTCCATTTGCAGACACTGTTCTATAGGCCGAGTACCCTAGGAAATTTAGCATGCCAACTATCCCGGCCTACGAAGGAAAGACCGATCCCCGACAGGATGTGATGAGATACGAGTGGATGATGGATTCAGCTAGAGCGAATGATGCAACCAACTGTAGATGCTTTCCAATAACTCTATCTGGGATCGCTACCATGTGGTTTACCCGACTTCCTTCACGGTCTGTATCCAGTTTTGAGGAGTTGGCGAAGAAATTTATAGAATAGTTCAGAATACATGCTACTCGTCCCAAGGACGTGATGTCTCTATCAAGTGTGATCCAAGCTCCAAGGGAGTCGTTGAAGGAGTATTTGCAGAGATTCCATGTTGCGGCTACTGAAGTCAGTAATCCCAATGACCATGCAATTCTTATGGCTGTGATGCGAGGTGTGGATCCGAATTCAGAGTTTGGAGATTGGTTAGAAGGAAAACCTCCAACTACGCTAGAGCGTTTTTACTCAAAGGCTCGTCAATTCATAAGAAGAGAGGAAGCCGGGTGGATAAGGCGAGATAAGGCACCGGGGCCTGTTAAGGAGACCATGAAAAGCAACATCGCTGTGAAGCAATCCGGGGACAACTCGGGGAAAGTTCAGGTCAATGTCCAGAACAAGCCCGGGCAATCTAAGGAATCCGGAGGAAGAAATCATGGGAAGAAAAGAGATGCGGGGAAATGGAAGCTGAGAATTCCAACCTACAATGAATACACCCCGCTAAATGCATCTCTTGAGAATATTTATCTATCAACTTGTAATACCTTTCAATACAGAAAGCTACGCCCAAAGGAGTCAACCGAGAAGAAAAAGCGGACTGGGAAGTATTGCCACTTTCATGAGACTTATGGGCATAATACTGAAGAGTGCAGACACTTACACGATGCAATAGAGAAGTTGGTTAGGTAGAAAAAGTTACAGGAGTTTGTAAAGAATCCGTAAGAAGGTGGACAGGGAACGTCCAATCCCGGACACGCACCAGCTCCACGTCACCTTGAGGAGCCTGCTCGGACCGTGGGCAGACTGGTCAAAAACACGATCATCGGCGGACCTCACCCTGCAGACAAGAACTGGCAAGAAATGGAGCGGTATGCTAATTCCTTAAGGCACGCAGATTTTGAGTGTTGTTCCAACGTGGAGGACGGGACCCCCGCTAAATAGCGGCACATGATGACAGACGATATAATATTCAGGAGCAGAGATGTTGACTAAGTGGAGGCTCCTACCATTGACCCGATGGTCATATCTGCGACAATCGGGCCGGCTTTTGTGAAAAGAATTTTGATTGATTGTGGAAGTTCTATCAATATCATCTTCAAAAAGGCTTATGACCAGATGAAGATGGAGACGAAGGATTTGAAGCCATCTAAAGCTCGTATCCATGGCTTTAATGGTGCAGCGACTGATGCAGTGGGGTATGTTGAGTTGCCAGTTGAACTGGGACAAGGTAAGCGTAGGAGGGTGCGGATCCTACCTTTCGTAGGAGGGACAAGGTGACCGGCCCTGGCTGAGTTTAGGGCAGCATTGGCCCCGTGGTGTATGACTTTAAAATTTCCGACTGACAAAGGAGTAGGTATTGTTCATGGCAACTAGGCGACCGGTCATGCATGTTATGTGGTTGAGCTCCGAGAGGCCCAGCGGAGGGAAAAAGGAAAGGTTGCGGACAATTCCGTCCGCATTCAGAATACTGACAATTGACTAGTAATGCCCGAGCCCTGGCTCGGGAAAAATTCTCGGATCTATAGAGACATAGATCCGAGAGATGATGATGAGGAACCCAGGGAAGAAAAAGCGGCACCGGCTGAACTGACGATCGACATTTCAGTCAGCCGAGACGATCCATCGCGAGTGCTGAAGATTGGATCGCAACTCAGCCCCTCGATGACCGAGGACCTTAGTGATTTCCTCCGAGCGAATCTCGATGTATTCGCCAGGACACGTTCCGACATGTGCGGGATTTCTCCCGCTATCATGTGTCATATGTTGAACATAGACCCAAGGTATGTCCCAGTCAAACAAAAAAGTAGAGGAATGGACCCGGAGAGGTTCGCTGCTCTCAGAGAGGCGGTGGACAAGCTCAAAACTAATGGGTTCGTCCGCGACGCCCTCAATGGGTGTCAAACCCCGTGCTAGTGAAAAAGGCGAATGGGAAGTGGAGAACTTGTGTAGATTATTCCGATTTAAACAAAGCATGCCCTAAGGACAGTTTCCCTTTACCTAGAATTGATCAGTTGGTCGACTCTACTGCAGGACATGAGTTATTGTCGTTCATGGATGCATACTCGGGATACAATCAGATACCAATGCACATTTCGGACCAGGAACACACTAGTTTTGTCATAGATGTTGGGCTATATTGCTACATAGTGATGCCTTTTGGATTGAAAAACACGGGAGCGACCTATCAGCCTTTGGTGAATTCAATGTTCAAAGATCAGAGTGGTAGAACAATGGAAGTCTATGTGGATGACATGCTTGTGAAGTCACGGCAGTCAAACGACCACATTCGAGACTTAGCAGAGATGTTTGGCATACTCAGATATTATGGGATGAAGATCAACCCTCTGAAGTGTTCCTTCGGCGTTGCGTCAGGGAAGTTTATGGGATTCATTGTTAATGCCCGGGGAATTGAAGCTAACCCGGAAAAGATTCAAGCTATTCGAGATATACAAGTGCCCGGAACTATAAAACAGGTACAAAGCTTGAATGGAAAGGTGGCTGCACTGAGTCGATTCATATCCAAAGCCATAGACAAGTGTATTCCCTTATTCGATATAATAAAGAAAGGAAAGAGGAATTTCGAATGGACACCCAACTGTGAGGAAGCGTTCTGAGATCTGGTAAGGCATTTGGAAAGTCCTCCAGTGCTGTCGAAACCGGTAGACCACGAAATGATGTACGTATACTTGGTCGTATCCCCGCATGCTATAAGTGCGGCTTTGGTCCGCGAGGAGGACTGAGTTCAAAAGACATTGTATTACGTTAGTAAACGTTTAACGGGGGCAGAAAGAAATTATCCTAAAATTGAGAAATTAGCCTATTGCTTGGTGATTGCATCACATAAGCTGCGTCCATACTTTCAAGCACACTCAGTCAGTATCTATACCGATCAGCCCTTGCGACAGGCACTCCAACGACCAGAAACTTCTGGAAGGATGTTAAAATGGAATATCGAGTTGAGTCAGTTCGATATTACCTACCTTCCACGAAGAGCCATACAAGGGCAAGCATTAGCAGATTTCATCGCTGAGTTTACTGTATCAAACGAACCAGATAGTCATAGTGTCATTCCCCCCATTTGATGAAAATTGTACACCGATGGGGCATCAAACGACCGTTGCTCTGGGGCTGGAGTAGTTCTTGTGACTCCAGAAAATCGATCAATTTGTTATGCTTTGAAGCTCAATTTCCTGGCTACGAATAATGAAGCAGAATATGAAGCATTGATTGCTGGTTTAAAGCTTGTTGGAGAACTCGGGGTAAAATCAGTCGAAATCTTTTGTGACTCGTAGCTGGTGGTGTACCAAGTGTGAGAAGATTACCAAGCAAGGGGAAAAAAGCTTGCTCCGTACCTTGCTCTGGTTCAGGAACTATTAGCAAATTTTGAACATTATGACATTTCGCATGTCCCGCGTGAACAGAACAAAGAAGCCGACTCATTGGCCAAATTCGCAAGTACTGGCGATGCACAGCAAATGGGATTAGTTCCAGTCGAAACCTTACATGCTCAAAGCATAAATGTGATGGAGGTCGATTTTGTGTTGGAAACGGAAATCGAGAAGGAGTCATGGATAACCCCATTCAAACAATACCTGCTAAACGGGACTTTGCCCGAAGGAAGAAGCGAAAGACGACACGTCATTCGCAAAGCCGCGCGATATGTGATGAGGGAGGAGTAATGTATCAGAGGGGGTTCTCGGTCCCCTTACTACGGTTCATTGCCCATGATGAGACAAAGCGGGTCTTGGAGGAAGTTCACGAAGGAGAATGTAGCGACCATACTGGGGGCAGACACTAGCAAAAAAGATCCTCCGCTACGGATACTATTGGCCGATTGTGAATCGGGATGCTGCAGATTATGTAAGAAAATGCGACAAGTGTCAAAGATACGCGAAAATCCTGAGAGCTCTGCCAACGGAACTCACGAAAATGGTTAGCCTTGGCCGTTTGCAATCTGGGGAATCGACATAGTCGGTTCTTTGCCTATATCCAAAGGTGGTGCAAAATACGCGATAGTTGCGGTCGACTACTTCACCAAATGGGCCGAGGCAGAGCCTTTAGCCACAATCACCTCCAAGAAGGTCATTAATTTTGTTGTACGAAACATTATATGCCGCTTTGGCCTCCCCCGAACCATCATTACAGACAACGGAACTCAATTTGAAAGTAGGGAATTCAAAGATTTTTGTTTAAAGTACGACATTGAGAAAAAGTTCGCCGCAGTTGCTCATCCGAAGGCTAATGGACAAGTTGAAGCCGTGAACAAAATAATCAAGTCCATATTGAAGAAGCATTTGGAAAAGGCTGGAGGCAAGTAGGTAGATGAACTTCCAATAGCGATATGGGCTTATAGAACTACCCACAAGTCCACGACTGGCCACACTCCATTCGCATTGGCATATGGCTCGGAAGCTGTTATACCCGTGGAGCTTGAAGTTCCATCACATCGGGTGACACATTATGATCCTAGGACGAATCAGGATCTCTTGTTGGAATCACTAGACTTCGTTGATGAGAAACGTGAAGAAGCTGAGTTAAGGGCAGCAGCATATAGGCACCGAGTTAAGCGATATTACAACGAAAAAGTCCGCCCAAGAATCTTTGATGTGGGTGATCTTGTTTTGAAACGTGTTTTCCCGGTACCATCACGTATGAATCCCAACTGGGAAGGTCCGTATGTCGTTGAACGGAAGCTGGGAGAGGGAACTTTCAAGCTAGCGACCATTGATGGCATGACACTCCCCCGAGCGTGGAACAGTGAACATTTGCGACGTTATTATATTTAGCTTGTTTCTTTCATGTTTTTGGCTGCCATTATAATTTCATATGTAGGCCAAAGAACATCCCAAATCAGCTGTAACGACCCGCAAATTCATTACTTCGGAAAAAATTTAAAATTTTAAAATATAAGATTTTTTAACATAAATGGCAATGTTTTGAACAGTAAATATATAGTGGTACTCTTATTTTGAATAAATATTTACAAAAATATATACTTTGGAAGGTATATCGATAAAATGACTGAAAACTGTTTTATCAATAAACATCTCTTAAACCATCTAACATCGTGCACGAAGCTATATACATTCATTTATATATATATTAATCAGTGAGAATATGTAATAAACTTATTTATTTTATTTTTGAAAATAAAATGTCTTTATGACATCATCAATGATATCACTATTTTGGAATAAATGATTTTTAAATATAATTGAGTTTAAATAATTTAATAATTATATTAATTTTTAAATAAGCCCTTTAAATTATTAAATAATGATAGAAATATTATTATCAAACTTATATATATATACATATATATTAAATAAGAAGTGAAAATATGACTGGAAATCGAAATCTGTAATGATCCTACGTAGAGAAGTCGTGCAACGTTGTGGATCATTGTGACATACATATGCACATATACATGTACACATGCATATACATGCATATACGTATCACATGAACAAATATATACATACAAATATACTTATGCATATACATACATACATACATACAGATATATATATATATATTACAAAATATCAAAAATATTTTTCTAAAACTTCATCCCTAAGTAAACCCAAAGTCAACCTCTTACACTTTAAGTATAAGCACATGGCTACATATATGGGGGGATGTTCGACTGCGGATGGTGAGGTGAGAGGAGAGTGTGGGGGTGAGGCAATGGTGATGAAACAGCAAGTAAATATCATGATATTTTTGTTCACAATTTTCCTGTAAATACCACCACCCAACTTCAGTTCATTTGTTCATAAATTCCTAAGCTTCTTCACTTTTTATACTCCACTTTAATGGCTTCTTACCTAAAGAAAATAATGTCAAATTTTATTGCAAAAAAAATTATATAGTAAGTATATATTATCAAAACTCTTCAAAACCAAACCAAATCCACTCCTTTCACCCTCTACAACCCACGGCCACCACCTCCTACCACCAAAGGCTAAGCCTTTTTCCTCTTCCAAGCAAGGCTGTGAGCACCCTACCACCAAAGGCCAAGGCCGAGCCCATCTAGGAGCTTCAGTGCAAGCTTAGCGTGCTAAATTTTCCAAATAGCAGAGCTATAGGCTTTTAAAGTTAGTTCGATTTAAATCCAAGATGAGAAACTCTATTTATATTATGATAAATTTGGATGATATATATGTATTATTATGCTTGGTTGTGATTATTTTAAACCATGTTTGGATATGATAATATGTTTGTTTGGATGTGTAAACTATTCACGTTTTACACGTCGAATATCACAAAGGAAATCACTCTCCTTTAATAAATGAAATGGTGTATATGAAATTGTTAAACCTCTTTAAAATGGTTTATAAATGTTTTATAAACACTAAAATCCAACTTGGTGAAGTTTGAACAAGTTATAAAAGTTGAGTAAGTAGGGGCGTCGCGTAACGGTAATTCGCGATTTTGCGCCGTAGAAAGTTAAATCCATTTATATGATGGAGTCGGAGTTCTATAAAATAAGGATTTTCTGAATTCTTATAATTATAGTTTTCAAAAAAAAAGGATCGAGATTTTGTTTAGTAGATTTTGAAAAATGAGCAAATCAAGTTTTCAAAATAGTCGTAGTTTGGTAGTTCGAAAACCAAAGAGATAAATTCTTTAAAATGGATATTTTTAATCCTTTGAAAATATGGAATAAATTCTATACATATTTTAAAATGTTTTAAAAGATATTTGAGTTATAAAAATAGATTTCTAAATGATAGAAAAGTTTCTTGTATCAAATAAGCATTAAGAGCACTATTCGCAACACTTTTTGCAGCACTTTTAATAACTTTTGAAATATGGCTTTAAACTTAAGTATTCTTTCCCAACTCTTTTATAAATGTTTTCAAATAAATAATTAAGTATTTTGAAGATGATTTTGGAGGTTTTATAATTTATTTTAAAACTTTTAAATTAATGATTTAAAGAAAAACAGTTATAGTAATTTAATACAACTTGGATTGTATAGAAATAATCTTCTTATGCTTGGTATTAAATTCCGAGGAGGGAACCTGTACTATCCATGTGAATTTAAATGGTGATTTCACCATTACTCGATGGATAGTAAAGGTTGAATACATAAATTGATGTTGAGTAGAATCAGTATAACTTCTATCGACCCTTTTTACTCAATAAGGTTTTACAATGTGGTTTACGAGAAATGGATTTGATTTGGTATTTCCAAAGTTTGAGAGAGGTTTAATGATTCCGTATATACCGGAAAAGAATATGATTTAAAGATTTATATCTCTAAAAGAGATATTTTATTTGATAAAAGAAATAAATGAATGAAATGATAATCACCCTCAAACTTAACATCTTTTAATCGATGATTGATTCGAAGGAACCAGGGTCGGATTTGGGTGATCCATATCTGAAAACCACTTTGAACCAATTTACATTCGAAAGTGAAGACATGGAATGATAATAAATGGAATGAAGGGTTGCTTGTCACTTACCCTCGGGGGAAATTTCCTTTATCATATATATGTGGTAGTAATATTTAATTTGATCTTTGATGCAAGGGCTGCTCGCTACTAATCCTAGGGGTGATTCTCGACAACAAGTAGTAGGAGAGTTCCTTCGGTTTGTCCTCTTCCTAGACAACTTGTATGGACGAATCTATGATATTGCATTTCTAAAATGCATGTATATTGATTTTTACAAACGCACATCTGTTTGGTGGTGTAGGAGGTTACTCTCTTATACTTAACACCCTTCTCTGAGACGTATGAGCTCAAAGGTTGTACATTTATGGAAATCAATAGTGTGTGATGGAATTGACAATGCGACATTAAAAGTGGAATGTGCTATGTGAAAGGTAATCATTCCTCGAGCCTCATTACTCAGGAATGACAAAAACAGGGTAGATGTGGCAAGGCTACGAGGGTCGCACCCATTAGGATATGGTCATCGGCTTTCTAGATTACCCTTAATATTTCGAGTATGTTGTTTATGCTTTAGGATACTGGATAGGTCGGGAACGACCGGGGTGATGTCATATTCGTTACTATCTATGGTAAAGGTAGGCCAGTTCTGTGTCGGTAGAGGACCATCTGTTCGTGCCTCGGTGCATTTTCTACAGATGTACTATCGGATGGTAGTCCCTTACCTTGTCATTGTATGGAATCTATTCTCCAATAAGTGCCTTCGGACTTGATTGTAGAGCCTAGTATGCTAGACTTCAATAATGTAACAATTTCGGCTAAGATTATATATATTTACCTGAAAGTTGTTTTCTAAAGAATGTCATTAAAAATAATATTACCAGATTTTGCGTAATAAAGATTTTGGTTATCATAACGTAAAAACCCGTTCTGTGTTTATACGCAGTGGGGTCTTATGAGATACCCTTTGTTTTTAAATATCCATATTTTGAGTTTCTCGTACCAGTCCCATGACTGACCCAGAGTTTATTTTCTGTTATTTGGAATTGTTGTCTTTTGTGCAATTTACTTTCTGTTATTTGGAATTTTTGTTAGATAATCCTCAGTTTTAATTTCACTTTTATCTCTTCAAAAACTTCCGAAGAGTGTTGTGCCCATTTTTGGTACAAACACTTTGGTGCTTTCACTGAGAACAATCAGTTGTTTCTCCTGCTCCTTGGATCTACCATCGACACCGGATTGCATAAATCCAAGAGGAAGATCCACACCCCTAATCCGGAATCCTTCCATTCTAATATTTGCATAAAGTCTAGGAAAGGACTCCACCACTCAAGATGGTTAGCACAAGAACTGCCTCTACAACCGTTGATCAAGAAGGTCAGGATTAACAGAATCCTACACAACAGGAGCCATCCAATCAAGACAACACTGCTCACTCAGATCCGTCGGGGCCAGTCACCAGACAAGAGTTCCAAGTGTTGCTTCAAGAACTGACTCAAAGTCGGCAACAATTGGCTGAACAGTTGCGCGCTAATGTTGAATTAACCAACCAACTAAACTGCCAAAGCCGTAGAAGGTCCATGAGGGATGATATTTCCCGCTCGTCAATTGAAAGTTCCGCCTCGTCTGACTATCACCACATATTTACCCGTCACTGATTAGACGGGAGTCACGCACAAACTACCGGATATCAACCTTCCTTGACCGTTGGACAGTTGAGGACAGGGCCGTCGACTAGCTTCCAGACCGGGCCCTCAACACGAGGAGGCCCTACTCCGCAGTATACCACGGACAATCGCGCTACAACCTCCGTGGTAGAAACAAGGGTTGATACCCAAAATCTGTCAGATCCAAATAATCAGCAGCGTGGGCATACTCCTGAACCATACATCCCGGAAGACACTGAGCCAAGGAGGCGAAACGTGGACCGTCGACAGCGCCCGGTCCACACTCGCACAGTGGAATCCAACCACACCTTAGCTCAGCATGCACAGAATGTAATGATGCCCGATATTTCAACCATGGTACGTCAGATGATTCATGAAAGCCAGGGCCTTACCAATGACGATTGGGGAATCTCTCGTAGTCATACCCCTTTCACAGACGAGATATTATACACTGATCCCCCTCGGTGATTTAGAATGCCAACTCTCCCTATGTACGAAGGAAATTCGGATCCCAATCAACATATTTTGAAATATGAGTGGTCAATTAGCGCCGCAAGGGCGGATGATGCAGTAAAGTGCCGAAGTTTCCCCATCTCTCTGGGACGAATCGCAACAATGTGGTTTACAAGGTTGCCACCTAGATCTATCTCTTCGTTCGATCAACTGGCTAAGAAATTTGTCGAACAGTTTCGTATGCATGTCGCTAGACCTAAAGACGTTAACACCCTGTCTAGTGTCACCCAAGCTCATGGAGAAACACTCAGGCATTATTTAGAGAGATTCCACGCAACATGTGTGGAGATTAGTAATCCCAACAATAACTCGATCTTGATGGCATTAACCAAAGGGATCGATCCCGAATCTGAGTTTGGAAATTGGTTAGCTGGGAAACCACCTGCATCGTTGGACCGTTTCTACTCCAAAGCCGCCCAATTCTTACGGCAAGAGGACGCGAAACAGTCTAGGAAGCAGGACGATGCGAGGCCCAAGAGTGAAGGGATACAAAGTAACGTAGCAGTTAAGCAGTTCGGTGAGAATTCCGGAAAAGTTCAGTTAAATATACAGAACAAACAAACTCAGCCGAGAGGCAACAATGGTCAGGATAAGAAAAGAGATCAGAACCGAGGCCCACGGCGTAGGGCTCCAATGTTCGATAATTACACGCCATTGAATACATCGTTGGAAAACGTGTATCTGCAAACTTGCAACACTGATATAAGAAGCCTGCTCTGAAGCCCTCGTCGGAGAGGCAGGTTCAAACAGGGAAGTTTTGCAAATTCCATGAAAGTTACGGCCACAATACCAATGAGTGTCGACATTTGCAGGACCTCATCGAGCAGTTGATCAGGGAAAGAAAGTTAGATCCGTTTGTGCGAACGCCGCAGTCTGGTGGTGCGGGCCCTTCAAACCAAAATCGTGTGCAAAATCAAGAAAGACAAGAAGAACCCGCTCATACGGGCGGAAGGCTAGTTATAAATACAATAAGTGGTGGTCCTCATCCAGCAGACAGAAGCTGGAGGGAAATGGAGTCGTATGCTAGCTCTATCAGGCATGCGGACTTCGAATGCTGCAGTAATTGTGAAGATGGGGCTCTGGATAAACAACAGAAGACAATGTCTGATGATATCATATTTAGAAGCCGAGATGCTGATAAGGTCGAAGCCCCCACAATTGACCCACTGGTCATATCTGCCCAGGTAGGTCCTGCTTGGATGAAGAGGATCCTGGTTTACAGTGGGAGCTTTGTAAACATCTTACATAAACGGGCCTATGATTTAATGAAAATGGAAGCGAAGGACTTAAAACTTTGCCAATCTGGAGTCCACGGCTTCAACGGAAGTGCTACAATACCTACTGGAGTGACGGAACTACCAGTGGAGTTGGGGGTTGGAGAACGCCGGAGAGTCTGGATGTTGCAGTTTATCGTTTTGGACATTGATTCACCTTATAATGCATTTTTGGGTCGGCCGGCCCTTGTTGAGTTCAGGGAAGCCATTGCCCCATGGTGCTTGACTCTGAAGTTCCCCACTGATCATGGGGTTGGAGTCATTCAAGGAGATCAGGCAGCGGGGAGGGCCTGCTATGTTGCTGAACTACGAGGAGTACAACGAAAGGAGAAAGGAAAGGGCATAGAGGAATCTCTCTGCGTCAGTCTTACTGATAATTGACAATTAGTGCCTAGGCCCCGGCCCGGGCACCACGACCAATTCCATAAAGACCTTTACCCTAGAGACAATGAAGATAAAGACAAATCTAAAGAGAATCAAGCTTCCCCGGCCGAACTGACTGTGGACGTCCTAATCAGTGAGGATGACGATTCGAGGATGCTAAAAGTTGGGTCTCAACTGGGAAAACAGACACAATAGGAATTGGTTGAATTTCTCCGGGCGAATCTCGACGTTTTCGCCTGGACACACTCTGATATGTGCGGGATCTCGCCGGACTTCGCAAGTCACTCCCTGAATATTGATCCGTGGTATGTCCCGGTCAAGCAGAAAAGGCGTGGTATGGATCCAGAGAGATCTGCCGCCCTTAAAGAGGAGGTTGATAAGTTACAATCAAATGGGATCATCCGAGATGCTTTGTATCCAGAATGGGTGTTAAATCCCGTATAGGTTCGAAAACCGAATGGGAAATGGAGAACTTGCAACGACTACTCTGACCTAAACAAGGCTTGTCCAAAAGACAGTTTTCCACTTCCCCGAATCGACCAGCTCGTGGATTCAACAGCTGGGCATGAATTATTATCTTTCATGGATGCTTATTCTGGCTATAATCAAATACCTATGCATTTGCCTGATCAAGAACATACCAGTTTCGTGACCGATCTGGGACTCTACTGCTACAGAGTCATGCCTTTTGGTCTTAAAAATGCCGGAGCAACATACCAACGCTTGGTCAACCGGATGTTCGCCGACCAGATCGGAAAGACCATGGAGGTCTATGTGGATGACATGCTAGTAAAGTCTCGATTCTCCACAAATCACGTCAGAGATTTAGATTCGACGTTCTGCATCTTCGAGAGTATGGAATGAAGCTCAATCCATTAAAGTGTCATTTCGGTGTCGCCTCTGGAAAGTTCCTCGGGTTTATCGTTAACGCTCGAGGGATAGAAGGAAATCCCGAAAAGATCTGGGCAATAAGGAATTTACAAACTCCAAGTACCATAAAACAAGTCCAGAGCCTCAACGGGAAGGTAGCAGCACTGAGCAGGTTCAATTCAAAATCCACCGATAAATGCATTCCTTTTTTCGATCTGATCCGGAAAGGAAAGTGAAACTTTGAATGGACCATGGAGTGTGAAGACGCATTCCGATCGCTGGTTCAACATCTCTCCACACCACTAATCCTGTCAAAGCCGGTTGACCACGAACAATTGTACCTTTATCTGGTAGTATCGGAGCATGCAATCAGCGCTGGTTTGGTTCGGGAAGAAGACCGAGTGCAGAAACCAGTCTACTATGTTAGCAAACGGCTAACGGGAGCCGAAAGAAATTACCCAAGACTAGAGAAACTGGCTTATTGCCTGGTCATTGCCTCAAGAAAGCTTCACCCTTATTTCCAAGCTCATTCCCTTACTGTGTACACCGATCAGCCATTACGACAGGTCCTCACGAGGCCTGAGACGTCTGGTAGGCTACTCAAGTGGAACATTGAACTGAGTCAATTTGATATCACATCTGCTCCACGAAGAGCCATTCAAGGACAAGTCCTAGCGGATTTCATAGCCGAATTTACTGTTTCATAGAATCTGCCTGAAACCACTATACCTCCTAAATGCATTTGGAAGCTGCACACCGATGGTGCATCGAACGATCAGTGTTCAGGAGCTGGAATAGTACTTGAAACTCCTGAAGGCCGATCCATATGCTACGCTCTGAGGTTCGAATTTTGCGCAACCAACAATGAAGCCGAATACGAAGCTTTGCTTGCTGGGTTAAAACTTGCTTGTGATCTGAAGATTGTTGTTGTGGAAATCTACTACGATTCCCAGTTAGTTGTATATCAAGTTCGAGGCGATTATCAGGCCAAGGATCGACGGCTAGCTGCCTATCTAGCCCGAGTTCAAGAATCACTAAGTCAATTCGTTTACTATGATATTTACCATATACCCCGAGAACATAATCAGAAGGCTGACTCATTAGCAAAGATGGCAAGTACAGGTGAAGCACAGCAAATGGGACTTGTCCCCGTCGAAACTTTGTCCTCCCCAAGCATTGATCAAATAGAGACAAATTTTGTGTTTGAAACCGCTCCCAGTAGAGAATCATGGATGACTCCGTACCGAAATTACATCGAGAATGGGACGTTGCCTGAATATAGAAACGAGAAAAGACAAATTCTGCGAAAAGCTTCACGTTTCGTCATTCAGGACGGAGTCATGTATAGAAGAGGGTATTCTGTTCATCTCCTCCGATGTATCGCGCACGATGAAATCAAATGAGTGTTACATGACGTACACGAAGGAGAATGTGGCGATCACATCGGTGGACAAGCTCTCGCTAAAAAGATACTCCGATATGGATACTACTGGCCGACTGTGAACCGAGATGTAGCGAACTATGCCAGAAAATGCGATAGGTGCCAGAAACACGCCCGAATTCCGAGAGCCCCACCTACCGAGATAACCCAAATGGTCAGTCCCTGGACATTTGCAATGTGGGGTATCGATATCATCGGCACACTACCTCTGGCCAAAGGTGGGGCAAGATATGCCATTGTTGCAGTTGATTATTTTACCAAATGGGCTGAAGCTGAACCCCTCGCAACCATTACGACTAATAAAGTAATCAATTTTGTGGTTCGCAACATTATCTGTCGATTTGGACTCCCGCATACCATCATCAGCGATAACAGAACCCAATTCAGTAGTGCGGAATTCAAGAATTTCTGTCAACGGTTTCATATTCATAAGAAATTCTCGGCAGTAGCACATCCTCAGGCAAACGGTCAGGTCGAAGCTGTCAATAAAGTCATAAAATCCATTCTAAAGAAACGACTGGAAAAGGCCGGGGGCAAATGGGTTGACGAACTGCCTATGGCTTTATGGGCCTATCGAACGACTCACAAGACTGCGACCGGACACACCCCGTTTTCCTTATCTTATGGCTCTGAAGCCGTTATTCCAGTCGAAATGGAAGTATTTTCCCATCGCGTGACTTATTATGATCCGAAAACAAACGCTATATTGCTTGCTGAATCTTTGGATCTACTGGATGAGACGCGGGAAGAGGCTGATTTGAGAGCGGTCGCACATCGAAGTCGAGTCGCCCGATTATACAATGCCAAAGTTCAACCTCGAACCTTTGAACTCGGTGATCTTGTCCTCAAAAGAATCTATCCGGTCCCTTCACACATGAAACCAAACTGGGAAGGACCATACGTGATTACACAAAGACTCGGAGATGGCACATTCAAACTATCGACAGTTGACGGTCTTGACTTGCCAAGGGCCTGGAACAGCGAGAGTCTCCGTCGCTATTACACATGACAGGCTTTATTTATTTCATTATATCTTTCCATTTTGCAATTTGTTTCTACATTTCGAAGTTAGAATTTGTAATAAGGCAACTGACTGTGCCATATTTTCTTATTTCAGCAATAAAATGCCATCTCTTCAAGCCAGAGCTGTGATTCATTGAATGCAATGTATGACATCACGATGCACAGAGAGCTAAATTCCATCACGCAGTGGAATTTATTCAAGTAGGGAGTGGCTGTGATACGACCGGCCACTCGCTAAATGAAACCCGAGCTCGGGGGCAAGCCATCACATCAAGCTAAAAATGAGTTGATACACGATAATCCCTCACTCAACTCCGTACTCCCAAAGCGCGAGACGGAGTATAAACTGTACTCAACTCCGTACTCCCAGAGTGCGAGATGGAGTATAAACATACATCAACTCCGTACTCCCAGAGTGCGAGACGGAGTATAAACATACATTAACTCCGTACTCCTAGAGTGCGAGACGGAGTATAAACATTAATCAACTCCGTACTCCTAGAGTGCGAGGCAGAGTATAAACATTAATCAACTCCGTACTCCCAGAGTGCGAGATGGAGTATAAACATACATCAACTCCGTACTCCCAGAGTGCGAGACGGAGTATAAACATACATCAACTCCGTATTCCCAGAGTGCGAGACGGAGCACAAACATAAAACAAACCCCAGAGTACTCCGAGAGCGCGAGCTGGGTATAAGCGTTAACGAACTCCGGGGTCAAAAAGCAAAGTCCCTGAAGTATGGATGTTAACACTAAACCATGGATAATTTCGCACAACACCTATTACGGCTTATCCCCGAGGCTGGGGGTAGAACCAAAACAAATATTGAATTGAAGGACAAAAGAGAATATGTTTTCATTTCAATTATCAACAAAAGGAATCCAATTACAAGCTAATTCAAAAAATTCCTACTAGCGGAGGCCGAGCCCGCATCTATACACGGCTATAGAAAACCAAAAAGACAAAACAAAACACTACCCCCGAATATGACAGAGCAAACTAAAGAAGCGCTCAATCTTTCTTCTTCCTCGGTTTCTTTTTCGGGGTAGTCCCACTGGATCCGCTACCCGACTTCCTCCGCAATCTTTTGCTCTTCTCCGGTTTGCCCTCCGATTGCGACATAATGTCAACATCCTCCTCGGAGCTTGAGGCGAGAGAAATTCTCTTGGAGGATGGAATTGAAGACATTGGAGTTGTAACAGGAAGTGGAGCAGGAGCACTTGCGATAACCACAGTGCCACCCGGCTATATCATCATTAAAGGAGCAGGGCCAGACGGATTCATACCACCCCCAGAAATACTACCTGCTGTCACTACCGTCATCTCAGCATTGATCTTGGCAAAAATTTCACCCTCACGAGATGCTTGGGCCGCGCTGGACGTACTACTGGCTGGCATGAAGGAGCTAACAGTTGGAGTGACCCCGCTCATGGCGAAAGATGGATCTACGAAGGGGTCGTTGGGTTGACTAAGGAGTTCCTCAATCATTTGAGCATCGAAAGATAACATGCTCGTTTCTCCCCCTTCGTCGACCACGGTAGCTGTCATAATCGCCTCGGTAACAATAGCCTCTTGCGCTTGATAAGGGACTTGAGATGCAGGAGGTGCAGATATAACGGCCTCGGTCACTGAATGTGAAAAAGCGAAGATTGTTAGGTAAGTGTATTGCTTTAGATTCACCACACTAAGTATGTATGGGAGACGTTCAAATACCTTCCTTAGCCTGACCCGAAATATGGGCAGGTGCAGAGGCAAGGACTCCGACGGGAGACAATTGCGGCTAATCGGGATTATAAGCAGGGATAGACTGGGGATCGACCGTGACAGTGGTTTTGGACAATGTCGGAATTAAAACTCCAGCGCTTTCTTCATGATGCTCGATTCCCGAGCCCTCACCGGTCTCCATCTGCCGAACACTAAGCCTCTCCTTTTCCACGGAAATCACTGCCTCGTGGAGAACCTTTCTCTCCTCCTCAGTGAGTAAGCGCGTCTCAAGTTCAAAATCGTCCAGTGCTTTGTCCGGACGCGTTGCTTTCTTTTCCTCCACCAGCCTAGTCCAGGCATTGTACAAAAGTATGGAATAGTCTCCAAGCCAAGATAAATTTCTGTGCTCCAGCACGTTGGCGTTATATGTGACCAGGAGATCATCAAAATCAACTTCCATCCTGGACTGCTCTGCCATGATTTTTTCCTCGGCTTTTGCCTCTACAGATTTAGCCTTTGCCACCGCCGCATCAAGTTCAGCCCGAAGTAATACAGCTTGATCGCACGCATCCTGAGCAGCGGTGTTTGCATCATCTTTTTCTTTCACCATTTCAGCGAATTTGGCATTAAGCTCGTTCAGCTCTTTAACGGCGGTGTCCCATTCAGCTAAGACGGTGGTATAGCGATGGCCCATCCCTTCTACTAAGGCACAATGTGCCTGCTGCATCCTTGCCATCTTTGCCATGGCCTCGTCATGCTTTTTGAGCGCTTGAATTTCTGAACTTTGAGAAGACTCGGTCTCTGATTGAAGAACCTGGATGATGCGATCTTTCTGGGCAAGGTCAGCATCACGTTTCTTAATAATTTTTGCCCGGTCAAAGGCTACTTTCGAAGCTTTCACGGCTGCCTTATACCACTCTTTATATTGAGCATAAAAGTCACGAATATAGTCGTTCACGATATTCTCGGCATCCGAAGGAATCCTCTTGAGATGGGGAGGGAAGACATATGCATCCAGACAAATTTCTGGAAAATCCTTTTTCATCTGAGCAAGCTTGATGGCTCCTTCACCCGTCAATTCTACCGGAGCCTGTTCAACAATGGCAGATGTCTGTGGTTCAACTCTCTACCGCAGAGTTTCAGGCCTTGAAGATTGAGAAGGCTGTTGTTGCTGCGAAGACTCCGGGGGATCTATAGGGGCCCTAGGAGGCGGAGGAGAATGAGATCGTGATCGGTATTGATGGCCTCTATCTCTATCAGTACGCTCTTGACCAGAATGGCCATGCCAATAATCCCGATCTCTATCATAACTCTCCTGGCTGGTATAGCCTCGTCCGTGATCCATGTCCGATTCCCTCCAACGGGACTCATAATATGAGGAAGATCGGCGAACATTGCGGAGCCTGTCCAGTGTGGATCCGCGACCTGACATCTCACCTGCAATAAGAAGAAACAGCAGTTAAGCATCCTATTAAAATAATGTCCAATATGCGGAAATCGTGTAGTGCTGTGGAAGTGTGTGTAAATGTGTAAATCCCCTGACCAACCGAAAGTGTTGACCCTACTAAAAGGAAAGGGATCGCTCATATTTAAAACATCTCGGAATTCTTCCAACCCGGGATTGTGATGAATTGATATATAATCCGGGATGGGAATATCACCAAGCCCTTTGAAAATATCTCTCGATTGAGAAGGGGCGGCCTCGGAAATTATGACTCCGGAAGTGAGAGGAGACACATCTACAGACTTCCACCCCTTAGATTTGAGTTTTTTGGAAACGACGGCCTTGCTTTTCCATCTCTCTCCCAATTCTTCAAAGTTGCCCGAAAAATCAGCCATCGGCTCGACATCTGTGTGAGTCCGTTCCTCGTCGCTCACTTCAGTTATCACGACTCCGAGCGTTTTATTCGCCATTTTCTTCTTCTTCTTTTTCTTCTTCTTTGCAACAGGCCTTAGCATCCCTTCGGTGACTATGCTTTGATTTATTTCAATCAAGCCAAGAGCTCTTAAGTTATAGTCAGTCAACACCAAGTCGATGTGTCTCAAATCGCTCAGGATCTCTTGAAGGCTTCGAACCATGCCCTTGTAATACCCACCGTCGGGTTTGGAGATAATGGCTGTAAGAAAAGTAGGATGTCAATACCAGTGCCAAAAAACCATTAGTCAAGGAAATCATCGACGGATTACGACACTTACGCCTAGACAGCCACCGCTTAGCAAAACCTGGAGGACACCGGATATAAAACCATTCGTTCTTGAAGTAGCTGAGTCTGGTCCAGGCTCCGATAATAACCTGGCAGTTCCTGACTACCTCCAAAAACGTAAAGGATGGACTATCGCCTCTACTCTTGAAATTAAATAGATATCTGATTTCCGTTGGCCTTGGTGGGCAGAAGAGACGGTCCATAAATACAATGAACGCACTGTTCAGTAGCGCGTGCCCATTGGTGTGTAATTGAGAAGGAGCGGTTCCAAGAAATGATAACATCTCCCTAATGTATTGATTGAATGGAGGGAGTGTTCCGACCACACAAGCATGGCGATAAAAGGCGATATACCCTTCCGGCGGACAGTGAGGTCTGTCACTAGATCCCGGCAATAGCACATCGTCCGAAGAAATGTTGTGTCTTGTGCATATCCTGCCCAACAAGTTTTCAGAAATATTGGATTGAACAGAGTCTATAGGGTCCTCAATAAATATAGCATCTTGCAGCTCGTCAGGAGCTGGATCTACTATCTCCGCTGGGATGTCTGGAATTTCGAGGACCGGAGGGGGGAGAACTCTGAATCTCCTGCTGTTGAGAGCTCGAAGATTCCATCACTGACTAACTCATTAGAAAGTAACGTTAAGCAAATGAAAAAACCCATTCATTTCCCCGTGTAAAGTGTGTGTTGTGCAGTGCAGTGCAGCCAATACTTAGGAAATTTCAGCATAGTTGAAGAAAGTATGAGAACAATAAGAAATTCGAAAACCCAGTCAGAGCGACCGTCATCGCTGACCGTCACAACCATACCATCCAAACCCATAAAATTCAAGTCAAGATTGAAGTTTGTTTTGTCAAGATACAGTCCCATCGACGAGCTTCACAAGGCAGTCAAGTATGCAATTTAACAAGTTCAGTCTAAATATGCAAGGATGAAGCTCGTCGGAATCATGCCGTTAAATGTGTGAAAGTTTTGTATCCATGGAAGCTTGTTCGTATCGACCAAGGCCGGAGAAGATAAATTCGAATCGATCGAACAAACGTCATTTCAAATCGATCTCGTTCGAATCGACACGGTTCGTATCGATTATAACCGGGCCTTTCGCATCGATTGGCAACTCATGCTTCGCATCCATCGTCACCTGAACTCTCGAATCGATCCCCAGAAACAAAAATTTGCAAACAGTTGAGTGACCCAAGATTCGTATCGATCGTATGGGCAGAACTTTCGAATCGATCGCAAGGGGGCAACTCCATCATATCGATCGTAATGGATCGATACGATGACCCAACACCCCCGACCGATTCAACCCATGAACCTCCACTTCATACATGTTGATCGATACGAATGTCAAAAGTAAACTCACGTCTCCCAGATCGACACGAAGGACTCACTCATACTTCTTCTCCAACCAACCGTTCTTGGTTTCGACCTCGATCTCGACTCCATCAAGATCTACACGAACAGGAATGGGCGAGGGTTTCGAATCTTGGAACCTCAAATACTTAGTCAAATTACCTACCTAAATGTGAAGTTAGTTTATAAAAACTTGGGCGCTTGCTCGATTCGAGGAAGGGAGTAGTTCGTTCGTCTTTGTTCTTGAAATCGGCAATCGATTCGAAGACGCAGGAAGACGAAGGCAAAAGTAAAAAGTGAAAAGTGAATGACGTCTCAGTATTTATAGGGACTTTGTGGCGATTCGTATCCCAGTGGATGAAACCGGTAGTAGCCGGTGAAACCATTGGACGATTCGAAGCGTAAAATTCGAATCCATAGACTAAAGCACCGTAATCGATTCGAATGGAAGCAAACATCTGCATAGAGCCGCGTTTCGAATCCATCTCTTCGACATGGTCAAAACAATACGAAGTGCAATGTTAAAAATATCTAGAGATCGTTCGACTGCATCGATTCGAAGTGCCCTATTCGAATCCATCAACTTGAGCATTTGACCAAGACGAAACCAACACTTGCACCCACCAGGTTGAAACCACCCATCGATTCGAGTCCATCAATGTTTGACCCACAGCGACAAGAACTCATCGATATGAACCGAAATTTCATATCCATCAAAGCAGTGCACCCTAATTCGAGAACGATCTATCGAACTTCTACATCGGTCCAAGAGACGATCGATACAGCATTTGATTCCATAAACTGACAACGACTCATGAACATCAGCGAGAGTCAGATTAGCATATATGCGTATATGTCAGACTAATCTTTAATGTTCCAGATTTACAGGAGTTGGAAGCTCATTTGATAACGATTACAACAACAAATGGCTAATCACTAGCGTACAACAATCAGTTGCAACAGTACAGGGTACAGCAGTTGACAGTCAATAGTTTACATTATCAAGAAGAACGGTCGAAGATTACAGCTTTCATCGGAAAGACTATAACTATTCAGAATGAAGATTGCAGCATTTCAAATCACATCATGTTCCCACAAGACATACTTTGGGGGCCAAATGTTATCCTGCCTTTTGGCAAGGCCGAGATACCAAGGAACTGACTGAAAGCCGAGAGTCACTCGTCATGGATATCGATGAATTTTGTCCGAGTCCGGATCGAGCCACAATTGATATGACACGAGAAGCACAGCCATGGGAGCCTGCATTCCAAATTTTAAGTCAATCCGAGCTCGAATGCTCGAGTTATGATCGATGCAAGTTGAAGGGAAAAATCACAATTTCGTTTCCATCAAATGGCCTGGTTTTGTATCAATCAATATTGACCTCTTCATATCCATCGGCGGAAGGTATGATCGAATCCATCAAGTTTCTCCTACTTCGAATCCATAACTGTTGCTAGACTTTGTATCCATTACATTCGCATCAGAAAGAAATTAGCCTCACGCCTGCATGGTTCGTATCCATCAAGTACAGTCATTTCGTATCGATCGACTGAAGCACATCATGACCGATACGAACGAAACCTCACTCGAATCCAGATGTTATTGATACCTTCTAATCCATCGAGTCAAGGCAGCGAAGTCTCCAGGACGAATCGATCAAATGGGCGAAGAAAGCGGATCGATGCACATGTTACGCTCCACATCATCGCGAAAGCACGAAACCCCATCGATTCGAAGCAATCGATTCGAATGAATCGATTCGAACGGAGCAGCCTGACAGAGATCATCATCTCAAATCGATTTTATCTCGAGATCCATAACTCCAAATGCTATGAAATTTTCACAGAATCTTATGTACATGTTAAAGGATGCCCACACCAAATTTCAGCTTGATTGGATGATTCTTTGATCGATTTGAATGGATTTCGAATCGATCCCGAAGTGGGCCTAACTTTCCTGAGGTCGGGCATGTGGGCCCCCTAACGTGCCAGAAGTGGTCTCCCGAAATTTAGGCGAAATATCAGCCTCCTACACCTATAAATAGAGCCCTTGGTCATTCAGAAAAGGGGTCGGACAATTTTAAGAGCTAAAGAGCGCCCAGACTCTGCCAGATTTACTCCAAATCACCATTGCTGCCTTAGATTCAGACTTAGATCATAAAATCTGTTGTACTACACTGTAAGAAATTGTGATCTTCAAGTATCGAGCAATAAAATCATCAAACTTCATAGTGGACGTAGGCGAAATGCCGAACCACTCTAAATTGTTGTCTTTTGTGCAATTTACTTTCTGTTATTTGGAGTTTTTGTTAGACAATCCTCAGTTTTAATTTTCTTTCTTCACTTTTATTTCTTCAAAAACTTCCGAAGAGTGTTGTGCCCATTTTTGGTACAAACAAATATTATATCAAAAGCTCTTAGGAATTTTTCCAAAATTTTTTAACAATAGTTTATTTTTTAATAATTAATATAAATTTCGGCCGAATAGTGATAATTTTATTAGAATAATATTTTAATTCACAAAAATCTCAAATTATTTTTGCAGCTCTTATAATGTGATCCTAAATTTTTTGAACTTTTGAAATTTGAATTTTTTTCGTACAATGATTTTATATCAATTAATTATAGCCGAAGCTACTAGTTAATTCATAGAAAATATATATTAACATATTAAAATTATAATATCTGCAAATCTAAGTTAGTTTCGAACTTGAATTTTTTTACAATTAATATATATATATATATATTATATTTATGTATATATAATAAATCATGAAATTATTTACCTTTAATTATATATTTATTATTTATATATATGTACATATTTATATATATATATAATCAAATGGTTGGTTTATATTTCACATACGTTAAAAGAATAATATTATTATTATATATATATGTGCATATATTTATCTACATATATATACATAAGTGATTTAAGTTATTAATTATAATATTACATAACTATAGATGTGTGTATATATATATATATTAACATATATGTATATGTATATATGTTTGTACCAAAATTGGGCACAACACTGTTCAGATGTGTTTGAAGAGACAAAATGAAGAGAATAAATGTAAAATGAAGCAGATGTAACAAACACATCAATAAACAAGTAAGAAAATGCATAGAAACACACGGATTTAGAGTGGTTCGGCGAATTGCCTACGTCCACTATGAAATGATTGATGTTTATTGAATTTCACTCGCTGTTTTACAAAAGATTACAATAATATAACTGAAGTTTGATAATCATTTCGGTATAATATCAGTGTAGAGAGGCCAAAAGTCCATTTTCTGTAGGTCCAGGGCTGCTATTTATAGGCGTAGGCTGCAAATATCTCGCTCAGATCTTGGGAGACCTTTTCTCTTATGTGGGCGGGCCCACACAATCGATTCTGTGTTGTTTTGCACTCGGTCCGTGATCGATACGAACGAATTTCTTATCGATCAAGATTTGGTTCGATCGAGTCGAAATTTGGCATGGACGTTCTTTAGGTTGTACGTAAGCTCCTGTAAAAATTTGGTGGCATTTGGACATGTAGATCTCGAGTTATGGTCGATGCAAGTTTAGATTTTTTTAGGGCTGTTGGATTCGTATCGATGTTGTTCGTATCGATAGCATGGCTCTATTCGTATCGATGCTTGCATGTTACTACGTATCGATGGTTGGAGGCCGCCTTTGTATCGATGCTTGCATGCTACTTCGTATTGATGGTTGGAGGCCGCCTTCGTATCGATGCTTCATGTTGCTTTCTTTGTATCGATCGGTGGTTGTTGCTGTTCGTATCGATGGTGGGAGATCGATACGAGATGGATGGAGGGAGAACGACACGAAATGGGCATTTGTTGATGGATATGAAGTGCTGTTAACATGATGGATATGAAGTAGCTTCATTTTATAGATATGAAGGAAGTCAGTAGGCGATGTATACGAACTGAACCTCCCTTGGGGAATGGGTACGAAATTGGATGGATACGAATGGAGTTGGATTTCTCAACTGTGATCGATCAATATCTTGAGCATACGAACTCCGATTGACTTGAAATTTTGAACGTTGGCTCTCATAGCTTTGCTTGTCGTGTTTGATCCGGACTCGGACAAAATTCGTCGATATCCATAGTGAGCCTGCGTATAACCGATCTCCAAGACAAACTATCATTGGTTTCTAGTCAAGTTCTTGGTGTCACGGCCTTGCCAAAAGGCGGGATAATAATATATAAATATATTTTGTAATATTTTAATAATGAAACATATTTATAATACACACATATGTGTGTGTATAATTATAATTATTTGGAATTCATAATATATATATATATATATGCGTTCACATATTTGGATAACATATAACATACAAAATAAGCTAATGTTTCCATTGCGATGTAAATCCCAGCATCTATATACGGGCATGTTATACCCTCCATGGATTATTGTGTTACACATGCACATACACACAAACACACACACATATGTATATGTATATATTTGATACATGCATATAAATTAAATAAAAACAAACTAACATTATATTACAAAATATATAAATTTAAATAAAATACATGATTTTATTTAAACCAGATTTATAAATGTTCTAAATAAATTAGACTTCATAGACCCAACAAAAATCCAATTTGGTAAAAAAAATTGAAATTCACCCATAACTTCCGCTGTGGGCTGGCCCAGTTCCAACAATATGCATTATTATACAGTCGAAAAATACAAGTATGCTCTCTCAATGTATCTCCTTCTACCATATTGTTTAACTCATCCTGGTCTACTTGGTCCGAGTTTTGAGCCTAAGCTCCAATACCAAATGTAACAACCCATCCTTCGTAATACCCTGAACCAATGACGAATGACAATGTTTGGCTACCTTGGATACCATAAAAGATAGATTATTGGGTTAAAATTAAAACAAAACAACAAACTAAGACATCAATAGAATCTTACAGCGAAATGATAACATATAATATACTAAGTATACATAAACAAAATAGGATGAACAATATATAAGAGATCACACTAGCGGAAGCAACTAATAAATAGAAATCAATACAGAAAGTCATAATATATTTACATCCAACAACACATTGTTCTAAATTTAATATCTGATACAATAGGTCTCATATACAAAATAACATGTCTGTCGTGTACTACTGAAATATCAAGTATGCATATCCCAAATATCAATGCCATGCCTCCAAAGTGCTCCAGTTGCTCACCCTGATAGCATATCCTCAAAAGCACCCGACCCCTAAACTACTAAATCGTGTATCCGAGAGTTGTCATGACATAAACAAACAAAGACAAATAGCGGGTCAAACATAAAGTTTAGTATGAGGAGAACTATCTCAAAATAATATATATCAAAACTATATACAAACAAATAGGAAACTACTATAACATAGCCGGTCCTCTCCACAAATGTGGCTCAAGGTTATTCCGGATTGTCCATAAACAAGTAAAGTAAACCCATCCAAAAGATATGAAATCATATTATAACGTGCTCTTTTTCTGTCATCAATAAGTCAGAACAACTAATATAATGTGACTGCCACGTAACAATATACTATGATAAAAGTAACCCAATATATAAGTGAAGGGGGTAATATAAGTATTATAATATAAGTCTAATATACTACACACAATGCTAATATCAATTAACTAGCATAGCACAAGTATAGCAAAACGGTATTTGCTAAACAGAGGATATCTACCAACATCCCATACTAAACGAAATATAAGTAGAGCAATTACACCATATGCGATCTTCGGATTTATATACAAAAATTACTGTTTGAGAGTTCGCGAATGGAACTGAGCATCCTTATATGACCTCTTTGTTGTAGAAGTGTCCCCATACAGACCTAAATCGCTTTCCTGGAAATAATGAAAATCTCTATTGCAGTGCTCCCTAGCATATATATCTATGCTACCGCTACTAGGTACAAGTACCCCTTAAGCGCTGCTCCGGACACTCCTATAGGCATGGTTCGAAACCATAAAACAACATATAAATGGTTGCTGGCACTAGAACTACATTATGACCCAAATCCAGTCGCCTACTCCATGACTATTTTGTTGTGCACTTGCTTCGACCCCAATGGATCACTCAAGCATAATAGCGCTTCGAACCATGGAATCTATGCTAACCGTCTTTCTCCACGTCTGCCAGATCTCAAACTAATTGCTGTCATCACATGCTCAAACATCTGCCTCGGTATGGAACTGCGTCTTTGCCGTTATATGCTCAATCCAATTGTATACGCTCATCATCAATGACCATGAAACCGATCACAGTCCCGTTCTCGTATCCGATTGGATCTCAATCGATATCTCGATCTCCTACTATTCCCATATAGAAATAGTACATGCCCTTTGTCGCTTGCGAAGTTCACATCCTTGACCGCTTGCCTGAATGTCTTATTGATCATTACCGATCACATGTGGATCGCTTTACTTCCACATTTGAATCTCATGCTTCGCCTTGCATCCCACTTTTTCGAGTAGCCCAAAGCCTCACGTTGAATTGCATCTGGAACTAGAGAAAAATCCCTATTAATTAACACTTTGCCTAGGCTTACTACCCAGGCATGTGCCCCACCAGTGCATTAGTGGTATAGCCATTGGTGGACCAATGTTAGCCTGTCCTAGGCAGTAAGCCCTGAGGCAGATGCTATCCGCCCATAATGACTGCCAATTTGCACAATGTTTCCTTCGTTGCTTCACTTGATGAGCTGCCTAGCTTCCTAAGCCTTCCTTCACCCAATCGGACCTCCTCGAGAGTTTATTGGTTGATATCTTGGAAGTGATTTCTTATGTTTTCGAAAAAAGATTTCGACATGATATCCACTCATTTGTGAACATTTACACATGCGTACACAAACACACTTCGCTATAAAAATCATGTTTCAGGCTTCACCGGGATGATTACTCGAGCCGGTACTTTCTCACACAGCTTAGCGCACACGATAGTCGCTATGGCTATATGAGATGCTCGCAAAGTGCTTACACACAAATGTATTTACATACACATCCATATATATTTATTCATACAAATACACACTCATATATACAAACAAACATACAAAACAGTTCTAATTACAATACATAAATTGTTTTGATTGTTATATCTTCAAATACACGTATACGTATATTTACTAAATCTTTTCAATAAAAGTCTAATATCACTTCATGCTATTTTATAAAATCTTACAAATATTTTATGAAATATATTATTAGCTTATTAATCATTTTAATCCTTTATAACACTTAATTCATTCATTTAAAATTAAGAATTCTTCTCATAATTATCTCATAAAACCTTATAACCATTTTATAAAATATCTTCTTTATATTATTTCATAAATTCTCATACTTATTTAGGAAATGTCTCATTTATACTATTTTATAAAATCTCATATCCTTTTGTAAAATACCTCTTTTACTTATAAAATAATTTCTTTACTTAAAATATTTATAAGTACTAACTAAGCTTTATTAACGCTCTAGTCACTTTAATAGTAATTTTAGAGTTCGAAACTCACTTAATTAACTTACTATTAAATTTTCTAAAACCATTTCAATAAGTTTTTAATTATCACTACTTAATGACATGCACATAATCATGTCATCCAATTAGTCTCTAATCCATCACAACATCACATACAATCATTCAATGAACCCAAAACCAATTTTTAAGCTTACTAACTCTTTCAAAAGTAGTAATTAAGGTCTTAAACAGATAATGAGTTGATATAATCAGGTTTATAACATGAACATAAGCCTAAATCAATCCCAACATTCTCTATATCATAATATATAACTTCATAATCATTAGTAAACAAATATACGAGAATAACATGTAAATATAGTTAGAGAATCATCACACTCACATTTTCTTTCACCAAAACAGACACTAAATCACCAACAAATCAAACTTTGCTCTCTTAAAATCTTGGATGAAGATCCAAACTTTGATTCAATCTTATTCCTTGATTTGTTATGCAAGGAATTGGATAGGAGGAATTATGGTGATTTTATTGAAATTTATTGGAATTTATTTGGGCTTGGATTAGAAGATTTAGAGTTAGGGGACAAAGGAGTAATTATGAAAGTTATTAGGGAAAAGGAAGAAATGTTACGTTGAATGGAGATGAAATGAAGAGCTTAACCACTTATAGGCAAAGTAATGGGCCTTAGCCTAAAATCCATTTCAACCAAACAAAAACACTATTCACTATAATAACTTTCCGACTCCAAACATATCAATGTTTATACTCATTCCTCTCACATTGCAGTCTCAACGGCGCACGTCTCTACTCTGAATTCACTTATCTCTATAATTATAGTACAATGGGTGTTCCGCTTATTAATGATTCAATATTTAAATATCCAGTCATTACGAATGCGAGTTGTTATAGATTTTATAAAACAAAAGGAGATTCTATGGTATCCATATATTTATTATTCCAGCATCTTCCTATAAAAATAAGTGAAAATACTAAATTCATAATCATTTGCATTAAAAAAAAGTCGAAAGAAAACATCGTTTTAGGAAGGGTTGAGCGTTTGGTTGGTTTAGCTTATCTGATGATGGAAATCATTAATCCAAACTAAAACCAACAAAAATGAAAACTAAACCAAACCAAGCTAATTAAGTTTAGTTGGTTATCTGATTTAACAAAACTAAAAATGATTCACGTTTTATGTTCAGAATATTCATTGTAATTTGAAATAAAACCTAATTATATGATCAAAGTGTTCTTATTTAGCATTTATACATTTTCTAATAGTAATTTTGGTACATATATGGTAAACAAATTTTATTTTAGATCACTAAAATAATCTAAAATTATATTATAACATTAGTAATTTTGAAAATATAATAAAAGTTCGGTTAATTTGGTTAAACTGATAACCGAACTAAAAACTTCTATGGGTTGACTATAAACCAATCTAGTTTCAAAACCAAACCGACCAAAATGAGTTGGTTCGGTTGGTTTATTTGGTTTAACCAAAGATTGCCACCCCTAGTTTTAGGCATAAATTTGATGCAAAGACTAGAAATAAAATATCTAGAACAAAAATATAAAATCGTACCACGAACTAAATAAGATAAATAACAAAATAAAAGTCTATAACAATTTGACTTTTCAACCCTCGAATATCAATACTAAATGCATCCACGTTATTCGTGTGTTGAACATCTAAGTGTCGGAAATACAGAATGTTAGGGTAAAATAAAAAAGAATAGAACAAGAAAGGAAGAACACAACATCAAAATCTCACAATAGAACGAAAATATATAATATCAAAAGAATAGTACAAAGGGTTACTCTGAATACAAGAATTTCAAAGTTACAGAACCTAAGTATTATCATCAGCCTAGACAGTTATAACTGCCTGCTCTTACAATGGTGATATATAGCTAATACAGAATAACAAAAATAGAAATAGATAGATAATGGAAGCCTCCGGCTCGTCTCTTGAACTCTAAAGCACCCGAAGTAAAACCTACTAGACTCAGCCTACTTGAAAGAGTACATAAGGAATTTAGGGAAAACAAAAACCAAGCATCAGACATAAGTCCATATGAGAAAACCCAAGACACGTGCAACATGTAACCGTAACTATTGAGACAGTTTGGGTTCTCCTAACAGTTTTACCCTTCAAAGAAACCAACCATTGATTAATTTTAATATAATGATATGATAGATATTATCTAGAGTGTAGAATATAAATCATATCAAATATCTGTGAGCTTACATTGGTCACACCACAAAATATTTAGGGTACATCCAAAACCGCCAAGGTACGTTCGCATATTGGATTTTCCATGGAGACTCCTCCAGTAAACTAAAGCAGATCTCTATGCACAAAGACTAAAAAACACCTTTCGAGTGCTATACATCTCTAGATAAAATATACTATAAGGTAAACACAAGTGGCCCATGCCCGAACATAAACATGAACCATGTAAAACCAAATATCATCAACTCCCGTCGGCCAATAATCGATAAGCATCTCTAGATATGGAGTTGATAATACCCTAACGAGGGTCAGCTAAATCCCAGGTTGTGCAACTTACTTTATTTTAGCCATTTCCGATGTTGAGGTTACATTCGACATCTTTCACATGAGTCTTCGTCACTCAAACAGAACATGAATCTCCAAATGGACTCTTATATCTCGAACAGAACACGAATCACTACATGGATTTGAGCATCTCGAAAAGATCTCGAATCTCCATATAGATTTTCCTTTTGCAACCACTTTCAAAACATAAAGCCCGTATGTTAGTTTTGAAGTGGTGTTTGATAATTAAAACACTTACCAATCCCAGACTCTTCAAAACCAATCGATGAATTTTTGATTAACTCAATTTCTGTTCTTTCAAAAATAAGCGAAAGCTAGAGACATTTTGTACCAATACTCCTCCTCGAGGGGTTAACATTGGTACGAAATCACGAAGCCTTTCGATTACTTCTTAAGTTATAATTGGTCAAGCTCGACAGTCAACTAATCGACTATCTAGTTAAAACGTTAGCTTAAACAAATCAATGTTCGTATACATAACACATTTATGATATTTCAACTTATATTATCCCTCGTCCAAGGGTGAAGCTAGGTAAGTTAGAGTAGTGATTACATCAAAGCCTTGCCTATACACTTCATTCTTGAATCTCACAAATGGATAAGTCTACCTTGTCGGCTTTTAGTGTTAAGTATAGTATTAATGATTTCCATAAACAAGTAAGAAATCAATACGATTAACACGTTTTTGACATTCCTGAATTAACTATTCCTTGGTCAACAGGGAAGCGGATAGGTTAGAGCTCTATTGCTCATATCCTTACCCGAACATCAGTCTTAGTTCTCACAAATAGATAAGCCTACTGTGACGACCCCCCTTTTCGACCCTTGAAGATCGACACTAATACATCCTCGGTATTCACATGCTGCAAATTCAAGTGTCAAAGAAGTAGATAATCAGTGGTTTTAAAAAGAAATAAACATGGAAGATAGAATAACAGCAGAATCTCACATTCGCATTAATTATACATATGGAAAGTACGTACAATCACTCCAAGTTATTTATCAGAGTTACGATAAGTACTAACCCAGCCAGGGATAGTTATAACTGCCTATCCTTATAGAGGCTGGTAGATACTAAATACATACTACGTAATACGGCAGAAATTTGAAATAAATCACTATTGACAAAAGGACCCTCTAGTCTTCATGCTCCATTACTCCTTCCAAAATGCTCTAAGCTACTTGACTGCTTGGCTGGCCGAAAAATAAGGCACCCAAAGTTTAAGAGAAAAGGAAAATAAACTCCAGGTCAGTCATTGGACTGGTGTAAGAAACTCAAAATACGAGTAATTGGAAAACAAAAGGGTATCTCATAAGACCTCGTCGCACATAAATATGGAACGAATTTTTATCTTATGATAACCAAATCATTTCTATGTAAAATTCAATGATATTATTTTTAATGACATTCTTTGAAAACTTTTCAAATAAATATATTCAAATTGCCGAAATTGTTACATTAATTAAATTTGATGGCATAATAGGTTTCGACGAAAACTGAAGTCACTTATTGGAAATTTGGATTTTTAATAAATAGCGAGGTAAGGGACTACCTCCCGTACAGCACATTTCTAAAGGAATGTACCGAAGATCAACATCTTTGAAACCTCTGTGAATTAAGACCGGCCTACCCAAAACCAACATATGGTACGGATAACACAAATATGATATCACCTCGGTCGATACAGACCTATCCGGGATCCCATAGCATACACCACATAATTTAAACCCGACGTCATAGAAAGTATAAATAAATAGATCAAGAAAGGTGATATCATACCCTAATGGTTGCGAGTCACTTAGCCTTAAAGCAACCCCTATTTCACAATTCCCCGGGTGTGAGGCTTGAGGTAACGTTTACTTTTCTCAGAAAATTTTCACTTAAAGTGTTGCATTGTCGTTTCTAACAACACACTATTAATTTCCACAAAAGTACAACCTCTAAGCTTGTACATCTCAGAGAAGGGTGTTAAGTATAAGAGGGTTTACCTCCTACACCACCAAACAAATGTACGTTTGTAGAGACCGATGCACTATGACCTTAGAAATGAAATGTCAGACATTCATCCGTACAAGTTTTCCAGGAACAAGACAAACCGAATGCACTCTTTAACCACATCCTATAGGGCATTACCTATAGGATTGGTAGCGAGTAGTCCTTGCATATGAAGATCCCAGAATGAAGGGAGCACTGCTATTTATTTATCCTGGGAGCTACTTCGAAATTCTCAACAAGCAGTCCTTTCGTTGTGAAGATCCCCGCCTTAAACTTCATTGTCTTTAACATGTCTTCACTTTTGAACTCGTAAATTGGTTCGAAGTGGTATTCGGATAGGAATTACCAAAATTCGTTCCCGGTTCTTTCGAACCAACCATGGATAAAAAGATGTTAAGTGGGTGTTTAATATTCCATTAATTTGTATCCTTTTATCCAAAATATCTTCGTAGAGATATATATCTTTTAAAACCATTTCTTTTTAGTATATATGGGATTATTAAACCTCCCTTTAACCAAATCAAGATCATTTCTCATAAATCATATTGCAAAACTTTTTTGAGTAAAAAGGGTCGATAGTAATTATACTAATTCTACTCAACGTCAATTTTTGTATTCAACCTTTACTATCCGTCGAATAGCTTTGAAATTACCTTTTAAATTCACATGGATAGTACAGGTTCCCTCCTCAAAATTTAATATCAAGTATTAGAAGATTATTTCCATACAATCCAAGTTTTATTAAATTTGGAAAAATTAAATCTTTAATACTTGCATTGTTTCTGACATTTCGACCTTATCTATTCCTTGCCCATGAAAGAGGCCATGTGAGCCAGGGTAGTGTTTCTCCTGATCATCTCCTTAGTTTAAGCACCTCCCATCCGGATCTCATGAATAGAAAAATCTGGTTTACTCATCAGCTTTTAGAACCAAGATTCAATCACTTAATTATAACAACTTTGCTTTAAGTCATTTATTTAAACTCTTTTAAAATAAATTATAAAACCTTCAAATCATCTTTAAATACCTAATTATTTATTTAAAAACATTTATATAAGATTTGGGAAAGAATACTTAAGTTTAAAGCCATATTTCAAAAATTATTAAAAGTGCTGAAAAAAGTGCTATGAATAGTGTTATGAATAGTACTTTTAAGCTTATTTGATCAAAACAACTTTTCTATTATTTAGAAATCCATTTTTATAACTCAAATCTATTTTAAAACATTTTAAAAGATCTATATAATTTATCCCATATTTTTAAAGAATTAAAAATATTATTTTTAAAGAATTTATCGCTTTGGTTTCCGAACTGCCAAACCGCGACTATTTTGAAAACTTGATTTGCTCATATTTCAAAATCTACAAAAATAAATCTCAATCATTTTCTTTTTTGAAAACTAAGATTGTAAGAGTTTGAAAAATTCTTATTCCAAAAAATTCCGACTCCGAATCCATCGTATAAATGGATTTAAACTTTTACGAGGCGGAATCGCGAACTGCCGTTATGCGCACGCCTATTTTTGACTCAGCTTTCATAACTTGTCCAAACTTCACCAAATTGGGTTTTAGTATTTATAAGACATTTATAAACCATTAAATAATTTCAAAGGGGTTTAATGATTCCATATCACTTTTATAACTTGATTGGGAAAGTGATTTCCTTGTGTAATATCGACGTGTATTTAACGTGACTTGTTTACACAATTAAACACTATATTAAAACAACCAATACTTGATGATCAAAGCATAGTTAAAATACATAACAATCATAACATATCATCATATATATATATATATATATATAAATAGAGTTTGTCACTTGATTTTCGATCGGGCTAACTTTAAAACGGCTATAGCTCCGCTATCTCGAAATCAAAGCTCGCTATTACTACCATAAATGCTCTTAGAGTGTTTGGCCTTGGTCTTGGAGGCTTGGAAGGGCTCGCCCTTGCCTGGAAAATGCTGGTGGAGGGCTTGGTTGCACACTGTAATGACCCACATTTTTGACCATCGAAAGTTGACACCGAATACTACCACTGTGTTCAAATGTCGAACATCCAATCGACAAAAGGGCAGATTGTTCGGGTAAATAAAAAGAAAAGAACGGAGAACAAAGAAAATCGTAATCCCACAGCGGAATCGATAACATATAATATAACAAGGACGGTAAAAACTGTCACTCCAAAAATACAAAGTATATTAGAGTTAAAACAACCCTTATCAACTGGATAGTTATAAAATACTGACCTTACAATTACTGATATGGATATTATATAATACAGCGGAAAATAAACACTACGATAGGTGAACCTCTAGCTCCTCTCCAAGATTTCTATAACACCAAAGCCAACTTGGGAAAATACACGTTCTGGCCCAAGCATTATAATAAAATAACACCTGGATCAGTCTGGAAATACCAGCATGAGAAAACTTAAATAATAGGGAATATATACAAGTTCTGTGAGACCGGGACCACGCCGCTAACATGGAACGGGTTTTTACCTCACAAGAGAAACATCCATACAGGAAAGAATAAAGATAAACAACATGAAACAAATCTAAATAAGAATGGGCATAAATAGTATTAAAAACTAGAATTGAAAGAATGAAAATAATCCAAGAAAAACCCAAACTGGACAGAATGGATAAAACAAGATAACAGTCTAAACTTGATCAAATGGACAAAACCAATAATTAAACACCGCGAAGAGTGGTTGATCTTCCTGTTGCAATTAAAGAAATACATATTCAAAGGTTCAAATCAAATAAGGAAAGGAAAATTTCCAACAAATGACTAGGAAGGTGCAAGCCCTTGAAGTATAACTCTAGAAATACATTTCTAAGCTCGGTCACATATTATGTGACACTTCTCGGGAATCTCCAAGTTGGACCCCGCCAAACCTTACTGAGAATCCGAATATTTCCACATCTAAGTGCACAATCAAATCCAATTATTACCCGGTATCCTGACCCGACTATATTGATCTGATTGCACAAGACAGATTCGACTGTTATCCAGAACGATGACCATGGAGCAATGGTTGTAGGACCTGGAAGTAAAGTAAAGATGGTTATACAAAGCCAGAATTGGATGGAGTTGGTAGATAAACAATGCAAGATGCTTGAAATATGGACTTTGACTTAGATTAGCAAGGGATCGACATGAATTAGTAGTACTGTAGGGATTAGTATGGTAAGTTAGATGAGGGATCAGCATGGTCGAAGCAAGAAAGGGAACGACGTGGGTAAAAGTAGATGGATCGACATGGATAAAAGTAGATGGATCGGCATGGATAAAAGTAGATGGATTGGCATGGACAAAAGTAGAGGGATCGGCATGGTTTGTTGGTTTGGGAGGTTGTACTTTAACTCATAAAAAAGGGATCGGCCTAGCATATAAAAGGACTCGCATAGATGGATGGATCGGCATATTGAATCCACCAAGGAGGGATCGGCACACATCAGAGATCAAGAACATTTCTTCCATTCAACAATCAATATCTTGGGATCTGAAAGTCCAAGGAAGATGAAATTTGGAGAGCAAGATATATGGACCCTAGGGAACCTACCCTAGGGATTGCATGTAAAATGGCTAAGAAATAAGGAATCAGCATATGGTTATTTGAAGGGTTCAGTAAAAAACAGTTTACAAATGGAGTTGAATCAAAGATCAATCCATAGCATGAGCTCCACTAGTCCAAATTACTTGATATTTGAAGAGCCACCATATCTAAGCATGAAGAAGTCACCATGAGGATCGATTCCCAAGAATCGACCAATGAAGGGATCGGTATCGATCCCTCTTCATTGGAATTTAGGCCTAGCGACCCCTATGGTGGCCCTATATGGATTAGAAGGTCCTATAGCCGAAGTTTCAGAGAGATTGGTGGTCACCTTCACCTATAAATACTGACCTAGGGGGTCATTCTGAGGATCTTTACGCTGCTGGTTACATTACCCTTTATTGTAATCAAGTTTTTTCTTACTTCTTGTTGTTTGCTGTTGTGATCAAACTGTTAGTGAATCAATAAAGATATTCTTCAAAGTGGACGTAGGCATACAATGCCGAACCACTATAAATTCCCATGTTCTTGATTATTGCTTTTATTTGCTTGTTAGTCTATTCTATTCCTCTATTTTAATTTTACTATCTTCATTTACTTCTCTATATAAATCTATTCTTGGGTGCTTATGACCAATTTGGTCGCAAACATTTTGGTGCTTTCACTGAGAACCTAATTCTCAGCTTGTTAGAATCCCCTTTGTTGCTACTGGATTGGGCAAATACCCCAAAGGAGATCCGTAGTTATCTTCATAAAGTTGCTTACACTACTCAGATTTGCTGAAATCTAAGTAAGGAGAACGATAATGGTAAGACATACTAGGTCTACTTCTTAGAATGCGGATGGAAATGAAACTGATAGCATTCAGCAGGGAGGCCCAAGCAATCGGCCTACAAATTTGAATACTGATCCAGTTGAAGTTAAGAACCCTGATGATTCTATAACCAGAGCTGAATTTCATATTCTAATGAGAGAGTTGATGAAAATTCATCGACAACTAAATCAGCAAATTCAGACTAATATTAACCTGATGAACCAGATTACTCAACAACAGCTTGGGAAGGACAGAAGGGATCCCACTCATTAATCTTCATCGGAAAGTTCTAGCTCATCGGATGAATACCATAGGCATAGGCGTCACAGGGTCGAAGGAGATCATGCAGAAACATCGGAGCATCGCTTGGTAGACCAAAATGGTCCGCCAAGACCGATCGGTGCCGATCCCTCCTCTAGAGGAGGGATTCCCCCACTACACTTAGGGAATCGTGTTGGAGTTCTTCCCAGAAGCTTGGATGTTGGAGTTCGATCGAATGCTAAACAGGTACCCCACCGAAATGATGACAAGATAAATGTTCAAGGTGCACATCAAGAGGATGGTGAACCAAGAAGGTATGAAACGGCCCATAGACATCGACCGGACCATTCACGTGAGGTCGAGCGCAACCACCGCTTGGCACCCCCAAACCAGACGCCGGACTTATTAGCAATGGTCAGACAGTTAGTGAGAGAGAACCAAGGCTTGTCTAATGATGACTGGGGAATTTTGAGAAGCCACACCCTGTTTACTAACAACGTTTTGCATGCAAAATATCCAAGAAGGTTCAGCATGCCATCAATGCCTACCTACGAGTGAAAAACCGACCCCAAGCAGCATATTATGAGATACAAATGGCTGATGGATTCTACAAGAGCCAATGATGCGATCAAGTGTAGATGCTTTCGCCCAAACCTCTCTGGAATAGTGACGATGTGGTTCACGAGACTACCTCCACGGTCAATCTCAAGATTTGATGAGTTGGCAACCAAGTTTGTATTGCAATTCCGAATGCACGCGACTCGTCCTAAAGACGTAATGTCCCTTTCCAACGTGATCCACGTCCAGGGGAACCGTTGAAGGATTACTTGGAGAGATTTCAAACCACCACCATGGAGGTCAGTAACCCAAATGATCATGCTATACTAATGGCCGTGATAAGAGGGATTGATCTGGAATCCGAGTTTGGTGACTGGCTGGCTAGAAAACCGCCTGCCACATTGGAGCGCTTTTATTCAAAGGCAGCTCAGTTTCTAAGGAAGAAGGAAGCCAGGTCCTCCAGGAAAAAGAACGTTGTAGGACCGTGTGGAGAAGCGGTACAGAGTAATATTGCAATAAAACAGTCTGATGACAGATTCCGAGAAAGTACAAGTGAATGTTCAGAATAAGCCGAATTAACAAAAGAGAGACGGAGATAGAAATCGAGAGCGGAAGAGGGATTTTGGGAGACTAAAGCCTAGGATTCCAATGTATGACAATTACACGCCACTAAACATGTCCTTGGAAAACATTTATCTATCCACTTGCAATACCATGCAATACAAGAAGCCACCTCCAAATGATTCGTTAGAGAGACAGAAGCTGATCGAGAAATATTGTCGGTTTCACGAATGTTATGGGCACAATAAAAATGAATGTAGGCACCTCCAGGATGCTATAGAAAAATCGGTTCAGGAAAAGAAGCTACAATAGTTTGTGAAAGCCCCGTAGAATGGCGGGCAAGGAACTTCGAACCCCAACCGAGGACAAGCTCCACATAGGGCTGAGGAGCCTGCACAGACTGGTGGAATACTGTTGATAAATACGATAGTTGGAGGATCACACCCTGTGGACAGGAGTTGGAAAGAGATGGAGCGCTATGCTAGTGCGATAAGGCATGTAGATTTTGAATACTGTTCGAATACGGAACATGGAGCTCCGGTGAAATAGAAACATACAATGGCAGATGATATTATGTTTAGGAATAGGGATGCGGACAAAGTAGAATCTCCAAAAATCGACCCGATGGTCATTTCAGCTATGATTGGTCACGCATTGGTGAGAAGGATTTTGATTGATTGTGGAAGTTCGGTGAATATAATTTTCAAGAAGGCATATGATCGGATGGGGATGGAAGCTAAAGACTTAAATCCATCTAAAGCTCGTATTCATGGTTTTAATAGCATGGCGACTGAGGCTGTTGGATACGTGGAGTTACCTGTTGAATTGGGAGAAGGTGAATGAAGGAGAGTGCAGATCTTACCGTTTATTGTTTTGGATGTTGACTCTCTGTACAATGTTTTTCTGGGTCGACCGGTGCTAGCTGAATTTTGGGCAGCTCTTGGCCATGTTGTTTAACTCTGAAGTTTCCGATGGATAATGGTGTAGGAGTTGTTCATGGTGATCAGGCAACTAGACGTGCCTATTATGTAGCTGAGTTGAGGTAAGGTCGGCGCAAGAGAAGGGAAAGGGTGTGGACAAAGCTGTCCGCGTCCAAGCCACTGAAGATTGACAACCTAAGCCTTAGCTTGGGCGCTACAGTCGGTTCTATAGAGATATAGATCCGAGAGATGACGAAAAGGAGCTGAAAGAGACCAAGGCTGCACCGGTTGAGCTGACGATTGATATCACAGTCAGCCATGATGACCCATTACGAGTCCTGAAGATTGGATCACAGCTCAACCCTCGATGATGAAAGAATTTGATGGCTTTCTTCGAGCGAATCTAGATGTATTTGCATGAACTCACTCCGACATGCATGGAATCTCGCCTGCCATTGCGAGCCATGCATTGAATATTGACTCGAAGTATGTTCCAGTGAAGCAAAAAAAGACGAGGCATGGATCTGGAGAGATCTGCCGCTCTTAAAGAGGAGGTGGATAAACTAAAAATCAAAGGGTTTATCCGCGACGCCCTCTATCTCGAATGGGTATCTAATCTTGTACTTGTGAAGAAGGTGAATGGAAAATGGAGAACATGCATTGATTATTCAGATTTGATCAAAGCATGTCCATAAGACAGTTTTCCCTTTCCAAGGATTGACCAGCTAGTTGATTCAACCGCAAGACACGTAGTAATGTCGTTTGGATTGAAGAACGCCGGAATAACTTATCAGCGCCTAGTTAACAGAATGTTTAAAGATCAAATTGGGAAACGATGGAAGTGTATGTGGATGATATGCTCATGAAGTCATGATGATCAAGCAACCACATCAGAGACATGGAAGAAATGTTTGACATTCTCCGATATTACAAGGAGAAAATCAATCCTTTGAAGTGTTCATTTGGTGTTGCATCAGGAAAGTTCTTGTGCTTTATTGTCAATGCTCGTGGAATAGAAGCTAATCCAAAGAAGATTCAGGCTATCCGTGATATCCAAGCGCCAAGGACCATTAAATAAGTGTAGAGTCTGAATGGGAAGGTTGCCGCTTTAAGTTGATTTATCTCCAAAGCTACCGACAAATGCATTCCTTTCTTTGATTTAATTAGGAAGGGAAAAAGAAACTTCGTATGGACGCAGGATTGTAAAGACGCATTCCAAGATCTGGTGAATCATTTGGAGAGACCCTCTATCTTGTCGAAGCTGGTAGATCATGAGGAGTTGTAAATTTATTTGGCTATATCAGCACATGCTATAAGTGCTGCCTTGATTCGCGCGGAGAATCGGATTCAGAGACCGGTGTATTACGTCAGTAAACAATTGATAGGAGCGGAAAGGAATTATCTGAAAATAGAGAAACTGGCGTACTGCATGGTAATTGCATCACTGAAGCTTCGTTCGTACCTTCAGGCACATCCAATCAATATTTACACCGATCGGCCGTTACGACAGGTCCTACAGCGACTTGAGACGTCTGCGAGGTTACTCAAATGGAACATTGAGCTCAGCCAATTCGACATTACTTATCTCCCTCAAAGAGCTATCCAGAAACAGACTTTGGCGGACTTTACAACAGAGTTTACTATGCAAGATGATCTTCTAGAAGGAAGTGAAATCCCTACTGTACGATGGAAATTATATACTAATGGAACGTCTAATGATCATTGTTCTGGAGCTGGGATTGTGCTTGTAACTCCTAAAAACCGATCGATTTGTTTTGCTTTGAAGCTTGATTTCCCAGTGACAAACAACGAGGCTGAGTATGAAGCTTCGACTGTTGGACTTAAACTCGCTAAAGAAATTGGAATTAAATCTCTTGAAATATTTTGTGATTCGCAATTAGTGGTGTATCAAGTTAGAGGAGACTATCGGGCTATGGGACAACGGCTTGCCCATATCTTACCTGAGTTCAGGAGTTGTTGACAGAATTTGAATCCTATGACACTTTGCATATTCCACGCGATTAAAATAGAGAGGCTGATTCGTTGGCAAAGTTTGCTAGTATCGATGATGCACAGCAGATGGGTTTGGTGTCGGTCGAAGTATTAGATACCCCAAGTATAAACATGATGGAAATTGATCAAATACTGGAGGCGAAATCTGAAAGGGAATCGTGGATGACTCCAGTTAAAGACTATTTACTGCACGGGTTCCTACCTAATAAATGAAATGAAAAGCGATGGGTCCTTCGCAAAGCTTCACGATATATTATGCAAGAAGGAGTCATGTACATGAGAGGTTTCTCAGTCCTTCTACTTTGGTGTATCGCTGATGATGAGATAAAGCGTGTTCTAAAAGAAGTTCATGAAGGAGAATGTGGCGAACACACTAGGGGGCAAACTTTGGCAAAGAAGGTACTCCGTTATAGGTATTATTGACCAACCGTAAATCAAGATGTTGCTGATTATGTAAGACGATGTGATAAATACCGGATATATGCAAAAGTCCCGAGAGCTCCGCCAACAGAAATCACGCAAATGGTCAGCCCATGGTCGTTCGCCATGTGGGGTATAGACATTATCGGTTCTTTACTGACCTCTAAAGGTGGCACGAAGTACGCTATTTTGGCAGTTGATTACTTCACCAAATGGGCCGAGACGGAACCTTTAGCAACGATCACAACCAAAAAAGTTATCATCTTCATCCAAAACATCATATGTCATCTCGGTCTTCCATGGACTATTGTAACTAATAATAGGACTCAATTCGTTAGTGCTGAATTTAAAGACTTTTGTCGAAGATATCGTATTGAAAAGAGATTTGCAGTGGTCGCTCATCCTCAGGCAAATGGGCAGGTTGAAGCTGTAAATAAAATCATCAAGTCAATTCTAAAGAAGCATTTGAAGAAGGCTAGAGGCAAGTGGGTGGATGAACTCCCTACCGCACTTTAGGCTTACAAAACCACTCATAAGTCCGCGACAAGCCATACTCCATTCGCCCTTGCTTATAGTTCAGAAGTTGTTATTCATGTTGAGCTCGAAGTCCCTTCTCATCGAGTGACTTATTATGATCATAAAACAAATCAAGGTCTCCATTTGGAATATCTAGACTTTATAGATAAAAAGCACGAGGAAGCTGATATGAGGGCAGCGGCACACCGACATCGAGTTGCCTAGTATTACAACACTAAAGTTCGACTGAGAACCTTCAAAATTGGCAATCTTGTCATGAAACGGGTTTATCCTACCCTGTCACACATGAATCCAGTTCGAGAAGGACCATAAGTCATTGAACAGAGGCTTGGAGAAGGAACTTTCAAGCTAGCGACTGTCGATGGCATTACACTTCCAAGAGCGTTGAATAGTAAATATTTACGATGCTATTTCACTTAGCTTATTTCCTTTACATTTCAGTTGTATTTATTTTTAGAATTTGCTTTAGCATTTGATTTTTAGAATATGTAATAAGACATTTTATGTTGTTCCTTTCCATTTAATGAATAAAGTTTTAGGCTTCCTCTGTATTTATGTTTTCTATTGCATTGCATGATAATTACATAGCGAAACTGATTGATATCGATGTGTGTGAACAAGCTCCCAGAGTTTGGAATCAATCAATCGTGCTAAATCCCGCTGGGATCAAACAAGATGAGCTCAATCAACTTATTCGTTTAATAATTCCCATTAATAATCCAAAGAATGGGATACACAATAAGTAACGAATGTGGCCAACAATCTAGAGATTAAAAAATTCCTGCCTGGACTGTGGGATTGAAACAAAAATCAAAGCGATCGAGATACGACCGATCGCTCGCTAAATCAAAACCCCAAATTCTAAGGGGAAAATTAATCAACCAAAAAAGAGTGTGACCCGACTGCTCTCCAAAATAACTCCAAGTCCCAAAAGTGCAGACTGGAGTATAAACATAAATCGGGTGGAGACCGACTGCCCGCAAAACAACTCTGAGTCCCCAGAGTACGGACTGGAGTATAAACATAAATCGGGTGGAGACCGACTGCCCATGAGATAACTCTGAGTCCCCAAAGTGTGGACTAGAGTAAACATAAACTGGGTGCGAACCGACCACCCATCAACTGAAACTTATCCCCAAAGTGTGGACATAATCAAGAATGAATAGATGAGTGGATTTCGACCGTTCTCTATTTCGTAAACTGTGGCCTGAAACAAACAAGAGGAGTATAAACTCGCTAAGGATGGACTTCAACCGTCCGACTTCTAGCCTTGCCAAATCAATGCTAGGGGCAGAAGCACAGTCCCTCAAAAAACCGCTGAATCTGACAGCGTAACACTAAGGCTCGAGCCTGGTATTTGATACGACTTAAGGCCATGACCACTTAGAGGCCTTGGGATGGAGTTGGTGAATTGTTACCAGAATTTACAAGCAACGAATTACAAGTACATTGAGTGGAAAGTAATCATTCAACTACTTAAATAACAATTCACACAAAGCATAACAGAAAACAAAAGCTTTTATTTACATAACAGGTGTCGAAATTTTAGAACAAATTATTCCAAAAGATCAGGATTTATACCAGTACAACTACGACTAGTGAAAGAAATGACTATGCAAACTATATACATTGAGCTAAAGCAACAACTACTTCTTCGACTTCCTCTCTCTTTTGGATTTCTTAGGGGTAGAACCACTTGTGCTTCTCTTTCGGGACCCTTTGCCGCCTTTGATCGGAGAGCTTGTGGAGGTAGAAGGAAGTTCATCAGGGATTGATCCACCCGGTGAAATAATTTTCAATGGCATAAGATGAGGATCATCGACGTCCACCTCGGTAGGTTCATTTTAACCTTTCTTTTCAACAGTTCCTCCTTTTTGATTTGCTCCTTCATACTGGTCTTATCAGTGTGTTCCGAGGCACCAGTAATTATTACGTCATCAGATTCGTCGGTCGGGAGCGGCCTTGGTCTTATCATCATCGAGGGCACCGATGACTTGAGTATCGAGTCCTGGAACATTAGCAGCAGCCGGGTCTTTAGACGTTTTCTCATATTGATCTGTAGCAGCACCACTTCTAGGAGTTTGACTAGGGCCCAGAAGACCTACAAGATTTGATAAAACAGGGATATTAGCTTAAGCCCATTGCACGTGAAGAATGAACACTTTTCATATACTAAGGAGTAAAGCAAAATACAAGCATCTGGTTGACTCTCTGTAGTTGTCGGTGTGCCTCTTTTTAAAATAAGGGATAACATCTTGGATTCGAAGCCAGGCCTATCGGATCATAGCCAAGATCCTGCTCCGTATCAAGAGCAATTGATGTTTTGGCTACTTGGGATGGAGAGAGGCCTTTAGTATCAGTCCCTGAAGACCCGACAATATGTCCTCCTCCTTCAGTAGGTGCAGAAGCATTGAAATATCGAAGCTTTGCGGCAGCTAGATCTGAAGGCTCGTTTCCATGAAGAATTTCCCACACTAATTCTTCTTCGTTGAGCCTGGCTTAACCTAGCTCTTTTTTCTTCATCTCAACAATGTGCTCCCAGGCTTTAGCGAGCGATTCGAGATAACCTTCTCCAAAAAAACTTAAGTTACGATGGATTAGGACTTTGGCATCGTATTCAATAATTAACGGGTCGAATAAGTCCTTAATATCATTCCTACCGGACTCCATGGCAGCTTTCACTTGGGAGTTAACTTGTTCGGTCATCTCCCTTCGGCCATCTTCTTGAGCTTCTTCTTTAAGAGCTTCGATTTTGGCGAATTACCCATCGAGTTTAGCCTTTAAGCGTCCAGCCTCAACAACTTCCTCACAGTATTTTTGCGATCCCTCTTGAGCTTCGATTTTTTCCTCCCTTTCCTTCTTTAAAAGTTCTTCAAGTTCCTCGACGCGATGAGACAGAGCATCTTTCTCCCTATGGAAGGAGTCCTTTTCTAAAGCGAGTGTCCCGCTATGATGAAGTGCCACGTCGAGTTCCTTTTAATGAGAAACTTCCAAATGGCTTACTACCTCTGTCATTTCCTTGACGTTCTTCTCCGCTTCAGCAAGTAAGGTTTTAAATTCTAACAATTTAGCGTCTTGATGTTTGATTATATCCTTATCATGTATAGCTTCCAAATTGAGGCGATCTATCTCAAGCTGACGCTCGATGGATACTTCTGAGACTTTTTCTGCCAAGTGTATAAATGATTTGTGTTGCACAAATACGTCATTGACACACGCGAGAGAAGTTTCCTTGGCATGCCCCGAAATTATGTGAATGGAAGGAATTTGAGACCATCAAAACTAATTTTTGAAAAAGTGACCTTGAGCTCGGCCAACTTCTCTACTGTGGAAACGTCTGTTGTGGTAGCCGGCAAAGGCGGGTCAGAAGTAGCAGGTGGATGTTTGCATGATCGACGCTCATGAGAATGTCTGGAGCTTGAAGAGCTGGAATGTTGCTCGTGAGATGTAGCGATACGAGGACCACGATAGGAAGGCTGGTGTCTACTTTGAGCAGGAAAGTCAGACTGTTCGCCATGACGAGATGTTTGGGACTGGGATTTGCGTTTGGAAGAGGAAGAGGAATCCCTTAAGTGATAGTTCTTATCCCGTCCTTCATCCTTCTCCCTACACTAGGTAGACTCTGAATCCCGGCTAGATCGGTAGTATGTTGAAGAACTTCTGAGGCTATCGAAGGCTCTAGATTGAGACATTGCACCTATAAAAACCAAATGAGAGCATAATAGTAATTGTCGCGCAAAAGATTAACGAAAAGTGTATAGTGAAGTGCATGTGGATGTGAGTGTCCTAGTGTTCCCCCAACAGACGGGTAACTCTAGCCTTGCTCATCGGCGTTTTCTCTCCTTTATCAGAAAGTCGGAAGCCTTCGCCGCTTCTGGTGGGAGAGTTGAGTCCTTCAATGTTAATGTTCGAAAAGTCGTAAGACATGATGTCATCCGGAATTTGAAGATTCGAAAATCCTTTTAACGAACTTTCCAAGCGTTGAGAGTACGATTCCTCTTCAATAGGAGTAACAATGAACTCTGGATCCGCGACGGTTTTTCTTCTACAAAGCCTGTATGTCAGCCTTTTCTTTCTTTTTGTGGTTGTTTAGGATTGTCCGACTTGCGACGGTTCAACCATTGGCGCTTTCCTGGGGCCTACATCGACGTCTCCCAGCTTCTCGGCATAAGAATCCTTAATCTCGCCCTCCTCGGTATCATCTTGAGTCCCCTCGGCATAGGGCACGATGGGGTTGACAGTTTCTCTCCTTTGTTCTGTAACATTCCTTAATAATGTCACACTTCTAGGAAGTTCGATACTACGGCCATTTTCCAACAGCCTGAACAAGGATAGTAACTCGTCAGTTACAAGGAGTTTTATGTCCCTATCCTCAACGGGGGTAGCGCGGATGGCAGCGACTGCTCTTGAAAAATCGAAGCCTTCAGGACGTGGGCGAACACCTGAAAGAACTTCGGATGTTATTAGATTCACAGGAAGAGTTATGACTTGGACTGGTGAACTTGAAAAGTAAGTGAGAGTAATACTTACGTCCTTCTAACTATCGTCTAGCAAATTCGAGAGAGCATTGCACGTAAAACCATTTATGCTTAAACAATGATATTTTGTTCCAAGCGCCTGGCAAAACTTAACAGTATGGCGAAGGTCCAAGAAAGACATAAGAAGGGCTTCCCGATCGTCGTTTGAAGTTGCAAATGAATCTTATATCTTCGGGAGTAGGCGTATGAAATAAGACATTCATGAACAGCAAGAAGGTTCCATGAATAAAAGCATAACTATTGGGATGAAGTTGTGTAGCAGCTATCCCAAGATATCTCAACATTTCTCGGATAAATGAATTGAAGGGCGATACGCATCTGGCCCAGCACATAAACTTATTGCACATTGTGTACCCTGCTGGGAGCAAGTGAGGTTTGTTCTGTCTTGAGGGAACCAAGACATCCCCAAACGGAATTCCATGAATGGAGCTAAGCCAATGGAGAGTAAACTCGCCAATTCGAGAAGCCTGTGAATCCACTGGATTATCTAGAAGAATAGCGCCCTCTACAGCATCAGGAGATAGGCTTATGTTTTCCACTGGAAGGACTGGAAAATCTGAGAAAAGATCAGCTTAAGGGTTAGAAATTTCTGTTTGTTCCATATGATGGCTGGGAGAAAGTTTGCCGGATATAGTTGCGAAACTTGACTTTGCTTCAGAACCAGTGTGTTGCATTGCCGAAGCAGAAGACATGTTAGCTGAATGCCTCAAGCGTTTGGAATCTATGTTAGCTATACTCAGTATATAATCGAGATTAGAAAAAATAACATGTTCCCCCCGTGCTAAGTATGAACTAGTGTAGTACAGTATATAATAGATATAAACAGTTTGAAATCAGAGAAATGAAATAAAACGACGAGACTTGGGAGTTTTTTCCAAAGAGACCGTCATCGTTGACCGTCTCAACTGGCAAGAAAATTGATTGGCTATGAAAGCTTTGGGATCGACTATTGGCATATCGAAGTATGAAGTTTGTTGCTTAAGTTTATTTGCAAGTTTGTCACTTAGTCCATATAGAAAGTTTTGGAAATTTAATTGTTTAATCTCAAGTTCGACAGTTTAAGTATGCATGTTAGGTCGTCCATTGTCATTATATGCTCAAGGTCAATAAGGCGACTAATAGTAATTGTTCGAATGAACTAAGTTAGATGAGTATGCTAGTTCAGAAAACCAAACATTGACCCCATATTAATCCCAAAGGAAAGACCGATTTTTATCAAAAGCCTTTATATCGAACCCTATCCCAGAGTAAGGAATGTCGATCCCTATATCACTACCTAATATCGATCCCTTTCGTAAACTTTCCTTACCGATCCCTCTCCACAACTGAAGCAACCGACCCTTATCACTACCGTGTCACAATATACTGATCCTATGTCACTCAACTTATAGCCTTTCTTCTATCAAGTCCCATCGTCGAACCCTCAATTTCTTTTTCCTTCTCCCCTCTCAACTTCTAAATCAACTAGCGATCCCTCTATCAAAGCCTATCCTACTGATCCCTCACCCAGAGTCACCAATACCACCGAACCCTTTATTTCTCTACCTTTAACTCTTCTTCTCTTAGAATCCCTCGCCGAACTCTCGTCTATCTCCTCATCCCTTCTTCTTACGCCTTAAGATCGTTCGCCACCTTATGCTCACATCAACAACTCGAGGCATATAACCTAATCATGTAATTGAAAGCTTTATTACAAATTCATACCTATATGAAAATGTGGAGTTTCGAATTAATATGGGGATGAACAATTGAGGATTGTTAAATTGTAAACGAAGGAAAGGCAAGTTTGTGGAATGGCTGGAATCCTTAATGGATTTGAAGTTGAAGTTTGGAGAGCTTGGGTTCAGCAAGGAAGTTCTATGCGAAGATGGATAAATAAGAAAAGTGATGGAGGGAGATAGGAAGGCTTATATTTATATGAATGGAAGAGGGTTCAGTTGTAGGAACATTGAACAAATCACAAGGGGAGATGGGTCGGCATAGAAACTTGCCGATCCTTATTTGCATAGCTACAAAGAAGGATCGGCATAGTGGATGCCAATCCCTATAAATGAAAAAAAATGATGAAATGAAAAATGATCGTGAAGGTTTGGTTTTAAAAGTGAACATACAAAATATTATAGAAATTGGCAACGACCCGTGAGCGTTCGAACTCGTCCGGGAGCCAACAACAGAAACGTATATATGAATATGCACAAGAATGGTTTAAAAGTTCAACTTTTTGAAATCAATAGAAATTGCAATCAAATCTGAAATCTTCAAGTTCAAGGCTGGACCAGGAATTGACCAAGCCTCATGATAATCAATAAAGAATTCAATGCCTTGGGAAAATGATTAGACAAAGGAATAACAATCAATCAGGAAGTTAGATGGACTTCTTTCCAACAATTCAGACTTGTTTCGATTCAAAGCACGTCATGTTACTCACAAGATGTACTTTGGGGGACAAGTGTTACCCGGTATCCTGACCCGGCTATATTGATCTGATTACACAAGACAGATTCAACTGTTATCAAGAACGATGACCATGGAGCAATGGTTGTAGGACCTGGAAGTAAAGTACAAATGGTTATACGAAGCCAGAATTGGATGGAGTTGGCAGATAAGCAAAGCAGGATGCTTGAAATATGGATTTTGAATTAAATTAGAAAGGGATCGGGATGAATTAGTAGTACCATAGGGATCAGTATGGTAAGGTAGATGAGGGATCGGCATAATCGAAGCGAGAAAGGGAACGGCATGGATAAAAGTAGATGGATCGACATGGATAAAAGTAGATGGATCGGCATGGTTTGTTGGTTTAGGAGGTCGTACTTCAACTCATAAAAAAGGGATCGGCCTAGCATATAAAAGGACTCAACATAGATGGATGGATCGGCATATTTGAATACACTAAGGAGGGATCGACACACATCAGAGATCAAGAACATTTCTTTCATTCAACAATCAATATCTTGGGATCTGAAAGTCCAAAGCAGATGAAAATTGGAGAGCAAGGTATATGGACCCTAGGGAACCTACCATAGGGATCGCATGTCAAATGGAAAAGAAATAAGGGATCGACATATGGCTATTTGAAGGGTTTGGAAAAAAACAGCTTACAAATGGAGTTGAACCAAAGATCGATCCATAGCATGAGCTCCACTAGTCTAAATGACTTTATATTTGAAGAGCCACCATATCTAAGCATGAAGAAGCCACCATAGGGATCGTTGCCTAAGAATCGACCAATGAAGGGATCGGTACCGATCCCTCTTCATTGGAATTTGAGCCTAGCGACCACTATAGTGGGCCAATATGGATTAGAAGGTCCTATAGCCAAAGTTTCAAAGAGATTGGTGGTCACCTTCACCTATAAATACTGGCCTAGGGGGTCATTCTAAGGATCTTTACGCTGCTGGTTACATTAGCCTTTATTGTAATCAAGTTTTTCTTACATCTTGTTGTTTGCTGCTGTAATCAAACTGTTAGTGAATCAATAAAGATAATCTTCAAAGTGGACGTAGGCATACAACGTCGAACCACCATAAATTCCTGTGTTCTTGATTATTGCTTTGATTTGCTTGTTAGTTTATTCTATTCCTCTGTTTTAATTTTACTTTCTTCATTTACTTCTCTATATAAATCTATTCTTGGGTGCTTGTGACCAACTTGGTCGCAAACACCAATCTAGATGAGATGTGAAAATATCCTAATGGGAGCAACCCCATATAGGTTGGCACCCTTTCACGCTTTAGACTTAGTCATTTCCGACAAAGGATAACAAAGCTTAAGGAGCTACAAATCATTTTTAAGGTGACGATACACCATGAAGAAAGCTGAATCCGATAAATAATAAATCAACCATCGGGGATAATTAAAATGATCGTATATGGAAATTAAATATCATATATCTAACACTCTTAATCGATTCCTAACAAGTCTCTTGGTTGAAAATGAAGCCAGGAAAGTTGAGATAGTGTTACCTTTAGGCATCGTCTTGATGACATTTTTAACCTTTGAGATAGAAATGGGTCCAAGCCTCAACGTTTAGCGTTAAAAGTATGACTAGATCCTTTCCATATAAGCGATATCGTTTACGGAATTACTTTTCCAAAACCAAATCGAACTTTATTCTTTAAAAATGAACTTGTGCTTGATTTCCATATTATAAATATTGGTAAAAACACTTCGGAAATACTCTTTAGAAATATTCTTTTAAAAGTCAAACTTATAATACTAAGTGTATTAAAGCAATGGCCAAAAAAAATGTCACTAAATAATTATTTACTATAAACCCAAAATAATTTACACTTAGCATTATTTATAAATAATTCCTTTTAAAGGATTTTCTCATTTAAAACCATCATTTGTAATTTTATAACAATATTTATTATCCCAAAGAAAAATAAAACAATTTAAATACCTTTATAAATTTAAAATAATATTAATTATCCCGAAAGATAATTAATCACATTTATAATCTCTTTTAAATAAACAGATCCGTTATCTTTAATAAATTAAATAGTTAACTATTTCCAAACACTTTTATATCATCAGCAAATTAACTTTAAAACCTTTATTAAATAAGTTTATTAACTTTAAAACACTTTCATTAAATTAATTAATTACTTTAATCACTTTTATTAAATTAATTAATTGACTTTAAATATCATTAACTAAAAACATTTATTGAATTCAAATATACATTAATTAAAATGAATAATTAATCTCAAACATCATTAATTAAAATGATTAATAAATTTTAAATACCATTAAGTAAAAACAATTAAATAAGTTCGAATAATCATAAATTAATCGGAATAACTAAATTCAAACCTCATTAGTGAATACGATTTATTAAATACAAAACATCATTTGTTAAAATGATTAATTAATTATAAACCATTGTTAATTAAAATGATTAACTAAACTTCAAAAATCATAATTTAAAACAATTATATAAACTTAAAACAATCATTAATTAAAATTAACGATGTTTTGAAATAACCCTATTATTAATGATGTTTTGAAATACTGGTGTTCTATATCAAATACCCCTATTCCGAACACAATGGAACTAGTTTTGAGACCTAATTCCAAAGTATACGGAATTTTGCGCTTTAAATCAAATTATATTTAGAATTAATCGCTATGCATTTCGAACTCGCAAGACCACACAATATGTCTGATCGTTACAAAACTTGACGTCGTACAACAATTTATTATTCCGGATCTAATAGCACTGGTTTTGTCAATATCTGAGACAGTGTCGTGGGATGCTATTTTCACAGATCTAAATATCATTTTCATCCAACTATCGATATTTATCTGATTTATTTATTATTGTAAATAAATTTACAAATTGAATTCATTAATATTACTTATTAATTAAAATGAGTTAAATAAAATTATTAGATCCATTTAACCAATATTCAATTCATAATTTAAATATTTAAATGATCATAATATTTGAATTCAAGCTATTAAATTCAAAAATCTAATTATGTTAAATAATTAAAATTAATTAAACATTTAAAAATAAATGACCAAAATATTGGGTTATTACATCCCGCCCCACCCCCCCTCGTCCGAGCCTTAAAAGAATTTCGTCCTCGAAATTCCGAGGGTAGGGAAAATGCTTCAAAATCCTTAACTTTTCAAAAATCAATTAGTTGGAATTTGTTATCAAATTTTCCAAGTCCTAAAATTACGCAAAATTTTGACAGTGTAACATTTGCACGGCTCGATCGGAATAGTTACAAATTGCCTCTACGGGCTCTAAACCAACCAAAGAAAACAAAAGCCAAATAGCTACCTAAAATCTAGGCATAAAATCATCAAACAATTTCGAATTCTAACCCTACTACGTACCTTTTCATGTTTGATTTATATTTTGCAAGTAGTTTATTATCTTGATACAAATGCAGGTGCGCAAGAAGTCAAGTGGAAATCTCTTGCTTCCCTGTACTTACATAATCTAAAAGAGAAATAGGTTGACAAAAAGCAATATGATGTAACTCTATATGTGAAAACTAGCCTGATATAAATCTACATGCAATCAAAGCAACATATCACAACCATATGCGACAAAATACAGAAGATATTCTGTAATAAATAATATGCATCCAATATTTCAAAATATAAATTTAGATCTAAATGTCCGGGTTTTATATTCAAAGATTTATTTTTGAATTCCTCAAAAGAGAAGTAAATCAAAAACCAAAGTCAAAAATGTCAAGGAGGGAGTCCTCCTAACAAAGCATGTTAAACTCTAGAATCAAAATAATTTTGAGCTTCTAGTGGTATTCTAGTTCCTCCTGAAACTACATCTAGGGCAAACAATTTATCTATTTCCCAAAATTTCCCCAAAATCACTTTTTCAAAATCACCAGGATTTAAGTCCTAATAACAATTCATAACCTTTATTTATAAATTTAACTTAATAAACAATGGTACATAAAATCACATAATCAATGAATCCAATTCAATTAAATCAAACCAATCAAATTCCATAAAGAAATAAACTAACACTATCAATCAACCAAATTCCATAAGGGAAAATCTAACACTGAACATTATTTAGAATGTCAAATGATTTACAAACAAATCTTAGCTTACGTTCAAAACTTTCTTGATCACCCAAAAATATAGATAATTATCTAAGTGTACCATTTTGCTCATCAGCCTTTGGTTATTGCTTAGAAGATTACCCAAACTCACTCGGACAAAACTGAAAGTCATTCTCTAAATTTATTAGTTTCTTAACTACACCAATTTTTCTAAATCACTTAAATTTGCATTTAGTATTTTATTCAAAACTAAAATTATTTATGAACCATTCCATAATATTTTCTCCTAACTTTAAAAATATTTTATAAACTCTTTATAACATCAAAACAAAAACTTACTCCATTTTATTTATTTGTATAATACCCTTCTAAATCCTAAGAGCATGTACAAAATACCAATTTTATTTTATTTTTTCAAAATTAAGATGGAGGCCCAATTAAAATATGGGTCTTTTTAAAACCGAGTCAACTTATCGACATCTCTATCATAGAGTGGTAGATTTAAAAGACATTGATGGATTGGCCCAATAACTCCAAATAGTTTACACTAATTAAACGCTTTAAACAAATATATAGTTTTAATAAAAATATGTTTATCCAAAACCTTCCTATCCAATTTAACTCAATTAAATTGATTAAATTTATCCCTATTCTATTCAAGGATAAAAATTATTTTTCAAATCATCTTTTATCAAGAATACCTTTTATATGAAATAACTTCAAACAATTTTATTTATTAAAACTCACTTTGGGTTCGTTCGGATTTGAACTCATTTCGACCGCACAATGATAAAGAGAATAATTTACTAAGTACTCCACGACTTTCACTTAAGCAACATCCGATCGTCACTTAGAAGATTATTCAGATTATCACAAAACTAATCGAGATGTTTTCCTCCGAATTATCCCAAAGAAAATGCATTTCATTTAAAATTTCACTTCCCAAAATATTTTTATTTTTAAATACTTCCAAAAATACTACTATTTCATTTCTCAAAACTCTTTTGAAATTATTTTCAAAAATTCTGTGATTTAGATTCAGAAGTCCTTTTTTAAACAAATTTTATAAACTTAAATTATATAAAATTTCCTTCATATGAAGTCATCTTATATTATAATAACTCTTCTTTATTGTAATAGAATTTTCTCAATTAATTATTTTCTGAATGTCTTATCCTACCATTTAGATTATATTAAACAACTTTTACTACAATTTTACTTTTAACTCACCATAATTAAAAGGTGAGTTTTAACTTAACATATCCTCCGAACACCTTATAGTAAAATTGTGAAAATTAATTCACAAGGGGTTTTTTCTAAATTCAAACAACAAATGCTTATAAAATCAGCTGAACATAAATAATCATCAATCAATAAATGGCAATAAATGCTTCTAATTTAGTTAAGCATGACTGATCAAACAATAGTGATAATAAATATCACTTTCATACAAACAAACAAACCTATAACTATATAAATTTGAAAATTATTACTTTATATATGAAAACATATTCCTAGGAAAAATATTTCATTTGCCAAATTTTCAAAAATTCAATACCATATCCATTGGCCTTGTTCGAGTGTATAGAAATCCCTATAGACACCATGGCATCCCATGTCTCGACCAGAATTCATAAACAACTCGATAGATCAATTAACACAATATGGTTTTTATAATATTAACAAATATGCTCTTATATATATAATACTCTCAAACTGATTCTAGGGTATTACTAACCCTATCTCTAATGAGCCATACCTACCAAAGCCAAGGTTCTCGTTTAACCTTCAGCTCTGATACCAAATTGTAACGACCCACCTTTTTGGCCATCGAAAGTGGACAACGAATACTACCACTATGTTCAAATGTCAATCCAATCGACAAAAGGGTAGATTGTTAGGGTAAATAAAAAGAAAAGAACAGATAACAGAGAAAATCCGAATCTCACAGCGAAATCGACAACATATAATATAACAAGGACAAAAAAAACTGTCACTCCAAAATACAAAGTATATCAGAGTTAAAACAAACCTTATTAGCTGGACAGTTATAAAATCCTAACCTTACAATTGCTGATATGGGACTATATAATACAGCGGAAAATAAACACTACGATAGGTGAACCTCCAGCCCCTCTCCATGATTTCCATAACACCAAAGCCAATCTAGGAAAATACTCGGTCCGACCCGAGCATTATAATAAAATAACACCCAGATCAATCTAGAAATACCAGCATAAGAGAACTCAAATAATAGGGAACATGTACAAGTTCTGTGAGACCACGCCCCTAACACGTAATGAGTTTTTACCTCACAAGAATAACATCTATATGGGAAAGAATAAAAATTAACAACGGGAAATAAATCCAAATAAGAATGGGCATTAATAGTATTAAAAACCAGAATTGGAAGAATGAAAATAATCCGAGAAAAATCCAAACTGGACAGAATGGATAAAACAAGATAACAGTCCAAACTTGATACAACGGACAAAACCAATAATTAAACACCGCAAAGAGTAGTTGACTCTTCCCATTGCAATTAAATAAATACAAATTCAAAGGTTCGAATCAAATAAGGAAAGGAAAATTTCCAAAAAATGACTAGGAAGGTGCACCCACTTGAAGTATAACTCTAGAAACATACTTCTGAGCTCGGTCACTTATTATGTGACACTTCTCGGGAATCTTCAAGCTGGACCCCACCAAACCTTACTGAGAATCCGAATATTTCCACATCTAAGTGCACAACCAAATCCAATCTAGATGAGATGTGAAAATATCATAATGAGAGAAAACCCACAGAGCTTGGCCCCCTTCCGCGCTTTGGGTTTAGCCATTTCTAACAAATGGTAACAAAGCTCAATGAGCAGTAAATCGTTTTAAAGGTGACGATACACCATGAAGAAACATAAATCCGATAATTAATAAATCAACTATCGAGGATAATTAAAGTGATCGTATATGGAAATCAAATATCATATCTCTAACACTACTCGTCAATTCCAAACAAGTGCTATTTCTTGGTTGAAAATGAAGCCAGGCAAGTTGAGATAGTGTTACCTCTAGGCATCGCCTTGATAACATTTTTAACCTTTGAGATAGAAATGGGTCCATGCCTCAACATTTAGCATTAAAAGTATGAGTAGGTCCTTTCCATATAAGCAATATCATTTACGAAATTACTTTTCCATAACCGAATCGAACTTTACTCTTTAAAATTGAACTTGTGCTTGATTTCCATATTACAAATATCGGTAAAAACACTTCGAAAATACTCTTTAAAAATATTCTTTCAAAAGTCAAACTTATAATACTAAGTGTGTTAAAACAAGGGTAAAAAACAAATGTCATTAAAACATTGTTTACTATAAACCCAAAAAAATTTAAACTTAGCTTTTTTTTATAAATTATTCCTTTTAAAGGATTTTCTCATTTAAAACCATCATTTGTAATTTTAAAACAATATTTATTATCCCAAAGAAAATATAACAATTTAAATACCTTCATAAATTTAAAACAATATTAATTATCCCGAAAGATAATTAATCACACTTATAATCTCTTTTAAATAAACAAATCCGTTATCTTTAATAAAATAGTTAATTATTTCCATACACATTTATGTCACCAGTAAATTAATTTTAAAACCTTTATTAAATCAGTTTATTAACTTTAAAACACTTTTATTAAACTAGTTAATTACTTTAATCACTTATATTAAATTAATTAATTTACTTTAAATATCATTAATTAAAAAGATTTATTACATTCAAATAATTATTAATTAAAATGAATAATTAATCTAAAACATCATTAATTAAAATGATTAACAACTTTTAAACACCATTAATTGAAAACAATTAATTAAGTTCAAATAATTATAATTTAATTGGATTAGTTAAATTCAAACCTCATTAGTTAAAACAATTAATTAAATACAAAACATCAATTGTTAAAATTATTAATTAACTATAAACCATCATTAATTAAAATGATTAACTAAATTTCAAAAATCATTAGTTAAAAATATTAATTAAATATAAAATAATCATTAATGAAAATGACTGATTAAAGTTCAAAATCGTTAATTAAAATGACTTAATTAAATTCAATCTCATAAATCGAATAGATTAATAAATTTCAAAACATCATTAATTTAAAGTAATTAATTAATTCCAAAATCATTAGTTAACTTTAAACATCATTAGTTAAAATAGTTAATCGATTTAACCATTAATTAAAATGATTAATCAATTTAAAATATCATTAGTTAGTATGATTAATGAATTTTAAAATTCTATTTAGTGAAAACACAAGCTCAAGTTCAAAACGCACGTGCTAGGGTTTTGGGGATAATAATTAATAAATGACGGTATAGCGAAAATCACTATAACGACACTTAATAATTTAAATGGAATATCAAGATTTATTTCAATTAAACATCAATTTAACAACATGAGGACGTAAATAAACAATTATTAATGAGAAACCCCTCAGGGTCTCTCTACAAATTCTCTCTACAAAACAATAGTTAAGGACATTATATATAATCATATGGGTTCATCACCATCAAGTTAATATGTCATTTATTCTCCAAATGGAAATTCAACCAAACAATCAATCAAACAATTTAACAAACATCCAAGCAACCAATAATAGTTTATAGCATCATGGATATGATATAGTAAAATTGAATGTGAGTTAAACTCACATTGATTCCAGTTTTGCCGAAGCGTTCTGGTTTGAACTAAAATCGAACGGGCATTCGATTTTAGCCTAAATTTTCTCTTGCTCCAAATCCTACCAAACTAACTCCAATGCGAAGATATTGTCCATATGAGTGCAGTGCAACAAACGGCGTTTGAATCTGACCTCGTATGCAAAAGTTATGAGTTTTGTAAGATTTTTAATTAAATAATATAATTAATCTCTTAATTACATCATTAGCTCAACAAATCACCTAATTAAAATTTTAAAACCTTCTTCCCCATTCTAAACTCCCGCTTCTTCCTGAGACTGCACTCCACCATAACCGTGCCTTTCTCCTCCATTTTCTCTCTCGTCGATCAACTAAACCGACAACCAAACTCTCCGACGAACTCCCCTTCACCAGGGCAACGACCCGGTCACCATGACAACACCTCCGAAACCCCTAGGTAAAATGCGACAACCCCAAAACCTCCATAGTAGTCGAACAATGGACCTACCCAACGACCGTCAGACCTGCTCCAAAACCTGGCGCTGAAACTCCCAGCCGCCGTGAATCCAAATTCACCACCTGCTTCGCCTCTCTCCGCACCTAGGCTCGACTAGGTGGAACCCTAATTCCACTAGAATTTTGCGCATCCCCAAAATAGCAATGGGACATTGCGATTTGGGTAGGGACTCGTAGATCTCGGTCATATGAGTTCAAAGATACCAATTTTACCATTTTCTGTTGATCGAGTGACTAAATTCAAATTTTTGAAGAGGGGAGAACTCTTCATATTTTGTTACAAGCAGCACTTTTATAAGGGAAGGGGTATCGCATGAACGTGGAGATAAGGAGATGGGTATGGGTTTTGAAGACGTGGGGGTATGGGCCTAAACGTGACTGGTATGGCTTGAATATGGGTAGATAATATTTTATTTGATAATATCCGACACTACGTGCCCCAAAATCTTAAACTCCTATTAAGGCGTGCTCACTGGCATTCTATATCAAATACCCCTATTCCGAACACAATGGAACTAGTTTCGAGACCTAATTCCAAAGTATATGGAAGTTAGATTTTTAAATCAAATTATATTTAGAATTAATTGCTATGCGTTTCGAGCTTGCACGACCACACAATATGTCTGATCGTTACCAAACTTGATGGCGTAATATAATTTATTATTCTGTATTTAATGGCACTAGTTTTGTCAAAATCCGAGATAGTGCCTTGGGATGCTATTTTCGCAGATCTAAATATCATTTTATATTTTTGATCCAATTTTCAATATTTATCTGACCTATTTATTGTTGTAAATAAATTTACAAATTGAATTCCTCAATATTACTTATTAATTAAAATAAGTTAAATAAAATTATTTGATCCATTTAATCAATATTCAATCATAATTCAAATATTTAAATGATCACAGTATTTGAATTCTAGCTATTAAATTGCAAAATCTAATTATTTTAAATATTTAAAATTAATTAAACATTAAAAACTAAATGACCAAAATTTTGGGTTGTTACACACATACCCTTAGTAGAGGAGAAGGAAGAGATTACTAGTTTGAACTTTGGTTTGAAGTGGTATAGATTTTGATTGATTTTGGCATAACTTTGTTTTGATTTTGTAATATTTTCTTTCTTAGGCTATGGAAGCCATTAATGAAGAGAAGAAGAGGATGAAGAGCTTAGGAATTTTGTGAAGAAGAAGTGTGAATGAAGTGAAGAGAGGTGAGTGCTATTTATTAGCAAATGTAAGAATGGAAATTTCATGATATTTTCATATAAACACATCACCATTTCATCACCACCACTCCCCCTCTCTGCTCATCATTCTCGGTCGAGCGTGCCTCCTTATGTGTGTGGCCACGTGCTTGTACTTAGGGTGTAATACATTGACTTTGGTTTTACTTAAGGGTTAAGTTTTAGGAAAATATCTTAGATATTTTCTAATATATATATATATATGTAATTGTATAAGTATATTTGTATGTGTATATGTGTTCATGTATATGTATATGTATATGCGCATATGTATATCTCGAATGATTCACAACATTGCACAACTTTTCTACGTTGAATTGTTACAGATTTCAATTTCGATTCCCGGTCATATTTTCACTTCTTATTTAATATATATATATATATATATATATTTGTAAATAAAGTTTGATATTAATATTTCTATCATTATATAATAATCAAAAGGGCTTATTTAATTATTAAAATAATTATTAAATCAGTTAAACTTAATTTAAATTCAAAAATCATTTCTTCAAAAATAGTGAGATTATTGATGATGCCATATAGAGATTTTATTTTCAAAAATAAAATAAATAATATTATTACATATTCTCACTCGTATACATAAATGAGTGTATGTATCCAGCTCTGCGCACGATGTTGGATGGTCTAAGAGCTGTTTATTGATAAAATGGTTTTCGGTCATTTTATTGTTACATCTTACTAAGTATATATTTTTGTAAATATTTAAAATATTTTTACCAATATTATTTATTGTTCAAAACATTATCATTTATGTTAAAAAATATTATATTTGAATATTTTAAAAAATTTCTAAAGTGATCAATTTGCGGGTTGTTACAGACTTCCCTCCATAAAAGAATTTCGTTCTTGAAATTAAAGATGAGAAGAAGATAACTCAAGAGGAATATATCATATATGATGAAATATATACAAAGTTATGATGAGTAACTACACCACAAACAGTGAGTACACTATCTCGATACAATATATACAATTTATACATCCATCATAAACTATGGATATGCCTTCTTTATCCTATACTCTATTTCCCAAGTACAATCATTAGCACCACCACTCCATTGAACTTTAACTAATTGCACAACCTTTCTCCTAAATCACTTCTCATCAGGACCCATGATTTTATTAGGTCGTTTGATAACTGCTAAATTGGGCTCTGCTTCTAAATCCTCCTGGGTAGCTGTTTCTATGATTTGTTTCGAATCATACACGTACTTACGTAAATGAGATACGTGAAACACATTGTGTCCACCCGACAACCTCTCTGGTAGTTTTACTCGATAGGCCAATCCGCTCTAGAATGGGAAAAGGTCCAATATATCAAGGAACTAGCCTGATAGTTCTTCCAAATCTCATGTCTCACCTCATCGGAGAGATCTTCAAAAATACCTAGTCTCCAACAGAGAATTCTAAATTTCTACACCTTTGATCGGCGTAATTCTTCCGTCTTCTTTGTGTTTCTTTCAATTTCTTTCTGATGATGTCCACTTTCTCTGAAGCTTCTCGGATCATATCAGGACCAAGCACTAATCGATCTCTGGTTTCGATCCGACATGCTAGATATCTACATGGGCGACCATACAAGGCTTCATAAGGTTCCATATCAATACTAGCCTGATAGCTATTATTATAAAAGAACTCTACCAAATCAAGGTGGATTTCCCATGAATCTCCAAAGTCTAATATACATGCTCTCAAAAGATCCTCCAATACCCTGTTTACTCTTTCAGTTTGCCCATCAGTCTGGGGATGATATGCAGTGCTTATATCCAACTTCATTCCCAAAGCTATCTATAAGGCTTCCCAGAACTGATTGGTAAAGATTGAATCTCGATCGCTTACGATGCTGGTCGAAACTCCATGTAGTCAAACAATCTCCCTCATATATATCTCAGCTAAGCTTGAGGCTGTTCTTATGAGCTTTACTTGGATAAAGTATGCGCTTTTAGTCAACCAATCAATGATAACCCATATGCATTCATTCCCTTTCCTTGACCAAGGAAAGCCATCGATGAAATTCATGGATATCTGGTCCCATTTCCACTTTGGAATCTCGAGTGGTTGGAGTAGTCCGATAACCTTTTGCTGATCACTCTTGATTTGCTGACAATTTGCGCACCTACTCACATGGATGGAAATGTCTCTCTTTATACCACCCCACTAGAAAGTCTTTTTCATTTCTCTATACAACTTGGTAACTCAGGGATGTATTGTGAGTGAAGAATTGTGAAATTCGGTTAAAGCTTCCTGTCTAATCCCATCTACATTGGGAACACATGTCCTTCCATTTATTCTTAGAATTCCTTGCTTATCCACACTGAATCTTATCCATCTTCCTAGTATCACATTCTCCTCTACTTCCCTGGCTATCCTTGCAATAATTGGATCCTTAAGCTGATTCTCCTTTATACGACAAATCAACGATGGACGCATCATTAAATGAGCTATAATGGCATTCTTTCTGCTTAGTGCATTTGCCACAACATTGGCTTTTCCCGGTGTATATAAAAGATCCAAGTCATACGATACGAGGAATTCTAGCCAATGTTGTTGCCTCATATTCAAGTCCTTTTGAATTAAAAGGTATTTCAAAGATTTGTGGTACGTGAAGAGATCAAACTTTTCACCAATTTAAAGAAGGAATATTATTTACCAAGGTAAATTAAAGATTATTAAAATAAACCCTAAAGAATTCTTACCCAGAAAATAATGTTTCCATATTTTTAATGCAAACACTACGGCTAATAGCTCCAAGTCATGTGTCGCATAATTCCCTTTATGGGTCTTTAGTTGTCTGCTTGCATATGCGATTACCTTTCCATGTTGCATCATAACTGCACCTACTCCTTCCTCACAAGCATCAGTATGCACGGTTAAACTGCCGCTTTCATTAGCAATAGCTAATAAAGGAGTAGTAGTTAACCTCTTCTTGAGTTCCTGAAATGCTTCTTCAAATTTCTGCGTCTACTGAAACTTAGCATCCTTCATTATCAGCTTTGTTAAGTGAGAGGAAATTTTGGAGAAGTCTTGAATAAACCTTTGGTAATATCCGGCTAATCCCAAGAAGCAACGGATGTCCATCAGAGTCTATGGTTGTTTCCAATCTTGTATAGCTAAGATTTTTCCTGTGTTTATTGAAACTCCATCCGCTGACACAATATGTCCCAGGAGTCTTACCTCTTTATCCCAGAAATGGCATTTTGAAAATTTTGCTTTTAGCACATTCCTTCTCAGTATCTCCAACACAATCTCCAAATGTCTTTCGTGCTCTTCTTAAGTTTTCGAGTATATGAGAATATCGTCAATAAAAACCAACACGAATTTTGTTGAGTACGTCTCTCAATACTCTTTTCATAAGGTCCACGAAATAAGCAAGTGCATTGGTTAGCCCAAATGGCATAACCAACCATTCAAAGAAACTATCTAGCCCTCGGAATGTAGTCAAGGGAATGCAATATCATGCTATTCTCAACTGATGGAATCCGGTAGCTAGATCCGTTTTTGAGAATACCCGAGCACCATGTAATTGAACAAACAAGTCGTCTATGCAGGGTAGAGGATACTTGTTTTTAATCGTTTGCTTATTTAAGTCTCGGTAGTCTGCACACAATCTAAGGGAGCCATCAGACTTTTCCACAAAAACCACAATTGTGCCCCCAACTTGAGCGATTTGGTCTAATTAGCCCCTTTTTTCTAATTCATGAGTTTATTTTGCCCCTTAATCTTTTCTTTTGGAGCCATCCTACGAATACGGTGAATAACGGGTCTGGCATCAGGGATTAAGTCAATGCGAAATTCAATTTCCCAACGCGGGGGCAAACTTTTAACTTCCACGAAAACATCTTGAAATTCTTTAACAATCGATATTCTTTCCAAGTTCATTTGAGATGAATCTAACACATACATGAGCAGTCTCTTACTGGAATAGATGCTTCATATATTATTCGGTCTAACACCCTTCCAGTTGTGGCTTTTAATATAATCATTCGATTATTGTAGTTCCGAATAGCTCTATATTGGATAGCCAATCCATTCTGAGTAAAATATCATACCCAATGAAATCAAGGACAAATAGGTCGCATAAGAATTAGTGGGTTTGGTAGGTAACTTTTACATTTTCATAGATCATATAAAGATTGGTTGCACCGCTTATGGGATTAGATACGAGGATATGGGTTTCTACTATATCTGGGGTAAGGATTAACTTATCAACAAATTTCTTAGCAATAAAATTATAGGAAGCCCCAGTATTAAATAATACTCTAACTAAAATATCATTAACACATAAATTACTTTCTAGGACTCCCTTACCCTTCACATCTTCAAAGGTTAAAGGCTCATTCTTTATAGCGTAAACCTTGATCTGTTCTCTCTTCTTTATTGACGGGCACTTGTTTTTCCAGTGTCCTGGCTGATGGCAATTGTAACAAATACTCTTTTGAACCATAGGAGAGGCGGTTCCTTACTGCTGTTTCTGCACCTTGGGACTCCTACAGTTTGTTGCAAAATGGCCTTTCTATTGGCAATTATAACAAACAATATCCTTATAACAGTTATCTTAAGATCCTCCACCGTTCTTTACCTCCCACGGCTTCTTCCTCTTGTTTTGATCGTTGCTATTTCCTTGGGCTACTACCGAATTCCTTTTATCCAATAATTTATATCAGAAACCCATATCTAATAGGTCCATAAAAGTTCCCTTTACGTGTGCGGTTATTCGGTCCTGATATTGCTCTCCAATCCCCGCATTAAACATCTCATTCTTCTTTAAGGGTGTGTTTATTAGTCCTGGCCCAAAATGAGATAACTCAGTAAACTTATTTGAGTATTCCTCCATGGACATATCTTCTTGTTTCAAGTCCATAAAATTTCTATAAAGATGGTATTTTCTGACTACAGGTATATACTGCTCTTCGAATGCTTCTTTAAATCCGATCCATGAGAAATTTTCTTTAGAGTCATTCAAAGTGATGGATTCCCACCATGCTAGAGCTCCTTCCTGCAATTGCTAGAAAGCTAGGAACCTCTTTTATTCATCCTTTATGTTCAATCCTTTGAATATTATTTCACACGAGCGGAGCCATGCTTACACTTTAACAATAAACTCGGTTCCTTGAAATTATTTCCCTCCCAAGCTAGTGTAATTCTTGCAAAGAGTTGCAAAGTTAATTTGAGATTGCACAGGGATTACCACTTCCTCAATAACTGTAGCATTTGATCGACCATTGGTGGTCGTAGTGTTGCTACCTCCCCTTTGTCCTCTTATATTACTCATCTCCTACAATCTGCATATAGTAAGGAAACATCTTTAGAATTATAGACGAAATTATCTTAGGGAATGGGTATTAAGCACTAAATGACATGGATGGATTTATATGGATGAAATTATAAATACACTCTCTCATTGACTAAACTTATTCTAGGATATTACTAACCCTATCTCTAATGCGTCAACCCCATCAAGGCTTAGGTATTCACTCAACCTATGCTCTGATATCAACTGTGATGATCCACCTTTTCGACCCTCAAAGATCGACACTAGTACATCCTCGGTATTCACATGCCGCAAATTCAAGTGCCGAAGATGTAGATAATAAAGGGTTTTCAAAAGAAATGAAGGTAGAAGATTGAATAACAACAGAATCTCATATTCACATTAATTATACATAGGAAAAGTACATACAATCACTCCAAGTGATTCATCAGAGTTATAATAAGTACTAACCCAGCCAGGGATAGTTATAACTGCCTATCTTTACAAAGGCTGGTAGATACTACATGATTCAGCGGAAATTTGAAATACATCGCTATTGACAAAAGGACCCTCCAGTCTTCATGCTCCATTGCTCCTTTCAAAATGCTCTAAGCAACCTGACTACTTGGTAGTCCAAAAAGTAGAGCACGTAGAGTTTAAGGGAAAAGAAAAATAAACTTCTGGTCGGTCATGGGACTGGTGTGAGAAACTCAAAATATGAGTATTTAGAAAACAAAAGGGTATCTCATAAGACTACGTCGCACATAAACATGGAACAGATTTTTACCTTATGATAACCAAATCATTTCTACGTAAAATTCAATGATATTATTTTTAATGACATTCTTTGAAAACTTTGATGGCATGATGTTACTGGAGGTTTGACTAGGCAACTAGGTCGACCGGCATTCAACCTCGTTCGGCATTCAAAAGTCGTTCGGCATCGGAAGCCTCGTTCGGCATTCAAAGGTCGTTCGGCATTCAGCCTCATTCGGCATTCAAGCCCATTCGACATTTAGTATCGTTTGGTAGAAGTCTCGACCGGCATGAAGCCTCGCTCGCCATTTAGAGGTCGTTCGGCATTCAGCCTCGTTCGGCATTCAAACCCGTTCGGCATTTAGTATCGTTTGGCAGAAGTCTCGACCGGCATGAAGCTTCGCTCGGCAGGAGTCTCGCTCGGCACTCATACCCCGTTCGGTACTACAGCCTCGTTCGGCCTTCTAGCCTCGTTTGGCATTACAGCCTTGTTCGGCCAACACACTTAGCGCAACGCACTGCTTCGTTCGGCATAGAAGCCTCGCCGGCTTGAACAAGTGGCTTGGCATTTGCCGTTCGGCATTTACGGCTCGGCACGCAGAAGTCACTCACCATGGGCCAAGGCATCTTGCTCCTAGGCCCATTAGGGAAGTCCAACCCATCTTCATCTATAAATAGAGGGGTAGGGCCATAGTGAAAGGGACCTTTTTTAGAGAACACTGGTGAGACCCTACCGCTTTCTAGACTCAACTTTTTTACTTAGCAATTGTATCCAAGTAATTGGTGTACGAATTGTATTTTTAATCGATTATCAAGTAACGCAATAAAGAACAAAACTCAAAGTGGACGTCGGCAGTTACGCTGAACCACTATAAATCTGGTGTTCTTATTTTCCGCATTTAATTTTGTCTATATCTCTCTGTCTTAATTTATCTTCTTCATTTATCTCTCTACACAATCTTTCTAAAGGGGGTTAGTGACCAATTTTGGTGCTAACACTTTGGTGCTTTCACTGAGAATCGAATTCTCAGGCCATAAGGATCTGCTTTGTAGCTACTGGATTGAATAAATCCCCCGAAGGAGATCCAAGTCATTCACAAGGCGTCCATTGATTCAACTCAGAGTTCTTATCAATAACTCTACAATGGGAAGACCAAGTACCAAATCAACCTCTCATAATGCGGACACCCATGAGACCGCTATTGTACAACAAATAGGGCCTAGCAATCAGCAAGCAAATCTGGGTGCAGGAACTGCCACCCAAGACCAAATGGAATTTGTCACCAGAACGGAGTTCAACGACTTGATGAGAGAACTCATGGAAAGCAGGAGATAACTTGGATAACAGATTCAAGCTAACGCCAACCTTATGGCCCAGCTCACTCAAAAACAGCATCAGAATGCTGGGGATAGTCCGGCTCATTACTCCTCATCTATTAGCTTGACTTCATCTGATGAACCTCCCAGGCGTAGACGCCTCAAGACTGAAACCATACAGGCAAGCGCTACTGATCGATCAACTAGGGATCACTTACACCTCAGAGACCGCAACCAAGTAGGAACGGGAAACTTAGGATCTGGGACGCGCGTGGAAACTGGACGCCCGGCTCACCAAGATGCCAATGATGCTGAACCTCAAGATACACATTTGGCAGATCGCCAACAGAGGAGACATCAACCTGACCGATCCCATAGAATAGACTCCAACCTCCCATCTTCAATACAAACTCCAGACCTGTCGGCTATGGTCAAATAGCTGATGAGAGAAAATCAGGGCTTGATGGGGGATATCCAAAAGTCATACTCCATTTGCAGACACTGTTCTATAGGCCGAGTACCCTAGGAAATTTAGCATGCCAACTATCACGGCCTACGAAGGAAAGACCGATCCCCGACAGCATGTGATGAGATACGAGTGGATGATGGATTCAGCTAGAGCGAATGATGCAACCAACTGTAGATGCTTTCCAATAACTCTATCTGGGATCGCTACCATGTGGTTTACCCGACTTCCTTCGCGGTCCGTATCCAGTTTTGAGGAGTTGGCGAAGAAATTTATAGAATAGTTCAGAATACATGCTACTCGTCCCAAGGACGTGATGTCTCTATCAAGTGTGATCCAAGCTACAGGGGAGTCGTTGAAGGACTATTTGAAGAGATTCCATGTTGCGGCTACTGAAGTCAGTAATCCCAATGACCATGTAATTCTTATGGCTGTGATGCGAGGTGTGGATCCGAATTCAGAGTTTAGAGATTGGTTAGCAGGAAAACCTCCAACTACGCTAGAGAGTTTTTACTCAAAGGCTCATCAATTCATAAGAAGAGAGGAAGCCGGGTGGATAAGGCGAGATAAGGCACCGGGGCCTGTTAAGGAGACCATGAAAAGCAACATCGCAGTGAAGCAATCCGGGGATAACTCGGGGAAAGTTCAGGACAATGTCCAGAACAAGCCCGGGCAATCTAAGGAATCCGGAGGAAGAAATCATAGGAAGAAAAGAGAAGCGGGGAAATGGAAGCCGAGAATTCCAACCTACAATGAATACACCCCGCTAAATGCATCTCTTGAGAATATTTACCTATCAACTTGTAATACCTTTCAATACAGAAAGCTACGCCCAAAGGAGTCAACCGAGGAGCAAAAGCGGACTGGGAAGTATTGCCACTTTCATGAGACTTATGGGCATAATACTGAAGAGTGCAGACACCTTCAATACAGAAAGCTACACCCAAAGCACGCAGATTTTGAGTGTTGTTCTAACGTGGAGGACGGGACCCCCGCTAAATAGCGGCACATGATGACAGACGATATAATATTCAGGAGCAGAGATGCTGACCAGGTGGAGGCTCCTACCATTGACCCGATGGTCATATCTGCGACAATCGGGCCGGCTTTTGTGAAAAGAATTTTGATTGATTGTGGAAGTTCTGTCAATATCATCTTCAAAAAGGCTTATGACCAGATGAAGATGGAGACGAAGGATTTGAAGCCATCTAAAGCTCGTATCCATGGCTTTAATGGTGCTGCGACTGATGCAGTGGGGTATGTTGAGTTCCCAGTTGAACTGGGACAAGGTAAGCGTAGGAGGGTGTGAATCCTACCTTTCGTAGGAGGGACAAGGTGACCGACCCTGGCTGAGTTTAGGGCAGCATTGGCCCCGTGGTGTATGACTTTAAAATTTCCGACTGACAAAGGAGTAGGTATTGTTTATGGCAACCAGGCGACCGGTCATGCATGTTATGTGGTTAAGCTCCGAGAGGCCCAGCGGAGGGAAAAAGGAAAGGTTGCGGACAATTCCGTCCGCATTCAGAATACTGACAATTGACTAGTAATGCCCGAGCCCTGGCTCGGGAAAAATTCTCGGTTCTACAGAGACATAGATCCGAGAGATGATGATGAGGAACCCAGGGAAGAAAAAGCGGCACCGGCTGAACTGACGATTGACATTTTAGTCAGCCGAGACGATCCATCGCGAGTGCTGAAGATTGGATCGCAACTCAGCCCCTCGATGACCGAGGACCTTAGTGATTTCCTCCGAGCGAATCTCGATGTTTTCGCCTGGACACATTCCGACATGTGCGGGATTTCTCCCGCTATCACGAGTCATATGTTGAACATAGACCCAAGGTACGTCCGAGTCAAACAAAAAAGTAGAGGAATGGACCCGGAGAGGTTCGCTGCGCTCAGAGAGGCGGTGGACAAGCTCAAAACTAATGGGTTCGTCCGCGACGCCCTCAATGGGTGTCAAACCCCGTGCTAGTGAAAAAGGCGAATGGGAAGTGGAGAACTTGTGTAGATTATTCCGATTTAAACAAAGCATGCCCTAAGGACAGTTTCCCTTTACCTAGAATTGATCAGTTGGTCGACTCTAATGCAGGACATGAGTTATTGTCGTTCATGGATGCATACTCGGGATACAATCAGATACCAATGCACATTTCGGACCAGGAACACACTAGTTTTGTCATAGATGTTGGGCTATATTGCTACATAGTGATGCCTTTTGGATTGAAAAACATGGGAGCGACCTATCAGCCTTTGGTGAATTCAATGTTCAAAGATCATATTGGTAGAACAATGGAAGTCTATGTGGATGACATGCTTGTGAAGTCACGGCAGTCAAACGACCACATTCGAGACTTAGCAGAGATGTTTGGCATACTCAGATATTATGGGATGAAGATCAACCCTCTGAAGTGTTCCTTCGGCGTTGCGTCAGGGAAGTTTTTGTGATTCATTGTTAATGCCCGGGGAATTGAAGCTAACTCGGAAAAGATTCAAGCTATTCGAGATATACAAGTGCCCGGAACTATAAAACAGGTACAAAGCTTGAATGGAAAGGTGGCTGCACTGAGTCGATTCATATCCAAAGCCATAGACAAGTGTATTCCCTTCTTCGATATAATAAAGAAAGGAAAGAGGAATTTCGAATGGACTCCCAACTGTGAGGAAGCGTTCTGAGATCTGGTAAGGCATTTGGAAAGTCCTCCAGTGCTGTCGAAACCGGTAGACCACGAAATGATGTACGTATACTTGGTCGTATCCCCGCATGCTATAAGTGCGGCTTTGGTCCGCGAGGAGGACCGAGTTCAAAAGCCATTGTATTACGTTAGTAAACGTTTAACGGGGGCAGAAAGAAATTATCCTAAAATTGAGAAATTGGCCTATTGCTTGGTGATTGCATCACGTAAGCTGCGTCCATAATTTCAAGCACACTCAGTCAGTATCTATATCGATCAGCCCTTGCAACAGGCACTCCAACGACCAGAAACTTCTGGAAGGATGTTAAAATGGAATATCGAGTTGAGTCAGTTCGATATTACCTACCTTCCACGAAGAGCCATACAAGGGCAAGCATTAGCAGATTTCATCGCTGAGTTTACTGTATCAAACGAACCAGATAGTCATAGTGTCATTCCCCCCATTTGATGAAAATTGTACACCGATGGGGCATCAAACGACCGTTGCTCTGGGGCTGGAGTAGTTCTTATGACTCCAGAAAATCGATCGATTTGTTATGCTTTGAAGCTCAATTTCCTGGCTACGAATAATGAAGCAGAATATGAAGCATTGATTGCTGGTTTAAAGCTTGTTGGAGAACTCGGGGTAAAATCAGTCGAAATCTTTTGTGACTCGTAGCTGGTGGTGTACCAAGTGTGAGAAGATTACCAAGCAAGGGGAAAAAAGCTTGCTCCGTACCTTGCTCTGGTTCAGGAACTATTAGAAAATTTTGAACATTATGACATTTCACATGTCCCGCGTGAACAGAACAAAGAAGCCGACTCATTGGCCAAATTCGCAAGTACTGGCGATGCACAGCAAATGGGATTAGTTCCATTCGAAACCTTACATGCTCAAAGCATAAATGTGATGGAGGTCGATTTTGTGTTGGAAACGGAAATCGAGAAGGAGTCATGGATAACCCCATTCAAACAATACCTGCTAAACGGGACTTTGCCCGAAGGAAGAAGCGAAATACGACACGTCATTCGCAAAGCCGCGCGATATGTGATGAGGGAGGAGTAATGTATCAGAGGGGGTTCTCGGTCCCCTTACTACGGTTCATTGCCCATGATGAGACAAAGCGGGTCTTGGAGGAAGTTCACGAAGGAGAACGTAGCGACCATACTGGGGGCAGACACTAGCAAAAAAGATCCTCCGCTACGGATACTATTGGCCGATTGTGAATCGGGATGCTGCAGATTATGTAAGAAAATGCGACAAGTGTCAAAGATACGCGAAAATCCTGAGAGCTCCGCCAACGAAACTCACGCAAATGGTTAGTCCCTGGCCGTTTGCAATCTGGGGAATCGACATAGTCGGTTCTTTGCCTATATCCAAAGGTGGTGCAAAATACGCGATAGTTGCGGTCGACTACTTCACCAAATAGGCCGAGGCAGAGCCTTTAGCCACAATCACCTCCAAGAAGGTCATTAATTTTGTTGTACGAAACATTATATGCCGCTTTGGCCTCCCCCGAACCATCATTACAGACAACGGAACTCAATTTGAAAGTAGGGAATTCAAAGATTTTTGTTTAAAGTACGACATTGAGAAAAAGTTCGCCGCAGTTGCTCATCCGAAGGCTAATGGACAAGTTGAAGCCGTGAACAAAATAATCAAGTCCATATTGAAGAAGCATTTGGAAAAGGCTGGAGGCAAGTAGGTAGATGAACTTCCAATAGCGATATGGGCTTATAGAACTACCCACAAGTCCGCGACTGGCCACACTCCATTCGCATTGGTATATGGCTCGGAAGCTGTTATACCCGTGGAGCTTGAAGTTCCATTACATCGGGTGACACATTATGATCCTAGGACGAATCAGGATCTCTTGTTGGAATCACTAGACTTCGTTGATGAGAAACGTGAAGAAGCTGAGTTAAGGGCGGCAGCATATAGGCACCGAGTTAAGCGATATTACAACGAAAAAGTCCGCCCAAGAATCTTTGATGTGGGTGATCTTGTTTTGAAACGTGTTTTCCCGGTACCATCACGTATGAATCCCAGCTGGGAAGGTCCGTATGTCGATGAACGGAAGCTAGGAGAGGGAACTTTCAAGCTAGCGACCGTTGATGGCATGACACTCCCCCGAGCGTGGAACAGTGAACATTTGCGACGTTATTATATTTAGCCTGTTTCTTTCATGTTTTAGGCGCAATTATTTCCCGTATGTTTTTATTCCATTGATTCTTAGTTTCCTTTTAAGCATGTAATCGGATAATTTAGTTTGTTTTCATTAATAAAGGCTTGAAGCCATCTTTTTTATGAATTACCGATGTTTCTGTGCCTTATAACCCGATGACAAACAACTGGAGTTACATTATTCTGTCTGACGTGCGAACTCGCATAAACGACTCAAAATCTCCAAGTCCCCTGAGCGCGGACTAGAGTACTCTAAGTCCCAGAGTGCAGACTAGAGTATAAACGACGTAAATCTCCAAGTCCCTTGAGCGTGGATTGGAGTACTCTAAGTCCCCAAAGTGCGGAGTAGAGTATAAACGACGTAAATCTCCAAGTCCCACTAGAGTATAAACGACTTAAATCTCCAAGTCCCCGGAGCGCGGACTGGAGTGCTCTAAGTCCCCGGAGTGCGGACTAGAGTATAAACGACTTAAATCTCCAAGTCCCCTGAGCACGGACTGGAGTGCTCCAAGTCCCCAGAGTGCGGACTAGAGTATAAACGACTTAAATCTCCAAGTCCCCTGAGCGCGGACTGGAGTGCTCTAAGTCCCCAGAGTGCAGACTAGAGTATAAACGACGTAAATCTCCGAGTCCCCTGAGCGTGGACTGGAGTGCTCTAAGTCCCCAGAGTGCGGACTAGAGTATAAACGACGTAAATATCCAAGTCCCCGGAGCGCAGACTGGAGTACTCTAAGTCCCCGAAATGCGGACTGGAGTATAAACGACGTAAATCTCCAAGTCCCAAGAGCGTGGACTGGAGTACTCTAAGTCCTTGGAATGCGGACTAGATTATAAACGACTTAAATCTTCAAGTCCCCTGAGCGCGGACTGGAGTGCTCTAAGTCCCCAGAGTGCGAACAAGAGTATAAACGGCGTAAATCTCCAAGTCCCTTGAGCACAGACTGGAGTACTCTATGTCCCCAGAGTGCAGACTAGAGTATAAATGACTTAAGTCTCCAAGTCCCCTGAGTGCGGACTGGAGTATTCCGAGTCCCCAAAGTGCGGACTAGAGTTTAAACGACTTAAATCTCCCCTGAGTAATGTGAAACAAGAGATGTACAATTCCAAAGAATATCCGAGCAATGTGAAAGTGGATTGGGAATTTATGTAACTCATAAGAACTTGAGTTTCGACCACAGTTATACAGAAAGCTAAAAAGCAGAAGTCATTTGAAAGACAAAGAAACTAAACTTTATTCATTAATCCAAAATGGGGTTATACAACCACTCCTCCAAAACTCGGAGTCAAAAGTCTGTCTACATTAACTATGAAAATAAATAAATAAAAGTAGTTACATGATCTAAGCTAACCCTCGTTGAACGAGTGTGCTACTTCTTCGATTTCTTCAGCTTCTTTTCCTCCCTCGTTTTCTCAGACAACTCCTCCCCTACGCGCTTTCTCTTGGATGTTTTTCTCGCCAGAGAAACGGTGTCAGGGTAAGGAGGAGGAACATCCAGTAGTTTGGATTTGCCAGGAAGAATGACTTTCAGAGGCCTGTTCAACGGGTCGTCAAGTTCTACTACTTGGGACTCGACCTTGATCTCAACTTTCTTCTTTTTCTCTTCCTCAAGTTGTTCCTTCATGCTCAATTTAGCAGTATTTTCAGAAGCGCCCATGATTTCAATTTCATAACTCTCTTCAACGGGAGACGAGGTTTCAGACTTATCCTCGTCAAGCGCCCCAATCATCTGAGCATCAGGGTCGGGGGTTACTTCCGTGTGAGTAGCCTCGCTTGCTTTCCCCATCTTCTCCTTGGCGTCATCGCTCCTTGGAGATGGATCAGGGTCAGAACGGCCTGCGCAAAATCACAAGAGATGAACGTTAGAATAAAATAGCCTCTCGCCAAAAACAACGGTTCTTTGAACTTTGAGAAAAAGAGTTAAATACCGGTCTCTTGCTGGCTTTCGACCGTCCGAGGAGTCTCGCCCTCTAGAATGGGAGATAGCACATGAATGCCGAGGCCAGGGTCCTTCGAATCGTAACCGGCGTGTTGTTCGAACGGATCAAGTACTGGCCGTTTAGCCGATTGAGTAGGAGAAGGAGTTGAAGGACCAGTTCCAGACGGACCAACCATGTCATTTTTCTCCTTTGATGGAGAAGAGCCTTTGCCAAAGAGGGCCATTGCTGCAGACAAGTTTGAAGGCTCGTTCCCCCTGAGAAACTCTTTTACTAAAGCATCCTCATCAACCTCATCGACACCCGATTCCACCTTTCTAATCTTTATCAAAGTTTTCCATGCCTCGGCTAGAGATTCGAGGTAGACCTCGCAAAGAAAAGTCAAGTCCCAATGCATGAGAACACAGGCGTTGTATTCAGCTATCAGCGGGTCAAACATGCACTTGATCTCCTCTCTACCAGTCTCTGTAGCCGCCTCAAGGCGAGAGTCAATCTCCGCGGATGCTATTCTTTTGCCCTCTTCCTAGGCTTCATCCTTCACCATCCCGACCTTAGAAAGCTCATCGTCGAGCTTTGCCTTCAAGAGTCGTGTGGCAACAATCTCATTGCAGTATCGTTGGGACTCCTCTTGAGCAGCTATCTTCTCTTCTTTCTCCTTAGAGAGTAGCTCTTTCAACTCTTTAACCTACAGGGCGAGTGCATCCCTTTCTTTTTGAACAGAGTCCTTTTCTAAAGCCAAGGCTCCACAACGTTGGACCGCTTCGTCAATTTCCTTTTTATGAGTCATCTCTAGGCGAGTGACAGCCTCCGCAGTATCTTTAGCACTCTGTTCGGCAGCCTCAAGTTGGGACTTGTACGAAGAGAGTTCTTCATCCTGATTTTTGATAATGTCTTTATCAAAAATGGCTTCAAGCTTCAAGCGGTCAATCTCATGTTGACGCTCGACAGAAAATTCCCAGACTTTTTCAACTAAATGAACAAACGCGTCATGTTGAACATAAACGTCGTTGTTGCAAGCGATGGCACTCTGCTTAACATGTCCCGGAATGTAATGGATTGCTGGAAGGAACTTCGGACCATCAAAGCAAATTTTGGGAAATTTAACTTTAAGCTCGGCTAGCTTCTCCGATATCGTCGGTCTGCTGTAGGAACAGGGGGAGGTGGCTTTGAAAGTTCCATTCTCTTACAATGTTCCCGAGACTGCCGTGTGCTAGATGAACCAGAATGTAGATCACGGGGAACATCAGGTTGAAACCCCTTCAGCGAAGACTTCTCTCTGCCTTGTTCTGTTTGAGAAGGAAGATCGCGGGAGTATGAAGACTGGCTGTGTGATTTCTTTCGATAAGTCGACTCTTGGGGACGGTTGTCTCGGTCTCCATAGTCGTCTCTGTCCCGGCGCTTGTCGGTGCTCGAATCCCGGCCAGAATGATGAAAAATGGATGAGCCGTGAAGACGATCGAATCCGTGGGAGCGTCCCATGTCACCTGCATAGAATGAGAATAACGACAAGTTAGAAAAGATCGGGGTGATGGCAAAAATTGAAGTGTAGGGTAAAGTGCATGTGTACGTGTGTGTCCTAGTGTTCCCCCCGACGGACCAGTTTCTTTATCTTTACTAATAGGAGTTTTTTCTCCCTGGACATGGGCTTGAGCGCTTGCATTGCCTCTGGCGGGCGAATGAACCTTAAGCGCCTCTGAGTCGTCGAAACCATAATTGAGCAGATCGTCAAGGATGGTGAGATTCGATAGACCTTTCAGTGAACTTTCTAAGGGTTGGGGGGAAGGTTCTCTCTCCTCTGGAATAAGAGTAACTTTAGAAGTTCCACCCACTTTCTTCCTCCTCAACTTATAGGTCAATTTCTTTTTTCCCTTGGAAGGGGAAGATGACGTTTCAATATCATGGACTTCGACTATCGGGTCCTGAGTGGGACTAACATTTTCACTCGGTACTTCGGGCGTCTTGCCTTCTCTTATTTCTCCCTATTCTGTCGTGTCAGGGGTGTTACGTGCTGAAGGTCCAGCCTGCTTTTTTCCTTTGCCCAAAGCAGGTACGGATAGAGTGACACCTTGGGGAAGGCTTATTCGGCGACCTTCTGCCAGCAGCCCAAATCTCGTAAGTGACTCATTTGAAATGAGAGATCTGATGTCTCGATCTTCTACGAGGAGGGCCCGGATAGTTGCAACAGCTTCGGAGTACCCGGAGCCTTCGGGACGTGGGTTGATACCTGAAAAAGTGGATAAAGAGTCAGAAAAGATGCAGATTTCGCCAAATTCAAGTGTTGATCTACAAAACGAACTTACTTCCTTCTACCCATCTCCTAGCAAAACCGGGAGGACAACGCACATAGAACCACTCTTGCTTGTACTGGGCAAATTTACTCCATGCCCCAGTCAGGATTTGGAATTTACTATATGGCTCTAGAAATATAAAAGATGGGCTGTCCGACCGTCTCTTGAAGCGATAGATATAACAAATATCGCCGGAAGTAGGAAGCCTGAAAAGGACACTCATGAAGAGGATGCAAGTCCTGTATATGAATGCATGGCTATTTGGATGTAATTGCGAGGGGGAAATCTCGATATATTGTAGCACGTCGCGAAGAAAGGAATTGAATGGTAGTACGCTGCCAACCCAGCACATAAACCTGTTGCAGGCTGTATATCCGACTGGGGGCAGGTGTGGACGATCATGCTTCGATGGAACTAACACGTCATCGAAGGGGATTCCATGGACAGAGCATATTCGATGGAGTGTACTTTCATTAAACTTTGAGGCTTGGGAATTGATTGGGTCGTCTAAGAAAATTGCTGCCTCCAGAGCGTCGGGAGCCAAGTCGACAGACGCCGTCGCATGACTCGGTAAGGCTTGAACAGGGGTAGTTGATGGGTTTGAGGTCCCTATAACTTCTTGCTGAGAGGATGGCCCGGGTTTATCTGAGATCTTAGCAGAGCTAGATTTCCTAGACATCTCTGATAAAGATTGAATCTGACAAAGCACCCGTTTGAACTATACTTGAAAAACAATTAACATTAGACTTAACAACATAAATACTCCCCCCCCCCCCCGTGTGGTGTGTGAACTAGTGCGATTATTCAAATGTAAGTGCCAAGCAAAGGAAAGACACTGGATTGAGAAAATAAGTTTGAGCTTCAAATTGTCGTCTTCGAAGACCGTCATCGGTGACTGTCTACGAAGGCTTGTCGTAAGACGGTTTATATTTTGAACTCGACATCATCACTGCATTTGAACGGTTATTAACTATTAAACAGGATTAAGTCCAAGTTTTCAGTTGTTTAAAAACACAGAAGTTATCAGTCCGGATTATTCGATATGCTTTGTTGTTTAAGTCTGTCCTTGTTCATTAACATATGTCCAGGCATGGGATGTGTTAGGTCAACTGTGCGTTAGGTTCGACTAGCATTGCTATTGTGCACAACTCCTCTATCATCCACCATTGTCGTTTGGCATACGGCAAGGCGTGCCGAACCACAATCATGCCGAGCCGCATCGCCCGGCCTTCCATACTTCCATCTATCTTCTCCACCGTTCGGCATAAGGGAGTCATGCCGAACCACCTACATGCCGAGCCGCATCACTCGGCATTCTACTCTCAACAACGGCACCCTTTCACTTATCAACTCCACCGTTCGGCATGCGGCGAATCGTGCAAAACTGAAGTTACACCAAGCCGCAACACTCGGCACCCCGTACTTAACAACAATTTTATCCTTTTCCTCCATTCCTACCGAACGACGTGGTCGACTCGTTCGGCAAGTCATACCAGGCTATGTCGGTCGGCATTCTAGCCAATTCCTACTCCTCCTCTGCTCTTCCCTCCAACCTCGTTCGGCATGGAGGAACCATGCCGAACCACAGCAGTACATTTCCACTAACTCCCTCCTTCAAGTACCTCTGACCTCTTTTTCTTTCCTCCACACCGCCTAGCCTTAGAACGTATCCTAATCACGATTTGATTCCCTCATCCACGCGACTCCTATTGGCCACGGTTATATAGAGATTCGCGAACTTGAATCTCGTGCTAAGTTTATTAACCAGGGGTAAGTGTTTAAAGAGACAAGTCATTACCTAGTAAATGGCTCGAAACTTGGGGGAATTCTGGAGTAAGGAGCGCGGTTTAAATTAGTTTCGATTGATTTGGGAAAGAAGGGAAGCAACGTACAATGTTCGAGGAGGGAAGGGTGGTCAATTCTTTGGAGTCTGTTAAACAGTAAGGTTCGTAAGCACAGGATAGCAGAGGTAGAAGTAAGAAAATAAAAGAAGTAAGGAAGTGCCGAACTTTATAGGGGGAAAAAGGGAAGTCGAAGGGACCATGACCGGTAGAACCAGTCAAAGCACATCCCTCATTCGGCATCAGCTCTGTCGTTCGGCATACATTGCCTCAATCGGTATTCAAGAGAAAATACTAAGGAGAAGACTAAGCCAAAGCTCGAAGCGAAGCACGGAGGACTCATAATTTAAAGCGCATCACGTTCGACCACATGATGCACTTTGGGGGGCAAGTGTTACCTGGAGGTTTGACCAGGCAACTAGGCCGACCGGCATTCAACCTCGTTCGGCATTCAAAAGTCGTCTGGCATCGGAAGCCTCGTTCGGCATTCAGAGGTCGTTCGACATTCAGCCTCGTTTGGCATTCAAGCCCGTTCGGCATTTAGTATCGTTTGGCAGAAGTCTCGACCGGCATGAAGCCTCACTCGACATTCATAGGTCGTTCGGCATTCAGCCTCGTTCGGCATTCAAACCCGTTCGGCATTTAGTATCGTTTGGCAGATGTCTCGACCGGCATGAAGCTTCGCTCGGCAGGAGTCTCGCTCAGCACTCATACCCCGTTCAGCACTACAGCCTCGTTTGGCCTTCCAGCCTCGTTTGGCATTACAGCCTTGTTCGTCCTACACACTTAGCGCAACGCATTGCTTCGTTCGGCATAGAAGCCTCGCCGGCTTGAACAAGTGGCTCGGCATTTACGGCTCGGCACGCAGAAGTCACTCACCATGGGCCGAGGCATCTTGCTCCTAGGCCCATTAGGGAAGTCCAACCCATCTTCGTCTATAAATAGAGGGGTAGGGGCATAGTGAAAGGGACCTTTTTTCAAGAACATTGGGGAGACTCTGCCGCTTTCTAGACTCAACTTTTTTACTTAGCAACTGTATCCAAGTAATTGGTGTACGGATTGTATTTGTAATCGATTATCAAGTTACGCAATAAAGATCAAAACTCAAAGTGGACGTAGGCAGTTACACCGAACCACTATAAATCTAGTGTTCTTATTTTTCGGATTTAATTTAGTCTATATCTCTCTGTCTTAATTTATCTTCTTCATTTATCTCTCTACACAATCTTTCTAAAGGGGGTTAGTGACCAATTTTGGTGCTAACACATGATATTTTTACAACTAAAAACAAAGGCACTTATTAAAGATTTGGATTTCCAATGAATAGCGAGGTAAGGGAGTACTTCCCATACGTGCATTTCTAGAGGAATGTACCGAGGATCAACATTTTCAAAACCTTTACGAATAAAGACCGGCCTACCCAAAACAAATAGATGGTACGGTTAGCAATGAATATGATATCACCCCGGCCGTTACTGACCTATCGGGGGTCCCAGAGCATACACCACATAATTTACACATGACGTCATAGCGGGTAGAAATAAATAGATCTAGAAAAGTGATATCATACCCTAATGGTTACGATCCTTAGCCTTAAAGAAACACCTATTTCACAATTCCCTAGGTGTGAGGCTTGAGGTAACGTTTTCCTAAAATACCACATTGCCATTTCCAACAACATACTATTGATTTCCATAAAAGTACAACCTCCGAGCTTGCACGCCTCAGAGAAGCATGCTAGGTATAAGAGGGGTTACCTCCTAAACAACCAAACAGATGAACGTTTGTAGAGATCAATGCAACGTGTTCTTAGAAATGCAATGTCAGGCATTCATCCATACAAGTTTTCTATGAACAAGACAAACCGAAGGCACTCTCCTACCACATCCTGTCGGACATTACACCTTGGATTAGTAGCAAGTAGTCCTTACATACAACGATCCTAGAATGAAGGGATAACTACTATTTATTTATCTTAGGAGCTACTCCAAAATTATCAACAAGCGGTCCTTTCGTTGTGAAGATCCCCGCCTTCAACATCATTGTCTTTAACATGTCTTCACTTTCGAACTTGTAAATCGGTTAGAAGTGGTTTTGGGATAGGAATTACCCAAATCCAATCATGGTTCCTTCGAACCAACTATCGATAAATAGATGTTAAGTGGGTGATTAATATTCCATTAATTTGTATCTTTTTATCCAAAATATCTTCTTAAAGATATATATCTTTTAAAACCATTTCTTTTAAGTATATACGGGATCATTAAACCTCTCTTTAACCAAATCAAAATCATTTCTCATAAATCATATTGCAAAACTTTTTTGAGTAAAAAGGGCCGATATAAATTATAATAATTCTACTCGACATCAATTTCTGTATTCAACCTTTACTATCCGTCGAATAGCGGTGAAATCACTTTTTAAATTCACATGGATAGTACAGATTACCTCCTTGGAATTTAACACCAAGTATAAGAAGATTATTTTTACATAATCCAAGTTGTATTAAATTTGGAAAAATTAAATCTTTTATACTTGCCTTGTTTCCGACATTTCGACCTTATCTATTCCTCGCCTAGGAAAGTGGCCAAGTGAGCCAGGGCACTGGTTTCTCCTGAACATCTCATTAGTTTAAGCACCTCCCATGCAGATTCACAAATAGAAAAATCCAATCTACTCATCGGCTTTAGAGCCAAGATTGAATCACTTGATTATAACAACTTTGCTTTAAATCATTTATTTAAACTCTTTTAAAATAAATTATAAAACCTTCAAATCATCTTTAAAATAATTAATTATTTATTTGAAAATATTTACAAAAGATTTGAGAAAGAATACTTAAGTTTAAAGCCACATTTCAAAAGTTATTAAAGGTGTTGCAAAAAGTACTGCGAATAGTGCTTATAAGCTTATTTGATCAAAACAACTTTTCAATCATTAAGAAATCCATTTTTATAACTCAAATCTCTTTTAAAACATTTTAAAAGATTTATAGAATTTTTTCGATATTTTTAAACATTTTAAAAGAATTTATCGCTTTGGTTTCCGAACTGCTAAACCGCGACTATTTTGAAAACTTGATTTGCTCATATTTCAAAATCTACAAATCGAAATCTTGATCTTTTTCTTTTGTTTGAAAACTATGATTGTAAGAGTTTGGAAAATTATTATTTCAAAGAATCCCGACTCTGAATCCATCGTATAAATGGATTTAAACTTTTACGGCGTGAAATCGCGAACTGCCGTTACGCGACGCATCTATTTTGGACTCAATTTCCATAACTTGTCCAAATTTCACCAAATTGGGTTTTAGTAATTATAAAACATTTATAAACCATTTTAAATTATTTAAAAGGGGTTTAGTCATTCCATATCACTTTTATAACTTAATTCGGAAAGTGATTTCGTTGTGTAATATTGACGTGTATTTAACGTGACTTATTTACACAATTAAACACTATATTAAAACAACAAATACCTGATGATCAAGACATTGTAAACATCCATTGCAATCATATCACATCATATATATATATATATATAGTTTCTCACTTGATTTCGATCGAGCTAACTATAAAACGGCTATAGCTCCGTTATCTCAAAATCGGAGCTTATGGAAACTAGCACTAATGCTCTTAGGGGGTTCGACCTTGGTCTTAGCAGCTTGGAAGGGCTCGGCCTTGCTTGGAAAATGGTGGTTGAGGGCTTGGTGGCACATGGACTTGGTGGAGGAGAAGGAAGAGATTTCTAGTTTGAACTTTAGTTTGAAGTGGTATAGATTTTGGTTTATTTTGGCATAACATTGTTTTGATTTTGTAATATTTTCTTTCTTAGGCTATGGAAGTCATTAATGAAGAAAAGAAGAGGATGAAGGGTTTAGGAATTTTATGAAGAGGAAGTGTGAATGAAGTGAAGAAATGTGGGTGTTATTTATAGGCAAATGTAAGAATGGAAATTTCATGATATTTCCACATAAACACATCACCATTTCATCACCACCACTCCCTCCTCTCCCCTCATCATTCTCGGCCAAGCATGCCCCCCTATGTGTGTGGCCATGTGCTTGTACTTAGGTTGTAATACATTGACTTTTTTTACTTAAGGGTTAAGTTTTAGGAAAATATCTTAGATATTTTCTAATAATTATATGTATATAAATAATTGTATAAGTATATTTGTATGTGTATATGTGTTCATGTGCATGTGAATGTGTTCATGTATATGTACATGTATATGTGCATATGTATATCTCAAATGATTCACAATGTGCATAACTTTTCTATGTTGAATTTTTACAGATTCTGATTTCAATTTCTGGTCATATTTTCACTTCTTATTCAATATATATATAGAGACAAAGTCTGATAATAATATTTATACCATTATATAATAATTAAAAGGGCTTATTTAATAATTAAAATAATTATTAAATCATTTAAACCAATTTAAATTCAGAAATCATTTATTCAAAAATAGTGATATCATTGATGATATCATAAAGAGATTTTATTTTTGAAAATAAAATAAATAATTTTATTACATATTCTCACTCGTATACATAAATTGGTGTATGTATCTAGCTCCGTGCATGATGTCGGATGGTCGAAGAGTTGTTTATTGATAAAACGATTTTCGGTTATTTTATCGATATATCTTTCAAAGTATATATTTTTGTAAATATTTTTACCAATATTATTTATTGTTCAAAACATTATCATTTATGGTAAAAATATTATATTTGAATATTTTAAAAAAAAATGAAGTGGTGAATTTGCGGGTCGTTACACCTACTTCGTCGACTTTTAATGATACGCATAGTAAATTACTTTTCAAACAAGTAATTAAACAACTAACCATTTGTCCATTAAGAAATTTCTAACCCCTTTCAAAACCTTTTGTTTATACTTCTAAAATCCTTTTTAAAATGATACATATGTACAGTAATTTATTTATAAAACTAGATATTAAATAAATCATTTTTAGAAGATATTATCCTATAAGATATAAAATAGTCAAATGCTTTTAAAATACTTTATAATACTTATAATAGGTTTTAAAACATTTACTCAAAATATTACTTGAAAATAACAACTTTATAATTTACTTAAAACTTGGAAAAACAAGTTTTTGTTATGAAAACCTCTTCTTTAAAAATTCACAATTAATCCTTAAAAATTCATAAATATCCCAAACCAATTTTGAAATACTCTAATATGAGTTAGTAAACACTTGAAACAAGAATGAAAAAAAATACTTAAATTTTAATAGCCTTTTCAAACCTTTAAAGTTCAAAAACCAAGTCTAAACAGGGCAATTTTGCACAAGTGAAGTTTTGGTCGCTTTTTGAGATGTGCCTTAACTTTTTACTATCAAAAATTTTTATGGCAACAAACATACATATAAAAATTATAAATATGATGAGAAATCCCTAAGGATCTATCTACATAGTTCCATAGGAATTGCCAGAAAACAAGGCAATTCCTAAGTGCATCCACAGCGACTATCGCTATAAGTGCACTTTCAAATCCTAGTTCAATCTAAATAAAAGTTCAACTATAACATATGTTCTTTGTTTCAAGGTTATTCCATATGTTATACAAGTCCATCCAAGTCCGTTCAAGTGCATACGTATGCCATTTTCTTTCAAAGCAAGAATCAAAACCGATGTTTTATCATATGTCAATATTTATTCAAACAACTTAAAAACAATCAAATACAACATACAGATGTTATGTTTTCCATTCAAAGTGGTGTGTTAACTCACCTTTTACCCAAAAAACAAGCAAGTCCAAGAAACCCAAGTCTAACCCTACCTTGCAACCACCTTCTTCCTTCCTTCTTTCCTTTGCTTTTGCACTATTCCACCATAAAAATCCCTATATAGCTCACGGCCTCTTGATGTGGGGGAGGGGGGCAATTGGCTCTACTTCTTCAACTTCTAACTTGATGGAAGGTGTTGTAATGTTGTCTTAAGGCTTCAGTCAAAATTTGAGTTAATTTGGATGAGATTTGCAATTATTTTCATTTAAAAATTTAGAGAAGAAGAAGACATGAAAAGCTCACTTTTGCTTTGTGAATTTGTGATTTATTAACAACGGTATGCCCCTCTTTATATAGCCTTAAGAATGGTGTTGCTTAGCCTTGTTCTCACCCTTCTTTCATGTCATGGAAAGCTCATCCCCCATCACTTCCTTTAGTAAATTTACACTTATTCCTTTTACATGATAATATCTCTTATCCACTTGGAAGCTTCTAGAACCTTCTATTGCTTTATGAAGAGAAGTGTATGTTAATTAGTTGCTAATGCGTTCATTTGACCATTAGACAAGTGCCAAAGAGTTCGAACAACTTATATCAATCAAAATGCTATTTACCAATAAACCGATTTTCGGTCACATAATCAATTTTTCTTTGAAGAATATATTTTTGTAAACAATTTTCAAAAATAAGTTTATTATCATTATTTATTAATTAAATGATGTTTAATAAGGTTATAAAATCATATTTATAACACTTAACTATATTTCAAAACGTTACGATATTCGAAGACGAAGTGTTCGAATTTCAAGATTGCTACAAAATCTAACATTTAAATCAAGTTTGATTGATCTAATAGACCAGAGTTTTTTGGAGGTCTCCATAGAAACAATAACATTTAAAGAACATGTAAAACATAATCACTGCAAAACATGAATAAAATCATAAACAATATAAGATAAATACAAAGTAAAGGATTAATGAATTCATTCAAATTGCAGTCAGATTATAAAGTTTAACATAATTTTTTTACAAAAGAATCATTAGTTTGATTCAAACTGAAAATTGATGAAACTGGAAAATGGAAAAATAAAACTGCAAAAAGATGAAATGTGAGTTAAAGAGATGGTAAATGATTAAGGAAATGAAATAATTCTTTTATAGAAAATGTAAGGAAGAAGAAGAGACTACTATTATATTATAAAGAAATGATGAAATTTTGTGCACTACAAGGAATATGATCATTTCGGACGGCTCCAAGCCGTCGGCGGCCGTTGGAAATGTCGTCAGTATATAGAACATGGTTTTCGTCCATTTCCAACGGAAACGACGATAGATTTGCGATGGCTTCCAACGGCTTTTTTGACGGCAGTTCCGATGCTTTTCCGACGGTGCTATCGTCCATGTGGCTTAAAAACACCCCTGAAAACCGTTGGAAGCCGTTTGTAGCTGTCGGTGTATTCGAATGGTTAGCCCTCAGAAGCCGTAGCGGTATTTCGACCTATAAGCCATCGGAAACCGTCGGTAGCCATTGGAAATCTGGGTAAAAAAAAATTTCAGCAGCCCAACAGCACAACAATATCAATATATATCACAACATTACCATCTCAAACTCAAACATTCCAATCAATACAAACCAAACCATCCATCATCACCCTCAATGTCTAAATCCAACATCAATGTACAATATATACATCCAACAACAAACCCCACAAATCAATATCAAGCACCAAATATCCACAAATCAATCTCACCATCTCTCATTGTATATATACACAAGTTTTAAAAACAAAAAGTGCAAAACGTACCTGTAACAACCCAAAAAATTTTGTAAATATTTTAAATTTATTTATTTGAAAACTTTGATTTTTAAATCATTTTAAATTGAAAGTTGGAATTTTTCCAAGTATTTGACTTTTGTTTCTATTTTTATTTCCAAGTATAATTAAAATAAATGATTTTCTGGAAAGATATTTTGGTCAAACTTTGACTTTAGTTAAAATTTGAAATTTGAAATTGAAATGTTTAATATTTTTCTTTGAAACAGTATTTATTTCTAATATTTGTCCTACTTTTCGTTTCATCAAATTCCGTTTTTAAAACTTTTAAAAAATTGATAAATCCAGCGTTTTACACGCAATTTTTATCTGTAATTTCATTATTCATTTTCTATTTTATTTGCCATCTTTTATTTTGTTTTGGGCTTGGAATTTTATTTGTGTGAATTTGTTTGGGTTTAGATTTTGATTTGGGCCTTGGAAATACTAAGAGACTTTGTTCATTTGCCTTTTCATTTTCCAAGTCTTTACATTTTCCTATTGCCATTCAAACCTGATCAATTCACGTACAAAACATGCTTCTTACGTTCCATTTTTCATTTCATTCACCTGAACAAGAATTTTTGGCAGTAAGTTTTTTCCATGGCCTTCTCTTTTTCTCTTTTTCATTTGTTTTCTTTTGTTTCAATTACAAGGCTCGGCCTATACCCATCCTCACCTCCACCGACCACCACCATCACCTCCTCCTCCTTCACCTTCCACGGCCAACACCCCTACCCCCTCCGGCCAGTCATTGCCGTGGCCACCACGAAGTCATTCGCCACAAAACCATGCAAGCAACACATAGCCGAACTCCTTTATTCCATCACCACTTCCTTCTTTGTAGCCTCGGCCTCCACCTTGCCACCACCTCCTCCATCACGTGACTGACCTCACAATGACCTCTGGCCTACCACTGACCAGACCTGACTTTGTAGTTGCCACCTAACCGAGCCAAGATTGCATTGGTCGAACCCAAAAGTAGTTGCAACCCTTGACCATTTGCCTTCTCCAATTTGTAACTTGCCTATCTCTTCAACTACCCTTGCCATAGCCGTGAATTTTGTGACCTAGGCCGAACCTCAGATCTGAACCATGCCGAGCACTACTAGACCATGGCCAAGCCTATAGGTGATGTAGCCGAGCCCACTTGATGGTTAAAGCAAAAGTTATCTCATTTTGATTCATTGTTTTCATTGTTTAATTCCTATTTCTGTTTCTGTTGAATCATATACTTATATTTGTTCTATATTTGGTTGTTACAAGATCTGGATCTTGGCTCTCCATCCACTCGTAATTGATTCATGCTTTGATTCGTGCTTTGTCGTGCTTTGCGAAGTTTGGTTGTGTTTTGATTTGGATCTCTAGTTTTAGAGGTGAGTTTATCCCTCTCGACATCCGTACTTATAAAATTGTGAAACGATGACAAGTGAGCGTGTAATAATTGATATGCCATGTTGATAATTCATATATGCATGTGATCTGATTATATGATGTATAACTTGATTATGTACCTGTTACATCATCTGTTATGATATTATATGCTATACTGTTATTTTATTTTCTGTTTCTCACACTGTAAGTTCCCTGTAGATTAGAATCACTATGGGTTGAAATGATACATACCCGAACGGACTTTAGAATAAGGAAAAATCGTTATGAGCTGAAATGATAGGCTTAAGCGATTCTTTTTTATTTGACTTGGGATTGCGGGTTTGAAATGATAGAACCAGGATTTTTCTTTTTATATTACGGATTGAAATGATATATTATCCGTATCACTTGACCTAGGTTAGAAAATATTATACAGACCCGTGGTTATTCTATATATTTTCTGAAATTTATTAAGTATTTTCAAATGTAAATATGATATTTTAACTTAAATTTGGATTTAAATGATTTAAATAAAGTTTTAGTGATTTTCTATGAGTTAAAAAGTATAAGTAAATAAATGGGAAATGTAATTTGAAAATATGACTTAACTTGATAATTTGGGAAATTTGGCTTTTAAAAGGAAAATTTTAAGTTAAGTAAATAAAATGGAAACTTAGTTTTATTATATGAAATGGTATTTTAAAGTAAGGTATTAAGTTAATTGTTAAAATACAAAAGTTAAGAAAATAGTGCACTTTGGCTTAATAAGTGAATTATTGTTTAAAAATTGGATAATTATTAATGAAATTTTATTTTATAAAATCATAAGTTAAATTATATCCAAATGAAAATTTTTGAAGTGAAAAAAATGATTTTTTTAAAGTTAAATGGCTAAAAATTGAAGATTTAATGTTTCTGAAATTTTATAATAAATCTGGAAATGGTAGCACTTCAGAAATGCTGTAGTATTAAGACAGCATTTACAAGATGCCATAGTTTTTGAAATATAACTAAGTTCTGAAATAAATAAAGGGCTACTACAGCACTTTGTAAGTGTTGTTGTTGTTGCTGAAGCTAACTAAAATCTGAAGTAATAAAGCAACTACAGCACTTGGTAAGTGTTGTTGTTGTTGAAAGTAAACTATATTCTGAAATAACTAAAGGGCTACAGTTGCACTTGGTAAGTACTGTTGTTGCTGAACTGAACTGTTTTGAAACTAATATACCTACTGTAGCACTTTGTAAGTGCTGCTGTTTCTGAATCTGAAAATGTTTTGAAATACTACTATATCTACCGTAACACTTTGTAAGTGCTGCTGTTCTGAAAATACAATGTTTTGAAATATTGTAATTGAATGAATGAACTTAGAAAATGCTATAATTCTGGAAATTGAATATTTGATTTGAAAAGATAATGACTTCACTTTTAAATGGATTATTTTAATTTAAAATATAAACCATTTTTGAAATTTATACCATGGGTTATAATAACGATTGGTTGTTAAAGAAACCGAGATCGGATATGGACATACTCTCTATCGATACCGAAAACCACTTTAACAACTGTGTACGCGGTGGAGATTCCAGAATGAAGTAGGATGGTGGCGACGATCCTATTGAGGTATATACGTGGACCCGACTCCCGTGAGTTTGCATAAGGTGGCTAAAACATGAGCGATTGACGGGCCAATGAGGTAGCTCCTCTGATCGGACACACTTCTTCGATACCATTCTATTACTTTGTGATTGATTGGGTGCACCCCTTTGATTTTTGGGAGTGTGGCTCGAGGTGGGCGGTAGTGGCTGCTATACGTTACCACCAGCCCGGATGCGTAATTGGTATATCTACCCTGGCATTGCCTCGTTGTGTCGTGTCACCTACCATAGCGAGCTTTACTACGAGTTTGTATTTGTGTTGTACCTATGGAGTATCCTCTGGTAGCTCCAGTTTACGGGGTACTACGATATTGTATAGACTATGGGCACTATTATGTGTTAAGGTGGAAAATGTAAAGCCTTAACGCTATTTTCAAGTAAGTTTACTTTACTGTAGACATTATATTAATAGCGTATACTGCTACATAGTAGATAGTTTAACGGATCCTTAAAGGATGGGCGATCCCAAGCATTCTTTAAGTTACTTGTGCATTTCTATTACAGTTCACTTGAGTTGGTTTACATTGTATAAGTATGTATGTCCTGACTCGAGTGTTTGTGTTTTGCTTTACGCTCGGGTCAGCCTGAGTATTACAGCTTTGGATTCACCTTCTGGAGCTAGAGATTTCTGGAGTTTATCAGCCTATCTAGTTGTCTTTCCATTTTAGTTATTTCGTTCAGCTTTGCTAATGTAATTGTGAACTTATGTATTCAGACTTTTATTGTATCTGTTTTTCAGACTATGTAATTTGTGTCTATTTTTGAGACTATGTATTGTAGTGGCTTCATGAACCACTATTTATTTTATTTTCCGCTGTGAGTTATTCTAATATTTTTTATCTGTGATTGGTTTTATTTGCTCCAAATTTATTTACAACCTATTGTTTTGTATTATTCAAGTCTGACATGTGTGGTTTTATTGTCGATTTGAATGGTCCAAAATAGTGGGTCATTACATTTGGTATCAGAGCCAGGTTTTAGGCAAACCTTAGCCTATGGAGCAAAAACTCATTAGAGATAGGGTATAAATACCCTAGAATGAGTGAAATCAATCTTAGAATCATTTCTTTGTGAGAGAACGTAATTTTAAGTATAAATGTTTTTCAAATGATTTTAAAAGATTTTATAGGATTATTTTGGATATAAAATTTTCTTGTTTTTAAATCTCATTTTCTTAACTTCATTCCTTTCGAATCACCCTTGTTTATTTGCATTCTTTGATTAGGATTTAAATTTCTAGTTGAATCTTATCTTTGTCTTTCTATTTTACCTTTGTCCTAAAATTCATTCTTGGCTTTTTCAGAATGAATCGTAGGAATGCCAGAGGTAGGGGTCGTGGTATTGCCCCAGTTCCCAAGGCTGTTGCACCCATCAGGTTCATTACTCTTTGCAAGGAATTCACTCAGCTTGGTGGTACCAAGTTTACTGGATCTGAGAGCATCATAGAAGCTCAACAGTGGTTGAGGAGTCTTGAGAGGATTTTTACTGGTTTGGAGATTACTAATGCTCAGAAGCGTCAGTTGGCAGCTTGGCAGTTGAAGGAAGCAGCCTTGGATTGGTGGGAGTCTGTTACGGCTAACACTGCTGAGGCTGACATTTCTTGGGATCAGTTTAGGTATCTTCTTGTGTTGTCTTGTGTTTTATTCAGCTTTTCTCTTTAAAATCTATCTCAAGCTTATCTATCTTCTTTCCAGGGAGGCTTTTGTGACAAAATGGATGCCCGAAGCCGGGAAATCTCAGCTTTATCGTGAGTTCATGGATCTCAAGCAGGGTACCATGTCATTTTCTAAGTATGAGCGGATGTTCAATGAACTTTCCAAGTTTGGTCCTGGCCTCATTGACACCCAACTTAAGAAGAATGAGAAGTTCATAGCTGGAGCTCGCCCAGAGTTTTATGATCGTCTCATTTATCATGTTCATGGCACTTTCACCGAGCTTATGGATATGGCTATCCGTTATGAGAACCCTACTTCCAAGGGTCCTGCTGTTGCTAGTGCTCCTTCATCTCAGTCTTCCTCTGTTAACTCTAAGAAGAGAAAGCCTAATTTCCATCAGCAGAAGAAGAATTGGCTCAAGCATCTAGGATTGGGATCTTCATCTTCTCCATCTCAGAGGCAGCCTATCGACCTATCTTCTATTACCTGTTTCAAGTGTGATCAGAAGGGACACTATGCTAATAGTTGCCCTACTTCAGTTGGTGCTACTGTTCCTCCACCTTAGGATACCAGGAACAACCTCTGTCATGTCTTTCTCCAGCCTGGTCATTTCAAGAAAGATTGTCCTTTGTATCAGATGGGCCAGACGTCTGGTATTTTTGTTGTTACCTCTGCTTCTTCACTTGCTCCACCTGCACCTGCTCCTACTCCCAGTGATAATCAAGGTACTCTCCAGGGCACCTTTTCTTTATTTAATCATCTTGTTCGTGTTTTGTTTGATACTGGAGCTTCGCATAGTTTTATTTCTGTGGATCTTTGTGATAAGTTTGAGCATCTTCTTTCTCCCATGTATGCTGTTGAATCTTTGTGTGTTAAAAATCCTATTGGTGGTCTCGCAAACCTTAATAGGATTTGTAAGCAAGTGAGACTCTTCTATTATGGCCATAAATTTTCTGGTGATTTCTATGTTCTTGGTTTCAATGCTTTTGATTTGTTTGCTTGGAGGTGATTGGCTGAAGAGGCATGATGCTTTTATCTCTTGCAAATCCTGAATTGTTTCTCTTGTTGATGATCGGGGTAATCCTTTGGTTATTCAGTGTCGTATGCCTCATGATTTTGCTGGCAGCTTTATTTATTCTCTGGATTCTTCTCCTGTTGATCTTCAGTCGACTCATGTGGTCAAAATCTATCCCGATGTATTTGGTGAAGTCACCGCTTTACCTCCTAAGCGGGAAATTGATTTCCATATTGATCTTATTCTTGGAGCTCGACATGTAGTTCTTCCCCCCAGAAGAATGGAACCCCGTGAGAAGGTTGAGTTGGGAAAGCAAATTGAGGACATGTTCTCCAAGGGTCTGATCAAACCTAGTCATTCCGAATGGGGAGCAGCAGTGGTTTTCGTTACTAAGTCTGATGGTTCTTTGAGGATGTGTGTTGATTATAGGGAGCTGAACAAGCTCACTATGAGGAACAGATATCCTATGCCTCACATCAATGATATGTTTGATTAGCTTTATGGTGCTACTGTTTTCTCTCAGCTTAATCTCGCCACGGGTTTCCACCAGCTCAGAGTTGCTGAGGAAAGTATTCCCAAGACTGCTTTCCGTACTGAGAATGGGTTTTATGAATGGTTAGTCATGCCTTTTGGTTTGACTAATGCTCCTGCTTTCTTTGTTGATTTGATGAATCGTGTTTTTCGTGATGTTCTTAATAAGTTTGTACTTGTCTTTGTTGATGATATTCTCGTCTTCTCTAAGACTAAGGATGAGCATGAATCCCATTTGAGATTTGTTCTTGAGACTCTTAGGAGTCACCAATTGAAAGCTAAATTCTCTAAATACCATTTCTGGAAGGATGAAGTCTGATTCCTTGGATATATTGTTTCTAGTAATGGAGTTTCTGTTGATCTAGTCAAGATCGCTGCGATCAATGTAAGTCTATCTTTTCTCATCTTTCTTTTGTAATCTAATTATTCTATTGTCTCTGCAGTTCTTATTTTTCCCTATTCTATTACAGGATTGGGAATCTCCTAGAACTCCATCTGATATCCGTAGTTTTCTGGGCCTTGCCGGTTATTATCGAAGATTCATTGAGAATTTTGCTCGGATTGCTGCACCTCTCACCGCTTTGACTCGAAAGAATGCTAAGTTTATTTGGAGTGATGAGTGTAGACCTGCATTTAGTGAGTTAAAGCACAAGCTTACTTCTGCACCAGTTCTTACCGTTCAAAATGGAAATGAGGGATTAACGGTATACACTGATGCTTGTCATGAAGGTTTGGGAGCTGTTCTGATGCAGGATTGGAAGGTCATTGCTTATGCCAGTCGTCAGTTGAAGACCCATGAAGCCAACTATGCTGCTCATGATTTGGAATTGCTTTCTGTGGTTTTTGCTTTAAAGCTTTAGAGGCATCATCTTTTGGGAACTAAGTTTGAGCTTTTTACGGATCATCAGTCTTTGAGATATATCTTCACTCAGAAGGATTTGAATCAGAGGCAAGTTAGGTGGTTGGAGTTCCTTACTTCTTATGACCTCGACATCAACTATACCCCTGGGAAAGCTAATGTTGTGGAAAATGCTTTGAGTCGGAAGAAGGCGATGTTGTGTCAACTTGTTGTTTCTTCTACTCTTTTGAATCGTATCATGGCTAAGCAGGATGAGGATCGGATGCTTAGGCTTATTAAGGAGAATGTTCGTAGCAGGGTTGGCGGTAGTAGTCTTGATGGTAGTGGAGCTCAGATCGATGATAAAGGGATTTTGAGGATTAATAATCGGATTTGTGTCCCGAATGTTGATGGATTGAGACAAGATTTACTTTGGGAAAATCATCGATCCAGACTTTCTATTCATCCAGGAGTGACGAAGATGTATCAGGATATGAAGAAGTTGTATTGGTGGAACGGTATGAAGCATGATATCTCCATTTTTGTTAGTAGGTGTGCGACTTTTTAGTAAATCAAGGCCGGTCAGCAGAAAATCCCTGGTTTGTTGCAGCCCCTTGAGATTCCCAATTGGAAATGGGAACAAGTTTCTATGGATTTCATTGATGGATTATCGAGGACTAGGAGGGGTAATGAGAGTATTTGGGTTATTGGGGATAGATTGACCAAGTCAGCTCATTTCATTCCGGTCAAGTCTACCCATTCTGCTTCCAGTTTGGCTGATATCTATATGAGAGAGATTGTTCGTCTCCATGGTGTTCCTATCAGTATCGTTTGTGACTGGGATCCTATCTTTACCAGTCAGTTTTGGAAAGCTTTTCAGGAATCTTTGGGTACTCATCTGAATTTGAGCACCGCTTACCATCCACAGATCGATGGTCAAACGGAAAGAGTGAATCAGATTCTAAAGGATCTTCTTTGTGCTTGTGTTCTTGATTATGGAGGATCTTGGGAAGATCATCTCCATCTTGTCGAATTCACCTATAACAATAGTTATCAGGTATAATCTCAATCTTTTATTTTAAATCTTGTCTTAATCTTTTATCTATCTCATTTCTATCTTTGAATTCAGGCTAGTATTAAAATGTCGCCGTTTGCGGCTCTTTACGAACGACCTTGCAGATCTCCATCTTGCTGGATTGAATCTGGTAATCGTTTGGTTCTTGGTCCTGATGTGATTTTAGAGGCTTCTGAGAGAGTTGAGGAGATTGGGAGGAAGATGAGGAGTGCTCAGGATAGGCAGAAGAAGTACGCTGATAGGCGTAGGAGGAGTTTGGAATTTTCTGTTGGTGATCTGGTTTTCCTTAAGGTCTCTCCCTTAAGGAATGTGATTTGTTTTGGTCGTAGAGGGAAGCTTGCTCCTAGGTTCATTGGTCCCTTCCGCATCTTGGAGAGGATTGGCTTTTTAGCTTATCGTCTGGATTTGACCGAGAAATTTTCTGGAGTGCATAATGTATTCCATGTTACGCATCTTCGTCGGTATCTTCATGACCATCTCTTATTGTCCAGCCTTCTATTCTCGAGAGTTTGGATATTGAGCCTAATCTGACTGTCGAGAGGAAGCTGCTTCGTATTGTCGATAGAGGTACGAAACAGCTAAGAAGGAAATCTGTTAGTCTGGTCAAAGTACAGTGGAAAACTGATGATCGGGATTGTACCTGGGAGACGGAGGAGAGCATGCGTGCTTCGAATCCGGAATTGTTTGTTTCAGGTACTTTTCGCTATTCTATCTTATTCTATCTTGTTCTTTCCTTGTTTTCGTGTTTCGTTCCTTTTCGAGGACGAAAAGTTTTGAGTGGGGGAGAGTGTAACAACCCAAAAAAATTTGTAAATATTTTAAATTTATTTATCTGAAAACTTTGATTTTTAAATCATTTTAAATTGAAAGTTGGAATTTTTCCAATGTATTTGGATTTTGTTTCTATTTTTATTTCCAAGTATAATTAAAATAAATGATTTTCTGGAAATATTATATTTTGGTCAAACTTTGACTTTAGTTAAAATTTTAAATTTGAATTTGAAATGTTTAATCCTTTTCTTTGAAACAGTATTTATTTCTAATATTTGTCCTGCTTTTCGTTTCGTCAAATTCCGTTTTTAAAACTTTTAAAAAATTGATAAATCCAGCGTTTTACATGAAATTTTTATCTGTAATTTCATTATTCATTTTCTATTTTATTTGCCATCTTTTATTTTGTTTTGGGCTTGGAATTTTATTTGTGTGAATTTGTTTGGGTTTAGATTTTGATTTGGGCCTTGGAAATACTAAGAGACTTTGTTCATTTGCCTTTTCATTTTCCAAGTCTTTACATTTTCCTCTTAACAATCAAACCTGATCAATTCACGTACAAAACATGCTTCTTACGTTCCATTTTTCATTTCATTCACCTGAACAAGAAATTTTGGCAGTAAGTTTTTTCCATGGCCTTCTCTTTTTCTCTTTTTCATTTGTTTTCTTTTGTTTCAATTACAAGGCTCGGCCTATACCCATCCTCACTTCCATCGACCACCACCATCACCTCCTCCTCCTTCACCTTCCTTGGCCAGCACCCCCACCCCCTCCGGCCAGTCATTGCCGTGGCCACCATGAAGTCATTCACCATAAAACCATGCAAGCAACACATAGCCGAACTCCTTTATTCCATCACCACTTCCTTCTTTGTAGCCTCAGCCTCCACCTTGCCACCACCTCCTCCATCATGTGACTGACCTCACCATGACCTCTGGCCTACCACTGACCAGACCTGACCCTGTAGTTGCCACCTGACCGAGCCAAGATTGCACTGGCCGAACCCAAAAGTAGTTGCAACCACTACGCCATAGATGGCCTATTGCAACGAAAATACAAGATGTTGCTAGCTACAATGTAACGATAGCTATGCTGATTTTTATCTATTACAACATTAGCTTCAGGATGTTAGCATAGATATCAACACTATGTTGCAGTAGCTATAGACTTATAAAAATATTATAAAAAATGAGTGCGGGCTGAAATAAAAAGCGGGTTGAAATAATTTTTAACGCGGGAATCAAAAAGAAAGTGGCAAAAGTTAGGGTTTCACTCAAACATTTAACAAAATACGTACTCCACCGCTCAACCTCTCAAACACTCTACGATGGAGCAAATGGAGTAGATGTCGATGCTAGAAAATTTCATCATCGTGTTGAAGAGGGAAAGCAGCCACAAACATGCTAATGTTTTTCGCTTCCCAAAATCAAAATCAAATTTTACTTTCTTTCTCAAAAATCGAATTTCCCAAAATCGAAATCAAAACGAAGCAGTGCAATAGCAAATCGATTTATTAGAGGCCGCGATTGCTGTTGATGTCGATTGTGGTTGGTGAGATGATGGTGACTGGTTTGGGATGATGCAGTTTCGATTGCCGTAGGTGGTTGAGGCGAGTTCGTGTTTTTTGGGATGGGCGATTCAATGTTTTCTAGTTAAGGTAGGGTGGATTAGTGTGTTTGAGGATTTGGGGAAGTAGCAGTGATTTGGGGTTCACTCGATTTTGGCTGCGAGGTGGTGGGTCGTGAACTAGTGATGGATGATGTTTGGACTGCAGTGGGGTGTTGTTTGTTTAGGTTCGAGCAGTTCAGGTTGTGGAGGTTATGTGATGTGGGATGGTGATGGCAATGTTGTGACGTTGTTGAGGAATAGGCAATAGGCAGATGGTTAAGGAGGTTTGTATAGTAGTTGTAATGAAGTGGTTTTGCTGGAGATGATTTCAACAGTGGGTTTTGTAAGAGACGGTAGAGAGAAGACAGTAGATGTGCGACAGAGTTATGTATGCAGTTATGAGCAATTGTTTGATGATATAAGTTGCTGCTTGTAGTTGTTGTATTGTATGTTATGAATATTGCACTGCAGTGATATGTAGTTGCACTGGTTGTCGAATGTGCAGATGGTGGAAATGTCAGTTGATATTGCTCATAACACTGCAGTGACAGTTGTTCGTATCCTTGCTTTTGGGTTGTGGCAATCCAACTGTAGCTATCTCTTGGTGCCTTTGTTTTCTTAATTATGCTATCTCTTGGTGCGGCAGCTATTCCTACCCTAGTGTAAAAGTCTGGAGGAGAATATATATCAAAACGTGTGGGATTGAAGTCCATACGCCAGCCATCTGCCAAGTATATCTTAACCTTCAAGGTTCTCTTTACAGGTAACTTTTCCCTAGGATCAAATACACCACTTATTAAAAAGTGAGGTTTTAAGCACCGGCTATTCCATAAACATTTATATTCAGGTACTGCAGTCGGATGCACTTTGAGGTCATCATCATCATCCTCAACGTCACTTTCACCATTCTCGTCATGTATATATCGATTAAAATTGCATGCACTTGAAGAGAACAGTAATCATACTTAAGCACTCTTCACTTTCAATATTAAACGGTCTGATTAAATTTTGAAACTCAATTGAATTTTTGCATTTAAACATGTATCAAACCCTTTTCTCACTAAATCAATGTTTGTCAACCACAGATAGCACTCGTGACAATCAAATTGAAGTATAAAATGTATGATTTTACAGTACATGTTATAAATATTGAGCCAGGTGATATTTACTAACTGAGTTGGAATAATCTACATCGCTTTATGGACCATGGTCGCTGCTTCAGAAATGAAAGCCATATTTACTAACTTCTGGGGAAGTGATTCCAGTTGTCTAGATGTTAGATAGCTACAGCACCTTTCATGAAGATCTTGAGCTCTGCGCTCCCTTTGTCTTTGATGTTTCCTTTTGTTTTCAAGTTTTTTGTTTTTTTTAACGCTTTTCAGCATCGGAGATTGGTAATGGATCTGTACGAGAAGATGCATTGTTTGTGTTGCTAGTATTATTTTCTCTTTTTGATGGTCTTCGGATTCACCGGAGAAGCTACCAATATTTGATACAAAATCATATTCAGTAGCACCATCAAGTAGATGCTCTTTTGTTTCATCCACGATATTATGCAAATGCGCGTCGGAATATGGTGTTTGTGTGATACTGGTAGATGTTGGTGCAGTTTCAAGAACATGAAATGCACCTACAGTTGGATTGCTACTGACAAATTACACTTAGAAAGCTAAATCGTCCTCTCACCAGCGTTGGCGAGCTTGTCGATTGACCGACTTAGCCTAGGTATGAGCATTGGATGCATTGGATGCAGATAAGAGTCCTGGGGATATATCCAAAAACTAAAAGCCCTGTTTTAGTCAATCAACGTGTAAGTTTTCCTACCCAAATCACATTATCATATGCATGCTAGTTCATGTAAAACAAGAACAAGCTATGAGCATACGAGAAAAGCTATATTACTATTCTTTATTGTGTATTGATTTAATAATTCGTTAATTTTTCAGACAATAATAGTTCATATATTCATTAACTTCTCTTAATTTCTTACTTCTATTTTGGGTTTGTAGCATTAACTTGATATGGATTTATTCAACTTATGTGGTCTTAAGAAAATTTTGTCGTGAAGCACTAATGGTTTATTTTATCTATAGATGAATATTGAATTACATACCCATTCTTTCTTTGTCATGTGCATGTTTTCCATTTATGTAGTTAAGGTGTTTGATGTTTGATATAATTGTGTTTTATAGAAGGAAAGTGTATTATCGCCTGGTGGCTTTAGATTGATGTTAATATGTCTGCATACCATACGCCAATTATTTTTCTATACACTTGGCTCTTTAATAGTTTGTACTGCTATGGTATTTGTTAACTATTAAGCTATTTATATCTTTAATTTTTTTATCATACATTTGACTATTTTACTAAGTTTGTATTTATTATATGATAGCTTCAATGATGCCTCTTATTTTTAACTGACTAAGATGCGGATTGATTTGGATAATGATGAACGAGGTAATAACACATTTGGTGAGTTTTCTTTCCTGTATAATTTTGTAGTAGATTAAACGTTAGAAGAAAAAGATATTGATAAGGTTTTAATATTGTACTGAAATAAACATATTCTTTTCCTAAACTACATGTTTGTTAAATAATTCGTATAATTGGATTTCAAGTTACTGTCCAAATATTTCCCTAAGTAGTTAAACTTAGACCGTGAATTGATTTTATTTTTTTCCTTTCTATTTGAGCATATTACATCAACCACTTATTGTTTCTTATTAATAACTTTTGTTTCTTTGAATCATTGATTATTTAGATCTCGAATCCACAAACACATTTGGAAATGTTGCTATGGCAATGAATATGCAATGAAGAAAATGATGAAGTTGCTGATAACATAACCTCAAAAGGAAGTAGAGGTGACAGAGGTCGTGGTGGCGATCCGTTTAGAAAAGTACCGGAGCTGTTAGCATGGGTAAGTCTATCCTCTACATGATTAGTGATATATGTTCTGTTTATGATATAGAAGTTTGTAACTAAAAGAATAACAAGCAGGCTATATAATCTGATATGTCACATTAATCATCCAGCAAATGTTTTTATTTCAATTTTAATGTATTAATTTTTATTGTATCTGTTTATTATTTTTGCATTTTCACATTAATTTACGACTCAATAGCTATTAATAACATTCCCCAACCATTTTCTCATTCATTTTTCTAACAATCCCCCAATATTAATAACACTGGTTTGAATACTTCAGTGATGCATTGTTGAGATCCCTCCAATATGTGCCAACTGTTAATGTATCTGAAAGGAGCACTTTTGTCCTGCCTATTGCTTTCCTTAAATCTGATCAAGATAGGAGTGTGCTCATTAAGAATTGTAGGAAGAGCAATAGAATTTAAGTCAGGGAAATTTGCATGAATTCTTGATTCACTTTAAAACTTGTTAATAGATATTGCAAAACAATTCTTGTTTAAGAAACTTGTTTCAAAATTGTTAATTTTATTTAATGTCACATTTTGAAACTGCTTTATTTTGCAGGATAAGATTGAAAAAGCAATAGTGAAGTGACTGTTTTATTTTATAATGCAGTTGGTTTATTTTAATTTGTAATTATGTCATTCTAATGTTAATTCCTTCATTTTGTGTAGGATGGAGGCAAATTTTATATTCCATCACAAGGGAAAATTTGAGAAGAATGGATATGTTGGTGGAGAAGAGAGTTTTGTCAAGGGCGTTGATCTGGATATGTTTTCTTACACAGTACTGATGGAGTATGTCAAGGAAGAGCTAAAGTACACTGAAATTGGAGGAGTATATTCATGAAATTGTTGCTACATATGTTGTGATTTTATACTTGCCGTTTCTTTATTTTTGCACTTGTAAGCTGCTGTTGCTCCATTTTTGCATCTGTGAGTTGTTGTCTAACCTTTTAAATAAAATTAGGCGAACTTGTCATGGGTGCTTAAGAAATTAGGCGAAGCTAACCCTGACATGCAAATTGATGTTGCGGGTCTTTGTGCGACCGTCTGCAGTGATGAAACTGGCACTGGAGCCACTAGAGGCACTGATGGTACTGGTGGCTTGGAAGCATGAAATTTGGAGGCTCGCAAAGATGAATTCACGTGTAGTATGTAGAATTTAATTAGTATGTACTGGCTGTTAATATGAATGCACTGGCTATGTTTGTTATTTTGTACTTGACTAAAACTTGTGTTGCTGGCTGTTATGAAACGACTTGTTGTTTGGCTGTTATGAAATGAATAGCTCTTTGGCTACTATGAAATGCAGTGTAATGTTGCAGTAGTATGATGTTGCAGTACATTTCCAATTTAAATTGCAAAAAGTGTTGCCGTAGATATGATATAATGTTGCAGTATGTGATGTTAAATGTGGTAATAAACTGGAAAAGTGTTGCCATTTTATTGGTAAAAGTGTTACCATAGATTAATGAATGTGGGCCCCACAAAACGGTTCCGTTAAGTTGGTTAACAGAATTAGTGGGCCCCACATGTTGGGGCCCAGATTGTGGGACCCACTTTTTAGTAAATTTAGTACCTGTGGCAACAACAAAACCGATGTTGCCTTAGGGTCACAAAGATGTTGCATTTGAGTCTGCGGCAACGCGGCAAAATGCAACACCGAGAAAGTGTTGCCTTAGCTCGTTTTTGGCCTCCAGCAACATTATTTGGCACTTTCTGCATCACTTCTTGTGTGTTGCAGTATGCAATCTATGGCGTAGTGAACCCTTGACCATTTGCCTTCTCCAATTTGTAACTTGCCTATCTCTTCAACTACCCTTTCCATAGCCGTGAATTTTGTGACCTAGGCCGAACCATTTACCTCAGATCTGAACCATGTCGAGCACTACTAGACCATGGCCAAGCCTATAGGTGATGTGGTCGAGCCCACTTGATGGTTAAAGCAAAAGTTATCTCATTTTGATTCATTGTTTTCATTGTTTAATTCCTATTTTTGTTTGTGTTGAATCATATACTTATATTTGTTCTATATTTGGTTGTTACAAGATCTGGATCTTGGCTCTCCATCCACTCGTAATTGATTCGTGCTTTGTAAAGTTTGGTTGTGTTTTGATTTGGATCTCTAGTTTTAGAGGTGAGTTTATCACTCTCGACATCCGTATTTATAAAATTGTGAAACGGTGACAAGTGAGCATGTAATAATTGATATGCTATGTTGATAATTCATATATGCCTGTGATCTCATTATATGATGTATAACCTGATTATATACCCGTTACATCATCTGTTGTGATATTATATGCTATATTGTTATTTTATTTTCTGTTTCTCACACTGCAAGTTCCCTGTAGAATAGAATCACTATGGGTTGAAATGATACATACCTGAACGGACTTTAGAATAAGGAAAAATCGTTATGAGCTGAAATGATAGGCTCTAGCGATTTTATTTTATTTTATTTGACCTGGGATTCCGGGTTTGAGATGATAGAACCCGGATTTTTCTTTTTAAATTACGGATTGAAATGATATATTATCCGTATCACTTGACCTAGGTTAGAAAATATTATACATACCCGTGGTTATTCTATATATTTTCTGAAATTTATTAAGTATTTTCAAATGTAAATATGATATTTTAACATAAATTTGGATTAAAATGATTTAAATAAAGTTTTAGTGATTTTCTATGAGTTAAAAAGTATAAGTAAATAAATGGGAAAATGTAATTTGAAAATATGACTTAACTTGATAATTTGGGAAATTTGGCTTTTAAAAGGAAAATTTTAAGTTAAGTAAATAAAATGGAAACTTAGTTTTATTATATGAAATGTTATTTTAAAGTAAGGTATTAAGTTAATTGTTAAAATACAAAAGTTAAGAAAATAGTGCACTTTGGCTTAATAAGTGAATTATTTTTTAAAAATTGGATAATTATTAATGAAATTTTATTTTATAAAATCATAAGTTAAATGATATCCAAATGAACATTTTTGAAGCGAAAAAAAATGATTTTTTTAAAGTTAAATGGCTAAAAATTGAAGTTTTAATGTTTCTGAAATTTTATAATAAATTTGGAATTAGTATTGGTAGCACTTCAGAAATGCTGTAGTATTAAGACAGCATTTACTAGATGCCATAGTTTTTGAAATATAACTAAATTCTGAAATAAATAAAGGGCTACTAAAGCACTTTGTAAGTGCTGTTGTTGTTGCTGAAGCTAACTAAAATCTGAAGTAATAAAGCTACTGCAGCACTTGGTAAGTGCTGTGGTTGCTGAAAGTAAACTATATTATGAAATAACTAAAGGGCTACAATAGCACTAGGTAAGTGTTGTTGCTGAACTGAACTGTTTTGAAACTAATATACCTACTGTAGCACTTTGTAAGTGCTGCTGTTTCTGAATCTGAAAATGTTTTGAAATACTCATATATCTACCGTAACACTTTGTAAGTGCTCCTGTTCTGAAAATACAATGTTTTGAAATTTTGTAATTGAATGAATGAACTTAGAAAATGCTATAATTCTGGAAATTGAATATTTGATTTGAAAAGATAATGACTTCACTTTTAAATGATTTAAATGGATTATTTCGATTTAAAATATAAACCATTTTTGAAATTTATAACCATGGGTTATAATAACGATCGGTTGTTAAAGAGACCGGGATCGGATATGGACATACTCTCTGTCGATACCGAAAACCACTTTAACAACTGTGTATGCGGTGGAGATTCAAAAATGAAGTGGGATGGTGGCAACGATCCTATTGAGGTATATACGTGGACCCGACTCCCGTGAGTTGGCATAAGGTGGCTAAAACATAAGCGATTAATGGGCCAATGAGGTAGCTCCTTTGATCGGACACACTTCTTCGATACCATTCTATTACTTTGTGATTGATTGGGTGCACCCCTTTGATTTTTGGGAGTGTGGCTCGAGGTGAGGCGGTAGTGGCTGCTATGCGTTACCACTAGCCCGGATGCGTAATTGGTATATCTACCCTGGCATTGCCTCATTGTGTCGTGTCACCTACCATAGCGAGCTTTACTACGAGTTTGTATTTGTGTCGTACCTTTGGAGTATCCTCTGGTAGCTCCAGTTTACGGGGTACTACGGTATTGTATAGACTATGGGCACTATTATGTGTTAAGGTGGAAAATGTAAAGCCTTAATGCTATTTTCAAGTAAGTTTACTTTACTGTAGACATTATATTAATAGCGTATATTACTACATAGTAGATAGTTTAACGGATCCTTAAAGGATGGGCGATCCCAAGCATTCTTTAAGTTACTTGTGCATTTCTATTATAGTTCACTTGAGTTGGTTTACATTGTATAAGTATGTATGTCCTGACTCGAGTGTTTGTGTTTTGCTTTACGCTCGGGTCAGCCTGAGTATTACAGCTTTGGATTCACCTTCTGGAGCTAGAGATTTCTGGAGTTTATCAGCCTATCTAGTTGTCTTTCCATTTCAGTTATTTCATTCAGCTTTGCTTATGTAATTGTGAACTTATGTATTCAGACTTCTGTTGTATTTTTTTTCAGACTATGTAATTTGTGTCTGTTTTTGAGACTATGTATTGTAGTGGCTTCATGAACCACTATTTATTTTATTTTCCGCTGCGAGTTATTCTGATATTTAGTGTCTATGATTCCGTGATTGGTTTTATTTGCTCCAAATTTATTTACAATCTATTGTTTTGTATTATTCAAGTCTGACATGTGTGGTTTTATTGTCGATTTGAATGGTCCAAAATAGTGGGTCATTACAGTACCTCATGACTCGTCATCGGCTTCGGAACCACCAAACGAAAGGAATGCTCCATGATGCTCCATATACTCGGCCAAACGCTGGTTCAGTTGCTCCATTTGCGCTACTCGGAAGTGGTCCTGCTCCTGCAGTTGTGCAATCTGCTGTTGAAGCTCATTAATCTCTACGTTGTCCTGAGCCCTTTGGTAAGCCCTTTATGATGCCCGAGCATACAAAAAAAAGTCGAAATATGTTTAAGTTATTACGTAACTTATATAAAAATTAATAAAATTTTACAACTTAGTTAATTTTTACAAATTACCGATAGATTGTCGTAGTTGCAACGCTTATTTCTCTAGGTCGGGTCCATAATAGAGTCAAAGATCACGTCCTTCTCATCAGTAGTCAACTGCTTGCGTCCTGAATGCTCAAGCATCTGCGCACGTGCTTGCATAAATTTTTCCTACAACACAAAATCAAATACAAGTAAATATTACATGACATTATTATAATAATTTATTACTAATTAATTAAAATGACCATTATTGATAACTTATAACTTAAAATATACTTACATGTGCGGCGTATGCTTTATCATCCTGATGTCAGGCATACGTCACCGATCCCTCGCCGTCGGTCTGCCTGACGGCATAAGTATGCGCAAATACGTCCATATACGAAACGTGAGCCCCACACACTCTTTCCTGCAATAATTGGTGTATATTATTTGTGTTCATACAAATTTATACAAAAAATATAATAACTGTTCATAATTGAAATTAATCAATTTACCAGGTCCTCGCGATGATGCTGAAATGATTTCGAGCCACCACGGTATGTGACTGGATTTTTCTGCTTATTCGTCGAGTTCCTGTCTAACTCCGCCTGCAAATTAAAAATTAAGATTATATTTTATAGGTATAAATTATGTATTCTCTACTAAAAAATTAAGGTGATAACTAATAGATTTACCCTGAACTCATCGCTACCCCACCATGTGACTCAAGCATCCCAAACAATGGCTCCCATCTAGTTTAGCTTCTTACCGAATTTTCTGATGCTCGACATCGTATCCCGGTAATTCTTTGAAATTTTGGAGTTCTAGTAGCACTGGCAAAGAGCAACATCCTCCTCTTGTAGGTCTACCGCACCCTGTATATATGTTGAAAAAATATAAGTTATACATTTATACTTATTCATCAAATTGTAAAGTGATTATATATAATGATATATAATTTTACACTTACCAGGTAGTCTTGCCAGATGCTCTCCCGGACATGCTCGGAGATCCAACTCCATTACAGCCAGCATGCAGTCATACAGCTCATGTATGCCTACCTAGATATGCTGAGCAATATATTGGAAGGCTCAAGCTCAAAACCCCTACATTAAATATGATACAGACAAATCATGACTAATATATCATACAAAATATTTATAATGCAGAAGTAAATTTAATACTTACGAGCCATCTTCTTTCGATCTGCTTTTTGTAGCAATCTAACCACCATATACGGCGCCTCCTGGGATAGGCCGCTGCCATCACCTCCGCTACGAACGGTCGCTCTCTAAGACAAAGAGGGAGAACCAGATTGCGAAGAACTCCGCCGCCTAAAGAAAGACATCTGTAATACCTATCATATACATATTATTTTACTATGGCATAACATATCATTCAATTATGAGTAAACATATCAAGATTTAACATCAATAATCGCATATAACATACAAAAAAGTGTAACATCAATACCCCTATAAATTGACTTTTTTCAACATGTATACTATTAAATTAGTCCTCATCGTTTTCTGATTCAGACTCGGTCTTGTACTGTATATTGTTTTACTCTATGGTCTCAAATGCTTCTACTAATACATTTGATTCATCATTTAGAGGTCCACCATCGGTTCGATCATCTGTTATTGTAATTTCATCATTTTCCTCGATATCCGCATGGTATGCTTATTCGTTTGGAATATTCTTTCCATCAAACGTAAATCTTGCCTTCGTTTTAAAAACCGACGACCAATCTGCTTTATCTCTTTTTAGAGATGGATAAGGAGAATAATAAAGTTATAAGGATTGTTTTTCTAGTATAAACGGATCGTACTTATGTTAATGTGATGTATGCTTTATTTCAATAATATTATATTTTTGGTGCACGTTGATTCCAGAACCTAGAACATTACTGAACCAGTTGCATCTCAACAAATAAACTTCTTCCGTGGGTCTGGTGAAATATGTTAATTGCAAAACATGAGTTAACACGCCATAAAAATCATTTATATGATCATTCAAATCATCACTACTTTTAAAATATACACCGATATTGTAAGTTAATTTTTCAGCCCCATATTCTTTGGTGTTGAATTTGTATCCATCGATAAAGGATATTGGATATGTCTTGACTTTTCTTTTTGGTCCCATCGCAAGATGTTTCAATCCTTCATCGACCACACAATAATTCGGATCATATACGTGGTTCGAAAACCAAGTAGCAAAATTTTTGCTGATATCGCCGTTTGGATGCTGTGAATCGTAAATACTGCATATATAGATAATATTATAATGAATACACACATGTATTATTCAAGTAAATAATTTTAGAAGTGTTATTTATACCTAACAAATAATGCAACTTCTGCAAAGTTAAAAAGAACATATGTGTGGGCTACATGGTAATCTCTGTCGTCTAACCATACTTCCACACATTTTCAATAGGGCGTCCCTACTATCTAAAAACAGATAACATTGATTCAGAAGAATCTTGTTCAATGCCCTCATCATTTCGTGTAGCACTTTCAAAAGATATGTTCACATGGTTACTGAAATAATGAGAGAAAAAGAACGAAGCTTCTTCTTCGATGTATGATTTGCATATCGAACCTTCAACTCATGCTTTTTGTCTCACTTTATTCTTTAGATGATTTAAGTACCTGTTAAGAATAATTATAATTAAATTTTATTACATGTGGTTAAACAAAAATTTAACATACTCAATATTAATACCTTTTAAATGGACACATCCATCCATATTGCACAGGACCTCGAAGACGTGCTTCAAACAGAAGATGAACAGGTAAATGCTTCATTACATTAAAGAAACCCGGAGGAAATATTTTCTACAATTTGCAGAGCAGTATAGGAATTTCTTCCTCAAGTTTACGTAGACAATCAACTTTTAATGTAGTTGAATAAAGCTCCTTATAAAACAAACTAAGTTCTGTTACAACCGTCCAAACTTTTGTGGGCAACAGTTCTTTGAAAGCGATGGGTAGCAAATGTTCCATCATTACATGACAATCATGACTTTTCATCCCACTCATTTTACCATTCTTATAGTCGACACTTCTACGCAGATTAGAGGAAATCCCATCAGAAAATCTTAATCCTTCCACCTACTTTAACAGAACTTTAACTTGGTTACTATCTAGCTCATAGCATGCTTTGGGTTTTTTGTGTCATTTGGCTTCATATGAAGCTCATGACGATTGCATATTGCCTCTATATCACGTCTTGATTTCAAATCGTTTTTAGTCTTTCCTTTAACATTCGGAACTGTGTTAAATACATCATCGAACACATTTTTCTCATTGTGCATCATGTCGATATTATGACGAACTAGGAGATTTTTCCAATAAGGCAACTCCCAAAATATACTTTGTTTGCACCAATTATGAATCGTCTATTTACCTTGAATTTCAATTTGTCGCCAGTTTCATGTATCTTTGGATAATCCTTTACAAGGTCATAAATATCTTTGCTTGATCAAATTGTTGGCGGTCGTAAGGTCTCAAGTCTATTACTTGTAAAGTTTTTTTATCTTTTCTAAAAGAATGATTAATATGGAGAAAACACTGATGACAGTCAAACCATGAAATTTTCTTCCCATGCGGTAAAGAAAATGCTCGTGTTTCTTCCATGCAATAAGGACAAGCTAGACGACCAGCCACCCTCCAACCCGAAAGCATTGTATATGCAGGAAAATCGCTTATAGTCCACAGCAGAGAAGCGAACATATGAAAATTCTTTTTTTTTTGAAATGTCGTACATTTCAACATCTTCATACTACAATGTTTTCAACTCTTCAATCAATGGTTGTAAATATACGTCGATTCCTTGTGTCGGATCATCAGGGCCAGGGATGACAATAGTGAGAAACATATACGGAGTTTTCATACACATCTACGGAGGTAAATTGTAAGGTGTAACGATTATAGGCCAAGATGAATATTTTGAACCAAATTGAGAGAACGGTGAAAATCCATCTATACATAAACCAAGTCTAACATTACGGCTCTCCGCTGCGAAAGAGGGGTATGTCTTATCAAAATGCTTCCATGGTTCTCCATCAGCTGGGTGTGTTAACATTCCTTCTTTCTGTGTTCTAACACAGTGCCATCTCATATAATGCGCGATTACAGAAGATGCATATAACCTTTGAAGCCTAGGAGTGATTGGTAAGTAATGCATACGCTTGTACGGAACTTCTTTTCCCTTCTTTTTCTTTCTTTATATATTTCCTGATTACATATTTTTCAATTCCTAAGATTGATGTCATCTTTTCAAAACAACATGCAATCATTTAAACATGTATCTATTTTTTGATACGGCAAACCAAAAGCAGACATAAGTTTTTTCACTTATAATGATTTTCGCACATTAAATTATCGGGTGGCATACGCCGTTTTGCAGCTTGTACTATAGCTGTAAACCCGGCTTCTGTGAAGTTGTATTTTGATTTCATTGCAAAGTATTCTGCAGTAACTGATAGTTGAGTACCGCTTGTACAACCATCCCAAAGGGGTTTCTTAGCAGCATCCAATAAATCATAAATAAAAAATTGCCCCAATACTTGGTTCTTCTTCGACATTAACATCGTTACCATCAACTTCTATAGTATGGAACATTGAACGTACTGCATCTTCAACCATATCTTCTTTGAGATTCGTCGGAACAATTTCAGTATCCACCTCCTCCTCCGAATGTACGGGATTAGGTGCAATAAGTTCTCCATGATGATCCCACATAAAATAATTCGGCACGAAACCATATTGGCGCAAATGAACTATTACCATATCTGGTATCAAATGCTTCAATAAGTTGCACCTACTACATGGACAACGAATTTCTTCATCGTTCCCATTATTACTTAAAGCGAATTCAATAAAGACGTGTACACCATTTTGAAAATGTTCACTTATTGAGCCTCCAATTTCTCTTCTTTGTTGCTATATCCAGTTTCGATCGATAAAATAATTGACCATTTTCCCTACTTTAAAACATAAAAACGTATTAATCGTTTACTTGTTGACATTTTATTTTTCAATTAAATCATACATTTAAATTTTCCCAAATATATAATTTTATTCTATTTACGTTTATTTTCAAACAAATTTACACAAATTATTATATGAATACAATCTACAATTTTTAGGTTATTGTTTTACACTTTGATGGTTGGTTATCCTACTTCCCATTACAAACACAGTAGTAATTATATTTTGCAAATCGTTTCATTTTAAACGATTCAACAAAATTTCGGCAGCACTTCCCCTTTGTTCCCTGTATCGTACACATATGCGTGTACACAGAGAATATAAAGAAAGTGTTGTCGAAATTTTATGAACTGTTTAAAATGAAATGATTTGCAAAAATATAATTACTCTATTGTGTTTGTAACTTGTCCAACATAGGGACAAATCCGACAAATATTGTATCGGATGAATATAAATGTACGTTCTTTGATAAAAACGAACATCCATACAACGATCATATACAATACTTGTCAAACGGGGCCAAAAACTCTAAGAGATTTATAAAAAGTAAATCGTATTATACAACAATTTTTACAATAATTTATTTACATTCAAAGAAACGTATACATTAAATCGTCGTTTTCGTCATCTTGAAAACGCATACACCAAATCTCGAGCATCGACTCTAATTAATCCAAACTAGCCCTAATGCGCGTATGCACTAATTAATCAACGCATATACACCAATTATCGCACATATACACTAAACAAATTTCTCTCTCAACGTTTCAATGATAAACAATTATAATAACAACCTAATTAGCATTCAACAGGGTAAACCAAACAATCAATGAGGTATTATTCAACTATAACAACAAATTAATCCTAATTTAACAAATCAAAATTAATAGGATTTAGGAATAAAACCTGATTGGAGATTGATAAAGGGCCTAGTCTTGTCGAGAGAGAAAAATGATGAAGTTAGAGATGCTCGAGGAGGCACGGCGGTTGACTGACAACGGAGAGGAGGTGGTGGAGGTAGGTTTTTTTTGGTGAAAAAGGGGATTGGGGAATAATGAATCAGCTCTCGGCTTGGAGCCTGTATACACGATAATTTCTAACGGCTAGTGACGGCCGCCGACGGAAATTTTACGTCGGTTTCCGACAGCTTGCGACAGCTATTATATTTTATTTACGAAAACGCCACGGAGATCGACAGCCGTCGCTAGCCATCGGAAACAGCCATCGGCTTCCGTCGAAAGGCTCTGTCGCTATTTACTGTTGTTCTAGTAGTGGTGACTCTTGAGTATTTGTACGATAACCTTATGATAAAAAAAACAAGCATAATTTTTTCACTCTGTAAATTATAAGGAAAAATAAATAATTACAAAATATTTAACTTTATAGAATGTAAAATATTGGATTGGTTTATCCAATTTAGTATTTATTTATATTTAAGATTTATAAATGAAAATAAAACTCATGTGATAAACTAAGTGAGACATCTTACATCTTATATATCAAAACTTTAGGATAAGTGGTTGAATTCGGATTTTCCCCTACTGTCAATGAAGTGAGCTAAGGAAAGAGATTTACATGCAAATTATAGCTCCCAAATTCAACAATTATACATGTTCCTTGATCAATATATTTCAATATTAATATTTCTGATTTTCTATGTTATAAATTAATCAATAATATTAGTCTTTACATTCTTATTAATCTTTTTATAAGTATATATAGATATATTATTTTCTATCAACATTGTTTATAATTTCAAAATATAAATGCAACAAAATTTTAACATAGATTATGGTGTTTATTTAAAAAAAGGTTGTATCAATGGTTGAATCTAAAGAAAATAAGCGATTACATGCAATATCTTATATACCATGATCGATGGTTTGAATTAGGATCTTTACTGAAAATAGAGAGAATAATTAAAAGAGCTTAAATTAAAATTATAGCTATTAATCCAAAGAGATATATAGAGTTCTTGATCAATATATTTTCCTACTGTTAATTATTTATATTCATTTTTAAATTTACTAATTACTTTAATTTTTCCTATTCATATTACTATTAATAGGTATTTTTGAAATAATATTTCTATAAGTATTTATAAATATATTGGTTCTTATAACATCATGTATAATTACAAAAAATAAAAGCAATAAAAGTTTAACATAGATTATGGTGCCAATTTGAAATAATCACCAAAAGTAAGGTTATATCGGTGAATGAATTTGAGGAAAAGGCATAATTTCACTTAATATCTTATATGTAATGAACGTTGAATGAATTTGGATCACTATTGAAAATAGAGTGAATAAACAAAAGAGCTAAAAATGAAAATACAGTCTACAATCCAAATATGTACATATATTTTTTTATCAATATATTTTCTTATTGTTGATTATTATTATTATTCCTTTTAAAATTCACTTATAACTTTGGATTATCGCATTCTTATTAGTATTAAAAGATATTTTCTTGAAAAAACGTTGTTCCTCTATCAATAAAGTTTATAATTTCGAAATTAGAACAAATAAAATTTGAACAAATGTAATGCTTGCTTGTTTAAAATTACTATAAAAAAATAAGTTTGTCGGATTTAAACATGAGTTCGTTAGAAGTTTTCTTTAAAAGCAAATAGATTTGATTTTAGAAGATAGATGAGAGATTGAAGAAAAAAAAATTCTTATAAGGAGGAAATATAACCTTTTGCAAAATTTTATTACAAAAGTTCATAATTTTTTCTTGCATACAAAATGATTGAACTCACCTCTGCTTATAATAGTTTACATCTCAAATAAACGGTGGAGATTCGCTTGATCTAATGGTTCTCCATAAATATCTTTTAAAGTCTCTCTTATAAAATTTCTAGTATATTATTCCATAAATATCTAAAATATATCCTCGATATTTCCTATATGGAAAAATCTAGATTAACAAAATACAAAATTAAGTTTACTTTCAACATTCCCCTATAAACTTGATTTTGAAATACCAAGCAAGCTTGAAATCTTATATTTCACATGCCTTAGTAGGGATACAAATATTGTCCAAACATTCTTCATTGTGTTGATCTTCTTAACCAACGTTGAGATTATTGTGTTGAAAATTCCGTCATTACAATAGAATTTTCCATAAAGTAAACATTTTAACATCTACGTAGTTTGAGTGTCATAAATTTTGAATGAGCCACATATGTTATCTTTGCATTTTTCCATAATTTCGCTCTTACAGTTTTTGGTCAATCCAGTTTCTTTGTATGTTTTCCAAATTTCACTTTTGCATGACTTTTCAAAAATAACGAATTGAAAAGTAAAATTATTCAAAATAAAAATTATATAATCGTTGTTTACTTCTTTGTTATCACCGTCATGAAATTCATCAATAGTCCTTCTGATCCACACTTTGACTATTCTATTTCTACTTCTTTAATATTCTCCATTTCCATTTCTTTAGATTTTTGCTCTTATTTTAAATATTCTCCACGCTCTTGAATATCATTTCTTTGATTGATGTCTTTCTCATTTTCATCTCCTTTGTTTTCCTACCTTTTATTAATTGCGTCGTCTTCATTACTTACTTTATTTTCTTTGTCTTCTTCTTTTTCATCTTCTACATGCTTTTCTTTTTCTTTCACTTTCTCCTCCATTTTCATTTCTTCTTCCACCTTTTCTATTTTTACTACCTTAGTAGCCTCCCTTTTCACATCATTGGTTTTTGTAAGCTTTTCACATTCTATCCTTTTGACTTTTTCTTCGGTTATCTTTGGCAACTCTTCTACAACTTTCTCCTCCATATCATTCTTTGTTTTCTTTTTCTCTTCTTTCAAAGCATTCTCCCTTATCTTGTTGTTTTTCTTTTCGTCTTTCTCATCAGCTAGCATGTATTCTTCAATATATTCTTGCATAGTTTATAATTAAACTTTGTTCACTTTATCAATTCTCTCGAATGCATCTCCAAAATCTGTCTTGCTTCCTTACTAGTACACGCATTTGTTACCTTTTCGAACATAATTTCATCCAAACCTTGGTGAATGATAACAAGGGCTTCTAGAACCTTCTTTCAAAGCCTTCAAATTATTCCTTTCGGTTTCGGATAAAGTGGTGACATCGACGGGTTTTTCGTACCCATTTTCTATGATATCCCACACACCTTGTGATCTAATCAATGCTTTCATGCCAATACTACAACTATCATAATACTCTTTTTTGAGTAAAGTAACTTCCATAAAACTCAATTCATTTTCCATTCTTTGTTGATATCAACCTAGCTCTGATACCACTATGGGAAGTTTTCTTTAATAGCGAATATGTAACAACCTGCATATTTATCAATTCTATATTTAAATATTTTATCGTTAGTCGGATGTTAGTCCAAAAAGCTACTTTTTGCATACGGTCAAATTCGGACTCGAGACCACCCCCATTGAGTTCAAAATGACATTTGCGATCTTTTTGAGTGTAAAGTTCGATATGTTTGAAGATAGTGAAATTTTCGTCACTTTTCCCGCTTGTGACTTAGGTTTGGACTGCACCTTCTTTAGTTCAGCCCAACCCTCTTCCTCACTTTATTCACCATTTGTGTTAACATTCAAGCTTCATCTAAAATGGTGGTGGGAAGTGGAAATTAAAACTCCAAACTCAAATTCAATTGCAAATCCAAGATTCAACTCCAAATTCAAGTAGAAGATAGTGGATTCAAGCTTTGGATTGCTTCTCCTTGCCTTCAATCTCCATCTTCATCCATTTTAGACCCGCCGTTCGTAGCTCGGTTGGTTTGGGAGCTGGGAGATGGGAACCAAAGGACTGTGTCCGGGCAGGTTCGAATCCCAGCGCCAAACCATCAGTGGGAGTTTCAACGTTAAGCATCCGTGTGCAACGACTAAATAAAAGCGGGGTAGACACACGGCGTGGGGTTTACTTAAGTGAGTATCAATGAATACCATGATCTTAAGGTTCCCCATGATCTCAAAAAAAATCTTCATCCATTTTAGTGAAAAGGTGAGATTTTTGATCTCACATCTTGCCTATAACTGTCATTGGACTGTTGGGAATGGTTCCCTATCACTTTAACATGCACATTTGCATTTGGTTTGGAATGGATTGGCGAAAAACTCCACTTTTTAGCGTTTTTGGTGAATTTCCAGCCTTAGGTCGTTCTGGACCCTTAGGTCGCTCGGGTTTGTGGCGCGCGCGTGGAAAAGTCGCCTGGGCTTAAGTCGTAGGTCGTTTCCGACCTATAATCTCTAGGCAAACGTTAAGTCGCTCATCCTGGTTTATCTCGTAGGTCGTCTCTGATCTAAGCTCCTGCTAAGTCGTTCGACTTAGGTCGTTGGACCATTTACCTTAGGTCGCTCGTCCACTAAGTCGGCCTGGTTTATCTCGTAGGTCGTCTCCGACCTAAGCTCCTGCTAAGTCGTTCGAGTTAGGTCGTTGGACCATTTACCTTAGGTCGCTCGTCCACTAAGTCGGCCTGGTTTATCTCGTAGGTCGTCTCCGACCTAGGCTTCTGTTAAGTCGTAGGTCGCGCGGTTTTTGGGTCGCATGACCTTTAAACCGATAGGTCGTTATACCTATAACTCGTTGGGTTGACCCCCTTTAGGTCGTGAACCTTGTTAAGTCGTGCACCCTCCATTTCGTAAGTCGTAAGTCGTTACCGACCTTAATCTCCTCTGCTAGTTAGGACTTGTGCTTTTAGGTCGCTCGACTCTGTTAAGTCGTAGGTCGTTGGACCTTAAGTCGCTCGCCTCCCTTAACTCCAGTTAGGTCGCTCGGCCATTGTGTTAGGTCGCGTGAACCCTTAGGTCGTTATACCTCATTTTGCTTTAGGTCGTAGTCCCCTTGTCTTCACTTAGGTCGTACCGTTTTGGTCGGGGCGCTGCCCCCTGGACTCCTACGATCTGACCGGGCAGGTCGAACACCGTAGCAGGGGCGTTGCCCCCGCACCCCCACCTAGGGGGTTGCCACCCCCCTGGACCCCCCTCCGTAGGGGATCTTATATGAAAAACATTCAACAGAACTTCCTACTTTGATGGTTTTGGGAATTGATTTCTTTGGATTTTTCTCACGTCTTCGAATGTGAATTTATGTGATTCGATTTGTTTCAACAATCGTTTTGTGACTTGTCACTTTAAAGATATGAAGGTTTCAATACTAGTAGTAAATATCAAAACTCTTTCATCAAATCGATTTCAACACTATTTTAAATATCAAAAGTTCGTTTTTTCAAACCGATTTCCAATCTACTAATATATACAAGCCTTTACTTCACTCGGATGAGAAATCGACTTAAACGACTTAGTAAAACGAGTGGTATGAAACGCTTGCGTTCACTTTGTCGGTTAGCTCTTGGACTTGTTCGATTGAACCCTTTTGTGACAATTTCCTAGTGAAGATTTACAGCTTGTTCGTAAATATTTAAGTTAAGCAAGTGGTTATGGGACATGAAGCTAAACTCATATATTTACTAGCTTGGTGTGATTGACACTTCCTTATGATCATGATGATTATTTTTGTGATTTAGACTAGCGATTGAGCGATGTCTCTTTGTCTGCGAGGGAGACTAGACCCCGCTTTTGTGATGTTTCGCCATCACTTATATAGGGTAGCACCCCATGGTCTTCGGGCCATTACTGTGTGGAAATTTAATGGATAGCTTCCATGAGATAGCTTCTCATTCATGTGTTTACGCGTAGGTGAGTTTTCATGCTCCCATTCATGTGTTAGGCCTCCCCCTTTTTATGTGTTTTCTGGATTTCTGGTGATGATTTCTGGAATTTTGTGCTTCACCAATCTTCATGATTTTCATTGATATGATATCAGTTTTTGTGCATTGGTGAATTTATGTGTTATTGACTTGTTATGAATACAAGTTTAGGGTATGAGACCCTATTTCATCTTTGAGAAGATTCTTGTGATATTGATTGATCTTTTGTTGATTGTCATTTACATACTTACAGTAGTATGTCGTTATGGTTGTTACATGTTCATGCCATATTATTTATCCTATACCTTATCATCTGATATTTATAGCTAGACTGATCCGTTTATTATTTTCTTATAAATAATACTCGGGTCAGACCGAGATGTTATAGGTGCTTCTGCTTGACTTCTCTTCAGGATTATTCTGACTTTTGGCACTACTTAGATTAGTAGTTTTTGGATGTACACATTTGAGATATAGACTCTATGTTGTGTACTTATTCTTTTGTATAGCACGTGTTGCTATTCTTTTGTATTATCGTGGATCTTTCTGACCACTACTCTGATGTACACTTTCACGTGTTATATACATATTCATATCTTCTTCCGTCTTTGTGATATGGATGTCTGTGACTGATTTATGTTATGATTACTTCTATGTTTTGTTTCCGAAGATTATATATAGCCATCGTGTGATAGCTTTGAGTTTGTATCGGTATGTCGGATTTCCTCCTTAAACGATATGCATTCTATTCTATCTGACATATCGGTGCTCGCACAAAGAAGTTACATGGATGGTCGCTCCTCATCAGCCTTATTCTCCGCGCTAGTTGACAACATTACACCTAGAGGTGGGGCTTCACAGAATAGTTTTGATTTTAGAAGATAGATGAGAGATTGGAGAAAAAACAGTTTTTTCTTATAAGGAGAAAATATAACTTTATTGCAAAACTTTATTACAAAAGTTCATAATTTTTTTTTGCATACAAAATAAGTGAATCAACTTCTATTTATAATAGTTTACATTTCATATAAACGATAAAGATTCACTTAATCTAATAGTTTTTCATAAATATCTCCTAAATTCTCTCTTATACAATTTCAAATATAATATTCCATAAATATCTAACATATATTCGAAATATTTCCTATATGAAAAAACCTAAATTAACAAAATACAAAATTAAGTTTACTTTCGACAGAGTTCTAATAGAAATTATGAAGTAGGAAAGATTTAATGGAAAATTTTAAATTTTAAACGAAGGTTATAGCATTGATAAATATTGGTTTATTAGATTTGAACTTGGATGCTAAAGATCGGTGTGATAAAGATTCTAAAATTCAGTATATACGTGAGAATGATAGGAATGAAACTTGGATTTTCTTATGTGTCTGAATGGTAGGAATCGGATTTGGATTTTTTTATGAATAGACACATTCAAGAAGGGTTGAGTATTTTAATTCTAAAATTAGGAGAGAAAATAAAAAGAAGAAATATAAAGAGAGATCTAGTTACATAAGGAAGCATATATGTAAATATTAGGTAGGAGATGCATATATGTAATTAGTACAAGAAATAGTAACTTAACATGTTTGAGGCAATGAGATGGTTGGTTGTATATATGTAAATGTGAGCTGTACACAGATCATTTGTAGCAAAAATAGAAATGGGTACTTTTGGCACAGGTCCCTGGTAGGTTTCAAAATACACGAAATATCCCTGTCTTAAAACTTTATAAATTAGGTTCCTGTTTCTCGAAAATCAACAAAAAAAAACAACAAAAAATATCGTAAAAAATTGCCAAACTTCAAAACTTATTTCAACATATAATTATCTTCATATCAATGCAAGAAAAACACAAAAAAATTCATCAAAACCCAAAAAAACAACAAAATTCGCACTTCAGAAAATTCTGCAATTTTTCTTGAAATTGCCGATATTTCAGCAACTTTAGTAAAAAATTGCGTTGTTTCATGCAATTTTTTCTGTTTAGTTCAATCTTCCAAATTTAACATCTACATTTATTCAAACAACACATTATTGCACAACAGTCAAGGAAAAAATGATGAAATTGCGTATAATTGAAAAATTATTGCATAGAACACACAGCTTATTCCCAATAATTGCAGCGGAAAAAACAATAATTCATAAAAGTTGTATACAAATCAGCAATAATAAGCCAAAAGTACCTTATTTTATTGAATAGATGCGCACATATCAGCAACAATGTAGAATAATTGCACATATTGTTGCACTAGTATAAATTTTAGTTGATATATAATTATTCAGCAACAATTGCATGATTATCAACAATAATATTCAATCGTTGCTGACATTTCAGCAATAATATTTACTATTAGCAAGTATTTCTAAATAGTTGCTAAAATATTAGCAATTATTCTGCAGCAAAAACATGGACCCGCTTTATAATGAAACTTACCCAGGGACCCGCTTTGCAATATTCTTCCGTTTTAAGGATGCGATCTAAATTTCCACTAGAAATATTGTGTGCGATAAAAGGAAGCATGTAATGCATTCATTTCAATCTACTCCCATTAATAAGTATGTCGAGAATGGATTCATCCTCACAAATGTGAGAAACGTGATGCTTCGTATATACAAAGAAATTTCCAACTTTCGTGCTATCTGAAGACAAAGTTAGGAACTAATCATAAAATAATATTGTCGACTACCAGTTCCTATTAACTGGCAAACAAGGTTGCAGGAGTACATAAAACGAATCAATAGAATACAACACAATCGAGTAGCAAACTAGGTTGCCGAAGTTCATAAAACGAATCAACAGAATTTATACAACACAATCTGCAGAGTATGACATCAAGTTAAAACATCACAACATCCCTGCGTTCATTGGTTATCTAGTTTTACAAATTAATATATAGGTTAACAACAACATGCAAAATGGTCAACTTTGTTATTTAGCACTATGTTTCAAAATTCAGTGCATCTTTAAAGCAGATTGAGCATATAATTGGAATACTCACCAATGTAGCCTTTGTGGTGAAGAAAATAGTTTTTCATCATGTCTGGTATCTCCTTAACATGTCTAGTATCTGACTTGGCACGAAGGCAATACCATTAAGTTTTTCTTCTTTGTCTCTTATCTGTTTTACCTGGCCCATAACAAAAACAAAATAAATTTGTGTTTTAACCATCGTTTTCTTCTGCATATTGGCACATATCCTGATATTATTGTAAAGTATATATTTTCTGCTTCAATTTATGACAACATGATATTCAATTGTATCTTATGTCCATGGCCTAATGGCAAGTTTTTACTCCTGAGCCGAGTACACACATAACTAACTTCTCTGGAAACAGCTATGATTTTTCCCGGATTCATTTCTCATCTTTATTTTCCTTTTGTGATGGAAGCAAGGTTTGAATTCTAAATAATTAATGTTTGATAGCGTTACATCTTTATGTGGCTACTAATCAAGTTATAGATATGTAAATACCACTCAAGCATAAAATTTAGCATGAAACATAATTTAACACAACTTGCATAAAACAAAATACTATCGCTTCAAATGAATATCCTTCAACACATGAAATTCAATTAATCAATCGTTAATTCTCTAATTTAATACTCTGATTATCAACTGTGTAATATTCAAATTACTCTTGTACATTGAATAGTCTAATTTAACACAACTTTTTTTAGCATTTGATTAGTCAGCAGATTACAGGCTAACGCCGGACTCTAATTTTTTTTAATGCTGGTTCATTGAATTGAAAGACTATTTCTCTTAGTAGAAACAATACCCCTAGTTTTATTAGTACTTAATAAAAAAGAAAAAAAAAATTCAGTCAACTCTTAAAAATATAATATTGGGCCGAAATTCTGAATGATTATGATTCCAATTAAAAACTGTTATTTGCACCGCAAAAAACTCCCTACCTTTCTTATTCTTTATTGTTTTAAATATTTAATTATTATTTTATTCCTTGAGCTTTAATCAAACTTAAATGGTGATGACAAACTTATTACCTTTTTTTATTAGAAGCAATCATTCTTGCATGTCAATGCATGTCATTGTCAGATTTTTGTGATTATAGTATCATACTCTCTGGAATATGTATACTATTCCATAGTTGCGACGATGGTTTTTGAGTTTAGGTGAGCTATCATATCGATCTATTTGTACACACAACATGCACATCTATGTTGTTTATTGTATATTCACTTTATACAAGAGAAATATTTGACGTGAAATGATTTACCCGTGTGGTGTATGGATAATGCACGTGACATGCAAATGTGATATGTGCATAGTAACAATGTAACATAATGTACAAGTACAAAAGACAAGAAGCAAAACCTTCAAATCGTGTTCTACATGATATGCTCACACCAATCAACTTTACAAAAAGCAAGAGTTTGAAAAGTAGAGATGATGATACACTAAAATTGTCATCGGCAAAGAATATATTAGTTCAGTAATAATATTTGTGAGATATTTATTATATGCGTTTATACTTATAACAATCCAAATATGGGCGAGATTACTTTATTTTAATGAACATGGTCAAGAGCTTTTAAGTTTAAATAAATTTCTGTGCACTTCATATGATGATATGGATCTATGCGAGTCTTGGCAGATTATAATAAATGAATCTAGTGTCTGTGTAGTAACTGTGTTCGTTTTGTAAGATTGAAAACTCACATATCAATCACAAATTCCTCTCCCCTTCTGCATCTCCGCTCTCTTACAGGCATATCCATTTGTAAAAGTACAATTTTGTTGTTTCTTCAAATAGAGTTGAAAGTAGAAGGTTTTGGCAATTAATAGTAGGGATTTAACAGTAAAGCATGTTCACATCAACTCATTTAAGTGCAATTTGTCTATTTTACAAGTTTCTCTAATGGCTTTAAAAATAAACTCATTCTCAAAACCATACAAGAGCATCCCAGTAGGGATATTGAGAGCGTTAATACTTAATACTACCTTAATACTCCAACAGGTTAACAAGTGGGTAATTTTGCCCAGCATATTACTATTGGGTAGCCAAAACTTACTATTCAAGAGCATAGATTTATCTGATATTCAGAATACTGGATAAGCCAATAAACCAATCAGGTTGCATATTTTGCAGGCTGGCGATTATTGCTAGATATTCATGTTGGGGTAGCAAGAAAATGACACTTGCCACATACATAAACTATCCCATGCTTGCTAACCCCTATTTGGGTTGCTCGTAGACAGCAAAAAACTTGCTCTCATCCTTATCAATATTGGATACATACAACAGATGATTAATAAATACATGACAGAGACTTACAGAAAAATAACCTCATCATGAGAACCTAAGACACTGAAATTTATTTTCCACACACAAAACAAACAAATTTAACTCCACAGAACAAACAAATCCCGTTCACACTTTATTTGTCTGGACTGTGCTACTAGATATAGAGAAGAAACTTTCACAAAGTAGGAAGATCGAAATTGACATGTAAAATAGACATATAAAACTATTTTAAAGAAAAATCAACAGCAAAACAGCATGATGTAGGCTATATGTTTCATCTCTATTATTTTGACATTAAATTCGTCACCATGCCGCATAAGAACTTTGATAGTAGGATGGTACCCATTGCACAAAGTAACCCTATGTCAGAACACGTGTACTAACAATAACACTCAGCGCAATTGTAATGTTTTACCTATAAAACAAATTAGTATACATCATGCACCGTTTAATGAAATTTAATCTGTGTGATCATTTTATTTTATATTATTTAGAAGGGAAAAAAATAGACATGCATGGGAAATTTGTACAGGGGTGGGAAATCAGTCCCTCTCAGCGGAAAAATAGGATCTTGCAATTTGGCGTGATAGAACAAACATGTAATTATAGATCACAGAAAAAATATATAGAGACAAGAGAGAACACACAGATTTATAGTGGTTCCACTATCGCGAGATAGTGTACGTTCACTTTAATGGGGAAGAGCTTTATTACTATTTGAAGAGGTTACAAAGTTTTTTACAGAAGAGAAAACAAAATGAAGAAAAATAAACAAGAGATTGTTCTCTCACATCTTATCTTAACATTCTCTATGCCTCTCTTTATATATAGAGAAAAGTTACTTAGAGATGAAGCAATTGATTTATATAAATAAATCAATTAATGGAATAATAATATTCCCATTACTTTGCCATGTAATTGATTGATAATATTTCATCCATCAATCAATTATTTTTCTATTTGATTCCTTTTGTTTCTCCTTTTATAAAATATGGCAATCAAATATATATGGCAAATATCTCCAAATCCCTATCTCTTTAATTTCTCTTTCCGTTTCCTTCATGTACAAAACGGGTAACTAAATACCGAGAATATCTCCAAAATCTATTAATTTTGGAAATATTGTATCATCAAAAAATCCTAATAATCTCCACCTTGATACAATATCTCTTTCAAACCAAGATACTCCAAAATGAATGCTTCCCAATGAGTTCCTGCAAAAGCCACCCCTCATTGCACTTTGTTAATGAACTCCGGCAAGGCCACCGCCCATCAACAAAGTGTTGGAAACAATAAAAAAAATAAGTAAGGCAGACGTTGTGCAACCAAAAGAAAATAACTCATATCTCTTCATACAAGAAGAATGTCACATCTTCTCTTAACTTCAACCAAGTTGCTCTTTTTCCCATAGTGTCACCATGTGGCACCTAGCACTTCATCAAGTGAATCAAGTACGAGCAATGCTCGAACTTAGTAGTAGGTAAGGCCTTCGTAAACATATCTGCTGCATTGTCATTTGTATGAACCTTCTGAAGGCGAACTAACTTCTCTTCATTCATGGAGATAAGGAAAGACTCTCTTACCTCTATATGCTTTGTTCTAGAGCTAAAAGCCAGATTTTCAGCTAAATGAATTGCACTCTGACTATCACAATTCACCAAACAATTATCTTGTACAAAGCCCAAATCACACAACAACTTCTTCAAATAAAGTGCCTTCTTAGCTGCCTCAACTGCAGCTATCAACTCTGCCTCTGTAGTAGACAAAGCAACTATAGTCTGCAACCTCGCTCTCCAACTAATAGCCGTTCCTCCAAGAGTGAACACATAGCCTGAGGTTGACTTCCTTCTATCTCTATCTCCGACATAGTCTGAATCACAAAATCCAATCAAGTTGAAATCTTTATTTCTGCCGCCAAAGACAAGACCATAATCTGATGTTCCTCTAAGATATCTAAAAATATACGTCACTGCCTCTCAATGCGATTTTCCCGGATTTGCTGTATATCTACTAACCAATCCAACAGCCTGAGCAATGTCAGGTCTAGTGCACATCATAACATACATCAAGCTACCTATCGCACTCGCATAAGGCATCTTTTTCATGTAGGCCTTGTCCTTTTCTGAGATCGGAGAGCCTTTGTTAAAAAGCTGTATATGCAAAGGCATGAGTGTACTGATAGCCTTTGCTCCATTCATGCTAAACCGAGCAAGCACCTTTTTAATATATTCCTTTTGAGTAAGTCTCAAAAGTCCAAGCTTTCTATCTCTTTGGATTTCCATCCCCAAAATTTTCTTTGCTTCTCCAAGGTCTTTCATTTCGAATTCCGCATTTAATTTCAACTTCAACTCATCAATTTCAGCTTTATCCTTAGAAGCAATCAACATATCATCCACATACAAAAGCAAATACATCAAATTACTATTCTTTAAATGCTTGAAATAAACACATGCATCTTTAGTACTACGATTAAAACCATGTGAAAGCATAAAAGAATCAAACCTTTTGTACCATTGTCTAGGCGACTGTTTTAGACCATAAAGAGATTTCTTCAACCTGCATACCCAATCTCGTTTTCCATCTACAATAAATCCTTCCGGCTGCTTCATGAAATCACCATGCAAGAAAGCAGTCTTCACATCAAGTTGTTCTAACTCCAAATCGTGAGCAGCAACTACCGCAAGTAGGATTCGAATCGAAGTTTGTCTAACAACTGGAGCAAATATTTCATCATACTCCAACCCCTTTTTTTGTGAAAACCCTTTGGCTACCAATCTTGCCTTGTATTTACCATCGTCTTTCAGCTTGAACACCCACTTGCAACCTATGGCTCGGCTTCCTTGAGATAGTGGTACCAAATCCCAAGTCTTGTTCCTCTGCAAAGACTGTATCTCCTCTTCCATAGCGCAATTCCACTTCGAATTATTATCCGACTTCATGGCTTCTTCAAGGCTTAATGGTTCATCATGAACAACATGTAAAGCATACTCAAACTGATCATCAAGGCTCAAATTTGCATAATCCCAATCTCCATATCTAATTGGAGCTCTTTTTGGTCTCTGACTAGCCCGAATGACTATGTCGCCTGACTCTCCTTCAGCTCCACCTTGAGCTCCATCTTGAGCTCCACCTTGAGCTGAATCCTCTCTAGCTTCATGACCATCTCCATCACTACTAGAGGAAATCTATGGATTATCATGTGATGTATCATCAACTGTTCTATCACTATTGCCAATAGTAATAGCTGTACTTTGGGTTTGAAAATTGGGAACTCGGTCATTTCAGCCTTCTCATCAACTGAATCTGAACTGTCTGAAAAACCTTCCAAAGGTTTAAACATTGCTGACTCATCAAAAGTCACATGTCTGGAGTGTATAACTTTCTTCGTAACTGGATTCCAAATTCTGTATCCTTTTATTCCATCTGTATAACCAAGAAAGACACACTTGGAGGCCCTAGGCTCCAACTTATCTTGTCCTGTATTGTGAACATAAACTGGACATCCAAATATACGAAAATAACTTAATAAAGTGCTTTTACCTCTCCATAACTCCTCTGGAATCTTCCCACCAATGGCTGAGCACGGAATCCGATTAATAATATGTGCTGCAGTCGAAACAGCTTCAGCCCAAAAACCCTTAGACATACCCGCAGTCAATATCAAGCAACGGGCCTTCTCAAGTAGAGTCCTATTCATCCTCTCAGCAACCCTATTGGATTGCGGATCACCAGGTGTAGTAAAATGTCTTCTAATACCGCGTTGTCTGCAGTAGTCGAGGAACTCTTTGGAGACATATTCGCCACCATTATCGGATATAAGAATCTTCAATTTCTTTCCTGTTTGGTTTTCAACAAGAGCTAACCAAACCTTAAAATTCTGAAATACTTCCGACTTAGCTTTCATTACATACACCCAAACCTTGCGCGAGTAGTCATCAATGAATGAAACAAAATAATAAGCTCCACCAATGGAAGCAGTAAGGTATGGCCCCCAAACATCTGAGTGCACATAATCAAGTACCCTCTTAGAAGTATGCATACCGTCACCAAAAGAAATTCTGGTTTGCTTTGCCAATACAAACTCCTTGCAAAAGTTCAACTTGTTGAAGATTTCTCCCTTGATCTGTTTCTTCTTATGAAGCAACTCTAAGTTCTTCTCCGAAGTATGACCTAGTCTCAAATGCCAAAGTTTGGTAGCATCCAAACTTTTAGAACTATCAACTCCAACACATAATTCTTCATGAACAGTGGTACCCATAAGCAAATACAGATTTCTTACCATAACACACTTCATCAATACAAGTGCCTCTCTAGAAACTCTCAAACCATCTTTGACAATGGTTATCTTGCATCCCAATGATGTCAATTGGCCTAATGATATCAATGACTTTCGAAGACCAGGAACATAGCAAACATCTGAAAGTGTGCGAACAATCCCATCATACATGCGAATGCGAACTGAACCAACTCCCATAGACTTACATGTAGCATCGTTCCCCATAAGGATGGAACTTCCTTCTTTAGCATCAAAGGAAGAAAAATAATCCTTATTAGGAGTCATGTGAAATGATGCTCCAGAATCTAATATCCAGTGGTCTGCAACATCTGATACAACCGCTGTCAATAAATCACTATCATCTTTCTTCATCGCAATAGATGAAGAACCTTCAGTCTTCTTCTCCAGATCTGGGCAGTCTCTTTTCCAATGGTCTGATTTCTTACAATGATGACACCTTCCATCTTTAGACTTACTCCGCCAATGAGGCTTCCTAGAATTGGAACGCCCTCTATAATTCTTCACTTTCTTCTCTGCTCTACCTCTCTCAACAAATAAACCTGAACTACTATTACTTCCTCCACTACTATCACCAACACCAAACTCTTTCATCTGATCTCTCAACTCCTCACTGAACAAACCTGTCTTCACATCATCTAATGTCAATGTATCTCTACCATAGATAAGGCTGTTAGCGAAACCAGTGTATCGTTCTGGAAGCGAACACAACAGAATCATTGCTTTCTGTTCTTCATCAACTTTCAACTCAACAGACTTCATCTTCATCAACAGGTCATCAAACACACTTAGGTGTGTTTTAATTGAAGAACCTTCCTTCATTTTATAAGTGAAAAAAGTCTTCAATAGGATCAGACGGTTAGTTAGGGATTTCTTCATGTAGAGGTCCTCCAACTTCTTCCAAATGCCTTTGGCTGTGGTTTCCTGACTGATTTCAGAAATTACATTCTTTCTCATAGCAAGCTGGAGAGTAGTAAAGGCCCATTCTTCCATCTCTTCTAATTCCACTGATGAAATATCAGCAGGCAATGTCTTTGTATCAAATACTACCCGATGAACGCGATTTCTCCTCAAAACTGCTTTCATCATCCATTGCCATTTTTCAAAATCTCCTTCACCATTCCACTTCTCTATCGTCAACTGTGATCCTGAAGCCACATAGGAGCCTCTGACGTATGGAGCAACTACTGGCGCTAAAGTACTATTTGTACTATTTTCATCTCCTCCTGCCATTCTACCAAAACACCTTCTTTGCGAATCTAGCTCTGATACCAGTTGTAGAGGGGTGGGAAATCAGTCCCTCTCAGCGGAAAAATAGGATCTTGCAATTTGGCGTGATAGAACAAACAGGTAATTATAGATCACAGAAAAAATATATAGAGACAAGAGAGAACACACAGATTTATAGTGGTTCCACTATCGCGAGATATTGTACGTCCACTTTAATGGGGAAGAGCTTTATTACTATTTGAAGAGGTTACAGAGTTTTTTTCAAAAGAGAAAAGAAAATGAAGAAAAATAAACAAGAGATTGTTCTCTCACATCTTATCTTAACATTCTCTATGCCTCTCTTTATATATAGAGAAAAGTTACTTAGGGATGAAGCAATTGATTTATATAAATAAATCAATTCATGGAATAATAATATTCCCATTAATTGCTTTGCCATGTAATTGATTGATAATATTCCATCCATCAATCAATTATTTTCCTATTTGATTCCTTTTGTTTCTCCTTTTATAAAATATGGCAATCAAATATATATGACAAATATCTCCAAATCCCTATCTCTTTAATTTCTCTTTCCATTTTCTTCATGCACAAAACGGGTAACTAAATACCGAGAATATCTTCAAAATCTATTAATTTTGGAAATATTGTATCACCAAAAAATCCTAATAATCTCCACCTTGATACAATATCTCTTCCAAACCAAGACACTCCAAAATGAATGCTTCCCAATGAGTTCCTGCAAAAGTCACCCCTCATTGCACTTTGTTAATGAACTCCGGCAAGGTCACCGCCCATCAACAAAGTGTTGGAAACAATAAAAAAATAAGTAAGGCAGACGTTGTGCAACCAAAAGAAAATAACTCATATCTCTTCATACAAGAAGAATGTCACATCTTCTCTTAACTTCAACCAAGTTGCTCTCTTCCCCATAGTGCCACCATTTGGCACCTAGCACTTCATCAAGTGAATCAAGTTCGAGCAATGCTCGAACTTAGTAGCAGGTAAGGCCTTCGTAAACATATCTGCTGTATTGTCATTTGTATGAACCTTCTGAAGGCGAACTAACTTCTCTTCATTCATGGAGATAAGGAAAGACTCTCTTACCTCTATATGCTTTGTTCTAGAGCTAAAAGCCAGATTTTCAGCTAAATGAATTGCACTCTGACTATCACAATTCACCAAACAATTATCTTGTACAAAGCCCAAATCACACAACAACTTCTTCAAATAAAGTGCCTCCTTAGCTGCCTCAACTGCAGCTATCAACTCTGTCTCTGTAGTAGACAAAGCAACTATAGTCTGCAACCTCGTTCTCCAACTAATAGCCGTTCCTCCAAGAGTGAACACATAGCCTGAGGTTGACTTCCTTCTATCTCTATTTATGGCATAGTCTGAATCACAAAATCCAATCAAGTTGAAATCTTTATTTCTGTCGTCAAAGACAAGACCATAATCTGATGTTCCTCTAAGATATCTAAAAATATACTTCACTGCCTCCCAATGCGATTTTCCCGGATTTGCTGTATATCTACTAACCAATCCAACAGCATGAGCAATGTCAGGTCTAGTGCACACCATAGCATACATCAAGCTACCTACCGCACTCGCATAAGGCACCTTTTTCATGTAGGCCTTGTCCTTTTCTGAGATCGGAGAGCCTTTGTTAGAAAGTTGTATATGCAAAGGCATGGGTGTACTGATAGCCTTTGCTCCATTCATGCTAAACCGAGCAAGCACCTTTTTAATATATTCCTTTTGAGTAAGTCTCAAAAGTCCAAGCTTTCTATCTCTTTGGATTTCCATCCCCAAAATTTTCTTTGCTTCTCCAATGTCTTTCATTTCAAATTCCGCTTTTAATTTCAACTTCAACTCATCAATTTCAGTTTTATCCTTAGAAGCAATCAGCATATCATCCACATACAAAAGCAAATACACCCAATTACTATTCTTTAAATGCTTGAAATAAACACATGCATCTTTAGTACTACGATTAAAACCATGTGAAAGCATAAAAGAATCAAACCTTTTGTACCATTGTCTAGGCGACTGTTTTAGACCATAAAGAGATTTCTTCAACCTGCATACCCAATCTGGTTTTCCATCTACAATAAATCCTTCCGGCTGCTTCATGTAAATGGTTTCTTCCAAATCACCATGCAAGAAAGCAGTCTTCACATCAAGTTGTTCTAACTCCAAATCGTGAGCAGCAACTATCGCAAGTAGGATTCGAATCGAAGTTTGTCTAACAACTGGAGCAAATATTTCATCATACTCCAACCCCTTTTTTGTGAAAACTCTTTGGCTGCCAATCTTGCCTTGTATCTACCATCGTCTTTCAGCTTGAACACCCACTTGCAACCTATGGCTCGGCTTCCTTGAGATAGTGGTACCAAATCCCAAGTCTTGTTCCTCTTCAAAGACTGTATCTCCTCTTCCATAGCGCAATTCCACTTCGAATTATTATCCGACTTCATGGCTTCTTCAAGGCTTAATGGTTCATCATGAACAACATGTAAAGCATACTCAAACTGATCATCAAGGCTCAAATTTGCATAATCCCAATCTCCATATCTAATTGGAGCTCTTTTTGGTCTCTGACTAGCCCGAATGACTATGTCGCCTGACTCTCCTTCAGCTCCACCTTGAGCTCCACCTTGAGCTCAATCCTCTTTAGCTTCATGACCATCTCCATCACTACTAGAGGAAATCTATGGATTATCATGTGATGTATCATCAACTGTTCTATCACTATTGCCAATAGTAATAGCTGTACTTTGGGTTTGAAAATTGGGAATCTCGGTCTTTTCAGCCTTCTCATCAACTGAATCTGAATCGTCTGATAAACCTTCCAAAAGGTTTAAACATTGCTGACTCATCAAAAGTCACATGTCTGGAGTGTATAACTTTCTTCGTAACTGGATTCCAAATTCTGTATCCTTTTATTCCATCTGTATAACCAAGAAAGACACACTTGGAGGCCCTAGGCTCCAACTTATCTTGTCCTGTATTGTGAACATAAACTGGACATCCAAATATACGAAAATAACTTAATAAAGTGCTTTTACCTCTCCATAACTCCTCTGGAATCTTCCCACCAATGGCTGAGCACGGAATCCGATTAATAATATGTGCTGCAGTCGAAACAGCTTCAGTCCAAAAACCCTTAGACATACCCACAGTCAATATCAAGCAACGGGCCTTCTCAAGTAGAGTCCTATTCATCCTCTCAGCAACCCCTTTGGATTGCGGATCACCAGGTGTAGTAAAATGTCTTCTAATACCGCGTTGTCTGCAGTAGTCGAGGAACTCTTTGGAGACATATTCGCCACCATTATCGGATCTAAAAATCTTCAATTTCTTTCCTTTTTGGTTTTCAACAAGAGCTAACCAAACCTTAAAATTCTGAAATACTTCCGACTTAGCTTTCATTACATACACCCAAATCTTGCGCGAGTAGTCATCAATGAATGAAACAAAATAATAAGCTCCACCAATGGAAGCAGTAGGGTATGGCCCCCAAACATCTGAGTGCACATAATCAAGTACCCTCTTAGAAGTATGCATACCGTCACCAAAAGAAATTCTGGTTTGCTTTGCCAATACACACTCCTTGCAAAAGTTCAACTTGTTGAAGATTTCTCCCTTGATCTTTTTCTTCTTACGAAGCGACTCTAAGTTCTTCTCCGAAGTATGATCTAGTCTCAAATGCCAAAGTTTGGTAGCATCCAAACTTTTAGAACTATCAACTCCAATACATAATTCTCCATGAACAGTGGTACCCATCAGCAAATACAGATTTCTTACCATAACACCCTTCATCAATACAAGTGCCTCTCTAGAAACTCTCATACCATCTTTGACAATGGTTATCTTGCATCCCAATGATGCCAATTGGCCTAATGATATCAATGACTTCCGAAGACCAGGAACATAGCGAACATCTGAAAGTGTGCGAACAATCCCATCATACATGCGAATGCGAACTGAACCAACTCCCATAGACTTACATGTAGCATCGTTCCCTATAAGGATGGAACTTCCTTCTTTAGCATCAAAGGAAGAAAAATAATCCTTATTATGAGTCATGTGAAATGATGCTCCAGAATCTAATATCCAGTGGTCTGCAACATCTGATACAATCGATGTCAATAAATCACTATCATCTTTCTCCATCGCAATAGATGAAGAACCTTCAGTCTTCTTCTCCAGATCTGGGCAGTCTCTTTTCCAATGGCCTGATTTCTTACAATGATGACACCTTCCATCTTTTGACTTACTCCGCCAATGAGGCTTCCAAGAATTGGAACGCCCTCTATAATTCTTCACTTTCTTCTCTGCTCTACCTCTCTCAACAAATAAACATGAACTACTATTACTTCCTCCACTACTATCACCAACATCAAACTCTTTCATCTGATCTCTCAACTCCTCACTGAACAAACCTGTCTTCACATCATCTAATGTCAATGTATCTCTACCATAGATAAGGCTGTTAGCGAAACCATTGTATCGTTTTGGAAGCGAACACAACAGAATCATTGCTTTCTGTTCTTCATCAACTTTCAACTCAACAGACTTCATCTTCATCAACAGGTCATCAAACACACTTAGGTGTGTTTTAATTGAAGAACCTTCCTTCATTTTATAAGTGAAAAAAGTCTTCAATAGGATCAGACGGTTAGTTAGGGATTTCTTCATGTAGAGGTCCTCCAACTTCTTCCAAATGCCTTTGGCTGTGGTTTCCTGACTGATTTCATAAATTACATTCTTTTCCATAGCAAGCTGGAAAGTAGTAAAGGCCCATTCTTCCATCTCTTCTAATTCCACTGATGAAATATCAGCAGGCAATGTCTCTGTATCAAATACTACCCGATGAACGCGATTTCTCCTCAAAACTGCTTTCATCATCCATTGCCATTTTTCAAAATCTCCTTCACCATTCCACTTCTCTATCGTCAACTGTGATCCTGAAGCCACATAGGAGCCTCTGACGTATGGAGCAACTACTGGCGCTAAAGTACTATTTGTACTATTTTCATCTCCTCCTGCCATTCTACCAAAACACCTTCTTTGTGAATCTAGCTCTGATACCAGTTGTAGAGGGGTGGGAAATCAGTCCCTCTCAGCGGAAAAATAGGATCTTGCAATTTGGCGTGATAGAACAAACAGGTAATTATAGATCACAGAAAAAAAATATAGAGACAAGAGAGAACACACAGATTTATAGTGGTTCCACTATCGCGAGATAGTGTACGTCCACTTTAATGGAGAAGAGCTTTATTACTATTTGAAGAGGTTACAAAGTTTTTTACAGAAGAGAAAAGAAAATGAAGAAAAATAAACAAGAGATTGTTCTCTCACATCTTATCTTAACCTTCTCTATGCCTCTCTTTATATATAGAGAAAAGTTACTTAGGGATGAAGCAATTGATTTATATAAATAAATCAATTCATGAAATAATAATATTCCCATTAATTGTTTTGCCATGTAATTGATTGATAATATTCCATCCATCAATCAATTATTTTCCTATTTGATTCCTTTTGTTTCTCCTTTTATAAAATATGACAATCAAATATATATGGCAAATATCTCCAAATCCCTATCTCTTTAATTTCTCTTTCCATTTCCTTCATGCACAAAACGGGTAACGAAATACCGAGAACATCTCCAAAATCTATTAATTTTGGAAATATTGTATCACCAAAAAATCCTAATAAAATTAGATGAGAAAATGCAAGGTGTGAATTTTAGGTTGACGAAGATGGCTATATGAATGTATTCTTACAACACAAGCTTAAAGACAAAACAGACAAACGTTATGCAAAATTTACCAACTTGATAGGCTAATTTCAGCATAGAAGCAAGTGAGGGAAGCAACATACCAGACTCTTTTTTTCTCTAAAATCTTCTTCTGTCGGCCCATGACGCCCACATGAACCTGTACTAAAAACAAATGCGCAACCCAATATATTATAAAAAACATATTCTGAGAAAGCCAACCCAATTAATGTTACTATTCTTATCTTTATATTTATACCACGTTTGCGTCTATGTCCCTTTCATAGCTGTCGCCACTAACCCGGGTATGCCCTCATCTCCTTAATCTATATATACAACCACATATATAGCCTCATAAACCAAAAAATAAAACAAGGGAACATGGATACATTTCAAGATTGGCTTGAACCCATCATTCCAGTGCAATCAATATCAGAATCCGGTGTATCAGCGATCCCAGAGCGATATATAAAGCCGCAGTTAGACCGACCAAAGTCAACAGACTGTGAAATTAGCATGTCTGGAAAAGAGCTGAATATACCAATTATAGACCTAAAAGAACTAAATGGAGATGTAACAGAATGTAGAGCGACAATGAAAGCAATATCGGATGCGTGCAAAGAGTGGGGTTTCTTTCAAGTGGTGAACCATGGTGTTAGTTTGGATTTACTGGCAAAAATGCGGACAGTATGGAAACAATTCTTCCATCTTCCTATGGAAGAAAAATTGAAGCTTAAGAACTCGCCGAAAACTTATGAAGGGTATGGAAGCAGGTTAGGAGTCGAGAAAGGGGCTATTCTTGATTGGGGCGATTACTACTTTCTCCATTACCTACCTTTGATAGTAAAAGATTATAACAAATGGCCATCACTCCCGTGTTCTCTAAGGTAAAATTTAATTCACAGCATTCTTGCATTATTTGGACACTTTTTTTTTCTTTCCTTTTTTGATAATTCGAATAAACGTATGCATTAGTCAAAACTAAGGTTATAGTCTGGTAATGATCAGGGAAATCGCAGACGAGTATGGTCAAGAACTAGGAAAACTATGTGGAACCCTTATGAAGGTGATGTCAATAAATTTAGGGTTAGACGTCGGATACTTGCAAAAGGCATTTGGAGGAGAAGATATTGGTGCTTGCATGCGGGTCAATTATTACCCAAAATGTCCACAACCGGAGCTGACACTTGGTCTCTCAGCTCATTCAGATCCAGGTGGACTCACTATATTACTAGCAGATGATCGTGTCAAAGGTCTTCAAGTACGAAAAGGAAATGCCTGGATTACGGTTCAGCCTGCTCCTAATGCCTTTATTGTCAACATCGGCGACCAAATTCAGGTACTAAGCTTTTTCTATGTGAAAGCTTATTTGTGTATATTGTTATTGTTGGTTGTCAGTATTGTGATGTCCAGTTCCATGGAACTAGGAGCTTGTGGTGCTCATGAAAGTCGTCCAGATAATAAAACGGGAAGAGAAGTCGATAATGTCTATCTTGTTTTAATTATTAAAATATACATTAAACAGGAACAAATCTTTATCCCACATGTCTCTTACATACTCACTTCTTGCTCAGATATGGATTCATACAAGTTCAATTTGATTATGTACTCTAAGACTATAAATTCAATCTAGGATTAATATAGTTCCCACTCAGCGAAAAATTTGTGCACCGAGTTATTCCCACTTTATATTGCGATATCCACTAATTAAAAGTAGTGATAGAGCAGCTAAACCTAAAATTTTAAAGTACAAGCGTTCACAGATAGTAAGGGCCTTACAAATATTTGTCTGGACTACAACCTTCTTGTCTTTTTATGATTATTAGGCTGTGTTATATGTTTTTCCTAATCTATAATTTGACATTGAAAAGGATGTAATAGGGATATCTCAGGAAAAGTTGACAGGCAAAATAATTTGCATTCAAATTCAAACGCATGTGCTCCAATTGCCCTTTCTACATCTGCTGGCCAAGATCTTAATTAATTAGCCTCTAAGTCACAGGGATACAGAGCACATGGTTTGACCCTTTTGTACATATAAAGCGAATGTGGTTGACATTAATATTAAAATATCACTTTTATTACGCACATGATCTTTTATTGCCCTTACACATTAAACAATAAATCAATCGTTTTATCTAAATCGAAAGGACACCTGCGGCCATTATATGAGTTTTTTTTTGCTTGGTTTAAAATGTAAATAATGTGGATAACTAACCTGCATCCTTTTTGGGCATTACAGGTATTGAGCAATGCCATATTCAAGAGCGTTGAACATCGGGTGATGGTAAATGCATGTGCAGAGCGGTTATCATTTGCCTTTTTCTTTAATCCGAGATCGGATATTCCATTATGCCCAGCCCGCCAGCTTGTGACTCCAGATCGACCTCAGCTATATCAGCCAATGACATTTAATGAGTATAGGTTGTACATAAGAAAAAATGGTCCAAAGGGAAAAACTCAAGTTGAATCATTAAAAGCTATGTAAATGTGATATAAGCTAATGTCAACTGATATGAATCATATTGTACATTTGTGAATATGGTTCCTGATATTTGGAACACAAATCTAAGCAGAAAAGAAGACAGAAAAGCAAGTTCTACCTATTTTCTTCAAAAAGATATCAGTGTATAATTGAATTCCAAAATTGCAAATAAATTATTCATGGCCCATTTTAAAGCGTTTGCGTTGTAGAGTACAGTTGTGTAAAGCATGATTAGGGATGCATTCCAACTGCCTGCAGGCTTTATTAGGAAACTGAGGGAAAAAAGAACACAGAAAATGATATTAAGTTTATAAATAAGTTGTGGTTTTGTCCCTGTAAACTAATACCCAGAACATCAAAAAATGCATGTTTTGAAAACATATATATGTGTATGTATAAAGGAAATTCTATTAGAACACAAGTTGGTGGCACAATTGATGACACAACAAATCTAAACTATTGGATTTTCCCTTGAATCAAACCCCTTGTATAAACACATTGAGATCCAATAGTGGAACCAGTATAAATATTGTGTGTTTTCCTTTTTTTTATAGTTATTAACTATTTATTTGGAGTATAGAATAATTGATGCTAGATTAAGTGATGTTCAAATTGACAAATCTAGATCTTGTTTATTGTTTTTCCGCATTTGTGCAATTTCTGCACAACAGATTGGTATCAGAGCTAGGCGATTTGTTCAGATTTGTGCATCAATGGCTTCTAGAAAGAGCGGTAGATCTGGTGGTGATTATGTTATTACTCATTTGGATGGAAAAGGAGATTTTGTGCCATATGGGGTGGAGGAGATTATGTTGAGAGAGAAGAGTGTTCCAGTCTTGAAAATTTGATGATAAGGAGTTTACTGTGTTGAAGGGACATCTGGATTTGGGAACCTGTATCTGCTTCATGGCTCAATGTTGATGTGAGAGTCTTATGCTGATTTCCATGGGAAATTTGTTGTTTGACAGATAAGGTATGTGGGAGGAGAGAGATTTGTCTTGCATACAGAGATTTGGATTAGCCTTGTATGTACGTTGGCTTTTGTTTTTTGGCTCTGTATTTGGATTGGTGATTGAGAGGATTTTTTGGCCTTGGTGGCTTTGAGATTAGTTTGGTATCTACCTTCTTTTGATTTTGGATATTTGCAATATTTTGTTGGCGGACGGGGACATAGTCTGAGCTCGTTAGCAAGGTGTGATGGGGGTGGTCTTGCTGGAACCCATTGGGTAAATATTCATTTTTCTTTTGTATCTCGTTAAGAGATTTTGGTTGAATGTGGAGTTTGATTTTAAAAGATTTACGTTGAAAAGAGAATTTGACTCGAGGTGGAGTGTTGGAAATATGTGATTTTGCATCAAGGTGGAGTGTTAAATTTTGGTGATACCTGTTGGATGAATTCTCAACACCTAATCAACTAACGATCGAACCAAAACATCTCCACCTCAATACCGAACTAGGACCAACACACCTACTACCAAATCTAGTAGTCACCGAACGAAGCCACCGAACCAGCTCCGCCGAACCAACCCTCTCCTCAGCCACCGAACCAGCTCCGCCGAACCAACCCTCTCCTCAGCCACCGAACCAGCTCCGCCGAACCAACCCTCTCCTCAGCCACCGAACCAGCTCCGCCGAACCACCATGCTCCTACCACCGGACCAAGATTCCACCGCCGAACCAAAGGAAACCGGACCAGCTCTTCCAGGCCAGATCATGTCAGCCCAGGTCCATCAGCAGCTGTACACATCCTAGACCCCTACCCTCAGCCTCACTCTATAAATAGAGGGGCAGGGGTACGACAATGGGGACAAGTTTGGAGAGCTCAAGCACGGAAGGAACTCTTCAAACAACTTTCTTTTACTCGTATCAAAGCTTTGTACTTGTAATCAAAACTAGAGAAGTGAAATAACATATAAAGTGGACGTAGGCATATTCTGGCTGAACCACTATAAACTTGTGTGTCTTTTTACAGTTTAGTCCCTGCTTTTCATATATTTGCATAAACCTCCAAAATCGCTAAGAACAACATAAGCTTTACTAAATCATACGACTTTGAGGTGTTTGTCCATTTTTTGTGCAAACATTTTTTGGTGCTTTCACCGAGAAGCGGGCTCAAAGCTTCAGCTTCATCCGCTTAACAAGTTTTCCTGACAGCATCGTTCGCCACTTGGAAAACATGCCTCCCAAACAGAGAAAAGATGTTAACAAAGGAAAAAACATCGCATCCAGCAGTCTTCCTGATCCAGCTGCCGCGAATCAAGTAAATCGTCCTCCTCCAGCAACGGTAACAAATGAAGGACAGGCTAACCCAACCACTCCTGCCACAGAACAGCCTGCAGCAATTACTAGGGCAGATTTGGACAGAGTTGTTGTTGAAGTAACTAACCGCTTCACGTCCCAGCAGGAAGCCTTGGTGGACCATCTCATGTCACGCTTGAGGGACGCTGAAGAATCCAACCGCAACACTGAATCATGGGGCGAGTCCTAGTCTGGAGGATCTCAGAGACAGCAAAGATCTTCCTTCTTCGAAGGAGCTAACGGCAGAAGTAGCCGTGGTAGGAGCCGAGACCGAGCACAGCCCGAAGTTAGGCCTGAGGAAACGTTTGGTACCGAACCCAACAGGGAAGGTACCGGACGAAGGTCAACTGTAGCTGAGCCTGTCATGCTGCCTAACCACAGAAACACCAGTGAACGGGGCGGAGCTAGAGTTCAGCCCGAAGTTGGACCCGAGGAAGTGCTTAGATCAGAACCCAACAGGGGGAGATCAAGGCAAGGGCCAACTGTAGCTGACCCAAGCATGCTCCCAGAAGATCAAAGGCAGCCACTGGAAAATATGAGGAATGATAGACGATACCATCCCTACAGGTTATCTGGACGGAATCAATCCCACAGAACAGAACCAAACTCATTTCTATCTGCTCCAAGTTCTGATGAAAGGATGGCACGCTTATTCAGAGAGTGTGTCCAACGGGAGCAAAGAGATCGAGGGATAGGCGCTAGGGTAACCAGCCCTTTCGCCCGCAATATCGAAATCGCTATCACCCCCCGAGAATGGAAGATGCCGACAATGGAACCCTACAAAGGAACCTCCGATCCCGTTGTACATTTACAGAGGTACACACAGCATATGCTCATGAGTGGAGCAACAGAGGGAGTACTGTGCAAATGCTTTCCGCTCTTCTTAGCAGATCTTGCTACCTCCTGGTTCTGTCATCTACCCCAAGGATCCATCAGCTCATGGGAAATGTTGAAAGAAAAATTCATCAGTCAGTTCCGCATTCATGTGGAGCAACCTAAGGACGCTTATTCCTTATCCAGCGTCAAACAGAAACCTGGAGAAAAGCTGCAGCAATACCTAACCAGATTCAACGCCGCAGCAGCCGCAGTTCAAGATGCCGATGAGAAGCTTATCCTAATGGCCCTCTGCAGTGGGGTGCATCCGGACACTAAATTTGCTAGAAGATTGACAAAAGAAAAACCAGCTACTTTACCTGATTTCTTCCATGAGGCCGGGAAATACATGAGGCTTGAGGATGCTGCCATTGAGGGGCAGTCAGGACAGCAAAGTAAGACGACCCATGGAAACGCCCCTGCTGTGGCGAGGGACGTTCGAAGAAATGACTCCAGAGACAATGCTGGGGGCAAGAAGGTAGAAAAACGCCTATATCGGCCAGGACCAAGATTCGACTCTTACACCCCTTTGAACGAGACCGTCGAAAATATCTTCCTTGCCACCCAAGGCGAAGTTAGATACAAACGCCCACCATACAAGAAGGAATCAGATAACGCACAGAAGTCTGGAAAATTCTGCCGCTTCCACGAATCTCACGGACATGATACCAACGAATGCCATCATCTCCAAGATCTGATTGAGGAACACATCAGAAGGAAGAAACTGGAACGCTATGTAAAAAGTCAAGACAGGACTCCAGCTCCTGCCAATGAAAACCCAAGGCTACCCTCACCAGGGACCGACAGAGGAAACCACAACGCTAGCAGCTCTAGTCAAGAGAAGATAGTGGTTCATACCATCTCAGGAGGTCCGCACGTCGCAGACAGAAGTTGGAGAGAGATGGAAAGATATGGAAAGTCGCTTAGAGACAATAAAGACTGTGTCAATACGGTTATAGAAGAGCGCCACCCAAAGCGGAAAGAAAGTGATGACATCACATTCAGTAAACGCGATCTGGAAGGAAGACAGTACCCTCACATGGATCCCATGGTTATCTCTGCCCGACTCGGTCCCGCCGAAGTTTACCGAATCCTGGTAGACACTGGAAGCTCTGTAAATATCCTGTTCAAACACGCATTCGACAAAATGAAGCTATCAGTAAAGGATGTATCTCCCTGCGATAAACCACTACACGGTTTCACTGGAGATGCGAAGATGCCCCTCGGGCAGCTGGACCTCTTTGTTGAGATTGGAAGTCATCCCCGCTCCATTGTAAGGAAATAGACGTTTGTGCTGGTAGAGAACCATTCGGCCTACAACGCCTTCTTAGGAAGACTAGCCTTGTCTGACTTCCAGATTGTCCTAGCCCCATGGTGCCTGAAAATGAAATTTCCAACAGACAATGGGGTAGGGGAAGTGGAAGGAGACCAAGATATTGCACGAGACTGCTATGTAACCGAACTTCGCAACAACCACAGAAGAGATAAAGGGAAAGGTGTAGAGATTGCCCTCTGCACAAAAAGCCTTGAAGCATAGCAACTAAAGAAAGCCCCTCCTCTTCGATACACCAGCGACCCTTTCAATGAATTAGACCCTATGGACAAAGAGGAGGAGGCCACCGCCGAGCCTGCAGAGGCTATGGAATTTATATCTGTAGACAAGCACGACTCAAGTAGGCTACTTAAAATTGGGTCCCAGCTGAAAGCTGAATTGAAGGAACAACTCATTGATTTTCTCCGCCACAACTTGGATGTATTCGCTTGGTCACACGCTAACATGACCGGAATCTCCCCCGACATAGCGTGCCACGTATTAAAAATTGATCCTACCAAGGCGCCTGTAAAACAAAAAAAAGAGAAGTGTGGGGGCAGAGCGATCAGCAGCCCTCGATGAAGAAGTAAAGAATCTACTCGCCAATGACTTCATACGAGAAGCTATTTACCCAGAATGAATCGCCAACCCGGTACTAGTAAAGAAGGCTAATGGGAAGTGGCGGACCTGCATTGACTTCTCCAACCTAAACGACGCCTGCCCAAAGGATTGCTTCCCGCTTCCCAGAATCGATCAACTTGTAGACAGCACAGCCGGGCACGAACTCCTGTCTTTTATGGATGCATACTCAGGGTATAACCAAATTCCTATGCATGCTCCCGACCAAGACCACACTAGTTTCATCACCGACCGGGGTTTATACTGCTACAAAGTGATGCCCTTCGGACTTAAAAATGCAGGAGCCACCTACCAGCGCCTCGTCAACAAGATGTTTGCAGGGCTAATAGGACGAACAATGGAAGTATATGTAGACGACATGCTGGTAAAATCACGGAAAGCCAAAGATCACGTAAGCCACCTAGGCGAAATGTTCCAGGTACTTCGACAGTATGGAATGAAGTTGAATCCACTAAAGTGCTCCTTCGGAGTGTCATCGGGAAAATTCTTAGGATTCATCGTCCATGCCCGAGGGATAGAAGCAAACCCTGAACAAGTCCGAGCATTAAGGGACATCAAGATACCTTCCACCCGAAAGGAAATGCAAAGCCTAAATGGAAAAGTGGCTGCCCTAAGCCGATTCATCTCCAAAGCAACGGACAAGTGCGTCCCCTTTTTCGAAGCTCTAAAGAAAGATAAAGGAAAGTTCGAATGGACGGACGAATGCTTAACCGCTTTCCTTAACCTAATCGAACACCTCCAGAAACCACCGGTACTCTCGACCCTAAGCGAAGGCGAAGAATTATACCTATACCTTGCTGTGTCATCTCACGCTCTAAGCGCTGCCTTGGTAAGGGAAGACAACCGCACGCAACGACCAGTTTACTTCGTCAGTAAAAGGTTTACTGGGGCAGAAGTCAGATATCCTAAGCTTGAAAAGTTAGCATACTGTTTACTAATCACTTCACGAAAGCTACGTCACTACTTCCAATCCCATTCCATCAAAGTTCTGACTGATCAACCACTGAGGCAGGTACTCCATCGTCCCGACACTTCCGGGCGACTACTTAAATGGTGTATTGAGCTGAGTCAATATGATATCACCTATCACCCTCGCACCGCCATCAAGGGACAAGCCATGGCTGATTTCATTGCAGAATTCACTACCAACGAGGATAAGGAGCAACTGGAAATAACAGAAGATATCAAGTGGAATCTCTTTGTGGACGGTGCATCTAACGAACAAGGCTCGGGGGCAGGTGTGGTAATAATCACTCCCAGGGGAAATAAACTGCACTATGCTATAAGGTTGGAGTTCGCTGCCACCAACAACGATGCAGAATATGAAGCAGTAATAGCCGGATTAGAAATTGCTATCGAGATCGGAGCCAATTCTTTGTGTCTTCACAGCGATTCTCAGCTTATTGTTAATCAAATACTAGGGGAATTCCAAGCTCGAGAAGAACGACTCATAGCATATCTAAAGAAGACCAAGTTACTTCTCAGCCGATTGGACCACTACTTAGTCAAACACATCCCTCGGGAAGAGAACCAAGAGGCCGACGAATTGGCAAAGCAAGCAAGTATGAGAGACGTCGCCAGCTTCGGGGCAGTAACTGTCTCAAAGCAAACGATCCCAAGTTTTGAGCAAGTGAATCTGATAGCTGCAACCGAAGAAGCAACTTGGATGACTCCCATCCGAGACTACCTACAAAATGGCACACTACCCGACGGGCGTAACGAAGTCAAGAAAATCTTGAGGAAAGCGTCCCGCTACACAATACAAGGAGACATCCTCTATCGGCGCGGGTTCTCTAACCCATTGTTAAGGTGTGTCGCCGGAAGGGAAGCCAAGGAAATCTTATCCAACATTCATCAAGGAAGCTGCGGAGATCACACCGGAGGGCAAACGTTAGCAAAAAAGATACTCCGATACGGATATTTCTGGCCCACCTTAAGCAAGGACGCCTTAGATTTCGTCAAGAAGTGTGACAGATGCCAAAAATTTGCTAAGATCCCTCGGCTACCAACAACCGAGATTACTCAGATGACCAGCCCTTGGCCCTTTGCAGTATGGAGAATTGACTTAATCGGTGAACTGCCAATGGGTCGAGGCGGCACCAAATATGCTATAGTAGCAGTCGACTATTTCACCAAATGGGTGGAAGCAGAACCTCTAAATAAAGTATCTTCAGCGAAAGTTATCAACTTCTTAATCAAAAATGTTCTGTGCAGGTACGGAGTCCCACTAAAAATCATATCAGACAATGGACTTCAGTTTGACAACGAGGAATTCGCCAACTGGTGCCAAGAACACGGAATTCACAAAAGCTTCTCATCCGTAGCATATCCCCAAGCAAACGGACAAGTCGAAGCAGTCAACAAAATTCTGAAAACTCTGATCAAAAAGAAGCTCGAAAAGTCAAAGGGCGCTTGGGTGGATGAACTCCCTACGGCACTATGGGCCTACCGCACATCTTTCAGAACATCAACAGGGCACACTCCTTTCTCTTTGGCATACGGATCGGAGGCTATGCTCCCAGTTGAAACCATTGTGCCTTCCCACCGTAGGATCCACTATAACCCAGAAGAGAACGAAGAGCTCCTCAACATGTCTTTGGATCTAGTCGAGGAGAGAAGGAATGATGCAGTCCTAAAAACAGCAGCCCACAAGCAAAAGGTGGCAGCACAATACAACTCCAAAGTCAAGCATCGTACCTTACGAGAAGGGGATCTTGTCCTCAAGCGAATCTTCCCTCGCCCCGGAGCACTAGACCCAATCTGGGATGGACCATATGTAATTCATAAAGATCTCCACAACGGAGCCTATATTTTGTCAACAGTGGACGGAGAGGTGTTCCAGAGGGCATGGAACATCCAACACCTCCGTCGATACTTTTCTTAACTTGTATTGCCCATATGAAGTGAATTAACAAAGAGAATCAGTGGACGTAGGCATTTTTTCGTGCCGAACCACTTTAAAAAAGCCTTGTCTCTTTTTTAACTTGTTCCTTTGTATCTTGGCTGCTTGTTAACTTTATCCTTTTCTGTTGAACAAAATCCTGAGCATATAGCATTTCTATTCAAAGCACTCCACAATGCAACTTCACGTGGACAAGACCCAACAGGTACTATGCGAATCTATGCCCTCGCCAATGAGACACTTTTGCTCCAGCATCCCTCTGCTGCGGGTTAACTCATTGCTCGCGACGGCCCTTAAAGCCAACTGTAATGAGCCGATTATAAGCCACCGAGAAGGCCGACTATAGCCGAGGCAGCTCATTACGGCGTTAGGCTCGCCGGCAACTGTGAACCGATTATAAGCCCCAACATAAGGTGTGGCCAGCCAGGGGCAGTTCACAGTTGACGATCGGCACCCACGCTAGCCGGCCACAGTAAGTCGAATAATACCCATGAGTACGGGCCATAATGGCCCGGGTAGTTACTGTGCGCGATCTCGGCTCCGGTGTGTCTTAAGTGCGGCTGTGGTAAAAAAGAATTAACTCCCCGCGGAGGCGTAAGATGGGTGACAAATGTCTCCAAGACCCACAGCTAGGGAAAGTGACTATAAAACCCGTTTGCCACGAACTTAAGCACATCGAAGGCCTTCCGTGACTGGAAGTTTTACTATTTCACATATTTCAATTTTACTTAAAAAACTTTCCTCCTATCCTCTATAACAAACCATAAAGTACAGGATGCAGGGTAAGAGATACCCGCCAATGGATGCAGAGATTCACAATCAGATGGCAGGGCATTCAACCGCTTTCCATGCTTGGTCATACAAGATATTCGAAGCTGTCATTTACAAACAGAACATGAAAGGCGGTATTTTCCTCCTTTATGTGCAGATGCATGACTGTAATTTAATTTTTTCACACCACACGCTAACATTGCAAGTCATGAGATTATGATTTAAAACCAGAATCTGACATCAAACACAATTTAATTACGAGAATATACACAGCTATATTTCTCATACGACATGTCAAAACAGCAACAAACATTCAAGAAACGACAAAATCAGCTTAAGTTAAAAAAATTACACGTCAAGAATAATGTTGGTTATTACAAGTAGCAAGAATTACAACTTAGAAGTTACTCTACTGTCTTAAGACTAACAGATACAACAATGCCAAACCTACAAAAAGAATTTTCCAGGTCTAATCAGGGAGCCGGTTGCGTCAAAGTCTTGTCCTTGCTCTTTTGCCCGCCTGTCCGGTCATAAAAAGGATTCATTAGTGATAAGTAACCAAGTTAACGGAAAGACTAGAAAGGAAGACTTACCAGCACCTGCTTCTTGACCGTCCTGGTCGTCATCCTCTACCTGCACACCTGCCTCTTCAGCAGCAAGCAGCCGCATACCCTCCTTTACCGCCGCTTTCTCCTCCTTGGTGAACTGGGCAGTGACCACATCCATACTGAAGACCGTTCCACCCTCTTTATCTGCATCAGCCTTAGCCTCCTCCAAAGCCCGAAGATAGATCTTGGCCATGACCCTGGGATAATCATCCATCCAAGAGAGATTGCCCTGCTTCCAAGTTCGGAAATACATGTCCTGGAGCATGTCATCCATCATTCCCTCATTCTCCTCAAACTCCCTCATCCGGGCATCGGAAGCCGACAACCTTTCGACGGCAGCATCTCTCTCCAATCTGTATCTCGAGCAATCAGCCTGAAGGGACCTCCGCATCACCTCCATCTCTTCCCTCAACTTAGCTTGAGCAAGCTCTGCAGCCTCAAGTTTCTCGGACAATTCCTCCACCTGCTCGAGATCCGCTCTCCGAACCTCATCCACCGTGGCAATAGCCATGTCAATCCGCTCTTTGCAAGCAGCTTCCATTTTCCGCAGTTCGGCCCGACTGGCCTCTTCCATGGTTTTCCTTAGTCGCCCAGTAGCAGCCTCATGCTGAGAAATCTGGATAGCCTGATCCGCAAGCTGTTTGGCCTGATCCGAAACCACCAATCGAAGTCGGATATTGGCGCTCCCAATCTCCTCTCCGGCCTTAACCAGCCGAGCATGATGCCCCATCAGCTTCTTGGTCTCCTCTGCCACCCGATCAATATTAGCCTTGGCCTCGTCTCCCATAGTGACTATACGAGTAGTGAGTAGATCGAGATCTAAGGCCTTGGCTTCGTCAAGTACTCGTACCATGGGGTTACGGGGGAGAAGATGTTCACCAGTGACTTCGTCAAAAGTAATATCATGAGAACTGGGATCCAGATCAGGATGACCCGCAAATGGATTACGGGCCAAGTCGGGACGGTCGATATGAATAACAGAAGGGTTTCCGGACGGGTGCGGAGAAGGTGCAAACTCGCTACCCTCCTCAGTAATGTCCTGAATAGGCTGAGCCGGAGGCTGAGGACCGGGCGAAGTTTCGGATAAAGGATGACTCCTCTTCCTCTGTTGAATACCCTCTTCGATGACCCCAAGAAGAGGACGGTATCCGACTACATCCCCGGAGCGTTGGGTTGAGGGCTTCGGCTTAGCAGAAATTTTGGAAAGTTTATATTGCTCAAGCCTGTGTCGAAGGTCTGAAGCTTTGGACGTCTTGCCTGCTCCTAATATAAAGAACAAATGTCACAATCTTACATCACTATACGATTCGAGAAACGCGGTAAATTACAAGTTAAAAAAGAAACACAGCTATGGTTGTACAAACCCTGGGGAGGAGTGGGATACTGCAATAAGTCCTGGATTTCATTCCAGGACGGGAGCGGATCATAAAATATTCCTAAGTCCCTATCATTTATGAAGCATGCAGGAGTCAAGAGTTCACCTTGAGTCGTCGGAGCCACCTTGGCTGGAATGGTCGGAGAAGACTCACTTGCACCAGTCCCGGCTTTGTCCGCCTTCCCGGTCTTCTCTGCCAAAGCCGGATCCTCATCCAACCCCTCAAAAGCCTGGTGGAACGCATCATCCGTCCACTCCTGGATCTCGCCCGCTTGCCCAGGAAGTAGGGCCCCGATGCCATCGCCACCTTTGTCACCATCCCGACCATCTCCACCCTCGCCTCTTACCTCCTCTATGTCTTCCTCCTCCCGGGTAAGTGGACAATTGCTGGGGGAGGGGCCGTCCGATTTCTTGAGTTTCTTACCTCCGACAGCTGGAGGTTTTGTGAAAGGCTTCCTCTTGCTACTCTCTGCCGTAACACCTTCCTTGGTCTGAGCAGCCGCCCTCTCCTCCGCCGTTTCCCTCAGCTTAACTACAGACTGCTGCGGAAGGATCAAGTTATATTCCAGAAGAATCGCATTTCTAATCAAGAAGGCAGATGATCTGTATTTCCCAAGAATGGCTTCTATCTCAGCCGCCGTTTGAACCAGGCGGTCAGTCTCCACAACCGGAAAACCACCTGTCGCTAGCAAAAATGAGAAAGTATGAGAAGAAGCATCGCAATCGGAATAAAAATTATAAGTAAAAGCATCAACTTACATCCAGAGGTAAAGCGCCGGATGGAGACGGAGTCGTCCCTAACAAAGAACCACTCTTTCTTGAACATGCTGAATTTAGAGTACAGGTCCAGGACCGGCTTGAAGGTCACAGCGGACTCCAAGCTAATATATGGGGACCCCTTCTTATAGCCCCTTAAATTATACAAGTACCGGATCTCCCGGTTGGAGGGAGCGCGACCATACTTCCTCCGAAAAATAACGAAAAGGCTCACCAGTATGGCATAAGAGTTGGGCTGAAGCTGGAATGGGGCCACCTTCAGATACGTGAGGAAGCTGACTACCCAAGCATTGAGAGGCGGGATAGCACCACACATGCAATGGTACCTACTATAAGCAAAGTATCCTTCGGGAGGACTGTATGGCATGACTCCTGGGCCCGGCAGCAGCATGAGGGCTCTATCGATCCCAAAGGAACGAGATATAAAATCGAGTTGCTCCTCTTTGAGAGAGCTAGGAAAGCAGTCAGGCGGGGAATCCAGCAGCTCCTGGGGACCATATCCATCCACTAATGACCTCGGGGCGGGCCCATGACGCTCCGATCCTGATTGAGCTGGGGGCACGGCCGAGGACTCTCCTTCACCCCCGGATCTCCTCTTATCTGATCGAGTTTCAACTTTTCGAGACATTTATCTGCAAACATGGGAAAAGTATATCGTTAGAATATACAAGCAGCGTGATCTGGAATTTCGCTTAAATATTCGAAGTATGACACACATGTTCACTCGATACAACAGTTCATTCGGCGGGCAGATGCAACAAGTCAATAGTCCATTCGGTAGTATGATATAAAGTCCATTCGGCACTCAACTCGTGAGTTCATTCGGCAAAATACAATACCTCAGTTCATTCGGTAGTATGATATAAAGTTCATTCGGCACTCAACTCGTGAGTTCATTCGGCAAAATACAATACCTCAGTTCATTCGGTAGTACAAGAATGAAAATTCATTCGGCAAAAAGAACCTCACCTTGATTCGGCTAAAACTTGGTTCGGCTAAAACCTTAATCCGGCTAACACCCTGATTCGGCAAGATAGCGATGGAAGGATTCGGCAGATAAAAAAAAACGAAGGCCTTGGTCCCCTACTTATAGGCGAAGGCGGAATACCGGACCAGTTGGTTCGGTAATAGGAGTAGGATACAAATGACTAAATGGGATGGTGAAAAACAAAGCACGATGTATGTTAAACATACACCCTACTTTGGGGAGCAAATGTTGGGTGAATTCTCAACACCTAATCAACTAACGCTCGAACCAAAACATCTCCACCTCAATACCGAACCAGGACCAACACACCTACTACCAAATCTAGTAGTCACCGAAACGAAGCCACCGAACCAGCTCCGCCGAACCAACCCTCTCCTCAGCCACCGAACCAGCTCCGCCGAACCAACCCTCTCCTCAGCCACCGAACCAGCTCCGCCGAACCAACCCTCTCCTCAGCCACCGAACCAGCTCCGCCGAACCACCATGCTCCTACCACCGGACCAAGATTCCACCGCCGAACCAAAGGAAACCGGACCAGCTCTTCCAGGCCAGATCATGTCAGCCCAGGCCCATCAGCAGCTGTACACATTCTAGACCCCTACCCTCAGCCTCACTCTATAAATAGAGGGGCAGGGGTACGACAATGGGGACAAGTTTGGAGAGCTCAAGCACGGAAGGAACTCTTCAAACAACTTTCTTTTACTCGTATCAAAGCTTTGTACTTGTAATCAAAACTAGAGAAGTGAAATAACATATAAAGTGGACGTAGGCATATTCTGGCTGAACCACTATAAACTTGTGTGTCTTTTTACAGTTTAGTCCCTGCTTTTCATATATTTGCATAAACCTCCAAAATCGCTAAGAACAACATAAGCTTTACTAAATCATACGACTTTGAGGTGTTTGTCCATTTTTTGTGCAAACAATACCAAAACACAAATAGAAGAAAACAAATATGCAAAATGGAAAGTAATCACGTTTATTCATTATCGAAATGCATAATTGGATTGCATTTGGGATTATTTTCTTCCATCTTTAGAATGAGTGAATTACTTGCTATATTTGCGCGATTTGTTACCATTGTAATTTGCCTCCATTATCTTTTTACCATATCTTGGTAATTTGATTGATGACTCACATGAATTTACATTGGCTATATATTGAGGGTAGACTTTATTGTAAACCCATCCTGGTATTCAGCCAGTGATATCCAGATAGAGTGTCTCTTTTTTGTTATTCCTAATTGGGGCTTTGGTATGTAAACTCTTATCTTGTAATCTCTTGTAATTCTCTCAAATGTAATAAAATCTCTCTTCTTTGGACTGAACGTATACTATCTAGATGATAGTGAAACCAGTATAAATATTGTGTGTCTTCCTTTTTTATAGTTATTTACTATTTATTTGGAGTATAGAATAATTGCTGCTAGATTAAGTGATATTCAAATTGACAAATCTAAATCCTGTTTATTGTTTTTCCGCATTTGTGCAATTTCTACACAACATAAATGTATAGCATCAAAATTACTCTAAACTTTGAAGTATGAATTTTATTGATACTCCAAAGTTCAAACAGTAAACATCTATGTTTCCTTCACCATGTGAAATTGTAAAGCATTTGAGTTAATTAACTTTTAGTATAATGATAGGAGCATGCATTTTCGTTTGAATGCCCTATTGTACTTAACAACCAAAAACTTCCAATTTAGAAGTAGACAATCACGAACTTCAACAATTACTTCAAGCAAGTGTTCAATGGTTGCTGATAAATTATTGTGGTAACATAATACTTAACACTTAGTTACTTCTTCGTTATTTGTTGTTTTAATAGTCGTTATCATCATCATCGTCATTTTCTTTCCTTCTTCGTTAGAACAAATTGAATTATGTCAAAGTGCAAATGTGTCAGTTCAACGAAATATCATTTAAGGGAGGCTAAGTTTAAGTTCTTTAAATAACACATGCATGCACAAAATTGTTTCCATTTTATGGTATCGTAGTCGTAGGTAAGATGATTGTCATTTTTTTTAAAGTTTGACAAAGTTTTAGGTAATGTTTGGTTTAAAAATGAATTTTGGGTTTTCTGTTTTCAATTATGTATGTGAAATATAAGAGGAGTGAAGTGATGATGGAGATTATGAAAGGAAAATGGAGAAACGACAGAAGGAAAGAAAGGATGAATTGTGTCTCGTGTTTTTCTTATTTTTCAAAACACGTAAAATAAGAAAAAGTTGTTTTCTATTTTGTATGTTAATTTCGTTTTCTAAATTGGTCGTTTTCGAACAATATACATACGTCTTGCGTATTTTCGTATGGACGAAAATTCAAAACTAAAAAAGGCAAACCAAACACAGCGTTGATATTTCATAGTTTTTAAAGAATTTGTTAATGAGTTATGTTTATTGTCAGTCGTTTTTTTTTTTCGACAAGTTGTAAGATTTATTCTTGGACAATGCTAGAAGGCCGGAACAGGGGGTGCGGGTTTGTGCGGAAATAGAGGTTGGCGTAGGATTCAAATCTGGAATTCACGGGGTCCATCCATTATTTTTCGGCACATCTTTCTGACCTGTACTTCGGGCCTTATAGCTTTGTTGTTTATTCTTTATGGAAATTAATAAATTAAAAAAACATGCTATTTCAATAGTTACCAACATGAGGATCACAAAAGACGTCCTATAATGCAAAACGTGTAGAAAATGCTTATCTTCCGCGGAATAAATTGTCATATATATTCATAATGATTTCATAAAAGAAAGCACGCATAATGTACAAAAAGACAAAACTTACACATGGATAAGAATCATAAGAAGTTCATTATTTCAACACAAGAACAATATCCCACTATAACTTATATCTATTTTCTCTGTCACGGGAAAATAAGTGATATTAATGAAATTTATTCTAACCTGCTCGGTATGGTTGATCCAGTGAGCAAAAGAGCCTTGTGAGGCATCTTCCGAAAAGAGCAAGAGTAATTATATTTGTGAAAATTTCCATTTTGACCCTGCATCATGAGAACTCATGCGCCAAAAAAAAGGTGGTTATGAGAGTACTGACACAACTCATTCAATACCCAAATATTAATGATTGTCAGTGTGTCGCAAAAAAGTGAAGGTTTAAAAGAATTTGCTGAAAATTTTGGAATTGCACAAATGTTATGTGTGCAAGCTTCAGGAAACATAGATCATACTGGCTTGATAGGATTTTGTTAATCAGAAGGGATCATGCATTTCCTGGGAAGGCTCAATGGAGCTCCGCAGCTAACAAATGAAGGTTGAGGCTCATCAGCTTAAATAAATTCTTCAGTGAAGATGAGTACGATAGTACTATGGTAAGATAATGAAGCTATCAATCATTAAGGGGAAATAGTCATTTCCACAAGCAGCAGATACATTGGTTGTCATTTAGCTTGCATTTTATAATATGAATCATGTGATTATGTCCTGCATACATATGCACTGACGTTAAATGGCTTTCAAGAATAAGATATATTAGGAAAATTGCTCCCGTCTAACAAAAATAATAAATATGCATTTTTCCGAATTTTATCTAAAGGAAGAGTGATAAACAAAAACAGATTTTTAAAGACCTAGAAGAAGTTCTACCTGCAAATTTAAAACTTTACGATTTACGATTTAAATCCCATCTTGAAAACCTTGCTTTTGATTAATATTGCAGGACATAACTAATAACAGATCGACCAAATCAACACTGGTGTGAAAGTGAAACTATGTAAAATAATAATTATACAGATGCAGTACAAAGTTAGTGGATTTTATTTACAATATATCTAATGATAATAAGGGCTCTCATGTTTTTTACCCAATGGAAATTTGATTATGTAGTCAGATCAATTTGAACTGCTAGCATCATATCAAATTGTGTTTTTTGTTCTCAAACTATCATTTGATTAAATATTTTATCAGATGCATCCAACTATGTTACAGATTCAATTAAATCTAACAAGTTGTCATTGGAAAATAAAAACAAGCTTCAGGCTTCTCACTCAAAGAACAAAATAAGGTCAATTGTGTCAGCGCGCGCTTGCACATGCATGTGTGTGAACAAGCTTCAGGCTTCTCACTTTAAAAAAAAAAAAATTGTGTGCGTATGCGTGCGCGTGTGTGCATGTGTGCGAGATAAGGTTGATTGTAACAAATGCTGAATTTTCTAGAATCTACTTCTACATCTATTTCACTAGCATAAGAAATGTTATTGAAAGGCATGGTTGCTTTGAATAATCTCTATGATTAAGTGAAATGTTTACAAACTGAGTCATAAAGTTAAAACCTCACACTGTTGTCAAGTACAGTACATGAACAAATACAAGGAACTGCAGAATCATTTGAGTACTGATTGGAATGTGACTTGACTAGTAACTAATGGATGTTTTCAAATCTAATCTAGTGGTCTTACCTGGAAAGGGAACCATGCACATTTTTGTGCAAGTTGATTGGATTGGAAAAGGAGAAGCATAAAATTTAGAAGAAATATCTTACTATTAGACCAACTGAGTGTATTACGGACATTCAAGAACACATAGAACTTTAGTAAAACAAGGTGCAAACTATTCCACCAACTACTGCATAGTGTATTAAAAGAAAAAAGACGAACAGGTAGCACACTATTTGTAATGCACAAACATAAATGATGGGTTGCAAGATCGACTTATCCATTGACAAACACACCGATTAGACAATAGATCCAATTCACTGCCTGATAAAAGAGAGTATGAAACTATATGATGTGATGCATACACTTGGTAAATATTTAGAGGTTCTCAGAAGCACCCAAATATGAATTATACATCCCCTAATCATTTCTTAATCACATTATAAACATATTTCAGAGGCGTGCTACCTTGGCTGACTTCGTTTTCGTATATTTAAAGTTTCTAACTTCTGCTATTGATGAACTAATAATGAGATATTCATGTAAAATTATCCATTTCATCTCTCACAGATAAAATAAAAAAGTATGACACGTAGAAGAAAAAGAACCACAAGTTAGATTTTTAAATCAGTTGATTAAAAGAAGTCATTTTATTAAACACATGCATATTAACGTAATCATTTAATTCCCTACTCAGCTGAAATAGTATTTTCTTCGTATTTTTCTTTTTAACATTCGTTATCAATCTTTTAATTTTTCTTTTTCATAAAGTAGTAAAATCTCATCTTTTCAAAGTGGATGTCCACTATCTCATGATAGTGGAACCATTATAAATCATGTATGCGATCTTCTTTTCTACTTGTGCATCTGTGATCTATTGTTATCTATTTTTCGGCTATTTGTTGTTGTTTTTTTTATCGCACTATAACACGATCTTATTGTTTCCGCGTGCGTTTAAGTTGATTTAAATCATTTGTGTGAATTTATCCTACACTACATTCAAGTTTCAAATGAATTTCAGTATAAACAGCCAAAAAGATTTTATAACACCTTTCAGTTCAATAAACTACAAGAATCTACTATTATATAAAATACAACAATTTAGTTATGATAAAACCTTTTACATCTGTAACAGACTAATAAAAAAAATACAAGTGAAAAATTAGTAAGAAATATTTGATTTACCTTGAATTTGTTAGAACATATAGATGAACGGACAAAAGAAGTGCTGCATATGTTACATTCAGGCTCTATGGATGCACTATACATTAATCAAGTGGGACAAATAATTCTATAGCCACTATATTCTTATTCGAATATTATCATTATCACGAAGCTATCGTAACAGCTTCTGCAAAAGGTTAAGCATATCAAACAGAAAATGGATCATCTACATGTACACATATAATTATGCAAAATAATAATAATAATAATAATATTAAATAATAAATGAAAATCAGAGGTAAGGGTTTCCCATCTGTGACATGCCAGATCACCAGGACCAAGGGAAGCAACCACCATTGCAGTTAAGATTACCTGTTCGAAAAAATAGTTAGTTGTTGTGTTGTGTGCTAATAATTTTATCGAACATGTTATGTGTGTGGACTTGTAATTGGGCCGGGTATGAACTGTATTGGCTAGTTGTGTGTGTGCGTTGTATAAGCATCAATTGATACACTGATGTTGAACAGTAATAATAAATTTGTGCACTTATCTATTTTGCTCGAATCTTTTCTGGTGCTCTTACTTTCTTCCTCTTCTTAACTCGATTCTTCTCCAATTAAAGTTCATTCATGGCTAAGACAAAGAGAAATGACCCTCTCTTGTCACTAGTGGTATCAGATTCTCAAAACGATCCTCTACAACTCGATCAGCGTTCATGTTACCCATAAAATGTTTTTAGAAATAAAGTAGGGAAGAAGTAGTCAAGAGGACGTTTCGACAGAATAAATAGAAAGCTTTCGACGAAGTTGAAGACCACCATCAGAAGTCAACAAACCGAGAGCTTTCGACAAGGTCGGAAGCTACCTTTCGAAGACAATGGATAAAGAACGCTTTACCTTTTTGCGCCAAACCATTTGAAACGTTATTGTTTCGCCTTCATCATTTCTACTAAATGAGTATTCAACCAATTCAACCATTTCGAAAGCAGGTATAACCTTTCAAAACGGTTTGGGCAAATGTTACTCCAAATATCCACCATTCGACTGGGTCGAAAGGTCCTTCAACAAAGACTAAGAAAGAAAAGTTCAGACCAAACCTTTCGAAGGAATCGAAGGGATACAGTTATCAAAGTTTAACAGCTTCAAAACCTTTCGAAGAGGTCGAAAGGTCCCATCTCACAGTATACAGGGAGTTCTAACTTTTTGAAGAAGATGAAGAAATCAAAGCAAGAATTAGCAATCCCGTGGAGACCTTTTCGAAAGCATAACAAATCGTTCGAACCGGTTAAGACACATCCAGGATACATTTCGACAATATCAAATGGTTCTATGAAAAAGGCAACACTCGGAAGTCAATAAAGAATGAAAGACAACTTTTCGACAATATTGGAGCGAGGCACAGCTCTCGACAACGTTTAATTGAAAAGCAACCTTCCGACAAGGTCGAAAGGTTATCAACAGTATGAACAAGGCAAACCTTCCGACATAGTCGAAATGTTCATGAGGACATCATAAAAGCAACCTTTCGTCAAGGTCGAAAGGTTCATGAAGGCATCGGAAAGGCAAATCTTTCGACAACGTCGAAAGGTTCATTATGACATATAAGGGGCAAACTTTTCGACAAAGATGAAAGGTTTATAGCTGCATATAAAAGAAGGACCTTCCGACCGGGTCGAGAGCATGGAGTCGAAAGGGGGACCGCCTGCATCTATAAATAAGACCCAAGGGGTCATATTTTAGGGATTCGAACTTCCTCATTCTAGTCTTGTATCTTCTTAATCAATATGTTGTAACCTTAATTGGATGATAATTTGGGGATTTAACAAAAGGAAGCTTTTTCTTAAATAAAAAGGGAAGTTCAAACTCAACGAAAGGTTCTTATCGACAAGGTTGACAACACTTTTGTTACAAATAGTTACTGTAGTCTTTTGAAGCTATTAATCCTCCGGTCCGAACCTTTCGACAAGGTTAACAATTCGATTGGTTCAGACATCCACTGTAACCTTTCGAAGCGATTAACTCAAAGGCTTAAACCTTTCGACAAGGTTGAATCCTACTTCACATAAGTGACCTAACCTTTCGACAAGGTCAAAACCTGCTTCATATCCGCTAGGGCATATCATTTCCTGCTTAAGTCTAAGGAAAGCCACTACTTATCCCTTCAACAAGATTGGAGCCTACCTTTAAAGGACTTAACCCAGTGAATCTTGACCTAATCGAAAAGGTAAATCTTTGTAAGTATCTCAAACAAACTCAGCAAGGTCGAAAGGTTATTCAATTCAAAGACAAAACCTTTTGACGACGTTGAAGGGTCTAATTCAAGAATTATTCGTAAACAAAGCCAAGTTAAAAGGCAATTCTCAAGGGGATTTCGCTCACTGATCTTGCAATAGACTATCAATCTTTCTCAGTGTTACTTTGGGGTGTTGACAAAAAATCTTGTTAACATTTTTGACGCTAGAATGAGGGCTCGAACCTCCGATCTTGTGGTTTCTTCATCACAGATTAATTTCATAAAGCTTTTCGTTCGAAATAAGAAGAAGATGGAAGGAATAAGTAAAGATAATGATATCTCAAATGAAGAGGCTATGCCACAATCAATTTTGGAAAACAATATCATCCCAAACTTTAACTTAGAAAATACGAAAATTGGACAGCCTTCAACCCTGATGAACAATGAGATTAAAGTTCAGTATCTACAACAACAAATCATAGCAATACAAGAATTGCTTGAAGGGATTCCATCTTAAGAATCATTTGGGATCATGGAAGGAGAAGATGAAGCACAACCTCCGAATAATGATCAATATGAGGATCAAAGAAGTCAAGTTAAGAGGACCATTGAGCAATCAAACAGTTTAACTTTGGAGGACAACAGAGATCACCATGACAACATTCACAACCAAGCCACAAAGGATACAATAAAAAATATACTCGACGATTAAGGAAATATGTTATCCTGCAAAAGGCTCCTTTTTCAAAAGAAATTATGGCAACTAGCATCCCTTCTCACATTCAGATTCCCCCACCAAAGTATGATGGAACCACTGATCCAGATAATCACCTTACAACATTTGAAAATTGAATGAACTTGTATAATGCTTCTGGGGCAGTTCGATGCAAACTTTTCCCAATTACTCTTCAAGGAGTAGCTATCAAATGGTGTAGGATTTATCAAAAGAAGACCATTTATTCTTGGGAACAATTTTCTTACGACTTTGTGACACAATTTTACGTATATAGAGATAAAACTATGAGCTTTAGCATGTTAGCTACAATCAAACAAAAGCCGGGAGAAACACTAAACGAGTATTTAAAGAGGTTCAATACAGAAGTATTAAAAGCAGAAAATGCAACCGGTAGAGACAAGTTGATAGCAATCCGTTCAGGGCTAATTGAACAAACTTCTTTCTGGGAAGACCTTTATATTAATGGATGCAAAGATCTACGATACTTTTATTCACATGTAGACAAATTTATTCGATTAGATAAAATGGACCATGATAGGAAAAGATCGCGACAAGGCATAGAAGAAGAAAGATCTAATTCCGATCACTCTAGACATAAATCAAAAGGCGGTGAAAGGGTTTGGAAGAAAATTCCAAAATATAACTATGTAGCCTTAAACCAAACACTTTCTCACATATTTGCAAATAGTAAAGGATGATGAAAGCTTCTCAACTACACATGGAAAACAAATCCGACCAGTGCCTAAAAAAGGGGAAGATTATTGCGATTATCACAAAGCGAACGGGCATAATACTAATGAGTGTCGCAAATTGACTGGAATGATTCAGAACATGATCATGTCAGGAGCTTTAAAAGAGTTCATCGAAAAGACTTGAAAGACCCCTTGAGGAGATTAACATAGAAATTCAAAATACAAATTCCAATCATGTGATGTAGCCTCGTAGCTTTAGTTTAATTATGAACTCTTTCTCTCTTTTCATATCTTTCTAACTCAATTTGTACCTTCATTTATGCTTAGATTTGTGTTGTACATTAACCATGTATTAATTGAAATTAGAGTGCAATTACATGTAAAACAAAATCGGTCCAAAGCACCCAACGCATTCTTAGAGCACAGCAAACTTCCAGCTACTTGGAAAGGCAACTCAAATGCCTGATAGAAAAGTGCCTACCAAGGGTGGAGCCAAAACAATACGAAAATCTACCCACATAGGACTTCAGACTACCATCAGTCCTTCGCCAATTCCAAAGAAAAAGATTTACGAATAGACTATTCCGTTGTAGAGCAATACTCACCAGGGTATGGTAACCTATATGAAGGAGAAAACAATACATTTCAATTCAATCTTTGACAAATTATTTTATTAAAAAGAAATTTCCCTAACAAATTTTCAAAGAAAGACTATTTTCAGTTACCCCATGATCTGGGGAAGACCAGAGTATCCATTTTGAAAACTGATTTGTGCAATTTTCCAAAGATACTATATAGCATTAATGAATGCATGCAAAAGATTTCCAAATAAGTACTTTAAATATTTCAAAACTTTCTAAAACCATTGGCAAGGAAAAGCCTATTCATGTTTTTCAAGGAAAAGTTTTAAAGAGTTATCAAAAGCTTATTGACAAAAACTCAGATTAGGAAATCCTATGCTCGCTTAAAAAACTGTAGGTTCATTGTTTGTACCAAAATTGGGCACAACACTCTTCGGAAGTCTTTGAAGAGATAAAGTGAAGAAATTAAATGAAAAAAGAGGGGTTATCTAACAAAGACTCCAAATTTCAGAAAATGAGGATAATTAAAGTGCAAGGAGACACAAGAATTTAGAGTGGTTCGACGTAGAGCCTACGTCCACTTTGAAGTAGTTTGCTTTACTGGTCTTTCTTTTGTGTTTACAAGTGAATTCAATGTTTTACAGCAGTCAATTGTGATTTGCAGCAGTGAATCTCATTTATGGCGGCGGCAATTGAGTTCAGATCTGGATCTGGCGGAGTCCGGGCGTTGGAGATCTCAAAGAGGAAGAAGAACCCTTTTTTGTTGTCTTTGGGGGTCTACTTATAGGTGTAGGAGGCTGGTATTTCGCCCAGATCTCGGGAGACCCTCTCTAGCACGTGACCAGGCCCGCACGCCGAAGCCCGTGAAGTTTCGGTCCGATCCGTGATCGACACGAGCATATTTCGACTCGCTCGAGATTTCATCCAATGGAGTCGAAATTTGGCATGGACATTCTTTAGCATGCACGTAGTCTTCTGTGAAAATTTCATAGCATTTGGACTTGTAGATTGGGAGATCTGATCGATACGAAATGGAGTTTTCGGTAGGCTGTTTTCTTCGACTCGCTTCCGTTTTGACTCGCTTCCGTTCGACTCGATGGCGTGGCACTTGATTCTTACTTTGTCCTGGATGTCGTTTCGAGCGAGTCGAAGTAAGCGCTTGGTTTGAGCGAGTCGAAGCAGGCTTTGGTCGAGCGAGTCGAAGTTAGCTCTGGTCGAGCGAGTCGAAGCTAGCACTAGGAGAGCGAGTCGAAGCTAGCACTGGGAGAGCGAGTCGAAGTGGGGCGTTTTGGGAGGTCTGAGCGGTGGAGTCGAAGTTGATGGAGTCGAACAGTTGTTTGAGCGGAGCGAGTCAAAGTATGCGCTTTCGATGGTTTCAAACTAGAGCGAGTCAAAGGGAGCAGCTCTGAGGGACGTGGAGCGAGTCGAAGTTGGCTTCTCTTGAGTGGTGCGAAGCGAGTCGAAGGAGCGAGTCGATTGGCAACTGATTTTCGTCCAATCTTGTATCGCTCATAACTCGAGCATACGAACTCGGATTGACTTGAGATTTTAGACGTTGACTCCCATGGCTTAGTTTGTCATGTCCTACCAATTTTGGCTCGATCCGGACTCGGACAAAATTCATCGATATCCATAGTGAGCCCGTATATAACTGATCTCTGGGATGGACCGTCACTAGTTACTAGTCAATTCCTCGGTGTTATGGCCTTGCCAAAAGGCGGGATAACATTTTCCCCCCAAAGTACGTCTTGTGGGAACATGACGTGCTTTGAAATACTGCCATCTCTACTCTGAATAGTTATTGTTTCGTCGACGAAAGCTATAATCTTTGACCGTTCTTCTTGATAATGTAAACCGTTGACTGCTATACCATGTATTGTTGCAACTGATTGCTGTATGCTAGTGGTTACCCGTTTGATGTTGTAATCATTATGCTTGCACAGCGGGGACACTCCCTCCCTTCAATGATTATATAAGGGAGATGTTGTCGTTTCTCGGCATAGCTCCATCTCAGTTACATCCCAACGGATATGCCTTGTTAAATAGTATCTTTGTTCTCTTCATGGAGATCCTTTTTCGACCGCCGAAGCCGATCGAGATCCGGTATTTATTCAATGTCAAGAGTCGTGGAGACAGCCCCTCTTTCACCTTCCTGGAAGCGATCAGGGGCTGCCACATTGTACAGGGCTCCTGGGGAAGGCTAAGTTATTACAAAACCGAATGGTTCTACGTTCGGTGCCCCCCAGGATTTGCTAGGCGGTGGTTAGATAGACGTAAGTGATGCCACCTCTCTCTTAAATCATTGAATACTAGTAACTGACTTCAAAAACTGACATACTTCTCCTTTTCTATAGTCGCAATCTCTCGTCCCGTTGGTGCGTACTTCAGGGAGCTTGTTTGGATTCTTCAAGCGATTTCGAGCGAAGAAAGGCACATAGACTTAGTTCTGACTGATAGGAATTTGAGGGATGTCGGGCTAATAGAGCGGAGACAGAGCATACATCTGGAAGTGGTACATAGAGTGATCCCGAAGAAACGCGTGAAGCGCAAAGCGCCCGCAGTTGTGATCACCGAAGAAGTTGACCCAGAAAGAACGCCCACCGATACCGAGCTTCCAGTTGGGCCTTCTGCCGATGTCCTGGACTCGGGTGGAAGAAGAAAAGGCAAGGCCACTGCTCACAAACGCCCTAAATCTAAGAGATTTAAATCTGTGGTCGTGTCTTTACCTTTCCAGGGGATCAAAATTTCAGAAGCTCCTCCCCCGCAAATGGAGAGCCCTTTTGCAGGGCTTAATGATATCCCGATCCCGGATTTTGTGTCATCTCCACACGACGCCGGGATGGAAGGGTTCGATAGTGCTTTTGAACCGAGCGGGTCGCTTGCTATGAGTGCGGCCGAAATTTCTGGTTGGTCGGGGGATTGCACATGCATACACTTCACTACACTACATGATCCACAACTGTACTTCGTCCAACTTAGGAAGTTGCTAACTCTTTCTTCGCTTCTCATTTTCAGGTACTATGTCTGGAAGAGGATCAATGCTGAACAGTCTTTGTTCAGCCCGAAAGGCTTCTGGTTACTACGATTCCCACAGGAGGGATTCTGATAGGGATCGCGATCGCGAGCACTCTAGTCAGGATAGGTATGGGCGTGACATGGATAGAGAATACCGACACCGGTCTAGATCATGTTCTCCTCCTCCTAGGCTTCCATCTCCACCTCCTGCTCATGTTCCACCGCCGTCAGAGCCTTCTCGTCACAGGCCTTCTTCTCACACTTCCAGATCTGAGACTCATTTTCAGAGAGTCAAGACTACATCCTCCATGGTTACAGAGCAGGTCCCCGTTGATCCCACTGGAGAAGGGGCCCTTAAGTTGGCTCAAATGATGAAGGATTTTCCAAATATTTGCTTCGACGGTTATGTCTTCCCTCCCCACTTGAAGAGAGTTCCATCAGGAGTAGAAGGCACGATGCATGATTATGTCCACGATATCTATACCCAATACCGGGAGTGGGCAAAAGCTGCTGAAAAAGCTTCCAAAGTGGCCTTCGAGCAGGCTAAAGAGATCGAGAAGATGGAGACCGAGCTCACGAAAAGGGATCGGATTATTCAGGTACTCTCTACCGAGTCCGAGTCTTCTCGGAAATCTGAGATTGAGGCCATTAAGAAAGCTGATGAAGCAAAGGTGGCCATGGAGAGGTTGAGGCAGACGCATGTTGCCTTGGTGGAGGAGATGGGCCACCGGAACACTACGGTTACCGCCGAGCGGGATGCGGCGGTCAAGGAACTGAACGAACTTAAGGCCAAATTCGCCGGTATGGCCAAGGAAAAAAACGACGCGAACAACGCAGTCCAGGAGGCGTGCGAACAGGCTGTTCTACTTAGGGGCGAACGGGATGCGGTGGTGGCTAAAGTCCAAAAGGTGAAGACTGAGGTCGAATAAAGGGTGAAATTGGCCGAGTCCATGTTAGAGGCCAACATTGAAGACCTCCTCGTTGTCTATAATGCTAACGTGCTGAGGCACAGGGGTCTGGCCTGGCTCGATGATTATTTGTCGCATCTCCGCAGTGCTTGGGGCCGACTGATCGAGGAAGAGAAAGAGGCGCACCCGGGTGAATCTGTGGATGAATTCGAGCTTGAGAATCATCTGTTAAATGATGACGAAAAGAAGATTCTCCATGATTCAATGATCTCTTATGAGAAGGAGAGGCTCGGCACCCAGCACTTGGAAGTAGGAGAAGGCTCCGGTGTTGGACATCATGATGCAAGTCTCGATCTTTCGGTGTCAGCCCAGCCTGAATCTTTGCCTGCGGTTGGTCCTCAAGCTGTTCCTGCCTATAATCCGGATCAGCCGCAGATGTCTCCGACTGCAGCGCAAGTGATTGAAGCCGCCATGTCTCTTATAAGCCAAACTGAGGAAGGTACTCCGAACATTCCACATGTCTTTCATGAGTCGAAGTCTTCGATCGAGTTTAAGTTCTAACAATTCTTTTGTTCTTTGTCCAGTGATTGTCGTTGCGCCGCACATGCCTCCTGCTACTCAAGGATTATATCAGACGCAAGAGGCTATCGTGACCGAAGCAACCACTGTGAGCACAACTGCCCCGATTGATGGTATGCAGGGGGGTACAATCGTGTTCAATGAGTAGCTGATGGATGAACTTTTTCGCTGCCACGGCGATCCTCGTGCTGACTTGCCATCTGTTATGAGCAGAACCGATCCTGCTGCAAGCTCTTCAATGCCGACTGCTGATGCCCCTAGCGGGGCTCAAGCAGTGACCGAAGAGGAGATGTTTGCCCAGATTGATGCTGAACTGGCAGCAGCTGGTTATGGCGGTAGCTTTGGAGGTGGGATGGCAGCATCGGGACCTGCCCTACTCGGAATGATGTCTCCTGGTGGTTCTGTCTTTCTCACCAGCCTGCCCATTCCACCTTCTATAATTGACCCCGTTCCTCCGACTCCGCCCGTAGGGAGCATTCTTATTCACACGAGTTCGGAGGAGGACGTCGACATAATGCCCTCGCCTGAAGACCAACTGCCACAAAGCAAAGGCTCGAAGAGGAAGACTGGCGATGGATCCAGCGGGTCCACATCGAGGAGGAAGCTAAGGAAAAAGAAAGATTAGGCATGCTCTCCCGGTGTATATTGGTTTTCATTTTGTTAGCCATGTATAGATGCGGGTTCGGCCCCTACTAGCAGGAATTTTTTGGAAACTTGTATACGAACTTCTTCTATAATTGATAGAAATGAAACTTTTCCTTTTTGACTTCTTTTTTGTCATTGTGTATTTGTCTAAGTTTTTCAGTGTCTGGACTGCACTTGTGAAGTTTCAGTTTTCGAATGAAGTTTGTTCCTGTTCGCCAAGTTCGGGTATTGTGGACATGATTTGCGATTGGGAAACGAGTCAAACTTTGACGTCGTATTGCACTAGTCAATGGTTGATGCTCAAGTCTTGCCCCCCAGCCTTGGTGGCATGTTGTAAAACATCAGTCAGCGATTACCCTTTTCTCCTAACACGCCGAGTCTAGTGCCGTTGGACGGGCGTTTAAGGCAAACGGGGGTTGAGCGGTTTATCCGCGCTTGTCCGATCGCTGATGATCATATCTGCATTCCGGGGATCCTCATTTGTTTACTGGCAGTTGGTTATGCTGGCTTGAGTTCAATCACATGCCCACTGTCTGGGGACTTGGAATTGGTTTTTGTACTCTGACTCGCGCTCCGGTAGTTTGGAGTTGATAATTATACTTCGATCCATGCTCAGAAACTTGAAGTTGGTGTTTACGCTCCGTTCTGCATTCTAGGAATCTGGAGTCGACGTCTATGCTCCGACTTGTACTCTGGAAATTTGGAACCGATGTTTATACTCCGGCTCGCACTCTGGGTATACGGAGTTGAATGTTTATACTCCGCTTCACACTCTGGGAATATGGAGTTGAGTGTTTATACTCTGCTTCGCGCTCTGGGAATACAGAGTTGAATGTTTATACGCTGCTTCGCCCTCTGGGAATACGGAGTTGAATGTTCATACTCCGCTTCGCACTATGGGAATACGGAGTTGAATGTTCATACTCCGCTTCGCACTCTGTCCGACTCACGCTCTAGGAGTTCGGAGTTGAATGTTTATACTCCGCTTCGCACTCTAGGAATATGGAGTTGAATGTTTATACACCGACTCGTGCTCTGGGAGTTCGGAGTTGAATGTTTATACTCCGCTTCACACTCTAGGAATACGGAGTTGAATGTTTATACTCCGACTCGCTCTCTGGGAGTTTGGAGTTGATGTTTATACTCCGACTCGCGTTCTGGGAGTTCGGAGTTGAATGTTTATACTCCGACTCACGCTCTAGGAGTTCGGAGTTGATGTTTATACTCCGACTCGCGCTCTTGGAGTTCGGAGTTGAATGTTTATACTCCGACTCGCGCTCTGGGAGTTCGGAGTTGAATGTTTATACTCTGACTCACGCTCTGGGAGTTCGGAGTTGAATGTTTATACTCCGACTCGCGCTCTGGGAGTTTGGAGTTGAATGTTTATACTCCGACTCATGCTCTGGGAGTTTGGAGTTGAATGTTTATACTCCACTCGTGCTCTGGGAGTTCGGAGTTAAATGTTTATACTCCGCTTCGCGCTTTGGGAATTCGGAGTTGGATGTTTATACTCCGCTTTGCACTCTGGGAATACGGAGTTGATGTTTATACTCCGCTTCGCACTCTGGGAATACGGAGTTGATGTTTATACTCCGACTCGCGCTTTGGGAGTTCGGAGTTGAATGTTTATACTCCGACTCGCGCTCTAGGAGTTCGGAGTTGAATGTTTATACTCCGCTTCGCACTCTGAGAATACGGAGTTGAATGTTTATACTCTGACTCGCGCTCTGGGAGTTCGGAGTTGAATGTTTATACTCCGCTTCGCGCTTTGGGAATTCGGAGTTGGATGTTTATACTCTACTTCGCACTCCGGGAATATGGAGTTGATGTCTATACTCCGGTTCGCGCTCTAGGAGTACGGAGTTGAATGTTTATACTCCGACTCGTGCTCTGGGAGTTCGGAGTTGAGGAAGGATTGTCGTGTACCAATCCCTTTTTTGACCTTGATGTGATGGCTTGCCCCCGAGCTCGGGTTTCACTTAGGGAGTGATTGGTTGCACCGCAACCACTCTCTATTTGAATAAATCCCACCGTATGATGAGACTTAGCTCTCCATGCATAGTGATGGTCATATGAGGTATTTCAAGTAAATCGCAGCTCTGGCTCGAAGAGGTTGCATTTTATTGCTGAAATAAGAAAGTATGGCAAAGTCAGTTGCCTTATTATAAGTTCTAATTTCGAAATGAATAAACAAATTGCAGAAAAGGAAAGTAAACTAAATGGATAAAGATAGCCTGTCAGGTGTAATAGCGGCGAAGGCTCTCGCTATTCCAAGCTCTTGGCAGAGTAAGACCGTCGACGGTCGATAACTTGAATGTGCCATCTCCAAGCCTTTGTTCAATAACATACGGTCCTTCCCATGTCGGCTTCATGTGTGAAGGAACCGGATAGATTCTTTTTAAGACGAGATCGCCTAGTTCGATGGTTCGCGGATGGACCTTGGCATTGTACAATCGGGCGACTCGACTTCGATGCGCAGCTGCCCTCAAATCAGCCTCTTCACGCTTCTCATCTAGTAGATCAAGAGATTCAGCAAGTAATATAGCATTTGTCTTTGGATCATTGTATGTCACACGATGAGAAGGTACTTCTAGCTCGACTGGAATAACGGCCTCTGAACCGTAAGAAAGAGAGAACGGAGTGTGGCCGGTCGCGGTCTTGTGGGTTGCTCGGTAAGCCCATAGAGCCATAGGAAGTTCATTGACCCACTTGACCCCGACCTTTTCTAGTCGTTTCTTCAGGATGGACTTTATGACTTTATTAACTGCTTCGACCTGTCTGTTCACTTGAGGGTGTGCAACCGCGGAGAATTTCTTTTGGATGTGAAATCGTTTGTAGAAATCTTTAAATTCAGCACTGTCGAATTGGGTTCCGTTGTCTGTGATTATGGTGCGTGGGAGACCGAATCGGCAGATGATGTTACGAACCACAAAGTTGATTACTTTCTTCGTTGTAATGGTAGCGAGAGCTTTGGCTTCAGCCCACTTCGTAAAGTAATCGACTGCGACGATGGCGTACTTCGCACCACCTTTTGCCAGAGGTAGAGCACCGATGATGTCGATGCCCCACATTGCGAACGGCCATGGGCTGACCATTTGCGTTATCTCAGCAGGAGGAGCCCTAGGGATTCGGGCGTATTTCTGGCACCTATCATATTTCTTTGCATAGTCTAACGCATCGCGATTCACGGTAGGCCAGCAATATCCGTAGCGAAGTATTTTCTTGGCAAGTGCTTGCCCCCGGTGTGATCGCCACATTCTCCTTCATGCACATCGCGTAACACTTGTTTAATTTCATCATGAACGATACATTGGAGTAAGGGAACGGAGTATCCCCTCCTGTACATGAGTCCATCCTGGATGGTAAACCTTGAGGCCTTTCGAAGGACCTGTCTTTTTTCACTTCTGCGCTCCGGCAAGGTTCCGTGCTCAATGTAATTTCTGAGTGGAGTCATCCATGAATCCTTTTCGGCGGCGGTTTCGCATACCCGATTTATTTCCGCCTGGTCGATACTTGGGGAAGATAGCGTTTCTACGGGAACGAGTCCTATTTGTTGCGCTTCACCTGTGCTGGCTAGCTTTGCCAACGAATCGTCCTTTTGGTTGCGTTCTCGAGGTATACTATAGATGGTGTAGTAATCGAAATGGTCTAGTACCTCCTTAACTCGAGCTATGTAAGCAGCCGACCTTCGATCTCTTACTTGATACTCTCCTCGTACTTGACACACAATTAATTGTGAATCACAATAAATTTCCACTGCGCTAATTCTCAAATCTCTAGCAATTTTCAAGCCAGCTAGGAGGGCTTCATATTCAGCTTCATTATTAGTCTCATGGAAATCAAACTTTAAGGCATAACATATGGATCGACCCTCAGGAGTTTCAAGCACAATACCAGCGCCTGAACACCGGTCGTTTGATGCTCCATCGGTATAAAGTTTCCAGACGTATTCGGGGGATTCACTGGCTTCGGGCAAGTCCTCTGGGATGGTAAATTCTGCTATGAAATCGGCTAGGACTTGTCCTTGTATGGCCCATCTCGGAGCGTAAGTGAGGTCGAACTGGCTCAGTTTGATGTTCCACTTGAGTAACCTACCAGACGTCTCAGGCCGCGAAAGGACCTGTCGTAACGGCTGGTTGGTATAAACAATAATGGAATGTGCCTGGAAGTATGGTCGGAGTTTTCTTGATGCAATGACAAGGTAGTAAGCCAACTTTTCCAGCTTCGGATAATTTCTTTCAGCCCCAGTCAATCATTTGCTGACATAGTATACGGGCCTTTGTATCTTGTCTTCTTCTCGGATTAGTGCAGCGCTGATAGCGTTTACTGATATCGCCAGATATATGAATAACTTCTCATGATCAATAGGTTTTGACAGTATTGGCGGTGTGGATAGATGTTGGACTAGTGCTTGGAAAGCGCCCTCGCACTCGGTGGTCCATTCAAAGTTTCGTTTCCCTTTTCGAATCAGATCGAAGAAGGGAATGCATTTGTCGGTGGACTTTGAAATGAACCTGCTCAACGCCGCTACCTTTCCATTGAGACTCTGGACTTGCTTTATAGTTTTGGGAGTTTCAAGATTTCTGATTGCCCAAATCTTTTTTGGATTTTCTTCGATTCCCCAGGCGTTAACGATGAACCCAAGGAACTTTCCGGATGCAACTCCAAAGTGACATTTTAGTGGGTTGAGCTTCATCTTGTACTCCCGAAATATGTTGAACATAGTTTCTAGATCTCTTACATGGTCGGTGGAGAGTCGTGACTTCACAAGCATGTCGTCTACATATACTTCCATTGTCTTCCCGATTTGATTAGCGAACATCCGATTGACCAATCGTTGGTAAGTAGCCCTAACGTTCTTGAGTCCGAACGGCATAACCTTGTAACAGTAAAGTCCTAGATTGGTTACGAAGCTGGTATGTTCTTGATCGGGTAAATGCATCGGTATCTGATTGTAGCCTGTATACGCGTCCATGAAGGATAGGTGTTCATGTCCAGCCGTCGAATCCACTAGCTGATCAATTCTAGGAAGCGGGAAACTGTCTTTGGGGCATGCTTTATTCAGATCGGAATAATCAACACATGTTCTCCACTTCCCGTTTGGCTTTTGGACGAGCACAGGATTTGACACCCATTCAGGATATAGAGCATCTCGAATGAATCCGTTCGCTTCAAGCTTTTCTACTTCCTCTTTAAGGCCGGCAGATCTCTTTGGATCCATACCGCGCCTTTTTTGTTTGACCGGGACATATTGCGGGTCAATGTTCAGAGTGTGGCTCGTGATGTCCGGCGAGATCCAACACATATCAGAATGTGTCCAGGAAAACACGTCAAGATTTGCCCGCAGAAATTCAACCAATTCCTCTTGAGTATGCTGGCTTAGCTGAGATACAATCTTTATTATTTTTGAATCATCGTTGTTGTCAATTGGGACATCAATCGTCAGTTTGGCCGGGGATGCTTGACTTTCTTTAGATTCTCCTTCGTCTTCAGTTTCTCTCGGGTCAAGGTCCTTGAGGAACTGGCTGGGGTGCCCGGGCCTGGGCCCGGGCGTTAATTGTCAATTATCGGTGAAATAGACGCAGAGAGATTCCTCTACGCCCTTTCCCTTCTCCTTCCGATGTGCCTCCCGCAGCTCAGCAACATAACAGGCTCTAGCAGTGGCCTGATCTATATGAACGATTCCTATTCCATGATTAGTGGGAAATTTTAAGGTCAAACACCATAGGGCAATGGCTATTCTGAATTCACCGAGGGCCGGTCGGCCCAAGAAAGCATTGTAGGGGGAGTCTATGTCCATAATGATGAATTGCAACATCCGTACTCTCCGACGTTCTCCTACTCCCAACTCCACTGGCAGTTCCACCATCCTAGTGGGAATTGTGGCACTTCCGTTGAAACCATGGACTCGAGACTGACAAGGCTTCAAGTTTGCAGCCTCCATCTTCATTTGATCATAAGCTCGCTTGAACAAAATATTCATAGAGCTTCCACTGTCAACTAAGATCCTTTTTATCCAAGCGGGACCTACTTGTGTAGAGATGACCAGTGGGTCGATAGTGGGAGCCTCGATTTTATCTGCGTCTCTGCTTCTGAACACGATGTCATCCATCATAGTTTTCTGTTGCTTGGCCGGAGCCCCCTCGTCAAAACTACTGCAACACTCGAAGTCCGCATGCCTGATAGAACTGGCATACGACTCCATTTCCTTCCAGCTTCGATCTGCTGGGTGAGGACCACCACTTATTGTATTGATGACCAACCTCTCGTCCGCACGGGCGGGTTCTTCCTGTGTTTCCTGATTTGGTGCACGGTTCTGATTTGATGGGCCCGCACCACCGGATTGCGGCACCCGTACATACTGATCTAGCTTCCGCTCACGTATCAGTTTTTCAATGAGGTCTTGTAGGTGACGACACTCATTGGTGTTGTGACCATAACTCTCATGGAATCTACAGAACTTTCCTGTTTGAATTTATCTCTCAGTTGGTGGTTTCGGGGCAGGTTTCTTATATTGCATGGTATTGTAGGTTTGCAAATACACATTTTCCAACGACGTGTTCAATGGAGTGTAGTTTTCGTACATGGAAGCTCTACGCCGTGGTCCACGATCCTGATCGCGTTTTTTGTTCTGATTTCTAATGTCCCTCTATTGATTCTGTTTATTTTGGACGTTCAACTGAACTTTTCCAGAACTATCTCCAGACTGCTTAACAGAGACATTACTCTGGATACCTTCGATGTTGGGTCCTGCGTCATCCTGCTTCCTAGACTGTTTTGCATCCTCCCTTCTCAGGAATTGGGCTGCCTTGGAATAGAAACGGTCCAATGACGCAGGTGGTTCCCCAGCTAACCAACTTCCGAACTCGGAATCAGCATCAATCCCCTTAGTCAGAGCCATCAGGATAGAGTTATCATTGGGATAGCTTATTTCTGCACATGCAGCATGGAATTGCTCCAAGTAATGTCTAAGCGTTTCTCCGGGAGCTTGCGTAACACTAGACAGAGTGTTAACGTCCTTTGGCCTTGCCACATGCATACGAAATTGTTCGACAAACTTGGTGGCCATCTGGTCAAAGTTAGAGATGGATCGCGGTGGCAAACGAGTGAACCACATGGCAGTGATGCCCCCTAGGGAAATGGAGAAACTACGGCACTTTACTGTGTCATCCGCTCTAGCAACATTCATCAGCCATTCGTATTTCAGGACGTGTTGATTGGGATCAGAGCTCCCTTCATAAACTGGCAAAGCTGGCATCCTGAAGTGCCGAGGTGGTTCAGCATACAAAACATCATCGGTGAAAGGGGTATGACTTCGGGAGATTCCCCAGTCGTCGTTAGAGAGACCCTGACTTTCACGGATCATTTGGCGGACCATCGCTGGTATATCTGTCGTTCGGAAACTTGGAGCATGTTGGGCCAAGGTGTGGTCGGGTTCCACAGCGTGAGTCTGGACCGGACGCAGTCGACGGTCTGTGCCTCGCCTCCTTGGTTCAACATCCTCAGGGACATAAGGCTCGGGAGTTTGCTCTCGTCGGCTATGTTGAGGATCAGCTTGGTTTCTAGCATCACCTCCCCGTCCGGCAGTGGTGGTAGTAGCAATGTTGCCGGTAACATGATAAGGATCAGCTCCTCCCCGAGTTGAAGGTTCTGTACGGAGGCTAGCAGATGGTCCAGCTCTAGGTTGCCCACGGTTCAAAGCAGGTTGGTGTCCCGTGTCCTGGGTGTAGCTTCCACCCAACCGTGGACGGGTGGATCTAGTTTGGCCATCGGAGGAGGCTGAGCTCTCTGTGGAGGAGTAAGAACCTTGGTCTCTTCTAGATCTTCTTCGCCTTTGGCGATTTAGCTGGTTAGTCAACTCCGCATTGGCGCGTAGTTGCTCCGCTAGCTGCTGTTGACTTTGGGTCAACTCTTGAAGCAATGTCTGGAATTCTTGTCTAGTGATTGGACCTGATGGATCTGATGGTCCTGCAGCATTTTGGTTGGATGGAGGTGATTGCGCGGAAATTTGTCGGTCCCGCGCTCCCTGATCAGCAGCTCTAGAGGTGGTACGTGTGCTCACCATAATGAATTGATGAAGTCCTTTCCTAGATCTGATTGCAAATCTGAGTAGAATGGAAGGGCTTCGAAGTTCTAGATCTGGATCTTCTTCTTAGATTTATGCAATCCAATATAGATAGGAGATCCAAAGAGTGGGAGAAAAATTGGGTTTTTCTTAGTGAAAGCACCAAAGTGTTTGTACCAAAATTGGGCACAACACTCTTCGGAATTCATTGAAGAGATAGAGTGAAGAAATTAAATGAAAAAAGAGGGGTTATCTAACAAAGACTCCAAATTTCAGAAAATGAGGATAATTAAAGTGCAAGGAGACACAAGAATTTAGAGTGGTTCGGCGTATAGCCTACGTCCACTATGAAGTAGTTTGCTTTATTGATCTTTCTTTTGTGTTTACAAGTAAATTCAATTTTTTACAGCAGTCAATTGTGATTTGCAGCAGTGAATCTCGTTTATGGCGGCAGCAATTGAGTTCAGATCTGGATCTGGCGGAGTCTGGGTATTGGAGATCTCAAAGAGGAAGAAGAACCCTTTTTTTTGGCTTTGGGGGTCTATTTATAGGTGTAGGAGGCTGGTATTTCGCCCAGATCTCGGGAGACCCTCTCTGGCACTTGACCAGGCCCGCACGCCCAAGCCCGTGAAGTTTCGGTCCGATCCATGATCGACACGAGCAGATTTCGACTCGCTCGAGATTTCATACAATGGAGTCGAAATTTGGCGTGGACATTCTTTAGCATGCACGTAGTCTTCTGTGAAAATTTCATAGCATTTGGACGTGTAGATTGGGAGATATGATCGATACAAAATGGAGTTTTCGGTAGGCTATTTCCTTCGACTCGCTTCCATTTCGACTCGCTTCCGTTCGACTCGATGGCGTGGCACTTAATTCTTACTTTGTCCTGGATGTCGTTTCGAGCGAGTCAAAGTAAGTGCTTGGTTTGAGCGAGTTGAAGCAGGCTTTGGTCGAGCGAGTCAAAGTTAGCTCTGGTCGAGCGAGTCGAAGCTAGCACTGGGAGAGCGAGTCGAAGCTATCACTGGGAGAGCAAGTCGAAGTGGGGCGTTCTGGGAGGTCTGAGCAGTGGAGTCAAAGTTGATGGAGTCGAACAGTTGTTTGAGCGGAGCGAGTCAAAGTATGCGCTTTCGATGGTTTCAAACTGGAGCGAGTCGAAGAGAGCAGCTCTGAGGGACGTGGAGCGAGTCGAAGTTGGCTTCTCTTGAGTGCTGTGAAGCGAGTCGAAGGAGCGAGTCGATTAGCAACTGATTTTCGTCCAATCTTGTATCGCTCATAACTCGAGCATACGAACTCAGATTGACTTGATATTTTAGATGTTGGCTCCCATGGCTTAGCTTGTCATGTCCTACCAATTTTGGCTCGATCCGGACTCGGAAAAAATTCATCGATATCCGTAGTGAGCCCGTATATAACTGTTCTATGGGATGGACCGTCACTGGTTACTAGTCAATTCCTCAGTGTTACGGCCTTGCCAAAAGGCGGGATAACATTCATGAATCATGGCCTCCTAGTCTTTTATTTGAGACTTGTATTTTCATTATGAGAAAAACTATTTTAAGCCCTTACCAAAGGCAACTTCGGGAGGAAAGGACAAAATCCTCTTAAGCCCTTACCAAAGGCACCTTCGGGGGGAAAGGACAAAATCCTCTCAAGCCCTTACCAAAGGCACCTCCTAAGGGGAGGAATAAAACCCCTAATGTCCATATCACCTCTTAGGGAAGGGTCAAGATAAGCACCCATCAGTGACCTTCTGGAGGAAGGTCAGCTCAGTAAGCACAATATCCCTTTGAGATAAGGGAAGCCCAAGAAGAGGCTTGACAAACAGTGGACTAAGATGTCCAAGCCTAAGAGGAGGCTCATCAGATAGTGGACTAAGATGTCCAAGCCCAAGAGGAGGCTTATCAAACAGTGGATTAAGATGTCCAAACCTCAGAACAAGCACCAAGCAGATAAAGAAAGACAAAGATGTATAAGAACAAAAGTCAAAACCCAGGATAATAAAGGGTCAAGGAAAGAATTCTATCTACCGTCTAAAATGGGAATGAAACCCAGGGAATGGGTACCGACAAAGACAAAAGAGATAAAGGTATCTGATGCCAAAATCTAGAACAGATAAAGAGACCAAAAACATAACCAAAAGATACAATATATGGATTAACAAATCTTAGAACATCAAATGCATAGGAAATGATTTTTACATCAGAGGACTAAGGAACATGCATTCCAAAAAAAACATGAAACAAAAGAGCGGATAAAAGAAATCCATCACTGAATATCAAAAGCAAAGATCTATGCAAGAGTCAAAGGAATAGAATGTATAACAAGTTCTTACACAAAAAATGAGAGTGACTCCATTCAAAGGTAGATTGAGTAAACCAATCCATGAAAATAAGGTGTCCCTTTAAGATAGAAGAGTCCATATATTATATAAACATGTTATTCGGATCATTGCACTATTAAATGGCCAAGCAGTAGTGTGACGCCCCATCCCGAGACCCACACTAACAAAGAGCATTACTAGGTAATACTGTCTACTAGTGTAGAGAATAGAGCTGGTTAGGAGTGACCATCCATGAGCTTTGTCTTAAACGAGTGTTGAATACGTCGATTGGGTGACCGTTTTTTTCTTTCTTTTCTTATGTGGATCGACATATCCGATTCAGGTTTAACACAAAACTACGGTGGCCAAGGATCGTATTCAGAACAAATATAATAACATAATACCTCATATCATAGAGCAGGAACATACACATATATATACAGAGTCAGCAGAAGTACAACATAACATGCTACATGAGTTTGGTTCTTATGAACCATATATACAACAAGAGTCGCAAAAGAATATATACATCAAAGTACTACGACAAAAGGGGCTACATCAAAACATACACTAAGTAATAAAGAGGAAAGATCACAGCGGAGCAAAGCAAGGTGGAGGTCAAACTGCAATCTACTGACCTGTATTGACTCGGTTTGACCCGAGCATCATATAAAAATATAAACACACGGGCCAGTCTAGCCTAAACAATAAGAATAGTACATGATAGGTGAAGATAAGATACATAGGATGATAATAACTCGCCATGTAGATGAAATCCATGTTCTCAAATCAACATTTGGCATATAGGCCAAATCATGTAACGACATAAGGCATATGAACCAAATCAACATACAACATAAGGCATATAAGCCAAATCATCAAACAACATAAAGCGTAAAAGCCAAATCACTAAACAACATAAGGTGTAAAAGCCAAATCACCAAACAACATAAGGCGTAAAAACTAAATCACCAACAACATAAGGCGTATAAGCCATGTCACCAAAACATCATAAATCTCAACATATCGAACCTTCTAGGAGTTCAAAACAACAAAAATGTAATCACCATTTCATCATCATCAAATAGCACAAATGCTGTATAACTCCAACATCCAACAAAATGGTGAAAACATTTGGAAATCAACAAATTGTAGAAATCAAAAGTAATGAAATCTAGAAAACAACAACAAAAGGTGGATCCCAATAAATGGCGAATCTAAGCAACGGCGCACGTGCATCAACAACATATGGCTGAAGCCTGCCAAGTATTATCAACAACGAATTTGGCACCCAACAAATGACCCGAAGGTCCAACAAATGACCCGAAAGCCCAACAAATGACCCGAAGGTCCAACAAATGGCCCGAAAGCCCAACAAATGACTCGAAGGTCTAGTACTTTCAATCAACATACCCGAAGGTCCAACATAAAATGTCACAAACTTCCAAATAGTAACTACAATCAGTGACAAAAGTGCGTCTCATACCACACGTTCTCACTTAACCTTTTACTATAAGGTAGTTAATTTCAGTTTCGTGTATGACCTCAATCGAACAAGTTCGGAATTAACCGAAAAAGTAAACGCATGTATCACATGCCACATGTTTTGCTAAATCATTTAAGTCTCTTTCTCGTTCGCTCGAAGAGTGCAAAATTGTGTGATTTATGGAAAAATATTTCTCTTCAAGAAAACGAGTTTAAAACAATTTTTGAAAGCACTTAGAGATTTTTTTTAATCCCTTAAAGATAATTATTTCATTAATTATTTGAAAATAAATTCAGAAATGATTTTATTCTTATAAAATCAATTTAGAAAATATTTATTTTCAAAACCTGTTTTAAATCAAAACTTTCCTTTAAAACAAGTTTATAAAACTCATGCACAAAACCATCAATTCAAAGGCAAATTCAATAAAAATTTGCATACAACAAAACTCATATAAAATTGCAAATCCACAACAAAATTTTCATCAAATGTTGGCTCACTTATTTATAGAAAGAAGCGTTACAAAATTCGCAGAAATTGCCGAAATTCACAAATCAGAAGAAACTGAAGAAAACAGGGAAAATAGGGAAACAGGCTGAAACTCGCAGAGGAATAAGCCTGAAAGACCGCCCCGGTCGACCTTAGATGCCATCGGTCGACCGTGAGACGCTGGAGCGACGTTTTTCACTCACCGCCGACGTATATAAATTCTGGCATGTTTCATATGCATTCCGCCATCTTATACTTGCATAAATGACTCAAAATTCCAACATGCAATCAACAAAAGCTCATATAGGAATCAAAACATTCAAAAGAGGAAAGTGATTTACTGTAAATAGATTTTAACAGTGAATGATTAACCTCCCCAGAAACATAATTAGATCAATTCAATTCTCAGTTACCCTTTATAAAATCACAAGCGTGCAATTAGGTATTAGAGCTAGTTTGTGTGAGTGAGAACTAACCTTAATATCTCAAAATTGCATGCATCCACACACAAACAAATCACTGAAAAATCTGCATTTTCGTCCTTAGTGCAGCAAGGGTTTGGCATAGCAAAACTAAGTATTTTCCTACGAAATTATTACAGAAGGTGTATTCATGAGTTAAGAACAACATATCCAAACCTCACATTTTTATGATTTTTCTATAATTAGTTATGAATTTTCTACTGACCTTCGTTTTCAGCCCAGATCTAGCCCAAAAACTACTAGAGAAAAGAAGACCTTTGACCCATCAAAACTAGACCAAATGCCATGAAATTTGGAGCAGAGGTGCTTGAATATATCAGGAACAAAATATCCGAATTTGAGAATTTTTGGGAATTTTTTTTTAATTTTTAGAACAGCCTAGGGTTTTGTGAAATTTTGGAGAAAAATGGAGCTTGCTCTTTGATTTGGTTTGGGAAGAGGATGATTTGTGTTTGATGGTTTTAGAGATAAGGAAATGAGATGAACATATCCTCATTTGTTTAAGCGTTAATGGGCTTTAGGGTATTGGTTAGATACCCAATAAGAAGTGTTGTTAAAATCTCTTTATTACAATGTGTTGCTAACTACAACTTTCAATTATAAAGCACTTTATTTTTATATTGAAACAAACTTATTCATTTTATAAATTTAACCATTATATTTAGGACAAGATCTATATTATAAAATATTTATCTTATAAATTAAAATATTTTTAAATCAAATTAAACAAGATTTCACAATTAAATTTTGTCGTTGATATTAACGTTATAAAATACACCGTTTGTGTCAAAATATCATATTTTAAAATGAAAGTTTTTCTCAATTGTTTTAATAAGATGAATCATTAAATTGAGAAATCACATTCCGAATAATGAAATTATCTCCATTAAAATATATTTATTCATTTCCTTTAAAGTAGCTCTTATATAACTAAATATAAGAGTTAAATAACATAAAAGACAATTTGTTAAACTTCCAATTTTATTATATTCCAAATCCATTTAAATTTGGAGAAACAATAAATTATAAATTTCCAAATTTATTCAATTAACTAATTAAAACTTAATTCATCAATATTTTGGATTATAAATCTAGGTAACCTCGACCAGGGTTGTTACAAGTAGTACGGAACCACTATTCCGAGTAACCGCATGACCTTACGGAACTACTCGACTTCAATATAACCATAATACTACTAACTTATAGGCACTTTAGGAATCACACGTTAATTAAATGTGTTATTACTAGACAGACTTACGATTTTGTGCATATTGGATGAATTTATAAATAGTTTATTCGTCAAATGAGATCATGACAAGATTTTGGTTGAATTATTGATTTTGCAAACTTTCAGATTCCTTATCTCCTTTCATGAAAATTTCATATTGAGTATTGTGAAGCCAAAATTTCCACATTGGCTTTTGTGATTATTTACTAATTTCATATTCTTGATTTTCATGCTAGATTCTCTCGGTGATGTTATATTGCATTTCTGGTTTTGAGAATTTTGAAGTTTCACATTGAATTTTCATGATGATTTATAGATCTCATATTTTAGATTTTCTTGTTGGATTTGCGATGGTTTCATATTGAATTTCTGATTTTGTGAATTCTGAATTCTAGTGTTAATTTTTATGATGATTTGCATTCTTGGTTCCTTATTGGATTTTAAATAATTTCATAGTGGATCTATGATTTTGTGAATAATGAAGTTTCTCATTGAATTTTTTATGATGATTTATGGATTTCTTATTTCAGTTTTCCTTGTTTGATTTTTCGATAAATTCATATTGAATTTTTGCTTTCACGAGTTCTGGTTTCCCTTATTGAAGTTTTGATGATCTCTTATTGGATTTCTAAATTTGTGAGTTTTAGACTTCCTAATTGGTTTAAGGGTGATTTAAGAATTCCGTATTGAGTTTTCATGATGATTTCTTTTTGAATTTTTGATTCACGGATTTCAAATTTCCTGATCGATTTTTACAATGATTTGTGAATCTTATATTCTTAACCTCGCTGAGATTTCATAATGGTTTCTTATTGAATTGTTGATTATGAGAGTTCTAAATTTATATGCTTGATTTTCCCATGGGACTTTCGTAATGGTTTCTAATCGATTTCTTGTTTGCATGAATTCTTAATTTCGTGACTTCTTTGTTGAATTTCCATGGTAATCAAAAGAGTTTATATTGAATTTCTGATGTTGTAATGGAAAGAATTTTGTGCAGATTGTTTAACAGATGTGGTCCAAACTGTTTTCTCTCTACATTTTTGGATCCTTGGATTTTCGGATTCTTTTTATAGTGATCTTATGCGTTTACGAATCTTGAAATTTCTTATTTGTGTGAATTTCATATTTTTGATTTCCTTATTGAATCTTTGATGATTTTTCATCAGACTTTTTGGTATTGTGAATTTTAAATATTGCCATTGAATTTTTCCTATTAATTTACGAACTCTATATTAACTTCCTGAAGTTAGATTCCATATAAAACTTTCTTGATACCGGTTGGACTCTCATCAAAGCACAAGGAACTGGATAAGACTACTAAGTGCAAAAAATTAATCCTTGATGGTTGAGGAAGATATAATTGGAGAACATGGGAGTTAGTGTATGCAATGACCTTTTTGGGGAGGGTTTATTTACTTAAAATTGATAACAGCAGTCCAGGTGATATCGTTTCATATATTTCCAGGTGATATCGTTTCATATATTTATAATGGTCATATGATTTCTTGAATGCTCTAGCTAATAAAATAACCAATAGTATCTAGAATTATAAGGATAATCATTATGGTTCAGCCTCAAAGTTAAGATCCTTATAGAAGTTATTGTTTGTTTTGTAGGAATCAGAGGGGAGATTCTTTGGGATTTTTGTCCTAAAGAACAAAAGCTTCTTTCATACAGGGAGGTGCTAAATGTTACCCATAAAATGTTCTCAGAAATAAAGTATGAAAGAAGGAGTCAAGAGGACGTTTCGATAGAATAAATAGAAAGCTTTCGACGAAGTCGAAGACCACCATCAGAAGTCAACAAACAGAGAGCATTCGACAAGGTCAGAAGCTACCTTTCGAAGACAATAGATAACAGACACTTCACCTTTTTGCGCCAAACCATTCGAAACGTTATTGTTTCGCCTTTATCATTTCTACCAGATGAGTATTCAACCAATTCAACCCTTTCGAAAGCATGTATAGCCTTTCAAAACGGTTTGTGCAAATGTTACTCCAAAAATCCACCTTTCGACTGGGTCGAAAGGTCCTTCAACGAAGACTAAAAAAGAAGAGTTCAGACCAAACCTTTCGAAGTAGTCGAAGGGATACAATTATCAAAGATTAACAACTTCAAAACCTTTCAAAGGGGTCAAAAGGTTCCATCTCACGGTATCCAGTGAGCTCTAACCTTTCAAAGAAGATGAAGAAGTCAAAACAAGAATTAGCAACCCCGTGGAGACCTTTTCGAAAGCATAGAAAATCTTTCGAACTGGTTAAGACACATCCAGCATACCTTTCGACAAAATCAAAAAGTTCTGTGAAGAAGGCATCACTCAGAAGTCAGTAAAGAATGAAAGACAACCTTTGCACAACATTAAAGGGAGGCACATCTCTCGATAACGTTCAAGTGAAAAGCAACCTTCCGACAAGGTCGAAGGGTTCACAACACTATGAACAAGGCAAACCTTCAGACAGAGTCGAAAGGTTCATGAAGACATTAGAAAAGCAACCTTTCGTCAAAGTCAAAAGGTTCATAAAGACATCAGAAAAGCAACCTTTCGTCAAAGTCAAAAGGTTCATGAAGACATCGGAAAAGCAACCTTTCGTCAAAGTCGAAAGGTTCATGAAGGCATCGGAAAGGCAAACCTTTCATCAACGTCGAAAGGTTCATTATGGCATATAAGGGGCAAACCTTTCGACAAAGACGAAAGGTTTATAGCTACATATAAAAGGAGGACCTTAGGACCGGGTCGAGAGCATGGAGTCGAAATGGGGGCTGCCTGCATCCATAAATAAGACCCAATGGGTCATGTTTTGGGGGATCCGAACTTTCTCATTCTAGTCTTGTATCTTCTTAATCAATATGTTGTAACCCTAATTGGGTGATAATTTGGGGGTTTAACAAAAGGAAGCTTTTTCTTAAATAAAGAGGGAAGTTCAAACTCATCGAAAGGTTCTTATCGACAAGGTCGACAACACTTCTGTTAAAAATAGTTACTACAATCTTTTGAAGCTATTAACCCTCCGATCCGAACATTTCAACAAGGTTAACAATACAATTGGTTCAGACATCCACTGTAACCTTCCGAAGCGATTAACTCAAAGGCTTAAACCTTTCGAAAAAGTTGAATCCTACTTCACATAAGTGATCTAACCTTTCGACAAGGTCAAAACCTGCTTCATATCCGCTAGGGCATATCATTTCCCGCTTAAATCCAAGGAAAGCCACTACTTATCCCTTCGACAAGATTGAAGCCTACCTTTAAAGGACTTAACGTAGTGAATCTTGACCTAATCGAAAAGGTAAATCTTTGTAAGTATCTCAAACAAACTCAGCAAGGTCGGAAGGTTATTTAATTCAAAGACAAAACCTTTCGACGACGTTGAAGGGTCCAATTCAAGAATTATTCGTAAACAAAGCCAAGTTAAAAGGCAATTCTCAATGGGATTTTGCTCACTGTTCTTACAATAGACTATCAATCTTTCTTAGTATTACTTTGGGGTGTTGACAAGAAATATTGTTAACAATTCAGATCATGGTGATGAAGCCTTGAATGTTCAATATACTCTTAGTAGGCTGGAAGAGCAATTACAAAAGCAAGAATCACTAAATTCACACTTCGCTTCTCAAATTAGTACAAATAGCACTCAGACCAAGAAATCAATTAAAGAATTGCAGAGTTCAATGCAACTTATTTTTCAAGAATTGAAAGATCTGAAACTCAATCAGTCTTCAAAGACTGCTAAGGAGATTCCATTAAATATAGATCAACAAGTTCCGCCTCATCATCCACTGAATTCTTCTCCTGGTTCTTTAGGTTCAACACCTAATGTAGGTATTGGATCTAGACCTCCTAGCTTTGATAATGATTTACCTAGAAATCATAATACTCATTCATCATTACATACTCCATCTTCATTTTTACATCACAAATCTATGAAGCATGAATTTCCTGTTTATGGTGGATCTATTGATGTTTTGGCCTGGATTAAACAAACTGAATTAATATTCAGCTATTTTCATATTCTCGATAGTGAGAAGGTGCAAATTTGTTCATTTCACTTTAGGAAGGAAGCATTACAATGGTTTCATTGGCTTTATACTAATGTTGACAATTATTTTGAATGGAAATAAAGAAAAAATTATTACAAGGTGAGATTTTTTTGGTACGTGCAACACACGTGCATATAAAAATTCTTACAAAATAAATAAATTTAAAATTTCTATAGTTTGATAAAAATAAACTAAAAAATACCAATAGAAAAAATTGTAATTTTTTCTATTGGTATTGGATTTGAACTTGTAGCTTTGTTTATGTATCAAAATTTTCATTTGAAACTGCTATTAATTTTGAGTAATGGTGGAGTTCGAACTTCTGACCTCTTATTTGTGTATAAGGGTGTTTTTGAAACTTCACGGTCGGACCAAAAGATTGTGTTCTATTCCAACTATTAATAAAATTGTAGCATCATTGATTTCCAGAGACCATTTGAAGCATTATGAACAATCAAACAAACTGAATAAATAAGAGAATATTTGAGAAAATTTGAACAAATTCTCAGTTTATTAAATAAATAAATTGCCATCTAGAAACATTTTGGACAGATTTGTGGGTGGATTAAAGGATGAAATTAAGTATGAGCTGTTATCTGCTCAACTAAAATGTTTGAGAGATGCTATCACCTTGGCAAAAATTAATGAAGAAAAGTTTAATGTGTTAAAAAAACCAATGAAGCAGTCATCCAGTTTCCTTTCAATGTTAGGAGTGGCTCACATTTGAGAGTGGGTAGGTTGAACGTTAAGTCCCACATCGTAAGAAATATGACGCATAACGTGGTATATATGTGGAATTGTTGGCACGTAATATTAGGAATTCCTTTTGTTACAAGTAAGTGTTGCCAAGACCACGTATGTACCCGTTTCGGGAGGCGATGAAGGGATGTTCAATCGAAACACTAGAATATCAGAAGCTTTATTAAGATGGCGCTGTTACGGATTAATGAAGCATGCATTCATAGGGACGTGCTGGACTGCCAAAACACAACATGGTATTGAAGCCAATGGTTCGATGGATCATTATACGATGCGAGAGTGATCGAAGCAAGGAATCCTTGAGGCTTGAAGATATGTAAGCAGCTTAACCCGACTACTAGATACACAGTCTGCTCTCCTGCGTTAAGAACTGATGCTCCAAGATGGCTTTAGCGAAAGTACTCGCCTTAACGTGGAGATTTGGTAACGCAGTCTCACCAACTGCGTAAAGAAGTGGAAGCAGCCTGGCTAACCGCAGAGCTTCTTCAGTATGCTCCAAATGAATGTTAGAGGAAATACTCACCAAAGGTGGAGAACTGTTTGGTGTGGCTCGCATTTGAGAGCGCGTAGGTTGAATGTTAAGTCCCACATTGCAAGAAATATGATGCATAACATGGTATATATGTGGAATTGGCGGCACGTAACATTGGGAATTCCTTTTGTTTCAAGCAAGTGTTGCCAAGACCACGTATATGCCCGTTCTGGGAGACGATGGAGGGATGTTCAATCGGGACATTGGCACATCGAAAGCTTCATTAAGATCGCACCATTACAGATCAGTGAAGCGTGTTTTCATGGAGATGCATTGGAGTGCCGAAACACAACATTCAAGTCATATTCTCAGCAACAGACTTTATCACCTCTTCAACCAAAACAAAGCACATCTTTCCCGGTGTCAAACCCTTATTCCAAAAGTACAACCACTCTTCAACCCAAAAAAATTAACTTCATCTAAAATAATGAGAAGGAGAAGTCAAGAATTATGTTATACATGCGATGAAAAATAGCACCCTGTGCATAAGTGTGCAAATAAACATGCATTTGTTTTAGAAGGCATTTTACAAGGTAAGCACTCAATCATGACTGGAAATGAGTATATACATAAGGAAGGTAACTTGCAACCAGAGCTTCCCATTGAAGATACTATACCTTCTATTTCTTTAGAAGTAATGTGTGGTGTAGTAGCAAATAACACTATAAGACTTCAAAGAAGTATTAGTGGTTAAATCATCAATATACTCATTGATTCAGGTTCTACACATGATTTTATTAATACTGAATTAGCAAAGAATCTGCGATTACATGTTAATCATTCTAAATCGTTTGAAGTTTATATTGCTAGTGGTGAATTTTTTTTGGAAATAACAAGTGTTCTTATGTTGAAATAACATGTCAGGAAGCAAACATTCAAGTAGATTTACTTCTTCTTCCCTTACAGGGTTGTCAAGTAGTTTTGGGAGTTCAATGGATGCAAGACCTAAATGATATTATTTTAATTTAAAAAACTTCAAGTTAAATTTGTTCTATAAGGCCATTGAGTAATTTTGCAAGGCAACTCGACTAAAGAAACTCAAGTTGTTTCTGCTCATACTATTAGTAAAGAGATAAATAGTCAGAATATGTGTTTCATGATTCACATGACAAAATCTCCTTCTATAACTTCACCCATAAAAATCCATCACAAAAATTCCACACCCACTCAACTTCCTCTTCCACCTGACTTACAATTGATCATCAACATCTTCCCTACTTTTTTTTCACCACTTTTCTCATTACCTCCATCAAGACAGTATGATCATAAAATTCTTTTATTACTAAATGCAAAACCTACTTGTCTCAGGCCATATAGACATTCTTTTCATTTAAAAAATGAAACTAAAAAAATGATTCAAGACATGCTATAATCTGGAGCAATTAGACCAAGCTTCAGTTCATATGCTTCCCCAGTAGTGATGGTATAAAAATCCGATGGTTCATGAAGGATATGTATTGATTATATGGAACTTAACAAGACAGCAATCAAACATAAATTCCCAATACCTTTGATTGATGAGCTACTATGAATTGGTTGGTTCAAATTTTTTTCTCTAAACTTGATCTCAAATCTAGTTACCATCAAATCACGATGCATGAGGAAGATATTCACCAAACAACTTTTAGAACCCATGAGGGTCATTATGAATTTATTGCCTTACAAATCCACCATCAACACTCCAAGCTTTGATGAATTCTATTTTTAATCCTTACCTCAGGAATTTCTTATTAGTTTTTTTTGATGATATATTGGTTTATAGTAAAACTTGGCATGACCACTTACTTTACATTTCACTAACATTACATATATTAAAGAACAATAAGTTAGTTGTTAAGCTTTCAAAGTGTCGGTCTGGAAAAGATGAAGTAGCTTATTTGGGACATGTGGTATCTCAACAACGAATTGTAGTGGACCCTGATAAAACTATTGCAGTTCATCCTTGGCTAATTCCTAAAAGTTTAAAAGCATTAAGAGCTTTTTTGAGCCTCTCAGGCTATTATAGAAGATTTGTCAACAATTATGGGGTAATTGCTAAATCATTAACCAAACTATTGAAAAAGAATTCATTTACCTGGGATGAAGAAGCTCTAGTAGCATTTGATGTCTTAAAACAATGCTTAATTTCTCCACCTATACTTTTCATGCTTGATTTTTCCCAAGACTGTGACGACCGCCCATGACCCCTGCACCGAATCTAAAGATAGAGCGCTGTAAAGTGTGCCAGGCGACCATGGACGATTGTCAAGGTAAGATTTAAAACAACAGAATCTATCGTATTACTCACAGCGCATGGACAAAATACAATAGAACATATGTATAGTGAAGCTTTACAGAACAAAATGACATCATATAAAACTCCATAATAGTTGAATACAAGCATCCACATAGTCAATACATCCAGCCTCACTACATATCTCTCAGAGAATACAAAACAGCGGAATATCCAGTACATATAATAAGAAGATGATATGCAACCCTCTAGCTCGTCTTCGATATCAGCATCGTGAGAAGAGAACAGCACCTGTCACCTGCTACCTAGTCTGCCCGTCCCAAAATGGACGAACAGCCCAAGGCAATAAGAATTAAAACATAAAGCCTTGAGTCAGACAACAGTCTTAGTGAGCAGTAAATTAACTAACAACATACCAAAAGAGCATAAAGGAAAAGGAATAGGAATACAACCCTCCCACTCCAACCTCATTCTATAGTGATAGCCCCCAGACACACACTAAGCAGAAGCAAACATAGCAGAGCATACAATTTAAAGTAAAGCTACTATCACTCGAGTCAAGGGCGGTGTTTTCCAAGTACCAAGGCCTAAATCAGATAAGCACCCAGAAAATACCGCTCTTGAGTCCGAAATAACGTTACAACCAAACATCCATGACTCTGGCTATCACTGATATCATTGCTTCGATATCACCGTTAATTGAATGACCGGCACATTCTTTCAGCCGTCCGTCAAGGGCTAATGGAAACCCCGGTTCTAGACATAACTCCCGCACGTCGTCGCAGCCCGTGCCTAGGACTATCGAATCTGCCCAGAGTACTCGACCATCAACAGTTAGCCGTTGGGACTATCGAATCTGCCCAAACGTACTCTTGCTTAGAGCATGCTAGAACCTTCAACAACGATGCTATCCAAGCCTCCTAGTCATCCTCCTCGACGACTATTCTCATATCCATTCATTATCCTCGACTCGAATCATATCACCGAGTTATCAACATGCTTGGAATGATCCCATCTGGATTAGACCAAGTCTTCATCACATGATTGCCTCGCTTCATTACATCCTCGCAAAGCCTCATCCCATCATCTCATCATCAAATCTATGCATAAGAGCTTCATCATCCCGCTACATATGCCACGAGCAGCTTTCCCAATTCAAGAGCCTTTCCCTTAGCTTTTGAATCACCTTCGATCTAAATCTAATCATCAATCATCTAGTTCATAACAATCAATCAAATCAAACATCAATCCAAGCAATCAAGCATTCAAAAATGATCTAAGTAGACAATTATAACAATAATGGCATTTTCGTAATTAAAGAGTTGAACGTCCAATAAGCATGAAAACATGGATTATATCTCTACAAACTTGATGAATGAACTTGCATAGGTTAACATATGATAAAATGGATGTAACATCATCATGAACAATGGATCTATATGGATCTACACTTAGGATGAAGAAAATGCATGGAAATCTCTATTTAACACCAAATCGAGCCAACGATCCGATATACTCCTTTGGATCCGTGTGAGAGATAATCACCACTCACCAAATCACCAAAACAAACCCAAATCAACACGCTTCAGATCTGGACAGCGAAGGATCAAGCTTGATCTATTACGAATCCGCTTCAAACGATGAAATCTCTCTTGAAAAGATGAAGATCTTCAACTTTAGCTCTTGAATCTTCAATCTTGATCTTTGATTTGGATGGAAGGAAGCACTAGATTATAGTGGAGAAAAGAAGTGAAGAAGTGTAGAAGTCGAGCTCTCAAAATGGCAGCACTTCGTCGCTTCAAAATCCGGATCCTAAAAATGAAGAGAAACTCTCCTATTTATAGCTGAAATCCCTATCTCGTCTGCCCCCATGAGTCGTTTACGACTCACGACTCAAAGCCCTACGACTCAACAACTTAACACCCTTCTGCCTATGACTCACGACAAAACAGTTATCTCCTAAGTCGTCTCCGACTTATAGCATGCGCCTACGACTCACCAGACCCCCTGTCTACGACTTAAATGCGCACGCCTTACTTGGTTAGACGACTCAACTACTAACTCGTATACGACTCATCACAAAGGCTACGACTCATCCCTTAACTCGTCCACGACTCATCAGAAAACCTGGGTACGACTCATCAGATAACTCGGTCACGACTCATCAGATAACTCAGTCACGACTCATCAGATAACCTGGGTACGACTCATCAGATAATTCGGTCACGACTCATCAGATAACCTGGGTACGACTCATCAGATAACTTGGGTACGACTCATCAGATAACTCGGTCACGACTCATCAGATAACAGGGTACGACTCATCAGATAACTTGGGTACGAGTCATCAGATGACAGGGTACGACTCATCAGATGACTTGGGTACGACTCATCAGATGACTTGGGTACGACTCATCAGATGACTTGGGTACGACTCATCACCTTATCTCGGTCACGACTTAACTGCTACAACTTAAGCCTTATCTTGCCCAGTCCTTAAGTCGCGCCTACCCCTTAAGTCGTTCAAACGACTTATCCTTACACCTTAACTAGCCAAACCCCTGAGTCGCTCCTATCCCCTAAGTCGTATACGACTCATGACTTACACTAAGTCGTTCACGACTCAAGACTTAGCCATTTTCGCCTAAAATCTGAAATGGCTCAAAAACTCTAAAATTCCAAATTCTGTCGAACTTGTCGATCCGTTAAAAATACGGGTCATTACATTCTCTCCCCCTTAGGAATTTCGCCCCCGAAATTCCAAACAAACAAAGCAATCGAAGACTATTCTGTACGCCTACCAACCATAACAATCAGCAAACCATGCATCCAATTCTAGCTTAACGTACAGAATTCTAAGACTTAGAACAAGTTACAATGTTGTTAGATGATACGACACCTTAGGGCCAAACCTTGAAGAGTTCAGGATGAGCTGCCTTCATCCTCTCTTCCACCTCCCACGTACAGTCGTTATCATCGTCACTCCATTGTATCTTGAGCAACTTAACTACCTTCCTCCTAAGCTGTTTCGTGTCGGTTTCAACAACACGAAGCGGCTTACGAGGTCTTCTATCGACTGGATCAACTTCGAAGTCTTCACAGCTATCAGCAGAAACCACCATATTCGAGTCGTGCACATACTTCCGTAGATATGATACATGAAAAACGTTGTGCACACCCGACATCTTCTCAGGTAACTCCAACCTATAGGCGAGCTTTCCAATTTGCTCGATGATCGGGAATGGTCCAACAAATCTCGGAGTCAATTTTCCCTTCTTCCCGAATCGAATAACATTCTTCAGTGGAGAAATCTTCACAAAAACCATATCTCCTATGTCGAATTCCAAATCCTTACGACGCTTATCGGCATAACTCTTCTGACGGTCTTGGGCTGCCTTCATTCGTTGCCGAATGATCTCTATACTATCTGAAGTCTGATGAATCATCTCTGGCCCAAGCATCAGCTTTTCTCCAGTTTCCAACCAACATGTTGGAGAGTTACACGGTCTTCCATACAATACCTCATACGGTGCCATACCAATGCTTGACTGGTAACTGTTGTTGTATGCAAACTCCACCAAATGAAGGTGATCTTCCCATGATCCTCCGAAGTCCAAAACACATGCTCTTAGAAGATCTTCCAAAACTCGGTTGACTCTCTCGGTCTGACCATCTGTTTGGGGATGATAAGCTGTACTCAAACACAACTCGGTTCCCAAGACTTCCTGGAAGCTCTTCCAAAATCCACTAGTGAACAATGGGTCTCGATCGCTCACTATACTCTTCGGAATACCATGGAAACGAACTATCCACTTAACATACAGCTCGGCCAACTTTGATGCAGTCCTAGTCGATCGAACAGGAATGAATCGTGCACTCTTAGTCAGACGATCCACAATGACCCAAATCCCTTCATTTCCCGTTCTGGTTCTAGGCAATCCATCGATAAAATCCATCGACACTTGTTCCCACTTCCATGTAGGAACTTCTAATGGCTGAAGCAATCCACTTGGCTTCTTCTGTTCGGCTTTTACCAACTGGCAGTTCATACATTTGGAAATAAAATTTCCAACATCCTTCTTCATACCTTCCCAGTAGTAGGTTCTCTTCATATCCCGATACATCTTATTTCCACCTGGATGAATTGTCAGCTTCGAGTGATGACTTTCCTTCAGAACTTCACTCCTCAATTCATCTATATCGGGAACAACTAGTCGTCCTTGCTTCCGAAGCCAACCCTCTCGATCGACCTCGAATCCTTTATCCTTTTCTGGATCCAATCCAGATTCCAATTCACGGATAATCTTGACAAGCTTATCATCTCGCTTTTGGCTCTCACCAATCCTTTCCACAAGAGTGGGTCTTATTGATAAGTTTGCCAACATCTCAGGTTCCAATTCGCATCTAGGCCTGAAGTCAAATCCATCTAAATACTCGAGATTCTTCCATTCAGAAAACATGGCTCCCAATCCTGCATGTCTTCGACTTAACGCATCTGCCACTGCGTTACCTTTTCCCGGAGTATAAGCTATACCAAAATCATATGATGCTAAAAACTCTAGCCAACGTTGCTGCCGAAGATTCAGATCCTTTTGGGAGAAAAGATACTTCAAAGATTTATGATCTGTAAACAACTCGAATCGAACTCCCAATAGATAATGTCTCCACATCTTCAGAGCAAATACAATCGCCGCTAACTCCAAATCATGAGTCGGGTAATTCCTTTCATGCGGCTTTAGTTGTCGACTGGCATACGCAACAACTTTATCCTTCTGCATCAGCACTGCTCCAAGTCCAGTACCACATGCGTCGGTGTAAACCACCATCTCATCATTCCCACTTGGAATAGTCAAAACAGGAGCACTCGTCAATCGCTCTTTCAGGATTCCGAAAGCTTGCTCACACTTAGCATCCCAACTGAACACTTGGTTCTTTTTCGTCAATCCTGTTAATGGTGCAGCTATCTTGGAGAAGTCTTTGATAAACCGTCGATAATATCCTGCTAATCCAAGAAAACTTCTCATATCAGATGCATTCTTAGGTCTAACCCAATCCTGGATTACTGCCACCTTAGCGGGATCAACCGCTATTCCACTTCCAGAAATCACATGGCCTAAGAACCTCACTTCACTCTTCCAGAAGTGACACTTCGAAAACTTAGCCTTCAACTGATGTTTCCGCAAGATTTCCAAAACCATACGCAAGTGCGTCTTGTGCTCCTCTTCCGTTCTGGAATAAATCAGAATATCATCCACGAACACAAGTACGAACTTATTCAACTGATCTCTGAACACTCTATTCATAAGATCCACAAAATATGCTGGCGCGTTAGTCAATCCAAACGGCATTACCAGCCACTCAAAGAAACCGGATGGTGTCCTAAAAGCAGTCTTCGGCACACTATCCTTAGCTACTCTCAACTGGTGAAATCCCGTTGCCAAATCCATCTGAGAAAACACCTTAGCTTCGTGAAGCTGATCAAACAAGTCATCTATCCTCGGCAATGGATACTTGTTCTTCTTAGTCACCTTATTCAGCTCACGATAATCGACGCACAATCTCAACGACCCATCAGCCTTGGTTGCAAACACAACTGGTGCACCCCACTCGGACACACTACGCCGAATGAATCCTTTCTGTAAAAGGTCATCAACTTGCACCCTCAACTCCTGCTGTTCCCTAGGCGCCATCCGCCTGAGAGGCATCACAACAGGTCTGGCTCCTTCTACTAGATCTATTCGAAACTCGATCTCTCTATGCGGTGGCAACCCTTTGACTTCGTCAAAGACATCCTCGAATCCATTTGCGATTGGCACTAAAGACAGTCCATCCCGTGGAACAACCAGCAAATACATGAAGCTCATGAAGACGCCTTCCTCATGCTTACATCGTATCACAATCTTTCGCCCTTCCACATTCTCGACTGTCACTTCCAGCCTCTCACAATCAACCTTCGCCGCATACTTCCTAAGCCAGTCCATACCCAGAATAATTCCGAACCCCGCAAAGTTCAGAACAAAGCAATCACAAACAAAAGAGCAACCATGACTCGACACAACTAGACCACGGCATAACATACACAAACAAGACGAACCCCCAACTGGATTAGTCACAACCAATGGTCTATCAACAATATCCGGTGCCAAACCTAACCGGCCTACGAGTTCACTACAAACAAATGAATGCGACGCTCCAGTATCAAACAGAACTCTAACTGGAACACCACATAGGAAAAGAGTACCTTGAACAACCACACTCTTTCCCTTCTCTTCAGCAGTAGGAGCTTTCGAAGACGACGGAACAGCTCCTAAAGCATAGGCTTGCACAATCTGCCTGTCCTTCCTTGGTTCTGGATAATTCTTCCTGAAATGCCCCGGCTTGTCACAGTTGTGACACTTCATTGGCACCTTCAGATTCTTACAATCCTTAGAGAAATGGCCCTTCTGCTGACAATTGTAGCAAGTCACCTCGCCTTTCGGCTTCTTCTGGCCATCCTTACCCTTCTGCTGCTGCTGCTTCCTCTTCTTGTTTCCACCCTGCTGGGGTTTAGACTCTTCCCTGGTCACATCAACAACAGATCCTTCCTTAGGAAACAGACTCTCATGCCTAAGAGCTTTCTCCACAAGCTTCTCAAATGAATCGTCCAAATGATCCACCAACTGTCTCCCAAGATAACTATCCAAGCCGGTCACAAACTTCTCATTCTTCTGGTAAGCAGACTCAATATATGACCGGGCATACTTGGACAAAGCTTCAAACTCAGAAACATACTCAAGAACAGATCTTCCACCCTGCTTGAGCTCCACGAACTTCTTGAACAGAACAGACTTCTGAGCTGTAGAAATGAACTTAGCTTCAAATCTGACTTGGAATTGCTCCCAAGTAATCTCTTCTTCCGGAGTAGTGATGGTAATAGAGTTCCACCAATCAGAGGCTCTCCCTTGAAGCTGCCTTGATGCCAACTTCCTCTTAGTTGCATCATCAATTCCCAAATCACCAAAGATCCTTCTACAAGCATCTATCCACCTCTGGACCTCAATGGTAGATTCTGTTTCCAAGAAAACCTTCCCTCCAAGAGTAGTATAATCCTTGCACAGCTTAGCAAAATCCACTGGTTTCGGAGTTTGGACTTGAACTCCAACATCAACTGCTGCCCCCGGAACTGGTATCCTTCTCATGATCGAAGTCATCATAGCTTCGAACATGGCTGCATAATCAGCAGTCTCTTCAGTAGCACGGCCTTCCCTAGCAGCTGGTCTCCCTCTTCGACTCATTCTCAATATCTATAAAAAGGAATGATTAGAACATCTAGAGAAACAACTGCATAAATGACTCAAACTCTACTAAGCTACTATATTATATATAGTAATCATCCATCAAAATACAATTACGTCTCTCATACGTAGTTACGACGGCGAGCGTTGGGTAAAATCGATTAACCAATGCTCTGATACCAAATGTGACGACCGCCCATGACCTCTGCACCGAATCTAAAGATAGAGCGCTGTAAAGTGTGCCAGGCGACCATGGACGATTGTCAAGGTAAGATTTAAAACAACAGAATCTATCGTATTACTCACAGCGCATGGACAAAATACAATAGAACATATGTATAGTGAAGCTTTACAGAACAAAATGACATCATATAAAACTCCATAATAGTTGAATACAAGCATCCACATAGTCAATACATCCAGCCTCACTACATATCTCTCAGAGAATACAAAACAACGGAATATCCAGTACATATAATAAGAAGATGATATGCAACCCTCTAGCTCGTCTTCGATATCAGCATCGTGAGAAGAGAACAGCACCTATCACCTGCTACCTAGTCTGCCCGTCCCAAAATGGACGAACAGCCCAAGGCAATAAGAATTAAAACATAAAGCCTTGAGTCAGACAACAGTCTTAGTGAGCAGTAAATTAACTAACAACATACCAAAAGAGCATAAAGGAAAAGGAATAGGAATACAACCCTCCCACTCCAACCTCATTCTACAGTGATAGCCCCCAGACACACACTAAGCAGAAGCAAACATAGCAGAGCATACAATTTAAAGTAAAGCTACTATCACTCGAGTCAAGGGCGGTGTATTCCAAGTACCAAGGCCTAAATCAGATAAGCACCCAGAAAATACCGCTCTTGAGTCCGAAATGACGTTACAACCAAACATCCATGACTCTGGCTATCACTGATATCATTGCTTCGATATCACCGTTAATTGAATGACTGGCACATTCTTTCAGCCGTCCGTCAAGGGCTAATGGAAACCCCAGTTCTAGACATAACTCCCGCACGTCGTCGCAGCCCGTGCCTAGGACTATCGAATCTGCCCAGAGTACTCGACCATCAACAGTTAGCCGTTGGGACTATCGAATCTGCCCAAACGTACTCTTGCTTAGAGCATGCTAGAACCTTCAACAACGATGCTATCCAAGCCTCCTAGTCATCCTCCTCGACGACTATTCTCATATCCATTCATTATCCTCGACTCGAATCATATCACCGAGTTATCAACATGCTTAGAATGATCCCGTCTGGATTAGACCAAGTCTTCATCACATGATTGCCTCGCTTCATTACATCCTCGCAAAGCCTCATCCCATCATCTCATCATCAAATCTATGCATAAGAGCTTCATCATCCCGCTACATATGCCACAAGCAGCTTTCCCAATTCAAGAGCCTTTCCCTTAGCTTTTGAATCACCTTCGATCTAAATCTAATCATCAATCATCTAGTTCATAACAATCAATCAAATCAAATGCATCAATCCAAGCAATCAAGCATTCAAAAATGATCTAAGTAGACAATTATAACAATAATGGCATTTTCGTAATTAAAGAGTTGAAAGTCCAATAAGCATGAAAACATGGATTATATCTCTACAAACTTGATGAATGAACTTGCATAGGTTAACATATGATAAAATGGATGTAACATCATCATGAACAATGGATCTATATGGATCTACACTTAGGATGAAGAAAATGCATGGAAATCTCTATTTAACACCAAATCGAGCCAACGATCCGATATACTCCTTTGGATCCGTGTGAGAGATAATCACCACTCACCAAATCACCAAAACAAACCCAAATCAACACGCTTCAGATCTGGACAGCGAAGGATCAAGCTTGATCTATCACGAATCCGCTTCAAACGATGAAATCTCTCTTGAAAAGATGAAGATCTTCAACTTTAGCTCTTGAATCTTCAATCTTGATCTTTGATTTGGATGGAAGGAAGCACTAGATTATAGTGGAGAAAAGAAGTGAAGAAGTGTAGAAGTCGAGCTCTCAAAATGGCAGCACTTCGTCGCTTCAAAATCCGGATCCTAAAAATGAAGAGAAACTCTCCTATTTATAGCTGAAATCCCTATCTCGTCTGCCCCCATGAGTCGTTTACGACTCACGACTCAAAGCCCTACGACTCAACAACTTAACACCCTTCTGCCTATGACTCACGACAAAACAGTTATCTCCTAAGTCGTCTCCGACTTATAGCATGCGCCTACGACTCACCAGACCCCCTGTCTACGACTTAAATGCGCACGCCTTACTTGGTTAGACGACTCAACTACTAACTCGTATATGACTCATCACAAAGGCTACGACTCATCCCTTAACTCGTCCACGACTCATCAGAAAACCTGGGTACGACTCATCAGATAACTCGGTCACGACTCATCAGATAACTCAGTCACGACTCATCAGATAACCTGGGTAGGACTCATCAGATAATTCGGTCACGACTCATCAGATAACCTGGGTACGACTCATCAGATAACTTGGGTACGACTCATCAGATAACTCGGTCACGACTCATCAGATAACAGGGTACGACTCATCAGATGACTTGGGTACGACTCATCAGATGACAGGGTACGACTCATCAGATGACTTGGGTACGACTCATCAGATGACTTGGGTACGACTCATCACCTTATCTCGGTCACGACTTAACTGCTACAACTTAAGCCTTATCTTGCCCAGTCCTTAAGTCGCGCCTACCCCTTAAGTCGTTCAAACGACTTATCCTTACACCTTAACTAGCCAAACTCCTGAGTCGCTCCTATCCCCTAAGTCGTATACGACTCATGACTTACACTAAGTCGTTCACGACTCAAGACTTAGCCATTTTCGCCTAAAATCTGAAATGGCTCAAAAACTCTAAAATTCCAAATTCTGTCGAACTTGTCGATCCGTTAAAAATACAGGTCGTTACAAAGACTTTGTGGTTGAGTGCGATGCCTCTGGTGTAGGAATTGAAGTTGTACTTCTACAAAATTCTAGACCAATTGCATATATCAGTCAAGCACTAAAAGGTAAAAATACTTTTTCATCAACACATGAGAAGGAATGATTAGCTCTTATGTTAGCAATAAAGAAATCGTTACAATATCTATTTGGGAGGAAATTTATTATAAAGACTGATCATAACTATTCTGGAATTCAAAGTAAATGGCTTGCTAAGTTGAATGGCTTTGATTTCATAGTTGAGTACAAATCTAGTAGAGAGAATATAGTTGCTGACCGTGTTTCTAGAAAAGATGAAGGCAATATATGGCAAACTGAAACTCTAAGTTCATCCACATTACAACTACAGGCAATTTCTATGATACAATGTAATTGGTTACTGGATGTAAAAAATAGGATTTCTTTATATCCTTATTTTTTAGACTTACACAGCAAGTTACAGAGTGGCAAATTAGATGCAAACAAATTTAAACAAGCTGAAGGATTATTTTTTTTATAAAGGAAAAATTATCATTAATCCAGAAGATGATAAAGTTAAATAACTTCTATTACATGAGTATCATTCAACCCCCTTGGCTGGTCATTCTGGTGTAGAGAGAACCCTAAAGAAGTTTAAGCAATTTTTTTCTGGCAAGGTCAAGAAAATGATGTGCAACAATTTCTGAAAGCTTGTGACACATGTCAGAGAAATAAATCGGAAAATGGTTAATATCCAGGCCTGTTACAGCCATTATCAACACCAGATAAAGTGTGGAAAGACATTAGCATGGATTTTATAATTGGGTTGCCTAATGTAATAAATTTACAGTTATATTTGTTGTGGTAGATAGATTAACCAAATATGCACATTTTTTCTATTATCTCATCTATACACTGCACAACAAGTAGCAAAAGTATTTTTGGATGGAGTTTACAAACTACATGGGCTACCAAAATCTATTGTCAGTGATAGAGATTCAATCTTCACTAGAAATTTCTAGACTGAACTATTCAAGCTTCAGTGTTGTACCCTGGCGATGAGCACATCCTACCGTCTCCAATCAAATGATCAAACAGAGATCACTAACAAAACAGTAGAGTGTTATTTGAGATGTTTTTGTAACCATAAACCTCATGAGTGGGTCAAATGGTTAAGTCTTGCTGAATAATGGTATAACATAACATGGAAGTTTCCTATTCAGACAACACCATTTGAAGCACTTTATGGAAGGAAACCCCCAACTTTACTATCTTATGCACCTAAGTGGGCTAAAGTTCAGGCTGTTGAAGAGGAACTTTATGCCAAAGACATTGCATTACAACTTTTGAAGGATAATATTACCAAATCTTAGGAAAGGATGATTAGAAATGCTAATGCTCATAGATCCGAAAGTGAGTTTCAAATTGAAGATTGGGTTTTTCTTAGACTAAAACCATATAGGAAATTAACTTCTAGCAATCAAAAGACTACCAAGTTATCACCAAAATTCTATTGTCCCCCTGAAATTATTTATAAAATTAGCTTGGTAGCATAAAAACTGAATTTACCTCCTGCAGCAAATATACATCCAGTTTTCCATGTTTCTCAACTCAAGAAAAAAGTGGGAACAAATGTCATTATCCAAAAAGATTTACCTACTGCTAAGATGGAAATAGTAGCTGAACTTGAAGCAATTTTGGCTAGAAGACCTGCTTGAACTCCTCATGGCACTATAACATAAGTATTGGTGAAGTGGAAACAACAACCGGTGGAAGAAGTCATTTGGGAAGATTATTGGAAGCTTCTAGCTCGTTTTTTCGGTTTTTGACCTTGAGACAAGGTAAAAAATTGAAGGGAGGGGCGGTTGTGACATGCTAGACCACCAGAACCAAGGGAAGCAACCACCATTGTTGATAAGATTAGCTGTTCGGAGAAATAATTAGTTGTTGTGTCGTGTGCTAATCATTTTATCAAACATGTTATGTGTGTGGGCTTGTAATTGGGTTAGGTATGAATTATGTTGGCTTGTTGTGTGCGTGTGTTGTATAAGTGTCGTCTGATATACTAATACTATAAAGCAATAATAAGTTTGTGCACTTATCTGTTTTGCTCGAATCCTTTTTTCTGCTCTTACTTTCTTCTTCTTCTTTTCAACTCGATTCTTCTCCAATTCCAGTTGACTCATGGCTAAGACAAAGAGAAATGACCCTCTTTTGTCACAACTTCACAGCATTTTAAATTTAAATAAACCGCAAGATGATCACAAATCCATTAACTAAATCTATATAATACAAATTTACACACGATTCTACATAGTATGGCTAAACTTAATATTATACCTAATATGACCAGTTCATGTACAAAAGAAAAAAAAATACCACTAAACTAACGATTCTGTTTATTCCATCTAAACATTTTTGGCACTATTGCATTTCAAAATGATTTACTTTGAAAATTGCAACGTGGGAAATTATCATTGAGCAAACTGACTTATATTAATTTCAAAGCGACATTAATGTGAGTTGGGAATTAGTTTTGTTTAGGTCGAGCGTGCTATTATGAAATTAAGATCTGAAACATTAGCTAATTAGCACGCCCATGCTTTCCAATTGTTGAAATTGAAATTGTCATGCTAAATCCATTTTTGTTCCTATGAAAGTATCCATTTATAATTATTTATTTCTTCCATTCGTGTTTGCTGACATGAACATAATGATTTTCATAATTTGGGTTAAGTCCAATTTATCTATCTACTACTTAAACTTAAACTTAATAGGAAGACGCAAAAAATGAAAAACTCTATCACATTTTTAAAATGAAGACATAAGTTTTAAAAGGACGGTAAATATTTGCCAAACAATTTATGATAGTAATTTTGTGCATTTAATTTTTTTTACTACAAATACTAAAATATCAAATATTTTCCAAACAAAGTTTAGATTTCTGGTAAATTGAAATTTTAGTATATATACATTTACATAAAAACATACAGTATGTATTTGTCATAAATATGTGACACTAATTTGATAATTTGAAACATTTACAAGCACCACGACGAAGATACAAAGTCATGGCACACAAAAAAGACTACCACACGATGTCAGTAAATTTGCAAATTTACCTGAATCTTTTCACAAACCTAAATCTCCTTACAAGTTTGAATCCTCAAAATTTGAATCTCCAACAACTCCAACATCCGAGTCTTCAGAATATGTAGCATCGGAAGAAGATGTTGTTCTTTTATCCTTTAAGAGAAAACAACCACCAGCAAATAAAAACACTAAAAAAACACCTGCAGAGAAACCGAAAATAGAAATGCTAAAAGATAATTCATAAAGCTATAGAAGTAGCATTAAGTCTTTCCACACATTAGTAGAAAATTTAGTTGAAGAACACGCTGCATTACTGAAGAAAACTCCATTCTTCAACATTATCAATCCATTCAGAGAAGGAGCTATAACAATTGAGGATATATCGAAAGAGTCGGCTTCTATAGATATGATTATAGATTCTTTTTCAATTGAAGAAATTTTTTTATTTCGGAGACAAAAAAGCAATTCTAAAAGAAAGTGACATCACAACAATTTTTGGATTCCCAAATGAAGACATCACAATCAACACGACATCTCATTTGAAAGAATTTGGCATCAACTCTCAAATAAAAGCATTCAAAAAGAAATATTTCGGTAATTAAAAAACGATCAAAGCAAAGGATATTGAAATAAGCATCTGATTAGCTTTAGAAGGAAAAAACAGAAAATACAATTTGGTAACCGGGTTTTTAACCCAGCAAAATTCAAAAGGAGTTGGAACATTCATATTATGCCAGAACGACTCGAAACTTGACCGAAAGGCCTAAAGGTACAAGAGAAAGGAACCTTGGAAGTTTGACCCAAAAATACGCCAACACTTTGGATCGGTACCGATCTGATCAAATTGGATCGGTACCAATCCAAAATATTGGCTTATGGTTCCACCAAACCACTTGCATTATGTTTCTACCTCTCTACTAACCTATCTATCAATTTTGATAACAATTCAAGCATCTGAGTTCGAGAAGTAAAGACTTATAGGATTCAGACTATAATATAATCAAACCCATGGATGAAACATCATCAAAGCAAGTCAACAAGCTATGAAATTACATGGAGAGCCTCATAAGCAAGCAGGGAAGCCAACTGGATAGAAGTTGTGCAAAAATTGCACAACTCTTTGGGTCGGTACCGATCCAATCCAAAAAGTTAGCTCAGAATTATTTCAAACTTTTCGTGCTTCTTCCTATGGACAACTACAAGCCTCTAGTGCAATGGTTCCGATTCAAGTGCTCTCTAAATCCTATAAATACCGTCCTACCTTCAACAAAAAAGGGGTTCCTTACCTGATTTCTGTTGAAGCTATGCTATCCTTTCTTCACTCTTCTCCTCCCACGCAACAACCATTAAGAGACAATTAAGATCCTCCCTTTGTTCTAGCAATGGTGGCTTGATCTAACATGAAGAAGAAGAATCATATTGTAATCTAAACTCTCTCTTGTAACAGTAGTTGATCAATAAAAGCTATAAAATGGACATATGCTTTGTTAACAGCCGAACCACTATAAAAATCTCTTGTCTCTTTACTTTTTCTACGATTTACTATTGCTTTTTCTATCTTATTTACCATGATAAACAAGGCCGGTGCTTTCACACTCACTCCAGGGTGTTGATACATTTTTTAGGTTAACATTTTGGTGCTTTCATTGAGAGACCAACTCAGGCTCAGATCTAGCTATCTACTTTGGATCAGACAGGTTCAGAAGTTTGATTCTCAATCTTTGCTTGGAAGATTTCCTATTGAGAATCAATGGCACCATGAAGAAAGAGAACTACTTTCGAAAGATCCATAGGAGTTGTGCTAGCTGGAGAAGAAACCAATCCTCAGCAAGTTGAGGTCAACGACGCCAACAATCTATTAATCAGAGCAAATTTTGGAAAAAATTTGGGAGATCAGGTGCCGGGATCATCTATCCAGCATGAAGTTGTTACTAGAAGCGAACTAAATAAGATGGTTGATGAAATCAATCAAGAGATGGAAAACAACCAAAAAGCTCTTGTGGACAAATTAAATGCCCTCCTGACCTTGCAATCACTAGCCATTCCAGCAACCATGCCAGAGCCCGCGGCTGCCAAGGAGCAGGAAAATTCTTTAGTTTCTGGCCTAAATAGGAGAAAAAGAAAACAACAGCAAAAAGGAGTAACAGGTGGAGCTGCAGGAATCACTACAGAAGGAAATGCAAGCACACCACCAACTGCAAAGCAACTTGCTACGAACTCAAATCTAAGGGCGAAAACTGCACGGGAAGACATAACTGTGGATCTCTCCGACTCAGAAGATGGTAAGCAACTTGACGACTACAAGTTGGAAGAAAATGCTAATGCACTCGATAGAGGTAGGGAGGTCCGAACTGCCCCTACCTGACCAACCACAAGCCAACAGAACTCCGAGGGAGTGACTCTCTCAAAGACAGGAGAGCCCAGGCTTCAGCCCACTTACCAAGACCGTTTGCAAAACCAAACACTTGGTTTAGTCACTGGCAGCCAACTCATGGATTACCGGATATCCGAGGCGTATATTGCGGACATGATCAAGTGCCTAATTGATGAAAGTAAGGATAGAAGAGATGATGAATGGGGATCCACTCCAAGCCAGACTCCCTTCACTAATGACATTATGAATGAATGGTACCCTAAAAAGTTCACTATTCCGACTATTCCGTCGTACGATGGAACTAGAAATCTGGAACCCCACTTGTACAAGTATAGTCGGTACATGGATGGAGCAAATGCTTCGATTGCTGTTCGATGTAGATGTTTTTCAACCTTCCTAAAGGAAATTGCTTCTATATGGTTCACTAGCCTCCCACCAAAATCCATCTCTACCTTCTATAAATTAGCAACAAAATTTCTTGATCAATTTAGGCTTCATACGGCACAACCAAAAGACGTGATGTCCTTATCTGACCTATTGAAATGGTGAAATGAATCTTTGAAATCTTTCATGAGCCGATTCAACACCGCGGTGACTAAAGTAAGTAACTCAAACGAAGATATGGTCTTCATGGCCCTGGTCCGCGCTACCCATCCTAACACTGAATTCGGAAAATGGATCAAAATGAAACAACCTACCACTTGGAGGGACCTTAATCGAAAGGAAAGCCAGTACTTGATATTTGATGTGCAAGTAAATGTGCATATTTTTACCACCATATTTAATCTAATTAAATAAATGAGCATATAAGGTGTTTTAACATGTTTAAACTAAAATTCAAATTATTTTCAAATCATCATTTATTCATCTTCATATAGGGGAAAAATGGTCATTTTTGTGCATATATTAATTTTGATAATATTTATTTGTGCATTTTATTTTTATTTGTAGGAATTTGAATTGAAATTACAAGAGGTTTCATGGAAAATATGTATGCACAAGAGGAGACCAAGAATAAAGATGAAAATAATTCAAACTCATGTATCATGGAGGACCCCACCTACCCACTTACCTTAATCTACAATTAGAAGCTAATGCACAAGTTAGTGGAGCTAAAAGTTTCATGTATATTTAAATGGAGGATTAATGCATGCTAATGATAGCTTGGTGGCCATACTTCCTAAGGGATAATTTGGGTAGTTCCCAAAAATATACATTAGGGTTTTAGGCTTGTATAAATACCCCATATATTCATGTACTTAATCTCTTAGCCTCCTTTTAGCCTCCATTTTAGTTATTTTAGTTTGAGGCTCAAAAATAAACATAAGCTCTCTTTCATTTTCAAGGCTACTTAGCCATTTTCTTTCATGTATTTTTCTTTTATGCATTGTTAATTAATGCTCTTTTCTATTTACATGCTCTCTTTCTTTTCATGTTAGTAGTGTAGATCTTTTTATTTATGCAAGTAGATTAGTTTTTATTTTATTTAATTAGCTCCCTTTTTACTTAGATTGCATTTTCCTCTTGTTTTTGTTGCATGTTGAATGCTACATTTGTTGAAATGATAACAAACATGAGAGGCTAAACCCCTTCAAGTTAGGGGTAATGAAGCTCTCTTAATCATGTAGATTCAACATTTTGATAATTTTTTATCTCTTTTTGTGCTTAATGGAAATGTTTGAATGGGTTAAACTTTGTTGATTTTGCTTTGAATTTGATAGCCTATGTTGTTGACACCAAATAAGCTATGCTTAAACAAACAAAAATCACAAATTACCTCTTTTTCTACATATGATTATGGTAATGAAGTGAATTTTAAAATCAAAATTTGATGGTCTATATTTCTAATCAATAGTTAATAGATTATGCTTAGAATATATTTTATTTTTAATTTCATTGTCATTTTTATGAGAGTTAAGAAGTGGTTTAAGGGGTGTGTTATAGTTTGATGGTTTATATTCGGTAATTAATAGCACAAATATTCCATACTTATGATAAACACATCAATTAAATTCACTAATGATCGAAAAAGAGAGATCATAATTTCATATATGTTGATTTATGTGATCATGGGAAGGAATTTTCCTCTAAATTACCTTCAAACTCTCATATTTTTATCCATTTTCTTTTGCTAGTTTTTCTACATTTTTAGCTTAGAACAATTTCAAACTCTTGGTTAATTTGATGGAATAGAATTTTAAATCTAAAAAATTCCCCGTGGATCGACCCGTATTCGCCACTTACTAGAATTGTACGCCGTACGCTTGCGGTTAATTTAAATTTAAATTTGGTCGGCTATTTTCTAATCCGATAGGAAATTGACCGTCAAACAAGTTTTTGGCGCCGTTGCCGGGGAATTTGATTTGATTTTATTTCTATTCTTCGACTTATTTTCGTTTGATTTTATTGTGTGTTTGTTTTTTGTGTTAACTTGCATTTAAAAAAAATTTGTGTTGTGTGATTTTTGTTTAATTTGGTGCTTGTTGTTGTTCTAGTTTCATTTGCATTTGCACTTGCACTCTTTTTATATAAAAAAAAGAAAAAAACTCCACAATTTCATTTCAAAAACAATTTTTTTTTATTTCATTTCATTTTCATTTCATATATTTACATTGCATTTACATTGAATATATATATATATATATATATACACACACACACGTTGTTGTGCATTATTGTTACATTGTTACTACCATTACTGTGCACACATTTGTGTGCCTGCACCATCTCTTCCCCCACTTCAACATTTCCTTTACTCACCGTAGTAACTCATACAAACTGTAGCAACACATTCTCCATCACAAACTACCAGTTTCCAGCCATATTTCCTACAGCTTGTGTATCACAGTTCAACCATTCACCAGACCACCATTGCAACATCAACTGCTTGCTAACATTACTGCCTTCAGACCAACCATCAGAAACTCAATTCCCATCATACTCCTCAAAACTGCTTCTTCCATTACCTTACAGTAACATCTTCTTCTAACCATATATCCACTGCATTCCACCAGTGTCACACCACCACTGATTACCTTGCACACTTCACATCACACAATCAAACATCACCCTGCCCATAGCCATTCCCTTCCCATTACTGCCTTGCACCATCAAATCTACCTTCCACCGCATAAACCATCAAAACAACCTTCTGCAATTCACATATTTTCATCATCATCACTGTCTGCTACACCCACCACTCCAACAGTCTGCTATAGTTATCTCCAACAGTCTGCTACACCCACCACTGTCATTTCCTCCTCATCAAATATACATACCACTCCCATCATACCCACTGTTAACTTCCCTGTAACATACTCTGACCTCACCATCATCAATGACCAAACCCACAAGAACACTCCCCCTTGTTCAACTGCTCCTCTTCATCAAATTGCTTCGATTACAACCATCAAGACCACCGGCCATAACCATTTTCAGACTACTGCTACAACATATTCATCAAACTACTGTTACAAAAGAGGGTTAATCACACCCATTTTCAGACTTCCAGCCATAACCATCAAGACCCCCAGCCTCCTTCCCATAGCAACTTCCCACGGTTCATTCACCACCACTTGCCATCAGTCATCACCCACCTCTCACATACCATCATCTCACATACTTGCACATCATCCAAAACTGTGCACCTATATCTCCATTGCTGCCATCCTTCAAACATTTTACAATAGTGCACAGTGCACATAACCCCTGCATGATCAACCATAACTGTGCACTCTCAACCCCTTCATACCCACAACCCAGTCTACTCAACCCAGTCACCTTCACTGAACAGTTGCCTTATTTCAACATTTGCCACAAAATGCCTGTCACGTCTCTGCTATCTCCATTACAACACTTTCAAGAAGCACATTCAATAAGCATAACATCATTTCCAATCACTGCTCCTCTGCTTGACCACCATTTCATATTAACTTCATACCATCAGTGCACTATCATAAAACAACTACATTAACCCCAAACTATCCTGATCATATTGCCACTAACCACCACTACTGTTCACTGTGTTACTCCTCACATAACATCATTTACAATTCCTCTTCTTGCTGCCATCCTCACTGAACTATTGTCACTATAACCACAAACCATTCACTTCGGCCAACTTTCACACATCACTCCTACTTCTGTTCACTACTTGACATCCACACCTCTTGCTCTTCCACAATTTCCATACAAACATACAACATATACCCCTCTGCCAACTGACAGAACCACTTCCCCTATTCAAACTTCATTACTATCATCTCCTCAGAACAACAGATAACAACGCACTTTGTGCAACAGCCTTCTGCAACTACTTCAGCAACACCATCACCACCACTTGCCTCTGTCCTAAGTAGCAACCTTCTTCCACCAAATTTCCCACGAACAGCCACGACTTGTTCGCTCCTCCACCTCACACCGACTTCGATCATTGCAATCCGAACAACCCAAAGTCCATCGCTTCACCCAAATTGCCAATCGACCTTACCCTATTGCGGCCGATTAGATTTCGCATATTTTCTTTCATTGAGTCGCAACATTTTTTTTAATATTTTAAAGAGGAAAAATGAAGTGAGGAAATCGAATTTGAGATTTTCGAAGTGGATTTGTGAGATAGAATTCATTTTTTTGAAATTTTGAAGTGGTGAAGTCTTTTCTTTTGTGTTCGAAAGTAATATTTGTAGTTTGGGACGGGCTATGTGTGGAGTTAATTTTCTTTTTTTATTTAATTTGTTTGAGCTTTAGGTCTTTCTCCTCTCTAAAAAAAAACAAGTTCCGATTAGTTTTGTTTTCAATTTGTTTGTTTTGTTTTCACTTGTTTGTTTTACTTTGATTTAGTTTCTTCTTCGATATATATATAAAAAAACCTTGTATGTACCTTGTTTTTTAATTTTAGGTTGCAAAAGCAGATTATCAAAAGAAGAAGTGCTGCTAAAATAATTGCTTTGCTTGAAAATTTTTTTTTGCCGTTTTTTAAAATAAATTGCTAATAATTTTGCACGCTCTAGTATCGTGCTCTCATTTCTTGTTTTAGTTGCCTTGCATTGTTGGTTGCTTGCATTTGCATTTATATATTAAAAAAAAATTCAAAAAAAAATTTCATTCGTAGTTGCATTGTTAATACACGTTTAATTTCATCTTAGAATTTGATTAACAATAACGGTTAGACATCAAACTTAAGGGTGCCACGAGCTCACCTAGGTCTTAATTGTATATTGACAAGTTGTCTTCTTTGAACAATTTATCTTCTGAGTGTCTAGGCTACGGCAGAGCAATAATCAATTATAAATATTACAGTGATTCGTAACAATTATACTGATTGTTTCTCTGAAGGTACTTAAACCTTCGGCTGCATTGCTACGGTGATTCGTGGTGCACCGATAAATCATACCCGTTACCTGGCTGAGAACTATCTTGTTGGATTAAGACAAAGTGTGATTATACAATTTTGAGTTAGGGGCTATTAGGATAGATAATTTGTAATTAAACCCTTGCATTCATTTAGTTGCATTAGTTCATGCAGATTTAAAAAAAATTCAAAATTCAAAACAATTTTTTTTAAATATTTCTTAACTTAGTTTTTAAATCCGTTTCATTTGAAAATTTTAAATCAAAAATTTTAAAATTAAAAAAAAAGTTAAGTTAGTTTTTTTTTTCAAAAATCAAAAACCCAGAAAAAAAATTATAAAACCTTTTCAAAAACAAAAAAATTGAAAAAAAAACAAAAATCAAATTTCTCTTTTGAAAAAAATAAATTCTTTTTGATAAATAGCTTCCCTTAAAAAAAACAAAAACAAAATTTGAAAATGTCTGAATTTCCCTACTCACATGAATTTTACAATAGTTGTGAAACTCAATATAATCCATATAATTTCACACCAAATTCTTATGGATATTTCAATGACAACTTTTGTACAAACAAATTGAATTTTGAACCACAAAACTTTCAAAATAATAACCAACCCTCAACTCTTGAAAATTGTATTGAAATAATTTCGTCTTTGCTTGAACTCTCTGCACAACAAAATCAAAGGGTAAATGATTTGTGTAATTCATATTTGTGCAATGATTCAAGTCAAAGTTTTCAAAATAATCAAAATTTGAATTCACTTTAAAATTCAAATGATATCGATTATAACCTGTGCCAATTCAATTTCGAACTTCAAAATGAATTTCAAAATCAAAACGAAAATGGAAACAACTATTTAAATGATTTTGGTAATAGGAATAATCTCGACTACGATGCGATTGATAATTTTAATTCTCAACAAGTTCAAATTGAAAATCCTCAAGTTAATAATTATAAACTTGATTTTGTTGAGCAAATCGATGAAATTTACAACGATCACACGGATTTGTTGTTTGAAACATATATGAAACAACGTGAGAAACAAAATCAAATCCCAATGTGTGATGAGTCAAGTGATAATCCTTCTTTTACCAAAATTGACGATTTCCAAATAACAACTTTTGAAATTGAAGATGACGATCTTAATAAAGTTGTTGAAAATACGGTAATTGAGTTGGGTTTCAATTCTTTTAAGAATGTGGAACCAGATTTAAAATTCGATCTTCCTTTTTTCGATTTTGAAAATTTGAATACAACAACTTTGGATTTTGAACTTGATATATGCAATGAAGTTGTGAATAATTCAACAAAGGAAGACGAATTCAATGAACACGGATTCTTTGGTATTTTCGAAAATGAGTTATTGAATTCTGAAGGGGAAGATTTAAATCACTATTTCGATTTTGAAATCAATAATTTTGGAGAATTTATCAATGATTAGCTTGAAATTAAATTTGGTGAAAATAAACTTGAACTATTTTTAATAAAACGACATTCGTTTTTCCAAATCAACATTCAATTCTGAAATCTTTTATGATTTGGTTTTCCATGCTTCAGCTGTGTCTCTCATACTTGATGAGACAAATGAATTGATTTTTGGAAGACCGTTTCATTTACTCTTTAACGGTATATTTTCCGATGTCTTATAAATAATAATCTTTTCATTTTCATGTAAATATAGGTCATATTTTTATTTTTATTTTATTTTTCTCCTTTCACTTGGGTTGACTGTAGGGACACGGTCAAAATTAAGTGTGGGGGGAGTCTCATCTTCTTTTTGATTTTTCATGGTTTTTTTTCCTTTCCAAAACTTTAAAAAAATTCCAAAAAATAACAAAAAACAAAAATTCCAAAACAAATTTTCTTTTTAGCATATGAATTTACTTTTAAAAAAACGCTATAGGATAAATATATGGTTTTAGTTATTAAATTGGAATTTTTGAAAAATTATTTGTCTCAACAATGAAAATAAAGTCTGATTACAAGTAACGACGGTTTGACTAGTATATAGGAAGATTCAGGTATATCCTAATTGTAATATTGGTTTTAAAAGTGGTTAATTTAAAAGAAAAGGATATAACATTTTTTATCTTCTAAGTTAAATGGTGCTAAGATAATTTTGCAAAACTCTCTCTTCAAAAAAAACAACAAAATAAATAATAATAATATTTGTATATATGTATTTTTTTTTATTAACACCGAGAGTCATGTGTTCACACGCAAGTGTGTACACTCGCCATGCTCTATACCCTTCTCACGTAAGCCCGAAAGGCGGTGCACGATCGGTATATCTGGCCTCAGTTTATCTGAGTTAGGTGTATGTATATAAAAATTCTTTTATTAATAATGCCTACAGTCAATAGGTGTTCACACTTGTATGTTCACTCACCATGCTTTGTATTCCCCTTACGTAAGCCCGAAAGGCAGTGCATGGGTAATATATCTGGCCTCAGTTTTCTGAGTTAGGCATATGTAACTATTGTTAATATTAATAAAATTTTCAAACAAAGAGACACTAAGCAATTGAAATCCAAGCACTATTATTACTTATTTGATTTGACTTGTTATTTAAAATAAATGAAAACACCACTTTGAAAAACTTTGATCATCAACTAAGAATTCATTTCATAGTTACACTATGCTATCAACCGAAACAACTAGCCAAACTAGAGTCTAATTGTGATGATAACTTAATTTTTATTGGAAATTTGACAAATAAAAGGACTTAAATTTCTCAATAATGACCAGAACTTATATTTAACTTATTCGTGTCAATTTAACAGTAAATCCTTCATTTGTAAATATTTTAAAAACTTGCATTCATATCTTTATAAATAAATCTTGCATTTAGAAAATTTTCATTTTGTAAATATTTTTCACTTTGCATTTGGATTTTGTGGGCAATATCCGTTGAAAACCCTCACGAGAAAATACTCATCCTACTAGGGACACCTAGAGGTTTAACGGCTTGTTGCATAAGCTCAATGCAGTCATGCTCCCTAAGAAAATGGATTTATCTTAGTTTTAGTTTATTCGAGGACGAATAAAAAGATAAGTGTGGGGGTATTTAATGTGCACGTTAATGTGCATAATTTTAACACCATATTTAATCTAGTTTAATTAAATAAATGAGCACATAGGGTGTTTTAACATGTTTAAACCAAAATTCAAATTATTTTCAAATCATCATTTATTCATCTTCATATAGGGGCAAAATGGTCATTTTTGTGCATATATTAATTTTGAGAATATTTATTTGTGCATTTTATTTTTATTTGTAGGAATTTGAGTGGAAATTATAAGAGGCTTCATGAAAAATATGCATGCACAAGAGGAAACAAAGAATGAAGATGGTAATAATTCAAACTCGTGTATCATGGAGGACCCCACCTACCCACTTACCTTAATCTACAATTAGAAGCTAATGCACAAGTTAGTGGAGCTAAAAGTTTCATGCACATTTAAGTGGAGGATTAATGCATGTTAATGATAGCTTGATGGCCACACTTCCTAAGGGGTAGTTTGGGTAGTTCCCAAAAATATACATTAGGGTTTTAGGCTTGTATAAATACCTATATGTTCATGTAATTAATCTCTTAGCCTCCTTTTAGCCTCCTTAGCCTCCATTTTAGTTAGTTTAGTTTGAGGCTCAAAAATAAACGTAAGCTCTCTTTCTTTTTCATGGCTACTTAGCCATTTTCTTTCATGTATTTTTCTTTCACGCAATGTTAATTAATGCTCTTTTCTATTTACATGCTCTCTTTCTTTTCATGTTAATAGTGTAGATCTTTTTATTTATGCAAGTAGATTAGTTTTTATTTTATTTTAATTAGCTCTCTTTTTACTTAGCTTGCATTTTCCTCTTGTTTTTGTTTCATGTTGAATGCTACATTTGTAGAAATGATAACAAACATGAGAGGATAAACCCCTTCAATTTAGGGGTAATGAAGCTCTCTTAATCATGTAGATTAAATATTTTGATAATTTTTTATCTCTTTTTGTGCTTAATGGAAATGTTTGAATGAGTTAAACTTTGTTGTTTTAGATGTGAATTTGATAGCCTATGTTGTTGACACCAAATAGGCTATGCTTAAACAAACAAAAACACAAATTACCTCTTCATCTACATATGATTATGGTGATGAAGTGAATTTTAAAATCAAAATTTGATGGTCTATATTTCTAATCAATAGTTAATAGATCATGCTTAGAATAGATTTTATTTTTAATTGCATTGTCATTTTTATGAGAGTTAAGAAGTGGTTTAATGGGTGTGTTATACTTTGATGGTTTATATTGGGCTAATTAATAGCACAAATATTCCATACTTATGATAAACACATCAATTAAATTCACTAATGACCAATAAAGAGAGATCATTATTTCATATATGTTGATTTATGTGATCATGAGAAGGGATTTGCCTTTAAATTGCCTTCAAAGTCTCATATTTTTATCCATTTTCTTTTGCTAGTTTTTCTACATTTTTAGCTTAAAACAATTTCAAACTCTTGGTTAATTTGATGGAATAGAATTTTAAATCTAAACAATACCCTATGGATCGATCCGTACTCACCACGTACTAGAATTGTACGCCGTGCGCTTGCGGTTAATTTAAATTTAATCGGCTATTTTCTAATCCGATAGGAAATTGGCCGTCAAAACAGATTAGAAGAGGCAGAGGAGCTGGAAGGAAAACCTGCTAACCTACAACTAACCAATGTTGGGTAGAACAGTATTGTAACATCCCCTACTTTGAGGCCCAAAACTAAAGACTATGTATGCTGCAGTCATCCATAGTTATTAATCCTTGGCAACCAAATATGCTAATGTTAGATACATTGATATGCAAAAACATATGGATATGGAAAAAATTTAAAATTAACAAACAACTTTCTTATTCCATTTCAAAATATTTCAAATTCATTACATAATCTCAATACGAGAACAACATTCATAGAAAATATACTTCTTACAACACACGCCAAGAGCGACATATAAAGATGCCCCTTTGGATGATTAGATTATATATAGGCAATTAAACAACTTTGCCTTTACAATAACAACACATTGGAATCAAAATAAAGAGAACTCTAGATAGATACCATGCCTTCTACACGTCTTCGGAAGCTTATTCATCTAATGAGGTACCTGAAAACCTCAACTCTCAAACTACTCAAAATCAATTGAGTACTCGAAAGTTTAAGGAGAAAACATAAACTTCGAGTCAAACATAAAGCCTGGTATGAATAATAATCTACCATCTCAAACCGTTTAGATATCTAGTGAGACTACTGCTACTATATGTATATTGAGATTTTAAACCCAAATGATCAACAAGTAGTCCTTCACTATGAAAATCCTAAATATCAATGCCATCAATAACCTGCACAATCTTCACATATACGTTGGTCTGAAGTGGTTTTCAAATAAATCTGATCCCGGTCTCTTCGCACCAACAACGCAAAAGCGTTTCTCAACCTCACACAGAAACCAAGTCTCATAGACTTATCACGTTTCCAACTTTCAACTTGCTATCCTTCGGCCAAGAAGGAAGCTCGATAGATTGGAGTAACCACTCTGCACTGCACGAATCAACATTCTCAACACAAATGATAATCAAGCCTACACAGTCAGTTACGTACTAAGTGTATGACTAATTAGTTTCTACATCAAGTTGAGAAACTAAAATGGCCAAATTTGATAGTCGGTTATTTAACTATAAAGCAACAAACAAAATCTAGCACATAAGTAGTCACTGGGCTTGATTTTATTAATCGTTTATAAATCAAATCACTTTCCAATTATTCACTTCAAAATATCTTTAAAAAGATAATATTCAAAACCATTTCACTTATTGGATATTTGGAAAACCATTTTCTTATACTTATTTTAACAATAAGTAAATTTTACAAATCATTTCATTTCAACACTTAGAATATATTTCATATACTTAATTCAATGATTAAGTATATATGAAATTTTTTAAGGAAAACATTCTTCAAAACATATGTTATTTGGTTCAAAATGAATGTTGCGTAAAACATCGTTACGATAACCCAAAAATACTAGTATAGGGATTCAACTAACTATATTTAATATTTCCTTTCGAAAATCATTTACTATAACAAAATGTTACAGTCCATGCCTTACTTACTTTTCACGAATATGTCCGTTTCAACAGTAAATGTTGAAATCTATGTTTTTGATACTTAACGTTTTTTAGATTGCTTTTCCAAACCATTTAAACTCCATTTTAATTTATCACTTCCAAAACATTCATTTAAAGGATTATTCACTGTAAAAAAACATGAATATGATTCCTTTATAAACTTTCATGTCTAACTTATCAAATTAAGTAGATTTCACATTTATAAAACCATGTTTATAAATTTTTATTTATATTTTGTAAAAAACTTCCATATATTAAACTCCCTTATTAACAATTTCGATTTATTTCATTTATATGTCAAAATCCAATTATAAGTTAATTTACTTATAAATCTCATTATTTGCAAATTCATTTTTTTATAACTTCATCAATTTATAAACCTTATTTACTTTGAAGATTCATTTATAACTACATTTTAACACTTATAAAACTCATTTGTAATCCCATTACTTTTATTTGTAAAATATCAATTTTATAAATCTTATATATAAACCGTTTATAATAAGTTCAAAATTCTCAATTTTAACTTATTTTACAAAATAGTTAACTTCATATTTCAAAAATCATATTTAAGTATATTTCACAAAAACATATTTTTTATAACATAAAATTATAACTTTTTATTTATTTAGAATAAATCCATTTCTTTAATCATACAAAATTCTTAAAACATATATATTTTCAAAATCACTTTGAAATCCTTTTTAAATTGAAATCATCATTTTAATATTTTAAATTTCCAAAAATATGGCCCAATGCTGCAAAAGTACTAAATAAGGGGATTCACATCAATAATAGCAATCATGGCATCCATCACATCAAATATCACATAATACAGCATATATATCAATATCTGTAAATAAACATCAACTATAGTGAGGAATCCTATTAGACTCCTCCAACCTTTAACCTGCAACAAATATACATATGAGAAAATATGTACAACGTCTACTTCAAGGCAGATGCGCGTACAAAGGGTCATCCGCTCATACACGGGAACGTATAGGGTCTCATCCTCTCCAATCGGCAGGAATATATCCAACTACTAACTACTATAGCATAACATCCAAACATTCAATATACATACATACATACATACATACATACATACATACATACATACATACATATATATATATATATATGTATATATAACATCCAACAGTCATCAAAACAGCATAATGAAAATATTCCCACTTATATAAAAATATAAACGGGTCAGAAAGAGCGAGTTTTACTCACTTTGGTTGCAGTCGTCATTGCAGCGTTTTGTTTGGATTAAAATTAAACGGATGTTTGATTTTAACCAAAAATCCTACGAGCTCCAAATCCATCCAAACCAGCTCTAAAATGTAGTGCTCGATGATACGAACCTAACGCAATTTGTTTCGTGCAAAACGGACCTCGTATGAAAGAGTTATGCATTATACAATATTCCCGAATTAAATAACATAGTTATTTCATTAATTACATAGTTAATTTAAAATTAACCTAAGTGGGTGAAATATGGGCCATTGATCACTGTTCCTAAGCCCTCACGACATCGACTCCGACTTCCACACTGTTCATCGTCATTATGTCCACCGTAGGCTATCACGCCTCGTCAAATCGAACGCTCGACCTCTACCTTGCCTTCGCCAGCAACCCCGAAGCCCCAGCATCCTCCGATCATCAAAAAATAAGCCTAGAACTGTGCGCGTTCAAGGCAAAACTGCCATTGCCGTCGTCGATCGTACGATGATCCATGACTATAGATTGGTTCGTGGAGGAGAGAGCAACGTTTTTCGTGTAGAAGGTTTTGGCCGATATGGTCTAGATTGTCGTGAAGAATTGTGGCCATTCGATTTGGCTAGGGTGAAAGTGGCGGCTGAAGTTTTGTTTGCCCTAGGGTTTGCAAAGAAAGAATGGTTAGGGTCCTCTATTTGTAGGCCACAAAAAGTTAACATTCATCCGAAAATATTTCGAACTCCAATCGAGGCGTGCCACTTGGCGTTCATAATGTTTTACCCCTATTCCGAACACAATGGAATATATATCAAAGGCCAATTCCACCATATACAGAAGGTAGGTTTTCCAAACCGAATTATTTTAATTAAAATTCCTTTAATTAATTTCTATGTGTTTCAGCTTTGCACGACCAAACCGTAAGTCAGATCGACATGAAATTCGGAATCCTACAATAACTCACTATTACGGATCCAATAAAACTGGTTTTGTACAATTATAAGACAGTGTCCTGAATGGCTATTTTCACCCGCTTAATTAAATTATAAAATTTCCAATTTCTGCTTATTCATTTTTAATTCAAATTTAAAAGTTTACTAACTTCATTATAATTCAAATAGAATTTAAATTAACTATAGAAATCATTTTTATTCACATTAAATTCCAAATTCAGTTATTTAACCGATTTTACTTATAAAACTTACTTTAAAATATTTAAAATCAATTAAATATTCTAAATTCTAATGACCGAAAAACCGGGTCGTCACAAAAATATTACGTAATAATTCTTAGAAACATAGCTTCAAAACAAATGAAAGTACCCCTTTCGAAACCACTGGGTTTACACAAAAACATCTTTTGGGTCAAAGTGAATATATATGAAAGTAACTCTTTCGAAACCCTTATTATTCATATAAAATTGTTTTGGTAAATTTGATGGCATTGGCACCATCCTTTCGAAAGCTTCAAACATTTAAGCAAAACACTGAAGGTTAGCATCGATACCCCCTTTCGAAGCCATTGCTTTCGAAACCCTTGAACCCTTTCGAAAGCATTTAGGAAGTGGCTTAGTACATCTTTAAAACCAAAGCTACCCTTCGAAAGCATTTATGACTTCAATACACTCGAAAGGCAAAAGAACGGTAGCAGGGCTTCGACTAGGTCGGAACCACCATTTTCGAAAGCATTGTTTTATAAACAAGGAACTCATTCGAATGCTTATACTTGAAAATGAAAGATGACAACCTTCTTTGAAAGATATTTAGAAAACCCTTTTCGATAGCTTGTGTTTCAACTCCTTCGAAAGGTTTAGTAAAACAAATGCAGGCGCTTAACATTTAAAAGCAAAGCAAAGGTTTCGTTCCCATCTGAAGCTAGGTTTCGACACCATGCCTTCCACCTTCCTCCAATCCACTACGTACCAATATTGATACCTTGTGTATTGGTTTCAGCTTTGTGGGGTTTCGACTTGATTGAAGGCGGAAGCTATGAGTCGAAAGGTGCTTCTAATAGATGCGGAACCCACTTTTCTGGGTAAATCTGATTTAATGCCAATTAAAGCAAACACTTTCTACCTAACTTGCCGACTTTTAATCATATGATTAGTTGCCTCAACTTTTCAAATTCTTTACCAAAATAACTGCCGTATAATTTCAAATCTAAACCAAGATTAATTTAAAAAATAAGCCCTTTCATTAAGTGAAACAATTAAATCATTTTGGTCCTCCTTTCAAAATAATTTAATTCTCATAGTAATTCACTTAGGAAAAATCCCCAAAAATTATAGAAATTCACTTTTAATATGTTATCTAACATATCTAAATTTCAAACCCAAATTCTCAATATAATCTCTGAAATAAATTTCTAAACCCAATTAACCATATTTTCCTTTGAAAATTCATAATAATCTTTCCACAGCTTGGAAAATTATCAAAATTAAAACCCAACTCCAAAATCATGCTTTAATTAACAAAAAAAATTTCTTATGGCATTCCAAATCATTTACAATCGGTTTTACCCTAAAAGTCGAATAAATCCATATATGAAAATTTTGATTTAAATCAAACATGTTATAAATCCAAGCATATCATCATCCAAATCATCATTAAAACGAATTTAATCTTAAATCTGAAAATTAACGATTATAAACAAAATACAGATGGTATAAATTATTATTCACCTTGATTAGGATAAGGAGATTGGATTGAGATTAAGATTTATTCCCCTTGCTTTAATTCTTAGCTTGATTTGAATTTCTTTTCTTTTTCTTCCTTAACAATGGCAGGCTCCTCTTCTTAAGTTTCGTTTTATTTTTGTTTTACACAAATGAATGTGAATGAAGAGAAACGAGAATATATATAGGTGATGGGTTATATGCGACTATTTTCCAATATGCCCTTGTGCAAGTTAATTTGCTTATAAACCATTTTTAAGCCCATTTATTTAATTAAGCTTGGTCCTTAGTTTTATTTTCAAATCTCAATCCCCTTATCACTCTAATTAGTTACATTATTCTATTTAATTTATCTAATTAAATCTCCTGAATAATGTTATAAAAAATTAGGGGTGTTACATGTATGGTGGTGAACCAAGACTCAAATACCTCCGGAACCGCTCTAGGAAAGGCAGGAAAGGATGGGAATCAAAAAAGGAAGAACCAGAACTACAACAAGTGAAATGGAAGTAATAAGCGACTTAAAGGCTTAAGGCCCGAAGACTACACTCCACGCAATGATACTCTAGAGAACGTCTACCTTGCGACACAAGGGATGGAGGAGTACAAGAAGCCACCTAAAAAGAAAGCAACTAAATAACAAAAGCATTCTGGAAAGTACTGCCGCTTCCATGAAACACATGGTCGCAACACGAAAGAGTGTCATCACTTAAAGAACCTGATTGAAGAACCGATTCAGGAGAACTAGCTTCAGCAGTATGTGATGAAACCACAAAATCTTGACCAGCTTGTAGCACCCCAAGCTCCTAGAAACTGGGGAAACCAAGCGGGACAAGCGAAGAGGGATCCAGATGGACCGACCAAAGACATCATTAGACCTCATCCCCCGCAGAAGAGTTGGGGAGAAATGGAGCAATATGCAAGCTCACTAAGACACACTTCAAAAGACTTGTGCTTCGTGACCGAAGATGGAACTCCTATCAAGTAGTAGAGAACCTTGAACGATGACATAGTGTTCCAGAGTCGAGACAATGAAGGAATAGAAGCTCCGACCCTTGACTCTATGGTCGTGACGGTAGGAATCGGACCGGCCATAGTCCAACGAGTATTGGTGAATAGTGGAAGCTCTTTGAATATCATGTTCAAACACACGTTTGATCTAATGAAGATCGGGATAAAGGACGTATCCGCTTGTCGGTCAAAGATCCAGGGATTCACCGGTGAACCGAAGCAACCTGTCGAAACAATCGATTTACCCATAGAACTCGAATAACATGACCGAAGAGTCGTCCTCGTCCAAACCTTTGTGATTATAGATGAAATATCCACATATAATGCTTTATTGGGTCGGCCTGCTTTGGCAGATTTCAGGATTGCTTTAGCTCAATGGTGTCTAACCATGAAATTTCCGACAAAGAACGGAGTTAGAGTGATCAAAGGAGACCAAAGTGCCGCTAGAGAATGCTATGTCGCCAAACTATGTGAGTCTAGAAGAAAAGAAAAGGGGAAGAATATGAGGAGAACTCTCCACATTCGTGAACCTACCGAATAGCAACTACAGAGTTACCCTTGGCTTGGGGACCATAGCCTACAAGATAAGGCTTTGGACCCTAGAAAGAAGAGTTCAGGGAAGGAATGGGTAGCACCGACAGAATTGACGGTGTCTGTCCCAATTAATATGGATGACCCAACACGAGTCCTGAAAATTGGATCACATCTTGGGAACAAGATGCGATTGGAACTCATCAAATTTCTTTGCACCAATCTGGATGTATTCGCTTGGGCACATTCCAATATGTGCAGGGTGGCATCGGAGATCGCATGCCACGCAATTAATATTGATCCCAAGTATACACTAATGAAGTAGAAAAGGCGCTGCCTAAGACCCAAGCTATCCAAAGCGCTAAGAAAAGAAGTGGATAAGCTGATGGCAAATGGTTTTATCCGTGATGCAACATACTCTGGATGGGTATACGCCCGGTCTTAGTCAAGAAGTCCAATGGGAAATGGCGAACTTGTATCGACCACTCGGACCTAAACAAAGCTTACCGGAATGACAGCTTTCCTCTGCCTAGAATCGAACAACTTGTGGATGGGACAGCTGGACATTAACCACTATCATTTATGGATGCTTACTCGTGTTATAACCAGATTAGGAAAATACTAGTTTCATTACTAATCTAGGATTATATTGCTACAAAGTGATGCCATTTAGCTTAAAGAATTCTTGGGCAACCTACCAACGACTATTGAATGCCATTTTCAAACGTCAGATTGGGAAGACTATAGAAGTTTATGTAGACGATATATTGATTAAATCGTGCATAACTGCAATTCACTTGGACAACCTCACCAAAATGTTTGAAATAATCTGCAAATATGAAATGAAACTCAATCCACTTAAATGTCACTTTGGGATAGCCTCTGGAAAGCTCTTCGGATTCATTGTAAGAGCTAGAGGCATCGAAGTAAATCCCGAACAAATTACCGTTTTATACGAAGTTGAGGCCCCGAGGAACAAGAAGGAGTTACAAAGCTGGAATGGAACAGTTGCATCACTAAGCTGGTTCATCTCTATAAGGTAAAGAAGAACTTCACATGGAATTAAGCTTGTCAAACTACGTTCAAAAAGCTGCTGTGACATATGGAAATCCGGCCAATCCTGTTCAAGCCAGTAGATGGAGAAGACTTGTTTATCTACTTAGCAGTTTCACCCCATGCATTAAGTGTCATGCTCATACGAGAAGAAGCTAAGGTTCGGCGCTTGTATATTACATCAGTAAATGATTCAATAGAGCCAAGAAGAACTATCTGAAATTGAAAAATTAGCATATTGCCTCTCGACCACATCCATAAAGTTACAGACATACTTCCAAGCACATCCGATCAAAGTACTAACAGATCAGCCCTTGAAGCAAGTGTTATAGTGCCCCGAGACCTCTGGACAGTTTATCAAATGAAACATTGAATTGAGTCAATATGAAATTACTTACCATCCTCGAAGGGAAATCAACGGGCAGGAGCTAGCAGACATCATTGCCGAGTTTATGATATGAGATAACGAGGAAGAAATTACTCTAGAAGTGGAAACTCGTTGGAAGTTGTTCATCGATGGTGCATCTAACAACTTCTGCTTGGGGGCAGGAGTATTGCTTGAGACTCCCGAAGGATGATCCGTTTGCTATGCCTTATGCTTGGAATTCTCCACAACCATTAACAAAGCAGAATACGAAGAATTGATAGCCAGGCTGAAAGCTGTGAAGGAACTCGAGATAAAGTCCGTATACATCTATAGCGACTTTCAGCTAGTCGTTTGCCAGGTGAAAGGCGAAAATCAAGCTCGAGGAGAGAACCTCACCCCATATCTATCTAAAAAGCAGGAATTGCTGACTGACATCGAACATTACACCGTAACACATATCCCGAGGGGACAAAACACAAAGGTGGACTATCTAGCCAAACTGGCCAATTCCAGAGAAGCTCAATCATTGGGACTTGTCCTAGTTGAAATGCTAACTGCTCCAAGCGTAAGCGAGATGGATATCGACTAGATCTTTGAGACAACCAAAGGACCAGAGACATGGATGACATCAATCAAGGATTACCTACTTAGAGGAACACTCCCTGAAGATATGAATCAATGGAAAAATCTCCTTCCAAAGGCACCACAGTTCATAGTGCAGGATGGGATACTCTACCAAAGGGGATTCTCTACCTCATTGCTTACATGTGTGAGCAACGATGAAACTTGAAGAATCCTCAGGGAAGTTCATGAAGGCGACTACGGAGATCGCACCGAGGGACAAACCCTTCAAAGAATGTCCTCCAATATGGATATTTTTGGCTAATCGTAAACCGCGATGCAACAGATTATGCCAGACGGTGCGACCAATGCTAAATGTTCGGCAAGATCAAAAGAACTCCTTCAACAGAACTAACACAGATGGTCAGCCCATGGCCATTCGTAGTCTGGGGAATCGATTTGATTGGTGTATTGCTAATAGCCAAAGGAGGAACCAAATACGTGTAACGACCCTATTTTCTAGTAACATTATTTAGGACATTTAATAAGTAAAATTAAATGAAATAATGTAAAATGGTTAAGGGATTGAGGTTTGTGAAATTTGAAGGTAGCCGTGCATATTAAACCAATGAACTAAGGGAAATGAAATAAAATAAGTTAGGGTAGATGACAAGGGCAATATAGAAATAATTAACAATCTTATACCCTAAAACCTTATTCATTCTCATTTCATACGTTCACTATCAAAATATTAAACTAGAGAGGCCGGACACCATTAAGGAAAAGGAAGAAGAAGATAAACAAGATTCTAAAGGAAGGAAGCTTAATCAACTTAAATCAAGATCAAATCTAAACTCCTAAATCACAAAGCTAAGGTGAATAATGACTACATCTCATGATTTTGATTGTTTTCGGTTTTAGATTAGATCCGAACTATTTTTCAAGGTTTTGTCGTGTTTTTGATTGTTAAAATGAATATATATGCTTGTTGATGATTTATGCTAATTCATATGAATTTTATGATATGTTTTAATGTGAAAACCCTATTAAATTACATCCAAATGCATTATGATTTTGTGATAAGGTCAGAAATAAAATTTTGGAAATGGGTTTCAAATTTCATAATTTTCTGAATTAATGTGGATTTACTTTGAATTTTCTAGTGAAGAAAATAGTTATTTTGGGTTTAAATTAATTACAGCTATTTTATGATGATTTTGGGTTAGAAATTAATATATGTTAGAAAACATATTAAAAATAATTTATGGCAATTTTTATAGATTTTTCCTTAGGGTTTTAATAGATATATAAAATTATTTAAGGTATTGGACTTAAATATTTTATATATTTATAAAAGGAGAAGGGGTATTTTGTAAATAATTTAAATTGTTATTTTAGAAATTTTGACAGTACTTTTAGAAAAGAAATTAGCAACCAAGCATGTTTTGAAAAACAAGGAAGGTTAGTTGAAAAGAATTGCTTTGAAAAGTTAAAAATCAGTTTAAACATGCTTTTTACATGTTTTGCCACTTTCGCCACCTAGCTTTCGACAAAGTTCTTCCGCCTCCATCACCATCGAAACCAGTGCGCATGGTATCAAAGACTTGGTACGCAGCGAATTGGACATAGGCGAAAGGTATGTAGTCAAAATATGGGGTTATAAAGAGGTCGAAGCTTAGCTTTATTTTAAAAGAAAATGCACCTGCTTTGCTTTCGAAAGGAACGCTTTCGACATAGTTAGCTTTCGACTTGGTTAAATTGTAACGACCCCGGATTTTAATTAAATTTAAATTGATAATTAATTGAATTTTTGAATGAAATTTGTAAAATTAATTGATAAATTGATTCGAGTTTCCCCGAATCCAAATAAAAATATATTTAATCATTTTAAATTTAGAAATTGTATATATATTGATAATTGAATTTAAATCTTAATATAAATGGTTTAAAGATAAATATAAAAAATAAAACAATAAGTATTACAGTAAAATTTATAATAAATAAAATAGAAATGGAAGTAAAAATAATAATAATAATTTAAGCTAAAAAAATAAAGTATATTCAAGTATGTAAACAAATCAAATCGATGTGAATAATGAAATGTAACAAGTAAACAAAGGTATATATGTAGACTTGTAAAACATATGAAGATAAGTATGTAATGAGGAGACAAAATATATCTAAATGTCTTTCAAAGGAAGACAGCAAAATGTATTCTAGTGTATAATATGAAAAGAAAATGACAACAATAATTTATACAAGTACCTTCAGCCGAAATAAAAGAAAGAAAGAAAAAAAATATATATATATATATATGTAAATTTGTACAAAGTAATTAATGCAAGAAATATTTAGCCCCCAAAACAACAAATTCATCAGCCTACAAACAAGAAAAATCCCTGCTAACTAGTACAAGAAAATATAATCACTTGTACAAAATTTCATTTCAGCTGGAACAAATATTTTACCATCTTCAACAACATAACTTCTCATTCCAATTTCGTTCACCATTAGAACTGAGTAAAAGAAAACTAAAGTAATATCATCATCATTCAAAAACAATTATCAACTTAAAAACATCCACTTAAACCATCAAACAATCAAAGAAAAATCTGAGATCAAGTGAAGTTCCAGTTAGCAATTTCAGCAACCAAGATTTCAACTTTCAAATTCAAAAAGGCTTCAAATTTCAAACTGAAAACTTCTGGAATCAAAATGTTAAGGTGAGTAACAGCTAATGATTTCAAACTTGAATATATATGTTGCAATGGCTCTGTGTATATATGCTTGTATCAGTGTTTTCCTTCTTCTCTATTTGTTTTACAGAGTATCAAACAACAAGAAAATTCCATTTCTTGTTTTATAATCCATATCAGGCCTTAGTTTCAAAACAAAATAGTTGTGTTTAAGTATGGGTTATAATCAAAAAATGGTTTCGTGAAGTATAAAAGTATATAGAATGAAAAATCAAGTTTTTACAGTCAAAACTTTAAACTCTGGAAATTTCGAGTTTCCTAAAACTTTGATTCCGATACATAACTCGAATCCTCGTAGAAAAATAGGATTTTTAAGCCTTGTTTGATGATTTTTAAACAACTGGTTTGAGAGTAGTTTATTTTTGTTCGAAAAGTGGATTTTGATCAACTTCCGATGATCAAACAAATTTCGGATGTTGAATTTTCGTTTGAACCTAGCTTATCGAATAATGATATCAGGAAAATTGCTAAAAAAAATTCGATTGCGAGAATTTATGGGACGAGACGAATTTAGGGTTTGTGTTCGAATTTTGGATGTGTCTGGAAACGAGGTGATTTCATCACCCCTGATTGATCGAGTTGTACGAAACTTGGAAAAAAGATGCGTGGGTCGGAGGTGAATGTCTGGGTGGAACAGCATAGACTCTGGTGGTCCAGATCGGCATGGCGAGATGTTTTTCGTTGATCGATGGGTTCTAGTGGGTTCATGGATATCTTGTTTTTAGAATTTCGTTCAAATTCGTTGAACTGGGTGGTGTGGGTTGTCGTGTCGATCACCGGCAACATGTGGGAGGTGGCAGCGTCGATCGCCGTGGCTCCGGCGTCTCGTGCTCGTGTACGCATGCATTTGAATGTCTGGTGTTTGTGAAGTTTGGGAAGAAGAAGATGATTCTCGGGTATATACTCAAGAAAGTAGAAGATTGGCTTGAGTTTTTGTTCGAGCAAGTTTGAGGTGGGCTCGGGTTTGACTGTTGGTAATAGGTTTTCAAATCTGAAGTAAAGTTGTACAGGTTTTAAAATTTTAATAGAACCTTAAACAAGGTTTTAAGGTTTACAAATAAATTATGTTCAGGTTTTTGAATTTTATAAGTGAATTTGTACTTGGCTTAAAAAGCAAAAGAAAATATTTTAGCCAAGTTTTAAAAGTTAAACAACTTCTTAATTAATTCTATTATCTTATTTTAAGAATGAGATTAATTAAAGGTTAATTTGTTAATGTGATTAATTAAAAGATAATTAATCAATGTAATTAATTAAGGGTTAATTAATGAAAGTAATTAAAAGTAATTAAAGTTGATTAATCAAGTGATTAATGGATAATTACTCAATGTAATTAATTTGTGATTTATTAATATAAGTGATTAGGGATAATCATTTATTAAAATTTACTAAGGATAATTAATTAAATGGTAATTAATTAAGGGTTAATTAATTAATGTAATTAATTAAAGATAATTATTAAAGGATAATTTATTAATTAAAGCTTGATTGAATTTATTAATTAAGGATGATTAGTTAATAATTTAAGGTTAACTAATAAATGATGAAAGGGAAATTTATTTCAGATAATTTGTAATTAACTCATGATAATTAACCCGGATTAATGATTTTTCATAAGTAATACATTGGATTTAAATTAATCAATTGATTAATAAATTTTACTTGTGAATGTTTGAGTTTTATTGAATGGGTGAATTGTTTGATATCCCTGATCTGTGATGCTGTGTGATATATTCTGATTTGTGTGTGATATGTACTGTAGTTTATTTATCTAGGATGAATGTAATATATTATCTGTAATTTATATATCTGTGATCTGTGAATAAAAGATAAGCGTTATAGTTATACCGTTTATCAACTATATTTCTGTATTCTGATCTGTGATGATTGAATGATGTTGCACTATTGTGTTGAAACCCCTGGACCACACTTTTACACACACAAATGTGGATTTCACGAGGAAATCGGTTAAGTCGCAGATGATTTAAAATTGAAATTTTTGAAATTGAAATTTTGATTTCAATTGATTTTGGAAATGGATTTGGGTTAAATGTTAAAGCTTTGAAAAGGAGTTTTTAAGATAAAAGTTATTTTGAATAACCTGGTAAAATTTCAATTTAAATAATTTAATTTGAATTTGAATTCAAGAGTTGGAATTGAATTCCATGATTGGAAATTATGGTTAAAGATGTTATAAATATGTTTATATGAATTTATACCATTTTAATAGTATTGGTTTGAGAATTTGAATTTAACCCAAGGACTTTAATTCGTATAAATGAATCAGATTTTCCGAAATGGAAACTGTTTGTTTTCAAATGATAAAAGCTTTCATATAAGAAATGAAATTCCAATTTAAGTTAAAAGAATTTCAAGTTTAAATTGAAAAATGGTTTTCCAAATTATAAGTGAATTCTTTTTGAAAACTATAAGTTAAATCTTGATTTAAAGATTTAATGAGTTAATCCAATTTAAATGTAAATCGATTTGGAAATATATGAATAGATCTTTGTGAAACTGGGTGAACTTCGTGAGATGAATCTTTTTGTAAAAGATTAAAATGGTGATTTGTTTAAACCATTTAAAGAGATGTTTTGGGTAATAAGTTGTGACTTAACTGAAATCCCAATATCCATATGTTTTTAAATATTACGCTCACTATTCGGTTTCGCCGGGAGAGGACTTTGTGTCATATAACCCATTCCGAATAAGTGATACATCGTATATGGATAGCATTTGAAGTCCGGTGTTGAAGACCGAGTATTTGCGAGAACGATAGGATAACCTATCGATTGTCTCTCCACTGGGTAGCGCCCGGTATAGAGATTCCCTAAGTGACAGAAAGTTCGATCGGGATTGTGAATACCCGAATTGCAAGGTCTTCTTTGGAAGTGCCTTCGGTTCTGTTTGAACCCGGAATAGACTTGTATGGTTGTATGTCCGACGCTACACTTTGAGATATAAAGCTAATTTCTTTCAAATACATTTCTGTTGGTGGCGGAGAATTTATTCTCTTAGCTTAACACCCTTCTCTGAGACATACGAGCTCAGAGGTTATGTAGTTGAAGGTTATCAGTGATATACTCCCAATTTGGTAGTGTGGCATGCTAAGTGTTGCTGTGTGTTGATGGTCATTTGCTGATCATTTGTTGATCAAAGCATGGCTTTGTGAAAAAGCGTAGCTTTGTGGATGAGACCTCATCGGACCTCACAAACCGAAAATGGTCGAAACATGAAAGATGCGGCAAGGTTATGAGGGTCGCTCCCTTTAGGGTATGTCATTTCCTTCTGGAAAAAGGTGGTATCATGGTATGGAGCCCAGATATTTACCTGTGTGGTTGCTCCAATCTCATTTACTGTGTGATTGTTGCTGTGTGATCGAGGCGCCTCGGATAAAGGTCCCAAAGGACCGGGGGGTGGCATATTCGTGTAGTAGTTACCTAGTGTAAGGGGTAACCCGGCCTTGTGTTGGCAGAGAGCTAGTTAGTTCTCGAGACGTCCATCCAGAGGTGTACCCATGTGGCAGTAGGAAGTTCCTTAGCCTGACCATTTGTTGGAAATCCAATTTCCAATACGAACCATGTACGGTTTTAGTTGTAGAACCTGCCATTTACTTATGGTGGTCACCACTGTTTAGATGGTAGCTATAGTAGGCATAGTTCGAAATGTCTATGATGGCTAAGATTAATATTATACTTTCGAAATGTTTTCCGCTATGCACTAATAATAATAATCCAATGATTTTGCGTAGTAAGCATGTTTGACTATCATAAGAAGAAATCTCCTCCAATTCTGCGTTTGCATTGTGTGTGTGGCGGGAGGTCTTATAGTAGTTTCATTTTCCAAAAGCATTACGGGTTTCAATGTCTAAAATTCTTTTGTTTTTGTTTAAAGATAAACTGTTTTTGTTACTCACACCAGTCCTATGACTGACTCGGAGTTTATTTGTAACGATCTAGATTTTTCGTCGCTCGAAAATCGACATTAATACATTCACTGTATCAACTGCCGAGCAATCGAATGCCGGAAAACCGAATTGTTATGGAGAAAAAGAAGAGGTAGAAGAAGACAGAAGGAAAAGAAAGAAAAAGAACACAGAAACAATATCAGAATCTCACATTCGCAGCGGAACAACATATAATAGATAAATGAATAATCTTTAAATCAAAGAACTATATCATTTTCTACATTACATCATCATCAGAGTTTACAACAACAATACAACACTGGACAGTTATCCGAACTTGTCCATATACAGAATACACAGCGGAATAAAATAATATCATATACAAGTGATACGCTTCCCCATCCAGCTCGCCAATGAGCTCCACAACATCTCCTGAATCCAGAATGACCTGATAACCTGACTCTAGATTGCCCGTGTGGAAATTGGTGGGCACCCAGAGTTTAGGGAGGAAACAATAAACTCCAAGTCAGTCATGATGACTGGTGTGAGAACTAAAATAGTTTATCTTTAAAACAACAACAACAAAGCAAGTAGAAATATCCGCCATGCTTTTGGAAAATGAAACTACCATAAGACCTCCCGCCACACACACAATGCAAATGCAGAATTGGAGGAGATTTCTTCTTATGATAGTCAAACATGCTTACTACGCAAATCATTGGATAATTATTATTAGTGCAAAGTGCAGAAAAACATTTCAAAAGTATAATATTAATCTTAGCCAGCATAGACATTTCGAACTATGCATACTATAGCTACCATCTAAACAGTGGGGCGCCACCATAAGTAAATGGCAGGTTCTACAACTAAAACCGTACAAGTTTCGTATTGGGAAATGGATTTCCAACAAATGGTCAGGCTAAGGAACTTCCTATGCCATGAAAGAAAACGCCTCTGGCTGGACGCTCCGAGAGACAAACTGCTCTCTGCCAACAAAGCCGGGTTACCCCTGTAACTAGGTAACTCACGAATATGCCATCCCCCGGTCCTTTGGGACCTTTATCCGAGCGCTCGATAACATCATCACACATAATAAATAAAGTGTGTCCACATGAGTAAGTATCTGGGATCCATACCATGATACCACCCCTTTCCAGAAGGAAATGACATACCCTAAAGGGCGCGACCCTCATAACCTTGCCGCAACATTCCTGTTTCGACCATTTCCGGGTTGTGAGGCCCTGACGAAGTCTCGTCCACAAAGCTACACTTTGTCACAAAGCTGTGCTTTGTCACAAAGCTGTGCTTTGGGTCAACAGATGATCAAAGTAATGATCACAAAGATAAATGATCAAACAAATGATCATATCACAAATGATCAAACAATGATCATCACATAGCAACACTCAGCATGCCACATTACCAAATTGGGAATATATCGCTGATAACCTTCAACTACATAACCTCTGAGCTCGTATGTCTCAAAGAAGGGTGTTAAGCTAAGAGAATAAATTCTCCGCCACCAACATAAATGTATTTGAAAGAAATCAGCTTTACATCTCAAAATGTAATGTCAGACATGTAAGCATACAAGTCTGTTCCGGGTTCGAACAGAACCGAAGGCACTTCCAAAGAAGCCCATGAAATTCGGATATTCACAATCCAGATAAAACTTCCCATCACAAAGGAAATCTCTATACCGTAGCTAACGGTGTAGAGACAATCGATAGGTCATCCTATCGTTTTCACAAATACCCGGTCTTCACCACCGGTCTTCAATACGATCCATAACATCGTATCACTAATTCGGAATGGGTTATACGACCTAAAGGTCCTTTCCCGGCTAACCCGAATAGTGAGCGCTTATTCAAAAATAAGTGTGGCATTCAATTTCAAGCAAATCACAACAAATACCCATTCAAGGTAATTATTGATAGTCGGTTATTTAACTATCAATAGGTCTGCACAGCATCATCAGATTCCAAATAATTTTCCAAATTATTTATCTTCCAAAAATATCTTTACGAGATATATAATTTCCACACTTCAACTATTTGAAAACAATTTCAAATCAATTTCCACATATCAATTTATCTTTGAAGATAAATCTCAAAATATTTCACTTCATATTGGAAAAGCATTTCCATACTTATTTAATAATAAATAATCCTCAAATCTTATTTATTTTCGACATTCGAAAATATTCGATATACTTAAATCCAGTTAAGTATATATTTATTCTTTAAGGAAACATTCTCTTAAACATTTATTTGAGTCAAAACGAATGTTACGTAAAACATTGTTACGACAACTCAAAATCACTAGTATAGGGATTCGAAATTTAGATAGATATATAAATCCCAATACTATATAAAATATTTACTTTCTGAAACCATTTACTATAACAATAGTGTTATAGTCCACCATTTCCTTATTCCTCGAAACGTCTATTTCAATAATAACTGTTGAAATCTATGTTTTCGATACTTAACACGTTTTAAAACATCTTTTAAAACAATTACTTCATTTCGTAATATCACTTCTTCAAAACATATCCATTTTATCTAATAATATATTCACTGTCCAAAATCGTGAATATACCTTATTTACCCAATTCAATGTTTCCACACATTTATTAAAAGATTATCCATCGTCAAAAATCGTGGATATAATTCCTTTAATTAACTTCTAAAATTCACTTATCAAAATAAGTGATTTCGGATTTATAAACAACGTTTATAAATCACATTTATATTTTATAACAATTTCAACTTATAAAAATCATTTTTATTCGCAAATTCTATTTATATCCCCTTTAAGTGCCAAAATCTAATTTATAAGTAGATTATTTATAAATCTTTTATTTTACAACATCTATTCATTTTATAACTTCACATTATAAATCTATTAATTTCATTCACTTATGAAATCCATTTATACTTCCTTTTAACACTTATAAAAAAACTCATTTTATAATTCCAATATTTTAATTTATAAATATCAATTTTAGAAATCTTTTATATAAACCATTTATAATTATTCCAAAAATCTCAATTTAAATAAACCAATTCTATAAAACGTATACTTTCATAAATCACTTTAAAAATCCCTTTAAAATCAAAATCGTTATCTTAAACTTCAAAAATGGATTCGATGATGCAACAGCACCAAATAGTCAATCACAGCATCCAAACATCATATATCATCATATGATAACAGAATATACAATAATATCTGTAAATAAATCACTACGATGAGGAATCCAGTCGGATCCCTCCAACCTGTTTCCCTGCATCCACAGATGTTAGCACAATACCAATTTCACGTTAATGTGAAATTATCGCGGTATATGGGATTTATAAATATTATCCGCTATTATGCGGCGCAATAGGGTCTCATCCGCTATACAATGCGGGAAATCAACTCCAATATATACATATTCCAATATATATATATTGATATATACATATATAATACCAATTCCACTTCAATGTGAAATTATCGCGGTATATGTTTTTAATAAATAACCTCCGCTTACTAACGACGTATAATGTCTATTTATCACAATAAATAGCAATCATCATTCAATCATCACAATTAACACTATCAATAATTTTAAATCTCAACTATTTAAAATTTAAATCGAAACACTACATTCGATTGAGTGAGGAGTTCTCACCTTTGCTTTTAAAACGGTTGCAGCATTTTATTTCGGATAAAATTAAACGGACGTTTAATTTCACTCAAAATTTTCACTGACTCCAATTGCTTCCAATCCAGCTCCATTGCGTAGTGCTCGACAAAACAAAGCCAACGCAACTGCTTTCGTAATTTTTCGACCTCGTATGACAAAGATATCACATTTTAAACATTCACGAATTATAATATAAATTAATTTACATTTTTAATTCTTTTCTAACCCTAGATTCAATCCAAGACCTCCATTTTCTCTACTTCAGATCTGAACCACCCTCTACTTCTTCTTCCTCCCAGCTAAACATCACGCAACCAAACCCATAGAAGCCGTCCACTTCATCAATTTCGCACCCCTCTACAACGCTCGAAACATCATCACTTCACCACCAAATCGAAGGCCTACGCGAACTCCACCTCCACCGTGAATAGCATCGAGCTCGGCCTTGACCTGACCTCGAAAAACATGAACAACAGCCGACCCTTCAAGCTTGATTTGCCGTCGATCCAAAACTCCATTCCCGATCTCCACCGTTGGATTGATAGAAGAGGATGTGCTCTACACTTTTCATGTTGGAAGTTTCTTGTAATTGTCAACGGATTGAGAGATCTGGAGGGAGAAAGAAAATGAATTTCTGGCCTTCCAAAATGAAAATGGCGGATGGAGGAAATGAATTAGGGTTTTGGGCAAAACGTATATATATATACGTATTAAATTAATATTAAATTCATTTTAAAACGACTTTTTCAAACGATCTCCAAATCACACGTGCCGCCTGGCGTTCGTAAGGTTTACCCCACGTTCCGAACACAATGGAACGTGTTTCGGGAGCTAATTCGGTCATCTGTGCGAGTCATGGAAATAAACGATCAATTTTAATTTAAACCGATTTCGATGCGTTTTCGCTCGCCCCGGACAAACGGTAAATCCGATTGACACGAAATTTGAAACCATACAATAATTTCACATTATGGATCCGATGAAACTGGTTTCGTCGAAATCCAAGACTTTTGGAAAAATGACTATTTTAACTCGCCAAATTAATATTAAAATAATTTCGATGCGTTTCGAGCTGCCACGGTCAAACAACAACTCCGATTTCTATGAAAATTGAAATCCAATAATAACAAACTATTATGGATCCAATGGAACTAGTTTCGTCCAATTCTGAGACTGTCCCAAAAATGGCTAATTTTACTAGTCGATTAAATATTAAAATATTCAATTTTCACAAATTTACTTTAAATTCAATTTTAAAAGCTCTATAACATCTCTATAACTTCAATATGATTTAATATAACTTTATAAATCATTTTCAATCACATTTAATCCAGATTTCAATTATTGCTGGAATTTCAACTATTAAATTATCGATTTAATTACCCAATTAAATCCAGATATTTAAAAAAATAAATTATTCGACTTATTAATTCCACTTGTTAATATTTAAAGTCAATTAAATATTTGAATTTCAAATGACAGAAATTCTGGGTCGTTACAAACTTCCCCCCTTAAAAGAATTTCGTCCTCGAAATTACCAAGTAAGAAAAATACCCCAAAACTCATTAACTTTTCAAACAATTCACTTAGTGAAAAATTTTATATTCACTTTTTCCAAAATCTTTAAATTCAACCAAAACAATGGTTTCCATTTTCTAGTTCATTTCCTACGGTTTCATTTCAATTTAGAAATTGACTTTTCATTAACAAAAATTTTCCAAAATTTTCAAAAAAAATTCAACGCCTTAAATTTCCAGAAAAATTTGCCAGCGTCTCCTTTGCGCAGTTCGATCGTAGTAGGATCACAATAGACATAAATATGTATACATCGACCCACCCGGTCGGAAAAGCAGAAAAACAGTTCATATTTCCTATTTTTATTGCGTAGGCGTACCTGTTTAGCATTTTTAAGCAAAGCAGTTATTTATTAGCATATTTGCGCAATCAAACCAACAGAACGGTAGCCACCGCACCTGTACTTACTCAATTTAAATATGTAAGTAACATATATATAAGGTTAATAACAATTTACTCTTTTAAACAACTACAACTCTTGCATATCAAAGAAATGCATACTAAACAAGGTTTATAAGCACTTATAAAATTTCAACATTACTGGCAATTGTTTACAATCAATTCATATACAACGACATTAAATTCTTCATTTTCAATTAGTTTACATTCACTAATTTAAATTCAAGTTGATTCACTTCCAATTCAAATCAATTACTATTTAAATTTACTTCACTTTCAATTTAAATCTAATTACATAGCTTTCAATTTTTTTTATCAATTCAATTTCATTAATACTTAATGAATCAAATACAAGCAACTAACAACCATCTAAAAACCAATGTCATTACCAACACAACCAAATAAATTCAATTTACTTTACATTCAATTTGGTTCAACATTTTTAATTCCAATTGGTTTAATATTAAATTGACTTCATTCAATTATTCAACTTCCAATAACATTAGCTTCTAATGAATTATCACTTACATCCATTGTTTCATCTCAATTCATTCACATTAGATTGATTAACATTCAATCCATTCATTCATTAATTCAATTGCTAATTCATTTTTTTTACAAATAAAGTTGAATTTCATTTATATAGATCAAGTTCACATTCATTTAATAAATTCACTTTATTAATTTACTTTGATATCAAAATCAAATTCATTCAACATTACTTAAGTTATTTTCCATTTCAAACATCATTTGTTCAAATTAACTTAAGTTTCCACTTATTAATCAAATTCAGATTCCAATTCTATTTAACTTTTACCAATGTCAAAATTTATTATCTCATATTATAAGTTCAAACTTAATTACTTATATTCAACAATTACCACTTGGATTTTATTGAATTTATTATATCAAAATTCAAATTATATAAGTATCAACTCATTTATCATTCCCGTAAATATTTTAAATAGGATTCCATAGTCTTTTAGACCTTTCAAACCATTTTGAAATCAATTCAATTTATCTTTTGAATTTCTAAAACCAAATCCAAATTTTCCAAAATTCTTTCATTTAAAATAATCTGGCAGCAATTCCTCTTTTGGAAACCCAAAAATGAACACCAATGATGTCGCGATCATCATCGGAATTATTTTCCAGCGACCTGAAAAGAGTTTAGAGCTTTCATCTCTCCAAAACAATTTTCCAAAACATCAAATCCTTTCAAACACTTCTCTGGAATTTTATTTCAGATTATAAATCACATTCACAAATCTTTTACTCATATAATTTCACTTCTTATATATAAGATTATTTTACCATTGTAAATCATTTTAATTATAACTTCATACATTATAATTCATTTGCTTATACAATTCATTTTTTTACAATTGTTGATTCAAACAACTTTTAATTAACTTATATATTTTTACATTTTCAACATCCAAACAATCACTCATATACACTTTAATAATTTCAGAAAATTATTTCTTTATATACACAATAAAATCGAGGTAAAATTATTTCATTTACCCAATTTAAAACAATATCATGCCGAATTGTTCTGAATAAGTGTTTAGAGATCCCTATCGATAGAGTTGTACGGACTATACCGACTAGAACCCATATACCACTCAACAAACCAATCATCACAATATAAAACAATTTTATATTCACTAACAAATACGCGCTCATATCTATTATTACACTCAACTCATTCTAGAGTACTGCTGACACTATCTCTAATGAGTAACACCCAACAGAGCCATGGTTGTCGCTTAACCATATGCTCTGATACCAAATGTAACGATCTAGATTTTTTGTCGCTCGAAAATCGACATTAATACATTGACTGTATCAACTGTCGAGCAATCGAATGCCGGAAAACCGAATTGTTATGGAGAAAAAGAAGAGGTAGAAGAAGACAGAAGGAAAAGAAAGAAAAAGAACACAGAAACAATATCAGAATCTCACATTCGCAGAGGAACAACATATAATAGATAAAAGAATAATCTTTAAATCAAAGAACTATATCATTTTCTACATTACATCATCATCAGAGTTTACAAAAACAATACAACACTGGACAGTTATATGAACTTGTCCATATACAGAAAAATACACAGCGAAATAAAATAATATCATATACAAGTGATACACTTCGCCATCCAGCTCGCCAATGAGCTCCACAACATCTCCTGAATCCAGAATGACCTGATAACCTGACTCTAGACTGCCCGTGTGGAAATTGGTGGGCACCCAGAGTTTAGGGAGGAAACAATAAACTCCATGTCAGTCATGGTGACTGGTGTGAGAACTAAAACAGTTTATCTTTAAAACAACAACAACAAAGCAAGTAGAAATATCCGCCATGCTTTTGGAAAATGAAACTACCATAAGACCTCCCGCCACACACACAATGCAAACGCAAAATTGGAGGAGATATCTTCTTATGATAGTCAAACATGCTTACTACGCAAATCATTGAATAAATATTATTAGTGCATAGTGCAGAAAAACATTTCGAAAGTATAATATTAATCTTAGCCAGCATAGACATTTCGAACTATGCATACTATAGCTACCATCTAAACAGTGGGGCGCCACCATAAGTAAATGGCAGGTTCTACAACTAAAACCGTACAAGTTTCGTATTGGGAAATGGATTTCCAACAAATGGTCAGGCTAAGGAACTTCCTATGCCACGAAAGAAAACACCTCTGGCTGGACGCTCCGAGAGACAAACTGCTCTCTGCCAACAAAGCCGGGTTAGCCCTGTAACTAGGTAACTCACGAATATGCCATCCCCGGTCCTTTGGGACCTTTATCCGAGCGCTCGATAACATCATCACACATAATAAATAAAGTGTGTCCACATGAGTAAGTATCTGGGCTCCATACCATGATACCACCCCTTTCCAGAAGGAAATGACATACCCTAAAGGGCGCGACCCTCATAACCTTGTCGCAACATTCCTGTTTCGACCATTTCCGGGTTGTGAGGCCCTGACGAAGTCTCGTCCACAAAGCTACGCTTTGTCACAAAACTGTACTTTGTCACAAAGCTGTGCTTTGGGTCAACAGATGATCAAAGTAATGATCACAAAGATAAATGATCAAACAAATGATCATATCACAAATGATCAAACAATGATCATCACACAGCAACACTCAGCATGCCACATTACCAAATTGGGAATATATCGCTGATAACCTTCAACTACATAACCTCTGAGCTCGTATGTCTCAGAGAGGGGTGTTAAGCTAAGAGAATAAATTCTCCGCCACCAACAGAAATGTATTTGAAAGAAATCAGCTTTACATCTCAAAATGTAATGTCAGACATGTAACCATACAAGTCTGTTCCGGGTTCGAACAGAACCGAAGGCACTTCCAAAGAAGCCCTTGAAATCCGGATATTCACAATCCTGATAAAACTTCCCATCACAAAGGAAATCTCTATACCATAGCTAACGGTGCAGAGACAATCGATAGGTCATCCTATCGTTTTCATAAATACCCGGTCTTCACCACCGGTCTTCAATACGATCCATATCATCGTATCAATAATTCAGAATGGGTTATACGACCCAAAGGTCCTTTCCCGGCTAACCAGAATAGTGAGCACTTATTCAAAAATAAGTGTGGCATTCAATTTCAAGCAAATCACAACAAATACCCATTCAAGGTAATTATTGATAGTCGGTTATTTAACTATCAATAGGTCTGCACAGCATCATCAGATTCCAAATAATTTTCCAAATTATTTATCTTCCAAAAATATCTTTACGAGATATATAATTTTCACACTTCAACTATTTGAAAACAATTTCAAATCAATTTCCACATTTAAATTTATCTTTGAAGATAAATCTCAAAACATTTCACTTCATATTGGAAAAGCATTTCCATACTTATTTAATAATAAGTAATCCTCAAATCTTATTTATTTTCGACATTCGAAAATATTCGATATACTTAAATCTAGTTAAGTATATATTTATTCTTTAAGGAAACATTCTCTTAAACATTTATTTGAGTCAAAACGAATGTTACGTAAAACATTGTTACGACAACTCAAAATCACTAGTATAGGGATTCGAAATTTAGATAGATATATAAATCCCAATACTATATAAAATATTTTCTTTCGGAAACCATTTACTATAACAACAGTGTTATAGTCCACCATTTCCATATTCCTCGAAACATCTATTTCAAAAATAACTGTTGAAATCTATGTTTTCGATACTTAACACGTTTTAAAACATCTTTTAAAATAATTACTTCATTTCGTAATATCACTTCTTCAAAACATATCCATTTTATCTAATAATATATTCACTGTCCAAAATCGTGAATATACCTTATTTACCCAATTCAATGTTTCCACACATTTATTAAAAGATTATCCATCGTCTAAAATCGTGGATATAATTCATTTAATTAACTTCTAAAATTCACTTATCAAAATAAGTGATTTCGGATTTATAAACAACGTTTATAAATCACATTTATATTTTATAACAATTTCAACTTATAAAAATCATTTTTATTCGCAAATTCTATTTATATCCCCTTTAAGTGCCAAAATCTAATTTATAAGTAGATTACTTATAAATCTTTTATTTTACAACATCTATTCATTTTATAACTTCACATTATAAATCTATTAATTTCATTCACTTATGAAATCCATTTATACTTCCTTTTAACACTTATAAAAAAAACTCATTTTATAATTCCAATATTTTAATTTATAAATATCAATTTTATAAATCTTTTATATAAACCGTTTATAATTATTCCAAAACCTCAATTTAAATAAACCAATTATATAAAACGTATACTTTCAAAAATCACTTTAAAAATCCCTTTAAAATCAAAATCGTTATTTTAAACTTCAAAAATGGATTCGATGATGCAACAACACCAAATAGTCAATCACAGCCTCCAAACATCATATATCATCATATGATAATAGAATATACAATAATATATGTAAATAAATCACTACGGTGAGGAATCCAGTCGGATCCCTCCAACCTGTTTCCCTGCATCCATAGATGTTAGCACAATACCAATTTCACGTCAATGTGAAATTATCGCGGTATATTGGATTTATAAATATTATCCGCTATTATGCGGCGCAATAGGGTCTCATCGGCTATACAATGCGGGAAATCAACTCCAATATATACATATTCCAATATATATATATATATATATATATATTGATATATACATATATAATACCAATTCCACTTCAATGTGAAATTATCGTGGTATATGTTTTTAATAAATAACCTCCGCTTACTAACGGCGTATAATGTCTATTTATCACAATAAATAGCAATCATCATTCAATCATCACAATTAACACTATCAACAAATTTAAATCTCGACTATTTAAAATTTAAATCGAAACACTACATTCGATTGAGTGAGGTGTTCTCACCTTTGCTTTTAAAACGGTTGCAGCATTTTATTTTGGATAAAATTAAACGGACGTTTAATTTCACTTAAAATTTTCACTGACTCCAATTGCTTCCAATCCAGGTCCATTGCGTAGTGCTCGATAAAACGAAGCCAACACAACTGTTTTCGTAATTTTTCGACCTCGTATGACAAAGATATCACATTTTAAACATTCACGAATTATAATATAAATTAATTTACATTTTTAATTCTTTTCTAACCCTAGATTCAATCCAAGCCCTCCATTATCTCTACTTCAGATATGAACCACCCTCTACTTCTTCTTCCTCCCAGCTAAACATCACGCAACCAAACCCATAGAAGCCGTCCACTTCATCAATTTTCCACCCCTCTACAACGCTCGAAACATCATCACTCCACCACCAAATCGAAGGCCTACGCGAACTCCACCTCCACCGTGAATAGCATCGAGCTCGGCCTTGACCTGACCTCGAAAAACATGAACAACAGCCGGCCCTTCAAGCTTGATTTTCCGTCGATCCAAAACTCCATTCCCGATCTCCACCGTTGGATTGATAGAAGAGGATGTGCTCTACACTTTTAATGTTGGAAGTTTCTTGTAATTGTCAACGGATTGAGAGATCTAGAGGGAGAAAGAAAATGAATTTCTGGCCTTCCATAATGAAAATGGCGGCTGGAGGAAATGAATTAGGGTTTTGGGCAAAACGTATATATATATATACGTATTAAATTAATATTAAATTCATTTTAAAACGACTTTTTCAAACGATCTCCAAATCACACGTGTTGCCTGGCGTTCGTAAGGTTTACCCCACATTCCAAACACAATGGAACATGTTTCGGGAGCTAATTCGGTCATCTGTGCGAGTTATGGAAATAAACGATCAATTTTAATTTAAACCGATTTAAACCGATTTCGATGCGTTTTCGCTCGCCCCGGACAAACGATAAATCCGATTGACACGAAATTTGAAACCATACAATAATTTCACATTACGGATCCGATGAAACTAGTTTCGTCGAAATCCGAGACTTTTGGAAAAATGACTATTTTAACTCGCCAAATTAATATTAAAATAATTTCGATGCGTTTCGAGCTGCCACGGTCAAACGACAAATCCAATTGCTATGAAAATTGAAATCCGATAATAACAAACTATTACGGATCCAATGGAACTAGTTTCGTAAAATTCTGAGACTGCCCCAAAAATGGCTAATTTCACTAGTCGATTAAATATTAAAATATTCAATTTTCACAAATTTACTTTAAATTCAATTTTAAAAGTTCTATAACATCACTGTAACTTCAATATGATTTAATATAACTTTATAAATCATTTTCAATCACATTTAATCCAGATTTCAATTATTGCTGGAATTTCAACTATTAAATTATCGATTTAATTACCCAATTAAATCCAGATATTTAAAAAAATAAATTATTCGACTTATTAATTCCACTTGTTAATATTTAAAATCAATTAAATATTCGAATTTCAAATGATAGAAATTTTGGGTCGTTACAAACTTCCCCCTTAAAAGAATTTCGTCCTCGAAATTACCAAGTAAGAAAAATACCCCAAAACTCATTAACTTTTCAAATAATTCACTTAGTGAAAAAGTTTATATTCACTTTTTCCAAAATCTTTAACTTCAACCAAAACAATGGTTTCCATTTTCTAGTTTAATTCCTACGGTTTCATTTCAATTTAGAAATTGACTTTTCATTAACAAAAATTTTCCAAAATTTTCAAAAAAAATTCAACGCCTTAAATTTCCAGAAAAATTCGCCAGCGTCTCCTTTGCGCGGTTCGATCGTAGTAGGATCACAATAGACATAAATATGTATACATCGACCCACCCGATCGGAAAAGTAGAAAAACAGTTCATATTTCCTATTTTTATTGCGTAGGCGTACCTTTTTAGCATTTTTAAGCAAAGCAGTTATTTATTAGCATATTTGCGCAACCAAACCAACCGAACGGTAGCCACCGCACCTATACTTACTCATTTTAAATATGTAAGTAACATATATATAAGGTTATTAACAATTTACTCTTTTAAACAACTACAACTCTTGCATATCCAAGAAATGCATACTAAACAAGGTTTATAAGCACTTATAAAATTTCAACATTACTAGCAATTGTTTACAATCAATTCATATACAACGACATTAAATTCTTCATCTTCAATTAGTTTACATTCACTAATTTAAATTCAAGTTGATTCACTTTGAACTCAAATCAATTACTATTTAAATTTACTTCACATTCAATTTAAATCTAATTACATAGCTTTCAAATTTTTTTTATCAATTCAATTTCATTAATACTTAATGAATCAAATACAAGCAACTAACAACCATCTAAAAACCAATGTCATTACCAACACAACCAAATAAATTCAATTTACTTTACATTCAATTTGGTTCAACATTTTTAATTCCAATTGGTTTAATATTAAATTGACTTCCATTCAATTATTCAACTTCCAATAACATTAGCTTCTAATGAATTATCACTTACATCCATTGTTTCATCTTAATTCATTCACATTAGATTGATTAACATTCAATCCAATCATTCATTAATTCAATTGCTAATTCATTTTTTTTTACAAATAAAGATGAATTTCATTTATATAGATCAAGTTCACATTCATTTAATAAATTCACTTTATTAATTTACTTTGATATCAAAATCAAATTCATTCAACATTACTTAAGTTATTTTCCATTTCAAACATCATTTGTTCAAATTAACTTAAGTTTCCACTTATTAATCAAATTCAGATTCCAATTCTATTTAACTTTTACCAATGTCAAAATTTATTATCTCATATTATAAGTTCAAACTTAATTACTTATATTCAACAATTACCACTTGGATTTTATTGAATTTATTATATCAAAATTCAAATTATATAAGTATCAACTCATTTATCATTCCCGTAAATATTTTAAATAGGATTCCAGAGTCTTTTCAACTTTTCAAACCATTTTGAAATCAATTCAATTTATCTTTTGAATTTCTAAAACCAAATCTAAATTTTCCAAAATTCTTTCTTTTAAAATAATCTGGCAGTAATTCCTCTTTTGGAAACCCAAAAATGAACACCAATGATGTCGCGATCATCATCGGAATTATTTTTCAGCGACCTGAAAAGAGTTTAGAGCTTTCATCTCTCCAAAACAATTTTCCAAAACATCAAATCCTTTCAAACACTTCTCTGGAATTTTATTTCAGATTATAAATCACATTCACAAATCTTTTACTCATATAATTTCACTTCTTATATATAAGATTATTTTACCATTGTAAATCATTTTAATTATAACTTCATACATTATAATTCATTTGCTTATACAATTCATTCTTTTACAATTGTTGATTCAAACAACTTTTAATTAACTTATATATTTTTACATTTTCAACATCCAAACAATCACTCATATACACTTTAATAATTTCAGAAAATTATTTCTTTATATACACAATATAATCGAGGTAAAATTATTTCATTTACCCAATTTAAAACAATATCATGCCGAATTGTTCTGAATAAGTGTTTAGAGATCCCTATCGATAGAGTTGTACGGACTATACCGACCAGAACCCATATACCACTCAACAAACCAATCATCACAATATAAAACAATTTTATATTCACTAACAAATACGCGCTCATATATAATATTACACTCAACTCGTTCTAGAGTACTGCTGACACTATCTCTAATGAGTAACACCCAACAGAGCCATGGTTGTTGCTTAACCATATGCTCTGATACCAAATGTAACGATCTAGATTTTTCGTCGCTCGAAAATCGACATTAATACATTGACTGTATCAACCGCCGAGCAATCGAATGCCGGAAAACCGAATTGTTATGGAGAAAAAGAAGAGGTAGAAGAAGACAGAAGGAAAAGAAAGAAAAAGAACACAGAAACAATATCAGAATCTCACATTCGCAGCGGAACAACATATAATAGATAAATGAATAATCTTTAAATCAAAGAACTATATCATTTTCTACATTACATCATCATCAGAGTTTACAACAACAATACAACACTGGACAGTTATATGAACTTGTCCATATACAGAATACACAGCGGAATAAAATAATATCATATACAAGTGATACGCTTCGCCATCCAGCTCGCCAATGAGCTCCACAACATCTCCAGAATCCAGAATGACTTGATAACCTGACTCCAGACTGCCCGTGTGGAAATTGGTGGGCACCCAGAGTTTAGGGAGGAAACAATAAACTCCAGGTCAGTCATGGTGACTGGTGTGAGAACTAAAACAGTTTATCATTAAAACAACAACAACAAAGCAAGTGGAAATATCCGCCATGCTTTTGGAAAATGAAACTACCATAAGACCTCCCGCCACACACACAATGCAAACGCAGAATTGGAGGAGATTTCTTCTTATGATAGTCAAACATGCTTACTACGCAAATCATTGGATAATTATTATTAGTGCATAGTGCAGAAAAACATTTCGAAAGTATAATATTATTCTTAGCCAGCATAGACATTTCGAACTATGCATACTATAGCTACCATCTAAACAATGGGGCGCCACCATAAGTAAATGGCAGGTTCTACAACTAAAACCGTACAAGTTTCGTATTGGGAAATGGATTTCCAACAAATGGTCAGGCTAAGGAACTTCCTATGCCACGAAAGAAAACGCCTCTGGCTGGACGCTCCGAGAGACAAACTGCTATTTGCCAACAAAGCCGGGTTACCCCTGTAACTAGGTAACTCACGAATATGCCATCCCCCGGTCCTTTGGGACCTTTATCCGAGCGCTCGATAACATCATCACACATAATAAATAAAGTGTGTCCACATGAGTAAGTATCTGGGCTCCATACCATGATACCACCCCTTTCCAGAAGGAAATGACATACTTTAAAGGGCGCGACCATCATAACCTTGTCGCAACATTCCTGTTTCGACCATTTCCGGGTTGTGAGGCCCTGACGAAGTCTCATCCACAAAGCTACGCTTTGTCACAAAGCTGTACTTTGTCACAAAGCTGTGCTTTGGGTCAACAGATGATCAAAGTAATGATTACAAAGATAAATGATCAAACAAATGATCATATCACAAATGATCAAACAATGATCATCACACAACAACACTCAGCATGCCACATTACCAAATTGGGAATATATCGCTGATAACCTTCAACTACATAACCTCTGAGCTCGTATGTCTCAGAGAAGGGTGTTAAGCTAAGAGAATAAATTCTCTGCCACCAACAGAAATGTATTTGAAAGAAATCTGCTTTACATCTCAAAATGTAATGTCAGACATGTAACCATACAAGTATGTTCCGGGTTCGAACAGAACCGAAGGCACTTCCAAAGAAGCCCTTGAAATCCGGATATTCACAATCCCGATAAAACTTCCCATCACAAAGGAAATCTCTATACCGTAGCTAACGGTGCAGAGACAATCGATAGGTCATCCTATCGTTTTCACAAATACTCGGTCTTCACCACCGGTCTTCAATACGATCCATTTCGTCGTATCACTAATTCGGAATAGGTTATACGACCCAAAGGTCCTTTCCCGGCTAACCAGATTACCCAATTCAATGTTTCCACACATTTATTAAAAGATTATCCATCGTCTAAAATCGTGGATATAATTCCTTTAATTAACTTCTAAAATTCACTTATCAAAATAAGTGATTTCGGATTTATAAACAACGTTTATAAATCACATTTATATTTTATAACAATTTCAACTTATAAAAATCATTTTTATTCGCAAATTCTATTTATATCCCCTTTAAGTGCCAAAATCTAATTTATAAGTAGATTACTTATAAATCTTTTATTTTACAACATCTATTCATTTTATAACTTCACATTATAAATCTATTAATTTCATTCACTTATGAAATCCATTTATACTTCCTTTTAACACTTATAAAAAACACTCATTTTATAATTCCAATATTTTAATTTATAAATATCAATTTTAGAAATCTTTTATATAAACCGTTTATAATTATTCCAAAAATCTCAATTTAAATAAACCAATTCTATAAAACGTATACTTTCATAAATCACTTTAAAATCAAAATCATTATCTTAAACTTCAAAAATGGATTCGATGATGCAACAGCACCAAATAGTCAATCACAACATCCAAGCATCTTATATCATCATATGATAACAGAATATACAATAATATTTGTAAATAAATCACTACGGTGAGGAATCCAGTCGGATCCCTCCAACCTGTTTCCCTGCATCCACAGATGTTAGCACAATACCAATTTCACGTCAATGTGAAATTATCGCGGTATATGGGATTTATAAATATTATCCGCTATTATGCGGCGCAATAGGGTCTCATCCGCTATACAGTGCGGGAAATCAACTCCAATATATACATATTCCAATATATATATATTGATATATACATATATAATACCAATTCCACTTCAATGTGAAATTATCGCGGTATATGTTTTTAATAAATAACCTTCGCTTACTAACGACGTATAATGTCTATTTATCACAATAAATAGCAATCATCATTCAATCATCACAATTAACACTATCAACAATTTTAAATCTCAACTATTTAAAATTTAAATCGAAACACTACAATCGATTGAGTGAGGAGTTCTCACCTTTGCTTTTAAAACGGTTGCAGCATTTTATTTCGGATAAAATTAAACAGACGTTTAATTTCACTCAAAATTTTCACTGACTCCAATTGCTTCCAATCCAGCTCCATTGCGTAGTGCTCGACAAAACGAAGCCAACGCAACTAGTTTCGTAATTTTTCGACCTCGTATGACAAAGATATCACATTTTAAACATTCACGAATTATAATATAAATTAATTTACATTTTTAATTCTTTTCTAACCCTAGATTCAATCCAAGCCCTCCATTTTCTCTACTTCAGATCTGAACCACCCTCTACTTCTTCTTCCTCCCAGCTAAACATCACGCAACCAAACCCATAGAAGCCGTCCACTTCATCAATTTCGCACCCCTCTACAACGCTCGAAACATCATCACTCCACCACCAAATCGAAGGCCTACGCGAACTCCACCTCCACCGTGAATAGCATCGAGCTTGGCTTTGACCTGACCTCGAAAAACGTGAACAACAACCGGCCCCTCAAGCTTGATTTGCCGTCGATCCAAAACTCCATTCTCGATCTCCACCGTTGGATTGATAGAAGAGGATGTGCTCTACACTTTTCATGTTGGAAGTTTCTTGTAATTGTCAACGGATTGAGAGATCTGGAGGGAGAAAGAAAACAAATTTCTGGCCTTCCAAAATGAAAATGGCGGCTGGAGGAAATGAATTAGGGTTTTGGGCAAAACGTATATATATATATACATATTAAATTAATATTAAATTCATTTTAAAACGACTTTTCCAAACGATCTCCAAATCACACGTGCCGCCTGGCGTTCGTAAGGTTTACCCCACGTTCCGAACACAATGGAACGTGTTTCAGGAGCTAATTCGGTCATCTGTGCGAGTTATGGAAATAAACGATCAATTTTAATTTAAACCGATTTCGATGCGTTTTCGCTCGCCCCGGACAAACGGTAAATCCGATTGACACGAAATTTGAAACCATACAATAATTTCACATTATAGATCCGATGAAACTAGTTTCATTGAAATCCGATACTTTTGGAAAAATGACTATTTTAACTCGCCAAATTAATATTAAAATAATTTCGATGCGTTTCGAGCTGCCACGGTCAAAGGACAACTCCGATTGCTATGAAAATTGAAATCCGATAATAACAAACTATTACGGATCCAATGGAACTAGTTTCGTCCAATTCTGAGACTGTCCCAAAAATGGCTAATTTCACTAGTCGATTAAATATTAAAATATTCAATTTTCACAAATTTACTTTAAATTCAATTTAAAAGTTCTATAACATCACTATAACTTCAATATGATTTAATATAACTTTATAAATCATTTTCAATCACATTTAATCCAGATTTCAATTATTGCTGGAATTTCAACTATTAAATTATCGATTTAATTACCCAATTAAATCCAGATATTTAAAAAAATAAATTATTCGACTTATTAATTCCACTTGTTAATATTTAAAATCAATTAAATATTCAAATTTCAAATGATAGAAATTATGGGTCGTTAAATTATTGTTCCCTTCCTAAACTCTGGGTGCCCACAATTTGCCACACGGGCAGTCTAGAGTTGGGTTTTTCAGATAGTTAGGTTTAGTAGATTATCGGGAGCTAGTTCAGTGTTTGGAGTTCATGGATGACTGACGTTGCTTATCTTGGTGCAACGTGATGGTGGTTCGAGCTGATGTTGGAGTATCACTTTTGTTTTCCGCTGTATCATTATTTATCTCTGATATTCTTGTATCATATTGATATCATTGTTGTATATCATTCTGGATATTGTATTCATTGGAATTGTATATGATATCATTGATTTCTTTATTCCACTGTGTTGTTATACTTAATGTTGTTATAAGCTCCGGGGAGCCAGATTCGGTGTTTGAATCTACGACATTCGAGTACAAGTGAGGTACGGGTGCCGATTTTCGAAGGCCGAGTTCAGGAACTTTACATTTGGTATCAGAGCTAAGGATCGAGTAACCTGTTTGAACACTGGAACCCATCCACCATCCAGTAATTCCCCTTGACGCCGATGATCTAGGCCACCATCCACCTCGTCAGTCAACCCCGAGCTACCACACAACCTCACGCATCAATCCCCCTAGGTCTGGTCAAGTCCGATCCTCCATCGACGACAAATTCCTTCATTAAACTTCGTCGACCAAACTGGCCCATTAAACCCTAAAACGTTGCCGACTGGCCACCACGACCAATAGTAAAAACTCTGGTAATTATTCGGATGATCGTTACCCTTCGAACTACCCTCGACAAAATTCACGACCTACAATTCGAGGTGGATCACCATCATTTTGCAAAAATGCGAATTTCGTTCGACCTATGAATTCTCGACATATACTTACTTAAAAATCACGAGACTTGTTTTAAAAATCACTATTTCGTAATACAAACATGATTATGCAACCAGATCTTTAAAATTAAGATGTTCGTTTTTGCTGATATATATGGATTTTACTGTAAAATGTTATTTTTTAGAATATTTACTTAATAATTTTTAACTAATATTATTTTTAAAAATAACCTTACCTCATTATCAACAACTTCCTTTCAGTAATCATACTCTAAAATGTTTTAAATATGAAGATATGAATGTTTTTCTCTGATGGATTTCGGGTTTGTTACACAGAGTATATACATATATACATTCACAGGCATGCACAACACAATTCACACCATATATCATCATTTTTCACAACAACCACATCACAATCATAAAAATATACTCAAATTCAAACTAGAACATGTCAGTTTGCTCACAGGTAAAAGAAACAAAGAAATCTAGTTTAAAAAGAAGGTTTACTCACAGTTGTTTCCAGAAAAGAACAGAGCCTCTTTCCTTTGACACAGGCTTTGAGAATGCAAGCTGAAGTTCTCATCTTTAATCTCTGGTTATATGAAGTTGTATGTTGATTTGTTTGTTTGAGTTAGAGAAGAAATACATTTCAGATTTTATTGAGTTTTGAATGAACGAGACTGAAATGAGGATTGATATATGAAAATGAAGTTTATAGGAGATGATATGTTTGGGTTTTTCAGATAGTCAGGTTTAGTAGATTATCGGGAGTTAGTTCAGTGTTCGGAGTTCACGGATGACTGACCTTGCTTAGCTTCGTGCAATGTGATAGGGGGTTCTCGCTTCGTGGTTTGGTGGCGAACGGGATACTCTTACCCCTACATGTCCTCGTGGTGGGGTTGGTTAGCCGTAAGGTGTGACAGTCGAAAAGCTGGCCGTAAAAGCAAGGGAAGGGTACCATTGTGAGCCACGACGGAGTGTAGCCGCTGTCTCAGGACTTTTACATTTGGTATCAGAGCTAAGGTTGAACTTTAGCTCAAGAGTATAACACATTAAGTAACTCATTAGAGATAGGGTGAAGTATACCCTAGAATGAGTATCCCTAAGATATCTGTCCGTATACCTCAGTAAATTCTCTTACTATTCACTGATAGTAAGTATGAGTGCAAGAAGAGGATGAGATAGGGGACAGGGAAATACGACTATAAATGGTCAATGCCCTGTAACAACAAGGAAATAATCTTTTCTCTATCAATCTCTTTTGTTCAGCATCTTTTTCTCAATTCTTCGATAGTTCCTGGTAGATATAGGAAGAAGGAGATTCGATATATTAATACGGGACATAAACTCCAAATAGGTCAGAATTGTTTGTTTGGATGAATTGTTTGCTATGGTTGATAGGTATACTTTAGTTTTTAAACTAAAAGTTTTGAAATTGTATCCATATATCTATCTTTTTTTGTGTCCGGATATGTTCTACGAATGGTTAGTTATCCTTTCGAACTAACCAATGCCACTGCATATTTCGTAGATCTGGATAACCCGAGTATCGTGTGAAGAATTTAAAAGATTCGTTCTCGTATCTATTATTGATATTCTGATTTGGTAAGCCAAATGCAAAATAGATATTCAGATTAATTTAATGAAACATTTTTCATCTATCTTTGTATCTCCTTGGCAAATTTTGAGGATGAAATTTTTTTAAGGGGGGAAGTCTGTAACGACCCTAGAATTTAATTAAATTTAAATTGATAATTAATTGAATTTTTGAATGAAATTTGTAAAATTAATTGATAAATTGATTCGAGTTTCCCCGAATCCAAATAAAAATATATTAAATCATTTTAAATTTAGAAATTGTATATATATTGATAATTGAATTTAAATCTTAATATAAATGGTTTAAAGATAAATATAAAAAATAAAACAATAAGTATTACAGTAAAATTTATAATAAATAAAATAGAAATGGAAGTAAAAATAATAATAATAATAATTTAAGCTAAAAAAATTAAAGTATATTCAAGTATGTAAACAAATCAAATTGATGTGAATAATGAAATGAAACAAGTAAACAAAGGTATATATATAGACTTGTAAAACATATGAAGATAAGTATGTAATGAGGAGACAAAATATATCTAAATGTCTTGCAAAGGAAGACAGCAAAATGTATTCTAGTGTATAATATGAAAAGAAAATGACAACAATAATTTATACAAGTACCTTCAGCTGAAATGAAAGAAAGAAAATATATATATATATATATATGTAAATTTGTAAAAAGTAATTAATGCAAGAAATCTTTAGCCCCCAAAACAACAAATCCATCAGCCTACAAACAAGAAAAATCCCTGCTAACTAGTACAAGAAAATATAATCACTTGTACAACATTTCATTTCAGCTGGAATAAATATTTTACCATCTTCAACAACATAACTTCTCATTCCAATTTCGTTCACCATTAGAACTGAGTAAAAGAAAACTAAAGTAATATCATCATCATTCAAAAACAATTATCAACTTAAAAACATCCACTTAAACCATCAAACAATCAAAGAAAAATCTAAGATCAAGTGAAGTTCCAATTAGCAATTTCAGCAACCATGATTTCAACTTTCAAATTCAAAAAGGCTTCAAATTTCAAATTGAAAACTTCTGGAATCCAAATGTTAAGGTGAGTAACAGCTAATGATTTCAAACTTGAATATATATGTTGCAATGGCTCTGTGTATATATGCTTGTATCAGTGTTTCCCTTCTTCTCTTTTTGTTTTACAGAGTATCAAACAACAAGAAAATTCCATTTCTTGTTTTATAATCCATATCAGGCCTTAGTTTCAAAACAAAATAGTTGTGTTTAAGTATGGGTTATAATCTAAGAATGGTTTCGTGAAGTATAAAGGTATATAGAATGAAAAATCAAGTTTTTACAGTCAAAACTTTAAACTCTGGAAATTTCGAGTTTCCTAAAACATTGATTCCGATACATAACTCGAATCCTCGTAGAAAAATAGGATTTTTAAGCCTTGTTTGATGATTTTTAAACAACTGGTTTAAGAGCAGTTTATTTTTGTTCGAAAAGTGGATTTTGATCAATTTCCGGTGATCAAACAAATTTCGGATGTTTAATTTTCGTTTGAACCTAGCTTATCGAATAATGATATCAAGAAAATTGCTAAAAAAAAATTCGATTGCAAGAATTTATGGGATGAGACGAATTTAGGGTTTGTGTTCGAATTTTGGACGTGTCTGGAAACGAGGTGATTTCATCACCCCTGATTGATCGAGTTGTACGAAACTTGGAAAAAAGATGTGTGGGTCGGAGGTGAATGTCTGGGTGGAACGACATAGACTCTGGTGGTCTAGATCGGTGTGGAGAGATGTTTTTCGTTGATCGATAGGTTCTAGTGGGTTCGTGGATATCTTGTTTTTCGAATTCCGTTCAAATTCGTCGAACTGGGTGGTGTGGGTTGTCGTGTCGATCACCGGCAACATGTGGGAGGTGGCAGCGTCGATCGTCGTGGCTCCGGCGTCTCGTGCACGTGTACGCATGCATTTGGATGTCTGGTGTTTGTGAAGTTTGGGAAGAAGAAGATGATTCTCGGGTATATACTCAAGAAAGTAGAAGATTGGCTCGAGTTTTTGTTCGAGCAAGTTTGAGGTGGGCTCGGGTTTGACTGTTGGTAATAGGTTTTCAAATCTGAAGTAAAGTTGTACAGGTTTTAAAATTTTAATAGGATCTTAAACAAGGTTTTAAGGTTTACAAATAAATTATGTTCAGGTTTTTGAATTTTATAAGTGAATTTGTACTTGGCTTAAAAAGCAAAAGAAAATATTTTAGCCAAGTTTTAAAAGTTAAACAACTTCTTAATTAATTCTATTATCTTATTTTAAGAATGAGATTAATTAAAGGTTAATTTTTTAACGTGATTAATTAAAAGATAATTAATCAATGTAATTAATTAAGGGTTAATTAATGAAAGTAATTAAAAGTAATTAATTAATGATTAAAGTTGATTAATCAAGTGATTAATGGATAATTACTCAATGTAATTAATTTGTGATTTATTAATATAAGTGATTCGGGATAATCATTTATTAAAATTTATTAAGGATAATTAATTAAATGGTAATTAATTAAGGGTTAATTAATTAATGTAATTAATTAAAGATAATTATTAAAGGATAATTTATTAATTAAAGCTTGATTGAATTTATTAATTAAGGATGATTAGTTAATAATTTAAGGTTAACGAATAAATGATGAAAGGGAAATTTATTTCAGATGATTTGTAATTAACTCATGATAATTAACCCGGATTAATGATTTTTCATAAGTAATACATCGGATTTATATTAATCAATTGATTAATAAATTTTACTTGTGAATGTTTGAGTTTTATTGAATGGGTGAATTGTTTGATATCCCTGATCTGTGATGCTGTGTGATATATTCTGATTTGTGTGTGATCTGTACTGTAGTTTATTTATCTAGGATGAATGTAATATATTATCTGTAATTTATATATTTGTGATCTGTGAATAAAAGATAAGCGTTATAGTTATACCGCTTATCAACTATATTTCTGTATTCTGATTTGTGATGATTGAATGATGTTGCACTACTGTGTTGAAACCCTTGGACCACACTTTTGCACACACAAATATGGATTTCACGAGGAAATCGGTTAAGTCGCAGATGATTTAAAATTAATATTTTTGAAATTGAAATTTTGATTTCAATTGATTTTGGAAATGGATTTGGGTTAAATGTTAAAGCTTTGAAAAGGAGTTTTTAAGATAAAAGTTATTTTGAATAACTTGGTAAAGTTTCAATTTAAATAATTTAATTTGAATTTGAATTCAAGAGTTGGAATTGAATTCCAAGATTGGAAATTATGGTTAAAGATGTTATAAATATGTTTATATGAATTTAAACCATTTTAAAAGTATTGGTTTGAGAATTTGAATTTAACCCAAGGACTTTAATTCGTATAAATGAATTAGATTTTCCGAAATGGAAAGTGTTTGTTTTCAAATTATAAAAGCTTTCATATAAGAAATGAAATTCCAATTTAAGTTAAAAGAATTTCAAGTTTGAATTGAAAAATGATTTTCCAAATTACGAGTGAATTCTTTTTGAAAACTATAAGTTAAATCTTGATTTAAAGATTTAATGAGTTAATCCAATTGAAATGGAAATCGATTTGGAAATCTATGAATAGATCTTTGTGAAATTGGGTGAACTTTGTGAGATGAATCTTTTTATAAAAGATTAAAATGGTGATTTGTTTAAACCATTTAAAGAGAAGTTTTAGGTAATAAGTTGTGACTTAACTGAAATCCCAATATCCATATGTTTTTAAATATTATGCTCACTATTCGGTTTAGCCGGGAGAGGACTTTGTGTCATATAACCCATTCCGAATAAGTGATACGTCGTATATGGATAGCATTTGAAGACCGGTGTTGAAGACCAGGTATTTGCGAGAACGATAGGATAACCTATCGATTGTCTCTGCACTGGGTAGCGCCCGGTATAGAGATTCCCTAAGTGATGGGAAAGTTCGATCGAGATTGTGAATACCCGGATTGCAAGGGCTTCTTTTGAAGTGCCTTCGGTTCTGTTCGAACCCGGAACAGACTTGTATGGTTGTATGTCTAACGCTACACTTTGAGATATAAAGCTGATTTCTTTAAAATACATTTCTGTTGGTGGCGAAGAATTTATTCACTTAGCTTAACACCCTTCTCTGAGACGTACGAGCTCAGAGGTTATGTAGTTGAAGGTTATCAGTGATATACTCCCAATTTGGTAGTGTGGCATGCTAAGTGTTGCTGTGTGTTGATGGTCATTTGCTGATCATTTGTTGATCAAAGCATGGCTTTGTGAAAAAGCGTAGCTTTGTGGACGAGACCTCATCGGACCTCACAAACCGGAAATGGTCGAAACAGGAAAGATGCGGCAAGGTTACGAGGGTCGCTCCCTTTAGGGTATGTCATTTCCTTTTGAAAAAAGGTGGTATCATGGTATGGAGCCTAGATATTTACCGGTGTGGTTGCTCCAATCTCATTTACTGTGTGATTGTTGCTGTGTGATCGAGGCACCTCGGATAAAGATCCCAAAGGACCGGGGGGTGGCATATTCATGTAGTAGTTACCTAGTGTAAAGGGTAACCCGGCCTTGTGTTGGCAGAGAGCTAGTTAGTTCTCGGGACATCCATCCAAAGGCGTACCCATGTGGCAGTAGGAAGTTCCTTAGCCTGACCATTTGTTGGAAATCCAATTTACAATACGAACCCTGTACGGTTTTAGTTGTAGAACCTGCCATTTACTTATGGTGGTCACCACTATTTAGATTGTAGCTATAGTAGGCATAGTTCGAAATGTCTATGCTGGCTAAGATTAATATTATACTTTCGAAATGTTTTCCGCTATGCACTAATAATAATAATCCAATGATTTTGCGTAGTAAGCATGTTTGACTATCATAAGAAGAAATCTCCTCCAATTCTGCGTTTGCATTGTGTGTGTGGCGGGAGGTCTTATGGTAGTTTCATTTTCCAAAAGCATTGCGGGTTTCAATGTCTAAAATTCTTTTGTTGTTGTTTAAAGATAAACTGTTTTTGTTACTCACACCAGTCCCATGACTGACTCGGAGTTTATTGTTCCCTTCCTAAACTCTGGGTGCCCATAATTTGCCACACGGGCAGTCTAGAGTTGGGTTTTTCAGATAGTCAGGTTTAGTAGATTATCGGGAGCTAGTTCAGTGTTCGGAGTTCACGGATGACTGACGTTGCTTATCTTGGTGCAACATGATGGTGGTTCGAGCTGATGTTGGAGTATCACTTTTGTTTTCCACTGTATCATTATTTATCTCTGATATTCTTGTATCATATTGATATCATTGTTGTATATCATTCTGGATATTGTATTCATTGGAGTTGTATATGATATTATTGATTTCTTTATTCCACTGTGTTGTTATACTTAATGTTGTTATAAGCTCCGGGGAGCCAGATTCGGTGTTTGAATCTATGGCATTCGAGTACAAGTGAGGTACGGGTGCCGATTTTCGAAGGCCGAGTTCAGGAACTTTACATAAATGGTCTTAAGGAATGGTTTCGAAAGAGGTTGCAACTTTTATTTTATAAAGAAGCTTTTGACGGGGTCGAAACCCCTTGCTACCGCATCTTACCTTTCAAAGCAATGCTTTTGCAAAGGATTCTTTTTTTTAAAACCTAAGCCGCTTTTCCAATGCTTTCGAAGGGATCAGTTTCGACACCATCCACTTCTTTTACTTAGGAAATTATTTTCGAAAGAGTGCTTTCGACTTAGTTGTTTTAAGACCCTTTTGAGATTTTGAAATATAAGCCCAAAGGTTTCGAAAGGTATAATTTTGAATGATCTAGAAAGGTTGTTCCATATGTTTTACTTGAACCCAATGCTTTCGAAAGGTTAGATTTATAGAAAAGAATCTGAATGCTTTCGACAGGTTTTAAATGAAAGTTTCGAAGGGGCGGTTCCTAAAGTTTTCGAAAGTTTTTAGGTTGAAGGTTTCCAAAGGTTTCGAAAGATATGTTTATAGTGTTTTGATAAGAGTTTGTCTAAGGTTTTAAAGCTTTTGAAAGAAAGGTTTTTAAGGTTTTCGAAAGGTTTATTAAAAATGGTTTCGAAAGGTATGTTTTGGACATTCGGCCTAAGGTTATAAAGCAAAGTAGATACTTGATTTCGAAAGGGGTGCTTTCAATGGTTTCGAAAGAGGTACTTTCAAAGGTTTAAATGTTTTCATCAACAAAGTTTTGTGTAAAGTATATATAACATGGCAAGGTGATTTGAGTAAAGCATAGAGAATATTTTCCTTGTTTAGAGTATGTTTAAATCAATTTGAGAGAAAATGTTTTCAAGGAAAATTTTAAGGGTAGATAACCCTAAGTAAAATGACTCAAATATTAGAATACCAGATGTGACTAGTATATGGTCGCGCCCTGTACCTTATCTATTATCCCCTAGCTAATTTAGTCCAAAATTCCAGTGTGTAGGGCTTTGTCATAGGTAAGACTAAAATGATGTTACACACAGAAAGGAATATACAAAGTGAGGATAGGTTATTGGTGAGCCCGCAAAACCATTAGGATCAGTTGACCTTGGGAGAACTAAGTTAGGTACAGACCGTCCAGAAGAGGAGCATCTAATAGAAGTTAGACTATTTGTTTATTTTTTCTGGTAGGCCCGAGTCAGCCAAAGGTTAGTAGTTAGCCAAACAAAACTATATTGTTCGGACAGATAGTCCATTTATTACCTGATTTATATGCTTACATGATATTGCTTTATTGTTATTACCAGTTTTGTTTGCAGGATTAACATTTGCAAAAGATATGTTTTCAAAGGATATTAGTGAAGGAAACCTGTTCCGCTAAGCGGTGTGATCTCACTTAATATCAAATAACCGAGATGTATAGTATTATTTACACCATGCTTTATGTCTAACTCAAAGTTTATGTTTTCCCCTTATACTCTCAAGTGCTCAAAATTTATTTGAGTGGGCTGAGGGTTGAGGACTTTCAGGTTTTAGTAGGGGGACGAATAAAGATTTCGGAGACGAGCAGGAGGCGGATGCTATCTATATTTAGGAGTTGTTTTGTTTTATTTCCAATGTGTTGTATTAAGTCTGTTATGACTATTTAGTACTCTGATCAACTAAGGTGGCACCTTCATATGTCGCTCTTGGCATATTTATGTAATAATTATATTTGTTCTGAACTTGGGAAACGATTGGGATTGTGTAACTTGGATATGAAAAGTTGTTTTGAAATGTAATTAGAAAACTGTTTTAATCTTTGATGATTCTATTTCATATTCAATTTCTTCTGATATTATGGATACCACTAACATTACCGTATTTGGTCACCGGAAGTTAATACTATGGATGACTGCAGCATTTGTAGCGCTTAGCTTCGGGCCTCCTGATAAGGGATGTTATAACCTGGCATCAGAGCATAGGTTTATGAAAAACGTTAACCTAAATTGATTTTTTGAAAAAATAATCCTAAGGAATTGGAGATAAGATCGGGGTATGGGATAACGCTATAGTAACGCACTTGTATTTGCTATATATAAGTATACGCTATATCTCTATTCTCCTATATCTCTTAGGCTATTCTTCTGTATCTTACAAGGTTTGAATACAGATATGGATGCTAGAAGTGGGAGAGTTAACCTTAGAGGAGGTAGCACCACTACAAATGGAAATGCCATACCAAATACGAGAAGGAACCAAAGTCAGGCAGAAGCTAGAAATGCGGGTGCTGGAGTACCGCAAGTTGATTTTGGGAGCAATGTATCATTTCTTCGTAAACATGATGCAAGCAGGTGTTGCTGCTGGAGTAGTTGGAGGAGAAAATCAAGAGGCTCTAGTGGTCAACAATTATGATGTTTTAAGTAGGGATTATGCTCGGTTGGGAGGAAAGCCATTCATCGGAACTGAAGACGCAATCTAAGTAGAGAGTTGGCTGCTTCATTGCGAGAGGATTTTCGCTAATTTAGGGCTCAATGATGAGGAGAAGAGAATGCTTGCCTCTAGATAGCTTCAAGGAGTAGTGCTGTTTTGGTGGAATAGCGTTATAGTTGGATTTAATGAGGAGACAATGACATGGGATGAGTTCAAGAGGAGGTCTGGAGAGAGGTTTATGTTGGAGGTTGCTAAGTCTGCTCTGCTTAGGAAGTTTGCTGAGTTGGAGCAAGAGGATATGACCGTGCTCGAATATGAGACGAGGTTTGAGGAGCTAGTAAGGTATGGCTATGCTATGGTGGATACTGTGATTAAGAGGAACGAGAAGTTCATCAGGGGGTTGAAGCCTAAGCTTGTTAGGGCAATGTTACCACATATCAGGGATTCTGTGATGTTGTAGTGGAAATGGCTTTAAGGAATGGAGATATGCTTGCTTTTCTAGAGAGAAATAAGACAAAGGAAGTCCAGGTGGGGCGGAGTAAGAAAAGAAAGTTCTTCCATAAGAAAGGAGCTCAAAAGGGTGGGCTGCAAAGAAAAGGAAGGCAGAGGTTTTTTGCTATAAATGTGACAAGAAAGGGTATTTTGCAAATGAATGTCGCTCAAGTGATGGAAATAAGGTGATCGGGAAGAAGAATATCAGATGCTTCAACTGTGATCAAATTGGACATTATAAGAACCAGTGCAAAGAGGCAGTTAAGGATGGGAAAGGAAAGGTGTTTGCATTGGAGCCAGCTACCTCAAGGCCAATGGCAGAGGAAAAATGAAAAGCTGCGTTGGGAGGTGCACTTCAAATTCATGGTATGTCAGTTAGCATTCTGTTTGATACCAGTGCATCACATTCTTTTATATCTCGTTGTTTGGCAGATAAGCTTAACCTAGAACCCTCATATCTAGTTACTTTTTAAGAGTTCGTGTTGGTATTTATAGATGATATTTTGATATACTCTAAGGATGAATAGGAGCCTGAAGTTCATCTTAGAGTGGTACTTGAGACGCTGAGGCAGCATCGGCTGAAGGTGAAGTTTTCGAAGTGTCATTTCTGGAAGAAGGAAGTGAAGTTTCTTGGTCATGTAGTCTTAGAGAAAGGGTTGTCTGTAGATTCGAATAAGATCGAGGCAATGAATAATTGGAAGAGACCCAAGACAATGACTAAGATAAAGAGTTTTCTTGGATTAGCTGGGTACTATCGAAGATTCATAAAGGATTTCTCACGGATAGCAGCATTGATGACCAAGCTAACGCGAAAAGATGTGAAGTTTGTTTGGACCGATAAGTGTGAGGAAGCAACCCAGAGCTTGAAACACTTATTGACTAATGCACCTGTGTTAGTTGTTCCAGAAGAAAATCAGGATTTAGTGGTATATATAGATGCTTGTGGAACTGGGTTAGGAGCCGTGTTAATGAAAAGAGGTAAAGTTATTGCCTATGCATGCTTCTCGACAGCTTAGATCGCATGAGGTGAGATACCCGATGCATGATTTGGAATTGGTTGTGGTGATTTTTGCGCTGAAGGTGTGGAGACATTACCTTTTAGGAGAAGGATTTGAGTTATGTACGGATCATAAGTCATTAAAATATATATTTGTAACATCTCCCTACTTGGAGGCCCAAAATGAACGGCTATGGATGCTACAATCATCCATAGTTATTAATCATCGGCGACCAAATACGGTGGTGCTAGATACGTTGATACAAAAATCACAGAAATATGGAAAAAATTTAACAATTCAAAAACATATTTCCACATTCAAATCAAAACATTTCATGTTCATTACATAATCCCAAATTACGTTGACCACGTTCAGCAAAATATAATTATTACAAATACGCCAAGAGTGACATATGAAGATGCCCCTTTGGTTGATCAGAGTATATAGTAAGGCTAATAAATCTGCCTTTATAACAAAACACACAGCAGAAAGTAAAACTCTAAATATCTATCTGCCTCCTGCACATCTCCGAAAGCTTTATTCGTCTATGAAGAGAACCTGAAAACCTTAAATCTCAAACTACTCAAAATCAATTGAGTACCCGAGAGTTTAAGGGGAAAACATAAACTTCGAGTCAAACATAAAGCCTGGTATGAATAATAATCTAACATCTCAATCCTCTTAGATATCTAGTGAGACCACGCCGCTTAGTAGAACGGGTTTACCCCTCACTAGTATCTTAAAACATTTATAAAACCATATTCTGTGCTTCTTCGTCCACAATGGTTAAAACATACATTTTCAAAATATTATGATGATATACATACTTGAAAATAATTAAGATTTCCCTTCCCCGGTTTAAACTGACACCATGTCTTAGTTATAGTTCCTAGGTCACTTCTAACCTTTTGGTTTTCATGGGTTTACTAATAACCTTTACATAATTAAAGACACCTTGTCCTATTCATAATTTTCATTGGTCCTTCTGAATCTATTGGTCCTTCTGAATCTATTGGTCTTTCCAATAACTAATTTCCATATCCTAGTTTTCATGGGTTGACTAGGAACCTATGGACTTATCTAGTAACTCACTCCACATCCTAGTTTTCATGGGTTGACTAGGAACCTACTGATACTTCCATTAACCACTCTCTTATCCTAGTTTTCATAGGTTTACTAGTAATCTATTGACTAATGTCAATTCATAATCCGGATATAGTTTTCATACGTTCACTACAAACCAATTAGCTCGTGCCTACTGTCCTTATACATAGTTTTCAAGGGTTAACTATGAACCTTTTGGTATGCACCAATAACTAGCTTATCATAGTTTTCATGGGTTTACTATGAACCTTTTGGCTTACCTCCAATAACTACAAAGTTCAGGCATCCTATGTTTTTGGTCACCCTAACTCCCTGGATGCAATTCTATTATTCAGGAGTTGAAGTAATTTATATTCACTTTTGAGTTAACCAAGCTGGTCCTTCTACCCCTTTTTCCCTAAAATACAGTTATGGGTTATCATATGAATATTTTCATATTTGAAGAAGCAAAACAACAATTTAACAATACCACTCCTGTGGGTTTAAGGTCCTTGAAAACATTTCATAAAACATAGTTAAGATGCTTAACTTATATTTTTATCAAGGTCATACTTCTAAAAAATCACATACTTAAAGTCATTACAAAACTCCTTTACATAAGCCGTGGGTTTTCTTTAAAAATTAGAGTATGGGTTTTTTTTCAAACCTTTCGACAACGTCGAAGGGCTACATTTTCAACCTCTACGAAAGGTTTAATCCTTTACTTTAAAAACAATAGGCTCCAGCCCCTTTAGTACTTTAAACACTTCCCTCGAAACCTTTTAACTTTGATAAAGCATTACTATTATAGATATAAGGGTAGAACCTTTCGAATCCATTGGAAAGCAAACCTTTCGAATCCATTTAAAAACTTAAAACCTTTCGAAACCATTGAAATTCAAACCTTTCGAAAGCATTGGGTTTATACTTAAAAATATTACTTTGGGTCATAGGTGAAAGTTCTCAAAACCACTCTCTACTTTATAAAACATTGGGGAAAACATTTAAACCTTCCGACTGTGTCGAAAGCTCCTGCTTTCGACCCCTTCGGAAAGTTGGGAAGCGGCTTGTATTTCTAAAACTAGTAAACCTTTCGACTAAGTCTAAAGCTCCTGCTTTTGACCCCTTTGGAAGGTTGAATAAAAATAAAGGCGGCAGTTCTTTTCAAAATCCACTTTGAAACAACCTTTCGAAACCAAACCTTTCGACCTTGTCGAAAGGTCTCTTAAATCCTTTCAAAACCTAACCTTTCGACTGTGTCGGAAGGTCTTATATAAAAACAACTTATAAAAACCCAACCTTTCGACCTTGTCGAAAGGTCTCTTAAAACAACCTTTTGAAAGCCAAAACTTTCGACTATGTCGAAAGGTCTTTAGAAAACAGGCAAGTGATTTCTCAAATTAAAATAAACTAAGGGTCCATCTCCTTTGGAAGCAACCCTTCGACACCATACCTTTAGACTTAGTTCAATTCACTACATACCACCTGAATGATATCATGTGCATTGCTTTCAACTCATTAAAGTCGAAAGGTCTTGGTCGAGAGGTCTGAGGCAAAAAGTTTGCAAAGAAGGCGGAACAAACTTTTTCTGGGTAAAAGCTGATTTTTCTAAAATAAGAAAACATTTTATAATAAACTTACCTAATTGTAAACCTTTGATTGGATTTCACAAACTTTTAAATATTTTGATAATATTAGCCGCATTTTCTCAGATCTAAAATTAGATTATCATTTAACAAATAATCCCTTCCTCTTATAAAACAATTAAATCATTTAGGTCCTCCTTTCAAAATAATTTACTTTCTATACTAAATCACTTAGTAAAAATCCCCAAAAATTCCAGAAATTTGCTTTAATCATGTTATCTAACATAATAAAATTTTAGACCCAAATTCTTAATATATTTTCGCAAAATAATTTATAAACCCAAATAATCTTATTTTCCTTTGAAAATTCATAATAAATTCTCCACGGCTTGGAAAATTATAAAAATTGAAACTCAACTCCGAAATCATGTTTTCCATAACATAAAATTTTCCCATGGCATTTAAAAAATCATTTCATCTCGGTTTTTCCCTAAACCATGTATATTTCTCATTAAACAACCTTGTTTAAACACATATAAATTAAAATCAAGCATATCATCATTCAACATATCATAAAAACACATTTATCATTACATCGGAAACGATTTGATGTAAAAAATCAAAATAGAGACGTGGAAATTACTATTCACCTTAGATTGGATTAGGAAATTGAAGTATGATTGAGACTGATTCCCTCTAACTTGAATCGTAACTTTTAGTTGATTTTCTCTTCTCTTCTAATGGCCAGCCTTGCTTCTTCTCACAGTTATAAATTTTGTTTTGGTGAAAATGAACGTGTATGACTAAGAAATATAGTATAAGGGTGGGAAATACGGGCGGCTATTTACCCTATTGCCCTTGTGTCTAATTCCTAATCATTTATATAAGTTCATTAGATTTTAAATAAGCACGACCACCTGGTTTATTAATCAACCTCAATCTCCTTATCTACATTATTCTATTTAATTTATTCTAATTAAATCTCCTGAATAATTTTAATAAAATTAGGGGTGTTACAGGCTCCCCTCCTTAAAGAATTTCATCCTCGAAATTCAGTAAGGACTAACTAGCAAACAAAGCAATCATCTGTAACATCTCCTAACATCTATACTAGCCTATCTGACTAGCAACCAATCTATATAAATCTAACATAGACATACCGTAAAAGCAGATCAGGATAAGCCTCTCAAATCATGTCTTTTGTCTCCCAATTGCAATCTTTCTCGTTGTCGCTCCACTGAACCTTTACCAACTTGACTGTCTTGGTCCTCAATCTCTTCTCATCTCTCGCTACAACCCGAACTGGTTATCTAACAAAAGTCAAATCAGGCTCCAGTACCAAGTCTTCCAATTCTGTCTGTGGAATAGTAGACTCTGGATCATGCACATACTTACGAAGATGAGACACATGGAATACATTATGAACACCTATCAAACTGCTCGGCAACTCTACTCTGTGCGCGAGCTTTCCAATCCTTTCTATAATCTGAAATGGACCAACACATCTCGGGGCCAACTTTCCCGACTTTCCAAACCGTACCACACCCTTCATCGCTGATACTTTAATGAAAACTGTCTCCCACTAAGAACTCTAAGTCTTAACGTCTCTTATCTGCGTAACTCTTCTACCTAGATTGAGCTTCCTTGATCCGTCCTCGGATTAACTCTTACTTTTCCAACGCCTCCCTAACCAAATCCGGAGCTAAGACCAATCTGTCTCCAGTCTCTAACCAACATGCTGGCGATTTGCATGGCCTTCCATACAAAGCTTCAAAAGGCGTCATTCCTATACTAGTCTGATAACTACTATTACAGGAAAACTCAATCAAATGTAGGTGATCCTCCCAAGATCCACTAAAGTCCAACACACAAGCTCTCAATAAATCTTCAAGTACCTTATTGACTCTCTCTGTCTACCCATCAGTCTGTGGGTGATATGCCGTACTCCTCTTGAGCTTGGTACCTAATACCTTTTGTAGACTCCTCCAAAACTCTCTAGTGAATAATGCATCTATATCGCAGACTATGCTACTAGGAATCCCATGAAGTCTAACTATGTTCTTCATGAACAACTTTGCTAAAACAAGTGCCGTCCTGGTTGCCTTTACTGGAATGAAATGGGCACTCTTGGTCAACATGTCCACAATAACCCATGTACTTTCATTTCCTCTACTTGACCTTGGCAACCCATCTATAAAATCCATCGACATTGAATCCCATTTCCAAACTGGAATATCTAAAGGCTGAAGTAACCCACTTGGCTTCTGATGTTCGGCTTTCACTTGTTGATAGTTAACACACTGCCTAACCCACAAGCCAACAACCCTCTTCATGCCTTCCTAATAGAAGCTCCTCTTCATATCTTGATACATCTTGGTCCCTCCAGGATGAATCGTAAACTTCGATTGATGACATTCCTTTAGAACTTCTCTCCTTAAGTTCTCTACGTTTAGAACACATAACCGTCCCTTCTTCCTCAACAATCCTCTTTGGTATATATTAAAATCCTTTAGGTCATCAACCTTTGATCCTTCCTCGGGTCTTCTAATCCTATTGGCTAAAATTGGATCTTCTCTCTGCATAGAAGCTATCCTTTCGATCAGCACTGGTCGAACTTCTAAACAAGACAACATGGCAGTACCCTGACTAGAACTAGCAGTAGATCTCGACTACACACCACAACTGGCTAAAGCTTCTAGATCCTTCCATTCTTCCAACATCGCTAACACCACATTCTGATGTTTTCTACTAAGGGCATCTGCTACCTTATTTCCTTTCCCTAGAGTATACTCTATACCGAAATCATAAGCAGCCAAAAAATCCAGCCATCTCTGCTGCCTCATATTCAACTCCTTGTGAGAGAATAAATACTTTAATGACTTATGATCGGTAAACAACTCAAATCTCTCTCCTAAAAGATAATGCCTCCAAATCTTTAAGGCAAAAATCACTACAGCCAACTCCAAGTCGTGAGTAAGATATCTAGCTTCGTGCGGTCTAAGCTGCCTAGATGCATAAGCAATAACTTTACCCTTCTACATCAATACTGCTCCTAATCCAGCTCCACATGCATCAGTGTGTACTACCAACCCTTGGTTACCATCCGAAACTACTAACACTAGAGCATTAGTCAACAAGTGCTTTAACTTAAGGAATGCTCCCACACACTTGTCGGACCAAACAAACTTCACTTCCTTCCTGGTCGACTTAGTCAAAGGCACTGCTATCCACTATAAATCCTTAATAAATCTCCGGTAATAGCCAGCAAGTCCAAGAAAACTCCTGATCTCGGTTACCATCTCTGGTCTCTTCTAATTATTGACTGCTTCGATCTTAACTGGATCAACCGACAATCCTTTCTCTGAAACCACATGACCAAGAAACTTAACTTCTCTCTTCCAGAAATGACACTTGGAAAACTTCACCTTCAACTGATTCTGCCTCAGCGTTTCCAACACCACCCTAAGATGGATCTCATGCTCTCTTTAATCTTTAGAGTACACCAAAATATCATCTATGAACACCAACACAAACCTATCCAAGTGCTCTCTGAAAACCCGGTTCATCAAGTCAATGAAGAAAGCAGGTGCATTCGTCAATCCGAATGGCATTACTAACCACTCATATGAATCATACCTAGTCCGAAATGCCGTCAAAGGAATGCTATCCTCAGCCACTCTCAACTGATGGAACCCCGTCGCCAAATCCAATTGGGAAAATACTTTGGCTCCACTCAGCTGGTCAAACAGATCGTCTATCCTCGGCAGAGGGTACCTATTCTTAATCGTCCTTTCGTTTAACTTACGATAGTCGATACACATCCTTAATGACCCATCTAGTTTCTTCACAAATACCGCTACTGCTCCCCAAGGCGAACTGCTTGGTCTAATAAAATTTATTCCTTTAAGATCCACTTGCTGCACTTTCAATTCCTTCATCTATGTTAATGTCATCCTACAAGGCGGTCTACTTACAGGTTAAGCTCTCGGTACAAGGTCTATCCGAAACTCACAGCTCCTTTCGGAGGTAATCCAGTAACCGTCTCAAAGACATCTGCAAACTCTCTAGCAACACGAACCTGACTAAGTTCTTCTCCAACCTCCATGGCACTCAACAAAGCACAAACACTCTTACTAGAATTCTCCACCGAGAAAACGATTCGGTTATGACTACCTAGGTGTCTCAATGATATTTCCTGATCCTGGCAAAATATCCTAGCCTCATACTTACCCAGCCAATCCATACCTAAGATGATCCTGAAATCTACGAAATCAAAAACATACAAACTGCATGCAAACTTATGACCTTACAAATCAAGTTCTAACTGGTCACATCTCATCCCAATAGTCGCATACCCTCATATTGGATTCACAACCCTTAAGGAAGTAACAAGGTATGTGGGTACTATACATAACCTATCAACCAAATACTGAGATATAAATGAATGTGATGCACCGGTATAATAAAGTACCCTAATTGGTATACTCTGAATCAAAAGCGTACCGCATAGTCTTTCCTTTCTCTGCTGCAGTAGGTCTAGAAGAAGACGGTGGTCCAATAGCAAACACCTTCCTACTGTCCGCCCTGACTGGCTCTGGATACTGGTTCTTATAATGCCCAACTTGGTCACAGTTGAAGCATTTCACATTCTTTTTCTACGCAAGCTTCTTTCCTTTTCCAATTCTACACTCGTGGGCATAATGACCCTTCTTATTACACTTATAGAGCACCAATTCAGCCTTTGCCTTCTTAGCAGCATCCCTTTTCTAGGCTCCTTTCTTCTTAAAGAATTTTCTTTTCCTTCCCTGAGAACCCTAGGACTCAACTGGCTTCTCTCTAGCTCAAACAGCAAGCATCTCCTTATGTCGGACGGTCATATCCACCATAACATGAGTCATAGCCATCCTTCCTAGCTCTGGCCTCAATCCTCTAATGAATCGCTCATTCCTCCCGACATCCGTGTCAACCAAAGCATACCCATATCGAGATAGCTCATCAAACTTAGCAGCATACTCGATCACAGACATCTGTCCTTGGACAAGATCCATAAACTTCCTCATCAAGGCCGAATTGGCACCCTTAGACAAGAACCTCTGCTCAAACCTCCTCCTTAAGTCAGCCCACGTCAACTCTTCCTCCGGCACTCCTGCCGTCACACTATTCCACCAATGAAGAACTAACCCTTGCAACTGTCTAGAGGCTAGCCTTCTCTTCTCTCCATCATTCAAGCCTAGGTCTGCAAAGATCCTTTCATAGTTCAACAGCCAATTCTCAACTTCAACGGCATCATCTGTACCAGCAAATGACCTTCCTCCCAGACTGACATAGTCACTACTTAGCTTAGCATAATTATAACCAGCTGGAATTACAGGATTAGCTCCACCAACATTCCCAGTAGCTCCTGCTTGCAAAAGATTAACCAACAACTAATGCACCATCCCCACATCTACTGGCGGATTTCCAGCACCTACATTGGCCTCCACATTTTGATTAGCATTAGCCTGTCGACCTTGGTTTCTCCGAGTATTAGGTCAAGCATTTCCATTAGTAATGGTGCTTCCTCCACCTAGATTTCTGCTCCGTTTCCTGCCACCATATTTTCTTTCTCGTATATTTGCATATGAGCCTTAGTAAGATAAAGAAGAACGGTCTCAGCGAGAGGGGAATACATACTTAGATATATATCTATATATCAAATACAAGTACGTTAATATAGCGTTAACCCAAACCCCGATCGTATTTATAAATTCATTAGGTTATGTTTGAAAAAAGCTTTTAGGTTTAACTTTTCTTTTAAAGTTTCATAAACCTATGCTCTGCTACCAACTTGTAACATCCCCCTACTTGGAGGCCCAAAACTAATGGTTATGGATGCTGCAGTCATCCATATTTATTAATCTTCAGCGATCAAATACGGCGGTGCTAGATACATTGATACACAGATCACATAAATATGGAAAAATTTTAACAATTCAAAAACATATTTCCACATTCAAATCATAACATTTCATGTTCATTACATAATCCCAAATTACGTTGACCACGTTCAGCAAAATATAATTATTACAAATATGCCAAGAGCGACATATGAAGATGCCCCCTTGATTGATCAGAGTATATAGTAAGGCTAATAAATCTTCCATTACAACAAAACACACAGCGGAAAGTAAAACTCTAAATATCTACCTTATGCACGTCTCCGAAAGCTTTATTCGTCTATGAAGAGAACCTGAAAACCTTAAATCTCAAACTTGTGACGACCGCCCATGACTCCTGCACTGAACCTAGAGATAGTGCGCTGTAAAGTGTGCCAGGCGACCATGGACAATTACCAGGGTAATTTAAAACAATAGAATCTATCGTATTACTCACAGCGCATGGACAAAATACAATAGAACATATATATAGTGAAGCTTCACAGAATAGAATCTCATCAATAAAACTTCATAATAGTTGAATACAAACATCTGAATAGTCAATACAACAAGCCTCACTACATATCACTCAGAGAATACAAAGCAGCGGAACAACCAGTACATATAATAAGAAGTAATATGCAATACTCCAACTCGTCTTCATCATCAACATCGTGGAAAGCAAGAACAGCACCTGTCACCTGCTACCTAGTCTGCCCGTCCCAAAATGGACGAACAGCCCAAGGCAATAAGAGTTAAAAAACATAAAGCCTTGAGTCAGACAACAGTCTTAGTGAGCAGTAAATTAACTAACAACATACCAAAAGAGCATAAAGGAAAAAGGAATAGGAATACAACCCTCCCACTCCAACCTCTTTCTACAGTGATAGCCCCCAGACACACACTAAGCAGAAGCAAACATAGCAGAGCATACAATGAAAAGTAAAGCAATTATCACTCGAGTCAAGGGCGATGTTTTCCAAGTACAAACCCTCAAGGCCTAAACCAAGATCAGATAAGCACCTAGAAAATACCGCTCTTGAGACCGAATGACGATACAACCAAACATCCATGACTCTGGCTATCACTTGTTATCATTGCTTCGATATCACCGTTAATTGAATGACCGGCACATTCTTTCAGCCATCCGTCAAGGGCTAATGGAAACCCCGGTTCTAGACATAACTCCCGCACGTCATCGTGACCCGTGCCTAGGACTATCGAATCTGCCCAGAGTACTTGACTATCAATCATTAGCCTTCAGGGACTATCGAATCTTCCCAACGTACTCTTGCTTTGAGCATGCTAGAACCTTCAACAACGATGAGATCTCGGCCTTCTAGTCATCCTCCTCGACGACTATTTCCATACTAGCTCAAACGCCTCTCGAGCATCCATTATCCTCAACTCGAACCATATCACCGAGTTATCAACATGCTTGGAATGATCCCGTCTGGATTAGACCAAGACTATCTCATATCATGCCTCGCTTCATCACATCCTCGCAAAGCTTCATCTCAACATCATCATCATCGAATCTATGCATAAGAGCTTCACCATCCGCTACATATGCCACAAGCAGCTTTTCCAATTCAAGAGCCTTTCCCTTAGCTTTTGAATCATCTTCGGTCTAAATCAAATCATCAATCATATAATTCATTGCAATCAATCAAATCAAACATTAATCCAAGTAAACAAGTATTCAAATATGATCTAAATAGACAATTATAACAATAATGGCAATTTCGTAATTAAAGAGTCAAAAGTCCAAAAAGCATGAAAACATGAGCAATGTCTCTATAATCTTGATGAATGAACTTGCATAGGTTAACATGTAGTAAAATGGATATCAAATCATCATGGACAACGGATCTATATGGATCTACACATATGATTAGGAAAATGCATGGAAATCACTATTTTAACCCCAAATCAAACCAACAATCCGATATACTCCTTTGGATCCATGTAAGAGATAATCACCACTCACCAAATCACCCAAACAACCCCAAATCAACACGCTTTAGATCTGGACAGCGAAGGATCTAGCTTGATCTATCACGAATCCGCTTCAAACGATGAAATCTCACTTCAATGGATGTAGATCTTCAATCTAAGCTCTTGAATCTTTGATTTGATCTTCAATATGGATGGATGGAATCACTAGATTAGAGTGGAGAAAAGAAGTGAAGAAGTGTAGAAGTCGAGCTCTCAAAATGGCAGCACTTCGTCGCTTCGAAATCCGGATCCCAAAAATGGAGCAAAGCCCTCCTATTTATAGTTGAAAACTTAGGTCGTCTACCTCTATAAGTCGTCTCCGACTTATCCCTATCTCCGACCTACACTCCAAACGACCTACGTCCTAACAACAGCTCTGACTCAACAACCCCAAGTCTCTTTAACTCCCACCGATCTAAAGTCTTCGACCTAACACGTGATACGACTTAGCATATGCGCACATCCAAGCGTGCTACAACTTAGCAGCTTTGTCGACCTAGCAAAGTTACGACCTAACCAAGATCCGACTTAACTGGGTTACGACTCAACTCCTAAGTCATCTATGACTTAACATACCCAACAACCTACGACCTAAGCCCATGCGCACTCACGACCAACCAGACCCACCTATCTACAACTTAATGCATGCGCGACTTAACTGGTTAGCCGACCCAACAGGATAGCCGACTTATCACATGCAACCTAGCGACTTAACAACAATCGCGACTTATGACTTAACGAATGCGCGACCTCTCTTCTGCGTGACTTAACTTCCTAACTCGTCCACGACCTAACCCTTGGCCGAAAACTCCCTTAAGTCGCTCTATTCCTTAACTCGCTAACTCGTTAGTCCTTAGGTCGCTAACTTGCCCAACCAACCTAACTCTTAACTCGTCGATTCCCTTAGGTCGCAGACTTTTCTTAAGTCGCTCACGACTTATCACTTAAGTCATTAACAACCTATGATGACGCAACAGGTAAGTTGGAGCTAAAGCTCCCTAAGTCGCACACGACTTACTACATGTCTTAGGTCGTTCACGACCTAAGACTTAGACGTATCTCTGCCCAAAATCTAGAACGACTTAAAAATGCTAAAAATTCCAGATTTTTACGAACTTTCGATTCGTAAAAATACGGGTCGTTACATTCTCTCCCCCTTAGGAATTTCGCCCCCGAAATTCCAAACAAACAAAGCAATCAAAGACTATTCTGCACGCCTACCATCCATAGCAATCAACAAACCATGCATCCAATTCTAGCTTAGCATACAGAATTCTAACACTCGAACAAGTTACAATATCGTGAGATGACACGACACCTTAGGGCCATACCTTGAAGAGCTCAGGATGAGCTGCCTTCATTCTCTCTTCCACCTCCCACGTACAGTCGTTATCATCATCACTCCATTGTATCTTGAGCAACTTAACTATCTTCCTCCTAAGGTGTTTCGTGTCGGTTCCCACAACACGAAGCGGCTTACGAGGTCTTCTATCGATTGGATCAACTTCGAAATCTTCACAGTTATCAGCAGAAACCACCGTATTCGAGTCGTGCACAAACTTCCGTAGATACGATGCATGAAAAACATTGTGCACACCCGACATCTTCTCTGGTAACTCCAATTTATAGGCGAGCTTTCCAATTCGCTCGATGATCGGGAATGGTCCAACAAATCTCGGAGTCAATTTTCCTTTCTTCCCGAATCGAATAACATTCTTCAGTGGAGAAATCTTCACAAAAACCATATCTCCAACGTCGAATTCCAAATCCTTACGACGCTTATCAGCATAACTTTTCTGACGATCTTGGGCTGCCTTCATTCGTTGCCGAATGATCTCTATGCAATCCGAAGTTTGTCGAATCATCTCTGGCCCAAGCATCAGCTTTTCTCCTGCCTCTAACCAACATGTCGGAGAGTTACACGGTCTTCCATACAATGCCTCATACGGTGCCATACTAATGCTTGACTGGTAACTGTTGTTGTACGCAAATTCCACCAAATGAAGGTGATCTTCCCACGATCCTCCGAAATCTAAAACACAAGCTCTGAGGAGATCTTCCAAAACTCGGTTGACTCTCTCGGTCTGACCATCTGTTTGAGGGTGATAAGATGTACTCAAACACAACTCAGTTCCCAAAACTTCCTGGAAGCTCTTCCGAAATCCACTAGTGAACAATGGGTCTCGATCGCTCACTATACTCTTCGGAATACCATGGAATCGAACTATCCACTTAACATACAACTCAGCCAACTTTGATGCAGTCCTAGTCGATCGAACAGGAATGAATCTTGCACTCTTAGTCAGACGATCTACAATGACCCAAATCCCTTCATTTCCCGTTCTTGTTCTAGGTAACCCATCAATAAAATCCATCGATATTTGCTCCCACTTCCATGTAGGAACTTCTAACGGCTGAAGCAATCCACTTGGCTTTTTCTGTTCGGCTTTTACCAACTGGCAGTTCATGCATTTGGAAATAAAATTTCCAACATCCTTCTTCATACCTTCCCAGTAGTAGGTTCTCTTCATATCCCGATACATCTTATTTCCTCCTGGATGAATTGTCAACTTCGAGTGATGACTTTCCTTCAGCACTTCACTCCTCAATTCATCCATATCGGGAACAACTAGTCGTCCTTGCTTCCGAAGCCATCCCTCTCGATCGACCTCGAATTCTTTATCCTTTTCTGGATCCAATCCAGATTCCAAATCACGGATAATCTTGACAAGCTTATCGTTTCGCTTTTGGCTCTCGCCAATCCTTTCCACAAGAGTAGGTCTTATCGATAAGTTTGCCAACATCTCAGGTTCCATTTCACATCTAGGCCTGAAGTCAAATCCAGCTAAATACTCGAGATTCTTCCATTCTGAAAACATGACTCCCAATCCTGCATGTCTTCGACTTAACGCATCTGCCACTGCGTTACCTTTTCCCGGAGTATAAGCTATACCAAAATCATATGATGCTAAAAACTCTAGCCAACGTTGCTGCCGAAGATTCAAATCCTTTTGGGAGAAAAGATACTTCAACGACTTATGATCTGTAAACAACTCGAATCGAACTCCCAATAAATAATGTCTCCACATCTTCAGAGCAAAAACAATCGCCGCTAACTCCAAATCATGAGTCGGGTAATTCCTTTCATGCGGCTTCAGTTGTCGACTGGCATACGCAACAACTTTATCCTTCTGCATCAGCACTGCTCCAAGTCCAGTACCACATGCGTCGGTATAAACCACCATCTCGTCATTCCCACTAGGAATAGTCAAAACAGGAGCACTCGTCAATCTTTCTTTCAGGATTCTCAAAGCTTGCTCACACTTATCTTCCCATCTGAACACTTGGTTCTTCTTCGTCAATCCTGTTAACGGTGCAGCCACCTTGGAGAAGTCTTTGATAAACCGTCGATAATATCCTGCCAATCCAAGAAAACTTCTCACATCAGATGCATTCTTAGGTCTAACCCAATCCTGGATTGCTGCCACCTTAGCGGGATCAACCGCTATTCCATTTCCAGAGATAACATGGCCTAAGAACCTCACTTCAATCTTCCAGAAGTGACACTTCGAAAACTTAGCCTTCAGCTGATGTTTTCGCAAGATTTCCAAAACAATACGCAAGTGCGTCTCGTGCTCTTCCTCAGTTCTGGAGTAAATCAGAATATCATCCACGAACACAAGCACGAACTTGTTCAACTGATCTCTGAACACTCTATTCATAAGATCCACAAAATATGCTGGCGCGTTAGTCATCCCAAACGGCATTACCAGCCACTCAAAGAAACCGGATGGTGTCCTAAAAGCAGTCTTCGGCACACTATCCTTAGCCACTCTCAACTGGTGAAATCCCGTTGCCAAATCCATCTGAGAAAACACCTTAGCTTCGTGAAGCTGATCAAACAAGTCATCTATTCTTGGCAATGGATACTTGTTCTTCTTAGTCACTTTATTCAGCTCATGATAATCCACACACAATCTCAACGACCCATCTGCCTTGGTTGCAAACACAACTGGTGCACCCCACTCGGACACACTACGCCGAATGAATCCTTTCCGTAAAAGGTCATCAACTTGCACCCTCAACTCCTGCTGTTCCCTAGGCGCCATCCACCTAAGAGGCATCACAACAGGTCTGGCTCCTTCAACTAGATCTATACGAAACTCGATCTCTCTACGCGGCGATAACCCTTTGACCTCGTCAAAGACATCCTTGAATCCATTCGCGATTGGCACCGATGACAGTCCATCCCGTGGAACAACTAGCGAATACATAAAGCTCATGAAGACGCCTTCTTCATGCTTACATCGTATCACAATCTTTCGCCCCTCCACATTCTCAACTGTCACCTCCAACCTTTCGCAATCAACCTTTGCCGCATACTTCCTAAGCCAGTCCATACCCAAAATAATTCCGAACCCCGCAAAGTTCAGAACAAAACAATCACAAACAAAAGAGCAACCATGACTCGATACAATCAGACCACGGCATAGCATACACAAACAAGACGAACCCCCAACTGGATTAGTCACAACCAATGGCCTATCAACGATATCCGGTTCCAAACCCAACCGACCTACAAGTTCACTACAAACAAACGAATGTGACGCCCCAGTATCAAATAACACTCTAACTGGAACACCACATATGGAAAGAGTACCTTGAACTACCACACTCTTTCCTTTCTCTTCAGCGGTAGAGTTTTCGAAGACGATGGAACAGCTCCCAAAGCATAAGCTTGCACAATCTGCTTGTCCTTCCTCGGTTCTGGACAATTCTTCCTGATATGCCCCGGCTTGTCACAGTTGTGACACTTCATCGGCACCTTCGGATTCTTACAATCCTTAGAGAAATGGCCCTTCTGCTGACAATTGTAGCAAGTCACTTCGCCCATCGGCTTCTTCTGGCCATCCTTACCCTTCTGCTGCTGCTGCTTCCTCTTCTTGTTTCCACCCTGCTGTGGTTTAGATTCTCCCCTGGTCACAGCAACAACAGATCCTTCCTTAGGAAACAGACTCTCATGCCTGAGAGCTTTCTCCACAAGCTTCTCAAATGAATCGTCCAAATGATCCACCAACTGCCTCCCAAGATAACTGTCCAAGCCTGTCACAAACTTCTCATTCTTCTGATATGCAGATTCAATATACGACCGGGCATACTTGGACAAAGCTTCAAACTCAGAAACATACTCAAGAACTAGTCTTCCTCCCTGCTTGAGCTCCACAAACTTCTTGAACAGAACAGACTTCTGAGCTGTAGAAATGAACTTAGCTTCAAATCTAACTTGGAATTGCTCCCAAGTAATCTCTTCCTCCGGAGTATTGATGGTAATAGAGTTCCACCAATCAGAAGCTCTCCCTTGAAGCTGTCTTGATGCCAACTTCCTCTTAGTAGCATCCTCAATTCCCAAATCACCAAAAATCCTTCTACAAGCATCTATCCACCTCTGGACCTCAATGGTTGATTCTGTTCCCAAGAAAACCTTCCCTCCAAGAGCAGTATAGTCCTTACACAGCTTAGCAAAATCCACTGGTTTTGGAGTTTGGACTTGAACTCCAACATCAACTTCTGCCCCCGGGACTGGTATCCTTCTCATGATCGAAGTCATCATAGCTTCGAACATAGCTGCATAATCAGCAGCTCCTTCAGTAGCATGGCCTTCCCTTGCAGCTGGTCTCCCTCTTCGACTCATTCTCAATATCTATAAAAAGGAATGATCAGAACACCTAGAGAAACAACTTCATAAAGGACTCCAACTATACTAAGCTACTATATTATATATAGTAATCATCCATCAAAATACAATTATGTCTCTCATACGTAGTTACGTCAGCGAGCGTTGGGTAAAATCGATTAACCAAAGCTCTGATACCAAATGTGACGACCGCCCATGACTCCTGCACTGAACCTAGAGATAGTGCGCTGTAAAGTGTGCCAGGCGACCATGGACGATTGCCAGGGTAATTTAAAACAATAGAATCTATCGTATTACTCACATCGCATGGAAAAAATACAATAGAACATATATATAGTGAAGCTTCACAGAATAGAATCTCATCAATAAAACTTCATAATAGTTGAATACAAACATCTGAATAGTCAATACAACAAGCCTCACTACATATCACTCAGAGAATACAAAGCAGCGGAACAACCAGTACATATAATAAGAAGTAATATGCAATACTCCAGCTCGTCTTCGTTATCAACATCGTGGAAAGCAAGAACAGCACCTGTCACCTGCTACCTAGTCTGCCCGTCCCAAAATGGACGAACAGCCCAAGGCAATAAGAGTTAAAAAACATAAAGCCTTGAGTCAGACAACAGTCTTAGTGAGCAGTAAATTAACTAACAACATACCAAAAGAGCATAAAGGAAAAAGGAATAGGAATACAACCCTCCCACTCCAACCTCTTTCTACAGTGATAGCCCCCAGAAACACACTAAGCAGAAGAAAACATAGCAGAGCATACAATGAAAAGTAAAGCAATTATCACTCGAGTCAAGGGCGATGTTTTCCAAGTACAAACCCCCAAGGCCTAAACCAAGATCAGATAAGCACCCAGAAAATACCGCTCTTGAGACCGAATGACGATACAACCAAACATCCATGACTCTGGCTATCACTTGTTATCATTACTTCGATATCACCGTTAATTGAATGACCGGCACATTCTTTCAGCCGTCCGTTTTGGGCTAATGGAAACCCCGGTTCTAGACATAACTCCCGCACGTCATCGTGACCCGTGCCTAGGACTATCGAATCTGCCCAGAGTACTTGACTATCAATCATTAGCCTTCAGGGACTATCGAATCTGCCCAACGTACTCTTGCTTTGAGCATGCTAGAACCTTCAACAACGATGAGATCTCAGCCTTCTAGTCATCCTCCTCGACGACTATTTCCATACTAGCTCAAGCGCCTCTCGAGCATCCATTATCCTCAACTCGAACCATATCACCGAGTTATCAACATGCTTGGAATGATCCCGTCTGGATTAGACCAAGACTATCTTATATCATGCCTCGCTTCATCACATCCTCGCAAAGCTTCATCTCAACATCATCATCATCGAATCTATGCATAAGAGCTTCACCATCCGCTACATATGCCACAAGCAGCTTTTCCAATTCAAGAGCCTTTCCCTTAGCTTTTGAATCATCTTCGGTCTAAATCAAATCATCAATCATCTAATTCATTGCAATCAATCAAATCAAACATTAATCCAAGTAAACAAGCATTCAAATATGATCTAAATAGACAATTATAACAATAATGGCAATTTCGTAATTAAAGAGTCAAAAGTCTAAAAAGCATGAAAACATGAGCAATGTCTCTATAATCTTGATGAATGAACTTGCATAGGTTAACATGTAGTAAAATGGATATCAAATCATCATGGACAACGGATCTATATGGATCTACACATATGATTAGGAAAATGCATGGAAATCACTATTTTAACCCCAAATCAAACCAACGATCTAATATACTCCTTTGGATCCATGTGAGAGATAATCACCACTCACCAAATCACCTAAACAACCCCAAATCAACACGCTTCAGATCTGGACAGCGAAGGATCTAGCTTGATCTATCACGAATCCGCTTCAAACGATGAAATCTCACTTCAATGGATGTAGATCTTCAATCTAAGCTCTTGAATCTTTGATTTGATCTTCAATATGGATGGATGGAATCACTAGATTAGATTAGAGAAAAGAAGTGAAGAAGTGTAGAAGTCGAGCTCTCAAAATGGAAGCACTTCGTCGCTTCGAAATCCGGATCCCAAAAATGGAGCAAAGCCCTCCTATTTATAGCTGAAAACTTAGGTCGTCTGCCTCTATAAGTCGTCTCCGACTTATCTCTATCTCCGACCTACACTCCAAACGACCTACGTCCTAACAACAGCTCCGACTCAACAACCCCAAGTCTCTTTAACTCCCACCGATCTAAAGTCTTCGACCTAACACGTGATACGACTTAGCATATGCGCACATCCAAGCGTCCTACAACTTAGCAGCTTTGCCGACCTAGCAAAATTACGACCTAACCAAGATCCGACTTAACTGGGTTACGACTCAACTCCTAAGTCATCTACGACTTAACGTACCTAACAACCTACGACCTAAGCCCATGCGCACTCACGACCAACCGAACCCACCTATCTACGACTTAATGCGCGCGCGACTTAACTGGTTAGCCGACCCAACATGATAGCCGACTTAACACATGCGACCTAGCGACTTAACAACAATCGCAACTTACGACTTAACGAATGCCCGACCTCACTTCTGCGCGACTTAACTTCCTAACTCGTCCACGACCTAACCCTTGGCCGAAAACTCCCTTAAGTCGCTCTATTCCTTAACTCGCTAACTCGTTAGTCCTTAGGTTGCTAACTTGCCCAACCAACCTAACTCTTAACTCGTCGATTCCCTTAGGTCGCAAACTTTTCTTAAGTCGCTCACGACTTATCACTTAAGTCGTTAACAACCTATGATGACGCAACAGGTAAGTTGGAGCTAAAGCTCCCTAAGTCGCACACGACTTACTACATGTCTTAGGTCGTTCACGACCTAAGATTTAGACGTATCTCTGCCCAAAATCTGGAATGACTTAAAAATGCTAAAAATTCCAGATTTTTATGAACTTTCGATTCGTAAAAATACGGGTCGTTACAAAACTACTCAAAATCAATTGAGTACCCGAGAGTTTAATGGGAAAACATAAACTTCGAGTCAGACATAAAGCCTGGTATGAATAATAATCTAATATCTTAATCCTTTTAGATATCTAGTAAGACCACGCCGCTTAGCGGAATGGGTTTTCCCCTCACTAGTATCCTAAAAACTTTATAAAACCATATTCTGTGCTTCTTCATCCACAATGGTTAAAACATACATTTTCAAAATATTATGATGATATACATACTTGAAAATAATTAAGATTTCCCTTCACCAGTATAAACTGACACCCTGTCTTAGTTATAGTTCCTATGTCACTTTTAACCTTTTGGTTTTCATGGGTTTACTAATAACCTTTTACATAATTAAAGACACCCTATCATATTCATAGTTTTCATGGGATCACTAAGAACCTATAGGCTCCTGCCAGTTAACTTAATTAATTCATGGGTCCTCCTGAACATATTGGTCTTTCCAATAACTAATTACCTTATCCTAGTTTTCATGGGTTGATTAGGAAACGACGGACTTATCTAGTAACTCACTTCACATCCTAGTATTCATGGCTTGACTAGGAACCTACTGATACTTCCTTTAACTACTCTCTTATCCTAGTTTTCATGGGTTTACTAGTAACCTATAGACTGATGTCAATTCTTAATCCGGATATAGTTTTCATGGGTTCACTACAAACCAATTAGCTCCTGCCAACTGTCCTTATACATAGTTTTCAGGGGTTAACTATGAACCTTTTGGTATGCACCAATAACTACCTTATCATAGTTTTCATGGGTTTACTATGAACCTTTTGGTTTACCTCCAATAACTACAAAGTTTAGGCATCCTATGTTTTTGGTCACCCTAACTCCCTCGATGCAATTCTACTCATTCAGGAGTTGAAGTAATTTAAATTATCTTTTGAATTAACATAGCTGGTTCTTCTACCCCTTTTTCCCCAAAATACAGTTATGGGTTATCATGTGAATATTTTCATATTTGAAGAAGCAAAACAACAATTTAACAATACCACTCCCGTGGGTTTAAGGTCCTTGAAAACATTTCATAAAACATAGTTAAGATGCTTAACTTATATTTTTTATCAAGGTCATACTTCTTAAAAATCACATACTTAAAGTCATAACAAAACTCCTTTACATAAGCCGTGGGTTTTCTTTAAAAATTAGAGTATGGGTTTTTTTCAAACCTTTCGACAATGTCGAAGGGTTACATTTTCAACCTCTTCAAAAGGTTTAATCCTTTACTTTAAAAATAATAGGCTCCAACCCCTTTAATACGTTAAACACTTCCTTCGAAACCTTTCGACTTTGATAAAGCATTACTATTATGGATATAAGGGTAGAACCTTTCGAAACCATTGGAAAGCATACCTTTCGAATCCATTTAAAAAAATAAAACCTTTCAAAACCATTGAAATTCAAACCTTTCGAAAGCATTGGGTTTATACTTGAAAATATTACTTTGGGTCATAGGTGAAAGTTTTCAAAACCACTCTCTACTTTATAAAACATTGGGGAAAACATTTAAACCTTTCGACTGTTTCGAAAGCTCCTGCTTTCGAACCCTTCGGAAGGTTGGGAAGTGGCTTGTATTTCTAAAACCAGTAAACCTTTTGACTAAGTCAAAAGCTCTTGCTTTCGACCCCTTCGAAAGGTTGAACAAAAATAAAGGCGGTAGTTCTTTTCAAAATCCACTTTGAAACAACCTTTCGAAACCAAACCATTTGACCTTATCGAAAGGCCTCTTAAATCCTTTCAAAACCTAACCTTTCGACTGTGTCGGAAGGTCTTATATAAAAACAACTTATAAAAACCCAACCTTTCGACCTTGTCGAAAAGTCTCTTAAAGCAACCTTTTGAAAACCAAACCTTTCAACTGTGTCGAAAGGTCTTTAGAAAACAAGCAAGTGATTTCTCAAATTAAAATAAACTAAGGGTCCATCTCCTTTGGAAGCAACCCTTCAACACCATACCTTTAGACTTAGTTCAATTCACTACATACCACCTGAATGATATCATGTGCATTACTTTCAACTCATTGAAGTCGAAAGGTCTTGGTCGAGAGGTCTGAGGCGAAAGGTTTGCCAAAGAATGCGGAACAAACTTTTTCTGGGTAAAAGCTGATTTTTCTAAAATAAGAAAACATTTTATAATAAACTTACCTACTTATAAACCTTTGATTGGCTTTCACAAACTTTTAAATATTTTGGATAATATTAGCCGCATTTTCTCAGATCTAAAATCAGATTAGCATTTAACAAATAATCCCTTCCTCTTACAAAACAACTAAATCATTTAGGTCCTCCTTTCAAAATAATTTACTTTCTATACTAAATCACTTAGTAAAAATCACCAAAAATTCCAGAAATTCGCTTTAATCATGTTATCTAACATAATAAGATTTTAGACCCAAATTCTTAATATATTTTCCCAAAATAATTTATAAACCCAAATAACCTTATTTTCCTTCGATAATTCATAATAAATTCTCCACGGCTTGAAAAGTTATAAAATTGAAACACAACTCCGAAATCATGTTTTCCATAACATAAAATTTTCCCATGGCATTTAAAAAATCATTTCATCTTGGTTTTGACCTAAGCCGTGTATATTTCTCATTAAAAAACCTTGTTGAAACACATATAAATTAAAATCAAGCATATCATCATTCAACATATCATAAAAACAGATTTATCATTAAATCTGTAACTATTTGATGTAAAAATCAAAATAGAGATGTAGAAATTATTATTCACCTTAGATTGGATAAGGAAATTGAAGTATGATTGAGATTGATTCCCTCTAACTTGAATCCTAGCTTTTAGTTGATTTTCTCTTCTCTTCTAATGGCCAGCCTTGCTTCTTCTCATGGTTATAAATTTTGTTTTGGTGAAAATGAACGTGTATGACTAAGAAAGATAGTTTAAGGGTGGGAAATACAGGCGGCTATTTACCCTATTGCCCTTGTGTATAATTCCTAATCATTTGTATAAGTTCATTAGATTTTAAATAAGCACGACCACCTAGTTTATTAATCAACCGCAATCTCCTTATCTATATTATTCTATTTAATTTGTTCTAAATAAATCTCCTGAATAATGTTTATAAAATTAAGGGTGTTACAATATTCTCTCAGAAGGAGCTAAACATGAGACAACAGAGATGGTTGGAATTTATAGCTGCTTATGACTTTGGAATTGAGTACACACCAGGAAAAGGCAACAAGGTTACAGATGCACTTAGCAGAAAACATCAGAATGCAGTGTTGGCAATGATAGCTAAGTGGAGAGATTTGGAAGCGTTGACGACATGTAGAGTAAAATGGAGATTTGAAGCTAGATCTAGTGGAGAAACTGTAGTGTTATCATGTTTAGAATTTTGACTGATGATGATCGAAAAGATTGCTTCTAAACAACTGGAGGATCCAGTATTAGTTGAATGGATCAGGAAGTTAAATAATGGAACCAAGAGCGATGATCTGAAGGATTTTAGTCTTGACCAGAATGGGTGGTTGAGAAAGAAAGGAAGATTGTGTATTCCGAATGCATGAGACATTAGGAAGGAAGTTTTGGAGGAATGCCATCGTTTGAAGTTCACTATTCATCCGAGAGGAACTAAGATGTATCAGGATATGAAAATGAGTTTCTTTTGGGAAGGAATGAAGAGGGATGTAGGCTTATGGGTAAAGCAGAGTCTGAACTGCCAACAAGTAAAGGCCAAACATCAAAAGCCAAGTGGGTTACTTCAACCATTAGATATTCAATCGTGGAAGTGGGATTCTATTTCTATGAATTTTATAGACGGGTTGCCAAGGTCAAATAGAGGAAATGAAAGTATATGAGTCATAGTGGATAGGTTGATAACGAGTGCCCATTTTATTCCAGTTAAGTCAAGCAGGACGACACCTGTTTTGGCTAAGTTGTTTATGAAGAATATAGTTAGACTTCATGGAATTCCTAGTAGTATAGTAAGCGACAGATATTCCTTATTCACTAGCGAGTTCTGGAAGAGTCTACAGGAGACTTTGGGTACTTAGCTCAAGATGAGTACTGCTTACCATCCACAGGCTGATGGGCAAACAGAAAGAGTTAACAAAGTCTTGGAAGATTTGTTAGAGCTTGTGTGTTAGATTTTGGAGGATCATGGGAAGAACATCTACACTTAGTCGAGTTTTCGTATAACAATAGTTATCCGGCTAGTATAGGGATGGCACTGTTTGAAGCTTTGTCTGGAAGGCCATGCAAATCTCTAGTTTTTTGGTTAGAGACCGTGGATAGGTTGGTTCTTGGTCCGGATTTAGTTAGAGAAGCTGTAGAGAAGATTGAGTTGATTCAAGCTAGAATGAAGGAATCTCAGCCTAGGCAGAAGAGTTATGCAGATAGAAGACAGAAGGACTTAGAGTTCTCAGTAGGAGATCATGTTTTCGTCAAGGTATCACTGATGAAAGGTGTAATTCGATTCAGGAAATCAGGGAAATTAGCACCAAGATTTGTAGGACCATTTCCTATTATAGAAAGGATCGGGAAACTCGCACATAGAGTAGAGTTACCAAACAGCTTGGCAGGAGTCCACGATGTTTTTCATATTTCTCATCTAAGAAAGTGTATTAGAGACCCGAAGACTACTATAGCACTGACTGTGTTAGAGGACTTAGTAGTAGAGCCGAATTTGACTATAGTTAGAAAGCCAGTTCGTATAGTCGCGAGAGATGAGAAAAGGCTAAGGAATAAGACAGTCAGATTAGTTAAAGTTAAGTGGAGCGACGATGAGAGAAACTGTACTTGGGAGACTGAGAGTAGGATTAGAAATGCTAATCCTAATTTGTTTGATGGTATATTTTACCTTTTTGATTCATTTGTTGAGTACCTTATCGTAATTTCGAGGATGAAATTCTTTAAGGAGGGGAGGGACCCTAATTTCTAGTAACATTATTTTGGACATTTAATTAGTAAAATTAAATGAATAATGTAAAATGGTTAAGAGATCGAGGTTATGAAATTTGAAGGTAGTCGTGCTTATTAAACCAATGAACTAAGGTAAATGAAATAAAATAAGTTAGGGTGGATGACAAGGGCAATATAGGAATAAGTAACAATCTTATACCCTAAACCCTCATTCATTCTCATTTCATATGTTCACTATCAAATTATTAATCTAGAGAGGCCGGCTACCATTAAGGAAGAGTAAGAAGAAGATAAACAAGATTCTAAAGGAAGGAAGCTTGATCAACTTAAGTCAAGATCAAATCTCAACTCCTTAATCATAAAGCTATGACAAATAATGACTACATCTCATGTTTTTGATTGTTTTCTATTCTAGATTAAATCCGAACTATGTTACAAGGTTTTGCCATGTTTTTTATTATTAAAATGAATTTATATGCTTGTTGATGATTTATGCTAATTCATATGAATTTTATGATATGTTTTAATGTGAAAAACCTATTAAATGGCATCCGAATGCCTTGCGATTTTGGAAGATGGTCAGAAAAAATATTTTGGAAATGGGTTTCAAATTTCATAATTTTCTGAATTAGTGTGGATTTATTTTGAATTTTCTAGTGAAGAAAATAGTTATTTTGGGTTTAAATTAATTATGGCTATTTTATGATGATTTTGGGTTAGAAATTAATATATGTTAGAAAACGTATTAAAAATGATTTTTGGCAATTTTTATAAATTTTTCCTAAGTTTTTTAATAGATATATAAAATTATTTAAGGTATAAGACTTAAATGTTTATATATTTATAAAAGGAGAAGGGGTATTTTGTAAATAATTTAAATTGTTATTTCAAAAATTTCGGTGGTACTTCAAGAAAAGAAATTAGCAACCAATCATGTTTTGACAAACAAGGTAGGTTAGTTGAAAAGAATTGCTTTGAAAAGTTAAAAATCAGTTTAAACATGCTTTTTACATGTTTCACCACTTTCGCCACCTAGCTTTCGACTAAGTTCTTCCACCTCCATCACCATCGAAACCAATATGCATGGTATCAAAGACTTGGTACGCAGCGAATTGGACATATGCGAAAGGTATGTAGTCGAAACATAGGGTTCTGAAGAGGTCGAAGCTTTGCTTTGTTTTAAAAGAAAATGCGCCTGCTTTGCTTTCGAAAGGAACACTTTCGACTTAGTTCGCTTTCGACTTTGTTAAATGGTTTTAAGGAATGGTTTCGAAAGAGGTTGCACCTTCTATTTTATAAAGAAGCTTTTGATGGGGTCTAAACCCCTTGCTGCCACATATTACCTTGCGAAGCAATGCTTTCGAAAGGGATTCTTTGTTTTTAAACCTAAGCCGCTTCTCCAATGCTTTTGAAGGGATCGGTTTCGACACCATCCACTTCTATTACATAGGAAATTATTTCCGAAAGAGTTTTTTCAACTTAGTTATTTCAAGACCCTTTTGAGATTTTGAAAGACAAGCTCAAAGGTTTCGAAAGGTATAGTTTTGAATGATTTCGAAAGGTTGTTCCACAAGTTTTACTTGAACCCAATGCTTTCGAAAGGTTTGTTTACAGAAAAGAATTTGAATGTTTTCGAAAGGCTTTAAATGAAGGTTTTGAAGGGGTGGTTCCCCAATGTTTTCGAAAGGTTTTAGGTGGAAGATTTCCAAATGTTTCGAACGATATGTTTATAGTGTTTTGATAAGAAGATGTCTAAGGTTCCAAAGATTTCAAAGGAAAGGTTTTCCAAGGTTTTTGAAAGGATTATTAAGAATGGTTTTGAAAGGTATGTTTTGGCCATTCGGGCTATGGTTATAAAGCAAAGTAGATACTTGGTTTCGAAAGGGGTACTTTCAATGGTTTCGAAAGGGGTACTTTCAAAGGTTTAAATGTTTTCATCAACAAAATTTTATGTAAAGTATATATAACATGGCAAGGTGATTTGAATTAAGCATAGAGAATATTTTTCTTGTTAGAGTATGATCTAAAGGTTTAAATCAATTTGAGAGAAAATGTTTTCAAGGAAACTTTTAAGGGTAGATGACCCTAAGTAAAATGACTGAAATATTAGAATACCAGATGGGACTAGTATAGGGTTATGCCCTGTACATTAGCTATTAACCCCTAGCTAATTTAGTCCAAAATTCCAGTGTGTAGGGCTTTGTCATAGGTAAGACTAAAATGATGTTACACACAGAAAGGAATATATATAGTAAGGATATGTTACTGGTGAGCCCGCAAAACCATTAGGATCGGTTGATCTTGGGAGAACTAAGTTAGGGACAGACCATCTAGAAAAGGAGCATCTAAGAAGTTAGATTATTTGTTTATTTTGTCTAGTAGGTCCGAGTCAGCCAAAGTTTAGTAGTAAGCCAAACAAAACTATATTGTTTGGATAGATAGTCCATTTGTTATCTGATTTATATGCTTACATGATATTGCTTTGTTGTTTTAACCAGTTTTGGTTGCAGGATTAAGATTTGCAAAAGATATGTTTTAAAAGGATATTAGTGAGGGGAAACCCGTTCGACTAAGCGGCGTGGTCTCACTTAATATCAAATAACGATATGTATAATATTATTCACACTGGGCTTTATGTCTGACTCGAAGTTTATATTTTTCCCCTTAAACTCTTGGGTGCTCAAAATTTATTTGAGTAGGCTGAGGGTTGAGGATTTTTAGATTTTAGTAGGTGGACGAATAAAGCTTCCGCAGACGAGCAAGAGGCTGATGCTAGCTATATTTAGGAGGTTTTTTGTTTTATTTCCGCTGTGTTGTATTAAGTCTGTTATGACTATTTAGTACTCTGATCAACGAAGGTGGCATATGCATATGTCGCTTTTGGCGTATTTATGTAATAATTATATTTGATCTGAACCTAGAAAATGATTGGGATTATGTAACTTGGATATGAAAAGTTGTTTTGAAATGTAATCAGAAAACTATTTTAATCTGTGATGATTCTATTTCATATTCAAGTGCTTTTGATATTATGGATACCATTAACATTACCGTATTTAATCACTAGAAGTTAGTACTATGGATGACTGCAACATCTGTAGCGCTTAGCTTCGGGCCACCTGATAGGGGATGTTATAACCTAGAATCAGAGCATAGGTTTATGAAAAACTTTAAACTAAAATGATTTTTTGAAAACACAATCCTAAGGAATTGGAGATAAGATCGGTGTATGGGATAACGCTATAGTAATGCACTTGTATTTGCTATATATAAGTATACGCTATATCTCTATTTTCGTACCTCTCTTAGACTATTCTTCTGTATCTTACAAGGTTTGAATACAGATATGGATGCTAGAAGTGGGAGAGTTAACCTTGGTGGAGGTAGCACCACTACAAATGGAAATGCCAGACCAAATACGAGAAGGAAAGTCAGGCACAAGCTGGAAATGCGGGTGCTGGAGTTCCGCAAGTTGATATAGGAGCAATGTATCATTTCTTCGTAAACTTGATGCAAGCAGGTGTTGCTGTTGGAGTAGTCGGAGGAGGAAATCAAGAGGCTCTAGTGGTAAACAATTATGATGTTTTAAGTAGGGATTACGCTCGTTTGGGAGGAAAGCCATTCATCGAAATTGAAGACGCAATCTAAGTAGAGAGTTGGCTGCTTCATTGTGAGAGGATTTTCGCTGATTTAGGGCTCAATGATGAGCAGAGGAGAATGCTTGCAGATAGCTTCAAGGAGCAGAGCCGTTTTGGTGGAATAGTCAATAACTACAATAGCTATTGGCTATTTCACAAAAATAGGCCGAAGCGGAACCGTTGGCCACTATTACCATAAAGAAAATTATTAATTTTGTCCTAAAGACATTATTTGCAGGTTTGGAGTGCCACAAAAAATCATCACGGATTATGGGACTAAATTCGAAAGCGCTGAGTTCAAAGACTTTTGCAAATGCTTCCAAATCGAGAAAAGCTTTTCTGCTATTGCACATCCACAGACAAACGAGCAAGTGGAAGCAGTGAACAAGATCATTAAGTCCATCAAAAAACGGCTAACTAATGCTAAAGGGAACTGGGTTGATGAATTTCCACTCGCTTACAGGACAACGCACAAATCTACCACCAGGCACTCTCCGTTTGCCCTGGCATATGGTTCAGAAGCAATGATCCTAGTCGAGCTAGAAGTCCCCTCTCATTGAAGGCAAAACTTCAATCAAAAGCAAAATGAGCAGCTCTTACATGAGCCGCTCGATATTTTCGATGAGAAGAGGGAAGAAGCCGAGTTAACGACTGCTGCTCACCAAAAAAGTGTCGCATGATATTTCAACTCCAAAGTCCATAACCGTACTTTCGAAGTAGAAGACCTCGTCCTCAAACGGATCTACCTTGTACCAGGAACATTCGAACCAAACTGAAAAGGGCCCTATGTGGTTAGCCAGAAGCTAGGGGATGGCACATTCAAACTAACAACCATTGATGGAACCCAAATTCCCTGGGCGTGGAACAGCGAATCACTGCGTTGTTACTTTATCTAAGACTATCTTATGTATTTCCTATTTTCTGCAAATAAGCTATCTCGAAATACCGGAGGCATTGTAAATAGGCTGAACCTGCCAACTTTAATTAATAAAATTGCTTTGCTCTCTGAACCAATAAAACTTTGTTCACAAAAGTAACCTGCTGAGTCGACAGAGTCAAATCAACTAAAAACCATCCAATCATTACTTGAGATAGTGGAACCATGCTCAAGTACGCCCCATCTACTCGATGAGTCGACGGAAGCAAATCGATTCAAACCGTTGGATCGATGGAATTCGATCCCCACCTTCTAAGAACCAATGTTGCTCCGACAACACCAGGAAGGCCCAAATTTAAACTGCGCATTTCATAAGCCGCACACCGCCTTTTGGATTGTGAAATCAAGTCCAAGTAAAGACAATAACCTAAGTCATGCATCTTGTTAGTCGCGCATCGCTTCCTAGGTCGTAAAACTGCAACCATGCAAGCCTCGGTCCCATTGTGCTCATTTCGTAAGCCGCAAACTACTACTTGGATCAGCAAAATTGCATCCAAAGATAAGGAGCTCTCATATTGCAAAAAATTGCATACCGCCCCCGGAGCCAAGAAAATAGCACTCCAAGGAGTGATATGTGTGCGCGATAACCTGATTGCCGGCATCGCGATGAAATAACTTAAACAAATAATCAAGAAATCGGTGTTACTCCGGCACTGCCAATCACTTAAGTACGTAAATCACTTGAGTGCGAAAAATACTCGCCGTGAGGCTGCTAAGGAGCTTCATGAACACCTCAGGCCAAAAATCCCTTAAGATAGGAGTGCAGTGTAGACTTGACTGGGGGCATCCGGAAGACTACCAGACACTACACCAAATACTGAGATTTGCAACTAACCATCCGCACATTTGGCAACGGTTAATAACCGTTTCCATTTAGCAACGGTTATTAACCGTCTTGGTTCAGTTCGCAACGGGTTTTTCTTGTTGCTAATTGGGAACGGTTATTAACCGTAGCTTCTTTGGAGACAAATGATGGCGGTGAATTTCATCCTTTCGCGCCATAATTTTTGGCGCGCTTCGTTCCAATTAGCAACGGTTTTAAACCGTGGCTAATTAGCAACGGTTATTAACCGTCCCAATCTTTTAGCTGGCCCAGTGGCAAGCCCACCAAGCCCCTGGGATGGGGCAACCAACTAAGCCGGGCAACACCCAAAATCTGTTTTACTTCACAATTACAGCTCAATAGCAATCTCCATGTTAGCGATCTGCTCGAACCCAAAAATACTAGGGTTTCAAAAATCAACGCTTTCTAAATAATCATCGCTGCATACTCGGCTATTCCATCAGCCATCGTCGGCTCAAGCTTGCCTCCTACGCGATATTTTCTACTGCTGATTTGAAGTCCTTCTACAGTCTCTATACTGCCACTGCTAATTAAGTATGCGAATTTCTTGTTTTGAGTTGTCTAATTTTCTAAAATTGAGTCGCCCTTATCTGTTTTACTTCACAGTTACAGCTCAATATCAATCTGGCGATCTACTCGAACCCAAAGAAACTAGGGTTTCAAAAATCAACGCTTTCTAAATAATCATCGCTGCATACTCGGCTATTCCATCAGCCATCGTCGGCTCAAGCTTGCCTCCTACGCGATATTTTCTACTGCTGATTTGAAGTCCTGCTACAGTCTCTATACTGCCACTGCTAATTAAGTATGCGAATTTCTTGTTTTGAGTTGTCTAATTTTCTAAAATTGAGTCGCCCTTTTACTGCTTTAGATTTCATTAACCTTGAAAACGCCTGAAGCTAATAACTTATTAGTATTTAGTTATAAACAAGTAGTTTTCTATAAATAATCGTTTAGGAATTGAAATTTGAAAGCTGAAGCTAAAAAACTAATAATTATTTAGGAATTGATACTTACATGCTAGTTAGACATAGTTGCTTATAGTGACTGCTAGGGTATAAGTTGATGCAATGAATTTTGTTTTACTAAATATGAGACCATATTTAGTAAGTGGATAAAATTGTTGTTAATGGCGCAAACCAAGTATCAGGAGAGGGGTAATGCATAGACATTACTCTGGTGCTACAAAATGGCGCTGTTGTAATGGCAAATTTTTTGGAAACAGTTTGATGCTAATGTTAAATTTCAAGTGAAATCAAAAGAATATTCATCTGTTTAGTTAATATCAGAGTTGAACTTGGTGGAAAGCCATAAGATATTATTACCCATGATTTATTATTAGCTCTTGTTATTTTCTTTCAGTATGTCTTTTAGTATAGACAAACAATGGATGAATCAATCTAATCGAAGAAATACAGAATATGTGGAAGGTGTGAGAAATTTCGTTAAATTTGTTGCTGAAAACGGTGGCAATAAGGAAAAGTATTCGTGCCCTTGCACGCGGTGCAAAAATGAAGATACATTCAAATTAAATGACATTCATTTTCATTTGCTTAGATATGGTATTGTTCAATCATATACCGTGTGGTGTTTTCACGGAGAAAGAATACCGGAGAAGCCAAAACAACAACCGGTTAGTCATGCCACAAATACTGATGAGTCCGAACATATTAGGATGGAGGATTTGATCAATGATGCAGATAGATTCCATCATTTTCAACCTACAAGTCAGTTTCATGATAATGCTAATATTGGTGAGCAGTTTACAGATAAATCATTTTTTGATAGTGCAACTGCAACAGAGCCATTGTATCCTTCTTGTCCAAAAGAGATTACAAAGTTGTATGCCATTGTGAAACTGAATAGCTTGAAGACCCAATACGGCTTTTCAGACAATGGTGTGACTGCAGTACTCGAATTCATAAAGGAGTTACTCCCCGAAGGTAACACGCTACCTTCAAAGTACCCCGACGTAAAGAAGATCATTAAACAAGTTGGGATGAATTACATAACTTATGATGCATGCATTAATGACTGCATCTTGTACTGGAAAGATAATGCGAACAAAGTTTCATGTACAAATTGCAACGCACCAAGATACAAGACATCATTCGACGAAGAGAGAAAATTGATATAGACAACTATGGTTCTCCAGTCGGAAAAAATGGTTCAAAGGTCGCTACGAAGATTGGTAAACTAGTAAGAAATCATGTGCCAATATCATATCCAAGTTGGAAAAAAGTTCCGCCAAATTACAAGGAAGACGTGTGGAATCAATTGGAGGTAATAATGAGCTCCGTTCATTTATAATGCTTTCAATACAGAAATTAAAAATGGTTTACATGCATTTTTTGTTATGCAGAAATATTATGAGCTCGATCCTTTATCAAAGGACCTTATTATGAAAAAAATGTCCGAGGCTTTTAGGAGACACAAGAATGATTTGCGCAAGAATCATTATGACATTTTCATCACTGACGAAGAAAGAATGAGAAATTGTCCACCGAAAATTGCTCAAGATGATTGGGATGAGTTCATAAGAAACGAATCAAAACCCGAGGCAAAAGAAAAAAGGAAGCGAGGCAAACAAAATAGATCAATGCTCGAATATGGTCATCATTCGAGACGTAAGAGTCACGCTATGATTACTCAAGAAATGGTATGTGTCATTGAATTGGTGCATCACATTGCATATACCGTTAGTTCCAAATATAATTTTAGGTCATTATATGCAGGTCGATTCAAGTAGTCCGGGAACAGAAGTATCACGTCTTCAAGTATGGGAGAAAACACATAAGAAAAGAGATGGCAGCACGTCAGATGCGACATCTTCCTACTTTGTAAGTTAAACAAATAACAACGCCTCTAAATTAAATTTTCATTATTAATATATATGTATTTACTTTTTAGGACAAAATTGAAAAAGAAAAGGAAACGACGAGTGGTGGTGATGAAGCCGTCTTTATATCAGTGTTTGGTAAAGATGTAAAGGGCAGGAGTCGAAGTATTGGGACCAATATAGCTCCTAGCCAAGTTAAGAGTGCTGCCATTCCATGCAAACGGCTCAAACAGGCCCAAGGAATATATGAGCAACGACTGCAAAATGTGGAGCAAAAATTGATGAAGCTGGACAATATGGATGATAAACTGGAGCGTCTTCTCAGCATAGCCCAAGATAATCGTCAAGTAGGCAGTGAAATCGCATCTTCTCAGTTTGCCACTCCGAACAATCAGTTAATCGACCAAAGATGTGAAATCCTGAACTTCGAGGACGAAGTAATTGCAACAGGTACTATTTTATTAAAATTTGAAGAAAATAATATGTTGCAAAGTCAGTGAATGCTTAACTTCGTGAACGGGAGAGTGTATCAGGAAACATACAGGTCAATTTCACGTCAGGGTTTAGCGATCGAGAAAAAAAAACGCACATCTTTTCTTTTGTAAAAAGTTCACAGTGAACGTAAGAACCAATGCACCCATCATCTCTGATTCTGCCTGTACATGTTCTCTGACTCACCAAAACCACATCACATATTCATCTCCAATACAATCTGTTACTGCTACCTTCCCTGTCATACTGCACATACAATATTCATCACTTCACCAACTGTCAAGATAACCACCAACTTCTATCTATAACCTCCAAACTGCTATATACATCACTGCCATACTTCTCATTAATCGCTTACAAACTGCCAATACTTCACAATCATATTCCTGCCACTTCAACCAAACTACTACAACACTTCGAGCAACTTCAATAATACATCACAACTGCTATTTCATATCATTGCTGTTTCATATCACTCAACAAACAATACTTCTACCAATACATTCAACTTACAACTGTCAACATCTGCCACTACCCTGAACACACTTCACTACATAACATCCATAGCAACCCCCTGCTGTCATCAACTGTTCAGCGCCACCACACTTCAACCACAACATCTTGGTTGCCTGAATCTAGTTATGTATTTGATTCCTTGTAATCAGCGATTAGCGTTGAGCCTTTGTGATGATAAGCAGTGACTACTGTTTCTACCATTTATATTCTACGACAGCAATTTTTATGCCACGAACAGTTACTTTGCTTAATACAAGTTTCCAGTAGTGATAATACCCCCTGTAACAGTTTCCAGTAGAATGACTTATGCTTCGATTTGCACGCATTTAATATATATGTTGCTTGGTTGCCAAAAAAATTCTCTGTAATTCACTTCTGGCATTAAACCCAAGTCATTATTAGGCAAATTTGGGTCTAGTTCATATGCTATGAAACTTGGGCCATCGCTGCATGTTTGTGAAATGGTTTTGGGTAGCATGAGTTTTGTTTTTTGTTAGTTCTGTAAATGTGAATCCATATATTCACTCCAAAAATGCTTATATAACAGGTACTATATGTCGAGATTCCACAGCATTAGTAATTCATGGAAAAGCAGTACCACCCACATATGAAAAAGTGTTGTTGGATAAAATTTTATTGCCGAATGAGCTAACCGCCAAAATATGTCGACAATTTACCGAGACCTTTGGGGATGTTGGAGTCGGAGGTTATGTGAGCCATCAAAAGGGTTTGATACGATATCTTTAGTCGGAGGTATTGATATTTCTGACTTGTTCTTTGCATATATTGCTGATTTTCTTTTGTTTTCCTGTACACAATAGTACACACAGTCATGCATACATAAATACAAGCATGCAAGCACCTTTCACAATTTACATTCAGGACTTATCACATGCAAAATAGATATATCAAGTTTTAAGAATTTATAAGGGTGGTTTGCTCACCTGGATAGTTTGACAGAGAGGAAAGAGAACCTGAAAAAGATTTCAAAATCTGGAAATTGAGGCTTGATCAAATTTTCTTTATCCTAACCGTTGTTTGCTTTGAATTGCTTTGTACTAGTAGTCTTGGCTTTAGTTAGATGTATATATATATGCCTTGTACTTGTAGTCTTGGCTCTAGTTAGATGTGCAGTTTGCTTTATTACTGCTTGGTCTGTCGTAGATGTATACTTGTAGTTTCTTTTACTGGTCTGCCTTTGATCTTGTTTACAGTCTGGCATAGTATCCATACGCATTTGGTCCAACCAGTTTGTTCTTGTATATCATGTGATGGTTAGTTTGCATCAGTTATTTATGCATTTCAGTATAGTTGCATTCTTGTGCTTTGTCTCTGCATTCACTTCAGATATACTGACTTTTGTTTTCATCCCCTGGTTGCTTGGTACATTTCTGTAGCTCCACTGATGGTCTATATTGTGTTGAGCTTCAAGTCTGCACTGCAAATCATTTTGCCTCGAGTTTGTAGCGGCACTGCAAATCATTTCTGTAGCTTCACTGATGGTCTATATTGTGTTGAGCTTCAAGTCTGCACTACAAACATTGAACTCTGAAAACTGGAATGCTTTGCCCTGTAATGAACCATGTAGACTTCACTGCTTGCAAAACAATGTAGTGTAATTAATGAAATCTTTGTACTATAGTGTAATAAACAATGCAGTGTAATAAGTATGATATTCCGGCACGGTAGTATTCTGTTTGCAAAACAATGAGTGTAATTATAAGTTTGATAATAATATTATATGTATGGAATATGTGCGATATGTTTATAGTGCTTGTGTACCAATATTTTGATATATATTGATATTCTGGTATATATACTGAGATATACGCAGTAGTGAGTTACAGATGTGATTTTGTAGGGGCAGGAGCAAACACTATGTGCAACGGTTGTTAACCGTTGCTTTATGTGTGACTTGGGCATAAAGCAACGGTTTTAAACCGTTTTTTACTGGACATAAAGCAACGGTTTATACCCGTTGCTTATTGTCCATAAAGCAACGTTTTATACCCGTTGCATATTTCCCAATTTGCAACGGTTAATACCCGTTGCCTTTGATCCAATTTGCAACGGTTTATACCCGTTGCCTTTGACACAATTTGCAACGGTTTATACCCGTTGCCTTTTGGACATAAAACAACGGTTTTTTCCCATCGCTAAATTCAACCACTCCTGTAATGAAGACGATTTTTACCCGTTGCTTTTAGACTTAACAACGGTTTACACCCGTTGTTAATATCTTATAATGGTGTAGTGAGGGGCACCTAGTCTCATACCAAGTGTTCGGAGTGAACGGTCCGGTGAACTGGGGGACGCGCACACACCAACACCAAAGTAGCAAATACTTTATAGTGCTGTTACTCCAAACAAAGAATTTTGACAGTAATTACAGGACTAATTAAAACAGTGATGAATAAAAAGTGACGTAAGTCCAGGAGACGCAAATAAGTAGACAAAATAAAGCTACAATCAAAATTTCAACAGTTTTAATACTTATAATGTTTTTGATGTACAATAACAAACAACGAGGGCCATGCCCACACAATATCGGCCAAGAATAGAAAAATACAAACACCACTGTGGAAACAACAAGCAGAAATGCTAAGTACAGACTCTACACTTGTACAGAAAGTAATCAAAAAACAAAAAGAAGCAAAAGACAAATCATGACTTCTTCTCACCGCTTCCCCGGTCACCTTTTCCGCCTTTAATCAGCAACTTCTCAAGTGTGTTCCCTCCCAAGCTGATCTTGCTCTTCGAAGCATGGCCACTGGAGGATCCTCCTTTGCTCTTGTGCTTACGGGATCTTTGAGAACTCTATGACGACCTCTTTTGTTCCTTAACCTTCTCCTGCTTCACCGCTATCATATGTTGCTTGATCGTCGGCTGCTTGGTCTCCACTTTCTCTATTTGACAGGCTTGACCCACCTGCACCCATGTATATATAGCCGCCAAACCTTCCTCTTGAGATATAGAGGGTTCATCCAAACCGTGCAATGTAGCCATTTGTTCAGATTGCGAATCGGGCTATGAGCCAGATGTAGGGACGATGGTTGATGCTGCCAGAATGGCTGCAGATCTAGCATCATGATGAGGAGGTAACTTAGTAGGAAGAGAGGGTTGATCTATAATATCATTATAAATGGCGATTATCTCGGCAATTTCATCAGGCGTAAATTGAAAGTCTTTAAGCATGGGAGAGACAATAAAATTACCTGATATGGGGGTCTGTTCATGCGTCACAACTTCGAAGCCTTTGTTGCCACCCTCCTTTGCTGGCTGCACGATTACGGGAGAAGTAGAAACAATCTTCTCATCAGTACGAAGATGCGAAGATGGCTCACCTGAGCCTAAAGGAAAATGCTCCGTAACAGCTTTAGCGGTGGTCGTGACATCAATGGCTTCTCGTTCCCTCTCTAGTCTCAAGATTTTCTGGCCTTCAACTAAAGCTTGGTAGGATTCTTCAATCAGGTATGCCTGAACCAATTCTTCTTCGGTGTAACCGCCGCCCATGTCTTGAAGTCGGGCCAGAACCTCTTCCCAGACTATAGCAAGCATGCAAGGGAACAATGGACCCATGTAACCGAGGCTCTCCACATGTAGCACGGAATTAACATAAAAGCCCAAAATAGTAGAATTCAAGCCTTCCATCTTCTTTACGAAGATGTCTTGAAGCTTTGAGAAGCTGGCATCCATGCTAGCCTTTTCTGCTGCCAACTGACTTTTCTCGGCATCCAAAGTCAAAATTTGCTCACAAAGAGAGGCAATCTCTTGGACCTGTTCGGCGATGGTTTTCTTCTCCGTCTCAACCATCGTCTCGTTATCCTTAGTTTTTCTTTTAAAGCCGCCTCATCAGTTAGGAATTTTTTATTTTGTCTCTAAATATGAGTGTCGCCTGGTCGGTGGACTCCTTCAGCTCCTTAAACAAAGAAGCACTTTTACTTTCTCTCTTGAAGGCATCATCCCTCTCCTTCTTTAGCCTCTCAATCTTTGCGTCAAGATCCGAAAGCTGCTTCTCGTACTCATCCTTTTTATACTCGAATGAGAGAATTTCTTAGTAATTGTTTCGATTAACAGTGAAAAGCTACATGCGTACTTTTTCCCACCCCTCGGCTTGCCAAAACCACTCTGAATCGCGTAGAGATGGGGTGACTAAGATTCTGCACGAACCGATTCCAAATTAAGCTTATACAAAACAACCCCCCTTAAGAACAAGTTGGGGAATGCAACCTGCAAGTGCGGGGGACCAGCTGGGAGAATGTAAGGAGCACCGTTAGAAACTGGGAGAGAGGCATTCATAGCAGCATGAGTGGGGGAGGTCATGACACTGTAAGCAGAAATGTTTACTCTGGTAGAAGCAGAAAGCTGTGAAGTGAGTTCCTGCCCATGGTCTCTTTTCAGCATCTTTGATGAATCATCCCGCTCAATCAGGCTCTTCCTCTTCTCATGGCCACTTCCTCTATCGTGGCCTTGATCTTTCTCAGCACGACAATGCTCTTCCACCTCCCTATCCTTCCTCCTATTCCTTTCCTCATCAGTCTCCCAAGAAAGTGATACCTAAAATAATGTCTTTGCGAACATTGAGACTCCAGTACTCGATCAAGATCGCTGTGAAATCCACAGGACATGAAACCTGTAGCAAATGATAAAACAACTTTAAGAAAAAGGCATTCGATGAACTAAAACAACCTGAACAATAACGATAATATAAAGTGTGTGATCCTAGTGAAGTGTATGTAGTAGTTTGATGGCTCCAGTAGAGTACACAAACCAGATCGACCACCGACTAACATCAGGACATTGATTCTTAGAGGGATGATTTAAGTAGGCCGGGAAGGCAACCCTTTCTAAGTGAAGTCATCCATCAAGTCACCCATATTCACAAAAATATCGCTCATATCTCCCAAGTCAATATTGGCACCCTCCGGCAAAGAGCTGGTAGCAGGTTTATTCTTGGGAGAAGCTTTGTCAACATGTTCTTTCAAAGGAGGTGAGGGAGTATGTTCGGGGCTTAACTCCGAGGCCTTGACGCCTAAGTGGACATCACCCTCATCGGTGTCGATATCCCAATCTATTTCTTCTTCATTTAAAGGGATCCCCTCGCTGGTCTCTCCTTCCTCCTTTTCTTCAATCAACAGAGCCTTGCCCGCCCGTTGAACAAACTATTCTTCGTTCTCCTCCGAGATCGATGGAATTTTGGGCGAACTGTCGACCCCGACTTGAACGCAAATCTCTTTAGAAGCCTTCTCCGACCTACTGGATGGATCACTTTCTTCTTTATCATCATCTTCACCAAAAACATGGGAAGAGGAAACAGAAAGAGTCCGGGCTCTGGAGTGGGAAGGAGTGCTAACAAATCCAGCGGACCTCCCAGGGTGTAAAAGCCCACATCGACGGAGATTTTCATCTATGAGCGAGAACCTGATTGTGCGCTCTTGAGCATCGACCACCTTTTGGGTGCTAAGAACAGTGTCGAGAGTCGGATCCTTATTAATCTTTGGAAGAAATACAAGGAATATGTAATCGTTCAGAAGACTTATGATAATTAAAGGAAATTCCAAGCATGGTGAAAGAGACTTACCCACCGTGGTCCATAGACGGGTGAATGCCTCTGAGCATTTAGCGAAAAAGAACTGATTTTTGAATGAGGGAACCTTGCTGGGAAGATCAAGTATAAGTTTTTGGCTATGTTACTACAACTGATTAGCCTCTCAGATTTTGAATAATAGGAGATACTGCAACTCGGCGAAGCTCGGGGCATGATTAAGCGCTCGCATGAAAAGAACATATAAGCACGTCAGCATAGCGTACCCATTTGGAAGAACATGGAATGAGGCCAAACCTATATTCTGAAGCATTGTCATTAAGAAATGATTGAATGGGGGCACTGCACTGTACATACACATATAGAGGTGGCAAACTACATATCCAGAAGGTAGTCTATGAGCGAATTTCCCTCTCGATGGCAGAAACACGTCATCCTCTGGGATACCATATTGTGAGTAGATGCTTCATGACATCATGTGTGTAAGGATTGAAGGAGCTTTCTTTGGAGGATCAAGAAAGAATCTGAAGTTAGGAGGAGTGCGATCGACGATGGGGCCAACTGGAATTAGGAGACCATATTGATCCAAAGTTATGGAAGCAGCAAACCCCGCTGGGATCGACGAAGACTTCGCTTCAGGAATAGGTGCGCTTCCCTCAAATGACTTGCATCGAGAAGATTTGCACGTCATTTTATATAAGAAAAATTATGTTCAAAACAACCAGGTGCGCCAAATCTCTAAACTATAGACCCTAGCATAGTTGATACTTGAAATTCGGAAGATAATAGACGTGTGCTAACCACCGATTGGATGCTCAGTATAAACTGTGGGTGTGTGTGATGTGTAATCTAAGTGAGAATGGGTCCGACATCCTGAACGCTGTAAACAAACCATTCCGTGTAGATGGCTCACTCACACAAGAAAGAGCAATCTGTATCACCTGTTAATTTCTTTTCTTCTATACCTACCATTATCGATCAATGATTGATAATGGATCCATTGTCCAAAGCGACACAGAAAGCTCTTCCTATTCCTGGTACACCGACCGTGCAACGACAGGACTAGTCCAAAGCGAGCAACTATAGATTGATGGGTCCGAATCGGGAAGAGAAATCTCAGCATAAGTCGATTTTAGTTTTCTGGAAAGTGATAACAGCCTGAGCTGCATATGAGACGCTACCCTAAGCTATAATTACCTCCCAGAAAAACCAAAATCAATCTGCAAGGCATTATGCCGGGATCGACTATGTAACTTGGTGCAAGTTAATTATGACTCTATGGATAAAGATAGTAAAACATGTTAAGCACCAAGGCAAAACCCTAGCTTCATTCCATGAAGAACTTAAGACTTGATTTACTATCTTCTTCCATAAAGTCCCAATCAGCTCGAATCTTCCACTTTATCCATCACTAACACGACTTCATCACCAATCGGTGATAATGCGCCAAAATCAAAATCACCAACCTTCAAAATAGAGAACAGTGATTTGATCTCTACTGCAAGACAAGCCAAACTAGGGTATTGATGGATCGGCAATGCCTTGAAGTGGATGTCGCCAAATCGGGACCTACTTAAGTCGACGACGGCTCTAGAGAACAACGGGTGGAGGTGTTGGAAGCAAGGATCGATGGCGGCGGCTCTTGAGTGAATGAAGTAATCAGATCGATAGGTTATGGCATAGACGACATCGAATCGGCTGGAAGGTAAAGGTTTGGATCGAGTGGAAATGAATTGAGGTGTCGGCTCGTATAAAAAGAAGGAAAGAAGATCACCAAAAATTATAAGTGCTTGGATCGACACCGATATGATCCAATTGGATTGGTACCGATCCAACTTTACTTCTTCAAATAATTTCAGATCTTCCCCATGCGACCTACTCGACGTTTGTATTCATTCTGGAAATTATCAAATCAAGATCACTTCGCAATTGCGAATAATGGAAATTCCCACTAAGGACTTAATAGTTAGTAGGTGCGTTATAGGCAACTCTTCAAGGTGACCAGTTACGACGAGTGAAACTCCTTAAAGTAGACACCCAAAGATAAGAAATTCCAGAGCACACCTTGTTTCCAACGAAAGCGTGCTTTGAGGGGCAAATGTTAACCAGTTTTTTAACCCAGAAGAATTCAAAAGGTGTTAGAACATTCAGATTAAGCCAGAACAACTCGAAACTTGACCAGAAGTTCTAAAGGTACAAGAGAAAGGAACCTTGGAAGTTTGACCCAAATATATACCAACACTTTGGATCAGTACCGATTAGATCCAGTTGGATTGGTACCGATCCAAAATATTGGCTTGTGGTTCCACCAAACCACTTACGGTATGTTTCTACCTCTCTACTAAGCCTATCTACCAAGTTTGATAACAATCCGAGCATCTGAGTTCAAGAAGTAAAGACTTATCGGATTCAGATTACGGTTCAGTTAAACCCATGGATGAACCATCATCAAAACAAGTCAACAAGCTAAGAAATTACCTGGAGAGCCTTATAAGCAAGCATGGAAGCCAATTGGATAATAGTTGTGCAAAAATTGTACAACTCTTTGGGTCGGTACCGATCCGATCCAATTGGATTGGTACCGATCCAAAAAGTTAGCTCATTTCAACCTATTTATGCTTCTTCCTATGGACAACTACTGGCTTCTGGTGCAATGATTTTAACTCAAGTGCTCTCTAAATCCTATAAATATTGTCCTACCTTCAACAGAAAAGGGGTTCCTTACCTGACCTTTGTTGAAGCTCTGCTATCCTTTCTTCACTTTTCTCCCTCCACACAACAACCATTAAGAGACAATTGAAATCCTCCCTTTGTCTCTAACAATGGTGGCTTGATCTAACGTGAAGAAGAAGAATCATATTATAATCCAAACTCTCTCTTGTAACAGCAGTTGATCAATAAAAGCTATAACGTGGACAAAGGCTTCGTTAACATCCGAACCACTATAAAAATCTCTTGTCTCTTTACTTTTTCTGCGATTTACTATTGCTTTTTCTAAGTTATTTTCCTTGATTAACATGGCTGGTGCTTTCAAACTCAATTCAGAGTATTGATCCATTTTTTGGGTTAACACAATCGATGTTGCAAGGTTGCAAATTATGTTTTCGATTTCGACATACTTGTTCTCCAACCCAAACTCTGCATTTCCTTTGGTGCTGCTACCATATGTTTATAAATTGAAGCAAATGAAAACTATTCTTTGTCAACAACAATAGTAAAACATTTGATGGAACAAGTGAGAAAAATAAAGACAGTCCAAGAAAAATACGTGCATGTGTAACCCTGCTATTGGTAAACTCTAAAAACTTATTTATCTTTTATAATTTCTATTATAAACTAAAGTAACACATAATACCTCTTTTTGCAGTATTGGTTCTGCGATATTGTAGAAATTATTACTCCAAAAATAAGTTATTGACAAAATGAACCAATTTTTGCTAAACAGACACTATGGGAAGTTATTCCAACCAAAATGAAGTACTTCCTTGACAAAAAGGTAAATCTGCTAACAATACCACTGAAATTCTGTTACAGAAAGTGAATGGAAAATATTAGGCAAATAATTTAATAATTAGATTTCAAGCTAATTTCAAAACAAATATCACAACAAGTATTTTAATTATAAAAAAAGTAAAAAAATTCTAATTTGCAGAGAAATGAAGAAAAACAAATAAAGAAAAAGGAGCTAAAATCTTCCAAAGCTAAATCAACTAAAGAAAAAGCTTCAGTTACCGATCAAAAATATGAAAAAAATCAACAAACAACTGAATGATATAAAATTAGAAATAAAGAAGCTAAAAAAAAAGAATGCGGCTTTGGAAAAAAATACAAAATGCTGAAAAAAATAATGTGTGACGACCCGGCTTTTTCTCCACAAAAAGTCGTATCATCAAGAAGAAAGAAAGGGATAGAAAAGAGATAAGATAGAGAAGAAAGAAAGAAACACATCAGAATCTAAACAGCGGAACGAATAAATTATATTAATCAAATAAGATATTACATTGTATCATATACATCAGAGATACACAGCTTATACAACACATACTAGACAGTTATAAACATCTGTCTAGTCATTACAACTCAAATACACTCAACAAATGATTCATACAGACTAACACAGCGGAACACTATATCTACGAACGCTGAAGCCTCCTGCTCCATTGCTCCTCCAAAGATTCGTCAAAGCAAACCTGAATCCCTTGGCTACTCGTAAAAATTTGAGTACCCAAGAGTTTAATAAAACAGAAAATAAACACTTGGGTCAGACATGGGTCTGGTGTGAGTAAACGGTTTAAATTGCTTAACTTCAAAACCTTTTGAAAACAAAGGTATCACGTAAGACTCCCCACAAATAAACATGGGTAAGTTTTTACCTTACGCTAACCAAAACATTTGATAGGAAATCCAGTTATATTATAATAGGGTCTAGGGTTTTCAAGTAAAATACAGAAATAGCTGGAATGCTTACATCTCACGTTCCAACATAGTTGGGCACAACTAAATCGTACGGCACTTATTGGATTTTGGATTCCATACAATGGCAGAGCTACCGGGGTACCGCTCGTCACAGTACGTGGCCTAGATCAACGTACCGAGGATCACGCCCAATCCCCTGCAACACAAGGCCGGAACATCCCTTACTGGATAATTCCCGCATAAGAAACCCCGTGGTTGCGGCCAAACAACCACCCACACAGCCGAAATAAAAAGGGACTCTAGACAGGGGAATCTTATACTACTTGGGTGCTACCCACTAACCTTGCTGCACCTCCCCTGTTTTAGCCATTCCCGGTTGATGAGGCTTGAGGCTACGATTACCTTTAATCAGAACACATCACTTAGAATGCTCATCGTCCACCTGACGATGTGCTGAAAGCATTCAATCCATACAAGTTCGTTCCGGGTTCGAACGAAACCGAAGGCATTATCTCGTTACACTCATTTTGGAATCACCCTCAGAGTTAACGACAATAACCCTTGCACTCTGAATCTTCATCTTCATTTGATTCACGACCTATCGTTAATTTGGATCGATGTGGTATTCGGATGTCCAAATCTGGAAACCCGATCCCGGTCTCATCGAATTCAAATCGCCATCTTTTAGGTCCAAGTTGTTTAAAGGTTTAAACCATTTGATTCAATTCAATACTTGAATTCACACAACATTGGCATAGATAAATATCACACATTTATCATAGATAATATCATATCACAGAATATCACAGCATATCATCCAATAGATATCATCCAATTTAGATATTCTACACAACAATCATCCATAAGCAAACAATTATTAACCCTATATTATAATTAATTTAATTAACTTAAATTAAATTAATTACTTAAGAATTAATTATCTAATATTGCTTAGTCAATCATTAATTAATTACAAACCTTTAATTAATTAATTACTTATTAAATATTAATCATCCTTGATCAATTATTCATTAATTACATAAAGTAATTATTCTTTAATTAATTTCACAAATTAATTATTCTTAACCATTAACAATAACTAACCTTTAATTACTTCATTAATTTCATTAATTAATGATCCTTAATTAATTACTTCCATTAATTAATTAATTATAATTAATTACATTGACCCTTAATTAATTACTTTAATTAATTAAACTTTAATTAATCATTTCTATTAATCCACCTTAATTAATCATAAACAGTAATTATCATCCTATAATTACTTACCCTAATTAATTAACTCTTTAATTAATTATTAATCCTTTAATTAATTATACCAAATAATTAATCCTTAATCACTTCTCATTAAGTAATTATACTTTAATTACTTCTCATTAAGTAATTTCTTTTAATTAATTACGTCTTGTAATTATACATTAATTACTTACAGTAATTACACTTCTAAATTTCATTAAGTATTTATACTTAATCAGCATCAGATTATCTTTAATTAATTTACAAATTAATTAACTTAAATTAATCACATCCATTTATTATTTAATTGAGTAATTCATTCCTTAATTACTTTTTAAACCAATTAATTAACCTTAATTACAAATTAATTTTTCTTAATTATTAATTAATAAACCTTAATTATCAATTAATAAAATTTAATAACAAATTAATTAATCCTTAATTATCAGTTAATTAATCCTTAATTAATCTTTATATATTAATTATCTCTTAATTATTAATTAATAAAACCTAATTATAAATTAATAAAACTTAACTACAAATTAAGTACTTCTTAATTACCAGCTAATTAATACTCTAATTAATTAATTAATTAACTTCTAATTACAAATTAATCAATCTTAATTAATTAATTTATTTATCTTAATTAATCCTTTATCCTTAATTAAATAAATAAATTATATTTAAATTTCCTTAATTATCTTAATAAATCTCACTTATTAAAACCTTAATTATCCTAAGATCAAACATTATCTTAATAATACCTTTATTAACATTTATGCTTTTAAACCATATATTTTAATAGTTAGCTATACCTAATTAAATCAATACTTAAGTTTTAAAATAAAATAATCATCCTAACTTGATAAATTAAAATTTATCAAAACATAACTTTTAAAAATAACTTAAACATTTATCAGTAATTAGTTTTAAAAACTAGATTCAGATTTTAATTCAAAAACTTACTTTATAAAAACTTATTTCTTAATTAACTTTGATTTTATATCATTTTCCTTAAACATTAAAGCTTTGATTTTCTTTGCATTGAAATCTTTGTCTCGCATTTCTTTTGTTTTCAAATCAGGTAAATAATTTGCTTTCAAATTTTAAAAACCTGAAACCATGTTCTCTCTTAAAATCACGAAGACAACCCGAGCACAAACCAAAATTTCTTTAGTCCCCTTCGAGTCGACTTCTACTTCGAGTCGCACTCTCAAAATCTCGAGACCAACCCGAGAACTTATCTTCTTCCCCAACCCAAAATTTCACCTGTCACCAAAACGTATACGTGCACGTGCACGTTCGAACGTCTCACCTCCGACCAACTCTCCGACTCTCGACAAGTCGTCGTCAACCCCGATGACCCATTCGTCCACTCAGATCAACGATTTCAACAACAAATCAAAATGAAGCCTCTCGACCAAAAATCTGAAGCCAAACGAGATCGGAAATCATCAAATTGTCGATGATCTCGTCCACGATCATCCACGCCATCTTGACCAAAGCTTCGTCTCAACCTCCAGCATCGATCCCCCTACCTGCGATCGTACTTAGTTCGACAACGACGATGCAGCAACCACGAGAACCCAACTATCTCAAACTTTACCTTAAACCCTATATTGATCAATCCTTGTCACCATGATGAACCAGAACCACTACGACTATTTTTGCCGACCTCTACGATCACCAGACTTGCTAAAGCCAAGACCCCGATCACCCAACCACCCCCGATCACCAGAAATCAAAGAAAACTCAATTCCGTTCATCCTATAATTTCACTTAAGTTACTAACTTAAAAATCATGAAGTTATTATTAAAAATCATAGTTTTCAATATCGAATCTGATTATAAGGGTAAAAATTTAAATTAAGATAGTCGATTTCCCTGTACTATTTCATTTGCACTGTAATTTCTAATTTCCCAGTGAAACATTCACTAATTTCACTTATAATTATTTTTAAAAATAATATTTAGTTAATACAAACGCATTTTCTTTAAAGATCACAATCTAATAGGGATTGAGTGATGAGAATTTGATGTTTGAATTGGTTTCGAGCCTGTTAATCAAAACAGATAACATGTACACAGTACTCCAACATGTACACCCAGGCTACATAAAATTTCATCCATGCATTTAATCTTCAAAACATAACTTCTACAAGATCTTATAATCTAACTATTTTTGTTTGTATAACAAATCCTAAAACAAATCAGGGAATGGGATTTAGATTTGAGAAAGATTTTTGAACCTGTAAAACAACAAAGGGTATATCCCTGTATCAAACATGCATACATACATTTACATATATTCATTTAATTCAAATCTAAACCACATGCAAGCATTATATCACATCATAGATTTAAGTATTTCAACATACATCAGATCATCCAACAATGTTTAAATTTGTTAATTTTTTGTTTGATGTTGAACAGAATTTTTAAAACTGAGATTCTCTGATATTTTTTTTTAATTAAACTGTAATCACTTATATAGACATGCAAACATAATAAATCTATACAGTTCACATATAACAGATTTACCTTACTTAGGATTTTAAGTAGATGTTTACTCACCAATTTAAACAGAGAAGCCAGAGAACTTAAAACTGAAATTTGAAATCCTGAGAACTTGAAACTTGAATTTGCAGAAGTAAATGCCTTGATTTCTATAAAAACTGAAAGGCTTTGTTGACTGAGATGATTCGAGACTTGATTCCAGGTTGTAATTTGAAGATGAAATCTTTGCTACAGGCTTTTGATCTTGGTTTACAGGTTTTGGCTTTGGGTTTCAGACTACAGGCTTTTGCATTTGAGTTTGAGAGTTTGTTTTGAGGAATGATTTCAGGCTTTATTCATTTGAACTTGAGTTTGGGAATATTTCAGATTTGATTCATGATCATTCTTCTGGTGTTTGCACAAAAAATGGACAAACACCTCAAAGTTGTATGATTTAGTAGATCTTATGTTGTTCTTAGTGATTTGGGTGACTTATGCAAATATATGAAAAGCAGGGGCTAAACTGTAAAAAGACACACAGATTTATAGTGGTTCGGCCAGAACGTGCCTACGTCCACTTTATATGTTATTTCTCCTTTAGATCTCAGATTACAAGTACAAAGCTTTGGTACAAGTATCTAAAAGTGTTTGAAAGTTCCTTCCGTGCTTGAGCTCTCAAACTTCTCCCCCATTGTTGTACCCCTGCCCCTCTATTTATAGAGTGAGGTTGGGGGCAGGGGTCTTGGATGTCTGTAGCTGCTGGTGGGCCTGGGCTGAAGCAATCTGGCCTGGCAGCATTCCGGTTCGGCGAAGCTTTGGTTCGGCCGTGCTTGGAGAAGGTTGGGGTTCGATAGGGATGTGGTCCGGTGATAGGTTGGTTCGGCATAGGGGTGTGAAGCAGTTGGTTCGGTGTTGTTTGGTTAGGCCCCGGTCCGGTAGGAGATGGAAAATGTGCTGGTTCGGCAGGCAGGGGAGTGCCCTTGGTTCGGCAGGGCTGGTCTTGAGATCTGAATGGCCGAACGAACGTGTACTCTAGGTGCCGAATGGACTTGTACTCTGGTTGCCGAATGGACTTGTACTCTGGTTGCCGAATGGACTTGTACTCTTGAATCATGAGTGAAATCCCAGACTTATATACGCTTGCTGGTTGCTTCTTCTTGGTTCGGTCGTGGAGGAAACGCACCCAACACTGATATTCCAGTTTTGACCAAAAATGGGATAACACTTTGCCCCCCAAAACATGACTTGCGGTAGGAAGACGTGTTTTGTAATGCCATGAGCTGGATGTTCGTATCCTGTCAACAACCTGTAAAGAGCTTGATAGTTTTATATGGCCCCAAATGACGACCGTTCGGGATCGAGCTACTTGGGATGAAGCGCGGCCGTTCATGGTCAAGCGCCTAACTTCAAATGACGACCGTTCGTGATCGAGTCATTCGAGGTGAAGTGCGACCGTTCGTGGTCAAGCGTCTAAATCCATGCGACGATCGTTCGAGACCGAGTCATTTGTGGTGGAATGTGATCGTTCACGGTCAAGCGCTTTACTTCAAATGACGACCGTCCGCGGTCGAGTCATTCGAGGTAAAGTGCGACCGAGCCCGGTCAGAAGGCGGACCTCGAATGGCGACCGTTCGTGATCAAGCCACTTGGGGTGAAATGTGACCGTTCGCGGTCAAGCGCCTTACTTCGAATGACGATCGTTCGAGATCGAGCCATTCGTGGTAAGGTGCGACTGTTGGCGGTCAGGGGGTGGACCTCAAATGGCGACCGTTCGCGATCGAGCCACTTGTGGCGAGATGAGTTGTGCCGTTCGAGGCGAGTTTGTGACTGTTCGGAGTCGGGTGCCGTTCGAGGCGAGTTGTGACCGTTCGAGGTCGGGTGCCGTTCGCGGCGAATTGTGACCGTTCGCGGTCGGGGTGCCGTTCGAGGCGAGTTGTGACCGTTCGCGGTCGGGGTGCCGTTCGAGGCGAGTTGATGTGTGCCCGGGGGGGACTTAATACCATCCAAACCAGATTCACGTTCGGGTGAGTTTCTGGATTGTCTGTTGTGGCGGTTTATCACTATCTCAGAGCATGCCTAGGGATCGTTCGCGATCCCGTACATGTGTAAGTAGCTTAGCCATTTTAGAATTATCAAAACCAAATATCCATTCAACTGATGAAATTTAAAATAGAAATGTTTAGCAAAGTCAAATCCAAATTTAAGAAATAAAGAACAAAAGCAAAGCAGTGACGTCGGAGTGCAAACGCCTATATCGATGTGGTTTATAGTTGTATCAGAGCATGCCTGAGGATCGTTCGCGGTCCTGTACATGTGTAAACAACTTAACCGTATCAGTGTGGAGTTTGCTGCTCGTTCGTCGTTATCTCGATCAACGGATAATAAGATGGCGTCTCGATCCTGAGTCGTCTTCAGTTGGTGCGGGCGGTGGTCGTTCTTGTCCCACCGTTGTGGCCCTCCTTCTCACATATTGTGATAGCAAACCATTCCGAATATGCCCCTCCACCTCATCTTTCAGATGCCTGCAATCGTTGGTATGATGACCATTCAGGTCGTGGAACAAGCAGTATCTGTCTGATGTCCTTTCGTTAATAGTCGGATCCCTTCGCATTGGCCTACGGTAGGGAACCTGCTCTCTTGTATCTTGATAGATTCGCTCCAAACTCTCATTCAGCTCGGAGTAAGTGGTGAATCGCGACTCTTTCCGTGGCCGCTTTGACCTGTCATCATTATCCTCAGCCTTTCTCTTTCCTTTACCAGTCTCCGCACCCCTTCCAGGTGAGTTTCCGCTCTTGATTGCGTAAACGTCAACTTCTTCCTCTCTTTCTGCACTAGCATCTTCCAAACGCAGAAACTTTTCAGCCTCGTGATAGAACTCTCCCAGATTCATAGGCGGATCTTTAGTTAACGAATTCTTGAACTCCGTACTATCAGCTATTCCAGATACAGCCGCCATCATGACCATAGATGGATCTGGTCGATCCACTGATGCTGCTGCCGCATTAAATCGAGTTAGAAAACTCCTCAAAGTCTCTCCAGTTTTTTGCTTCAAGGTTGCCAAAGTCATCACATTCTTGGGTCTTGCAATATGAACCCTGAATTGCCTCATGAATCTCTCAGTTAAATCTGCCCACGTTCCTATGGAGCCGCTTTCCAGCTGTCTGAACCACAACGCCGCAATATCTGCCAAGTACAATGGAAAGCACCGGGCCATAACCTCCTCTGATGCCCCCAGCACTTCCATATGCCTTATATATTTTGTCAGATGAACCGTGGGGTCTGTCCTTCCATTATACATATCCAATGATGGTAGCTTAAAATCTGGTGGGTTCCTAGCTCGCCTGATTGTTGTGGTAAAAGGACTCCTATTCACATCCTCCAGGTCTCTATTCACTAGTCCGCCTCTCATGGCTCGTCTGACCATCTCCGCCAGTCTGTCACTATCTCCAAGTTGTAGTCCTCGTTCACTGCCTTCGACCTGCCCCCTGAGTCCGTGGGAGCTTTCAGGTGTATGCCCCTCTGGCGGAGCGTTCATTCTTCTATTGTTACCAGGTTGTTCGGATGCCCCCGTCTCTCTTGTCGGGATTGGATCAACATGTTCTGCGTGTGTGCTCCCTAGCTCTGGTGCTACGCCAGATGGTCCTGCTCCGTTCTGAACTCCAGTTGCGCCTTGGTTCCGTGCTCCAAGTTGCCCAATCTGTTGAAGCAAGTTCTGGATCATCTCTTCTTGTCTTCTCATCATGGCCTCCATCTCATCCCTGGTGATGAAGACTGAAGCTTGGTTTGCTCCTGAGGAAGCCTCTTGACTCCCTTCCTGTTGACTTTGCTCTGGCCTCGGCCTTCTTTAGACTTTCAAATTCAGCTTCCAAGCGGTAGAATCCTTGAGTTCAACTCTCAGTGAAAGCACCAAAAATGTTTGCACAAAAAATGGACAAACACCTCAAAGTTGTATGATTTAGTAGATCTTATGTTGTTCTTAGTGATTTGGGTGACTTATGCAAATATATGAAAAGCAGGGGCTAAACTGTAAAAAGACACACAGATTTATAGTGGTTCGGCCAGAACGTGCCTACGTCCACTTTATATGTTATTTCTCCTTTAGATCTCAGATTACAAGTACAAAGCTTTGGTACAAGTATCTAAAAGTGTTTGAAAGTTCCTTCCGTGCTTGAGCTCTTAAACTTCTCCCCCATTGTTGTACCCCTGCCCCTCTATTTATAGAGTGAGGTTGGGGGCAGGGGTCTTGGATGTATGTAGTTGCTGGTGGGCCTGGGCTGAAGCAATCTGGCCTGGCAGCATTCCGGTTCGGCGAAGCTTTGGTTCGGCCGTGCTTGGAGAAGGTTGGGGTTCGGTAGGGATGTGGTCCGGTGATAGGTTGGTTCGGCATAGGGGTGTGAAGCAGTTGGTTCGGTGTTGTTTGGTTAGGCCCCGGTCCGGTAGGAGATGGAAAATGTGCTGGTTCGGCAGGCAGGGGAGTGCCCTTGGTTCGGCAGGGCTGGTCTTGAGATCTGAATGGCCGAACGAACGTGTACTCTGGGTGCCGAATGGACTTGTACTCTGGTTGCCGAATGGACTTGTACTCTGGTTGCCGAATGGACTTGTACTCTTGAATCATGAGTGAAATCCCAGACTTATATACGCTTGCTGGTTGCTTCTTCTTGGTTCGGTCGTGGAGGAAACGCACCCAACACTGATATTCCAGTTTTGACCAAAAATGGGATAACATCTGGTTTAAAGAAGTAGTTTACAAGCTGAGTTCATTGTTTTTATTTTTAGAAAGAAAGATAGAAAAAAGAATGAAGAGAAAGATAGAGGTTTATATAAGTTTAAATTAGGATTTATTAAAGATTAAAGAAAAAGAAAATAAAAGGACACTTGTCTCAACTTTGATTAATATGTTAACACATGTTAATTTAAAGATGTTTATAACTCAACACTTGTAATACTACATGCATAAATATATTTATATTATTTTAAATGGATTTAAAAGCTTTTATTATTAAATTTTCCTACTTAATAAATACATATCCTAACTTATAAATGCTTTTCTTAATTTATAAAAATAAAACTTTTTAAAAGAAAATAAAATAAAAACCAATTAGATTTTAACTAAATCATATGTAGTGTATTTAATCCATTTTAAATGATAATATGAAACTTTTATATTTATTTACTATTAACTAAATACCTTATAAATTCATATAAATAAATTCCTTTAAGGAAAATGATATAAAAGAAATCTTATTTTTAAATAAAAACTTTATTCATATATTTTTAAACCCAAACTATATTATTATTTTAAGATATATATATTTTTCTTTTAAATTAAATTCAATTTCAAAGTCAATTTAAAATCTACATTTAAAATCAATTCAAATAATATATATATATATATATTAAATTTTAACAAACACACTATTGATTGTCAATAATTATCCTATTTAAAGTCAATTTTAAATACACACATATATTTTTAAACAACACTTATTAAATTTGAAATAATATGTCTATTAAAAATCTATTTCTACTTATATTTAAAAACAACTCAATATTAAATTGTTTGAAAACAACAACCTTTACCAATATTTAATAATTAATTTAAAAGATTATCTCATTTTAAATTCTCTGAAATCCCGGGATATCACATAATGATTTAAAAAAATGAAGGAAAAGAAGAAGATGATAATGATCGAATTAATTATGATGAAACAAACGATGCTGATGCTGATAATGATGATGAAGCAAATGACATTATTAGTGATGTTGCTGATGAAGAAGGTAAAGATGATGATGATCATAATGAAGATGATGGCAAAGATGATGACGGTGCTGACGAAGTAAAGATGCTAAGGGTGGTGTACCTGATGAAGGCAAAGGTTTTAGTAATGATGATAAAGATGGTAATGGTCTTAATGAAGATAAAGCTGGTGAAGGTCATGGTGCTGATAAAGGCAAAAAAGGTGGTGATGATGATAAAGATGGCAATGGTACTAATGAACCTAAAGATGGTGATGGTGCAGATGAAAGCAAAGCTGAAGGTGATGATGATAAAGATGGTGATGGTGAAGAGGAAAGCAAAGGTGATGGTGAAGAGGAAAGCAAAGGTGATGGTGATGTTGTAGAGGAAAGAAAATGTAATGGTGATGAAAGTAAAAATGATAATGGTGCTGATCAAAATAAAGGTGATGATATCGCTGATGATGATGAAAAGGAAAGGAACTAAAGGTGGTAATAATAAAAATGAAAAGGACAAGAATGATAAAGATAATGATGATGACAATGACACTGATGACCAAACAACAAGCCAATACGAAATAATTATCATACCAAAGGCAGTAAAAGACGATGAAGAAAATGAGAGTACGAAGAAGAAAAAAGAAAGCATGGAAAAGGTAAACATTTATAAATTACTATAAAAAGTTTAGTCTGGCAAATATTTTCCATCTATATGCTAGCAAACAAAATATTTAACAATTGAAATTTTTTGGTAGACCAGAAGATTTGATAATGAATAAAGAAATTTTTTTCGGTGTAGAGAAAGGCAAAATAAAAGAAAAAAGTGATGTCGTCATGTTCAAAGGTATAATATCTAAATACATGAAACTTATACATCAAATATTTGCCATACAAATATTTGCCATATAAATATTTCCTAAATATTTGCAAAACTAATTATTTTCGCAAAATATATTCATTATAAATAAAATATTTCCTTATGTCAATTAATAACCAAACACTAATGATAAATTTATTGTAGAAATTTAAGAAAAACAAGACAAAAAAAACATAGCACACCAAGAAGATTTGATTGCAGAAGGACATCAAGAAAAAATTGTACAAAACAAAAGGCATATATATTTTTAAAGAAAAGTTCATTTTTATATAAAATAATATATCTCAAATATTTGACATATACTAAATATACAGTTGTAACATATGATAAAAAGAAAGACAGATTAGGTATTGACTACCCAACATTCTACTTACTAACAACTCCAAGCAAGAGTCAAGAAAGCAGCCAAAAGTTAACCCAAGAATTAGAAACATTCAACAAAAAGTGGCTATAAATTTCAAAATCAAGTTTGAAAATGAGGAGAAAAGGTTGAAAAGAAAGAAACAAAAGTTTCTCCTTCTTCACTCTCAAAAAGAGTAAAACAAAAACCAAAAAGAGTGAAAAAGATCCAAATTTCTAGTATCCAACCCGAAAAAAAAGACAATACCGAAAGAAATCAGATAAAAGTACCGTTGACAAAAAAGATGAAGAAGCCCCTCAACCTAAAAATATAGCAGATCCAAGCACATAATTTGATCATGATAGGTCTGAAATAAAAGAAGAAGCAAAGATGGTTCAAAAAATCAAGCTTGCAAGAAATGGCTCACAAATGAATAGATTCACGAGCTTAATATTTTTTATGAAGCAGATGGAAATAGGTAAATTGTTTTATTAAAACATAAAATGCCAATCTACAAACAAACATACAGAAATGTATGATGCCTAGAAAATATGTGTCTAGCAAATATGTGCCAGACAAATATTAGCCAGTCAATTGTTTTCCAGGTGTATATATATATATGCCAAACAAATATTTAAATAAATAACATTCACATGCTGAATATAAATTTCAAACACAAACCATAATTAAAGTTCATATATTATATTCTAACATACTTACTATAATACATACTAATATACTTTACCTATTATTAAAATAGGAAAGTCGCATGCTATAACATGAATAAAGACATTGAAACGAGAGGAGTCAATATTTCTGACATGTTATTCAACAGATTTATTGACTCAATGGTATATAATCAATATAATATTATGAACTAAAAATAACAAAACCAGTATATAAAATCCAATTTCTACATAGCTAATAGACTGGTACTCAGAGATAAAACTGAAGACAAATCACAAAGATATCATATATTTAAAATCCCATGCAGCGGTATGAAATACATAAAATTGCAAACAAATATCACTTAAAAATTTGAAAGTTAATTAATCTGTAATCACAGCCATCAATAATTAAAGACTACAAACCAACATATGAATCTTTGGTGGTCAAAGTGCTGGAAAAGTGCTGAAAGAAGAAGCAATGAACTGCAAAAAAGTATCGATACCACTACATCATAAAAATCATTATACGGTATTGGAGTTTAATGCAGTTGATAAAACTTGGATACACTATGATCCAAAGACCAAGAAGGAAAAACTTCAACTGTCCATACAAACAGGAAGAAAAAATAGTGGTAAATTAAATGACTACTGGTGGAAAATATATACCTGGCAAATATGTCTGTCGAAATATTTTCTTGGTGGGAAATATTTATTCACTTAATTGACTTGATTATTTTTTGCAGAGAGACAAAATAATGGATGTTCTGAAGTCAATTTATGCAAAAAATAGGAAACAACCATCAGAACTTCAAAACAAACTAGTCAACTTTTTGAATTGTCCACAGCAAAAATATTGTTTGTAAGTATAAAATTTTAATTTATAAAAGTAAATTTAATAACGTTAAAAAAACTTTTTTAAACCGATGCAGAATTGATTGTGCAATATTTGTTATACGATATATGAAAGACCTATCCAATGATATACAAATAGAAAGAAAAGGGGATTTATATTAAGATGACGAAATACAAAATCTAAGAACTCACATCCTATATGAGGTCGTCACAGACAAAAATCATGGCTGGAAATCAGAACCCGACACTATTAAATGTATTAAAGATTGTATAGCTACAAACAATTTTGCTTAAATGATCAAAATTTATCTAACTTGAATGAAGATATCAAAAGTTGGATGACAATTGTTGGATGGTAAATAAGTAATCTTGCATGTACATATTGAATATTAAAAAACACTTTTAGATAAATGTTAGACACTTTTATCACAATACAATATAAAGTGCTTAATGTCTAGACTGTAATGTTCTATATTGAAAATATGGTTGGTGTAATGTATAACTTTGATGTTGAACACGGTTACATTGTATATCAAAGGCTACATACTTTTAACATGATGTAATGTAAAGTATTTTATATACAAAATGTAATGTACTATATTCAAAAGAAGTTTTTTTTATTCTTATACAGCATAACATTGAATTACTACACTAAACTCAAATATCTGAAAAATATCCGTCGAGCAAAAATTTCACAAGTACTAAAAGTAATGACATTTTATATTATAATATTTGTTAACCAAGATTATAGTCAACACCTTAACATAATATACTACATACTTATATAGAATATGAGATCTTTTTTAACCAAACAAATCACTGAATGCAAAAGCTAAATAGATGCACAACTTAATCGGGTATGTATGGATACAAAGCTAATCGAATGCCAAATTTAATCAAGTATATATGGATACAAAAGCTAACCAGATTCCAAGCCTAATTTGGTATATATGGATACAAAATCAAACCAAATGCCAATAATCGGGTACATATAGTACAAAAGCTAACATAATGCCAAATTTAATCGGGTACGTATGGATGCAAAAGCCAACTGAATATCAAACCTAATAGGGTACATATGGATGAAAAAGCCAAGTGCATGTCAAAACTAATCGAGTACGTATGGATGCAAAACTCAATCAGATGTCAAACTTAATCGAGTACATACCAAAACCAATCTATAATCAAGATACATTGTTTAACCAAGCATACCATGGAATGCAAAAGCCAACTGAATGCCTAACATAATCGTGTTCATATGAATGCAAAAGCTAGCCAAATGTCAAACCTAATCGGATACATATGGATGCAAAAACGAACCGGATGCCAAACGTAATCGGGTACGTATGGATACAAAATCAAATTGAGTGCCAAACCTAATCAGGTACATATAGAAACCAATCTATAATCGAGATATATTGTTTAACCGAGCATAGCATTGATGCAAAAGCCAACCGAATGCCAGACCAAATCAGGTATGTAAGAATGCAAAAGCCAACCAAATGTCAAACCTAATCAGGTACATATGGATGTAGAATCCAATCGAATGCCAAACCAAATTAGGTATATATGAACACAAAATCAATACAAATGTCCAACCTAATCAGGTACATATAGAAACCAATCTATAATCGAGATATATTATTTAACCGAGCACACCAATAAATGCAAAAGCCAACAAAATGTCAAACCTAATCGAGTATGTAAGGATGCAAAAGCTATCCAAATGCCAAACCTAATCGGGTACATATGGATGCAAAAACCAAATGCCAAACCTAATCGGGTACTTATGGATGTAAAAGTTAACCAAATTCCAAACCTAATCGGATAATTATGGACTCAAAAACTAACCGGATGCCAAATATAACCCCGTACATATGGAAAAATCAAATTGAATGTCAAACCTAATCAGATACATATAGAAACAAATCTATAATTGAGATATATTGTTTAACCAAGCATACCTTTGAACACAAATGACAATTGAATGTCAAACCTAATCTGGTACATATGAATGGTAAAGCTAACCGAATGTCAAACTTAATCGGGTACATATGGATGCAAAAGTTAACCGGATGCCAAACCTAATTGGGTATTTATGAATACAAAATCAAATTGAATGCCAAACCTAATCGGGTACATATAGAAACCAATCTACAGCTGAGATATATAACCGAGCATATCATTGTATTCCAAAGCCAATTGAATGTCAAACCTAATCTGGTATGTATGGATGAAAAATCTAACCAGATGTCAAACCTAATGGGTTACATATGGATGCAAATACCAACTGAATGCCAAACCTAATCGAGTATGTATGAATGCAAAAGCCAATTGAATGCCAGACCCAATCGGTTACATATGGAAACGAATCTGTAACCAAGATACATTGTTTAACCGAGCATAACAATAAATGCAAAAGTCAATCGAATGCCAAATCTAATCAGATACGTATAAATGCAAAAGCTAGCCAAATGCCAAACCTAATTGAATATATATACGGATATAAAAGTTAACGGGATGCCAAACCTAATCGGGTGTGTATGGATACAGAATCAAACCGGTTGCTAAACCTAATCCGGTACATATGCAAAACCAATTTATAATGGTTATATATTGTTTAACCGGGCATACCACTGGATGCAAATGCCAATTGAATGCAAAACCTAATCGAGTACGTATGGATGCAAAAGCCAACTGAATGTCAAACCTAATCGGGTATGTATGGATGCAAAAGCAACCGAATATTTGTGAATACCAAACCTAATCATGTATACAAAATAACAACAGTTAAGTAATATGATCATGAATGAAAAAACAAATATTTATAAGGCAATATTTTGCTGTTGCAAACATAATAAGAATCGTATGAATGCGAAGTCTAACAGATAAAAAAACATAATCATATACGTATGGATGCAAAAAACAACCAAATAAACATCCCAACCCAGTAAATATATAACCATTTAAAAAAATTAGAATAATGACTAACCAAACTTATATTAAAAAACAACTAAATAAAACATATTTTAATGAAAAAACATACATATGCATGACATATGTGTAACAAGCAAACATAAACTACTGAATATATCACTGCAAATTTTAGCTTGATAAATTTTACCCAGTAAAATATTTGCCAGGTTGTTAATGGTCAGACTGCTATTGACCAAACAAACTAAATTACAGTATTAACCAAACAAATAAGTAAAATAACATAAAACCATTTAATTCCACAAAATAATGCATGAAATTACATTAGTAGTCTTCACAATAAAATTCCAATAATGTATAAAAATTACACATTATTTCTTAACAAACAAGATCTTTTGTTATGAGCTAATTTCTTACACAAACTACAACATTTGTACTTATTCACCTCACCAGCTAACTTAATCCATTCAAAAGAAGGAGGCCTTCCTACACCATGTCTTCTCTTAGGAAGATGAACTTCTTCTTTAGGTAAAACATTTTCCATTTGGAACCTAACAAGTGGAAGAATAGGTTAAGAATAAGATGCTTGAAAAATGGACACTTTGAAATAGTCATCAATATAAGAATTAAAATCCAAATCAAAAGCAAGAATGCATCTATCAGCATGAGCATATGGAAACCGATTAATGCAGCATAAATTACACTACATTGTCGAACACTCAAATCTACACGATAAGATTGAGTTGATTGAACTTCATAAACATTAAACGTAGATCTAGTAACTTTCCATTGAATAACCTCAATGTATAAATCCCTTAAACGCTTCTTCATAACAGGGCACAATTGACTATTCCAACTTTTACTTCACTCACATCTATCGGACATAAGTTTCATGAGCTTCAAACGAATTTTATCTAAACATGCAGTGATAGGTAAATATTTTTCCTCTAAATCCATCGATTAATTTTTTTTGCACAATTATAACTCATTTCCCCATAAAGATTACCCATAACAAAACATTAGCAAACTTTTTAAAATGCAAATCATGCAATAAATTTCTACTTCAACCCCACCAGCACTTTGAAACTCAAATGAAGCTTGATTAAATGCATCTATTGTAGCAGCATTAGTAACTCGATAAAAAATAAAATAATTCATTTCCTTTTACCTTAAGAACACCTTTCTGTTAAAAACTCTTCAAATTATTCTTTAAATGATAGTAAAAAGAACAGTGAGCTGAGTTTGGAATGAGGAACAGCAGCAGAAGACCAGGATGCCGATCAAAAACAAAGGTGAAATATTGATCATCATCACATAACATTTCCCTAAGTTTCATCAAAAACCAATGCCAATCAGGTTCATCTTCACCAAATACAATACCAAAAGCCAGTGGGAAAATACCTAAAATAAATAAAAATACATTTGTCACACAATCAAAATAGAAATAAATGCACAAAATAACAAACTGCAACATCAAAGGTTTGTCAAATATTTGCTATAAGAATATGACAAATATTTGACATTGAAATATTTAACTACCTAAATCATTCAATGTAACAAAGAAGTTAAATCATTCAAAAAAAAGTTTGCCAAGTAAATAAAATAGCATTTATAATACTAATTTAACAAATAAAATAACATAATAAACAAAGAAAATGAATAAACTGAAACAGCACACGTATATCAAATATTTTCCATAAAAATATGGCAAATATTTGACATGCAACTATTTGCCATAAAAATATAGCAAATATTTGACATGCAAATATCATCAAATGAAATACAAAATTTTCAAAATTAAATCCTATTTTGATTACCATTTTTAGCCATAGAAGACATAATACAACCTTGTCCTCTACCTCTCATAAAAGCCCCATTTAGAAAAATCAAAGGACGACAATAATCAAATTCATATTTGCATGCTTCAAACCCAATGAAAACCCACTCAAATTTATGACTAAATGAATCACCTTGAAGTTCAACAGCAATACCAGGATTACACATAGTCATGGCTTCACAGAAAGATTTCAAATGATGATACGAAAGCAAATCATTCTCATAGATTTCTTCCAAAAAGCAAATCTTTTTCCCGTATAAGCAAAATAGTAATTTAACATAGTATTATACTCAGTTTGAAATAAATGGACAATATCTTTTATTTTCATCAGAGGATCTGAATGAATAAAATCAATAATCAACTTCTTAACTAATTTGCTAGAAACAAGTGGACAGTTAACATCTACAATACCAGCTCCACATGAATTATTAAGCTGCATAGCTTGGATAACAAAAAAACCTGGATGGTTAAACGTGCAAGAAGCATGAATACGAAAAGGTACAACCTTTCCATGAACAAACAGCTATTACTTGCTCCTTTTCATTTTCTTAATATCATAAGACACAATTGGAACTCATCAACGCCACAAGCAAATATTTGACCAACACCAGTAAATACTGGATTGCTAGAATCATTTTTTAATAATTGTTTAAAAGTAGAACTAGAATCAACCGAAGAACAAACCATTGAAGAAGCAGATGAGCCACACTCACCAATAGATCCAACAAATGAAGAAATGTAAGAACCAACATCAGCCAAAATACTTTTACACTGCTTAGATATAACCAAAACAAGTAGAAAATCATCACGGCTATGAGCAAGAAGTGTAATAGCTTGAGATTATTGACCCATGAAAATTGACACTAATACATCCACTATATTTCGTGTTGAGCAATCGAATGTCGGAAAACCTGATTGTTAGGGGGAAAAGAAAGAGGAAAGAACGAAGAAGAAAGAAGATAGAAAGAAAACAAACAATACAGAATCTCACAACAGAACGAATAATCTATAATATACAACAAATCTTTACATAAAGAAGAAATGTACAATACATACATCAATCAGAGTATACTAACCTATTTCGGTCCAGATAGTTATAACAACCTGTCCACACAACTACTAATAAATACAACAATGAAAGCAGCGGAAAAATAACCATATTCACGACTACATCATTGGGCCTCCAGCTCTTCTCCTAAAGCTCCAAAGCATCCAAACTAAATCTGTAATATACTCGTTCTGACCCGAGCATTATAATAAAATAACACCAGAGTTAATCTGAAAACCAGTGTGACAAAACACACCCAACTGGATTTTAAAGTTATAAAAACCTTTGAAATCAAAAGTATCTTGTAAAACCATGCCGCATATAAACACAAACGAGTTTTTACCTTATGATAAGTGTTTGTACCAAAAATGGGCACAACACTCTTCGGGAGTTGTTTGAAGAGATAAAATGAAGATTATAAATGTAAAACAGAGATTATCTAACAAAAACTCCAACAAACAGGAATGAAAAGTGCACAGACAAGCAGTTTAGAGTGGTTCGGCGTATAGCCTACATCCACTATGAAGTTTTGATAATTTTATTGATTCTCTTTCAATGATTACAAGCGTTTACAGCAATGAACAGCGGATTACAGTTTTGAATTTGAAATTGACAGCAAAAGTAGGATGCAAATCTCAATCCGGCAGAGTCTGGACGCTTCAGAGAAAAAAGCTCCTTTTTCTGTTGATTCTGGGGCTCTATTTATAGGCGCAGGAGGCTCAGAATTCGCTCAAACTCCGGGAGACTAGGTCTGGCACGTGAGGGGGCCCACGCGACCGTTTCCAGAAAGTTTGGAGTCAATCTGCGATAGACACGAAGTCATTTCGTATCGATCAAGATTACCTCCAATTGGGCTCAAATTTGGTGGAGATGTTCCTCGTTATGCGTGCAACCTTTGGTTAAAATTTCATGGTATTTGGATCAGTGGATTGAGAGATATTGTCGATACGAGATGATGTTCTTGAATGCTGTCTGGTTCGTATCCCTGAATTCGACTCCATCTGTTCGCTGCGCTGGCTGCACGTGTTCTTGAAGTGAGGTGGCGCGCGCGCTTCGTCTCGATCCGGTCTTTGCGCCGCTTTGACTGCTTCGACTCCAGGCATCTCGCCTTGTTTACTTCGATGGACGACACGTCACCCTAGTTGGTTGACCCGCTGGATGTGAACAAGTCATGGGTCGCGGGTTCGAAGCAAGGCTACCTAGATGGACACGAGGTATAGCGCTTCGATGGATACGAAGCGTAGCGCCTCGATGGATATGAAGTGTAGCGCTTCGATGGATACGAAGCAGAAGTTGGCTGAAGGATACGAAATGTTTCAGCTGCTGATGTGTGCAAGGTCCATCGACACGAGCTCGATGGATACGAAGGAAATCGAGTCGAACCTGGATACCTCGATGGATTCGAAGCTGATTGGTGCGAAGCTTGATGGATTCGAACTAGGGCTTCGGTGATGGATACGAAATTACCCAGAGTGATGGATACGAAATCTGGGCTTTTCCCTCCAATTTGACTCGATCATAACTTGAGCGTACGAGTCTGGATGGACTTGAAATTTGAGGTGCTGATCTCTATGGCCTTTCTTGTCATGCCCTATCAATTGTAGCTCATTCTGGGCTCAGATAAAATTCAGTGATATCCATGGCGTGCTATCCTTGTTCTCTAGTCAGTTCCTTGGTGTCCTGGCCTTGCCAAAAGGCGGGATAACATTTGCCCCCCAAAGTACGTCTTGCGAAAACATGACGTGCTTTGAAAAGTTGCAATTTCGTAACTCGTCGTTAGTTCTAGATCGTTGCTGAATTTGGCAATGATTCTCTCATGGTACCATGGTGAGAAGTTTAGGATGTATTCCTTCGAATCGATGCGGGGCATCGCCGATGGATACGAAGTGTTCATTCGCATCCGAGGATTGCAGCTTGTGGTGAATTCTGATTCGCATCGATGACCTTCGATAGACACAAGATAACTTTTCGCATCGATTCATTTTTAACAGTCATGAATATCGAGTTCGTATCGATAGGCCTGACCTGTTATGGATCGATGGTCTGCAATGTGCACGCTTCGAAATGATGGAGTCCAGTGCCTTCAGGCAGCTCTCTTGTGCGCCCCGATCTCGATGAAGGCTAGTGGGCTCGAAATGAATGCTCGCATCGAGGCACTGCTTGACTGGTTGTGACCGGTTACGTTGACTGGGAGATGAATCGACCCAGTTCGCCTCCAGGCTTCATATAAATACCTGAGACTTAGTCATTTTTTCACTTTTTTACCTTCTATCTTTTACTGCTGCCTTCTACTTCTCGCATCGATCCAGAAATTGTGAGAACGGAGAAGACTCGCAATTTGCTCTCGAATCGATCAGATCCATACCTCCAATCCTTCAAATCTTAACCTCAACCTAGGTAATTAACCTCGAATCTAAGCAACGGAATCATCTCAGATCTACTCCATCTTCATCAACCACTGATTCTGGTAATTGGCAAAACCAGATCTGGACCAAGGCTTGGTTTTGAATAACCATGGCGATGCTCCTGTGGATTGGCGAAGAAGAAGCAGAAAGAAAAAACAGGAAATGGATCGCTACGGAGGCTTGCATTCGAATCGAGGCAGGCCATTATCACGCCCTCATTGGATTTCTGTATCGATCCCTGGAAATTCGACAACCATGGATCGGTGGCTTGACAACCATGGATCTTTGAATGGTTGCTGCAAAGTTCTCGACCTCATGTCGATGCGAAGTTTATCTTTGCGTTTTACACGAAAAGCGCCGATTTGAACGTGATCGATGTGAAGCCGAGACCTCTCTGACCGATACGAATTTGACAACCACGGATCGGTTCGAATCGATCGATACGAACTCGCACCCTGGCTATCGATTCGACTTGTGCCTCCCGGGATCGATACGAACCCGTGTCCTGATGGATTCGAACTAGCCTACCGCGATCGATTCGAACTTCTCTCTCGATGTACACAAAATTGTGAACTCTTAACAGCATAACTCCGACGAGCTTCTGCCTTGCATAAATGAACTTGATCACAGAACTGCATATTTGACTGACTTTCGGAGCTCGCCGATGGAACTGCCATTTAACAGAAAAAGTACAACGAACTCTTTAATCTTGAATCGATCGTTATCATCTGGAGGGCGCAGTCGTGACGGTCAGCGATGACGGTCATACCTGTCTGACTTCCAGAATCTCGTCGCTTGCACATTTTCTTTAACTCTGCAGAATTTGCCCAAGTCACGCACAACACTCGCACTACACAACACATTCATGCACTTCACACTGGGGAATGCACGGGCTTTTTGTCATCTAATGATGGTTTCTCGTGAGTTAGCTAGTGATGGAACCGTCAAGTTTGCAGCAGCAAGAAACTCAGAACCCTATCCTTCCTAGAATTGAGATTCCGGTCATTGAGACCGAAGCTATTGGCCCAGCTCAGGACGAGTTGCCCGATGCGTCCTTCATTAACAGTCCACCTGATTCCGTCCCATCCAATATTTCTGAAGACATGCTAGGGAGAATATGCTTAAGGCATGGTCTATCTTTGGATGAGGTATTGTTGCCTGGACTGGATGATAGGCCACATAATCCCCCGGAGGGGTATACTGCTTTTAACCGGCATGCGTGCGCAGCCGGAACACTTCCTCCATTCAATGACTATATAAGAGAAGTGTTGGCTTATCTGGACATCGCTCCGTCTCAATTGCATCCAAACGGATATGCCTCACTCAACAGCTTGTTCATTGTATTCATGGAGTACCTCCATCGTCCTCCCCGTATGACCGACATAAGATACTTGTTTAATTTCAAGAGTCGGACTGACAGCCCATCTTATACGTTCTTGGAGTCTGTAAGGAACTGCCAAGTTGTCGCGGGGTCGTGGACTAGGCTAAGCTATTTTAAGTCGGAGTGGTTCTATGTCCGATGTCCTCTGGGGTTTGCCAGAAGATGGCTGTTCAGACGTGAGCATTGTCTTTTTTTCCAATTAATTGACAGGGCAACTTTCGGAGTGAAATTAAACTTACGTCTTCTTCTCTTTTTCTTTCAGCTATCATCCAGTGGCCTGAGGGTGGCTACTATAAAGAGATAGTTCGGGTCCTCCAAGAGATTCCTAGCGAAGAAAGAATATTGAACTGTTATTGACAGATCGGAATCTTAGAGTCCTTGGGCTGATCGGCCGGAGGCAGAGCATAAGACTCGATGGTGCATTAAAGACCGTCTCCAGGAAAAAGGTCAAGCGGATGAAGCCCAGGGTTGTGATAATCGAGGAACCTGATTCCGAGAAAACTCATACTGACGAGGAACCGTTGGTCGGACCTGCTAATGCAACCCCGGAGTCCGATGCAAAGAGGAAAGGCAAAGCAGTGGCCTCGAAACAGCCTAAGTCTGGGAGGCTGAAGTCTATGGTTTTGCACCGTCCTTTGCCAGGAGTTAAGATTACGGAGGCATCCTCCCTGCAAGCTGAAGATCAACTCGAAGAGCCTGCCGACCCTCCAATCCCGGACATCGAGCCGGAGCAACACGACGTTGGATCGGGTGGACCGCGACATATCGTCGATGTTAGCGAGTCTGATCCTGCCAGTGCGATTGACACTTTAGGTTGGTCCGGGGGGTTACACATTCACACACTCTTCACGGCACAACACACTTTTCTAACCGTAAACAACACATCGCAAACGGTTACTGATTCTTTGTGGTTTTCTTTTCAGGTACGATGTCTGGGCAAGGTTCTGTGCTTGGTAGTTTGCGCAATAAGCGCCGTTATCGTGAGCCACGCAGGAGAGAGGGGGAGAGGGATTACGACTCAGGACATTCAGGCCAGGAGAAGTCTGACAGAGATAGGGGATACGTTCGCCGATCCCGATCTCGCTCTCCTCCCCCCAGGACTTCTGCACCTCCTACGGCCGCGGTTACTTGTCCTCCCGAGACTTCACGGCCTAGGCCGCCTTCTCAAGCTTTGAGGTCCGACCCTCCGCGCAGGACTGAAATAGCCACCTCTTCGGCTACCGTACCGGTCCCGACCGAGGCGTCTAGTGAAGGAGCGCTTAAACTGGCACAGATGAGGAAGGAATTTCCTGACATCTGTTTTGACGGGTATGTCTTCCCTCCGCACCTGAAGAGAATCCCGCCAACCGCGGAAACCACTATCCATGATTATGTTGCGGACATCTTTTTCCAGTATAGGGAGTGGGGACGGGCCGCGAGGAAGGCGTCTAAAGTGGCATTCGAGCGGGGCGTCACCATCGAGAAGCTCGAGAAGGAGCTGGGTCGCAACGACCAAATCATTAAAGCGCTCAACTCGGAGGCTTAGTCTTCCCGTAAGTCTGAAATGGAGGCTTTAAAGAAAGTTGATGAAGTGAACGCTGTCATGGCCAGGATGAAGCAAGAGCACTATACTGCCATCGAGGACATGGGTCACAGGAACACTTCCATTACCGCCGAGAGGGATGCCGCTCTGAAGGAGCTTAATGAGCTGAAATCAAAGTTTTCAGAGATGGCGAAGGAAAAAGACGCAGCTAATGTCTCTGCGCAGGAAGCCTGTGACCAGGCAGTGACACTCCGAAAGGAGAAGGAAGCGGCTATACAACAAGCCCGTGAGGCTGAGGCTGGGGTTGATGAGAAAGTACGGCAGGCGGAGGCCAGGATCGAGGCCGAGGTGGAAGAGCTACTCGTCACTTATAACGCCAATGTGCTAAGGCACCGAGACTTGACATGGCTTGACGATTACCCCACACATCTCTATAACGCCTGGAACCTACTGGTTGATGAGGAGAGATCTGGGCACCCTGATGAAGCCCTTGATGAGTTCGAGCTGGAGAACCGCATCCTTAATGATGACGAAAAGAAGGTTCTCCATAACTCCATGATTTCCCATGACAAGGTGAGGCTTGGTGCCCAGATCCAGGAAGTCGGAGAAAGCTCTGGTGCAGAACACCATGTTACGAGTTCTGAGATAGTCGTGTTATCTCAGTCTGAGCCAACTCCGATGATCTACCCCCAGCCTATCCCGGCGTATGACCCAGATCAACCGCATTTATCTCCTATTAAGGAACATCCTTCTGAAGTAGTTCAGACGACCTCGAGCCAAGCCGAGGAAGGTACTTTGAACTAACTTCTTAGTATATTTGGATTGAAGAACCCGTGTTGAAATGTTGCTAATGACATGTCTTTTCCTTTGATCAGTGACAGGAGTTGCACCAGCCGTGCCTCTTACCACCCAAGAATCAGGTCAAGCGCCAGGAGCCATCATCTCTGAGGCGACCTCCGTCGCAGCAATGGCACCAGTTGGAGTGACGCAGGGGAGCTCACTTTCTTTCGATGAGCAGATGATAAACGAGCTCCTTGGCCGTCAAAGTGATCCTTTTGCGGACTTGCCATTCGGCTTGGGTGGATTCACGGCTACCTCTGATACCTCGTCTCAGACCACTACGGCCCCTAGCGAGGCCAGGGCACGACGGGAAGCGGCGATGTTGGCCGAGATTAATGCCGAGATGGCGGCTGCGGCGCACGGCGGTGAAGTAGATGGCGGAGCAGCAGCACAGTGCCCTACTCCTCTTATGACTGTGTCTCCTGGGGGCACACTTACTGATACTAATGTGCCAGCCCCTTCTCCGGCTGCGGAGTCTGTTCCTCCCACTCCTCCCACGGGAAGCATCCCTATAGAGTCCAGCTCAGATGAGGACGTTGACATTATGCCTTCACCCGAAGGGAGCTTGCCTAAGGAGAAAGGCTCCAAGCGAAAGGGTACTGGTGGCTCCAGTAGCTCCTCGAGGAAGAAGAAGCCGAGGAAGCAGAAGGATTAGATATTCTTTTCATAGGCAGTTAGGGACTTTTGTTATTTTTTTCTGCTTTTCCCTTTTGTAGGCCGTGTTTAGATGCAGGTTCGGCCCCTGCTAGCAGAAATATTTTGGAAAAAACTCATGTATGAACCATTGTTCTTGAGTTAGTTGGAATAAAATTTTGTTTTCTAGCTTCAGCTTGTGTTCCTTTCTATACTTGAATATTGCAGTGTTCGGACTTTGGTCCAGTGTACTTGCATTATCTGATTGCTTCAAGAATAGCTCATTTTACTTGTTAAGTATGGAAATCTCGGACTTGAGTTGTGATAGGGGATCGTATCGGAGCTGAGCATCGCATAGTTTCGGGTAATGACTAACATTCGCCTCTGCCCCCAGTTCCGGGGTCAAGTTGTGATGATCAGCTTGTGATGGCACCAAGTGAGGACCGAGTGGTCGAACTACGCTCGTTCTCTTATGAACCGTTCCATCCACACTCCGGGGATATGCGTCATCTCATAAGCGGTTGTTCGCACTCTGGGAACATGGAGTTGACTGTTTATACTCCGCTTCGCACTCTGGGAATGCGGAGTTGAATGTTTATACTCCATTTCGCACTCTGGGAATATGGAGTTGACTGTTTAGACTCCGCTTCGCACTCTGGGAATGCAGAGTTGAATGTTTATACTCCATTTCGCACTCTGGGAACATGGAGTTGACTGTTTATACTCCGCTTCGCACTCTGGGAATGCGGAGTTGAATGTTTATACTCCATTTCACACTCTGGGAATATGGAGTTGACTGTTTATACTCCGCTTCGCACTCTAGGAATGCGGAGTTGAATGTTTATACTCCATTTCACACTCTGGGAACATGGAGTTGATTGTTTATACTCCGCTTCGCACTCTGGGAATGCGGAGTTGAATGTTTATACTCCATTTCGCACTCTGGGAATATGGAGTTGAATGTTTATAATCGGCTTCGCGCTCTGGGAACGCGGAGTTGAATGTTTATACTCCACTTCGCACTCTGGGAATATGGAGTTTAATGTAGGATTGTCGTGTGTCAACCCTATTAATATCGGTGTCATGGCCTGTCCCCGAGCTCGGGTTTCACCTAGTGAGTGGCCGGTCGTATCACAGCCACTCTCCATTTGAATGAGTCCCATTGCATGATGGGATTTAGCTCTTCGTGCATCGTGATGTTGTATATCGTACATAATGAATCACAGCTCTGGCTCGAAGAAGTGGCATTTTATTGCTGAAATAAGAAAATGCGGCAAAGTCAGTTGCCTTATTACAAAATTCAAATTTCGAAATGCAGAAACAAATTGCTAAATAGAATGAAATAAATAAAGCCTGTCATATGTAGTAGCGGCGGAGACTTTCGCTGTTCCAAGCCCTTGGTAAATCGAGACCGTCAACAGTCGACAGCTTGAATGTACCATCTCCGAGTTTTCGTGTAATTACATACGGTCCTCCCCAGTTCGGTTTCATGTATGAAGGAACTGGGTAGATTCTCTTGAGCACGAGGTCGCCGAGTTCAAAGGTTCGAGGTCGAACTCTGGTGTTGTACATTCGGGCGACCCAGCTCCGATGTGTGGCTGCTCTCAAATCAGCCTCTTCCCGTTTTTCATCCAATAGATCCAAAGACTCGGCTAGGAGTATAGCGTTTGTTTTTGGATCATAATAAGTTACGCGATGAGAGAGCACTTCTGTCTCGACCGGAATAACGGCCTCTGAGCCATAAGATAGGGAAAACGGAGTGTGTCCGGTCGCAGTTTTGTGGGTCGTTCGATAGGCCCATAACGCCATAGGAAGTTCATCAACCCACTTGCCCCCAGCCTTCTCCAATCGTTTCTTCAGGATCGATTTTATAACTTTGTTGACAGCTTCAACCTGTCCATTCGCTTGGGGGTGTGCGACAGCCGAGAACTTTTTGCGGATATGAAACCGTTGACAGAAATTCTTGAATTCCGCACTCTCGAATTGGGCTCCGTTATCAGTGATGATAGTATGCGGGAGTCCAAATCGACAGATGATGTTGCGAAGCATGAAATTTATCACCTTCTTTGTCGTAATGGTTGCTAGGGCTTCGGCCTCAGCCCACTTTGTGAAGTAATCAACTGCAACGATGGCGTATTTCGCACCGCCTTTTGCTAAAGGTAAAGCGCCGATGATGTCAATGCCCCACATTGCGAATGGCCAGGGACTGACCATTTGGGTTATTTCAGTTGGCGGAGCTCTTGGAATTCGGGCATGTATCTGGCATTTATCGCACTTCTGGGCATAGTTTGCCGCATCTCGGTTCACTGTCGGCCAGTAGTACTCATATCGGAGTATCTTTTTAGCGAGAGCTTGCCCGCCGGTATGATCGCCGCACTCTCCTTCGTGCACGTCATGTAGCACTCGTTTGATTTCCTCGTGGGCGATACATCTGAGGAGAGGAACGGAATAACCTCTCCTGTACATGACTCCGTTTTGGATGACGAACCGCAAGGCTTTTCGCTGAATTTGTCTCTTCTCATTTCTAGGTTCAGGCAGCACCCCATTCTCAATGTAATTTCGATACGGAGTCATCCAAGATTCTCTACTGGGAGCGGTTTCAAATACAGAGTTCATTTCTATCCGATCGATGCTCGGAGTGGCCAAAGTTTCAACGGGGACAAGTCCCATTTGTTGCGCTTCACCTGTGCTGGCTAACTTCGCCAGTGAATCGGCTTTTTGATTGCGCTCCCGAGGCACATAATAGATGGCATAATAATCAAACTAGTTTAGTATTTCCTGAACCCGTGCCAAGTAAGCGGCCAGTCTTCGGTCTCTTGCCTGGTATTCTCCTCGCACCTGGCATACCACTAACTGTGAATCGCAATAAATCTCTACAGCGATAATTCTCAAATCTCTGGCAAGCTTTAGGCCGATTAGGAGGGCTTCATACTCGGCTTCATTATTGGTTGCACGAAAGTCGAATTTAAGAGCATAACATATGGATCGGCCCTCGGGAGTCTCAAGTACAACCCCAGCGCCCGAACATCGGTCATTTGACGCACCATCAGTATACAGCTTCCAGATGTATTCGGGGGATTCGTTGGTCTCGGGTAAGTCTTCTGGAACGGTGAATTCGGCTATGAAATCAGCCAGGACTTGTCCTTGAATGGCCCTCCGCGGTGCGTATGCGATATCAAATTGGCTTAGCTCAATGTTCCACTTGAGTAACCTACCGGACGTCTCAGGCCGCGTAAGGACCTGTCGTAACGGCTGGTCGGTGTACACAGTAAGCGGATGAGCTTGGAAGTAAGGACGGAGCTTCCTTGAGGCAATGACCAAACAATAAGCCAGTTTCTCCAGCCTCGGATAATTTCTTTCAGCTCCTGTTAGTCGCTTACTAACATAGTAGACCGGGTTTTGGACTTTGTCTTCTTCCCGGACTAGAGCAGCACTGATCGCATGTTCTGATACTGCCAGGTAGAGATATAGTTGCTCGTGGTCAACCGGTTTTGACAAGATCGGAGGTGTGGAGAGATGTTGAACTAATGATCGGAACGCGCCTTCACACTCCGTGGTCCATTCAAAGTTTCGTTTGCCCTTCCGGATCAGGTCGAAGAAAGGAATGCATTTATCGGTGGATTTTGAAATGAATCTGCTCAATGCTGCGACCTTCCCGTTAAGACTCTGGACTTGTTTTATAGTTCTAGGGGTTTGCAAATTTCTAATAGCCCAGATCTTCTCAGGATTCGCCTCTATTCCTCGAGCGTTGACAATGAACCCAAGGAATTTTCCGGACGCAACGCCAAAGTGACATTTGAGTGGGTTGAGCTTCATTCCGTACTCCCGGAGGATGCTGAACATTGAATTCAGATCTCTGACGTGATCGGTGGAGAATCGGGACTTCACCAGCATGTCATCCACGTAGACCTCCATGGTCTTCCCAATCTGATCAGCGAACATTCGGTTGACCAAGCGTTGGTATGTTGCTCCAGCGTTCTTTAGACCAAACGGCATGACTTTGTAACAATAGAGTCCCAGGTCGGTCACGAAGCTGGTATGTTCCTGATCAGGTAAATGCATGGGTATCTGATTGTAGCCGGAGTAAGCGTCCATAAAGGATAGTAGTTCGTGTCCGGCCGTCGAATCTACGAGTTGATCGATTCGTGGAAGTGGGAAGCTATCTTTCGGGCAGGCCTTGTTTAGGTCAGAGTAATCAACACAGGTTCTCCACTTCCCGTTTGGTTTCCGAACTAGTACGGGGTTGGACACCCATTCTGGATACAAGGCATCTCGAATGAACCCATTCGATTGTAGTTTATCAACTTCCTCCTTAAGGGCGGCAGATCTCTCTGGATCCATACCGTGCCTTTTCTGCTTTACTGGGACATGTCGCAGATCTATATTCAGGGAGTGACTTGCAATGCTTGGCGAGATCCCGCACATGTCAGAGTGTGTCCAGGCGAAGACGTCGAGATTCGCCCGAAGAAATTCGACCAACTCCTGCTGTGTCTGCTTGTTTAGTTGGGACCCAACTTTCAGCATCTTTGAATCATCATCCTTACTGATTGGGACGTCCACAGTCAGTTCGGTTGGAGAAGCTTGACTCTCCGTTGATTCGTCTTTATCCTCGTTGTCCCTGGGGTCCAGGTCTTTCAGGAATTGGTCGTGGTGCCCGGGCCGAGGCCCAGGCATCAATTGTCAATTATCGATAGAACGGACGTAGAGAGATTCCTCTACGCCCTTCCCCTTCTCTTTACGTTGCGCCCCGCGCAGCTCAGCAACATAACAGGCCCTTCCTGAGGCCTGATCTCCTTGAACAACCCCAATCCCATGATCAGTGGGAAATTTCAGAGTCAGACACCATGGGGCGATCGCCGCCCTGAACTCGGCTAAAGCTGGTCGACCCAGAAATGCATTGTATGGCGAATCGATTTCTAGCACAACAAATTGTAACATTCGGACCCTCCGGCGTTCTCCAACGCCTAACACGACTGGGAGTTCAGTTATTCCGATGGGTATCGTGGCACTTCCGTTGAAACCATGGATTCTGGATAAACAGGGTTTCAAATCCTTTGTCTCCATCTTCATTAGATCGTAAGCCCGTTTAAGCAGAATGTTCACAGAGCTCCCACTGTCAACCAGGATCCTCTTCATCCAAGCAGGACCTACCTGGGCAGATATGACTAGTGGGTCGATAGTAGGGGCTTCGACTTTATCAGCGTCTCGGCTCCTGAACACGATATCATCGGACATTATCTTTTGTTGCTTTGCCGGGGTTCCATCCTCGCAATTACTATAACACTCGAAGTCCGCATGCCTGATAGAACTGGCATACGACTCCATTTCCCCCCAGCTTCTGTCTGCCGGATGAGGGCCACCACTTATTGTGTTGATAACTAATCTCCCGCCCGCACGAGCGGGTTCATCCTCTCTTTCCTGATTTTGTGAACGATTTTGATTTGAGGGGCCCGCTCCGCCAGGATGCGGCGCCCGTACAAATTGATCTAGCTTCCTCTCTCTAATCAGCTTTTCGATGAGGTCCTGTAAGTGCCGACACTCATTGGTATTATGTCCATAGCTCTCATGGAACCTACAGAATTTCCCTGTCTGAATCTGTCTCTCCGATGAGGGCTTCGGAGCAGGCTTCTTATACTGTACAATGTTGCAAGTCTGTAAGTATACGTTTTCCAATGACGTGTTTAGCGGTGTATAACTGTCAAACATCTGAGCTCTACGTCGTGGACCTCGGTTTTCGTCTCTCTTCTTATTCTGGCCATTGCTTCCTCTCTGCTGGGTTTGCTTGTTTTGTATATTCAGCTGAACTTTCCCAGAACTCTCGCCGGACTGTATATCGTCCTGCTTCCTAGACTGTTTTGCATCCTCCTGCCGTAGGAATTGAGCGGCCTTGGAGTAAAAACGGTCCAACGACGCGGGCGGTTTTCCAGCTAGCCAGTTCCCGAATTCAGAATCAGGATCAATCCCCTTGGTCAGAGCCATTAAGATTGAATTATCGTTGGGATTGGTGATCTCGATGCACGCTGCGTGGAACCTCTCCAGGTAACGCCTGAGTGTTTCTCCAGGAGCTTGAGTGACGCTGGACAAGGTGTTGACGTCTTTTGGCCTAGCAACATGCATCCGGAATTGCTCCACAAACTTCTTGGCCAATTGATCGAACGAAGAAATTGATCTAGGTGGTAGGCGGGTAAACCACATTGTCGCGATTCCCCCCAGAGAGATGGGGAAACTCCGACACTTCACTGCGTCGTCGGCCCTCGCAGCGCTCATCGACCATTCATACTTCAGAATATGCTGGTTGGGGTCACTATTCCCTTCATACATCGGGAGAGTCGGCATTCTGAATCGCCTAGGGGGTTCGGCATGTAACACTTCGTCTGTGAAAGGGGTATGACTACGGGAAATCCCCCAGTCATCATTAGTGAGCCCCTGACTCTCGCGGATCATTTGACGTATCATGGTTGATATATCCGAAACGGGCAGATTCGGAGCGTGATGAGTTAAGGCGTGGTCGGGTTCCACGGTGCGAGTCGGGATCGGGCGCTGTCGACGATCCGTATCTCGCCTCCTTGGCTCAACGTCTTCTGGGACATAAGGTTCAGGAGTGTGTCCTCGCTGTTGGTTGATCGGCTCTGATTGATTTCGGGTATCGACCCTTGTCTCTGCTGCGGCGGTTGTGGCGCGGTTATCCGTGGTGTACTGTGGGGCAGTACCTCCTCGTGTTGAGGGACTGGTTTGGAAACTGGTCGACGGTCCTACCCTCAGGTGCCCAACAGTTAAGGCGGGCTGATATTCAGCAGCTTGAGCGCGACTCCCCTCTAGTCGAGGACGGGTAGTTCGGTGGTGGTAATCAGATGAAGCTGAGCTTTCGGTAGACGCTCTGGAGACATCATCTCTCCTGGACCTTCTGTGCCCCTGGCGGTTTAGCTGGTTGGTCAGCTCGATATTGGCGCGTAACTGTTCTGCCAACTGCTGACGGCTTTGGGTCAGCTCCTGGAGCAATACTTGAAACTCTTGTCGGGTGACTAGCCCCGTTGAGTCTGAATGAGTGGCATTGTCTTGATTGGAAGAAGGCGGCTGTGTTGGATTTTGCCTGTCTCTGCCTTCTTGCTCTGTAGCGGTGGCGCCAGTTCTTGTGCTGACCATTGTCGGTGGTGGAGTCCTTTCCTAGATTTTGAGCAAATCTGAATAGAATGGAAGGATTCCAGACTGAATATCTGGATCTTCCTCTTGGATTTGTGCAATCCGGTATCGACGGCAGATCCAACGGGCAGGAGAAAAAACTGGTTTTCTCGGTGAAAGCACCAAAGTGTTTGTACCAAAAATGGGCACAACACTCTTCGGGAGTTGTTTGAAGAGATAAAATGAAGATTATAAATGTAAAACAGAGATTATCTAACAAAAACTCCAACAAACAGGAATGAAAAGTGCACAGACAAGCAGTTTAGAGTGGTTCGGCGTATAGCCTACGTCCACTATGAAGTTTTGATGATTTTATTGATTCTCTTTCAATGATTACAAGCGTTTACAGCAATGAACAGCGGATTACAGTTTTGAATTTGAAATTGACAGCAAAAGTAGGATGCAAATCTCAATCCGGCAGAGTCTGGACGCTTCAGAGAAAAAAGCTCCTTTTTCTGTTGATTCTGGGGCTCTATTTATAGGCGCAGGAGGCTCAGAATTCGCTCAAACTCCGGGAGACTAGGTCTGGCACGTGAGGGGGCCCACGCGACCGTTTCCAGAAAGTTTGGAGTCAATCTGCGATAGACACGAAGTCATTTTGTATCGATCAAGATTACCTCCAATTGGGCTCAAATTTGGTGGAGATGTTCCTCGTTATGCGTGCAACCTTTGGTTAAAATTTCATGGTATTTGGATCAGTGGATTGAGAGATATTGTCGATACGAGATGATGTTCTTGAATGCTGTCTGGTTCGTATCCCTGAATTCGACTCCATCTGTTCGCTGCGCTGGCTGCACGTGTTCTTGAAGTGAGGTGGCACGCGCGCTTCGTCTCGATCCGGTCTTTGCGCCGCTTTGACTGCTTCGACTCTAGGCATCTCGCCTTGTTTACTTCGATGGACGACACGTCACCCTAGTTGGTTGACCCGCTGGATGTGAACAAGTCATGGGTCGCGGGTTCGAAGCAAGGCTACCTAGATGGACACGAGGTATAGCGCTTCGATGGATACGAAGCGTAGCGCCTCGATGGATACGAAGTGTAGCGCTTCGATGGATACGAAGCAGAAGTTGGCTGAAGGATACGAAATGTTTCAGCTGCTGATGTGTGCAAGGTCCATCGACACGAGCTCGATGGATACAAAGGAAATCGAGTCGAACCTGGATACCTCGATGGATTCGAAGCTGATTGGTGCGAAGCTTGATGGATTCGAACTAGGGCTTCGGTGATGGATACGAAATTACCCAGAGTGATGGATACGAAATCTGGGCTTTTCCCTCCAATTTGACTCGATCATAACTTGAGCGTACGAGTCCGGATCGACTTGAAATTTGAGGTGCTGATCTCTATGGCTTTTCTTGTCATGCCCTATCAATTGTAGCTCGTTCTGGGCTCAGATAAAATTCAGTGATATCCATGGCGTGCTATCCTTGTTCTCTAGTCAGTTCCTTGGTGTCCTGGCCTTGCCAAAAGGCGGGATAACAATAACCAAAACATTTCATATGAAATTATCTGATGTTATAATAATGTCTAAGATACAAATATTTATTATTCTTAGTCGAAATTGTTACATTAATTAAATTCCAGTATAATAGGTATACAACTAAAACCATAAAGGCGCGTATTAGAAAATGAATTCCATACAATGACTGGGCTACCGGGGTACCGCCCATCACGGTGCATCTCTAGATAAAATAACACCAAGGTCGAACCTATCGACCATTGCCGACATAGAATCTGTCTATCCTTTACTGGATAGTACCGAATATGACCACCCTCCATTAATGGGCCCTGAAGCATACAAATGAGAGATAATATCGACTCTAGATAGGGATGATCATACTTTACTTGGGAGCAACCCAATTAGCTCTGCTGCATCTCTTCTGTTTTAGTCATTCCCGGTTGATGAGGCTTGAGGCTATGTTTTACCTTTTATATAGCACTTCCCACTTGCAATGTTAATACTGCCCTCCAAGCAACAATGCAATGCCAACATTCATCAATAAAAATTCATTCGGGGACTAAACGAAACACTTGATAGCTTTGTCTTTAATTCCATCATCTTAAAGATATCTTCACTTCGAAATGTTTGAGTTGGATCGAAGTGGTTTTCAGATAACATATCTGATCCCGGTCTCTTCGAAACAACTTTCGATAATTTTTGGTGTAACATCCCTAATTTTTGATAACATTATTCAAGAATTTAATTAGATAAATTAAATAAAATTATAATGATAAGGAGATTGAGATTTGAATAAAAATATATAATAGGGTCGTGCTTATCAACAAGATAAATGGGCTTTAATTGGGTTTAAGGGCTAATTTAGTTACACATGTGCATATTAGAAAATAGCCGCCTTATTATTTTACATGGCTATTACTTCTCATTTTGTCCATTCACATTTCATTTTCCTCACGATCAAAAACGCAAATAACCCTAAGATAACCGACCATTATCAAGGAGGAAACGGGGAATTTTAATCTAAAGCTATGAATCAAGCTAGGAAGGATTTATCAACACCAAATCTCAAGTTCCTTATCAAATCTAAGGTGAATAATAATTCTTACCATCTCTTTTTGGTTTTATAATCATATGATTTAATTTTTTAATATTTATTTTGTTCCCATGATATATTGGATGATGATATGCTCGAATTTATGGATTAGTTAATTTGAACCAGTTAATTATATGGAATCCGTACGGTTTTAGGATCAAAACCGTAATTTACTAATATTAAAATGTCATGGAAAATATTTACGTTAAGTAAAACATGATTTTGGAGATGCGTTTAGATTTTTGGAATTTTCCAAGTTATGAAATTTTACTATGAATTTTTGATGGAAATATGACAAAATTGGGTTAAATAATTATTTTGTGAATTTCAGGGAGAAATTAGTTCTAAAATTTTAATATGTTTGATTACATGATTATTTCGAATTTCTGTGATTTTTGGGCATTTTTTCCAGTTGATTTATTTGGGGAAATAAATTATTTTAAAGGAAGCGCTTTTCTGCAAATCTCGGTTTTGTTATTTGCAAAGACTTTAACCTTATAATCTTTTGACTATATCTGATTAAATGCGGCAATTTTATTGGAAAAGTATTTGAAAAGTTTAGAGTAGCAAATGAAGGAGTTACATATGGCAGGATTAGTTATAAAGTAATTACCATTTTTGGAAATAAAACAGCTCTTCAGAAAAAAGGAGGTTCCGCCTATTTTGGGAGGAATACCTTTCGACTCCTTTACCTCCGCCATCCTAGTTGAAACCATTAGTGTCGAAACCAATAAAGCTAGAACCAAGGCACATGGTATCAAGGGAAATTGATACGAAGTGTGTTGGTAAGTAAGCGGAAGGTAGGGTGTCGAAAGCTATGCTTTCATCAAAGTCAAAACAAAGGATTTAGCTTTAAAAAGATCAATGCCTGCCTAGTTTTTGAAGGGCCTTCGACCAAGTCGATACCCTATAGAGTCGAAACCTTAGCTTGTTTTCTAAAGCATTTCCTTCTTTGATTTACTTAAAGTTTTCAACATAGTCGAAAGCTAGGATTTCAAAAGGAATTTTACAAATAACTTTCGAAGGGGTTTCTTTTTCTTTAAGTAAAAGCTTTCGAAAGGGGTTGGTTTCTACCTAGTCGAAGCCTAGCCGCTACTCTACCTTTTGACCATGTTGACCAGTAGTGCTTTCGAAGGGTGGCACTTGTTTTTACCTTAAACCAGACCTTTTTCCTAATTGTTTTCAAAAGAGGTTGGGGTTTCGAAGGAGAGAGATTCGAAAAGTGTTTTCAACTCAGACCTTCGAAGTTTTAATTTTAAAGCCTTTTGCTTTCGAACTATATAGCTCCGACACCATCAATTTTTCCCAATTCTAGTTTTTTTTGGTTTCGAAAGAGATACTTTCGTATATAACCAATTTGGCCCAAATGTTTATTTTAAAGAAGTAAACCCAATGCTTTAGAAAGGGGTACTTTTGTATATTTTGAAGCTTTATGTTTTAAAAGATGACTTAATACTTTCGAAAGATACCAATGATTTCGAAAGAGGATATTTTCCAAGTGTTTCAGAAGGTATGTATACTATGTTCTGAAAAGAAGTCTTTGCTTTCGAAGGATGCTATCCAGGGTTTCAAAAGAGATGTTTTTATGATTTCAAAACACAACCCAATCAATTTTAAATGTAATAGCCATGGCATAAATAATGATTTTGGAAACACTATTCACATTGTTAGTAATCCATAAATGTATCTTGGGGAAAGGGCAGAATAACTAGTTAGGTTGACCTAGTAGTGAATATAACTTAACAGATGTTAAATTCTTAATCTAATGATATTGGTAGAGGCCAATAGGTTTACAGTAAACCCATGAAAACTGTATGATATTGGAAGGGGTCAATAGGTTTACAATAAGCTTATGAAAACTGTATGATATTGGCAGGGGCCAGTAGGTTTGTAGTTAGCCCATGAAAACTATATCTGGATTAAGATATTGGCAGTCAGCTAATAGGTTCCTAGTTAGCCCATGAAAACTAGGATAAGAAATATGATATTGGAGTTAACAATAGGTTCTTAGTGATCCCATGAAAACTAAGTAATTGGACAGATAGTCCATAAAAATTTAACAGGTTAATATTAACCCTAGAAACTATAATTGAGACAGATAGTCGGAATGAATGGGGGGATGGGAAATCCAGATTTGATTTACTTGTTTTGCATATTATCATAATAATTTGAAATAGTATGTTTATAACCATTGTGGACGCAGGAAGCACAGTATATGGTTTTGTAAATGTTTTAGGGATACTGGTGAGGGGAAAACCCGTTATGCTAAGCGGCGTGGTCTCACTAGATATCAAAAGGGTTTGAGATGGTAGATTATTATTCATGCCAGGCTTTTGTCTGACTCGAAGTTTTTGTTTCCCCTTAAACTCTCGGGTACTCAATTGATTTTGAGTAGGTTGAGAGTTAAAGGTTTTCAGGTTTTTCTCTTAGACGAATAAAGCTTCTAGAGGCATGCAGGAGGCAGATAGTTATTTAAAGTTATTGTATTTCTGCTCTATGTTTGATTGAAAAGGCAAACTGTTTTAATGCCTTAGTATGTACTCTGATCAACCAAGGGGGCATCTTCATATGTCGCTCTTGGCTTATTTTGTTATTATATGTTATTTGAACATGGTCTGCGATTGGAATTATGTAATCAATTTGAATTATTTTGAAATGGAATATGGATTTTATTTGCTGTTTAAAATTCTTCCGTATCCTTGTGTTTCTGTGTATCAATGTATTTAATATCCCCGTATTTGGTCGCCAAGAATTAATAACTATGGATGATTGTAGCATCCGTAGCCGTTAGTTTTTGGCCTCCAAGTAGGGGGATGTTACAAGTTTGTATCAGAGCATAGGTTTATGAAACTTTAAAAGAAACTTAAACCTGAAAGTTTTTTCAAACATAATCCTATGAATCAGATAATAAGATTGGGGTTTGGGATAACGCTATAGTAACGCACTTGTATTTTCTATATATATAGTTATATATATAAGTACACATTCCCCGTTCTCTTCGACCGTTATTCCGTATCTTACTAAAGCTCGTTTGTAGATTTATGAGAAATGAGATATGGAAGTAGGAAACGGAAGAAGAAATCTCGGTGGAGGAAGCACCACAACTAATGGAAATGCTCAACCCACTACTAGGAGATACCCGGGTCGACCGACTAATGCTAGTAACCAAAATGCTGAAGCCAATGTGGGTGCTGGAAATCCACCAGTAGATATGGGGGCGATGTATCAGTTCTTAGCTGACTTGATGCAAGCTGCTGCTGCTGCCGGAGTTGCTGGAAATGGAGGAGGAGCAAATCCTGTGGCTCCAGTTGGGAATATTGCTTTGTTAAGTAGGGATTAAACCAGTTTGGGTGGGAAGCCATTCATGGGAACAGAGAGTGTCGTAGAAGTTCAGAATTGGCTGTTGCATTATGAGCATATACTTACTGATTGGGGTCTGAATGATGGACAAAAGAGGAGGTTAGCCTCTAGGCAGTTGCAGGGGTCAGCACTGCATTGGTGGAACGGTGTCACTGTCGGAGTTCTAAAAGAATAGTTAACTTGGAATGATTTTAAGACAAGATTTGAGCAGAAGTTTGTATCTGAGTTTGCCAAGTCCGAGCTGATGAGAAAATATAAGGATTTAAGGCAAGGAGAAATGTCGGTAGTTGAGTATGTTACTAAGTTTGAAGAGCTGTTTAGATATGGGTATGCTCTTATAGATACTGACATCAAAAGGAATGAGAAGTTCATTCAGGGACTGGGGTCGAACTTGCTAGAATGACCATGACACATGTCCGAGATCCTTGCAATATAGTGGTGGACATGGCTATTCGCACTGAGGAGTTGCATGCTGATCTAGCTAAAGAAAAGTTAGCAGAAACCCAGGGTTCCCAAGGGAAGAAGAGGAAGTACTTTAAAAAGAAGGGAGCCTAGAAGGGAGACACAACTAAGTGGTCAAAGGCTAAAGTCGTTTGTTATAAGTCTGATAAGAAGGATCACTTTGCTAACGAATGCCGGCTAGGAAATGGGAAGAAGGTTGCAGTTAAGAAAAATGTGAAATGCTTCAACTGTGATCAAGTTGGGCATTACAAAAATCAGTGTCCAGATTCAGTTAGGGAGGACAAAGGAAAGGTCTTTGCTATTGGATCAGCTAGGCCTACTGCAGCAGATAAAGGAAAAACTGTGATGGAAGGTACACTTTTGATTCAGAGTATTTCAGTTAGAGTACTTTTTGATACCGGTGCATCACATTCATTTATATCTCAGTGTTTGGTTGATAGATTATGTCTAGAACCTACCTACCTTATTACTTCCTTAAGGGTTGTGAATTCTATAGGAGGGTATGCAACTCTAGGGTTGAGATGTGATCAGTTAGAACTTGATTTGTTAGGTCATCAATTTGCATGCACTTTGTATGTTATTAATTTTGTAGATTTCGGGATCATTTTGGGAATGGATTGGTTGGGTAGGTATGATGATAGAATATTTTGTCATGATAGAGAGATATCATTGAGACACCCTGATAGTCATAATCGAGTGATATTCTCAGTAGAGAATACTGACCAGAGTGTTAGTGCTATGCTTAATGCCATGGAGGTAGGAAATGATGAGTTAAGTCAGGTTCGGGTAGTAAGAGAATTTCCAATTGTCTTTGAGCTAGTCACTGGATTACCCCCTAAAAGAGCGGTTGAGTTTAGAATAGCTCTTGTGCCCATAGCTGAACCTATGAGTAGACCACCTAGCAGAATGACACCAACTGAGATGAAGAATTGAAAGTGCAGCTAGTGGATCTAGAAGAAAGAGATTTTATTAGACCAAGCAGTTCACCTTGGGGAGCGGCTATGGTGTTCATGAAGGAACCAGATGGGTCGTTAAGGATGTGTATTGACTTTCGTAAGTTAAACGAAAAGGCAATTAAGAATAAGAATCATTTGCCAAGAATTGATGATCTGTTCGATTAGTTGAGTGAAGCCAGAGTGTTTTCCCAATTGGATTTGGTGATAGGTTTCCATCAGTTAAGTGTGGCGGAGGACAGTATTCCTTTGACAACATTTCGAACTAGATATGGTTCGTATGAGTGGTTGGTGATGCCATTTAGATTGACGAATGCACCTGCTTTCTTCGTAGATTTGATAAACCGAGTTTTCCAAGAGTACTTGGATAGGTTTGTACTAGTGTTTATAAATGACATTCTAGTGTAGTCTAAGGATGAGAGAGAGCATGAAGTTCATCTTGGAGTAGTACTTGAGACATAGAGACTGAATCAGCTAAAGGTGAAGTTTACCAAGTGTCATTTCTGGAAGAAAGAGGTAAAGTTTCTTGGTCACATGGTTTCAGAGAAAGGATTGTCTGTCGATCCAGATAAGATCGAAGCTGTGAATAATTGGAAGAGGCCAGAGATAGTGACTGAGATCAGAAGTTTTCTTGGACTTGCTAGCTACTACCGTAGATTCATTAAGGATTTCTCGCGGATAGCAGCACCTTTAACAAAGCTGACTAGGAAGGAAGTGAGATTTGTTTGGTCCAACAAATGTGAGAAGGCATTCCTTAAGTTAAAGCATTTGTTGACTAATGCACCAGTGTTAGTAGTTCCGACGGAAACCAAGGTTTGGTGGTTTATACGGACGCATGTGGAACTGGATTAGGAGCGGTGTTGATGCAGAGTGGTAAAGTTATTGCATACGCATCTAGGCAGCTTAGACCGCATGAAGTTAGATATCCTACTCATGATTTGGAATTGGCAGCTATGATCTTTGCATTGAAAATTTGGAGACATTATCTCTTAGGGGAGAGGTTTGAGCTTTATACTGATCATAAGTCTTTATGGTATTTATTCTCTCAAAAGGAGTTGAATATGAGATAGTAGAGGTTGCTGGAGTTTTTGGCAGCTTATGACTTTCGTATAGAGTATACACTAGGAAAAAGTAATAAGGTAGCAGACGCTCTTAGTAGAAAACATCAGAATGTGGTGTTAGCTATGTTGGCGAAGTGGAAAGATTTGGAAGCTTTGGCTAGTTGTGGAGTGCAATTAAGATCAACTGATGGTTCTAGCCATAGTTCCGCCAGATTGTCTTGTTTGGAAGTCCGACCAGTATTGATTGAGAGAATTGCTTCTAAGCAGAAAGAGGATCCAGTACTAGCTGAAAGGATTGGGAGACTTGAGATTGTAATAGAGATCGATGATTTAAAGGATTTAAGCCTTGACCGGTGGCTAAGAAAGAGGGGACCTCTATGTGTTCCGAATGTGGAGGACTTGTGTAAAGAAGTTCTTGGAGAATGTCATCAATCCAAGTTTACTATTCATCCTGGAGGAACCAAGATGTATCGGGATATGAAGAGAAGCTTTTATTGGGAAGGCATGAAGAGGGATGTTGGCTTGTGGGTTATAAAGTGTGCAAACTGTCAACTAGTAAAAGTTGAACATCAAAAGCCCAGTGGATTGCTTCAACCTTTAGAGATTCCAGTTTGGAAATGGGATTTGATATCCATGGATTTTATAGACATGTTGCCAGGGTCAAAAAGAGGTAATGAAAGTATATGGATTATAGTGGACAGATTGACCAACAGTACCCATTTCATTCCAGTTAAGTCTACCAGGATGGCACATGTTTTAGCAAAGTTGTTCCTGAAGAACATAGTTAGACTGTATGGAGTTCCTAGTAGTATAGTCAGTGATAGAGATGCATTGTTCACTAGTGAATTCTGGAAGAGTCTACAGGAAGTGATGGGTACCAAGCTTCATACGAGTACTGCATATCACCCTCAGACAGATGGGCAGACAGAGAGAGTCAACAAAGTACTTGAGGATTTATTGAGAGCTTGTGTATTGGATTTTGGTGGACCTTGGGAAGATCACCTACATTTGGTTGAGCTTTCCTATAATAATAGTTATCAAACTAGTATAGGAATGGCGTCGTTTGAAGCTTTGTATGGAAGGCCATGCAAATCACCAGCATGTTAGTTAGAGACTAGAGACAGATTAGGCTTAGGTCCCGATTTGGTTAGAGAGGCATCAGAGAAGATTGAGTTAATCCGAGAAAGGATGAAGGAAGCTAAGTCTAGACAGATGAGTTACGCAGATAAGAGGCATAAAGACCTAGAATTCTCAGTTGGGGATAAGGTTTTCATTAAAGTATCACCTATGAAGGGTGTGGTACGATTTGGAAAGTCAGGAACTTAGCCCCGAGATATGTTGGTCCGTTCCAGATTATAGAAAGGATTGGAAAGCTCGCATACAGAATAGAGTTGTCGACCAGTTTGGCAGGTGTCCATAATGTATTTCATGTGTCACATCTCCGCAGGTATGTGCATGATCCAGAGACTGCTATTCCTCCGACAGGGTTGGATGATTTAGTGGTAGAGCGTAATATGACTTTTGTTAGACAACCAGTTCGGGTTGTAGCTAGAGATGAGAAAAAATTAAGAAACAAGACTGTCAAGTTGGTGAAAGTTCAGTGGAGCGACAACGAGAAAGACTGTACTTGGAAGACAGAGGACAGGATTGTAAATTGAAATTACATTTATTTAGTCCATTTTGATATTTATTTCTCTTTACATTTATTTAGTCCATTTTGATATTCACCTTTGTATCAATTGAAATTAATATAATTGAATAATTTCAATTAATAAGAGAGAGAACACTAAATTGTAAATTAATAGGTGTAATCAAATGTAGCTTAGGTTTTGTGAAAACAAAAGGAAAGCTTGATTAAATGAAAACAAATGTGAGTAACTAATTTGTTTTATTTTATTATTAAAATGTGTGTACATGTTTTTATATTTCATTTTCATAATATTCTTATAACTTGAATATCTTCCGCATATGAACTCTGATTGATGCTCGGTTTCTTCCGTTGGACTCGTATTGAAATTTCGGACAACAAGAAAAAGGTTTGGTTGAATTTGGAGACTATTGAATTTTTATTCTTTTATTTTATTTTTAATAGGCTATAAATCAAAGGTGAGTGATTAAACCCACTCACAAATACTAAAATGATTCTGATGTATGTTAAATTAAATCGTGAAGTTATTTATTTTTATTGACTTTTGTTTGGTGATTTAAATGACATTTAAATTGACATATGGTTTGAACTGATATGAATTTAAATTGACAAATAAATTTGAAATTGAATTCCTAGTTAAATACTTGATATTTATAACTAGTTAATTGTTGTGATTTATTGGCTGATTTGGATGTTGACTGTGATGGATGTCTATTTGTTGACATTTTGGATGATTGGATGTTTTTTTATTTTTATATATCCCTGTTATCACTCTGTATATTAAGTGATATCATATAAACTATTATTTGAATTATTTCGAATAAATTAAGAAATAGGTTGAAATGATATATACCTATGACACTTTGATTTGGATTGAAATGATATATATCCATAAATGTAATTAAAATTGAAATAACTGATCACTTGGCTATAGAGTAGAAAATTATATACGGACACCGGATTGGTTAAATTAAATGGTTTTAAAATCTTAAATTTGGATTTTGGTTAATGAAATTGTTTTAAAGGAAATAAACTGTGGATTTATGTGAATTGAATTATTTCTAATTCAAGCTTTGAAATGTGAAATTGAAATTGGTTAAAAGAAATTGTTTTAAAGAATTAAATTAGAATGTGAAATTATAATCGATATTTGACTTAAATTTTGAAAAATGAATTATTTTAATGATTCGAACCTTAAAATTGAACAATGGAGTTTAATTTGATTTAAGTGTTTTAAATCGGTAAATTGAAATTGGACTTGAAATCGATATGGATTGAAATGGTTTAAAATAAAATTGGATTGAAATTTAAATCATTGGATTGAGTTGTTGAATCGAATTTGAGGTTAAAAATGAACGTTTCGAAATTGAAGTTAATTCGAATTGAAATTGAAATCAAGTTGCTTTGAAACTAAATCGAAATTGAGTCAGATGAATTGAAAGATTGGAAATTGAGTTTTGTTGATTTGAAATTTGGACATGGGTCCAGATTCGTAGAAATGGAAAAAAATAGTTTGATTTGAAAGTTGGAATGTGTATATTTAAATCATTGATTTAAATGCGAATGTGGTTAAATGAAGTTATAACCAAAGTTGGAATTTGAAATGATATTTTCAAGTGAAAATGACATATTTTGAGTAAATATGGTATTTTGAAATGAAGTGATATTTTTGAAGTGAATATAATATTTTGATATCAAATATGAATCGTTTTCGAAATGTAAAAGAACCAACTGGTGTGAAATATGATGATTGGTTATTAAAGAGACTAGGGCCTCTTATTGGCTTACTCTCTGTCAATATTAGAACCAGTTTAACAACTGTGTACGTGGTGGATGATCCAGAGTGAAGTGGTTGGATTTGGTGAATGTTTACTGGATTTGTAGAAAGAGAACGATGATGGATGACCCCAACACTTGTGCCAATTTGAAATGACTAAAGTAGGATGGTTTGTCAGGACCAAGTGGGCTAGCTACCCCTAGCGGACACACCTCTTCGTATTGCTATATTGATTTTGACTTGATCGGTGCATCTTGATTAGATTTTGGGGGTGTTGGACGCGGTGGGCGGTCATGGCTACGATGTGTTACCACCAGCCCTGCAACCTGAACTGGTAGTATCATACCTTGGACATTGCCTCATGTGCCTTGTCATACTTTTATCCTTATTCGCGCCTACTATGGATTTTTTTAGTATGGTACCTATAGGGGACTCACTGGCTACCGACGTTACTAGTTGTGTTACAGGACCTGCATAGACTACCTGCTTAAAAATGTGTTAAGGGGGATTAATGTAATGCCTTAACACTATTTTAATACTTTACTTTACTAATTAGACACTGCATATACAGCGTATCTTACAACATATAGATAGTTTAATGGATCCTTAGGAGATGGAAAATTCCGTAGCATCTCTTAAGTTATTGCACTCACGTTGTACACTTGATAGGAGGTGGAAAATCCCGCAAACATCTCTGAAGCTATCACACTCATATTTACTTGTTATTAATTTAACTTATATAAGAACTTTTATTTTTGAATCGAGTGTTTTGTCTTTTTATTATGCTCGGGTCAGCCTGAGTATTATAGTATTTGAAGACACTATTCCTTGAAGATGAATATGGAGTTTGCTATATCGTATTTACTATTATTATTCCATTGCATTAATTTGGTATGTTTGTTGATTGTACTCTAATTATGTTGTAAAAATTGTGTAATTAAATGTATATTGTAAAACAGCTTCATGAACTGTTTATTTGATTATTATATTTTGTCAATTCTACTGCGAGATTCTGTATTTTATTTTCCTTCTTTTCTCTTATTTTTCTTATTAAATCCCATTGATAATCTGCACTTTTGAATGTTTGAGTTAGACATGTGTGGTTTATTATCGATTTAAACCGTCCATAAAAGTGGGTCGTCACAGTTGGTATCAGAGCTTTGGCATAGTGATACCTTAGCATGTTGGGGTTAACTCATTAGAGATAGGGTTAGTAATACCCCAGAATGAGTTTGAGTGTATATATTTATGAGAGAACATATTTGTTAGTGTTATAAAAATGTTTTGTATTGTATTAATTTGTTCTATTGAGTATTTATGGATTTTGGTCGGTACATAGGACGCTATGGCATCGATAGAAACACTTGAACAGGGTAAACAAACACAATATAGTTTTTTGAAATTGGTAAATAAAATGATTTTACCTAAAACTATATTTTATATATTAAAAAGAATAATTTTTCATAAATTGATATTGTTATTTTTGTGTGTTGTTAGTTAGGAAATGATAATATTTGATTATTGTCATTTATTGTTGGTTAGTCAAAGTTCCTAAAAAACTATTGACTATTGTATGATATAAGAAAATTAAATTTTATAAATACGGTATAAATTATGATTCACAATAAAATGAATATAAATTGGAAATTTGAGAACTTAAGTTTTGGTGTTTTGAAATTGGTTTTCAAAGACTTTTGAAAAATAATATTTGTATTATTTGGAAGTATTTTCGGATAGAAATATTTTCAATAAGATTTGAAAGAAATGTTTTAAAAAGAATTTTAAAGAAAATAAATTTTGTACTCCCCCTTCTATCGCTGGAAAATAATTTCGGTGATGATCGCGACATTATCGACGTTCATTTTCGAGTTTCAAAGTGGGAAGACCACTATAGTAGCTTTCCTACACATTTGTTTTGATAAACAAATTTTATTTTTATTTTCTTAAGTATGATTTGATATACAAAAGATATAGGTATATGTATTGTTTCAAGATGATTTGAAGTGAAATCCAATATTTAGTCATTAAGTTTTCTGTTAATTAGTGATTTCAATTATTGTAATAGAATGGAATCTTCGACTATTTTAATAAGTTGAAAACTTTCAAATTGAAAATTTAAATAAAAGCTATGTGTTTAATGAAAATATGAAATTGAAGTTTGTAACTTGTAAATTAAAAGATAATAGAATATCAAACAAGTAAAAACTTGAGTAATGAAAATGTTTTCAAATGGAATTATGTCAACAAATAAAAAAGCAAGTTGTACAAGAAATGTTATAAACATAAGCTAATGTTTGAAATGCTTAATAATTAAATTGAATAGTAAGAAGGTGAATAAATTTAAGTAAATGATTATAAACTTAAGGAAATGTTGAATGATTCATAAATAAAGCTAATATTAAATGATACCATATACGAAGAAATAAATGGGAATCAAAGAGTAGAGAAACTTAAGTATGAAATGATTTATTAATGAATATTAATATTAAATGGAAATCAAGTATATAAGTAAATAATAAATGTGAATTAAACTGCAATGAAATGTATGTAATACTTTAATAATGGATTCATTGATGATTTCAAATATTGAATGGGAAATAAATTATGCAAGTAATGAATGTAAATTAATAAAAGGTGATTTTGTATGAATGAACGAGAAATAAAATAAATGAAAAGCAAATGATGTAAAAAGAAACCAATAGAATAAACTTAAATAATATTTAAAATTCTGTGTTGTGGCTTATGGGATGTTTGGGAAATGATACTTCAAATTGTTTAAGATTGTATGAATAATCTATTAAGTAATTATCTAAGGTTGTTGAGCGGAAGATACACTTGATAATTTATTTATCACCCTTGTACGTTGAAAAGTTTTTGAAACTGAACAAACTATTAATTTTGATTGCTTTGGATGTGTGTTGGATTCTTTTGTTGCATATAATGGTTGTACTGCTTTTGTTTGCATGTGATTATTATATATGTTATGTTACTTGTGTTGTTGATTTAAACAACTAATATATTACTCTTTTTACATAAATTTTAACTCTTTTGGATTATGTAAGTAAGATACAGGTTTATGGAAGCAATAGTTGTTGCTTTTGGTTTCAGAAATAAAGTTTGTTTGCCCGACAGATAGGTAAGTTTTCGGATTACAGATTTTGTAACGGTATTTTATATTTTTTTTTCCACAGTTCGGGAAGCTTTATTATTGAAATATGATATATACAATGTAATTATTGATATTGTTATTTTTTTCGGACCAAGCCCCGCAAAGGAGATGCTGTCGAAATTTTTCGAAAATTTAAGACTTAGAAATTTTTTCGTAGAAGTTGAGTTATTTTCAAAATTTTATTAAACTTAAATATGTAAGTTAAATTGTTTATAAATTGAATATTTTGAATAAAGTATACCAAATTTCTTGATTCTTTCTTGTTCCTTTTCGGGGACGAAAAATTTTGAGCGGGGAAGATTGTAAATACCCGTATTTTTCACTATTTAAAAAAAATTAAATTAAATAAGATTTTTGAATAAAGTTGTTAGAAGAAAAAAAGAATTTAAGATTGTATTGATATAAATTAAATTATAATATAAGGTATGAACTTAATTTAAATTTCTATTAATGAGATATGTTTTACAATAACGTAAGAATGATAATATATGTTAATCGGTATTTTAATGACATTGGTTTAAATGAAATAGATGATCATCTGAATGTAAATTTCCAATTGATTGGAATAATAAATGTTAATAAAGAATAATAAATGTTCCTTTATTAAAGAAGAAATCATATGTTTATTTATTTGGAATGTTTGGTAGCTGAAAGATTTATTATATGAATAAGAAATCAATTATTACGAATAAGTGTTAAATTTAATAAAGAATAAAATGAATAAGTTTAGTAATGAAGTAAACATATGTTTATTTGTTTGAAATGTATTTTAGCTTATAGATTGATTATAGGGATGAGAAACTATTATTTAGTATGAAATGTATAACTCATGTTTGTATCCAATAATATGTGAATATGTTTAAATTACTATTAGATAGAAAATACTTGTTCTATTTCAACTTACGTTTATTTAGTCCATTTTGATATTCACCTTTGTAATCAATTGAAATTAATATAATTGAATAATTTCAATTAATAAGAGAGAGAACACTAAATTATAAATTAATAGTTGCAATCAAACGTAGCTTAGGTTTTGTGAAAATAAAAGGAAATGTTAATTTAATGAAAAGAACATTTTTATCAAATAAAATGAATGTTTCATTTGTGAATATAAGTTTAATTTCACTAAAATAAAGAATTGCATTTTTTTTGCATGTTTCTGGTTGGAATATTCGATTTATTTAAATATTCAAACTTAATTTGAATTTAATTTATAAAAAAAAATGGTAAGAAAACTACTTGAAGGTTAGGTTAAAATTTTGATTTGGAATAATTAGCATGTTTACATAGGAAATTTATTTCATTCCAAATTTGAATTTGGAGTCCCGGTTCATCTTTTATTATGTGTAGCGGCGGTCCCCATTACGTTAATTGCAGTGTTTAATGTTATTTACCGTGTACTAAATAAAGATATATAAAGATGTAAGTTTGAGTGTATTGGGGATAATAAAATAGGTTAAAATGAATGTTTTTAAATTTGAGTATATTAGAGTTTTTCTTTCCATGTACAGTCTACCTTCTCAAATTTAAATCATGCTCTCATTTATTTTATTTTTTTGCTTTCTTCTATTAAATACATGCCCCTTTTGGTTTTCCATTAAGTTTTATTTATTTACACGTGAGCTTGAAACATTTTCTGTATGTTAATGAAATTAATTGAGGTAGCGCAATGTAATATCCCGGAAATTTGGGGCAATATCAATTTAATAATCTGTTTAAATAATTAAATTGATTTGATAATATTTTATAATAAAAATTTGAATTGGTTAATAATCTAATTAAATAAATATTTAATTAGTGAATTTTATCTTTTATAAGTTAATAAAATGATTTCTATCTATAATATATATATATGAGTATATATATTGTAAATAGATTGCCTTTGATTTGAAAGTTAATAAATAAATGAAATCTTGTTTTAAATTTCTAATATATATATTGATAATTTTGAGATTTTGATTTATTTAATATTTGCTTTTCAAAGCTATTTAAACAAAATATCTATATAGTTTTAAATAAGATTTATAATAAGGATTATTTTATTTTCTTATTAAATATGATTTAAAAGTGAATATATATATATATAAGTTTAAAATACAATTTACATATGATATGTTAATTCATTTAATAATAGTAGTAATTTATAATCTCTTTATAAATTATTTAAAATTGATAAATGAGTTATTTCCAAACAATATTAATAGTATATTGTTTTTATAAAATAGATTTTTATGTAAAATAAGATTTTAAAGAATTTGAATGTGTTCTTTTAAATTGACTTTAAATTGGATTTTAAATATAATTTGAATTTGGATTTAGATTTAATTTTTGAATTCAAAAAGAGGTAATATTCAAATAGTTTGGATCTCAAAGTACATGTAAACTTTTATTTATAATAATTAGTTTTGTTTCTTTATAAGTAATATATATAAATAGATAAGTAATTGTATTTAATAAATAAAGAAAAGCTTTTATTTACATTTAAATAAATAAGTGTTACTTAAATGACATGTGTAAATCTATAAAAGCTTGTTTAAACAAATGTAAACTAATTAACTACTCTAAGTGACAAATGTCAAGTTTTTAAAATTTTGTTTTCTTTTATTTTTAAGAAACTACAAATTAACTTATATATGCATACCTCTCCCTTCATTTTATTTTTCTATCTTCTTGAATTCAAAGAGATAAACTTTCAGCCTGAAAATTTAAAACAAATCTCTCAAAACAAATCTGATAATCAACTTCCCAAAATCATAACAAAACCTGTAACCTCTCCAAAGAGAATCTGTAATCAACTCCTCAAACAATAATCAACATTTCTTCAACTCTGTAATTTATTTCCAAAACAAAATTCTCCAAACAAATCAGTAAATCAGCCTATTCTCAAACCAAGACCTGTATTGCATTTCTTCAATCTCAAAACAAAGCCTGCAAGTGTAAACCTGTAATCCATTATTCCAAAAAAAAATCAAAAGGCAAAGCCTGTTTTCTCTTCAAATCTGAAAGCCTGCATATTTTCTATAATCTGGAAATCAAGAGTATAGTCTGCATGCAACTAAGAAAATTTCAAACTAAAGCTAGAATTCAAGTTTTCAAAAGGGCAACTCAAGTTTTAAATCGAAGGAGCAAAAAGGCAATTCAAGTTAAAAGATTTTAAAGCTTTTCAAATTAGAACCTGGAAAGTTTCTCTGTCCTCAAATGGTGAGTAACTTACATTTTCCAAAACTTAAGGATATGATATATGTTTGCATGTGATGATATTGGCTGGAATTGAAGTTTCTAATTTGAATTTATATGAATTGGTAGGAATATGTGTGTGAGCCTGTCTGTTTACATATAAAAACCTATCCCTTGTTATTTATCAAGTGAGTAACATCATTTTTTAAATTTAAATATATAAAAACTGTTGCATGTTCATATCTGGAATTGGTATGTTTGTATGTATCTATGTTAGTGCATTTTTGTGTATATATGTGAATGTATGGATGTGTACTTGACTGTTTTATCAGTGACTTAATGATTCTTAGTTTCAGAGCTAAGAATTCAAATAAAAACCATTATCTCATTATCTAATCTGTGTTAGGATTTAAGTCTTAAAACAAAACTTGTTGTTTGATCATAGAGTAGATTTTAAAATTTTATCTAAGTTAAAATAACTTTGTTTATCTCTGGAAATTACAAACAACTGATCAAATTTTGAAATAGTGAAAATTCAAACGTCATAATTCAATGATTCAGGCTTAGGATCTAAAACATCATCCATAAACATGATTTTTAAATCTAAAATCATAATTTTTAGTAATGGGATTATTGAGCAGTTCGAGGATGAACAGTTTTTACTTTTTGGGTAATTTCTGTTGATCGCATTGGTTTGGAGGATCGTAGTTCATTCTAGGGGAAGAGGAGCTATCAGTGTTGATCGGAAAAATAACAGTAGAAATTATAAATGACCGTGGCAATAGGAATTGATCGAGATTTTCTGTAGACCTAGTTTTTGTTGTGGTCGAAATAATTGTCGTCAAGTTGTCTCTGGTGGACCGAGTTCCACCATACTCTGGAGATTGGAAGCAGGAACGTTGACGAAGGTAAGGCTAGAAGATCAGGCGCTCTGGTGGTCAGAAAGTTGGATTCAAGGCGTTTCCAGGCTTTATGGATGTTCGAGACTTTTTGTTCCAGGGTTGGGATGTGAAGCTCGAATTTGATTTCGAGTCTGGTAGGTTGATCTGATGATCGTATTTAGGTGTGAGGATGATCGATGACTTGGGGAGATCATCTCCGGTGATCGAAGTGGAGCGGCGTCACCGTGCACGTGCACGGTGATGATGTGGATACTGGTAAGTTGGGTTTGAAGGAGAGAGGGGTACTCGAAGGAATTGCGTGAATGGCTCGAGGATTTGTGAGTTTGACTCGAAGATGTTAGGGGAGACTCGCGTGGGGTTTAACAGTTTTTAGAAAATAAAATAGAGGGAAAAACTTGAAGAAGTACTCGGGTATTTTGATGTTTTCTCGGGTATTTTGGATGTTGGGCTCGGGTAGGCTATTGGGTTCAGTTTAAAAAGGCTGGCAGGGTTTAAACTTTAAATTGAAGTTTAAAGGGTTAAGCAGGATTTAAAGCAAAGTTTAAATCAAAAATTTTAAAGTATGGATTCAATTTAATTTGTATCCTAGTTGAGATAAAATAATTTTATAAATTATAATGTTTAAACAAATTTAAATGTTTTAAAGTATATTTTAAAAGAGTTTGTAAAATTTGATTTAAATTTGGTTAAAGTTGAATTTGAAATTTAATTTAAATCTTTAATTTGAAATAAGAGAAAAAGGAAGATTTAAAGTAAAGGATTTCAAAACCTTTTGTAAATGATAATTAAAATGTTAATACTTTAATTTAGAGGTTTAATGATATAGGAATCATTAAATAAATAAGGTAATTAAAGAATGATTTGATAATTTAATTAATTAATGATTTGGTAAATTAAATAATTAGGATGATAAGTAAATTAATTAAATTGGGATTAAGAATCATTTATTTAAATAAGTATAGATATTAATAAATGATTAGAAATTAATCAATTGATAATTAAGAATTTATTAAGTTATAATTAATAATAGTTGATTAAGTTTAATTACTTAAAGAAAGTAATTAAAGAATTGTTAATATTAATGAGAAATCATTAATTAAAGATTATTAAATACTTAGTTAATATGATTAATTTTGATAATCAATTAGATTAAGTAATTAATAATAATCATTTATAAATTGGTTAAGTTTAATTTATTTAATGGAAGTAATTAAAGTAATTAATTACTTAAGGTAATTAATCAAATAAATTTGATAGTTTAAATTAATTAATTAATTAATTTAAGGAAATCACTTGGTGATTTGTTAGGTAATTACTTAAATGTAATTAGTGAAGTATACTTACTTAGGAAAAGAGTAATTAAAGGTAATTATTGGATGTAATTAAATGGAGATAATGAAAGTAATTTGAGTTTAATTACTTTGAATAATTAATCAAGGGATTAATTAAAAGATAATTAATTAATGAGTAATTAATTTATGGAAAAGTAATTAAGAGTAGTTAATTACTAAATGAGATTAATCAAAGGAGATTAATAAATGTGATTAATTAATTATTAGATGTAATTAATTTAAATAAGATAATTAATTAAGAGTAATTAAGGATCATTAATTAATATAATTAATGATGTAATTAAGGATTGATTAATTAAGATTAATTAATAAATAATAAGTGATTAAAGTAATTAATTAATTGTAATTAATTAAGGATTAATGTAATTAAGTACAGTTAATTAATTAATAATTAAAGATTAATTACTGAATGGGTTAAGATAATTAATTTGTGAAATTAATTAAGGATAAATTACTTAAGTAATTAAAAGATTATTAATCAGAAATGATTAATTAAGATGATACTTAAAGTATGATTAATTAATTGGTTTAATTAATAATTAAGTAAGCAGGATTTATAAAATCAAGTAATTAATTTAATTCACTTTAAATTAATTAGAGATAATATAAATCATTACTTAAGGATGGATGAATGATATTGAATGCTTTGCATTGTTAATATCTCTGATAAGAGATGTGCTGATCTATGATATAGATGTTTGGTTGAATTGAAATGATAATATGAATTATCTGTTTGGATGATAATATAGATTATCTATTGAGCTATCTATCTGTGTGTATATAGATAAGAATTGAATTGTTTTAACCTTAAAACAACTTGGCCCTTAAAAGATACGTTTTGGATTTCGATGAGACCGGGATCGGGTTTCCGTATACCGGAATTCCAGGTCTGGAGACCCGAATACCACATCGATCCAAATTAACGATAGGTCGTGAATCTCAAGTGAAGATGAAGATTCAGAGTGCAAGGGTTATTGTCGTTAACTCTGAGGGTGATTCCAATACGAGTGTAACGAGATAATGCCTTCGGTTTTGTTCGAACCCGGAACGAACTTGTATGGATTGAATGCTTTCAGAACATCGTCAGGTGGACGATGAGCATTCTAAGTGATGTGTTCTGATTAAAGGTAATCGTGACCTCAAGCCTCATCAACCGGAAATGGCTAAAACAGGGGAGGTGCAGCAAGGCTTCGTGGGTAGCACCCACTGAGAGTAAAGTCATCCCTGTCTAGAGAGTTCCTTCTTTTATTTCGGCTTAGTGGTGCAGTTGGCGACGGCCATCTGTGGGGTGATTTTATTCGGAATTATCCAGTAAGGGATGGTTCCGGCTTTGTGTTGCAGGGGATTGGGAGTGATCCTCGGTACGGTGATCTAGGCCCCGTACTGTGATGAGCGGTACCCCGGTAGCTCTGCCATTGTATGGAAATCCAAATTCCAATAAGTGATAACGGACTTGATTGTATACTTATGTATGCTGGAATTTAATAATGTAACAATTTCGGCTATTTCATATTTATTTGAAAACCCTAGACCCTATTATAATACAATCGAATTTCCTATCAAATGTTTTGGTTAGCGTAAGGTAAAAACTTACCCATGTTTATTTGTGGGGAGTCTTACGTGATACCTTTTCTTTCAAAAGGTTTTGAAGTTAAACAAGTTTAACCTGTTACTCACACCAGACCCATGTCTGACCCAAGTTGTTTATTTCTGTTTTATAAACTCTTGGGTACTCAAATTTTTACGAGTAGCCAAGAGATTCAGGTTTAGCTTTGACGAATTGTGGAGGAGCAATGGAGCAAGAGGCTTCAGCGTTCGTAGATATAGTATTCCGCTGTGTTGATATCGGTGTTAGAGTCTTGTATTGTATTTGAGTTGTAATATCTAGACAGATGTTTATAACTGTCTAGTATGTGTTGTATAGTTGTGTAAACTCTGATAAGTGTTGTATACTATGTAATAGTTTATGTTATTAATATAATTTATTCGTTCCGCTGTGAGATCGTTGTTGTTGTTTCTTTCTTTCTTCTCTTCTTTTCTATTTTCTACCCCTTTCTTTCTTATTAATGAAGCGTCATTCTGTGGAATGAGTGGCGGGTCATTACAGTGGTATCAGAGCATAGGTTGAGCGAATGCCTAAGCTTTTGGTTAAGTGAACATCAGAGAACTAGGTTGAGTGAATACCTAGGTTCGGAAGGGTTGTTCATTAGAGATAGGATCTGTAGCCACCTATTTTAGTCTGAGTGTATATATATATACGAGAGCGCGTATTTGTTCGTTATATAAAATGGTTTTATATTGTGTTAATTGATCGGTTGGGTGGTATATGGATTCTGGTCAATACGAGTAGCTACCGTTATTGATAGGGATCTCTAAACACTTGGACCAGGCCAACGGACACAATATTGTTTTAAAAGGGAAGGTGAAATAATTTTACCCAGATATATTTTCTATATATAAAAAGTATCATTTTAAAAGTATATGGTACTTGTGATGATTGGTTGAGATGATAATAATTTATCATCTAGGATTTAGTGGTCTTAGTTGTCAACCTTGTGTATTTTACTGGTTGCCTTTTTACTTAAATATACCCTAAATTCCTTAGAAATCTGAACCCTTTAGGATTCGAATCTTGGAAAGTAAATTTTACTAAGTTTATTTACTAGAGAAATTTGGAAACTTTTTAAACTAGTAAATTTTTAAGAAATTTTCCATCCTTTAAAGATAATTTTAGAATAATGGGTTTCTAAAAAGAGATGTTTAAAATTTAAAAACCTTATAACAATTTGTTTATAATCTATATATTAATATATATGGATTTATGAATTGAAGGAATAATAGGTTTATAAACTTACTATATATGTGTATATTTTCTCTAACTATAATCACTTTTCAAAAATATCTTAAATTATTTTGAAATAATGATTTTAAGAAAATCTTGGGTAATAAGAATCTAAAAGGGAATAAATTTTGAAGTATTAATCTTGATATACTCTTAGTCTATATAAGTCTAAACCTTAGATCTCACCTTTGGATTTTGGTATTGATTTTAAGAGAACCCGTAGCGTTTTCCGTGGAGTCTTGGCTAAGGCAAGAAGTGATGGTGATGTTGAAAAGGTTAGAAGAATTTTAGCAGAACTTAGACAACCGTCCTTATATGAAGAAGAGCCTGATGAGCAGCCTCAGCCTCCAGAAGAAATTGAGGAAGAAGAAGAAATTGAGGAAGAAGAATTTGAGGAAGAAGAAGAATTTGAGGAAGAAGAAGAATTCGAAGAAGAGGAAGACTCCGAATCAGAAAATGATGATGCCATTATTTGGAATTTAGATAATGGAATAGAAAGGCCGGCCAATGGTGTGAGTTTCATTCCTTGGGTAGGTGATCCAGAGGATGTTTCGGAACCAGATAGTGATTGGGAGGACAGGGTGTTGTCAGGACCTGAGGGGGAGGACTCCAGTAGCAAGAGTCCATAGTTGATTAGGGTGTTTCCTTTTTAGTATGTGTCTTTTTGTATGTGTCTATGACCCTTGGACGTCATGGATGTTAGGTGTTAAATGTTAGTAAGGTGATATATGTATCTGTATATATAGGCATGCTTGTATGGGAATGATAGCACTTGTAAAAATATTTTGACTGGTACTAAATATAATATATATTTTGATATACAATATGAATCTATGTATTGATGTAGTTTAGATTGTTTGTAGAGCGAGTATCCCTGTATATATATATACTTGGGGAAACTCGAGGAAATTGGATTCAGCATTTTGTCTAGATTGTTTGATTGGATAAATGGGTTGCTATGGTTGTTAGCATATGCATGATAATATTTGTTTGTGATTTAAAAAGATTATTAAATTACCTTTGTTTTAAATTTCGGGGACGAAATTATTTTAAGGGGGAAGGAATGTAATATCCCGGAAATTTGGGGCAATATCAATTTAATAATCTGTTTAAATAATTAAATTGATTTGATAATATTTGATAATAAAAATTTGAATTGGTTAATAATCTAATTAAATAAATATTTAATTAGTGAATTTTATCTTTTATAAGTTAATAAAATGATTTCTATCTATAATATATATATGAGTATATATATTGTAAATAGATTGCCTTTGATTTGAAAGTTAATAAATAAATGAAATCTTGTTTTAAATTTCTAATATATATATTGATAATTTTGAGATTTTGATTTATTTAATATTTGCTTTTCAAAGCTATTTAAACAAAATATCTATATAGTTTTAAATAAGATTTATAATAAGGATTATTTTATTTTCTTATTAAATATGATTTAAAAGTGAATATATATATAAGTTTAAAATACAATTTACATATGATATGTTAATTCATTTAATAATAGTAGTAATTTATAATCTCTTTATAAATTATTTAAAATTGATAAATGAGTTATTTCCAAACAATATTAATAGTATATTGTTTTTATAAAATAGATTTTTATGTAAAATAAGATTTTAAAGAATTTGAATGTGTTCTTTTAAATTGACTTTAAATTGGATTTTAAATATAATTTGAATTTGGATTTAGATTTAATTTTTGAATTCAAAAAGAGGTAATATTCAAATAGTTTGGATCTCAAAGTATATGTAAACTTGTATTTATAATAATTAGTTTTGTTTCTTTATAAGTAATATATATAAATAGATAAGTAATTGTATTTAATAAATAAAGAAAAGCTTTTATTTACATTTAAATAAATAAGTGTTACTTAAATGACATGTGTAAATCTATAAAAGCTTGTTTAAACAAATGTAAACTAATTAACTACTCTAAGTGACAAATGTCAAGTTTTTAAAATTTTGTTTTCTTTTATTTTTAAGAAACTACAAATTAACTTATATATGCATACCTCTCCCTTCATTTTATTTTTCTATCTTCTTGTATTCAAAGAGATAAACTTTCAGCCTGAAAATTTAAAACAAATCTCTCAAAACAAATCTGATAATCAACTTCCCAAAATCATAACAAAACCTGTAACCTCTCCAAAGAGAATTTGTAATCAACTCCTCAAACAATAATCAACATTTCTTCAACTCTGTAATTTATTTCCAAAACAAAATTCTCCAAACAAATCAGTAAATCAGCCTATTCTCAAACCAAGACCTGTATTGCATTTCTTCAATCTCAAAACAAAGCCTGCAAGTGTAAACCTATAATCCATTATTCCAAAAAAAAATCAAAAGGCAAAGCCTGTTTTCTCTTCAAATCTGAAAGCCTGCATATTTTCTATAATCTGGAAATCAAGAGTATAGTCTGCATGCAACTGAGAAAATTTCAAACTAAAGCTAGAATTCAAGTTTTCAAAAGGGCAACTCAAGTTTTAAATCGAAGGAGCAAAAAGGCAATTCAAGTTAAAAGATTTTAAAGCTTTTCAAATTAGAACCTGGAAAGTTTCTCTGTCCTCAAATGGTGAGTAACTTACATTTTCCAAAACTTAAGGATATGATATATGTTTGCATGTGATGATATTGGCTGGAATTGAAGTTTCTAATTTGAATTTATATGAATTGGTAGGAATATGTGTGTGAGCCTGTCTGTTTACATATAAAAACCTATCCCCTGTTATTTATCAAGTGAGTAACATCATTTTTTAAATTTAAATATATAAAAACTGTTGCATGTTCATATCTGGAATTGGTATGTTTGTATGTATCTATGTTAGTGCATTTTTGTGTATATATGTGAATGTATGGATGTGTACTTGACTGTTTTATCAGTGAGTTAATGATTCTTAGTTTCAGAGCTAAGAATTCAAATAAAAACCATTATCTCATTATCTAATCTGTGTTAGGATTTAAGTCTTAAAACAAAACTTGTTGTTTGATCATAGAGTAGATTTTAAAATTTTATCTAAGTTAAAATAACTTTGTTTATCTCTGGAAATTACAAACAACTGATCAAATTTTGAAATAGTGAAAATTCAAACGTCATAATTCAATGATTCAGGCTTAGGATCTAAAACATCATCCATAAACATGATTTTTAAATCTAAAATCATAATTTTTAGTAATGGGATTATTGAGCAGTTCGAGGATGAACAGTTTTTACTTTTTGGGTAATTTCTGTTGATCGCATTGGTTTGGAGGATCGTAGTTCATTCTAGGGGAAGAGGAGCTATCAGTGTTGATCGGAAAAATAACAGTAGGAATTATAAATGACCGTGGCAATAGGAATTGATCGAGATTTTCTGTAGACCTAGTTTTTGTTGTGGTCGAAATAATTGTCGTCAAGTTGTCTCTGGTGGACCGAGTTCCACCATACTCTGGAGATTGGAAGCAGGAACGTTGACGAAGGTAAGGCTAGAAGATCAGGCGCTCTGGTGGTCAGAAAGTTGGATTCAAGGCGTTTCCAGGCTTTATGGATGTTCGAGACTTTTTGTTCCAGGGTTGGGATGTGAAGCTCGAATTTGATTTCGAGTCTGGTAGGTTGATCTGATGATCGTATTTAGGTGTGAGGATGATCGATGACTTGGGGAGATCATCTCCGGTGATCGAAGTGGAGCGGCGTCACCGTGCACGTGCACGGTGATGATGTGGATACTGGTAAGTTGGGTTTGAAGGAGAGAGGGGTACTCGAAGGAATTGCGTGAATGGCTCGAGGATTTGTGAGTTTGACTCGAAGATGTTAGGGGAGACTCGCGTGGGGTTTAACAGTTTTTAGAAAATAAAATAGAGGGAAAAACTTGAAGAAGTACTCGGGTATTTTGATGTTTTCTCGGGTATTTTGGATGTTGGGCTCGGGTAGGCTATTGGGTTCAGTTTAAAAAGGCTGGCAGGGTTTAAACTTTAAATTGAAGTTTAAAGGGTTAAGCAGGATTTAAAGCAAAGTTTAAATCAAAAATTTTAAAGTATGGATTCAATTTAATTTGTATCCTAGTTGAGATAAAATAATTTTATAAATTATAATGTTTAAACAAATTTAAATGTTTTAAAGTATATTTTAAAAGAGTTTGTAAAATTTGATTTAAATTTGGTTAAAGTTGAATTTGAAATTTAATTTAAATCTTTAATTTGAAATAAGAGAAAAAGGAAGATTTAAAGTAAAGGATTTCAAAACCTTTTGTAAATGATAATTAAAATGTTAATACTTTAATTTAGAGGTTTAATGATATAGGAATCATTAAATAAATAAGGTAATTAAAGAATGATTTGATAATTTAATTAATTAATGATTTGGTAAATTAAATAATTAGGATGATAAGTAAATTAATTAAATTGGGATTAAGAATCATTTATTTAAATAAGTATAGATATTAATAAATGATTAGAAATTAATCAATTGATAATTAAGAATTTATTAAGTTATAATTAATAATAGTTGATTAAGTTTAATTACTTAAAGAAAGTAATTAAAGAATTGTTAATATTAATGAGAAATCATTAATTAAAGATTATTAAATACTTAGTTAATATGATTAATTTTGATAATCAATTAGATTAAGTAATTAATAATAATCATTTATAAATTGGTTAAGTTTAATTTATTTAATGGAAGTAATTAAAGTAATTAATTACTTAAGGTAATTAATCAAATAAATTTGATAGTTTAAATTAATTAATTAATTTAAGGAAATCACTTGGTGATTTGTTAGGTAATTACTTAGATGTAATTAGTGAAGTATACTTACTTAGGAAAAGAGTAATTAAAGGTAATTACTCGATGTAATTAAATGGAGATAATGAAAGTAATTTGAGTTTAATTACTTTGAATAATTAATCAAGGGATTAATTAAAAGATAATTAATTAATGAGTAATTAATTTATGGAAAAGTAATTAAGAGTAGTTAATTACTAAATGAGATTAATCAAAGGAGATTAATAAATGTGATTAATTAATTATTAGATGTAATTAATTTAAATAAGATAATTAATTAAGAGTAATTAAGGATCATTAATTAATATAATTAATGATGTAATTAAGGATTGATTAATTAAGATTAATTAATAAATAATAAGTGATTAAAGTAATTAATTAATTGTAATTAATTAAGGATTAATGTAATTAAGTACAGTTAATTAATTAATAATTAAAGATTAATTACTGAATGGGTTAAGATAATTAATTTGTGAAATTAATTAAGGATAAATTACTTAAGTAATTAAAAGATTATTAATCAGAAATGATTAATTAAGATGATACTTAAAGTATGATTAATTAATTGGTTTAATTAATAATTAAGTAAGCAGGATTTATAAAATGAAGTAATTAATTTAATTCACTTTAAATTAATTAGAGATAATATAAATCATTACTTAAGGATGGATGAATGATATTGAATGCTTTGCATTGTTAATATCTCTGATAAGAGATGTGCTGATCTATGATATAGATGTTTGGTTGAATTGAAATGATAATATGAATTATCTGTTTGGATGATAATATAGATTATCTATTGAGTTATCTATCTGTGTGTATATAGATAAGAATTGAATTGTTTTAACCTTAAAACAACTTGGCCCTTAAAAGATACGTTTTGGATTTCGATGAGACCGGGATCGGGTTTCCGTATACCGGAATTCCAGGTCTGGAGACCCGAATACCACATCGATCCAAATTAACGATAGGTCGTGAATCTCAAGTGAAGATGAAGATTCAGAGTGCAAGGGTTATTGTCGTTAACTCTGAGGGTGATTCCAATACGAGTGTAACGAGATAATGCCTTCGGTTTTGTTCGAACCCGGAACGAACTTGTATGGATTGAATGCTTTCAGAACATCGTCAGGTGGACGATGAGCATTCTAAGTGATGTGTTCTGATTAAAGGTAATCGTGACCTCAAGCCTCATCAACCGGAAATGGCTAAAACAGGGGAGGTGCAGCAAGGCTTCGTGGGTAGCACCCACTGAGAGTAAAGTCATCCCTGTCTAGAGAGTTCCTTCTTTTATTTCGGCTTAGTGGTGCAGTTGGCGACGGCCATCTGTGGGGTGATTTTATTCGGAATTATCCAGTAAGGGATGGTTCCGGCTTTGTGTTGCAGGGGATTGGGAGTGATCCTCGGTACGGTGATCTAGGCCCCGTACTGTGATGAGCGGTACCCCGGTAGCTCTGCCATTGTATGGAAATCCAAATTCCAATAAGTGATAACGGACTTGATTGTATACTTATGTATGCTGGAATTTAATAATGTAACAATTTCGGCTATTTCATATTTATTTGAAAACCCTAGACCCTATTATAATACAATCGAATTTCCTATCAAATGTTTTGGTTAGCGTAAGGTAAAAACTTACCCATGTTTATTTGTGGGGAGTCTTACGTGATACCTTTTCTTTCAAAAGGTTTTGAAGTTAAACAAGTTTAACCTGTTACTCACACCAGACCCATGTCTGACCCAAGTTGTTTATTTCTGTTTTATAAACTCTTGGGTACTCAAATTTTTACGAGTAGCCAAGAGATTCAGGTTTAGCTTTGACGAATTGTGGAGGAGCAATGGAGCAAGAGGCTTCAGCGTTCGTAGATATAGTATTCCGCTGTGTTGATATCGGTGTTAGAGTCTTGTATTGTATTTGAGTTGTAATATCTAGACAGATGTTTATAACTGTCTAGTATGTGTTGTATAGTTGTGTAAACTCTGATAAGTGTTGTATACTATGTAATAGTTTATGTTATTAATATAATTTATTCGTTCCGCTGTGAGATCGTTGTTGTTGTTTCTTTCTTTCTTCTCTTCTTTTCTATTTTCTACCCCTTTCTTTCTTATTAATGAAGCGTCATTCTGTGGAATGAGTGGCGGGTCATTACACGCAAGTTTAGAAATTTTATACCAAATGATTTGCTTGCCATATAAACACATCTTCTCAAATTTCAACGTGTGTCTTTCATCCTTTGTTAATTATGTGCATGTTAGTCTATTTTCATTTTACAAATTTACATCTTCTTGTATCCTTCCCTTTCATTTTCCAATTACCAAACGTGCTTTATCCTTATTCATTTCCTATTTCATAAATCTCTTCCTCTAACTTTCCATTTCCAAAATGTGCTGCCATTATTTCTTTTGCCTGAAGTTTTTCTTTCTCTTCTAAAAAAAATGTGAGCAATTTATTTTCATGAAGCCAATCTTTTCAATTTGTTTGCAAATCCATTTCCTAAAGCCTCCTTCCTACATGCGTGAGCCATCATGTCAATTTTTTCTGTTGATTCTCCAGGCTTTAGAAACATGAGCAGGTTTCAAAATTCTTAACGTGAGTAACTAATTTGCTTTATTTTGTTATTAAAATGTGTGTACATGTTTTTATATTTCATTTTCATAATATTCTTATAACTTGAATATCTTTCTCATATGAACTCCGATTGATGCACGGTTTCTCCCGTTGGACTCGTATTGAAATTCCAGACAACAAGAAACTAGTTTGGATGAATTTGGAGATAGTTGAATTTTCGGGCTTTTATTTCATTTTTAATGGGCTATAAATCAAAGGTGAGTGATTAATCCCGCTCACAAATAGTAAAATGATTCTGATGTTAGTTAAATTAAATCGTGAAGTCATTTATTTTTATTGATTGTTGTTTGGTAATTTAAATGACATTTAAATTGACATATGGTTTGAACTGATAAGAATTTAAATTGACAGTTAAATTTGAAATTGAAATTGAATTGCTAGTTAAAAACCTGATATTGATAACTAGTTAATTGTTGTGATTTATTGGCTGATTTGGATGTTGAATGTGATTGATGTCTATTTGTTGACATTTTGGTTGATTGGAAGTTTATTTATTTTTATATATCCCTGTTATCACTCCGTATATTAAGTGACAGCGTATAAACTGTTATTTGAATTATTTCGAATAAATTAAGAAATAGGTTGAAATGATATATACTTATGACACTTTGATTTGGATTGAAATGATATATATCCATCCATGTAATTAAAATTGAAATAACCAATCACTTGGCCATAGGGTAGAAAATTATATACGGACACCAGATTGGTTAAACTAAATGGTTTTAAAATCTTAAATTTGGGTTTTGGTTAATGATATTGTTTTGAAGGAAATAAATTGTGGATTTATATGAATTGAATTATTTCTAATTCAAGCTTTGAAATGTTGAAATTGAAATTGGTTAAAAGAAATTGTTTTAAAGAATTAAATTGGAATGTGAAGTTATAATCGATATATGACTTAAATTTTGAAAATTGAATTATTTTAATGATTCGAATCTTAAAATTGAATAATGGAGTTTAATTTGATTTAAGTGTTTTAAATATGTAAATTGAAATTGGACATGAAATCGATATGGATTGAAATGGTTTAAAATAAGAATTGGATTGAAATTTAAATCATTGAATTGAATTGTTGAATCGAATTTGAGGTTAAAAATGAATGTTTCAAAATTGAAGTTAATTCGAATTGAAATCAAGTTGATCTGAAACTAAATCAAAATTGAGTCAATTGAATTGAAAGATTGGAAATTGAGTTTTGTTGATTTGAAATTTGGACATGGGTCCAGATTCGTTGAAATGGAAAGAAATAGTTTGATTTGAAAGTTGGAATGTTTATATTTAAATCGTTGATTTAAATGCGAATGTGGTTAAATGAAGTTATAACCAAAGTTGGAATTTGAAATGATATTTTCAAGTGAAAATGACATATTTTGAGTAAATATGGTATTTTGAAATGAAGTGATATTTTGAAGTGAATATGATATTTTGATATCAAATATGAATCGTTTTCGAAATGTAAAAGGACCAACCGGTGTGAAAAATGACGTTTGGTTGTTAAAGAGACCAGGGCCTCTAATTGGCATACTCTTTGTCAGTATTGGAATCACTTTAACAACTATGTACATGGTGGGTGATACAGAGTGAAGTGATTGGATTTGGTGAACGTTTGTTGGATTTGAAGAAAGAGAACGATGATGGATGACCCCGGCACTTGTGCCAATTTAAAATGACTAAAACATGACGGCTTGTCAGGGCCAAGTGGGCTAGCTACCCTTAGCGGACACACCTCTTCGTATTGCTATATTGAATTTGACTTGATCGGTGAACCTTGATTCGATTTTTGGGGTGTTGGACGCGGCGGGCGGTCGTGGCTACGATGCGTTACCACCAGCCCTACGACCCGAACTGGTAGTATCCTACCTTGGGCATTGACTCACGTGTCTTGTCATACTTTTATCTTTATTCATGCCTACTACGATTCTTTTTAGTATGGTACATATAGGGGACTCACTGGCTACCAACGTTACTGGTTGTGTTAGAGGACCTGCATAGACTACCTGCTTAAAATGTGTTAAGGGGGATTAATGTAAAGCCTTAACGCTATTTTAATACTTTCTTTACTGATTAGACACTACATATACAGCGTATCATACTACATATAAATAGTTTAACAGATCCGTAGGAGATGGAAAATCCTGTAACATCTCTTAAGTTATTGTACTCACGTCGTACACTTGATAGGAGGTGGAAAATCCCGCAAACATCTCTTAAGATATCACACTTATATTTACTTGTTATTGATTTAACTTACATAACAACTTTTAGTTCTAACTCAAGTGTTTTGTCTTTTCATTACGCTTGGGTCAGCCTGAGTATTACAGTATTTGAAGATACTATTCCTTGAAGATGAAGATGGAGTTTGCTAGACCGTATTTACTATTATTATTCCATTGCATTATTTTGGTATGTTTGTTGATTGTACTCTGATTATGTTGTAAAAATTGTGTAATCAAATGTATATTGTAAAACAGCTTCATGAACTGTTTATTTGATTATTATATTTTTTCAATTCCGCTGCGAGATTCTGTATTTTGTTTTCCTTTTTTTCTCTTATTTTTCTTATTAAATCCCATTGATAGTCTGCCCTTTTGAATGGTTTGAGTTAGACATGTGTGGTTTATTGTTGATTTAAACCATCCAAAAAGGTGGGTCGTTACAACAATACTATGTTGAATTGCTCTGTTCATGCGTTTAGAGATCCCTATCAATAACGTTAATTACTCACATTGACCAGAATCCATAAGCCACTCAATAAATCAACCAACATAATATAAAACCTTTTTATATCACTAACAAATACGCGCTCATAAATATATACACTCAAACTCATTCTAGGGTACTACTAACCCTCTCTCTAATGAGTAATTCCCACCAAAGCCGAGGTTCTTGCTTAGCCTTAGGCTCTGATACCCCATGCAACGATCTAGGCTTTTCAACCATCGACAGTGACGACCGGTAGGCTTTTCAACCACCCTAGCACCACCGTGGCATACACTGGTACCTCGAATCTGCTTTTATGGCCAGCCTCATAACTGTGAGCACCTAGCAAACCAACCCATCAACACCTTATACTACCTCTCCAGGACGTGTAGGAGTAAGAGTCTCTTGCTCGCCACCAAACAGAAAGCGAAAACCTTCTATCACGTTAATCCAATCAATGGAAACAGATCTGATCCCAGTCTCTTCGAAACAACTTTCGATAATTTTAGGTAAACTCAACCCCGGTTCTTTAGGAAATAACAATCAAAGATAAGAGCGGAGATCACCTTCTAAAGGTTAGTGGATGGATTTCCTTATCATTTATCCTAGGAGGACGAAACGAGATTTATAACCATAGTACAGTATCATCGTAGATGGTTGTGCCATATAACTCACGCTTTTCTCCTAGATATTTCTAAAGTTATGGTTTAGGTCCAAATTCGATAGTCGATTATATAACTATTAAATAAACAAACATTCAAATCAGGGATTTTAATTCCATAGGGAAAACCAAGCTTGGTTAAGCACATAAGAAACCACTAGCCTCTTAAATTAATCTTCTAATTAATAAATAAAATCACCTTGTAAATTTCTTGTATAAAAATACATTTTCAAAGGCATATCCACAAATCCCTATATTTTCAATACTTAGAAAAATATCTATATACTTATCTTAATGCTATAAGTATATTCACAAAACTAAGAAAGATTTCCTTTCTGTACAATTCAAAAATCATTTATAAATCCCTTATACGTCTCATAAACCATTTATAAAACAATTTTATAAATCTCTGAAACCATTTATAAAAATCAATATAGAAACCCCTTTTTAAAACCCAACCTCCATTTCCAATTATAAATTCTTTTATAAATTAGAACATTTATAGACTCTTTATAAATCCAAAAAACTATTTATAAAACTCTTCTTATAAATTTATAAACCCATTCCTAAAATTCTTTTATAAATATCTAAAATTATTTATGAAACTCTTTTTACCCTTTAACTAATCTTCCTTTAAAATTTCCAAATCGTTATAAAATTCCTCTTATAAAACCCAAATCTGTTTATAAAACTCTATGTATATAACTTGAAAAAATTTATAGATAAATTCTAATCATTTACTCGAAAACACTATTATTATATAAAAATAATTATTAATAATAAACTTATAAATAAACAATAATTATTACCTTGAAACATCTTAAAACTAATAATTAATAATTCTAAAACATTATTAAATAAACAATAAGAATTAATCTTTACCATTATTGTAATAATTATAATTTATTCAAAACATTAATAAATCCTTATTATAATTTCAAACCATAATTACTTTTTTTAAAATAATTAACTTTTCAAAATATCAAAATATTGATAAATAACTTTAAAACAACATTAAATATAAGTAAATAACTCTAAAACGATATTAAATATACATAAATAATTTTAAAACAATATTAAATATAAATAAATAATCTAAAAAAATAGATAAAGGTTGGAGTAAAATAGAAGTTAAATCCTTTAAAAACAAAATATTTTCGAAACCCAATTTCGGATTTAAAATCATTTCCCATCTCAAAAACCGACTCCAACTCAAATGGCAATTTGTCACTACAACAAAACATTCTTTTTACAACGGGCAATGCCCTTTGTAATATGATTTTCGCAACAGGCGTTTGCCCGTTGTAATAGGCCTCGTTATAATAGATCCACCACATTTTACAACGGGCAAAGCCCGTTGTAAAAACATGTATTGACAGTTGCAAAATACCTATTTAACAACGTGTGTTGACCATTGTAAAAATCTTATATAACAACGTGCAGTGACCGTTTTAAGAAGCTCATATAACAACGCACATTGGCCATTGCAAAATAAATGCAAATTTTAAAAAAAATGACAGCATCATCCATGCAATACATCCATACTAATACTAAATATTGTCGTAAAATAATTAAAATCACATACGAAAAGACTAAAAGCTAGAGTCATAAAATTCTAACACTCCAAAAAGTTAGATAAGTTTACATGCCGAATACATAAAGCATTAAGACATAACAGTCCGCTACAAATATCATGTTCTAAGTACAATCATACTATACCACAGAGATGAAGTCTTTGTGCCACGCGACGGTTGATCCAACGGCCTCTTTGATAGTCTGCATCTCTGAATTTGGCAACTACGATAGACTACTATGGCAACTAAAAATACAAAAGGAAAAGAAAATCAGAATACAATTGAAAAAGATAAAAACAAGGTGAATTCACCCAATAGATCAGAGACAAATGTTTATATAGACGCACCTACTCCTCAACAAAGACCATCTATGAAAAATGGTAAGGGACCTGCACAGCAACATAGTAAAATCCCATTGCATAATCCTTTTGATTGCCTACAGATTGATGACATTCCTTCATCTTCCACTATATCATTGCCAAAAAATAGTTCAAAACCAGTTCACACTCTCCTACAGTAGCTGCACATGAAATACTAGAACACGATGGAGTGATTATTAAAGATGTAAATGAAAGTTCTAGTTTAGAAGATTACTGGCTATGAAAAATAACTGTGCTATGAAAAATAAGTAAAATTTTGCAGAATAGAATGTATAAAAAACTTAAGGGCATAAGCTCAATCAACACCAAGTTTTCATCTTTTAGTCCAAAAGACAGAAGTTGCACAAGGTTGATAAAGCGATACTAAACTTTGAAGATATATCGAGCCGAAGATCGAAGTTTTACTACAAAATGCGAAATATGCGAACAATTCAAAAAAAATTCACTATTGAGAACTGGAATAAGGTAGCCAACAGGACAGGGATATTTGTATATAACAGAGAGGCTTCTTCAGAAGGCATTTCAAAAGAATTCTTTAATGTGCTTTAAGTTTTCCATAAAGAAACATATTAGCAATAGTTCAAATTTGTATGACCAAAGGTTACCAATAAAAATTGGAGTTGTGGTTCACATTCGATGAGCATATCAGAAAATCGTATGTTTTCTTAAGTAGTACATCAGAGTCGTTAAATAAAAAAAAGAGATATTATCAAATAGAAGATATTCCAAACCAGATTGTAACCATATTACTGAGTTTAGGCAAGCAATAATTTCATAAAAATCATGGTGGTAAAGGCATAGCGATACACTGTCATATTTCCCATTACAAGTATATACAGGTTATGTGTGGACAACTTACAGTTTCGTTTAATGTTAAACAGGCAGTCAATAAAACTTTGCATGGTCTAGAAATGAAATAACTCCATGACCAAAATGGAAAGTAAATATAGACCAAGCAATAACAGAACCAAAAGTGATAGAATTTTAATAATCATCAGTAAATAAACAGTATAAGTACATGCATAATGTACCTTTGACTTTGTTAACTAGCCAACTTGTTCCACTTTGGATACTGCTTGAAAGTGACTGTTCGATTCAGCAATAAAATAAATAAACCGATGTGATAAACATAGGATATTGAATAAGGCTTTACCAAAAGTTTAGAAAATATGCAAGAGGATATTGATCTAACTACACAATAAAATGTAGGACCCGATTCATGAATAGTCAGTAAAAAGACATTTGTAAATCTATGAGGACGACACTGAAATCATAACATGGTGAAAAAGGACAAGTCAGCATTCCAAACCATTGCTACTAAGCTAATTAGGTACTTTAAGTTTACATAGCCTAAACCACACACCGATTCAAATTGTGAAACGATTCGGGTTACAATTCAATTATACATAATTTTGCACATCAAGGAAAAATAATATCACACAAATGATATACTTGCATAACCTTTGCAAACTCCTAAAAATGGTTGCACAAACATAATTGTACTAGTTTTGATTCTTATTCAGCATCAAAAAAGGAAGAAAAAAACGTAGTAGCATTATCCTATCCCCAATCATTAAAACTGCGACTGTAATATTTCATTCATATAATTCAATCTATGTAAATTAAAGTCTGGAATAAATGGATATCCAATTAAGACTTTCCAATTAGTTGTTCCTTATTAGATGAACAAAAGAGATTTCTTTAGTTCTCACTGTATTTATGAATCAAAATTAGGGGTCAAATGGCATCAACCTAACATTTATCATCTGGACAGCATGTTGTTTTTTCTCTTTTACATTGAAACAAGGCAGTTGTCTCAACTTCAGAAATAAAATAACCGATGATCAAGCATATCTACAATTTTATACACTTGATTCCCTTTATTCTTCAATTTACAGAATTTCCAAGGAAATTTATTAACATTATCCAAAACACTTCAAAAATTAACAAAAAAATTTAATCAATTACCAGTGAAATCCTTAATATAATCACCAGCATCAGTCAATGTTAGTACAGAAGTATTTAAGTAATCTTACACTGATGTCATCAGCCCAAGCGATCCAGTGGTTCGACCTGCCGACGTTCTATGCCGCAGCCAAGTTCGCCCTCCGCCGGCCGCACGGATTACTAGCCGCGTAGTGCTACACCATCCCCAAAATCGACGAAACGGTGGATGACATGTTTTCGAAATTGTACGGTGGATCTTACCCGTTTTGGGATGAGAAGAGGAAGCTGGTGGACGAGGAGTACAGATCGATAGAGTTTCCGTGGGAGGCGGTGGAGGGAGTGGATGGGACGGAGCCGGTGGAGTTCGTGCCGGAGGAAAGGGGAACGGAGGGAAGGAAGAGGGAGGCGACTAGGGTTTTAGAGTAGATCTTGTGGAGGAGAGAGAGGGAGGAGGGAGAGATTAGGAGGACCAGCGTAGGAGTTTTAGGGATTTGGGAATTAGGGTTTGGGAGGTGTAACGACCCGATATTTTCAACCATTCGCATCCATTATAAGTGTATAGGTAGACACTCATGCCGGAGTTGAATTGCTCAAAATACCGCGTTGTAATTAAAATTTGGCAAATCTCAGAATATACAGTAAATAAATATAATCACAGATCACAGACACAGAGTAAAATAATGCAGCGGAAGTAAAAGAAATAGTAGTTCATGAAGCTACTATCTAAATATGTCAGAGTTACATAAGATACAACAGAAGAAATAGAGTACAACAAAAGTCTCAATAAAATAACCAAGTACAAGCTGAGTAGAACAACAGGATTGAAATAGATCGGACATGACAAGCAGATAATCTCCAGCGATTCAAATCTCCAAGAGAGTGGAAATCCAATCTGTGAATAACTCAGGCTGACCCGAGCGTAAAGCAAAACACAAAACACTCGAGTCAGGACAATATATACTTATATAATGTAAACCAACTCAAGTGAACTGTATTAAAGGTACAAGTAACTTAGAAGATGCTTGGGACCGCCCATCCTCTAAGGATCCGTTAAAATATCTACTATGTAGTAATATTCGCTATTATAATAGTGTCTAAATAAGTAAAGTATAATCATATAGAAAATAGCGTTAAGGGGATGGAGAACCTTAACGCGGTCGGATCTTAAAATCATAATCGTAGTAAAGCTCGATATGGTAGGTGACACGGCACAACTAGGCAATGCCAGGGTAGATATACCAATTACGCACACGGACTGATGGATACGCATAGCAGCCACTACCGTTCCACCTCAAACAACACTCCCAAATCGGAGGATGGCCATCTAATCAATCACAAGTAAGAGTATAATATCGAAGAAATGTGTCCGAGAAGAGGTGCTACCTCACTGGTCCGAGATCGCTCCTGTTTTAGCCACCTTATGCCAACTCACGGGAGTTGGGTCCACGTAACATACCTTAAGAACGTCGCCACCATCCTACTTCATTCTGGAATCTCCACCGCGTACACAGTTGCCAAAGTGGTTTTCGGTAAGACAGAGAGTATGTCCATATCCGATCCCGGTCTCTTTAACAACCCAACGTTATTATAACCCGTTGTTATAAGTTTAAAAACAGTTTATACTTCAAAATAGAATATCATTTCAAATCCAAATCTTTATCAAAATAAAGATTAAATCAATTCCAAACCATTTCCATATTTTTAAAATATCATATCATTTCAAAACTTCATTTCAAATCATTTTAATATCATAAAATATCATATCCTTACAAAACTTCATTTCAAACCATTTTATTAAAATAAAATATCCTATCAGTTCAAATCCAAATATTCAATTTTAAATACCTTTTAAATTCAAAGATATCGTTCATTTACTATCATTTCAAATCACCTTTAAATAGTTTATTCCAATCAAAGTAATTCATTAAAACCTTTTAAAAGTGTAATTATTATATTTTCAAATCAAGTATTCAATTTCCAAAATTTCAAACCATTCTGAGTTCGTTTACTAAGTCAAAAACCCTAATTATTAAAATTTCAGCATTTCACAGCATTTAAAAAACAACTGCTATAAGTTATATTTGAAAACATTTTTAATTCAGCAAAGACAACACTTAAAACTGCTGTTAAAACTCAGTTTTAGTTGAATTATAGTTCAAAACAGAAAAGACAGCATTTCAGAAGTGCTGCGGTAGTTCAGATTTCAAAACAAGGGTTAAATTTGGTTTCAGCAAAGACTGCAGATCATTATAGCATTTCCAGAGAATGCTATAATAGACCTGAGTTCAATATTAGCCTATAAGTTCAATTACAGCAACTACAGCATTTCAGAAATGCTGTAATAGCTCTTTTTACACAATTTTAGTTCAAAACAGAATCTATAGCATTTCTGAATGCTATTAAAAGTAAATTTCAGGTGTTAGTGTATTTCCAGCAATTAAATAACTTTAATCTAAAATACATAAACATTTTAAAAATCATATTTTAACATTTAAAATGTTCATTTACATATCATTTAACATGTATCTTTTTCACAATAAATTTCTTATAATTAAATCCAATTTTCAACAATTTACTTAATAAATTTAAGTGTAAAAGTTTCCAATTCTTCACATTTCAACAAATAACTTAACACTTCAAATTTAAATTACCATTTCACAAATTTAACTAAATTTCCAATTTTATTTAATTAACTAAAACCTTTAATTAAAACCAAATTTCACATTTCCAAGTCAAGTTATATTTTAAAAGATCACTTTTAAACATTCATTTATTTAACCACTTAAATTCATAGAAAAAATCAATAATACTTTAATAAATCACTTAAATTCACATTTAATCAAATTATCATATTTACCATTTCCAAATAAAATTTAATATCCATTTTATTTATATAACTTAAATATCATTTTTAACCAAATTCCAAATTTCCAACTTAAGTTATATTTCAAAAATCCAGTTAAACCATTCATTAATTACATTTTTAACACATAGAAAAATCATAATTTCTTTATTTTAAACATTTCAAAATCTATTTAAATCAAATTTCATAAATTTATAATTTTTAAAATACTTAAAAATATCCAAAACACTTTATAAAATAACCACGGGCCTGTATATAGTTTTCTAGCCTAGGTCAAGTGATACGGATATGTATCATTTCGATCCGCAGTTTAAAAAGAAAAATCCGGGTTCTATCATTTCAAACCCGCAATCCCAAGTTAAAATAAATTAAATAAAAACCATTCAGGCCTATCATTTCAGCCCATAACGATTTTTCCCTATTCTAAAGTCCGTTCGGGTATGTATCATTTCAACCCATAGTGATTCTAATCTACAGGGAACTTGCAATGGTGATAACTGATATAAATAACAGAATAACATTAAATAACAGTAACATATGATATAACAGGTGTAATAACAGGTGTGAACATCATATGATAATAATATAGGCATATATAACATGATAATATATTTCTACAGATTCACAGGGTGTCAATTTACTAGTTATATAGGTACATATTGTCTGGTGAGAATAACTCACCGTTTTGTGCTGGAGACACAACGACGAATGCACGAATGAGATCCAAACAAGCACGATAACACGATTCAAATAAGAGTGGAGGAGCCAAAGTATCAAATCCCTTGAATACAAGTCAAACAAAACAATATAACAACGATGAGTTTCAAATCAGCTACGATCAAAACTACACTAGAATAGACTGCACAGAATCAAATAGAAATGCTTGCACTTGCTTTCTACCTCATATGCTTCAGCAATGGGCTGTAAAAGCACTGTAATGGAAGGGTTTTGGATCAGGTTTGGATCAGGTTTTGGGTTCAACAAGTCGTCCATACATAGGAAAAGATGATGCAAAGGTATGTGTGCATGGAACTACAACTATAGGGCAAACAAACATGATTTCATGCAACCAAAGGCCACGACCAAGGCAACCTTAGGCACGGCCAGATCTGTAGGGGGTTAGGTACAGGTGTGGTAGTGGGTTTCAGGTCGTCTATTGGTGGTGGAGGTGGAGTAGGTGGCGGCCAAAGCAAGATATGGAGGGTAGGTGATGATATGTGTGGTCTAGGCAATGTTTTAAGGAGTTTTGTGCAAGTTTTTGTGGGATTTTGGTCAAGGGAATGGTATGGCATGATCATGGCAGAGGATTAGGAGGAGGAGCTGCTGCAAATGATGGTGGAGAGGATGGTGGTGGTGGTGGTAGAGGCTAGGCCTAGCAAAACACAAGAAGGATCAATGCAACAATCAATAGAAAAATCATAAAAACAAGAAGAAAGATGATAGAATTTACCAAATTTTTGTAAAACAAATGGCCGTGAGTTTTTTTTCTCAAGAAAGATGATAAAATTTTCGTGAGAAAGAGTGAGGAATGTGGCTGAAAGATGGAGTAAAGGTACGGCCAAAAATCAATAAAGAGGAGGTTGAGAAATGAAAGGTCGGTAGATAAAAGGACATTGGAGTTACAAGAGTTATAAAACCTTTCAAATTTCCACCATTTCTTTTTAAATTTTAAATACATGTAAAATATGTATAAATACAGATAAAACACGAAAATATAGTAAATAAACAAAAATAAATAAATAAATATTAATTAAATATAATTAAATTAAGAAAATAACAAAGAAAATGTAAATTAGGCTTGAAAATTTGAAAATAAATGAAATGAACTTTGGGAAAATTGTATGTACATGAAAAATATTTATAAATAAAGATAAAAACATAAAAAAAATGCATACATAAAAATGAATAAATAAATTTTAATTAAATACAATTTAAATGAAGAAAATAGCAGAAAAATGGAAACTACCTTTAAAAATAGAAAATAAATTCAATGAGCTTTGGAAAAATTCAAACATCACTTTATAAATATTTAAAAGACAAAATATACATAAAATAACATATTAACACATATTAAAATAAAATATGACAAAGAAAAATATAATTTATACAATTTAAAATAACAAAATTGCAAAATAAACAATTTATACTCAAAATTGAAATGTACATATCTTTTGCAGTTTAACTCCGTTTTCAACGAAACGAAAAGCAGTATTCATGTTATTAAATCTATTTTCATAATAAAAGATAAAATTTATAATTTCAAATATTTAAAATTTAAATTTAAAAGTCAAAGTTTGACTATTTTAACCAAAATTCACTTTTTGGAAAATTATTCTATTCAGTCATATTTGTAATTCTAATCCATATCAAAATCAAAGTTTATATTTAAAATAACAAAATTTATTCTTTTTCATAAATAAAGCTTTTAAATCTGGAAATATCAATTTAAAAATAATTGTAAAATACAGGGTTGTTACACTCTCCCCCACTCAAAACTTTTCGTCCCCGAAAAGGAACGAGGTACGGGAAAGCACCTAAAAGATAGAATGAAATAGAATTAAGACAAGATGATAAGAAGATTGGAATTACACCTGATAACTATTGTTATAGGTAAGTTTGACAAGATGGAGGTGATCAAATCAAGAATATAAGCACGAAAAAGATCCTCTAGAGTCTAAATCACCCCTTTCACTTGACCGACGGTCTATGAATGGAAAAACAGTGTTCAGATCCAAATGAGTATCCAAGATTATACAGAAAGATTTCTAAACAGACTGGTATAAGCAATAGCCTTCACATTCTGTAACAAGATAAGAGAATTAAGGACAACCAAAAGATAGTTTGAAAAAAACAAAATAAGATAATAAATTTGAAACAATAATGCTTTGAAATCATAACAATTTAGGGATGTTTATCATTTGAAAATCATACTACGAAAATCATAACACTTTGGAAATGTTATCCTAAAAAAAACATAACACTTAGAAAATCATAACACCTTTTTAAAAATAATCTTCATTTAAACCATTTTAATCCAAGATCAAACAATATTCATTTTAAAGTTGTAACATTTCTAAGTTCATTCAATTATAAAAATTTCCAAAACACTGTATTTTCAAAACAGCAGCACTTATAAAATGCTACAGTAGATATATTAATATTTCAAATCAGTTTAATATCAGAAATATTCATTTGGATATCATTTAACTTATGACTTATTAAAACAAACTTTTATGAATGGAATATTCAAATCAAACTATACTTCATTTATTAAGTTAAAAGTTCACTATTTTAGTTAGCTCTTAATTTAACACATAACCTAACACTTTATTTAAAATACCCATTTCATAAATAGATATTCCTTTAATAAGTTACACTTAAAATTTCCATTTGAAAACCAAATTTTCAATTATCATGTTTTAGTGATGTTAAAATACATTTTAACTATTTAGATCATAATTATTCATTTTTCAAGACATATCAATTTCATAAATAAAGTATTTATCATAGCAAATATAACAATCAATTTTCTTTACACATTTATTCATTTAGACATCAATTAAACTATGAATTCAAGTTAAATAAACTTTATTACCAAAAGTCCAATTCAAATGTATTTTATTTTATCTATTCAAAGATACATTATTTATTATACAACATATTCATTTTAGGAAATAGCCTTTATTAAAATTCCTAGGTTAGACTTAAGGTTCCATAGTAAATTAAATTTGATTATTAAGTTATTTAAATAAAATCTCTTTAAATTCCTTTTTCACTATTTACCTCTGTTAATCTTTATAACTAAAATTTAAGTGTATAACATTTATTATAACCACTCAAATTTTATTTATAAAATCCTTTCTGTATTGTATATTATCCAATTTCATATTCAACTTCTGTGTAATTTAGGTAAGTTATATTGGAATGAAATTGTGTGTTACACAAGTAAAACTTTCCAATTCAATTATCTCAAGTTTGAATCATTTATTCAAATTTTTGATTTTCTTCTTATAACTGGAATTATTCTTTAAAATAAAATTTAAGAATTAAACTTCCGATTCCTTTCAAACTATTTAGAGATAAGTAATTATATATACATAATATGTCAAATCAAATTTAAATCATATATCTATATATATTATAATCCAGTCATATTTTAGAAATTCAAATCAATTAGATTTTCCAAAACAAAGCTGTAGCAAGACTACAGAACGGTCTCTTCACTTCGAAACTCGAAAATGAACGTCGATGATGCTGCAGTCATCACCGAAATTATTTTCCAGCGACAAAGAGAAGAGCACTTAATTTTTAAACTTTAACATCCTTTAGAGACAAATTTTTATTCAAAATACTTTAAATAATATATCCTTTTATAACTTTTAACATAAGGTTTGAATCCATCGGAAATTAAATTCTTAAATTTCTTGTTTTAAATTCATTTCAGTTCCCAAATAAATTTATAAACAACTATTTATAAATTCATTTGTAGAACAATAAATGATAAATCAAGTATTATCACTTCAAATTATCAATTTAAATCAATTTATTAAGTTCCATAAATTATATATCAAAATTTATTTCATTAACCAAATTTTTTTTTATAATATTGTGTCAGTTTGTTCTGTCAAAGTGTTTTAGAAATCCTATCGATAGCGTTGATCAGACGAATCGATCGGAAACCCAAATCAACATCAACAACTCAAACAACACCATATATAAAACAAAACATAGATTTACAAGTACAATTCAAAATGTTTGGAGATAGTTTAGAAACAAAAGACAAGATGGTTAAACAGAGTAGAGAGATGGGTAAGCTTAGATAAATCGCGGACAACCTTAACCGGGTCAACCGTGACTTAAAGAATAAGATCGATGTGGATTTTTCTGGGATAAATCTACGTTCGATCTCAAGAGATAGAGTTTGGAATAATAAAAGATATTAGCATCTAAACCAAGGATAAATAAAAATCTCTGGTGAATCGATGCTGACTGTAAAGGATTTTCACCCTTTTACAAGAAAATTAGAATATTGGCGAGACAGCCAATTCACTATAAAGATCATTCGAAGTGGAGTTATGTGATACTCCAAAATCAAAAGAAGATGAATAGTGAGGGACAAGAATGAATTTTGAAACCGCAGGGAACGTTCCAAAAATTCAGAGGAAATTTGAATCAAGAGGAAAAGATTCAAACTCGAACGAAAGTGATTCTGTAAATAAATCTACTCCATATGCTGAGTTTTGCCTCAAAGCCAAAGCTCTGATACCAACTGTAACGACCCGATATTTTCAACCATTCGCATCCATTATAAGTGTATAGGTAGACACTCATGCCGGAGTTGAATTGCTCAAAATACCGCGTTGTAATTAAAATTTGGCAAATCTCAGAATATACAGTAAATAAATATAATCACAGATCACAGACACAGAGTAAAATAATGCAGCGGAAGTAAAAGAAATAGTAGTTCATGAAGCTACTATCTAAATATGTCAGAGTTACATAAGATACAACAGAAGAAATAGAGTACAACAAAAGTCTCAATAAAATAACCAAGTACAAGCTGAGTAGAACAACAGGATTGAAATAGATCGGACATGACAAGCAGATAATCTCCAGCGATTCAAATCTCCAAGAGAGTGGAAATCCAATCTGTGAATAACTCAGGCTGACCCGAGCGTAAAGCAAAACACAAAACACTCGAGTCAGGACAATATATACTTATATAATGTAAACCAACTCAAGTGAACTGTATTAAAGGTACAAGTAACTTAGAAGATGCTTGGGACCGCCCATCCTCTAAGGATCCGTTAAAATATCTACTATGTAGTAATATTCGCTATTATAATAGTGTCTAAATAAGTAAAGTATAATCATATAGAAAATAGCGTTAAGGGGATGGAGAACCTTAACGCGGTCGGATCTTAAAATCATAATCGTAGTAAAGCTCGATATGGTAGGTGACACGGCACAACTAGGCAATGCCAGGGTAGATATACCAATTACGCACACGGACTGATGGATACGCATAGCAGCCACTACCGTTCCACCTCAAACAACACTCCCAAATCGGAGGATGGCCATCTAATCAATCACAAGTAAGAGTATAATATCGAAGAAATGTGTCCGAGAAGAGGTGCTACCTCACTGGTCCGAGATCGCTCCTGTTTTAGCCACCTTATGCCAACTCACGGGAGTTGGGTCCACGTAACATACCTTAAGAACGTCGCCACCATCCTACTTCATTCTGGAATCTCCACCGCGTACACAGTTGCCAAAGTGGTTTTCGGTAAGACAGAGAGTATGTCCATATCCGATCCCGGTCTCTTTAACAACCCAACGTTATTATAACCCGTTGTTATAAGTTTAAAAACAGTTTATACTTCAAAATAGAATATCATTCAAATCCAAATCTTTATCAAAATAAAGATTAAATCAATTCCAAACCATTTCCATATTTTTAAAATATCATATCATTTCAAAACTTCATTTCAAATCATTTTAATATCATAAAATATCATATCCTTACAAAACTTCATTTCAAACCATTTTATTAAAATAAAATATCCTATCAGTTCAAATCCAAATATTCAATTTTAAATACCTTTTAAATTCAAAGATATCGTTCATTTACTATCATTTCAAATCACCTTTAAATAGTTTATTCCAATCAAAGTAATTCATTAAAACCTTTTAAAAGTGTAATTATTATATTTTCAAATCAAGTATTCAATTTCCAAAATTTCAAACCATTCTGAGTTCGTTTACTAAGTCAAAAACCCTAATTATTAAAATTTCAGCATTTCACAGCATTTAAAAAACAACTGCTATAAGTTATATTTGAAAACATTTTTAATTCAGCAAAGACAACACTTAAAACTGCTGTTAAAACTCAGTTTTAGTTGAATTATAGTTCAAAACAGAAAAGACAGCATTTCAGAAGTGCTGCGGTAGTTCAGATTTCAAAACAAGGGTTAAATTTGGTTTCAGCAAAGACTGCAGATCATTATAGCATTTCCAGAGAATGCTATAATAGACCTGAGTTCAAAATTAGCCTATAAGTTCAATTACAGCAACTACAGCATTTCAGAAATGCTGTAATAGCTCTTTTTACACAATTTTAGTTCAAAACAGAATCTATAGCATTTCTGAATGCTATTAAAAGTAAATTTCAGGTGTTAGTGTATTTCCAGCAATTAAATAACTTTAATCTAAAATACATAAACATTTTAAAAATCATATTTTAACATTTAAAATGTTCATTTACATATCATTTAACATGTATCTTTTTCACAATAAATTTCTTATAATTAAATCCAATTTTCAACAATTTACTTAATAAATTTAAGTGTAAAAGTTTCCAATTCTTCACATTTCAACAAATAACTTAACACTTCAAATTTAAATTACCATTTCACAAATTTAACTAAATTTCCAATTTTATTTAATTAACTAAAACCTTTAATTAAAACCAAATTTCACATTTCCAAGTCAAGTTATATTTTAAAAGATCACTTTTAAACATTCATTTATTTAACCACTTAAATTCATAGAAAAAATCAATAATACTTTAATAAATCACTTAAATTCACATTTAATCAAATTATCATATTTACCATTTCCAAATAAAATTTAATATCCATTTTATTTATATAACTTAAATATCATTTTTAACCAAATTCCAAATTTCCAACTTAAGTTATATTTCAAAAATCCAGTTAAACCATTCATTAATTACATTTTTAACACATAGAAAAATCATAATTTCTTTATTTTAAACATTTCAAAATCTATTTAAATCAAATTTCATAAATTTATAATTTTTAAAATACTTAAAAATATCCAAAACACTTTATAAAATAACCACGGGCCTGTATATAGTTTTCTAGCCTAGGTCAAGTGATACGGATATGTATCATTTCGATCCGCAGTTTAAAAAGAAAAATCCGGGTTCTATCATTTCAAACCCGCAATCCCAAGTTAAAATAAATTAAATAAAAACCATTCAGGCCTATCATTTCAGCCCATAACGATTTTTCCCTATTCTAAAGTCCGTTCGGGTATGTATCATTTCAACCCATAGTGATTCTAATCTACAGGGAACTTGCAATGGTGATAACTGATATAAATAACAGAATAACATTAAATAACAGTAACATATGATATAACAGGTGTAATAACAGGTGTGAACATCATATGATAATAATATAGGCATATATAACATGATAATATATTTCTACAGATTCACAGGGTGTCAATTTACTAGTTATATAGGTACATATTGTCTGGTGAGAATAACTCACCGTTTTGTGCTGGAGACACAACGACGAATGCACGAATGAGATCCAAACAAGCACGATAACACGATTCAAATAAGAGTGGAGGAGCCAAAGTATCAAATCCCTTGAATACAAGTCAAACAAAACAATATAACAACGATGAGTTTCAAATCAGCTACGATCAAAACTACACTAGAATAGACTGCACAGAATCAAATAGAAATGCTTGCACTTGCTTTCTACCTCATATGCTTCAGCAATGGGCTGTAAAAGCACTGTAATGGAAGGGTTTTGGATCAGGTTTGGATCAGGTTTTGGGTTCAACAAGTCGTCCATACATAGGAAAAGATGATGCAAAGGTATGTGTGCATGGAACTACAACTATAGGGCAAACAAACATGATTTCATGCAACCAAAGGCCACGACCAAGGCAACCTTAGGCACGGCCAGATCTGTAGGGGGTTAGGTACAGGTGTGGTAGTGGGTTTCAGGTCGTCTATTGGTGGTGGAGGTGGAGTAGGTGGCGGCCAAAGCAAGATATGGAGGGTAGGTGATGATATGTGTGGTCTAGGCAATGTTTTAAGGAGTTTTGTGCAAGTTTTTGTGGGATTTTGGTCAAGGGAATGGTATGGCATGATCATGGCAGAGGATTAGGAGGAGGAGCTGCTGCAAATGATGGTGGAGAGGATGGTGGTGGTGGTGGTAGAGGCTAGGCCTAGCAAAACACAAGAAGGATCAATGCAACAATCAATAGAAAAATCATAAAAACAAGAAGAAAGATGATAGAATTTACCAAATTTTTGTAAAACAAATGGCCGTGAGTTTTTTTTCTCAAGAAAGATGATAAAATTTTCGTGAGAAAGAGTGAGGAATGTGGCTGAAAGATGGAGTAAAGGTACGGCCAAAAATCAATAAAGAGGAGGTTGAGAAATGAATGGTCGGTAGATAAAAGGACATTGGAGTTACAAGAGTTATAAAACCTTTCAAATTTCCACCATTTCTTTTTAAATTTTAAATACTTGTAAAATATGTATAAATACAGATAAAACACGAAAATATAGTAAATAAACAAAAATAAATAAATAAATATTAATTAAATATAATTAAATTAAGAAAATAACAAAGAAAATGTAAATTAGGCTTGAAAATTTGAAAATAAATGAAATGAACTTTGGGAAAATTGTATGTACATGAAAAATATTTATAAATAAAGATAAAAACATAAAAAAAAGGAAACATAAAAATGAATAAATAAATTTTAATTAAATACAATTTAAATGAAGAAAATAGCAGAAAAATGGAAACTACCTTTAAAAATAGAAAATAAATTCAATGAGCTTTGGAAAAATTCAAACATCACTTTATAAATATTTAAAAGACAAAATATACATAAAATAACATATTAACACATATTAAAATAAAATATGACAAAGAAAAATATAATTTATACAATTTAAAATAATAAAATTGCAAAATAAACAATTTATACTCAAAATTGAAATGTACATATCTTTTGCAGTTTAACTCCGTTTTCAACGAAACGAAAAGCAGTATTCATGTTATTAAATCTATTTTCATAATAAAAGATAAAATTTATAATTTCAAATATTTAAAATTTAAATTTAAAAGTCAAAGTTTGACTATTTTAACCAAAATTCACTTTTTGGAAAATTATTCTATTCAGTCATATTTGTAATTCTAATCCATATCAAAATCAAAGTTTATATTTAAAATAACAAAATTTATTCTTTTTCATAAATAAAGCTTTTAAATCTGGAAATATCAATTTAAAAATAATTGTAAAATACAGGGTTGTTACAGGAGGAGGAAAGGATCGGTAATAAATAAAAAAACGAACATCAGTTAAAATTTGGGAGGGATGAAAATAAAATTTGTTTAGAGCCAAAATTTCATAGTTGGAGCCAAAAAATTTGGTTTGGAGACTAAAAGAAAATTGTATACTTTGTTGCAATATAAAGTTGCAATACATTTTGCAATAAACTTTGTCTTCAAATATTATGAATATTTTTAAACTTTTACAGAAAATTTTAAAATTTTGTTTTTAAGTTCTATAAATATTTTCTAATTTTTTATAAATTTCAATTTTCTTTAAATATTAGATACAATTATTAAAATTTTAATACTAGATAATAAATATTACTTCCTAATCATTAAATATTATTATTAATTATCAATTTTTAAACATGAAATATTAATTTTATAATTAATTATGTAATATTATTAATTATTAATTATTAAATTAAGTATTAAATACCAATAGTAATTATTAAATATTTATATTTATTACTAATAGTTAATTACTAATTATTAAATTAATTATTAATTATTAATAGTAATAGCAATTATTTAACATTAAATATTATGTGACCGTTGTAAAATTGTCGTCTATTACAACAGACATTTTGTGAACGTTGTAAAATTGACATGTATTACAACGGGCTTGAATGGACCGTTGTAATAGCATTCTATTACAACGGGCTATCATCGCCCGTTGTAAAAAGGGCGTTGTATAGGGCATCTATTACAATGGGCCTGAATGGACTGTTGTAATAGCCTTCTATTACAACGGGCTATCATCGCCCGTTGTAAAAAGGGCGTTGTATAGGGCATCTATTACAATGGACTTGAATGGACCGTTGTAATAGCCTTCTATTACAATGAGCAGCCAATGCTCATTGTAAAAAGGGCGTTGTAATAGGGTATTTTTGTTGTAGTAGTACTTTCAAAATACTAATTTAAGACCAGTAGCCGCCAAATGCTCGACCAATATTGATATTGATTTTCTATCACTATAGGGTTTAAATTTTCAAATGTAAACCAATGTCATAACCAAAAGTGTCAAACAATCAGGTTTAATATCCAATAATTCATATGGCAGGAATATTATTGAAATTAAAATCAACAATGGTGAAGAATCCCGTTGGATCCCTCCAAACTGTCCCCTAGTATCACAACTCCTATATATAAGCATGTATATACGTAAATAAAATCAATAGTGGTGAGGAATCCTTTTGGACCCCTCCAAACTGTCCCTCTGCATCACAAACAATATATAATTATATAATAAGGGTCATCCGCTCCAAGGGTGGGAATAAATCCAAACCAACTGAATAAAACAGTAAATCATCCAAACATCCAATCAACAAAATTTATCAACTATATAATATTATTGGTTAGCCAAAAAGGTTAGTTAAACTCACATTTATTCCAGTTGCCGTCGAGGCGCTCTAGATTCTGTTTGAATTCGAACGACGTTCGAATTCAGTGTAAAATTCAAAAAGATTCATTCGTCGTCAAACCAACTCTGTATCGTAGCATTCGCAGATACGAACGCAATGCAACTTCCCATGCTCGATTCTGACCTCGTATGAAGATGTTATTCAGTATACAAGTTGAAATATTAATTTATATATTAATTTCACTAATAACACTTTAATACCGTCAATAACAAGTGATCCATCTTCCCCCCTTCATTCTCATTTAAACAAAGGCCACGCGCGCGTTCAAATCGACGCCGCAGCCTCCGCCTCTGGCCACGAGCCACCCTTACAGCTCGTCCAAACTAGCCCTGACCTCCCTCCACCTTACGTCGCCGGTCCCATCCTTTAAATCGCCGCCGCCGCCACCACGATAATCCCAAGGAACAATTTCCGTTAAAATCCAAATTGTCGCCGCCATTTTCCACCATAGCTCACCAAACTTCGGCCGCGCCTTGCCCTTGACGTCTACTACGTTTCTCCTTTAGGTCGCATCGCCTGAAAGTTCGTCAATTCACCGGAATCGATAAAAACTTCAACCACGTACATCTCTAAACTGTAGCCACGACGCGACGATTTACGATGATCCACCCGTTGATTTGCTTTGTCTTGACGTCGCCTACAAGTTGCTAGTTGGACTCGAGGCCTAGGAATGCTTGGATTGGTCCCGATCACTTTGGATCGTTGGATTTAGTTGTTGAATTTGATTTGAAAATTTTAAAACATATTTTCTTGTTTTGGACGTGAATATAAAAGGGAGGGTGGTATGATCTAAATAGTGGAAGCATGGTGAATAGTAGGGAGTACGGTTAGGATATGGTTTAACCATGGAGAATATATATATGTACATATATATATACGCACACACACACAGATATATATATATATATATATATACATATACACACTTATGTATGCATATACACACATACATATGTATGCATATGCATGCATATGTATGCATATGCATGCATATGTATGCATATGCATGCATATGTATGCATATGTATGGATATGTATGTGTATGTATGGATATGTATGTGTATGTATATATATGTATATATATATATATTCAAAGATATCTATCTCGATGCACTCAAAAACTCGAACTCCAAACGAGACGTGCCGTCTGACGTTCTATATGTAATACCCCTATTCTAAACACACTGGAACTAGTCTCGAGGCCTAATTCGATCGATATAGAAGTTAGCTTTTCAAACCCAATTATTATATCAATTCCTACAATTAATTTCTATGCATTTCGATCTCGCACACCCAAACGATACGTTCAATCGCCACAAAATTCATCGATGAATAATAATTCACTACTACGGATCCAATGAAACTAGTTTCGTCGAAATCCAAGACAGTGCCCCGGAAGGCTATTTCCGCATGTTAATTACAATGAATTATTATATAAGAACACAAATTAATCACTTTTAAATATAAATTAAAAGTTTACTATCTTCTTTCCTATTCAAACAGAATTTAAATAAGCTATGAAATCATTTTTATCCAAATTTAACCCAAGATTCAATTATTTAAACAATTTCCACTATTCAAATAATCAATATATTTGAAATTTAAGCTATTTAACTTATAAAAATAATAATTCAATATTTAAAATCAATTAAATGTTCCAAATTTCAATGACTAAAATTCTGGGTCGTTATAACAAGCAACAGTATACTATGCAAATCAGAATTAGTTTCAATAACTCTTTTCTTGTCATCTCTTTCATAAACTAATTCAATAGAGTTAGGTGTAAATTCAAGCCAATGTTCACAAATATAATTTCTCAATCTCAACACACAATCACTTAAACTAAGACGCCTACTATAAATATCATTACCCAACAGATCAAAAACGACAAGAACATCAATAGGATCATACCTAAAAAACCACATATAATATTAGAATAAAAGTACTCCAACATAAAAAATAGGAAAAAACTAGCATAACAAATTATTGCCATAATAATAACGTCGTGCATAAAACTTCACTGCCTTATCCCATTAGTATCATATAATTCAATACCAACAACATACTTGAACTATAACAATAACAACATGAGCATTATAACCAATTACAATGATAACAAAAACAAACATGGTAAATTCAACATAAGCAAACATATGTCATACAAATAATAGCCTTTTAGTCATAAATAGCAACAGCAAACTTCAACTATAAAAATAATAATATAATTGATAACAAATTATAGCAACAATTAAAAGAACAAAATTTAATCCAATGTGGTGCTATAACAAAAATTAAACAAACAAAAATAACTACGTTCATAAACAAACTAACCTCAAATTCATACATTTAACGCAGAATAGAAGAAGATGATGATTTTCAAATCTAATGAAATCAGTCAAAAAAGTTTTTTAATCAGCAACATATCAAGATTTAGAAAAATTGAAGATGCCAATAATAGCTCAAAGATGCATGCGCAATAGCTGAAAGCACTTTAATTTGAACGAAATTAGATATACAGAAATTCAAACGAAATTAGAACGAAATTTTGAAAGAAATTGGAAGTCAAAATTGTCAGAACAAAAATTGGTAGTCGAAATTTTGAACGAAATTGGTATAGAGCAGTGGAGTCGTCAAATTGAAATTAGGTATAGATATAGGGGTAAAAATGGAAAGACGTGCTTGAAAAAAATAAAAACGGGAATGTAAAACATAACATAAAATTTGGAAGGATATGATATATAAAATAATAAGCAAGGATGTGCCACAAATTTCCATTTTTTTAATCTTATATCAAAATGCCCTCCACGTTTATTTCTGATAATTATTTGTATGGTACTTTTGTAAAACACTCCTTTTATGTTTCAAAATACACGATCGTCCCCTCTTAAAATCATGTTATTAAAAAAATCCTTATTTTTAGGTTTCATAAAATATGTGGAAACTCTGCAAAAATTTGTGGAGAAATCTGCAAATTTTTAAAATTTCTACGATACATATATTTGTGGAGAACTCTGCAAATATTTGCGTTTTTTCTAAAAAAAATGAAAAGAAAATATGAAATAGATTTATTTTGATCCTAAGAACATACGACTAACGTTCAGAATTAATTTTGATAAAAAAATAACCTTTTTATAGAAATAAAAAATATGGTTATAATTTAAAACATGTTTTTTGAAAGGGTTTTTCATGTTTCAAATTTGAAAATAAGGGTCAGAATTTCCACTAATTTATAACTATTTTCTCCTACTTATTATTCTTACTGTCATCTCTTAACCACTCCATAAAATTTCATCCCCACTCAACTTGCCCATTTTGGCCTTCAATTTGAATCTGCAGTGATATTACTAAAATATCCACAATCTTTCATTCTCCTACACATTTAAGGTTTCATTAATCCCCATAAATATATGACATTGTAGAAAATATTGGGATGATCGCTAGGGTTTCCCAAAATTCACAGATTTTCTTTTTTCATGGACATAATCGCCTGTTATAATGATGTAATCGACTACTGCTAAATGGCAAACACCATGTTGATTTGTACCTTGTTGTTTATTTCCCCGATTTATTTACGTTCCCAACTCCTTAATAATCATTTTTTCCAAATTACAACACCTCGATCAATCTTTTATGTCCTCACATCGCAGAAATATTCATTGACTTCCCTCAACCTGTTCCTAGAGCTGTATGTAATTTTATAATTTTTAACTTGTTCTTTGACTGTATCTATGTTGGACCCTTAATTTAATTTGTATGATTTCATATTAGTAGCATTTGCAAACCAACATCAAGATATTCCATGAGTTTTTTTGGTAAATTTAGTTTAAGTATATAATATGTACATTTATAACAAGTCAAGTTTAATGCAATTTTGGCTATCTATCTGGTTAGAAAATGCACGCGAGAAGAATGAAATTATTACGCAAATTTGATAAGTTCACTTGGGTCTTTAGTCTCAGGGAAAATCTAAAAATTTTGGAAACATTTTAGTAAATATATTATAGAACCATTTTTTTGTTAAACTGTAGTCACCCTTTAGAAAAAGACAACTATTTTACATTCATGAATTTTCCGTTTTTAACAATTTTGGTTGATTTTTGTATTAATTTTAGGACTTGACCAACAAATCCAAAATTAAATTAAGAATTGCATGGGTGAGTTTAAAGCTTGAAAAACTCAATAATAATTTATTTAATTTCAATAGGAAAATTCTATTTCAACACAGTTAATTACTTAGTAGTTCCCCCTAAAATAAATAAAATTTGAAAGACTAAAATACCCCTAGAAAGCTGCGTACTTTCTTTCTTCTCAATTCCATTATCTTCTTACGTCAGTTTCTTACTACTTAAACCACTGCTTCATCAAAACCCTAGTTTTTAAATCAGTAAAGAAAAAATTCAATTTTTCACTACTAAGTTATTTTTTAGGTTTACAGACTTTTTTAGTTGTAGTTCTGAAGAAAATATGAATTGGGTTTCTAAATCAGTGAAGAAAAAATTCAATTTTTCACTACTAAGTTATTTTTTGGGTTTACAGACTTTACTAAGAAAAAAATTCATTTTTTCACTACTAAATTTCTAAATCAGTTAAGAAAAAATCTAACCCTAGTTTCTAAATCAGTGAATAAAAAATTCAATTTTTCATGTTTTATGTGATGGGAAGGGTAGTCCTGGAAATGGTAGAGGGCAATTAAGTTATTTTTTGGGTTTACAGACTTTTTTAATTTTTGGAGGGCTATTAAGTAAATACTTGTGTTGAAATAGAATTTGCCATTTCAGTATAGTTATTTTTCAATATTATTATCATAACAACATATTTTCAAATATCCTATGTTACTAATTGAAGAATGTAGGGTAAATTCACACAAATGAATGTAAATCAATCTAAACGTACACAGAAGCAATAAGATCATGTTATAGTATGATAAAACAAATAGCAACAAAAATCCAAAAAAGAGGCAACAGCGGATTGCAAATGAACAAATAAAAAAGATCACACACATGATTTATAGTATAGTTCCACTATCACAGAATAGTGTAAGTCCACTTTAGCGAGAGGATATTTTATTACTTTCTGAGAAATGAAAAATTACAAAATTAATAATGGAGTTTAAGAAGAAGAATAAGATAAAGATATATACTACTTTGGAGGATTCTTCAAATCTCTAAGGTACCGTTCGATTGTAAAAAATTCCATGTTTCCGGTCCCCATGCATCGGACGCGTTCGACGCAGTAACGGACCAATGGCCCATTGCAGGAACGGAATAAAATGGTGCGTTGGGATGTTTAATTAATTAATAATGTTAAAATTACATTTTCATAAATATCTGAAATTAATAATTATGCAAATGAGGTCCGTTTGAAACGCGGTTTTTTACATTGCGATTAAAGTGCTACACATATGGAGTTGGTTTGACCTAAATCCAAGCAATTTAAAATTTTACAAATTAATTAATTAATTAATTTTTGTAAATTATTAATACATATTATTAATTGGAAAATAATTAATTAAATATGAATCAATTTTATTTTGGAATATACATTTCAAATACTCCACTTAGACTCTCCGCTCACAGCACACAAACGCATTCTCCGTTCATCTAACATTTCCGCTCAAATGACTCGCTCAAATGCACCATTCAGATGCTCCGCTCGCTTCGCAAAGAATGGACCCTAACAAACGATTATCTTTAAATAGGGATTATTACTTAAGATTGAAATAATTGATTTGTAGTTATAAATCAATGACTCATCAATTCTCCTATTCATATGGGAAACAATCATCTGTTTGATTTTTCCATTTTTCTTTATACATATGCTTGATAAAATGTTTGCTTTAATCAATTAATTATGGAATTAATTGAATATTTCTTTCCCTCAAAAATAATTCTTCTTCTCACATAGATAATTCATTGTCTTCTTTAATATAATAAGGCAACATATTTGAGTCATAGCTTCATACTAACTCAAATATCTTAAAAAAAATTGTAATTGGAAATATTGTATCATCAAAATCAACAATATTTTTCAAATCTTCTTTATTATAAAAATATTGTATCATCGAAGTCTAACAAAAAATGCATTACTTAATCACTTCGTATTGAAGGTTTTAAAGTTATATTGCATGTGTATTGGTAGTTGGTACGCTCAAGTAATTTGATGTTGGTGGTGGGTGTGTGTGGTGGGGATACAGGGACACCAAATATGGATAGGGGAGGAGACGAAAAAGTCAACAGACCTCCCCCGAGCACAAAAAATTACACCGCGTTCGATGAAGCTCCACTAGAAACCAACACCAAATTCAACACCGATTTCATACAAAAAACTCTCGTGTATCTACTTTTGGAGGCCATTCATCAATCCCCTTTTGGGAAAGGATACTATTGTAATATGGTATGTGCAATAGCAGTTGGATATTCATGGATTTTGAGCTTCTTTGATGGAAGATCTCTTTATCAAGGTTAGTAATTTATTAACTGCTTCAGTTTTTCTTCACTTCATGTTACTATTTCGGGTATTTAATTGCATTTGAATTTGCATCTTACACTTCTTTATTTTTCTTTATTCTACCATTTTTTAGTCTTCTTTAAATTGTGTGTTGTTTTGGTAAACTCTTCTACTACTATGTGTTAGCAATAGATACCGAGTTACATTCAAGCAAATCATACTTTCACCCAAAAACTATTTTTAGGAAAGTTCTTTTTACCGATTGAACACTACAATGGATATACAAGAAACAAGAAGCATGATGGAATATTTTATCTCTCCCATTGTAAAAATATATGTCATTATTACATGGCTCAAAATATAAAGAAAAATTTTCTCCATCTTTTGCACATTGCTTGATATATTCTCAAAATTTTGTTTTCCTTATTAAGGAATCAACATTTGAATTGTTGATGACTTCATTTTAGTTGCTAAAAAGATGGATTTTGCATTTAATTTGCTGGCCAAGAATATATTTCATTTGGGCAATCGAGACTTATGATTGGGCTAATTAGTTAACATTTCCAACAGTGTGACATTAGAAGATATTCCATATACGAGTATATATGCATGCCCCCGTGGACCTGCATTTATCTCTATATACCAGAGCATTTATACTATCTTTTTCTATGAGCACGTTGTTATATTCCCTTTTAGTACAACTTATTTGATGGTTTGTATTTACTACAATTGACCCAAACGTTAATTATCTTTTCTTTCTTGCCTCATATTTCATTATTGAAATTAATCTTTCACTCACTTTCTTAATTCTATTCTTTTTCGAGTGGAACAAAAACTATCGTTCATTCTATATTATTCATCTATTCTATCATAAATATGGATAAGCATACTTAGAAAAATATTACCACTTGCTTATGTATTTATTCAGTGGATGTATTTAGAAAAGAAATCCATTTGTATACTCTTCATAATTAATATATAAATGTCACTCAACTTAATTTTACGATTGTAGATGATGTTTTCATAATAATTCATTGTTACTGATAATACAGTGACTCTACATTCTTTAATTTATTTATTTTTTACAATTATTTCTAGCGTGTCCTAGACTCAAAACAAATACACCATTTATTCTCTCAAATTTATTATTATCTACTGCATGACTAAGAATTTTTTGATAAGTATCGCCTCGATGATTCTAATTCTTATTTCCATTTAAATACAATATCATGGTTTAAGTTCCAATTAGCACAAAAAAGGAAATAATTTCTAAAAATAATAATAAAGGTTACATATTCATTGTAAGGATGTTAATTTACATTAAACATTAAATTACATCACTATGAATCCAAAACATAGCCAATCATTTACTATGATATTGTGCATCAATAAGTTCAAAATAAACTTTCATCAAAAAATATCTTTCTTACAATAATAATACATGATATTACAAACTTAATGACTGTAAAAGAAGGATATAATATTTTTCATATGTGCATCTTAACGTCCTTTTAAAATCAAGCTTTGTGCTGATTAGAATCATCATTATACCATTTACACCTTTTTATCATTCTCGACTACAATTGATTCATTTCCTCAAATAGGCATCGCAATACAATGAGCAACATGCTAATTTAGCATTTCTTCCTGAAACATTATATAATGCATACCAAATGAATATCAAATATATATGTGATAAATACACATCTTCTTCCTTTTATTTCACTATAGCTTAACTATTTTCTTAGTCTATCAGGGCTAACTGTAGGCAAATCAATAATAAATATATAGGCCTGCATATGGATTTTAGGACAATTTTTGAGTTAAATTATTATTAATAATCCAATTTATTATTAATAGTATAATCTAAATAGGCACTAAACAATGGTAACCTTTTAGTTAACTTTTGTACACATGTTTAAAAGTGAACATAAAAAATATAGAATATGTAATAGTTTACAAATATGAAGGCCGATATGAACATGAAATTTCTATCTCATAAGTTGTACAAACATTAAAATTTTAAAATGTCGCCCTACCATCTTAGTTTGTGGAGTTGGCTGTTATTCTTTAGTAGAGGACTGTGGCCAAGGAGATCGAGCCTTAGGTTAAAGAGAAGTTAGAGGTTCGCTGAAGCAGCTCGTGATTTCGTCATCACAAACCTACAAAAACTGAAAATCGAATTAATAACAACATTATAACTTGATTTCATAATTTGTAACTAATGAGAACATAATAAATTGATTTTCATAACTTGTGTGCAAAAAAGTCTTGCAATTGCACACTCGCACAAATATATTTATACATATCTTATCCATATGTTTATATGCTAACACACAAAAATATATAATTGTCAATGTACACATTAATTTTATTTTTATTTTCATTATTCTTTTATGCCCTAAAAGAAATTAATATGCACACATATTATTGAGCATGTATAGGCCTTATTGTCTAAGTTAGTAGCGTAACAAAGATACGAAAACATCACAGAAAAAATTAATTATGGAAGTAGATTGTAGTAACTTGATAAAAAATTGATAGAAATGTGGAACGATAAGGTGACAATAGCTGTGTTGGAGGACCATGAGAATAAATATATAAAATGAATGTAATGAGTCATGACCCGTAATTTTACGACTTTCAAAATGGAATATTTAATTTATTTAAATATTCAAATATATAATTTTCAAACTTAAATGATCATGTTTTATATGATAAATAAGAATGGTGAACTTATTTTTAGAATTGAATAAAGATTTTCGGCGTAAAATCGACAAAACTCGGTTTTCGATAAAATTTGATGTATAGTAAAATAGTTGTTTTAAAGGATAAATAAATTCTTTTTAATATATAATCAATTTCAAATTCATTTGATAATAATAGTAATTTAGTTTATAATGATTTGGTAAATATATAAACCTGTTTTATAAAAGTTGATAAATTTCGTCACATATCGGCAAATCAATGTCTTATTTTTATAAATGGATTTGGATATTGCTTTATATTTTTTTATAAGTCAAATACACTTGTTTTAATTATTTAAATATGATAACAAATTTATTTTGAATTTCGGTTTACATAAATAAATAGTTTAACAAAAACGTCAAAATGTGACCGTAAAACGTTTTGTCGAAAATCACAGTTTTGTTCAAAATAAGTTGTCGCAACGTTGTTGCACCTTTGCTAACATTTTTTAACATATATATTACACATTTTAATAACTAAACATGTTTGCTTTTACTAATTATGATTAGGAAACTTCTAGAACATTATTAAGAAAAGTAAGTTAGTTTAAGAAAAGTCAAAAGTAAACAGCAAATCCAAATCACATCAAAATCCAACAAAATAATTACTTTTATTTACTTAATCTTTAATTGACTAAGAAATAAGTAAGAAGTGAAAGAATGATGTTATGGTTTGAAAAAATATAGCTTACTTTAGTTTGAAGTAAGGGTGTTTTAGTAATTTGATAAGAGGTTAAATTTGTAAAATTTCATTCCTTACTTTTTCTATAAATACCCACCTCCTTCATTTCATTAACACTTCTTTCTTCCTCTTTTCTCAAGCTTCTTCATCTTCTTCCTCTCATCTTTAATGGCTTCCATGCCATATAAAAAATTATAAAGAAATAATGTCAAAATATTTAAAAAATATTCAAATAAAATCGATATACATTATCTTTAAAATCAAACTGCTCTTTTTCCATATTTTACCTCTTCTTCTCTCGGCCATAACTTCCACAAACCTGAATCAAAGTGCAAAATTCTTTTTTTCAAACCATGTATTTTTCCAGTGGCTATAACTTTAATGTTGACACTTTGTCTTATTTGGATAATAGCTATGTCAAAATCCCACTTCTTTCCAATGCATTATCTGGTCTAAGTTTTAAAAACAGAGAACACCTCTATTTATTTTGACCATATCTCATTCAATGATAATCCAAATTAGATGATTTTTTTAGAAACCATATAGAAAATAATTTTCTACAACTTTAGTGTTGTAAACTTTTCCAAATTAAGGCTTAGAATGTCCTTAAATCAAAGGGAAGATAACCTATTTTCGGGTCAAATTTAGAGAATTCAAGGTCGAAGCTCCACCAACTTTTTTCTATACTTTCGGCCAACCTCCATCTCAAGCTTTAGCCAAGCACTTGGAAGGAAGAGAAAGTTGTTTTCTTATGTTTAAATGGAGTAGGAAGTAGTTAGTGAAGTGTTGGTTGATTATAATGTTGGTAGGAAGTGAAACGATTTGGATATTGGTGAGAAACTATATTTAATATCTATATACATGTTTTATGATGTGATATGATTGCTATGGATGCTTATATATGCTTTTATCATCAAGTATTGATTGTTTGATATGATTGTTAAGTGTTTTAACAAGTCACGTTAATACACGTCGATAAGCACAAAGGAAATCACTTTCCTCTATATTTAATTAAATGGTGTATATGAATTGTTAAACCTCTTTAAATTTGGTTTAAAATGAGTTTGAAATGTTTTGCAAACATTTAAAAGTTTTTTGGTGAAGTTTGAATGAGAATAGAAAATTTAGTCAAAAATAAGCGTGTCGCGTAACGACAGTTTGCGATTTCTTCGATATAAGAATGTTCCGAACTATTATATCCATATTTTTGCAACGAAGAAAGAAAATCAAGATTTCGATAATAGATTTTGAAATATGAGTAAAACAAGTTTTGGAAAAATCCCGATTTTTCAGTTCGAAATTCAAAACTAGATTTCTTTGAATACGATGTTTTAAAATGTTTTAAAATGTGTAATAAATCTTATAAATGATTTAAAAGTGATTTGAGTAATAAAAATGAATTTTCAAATAATAAAATATCGTTTTGATCAATATAGCTTAAAAAGCACTTTTCGTAGCACTTTTCCACAGCACTTTTTTATAACTTTTGAAATATAGCTTTAAACGCAACCATTCTTTCCCAATTCTTTTGAAAATGCTTTTAAATGACTAATAAAGTATTTTAAAGGTAATTTGAAGGATTTATGAAACGATTAAAGGTTTAATGGTTTAGAGTCGATCAAATAACTTGATCGCCTTATGGGTGTCAAAGAGATAGTGTCTAGGTTTGGATTTGGAAAACCAGTTTCCTGCTCTTCCTGGCTATCCGGACTGACTCGATGGAGGGGATAGTAAATTTGATTTACTCGGATCTATATTTTAAAAAGTAAAGAAAAATATTTTCCAAACTTAAAAAATTTGGATTTTATGGAGATGATCTTCTTGTACTCGGTGTTAAAGCCCGAAGAGGGAACTCGTACTATTCATGGAATTTAAAGGGTGATTTCGCTGTTATTCTGCCCATAGTATTTTTTGAATACGGCAATTGATATTAAGTAGAATTAGATGATTTCTATAGATTCCACTCACTTAATATTTTCTAGTTTTGGATTAACATCCTATGTAACATGGTTTCAACTAAATCAAAAGTATAAGTTTTGAATTAAGAAATCTTTGTTAAGATTTAAATAAAATGGTTTGGAATATTTTCCTAAGAGAAGATGAAATGATTTGGAAGTTTAAAATGGGTTTTAAGTAATCAAAGATTTGATAAGGGAGGTTAATGATTCCGTATATATATCAGAAATAATGTTTTAGAAATATATATATCTCCAAGAGAGATTTTGATAAAAAGAACTTAATCAATTAAAGAATGATTCCCTATTCACCAAACATCTTTTTATCGATGATTGGGTCGAAGGTACGGGGGTCAGATCTGGGGTAATTTCTATCAGAAAATCACTTCGAACCAATTTACGTTCGAAGTAAAAAAATGCTGAAGATAAAAGTATTGAAGATAGAGATATTCATTATGTAGGGATGCTTGCCACTAGTCCCTTGAAGTGAAATTTACCATATCATATATTTATGGTGACAGGTAGTGCTCCGTTATGAAAATCTTTGATGCAAGGACTTCTCGCTACTAATCCTAGGGTTAATTTCCGACAGGATGTTTTAGGAGAGTTCCTTCGGTTTTGTTTAGTCTTAGAACAAACTTGTATGGATGGACGTCTGACATTGCATTCTTGAGATTTCATCGTTGACTTTTATAAACGTATATCTGCTTGGTCGCGGAGAAGACAACTTCTTTTAGCTTAACACCCTTCTCTGAGACGTATGAGCTCGGAGGTTGTATGTTTGTGAAAGTCAACAGTGATCAGAGGAATGGCAGTGTGGCATTCAAAGTGGAATGTGCTGTGTGAAAGGTGATGGTGACCTTATGCCTCATCATCCGAAAATGACAGAACATGGTAGAAGCGGCAGGGCTATGTGGGTCGCTCCCATAAGGATATGGTCATCACCTTTCTAGATAACCCTCTATATATCAGGTATGTTGTATATGCTACGAGACGTCTCGGATAGGTCGGGAACGACCGGGGTGATATCATATTTGGTACTATCTAGCGAAGGGGTAGGCCGGTTCTGTGTTGGTTTAGGAGTTCAACATCTAGACCTTAGGTACATTTTTTTAGATATGTACTATACGGAAGGTAGTCCTTTAACTTGTCATTTGTATGGAATCCATTCTCCAATAAGTTCCTGCCATTTTGTTTATAGAGCCTAGTATGCTGGAATTTAATAATGGTAACAATTTTAGCTAAGATTAATGTAACGACCCGAGAATTATAACGATTTTAATAATGTAATTAACTAAATTTTTCTTGAAATTATATAATAAAATTTTGAGATGAAAATTTGATATTTGAAATGCGTCTATTTAAACGTAGAAAGTGTCAGATTTTAATAGTAAAATAACGTGCAGATTTGACATGATTTTTGGTATGGACTGGCTAGTGCGATATGATGCCAGGATTGTTTGTGCTCAGACCGAGGTGTTTCAGGTTAGGTACATTTGGACTTAGCCTATTCTGCTTCCGCATGGACTTTTCTGCTTGTTCCTTTTGTTATAGCTTTTTGTGTAGTCCTTTTTGTTTGTAACTCTGATATGTATATTCTTTTGACTTGCCTGTATATTGTGGTTGCTACACCACTTGACATGTATCATTTTATTTACTCTGTGATGTACCGATATATGTGTATATGCATGTGATGATCTACTGTTCTGTGATGTGTTTTACATTTGAGTTGTTATATTTTGTTCTGTTAGATCTTATAGCCATTATAGTTTTGTATTAAGTATCTATTGGATATGTCGATCCACATGGAAAAAAAATTATAAGCTACATTTATCGATGTATTCAGTAGATAGTTAAGACAAGGCTGTGATGGTCGCTCCTATCTAACTCTATTCTTCGCATTAGCAGACGGTATTATCTTGTAATACTCTTTGCTAATGTGGGTCTCGGAGTGGGGCGTTACAGCTTGAGACGTCATATTTCATTTCGCCAAATTTGGATTGCTCTAGCCTTGTTTACGTTTTAGCAGCAATTTCGGCAGCGAAAAATCGAGTTTTGATAGATAGATCGTATCGCTGATATTTGTGTACTATTCTGTTCATCTCGTCATGCTGATCTCCATGGTATATTCATTTGTGCTTTTCGGTGTTCGGTACGCGGCGGAATCTATGAAATGGTTAGCCGTACCGATAACCATTTTGAATCTCTAGATTTTATGTGACCATTTATTTGTCCATCGATTGAAACTAATGGACACGAGCAATTTATATTTCCTGAAATTCAACGTGCTTGGCTCTTACTATTCCTACCATATTCAATTTATTTGTAGGTTCGTTTCCATTTCTGTCTCTCCCTTCTTTCATTCGGTGCTTGCGTTTGAAAATATATTATATGATAATTATGCTTCATATCAGTACTGTTTGTTTCCCATTCCACCCTTTCACCTTTCCTAGCCAATATGTAACCTTTCATGAAAAAAAAGAGAAATTATTATATAATATATAAGTCTCTGTATATGCTTGAAACCCGGTTCATCTTCCCCTCTGTAGCTTACTCAAAGCATTCATATAAAATTTGTAAGCTCTCATTTTTGGCTCGAGTTTTAATCTGGCACTCTATGCTATGGCTGTATCCATCGACCACGTCCACCATCTCCCTATTGCACACCATCGTCCTTCCACCTGTCACGCCAGCAGCCTCCTGGTTCCTTCCTTAAAGACTGCACCTAACCGAGCAGCAGTTGCCCGATGCTCTTGACCCGAATCTAGCCTGCAGTCGCTGCACAGACCCAAAACTTCACCAGCCTGTCGACCCCTGCTCCGAGCAACCCAGCCCATAGCCACCACAACTTCACCACACAAACAGCCCACCTCCCAATATCTCTGCATGTTCCCTTCATTATGCACGTCATACCACCTTCATGCTCATCACTCCGACAGCCAATCCTCCGCCTTGCCGTGCTCTACTGCTGTAGCTTCTCCTTCGACCCCTTTGCCTTTGAAAAAGAACATATGTAAGTATACGTGCTTCATATGTAAGTCATATATATTTTTATTTTTTATTTTTTTTCCTGTAGCCGTTCACATCCATTTCTTTTGCATTGATCCTATCTCTCTTATCTATTGTTGAGCCTGCTCGTGAAATTTTCTTCCCGACCAAAGGTATATATATTTCGTGTACATATATATTATGATTCGTGGGTCACTTTGATCTTTTGTATGCTTCCTGTTACCATTCCTCTTTTATATATATTAAAAAATGATTTTAAAAGCTTTATATTTTTCTTTGTTGTAGCTATATATATGTAGGTATTTTGATGTTGAAATGTATTTAGATTTTAAATATATATAGATATCTTGATTTAAAATTATATATAGATATCATGATTTAAAATTATATATAGAATTCATTTTTTTAATGGGTTTTGAAAATATAGTATTGATTTAAGTATTGGTTTTAAGAATATAATGTATATGTATTTTGATTTTAAAATATATGTGGTTTAAGAAATAACGATTTTGAAGTAGAATATCTATAGACTTTATTTTATACGTGTTTAAAATTAGATATTGATTTTAAGATACATATATAGATTTTATTTTAAATATGCGTTTTCAAATTGGATATTGATTTTAAAATATAATATATATATATATATATATATATAGTGTATTTTCATCAAAATCCAGTTCATCGTGCCTTGCTATTGTTTCACTGCTGTCCAGAGTTGGTTGCATCGGCTTGACCATAGGATAGAAAATTATATATAGACACCATTAGTCTGTACTTTGAAATGATTTCCAAAGTTTGAAAGGAAATATATGGGTTTAATAAATATTGATTTTATAATATATAAATGTCATCTTTATATATGTGTAAATTTAGATTTTTAAAATTTTACGTTTTGGAAATTTTATATTTATAAGTTAGTTTTGAAAATTTAATTTTTAAAGATTTTTCTGATGATTTTATTATTTTAAAAATATATAAAATAAGACTTTATTTAATAACATCAAATTTAATTAATATACATATTATGTTTAAGTATTTATTTAAAATTATATTTTAAAAATAGATGTTGTAATAACTTTAATAAATAAAGGTTGGGAAGATAAATTGAAATTGATTTGAAATTGTATTTGTTTAAGAATTGTCTTTAAATAAAAAGAAATTGATTTGAAACTTATTGAATTGAGATTTTAATGATATGAAATTTATAACTTGATAACTTGGTTTTGATTAAAAGTGACTAAATGAATATTTTCAAAATTTAGATAAACTGAAATTAAATATTTAGTTTCATATAAATGGGTAATTAGAGATTTTATTTAACTATTTTTTTAAAGTGATTAAGTGAATAATTTTAGAATTAAATATAATTGAAGTTAGATATTTAATTTTTGACTTTATAGAAATTTGTAATTTGAGATTTTATTTAAATGTTATTATAAATGAGCAAGTGAATAAATTCAAATTTAAAATTAAAGTTGAATTTCGAAATATAAATGAAATGTATCAAATTAAGTTATTGTAAATTGTTTAAATATTGGACCTTGAAATATATGGAATTGGAAGTGGTTTAAATTTCTAGTTCAAACCTGAATTTGAAATTAATACAAATAAAAATGGTTTTAATGAGAATTTGAATTGAACCATTTTAATTGGAATTGTTGAACTAAGATTGATTTAAATTGAATTTTGGAACTAAAGTGGATTTGAATTGATTTTTGAAATTGGAAGAAATAATTCTAATTATAAACTATTTTTAATATATATATATATATATATATATATATATATATGTTACCTGGAGGTTTGACCAGGCAACTAGGTCGATCGGCATTCAAGCTCGTTCGGCATTCAGAGTTCGTTCGGCATTCAGCCTCGACCGGCATTCAGCCTCGTTCGGCGTTCAGAGGTCGTTCGGCATCGGAAGCCTCGTTCGGCATTCAGCCTCGACCGACATTCAGCCACGTTCGGCGCTCAAAGGTCGACCGGCATCGGAAGCCTCGTTCGGCATTCAGAGTTCGTTCAGCATTCAGCCTCGACCGGCATTTAGCCTCGTTCGGCGTTCAAAGGTCGACCGACATTGGAAGCCTTGTTCAGGATTCAAAGGTCGTTCGGCATTCAGCCTCGTCCGGCATTCAGCCTCGTTCGGCGTTCAAAGGACGACCGACATCGGAAGCCTCGTTTGGCATTCAGAGGTCGTTCGACATTCAGCCTATGCGTCTCACTAATACACTGCCTCGTTCGGTTTGGAAACCTCATTGGGCAACTACACTCGTTCGGCATGAACCTCGCTCGATAGGAGTCTCGCTCGGCACTCATGCCCCGTTCGGCACTACAGCCTCGTTTGGCATTCCAGCCTTGTTCGGCCTACACACTTAGCGCAACGCACTGCTTCGTTCGGCATAGGAGCCTCGATCGGCTTGAACATGTGGCTCGGCCATTGCCGCTCGGCATTTACGGCTCGGCACACAGAAGTCACTCACCATGGGCTGAGGTATCTCCCTCATAGGCCCAAGAGGGAAGTCCAACCCATCTTCGTCTATAAATAGAGGGGAAGGGGCACAGTGAAATAGACCTTTTTTCGAGAACACTGGGGAGGCTCTGCCGCTTTCGAGACTCATTCTTTTTACTTAGCAATTGTATTCGAGTAGTTGATGTACGGATTGTATCTATAATCAATCGTTGAGTAAAGCAATAAAGGTTAACTTCAAAGTGGACGCAGGCAGTTACGCCGAACCACTATAAATCTGGTGTTCTTGTCTTTGCATTTAACTTAGCATACAATTCTCTGTTTTAATTTACTTTCTTCATTAATCACTCTACACAATCTTTCTCAACGAAGTTAGTGACCAATTTTGGTGCTAACACTTTGGTGCTTTCACTGAGAATCGAACTCAGGCCACAAGGATCTGCTTTGAAGCTACTGGATTGGATAAATCCCCTGAAGGAGATCCGAGTCGTTCATAGGACGTCCGTTGATTCTACTCAGAGTTCTTACCAATAAATCTACAATGGGAAGACCACGTACCAGATCAACCTCTCATAATGCGGACGCCCATGAGACCGCTAGCGTACAACAAGTAGGACCTAGCAATCAGCAAGAAAATCTGGGTGTAGGGACAACCGCCCAGGACCAAATACAAGTTGTCACCAGAACAGAGTTCAACGACTTGATGAGAGAGCTCATGGAAAGCAGGAGACAACTTGGAGAGCAGATGCAAGCCAACGCCAACCTTATGGCATAGCTCACTCAACAACAGCATCAGAATGCTAGGGGCAGTCCAACTCCTTACTCTTCATCTGATAGCTCAACTTCATCTGATGAACCCCCTAGGCGTAGACGCCGCAAAACTGAAACTACGCAGGCAGGTGCTGCCTATCAAACAACTAGAGATCGCCTACACCTCGGAGACTGCAACCAAGCAGGGACGGGAAACTTAGGAGCTGGAGCGCGTGTGGAAGCTGGACGCCTGGCTCACCAAGAAGCCAATGATGCTGAACCTCAAGATGCACGTTTGGCAGATCGCCAGCAGAGGAGGCATCAACCTGATCAATCCCGTAGGACAGACTCCAACCTTCCATCTTCCATACAAACCCAGACCTGACAGCTATGATTAGACAGTTGATGAAAGAGAATCAAGTCTTATCAAATAATGATTGGGGAGTGTCCAGGAGTCATACTCCGTTCAAAGACACTGTTCTACAGGCTGAGTACCCCAGGAAGTTTAGCATGTCAACTATCCCGGCCTACGAAGGAAAGAACGATCCCAGGCATCATGTGATGAGGTACGAATGGATGATGGATTCAGCTAGAGCGAATGATGCAACCAAGTGTAGATGCTTTCCAATAACTCTATCTGGGATCGCTACCATGTGGTTCACCAGACTTCCTCCGCGGTCCGTATCCAGTTTCGAGGAGTTGGCGAATAAATTTATAGAACAGTTCAGAATACATGCTACTCATCTCAAGGACGTGATGTCTCTATCAAGTGTGATCCAAGCTCAAGGGGAGTCGTTGAAGGAGTATTTGCAGAGATTCCATGTCATGGCTACTGAAGTCAGCAATCCCAATGATCACGCAACTCTTATGGCTGTGATGCGAGGTGTGGATCTGGATTCAGAGTTTGGAGATTGGTTAGCAGGAAAGCCTCCAACTACGCTAGAGCGTTTTTACTCAAAGCTCATCAATTCATAAGAAGAGAGGAAGCTAGGTGGATAAGGCGAGATAAGGCACTGGGACCCGCTCAGGAGACCATGAAAAGCAATATCGCTGTGAAGCAATCCAGAGACAACTCGGGGAAAGTTTAGGTCAATGTCTAGAACAAGCCCGGACCGTCTAAGTAGTCCGGAGGAAGGAATCAGGGGAAGAAAAGAGAAACGGGGAAATGGAAGCCGAGAATTCCAACCTACAACGAGTACACCCCACTGAATGCATCTCTTGAGAATATTTACCTATCAACTTGCAATACCTTTCAGTACAGAAAGCCGCGCCCAATGGAGTCAACCGAGGAGCAAAAGCGGACTGGGAAGTATTGCCGCTTTCATGAGACTTATGGGCACAATACTGAAGAGTGCAGGCACCTACATGACGCCATAGAGAAGTTGATTAGACAGAAGAAGTTGCAGGAGTTTGTAAAGAATCCGCAAGAAGGTGGACAACGAACGTCCAATCCCGGTCATGCACCAGCTCCACGTCACCCTGAGGAGCCTGCTCGGACCGTGGGCATTCTGGTCATAAACACGATAATAGACGGACCTCACCCTGCAGATAAACTGGCAGGAAATGGAGCGGTATGCTATTTACTTGAGGCATGCAGATTTTGAGTGTTGTTCCAACGTGGAGGATGGGACCCCTGCTAAACAACAGCGCATGATGACAAACGATATAGTATTTAGGAGCAGAGACGCTGACCAGGTGGAAGCTCCAACCATTGACCCGATGGTCATATCTGCGACAATCGGACCGGCTTTTGTGAAAAGAATTTTGATTGATTATGGAAGTTCTGTCAATATCATCTTCAAGAAGGCTTATGACCAGATGAAGATGGAGACGAAGGATTTGAAGCCATCTAAAGCTCGTATACAAGGCTTTAATGGCGCAGCGACTGATGTAGTGAGGTATGTTGAGTTGCCAGTTGAACTGGGACAAGGTGAGCGTAGGAGGGTGTGAATCCTACCTTTCATAGTTTTGGATGTAGATTCTCCTTACAATGTGTTTCTGGGCCGACCAGCCCTGGCTGAGTTTAGGGCAGCATTGGCCCCGTGGTGTTTGACTTTAAAATTTCCGACTGACAAAGGAGTAGGTGTTGTTCATGGCGACCAGGCGACTGGTCGTGCATGTTATGTGGCTGAGCTCCGAGAGGCCCAGTGGAGGGAGAAAGGAAAGGTTGCGGACAATTCCGTCCGCATTCAGAATACAGACAATTGACAAGTAATGCCCGAGCCCTGGCTCGGGCAAAATTCTCGGATCTACAGAGACATAGATCCAAGAGACGACGATGAGGAACCCAGGGAAGAAAAAGCAGCACCGGTTGAACTGACGATTGACATTTCAGTTAGCCGAGACGATCCATCGCGAGTACTAAAGATTGGATCACAACTTAGCCCCTCGATGACCGAGGACCTTAGTGATTTCCTTCGAGCGAATCTCGATGTTTTCGCTTGGACACATTCCGACATGTGCGGAATTTCTCCCGCTATCATGAGTCATATGTTGAACATAGACCCGAGGTACGTCCTAGTCAAACAGAAAAGGAGAGGAATGGACCCGGAGAGGTACGCTGCTCTTAGAGAGGAGGTGGGCAAGCTCAAAACTAATGGGTTCGTCTGCGACGCCCTCTACCCTGAATGGGTGTCAATCCCCGTGCTAGTGAAAATGGCAAACGGGAAGTGGAGAGCTTGCGTAGATTATTCCGATTTAAACAAAGCGTGCCCTAAGGATAGTTTCCCATTACTTAGAATTGATCAGTTTGTCGACTCCACTGCAGGACAAGAGTTATTGTCGTTCATGGATGCGTACTCGGGATACAATTAGCTCCCGATGCACATTCCAGACCAGGAACACACTAGTTTTGTCACAAACGTTGGGCTATATTGCTACGTAGTGATGCCCTTTGGATTGAAAAACGTGGGAGCGACCTATCAGCGTTTGGTGAATCGAATGTTTAAAGATCAGATTGGTAAAACAATGGAAGTCTATGTAGATGACATGCTCGTGAAGTCACGGCAGTCAAACGACCACATTCGAGACTTAGCAAAGATGTTCAGCATACTCAGATATTATGGGATGAAGATCAACCTACTGAAGTGCTCCTTAGGCGTTGCGTCAAGGAAGTTTTTGGGATTCATTGTTAATGCCTAGGGAATTGAAGCTAACCCAGAAAAGATTCAAGCTATTCAAGATATACAAGTGCCCAGGACTATAAAACAGGTACAAAGCTTGAATGGAAAGGTAGCTGCACTGAGTCGATTCATATCCAGAGCCACAGACAAGTGTATTCCCTTCTTCGATATAATAAAGAAAGGAAAGAGGAATTTTGAGTGGACATCCCACAGTGAAGAAGCGTTCCGAGATCTAGTAAGGCATTTGGAAAGTCCTCCAGTGCTATCGAAACCAGTAGACCATGAAATGTTGTACGTATACTTGGTCGTATCCCCGCATGATATAAGTGCGGCTTTGGTCTGCGAGGAGGACCGAGTTCAAAAGCCGGTGTATTACGTTAGTAAACGTTTAACGGGGGCAGAAAGAAATTATCCTAAAATTGAGAAATTGGCCTATTGCTTGGTGATCGCATCACGTAAGGTGTGTCCATACTTCCAAGCACACTTAGTCAGTATCTATACCGATCAGCCCTTGCGACAGGTACTCCAATGACCAGAAACTTCTTGAAGGATGTTAAAATGGAATATCGAATTGAGTCAATTTGATATTACCTACCTGCAATGAAGAGCCATACAAGGGCAAGCGTTAGCAGATTTCATCGCTGAGTTTACTGTATCAGACGAATCAGATGGTCACAGTGTCATTCCCTCCATTCGATGGAAATTGTACACCGATGGGGCATCAAACGACCATTGCTCCGGGGCTGGTGTAGTTCTTGTGACTCCGGAAAATCGATCGATTTGTTATGCTTTGAATCTCAATTTCCCGGCTATGAATAATAAAGCAGAATATGAAGCATTGATTGCTGTTTTAAAGCTTGTCGGAGAACTCGGGGTAAAATCAGTTGAAATCTTTTGTGACTCACAATTGGTGGTGTACCAAGTGCATGGAGATTACCAAGCAAGGGGACACAAGCTTGCTCCGTACCTTGCTCTGGTTCAGGAACTATTGGCGAACTTTGAACACTACGACATTTCGCATGTCCCGCGTGAACAGAACAAGGAAGCCGACTCGCTGGCCAAATTCGCAAGTATCGGCGATGCACAGTAGATGGGATTAGTTCCTGTTGAAACTTTACATACTCCAAGCATAGATGTGATGGAGGTCGATTTTGTGTTGGAAACGGAAATCGAGAAGAAATCATGGATAACCCCGTTCAAACAGTACCTGCTAAGTGGAACTTTGCCCGAAAGAAGAAGCGAAAGACGATAGGTCATTCGCAAAGCCGTGCGATATGTGATGCAGGGAGGAGTAATGTATCAGAGGGGGTTCTCGGTCCCCTTACTACAGTGCATTGCTCACGATGAGACAAAGCGGGTCTTGAAGGAAGTTCACGAAGGAGAGTGTGGCGACCATACTAGGGGGAAAACACTAGCAAAAAAGATCCTCCGCTACGGATACTACTGGCCAACTGTGAATCGGGATGCTGCAGATTATGTGAGAAAATGTGACAAGTGTCAAAGATACGCGAAAATCCCGAGAGCTCCGCCAATGGAACTCACGCAAATGGCTAGTCCCTGGCCGTTTGCAATTTGGGGAATCGACATAATCGGTTCTTTGCCTATATCCAAAGGTGGTGCAAAATACACGATAGTTGCGGTCGACTACTTCACCAAATGGGCCGAGGCAGAGCCTTTAGCCACAATCACCTCCAAGAAATTTAATTTCGTTGTACGAAACATTATATGCCGCTTTGGCCTCCCGCGAACCATCATTACAGACAACGGAACTCAATTTGAAAGTAGGGAATTCAAAGATTTCTGTTTAAAGTATGACATTGAGAAAAAGTTTGCCGCAGTTGCTCATCCGAAGGCTAATGGACAAGTTGAAGCCATGAACAAAATAATCAAGTCCATATTAAAGAAGCGTTTGGAAAAGGCTGGAGGCAAGTGGGTAGATGAATTTCCAATGGCGCTATGGGCTTATAGAACTACCCACAAGTCCGCCACTGGCCACACTCCATTCGCATTGGCATATGGCTCGGAAGCTGTTATACCCGTGGAGCTTGAAGTTCCATCACATCGGGTGACACATTATGATCCTAGGTTGAATCAGGATCTCTTGTTGGAATCACTAGACTTTGTTGATGAAAAACGTGAAGAAGCTAAACTAAGGGCGGTGGCATATAGGCACCGAGTTAAGCGGTATTATGATGAAAAAGTCCGCCCTAGAATCTTTGATGTGGGAGATCTCGTTTTGAAACGAGTTTTTCCGGTACCGTCACGTATGAACCCCAACTGGGAAGGTCCGTATGTCGTAGAACGGAAGCTTGGAGAGGGAACCTTCAAGCTAGCGACCATTGATGGCATGACACTCCCCTGAGCGTGGAACAGTGAACATTTGCGACGTTATTATATTTAGCCTGTTTCTTTCATGTTTAGGTGCAATTATTTCCCGTATGTTTTTATTCCATTTATTCTTAGTTTCCTTTTGAGCATGTAATCGGACGATTTAGTTTGTTTTCATTAATAAAGGCTTGAAGCCATCTTTTCTATGAATTACCGATGTTTCTATGCCTTATAATCCAGTGACAAACAACTAGAGTTACATTATTCTGTCTGACGTACGGACTAGAGTATAAACGACTCTAAATCTCCAAGTCCCCTGAATGCGGACTGGAGTACTCTAAGTCCTCGGAGTGCGGACTAGAGTATAAACGACTTGAATCTCCAAGTCCCCTGAATGCAGACTGGAGTACTCTAAGTCCCCGGAGTGCGGACTAGAGTATAAACGACTTGAATCTCCAAGTCCCCTGAATGTGGACTGGAGTACTCTAAGTCCCCGGAGTGCGGACTAGAGTATAAACGACTTGAATCTACAAGTCCCCTGAATGCGGACTGGAGTACTCTAAGTCCCCAGAGTGCGGACTAGAGTATAAACGACTTAAATCTCCAAGCCCCCTGAATGCGGACTGGAGTACTCTAAGTCCCCGGAGTGCGGACAAGAGTATAAACGACTTAAATCTCCAAGCCCCCTGAATGCAGACTGGAGTACTCTAAGTCCCCGGAGTGCGGACTAGAGTATAAACGACTTAAATCTCCAAGTCTCCTGAATGCGGACTGGAGTACTCTAAGTCCCCGGAGTGCGGACTAGAGTATAAACGACTTAAATCTCCAAGTCCCCTGAATGCAGACTGGAGTAGTCTAAGTCCCCGGAGTGCGGACTAGAGTATAAATGACTTGAATCTCCAAGTCCCCTGAATGCGGACTGGAGTACTCTTAGTCCCCGGAGTGTGGACTAGAGTATAAACAACTTAAATCTCCAAGTCCCCTGAATGCGGACTGGAGTACTCTAAGTCCCCAGAGCGCGGATTTAAAAATATTTTAAGTACCCAAAATGTGAAATAAGAGATGTACAATTCTAAAGAATCTCAGAGCAATGTGAAAACGGATTGAAGGTTCATGTGACTCACAAGTCACAAGAACTTGAGTTTTGACCACAGTTATACAGAAAGCTAAAAAACAGGAGTCATTTAAAAGACGAAGAAACTAAACTTTATTCATTAATCCAAAATGGGGTTGTACAACCACTCCTCCAAAACTCAGAGTCAAAAGTCTGTCTACCTTGACTACGAAGGAAAATAAATGAAAGTAATTACATGATCTAAGCTAATCCTCGTTGAACGAGTGTAGTGGCTACTTCTTCGATATCTTTAGCTTCTTTTCCTCCTTTGTTTTCTCGGATGACTCCTCCCCCACGCACTTTCTCTTGGACGTTTTGCTTGCCAAAGAAGCGGTGTCAGGAGTGGGTGAAGGAACATCCAGTGGTTTGAATTTGCCAGGAAGAATGACTTTTAGAGGCCTGTTCAACGGGTCGTCAAGTTCTATTACTTGGGGCTCGGCCTTGATCTCAACCTTTTTCTGTTTCTCTTCAGCAAGCTGCTCCTTCATACTCACTTTCGAAGTATGTCCCGAGGTGTCCGTAATTTCAATTTCATAACTCCCTTCGACGGGGGATGAAGTTTCGGACTTATCATCATCAAGCACCCCTATTACCTGAGCATCAGGACCGGGGGTTACTCCCGCGTGAGTAGCATCGCTCGTTTTCCCCATCTCCTCCTTGGCATCATCGCTCCTTGGAGTCGGTTCAGGATCAGAGCGGCCTGCATAAAAACACAAAGGACGAACGTTAGAATCAAAAACATCTCGCCGAAAGCGACAGATCTTTGAACTTCAAGAAGAAGAGTTTTATACCGGTTTCTTGCTGGCTTTCAACCGTCCGAGGAGTCTCACCCTCTAGAATGGGGGATAGCACGTGAATGCGGAGGCCGGGATCTTCCAGATTGTAACCAATGTGTTGCTCGAATGGATCAAGTGTTGGTCGATCGGCCGATTGAGTAGAAGGAGGAGCCACAGCCTCGGTTCCAGACGGACCAACTATGTCATTTTTCTCCTTTGATGGAGAAGAGCCTTTGCCAAAGAGGGCCATTGCTGCAGACAAGTCTGAAGGCTCGTTCCCCCTGAGAAATTCTTTCACTAAAGCATCTTCATCGACCTCCTCGACACCCGATTCCACCTTTCTAATCTTTATTAAAGTTTCCCATGCCTCGACTAGAGATTCGAGATAGCCCTCGCCAAGAAAAGTCAAGTCCCGATGCATGAGAACACAGGCGTTGTATTCAGCTATCAGCGGGTCGAACAGGCACTTGATCTCCTCTCTGCCGGCCACTGCAGCTGCCTCAAGGCGGGAGTCAATCACCGCGGAAGCTATTTTCTTGCCCTCTTCACGGGCTTCATCCTTCACTGTCCCGACCTTAGAAAGCTCATCGTCGAGCTTTGCTTTCAAGAGTCGTGTAGCAACAATCTCGTTGCAGTATCGTTGGGACTCCTCTTGAGCTGCTATCTTCTCTTCCTTCTCCTTAGAGAGTAGCTCTTTCAACTCTTTAACCTGCAGGGTGAGTGCATCCCTTTCTTTTTGAACAGAGTCCTTTTCTAAAGCCAAGGCTCCACAGCGTTGGACCGCTTCGTCAATTTCTTTTTTATGAGTCATTTCTAGGCGAGTGACGGCCTCCGTAGTATCTTTAGCACTCTGTTCGGCAGCCTCGAGTTGGGACTTGTATGAAGAGAGTTCTTCATCCTAATTTTTGATAATGTCTTTATCAAAAATGGCTTCAAGCTTCAAACGGTCGATCTCATGTTGACGCTCGACAGAAACTTCCGAGACTTTTTCAACAAAGTGAACAAACGCGTCATGTTGAACATAAACGTCGTTGTTGCAAGCGATGGCACTCTGCTTAACTTGTCCCGAATGTGATGGATTGCTGGAAGGAACTTCAGACCATCAAAGCATATTTTCGGAAATTTAACTTTAAGCTCGGCCAGCTTCTCCGATATCGTCGGGTCTGCTGCAGGAAGAGGGGGAGGTGGCTTTAAAAGTTCCGTTCTCTTACGATGTTCCAGAGACTGCCGTGTGCTAGATGAATCCGAATGTTGATCACGGGGAACATCAGGTTGAGACCCCTTCAGCGAAGACTTCTCTCTGCCTTGTTCTATTTGAGAAGGAAGATCATGGGAGTGTGAAGACTGGCTGTGTGATTTCTTTCGATAAGTCGACTCTCGGGGATGGTAGTCTCGGTCTCCATAGTCGTCTCTGTCCCGGTGCTTGCCGATGCCCGAATCCCGGCCAGAATGATGAAAAATGGATGAGCCGTGAAGACGATGTGGGAGCGTCCCATGTCACCTGCATAGAATGAGAATAATGACAAGTTAGCAGAAAACAATGTGATAACAGAAATTTAAGTGCGAGGTGAAGCGCATGTGTTTGTGTGTGTCCTAGTGTTTCCCCCCGACGGACCAGTTTCTTTACTAATTGGAGTTTTATCTCCCTGGACTTGGGCTTGAACTCCCGTATCGCCTCTAGCGGGCAAATGAAGCTTGAGGGCCTCTGGATCGTCGAAACCGTAGTTGAGTAGATCGTCAGGTATGGTAAGGTTCGACAGGCCCTTCAGAGAACTTTCTAAGTGCTGCGAGGAAGCTTCTTTCTCCGTTGGAATAAGGGTAACTTTAGAAGTTCCGCCCACTGTTTTCTTCCTCAGCTTGTACGTCAGTTTCTTCTTCCTCTTCGAAGGGGAAGACGACGTTTCAATGTCATGAACTTCAACTATCGGGCCCCGAGACGGACTAACATTCTCGCCCTGTACTTCGGGTGTTTTTGCTTCTTTAATTTCCCCCTCCTCTAGTGTGTCAGGGGCGTTCTGTGCTGAAGACTCGACCTGCTTTTTGCCTTTTCCAGCAGCGGGCCTGGGTATGGTAACACCCTGAGGGAGGCTTATCCGGCGACCTCCTGCCAACAGCCCAAAATTGGTAAGCGACTCATTTGAAATGAGAGTTCTGATGTCCCGGTCTTCGACAGGAATGGCTCGAATAGCTTCGACGGCTTCAGAATACCCAGAGCCTTCGGGGCGCGGGTTGATACCAGAAAAAGTGGATAGAGTCAGGAAAGGCGTAAATCTCTCCGAATTCGAGTATCAATCCAAACGAAGAGCTTACTGTTAGTCCTTGAGATGATGGTTTTGATGACAAAAACCTTAGAATAAGATTATAAATTATAAATACTAACATTATAGTTTAGATATATATATATATGTATATGCAGGATTTCACCATGCAGGTACAGAGAATGAAGACTATATAGTATAGAGATTCAAGATATTAAGATTAAAGACTCATGAGTATCAAGATTATAAGGAGTTCAAGATTTCAAGATAAGTATTGAGTCTATAATTATGTTAAAACTTCATAATAGCACTGATATCTTCACTCCATTTTTCTTTTGGGATGGAACCCATTTCTACCTTTTTAGTGGCTTACAAACCCACGTCAAGTAGCTTACAAACCTACGACAAGTGGCTTACAAACCCAGGAACATCCTGGTTTTGTACAAGTTCTCGAGTCCTGATATGATGAGATATTCTACAGGAAGAAGCTTGCAAAACTACTTCAAAATGATTTTCAAAACTACTTCAAAATGATTTTCAAAACTGCTTTTCAAAATGTTTTAGCCTTAAAAATTATCTTTTCAAATGATTTTCAAAAAGATGTTTTAGACTTAAAATATTCTTTGTTTTTGTTTTTAATAAACTCTTGTTTTAAACTTCGTTTGTTTTAAACTATCTTTTAATTATAATATATTTATACTTAGATTTAAATATAAAATTATAGTAAATTTTTTTATATATTATTCTCTATATTTATCTATGTATTTTATCTATAGTCAACTATAGTTATAAAGTTTAAATAGTTTTTAATATAAGATAAAGGTTATTTTCAAAGAAAATCAAATCTTCAAAAAATGCTTGAGATGTCGACATGCCCTAGTACCCCATGTCGACATAGTGTTAGTTAGGACCAAAAATTTGAATTTCAAAAGAAGTGTCTATTCGCCATAACCTTTCACGAATGACCAGTTGTTGTTCTTCTATAAATAGGGGTTAGTTTCAATGAATTTGTTTTCTGGTTTTTTCACTTCTCTTCTTCTTCCACATTTCTTTATACATATTCTTACCATTACTCTGCCGAAATCAACATTGAATCTAACTAGATAATCTCTGGTTTGATTCTCTGTCACTATCTCATCAAGATCCTCAGTGTTATTCAGAGTTATAGGCTTTCTTTGTAATCAATAGAGTAAAAGGTGTGATTGTAGCCTTGGAAATCAATCAAGTGAGAAAAGTGTGATTGTAGCCTTGAGAAATCAATTGGGTGAACTTGTTGCCTGGAAATCAAGTATCTCTACCAAGAGGATTGTGATTCTGGAGGGTGTACCTCGTGGCCTTGAAATTGAGGGTTGTAATTGTTGAATTGCCTTTGAAAGGAAATCCGTACTTAGTTGTACGGGACTGAATGTAGGATAACTCTGAACCAGTATAAAATCCGGTGTGTTCTTTCCTTTACTGCATTTACTTTATTTCTGCATCTGTGTTTGATTCTGTGATTATACCTGTGTCTGAATATTGCATACATTTGTGTACAAATCAACAATAACTCAAAAAGATTTAGTAATTTATTGTAAACACTATTCACCCCCCTCTAGTGTTCATTCTAGCCTTAAGATCCATATTCTGCATTCCTCACATTTGGTATCAGAGCAAGGTTTTCAAAAGTTTCATAATTTGAATTTTGAAAAGTTTTCTAATTGGCTACCAGCACTGGTATTGTTTCTAACACTAGTTCATTTGTAGAAGGTCAGTCTACTATCAGACCACCTCTTTTTAATGGCAGTAACTATGCATATTGGGCATGTAGGATGAAAATATATTTACAATCTGTAGGATTAGACACTTGAAATATCACACAGAATGAATATTCTGAACCCACAACTGACTTTGCACAGTGGACCACTAAGCAAAAGGCTGTTGCACAAAATAATTCTAAAGCAATGAATATTCTGTTTTGTTCACTTGATAGGAATGAATTTAATTGAGTATCAGTTTGTAAGTCTGCATATGAAATCTGGAAAACTTTGCAAGTTACTCATGAAAGAACAAGAAAAGTTAAACAGACCAAAATTTCCATGCTCACAAATCAGTTTCAGTTATTTAAAATGAATACTAATGAGTCTATTTCCGATATGTATAGTCGATTTCAGGATATTGTGCATTCTTTAATATCCTTGGGAAAGGAATTTTTGGAAGAAGATCAAGTCAGAAAAATTTTAAATTCTCTTACTCCAGAATGGGATCAAAAGACACTTGCAATTGAAGAGGCAAATGACATCAGTACCTTAAAGATAGAAGAACTGATTGGAAATCTAATGTCGTTTGAAGTCCAAATGATCGGTAGAAGAGAAAGCAAAGCATCTGAAAAGAAATCAATGGCATTCAATGCATTAACCGACGGATCATACTCAAACAGTGATAATGATGAAGAGATAGCATTTATGACCAGGAATTTTCGGAAATTCCTGAAATATAGAAAGATGAATAATCTCAAGAGAAACAACTATAAGAATTCTGGAAATCAGAATGCAGTGCCAAACAATGTCAAATGTTTCAACTGTGATGAACCAGGCCATATGAAAAGAGACTGTCCGTATCTAGATAGGCAGAATCCTCTTATAAACAATGATTCAGTAAAGAAACGGAAGCGTGCATTTACTGCTACTCTAGATGACTCAGACTCGTCCTCAAGCGATGATGATCAGAAGACGGATAATTCAAATTTATGTTTCACGGCAGTTCACGACTTCAACGAATTCAAGGAAACGGACTCAGAAAAAGGTACACATTTACAATACAATTGATTGAAATTGCATGCTTAGAATTAGATGATTGATTGCTTGATTGATTGATTTTGAATTGGTGTGTTGATTGAATTTTAAATTTATTTTATTATTATTATAATTTTATTATTATAATTTTTTTAATAATATAATAATATTTTCTGGAATATACTATAATTCTAATAATATTCTAGATATATATATATATATAGACATTAAAATAATAAGTATATATATATTAGAATACTTAGGAAAAATAAATCATAGAAATTCACAGGCATATGTCGACATGGTCCCTACCCTGATGTCGACATAGGTACCAGAATTTGAAATTCAAAATTTGAATTCAAATAGTTGAATTTTTCTCAATCTTTTCACTTCATTCAATACTCTAAAATAGCATCTTTTTGACCAGAGAACATGTCTTTCAAAAATCTATTTATTCACTATCTTTTATCACAACTTTTCACTTTCATTTTCAAATTCAAACTTTCTCTTCAAAACTTCAAGCTCTCTACTCTCTACTTTAATGGCTTCTTCAAGCAACCCCTCCACCATGAGACTTTCCAGAACTTGAAAGAGCAACTCCTCAATAATCCGAAGGCCATAAAAGAATACATCAATTATGCTAATTAAGGAAAAGTCCATCCCGGAAAATTTGCTATTTTTCAAGATTTTGCTTCTTATGAAATTGATACTCTTTTTGCAAACAATCAAATTCTTAGTCTTGTTGATTCTTCTCAAAATGATTTTGTTTGTTAACCAAATCTTGTTAAAATTTTCTATGCAAATCTCAATCGAGAGCTTTATGAAGGAAATGATAATGAAGTTTGGAGTAGTGTCAAAGGCACTAAAATTGTTTTGAATTGTGATCTTTTGGGTACCATTCTTAATTGCAAAAGCACGAGAATGGATCTTTCTAGTTTTCAAATCGATGAACATGATCGTGAGACATTTCATCATATTTTTGAAGAAGATGAAAAATTTGAATTTAAAAACTGAAACTTTCGTCCAAAAGCAAGAATTGTTAACCTTCTTTTACAACATACTTTGACCCCAAGATCGAGGAATTTTAACAATCCTACCTCAAAAGTTTGCAAAGCTCTTTTTGCTATTTTCGGAAATTATGATATCAATTGGGCACAAGTTATTTTGGATGAACTTCGTCTTAAAAAGTTTGAAATGGGAGAAAATACTTTATATCATGGAATTTACCTTACTCGGATTTTCAACTATTTTGGAGTAAATTTCAGAGGAGAAGAATTTATTTCAAGAAAAGTTTTTAATATCTCAAACATTTCTCTCATGAAAATCCCATATGTTTTTCAACTTTATGAGAGTCTTGCCAAAAAAGAAGAGCGTTTGGCTCATGAAGAAATGGAAGAGGAAGAGGAAGAGGAGAAGAAGAAGAAGGGGATGAAATGGAAATAAAAGAAGAAGAAGAAGAAGAAGGTGACACATCCCTAGAAAGTATTGATTATCCGTCCAATCCTACCAACAAAACCCTTCTCAAAAACCAAAAGATTATTGTTGAGAATCAACGGGTTCTTAAAAGATCCATTAGTAAGAAGTTGGACAAAATATCATCCAAGATGAACAAGTTTTTCTCCAAAGTCAGCAAGAAACTTGGATTATCTTCATCTTCATCATCCTCTAACTAGTTCTATATTTTCATATCATGTCGAATTAGTTTAAGTTTGTTTTAATTTGAGTATTTATGTAGATTATGATTAATCATTGTATCACTCTTCTATGCAATGAAATTGAATTTCTTTTCTGTTATCTAGCTTATCTTATCTCTTGAATAAATGTTAGTATATTATATAAATATACATATACACAATTATTCACAAAATCAAAATTACCATCAAATTTCATTACCTCATGTCGACATACCCTCTATGACCATGTCAACTTGTACTGATCAGAAATGACACTTCATTTTGAATTTGAAATTTGAATAACTACCATATGTCTATTCATTTCAAACGAATTTCTACACCTATATATACCCATTTCTTCGAGAATTCATTACTGAATATTATTTCTTATCTATTCTATCTCTCATTCTTCTCACAATTTCAAATATGGCTAATCCAATTCATAACTTATCCGAGAATCTTGAAGAAACTCTTAATTCATTCAAGAATATTCTCTCGTTCATTCTTCGTAACCAGCAACACTTAGAATTGAGTCAAATGCAGATGATCAAGGAGCAAGAAAGGCATTTCGAGGCAATTCGATGGATGATTTCTTCACTGCACAAGGATGATAACGAAGCACATCCTCCCGTCTCTCTCACAAATGATAATGAAAATTGGGATGCCATCAAAGCAGACCCTATTTTCGGAGAAGAAGGATGGGTGGAAGTTCCTCGTAACATTTAATTTGATTGCTTTATTTAATTTGATTACTTTGTTTGAATTGATTGCTTTGATTGAAATTGTTTGTTTTGATTGATTTGATTGACACTTGGTGTGGATTGATGAATGTATAAATATACATTGATATATTTATAATCGTTGATTGAATATCATGTCTATAAGTATAGTTATTTCTTAATATACTCTATTATATAGTTTATTATTGCAGGTACTTGAGTACAAGAATGAGGGGGAGTTATATAGTTTAGAGTTTGTTTGTTTTTGTTGATGAAAAAGGGGGAGAAATATAAAATAGGTTAGTTAGGCATAGATTAAGGGGTAGTTATTAGATTTAGGGGGAGTTATTAGGATAGAAGTAATATTTTATAAACAATGGTTGTCATCATCAAAAATGGGGAGATTGTTAGTCCTTGAGATGATGGTTTTGATGACAACAACCTTAGAATAAGATTATAAAATATAAATACTAACATTATAGTTTAGATATATATGTATATGCAGGATTTAACCATGCAGGTACAAAGAATGAAGACTGTACAGTATAGAGATTCAAGATATCAAGATTGAAGACTCATGAGTATCAAGATTATCAAGAGTTCAAGATTTCAAGATAAGTATTGAGTCTAGAATTATGTTAAAACTTCATAATAGCACTGAAATCTTCACTCCATTTTTCTTTTGGGATGGAACCTATTTCTACCTTTTTAGTGGCTTACAAACCCACGATAAGTAGCTTACAAACCTACGACAAGTGGCTTACAAACCCACGAACATCCTGGTTTTGTACAAGTTCTCGAGTCCTGATATGATGAGATATTCTACAGGAAGAAGCTTGCAAAACTACTTCGAAATGATTTTCAAAACTACTTCAGAATGATTTTCAAAACTGCTTTTCAAAATGTTTTAGCCTTAAAAATTATCTTTTCAAATGATTTTCAAAAAGATGTTTTAGCCTTAAAATATTCTTCGTTTTTGTTTTTAATAAACTCTTGTTTTAAACTTTGTTTGTTTTAAACTATCTTTTAATTATAATATATTTATACTTAGATTTAAATATAAAATTATAGTAAAATTTTATATATATTATTCTCTATATTTATCTATGTATTTTATCTATAGTCAACTATATTTATAAAGTTTAAATAGTTTTTAATATAAGATAAAGGTTATTTTCAAAGAAAATCAAATCTTCAAAAAATGCTTTGGGATGTCGACATGCCCTAGTACCCCATGTCGACATAGTGTCAGTTAGGACCAAAAATTTGAATTTCAAAAGAAGTGTCTATTCGCCATAACCTTTCATGAATGGACATGGCTGTTGTTCTTCTATAAATAGGGTTAGTTTCAACGAATTTGTATATATATTTTATGGTTTTTTCACTTCTCTTCTTCTTCCACATTTCTTTATACATATTCTTACCATTACTCTGCCGAAATCAACGTTGAATCTAACTAGATAATCTCTGGTTTGATTCTCTGTCACTATCTCATCAAGATCCTCAGTGTTATTCAGAGTTATAGGCTTTCTTTGTAATCAATAGAGTAAAAGGTGTGATTGTAGCCTTGGAAATCAATCAAGTGAGAAAAAAGGTGTGATTGTAGCCTTGAGAAATCAATTGGGTGAACTTGTTGCCCGGAAATCAAGTATCTCTACCCAGAGGATTGTGATTCTGGAGGGTGTACCTTGTGGCCTTGAAATCGAGGGTTGTAATTGTTGAATTGCTTTTGAAAGGAAATCCGTACTTAGTTGTGCGGGACTGGATGTAGGGTAACTCCGAACTAGTATAAAATCTAATGTGTTCTTTCCTTTACTGCATTTACTTTGTTTCTACATCTGTGTTTGATTCTGTGAATATATATGTGTCTGAATATTGCATACATTTGTGTACAAATCAACAATAACTCAAAAAGATTTAGTAATTTCTTATAAACACTATTCACCCCCCTCTAGTGTTCATTCTAGCCTTAAGATTCATATTCCGCATTCCTCACACTTACTTCCTTCTACCCATCTTCTGGCGAAACCAAGAGGACAATGCACATAGAACCACTCTTGCTTGTACTGGGCAAACTTACTCCATGCCCCAGTCAGAATTTGTCATTTGCTATGCGGCTCAAGGAATATGAAGGATGGGCTATCCGACCGTCTCTTGAAGCGATAAATATAATGGATATCGCCTGGAGTCGGAAGCCTGAAGAGGACACTCATAAAGAGGATGCAAGTGCCATATAAGAAAGCATGGTTGTCCAGAGGTAGTTGTGAAGGAGCAATCTCGATGTATTGCAATAAGTTGCGGAGGAAGGAGTTGAAGGGTGGAACGCTGCCAACCCAGCATATGAACTTATTGCAGGATGTATACCCGGCTGGGGGCAAATGTGGACGATCATTCCCCGAAGGAACTAACACGTCGTCGAAAGGGATTCCATGGACAGAGCATATCCGACGGAGTGTACTTTCGTTAATATTTGAGGCCTATGAATCGGCTGGGTCGTCTAAGAAAATATCTGCCACCAGAACGTCAGGAGCCAAGTCGACGGATGCTATCGCAGCGCTTGGTAAGTTTTGAGCAGGGGTAGTTGACGGATTCGAAGTATCTACAACTTCTTGTCGAGAGGATGGCCCAGGTCTATCTGAGATCGTAGTAGAGCTAGATTTTCTAGACATCTCTAATGAAGATCGAATCCAACAGAGCACCTGTTTAAACTATACTTGGAAAATAATCGGCGTTAGACTTAACAACATAGATATTCCTCCCGTGTGGTGTGTGAACCAGTGCAATCATTAAAATATAAGTGATGAGAAATTAAAAGTCACAGAGTTGATGATATAAAGTTGAACTTTGAACTGTCATCTTCGAAGACCGTCATCGCTGACCGTCTCCGGAAACCTTCCCTATAACGTTTTTCAATTTTGGACTCGGACATTGGCATTATATGTTAAAGGCTATTATCTATTTTTATCGATTTAAATTCAGACTTATACTTGTCGAAACCGGGGAGTCATCTGTCCGGATTAGTTCGATATGCTGGTTTGCTTAAGTCCTTGTCATTGTTCTTTGTCATATGAATAGGCATGGGAAATAAGTGAGTTCAACAAGGGTTATGTTCAAGTTGGAAAGATTTCGACTGTCGTTATCTATTCATCAAAGGTCGAGACCGAGCGACACTTAAAACATACGGCCTAAAAGCCGCTTGGCCTAAATGCCGCTCGGCCTAAATGCCGCTCGGCCTAATTGCCGCTTGGCCTAAATGCCGCTCGGCCTAACTACCGTTCGGCCTAAATGTCGCTCGGCCTCAATCCCGCTCGGCCTAAATGTCGTCCGGCCTAAGTTCATCGTTCGGCACCATCAACCAAGTACAACTCCACTCCTACACATCTCTCCATCGTTCGGCATGCGGAATTCATGCCGAGCCATAGCCACACGTTCTCGTCCAACTCGTTTCTTCGAATAAACTAGATACCCTCCTAGTTGGCCAGTCGATCACCACTCCAATTCACACACCGCCTTCGACCGACCATCTCAACCCTCGCCGATTCCTACAGAGTCGACACCATCTTCCATCCTCCAGTCCATCTAATCCTGAGGCTCGCTTAAACCTCGAATACATCTTCCTTATCTACACGTATTCGTGGGTTAGAGGAAGGCCGTAAATACAAGAGTTGTTCAAAATCCCTAATTGGAGAGAGTCGAGCAAGTGAAGGGATCATACCTAGTAGAGGGGGATGAAGTCTAATGGGGTGCTCGATTTAGAAGTGGAATCTTCTCAGATTTGTGGTTGAGAGCAGTCGAGAAGTAACATGTAGGATTCGGGAGTCAAAAAGGAGGTTGGGGTGTTGGAAAAAGGTTGGAAGGAGGTAACCTCGTAAGAATATTGGAGCGGAGGTAAGCGGTAAAAAGGGAAGAAGGAGAGAAGTACCGACTTTTATAGTAGGAAGGAAAGAAGGTGAAGGGACAGTGACCGGTAGAACCGGTCAAGGCACAATGTCGTTCGGCATCCATGTGTCGTTCGGCATCCATGTGTCGTACGACATCCAATCTCGTTCGACATCCATATGTCGTTCGGCATCCAATGCCTCGCTCGGCATTCAGGAAAATGCTATCGAAAAGACAGAACGAGAGCTTAAAGGAAAACACGAAGGACTCGTGATTCAATGCGCATCACGTTCGACCACCTGATGCACTTTGGGGGGCATGTGTTACCTGGAGGTTTGACCAGGCAACTAGGTCGATCGGCATTCAAGCTCGTTCGGCATTCAGAGTTCGTTCGGCATTCAGCCTCGACCGGCATTCAGTCTCGTTCGACGTTCAGAGGTCGTTCGGCATCGGAAGCCTCATTCGGTATTCAGCCTCGACCGGCATTCAGCCTCGTTCGGCACTTAAAGGTCGACGGGCATCGGAAGCCTCGTTCGGCATTCAGAGTTCGTTCGGCATTCAGCCTCGACCGGTATTTAGCCTCGTTCAGCGTTCAAAAGTCGACCGGCATCGGAAGCCTTGTTCGGCATTCAGAGATCGTTCGGCATTCAGCCTCGTCCGGCATTCAGCCTCGTTTGGCGTTCAAAGGACGACCGACATCGAAAGCCTCGTTCGGCATTCAGAGGTCGTTCGGCATTCAGCCTACGCGTTTCACTAATACACTGCCTCGTTCGGTTTGGAAACCTCGTTCGGCAACAATACTCATTCGGCATGTGTGAGGAATGCGGATTAAGGGTCTTAAGGCTAGAATTAACACTAGAGGGGGGGTGAATAGTGTTTTAAGAAATTTGTTAATCTTTTTGAGTTTATCTTACTTTGTTAACAATGTATACACTAATCAGACACAGATATGAACATAGAATCAAACACAGATGTAAATATAAAGTAAAAGCAGTAAAGGAAAGAACACACCGGATTTTATACTGGTTCGGAGTTACCCTACATCCAGTCCCGTACAACTAAGTACGGATTTCCTTTCAAAAGTAATTCAACAATTACAACCCTCGATTTCAAGGCTACGAGGTACACCCTCCAGAATACCAATCCTCTGGGTAGAGATACTTGATTTCCCGGGCAACAAGTTCACCCAATTGATTTCCAAGGCTACAATCACACCTTTTCTCGCTTGATTGATTTCAAAGGCTACAATCACACCTTTTCTCGCTAATATATTACAAAGAAGTCTATAACTCTGAATAGCACTAAGAACCTTGTAGAGATAGTGATGTAGAATCAAACTAGAAGTAATCGAGTATGATTCGATGTTGATTTCAGCAGAGTAATGGTATGATTTTGTAATAAGAAATGTGGAAGATGAAGAGGAGTGAAAATCAGAAAAATATGATTAAAAATTCGTTGAAACTGACCCCTATTTATAGAAAACCAACAGCCATGACCATTCATGAAGAGTTATGGCGAATAGACACTTCTTTTGAAATTTGAATTTGAACTTCAACTGTCACTATGTCGACATACTACCTAGGGGCATGTCGACATCCCTCAGCCAAAAATGATAATTTGAATTTCTATAAAAACAATATTTATCTTATATAAAAACTATTTAAAACTTTATAAATATACTTAAATATAGTTGAAAAATATAAAGAACAATAAATACATAATTTAACTATATTTTTACATTTAAATCTAAGTATAAATATTAAAAGATAAATATATTATTTGAAAGGACATTTTAAAAACAGGAGTATTTTGACTTTGAAATTAAAGATGTTTTGAGGCTAAAATTATTTAAAATCAGGATAGAGAGTTTTGAATCTTTTAAAAGGAAAGTTTTGAAATCATTTTAAAAACAAGATAATTTTGTAAAATCATTTGAATTAAAATTAGTGGATACAAAACAATGTCCCATTAGATTTTCGTAGGTTCTATCCTACTTAGGGTTCCATCCCTTTAACGGGCTCGAAGTGGATTCCATTCCACGAATAAATTGGATATTAAGATGCCAGTGCTTTTCTATGAGTTTTAACAAATATTCCTAATAAAACAGACTTAACCTTGAACTCTTGATAGTCTTGATACTCATGAGTCTTCTAGCTCTGTATCTTGAATCTCTATACTGTACAGTCTTCATTCTTGATACCTGCATGGTTAGATCCTGCAAATACATATATATCTGAACTTGTAATGTTAGTATTTATATTTTATAATCTATTCTAAGGTTGTTGTCATCAAAACCATCATCTCAAGGACTAACAGCATGAACCTCGCTCGGCAGGAGTCTCGCTCGGCACTCATGCCCCGTTCGGCACTATAGCCTCGTTCGGCATTCCAGTCTTGTTCGGCCTACACACTTAGCGCAACGCACTGCTTCGTTTGGCATAGGAGCCTCGACCGGCTTGAACATGTGGCTCGGCCCGCTCGGCATTTACGGCTCGACACGCAGAAGTCACTCACCATGGGCCGAGGTATCTCACTCAAATACATATATATCTAAACTTGTAATGTTAGTATTTATATTTTATAATCTATTCTAAGGTTGTTGTCATCAAAACCATCATCTCAAGGACTAACAGCATGAACCTCGCTCGGCAGGAGTCTCGCTCGGCACTCATGCCCCGTTCGGCACTATAGCCTCGTTCGGCATTCCAGTCTTGTTCGGCCTACACACTTAGCGCAACGCACTGCTTCGTTCGGCATAGGAGCCTCGACCGGCTTGAACATGTGGCTCGGCCCGCTCGGCATTTACGGCTCGGCACGCAGAAGTCACTCACCATGGGCCGAGGTATCTCACTCATAGGACCAAGAGGGATGTCCAACCCATCTTCGTCTATAAATAGAGGGGCAGGAGCACAGTGAAATAAACATTTTTTCGAGAACACCGGGGAGACTCTATCGCTTTCAAGACTCGTTCTTTTTACTTAGCAATTGTATTCGAGTAGTTGATGTACGGATTGTATATGTAATCAATCATTGAGTAAAGCAATAAAGATCAACTTCAAAGTGGACGTAGGCAGTTACGCCGAACCACTATAAATCTGGTGTTCTTGTCTTTGCATTTAACTTAGCATACAATTCTCTGTTTTAATTTACTTTCTTCATTAATCACTCTACACAATCTTTCTCAACGAAGTTAGTGACCAATTTTGGTGCTAACAATATACAATTTCAATAAATAAACTATTTTAATCTATAACCTATTTTAAATATAAACTATTTTTTTATTTTATAACTATTTCAATATATATTAACTATTTCCAATATTTAAACTGTTTAAGTTAGAATTGTTATGATCTAGATTTAATAGATTTAAAAGCGAATATTTTGATATGATGGTTTAAACTATCTTATGGTTATGATTTCAAAAGTATATAATTTCAAAAGTGATTTGATTTTGAAATGAATATGATATTATGAAATGAAGTATGAACTATTTGAAATGTTCATAAAAGTGATTTTATAAAATGACCACGGTGTGAAATAAGCATTTGGTTGTTAAAGAGACCGGGATCAGATATTGTAATACTCTCTGCCAATACCAAAACCACTTTAACAGCTGTGTATGTGGTGGATATTCCAGAATGAAGTAGGATGGTTTGGTGACGATTCTATATGAGGTATTTACGTGGCCCTGACTCCTGTGAGTCAGCTTATATGTGACTAAAACAGGAGCCATGCCGGGCCAAGTGAGGTCATTCCTCTGATCGGACACATTTCTTTGATACCATTTTATTAATTTGTGATTTGATTGGGTGCACCTTTTGATTTGGGAGTGTGTCTCGAGGTGGGAGGTAGTAGTTGCTATGCATTACCACCTATCCGGATCCGCAAACGGTATATATATCCAAGCATTGCCTCGCATGCCGTGTTCACATGCCCTATCGCCCCTTCTACGAGTTTGTTCTATACCGTACCTATGGGGTGTCCTTTGGGTAAACCACCGGTTTGGTGGAACCTGCGGCATTGTATAGACTACGGGAATATATAAAATGGGTTAAGGGGGTTATGGGTAATGCCTTAACGCTACTTTAATAGTTTACTTTACAATAGACATTATTTATGTAGCATATTTACTATGTATGTAGATAGTTTAACGGATCCTTGGAGGATGGGAATCCCAAACATCCTTTAAGTTAATTTGTATTTCAGTTGACATTTCACTTGAGTTGAATTTACCGGTATAAGGATGTTAATCCTGACTCGAGTGTTTTGTGTTTTACTTTATGCTCGGGTCAGACTAAGTGTCACATCATTTGAGACTCACCTTTGGAGCTTAGAGTTTTGCTTGAAGAACTATCTCTGTCTATTTAGATTCTCAGTTTGTTCCAGTTGTTTTATTCAGACTTATCACTGACTTCTGTATTGACACTACATTGTATTTGAGATATTCTATTGTATTTTATTTCAAACTCTGATGTTTATATAGTAGCTTCATGAACTACTATTTATTTATTCCGCTGCTTATTGTTATATTACTCTATGTCTGTGATTCTATGATTTATTTATTTATTGTATATGCTGAGTTTTGCAAAATAAAAATTAACAATCTGTTGTTTTGAGCAATTCAAGTCGATTTGAACGGCTCGAAATACCAGGTCGTTACAAGTGGTATTAGAGCTCTGGTTTAGCCAAACTCAGCATATGGAATAAATTTTAATTACAGAATCATCTTAGTTCGAGCTTGAAATTATTCCTCCAGGATTTGGATTTCTTTTGAATTTCGAAACTTTCCCTTTTGTTCTGAAATCCATTCTTGTCTCTTCCTATTCATGTTCTTCTTGATGCTGGAGCATCCCATAGCTCCATTTCAGTCTCGACAACCTTAGCATGATTTGTAAAGGGGTGAAACTCCTTTACAACAAGCATCAATTTTCCGGAGATTTCTATATCCTCGGTTTCGATGTTGTTATCTTTCGCAAAGCCCGTACCGTTTCTTTAATAGACGACCAGGGAAATTCTCTTGTGATCGAATGTCGATTGCCTCTGGATTAAGCAGGCAGCTTCATTTTTCGCTTCGTTCTCAGCCTAGTGATCTTGACTCCACCTCAATAGTCAAGGACTATCTTGATGCTTTGGAGAAGTCGATTCTCTCCCTCTCAAGCAGGGAATTTGAATTCCGCTTTGATCTTATTCCTATAGTTCGACCTGTTGTCTTCCCGTACAAATGGTCTATGAATGGTTAGTCATACCCTTTGGATTAACCAATGCCCATGCCCTCTGCATTGATCTCATGGGTCGTGTTTCTTGCGATGTTATCAACAAGTTTTCCCTAGTTTCGTTGATGATATTCTCGTTTTGTCCAAGTCTCGGTTGACCCGGTAAAGGCCGTTGTGATTAATGTAAGTCTATCCACCTTTCCTCTTTTGTAATTTAACAATATTATCATCCTTTCGAGCATATCAAAGTAATTAGAATTCTTTGTGATTAGCGTATCTCTAAATTTGAATCTCTACCCTTGCTTTAAAAATCCATTCTTGAATCATCCCATGAGGGAGTGTATTTGTAATTAATAAAAAATGGTTTTATATTGTGTTGTTTGAATTGTAAAGTTTGATTTTGGGTTTCGATCGATTCGTCTGGCCAACGCTATCGATAAAAATTCGAAAACACTTGAACAAAGCAAACAGACACAATATTGTTTTTGAAATTGGTAAATGAAATAATTTTATGTATGATTTTATTTTATATTTAAAAGTTTTGTTTTTTGAAATTAAATAGTTAAGTGAATTGGTTGTTAGAAATGATAATACTAGATTATCATTTATTATTTTGACAATATTCATAAACTGTTAACCATTGTTGGATGTTATTAGGGTTGAAATTTTAAAAACATAGGTTATAATCTGATTTGCAAATTGAAAGGATTTAAATTAAGAATTTGAGAATTAAATTTCCGGTGTTTTTCAAAATTTGGTTTTCAAAGTTTTGGAAAAAATATATATTATTTGAAGGTATTTTCGAATGGAATTTGTTTCTAAAGAAAAAAAAGAATAAATCAGGACTCTCCTCTTTTGTCGCTGGAAAATAATTTCGATGATGACTACAGCATCATCGACATTCATTTTTGAGCCCTAGAATGGAGAGACCGCTTAGTAGCTTTGCTACACTTTTATTTTAGAAATTTTTTTTGATTTGAATTTCTTGGGTATGATTTGACTTATAATATATATATATATATATATATATATACATACATATATATATATATACACATATGTGTATATATTTATTCCAAAATGGTTTGAAGTGAAACCGGAAATTTAACTCTTAAGTTTTATGTTAAGTGATGATTTTCAATTATTGAAATGAAGTAGAATATTTGAAAAATTGGAAACTCTAAGTTAGAAATGAAATTGAAACAACTTGAAACAGTTGAACTAGGATAAAATTTATTTGTATAATACTCAGTTGCATTTCAAAAACATATATAACTTACATGAATATTCGAAAAGTTAAAATGTTATGTAAGTATGTAATTGATGGTTATACAAGAGAAATTTAAGTGATAAATTGTTCAGACTAAATTTGCTTAATAGAAATGTTGTAAATAAAAGGTGAATTTGTATAGTGCTCATATTGCATTCAGTAACATCAATAAAACTTACTTGGGAAAAGTTAAATGTAACTAAATAATATATAATATAAAATGTAAGTAATAAGATGTTCAAGAATGAAATTTTGTTAGGAAATTTATAAAAAAAATGGTGGTCATAATAAATGTTTATTCACTTAAGAAATTCTTATAACATAGATTAAGTGAATGAATTTAATAATAAATGAGTTAAATAAAATAAATTTTGTTTTGAAAGAAAATTTTGTAATAACTGTTAATAAATTGAAAGCAAAGCAATTAAATGAAAATACATTGAATTGAAATCCAACAAAATTGGAATACAATGAATATTTATGGATTAAATAAAATGGATTTAAACCAATTTTTTGAATATTAATCAATTTGAAAACTTATGAAATTTATATGATTTTGAATTAATTGTTGTTTCTGCATCTATCTTTCCTTCTGTTTGCTTCTGCTCTCCTATCTCGTTCCTTTTCGGGGACGAAAAGTTTTGAGTGGGGGAGAGTGTACCGACCCGAGAATTTTAATGATTTTAATAACGTAATTAACTAAATTTTTCTTGAAATTATATAATAAAATTTTGAGATGAAAATTTGATATTAGATATGCGTCTATTTAAACGTAGCAAGTGTCAGATTTTCATCGTAAAATATAAAAGTTAGTTCTGTTGTGTAATTTTCAATTTCAATTTAAAATCAGTTAAATTGATGGAAATAAAATATTTTCGAAATCTGAATATTTTTATATAATAAAATTGTAAACCATTCTCTGAGTGAGACAAAATTTGGACTGCTCTAGCCCTGTTTATCTTATTTCCGGCGTTTTAGCAGCATTTTCGGCAGCAAAAAATCGATTTTTGATAGATAGATCGTATCGCTAATATCTATATACTATTCTGTTAGTCTCTTCGTGCTCATCTCCCTGGTATATTCATTTGTGCTTTTCGGTGTTCACTACGCGGTGGAATCTGCGAAATGGCTAGCCGTACCGATAACCATTTTGAATCTCTAAATTTTATGTGACTATTTATTTGTCCATCGATTGAAACTAGTGGACACTAGCAATTTATATTTCTTGAAATTCAACGTGTTTGGCTCTTACTATTCCTACCATATTCAATTTATTTGTTGGTTCGTTTCCATTTTTGTCTCTCCCTTCTTTCATTCGGTGCTTGCTTTTGAAAATATATAATATAATAATTATGCTTCATATCAGTACTGTTCGTTTCCCATTCCACCCTTTCACCTTTTCTTGCCAATCTGTAACCCTCCACGAATAAAAGAGAAATTATTATATAATATAAGTCTCCATATATGCTTGAAACCGGTCATCTTCCCCTCTTTAGCTTACTCAAAGCATTCATATAAAATTTGTAAGCTCGAGTTTTTGGCTCGAGTTTTAATCTACCACTCTCTGTTATGGCTGTATCAATCGACCACGCCCACCATCTCCCTACAGCACACCATTGTCCTTCCACCTGTCACGTCAGCAGCTTCACAGTTACTTCCTCACAGACTGCACCTAACCGCACAGCAGTAGCCCGATGCTCTTGACCCGAATCCAGCATGCAGTCGCTGCACAGACCCAAAGCTTCACCAGCCTGTCGACCCCTACTCCGAGCAACCTAGCCCATAGCCTCCACAACTTCACCACACAAACAGCCCACCTCCCAATATCTTCGCATGTTCCCTTCATGCTGCACGTCCTACCACCTTCATGCTCATCACTCTGACAGCCACTCCTCCGCCTTGCCGTGCACTACTGCTGCAGCCTCTCCTTCGACCTCTCTGCATTTGAAAAAAACATATGTAAGTATACGTGCTTCATATGTAAGTCATATATTTATTTATTTTTATTTTTTTGCCTGTAGCCGCTCACATCCATTTCTTTTGCATTGAACCTATCTCTCTTATCTATTGTTGAGCCTGCTCATGAAATTTTCTTCCCGACCAAAGGTATATATATTTCATGTACATATATATTATGATTCGCAAGTCACTTTGTTCTTTTGTATGCTTCTTGTTATCATTCCGCTTTTATATAAATTTAAAAAATTAAAAGCTTTATATTTTTTTTTGTTGTAGCTATATATATAGGTATTTCGATGTTCAAATGTATTTAGATTTTAAATATATATATATATATATATAGATATCTTGATTTAAAATTATATATAGATATGCTGATTTAAAATTATACGTAGATTTCATTTTTTTTATGGGTGTTGAAAATATAATATTGATTTAAGTACCGATTTTAAAAATATAATGTGTATATATTTTGATTTTAAAATATATGTGGTTTAAGAAATAATGATTTTGAAGTAGAATATCTATAGACTTTATTTTATACGTGTTTAAAATTAGATATTGATTTTAAGGTACATATATAGATTTTATTTTAAATATCCGTTTTCAAATTGGATATTGATTTTAAATTATAATATATATAGTGTATTTTCATCAAAATCCAATTCATCCTGCCTTGCTATTGTTTCGCTGCTGTCTAGAGTTGGTCGCATCGGCTTTTGCTTTCCTTCGTATGTGTGTCCGTATCCGTGTTGGCATCGTGTTCATTTCATGTTGTTCTCTATCCTCGAAAGGTGAGCGATCACTCACGATTAACATTCTTATATTTAGTAGATTGATTTCACATGAAATGACAATTGAAATATCTGTTAAATTTGAATTATTAGTTATTTAATTGTTAAATCTGATATGCCATTATCTACAATTATTTACCTATGACATATGACACCATAACCTGTTGTATATATAATATTTAAATCTATTACTAATGATTATGCATGTTGTTGATATGTTATATTATTATCATATTTGTTCTCACTCTGCAAGTTCCCTGTTAGTTTAGAAATCCATATGGGTTGAATTGATACATACCCGAACGATCTTATAGATTAGGGGAAAATCGTTATGGGTTGAAATGATAAACCCAAGCGATTTTCATTGATTTTGAAGTTTTGGGATTGCGGGTTGAAATGATATATACCCGTAGATATTTAAATTGCGGATTTGAAATGATAAATATTAGTATCACTTGACCATAGGATAGAAAATTATATACAGACACCATTGGTATGTACTTTGAAATGATTTCCAAAGTTTGAAAGGAAATATATGGGTTTAATAAATATTGATTTTATAATATATAAATGTCATCTTTATATATGTGTAAATTTAGATTTTTAAAATTTTACGTTTTGGAAATTTTATATTTATAAGTTAGTTTTGAAAATATAATTTTTAAAGATTTTTCTGATGATTTTATTATTTTAAAAATATATAAATAAGACTTTATTTAATAAAATCAAATTTAATTAATATACATATTATGTTTAAGTATTTATTTAAAAATATATTTTAAAAATAAATGTTGTAATAACTTTAATAAATTAAGGTTGGGAAGATAAATTGAAATTGATTTGAAATTGTATTTGTTTAAGAATTGTATTTAAATAAAAAGAAATTGATTTGAAACTTACTGAATTGAGATTTTAAAGATATGAAATTTATAACTTGATAACTTGGTTTTGATTAAAAGTGACTAAATGAATATTTTCAAAATTTAGATAAACTGAAATTAAATATTTAGTTTCATATAAATGGGTAACTCGAGATTTTATTTAACTATTTTTTTAAAGTGATTAAGTGAATAATTTTAGAATTAAATATAATTGAAGTTAGATATTTAATTTTTGACTTTATAGATATTTGTAATTTGAGATTTTATTTAAATGTTATTATAAATGAGCAAGTGAATAAATTCAAATTTAAATAAAATTAAAGTTGAATTTCGAAATATAAATGAAATGTATCAAATTAAGTTATTGTAAATTGTTTAAATATTGGGCCTTGAAATCTATGGAATTGGAAGTGGTTTAAATTTCTAGTTCAAACCTGAAATTGAAATTAATACAAATAAAAATGGTTTTGATAAGAATTTGAATTGAACCATTTTAATTGGAATTGTTGAACTAGGATTGATTTAAATTGAATTTTGGAACTAAAGTGGATTTGAATTGATTTGTGAAATTGGAAGAAATAATTCTAATTATAAACTATTTTTAATATATAAACTATTTTAATAAATAAACTATTTAATCTATAACCTATTTTAAATATAATTTTTTTTTATTTTATAACTATTTCGATATATATAAACTATTTTCAATATTTAAACTGTTTAAGTTAGAATTGTTATGGTCTAGATTTAAAAGCAAATATTTTGATATGGTGGTTTAAACTATCTTATGGTTATGATTTCGAAAGTGTATATAATTTCGAAAGCGATATGATTTTGAAATGAATATGATATTTTGAAACGAAGTATGAACTGTTTGAAATGTTTATAAAAGTAATTTATAAAATGACCACGGTGTGAAATAAGCGTTTGGTTGTTAAAGAGACCGGGATCGGATATTGTCATACTCTCTGCCAATAACGAAAACCACTTTAACAACTGTGTACGTGGTGGAGATTTCAGAACGAAGTAGGATGGTTTGGCGACGATTCTATATGAGGTATTTACGTGGCCCTGACTCCCGTGAGTCAGCTTAGATGTGACTAAAACAGGATTCATGCCGGGCCAAGTGAGGTCATTCCTCCGATCGGACACATTTCTTCGATACCATTCTATTACTTTGTGATTTGATTGGGTGCACCTTTTTATTTGGGAGTGTGTCTCGAGGTAGGCGGTAGTAGCTGCTATGCGTTACCACTAGTCCGGATCCGCAAATGGTATATCTACCCTGGCATTGCCTCGCGTGCCATGTTCACTTGCCCTATCGCGCCTTCTACGAGTTTATTTTGTACCATACCTATGGGGTGTCCTCTGGATAAACCACCAGTTTAGTGGAGCTTACGGCATTGTATAGACTACGGGAATATATAAAATGTGTTAAGGAGGATATGGGTAACGCCTTAACGCTACTTTAATAGTTTACTTTACCATAGACATTATTTATGTGGCGTATTGTACTATGTATGTAGATAGTTTAACGGATCCTTAGAGGATGGGAATTCCAAACATCCTTTAATTTATTTTGTATATTAGTTGACATTTCACTTGAGTTGAATTTACAGGTATAAGAATGTTAATCCTGACTCGAGTGTTTTGTGTTTTACTTTATGCTCGGGTCAGACTGAGTGTCACAGCATTTGAGACTCACCTCTGGAGCTTAGAGTTTTGCTTGAAGATCTATCTCTATCTATTCAGATTCTCAGTTTGTTCCAGCTGTTTTATTCAGACTTATCACTGACTTTTGTATTGACACTACATTGTATTTGAGATATTCTGTTGTATTTTATTTCAAACTCTGATGTTTATATAGTAGCTTCATGAACTACTATTTATCTATTTCGCTGCTTATTGTTATATTACTCTGTGTCTATGATTATGTGATTTATTTATTTATTTATTGTATATGCTGAGTTTTGCCATATATTAATTAACAATTTGTTATTTTGAGCAATTCAAGTCGGTTTGAACGGTTCGAAATAGCAGGTCGTTACAATTAATAAGTTTACTTGCGAATGTTTTCAAAATATGTCATTAAAAATAATATCAATTATTTTGATGTAAAATGTTTTGGTTATCATAAAGTAAAAACCCTTTCCTTGTTTATGTGCAGCGTGTCTTATGAGATATCGTTTTGTTTTCAAAACGCGTATTTTGAGTTCTCGTGCCAGTCCCATGACCGACCCGGAGTTTATTTTCCTTGTCCTTAAACTCTGGGTGCCCTAATTTTCTCGGGCAGTCTTGTAGTTAGGTTTAGTTAGAATAAATCTGTAAGAGCTTGGAGCATGGAGTTAGAAGATTCTTTTGAAGATTTTTATCTATTTCCACAACACTCATGTACTATTGTATTTCGCATTTGTAAGGACAGATATTTATAACTGTCCATGTTTAACTTTGATAAATATATTTAAATTTTCTACTGTAAAAATTTTATGTTGAAATAATATATGTTATTTCATTCGTGTGGGACTCTATCCTGTCTTTATTTTCTTTCTTAGCCTTAATGAACGGGTTTCCGACACTTGGATTTGCGGCACGTGAATACCGAGGATGTATTAGTGTTGATTTTCGAGGGTCAAAAGTCACAATTGGTGTTAGAGCGCAAGGTTAAGCGAGAACCTTGGCTTTGGTGGGGTAAAGTCTCATCAGAGATAGGGTTTGTAATACCCTAGGATGAGTAACTCATCAGAGATAGGGTTAGTAACACCCTAAAATGAGTCTAAGAGTATTATATATGAGCGCGTATTTGTTAATATTATATACAAATGATTTGGTTCTGACAATTTGTAAATGAAATAATTTTACCTAAGATTATATTATGAATATAAAGAATATTATTTTAAAAAGTTATTGATTAAGGAAATGATAATACTCAGTTATTATGATTGATTAATTGGTTGTTCAATTTAAAAGTTTAAGTACGAACACCTCGTGAATTTAGTTTCACAATTTGACTATGGGGTATTCGATAAATAATAATGTTGCTTTAAGATTAAAGGAATTTATTTAAGATAAATAAATCTTATGAATATGTTTTATATGAGTAATTTTGTAAACTGGATTTATAAAACATGCTTTATAAATGAATTTTTAAGAATTTGAATTCCTGTATTTTTGAATGGAATTTCAAATGATTTTTGGAAAAGGAATAATGATAATATTATTTCTAAAAATGGGATTTTGAAAATGAAAAACAATCTTATGGTTAATTGATCCGAGTGGCACGAAAGTAACTAAAAATGGGCAGGAGATGTGTTTGGATGGTAAATGCTTCACTTATGTATTCCCCTTCTTGTTAAGGAAATATGTGATACTATTGGTGGTACCCAGTTCCTTGGTTTCATTTTTGAGTTAGTTAATCTATATAATTTTCTAAAGTTAAAAAGGAGAACGTGAATCATTAATTGGTAAATTAATTAATGGTTGTCAATTTTTATCAAAGTGTTTTATCTTAATTGATAAGCATGGGAATGCTTTGATCTTTAAAATAAATATTTAAAGTTAATAATGAATGGTTTTGGGTTTGTAGTAAATGATGTTTTAGCAACATTTGTTTTTAAACCCTTGAATGACACTTTGGAAGAAATCTTTGAGTATATTTAGATCTTTAATATGGGATTTTAAAGATAATAACAAGAATTAGAGTCTTTTATAAAAAGGTGAAAAATATTATAACTAACATGTTATAAAAAAAGAGAAGTTCATTATAACAATGTTTTGGTAGTAATTGTTTATCTCTTCGATTATATTTTTAAGTAAGGCTTGTAATGTAAATTATGAATATACTTAAAGCAGCCGAATAAGTATATGAATACTTTTATATATTGAAACTGTGAAGTTAAAGAGAATATATATATATATATAGATATATATATATATATAAAGGAAGTTTTAATTAATAAAGGAGTGTTAATTGATAAAGAAAGTTTAACTAATAAAGAATGTTTTCACATTTGATATTAGCTAAAGGAAGTTTATGGTGATTTATCAATTTAATGAATTATTTTGAAAATAAGTTTTTTAGAAACCATTAAGATAGGTTTAGAAATGTGGTTTTAATTATAAATATTTGGAAATAAAAATGCAAAATGGTTATGTATAAAGAAGTATCTTTATGAAAGTTTGAATAAAGAATGAAAGTTTTATGAAATATTTTCATAAGAATTTTGGGAATGTTAATAAATACATATGAAGTATATGGATTATTTCGTCGCATGATTTAATCTAAGATTCGAGTGCAAAACTTTGACGTGTCTTGACACTTATCCGAAAAAGGATTTATCACTCAATTCTTGACGATGAACATTGATGAGGATTTTTGGTTGGATACTTGAGTATTCTATCATAGTTGAGAGCTATGCAAGGAGAACTAAAGTTCTGATTAGAAAGCCTGGTCAGGGTCCACACTAAAGGATCGGGGGGTCAATACTAGATTGGAAGTAAAGTTGTGGATTTGAATAGTAGATCGAATCAGATATTGTGTACGGATGATCTATGTATATCCTATGAAATTAAGACTAAAAATAATTCTTTTTAGGCAAATACCTTTGGGTTTTGTTTGGGGTAATTTCGAGGACGAAATTCTTTTAAGTAGGGGAGAATGTAACAACCCGTAATTTTACGACTTTCAAAATGGAATATTTAATTTATTTAAATAATTAAATATAGAATTTACAAACTTAAATGATCATGTTTTATATGATAAATAAGAATGGTGAACTTATTTTTAGAATTGAATAAACATTTTGAAGTTTCGGTGTAAAATCGACAAAATTCGGTTTTCGATAAAATTTGATATATAGTAAAAAAACTGTTTTAAAGGATAAAGAAATAATTTTTAATATATAATCCATTTCAAATTCATTTGATAATAATAGTAATTTAATTTATAATGGTTTGACAAATATATAAACTTGTTTTATAAAAATTGATAAATTTTGCACATATCGACAAATCAATGCCGTATTTTTATAAATGGATTTGGATATTGTTTTATATTATTTTATAAGTCAAATACACTTATTTTAATTATTTAAATATTATAAAAAATTTATTTTGAAGTTTGGTTTACATAAATAAATAGTTTAACAAAAACGTCAACATGTGACCTTAAAATGTTTTGTCGAAATCAACGTTTTGTTCAAAATAAGTTGTCGCAACGTTGTTGCACCTTTGTTAACATGTTTTAACATATAAATTACAAATTTTAATAACTAATCATGTTTACTTTTACTAATTATGATTAGGAAACTTCTAGGACCTCGTTAAGAAAGTAAGTAAGTTTAAGAAAAGTGAAAAGTAGACATCAAATCCAAATCACATCAAAATTCATCAAAATAATTACTTTTCTTTACTTAATCTTTAAGTGACTAAGAAATTAAGTAAGAAGTGAAAGGATGATGTTAAGGGTTGAAAAAAATATAGCTTACTTTTGTTTGAAGTAAGGGTGTTTTGGTAATTTGATAAGAGGTTATATTTGTAAAATTTCATTCCTTACTTTTTCTGTAAATACCCACCTCCTTCTCTCATTTCATTCACACTTCTTCTTCCACTTTTCTCAAGCTTCTTCACCTTCTTCCTCTCCTCTTTAATGGCTTCCATGCCATATAAAAAATTATATATAAATAATGTCAAAAATTTTACAAAATATTAAAATAAAATAAATATTCATTCTTTTCAAAATCAAACTCCTCTTTTTCCATATTTTACCTCTTCTTCCCTCGGCCATAACTTCCATAAAACTGAACCAAAATGCAAAATTATTTATTTCAAACCATGTATTTTTCCAGTGGCTATAACTTTTATGTCGACCACTTTGTCTTATTCGGATATTAGCCATGTCAAAAGCCCACTTCTTTCCAGTACATTCTCTGGCCTATGTTTTAAGATAGAGAACACCTCCTTTTATTTTGACCATATCTCATTCAAAAATAATCCAAATTAGATGATTATTTTTTATAAACCATATAGAAAAGAATTTTCTACAACTTTAATGTTGTAAACTTTTCCAGATTCAGATCTTAGAATGTCCTAAAATCAGAGGGAAGATAACATATTTTTCAGGTCTAATTTAGAGAATTCATGGTCGAAGCTCCACCACTTCTTTTCTATATTTTCGACCAACCTCCATCTTAAAATTTAGCCAAGCACTTGGAAGGAAGAGATAGTTGCTTGCTTAAGTTTGAAATGGAGTAGGAAGTATTTAGTGAAGTGTTGGTTGATTAGAATGTTGGTAGGAAGTGAAACGATTTGGATATTGGTGAGAAACTCTATTTAATACCTATATCTATATGTTTACATGTTTTATGATGTGTTATGATTTCTATGGATGCTTATTGTAACGACCCACTATTTTGGACCATTCAAATTGAAAATAAAACCACACATGTCGGACTTGAATAATTCAAAATAATAGATTTTAATAAAATTTTGGAACAAATAAAACCAATCACAGAATCACAGGCACCGAAATATCAGAATAACTCGCAGCGGAAATAAAATACCATAGTAGTTCATGAAGCTACTACAAAAACAATCTCAAAACAAATACATAATACCAGAGTCTGAAAAGTAAATACAATAGAAATCTAAATACATAAGTTCACAATTACATAAGCAAAGCTGAATGAAATAACTGAAATGGAAAGACAACTAGATAGACAGATAAACTCCAACAATCTCTAGCTCCATAAGGTGAATCCAAAGCTGTAATACTCAAGCTGCCGAGCGTAAAGCAAAAACACAAAGACTCGAGTCAGGACATACATACTTATACAATGTAAACCAACTCAAGTGAACTGTAATATAAATGCATAGTAACTTAAAGAATGCTTGGGATCGCCCATTCTTTAAGGATCCATTAAACTATCTACTATGTAGTAATATACGTTATTATAAAAATGTCTAATAGTAAAATAAAGTTACTTTAAAATAGCGTTAAGGAGTGACCCAATATTCCCCTTAACATATAAATAGTCCCAGTAGTCTGTCCAGTACCAGCGTACCTCCAGATCGGGAGGCTACCCTAAATACTCCACAGGCTACGGCACAAAACCAAACTCGTAGAAGGCACGCTAGGATAGGTGACACGACACAAGAAGGCAATGCCAGGGTAGATATACCAATTATGCATCCGGACTGGTGGTAACGCATAGCAGCCACTATCGCCCACCTCGAGCCATACTCCCAAAAATCAAAGGGTGCACCCAACCAATCACAAAGTAATAGAATAGTATCGAAGAAGTGTGTCCGATCAGAGGAGCTACCTCTTTGGCTCGGAATAGCTCCTGTTTTAGCCACCTTATACCAACTCACGGGAGTCTGGTCATATATACATCAATAGGATCGTCGCCACCATCCTACTTCATTCTGGAATCTCCACCACGTACATAGTTGTTAAAGTGGTTTTCGGTATCGATAGAGAGTATGTCCATATCTGATCCTGGTCTCTTTAACAACCAATCGTTATTATAACCCGTGGTTATAAATTTCAAAAATGGTTTATATTCCAAATCAAAATAATTCATTTAAACCATTTAAATATGAAGTCATTATACTTTCAAATCAAATATTCAATTTCCTGAATTATAGCATTTTCTGAGTCCATTCATTTAATTACAAAATTTCAAAACATTGTATTTTCAAAAACAGCAGCACTTATAAAGTGTTACAGTAAGTATTTTAGTATTTCAGAACTTAGTTTAATTTCAGAAACAATAGCATTTATAAACTGTTACAGTAGGTATAATAGTAATTCAGAAAACAGTTCATTTCAGAAACAGCAGCATTTATAAACTGTTACAGTAGGTATAATAGTAATTTAGAAAACAGTTCATTTCAGAAATAGCAGCATTTACAAACTGTTACAGTAGGTATGATAGTAATTCAGAAAACAATTCATTTCAGAAACAACATCATTTATAAACTTTTACAGTTACTATTATAAGTTTATTATAATAATTTAAAACAATATATTTCAACTTTTCTCATTTCTAATTTATCAAACATATATCAACTTTCAAAATTATTTATTTGGATATCATTTCACTTATGATTTAAATAAAATAACATTTATAAATAAAATATCTAAATTAAACCATAATTCATTTATTAAGTCAAAATTTCACTTAATTTGCTTAACATTTAATTTAACAAACAACTAGATATTTTATTTACTTTTAAAAATATCCATTTCATAAATAAAATATTTTATTACCAAGTTAAGCCAAAATTTCCATTTAAATCAAATTTTCAAATATTAAATTAAATCACATTTTATTTACATTTTCAATCATTTAATAACTCATACAATTTCAACTTACAGAAATCACTATAAAATTTATTTAAATCATTTAAATTCAGTTTAAGTTAAAATTTCATATATTTAAATTCCAAATACTTACATTTTTCAGAAAATCTTTATATTTAAAATTAACCACGGGTTTGTATGATATTTTCTAACCTAGGTCAAGTGAATACGGATAATATATCATTTCAATCTGTAATGAATTAAAATCCCGAGTTTTATCATTTCAAACCCGCAATCCCAAGTCAAATAAAATAAAAATTGCTCGAGCCTATCATTTCAGCTCATAACGACTTTTCCTTATTCTAAATTCCGTATGGGTATGTATCATTTCAACCCATAGTGATTCTAAACTAACAGGGAACTTGTAGTGTGAGAAACATAAATTAAATAAACAATAAAGCATATCATATGATGTTAGGTGATGTAACAGGTATATAAACATGTTATATCACTATATAATGTCAGATAACAGGCAGATGTGAACATATAACATAGCATATCAACTACTACAATTCAAATTACATTGTTTCACATTTATATAAGTACGATTTGTTGAGAGTGATAAACTCACCTTTTAAAGCTGGAGATAACAATCAAACACAAGACAAACAACTCTGAAAGGCACGACAAAGCACGAATCAAATACGAGTGGATGGAGAGTCAAGATCCAAGTCTTGTAACAACAAATTATACAACATATATAAGCATATATATTCAACCCAAAATAAATTAAAGCAATGAAACAAAGTGAAGAAAACATTGGTTTAGTCCACAAGTGGGCTCGGCCACTATGCAATTGGGCTCAACCTTATCAATACATGGCTCGGCCATGATGGTTAGAAACATTCTAGGCTCGGTCATGAGGTCACAAGGCACAGCTATGGTTTGGAATATGAGGAGATGGTAAGGCAAATTCAATAGGAAGGCAAGAGTCATGGATCAAGAGGAGTTTTAGGCTCGACTCTATGCAAAGTGGCTCAGCCACTATGGTCTATGGTCTGGACCAGGTCAGGTCAGAGGGCACGGCCTAGAGCAAGGTAAGGAGGAGGAGTGGGTGGTGGAAATAGGTTTGGCCAAGGCAAACAAAGGAGGAAGGGATGCATATAGGCTCGGCTAGGGTCTTGTGATCAAGTTTTGTGAAGGGTTTGGATCTATTGGTCACGGCTTGGGGTATGGAAAGGAGATGGTGATGGTTGTGGCCGGTCTAAGGTGGTGATGAAGGGGAGATGTGGTCGGCTAGGAGGATGGCCAAGCATGTAAGGGGAAGCAACAAAAGAGAAAAGAGGAAAATGAGAAAGAAGGAGAAGCCATGGAATTTACTGTAATTTTTTTCTTCAGGAAGCAAATGGGAAATGAGATGGGATGAGAAACTTTTTATACGAGATTTACAAAATGAAGTGGCGGCTAGGGTTTAGTGGAGGGGTTATGAACAGCTTTGGGGCAAATGAAAAGGTTTACTTGATTTCCAAGAAAAGAAACCTAAGCCCCTTTGTATTTCCAAGCCAAAAATTCAAATAAAAATCCAATAAAATCAAATAAAAGTTCAAACAAAATAAAAAATATATTGAAAATAAAATATAAAATAGAAATGAATTAGAAAAATATAGAATAGAAAATAAACAGAAAAATGCTGAAAATAATCGCGTGTAAAACGTTGAAAGTTATCAAATTTAAAAAGTATAAAACGAAATCTTACAAAACGAAAAGCAGCACGAACATCAGAATCAAATGTAGCTTCAAAGAAAAAGATTAGAAATTTAAAATTTTCAACTGTGGTCAAACTTTGACTTTCAGTTGACCAAAATAAAAAATTTTAGAAAATATTTATTTTATTGTATTTGGAAATTAAATTGTAAACAAAATCCAAATTTACATTGGAAAATTCCAATATCTCAAACTTTAAATGATTTAAAATCAAAGTTTGAAATAAAAATCTATTTAAAATATTTACAAAATCTTGGGTTGTTACACTCTCCCCCACTCAAACCTTTCGTCCTCGAAAAGGAACGAAACAAGGAAAACAAAGAAAGATAAGATAGAAAAGCAAAAAGTACCTGAAACAAACAATTCCGAATTCGAAGCACGCATGCTCTCCTCTGTCTCCCAGGTACAATCCCGATCATCCATACTCCACTGTACTTTGACCAAGTCTACAGATTTCCTTCTTAGCTGGTCCATACCTCGATCGACAATACGAAGTGGCTTCCTCTCGACAGTTAGATTAGGCTCAATATCCAAACTTTCGAGAGAAAAAGGCTGGATAATAAGAGATGGATCATGAAGATACCAACGAAGATGCGAGATGTGGAATACATTATGCATTCCAAAAAATTTCTCAGGCAAATCCAGGCGATAAGCCAAAGAACCAATTCTTTCCACAATGCGGAAAGGACCAATGAACCTATGAGCAAGCTTCCCTCTACGACCAAAACGAATACATTCCTTAAGGGAGAGAACTTAAGGAAAACCAGATCACAAACAGAAAACTTCAAACTCCTCCTACACCGATCAACATACTTCTTCTGCCTATCCTGAGCACTCCTCATTTTCCTCTTAATCTCCTCAACTCTCCCAGAAGCCTCCAAAATCACATCAGGACAAAGAACCAAACGATTACCAGATGCAATCCAGCAAGATGGAGATTTGCAAGGTCGTCCATAAAGAGCAGCAAACGGATACATTTCAATACTAGCCTAAATTCAAAAGATAAAATGAGATAGATAAAAAATTAAGACAAGATTAAAATAAAAGATTGAGATTATGAAATGAGATCCTCCATAATCAAGAACACAAGCACGAAGAAGATCTTCCAGAATCTGATTCACTCTTTCCGTTTGACCGTCGGTCTGCAGATGGTAAGCAGTGCTCAGATTCAGATGAGTACCCAAAGATTCCTGAAAAGCTTTCCAAAACTGACTGGTAAAGATGGGGTCACGATCACAAAAAATACTGACAAGAACACCATGGAGACGTACAATCTCCCTCATATAGATCTCCGCCAAACTAGAAGCAGAACGGGTAGACTTGACCGGAATGAAATGAGCTGACTTGGTCAATATATCCACAATAACCCAAATACTCTCATTACCCATCATAGTCCTCGGTAATCCATCAATAAAATCCATAGAAACCTGTTCCCATTTCCATTTGTGAACCTCAAGGGGCTGCAACAAACCAGGGGTCTTCTGATGATCGTCCTTGACTAGCTGACAAGTCGCACACCTACTAACAAAAATGGAGATATCACGCCTCATACCTCTCCACCAATACAACTTCTTCATATCCTGATACATCTTCGTCACTCCCGGATGAATAGAAAGTCTGGATCGATGATTTTTCCGAAGTAACTCTTGCCTCAATCCATCAACGTTCGGGACACAAATCCTATTATTAATCCTCAAAATACCTCTATCATCGATCCGAGCACCACTGCCATCAAGACTACTACTACTAACTCTGCTACGAACACTCTCCTTCATCAATCTAAGCATCTCATCCTCACCCTGCTTAGCCATGATACGATCCAAAAGAGAAGAAGAAGAAACAACAAGTTGACACAACATAGCCTCCTTCCGACTTAAAGCATCGGCCACAACATTAGCTTTATCGGGAGTATAGCTAATATCGAGGTCGTAAGAAGCTAGAAACTAAAGCCAACGAACTTTCCTCTGATTCAAATCCTTCTGGGTGAAGATATATCTCAAAGACCGATGATCGGTAAAGAGCTCAAACTTAGTCCCCAGAAGATGATGCCTCCAAAGCTTCAAAGCAAAGACAACAGCAAGCAACTCTAAATCATGAGCAGCATAATTGGCCTCATGGGTTTTCAACTGTCGGCTGGCATAAGCAATGACTTTACCATACTAGATCAGAACAGCACCCAATCCCTCACGACTATCATCAGTATATACCGTCAATCCCTCACTTCCATTTGGAACGGTAAGAACTGGTGCGGAAGTAAGCTTGCTCTTTAACTCATTGAATGCAGCTTTACACTTATCACTCCAAATAAACTTAGCATTATTACGAGTCAAAGCGGTGAGAGGTGCAGCAATCCGAGCAAAATTCTCAATGAATCTCCGATAATAACCGGCAAGGCCCAGAAAACTACAAATATCAGATGGAGTCCTAGGAGTTTCCTAATCCTTCACAGAATAGGGAGAAATAAGGATCACAGAAAAGATGGAATAATTGAATGAAACAAGGAAAGAGAAGGAAAGAAAGACTTACATTGATCGCAGCGATCTTAACTGGATCAACAGAAACTCCATTACCAGAAACAATATGCCCGAGAAATTGGACTTCATCCTTCCAGAAATGGCATTTAGAAAATTTAGCCTTCCACTGATGATTTCTAAGAGTCTCAAGAACAAATTTCAAATGCGACTCATGTTCTTCCTTAGACTTAGAGAAAACGAGAATGTCATCAACAAAGACTAGAACAAATTTGTTAATCACATCACGAAAAACACGATTCATCAAATCAAAAAAGAAAGCAGGAGCATTAGTCAAACCAAAAGGCATGACTAATTATTCATAAAACCCATTCTCAGTACGGAAAGCAGTCTTGGTAATACTTTCCTCAGCAACTCTGAGCTGGTGAAAACCTGTGGCAAGATCAAGCTGAGAGAAAACAGTGGCAGCAAAAAGATGATCAAACATATCATTGATGCGAGGCATTGGATATCTGTTTTTCATAGTGAGCTTGTTCAGCTCCCTATAATCAACACACATCCTCAAAGAACCATCGGACTAAGTGACGAAAACCACCACCACTCCCTATTCAGAGTGGCTAGGTCTGCTCAGACCCTCGGAGAACAAATCCTCAATTTTCTTTCCCAACTCAACCTTCTCAAGAGGTGCCATTCTTCTAGGAGGAAGAACTACAGGTCGAGCTCCAAGAATAAGATCAATACGAAAATCAATTTCTCGCTTAGGAGGTAAAGCAGTGACTTCACCAAATACATCGGGGTAGAGTCTAACCACATGAGTTGAATCAAGATCACCAGGAGAAGAATCCAGAGAAAAAATAAAACTGCCAGCAAAATCCTAAGGCATGCGGCACTGAATAATCAAGGAAATACCCCGATCATCCACAAGAGAAGCAGTCCCGGTTTTACAAGAGATAACAGCGTCATGCCTCCTCAGCCAATCACCTCCAAGCAATAAATCAAAAGCATCGAAACCCAAAACATAGAAATCACCACTAAAGCGATGTTCAAAATAGAGAAGTTTCACATGCTTACAAATCATATTAAGATTCGCGGGACCACCAATAGAATTTTTAACACACAAAGATTCAACAACATACACAGGTGAAAGCAGATGCTCAAACTTATCACAAAGATCCACAGAAATAAAACTATGCGAAGCTCCAGTATCAAATAAAACACGAACATGATTATTAAATAAAAAAAGGTGCCCTGGAGAGTACCTTGATTATCACTAGGAGGAGGAGCAGGTGTAGGTGGAGCAGGAGAAGAAGCAGAGGTAACAGCAAAAATACCAAACGGCTTGCCCTTTTGATACAAAGGACAATTATTCTTGAAATGGCCAGGCTGCAGACAAACATGATAGAGGTTGTTCCTGGTATCCTGAGGTGGAGGAACAGCAGCACCAACTGAAGTAGGGCAACTATTTGCATAGTGTCCCTTCTGATCACACTTGAAATAGGTAATGGAAGATAGGTTGACAGGTTGCCTCTGAGAAGGAGAAGATGAAGATCCCAAACCCGGATTCTTGAGCCAATTCTTCTTCTACTGAAGGAAATTAGGCTTTCTCTTCTTAGAGTTAGCAGAGAAAGACTGAGAAGAAGGAGCACTGGCAACAGCAGGACCCTTAGAAATAGGGTTCTCATAACGAATAGCCATATCCATAAGCTCAGTGAAAGTGCCATGAACATGAGAAATGAGACAATCATAATACTCTGGACGAGCACTAGCTATGAACTTCTCATTCTTCTTAAGTTGGGTGTCAATGAGGCTAGGACCGAACTTGGAAAGTTCATTGAACTTCCGCTCATACTCAGAAAAGGACATGGTACCCAGCTTGAGATCCATAAACTCACGATAAAGCTGAGATTTCCCGGCTTTGGGAATCCATTTTGCCACAAAAGCCTCCCTGGAAAAGAGATAGATAAGCTTAAGATAGATTTCAAAGAGAGAAAGCTGAAACAAACACAAGACTAACACAAAAGGATACCTAAACTGATCCTAAGAAATATCTGCCTCCACAGTCTGAGCTGTGACAGACTCCCACCAATCCTGAGATGCCTCCTGAAGCTGCCAAGCTGCTAACTGATGCTTCTGAGCATCAGTAATCTCCAAACCAGTAAAAATCCTCTCAAGACTCCTCAACCACTGCCGAGCCTCTACGATGCTCTCAGATCCAGTAAACTTGGTACCACCAAGCTGAGTGAATTCCTTGCAAAGAGTAGTGAACCTGATGGGTGCAACAGGCTTGGGAACTAGGGAAATACCACGACCCCTACCTCTGGCATTCCTACGATTCATCCTGAAAAATCAAGAAAGAATTTTAGGACAAAGGTAAAACAGAAAGACAAAGATAAGATTCAACTAGAATGGAAATCCTAATCAAAGAATTCAAATAAACAAGGTGGATTCAAAAGGAATGAAGTTAAGAAAAGGAGATTTTAAAACAAGAAAAATTTTATATCCAAAATAATCTTTAAAATCATTTGAAAACCATTTATACTTAAAAATACGTTCTCTCACAAAGAAATGATTCTAAGATTGATTTCACTCATTCTAGGGTATTTCTACCCTATATGAGTTTTTGCTCCATAGGCTAAGGTTTACCTAAATCCAAAGCTCTAATACCAACTGTAACGACCCACTATTTTGGACCATTCAAATTGACAATAAAACCACACATGTCAGACTTGAATAATTCAAAATAACATATTTTAATAAAATTTTGGAGAAAATAAAACCAATCACAGAATCACAGACACAGAAATATCAGAATAACTCGCAGTGAAAATAAAATACCATAGTAGTTCATGAAGCTACTACAAACACACTCTCAAAACAAATACATAATACCAGAGTCTGAAAATTAAATACAATAGAAATCTAAATACATAAGTTCACAATTACATAAGCAAAGCTGAATGAAATAACTGAAATGGAAAGACAACTAGATAGACAGATAAACTCCAGCAATCTCTAGCTCCAGAAGGTGAATCCAAAGCTGTAATACTCAAGCTAACCCGAGTGTAAAGCAAAAACACAAAGACTCGAGTCAGGACATACATACTTATACAATGTAAACCAACTCAAGTGAACTGTAATATAAATGCACAAGTAACTTAAAGAATACTTGGGATCGCCCATTCTTTAAGGATCCGTTAAACTATCTACTATGTAGTAATATACGCTATTATAATAATGTCTAATAGTAAAATAAACTTACTTTAAGATAGCGTTAAGGAGTGACCCAATATTCCCCTTAACACATAAATAGTCCCAGTAGTCTGTCCAGTACCAACGTACCTCCAGATCGGGAGGCAACCCTAAATACTCCACAGGCTACGACACAAAACGAAACTCGTATAAGATGCGCTAGGATAGGTGACATGGCACAACAAAGCAATGCCAGGGTAGATATACCAATTATGCATCCGGACTGGTGGTAACGCATAGCAGCCACTACCGCCCACCTCGAGCCACACTCCCAAAAATCAAAGGGTGCACCCAATCAATCACAAAGTAATATAATGGTATCGAAAAAGTGTGTCCGATCAGAGGAGCTACCTCATTGGCCCATAATCGCTCCTGTTTTAGCCACTTTATGCCAACTCACGGGAGTCTGGTCCACGTATATACCTCATAGGATCGTCGCCACCATCCTACTTCATTTTGGAATCTCCACCGCGTACACAGTTGTTAAAGTGGTTTTCGGTATCGACAGAGAGTATGTCCATATCTGATCCCGGTCTCTGTAACAACCAATCGTTATTATAACCCGTGGTTATAAATTTCAAAAATGGTTTATATTCCAAATCAAAATAATTCATTTAAACCATTTAAATATGAAGTCATTATACTTTCAAATCAAATATTCAATTTCCTGAATTATAGCATTTTCTGAGTTCATTCATTTAATTACAAAATTTCAAAACATTGTATTTTCAGAAACAGCGGCACTTATAAAGTGTTACAGTAAGTATTTTAGTATTTCAAAACTTAGTTTAAGTTTAGAAACAGCAGCAATTAGAAACTGTTACAGTAGGTATAATAGTAATTCAGAAAACAGTTCATTTTAGAAACAACAACATTTATAAACTGTTACAGTAGGTATAAAAGTAATTCAGAAAACAATTCATTTTAGAAACAACAGCATTTATAAAGTGTTACAGTAGGTATGATATTAATTCAGAAAACAGTTCATTTCCGAAACAGAAGCATTTATAAACTGTTACAGTAGGTATAATAGTAATTCAGAAAACAGTTCATTTTAGAATCAACAACATTTATAAACTGTTACAGTAGGTATGATAGTAATTCAGAAAACAGTTCATTTTAGAAATAGCAGCATTTATAAACTGTTACAGTTACTATTATAAGTTTATTATAACAATTTAAAACAATATATTTCAACATTTCTCATTTCTAACTTATCAAACATATATCACCTTTCAAAATTATTTATTTGGATATTATTTCACTTATAATTTAAATAAAATAACATTTATAAATAAAATATCTAAATTAAACCATAATTCATTTATTAAGTCAAAATTTCACTTAATTTGCTTAACTTTTAATTTAACAAACGGCTAGATATTTTATTTACTTTTAAAAATATCCATTTCATAAATTAAATATTTTATTACCAAGATAAGCCAAAATTTACATTTAAATCAAATTTTCAAATATTAAATTAAATCACATTTTATTTACATTTTCAATCATTTAATAACTCATATAATTTCAACTTACAGAAATCACTATAAAATTTATTTAAATCATTTAAATCCAGTTTAAGTTAAAATCTCATATATTTAAATTCCAAATACTTACATTTTTCAGAAAATCTTTATATTTAAAATTAACCATGGGTTTGTATAATATTTTCTAACCTAGGTTAAGTGAATACGGATAATATATCATTTCAATCCGTAATGAATTAAAATCTCGGGTTTTATCATTTCAAACCCGTAATCCCAAGTCAAATAAAATAAAAATCGCTCGAGCCTATCATTTCAAATCATAACGACTTTTCCTTATTCTAAAGTTCGTTCTGGTATATATCATTTCAACCCATAGTGATTCTAAACTAACAGGGACTTGCAGTGTGAGAAACAGAAATTAAATAAACAGTAAAGCATATCATATGATGTCAGGTGATGTAACAGGTATATAACCAGGTTATATCATTATATAATGTCAGATAACAGGCAGATGTGAACATATAACATAGCATATCGACTACTACAATTCAAATGACATTGTTTCACATTTATATAAGTACGATTTGTTGAGAGTGATAAACTCAACGTTTAAAGCTGGAGATAACAATCAAACACAAGACAAACAACTCCGAAAGGCACGACAAAGCATGAATCAAATACGAGTGGATGGAGAGCCAAGATCCAAGTCTTGTAACAACAAATTATACAACATATTTAAGCATATATATATTCAACCCGAAATAAATTAAAGCAATGAAACAAAGTGAAGAAAACATTGGTTTAGTCCACAAGTGGGCTCGGCCACTATGCAATTGGGCTCAACTACATCAATACATGGCTCGGCCATGATGGTTAGAAGCATGCTAGGCTCGGCCATGAGGTCACAAGGCACGGCTATGGTTTGGAATATGAGGAGATGGCAAGGCAAATTCAATAGGAAGGCAAGAGGCATGGATCAAGAGGAGTTTTGGGCTCGGCCCTATGCAAAGTGGCTCGGCCACTATGGTCTATGGTCTGGATCAGGTCAGGTCAGAGGGCACGGCCTAGAGCAAGGTAAGGAGGAGGAGTGGGTGGTGGAAATAGGTGTGGCCGAGGCAAACAAAGGCGGAAGGGATGCATATAGGCTCGGCTAGGGTCTTGTGATCAAGTTTTGTGAAGAGTTTGGATCTATTGGTCACGGCTTGGGGTCTGGAAAGGAGATGGTGATGGTTATGGCCGGTCTAAGGTGGTGATGAAAGGGAGATGTGGTCGGCTAGGAGGATGGCCGAGCATGTAAGGGGAAGCAACAAAAGAGAAAAGAGGAAAATGAGAAAGAAGGAGAAGCCATGGAACTTACTGTAATTTTTTTCTTCAAGAAGCAAATGGGAAATGAGATGGGATGAGAAACTTTTTGTACGATATTTACAAAATGAAGTGGCAGCTAGGGTTTAGTGGAGGGGTTATGAATATCTACGGGGCAATTGAAAAGGTTTACTTGATTTCCAAGAAAAGAAACCTAAGTCCCTTTGTATTTCCAAGCCAAAAATTCAAATAAAAATCCAATAAAATCAAATAAAAGTCCAAACAAAATAAAAAAATATAGAAAAAAATATATATAATAGAAATGATGTAGAAAAGTATAGAATAGAAAATAAACAGAAAAATGCTGAAAATAATCGCGTGTAAAACGCTGAAAGTTATCAAATTTAAAAAGTATAAAATGGAATCTTACGAAACGAAAAGCAGCACGAACATCAGAATCAAATGTAGTTTCAAAGAAAAAGATTAGAAACTAAAAATTCAAATTTAAAATTTTCAACTATGGTCAAACTTTGACTTTCAGTTGACCAAAATATAAAATTTCATAAAATATTTATTTTATTGTATTTGGAAATCAAATTGTAAACAAAATCCAAATTTACATTGGAAAATTCTAGTATCTAAAACTTTAAATGATTTAAAATCAAAGTTTGAAATAAAAATTTATTTACAAATATTTACAAAATCTCGGGTTGTTACACTTATATATGCTTTTATCATTAAGTACTGATTGTTTGATATGATTGTTAAGTTGTTTTAACAAGTCACGTTAATACACGTCGATAAGCACAAAGGATATCACTTTCCTGTATATTTAATGGAATGGTGTATATGAATTGTTAAACCTCTTTAAAAATGGTTTAAAATGAGTTTGAAATGTTTTGTAAACATTTAAAAGTGTTTTGTGAAGTTTGAATGAGAATAGAAAATTTAGTCAAAAATAAGTGCGTCGCGTAACGGTAGTTCGCGAATTCGCGCTATAAAAGTCAAACAAATGTAAAGAATGGGATATAGCTCAGAATTCTTCGATATAAGAATTTTCCGAACTATTATATCCATATTTTTCCAACGAAGAAAGAAAACCAAGATTTCGATAAGTAGATTTTGAAATATGAGTAAAACAAGTCTTGGAAAAATCCCGATTTTGCAATTTGGAATCCAAAACTAGATTTCTCTGAAAATGATGTTTTAAAAAGTTTTAAAACGTGGTATAAATCTTATAAATGTTTTCTAGAGATTTGTACTATCCAGCGAAGGGGTAGGCCGGTTCTGTGTTGGTTTAGGAGTTCAGTATTTGGACCATAGGTACATTTTTTAGAGATGTACTATACGGAAGGTAGTCCCTTACCTTGTCATTTGTATGGAATCCATTCTCCAATAAGTGCCTGCCATTATTTTGTAGAGCCTAGTATGCTGGAATTTAATAAGGTAACAATTTCGGCTAAGATTAATAAGTTTACTTGCAAATGTTTTTAAAGATATGTCATTAAAAATAATATCAATTATTTTGACGTAAAATATTTTGGTTATCATAAGGTATAAACCCTTTCCGTGTTTATTTGCAGCGTGGTCTCATGAGATACCTTTTTGTTTTTAAAATACGGATTTTGAGTTCTTATACTAGTCCCATGACTGACCCGAAGTTTATTTTCCTTATCCTTAAACTTTGGGTGCCCTAATTTTCTCGAGTAGTCTAGTAGTCAGGTTTAGTTAGAAGAAATCTGGAAGAGCTCGGAGCATGGAGTTAGAAGATGCTTTTGAAGATTGTTATCCATTTCCACTGCACTAATTTACTATTGTATTCCGCATTTGTAAGGACAGATAATTATAACTGTCCATGTTTAACTCTGATAAATGTATTTAAATTTTCTGCTGTAAAAATTTTATGTTGAAATAATATATGTTATTTCATTCTTGTGAGATTCTGTTCTATCTTTATTTTCTTTCTTACCCTTAACGATCGGGTTTCCGGCACTTGGATTTGCGGCACGTGAATACCGAGGATGTATTAGTGTCGATTTTCGAGGGTCGAAAATCCCATTCCTCACAATGAAGGTCAAATTATTTAGTACAATCGTTTGTAGTATTAAAAAATGAAAAAAGGTGCTTAGACGGGAAAAAAGAGCTTATTCAGCAAAATTAGTGTCTAGATCAGTAACAACCTACAACTTTTGACTATTAAATTTAATTTATATATATTTTTTCAAAAAAAAAGCAACTTCCAGTAAGTTTTGATGAAGACAAGCACCATTGTTCAAGTTGTTAAGTGATTCGTATTTGGTGCGAGAGGTCACAAGTTCGAAACTTGCGTAGCATGATTCGAACGTTTATTGACATGTGATATGTTGTCCCAGTGACATGTCGTATATAAAGTACCATTTCAAAAAAAAGTTCTGATGAAAAAATAATTGTAATAATAGCAGAGCTGTTGTTTTTTCATATACATAGGACTCAATGTTGATAACTTTGTAACCATTTTACACCTTTAGTTTATTATCTCACTTATCATTATGCACTGGGAGAAATTTTAACCAAAAAGGATGTAAAGGCATGGTATCTAGTAATATACAATATATTTATTACGTTTACGAATTATAAAAGATAAAAGGAAACCAACATCAAAATTGTTACCCCAAATGGAATAGCAAAGTAGCAAGTAACAGCTATATATTGTTATTCTATAATAACTGTAACAACTATTGAACTGGATGAAAAATAAAAATACTGTAATTTCTAAAATAAGCTATATACATACGGTAACATCCATACATATGGTAACATCTATGTTCATTGCTTCCATCGTGCATGGTAGCAAGTAACTTTAAACTATGTTGACAATGTTTACAAATGCAATTTAAGCAATAATGGGGGAAAATTATAGTTTAAGTGTACATTCATGATTCCTAAAGTGTACACATATCACTGACCAAAAATACAGAATTACTATAGAATGCCATAATATTTCCTAGTGTTGTGAAATAAAATTATTCAATGAAATGAATACTGCCAAAAAATACTTTCCTTATAGAGATAAGAAAATTTGTGTAAATGTTGTTGAAAATCGCATCTTATATTCAAAAAAAATCAACAAATCAAACAATACAACATGCTTTATTCATTTATTTCAAGTTAATAAAAAAATCATTTTTAGGATTAAGTGCCTCATTTAAGTGACATAAAAACGATAAATTTAGACATAGCTTTACTATATAATACAACCCCTCCTACTTCTAGAAAAATCCAATTAATAGTATTGAAGTAGTGCACTTTATTAATTTATTTAACAGGCAACATGAAAGAAGAGTATTTGATTTTCTTAAAATTCTTAATTGATATGCATTCTTATTAGAGAAATAAAAGCATACACATAAGAGTGTAACTATGATAATATTACGATGTCGTAGGTCAACAAATGTAATGCATAAATACTAAACATAGTTATATATATATATATACACATGTATACATACCAATGTATATAGGATAATAACAATAAGGAAGTATCTTCAATAGATAATTAATTGTTGAATTAATCACCATACTAATATCAAATTTCAAATTTGAATTTCTCGTTGATTGTCGCCATGATTGAAAAAAATATTTAGAGTAGTAATAACCATGTTTACAAACGTTGTCTATCTAACTTGGCATGATGTTGATTCTTCGGGCCCTCACATAATATTACAATTTATTACTAAGGATAATTTCCAACATTTTTCTATTTATATAAATATGTCACTAAAATGAAATTTAATTTTTAACTCAGGAATCGTTAAATTTTTCATGATAATCAACACATACTGAATCATCAATACAATTTATAACGAAGCTCAAATACAAATGAGTTCTAACCCAATCAACAAAATTTACAATGTATGCATAGAAAAATGCAATTAAAGATGACCGAATAATAAAAAGACAAAAACTTATAGCATCTTTGTCCAATGGTAGCATCAAGTGGCTAATGAAGAAAATATATCACCTCTGCCACTGTCCAACCAACACATATAAATGTGTTCTACGTTTTATCCGCATACATAGTTGAAACCTTATGCAAATGTCCGTAACTCAAATAGCTTTGAATGAATACAATGAAAAAATAGTAACACTTTGAATGATTGATCGTGTTAAAAGTATCAAATTATACAACAGGGAATTAGTTATGGATCAAGAGATCTCAGACATCTTAAGTCAAGGAAAAGCTATAAGCATTTTCCTAGTGTTGATAGATATTAAATCATTATTTACATGAATATTACCTTATAGTCTAACATCATTCTTTATCGTTGGATAATTTATTGACAATACATACATAATCAAGCGTACTAAGGCTAAGGTTTAAAATCTATACTCATGTTACTCCGAAACAACATCTTACGAAAAAGTTAATAATAAATTTATTGATTTCTATCTTTTTAATGGTAATATTCACAATTTATATCACAGTGAAACAAAAAAGACATAAATTATCTTTTGATGCATGAAGATCATAACAACCAAACATGTTAAGGTGCTATTCCAAAGATCTATCTATTTAAAATAGGGGCTATGGCTCTCAAAATTCACGATATAATAGACTTGGTAAAGATGAAAAGCTTGAGTATTAATGTATTAGTAGTTTAGAGCAACTTGAAGTCCAAAAAATATCACATTCAAAATTAACAACCCCTATGGTACCACATGGAATATCCCTAACCTAACTTAAGTAAACAAAAATTGAGAAAGGAAAAGGAATGTTTATGTGCTTAGACTTCACTGTTAGTAGCATGAAATCAACCGATTAATACAACAAAGAGGTGGAAATTAATCCTTACCAAATCAATCTAAGTAGTTACTTGAATGGGATCAAACTAGATAAGAATTATGACTTCAAATGAAAACTGGTTAAAATAGTTCAATCAATAATAATGTCGTTTGTTCATAAGCACAGATCTAAACTGAAAACCTATGAAAGAAATTACTAATGTAAATTTTTTTACTAATACACACGACTAAACATAGCTTAATCACTTATTGCTTTCAAAAGAGCACCATTTCTTTGGTAAAATCCTACAGTCTATTAGGAACTTGATGCTGTATCCGAAAATGGGGACATAAAGCTTTGGTTGATGTTGAGAGAAAAACTCTAAAATTGCGGAACCCTTCAATTGCAGACCAAAGTTCGACGATGAATGCAAAAGATTGATTGAGGGTCAAGAGAAGGTAATACTATCAAATTTGATGAATTAGGGTTTTTCCAATTTAGCTGTAAGTAATCGAATTGGGTTGGAATCGACCTGGGTTAGTAATAACGGGTAGGATCGTTGATGGAATAGCCATATCAGTGAATTAGGTTGGATGATGGTGATGGTGTTAAATGATCGTAGTGACAGATTTGGTTGAGAAGCAAATGAAATGGAATAGGAGAAGTGAAAGAGATCGTAAAAGAAAAATGTTATTTTTGGTAATTCAAAAAGACACGGTTGAATTCTTATTCAATGAATTCTCATTATTTATAGTAAAGATAATTACTTCTATATTATATAAAACAAGTCTTTATGAAAATAATATCTTATAATTTTTTTCTAATATTTGAGGAACTTGTTCAAGTCCTAAAAGGTATTTTCTATGCTAAGTAGTAATTACGTTTAATATCAATTTTAAAATTTGTTTCATAATAGCTTCAAAGTGAAGATGATGTACTTTGCATTACGACATAGTCTAATTTTTTCAATCAAAGGATAAATTCAGTATAACAATCAACTTGAGAAAGAATGCATTGCACTAACATTTTTATTTATGTGATTAGGTCTTTCTGTTCATAGTTGTTCTAAAATGAATATGAAAAGAGCAAGAAAGAGCATAAAGGTTTTTCGTGATAGATATTTATATTGTGAAAACTAATTGTGTTATTTCCCATAGTGGAATATATTTTGTATGTTCATCATTACCTGTAATAATTTTAACCAGATTGGAATACAAAAATGGTTTTTTACGTATTAATTAAAATATATTGTGATAGACGAAAATGATTTTCCTAATTATGATAAAAAATTGGTAGTCAATAATTAGTACAAAAGTGATTTCGAATATGACAACGGGCTATATTAGTGTGAATGATTTTCCAAATTTTGCTCAATTTTAAAAGTGTTCTTCCTAGGCAAATGAATCGATGATCCTTTTATCCGGGTTGCTGAAGAGAAATGGTCATTTTTCCCTTAACATGTTGTCATCACCCATCTAATGATCTAATATGTTTTTTCACCTTTTCGGGTCTACTTTTTGTTTTTTTTCTGCTACTTGGATTGTGGTTTACACATTTTATTATTTTTCCAATCAATTTTACAATTGGTATATGCTCTTTGTATGTGATATATTTTTGTTATTTTGATCGTAGTATAGGTTGATTTAATAAATTGTACCTAAACATTTGTACCTTTTGATGTATGAAACAGTATCAAATATTATGAGTGTTATGATGCTCAAATATTTAAATTCTGCTATTTGACCTCAATCTATTTAAAAATGATTAAATAGATGTCTTTTCTTGATGGTTTCTTCGTTCTTTTTACTAACTTATTTTTACAGGAAATTACTCTTATTCTTCTCAAACTTTTTCAATATAGCTATCCAAAATCTTAATTTATTTTTTAAAAAATGTACACAAAAGCAAAACCTTTGCACTCGCATGGTACGTGGGCTCATCAACTATATGTACACACACACACAGAGATATATATATAACTATATGTACACATACATATATATTATATTATTTAAACCTTTGTGTGTGTAGTTGTATGGCAAGGATCAGCTATACCTCATTCTTGCTACACCTCTATTCCCCCTGATTTCAACCACGCATTCTGGTTTAAATAATATAATGAGGTGGTAAGAGAGAGAAAGTATATGATTTAAATCGGAACGTGTGGTTGAAATCAAGGGGAATAGAGGTGTAGCCGATTCTTGCCCATAAACACACACCAACAAAGCGATCATATTCAATGTCATACAATGAAACAAACTAACTTTTTTATAGTTAAATATCTTAATACCATGCTTCAAACCTGATAATTGATGCCATAATAATAATATCCAACGGTGACTAACATGTGAAACTATGTCATCAACAACCCATGTGTGAAATACGGTTTCCTCTCCAGTTAGAGTCAAAAGGTAAGATCAAATTTTGAATCTATAAATATAACTATTTTATATGATATGATTTTGTTATAAATTATGTTATTTTATACGGGCACTGTTAAAGGGTGACTATTTTTCTCAATGGGAATGAAAAAAAACCTTTTTTCTATAAAAAGTTTTGTTAAGGGAAGAAGTAAAATTTTGATTCTTTTCTTAAAAATTAAATCAAAATTACTTAATTGTCCTTCTACTCATAACTTACTTTCATTTTTAAGTCATATATTAGATTATCCCATCAACTTCTCTTTCCCGTCAAACCCAAAACCCTTATTCTTTAATCCTCTCTAATTTTAGTCTCTAATCCTCTGATTTTATGATTAGAGGAAAATTCATCCTGATCTCCTTCTAATTCTCCATCTAAAACTCCAGCTTAAGAACTATTAGTGTAAAATTAGGAAAGGGAAGACCTTCAAAAATTAGGATCTCCTTCCTAATTTTACACTAACAGTTCTTAAGCTGAAGTTTTAGATGGAGATTTAGAAGAAGATCGGGATGGATTTTCCTCTAATCTTAAAATTAGGAAAGAAAGCATATACTTCAGAGGTAGCTTAAGAACTATTATTGTAAAATTAGGAAAGGGAAGACCTTCAAAAATCGTAAAATGAGATCCTTCAGAGTTTGAATGGTATTGAATTCACCTTTTCAATTAAATCTAAATTCATAAAAAAGTTATTAGAACAAGATCATCACAAACTCTATCATTGTCTGCAGAGCATCATATTGATGGTTATGTAAATCAAATGCTACATTTTATGAATCCTTGTACATTAGCTACACAATAATTTCCCATGGATGGAAATTGTGGATATTGGGCTATTGTAAAACATTTGGACATGCAAGGTATCGATGAGACATCTCTGTGTAAGTATGTTCGTGACTGTATGCTTAAAATATCAAACAAAATGAAGATGTGTATGCATAGATATGGGGTGAAGAAGGAGTAAAAAATTGAAATTTTCAAATTGATTGCCCAGAGTTTATAATGGATCGTAAAATCCAGATAGTTGGATCAAGTGCATTGGCAAAGGGAAAAAAGAGGAAATTTAACAAAAGTTCCTTTTCTTAATTTTTCGTAGGTCTTTTTTTATGCTTAACTTGTTTATAGAAAATCATATTTAGTAGGAATTAGTGAAAGGAGTTTGTTATTTTAATTTAATTGTGTTTATTTTATCTTAAAAACTTCAATATATATGTATGTGATGATTTAAATCTTTTTATATATGTATTGTAATTTTAGTTATTTTATTTGATAGGAATTCACATTCATAATATGAACATCATAAATGTATAAACCAATATAGAAATCAATACGAACATCAATGTAGAATATATGTGTATAACCATTGTGATTTATAGTTATAAAGAAATCAATATCACGAAAATCTCCGTAATATATTTGAATGGCTCCATAAAGATATGTGATTAAATATATGTTAATATATAATAATTTATTTTCATCCACCAATATATTTATAAAAGAAAATAATTTAATGTTTTCGGTAATTTAAAAAATATATGTCTTTTTAGGCTATAAATATTTATATAGATATTTGTAAATCTTTTAAAATTAGATTATATATGTATGTATGTATGTACATATTTGTATATATTTATTTATTTTAAGTTTTTATAATATATATGTATATAATAAGATATATATATATATATATTTAAAGCCTTAAAGTTAAACTTAAATTTGACTGCTTTAAATTTATCAACATATCTCGAAATATTTTTTTAAATAAAAAATATTATTATTTTTATTTTAAATCGAATTGGTTCTTGAATAACCCAAAAAACTATTTTTTATTATTAGAACCAAAAAACAGTACAACTTTTTAATATATATATATATATATGCACATGTATATATATAATATATATTCAATATAGGCTATGAGCAAAAACATAAGAATTATATATATATAATGTATAATAAATTATTAATATATGCAAGTTAATATATATACAAATAATAATTTATTTTTGAAAATTAATTTATTTTGGTCGAAAATGAAAGGTAATACACATACATACATGTATTTATATAATATTGAAAAATGATGTATATTTGATTTATCAGTTGTCAACACATTCTGTGTTAGCTCTTCCTCCTCAAATCAGTTTGTCGTTCGCCTTTAAAGCTTGGCATGCAAATCCAAGCTTCAAGACTTTAATTAAATTTTAATGGAGGCTAGGATTGTACAATTTTATTGTGTTTTGAATGGGAGAAGGCATGGCTATTTATAGCCGCCAATAATATCCATACATTTTCCTCTCTTTTGAATCTAGATCTGCTCTAGATCAAAAGACAATCAAAATTCTCTCCTCCTCTCCTTGTATCTCTTTTCATGGGCTTCCATGATGTTAGAGCTAATAAATATACCATATACTAATTAATTAATTCACTTGGCTCATATATTTAATTAAAAAAATAATAGTTATATAGTATTTAATGCCTTTAATAAATTACTAAATGTCATAAAAATTTAGTACAACATTTTGTTAATTTTTTGTTACCAATTCATAGTGTTTATAAATTAATTTAAAGTAGTTTAACTTAGAAACTATCCAACTACACTGTTATGTTGACTTTCTAGTGTGAACTCGGTCCTTAATAATATTTAAATAATCTGAATACTAAAGCATGTACAGACTTTGTTGAAGAAAATTATTGGGCATGAATTTAATTGCATATAAATTATTTAGGCAAAATCCAATTTCTAATCTTTATTAAGCTACACCTCTGTAATGATATTTTGCGCATGTATTCTTTTCATCATCATATATCACTAAGTTATCTAGAGTTTGGTCAATGGTTAAAAACTTTAATAATATCTCTAGTTAATTGCATAGTACCACTTTAAATTCCTTGATTCAATTTGGTAATATTTATTGATTAACCATTTTTTTACTCTGGGTAGAGATTTTGACTTTAAGATGACTACCAACTTCAGTGATACTAAACTTCTACAATGAAGGAGACAAGTTCTCTGTTGAGTAGTGTATCACTTTAAGTAGTTCAACATGTACTGAACTATGGTCGTAACTATCGCTATATCATGTGATTAACCATTATCAAAGTACAGTTTAGTCACTTAAGATCAATAGTGCTCTCAAGTTCGAAGACCACTATACATTGTTGCATAAGATCTTCTATTCTAACTTAGTTATATTAACCAATAGAAGAATATCATTGATTTGTCCCGTATTGTTCCATACAACCATAATTACATAATCCAATGATGTCAATGGTCAAGAGTAATTCACCATCATCATACGGAAAGCACAACATTCACTAGTCTCAACAGATGTATCAATATCTTTTTCGAGATATATCTTGACTAGTAACAATTTAAGGATAAGTCTTTTGTTTGATTCAAAATTCATGGCAACGAAAATGTTTGCACCAAAAATGGTCACAAACCCCAAGTGTAGTGAAAGCACCAGCGTATGAATACAAATCAACAATATTCACACACAAATCACAGATCTAAGCAAGTAACAAGCAGTAATCGAGAAATAATGAACAGTGACACGCAATTTATAGTGGTTCGGCTATCTCCGGCCTACGTCCACTTCAAGGTTTTTATGATTTTATTGCTCGACGCTTGAAGATTACAATTTCGTATGTTCTTTTACAATTGATTTGCTGAACTAAGTCTGAATCTAAGGCAGCAATGGTGATATGGAGTAAATCTGGCAGAATATGGGCGCTCTTTGCTCTCCAAGTTCTTTCACCCCTTTTCTGAATGACCAGGGGCTCTATTTATAGGTGTAGGAGGCTGATATTTCGCCTAAATTGAGGGGAGACCAGTTCTGGTACGTCAGGGGGCCCACATGCCCTGCTTTCTGGAAATCCGGGCCCACTTTGGGATCGATTCGAAGCTATGTTCGAATCGATCAAGAAATTGTCCAATCGAGCTGAAATTTGGTGTGAACATTCTTCATCATGTGTTGAAGCTTCTGTGAAAATTTCATAGCATTTGGATGTGTAGATCTCAAGTTATGATCGATTCAAGGTTGCATTTCTGGTTGACTAGCCTGGTTCGAATCGATCTAGTTCGAATCGTTTCGTTCGAATCGATCCTGGTTCGAATCGATTCGGTCGACTCGATGCTTACTGCGACATGGCGCGTGTCTCTCGCTTCGATCCGTTTTGTACTCTGGTTTGACTGGGTCGAATCCATGGCTTGGATTCGAGGTAATGGATTCGAAGGATTCTCAGTTGAAATGGATTCGAAGATGATGGAGTTGAAGCAAGGGAAGTTCGATGGAGTCGAGGCAAGGGAAGTTCGATGGAGTCGAGGCAAGGGAAAACCGATGGAGTCGAGGCAAGGGAAGTTCGATGGAGTCGAGGCAAGGGAAAACCGATGGAGTCGAGGCAAGGGAAGTTCGATGGAGTCGAGGCAAGGGAAGATGATGGAGTCGAGGCAAGGGAAGTTTGATGGAGTCGAGGCAAGGGAAGATGATGGAGTCGAGGCAAGGGAAGATGATGGATTTGAACAGTACCTTCTTCCTACCTTGTATCGATCGTATCTTCTTCGTATAAACTCCGATTAACCTGAAACTTGAAACGTAGCCTCTCCTAGTCCTCATCATCATTTCCAATCGATTCCGTCCTGATTGGAGCTCGACCAAATTTTGACGATATCCATTGCAGCCTTGTTTCCAATTGAACTCCAATCCTGATATCCAGCCGATTTGTTGATATTCCAGCTTTGACCAAAAAGCGGGATAACATTTGCCCCCCAAAACATGCCTTGTGATAAGAAGGCGTGTTTTGAATAATTCCGTATCCGATATCCAAAGTCCGTAGCCAATTCCATGTCCATCCGAACTCGAAGACCGAGCCTTTGATCCATTCTTATCCAACAGCCAATAGCCAAATCCAGGACCTCTCCGGGCCGATATCCAAATCTATAACCTCTCTGGGCTCTTGTCAAGCGCAATCCACACACGACGACCGTGGTCCAGTGTCCCTGGACGCTGATGTAACCTCTCCGGGTTCTTGCCAAGCGCAATCCACACCTGACGACCGTGGTCCAGTGTCCCTGGACGCTGAGCTAACCTCTCCGGGTTCTTGCCAAGCGCAATCCACACCTGACGACCGTGGTCCAGTGTCCCTGGACGCAAGTAATGCCGTGGCTTAAGTCCTAAGCCGAATCCTGGTCGCTCCGGACCCTTGCTGAGCATAGTCCATACTCAACGACCTGAAACAATAATTGATAATAGGAGGCCTAAGTCCTAGGCCGAATCCTGGTCACTCCGGACCCTTGCCGAGCATAGTCCATACTCGACGACCGTTTATCAAAAACAATAAAGAATCCAATCAAAATCCAATCCGAAAATCAGAAATCCAAACCGACATCCAAAACAGAAAACCCAAAACAAAAACCAGTCATCCGAACGAAAATCCAAAGCAGAAAGCAAACAAAAACCAGGAGTTCAATCCAAACTCCAAAACCAAACCAGAAAACTAAGTGTCCAATCCAAAAACAAAAGACAGATTTCGCAAAACATGGCTTTGCGGTTTATCATCATTCAGAGCATGCCTAGGGGCTATCTCCGTCCCCATACATGTGTAAATGACTCGGTTGCTCGCCAATGGTTTGCTACTTATTTCATATTATCCTGATCAATTGATTACCAATCGACCATTATTCCTGTACCTCATATCCTCATGGTTTGAGGTAGGCGGTGGTTGCTCCTGCTCCACCGCTGCATTCCGAGCCCCAACATACTGCCTCAACTGCCCATTCCTCACATGCTCCTCAATTATATCCTTTAGGTGCCTGCAGCTGTTGGTATCATGCCCGTCCAAATCGTGGAAGAGACAATGCTTTCCAGATGCCCTCTCCCGCTCGGATGATTCTCTCCTAGCCGGCCTCCGGTAAGGAAGGCGATTCCGAGTTTCCATGAATATCCGCTCCTGCGTCTCATTTAATTCTGTGTATGTGGAAAACTTTGGATCCTTCCATTGCTTCCTGGATTTTCCTGAATCGTCGCCCAACTTCCTTTTTCCTTTATCTTTGTCCGAGCTTCCGTTGGATGGTCCTCCACCCTCAGTCACATTCACCTCTTTTAACTTTAAGTCCATACATGCATCTTCTTGCCGAAGGAACCTTTCAGCTTCGTGGAAGAATTCCCCGAGATCCAGTGGCGGGTCTCGTACTAAAGATACTTTAAAATCTGAATCCTCTCTGACTCCCGACACTGCCGCCATCAAAACCATCGATGGATCCGGCCGATCCACCGAAGCAACCGCCGCATTAAATCGAGTCAAAAATGCTCTAAGTGATTCATCCGTCCTTTGCTTTACCGATGTCAACGTCATCACGTTCTTAGGTCTTTTGATATGAACCCGAAACTGTCCCAAAAACCTGTCCACCAATTCCCTCCAAGTCCTGATAGATCCTTCTTCCAGCTGCCTAAACCACATTGCCGCTAGATCTGTCAAGTATAAAGGGAAACATCTGGCCATCACTTTCTCCGATGCCCCCAGTACTTCCATGTGTCTAGTATATCTCATCAAGTGATCAGTTGGGTCAGCTTTGCCATTATATGCTTCCACACTAGGTAACTTGAACTTAGGCGGATTCTGAGCTACCCTGATTTCTCGAGCGAACGGACTCCTGTTCACTCCTTCCGAATCTCTATTGGTCAATCCTCCACGCATAGTCTTCCTAATAATTTCCATTAATCCAGCGTTGCCTGTTAGGGGTTGCCCCCCATGCTCTCGTGGGAACTCCGGCACATATTCCTCATGTGGCTCATTAGCCGCAACGTTGGCTCTAGCTTGCTGTACCCCCTCCAAAGGTCCTTCTGCGTTAGATCCTGCGGGCCTGCCCCCAAGCCCTTGTTGATTGCCTTCCGGCTCTGTATTCTGTCCTCCGTTGGGTTCCGCAACCCTAGCTCCTTGTTCCACATTTGCAGTCGCTGTAGTTGGTCCAAGGTTCTGTGTTCCTGCAGCTCTCATTTGCTCGAAGAAAGTCTGCATCATATCCTGTTGACTCTTCAGCAACCTCTCGTGCAATGAATTTGCCATAGCTTCCATCTCATCTCTGGTGATGTAAATCGAAGCTTGTCCTTCTCCAGCTCCGGAGGATGCCTCTTGACTTCCTCCCTGTTGGCTCCTCTCAGCCCTTTGTCTTGTTTGTCGAGTCATTGTAGAGTCAATCTGAATCCTTCAAACCTTCGAATCTAAACTTTGAATCTGGTGTAGCGGGTGCTAGTCCCTCTCAGTGAAAGCACCAAAGTGTTTGCACCAAAAATGGTCACAAACCCCAAGTGTAGTGAAAGCACCAGCGTATGAATACAAATCAACAATATTCACACACAAATCACAGATCTAAGCAAGTAACAAGCAGTAATCGAGAAATAATGAACAGTGACACGCAATTTATAGTGGTTCGGCTATCTCCGGCCTACGTCCACTTCAAGGTTTTTATGATTTTATTGCTCGACGCTTGAAGATTACAATTTCGTATGTTCTTTTACAATTGATTTGCTGAACTAAGTCTGAATCTAAGGCAGCAATGGTGATATGGAGTAAATCTGGCAGAATATGGGCGCTCTTTGCTCTCCAAGTTCTTTCACCCCTTTTCTGAATGACCAGGGGCTCTATTTATAGGTGTAGGAGGCTGATATTTCGCCTAAATTGAGGGGAGACCAGTTCTGGTACGTCAGGGGGCCCACATGCCCTGCTTTCTGGAAATCCGGGCCCACTTTGGGATCGATTCGAAGCTATGTTCGAATCGATCAAGAAATTGTCCAATCGAGCTGAAATTTGGTGTGAACATTCTTCATCATGTGTTGAAGCTTCTGTGAAAATTTCATAGCATTTGGATGTGTAGATCTCAAGTTATGATCGATTCAAGGTTGCATTTCTGGTTGACTAGCCTGGTTCGAATCGATCTAGTTCGAATCGTTTCGTTCGAATCGATCCTGGTTCGAATCGATTCGGTCGACTCGATGCTTACTGCGACATGGCGCGTGTCTCTCGCTTCGATCCGTTTTGTACTCTGGTTTGACTGGGTCGAATCCATGGCTTGGATACGAGGTAATGGATTCGAAGGATTCTCAGTTGAAATGGATTCGAAGATGATGGAGTTGAAGCAAGGGAAGTTCGATGGAGTCGAGGCAAGGGAAGTTCGATGGAGTCGAGGCAAGGGAAAACCGATGGAGTCGAGGCAAGGGAAGTTCGATGGAGTCGAGGCAAGGGAAAACCGATGGAGTCGAGGCAAGGGAAGTTCGATGGAGTCGAGGCAAGGGAAGATGATGGAGTCGAGGCAAGGGAAGTTTGATGGAGTCGAGGCAAGGGAAGATGATGGAGTCGAGGCAAGGGAAGATGATGGATTCGAACAGTACCTTCTTCCTACCTTGTATCGATCGTATCTTCTTCGTATAAACTCCGATTAACCTGAAACTTGAAACGTAGCCTCTCCTAGTCCTCATCATCATTTCCAATCGATTCCGTCCTGATTGGAGCTCGACCAAATTTTGACGATATCCATTGCAGCCTTGTTTCCAATTGAACTCCAATCCTGATATCCAGCCGATTTGTTGATATTCCAGCTTTGACCAAAAAGCGGGATAACAGAAAACATTCGCAACTGCAATCAATTGAATATTTTTCTGAATATGTTCAGTATATTAATATCATTACTTATGTCACAATATAACAACATATATAATAGAAAACAAAACCAAAAGCATACTTTATTTCAAACAAGATTCTTATACAAGAGTTATGTTATATAATAAATTACATAATTGCCCTTAGGGTACTCTCTTAACTCTATCAATCTCTTACTTTCACTTAGGCCTAATTTTGTAGCCTCATGCCCATACCTTCGATTAATCTACCTAAATCAGACCAAGAAAGGGCCTTAGTGAATAGATTTGAGATATTATATTTAGTATCTTGTAACACTCCTCACTCGGGGACCTAAAACTAACTACTACGGATGCTGCAGTCATCCATAGTTATTAATTCTCAATGACCAAATGCATTTAAATTCACAAATTTTTTTTCTCATTCCACTTCAAATCACATTTAAATTTATTACATAATCCCAATTCGTAAACCACATTCAAAGAATATAATTATTACAAAATATGCCAAGTGCGACATATGAAGATGCTCACTTGGTTGATCAGAGTATAAATATAGGCAATTAAACAACTTTGCCATTACATCCAAAACACAACGGAATCAAACAGAGAGAACTCCTAATAGCTAGCTTTCCTTCTGCACGTCTTCGAAAGCTTATTTGTCTAAAGGAGAACCTGAAAATCTTAACTCTCAAACTACTCACAATAAATTGAGCACCCAAGAGTTTAAGGGGAAAACGTAAACTTTGAGTCAGATAAAAAGTCTGGTATGAATAATAACCTACCATCTCGAACCATATAGATATCTAGTGAGACCATGCCACTTAGCGGAACGGGTTTTCCCCTCAGTAGTATCTTAACCCAATTTATAATAACCATATACTATGCACCTGCATCCATAGTGGTTAATACATAACATAATAAAAGGTATTATGATGATATGTAAACATGCAATATGCTCTGGATTACCCATCCCCATTTACCTGAGTATTTATCTCAAGTTATAGTTTCTAGGATCACCATTAACCTATTAGTTTTCATGGGCTGACTAATTACCTGTTAATTCTTTAAGGAATTCCTATCCACTTTCATAGTTTTCATGGGATTACTATGAACCTATTGGTTCCAACTAATACTATCATCCAATCATAATTTTAATTGGATCTCTATGAACCTATTGGTATCCACTAATAACTTTCTCTAATCATAGTTTTCATGGGCTTATTATGAACATATTGGATTCTTCAATAACTTCTCTCATGTCATTGTTTTCGTGGGATCACCATGAACCTATTGATCCCTTTCAATAACTTAATCTGGACATAGTTTTCATGGGATCACTAAGAACCTATTGGCCCCTTCCACTAACTATTTCCAAAATAGTTTTCATGGGCTTGCTAAGAACCTGTCTAACCAATAACCCTTGATCAGTCTTTGGGCATCCTATATTTTGGTATACCCGACCTCTTGGATGCAATTCTACTCACACAGGAGTTAACTCAATATATATTCACTATTAGGTCAACCTGGCTAGTTATTCTGCCCTTAACATCCCACAATGTAGTTATGGGTCAATATAAAGTGAATATGTCTAAAAAAGAAGCATACATGATAACTGATCATAACATAATAATATACATCTATGGTTTAATTTCCTTGTAACCATTTTTCAAATGAAACATGGTTAATATCCTTAACCCACTATCTTTAGCAAGGAAAGCTTCTTCAGAAAATCCAAAGTTAAATGCCATTTCAAACTCCTTCATATTGCCATGGATTTACTTTTAAAAATTGAGATTGGGTTTCTTGTTTGAATACTAAGGCTTTTGAAACCTTAGGCATTCTCTTTCGAAATCATTAAAAATATACCTTTCGAATGTATTCAAACCTTTCTTTCAAAACACTTAGAACATTCCTTTTGAAACCATTAAAGATATACTTTTCAAAACACTTAAACCTTACCTTTAGAAACACTTTAAGGCTTACCTTTCGAAACAGTTAAAGCTTACCTTTTGAAGGTACTTAGTTCAAGTAAAATTAATGGAATCATAGCTTCAAAACCATTTGAAAGTATCTCTTTCAAAATCATTGGGCTAACAAAACTTTTGGGTCAAAGAAAACGAAAGCGAAAGTAACCCTATCGAAATATTGATTTTAAAGTAAAACAATTGGGGAAAAGGATAACTTCGAAACAGCCTTTTGAAACCATTGCCTTCGAAACCTTTAATAAAAGCAGCTACGAAGACTCTTTCGAATGCATTGGGAAGCAGCTTTAATATTAATAAAAATGAAAGCTTCCCTTTCGAACTCATTGTTATAAGGCTATAAAGAAAAGCGACCTCTAACCAATATGAATGGTATGAAGACGACAGCTAGGTATCGAATAAGTTAAAAATGCGGCAACTCATTCGAAAGCTTCTTTAAAAACAAAGTAAGTGGCTACTCCTTCGAAAGCTTTTTTCTATAAACAAATGCAAGCGGCAATCCATTCGAAAGCTATTTGAAAGTGGCCTCAACCCCTTCGAAAGCAAGCCTTCGACACCATCCCTTTCGCCTTTCTCTAATACACTACGTACCAATTACTTGATACCTTGGCCATTGGTTTCGAATGGGTTAAAGGCCTACTGGGCATGGTTTCGGAAGAAAGCAAAAGGAAGTGGCAAGGTAGTAATTCGAAACAAAATTGCTCTTATGACAGTAAAAGTAATTTCTTTTCACTTAACTTGTCTAATTTGTTAAAATATGATTGGTTGCCAATCCTTTATCAAAAATACTTTTCCAAAAAGGCTGCCGAATTCATCAATTAATAATTGAAAATGCTTTAACAAATAAGTCCTTCTCCTTAAGAAATCAATAAAAAGATTTAAGTCCCCAAATTTAACCAATTTAATTTCCATGGTAAATCACTTTGAAAAAATCCCCAAAAAACATAATGATTCACTTTTAACATGTTTTCTAACATACATAAATTTTTAGACCCGAAAACATTTCTTTCTTGCCTTAAGCAATTTAAACCCAAAATAACTATTTCTTCCATAAAAAATTCATAATAAATTATCATTAGCTTGGAATATTATTAAAATTTAAACCTATCTCCAAAATAATGTTTTATATAACATCTTCAACCATCATGGCATTCGAAATACATTTAATACGATTTTAGCCTTAAAATCGAATTCTACCTTTACATAAAAGTCCTTGTTTAAATAAAAAAAACATGGCATATAATCAAAGCATATCAACATTCAATCCATCCAAACAGTTTTAGACCTTAAACCCGAAATTTAAAATGTTCAACACATATATGGGATGGTTTAGATTATTATTCACCTTCTTTGGATAAGGAACTTGAGATTTGCTCTTGCTTTAATCTTCCTAGCTTGAACCTAAGCTTTAAATTTTTAATTTTGCTCTTCCTCTTCTTAGGGTAATGGCTGGCCTTGTCTTCTTAGTTTATAATTTTGTTTTTGTAAGAATGAAATGAGAATATATTAGTTGTAAGGGTTTTAGGGGTTTTGGGGCTCGGCTATTCCCCATATTACCCTTTCCTTATTTTTCTTAAGTATTTAACTTATGAACCATTCTTATAAATTCATTTAGTTAAGGCACGACTCTAATTGGTTTTCAAATCTCAATTCCCATATCACTCTAATCTCTACATTATTCTATTTAATTTATCTAACTAAATCTCTTGAATAATATTATTAAAATTAGGGGTGTTACATATCTACTTTCTCAATTCTTATCTCCCTACCCTTAATATATTGCCTTATCATATGGAACTTTTGAGGGATGTGCCTTGGGAATTATTGAGCTGCAGTTCCTTGCAATCTGTATTGTCGTATTACTGTCGCAATAAATCAACATTATACCTTCAATGCTTGGAATAACTTCTAGCTCTATAATGAATTTGCACATCCACAATTTTTCTTTTGCGACATCCTTTTAGGCAATGTACTCAGCCTCCATGGTTGAATCAACCAAACTTCTTGTTTAAACTTTTCCACTTAATGGCCCCTCATTGAAGGTAAATACGAATCCTAAGACCGATTTGCTATCATCGACATCACTTTGAAAAATCAAGTTCGAGTATCCCTTCATAAGGAATTCGTGTTTTCCATATATTCGAAACCCTTAATATTTCTTAAATACTTAAGGATGACCTTAACCGATGTCTACTATTTTCTCCCAGATTTCATCTATATCGGCAAACGACGCATTGCACAAAGTGACATTAGGTCTAAAGCATACATGATGGATCCTATTTCCAAAGCAAGAGGAATCTCATATGCTTTCTCTCCTCATCTGTAAATGGAGTCTTTCTTATAAAGAAAAACTCCGTGGCGCACTCGAACATTTTCTCGCTTGGAATTTTACATACTAAATCTTGTTTGCATGGAAGCTACGTACATTTATTGGGATAATCCCAATAACTTTCTAGATCTATCTCTATATATTATACATAGTAAAAAGTATGCATCTCCCAAAATTTTATCAAAAAGTTCTTGGACAACCAAGATTTCACAGATTATAACATTGGCACATCATCACCAATCAGTAATAAATTGTCAACGTATAAAACTAAAAATGCTATATCACCATTTTGTTCTTTCCTATACACACACATTTCCTCTATGTTTTGACTAAAACCAAACTATTTAACTATCATTTTGAAACATTTATTCCAACTTCTTAGTGCTTGCTTAAGACCATTAAATCAACCTTAAGAGTCACAAGCCTTGTCCTCGTTCCCACTTCGGAACCCTCCAATTGCGACATGTCATTAGTATCTTCTAAATCACTATTTAGAAATGTCATTTTAATGTCAATCTACCATATTTCGTAGTCATGGTAAGCTTCGAATGCAAGTGGAATCCAAATTAATTTAAGCATGGCAACTGTGAAAATGTTTCATCATAGTCAACACCTTAAATTTGACAAAAACCCTTCACCACCAACCTTGCTTTATAGGTCTCAACCTTTCCACGTGAACCGATCCTTTTCATATAAGTCAATTTGCAATCATTGTGTTTTATCCTTTTGGGTATGTATATTTTCCAAAGTCCAAACTTTGTTCTTGTACGTGGAATCCATTTCGGATTTCATTGCGTCAAGCCACAAGGCAGGGTCTTTATTATCCAAGACTTGTTGGTATATGAGGGGATCGTCATCATGGATGATGAAATCCTCTTTCTCGCCCTTAACGAGACACCAATAGTATCTCTCTAGCATGTGAGGTTCCCTAATAGACCTTCTAATCGGTTATGTGTTTTCTACATGTGTTGAATTATTATCTAACTATTCAATTTCTACAAAAGTTTCTTAGATCTCATCCAAGTATATCTTACTACCACAAATTATTATTATAGAAATTTCTTTTACAAAAGGTGGCATGTCTCAAAACAAACTCTTTATGTTCCTTGGTATGATAGAATATGTATTCAAGTGAATTTTAGGATACCCTATATACTTGCAAAAAACGAATCTTGCCTCAAGTTACTAGGGTTTACATTTTGAACATAAGCTAGATAACCCAGTACCTTAAGGTAATTAATGTGGTGTTTCCTACCAATCCATAAATCATATACGGTCTTAAGTATAGATTTTATTGGTATAGAATTCAACATATATGCGATGGGTTCAAGCGCATTTCCCCACAAGGAAAGAAGCAACTCGGTATCATTCATCATCAACCGAACCATGTCTAACAAGTTCGAATTCTCCTTTTTGAAACACGTTTGTGCTGAGGAATATAGGAGAAGTGATGTTACGACCCGTAGTTTAAGCATTGAAGGATCGTAAAGTATTTTTAATTTATTCATACGAGGTCGTATGACTCTAAAATTTTGAAAAGTGACTCTTACGGACATTTTCCACATCTATGATATTTCTTAATTTCTATGTGACCATTTTGACCCTAAAAATATTGTTTGGACTCAATTTTTGATAGAAGCCAAGTTAGGGTATCAAACCACTTCCATTGCTTTTGGATGATAGTTTCGCATTCCGTAGAGTGATCATAATAAAAAGGGCTTGGCATTTGAAAGTTATAGCTATTTTAAGTTTTGGCTGTTGTTTGGCTGCATTAGTGGGTAATTAACTAAGCATGTGCTTAGGCCCACTAACCTAACTCGAAAATTGTGCTAAGGGAAGGCTATAAAAACTGATCTAAGTCATTCCATCTTCCCCAAAATTGCTGTAATCCTCCATTAACTTTAATTTCATTAGAAAGCCTACATTTTCCTCACTAATCTTAGCCAAATCATTAATTAGAGGGGTAATTAACATATAGGGGCTTGAGATTTACCATTTTGGCTAATTTGCATCCCTCTTCCTGGCTGTCCACTTCATATCTAAGAAGAGGAATTGGTATTTAAGGTATTTGGTGAGTGGTTCATGACCTCCCACTCTACTATGCATGTTCATATAGTTAAAAATGATGTTTTAACATGATTTTTACACTAAAGTGTTTTCCAAACTTAATCACATTTTCCTAAATGTTTATGACCGAAATTTAAAGATTTTAAAGTGGGTTTTAAATGGTTTTGCAACTCCTTTTGTTCATATCCATATGCTAGTGTAAAAGTGTAACAACCCTGTTGTTAATTAAATAATTAATTAATTTTAATTATGGACAATTAATTTAAAATTGTGATTTTTGAAATTAAATTTATTGTTGAGAATAATTGATTTGATTTAATTAAGAAATAAGTTTCGTTTATTAAATAGGATTTCAATTTAAAATTTTTAAATATTATTAAATCAATTATTTAAATTTGGTGTTTAGAGTAAAGTGTTAATATTGAGAATTTTTGTTGAAATGTAATTTTTTTAAATTGTTAATTGGTTTGATAAATAGGGAAATTAATTTATGATTTTGTGTAACATTGTTAGAGTGGTGGTGTTGTATTAGTGATAAAACAAAACAAATTAGCAACACTTTCTTTGTAAAGAAATTAGAAACACTTGCTATTGGATACTTACCCAAACCTATTGGGCCCATATAGGAGAGAAATAAGATGTAGGTATACATCTTTCTCCTTTATTCTTCTGTTTAAAAATCTGAAAACCAAACCTCTTTTGTTCTCTAAACCTAAAATCAAAATCAACCCCAAATCAAGATCAAAACAAAGGGCTTTTGTTCTATAATGAAAATTGATTATTCTAAACCCTCTCTCTATCTTTTAAAAACATAAAAGATTAATTTTGATATCGTTTTAATTAGAATTGTTTGCTGGTTGGTTTTTTTTTGGGTTTTTAGACAATTTTGGTGAAGTTGAAGGTGTAGCAAAGCCTAGGCAAAGATTAGCAAGATATAGGAAGCATTAAAGGTGAGTTAATCACTCACAAAATCTATTTCTAAATCTTTGTTTAATGATATAATTGTTTGGATGATTTGTTGAATTGAATCGGTTATAAGTTGATTGCAAACTTGGATAATTGTTGTGTTGTTGAAATCGAAAATTTAGTGTGAAAATCGCTGCAGTAAAACAACGATATCCTAGTGCATAATGATCCGAATCGACTCAATCATTTTGTGGTAGAAATTTCTTTCAGTTAGCGACAAATTTTTTTTAATTGCATTTAAAAATTCTATAGTTTAGAGGGTCGAAATTGAGTTTGAAACCGATGGTGTAGCTCTGCCCTGTGCAATTTCTTTAAGTTGAAACCTGATATTAAAATTATCATAACTTTTGATTGGTAGATCGAAATTGAGTGAGGCTTTTTTCAATCGAAAGTTTTTTTATAAAGAACATCTTTTATGCTTACCACTTTTTGTAAATCTGTAGTTTACTAAGAGTTATGTGGGTTTGAAGAAGAGGTATTATCTTTGTCTCGTGTTTAATCTTAGCATTTAAAAAAACAAAAATTATTTTTGGCATAACTTTTTAGTCACTTATTGGAATTTGATAGTTTTGAATGTACTGGAAAGCATAGACTTTATGCTATAACTTTCTTGTTTGGATTTTTGCATAGTTGTGAAGTGTAAATGGTCAAAAATTTGTTTCCTTATCGTTGCCCTGTCAATGAAGGAAGAGTTAATAAATTTAAATCTGAAAATTATTTCGGTCATAACTTTTAAACTGTAAATCCAAATTAGATGATCATTTTCTTGTTTGAAAGCTGAGTCTTTTTCTACAACTTTCATGTTTTAAATTTTGTAAAATTATGAGATTTAGGTGGTCGAAACTGCATATCTTTAAATCATAAATTTGAGTTAAACGAAGTAAATAGACAAGCTTCGTATACAAGTAATTTTACAAAAGAGAACTATTTTTAATTTATAAATCTTAAAATTATTTCTAAATTAAGTTAATAGATATTAAAAATGATTTTTTAGCAAGTTATTTTATATATTAAGTGTGTTTAGTAAAATATTTATCGATTTGGAAATATGACTTTGGAAATACAAATCTAATCTATTTTTACATAAAAGTGATTATGGATTTGGAATATAAGTATTACGATTTATTAAATAAATAATATAGGATTCTTGGAATTTGGAAATGTAGTTTTGAAAAGTATAAACTTAATTTATTTTTTAAATAAAATGGTTATATTTTAATATGGATTTAGAAGAGTAATTAAATATGGTTTTAAAATATAGTTTTATGAATAATACAACCATATGGAAATTTGAGACAACTTGGTGTATATAAGTAAAACCTTGGAACAATTCGGCGTTATGGAATATTTAGTAAATATGTAAATATTTTTATAAAGTTAAATAATGAATTGATTTTTGGAAAATTATAATAAGCGTTTTAAATAGTAAACTGAAAAGAAAAAAATGTTTTGAGAATCTTAATTCTATAATTTGAGGAGTACTAATAATTAACTTAGTGTCATCGATTGGTTTAAATGCTTTGAATAACGCTTCATCGTATATGGTATAACCCATTAAATAGAATATTTGAGTGGAACTTACTAGCCCATTAGCGAATACTCGAATTTCACCGGGTAGTATGGGATGCCTTGGTTAAATTCGTGTTATTGCAATTAGGGAGTATTTTACACATTAGAGTTGTATTGTCTTATGGTGTGCGATAAGTGGTTGCTAGATCCTTAAGAGAATGTGGTTCAGATTTTTTGGTGGTATCCATAATAAGTGATACTTACTAACTTTTAGTAAATACTTGGAATTCACCATATGGTATGGGATGTAATGGTTAAATTCTTGTGATTACTAAAGGTGATAGTATTTGGCACTCTAGAGTTTACTCTCTTTTGGTGTGCGTCAAGTGGCTGCTAGATCCTTAAGGAGTTTATTCCTGGATTTATTTTCGAACATAATATAATAATATTAAATAAATATAGAGTTATCGAGTCAAGGTTTCTACGATCACCTTGATCGGTATGAACTATCTTGAGATCATTCTGTGATTTTATGTTCCCGGTCTGAGTACGATCCTCGGTGTCGGATCGGTTCGAGTGATACCAATTTGTTTGTTTGCCCTGGGTTTTGAGTAAATCATTGCGATTGTTTTGGATGATCATTATGAATGGTTTGGACTAAGATCTCTTGGATTCAAGATATTTGGATTTTGTGACTAATCTGTGTTAGTGAAATAAATATATATTCTTGTGCCTTGTGTCTGTGAAATAAATATATATTCTTGTGTCGTGTGTTCGTGAAATAAATATATATTCTTGTGTCGTGTGCCAAAATGTTTCTGTGATATCCCGGGAATTTGGACAATATCAATTTAATAATCTGCATTGGAAATTAAATTGATTTGATGATCTTTGTTAATAAAATTGAATAAATTTAATAATCTAATTAAAATAAATATTTAATTAGTGATTTATCTTTTAAAAGTTTAATAGAATATTTTCTATTTATAATATATATGTATAATTGTATATATTATAAATAGATGAGTTGGTTTGAATTTAGCAAATGAAATTATGTTTTCATAATTCTAATATGTATTTGGTAATTTGGAAATCATGGTTAATTTAATATTAACTTTCCAAAGACATTTAATAAATAACTATATAGTTTAAAATACATAAGATAAATGTTTAATTGTTTAAAATAGATTTTTAGCTTAAGTTTAAATTTGAATAAAAGATTTGTTTTATTTCTTTACTTGATATATATGATTTTAAAATAGAAGTAATCTATAATTTCTTTTATAAAATAGTCAAATTTGATATTTTCAAATAATAATTATAATACTTTGTTTTTATAAATTTGAATAGACTTTGATAAAATAGAATTGTTATTTTTAAATGGTAGTTATATATGCATATATATATATAACTTGATTTTAAATTTGGATTTTTAAATTTAAATTGAATATGAATTTAGATTATAATAGAAATTAAAAGAATAAACATTTTAAAAATATTTAGATAAGCTTTTAATTTGTTTATTTACATTTTCTTTAAAAGAGAAATTCATTTATTTATACATAAGAAATAATAAATTAAGGTTTAAAAGCTTTTGTAAATAATTTAAATTAAAATTTAAATGAAATACTTAAATTACATGTGTAAGCCTCTTAACACCCTAAATTAACATGTGTCATTATATTAAGGCCTAATGTGACATGTGTTAACTAATTAATAATAAAATGAGACAAGTGTCATTTAACCTTGTTTTTCCTTTATTTTTATTTTTAAATAAATTCAGCCTATATATATAAAACATTTTTCTTCTTTCCTATTTCTTTTTCTAATCTTCATTTCAGAAAATCTGAAATGCATTTCCCACTTCTAAAGCAAACCAGAAAATCAATACTTCTCAAACTAAATCATCCTATAAACCATTTTCAAGTTCAAAAGCCTTTAAATCTGAAATCATCTTCAACCAGAAACCTGTTAACCATTTTCGAAATTAAAAACCCAAGCCTGCAAACTCATTTTCAAAAGTATAAGCCTGAACTAAAATCATTTACCTGCATCTTCTTCAAACCTGTAATACAATTCCAAATCAAAGTCCTCAGCAAGCAATTTCTTTTCAAACCTGGAATCAAACTCCAGCATGCATGCAAATTGTAGAATCTAAAAGCAAAGCAATTGCAGTAAGATCAAGACTGAAGTTTTAAGAAAAATAAGAGAAGCAACTTGAAGTTTTGAATCAAAAGCAATTCAGTTCAAGTTTTCAAATCAAAAGCAGGGGCACTCAAGTTTTAAAGATTTAAAAGCTATTTTCAAAAATGGAAGCTCTGTCTTCATTCTAAAATTGGTGAGTAACCTTATATTTAAAATAAAATTGGATGCATGTTAGATGGTTGAATATAAATATGTATTGATAATTGAATGTCTGCTATTTTTGTGCATGCTGGTTATAAGTGATCTGTTCATTATTTGTTCTTGGTGAGTAACTTCACTCTTAAAATTTTAAGTAGGTAAAATTTGAGTTCATGCTATGAAAGTTGAAGTAAATGTGTATTGTATGTTATATGTTGGGTCCTGTATAATATGCATGTTGTTTCTTCTTTGTGCCCTCTGTTTATATATTCCAGTATTCAAGTTCTGATTTAAAACTTCAAACCTTTTGATCTTGACTATGTTTGAATTTAAGTTTCAAATGGAACTTGTCTGATAAATCATAAACCTTAGTTTTAAATTGTATTTAAGTTGAGAAAACATGTAAATGACTCTGGAAATCTAGAACAACACAGTAAGATTTGTATAAGTAAAAATTCAAACCTCTAGATTCACAAATTAAAGAACATACATTGAATCCTTGTAACAAAACTTGATTTTTAAAACAAAAATCAAGAATTTTAGTCATAGGGGTTAAGAGCAGTTCGTATATGAACTGAAAAGGGAATTTTGGGAATTGTGGGTGATCTATGCGACTGGAGCTGGTCGGGTTGTGCGAGGAGGTGGAGGAGCTTACCGAGGTGATGGGAAAAATAGGTGATGGATGATCAGAGCAGGGTGGCGATGGTGGTTGAGATTTGAAATCTATAAACCTAGTTTTGGTATGGGTTGATGAATCTGGTCAGTTCGATCACTCTAGTTGATCGAGTTCGCTGGAACTCTGGAAGGTGGTAGCTGGATTGATGACGAGGGTATGCTCGAAGCTGTAGCGCTTACGGTGGTCGGAGTTGAAGCGCGGTGAAGTTTTCCAGGCTTTGGTGGTTCGAGACCTTCTGTTCCAGGTTTCATTTGAATGTTCGAATTTAAATTCGAGCTCGTATTGATGTTTGTGTAGATCGTGTTGGGACGTGAGTGTGATCGCCGATGTGAGAAGATCATCTCTGATGATCGGAGGCAACTAGCGGCAACGTGCATGTGCACGGTGCACAAATTTCTCTGGTGATGTCGATTTGGGTTACTCGAGTTAAATTATATTTGTCTCGAAGCAATACTCGTGATTATGGGTTGGGAACTCGAAGTAATTGTAGGAGTATCTCGGGGAAATTATTTGTAACAGGTTTTAACAGAGACCTGTTTTTCAGTTTTTAAATTTTAAAATAAAATTTAAAACTGATATTTAAATCTAAAGGTAAAGTTTAAATAAGTTTAGTTTTTAAATCTGGAGTTTAAGTTAAAATCTCAGTTTTTAAATAAGATAAAGTATTTGAATTTTGAATTGATTTAACAACATTAAAAAGGATTTAAATAGTTTTATAACTTTGTTAAAGTTAAACTTGTCTTCATTTTAAATCTTAAATTAAAATAAAATTTAAATGTAAATTTAAAGGTAATTTGGTTTAAATGCTTTATTTATGATATTTTAATCATTAATAGGAATAAAGTGTTATCTTAAAGATAATTAAGATTTAATGATATGGGATAAAATAAATTATTAAGGTAATTAACAATAATTAATCAATTTAATTAATTTATGACTTGGGTTAATAAATTAGTAATTAAGGGTTTAAAACTTTATTGATGAAGGATTAATTAAATTAATTTAAAGGTTAATTAATTTGAATTAAGGATCATTAATTTTATAAGTTAATGGTTAGGAATAAATTAATCAAGTAATTAAGGTTTAATTAAGTTATAGTTAAGTACTTAATTAATTAAGTAATTAGAGATTAATTTATTGATAATTAGGATAAATTAAGTTGTAATTAATAATGGTTAATTAATGTTTAATAATTTTAGAAAGGTAATTAAAATAATTAATAGTTAATGTAGATCATTAACTAAGGATAATTAATTAATGTGATTAATTTTGATAATTAATTAAGTTTAATTAATTTAAAGGATAATCATTTGTGAAATTAATAAAATTACTTAATGAAAGTAATTAAGAAATTAATTACTCATTGTAATTAATTGAGTTTAAATTGATAAGTTAAGTTAATTAATTTAGTTTAATTAATTTAAGATAATCATTTAATGATTTGTATAATTACTTAATGTAATTTAAGGAGGTATAATTACTTGGGAAAGTAATTAATGGATAATTACTGATGAAATTAATAAAGTAATTAAGGGTAGTTAATTACTTAATGGAAGTTAATCAAGGGATTAATTAAGAAATTAATTAAGGAATAATTAATTTATTTTAAGAAGTAATTAAGGTTAGTTAATTACTGAATGTGATTAATCAATAGTGATTAATAATTATGGTTTAATTAAAGATTAATTACTCAATGTAATTAATTTAAATAAAGTAATTAATGATAAAATGTAATTAAGGATCATTAATTTATATAATTATGATGTAATTAAGAATTGATTAATTAAGTAATAATTATAAATGAAGTGATTAATTAATGTAATTAATTAAGGAGTAATGTAATTAATTATAGTTAATTAATAAAAGAAGTAATTAAAGGTTAATTACTATAAGTGGTTAAGAATAATTAATTTGTATAATTAATTTAAGTACTAATTACTTGAATGTAATTAAATGTAATTAATCAAGGATGATTAATTTAAAATGAATAATTGGATAAGGGTGGATTAATTAATTTATAATTAATTAATAGTGACTTAAGCAAGATTGTTAATGATGAAAGTAATTAATTTAATTTACTTTAAATTAATTAGAGATGAAGTATTTAATTTAATTCATTTTAAATTAACTATATATGTGATTAATAAATCATTGCTTAAGGATATTGAATGATATTGATTTACCTTGAATGGTTTGAGATCTCAGAGATGAGATAATTGATACTGTATGATTTGGATGCTTTGGTTGCATAATGCTGATGATATGGATTATCTGCTTTTAATGATAATGTTGATTATCTATTGTGAATATGTGAATTATCTATCTGTGTGTAAATAGATAGTATAATTGAATTGTTTAAACTTTAAAACAACTTGGCCTTAAAAGATACGTTTTGGATTTCGATGAGACCGGGATCGGGTTTCCGTATACCGGATTTCCAGGTCTGGAGACCCGAATACCACATCGATCCAAATTTACGTTAGGTCGTGAAATCAAATTGGAGCAAGTGAAGACTCGAGGTGTAAGAACGATTCTTTGTCAATATAACTCTGAGGGTGATTCCGTAATGAGTTGACGGAGATAGTACTTTCAGATTCGAGATGAAGATTCAGAGTGCAAGGGTTATTGTCGTTAACTCTGAGGGTGATTCCAATACGAGTGTAACGAGATAATGCCTTCGGTTTCGTTCGAACCCGGAACGAACTTGTATGGATTGAATGCTTTCAGAACATCGTCAGGTGGACGATGAGCATTCTAAGTGATGTCCTGATTAAAGGTAATCGTAGCCTCAAGCCTCATCAAACCGGGAATGGCTAAAACAGGGGAGGTGCAGCAAGGTTAGTGGGTAGCACCCAAGTAGGACAAGATTATCCCTGTCTAGAGGTCCCTTCTTATTATTCGATTGAGTGGGCAGTTGAATTGCAACAACTGCTGGGATATCTTGTGCGGGAATTATCCAGTAAGGGATGTTCCGGCCTTGTGTTGCAGGGGATTGGGAGTGATCCTCGGTACGGTGATCTAGGCCACGTACTGTGACGGGCGGTACCCCGGTAGCCCTGCCATTGTATGGAATCCAAAATCCAATAAGTGCCGTACGTATTAGTTGTGCCCAACTATGTTGGAACGTGAGATGTAAGCATTCCAGCTATTTCTGTATTTTACTTGAAAACCCTAGACCCTATTATAATACAATCGAATTTCCTATCAAATGTTTTGGTTAGCGTAAGGTAAAAACTTACCTATGTTTATTTGTGGGGAGTCTTACGTGATACCTTTGTTTCAAAAGGTTTTGAAGTTAAGCAACTTTAACCTGTTACTCACACCAGACCCATGTCTGACCCAAGTGTTTATTTTTGTTTTATATAAACTCTTGGGTACTCAAATTTTTACGAGTAGCCAAGGGATTCAGGTTTAGCTTTGACGAATATTCTGGAGGAGCAATGGAGCAGGAGGCTTCGGCGTTCGTAGATATAGTATTCCGCTGTGTAGATCTCTGTGATAGTGTTTGTATTGTATTTGAGTTGTAATGTCTAGACAGATGTTTATAACTGTCTAGTATGTGATGTATATGTTGTATAACTCTGATAAGTGTTGTATATTATGTAATACTTTTGTTATTAATATAATTTATTCGTTCCGCTGTTTGAGATTCTGTTGTTGTTCTTCTTCTTCTCTTTCTTTTCTACTTTCTCACCTCTTTCTTTTCTTCAAAACGATGCGTCTTCCTGGACGTAGGATGGCGGGTCGTTACAGTGGTATCAGAGCATTAGGTTGAGTGAATACCTAGGCTCTGGAGTGGCGTCTATCTTGAGAGAGCGTATTTGTAATTTTTATATAACTATATATATATTTATTCTACCTATTGTTGGATTACCTGCTCGGGTTTTCCAAAATTAAGTTATAAAGGTAGATGAGGTAGGTTGTGTGTAACACAACTACCATTGATTGGAGTTTGAATGTTTGGAGTTGGAAGTGTATTTGATGAGACTGTAGACCAAATACCGTCTCGAGTGAGCTTTGCTGTGGTGAAGGATTTCATTGATCTCCGAAAGAAACGATTAAGGTTCGGAGTCAATCTTTGAAGTGCAGTTGGATGAGTAGAGTTTGGATCTACCAGTTAAGCAGAAGCAAGTGATGTATCTTGGTAACTTCTGGAGGAAGTAGCTGTGTGATGAGATACAGTGATTATGGATGTTCCTGAAGATATTTTCTTTGGAACGAGTTTAAGGAGTAAGTCTGCTTCGGTGTTGTGGATAAGTTCAGCATGGCGTCTTTGTTTGAGATTCGAATTTCTCGAGAAGCTTTGGATTAGGAAGTCCTTGGCATCTGTGGCAGCAGTGCAGTTCGGAGTGTTCTGTGTGTTAGCAGGAAGTTTTCTGGCTGAGCAGTTTTTCTGAAGGTGAAGTTCAGAAGCAGCAAAGTGGATCCATTTCTTCGATGGATTGGATAGATAAGTGTGAGCTGTTCCGATAGGTAAAGAGAGAACAGTTTATCTTTGGATACTGGACTGGGTTGATCGCAAAAGTGACTTGCGATAGTTTGAGTGATCTTTGAGTTATTGAAGATTTTATGGATGTCTTCAGGGAAGTCAGAAGTTGTCTGCATCTGGAGATGAGTTTTCTTATCGACAGGATTCCAGGAGGGGTACTGGTGGTTCAGCCTAGTGGAAGGATGGTTCCTAGAGATAGAGTTTGGTGAAGCAGTTCAGGATTTGATGGAGTATCTGAGTTTTCTTTTTGGATCTGTTGAATCATTTTTCTGGGATAAATTATCCAGTCTGTGCTTGTGTTCTTCATCAGCATTCTTATCTACTTCAGATCAGAGTTGTGCAGCAGAAGCAGTTTGGGAGTGTATCTGTTGTCTTTTCCGGATAAGAGAAGTAAGTTCAGTCTTCTGATGTTTGAGGAGTAGAGTTGGTATACTTGGTTGTTGAGTCAGACTCGTCTGTAGTCTGATATCCTGTCTAGTTCTATAGATCTAGTTGAGTAGGAGTTCTATAGCTTCGTAGTTTAGATTGTTTGTAGAGCGAGTATTCCGGTATATATATATACTTGGGGAAACTCGAGGAAATTCTATCCAGAATTTTGTCTGGATAGTTAGAATTGTTTGATTGGATGATTGTTTGCTATGGTTGTTAGCATATGGTTGATAATATATGCTTGTTAAATATTGAATAGATTATTAAATTACCTTTGTTTAAATTTCGGGGACGAAATTATTTTAAGGGGGGAGGAATGTGATATCCCGGGAATTTGGACAATATCAATTTAATAATCTGCATTGGAAATTAAATTGATTTGATGATCTTTGTTAATAAAATTGAATAAATTTAATAATCTAATTAAAATAAATATTTAATTAGTGATTTATCTTTTAAAAGTTTAATAGAATATTTTCTATTTATAATATATATGTATAATTGTATATATTATAAATAGATGAGTTGGTTTGAATTTAGCAAATGAAATTATGTTTTCATAATTCTAATATGTATTTGGTAATTTGGAAATCATGGTTAATTTAATATTAACTTTCCAAAGACATTTAATAAATAACTATATAGTTTAAAATACATAAGATAAATGTTTAATTGTTTAAAATAGATTTTTAGCTTAAGTTTAAATTTGAATAAAAGATTTGTTTTATTTCTTTACTTGATATATATGATTTTAAAATAGAAGTAATCTATAATTTCTTTTATAAAATAGTCAAATTTGATATTTTCAAATAATAATTATAATACTTTGTTTTTATAAATTTGAATAGACTTTGATAAAATAGAATTGTTATTTTTAAATGGTAGTTATATATGCATATATATATATAACTTGATTTTAAATTTGGATTTTTAAATTTAAATTGAATATGAATTTAGATTATAATAGAAATTAAAAGAATAAACATTTTAAAAATATTTAGATAAGCTTTTAATTTGTTTATTTACATTTTCTTTAAAAGAGAAATTCATTTATTTATACATAAGAAATAATAAATTAAGGTTTAAAAGCTTTTGTAAATAATTTAAATTAAAATTTAAATGAAATACTTAAATTATATGTGTAAGCCTCTTAACACCCTAAATTAACATGTGTCATTATATTAAGGCCTAATGTGACATGTGTTAACTAATTAATAATAAAATGAGACAAGTGTCATTTAACCTTGTTTTTCCTTTATTTTTATTTTTAAATAAATTCAGCCTATATATATAAAACATTTTTCTTCTTTCCTATTTCTTTTTCTAATCTTCATTTCAGAAAATCTGAAATGCATTTCCCACTTCTAAAGCAAACCAGAAAATCAATACTTCTCAAACTAAATCATCCTATAAACCATTTTCAAGTTCAAAAGCCTTTAAATCTGAAATCATCTTCAACCAGAAACCTGTTAACCATTTTCGAAATTAAAAACCCAAGCCTGCAAACTCATTTTCAAAAGTATAAGCCTGAACTAAAATCATTTACCTGCATCTTCTTCAAACCTGTAATACAATTCCAAATCAAAGTCCTCAGCAAGCAATTTCTTTTCAAACCTGGAATCAAACTCCAGCATGCATGCAAATTGTAGAATCTAAAAGCAAAGCAATTGCAGTAAGATCAAGACTGAAGTTTTAAGAAAAATAAGAGAAGCAACTTGAAGTTTTGAATCAAAAGCAATTCAGTTCAAGTTTTCAAATCAAAAGCAGGGGCACTCAAGTTTTAAAGATTTAAAAGCTATTTTCAAAAATGGAAGCTCTGTCTTCATTCTAAAATTGGTGAGTAACCTTATATTTAAAATAAAATTGGATGCATGTTAGATGGTTGAATATAAATATGTATTGATAATTGAATGTCTGCTATTTTTGTGCATGCTGGTTATAAGTGATCTGTTCATTATTTGTTCTTGGTGAGTAACTTCACTCTTAAAATTTTAAGTAGGTAAAATTTGAGTTCATGCTATGAAAGTTGAAGTAAATGTGTATTGTATGTTATATGTTGGGTCCTGTATAATATGCATGTTGTTTCTTCTTTGTGCCCTCTGTTTATATATTCCAGTATTCAAGTTCTGATTTAAAACTTCAAACCTTTTGATCTTGACTATGTTTGAATTTAAGTTTCAAATGGAACTTGTCTGATAAATCATAAACCTTAGTTTTAAATTGTATTTAAGTTGAGAAAACATGTAAATGACTCTGGAAATCTAGAACAACACAGTAAGATTTGTATAAGTAAAAATTCAAACCTCTAGATTCACAAATTAAAGAACATACATTGAATCCTTGTAACAAAACTTGATTTTTAAAACAAAAATCAAGAATTTTAGTCATAGGGGTTAAGAGCAGTTCGTATATGAACTGAAAAGGGAATTTTGGGAATTGTGGGTGATCTATGCGACTGGAGCTAGTCGGGTTGTGCGAGGAGGTGGAGGAGCTTACCGAGGTGATGGGAAAAATAGGTGATGGATGATCAGAGCAGGGTGGCGATGGTGGTTGAGATTTGAAATCTATAAACCTAGTTTTGGTATGGGTTGATGAATCTGGTCAGTTCGATCACTCTAGTTGATCGAGTTCGCTGGAACTCTGGAAGGTGGTAGCTGGATTGATGACGAGGGTATGCTCGAAGCTGTAGCGCTTACGGTGGTCGGAGTTGAAGCGCGGTGAAGTTTTCCAGGCTTTGGTGGTTCGAGACCTTCTGTTCCAGGTTTCATTTGAATGTTCGAATTTAAATTCGAGCTCGTATTGATGTTTGTGTAGATCGTGTTGGGACGTGAGTGTGATCGCCGATGTGAGAAGATCATCTCTGATGATCGGAGGCAACTAGCGGCAACGTGCATGTGCACGGTGCACAAATTTCTCTGGTGATGTCGATTTGGGTTACTCGAGTTAAATTATATTTGTCTCGAAGCAATACTCGTGATTATGGGTTGGGAACTCGAAGTAATTGTAGGAGTATCTCGGGGAAATTATTTGTAACAGGTTTTAACAGAGACCTGTTTTTCAGTTTTTAAATTTTAAAATAAAATTTAAAACTGATATTTAAATCTAAAGGTAAAGTTTAAATAAGTTTAGTTTTTAAATCTGGAGTTTAAGTTAAAATCTCAGTTTTTAAATAAGATAAAGTATTTGAATTTTGAATTGATTTAACAACATTAAAAAGGATTTAAATAGTTTTATAACTTTGTTAAAGTTAAACTTGTCTTCATTTTAAATCTTAAATTAAAATAAAATTTAAATGTAAATTTAAAGGTAATTTGGTTTAAATGCTTTATTTATGATATTTTAATCATTAATAGGAATAAAGTGTTATCTTAAAGATAATTAAGATTTAATGATATGGGATAAAATAAATTATTAAGGTAATTAACAATAATTAATCAATTTAATTAATTTATGACTTGGGTTAATAAATTAGTAATTAAGGGTTTAAAACTTTATTGATGAAGGATTAATTAAATTAATTTAAAGGTTAATTAATTTGAATTAAGGATCATTAATTTTATAAGTTAATGGTTAGGAATAAATTAATCAAGTAATTAAGGTTTAATTAAGTTATAGTTAAGTACTTAATTAATTAAGTAATTAGAGATTAATTTATTGATAATTAGGATAAATTAAGTTGTAATTAATAATGGTTAATTAATGTTTAATAATTTTAGAAAGGTAATTAAAATAATTAATAGTTAATGTAGATCATTAACTAAGGATAATTAATTAATGTGATTAATTTTGATAATTAATTAAGTTTAATTAATTTAAAGGATAATCATTTGTGAAATTAATAAAATTACTTAATGAAAGTAATTAAGAAATTAATTACTCATTGTAATTAATTGAGTTTAAATTGATAAGTTAAGTTAATTAATTTAGTTTAATTAATTTAAGATAATCATTTAATGATTTGTATAATTACTTAATGTAATTTAAGGAGGTATAATTACTTGGGAAAGTAATTAATGGATAATTACTGATGAAATTAATAAAGTAATTAAGGGTAGTTAATTACTTAATGGAAGTTAATCAAGGGATTAATTAAGAAATTAATTAAGGAATAATTAATTTATTTTAAGAAGTAATTAAGGTTAGTTAATTACTGAATGTGATTAATCAATAGTGATTAATAATTATGGTTTAATTAAAGATTAATTACTCAATGTAATTAATTTAAATAAAGTAATTAATGATAAAATGTAATTAAGGATCATTAATTTATATAATTATGATGTAATTAAGAATTGATTAATTAAGTAATAATTATAAATGAAGTGATTAATTAATGTAATTAATTAAGGAGTAATGTAATTAATTATAGTTAATTAATAAAAGAAGTAATTAAAGGTTAATTACTATAAGTGGTTAAGAATAATTAATTTGTATAATTAATTTAAGTACTAATTACTTGAATGTAATTAAATGTAATTAATCAAGGATGATTAATTTAAAATGAATAATTGGATAAGGGTGGATTAATTAATTTATAATTAATTAATAGTGACTTAAGCAAGATTGTTAATGATGAAAGTAATTAATTTAATTTACTTTAAATTAATTAGAGATGAAGTATTTAATTTAATTCATTTTAAATTAACTATATATGTGATTAATAAATCATTGCTTAAGGATATTGAATGATATTGATTTACCTTGAATGGTTTGAGATCTCAGAGATGAGATAATTGATACTGTATGATTTGGATGCTTTGGTTGCATAATGCTGATGATATGGATTATCTGCTTTTAATGATAATGTTGATTATCTATTGTGAATATGTGAATTATCTATCTGTGTGTAAATAGATAGTATAATTGAATTGTTTAAACTTTAAAACAACTTGGCCTTAAAAGATACGTTTTGGATTTCGATGAGACCGGGATCGGGTTTCCGTATACCGGATTTCCAGGTCTGGAGACCCGAATACCACATCGATCCAAATTTACGTTAGGTCGTGAAATCAAATTGGAGCAAGTGAAGACTCGAGGTGTAAGAACGATTCTTTGTCAATATAACTCTGAGGGTGATTCCGTAATGAGTTGACGGAGATAGTACTTTCAGATTCGAGATGAAGATTCAGAGTGCAAGGGTTATTGTCGTTAACTCTGAGGGTGATTCCAATACGAGTGTAACGAGATAATGCCTTCGGTTTCGTTCGAACCCGGAACGAACTTGTATGGATTGAATGCTTTCAGAACATCGTCAGGTGGACGATGAGCATTCTAAGTGATGTCCTGATTAAAGGTAATCGTAGCCTCAAGCCTCATCAAACCGGGAATGGCTAAAACAGGGGAGGTGCAGCAAGGTTAGTGGGTAGCACCCAAGTAGGACAAGATTATCCCTGTCTAGAGGTCCCTTCTTATTATTCGATTGAGTGGGCAGTTGAATTGCAACAACTGCTGGGATATCTTGTGCGGGAATTATCCAGTAAGGGATGTTCCGGCCTTGTGTTGCAGGGGATTGGGAGTGATCCTCGGTACGGTGATCTAGGCCACGTACTGTGACGGGCGGTACCCCGGTAGCCCTGCCATTGTATGGAATCCAAAATCCAATAAGTGCCGTACGTATTAGTTGTGCCCAACTATGTTGGAACGTGAGATGTAAGCATTCCAGCTATTTCTGTATTTTACTTGAAAACCCTAGACCCTATTATAATACAATCGAATTTCCTATCAAATGTTTTGGTTAGCGTAAGGTAAAAACTTACCTATGTTTATTTGTGGGGAGTCTTACGTGATACCTTTGTTTCAAAAGGTTTTGAAGTTAAGCAACTTTAACCTGTTACTCACACCAGACCCATGTCTGACCCAAGTGTTTATTTTTGTTTTATATAAACTCTTGGGTACTCAAATTTTTACGAGTAGCCAAGGGATTCAGGTTTAGCTTTGACGAATATTCTGGAGGAGCAATGGAGCAGGAGGCTTCGGCGTTCGTAGATATAGTATTCCGCTGTGTAGATCTCTGTGATAGTGTTTGTATTGTATTTGAGTTGTAATGTCTAGACAGATGTTTATAACTGTCTAGTATGTGATGTATATGTTGTATAACTCTGATAAGTGTTGTATATTATGTAATACTTTTGTTATTAATATAATTTATTCGTTCCGCTGTTTGAGATTCTGTTGTTGTTCTTCTTCTTCTCTTTCTTTTCTACTTTCTCACCTCTTTCTTTTCTTCAAAACGATGCGTCTTCCTGGATGTAGGATGGCGGGTCGTTACAGTTTCAAATTCTCCAAATATAGCTAGCCTATTGATAGGCATCATAGCTCTCAAAACAACTCAAAAACAACATCAAAATCGAACAAGAATGAGAGCAAAAATAAGTTAATACAATTCTCAGGTCAATGATTGTTATTGCTGTCGTTTTGCTCTCGGGACAGCAACAAACAAACACAGTTTTGACCAAGCTAACTTCGAAATTTCAGAAAACTCAAAACAAGAAACTTTTATCACAAAGTCTAAGGCCCCGTTTGGCTTGTCGTTTTTAGTTTTGTGTTTTCGTCTGTACAAAAATATGTCCGTTGTACATATAGTTGAAAAACAAACAATTTTGAAAAATGAAATTAACATATAAAATAAAAAACAAGTTTATTTTATTTTTCGTATTTCGAGAGATAACAAAAGCACGGAGAACAATCAAACTCTTTCGTTGTCTGTTGGTCGTCCCAACGGCTAAGAATTATAAATCTTCTTCTCTTATTTCTTGTTATTTCTTAGTGCAAGTTGAAAACATAAAACTCAAAATATAAAATGAAACCAAATGGACCCTAAGCTTTCCGAAACATCCAAAATTATTGTATTTGGATAAGAAACCTGAAAGATATGGCCAATATAATTCTCAGATTTTAAATTCACTGTCGCTGTCGTTTATTCTCACGGTAGCAGCAAAGAAATAAGGTTTCGACTATCTTAACCTTAAAATTTTGCAAAACTCAAAACCAGAAAGTTTTAGAGAATAGTCTATGCTTTCCAAGATATTAAGAATTATTAAATTTGGACATTAAATGAGAAATATATGCTCAAATTACCAACGATATTAAGCACAGAAAGTCACAGTTTTACAATGATAGGGCAGCGAGTTTGTATTGGCTTTTTCGACCCTCTATGCTAAAAAATTTCGAAAGTGTTTAACATGAAAGTTATCACACTCTTTTCAAGCTTTTCGAGAGTTTAAAGAAAATCAAATTCCGATTTAAAACGAAAGAGATATGTCCAAATTACTGATAGCGATTCATAAACGAACATGCAGCAAACAAAATTGAGATTTCTTACCTTGAAATCTCAATCTAAGCTAGAAAATGTGAGTTTTGATACTCACCTTGCGATTTTGTAGAGCAAAACTCAAATTAACATGAAATGATGATAGCTTGGAGCTTCAATTTGCTTCAAAGACGTGCTAGAATAAAATTATAGAACATGCAAGAAGAGAACGGAAATTAACAAACAACCCAAACACAAATATTGGATTTTTGATGAATTAATCTCATTTTGGAGTTGATTACCTGTTGTAATACTCTCTAATTGATAAACGAAACCATTTTTATTTGAAGAATTGGATATTTAAGGCTCAAGATAGAAAAAATGGTGGAATTTTGCTCTCATTTTCTATTTCCAGGCTAATGAAGAAGAAGAGGAACTAAAAATTATGTACGTATAGGTAATTCATTCCTCCTTTTCTTCTTCCTAGTTACTAATTTGCTAATTGGCTTTGGACCCAATAGAGAAAATAAATTAGGCTAAGTAAATTTTAATTCACCACTTAAACAAATATGCACATAAACATAATGTTATAATGAAAACAATGTACTTTTCTTCAAGTTTTAACACAACCAATTTATGCAAACATACTTACATATGAAATAAAATATTTCACATCATATAAAAAGATAATTTTAGTTTTTAAACATTTCTATTGTTAAAAACCATTATTTTACATAAATACACAATTTACACAATTAAATGCATAAATCCTCATTTTTAACTTCAAAAATTCTACAAAAATTATTTTCTTGCATAGAAAAATATAATCAACCATTTTAAACTCAAATTTATAACCAAAATACAATTTATACCAAATTTCATCTTTTTATTTAAATAAACACCTTTTAAAAATCAAATACTTCCTTTAAAAATTATTAAAAGAAGTAATTGGCAATAATTACAATAATTATTGCATTTATTCAAAATAAAATCATACTTCATTTATTATTCTCACAAATAAACATATTAAAGTTTCCAAAACTTTATTTTCACATTTTATTTCCAAAATTCATTGTTTATTCCAAATAAACAATATAAATCTCCAATTTATTTTTAATTCACAATATTAAATATTAACTTTCGTTATAATTTAATATTAACAGGTAATCTCCAAAACCATGGTTGTTACATATATGTTCTTGTGTCTTGTGATGGATGTTAAGTTAATTTTGTTATTTTTTAGTGACTAGTTCGTGTTTGTGACTTAAACTTATAACCCTGTTCTGAGTTAATCATCGATATTTGCATGCTTAGAGATACTGTGTTTTGTTCTGTGAATTCAGTATTTAGTGTAGGATCGTTTTCACCCTAGAGGGGGGGGGTGAATAGAGTCTACTAAAAATTATTGCGGAAATAAAAAAACACAGAAAGTAATGCAGTAGAAATCACACACAGATTTACCTAGCTTCGGCAAAAACCTGCCTACATGATGCCCCCAAGATTTCTACTAGAAATTAAGCAATCAGACACTTACAAACATACGCAAACTTGCGATACCCACTAACTTGATTAACCAAACTCTAAGCTCAAAACCCTACCACAACTCAGCCACAGAGTTGCGATTTCTCGAACTATAAAACCGTAGTTCGTAACCTAGTTAAACTAGGAGTCTGATTTAAAAAACAAACAAATCAACTAAAAATAGAAAACCCTAGTTTATAATTTAGCCCAAAGCAAATATAATATCAGCCCAAATAAAAAACAAATGTGCTTTAAAACGAGATATCCTTTTCTCTATTTTTCAGCCGCCTTGTTTCTTTTGTAATCTAGAATTAGGGTTTTCAATTTGAGGCGTCGCTTGGAAATTTGAAGCTCGAATCGTTTGCTGGTATGCTCTCGTTCCTCAATTTGCTTCGCTACTTCTTTGATTGGTGTTATTCAATTGCTTGCGGCTACTTCAGTGTCGAGTTCGAATGGTACTCTAAATTGGTACGTGATTTTCCCCTTTTCAATTTTTGATTATGCTCGACTTGATTCGAATTTTGGATTTGTTTGTGATTTGTTCTAGGTAAGCTCTCTAAATTTTTGTCTCGAACTCGAATGAATATGCCGATGATGATTTGAGTTTAATTTATAGGGATCAAAAACCCTATACTTCCGTTCGTATATATTGGTTTGAATTCTTCAATTGATTTGCTCGGCCATTCGATTTTTGCTTGAACGACTGATACATTTGAATTTGCTCCGTTCTTTACTCCTACGACCTATTCATCATTCGCTTCTATCTTGCATTTGAATTTGAGATATATTTTGACTTCCTGATATATTGGCATCTATATTTTATGACCCGAATTCTGACTTGTTCATTTATGATATCAACTACGACTTTTTCTTTCTTCTGGTTCTCTGGCTATGACTTGTTCATTGCTTGCTTATCCATATGACCTCTGATTGAAAATATTTGACTTTGTTTCGAACTGCTGAATGCTTTGTGACTTTTCTACGATTTTCTGTATTTGTTGTATGCATGTGTACCATGCTCTGACCATTTCATTGTACCTTATTCACTGTTTGCTTGCACTCATGTGTGTGTTTGTATTTGAAGTCATGGTTCGATTTCATGTTGCACTGCTTTGCATTTCGGTCCATGGTTTGCTTGTGTACTTCATCATGTTATCATCCCTGTACTTGTGTCTGAAATCTTGTTGCTTTCCATTTATGTTTATTTTGACTGGTTTCATGTGTACATGTGACTACTGCATACTCATGTTCATATGAATTGACCGTTAAACTTGTATTCTCTGAAGTCAATTCTGTGTTTGTGCACTTGTTTTCATGTGTTCATCCCTTCATACCTGAATGCTTTCATTTGGAGTCTGGTTGCCTTGTCTGGTTCACCACTTTGTCATGTTGTATGCTCCATTTCTCCATTTCTATGTTGTTGTAGTCTGGTTCCATTAAACTTGTGAGCACGTCAGAATTGGTTGTTGTTGACCATGTCATGTTGAGTTGCTTGAACATTTTGTTTTCATTTGAAGTCTGGTTCAAGTGTGAAGTCTTCATGTGTTTTCCTTGTGCCTTTGTGTCAGTTGAGGTCTTGTTCTGGTTCCATGTTTTCATGTTGGTTTGTATGCATGTGTGTGTTCATGAGTCTATTCTTGTAGTGTCTTGTTCGACTGGCTTACATGTGCTTCGGGTCCATGTCTAAACTATTTCATGTGTGTGTCTACATTTGCTTATTCATGTTAGTTGACATGTCTGAAGCTTTTACTTGGTTCCTAGACATCCATGTTGTTGTTTTGTTCCATTTTGTTCATAACTGAAAGTAGCTTGATGCATTGCTCCATTTCGTTGATCTGGGTTGACATGTTGCATGCACCACTTTTGTACATATGCACTGCCATGTACTTGACCATTTTGTTGAGGCCGTGTTTATGCATTTTCACTTGAGTTGAATCTAGTTTTTGCTTGGGTTTGACCTAGTTCTCACCTGACCCTGCAATTTTAACAAGAAAGTACGGTGATACACTATGAATGTCAGAACTTGTTCGTGTAAGATGAATTAACATATATGACGACGAACAACCCAAAAAACTGAGGCAAACAATATTTTCAAACACACACTTTATTGTGCACTGCAAAATATTTTTTTTTCAATTCTACCGCGTCAGTGTTTATTTTGTAGATAGTTCCGATGCTGGATACAGGCTGGAACAAAGTTGAAGATCAAATATGAGTGATGAGTGAATATGTAGTGAGGTGAAATATGTATAAAAAACTATAAAGTTAAAATTGTGTTGTAATTGAAGATGTGTAAATGTAGTGAGAGCTTAAATTTGTACTATTTGAATTTGTAATAAAATATTTGTTTGAATAAAATATTTGTTTGAATATGAATTCTGAGTTATTTATTTTATTCAACAAATATTTATTTAATTATGTGGAAAAAATAAAATAGTACAATAACAAATACATTTAAACAAATATATATATATGTTTATTATCATCAAACAAAAATCATAGGCTATTGTATTCTACATTTAGTGACTAATATGTGTTCGTGACTTAAATGTATAACGATGTGCCTTGTAATGAACTCTAAGTTAAATTAATTCTCATGACTTGTTATATCCTGGACATCTGTATTTACTTATATGTTGTTTATTCTTGTGTTATATTCTGTTCTCACCCTATTGGATATATAGAGATAATCTGACCCGGGTGTTATTTTGCTCGAGTCAGGCCGAGACTTTTCAGGTTGCAGGATAGGTTGACCTTTGAATGGTTATGTTAACAAGGAGATAAACAAGCACCATTTTCCAAGTGGTTACGTGATTCGACTTTGGTGCGAGAGGTCACAAGTTCGAAACTTGCGTAGCGTGATTCGAACGTTTCTTGACTTGTGATATGTTGTCCCACTAACATGTTGTATATAAAGTACCATTTTCAAAAAAAAAACATTTGGACTTTTAGTTTGTCCCATTTAGGAATTTGGACCTCGTATATAAAATGTATAATTGAGATTAGAGAATCGTAAAACTTGTATATTATGTGAGTTTAGTGTTTTATTTTGTAAACTCACAATTTGCATATGTATATGAGATTATTATTCTGCTATGACCTGTGGTTGATACTTATATGATATATTGTTCTGATTTTGAGAAATCGGTGTGTCTATTACTTAGTATTAATACTGTACATGTCAAATTTCAGTTTAGATGTAACGACCCGCTATTTTAGACCATTCGCATCCATTATAAGTGTATAGGTAGACACTCATGCCGAAATTGAATTGCTCAAAATACCGCGTTGTTAATTTAAATTTGGCAAAACTGAACATATACAGTAAATAAATAATCACAGATCACAGACACAGAGTAGTAAATGCAGCGGAAATAAAAGAGATAGTAGTTCATGAAGCTACCATATAAATGTATAAGTTACATCAGAGTTAAACCAGATACAACGGAAGAGTAATACGATACATCAGATACAAATCAGAATACATCACTGGAATCATCGAATACTGAAAGCAGATAGATGGCTGGATCTTCAAGCAAAGCTCCAACTCCAAAGGTGAGTCTCGAATACTGGTACACTCAGTCTGACCCGAGCGTAAAGCAAAAACACAAGACACTCGAGTCAGGATTAACATTCTTATATTAATAAATCCAACTCAACTGAAATAGCAATTGAAATACAAGTAACTCAAAAGATGTTTGGAATAACCATCCTTTAAGGATCCGTTAAACTATCTACTATGTAGTAGTGTACGATAAGTAGATAATGTCTATCAGTAATAATAAGATATCAAAATAGTGTTAAGGCGTTACCATTATCCCCCTTAACACATTTTTATTCCCAAAAGCATATACAAGACCGTAGTTTCCCCAAAACCGGAAGTCACCAGAGGGCAATCCATATACTAAAGGTACAAAACAAATTCGTAGTGGTCGCGAATAAAGGGATACAAGTATGACAAGGCACATGAGGCAATACCCAAGGTAGTGATACTACCGTTTGCCTGATCCGGACTGGTGAGAACGCAACGCTGCAGCGCCTGCAACACCGTGAAACAACACTCCCAAAATCAAGGGTGCACCAATCGACAACAAGTAATAAGTAGTTCGAAGAAGTGTGTCCACTTGAGGTAGCTAATCCTCCATTGGCCCGGCACGGCTCCTGTTTTAGTCATTTCCAATTTGACACAAGTGTCAAGGCTATCCATCATCGTTCTCTTTCTTCAGTCAACACGAACATTTCCAACCACTTCATTCTGGATCATCACTCCGCATATAGTTATTAAAGTGGTTTTCGGTTTAGACAGAGAGTATGTCCATAACCGATTCCGGTCTCTTTAATAACTTTCGTAATTATTTCACCAATTGGTCGTTTTATATATTTTCAAACCAAATCAAATTCAATTTAAATCAGAGTTTGCAAACCAACATTTCATTTATCTTTCTAAATCAATTTCCATAATTTCTGTTTCAAAACTTCCAAATTACCATTTCAAAATCTTATAATTCAATTTCACTTTTACTTAAAACCATTCGAATATTGGTTCAAGTTCGAATATAAGTTTCATTTCGAAAACATTTAAATTAATTTAATTTAACATTCAAATCAATTTAAATTCATTTATCGGTTTCATTCAATATTCATTAAGTAAATTTGCCATTCAAAACAATTTCTATTAAATTTCCAATTCATTAAATACATTATTTAAATTCAACTTCATTATATCAAAACTTAAAAATTTGATTAAATTAAATTCATCAAACCAAATTCCTTAAATTTCAAGTCTTACATTAATTCAATAAATCACATTTTATTTCTTGTTAAAGAAATTCAATTTCACTTATTTACTTACTTAAATAATTTTCCAAAACTTAATTAATAAAGAAACTCAATTTCAATTATTTTGAAGTAAAATTCACCTATTCAAAAGTCCAATTTTCTTATTAAAGAATTAAATTCAATTTATTCATTAAATAATTCAATCTTATTTAATTATTAAATAATTCAAAACTTAATTATTAAATAACTTCAAAGTTTAATAATTTCAAACTTAATTATAATTTCAAACTTAATTATTAAATCATTTCAAAGTTTAATGATTTCAAACTTAATTATAATTTCAAACTTAATTATTAAATCATTTCAAACTTAATCATTTCTCAAATTTAAACAACGTTCTTTCACCAATTACATTGTTCATATTTTGTTTCAGATTATTAAATATTAACGTTTTCCTTTCATTAAAATTCAAATTTCAACTTCATTTCAAAACCATATTATTTATTCAAATAAAATCTTCGTTTATTTTTAAATCAAATTATTGACCAATCGGGTTTTTTTTTAATTTTCTATCCTAGGTCAAAGTTCAATTTGGGTATTTATCATTTCAACCCGATTCCAATTCAATTCAAAATCAAAGCATAACAAATGGAACTTGCAGTGTGATAACTGGGATGGTGTCAAAGTAAATAAACAAGCAATAACAACAAACAATATCAATCCAATAATCAATTCAAATAATCCCGAAATAACCGTATTAATTCGCATTGTTATTTGTACGAATTAATATAATTATTTCTAGAATCTACACTATCATTTCATGCAGATTAAAGATTATTACATTACGGTTTTCACTTGTCATTCAATTTCAATTTATACACTACAACAATTAATCCAATGTATGTTCAATGGTTCAAAGTGCAATTATCACTATTTTATATGTCAATTAATTTAAAAATTAAAAGGGGTCGTATTCAACTAATCAAATTCAACATATGTGTCGATTCAAATTTTTAATTATCCTACGTCAAATTTATTTGTATAATATTTATCACTTTATACATTACAATTTTAACGTCCAATTGTAAACATCAAACAATCAGTCATTTAACAATTAAACTGGATTATCATTGCATATATAGCATATATTGGTGTCAGGTGTCATAGGTGAACTGATACAGGTAATAACAGTTAAATATCTACCAGCAGCATATTTCAATTGTCGTTTCAATTGAAATCAAATTTAATAAATAAAAGAACGTTAATCGTGAGTGATTGCTCACCTTTTGAGGCTAGAGGAATGCGACAATGGAATGAGTTACGAGATCCAAAGCAACAATAGATTGGCACGAATTTGACGGACAAAGCTGATAAATCAGAATAGAGTAAAACAAATCAGAATGGGGTCGATGAAGATAATATGGTATAAGTGAACTTATATATATATAATCATATATAAAAATTATGTTCCAAATCCAAATCTATATTAAATTATATATATAGTTTTCAAAAACCATAGCTTAATATTAGTGCACACATATAAAATCAAACATGTATACATTATATATGTCTCAAAATAAATATTGACTTTTAAAACACATATTTAATATATCCTATATATATAATCTAAAACCAATAATAAACTTTTAAAACAAATCCCTATATTTACAAATTCAGCATCACTTACTTAATACCATCCATACGTGAACATAAATGCACGACGACCAAATGATAAAACTTCAGCTGACCTATGATATCTCATAACTAATATATTATAACTTTCAAAACACACTATACTTATACTAACAGTATTACAAAAGTTAGGATTTTAAGTAACAGAATATATGAACAAACCCAACACCTAACTTTCACATTTACTAATGTATGTAACATACACATATATATAACTATGTAGACCGTATAAACAATGTATAAATTATAGACTGTGAAAACCAGATTTATAAACTGACAGGTAATAACTTTGAAATTATATATGTATTGTTGAAATTATATAAAAAAAATGCTTATATAACTTATACAACCCATATGTAAACCTATACTTGAACAACAAAATGATATTTAATATATTTCAAAGTCATATGCTTATATAGGTTTGCCTATATATAATACCTTTATGTATATAAATAACGTTTTAAATATATACAGCAGTATGTTATATATGAAATGCTTACATAACTTATATACTTATAAATATAAATCATAAATTATACCCAAAAACATATTTACCGCAACTTTTATAGACTTAAATATCTTACTTAAACAGATATATACCAATCTGTATAATGTGTACAATATAATGTACTGCACACACATATATATATAGTATAAACAATGTTGACCAAAAAAATTCACCTCCAAATAACCTATGTATGAATATAAACTCCACCTCATATACTCAAGAAAAGGAGGAATAGCAGCAGATCTTCGTTGTGGGTAGATGAGCTAGGGGATGGCTGTGCTACGGCTGAGGGATGAGATGGAGGCGGATCGGGTTGAAGGAAGAAAGACGAACCGAGCTTTAGGGATGGGACTGGGAAGAGGAAGGGACTACCGTCGAAGGCTAGCAGGCACGCATGGGTTAGTCAAGCTAGGAAAAATCAAAGTGGAGGTGCTAAGGCCGAGAGGGGTAGGTGACCATAGTTACACGCGGACTGGGTAGGTGGCTATTGTTGTAGCGACGCGAGGAAGCGGGTCAGGCGATGGTAGGCTAACGTGGCCGAGGCTAGGTGGGGAGTTGGTGGTGCGGCATGCAATGGCTGTGGAGGCGGAGGGAGATCGGCTGTGAGCTGAGACGTGGGGAGGCGAAAAGAAGAGAGAGGAGAGTGTGGAGACTACGAGTGTAACGACGAAGCAAGGTGAAGTTTTCCTGAAGGGCGGTGGCTGAAGCGCGTCGGGGTCGAGGGTGACAGGTACACGGATCTGGGTGGGTTCGGTTTGCTGCCATGCGCATTTTCTTCTTCTTCTTTTTTTATGTGAAGATGGCCATATCGGTCATGAAAGAAATGGGAAAAGCAAGAATAATGTGAGTGACAGAGGCTAATACGTAGATGTAAGGAGAGGAAGCAGCTCAAATTGAATCGAATATAGGGAATAGTAACGATCAATTTTAAATTTATCAAGAATAATGAAAAGCTGAAGGCATTAACTGTTGACAGCTGTTGGTTTGCACGGTTTCAAATTTTTGAAAGTAATGACAATTGGAGAGGTTGCAATTTGTAGTAATTATACCGTTTCTGACGTGCACCGGGCCTCAAAACTCGTAAATAAATATACCGCAGAGATCAGTACGACAAGACGATCAAAACAGTATTCAGATATTGGTAGTATGATTTGAATTGTAAATTCGAATTTTCTACTAGCGGAAAATGTAAGAAAAACGCTGAAAAATAAGATCGACGGAGCCAAAGATGTCCGAATTTGGAAAAACGAAAAATGACGTCTTGCTCAGAAGATGGTTTAAAATTTTTCTATGTAAACATATTTAGGTTCCGAAAACATTTTATTTTCATCACTTTTTAACTGATTAAATTGATGTGAATTTACGCGCGAAATAAACTTTCATATTTCCGGACGAAAATTTACCAGTTGCTATGTTTAACTAGACGTATTCCAAATATTAAATTTTTATTTCAAAAATTTTATCGTTTAAAATTTCACAAAATTTCAACTAATTACGTTATTAAAACAGTTGAAATTTACGGGTCGTTACACTCTCCCCCACTCAAAACTTTTCGTCCCCGAAAAGGAACGAGGTAGGAGAATAGAAACAACCAGAAAGAAAAACAAATTTGAAATACAAAATTACAATTAATTTAAACCATATAAATTCAAATTTTAATTAATTGATATTAAATAATTGATTTAATCCATTTGATTTCACTAAAATCAATCTCAACTATTTCTAAATTATTTATCTTATTATCCCATTTTCTTCAATTTACAATTTCTAAAACCATACATTTTGAATAGTCTTTTATTACAATCATATTTTTCAGGAATTTAAATTCTTCTTTATTCCAAATTACTGTTAAATTTATTCTACTTAATATATCTACTCACATATATTTAACCCATATAAATTAATTTAAAACATAAAAGTTTCGATTTAAATTAATTTATATTCACTAATTGCTTTTAAATTCAAAGTATTTTCATAAGTTGATCAAATCTCAATTTATTAATTTTTTTCCAAACTAATTTATTAATTCTTTCAAAACAAATTTATTTCATCATTACTGAGTTTTACTTATTATCCTATCTAACTCTATTAACATCTTAATAATCAAAATTTAGTGTATAGCATTTATTATAAACACTCAGATTTTATTTATAAATTCAATTTATATTATATATTATCCAATTACATATTCAACTTCTGAATGATTTAGGTAAGTTGTATTTTAGAATGCAGTTGAACAATGTACAAATAAAATTTTCCCAATTCGATTATTCAAGTTTAAATATGTATTCCAAATTTTGTTTTATTTATAATTTAAATCATCCTTTAACAAAATTTAAGAATTAAATTTCCGATTAACTTTCTAGAGATATATGATATATTTATATCAAATCAAATTAAATTTTAAAATAAGATACATATATATATATATATAAATCAAATTATACTGAAGAAATTCAAATCAAAATATTTTTCAAAACAAAACCGTAGCAAAGCTACAGAATAGTATCTCCACATCGAAACTCGAAAATGAATGTCGATGATGCGGCCGCCATCACCGAAATTATTTTCCAGCGACAAAGAGAAGAGCACTGATTTCAACATTTAAAAAAATTGTTTGAAAACGATTTCTTTTCGAAAATACTTTCAATAATATATACTTTAAAAATTTTAAAACCAAAGTTCGAAATCACCGGAAACTAAATTCTCAAATTTCTGAATTAAATTCATTTCAAATTCCAAATCAATTTATAAACCGTATTTATAAATTCATTTAGAACAATAAATGATAATCAAATATTATCATTTCAAACAACCAATTTAATTAACTTATTAAATTCCAGAAAATTTTACTTATATTTTTACAATATAATCAAACAAATTTGAAAACAATATTGTGTCAGTTTGCTCTGCTCAAGTGTTTTGGAAATCCTATCGATAGCGTTGATCAGACGAATCGATCAAAAACCCAAATCAACATCAGCAACTCAAACAACACAATATATAAAACATTTTTAATATAAATTTACAAATACACTTCCTCGCTCGACGATACAAGAATGGATTCAAAGCAAGGATAGAGATTCAAATTTGATGGACTCAAATAAAGAGAATTTTTGATTCGATAATAAGTTCTAAACAGAAGATAAGATAATTCAATCAATAGAATCAAATTTAATTCACGGGCAATCCTAACCGGGTCGACCGTAACTTCAAAAATAAGATCGATGCTGAATTCCGAGGTAAATCAACACTCGATCACCAGAGATGGAATTCAGGTATAGCAGGTACTAGATAGCATCGTAAACCGAGGATACAGAAATCTCCGGTAAATCGATGCCTATTGTAAATGAGTTTACTCCTTTACGAATCATTCTAAGATTGGCAAGACCGCCGATCTATTATAGATAACATTCAGAATGAAGTTATGGGGTGCTCCATGATTGAAAGAAGACGAATAGTGAAGGACACGAATGAATTTCGGAACCGAGGGGAACGTTCCAAAATTCAAAGGAATTGAGTCAAAGGAAGAGATTGAAACTCGAATGAGAGTGATTCTGTAAATATATTTACCCTATATGTTAAGTTTTGCCTAGAGCTATCAAAAGCTCTGATACCAACTATAACGACCCGCTATTTTAGACCATTCGCATCCATTATAAGTGTATAGGTAGACACTCATGCCGGAATTGAATTGCTCAAAATACCGCGTTGTTAATTTAAATTTGGCAAAACTGAACATATACAGTAAATAAATAATCACAGATCACAGACACAGAGTAGTAAATGCAGCGGAAATAAAAGAGATAGTATTCATGAAGCTACCATATAAATGTATAAGTTACATCAGAGTTAAACCAGATACAACGGAAGAGTAATACGATACATCAGATACAAATCAGAATACATCACTGGAATCATCGAATACTGAAAGCAGATAGATGGCTGGATCTTCAAGCAAAGCTCCAACTCCAAAGGTGAGTCTCGAATACTGGTACACTCAGTCTGACCGGAGCGTAAAGCAAAAACACAAGACACTCGAGTCAGGATTAACATTCTTATATTAATAAATCCAACTCAAGTGAAATAGCAATTGAGATACAAGTAACTCAAAAGATGTTTGGAATAACCATCCTTTAAGGATCCCTTAAACTATCTACTATGTAGTAGTGTACGATAAGTAGATAATGTCTATCAGTAATAATAAGATATCAAAATAGTGTTAAGGCGTTACCATTATCCCCCTTAACACATTTTTATTCCCAAAAGCATATACAAGACCGTAGTTTCCCCAAAACCGGAAGTCACCAGAGGGCAATCCATATACTAAAGGTACAAAACAAATTCGTAGTGGTCGCGAATAAAGGGATACAAGTATGACAAGGCACATGAGGCAATACCCAAGGTAGTGATACTACCGTTTGCCTGATCCGGACTGGTGAGAACGCAACGCCGCAGCGCCCGCAACACCGTGAAACAACACTCCCAAAATCAAGGGTGCACCAATCGACAACAAGTAATAAGTAGTTCGAAGAAGTGTGTCCACTTGAGGTAGCTAATCCTCCATTGGCCCGGCACGGCTCCTGTTTTAGTCATTTCCAATTTGACACAAGTGTCAAGGCTATCCATCATCATTCTCTTTCATCAGTCAACACGAACATCATTCCAACCACTTCATTCTGGATCATCACTCCGCGTATAGTTATTAAAGTGGTTTTCGGTTTAGACAGAGAGTATGTCCATAACCGATTCCGGTCTCTTTAATAACTTTCATAATTATTTCACCAATTGGTCGTTTTATATATTTTCAAACCAAATCAAATTCAATTTAAATCAGAGTTTGCAAACCAACATTTCATTTATCTTTCTAAATCAATTTCCATAATTTCTGTTTCAAAACTTCCAAATTACCATTTCAAAATCTTATAATTCAATTTCACTTTTACTTAAAACCATTCGAATATTGGTTCAAGTTCGAATATAAGTTTCATTTCGAAAACATTTAAATTAATTTAATTTAACATTCAAATCAATTTAAATTCATTTATCGATTTCATTCAATATTCATTAAGTAAATTTGCCATTCAAAACAATTTCTATTAAATTTCAAATTCATTAAATCCATTATTTAAATTCAACTTCATTATATCAAAACTTACAAATTTGATTAAATTAAATTCATCAAACCAAATTCTTTAAATTTCAAGTCTTACATTAATTCAATAAATCACATTTTATTTCTTGTTAAAGAAATTCAATTTCACTTATTTACTTACTTAAATAATTTTCCAAAACTTAATTAATAAAGAAACTCAATTCAATTATTTCGAAGTAAAATTCACCTATTCAAAAGTCCAATTTTCTTATTAAAGAATTTAATTCAATTTAATCATTAAATAATTCAATCTTATTTAATTATTAATTAATTCAAAACTTAATTATTAAATAACTTCAAAGTTTAATAATTTCAAACTTAATTATAATTTCAAACTTAATTATTAAATCATTTCAAAGTTTAATGATTTCAAACTTAATTATAATTTCAAACTTAATTATTAAATCATTTCAAACTTAATCATTTCTCAAATTTAAACAACGTTCTTTCATCAATTACATTGTTCATATTTTGTTTCAGATTATTAAATATTAACGTTTTCCTTTCATTAAAATTCAAATTTCAACTTCATTTCAAAACCATATTATTTATTCAAATAAAATCTTTGTTTATTTTTAAATCAAATTATTGACCAATCGGGTTTTTTTTTAATTTACTATCCTAGGTCAAAGTTCAATTTGGGTATTTATCATTTCAACCCGATTCCAATTCAATTCAAAATCAAAGCATAGCAAAGGGAACTTGCAGTGTGATAACTGAGATGGTGTCAAAGTAAATAAACAAGCAATAACAACAAACAATATCAATCCAATAATCAATTCAAATAATCCCGAAATAACCGTATTAATTCGAATTGTTATTTGTACGAATTAATATAATTATTTCTAGAATCTACACTATCATTTCATGCAGATTAAAGATTATTACATTACGGTTTTCACTTGTCATTCAATTTCAATTTTTACACTACAACAATTAATCCAATGTATGTTCAATGGTTCAAAGTGCAATTATCACTATTTTATATGTCAATTAATTTAAAAATTAAAAGGGGTCGTATTCAACTAATCAAATTCAACATATGTGTCGATTCAAATTTTTAATTATCCTACGTCAAATTTATTTGTATAATATTTATCACTTTATACATTACAATTTTAACGTCCAATTGTAAACATCAAACAATCAGTCATTTAACAATCAAACTGGATTATCATTGCATATATAACATATATTTGTGTCAGGTGTCATAGGTGAACTGATACAGGTAATAACAGTTAAATATCTATCAGCAGCATATTTCAATTGTCGTTTCAATTGAAATCAAATTTAATAAATAAAAGAATGTTAATCGTGAGTGATTGCTCACCTTTTGAGGCTAGAGGAATGCGACAATGGAATGAGTTACGAGATCCAAAGCAACAATAGATTGGCACGAATTTGACAGACAAAGCTGATAAATCAGAATAGAGTAAAACAAATCAGAATGGGGTCGATGAAGATAATATGGTATAAGTGAACTTATATATATATAATCATATATAAAAATTATGTTCCAAATCCAAATCTATATTAAATTATATATATAGTTTTCAAATACCATAGCTTAATATTAGTGCACACATATAAAATCAAACATGTATACATTATATATGTCTCAAAATAAATATTGACTTTTAAAACACATATTTAATATATCCTATATATATAATCTAAAACCAATAATAAACTTTTAAAACAAATCCCTATATTTACAAATTCAGCATCACTTAATACCATCCATACGTGAACATAAATGCACGACGACCAAATGATAAAACTTCAGCTGACCTATGATATCTCATAACTAATATATTATAACTTTCAAAACACACTATACTTATACTAACAGTATTACAAAAGTTAGGATTTTAAGTAACAGAATATATGAACAAACCCAACACCTAACTTTCACATTTACTAATGTATGTAACATACACATATATATAACTATGTAGACCGTATAAACAATGTATAAATTATAGACTGTGAAAACCAGATTTATAAACTGACAGGTAATAACTTTGAAATTATATATGTATTGTTGAAATTATATAAAAAAAATGCTTATATAACTTATACAACCCATATGTAAACCTATACTTGAACAACAAAATGATATTTAATATATTTCAAAGTCATATGCTTATATAGGTTTTCCTATATATAATACCTTTATGTATATAAATAACGTTTTAAATATATACAGCAGTATGTTATATATGAAATGCTTACATAACTTATATACTTATAAATATAAATCATAAATTATACCCAAAAACATATTTACCGCAACTTTTATAGACTTAAATATCTTACTTAAACAGATATATACCAATCTGTATAATGTGTACAATATAATGTACTGCACATATATATATATATAGTATAAACAATGTTGACCAAAAAAATTCACCTCCAAATAACCTATGTATGAATATAAACTCCACCTCATATACTCAAGAAAAGGAGGAATAGCAGCAGATCTTCGTTGTGGGTAGATGAGCTAGGGGATGGCTGTGCTACGGCTGAGGGATGAGATGGAGGCGGATCGGGTTGAAGGAAGAAAGACGAACCGAGCTTTAGGGATGGGACTGGGAAGAGGAAGGGACTACCGTCGAAGGCTAGCAGGCACGCATGGGTTAGTCAAGCTAGGAAAAATCAAAGTGGAGGTGCTAAGGCCGAGAGGGGTAGGTGACCATAGTTACACGCGGACTGGGTAGGTGGCTATTGTTGTAGCGACGCGAGGAAGCGAGTCAGGCGATGGTAGGCTAACGTGGCCGAGGCTAGGTGGGGAGTTGGTGGTGCGGCATGCAATGGCTGTGGAGGCGGAGGGAGATCGGTTGTGAGCTGAGACGTGGGGAAGCGAAAAGAAGAGAGAGGAGAGTGTGGAGACTACGAGTGTAACGGCGAAGCAAGGTGAAGTTTTCCTGAAGGGCGGTGGCTGAAGCGCTTCGGGGTCGAGGGAGACGGGTACACGGATCTGGGTGGGTTCGGTTTGCTGCCATGCGCATTTTCTTTTTTTATTTTTATGTGAAGATGGCCATATCGGTCATGAAAGAAATGGGAAAAGCAAGAATAATGTGAGTGACAGAGGCTAATACGTAGATGTAAGGAGAGGAAGCAGCTCAAATTGAATCGAATATAGGGAATAGTAACGATCAATTTTAAATTTATCAAGAATAGTGAAAAGCTGAAGGCATTAACTGTTGACAGCTGTTGGTTTGCACGGTTTCAAATTTTTGAAAGTAATGACAATTGGAGAGGTTGCAATTTGTAGTAATTATACCATTTCTGACGTGCACCAGGCCTCAAAACTCGTAAATAAATATACCGCAGAGATCAGTACAACAAGACGATCAAAACTGTATTCAGATATTGGTAGTACGATTTGAATTGTAAATTCGAATTTTCTACTAGCGGAAAATGTAAGAAAAACACTGAAAAATAAGATCGACGGAGCCAAAGATGTCCGAATTTGGAAAAACGAAAAATGACGTCTTGCTCAGAAGATGATTTAAAAATTTTCTATGTAAACATATTTAGGTTCCGAAAACATTTTATTTTCATCACTTTTTAACTGATTAAATTGAAGTGAATTTACGCGCGAAATAAACTTTCATATTTCCGGACGAAAATTTACCAGTTGCTATGTTTAACTAGACGTATTCCAAATACTAAATTTTTATTTCAAAAATTTTATCGTTTAAAATTTCACAAAATTTCAACTAATTACGTTATTAAAACAGTTGAAATTTACGGGTCGTTACATTAGATATTAAGTGAAAAGTATAAATGACGTGTCAGTGTTAGTATAAAGATATATTCACATTCAATCGCTCTTAATAAGCCATATTCTCTAGATTAGCAGACGACATTACTTGTAGTGTTCTTTGCTAAACTGGGCATCGCGGTGGGGTCGTTATAGTTGGTATCAGAGCTGTGTCAGAACATTATACCATATAACATTATGGATATGAGACCTAGATGACTTAGAGTTCTATCTCTTGGGGTGTATGGTAGATAGTTATATTAATTATCTAATTAGGGATAGGAATATAAAATGATTATCAAGATAATCATTTGGGGTATAAATTGATTTAAAAAAATTTAAATTGATAAATTGGAATTTGTGCATTAAAACTTTGGAAATTATTGATTAAAATATTTTATAGTTTAGAAAATTTGGGAATTAAACTAGAATGAATTAAATTAAATTGAACTATTTTCTTTTAATAGAAAATTTTGGAAATTTGAGTAAATAAGTTTAATATTTAAATGATCTAGGAATAATTAGAGTTGCACAACTGAAATGCTGTTGTTTTATTTTTTCTGTCTTTTGTACTGTTTGTTTTTCCTGTGTTTGATATGCTTTGTTTCTACATTTTCTTTCTTTTATCCCCTCAGCCTATTGAGGAGATGGTCTCTTCTCTACTCTTCTTATGCATGTCAATAAACTGGTAGGGGGCCAGTCAACCTCGCGGGCTTTGCCAAAAAAATAATTAGAGTTGCGCAGCGACATTTCAGACATTGAATTGTTCCGCTGTAAGTGATCATGTATGTTCTGGTTGATTGTTTGGTAGGAATTGGTTGGTTGGTAGGAATTGATTGCTTGGTTGCGTTTATTTAAAATTGGATGCATGGATGTTAGTGGTAATAAAATAAATGCATCTAAACTTGTGATTATCTATTGTGTTGACTTATCCGGACGTTGTTTAAGGATTCTGATCGATATGTAGGATGCCATGTTATCGATAGAGTTTCCTAAACATCGAACGTGACATTTTTACATAAGTAATTATTAAAATTTGGTAATTTAGGCATGGATTTCTTTCATTATGGAATACTATAACTTCGATCTAATTAAACTGTAATCGTGAATTGTTAGTATCTTCTATATGATATGAATCTGATATTAAATACTAATATGAACTTTTGAGATAGGTGCAGGTATCCAAAGTTAAATAGATATCGTTTGAAAGATTATAAATTGTTTGCTTAAGGAATATTAGCGGACTTGCTAATATTTCAAATAAAAGGTACATATCTCGGATTAAATATCGCATTTTTAGGTTTCCCTACGGGATGCCTTATCCTTGAGATGAGATGTATATTATGTAATTATATTCATATTATAAATTTTCAAAACGCTAGCCGCGCAAAGGAAATGCAGGCGAAATTTTCTGCAAATTTGAGGCGTTAGAAAAATTTTGAGAATTTTGAGGAATTTTGATAACTAATTTTTTTTTGGTTTTTAGCATTATAATTTGGAGTGGAATTAATTGAATGTTTTGGAAATGAAATTAGAAATCAATTAACAAATAATTGTTTCAATAGAAAATTTATATTATGGATTTCTTTCGTTCAGGGACGCAATTTCTTTAAGGGGAAAGTCTGTAACAACCCTGTTGTTAATTAACTAATTAATTAATTTTAATTATGGACAATTAATTTAAAATTGTGATTTTTGAAATAAAATTTTGTGTTGAGAATAATTGATTTGATTTAATTAAGAAATGAGTTTCATTTATTAAATAGAATTTCAATTTAAAATTTTGAAATATTATTAAATCAATTATTTAAATTTGGTGTTTAGAGTAAAGTTTTAATATTGAGAATTTTTGTTCAAATGTAAATTATTTAAATTGTTAATTGGTTTGATAAATAGAGAAATTAATTTATGATTTTGTGTAACATTGTTAGAGTAGTGGTGTTGTATTAATGATAAAACAAAACAAATTAGCAACACTTTCTTTGTAAAGAAATTAGCAACACTTGCCATTGAATACTTACCCAAACCTATTGGGCCCATGTAGGAGAGAAATAAGATGTACACATACATCTTTCTCCTTCATTCTTCTGTTCAAAAATCTGAAAACCAAACCTCTTTTGTTCTCTAAACCTAGAATCAAAATCAACCCTAAATCAAGGTCAAAACAAAGGGCTTTTGTTCTATAATGAAAAGTAAGTATTCTAAACCCTCTCTCTATCTTTTAAAAACATGAAAGAGTAATTTTGATATCGTTTTAATTAGAATTGTTTGCTGGTTGGTTTTGTTTTTGAGTTTTTAGACAATTTTGGTGAAGCTGAAGGTGTAGCAAAGCCTTGGCAAAGATTAGCAAGGTATATGAAGCATTAAAGGTGAGTTAATCACTCACAAAATCTATTTCTAAATATTTGTTTAATGTATATAATTGTTTAGAGGATTTGTTGAATTGAATTGGTTATAAATTGATTGCAAACTTGGATGATTGTTGTGTTGTTGTAGTTAGAAATTTAGTGTGAAAATCGCTGCAATAAAACAGCGATATCCTAGTGCAAAATAATCCGAAGTGACTCAATCTTTTTGTGATAGAAATTTATTTCAGTTAGCCAAAAATACTCTTTGAATTGTATTTCGAAATTCTATAGTTTAGAGGGTCGAAATTGAGTTTGAAACCGATGGTGTAGCTCTACCCTATGCAATTTCTTTAAGTTGAAACCTGATATTAAAATTATCATAACTTTTGATTTGTAGATCGAAAATGAGTGAGATTTTTTTCATTTAAATGGTTTTTTATATGGAACAACTTTTATGTTTACTAGTTTTTATAGTTTACTAAGAGTTATGTGGGTTTGAAGAAGAAGTATCATCTCTGTCCTGTGTTTAACCTAAGCATTGAAAAAAAACAGAAATTATTTTAGGTGTAACTTTTTAATTTCTTATCGGAATTTGATAATTTCTGATGTTCTGGAAAGCACAGACTTTATGCTAAAATTTTCTTATTTTGAGTTTTGCATAATTTTGAAGTTAAATGGTCAAAAATTCATTTCATTATCGCTGCCCTATCAATGAAGGACAGAGTTAATAAATTTAAATCTAAAAATTATTTTGGTCATAACTTTTAAACCGTAAATCGAAATTAAATTATCTTTTTCTTGTTTGAAATCTGAGGCTTTTGTCTACAACTTTCATGCTTTAAATTTTGTAAAATTATGAGATTTATTTGGTCGAAACTGCATATATTTAAATCATAAATTCGAGTTAAACGAAGTAAATAGACAAGCTTCGTATACAAGTAATTTTATGAAAGAGAACTATTTTTAATTTATAAATCTCAGAATTATTTCTAAATTAACTTAATAAATATTAACAATGATTTTTTTAGCAAGTTATTTTATATATTAAGCATGTTTCATAAAATATTTATCGATCTAGAAATATGACTTAGGAAATACAAATCTAATCTATTTTTACATAAAAGTGATTATGGATTTGGAATATAAGTATTACGATTTATTAAATAAATAATATAGGATTCATGGAATTTGAAAATAAAGTTTTTAAAAGTATAAACTTAAATTATTTTTTAAATAAAATGGTTATATTTTAATATGGATTTAGAAGAGTAATTAAATAATGTTTTAAAGTATAGTTTTGTGAATGATACAACCATATGGAAATTTGAGACAACTTGGTGTATATAAGTAAAATCTTGGAACAATTCGGCGTTATGGAGTATTTTAGCAAATCTATAAATATTTTTATAAAGTTAAGTAAGAAACGGATTTTTGGAAAATTATAATAAGCTTTTTAAATAATAAACTCAAAAGAAAAAATGTTTTGAGAACCTTAACTCTATAATTTGAGGAGTACTAATAATCGACTTTGTATCATCGATTGGTTTAAATGCTTTCAAATAATGCTTCATCGAATATGGTATAACTCATTGAATAGAATGTTTAAGTGGAACTTACTAGCCCATTAGCGAATACTCGAATTTCACCAGGTAGTATGGGATGCCTTGGTTAAATTCGTGTGATTGCTATTAGGAAGTATTTTACACTTTAGAGTTGTATTCTCTTCTGGTGTGCGACAAGTGGTTGCTAGATCCTTAAGAGAATGTAGTTTAGGTTTTCCGGTGGTATCCGTAATAAGTGATACTTACTAGCTTTAAGTAAATACTTGTGTTTCACCATACGGTATAGGACGTAATGGTTAGATTCTTGTGATTACTAAAGGTGATAGTATCTGGCACTGTAGAGTTTACTCTCTTTTGGTGTGCGGCAAGTGGCTGCTAGATCCTTAAGAAGTTTATTCCTGGATTTTTTTTCAAACATAATAATATAATAATATTAAATAAATGTAGAGTTATAGAGTCATGGTTTCTACGATCACCTTGATCGGTATGGGCTATCCTTGAGCTCATTCTGTGATTCTGTGTTCTTGGTCTAAGTACGATCCTTGGTATCAGATCGGTTCGAGTGATACCAATTTGTTTGTTTGTTTGCCACGGGTTTTGAGTACAATCATCGCGATTGTTTGAATGATCATTACGATCGATTTGGATTAAGATCTCTTAGATTCTGGATATTTGGATTCTATGACTATTCTGTGTTCGTGAAATAAATATATATTCTTGTGCCTTGTGTTTGTTAAATAAATATATATTCTTGTGTCATGTGTTCGTGAAATAAATATATGTTCTTGTATCTTGTGATGGATGTTAAGTTAATTCTATTATTTTGTGTTTAGTGACTAGTTCGTGTTTATGACTTAAACTTACAAGCCTGTTCCGAGTTAATCATCGATATTTGCGTGCTTAGAGATATTGTTTTTTGTTCTGTGAATTCAGTGTTTAGTGACTAATATGTGTTCGTGACTTAAATTTATAACCATATGCCTTATGATGAACTCTAAGTTAAATTAATTCCCGTGACTCGTTGTATCCTGGACATTTGTATTTACTTATATGTTGTTTATTCTTGTGTTATATTCTGTTCTCACCCTATTGGATATTTAGAGATAGTCTGACCCCGGTGTTATTTTGCTTGGGTCAGGCCGAGACTTTTCAGGTTGTAGGACAGGTTGACCTTTGAATGGTTACCCTGGCAAGGAGATAAACATTTGGAATTTTAGTTTATCCCATTTAGGAATTTGGACCTCGTATATAAAATGTATAATTGAGATTAGAGAATTGTAAAACTTGTATATTATGTGAGTTTAGTGTTTTATTTTGTAGACTCACAATTTGTATATGTATATGAGATTATTATTCTGATGTGATCTATGATTGATACTTATATGATATATTGTTCTGATTTTGAGAAATCGGTGTGTCTATTACTTTGTATTAATACTGTACACTTCAAATTTCAGTTCAGATATTGAGTAAAAAGGTATAAATGACGTGTCAATGTTAGTATAAAGATATATTCACATTCGATCGCCCTTAATAAGCCGTATTCTCCAGATTAGCACACGACGTTACTTGTAATGTTCTTTGCTAAACTAGGCATCGCGGTGGGGTCGTTACAAAAAGATAGACTTAGATTAGAATTTTCTTGATTATCATGTTCTTATGTATTGCATGTATGAATGGATGAATATGTATGATATTCCATGTTTGTTGTTGTGTTTTATTTGGTTTCCTAGTGCTTTTAGGTAGTTAGGAAAGAAGTCGTCGAATTGGTAAATTGAAGGCAAAGATGGTCGAAATTGGATGAAACTTGGAAGGGAGGCTCTGTAGAACGAGTGGAGCCCAGGATTCAATTCATACCAAGTTTGGAGCAAAGTAAATTAATCGATATCGAGAGCTTTTGCTTGGTACTAGGAGCTTTTTGGTTATGGAAATCGCTTGGTGGAAAGTTAATACTTCAATGTTAGGGCATAGGGTGATGAGCAAAAGACAAGTGCAAGAATTTGGCTAAGTAATGAACGTAATACCAAGTGCTTTGTAGGGCATGGATATGAGAACTTTTGGAGTTGACGTTGAGAGCTTTTAAGAGGAGTGGTCAAAGTCTAAGTGCTAAGAAGGTGGAGCACTAGGGAAAAGAGAAAGAACTTAGCCAAATTTGGCTAAGTATACCTATCGGTACCGAGAGGCCGAGTCTTTGCTATAAACAAGGTGGAACTTCTAAGAGGGGAAGCAAGGGCTCTGTAGGTCGTGTAGAAGGTGTTTGTTTGTTTGCTTGAGATTTGATGGCTATGTAGTAGCATGTTGATAGCTTCGGGACTTCGGTAATGGCAACTCGACGGTGAATGGAGTTTGGTTCCTGTTATCCCACCTTTTGGTTAAGGCTGGAATATCGACAAATTGGCAAGGGACGATGGATATCAGGATTGGAGATCGATTAGAAACAAGGCTGCAATGGATGTCGTCAAAATTCGATCGAGCTCCGATTAGGACATAATCGATTAAAGATGATGGTCAAAGCTAGGAGAGGCTACGTTTCAAATTTCAGGTTAATCGGGGTTCATATGATAGAGATATGATCGATACAAGTTGAAGAAGAAACACTGATCGTATCCAAAGGCGAAGCCTCTATTCGAATCCATCAGGCAACCGCTGTTCGCATCCATCAGATGACATCACTTCGTATCCATCAGTAGGTCCCACTTCGTATCGGTCAACTACTCCCCACTTCATATCCATCGGCCGAAGTCATGTTCGAGTCCCTTAGTTATCCCTAGATCGTATCCATCGAATATGGCTAATGTTCGAATTCGTCTCCTCCGTATCGATCAGAATTGCAGAGACATCACACCCATCGACTTGAAGTCCTTTGATCCCATCGGACTGAAGTCCTTCGAATCCATCAGAAGGCGACTCATTCGTATCCATTGGATCAGGAGGGCCTGAGTGGACACGGTAAGCATCGATATGAACGCGGTGAAATTTCCGGAATGACTCGATCGACAAGGCGGAAAAGGCGGATCAATACGAGATTTACGTTCCACGTCATCACGAAGGCATGTGACACCATCGATTTGGAGAAATCGATGCGAATGGATCGATTCGAATGAAGCAGCCTGACGAAAAATACTATTTCGAATCGATGATATCTCACGATCTACAAGTCCAAATTCTATGAAATTTTCACAGAAGCCTACGCACATGTTGAAAAATGACCTCACCGAATTTCAGCTCAATTGGATCATTTCTTGATCGATACGAAATTGCTTCGTATCGATCCCGGAACGGGCCCAGATTTCTTGGACGCGGGCATGTGGGCCCACTTACATGCCAGAAGTGGTCTCCCTAACTTTAGGCGAAATATCAGCCTCCTACACCTATAAATAGAGCCCCAGGTCATTCGGGAAGGGGGATCAGGATTCAGAAGCGCCCAAACTCTACCGGATTCAATTCTACACTTCATCATCGCTGAAAAACTCGAATTTCTTCATTGTAATCCATACATCAATAAAAGAAAACCTTTGAAGTGGACGTAGGCCGGAAATAGCCGAACCACTATAAATTTCGTGTTTCTGTTCTTTATTTCTGAATTGTGATATTCTGTTTGCTTAGATTTGAGATTTGTGTTTGAATACTTGTTGATCTATATTCATACACTGGTGCTTTCACGACATTCGGGGTTTGTGGCCAATTTTGGTGCAAACACTTTGGTGCTTTCACTGAGAAGGACTAGCACCCGCTACGCAAGATTTGAAGTTCAGATCTGAAAGCTTGAAGATTTGAAAGACAATGACCTGACAAAGAAGTAGAAGGCAAAGAGCTGAGAGAAGCCAACAAGGAGGAAGTCAAGAGGCGTCCTTCGGAGCTGGAGAAGGACAAGCTTCTATCTACATCACAAGGGACGAGATGGAGGCTATGGAGAATTCAATACACGAAAGAATAATGAAAAGCCAACAGGAGATGATGCAAACTTTCTTCGAACAGATGAGAGCTGCAGGGATGGAGAACTTAGAACCAGCCACAGCGTCTATTAATGTGGAACAAGGAGCTGGGGTTATGGAACCCAATGGAGGACAGAATGCAGAACCGAAAGGCAATCAACAAGGGCTTGGGAGCAGGCCCACAGGATCCAACATAGGAGGACCTTTGGAAGGAGTTCAACAGGCTAGGGCCAACGTTGCTGCTAATGAGCCACATGAAGAATATGTGCCAGAGTTCCCTCGGGAACATGGGGGGCAACCCCCGACAGACAACGCTGGATTAGCGGAAATCATTAGGAGGACCATGCGTGGAGGCTTGACCAATAGAGATTTGGAAGGAGTGAACAGGAGTCCGTTCGCTCGAGAAATTAGGATAGCTCAGAACCCACCTAAGTTCAAGTTACCTAGCGTGGAAGTATATAATGGCAAGGCTGACCCGACTGATCACTTGATGAGATACACTAGACACATGGAAGTGCTGAGGGCATCGGAGGAAGTTATGGCCAGATGTTTCCCATTGTATTTGATAGATCTAGTTGCAATGTAGTTTAGGAAGTTGGGAGAAGGATCAATCAGGACTTGGAGGGAGTTGGTGGACAGGTTTTTGGGACAGTTTCGGGTTCATATCAAGAGGCCGAAAAATGTAATGACGCTAACGTCGGTAAAGCAAAGGACGGATGAATCACTTAGGGCTTTTCTAACTCGGTTCAATGCGGCGGTAGCTTTGGTGGATCGACCGGATCCATCGATGGTTTTGATGGCGGCGGTGTCGGGAGTCAGAGAGGATTCAGATTTTAAGGTATCTTTAATACGAGACCCACCATTGGATCTCGGGGAATTCTTTCACGAAGCTGAAAGATTCCTTTAACAAGAAGACGCATGTATGGACTTAAAGTTAAAGGAGGTGAATACGACAGAGGATTGAGGACCATCCAACGAAAACCCGGATAAAGATAAAGAAAAAAGGAAGCTGAACGACGATTCTGAAAAAGCTAGGAAGCGATGGAAGGATCCAAAGTTTTCCACATACACAGGATTGAACGAGACACTGGAGCGGATATACATGGAAACCCGGAATCGCCTTCCTTACCGGAGGCCGGCTAGGAGAGAACCATCTGAGCGGGAGAGGGCATCAGGAAGGCATTGTCTCTTCCACGATTTGGACGGGCATGATACCAACAGCTGCAGGCACCTAAAGGATATAGTTGAGGAGCATGTGAGGAATGGGCAATTGAGGCAGTATGTTGGGGCACGAAATGCAGCGGCGGAGCAGGAGCAACCACCGCCTACCTCAAGCCATGATGGTGTGAGGCCCAGGAATAATGGTCGATTAGTTATCAATTGACCGGGATAATATGAAATAAGTAACAAACCATTGGCGAGCAACCAAGTCATTTACACAAGTACGCGGACGGAGATAGCCCCTAGGCATGCTCTGAATGATGATAAACCGCAAAGCCATGGTTTGCGAAATCTGTCTTTTGTTTTTGGATTGGACGCTTAGTTTTCTGGTTTGGCTTTGGAGTTTGGTTTGAACTCTTGGTTTTGTTTGCTTTCTGTTTTGGATGCTGGTTTGGATTTCTGATTTTTTGGTTTGACTTGGGTTTTGGATTGGATTTTGACTGGATTTTTGTTTGGGTTTTGATAAACGGTCGTCGGGTATGGATTATACCTGGCAAGGGGTGAGTCGTTTTGCCCGAACGCGGTAAAGTGACTCATTCATGGCATCGAGTATGGACTATGCTCGACAAGGGTCCAGAGAGACCCGGATTCGGCCTAGGACTTAGGCCCTATACTATCGGTTATTGTTGAAGGTCGTTGAGTATGGACTATGCTCAACAAGGGTCAGGAGCGACCAGGATTCGGCTTAGGACTTAAGCCACGGCATTACTTACGTCCAGGGACACTGGACTAAGGTCGTCAAGTGTGGATTGCGCTTGGTAAGAACCCGGAGAGGTTAGCTCAACGTATAGGGACACTGGACCAAGGTCGTCAAGTGTGGATTGCGCTTGGCAAGAACCCGGAGAGGTTAGCTCAGCATCCAGGGACACTGGACCAAGGTCGTCAAGTGTGGATTGCGCTTGGCAAGAACCCGGAGAGGTTAGCTCAGCATCTAGGGACACTGGACCAAGGTCGTCAAGTGTGGATTGCACTTGGCAAGAACCCGGAGAGGTTAGCTCAACGTCCGGGGACACTAGACCAAGGTCGTCAGGTGTGGATTGTGCTTGACAAAAGCCCGGAGAGGTTATGAATTTGGATATCGACCCGGAGAGGTCTTGGATTCGGTCGTTGGACAAGGACGGACTAAAAACTCAGTCATCGAGTTCGGATGGACATAGAATTGGCTATGGACTTTGGATATCGGATTCAGAGTTATACAAAACACACCTTCTTACCACAAGGCGTGTTTTGGGGGGCAAATGTTATCCCACCTTTTGGTCAAGGCTGGAATATCGACAAATTGGCAAGGGACGATGGATATCAGGATTGGGGATTGATTAGAAACAAGGCTGCAATGGATGTCGTCAAATTTCGACCGAGCTCCGATTAGGACATAATCGATTGAAGATGATGATCAAAGCTAGGAGAGGCTACGTTTCAAATTTCAGGTTAATCGGGGTTCATATGATAGAGATATGATCGATACAAGTTGAAGAAGAAACACTGCTCGTATCCAAAGGCGGAGCCTCTATTCGAATCCATCAGGCAACCGCTGTTCGCATCCATCAGATGACCTCACTTCATATCCATTAGTAGGTCCCACTTCGTATCGGTCAACTACTCCCCACTTCATATCCATCGGCCGAAGTCATGTTCGAGTCCCTCAGTTATCCCTAGATCGTATCCATCGAATATGGCTAATGTTCGAATCCGTCTCCTCCGTATCGATCAGAATGGCAGAGACATCACACCCATCGACTTGAAGTCCTTCAAACCCATCGGACTAAAGTCCTTCGAATCCATCAGAAGGTGACTCGTTCGTATCCATTGGATCAGGAGGGCCTGAGTCAACACGGTAAGCATGGATACGAACGCGGTGAAATTTCCGGAATGACTCGATCAACAAAGCGGAAAAGGCGGATCAATACGAGATTTACGTTCCACGTCATCACGAAGGCATGTGACACCATCGATTCGGAGCAATCGAAGCGAATGGATCGATTCGAATGAAGCAGCCTGACAAAAAACACTATTTCAAATCGATGATATCTCACGATCTACAAGTCCAAATGCTATGAAATTTTCACAGAAGCCTACGCACATGTTGAAGAATGACCTCACCGAATTTCAGCTCAATTGGATCATTTCTTGATCGATACGAAATTGCTTCGAATCGATCCCAGAACGGGCCCAGATTTCTTGGACGCAGGCATGTGGGCCCACTTACATGCCAGAAGTGGTCTCCCTAACTTTAGGCAAAATATCAGCCTCCTACACCTATAAATAGAGCCCCAGGTCATTCGGGAAGGGGGATTGGGATTCAGAAGCGCCCAAACTCTACCAGATTCAATTCTACACTTCATCATCGCTGAAAAACTCGAATTTCTTCATTGTAATCCGTTGTAATCAACTGTAATCAGCGAAGAACATCAATAAAAGAAAACCTTTGAAGTGGACGTAGGCCAGAAATAGCCGAACTACTATAAATCTCGTGTTTCTATTCTTTATTTCTGAATTATGATATTCTGTTTGCTTAGATTTGAGATTTGTTTTTGAATACTTGTTGATATATATTCATACACTGGTGCTTTCACGATTCGGGGTTTGTGGCCAATTTTGGCGCAAACACTTCCAATGATGGTGGCTCTAACAACCCTGCTTCTTATGCCCTATAAATAAATAAATTTAATTTAAAATAAATTTTTGAATTCGATATTTGATAATTAATATATTGAAAATAAATTTTTAGTTAATTAAATTATATTTAATATAATATTTTGATTCAATAAATTGAACTAAATCAATAAATTCTTTTCGAATAATATATTGAAATTGAATAAATTATTTTAATTGAATATAAAATACTTGTATAAGTATAAATTAAATCAAATTGAAATTTATTTTCTAATAAATTAAAGGTGTTGTAAAATGAATTGAAAAGTTAAACTAGATTGGATTGTATTAAATCAAGGTCTAACCCAAATCAAGCTCCTTTTCTTTTTCATTGACTCTAGAATCCTCCTTACACCCTCAAGTCCAACTCGACCCGCATTCCTCCCTCACATTCCAGTATTTTGCCCTAACTAAAACATTAGAAAATAAATCACGACTATAAAATAAAAGATGAGAAAGTCGTGTGCGAGAAGGAATCACCAGCCACATCGTCGATGACGTTCAAATGCAGGCTCGACTAGGAGCCACAACCATGGCTTGTGCATGACTAATGATAAAGATGGGAGGTTCGCGCTCGAATCTTTGTTGGCAGCGATGGAAAAGTGGAGTTGTCCATAGGCGTTGGAGGCGCTAGAGCAGGTAGTTGTTGGATTAAAGCCTCACATGGTGGTGACTGACTTCGACTTGATGTAAACATGAACATCGTGTAGAGTGCAACAATAGGCTTATGCTAGAGCTTGATGGCCTACGAGCTATAGGCGCATGAGAAAGTGATGGGTACTGTTGTCTCAATTTTCCAATAGCATATTATGCAATGGGATGAGAGACAGTCACCGTTTCATTCATTGATCCGATGAGTTTCTAAACTCAACTATATCTATATCATAATGATTGATGTGTGTTTATCCCGTATATTGGTTGATATGTTTGTTTGCAATATTGGATTAATTGGTATGATACCGGGGGTAATTATATGTTGATAGTGTTGTTTTGTGTATGTTGGATGATCAAAATACAAAGGAGATAATGTCTGACTGCATTTTGATTTGGGTAGTTTATTTCAGTGTTGTGTGTGCGTTGTATGGATGATCAGAATTTGATGTAAATCACCTCAGGCCACATGATAAAATTTATATTGATTTTGGAGAATTTCGCCCTAATTTATATTTTAGATGTTTTATTTATTTCCTAGTTTTAAAAGATTTTTGAAAGGTGCGAAATTTTTTTATGGGGTTTTAAAATTAGATTGAAGTATATTTATAAATAAATAAAATTGGTTCAAAAATAAAATGATTTGTTGGAAATTATTTTGGATATAAAAGTTGTTTTGAAAATGACTATTGAGAATTTTTAATAGTATTGAAATATATGGAATTTTTACTAGTACAATTAAAGGATTTAAATAATATTTTCAAGAGGCAATTTTCTTTGTAAAATGAATATTTAAGAAAAAGGATTTAAAGGAAATTAAAAAACAGATCTTTAATTATCATAATATATTTTTAAGAGTTATGGAATGTATGCCCTTTATATATTTAGTTTGGTTTGGAATTGATTTGGAGTTATTAAATTTGTTTAAAAATCACATTTGATTGCAAAAAAATAATAAATAATTTTATGAGTAATAATTAATTTATATGATACCTTTAAGATTTTAAAATAAAGAAATAAATTGTCAAAAGTTATTTGTGAACATTAAAAATCCATATTTTGATTTATAAAAGATTTGAAAAAAAGCATTTTAACTATTTAAAATTTATAAAGGTTTTTATTAATTATAATACATCTTTATAAATAAATATATTTAAATTTCTTTTTAAATAAAATGTGTGCCTAGGTGTTTAGAACGATTTATATTTTTGTGTAACGAGAAATCAGATTAAACGGGGTTATGATACCGTTCGAGATGGAGCATTCAGTAATATTTCTCCGGTTATTCTTTAGACTTGTTATATAGAATAATATATGTGAGTGTAATTTACGAGTACTGAGTAAATGTTCGAGTAACACCAGGTGGCATGGCACGCCTGAGCTGATACTTGTTTGATTACTCTCTATAAGTAGAGGTCACTCGATAGGGTCAAGTCTATGGGGTACTATGGTGATGTGAACTGAGACTGAGCAGGCTGAGAGCCATAAGTGTGTTTATTTTTTATGTACTTCTATTATACGACTTGGAGTAAACCAAATTGGATAGTATCCATCCTAGCGGCCTGATTGCAGGGTCGCTCCATGAATTTGTGCCACATATTATTATGTATATGGCTGAGAGCCACTACCCCGTGTCACTTAGGCCAGTGCCTGCTACCATTAGAGCACTTGTAGGGTCATGACCAATGCATAGCGTAGTCTTGGACTTGATGGATATTGGGTAATGATGGTCGTCGAGGTAATCGATGACTGTAGGAGTAGCGCTGAGAGCGTGTGAGGAAGGCTTCTGGAGCAGGTTGAGAGCTATCCGTCTCCCGTTTGGTTACTATTGATATAGACACTACTTATTTACCCATATGACATCATTATGTTTACGGTTGAGAGCAGATCAGATTATTAGTTGTGACTGATGCCTAAATGGTTATCTGTGATGTAGATAGCAAACAGGACCGAGAGTTTGAAAGATTATCTATGTTACTAAGAATTGATTGGATTATTACGGGTCTGAGAGATCGTATGTTTATTTCATTAGCTTAGAGCCAAGTCGATTGCTATAAGTTTGAAAGTATGGATGATTATTATGTGATTATTAATCCCTAAGATTATTTATGAGATAATGAGTTTATAAGTTGTGTAACCCCGTACACATCGATTATATAACAACCGAGGATAGCTAGAGGTGCTGAGACCATGGAGTTGGACCTTGTAATTATCTTTTATACGGTTATCTAAGAGATGACCTTGGCTATCGAGGATATGCCATATTTATGTTTCATATATGTTTGTTTGGGTGATTATTATGTGTTTTTATGTTGAGCAAGACAGACCCCGTATATGTCTACTTTATGATTATATAAGAGATAGTCTTATGCTGAGTAGTGTGCTTGCTGATATAGTGCGATGATCACCCTACACGACCGACGCCTAATATACATAAGATAGTGCCTCGTTGACATGCACGGCCAATGTAGAATGATCATCAAGGTTTTAAATTAAAAAAACCATTACTGAACCTGTCAGATATCTCACAAATCATGGAATAAAATATAATATACATCATAGATATAAAACAGCGCAGATGGTAATAACTAATTGATCCAAATGTCAGAGTACAGATTCACAAAGTTATACAACTAGTAATAGGGTTTATACAATGGAAATAAACTCAACTAACCATCTCACAATAATAAGAAAACACTACCAAGGCTCCACCGTGTTGCACAATGGAATAATCATAGAAATCCATATATAATACGAGATAGCTCCATCCAGCTCATCCTCTGCACTGATACCACGTCACACCTAGACCTGCTATCTCGTCTACTCACTTAAGAGTACCTAAGATAATAAGAAGCAAAGCATAAAACCTCGAGTCAGACAACAGTCTGGTGTGAGCAGTAAATGAATCTCAAAATACTATACAAGTCGATATAATAAGGAACAAGGGTGTACAAACCATACCCGACCTATCCCTACAATCAAAGAGTTAGCACATAACAAACACAATATGATACTCTACGAATACAGTAAGGGTACACTACAAACCAAGTGTGATGACGGGTGTGCAGGTACCCCTATGACGCCCCACCTCTATACCCACGCTAGCCAAGGACACTACGTGGTAATGACGTCGACTAGCGCAGAGAATAAGGCTGTTGAGGAGCGACCATCCATGTAATTGCTTTGTGCGAGTACCGATATGCCAGATAAAAATATAACTTTTCATCTTAAGAGGAAATCCGACATACCGATACAAACTCAAAACTACTACATGGTGGCTATGTATATATACTTCGGAAACAAATATAGAAATAAACATAACACAAATCAGTCACAGACAATTCATATCACAAAGGCAGAAATAGATATGAATATAACACATGAAAGTGTACATCAGAGTAGTGGTCAAATAAGATCCACAATAACACAAAAAGAATAGATACAAGTGCTAGCCAAAAGAATATGTATACATCAAGGAGTCTAAATCTCAAATGTATACAACAAAAACTACTAAAATAGAGTAGTTAGCCAAAAGTCAGATGATGGTTCCAGATAGGAAGTCATGAGGAAGCACCTGTAATATCTCAGTCTGACCCGAGTATTATTTAAGAAGAAAATAATAAACGGATCAGTCTAGCTATAATTATCAGATAAAATGAGATATGAGAATAAGAGATATGATAAAAATATATGATAACAAAAGGATGTCATACTACGTCAAGTATACATTAGAAAATCCACAAAAGTCATACAATATCCCAATAATCCCAAAACATGGAAAAGAACATCATATTCTTAATTTAATTCACCAAGCCACAAAAATGACATACATATCAATGCCAATGGTAAATGCTGGTGAAACATAAATTCCAGAAATCAGTAATTAGAAATCCAGAAATCACGAGAAAGAGGATGGCCAATCCCATAAAAGTGCCAAGGCCAATCACAAGGGTTAATGACACACAAATTCACCAATGCACAAATATTAATAGATCTTATTAATGTAAATCACGAAAATTGGTGAAACACAAATTCTAGAAATCGTCAACTAGAAATCCAGAAAGATCACAAAGAGGGAAAGAGGCCTGTCACTAAAACGGGAGCATTAAAGCTCACCAACACGTGTATCACAAGATGAGACGCTATCTCATGGTCGCTAACCATCAATTTTGAGCCGAAGCTCCACAAGAACGGCCCGAAGACCATGAGTCGAAGCTCCACAAGAACGGCCCGAAGACCATGAGTCGAAGCTCCAGAAGAACGGCCCGAAGACCATGAGCCGAAGCTCCACAAGAACGATCTTCGCAGACCCACAAGTGTAAATTACACTAAGCTAGTAAATATATGAGTTTAGCTTCATGTCCCATAACCACTAGCTTAACTTAAATATTTACGAACGAATTGTAGACTTCCACTCGAAGTTAAGTGTAACTTACACTAAGCTAGTAAATATAAGAGTTTAGCTTCATGTCCCATAACCACTAGCTTAACTCAAATATTTATGAACGAATTGTAGACTTCCACTCGAAAATTGTCACAAGAGTTTCAATCGAACAAGTCCATAAATTAACCGACGAAGTAAACGCAAGAGTTCCATACCACTTGTTTTGCTAAGCCGTTTAATTAGATTTTCTCATACGAATGAGGTAAAGGTTTGTATATACTAATAGATTAGAAAACGGTTTTATAAACGAGTTTGATATTGGAAATAGAGTTTAAATAATCTTTGATAAAGCATTTGAATATTTACTAATAGTACAGAAACCTTTGTATTTTAAAGTGACAAAGCATAGAAATGATTGTAGAAACAATCAATCATCAAAAATCCACATTCAAAGACGTGAATCAAAACCAATTAAACCGATAAAGAATCCATCGAAATGGATATTCAAAAATCCCGAAAAAGGAGTCATCAAAGTCATAATAATTGATAACAACAAATAGGATCATCACGAATCGATTCAAATTGGAAATTCAATCCCAAAAGGCAAAGTGGGCAGAAACAACAAATTCGGTTGACTAAACAGAGATTTTCAGTTGACTGAATTCTGCCTGGAAACTTTCTGTTTCCAGGTTCAGTCGACTGAACAGAGATTTTCAATCGACTGAATCATGCCTGGAAACTTTTGGGTTCCAGATTCAGTCGACTGAACAGAGATTTTCAGTCGACTGAATCATGCCTGGGCTGTTTTTCAGCCTATCCAAATAAAGAGCAAACTCTTCCAAAATGCAATCGGACGAACATTGGCGCTAAGGGTTTATGCCAATCGACAACCCGGCCCTATATGCTCCTCGGTGCATCACCAAAAGCATGATCAAACATCCATAAAAGGATTTTCACACAAATTTGACTTAAAAATCCAAAAATTGGAATATTCACAAAACCAATCCAAATCAAGAGCAAATTCACATGAAGAGGTGTTAGGAATTCATACCTAACAACCAAAGATAATTATAGTCATAGATGTGAGATAAAAATCTCACCTTTAAACCCAAAAACGATAAAGAAGAAGCTTGAAAGAAAAAGAGGATCAACCACTCTTCAATCCCAACTCAAGAAGCTTGAATCTAAACTTTAAAAGAAGAACATTCCCAAAGTTAGGTTTAGGAATTTCTGAAATTGAAGAAGGAAAGAGTTGGAGCAGATGAAGAGAAGGCTTACCAATAGCTTCTTCTTGAATTTGGAGATAGAACTTGGATTTGCAAAGATGATTAGGGCTTTGAATTTCCTAATTCTTTTTCTCTTCCCTCATTTTTGATAAAGCTTGAGTTGTATTAGGAAATGGAAGTGAATGAAGAGAAGTGGGGGGTGGAGCTAGGGGCTTGTGTTAGGATATAGGGCTGAAACCCAAACTAAAGCCCTAAGTGAAAAAGTAGCAAAATTCTACTATCTCCAAACATATCGAAGTTTATACTCAAAAAGGTCGCAAACGGCATTTTGAACTCAATGGAAGGGGTCTCAAGTCCTAATTCGACTGTTTGCAAAAATTAGCTTTTCGGACTAAAATCCGACAAATGATGAAATATTTAAATAAAATATTTAAATATACAATCGTAAAATATGCGGGTTGTTACAACCCCTATCTCCAATACCTATCTCTAGTGACATCCCTTGAGTGATATACTTATGGAAAGACAACCAAAATAATAATAGCATTCATTAAACAATCCTCATTATTACTTGATGTGCCTTAGATATATGATAACTCATACGGCCTTTCTATTGCCAAGGACTAATGGAAATCTCAGTTTTCAGTGTACTCTCTTTAGCTTGAAGTTGATACTGGACCATTCAACCGATCGCCCGTAGCCTTTCAACGTACCCATGAGCATCCTCATAATAGCCTTTTTTTTAGTACATCAGAAAACACTTCGAGGATCAACGATCCCTTAGCACACATATTTGAGCCCTTTCCTCACTCCATCCAATTTCCATCTCAAGGAAACATTATACATTCCTCCATTCCATGATAGAACCATTCAACCGTTTTATCCGTAGGTCACCTTTCTTAGAACTTACCCTTTTATGGATAACTATTCTCATGACTCCGTTGAACATCGAGCCGCCATCATCGGAACCTAATTCCTTTCTTCATTGAGTTGCCACCAAAGTCCCAAAACTGTTATTGTGCCACTATCACGCCATTAAACCCTAAGCGAGCAAATAAACCCCTCCAAGATGACCTGCATAGCTTCTACTTCCCTTCGTGGAAGTTTCACTCCCATCCCAACAACATAGGTAACTCAGTACCGAGCTATCATAGCTCGGTACCGAGCTATATACTTGCCAATTTTGGCTAAGTCATCTCCCATGCTCCTAGTACTTCATTCCCCATGCGCTTTAAAGCCCGACCCATACTTTAACATAGCTTGGCCCCAATCTAAAGATTCCATTACCAAGTTCTACAGATAGCTCGGAATTGCACCTAATACTTAGCCATCTTCTAGCATCTTTCCCATGCTCATCTTCTGTAGACATTCCCCATCGAGCCATCAACTCGCCGACCTATTTTCGCCACTAAAAATAGCCCAGAACTGACCTATAATAGCTCGATACCGACCTTTGTACTTAACTACACTCTTGCTGCGATTTGAAACTTGGACTCCTTCTATACTGCACAGGCCCCTCCTCTAAGTTTCACCCAATTCCGACCATCTTTGCTTTCGATTTGTCGAATTCGCCAACCTATTCTCCAACTACCTAAAACACTAGCAAACAAAATAAAAAAAACATACCATCATAGATAATCATGCATATACATCCATTTATACATACAATACATAAGAATACGATAATCAAGCAAATCCCAACCAAGATCTAACTTCTGTACTTGCACATGCATATGAATATGAGGGTTTACAAAACCATTTCAAAACCACTTTGAAAGCCTTTAAAATCCATTCATAAACATGTACAAAAATCTAGTTAAGGTTAGAAAACGTTTTAGTGTCAAAATCATGTCAAAAACAACATTTTTAACTATATAAACGTGCATAGTAGAGTGAGAGGTCAAGAACCATTCATCAAATACCCAAAATACCAATTTTTCTTCTTAAATCTGAAGTAGACATCAAAGGAGATGAACCCAAATCAGCAAAAATGACAATCTAAAGCTTTCCTATGTTAATCACTTCTCTAATCAATGATTTGGCTAAGATTAGTAAAGAAATTGTATGACTTTTGATGAAATTAGGGTGTATAGGGGTTTAAAGCTATTTTGGATAAGATTGAAATGACTTAGATGAGTTCCTACAGCCTCCCCTTAGCACAATTTTTGAGATGGATTAATGGGCCTAGTTCCAATCCTGAACCGCTACCACCTTGGCAGGATCTACTACGTTGCCTTGCTCTAAGACGCAATGACCCAAGAATCTCACTTCCCTTCTCCAGAAGTGACATTTTGAAAACTTCACTTTCAACTTATGCTTACTTAACACTTCAAGCACAATTATAAATTGCATCGTGTGTTCCTCCTCCATCCTAGAATAGATCGGAATATCATCCATGAACACAAGCACGAACTTGTTTAAGTGATCCCTGAAGACACGGTACATGATATCAACAAAGTATGCCGAAGCATTGGTTAGCCCGAACGGCATAACCAACCATTCATAGAAACTAGACGGCGTACGAATACAGTGATTGATGCACTCTCCTTTTCTACTCTCAATTGGTAAAATCCTGTCGCAAGATACAATTGAGAGAACACCTTCGCACCATGGTGTTGATCGAACAAGTCATTAATACGTGGGAGTGGATACTTTTTCTTCTTTGTTACTTTATTCAGCTCATGGTAATCTACACACAACCCTAGAGAGCCATCCGCCTTAGTGGTGAATACTATGGGTGCACCCTACTCAGATATACTTCTATGAATGAACCCCTTCTTTAATAGGTCATTTACTTGCACCTCCAACTCTTTTTGCTCTTTGGGTGCCATATGCCTCAAAGGCATAACTGTCAGTCTAATATCCTTCACAAAGTCTATCCGAAACTCAATCTCCCTATATAGTGGTAATCCGATCACTTTCTCAAACACATCCGGATACTCTCTAACGACATGCACAAATGACAATCCATCCCATGGAATCTAGAGCGAATATAGAAAGCTAACCACAATCCCATCCTTTAGTAGGTAGTCAATCACTACCGTCCGCCCCTCCACAGCACCAATTATCAACAACAACTTCTCGCAATCCACTACTACATCATACTTCTTTAGCCAGTCCATTACTAAGATAATCCCGAACCCAACAAAATACAAAACAAAGAAATAACAAAAAAAGAGCATCCATGACTCGATAATGTCAAACCACGACAAACCATGCACAGGTAGTGGAGCCTTTAGCAGGGTTCGTCATAATTAAGGGTCGGTCAACTATTTCGAGTTTCAGTTCCAGATTATGTACCAAATCGCTAGATATGAAGGAATGTGAAGTCCCAGTATCGAATAAAACATGTATGGGAACATCATAAATAGAAAGCATACCTTGAATAATAATGCCCTTCCCCTTCTCTTTCATTGAGGGATCACTCGACGAAGTCGGAGCAACGTCCAAATCATATGCCTTCACAACCTGTTTCTTCTACGGTGGTTTCAAAAAATTCTTCAGTATATATCCGGGTTTGCCGCAGTTATAACACTTCTTCTTTCCATCGGTCTTGTAGTCTCTGATTAGGTGACCCATGTCTCCACAACCATAACAATTCGGATCCCATTTAGCCTTCTTCTAAGTGTTCTTTCCCTAAGACTGCTTCCTCTTTCCATTCTGTAACGACCCGTAAATTTAACCGGTTTTAATAACGTTATTAATTGAAATTTTGTGAAATTTTAAACGATAAAATTTTGAAATAAAAATTTGATATTTGGAATGCGTCTAGTTAAACATAGCAACTGGTAAATTTTCGTCCGAAAATATGAAAGTTTATTTCGCGCGTAAATTTACTTTAATTTAATCAGTTAAAAAGCGATGAAAATAAAATGTTTCCGAAACCTAAATATTTTTACATAGGAAAATTCTAAACCATCTTCTGAGCAAGATGTCAGTTTGTCGTTTTTCCAAATTCGGACATCTTTGGCTCCGTCGATCTTATTTTTCAGCGTTTTTCTCGCATTTTCCGCTATTTAAAAATTCGAAATTTTATAAATTAAATCGTACCACTGATATCTGTATACCATTTTGATCATCTTCTCGTGCCGATCTCTATGGTATATTCAATTCTGTATTTTGAAGTTTGGTATAAAACGGAACCCGCTTAAACAACAACCGTATCGATAACCGTTTTGAACCTTTTGACTTCCGTGTCCTTTCATATGTCTACCAGCAGAAATTAAGCAGCCACTTGTTTAATTTTTTCACTAATTTCAAAAGCGTGACTCTTGTTATTACTACTATTCAATACAATTTTGATGTGTCCTTCCATTTTCGGTCAAGACAATTCAAAATAAAGATTCATTTTTTTTGCTTTCTATTCACTTTCTCTGCAACCTGTGTTCTTCTTCTTCTGCTCTTCCCTTCCTCTCGTCATCTCCTTTTCCAATTCCTCTACCCATCGGCCCGTCAAAACGCATCGCCTTGCCCACCTGACTTCGGCCATCCAACCCAAAGACCTTCGCCCCTCTTCTTGCCGAGCCCAGGCAGCAGCTCCACGTCTTCTCTTTGCCACCTCCGCCCTGGGGCCATCAACACTCCTCTCCTCCCTCCCTGGCACAGCAACACCGAGCACACCCCAAATCAGTAGCCTCTCCGCCAAAACCCACCTCCGCCACCGACCTGACCGGCGTGCCTATACCGTAGCTCGACTCCAACCCATCGCCTACCCATCTACCCGATCGCACTTCATCACCTCCATTGTCGCGCGCCTCAGATTTGCAAACCCACGCCACCATACAAACTCCGGCCACCACACGTTAACACCCTGTGACAACCACTCCTCCCTAGTCGAAGCAGTTCACCATCATTTTGTCTGCATGGCCACCGTGCTTCCTTCTCCCTGAACCATCAATGGTCGTGACTTCATCGATTTCCTCGTCATTGCCATGCCACGTGAGTGTAGCAGTTTTTGCTATTATACATATTCTTACAAATATAAATATATATGTTACTGAATTTCGAAATATATATATATATATATATATGTTTAGGTGTTTGTTATATATTTTAGTTTACATTTGTTATGTTATAAGACTTATATATGTCTGTATATATATGATTTGTGTGACTGTTATATGTTGTTAAAATATACAAATATAAGTTCAATTATATGTCTATTTAAACATTAGTTTATAAAGTTACAGTAGAATATTTATGCTGTTAGTTTATAATTATATATATATAACAGTTGGGTATATTAAGTCATATAGTTTGTTTAACTTTATATTTAAGTTATAAAGTTTATGAAAATTTATATTTTTTTTGTTATAGGTTTTGTTTAGTCGAGATTTTAGTATATATGTATGTTGTTATTTATTTATTTTTTCGAGTCCCCTGGTTTTATTTTTGCCCGTACAAGTTTAGGCAACTATTATAAAGTAGGTTATATTGTTTCATAAGAATTGATTTGAAGTCCTGATGTGTACGTAGGCTTATATCAGTTATATATGATACTGTTTAAGTATAAACACGTGTCTGGTAGCTAACGGGTACGCTTATGTCAAATATTTTGTTGTATGTAGTAGTTTGCATACCTGTTCATTTATATTAGCATACTATTGTTGACATAGATCTTAGACAAAATGTATGCATATATATACATAGGGTCTGCATATTATATTGATCTTTATTTATTGATGTAAGTGGTTTACAGGGATATTGATTTCAACGTAATGTAGGTTTAATAAATAGTGATTTTATATTGTGACCCTATAAGCTTATAAATATATTTACTACCGGTCTGCATATATTTGTAAAAAAAATAAAAATAAATAATAATAAATAAATATTATTTTGGTTTAAATGTATAAGTTTACTAGTTTATATACGTAGATAGATGTTATTTTATATTAAAATTATTGATTTAAAAATATGTATGTTTTATTTCAATATGTGTTTAAATTGAGAATATGATTTCGCGAATAATTATATATATGTGTGTGTAGTTGTAAGTCCACTTATACAAATTTTATTCATCGATCCAATTTCGATTTGACTTTGTCTATTTCTATTGATCAGCTTGTCCGTCGAACTCGAGTCCATCGTGCTTTGCTTTAAAAGTCTGTGCTTGGAATCGTAACTCACTCTATCGTCAAATCCCTCTAACCTCGAAAGGTGAGCACTCACTCACGATTAACGTTCTTTTATTTATTAAATTTGATTTCAATTGAAACGACAATTGAAATATGCTGATGTTAGTTAATTACACTGTTATATATGCTATCACCTTTATCAGTTCACCTGTGATATCTAACACCATTATCTGTTAATTATTTATGCGATGATAATACAGTTTGGCTGATAATTGATTGATTGTTGATGTTTATATTGGACGTTAAATGGTTAATGTTAAAATGATAAATAATTTGAAATTGAAATTGACGTAGGATAGTTAGATTTGATATATGTGTTAAAATTGATTAAATGACATTTGTATAATATGACCCCTTTATTTGTTAAATTAATTGACATGTAATAGTGATCATTACACTTTGAACCATCGACGTATATTGGATTAAAATTTTTGTAGTGTAAAAAATTGAAATTGAATGACAAGTGAAAACCGTAATGTAATAATCTTTAATCTACATGAAATGATAGTGTAGATTCTAGAGATAATTATATTAATTCGCACAAACAACAATGTGAATTAATACGATTATTTCGGGATTATTTGAATTAATTATTGGATTGTTATTGTTTGTTGTTATTGCTTGTTTATTTACTTTGACACCATCCCTGTTATCACACTGCAAGTTCCCTTTACTATGCTTTGTTTTTGAATTGAATTGGAATCGGGTTGAAATGATAAATACCCAAATTAAACTTTGACCTAGGAAAGAAAATTAAATAAAATCGATTGGTCAATAATTTGATTTAAAAATAAAATAAAGATTTTATTTGAATAAATAATATGGTTTTGAAATGAAGTTAAAATTTGAATTTTTAATGAAAGGAAAATGTTAATATTTAATAATCATAAACAAAATATTAACGATGTAATTGATGAAAGAATATTGTTTAATTTGAGAAATGATATAATTAAGTTTGAAATAATTAAACTTTGAAATGATTTGATAATTAAGTTGAAATTATTAAGTTTGAAATGATTTAATAATTAAGTTTGAAATTATAATTAAGTTTGAAATTATTAAACTTTGAAATTATTTAATAATTAAGTTTTGAATTATTTAAAATGAATTATTTAATGATTAAATGAAATTGAATTCTTTAATAAGAAAATTGAACCTTTGAATAAGTGAATTTTACTTCGTAAATAATTGAAATTAAGTTTTCTTTATTAATTAAGTTTTGGAAAATTATTTAAGTAAGTAAATAAGTGAAATTGAATTTCTTTAACAAGAAATAAAAATGCGATTTATTGAAATTAATGTAAGACTTGGAATTTAAAGAATTTGATTTGACGAATTTAGTTTAATTTAAATTGTAAGTTTTGATTTAATGAAGTTGAACTTAAGAAATTGATTTAATGAATTGGAAATTTAATAGAATTTGTTTTGAATGATAAAGTAACTTAACGAATATTGAATGAAATCGATAAATGAGTTTAAATTAATTTGAATGTTAAGTAAAATTTATTTAATGATTTCGAGATGAAACTTATATACGAATTTGAATCAATATTGAATTGTTTAAAATAGAAATTGAAATTGAATTATAAGATTTTGAAATTGTGAATTTGGAAGTTTTGAAACGTAAATTTTGGAAATTGATTTCGAAAGAGAAATGAAATGTTGATTTATAAACTCTGATTGAATTGAAATTGATTTGGTTTTTGAAATATATAAATGACCAATCGGTGTAATAATTACGAAAGTTATTAAAGAGACCGGAGTCGGTTATGGATATACTCTCTATCTAAACCGAAAACCACTTTAATAACTATACGCGGAGTGATGATCCAGAATGAAGTGGTTGGAATGATGTACGTGATGACTGAAGATAGAGAACGATAATGGATAGCCTTGACACTTGTGTCAAATTGGAAATGACTAAAACAGGAGCTGTGCCGGGCCAATGGAGGATTAGCTACCTCAAGTGGACACACTTCTTCGAACTACTTATTACTTGTTGTCGATTGGTGATTTTGGGAGTGTTGTTTCATGGTGTTGCGGGCGCTGCGGCGTTGCGTTCTCACCAGTCCGGATCAGGCGAACGGTAGTATCACTACCTTGGGTATTGCCTCATGTGCCTTGTCATACTTGTATTCCATTTATACGCGACCACTACGAATCTGTTTTGTACCTTTAGTATATGGATTGCCCTCTGGTGACTTCCGATTTTGGGGAAACTACGGTCTTGTATATGCTTTTGGGAATAAAAATGTGTTAAGGGTGGAATGGGCCATGACTTAACGCTATTTTGATATCTTTATATTACTAATAGACATTATCTACTTATCGTACACTACTACATAGTAGATAGTTTAACGGATCCTTAAAGGATGGTTATTCCAAACATCCTTTGAGTTACTTGTATTTCAATTGCTATTTCACTTGAGTTGGATTTATTAATATAAGAATGTTAATCCTGACTCGAGTGTCTTGTGTTTTGCTTTACGCTCGGGTCAGACTGAGTGTACCAGTATTCGAGACTCACCTTTGGAGTTGGAGCTTGCTTGAAGATCCAGCCATCTATTCTGCTTTCAGTATTCGATGATTCCAGTGATGTATTCTGATTGTATCTGATGTATCGTGTTACTCATCCGTTGTATCTGGTTTAACTCTGATGTATCGTATTACTCTTCTGTTGTAAAACTCTGATGTATCTTATACATTTATATAGTAGCTTCATGAACTACTATCTCTTTTATTTCCGCTGCACTTATTACTCTGTGTTTGTGATCTGTGATTATTTATTTACTGTATATGTTCAGTTTTGCCAAATTTAAATTAACAACGCGGTATTTTGAGCAATTCAATTCCGGCATGAGTGTCTACCTATACACTTATAATGGATGCGAATGGTCCAAAATAGCGGGTCGTTACAGTTGGTATCAGAGCTTTGGTAGCTCTAGGCAAAACTCAACATATAGGGTAAATGTATTTACAGAATCACTCTCACTCGAGTCGAGTTTCAAACTCTTTCTTTTGACTCGATCCCTTTGAATTTTGAAATGTCCTCTCAGTTTCGAAATTCATTCGTGTCCCTCACTATTCGTCTCCTTTCAATTCTGGAGCATTACCTAACTCCACTTCGAATGACCCTTATAGTGAATCGGCGGTCTCGCCAAACTTCGAATGATTTGTAAAGGGGTGAAACTCCTTTACAATAGGCATTGATTTACCGGAGATTTCTGTATCCTCGGTTTACGATGATGTCTATCTCCTGCTATACCTGAATTCTATTTCTTGAGATCGAATGTCGATTTACCTCGGAATCCAGCATCGATCTTATTCCTGAAGTCACGGTTGACCCGGTTAAGGTTGCCCGCGACTTATATAAATTTATCCATCGCCTTATTTTGTTATTTAATTATCTCGTCTTGGTTTCAAACCAAGCTTCGAATCAAATTTCTCTTTGATTTAAGTCCATCAAATTTGAATCCCTATCCTTATTTTGAAAATCCATTCCTGTATCGTCGAGCAAAGAAATGTATTTCTAAATTTATATTAAAATGTTGTTTTCAAATTTGATAAACAAAATAGTTTTGAATGATTATATTATATATAAATATAAGTTTTCTGAAATAAAATTTTTAATGAATTTGTTGTCTGAAATAATAATATTTGATTTTCATTTATTGTTTTGTAAACCATTGACTATTGCATAATATAAATAAATGAATTCATAAACTTGGTTATAAATTGATTTGAAATTTGAAATGAATTTAAATCAAGAATGTGAGAATTTAATTTTCGGTATTTTCAAACTTTGGGTTTAAAATTTTAAAATGCATATTATAAAAAGTAATTTCGAATAGAAATCAATTCTAAAGAATTTTAAATGATTAAATCAGTGCTCTTCTCTTTATCGCTGGAAAATAATTTCGGTGATGACGGCCGCATCATCGACATTCATTTTCGAGTTTCGAAGTGGAGAAACCATTCTGTAGCTTCGCTATGGTTTTGTTTTGGAAAAATATTTTGATTTGAATTTCCTCAGTATAATTTGATTTATATATATATATATATGGGTATCTTATTTTAAAATTTAATTTGATTTGATATAAAAATATTATATATATCTCTAAATTGTTTAAGTTAATCGGAAATCTAATTCTTAAAATTTTGTTAAAAGATGATTTTAATTATAAATAAAACCAAATTTGGAATAAATAATTTAAACTTGAATAATTGAATTGTGAAAATTTTATTTGTATATTGTTCAACTGCATTCTAATACAACTTACCTAAATCATTCAGAAGTTGAATATGTAATTGGATAATATATAAGATAAATTGAATTTATAAATAAAATTTGAGTGTTTATAATAAATGTTATACACTAAATTTTGATTATAAAGATGTTAATAGAGTTAGATAGGATAATAAGTAAACTCAGTTAATAATGAGATAAATTTGTTTTAAAAGAATTAATGAATTGAAATTTGATCAACTTATGAAAATACCTTGAATTTGAAAGCAATTAGTAAATATAAATTAATTTAAATCGAAACTTTTATGTTTTAAATTAATTTATATGGGTTAAATATATGTGAGTAGATATATTAAGTAGAATAAATTAAACAATAATTTGGAATAAAGAAGAATTTAAAATTGTTGAAGAAAATATGATTATAATAAAAGACTATTCAAATTTGTGGTTTTAGAAGTTGTAAATTGAAGATAATGAATTTAGAAATAGTTAATATTGATTTTAGTGAAATCAAATGGATTAAATCAATTATTGAATATCAATTAATTTAAATTTGAATTTATATGGTTTAAATTAATTGTTATTTTGTATTTCAAATCTGTTTTCTCTCTGGTTGTTTCTATTCTCCTACCTCGTTCCTTTTCGGGGACGAAAAGTTTTGAGTGGGGGAGAGTGTAACGACCCGTAAATTTAACCGGTTTTAATAACGTTATTAATTGAAATTTTCTGAAATTTTAAACGATAAAATTTTGAAAAAAAATTTGATATTCGGAATGCGTCTAGTTAAACATAGCAACTGGTAAATTTTCGTCCGAAAATATGAAAGTTTATTTCGCGCGTAAATTTACTTTAATTTAATCAGTTAAAAAGCGATGAAAATAAAATGTTTCCGAAACCTAAATATTTTTACATAGGAAAATTCTAAACCATCTTCTGAGCAAGATGTCAGTTTGTCGTTTTTCCAAATTCGGACATCTTTGGCTCCGTCGATCTTATTTTTCAGCGTTTTTCTTGCATTTTCCGCTATTTAAAAATTCGAAATTTTATAAATTAAATCGTACCACTGATATCTGTATACCATTTTGATTATCTTCTCGTGCCGATCTCTACGGTATATTCAATTCTGTATTTTGAAGTTTGGTATAAAACGGAACCCGCGTAAACAGCAACCGTATCGATAACCGTTTTGAACCTTTTGACTTCCGTGTCCTTTCATATGTCTACCAGCAGAAATTAAGCAGCCACTTGTTTAATTTTTTCACTAATTTCAAAAGTGTGACTCTTGTTATTACTACTATTCAATACAATTTTGATGTGTCCTTCCATTTTCGGTCAAGACAATTCAAAATAAAGATTCATTTTTTTTGCTTTCTATTCACTTTCTCTGCAACCTGTGTTCTTCTTCTTCTGCTCTTCCCTTCCTCTCGTCATCTCCTTTTCCATTTCCTCTACCCATCGGCCCATCAAAACGCATCGCCTTGCCCACCTGACTTCGGCCATCCAACCCCAAGACCTTCGCCCCTCTTCTTGCCGAGCCCAGGCAGCAGCTCCACGTCTTCTATTTGCCACCTCCGCCCTGGGGCCATCAACACTCCTCTCCTCCCTCCCTGGCACAGCAACACCGAGCACACCCCAAATCAGTAGCCTCTCCGCCAAAACCCACCTCCGCCACCGACCTGACCGGCGTTCCTATACCGTAGCTCGACTCCAACCCATCGCCTACCCATCTACCCGATCGCACTTCATCACCTCCACTGCCGCGCGCCTCAGATTTGCAAACCCACGCCACCATACAAACTCCGGCCACCACACGTTAACATCCTGTGACAACCACTCCTCCCTAGTCGAAGCAGTTCACCATCATTTTGTCTGCATGGCCACCGCGCTTCCTTCTCCCTGAACCATCAATGGCCGTGACTTCATCGATTTCCTCTTCATTGCCGTGCCACGTGAGTGTAGCAGTTTTTGCTATTATACATATTCTTACAAATATAAATATATATGTTACTGAATTTCGAAATATATATATATGTTTAGGTGTTTGTTATATATTTTAGTTTACATTTGTTATGTTATAAGACTTATATATGTCTGTATATATATGATTTGTGTGACTGTTATATGTTGTTAAAATATACAAATATAAGTTCAATTATATGTCTATTTAAACATTAGTTTATAAAGTTACAGTAGTATATTTATGCTGTTAGTTTATAATTATATATATAAAACAGTTGGGTATATTAAGTCATATAGTTTGTTCAACTTTATATTTAAGTTATAAAGTTTATGAAATTTTTTTTTTTTTTTGTTATAGGTTTTGTTTAGTCGAGATTTTAGTATATATGTATGTTGTTATTTATTTATTTTTTAGAGTCCCCTGGTTTTATTTTTGCCCGTACAAGTTTAGGCAACTATTATAAAGTAGGTTATATTGTTTCATAAGAATTGATTTGAAGTCCTGATGTGTACGTAGGCTTATATCAGTTATATATGATACTGTTTAAGTATAAACACGTGTCTGGTAGCTAACGGGTACGCTTATGTCAAATATTTTGTTGTATGTAGTAGTTTGCATACCTGTTCATTTATATTAGCATACTATTGTTGACATAGATCTTAGACAAAATGTATGCATATATATACATAGGGTCTGCATATTATATTGATCTTTATTTATTGATGTAAGTGGTTTACAGGGATATTGATTTCAACGTAATGTAGGTTTAATAAATAGTGATTTTATATTGTGACCCTATAAGCTTATAAATATATTTACTACCGGTCTGCATATATTTGTAAAAAAAATAAAAATAAATAATAATAAATAAATATTATTTTGGTTTAAATGTATAAGTTTACTAGTTTATATACGTAGATAGATGTTATTTTATATTAAAATTATTGATTTAAAAATATGTATGTTTTATTTCAATATGTGTTTAAATTGAGAATATGATTTCGCGAATAATTATATATATGTGTGTGTAGTTGTAAGTCCACTTATACAAATTTTATTCATCGATCCAATTTCGATTTGACTTTGTCTATTTCTATTGATCAACTTGTCCGTCGAACTCGAGTCCATCGTGCTTTGCTTTAAAAGTCTGTGCTTGGAATCGTAACTCACTCTATCATCAAATCCCTCTAACCTCGAAAGGTGAGCACTCACTCACGATTAACGTTCTTTTATTTATTAAATTTGATTTCAATTGAAACGACAATTGAAATATGCTGATGTTAGTTAATTACACTGTTATATATGCTATTACCTATATCAGTTCACCTGTGATATCTAACACCATTATCTGTTAATTATTTATGCGATGATAATACAGTTTGGCTGATAATTGATTGATTGTTGATGTTTATATTGGACGTTAAATGGTTAATGTTAAAATGATAAATAATTTGAAATTGAAATTGACGTAGGATAGTTAGATTTGATATATGTGTTAAAATTGATTAAATGACATTTGTATAATATGACCCCTTTATTTGTTAAATTAATTGACATGTAATAGTGATCATTACACTTTGAACCATCGACGTATATTGGATTAAAATTTTTGTAGTGTAAAAAATTGAAATTGAATGACAAGTGAAAACCGTAATGTAATAATCTTTAATCTACATGAAATGATAGTGTAGATTCTAGAGATAATTATATTAATTCGCACAAACAACAATGTGAATTAATACGATTATTTCGGGATTATTTGAATTAATTATTGGATTGTTATTGTTTGTTGTTATTGCTTGTTTATTTACTTTGACACCATCCCTATTATCACACTGCAAGTTCCCTTTACTATGCTTTGTTTTTGAATTGAATTGGAATCGGGTTGAAATGATAAATACCCAAATTAAACTTTGACCTAGGAAAGAAAATTAAATAAAATCGATTGGTCAATAATTTGATTTAAAAATAAAATAAAGATTTTATTTGAATAAATAATATGGTTTTGAAATGAAGTTAAAATTTGAATTTTTAATGAAAGGAAAATGTTAATATTTAATAATCTGAAACAAAATATTAACGATGTAATTGATGAAAGAATATTGTTTAATTTGAGAAATGATATAAGTAAGTTTGAAATAATTAAACTTTGAAATGATTTGATAATTATGTTGAAATTATTAAGTTTGAAATGATTTAATAATTAAGTTTGAAATTATAATTAAGTTTGAAATTATTAAACTTTGAAATTATTTAATAATTAAGTTTTGAATTATTTAAAATGAATTATTTAATGATTAAATGAAATTGAATTCTTTAATAAGAAAATTGAACCTTTGAATAAGTGAATTTTACTTCATAAATAATTGAAATTAAGTTTTCTTTATTAATTAAGTTTTGGAAAATTATTTAAGTAAGTAAATAAGTGAAATTGAATTTCTTTAACAAGAAATAAAAATGCGATTTATTGAAATTAATGTAAGACTTAGAATTTAAAGAATTTGATTTGACGAATTTAGTTTAATTTAAATTGTAAGTTTTGATTTAATGAAGTTGAACTTAAGAAATTGATTTAATGAATTGGAAATTTAATAGAATTTTTTTTGAATGATAAAGTAACTTAACGAATATTGAATGAAATCGATAAATGAGTTTAAATTAATTTGAATGTTAAGTAAAATTTATTTAATGATTTCGAGATGAAACTTATATACGAATTTGAATCAATATTGAATTGTTTAAAATAGAAATTGAAATTGAATTATAAGATTTTGAAATTGTGAATTTGGATGTTTTGAAACGTAAATTTTGGAAATTGATTTCGAAAGAGAAATGAAATGTTGATTTATAAACTCTGATTGAATTGAAATTGATTTGGTTTTTGAAATATATAAATGACCAATCGGTGTAATAATTACGAAAGTTATTAAAGAGACCGGAGTCGGTTATGGATATACTCTCTATCTAAACCGAAAACCACTTTAATAACTATACGCGGACTGATGATCCAGAATGAAGTGGTTGGAATGATGTACGTGATGACTGAAGAAAGAGAACAATAATGGATAGCCTAGACACTTGTGTCAAATTGGAAATGACTAAAACAGGAGCTGTGTCGGGCCAATGGAGGATTAGCTACCTCAAGTGGACACACTTCTTCGAACTACTTATTACTTGTTGTCGATTGGTGCACCCTTGATTTTGGGAGTGTTGTTTCACGGTATTGCGGGCGCTGCGGCGTTGCGTTCTCACCAGTCCGGATCAGGCGAACGGTAGTATCACTACCTTGGGTATTGCCTCATGTGCCTTGTCATACTTGTATTCCATTTATACGCGACCACTACGAATCTGTTTTGTACCTTTAGTATATGGATTGCCCTCTAGTGACTTCCGGTTTTGGGGAAACTACGGTCTTGTATATGCTTTTGGGAATAAAAATGTGTTAAGGGTGGAATGGGCCATGACTTAACGCTATTTTGATATCTTTATATTACTAATAGACATTATCTACTTATCGTACACTACTACATAGTAGATAGTTTAACGGATCCTTAAAGGATGGTTATTCCAAACATCCTTTGAGTTACTTGTATTTCAATTGCTATTTCACTTGAGTTGGATTTATTAATATAAGAATGTTAATCCTGACTCGAGTGTCTTGTGTTTTGCTTTACGCTCGGGTCAGACTAAGTGTACTAGTATTCGAGACTCACCTTTGGAGTTGGAGCTTGCTTGAAGATCCAGCCATCTATTCTGCTTTCAGTATTCGAAGATTCCAGTGATGTATTCTGATTGTATCTGATGTATCGTGTTACTCATCCGTTGTATCTGGTTTAACTCTGATGTATCGTATTACTCTTCTGTTGTAAAACTCTGATGTATCTTATACATTTATATAGTAGCTTCATGAACTACTATCTCTTTTATTTCCGCTGCACTTATTACTCTGTGTCTGTGATCTGTGATTATTTATTTACTATATATGTTCAGTTTTGCCAAATTTAAATTAACAACGCGGTATTTTGAGCAATTCAATTCCGGCATGAGTGTCTACCTATACACTTATAATGGATGCGAATGGTCCAAAATAGCGGGTCGTTACACATTCCATTTCTTCTTGCCTCCACTGCTTTATTGTGGTTTCGGCTCTTTCTTAGCAACAACGACTGATTTGGACTTGGGGTATAAACTCTCCTGGCGAAGAGCTTTCTCGACAAGTCTCTCAAATGGTTCATCGATACGACAAACCAACTTCTCCCCCAAGTAGTCGTCCAAACCCATAATGAACTTCTCATTCTTTCTCAATGGAGTGCTAATGAAAGACATCCTATACTTTGACAAAGCATCAAACCTAGCAATATATTCACAGATAGACATATCTCCCTACTTTAAATCAGCAAATTTCCTAAATAGCACTAGCTTCTAAGCAGCCGGAATGAACTTCTCTTCAAACTCAGCCTTGAACAGGTCATAAGTAAACTGATCCTCGGGTGTAGTAATGGTAATGGCATTCCACCAGTTCTTGGCCCATCCTGAAGCTATCTGGAGGTCAGCTTAATCTTCATGGCATCATCTATTTCCATATCAATAAAGATACACTCGCAGGTGTCCAACCAATCCTGCACTTCGATTGCTGACTTTGTTCCAAGTAATGGTTTGACTCCCTTGGTGGAGTAGTCTTTGCATAACATGGCAAAGTCAGCTCTCGGCACCTGCACTTGAGCACCACCACCAACAGTAATATTTGGAATATCCACTTGGGCATTTTGAAGCATGTTCGCCTGTCGCATTAAACATAGCTTGCAAGTCAGGGTTTGCAGCCCCAAACCCGCTCTTTCCTCAACTCCGAAGATGGAGTTCCTCATAGTGTTTCTTGTTTGCCAGCTCATTCTTGATATGTAACAAGAATGATCAGTCTCTCAAAAGAAAACAGTATCAATGGTACTCATGTTCATGCGACTTATATACTATAAATACTGCTGTATAGTTTAAAAAACAAAAATATATAACAAGTATGCACTCTCTCTCATGTGTGTGTGTATATTCTCGGTCTAGTCTAGGGTGATAACTCCTTCCTTGTCTCTACTAGACCACGGTATCAACTCATGTTAATCATTAACCTAAGCTCTGATACTAATTGTAACGACTGCCCCATATGACGGACACCCAATATACATAAGATAGTGCGCTGCTGACATGCCCAGATTGATCATCAAGGTTTTAAAATGAAACAAAACATCACTGAACATGTCGTATATCTCACAACGCATGGAATAAAATATAATATACATCATAGATATAAAACACGAGAGACAGTAATAACTAAGTGATCCAAATATCTGAGTACATATTCATAGAGTTATACAACTAGTAATAGAGTATATGACAGAAATATACTCAAATAACTATCTCATAACAATAAGCAAACATAGCCAAGGCTCCACAGTGTTGCACAACGGAATAAGCATAGAAATCCATATATAATGCGAGATAGCTGCATCCCTCTTGTCCTTTATACACACTGCATCACACCTAGACCTGTTATCTAGTGTACTTATTTTGAGAGTACCCGAGATAATAAGAAGCATAGCATAAAACCTTGAGTCAGACAAAAATCTGGTGTGAGCGGTAAATGATCTCAAAATACTATACAAGTCGATATAGTAAGGAACAAGGGTGTACGAACCATACCTAACCTATCTCTGCAATCAAAGAGTTAGCACAAAAAAAACATAATATACTACTCTACGAATATAATAAGTGTATACTAAAAACCAAGTGTGATGATGGGTGTCTAGGTACCCCTATCTCCAATGACAAACCTTGAGTGATATACTTATGGAAGGACAACCAAAACGACCATAGCATCCATCAAACAATCCTCAATACCACTCGATGTGCTCTGGATATATGATAACTCGTATGACATTTCTACTTCTAGGGACTAATGGAAATCCCTATTTTTGGTATACTCTCTTTAGTCCGAAGCTGATACTAGACCCATTTAACCGGTCCAGGGTACATGGATCCATTCAACCGATCCGGTGTAGCCTTTCAACGTACCTATGAGTGTCCTCATAATACCCTTGCTTTGAGTTCATCAGAAAACACTCTGAGTATCAACGATCCCTTAGCATGCATATTTGAACCTTTCCTTGCTTCATCCAATTTCCATTATTCTCGAGGAGCCATTCTACATTTCTTCATTCAATGATAAAACCATTCAACCGTTCTATCCCCAGATCAACTTTTTTAGAACCAACCCTTTTTATGGATAACCATTCTCATGACTCCATTCAACATCGAGCCACCATCATCAGAACCTAACTCCTTTCATCATCAAGTTGTCACCAAAGTCCTGAAATTATCATCGTACTACTATGTTGTCATCAAACCCCAAGCAAGCAAATAAACCCCTTTTAGCACGACCTGCAAAACTTCTACTTCCCCTTCAGGAAGTTTCACTCCCATCCCATCACCATAGGTAGCTCGGCACCGAGCTATCAAAGCTCGGCATCGAGCTATATACTTGGTCACTTTTGGCTAAGTCTTCTCCCATGCTTCCAGTACTTCATTACCCATATGCTTTAGACCCCGACCCATCCGTCAAAATTGCTCGGCCCTAATCAAAAGCTTCAATTTCCAAGTTCTAGAGATAGCTCATCATTGCACCCAATACTTAGCCATTTTCCTACATCTTGCCCTTTCCTATCTTCTCTAGACATTCCCCACCAAGCCATCAACTCGTCGGTCTATTTTGGCCACTAAAAATAACTCGGTACTGACATATGTACTTAAACCCATTCTTGTTGCGATTTGAAACTTGGACTCCTTTTATAATCCAAAGCCCCTCCTCTAAGTTTCATCAAATTCCGCCCATCTTTGCCTTTGATTTGTCAAATTCGCCAACTTATTCTTACCTAGTACAGTAGCAAACAACATCAAAGCACAACATATAATTATAGAAAATCATGCATATACATCCATTCATACATACAATACATAAGAATACGATAATCAAGCAAATCCCAACCTAGATCTAACATTTGTACTTTCATATGAATATGTGGATTTACAAAACCATTCTAAAGCCACTTATAAACCCTTTAAAATCCATTCATAAACATGTATAAAAATGTAACGTTCAGGGTGAAAATTATGTCAAAATACATTTTAAACTATATAACACGCGTAGTAGAGTGAGAGGTCAAGAAACACTACCAAACACCCAAAATACCAAAATGTTCTCCTTAAATACGAAGTAGACACCACAAAGGAGATAAACCCAAGTCAGCAAAAATGATAATCAAAAGCTTTCTGTGCTAATCACCCCTTTAATCAATTATTTGGCTAAGATTAGTAAGGAAAATGAGTGATTTTTGATGAAATTAGGGTTAACGAAGATTTAGAGCTATTTTAGGAAAGATAGAAATGACTTAAATCAGTTCCTACAGCTTTCTTTTAGCACAATTTTCGAGATGAGTTAATGGGCCTAAGCACAGGCTTCATTAATTACCAACGAAAACTGATCAGTAGCAGCCAAAAGTAAAAACAGCTATAACTTTCAAACGATAAGTCCGTTTTTCTATTATGACCACTCCACGAAATGAGAAACCATCATCCTAAGGCAATTGAAGTGGTTTGAGATCCTAATTTAGCTTCTATCAAACGTTATAGTCCAGGCAAGATTTTCAGGGTAAAAATTATCACATAGAAATTCGAAAAAATCATAGATGTGGAAAATGCTCCTAAGAGTCACCTCTATACGACCTTATATGAATAAAATAAAAGTATTTTACGATCCTTCGATACGTAAAACACAGGTTGGTACACTCCTCCCCTTTAGGAATTTTGCCCTCGAAATCTCCAAACAAATCAAGGAATAGTCAACCATAATTACCCTACATGCATATCAATCACGTACAACCATCAAACACTTCAAACAAGCAGTCACACGATCAATAACATAAGCAAACCTATCCTAGCATGTGAGTTACTACGCTATCCTATATGATATCAAAGGTGAAAGTAAATACGATAAACAATGGACCTTACCATATAAAGTGTGACATCCCGGAATTTCGAGGAATTTAAAATGCGATAATCTCTTAATTAAATTATTTAAAATTGATTAAATTGTTGTTTTCTAGTATAAATAACAAATTAATTGATAATGTGTTGTTTTAAAATATGGTTATAAATTGATTTTAAATCAGAATAATTAGTTACAAATTTAATCTGGGATATTTTATAAATAAATTTAAATAGCCCTATTATCTCTAATTTAATAAGTGTTATTTAAATGTGTATATTTATGTGTTTAGAGGAAAACTATAATTTGAAAATTTAATATAAAAGTGTTCCAATTTAAATTAAAATTAATAAAATATATCCTAAACTTAAATGAAACTCTACTTATTCACTTTTGATCTATATAATAATTTGTTGAAATTTTAGTAGTAATGTTTAAACTAAAATAAATCTTGTCAATATTTAATATAAATATAAAACAAATATATGGTTAAAGGTAAATATAAATATATAAACTTATAAACATACTTAACATAAGTTAAGTAAATAAATAAAATAAATAAATAAATAAATATAAATAAAGTGTTTGGTAAGTTAAGTTTAAAATAGAAAATATATTAGTTAAATACATTAAGTTATAGATAGAAATAAAAATAAGTAGTCATGTAAAATACAAATAAGATATACAAGATGGTACCTGCAAATGAATGGTTTTATAAACATGTAGATGTATATGCAAAAAGAAATAAGTCTAAAACAAAGTAAAATACATACAAGAGTACAGAGTTAAATAAATATTTGTACTATGGCAATGGAGCCTTGGAGGCAAACCAAATTAGATATAGAAATGCATGTACTATAGCATTGTAGATAGGCAAGTCTAAAACAAAATAAAATATACTCAAGATGTACAAAATTAAAAAAAAACATATACCTGCATAGTAATATACACACCCTATCACCTTTATAAATGCATGTAGTAGGAGATCAAGTCAAGTATGGAATACATACTTCAGCCTCAAGTTTTGCAGGCCAGAGAAAACATAGTACACGAAATTAAATATGGGATGTAAATGCAACATGCTTAATTAATGCTAGTGTACAAATTGCTTTATCTCAGCCTTCATACCTGGAAAGAAAATAAGTATGGCTGCCTCATTAATGCATGTGTACCAGTTACCCCTTCTTTTCAGCCTGCACTTGTTATATTTTATATCAGTTTCCATTTTCATTTAAACCATTCATTCGAACTATGTAAACAAAGAAAACCAAAAACCTGAAACATTCTTCTTCTCCCTGAAAACTCTTTCCAAAACACTGCAAAACAAACTTTATAACCAGTTTTCAAAAGGGAAGCAAGCTTTCAAAGTTCCTGTATTTTAAATCTTTCAGTTTTTAAAGAAGCAAGTAAACCATTCTTTTTAAAGCATGGAGACAAAGCTTTTCAAGTTTCAAGTTTTCATTTCCAGTTCCAAGTTCTAGCCTCTGTTCTTCATTTTGAACCTGGTGAGTAAACTCCTGTTTTAAAAATTTAAGAAAATGCAGGATTTGTTGCTTATAAAACTCTGAAAACAAGTAGTGCTTGCATGTGTAGATTAAGTGTGATATATGTTTGAACTGGGCATGATTGTGTTGTTATTACCTCTGTTCTTCATTCTTATTTGTTGAGAAAACACTTCAACCCTTACATATATATGTATGATTTGTCTTGCATATGATCTACATTGGATATATGCTATGGAAAAATGGTATATAGCATGAGTTTATATTCATATGTCTATATATATATAGGTGTATCTGTAGACTTAATTATGTGAATACAGGTATATGTGCCTGTTCCTTTGTTACAGGCTAGAACAAGTAAAGAAATCAAAATCTCTTTAATCTTTCACTTATAAACTTGGATGTATAGATGAAAAATGTTTGAATCAACAAGACATTCGAATTAAAAATGGTCTCAAACATTTATATCTAGAAAATAATTAGCAGTTTGGATAATTCAGTAAGATCTTTTCAGACTTGAAAATTTAATGTTTTTATCTTCAAGTTTTGATTATCTAAATAGAAGAGTGTTGACGAAATATGATTTTTGAAAGTTATTTCAAGATTTTTAGTGTATTAGATGGCGAGAAATAGTGAGTTGAACGGAAACCATGTTTCCGTTGATCCTCGTCAACCCACGACGAATTGAGGGTCGGGATTTCGGACGAGGAAGGCTAAGTGTCTGGGGATCATTGGAAAAATGGTCAGGAATTCTCGTACATACCAAGCTGGATGATCGAAGATGTTTTAGGGTTTAAGGAGTTCTGGTATGGCCTGGGAACGCGATCGATTTGGAGATTGGGACGCGACCGAGTTCTTCGATTTTGGGTAGGAAGGAAGAGGAATGGATGTGCTTTCGATTGTGATAGGTGGCAGGTGAGGCAGTCGTCACGATCGTCGGCGGCGAGGCGTTTCAGTTAATTGGGTTGGAGTGCCTGGGGATCGAACTGCTCGATTTCGAGTTCGTGACTAATTCCTTGTTCTGGGTGGTGAGTTCGTCTGAGGAGGTGTTCGTCGACGTGGCGAGGGTCGGAGCGTTGATCTCTGGTGGCCAGAGTAGATGTGCACCTGCACGTGTGCATGGTAATGTATGGGTTCGTTCGTTTGGGGAAGAGGATGTCGACTCGAGGTAGGCTTCGGGGATTTGGGGGTTTTACTCGGGTGCGAACTCGAGTAGAAAACAGGGGAGATAGCCTGTTTTTTTTTTAAGCTTAAAATTTTGTCTAAGTTTTTAAACCAGGGGAGATTTCAGGGTAAACCCGGAGTGGCTATCGAGTGGGTCTCGAGTCCGACTCGAAGCATACCAGGAATTCTTATAAAAACAGTTTTCTGAGATTTAAATTTAAATTTGTTTTTTTAAACTTTTACTTGAAAATATCTTAAATGTTAAAGGAAATTTTATAACTTTAAGTTTATCAAGTTAATAATTATTTTATTTTATAAATTTAATTAATAATTAAAAAGAAATTAAATATAAGTAATATATTTAATTTATTAAGAATTAAAGGTTAATTAAGTGTTAATTCAAGAATAATTAATTGACTAATTAACTAATGATAATGATTGAATGATGAATAATTAAGTTTATTAATTAATAATTAAGAGATAATTGATCTAAAATTTAAGGTTTAATTAAAGGTTATTTAAACGATAAGTAACTGGTAAATAAAAGGAATTAAGTAATTAATTTGTTTGTTAATTAAAGAATGAATTACCAAATTTATAATTAAATGAATGAGTTTAATTCATGTTAATTAATTGTAAATTAATTAAAGGAAATCATTTGATGATTAAGTAAGTATAAATACTTAATGAATTTAATGGGAAACTTACTCAGTTAAGTAATTAATGTATAATTACAGAATGTATTAATTAAAGGAAATTTACTTTAAATGGTAAGTAAATTAAAGTAAAATTACTTAGTAATGGTAATTAAAGATTTATGACTTAGTGTAAATAAATCTAATGAATTATATAATTAATCAAAGAGTTAATTAATTAAGGCAATATAATTACAGGACGGAAATCCTGTATATGTTTGAGTTAATAAATGGAAAGTGAATAATTGAAGTTAATAAATTGATAATTTATTAAGAATCATTTATTGATGTTATTGATGAAGTAATAAATGATAAATTACTGGAATGTAATTAGAGGTCAATTTAAATCAGGATGATTAATTAAAATGGAATTTAAGAATGATAAATTAATTGATTGATAATTAATTTATGAGTATACGCAGGATTTATATAATGAAGTAATTAATTTAATTTACTTTAAATTAATAAGAGATAAGATAATTAATTTAATTCATTTTTAAATTAATTATAAATGGTGTGTTTATAAATCGTTGCTTATGAATGAATGTTATTTCATTGATTGTGATCTCATATATGAGATGAGTAATATCTAGGTGATATGGATGCTTGTTTGATGATATTGATTATCTGTTTGAGTTGATAATATGGATTATCTGTTTGTGATGATAATGTTGATTATCTATCTGTGATATTGAGATTTATCTATCTGTGAGTATATAGATAATATTGAATTGAATTGTTTTAACCTTAAAACAACTTGGCCTTAAAAGATACGGTTTGGATTTCGATGAGACCGGGATCGGGTTTGCTACATTACAGCGTGATAGGGGGTTCTCGCTTTGCGTTAGGTGGCGAACGGGAGACTCTTACCCCTACATGTCCCCGGGGGTAGTATAAGGCCTTTTGGGGTTGGTTTGCGCCATCGGATTTGATTGTAAACCTAGTATGCTGGAATTTAATGAATGTAACAATTTCGGCTATTTCATATTTACTTGAAACCCCTAGACACTATTATAATATAACTGGATTTCCTATCAAATGTTTTGGTTAGCGTAAGGTAAAAACTTTTCCATGTTTATGTGTGGAAGTCTTACGTGATACCTTTTGTTTTCAAAGGATTTTCAAAGTTAAGCAACTTTAACCGTTTACTCATACCAGACCCATGTCTGACCCGGAGTTTATTTCTGTTTTTCCTAAACTCTCGGGTACCCAAATTTTTACGGGTAGCCAAGGGATTCAGGTTTGCTTTGACGAATTCTGGAGGAGCAAATGGAGCAGGAGGCTTCAGCGTTGTAGATAGATATATTGGTTCCGTTGTGTAGTATTTATATGTATTTCCGCTGTGTTGTATCTCTGTGATGTTGTGAGTGGTATCGAGTTGTATTAACTAGACAGGTGTTTATAACTGTCTAGTATGTGTTGTATTATCGGTGTGACTCTGATGTATATGATACTATGTATTCTCTTATGTGATATATTATATTTTATTCGTTCCGCTGTTGAGATTCTGATGTTGTTTCTTCTTTCTTCTCTATCTTTTCTATTTTCTCACCTCTTTCTTTCTTAAAAACGATACGACTTTCTGGGGGTAGAAGGTCGGGTCGTTACAGTGGTATCAGAGCAATAGGTTGAGCGAATACCTAAGCTCTAGAGTAGTATCTTTCTTGAGAGAGCGTACTTGTAATTTTTATCTATATATATAAATATATTTATTTCTACCTATCTGTTGGGTTACCTGTTCGGGTTTTCCAATATAAGTTATAAAGGTAGATAGGGTAGTGGTGTGTGTAACACGACTACCAATGGTTGGAGTTTGTTGTGGTTGGAAGTGTATCTGTCGAGACTGTAGACCTAATACCGTCTTGAGTAAGCTTTGTTGATGTAAGGATTTTGTTGATCTCTGAAGGATACCTGTGAAGGATTCGGAGTTCATCATTTAAGTGCAAGTTTGATCGCGCTCGTGTGAGCGGATTTTTGAGAGTTTGGATCTGTCGGTTGGACAGAAGTAAGTCATGATATTTGGATATCTCAGGATGTAGTAGCAGTGTGATAAGACGCAGTGACTATAGATGTTTCCGAAGATGTTTTCTTTGGAACAAGTTAAGGAAGTGTGTCTGCTTCGGTGTTGTGGTGGTGCTCAGTAGGATGTTTTTGTTTAGTTTGTAGTCCGATTTCTCGAAGAGCTTTGGATGGGAAGTTTTGGGCATTTGGGTCAGCATTGTAGCTCGGAGTGCTCTCTGTGCCGTCTAGGAAGTCTTCTGGCTTGGCATATTTTCTTGAGGTAATTTTAGAAGCAGCAGAGTGGTTCCGTTTCTTCGACGGATTGGCTTTGTAAGCGTAAGCTGTTCTGTTGGGTAAAGAGAGAGCAGTATCTTTGGAGTTAGGCTGGATTGATCGCAAAAGTGACTTGCGATAGTCTGAGCGTTCTCTTGGGTTTCAGAGATTTTTCTGGATGTCTTCAGGAAGTCAGAGTCTTGTCAGCATCTGGAGATTGAGTTGGTATCGACTGGATTCCAGGAGTGGTACCGATGGTTTCTTAGGAAGATTCGATGGAGCGTTTGTGTTTTCTCCTCTGTATCTAGTTTCGAGTTTCTTCTAGCTAAGGGTAGCTGAAGACAGTACCCTTGACTGAGGACTCATATGTTTCTTTGAGCATTTTGTTTCTGTTTGTGGTGGATCTGTTGTGTGGAGTGTCCAGGAGGTGTTGGTTAAGATTTTGTTCGAATTCATCGACATTATCATCTACTTCAGATCAGAGTTGTGCGGCGGAAGCATGGTGGCAGCTGTTCTAGAGTGGAAGCAACCGGAAGTTGCAGCGTTTTGGGATTAGAGAATTTCTACAGGGAATTATTCTGGAATTGAGGCCAGATGGGCAAGTGTGTTGTTTTGTCTTTCCGGATAGGAGAAGTGAGTTGTAATTCTACTGATGATGGTGGAGTAGAATTATATTCTGGATTTTGGGTAAATCTGGGGAGGATCTTTTGTGAGTTATTCTGATCCGGTTTGTTTATTGAAGCATCAGCGAAGTTTGAGCTGGTCAGGAAAAGATGTAGGCAGCCCATGTTCGTCAAAGGAGTTTTGTGGATAAGAGACGGAAGAAGTTGGAATTCGAAGTTAGAGACTTCGATGTTGTTGAGATTTTTCTTCGGAAAAGGGAGCAATAAGATTGGGTAAGACTGTGAGGTTAGCTCCGAAGTATATTGGATCTTTCTGTATTCTTTGTAAGGATAAGTGTTTGGATCACAAGAGTGAATTGCCAGTTTGGAGAACTGGAATTCGTTGTGTTTCACGTGTCTCTGGGGGAGTCCGTGTAAGATTCTATCTTTGGTTATAGAACCAGCAGTTCAGGGAGTTTTGGTTGTTGAGTCAGACTTGTCTGTAGTCTGATATCCTGTCTTGTTTTATAGATCTAGTTGAGTAAGAGCTCAGTAGCTCGGTAGTATAGCTAGTTTGGATTCAGTAGAGCGAGTATTCCAGTATTTATACCTGGGAAACTCGGGAAATTTTTAGGAAGCTTATCTGGATCTGTGTCCGAATAGCTAGTGTTGTTTGTTTGATTGAATTATTGTTGATTGAAATTGTTTGTTTGATTGTGTATAGCTGATATGTATGCTGAATCGGTTGAAATAAAATAAGACTTTGGATTATCTTTCGTTTTAAATTTCGAGGACGAAATTCTTTTAAGGGGGAAGGAATGTGACATCCCGGAATTTCGAGGAATTTAAAATGCGATAATCTCTTAATTAAATTATTTAAAATTGATTAAATTGTTGTTTTCTAGTATAAATAACAAATTAATTGATAATGTGCTGTTTTAAAATATGGTTATAAATTGATTTTAAATCAGAATAATTAGTTACAAATTTAATCTGGGATATTTTATAAATAGATTTAAATAGCCCTATTATCTCTAATTTAATAAGTGTTATTTAAATGTGTATATTTATGTGTTTAGAGGAAAACTATAATTTGAAAATTTAATATAAAAGTGTTCCAATTTAAATTAAAATTAATAAAATATATCCTAAACTTAAATGAAACTCTACTTATTCACTTTTGATCTTTATAATAATTTGTTGAAATTTTAGTAGTAATGTTTAAACTAAAATAAATCTTGTCAATATTTAATATAAATATAAAACAAATATATGGTTAAAGGTAAATATAAATATATAAACTTATAAACATACTTAACATAAGTAAATAAATAAATAAAATAAATAAATAAATAAATATAAATAAAGTGTTTGGTAAGTTAAGTTTAAAATAGAAAATATATTAGTTAAATACATTAAGTTATAGATAGAAATAAAAATAAGTAGTCATGTAAAATACAAATAAGATATACAAGATGGTACCTGCAAATGAATGGTTTTATAAACATGTAGATGTATATGCAAAAAGAAATAAGTCTAAAACAAAGTAAAATACATACAAGAGTACAGAGTTAAATAAATATTTGTACTATGGCAATGGAGCCTTGGAGGCAAACCAAATTAGATATAGAAATGCATGTACTATAGCATTGTAGATAGGCAAGTCTAAAACAAAATAAAATATACTCAAGATGTACAAAATTAAAAAAAAACATATACCTGCATAGTAATATACACACCCTATCACCTTTATAAATGCATGTAGTAGGAGATCAAGTCAAGTATGGAATACATACTTCAGCCTCAAGTTTTGTAGGCCAGAGAAAACATAGTACACGAAATTAAATATGGGATGTAAATGCAACATGCTTAATTAATGCTAGTGTACAAATTGCTTTATCTCAGCCTTCATACCTGGAAAGAAAATAAGTATGGCTGCCTCATTAATGCATGTGTACCAGTTACCCCTTCTTTTCAGCCTGCACTTGTTATATTTTATATCAGTTTCCATTTTCATTTAAACCATTCATTCGAACTATGTAAACAAAGAAAACCAAAAACCTGAAACATTCTTCTTCTCCCTGAAAACTCTTTCCAAAACACTGCAAAACAAACTTTATAACCAGTTTTCAAAAGGGAAGCAAGCTTTCAAAGTTCCTGTATTTTAAAGCTTTCAGTTTTTAAAGAAGCAAGTAAACCATTCTTTTTAAAGCATGGAGACAAAGCTTTTCAAGTTTCAAGTTTTCATTTCCAGTTCCAAGTTCTAGCCTCTGTTCTTCATTTTGAACCTGGTGAGTAAACTCCTGTTTTAAAAATTTAAGAAAATGCAGGATTTGTTGCTTATAAAACTCTGAAAACAAGTAGTGCTTGCATGTGTAGATTAAGTGTGCTATATGTTTGAACTGGGCATGATTGTGTTGTTATTACCTCTGTTCTTCATTCTTATTTGTTGAGAAAACACTTCAACCCTTACATATATATGTATGATTTGTCTTGCATATGATCTACACTGGATATATGCTATGGAAAAATGGTATATAGCATGAGTTTATATTCATATGTCTATATATATATAGGTGTATCTGTAGACTTAATTATGTGAATACAGGTATATGTGCATGTTCCTTTGTTACAGGCTAGAACAAGTAAAGAAATCAAAATCTCTTTAATCTTTCACTTATAAACTTGGATGTATAGATGAAAAATGTTTGAATCAACAAGACATTCGAATTAAAAATGGTCTCAAACATTTATATCTAGAAAATAATTAGCAGTTTGGATAATTCAGTAAGATCTTTTCAGACTTGAAAATTTAATGTTTTTATCTTCAAGTTTTGATTATCTAAATAGAAGAGTGTTGACGAAATATGATTTTTGAAAGTTATTTCAAGATTTTTAGTGTATTAGATGGCGAGAAATAGTGAGTTGAACGGAAACTATGTTTCCGTTGATCCTCGTCAACCCACGACGAATTGAGGGTCGGGATTTCGGACGAGGAAGGCTAAGTGTCTGGGGATCATTGGAAAAATGGTCAGGAATTCTCGTACATACCAAGCTGGATGATCGAAGATGTTTTAGGGTTTAAGGAGTTCTGGTATGGCCTGGGAACGCGATCGATTTGGAGATTGGGACGCGACCGAGTTCTTCGATTTTGGGTAGGAAGGAAGAGGAATGGATGTGCTTTCGATTGTGATAGGTGGCAGGTGAGGCAGTCGTCACGATCGTCGGCGGCGAGGCGTTTCAGTTAATTGGGTTGGAGTGCCTGGGGGATCGAACTGCTCGATTTCGAGTTCGTGACTAATTCCTTGTTCTGGGTGGTGAGTTCGTCTGAGGAGGTGTTCGTCGACGTGGCGAGGGTCGGAGCGTTGATCTCTGGTGGCCAGAGTAGATGTGCACGTGCACGTGTGCACGGTGATGTATGGGTTCGTTCGTTTGGGGAAGAGGATGTCGACTCGAGGTAGGCTTCGGGGATTTGGGGGTTTTACTCGGGTGCGAACTCGAGTAGAAAACAGGGGAGATAGCCTGTTTTTTTTTTAAGCTTAAAATTTTGACTAAGTTTTTAAACTAGGGGAGATTTCAGGGTAAACCCGGAGTGGCTATCGAGTGGGTCTCGAGTCCGACTCGAAGCATACCAGGAATTCTTATAAAAACAGTTTTCTGAGATTTAAATTTAAATTTGTTTTTTTAAACTTTTACTTGAAAATATCTTAAATGTTAAAGGAAATTTTATAACTTTAAGTTTATCAAGTTAATAATTATTTTATTTTATAAATTTAATTAATAATTAAAAAGAAATTAAATATAAGTAATGTATTTAATTTATTAAGAATTAAAGGTTAATTAAGTGTTTAATTCAAGAATAATTAATTGACTAATTAACTAATGATAATGATTGAATGATGAATAATTAAGTTTATTAATTAATAATTAAGAGATAATTGATCTAAAATTTAAGGTTTAATTAAAGGTTATTTAAACGATAAGTAACTGGTAAATAAAAGGAATTAAGTAATTAATTTGTTTGTTAATTAAAGAATGAAATACCAAATTTATAATTAAATGAATGAGTTTAATTCAAGTTAATTAATTGTAAATTAATTAAAGGAAATCATTTGATGATTAAGTAAGTATAAATACTTAATGAATTTAATGGGAAACTTACTCAGTTAAGTAATTAATGTATAATTACAGAATGTATTAATTAAAGGAAATTTACTTTAAATGGTAAGTAAATTAAAGTAAAATTACTTAGTAATGGTAATTAAAGATTTATGACTTAGTGTAAATAAATCTAATGAATTATATAATTAATCAAAGAGTTAATTAATTAAGGCAATATAATTACAGGACGGAAATCCTGTATATGTTTGAGTTAATAAATGGAAAGTGAATAATTGAAGTTAATAAATTGATAATTTATTAAGAATCATTTATTGATGTTATTGATGAAGTAATAAATGATAAATTACTGGAATGTAATTAGAGGTCAATTTAAATCAGGATGATTAATTAAAATGGAATTTAAGAATGATAAATTAATTGATTGATAATTAATTTATGAGTATACGCAGGATTTATATAATGAAGTAATTAATTTAATTTACTTTAAATTAATAAGAGATAAGATAATTAATTTAATTCATTTTTAAATTAATTATAAATGGTGTGTTTATAAATCGTTGCTTATGAATGAATGTTATTTCATTGATTGTGATCTCAGATATGAGATGAGTAATATCTAGGTGATATGGATGCTTGTTTGATAATATTGATTATCTGTTTGAGTTGATAATATGGATTATCTGTTTGTGATGATAATGTTGATTATCTATCTGTGATATTGAGATTTATCTATCTGTGAGTATATAGATAATATTGAATTGAATTGTTTTAACCTTAAAACAACTTGGCCTTAAAAGATACGGTTTGGATTTCGATGAGACCGGGATCGGGTTTCCGTATACCGGGATTCTAGGTCTGGAGACCCGAATACCACATCGATCCAAATTTACGATAGGTCGTGAATCTCAAGTGAAGATGAAGATTCAGAGTGCAAGGGTTATTGTCGTTAACTCTGAGGGTGATTCCAAAATGAGTGTAACGAGATAATGCCTTCGGTTTCGTTCGAACCCGGAACGAACTTGTATGGATCGAATGCTTTCAGAACATCGTCAGGTGGACGATGAGCATTCTAAGAGATGTGTTCTCTAAAGGTAATCGTAGCCTCAAGCCTCATCAACCGGGAATGGCTAAAACAGGGGATGTGCAGCAAGGCTTCGTGGGTAGCCCCCACTTGAGAGTAAGGTCATCCCTGTCTAGATGTCCCTTTTTATTTCGGCTTATTGTGCGGTTGTGGATCCCAACCGTAGGGTGATTTTATTTGGAACTATCTAGTAAGGGATGGGTCCGGCCTTGTGTTGTAGGGGACTTAGGGTGGGTCCTCGGTACGCTGATCTAGGCCAGGTACTGTGACGGGCGGTACCCTAGTAGCCCTGCCATTGTATGGAATCCAAAATCCAATAAGTGCCATCGGATTTGATTGTAAACCTAGTATGCTGGAATTTAATGAATGTAACAATTTCAGCTATTTCATATTTACTTGAAAACCCTAGACACTATTATAATATAACTGGATTTCCTATCAAATGTTTTGGTTAGCGTAAGGTAAAAACTTTTCCATGTTTATGTGTGGAAGTCTTACGTGATACCTTTTGTTTTCAAAGGATTTTCAAAGTTAAGCAACTTTAACCGTTTACTCATACCAAACCCATGTCTGACCCGGAGTTTATTTTTGTTTTTCCTAAACTCTCGGGTACCCAAATTTTTACGGGTAGCCAAGGGATTCAGGTTTGCTTTGACGAATTCTGGAGGAGCAAATGGAGCAGGAGGCTTCAGCGTTGTAGATAGATATATTGGTTCCGTTGTGTAGTATTTATATGTATTTCCGCTGTGTTGTATCTCTGTGATGTTGTGAGTGGTATCGAGTTGTATTAACTAGACAGGTGTTTATAACTGTCTAGTATGTGTTGTATTATCGGTGTGACTCTGATGTATATGATACTATGTATTCTCTTATGTGATATATTATATTTTATTCGTTCCGCTGTTGAGATTTTGATGTTGTTTCTTCTTTCTTCTCTATCTTTTCTATTTTCTCACCTCTTTCTTTCTTAAAAACGATACGACTTTCTGGGGGTAGAAGGTCGGGTCGTTACATAAAGAGCCTCGGATATGTGGCCCTCATACTCTCTTCGGTTTCCCACGTATAATTACCCTCACTTTTTCCCCATTGAACCTTCACTAACTCCACTGTCTTCCTTCTAAGCTGTTTCGTATCACATTGATAATACTAACCAGTATATGAGGTCTCAAAGCTTCTGGTTCTATCTCGATTTCATCCAATTGATCCGGTGTAATTGTCACGCCCGAGTCGTGCACAAACTTTCGCAAGTGAAAAACGTGGAAAACATTATGCACGCCAGCTTTCTTCTGAGGTAAGTCGACCTTATATGCTTGGTTCTCAATCCTCTCTATGATTGGAAAAGGACATGCGAATCTCGGCACCAACTTCCCCTTACTATTAAATCGAATCTCGAGTGCTCCCTCGATGAAAGAGAAGGGGAAGAGCATTGTTATTCAAGGTATGCATTCCATTTATGATGTTCCCATATGTTTTTATTCGATACTGAGGCTTTACATTCCTTCATATGTAGCGACCTAGTAGATAGATTGGGATTGAGACTCGAAATAGTTAACCGACCTTTGATTATGATGAACCCTATTGGAGGCTCCACTAGCATGTGTATGGTTTGTCATGGTTTGATCTTATCGAGTCATGGATGCTCTTTTGTTTGTGATTGCTTTATTTTGAATTTCATTTGTTTCAGTATTATCATGGGGATGGACTGGCTAGGGAAGTATGTGGTGGTAGTGGATTGCGAGAAGTTATTGGTGACAATCGTAGCCGTGGAGGGGTGGATGGTAGCGATTGGCTGCCAGCCAGAGGATGGGGTTATGGTTAACTTTCTATATTCGCTCGAGGTTTCACGGGATGGGTTGTCATCTGTGTCTATTATTAGAGAGTATATGGATGCGTTTGAGGTGGTGACCTGATTACCGCCGCACCGAGAGATTGAATTTCCTAAAGAGCTAGCATAGGATGCCAAACCGATAGTTATGCCTTTGAGGCGTATGATACCCAGAGAAAAAGGATTTTGAGGTGAAAGTAAATAACTAGTTGAAGTGTGGGTTCATTCGTAGGAGTATATCTAAGTAGTGTGTACCTGTAGTATTCGCCACTAAGGCGGATGGCTCTTTGAGGTTGTGTGTAGATTATCGTGAGTTGAATAAGGTGACAAAGAAGAACAAGTACCCACACCCATGCATTGATAACTTGTTCGGTCAACTCATGGTGTGAAGGTGTTCTCCCAATTGAATTTGGTGACGAGATTTCATCAGTTGAAAGTAGCGAAGGAGAGTGCGGTAATCATTGCATTTCACATGCAGTTTGTTTTCTATAAGTGGTCGGTTATGCAATTTGGGCTAACCAATGCTTCGACATACTTTGTTTATCTCATGGACCACATCTTCAAGGATCGGCTAAACAAGTTCGTACTTGTATTCATGGATGATACTTTCATCTATTCTAGGACAAAGGAGGAACACGAGACGCACTTGAGGATTGTGCTTGAGGTGTTAAGGCGGCAAATGTTAAAAGTGAAGTTTTCAAAATTTTACTGATGGAGAAGGGAAGTGAGACTCTTGGGTTATGTCATCTCTGAGCAGGGCATCACAGTAGATCCTGACAAGGTGGCAGTGGTTCAGGATTGGAACCAATCCAAGAATGCTATAGATGTGAGGAGTTTCATAGGATTGGTGGGATATTATAGATGCTTTATTAAAGACTTCTCGAAGGTAGCCGCACCGTTGACAAACTTAACAAAGAAGAATCAGCCTTTTGTTTGGGACACGAAGTATGATCATGTATTTGTGAGTCTGAAGGGGGATTGAAAAGTGCACCAATATTGACCATTCCGAGTGGGAATGAGGAGCTGACAATATACATAGACGCATGTGGTACTGGATTAGGTGTAGTATTGATGCAGAAGGGAAAGGTTATTGCCTAGACTAGTCGGCAGCTGAAGCTGCATGATAGGAAGTATCCATCACATGATTTGGAGTTGGCAGAAATATTATTTGCTTTAAAGATTTAGAGGCACTACTTATTAGGAGAAAGGTTCAAGCTGTTCAAAGACCACAAATCCTTGAAGTACCTTTTGTCCCAGAAGGATCTCAACCTTCACCAGTAGCAATGGTTGGAATTCTTTGCTTCCTATAACTTTGACATTTCATTTACACCTGATAAGGGAAATGCGATCACCGATGCATTAAGTAGAAAACATGCCAGTTTGGGAGTGATGTTCATGGAGTGGAAGTAGTTGGAGTATATTGCTGGCTATGACTTCAGACCTCATTATGAGTTTGAGCCAAAGATGTTGGCAGGTTTGATGATTAGACCTACTTTGATTGAGAGGATCGGTACTAGTTAAAGGTGAAATGCTAGACTAGTGGATATCATGGAAAAAGTAAAAGGGGGAGCAGAGGCTGATGACTTGAAGCAATACAGACTCAATCGAGAAGGTTGGCTCCATAAGGATAGGAGATTATTTGTCCCCGATATAGATTGATTGTGAGATGAGGTGCTACGAGAGTACCACCATTCTAGGTTGACCATACATTTTGGTGGTATAAGATGTACTGTGACATGATGTGGGCCTATTATTAGGTGGGGATGAAGAAGGATGTTGGGACATTCATCTCAAAGTGTATGAACGGTTAGTTGGTGGAGGCATAGAAAAAGAAGCCAAGTGTGTTGTTGCAACCGCTTGAAGTTCCCGAATGGAAGTGTGAGCAAGTATCGATGGATTTTATTAATGGACTATCAAGGACTCAAGTAAGGTACGTGTAACGACCCGGACTTTCTTTGCCTAGAAAGACGCATCGTTATGAAGAAAGAAAGGGATAGAAGAAGAAAAGAAAAGAAGAGAGAACAACAACACATCAGAAATCTCACAGCGGAACGAGAAATATATTATCACATAAGATATTACATAGTATCATATACATCAGAGTACACTCTTTATACATCACAGAATAGACAGTTATAAACTTCTGTCTATTACACAACACAAGTACACCAGTACAATACAGACTAATACAAACACAGCGGAAACTCTATATATCTACTCGCTGAAGCCTCCTGCTCCTCAGCTCCTCCAGTATTCGTCAAGACTAACCTGAATCCCTCGACTACTCAATACAATATTGAGTACCCAAGAGTTTAATAAAACAGAAAATAAACACTTGGGTCAGACATGGGTCTGGTGTGAGTAAACGGTTTAAATTGCTTAACTTTGAAAACCTTTGAAAACAAAAGTATCACGTAAGACTTCCCACACATAAACATGGGTAAGCTTTTACCTTACGCTAACTAAAACATTTGATAGGAAATCCGATTGTATTATAATAGGGTCTAGGGTTTCCAAGTAAAATACAGAAATAGCTGAAATGCTTACATCTCACATTCCAACATAGTTGGGCACAACTAATACGTACGGCACTTATTGGAGTTTGGATTCCATACAATGGCAGGGCTACTGGGGTACCGCCCGTCACAGTACGTGGCCTAGATCACCGTACCGAGGAGTACGCCCGCTCCCCTGCAACACAAAGCCGGAACCATCCCTTACTGGATAATTCCGAACAAGATAATCCCGTAGTTGGCGCGACCAACCACACACTAAGCCGAATAAAAGAAAAGGGACCTCTAGACAGGGATCTATCTTGCTCTCAGTGGGTGCTACCCACGAAGCTTTGCTGCACCTCCCCTGTTTTAGCCATTCCCGGTTGATGAGGCTTGAGGTTACGATTACCTTTAATCAGAACATATCACTTAGAATGCTCATCGTCCGCCTGACGATGTGCTGAAAGCATTCAATCCATATAAGTTCGTTCCGGGTTCGAACGAAACCGAAGGCATTATCTCGTTACACTCGTTTTGGAATCACCCTCAGAGTTAACGACAATAACCCTTGCACTCTAAATCTTCATCTTCACTTGAGATTCACGACCTATCGTTAATTTGGATCGATGTGGTATTCGGGTCTCCAGACCTGGAATACCGGTATACGGAAACCCGATCCCGGTCTCATCGAAATCCAAAACGTATCTTTTAAGGCCAAGTTGTTTTAAAGGTTAAAACAAATTCAATTCAATACTTGAATTCACACAGCTTTAACATAGATAAATATTACACATTTAAATTTGTTTTAAATGTTTTTCCTTTGAAAACAATTTATTTAAATAACTTAAAACCTTTATCATTTTAAAGCTTGGTTTTATTTGTTTTTAAACTTGAAACCATTTTGCTTTTTAAAATAAATTATTTAAATACTTAAAATAAAATCTGGAATTAGAACTTTTACTCCAGACAACCTAACTTCACCAAAAACCCGAGCTAACGAACAAAATTCCCGAGTCTACTTCGAGTTCTCGCAATCACCTGCTTACTTCTAGTCACACCCTCGTTTCCCCCGAGACCATCCCGAGCTCATCCTTCCTTCCCCAAACCAACCAATTCCAGATATCACAAACGTGCACGTGCACGTATACCGGAGCTCCGATGAACTTCAGCCCACCTCGCCGCCTTCCACGAGTCTACGACCATCCCCTTAGGTCTTACGATCATCTAGAAACCTGAATTAAACTTGGAAACGAGATCGAGTCATCTCGACCCAACTGACTCAGCAAACATCATCAGAAAAATTGCCTTGCTCGATCACTTCAAGCCATCGGAGGCCATACGATCCTGGCTCAAGCTTCTTCGATAACCCATGAGCCATTTCCCTACGTCCGGCTCCATCCGTTTCAACGTCGACGGCGAAATTGCCTTGAAACCCAGACCTACTAAGAACTGGGTTAAAACCCTAAATCATTGCCGCATCGTCACCATAGCGAATTAGAATTATACTTAGCATTTTTCTTCAACTTCCAAACCTACCAGGAAGCTTCAACTTCGATCACGAGACCATCCAAGTCGCCGATCACCGGAGTTTTCCCAAAATGTACTTTCTGTTCATCCTCGAATTTCTCACTCTATACACCTTTTAAAATCTTGATTTCAGTTTTAAAAATCAACATTTTCAAAGACATTTTAGGTTATAAAATCAAATCAATAAATTAAAGAAATCAAATTTCCATCATGGGTGAGTTTATAGTACTACTTTGTTCCAGACCACTTATACTTGTTGTTTGTTTTTAAAAGAATTTTTAACATTAAGTTTTAATGAATTTGAACACTTTTATTTTAACAACTCAATCTAACCTTAATTAGAAACAGAGATTTTGGGGATTTTGACAGGTTTTGAAAAACCTGAAACTAGAAACAGGAATTAATAAACCTGTATATTAACATGCACAAGCCAAATATACACATATACACAGATCTGTTCATGCAAACCAATGTTCATTCTTACTTAAGTCATGCATTCAATCAATAGATCAAATATCAGAGCTTCAAAAGAGTTTAGTCACTTGTTAAAACAGAGAACAGGATGTATATATATATAAACAGACATGATCACTCAACATATATATCAATTTAAATAAATTCAAGATGAATAACTTTCATACCAAACCAATTATTATCTCATGCATTAGAGTTAAATCAAAAATAAACTGTTTTTAAAGAATGTTTACTCACCGTAAAAAGATGATGAACAGAGCCTCTCCTTTTTGAAACAGCTTTTAAACTTGGTATGCTTTTGCTTTTGAAAACTGCATGCATGCTTGTTTGAAAAGATGCAGACTTCCTTAATTTCCAGGTTTGAAAATAAACATGCTTGATTTAAAACTGCAGTTGCAAGCAGGCATGACTTCCCGATTTGAAAAAATGCAGGCTTGCAGACTTGATTATGATTTGCAAAATTGGTCTTTGAAAATGAGTTTCTAGTTTTGAGGAGGAACTGATTTTGATTTGAAACTGGAATGCAAGCTTTAGTTCTCAGGTTTGCATGCTTTGAAGATGGTTACAGAATTTTGAAGAATGCTTGACAGCTTTGAAAAGGTTACAGGGAATGATTTGCATGTTTGATTGAAGAGGATTACTGATTTTTGTATTGTAAAATGGTTTGCAAATTTCCTCAGATCTGTTTTAGAGTGAAATGTTTTCAGCTGAGAATTTTCTTTGCTTAGAGATAAAAATGAGAAAAAGAAAAAGGAAAGGAAGAAGGCAAGTGTTTATAAACTAAATTTATGATTTATTATAAATCAAAGAAAAATAAAAATACAATATGACACTTGTCATGCTCCTTAATTATTTTGTTAACACATGTTCTTATATTGATTCACTAACTTACATATGTAATTTTACATGCAAAATGAAATTATAAATGAATATAAAGCTTTTATTAATAAATTCCTAATAACTATATACTTATTCAATTTTATATAAATAAGAATTCTTTTTAAAGAAATAGATAAAACAAACTATATTTATACAAAATAATTTATGTCATACTTTTAAATCCAAATATAAATTTAATTCAATTTTTTTTTTTAAATACAATTTAAAATCAATTTAAACAATTTTCACTTAACAATTTTAAACCATATATTATTAAATAGCTTTTGAAAAGCTTATTATTAAATAAAATCAAATTTCCAAATTACCAAAAATAATAGAATTTAAAAACAAGATTTATCTATTTACAATATACCATTATATTTACATTATAAATAGAAACTAATTTATTAGCATTTAAAAGATAAAATCACTAATTAAATATTTATTTAATTAGATTATTAAATTTATTCAAATTTAGTATCAAAGATCATCAATATCAATTTAATTATTTAACAGATTATTAAATTGATATTGCTCAAATTTCCGGGATATCACATTCCTCCCCCCTTAAAATAATTTCGTCCCCGAAATTTAAACAAAGGTAATTTAATAATCTTATTAAAGATTTTAATTTTAAATCACAAGCATATATTATCATTCATATGCTAACAACCATAGCAAACAATCATCCAATCAAACAATTCTAATTATCCAGACAAAATTCTAGATAAAATTTCCCGAGTTTCCCCAAGTATATATATATATATATATATACCGGGATACTCGCTCTACAAACAATCTAAACTACTAAGCTATAGATCTCCTACTCATCTAGATCTACAGAACTAAACAGACTATCAGACTACAGACGAGTCTGACTCAACTACCCAACTTCCAGAACTGCTGATTCTAAAACCAGAGATAGATCAAATACGTACTCCCTCAGAGATACGTACAACTCAATGAATTCCAGTTATCCAAACTGACAATTCAATTCAGAAGTCCAAATACTTATCCAAATTAGAACACATACGAGATCCAAACATAACTCTACTTCACAACATCAGTAGATTCCAAACTTACTTTTCCCATCCAGAGATACACTCCAAACTGCTTTCGCTGCTCAACTCCGATATGAGGTAGAACACAAGCACAGACTGGACAACTCACTTCTAGAAATAAGGTTCACTGATCCATAAAAGAAAACTCAGATACTCCCGCAAAACTTGAGTTGCTTCACCAACTCCATCTCTAGGAAACATCCTTCCACTAGACTGAACCACCGGTATCACTCCTGGAATCCAGTCGATAAGAAAACTCAACCTTCAGATGCGGACAAACTTCTGACTTCCTTGAAGAAATCCAGAAAATCTCTGATAACCCAAGAGAACACTCAGACAATCGCAAGTCACTTTTGCGATCAATCCAACCTAATTCCAAAGAAAAACTGTTCCTCTTTACACAATCCGAACAGCTCATACTTAACTATCCAATCCATCGAAGAAATGGATTTACTCTTACTACTTCTGAACTTCACTTCAGAAAAACTGCTCAGCTAGAAAACTTCTTGCCATCACAGAACACTCTGAGCTGCACTGCTGACACTGATGCCAAGGACTTCCTATTCCAAAGATCTTCGAGAAACTCGAACTCCAAATCAAACAGAAACACCATGCTGAACTCAGCCATAACACTGAAACAGACACACTTCCTTAAACTCGTTCCAAAGAAAACATCTTTGGGAACATCCATCGTCACTACATCTCATCACACAGCTACTATTACCTGAGGTATCAAGATACCATCACTCACTTCTGCCTCATCGACAGATCCAACTCTACTCATCCACACTTCAAAGATAAACTCCGAACCATTACAGTTTCCTTCGGAGATCGATGAAATCCTTCACCACAGCAAAGCTTACTCGAGACGGTATTGGGTCTACAGTCTCGACAGATACACTTCCAACCTCAACACTCAAATTCTAACTATTTGTAGTCGTGTTACACACACCACTACCCTATCTACCTTTATATCCTATATTGGAAAACCCGAACAGGTAACCCAACAAATAGGTAGAAATATATATATATATTTAAAATGGTACTTTTTATATAGAAATTATTTCTGGGTAAAATTATTTCATTTACCTCTTTAAAACAATATTGTGTCCGTTGGCCTGGTTCAAGTGTTTAGAGATCCCTATCAATAACGTTAGCTACTCGTATTGACCAGAATCCATATACCACTCAACCGATCAATTAACACAATATAAAATCATTTTATATAACTAACAAATACGCGCTCTCATATATATATATATATATATATACACTCAACTCGTTCTAGGGTACCATTGACCCTATTCTTAACGAGTAATCCCAACAGAGCCAAGGTTCTCGCTTAACCTTCAGCTCTGATACCAACTGTAACGACCCGGACTTTCTTTGCCTAGAAAGACGCATCGTTATGAAGAAAGAAAGGGATAGAAGAAGAAAAGAAAAGAAGAGAGAACAACAACACATCAGAAATCTCACAGCGGAACGAGAAATATATTATCACATAAGATATTACATAGTATCATATACATCAGAGTACACTCTTTATACATCACAGAATAGACAGTTATAAACTTCTGTCTATTACACAACACAAGTACACCAGTACAATACAGACTAATACAAACACAGCGGAAACTCTATATATCTACTCGCTGAAGCCTCCTGCTCCTCAGCTCCTCCAGTATTCGTCAAGACTAACCTGAATCCCTCGACTACTCAATACAATATTGAGTACCCAAGAGTTTAATAAAACAGAAAATAAACACTTGGGTCAGACATGGGTCTGGTGTGAGTAAACGGTTTAAATTGCTTAACTTTGAAAACCTTTGAAAACAAAAGTATCACGTAAGACTTCCCACACATAAACATGGGTAAGCTTTTACCTTACGCTAACTAAAACATTTGATAGGAAATCCGATTGTATTATAATAGGGTCTAGGGTTTCCAAGTAAAATACAGAAATAGCTGAAATGCTTACATCTCACATTCCAACATAGTTGGGCACAACTAATACGTACGGCACTTATTGGAGTTTGGATTCCATACAATGGCAGGGCTACTGGGGTACCGCCCGTCACAGTACGTGGCCTAGATCACCGTACCGAGGAGTACGCCCGCTCCCCTGCAACACAAAGCCGGAACCATCCCTTACTGGATAATTCCGAACAAGATAATCCCGTAGTTGGCGCGACCAACCACACACTAAGCCGAATAAAAGAAAAGGGACCTCTAGACAGGGATCTATCTTGCTCTCAGTGGGTGCTACCCACGAAGCCTTGCTGCACCTCCCCTGTTTTAGCCATTCCCGGTTGATGAGGCTTTAGGTTACGATTACCTTTAATCAGAACATATCACTTAGAATGCTCATCGTCCGCCTGACGATGTGCTGAAAGCATTCAATCCATATAAGTTCGTTCCGGGTTCGAACGAAACCGAAGGCATTATCTCGTTACACTCGTTTTGGAATCACCCTCAGAGTTAACGACAATAACCCTTGCACTCTAAATCTTCATCTTCACTTGAGATTCACGACCTATCGTTAATTTGGATCGATGTGGTATTCGGGTCTCCAGACCTGGAATACCGGTATACGGAAACCCGATCCCGGTCTCATCGAAATCCAAAACGTATCTTTTAAGGCCAAGTTGTTTTAAAGGTTAAAACAAATTCAATTCAATACTTGAATTCACACAGCTTTAACATAGATAAATATTACACATTTAAATTTGTTTTAAATGTTTTTCCTTTGAAAACAATTTATTTAAATAACTTAAAACCTTTATCATTTTAAAGCTTGGTTTTATTTGTTTTTAAACTTGAAACCATTTTGCTTTTTAAAATAAATTATTTAAATACTTAAAATAAAATCTGGAATTAGAACTTTTACTCCAGACAACCTAACTTCACCAAAAACCCGAGCTAACGAACAAAATTCCCGAGTCTACTTCGAGTTCTCGCAATCACCTGCTTACTTCGAGTCACACCCTCGTTTCCCCCGAGACCATCCCGAGCTCATCCTTCCTTCCCCAAACCAACCAATTCCAGATATCACAAACGTGCACGTGCACGTATACCGGAGCTCCGATGAACTTCAGCCCACCTCGCCGCCTTCCACGAGTCTACGACCATCCCCTTAGGTCTTACGATCATCTAGAAACCTGAATTAAACTTGGAAACGAGATCGAGTCATCTCGACCCAACTGACTCAGCAAACATCATCAGAAAAATTGCCTTGCTCGATCACTTCAAGCCATCGGAGGCCATACGATCCTGGCTCAAGCTTCTTCGATAACCCATGAGCCATTTCCCTACGTCCGGCTCCATCCGTTTCAACGTCGACGGCGAAATTGCCTTGAAACCCAGACCTACTAAGAACTGGGTTAAAACCCTAAATCATTGCCGCATCGTCACCATAGCGAATTAGAATTTTACTTAGCATTTTTCTTCAACTTCCAAACCTACCAGGAAGCTTCAACTTCGATCACGAGACCATCCAAGTCGCCGATCATCGGAGTTTTCCCAAAATGTACTTTCTGTTCATCCTCGAATTTCTCACTCTATACACCTTTTAAAATCTTGATTTCAGTTTTAAAAATCAACATTTTCAAAGACATTTTAGGTTATAAAATCAAATCAATAAATTAAAGAAATCAAATTTCCATCATGGGTGAGTTTATAGTACTACTTTGTTCCAGACCACTTATACTTGTTGTTTGTTTTTAAAAGTATTTTTAACATTAAGTTTTAATGAATTTGAACACTTTTATTTTAACAACTCAATCTAACCTTAATTAGAAACAGAGATTTTGGGGATTTTGACAGGTTTTGAAAAACCTGAAACTAGAAACAGGAATTAATAAACCTGTATATTAACATGCACAAGCCAAATATACACATATACACAGATCTGTTCATGCAAACCAATGTTCATTCTTACTTAAGTCATGCATTCAATCAATAGATCAAATATCAGAGCTTCAAAAGAGTTTAGTCACTTGTTAAAACAGAGAACAGGATGTATATATATATAAACAGACATGATCACTCAACATATATATCAATTTAAATAAATTCAAGATGAATAACTTTCATACCAAACCAATTATTATCTCATGCATTAGAGTTAAATCAAAAATAAACTGTTTTTAAAGAATGTTTACTCACCGTAAAAAGATGATGAACAGAGCCTCTCCTTTTTGAAACAGCTTTTAAACTTGGTATGCTTTTGCTTTTGAAAACTGCATGCATGCTTGTTTGAAAAGATGCAGACTTCCTTAATTTCCAGGTTTGAAAATAAACATGCTTGATTTAAAACTGCAGTTGCAAGCAGGCATGACTTCCCGATTTGAAAAAATGCAGGCTTGCAGACTTGATTATGATTTGCAAAATTGGTCTTTGAAAATGAGTTTCTAGTTTTGAGGAGGAACTGATTTTGATTTGAAACTGGAATGCAAGCTTTAGTTCTCAGGTTTGCATGCTTTGAAGATGGTTACAGAATTTTGAAGAATGCTTGACAGCTTTGAAAAGGTTACAGGGAATGATTTGCATGTTTGATTGAAGAGGATTACTGATTTTTGTATTGTAAAATGGTTTGCAAATTTCCTCAGATCTGTTTTAGAGTGAAATGTTTTCAGCTGAGAATTTTCTTTGCTTAGAGATAAAAATGAGAAAAAGAAAAAGGAAAGGAAGAAGGCAAGTGTTTATAAACTAAATTTATGATTTATTATAAATCAAAGAAAAATAAAAATACAATATGACACTTGTCATGCTCCTTAATTATTTTGTTAACACATGTTCTTATATTGATTCACTAACTTACATATGTAATTTTACATGCAAAATGAAATTATAAATGAATATAAAGCTTTTATTAATAAATTCCTAATAACTATATACTTATTCAATTTTATATAAATAAGAATTCTTTTTAAAGAAATAGATAAAACAAACTATATTTATACAAAATAATTTATGTCATACTTTTAAATCCAAATATAAATTTAATTCAATTTTTTTTAAATACAATTTAAAATCAATTTAAACAATTTTCACTTAACAATTTTAAACCATATATTATTAAATAGCTTTTGAAAAGCTTATTATTAAATAAAATCAAATTTCCAAATTACCAAAAATAATAGAATTTAAAAACAAGATTTATCTATTTACAATATACCATTATATTTACATTATAAATAGAAACTAATTTATTAGCATTTAAAAGATAAAATCACTAATTAAATATTTATTTAATTAGATTATTAAATTTATTCAAATTTAGTATCAAAGATCATCAATATCAATTTAATTATTTAACAGATTATTAAATTGATATTGCTCAAATTTCCGGGATATCACAGTACGACTGCATTTGGGTCATAGTCGATCGATTGACCAAGAGAGCTAGATTTATACCCATCAAGTCAAGTACAACGGCAACCAAACTGGCTGAGTTCTATGTTAAATGGTTGTATGATTTCATGGTTTGGCAAAGAGCATTGTAAGCGATTGAGACCCGTTGTTTACTAGTGGGTTTTGGAAGATCTTACAAGAGGCGTAGGGACCGAGCCGTATCTCAGTACAGCTTATCATCCACAAACTGATGGGAAGACCGAGAGAGTGAACCATATATTGGAGGATCTCTTGTGGGCTTGCATACTCGATTTCGGAGGCTCGTGGGATGATCACTTGCATTTGGTGGAGGTTGCATACAACAATAGCTATTAGTATAGTATCGATATGGCACCATATGCATGATTAGAGAAAACTTGGAGAAGATAGAGATCATTCAGCAATAGATGAAAGCTTCTCAGGATAGGTAGAAGAGCTACGCTAATAGAAGACGTTGGGATTTGGAATTTTCTATCGGCGATATGGTGTTTGTTAAGGTTTATCCTTTGAAGAATGTCATTGAATTCGGTGATTAGGGGAATTCAGTGCCAAGATTCGTAAGTCCTTTTTCGGTAGCAAAGAGGATTTGAAACCTAGCATATAGGGTCGACTTACCTCAGAAGTTGGAAGGTGTGCACAATGTCTTTCAAGTTTCTCATTTGTAGAAGTTTGTACATGACTCAGGCATGACAATTGCACCAGATCAACTTGATGATATCGAGATTGAACCAAAAGCTTTGAGACCACGTATGCCGGTTCGTATTGTCGGACGCGATACAAAATAGCTTAGAAGGAAGATGGGGGACTATGTGAAGGTTCAATGGGGAAAAAATGAAGTCGATTGTACGTGGAAATCCAAGGAGAGCATGAGGGCCACATATGCAGAGCTCTTTATAGGGTAAGACCTAATGTTTATCGTATTTACTTTCACCTTTGATATTATATAAGGTAGTTTAGTATCTCACATGCTAGGATAGGTTTACGTACATTATTGGTTACATGGCTGCTTGTTTGATATGTATGATGGTTGCATATGATTGTAAGCCATGCAGGGTAACTATGTTTGACTTATCCGGAGATTAGGTGGCAAAATTCGTAAAGGGGGAAGAGTGTAATGACCCGTATTTTAAGTATCAAAGAATCGTAAAGTATTTTTACTTTATTCATATGAGGTCGTATGACTCTAAAATTTTGCAAACTCACTCTTAGGGACATTTTTCACATTTATGATTTTTTTCGAATTTCTATATGACCATTTTGACCTCGAAAATCTTGTTTGGACAATAATTTTTGATAGGAGCTGAATAAGGGTCTCAAACCACTTCCATTGCTTCATGATGATGGTTTCCAATTCCATAGAGTGGTCATAATAGAAAAACGGACTTACCATTTGAAAGCTAAACTTGTTTTAAGTTTTGGCTGCTGCTGGCTTGCATTAGTGGGCAACTAACTAAGCACAGGCTTAGGCCCACTAACCCACCTCGAAAATTATGCTAAGGGAAGGCTGTACAAATTGATCTAAGTCATTCTCATCTTCTCTAAAATAGCTCTAAACCTTCATTAACCCAAATTTCATCAAAAAACTGCATTTTACTTACTAATCATAGCCAAATCATCAATTAGAGGGTTGATTAGCATATAAAAGCTTGAGATTTATCATATTGGGCTATTTGCATTCCTCTTCCTTTTTGTCCACTTCAAATCTATAGAGAGCAATTGGTATTTTAGGTATTTGTGAAAGGTTCTTGACCCATCACTCTACTATGCATGTTTATATAGTTAAAAATGAAGTTTTTAACACGATTTGGACCCTAAAGTGTTTTCTAACCTCAATTAAATTTTCCTAAATGTTTATGGCCAAAATCTAAAGGTTTTAAAGTGGTTTTTTAAATGTTTTGCAAGTCCTTTTGTTCACGTCCATATGCTAGTGTAAAAGTTAGATTTAGATTAGAATTTGCTTGATTATCATGTTCTTTTGTACTGCACGTATGAATGGATGTATACGTATGATATTCCATGTTTGTATATTATGCTTTGATGCGGTTTGCTAGTGCTTTTATCTAGTTAGGAAAGGAGTGGTCAAATTGGCAAATTAAAGGCAAAGGTGGTTGGAATTGGATAAACCTTGGAGGGGAGGCTCTGGAAGATGAAAGGAGCCCATGATTCAATTCGCACCAGGTTTGGAGCAAATTAAAGGACTCGGTACCGAGAGCTTTTTGGTTGTGGAAATCGCTCGGTGGAAAGTTGGTACTTCAAGTTGGGATTTAGGGTGATGAGCGGAAGATAAGTGCAAGAATTTGGCTAAGTACTGGACGTAGTATCGAGAGCTTTGGGGGGCTTCAAAATGAGAACTTTTTGTGTTAGCAACAAGAGCATTTGGAGTTGATGCTAAGAGCTTTTAAGAGGACTGGTCGGGGTCTAAGTACTTAAAAGGCAGAGCTTTAGGAAAAAGAGAAAGAATTTAGCCAAAATTGGCTAAGTATACCTATCAGTACCGAGACCTTTGTGTCGGTACCATGAGGTCATGTCTTTCTAGAAATAGGATGAAACTTCCAAGAAGGGAAGTGGGGGCTCTGTATGTAGTGTCGACGGTGTTTGTTTGTTCGCTTGGGGTTTGATGGCGATGTAGTAGCTTAATGATAGCTTTTGGACTTTGGTAATGGCAACTTGACGGTGAATGGAGTTAAGTTCCGATGATGGCAGCTTGATGTTGAAAGGAGTCAAGAGAATGTTTATCAACAAAGGGCGGGTTCTAGGAGGGGTAACCCATGGATAGAATGTGAGAATGGTTCTATCGTAGAATGGAGGAATGTGGAATGGTTCCTTGAGAATAATAGAAACTAGATGGACCAAGAAAAGTGCTCGGATAGCATGCTAGGGATCATTGATACTCAGAGTGTTTTTTGATGTACCTGAAAGTAGGGGTATTATAGGGATGCTCATTGGTACTGTGTTTGGCTACCTCGGGTCGGTTGTTTGGATCTGTATACCCTAGACCGATGGATTTAGCTCTAGTATCAGCTTCGGGCTAGAGGCGAGAACGCTGAAAACTAGGATTTCCATTAGTCCTTGGCATGGGAAAGGCCATACGAGTTATCATATATCTCGAGCACACTGAGTAATTGTGAGAATTATTTGATGGACGCTATGGTTTCTTTGATTGTTTTCACCAGTAGTCTATCACTCTACGGATATCACTAGAAATATGTATTGGGGATAGGGATACCTAGACACCCGTTATCATACTTAATTTGCATTATACCTTTACTATATTTGTAGAGTAACATATTGTGTTCGTTATGTGCTAACTCTTTAGTTGCAGGGACATTCAGGTATGGTTCGTATACTCTTGTTCCTTACTATATCGACTTGAATAGTATTTTGAGATTCATTTACCGCTCACACTAGACTATTTTTTGATCCGAGGTTTTACGCTTTGCTTCTTATTATCTTGGGTACTCTTAAATGAGCAAACTAGATAGTAGGTCTAGTTGCGAAGCAGTAGTTGTGCCGAGGACGAGCTAGATAGAGCTATCTCATATATATATATATATATATATATATATATATGGATTTCTATGCTTATTCCAGTGTGCAACACTGTGGAGCCTGGATAGTCCTTGCTTATTACTATTACTATGAGATAGTTATTTGAGTTTATTTTTGTTTATTATAAACTCTATTACTTGCTGTATAACTCTGTGGATTTGTACTTTGATATTTTGATCACTTAGTTATTACTATCTCTCTTGTTTTATATTTGTAATGTACATTATATTTTATTCCACGCGTTGTGAGATATACGAAAGGTTCTATGATGATTTATTTCATTTTCAACCCTCGATGATCGTCCTACATCAGCTGGGCACGTTAGTAGTGCACTATTATTTACCTTGGATGCTAGTGGTGTAGGATGGTTGTCACAAGTGATCTAAGGGAGTATCTCATTCTCTTTTCGGTAATCTTGGAGCTTATATCCATTGTACTCACAGTCTCAATCAGGTTGAAATATTTTAGTTTAGGTACATGTATGGTTTTCAACTTAGTTCTTATATTCAATGAATTTATCAGGTCTTTGATTTGTGTTTCGTAAGATAAATATATCCATATGAAGATAAATCATCGGTGAATGTAATGAGGTATAAGGATTCACCTTTGGTAGCTATAGACATAGGACCATTATGTACTAGTGCAAAAATTTAGTAACTCTTTCATTGCTCCCACTGAATGAGTGCTTGACCATTTTCTAAGACACGGTGTACAAGTTTCAAAGGAATCAAAACTAAATGATGTAGAAACCCTTTGTTTCTTAACTTGTTCAATCGTTTCTTTCTTATATAACCTAGTCTACAATATCAAAATTAGTTGTCGTTTATTTTAGATGAATTATTCTTAAATAGTCCTTATAGTTCACGCTAGTTAGTTTGTTTTTCTCTAAAAATAACTTCATTTTTGCCATTTACTCTATGCAAATTATTAGATAAATAGATAACATTGCATATGTTCTTATACTTATTAGATAGGTTTATTATATTTATGTAATAAAACTCCTACCAGATTCTACATCTCTCAAAAATCGTAAAAGAGATTCATGAATGTTTTAAATTCCTCTAATGGGTATTAAAATCGATTTATCATGTTACTAAAATCTTGGGGGTGCTCAACAAATCATAAAGTACTACTTTAGACCCATCATTTCAAAATAGCTTGAGGGTTATTTTGTAACCTTGAGGGTGCTCAACAAAGACATAGAATATTCTTACAAAATGTGATGTTATTATGTGATAATCTATTAAATGTAGGAGCAGGTGAAGTATGATTTTCACGCCATATAAATCTTATTTACGATTCATCGATTTTATATCTATTGTTTTGAGCTTATAGATCACTCCTATCAGACTATTTTCTAACCCAAGATTATTTGCATTGCTTCTTATATTCTCAGACTCTTAAATGAGTTAATGGAGAGACATGTATGATGATACGACATTGAGTAGTGCAAATAAAGAGTATAAAGCTTACGCCTACTCATATATATATATATATAATTTTATGGAGCTACTATTGCTTATTCCATCGTGCAATGCCATGGAGTTATCATCACTTTATTGTATATAGAGACAGTTTTATATTATGTAGTTTATGATATATCAAGATGTACAAACTTCTATATATTCAATGACGTATAATCATATGGACCATGTTGAGCTATGGTGATGTTTGGTATCAAGTTCATTTGATTATGCTATTGTATCGCCTATTTTATATCTATATTTGATACTATACTTTTGTCTATGTGCTGTGAGACATACGAATGTTATTAATCGATTGTATCATTTACCCTTGACTATTTTAAGAGAATCAGGGGTATGCCCTAGGGGAAATTATGTAATTCGTTACATATGCCCAGCTCCATAACCAATCTCATTCGTAATAAAGGTGTTTAATTTCTATTATATACTTTTTTATATTATGATATAATTAATTAATTAATTAATTTTAAGTGTATTAATTAGAAAATTCTTAAATAATGTGTTATGTGATAATAATTATAAATAGTTTTAATCGTGAGAAAATTACCATAATATAGAATAACATAGTATTTTGTATATTCCTGGTCAAGATGTTTTGAGAAAGGATACCGATGCATCCATTAAGCCAAGAGTACCAAACGCTCTTCAAATGTTGGAAGTGTATTACTCATGGCTGTTGGAGGAACTAATGGGTTACGTACTGATATTTATTGGATAATTATGGATTGACTCACCTAAGAGTTTCATGTTGGTTAATAACAACTATGTCAAATATGAATGTCAAAGTGACGATATTATTCAATTCTCTCGACTTGAGAATATTGTTGAGTTTCAATATGGATGCTCCACCTTAATTATACTTAAATCATAGCATGGAGACCATCGAACGACCATAATTGGGTCTGAGTTGGAAAATTGAGTGTGAAATACTATTAAATAGAGAATTTTTCTCCTCGATTTTACAAGGCTAGTATCATGGTCAACCCTAGTCAATTCAAAGACAAAATCTCTGGCCAGAGTAGTACAGTTAATAATAAATGTTATTATTTAACCGATGACTTTGTTTATGGACTAACTAAGTTTAATGTGGATGATATTAGAAGTTGGACTAAAACAAAATTCCATAAATCCTAAAGTGATATAGTGTTGATGAAGAGAATTGGTGTAAATAATTACTAACAGGTACCGCTTAAATTGTAAAATTGGATTTTATCATTGAAGGTTTATGAGAAATAAATTCAACCAAGTATCACACCATTAGCTAAGGTGACTATGAACATTAAAACTCAAACTGTTTGATATTTATCAATGACTGAATTTAAACTATGAGTCACAAACCGCGTTGATGATTTCTCCGAAATACCATACGATTTAGTTGATTCATAATAGTTATAAATTAATTAAGTTAATTAATATTTCTGAAATACAATTTATTTATTTTAAGTATTGGTACCATTTGTATTTTCTGGGTGTCATTTGTATTTAATTAGGTGCGTATATAAAAGTTATATATGTTATCCAACATTTGAACCGAGTGACTTTTTGATGAATCAAGGCATCGGGATGATGAAAGAATGAATCAAGGAGCTTAGAAGATGACAGGAATGAAGAAAAGAAGAAGTACAAGAACTTTGATGAGATTTTTCATATGTTAAATCATGTCGGTATCGACATAATCAATCATATCGGTACCAAAATGATTTTTGATGTGGCGTTCACTTCTGAATAGTAAGTGAAGAGGTAGTGTACTTGACAGAAAAAAACAGAATTCTCATAGATTAATTAATCATGTCAGTACTGACATGATTTTTTGGAGAAATTTTTACAATGAAGTTTAGAAACCGGAGGACTTGGGCAAATATAAGGAAAAATTAAAGATACAAGTTGCAAAATCATGTTAGCACTGGCATGATCATGCAAGTACAGACATGATTTGAGTTATGAATTTAACTCCTTCTTCGTGCATGAAAGCATGGATCTGATCTCTTAACCTACCTTCTGCCAGCTAGCGACTTAGGGGGAAGGATTCGTCTTTAAATACCCATCCTTTTGCAATGAAAAATGAAGCTTAATTTCTTATCTTGAACTCTCTATCTGGCTTCAACCACTAAGTACTGCCTAGCTCGAATTGCACTGGATTTCTACATCTAAACTGTCATAATTTGATTGTGCTTATACAAAACCTTCCGAAATAAGATTAAAGTGAATGTAGGCAGATGATTTGAGGCCAAACCACTGTAAAATCCTGTGTGTTCAAGCTTTTATTCTAGTTTTTAGTTGTATTTTTTCTTGTTTTTATTTGATTTAGGGTGTTGTGTCATTTTTAAGCCAACATTTCAATTGCTTTCACAGAGAGAGAAGACTCCCGTACCCAGATCTAGCTTTAACTTTGGGATTGCAGAATTTAAAAGGTAGATCTAGAGATTGTTTGGTGTAAATTTGAAGTAAGTTGTATTTTGAAGAAGAGTCTACTACAGATCTAATATGAAATGGCCCCAAGTAAAGTTTCTTCAAAGTCTGCAGTTAAGGTTGGAGGTGATGAAGAAGGCTCTCATCATAATGAAGAAATTATTCAACCTTTGAATGCTTTATCAAGACTTTCATCTCAGTAGGAAATGGGAACAAAGGCTGAGCAAGATAGAATTATGGTTGAGATAAATAAGTTGGTGCTGGAGAGATAGAATTACATCATGGAAAAGGTGGAGAAAAGCTTTGTCATGATGTCCTAACTACCTCAAAGGCATGGGAGACGCAATAGGGATTCATCGTCTTTAGATTCTAAGGAAGAAATTTCATCTTTATCATATCAGAATCAAAGGGATGGTAAGCAAAAAATGAAGAGGAAGGCTGCTGGAATATCAAGGAGGCAGACTGCAAGAGATGGAGTTGGTCAAGCAAATTACAATTAGGTCGGTGTCGACCAAAATCAAGTCTGTGCCAGTTGATTCATGATGTTAGTACCGACACGAATGTTGAGGTGGTGAATTTGTCTAACAATGATGCAAAGTTGTAGGATGTTGGCACTAGTGATTGACAAGCTACTGGTGCATAGACTGGAGGTGTTTAGATGGTTATAGAACCAATAAGGTGTCGACAAAGAAGGTCTGGATGAATGGGTTCCCTTGAGATAGGGGATCCTAAATGTCATGCCACGAATCGAGAGCATTTGCGGAGTCAAACACTCAGGGATGTGCATGACACTTGTCATCCAACCATTCAAAGTAGTGAAGAATATATCGCTAATATGGTTAGGAGGTTACTGAATGATAATCAAAATAGAAACAATGATAAGTGGGGATCATCGCCAAGCTTAACCCCATTCACCAAAAATATTATGGAGAAAATGTATCCGAAGAAGTTCATGGTGCCAACTATATCATCTTATAATGGAACTACTGATCCAAGGCAGCATCTTTTGAAATACATATAGCATATGGACAGTGCTCGTGTTACCGATGGTGTGAGATGTAGGTGCTTTCCTATATTCTTTGATGGAGTGGCTACGATGTGGTTCACTCGGCTCGTGCTAAGGTCCATATTCTTGTTTGATAAGCTTGCAAAGAAGTCTATGGAGCAATTCTGGCTCCAAATTGTTCGACCAGAGGATGTTATGTCTTTGCTGAATGTTCATCAGATTTCCAAAGAGACACAGAATGATTTTCTAAAAGATTCAATGCTGCAATGATGGAAGTAAGCAATCTCAAAGAGGAAATTGTTTTGATGGCATTAGTTGTTGGGGTTAAAACAAAGACCAATTTTGGTATATCATTGAAGGAAAAAAAACCATCCACCATGCAGGATTTTTATCAAAAGGCATCCTAATTTCTACGTGTAGAAGAGGTAGGTTTGGTTCTTGGTTGGCAGGAGATGGTCAAGAGGGACCGAGTGTTGTAGCGCAGAGCAACATTGCTATCAAATAAAGCAGTGTTAGTGCATGAAACATTGCCCTAAACACTGGGAAAAATAATAAACCTAAAGAAATAACCAAGGCATTGGTGGGAAGAAGCGGGACACCAAGAAGAACACGAGGTATACTAGACTAGGAGACTACACTTCGTAAATGATTCTGTTGAAAATATCTATCTTTCCATGCAAGGTACCGAAAACTATAAGAAAAGACCTTAGAGGGAGGCGACTAAGGAAAATAGGCATTCGAGAAAGTGTTGTCCCTTCAATGAAACACATAGGTACAATACGAATGAATGCCAATATTTAAGAGATGTGATTAAGGATCTAATAAAAAAGAAGAAATTGCAACAATATGTCGGGAACCCATATGCTGTGGGCAAACAAATAACAAACTACAAGACCAGCCTTCCTAAGGGAATCAGGCTAGGTCCAGTGGATAGAGACTAAGACAGCCGATGAGAGGAATGATGATCGATATTGTCTCTGAAGGACCTTACCCTAAAGAGAAAAGCTGGAACAATATGAAGAGGTATGAAACCTCGTTGAGGCATGTGCCCCAAGAAACATGTTTCATCGTAGAAGATGGTACTCTAATGAAACAACAATGAACGATGAATGATGACACCATGCCTACAAATAGAGATGCAAATGGAGTGTAGTCGTTGACACTTGACCCCATGGTGATTACGGCTGTGATTGAGCCGACAATAGCACACCGAGTCCTTATTGATTGTGGGAGATTGATCAATATTTAATTAAAAAGTCATTTAATCAAATGCAGCTCAACAAGAAGGATTTGAAGCCTTGTAAATCTCGTATACAAGGATGTACCGGAGAGGTCAAGGAACCTGTTGGCTACATAGAGTTACCAGTTGAATTGGGTGAAGGAGACTGTAGGATAGTGCGTTTGCAGATGTTTGTGGTGGTCGATGGATTTTCGGCGTATAATGTTTTCTTGGACCGACCGACCTTTGCCAATTTCAAAACGTCCCTTGCTCCATGGTGTCCGTTGATGAAGTTCCCTACCTAGTATGGAGTAGGAGAAATACAAGGCAACCTGAGTACTGGTTTAGAAAGCTACATCGTAGAGCTCACAAAGGCAAAGTGATGGGAGAAAGGAAATGATGTAGAGAAATCTCTTTGTATGAATACTGCTGATGCATAGTAACTACTGCCTATGACCTGGCTCGTGTCCCATAGCAAGTTCTAAATGCCTATGGACTCATGAAAAGAGTCAGAGGATGCAAGGGTGGCACCAACAAAGTTGACCATCGACATTCTGGTAGATGATGAGGATCCGATGAGGGTTCTCAAGCCGGATCTCAGCTTGAAAATGGTGAATAAGTTGGTAGGGTTTCTCTAGGAAAACATGGACATATTTTCTTGGATGCATGCCAATGTGTATGGAATTTCATTGGAGATAGCATGCCATGCATTGAATGTAGACCCAAGATATCCTCCTATGAAGCAAAAGAGGCGTAGTATAGAACCAGAGCGATCTGCGACGTTGAAAGAAGAAGTGGATAAGCTGAAAGAAAATGGCTTCATTCATGATTCACAATACCCCAAATGGGTATCGAATCCCGTATTGGTCAGAAAGGTGAACGAGAAATGGCAAACATGCATTAATTATTCCAACTTGAATATAGCATACTTGAAGGACCACTTCCCCTTGCCATGGATTGACCAACTTATAAATGGAACCGTCGGACATTATTTGCTATACTTCATGGATGCATACTCTAGTTACAATCAAATAGCAATGCATGTCCCGAGTCATGGGCATATGAGCTTCATCATCGATTTGGGGTCGAGTTATGTCATCTGGTCTTAAGAATATTGGAGCTACTTACCAATGACTGGTGAACGGAATGTTTAGAGATCATATCAGACAAACCCTGGAGGTCTATGTGGACGATATGCTTGTGAAGTCACCACGATCAATGAATCCCATGGATAATCACTTTGAAATGTTAGATCTACTTCGGAATTTTGGTATGAAGCCCAATCCACTAAAGTGTTCTTTCATTGACGCACCGGGCAAGTTTTGGGATTTATAGTAAACTCAAGTGGCACTAAAGCTAGTCCGCGGGTGTGGCGCAGTGGAAAGGAGGCTTGGGTTCTGATAAAAAAGACCCAGGTTCGATTCCTACCATGCGCTTCCCTATCCTATATAAATTTACCCGGGGGTATAGAGGCTTGGATCAGCGGACGACTTTACTATACCCTCCTCAGGAGTTTACCGGCTTGCTGGGTTCTCCTGGGTTTTCAAAAAAAAAGTGGCGCTAAAGCTAACCCAGAACAGATTAAAGCATTAAGAGGGGTTACTGCCTCAAAAATGAAGAGGGAAAGCTTAAATGGGAAGGTCGGATAATCAAGTAGATTCATCTCTAGAGCGACTAATAAGTGAATACCATTCTTTGATGCCCTAAAGAAAGAGAAAGTGAAGTTTGAATGGATGAAGGAATGTCTGGATACTTTCCAAAATATGTTAGAATATATGGAAAGATCACCAGTATTATCAAAGCCTTTGGAATGAGAAGATTTGTTTATTTACTTAGCACCTCTACTCACGCACTAGTGCAGTCTTAGAATATGAATCCATAGGCTAGTATACTATATCAGCGAACGATTTACTAGAGTGGAAAAGAAGTACCTAAAGATAGAGAAACTAGCGTACTGTTTATTGATAGCTGCGAGGAAGTTGCAGCCATACTTCCAAGCTCACTCGATTAAAGTGTGGATAAGCTATTGAGATAAGTATCACATCGACCCGAAACTTCAAGAAGATTAATAAAATGGAATATCGAGTTGATCTAGTATGATATATCTTATCCAGGAAGGCGATTCGAGGACAGGCATTAACAGATTTCATTGCCAAGTTCACCATTTAGGATGATGAAAAGGAAGGGGAATGGGTTCAACTTTCTCAATAGAAGTTATATGTGGATGAAGTCTCTATTGAGCATAAATCTAGGGCAAGAGTTTTATTGATAACCCCAGAGGGATGGTGGATCTATTACACCTTAAAGCTAGAGTTCCAAGTGACAGACAATGAATTCGAATATGAAGCGTTGATTGTAGGACCCAAGATAGCAAAGGAGCTTAGGTCAAGATGTTGCATGTATTCAACGACTCTTAGTTCGTGGTTTATAGGTAAACAAGAAATTTCAAGCTAAGGGAGCGAGACTTGCTCCTTACCTAATGAAAGTACTGGATATATTGAACGATATTAAACACTACACGATTACACACATCTCTAGGGAGAAAAATATGAAAGCTAATTCACTGGCCAAGTCGGCCAGCTCTAGGGATGCGTAGCTTTTGGGTATCGTTCTAGCCGAGACTTTGACGACTCTAAGCATAGACGAGAAAAATGTCAACTAGATCATGGATGTCGAGGAAGAGAATGAGTCATGGACGACTGCAATTGAAGGATACTTTCTAGAAGGGACTCTCTTGAATGGAAGAAATAAATGACAAAAACTGGTGCATAGAGTGTCTTGGTACATTATGCAAAAAGGGGATAAGAGAAGATTCTCAATGCCCTTATTGAGGTGCCTCACCAAAGACAAAGCTATGAAAATTTCTTATAGAAGTGCACGAAGGCAGCTATGGTGATCACACTTGGGGGCATACATTAGCAAAGAAGATCGTTATCCACATAATCGATAAGAGTAAAGACATTTGTGTCAAAAGTAAAAGAATAATAGAGTAACCATCAATGTTGAAGGGATAAATTGTCGTTCCTCATCTATAAAGGCAACATCGACTCTCGTCCATACCACCCTATCTTCATGTTGACTTTCTTCAGTGCTGCATGTCACCAATGAAGCCAAGAATACCGAGTTTTATCAATACCGCACGGAACCAATGCCACGTCTCTCCAAGGAAGTGATGATACCGCATACAACTAAAAGCGTAAACCATCAGCGTTATAAAAGCAAGATCTATGTCACATTTCATTGATGCTGACTTCCATCAATGTCGGCATACACCTATGAAGCTAGGATGGACATCACAACTCAGAAATACTACCCTTTATTGATGCCATTTGTTATTGGTACCACTTGCGATCAGTGTCGTCTTACCCCAACATTACCTTCCAAAGTTATGCCACTTTCCGTCAATGTCGATGCCATCTGTTATTAATGCAATCATTGTCCATATCATCGCTCGTTAATGTCAATGCTTATTAATGTCGATGTCTATCAATGTCGTGTTATGGCACTGCCGCACTTCATCATGGAAGCCTACAAATGATGCTTCACTGTTCCTGTACCGCACTCAATCAATGTCGCATAGATCCAATGCTGCATCTAATCAATGTCATATTCTGTTGATGCCGCCCTTTATTGGTGCTGCACTCCGTTAATGCCGCACTCCATCCACATTGCATTTAGTCGATATCATTCTTCAAGCCATATCACACTTCATCAATGTGATAACAAGAGTAATATTAATGCTACATGCTGTAAGCTATAAATCGATGTCTTGTTTCATGAATATGTGATGATTGTCAATGTCGCACAACATCCATGCCGTAGAATGTCGAAGGTCGTGCAAAGAAAGAAGAAGAATAATATTATTTACAACAGCAAATTCAAGAGGATTCGGTCCATTTTCCTTCATAAAGCTCCAAAAGCCTTCACATTCCATTACATGCTTCATGACACCATAAGTCCCACATTATTAATGGAAGTTAGTCAACCGCCTTCCAACCACTATAAATAGATATGTACCACTTCATGGAAAGAGATCCTGAATCTCTTTCTCATTCTTATCACGTTTTCCAACTAGGATCTTCTCTTAGTTTTCTTCATTACGATAATGAGAGCTCGATGACAGACTAATGTGATTAAGGATAACGAGGAAGATGACATATTTGTAAACAAGGGCTGGATAATTAAAAAATTGCATATTTACACCAGTTTTTAGCGTGTTCATAATTGAATAAAAAACATGACTTTAGCATATTGCATATTGACTCTTGGACTTGTCTATTTGCCTATTGACTTTTTGAATTGTTATTATATCTTGACTTATGAACTATATTTCATACAATTATGTGAATAATAATAAAATCAAGGGGTATTATCATAATTTCTGCGAAAATGCCTTCTTGTCTACATAACTTGAACGTTGAACCAAATTTTGGTTTAGCATTTTGGCGCTAGAAAGAGGGCTCGAACCTCCACATGTTTGTAAAATGACCAAAATACCATGGAATTTTAATTTTCAAAATTTTTCCTTTGTAAAATTTGAGAACTTAATTTGAGTACCTACGTTTGCTATTTTAAATGCAAGGAAAACCAACAGCTCGAATTTGTTTACAACTTCACTTGCGCCAGCACCTTTTTACGACATGACCTCATCACGTGGAGAGTGATTTTATTCACACTTTTTTTCAAAGTGTGAACAAAACACTCGGTTCCTATTGGTGGAATTCAGGGGTCCCATATGTGACCCCCAAATTCCTCCAATAGGAGGAAAGTGTTTTGTTCACACTTTAGTGTGAACAAAATTGTACTCCACGTGATTCCTAAAGAAGTAATACTATTTCTCTCCTCTCTTCCCATCGCCAATATGCTAGTTCACAATCAAAGTGTCAAATATTAGATTCAACTCTAATTTGTTAATTACTGAACCTCAATTCCTACCTTTGGCCATCAATTCTACTACCATCCTGACTATATTCGACATTAACTCCTCTTTCTCGTTCAACATTAATCTCTCTCAACTGGTTTCAAGTCTAAATAAGGTTGAGTCACTGAATCCAGATAGCGTTGAAGTCATAGATCTGGGCGATATCAGGTTTATAGATCCAGTTGGAATCGAGTTTGTGGATCTAGGTAATATTGAATTCGCGGATCTAGCTGAAGGAGGATTTGGGAGTTAGATGGCCTCATATTTATAGGTAAGTGCTCGATGTTAAAACAGCGTCGAAGTTTCTGATGTTGGTGCCGAAAATAAGGGCGCCACAGTTGACAATGTTGATACCGAAAGTAATGGTGCCGCGGTGGTGATGTTGATAAAAAAGTTTCCTATGTATAATCTTTTTATGTATATGGTTTTGAAAACTGTATCTGGTTTCCTATAAATGCTTTGAAAATGTATAAAAGAGATTTCAAGAATATATGGCTTTGTAAATAAAAAGTTTCAGATATATTAGCTTCAAATATTTATGTGCATAAATTTTGAGTTCGAATGTAGAAGCTTTTAACATGTATTAGTTTTTAAAAAGTATATCAGCTTTAGATGTATTAAATTCAGGAAATTATTGTCAAGGACAAAAAATTTCAGCGTTTTTGCCTCAAGGACAGGCCTTTAATATTTTATCCTGAAGGACAACTTTCTTTAGGTATCAGTTTTTAGTCATTGATAGTATCAGTTTGTAGTTATCGGTAGCAGTTTTTAGGTATCAGTTTTTAGCTAGGTAGCAGTTTTGTTGTCCTTATGAATAATTTTGGAAAATATTTGTCCTTGTGAATAATTTTTAGAAGAATGTTTGTCCTTATGGTAAAAATATTGAGGTTGTGTCCTAGAGGCAAAAAATATACAAATCTTTGTCCTTTAAATTAATTCTCCCTATTAAATTTCAAAGTAAGTATGAATTTTATTAAGGACAATTTCACATATACGGGTTTGAATATAAATCAATTTTATTTGTATATATATCAAATTTTTGCATATGTGCAACTTTCGAACGTATAGGTTTTAAAGACATAACAGGCCCATTTTAGAATTTTTTTAAATATATACATATCCATGTTTTAAAGTGCATATGATAATAATGCACAGAGTTTCAATATATATATGTGTGAGTGTCAGATTTGTGCTTACCTAGGTTTCAAAAACATAAAGTTTTAAATATATGTGAGTTACAGATACATATAACAGTTTTAAAGTATATAGATTTCGAATACAGATATTGTCAGATTTTAAACATATATAATTTTGTATATGGGCTTCACATATAAATTTCAAGTATGTGATGGTTTCAGGTATATAAGCTTTTGAATAGATGATTTAGTGTTTTGGAATATACTTAATTTTGTTTTGAGTTAACAAGCTTTGAATATAATTTCACATATAAATGTTTTGACTAAATCAAGCTTTGGATATGTACGAGCCTTTGAAATAAATTAAGTTTCATATATAATATATGGATAACTACATATTGTTTCAAACATATATAGATTCTTGTATGTGACAGCTCCATGTGAACCGAGCTTTTGAAAGTATATAATTCCAAGCATATCAGTCTCTCTCTCTCTCACACACACACACACACACACACACACATATATATATATATATATCTTTTGAAATTATCGGGTATATAAGCAATTTCAGATATGTCAATAGTCACGTGCATATGAGGGTTCGTATATATTGATTTCAAACTTCTATATGATTTCCAATAAGTGAAGCTTCATATATGTATTTAGTTTCAAAAATATATACATATACATATACATATATATACATATACATATACATATATATACATATACATATACATATACATATACATATACATATACATATACATATATATATATATATCTTTTGGAATTATCAGGTATATAAGCAGTTTTAGATATGTCAATGGTCACGTGCATATGAGGGTTCGTATATATTGATTTCGAACTTCTATATGATTTCCAATAAGTGAAGCTTCATATATGTATTTAGTTTCAAAAATCAGGGCCGGTCCTAGAAGTTTTGCTAACTAAAGCCAATTGCAAAACTAAGGCCCTTTACAAAAGCTAATGCTATTATCGTTTACTATTCGATTTGACTTTTACTATTCGATAAAACTGCTAATGCTAATTGCAAGTCGGATGGCCAAGAAAACGTCCATAAGCTAATACAGAAAATGTCCATAAAGTTTTAAATATTTGTGCTTACCTAGGTTTCAAAAACAAAAATTCTCATTTACTATTCGATTTGACTTTAAAACATAAACTATAAATTTTACAAACTTGTTATTTATCAACAAATTTTATACAAAAAATAAAATAAACTATTACTTAAACCTTAATATTAATCCAAATTTATAGAAATTTGATCCTTAAAATTATACGAATTCAACATTTCAACAAACAAATCATAAATGTAAATATACTTTTAGAAATACAGAAATCGTAAATTTTAACTAGAGTTTACAGAAAATTAATAGCACACCTGCTTTAGGTCCTCCTTTGCATTTCAACTTAATGTCCAGAGCTAGTCCACAATCCACGATTCACAGACAAGATTAATTAACATCGGATAACTTCTTCCCGTAGCCCCGCTTGCCATCAATCGAAGTCTAAGACTGTTAGGCCTCAGGTTCGAGCAACTCATTTAAATCAGGTGTGGCATGAAGATGAGGACAAATCGGTAAACTGTTTGGAAGTGGAAGAACAACAAGGCAATTCATCGAGCACCTTGGTGCTGATTGTTCTCACTATCATCGGAGGCGAACCATGGGAGGTGTGAGTTTACTTAAATCACCATAGAAGTCTGCTTGACTCCACGAAGATGGGAAGCCACTCAGTTGGGTCCAGAAATTGTTAGTTAGTGTGTGCACGTACACATGTGCACGTGTATATAGCTGTGCACTGTGACTCAGTCAGTTTATTTAGTTTGAATCAGTTGTTTGATCAATTCAAAGTATGAATAAATCATGTATTAAGTTGTGAATAAGGTTATGAACGTATATAGATAGTAAGAGTGAATCAATTGTAAAAAAGTGTTGAGATGAATTAATGAGAATTTTTATCATTCAATTGAAGTTTTGTCAATTACATTTATCTCTCAAGAAATCATATTTCTTTACATTCTTCTTTTCTCAGATATTACATATTACTGTTATGACATAAAACAACTACAAACTCCCTTTTGCAAGTCTTCAATCCCCATAACCTCCATTTGAATCTTCGTCTACTGCACAATGGTCAGAACTAAGCCAAGAAAAGATGATCTTAACACATTGGTATCAGAGTCGGCAAGGCCAGGAGATCAACCCGAGCTAACTGATAATGAAAACTAAACTGACCAAGATGATGATACTGTTAAGGGTAGCAGACAAGAACAGATTAGCCTAAAAAATTCTCTGGCCATAAGAGAATTGCAAGAAAATTCCCTGAATCTTCAAGAGACCACCCAACATATGAATGTCAAAATTGATAGCATCAGCAAAGCACTCACTGCCATTACCAGAGAATTAAAAGAACTAAAAAACCTGAGAGAAATTGGGACAAGAAAGGAGAAGCCAGTAATCAATCACAACCAAGAATTCCACCCACAATAATACCTCCTTATATTCCACCACCCCAAAGACATTACCAGAGGCCATATCAAGAAACTGCAGTACAAGAAATACCCCCAATCAGACTTCATCTCTCCCACCAGAAATAGTCATAGTCCTCACAACGAGATAACAACAAGAACCCACACTCCATGGCTTTTGCAAAACACAATCAACAAATTAGAATTCCCCACATATGATGGTGATAGTGGAGTAATAGAATGGCTTAGCCAAGTGGAGCAACTCTTTTCTCATCATAATACACCTGAAAATGAATGGGTACCTACTTGTTCATTTCATCTTAAGGGAGAAGCACACCTTTGGTATGGGTGGTTAATCAAGAAAGTTAAGAATTATGATCAATGGGTGATTTTTAAGGAGGAATTGTTGACATGATTTGCACTAGAGGAATTGCAAAGACCCTATGGAGCTATCTCTAACCTCAAACAAACTACAACAGTCAGGCAGTATCTTAAAAACTTTGAAAAATTACAAGGATTATGTGAAGCACTTCTTGATTAATTCCTGCTAGAGAAATTCATTAATGGGTTAAAAGAAAAAATCAGGTATGATGTTCTATCACTTAATCCTATTGATTTTAAAGAGGCAGTTAGTTTAGCAAAGGTTTTCGAATGCAAAAGAAATTGTAAGAAAAAGAATAAGGTCCATAAACAACCCATAAACTTCACACAGAGCAATTATAATAAAACTACAGCAGTGGCAAAAACAAATGTGGAATACACTGCTAAAAATAAAGGCCTCACACCACAAGAAATCCTTAAAAGGAGAAGGAAGAACTTGTGCTTTGGATGTAATGAGAAATGACATTAAGGACACATATGCAAAAATAAACAAGTATATTGTAATAGCCCACAAACCCGTACCCCTTGAATTGACATTAATCTCCATCAAATCAACTCAAAGTGAACGGAAATACGAACCATTAGGGATAAAGAAGAAGGAGGTAGAAGAAAAGAACACAACACAACAGAATCTCACATCGCAGCGGAATAAAATATAATAGATAATAACTGATCTTTACACAAAAGAACTATATCTGTTTTATACATCTCATCATCAGAGTACATCACAATCAATAATACAATACTTGACAGTTATGACAACTTGTCCTCACAAATCTGACTATACAACTTATGATACACAGTGGAATACATCAAATACATGTGATACGTCTCGTCATCCAGCTCATCTCCTGAGCTCCACAGCATCCTATCCTGTATCTGTAATACTCGGTCTGACCCGAGCATTATAATAAAATAACACCCGAGTCAATCGGGAAAACCAGCATGAGAAAACACACTCAATTGGATTATTAAAGTTTTCCAAACCCTTTGAAATCAAAAGCATCTCGTAAGACCATGCCACAAATAAACATGTCGGGTTTTTACCTTACGATAGCCAAAACACTTTTATCAAAATTATCTGATATTATAATAGTGTCTATAGAAAGTAAAATAGAATCTAGCTGAAATGCTTGCATCTCACATTTTAGAAATAGTTGGGCACAATCAAAACCGTACAGGGGCGTAGGGAGAATGGATTTCCAACTAATGACTAGGCACTGGGGTACCACCTGTCACAGTACCTGGTCAAGGTCAGTGTATCAAGGACCACGCCCGATCACCTGCAACACAAGACCAGAACTACCTAAGGGTAACTCCGAGTAAGATCATCCCATGGTTGGGATCAGCAACCGCACCACTAAGCTGAAATAAAAGGGACATTTAGACAGGGATGACCTCACCCTAATGGGCACTACCCACATAGCCTTGCTGCATAACCCCTGATTTTCAGTCATTCCCGGTTGATGAGGATTGAGGCTAAGCGTTACCTTTTTAGAACCATTTCACTTAGAAAGCTCATCGTCCACCTGACGATGTTCTGAAAGCATTCATCCATACAAGTCCGTCCTGGGTTCGAACGGAACCGAAGGCACTATTCCTACTACATCCATTTTGGAATCATACTCAGGATTAGTAGCGACTAGCCCTTGCACTTCACTGCTCCATCTTCGACTCCGAATTCGTTTTCCCTACGAAAACGTACAAACCGGATCGAAGTGGTTTTCGGGAGATAAATCCCGATCCCGGTCTCTTCGAAACGATCAGCGCATTGGCCAATATTGATAGTCGGTTATTTAACTATCAATTACATTCACAACCAATCATCAATCCACAATAATTTCTCCCAAATTATTTATTTATCTCAAATATCTTCGCAAGATATATTTCCACCTTTTAACCTTTTGAAAACAGTTTCAAACCGTCTTTCTCTCATGGAATAAATTCCCCAAATAATTTCTGTTTCCACTGAAATCACCAAGTACAAATGCTTAGACTTTAAAATCATTTAAAACACTTAATTATAGAATATACATTTAAACATTTAGATTTAAAACTCCTTTAATACTTTATTCAAAAATATATACTTTAATAATTTTTAAAATAAACTACTTTATAAAATGTAAAACTACATTTTTATCCTTTTAAAACACAATACCAAGTTACCATTAAATAATTACTACTAAATTAAATTTGAGAAATACTTACTTTTAAACTTTAAACATTTAAAAATAATAAATTTTCTAAAAATACTTTAAAAACAACTTTAAAACCTTTAACTCATACTTAAATGTTTGCTTTGGAAACGTACTTGGTTGTCCAGGGAAATACACTTCTCTTTCACATCTTTAAAAATAAATCACTATTTATTTTTAAACAAATTTTACCCCTTTCTTTAATAAATTTCCACCGTGAATTTATTCTTCCAAATATCCACTGATATATTACTTTATAAACCCAGTTTATAAATTTCATAGTCTCATTCATCTTTTAGTCACAGTTCAATTACTTTACCAAAATTTCAAATTGATTTCCAAATCAATTCCATTTTAAAATAAATTCTTTACTCGCTCAAATTTATTTTAAAATCCGTTAATTTCATTAATTCCAGATTAAGCTTCTAAATTAGGATTTTAAAACCTTATTTAACTTGAATCCACAGATTTCATATTTATTTACAAACTTTTTCCTTATCTTTCCAAACCAATTTAAATCTTGAATTTTTAAAATAAATTCTTTACTCCTTTTAAATATTATCACTTGAATTTATTTATTCAGAATATCTCCTTTTCCATACTTTGGGTTTATTTGTTACAATTTAGAAATCAACTTTTATTCTTCCAAATCATTTTAAATTATCCAAGATCCTTATAATTATTTATTTAAAAAGATTCCTTTTTATTTACTTTAAAAAATCCAAACTTCATATATATATTTCAATTCTCAAAATTCCAATATATATATATATATTTATTCAAGCCAGAGTAATCAATAAATTTCAATTCCCAATATGATCAATATAATTCATCGCAGAATATCAAATAATCATATCACAGAATTATCAGATCAATCTGAATAACTTTGAGGAATCCAGTTGGATCCCTCCAACCTGTTTCCCTGCATCCACAGATGTTAACACAATACCAATTCCACTTCGAGGTGGAATATCGCAGTATATGGGTTTATATAATATCATCCACTATTATGCGGTGCATAGAGTCTCATCCGCTATATAATGCGGGAATATCAATCACTCCAATATATACTATATATACTACTATATATAATATAGCACATCAAATCAATTCAATCATTCAACCAATTATTTAAATTTAACCATTTAAATTTAAATTAAACCTAGATTAGTGAGATTAACTCACCTTTGACCTTTAATTTGCAATCTGATCCATCTCGACCACTTCTTCACGATTTTGGACCTTGAATAGCATTATACGGTTTATTAATATTTGAAATAAATCGGACAACCAATTACCATTTGTTTATTTACTTTAAACTATTAATTTTAATTAAACAATTTTTCCCTTAAACACATATGTATCTTTAATTTCTTCTTGAAACTACATACATACTTATAAAATTTTATATAGCTTCCTGTATATACATATAAATTGAAAACTGCATTCTTATATATATATATATCTCATTATATAATTATATTTGTCTGTATTCATTAAGTTTATTAGAGTAAATTACCTCCAACGTAGATCAAAACGAACAACGAAGTTGCTGCCTTCCCAAAGCCCTCGCCCTCGCCGAAGTCTGCCACTTCCAGCTTGCTCGTGAACGAGCTCCACTTCCCAACCCTAATCATTAAAGCCCTACTGCCTCGCGAATACACTCCACTTCCATCGTCACTTGCGAGCTCGTACTCACCCAAAATCCCCAGCATCAGGGGCGAATCCATCGTCGCCAAATCCCATCACTCAAAACCATCGCCTAAAAAATTGCGCCTACCCCTTGTTGACACGAAACCGACGAAGGAAGAAGCGGTTTCGATCTCGCTTTTCCCTAGCTTCGAACGGAAAAGGAATGGCAGGGGAAAATCACGATTTCTTAAAAAAAATGAGCAGACCTCAACTCCAGTCGATTCATCTTGAATTGAAACCGAAGGGAGAGAAATTCGATTTCGAATTTCACATATATATTTTGTGAGTTTTAAAATGGAGAGGATTGGCTGAGTTATTAAAAAGATGAGGAGAAGGAAGTTACGGCCATGATTTGAACTGCTCTATTTTTTTTGTACAGAATCGAATTTGATTCGAGAAGAGGTAATTAGGAGCCGCGAGCTTGAATTTGAGATGAGTATTAAAGGGGAAAATAAAATCATAGCGTGTTCGAAAAGGTAAATGAAGCGTGCTGAGATAAACTAGCTACAGTAGCCTGAAATGATAAAAAGACAGCTGATGTGAAGAAAAATACAGCTGAGGTTGACTAATATATAAATATATATATTTAATTTAAATTCAAATTGTCTCGATAAACGCAACTTGAAATCTCGACCTCCTGTTGTAACGACCCGCAAAATTCAATGGTTAAAAGTATATTTAACTAGAAATTTGTGAAATTTTAAACAATAAAATTTGAAATTAAAAATTTATTTTTTTGGAATACGTCTATTTTAATATAGCAACTGGTAAATTTTCATCTCATAATATTGAAGTTTATTTTCCTGTGAAATTTTATTTCAATTTAAACCGGTTAATAACAGTGAATTTAAAAGTTTTCCGAAACCAAAATATGTCAACAGGAGAAAATTTATTCAGATCATTCTGAATCAGACTGCGAAATTCGTTTTTCCAAATTTGGACTTCTTCTGCTCCATTTATCTTAATTCTGGCAGAATAGCAGCATTTTCGGTACCAGTTATCGAATTTTGATCGGATGATCGTACCACCAATATCTGTATACCGTTTTGATTGTCTCGTCATGCTGATATCCACGGTATATTCATTTGTTTATTTCAGCGTCTGATAAACAACAGAATCTGTAAAACAGTTCACCGCATCGGTACGTTTCGAGCCGTTTGTTAGTTGGGTCCATTCAGATTTCAAGCAGCAGCCACTAGCTTTTATTTTTAATACTTATCTCATCGGTTACTAAAATTCGACCGTGGCCATACCATCTAGATGTGTGAACGTACAAAACTAATGTACGTTTCGCATTTATTAAATGTGAATGGTTCATTTCCATTTTGCCTTTATACCTTCATTTCCGTTCCAGAGCGTTGCTTAAGAATTTTGCTCAAAACCTTTTAGCCTCACTTTTCTTTTGCCACCTCTCCACCTGTTCTTTTCCTCACCATTTCCTCTCTTGCTCCAGACCAACCCAAAAGCTTTGCCACTTTTCATTTCTCTTCATTTCCACCTGAAGCCACATCTCCTCTTCATTTTCACACTTCTCCCACTTCATGCGGCATCAAACACGTCTATACCCGCCACCTTGTGCCTTCGCCAAAAACCCCTTCGCCATAGCCGCCTCCACCCGCGCCTAAGCCTCCAACCGCGTCTCCTCCGCCCTGACAGTGACCATCACCTCACAGCAGCCCCGCCGTTTTCTCACGTCCTTGCCTCCTCAAACTCATAGCACACCGTTCCCATTCCCTTTGCCTTAGATCAAAGCCCGGCCATGTCCTCGAACCCACTGCCGTGTCCTTCACCCCGAGCAACCAACGGCCACATCTCCTCCCCGATCTTCCGCCACCTCCCCTTCTTGCCGAGTCATCTTGGCTGCTTCATAGCCAAAATATTCGTACATATCTATGCTTACAGGTATGTTTCTTAAGTTGGAATCTGTTAGTGGTTTATATATATAATCATATCCAAGTAAGTTTTGTATTAAGTTTACATTTTTTAAGTTATATATATGAGTGCTTAGTTATAACTGTTGTGTTCAAACATATAGTAATACATAAACATACTGTTTTAAAGAAAGAAGAAATTGTGGATACTTTACCTTATAAATTTTTATATATATATTCAGGTAGGCTATGGTCTAGTATAGAAATAGTTAACACTAAAATATAGTACATACCTTTACAACGCATGTCTTATAAGCTTGGCCAGCTGTGTTCGTGCTTTATGCAATATGCACACTTTGTTTATGCAAAGAGGTTATGATGGTTTAATTATGTAATATAAACTCGTTATCTGTGAATATAAGAATATGAGCCTAGTCTATATATTGGCTATAATATGAAGTGTAGTATCCGCTCTTATTAAACAATGATTTTTTTTTAAATTGGTATAAACTTTTTGATCTATCTATTGTTTATAAAGCTTACATATAAAGTACTAGTATATATCTTATTTTGATAAAGTTGGAGCTTTGCATTTGTATGTGTATTTTATAGTAAAGTAAGTGTTATTTCTTTGTATATGATTTGTGGTATATATTAATCTTTATAAGTTACAGTTTATATTTTAAAACATATGTGTTTCGGCAGTTATATAATCTTATAATTTAAAGGTATATATAGGTTCAAGTGTTTTATTTTGATTTGGTTACAACATATTCTATGCATATACAACAGTTTGTAATATCCTAAATATATGTGTATCTAACAGTTTGGTTAATGATTTAAATGTATAACTAGGCTATAGTTATTTTATAATAATATATATAAATACTCTATGTTATAAGTGGTTTGCATAGATGCCTTATATTTTGTTTGAATAGGATTTGGTTGCCTTATGTATATGGCTGCATATATTTTATTTGTGGTATAGTCGCATGCATATATTCAGTGTATATTTCATATGGGGTCTTCATATATATATATATAAATATATATATGTGTGTGTTTACATATCAAGTAGGTATATAGATATACCGGTCTGCATAAATTATATAAATTTTGGAAGATTGTATATTTGTTATTTATACCTATGTTTATATATTGGTTTTTGTAGATAGGTAGATTTGAGTTTGGTTTCCACATATGTGTGTATATATATATATGTTTAAAACTGATTTTTGAAATATATATATGTATATAAACCATATTTTGTTTCTATCAAGCAAAATTGATTTGATCCATTCTCATCGATTTCTTATCTATCAGCTTGTCCGACGAATCTTTGTCCATTGTGCTTTGCGTTGCAATTCGTGCTTGGATTCGTAGCTCATTTCTTCGTTAAATCTATCTAGCCTCGAAAGGTGAGCAATCACTCACGATTAACGTTCTTTTATTATTTAAATTTGATTTCAATTGAAATAGCAATTGAAATATGCTGCTGTAGTTATTTACATTGTTATATATGCTATTATCTATAACTGTTCACCTGTGACATCTGACACCAGTATCTAGTATTATATGCCTGTTATTACTATTATCTGTATATGTTCACCTATGACATCTGACACCAGTATCTGTTATTTATACTGATGATATATGCCTGTTGTTATATATATTTTTTTGTATCTGTTATCACTCTGCAAGTTCCCTGTTAGTATAGAATTCACTATGGGTTGAAATGATACATACCCGAACAGACTTTAGAATAGGAGAATTTCGTTATGGGTTGAAATGATAAACCCAAGCGATTTTTCATTCGAATTGAAATTGGGATTACGGGTCGAAATGATATCTACCCGTATATATTTAAATTTCGGATTGAAATGATAAATATCCGTATCACTTAACCATATGATAAATATATATACAAACACCGTTGGTCCATATATATAAATATTTTAAAAATGAATTCTATGGTTTTGGAAAGAAATATATGGTTTTAATAAATGTTGAGCCTTAGATTATTATATATAAATGGGAATGATTGATTTAAATACATATAATATGTTGAGTATTTAAATATATTTCAAAATAGATTTTGGTAATAATTTGAATAAGTTAAGGTTAGAAAGATAATTTGAATTTAGTTGAAATTGTATTCAATAAAGAATTTTATTTAATTAAACCGATTTGAAACTTATTGAAATTGAGATGAAGATATGATTTATAACTTGATTAATAAGTAATCTAATGAATATTCTTGTTTAAATAAAGTTTAAGGAAATATTTAGTAAAATGTGATTTAAGGCTAGTAAATGATATTGAATCTATTAAGTGAATATTCCCTGATTAAATAATAATGAAGTTAAATCAAGAGGTATATGAAACTGTTAAATCTAACTTTGAAAATGTTGAATATTAAAGCTTTGAAATATATTGAAAAATAAATGGTATATTTATAACTGAATTAAATTGATGAATTGAGCTTTGAATAAATTTGAATCTGGAATTTTGAAGTTGATTTGAATCGATTTGCGAGACTTGAGGAAATTTTAAATACTTTACTTTTAAATCATTTAATATATATATACATATATACTATTTTGGAAAATAGATATATTTGAAATGAAATGATATGTGGGTTTTGAAGTATAAATTAAATTGAAATGACCACGGTGTTATAATGTATATTTCCGTCTTGTAGATAGTTCTGAAGATCCTTAGAGGATGGTTATCCCAAACATCCTTTAAGTTAATTGTATTTCAGCTGATGTTTCACTTGAGTTGGATTTATTTATATAAGAATGTTAATCCTGACTCGAGTGTTTTGTGTTTTGCTTTACGCTCGGGTCAGACCGAGTGATACAGCATTTGAGACTCATCCTTGGAGTTTGGAGCTTCCTTTGGAGATCCAACCTATTGCCTCAGCTTTCAGCTCTTCTAGTTGATTTGTCCAGAGAAGTCATCTGTTGTACTGGAGACTTCACTACATTTGAGATATTCTGTTGTATTTTATTTCTAACTCTGATGTTTATATAGTAGCTTCATGAACTACTATTTTATCTATTCCGCTGCGTATTATTGTATTACTCTATGTCTGTGATTCTGTGATTGATTTATTTACTGCATATGATGAGTTTTGCCAAATTTAAATTAACAATCTGATATTTTGAATTATTCAAGTCAGACATGTGTGGATTTATTGTCGATTTGAATGGTCCAAAATAACGGGCCGTTACAGTTGGTATCAGAGCTTTGGCTCTAGGCAAAGCTTAGCATATATAGTAAATTTATTTACAGAATCACTTTCGTTCGAGTTTAATCTCTTCCTTTTGACTCGATTTCCTTTGAACTTTGGAACGTTCCCTACGGTTCCAAAATTCATTCTTGTCTCTCTCTATTAGTATTCTTTTGATTCTGGAGTATCCCATAACTCCACTTCGAATGATCTCTATAAGAATAGGCGATCCCGCCGATCTTTGAATGTTTTGCAAAGGGGTGAAACTCCTTTACAATTGGCATTGAATCACCGAAGATTTATATATCACTCGGTTTAGATGCTGCTATCTCTTGATATGCCGAATTCTATCTCTTGCGATCGAATGTCGATTTGCCTTAGATTTCCGCATCGATTATATTCTTGAAGTCACGGTTGACCCGGTTAAGGTCGCCCGCGATTTATATAAGTGTATCCATCTACTGTTTTGTAATTAATTATCTCATTTTCGTTCGAACTTATCTTCGAATCAAAATTCTATTTGACAAGAGTCCCTCTAATTTGAATCTCTATCTTTGTTTTGAAATCCGTTCGTGAATTGTCCTTTGAAAATCGGGTTTGTTTATATTTTAGAAATTGTTTTCTAAACCGAAATTATTATTTTGATAAGTATGATTATATTCTATATATAAAAGTGTAATGTTTTCGATAAAGATTTTAAACCCTTTTCAAATAAGAATTTGAGGTTTCGAAAGGATTTGTAATTTTGAAAAAAAATCTATATAAGAAATTTGATTTATCTAAAAATGATTTATAACTTGTAACGACCACGACTTTCTCTCCATAGAAAGTCGCATCGTCAATAAGAAAGAAAGGGGTAGAAAATAGAAAAGAAGAGAAGAGAGAAAGAAACAACATTAGAATCTCACACAGCGGAACGAATAAATTATATTAATAACATGAACTGTTACATAGTATACAACACTTATCAGAGTTATACAACATATACATCACATACTAGACAGTTATAAACATTTGTCTAGTTATTACAACTCGATACAATACAAAACACTATCATAGAGATAACACAGCGGAAACTACTATCTATCTACAACGCTGAAGCCTCCTGCTCCATTACTCCTCCAGATTACTCGTCAAAGCTAACCTGAATCCCTTGGCTACTCGTAAAAATTTGAGTACCCAAGAGTTTATAAAACAGAAATAAACAACTTGGGTCAGACATGGGTCTGGTGTGAGTAACAGGTTAAACTTGCTTAACTTCAAAACCTTTTGAAAGAAAAGGTATCACGTAAGACTTCCCACACATAAACATGGGTAAGTTTTTACCTTACGCTAACCAAAACATTTGATAGGAAATTCGATTGTATTATAATAGGGTCTAGGGTTTTCAAATAAATATGAAATAGCTGAAATTGTTACATTATTAAATTCTAGCATACTAGCCACAAAGTGGGTTATACAATCAAGTCCATTGGCACTTATTGGATTTTGGATTCCATACAATGGCAGGGCTACTGGGGTACCGCCCGTCACAGTACGTGGCCTAGATCACCGTACCGAGGATCACTCCCAATCCCCTGCAACACAAGGTCGGAACATCCCTTACTGGATAATTCCCGCACAAGATACCTCACGGTTGGGATCAGCAACCGCACCACTAAGTCGAAAATAGAAAGGGACATCTAGACAGAGGTAACCTTGTCCTACTTGGGTGCTACCCACTAACCTTGCTGCACCTCCCCTGTTTTAGCCATTCCCGGTTTGTGAGGCTTGAGGCTACGATTACCTTTAAAAAGAACACATCTATCTTAGAATGCTCATCGTCCACCTGACGATGTGCTGAAAGCATTCAATCCATACAAGTTCGTTCCGGGTTCGAACGAAACCGAAGGCATTATCTCGTTACACTCGTTTTGGAATCACCCTCAAAGTTAACGACAATAACCCTTGCACTCTGAATCTTCATCTTCACTTGATTCACGACCTATCGTTAATTTGGATCGATGTGGTATTCGGGTCTCTAGACCTGGAAATCCGGTATACGGAAACCCGATCCCGGTCTCATCGAAATCCAAAACGTATCTTTTAAGGACAAGTTGTTTTAAAGGTTAAAACAATTTCAATTCATTATCTTTATACACAAAGAAAGATAATTCACAACAGATAATTAACATTATCAGATAATCCATATAATTCAACTAACATCCATATCATACAGCATATATCTCATTAGAGATATCAATCAATGCCAAGCATTCAATATTATCATCCATTCATAAGTAATGATTTATATCATCTCTAATTAATTTAAAGTGAATTAAATTAATTACTTCATTTTATAAATCCTTCTTACTTAACCATTAATTAATTACAATCAATTAATTATCCTTTAATAATTCATTTCAATTAATCATCTTGATTAATTATCTTTTGATTACATTCAAGTAATTTATTCTCAATTAATTATTTAAATTAATTATCCTTAACCACTTATAGTAATTTACCTTTAATTACTTCATAAATTAATTAACTAAAATTAATTAAATTAATCACTATAATTAATTACATTAATTCTTAATTAATTATATTAATTAATCACTTCATTTATTAATTATTACTTAATTAACCAATCTTAATTACATCATTAATTATATTAATTAATGATCCTTAATTACAACTTAATTATTAATTACTTAATTAAATTAATTACATTAAGTAATTAACCTTTAATTAAACAACATTTATTAATCACTTTTGATAAATCTTCAATCAGTAATTAACTACCCTTAATTACTTTCACTAACTAAATTAATTACTTCCTTAATTAATTCCTTAATTAATCTCTTGATTAATTATTCAAAGTAATTAACTGAAATTACTTCTATTAATAAAATCATTATTCAACTAATTACTTCCAGTAATTATCATATTATTTACTTCCCTAAATAATCTTACCTTAATAATTACATTAAGTAATTATTATCAAATCATCTCTTGATTATCCTAAATTAATTAAACTTAATTAATTAACTTAACAAATCAATTTAACTTCAATTAATTACAATAAGTAATTAATTCTTAATTACTTCCAATAAGTAATTAAGTTTAAACAAATTCTATAATTGATTATCTTTAAATTAATTAAACTAATTAATTATCAAAATTAACCCTATTAATTAATTATTTAATAATCCATAGTTAATGACTTCATTAACTATTAACAACTTTTAAATTACTTTTCTTAAGTAATTAACTTATTTTAATTATTATTAATTCCAAATTAATAAATCTAAATAACCAATTAATTAATCTCTAATTATTTAATTAATTAAGGGTTAACCATAACTAAATTAATTTTTAATTATTCTATTAATTAATTCTTAACCATTAATTAATACTCTAATTTATAATCCTCAATTATAAATTAATCATTCCTAATTTATTTATCTTAATCCTAACTAAATTAGTTTAAACCTTTAATTATTTATTTAATTAATCCAAATGATTAATTAATCAAACAATTTAATTATCCATTAAATTTCCTAACTAATTTAATGAACACAAATCTTTAATTACTTTAAGATAAAACATTATTCTTATTGATAAACAAGTTATCATTTATCATTCATATTTGAAACATTTAATTAAATCTAACTACCATTTTAAAACCTATTTAAACATTTAAATTCATAAAACTATTTATCTAATATTAAAGTTTAAAACTAAACTTATCTTCATATCTCAAACTTTGATTTACTAATTAACTATTGCTTCAAAATTTAAATTAGATTTAAATTTCAAACTGACAGGTATAAAACCTGACAACACTAAAACTACTCGAGCCCACTTCTAAATCACTTCGAGTCGTATGCCTAAAAACTTCGATCCTCACACGCAATAAAACTCGAGACCTCCTTATTCCCAAAACCACTGACACCAGACAAGTCGTGCACATGCACCATCGATCGCCTGAGCTCCGGCTTCCACTTCAATCGTCGACAAGTGCACTTCGACCTCCTCCAGCCATCTGACCTTCCAGATATTCACATCAAACCCAGAAACGAGATCGAGCTACCTCAATCGAACTTTCCAGTTGAACTAGAACTTAACCCATTGCCAGAAAAGCCTCGCTCCATCGATTCTGGCCACCGGAAAAATAACCACTTCGTCCATACCTTGCCAAGCTCCTACGCAACAAATCCCTTCCACCTCGACCCACTCGATCAACCATAGGTGGAGATACGATCCCCGAATCAGACTTCAACCAAAACTAGGTCAAAAACTAAATTCGATTTGCCACCGCCACCACCGTGAACACCCACAACTTCTACCATTTTTCCTTACTTCCCTGATCAACCATCTAGCTCCAGAAACAACCGCGATCACCCAAACTCCACAGATCGACAGAAAAGACCCAAAGTCCAAACTCTGGTTAACTAAAGACTGCACCCTCATTTCAATTCTAAAAATTGAAATTGTAGTTTTAAAAATCTTACTTTTCAGTGTTTATTCCAGATATACACTTAAATCAGTGGAATACAACATTTGATTTTTACAAGTTTTAAAAGATTCCTGCTGGTATTTCCAAATACAAGTATATTTTAGATCTTTCATACTTGTTTCTATTTTTAGTGCTTAGATTATGCTAAAACTAAACTAATTTGTTTTTAATCCAAGTGCTAACATTTATCAAATAAAAAGATGTGAATCTTTGATTGATGGGTAAACACTGAAATCTGGAACAGAGACATAACAACATTCACAGTTCAATACACACATACACACATGGTTTCAACATTCATATATACATTCTAAAACAAACATGCATATATATACTTCAAACATACATTCCAATTTTATCCCTAACATATATTATCTGCATCAAATCTAAAGGGATTTATGTTCACAGTTTATAGGCAGAGGATTTTGTCTATCAATAAGATGTTTAAAAATAACAGATATGCACATCTTTAAATATATAAGGGCTTTCATAATTACAGACATGCAAATATACTTCATTCAGAAATCATTCGAACGCATATTTAAATTCATCTTAACTTTTTGAAAAAGGATGTTTACTCACCAGTTTTGAAGAAAACAGAGAACAGTGTACAGGCTTTTAAGCTAAAATCTGGAATTTGAAAGGAACTTGAATTGCTTCTGGGATTTGAAAACTTGAATTGTTATCATCCTTATAGAACTGGAATGCTTGAAACAGAGACTGCTTTGATTCCAGGCTGAAGAATGCAAGCTTTTGAAAATCTCAGATTTGAAGAAGAAGTTCAGGCTTTTGGTTTTAAATCTTGTAAATTTTGAATGCTGCCTCTAGATTGCAAATGAATGCAGGCAGGCTACAGATAGGCTTGAAACTATTACAGGGAATATGATCTTGATGTGAGGGGTTTGATTTTCATGTTTTACTGGATTACAGGGATTTGCTTACAAGCTTTGAAATTTTGAAGATGGTTACAGATTTGAAAAGATTACAGGGAAAATGATTTGCATATTGGAATGAAGAGGATTACTGATTTGTTTTGAACATGATTTCTGGATTTTTAGAGAAGTTATTGATTTTCAGATTTGAAGAGTTTGATTACTGATTTCATTTTGTTTATGAGAATGGGTTTGAGTTTTCTTGCTTTTGGAAAATGAGAAAAAGAATGGGAAGAGAAAAGAGATGTGTATATAGATTAATTTTGGATTTATCAAAATTAAAGAAAATAAAATAAGTAAGGGACACTTGTCTTTTACCATTATTAGTTTTATTACACATGTACTATTATGCTTTAATATGATGACATTTGTTCTTTAAGTATTTTATTTTAATTTAAAATGTTAAATAAAGCTTTTAACTTAATTTATTAATTCATATGTAAATACATATATGAATTTCTTTTTAAAGAAAATGCAATAAAACAAATTATATATATACAAATAAAAGTTTATCCAAATATTTTTAAGATCCAAAACATTTTAAATATCTATCCTTTGAATTTCAAAATAAATTCCAAATTCATATTCAAATTAAAATTGAAAATCTAATTTAAAAATCAAGTTATATATATACATATAACTACATAAATTCAATTTGAAATAACAATTTATCAAATCTCAAAAAATTTATAGAAGAAATTATCCCTTAATATAAATTACTTATTTTACTATCTTTGAAAAGTCCAGATTAAATTAAATATAAATTCCCAATTTATCAAAGCTTCTATTTACAATATATATAAATAAATATATATATTCAAATAGAAATATCTTATTAACTTTTAAAAGATAAAATCATCAATTAATACTAATTTAATCAGATTATTAAATTAAATTCAAATCTTATTATCAAAGATTATCCATATCAATTTAATTATTCAACAGTTTATTAAATTGATATTGTCAAAATTTCCGGGATATTACATTCCTTCCCCCTTAAAATAATTTCGTCCCCGAAATTTAAACAAAGGTAATTTAATAATCTTATTAAAGATTTTAATTTAAAACACAAGCATATACTATCATCCATATGCTAGCAACCATAGCAACCAATTCATTCAATCAAACAATTCTAACTATCTAGACTAAATTCTAGATAAAATTCCTCGAGTTTCCCCAAGTATATATATATATACCGGGATACTTGCTCTACAAACAATCTAAACTATTAAGCTATAGATCTCCTATGCATCTAGACCTACAGAACTAAACAGAATATCAGACTACAGACGAGTCTGACTCAACTACCAAACTTCCCAAAACTGCAGATTCTAAAACCAAAGATAGATCAAATACGTATTCCCTCAGAGATACGTAAAACTCAATGAATTCCAGTTATCCAAACTGACCATTCAATTCAGAAGTCCAAATACTTATCCAAGTCAGAATACAGAAGAGATCCAAAACACAACTCTACTTCACAACATCAGTAGATTCCAAACTTACTTCTCCTATCCAGAGATACACTCCGAACTGCTTTCGCTGCTCAACTCTGATCTGAGGTAGAACACAAGCACAGACTGGACAACTTATTCCAGAAATAAGGTTCACTGATCCATAAAGAAAACTCAGATACTCCAGCAAAACTTGAGCTGCTTCACCAACTCCATCTCTAGGAAACATCCTTCCACTAGACTGAACCACCGGTATCACTCCTGGAATCCAGTCGATAAGAAAACTCAACCTTCAGATGCGGACAAACTTCTGACTTCTCTGAAGACATCCAGAAAACTCTGACAACACAAGAGAACACTCAGCAATCACAAGTCACTTTTGCGATCAACCCAACCTATTTCCAAAGAAAAACTGTTCCACTTTACCAATCAGAATAGCTTACACTTATTTATCCAATTTATCGAAGAAATGGATCCACTCTGCTGCTTCTGAACTTCACTTCCAGAAAAACTGCTCAGCTAGAAAACTTCTTGCCATTACAGAACACTCCGAGTAGCACTGCTGACACTGATGCTCCTATCCAAAGCTCTTCGAGAAACTCGAACTCCAAACCAAAGCAGAAACACCATGCTGAACTCAGCCACAACACCGAAGCATACACACTTCCTTAATCTTGTTCCAAAGAAAACATCTTCGGGAACATCCATCGTCACTGTATCTCATCATACAGCTACTATTACCTGAGGTATCAAGGTACCATCACTCGCTTCTGTTCAACCGACAGATCCAACTTTACTCATCCAAACTTCAAAGATAAACTCCGAACCATTACAGTTTCCTTCGGAGATCGATGAAATCCTTCACCACAGCAAAGTTTTACTCGAGACGGTATTGGGTCTACAGTCTCGACAGATACACTTCCAACCTCAACACTCAGACTCCAACCATTGGTAGTCGTGTTACACACACCACTACCCTATCTACCTTTATATCCTATATTGGAAAACCCGAACAGGTAACCCAATAAATAGGTAGAAATACATAAATATATATATTTAAAATGATATATATATATATATATATTTTTTATATAGAAATTATTTCTGGGTAAAATTATTTCATCTACCTCTTTAAAACAATATTGTGTCCGTTGACCTGTTTCAAGTGTTTAGAGATCCCTATCAATAACGTTAGCTACTCGTATTGACCAGAATCCATATACCACTTAACCGATCAATTAACACAATATAAAACCATTTTTATATAACTAACAAATACGCGCTCTCGTATATATATATATACACTCGGACTCAAACAGGTTGCTACAGATCCTATCTCTAATGAGCAATCCTTCCGAACCTAGGTATTCACTCAACCTAATGCTCTGATATTCACTTAACCAATAGCTTAGGTATTCGCTCAACCTATGCTCTGATACCACTGTAACGACCACGACTTTCTCTCCATAGAAAGTCGCATCGTCAATAAGAAAGAAAGGGGTAGAAAATAGAAAAGAAGAGAAGAGAGAAAGAAACAACATTAGAATCTCACACAGCGGAACGAATAAATTATATTAATAACATGAACTGTTACATAGTATACAACACTTATCAGAGTTATACAACATATACATCACATACTAGACAGTTATAAACATCTGTCTAGTTATTACAACTCGATACAATACAAAACACTATCATAGAGATAACACAGCGGAAACTACTATCTATCTACAACGCTGAAGCCTTCTGCTCCATTACTCCTCCAGATTACTCGTCAAAGCTAACCTGAATCCCTTGGCTACTCGTAAAAATTTGAGTACCCAAGAGTTTATAAAACAGAAATAAACAACTTGGGTCAGACATGGGTCTGGTGTGAGTAACAGGTTAAACTTGCTTAACTTCAAAACCTTTTGAAAGAAAAGGTATCACGTAAGACTTCCCACACATAAACATGGGTAAGTTTTTACCTTACGCTAACCAAAACATTTGATAGGAAATTCGATTGTATTATAATAGGGTCTAGGGTTTTCAAATAAATATGAAATAGCTGAAATTGTTACATTATTAAATTCCAGCATACTAGCCACAAAGTGGGTTATACAATCAAGTCCGTTGGCACTTATTGGATTTTGGATTCCATACAATGGCAGGGCTACTGGGGTACCGCCCGTCACAGTACGTGGCCTAGATCACCGTACCGAGGATCACTCCCAATCCCCTGCAACACAAGGTCGGAACATCCCTTACTGGATAATTCCCGCACAAGATACCTCACGGTTGGGATCAGCAACCGCATCACTAAGTCGAAAATAGAAAGGGACATCTAGACAGAGGTAACCTTGTCCTACTTGGGTGCTACCCACTAACCTTGCTGCACCTCCCCTGTTTTAGCCATTCCCGGTTTGTGAGGCTTGAGGCTACGATTACCTTTAAAAAGAACACATCTATCTTAGAATGCTCATCGTCCACCTGACGATGTGCTGAAAGCATTCAATCCATACAAGTTCGTTCCGGGTTCGAACGAAACCGAAGGCATTATCTCGTTACACTCGTTTTGGAATCACCCTCAGAGTTAACGACAATAACCCTTGCACTCTGAATCTTCATCTTCACTTGATTCACGACCTATCGTTAATTTGGATCGATGTGGTATTCGGGTCTCCAGACCTGGAAATCCGGTATACGGAAACCCGATCCCGGTCTCATCGAAATCCAAAACGTATCTTTTAAGGACAAGTTGTTTTAAAGGTTAAAACAATTTCAATTCATTATCTTTATACACAAAGAAAGATAATTCACAACAGATAATTAACATTATCAGATAATCCATATAATTCAACTAACATCCATATCATACAGCATATATCTCATCAGAGATATCAATCAATGCCAAGCATTCAATATTATCATCCATTCATAAGTAATGATTTATATCAACTCTAATTAATTTAAAGTGAATTAAATTAATTACTTCATTTTATAAATCCTTCTTACTTAACCATTAATTAATTACAATCAATTAATTATCCTTTAATAATTCATTTCAATTAATCATCTTGATTAATTATCTTTTGATTACATTCAAGTAATTTATTCTCAATTAATTATTTAAATTAATTATCCTTAACCACTTATAGTAATTTACCTTTAATTACTTCATAAATTAATTAACTAAAATTAATTAAATTAATCACTATAATTAATTACATTAATTCTTAATTAATTATATTAATTAATCACTTCATTTATTAATTATTACTTAATTAACCAATCTTAATTACATCATTAATTATATTAATTAATGATCCTTAATTACAACTTAATTATTAATTACTTAATTAAATTAATTACATTAAGTAATTAACCTTTAATTAAACAACATTTATTAATCACTTTTGATAAATCTTCAATCAGTAATTAACTACCCTTAATTACTTTCACTAACTAAATTAATTACTTCCTTAATTAATTCCTTAATTAATCTCTTGATTAATTATTCAAAGTAATTAACTCAAATTACTTCTATTAATAAAATCATTATTCAACTAATTACTTCCAGTAATTATCATATTATTTACTTCCCTAAATAATCTTACCTTAATAATTACATTAAGTAATTATTATCAAATCATCTCTTGATTATCCTAAATTAATTAAACTTAATTAATTAACTTAACAAATCAATTTAACTTCAATTAATTACAATAAGTAATTAATTCTTAATTACTTCCAATAAGTAATTAAGTTTAAACAAATTCTATAATTGATTATCTTTAAATTAATTAAACTAATTAATTATCAAAATTAACCCTATTAATTAATTATTTAATAATCCATAGTTAATGACTTCATTAACTATTAACAACTTTTAAATTACTTTTCTTAAGTAATTAACTTATTTTAATTATTATTAATTCCAAATTAATAAATCTAAATAACCAATTAATTAATCTCTAATTATTTAATTAATTAAGGGTTAACCATAACTAAATTAATTTTTAATTATTCTATTAATTAATTCTTAACCATTAATTAATACTCTAATTTATAATCCTCAATTATAAATTAATCATTCCTAATTTATTTATCTTAATCCTAACTAAATTAGTTTAAACCTTTAATTATTTATTTAATTAATCCAAATGATTAATTAATCAAACAATTTAATTATCCATTAAATTTCCTAACTAATTTAATGAACACAAATCTTTAATTACTTTAAGATAAAACATTATTCTTATTGATAAACAAGTTATCATTTATCATTCATATTTGAAACATTTAATTAAATCTAACTACCATTTTAAAACCTATTTAAACATTTAAATTCATAAAACTATTTATCTAATATTAAAGTTTAAAACTAAACTTATCTTCATATCTCAAACTTTGATTTACTGATTAACTATTGCTTCAAAATTTAAATTAGATTTAAATTTCAAACTGACAGGTATAAAACCTGACAACACTAAAACTACTCGAGCCCACTTCTAAATCACTTCGAGTCGTATGCCTAAAAACTTCGATCCTCACACGCAATAAAACTCGAGACCTCCTTATTCCCAAAACCACTGACACCAGACAAGTCGTGCACATGCACCATCGATCGCCTGAGCTCCGGCTTCCACTTCAATCGTCGACAAGTGCACTTCGACCTCCTCCAGCCATCTGACCTTCCAGATATTCACATCAAACCCAGAAACGAGATCGAGCTACCTCAATCGAACTTTCCAGTTGAACTAGAACTTAACCCATTGCCAGAAAAGCCTCGCTCCATCGATTCTGGCCACCGGAAAAATAACCACTTCGTCCATACCTTGCCAAGCTCCTACGCAACAAATCCCTTCCACCTCGACCCACTCGATCAACCATAGGTGGAGATACGATCCCCGAATCAGACTTCAACCAAAACTAGGTCAAAAACTAAATTCGATTTGCCACCGCCACCACCGTGAACACCCACAACTTCTACCATTTTTCCTTACTTCCCTGATCAACCATCTAGCTCCAGAAACAACCGCGATCACCCAAACTCCACAGATCGACAGAAAAGACCCAAAGTCCAAACTCTGGTTAACTAAAGACTGCACCCTCATTTCAATTCTAAAAATTGAAATTGTAGTTTTAAAAATCTTACTTTTCAGTGTTTATTCCAGATATACACTTAAATCAGTGGAATACAACATTTGATTTTTACAAGTTTTAAAAGATTCCTGCTGGTATTTCCAAATACAAGTATATTTTAGATCTTTCATACTTGTTTCTATTTTTAGTGCTTAGATTATGCTAAAACTAAACTAATTTGTTTTTAATCCAAGTGCTAATATTTATCAAATAAAAAGATGTGAATCTTTGATTGATGGGTAAACACTGAAATCTGGAACAGAGACATAACAACATTCACAGTTCAATACACACATACACACATGGTTTCAACATTCATATATACATTCTAAAACAAACATGCATATATATACTTCAAACATACATTCCAATTTTATCCCTAACATATATTATCTGCATCAAATCTAAAGGGATTTATGTTCACAGTTTATAGGCAGAGGATTTTGTCTATCAATAAGATGTTTAAAAATAACAGATATGCACATCTTTAAATATATAAGGGCTTTCATAATTACAGACATGCAAATATACTTCATTCAGAAATCATTCGAACGCATATTTAAATTCATCTTAACTTTTTGAAAAAGGATGTTTACTCACCAGTTTTGAAGAAAACAGAGAACAGTGTACAGGCTTTTAAGCTAAAATCTGGAATTTGAAAGGAACTTGAATTGCCTCTGGGATTTGAAAACTTGAATTGTTATCATCCTTATAGAACTGGAATGCTTGAAACAGAGACTGCTTTGATTCCAGGCTGAAGAATGCAAGCTTTTGAAAATCTCAGATTTGAAGAAGAAGTTCAGGCTTTTGGTTTTAAATCTTGTAAATTTTGAATGCTGCCTCTAGATTGCAAATGAATGCAGGCAGGCTACAGATAGGCTTGAAACTATTACAGGGAATATGATCTTGATGTGAGGGGTTTGATTTTCATGTTTTACTGGATTACAGGGATTTGCTTACAAGCTTTGAAATTTTGAAGATGGTTACAGATTTGAAAAGATTACAGGGAAAATGATTTGCATATTGGAATGAAGAGGATTACTGATTTGTTTTGAACATGATTTCTGGATTTTTAGAGAAGTTATTGATTTTCAGATTTGAAGAGTTTGATTACTGATTTCATTTTGTTTATGAGAATGGGTTTGAGTTTTCTTGCTTTTGGAAAATGAGAAAAAGAATGGGAAGAGAAAAGAGATGTGTATATAGATTAATTTTGGATTTATCAAAATTAAAGAAAATAAAATAAGTAAGGGACACTTGTCTTTTACCATTATTAGTTTTATTACACATGTACTATTATGCTTTAATATGATGACATTTGTTCTTTAAGTATTTTATTTTAATTTAAAATGTTAAATAAAGCTTTTAACTTAATTTATTAATTCATATGTAAATACATATATGAATTTCTTTTTAAAGAAAATGCAATAAAACAAATTATATATATACAAATAAAAGTTTATCCAAATATTTTTAAGATCCAAACATTTTAAATATCTATCCTTTGAATTTCAAAATAAATTCCAAATTCATATTCAAATTAAAATTGAAAATCTAATTTAAAAATCAAGTTATATATATACATATAACTACATAAATTCAATTTGAAATAACAATTTATCAAATCTCAAAAAATTTATAGAAGAAATTATCCCTTAATATAAATTACTTATTTTACTATCTTTGAAAAGTCCAGATTAAATTAAATATAAATTCCCAATTTATCAAAGCTTCTATTTACAATATATATAAATAAATATATATATTCAAATAGAAATATCTTATTAACTTTTAAAAGATAAAATCATCAATTAATACTAATTTAATCAGATTATTAAATTAAATTCAAATCTTATTATCAAAGATTATCCATATCAATTTAATTATTCAACAGTTTATTAAATTGATATTGTCAAAATTTCCGGGATATTACATAACTAAAGGATTTTTAAAATTTGAATTCGAGAATTGAACCCCGGTGTTTTGAAATTAGTTTTAAGATTTTGAAATATATAATAATAATATGATTTAAAGGGATTTTTCGAATAAGAAATGTTTTAAATAATTTTAATAAGTTTCGAACGATTCCAAAGAAATTTCAAAAGAAGTTTGAGAAAATAGAAGTCCAGAACTCACTTATGTCGCTGGAAAATAATTTCGGTGATGAGTGCACGCATCATCGACATTGATTTTCGAGTTTCAGAGTGAGGGATAGGCCACTTTAGTAGCATTGCTATGCGAGTGATTTTGTGAAACCATTTTGATTTTTCAAATTCCGAAGTAATATTTGATATTCGAAAGATATATGTATATATATTTGAAATGATTTGAAGTAAGCCGGTGTTCAATCCTTTAGTTTCGGATTTGAAACCTATCTTTTGAAATTGGTTTACTGATTGGTTGATTTCCAACCCTTGAATTTGAAAATGATTTCTTCAACTATTTCGAAGGTTCGAGCACTTCCAAATCAAGGTTAACTTTTCAAAGCTAAATTTTTGAAAGTATGAATTATTTGATAAAGTATATAAATTTGTTTTGAATGTTTAAGTATGAAGTAATATGATTTAAATAAGTTGAAACTGTTTTGTTAAGTATATGAATAAGGCAAATTTTAAATTTTTCTAATATGAAATTGAGATTTGAAATGTTTTGAAAAGAATTTCGTCTTCAATATATTTTGAATAAAATTTAGCTTAAATGTTTTAACTTAGTAACATCTTTATGAAACAATATATTTAACAAGTTGGAATAAATATATAAGTTGTACGTATGCTGTTTTATTCGCATAATTAATTTGATCCAGGTTTGAGTACACAAGTTCGAGGTGAATTACACCATTTCGTGTTAGGATTTTTCATTCGATTCTTGATGGCGAATATTTGATATGGATTTTGGGCTTGATTCTAGAATTCTCTATCATAGTATATGGCTATGCAAGGAGACTGATGGCTTCTAGTCGAGAAACCACATCGAAATCCGCATTAGGGAAGTCGAATGGACAATACTAGTTCGAAAGCGAACTTGTGTGATCGAGCGAGCGATCAAATGTGATTTTGCGAAATGATGACGTATGTACATCTTATATTCTAATATCATGGATATATTGTGACGCTGAAATTGAAAGCTGTCGGGTTAGAATATCTTTGCTTACTAAAAGAAAATTTCCAATTTAAATTACAAAGATATATATAACCCATAAAAGCAAAGATATTCAATCCCATATGGCTCTTCATACAACAAAATTTATTTTGAAAAATTTGATCCTTATATAAGGTGGACCTTATGTAAATATAAGATGATTTTGAAAACCATTGATTTTGGAAATGAATTGGTTGACTTAAATTATATTGATTTGGAAAATTGGATTTATTTTCTAAATATATTATTTTGGAAACTTTGAAACGAAAGATATTTAATTTGAGAAGAAATAATTTGGTGAAATTGTATATGATTTTGAAATTGAACTGATATTGAAACAAATTGAAATTTGAGAACCTTATGTTACTAAACACTTGATTTGGGAGTTGTCGAACTTATATAAAATTGATTTGTATGAGTATGAAATTGATTCGAAAACTATAGATTTGAAAAGGTACTCAATTTGAAAAGTGAAATCTTATATAATTAAAGTCTATATAAGTATGATTTGATATACTTTTGATTTTGGAAAAGTATTTGATCTGAAAATTAAATCTTATGTATAATGGATTTTATATAAGTACGATATTTGAAAGTGATTTGAAAAGGTACTATATGATACATATTTTCGAAGTAAAGATATGGAAAGTGCCTTCTGCTTGATATCCGATTTGTGGCCACATCTTGGATTCATTCTATCGATATTATTCTCTCTGATTTTTGGTTTTCCGGATATGATACTCGAGTGTCCTTCGAATTCCATGGCGTTACCCATGGTCTTATGTTTCTCTCGTGACTGCATAGTGCAACTGCCTGGCTGAGTCTTGCCTAGGGGTACGGATTGTTTCCTGGGGGATCCAGGCGTAACCATTGTGTATCCTGCAATCTGTGTAGGTCGCGAATAGTAGCGCAAATGCTTGGCTGAGTCTTGCCTGGGGGTACAGATTGTTTCCTGGGGGATCCAGGCGTAACCATTGTGTATCCTGCATTCTACTAGTCATCATGGCGTAACTCGCAGGGCTGAGAAAGCTTACGGATATGGATTGTTTCCTGGGGGATCCAGGCGTAACCATTGTGTATCTGCGAACCATGGTTAGACAAAGGTTTTGTTTGTTTTTGATTGGATTGTACTTTCCATATCTGTTTTTAAAAGTTTTTTCCAGTATTTTCACTGGGTGTTGAAACAGGTCTACTAAGTACCTGGAGAATTCTAGTTTTGCGCCTGTTCAACGCACTACCAGAGTCTACAGGAACAAGGATAAACTTGTTGAAACATCGAGTTATAAAAGTATTTTCGGAAGGAAAATTTGTTTCGATGTAAAAGTATTTTATTATAAAGGTATTTTATTATAAGGTATTTCCAACAAAGAAATTCTGTATTAATATTTGAAATAAAAAACCCTTATGGTTCTACATTAATTATTCGTGCCTGATACTATTCTTCTGAATCTACCTTATCTGCTCAGCTTTATTTATTCACCTATATTCTGTTTTCCAAATCCTCCTTTTTTTCCTTGTTGACTATATCCTTTTTAAATATTGTTTATTTATATATTATATGGTTTAATAGAAATTTTAGAGTTAAATATTTTAGAAGTTGTTAATTAAATAAAACATATTTAAGGTAAATGATTATTGATTTATTAATAATACTTGAAAAGTAATTTTGATAAAATTTATAAATTAATAAACTATGAAATTAATGTTTTCAAATAGCTTCTTTGTAAAAATAAGTAATAACGTAAATAATTGTTTTCAAATATTTTTCATATATTTATAAAGGTGTCATTTAAACTTATAAATAGTATTTATAAAGGGAAGCAAGAGATTTTACAAATGGATTTTTGAAAGGTTTTAAAGTATATAAGATAATTAACTTGCAAATGAAGTTTTCAAATGAATATTTCAAGTAAAATTCATATAGTTTAAATTAATTGTTTAATCTTGACTTTCAATCTATCTTTTCTGTCTGGTTGTTTCTATTCTTCTACCTCCTTCCTTTTCGGGGACGAAAAGTTTTGGGTGGGGGAGAGTGTAACGACCCGCAAAATTCAATGGTTAAAAGTATATTTAACTAGAAATTTGTGAAATTTTAAACAATAAAATTTGAAATTAAAAATTTATTTTTTTGGAATACGTCTATTTTAATATAGCAACTGGTAAATTTTCATCTCATAATATTGAAGTTTATTTTCCTGTGAAATTTTATTTCAATTTAAATCGGTTAATAACAGTGAATTTAAAAGTTTTCCGAAACCAAAATATGTCAACAGGAGAAAATTTATTCAGATCATTCTGAATCAGACTGCGAAATTCGTTTTTCCAAATTTGGACTTCTTCTGCTCCGTTTATCTTAATTCTAGCAGAATAGCAGCATTTTCGGTACCAGTTATCGAATTTTGATCGGATGATCGTACCACCAATATCTGTATACCGTTTTGATTGTCTCGTCATGCTGATATCCACGGTATATTCATTTGTTTATTTCAGCGTCTGATAAACAACAGAATCTATAAAACAGTTCACCGCATCGGTACGTTTCGAGCCGTTTGTTAGTTGGGTCCATTCAGATTTCAAGCAGCAGCCACTAGCTTTTATTTTTAATACTTATCTCATCGGTTACTAAAATTCGACCGTGGCCATACCATCTAGATGTGTGAACGTACAAAACTAATGTACGTTTCGCATTTATTAAATGTGAACGGTTCATTTCCATTTTGCCTTTATACCTTCATTTCCGTTCCAGAGCGTTGCTTAAAAATTTTGCTCAAAACCTTTTAGCCTCACTTTTCTTTTTCCACCTCTCCACCTGTTCTTTTCCTCACCATTTCCTCTCTTGCTCCAGACCAACCCAAAAGCTTTGCCACTTTTCATTTCTCTTCATTTCCACCTGAAGCCACGTCTCCTCTTCATTTTCACACTTCTCCCACTTCATGCGGCATCAAACACGTCTATACCCGCCACCTTGTGCCTTCGCCAAAAACCCCTTCGCCATAGCCGCCTCCACCCGCGCCTAAGCCTCCAACCGCGTCTCCTCCGCCCTGACAGTGACCATCACCTCACAGCAGCCCCGCCGTTTTCTCACGTCCTTGCCTCCTCAAACTCATAGCACACCGTTCCCATTCCCTTCGCCTTAGATCAAAGCCCGGCCATGTCCTCGAACCAACTGCCGTGTCCTTCACCCCGAGCAACCAATGGCCACATCTCCTCCCCGATCTTCCGCCACCTCCCCTTCTTGCCGAGTCATCTTGGCTGCTTCATAGCCAAAATATTCGTACATATCTATGCTTACAGGTATGTTTCTTAAGTTGGAATCTGTTAGTGGTTTATATATATAATCATATCCAAGTAAGTTTTGTATTAAGTTTACATTTTTTAAGTTATATATATGAGTGCTTAGTTATAACTGTTGTGTTCAAACATATAGTAATACATAAACATATTGTTTTAAAGAAAGAAGAAATTGTGGATACTTTACCTTATAAATTTTTATATATATATTCAGGTAGGCTATGGTCTAGTATAGAAATAGTTAACACTAAAATATAGTACATACCTTTACAACGCATGTCTTATAAGCTTGGCCAGCTGTGTTCGTGCTTTATGCAATATGCACACTTTGTTTATGCAAAGAGGTTATGATGGTTTAATTATGTAATATAAACTCGTTATCTGTGAATATAAGAATATGAGCCTAGTCTATATATTGGCTATAATATGAAGTGTAGTATCCGCTCTTATTAAACAATGATTTTTTTTTAAATTGGTATAAACTTTTTGATCTATCTATTGTTTATAAAGCTTACATATAAAGTACTAGTATATATCTTATTTTGATAAAGTTGGAGCTTTGCATTTGTATGTGTATTTTATAGTAAAGTAAGTGTTATTTCTTTGTATATGATTTGTGGTATATATTAATCTTTATAAGTTACAGTTTATATTTTAAAACATATGTGTTTCGGTAGTTATATAATCTTATAATTTAAAGGTATATATAGGTTCAAGTGTTTTATTTTGATTTGGTTACAACATATTCTATGCATATACAACAGTTTGTAATATCCTAAATATATGTGTATCTAACAGTTTGGTTAATGATTTAAATGTATAACTAGGCTATAGTTATTTTATAATAATATATATAAATACTCTATGTTATAAGTGGTTTGCATAGATGCCTTATATTTTGTTTGAATAGGATTTGGTTGCCTTATGTATATGGCTGCATATATTTTATTTGTGGTATAGTCGCATGCATATATTCAGTGTATATTTCATATGGGGTCTTCATATATATATATAAATATATATATGTGTGTGTTTACATATCAAGTAGGTATATAGATATACCGGTCTGCATAAATTATATAAATTTTGGAAGATTGTATATTTGTTATTTATACCTATGTTTATATATTGGTTTTTGTAGATAGGTAGATTTGAGTTTGGTTTCCACATATGTGTGTATATATATATATGTTTAAAACTGATTTTTGAAATATATATATGTATATAAACCATATTTCGTTTCTATCAAGCAAAATTGATTTGATCCATTCTCATCGATTTCTTATCTATCAGCTTGTCCGACGAATCTGTGTCCATTGTGCTTTGCGTTGCAATTCGTGCTTGGATTCGTAGCTCATTTCTTCGTTAAATCTATCTAGCCTCGAAAGGTGAGCAATCACTCACGATTAACGTTGTAACAACCCGCATATCTATCGATTTTATATTTTTATATTTAAAATCGTTAATCGGATGTTAGTCCGAAAAGCCACTTTTTGCATACGGTCAAATTAGGACTCGAGACCACTCCCATTGAGTTCAAAATGTCGTTTGCGATCTTTTTAAGTGTAAACTTCGATATGTTTGGAGCTAGTCAAAAATTCGACCATTTTCACTTTGGGTTTGGGTTTGGTTCAGCCCTATGTTTTAACTTAACACTCCAAACTGAAACCCCCTCTTCATTCACTCCCTCCTCCTCTTCATTTCAGTTCTAAAGAGATTAATGGTGAGTGGAATGGGAAATTAAAACTCTAAAACCCTAGTTTCCATCTACAAATCAAGTTCTAGCTCCAAATCAATAGAAGAAGCTTTGGTAAGTCTCCTCTTCTTCTTCCCCAACTCACTCTCTTATCAATTTCAGAAATTACTAAACCTAATTTAGGAAATGTTTCTCTTTTTAGCTTAGAATCAAGCTTGTTGAGTTGGGATTGAAAAGAGATTGTCATTGCCATTGCTCTATAGCTCCTTCATACTTGTGCTTGTGTATAAAGGTGAGATTTTTATCTCACATCTAAGTCAATAATTATCTTCGATTGTTAGGTATGAATTCCTAACACTTATTCTTGTGCAATTGCACTTGGTTTGGATTGATTTGGTGAATATTCCAATTTTTAGTGTTTTGAGTTCAATTCTTTGAAAATCCTTTTATGGATGTTTGAACATGTTTTTGGTGATGCATAGAAGTGCCTATTAGACTGGGTTGCCGATTGGCGTAAACCCTTAGTGTTCATCGCTCGTTCGATCGCATTTTGGTTCGGATTCGTCGATTTTAGAGCTAGGCTGTTCTTTTTTTGCCTAGCAGGAAAATTCAGACGTCTGAAATTTATTTCAGACGTCTGTCACCAAATTTAGACGTCTGTCATAAATATTCAGACGTCTGAGGTAAAATTTAGACGTCTGTCACTAAATATTTAGACGTCTGAATTTAGTTCAAAATGTTTTCTACTCTCTGTTTCAATTTTTAACCTCTGAGCCGTCTGTCATAAATATTCAGACGTCTGAGATTAAATTCAGACGTCTGTCATAAATATTTAGACGTCTGAATGGCTGATTTTGCCTAATTTGCCTATTTTCGAGCAAATTACCAAGGTTTATCGATTTTTGTCGATCCGACTTATTGTTATCAATTATTATCGAGTTTGATGACTCCTCTTTCAGGATGGTATCTCGTTAGGTCGCTCGACCCCATCACCCTTAGGTCGTTAGACCTCATTTTGTCCTCTCTAGGTCGTACCGTTTAGACGGGGCGCTGCCCCGCACCCCGCCGTGGGCGCTGCCCCCTGGACCCCCGCGACCTGACCGGGCAGGTCGAACCCCGAATTACTCTGCGTAGGCAATCTTATCTGACAAAGCATTTATCAGAATTTCTACTTTGATGGTTTTGGGATTGACTTCTTTGGACTTTACTCACGTCTTCGAACGTGAATTGATTTGTTTCTACAATCGTTTTATGACTTGTCACTTTAAAGATATATGAAGGTTTCAATACTAATAGTAAATATCAAAACTCTTTCATCAAAGCAATTTCAACACTATTTTAAATATCAAAAGTTCGTTTTCTCAAACCGATTTTCAATCTACTAGTATATACAAGCCTTTACTTCACTCGAATGAGAAATCGACTTAAACGGCTTAGTGAAACGGGTGGTATGAAACGCTTGCGTTCACTTCGTCGGTTAGCTCTTGGACTTGTTCGATTGAACCCTTTTTGTGACAATTTCCTAGTGAAGATTTACAGCTTGTTCGTAAATATTTAAGTTAAGCAAGTGGTTATGGGACATGAAGCTAAACTCATATATTTACTAGCTTGGTGTGATTGACACTTCCTTATGATCATGACGATCATTTTTGTGATTTAGACTAGCGATTGAGCGATGTCTCTTTGTCTACGTGGGAGACTATACCCCGATCATGTGATGTTTCGGCATCACATTTCTAGGGTAGCACCCTACGGTCTTCGGGCCATTCATGTGTTCGGAAAATTAAATGGATAGCTTCCATGAGATAGCTTCTCGTCATGTGTTTACGCGTAGGTGAGCTTCATGCTCCCATTCATGTGTTAGGCCTCCCCCCTTTTTTTATGTGTTTTCTGGATTTCTGATGATGATTTCTGGAATTTTGTGCTTCACCAATTTCCATGATTTTCATTGATATGATATCAGTTTTTGTGCATTGGTGAATTCATGTGTTATTGACTTGTTATGAATACAAGTTTAGGGTATGATACCCTACCTTATCTTTGAAAAGATTCTTGTGATATTGATTAATCTTTTGTTGATTATCATTTACATACTTATAGTAGTATGTCGTAATAGTTATTTCATGTTCATGTCATGCCATTTACTTTATACCATATCATCTGATATTTATAGTTAGACTGATCCGTTTATTATTTTCTTATAAATAATACTCGGGTCAGACCGAGATGTTACAGGTGCTTCTGCTTGACTTCTCTTCAGGATATTTCTGACTTTTGGCTAACTACATAGATTTGTAATTTTTGGATGTACACCTTTGAGATATAGACTCTATGTTGTGTACTTATTCTTTTGTATAGCACGTGATGCTATTCTTTTGTATTATCATGGATCTTTCCGACCACTACTCTGATGTACACTTTCATGTGTTATATATTTATTCATATCTTCTTCCGCCTTTGTGATATGGATGTCTGTGACTGATTTATGTTATGCATACTTCTATGATTGTTTCCGAAGATTATATATAGCCACCGTGTGATAGCTTTGTGTTTGTATCGGTATGTCGGATTTCCTCCTTAAAAGATATGCATTCTATTCTATCTGACGTATCGATGCTCGCACAAAGAAGTTACATGGATGGTCGCTCCTCCACAGCCTTATTCTCCGTGCTAATTGACAGCACTACCCCGTAGTGTTCTTGGTTAGCGTGGGTATAGAGGTGGGGCGTCACAAACGTTCTTTTATTATTTAAATTTGATTTCAATTGAAATAGCAATTGAAATATGCTGCTGTAGTTATTTACATTGTTATATATGCTATTATCTATAACTGTTCACCTGTGATATCTGACACCAGTATCTAGTATTATATGCCTGTTATTACTATTATCTGTATATGTTCACCTATGACATCTGACACCAGTATCTGTTATTTATACTGATGATATATGCCTGTTGTTATATATATTTTTTTGTATCTGTTATCACTCTGCAAGTTCCCTGTTAGTATAGAATTCACTATGGGTTGAAATGATACATACCCGAACAGACTTTAGAATAGGAGAATTTCGTTATGGGTTGAAATGATAAACCCAAGCGATTTTTCATTCGAATTGAAATTGGGATTACGGATCGAAATGATATCTACCTGTATATATTTAAATTTCGGATTGAAATGATAAATATCCGTATCACTTAACCATATGATAAATATATATACAAACACCGTTGGTCCATATATATAAATATTTTAAAAATGAATTCTATGGTTTTGGAAAGAAATATATGGTTTTAATAAATGTTGAGCCTTAGATTATTATATATAAATGGGAATGATTGATTTAAATACATATAATATGTTGAGTATTTAAATATATTTCAAAATAGATTTTGGTAATAATTTGAATAAGTTAAGGTTAGAAAGATAATTTGAATTTAGTTGAAATTGTATTCAATAAAGAATTTTATTTAATTAAACCGATTTGAAACTTATTGAAATTGAGATGAAGATATGATTTATAACTTGATTAATAAGTAATCTAATGAATATTCTTGTTTAAATAAAGTTTAAGGAAATATTTAGTAAAATGTGATTTAAGGCTAGTAAATGATATTGAATCTATTAAGTGAATATTCCCTGATTAAATAATAATGAAGTTAAATCAAGAGGTATATGAAACTGTTAAATCTAACTTTGAAAATGTTGAATATTAAAGCTTTGAAATATATTGAAAAATAAATGGTATATTTATAACTGAATTAAATTGATGAATTGAGCTTTGAATAAATTTGAATCTGGAATTTTGAAGTTGATTTGAATCGATTTGCGAGACTTGAGGAAATTTTAAATACTTTACTTTTAAATCATTTAATATATATATACATATATACTATTTTGGAAAATAGATATATTTGAAATGAAATGATATGTGGGCTTTGAAGTATAAATTAAATTGAAATGACCACGGTGTTATAATGTATATTTCCGTCTTGTAGATAGTTCTGAAGATCCTTAGAGGATGGTTATCCCAAACATCCTTTAAGTTAATTGTATTTCAGTTGATGTTTCACTTGAGTTGGATTTATTTATATAAGAATGTTAATCCTGACTCGAGTGTTTTGTGTTTTGCTTTACGCTCGGGTCAGACCGAGTGATACAGCATTTGAGACTCATCCTTGGAGTTTGGAGCTTCCTTTGGAGATCCAACCTATTGCCTCAGCTTTCAGCTCTTCTAGTTGATTTGTCCAGAGAAGTCATCTGTTGTACTGGAGACTTCACTACATTTGAGATATTCTGTTGTATTTTATTTCTAACTCTGATGTTTATATAGTAGCTTCATGAACTACTATTTTATCTATTCCGCTGCGTATTATTGTATTACTCTATGTCTATGATTCTGTGATTGATTTATTTACTGCATATGATGAGTTTTGCCAAATTTAAATTAACAATCTGATATTTTGAATTATTCAAGTCAGACATGTGTGGATTTATTGTCGATTTGAATGGTCCAAAATAACGGGCCGTTACACCTGTCAAGGCGTGCCGCCAGGCATTTATAATGTTATACCTCTATTTCGAACACAATGAAAAAGATTCCGAGTCCTAATTCGATCGTATGGAGAAGATAGCTTTTTGGACTCAGTTATTATATTAAATTTTCGATAAAAATTCCAGCGCGTTTATATATCGTATGCTCACAAAACAACTCCAAACACTACGAAAATTGAAATCCGATAGTAATACAGTATTACGGATCAAATGGAACTGGTTTCGTCGAATTCCGAGACTGTGCCCCGGAAGGCTATTTTAAATGTCAATTTAAACGATATATTTTTAAAACTGAACAAATCACTTCCAAATTCAATTTTAAAACTTCTATTACTTCAGTATTATTAATATAAGTTTTATAAGCCTTTAAATTATTTTTAACAAGCTTGAAATCCCAGATTCACTATTTTCCTCAATTTTCAATTATTAAATTCAATAATTAAATTGTCCAATTAATAGTGATATTTGAAATTCAAGTTAAACATTAACTTTTAAATATTTAAAATCAATTAAATATTTCAATTTCAAATGCTCAAAAATTTCGGGTCGTCACATTCCTCCCCCCTTAAAAGAATTTCGTCTCCGAAATTACTAGTTAAGAAGAATGATCTGATACCCGTTTTCTATTTCCCAAAACCAAACAGTTTTCAATGACTTCCCAAAACAATCTTTTTATCAAAGACACAATATCCCTCTTATTAACTTTCCAAACTTATCCATAAGTCCCTAACAATATTACTTACTTAACAATTCAAATTTAAATTTGAAGTCTAATTTTGAATTATCAAAATTTTCTCAAAATGTTTCTAACTCCTTAAATTTTCGAAAAATTTTGCTAGCGTCTCCTTTGCACGGCTAGCTCGGAACAACTACAAAATGCCTAAATAGGCCCCCAGGTTTCCAAAATAAAACAAAAGCCAAGTGGCTAGATCGGAAAATCATCAAATTTCATACAGAAATTTAAACACATACCTTTTGTTGGGCCATTTAAATTTATTTTCTGAAATCAAAAATACCAATTCCTTTTGGCATTTTAAACACTTGTGTCCTACTTAGCAATAATATCCAATTATAGAATCCCAAAAACATTTTATTCATCACTTTACAAATTTTCAATATTTGCTTTACTCAAGCCCGTATGATGCACATATACCATCCGTACATAATACAAAATTCGATCGCTCACTCGATCACATAATTTCACTTCCGAACTAGTATCGTCCACCCGATTTCCTAGTGCGGACTCAGATATGGTTTCTTGATCAGAAACCGTCATTCTCCTTGCATAGCCACAAACTATGATAGAGAATATCCAGAATCAATCAAAATCCATATCTAGGGTTTGCCGTCGAAACTCGAGTGAAAAATCCCAACTCGGACCGATATAACTATCTCGAAATTCTATGCTCGAATCTAGATCAAATCACTATGCGAATAAAAGAATATACGTACATCCTACGTATTTATAACCATTGATTATTAACTATATCAATTTCCTTTTATTCACATTCATTTTAATTTCCATTCACTTATTTACAACCATCCCAAAATTACTTAGTATATTCCCAATACCAAATTTGCTTAAGAATTTCACCATTCATTTCTTATGCCCAATATAAATATCTCTTATATTTATTTTCACTACCTTACTACTGAAGTTTATATCTATTTCTATTCACTTTGCCTTCACAATTCCATTTGAATTTAATTTACCTTATCTCAAATTCCAATTTTTTTTTAAAATCATTTGTCGTTAGTGAAAATTTCCAAAAATTTCAAAAATTTTCTAACTCCCAAAATTTTCATAAAATTTTGGCAGAGACTCCTTTGTACGGAGGAGCTTTTGCAATTTGACAAGAGATATAAATATATATACATCGAACCACATGGTCGGAAAACAAAAACAATCAACAGTTCATATTTCCTAACTTTTATTGCATAGGCGTACCTCTATTTAGCATTTTTAAACAAGCGGCTTATTTATTTATCATTTCGCGCAACCAAATCCAGCCACACGGCTTTCCTGAACCTGTACTTACTCAATTTAAATATGTAAGTGATAAATATACAAAGTTTATTAACATTTCACTTAATTTCAATAGCTAAACACATACATAACATAAGCAAAATACACTAAACACTTTCCATAAGCAAATTATATGATTTCAAAACTAATTCAATTGCTTTCAACCAATTAATTTACAACTTCATTCAATTTAAATAGTTTACAACTCAATTGCTTAAATTCAATTCATTTTTAACCCAAACAACTCACATTTATTTCAATTGATTCCAAAAAATCAATTTTATTTACTTCTACCAAATCATAGAATTTTATTTACTTCCGTATAAGTCGAACGACTAATTATTTCTACGCAATTCGACTATATCCATGTGAATAAATAATTACTTAAGCTTATAACTATTTTAAAATTGATCCCAACTTTATTTATATAAATTTCATTCCATTTTAAATTTATTCACAATCCATACATTCACATTTTCACTACATTTTAAATTTTAATCCTAACACTCGCATCTCATTTTATTAACCAAACTAGAACTAATCCCACTTACCAATTATTCATATCTCAAATACTTATATTCCCACTTTTACTATTTTTTGTCCACCTCAAATTAATTCTATAACTTCACTTTACTTTACACAATTTAAATTAAATATCATCCCAATATTCAATTTCCATTCATTTTCTTAACCACTTAAATCAATTAGTCTACCTACTAAATTTGATTTTCAATCCTTTGTTTATTTAGTGCAACCTGACTAATTCTCCATTTCACACAATTCAAATACTCACTTTTACTTAACTATATTTAGTTACACTCCGATTCAATTTAAATTTTAAACTTCTATAAGCTTTCCAAATTTAATTATATCTCATCTACTAATCTTTTTAGCTTATTTATTTGGTTTACTTCACTAGCTTATTTTGTTTTCATACTTATTTTAATTTAACTCTTCTTTAAGTTAAATTTTCTTTTCTAGTAAATCTCAAATTTTACTAGTTATCAAATCCATTTACCCATTAAACATTTCCAATTTACTTTCAGAATTTTAAACAATTCCTTAAACATTCCAAAACATTTAAACCAACTCCAGAGTTTCCAACAACCTCTTAAGTATTTCAAAAATCATTTGAAATCAATTATATCCAAAATCGTTTGCATCTCTAAAGTCAAACCCAACTTTTGCAAACAATTCCAATTTAAAACAAATTGGTAGCAATTCCTCTCCTAGAAACTCGAAAATGAACATCGATGATGCTACAGTCATCACCGAAGTTATTTTCCAGCGACCATAAGAGTTCAATGCTTTTATCTCTTTAAAAACCCCCCCAAATATTTTTAAATCCAAATCTCACCAGATTTCAAATCCAATTTAAAATATTTCTCAAATATTATCACCATTATTTCTCCAAAGCATTTGAAAACCATTTTCAAACCCAAAGGAATTTAATTACCAAAATTTCGAATTCCAAATCCATTTCAATTCATATTCAAATATTACTCTAGAATTTTTACTTCATTTCCAATTATAAACTATATTTGTAGTTCACATTTACAAATTCCATTTTGTTATCTGAATTTATTTCCTTAACTTTGGTTATTTTTAATTTCTAGTTAAATTTCCACATAACAATGATAATAATTTAATATTTTCATTCCTAACATCCAAGCAACCAATAATTTACAAAGAATTAATTCTTTTATATACAAAAATAATTTGGGTAGAATTATTTCATTTACCCTATTTTAAAACAATACAGTGTCGGTTTATCTTGTTTAAGGGTTTAGAAACTCCTATCGATGACATGACGTCCCACATATCGACCAGAATCCATAAACACTCAACCGATAAATCAACACAATATGAAACCATTTTTATATTCATTAACAAATACGTGCTCATATCTATTATTACAGTCAAACTCATTCTAGAGTACTACGGACTCTATTTTTAATGAGTAAACCCCACCAGAGCCAAGGTTATCACCAGCCTTCGCTCTGATACCAACTGTAACAGCCCAAAACCCCATACCCCTTGAATTGACAGTAATCTCCAACAAATCAACTCAAAGTGAACGGAAATACGAACCATTAGGGATAAAGAAGAAGGAGGTAGAAGAAAAGAACACAACACAACAGAATCTCACATCGCAGCGGAATAAAATATAATAGATAATAACTGATCTTTACACAAAAGAACTATATCTGTTTTATATATCTCATCATCAGGGTACATCACAATCAATAATACAATACCGGATAGATATGACAACTTGTCCTCACAAATTTGACTATACAACTTATGATACACAACGGAATACATCAAATACGTGTGATACGTCTCGCTATCCAGCTCATCTCCTGAGCTCCACAGCATCCTATCATGTATCTGTAATACTCGGTCTGACCCGAGCATTATAATAAAATAACACCCGAGTTAGTCTGGAAAACCAACATGAGAAAACACACTCAATTGGATTATTAAAGTTTTCCAAACCCTTTGAAATCAAAAGCATCTCGTAAGACCACGCCACAAATAAACATGTCGGGTTTTTACCTTACGATAGCCAAAACACTTTTATAAAAATTATCTGATATTATAATAGTGTCTATAGAAAGTAAAATAGAATCTAGCTAAAATGCTTGCATCTCACGTTTCAGCAATAGTTGGGCACAATCAAAACCATACAGGCGCGTAGGGAGAATGGATTTCCAACTAATGACTAGGCACTGGGGTACCACCTGTCACAGTACCTGGTCTAGATCAGTGTACCGAGGACCACGCCCGATCCCCTGCAACACTAGACCGGAACTACCTAAGGGTAATTCCGAGTAAGATCACCCCACGGTTGGGATCAGCAACCGCACCACTAAGCCGAAATAAAAGGGACATCTAGACAGGGATGACCTCACCCTAATGGGCGCTACCCACATAGCCTTGCTGCATAAACCCTGATTTTTAGTCATTCCCGGTTGATGAGGCTCGAGGCTAAGCTTTACCTATTTAGAACCGTTTCACTTAGAATGCTCATTGTCCACCTGACGATGTTCTGAAAGCATTCATCCATACAAGTCTGTCCCGGGTTCGAACGGAACCGAAGGCACTACTCCTACTATATCCATTTTGGAATCATACTCAGGATTTGTAGCGACTAGCCCTTGCACTTCACTGCTCCATCTTCGACTCCGAACTCGTTTTCCCCACGAAAACGTACAAACCGGATCGAAGTTGTTTTCGGGAGATAAATCCCGATCCCGGTCTCTTCGAAACGATCAACGCATTGGCCAATATTGATAGTCGGTTATTTAGCTTTCAATTACATTCACAACCAATCATCAAGCCACAATAATTTCTCCCAAATTATTTATTTATCTCAAATATCTTCGCAAGATATATTTCCACCTTTTAACCTTTTGAAAACAGTTTCAAACCGTCTTTCTCTCATGGAATAAATTCCCCAAATAATTTCTATTTCCACTGAAATCACCAAGTACAAATAGTTAGACTTTAAAATCGTTTAAAACACTTAATTATAGAATATACTTTTAAACATTTAGATTTAAAACTCCTTTAATACTTTATTCAAAAATATATACTTTAAGAATTTTTAAAATAAACTACTTTATAAAATGTAAAACTACATGTTTATCCTTTTAAAACACAATACCAAGTTACCTTTAAATAATTACTACTAAATTAAATTTGAGAAATACTTACTTTTAAACTTTAGACATTTAAAAATAATAAATTTTCTAAACATACTTTAAAAACAACTTTAAAACCTTTAACTCATACTTAAAAGTTTGCTTTGGAAACGTACTTGGCTATCCAGGGAAATACACTTCTCTTTCACATCTTTAAAAATAAATCACTATTTATTTTTAAACAAATTTTACCCCTTTCTTTAATAAATTTCCACCGTGAATTTATTCTACCAAATATCCACTGATATATTACTTTATAAACCCAGTTTATAAATTTCATAGTCTAATCCATCATTTAGTCCCAGTTCAATTACTTTACCAAAATTTCAAATTGATTTCCAAATCAACTCCATTTTAAAACAAATTCTTTACTCGCTCAAATTTATTTTAAAATCCGTTAATTTCATTAATTCCATATTAAGATTCTAAATTAGGATTTTAAAACCTTATTTAACTTGAATCCACAGATTTCATATTTATTTACAAATTTTTTCCTTATCTTTTCAAACCAATTTAAATCTTGAATTTTTAAAATAAATTCTTTACTCCTTTTAAATATTATCACTTGAATTTATTTATTCAAAATATCTCCTTTTCCATAATTTGGGTTTATTTGTTACAATTTAGAAATCAACTTTTATTCTTCCAAATCATTTTAAATTATCCAAGATCCTTATAGTTATTTATTTAAAAAGATTATTTTTATTTACTTTAAATAATCCAAACTTCATCTATATATATTTCAATTCTCAAAATTCCAATATATATATTCAAGCCAGAGTAATCAATAAATTTCAATTCCCAATATGATCAATATAATTCATCGCAGAATATCAAATAATCATATGATAGAATTATCAGATCAATCTAAATAACTTTGAGGAATCCAGTTGGATCCCTCCAACCCGTTTCCCTGCATCCACAGATGTTAGCACAATACCAATTCCACTTCGAGGTGGAATATCGCGGTATATGGGTTTATATAATATCATCCGCTATTATGCGGTGCATAGGGTCTCATCCGCTATATAATGCAGGAATATCAATCACTCTAATATATACTATATATACTACTATATATAATATAGCACATCAAATCAATTCAATCATTCAACCAATTATTTAAATTTAACCATTTAAATTTAAATTAAACCCAGACGAGTGAGATTAACTAACCTTTGACCTTTAATTTGCAATCTGATCCATCTCGACTACTTCTTCACGATTTTGGACCTTGAACAACATTATACGATTTATTAATATTTGAAATAAATCAGACAACCAATTACCATTTGTTTATTTACTTTAAACTATTAATTTTAATTAAACAATTTTTCCCTTAAACACATATGTATCTTTAATTTCTTCTTGAAACTACATACATACTTATAAATTTTATGTAGCTTCTTGTATATACATATAAATTGAAAACTACATTCGTATATATATATATCTCATTATATAATTATATTTGTCTGTATTCATTAATTTTATTAGAGTAAATTACCTCCAACGCAGATCAAAATGAACAACGAAAATGCTTCCTTCCCAAAGCCCTCGCCATCGCCGAAGTCTGCCACTTCCAGCTTGCTCGTGAACGAGCTCCACTTCCCAACCGTAATCACCGAAGCCCTACTGCCTCACGAATTCAATTCAATTCCATCGTCACTTGCGAGCTCGTACTCACCCAAAATCGCGAGCATTATGATCGAATCCATCGTCGCCAAATCCCATCACTCAAACCCATCGCCTAAAAAATTACGCCTCCCCCTTGTTGACACAAAACCGACGAAGGAAGAAGCGGTTTCGATCTCGCTTTTCCCTAGTTTCGAACGGAAAAGGAATGGCAGGGGAGAATCGCGATTTCTTAAAAAAAACGAGCCGACCTCGACTCCAATCGATTCATCTTGTATTGAAACCGAAGGGAGAGAAATTCGATTTCGAATTTCACATATATATTTCGTGAGTTTTAAAATGGAGAGGATCAGCTGAGTTATTAAAAAGATGAGGAGAAGGAAGTTACGGCCATGACTTGAACTGCTCGATTTTTTTTGTACATAATCGAATTTGATTCGAGAAGGGGTAATTAGGAGCCGCGAGCTTGAATTTGAGATGAGTATTAAAGAGGAAAATAAAATCATAGCGTGTTCGAAAAGGTAAATGAAACGTGCTGAGATAAACTAGCTACAGTAGCCTGAAATGATAAAAGACAACTGATGTGAAGAAAAAATACAACTGAGGTTGACTAATATATAAATATATATATTTTATTTAAATTCAAATTGTCTCGATAAACGCAACTTAAAATCTCGACCTCCTGTCAAGGCGTGCCGCCAGGCGTTTATAATGTTATACCACTATTTCGAACACAATGAAAAAGCTTCCGAGTCCTAATTCGATCGTATGGAGAAGATAGCTTTTTGGACTCAGTTATTATATTAAATTTTCATTATAAATTCCAGCGCGTTTATATATCGTACGCTCACACAACAACTCCAAATACTACGAAAATTGAAATCCGATAATAATACAGTATTACAGATCCAATGGAACTGGTTTCGTCGAATTCCTAGACTGTGCCCTGGAAGGCTATTTTAAATGTCAATTTAAACGATATATTTTTAAAACTGAACAAATCACTTCCAAATTCAATTTTAAAACTTCTATTATCTTCAGTTTTATTAATATAAGTTTTATAAGCCTTCAAATTATTTTTAACAAGCTTGAAATCCCAAATTCACTATTTTCCCCAATTTCAATTATTAAATTCAATAATTAAATTGTCCAATTAATAGTGATATTTGAAATTCAAGTTAAACATTAACTTTTAAATATTTAAAATAAATTAAATATTTCAATTTCAAATGCTCTAAACTTTCGGGTCGTCACATTCCTCCCCCCCTTAAAGAATTTCGTCCCCGTAATTACTAGTTAAGAAGAATGGTCTGATACCCGTTTTCTATTTCCCAAAACCAAACAGTTTTCAATGACTTCCCAAAACAATCTTTTTATCAAAGACACAATATCCCTCTTATTAACTTTCTAAACTTATCCACAAGTCCCTAACAATATTACTTACTTAACAATTCAAATTTAAATTTGAAGTCAAATTTTGAATTATCAAAATTTTCTCAAAATTTTTCTAACTCCTTAAATTTTCGAAAAATTTCGCCAGCGTCTCCTTTGCACGGCTAGCTCGGAACAACTACAAAATGCCTCAACAGGCCCCCAGGTTTCCAAAAGAAAACAAAAGCCAAGTGGCTAGATCGGAAAATCATCAAATTTCATACAGAAATTTAAACACATACCTTTGGTTGGGCCATTTAAATTTATTTTCTGAAATCAAAAATACCAATTCCTTTTGGTTTTTTAAACACCTGTGTCCTACTTAGCAATAATATCCAATTACAGAATTCCAAAAACATTTTATTCATCACTTTACAAATTTTCAATATTTGCTTTACTCAAGCCCGTAAGATGCACATATATCATCCATACGCAATACCAAATTCGATCACTCACTCGATCACACAATTTCACTTCCGAGTGTATCGTCCACCCGACTTCCTAGTATGGACTCGGATCTGGTTTCTTGATCAGAAACCGTCATTCTCCTTGCATAGCCACAAACTATGATAGAGAATATCTAGAATCAATCATAATCCATATCCAGGGTTTGCCGTCGAAAATCGAGTGAAAAATCCAAACTCGGACCGATATAACTATCTCGAAATTCTGTGCTCGAATCTAGATCAAATCGCTATGCGAATAAAAGAATATACGTACATCCTACGTATTTATAACCATTGATTATTTACTATATCAATTTCCTTTTATTCACATTCATTTTGAATTCCATTCACTTATTTACAACCATCCCAAAATTACTTAGTATATTCCCAATACCAAATTTGCTTAAGAATTTCACCATTCATTTCTTAAGCCCAATATAAATGTCTCTTATATTTATTTTCACTACCTTGCTACTGAAGTTTATATCTATTTCTATTCACTTTGCCTTCACAATTCCATTTGAATTTAATTTACCTTATCTCAAATTCCAATTTTTTTTAAATCATTTGTCGTTAGTGAAAATTTCCAAAAATTTTAAAAATTTTCTAACTCCCAAAATTTTCAGAAAATTTTGGCAGATTCTCCTTTGTACGGAGGAGCTTTTGCAATTTGACAAGAGATATAAACATATATACATCGACCCACACGGTCGGAAAAAAAAAACAATCAACAGTTCATATTTCCTAACTTTTATTGCGTAGGCGTACCTCTATTTAGCATTTTTAAGCAAGCGGCTTATTTATTTATCATTTCGCGCAACCAAATCCAGCCACATGGCTTTCCTGAACCTGTACTTACTCAATTTAAATATGTAAGTGACAAATATACAAAGTTTATTAACATTTCACTTAATTTCAATAGCTAAACACATACATAACATAAGCAATATACACTAAACACTTTCAATAAGCAAATTATATGATTTCAAAACTAATTCAATTGCTTTCAACCAATTCATATACAACTTCATTCAATTTAAATAGTTTACAACTCAATTGCTTAAATTCAATTCATTTTTAACCCAAACAACTCACATTTATTTCAATTGATTCCAAAAAATCAATTTTATTTACTTCTACCAAATCATAGAATTTTATTTACTTCCGTTTAAGTCGAACGACTAATTATTTCTACGCAATTCGACTACATCCATGTGAATAAATAATTAATTAAGCTTATAACCATTTTAAAATTGATCCCAACTCAATTTATATAAATTTCATTCCATTTTAAATTTTTTCACAATCAAAGCATTCACATTTTCACTACATTTTAAATTTTAATCCTAACACTCGCATCTCATTTTATTAACCAAACTAGAACTAATCCCACTTACCAATTATTCATATCTCAAATACTTATATTCCCACTTTTACTATTTTTAGTCCACCTCAAATTAATTCTATAACTTCACTTTACTTTACACAATTTAAATTAAATATCATCCCAATATTCATTTTCCATTCATTTTCTTAACCACTTAAATCAATTAGTCTACCTACTAAATTTGATTTTCAATCCTTTGTTTATTTAGTCCAACCTGACTAATTCTCCATTTCACACAATTCAAATATTCACTTTTACTTAACTATATTTAATTACACTCCGATTCAATTTAAATTTTAAACTTCTGTAAGCTTTCCAAATTTAATTATATCTCATCTACTAATCTTTTTACCTTATTTATTTGGTTTATTCACTAGCTTATTTTGTTTTCATACTTATTTTAATTTAACTCTTCTTTAAGTTAAATTTTCTTTTCTAGTAAATCTCAAATTTACTAGTTATCAAATCCATTTACCCATTAAACATTTCCAATTTACTTTCAGAATTTTAAACAATTCCTTAAACATTCCAAAACATTTAAACCAACTCCAGAGTTTCCAACAACCTCTTAAGTATTTCAAAAATCATTTGAAGTCAATTATATCCAAAATCCTTTGCATCTCTAAAGTCAAACCCAACTTTTGCAAACAATTCCAATTTAAAACAAATTGGTAGCAATTCCTCTCCTAGAAACTCGAAAATGAACATCGATGATGCTGCAGTCATCACCGAAGTTATTTTCCAGCGACCGAAGGAGTTCAATGCTTTTATCTCTTTAAAAACCCCTCCAAATATTTTTAAATCCAAATCTCACCAGATTTCAAATCCAATTTAAAATATTTCTCAAATACTATCACCATTATTTCTCCAAAGCATTTGAAAACCATTTTCAAACCCAAAGGAATTTAATTACCAACATTTCGAATTCCAAATCCCTTTCAATTCATATTCAAATATTACTCTGGAATTTTTACTTCATTTCCAATTATAAACTATATTTATAGTTCACAATTACAAATTCCATTTTATTATATGAATTTATTTCCTTAACTTTTGTTATTTTTAATTTCTAGTTAAATTTCCACATAACAATGATAATAATTTAATATTATCATTCCTAACATCCAAGCAACCAATAATTTACAAAGAATTAATTCTTTTATGTACAAAAATAATTTGGGTAGAATAATTTCATTTACCCTATTTTTAAAACAATACAGTGTTGGTTTATCTTGTTTAAGGGTTTAGAAACTCCTATCGATGACATGGCGTGCCACATAGCGACCAGAATCCATAAACACTCAATCGATAAATCAAAACAATATAAAACCATTTTTATATTCACTAACAAATACGCGCTCATATCTATTATTACACTCAAACTCATTCTAGACTACTACGGACTCTATTTTTAATGAGTAATCCCTACCAGAGCCAAGGTTATCACAAGCCTTCGCTCTGATACCAACTGTAACAGCCCGAAAACCCGTGCCCCTTGAATTGACATTAATCTCCATCAAATCAACTCAAAGTGAACGGAAATACGAACCATTAGGTATAAAGAAGAAGGAGGTAGAAGAAAAGAACACAACACAACAGAATCTCACATCGCAGCGGAATAAAATATAATAGATAATAACTGATCTTTACACAAAAGAACTATATCTGTTTTATACATCTCATCATCAGAGTACATCACAATCAATAATACAATACTGGACAGTTATTACAACTTGTCCTCACAAATCTGACTATACAACTTATTATACACAGCGGAATACAACAAATACGTGTGATACGTCTCGCCATCCAGCTCATCTCCTGAGCTCCACAACATCCTATCCTGTATCTGTAATACTCGGTCTGACCCGAGCATTATAATAAAATAACACCTGAGTCAGTCTGGAAAACCAGCAAGAGAAAACACACTCAATTGGATTATTAAAGTTTTCCAAACCCATTGAAATCAAAAGCATCTCGTAAGACCACGCCACAAATAAACATGTCGGGTTTTTACCTTACGATAGCCAAAACACTTTTATCAAAATCATCTGATATTATAATAGTGTCTACAGAAAGTAAAATAGAATCTAGCTGAAATGCTTGCATCTCACGTTTCAACAATAGTTGGGCACAATCAAAACCATACAGGCACGTAGGGAGAATGGATTTCCAACTAATGACTAGGCATTGGGGTACCACCTGTTACAGTACCTGGTCTAGATCAGTGTACCGAGGACCACGCCCGATCCCCTACAACACAAGACCGGAACTACCTAAGGGTAATTCCGATTAAGATCACCCCACAGTTAGGATCAGCAACCGCACCACTAAGCCGAAATAAAAGGGACATCTAGACAGGGATGACCTCACCCTAATAAGCGCTACCCACATAGCCTTGCTGCATAACCCCTGATTTTCAGTCATTCCCGGTTGATGAGGCTCGAGGCTAAGCGTTACCTTTTTAGAACCGTTTCACTTAGAATGCTCTTCGTCCACCTGACGATGTTCTGAAAGCATTCATCCATACAAGTCCGTCCGAGGTTCGAACGGAACTGAAGGCACTACTCCTACTAATCCATTTTGGAATCGCCTCAGGATTAGTAGCGACTAGCCCTTGCACTTCACTGCTCCATCTTTGACTCCGAACTCGTTTTCCCCACGAAAACATACATACCGGATCGAAGTGGTTTTCGGGAGATAAATCCCGATCCCGGTCTCTTCGAAACGATCAGCGCATTGGCCAATATTGATAGTCGGTTATTTAACTATCAATTACATTCGCAACCAATCATCAGGCCACAATAATTTCTCCCAAATTATTTATTTATCTCAAATATCTTCACAAGATATATTTCCACCTTTTAACCTTTTGAAAACAGTTTCAAACCGTCTTTCTCTCATGGAATAAATTCCCCAAATAATTTCTATTTCCACTGAAATCACCAAGTACAAATACTTAGACTTTAAAATCATTTAAAACACTTAATTATATAATATACTTTTAAACATTTAGATTTAAAACTCCTTTAATACTTTATTCAAAAATATATACTTTAAGAATTTTTAAAATAAACTACTTTATAAAATGTAAAACTACATTTTTATCCTTTTAAAACACAATACCAAGTTACCTTTAAATAATCACTACTAAATTAAATTTAAGAAATACTTACTTTTAAACTTTAAACATTTAAAAATAATAAATTTTCTAAACATACTTTAAAAACAAATTTAAAACCTTTAACTCATACTTAAAAGTTTGCTTTGGAAACGTACTTGGCTATCCAGGGAAATACACTTCTCTTTCACATCTTTAAAAATAAATCACTATTTAGTTTTAAACAAATTTTACTCCTTTCTTTAATAATTTTCCACCGTGAATTTATTCTTCCAAATATCCACTGATATATTACTTTATAAACCCAGTTTATAAATTTCATAGTCTCATCCATCTTTTAGTCCCAGTTCAATTACTTTACCAAAATTTCAAATTGATTTCCAAATCAATTCCATTTTAAAATAAATTCTTTACTCGCTCAAATTTATTTTAAAATCCTATAATTTCATTAATTCCAGATTAAGCTTCTAAATTAGGATTTTAAAACCTTATTTAACGTGAATCCACAGATTTCATATTTATTTACAAATTTTTTACTTATCTTTCCAAACCAATTTAAATATTGAATTTTTAAAATAAATTCTTTACTCCTTTTAAATATTATCACTTGAATTTATTTATTCAAAATATCTCCTTTTCCATACTTTGGGTTTATTTGTTACAATTTAGAAATCAACTTTTATTCTTCCAAATCATTTTAAATTATCCAAGATCCTTATAATTATTTATTTAAAAAGATTCCTTTTTATTTACTTTAAAAAATCCAAACTTCATCTATATATATTTCAATTCTCAAAATTCCAATATATATATAAATTCTCAAGCCAGAGTAATCAATAAATTTCAATTCCCAATATGATCAATATAATTCATCGCAGAATATCAAATAATCATATTACAGAATCATCAGATCAATCTAAATAACTTTGAGGAATCCAGTTGGATCCCTCCAACCTATTTCCCTGCATCCACAGATGTTAGCACAATACCAATTCCACTTCGATGTGGAATATCACGGTATATGGGTTTATATAATATCATCCGCTATTATGTGGAGCATAGGGTCTCATCCGCTATATAATGCGGGAATATCAATCACTCCAATATATACTATATATACTACTATATATAATATAGCACATAAAATCAATTCAATCATTCAACCATTTATTTAAATTTAACCATTTAAATTTAAATTAAACCCAAATGAGTGAGATTAACTCACCTTTGACCTTTAATTTGCAATCTGATCCATCTCGACTACTTCTTCACGATTTTGGACCTTGATCAACATTATACAATTTATTAATATTTGAAATAAATCGGACAACCAATTACCATTTGTTTATTTACTTTAAACTATTAATTTTAATTAAACAATTTTTCCCTTAAACATATATGTATCTTTAATTTCTTCTTGAAACTACATACATACTTATAAAATTTTATCTAGCTTCTTGTATATATACATATAAATTGAAAACTGTATTCGTATATATATATATCTCATTATATAATTATATTTGTCTGTATTCATTAATTTTATTAGAGTAAATTACCTCCAACGCAGATCAAAACGAACAACGAAGATGCTGCCTTCCCAAAGCCCTCGCCATCGCCGAAGTCTGCCACTTCCAACTTGCTCGTGAACGAGTTCCACTTCCCAACCCTAATCACCGAAGCCCTACTGCCTCGTGAATAAACTCCACTTCCATCGTCACTTGCGAGCTCGTACTCACCCAAAATCGCGAGCATTAGAGGCGAATCCATCGTCGCCAAATCCCATCACTCAAACCTATCGCCTAAAAAATTGCGCCTCCCCCTTGTTGAAACGAAACCGACGAAGGAAGAAGCGGTTTCGATCTCGCGTTTCCCTAGCTTCGAATGGAAAAGGAATGGCAGGGGAAAATCGCGATTTCTTAACAAAAAACGAGCCGACCTCGACTCCAGTCGATTCATCTTGAATTGAAACCGAAGGGAGAGAAATTCAATTTCGAATTTCACATATATATTTCGTGAGTTTTAAAATGGAGAGGATCAGCTGAGTTATTAAAAAGATGAGGAGAAGGAAGTTACGGCCATGACTTGAACTGCTCGATTTTTTTTGTACCGAATCAAATTTGATTCGAGAAGGGGTAATTAGGAGCCGCGAGCTCGAATTTAAGATGAGTATTAAAGGGGAAAATAAAATCATAGCGTGTTCGAAAAGGTAAATGAAGCGTGATGAGATTGACTAATATATAAATATATACATTTAATTTAAGTTCAAATTGTCTCGATAAACGCAACTTGAAATCTCGACCTCCTATCAAGGTGTGCCGCCAGGCGTTTATAATGTTATACCCCTATTTTGAACACAATGAAAAAGGTTCTGAGTCCTAATTCGATCGTGTGGAGAAGATAGCTTTTTGGACTCAGTTATTATATTAAATTTTCGATATAAATTCCAGCGCGTTTATATATCGTATGCTCACACAACAACTCCAAACACTACGAAAATTGAAATCCGATAATAATACAGTATTACAAATCCAATGGAACTGGGTTCGTCGAATTCCGAGACTGTGCCCCGGAAGGCTTTTTTAAATGTCAATTTAAACGATATATTTTTAAAACTGAACAAATCACTTCCAAATTCAATTTTAAAACTTCTATTATCTTCAGTATTATTAATATAAGTTTTATAAGCCTTCAAATTATTTTTAACAAGCTTGAAATCCCAGATTCACTATTTTCCCCAATTTTCAATTATTAAATTCAATAATTAAATTGTACAATTAATAGTGATATTTGAAATTCAAGTTAAACATTAACTTTTAAATATTTAAAATCAATTAAATATTTCAATTTCAAATGCTCAAAAATTTCGGGTCGTCACATATATATTCTGGAGGGAATTACGTCACTGCAAGATTCATATATGGATCAAGGATTAGATGATAATAATAGACCACATAGATGTAAAAGCCCGCAAATCCGTCCCCTTTTGAGTCGACAATAATCCACATCAATTCAACTCAAAACGGGTGGAAAAGCGAATCTTTAGGGTTGAAAAGAAGAGGTAGAAGAAGACAGAAGAAAAAGAAACAGAAACAATATCAGAATCTCACATTCGCAGCGGAACAATATATAATAGATGAATGAATAATCTTTATCACAAAGAACTATATTAGTTTATACATACATCATCAGAGTTTACATCAACAACACACATCACTGGACAGTTATATAAACTTGTCCACATAACATAATACACAGCGGAATAATACTAGTATAACTGATACGTCTCGCCATCCAGCTCGCCTCCAGATCTCCACAGCAACTTCTGAATTCCCGAATGACCTGGCAACCTGACTCTAGGCTGCCCGTGTGGAAAATTATGGGCACCTAGAGTTTAGAAAGGGAACAATAAACTCCAGGTCAGTCGTGGGACTGGTGTGAGATCTTAAAAACAGTTATTTTCACAAAGAAAATAAAGGAGATTCGCAATGCTTTTGGAAAATGAAACTACCATAAGGCCTCCCGCCACACACGCAATGCAAACGCATAATTGGAGGATATTTCCCTTTATGATAGTCAAACATGCTTGATATGCAAAAATCTTTTAATATTATCATTAGTGCCTAGTGTGGAAAACATTTCGAAAGTATAATATTTATCTTAGCCAGCATACAACCATTATTGTATGCATACTATAGCTACTATGTTCAATAGCAGGTTACCGCCACAATCCATAGCAGGTTATACAACTAAAACCGTACAAGGTTCGTATTGTTTCTTTGGATTTTCCAACAAATGGTCAGGCTAAGGAACTTCCTATGCCACATGGAAACGCCTCTGGAGTGACGTCCCGAGAACTAACTAGCTCTCTGCCAACACAAGGCCGAGTTACCCCACGCTTCTTGGTGCAATGAAGCTGTAACTAGATAACTCCACACAGAAGTATGCCATCCCCCGATCGTTTGCGACCTTTATCTGAGGGCCCTCGATCACAAAGAAACAATCACATAGTAAAAAAGATTGATGCAACCACATAGGTAAAGCATCTGGGCTCCATACCATGATACCATCTTTTTCCAGAAGGAAATGACATACCCTAAAGGGCGCGACCCTCATAACCTTGCCGCATATTTCCTGTTTCGACCATTTCCGAGGTGTGAGGTCCGATTAGGTCTCGTCCACAAAGCTACGCTTTAAACGAAAGCCATGCTTTGATCATAAATGATCAGCAACACGCAGCAACACTTAGCATGCCACACTACCAAATTGGGAGTATATCACTGATAACCTTCAACTACATAACCTCTGAGCTCGTACGTCTCAGAGAAGGGTGTTAAGCTAAGAGAATAAATTCTCCACCACCAACAGATATGTATTTGAAAGAAATCAGCTTTATATCTCAAAGTGTAGTGTCAGACATACAACCATACAAGTCTGTTCCGGGTTCGAACAGAACCGAACGCACTTCCAAAGAAGCCCTTGCAGTCCGGGTATTCACAATCCCGATCGGACTTCCAATCACATAGGGAATCTCTATACCGTAGCTACTCGGTACAGAGACAATCAATAGGTTATCCTATCATTCTCGCAAAACACCCGGTCTTCAACACCGGTCTTCAATTGCGATCCACAACGTCGTATCATTATTCGGAATGGGTTATCTGACACAAAGTCCTCTCCCGGCTAAACCGAATAATGAGCGCTTGTTTTTAAAAACAAATTCAAATGTCATTTCAAAGGCAAATATTGATAGTCGGTATGTAACTATCAACAACATTCACAACAATCATCAGATTTAAATAATTTTCCCAAATTATTTATTTTCAAAATATCTTCACAAGATATAAATACTTTTCCACACTTCAACATTTTGAAATCCAATTTCAAATCACTTTTCTTTTGCGGAATAAATTCCCGATTTTACTTATTTCCCTTTTCCTTTATAAATTCCATTGTGAATTTAAATTTCCAAATATTCATTTCAAACACCAAGTCAAATTCCAAATTGATTTCCAAATTTATATCAAACCCCAAATCAAATTCCAAATTGATTTCAAATTTATATCAAACCCCAAATCAAATTCCAAATTGATTTCAAATTTACATTCCAACACCAAATCAAGTTCCAACTTGATTTCAAATTTACTTCAACATTTAAATCAATTACAAATTGATTCCCAAGTTTATTTCAAACAACAAAACATTTATAAATTGATTTCTAAGTTTATTTCAGCACAAAATAAATTTTCATTCAAACACCAAATCAATTATCTTATTAATTTCCCAAAGATTTATTTTCCAATACCAAATCAATTATCAATTGGATTTCAAATAGATTTATCACCTTATAAATAAACCCCTTGATTCTTTCCAAATTATTTAAAATTCCATTTTCAATAAATTCTTCAACTTTAAAACAATATTATTCCAAACCCATTTATTAATATCTTTTCCCATATTTTGGAAATAATTCGATAAGATTTCAAAAATCAACTTTATGCTTTAAAATTCCTTCTTTTAAATTCACCCAATTCTTTCAAAAGAAATTTACTTAAAATTTCTTACTTTAATTTCAAAAATCCAATTTATTTATTTCTGGTATCCAACGATATCAAAAATACATTCGGCTAAATTATAACCTTCAACAAATTCAATCATCAATATAATCATTCACAAATTATTAATAATCATCACACAACATATGAAACAAATTCATACAACATATGAAACAAATTCATACAACATATGAAACAAATTCGTACAATTTGAGGAATCCAGTTGGATCCTTCCAACCTGTTTCCCTGCATCCACAGACTTTAGCACAACAATTAAATACCCATTCCACTTCGAGGTGTAATATCGTGGAATATGGGTTTTATAAAATATCATCCGCTATTATGCGGCGCATAGGGTCTCATCCGCTATATAATGCGGGAAATCAATAACTCCAATATATATATATATATACTACTATATATACTATCGCATCCAACAATCAATCAATCAATAACTGAAATTCCAATTTTTGATTTGAGTGAGAAGATCTCACCTTTGATTTTAATTTGCAGTCCATTCCAACTCATTTCCATTCCGGCTTATTTTCTCCATTTTTAGACCTTGTATAACAATTATACAGTTGATTAATATTTTGATCAATTGGGCAAATCAATTTCCATTTGATAAATTTAGTTAATCAATGATTTTTATTAATTTAATTTTAAACCAAAAATTCCCTTTTTCTTTATTATCTTAGGATAATTAAATAGATTAATTGAACAAATCACTTTCCAAATTCAGTAAATCAAATATGTATACAAATCTTTATTTATGTATAATATTCTATAGATTTCAAAATCCAACTTTTAATAAAATCTTCGAACAATTTTAAAACCCCTATATTTTCTTTTAAAATTTGTCCTAAGTATATTTACTGCATATTAAATTTTTATATACACAGAATTTTAAACCGAGAGAGGAATTTACCTTACTATTAAAATATTTTTCTAACCTATACAAATGTTAATTAAATGTGAATTATCAAATGCCCTGTTTCAAAATAAACTAGAAGATTTACAACTGTGTATATATGTATTTATACTTACTGTAAATTTCAAACACATATACGTATTACTGAATTGAAATTAAATTCGAGAAGTAACTTCGAATAACTCACCCAAATCGAAGATGATAACCATCGATCCCTCTCCATCGCGAAACCACCTTGGCTCGTTCGAACGCAAAACCCACCGCCGACCATCCCAGATTGATCAAGTTTGACTTCGATCTCCTTGTCGTCGCTTGCTCGGCTCGACACCACCATCGCGACCTCGCGAAACCCCACACGCCTGCCGCCTTCCCCAATTTGAAATCGAAGTCGTCGACTTCCCTGCCGAGATCGATCGAGACCTCCAGGCGGCGCTTGCACGCGCGCGCCACTACTGCCGCGAGCTCGAGCACGAGCTTCCCCTTTCCTCGTCGTGATTTCAGACATCGCGATGCCCTCCCCCTTGAATAAATTTTCGAATTTGTGAAGAGCGTGATTTTGAGTTGATGGGTTTTGATTTTGAAAATTATACGATAGAGGAAATCGATTTCCACTGGCTTCGGTTATTTTTTTTCTTTGAGCCTTTGATTTTCGTTTTTATTTTGACTGAGAGGAAGGAAGTAGGCGTGATTAGAAATAAAGGGGAAAGACACGTTTTAAAAGACAAAAGAGTATTCTCGAACGTGGTAGGTGTCGTGTAGGGTAAGCTAAAGTTTTCATGGTAAAAGAAAGGCAGCTGATATGATTTGTTTGTCTGGTCAACAATTGTATATATATATATATATATATATATATATATCAACATTAAATTTCAAATTCAAATCGTTTTAAATTCATAGCTCAAAATCTTGACATCCTATCAAGGCGTGCCGCTAGGCGTCCATAATGTTATACGCCTATTCCGAACGCAATGGAAAAGGTTTCGAGTCCAAATTCAATCGTATGGAGAAGAGCTTTTTGGACCAGTTATTAAATTGAATTCCGATAAATTTTCAGCGCGTTTACATACCGTACGCTCACACAACAACTCCAAATGTTACGAAAAATGAAATCCGATAATAATACAATATTATGGATCCAATGGAACTGGTTTCGCTGAATTCTGAAACTGTGCCTCGGAAGGCTATTTTTAAATATTGATTTAAACAATAAAATTCAAAACTAAACAAAACAATTTCAAATTCAATTCTGAAAGTTCCATTACCTTCAGTATCATAAATATGAAATTTCTAAGCATTGAAAAATTTTTAATCAGCTTAAAACTGAAGATTTAAAAATTTACCCAACTTCATATAATTAAATTCAATAATTTAATTGCCAAATTCATTCTGATATTTGAATTTCAAATTAAACTAACTTCCAGATATTTAAAATCAATTAAATATTCTGATTTCCAATGTCAAAAATTCAAGGTCGTTACATTCTTCCCCCCTTAAAAGAATTTCGTCTCGAAATTACAAGTTAAGAAGAATGATCCTGAACCCGTTTATCATTTTCCAAAAACCAAATAATTTTATCAAATTCTCAAACTAATCTTCTTATCATAACCATACTATCATCCTTATTAATTTTTCAAACATTTTCATAGTTTCAAGCAACTTTATTTTACTTCCCAATTCAAATTTAAATTTAAATTCCAATTTTAAATTATCCAAAATTTCTCAAAAAATTTCTAGCTCTCTAAATTTTCGAAAATTTTTGCCAGCGTCTCCTTTGCGCGGCTAGCTCGGTACAACTACAAAATGTCCCTACGGACTGCCAAATTCCAATAGAAAACAAAATGTCAAGTGGCAAAATCAGAATCCCATCAAATTTCATACAAAATTTAAATGTATACCTTTGCCGAGAAAATTCCAATTTATCTTCTGAAATCAAAATCCATTTCCATTTTCCTATAGCCTTTATAATCCCTTTATACTTTACTTAACAACAATGTCCAAATTTTACTTAGTGTATTCCCAATACCAATTTTACTTAAGAATTTTCTCCATTCATTTCTTAAGTTCAATATAGGCACTTTGTATATCTTTATATTATTACTTCTATTCAACTTGGATTCCAATTTCATATAAAATCAATTTGCTTCAATTTACTAATTCATTTCAAATCTCAATACTTCTATTTCCAAATTTTCATTCAGATTTTCATTTCAATTTTTACTTGAATTCGATTCATTTTAACTTCGAAGATTGAATCTTACTTACCTTATCTCAAATTCCAATTTTAAATCATTTGTTGTTAAGTGAAAATTTCCAAAAATTTTCTAACTCCCAAAATTTTCGGAAAATTTTGATGGAGTCTCCCTTGTACGGAGGAGCTTTTGCAATTTGACAAGAGATATAAATATATATACATCGACCCACTCGGTCGGAAAAACAAAAACAGTTCATATTTCCTAACTTTGTATTGCGTAGGCGTACCTTTATTAGGATTTTAAGCAAAGCGGCTAATTTATTTAGCTATTTGCGCAACCAAAATGCAGCCAAACGGCTCCAAAAACCTATACTTACTCAATTTAAACACGTAAGTGACATATACAGGAAATTCATTTATATTTCACTTATTCTCAACAGTAAACACATAGTTTTCATAAGCAATGCATTCAAAATAATTCCCATAAGCAATTTATATGGTTTCGATACAAATTAAATTTCTTACAACTATATCACACATCATCTCTATTCAATTCAAGTGATTTACAATGCAGTTCCTTACATTCAATTCATTTTTAAGCGAAACGAATTCATATCCATTTCAATTGATTCAAAAATCAATTTTTCTTCTTCTTTTAATAACTTATAGAATTTTATATAACCTCGTTTGCGTCAAACGACAACTATTTCTATGCAAATTTCGACGATATTCACTTAATAGAATATCCATTCTAGTTTATAACTAATTTAAATTGATTTCAACTCAATTTATTTTAATTCCTCTTCATTTCCAATTTATTCCATTCAATTCAATTTGCATTTCATATTCACATTCGGTTTATTTCATTAACCAAACAAATTTCATTCAAAACCATTTCACAATTTTACTTAAGTCGAGCATTTATCCAAATATTGCTTAATTTATTTCAACTCAAAAATCAAGTTATAGTTCCCTTGTAAACAATTTCCAATTTAAATCTTTGATTTGATTTTTCATTTAATCAAATCCATTCCATCTACTAATTTAATTCAATTAGTATATTCACTTTCCTTTTTAAATTTCAAATTTCCATATTCAATTCATTCTGAATTTATTTTATCAATAACAAGGAAATTTTCAATTAATTTCTACTACTTACTTGAATTTATATGCAAATTCACTATTTTTTAAATTTAGCTCACAACCCAACTTTAATTCAACTAATTCAACTTCCAATTCATTATTTACAAATGTAACCTCATTTGTTCATTCCTTTATTCACAATTACCATTTCAAAATTTCCAGTTTAATCTTCATTAATTTAGAATATTTTCTCAACTCCAAATTCTACTTATGAATTTCATCATTTTGGTTAATAACCACTTATATTTAAACTGGATTTCAAATTCCATATGAATTCAATTTACCTTTTATTTCATAAATATTGAATCCAATTTTATTTGAATACTCCGCTTCATTTGGTCCAACTTGACAAATTTTCCACTTTACTTTGTTTATCACAAATCAAAGTAAGTTTCCAAACTCAGTTATATTCTATAAATATTTTAAATAAGGTTCCAGAGTTTTTCCATCTTTTCAAAACCATTTTTTGAAATCAATTCAAATTATCTTTTGAATTTCCAAAACCATCCCCAGTTTTCCAATATTTCTCTGGAATTCTATTTCAAATAACAAATCACATTTACAATTTACATTTACATATCCCATTTGTATCTGAACTTCATTTCCTTATCCTTTCAATTCATATTTATAAATTTCATTTGTTAAATGAATTTATCTCTAAACGTTTGGTTATACCATTATTTCTTATTCAATTTCCATATAATAATGATAATATTCAATATTATCTCTTCCTAACAACCAAGCATCCATATACTATAATAATTCATGGAAAATGATTCCTTTTCTATACAAAAGTAGTTTTGGGTAAAATTATTTCATTTACCCTATTTAAAACAATACCGTGTCAGTTTATCTTGTTTAAGAGTTTAGAAACTCCTATCGATTACAGTTGGCCAGACTGCACCGACCGGAATCTATAAACAATCAACCGATAAGTCAACACAATATAAACAAAATTTTGTATTCACTAACAAATACGCGCTCATATCCATTATTACACTCACACTCATTCTAGAGTACTACTGACTCTATCTCTAATGAGTAACACCCAACAGAGCCAAGGTTATCGCTTAACCGATTGCTCTGATACCACAGGTAAAGGCCCGCAAATCCGTCCCCTTTTGAGTCGACAATAATCCACATCAATTCAACTCAAAACGGGTGGAAAAGCGAATCTTTAGGGTTGAAAAGAAGAGGTAGAAGAAGACAGAAGAAAAAGAAACAGAAACAATATCAGAATCTCACATTCGCAGCGGAACAATATATAATAGATGAATGAATAATCTTTATCACAAAGAACTATATTAGTTTATACATACATCATCAGAGTTTACATCAACAACACACATCACTGGACAGTTATATAAACTTGTCCACATAACATAATACACAGCGGAATAATACTAGTATAACTGATACGTCTCGCCATCCAGCTCGCCTCCAGATCTCCACAGCAACTTCTGAATTCCCGAATGACCTGACAACCTGACTCTAGGCTGCCCGTGTGGAAAATTATGGGCACCCAGAGTTTAGAAAGGGAACAATAAACTCCAGGTCAGTCGTGGGACTGGTGTGAGATCTTAAAAACAGTTATTTTCACAAAGAAAATAAAGGAGATTCGCAATGCTTTTGGAAAATGAAACTACCATAAGGCCTCCGGCCACACACACAATGCAAACGCAGAATTGGAGAAGATTTCCCCTTATGATAGTCAAACATGCTTGATACGCAAAAATCTTTTAATATTATCATTAGTGCCTAGTGTGGAAAATATTTCGAAAGTATAATATTTATCTTAGCCAGCATACAATCATTATTATATGCCTACTATAGCTACTATGTTCAATAGCAGGTTACCACCAAAATCCATAGCAGGTTATACAACTAAAACCATACAAGGTTCGTACTGTTTCTTTGGATTTTCCAACAAATGGTCAGGCTAAGGAACTTCTTATGCCACATGGAAATGCCTCTGGAGAGACGTCCCAAGAACTAACTAGCTCTCTGCCAACACAAGGCCGAGTTACCTCACGCTTCTTGGTGAAATGAAGCTGTAACTAGATAACTCCACACACAAGTATGCCATCCCCCGATCGTTTGCGACCTTTATCCGAGGGCCCTCGATCACAAAGCAACAATCACATATTGATTCAATTTCCTTTAAAATAATTCAAATATTGATTCAAGTTCGTATATAAGTTTCATTCCGAAATCATTTAAATTAATTTAATTTAACATTTAAATCAATTTAAATTCATTTATCGATTTCATTCAATATTCATTAAGTAAATTTGCCATTCAAAACAATTTCTACTAAATTTCCAATTCATTAAATCCATTATTTAAATTCAACTTCATTATATCAAAACTTACAAATTGAATTAAATTATATTCATCAAATCAAATTCTTTAAATTTCAAGTCTTACATTAATTTCAATAAATCACATTTTATTTCTTGTTAAAGAAATTCAATTTCACTTACTTATTTACTTAGCTACAATTTCAAAACTCAATTAATAAAGAAACTTAATTTCACTTATTCAAGAAGTTCAATTTCACTTAATAAAGAATTCAATTTTATTTGACTATTAAGTAATTCAATCCTTTTTAAATTTTTAAATAATTTCAAAAATTAAATATTAACTAATTTCAAAACTTAAATTAATAATTCCAAATTTAATTATTAAATAATTAATTTTAAAACAACATTCTTTCAACAACTACTATGTTAATATTTTTTCCAGATTATTAAATATTAACATTTCCTTTCTTTAAAATTCAAATTCCAATTTCATTTCAAAACCTTATTGTTTATTCGAATAAAATCTTTATTTTATTTTTAAATCAAATTATTGACCAATCGGGTTTTATTTAATTCTCTATCCTAGGTCAAGTTCATTTGGGTATTTATCATTTCAACCCGATTCCAATTCAATTCAAAATCAAAACATAGCAAAGGGAACTTGGAGTGTGATAACTGGGATGGTGTCAAAGTAAATAAACAAGCAATAACAACAATCAATATCAATTCAATAATCAATTCAAATAATCCCGAAATAATTGTATTAATTCGCATTGTTGTTTGTGCAAATTAATATAATTATTCCTAGAATCTACACTATCATTTCATGTAGATTAAAGATTATTGCACTAATATTTTATGCAGTTCTTCACTTGGTATCTATTATTCAATTCATACTACATCAGTTTATATAACATACATTCAAATGGTTCAAGGTGTAATTAACCATATTACTACGTCAAGTAATTAAACATTTAAAGGGGTCATATTAAGCAAATGTCATCAAATCAAATTTAACACATATCAAATCTAACTATCCTACGTCAATTTCAATTTCAAATTATTTATCACTTTCAACATTAAAAATTTAACGTCTAATTGTAAACATCAAACAATCAATCATTTAACAACCAAACTGTATTGTCATTGCATATATAACAGATAATGGTGTTAGATGTCACAGGTAAACTGATACAGGTAATAACATATATAACAGTGTAATTAACTAACAGCAACATATTTCAATTTGTCATTTCAATTGAAATCAAATTGAATAAATAAAAGAACGTTAATCATGAGTGATTGCTCACCTTTCGAGGCTAGATAGATTTGACAGTGGAATGAGTTACGAATCCAATCACGAATTCCAGAGCAAAACAAGATTGGCACGAGTTCGACAGTCAAGCTGATAATAGAAATAGACGAAATCAAATCAGAACTGGGTCGGTGTGGATATATGGTATAAGCGGACTTATATATAACTATATATATATATATATGAAAAATCATGTTTAAATTCAAACGCATTTCATATGGAATATATATGCATTAGTATTCAAATTGAAAACGCCTATATTAATATCAATATATATATATATATTATATTTAAAATTAATGCTTATAAATATACAAAACAGACGTTTCGTATACAGGTTATAAAACCTTTTAAATAAGTATATATGCCTCAGACCAATGGAACCAACCCAAATTATACATCATACCACTTTATATATAGATTACATTTCAAACTATCTACAGTTATTAAAACGGACCTATTATATATTTACATTTCAACAATCACAAATAAACTAATATAAACTTTTATATAAAAACAAGACTCATATACTATTGAACTACTGTATAAGTCAACTTATATTATTATTACAACATACATAAAACTGTCATATTATTATATGACTTACACTATATAATTGTAAATAAAAACTTAACATATATATAAAGAAATATGTGCATATATATACTAGTACTGTTATAACCTTTACGCAAAAAAAATCTTAAAATGAAAACCCATTCATAACTCGACAGTTTATATATAACTTAAACTTATCTCATACATAAACAATTATTACTGAACGTATAACAATATAACTGTTGTAATATATAATATAAAATCTATGTAACTTTACATTTATACACACTGACCACATATATATAGCTCTTATACTGTTAAAAGAAAAATATGCATAATAATAAACAGAACTCGCTCACATATACTGGCATAAACTTATACGTGTGCCAACCGGAAAAATCATTTATATACAATATATAAACAGGACTCACTTTCCAAACATGCATAAACTATCAATTTTTAAAACATTTATATTGTAGATTTCAAAACTTGTTTAACTAACATACATAAAATTGATATAAATATAATATTTCATATACTAACATGCTCTTGTGCATGAAATAGCTACTCAAAAGTTTACAAAGTTTATAGACAGATCTTGCGCAATATATATCTATATTTTAATATTATATTATTATGTATATATAATACGAAGGTAGGAAACTAAATATATAAGTTCACAAACCTTATATAAACTTACTAAAGTGACAGAGACACGCTTCGGGAGGTGATGCAAGCTCAAGAGGACTCGGGTTCGTTGCCAATAAGGTGGAGGTCGAGACGGTGGTGGCATGATTGAGGTGGAGTCGAAGTGGTGGTAGGCGAAGGATTTTGAGGCCGGACTGGGAAGAAAGGCTTTGCTGGAGAGTGACAGTCGCATGCGTGGGTTGTGAAGGCCGGTCAGGAAGCTCGTGGATCTGAGTAGCCGTTGACAAGCAAGGAACGGAGGGAGTGAGGATGTGGTTGCGGGGTTATCCTGAGGCCGAGCTTGCGTTGGCGAAACAGGGAGGAGAGTTTCGAATGGAATGGGAGATGCGCATGAATTTAGTGGAGTTGATGGTGGGAGGAGATGGCTACCGAAAGGAAGGGAGGTACGTGGACGATGGGAGATGATGGTCGGGTCCGGTGTGGTGTTCTCGGTTGTCGGGGTGGGCGTATGCTGCTGTGAGGTGATGTGTTGAGAGAGAGGGAAGGAGAAGAAAGAGAGAGGGAGAGATAGGGCGGTGGTCGGTGGGTTTGGTATGCGGTGATGGATCAGTGAAGAGGGAGATGCTCACGGTTGCTCTGAGGAAGAAGCTTGGAGTTTTGGCTATGACTTTGTGTTTTCATTAGAAAGGAATGAGGGAGTGCTGTGAGCAACGAGAAGAAGGAAGACAGGCTTTGTTTCAATAAGCTACAGGCAAAATATGAAAAGGAATTTGCAAGCTACTTTTTCAAAATGGATACAACGTACCAAAATAAAGTTTCTCTTTTTTTCACAACCATTGGAACAAGGAAAGTCACGCATAGGAATACTAGAAATATTAAATGCAAATAGCTGTTGGTTCTTGACAGGTAGGTAGATGAATGGACAGATGGAAACCGGAAGGGTTTTAAAACGGGTACCGATATGGTAGGCGTTTCGCAGATTTCTCCACACTCAGGATTTCGAAATTAACAATTGAATATAGCATGAAGATTAGCACAACGAGGCGATCAAAATGGTATACATATATCAGTGGTACGATTTAATTATAAAAATTCGAATTTTCAAATGGCGGAAAATGCACGAAAAACGCTGAAAAATAAGATCGACGGAGCCAAAGATGTCCGAATTTGGAAAAACGACAAACTAACATCTTGCTCAGAAGATGGTTTAGAATTTTTCTATGTAAAAATATTTAGGTTCCGAAAACATTTTATTTTCATTGCTTTTTAACTGATTAAATTGAAGTAAATTTACGCGCGAAATAAACTTTCATATTTTCGGACGAAAATTTACCAGTTGCTATGTTTAACTAGACGCATTCCACATATCAAATTTAGATTTCAATATTTTATCGTTTAAAGTTTCACAAAATTTCAATTAATAACGTTATTAAAACCCGGTTAAATTTACGGGTTGTTACACTCTCCCCCACTCAAAACTTTTCGTCCCCGAAAAGGAAGGAGGTAGGAGAATAAAAACAACCAGAAGAAAATAGACTAAAACAAAATAAAACAATTAGTTCAAACCATATAAATTTAATTTAAATTAATATATATTGAACACTTGACCTTAAATTCAAGATAATTCATTAAGTTGATTTATTTAATTTATTAACTTCCAAAACAAATTTTTCTTCCATTAATCGTACCTATTGTTTATTTAACTTATTATTCCATTTATCTCTATAAACATTTTGTAATTTAAATTTAAGTGAATAGCATTTATCATACACACTCACATTTATTTATAAAGATAATTTATATCATATATTATCAAATTTTCTTAAATTAACCATTTCGCAGATCATAAATTTGAATAATCATTTATTATAATCATATTTTATTCGACAAATTTAATTCCTTCTTTATTCCGAATTATTTTTAAATTTATTCTGCTTAATATATCTTATCACATATATTATGTATATTTACTCTTATTATAACTACTCAAATTTTATTTAAAATTTTCTTTGATATCATTTTCTATTGAATAATATTCAATTACATAGTTGACTTTTGAAAATTTAGGTAAGTTAAATATAATGCAATTGAGTATTATCCAAATAAAATTCACAATTTGCTTATTTGAAGTTAAGTATTTAGTCAAAACTTTTGGCTTCAATGAAAATCATCCTTAAATCAAAATTTTAAGAATTAACTTCGATTAACTTCAAACCATTTTATAGATGAAATAAATATATATATATACATAATATATCAAACCAAATTTAAAATCTTCAATATATTTTATAAATCAAGTCATGTTAAGAAATTCAAATCAATTTATTTTTTTCAAAACAAACCATAGCAAAGCTACAGAATAGTCTCTCCACTTCGAAACTCGAAAATAAATGTCGATGATGCGGCCGCCATCACCGAAATTATTTTCCAGCGACAAAGAGAAGAGCACTTATTTTAAACATTTAAAATTCTTTGAAAATGATTTCTATTCGAAATTTCAATATAAAATATGCATTTTTAAATTAAAACCCAAAGTTTGAAATCAATGGAAAGTAAATTCTCAAATCCTTATTAAATTCATTTCAACTCCCAATTAAAATTTTAAACCATGTTCTATAATTTCATTTATTTATCAGATTGGAATAGTCTATGGTTTATAAAAACAATAAATGAAAATGAAATATTAACATTTTTTTTGACAACAAATTCATTAACAATTTAATTTCAAAAACTTATATTTATATATAATATAATCATCCAAAACTATTTTGTTTACCAAATTTGAAAACAATATTGTGTCAGTTTGTTCTATTCAAGTGTTTTGAAAATCCTATCGATAGCGCTGATCAGACGAATCGATTGGAAACCCAAATCACATCAACAACTCAAACAACACAATATATAAAAACATTTTTAATATAAATTTACAAATACACTTCCTCGCTCGACGATACAAGGATGGATTTAAAGTAAGGATAGAGATTCAAATTTGATGGACTCAAACCAAAGAGAATTCTGATTCGAAGACAAATTCGAAAGAAAAGATAAGATGATTCAATAACATAATCAGGAGATGGGTAAGTTTATTAAATTTACGGGCAACCTTAACCGGATTGACCGTAACTTCACGAATAAGACTGATGCAGAATTCTGAGGTAAATCGACATTCGATCACCAAAGATATAATCAGGGCATACAAGAGATAGTAGCATCTAAACCCAGAATATAAAAATCTCCGGTGAATCGATGCCAATTGTAAAGGAGTTTCACCCATTTACAAAATTTCGAAGATTGGCGAGACCGCCGATCCATTATGAAGATCATTCAAAGTGGAGTTATGCGATGCTCCAGAATTGAAAGAAGACGAATAGTGAGGGACACGAATGAAATTTGGAACCATAGGGAACGTTCCAAAATTCAAAGGAATCGAGTCAAAAGGAAGAGATTGAAACTCGAATGAGAGTGATTCTGTAAATACATTTACCCTACATGCTAAGTTTTGCCTAGAGCTACCAAAGCTCTGATACCAACTGTAACGACCCGCTATTTTGGACCATTCGCATCCGCACATGTCGAACTTGAATGATTCGAAATACCGAATTGTTAATTTAAATTTGGCAAAACTGAACATATATAGTAAATAAAATAATCACATATCACAGACACAGAGAAATAAATGCAGCGGAAGCAAAAGATAGTAGTTCATGAAGATACTATATAAATATATAAGTTACATCAGAGATAAACCAGATACAACGGAAGAGTAATACGATACATCAGATACAAATCAGAATACATCACTGGAATCATCGAATACTAAAAGCAAAATAGATGGCTGGATCTTCAAGCAAAGCTCCAACTTCAAAGGCGAGTCTCGAATACTGGTACACTCAGTCTGACCCGAGCGTAAAGCAAAACACAAGACACTCGAGTCAGGATTAACATTCTTATATCAATAAATCCAACTCAAGTGAAATAACAACTGAAATACAAGTAACTCAAAGGATGTTTGGAATAACCATCCTTTAAGGATTCGTTAAACTATCTACTAGGTAGTAATGTACGATAAGTAGATAATGTCTATCAGTAATGTAAAGTATCAAAATAGTGTTAAGGCGTTACCATTATCCCCCTTAACACATTTTATATAAGCGTTATAGTCTATACAGCACTGTAAACTCCATCGTAAACTAGTGGGCTATCAGGGAGTACTCCATAGGTATAACACAAAACAAATCGTAGTGGTCGCGTATAAGGAATACAAGTATGACAAGGCATATGAGGCAATACCCAAGGTAGTGAAACTACCATTTGCCTGATCCGGACTGGTGAGAACGCATCGCCGCAGCGACCGCAACACCGCGAAACAACACTCCCAAATCAATTGTGCACCAATCGATAACAAGTAATGAGTAGTTTCAAAGAAGTGTGTTTGCTCGAGGTAGCTAGCCCCCATTTGGCCCGGCACGACTCCTGTTTTAGTCATTTCCAATATGACACAAGTGTCAAGGCTATCCATCATCGTTCTCTTTCTTCAGTCATCACGAACATCATTCCAACCACTTCATTCTGGATCACACTCCACGTATAGTTATTAAAGTGGTTTTCGGTTTAGACAGTGAGTATGTCCCTAACCGATTTCGGTCTCTTTAATAACTTTCGTGATTATTACATCGATTGGTCATTTATTTATTTCAAAAACCAAATCAATTTCAATCTCAATTAGAATTTGTAAACCAACATTTCATTTGTCTTTCTAAACCAATTTCCAAAATTTACATTTCACAACTTCCAAATTACCATTTCAAAATCTTATAATTCAATTTCCTTTAAAATAATTCAAATATTGATTCAAGTTCGTATATAAGTTTCATTCCGAAATCATTTAAATTAATTTAATTTAACATTTAAATCAATTTAAATTCATTTATCGATTTCATTCAATATTCATTAAGTAAATTTGCCATTCAAAACAATTTCTACTAAATTTCCAATTCATTAAATCCATTATTTAAATTCAACTTCATTATATCAAAACTTACAAATTGAATTAAATTAAATTCGTCAAATCAAATTCTTTAAATTTCAAGTCTTACATTAATTTCAATAAATCACATTTTATTTCTTGTTAAAGAAATTCAATTTCACTTATTTATTTACTTAGTTACAATTTCAAAACTCAATTAATAAAGAAACTTAATTTCACTTATTCAAGAAGTTCAATTTCACTTAATAAAGAATTCAATTTTATTTGACTATTAAGTAATTCAATCCTTTTTAAATTTTTAAATAATTTCAAAAATTAAATGTTAACTAATTTCAAAACTTAAATTAATAATTCCAAATTTAATTATTAAATAATTAATTTTAAAACAACATTCTTTCAACAACTACTATGTTAATATTTTTTCCAGATTATTAAATATTAACATTTCCTTTCTTTAAAATTCAAATTCCAATTTCATTTCAAAACCTTATTGTTTATTCGAATAAAATCTTTATTTTATTTTTAAATCAAATTATTGACCAATCGGGTTTTATTTAATTCTCTATCCTAGGTCAAGTTCATTTGGGTATTTATCATTTCAACCCGATTCCAATTCAATTCAAAATCAAAACATAGCAAAGGGAACTTGCAGTGTGATAACTGGGATGGTGTCAAAGTAAATAAACAAGCAATAACAACAATCAATATCAATCCAATAATCAATTCAAATAATCCCAAAATAATCGTATTAATTCGCATTGTTGTTTGTGCAAATTAATATAATTATTCCTAGAATCTACACTATCATTTCATGTAGATTAAAGATTATTGCACTAATATTTTATGCGGTTCTTCACTTGGTATCTATTATTCAATTCATACTACATCAGTTTATACAACATACATTCAAATGGTTCAAGGTGTAATTAACCATATTACTACGTCAAGTAATTAAACATTTAAAGGGGTCATATTAAGCAAATGTCATTAAATCAAATTTAACACATATATCAAATCTAACTATCCTACGTCAATTTCAAATTCAAATTATTTATCACTTTCAACATTAAAAATTTAACGTCTAATTGTAAACATCAACCAATCAATCATTTAACAACCAAACTGTATTGTCATTGCATATATAACAGATAATGGTGTTAGATGTCACAGGTAAACTGATACAGGTAATAACATATATAACAGTGTAATTAACTAACAGCAACATATTTCAATTTGTCATTTCAATTGAAATCAAATTGAATAAATAAAAGAACGTTAATCATGAGTGATTGCTCACCTTTCGAGGCTAGATAGATTTGACAGTGGAATGAGTTACGAATCCAATCACGAATTCCAGAGCAAAACAAGATTGGCACGAGTTCGACAGTCAAGCTAATAATAGAAATAGACGAAATCAAATCAGAACTGGGTCGGTGTGGATATATGGTATAAGCGGACTTATATATAACTATATATATATATATATATATATGAAAAATCATGTTTAAATTCAAACGCATTTCATATTGAATATATATGCATTAGTATTCAAATTGAAAACGCCTATATTAATATCAATATATATATATATATATATTATATTTAAAATTAATGCTTATAAATATACAAAACAGACGTATCGTATACAGGTTATAAAACCTTTTAAATAAGTATATATGCCTCAGACCAATGGAACCAACCCAAATTATACATCATACCACTTTATATATAGATTACATTTCAAACTATCTACAGTTATTAAAACAGACCTATTATATATTTACATTTCAACAATCACAAATAAACTAATATAAACTTTTATATAAAAACAAGACTCATATACTATTGAACTACGGTATAAGTCAACTTATATTATTATTACAACATACATAAAACTGTCATATTATTATATGACTTACACTATATACCTGTAAATAAAAACTTAACATATATATAAAGAAATATGCGCATATATATACTAGTACTGTTATAACCTTTACGCAAAAAAAATCTTAAAATGAAAACCCCTTCATAACTCGACAGTTTATATATAACTTAAACTTATCTCATACATAAACAATTATTACTGAACGTATAACAATATAACTGTTGTAATATATAATATAAAATCTATGTAACTTTACATTTATACACACTGACCACATATATATAGCTCTTATACTGTTAAAAGAAAAATATGCATAATAATAAACAGAACTCGCTCACATATACTGGCATAAACTTATACGTGTGCCAACCGGAAAAATCATTTATATACAATATATAAACAGGACTCACTTTCCAAACATGCATAAACTAACAATTTTTAAAACATTTATACTGTAGATTTCAAAACTTGTTTAACTAACATACATACAATTGATATAAATATAATATTTCATATACTAACATGCTCTTGTGCATGTAAATAGCTACTCAAAAGTTCACAAAGTTTATAGACAGATCTTGCGCAATATAGATCTATATTTTAATATTATATTATTATGTATATATAATACGAAGGTAGGAAACTAAATATATAAGTTCACAAACCTTATATAAACTTACTAAAGTGACAGGGACACGCTTTGGGAGGTGATGCAAGCTTAAGAGGACTCGGGTTCGTTGCCAATAAGGTAGAGGTCGAGACGGTTGTGGCATGATGGAGGTGGAGTCGAAGTGGTGGTAGGCGAAGGATTTTGAGGCCGGACTGGGAAGAAAGGCTTTGCTGGAGAGTGACAGTCGCATGCGTGGGTTGTGAAGGCCGGTCAGGAAGCTCGTGGATCCGAGTGGCCGTCGACAAGCAAGGAACGAAGGGAGTGAGGATGTGGTTGCGGGGTTATCCTGAGGCCGAGCTTGCGTTGGCGAAACAGGGAGGGGACTTTCGAATGGAAGGGGAGATGCGCATGAATTTAGTAGAGTTGATGGTGGGAGGAGATGGCTGCCGAAAGGAGGGGAGGTACGTGGACGATGGGAGATGATGGTCGGGTCCGGTGTGGTGTTCTCGGTTGTCGGGGTGGGCGTATGCTACTGTGAGGTGATGTGTTGAGAGAGAGGGAAGGAGAAGAAAGAGAGAGGGAGAGATAGGGCGGTGGTCGGTGGGTTTGGTATGCGGTGATGGATCGGTGAAGAGGGAGATGCTCACGGTTGCTCTGAGGAGGAAGCTTGGAGTTTCGGCTATGACTTTGTGTTTTCATTAGAAAGGAACGAGCGAGTGTTGTGAGCAACGAGAAGAAGGAAGACAGGCTTTGTTTCAATAAGCTACAGGCAAAATATGAAAAGGAATTTGCAAGCTACTTTTTCAAAATGGATACAACGTACCAAAATAAAGTTTCTCTTTTTTTCACAACCATTGGAACAAGGAAAGTCACGCATAGGAATACTAGAAATATTAAATGCAAATAGCTGTTGGTTCTTGACAGGTAGGTAGATGAATGGACAGATGGAAACCGGAAGGGTTTTAAAACGGGTACCGATATGGTAGGCGTTTCGCAGATTTCTCCACACTCAGGATTTCGAAATTAACAATTGAATATAGCATGAAGATTAGCGCGACGAGGCGATCAAAATGGTATACAGATAATAGTGGTACGATTTAATTATAAAAATTCGAATTCTCAAATGGCGGAAAATGCACGAAAAACGTTGAAAAATAAGATCGACGGAACCAAAGATGTCCGAATTTGGAAAAACGACAAACTGGCATCTTGCTCAGACGATGGTTTAGAATGATTCTATGTAAAAATATTTAGGTTCCGAAAACATTTTATTTTCATTGCTTTTTAACTGATTAAATTGAAGTAAATTTACGCGTGAAATAAACTTTCATATTTTCGGACGAAAATTTACCAGTTGCTATATTTAACTAGACGCATTCCACATATCAAATTTATATTTCAATATTTTATCATTTAAAGTTTCACAAAATTTCAATTAATAACGTTATTAAAACCCGGTTAAATTTACGGGTTGTTACAATAATCATTCACAGATTATTAATAATCATCACACAACATATGAAACAAATTCAGACAACATATGAAACAAATTCATACAACATATGAAACAAATTCATACAATTTTAGGAATCTAGTTGGATCCCTCCAACCTGTTTCCCTGCATCCACAGACGTTAGCACAACAATTAAATACCCATTCCACTTCGAGGTGGAATATCGTGGTATATGGGTTTTATAAAATATCATCCGCTATTATGCGGCACATAGGGTCTCATCCGCTATATAATGCGGGAAATCAATAACTCCAATATATATATACTACTATATATACTATCGCATCCAAACAATCAATCAATCAATAACTGAAATTCCAATTTTTGATTTGAGTGAGAAGATCTCACCTTTGATTTTAATTTACAGTCCATTCCAACTCATTTCCATTCCGGCTTATTTTCTCCATTTTTAGACCTTGTATAACAATTATATAGTTGATTAATATTTTGATCAATTGGGCAAATCAATTTCCATTTGATAAATTTAATTAATCAATGATTTTTATTAATTTAATTTTAAACCAAAAATTCCCTTTTTCTTTATTATCTTAGAATAATTAAATAGACTAATTGAACAAATCACTTTCCAAATTCAGTAAATCAAATATGTATACAAATCTTTATTTATGTATTATTTCTATAGATTTCAAAATCCAACTTTTAATAAATTCTTCGGACAATTTTAAAACCCTTATATTTTCTTTTAAAATTTGTCCTAAGTATATTTACTGCATATTAAATTTTTATATACACAGAATATTAAACCGAGATAGGAATTTACCTTACTATTAAAATATTTTTCTAACCTATACAAATGTTAATTAAATGTGAATTATCTAATACCCTGTTTCAAAATGAACTAGAAGATTTACAACTGTGTATATATGTGTTTATACTTACTGTAAATTTCAAACACATATACGTATTACTGAATTGAAATTAAATTCGAGAAGTAAAATCGAATAACTCACCCAAATCGAAGATGATAACCATCGATCCCTCTCCATCGTGAAACCACCTTGGTTCGTTCGAACGCGAAACCCACCGCCGACCATCCCAGATTGATCAGGTTCGACTTCGATCTCCTTGCCGTCGCTTGCTCGGCTCGACGCCACCATCGCGACCTCCCAAAATCCCACACGCCTGCCGCATTGCCCAACCTAAAATCGAAGTCGTCGACTTCCCTGCCGAGATCGATCGAGACCCCCAGGCGGCGCTTGCACGCGCGCGCCACTACTGCCGCGAGCTCGAGCGCGAGCTTCCCCTTTCCTCGTTGTGATTTCAGACATCGCGATGACCTCCCCCTTGAATAAACTTTTGAATTTGTAAAGAGCGCGATTTTGAGTTGATGGGTTTTGATTTTGAAAATTATACAACAGAGGAAATCTATTTCCACTGGCTTCGGCCATTTTTTTTCTTTGAGCCTTTGATTTACGTTTTTATTTTGACTGAGAGAAAGGAAGTAGGCGTGATTAGAAATAAAGGGAATGGACACGTTTTAAAAGACGAAAGAGTATTCTCGAACATGGTAGGTGTCATGTAGAGTAAGCTAAAGTTTTGATGGTAAAAGAAAGGCAGCTGATATGATTTGTTTGTCTGGTCAACAATAGTATATATATATCAACTTTAAATTTTAAATTCAAATCCTTTTAAATTCATAGCTCAAAATCTTGACATTCTATCAAGGCGTGCCACTAGGCGTCCATAATGTTATACACCTATTCCGAACGTAATGGAAAAGGTTTCGAGTCCAAATTCAATCGTATGGAGAAGATAGATTTTTGGACCATTTATTAAATTGAATTTCGATAAATTTTCAGTGCATTTACATACCGTACGCTCACACAACAACTCCAAATGTTACAAAAATTGAAATCTGATAATAATACAATATTACGGATCCAATGAAACTGGTTTCGCTGAATTCCGAGACTGTGCCTCGGAAGGCTATTTTTAAATATCGATTTAAACAATAAAATTCAAAACTGAACAAAACAATTTCAAATTCAATTCTGAAAGTTCCATTACCTTCAGTATCATAAATATGAAATTTCTAAGCCTTGAAAATATTTTTAATCAGCTTAAAACTGAAGATTTAAAAATTTACCCAACTTCATATAATTAAATTCAATAATTTAATTGCCAAATTCATTCTGATATTTGAATTTCAAATTAAACTAACTTCCAGATATTTAAAATCAATTAAATATTCTGATTTCCAATGTCAAAAATTCAGGGTCGTTACAATAGACCACATGAGGAACTGGATAGATCAGAGGAAACATGTTCAGAAGGTAAACAAAGAGAAGAAGCTTTTGCCATCACAATTAATGCAATGTGTAGCATACCTACCTTGTATACTATTAGGGTGCAAGGTTATCTCAATAGGCACCCTATCCAAATTCTTGTGGATTCAGGACCTACACACAACTTCATTAATTCATATTTGGCTAAGAGGATGGGATTGCCAATGCAAGAAACTCAAACATATACTGTATAAGTGGCCAATGAAGACAAAATACAAGGCATTGAATTGTGCAAGGGTGTAACCTTCAAATGTCAAGGTTGCCAGATGCTTATCGATTTGTTGTTAATACCTTTAGATGGGTGCCAATTGGTGCGGGTGCTCAGTGGATGAAAGAAATTGGAGAAATCTCATTCTACTTTGCAAAGCTGCAGCTGAAATTCCAATATAATGGTAGGGAACACATATGGCAAGGAATCAAGGGTGGCAACAAGATAGTTAATGTTAAAAACATTGTTAAAGAAAGTGCTAAAGGCCAGTTGTCACTATTGCTATGTTTAAAGGAGGTACATATGAGAATAGACTGTAACCAGACCATACCTCCAGAAGTACAACAAGTTCTTTCACAATAACCTATAGTTATGAACTCTGTAACCACCCTACCTCCTTACCGGAAATATGATCATAAGATACCCCTTGTACCTAATGCTAAACAAGTTTTCTTAAGGCCATATAGACACTCCTATCATATTAAGAATGAATTAGAAAAACTCATTAAGGAAATGATTGAGGCATGAATCATTCAACCAAGCACTAGTGAGTATTCATCTCCAGTGGTGGTGGTAAGGAAAAAAGATGGTACATGGAGAATGTATGTGAATTATCAAGCACTCAACAATCAAACTCTCAAGGATAAGTTCTCCATTCCACTCATTGATGATTTGCTAGATGAATTGTATGGTTCAAACTATTTCACTAAACTAGAGTTGAAATCTGGATATCATCAAGTTAGAATGCACCCAAATGACATACATAAAACCACTTTCCAAACTCATGAGGGGCACTATGAATTCCTTGTTATGCCTTTTGGCCTATCAAATGCACAATCAACATTTCAATCATTAATGAATGATATTTTTAAACCATATTTAAGAAAATTTCTTTTAGTATTCTTTAATGATATACTAATTTATAACCAGGCATGGTCTGAGCATATGCACCACATAGGTCTGACTTTACAGGTCTTGAAGGACAACCACTTGGTGATCAAATTAACCAAATGCTCATTTGCTAAAGAACATATCACTTATTTGGGCCATATTATATCAAAACAAGGAATTGCTGTGGACCCAGAGAAGATCAAACCAATTAAAGAATGGCCACAACCAAGGCATATTAAAGGACTGAGAGGGTTTTTAGGCATCACTAGTTATTATAAAAAATTCATAAGAAATTATGGATTGATTGCCAGACCAGTCACCATCTTATTAAAGAAGAATGCTTTTCACTGGGATGAAAAAGCCACCGAGGCCTTCAACAAACTCAAGCACTATATAATGAAACCACCTATACTATGCATGCCTGATTTTAACAAGGAGTTTATCATTGAATGTGATGCCATCGGTGTGGGAATTGGAGCTGTGCTAACTCAAGAAGGAAGGCCAATTGCATATCTCAGCCAAGCATTGAATGGATAAAACTTGCAGTTGTCAACATATGAGAAGGAATTGTTAGCATTGTTATTAACAACTAAGGAATGGTCACAATATCTGATAAGGAGAAGGTTTATTGTAAAAATTGACCACCAAAGTCTCATACATATGCTATCTTAGAGGTTAACAACTGGAATACGAGGAAAGTGGCTTGCAAAATTGCATGGATTTGACTACAAGGTTGAATATAGAAAGGGAAAGGAAAATACTATGGCTGATGCACTCTCTAGGCTGCCAGAAGAACAAGATAATAATATAATACAATGCCAAGCATTGACCATAATGGAAGGTAGTTGGATGCAAGAGTTAAGAAAATACTTGGAGCAGTCAGAATATATGAAGGAAATGAAGAAAAAACTGGAAGATGGCAGGCTCAATACATCCACATATTTTTTAGTAGATGGGTTGTTATATTATAAAAAAAGAATATTATTGGATCATATTTGCAAGGAAATAATACAAATCATACTCCATGAATATCATTCAGCACCCTTAGGTGGCCATGCTGGAATCAAGAAAACCTGACACAAATTAAAGCAAGTTTTCTAGTGGAAGGGAATGAGATCAGACATTGAAAAGTACATAAGAGAGTGTGATGTATGTCAAAGGAATAAATGCGAAAATATCTTAATTCCTGGTCTATTATAGCCACTACCTATACCAGATAAGATATAGTGTGATGTGTCAATGGATTTTATAATAGGTTACCCAAAACTCATAAATATGCGCATTTCTTTTGCCTCCAACATCCCTATACTGCAAGGGAAGTTGTTAAAATATTTTTTGATGGAGTATTTAAATTGCATAGCATGCCACAAAGTATAGTAAGTGATAGAGACTCAATATTTACAAGCACTTTTTGGCAAGAGTTGATGAGATTACAGGGGTGTACACTAAAGATGAGTTCAGCCTACCTTCCCCAATCAGATGGACAAACCGAGGCTGTTAATAAGATATTGGAAGGCTACTTGCACTGTTTTGTGTGTCACAAACCTCAAGAATGGTCTAATTGGCTCACCTTGGCTGAATATTGGTACAACACCAGTTGGCAAAGTTCCATCAAGGCCACACCATATCAGGCAGTCTATGGGATACCTCCTCCAACCTTACTATCTTATGTACCGAAAACTGCAAGAGTGCCACAGGTGGAGCAAGAACTGTACTCCAGAGATATTGTACTCCAGTTTTTGAAAGATAGCCTGCAACTCAGACAAGGGAGAATGAAGAAGTAAAGTGATGCCAAGAGAACAGAAAGGCAGACGAGGAAGGAGACTGGGTATACCTGAAATTACAACCATATAGGCAAATCACAGCGAGTAACTTAAAGACCACCAAGTTGTCTCCGAAGTGTTAAGGGCCATATAAGTTTATACAAAAAATAGGGGAGGTAGCATACAAGTTGGAGTTACCTGTTGGGGCAAAAATTCACCCAGTATTCCATATATCACAATTAAAAAAGAGGGTTGGCCATGGCATTGTCATACAACATGATTTTCCTGCATTTACCGAAGGGGTAGCTGAAGAACCTGAATCAATACTGGATAGAAGGAATTTTCCAAAAAATAATCGCGCACACAAGTATTGGTGAAGTGGAAGCAAAGGGATGTGGATGATTCGACATGGGAGGACTATTGGGATTTGGTGAAGAGATACCCTGCCTTTGACCTTGAGATAAGGTCAGTTTTTGAAGAGGGGAGGAATGTTAGGACTTAGGTTCGGGTAACTCATTTGAATCAGGTGTGGCATGAAGATGAGGATAAATCAGCAAACTGTTTGGAAGTGGAAGAACAAGGCAATTCATTGAACACCTTGGTGCAGATTGTTCCCACTATCATCGGAGGCGAACCAAGGGAGGTGCAGGTTGACTCAAATCACCATAGAAGTTTGCTTGACTCCATGAACAAGGGAAGCCTCTCAGTTGGGTCTAGAAATTGTTAGTTAGTGTGTGCACGTGCACATGTGCACGTGTACATACCTGTGCATTGTGACTCGGTCAGTTTATTTAGTTTGAATCAGTTGTTTGATCAATTCAAAGTATGAATTAGTCATGTATTAAGTTATGAATGAGGTTATGGATGTATGTAAATAGTAAGAGTGGATCAATTGTAAAAAAGTGTTAAGATGAATTAATGAGAATTTTTATTATTTAATTGATAAGTTCTGCCAATTACATTTATCTCTCAAGCAATCATATTTCTTTACATTCTTCTTTTCTCATATATTATAGATAACTATTGTTACATAAAACAACTATAGACTTCCTTTTGCAAGTCTTCAATTGCCACAACCTCCATTTGAATCTTCGCCTGCTGCACAATGGTCAGAACTAGGCCAAGAAAAGATGATCTTAACAAAGACTCTAATTGGAGCAAATATCGCCTGTTTGGGTCACCACCAAGTCGCCGTCCATTGGAGAGGATCGCCGCCATTCCGATGTGTCATTGTTCAAAGTCCTATCGACTATTGCAATTCTGGAGTTCCACTTCCACCTCACATCCAAATGGCAATCATGATTCCTTTTCATTTTCTTTTTCTGCACGAAAGTTCTCAACGAGTGGTGCCCTAGTTTTTGATAAGGCCTAAAGCGGATGCTTTCCCCGCTTTACCCTAAGGCCGGCCCTACAAATATATATATAAGTTTTGAATACATGATATGAGCAAATGTGAGCTTTAAATATGTGTATACATGTTTTTGAATATGTCTAGTTTCAAACTTTTGAAAATATAAGTTTCAGTGATCTTAAACACACACACACACACACAAAATCTAACTTTGAATATATGTTAGCTTTGAAAGTACCAATTTCATATACATAAGTTTTTTAGGCTTTAAGTATATATGGTTTTTGAAATCTAATAAGTTTTGCATATCTAAATTTTTTTGAACATATATCAGTTATATATATATATATATATATATTTAATTTCAAATATATACGTTTTGTATAAATGTGATTTCAAAAGAAGCAAAACTTTGAATATATTTGCTTCAAATGCATATCAGATCTCAAATATTATAGTTCCAAGTTTATATGATTTTGGATATGGTTTTAAACTTATATGGTGGTCCCGTGAATATCAATTTTTTAAATATAATAATTTAATGTATATATAAGTTTATAAACATATGCCATTCAAGTTTTTATGTAAAATTTTGAATCTTTAAATTTTAAATGAATTATAAATATTGAGGATATAAAGTTTTAATGCATACCGTTAGGTCTTAAAATATATATTATTAAACTTTGTATATATATGGTTTTATACATACATGATTTTGAATATAAGAATATATATTTTAAACATTATCATTTTAGTATATGTTAATTTCAAATGCCGTCCTATTAGCATATTGGTTTCGAATTAGTTTAATTATTCATGATTTAAAAAGATATTTATTTCAAATGTCATCGATTCCATAAATATGTTGCTTTGTATATACACTGATTTCGAACAGCCTTAACTTTAAGCATACCGGTGTCGAAAATCATTATTTTCGAAAATGTATATTTTTATGAAAAATAAAGTTTTATAAAGCTTTTTATACAAACAGATTTCAAACATGTCGGGCTTTCCAGAAGAACAATTATTTCAAAAAATGATTTTGAAAATCCATAGATTTCTAAAGATAAGGGATAACAAAGTTAATGATTTTGGAAATATGCGCCATCAAACTTTGGAGCTTAGGACATATTAGGATGAAATGAAAACTAATCTACTGAGAATGGATATCCGAGAAGCTCTAAATTTTCGTGAATTTCCACTGCCAGATAAAATTTAGATTTTCTATACCAAGAGAATGAAGTTTAGAGAGATTCTTTCTTTATGGTTGGGATTTAAATACCAAAATTAGAATTCATGTTTTCTTATGTGGGACAATGGATTGTCTACAGATTGTTCATGTCAAAGGTCAACTCTTACAACCATGCTCATCACTTCTAATATAGCAACTGATTTAAGTCCTTAGATCAAAGGTGTCATTAACCCCTTTTTATTGGATCAATTTCCAAAAGTCTTATTTTTTATTGTTATTCAATTTATTGAAAAGCCATTTTCTAATTTTTCACAATTTTCGAAACCTATTATCCAATCCGATTGTACCAGGAAAATACTCCATCTTATTTTATACCATCAAACAACTCATTATCCCAAGAAAATTTGCATGCCAAATGTACCTCATCAAATGATATATAGTTTTATCGCCATAATTTTAACCTAAAGGGTATTTTGATAAAATCACTTTTAGGATTTTGTAAATTACTTATATTAACCAAAAAGAGAATGACTACATACCAAGGAAACTCGAAGGGGTGAAAGACTCAAGTTTGGAATTTCAAGCGACCGAGATAGAATCTCTGAATTCAAGCTAACATAATATCCCAAGTGATTTTTGGAAAGATGGGAAGGCATTCATGAACAGCTAAAAGGGAACAAATTCATCAAATCAGAACTTATTAAAAAAGGAAAGATTCAAGAAAGTGTTTTTGTATAGATTATCTTAGACGGGTAGAGCAAAACAAATGATAAAAAGTCATTGGCAAGATGATCACTACATCAAGACAAAGCAAGGGAGAAACTCGAGAACTTAGAAGTAAAATCATTATCCAATCTTGTAATTTTCAAGCTGCAAAGTTTAGAATAGATCTATAAAGATCATCCGAAAAAGGATAATAGTATTACAAAGTAGTAAAAGATATCTCAAATCATGGCTTGTTTTGAGTTCCAAAGCACTTGTGATTTTTAATCGCAACTTTCTTTGAATTCCAAAACACTCGTAATCTCGATTTCTACTTGGGAAAAGTCATTCTATATAGATTGACTCCGGGATCATACGGTTTCCACATGAATATACTTATAATCTCTACCAAATTCTAAAAGCATTCATTATTCCTTCCTTAAGATGTATTCAGCTTGAGATCAATGCAAAAGTATCCTGAATAAGTATGGGATTTTCATCCACAAGATTGGGAGTATTAATTATAAGAGGCTGATTTTTGATTACAAATGGAACCACAAAGTGTATTCGAACACAAAGTTTATCGAAAATAAAAATTACTCCTTAAAGTATGGGTTCACTAAAGAGTTACGTAAGATTCATCCATACCATGGACAATTGGATAACACCAAGCGGTTTTTACTATGAGTATGAGTACAACCACTCACATCGTGAATATACCAAACTACAGTAGGATGTATTTCTCAAGCATGAGAAATAATGCTCCTAATTAGTGTTTGAATGACATTCCATCAAGGGGTTAAAAGATAAAAGAAAATCCATAGATTTGATCAATGAACTAAGGAATAAGACGGCCAAGTAAGTGCCTGAATATCCACAAAGGATATCAAGATACAATGACCACGAATTTAGGAAAAACCATTCCAAAAGAAGGTTGGGTATTCTGAAAGATTATGCTTGGAATCATCCCATCGAAAATTCACCAACTACGCCAATACGATGGCAATGTAATGAGATGTTGAATGTTTGAGGCCATGTTTTCAACAATAGATGAATAAAGAAGTTGAAATAAGTGTATCTACATGGTTGAGGAGTCAGAATCTCCTAAAATAAAAGGGAATGCCTAAACCACTAACTAAGATGGTAGAAAAATGGCAAAAGCCTTTGTCCCCTACTAAGATGGCCTAGACAAAGCACCTCCTAGAGGGAGGTTAGAGTAAGCCTTTGGTGCCGTCTAAAACGGCCTTACTAAAGCATCTGCAAGCCTTCTTCCCCCGCATACGTGGACTGGCCAAAGTGCCTCCTAGAGGGAGGACGGAGTAAGCCTTTGGTCCCATCTAAGATGGCCCGTCCAAAGCGCCGAACTGCCTTTAGTGCCGTCATCAAGGGCCTTACTAAAGCGTCTCCTAAAGTAAGATCAGGTAAGTCGTTGGTTCTGCTTAAGATAGCTAACCAAACACACCAAATGACAGACCTAAATCATCACCTAAGACGGTTATAAGGTGTACAATCCAAGTTGAGATCATCACCTAAGATAGTGACAAAGCAAAGGACTAAGATGTCCAAAGCCCAAAGAGTGGCACAAAGCAAATAACTAAGACATCCAAAGCCCAAAGAGTGGCGCAAAGCAAAGGACTAAGACGTCCAAAGGACAAAGAGCGGCACAAAGAAAAGGAGTAAGATGTCCAAAGCCCAAAGAGTGGCGCAAAGCAAGGACTAAGATGTCCAAAGCCCAAAGATTGGCGCAAAGGAAAGGACTAAGGCGTCCAAAGCCCAAATAGTGGCACAAAGCAAAGTACTAAGACATCCAAAGCCCAAAGAGTTGCACAAAGAAATTGTCTAAGACGTCCAAAGCCTAAAGAGTGGCACAAAGCAAAGGACTAAGACATTCAAAGCCCAAAGGGTGACGCAAACCAAAGGACTAAGACGTCCAAAGCCCAAAGAGTGGCGCAAAGGAAAGGACTAAGACGTCCAAAGCCTAAAGAGCGGCACAAAGAAAAGGAATTAAGATGTCCAATGCCTGAAAAGAGGCAAAAGAGCTCAATCACAAATAAGTAATTTGTGCTCCAAAGCAAAATCAAGCAATCTTCTATAGTAAGATCTATCAAGTGAAGCGGGATTTCTCCACGAAAAAAGAAATATTGCTAGAAGGATTTCTGGTCTTCTATTATTATTGCTAGATAAGGATTTCTGGCTTCTACTATTATTGCCAGATAAAGATTTCTGGTCTTCTATTGTTATTGCTAGATAGGGATTTCTGATCTTCTATTGTTATTACCAGATATGGATTTCTGCTCTCTATTATTATTACCAAACATATTTTCTGATCATCTAGTATTATTGTCATATAAGGGTTTCCGGTCTTCTATTATTATTGCCAGATAAGGATTCAGGTCTTCTACTATTACTACCAGACGAAAATTTCTGGTGTTCTATGATTATTGCCATAAGAGGATTTTTGGTCTTCTATTATTATCAGATTGATTTTTTGGTCTTCTATTCTTGCCAGAAGAATTTTTGGTCCTTCCTCGTATGATATTTCCACTTAGGGTATTATAATTCATAAACGACTATCTAGTTTTCTATTCATGAAAATTATTATTTCTAGATAGTTTTCTAATCCTAATAGACCACAAAAGTAACATTAGGTTACGAACAAAAGATCCTTTATAACCTTTTGAAAGATTTGCCCAAAATCAAATCAAAAAGTTAACAATAAAAATCATGGCCTGTTTTTGCATTATACAGGAAAACATGACCATAAGTAAATCTTGCTAAGGATTGGGCGATGCAAAGGAATTATTAGAATTACCCTAAAGAGGAAAAAGCTTCTTTTTATACAAGGAGGGGCAAATGTTATCCATATAATTCCCAAAGGATAGGAGCAAAGACATTTGTGTCGAAATTAAAAGAATAATAGAGTAACTGTCAATGTTGAAGGGATACATTGTCCTTCCTCATCTATAAAGGCAACACCGACTCTCGTCCATACCACCCCATCTTCATGTCGCCGTTCTTCAATGCCGCATGTCACCAATGAAGCCAAGAATACCGAGTTTTATCAATACCGCACGGAACTAATGCCACGTCTCTCCAAGGAAGTGATGATATCATATACAACTAAAAGCGTAAACCATCAACATTATAAAGGCAAGATCTATGTCGCATCTCAATGATGCCCACTTTCATCAATGTCGCCATCCACCTGTGAAGCTAGGATAGACATCACAACTCATCGATACTACCCTTTGTTGATGCCGTTTGATATTGATACCACCTATGATCAGTGCCGTCTTACCCCAATGTCACCTTCCAAAGTAATGCCGCTTTCCACCAATGTCGGCACCATCTGTTATTAATGCCAATCATTGCCCATATCACCGCTCTTCAATGTCAATGCTTATTAATGTCAACATCTATCAATGCCATGTTATGGAAATGCCGCACTTCATCATGGAAGCCTACATTGATGCCGCATTGATCCCATGCTGCACTCAATCAATGCCGCATAGATCTAATGCCGCATCTAATCAATTCCATACTCTATCGACGCCTCCCTTTATTGATGCCGCACTCTGTTAATGCCGCACTCCATCCATATTGCATTTGGTCGATATCATTTTGCAGGCCATATCGTGATTCATTAATGTGATAACAAAAGTAATATTAATGCCACATACCGTATGTTATAAATCGATGTCGTGTTTCATGAATATGGCTTGATTGTCGATGTTGCACAACATCCATGCTGTAGAATGTTGAAGGTCTTGCAAACAAAGAAGAATAATATCATTTACAAGAGAAAATTCAAGGGGATTTGGTGCATTTTCCTTCATAAAGCTCCAAAACCCTTCACATTCCGTTACATGCTCCATGACACCTTAAGTCCCACATCGTCAATGGAAGCTAGCCAACCTCCTTCCAACCACTATAAATAGAGATGCACCCCTTCATGGAAAGGGGACCTGAATCTCTTTCTCATTCTTATCACCTTTTCCAGTTAGGATCTTCTCCAAGTTCTCTTCATTACGATAAAGCGAGCTCATAGACAGACTAATGAGATTAAGGATAACGGGAAAGAAGATGACATATTTGATTACAGGGATGGACAATTAGAAAATTGCATATTTGCACCATTTTTTAACATGTTCATAGCTGAATAAAGAACATGACTTGAGCATATTTCCTATTGACACTTGGAGTTGCCTATTTGCCTATTGACTTTTTAACTTACCTATTATATCTTTTGACTTATAAACTATATTTCAAACAATTTTGTGAATAATCAGAAAACCAAGGGCTATTATCGAAATTTCTTCGAACATGCCTTCTTTTATACATAACTTGAATGTTGAACCAAATTTTGGTTTAAAAAAGGTTCTTTGTTATTGATAATTTTGGCCAATGGTCAACCAAGTGTGATCGATTATTCTAGAAGATATGATAGGTGCCAAAGTTTTGCAAAGATACCAAGGGCCCCATCCATTGAACTTATGCAAATGGTTAGTCTATGCCATTTGTGATGTGAAGAACTAATACGATTGGTATGCTACTAATGTCGAGAGGCGGAGAAAACTAAGCTATAGTGGCTGTGTATTACTTCACAAATGGGATAAAGAAAAACCGCTCACGTTGATCACTTCAACGAAGTAATCAACTTCGTAGTGAAAAAAAAATTATGTAGATACAAAGTTCCCTAAAAGATCATCACTAATAACGAAAGTTAATTCAAGAGTGTCAAGTTCAAAGAATTCTCTGCTTAGTAATTAATTGGGAAAAGATTCTCAATAGTAGCACCCCCGCAAGCGAATGGACATGTGAAGGCAATGAAATAGTTCATCAAATCCGTTATCAATAAGAGGTTGAAGAGCCAAGGAAAACTGGGTAGATGAGCTACCACTTTTGTTGTGGGCTTATAGGATAACCCATAAGTCAACGACTAGCCATACTACATTCGCTTTGGTCTACGGAACTGAGGTCATAATACCAATCGAATCCAAAGTCCATTTTCATTGAAGATCGCGTTATGATCCTAAGATGAATGAGGAACTCTTACTTGAGTCCCTTGACTTGGTCAAAGGGAGATGAGAAGAGGCTGATCTGAGGGTAGATGCTCACTAGATAGGAGTAGCGAAATAGATCAATGCCAATGTCAGAAACCGTAACTTTGAGATTGGCAACCTTGATTTGAAATGGGTCTTTCTTAGTATGGGGCACTTGCTACAAATTAGGAGGGTTCTTATGTGATTAAATAGAGGCTTCTAGATGGAACTTTCAAGCTATTGACTGTTGATGTGACCCCAATTCCTTGGGCATGGAATAATAAGCATCTACAATGTTATTTTACTTAGATGCGAATAATAAGTCCTGATTGATGGGATGAGATGTAATAAGGCAGAGTCTGCAATTCTTTCATTTTAAATAAAGTTGGCTTTTAGAATCAATGGAACCTTATTCTTAAAAGTCTGACTTTGTGCTATGTGATGAGTAGCAAAATAAGGCATTCTGTATTTGGAAAAACCAGATATATAGTATCCGAAGATAGATACTAATGAACTCCTTCGATCTATGATCTAGTCATTGGAGTATAATCGTACTGGGGTTGATCGGATGATTGCCCTTTCACATGTAATGCTTGACCAGTGCTCGAAGATAGTTAAGGTCAAGGATTGATACTTGGAGATAGGCATCTAAGACATCGGATCCTAGAGAGAGGAACAAGTGTAGAATTATTATTATTTTGCAAGTATGACCTAACTTATGGCCCGATGAGACACGCTCGCCTGATGATAAGCAAAGATTGTTGATAGGGCATCTTTGATCAATGCCTAGAGATATGTAGGGTCGAGGATGAGTACTAAAGACTAGTATTCGAGATACCGAATCCTAAAGATAGGAGTCAGCATAGAATTGAATCTTTTGCGAGTACGACTTCATTTATGGCTAAACGAAATACGTCTAGCTGGAGATTAATGGGGTTGACCATGGAGTTGGCCGAAAGATTGCAGTTTTGTTTAGTCAAACCAAGAAATGTTTTGGCATATGATAAAGAAAATCGAGTAATCAAACAACACTGAGAAATTGCAAAAAATTATTTATATGTATGGAGTTACAGTAAATAATGGCATCACACATATTATAGACACATGCATGAATACTACATAAGTAATTGAATTACAATTAATTATATCATAAGGACAGGAAAAATGTGGGCAATAGAAATAAAAGATGAAGTAATGTAAATAAATAAAAGGTTAAACATATAACGGTCTTTTTATTTACATAACTTTTTGTAGGGGGTTTACGAGTGTCGCTCCCACACAATGTCGACCTACATACAGAGTGAAGGAAAAAAGAGCAAAATGTAGAAGAAGCTAAAGAACTATCCTTAAAGGTACTTCCCCCTCCTCAATTTCTTCTTATCCTTCCCATCTTTCCTTGAGGAAGGTGAATTTTGCTTCAGCGGGTCGGCACCTTTGAAGTTGCAAGATGATCCTCATGATTTACATCCTAGTTATAATCACCATCTAAGTCAGTGCAAGATTTTGGGTTGTCGACAGTTGTGTCAACAGCATGAAGAGTGGATGTTGGGACAACAAAAGGGGCCTTCTTTGTGCCCGGCTGTTGTTTGTTTTTTATCCTAGAAATATTAATTTTCAACCTCTCCGCCATGGGTGTAGTGTCAGGGTCCTTTCTTTGACTATTTCCATTTCCTAGTCGAGTGATGCGTTAATTTCCTCCAGTCCCTCTAGCGCTCTTATTTTCACTTGGTACCATTGCTGGAGTTGGAGGAAAGAGCTGGGAGAGTGGATGTTGTGGTAACGATGGTAGATGTAGTCGTGATAGCACTTGGACCTGGGACATGACTGGTTGGTGGTGGAAAAAACAATATGGGTTGACCTATAAGTTTACAAATAGAAAGGTAAAGATATACCTTAAGAGGTTGGAGTTTCTTTTGAAGGGTATTTAGCAATTTCACCTTCTTCTAGAGTCTTCTGGGGTGAAGGTAGAGTAGGAAGATATGCTGGGAGAGTGAGAGCTAGAGCATCAGGATTGTATCCCCCAGAAGTACTTGAGTTGAGAGCTGCAGATAGGGGCATTTAAGTTACAACAACCTCCAAAGTGCTTGCCGTAGAAGTGACGATGTCTACTGTAGATCCTTTTGTGCTGAGTGGAGTAATCTACATGATCTGGAAAGATGGGATCAGTAGGACTCTTAGTAGGCGCCCATTCCTTGACTATAGCTCATGTTGCTAAGATTTTGCACCCCTCTTCCATAGCTATCAAGTCCTCTTCATCTAAAAACATGCTCTTCAAAGTTCCTCAACAATGTCGCTGCCATATTTCGTAGCCCTTCTCAAGATTTCATGCCAGGCTTCAGCTAAAGTCTCGAGATAGTCACCCTCCATCCATTTGACATTCTCCATCTCTATGACATTGAAAAAACTAAAGGAGGATGGCTTCCGTCTTTGTTTCAATTTGGATGGCTTTAGCATTAGGATTTGTGTTTTCTTTCTCCGCAGTGGTCAACTTGGTTTTTAGTTTCACATACTCACCTAGAGCATGCTTCTATCATTCTTGTTTGACATAGGTCGGCTTCAAGCTTTGCGACCTTGACTTGAAGTGCAACACTTTCAGCTTATTTTGCCTTACTTGCCTTCTTGAGGTCAACATTGGTGAAATGTTCATTTTTCAGCTGCGAGTTTCTAAGTAGGATCTTGGTCACGTGAGCTTAGGCCAACTCGGATAGCCTATGTTGAAAATCTTTAGCAGATCCGGCCTTGTCATTTCTTCCCATATTAACTATGGCCGACTCTTTTTTGTAATCCTTACATGTAATGTTATTTTCGGCCCTCTCAATGTTGAAAGCACGGATTATCAGCTAGTTAGCACGATTGACGTTGGAGAGGCCGTTACCAAGTTTCTTTCACCAATACAACTACTCCACGACCTCCTGGTGTCGAGTGATGTCTTCATTCACATAGCCGCATGGGAATTCATTGACATCGCAATCGAATCTAACCCCATCAAGGTAGAATTAAAGAAGGCCCGCTTGCATCTTAGTAGTAACGACAATAGATTGGCATTCAAGGGTGGAGGAGAAGCATCATGACGTGAGCTTATTTATTTGCTAGCCTTATGGGATTGTTAAGGTTGAGAAGGGCTTCCTATTTTGGATTGTTTGAGAGGTGAAATAGCAGTTGTATGAGGTCAAGACAAAGGAGGAAGTTAGTGAAGGGAGGAAGTTCGATGTTGGAAAGACTACGAATACGAGTGTTGTTGATGATAGGAGTCAAAGTTGCGCCCGGAGCAGTCACATGATTCCCTTTGTTTATTGTGTTAGCATTGCCTTTCCTCAACTTCGCACCATTCTTGATCCCTTCTCCTCAATCTTTCCATCTTTGGTTCATAGTAGAAGGGCTCCCGAGTCTGAGATCGGTGTTGTCCAGCGTGCTTTCTAAGCGTTTCTATGTGGCTACGTCTTCCTATTATACTGAATGGAAAATGGATCGTATCATAATTGAATCGATGTATTAAGAATGATTCTAGAGTGTTTGTGTTTGTGATCCTAAAAGTGTGTGAAGTGTTAGTGTGTCATAGTTAACCTATGGACCATGTTCAAGGGTTGTCTAGAGACGGAGTCTTGTCGCCCTCAACTGTCTAGAGAATATCACCTAAAGGGAAGTGGAATAGGTAGAGGCTGTTATTTAAATATCTGAGAAATTTAGCCCATTGAAAGGAAAGTCGAGAGGTTCCTAAGATCACTTAGAGAACCAAAGGTGTATTATGATGAACATGTTGGAGGACTAGACACTTCGACATGTCAGTGGTCTAGTTCGAGTGCAAGTTAGGAAGACTTGATCAAGTGAAGTGACCATGGTGCCCTCAAGAGCTGCCTCCTAGAATGATTCATCTCCACCAACATCGCAATCGTCATCTTCATCTTCCTCGTCCTCTCCTTCTTCCTCTCCTTCACCCATTACATCATCCCTGCCTTCTCCTACATTATTCCTTCTCCTTGTCCCTTCCTTGTATAAATTTTCAACTCCTCTATCCCCTTCTTCTTCTTTAACATTTGCCTCGAATCCTTAGCCTTCTTTGCTCCTTTGTTCAACATCGTCGAGTCACCCACCAGAGCATAAGGACCTATAGTGGCATGAGTCACTCAGGTAGGATCTGGGTTAGGATGGTGCTTCTTTTGTTGCCGAGGAGGTGGAATGGTTATGATCGAGCGTTTGTAAGAAGATAAGAAGTTTTTCTCAAATCTGGATCGTTCCTTTCTAGGAGTGCCATTGTGTTCACCAGATCTTCAGTTGAGACTCATTTTGAGAGATCTGACAGAGATCTGGAAAGAATGTTAGATACTTGGGTGAAGAAAGCCCAAATGTAAGGAAGGTATCGGATGAGAGAACTTACGGCCTGACGGCTAAAAGCAATTGAAACCCTCAGGGTATCAGACGAAGAAATATTCACTGATGAAATAACTTTGCTTATTATAAAGCCCTTGAACAACCTTGCATCGGTTAAAAGCCACTTCTGTTAGTAGTAATGATGTTTTTCCTCTCGTTTTGAAGCTGAGTAAGTAAGTTAGCTCTTTAAAGGAAAGGGAGCAATCCAGGTACATCATGAATATGATATAGAGAGAACTCGGTAGGGCGTATCCATTTAAAGAACTTGTCTTGGAGCTTGCCCGAGCTATTGAAAGAATGGTTTGAGAATTCATTAAAGGGGGTATGGTTCCCAAGAGGAAAATGTATCTATTACAAGCGATGTTGCCTACTAGTAGGAGATGAGCCCTTTGATGGGGTTTAGGAAGAAGGACCCCATCTATGTAGATCCCCTGCTTGATACATATAGACATGAGTTCTTTAGTAGTCAGTTTGGAAGTTGTCTGATCCAGTGGGTTGTCCAAGACCCAATGAATAGGCTAGTCCTCCCTTGGAGGGGCAGGGCCATAAGGTTGAGCAGCTGGAACAACTTGAAGTTGAAGCTCTTATGTAAATGAATGTCTTGCTCCTTATGGAGTAAAAGTGGATGCTTAGGCAGTAGATGAGTCAACCTCAAGTGGTGTAGAAGGGCTAGTGTTGGCTCGTAGATGGAAAGATCATCTCGGGTTTGTTATTTTAAATTGAAAAACTTGATGATGAACCTGGTCAGGTATGTTTTATTTTAATGTTCTAGTTTTATTAAAACCCGTGTAGTTAATTTACGGAATCAAAAGGAAGTCGACGTGTGTTGACCAATCAGGTCCTGGACATTGACCGGGGCAATGCAAAGTGTTAATCTGTAAGGTGTGTGTCCTATGTCCATAGCACGGTATATGTGAACAGTTTGTGTAGATAACCCGCTCGTGCAGGTAAACGAGCTCCGTCATGCTATGGAACTATGTGTTGGATTTTACCTGTTGTCATAGAATTTTTATTATAGGATAACAGGAGTGTGATGTTTGACTTGAAGTGTCGACTACTGATTTTGTGAACCTCAAGTGGAAACCAAGCTATTGAAAAAAGGGACACTTGGGGTTGACCTTGATGGAATTTGGAGTCGACTTCAAACTGATCTGGAGTTGTCATTTTGAGTCAACTATTGAAAAGAAGGGGAAGGTAAGAAATTAAAGTCGAATATGAATTACAACCATGACTCAACGACCTGACGTGTTAGTGATGGCGATGGAGACAAGGCTGCAATAAAACTAATTATGCCAAAACAAAGATCGAAACCCACCTAAATGAAATTCGAGATCTAGTGGCATTTAAGTCAAAAATATCAGCGTTGATTTGATGGATGACCTAGGTTAGGACAATGCTAAAATCAAGACAACGATGGTCGAGTTGGTGATGACGACATTGAAGTTGAATTGCAATGACGGCTAAAAAATCACAATAGGAAAACAGAAGTGTTAGTCAATGAGATGTTGTAACAACCCGCATATTTTACGATTGTATATTTAAATGTTTTATTTAAATATAGCATCGTTAATCAAATACAGGTCCAAATGTTACTTTTTGTAAATAGACGAATTGGGACTCGAGACTAGTTTCATTGAGTCCAAAATAGTGTTTACAACTTTTTTGAGTAAACATCGATATGTTTGGAGTTGAGTAGAATTTTGCTATTTTTCTATTTTGGGCTTTGGGTTAGGGTTTCAGTCCACTAACCCAACATAATACCCTAACTCCACTCAACTCCTCTTCATTCATTCATTCCATTTCCTAACACTTTCAAGCTAAAGAAAAATAGGGGAAAGAATGGGAAATAGAAATTCCTAAACCCTAGTTTTGATTAGGAAACTTAAATTCAAGTCCAAAATCAAGGAGAAGCTTAGGTAAGCATCCTCTTCATCTTCTCCATCTCTATCTCTCTTCAATTTAAAGAAATTCCTATAACCTACTTAGGAAAAACTTCACTTTTGATAATAGATTGAAGATTCTAGAGAAATATTGAAGAGGAATTGGTCTTGCTTTGTTTTAAAGCTTCTCATTCGTTGTCTTTGAGTATTAAAGGTGAGTTTTTGAACTCACATCCACGTCTATAACTTTCATTGTTGTTAGGTATGAATTCCTAACTTCTATTCATGTTCATCTGCTTTTGTTTTGAATTGATTTGGTGAATTTTCCAATTTTTGGTTTTGAAGTCCAATTTTGTGAAAATCCTTATATGGATGTTTGGACATGATATTTGGGGTGTATCGAAGAGTCAATAAGGCTGGGTTATCGCTCGACATAAATCCCTAGTCGTCGTTGCTCGTCCGATCGCTCCCGAAACGTTTTGGCCATCTTGGCCTAGGCAAATTGTTGCCCAGACCAGGTGATCAAACATCTGGTTATCAAGTCCAGACGTCTGGTTTAGACCTGGAGAGAAAAAATATAGAACACAGAAAATAAAAATGGTAGAAACCAATTCCAGACGTCTGATTTATAGGTTCAGAGGTCTGGATAGGTTTCAGACGTCTGCCTTGGAATTTCAGACGTTTGAGGGTTTACTATATTATTTCCAAAGAACAAATCCAGACGTATGGATTCTAAACCAGACGTCTGGAACTGCCTTTTTGCCCAATTTGGCTGTTTTTAATTTGATTTCCAATTTTAATCGATTCTTGTTGATCCGATTGGTTGTTATCACTTACTATCGACTTTGATGACTTCTTTTCTGGATTTTTGGGAATATCCATTTTGATGGATTCGGTATCGATTTCTATGGATTTGATTCACGTCTTCGTATGTGAATTATTAGTTGATCGATTGTTTCTACAATCGTTATCTGTAAATTGTCATTATAAAATACAAAGGTTTCTGTACTAGTAGTAAATACTAAAACTCTTTCATCAAAACGATTTCAACACTACTTTTAAATACAAAGCTCGTTCTCAAAAACCGCTTTCCAATCTATTAGTATATACAAATCTTTACCTCATTCATATGAGAAATCTAATTAAACGGCTTAGCAAAACAAGTGGTATGAAACGCTTGCGTTTACTTCGTCGGTTAATTCTTGGACTTGTTCGATTGAACCCTCGTGACAATTTTTTAGTGGAAATCTACAATCTGTTCGTAAATATTTAAGTTAAACTAGTGGTTATGGGACATGAAGCTAAACTCATTTATTTACTAGCTTTGTGTAATTTACACTTATCGATCAATGATGATCCTTTGTTGATTTAGACTAGCGATGTGCGATGTCTCTTTGTCCGCGTGGAGGACTGTAACCCGATCTATTGAGCTTCATCTCATTTTTTATAGGCTAGCGACCAGTGGTTTTTATGGAGTTTGGTTCATCGGGTGTTCGCTGTATTACGTCGTTGTTCCGGATTATTTGAGTTTGGTTCATTGGGCGTTCGCTGTACTACGTCGTTGTTTCGGATTATTTGAGTTTGGTTCATCGGGTGTTCGCTATACTACGTCGTTGTCCGGTTTATTTGAGTTTGGTTCATCGGGCGTTCGTTGTACTACGTCGTTGTTCAGGCTTATTGGAGTTTGGTTCATCGGGCGTAACGCTGTACTACGTCGATGTTCCGGATTATTTGAGTTTTAGGTTCCTCGGGCGTTTCGCTATACTACGTCGTGGCACCGGCTCTATGGTTAGCAACCATGGAATAGCGTTCCATTTGTGATACACGTGTTGGGGAGTTTTCATGCTCTCGTTTGTGATAGGCCTTCCCCCTTTTGTGATTTCTGGATTTCTAGAATTTGTGTTTCACCGATTTTTGCGATTGGCATTGATATGTTTTGTCAATATTTGTGTTTTGGTGAATAATTTAAAGAATATGACATTATTTTTAGTGTTTGAGAATATTTGAGATATTGTATGATTTTTGTTGTTTCCTGATGTATACTTGTCATAGTATGACATTATTGTTATCATATGTTTTTGTCATATCTCTTATCCTATCTCATTTTATCTGATATTTATAGCTAGACTGATCTGTTTATTATTTTCTTCTTAAATAATACTCGCGTCAGACCGAGGTATTTCAGGTGCTTCTGCTTGTCTTCTTGTCTGGGTCCGTCACCTGACTTTTGGCTAACTACTCTAGCTTAGTAGTTTTTGTTGTTATACATTCGAGATAGAGACTCCTTGATGTATACTTATTCTTTTGTCTAGCTCTTGTATCTATTCTTTTATGGTGTAGTGGATCTCGTTTGACCACTATTTTGACGTTCACTTTTATGTGTTATATTCATAGTTGTTTCCGCCTTTGTGATATGAATATCTGTGACTGATTTGTGTTATGTTTATTTCTATATTTGTTTCCGAAGCCCGTATAGCCACTGTGTGGTAGCTTTGAGTTTGTATTTGATATGTCGGACTTCCTCTTGAAATGAAATGTAACTTATATTATCTGACATATCAGTACTCGCACAAAGTAGTTACACACATGGTCGTTCCTCAACAGCCTTATTCTTCGTGCTAGTCGATGGCATTACCTCGTAGTGTCCTTGGCTAGCATGAGTATAGAGGTGGGGCGTCACAGATTGGTATCAAAGCCAAACTTTGGAACAATGTAGAATAATCTAGCAAGGATCATTGTCCTAAGTCTTTCTTAGGAGTCGTGCCATAGGATTTAATTCGAGTCTTCGTACCGTTCTATCCTATTTCTTTTTATGATGCCTTGTTTTATCAATCAAGTTTGTTTGATATTCATTCTGTGAATAACCTTTTTCCTCTTCTTTATTTCTTAAAGAAGAGAAATGGTTAGATCAGGCCGTCCCAGCGCCGGCCAATCTAGTGCTACTCCTCAGGATGGAGTATTTATGTCTGCCCAACAGCTTCTAGATCTTGTAAAGAATTCTCAAGCTGTCGGACCTATTCCAGAGCCTACTCACCATAAATCCAGGTTTGCACGCTTGTGCAGAGATTATACCGCTTTGGGTGGAAGGCCATTCAAGGGTTCCGAAAGCGTTATAGAAATCCAAGCTTGGCTTAGATCGTGCGACCGTATCTTTTCTCGCATAAATCTTGTGGATCTTCATCGAGTCCAAGTTGCTTCTAGCATGCTCCAAGAAAGAGCATTAGACTGGTATGAGCTTTTGGTTTCGGAAATTATCGAAGCGGATCTTACTTGGGAGCAATTCCAAGAAAGATTCTAATTGAAGTTTGTGCCGGAGGCTGAAAAAGTAACTTTAGCTCGATGCTTTATTGACCTTGTTCAAGGTGAATCTTCTGTGATGGATTACGTCGCATCTTTTGAATCTCTCTCTAAATATAGGGTCAAGTATATTAATACCCCATTGAAGAAAAATCAGAGGTTTGTCTATGGGTTGAATAAGAACCTCAAAAAGCCTTTACTTTTGGAACTAGAAGTTTCTTTCGATCAGCTTGTAGATATCGCTCTTCGACTTGAAGAGGCCGATAAAGAAAGTGATGTTGAAGTTGTGAGTGCCAAATAGAACTTCAACAATAACATAAAGAGGCCTATTAAGTTCAAAGGCCCCAATCCCAACAAGAAAGGGAAGCAAGAAACTTCGGTAGCAAAGACTCCTACCTCTAGTCGTGGACGATGCTACAATTGTGGTTCTACCGACCACTAAGCAAATGAATGTCCGAAACCCATTTTTTGTCGTTATTGCAAAAGTTCGGGCCATCTTATATCTACATGTCCCATACTCCAAAGTAGGAGAGAGGGAGAGTTGAATGTTGTGCAAGCCCCTAGTAACACTTCTCTTGGCCAAGGTATTTCTTATTCTATCCTTGATGGCATTAATTTGTTTTGTGATTACCCTATTCGAGTTATTTTCGATACGGGTTCATCCCATTATTTTATATCAAAAGAACTTGTTGATTCTTTTTCTTTAAATATTATGGGCTTGATGACTTCATTGAGAATTGCGAATCCGGTTGGTGGATCCGCAACACTTAGTTTACTTTGTAAAGATGTCGAGATTATTTTATGTGATTATTCTTTCCGAGCCGATTTACATGTTATGCGTTACTTAAGCTTCGGAATTGATTTTTTGGAAAGGATTGACTTTATCATTATGAAGCCCATATCCTGTGTCCCGAGAGGACTATCCATCTTCGACATTCTCAATCTATTAAGCAGATTTTTAATTTTTCTTAATGATTTCGATTTCCAATTCGGTGGCATCATTTTATTCTTCAAACCCACTTGATGAGGAAGATGTTATTTCCCTCACTCAAGTAGTTCGTGAATTTTCCGGTATATTTGAACTTGTCTTAGGATAATCACATAAGCAATCTATTGAGTGGTGCTAAGGTCTTTTCAGTTCGACCTTGCTACCAGTTTTCATCATCTATGAGTTGCGGAGGGTAGCATTCCACTTACCGCATTCCGCACTCGTTATGATTTTTATGAATGGATCGTTATGTCATTCGGGTTAATGAACCTTCCAACTTATTTCATCCATTTTATGAATCGAGTATTCTACGAATATCTCGATTAGACCATCCTTGTATTCATTGATTATAGATGAAAACAACAATTTAAAATTTGCAAATCTTTTTAAGTATCATATAGAAGATCTAGTGCTCGCGGCCATTGCTTTTGCTCTTAGAATTTGGCGTCATTATCTTTTGCGAGAGAAATTTGTTCTCTACACCGATCATAAATCTTTGAAGTATTTATTTTCTCAAAAGAAACTTAATTTATGTCGACCACGTTGGCTCGAATTCCTTTCATCTTATGATCTTGATATTCTATACTTTCGGAAAGGGAAATCGTGTTGCCGATTCCCTTAGCCAAAAGCAACAAGCGGTTGTTTCCATGATGATATCTGAATGGATTGATCTCGAGACTTTGTCCACTTATGAGATTCAAGATCCTGAATCTGATTCATGTTCATCTCTCGTTTTATGTAGCCTTGAGGCTCATCCTTCTCTTTTAGCACCGCTTATCGTTCTCAAATCCTAAGGATAGATCTTGGGTTCCTGAGAATTGATCGAGTGAACACATTCTATTGTGCTCCTTATAGTGAACTTCTCATTTCAAAATTTCTTCTTTTGTGTTGTTATGCCTTTGTATGGTTGTTACTTTTTATTTTCTTCTTAAATATTGCAAGGACGCAATTTCTTTAAGGATGGGAGTTTGTAACAACCCGCATATTTTACGATTGTATATTTAAATGTTTTATTTAAATATAGCATTGTTAATCGAATAAAGGTCCGAAATGTTACTTTTTGTAAACAGTCGAATTGGGACTCGAGACCAGTTTCATTGAGTCCAAAATGGCGTTTACAACTTTTTTGAGTATAAACATCGATATGTTTGGAGTTGAGTAGAATTTTGCTATTTTTCTATTTTGGGCTTTGGGTTAGGGTTTTAGCCCACTAACCCAACATAATACCCTAACTCCACTCAACTCCTCTTCATTCATTCATTCCATTTCCTAACACTTTCAAGCTAAAGAAAAATGGGGGAAAGAATGGGAAATAGAAATTCCTAAACCATAGTTTTGATTAGGAAACTCAAATTCAAGTCCAAAATCAAGGAGAAGCTTAGGTAAGCATCCTCTTCATCTTCTCCTTCTCTATCTCTCTTCAATTTATAGAAATTCATATAACATAACATAGGAAAAACTTCACCTTTGATAATAGATTGAAGATTCTAGAGATATACTGAAGAGGAATTGGTCTTTCTTTGTTTTAAAGCTTCTCATTCGTTGTCTTTGAGTTTTAAAGGTGAGTTTTTGAACTCACATCTACGTCTATAACTTTCATTATTGTTAGGTATGAATTCCTAACTTCTATTCATGTTCATTTGCTTTTGCTTTGAATTGATTTGGTGAATTTTCAAATTTTTGGTTTTGAAGTCCAATTTTGTGAAAATACTTATATGGATGTTTGGACATGATATTTGGGGTGTATCGAAGAGCCTATAAGGCTGGGTTGTCACTCGACATAAATCCCTAGTCATCATTGCTCGTCCGATCGCTTCCGAAACGTTTTGGCCATCTTGGCCTAGGCAAATTGTTGCCCAGACCAGGTGACCAGACGTCTGGTTATCAAGTCCAGACGTCTGGTTTAGACTTGGAGAGAAAAAAATATAGAACGCAGAAAATAAAAACGGCAGAAACCAATTCCAGACATCTGATTTATAGGTTCAGACGTCTGGATAGGTTTCAGACGTCTGCCTTGGAATTTCAGACGTCTGGGGGTTTTCTGGATTATTTCCAGAGAACAAATCCAGACGTCTGGATTCTAAACCAGACGTCTGGAACTGCCTTTTTGCCTAATTTGGCTGTTTTTGATTTGATTTCCAATTTTAATCGATTCTTGTTGATCCGATTGGTTGTTATCACTTACTATCGACTTTGATGACTTCTTTTCTGGATTTTTGGGAATATCCATTTTGATGGATTCGATATCGATTTCTATGGATTTGATTCACGTCTTCGTATGTGAATATTTAGTTGATCGATTGTTTCTACAATCGTTATCTGTGATTTGTCACTTTAAAATACAAAGGTTTCTATACTAGTAGTAAATACTAAAACTCTTTCATCCAAACGATTTCAACACTACTTTTAAATACAAAGCTCGTTTTCAAAACCGCTTTCCAATCTATTAGTATATACAAATCTTTACCTCATTCGTATGAGAAATCTAATTAAACGGCTTGCAAAACAAGTGGTATGAAATGATTGCGTTTACTTCGTCGGTTAATTCTTGGACTTGTTCGATTGAACCCTCGTGACAATTTTCGAGTGGAAATCTACAATCTGTTCGTAAATATTTAAGTTAAGCCAGTGGTTATGGGACATGAAGCTAAACTCCTTTATTTACTAGCTTAGTGTAATTTACACGTATCGATCAGTGATGACCCATTGGTGATTTAGACTAGCGATGTGCGATGTCTATTTGTCCGTGTGGGGGACTGTACCCCGATCTATTGAGCTTCGTCTCAATTTTTATAGGCTAGTGACCTATGGTTTTTATGGAGTTTGGTTCATCGGGCATTCGCTGTGCTACGTCGTTGTTCTGGATTATCTGAGCTTGGTTCATCAGGCGTTCGCTGTACTACGTCGTTGTTCCGGATTATTTGAGTTTGGTTCATCGGGCGTTCGCTGTACTACGTCGTTATTCCAGATTATTTGAGTTTGGTTCATTCGGCGTTCGTTGTACTACGTTGTTGTTCCGGTTTATTTGAATTTGATTCGTCGGGAGTTCGTTATACTACGTCGTTGTTCCTGCTTATTGGAGTATGGTTTATCGGGCGTAATGCTGTACTACGTCGATGTTCCGGATTATTTGAGTTTCAGGTTCCTCGGGCGTTTCGCTGTACTACGTCGTGGCACCGTCTCTATGGTTAGCGACCATGGAATAGCGTTCCATTTGTGATACACGTGTTGGGGAGTTTTCATGCTTTCGTTTGTGATAGGCCTTCCCCTTTTTGTGATTTCTGGTTGATGATTTCTAGAATTTGAGTTTCACCTATTTTTGCGATTGGCATTGATATGTTTTGTCAATATTTGTGTTTTGGTGATTAATTCAAAGAATATTACATTCTTTTTAGTGTTTGAGAATATTTGAGATATTGTATGATTTTTGTTGTTTCCTGATGTATACTTGTCACAGTATGATATTATTGTTATCATACGTTTTTGTCGTATCTCTTATCCTATCTCATTTTATCTGATATTTATAGCTAGACTGATCCGTTTATTATTTTCTTCTTAAATAATACTCGGGTCAGACCGAGGTATTTCAGGTGCTTCTGCTTAACTTCTTATCAGGGTCCAAAACCTGACTTTTGGCTAACTACTTTAGCTTAGTAGTTTTTGTTGTTATACATTCGAGATAGAGAGTCCTTGATGTATACTTATTCTTTTGTCTAGCTCTTGTATCTATTCTTTTGTGGTGTAGTGGATCTCGTTTGACCACTATTTTGATGTACACTTTTATGTGTTATATTCATATCTGTTTCCGCCTTTGTGGTATGAATATCTGTGACTGATTTGTGTTATGTTTATTTCTATATTTGTTTCCGAAGCCCGTATAGCCACTGTGTGGTAGCTTTGAGTTTGTATTTGATATGTCAAATTTCCTCTTGAAATGAAATGTAAGTTATATTATCTGACATATCGGTACTCGCACAAAGAAATTACATAGATGGTCGCTCCTTAACAGCCTTATTCTTCGTGCTAGTCGATGGCATTACCCCGTAATGTCCTTGGCTAGGGTGAGTATAGAGGTGGGGCGTCACAGATGTGGACTTAGAAACTCTTCTAAGTACTGGATTTATACTCAAGATTTGAATCGTCTGTACCGACATGTTTTTGGCCAACATGTTTTATTCCCCTATTCTTAAAAAAGAAGAAGAAAAAGAAGTCTACCCGATCGAGATACGATACAGCTTACCAACAATCGCAGGCTCCAATCTTACCGTATAAAAGAGATAATTCAATGACTATTTGAAGCAATGAATGGACATGGTGCTTCAGAATTACTATTATTCGATTGATAACCATTCTGTAGTTAGCATCTAATTGCTTATCTCAATCCAAAGCATGCTTTGTTTTCATAAAAGCATACTTTATGGGCTAGTGTTATCCAACATTTGAATCGAGCAACTTCTTGATGAATCTAGGAATTAAGATAATGAAAGAATCGATTAAGGAGCTAAGGGGATGACATGAATGATGAAAAGAAGTACAAGAAGTTTGATGAGATTCTGTATATGTCAAATCATGGTGGTACCAACATGATCAATCATGTCAGTACCAAGATGATTTTTGATGTAGCCTCCACTTCTGAATAGTAGGTGAACATGTACTGTACTTGATAGAAAAAACAAGGCTTGCTTAGGAAAATCATGTCAGTACTGACATGATTTGTTGGAGCAATTTTTACGATGAAGCTTGGAAACAGAAGACTTGGGAAAATTTAAGGAAAACTTGAAGATACAAGTTGCAAAATCAAGTCGAAACTGACATGATTATGTCGATACCTACATGACTTGAGTTATTAATTTGACATGTTCTTGGTGCCTGAAAGCATGGATCTGATCTCTTACCCGATTTTCCAAGCCAATGACTTAGGGGATGGATTTACATATAAATATCCATCATTTGGCGACAAAAAAATGGATCTTACTTTCTAACCTTGAACACTCTATCTTGCTTCAACCACAAAGTACTTCCTAGCTCGAATTTCACTTGAATCTAGATCTATAACTTTGTAATTCGACTGTGCTTTTACAAAACCTTCTAAATAAGATTAAAGTGGACGTGGGCAATTGATTTGCGACCGATTCAATATAAAATCCTACGTGTTCAAGCTTTTATTGTCATTTTAGATCTATTAATCTTGTTTTTGTTTGATTTGTGATGTTGTGTATTTTTTGACCTAACAAAATATGTATGCATTGATATATGATATCGATACACATTTAAATACGATTTGAATAATGTTAATTGCTAAAATAGTTTAAGGTTTTTTCGACCCATTTATGCCTATTTTATGGGCAGCATATGTAGAGAGGGCAAAGATGTTTGAATTTTGGGTCTAAATCTAAGAATTGGTAGTGGGAGAAAGAGTAAAAGGTTGAGAATTTGTCGCCTCTGCATTCTCTATTTAAATCCTTCCAACCCCTTCATTTTTTGAACAGATACCCTCCTCTGAGCCTGGTCGAACTCATCCCTAGCCCCACCTCCATATTCAAACAATCCTAATAGTGAAAACACATCGAAACAAATAAAATCAAGTGGTACTCTAGATTGTTGCAAAGTCTGGAGATCGATTCTTTTAGAATTTAGGAGATCCCTTCAAACAAGGTGCACCCAAGGGTCATCCCTTCAAAATATGAATCTATGTTTTATAATTTATATTTGATATGTCATATGATCCTTCCAAAATGTTTTTATTGTGCATTTGCATTGTCCTAAATTATCTAAGTTTAAAATATTTGAGTTGATTGATATATGTATTGTTCATTTGATCTATGTTTAAAATTAATTTAAAAGAAAATTTTCATTTCGAACATAAATAGTTTAGAATATTTATTTTATAATTTAGTTATTAAAATTAATTTTTAATAATTTAAATTATTATTTACTATTTTTAGATCTCATATATATATATATATATATATATGTATGTATGTACTTAAAAATGTTCATAAATTAAAATATAAAATAATTGGACTTTAAAAAAATTATTTTTGCCGAACATAACTTAATATAATCATATTTATATTTAATTAATATTTAAACATTTTTTGTGGTAATATGTATAAATGTATATATTTAAAATATTAAAGTAATAACAAAACAGGATTTAAAAAAATTAAAATTTTAAAAATGGGGGAAAAGAAATATATACACAAACATGATTTGAATATTTATTTTATTACAAAATACATACATTAATTCATGTATGCTATTTTTTAAATATTTTTTGTATTCTATTTTCATTTCATTTTATTTTCGATAATAATAAATATTTGTATAACATATAAATATATTTATCTAAATTAATTAGAGGATATTTTAAGTGATCTTAATAGATCTAAATTTGAATTTTTAAATAGTTTACCTAGTCAAAATTAGATTTATTTTGATATTAAATTTGAACTTAAATTTTATTATCTTGGTCAAACTCTAGTCAAACACTACACCAAATATGCTATTTTGTAACAGTTCTTTGTTTGGAATTCGTAACAGTTATAAATGTGATTAATTTGCAACGGTTTTTTCCATGATTTTTTGATTACAACACTTATAACTGTTGGAAGAGTTGGTAATTCTGTAAATATAACTGAACCAATTAGACACACTTGTAATTCGTACATATTTTTACTTTATCCCAATTCTAACACATATCACACATACGCTTTCATCTAGGGTTCTACTTCTACCAGCCGCTTCCATCGATATCCTACATACGCTGCTTCATCTAGGGTTCTATCGTCCGCTTCCATTGATATCCCAGATAGGCTTTCTCATCTAAGGTTCTATCATCCGCTTCCATTGGTATCCCAGATCTCATGTAATAGTTCTTTCAACTTCACATCTTTTATGTGATGTTCAAATTTAATAATCTATCGTGGAGAACGATTTCTATTATTAGAATTTAAATCATGTATTTTTCATTTCCTTCAAATCTAAGTTTTTTTTCCATTTGAACCCAATTTTAAATCTATGATAGTAGAATATGTGATATCTACATAGATAAGCTATCCTTATCCTATTTGGTTGTAGTGATTTATTATAGTTTTAAAATATTTAGCAAGTGATTTATGATGATCCTTTTATAGTAGGAACCAAAGCAATATACATCATGTATTAACGGTATTATTTAATCCACAAAGAGCTATCATAACAACGTCTGACCGTTTCCTTTAGAGGCAATCCATTCTTATTGCAACTTTATAGTATTTTACCAGTATATATATATATATATATATATATATATATATAATATAACAATAATTAGAATTTAACTTTACAAATTGAAGAGCTTATTATTATTACGACTTTAGTTTTGTGGTTGTATTAATGATGGTATATATTGAAATTATGTAATCAAATACTTTCTCTCTGAAAAACTGTATATATTGGAGTGGCTTATAACTTAATAATCTCTTGCACTGATACGTTCCTCTCTTACACTGATATATATTACTGTGGTAATATAGTGGGAACTCACAATCCTGTGGTATTTGAAAAACCGTTCCTTTTTCAACATGATAAATTAGTACCTTTGATAAGTTATATAGTGGAAACTTACGATCCTATGTGTGGTATTTGAAACACTATAAAATTGTGTGTGCATTGGTGTCTTAGAATTACAACATGCTAAATTAGTACCTTGAACTATAGAACCGTAAAGTAGGTATAAGAGGAGAAAAAGAATCCTTCTAGGTCAACTAAAAATGCTATACAAAATAAATGCAATTCTCGATACTGTTCATCAAATGCTCGAGTTAATGTTAAAAATATAGTAACATCAGATAAACCTGGAGAAGCAAAAGATGCAATGATGGATAAGGCAGCATGTTATGGAGAAATTATAAAAAACAAAGCAAGTACTTGTAACGACAGTACTTGCTGATATTATTGATATCATGCATGGCCAGTACTTGCCTTAATTTCATTCTTGTAGCCAAAAAATAAATTTATGGTTGTTTTCTTTTCTTGCATTTTTGATTCAAGCTTGATATATTTGTTTTCTTTTCCTGCATTTTATAATGCTTGATATTTGTAGATGAATATTATTAGTGTATAATATATATTTGGTGTTCATAACAATATAGCTAAATGAATGCAGGTCTGAAAGTACTTAATTTTGTCATTTCTGGAAGCCAAAGCTATTGTCCTAGTCTTCTACCGCTTTGTTCAAGTATATTCTTTTTTGGCATTCAAATTGCAATATTATTGAATGATTCCTATATGTTGATTAATTTCTATCAATTTCATCTGTATAAAAAGTAACATTAGTGGGTGTAGCTTATAGGATTTTTTATATCTTTCCAAGAGCAATTCGCAAGTATAGTTTTTGGACAAAAATTACTTTTCAATCATTTTAATGAATAGGTTTTTTTACATGAAAGCTTATGAAGGCTATTTGAATGCATGCTTCTAATTTTTTTATGCTTATGTCTTGCATTGAGAATATTAATCCTACTCATTTGTAATGATTTATTATGAATTCATTTTCATAATATTCTTCAATTTCATTGATTTGCTTATATTGGAAAAAGTTTATCAACTTTGAAGTGGAATTGCATCGACATTGACATTGCCCATTCAGCGTATAAAAGAGTTGGTAATATAGTTGATGTGTTCCTTTTTATTTCATTGTTTTCTTAGTTTAATATGTCATTTTTCATAATAATTCATATTGAATATGTCCAATTTAAATTAAGAACACATAATTTTTTTACTTTGTTTATTGTGGAAAAAAATATAAACTAGTGATTATTTGTTTAGTTTTTGTGTCTCATTATGTATTTTTCGTTTTCAACATAGTGGATATGTAACTTTAAATTTTGCAAACCCAGATAGGTGAATGCTGATCACCATTCTCCATACTATAATGCTATTGTGACTCCTTGGTTGCATTGCTTCCTAATTTTACATGCTAACCATCCACCAGATTATGACTGACAACAATTTCTATCTGCAGTTCTTCCACTTTAGCCATATGTTCCTATTCATTTCTTTAATCTTCCAGCACAGTTTACTTAGTTTACTTGCACCTCTGCATGGTTGTTGCCTTTGAATTGCAGCAGTTCTTGCGCAATTCCACCAATGCATATATCCCATAACATTTATTTCTTTTTTCTCTATTTCGTATTTCTTTTCCCTAAAACCCTACATCTGAATCTAAGTCTAGTTGGAGTGCATCATTTAAATTTATCACAGTGAGTAATTTGTTTCTTCCAATTTTGAATTTGATCAAATGTATGCACAATTGTATTCTTCTATCACCATTACTGCATGTAATTTATTGTTAGCTATGTTCTGAACTCTTGAAAAATTGATAGAATACTCATAAAAGCATCTTTTAGTAGCTATTTAATGACATTTTACATACCAAAGATTGGTTGGGCTAGATAATAAGTTTTAACAGTGATAAGAAGATTAAAAACAAAATTTGGACAGCTATTCTTGACAACCTATAATAACATGTAAAGTCTTTTTTACTTGTAAATGAAAATACAAATGATCATCCTTCATGCCTCGTAGGCACGACGAGTGCTCTAGAGGGAAGGATAATAGTTGTTGATGTGCATGTAAAGTGCTGCTTGAGTTTCTGGGTTGTTGTAAATGCAAGATTGCTAATTTGCAATATATTTCAAGCTTTATATGAGTATGCTTGCAACTAAATAATAATGGTTGCCATGTGCAGATCCTTTGCTTTTGTTTGTAAGGTCACAAGTGACACATTACCATAATTTTGGTTTACAAGGATGCGTGATTCATTACCTTAATTTTGGTTATCAATAATAAAACAAATTCCAGCTTTTAGAAAATAACAACATTTTCCAGGATAGTCCTTGAACATGCAATGTGTAGCTCTTGAGGCTTTAATTCAGAATAATTTTCTGTTGCTGGAGTGGTAGTCTTTTTTGCTTTGATTCTCAAACAATGTGATGAGTAATATACTTTAAATTTTATGGTAAAAAAAATTAAGGTTTACTTTTTTCTTAAGTAATTGATTTTTTTTTGGATTTAATTGGGAATTTAGATATAAGGTTGGATGAGTGATCCCTTTCCTCTCTATCATTGCCTAAGTTTGTATATACCAATATTGCTAGAGGCATTAAAAATCATATTTGCTGGATTACCTTATTTGCTGTACTGAATTACCTTATTTGTTGCTAGTGATTTCTTAAGATAATTAATTACAAGGAGAAGTATGAAATCTATAAGTTAGTCCACTTGTGGATAAACTTAAAAAATAATTGTGGATTAACTTAATAAAGTACAATGGTGGATTAACTTAATAAAGTACAACAGCGGATTAACTGATGGAACACGTGGATGAAAATAAAATTTACCTTAACATTAATAGACAAGTAGTCACATAATCTGCATTAGGCACTTATTATTAGACATTGGTGATACTTGTATGTTACTTGAAACCTGCTTATAACGACTAGTCAAAATAGTCATGCTTTAGTTTTTCTTGGGCATAAATTACCCGATGGTAGATTTATGGTGCTATTAGGGCCTGTACCTTTCAATATGCAATAAAGTTCAGTTTTATCTCATTAATATGATACTCTTTAATACATTAGTAAAAGAAATTATTCAAGTATTTCTCACCATCCGACGTAGCCCATATATAGATCGACAAATGTATTTGACAAATACTTATTAAGTGATAAGGAAAATCACAAATGTAGAAAGAATGGATGGAATTAACATTTCATCCTCTATTGTTTTGAACGCAGGTATTTGACACATCATCTGAATCTAGGATTTTTCTTCTGCTTTGCCTCCTTCAATCTCAAAATCTCTGGTATAATTTTTACATTCAAATCTATTTTGTTACGAGTATATATATGGATAAATTCTCCATGCGTACAACCAACTATTTGTATGAATCCTCATTTTTTTGGAAATTGAGACAGTCAATGCAAAATAATTATCTGCCTAATCAAAATCATCTTCTAGAAAGTCCTCCTATCGTTTTTGAGAGAGCATTAGACTACCAATGTTTATGGTAACACCAATTTGAGTATATATATGGGCCGCTATAATCTTTCGAATTTTGCTCCCTCAAACCATCAAACGATATCAAGATGAGTAACACCAATTTGAGTTACAATATTACTACATAGTTTATGGTTATTGTTTGGATACAATATGTTTAGATACTTCAATGGCAGTTAATATAAGGGGTCCATGCATTTTTGGTTCTTGTGTGCTTTCATAATTAGAATAAATACATAATATAAGATAACCTGATCTTTAAACAGCCTATAGGTTGTATTGTGAATAAAGCATAATCAACAAGTGCATCATTCGAGAAAAGTTACATTTATGGAATGGAAGAATTCAAGAACAATACATAGTTTAAGAAAAAGAACCCTTGGTATAAATTTATTGCATAAATTACGTTCAGTTCTATACGAAAGTCTAAGCTGTGGCCTCACTAACTCACTAACTGTATACTTGAATAGCATCCATCTAGTGGATGAGTTTACAATAGCAACAAAGAACAACAAAGTAATTTAAAATCAAAAATACTTTTGAATTACATATAACATTGATAATAGACACTTGCTTACCTCTATGAACTTTGACATATGGCCATTCTTAGTAGTTTGAAGCTCAGCATCAAGATATTTCTTTATCAAACCAACCATCGATCTCCTGTTGTAACAGGAATTCCTAGTAAATATTTGTTCATCCACAATATGGTATTAAGTAAATATTTGTTCATTAATTACTGACCCATCTCGAAGGTATATCTCACATGCGTGAGCCATACATACCAGTTAATTATGGGAAATGCATTTGGAAGAGTAATAAATATTATTCTTCTACTAGTTTAACAATTGAGAGAACTGTACAAACTTACGTTCTAATATCATAAATAAATTTGGATATATAAAGCAAACAGTAAATGTTCATATTAAAGAAAATTGTATTCAATGTACATTATAAGTTGAGAACAAAAACATCTATCATTTGTTGTTATATATGAGTAAATAATGCATAGTTAACTTTCTACGGTTGTGACTGTCTAATTGTTTCTATTCGCTATTATATATGAGCACTTCAGTATGTACCAGGTTATCAAATTTACTTATACTTTTTTTTCCAGGTAACTGCAATTCTTTCATTTGTTGCTGCTTGTTCCTCTGCAGGTTTGACTGTTTTGGACGTAGAGTTCTGCAATTCACCTCATTGTGTGTGCTTTTTTGATTTTTTCATTTGCTGCTGCTTGCTCCTCTATAGGTTTTATTTTTTTTCCATCAATATCTTTGCTTATTGATTGAAATTTATGTGCTCGTTTTGCAACTTCTAAAACTGCTGGCGACTCGTTTATGGGATAATGCATTCAATAAATGTTACGATGATTCTTTAATTGATCTTCATCTGTTTGTTTCTCTATTTTCAAATTAGTTGTCCTTTACCAGTTTCTGTTATGAATATAATATAATGAAAAATACATTATTTTATAAATTGGATCATGTCATGGTCCGACAATAATGCAAGCATGCTAACTAATAAGATAACTATTTATGTTTAGGACTAACCATGTAGTCTTGTTCGTATTTAATGTTTTTCATTTAATTTTCACAACAAAATATATATTTTTTCTCTTAATTTATTTTAGCTCGGTTAAAAATGGAACATAAGATTGGTTAAAAACTAGGTAAAAACTGAGCATAAGCTCGGTTAAAAACTGGGTTAGAAACAGAGAGATTGCTCAGTTAAAACTAAGTGAGTTTGCTCTGTTGAAAACTGAGCCCATGCTCAGTTGAAAACTGAGTGTTTTCTCAGTTAAAAAGTGAGCTATGCTCAGTTGAAAACTGAGCAAGTACGCTCAGTTGAAAATCTGACTGAATTACTCTAAATTGGAAATAGAGGAAGAGCCACTCAGTAAAAATTAAGGAAGAGCCGCTCATTGCTGTAACATAATATACCCAGTAATGCTGATAGAAAACAATTGGCTTCAGTTTCATTTTCTACATTTTAGTTTATAGAATTCGGCAACGTTTTTTTTGCATGAGCATTGATGTATGATTTTCTCTAAGAATGGTTTTATTATAGTTTATCCATATGTGATTACATAATTGAATCTTTTGATTTTTAAAATAATCAGTTCATTCAGTTTTGAACTGTCTTTTGCTTCTTCTTGTTTCAGATGTAAGTACAGTTAACGTTAGACTGATTCCAGCCCATTAAGGTCTCATGTTCATATTGGCTAATTGTTTGATTTGTTTGTGTTTATAAGTCTGGCTTGCTTACATTTTGTGGATTTGGATCCGTACATGCGAATGTGTTTTAGGCCTGACACGTTCATTTCATTTTACTAAGAACAATTGCCGTGTTAAATGTGGGCCTAATTTGAACTAATATTATTATCCTCAAATTGGTCTAAGTTAAATTAGAGAATGATTTTAATAACACTTCAATTATTTTGCTAAAAAACAATATTAAGACTAAGCAAAAATACCTTGGATGTCAATTCTTTAGTGTTAGCTTCACCTATATTAGTAGCAGACTAGATATGTGTTTTATTTTTTTAATGCCTTAGAGAGTTTTTGGCCCCGTTTGACAAGTGTTGTACATGATCGTTATATGAATATTCGTTTTTTAACAGAACGGACATCTATATTCATCTGATACAATATTTTTCAGATTTTTCCCTGTATTGGACAAGCTACAAACACAATAAAGTAATTACATTTATATATCATTTCATTTTAAACGGTTTACAAAATTTCGACAGCACTTCCTTCTCGTTCCCTGTATACACACATATGTGTACGATATAGGGAAAAAATGGAAAGTGCTACCGAAATTTTGTTGAATCGTTTAATCTGAAATGATTTATAAAATGCAACTACATTATTGTGTTTGTAATGGGAAGTAGGATGACCGACCATCAAAGTAAAAACCAATAAACTAAAAATTAAAAAATAAAGTGAAGTGCTTATTTTAATTTTCTACGATAGTGAAGTGTTTACAATGATGAAGTGTTGAAAATTATTCCTACAAGGCTTTTATATCGGTTGAATTGTTTACTTAAATTTTATAACATATATTTTAAATTCGAAAAAATGTTCGATTATTTCCTCGATCGTAGTTGGATGTATGAAGTCAGAACCGGTTATTTTTGGTTCCATCAAAGTAAAACCAATATGTTTTTAGTTCCATATCTCATTCTCTTCATCTCTACTCTTTTTTCTTTCTTTTATTTTCTTTTACTCACTTAGAAATGGCTACGTGTTGTTGATTTTTTCTTATATAAACAATGTCAAGTAGTGGCAGAGTATCATCACATTTTTAATTGATGTAATAAACAAGCATCACAATGCAAATCTCAATACATTCTCGATAAATATTTATGTAAATAGAAGTCCAAACAGGCAACCTACATAATTTTTTTATGTTTATATGAAATGACAGGAAGAGATAAAAGTTCTTGCTAATGTCATTATCTACTTCGAGAGATTGGATTAGATGTCGACGTAGGAACACCGATGAGTACATACAGGGGGTTCGACATTTTATAAATTTCGCAAAGCATCATGCACCGCCTGACTTTGAAATGTTCAATTTTCCTTGCAAAAAGTGTAGAAATTCAAAAAAACTATCCTTCAAAACAGTCGAGAAACACTTAATCATTTACGGTATGGATCCAACATATGATGAGCGGTTTTTTCATGGTGAAAGGAACGACACAGATGCAGTAATCAATTCTACACCAAATGTTACCGCCAATGAGGCTTGCATCTCTCATCAAATTCGAGTGGAAAACCATATAGAAGGTGCTCTTAGAAACCTTGTTAACAATGCATATGGTGTGTATGATAGCATTCATGGTATCAGTGATGGTTATCTGGGAAGAAAGTACAACGAGTACAAAAGAAAAGCAAATGAAAAACTATATTCTTCTTGTATAGATGTTCTTACAACATTAAGTGTCCTTATAGAGCTACATAATTTGAAACAAGAATTCACTTGGTCAGGAAACAGTGTGACCGAGTTGTTGAAGAGATTGAAAAAGTGCCTTCCAAATGGAAATACACTACCGGATAAATACTCCACAATCAAACAAATATTAAAGGATTTGGGAATGAATGTAGATTGCATACATGCTTGCGAAAACGATTGCATATTATTTTGGAAGGAGAATAAAGATGTCGTTGAATGTCCTCATTGCCATACTTCGAGATTTAATGTTAAAGATGAAGGTGAAATTGTAAAAGTCCCAAAGCAACCGGAGAGGTGCTTCCGTGCGCAGCAGAAAAATATTTATGCATTGAATTCTTAACCAAAAAATATGATTTTGATTTTTTTGTCGTCATAGTTAATCTGATCATAGAAAACTTATATAGATATAAAAAAAATTAAAGAACAAGTTAACCATATCATTAAATAATGCCTCAGAAGTTTACTGGTTTAGCTATAAGGATCTGTATATTGTATAAAAAAATTAAAGAACAAGTTAATCACAAACTTCAACCTATACATATTTTTAACGTTGGTTAGAAATGTCATAGCATCACACTTTAATGATACACACACAACTGTTGATATATTGGTTTTGCGAGCTGAACAATGCTAATCTATATGTAAACTTGTATTGTTATTTTCCATTATTTTTATTACATACATGGAATCAAACATGAGAAAATTTTATAGTATGTTATATTTACTGATAACATGCTTTGTCTAACCTCCTTCATCATTTGCAAATTTCATTAGCAGGTACAGTTCTTTGTTACAAATAATAGAAGTATCATTAGTATTATATAAGTAACTTAATATTTTCCAGCAATTTCATGTTGAAAATATGTTGCTTTTTGACAAAAGAAATTATCAATCACAAAGAGAATGAAGATAAGCGATGGAAAATGGAGATGCAACAGAAGATTGATCAAATGCATGAAGAAAGTAGAATAACGAATTCAACTCTAGCTGAAATGCAACAATGTATCAGGCAACTTGTTAGTCAGATTGGAACGAATTTGCTGACACCAAAAAAAGAAATTGGTTCGCATACCAAGCACCATCATAGCCCTACTCCTACTCTACCTAATGATGTTATTGGATCCTCTACGGTTGAAAGACAAGCGGTGCAATTATTGTCACGAAAACTGGAAGTGGTAGCTAAAGGACATCTTGGAGTATAAAAGATTTGTCATAGTAGAAAGGTTGGAGATAGAGAAAAGGTTGTTTGGGTGGAGGATGTTCTTAATCCGGACGAGCCACTTTTTGATGCACCTCAAAATGGTCATTATACATTATCCGAGTTGGTTGATGGTGGTTTTGTAGTTTGGCCGGAGTGTCATATTCGTTGTTTGTAAGCTTCTAGATATATTGTAGTAGTGAAATTTGAAGTTGTCACAGTGAACTTTGTAGAATTTGATATGTTCTATTTCGTACGTTTGATGTTTTTTAACGATTTGATGATATGTTAGTTTTGAAATTTAGTCTTGTGTTTACTATTGTTATAAATTCGTATAGATATAGTTGAATGAAATACTATTAGATGCTGAATAAGATATGGTTCAGCTATACCAAATTTGTAACACTTATAAGTGTTGGTAATTTTGCTATTTACCTATGTGTGCAAGGAATTACCAACGGTTATAACCGTTGGAAATTAAAAAATTCCCAACGGTTATAACCGTTGGGAATTACGGTTGTTCCCAATGGTTATAACCGTTGGGAAGTTCCAAAATTCCCAACGGTTATAACCATTGGGAATAACCAAAATTCCCAACGGCTATAACCGTTACAAAATATATAAAAAAATTATAACGTACCTGCTAACAACGGTTATAACCGTTGGGAATTTGATTACCAACGGTTATAACCGTTACAAAATGACAGTTCTGGTGTAGTGAAATATTTTGAAAGTTTATTTTATTTAATATATATATATATATATTGAAATTATATAAATATTTATATGTATATTTAAATAATGTTTTGAGACAACCAATGCACATATAAATGACGAATGTGTACGTTGTAAATGTAAATTCCAACGTCTGTACATGTATACATTAAATATTTATATGTGTATTTAAATGATGTTTTGAGATAACCACTGCTCATATAAATGGCGAATGTATATGTTGTACGTTGTAGATGTAAATCCCAATGTCTGTATATGTATAGATTACCTATGTACAAATTGCTATGTTCACATGCATATTATATACATAAGAGTATATATAAACATTAAATTAATTAAGATATAATAATTAATTAAATCAAATAATTAAATAAAATTTGATTTTATTTAAACAACTAGCCATTAGGCTTCATAGGTCCACCAAGTTCCAATTAGGGATTTTTTTTTGAAATTTACCCATTTCATCCGCTGTCAAACATGCTATATCTAACAATGGCATTGAATCCCAAATGGTCTATATGGTCAAATTAGTCAATAGTTAATACCAAATAACTAGACTTGCTTATCCGATGAGTGTTTAGAAGAGTAGTGTCTAGGCTTGGTGTTGAATAATCAAGTATTGTCCCCTCCCTGGTTATCGGCCTTGCCTAATAAGTGGAGTAAGTCACAAATGTTGGCCAAAAAGTAAGGCCTGGAGTTATTTGAGCCTTGGGCTAATTTTCAAATTTGATTTGAAAATTTAGAATTATATTTTAAATTCAAATGTTAAATATGAAAAATAAAATGAAATATTATAAAGATTTATAAAATAAATTTTAGATTTTTAAAAAAGTTTTGAAAAATAAAATAACTAATTTCAAAATAATAATATATGTATATAAATTTAATTAATTTGATTAATTAAATTAATTAATTTATTAATTAAAGGGTTAATTAATGAAACACACACACACATATATTGTATGAACTATAATTGGTATAGTTATATATTAATAGTAAATTTGTTTAAGACGGAATATATTAAATTTTGAATTAATTTTAATATTTAATTAAATTATTTAATAAAAAATGAATTTATTAAATAAAATTAGTTAAAATTAATTAATAATATATATATATATATATCTGATGATGATATGTATATATAAAAAAATGTAAACGTTGTAGTTAATTATTTATTTTTAATAGTTTAAGATGATCAGTATAAAATTTTCTAAAATTTTAAATAAATTAAAATTAATTAAGTATGATTTAATTAATAAGAAATAAAATTAATTAAATATGACTGGACTAATAAAATACATATATACATTATTGTTACACCTAAAATTTTCAAAAATTTAATTAAGTGCAAAACCATTGAGGGTTGGCAATATGAAGTTGTCGCACCTTGAAAGGCATAGTACATTGAAGAATGAAGGTCATTAAACGTTGAGAATAAGCCATCACATGTTAAGGCATAGGACCATCGCAAGTTGATAGTAGTAGCCATCGCAAGATGATAATAATGAGCTGTAGTAAATCATAGTTTAGGCTATCATATATCAATAATAATATAAAGTCATTACAATATAAAGAGCTATCATAGGTAAATGTCGAAGGTAAAGTAGCCATCGCAAGTTGACAACAAGGATTTGTCGCAAGTTGATAATTAAAGAGCTATCACAAGTTAAAATTAAAGTAGCTATCGCAAGTTGACAACAAAGGAGTTGTCGCAAGTTGATAATTGGAGAGCTATGAGTCTATGACAGGTTGAAGGTTGAAGATAAAGTAGGAAATGCAAGTTGACAATAAAGGAGATGTCGCAAGTTTATTATTAAAGAGCTATCACATGTTGAAGGTTGTAGGTTGAAGATAAGGTAGCTAACGCACATTGACAACAAAAGAATTGTCACAAGTTGATAATTAAAGAGCTATCATAGGTTGAAGGTGGCAGGTAAAGTAGCTATCGCAAGTTGACAACAAAGGAGTTGTTGCAAGTTGATACTTGAAGAGCTATAACAGGTTAAAGGTTGAAGGGTGAAGGTAAAGTAGCTACTGCAAGTTGAAAAGAAAGGATTTGTCGCATGTTGATAATTAAGGAGCTGTTACAAGTAGAAGGTAAATGAGCTATTGCAAACTGAAGGTAAAGTAGCAATCGCAAATCGATAAAGAGGAAGCTATCGCAAGTTGAAGGTTGAATGCAAAAAGTAGTTATCGCACATCAATGAGGGCCATCGTAGGTTGATAGATAGAACCATCATAGACTGAAGAATACACCAAAAACCAATACCCCAACTAGCCATGTGGCATTATCTGGTTGGATTAGCTATGCTAAATGATCATGAAGAAGTTAAAGGAGGATTATGCGATGAATCATCTCAAGCATGTGCCTCATCAGTAAATCGTGACCATTCATTTTTTACAAGTGGAAAGTGTCTTGGGCTGGCAATCAAAACCCAGGAAACCCAAACCGAACCGAAATAAGAAGTCCCGAACACGAACCGAACCCGATGGGTCTTGTGTGTAACAACCCACTATTTTTAGACCTCTGGTTTTTGACATAAAACAATAACTTTAACAAGAAAAGTCGAAAGCAACGGATCAGTAGGTAATTGATATAAGGAAAACAAAACCGAAACTATCTATTTGTCTTTTGTAACACATAGCGGAAGGAACATAAATATAGTAATCAAATAACACCATATCATTTCCAAACCAACCCATACATAGTTTTCACATGTCACTGATATGTACAATATAAATCCAAACCCATATAATACACATCAAGTGCCATATTTACACACATATCATCACACACACACTAAAATACATAACACGCCTTCATCGCCTAAGCCTCTAGTGTCATCATAACCAAACCTTTCTCCATCAACCTATCATATATCATAAACAAGGGAAACATGGTAGATGGGGTCAGACACAAAGCCTGGTGAGTGAATATAACCGAGATCAACATTTACTTTACTTATTTCATAGTATAACATGATCAAAAATAATACACTACCGTGTCATTATTCGTTTTAGTTTACTTTAACTCGTATCAAATCTGATATACAATTCATGCAGACAAGATTTCATATAGTTGTGTTGTTATACTCATTCTAAAATAAGATGGCTATATTCACACTTGTATGTACAGTAAGTGTTATAGTCGGATCAAGGATAAACTGGACAAAATGCGAACCTCGCTATACCCAATAACAATTGTATTGCTGCCAACCCACAACATCCAGAGTTACGGCTCCCTCACATTCCGGCTCTATTCCAAATCAATAACTAAAAACGAAGTCCCATAACTTATAAATATCGCCCCTCTACAGCGGGTGATATCCGTGTACTAACACACATTTCCACATAGGCTAGGGTACGTTATCTACCCCTTCACTCCTACCAAAAAAACTCAGAAAATCCGACCCGAGCCTTTAAATCTATATGTTATAGTCTGGAATAAGTCCAAGTTCAATATGAAAAAATTGCTTTGCAACCGGTAAACCGATGTGGACCACCGGTCCACTGATGCAATAGCTCGAAGCAAATCTTGGGTTATTTTAGGATACATGTTTTTCTATTACCAAATTGTGAATTTAATTACCAAATTTAATCATATTAAATCATGAAATCAAAAGAGTAAACATAGAAATTTGTTAAACCCACTCACTCTAATCGATTCCTCCCAATTCCAAGCCTTTGGCGTTACTTTCTTTTGTTATCCAATGATAGAACGCCCTTCAATTCACTGTTTTAACACCTCTAGTGACTCTTATATGTTCATCCTTTCTTCTCTTTTCTATTCGGGGCTCTAATTTCTTAATTTGGTCTTGATTTTGGGGATTCGGGTTAATATAAAAGTTGTAGAAGAAGAAAAAAAATGGGAATTAGTTTCTGAAATAGGAAAGTATGATACACATTTCAATTTTGAGTCAAATAAAGGAAACAACCACCTTTTTTCCAACAATTCAAATCTTGTAGCACCCGTTCGACTCGACGATATTTCCGGCCATGTCTTCTTCGTACGAGCTCTGAACAACATGGACAAATATACTAGGGAAATCAAAAAAACTAGACGGTCGCAATAACGTTGGTTTTGTCGCCAAATTTTAATGTCTTAAACTAACCATTTTTCCCATCCTTATTTTTAAATAATTTAATTAATTCATTAATTCCACTATTTTTAATATTATTATATTATCATTTAACTAAAATATTATTCGAATTTTTGGGGTATTACATTCTCCCTCCAAAACAATTTCGTCCCCAAAATTCACAAAGACAGAAAGAATGTAATAGTTGTTCCTAATTTTTCATATTAACCCATGTCACTTATGTTATTTGTGCATGCGAGCATTCTCATATAAGCAAACAATCAAATGTCAATAACATATATGAAACAGAGTATTCAGACATGCATGAATATACATATACATACATACATACACACACACACACATATATATGTATATATATATGTATATATATATATATGTATATATATATATGTATATATATGTATGTATATAAATATATATGTGTATATATATATCGAAATGCGATAATCTAACCCCAACTTTGGCAACCTATATTAATGCAGTTTATATGACATATCAAGCATGATGTATAACACCCCAATAAGCATATAAGTTCTAGATGAATGTAGAAACGATAATTAAAAATATAGGGTATATATTCTAACTTATTCTTCCTAAGGTCATCCAATCAACCAATACCCAAGCAATACAACTATACATCCAAAGTTGTCCTAAAAGTCAAATACGCATAAGGAATGTACCGGTAAAGAGACATGGATGGGAAAATCGCATCCTCTCCTTTGGTTCCCACATACTCTCTGTCAGATCATTTCCCCAGTAAACCCTTACCAAATTCACAACCATTTTTCATATTTATTTCACTTATTGCTTAACAATCCATATAGGACCACGGGACAAACTCGCCTCAGGTTCCAGCTTCACTTCCTCCAATTGACTAGTTTCGATCACATTAGATGAATCATACACACATTTTCGCAAATGTGAAACATGAAACACATCATAAGCACTAGCTATCTTTTCATGTAGTTGTACTTTATAGGCCAGACTTTCGATCTGCGCTATCACAGGAAAAGTTCCAACAAATCGGTGGGCCAATTTTCCCGAATTTCCAAACCTACCACTTTCTTCAATGGTGACACCTTGAAAAGTACTAAATCACCTACAGCAAATTTCAAGCCTACCCTTCTCCTGTCCACATAAGATTTCTACCTATCACGTACCACTATCATCTTTTGCTATATCAACTCCACCTTTTCTAAAGTGTCTATGGTTATCTTCGGCCCAAGAATGATCTTTTCCATAGACTCCCACCAACATGATGTTGATTTACAGGGTTATCCATATAAAGCTTCAAGTGCTATCACAATACATGCTTGATAACTATTTTGAAAAGCAATGGGCTAAGGGAGCCCTGCCCAATTTTATTTCCAACAGATAATGGTTACATGAACGTACAGTGAATTACAACACCATCAATCAATTACATCACATAAAAGATACTTACAAGAACAACATAACAAAAAAACATCAAAATAGAATATTGAACAATGCAAAAATAAATCACCTCATCCTACTTAACCTATTTCGAATTTTCTTATCAATGATTCTATACACAGTTACAGCAGTTTCTAACTTCAAATCAAAAATTCTCCTATTTCTTTCTCTCCAAATTTCATATATAAATGCCTTCAACATAATCATTAGAATATCTGTCTTCGGTGATTTCCACCTTGTTGCTTGATAACTATTGTTATAAGCAAACTCCACAAGCGGTAAATTATCTTCCCATGCTCCTCCAAAATCCAGAATACGTGCCCTTAAAAACCCTCTAACACCCAATATACCCTCTCTGTCTATCCATCTATTTGCCGGTGATATGCTACACACAAATTAAACTCTGTTCCCATAGAACTTTGTGGACTCCTCCGAAACTCACTCGTAAAAAGTGGGTCCTTGTCACTTACTATACTAATTAGTAATCCATGTAGTCGAACTATCTACTTGATGTGTATAGTTGCCAAAGTCGATGCGATCCTAGTACTCTTTATAGGAACGAAATGTGCGCCCTTCATAAGGCGATCCACTATTACCAAAATACTTTCATTACCCTTCCTACTCCTTTGTAATCCATCGATGAAATCCATAGAGATGTTCTCACATTTCCACTGGGGCACTTCAAAAGTTAATAACAATCCTCCTGGCTTCTTATGCTCCGCCTTAACCCTCTAACATGTCATATATTTAGCTACGAACTCCGCTACATATCTCTTCATATCTAGCCAGTAGAAAACTCTTTTCAAGTCTCGATATATTTTATCTCCTCCTGGATGAATGGTCATGCTCGAGTGATGACCCTCATCCAGTACCTCGTCTATCATCTCCTTCATCTGTGGTATGAACAACCTACCATCTCTTCTCAAGTAGCCTTTCTTATCCTTAGAATAGTGGTCCAAATGACTTGACCTCTTGCTTCTCTCCAACTTATCTGTAATCTCCACTAAAGCAGTATCCTACACTAGATTCATGCATATGCGATCCATCTGTGCTGGTCTGACTTCCAAAGCTACCAATAATCCCAGTGCATACTCTAATGGAGGTCGAAATCAAACTCAGACATGAACTCCAACTGCCTTATCTCCAACATCATTGAGTTTAACACTACATGCTTCCTACTCAAAGCATCTGGTGTATATGCGATCCCAAAATAATATGATGCTAAAAATTCCATCCACCTTTGTTGTTTTAGATTCAAGTCTTTTTGAGGGAACAAATACTTCAATGATTTATGGTTCATAAATAACTCAAATCTTTCTCTAAGTAGATAACTTCAAAACAAACACGGAGCAGCCAACTCAAGATTGTGGGTTGTGTAGTTCCTTTCGTGAATCCTAAGCTGTTTGATAACATAAGATACCACTTTTCTTTCTTGCATCAAAACAGCTCCTAAACCGATACCGCAAGCATCTGTATACACGGTAAAAGGTTTGAAACTTTCAAGTAAAGTGAAAAGTAATGCAGATGTTAATAACTCCTTCAATTTGACAAATGCCATACATAAACGTTATTCCATGTAAAAACATATTTTTTCTTAGTAACGCTTGTAAGTGGTGCTGAGATCTTTGCAAAGTCCTTATGAACTTCCGATAAAATCCAGCCAAATCAAGAAAACTTATAACTTCAGTCGTGTTTCTGGACATCTTCCAATCTCTCACGACTTCTACCTTTCCTGCATTAATAAATGAACTATCCTTCGATACGATATTCCCAAGGAAGTAGACTTCTTCTTCCAAAAGTTAAGCTTAGAAAATTTAGCTTTCAATCGATTCTTTCTTAGAACATCCAAAATTCCCCTTAAGTGCTTCTCATGCTCCTCTTCGTTTTTCGAGAATATCAAAATGTCATTCCCAAAGACCATCACAAACTTATTCAACTGTTCTGAAATACTCTACTCATCAAATCAACAAAGCATACGTGAGCATTAGTCAAGCCTAATGGAATGACTACCCACTCAAACAAACCATTAGGCATTCAAAATGTAGTTTTTGGAATACTATCCTTTGCTACCCTCAACTGGTGGAATCCTGTAGACAAATCCATTTGTGAGAAAACCGTTGTCCTAACCAGCAAATCAAACATGTTGTTGGTATACCCCAAAGGATATCGATTCTTCCTCATTAGTTTATTCAACTCTCGATAATCGACACACAACTTTAGGGAACCATCTGCCTTCATGGCAAACACTATAAATACTCCCAACTCCAAAATACTCCTAAAAAAACCCTTCTGCAATAACTTAGAAACCTGCTTAACCAATTCCCTTCTTTGTTTTGGAGCCATATGCCTAAGTGACATCACGACATGCCTAGCGTCTTTTTTGAGATCTATCTTGAATTTAGTCTGATCGCATCGGGTTGGAAGACCAGGAACTTCTTCGAATACTTATGGAAATTATCGCACAACATGGATAGATTAAAGGTCCTCCTATAATAGGCTAAGCGAACACAAATAGCTCAACATCACAGACTTTTCAAGCATACAACACACAACCATGTCACACCCTCTACCATTCCTCAATTGAACCACCCTCCTATCATAGTCTAGCACTACCCTTATCGTGTCATCTAGTCCATTGTTAAAATTAATCCATACCTCGCAAATCCTAATACATATACATCACAATGAAACAACGCACTATCGACTACCAATTTCAAGCCATGGCAAATCTAAGTAAGCATAGTCGATCCTGCAACATGATTCGATACCAAAACATATTCATGCACAATATAAGGTTTTAGGCCCAAACTTTCTACTAAAGCACTTGATATAAATGAATGCAATGAGCAAGTATCAAACAATGTATGAATATGAGAATCATGTCACCATAAAGCACTTTCCATTATGATCTACTTGCCTTCCTGCTGTAGTCGGTGGAATATTTTTGGCTGTAGGAATTGCCTCCAATGCGTATGCCTTAACCACATGTCCATCCTTCTTCAATGTTGGCCAGTTAGGGGTCATATATTATTGCTTCCATAATAGCTAACTTAAGGGAGATCCATCTTGCAGTGCTTTACGATATGTCCATTTTTGTGACACTTAAAACATTTTGGTTTATTCTTATGCTTTCCTCCTTGTTGATTATTTCCTTTATGTTTCCCAAAATTTTTCTTCTTTATCTCCTTCTTAGGTCACTCCTTAGCCGCCTCTCCCTTCATAGCATTCAGTAAAGCAGCCTCGGCCAAATTCTCGTAGATAGCTCCATGTTGTACTTTTTTTAATGTCATCTCCTTCGGTAGTGCATTTAATCCATCAGCAAACCTCATCGCCTTTTTGAACAAGTTATTAACTAGCCTATACCCAAACCTTGATAATTTGATAAACTTGTTTACATACTCAAAAATGCCATCTCACCCTGCTTCGGATTTGTAAACTTCTCTAACATACATCCTTTCTCCACCTCTGAAACAAAATTCACCTCAAACTTCCTCTTGAATAGATCCCAAGTGATATCTCTCTCATTCATATCAGCTGTAACAGTCTACCACCACACACCAACTTCTTACTTCAGATGCCATGCAGCTAAACGCCTATTATATAAATCACTTGATTCCAATAATCTAAAAATCTCCTCAAATCTGCCTAGCCATGCCTTAGTCTCCGCATAAGACTTGGTTCCATTAAAAACCTTCCCACCTAGGTTGGTAAAGTCCTTACACTGCTTGATAAAATTGCCAGTAGGTTATTGACTAGGGGGAACTACTGTAGTTGTAGTAGTAGCAGGTACAATTGGAGTCTCATTAGCTTGACCCAAGGCTTGCACAATGCAGCGGAACCAGATTGGAATGTTCAATCTAGGAATGTTCAACAAGTCAAGCTTGGCTTAAACTCCAACTGTAGCCTCTATTCTAGTCGTCTTTGTAGAGTTACTCATCCCCAAGTATCTAAAAAATGAGATCCATTAATACTTTCCCATAAAATAAAATAATAAACTAGAATGGTAAAAGGGCATGTATGTGTTTATTTCTATTATCTATAAAATACAATTATATATACACACTCTTATATGTGCCTAGTCCTAAAGTTTTTCTCTAATACCAAATGTAACAACCCGCTATTTCCAGATCTCTGGTTTCCAACATAAAACAATAACTTTAATGAGAAAAGTCAAAAGTAATGGATCGTTAGATGATTGATACAACGAAACAAAAAATTGTCTATTTGTCTTTCAAAACTCATACTAGAAGGATCATAAAGTACAATAATCAAATAACACTGTCATTTCCAAAGCAATCAATATATAGTATTCACACATCCTTGATGTGTACAATACAAACCCATACAATACGTCAAGTGTTTATTTATATACATATCACCACACATACACGCTATAACACATAACATACCTTTGTCATCTAAGCCACCAGCATCATCATATCCAAAACTTTCTCCATCAACTTATCACATATCATAATCAAGGGAAACATAGTGGAGGGGGTCAGACAAAAAGTTTGATGAGTGAATATAACCGAGTTCAACATTTACTCTACTTATTTCACAAATAACATGATCAAAAATGATAAACTACTATATCATTATACATTTTAGTTTATATTTAACTAGTATCAAATCCGATATACAATTCATAGTCATAAGGTTTCATATAGTCATGTTGCTATACTCGTTCTAAAATGAGGTGGCTAAATTCATCATGTCAAGTCTAATATAATAGTTTCGTATCAATTTGATATATTTAAATGGCTAAATCATTAATTTTTATTTTTGGACTGTTTGTGCACAAAAATGTAGTATTTTATATCGATTCATAGAAATCTAATAAAAATGCATAAAAATTATGTTTAGGTCTACAAACATATATTTCATCTTAGAAATTTATTTATCTAAGTTTGATTTATTTTACCCATCATTTCACTATGATTTTTTCAACTTTATTCCTCATTTTGCCTAGTTTTACATATAGAGTTTACATATATTTTATACAACTCCATTAACTCATTTGATTGCACAAAAATTATTCATTGGTCAAGTTAGGCAAAGTTTCTAGAAACCACAAAGCCAAATTTCGAATTTAATCATTTAATTACCAAATTTAATCATATTAAATCATGAAATCAATAGAGTAAACATAGAAATTTGTTTAAACCACTCACTCTAATCGATTCCTCTCAATTCCAAGCCTCTAGCCTTAATTTCATTCACTGTCCAGAGATAGAAATCCCTTTGTTTTTTTGTTTGAACCCCTCTAATGACTCCTATGTGTTCGTCCTTACTTCTCTCTTCGATTTGGGGCTTTAATTTCTTAATTTGGTCTTGATTTTGGGGATTAGGGTTATTTGGAATGTTGGAAAAGAAGGAGAAAGAAATGAGAATTATTTTTCTAAAATGTAAAGTAGGATACACATTTTAGTTTTGAGTCAAAGTAAGGAAATAATCGCCTATCAGCCAAAAATTCAAATTTGAATTCAAATCGCGTAGCGCCTATTCGGCTCGATGACATTTCCAGCCACATCTCCTTCATATGAGCTCCAAATGGCACAAATAAATATATTGCACAAATTAGAAAAATGAGACAGTTGCAATATCGCTTGTTTGATCGCCAAATTCCAATGTCTTAAAATGTCCATTTTGCCCCCTCCTTATTTTTAATTTATTTAGTTAATTCATTAATTCAACTAATTTTCATATTATTTAATTAAAATATCGTCCTAAATTTTAGGGTATTACATCAAGTCTGGTTTGGGTGATGAAAAACATTGAAATATATGCATTTTAAGTGTTATTACCCAACTAGTGCAGAACCATCCGAACTAATCCAAGGAGAAGCTGGGTCAGTTCGGGTCTAGGTTTTGAAATGTATAGTTTAAACCCAACCCGCTAGAACCGAGATAAGTCGAGTTCGGTCTAATTGCTACTATTACATGTGTCATAAATCTATGGGTCAAACTTCACTATAACTAGACATCCATCCTCTACTAGAAAGGGGCAATTTTAAAATGTTCTTCTTCATCATTTTTCCATTTTATCTTATGCATAGTAAAGAAATTTAAGATTGGGACTGTAATGGCTCTTAGGATAAAAAAATTTGTAACTTTTTGAATAAGGATTTAACAAAGCTCTATTTGCATAATGACTTCATATGGACTCAATACTTACATGCTTGACTAAATGACCTATCTTACTTAAGCACCATTAACTCTTTGTGGGCAAATCATATTAGGTTGAACTAAATTCTGAACTAACATTAAGTGGTGCTTTCATTGAGAATTGAACCCAGGGACAACTTATTGGTGATTATACTCTTGTGAAATTGGGAAATCAATCAACAAAGTTAATGTTCAAGTTTAGGAAGAAGCAGTGCATCGCACAAACCTTGAGGAAAACATAACCCCTCGGTTCAATAAGAGAACATTGGAATAGGATAAGCATCAATACCAATGGAGGCCTCAAAAGAAGAAAATGACCTTAAAACTATAAAGAAACAACTTTAGATCATGCATGAGCTAATTGAAATACTCATTGCTCAAAAATCTTCAAGAGAATCTCAAAGAACGAAGGGAAATAATAATGGAGAAGTTGAGTCCCCTTGAAGAAATGCTGAAGATTCAAACTTGAAAAGTAAGAATGTTGAGAAAAGTACTCTAAGACCATGAAAAAGGAATGGTGATCGCCCAACCCAAAAGCCAAATAAAGAGACATGGTCTCTACTCGTATAGTCAGCAAGCTTAGCTTCCTGGAAGGAAAATAAACTAGAGCGAAGGGGCTATAAAGATGATGAAAAATATTTGAAAGACATGGCTAAAAAAATGGTAAAAGATATGATAGACTTGAAAGGGAAAAGAACAATGGACCCTAAAGTGAACAATAACTTTAGGGGAGCTTCGTTCACTAAGGAAATAATGGAAATCTCATTACCTTTAAAATGCAAAATTCCATAAATCAAATATGACGACACAACTGATCCAAATGAACAGTTGATGGCTTTTGAAAGCTAAATGGACTTATATAATGCCCCTGAAGCAAGGAGAGGTAGGCAATTTCCAACCACCTTGTTTGGAGCAGCCGCAAAGTGGTATAAATGCTATCTTGGGATGACTATTTACTCATGGGAGTAGTTTGCTTACGAATTTCGGCACAATTCCATACTTCTAAAGAACCAACTATTGATGCAAGTGTGTTAGTCAACATAAAGAAAAGGCCAGGAGAGTTGTTTAGTGACTATTTAATGAGGTTTAATGCTAAAGCTAATAAGGCAGAAAGAGTAAGTGATAGAGAGAAGTTAATGGTCGTAAAGTCTGGGTTAATTAGGAATTTTTTTTGAAACAACTCTATATTTATGGTTGTAAGTACTTACAAGATTTCCACTTCCTAGTGGAAAAGTTCATTTGAATGGATAATATCTTCCATGATAAGAAAAAGGAAAGAGAAATGGGAGGCTTTATGGCCTCAAACAAAAGAAGGAAGGGAGATGAATTTTCTAATTTGTTGAGGTGAACCAACCTATCTCTTATATATGCTGTGATTAAAGATGAGATTAAGTACCATACATCATTCAGATCAAAGTCAAACCCAGAACCGAATAAGGGAGGAGATTATTGCACCTTTCACAAGGTAAATAGGCACCAGATGGATGATTTTCACGTTCTAGCTTCATAAAAAAATATGATTAGAAGGGTAGCGCTTAAAGAATTTGTCAAAAATGATCAGAAAATCTCTTGTAACAAAAAAGCCTTGGTTAATAATGCCAATATCCTAGAAAATGAACTTCCCTGGGATCTGCTATAACCAATCGACTATATTGATGTAATTCACAATGGACCACATGTTGCTGGAATGAGCAACGGTGTAAAAAACCGATATATAAGAGAGGCAAGGGAAGGGATCTACTCAATAAGTTAAGAACCATCAGCGAAGACTCATAAAAGTTGTATGCAACTCCTAGATATGGTTATAATTCTGAAGGAATTGAGGAAGGGGTTAGACATCTATACAACAATCCACTAATGATAGCCATGCAAATCGAAATTTCACTAGTATCTTTAATATTGGTTGATACTGGAAATGTAGTTATTATCATCTTTACAAGTGCTTTCGATCAAATGAATATCACTAAAGATAAGCTTGAGCCAAGTTTGGAGCCTATCTTTGGGTTCAACAACAAGGGTTCCACTCTGACAAGGTAAATCAAACCGTACATTCAAATTGGGACCCCCACCTTATTCCAGAACTTTTGAAACTTTGTTTATGGTGATGAACCAGACATTTTATCATAATGAATTTTTCCAATGACTCATAGTAGATGAGATTGACGTCTTTGTGTCCCCAAACCATTTGCTTCTGAAGTTCCTTTCTAAGGTGAAATGGGGAACCATACGTGGGGAACAATTTCGTTCTTGTGAAATGTACTTGCCACACTTGAGAAATATAATAAAAAAAGGTAAACCTTGTTATAGGCATGCGTTAAATAAACTAGACAAAATTAAAACCCCTAAGCCCTTTCATATCAATCCTCAAGAACTGATATCTAAGGCAAACAAACAATGTCTTCCAACGAAAAAGCATCAAACATTGAAAAGAAGGTTCAAATAAGATGATAGCAAAAGGAAGTACACAAAGGTGAATCAAGCCGACCAAGATAAGAACCATGAAGGATTTTTATAGGGAATAGTACCATATGAATTCTAGAGATAATCAAGGGAATGCATAATCCATGGAGAATTCGAATGAAATAAGCTTGGATTCCATAGTTTATACTAAGGTAGTAAAGATTGGAAAAAGGATGGATAATGGCACGAGAGAGGAACTATAATGACCAGCCTTTTCGACCCTCAAAAGTCGACACCAATACATTCACGGTATTCACGTGCCGAGCAACTAAGTGTTGGAAAGATAGATTGTTGGAGTGAAAAAAAGAGCAGACCGAATAGAAAGTCACATCATGATGAGTAATATATAATATACATATGATCTTTACAAAAGAGACATATATCAACCAGAGTAAACTAACCTATTACCAGTTTGGAGAGTTATAACAATCTGTCCTCACAAATGCTGACAAATACAACATAAGAAATGCAGTGGAAATAAAGATACATGAATACGTCTTGAGCTTCCAACTCGTCTTCTGAAGCTCCAAAGCATTCATAACTAAATATGGAAATATTCTCGGGCTGACCAAAGCATTATAAGAAAATAACGTCCGAATCAGTCTTGTAAATCAGCGTGAGAAACTCAACATTTTGATTGTTATACTTATAAAACACCTTCAACAATAGAGTATCCCGTAAGACCACGCCGCACATAAACATAGATGGGTTTTTACCTTACGATAACCAAACTATTTAAAATTGGAAATCCAGTGATATTATAATAATGTCTTGGGTTTAAAATAAATATATAACATAGCTGAAATGCTTGCATCTTATGGTCCAGCATATTAGATATAAAACTAAGTCCGTAAAGCACGTAGTGGAAAATGGATTCCATACAATGACAAGGCACCGAGGTACCACCTGTCATAGTACACCTTTAGAAAATGTACCAAGGGCCTCCCCGGGACTCTCTGCCAACATGGGACCGGCCTACTCCTTAGAGGATAGTGCCGAATATGTCATCACCATGGTTTCCGGCCAACAACCGTACCAAGTCACTAGCATGCATAAGTGGGTCAATATCGATCCTGATCGGGTGATGACCATACCCTAATGGTGGCGAACCACATAGCCATGCTACATATCCTCTATTTTAGTCATTAATGGGTGTGAGGCTTGAGGCTACGTTTTACCTTTTTAGCAAATCCCACTTAGAATGCTAACACTTCCCTCCTAGCAATAATGCAATGCCAGCATTCATCCATACAAGTTGTTTAGGATATGGACAAACCAAAGGCACTATTCTACTACCTCCTCGGGATTAGTAGCAAGTAGCCCTTGCACTTCAAAGAACTCTATCTTTGATACCATTATCTTCAAAATGTCTCCAATTTGAACACTTATGCCAGTTTGAAGTGGTTTTCAGATAACATATATGATCTCGACCTCTTCGAACGGACAATCGATAGCTTCAAAAGTAGCCAAGATTTGATAGTCGGTATTTAACTATCAACTAAGCAAACAATCCAATCAGAGATTTAACTTCATTTGGAAACCAAGCATGATTAAGCACATAAGCAACCACTAAGCCTTTTTATTAATCCTTTCATTAATTAAAATCTCTTTTTAAATATTCCTAATAAAATACTCTTTTAAGAAAATATATTCACAACCCACTTTTCCATTTTCTATACTTGAAAAATATTAATATACTTATCTCGATGGTATAAGTATATTCGTTATCCGGGTTTTTAACCCAGCAGGAACCAATAGGAAATAGAACTACCTCATGTTAACAGGATGGTTCAGAACTTAACCAGAAGAGCTAAGGCAAGGGATTAACGAGGGTCAAGTTATATGACTAGGGTAACGACTGGGATCAAGTAAACCGAGAGATCGGCATTCTTTTAGCCCAATCAGCAGCTGAGCACAAATAGCCAATAAATGGCCATCAAAATGAAACAACGTCAACAAAAGACTATGGAAACATCTCCAATTCCAAACTCCAGAAAAATCCTAAGTGCTTGGATCATCAGGGATCCATGCCTCTCCTCGAATCTTCAAATGAGCTAACTAAGGATACGATGAAAAGAGGCCAAGACATTGGCTCACAAACGAGCCAAGTCTATAGGTCGCCAGCGACCCATGGTTTTGCCTCGGTTTGCGATCCAAAACCCCTAGGATCGTTCCCTACCTACCTGTGAGCAATTGATGAAGTGGCCTAGCCCAGAAGCTCTCCGATCCATATAAATACCATCCTACCTGCAACATAAACTGGAACTTCTCTGGACTAATGGCCAAAGCTCTGCTGGAATTATTCTTCACTCTCTACCTCCCTTACAAAAGTCTCCAAAGGAATTCCCTGTGATTCTCAAGTGGATTCTAACTCTGGGGATTCAATCTAGCTAAAGATAATCAAATCCTTCTAATCAAACAACACTTCTAACAGAAATCAATCTATGATAAAAATATAAAGTGGACTTAGGCTTCATTAACAGCCGAACCACTATAAAATTCCCTGTCTTCTTTCTTTTACCATCATTTTTCTATATCTATGATCTGTGATATTGCCCTGTCTGAACAGGGCTGGTGCTTTCAAACTCTAACCAAGGTGTTGATCCATTTTTTGGGTTACATTTTGGTGCTTTCACTGAGAACCCAACTCAGGATCTAGATCTAGCTATCTACTTTGGAACCCATAGGTCTAGAAGTTAGATCCCCAATCTTTGCTTGAAGAACTCGCTGTTTTAGGATCAATGGCTCTTGGAAGAAGAAGAACCGCCTCTAGGAGATCCATATGGGGCAGTAATAGCGGGAGAAGGTGCTAGTCCCCAACAAGCTGAAGTAAATGGTGCTAACTTAGGAAACCAGGCACCAGCATCCTCTAGTCAGCATGAAGTCGTCACCAGGGACGAGCTGAATAAGAGGCCAAGGAGATCAACCAGAGAATGGAAAATAGTCAAAAGGCTCTAATGGATAAGCTCAATACTCTCTTGACCCTACAATCAAACCCCACTCCAAGGACTATGCCTGAATTAGTGACTGCTGTAGAAAAAAAGAATTCCTCCGTTTCCGGCCTGCATAGAAGGGACAGAAAGCAGCCACAAAGAAGGGGTGACAACATGATGTGACGTGGAGGAGAATGAGAATACTCCTCTTGGTGCAAGGAAACCGATCTTAAATTTGAATCAAGGAACCAAAACCCCAGAAGAAGATATAGCTGTCAATCTCTCCGATTCAGAAGATGGAGAGCAAGGCAATCAGATGGAAGAGAATGTTAATGCGTTCGAAGATGCTAGAAATGTCCAAACTGCCCCCAGTCAGGCCAACTGCATGTCAACGGAGGCATAAGGGCCTAGGCTTCAACCCAAGCGTCAAGACCGTTTGCAGAACCAAACACCTGGGGCAGTGATTGATTGCCGCCCCTAGGACTACCGGACATCAGAGGCATACATAGCAGATATGGTCAAACGGCTGATGGATGAGAGCAAAAACTGAAAGGATGATGAATGAGGATCTACCCCAAGCCGGACCCCTTTTACCGACGAAATCTTGAATGAAAGATACCTAAACAAATTCACTTTCTCAACTATCCCCTCCTATGATGGAACGAAGGACCCAAAACCCCATTTGTACAAGTATAGCTGGTATATGGACGGAGCCAATGCTCTCGAGGCCGTTCGCTGCCGATGTTTCCCTATTTTTCTAGAAGGAGTCGCGTCTATGTGGTTCACCAGACTCCCCCAAGATCTATTTCTACCTTTGGCTAAGTTACAAAAAAATTCCTTGACAAGTTCAGGCTCCAAACAGCGCAACCAAAGGACATCATGTCCCTATCCGGATTGGTCTAAGGGCGCAACGAGTCATTGATATCATTCATGAACAAGTTTAACATCATGGTGACGGAAGTAAGAAACCCCAACGAGGATATGGTTTTTATGGCGTTAGTTCGCGCTATTCACCCGGAAACAAAGTTTGGGAAATGGATTAAGATGAAGCAACCTACCAACATGAAAGACTTCAATCGTAAAGCAAGCCAGTACTTGAGATTGGAGGAAGCACAAGAGCTGGAAAGAAAGTCTGCTGGTATACAACAGATAAACACTGGACAAAATGACACGGCGGCAAATCAAAACATGCACGATCATGGAAGTACTCAAGGAGTCGTGGGGAAGAGTGGGAATCAGAAGAGAAGAAACCAGAACTCCGTTAAAAGAAATAAAGGTGGCAACAAAAAAAGATTTAGAGAGTTTAAACAGGAAGACTATACCCCTCTGAATGATACTCCGGAGAATATTTATCTTGCAACACAAGAGACTGATGAATATAAGAAACCTCGTAGAAAAGAGGCAATGGAACAGCAAAAGCGCTCAGGGAAATTCTGCCGCTTTCACGAGACACACGGCCATAATACAAACGAATGCCGCCACCTTAAGGACCTCATCAAAGGGTTGATCCGAGACAACAAGCTTTAACAATACGTGAAAAGGCCAAAAAAAACCCAATCAACCTGCGACCCCTCAACCTCCTAGAGAACAAAGAAATCAAGCGGGAACTACTGAAGAAGGGTCGAAATGAACCAACCAGAGGAATCAGAATAATATTTAGGGGACCATATCTCACGTAAAGAAGTTGGGGAGAGATGGAGCGATAAGCGAGTTCGTTAAAGCATGTCCCGAAGGAATCATGTTTAGCAATAGATGATGAAACTCCGGTCAAGCTGCAAAAGGTGTTGAGTAATGACATAGTGTTCCGCAATCGGGACACCGAAGGTATTGAAGTTCCAACTCTTGACCCAATGGTGGTGACTGTATGAATCGGGCCTGCCGTAGTCCGACGAGTGCTGGTTGATAGTGGAAGTTCAGTTAACATACTTTTCATATGTACTTTCGATCAAATGAAGATTGGCATGAAAAGCGTATCCGCGTGCCAAACAAAGATTTAGGGTTTTACCGGTGAACCCAAACAACTGGTGGGAACAATTGACCTACCTGTGGAGCTTGGAGATGGTGAGCGAAAGGTCACCTCATTTAGACTTTTGTGATCGTGGATGAAATGTCAGCATAAAATGCATTCTTGGGACAGCTTGCATTAGCCGACTTCAGAATATCATTGGCCCAATGGTGCCTTATAATGAAGTTCCTTACCGAGCATAGACTCGAAATTGTGAAAGGAGACCAAAGCGTTGCCCAGGAATGCTACATCGTGGAATTGCACGAGTCAAGAAGAAAGGAAAAGGGAAAGGATGTGGGGAAAGCCTTCCATATCCGTGAACCCTCCGAATAGCAACTACAGAGCCGCCCCTGGCTTGGGGACCATAGACGATTCGACAAGGCTTTAGACCCTAGGAAGAAGAGCTCAGGGGAGGATCGGGCAGCACCGGCGGGATTGACGGTGTCTGTCCCAGCCTGTATGGATGACCCAACGCGGGTCTTGAAAATTGGGTCACAGCTTGGAAACAGGATGTAGTCAGAACTAACCAAATTCCTTTGCACCAATTTGGACGTATTTGCTTGGACACACTCCAATATTTGTGGGGTATCACTTGAAATTGCCTGCCACGCTCTCAATATTGACCCCAAATTCACATCGGTAAAGCAAAAAAGACGCAGCTTGGGCCCCGAACGGTCTAAGGCATTGAGAGAGGAGGTTGACAAGTTGATGGCTAACGGCTTCATCTGGGATGCAACTTACCCTGAATGGGTATCAAACCCAGTCCTAGTCAAGAAGTCTAATAGAAAATGGCGAACTTGTATTGATTTCTCGGACCTAAACAAAGCTTGTCAGAAGGATAGCTTCCCGCTCCCTAGAATTGACCAGCTTGTGGATGGAATGACGGGACATGAACTGCTGTCATTTATGGATGCGTACTCGGGTTATAACCAGATCCTGATGCATGAGCCAGATCAAGAGAACACCAGCTTCATAACTGATTGGGGATTGTACTACTACATGTAATGCCATTCGGCTTGAAAAATGCAGGGGCAACATACCAAAAGCTAGTGAATACTATGGTCAAACACTCGATTGGAAAGACTATGAAAGTTTACATGGACGACATGTTGGTCAAATCTCGAGTAGCTGCTAACCATCTAAACAATCTCGCTGAGATGTTTAAGATACTCTGAAAATACAGAATGAAGCTCAACCCACTCAAATGTAACTTCGAAGTAGCCTTTGGGAAATTCTTGGGGTTCATAGTAAGTGCCCGGGGCATCAAAGCGAATCCAGAGCAAATAACAGCGTTACAGAAAGTCCAAGCCCTCAAAATAAGAAGGAACTTCAAAGTTTGAATGGAAAAGTCATAGCACTGAGTCGATTCATCTCAAAAGCTACAGACAAGTGCATACCATTCTTCGATGCACTGAAGAAGGGAAAGAAAAACTTTGAATGGAGTGAAGCTTGTCAGACAACTTTCGAGAAATTGCTACGTCACATGGAAGCTCCCCCAATTTTATCAAAGCCGGTGGATGGAGAATACCTATTCGTTTATTTAGCAGTTTCCTCGCATGCACTGAGCGCTGCTCTCATGCGAGAAGAAGTGAGAATCCAATGACCCGTGTACTACATTAGAAAATGATTCACCGGAGCTGAGAAGAATTACCCAAAACTAGAGAAGCTAGCATATTGCCTTTTGATCGTGTCCCAGAAATTACGACCGTACTTCCAGGCTTATCCAATTAAAGTATTGACTGACCAACCCCTGAAGCAAGTTTTATACCAGCCCGAAACCTCCGGACGACTACTTAAGTGGAATATAGAGTTGAGTCTATATGATATCACATACCACCCAAGGAAAGCAATCAATGCGCAGGCATTGGCCAACTTCATTGCCGAGTTCACGATACAGGACGAGGAGGAGGAAGTTCAGTCTGAAACTGACACGCGATGGAAGCTCTTCATCGACGGTGCATGAAACAACTTCTGTTTGGGAGGAGGGGCAGTACTAGAAACCCCCAAGGGGCAAGCCATTAGCTATGCTTTGCGCCTGGAATTCCCAGCTACAAATAACTAAGCAGAATAAGAAGCACTGATCGCAACACTAAAGGTTGTGAAGGAACTCAAGATAAAATCTATCCACATATACAATCACTCCCAGCTGGTCGTATGTAGAGTGAAAGGGGAGTACCAAGCTCGCGGAGAAAATCTTGACCCGTACTTGTCCAAAGTGAAAGAACTGCTAAGCGACATCGAGCACTACACTATAACTCACATCCCATGGGAGCAAAACACCAAGGCAGACTATTTGGCTAAGCTGGCAAGTTCTGGAGAAGCCTAGTCATTGGGATTGATTCCGGTTGAAACACTAACCAACCCAAGCATAGATGAAATGGACGTAGATTGGATTTTCCAGACCACAGTCGAACCAAACACATGGATGACACCGATAAAAGACTATCTACTTGCAGGAACCCTTCCAACTGACCGAAACCAATGGAATCTGAAAGATGCCACGGTTCATGATACAGGATGGAATATCCTATTAAAGAGGGTTCTTGACCCCCTCTTCTTAGGTGTGTGACCGACGATGAAGCACGACGAATCCTAAAGAAGATACATGAAGGTGATTGCGGAGATCACACTGGGGGGCAAACTCTGGCAAAGAAAGTCCTTCGATATGGATACTTCTGGCCAAAAATAAATCGTGACACCGCAAATCACGCAAGAAGATGCGATCGCTGTCAAAGGTTCGACAAAATTAAGAGAAATCCTTCAACGGAACCGACGTAGATGGTTAGCCCATGGCCATTTGCGATATGGATGATCAATTTGATTGGCATCCTTCCAATAGCAAAAGGAGGAGCCAAATATGCTAAAGTTGCCATAGATTATTTCAAAAAATGGGCCGAAGCGGTACTGCTGGCCACCATAACCACAAAGAAAGTTATTAATTTTGTTACTAAAAACATCATTTGCAGGTTTGGTGTGCTGCAAAAAATCATCACTGACAATGGAACCCAATTCGAAAATGACGAGTTCAAAGACTTCTGCAAGCGCTTCCGAATCAAAAAAAGCTTTTCCACGGTGGCTCATCCACAAGCAAATAGTCAAGTGGAGGCAAAAAACAAGATCATCAAATCCACTATCAAAAAGCGACTAACAAAAGCAAAAGGAAATTGGGTTGACGAACTTCCACTCACACTATGGGCTTACAGGACAACCCACAAAGCGGCAACTGGCCATACTTCGTTCGCCTTAGCATATGGTTCAGAAGCAATGATTCCTATTGAATTAGAAGTCCCCTCGCACCGAAGGTAGAATTCCAATCAAAAACAAAACGAGAAGCTCCTAATAGAATAGGTAGACATCGTTGATGAAAAAAGAGAAGAAGTAGAGTTGAGAACTGCTGCCCACCAAAAAAGGGTCGCATGGTACTTCATCTCCAAAGTTCATAGTCAAACCTTTGAAGTCGATAATCTTGTGCTCAAGCGAGTTTACCCTGTTACAGTGGTGTAACGACCTACCATTTCGAACCATTCAAATCGACAATCATCCACACATTTCAGATTTGAATTGCTCAAAAAAAAACAAATTGTTAATTTATATTTGGAAAAACTTAGCATATACAGTAAATAAATCAATCACACAATCACAAACACAGAGTAAAACAACAATAAGCAGCAGAATAGATAAATATAGTTCATGAAGCTACATAGAACATCAGAGTTTGAAACAAAATACAATAGAAATCTCAAATACATAGTAGTCTCAATACATAAGAAAATGACAAGTCTGAACATAAACAACTGGAAATAACTGAATAGATAAAGATAGGTCTCCAAGCAAAGCTTGAGGCTCCAAAGGTGAGTCTCAAATGCTGTGACACTCAGTCTGACCCGAGTATAAAGCATAACATAAAACACTCGAGTCAGGATTAACATTCTTATGCAAGTAAATTAACTCAAGTGAAATGCAAATTTAAAGGATGTTTGGGATTCCCATCCTCTAAGGATCCGTCAAACATTCTACATACATAGTACAATATGCTACATAGATAATGTCTACAGTAAAGTAAAATATTAAAATAGCATGAAGGCGTTACCCATATCCCCCTTAACACATTTTTATATATATTCTCTTAGTCTATACAAATACTGTAAGCTCCACCAAACTGGTGGGACACTCAGTGAGCACTCCATAAGTATGGTACAAACCAAACTCGTAGTGGGCGCGAAAAGGCATGTGACAAGGCACGCGAGGCAACACCCAAGGTAGGATACTACCGTTTTGCGAATCAGGACTGGTGGTAACACATAGCAGCTACTACCGCCCACCTCGAGACACACTCCCATAATCAAAGGTGCACCCAATCAAATCACAAAGTAATAGAATGGTATCGAAGAAGCATGCTCGATCGGAGGTGCGACCTTACTTGGCCCGACGTGGCCCCTGTTTTAGTCACTTTAAGCTGACTCGTCGAGATACGGCTACGTTCATACCTCATATAGACATCGCCAAACCATCCTACTTCGTTCTAGATTCTCCACCACGTACACAGTTGTTAAAGTGGTTTTCGGTATTGGTAGAGAGTATGACAATATCCGATCCCGGTCTCTTTAACAACCTAACACTTATTTCATACCGTGGTCACATTTCATTTCAAACTGTTCATAATTCATATTAAAATATCATATTCATTTCAAAATCATATCACTTGTGAAATGTATTCACTTTCGAAATCATATCACTTTTGAAATCATATTTACTTCCAAAATCATAACCACAAAATAGTTTAAACCTTCATATCAAAATATTCGCATTTAAATCCATTAAATCTAAATCATAACAGTTTCAACTTAAACAGTTTAAATATTGAAAATAGTTTATATATTGAAATAGTTATAAATTAAAAATAGTTTATATTCAAAAATAGGTTATAGATTAAATAGTTTATATATTAAAAAGAGTTTATGTCGAAAATAGTTTCAAATTAGAATTATTTCTTCCAATTTCACAAATTAATTCAAATCAACTTTAGTTCCAAATTCAACTTAAATCAATCTCAGTTCAACAATTTCAAATTCTCATTAAAACCATTTTAAATTTATATCGATTTCAAATCCAGGTTTGAACTACAAATTTAAACCACTTCCAATTCAATAAGTTTTTAGGTTTTAAATATTTAAACAATTTACAATAAATCAATTTGATAAATTCCATTTATATTTCAAAATTCAACTTTAATTTAATTAAATTTGAAAATATGCACTTAATCATTTCTAATAACATTTAAATAAAATCTCAAATTATAAATTTAAATAAAATCAATAATTAAATATCCAACTTCAATTATATTTAATTCTAAAACATTCACCTAATCACTTTTATAAACATTTGAATAAAATCTCAAATCAATCAAAACTAAATATTCAATTTCAATATATTTAAATTCAAAAATATTCATTTAGTCACCTTTAATCAAAATCAAGTTATCAAGTTATAAATTTCATATCTTTAGAATCTCAAAATCAATAAGTCCAAATCAATCCTAATTTAAATTCAATTCTTAACAAATTTAATTACAAATCAATTTTAATTTATCCTTCCAACCTTAATTTATTAAAGTTATTACAAAATCTATTTTCAAAATATAAATATAAATTTAAATAAATACTTAAAACATATTTTACATAAATATACTAGTTAAATTAAATTCTTATTAAATATTATTATATTAATTATTATTAAATCAAATATTATTATTAAATCTATTTTAAATCTTATTTTTTACATTTAAAAATAATAAAATTATAAGTAAAATCTTAAAATTTACATTTTCAGAACTTAACTCATAAATTTAAAATTTCCAAACATATAAAAATCTAAATTTACACATATATTAAAATAAATCTTTATATTATATTTAAAATCAATATTTATTGAAACCCATATATTTCTTTTTAAAATTTGGAAATCATTTAAAAATAGACCAACAGTGTACGTATATAGTTTTCTAACCTATGGTCAAGTGATATAGATATTTATCATTTCAATCCGCAATAATTTAAAATTTACGGGTATATGTCATTTCAACTTGCAATCCAAAAATTTCAAAATCAATAAAATTGCTTGGGTCTATCATTTCAACCCATAATGATTTTCCCTAATCTATAAGATCATTCGGATATGTATCATTTCAACCCAAAGGGATTTCCTAAACTAACAGGGAACTTGTAGTGTGAGAACAATAGAATAGCATAACATATCAATTATAGCATATATAACCATTAATAATTTAAATTTAATATATATACTAACATGTTATGGTATCATATGTCAATTAATATCGGTTAACGGTTTTAAATATTAACATATCATATTCAATAATTAAATAACTAACAATTCAAGTTTAACAACATATTTCAATCGTTATTTCATGTGAATTTAATTTACTAAGCATATAAATGTTAATTGTGAGTGATCGCTCACCTTTCGAGGTTAGAGAAACAACGAGAATGGAAGCAAATGGACATGGACAAGCACACAGATAAGCAACAAATCACTAAGCGAATATGGATAAGCACGGATCGACAATGGGACAGCGACAATGCAAAGCAACAACTGCTGTAAATCCAAATAGCGAGCACATAAGGCAAAGCAAATAATTACATGAATTCGATGAAAACAAATCAAGCTAGCCTAAGATCGATTGAAACAAAATATATATATATGCAATATATATATACCCTTTTATATATATAAGAGAAGAAGAAAGTTAGGGCTGCTGACTGTGTGCTGCCAAAGGCTGTTGTGTGTTCGAGCACAGAAAACCGGTTTACTATTGGGTGTAAGGCTGTGGTGCAATGAAGGAAGGCGAAGGCGGATCAATGTTTGAGCAACACGGAGAGGACGAGCAGCTTCAAATATAAACTTTACAAAAAAATTTCTAATAAGGTATGCATGGCCAGAAAATGAAAGGAAGGGAAAGCTTGAGAGGAGGGATGAGCATAGCAGGGTTCGGCAGGCTAATGGTGTGGAAGGCTTGGTGGAGAGTGTGTTAACTGTGGAGGCGGGAAAGGGTTTGCTTGCGTTTAGTTCAGGGTGTGCTTGCATGAGGTGTTTGAAGTGGTGGAGGGTTGCTCGGCTACAGGCGGTGAGGCTGCGATGAAGGGGTAAGCAAGGCAGTGTTTGGATAGGAGGAAGGGGTAGTAGGTGGATGGAGGAAAGAAGAGGGAAGGGGAATGGCACAAGCTGGCATTTATGCTCGGGGTTGTGTCGCTGGTGGCTGAGGGATCCAAGGCGGGGTGCTCGGGTAAGTAGCGGTTGATTATGGTCTGGTTATAGGGAAAGGATGAGTGGGCTGGGGAGGAGAGTTGCTTGGTAGCACTAGGGTGTTGTGTTCAAAGGAGGGGGTGTTCGGGTCTGGTGCGTGGATGTGGAAGGTTTCGGTGGTTGGCGCTGTGCAGTGGGGTGGTGGAAAGGATCTAGAGGCTGTCACGTGGGTAGAAGGAAGGCTGGTGGTTGGCGGAGCACGGCAATAGGAAGCACAGAGGTGGGAGAGGGTGGATGGGCCGAGTAAAAGAAGGATGGAGAATGGTTTGCTTCAAGAACAAAGTGACGTGCTTGCTTTTCACAAACATAGATTATGTTTATTTATATTTTTTTTCTCTTTGTAAAAGCAAGAACAAGAGAGAACGAAGAGAAAGGAACCAGAAAATATATTGAACAAAGAGGAATAACAAAAGTCAGAAGTTGAATAGTTGGGAATATTAATGACAAGTGGCCATTTGCTTTGTTACGGTGGAACAAACGAATGGACACAGGAAACCAAAAAGACCCAAAACGATGACCAATATAGCTAACCGTTTCGCAGATTTCGCCGCATACCGGACGTCGAAACATACAAATGAATATACTACGAAGATCAGCTCAACGAGACCAAAATGGTACACAAATATTAGAGATATGACCATCCTATTAAAACTCGATATTCGCTGCCAAACTGCTGCTAATTCGCCGAAAATAAAATAAACGAGCTAGAGCAGTCCAAATTTGGTGAAATGAATTACGACGTCTCACTCAAAAAATAATAAACAATTTTACTATATAAAAATATTCAGATTTCAAAATATTTTATTTCCAACAAATTTCAACTGATTTAAATTTAAAATTGAAATTTCACAACTGAACATACTTTCATATTCTCAAATGAAAATCTATCATTTGCTATGCTTAAATAGACGCATACCAAATATCAAATTTTCATTACAAAATTTTATTGTTTATTTTCAAGAATTTTTTTAGTTAATTACATTATTTAAATCGTTAAAATTTCTAGGTCGTTACACTCTCCCCCACTCAAAACTTTTCGTCATCGAAAAGGAACAAGATAGGAGAATAGAAGCAACAGAAAGGAAAGATAGATTCGAAATACATATTACCAGATATAACAATTAATTCAAAACCATATAAATTTTATTTTTGGACATCTTATTACTTACATTTATATTGTATATTATTCAATTACATATTCCCATTACATTCAAACTTTTTTCCAGGTAAGTTTTATTAATGTTTCTAGGTGTAATTGAACACTATACAAATTTACCTTTTATTTACAACATTTCTATTAAGAAAAATTCAGTTTGAACATTTTTATTACTTAAGTTCTCTTATATAACCTTCAAGTACATGTTCACATTAACATTTTAACCTTTAAAATATTAAAGGTAAGTCGTACATGTCTTAGAATGCAATTGAGATTATACAAATAAATTTTATCCTAGTTCAACTATTTCAAGTTGTTTCAATTCCATTTCTCATTTTAGACACTCAAATTATTCAAAATTTTCTTCATTTCAATAATTGAAAACCATCACTTAACATAAAACTTGAGAGTTAAATTTCTGGTTTCACTTCAAACCATTTTGAAATAAATATATACATATATATATATATATATATATTATACATTAAATCATACTCAAGAAATTCAAACCAAATCCACTTTCCAAAACAAAAGTGTAGCAAAGCTACAAGTGGTCTCCCCAATTTGAGACTCGAAAATGAATGTCGATGTTGCTGCAGTCACCATCGAAATTATTTTCCCGCGACATAAGAGAAGAGTACTGACTTACTTCTTTTAAAATTCTTTGGAAACAATTCCCATTCGAAAATACTCTCAAATAATATATTTTTTCCAAAACTTTGAAGACCAAATTTTGAAAAGCACCGAAAATTTAATTCTCAAATCCTTAATTTAAATTCATTTCACTAGCAAATCAGATTTATAAACCATGTTTATAAAATTTCATTTCCTTATAACAAACAACAGTAATTAATGGTTCAGGAATGTTGACAAAACAATTAAATGATAATCTAATATTATCATTTCTAACAACCATTCATTTATCTTTCTAAATCCAAAAAATTATACTTTTATATATAAAATATAATCATACATAAAATTATTTCATTTACCAATTTCGAAAACAATATTGTGTCAGTTTTCTCTGTTCAAGTGTTTTGGAATTCCTATTGATAGCGTTGGCCAGACGAATCGATCGAAACCCAAAACTCAAACTTAACAGCTCAAAAAACACAATGTAAAACATTTATATCAATTACAAATACGCTCCAGGGTGATTCAAGAATGGATTTTAGAGCAAGGATAGAGATTCAAATTTAGAGGGACTCTAATCGAAGAGAATTCTAACTAAGAAGATAGGCTCGAAAGGAAGATAAGATAATTAAATTACAAAGAGGAAAGATGGATAGACTTATATTAATCGCGGTGACCTTAACCAGGTCAACCGAGGCTCCATTTCAGAAACAATGTGCTTAAGGAATCGGACTTTGTCCTTCCAGAAATGACATTTAGAAAATTTGGATTTCAACTGATGACTCCTAAGAGTTTCTAGCACATAGCCCAAATGAGATTCATGTTCCTTCCTAGACTTAAAAAAGACGAGAATATCATCAATGAAACCAGGACAAACTTGTTGAGAACATCGTGGAAAACGCGATTCATAAGATTAACGAAGAACGCAAGAGCATTGGAAAATCCAAAGGGCATGACTAACCATTCATAGAAACCATTCTCCATTCGGAAGGTTGTCTTGGGAATGTTCTCCTCGGCTACAGGAAGCTGGTGGAAATGGTAGCAAGACCGAGCTCCAGGAATAAGATCGATGCGAAATTCAATCTCCCACTTAGGAGGAAGAGAAGTGACTTCACCAAAAACATCCGGATTATCCCTGACTATCGGGGTGGAGTCAAGATCACTAGGCTGAGAATCAAGCGAGAAGGTGAAACTGCCTGCAAAATCCTGAGGCAATCGACATTCGATCACAAGAGAGTTACCTTGGACGTCTACTAAAGAAACGGTTTAAGCTTTGCAAGAAATAACAGCATCAAAATCGAGGACGCAGAAATCTCCGGTGAATCGACTCCTGTTGTAAAGGAGTTTCACCCCTTTACAAATCATACTAAGGTTGGCAGGACCGCCGATGGGATTAGTCACACATAAGGATGAAGTTGCCAATTGAGGTTGCAAGATGTGGTCAAATTTATTATAGAGATCAATAGAAGTAGAGCTATGGGATTCTCTGGCATCAAGGAGAAAACGAACAAGAAAAGACAAGAATGGATTTTGGAACAAAGGTAAAGTTCCAAAGATTAAAAAGAAATCCAAATCAAAGAGGATCATAACAAAGAATTTCAAGCTCGAACGAAGCTGATTTTGTAATTAATTTTACTCATTCTGGGGTATTACCACCCTATCTCTAATGAGTTTTTACTCCATATGCTAAGTTTTGCCTAAAACAGAGCTCTGATACCAACTATAACGACCTGCCATTTCGGACCATTCAAATCTACAATCATCCACACACGTCAGACTTGAATTGCTCAAAACAACAGATTGTTAATTTATATTTGGCAAAAATTATCATATACAGTAAATAAGTCAATCACAGAATCATAGACACAGAGTAAAACAACAATGAGCAGGGGAATAGATAAATAGTAGTTCATGAAGCTACTACGAACACCAGAGTTTGAAACAAAACACAACAGAAATCTCAAATACATAGTAGTCTCAATACATAAGAAAATGACAAGTCTGAACATAAACAACTGGAAATAACTGAAATAATTGAATAGATAAAGATAGGTCTCCAAGCAAAGCTCCAGGCTTCAAAGGTGAGTCTCAAATGATGTGACATTAAGTCTGACCCGAGCATAAAGCAAAACACAAAACACTCGAGTCAGGATTAACATTCTTATGCAAGTAAATTAACTCAAGTGAAATGCAATATAACTTAAAGGATGTTTGGGATTCCCATCCGCTAAGGATCCGTCAAACTATCTACATACATAGTACAATACGCTACATAGATAATGTCTACAGTAAAGTAAAATATTAAAATAGCGTTAAGACGTTACCCATATCCTCCTTAACACATTTTTATATAAATTTTCACAGTCTATACAGATACTGTAAGCTCCACCAAACCAGTGGATACTCAGTGAGCACTCCATAGGTACGGTACAAACCAAACTCGTAGTGGGTGCGATAAGGCATGTGACAAGACACGCGAGGCAATGCCCAGGGTAGGTTACAACCGTTTTGCGGATCCAGGCCGGTGGTAACGCATAGCAGCTACTTCCGCCCACCTTGAGACACACTCCCATAATCAAAGGTGCACCCAATCAAATCACAAAGTAATAAAATGGTATCGAAGAAGCATGCTCGATCGAAGGTGCGACCTCACTTGGCCCGGCGTGGCTCCTGTTTTAGTCACATCAAGCTGACTCGTCGGAGTCAGGGCTGCATTCATACCTCATATAAACGTCGCCAAACCAACCTACTTCGTTCTGGATTCTCCACCACGTACACAGTTGTTAAAGTGGTTTTCGGTATTGGCAGAGAGCATGACAATATCTGATCTCGGTCTCTTTAACAACCAAACGCTTATTTCACACCATGGTCGCATTTCATTTCAAACAGTTCATAATTCATATCAAAATATCATATTCATTTCAAAATCATATCACTTTCGAAATCTTATTCACTTTCGAAATCATATCATTTTCGAAATCATATTCACTTCCAAAATCATAACTACAAAATAGTTTAAACCTTCATATCAAATTATTCGCATTTAAATCCATTAAATATAAATCATAACAGTTCCAACTTAAACAGTTTAAATATTGAAAATAGTTTATATATTGAAATAGTTATAAATTAAAATTAGTTTAGATTTAAAAATAGGTTATAGATTAAAATTGTATATATATTAAAAATAGTTTATATATTAAAAATAGTTTATATATTAAAAAGAGTTTATGTCAAAAATAGTTTCAAATTAGAATTGTTTCTTCCAATTTCACAAATAATTTCAAATCAACTTTAGTTCCAAATTCAACTTAAATCAATCTCAGTTCAACAATTTCAAATCCTAATTAAAACCATTTTAAATTTATATCAATTTAAAATCCAGGTTTGAACTACAAATTTAAACCGCTTCCAATTCAATAGGTTTCCAGGTTTTAAATATTTAAACAATTTACGATAACTCAATTTGATAAATTCCATTTATATTTCAAAATTCAATTTTAATTCAACTTTAATTTGAAAATATTCACTTAATTATTTCTAATAACATTTAAGTAAAATCTCAAATTACAAATTTAAATAAAATCAATAATTAAATATCTAATTTCAATTATATTTAATTCTAAAACATTCACCTAATTACTTTTATAAACATTTAAATAAAATCTCAAATCAATCAAAACTAAATATTCAATTTCAATTTATTCAAATTCGAAAATATTCATTTAGTCACCTTTAATCAAAATTAAGTTATAAATTTCATAACTTTAAAATATCAAAATCAATAAGTCCAAATCAATTCTTATTTAAATTCAATTCTTAACAAATTTAATTGCAAATCAATTTTAATTTATCTGTCCAACCTTAATTTATTAAAGTTATTACAAAATCTATTTTCATAATATAATTAAAAACTTAAATAAATACTTAAAACATATTTTACATACATATATTAGTTAAATTAAATTCTTATTAAATATTATTATATTAATTATTATTAAATCAAATATTATTATTAAATCTATTTTAAATCTTATTTTATATATTTAAAAATAATAAAATTACAAGTAAAATCTTAAAATTTACATTTTTCAAAACTTAACTTATAAATTTAAAATTTCCAAACATATAAAAATCTAAATTAACACATATTAAAATAAATCTTTATATTATATTTAAAATCAATATTTATTAAAACCCATATATTTCCTTTTTTAAAAATTTGGAAATCATTTAAAAATATACCAACGGTGTCCATATATAGTTTTCTAACCTATGGTCATGTGATACAGATATTTATCATTTCAATCTGCAATAATTTAAAATTTATGGGTATATATCATTTCAACTCGTAATCCCAGAATTTCAAAATCAGTAAAATCGCTTTTGTTTATCATTTCAACCCATAACAATTTTCCTTAATCTATAAGATCGTTCGGATATGTATCATTTCAACCCATAGGGATTTCCTAAACTAATAGCTCTACGCCATAGATGGCCTATTGCAACGAAATTAAAAGGTGTTGCTAGCAACAATGTAACGATAGCTATGCTGATTTTTGTCTATTGCAACATTCACTTCAATGTGTTAGCATAGATATCAGCAAAATGTTGCAGTAGCTATAAATATATTCAAGTTAAAAAAATTAATAAAATTTTACACCTCAGCGATCCACACCATCATTTAAAACAAAATCTCAACCATCAATCCACACCATCAATCCACACCTTAGCAATTTCCATTTCCCGCTTTACTTTTCTTTCTCGTTCCTCTCTGTGTGAAAATTAGGGCACGTGATTTTTCTTTCTCGTTCCTCTCTATGAAAACTAGGGCACGCGATTCCAGTTGCTTTGATGCTCTGATTGATCGAATCTAGTGTGAGAAACATTCCTAGTAGCTTGCTCCTTCGTTCTCCTTGATTGATTGCTCGAATTGCTTTGACTTTGTCGTTGGGTGCGATGTGATATTATTTGGTATGTTTTCTTCCTTCTGGCTTACTTGATTATTCTCGATTTTGGTTACACTCGCACGCTTTTGCCGATGATGAATTGGGATTTATTTATAGGCTTTATTTCCTATAATCTCAAGTTTAATCTTTCTGTTGGACTTTGAGAAATCTGGTATGTTGGATTGCGATGATGAATTGGTATGTTGGATTTTGGTTCACTGGCTTGATTTTGCTTTGCCGATGATGAACTGCGATGTGATATTTTTTGGTATGTTGGATTTTGGTTCACTGGCTTGATTTTGATTTCTGATCTGAGCTTGTTAGCTCCTTTCTGCTGCATTTGTTAAACCAGAACTTTAACCTTTGTTAAACTTGTTCACATACCTTTGTACCTTGCTGCATTTGTTAAACCAGAACTTGAAGTATTTGTATTCTGCTATCCTCTTGAAAACCGCTTCACTTGAAAAATTCTGCATTTTTGAAAATCAGAACTTTGAAAGTGATCTTTGGTTTTCTAAAACTGTTGACTAATCTGAACATTGAGTTTTGATTTCCACGATATATACAAACATATGTGTGTTGAGCTTTGTTGGTTTTGCTTCGTCTGGACTGAACTGGTACCATTCTAACCTTGTTCTTTAACCTGAAACTGATACTCCAAGTCCTCTGTATATCATATTACTGCCTATGTTTCTCTTGTACATGCCTGATGCATTCACTGTTTTTGCTTGATGGGCTGCCTATGTGTACTGCTGTGTTTCTTGCACTGGCTTGTCTACATTTTGCTGAACTTGGTTCTTGTTTGTTTTGCTGGTTGCTTGGCCCTGAGTTGAATCCAGTCGATGACTCGGGTTTGACCTTGTGTCGTGTCCATTTTTTGGCTTGTCTACATATCTAGCTGCACTTGAGTATGAACTTTCACTTGAGTTGTTTCTTGTACTAAGCCTTATGATGCATGTATGTTCATCCATGTACATGCATTTCTTGGTCATGTTATGTTGCTTGCTGTGTTGAGTACTACTTTGTGCACTTGGCTTCTCCTTTGTGCATTTTTGCTCGAACTGTTGCTTGCTGTCTTCCATACTGCCTTGTATCCATGTGTTGCATTAATGTTTGGCTTATGCACTTGTGAACAGCTGACTTGTGCACTGTTTTGCTGCTGCACTTCCAATGCACTGTTCATTGCTGGTTGACTAGGCCCTGAGTTGAATCCAGTCGATGACTTGGGTTTTACCTTGTGCCATGTCCATTTTTGTGGGAATTTTCAATCGTCCATGAGATAAAAAATGGGAAACGGCCTTGTGATAAATGCAGTGATAAACTGTGTATATCACAGGTTGTCCGTGCAAATATTTGGTCCCTATTAGAAAAAAATATGAAAAGAAACAACCCAAATACTTGAGGCAAATAATATAACAAAAATATTTTCATTTTTTGTTCGAGTTAAATATTATTTTTCAGATTACTGCTTTTGAATTATATGTGACAGGTATTGAACACTGGACAGCTGGATACAAGCTTGAAGACAGAGTCAAATCAAATGTGCATGAGTGTATGAGTCAGATATGTGTCTGTAAATGAAACTGTATATGTAATGAAATGGAAGTAGTTGAAGATTCAGTGTATGAGTCAGTATGTGTTTGTAAATGAAACTGTATATGTAATGAAATGGAAGTATTTGAAGATTCAGTGTATGAGTCAGTATGTGTCTGTAAATGAAACTGTATATGTAATGAAATGGAAGTAGTTGAAGATTCAGTGTATGAGTCAGTATGTGTCTGTAAATGAAACTGTATATGTAATGAGTGAACTGAGTGATGTAGATAGGAATATCTGTATATGTGAATATCAGTGTTATAAATCATTGAATTGTAAAATAGTGGAGTCAGGAATTTGTACTATTTCAAATGTTGAAATAAAATATTTATTTAAATAAAATACTGTTTGAATATCAAATTCTGTGCAATAGTATTTTATTAAATAAATATTTATTTTTATTAAAAAATCAAATATGCTCTACATTGTGGGCCCCACAACTTCAGAAAGTTAATATCTATAGCAACATTTTTGGAATGTTGCTACAGATACCTATGGGTGTTGCCAAAGACCCGAATAGGGTTCTATTGCAACAATATTATTTATGTTGCCTTAGATAGTCAAAATGTTGCCTTTGAGGTCTAAGGCAACGGCAAAAATTGCATCACCCTAAAAGTGTTGCCATAGACCTATGGCAACATTTTTCGGGCCTGAGCCAACATTTTTTTTGTGTTGCAGAAGGCCATTTATGGCGTAGTGTAGGAAACTTGCAGTGTGAGAATAATAGAATAGCATAACATATCAATTACAGCATATATAACCATTAACAATTTAAATTTAATATATATACTAACATGTAATGGTTCATATGTCAATTAACATCGGTTAACAGTTTTAAATATTAACATATCATATTCAACAATTAAATAACTAACAATTTAAGTTTAACAACATATTTCAATCGTCATTTCATGTGAATTTAATTTACAAAGCATATGAATGTTAATCGTGACTAATCGCTCACCTTTCAAGGCTAGAGAAACAACGAGAATGAAAGCAAATGGACACGGACAAGCACACAGATAAGCGATAAATCACCAAGCAAATATGGATAAGCACGGATCGACAACGGGACAGCGACAATGCAAAGCAACAACTGTGGTAAATCCAGATAGCGAGCACAGAAGGCAACACAAATAACTACACGAATTCGATGAAAACAAATCAAGCTAGCTTGAGATCGATTGAAACAAAAAAAATGTAATATATATGCCCTTTTTTATATATAAGAGAAGAAGAAAGTTAGGGCTGCTGACTGTGTGCTGCCAAAGGCTGTTGTGTGTTCGAGCATAGGAAACCGGTTATCTATTGGGTGTAAGGTTGTGGTGCAATGAAGGAAGGCGAAGGCGGATTAATGTTCGAGCAACACGAAGAGGACGAGCAGCTTCAAATATAAATTTATAAAAAAATTTCTCATAAGGTATGCACGGCCAGAAAATGAAAAGAAGGGAAAGCTTGAGAGGCGGGATGAGTACAGCAGGGTTCGGCAGGCTACTGGTGTGGAAGGCTTGGTGGAGGGTGTATTAACAGTGGAGGCGGGGAAGGGTTTGCTTGCATTCGGTTCAGGGTATGCTTACATGAGGAGTTTAAAATGGTGGAGGGTTGCTCGGCTACAGGCGGTGAGGATGTGGTGAAGGGGTTGGCAATGCGGTATTTGGATCGGAGGGACGGGTTGCAGGTAGATGGAGGAAAGAAGAGGGAAGGGGAATGGCACAAGCTGGCGTTCGGGCTTGGGGTTGTGTCGCTGGTGGCTGAGGGATCTGAGGCGGGGTTCTCGGGTGAGTAGCGGTTGATTGTGGTTTGGTTGTAGGGGAAGGACGAGCAGGCTGGGGAGGAGAGCTACTTGGTGGCACTAGGGTGTTGTGTTCGAAGGAGGAAGGTGTTCAGGTCTGGTGCGTGGATGTGAAAGGTTTCGGTGGTTGGCGCTGTGAAGTGGGGTGGTAGAAAGGATCCAAAGGCTGTCACGTGGGTAGGAGTAAGGCCGGTGGTTGGCGGAGCATGGTAATGGGAAGCATAGAGGTGGGAGAGGGTGGACAGGCCGAGCAAAAGAAGGATGGAGAATGGTTTGCTTCAGGAACAAAGTGACGTGCTGACTTTTCACAAACATAGATTTTATATATATATATATACACATATATTTCTCTTTTTAAAAGCCAGAACAAGAGAGAACGAAGTGAAAGGAACTAGAAAATATATTGAACGGAGAGGAATAACAAAAGTCAGAAGTTGAATAGTTGGGAATATTAATAACAAGTGGCCATTTGCTTTGTCACGGCGGAACAAATGAATGGACACAGGAAACTAAAAGGACCCAAAATGGTGACCGATACGGCTAACAGTTTCGCAGGTTTCGCCGCATACCGGACGCCAAAACACACAAATGAAAATACTATGGAGATCAGCATGACGAGACGAATAAAATGGTAAGTAGATTTTAGAGATATGAATCCTATCAAAACTCAATATTCGCTGCTAAACTGCTGCTAATTCACCGAAAATAAAATAAACGGAGCTAAAGCAGTCCATGTTTGGCGAAACGAATTATGACGTCTCACTCAGAAAATAATAAACATTTTTATTATATAAAAATATTCAGATTTCAAAATATTTTATTTCCATCAAATTTCAACTGATTTAAATTTAAAATTGGAATTTCACAGCTAAACATACTTTCATATTCTTAGATGAAAATCTGTCATTTGCTATGCTTAAATAGACGCATACCAAATATCAAATTTTCATTGCAAAATTTTATTGTTTATTTTCAAGAAATTTTTTAGTTAATTACTTTATTTAAATCATTAAAATTTCTGGGTTATTACAGGGGGCCTTTGGACCAAACTGGGAAGGACCATATGTCGTTAATCAAAAGCTCAGGGACAGGACTTTCAAGCTGACAATCGTCGGCGGGGTCACTATTCCCAGAGCCTGGAATAGCTAATCGCTCCGCCGTTATTTCATTTTAAAAAATAATTTATCTATTCTATATTTTTCAACAAATAAGCCATCCCGGAAATGCCGAAGGCATTGTAAATAGGCAAAGAATCTACCATGCTTTCCTTAATAAAATTCGATTTTCTTTTTCAAATCGACAAAACCGCGTCCATAATAAATACCCGCCGGGTCGACGGAAGCAAATCAACTCAAACCGTCGCGGAACCCGATCCTTACCTCTCAAAAAAACGATGTTGCCCTGGCAATGTCGGGAGATTAAAAACTAACTCCACGCCTTACCCGGAGATAGGCAACGCCGAGAAGCATCAAAAACTAACTCCTCGTGTTGCCTGGAGATTGGCAATGCCAAGGGGCCTCAAAAACTATCTCCTCGCGTTGCCCGGAGATAGGCAACGCCGATGAGCCTCAAAAACTAACTCCTCATGTTTGCTCAAAGATAGCCAACGCGGAGGAGCATCAAAAACTAACTCCTCGCATTGCCCAGAGATAGGCAACGCCAAGGAGCATAAAAAACTAACTCCTTGCATTGCCCGGAGATAGGCAACGCCGAGGAGCATCAAAAACTAACTCCTTGCGCTGCCCGGAGATAGGCAATGCCAAGGAGCACCAAATGTCGAGCATCTCGTAAGCCGCACATCGAAAACTAACTCCTTGCGTCGCCTAGAGATAGGCTATGCCAAGGAGCATCAAAATCCACGCACCTCGTAAGTCGCGCATTCAAATTTAAACTCCTCGCGCTGCCCGGAGATAGGCAACGCCAAGGAGCCTTAAAAACTAACTTCTCGTGTTGCTCGGAGATAGGCAATGCCGAGGAGCATCAAAAACTAACTCCTCGCATTGCCCGGAGATAGGCAATGCCGAGGAGCCTCAACAAAACTAACTCCTCGCATTGCTTGGAGATAGGCAACGCCGAGGAGCATCAAAAACTAACTCCTCCCACTGCCCGGAGATAAGTAACGCCAAGGAGAACCAAAAGCCACACACCTCGTAAGCCGCGCATCAAAAACTAACTCCTCGCGCTGTTTGGAGATAAGCAATGCTAAGGAGCATCAAAAGCCATGCACTTCCTAAGCCACACATTCAAATTTATACTCGTCGCGCTGCCCGGAGATAGGCAACGCCAAGGAGCATCAAAAGCCATGCATTTCGTAAGCTGCGCATCAAAAACTGACTCCTTGCATTGCCCGTGGATAGGCAACGCCGAAAAGCATCCAAACTTATACTCCTTACGTCACTCGAAGATAGGCGACGTCAAGGAGCATCGAATGCCGCACACTACACAAGCGGCGTGCTAAATCCCAAAACAATAGCCCCTCACATGACCCAAAGATGGGCAACACCGAGGAGCATGAGGAACCGCATGCATATATTTAGGAATAATGAGCGCAACCCGGACAAAATTGGTGCTAGAAGGAAGGCACTTAATGATTGACAAAACTTACCGATGTGTAAATTGCATACGTGCCTGAATGTCGCCAAAACTGAGATTACATGCTAAAGTCGCAAAACTTCCGATGAAAGGGGAATCAAGTTGTAACTTGGCCAAATTTCAAGTTTGATATAAGAGTTATCTAAACCTTATGTTTCCGGTCATTTGAAAATTGCTTGAAGTAAACAGCCCTGTGAACTGGAGGCATACACTGGGACCTGAACAAAAACACGTGAAAGCAATAAGTTCACAAGTTTTGTCACTCCAAATAAAATTTTTTGAAACAAAGAAGTTAATAAAGAAAATCTTAAGTTCTGTTAATTTCTAGAGTTCTGTTAATTTACAGTACCGTTAATTTCTAAGTTCTGTTAATCTCTAAGTTTTGTTACTTCAAATGAAAGGCTTTGGCTACACAGAACTAGAAAAGTATGAAATGAAACAAGCACAAGTACACAGAACATATATGAACAGACAGATAAGAGTATAGTCAAAATATCAATATATTGCTTATAATTTTTTGTACACAGGGTCAAAATGTAGGGGCCGTACCCACACAATACCGGCCAACCAAAAGAAAATACAAACTCTACAGTAAAGACACAAAGTGTAAACTCTGCACTTGAACAGAATGACTCAAAAAGAAACAAAACAAGTCAATCTTCCTATAAGCTATTGAATAAAATCAAGTTTACCTTCACACAAGCCGCTCAACCTTTCTTACTGCTGCTCCCTTTTTCACCCTTGATCGGCAGCTTTTGCTTCTTCTCACAAGTGGTGTCACTATTAGTAATGTCAACGAATAACTCGGTGGAAATGTCCTCATATGCCTTCGAAGCCTTCTCAGAAGCCTCTCCCTTCATCTTTTGCCTTCGAGATATGCATGAGCTCTTGGAGGCTTATATCGCTTTGATCTTTTCCTCTTTGATGATAACCAGCTCATGTTGAGTCTTCTGTAGTGGCTTCATCTGAGTCTCCTGCCCCTTAGTCTCTGCTGCAGTTAAGTCGCCTTCCAATGACATAGAAAGGTCGTCTAGGCCATGAAGTGCAACTATCTTTTCAGCTTCTGGCCCCGGTTGCGAACCAGATGCGGACGTAGAAACCGAAATAGGAATAGAAACAACCACAGAGGATGTGGAAATGGTAGCACGCACAAGCGCCAAAGTAGCTGGCGCGTTAACGGGGAAGTTAGATGGACCTAGAAGATCAAAAATAAAAGCGTTAAACTCCTCTTGCTCTTGTGGCGTAAGTTGGAAACTCCCAAATTTGGAGAAGGCAAGGACATTACCTACGTCAAAGGAATGCTCGAGAATGCCTACTTCGTACTCACCACCTTCGCCCTTTTTGATGGCTCCACCGCCTGATGAATGATTCCAAATCCTGAACTCGTTGGCTGGTCGTGGAGCTGCTTTAATAATTCGCCCATGCCGGAGATAGAAGGTTTGGTAAGCACGTCGGTGGCGGTCATCAAGGAAGCATCGGTAGCCTCCTTCTCTCTTTCAATTCGGAGAATTTCCTAGCCCTCAAGTAACGCCTTCTTAGATTCATCGTTAAGATAGGCATCTCGCAACTCTCGATTGGAATAAACGTCATCGCTGTCGGCAAAACAAGATAATATTTCCTCCTAAACAAGAGCGAGAGTGCGTGGGAACTTCGGGCCGAGATATCTGAGACTTCCTTGATGCAACAAAGAGTTAACATAGAAGTTTAGAATAGTCGCATCCAGCTTCTCTATTTTCCCGTCGAAGGTATTTTGGAGGTCCAAGTAATCCGCTTTCACAACAGCTTTCTCAACTTTGGCAGCAGTCTTGTCGGCACTGAGCTGTGCGACCTAGGCCTGTAACTTGGCAATGATCTCGGCCTAGTCAGAAATAGTTTTGTTGTGCCCTTCAACGATGAGGTCATGATCAGTGATAGTCTTTCGTTGAGCCTCAATCGTTGCACTATAGGCGTTCACTTCGTGCTTTAACTTCTCCTTCTCCATGTGAGCCTTTTTGATCTCGTCTTTGTAGACGATTTCTATTCGGCTGTGGACTTCTCTCACCTCTTTCAGCGTGTTGGCATTTCTCTTGCTATCCTGGACCTGTAGTGCCGCTGCTTTCTCTTCCTCTAATTACTTAATCTTGGCGTCATACTCGACCGACGCCTTCTTAAAGTCATCTTTCTCCGATTCGAAGGAGAGGATTTCCTGATAATTATTTCTATTTGTATCCGCTAGCTATTTATAGAGCTTCTCCCATCGTTCAGCCTATTCTAGGTTGCTCTGGATAGCTTGGAGATGCGGCATGTAGGAATCCTTGCGAATGGGGTGGAGATCCAGGTCAAACTTGACAACCTTTAAGAACCAACCAGGAAGCGGTGCCTCAAGTTTAGAAGGGCCCGAAGGAAGGACATAGGCAGGTCTCCGGTGGAGGTGAGAAGCACCGGGGGCAGTAGTGACAATAGCAGATGATGATATATGAGTTGAAGGCAGAATCAGAGCAGAAGTAATGGGAATTTCATGGCCCACGAAAGATTGTTTTGAGGCGAGCTCTGAAGAATGAGGGCGATGTTCAAACTTTGATTTTTCGACTGTTCATCTCTTTCCTCAAGAGATCTTCTCTTCTCATACCCGCCTTTGTATGATCGAGCTCGGTTTCTTTCTTCTTGGCGACAGGTTCAGCTTCAAGCTCTTTCCTCCGCCTGTATTTCTCCTCCGTTTCTCGGACTTGATGGCGACTTGAGGAGCGCTTAGGATATGGCTGTGAATTGGTGAAATCTTCAAAGCGTCATAAAAGCCTCATCACCTCGTCATATCTGGCATACATAAAAGGTTTCAGAAGCATAATATAAACTAAGCAAATGTATAAAGGGATGGAAATGAGTGTAATCCTAATGCAACATGTAGTGTGCTTCTAATATCGGCCTAAGACGTCGTCACGAACCAGAACGAACGACCGTTGTAGGTGGGATCAGACTGACTTCGGTTATTGTGGGTGGAACCGGGCTAACTGCTGGCGCAATATCACCCGTACAGGGAAGCGTCGTGTAAAATTTAAAGTCTCCTTTCATAATCTCATCGAAGTCAATATAAACATCGCTGAAATCCCCGAACTCCACTCCAACATCTCTACTGGGAGAGTCTCGATGCCTTCGGGACTCTGGAGCTTTGCCTTTAACACTTATATCAAGCAGAGGCGAGCTTGGAAGAACGAGACTCATACCCAGAGTTTCATCACAAGACTTTGAGTCCCCACTGTCGGATTCAGACAAGAAGTAATCACTGGCAGTGGACTCATCACTACTACATTTAAACTCTCCCTCTTCCTTTTCCAAATCCACTACGGCCTTGCCCTCTCTTTGTTTGAACTCCTCTTCTGCTTCCTCTGGGATTGGAGGTATTCTACCTAGGCCGCTTAATCCAGTCGCAACAGCCTCTTCCCCTCACGGGCTTCATCGGTGGGTCCTCCAGACGGACTTTCTCTCTCTTGAAAGGCGCCTTCTTCAGAATCGTGGGAGGAGGAGATTGATCTCGTATGAACCCTGGATCGAGCAGGAGAGGGAATTTCAAATTGAATGGCAGATCTACCCAGAGCTAGTAGTCCATAGCGGCGCAAGTTTTCATCAGTCAATAATACTTTAACACTTCTCTCCTTGGCACTGATTGCCTTTAAAGTCTCACAAACTTCATTAGTGCCACGTCTCTGTTCGATCTTCGAATAACTGCAAGAGACATATGATTAATTAGGAACTCCATGGCAACGCATCAAAAGATCGATGAATAAAAAGAAGCTTACCCCCTGTCGTCCACCGACGATTGAACCCCTCGGGGCATCCGACGAAGAAATATTGCATCTTGAATTGCGATAAACTACATTGCAAGCACTGGACGATTTTTCGGTTTCTCTGGGCTTTGATTATAATCAAGGAGGGACAATCATCTCTCCTCTTGAATGCCAGAAAGTACCGATACTTTTCAAAGCTTGGAGCGCAATTGAACGCCCGCATGAAAAGAACATGCAAGCAAGTCAGGATGGCATAGCCATTCAGATGAAGCTGAAATGGGGCAATACCCAAGTTTGAGAGAGTCTAACGTAGAAAGTCGTTGAAAGGAGGCACAACTCCATTCAAACACATGTATCGGTGGCAAGCGGTGTACCCCAGGGGAGGCATATGAGCCAATTCATCCTTCTCTAGCAGACAAACATTCTCTTCGGGAATTCCGTGTTGTGTACAGATGTTATAATGGACCTTGCGAAAACAACCGATGAAGCTCTCTCGGGCAGATTATGCTGAACTCTGAAGTTGGGAGGCATGCGATCCACGATTGGCCCAACTGGGACTAACTGGCCATATTGAACTTGTGAAGTGGATGATGACTTCTGAGAGCGTCGGGTTTCCCCCGATTAACTTATGACGCATGGATGGCTGCTTCATTCTAAATAACAGAACTCGCATTCGAAAATGGTCAGGTAAATCTATCCTAAACTAATAGCTTCCCCAGCCACACTTGAATTCCAAAGAAACGTTAACTTGTAATCGCCACGTTGGATTTCAAGTGTGGACTGGGGGAAGCGAAGTGTGCTATCTATATGGGATAAACTCGGTGCTCGATACATTGCAAACGCCCTATCCGGTGTAGAAAGTTCGCTCGCATTGGAAGAAGAAAAGAACTCCCCGTGTCACTTCGTTTTATGCTTTTGTTTCTACTTCCTGTGCACTTACCCGTTATCGATCTATGATCGACAACTGATCCGTTGTGCGAAGCGACGCAGAAAACTCTTCTCACTACAGGAACGTCGAGCGTGCAACAAGAAGTAGGATAAGTCCAAATTCTATGAAAGAATCATGATCGACTGGTGATGTGACGTACAGTAACAGCTGCGAAACTGGACACAAGTCAATTGTGGTCTAATTGACGAAGATAGCAAAACATGTCAAGCACTGGGCCGAAGCCCGAATGTCGTTCCGGGAAACAAGTTCAGACTCGATTTACTATCTTCCTCCATTAAACTGAAATCAACTTGAACTTCTCGCAATCAACATTACAAATGGAAACTCTTCATCAAATCATTACACAAACACAGTAATTAGCAAGCCAACTAAGCAAACCTACGTCTAACTGAATTCAAAAACATAGGAAGAATCGAAGATCAAATTCGGCACACTACGAAGTGGATCGGTGGCGAGCTAATGGCAGGTCGGCAACAAACCAATGGTGGGTCGAGTCGAGCTAGGGTTTTTCTCTGGAATGAGGCGAGGAATCACGACGCTGCGACTGGAGATTACGACCAAGAGCTTGGACTAGATGGATTCAAGGAAGTGATTAATCGAATCGAACAAGCTAGGATCAGATCGTCTTACGGCTTTAGGTCGCACGAGAATGATTTGGCTCATATGAGAATAAAAGAACTAGGTCGGTTCGAATATAAGTAGGTTGAAAGAATGAGGTGTGAAATTTTCCTAAGGCATTGGGTCACCTGCAACCCATAATGGGTTGCTAGTGACCCAAATCTCCAAAGGATATTTTCACAACAGTATGGATCGCTAGCGACCCATAGTGTTGGAGCTGCTTTTACTCGAGCTCATCCTATGACGTTAATCTACCATTTCAAAGCATGCCGGGAAGCTACGGGAAGAAATGTGATCCATTGTGGCAAGCAATAGCAGTCAAAACCAAAGTGAGATGATAAACATCATGACCTGCTACGTATTCGTAAAGCCCTAATGCAATAACTTAGAAATCGATGGATGGATATTAAGGGCGATAACTTCCAGGGCACGCCTCGTTTACAACGAAGACGTACTCTGGGGGACAAATGTTATCCAGGTTTTTAACCCTGTAGGAACCAATAGGAAATAGAACAACCTCATGTTAATAGGTTGGTTCAGAACTTAACCAGAAGAGCTAAGACAAGGGATTAATGAGGGCCAAGCTATATGACTAAGGTAACGACTGGGATCAAGTAAACCGAGAGATCGGCATTCTTTTAGCTCAATCTGCAACTGAGCGCAAACAGCCAGTAAATGGCCATCAAAAAGAAACAACGACGACAAAAGACTATGGAAACATCTCTAATTCCAAACTCCGGAAAAATCCTAAGTGCTTGGATCATCAACGACCCATGCGTCTCCTCGAATCTTTAAATGAGCTAACTAAGGATATGATGAAAAGAGGCCAAGACATTGGCTCGTAAACGAGCCAAGTCTATGGGTCGCTAGCGACCCATAGACCATTGGTCGCCAGCAACCCATAGACCATAGGTCGCCAGCAACCCATGGTTTTGCCTCGGTTTGCTAGCCAAACCCCCCAGGATCATTCCCTACCTACCTGTGAGTAGTTGATGAAGTGGCCTGGCCTAGAAGCTCTCATTTCCATATAAATACCATCATTCCAGCAACATATACTGGATCTTCTCCGGGCTGATGGCCGAAGCTCTATTGGAATTATTCTTCACTCTCTACCTCCCTCACAACAGTCTCCAAGGGAATTCCCTATGATTCTCTAGTGGATTCCAACTCTGGGGATTTAATCTAGCTAAAGATAATCAAAGCCTTGTAATCATACAACACTTGTAACAACAATCAGTCTATAACAAAACTATAAAGTGGACGTAGGCTTCATTAACAGCCGAACCACTATAAAAATTACATGTCTTCTTTCTTTTACTGTTCTTTTTCTATATCTAAGATCTGTGATATTACCCTGTCTGAACAGGGTTGGTGCTTTCAAACTCTAACCAGGGCATTGATCCATTTTTTTGGGTTAACAATATTCACAACCCATTTCGCTTTCAATACTTAGAAAACTTGTATAAGTATATTCACAAAATACTACACTTTCAATACTTAGAAAATGTAACCATATACTTATCTCAATGGTATATGTATATTCACAAAATCTTAAGAAAGATTTCACCTTCCAAAACCATATTATTTGGGTTCAAAAACAAATGTCATTTAGAAACGTTGACAACAATAACCTAAAACACTTTTGGTGTAAGTAATAGGGTCATATAGAAATGAGACCAAATATACCTACCACCACTTTTCGATTTCAAACGTGTATTATCCATCAATTAACAATGAAGTCGGACAAGTCTGAAAACTATCCTTACCTCGACATAAATTCCTAATTCTCACAGATAGAGACAAGTTTCCATACCTCGGAATTTGATGTTAAGTATGAAAAGAATATTTTCCATACCAACATAAGTTATAAAGATCATTTATGGAAATCAAATCTCATTCCTTTTATAAAACTCATTTTTATAAATCTCTTTTATTATTAAAAACTCCTTTTATAAATCTCATTTATATTTGTAAAACTATTTTATAAATCTTCTTTATAAAACTCCTTTTATAAATCCCATTGAGATTTATAAAACTCCTTTTATAAATCTCCTTTATATTTATAAAAATCCTTTTACAAAATCTCATGATTTTAAATCTCATGTACTTATCACAAATCTTCGGTTTCAAGATCGGACTAAATACTTTCCATAAAATGATCATTTCATATATTTCTATAAATTCACAAATGCGATTTATTATTCACATTTATCAAAATGATATCAGTTTCCCTTTTATAAAATCTCATTTATAAATCTATTCTTTTATTTATAAAATTCAATTTATATACCAATCTTCCTATAAAAAGGTTTATATAATATGTTTCACAAATATTAATTCCAAGATATTTCTATCTTCTTTTAAAATAGAATCATTTTATTATAAAAGAAAAACTCTTCTTTTCTTTAAAATAAACATCTAGTCATTATAATAGCTTTCTTTAAAATAAATACTTTCGAAAATACTTTTAAAACATCTGTAAAAAACTTGAAGTAAAATAGAGAAGTTTCAAAAACTATTTCTTAATAAAATACCATAGAAAAATTTTAAAATTCCCATTTAAAAGTCATTCTCCGAATCAAAACCAATTTCAAATGCAAACAACAAATAATTGTATTTCCAAAGTATTATAATGAGGTCAATAGCTACCGTAGCCCATAACCAATGCTACTACCACCTTTATTGCTAAAAAGGTTCGACTTTTAACTTATCAATGTCATATCCAATATGGCCAACAACCAAAATTTAGCATTCAACAATTTATACAACAAGTATATAACTGAAGTTTAAAATCACAATGGTGAGGAATTCAGACTCCTCTAAAAATTCCTTGTATTTCATTTTTATATGTCATTCGCTTTTCAAAACCGGAGATTTAACCGAAACCAAACCAATAAATCAATTAAGCTAGAAAACAATAATTTATATCTACCATATATAATACAGTGTTCAACCAAAGGGGAGTTAACTCACAAAAATTCCAACTGATGCTTACGCGTTCCAACTCGATCTAAATTCAAGCGACGTTCGATTTCAGCTCAAATTTCCACTTGCTTCAAACTTGACGAAATTAATTCCAATGCATAGATAATGCTCCTATGAGCAAAACGCAAAAGATTGCATTTGATTTGGACCTCGCATGGAAAATTTATGAATTTTATAAGTTGTTGAATTAATTAAAATAATTAACTGACTTAATTATTCACTTAAACTAATCACCCTCCCTTAATCCATCTTCCCCAAATCACTAATCCTCTTTCCTATATACATTCATGTGTACAAGAGCATGACCGTGCACTCCACCTCACCTAACTCAATCTACAGACTACAAAACTGAACACTGCTTCTTCCGTTCAACTCCTCTTTGAAATCACTGCACCTCGGCCCCAACATCTTCGTGCTCATCAACCCCAATTTGATCGCGACCTGTAGTCTCGTCCCGCTACATTGGAATGTCTCCTTTTATCACAATGAGTCGAATCACTCTAAAACGATCCCACTAGTATTCCTTCAAACAAGAAGCACGATGCAATCAGCGCCTTTGCCTATCATTGCCTAAAACTCACTCAATCCATAACCCTAGTTTGCACCCATGCACGGCCACGACCTCGATCTCCATCGCACCTACCATCGCTTACACCAAATCGAAGCCCTCGTCAAAATGAACTCAATTGAACCAGTTTCGTAATTTATCATTAAACGAATCACTTGATTTTTAAAAGAGGTTGCTAGGTTTTGTGTTTACAGTAAAAAGGAAATAAAAGAAGAGGAGGGAAAAATGAAAAGTGAGATGGAAAGGTATATTTTGAGTTTAGTTTATTTTAAAAATTTTGGTACTTTACTGTACAATATCCCGTCCGCGTACGAAACGACAGAAATAAAAATATGATCGCGTACAACAATGCGACATGATCCAAAAACAACAACAAAATACATATGTTATCTTATTTTGTGAAATTCCAAAAATACCAACGTTTGGCGTAAAATATGTCAAGTGATAATTTAAATATTTTTCAAATTAAAAATTATGGAAAAAACCTATAAATTTATTAAAAGAATACATCATTAAATTCAATTCGTTTTATTAACAATTGATGTTCTTATTATGAACCAAATTTGGATATTTAAATAGATTAAATATTCCCATTCAAAACATTACAAATTTCGGGTCATTGCATTCTTCCCCCTTAAAAGAATTTCATCCTTGAAATTCTCAAAGGAAGAAAATGTCCTCTAACCCTTAAGCTTTAAAAACTTCTCACTCTTAGACTTATAAAATCAATTCAATAAAATGGGTTATTAAGCTTTTAAAGTCCCATATATTATGAAATTTTTTGACAGCGTCTCTTTTGCAGAGCTATTTTCGAAAAACTCATGATATCAATATAAGTTCATATCTAGGGCCAATAGAACAATGATATATACTTATGATATATCTTGTAGAGTGTGTATGACACATAGCAAACACACTCATTAAGCATAAACGTGTACCTATTATTCGAGCAGATCAAACTCTGCAAATGAAACCAAAAGCAACAAGCAAGCCTTTGATTCAATGTACCTATATCTCGCTTACAAACACAAAAGTGAGTTAAACATGAAAAATGAAACTATACAACAACGCATCCATCATATATTCTGAATCTAAGCCTGCTAAATGATATATAACAATCATCTCACAGAAACATTCCATCTCAAAACATTAACTTGAATATCTAATGGAAGAAGCATACAATTATTTTAAAGTCCGTACGATGCTCATGGACCACCCGTATGCAGTATCAAATCCGATCACATGCTCGATCACATAAATTTTCCTTCCAAACTACTATCGCTCACCCGACTTCCCTAGTGTAGACCCCAATTGGATTCCTTGATTACAAACCTCCGTTCTCCTTACATAGACACATATTATAATAGAAAACTTTAGTATCATATCAAGAATCCGTATCAAGTGTTCGTCGTCAAGAATCGAGTTAAAAATCCTTGTTCAGATCGATGTAAATCACCTCAAAATTATGTACTCGAATTTGGATCAAGAACAATTATGTGAATAAAATGATCAATGCAGAACTTACGTATTTATTCCATTGGTTCCTTGACTACATCAATTCTTTTACACCAATAATATTTTCATTTGATACTAAAATCATTTATGAACCATTTCATAAAAAACTATCTTTATTTATAAACATTCTATAAAGATTTATTCTCACTTATAAAACATTTCGTTAAAACAAAATTTCCTTTAAAACATTTCAAGACTTAAGTTCATATTCGTATAATACTCCACTACATCCTTAGAGTATACATACAATATCAGATTTATTTTCACTTAATTAGGTTGTTCAACAAATTTAAAACTTGTTTTAACTTACCATATTTCCATTCTAAAGTTATGAAACTCTACTTCTATATCTTCACAAACACATAACTTCAAGTTCTCAACTAATTTAGAAGTTTTCGACCACCCAAAATCATTGAAAATTCCATTTCATTTCAATAAATAAAAACTATCAAACAATATCTCAAAATGAGATGCATAAACCAAAAACTATCCAAATGCATAGGATACATGCGTAAATATAATAAATTAACAGAAAAATTAAGTACTAAACATCAGGTTTTATTTCAAATCATTTTAAAATAATAATAATAATAATATACACATCTCAGTCATAAATATTTCTCAAACCTTTGTCTTTTACGTCCATGGGATCCGCTCCCGCTTCTCATCAATTTTCCCTCCCACTTCTCAACCATCACTTCATCCGTACTCTGCCGCTGTTCCATCTTTCTCTACCGACCCTATCTCCGTTCCTCCTAAACCATCCCTTCCATCCTCCATTCCTCCAGCCCCTGACCCACCTCCATTTTCTCAACTTCCTTCAGCTGTCAACCCCTCTCCCAACGTTACCTTTCCTTTTCTTTTTGGACAACCTTCACAACCTCTTGCTTGGAACTCTCTGTTCAAAGCTAAACCCAGAAATGGTGGGCGTTACAGTCCACGTGACGTTACCCTTGTCTTCAATGGTGAAGCCATGGTGCCTCCTAAGGAAGTTATACAAGCTGGTAATGAAATCTGTAAGAACTACCTCATAGGCTTTTTCTTGGACAAACCCCTTCCATACTCATCCATTATATATTTCTTGAAGAAAGCATGGAAATTAAAAGGCTCTGTTTTTTTCAAAACTAATGGTTTCCTTTTCCTATTCAATTTGTCTAGTGAGGAAGATAGGAAAAATATTATTGAGGCCGACCCTATTCTTATGCGCAACAAACTTTTTATAGTTAAGCCTTGGGATATAAATGTGGGAAACAGTTATAGTAGTATTAGGTCAGTACCTGTATGGATTAAGTTGAGCAATATACCTTTATATGCTTGGTCTCGTATAGGTATAAACTTGCTGGCTTCTAGAATTTGGAAATTTTTATGCATGGATGAATCAACAGAAAAATTGGAAAGGATATCATTTCCTAAGTGTATGGTTGAGGTCAACCCAAACCAAGAATTAGTAGAAAGCTTTCCATTGAAACTACTAGATGGCACATATCAATTTGTTCAGGTTAGTTACTTGTGGAAGCTAGAAATCTATACTATTTGTAAGGAGTTTGGTCACAACATTGAATCTTGTCTTAGAAACAGTTTGGGAGGAGAAGAAACACAAGTTGTTGAAAATGAAAGGGTAGTGAGCAATAACAGGGTTCATAAGATAGTTGCTGACAAACCTAAGGTAGTTAAGAACAAGCAAGTTTGGCTAAAAGTTAATGTTGGTAGGGATAAGAATAAAATTGATGGAGTGGATTTGAATGTAAATGACATGAGGGGAGATAAAATTAAAGCCCATGTAGATGATATAATGCAACATGATAAATGTTAACCTGCCTTTTGGCAAGTTAACATACAAGTGGATTTAACCCAATCAACTGCACAAGACACAACATAGTCGACAAACAAACACCACAATATGTTTAAAATATGGTTTCAACAAAGATCGAGTCATTTCAAACTGCTTGGCATCTGCTCCGAGTCACTTTCCTGTTTGCTTTTGGTTTCTAGACAGCTTACTTCGAGTCGGAGGAGGGTCCGCTTCGAGTCTTGGATAGAGTGACATGTTTACAAGCTGCTCCTAGTTGCCTCAACACTTGCTACTTCGGGTCAGATAATCGGCTACTTCGAGAGGATCGATCAACGACCATGGGTTCATATCATTTCGTATCCATCATATAGTCCCCTTATTCGTATCGATGTAGTTTCGTATCCAACACCTTCTTCCTTCATATCCCTCAAATATCGGTCTGGATTCATAAAACATCCACTACGTATCGATCCCCCCATTAACATGTTACGTATCGATACCCAAATGATCGATATGAAATCCACCACTAAAACGATCGATACAAAATACAAGTGCCAGCATCAATCGATACGAAACTGTCTATGGGTATGGATATGAAAATGCCTCCAGACAATCGATACAAAATGATGCACACTAAATGGATACGAACGAAGCCTAAACGAGAGGAGGACTCGGTCACTCGGCATGAAAAGAGGATCGATCCTAGAAGATAGTGCCATGTCATCTGGTCATCACGTGCATCCCATGGATACGAATGAGAGAGATACGAACGTATCGATATGAAACTCGGTTGCACATTGAAGATCTAAACTTGCATCGATCATAACTCAAAACCTACAAGTCCAAACGCCACCAAATTTTCACAAGAGCTTGCGTACAACCTCAAGAATGTCCATAATCGATCCCAACCCAAAAAGGGCAATTTTGGATTGATATGAATTTGGTACGTATCGATCATGGATCGAGTCGAAATGTCACGGGATCGATCACGTGAGCCCACCCACGTGAGAGAAGGAGTCTTCCAATATCTGGGCAAGATATTTGCAGCATACACCTATAAATAGCAATCGAAGGGCTTCAGAAGAGGGAGCTTTTTGGCTCTTCTATGTCGTTACTCTGCTGAACTCCGTTATAACTTGGATACTATCAATTATACTCTTGTAATTCAGTAGAGGATCAAGTAATAAAACAACAACTCTTCAAAGTGGACATAGGCTACAACACCGAACCACTATAAATCATGTGTTTTTTACTGCTTTCCTTTTAAATTTTGTGTGTTCTCCATATTTATATTCTCTACATACTTGCTATCTATGATCTGTGATTGTGAACGGGTGCTTTCATTAGCAATAAGGTGTTTGTGACTAATTTTGGCGCAAACATTTTGGTGCTTTCATTAAGAGTTGAACTCAGGAATTCTACAGCTTAGATTCTGAATCTAAAAACTTAAGGACATGGATCTGGAAAGCTATGGTGAAGCAATCAGCAAAGAGACCAAGAGCAGAAAGGAGTCAACATAAGGGGAGTCAGGAGGCTTCCTCGGGAGCGAATCAGGCCTCAGTCTTCATCACCCGAGACGAGATAGAGATGATGATGGAAGCCATGCAGGAAGGAATGCTGAAAAGACAAGAAGAGATGATGCAGAACTTACTCCAACAGATTGGACAAGCTAGAGTGCAAAATCAAGGAAACACAACTACAAGAAGCGTTGGAAATAAGGATCAGGAGCATGGAGCAACTAGGATTCAGAATGGAGCGGGACCATCAGGAGTAGTCCACGAGCCAGGGGGCACGCCTCCGGAGCATATTGATCCAATCCCAAGTAGGATATCAGGCAGAACTGTGCAACACGGCGTTGATAGAGGAATGGATGCTCGTCCAGGAGAGCAGATTTCATAATTCCTTCGTGAACTCGGGGGGCAGACCAGAGGCAACATACAAGGACCTCCACTTGATGACAGTGATAGATTGGCGGAGATGGTCAGATGAGCTATGAGGGGAGAACTAGTGAATAGAGATCTAGAAGACGTGAACAAGAGCCCCTTTGCTCTCGCAATCAGGCAGGCTAGGAACCCACCTGAATTCAAGCTACCAGCACTAAAGACATACGATGGGAGGATAGATCCCGCTATTCATCTGACGAGGTATATGCGGCATATGGAAGTACCGGGGGGCATCAGACGAAGTCATGGTCCGATGCTTCCTGCTATATTTGACAGACATGGCAACATTATGGTTCAAGCAACTGGAGAGCGGTTCGATTAGAACATGGACCGAGTTGATTGAAAAGTTTATGAGGCAGTTCAAAGTTCATATATCAAGGCCCAAGAATGTGATGAGTTTGACAATGCTGAAACAGAAAGCAGGGGAGTCTCTAAGGAACCTTTTGACACAATTTAACGTAGCAACAACATCGGTGGATTGCCTAGATCCATCCATGGTTTTGATGGCAGCTGTGTCTGGAATAACTGATGGCATAGAATTCAAGAATTCACCGACAAGGGATCCACCCATGGATCTGGGAGAGTTCTACCACGAAGCGGAGAGGTTTCTACGGCAGAAGGAAGCAACGGCTGAGAGAGAGGAAGGAGATGAAGTTGAAGTTTATGCAGCTAAAGGCGGAGACCCGCCTGGAAAAGATTCGAATAAGGACAAAGGAAAACAAAAGGTAGAGAATAGTTTTGATGAGTCGAGGCGGCCGTGAAAGGAGCTAAGATTCACCTCTTATTCGAAGTTGAGCGAAACTTTGGAGCGAATATATCAAGACACCAGGGGGCAGGTTCCCTACCGGAGGCTAATGAGAAGGGATCCAACCAACAACGAAAAGATATCGGAAAAGTACTGCTTATTCCATGAGCGGACATAGTATGAATGATTGCAGGCATTTGAGGGATGAAGTTGAAGGACATATCCGGAATGGATTGCTACTACAGTATGCGAAAAGGCGAGCAGCGACGGTGGAACAGGGCGACCGCCATCTGCATCAACTGGGGATGGCTCAGGATCAAGGCATCGGCTTGTCATCAATTGATTGAAACAATGAAAAATAAGTTGCAAACTGCGCACTAGCATGGTTAAGTCGCTTACACATGTATGGGGTCACGAATGGTCCTCAGTTATGCTCTGAGACGACTATAAACCACGATAGTGGAGGTGTTTGCACCTTGACGTTTCTGTTTTGCTTTTGTTTTCTAATTTCTGCAACTAAAGACTTAATTTGGTTGGACATTTTGGTTGTAAGGCTTATTTGAATGTAATTCTAATGTTTATGATTTCAAAACCCGACCGAGAACGGTCATCATTCGCCTCGAATGGCACTCGACCTCGAATGGCTTCAATTTGCCTCGAATGGCACCCGACCTTGAACGATCACCATTCGTCTCGAATGGCACTCGACCTCGAACGGTCACAATTTTCCTCAAACGGCACCCGACCTCGAACGGTTACCATTCACCTCGAAGGGCACTCGACCTTGAACGATCACTATTAGCCTCGAATGGCATCCGACTACGAACGGTCACATAACGCCTCGAATGGCAATACGATCTCGAATGTCATTCACTATCAGGTAAGATCATCGATCTCTTTACAGGTTATCAACAAGACACAAACATCCAGCTTATGGTACTACAAAACACACCTTCCTATCGCAAGGCATGTTTTGGGGGGCAAAGTGTTAACCCACCTTTTGGCAAGGCAACATATAGGAGGATTTAACCCAATCAACTGCTCAAGACACATCATAGTCGACAAACAAATACCACAATATGTTTAAAATATGGATTCAACAAAGATCGAGTCATTTCAAACTGCTTGGCATCTGCTCCGAGTCACTTTCCTGTTTGCTTCGGGTTTCTAGACAACTTGCTTCGAGTCGGAGGAGGGTCCGCTTTGAGCCTTGGATAGAGTGACATGTTTACAAGCCAGTCCTAGTTGCCTCAACACTTTTTTCGAGTCACTGGCAAGTCTACTTCGGGTCAGACAATCGGCTACTTTGAGAGGATCGATCAACGACCATGGGTTCATATCATTTCGTATCCATCATACAGTCCCCTTATTCGTATCGATGTAGTTTCATATCCAACATCTTCTTCCTTCGTATTCCTCAAATATCGGTCTGGGTTCATAAAACACCCGCTACGTATCGATCCCACCATCAACTTGTTTCGTATCGATCAACAAATGACTGATATGAAATCCACCACTAAAATGATCGATACGAAATACACGTGCTAGCATCGATCGATGCGAAACGGTCTATAGGTATGGATACGAAAATTCCACCAGACAATCGATACGAAATGATGCACACTAAATGGATATGAACGAGGTAACACCAATGGATACGAACGAAGCATAGAAGAGAGGAGGACTCGGTCACTCGGCATGAAAAGAGGATCGATCCTAGAAGATAGCGCCACGTCATCAAGTCATCACGTGCATCCCATAGATACGAATGAGAGCAATACGAACGTATCGATATGAAGCTCGGCTACATATTGAAGATCCAAACTTGCATCGATCATAACTCAAAATCTACAAGTCCAAATGCCACCAAATTTTCACAGGAGCTTGCGTACAACCTCAAGAATGTCCATAATCAATCCCAACTCAAAAGGAGCAATTTTGGATCGATACGAATTTGGTATGTATCGATCATGGATCGAGTCGAAATGTCAGGGGATCGATCACGTAGGCCGACCCACATGGGAGAAGGAGTCTCCCGAGATCTGGGCGAGATATTTGCAGCCTACACCTATAAATAGCAGTCGAAGGGCTTCAGAAGAGGGTGATTTTTGGCTCTTCTACGCCGTTACTCTACTAAACTCCGTTATAACTCGGATACTATCAATTATACTCTTGTAATTCAGTAGAGGATCAAGCAATAAAACAACAACTCTTCAAAGTGGACGTAGGCTACAACGTCGAACCACTATAAATCTTGTGTTTTGACTGCTTTCCTTTTAAATTTTGAGTGTTATTCATATTTATATTCTCTACATACTTGCTATCTGTGATATGTGATTGTGAACGGGTGCTTTCATCGACAATTTGGTGTTTGTGACCAATTTTGGCGCAAACAATAAAATTCTGAGTGCAGAGAAAAATGATGTTTACAAAGACAAGAATAGTCTGTCTGGCCCTCAGGTTAGTACAAGATGTGATGGTAAGGAATTTTAACAAGGAATAAATTTGATTTACTACAGGAATTTAATGATGAGGTGGTTGAACTGAATATTGAAAATCATATAGAGGAAGGAGAGATACAAGAAGGTGGTGAAGGCAACAACTTACAAAGTAGTGATATGGTGGACTCAGTTGAAAAATATGGTAATTTTGCTTCTGAAGGAGGTGCAAATGTAGCACATGTGCATGAAAACAATGTCAATGTACTGGCAGAAAATGTGGTGCACAAGGAAGGTTTACAAACCAAAGAACAATCATCTCATAAAGCATTGCTTAATCCGGGTGGTTTGGTATCTACTGTATATGAACATGACTGGTGTAACTCCTTAGAAGCTTAGCTAATTGAAATGGTTAAAACCATGCATGCAAATGAGATAAGCCTCCCAGTCCCCAATACTTCAAACCTATCCATCCCAACTTACTCAAAATCCCTATACCCTTTCAATAAATCCATACCAGGATGGGTCTCACCCAAGCCATCATCTACCAACTTGTCTAATTCCAGTGAAACAAATGGACCAAGCATTCCAAGTAACAGCAACTCTTTGGGAACCCCACCTCCAACCACCTCAGGCAAGAAAGCATCTAAACACCAACTCTATTCTCATTCAATAAGGAGCAAAAAGATATCACCCATCTGTCCCTATAGTATAATTTAATACACATAAATCTAGCTACTTGGAATGTTCGTGGTGCCCATAGCAAACTGAAATTAGATCAAGTAAAGAATCTCATCCTTTTACACAATCTCAGCCTTGTTGCAATTCTTGAAACTAAACTCAACACCCTCTATCTAAAGATGCAGCCTTCTATGTCAACCTAAACTGGTCTTTTCATCATAACCTGGACTTTGCTCCTTATGGTAGGATTCTAGTTCTCTATGATCCTACCAGCCTAACCTTAACTCTTATTCTCTCATCAAGACAGTACATGCACTTCCATGTCCAACCACCTCAAAATTTTCGTTCCTTTTACCTTACTATTATATATACAGTATGCAGATAACTCCCTCCAATCAAGATCTAACCTATTTAATGCCTTGCCCCCCTTCAGATAAGACTCTCATCCATGGCTTGTCTTGGGTGATTTTAACTCCTGTTTAAACCTAGATGACAGAATGAGAGGTAACCCTCTAATGCCTAAAGACATTGCACCCCTTAATATTGCCATCTCTGACTCAAACCTTTTCCCTATCAACAAGTCTTCTGCCAAATACTCCTGGAATAATAGGAGTAGGAGTGGCCTTAGAACATTCTCAACAATTGACCATGCCTTCTGTAATCTTCCTTTCTTATCTTCTTGGCCTTCACTTGCTGTTTTCATTCCTCAACCATTACTCTCTGACCATTCACCCATCATTCTTTCCTTTGGGCCCCTTGTGATAAAAGAGAAAAGAAGCTTTAAATTTTATAATGCATGGATCAAGCATCCTAACTATAGTAATATTATTGAACTAGCTTGGAATATAAGATGTTTTGGTAACCCTATGTTTAAGTTTTGTAGGAGACTCAAGAACATCAAAATAAAACTTAGGCAATGGGCTAAAGAAAACTTTGGAAATGGTAGCCTCCTTACTAGTAGGTTGGAAATGAATTGAAGCAAGTTCAGGATTTCATGATGAATAACCCCTATGTTGAAGTTGCTGCAAATGAGGAAGCTAGAATTTTTCAGGAGCACTCTCAAGCCCTAGACTTGGAAGCTAATATGAGGAGACAACAATTACATGAGAAATGGAGGGAGGAAGGAGATAGAAATACTAGCTATTATTACACATCTATAAATATAAAACATGCCAGACAGCAAATACATAATGTTTATGATCTTGAGGGTAACCTACATTCTAGTCCAGAAGATGTCGATAAGGCCCTTGTTGACTATTTTGCAAATCCCCTAGGTAACTCCTTAAACTTTACTCCTGATCTTGAGTTAATATCTGCTGTGGATCTTCCCAGGATTTCCATGCATGAAGCCAATTTATTAACCTCAAAAGTAACAAATGAGGAAATCAAGCAATCATTGATTGCAATGAATAAAGACTCTACGGGTAGACCAGATGGATTTAATGTTCAATTTTACACAACAATTTGGGAGCTAGTAGGGCTGGAGTTTTGCAAGGCAATACATAATTTTTTTGACAAATGCAATCTTTTAGGAGAAGTTAACTCCACCAACATAGCATTAATACCTAAAGTCCAGCCTCCAACATCTGTTAATTCTTATAGACCCATCTCATGTTGTAACGTTATATATAAATGTCTTTCTAAAATATTATCCAGGTTAGTTGCTATCCTCCCAGGTCTCATATCATATAATCAATCAACCTTCCTTAAAGGCAGGAGCATTCTAGACAATATTCTGTTAGCTCAGGAACTGTTAAAAGGTTATGGAAGGGCTTATGCGACTACGGCTGCAACTTTAAAGCTTGATATCTCAAAGGCACTTGATAGTATTCAGTGGCCATCTATTGTTAGAATAATGTCTCTAATGGGCCTTCCAAAAACCTTTGTGGCTTGGGTGTATACATGTATCTCCACCCCTACATACTCTGTAATCATTAATGGTAGACCAATTGGTTTTTTTAAAAGTAGACAAGGTATTCATCAGGGTGACCCAATCTCGTCTTACCTATTTATAATTGTTATGGAATTGTTCACTAGAATGACTATTGAAAGGTTCTCTTGAAAACTCATTAAGTATCACCCCAAATGCTCTCACCTCAAGATAACCACTTTGATGTTTGCCGATGATGTAATGGTATTTACTAAGCCTGATTTAATTGGGTTGCTTGATGAATTTTATAGAATGACGGGCCTTAGTTTAAATATAAATAAATCTAGTATGCTTATTTCTGGGGTTCCTAGCTTATTGGCCACTCAGCTCCTATAAGTTATTGGGTTTAAAAGAATGGAAGAGGAAATGTCCTACCTGGGTTTACCTTTGATAACTAGTAGGATCACACATGCAAATTGCTTACCGCTATACAACAAGATTGTTTCAACTATGGACTGCTGGGCTAACAAGTTTCCAACACAAAGTGGTAGGCTAGTCATCATCAAGTCAGTGTGCTTTGCTATGACTATTTATTGGGCCAGGACGTTTATACTTCCTTCTTAGTTGCTAAGGCTTATTAGGAGTGCCATGATGAGGTTTTTTTGGACGGGCTCTCTACATTCTAGAAAGCCTCTTCCTTGTTCTTTCAAAAAGTTTTAAGCACCAAAATGTAAGGGTGGATTGGGCATTATTGATATAAGACAGTGGAACATTGCTACTTTTAGTAGACACTTTGATGATCTTACTAATAGGAGGGAAAGTATTTGGGTGAATTGGACTTGGCACTACGACATTGGGAGGAGGAATCTTTGGAGCATGGAAGTCCCACAGGTGTGTAGTAAGACTTGGAGGAGGTTGTTGAGCCTGAGAACTCTATTTTTGCCTCTGGTCCAAGTGGTGATGAAACATGATAGTGTAGTAAGTTTCTGGGATGAGCCTTGGTCTGGAAGAGGAGTTATTCTCAATAAAACTATCTCTCATCAGCAGCTTCTACAATTTTGTATCCTAAGAAATGCTAAATCCTCTGATTATATTCACTTTGGCCACCCTATTCTACCATACTCAAGCAATCAGGAACTCAGAAGATTGTGGAGAGAAATCCAAAACAACACTTACCTTGAAAATGACATGATATCTACACTTGGAACAGCAAGTCACACTCCATTGGGTTAGTGTACAATACAATTGCAGGGTTTAGTACCTTGCCTTATTATAAGTGGTCAAGCATCATCTGGAAAGGAGATTCTACCCCTAGAGACAACCTGCATCTTTGGAAGGTTCTCAATTCTGCTATGATGACTAGGAATGTATTAGTAGGCTATGGTATGAACTGCCATGTGCATTGTGTTTTCTATGGCATCCAGAATGAAACAAACTTCCATCTATATTTCAACTGTGATATTTTATTTCCTCTTTCGTCTAGAGTTATGTTAAAAGCTGGTAGGAGAAATGTCTCTCAAGTTTCTGAAGTTGAATGGAGTATAATCTACAAATCAACAAGATGGAAGTCAGACCAGTCTAGAGCTTTAGTTTTGATCACTAAAACCTACCTAGCAACTGTTTGGAGTGAAAGGAATATAAAATGTTTTGAAAGCAAAGCTAGGTCTCTTGAAAGACTTTGGCAAGAGATCAGAGGAAAGGTTTATCTGGCTGTTAGAAGACCTTCATGCAGATATCCTGAGGCCATCATCAAGGCATGGGCCTTATCTTTTTATTTGTTGCTTTCCATTCTTTCTTTCCTTAGTTTCTTTGTGTGCTATGATTATTCTGTTTTCTCTTGTGTTTTGTATGTTCTTTCAAAGCTCAAAGCTAGTTTTGGGCTTTTGTATTTTATTGTTCTGTGGCAATAAAATCTGGAAGGGGACCAGTTAACCCCTCTAGCTCTGCTAAAAATAATATACATATCTCCTTTAGTATATCAAATCGTTCATACTTTTGGATTTCAAAAAAAAATTGTTTTACCAAAACAACTATAAAGCAAAATTACTATGGTAGCATTCCCCACTTAGAAACTCAAAAATAAACGTCGATGATGCGGCGATCATCATTAAAAATAATTTCCAACGATAGAAGTGAGTTCATTGCTTCCTATCCCCTTTAAAATCCTTTTAAAATATTTCTAGTAATCAATACTTTCAAATAATACTACTATTATTTTCTTCAAAATGTTGAAAAGCAATTTTCAAAAACGCCGGGGTTAAATACTCAAATATCCACTTCATTTTATAAAACACATTTTACAAACCAAATTTATAAAATCATTTATTCTTGAATATCTTCCTTTTAACAAAGTAACTTGTTAAACCTACACTATTAACAAACACCTTATAGTCAAACTGTGAAACTTAATTCATAAGGTGTTCGTTTCAATGTTCGCACAATTACTATTTATCAACCCATGTTGAAAAAGGTAGACTACTCATAAATAGGTTGAGCACAACTAATTAATCAGCAAACAATAGTCAATGCCCATAAACTGGATGAGCAAGACCAATCAAACAATAAATGAAAATAATTGAATATTATCATTTTTTAACAAACAAGCACATCACAAGAAACTATATCAATTTTTTGAAAATTATTCCTTTACATATAAAATATAAAATCTAGGTAAAATTATTTCATTTACCATATTTCAAAAACAATACTGTGTTAGTTTGCCTAGTTCAAATGTTTAGAAACCCCTAACGATATAGTTGTACCTTCTGTATCGACCAGAATTCATAAACCACACAGTAGATCAATCAACACAATATAAAGCCTTTTTATAACACTAACAAATACATGCTCTCATATATATATATATATATATATAATACACTCAAACTCATTCTAAGGTCTTACTAACCCTATCTCTAATTAGTTTACCCCACCAAAGCATAGGTGTTCGTTTAACCTAAGCCCCGATACCACGGGTAACAACCGACCTTTTCAACCCTCAAAAGTCAACCCTAATATATCTAGGGTATTCATGTGCTGAGCATCCAAGTGTCGAAAACGACAGATTTTTAGGGTGAAAGAAAAGAAAGGACAGAGCATAATCTTACATCATGATGAGTAATGTATAATATACACATGATCTGTACAAAAGAAAACTATAATATACATACATCAACCAGAGTAAGCTAACCTATCATCAGCCTAGACAGTTATAACAACATGTCCTCACAACTATTGGTAAATACAATACAATAAATGCAGTGGAAATAAAGATACGTGAATACATCTTGGAGGCATCCAACTTGTCTCCTGATGCTCCAAAGAAACCATAACTAAATCTGGGAATATGCTTGGGCTGACCCGAGCATTATAAGAAAATAATGCCAAGATCAGTTTGGTAAACTAGCGTGAGAAACTCAAATCATATTGATTGTTATACTTATAAATCCCCTTCAAAAATAGAGTATCTCATAAGACAACGTCGCACATAAACACAGATGAGTTTTTACCTTACGATAACTTAACCATTTCAAATAAAATATCCAGTGATATTATAATAATGTCTAGGTTTAAAATAAATTTATAACATAGCTGAAATGCTTGCATCTTATGTTCCACCATATTTGGTATACAACTAAGTCCGTAAAGCACGTAGTGGAAAATGGATTCCATACAATGACAAGGCACCAGGGTACTACCTGTCACAGCACACCTCTAGAAAATGTACCAAGGGCCTCGTCTAGAGCCCCTGCCAACACAGGACCAGCCTACCTATACTGGATAGTACCGAATATTTCATCACCCCGGTTGGCAACCAAAAACCCTACCAAGTCACTAGCATATATAAATGGGTCAATATCGATGTAGATCGGGTGATGACCATACCCTAATGGTAGTGAACCACATAGCCCTGATGCATATCCCCTATTTTAGTCATTACCAGGTGTAAGGCTTGAAGCTAAGTTTTACCTTTTTAGCAAATCCCATTTGGAATTCTAACACTGCTCTCCAGACAATAATGCAAGGAAAGCATTCATTCATACAAGTTATTCGGGATATGAACAAATCAAAGGCACTACTTCTACTATATTATCAGGATTTGTAGCAAGTAGCCCTCCCACTTCAAAGAAATATGTCTTCGATACCATCATCTTCAAGATATCTCTAATGCAAATGCTTATAATGGTTCGAAGTGATTTTTGGATAACATATCTGATCCCGGTCTCTTTGAACCGACAATTGATAGTTTCAAAACTGGCCAAGATTTGATAGTCGGTTATTTAACTATCAAATAAGCAAACAATCCAAACAGAGATTTAACTTCATATGGAAACCAAGCATGATTAAGGACATAAGCAACCACTAAGGCTCCTTAATTAATTCTTTCATTAAATAAAATATCTTTTTAAATATTTGTAATAAAATGTCCTTTTTCAAAAGATATATTCATAACCCTCTTTACTCTTTTCAATACTTGAAAAATATTCATATACTTATCTCGATGGTACAAGTATATCACAAACCATTTCGCTTTCAATACTTAAAAACCTTTTATATACTTATCTCAACGGTTCATGAAACACTACACTTTCAATACTTAGAAAATGTGACCATATACGTATCTCAACGATATAAGTATATTCGCAAAATCTTAAGAAAGATTTCATGTTCCAAAACCATACTTATTTGGATTTAAAAACAAATGTCATTTAGAAACGTTGACAACAATAACCCAAGGTACTTTGGAGTAAGTAATAGGGTTGTATAGATATTAGACCAAATATACTTACCATCGCTTTTTGATTCAAACTTGTACTATCCATCGATTAACAATGAAGTCAGGCAAGTCAGAAAACTATCCTTACCTCGACGTACATTCCTAATTCCCAAAGATAGAGATGAGTTTCCATACCTCGGAATTTGGTGTTAAGTGTGAAAAGAATACTTTCAATACCACCATAAGTTATAAAGATCATTTATAGAAATCAAATCTCATACCTTTTATAAACTCCTTTTTATAAATATCTTTTATTACTACAAAACTCCTTTTATAAATCTCATTTATATTTATAAAACTACTTTTATAAACCTTTTATAAAAAGCTCCTTTTTATAAATCTCATTTATATTAATATTTATAAACCCTTTTATAATTCTTTTATAAAAAACTCCTTTTATATATCTCATTTATTTATATTTATAAAATTTCTTTTATAAATCTTTTATAAAAAACTCCTTTTATAAATCTCATTTATATTTATAAAAGTCCTTTATAAAACTCCTTTTATAAATCTCATGATTTTAAATCTCATATACATATCACAAATCTTCAATTTCAACATCGGACTAAATACTTTCCGTAAAACGATCATTCTACATATCACAATAAATTCACAAGTGCGATTTATTATTCCAATTTATCAACGTGATATCATTTTCCCTTTTATAAAATCTCATTTATAAATCTATTCTTTTATTTATAAAATATCGGTTATAAATCTAACTTTCTATAAAACGTTTTATATAAAGCATTTCACAAATACTTATTCAAAGATATTTCTATCTTCTTTTAATACAAAATCACTTTATTATAACAGGTTAAACTCCTCTTTTCTTTGAAATAGACATCCATTATTATAATAAATTTATGTAAAATAAATACTTTCCAGAATAGTTTTAAAACATTTTCAAGGAGGTTTAAAATAAAGAAGTTTTAAAAACTATTTCTAAACAAAATAGCATAGAAAATTCCAAAAATTCCATTTAAAAGTCATTCTTCGAAAAAATGTAATGGACCACAAATTTATCAATTTGATAAATTATATTTATTTTTAAATATTCAAATATAAGGCTTCTTAACATATATTATGTTGTTTTAAATAATAAATAATGATGGTGATGTTATTTTGAATAAGTATTTACAAAAATATATACTTTGGAAATATATCGATAAAATGGCCGAAACCGCTTTATCAATAAACAACTCTATAATCATAAAACATGACGCATTGAGCTGGTTACATATACTTATTTTTATAGTTAAACAAGAATATGAAATGAAATTAATTAGTTTGTTTTTAGAAATTAAATGTATATATGACATCATTAGTGATGCCCTTATATTTAATAATAGACTTATGAATTTAAATTGAGATTTAATGATTTAATAATAGTTATAATTATTCAAATAATTGTTTTTAAATGATAATAATTCAATTATTAGTTATGAAGTGATAATAAATCATTTATAACAGTTTTATAAAGATATATGTTTGATTTGAAAATATAAGAAAATTCGTATCGCTTTATCGATATAACAACACTTTTCGTAAACAATTATTTAATATTAATTTATATGGTTTTATAAATCAAATGTGATCATTTTAATTTATTAATAATGATGGGAAATTATTTTTCAAATTTTGTTTACATTTATACGTAATTTAACTAATAAGCGAAAATATGACCAGGAATCGTTTTCCCGATTTTCAACGGTTTAACGAACAGAAGTTGTTCGAAGTCGTTGAAACATTGTTTATTCTCTTGTGCCCATACTGGTACATGTATATACATATCATATGCACACATAAACATATATAAACATACAAATATACATGTACACACATATATACATATAAATATCTAAAATACTTATGATTTCTTCATCCTTAAGCATTCACAAAGTCAATGCACATGCATAAGGATATGCACATGGGAACGCTCACATGGGGGGATAACTTCGGCTGAAAATGGTGACGTAGGAAGGTGGTGAAGTAATGATGGTTGGTGATGGTGGATGATGTGAGGAGGAGATATTTTCCACCTCTCCACTTGCCTATAAATACCCACCTCCTTAGCTTATTTTCCATCTTCCATAACTTCTCCAAACAGAACAAAATGGAGTAATTCTTTTCTTGAGACCATGTAGAATTTTAGTGGCTACAACTTTCTTGTTTACCACTTCTTCCCATTTTGAACTTAGCTATGTCAAAAACCCACTTCTTTGTAGTGCATTTTCGGACCCAGATTTTAGGTTCAAGAATACCTCTTTTTCTTTTGATCATATCTCCCAAAAAACCAATCGAAATCAAGTGTTTCTTTTTTTCAAATTGTATAGAAAAGAATTTTCAAGAACTTTCCCTTTGATAAAAAAATCAAAATTCCTCGAGAAACATGTCCAAAAATAAGTTAGGAATGACCCATTTTCGAGTTTGGTTTTTATGAATCTGAGAATACCTCTTCTTCTCTTGGCCATATTGAATTCAAAACAGCTCATAATTAAGCAATTCTTTTTTGAAATTGAGTAGGAGAGAAGTTCAAAGAACTTTGCAGTTGACAACATTTCTAATTTTTAATGCAACATAGTTAAAAAGCCGAGAGAATATGACTTATTTTCAGGTCTAGTTTTATGAATTCAAGGTCGAAGCTCCACCACTTTTCTTCCATACTTTCAACCACCTTCCATCTCAAGCTCAAAGCTGAGCCTCCACTATTTTCAAGCATACACCGTGCCTTCCCTAAGGTCCTAAGCTAGGATTCGTAAGCGCCAAAGCGATTATAGCGAAGCTATAGTCGTTTTGAAATTAGTTCGATTCAAATCAAAGGTGAGAAACTCTATATTTGTATATGCTACATATTGGAGGATATAATATGGTTTTCTATGCTTGTTTATTATGGTTTTTTATCATGTTGGGATGATGATGGTATGATTGTTTGGTTGATTAACAAGTACGTTTGATACACGTCGAAAATCACAAAGGAAATTACTTTCCTTTAAAAAATGAAATGGTGTATATGGAATGTTTAACATCTTTGAAACTAGTTTAAAAATATTTAATAATGTTTTATAAACATTTAAATGTGTTTCGATGAAGTTTGAAAAATAAATTAAAAAATGATTTAAAATAAGCGCGTCGCGTAATGATAGTTCACGATTTCGCGCCAAAGAAAGTTAAATCCACTTATACGATGGATTCAGAGTCGAAATTCTTTGTAATAAGAATTTTCCGAACTCTTATAATCATAGTTTTCAAATAAAAAAAAGATCGAGATTTCGTTTAGTAGATTTTGAAATATGAGCAAAACAAGTTTTCAAAATTGTCGCGGTTTGGCAGTTTGAAAACCAAAGTGACAAATCGTTTATAAATGATATTTTTAATTCTTTAAAAATATGGAATAAATTATATAATTATTTTAAAATTTTTAAAAGAGATTAGTGTTATAAAAATGGATTTCTAAATGATCGAAAAGTGGTTTTGATCAAATAAGCTTTGAAAACATTATTTGCAGCACTATTCGCAGCACTCTTTGCAGCACTTTTAATAACTTTTGAAATATTAATTTAAACTTAACAATTATTTTCCAAATCTTCTATAAATATTTTCAAATGAATAATTAAGTGTTTTAATAATGATTTGGAGGTTTGATAGTTTATTTAAAAGAGTTTAAATAAATGATTTGAAGAAAAGTTATTAAAATCAAGTGATTTAATCTTGGCTTTAAAAGCCGATGAGTAGACAAGATTTTTCTATTCGTGAGATCTGGATGTAAGGTGCTTAAACTAAGGAGATGTTACGGAGTAACCAGTGCCTTGGCTCAGCTGGCCTTTTTCCTCAGCGAGGAGTAGATAAGGTCGAAATGTCAGAAACGAGACAAGTATAAAAGATTTAATTTTCCAAATTTAAATAAACTTGGATTGAATATAGATAATCTTCTTATACTTGGTATTAAATTCCAAGAAGGGAACCCATATTATCCTTGTGAATATAAAAGGTGAATTCACCGCTATTCAACGGATAGTAAAGGTTGAATACAGAAATTGATGTCGAGTAAAATTAGTATAATTTCTATGGATCTGTTTTACTTAAATACTAACTAATTTGGATTTATCATCTTAGATAACATGGTTTCAAACTATTAAAAAGACATGTATCAGAAATAAGAAATATTTTTTCAAGATTTGATAAATGATTTGGAATTATTTTAATTTCTATGGTTACTTTTACTTAAAATTAATTGTTTTGGGCTTATAGTAAACGATGTCTTAAATAACATTGTTTTTGACCCATTTTAACAGTTATGATTTAGAAATCTTTGTTAAGATTTAAATAAATGATTTGGAGATATTTTCCTAAGTAATGGATGAAATGATTTGGAATTACTCCAAGATTTAAAAAGGTTTTAAGGTAACCAAAGGATTTGATAAAAGAGGTTTAATGATTTTGTATATACCAGAAAGAATTGTTTTAAAGATATATATCTCTAGAAGATATTTTTTGATAAAGAGAAAGTAATTAATCAAATGATAAGCACCTATTTACTTAACATATTTTATTGATGACTGGTTCAAAGGAACCGGGGTCGGGTTTGTGTGATTCTTATCCGAAAACTACTTCGAACAAATTTACATATTTAAAGTGAAGACATGGAATGATAGTAAATAGAATAAAGGGTTGCTTGTCACTGACCCTCGGGGAAAATTTCCCATATCATATATATGTGGAAGTAGTATCTTCATTTGATCTTCGATGCAAGGGCTGCTTGCTACTAATTCTAGGATGATTCTCGATAGGATGTAGTAAGAGATTTCCTTCGGTTTGTCCTGTACCTGGAGAACTTGTGTGTATGAATGTCCGACGTTGCATTTCAAGATCACATTGATTGATCTCTATAAACATATCATATATTTGGTGGCAGAGAAGGCAACTTCTCTTAGTTTAACACCCTTTCCAGAGACGTAAGAGCTCAAAGTTATAAGTTTGTAGAAATTAGTTGTGTGATTTTGGAATGGCATTGCAGCATTCAAAGTAAAATGTGTGCTATGAAAGGTAAACGTTGCCTTAAGCATCACACGCCGGAAATGACAAAAACAAGGTAGAAGCAGTAGGGCTATGTGGGTCGTGCCCATTAGGAGATGTCGTCGCCTTTCTAGATTACTCTATATATGTCAAGTACATTGTGTATGCTAAGAGAGCTCTCGGATAGGTCTGGAATGACCGGGGTGATGACATATTCGGTACTATCAAGGAAGTGGTAGGCTGGTCCTGTGTTCGTTTAGGCACCCAGTATCTGGACCTTAGGTACATCCTTCTAAAGGTGTACTGTACGGAAGGTAGTCCCTTACCTAGTCATTGTATGGAATACATTCCCCAATAAGTGCCTTCGGACGTAGTTGTAAACCTATTATGCCATCAAATTTAACCAATGTAACAATTTCGGCTATTTTAACATGTTTATTTGAAAAAGTTTTTCAAAGAAAGTCATTAGAAATAATATCAATGGATTTCACGTAGAAATTTTTTGGTTATCATAAGGTAAAAACCCGTTCCATGTTTATGTGCGGTGTTGTCTTATGAGATACCTTTTGTTTCCAAACACTCGTATTTTTTAGTTTCTCAGACAAGTCCCATGACTGATCCGAAGTTTATTTCCCTTTGCTTAAACTTTGGGTGCCCTATTATTTCGGGCAGCATAGTAGTCATGTTTAGTTTGGAGCAATCTGGAAAAGCTCGGAGCATGGAGTTAGAAGATTCTTCAGTAGACTATTACCTCTATTTCCACCACACTCGTGTACTATTTTATTCCAAATTTGTACGAATAGAGATTTATAACTGTCCATGTTTAACTTTGATAAATGATTAAAAATTTCTGCTATAAATATTTTATATAATGAAATAATATATGTAATTCCATTCATGTAATATTATGTTCTGTCTTCTTTTCTTTTTACCCTTAAGGAACCGAGTCTTCAGCTCTCGAATTTGCGGCATGTGGATACCGAGGATGTATTAGTGTCGATTTACGAGGGCTGAAGAAACGGGTCTTTATAAAAACCAATTTCAAATCCAAACAACAAATAATAGTATTTCCAAAATACTATAACGATGCTAATAGCTACCATAGCACTTAATCAATGCTACTACGTTTATCACTAAAACGTTTCAACTTTTAACATATCAATGTCATATCCAATATGGCCAACTACCAAAATTTTAGCATTTAACAATTTACTCAATAAGTATGTAACCAAAATTTAAAATCACAATGGTGAGTAATCCGGATTCCTCTACAAAATTCCATGTATTTCATTTTATATTTCATTCGCTTTTCAAAGCGGGAAATTTAAGCAAACAAAATCAATAAATCCTACAAGCATGAAAACAATAATTTATATCTACCATATATCATATGTTGTTCAACGAAAGGTGAGTTAACTCATTAAAATTCCAGTTGACACTTACATGTTGCAGCTCGATCTAAAATCAAAGTTCAAAATTCCACTTTGCTCCAAACTTTACAAAATCAATTCCAATGCATAAATAACGCTCCTATAAGTGCAACACAAAAGACCGCATTCGATTTGGACCTAGTATGGAAAGTTATGAATTTTATAATTTTTTGAATTAATGAAAATGATTTATTAACTTAATTATTCACTTAAACTAATCACCCAACCTTAATCCATCTTCCCCAAATCACTAATCCTCTATCCTGTACAAGTTCATGTATACAAGTGCACGACCGTGTACTCCCCTTTACCTAACTCAAGCTACAGACCATGAAATCGAATGTCGCCTCATTCAACTCCTCTTCAAAATCACTTTGCCCCAATCCCAACACCTTCGAGCTGACAATCCTAATTGGATTGTATCCTATAGCCTCGCCCCATTACGGTGGAATGTCGCATTTCTCCACAATGAGTCGTATCACCAAAAACGCTCCCACCAGCATTCCTTCACAGAAAAAGCACAATGCAATTAGTGCCTTCACTTATCGTTTCCTAAAACTCACTCAATCCCCAACCCTAGTTCGCAACCATGTACGACCACAACCTTGATTTCCACCGTACTTACCATCGCTTACACCAAATAAAAGCCCTCATCAATAAGAACACAACAGACAGTTTTATAATTTATTATTAACCAAATCACTTGATTATGATTTTTAAAAGACGTGGCTAGGTTTAGAGTTTATAGTAAAAATGAAATAAAAGACGAAGAGGGAAAAATGAAAAGTGAGATGGAAAAATATATGTGGAGTTTAGTTTATTTTAAAATTTTCGGTACTTCGCTACATAATATCCCGTTCGCGTATGAACCGTGAACGACAGAAATAAAAATACGATCGTGCACAATAATGCGACACGATCCCAAAACAACAATAAATTACACTGATTATCTTATTTTATGAAATTTCAAAAAATACCAACGTTTGTCGTAAAATACGTTAAATGATAATTTCAATATTTTCAAATTAAAAATTATGGAAAAATCCTATAAATTCATTGGAAAAATAAGTCATTAAAATCAAGTCATTTTTATTAACAATTGATTTTCTTATTATTAGTTCTATTTATATCAAATTCAAAGTTTTATATAGATTAAATATTTCCATTTGACACGTTTAAAAATTTAGGTCGTTACAAGAACAAATTTCATTTCTACAATCAAGTAAAGATGTTTTCACTTGGACTAATGCTAATAAGAAAGAAATTAACCTCGTGATCATGTCAAGAACTTAATATTGGCTCAAAGTTTACTCTCATAGGACAAAGGAAGAGGCAATTTGAAAAGGTTCGTACTACGACAATGCAAGAAGTATAAAAGCTACTGGAAAGCAAATTTATTAGAGATTTGTCATATCCAAAGCGGTTAGCGAATTCACTAGTCATCAAGAAGTCTATTTGGAAGTGGATCACATGTAGATGGTGCTTCAAATGAAAAATGAAACTAGAGCCAGTTATGTGATAATTACGCCCGACGGGCATAGGCTACATTATGCAATGAAGCTAGGTTTTTTGCAACTAATAACGTGGCTGAATATAAATCTATGATAGCAGGATTAGCTTTGACTCAACAACTAAAATTCATAAGGATTGAAATATTTAGCCATTCATAGTTAATGTTAAACAAAATGAAAAAGGTATATCAAACCAAAGAACTCGATTGGCTCAGTACGTAAAGAGAATCCATGAGATATTAGCTTAGTTTGAATATTTCTCTATTCATCAAATACCATGGGAAAAGAATGAACAAGCAGATTCCTTGGAGAAATTAGCAAGTTCACGAAGAGCATTAGAAGTCAAAGTTGTTCCCGTTGGGTTCCATCAAAACGCTAGTATTGAATTTGAGAAAGAAGGATCCAATAGTGAAGCCTTAGTTCTAACCTGACTGCGAGCCCAATAACTGCAATATGGTGAGGGATGACCTTTGGGAAAATTATAGTCATGAAGAAACTTTCAAGAGAATGAGAATGAAAGCTTATGATGATCAACATACTAATAGTTGGATGATGCCCATAATTGAGTATTTGGAAAAGGAGTACTTCTATGAGGAAAGAATGAGTCAAAAAGTTGAGATATCAAGCCCCTTCATATACCATAATCAACTAGATAATACATAGGAAAGGATATTTAATGACCCTAATTTTTACTGGCATTATTTAGGACATTTAATTAGATAAATTAAATGAAATAATGTAGATGGTTAAGGGATTGAGATTTGTATAATCATAAGGTAGTCATGCCTTAATGAATGTATAAGCAAAAAGAAATGGAAATTAAATAAGTAGGAGGAATATGATAAGGGCAAAATAGGAATAGTCCTTATCATTATACCCTAAACCCTTCTATCCTAAAGTTCTCATTCAATTACAACATTCACAAACAAAACCAAAATACATAGAAGCTTGACCGACCACCATTAAGAGAAACCAAATGAAGAAAAGCTAGGAATCAAGTAGAAAGCTTGAAGGAATTAAGCAAAGAACAAATCTCATCCTTCTTAACAACAAGCTAAGGTGAATAATGATCTTACATCTCATTTTTGTTGATTTTGGTTTCTAGTTAGATCCGAATTGATTTTGCAAGTAATATGCCATGATATGATTGTTTAAATGGATATACATGCTTGTTGATGATTTATGTCGTTTTATATAGATTTTATGATAAGTTTAGATTTGAAAACCTTATTAAATGACATCCAAATGACTTGTGTTTTTGATATATGGTCGAAAACATTATTTTTGAAGTGGGTTTCAAGTTTCATAATTTTCTAAGTTATTGTGGATTTATTATGAATTTTCTACAAAAGAAAATAGTTAAAATTGGGTTTAAATTAATTACCGCAATTATATATTGATTTTGGGTCTAAAATTTAAATATGTTAGCAAACATATTCGACGTAAATTATGGTAATTTTTGGGGAATTTTCCTAAGTATTTTACTATAGATATAAAATTATTTAAGGCATGGGACTTAAATGTTTTATATGTTTTATCAAGGAGAAGGGCTTCTTTGTTAAATGTTTTAATTGCTAATTTCTGAATTCTACAGCACTTTTAGAAAGAAGAATTTGAAAATAAATGGGCAACCAATTGTATTATGAAAAATAAGGCATGTAATTTGAAGCAATTACTTTAAAAGGCTATAAAATAGTTTTGTTTAAATTTACTACTTCGCCACTTCCATCTGCAAGCTTTCAACGCCATACCTTTGCCCATGACCAAGTCAAAACCAAAGCACACGGTACCAAACAATTGATACGTAGTGAATTGGAGAAAGGCGGAGGGTATAACATCGAAACCAAGCTTTCGAAGGGGTAGAAGCTACTCTTATTGACTTTGAACTATTTCTGTTTATAAAGGATGCTTTCGAAGGGGTTATATTAGCTTTCGACTTAATCAATTTTCCTTTGATTTAGAAAAAGAGCTTTCAAAAGGGTTGCCGCCTTTTGTTTTAAAAGAAGCTTTCGAAAGGATAGCTTTGAGTATATTCGAAACCTAGCTACCGCATTCTACCTTTCGAACTAGTTAAGGCAGCTTTTCTTTATAGCCTTTAAACAATGGTTTCGAAAGGGTGCTTTCGCCTTCTTACTTTGAAGCCATTTCTTAATGCTTTCGAAAGGGTTGGTTTCAAAACCATCCTCTTTCTTTTACTTAGGACCAATGCTTTTGAAAGCAATGCTTTTGTCCTAGTTCTTTATGACCCTTAGATAAATTAAAAGTTAAACCCAAAGGTTTCGAAAGGAATGGTTTTAAGTGTTTCAAAGCAATGTTTCCATAAACTTTTACTTGAACCTAATACTTTCGAAAGGTACACTTTAAGTGAAGAATTTCAATGTTTTTAAAAGGTATTTAATATGGGTTTCCAAGGGGAGATCCCCAATGTTTTCAAAATGTTTATTTTGAGGATTTGAATGGAGGGTTTCCAATGCTTTCGAAAGAAAAGTATAATGATTTCAAAATAGGATGTCTATGGTTTAAATAATGATCTCGAAAGGTCTATTTTCAAAGGTTTCGAAAGGTATGTTTTGGCCTTTCGGCCTAGTGTTTCAAGGTTAAAGTAATTAACTTGTTTTGAAAGGGGTACTTTCAATGAACTCGAAAGGGAATTGTTTAAGGTTTAGACAAAGGTTTCGAAGGTATTGTTTTGGCCTTGTAGCCTAAAGCTTTCTAAGTTAAATAGGTGGTTTTTAACTTACTTTGAAGGGATAGATAATCCCATTAATGAGGTTTCATCAACATTGTTTTGTGTAAAGTATATATATATCATGGCATAAGTATTTTGAGTAAAGCAAAGTATATTATTTCCTTGTTTTATAAAGATATGATTTCTAGGGTAAATCATTTACAAAGACCGTTTACAAGGAAGTGAAATTTGAATAGGGTAGTTAACCCTAAGTGTATAATAGGAAATGAAATTTGAAAAGGGTAGATAACCCTAAATTTTTGACTCAGATATTAGAAGACCAGATTGGACTGGAGTAGGGTCGTGCCTTATACTTTATGTAACAGCCCGCAAACCCGTACCCCTTGAGTCGACACTATTCTCTAACATATCAACTCAAAGTGAATGGAAATACGAACCATTAGGGTTAAAGAAGAAGGAGGTAGAGGAAGGAAATAGAAAACAAAATCAGAATCTCACAATCGCAGCGGAACAATATATAATAGATAATAACTGAACTTTATACAAAAAGAACTATATCTGTTTTATACATTTCATCATCAGAGTACAATACAATCAACATCACAATTCAGGACAGTTATAATAACTTGTCCTCCCAAAGCTGAATATACAGCTTACACTGCACAGCGGAATATACAAATCTACGGAAATACGCCTCGTCATCTAGCTCGTCTCCTGAGCTCCAGAGTAGTCCATCCAGAATCTGTACTCTATAATACTCGGTCTGACCCGAGCATTATAGTAAAATAATACCAGAGTCAGTCTGGAAAACCAGCGTGAGAAAACACACTCAATTGGATTATTAAAGTTTTCAAAATCCTTTGAAATCAAGGGTATCTCGTAAGACCACGCCACAAATAAACATGCCCGGTTTTTACCTTACGTTAACCAAAACATTTCTTATAAAATCCTCTGATATTATAATAGTGTCTATATACAAATACTTATTCAAATAGCCGAAATTTTTACATTATTAAATTCCAGCTACTAGCCACAAAGTGGGTTCTACAAACAAAAACCATAAAGGCACGTAGGGAGAATGGATTTCCAACAATGGCAGGGCTACTGGGGTACCGCCCGTCACAGTACCTGGTCTAGATCACCGTACCGAGGATCCACCCTGATCCCCTACATCACAAGACCGGAGCTACCCCTTACTGGATCGTCTGAATAAGATCACCACACGGTTGGGATCGACAACCGCCCACTAAGCCGAATAAAAAGGAGCATCTATACAGGGGAAATCTTACCCTAATTGGTTGCTAGCCACTTAGCCTTGCATGCACCTCCCATGTTTTAGCCATTCCCGGTTGATGAGGCTCGAGGCTATGAGTTACCTTTTTAGAACACATCTCACTTAGAATGCTCATCGTCCTCCTGACGATGTTCTGAAAGCATCCATCCATACAAGTCCGTTCCAGGTTCGAACGGAACCGAAGGCACTACTCCTACTACATCCATTTTGGAATCACCCTCAGGATTAGTAGCGATTAGCCCTTGCACTTCACTGCCCCATCTTCGACTCCCAGTTCTTGTCTTCCTCATGAAAACGTTCAAACCGGATCGAAGTGGTTTTTGGGAAATTAATCCTGATCCCGGTCTCTTCGAAACGATCAGCGCATTGACCAATATTGATAGTCGGTTATTTAACTATCAAATAATATCCACAAACAACCATCAGATTTAAATAATTTTCCAAACTATGTATCTATTTCAAAATATCTTCGCAAGATATAAATTTTTCTACACTTCAACCCTTTTTGGAAACAGTTTTCAAATCACTTTCCTTTCACGGAATAAATTCCAAATATTGTTTATCTTCACTGAAAATCACCAAGACTAAATGCTTTAGATTTTAAAATAATTTAATTCACTTTATCTAAAAATATATGTGCTTTAAAATACTTTGAATAAAAACTATTTAAAACACTTTATTTAAAATACCAGTTATAAAATTTAATAACAATTTTTCATGTAAAACTTAAGCCAAAACAGAATAAAGGTAATTGAATTCTATACAAGTTTCCAAATAAAACTTTAGCCAAACTATATTTAAAATAATACTACTTTATAAAAAAATATTAATAATTATCTTTTTAAACCATAATACCAATTAATCTTCAAAATAATTACTACTATAACTAATTTAAATAAATATTTACCTTTAAAATTTTAAAGAACTTAAATAATAATTTTTCGAAAAACATTCTTTTAAAACAACTTTAAAACTTTTAACTTATACTTTAAAATTCTCTTTGAAAGCGTACTTGGCTTTTCAGAGAGATACACTTTTCTTTCACACCTTTAAAAATAAACCACTATTTATTTTTAAAACAAATTACCCATTCCTTTATAAATTCCTATCGTGAATTTATACTTCCAAATATCAACTAATATCTTGTTTCACTTTATAAACCCATTTTATAATTTCCATAGTCTCATTCTCCTTTTTAAAACATAGTTTCAAACACTCAATCAATATTCGAATCGATTTTCAAAATTAACTCCATTTTAAAATAAATTCCTTTACTTACTCAAATTTATTTTAAAATCCCTTAATTCAATTAATTCTAGATTTAACTTCTTTATATGATTTAAAATCTTATTTAAACTAAAAATACCAATTTCATAAAAAATCCTTTTATTTCTTCCTAAACTATTTAAATTCTGAAAATAATCTTTTATTCCTTTAAATAATATCACTTAAGTTTTAAAATTCATTTATTCCCATTTATTCAAAATCTCTTTTCCCATATTTGGAATTTATTTATTAGAATTTAAACACCAACTTTTATCTTTTTTCCAATTCATTTATCCAAACCTCTATAATTTATTTACTTAAGAATTCTCTCTTTAATTTCCCTTCAAAAACCCCATCTATATATTTTTGATAACTATGTATACCTAATATATTCAATCAAACCATAGTATCCAATATTTCAAATTATCAATATAATTCATCATAGAATATCAAATAATCATATCATAGAATTATTAGAAAAAACTAAATAATTTTGAGGAATCTAGTTGGATCCCTCCAACCTGTTTCCCTACATCCATAGATGTTAGCACAACAGTTTTAAAATACCAATTCCACTTCGAGGTGGAATATCGTGGTATATGGGATCATATCATATCATCCGCTATTATGCGGCGCATAGGGTCTCATCCGCTATATAATGCGGAAAATCAATCACTCCAATATATAAATATATAATATCATATATAATATCACATCCAGTCAATTCAATCATTCAACCAATAATTTAAATTTAACTATTTAAATTTAAATGGGAATCCAAATGAGTGAGATTAACTCACCTTTTATTTTTAATTTGCAATCCATTTCCATCTCGACCATTTCTTCACGGTTTCAGCCCACGATCTCGACCACGAAACCGCTCTCTCCCAAGCCCTAGCCTTCGACTTTGACCAGCGCATCACGACCAAACCCCACGCGCGATTCCACAATGATCGAGTCACCCCATTCGATTTGCCGTGCCTGAATCGCGACCTACCCACTGCCTAAACGAGGACGTCAAACCAACTTCCCCCACTGTCGATCACCCTAGTCAGGCATCTGGAATGATGCCGCCTTTGAAGCCGCCTCGAACAATCGCGATCAAGTTTTCGTGCTCCCTATATCCTTGCCAAGACGCCGAGCTTCTCCTCGATTGAGAAGGTCATGATTCTTCACTCGAACGATTCGATTTCATTCTTCGCTCTGCCATTAATCCCCCCTTTTTTTCGAGTATACGAACGAACTTGATTTTTAGTTCGAAGAGATGATGGAAATTTCGTTTTACAGGCAGATAGGAATGTATATTTTTTTCGATTTTGTTTTTGTTTTCTTCTTTCCCTTTTCTCTCGTTCGCTATATTTTTATTATAAAAATCAAACGCGTGTTAAACCAACGAACATGTGGTTAAAGAGGCAAGCAACATGTTGAATTCACAGTAATTTGTCCTTGACTAGTTACAATATAAAAATAAATTTAAATTTGAATTAAACGTCTCGAAATCGAGCCAAAAATCTCGCCCTCCTATCGTGGTGTGCCGCTAGGCGTTTATAATGTTAAACCCCTATTCCGAACACGATGGAAAAGGTTTCGAGGCCTAATTCGATCGTATGGAGAAGATAGCTTTTTGAACCCAGTTATTATATTAAATTTTCGATGTAAATCTAGCGCGTTTATATATCGTACGATCACACGATAACTCCGAATGCTACAAAAATTGAAATTCGATAATAAATACAATATTACGGATCCAATGGAATTGGATTCGTCGAATTCCGAGACTGTGCCTCGGAAGGCTATTTTTAAATATCGATTTAAACGATATATTTTTAAAACTAAACAAATTACTTTCAAATTCAGCTTTAACACAACTGTTATCTTTAGTATCACTAATATAAATTTTATAAGCCTTCAATTTATTTTTAACAAGCCTGAAATTCCAAATTCAACAATTTTCCCAATTTCCAATTATTAATTCAATATTTACAATATCCAATAAATAACAATATTTGAAATTCAAGTTAAACTATCATTCAAATATTTAAAATCAATTAAATATTTCAATTTCAAATATCCTAGAAATTCCGGGTCGTCACACTTTAGCTAAGAGCTTCTACCTGATATAAGTCCAAAATTCAGTGTGTAGGGCTTTGTCGCAGATGGGACTAAAATAATGTTGCACATAGGAGGGAATATACAGAGTAAATTTAGGTTATTGGTGAGCTCGTAAAACCATTAGGTTCAGTTGACCCTAGAAAAAGAAAGTTAAGTGTAGTCAGCCCAGTAGTGTGTCTAACAGAAGTTAGATAATTGACTATGTTTGGTAGGCCCGAGTTAGCCAATGGTTAATAGTTAGCTCGATAAAACTATAGTGTGGACAAATAGTCCATTGATTTCCTGATCCTTATGCATATATATGTATTTGCTTTAATTGTTATAATCAATTTGATTGTAGGGTTTTGATTTGTCAAAGATATGCTTTTAAGAGAATATTAGTGAGGGGAAACCCGTTCCGCTAAGCGACATAGTCTCACATAATATCAGTAAATCGAGATGTAATAGTATTATTCACACCAGGATTTATGTCTGAATCAAAGTTTACGTTTTTCCCTTAAACTCTTGGGTGGTTAAAATTTAATTTGAGTAGACTGAGAGTTACAGTTTTTCAGTTTTAGTAGGTTGGACAAATAAGCTTCCAAAGACGTGCAGGAGGCAAAGTTAGCTATGTAGGAGCTACTTAGTTTTATTTCCACCGTGACGTATTTATGACAGACATGTCTATCTAGTACTATGATCATCCATGAGGGCATCTTCATATGTGACTCTTGGCGTAATTTGTAATAATTATATTTGATTAAAACCTGGGAATCACTTGGGATTGTGTATCTGAATATGAAATATTGATTTGAAATGTAATCAATAAAGTTGTTTTTAAAATCTGTGTTGATTTTATTTTATATTCATGTGCTTCTGATATTATGGATACCATTAACATTACCGTATTTTATCACCAGAAGTTAATACTATGGATGACTGCAGCATCTATAGCGCTTAGCTTCGGGCCTCCAGATATGGGATGTTACAACTTGGTATTAGAGCATAGGTTTACGAAAACTTAAAAGTAATTTCAAACCTAAAATGATTATGAAAACATAATCCAAAGGAATTAGAGAAAAGACTAAGGTATGGGATAACGATATGGTAATGTACTTGTATTTGTTATATATAAGTATACACTTTATCTCTATTCTCCCATCTCTCATAGGCTATTCTTCTGTATCTTACAAAGACTCAAATGAATATTTTAAGGACGTAAGATATAGATGCTAGGAGCGGAAGAGTTAACGTTGATGGAGGAAGAACCACAATCATAGGAAATGCTAGACCAAACACCAGAAAGAATCCAGGTCAGGCACAAGCTGCTAATGTTGGTGCTGGAGCGCCGCAAGCTGATATGGGAGCTATGTACCAATTCTTCATCAACATGATGAAAGCTGGAGCTTCTGGGGATTAGTCGGAGGAAATTAGGAAGCTCCGGTGGTTGATAACTTTGTAGTACTAAGCAGAGATTATGCTAAACTTGGAGAAAAGCTATTTATCGGGACTAAGGATGCAATTAAACTGGAGAATTGGTTGCTTCATTGTGAAAGGATTTTTGCTGATTTAGGGCTTAATGATAAGCAGAAGAGGGGTCTTGCTTCTAGATAGTTGCAAGAGGCAGCATTGTACTTGTGGAATAGTGTTACCGTGGGAGTTAATGAAGAAACCATGACTTGGGTGGAGTTCAGAAGGAGGTTTGAGAAAAGATTTATGTTAGAAATTGCTAAGTCAACTCTTCTCAGGAAGTTTGTAGAGTTGGAGCAGGAAGACATGACAGTGCTTGAGTATGCAACCGGATTTGAGGAGCTATCGAGGTATGGATATGCTACGGTTGATACAGTTATCAAAAGGAATGAGAAATTCATCCTTGAAATGAAACCTGAGCTAGCTAAAGCGACTCTGACACATATCAGGGATTCGTGTGACGTAGTTGTTGAGATGGCTTTGAGGCAGGAAGAGATGCCTTTTTTCATGATGGTAACAAAGTAGGGGAAGCCCAAGGTGGGTGGAACCAGAAGAGAAGGTTTTTCCCCAAAGAAAGGAGCTAAGAAGAGTGGAGCTGCCAAGAAAGGAAGGCCGATGTAATTTGTTATAAGTGCGCTAAGAAAGGACTTTGTGCTCATGAGTGCCGGACAGGCAAAGGGAAGAAAACTACTAATAAGGATGGAGTAAGATGTTTCAATTGTGATCAGATTGGACATTATAAGAACAAGTGCAAGGAGCCAGTCAAGGATGGAAAAGGCAAGAAAGGAAAGGCTGTGTTGGGAGGTACGCTTTTGACTCATGGTATGTCAGTTAGAGTTCTATTTGATACTGGTGCATTGCATTCTTTTATATCTCATTGTTTGGTAGATAAGCTTAACCTAGAACACTCATACCTAGTTACTTTTTTAAGGGTTGCGAATCCGATAGGAGGTTATGCGACTACAGGGATGAGATGTGAAAACTTAAAGTTTGAACTATTAGGTCATGTATTTGCTTGCAGTTTGCATGTATTTGATTTCGTTGCATTCGGAATTATTTTGAGTATAGATTGGTTAATTAAGTATGATGCTAGGATATTTTGCCATGATAGGAAAACTAGTGTGTGGCCCATGCTATGCGCACGAGAATTGTTAGACAACTTTGGTGTGGAGGTTGTCACTCAAGGTCATATGGTAGTAAGATATTTAATTTTTCGCTGCATTCATGTACGAAATAACTAAAAGGATTATTCGAAGAGTTGTTCGTAATAAATGCGTTGATTGAACAAATTTTTGGACTTTATATGTGTTTTGGAAATGTTGTGGTATATTTAGTCATAAGCATCATTATTTATCATTCATTCTCCAAGTAGGCAACAGTATACATCACTTATATTTACTACTATAATAAAATTGTGATACTTGTTAACAAAATCAAACCAGTAGGTAAATGACCAATTTAAAGTAGTATAAATATTGGTATAATACCAAACAATCAAATTTGTTGTCTATAAAAAAAATGCTAGTTAGAAATCTAGCATAGCTGTAAAGAAGTCCATCGAACTACTACTGACTTATAACCATATGGGACAGTTAGTATTCCTCTGTTTGTAAACTTAGCATTAATGGACATGGAAAATCATCAAGACTATGGTAAAGTTATAGTCATATTTCTCATTCATACATACACAATGTTTGAATTATGACTTGGATGCATAACGATAAATTCAAACTGCCTTAAAAGTTGAATGAAAACAGAATATTACAACCTTGTGATGCCATATATATTTTAAATCCTAAATTGATAGCATGTGGAAATTAAGGGCAGCAAAAGAACGTAGCTAACCACACCCAGAACTCAGCCACCAATCATCAATTAATAATTGTGAAATATTCATTTTGCCGTCAATCAGAGCATATAATAGAAAAGTATATTATAAACCAAAATTTAAGTACAATATGATCCACCTACATGAAAAAATTAAACTAAAAGTTCACCAACTCGACATTACCTTTTACTGCTCAGTGATTAAGTTGAAAGCAAATGGGCCAGATAAGGATAAATAATTATTGGGAAAATGAGACTGCATAATTTAAAAAGTACAAAATAACAGAAACTCACTTATAGTTGTTAATTTCAGTTTCAAGAACGAGAGCGGTGACGGAACAGGCAGTATTTTTTTTTAATGCAACTGTTTTTAGTCCGTCAAATAAGAATGCAATGAGAATAATACAAAGGAGCATTATTATGTCAATAAGAAGCAGTATTGTAAGCAAGCAGGCTGAATGAGAAGCCCAGGCCCAAGAAGGCTTTATTTCTTTTCTAGTTACAGTTGTAACGTATATAAATACAGTACAAGATGTAAACTGTTGATCATTGTATTTGCTATTCTTTCTACATAATAAAATTTTACAAACTCTTTCTTGGTATCAGAGCCGCACTGCCTAACGGCAATCTTTCAAAAAAAAAGGAAGAGGAAAGAAAAGAAGGGGAGAAACTCATTAGAATCTATCATCATCACCTGAGTTTCTGATTCATATCTGAAGTGCAGTACCTTGCCAGCACTGTGTCTGGCTGCATCAACACATTCAGATCGAATCTTAATGAAAAACAAGCAAGAAATCAATCTACTCAAATCAAGAGTCTCATCAAACAGATCACAGTATCAAAAGAAATTGCCATCCAACAGAGATCATCAGACTATCATCACTTGATCTTGTGGTTGCAACATACCTGGTCCAATCACTCTGTTTCTCTGAAATTGAGATCTTGATCAAGATATAAATTGTTTCTTGCCAATTCTTCATCTCTGTTTACCCAAACCTCCCTTCTCTCCATCTTCTTGATATTAGCTTTCATCATGAGTAATGAATCCAACACTGCATCATCAGAGGACATAAATAATCCTCAACAAAATTCAACAGCAGCTGAAAATCTCATTAAGACCATCATCAGCCCATAGAGTCAACTTGTAACTGTCCATCTGGACGAAGATAACTATCTATTATGGAGGCTTCAGGTTGAGACTGCAATTCAAGGCTATGGACTTGAAGGTTGCATTCTTGGCACCATTCCAATTCCACCAAAATTCATCACTGTCCAGGAAAACAAAGTTGTTAGTAATGAAGAATACACAAAATATCATAGGCAAGACTGACTGATTTGTTCTTGGTTAATGTCATCAATAAACACCAAGTTATTGTCTCATGTAATAGGATGCAAGACTGCAAATGAATTATGGACAACAGTTGAAAAGGTGTTTAATACACAGTCTGCAGCTAAGGTTATGTATCACAAAAGACAACTTCAAAACACCAAGAAGGACAACTGTACTATGAGAGAATATCTATCAAAGATCAAAAACATATGTGATCTTCTTGAAGCTGCAGATCATAAAGTTTCTGATTCAGAACAAATACTGATCATACTCAATGGTTTAAGTGATGAGTATGAATCAGTGGTCGCTGTGATAGCTTCTCAAAAAGTTCTGCCATCTATAGATGATGTACACTCAATCTTGTTAGCACATGAAGCAAGAATTGACAATAAAAGACCACAAGAATCAGATCTCTCTGTCAATTACACAGCCAATCAGAGAAATAAAGGTCAAAACAACAATAAAACTGAACATGGAAGTCAAAGAGGTGGCTACACTAATAGATCAAGAGGAAGAGGAAGATGGCATAACACCAACAATAGGCCAAAATGTCAAATCTGTGAAAAGATAGGACACACAGCAGTGAAATGCTATTTCAGATACTCAAAGCAAAACAACAACATGCAGAGAAGCAGTAGCCACAATGTTAATATAGCACAAACCAGTGACAGTCAAAGTGATAACAGCAACAAGAATCAAAGTTCAAATGACATTGCCAGAGCAGAACACATTCAAGATGAATCATGGTATCTAGATTCTGGTGCTACAAATCACATCACAAACAATCTGGATAATCTAAACCTTGGATGCAAAGAATACAGAGGTAATCAAACAATTTGCATGGGGAATGGTAAGTGTGTTAAAATTTCTCATATTGGTAGCACTTATATTAGAGGTAAAAGACAGTTATTTCTACGTAATTTACTAAGAGTCCCAGTTATCAAAAAGAACCTTATAAGTGTATCCCAATTTGCTCTAGATAATAATGTGTATTTTGAATTCTATCCCAAATACTGCTTAGTCAGAGATATACTGACTAAGGATGTTCTGCTGCAGGGTGAAACTGAAAAAGGACTTTACAAATTTACATCCACCAACTGCAGCAGTGTTACAAAGGAACTTAATCATTGTAATTTGAGTTCAAAGGAAAGCAGTAGGGACATATTTGATCTATGGCATTATAAACTTGGACATCCAAGTAGTAAAGTTGTAAAGCAAGTTCTTGTTGAAAATAAAATAAAGTTTGATGATACATCTCTACCCTATATATGTACTTATTGTCAGATGGGAAAAAGCCATAAGTTACACTTCAATCAGTCATCAACTGAATACAATAAACCACTAGAATTAGTTGCTACTGATTTATGGGGTCCTGCACCCATATGCTCAGATTTTGGATTTAAGTATTACATATCATTTGTAGATGCATATTCAAGGTACACTTGGATATTCTTCTTAAATGCAAAATCTGAGGCATACAATGCAGTCACATACTTTATAACTATGGCTGGAAAAAAAACCAATTCACAAGTTAAAATCATTCAGTCTGATGGTGGAACTGAGTATAAATCTCTTAGCAGTTATTTTCAAAAAAGAGGAATTATACACAGAACCACATGCCCTTACACATCTGAACAAAATGGTCTAGTGGAAAGAAAACACAGACACATTATTGAATCTGGCCTTACCCTATTGGCTCATGCTTCAATGCCACTGAAATTTTGGCCTGAAGCATTCAATACAGCTGTTTACTTGATAAACAGAATGCCAACAAAGGTTCTTAAGGGAATCAGTCCCCTAGAGAAATTATATGAGTATAAACCAGACTATTTTAGTTTAAGAACCTTTGGATGTCTCTGTTTTCCTTACACAAGACCATACAATACAAACAAAATGAACTTTAGATCTAAACCATGTACCTTTCTGGGATACTCCACAAACCAGAAAGGATACAAGTGTCTTGATGACAGTGGAAAAATCCTTGTAAGCATACATGTTGTTTTTAATGAGCACGTGTTTCCTTTTAGAAACTCAGAAATGAAAACAACAAGCAAAGTATACAACCCAAAGGCATCCATACCTGACTTGCCAGCTTACACTGAGATTGAGCATCATACAAGGGCAAAGGAGGCTACTGAGAGTCAAAATACTCAATCCAGAGATTCTGAAAACCAAAACTTGGATTGGACTGACAATCTCAGTCATGCCATTCCTTTATCTGCAAAAATAACAGAAGATAAAGAGCAGAATCAAGAAGACAATCATGATGAAAGCATTCAAAGGCTACCAGACAATTCTAAAACTAGAAACATACCTCAGAATGATGCTCAAATAAAATCCACTCATCCAATGGTTACAAGGGGCAAGAGTGGGATCTTCAAGCCAAAAATTTACACAGTAAGCTTGAGAGAATATGAACCTGTCACATACACTCAAGCTGTCAAGGACAAAAATTAGAGAGATGCAATGAATGAAGAATACAATGCTCTTATCAAGAACAGAACATGGGATCTTGTATGTCCACCAGACAATAAAAACATTGTTGGATGCAAGTGGACATACAAAATCAAGAGAAATCCAGATGGAACCATAAACAAATACAAGGCAAGACTAGTTGCAAAGGGCTAAACTCAGCAATATGGGTTTGACTTCAACGAAACATTTTCTCCAATGGTAAAACCATCCACAATTAGACTGATTCTCACTATTGCATTATACAAGAAATGGGATATAAGATAATTGGATGTCAACAATGCATTCCTCAATTGTATTCTACAAGAAGAAATTTATATGGAACAACCACAGGGGTTCATCAGAAACGAAAACTACATGTGCAAATTGAATAAGGCCATTTATGGTCTTAAACAGGCTCCAAGAGTCTGGTTTGATAGAATGAAAATATCATTAACAAAACAAGGATATCAATCTACCAAATCAGATAACTCTCTCTTCATCAAAGTTAATGATGTATCAACAATATACATACTAATATATGTTGATGATTTGATTATTACAGGTAATAACAGAGAGGAGATCAAACACATCATCAATCATCTAGATGAGCAATTTTCTGTAAAAGATCTTGGAAACATCAACTACTTCTTAGGTATAGAGGTCAAAAAAAAAGCAAATTCAGAAATAATCTTATGCCAGAGGAAGTATATTCAAGAATTACTAGACAGAGCAAAAATGAGCGATGCTAAGGCACAACCGACTCCCATGATAAGCAGTCAACATTATTCTAAAAACAGGGGAGAAGCCATACTTAATATTAAACAGTACAGAAGTGTTGTAGGGGCATTACAATATGCAACTATAACATGGCCTGATATTGCTTACAGTGTTAACAAGGTGTCTCAATTTTTACATAATCCACTTGACGAGCACTGGAAAGCTGTAAAGAGAATTCTTAGATACTTAAAGGGAACAATGAATCATGGCTTATGTCTAAAAGCATGCAACAATTTGAATATAGTAGGATATGCTGATGCTGACTGGGCATCAGATCCAGATGATCGAAAATCAGTCACAGGCTACTGCATATACATTGGAAATAATGTAATATCATGGTGTTCGAAGAAACAAGCAACAATATCAAGGTCAAGCACCGAAGCCGAATACAGAAGTGTAGCAAATGCTACAGCAGAGATCATTTGGCTACAATCTATACTGGATGAGTTAAAGCAGAAATCAGATAACATACCAGTTCTATGGTGCGACAATCAAAGTACAGTATACATGTCGGCCAATCCAATACTTCATTCTCGAACTAAACATATAGAGATAGATCTATACTTTGTTCGAGAACTTGTACAGAAAGGAAAGCTTCAGATAAGACACATACCTGCCATTTACCAACGTGCATATGTTCTCATTAAAGCACTATCGGCAAAGAAATTCAACAAGTTCAGATCTGACCTGAAGGTTGAAGACGACAAGGTTCAAACATCTACAACCACCTCAGACTCCAATAACTACTCAATAACTCCTGAGAACTCATGCATAGAGAAGAAGGAAGAAACTTTCTCTGGTTTCCACCTGCCGAAACAAGGGTACCAGGTTTCAGTTTCTAATCTGAGAAGAAAAAGTGAAGATCTGGCTTCTCCAGTGGAGATTCATCATCTCATGTCCAGATCTGACGAAAAGAAGATATTTTTCTAAAGCAATCGAGAGAATTCTTCGATCGACTCTCTGCAAACCCTAACCCTAGGGTCGCATTTGAAGGGGGGAAATAAGAATGCAATGAGAATAATACAAAGAAGCATTATTATGTCAATAAGAAGCAGTATTGTAAGCAAGCAGGCTGAATGAGAAGCCCAAGCCCAAGAAGGCTTTATTTCTTTTCTAGTTACAGTTGTAACGTATATAAATACAGTACAAGATGTAAACTGTTGATCATTGTATTTGCTATTTTTTCTACATAATAAAATTTTACAAACTCTTTCTCCGTCAAATATGTTTTAAAATTGGGGGTATTGCAGCAACTGTTACCTGTACACGTCGTATACAGAATCAGTAAACATCACATACCAAATCCCGTGTTAGAAGTTCATGTACCATGAATTGATTCGGTATACGGTATAAAAAAAATTTAAGGGCGCTAATTTTAAATTTACTTCCTTACTTGCAGACCTTTTGGTAAAAAATATATTATTAGTACCCCAAATCAGCTTGTTGTGCTCTGCCAATAAAATATTAACTCGGTTGCTTCAAAGTTATCACAAATATAATCCTCTAATAAACCAACGCAGAACTAAATTCATTTGATTTTCCAAACAACCCTCACCCACATGGACATTGGTAAAATATTTGTACTATCCAAGCCATAAATTAACAGGTACAAATGATACATGCGTTCAATACGAACCAATAATCATTTCTCCTTATAATTCAGTTTGGCAAAAATTTATTACACACATGACTGAACTGTAGAGATGTTGACAGTAGTACAACTATAATGCTAAGTACAACAGTTGAAGAGGAAAAAAATTTAGTCAATGGTAGACTATACATAACGACAGTTCAACTAACATGTAATGGGATTAAACTTGGTATGGTTAACACATAATATTTGGAAAATAACAAATCTTGCAATTTTCCCTGCTTTATATTCACAATACACTTTTAGACCTTTGTTACCCTAAATTGCTGTTATGTGCCTAATCAAAAAATGTTTTATTTTCCACATCCATTAAATAATTTATCTCTCATTCATTTCCACACAATTCATTTTACGTGTACATTCGCATGGAGAGTATTAGTATTAATTGCATGGATAAAATGCACAGTTTATTAATAATAATTACAAATTTGGCCAAATCGTACTATTTTCCTTGCTTTATATTCACAATACAATTTCAGACTTTTGTTACCCTCATTTGTTGTTACGTGCCTAAAAATATTAAAAAATTAAAAAATTCCACATCCGTTGAATAATTTATAATCTCTCATTCATTCCCACACAATCCATTTTACGTGTACATTTGCATAGAGAGTATTAGTATTAGTTGCATCAATAAAATGCACAATTATTGATAATAATTGCAAATTTTTCCATATAATATAATCTAACAAAGTTAAATACTTAATTTCATTTTTACTGAGCAAATAAAACTGTAATATTCATACAGAACTATTGCTCAACGCGGTAGCTAACTCATTTGTACTTGCAAATTTACAATAAAACAAATTAGAGGAATATATGGTGTACAGTAAATATTATTTAAAAATATGGGTATTAAGTGACATTAAGTATAGAATAAAAAGATTTTCAGAAGAAACAATGCAAGTTGAGAAACAAAATTTAGGTACATATAATTATGTTAAATAAAATGCAAGCACCATATGTTCAAAAAAATGACACGTTCTCTATCCTACCACGTTGTCTCTTTTTGTTCTAATATCAAGACATATCATTTTGAAAATAATATCATGGCTAATAAAGAAAGCGGTGTTGATAAAAAATTTCATCACATGTCAACAAATAGGTTGATGAAATTAAATGGCGTATACATGGTTATTGTATGGTTCGATATTTTGAGCTTCAATCCTAAAATTTGAGGAAAGTACAAATTTAGAACCAAAAGAATAACCAACCTAAAGAAAAATTTATAGACACCTATTGATTACTAAGAACCATGGCAGTAGCAAATTGAGCATTCTTTAAGGCCATGATGGTATTAATTAAAAGAACTTCAACTTATCATTACATCTTAAAGATTATACAATATTAATTAATTAATTGCCTATATATAATAGTGCTCTATAAATGGTTGTAAATGAGGCGAATATCATACGCAAGAAAGTTTCTGCAAATGTTTTTAGCTATATAGAACTGCTGTGAACATCTAAGTTAAATAGAAATACAATGTAAAAAGCATCTTTTGGAAAGTACTGTTAAACATTTCCATGAGTTATTTGAGTTATCAGAAAGGGACTGATGTATAACGTGTATTTAATAAATGTATAAGATATAAAAGGATTAAATCGAGTGCCATGTAGAAATGTTGAAATTGATTGCTGCAAAAAAGAATTCAGCTACTTAATCGACCTATATATGCCCTGAAATGTGCATGACATTAGGAGATATGAGCCATGATGAATAAAAAAGCACTATATCTATCACTCTTATCCTGGGACTTGTAATGTATTATTTTGTAAATAAGTGATCACAATATTTACATAATCGGGAAAAAATTATATAGAGTTAGTAGGGGAAACAACAATGTAAAAAAAATTCAAAGCAGCAAATGCAAGTATCTCATAGGTAAAGTTGGAAAAAGCATTGATTCTAAATATCTGCTGAGTGACTGTCATAATATAGTAGCATAAACATCAAATGGATGAAATATATATATATACACACACACACACACACACACATATATATATATATATATCTTTGTGTGTCTTTGTGTGTGTTCTATATATAACCTTGATGCATAACATGCTGTTAAGTTTATTTCTTTAGTAACATTAAATTGAGAAAATATATTAATGTGTCCTTGAAATAAAACATTCTTCAAATAAAGATGTTCATCTTTGAAACTAAACAGGACATCCAGTTTAGCTATAGAGTAAAGTTTATGCAATCATAAACAAACAAATACAGGTATGAAAATTTACCTAATGTACATTATTATGTCAGCACAAAACTACAACATGTATTTGATTTCGTAGCGTTCAGAATTATTTTGGGTATGGATTGGTTAAGTAAGTACAATGCTAGGATATTTTGCCATGATAGAAAAATATCACTTAGACACCCTGGTTGTAGAGATATGATTATATACTCCATAGAAAACCCTAGTTTTGAGGTTATTGCTTTGTTGGGTGTTGTGGAGGAAGAAGACGAGTTGAATTGAGTTTTCGTTGTCAGAGAATTTGCAGATATCTTTGAGACCGTAGTAGGACTACCGCCGAAATGAGCCATTGAGTTTCGGATAGATTTAGTACCAGGAGCAGAATCGGTGAGTTGACCCCTAAGTAGAATGACACCTACCGAGATGAAGGAGTTAAAGGTGCAGTTGGTGGATTTAAAAGGTAAGAATATTATCAGACCAAACAGTTCGCCTTAGGGAGCAGCCGTAGTGTTTGCAATGAAACAGGACAGATCGTTGAGTTTATGTATCGATTATCGTAAGTTGAATGAGAAGACGATAAAAAATCGATATCCGTTACCTAGGATTGAAGATTTGTTCGACCAGTTGAGTGGATCCAAAGTATTTTCCCAATTGGATTTAGAAACATGATTCCATTAGCTTACAGTGGCTGAGGATAGTGTTCCTTTGACGGCGTTTTGGACCAGATATGGATCGTACGAATGGTTAGTGATGCCATTTGGACTAACTAATGTGCTAGCATTCTTCGTAGATTTGATGAACAGGATCTTCCGGGAGCATCTAGATAGATTCATGTTAGTGTTCATAGACGACATTTTGATATACTCTAAAGATGAAAGAGAGCATGAAGTTCATCTTAGAGTGGTGCTTGAGACGTTGAGGCAGCATCAACTGAAGGCGAAATTTTTGAAGTGTCATTTCTAGAAGAAAGAAGTGAAGTTTCTTGGCCATGTAGTCTCAGAGAAAGGGTTGTCAGTAGATCCGGCAAAGGCCGGGGCAGTGAATAGTTGGAAGAGACCCGAGATAGTGACTGAAATAAAGAGTTTTCTTCGATTAGCTAGTTATTATCGGAGATATATTAAGGATTTTTTTCAAATAGCGGCACCGATGACCAAGCTAACTCATAAGGATGTGAAGTTTGTCTAGACTGATAAGGATGAGGAGGCATTCCGGAAACTGAAACAGTTATTGACAAATGCATCCGTGCTAGTTGTTCCATAGAGGAATCAGGACTTAGTGGTGTACACGGATGAATGTGGAACAAGATTAGGAGCTGTGTTAATGAAAAAGCGTAAAGTGATTGCATATGCTTCTCGACAGCTCAGACCGCATGAGATTAGATATCCGACTCATGATTTGCAATTGGCTGGAATAATTTTCACATTGAAGGTGTGGAGACATTACCTTTTGGGAGAAAGATTCGAGTTGTATATGGATCATAAGTCACTGAAGTATTTATTCTCTCAAAATGAGTTGAATATAAGACAACAGTGGTGGCTAGAATTTTAGCCGCTTTTGACTTTGGAATTGAGTACACACTAGGGAAAGGCAATAAGGTTGCAGATGCACTTAGTAGAAAACATCAGAGTGCGGTATTGGCAATGATAGCTGAATTGGAAGATTTAGAAGCATTGACTACATGCGGAGTACAATGGAGATCTAAGAGTAGTTCTAGTCAAGAAACTGTTATGCTATCCTGTTTAGAAGTTCGACCGGTAATGATCGAAAGGGTTGCTTCTAAGAAAGTAGAGGATCCATTATTAGTTGAACAAATTAGAAAGTTACGAGATGAAAAGGAGAGCGATGACTTGAAATACTTCATTCTTGACCAAAATGGGTGGTTAAGGAAGAAAGGCGACTATGTGTTCCAAATGTGGGAAACATTAGGAAGGAAGTTCTTGGAGAATGCCATCGTTCAATGTTCACCATTCATCTGGGAGGAACTATGATGTATCAGGACATGAAAAAAAGTTTCTTCTGGGAAGGTATGAAGAGAGATGTAGGCTTATGGGTGAAGTAGTGTTTGAACTGTCAACAGGTAAAAGCTAGACATCAGAAACCGAGTGGGTTACTTCAGCCTTTAGAGTTCTACTCTGGAAATGGGATTCTATCTCAATGGGTTTTACAGAAGGACTGCCAAGGTCGAATCGAGGAAATGAAAGCATATGGGTTATAGTGGACAGATTGACCAAGAGTGCCTATTTCATCCTAGTTAAGTCGACCATGACAGCAATAGATTTAGCTAAGTTATTCAAGAGGAATATAGTTAGACTGCATGGAATTCCTAGTGGTATAGCAAGTGATAGATATTCCTTATTTACTAGCGAGTTCTAAAAGAGTCTACAAGAGACTTTAGGTACCAAGCTCAAGATGAGTACCTCTTACCATCCACAGACAGATGGACAAACGGAAAGAGTTAACAAAGTCTTATAAGATTTGTTAAGAGCTTGTGTGCTAGACTTTGGAGGATCATGGGAAGACACTCTACACTTAGTTGATTTTTCATAACAATAGTTATCAGACTAGTATAGGGATGGCACCATTTGAAGCTTTGTATGGAAGGCCATGCAAATCTCGCATTTTTGGTTAGAGACCAGGGATAGGTTAATTCTTGGTCCAGATTTGGTTAGGGAAGCTACAGAAAAGATTGAGTTAATTCGAGCTAGGATGAAGGAAGCTCCGTCTAGGCAGAAGAGTTATGCTGATAAAAGATGGAAAGAAATGGAGTTCTCAGTTGGAGATCATGTTTTCATCAAGGTGTCACCTATAAAAGGTGTAATCAGATTTGGAAAATCAGGTGGCACCATGATTTGTTGGACCATTTCCTATTGTAGGAAGGATCGGGAAACTCACATATAGAGCAGAGTTACCGAATAGTTTGGTAGGAGTCCAAAGTGTTTTTCATGTTTCTCATCTAAGAAAGTGTATTCGGGATCCAGAGACTACTATTACACCGATTGTGTTAGATGATCTAGTAGTGGAGTCGGACATGACTATAGTCAGTAAACCAGTTCGTATAGTCGCGAGAGATGAGAAGAGACTAAGGAACAAGACTGTCAAATTAGTCAAAGTCCAGTGGAGTGACGACAAGAGAGACTGTACTTGGGAAACCGAGAGAAGGATTAAAGATACTTATCCTGACTAGTTTCTTGGTATGTTTAACTTTATGTTTGATTATTATGAGTACCTTATCGTAATTTCGATTACGAAATTCTTTAAGGAGGGAGTCTGTAATGACCCTAATTTTTACTGACATTATTTAGGACATTTAATTAGATAAATTAAATGAAATAATGTAGATGGTTAAGGGATTGAGATTTGTATAATCATAAGGTAGCCATGCCTAAATGAATGTATAAACAAAATGAAATAGAAAATAAATAAGTAGGAGGAATATGATAAGGGCAAAATAGGAATAGTCCTTATCCTTATACCATAAACCCTTATATCCTTAAATTCTCATTCAGTTACAACATTCACAAACAAAACCAAAATACATAGAAGCTTGGCCGACCACCATTAAGAGAAACCAAATGAAGAAAAGCTAGGAATCAAGTAGAAAGCTTGAAGGAATTAAGCAAAGAACAAATCTCAGCCTTCTTAACAACAAGCTAAGGTGAATAATTATCTTACATCTTATTTTTGTTGATTTTGGTTTCTAATTAGATCCGAATTGATTTTGCAAGTAATATGCCATGATATGATTGTTTAAATGGATATATATGCTTGTTGATGATTTATGTCGTTTCATACAGATTTTATGATAAGTTTAGATTTGAAAACCTTATTAAATGACATCCAAATGACTTGTGTTTTTGATATATGGTCGAAAACATTATTTTTGAAGTGGGTTTCAAGTTTCATAATTTTCTAAGTTATTGTGAATTTATTATGAATTTCTACAAAAGAAAATAGTTAAAATTGGGTTTAAATTAATTACCATAATTATATATTATTTTGGGTCTAAAATTTAAATATGTTAGAAAACATATTCGACATAAATTATGGTAATCTTTGGGGAATTTTCCTAAGTATTTTACTATAGATATAATATTATTTAAGGGATGGGACTTAAAATGTTTTATATGTTTTATCAAGGAGAAGGGCTTCTTTATTAAACGTTTTAATTGTTAATTTCTGAATTCGGCAGCACTTTTAGAAAAGAAAATTTTGAAAAGAGATGGGCAGCCAATTGTATCTTAACAAATAAGACATGTTAGTTGAAAAGCAATTACTTTAAAAGGCTTTAAAACAATTTTGTTTAAATTTACTACTTTGCCACTTTCATCTTCAAGCTTTCGACGCCATACCTTCACCCATGACCAAGTCGAAACCAATGCACATGGTACCAAACAATTGATATGTAGTGAATTGGAGAAAGGCGGAGGGCACAACATCAAAATCAATCTTTCGAAGGGGTAGAAGCTACTCTCATTGACTTTGAGCTATTTCTGTCTATAAAGGATGCTTTCGAAGGGGTTATATTAGCTTTCGGCTTAATCAATTTGCCTTTGTATTAGAAAAAGAGCTTTTAAAAGGGTTGCCGCCTTTTGTTTAAAAAGAAGATTTCGAAAGGATAGCTTTGAATATATTCAAAACCTAGCTACCGCATTCTATCTTTCAAACTAGTTAAGGTAGCTTTTCTTTATAGCCTTTAAACAATGGTTTTGAAAGGGTGCTTTCGCCTTCTTACTTTGAAGCCACTTCTTAATGCCTTCGAAAGGAATGGTTTTAAATAGTTTCGAAGCAATGTTTCCACAAACTTTTACTTGAACCCAATACTTTCAAAAGGTACGCTTTAAGTGAAGAATTTCAATGTTTTCGAAAGGTATGTAATAGGGGTTTCGAAGGGAGATCCTAATGTTTTGAAAGGTTTATTTTAAGGGTTTGAATGGAGGGTTTCCAATGCTTTCGAAAGACAAGTTTAATGATTTTGAAAGAGGATGTCTAAGGTTTAAATAATGATTTCGAAAGGTCTATTTTCAAAGGTTTCGAAAGGTATGTTTGGCCTTTCGGCCTAGTGTTTCAAGTTTAAAGTAATTAACTTGTTTTGAAAGTGGTACTTTCAATGAAATCGAGAGGGGGTTGTTTAAGATTTAGACAAAGGTTTGAATGTATTGTTTTGGCCTTGTATCCTAAAGCTTTCTAAGTTAAAAAGGTGGTTTTTAACTTACTTTGAAGGGATAGATAATCCTATTCATAAGGTCTCATTAACATTTTTTATGTGTGTGTGTGTGTATCACGGTATAAGTGTTTTGAGTAAAGCAAAGTATATGACTTCCTTGTTTTATAAAGATATGATTTCAGCTGTAAATCATTTACAAAGATTGTTTACAAGGAAATGAAATTTGAATAGGGTAGTTAACCCTAAGTATATAATAGGAAATGAAATTTGAAAAGGGTAGATAACCCTAAGTTTATGACTCAGATATTAGAAGACTAGATGGGACTGTTGTAGGGTCATGCCCTATGCTTTAGCTAATAGCCCCTAGCTAATATAAGTCCAGAATTCCAATATGTATAGCTTCGTCACATATGGGACTAAAATAATGTTACACGTAGAAGGGAATATACAGAGTAAATATAGGTTATTGGTAAGCTCGTAAAACCATTAGGTTCAGTTTACCCTAGAAAAAGAAAGTTAAGGGCAGTCAGCCCAGTAGTGTGTCTAACAGAAGTTATATAATTGATTATGTCTGGTAGGCCCAAGTCAGCCAATGGTTAATAGTTAGCTAGATAAAACTATAGTGTGGACAGATAGTCCATTGATTTCCTGATCCTTATGCATATATATGTATTTTCTTTAATTGTTATATTCAGTTTGATTGCAGGGTTTTGATTTGCCAAAGATATGCTTTTAAGAGAATATTAGTGAGGGGAAACCCGTTCCGCTAAGCGTCGTGGTCTCACTTAGTATCAGTAAATCGAGATGTAATAGTTTTATTCACACCAGGCTTTACGTCTAACTCAAAGTTTATGTTTTCCCTTTAAACTCTCGGGTGCTTAAAATTTAATTTGAGTAGATTGAGAGTTAAGGTTTTTCAGGTTTAGTAGGTTGAACGAATAAGCTTTCGAAGACGTGTAGGAGGCAAAGTTAGCAATGTAGGAGCTACTTAGTTTTATTGCCACTGTGATGTATTTATAACAGACATGTCTATCTAGTAGTTTGATCAACCAATGTGGCATCTTCATATGTCGCTCTTGGCGTAATTTGTAATAATTATATTTGATCAAAACTTGGGAATCATTTGGGATTTTGTATCTGAATATGAAATATTGATTTGAAATGTAACCAGAAAAGCTTTTTTTAAATCTGTGTTGATTTTATTTCATATTCACGTTCTTTTGATATTATGGATACCATTAACATTACCGTATTGTGTCACCCGATGTTAATACTATGGATGACTGCAGCATCTGTAGCGCTTAGCTTCAGGCCTCAAGATAGCGGATGTTACATGATAGTCAACACCTAATTTGTGCTGCGTTACTCGAGATAGGAGAAAAGCTGGTAAAAGAAACCCATGAAGGATTATGTGGGGATCGCTCCAATAGGGTAAAACTAGCAAAGAAGGTAATGATGCAAAGATATTATTGGCTCCATATGACAAATGATGTATTAACCTAGGTGACAAGGTGTGATAAGTGCCAAAAGTTTTCTAGAATCCCACGGTTACCTCCGAATGAGCTAACTCATGTCGCAAGCCTATGGCCCTTTGATGTATAAGTAATTGATTTGATAGGACTTCTTATGGTCTCAAAAGGGGGAGCAAAGTTTGCCATAGTAGCCATTGATTACTTTACTTAGTCGGTAGTAGCAGAACCATATCAAATATCACTGCGGGAAAGGTTTTAAAATTTTCATTAAAATTATAGTTGCCAGATTAAGACTCCTAAATAAGATAATTTCTGATAATAAAAGTCAATTTAAGGGCAAAGAATTCACCTATTATTGTGTGAGAAGTAGAATACTAAAGAGGTTTTTGTCATTAGCTCACCCAAAAGCTAATGGAGCGGTGAATAAGACCATAAATAATATTTTAAAGAAAGGACCGAGCAATGCAAAAGGAAACTGGATAGAGGAACTTCCTCTCATCTTATAATCATATAGAACTTCCACGAGAATTGCCACTGGGCATACCCTATATTCTTTAACATATGGATTCAAATTCATGCTACTAGTCGAGGTTGAAGTCCCTTTATGTCGAAGGATTGCATATGCCTGCACAATCAAATCAAGAGGTAAAAAAGAGCCATTCGACTTGATTAACGAACTAAGAGATCAAGTCGCCTTGCGAACAACTGAATATCAGCAAAGGATTTCCAAATATTATAATTCAAAAGTAAAAGGAAGTGCATTCTAAAAAGGAGATCTAGTGCTAAGAAGAGTAATGGTAAACACAAAGGACCCTATAGATGGCCCACCACGATCAAATTGGGAAGGACCATTAGTCATTAATGAAGAGGTCCCTTCAGGAACATACTAATAAAAGTAAACCAGATGGTAATGTGATGGTAAGAACATGGAATTCCAAACATTTAAGACTATATTTCATAACATTGGATGAATAAAATGGATTACCAGAAGATCTTTCCAAAATAGCAGCCCCCGAACTGAGATGCGATATGTTTGACTTAGCTCCTAACTTGACGAGGTTAGTGAGATTTGTTGAGCAGAAGTGCACCTCATATCCGGAAGAGGAAAAAATGCCTTTGGTCTCCTCATTAGGCTTGGCCAAAGCACTTATCCAAAAGAGATGTCAAAACGTCTTCGGTCCCACCGTCGAGCCTGACCGAAGCATCCATCCAAAGATTAATGGTCAATTAAGCCTTGGGTCCCACCTATAGGCCTAGCCAAAGCACGCCTCCAAAAGAGATTGTCAAAAACCTTTAATCTTGCTGCTGGGCTTGGCTAAAGTACCCATCCAAAGAATGATGGCCAATCAAGCCTCTGGTCCAGCCGCCAGGCCTGGCCAAAGCACCCATCCAAGGGAGATGGTCAAAAAGCCTTCGATCCGACCGCTGGGCTTGGCTGAAGCACCCATCCAAAGAGTGATGGTTAATTAAGTCTTCGGTCTGGCCGCCAGGCCTGGCCAAACCACCCATCCAAGGGAGATGGTCATAAAGGTTTCGTTGCTGTCGTTGGGCCTGGTCGAAGCACTCATCCAAAGAGTAATGGTCAGTTAAGCCTTTAGTCCCACCGTCTTGCCTAGCCAAAGCACCTATCCAAAGGGAGACGGTCAACAAGCCTTTGGCCCAGTCACCGGGCCCCAGTTAGCTTAAGGACCATGTTCAAGGGGGGGGTCTAGAGATAGAGTCTTGTCACCCTCAACGGTCTGGAGAATAAAACCTAAAGGGAAGCGGAATTCGCGGAAGCTGGTATTTAAATATCTTAGAAATTTAGCCCATTAAAAGGAAAGTTGGGAGGTTCCTAAGATCACTTGGAGAACCGAAGATGTTTTTTGATGCACTTGTTAGAGGATTAGACTCTTCGACATGTCAGTGGGGTAGTTCGAGTGCAAGTTAGGATGACTTGATCAGGTGAAGTAACCATGGTGCCCTCAAGAATGCCTCCTCGAATGATTCGTCTCCATCAGCATCGTAATCCTTTTCTTCTCCTTCTTCCTCTCCTTTACCCATTACTGCACCCCTGCTTTCTTCTACATTCTTCCCTCTTCCTATCCCTTCCTTGCATAAGTTTTCAACTCCTCTATCCTCTTCTTCTCCAAGATTTGCCTCGAACCCTTTGCCTTCTACACCCCTTTGTTCATCATCGTCGAGTCGCCCACCGGAGCATAAGGACCTATAATGGCACGAGTTGCTTTAGTAGGATCTGGGTTAAGGATGGCACATCTTATGTTGTTGAGGAAGTGGAACTGTTATGATCAAGCGTTTGTAAGAGGATAGGAAATTTTTATCAGATCAGGATCAATCCTCTCTAGAGTGCTGGTGTGTTCACAAGATCATCAGTTAAGACTCATTACAAGAGATATGACAGAGATCTGGAAAGAATGTTAGATACTTAGGTGAAGAAAGCCCAAATGTAAGGAAGGTACCAGATGAGAGAACTTACGGCCAGACGGCCAAAAGCGATTGAAACCCTCAGGGCATCAGACGAAGAAATATTCACACTTGAAATAACTTTTCTTATTGTAAAGCCCTTGAACAACCATGCATCGGTTGAAAGCCTCTTCTATTAATTGTGATGATGTTTGTCCTCTCGTTTTGAAGCTGAGAAAGTAAGTTAGCTCTTTGAAGGAAAGGGAGCAATCCAGGTGGCGACATCATGAATATGATATAGAGAGAACTCAGTAGGTCGTAGCTATTTAAAGAACTTGTCTTGGAGCTTGCCTGAGCTATGCAGGAATAATTTGAGAATTCATTAAAGGAGGCTTGGTTCCCAAGAGGCACATGTATCTATTGCAAGCTCTGTTTCCTACTAGTAGGAGATGAGCCCTTTGATGGGGTTTAGGAATGAAAACGTAATCTATATGGATCCCCTGCTTGAAATAGATAGACATGAGTTCTTTAGCAGTAGTTTGGAAGGTGTCTGATCCGGTGGGTTGTCCAAGACCAAATGAATAGGTTAGTCCTCCCTTGGAAGGGCAGTGCCATGAGGCTGAGCAACTGGACAACTTGAAGTTGAAGCTCTTATGTAAATGAATGTCTTACTTCCGATGGAGTAGAAGTGGACGCTTGGGCAGTAGATGAGATGTTCTACATTTATTAAAACCCGTGTAGTCGATGTACGAAATCAAACGGAATTCGACGTGTGTTGACCAATCAGATCATGGACATTGACTGGGGCAGTGCAAAGTGTTAATCTGTAAGGTGTGTGTCCTATGTCCATAGCACGGTGCATGTGAACAGTTTGTGTAGATAACCTGTTCGTGTAGGTGAATGAGCTCTATCGTGCAGGTGAATGTACAGAATGAAACGGAAGTCGACGTGTGTTGACCAATCAGATCATGGACATTGACCGGGGCAGGACAAAGTGTTAATCTGTAAGGTGTGTGTCCTATGTCCATAGCATGATGCATGTGAACAGTTTGTGTAGATAACCCGCTCGTGCAGGTGAATGAGCTCTATCATGCTATGGAACTATATGTTTTATTTTACCTGTTGTCATAGGATTTTTTGTAGGATCATAGGATTGTAATGTTCAACTCGAAGTGTCAGCTGCTGATTTTGTGAACCTAAAGTGGACACCAAGCTATTGAAAAGAGAGAAACTTAGGGTTGACCTTGATGGAATTTGGAGTCGACTTCATATCGCTCTTGAATAGTCATTTCGAGTCGACTATTGAAAAAAAGGAGAAGGCTAGAAACTAAAGTCAAAAATGAATTAGCAACCATGACTCAACGGCCCGACGATGGTAGTGATGGCGATGGAGACAAGGTTGCAATGACACTAATTGTGCCAAAACCATGATCAAAACCCACCTAAATGAAAGTTGAGATCTAGTGGCATTCAAGTCAAAAAGATCAGCGTTATTTTGATGGATGACTAGGGTTGGGACGACGCTGAAATCAGGACGACGATGGTCGAGTTGGTGGCGATGACATTGTAGGTTGAATTGCAACGGCGATAGAAAAATCACAATAGGCATGAAAATTGATGTGTTAGTGAATGAGACGTGGACTTAGAAACTCTTCTAAGTATTGGATTTATACTCGACATTTGAATCATGTCTATACCAACATGTTTTTGGCCAACATGTTTTGTTTCCCCTTTTTTATAAAAAGAAGAACAAAAAGAAGTTTTCCTGATCGAAATATGATGCAACTTCCCAACAATCGAAGGCTCTAATCTTACTGTACAAAAGAGACAATTCGACGACTATTTGAAGCAATGAACGAACGTGGTGCTTTAGGGTTACTGTTAGTCGATTGATGACCATTCTCCAGTTAACATTTAATTGCTTGTCTCAATCCAAAGCATGCTTTATTTAAGCATACATTAGGGGCTAGTGTTATCCGGCATTTGAATCGAGCGACTTCTTGATGAATCTAGGCATTAAGATGATGAAAGAATTGATTAAGGAGCTTAGGAGATGACATGAATTATGAAAAGAAGTATAAGAAGTTTGATGAGATTCTGTATATTTCAAATCATGTCAGTACCGACATGATCAATCATGTCGGTACCGACATGATTTTTGATGTAGCATCCACTTCTGAATAGTAGGTGAAGATGTAGTGTACTTGACAGATGTAGACAAGGTTTGCTTAGGAAAATCATGTCGGTAATGACATGATTTGTTGGAGCAATTTTTACAATGAAGCTTGGAGACTTGGGCAAATATAAGGAAAACTTAAAGATATGAGTTGCAAAATCATGTCGGCACTGACATGATCATGTAGATACCTACATGACTTGAGTTATAAATTTGATAGGTTCTTAGTGCCTGAAAGCATGGATCTAATCTCTTACCCGGTTTTCTACTAGCCAATGACTTAGGAGGATGGATTCACATATAAATATCTATCATTTGGCACCGAAAAATGGATCTTACTTTCTGACCTTGAACACTCTATCTTGCTTCTACCACAAAGTACTACCCAGCTCGAATTTCACTTGATTTCTAGATCTATAACATTGTAATTCGATTGTGCTTGTACAAAACCTTCTAAAATAAGATTAAAGTGGACATGGACAATTGATTTGAGATCGATTCAATATAAAATCCTATGTGTTCAAGCTTTTATTATCGTTTTAGATCTATTATTCTTGTTTTTGTTTGATTTGTGATGTTGTTTCTTTTTTTGACCTAATAGAATACGTACGCATTGATATATGATATCGATACACATTTAAATACAATTTGAATAATGTTAATTGCTAAACTAGTTTGAGGTTTCGTTGACCTACTTATGCCTATGTTATGGGCAGCGTATGTAGAGAAGGCAAAGGCGTTTGAATTCTTGGTCTAGATATAAGAATTGGTAAGGGGAGAAAGAGTAAAAGGTTGAGAATTTGTCTCCTCCGCATTATCTATTTAAATCCTTCCAACCCCTTCATTTTTTTAAACAAATACCCTCCTCTCGACCAGGCCGAACTCATCCTTAGTAGTCGAGCATTCCTAATAGTGAAAACACATCGAAACAAATAATACCCAGTGGTAATCTAGACTATCGCAAAGTCTGGTGATCGATTCTTTTAAAATCTAGGAGATCTCTTCAAACAAGGTGCACTCAAGGTTCATCCCTTCAAAATATGAATCAATGTTTTATAATTTATATTTGATATGTCATATGATCCATTTAATTTTTTTATTGTGCATTTGCAGTCCCCTAAATCATCTAAGTTTAAAATATTTATGTTGATTGATAAATGTACTGTTCATTTGATCTATGTTTAAAATCAATTTAAAAGAAAATTTTCATTTCGACCATAAATAGTTTAACATGTTTATTTTATAATTTAGTTATTAAAATTAATTTATAATAATTTAAATTATTATTTACTATTTTTAGATCATATATATATGTAATATGTACTTAAAAATGTTCATAAATTAAAATATAAAATAGTTCAACTTTAAAAATTATTTTTGCCGAACATAACTTAATATAATCATATTTATATTAAATTAATATTTAAACATTTTTTATGTTAATATGTATAAATGTATATATTTAATATCTTAAAATAATAACAAAATAAAATTTAAAAATTAAAATTTTAAACATGGGGGAAAAGAAATAAACATACAAACATGATTTTAATATTTATTTATTACAAAATACATACAGTAATTCTTTTATGCTATGTTTTAAATATATTTTTTATTTAATTTTTATTTTATTTTTCACAATAATAAATATCTGTATAAAATATAAATATATTTATTTTAGTTAATTAGAGGATCTTTTAAGTGATTTTAATGAATCTAAATTTGAATTTTAGAATAGTTTACCTAGTTAAAATTAGATATTTTTTTATATTGAATTTGAACTTAAATTTTATTATGTTGGTCAAACTCTAATCAAATATTTTAAAATTTTATTTTATTTAATATATAGATATATTTTGAAATTATATAAATATTTATATGTGTATTCAAATAATGTTTTGAGACAACTAATGCACATATAAATTACGAATGTGTACGTTGTAAACGTAAATCCCAACGTTCGTACAAGTATACACTAAATATTTATATGTATATTTAAATAACTTTTTGAGACAACTAGTGCACATATAAATGGAGAATGTATACGTTGTTCGTTGTAGATGTAAATCCCAATGTCTGTATATGTATGCATTACATTGTTATGTTGCACATGCATATTATATACATAAGAGTATATATTGATATACTCTAATCTATATAAACATGAAATTAATTAAGATATAATAATTAATTAAATCAAAGAATTAAATAAAATCTGGTTTTATTTAAACAACTAGCCATTAGGCTTTATAGGCCCACCAAGTTCCAATTAGGGATTTTTTTTTGAAATTTACCAATTACATCCATTGTCAAACGTGCCATATCTAACAATGGTATTGAATCCCAAATGGTCTATACGGTCAAATTAGTCAATAATTAATGCCAACTAACTAAACATGCTTATTCGATAGGTGTTTAGAAGAGTAATGTCTAGGCTTGGTGTTAAATAGTCAAGTATTCTCCAATCCCTGGTTATCGGCCTTGCCTAGTAAATGGAGTAAGTCTGAAATGTTGGCCCAAAAGTAAGGCCTTGAGTTCTTTGAGCCATGTGCTAATTTTCAAAGTAGATTTGAAAATTTAGAATTATATTTTAAATTCAAATGTTAAATACGAAAAGTAAAATGAAATATTATATAAAATAAATTTAAGATTTTTAAAAATGTTTTGAAAAATAAAATTACTAATTTCAAATTAATAGTATATGTATATAAATTTAATTTATTTTATTAATTAAATTAATTAATTAATCAAAAGGTTAATTAACACAACACACACACACACATATATATATATTGTATGAATTCAATTGGTATATTTATATATTTATCGTAAATTTGTTTAAGATGGATTATATTAAATTTTGAATTAATTTAAATATTTAATTAATTTTTTTAATTAAAAATAAATTTATTAAATAAAATTAGTTAAAATTAATTAATCATATATATATATGATGATATGTATATATAAAAACAATAAATGTTGTAGTTAATTATTTATCTTTAATAGTTTAAGATGAACAATATAAAATTTTCTAAAATTTTAAATAAATTAAAATTAATTAAGTATGATTTAATTAATAAGAAATACAATTAATTAAATATGATTCAACTAATAAAATACATATATACATTATTGTTACACCCAAAATTTTCAAAAAATTAATAAAGTGCAAAACCATTGAGGGTTGGCAATACGAAGCTGTCGCACTTTGAATGCCACAGTACATTGAAGAATGAAGGCCATCAAACATTGAGAATAAGCCATTACATGTTAAGGAGTAGAGCCACACAGGTTGGTAGCAGTGATCCATCGCAAGATGATAATAATGAGGTGTTGTAAATCATAGTTTAGGCTATCATATATCAATAATAATATAAAGTCATTACAATATAAAGAGCCATCATAGGTTAAATGTTGAAGGTAAAGTAGCTATCACAAATTGACAAAAAAGGAGTTGTCGCAAGTTGATAATTAAAGAGCTAACACAGGTTGAAATTAAAGTAGCTATCGCAAGTTGACAACAAAGGAGTTATCGCAAGTTGATAATCGGAGAGCTATAACAGGTTGAAGGTTGAAGATAAAGTAGGAATCGCAAGTTGACAATAAAGGAGATGTCACAAGTTTATGATTAAAGAGCTATCACATGTTGAAGATTGAAGATAAGATAGTTATCACACATTGATAACAAAGGAATTATCACAAGTTGATAATTAAAGAGCTATCATAGGTTGAAGGTGGCAGGTAAAATAGCTATCGCAAGTTGACAACAAAGGAGTTGTTGCAAGTTGATAGTCGAAGAGCTATAACAGGTTAAAGGTTGAAGGTAAAGTAGCTATTGCAAGTTGAAAAGAAAGGAGTTGTCACATGTTGATAATTAAGGAGCTGTTACAAGTAGAAGGTAAATGAGCTATTGCAAACTGAAGGTAAAGTAGCAATCGCAAGTCGATAAAGAGGAAGCTATCGCAAGTTGAATGTTGAATGCAAAAAGGAGTTATCGCACGTTAATGAGGGCTATCACAGGCTGATAGATAGAAGCATCATAGGTTGAAGAATACACCAAAATTCAAGGCCCTAACTAGCTACATAGCATTATCAGGTTGGATTAGCAACGCTACATGACCATGAAGAAGGTAAAGGAGGATTATGCGATGAATCTTCTCAAGCATGTGACTCATCAGCAAATCGTGATCATTCATTTCCTACAAGTGGAACATATCTTGGGCTGGCAATCAGAACCTTGTAAACCTTAACCGAATCGACTCAAGAAGTCCCGAACCCGAATCGAACCCGATGGGTCTTATATGTAACAACCCACTATTTTTAGAACAAAACAGAAACTATTTATTTGTCTTTTGGAACACACTGCGGAAAGAACAGAAAATATAATAATCAAATAACGCCATATCATTTTCCACACCAACCCATACATAGTTTTCACATGTCACTGATATGTACAACATAAATCCAAACTCATACAATACACAGCAAATGTCTTCTTTATATACATATCATCACACACACACACACTATAATACATAACACGCTTTCGTCGCCCGAGCCTCTAGCGTCATCATAACCAAACCTATCTCTATCAACCTATCACATATCATAAACAAGGGAAAAATGGTAGATTTGGATCAGACATAAAGCCTGGTGAGTGAATATAATTGAAATCAACATTTACTATACTTATTTCATAGTATAACATGATCAAAAATGATAAATTATCGTATCAGTGTTCATTTCAGTTTATATTCAACTCGTATCAAATCCATTATACAATTCATGCAGATAAGGTTTCATATAGTTGTGTTGTTATACTCATTCTAAAATAAGGTGATTAAATTTACACTTGTATGTACAGTAAGTTATATAGTCGGATCATGGATAAACTAGACAAACCGTGAACCTCGCTATACCCAATAACAATTGTATTGCAGCTAACCCACAACATCAAGAGTTGATGCAGCGCGATCTACCTCTGATTTAAGTCGTCCCAGAATTTTAGGTCGTTCACGACCTAAGGAACTTATAGGTCGCTCACGACCTAAGGAACTGATAGGTCGCTCACGAGTCAACTGCAAAGTTAAGGCATGCAAACGAGTCGGCGAGTTAAAGGAACATGCGCATGAACGACCTAACATACTGTTAAGTCAAATACGACCTAACGGGTTCGAGAAATGCGAGCTAAAGCAGAGGAGTAGGTCGCTGGAACGACCTAACAGGGTGCTCATAGATGAAGGCCAAACTGACCAAGTCTTAGGTCGGGAGCGACCTAACATGCTATTGAGACACGCACGACCTAGCGACTTACGAGCTACTGAGTTAAGGAATAAGGTGCTACGACCTAACAAGTTTCGACCTAAATTAGGTCGTGAGATTGAAGTACGACCTACTTTAGGTCGCGGAGACATATTTCGACCAATGATAGGTCGTGGGAAGACATGGGGAGATAGGTCGTTCACTTTAAGTCGCTCCGATATTTCGAGAGCAGACTGCCTCGAGCTACGACCTAAGTTAGGTCGCGTACGACCCACGACCTAAGTTAGGTCGTGAGAAACGTTAGGTCGCCAATTACTACAGTTCGTTGGAGATCATGCCACCTGAATTCCTAGAAGATGCTACCTTGTTTTTAGGTCGTCCAAATGTTAAGTAGTGATGTTTCTAGGTCAAGGTCGATCTATGTGTTGTGAATATGTGATGTAATGTGTTGTAATATGTTGTATTGTATTTGTTGTTTTTAGGTCGTCTACTGTTAGGTCGTCTGGTCGTAAGTCGTAAGTCGGCTGGGTTTTTAAGTCGTAGGTCGTAGGTCGATTCCGACCTAAGTGTTGTACAGAATTGTATGCGTTGAGTTGTAAGCCTATAAATAGGCGGGGGATGTCATTTTGTAATGTTTTGTTGATTTTGAAATAAAATTTCCTTTGTTAGCTTTGTGCTTTCATCCAATTGGTAGTCGAGTGTGATCTCCTATCTCCCCCTTCGGTCAATCGAGTGCGCTCGATTCAACGATTGCTGAAGCCGATTCACGGTATCTAGTGCGCTAGATCAACGTGCGAAGAATCGTAGATCTTTAAACACGGTATAGTGCGCTATCAACGTGTTTGGGATAGCTAGATTCCGGCATCTTTGGATCAACGGAGTCGGGCATTTGGTATTCTTTAATTCACCGATCGCTACTTTCACAGAATCATCATTTTGTTATTCCGCTGCTGCGTCATTTGGTATCAGAGCTTGTTTAGCCAATCATAGCTAAATCGAGTCCTTGGAGGCAATTCTTCTGAAGAAGTTTGAAGAGATCAAGTCGAGCCGAGCGAGCTATATCATTCAAGGCCGAGAAGTTGTTGTTCGTCGTGTTCTTCGCAAATTGTAACAAAGTGGGAGTTTTCGATCCATTTCATTTTGGATCTATGTTCGAAAGGTGTTTGAAATTTGGAGTGGAGCCGAAAGTCAAAGTTTTGAAGAATCAACCATGCCACCGAAAAGAGCTAATCGCCATCAGAACGTAGAAGCTTTGTATATAAGAGAAGAAGCTGATGAGATGGAGCAACGAATTAATGAAAACTTTAGTGAAAAGCTTAATGAAGGGATTGGACGATTAGAGAAGATAATGTTGGAGATGAATCAGAATCGGAGAAGGGTTTCTCCTGAATCCAACCATGGGGGAAGTAGAGTCTCACCACATTCCAATCGAGAAAGAAGTGTTGATGATGATCAAAGACGTGGGAGGAATGTGAATGATCGAGAACGGAGGAATGTAGATAGAAGGGATGTTGGTGGAAGACGTGATGGTAGTAGAGATGTTGGTGGTCAGGATCGACATCGATATACATCAGATTTTGAAGAAGAGTATGACGGTGGTAGTGTTCATGGACAAGGACGTGGACAAGGAAGAAATCAGTCGGAGTATGATCACAAGTGGGAGTCTGGGATGAAGACTGAAATACCGGAATTCAAAGGTGGTATGCAAGCTGAGGAGTTTTTGGATTGGTTGTCTAATGTGGAGGAGATTTTTGACTTCAAGGAAGTTCCAGAACATCGTAGAGTGAAGTTGGTTGCTACAAGGTTGAGGGGTAGAGCTTTGGCATGGTGGCAGCAAACCAAACTTACACGTGAACGGATGGGGAAGTCAAAGGTTGAATCATGGGAAAAGATGAGGAAAATGATGAAAGCCACATTCTTACCTTACAATTATCAATCACTTATGTATCAGAGGCTGCAAAACTTGAGGCAAGGAACGAAGTCTGTTAATGACTATGCTGCCGAATTCTATCAACTGATTGCAAGGAATGATATCATGGAGACAGAGGAACAATTAATAGCTAGATTTGTTGGAGGATTGCGTATGCAGATTCAAGACATGGTAAATATGTTTGATCCCAGATCTGTAGCAGAAGCACACCAGAAAGCGTTGGCTTGGGAGAAACAGGGAAGACGAGGAGGTGGTGTGTTTACAAATTCCAACAATCAAGTGAAGGGTGTTAGTGGCAGTTCTAATGTTTCAAAAGCTGTTGCAAAACCAGTTGTGAATGAGGTTGGAAAGATGAAAGTCAATAATGGTTTCAAATGTTATAATTGCCAGGAATTGGGTCATAAGAGCAGTGAATGTTCAAAACCGAAGAAGAGAACTATGATTGTTGAAGTGGAGGATGAGGATGTTGAAGAAGATCTCAATTCACAGTGTGATGAGGAGGAAGAAGTGTCGGGAGACGAGGGATGTAATCTGATGCTACGAAGATCTTGTTTAACCCCGAAGCAGGAGGAAGAGTCGAGTTGGTTGAGGAGTAACATCTTTCAGTCAACATGCACTATTTTGGGAAAGATCTGTAAATTTGTCATTGATGCTGGGAGTTGCGATAATATCATTTCAACGGAAGCCATGAGAAAGCTGAAACTGAAAACGGAGAAACATCCTAGTCCTTATAAACTTGCTTGGTTGAGGAAAGGAGGAGAAGTAAAGGTAGAGAGGCGAGCTCATGTTCCATTTTCTATCGGAAAGAAATACAAGGATGAGATTTGGTGTGACGTAGTTGACATGGATGTTTGCCATTTGCTGTTGGGAAGGCCGTGGCAGTACGACCGTGAAGTACAGCATAATGGATGAACGAATAGTTACAGTTTCTTGTTCGAAGGCACGAAGATCACATTAGTTCCGAAAAAGCGACAGCAGAATGAGAACAAGCTGGAGGAGATCGAGGAATTGAAAACTTTGTTGACATTGAAGGAGTTCGTGGAAGAGATAGAAGAGAGTCCTGAAGTTTTTATGTTGATTGGGCATGAAAGCAGTGAAGTTGCTGAGGTTCCAGAGGAAGTGAAACCAGTTTTGGAGGAATTCGACGATGTGTTTCCAGAGGAGTTACCGAAGGAATTACCACCGCTTAGAGACATACAGCATCAGATTGACTTGGTGCCAGGTGCTGCATTGCCTCATAGACCACACTATCGGATGAGTCCAAGGGAACACGAAGAGTTAAGAAGACAGGTGGAGGAATTACTGGAACAGGGGCGAGTTCAGGAGAGTTTGAGTCCTTGTGCAGTGCCAGCTTTGTTGGTACCCAAGAAGGATGGAACGTGGAGGATGTGCACAGATAGTAGAGCATTGAACAAGATAACAGTTAGATACAGATTTCCGATGCCGAGGCTTGATGATCTGTTAGATCAAATCAGTGGGTCTGTGATCTTTTCTAAGATTGACTTGAAGAGCGGTTATCATCAGATACGAATTAGACCAGGGGACGAATGGAAGACATCATTCAAGACGAGGGAAGGATTGTATGAATGGCTGGTAATGCCGTTTGGTCTATCGAATGCACCGAGTACATTCATGAGGGTGATGAACCAAATTTTCAGGCCGTACATTGGGAAATTTGTGGTGGTTTACTTTGATGATATTCTGATCTACAGTGCTAGTACAGAAGAGCATGTTCAGCATTTGAAGAAAGTGTTAATTATCCTTCGTGAAGAACAATTCTACGCTGCTACGAAGAAGTGTGTTTTTATGGCAAGGAGTGTTTTTTTTCTGGGGTATGTTGTATCGAAAGAAGGAATACAGGTGGACCAAAGTAAAGTTGAAGCTATCAGAGATTGGCCGCGACCCAAGACGATAACGGAAGTTCATAGTTTTCACGGGTTGGCTTCATTTTATCGAAGGTTTATCCCACACTTTAGTAGTGTGATGGCGCCTATGACTGATTGTATGAAGGGTAGACAATTTGCATGGACGGAGGAAGCAGGGGTTGCTTTTGAGCGAATCAAAGAACTCTTGACGTCAGCACCAATTCTAGTGCTACCAGATTTTCAGCTAGTGTTTGAACTACATACTGATGCATCCAAGGTTGGGATTGGAGGAGTGTTGAGTCAGAGGGGACGTCCGATTGCATATTTCAGCGAGAAGTTATCAGAAGCGAAGATGAGATACAGTACATATGATGTGGAATTCTATGCTGTTGTGCAAGCTATTAAACACTGGAGACACTATCTATTTCAGAAAGAATTTGTTCTTTACACTGATCATAAGGCGTTGAAGCATTTACAAGGACAAGAGAAGATTTCAGCAAGGCATGCATCGTGGATTGCGTACCTACAACAATTTACATTTATGGTGAAACATAAATCTGGAGTTACAAACCGCGTGGCAGATGCGTTGAGCCGAAGGAATCATTTGTTAACAACAATGAAGGTTGAACTAACGGGGTTTGATATGTTGCCAGAATTATTTGTCGATGATCCTTACTTTGCAAAGTTTGTTGATAAAGTCAAGGAGGGAGAGACGGATGAATTTTTGATGGTGGATGGTTTTCTGTTCAAAGGAAATCGATTGTGCATACCTGATTGTAGTTTGAGAATGAAGATTGTGAAGGAGCTACATGAAGAAGGCCAGGTGGGTAGAGACCGTACATTACAGTTGATTTCACAATCTTATTTTTGGCCATCAATGAGGAAAGAAGTGGAAAGATTTGTGGAGCGATGTCATATCTGTCAGGTTTCGAAAGGAACTGCGACTAATGCTGGATTATATATGCCGTTGCCGGTACCAAGTAAGCCTTGGGTTGATGTGAGTATGGATTTTGTTTTGGGATTACCGCGAACTCAAAGGGGGAACGATTCCATTTATGTGGTGGTTGACCGATTTTCAAAAATGGCACATTTTATTGCTTGTAAGAAGACAGCTGATGCCGTCCGTGTTGCTGAGTTATTCTTTAAAGAAGTGTATCGTTTACATGGTTTGCCAGAATCCATTGTTTCCGATAGGGATACTCGTTTTCTGAGTCATTTTTGGCTAAGTTTGTGGAAGATGGTGGGAACGAAGCTGAAATTCAGTAGTGCTTATCATCCTCAAACAGATGGGCAAACAGAAGTGGTAAATAGATCGTTGGGAAACTTATTGCGATGTCTTGTACAAGACAATTTGAAGAGTTGGGACTTAAAGTTGTGTCAGGCAGAATTTTCTCATAATCATGCTGTTAACCGAAGCACTGGTTACAGTCCGTTTCAAGTTGTGTATTCAAGCTTGCCAAAGGGGCCGTTGGATTTAACGGTAGTACCACAACCGAAAGGAGTGATTAAACGGGCGTCAGATTTCGTTGATGGATTGACTGAATGTCATAAAATCGTTCAGGAACGATTGGAGAAAGCGAATGAGAAGTACAAACGATCTGCAGATCTGAAGCGAAGGAATGTTGAATTTCATGAAGGTGATTTGGTTTATGCAGTGTTAACAAAAGATTGTTTTCCGGTGGGAGCGTATAATAAATTGAAAGCACGGAAGATTGGACCAGTGGAAATTTTGAAGAAAATCAATGAGAATGCATATCAGTTGAGATTGCCGGATGATGTTCATACGTCCGATGTTTTCAATGTCAAATATTTGATTCCGTATCATGGAGATGAGACTGTTGAGGATGCAGAAAGTGCAAATTCAAGGTCGAATTTTTGTCAACAGGGGGAGGATGATGCAGCGCGATCTACCTCTGATTTAAGTCGTCCCAGAATTTTAGGTCGTTCACGACCTAAGGAACTTATAGGTCGCTCACGACCTAAGGAACTGATAGGTCGCTCACGAGTCAACTGCAAAGTTAAGGCATGCAAACGAGTCGGCGAGTTAAAGGAACATGCGCATGAACGACCTAACATACTGTTAAGTCAAATACGACCTAACGGGTTCGAGAAATGCGAGCTAAAGCAGAGGAGTAGGTCGCTGGAACGACCTAACAGGGTGCTCATAGATGAAGGCCAAACTGACCAAGTCTTAGGTCGGGAGCGACCTAACATGCTATTGAGACACGTACGACCTAGCGACTTACGAGCTACCGAGTTAAGGAATAAGGTGCTACGACCTAACAAGTTTCGACCTAAATTAGGTCGCGAGATTGAAGTAAGACCTACTTTAGGTCGCGGAGACATATTTCGACCAATGCTAGGTCGTGGGAAGACATGGGGAGATAGGTCGTTCACTTTAAGTCGCTCCGATATTCCGAGAGCAGACTGCCTCGAGCTACGACCTAAGTTAGGTCGCGTACGACCCACGACCTAAGTTAGGTCGTGAGAAACGTTAGGTCGCCAATTACTACAGTTCGCTGGAGATCATGCCGCCTGAATTCCTAGAAGATGCTACCTTGTTTTTAGGTCGTCCAAATGTTAAGTCGTGATGTTTCTAGGTCAAGGCCGATCTATGTGTTGTGAATATGTGATGTAATGTGTTGTATTGTGTTTGTTGTTTTTAGGTCGTCTACTGTTAGGTCGTCTGGTCGTAAGTCGTAAGTCGGCTGGGTTTTTATGTCGTAGGTCGTAGGTCGATTCCGACCTAAGTGTTGTACAGAATTGTATGCGTTGAGTTGTAAGCCTATAAATAGGCGGGGGATGTCATTTTGTAATGTTTTGTTGATTTTGAAATAAAATTTCCTTTCTTAGCTTTGTGCTTTCATCCAATTGGTAGTCGAGTGTGATCTCCTATCTCCACCTTCGGTCAATCGAGTGCGCTCGATTCAACGATTGTTGAAGCCGATTCACGGTATCTAGTGCGCTAGATCAACGTGCGAAGAATCGTAGATCTTTAAACACGGTATAGTGCGCTATCAATGTGTTTGGGATAGCTAGATTCTGGCATCTTTGGATTAACGGAGTCGGGCATTTTGTATTCTTCAATTCACCGATCGCTACTTTCACAGAATCATCATTTTGTTATTCCGCTGTTGCGTCAAGAGTTATGGCTCCCTCACATCCTGGCTCTATTCCAAATCAATAACTAAAAATTAAGTCGCATAACTAATAAATATCGCCCCTCTGTGGCAGATGATATGCATGTACTAACACACATTGCCATATATGCTAGGATACGTCATCTACCCCTTCACTCATGCCGAAGACACTCAGAAACTCCGACACGAGCCTTTAAATCTATATGTTACAGTCTGGAATAGGTCCAAGTTCAATATAACAAAACTGCTTGGTAATTGGTAAACCAATGTGGACCACCGGTCCACTGGGGCACTAGCTCGAAGCAAATCTTAGGTTATTTTATGATACATGTTTTTCTATAATATCGTATATTTTTACTTTAACTCTTTGTTCTTGTGATTTTTTAGCTTTTGATCTCATACTTGTGTAATATACATTTGTAACATATCATACTATTTTTTCCATGAATTTTTATCATCAATTACTTTTTTTATTTATAATTTCTTTAACTTTCATATATTAAAATACATTATATAAATTCATATATAGTTTAAATTCGAAACTAAAATATATATATCTTACTAAAATATACGTATTTGATCTCCATAAATCAAATCTTCATTTTTAAACCAGATTTTAGGTGTATAAATCATATATACATTGATATATACAAGTTATCACCATTCGGTGCACCTTTCACTAAATAAATCATATTTATTAATATATATCACTATAAATCCAAAATTAAATTTCTAAATTCATGTAAACATGTACTTTAAGTTTATTAATCAATTTCATGCAATTTTAGTGTGATTATATACATCAAATCATTAATATACAAATTTGGGCTATTTTCCACATAATATGAAATTTGTATACATATAAATCCATATAAATTGATTAAATTACATAAAAATACTTTTCAGACCTGATATCATTATATCAAATCTCATAAAATAGTTTCTTATCAATTTGACATATTTAAACGACCAAAATCTTAAAATTTTTAATTTTGGACTATTTATGCACAAAAATGTAATATTCTTATATTAATTCATACAAATCATATAGAAATGAAAAAATTTGTATTTAGGTCTGTAAACACCATATTTCATCTAAGGAATTTAGTTATCTAAGTATAATTGGATTTACCCACCATTTCACTATTATTTTCTCAACTTTATGCCTCATTTTCGCCTAGTTTTACATATAGAGTATATTACATAACTCCATTAACTCATTCAATTACCTAAAATCATTCATTGATCAAGTTAGACAAATTTTCCCGAAACCTCAGAGCAAAATTGCAAACTTAATCATTTAATCACCAAATTTAATCATATTAAATCATGGAATCAAGAGAGTAAACATAGAAATTAGTTAAACCCACTCACTCTAATCGATTCCTCCTAATTCCAAGCCTCTAGCATCACTTTCATTCGCTATCTAGAGATAGAAATCCCTTCAATTCACTGTTCTAACACCTTTAGTGACTCTTATGTGTTCGTCCTTTCTTCTCTCTTTGGTTTAGGGCCCTAATTTCTTAGTTTGGTTTTACTTTTGGTGGTTAGGGTTAATCTGAAAGTTGGGGAGGAAGAAGAAAGAAACGGGAATTAATTTATGAAATAGGAAAGTAGGATACACATTTCAATTTTGAGTCATATAAAGGAAACAACCATCTTTTTGCCAAAAATTCGAATTCGAATTCAAATCGCATAGCGCCCATTTGACTCGATGATATTTCCGGCCATATCTTCTTCATACGAGCTTCGAACAACATAGACAAATATACTGCGGGAAAAAAAGAAGACGGTTGCAATAACGTTGTTTTCGTCGCCAAATTATAATGTCTTAAAATGACCATTTTGCACATCCTTATTTTTAATTAATTCATTAATTCCACTATTTTATTTTTTTTGAGGAAAATGAGTGATCCTCACAAGGAGGAAAGCACTTATATAATTTTATTCTACACTAAAGGAGAGCTGCCAATAAGCTTGGCAGGTAGCAAAAAACCCCACGTACAAATAAGACAAAATAAAAGAAAAAACCCTCTAAAAAACCCTCCAAAAAACCTATACGAACTAAGGTCCAAAATAAAATAAAATATACAACAAAAACAAAAGGCTCTAATCTTCTATATCAGTAGAAACTCTCTAGTCCAATACCAACACCTGCAGCTGCTAAGAATAAACTAAACAAAGAATTTAAGTTAAATACATACATATATACATATGTATGTATGTATATATAAATATGTTTATTTATTTATATATATATATAAATGAAAAATGAAATACACTAGCTAATAATAAAGAACATATAACTAACAACACATTAATAATAAGAAGAAAGGATGTCACATTACCAATATATGTATATAAATATATGTTTATATACATATATATGTCCAGTAAAAATACTATAAAGAATATAACTCATACATATCACATGATATAAACAAAATTAAATAAAATCAATACATGCCAGTACAAACTAAAAGATAACTAGTAAAATACTACCATACATGCCAATACAAGCTCAATTTGAGTTTAGATAATCACAACTAATAATATTACCATTACAAAAAACACTAACTTAACTCGGTAAAAGATGCTTCAAGTCCTGCCACCTATGTTATCCCCTAAACAATTCGAAAAAAGTTTATAATACATCTAACATATTGCATTGAGAATATACTTGTGTGCCCTGCATATTATGAACACAGCTATAAACTTGTTCATACAGGCCACTGTATAAAATCTAAATAACCGGACTTATACAAGTAGACAATATTTACATGTAGAAAATACAAACTTATATATTATCCACCCATCATAAGCCGAAACATTTCATTATATCAATTCCCCTGAAACATGAAGTAATTCATTAGTAAGAAAACTGCTAGCAAATAATTGTGTAGAGAACAAAATTGGACAAAGTTAAGAATTGGTGAATAATAAAGCTTGCATGAAAATTAAGAGCAACTTAGATTAAATGCTTGAATGCATGTAAGAATCAACCACCAAAATCTAAACTTTGAGAAATGCTTTTAACAGATCTATAAACGGAACATCATTTAAAAGTAGGTATAAATATTCTCTTGTAATAGTTGAACTAATATCAATTAAACATTTGAAAAATAAAATAGCAACAAGATTAAGACTATAAGCCATAATATGTGACAGAACATTGAATAGAATCACGAAAATTCAAAACAATAAAAAAAAACTTAATTGCGCCACATTGAATTAAAAACTTATACTATGTGATTAATATTAAAAATAGTTTCAGAAATTACATTGGAATCACAAGACTAATAATATGATTTGAAAACAATTTTAAAAACAATTAGAAAATAAGATGAGAATAAATTAAAAAAATCCATAATTTCCAAACTCAAATTGTAAAATGAAAATATAAGTACTACATTAAACTCACATAGGAGTCTAACACCATCAATATTACAGTTTAAAAATCATTGATGACTATTTCCATCCCAAGCTATTAATCTTAACGTTAAAAGAAAAACCTCCATCTACCTTTAGATAAAATACCACACTTTTACATTTCATAGGCTAAAATCTAAAAAGCATGTTACTTAATAGATAATACATAATTCTTAACGTTTTGGAGAATACAATAATCATGGTACAAGTAAAATAACATAGAAAACTAGTTACAATACTAATATTCTAATAAAGACAAAGCACTAAGTGTACTCCCAGATTGAATATCTAAGGAATCTAAACTTAGATTTATATTATTATTTCTATTTAGAAAAAATGATTTCTTAAAAAAAAGTATACTACTATTTTTGAAGAAACTCCTCAAAAGTTAAATTTTTATTTAATTTATAACTAGGATTTGAAATCCAATTAAAACTAAATAAAGAATTAGCATATATTAAGTTATCCGAACCTAATACGTTGATTTCTTTCAAATCAAATATACCAACATATGATTGTGAAAATGGTATCTAATAAAAATCTATTATGACCCTTATAATGAAATCTAATATCATTCCAATATAACTCACAAGTTATATATGTAAAATTTATATTAAAATAAAATAAATTTAAAGTTTTTACAAGGATAAATTTAGTGTTATTACATTTAAAATATAAGTGCATAATATCTTACTTTTAATTATTACAAAAGTACATTTTTTATCATTAAATATATTTTTCTTTTTTAATAGTTCTATAGTATTCAACTTCTTATGTAAAATTAACCACATATGCACCTTAGCTTTAGGTGGAGCACTAATTTTCCAAATGTATTTAAATATTTTTGTTTCAATTCTTGAAAAATTAATAAACTTATAAAATGAATTAGTTGTGTATTTATTACTAATGTCCCAACACCATGTTATAATATCCTTTTCATTATCTATACTATATAGTTCTAATTTAGCACACAATAAAGCAAATTGTGGAAAAGTATTACCCGTTAACGTACGATTAAAACTAAATTCCTAAGGAAAATTTAAATTAGGTCTATATATATATATATATATAAGAAATTAGTACATATTTAAATTACAAATTTCATACAATTCTTTAAATTCCACTTTAAGAGGAATAACCGATAACCAACAATCATGCCAAAACGAGGCGTTATTACCAGAATGTACAATATTATTAATTCCTAGTTTATATATGTTAACCTTTAAAATTAATGATTTCCAGAAGTGAGATATATTATTTCTGTTACTTGTAAACGAATGAAATAAATTAAAGGTACCTCCATACCACTGATTCGATATTAATTCTTTCCATAAAAGATTTTCATTATTATCCCTAAATTTCCAAATCCATTTTCCTAAAAGTGATATATTTAAGTTATGCAAATTTATAATTCCTAGACCTCCTTCATTTTTAGATTTACAAACCATTTCCCAACTTACAAGACATTTAGAGCTACTATTTAAATTATCTCCACTCCATAAAAAGTCCTTTCTCATTTTATCAATTTTATCTATTACCCAATTAGGAAAACGATAGAACGACATCCAATAAATGGGTAATGCAGATAAAACCAAATTAATAAGAACAATTCTACCCGCTCTTGATAAGAATTTACCTATCAGGGCCTGAAAATCCAACCCGTTTAGAGCTAACAATAAACCATGCATGTCCAGCCCAAACAGAAGGGATAACCAGATCTTGATGAGAAAGAAAGAAGAGAGAAGAAGAGATGAGAAGATAGAGAAAAGGAAGAGAGAAGAAGAAACAGATGGAACTAAAACTGTAACAACCCACAAATTTATCAGTTTGATAAACTATATTTATTTTTAAAATATTCTGATATAAGGTTTCATAACACAGGTTATGATGTTTTTGGTAATAAGTATTTATAAAAATATGAACTTTGGAAAAATACCAATAAAATGGCCGAAAACCATTTTATCGATAAACAGCTCAATAATCGTAAAACGTCGCGTACGGAGCTAGATACATACACTTATTTTTATAATTAAACAAGAATATGAAATAAAATATTTTATTTTTGAAAAATAAATGTATTTATGACATTGTTAGTAATGCCCTTGAATATAATAATTGATTTATTAAATTAAACTGAGATTTAATGGTTTAATAATTATTTTAATTATTCAAATAATTATTTTAAATGATGATAATTCATTTTGAACATTTATAAAGTGCTAATAAACCATTTATAATAGTTTTATAAAAAGATATATTTGATTTGAAAATATAAGAAAAATCGATATCGCTTTATCGGTATAATAGCAATTATCGTAAATAATTTTTATTATTAATTTATAAGGTTTCATAAATGAAATGTGATAATTTTAAATGATGATTATAAATTTATTTTAAAATTTTGTTTACAAATATATGTACATTAAAGGATAAGTGAAAATGTGACCGGGAATCAGTTCTCTGATTGACAATGGTTTATCGAACGAAAGGTGTTCGGAATCAATGCAACGTTGTTTATATGTCATGCACACATATATAACATACAAGTGCATCCACTCACATGCACATGAACGTATGTATACATACATATATACTAATACACTTAAAAATACACACATAACATAAAATATATAAGATATAAGCAAGGTTCCACCTTAAGCTTACATAAGTCAACATATGCATACATGAAGTGAATGAAGTGATGGAGCACATGGAGGGGGGTAACTAACGTGTATTATGATGCGATGGGAGGGGAGTGTGCTAAGGGTAGTTTGGTCCATGCACATTTAGATATTTTTTCACAAATTTTCCTATAAATACCCATGCGTACTCTTCCATTCCATTAGCCTTCTTCTTCATTTTTCCTAAGCTTCTTCTCTCCATTTTAATGGCTTCTTCCTTAAAGAATTCATGAAGAAATTTTAGTTGTAAAGAAAATAAAAATATTTATACACACACACACACACACACACATATATATATATATATATATATGTTAGCATTTGACCACTAAACCAAGTGAAAACACCTCCTTGTCTCCTCTACAACTTACGCCACCACCTACACCTCCTTTGGTTGAGCACATCAACCTCCAAGAAGCAAGGCCAAGCCCATCAAGGAGAAAAGAAGGAGTTTGGAAAGCTCTAGAGCAAGGAAAAGAGGAGGAAATGCTGCCGGAGTACTGCCGGAATCGATTCAAGAAGCTACGGAAAAGATTGGTGGAGTGGAGCCATAAGTGAGTAATCGATTTACTTACATTTAGAAAATAATTATATGAATGTTTAAATTATAAATTTAAATGCCTGTTTAATAACTTGGTTAATTATATGGATGTTGATACGGTTTATAACTTGGTTGTGATAAATTATGAAAAATCATAATAAAAATGGTTAAGTAATTAACCATGGTTAATTAATGAAAAATAAATCCATATGGATGTGTATATGCAGTTTATTTACCTCTTAATGGTTTTGAAAATACAAAAAGATTGAAAATGAATATTACAATAATATAATATTATGAAATAATTTAAAAGTGAAAAAGATATTTAATATGGAAAAAAATATTGGTTTAAATGAGTTTGAAATGTTTTATAAACATTTAAAAGTGTTTTGGTAAAGTTTGAATAAGAATTGAAAATTTAGTAAAAAATAGGCACGTCGCGTAACGGTAGTTCGCGATTTCGCGTCATAAATCTTAAATGAGTGTATAGAATGGAATTTAGCTCGGAATTCTTTGAGATAAGAATTTTCCAAACTATTATATCCATAGTTTTCAATCAAAGAAAGAAAATCAAGATTTTGATAAATAGATTTTGAAATATGAGTACAAAAAGTTTTTGGAAAAATCGCAGTCTTGCAGTTCGGAATCCAAAACTGGATTTCTTTGAAAATGATGTTTTAAATTTTTAAAAAAATAGGGAATAAATATTTTAAAAGTTATTTGAGTTATAAAAAAGAATTTCCAAATGATAGAAAGTCGTTTTGATCAGTATAGCTTAAAAAGCACTTTCCTCAACACTTTTTCGTAGCACTTTTCTATAACTTTTAAATTATAGTTTTGAAAGCAACCATTCTTTTCCAAATCTTTTGTAGAAGTTTTTAAATGTCCAAAAAAGTATTTCAAAGGTGATTTGAAGGATGTATGGGATGGTTAAATAAATGACCAAAAGTTAGTAGAATATGTAAATGATTTAGAGTTGATCAAATAACTTGACCACCTTATGGGTGTCAGAGAGATGTTGTCTAGGCTTTAGTTTGGAAAACTAGTTTCCTGCTCTCCCTGACTATCCATACTGGCCCAACTGATGGGATAGTAAATTTGGTTTACTCGGATTAAAATTTCCAAAAGTATAAAGATATAATTTTCCAAATTTAAGTAACTTGGATTTCATATAAAGAGTTGGAAATGTTTTCCTAAATAAAAGGTGAAACGATTTGGAATTATTCCAAGATTAAAAAGGTTTAAATTTACCAAATGATTTGATAAATGAGGCTTAATGATTCCATATACTGTGAAAAAGATAAAGTAATGATTCAACAATTATATCTCTAAGAGATATCTATGAATGAATAAAAAGAAGAATTAAATTGATTGATGATTGATAATCATATACGAACTTATCATCTTTTTAATCGATGATTGGTTCGAAGGAACAAGGGTCATATTTGGGTAACTCCTATCCGAAAACCACTTCGAACCAATATATACGTTCGAAAGTGAAGACATGTTGAAGATGATGACTATTAAAGACCGAGGATCTTCAAAATGTAGGGATTGTTGTCATAAGCCCTAGGGGTTTACCCCCACATTATATTTTTATGGCAGTGGTGTCTACATTCTGAAAATCTTTGTTGTATTGAAGACCGAAGATTATCATAGCAGAAGGACTGCTTGTTGACATTCTCCGGGTAGCTCCCAATATAGAGACATTTATTATTGCAGTGATCTTATCGTGTTTTGAAATCTTCGGATTGCAAGGACTACTCACTACTAATGGTAGTAGGAGGAGTGCCTTCGGTTTCGTTCAGTCCCAGAACGAACTTGTATGGACCAATGTTGGACAGTGCATTTCTGATCATATTAATTGATCTCTATCAACATATTATCTGCTTGGTGGCGGAGAAGGCAACTTCTCTTAGCTTAACACCCTTTCTTGAGACGTACGAGCTCAGGAGTTATACGTTGGTAGAAATCAATTGTGTGATTAAGAAATGGCAATATGGCATTCTAAGTGGAATGTGCTATATGGAAGAATAAAGCGTGGCTTTCTGAATATCAAAGCGTGGCTTTATTAAAATTGAGCGTAGCCTCAGGAGCCTCACATCCTAGGAATGATTCAGGATACTATGTGGTCTGCATGACATATTTCGGGCGATTAAAGGCATTTGTTGCCTTAAGATGATGAATGGACAAGTATGGAGGCTGATGGAGATTGTGTAAAGCCACCAAGTAATACTCTGTTTATGGCAGTGTAGCAGTATAGGTCGGAGGCTGACGGAGACCTTGTAAAGCCACTGGAGTGAACTAGTATTGCTATATGTGGATCGAAGGAAAAGGCCTCTAGTTCCCAATCATGTTGGAAATCCAATTCTAATACGAGCTTTACGGTTTTGATTGGATTCCCAAAATAGTTGTAATGCTTTGCAAACATTTCAGCTACCCCTTTTGTATCATATATTCCGTCCAGGTATATTCTGTTGACCTAGTTTGGATATATCACCATAGGCTTAGTCCGGGTATTGATACATGTTTTATATATATTTATTTGAAAATGTTTTCAAAAGAATATCCTTAAAGATAATATCAAAGTGTTTTCAGTAAAAGTATTTTGGCTATCATAAGGTAAAAACCTGTCCGTATTTATGTGTGGGCACGGTCTTACGAGATACCCTTCTTTTTAAAGGTTTTTAACGGCATCAATTTATAAATCGAGTATCTCATGTTGGTTTATCAAGCCTGATCCGGGTATTTTTAATACTCGGGTCAGATCCGAGTAGTTTCAGGTTTAGTTTAAGACGCTTGGAGTTTCCAGAGGAGAGTTGGAGAACTTCATCTACGTATAGACGCATTCTATTATCCGCTGCATCTATTGAATTTGTTTTTGTTTTTTAGCAATTGTAAGGACGGAGATTTATAACTGTCCAGGCTGAATTTAGGTTAGATTTTGATATTGTATTCAAAATTTTCCGCTGTAAAGATTATATTGAAATAATATATATTATTCCATTCATGTGGGATTTTGTTCTATCTTTATTTTCTTTTTCACCTAATGTTCGGGCTTTCCGGCACTTGGATTTGCGACACGAGGTTGTATTAGTGTTGATTTTCGAGGGTCGAAAGTCCCGGTCGTTACAAAAACAATTACAGAATCTCACAATCATAGTGGAAAAACATATAATATCATATCAATGATCTTGACAAAACAGAAACTGTAATATAATATACATACATCCATCAGAGTACATCAATCAATCACCATCATCAGCCTAGACAGTTATAATAACCTGCCCTTACAATTGCTGATAATATTAACAACAAAGCAGCGAAAAATAAACATATATGTGAATATGATCAGAAGACCTTCATCTCGTCTACTGAAGCTCCAAAGCATCGAATCTGAACCTGTAAATATACTCGGTCTGACAAGTGCATTGAAAGGGAAGAACGCCTAGATCAGTCTGGTAAACCAGCATGAGAAAACACATCTCAACTGAATTTTAAGGTTATAAAACTTTCCTTTATCAAAACAAAGGTATCTCCTAAGACCACACCCACACATAAACACAGATGGGTTTTTTACCTTACGATAACCAAAACATTTCATATCAAATCCTGTTATATTATACTAGTGTCTAGTATATAAATAATATTTCAAATAGCCAAAATTGTTACCATTATTACATTCCAGCATACTAGGCTCTACAAACGAAATGGCAGGCACGTAGTGGATAATGGATTTCCATACAAATGACCAGGTGAAGGGACTACCTTCTGGCAGTACATCTCTAGAGGAATGTACCGAGGCCCAATTGATGGTCCTCTACCAACACAAGACCGACCTACCTCTTACTATATAGTACCGAATATGTCATCACTCCGGTCATTACCGACCTATCCGAGGGCCCTCATAGCATACATCCACAATAATTTAAGTCCCAAATATCTTAGCGGGAATAAATATATCTAGAAGGGGATGATCATGTTGCGAACTACACAGCCTTGTCGCATCTACCCTATTTCGATCATTTCCCAGGTGTGAGGCCAAGTCACAATTACCTTTCACAGCGCACATCATCTTTCTTTGAATGCCACATTGCCATTACATCGATCACTATTGACTTTCACACACATACAACCTACGAGCTCATACGTCTCAAAGAAGGGTGTTAAGCTAAGAGAACTCCGCCACCAAACAGATGTACGTTTATAAAAGTCAACAATGTAATCTCAAAAATGCAATGTCAAACATTCATCCATACAAGTTGTCCAGGAACATGACAAATCGAAGTTACTCTCCTACCACATCCTGATGGGAATCACCCCTAGGATTAGTAGCAATTAGTCCTTGCATCGGATATTTCATAATGAAGAGACTAGTGCTACTATATGTATACTGGGAGTTTATCCCCAAACGATCAACAAGCAATCCTTCATTACGAAAATCCCATATATCATGTTATCTAATACTTGCATATTCGAATGCATATACGTTGGTCTGAAGTGGTTCTCGGGTAAATCCGACCCCGGTCTCTCCGGATCAACAACGATAAAGTGGCCAAATTATTTGATAGTCGGTTATTTAACTATCAAAGCAATAAACAATATCCAGCACCATAAGAAATCACAAGGCCCATTTAATTAATCTTTATTTAATTAAATAAATCTCCAAATATTTACTTCAAATTGTCACTGAAAAAGATATATCCTCAACACCATTTCAAATCTTTCTATATTGGAAAACACTTCCATATACTTATATCTACATTACAAACATACACAAATCACTTCATCCCAGCACTTAGAAAATATTTCCATATACTTATATCAACGGTATAAGTATACTTAATAACACTACCATTTGGAGACACGCCAAATAGATTTCTATAACCATACAACTCCAAAGTTCGTACTCCTTCGGACGGGTGTTAAGTATAGGAAGCAATGCTCCTACACCACCAAGCCTTTAGTACGATAATAAGAACCGATTCGTGTACTTCACGATGGAAGGTCAAAACACAATTTATTGGGTCAAAATGAATGTTGTGTAAAACAACATTGCGACAACCCAAAAACATTAGTATAGGGATTCGATTAATATATATATATATATATATATATCTCATATACTATATAAAAAAACATTTCCTTTCGGAAATCATTTACTATAACCATGGTGTTATAGTCCATACCTTCCATACTTTCTCGAAAATATCTATTACAACAATAAATGTTGAAATCTATGTTTCTGTTACTTATCACATTTTAAAACATTTCAAACCATTTACTTCATCAAAATATTCCTTTCAACATTCCCTTAAATAAAAATCCATATTTAAATCTCAACGTAAATCATTCTATATTTATAAAAAAATTATAAATCTCCTTTCGATTTTATAAAACTTCAATTTATTAAAATTCCTTTATTTAAAATATTCTATTTATAAATCATTCTTTTATAAAAACTAATTTTACTATCAAAATCCATTTCTAAATCCATTTCTTTATAAAACCTATTTTTAATCCATTTACAAATAACTTCAAATCCTTTTACTATACATTTACAAATTTTAATTTTAAATCAACTTCCTTATTTATAAAAATATCACCTTTATAAATCCTTTCTATAAAGTTATTCAAGAATCTATTTTCAAACATTACAAGAAAATGGGGTCTTTACCTACCAATTGTAAGTGTAGGTAAAACTAGCCTAATGATGGGTAATATATTTTAGCTACCAATATTGAATTGGTAGACACTGGTAGGTAAAGGTTAGTGGGGAAAGAGTCTTTAGCTACACTTATTAATACTGGTAGGTAAAAGAATCTATGGACCCTACTAAGTTGTGAATCAAATGATGAGTCATCGGCTGATGTGTTTAATGATGTGTCATCCTACGTGGCTGCTGACATGGTTGCCACAGTAGCATACACGTAGCATACATCAATGCCGCCACTTGGCATCTTGTGTTGGTCCATATCTCAAACAACAATTTGTCCACATGTCATCATTTGATTAGTACATTGGCATCATTTTTTTAGGCCATGTGGCATCATTTCATTAGTCCATGTGGCATTATCTAATTTTCCACATGGCATCATTTTATTAGTCTACGTTGCACAATATTATTGCACCACGTGGCGTTATTTTATTCACCCACCTGGCAACATTTTATTGGTCTATTACACAATTCATATTTTGGTCAAATTTAATGGTTATGTGTACGTAAAAGATAATAACAGTTGTTTATAAATGTTCTATATTAGAAATAAAGTAGAAAAAAACGTATATTATTATTATCTACAAACCTAATATATCGACAACCCAAATAACCAAATCAAAGCAGTTGTAATCATTGTGATATTCAATCAAATGTATATGTAGCGTACATAAAATTTGCACTTATATATGTACAAACAATTGATGCCCATGTATACATAATTTACAGAAAATAACCTAAAAAAATTAGATGTCTCTCCTACACAATTGACATGAAGCATGCCTGACGATCCAGTTATCGATACACTGCACGTGAAAAACATATTTACATTGGTAGACTCCTCGTGCTTTCTTCGATTTCAAAATGATGCAAAAAATTGAATATTTCGTTAATCATCAATTAATAATTAGGCATAACATATCAAGAAAATATTTTGCAATAGAAGTCGTACCCGAAGGCAAATTGAGCAGCATACTGACTGTGATGCATAAGAACTATTCTCCATTGATATCTTAATTGTTCCAATTTTATCAACTGTATCTTATGACATGCCTTTTGTGCCTTATGTATCGAATATGTCGAGGAATTTGATTACTTGGGAGTCTACTGCATTCGTCTACACAGCACATATATATGATCTAAATATTAATTTCAGTTTTATGAAATATCAGTCCATATTATAATGATTTGACTGTATGTTACCTGACTTTATAATGCATGTCCTATCTTCTCTCTAACAAGTCTTCCGCTCAAAATACTAGTAAGGACATCGATCAGTGGTCAATTGTACAACGATTGTAAGAATGTTAGGTCTTAAAATTGAATGTATTACGTGTCTACATATTGTTATGTTAATATTAATGTTGTTTCTATTAGTTTGATTTCCTTATTCATATAATATTATTTTAAAATATTCTTACATTTATAATTACAATTAAGGTGATATGATGACTTTTATAGAGTTGTCATAATTTAAAATGGTCAGTGTAATACACCGTGTTGTTCATCTTATGATCCATTTGTCATGTACCATGAATACTAAGTGTATATATATATAAAAACATTACTGAAGCGCAATTGTTTCAAGTTGCATTATATGTATTTGATTATATATGTATTAAAACTTCATTGCAATTTTATTCAATGTGTATTTGACACTTACATATAGTTGTGATAAGTTGGTCTATTCTAAAGCAAGACCTAACTATCTAGTAATTAAGTGTATCTAATACTATAGCGGCTATTCAGACATAAAATCTAACACAAATTCTGACATTACATACCTTAACCATCAGATCTTGATGTGTTTACACAAAGGGTTGAACTCAGAAGGGAATCTAATGGTTCGTATTTGTTTTGTCATCAACTATGTCACAAACTTGTGCTCCAATAGAATTTCCCATTATATAAATCATATTTTTTTCTTCTTAAGTTTAAATCATTTATAAAAACAAAGAATGCTACACATAAAGTCAGTACATTGATTACTTTAATTACTAACAAACATTTTTTTATGAAAAAAAGATGGACAAATAATTATATTTCAAATGGTAAAGATCTCAAACATTTAGTAAGTTAAATATAAAATTTGCAAGTATTTTCAAATTGATAATAAAAGTTGGATGAAAAAAACAAAAAAACATGTAAATACTTTTCTATTCAAATATCATATGGTCCATCCTATTATTCAACTTGTTAATGTTGAATTTAACCTCGACATCTAATTTTGCGCTATATATGCAAATCATGGACTTTCAAATGTTTAATCACAATCATACAAATAAATACTAATCTAAAAGCTAAAAATTGATTGAAACAAGTAAGTAAACACATGATAATTATGTGATTTCTTAGACTTACTTGAAGCAGATGTAAAAATAACAGACTAAAATTTCACATCTAATTAATCACTAAATCCGCTTTATGGTGTCTATATACTTGCAACTCTCCGTTTTTCTTCATCATCTCCTATTTTCGCTTAAATAAATACACCATATCAAATTAGAGCAAAGCACAATAGAGTTCCTTAATGCTCTTGCCACCTATATATCAATAGTTAGTCCTCAGGCCATTTTTTCAACTTATACACCACAATGGAGAAAAGGCTAATTGGTACATTTATGTATAGAGTGAAAAATATTCAAGTGATTAATACTTATCCGAACTGATTTAAATACATTACATTCAAAAAATCATTAAGGCCAAATTATGCAATTTTATTGGTAGAGAAGCCAAAGCTTTCCTATTAAAATTCTTACAAATAAATGGATCTTCGTCATCATCCATGTTCATGTGCTCCATTCTCATTTCAAAATGTCATACTAAGTTACATTAACTTGCAATGCTACAATATATTTTCTAGATCAGTCACATTAATTTCCAATGCTACAACATATTTTCAAAACCATCAATATTTGTTAACTTTACTTATTTCTGATCAACTAATCAACTTTTCTTAAAGTCCATATGGAGAAGTTTTCAATGTGCCTACATAATACATTGAATAAAATAATAAAGACGATTAAGACTAAACTATTCTAGAGAATATGATTGGTTTTGTTGCATCACACTGCTCAAATTAATTTCATTAAGCCGCTAGGTACTCTTCAACTTTTCTTCACCTTACATGAAAATATAAAGGAATAAAACAAAGAATTTATTCTATCAGTAGAAAAGTCTAAAATTAAATTATATTATTTGTCTAAAATAGCGATTAGAAAGGAACCTAAAGAAAGAATTACACATAACTAGTATTGATAATATACATATAATCTAATATACAACAAAAAACTTAAAAACTAAAACCTAAGAATAAAGTTTGATTCAATTAAATAATTTATTCCAAATGAATTGGAAAAATATACCTTATGGGGTGTACTGAATGGATGAAGCTCTAGGTTTGAAAATAGATCTAGGGTAATTGCGAAATAGAGTTCTGTGACATCAGGTTGAAAATGTATAATAATTTGAGAATGGCTTTAATGAGAGGATATGAAGGGGAATTAGTTTTCATGACCTAAATTTGGTGGAGCTAAAATGATGGGGGAGAACTGATGGTTGATAGGCGACATGAAATATTACGGAGGGAGTGAAGAGAAACAATATAACATGAAAAATAAATAAAAGGACAATAATGAATAAGAGATAATACGATTGTATTAACGCTGGTTTTGAAAATGAAGGGATAAACAATTAGGGAAAGAAACAAACGATTAGGGAATTAAATAAACTAACGATTAGGGAAAGAAATAAATGATTAGGGAAAAAACCCCGAAGAAGTTTAGAAAACAAGGGGAAGGGTTTGGTGATAATAGAGTGGTTGAATAAAAATTAAAGGGGACAACTGCAAAAATATAACACAACAATGAGAGAGTAGTATTTCAACTGAGGTTAATTGAGAATGGAGGGTATAATTTATTCTATCAGCGAAAAAGTTTAAAATTAAATTATGTTATTTGTCTAAAATAGCAATTAGAAAGGAACCTAAAGAAAGAATTGCACATAATTAGTTTTGATAATAAACATATAATCTAATAAACAACAAATCACTTGAAAACTAAAACCTAAGAATAAAGTTTGATTCAATTAAATAATTTATTCCAAATGAATTGGAAAAACATAACTTATGGAGTGTACCGAATAGATGAAGCTCTAGGTCTGAAAATAGATCTAGGGTAATTGCGAAATAGAGCTCTGTGATCTCAGGTTGAAAATGTACAATAATTTGAGAATGCCCTTAATGAGAGGATATGAAAGGGGAACTAGTTTTCATGACCTAAATTGGTGGAGGAGAACTGATGGTTGATAGGCGACATGAAATGTTATGGAAGGGGTGAAGAGAAACAATATAGCATGAAAAATAAATAAAAGGACAATAATGAATAAGAGATAATACGGTTGTATTAACGTTGGTTTTGAAAATGAAGGGATAAAAAATTAGGGAAAGAAACAAACGATTATGGAATTAAATAAACTAACGATCAGGGAAAGAAATAAATGATTAGGGAAAGAAACCCGAAGAAGTTTAGAAAAGAAGGGGAAGGGTTTGGCGATAATAGAGTGGCTGAATAAAAATTAAAGGGGACAACTGCAAAAATGTAACTCAAATCAATGAGAGAGTAGTATTTCAACTGAGGTTCATTGAGATTGGAGGATACAAAAGGTCAAATATTCAATTTTATATATAATACAATAGATTATCTTCTTTTGCCTCTAAATTTACATTATTAGAGGTAATTATCTTATTTTGCCTTTAATTAAGTGCCTCTAATACTCTTAATTTTGGTAGTGTAGGCGGATTGAGAATGTACCATTAGATTTGATTTAAAATAAACGGTTAGACCTGTAAATATAGGGGATAGTATGGACTGTGTTTCTCTAATAAACTAGGGAGAATATGTTTTAGCCATTTTGGATGATGACATATTGGTATGAAATTGTGAAACTTTTTAGAAAAATTGCAACACTTACATTTTAATAGTCAATTGTTTGGAAAAAAAATTGCAATATATGAAAAGTTATTAATAAATGATTAGTTATTAATAAATGATTATTTAATATTTAATATTAATATTTAAAATTTAATTACTGTTTATTAATGTGATATCCCGGAAATTTGGCAATATCAATTTAATAATCTTTATAAATAATTAAATTGATTTGTTGATTTTATTTTGTAAATTGACAAGTTTATTCATTTTAAAAGGCTAATAAAATTTTAAATATTGGAAATATTTATTTATATCTTTTCTAACAATTTTAAATTGGGAAGTTTTATCTTTCTAAAACTAATATAAGTGTTTATATTTATAATGTATATATATAGGTATATATATTATAAATAGGGAGTCTTTAATTTAATAAAAGGATAAGTTTTCAAATTATAATATATATGTATATATATATATTGTTATTTGAAGTTATGTATTAAATTCAATAGGATAATTATCAAGCTAATGTTAAAAGTACTTTTCATTTAGAATATATATATTTGCATATATTGGAATGAAAAGAATATTGAACTTGAATTTAATAAAATGTTTTCAAACTTTAATATATATATAATTTGTAATTTGGAAATTTGTAATTTGATTTAATACTTTTGGAAATGATATTTGAGATTTAAATAACAAGAATAATTTCTTATTTAAAAATATATATGTAAGCTTAAGTTTAAATAAGGTTTAAATTAAGAAGTTTATTTTTTTTATAATCTTTTCTCTTTTAATATTCAAATATAAGTCAAAATGGGTTTGTAAAAATATATAGAGAGTTAAACTCAATTTCTCAAGCATATATAAGTATGTTATATTTAATTGATATAAGCATAAGTTATTTTAAATAATTGTTTTTCACATTTGTATATTTATTAAAATCTAAAAGCTTAAATTATAAAAAGAGATAAATACATTATATACTTATAAATATTTCATAAAAACATATAAATGTCTTAAATAAATTTATTAAAAACAAGAATAACACTTGTTGGCATATTAGAGTAGTTTAGTGACATTTGTAATTTGCAAACCTATGTGTAAGTTAACTAAAAGGGACAAGTGGCTTAATTTATCTTTTTGGAAATTAAAGTCATAAGTAAATAATATAGGAAAGAAGAAAATCTGTTTTCACTTTCAGTTAAGACTATCTTCTTCTTTCTCCACTAATACAATTCGAATCAAAATGCTAAGAAAAATGAAAGACCTGAAAATTAAAAGAAAACCTGGAAACTAAAATTCAAAGCAAAAGGAGTTAATCTGGAAATGAATCAGAGGCAAGCAACTTCATCAATTCAAATGCAAGATGTAAACTTCAACATGCAATTCAGATTTCAATAGCAACTAAATTTAAAGATCAACATCAAGTTTAAATTCAACAAAGCAAAAAGAAAGCAAATTTGAAAATCTGGAAAAGCCTGGAAAACAGCTTCTATTCTCTGTTCTCTGACATATCTGGTGAGTAAACTTTAAACTTAAAAACAGTTTTAAAAATCTGTTATGATGGATGCATGTGATGGATGTTTTGTGTAAAGTGTGTTACTTAGTATATGATATGAATGCATGCTTAAATATCTGAAATGTATGTATGTCTGTATATATACAAAATCTGTTCTCTGTCTCTGTTCAAAGTTTCTGGTGAGTAAACATTAGATTTTAAAAAACAGTTTTAAATCTTGATTTCACTTTGGTATGTGAATAAAAATCATGTGTTAGCCTTAATATTTGGATTGAAATGGATGCATGTGTATGTATGAATATTGAATGCCTGTGTAGACTTAAAATATGGACTCTGTTGTTTTTAACAGTTTTAATTTCTCTATTTAATCCAATATCTCATTTTTGAATCACTGTTAGTTATTGGGTTGCAAATGAAAAATGTTTGAAATCGTGAAACATCACTACTAAATTCATCCTTGAAATTTATATTAAATAGTTGACTCGAAATCTTATAAATAACAGTAAAATATATGTTTGAGTCAAAAATGGATAGATTAGATTTTAAGTTTGGATTACATGATTGAATTAGTGATAGAAAATCATGATTTTTAATATGTATATCATGATTTTTAATTTGAAAATTTGTGTGTATTCTCGAGTTGTTCGTTTTGGACAAATTGATCAATTGCCATCGATCGGCGGCGAGGGGAGACTTGATTTTTGGGCTGGAGGTGGTTGAGTTGTCGACGAGGACAGGAAAATTGGTGAGAGGATTTTTCATGGACCAAGATGGCCAGAGATTGTCGAACTAGGGTTTAATACCCTGGTTTTGACATTGATATTCATATGGGTTTCGAGACGTCGAGAGACGATCGGAGGGGATCGCGAGGCTTGCGATAGGAGCTGGAGGTCGAAACGTAGCTACGGCGAAGGTGGAAGAACTTCTCGTGGCATAGATCATCGGAGACGAGGGGATTCTGGTGATGTTCGTTTCCAGGTTGTGGGATTTTGGTCGTTTCCGTTTCTCGATCGAATTGAGAGATTTGGATGGTCGTGTTTGATCGCAAGGATCACCGGTGAGATGTAGGGATGGACGTCGATGGTCGGAGTGCCGTGGTTCATCAGTGTAGGTGTACGTGCACGTTTGCGTGCATCTGAATTTCGAGTTTGGGGAAGAAAGCTTTTGCTCGGGTGCTTGTTCGTAAATAATCGAGTTTTACTCGAAGCAGGAGGGTTGTGGGTTGTCTCGTGTTTTACTTCGAGTTTCTTAGGGTTTTACTCGGGTTTGGTAGGAGCAGGTTTAAGTTGTTCAAACTTTAAAATGGAACTGGCAATGTTTAAAGTTTTTAAAACAAAGGATTTATTTTGTAAATAATTCAAGTTGTTACCAAAGATAAACAAGTTTTATGTTATGAAAATAAATTGTTTTCAAAGAATAAATATTTTAACAAGTTTTATATATTTAATAAGATAAGTTTTTAAAAGATAGAAACATAGATTTTCAATATAATTTTGTATTAAAATTTATTTAATAAACTTTTAAAGTTTCAAAAGATTTTAGAAGTTAAATTAGATGTATAAATTATTATTGATTTCTAAAGTATTTTATTTTAAATAAAGTTTAATGATAAGGTTAGTAAATCAAGTGTAATAAGGAGTTATCTTTAAAGTAATTAAGAGATTTTGATTTAATTAAAGATATGTAAAATGTGCAATTAATAAGGGTAATTCAATTATTGAAAATGATTTAAGAGTAGATAATAATTAAATTAAGATAAATGATTTCTCTTAATTAAGATCTTTAAGTATAAATAGTTAAGAAATTATTTAATTAAATTTAAATAATTAGTTAAATAATTAACTAAAGAATTAATTAGTGATTAATTAGAGATAGTCACTTATAAATTAATTAAGTATAATTACTTGATAAAGTAATTAAGGAATAATTAAAATTACTGGATGTAATTTAATAAAGGGAAATTATTTAATAAAATAATTAGAGGATAACTATTTTATGGAAGTATTTAAATAAAAGTGATTAAGGGTTAATCACCTAGTATTATTAATTAATTAATTTATTTAATAAAGTTAATTAAAGAATTAAGGTTAATTAATAAGGTAATTAATTATTTGTTAAGGTAATTAATTAAAAAGTAATTAATTAATGGAAGTAATTAAGGGAAGTTAATTACTAGATGAGATTAATCAAAGGTGATTAATAATTGTGGTTTAATTAAGGTTAATTACTTAATGTAATTAATTTAAATAGAATAAATAACTAAAATGTAATTAGGGATCATTAGTTTATAATTAATTAATGATGTAATTAAGGATTAATTAATTAAGATTAATTAAAGTAATTATAGAATAACTAATTAATTGTAATTAATTAAGGATTAAAGTAATTGATTATAATTAATTAATTAATGAAGTAATTAAAGGTTAATTACTGTAATTGGTTAAGAATAATTAATTTGTGAAATTAATTAAAGATAATTACTTAAATGTAATTAAAGAATAATTAATTAAGGTGATTAATTAAAGTGGATAATTAGAGAATGATTAATTAATTTATTTGTAATTAATTAATGATTATATAAGTAAGATTTATAATGATGAAGTAATTAATTTAATTTATTTTAAATTAATTAGAAATGAAATAATTAATTTAATTCACTTTAAATTAATTAGAGATGGTATAGATCATTGCTTATATATGAATGGATGATATTAATTGCCTTGAATGGTTTGAGATCTCAAATATGAGATAAGTGATGTTGTGTGATATAAATGCTTTGGTTGAAGTATGATGATAATGTGAAATTATCTGTTTATGATGATAATATGAATTATCTACTGTGATACTGTGAATTATCTATCTATTTGTATATAGATAATAGAATTGAACTGTTTTAACTTTAAAACAACTTGGCCTTAAAAGATACGTTTTGGATTTCGATGAGACCGGGATCGGGTTTCCGTATACCGGTATTCCAGGTCTGGAGACCCGAATACCACATCGATCCAAATTTACGATAGGTCGTGAATCTCAAGTGAAGATGAAGATTCAGAGTGCAAGGGTTATTGTCGTTAACTCTGAGGGTGATTCCAAAACGAGTGTAACGAGATAATGCCTTCGGTTTCGTTCGAACCCGGAACGAACTTATATGGATTGAATGCTTTCAGCACATCGTCAGGCGGACGATGAGCATTCTAAGTGATATGTTCTGACTAAAGGTAATCGTAACCTCAAGCCTCATCAACCGGGAATGGCTAAAACAGGGGAGGTGCAGCAAGGCTTCGTGGGTAGCACCCACTGAGAGCAAGATAGATCCCTGTCTAGAGGTCCCTTTTCTTTTATTCGGCTTAGTGTGTAGTTGGTCGCGCCAACTACGGGATTATCTTGTTCGGAATTATCCAGTAAGGGATGGTTCCGGCTTTGTGTTGCAGGGGAGCGGGCGTACTCCTCGGTACGGTGATCTAGGCCACGTACTGTGACGGGCGGTACCCCAGTAGCCCTGCCATTGTATGGAATCCAAACTCCAATAAGTGCCGTACGTATTAGTTGTGCCCAACTATGTTGGAATGTGAGATGTAAGCATTTCAGCTATTTCTGTATTTTACTTGAAAACCCTAGACCCTATTATAATATAACTGGATTTCCTATCAAATGTTTTGGTTAGCGTAAGGTAAAAACTTTTCCATGTTTATGTGTGGGAAGTCTTACGTGATACCTTTGTTTTAAAAAGGTTTTTGAAGTTAAACAATTTTAACCCGTTTACTCACACCAGACCCATGTCTGACCCAAGTGTTTATTTCTGTTTTATAAACTCTTGGGTACTCAAATTTTTACGAGTAGCCAAGGGATTCAGGTTTAGCTTTGACGAATATTTTGGAGGAGCAATGGAGCAGGAGGCTTCGGCGTTCGTAGATATAGTATTCCGCTGTGTTGATATCTGTGATAGTGTCTTGTCTTGTATTTGAGTTGTAATGTCTAGACAGATGTTTATAACTGTCAAGTAAGTGATGTATATGCTGTGTAACTCTGTAAATTGTTGTAAACTATGTAATAGTTTATGTTATTAATATAATTTATTCGTTCCGCTGTGAGATTTCTAATGTGTTGTTGTTCTTTCTTTTCTTCTTTTCTTTCTTTTCTTCTTCTATCCCTTTCTTTCTTTATTAGCGATTCGACTTTCTGAGGAGAGAAAGTCGTGGTCGTTACAGTGGTATCAGAGCGAGGTTGAGTGAATACCTAGGCTCTGAAGTGGTGTCTATCTTGAGAGCGCGTAATTGTTAGTTATATAAAAATGGTTTTATATTGTGTTAATTGATCGGTTGAGTGGTATATGGATTCTGGTCAATACGAGTAGCTAACGTTATTGATAAGGATCTCTAAACACTTGAACCAGGCCAACGGACACAATATTGTTTTAAAGAGGTAAATGAAATAATTTTACCCAGAAATAATTTCTATATAAAAAAATATATATCATTTTAAATATATATATTTATGTATTTCTACCTATTTGTTGGGTTACCTGTTCGGGTTTTCCAATATAAGTTATAAAGGTAGATGGGGTAGTGGTGTGTGAAACACGACTACCAATGGTTGGAGTTTGAATGTTGAGGTTGGAAGTGTATTTGTCGAGACTGTAGACCCAATACCGTCTCGAGTAAGCTTTGTTGTGGTGTAAAGATTTCACCGATCTCTGAAGGAAACCAGTTATGGTTTAGAGTTTATCTTTGAAGTTGGATGAATAGAGTAGATCTATTGGATGAGCTGAAGCAAGTGATGGTATTTTGGCAACTTCAGGAAGTAGTAGCTGTGTGGTGAGACGCGGTGACTATGGACGTTTCTGAAGATGTTTCTTCTGAAGCAAGTTTTAGGAAGTATGTCTGTTTCGGTGTTGTGGTTGAGTTCAGCATGGTGTTTCTGTTTGGTTTGAGGTCCGAGTTTCTCGAAGAGCTTTGTTTTGAGAAGTCTTTGGCATCTGTGTCAGCGGTGCAACTCGGAAGTGTTCTGTGTGTTGGCAGGAAGTTTTTGGCTGAGCAGTTTTTCGGAAGGTAAAGTCCAGAAGCAACAGAGTGAATCCATTTCTTCGATGAATTGGATGGTTAAGTGTAAGCTGTTCTGATTAGTGAAGAGAGAACAGTTATCTTTGGAAATTAGGCCGGGCTGATCGCAAAAGTGACTTGCGATTGTTTGAGTGTTCTCTTGGGTTATTAGAGATTGAGATTCCGTATCGACTTGATTCGTGGAGTTACCGGTGGTTCAGCTTTGTAGGAGGATGTCTCCTAGAGAAGAAATTGGTGAAGCAGCTCAGGATTCTTTGGAGAGGGATTGATCAGTTCTAATTTTCTAGAGGGGATTCTGCTAGGATGTTTCGACCAAATGGAATGGAGTCGCTAAGATTTTATGGTATGGTGAACTGTGGATGATCAAGTTTGTGCTCGAATTTCTCCGACGGCATTCTCATCTGTTCAAAGATCAGAGTTGTGTAGCGGAAGCAAGATAGCAGCTATTCTAGAGTGGAAGCAACCGGAAGTTGTAATTTTCTTGGAGTAGAGGATTTCTATAGAAAATTCAAGTGTATCTCTAAGTGTGAAGGAATATTCAGGATTTGGAGATATAAGATTTGGAAAAATTGGAGAGTGAGCTGCAGAAGTATTATCAGATTTTTCCTATGTTCCCAAGAGGATTAGTTCTTTGATCTATAGGATTAAATGGCCAGTTCGGATAACTGGAATTCATTTTATTTCACGTATCTCTGTGGGAATACGTGTTTGATCTGTCATTGGTTGTGGGATCAGCAGTTCAGAAGGATTGGTAGTTGAGATGGTTTTGAGTTAGTCTGATATTTTGTTCAGATTTGTAATCTAGAAAGGAAAGAAGTTCTAGATTATTGTAGATAGTTAGTTAAGATTCTGTAGAACGAGTATTCCGGTATATATATATACTTGGGGAAACTCGAGGAAATTCTATCCAGAATTTTGTCTGGATAGTTAAATTTGTTTGATTAAATTGTTTGCTATGACTGTTAGAATATGATTGATATGTATGGTTGCTGTTTGAAATTAAAATTAAAATTTTACTGGGTTATTAAATTATCTTTGCTTTTAAATTTCGGGGACGAAATTATTTTAAGGGGGAAGGAATGTGATATCCCGGAAATTTGGCAATATCAATTTAATAATCTTTATAAATAATTAAATTGATTTGTTGATTTTATTTTGTAAATTGACAAGTTTATTCATTTTAAAAGGCTAATAAAATTTTAAATATTGGAAATATTTATTTATATCTTTTCTAACAATTTTAAATTGGGAAGTTTTATCTTTCTAAAACTAATATAAGTGTTTATATTTATAATGTATATATATAGGTATATATATTATAAATAGGGAGTCTTTAATTTAATAAAAGGATAAGTTTTCAAATTATAATATATATGTATATATATATATATATTGTTATTTGAAGTTATGTATTAAATTCAATAGGATAATTATCAAGCTAATGTTAAAAGTACTTTTCATTTAGAATATATATATTTGCATATATTGGAATGAAAAGAATATTGAACTTGAATTTAATAAAATGTTTTCAAACTTTAATATATATATAATTTGTAATTTGGAAATTTGTAATTTGATTTAATACTTTTGGAAATGATATTTGAGATTTAAATAACAAGAATAATTTCTTATTTAAAAATATATATGTAAGCTTAAGTTTAAATAAGGTTTAAATTAAGAAGTTTATTTTTTTTTATAATCTTTTCTCTTTTAATATTCAAATATAAGTCAAAATGGGTTTGTAAAAATATATAGAGAGTTAAACTCAATTTCTCAAGCATATATAAGTATGTTATATTTAATTGATATAAGCATAAGTTATTTTAAATAATTGTTTTTCACATTTGTATATTTATTAAAATCTAAAAGCTTAAATTATAAAAAGAGATAAATACATTATATACTTATAAATATTTCATAAAAACATATAAATGTCTTAAATAAATTTATTAAAAACAAGAATAACACTTGTTGGCATATTAGAGTAGTTTAGTGACATTTGTAATTTGCAAACCTATGTGTAAGTTAACTAAAAGGGACAAGTGGCTTAATTTATCTTTTTGGAAATTAAAGTCATAAGTAAATAATATAGGAAAGAAGAAAATCTGTTTTCACTTTCAGTTAAGACTATCTTCTTCTTTCTCCACTAATACAATTCGAATCAAAATGCTAAGAAAAATGAAAGACCTGAAAATTAAAAGAAAACCTGGAAACTAAAATTCAAAGCAAAAGGAGTTAATCTGGAAATGAATCAGAGGCAAGCAACTTCATCAATTCAAATGCAAGATGTAAACTTCAACATGCAATTCAGATTTCAATAGCAACTAAATTTAAAGATCAACATCAAGTTTAAATTCAACAAAGCAAAAAGAAAGCAAATTTGAAAATCTGGAAAAGCCTGGAAAACAGCTTCTATTCTCTGTTCTCTGACATATCTGGTGAGTAAACTTTAAACTTAAAAACAGTTTTAAAAATCTGTTATGATGGATGCATGTGATGGATGTTTTGTGTAAAGTGTGTTACTTAGTATATGATATGAATGCATGCTTAAATATCTGAAATGTATGTATGTCTGTATATATACAAAATCTGTTCTCTGTCTCTGTTCAAAGTTTCTGGTGAGTAAACATTAGATTTTAAAAAACAGTTTTAAATCTTGATTTCACTTTGGTATGTGAATAAAAATCATGTGTTAGCCTTAATATTTGGATTGAAATGGATGCATGTGTATGTATGAATATTGAATGCCTGTGTAGACTTAAAATATGGACTCTGTTGTTTTTAACAGTTTTAATTTCTCTATTTAATCCAATATCTCATTTTTGAATCACTGTTAGTTATTGGGTTGCAAATGAAAAATGTTTGAAATCGTGAAACATCACTATTAAATTCATCCTTGAAATTTATATTAAATAGTTGACTCGAAATCTTATAAATAACAGTAAAATATATGTTTGAGTCAAAAATGGATAGATTAGATTTTAAGTTTGGATTACATGATTGAATTAGTGATAGAAAATCATGATTTTTAATATGTATATCATGATTTTTAATTTGAAAATTTGTGTGTATTCTCGAGTTGTTCGTTTTGGACAAATTGATCAATTGCCATCGATCGGCGACGAGGGGAGACTTGATTTTTGGGCTGGAGGTGGTTGAGTTGTCGACGAGGACAGGAAAATTGGTGAGAGGATTTTTCATGGACCAAGATGGCCAGAGATTGTCGAACTAGGGTTTAATACCCTGGTTTTGACATTGATATTCATATGGGTTTCGAGACGTCGAGAGACGATCGGAGGGGATCGCGAGGCTTGCGATAGGAGCTGGAGGTCGAAACGTAGCTACGGCGAAGGTGGAAGAACTTCTCGTGGCATAGATCATCGGAGACGAGGGGATTCTGGTGATGTTCGTTTCCAGGTTGTGGGATTTTGGTCGTTTCCGTTTCTCGATCGAATTGAGAGATTTGGATGGTCGTGTTTGATCGCAAGGATCACCGGTGAGATGTAGGGATGGACGTCGATGGTCGGAGTGCCGTGGTTCATCAGTGTAGGTGTACGTGCACGTTTGCGTGCATCTGAATTTCGAGTTTGGGGAAGAAAGCTTTTGCTCGGGTGCTTGTTCGTAAATAATCGAGTTTTACTCGAAGCAGGAGGGTTGTGGGTTGTCTCGTGTTTTACTTCGAGTTTCTTAGGGTTTTACTCGGGTTTGGTAGGAGCAGGTTTAAGTTGTTCAAACTTTAAAATGGAACTGGCAATGTTTAAAGTTTTTAAAACAAAGGATTTATTTTGTAAATAATTCAAGTTGTTACCAAAGATAAACAAGTTTTATGTTATGAAAATAAATTGTTTTCAAAGAATAAATATTTTAACAAGTTTTATATATTTAATAAGATAAGTTTTTAAAAGATAGAAACATAGATTTTCAATATAATTTTGTATTAAAATTTATTTAATAAACTTTTAAAGTTTCAAAAGATTTTAGAAGTTAAATTAGATGTATAAATTATTATTGATTTCTAAAGTATTTTATTTTAAATAAAGTTTAATGATAAGGTTAGTAAATCAAGTGTAATAAGGAGTTATCTTTAAAGTAATTAAGAGATTTTGATTTAATTAAAGATATGTAAAATGTGCAATTAATAAGGGTAATTCAATTATTGAAAATGATTTAAGAGTAGATAATAATTAAATTAAGATAAATGATTTCTCTTAATTAAGATCTTTAAGTATAAATAGTTAAGAAATTATTTAATTAAATTTAAATAATTAGTTAAATAATTAACTAAAGAATTAATTAGTGATTAATTAGAGATAGTCACTTATAAATTAATTAAGTATAATTACTTGATAAAGTAATTAAGGAATAATTAAAATTACTGGATGTAATTTAATAAAGGGAAATTATTTAATAAAATAATTAGAGGATAACTATTTTATGGAAGTATTTAAATAAAAGTGATTAAGGGTTAATCACCTAGTATTATTAATTAATTAATTTATTTAATAAAGTTAATTAAAGAATTAAGGTTAATTAATAAGGTAATTAATTATTTGTTAAGGTAATTAATTAAAAAGTAATTAATTAATGGAAGTAATTAAGGGAAGTTAATTACTAGATGAGATTAATCAAAGGTGATTAATAATTATGGTTTAATTAAGGTTAATTACTTAATGTAATTAATTTAAATAGAATAAATAACTAAAATGTAATTAGGGATCATTAGTTTATAATTAATTAATGATGTAATTAAGGATTAATTAATTAAGATTAATTAAAGTAATTATAGAATAACTAATTAATTGTAATTAATTAAGGATTAAAGTAATTGATTATAATTAATTAATTAATGAAGTAATTAAAGGTTAATTACTGTAATTGGTTAAGAATAATTAATTTGTGAAATTAATTAAAGATAATTACTTAAATGTAATTAAAGAATAATTAATTAAGGTGATTAATTAAAGTGGATAATTAGAGAATGATTAATTAATTTATTTGTAATTAATTAATGATTATATAAGTAAGATTTATAATGATGAAGTAATTAATTTAATTTATTTTAAATTAATTAGAAATGAAATAATTAATTTAATTCACTTTAAATTAATTAGAGATGGTATAGATCATTGCTTATATATGAATGGATGATATTAATTGCCTTGAATGGTTTGAGATCTCAAATATGAGATAAGTGATGTTGTGTGATATAAATGCTTTGGTTGAAGTATGATGATAATGTGAAATTATCTGTTTATGATGATAATATGAATTATCTACTGTGATACTGTGAATTATCTATCTATTTGTATATAGATAATAGAATTGAACTGTTTTAACTTTAAAACAACTTGGCCTTAAAAGATACGTTTTGGATTTCGATGAGACCGGGATCGGGTTTCCGTATACCGGTATTCCAGGTCTGGAGACCCGAATACCACATCGATCCAAATTTACGATAGGTCGTGAATCTCAAGTGAAGATGAAGATTCAGAGTGCAAGGGTTATTGTCGTTAACTCTGAGGGTGATTCCAAAACGAGTGTAACGAGATAATGCCTTCGGTTTCGTTCGAACCCGGAACGAACTTATATGGATTGAATGCTTTCAGCACATCGTCAGGCGGACGATGAGCATTCTAAGTGATATGTTCTGACTAAAGGTAATCGTAACCTCAAGCCTCATCAACCGGGAATGGCTAAAACAGGGGAGGTGCAGCAAGGCTTCGTGGGTAGCACCCACTGAGAGCAAGATAGATCCCTGTCTAGAGGTCCCTTTTCTTTTATTCGGCTTAGTGTGTAGTTGGTCGCGCCAACTACGGGATTATCTTGTTCAGAATTATCCAGTAAGGGATGGTTCCGGCTTTGTGTTGCAGGGGAGCGGGCGTACTCCTCGGTACGGTGATCTAGGCCACGTACTGTGACGGGCGGTACCCCAGTAGCCCTGCCATTGTATGGAATCCAAACTCCAATAAGTGCCGTACGTATTAGTTGTGCCCAACTATGTTGGAATGTGAGATGTAAGCATTTCAGCTATTTCTGTATTTTACTTGAAAACCCTAGACCCTATTATAATATAACTGGATTTCCTATCAAATGTTTTGGTTAGCGTAAGGTAAAAACTTTTCCATGTTTATGTGTGGGAAGTCTTACGTGATACCTTTGTTTTAAAAAGGTTTTTGAAGTTAAACAATTTTAACCCGTTTACTCACACCAGACCCATGTCTGACCCAAGTGTTTATTTCTGTTTTATAAACTCTTGGGTACTCAAATTTTTACGAGTAGCCAAGGGATTCAGGTTTAGCTTTGACGAATATTTTGGAGGAGCAATGGAGCAGGAGGCTTCGGCGTTCGTAGATATAGTATTCCGCTGTGTTGATATCTGTGATAGTGTCTTGTCTTGTATTTGAGTTGTAATGTCTAGACAGATGTTTATAACTGTCTAGTAAGTGATGTATATGCTGTGTAACTCTGTAAATTGTTGTAAACTATGTAATAGTTTATGTTATTAATATAATTTATTCGTTCCGCTGTGAGATTTCTAATGTGTTGTTGTTCTTTCTTTTCTTCTTTTCTTTCTTTTCTTCTTCTATCCCTTTCTTTCTTTATTAGCGATTCGACTTTCTGAGGAGAGAAAGTCGTGGTCGTTACAATTAATTATTAATTGCTATTTATTTCATATTTCAAAATAATTATTAATAATTAATAAATAAGTGATTTTACAAGGAACAATGCTAGGATATGCAAATGAATCTTCATTCCAAAAACGAAATTGCTATGATAGGGTTTTTTTGACACATCATCACACAACTCAGCGTCATTTTTAATGAAAAGTTAAAATGTTAGGAGAAAAAAATTTGGCGCCAATTGTAAAAAACTTTCCCTGCAGTATATGCGTAGGTAACACTTTTTACTTACTCATATATATTGGTAGATAATCATCCTTCCAAAATGTTATAATATTGGCAATATTTACCTACCAATAAATCTTACTATTAAATATTGGTAAATAAAGGTTATCTTTACCTACCCATATATATTGGTAGGTAAAATATTGGGTAGGTAAAGGTCGGATTTCTTGTAGTGAAAGTATTTCTCAAAACTATATTTTTATAACATCCAAAAATCTTAACTTTTATTTCTTTAAAAACAAATTCATTCTTTTAATAATTTAAAAACCATCAAAACATATATACACTTCCAAAATCATTTCGAAATCCTTTTCAAATCAAAATCATCATTTCAATATTTCAAAATATTAAAAATAAGGCCCAGTGCTACCATAGCACCAAATAAGTCAAATCACATCATAGACATAAACATGGCATCCAATACATCATATATCATCATATATATAAAAATAAATCAACAATGGTGAGGAATCCTGTTGGATCCCACCAACCTATCCCCCTACATCACAAACATCATATAGTCATAAAAATAAAATCAACCGCTTCGAGGCGGGATTTGTACACAAAGGGTCATCCGCTCATACACGAGAACGTAATAGGGTCTCATCCGCTCCAATAGGCGAGAATATATCCAAACCAACTAATATATATAGTATATCATCCAAACAAACAACAATCATCATAAATAAATTTATTCCCACTTATATAAAAATATAAGCAGGCCAGAGAGGTGAGTTAACTCACAAAAATGCCAGAAGTCGCCTAAGTGCTCCGGATTGAATTAAAATTGAACGGTCGTTCAATTTAACTCAAAATTCCAACTTGCACCAAATTCGTCCAATCCAACTCCATAGCGTAGTGCTCGCTGATACGAATGCAACGCAACTTGTCGCGCTCGAAATAGATCTCGTACAAACAAGTTATGAATTATTACTCATTCGAAATAATTAAAACATAAATTAACTTAATTAATAAAACTCTAAAATTATAACCTTACTTCGTTTCCCTCTTCATGTTTCCAGGCCACAGACGCACATGCTCGTTCTTGCTCCAGGCGCGAAATTATTTTTTCATTCGCTTCGTCGATTGTACGCACACCGCCCCCACGACCGCCGCCAACGCCCGTCCAGCGCCGCGCGCCACAGCCTGACCGCCCTCGGCCATGCGCGCCTCGCGCATACATGCAAAAAGTCCTCCGCCCGAACCCATGACCTGATGCGAACGCGGCCCCCTTTCGGCCACCACACGACACCTGACGACGATCTAACCGTTGATCGAGTTCGTATCGACGTGCTCTACATTTCTCTAGTTGAAGTCGTTGGCAAATTTCGCCTCTAGTGGCTCCGATTGATGTTAATCGTTGGATGTAATTACTTTAATGGCGGCTGAAATCTTTTTTTTAGGGTTAGGTTGACAAATGGAGGAAGTTGAGGTCTATTTATAGAAAATAAACCCGGCACTATTCATTCGTGAAAATTCCGAACTCCAAATGAAGCGTGTCGCCCGGCGTTCTATATGTTATACCCCTATTTCGAACACAATATAATATGTATTGGGAGCCAATTCCATCATATTCAGAAGATAGCTTTTCAAAGCAAATTATTTTAAATTAAATTATTTTAATTAATTTCTATTTGTTTCGGACTCGCACGATCAAACAGTAAGTCCAATTGACACGAAATTCGACAGCGTACTATAATTCACTATTACGGATCCAATGAAACGGGTTTCATCGAAATCCGAGATAGTGCCAAAAATGACTATTTTTACACGTTAATTAAAATGTAAAATTTCCAATTTCTATTTATTCAGTTTTAAATCCAAATTAAAAGTTTACTAATTTCATTCTAATATAAATAGAACTTAAATCAACTTTAAAAATTATTTCCATTCACATTATACCCAAGATTCAATTATTTAAACAATTTTAAATATTAAATTTAACAATTTAATTATGAAATAAATCTCTATATTTGAAATATAAGTTATTTAACTTATAAAATTAACTTTTAAATATTTAAAATCAATTAAATATTCTAAATTCGGATGATTGAAATTCTGGGTCGTTACATTCTCCCTTAAAAGAATTTCGACCCCGAAATTACCAAGTAAGAAAAAATGCCACAAAACCCATTAACTCTTCAAAACAATTTAGTTAAACTTCTTATAAAACCTTTTTCTAAGTCTTCAAATTCATAATTAACTTTCTAAAACCAACTGATACAATTCATTCGTTCATCCCAACTTATAACTCAAAATAAAAAAATTTTGTTATCAAAAACCTTTTCCCAAAATCTTAAAAAATTTCTAACGCCTTAAATTTACGAAATTTTTTACCAGCGTCTCCTTTGCGCGGTTCAATCATAGTAAAATCCCAATATATATATATAATCACAAATATACATCTCATCTTCGAGGATGAGGCATCCCGTAGGGAAGAAATATAAAAGTACAATATGTAATCCGAGATATGTACCTTTTATTATATTAGCAAGCAGATACAACGAATATAATGCGAAAGCGAGCTCCAAATGTGAAGCATATGCCATCTGCACCTACTAAACACTCAACAACAAATGAGAACAAATATATATAGAAAGTAATATCAATATATAACATAGACTAATACAACAACTATATGCAAATATATCAAATGCAACAAGAGAAACCATCAACCAATTAATATTCATCCAATTAATTTATAACTATATCAATTAGCATTTTCTAATGTCAACATTTAATTTATTAAAGCCGTACGATGTACATATATCATCCATACGCAAAACCATACCTGATCGCTCGCTCGATCTCACAATTTCACTTCCGAACTAGCATCGTTCACACGACTACTCTAATGCGGACTCAGATCCGGTTCCTTGATTAGAAAACCATCATTCTCCTTGCATAGTCATATACTATGATAAAGAATATCAGAATCAATCCAAAAATCCATATCCAGGTTTCACCGTCAAGAAATTGAGTGAAAAATCCTAACTCGGATCGGTGTAAATCATCTCGAAATCGTATATTCGAAATGTAATCAAACAGTTGTGCGAATAAAACAATATACGTACAACTTACGTATACATTCCAATTGATTTCTTATTATATCTCATTCTTATTCCCAATTATTTTATTTACATTCAATTCTTTTACAATCATTTAATCATCCTTAATTTAAACCAAATTCAATTATTTATATTAATTTTACTTACATTCATTAATATTCACTTCAAATTCAATTTATGTTTAACAACATTTCATTCTATATACAATTTACATAGTATATTTTCCTTTAATACTAACAACACTTAATCAACCATTTCATAAAATTATTTACTTAAGTTTATAAACATTATAATACAACATTTCTTGTTTATTTCACTTCAAAACTTAAGTTCATATTTGTTTCTATCATATAACATTCTGAACCATATTCGATTTATTTCACAGCTCAAATTTAATTACATTTTATTACTTAAGTTCATCTTCGTTTCAAAAGTCAAATTCTAATTTATTTAACTCGTTTCATCTCACTTCTCTTAACTCGTTTCATCTCATTAATATTCACTTATTACTTAGATTTCTTTTCTTCTTAACATTCACATTCAACGAATTAAAATTTTATTTTAGCTTAATATTCCTCAAATCCATAAGTTAAACAAACTTATTTACTTAAAATTTCGTTAATTTATTTGACTTAAGTTTATTCAGATACTATATTTACAATTCAGTTCATTTCAAATTCAATTTACTTTCATTTAACCTTCTCAGGTTTAACTTCATTTCATTTACATCATTTATTTAACTTTACACAAGTTAATTCTTTCATTTCATATCTTAAATTCAAATTTCCCTTTTGTTTGCTTAACCAAAATGTTCAACCATTTTAAAATTTGGTTTTACTTTCCTGTTCAAATTCATAAGTTGTAAACTTATTTCTTATCTATATTATTTCAAATTTATAAGTTCAAAAACTTATTTTCTTACATTTATCAAAGCATACTTGGAATTTTCAATCAAACATGTTTTATGAAAACAAAACTTCAATAGTAAATTATTAAGGTAGAAATTTATCACTTAGAGACTCGAAAATGAATACCGATGATGCTGCAGTCATCACCCAAATTATTTTTCAACGACTAAAGTGAGTTTAGTGTTTGTTTATTTCTTTTAAATTCCCTTTTTTATTTATAAATCACATTTATGAATTTATGCTTATATATAATTTCATTTATTTCACTTTGGTTATATAAAATCATTTCTTATTTGTTTATCTGTGTTTATATTATAATAATAACAACTTTTATTAAAACAAAATTAACAAATGATAATAATCAAATATTACCATTCATTATCAACCAATCACACCATATATAACTTATAATAATTTCTAAAAAATTATTCATTCATACATAAAATATAACTTAGGTAAAATTATTTCATTTACCCACTTTTAAAACAATACTGTGTCGGTTTGCCTTGTTCAAGCGTTTAGAAATCCATATCAATAACATGGCATCCCACATATCGATTACAATTCATAAGTCACTTCAATAGATAAATTAACACAATATAAAACATTTTATATCCCTAACAAATATGTGCTTATATATATACACTCAAACTCAATCTAGGGTGCTACTGACCTTATCTATAATGAGTACCGATACCAAAGCCTAGTTGTATCGCAAAATCCTAAGCTCTGATATTAGCTTTGGCGACCCGCAAATCCGACCCATTTAGAGCTGACAATAAACCACACATGTCCAGCCCAAACCGAACGGAAAGACGGATAATCATGAGAAAGAAAGAAGAGAGAAGAAGAGAGGAGAAGAAGAAGAAAAGAAGAAGGAGAAAAGAAAATGAAGAAACTAAAACAATTAAAGAATCTCACAATCACAGCGGAAAAACATATAATATCATATCATACCAATGATCTTTACTAAACAAAAACTGTAATATAATATACAAACATCCATCAGAGTACATCAATCATCAGCCTGGACAGTTATAATAACATGTCCTTATAATTGCTGATAATTTTAACAACAAAGCAGCAGAAAATAAACGTATATGCGAATACGATCAAAAGACCACCAGCTCGTCTGCTGAAGCTCCAAAGCATTAAATTTGAACCTGTAAATATACTCAGTCCGAACCGAGCATTCAAAGGGAAGAACGCTCAGATCAGTTTGGTAAACCAACATGAGAAAACACATCTCAACTGAATTTTAAAGTTATAAAACTTTCCTTTATCAAAACGAAGGTTGTCATAAGACCACGCCCACACATAAATACGGATAAGTTTTTTACCTTATGATAACCAAAGCATTTCATATCAAATCCTATTATATTATATTAGTGTCTAGTATACAAATACTATTTCAACTAGCTGAAATTGTTACCATTATTAAATTCCAGCATACTAGGCTCTACAAACAAAATGGCAAGCACGTAGTTGATAACGGATTTTCATACAAATGACCAGGTGAAGGGACTACCTTCCGGCAGCACATCTATAGAGGAATGTAACGAGGCCCAACTGATGGTCCTCTACCAACATAAGACCGGCCTACCTCTAACTAGATAGTACCGAATATGTCATTACCCCGGTCGTTACCGACCTATCCGAGGGCCCTCATAGCATACATCCACAATAATTTATGTCCCAAACATCATAGCGGGAATAAATATATCTAGAAGGGGATGATCACATCCTAATGGTTGCAAACCACATAGCCTTGTCGCATTTACCCTGTTTTGATCATTTTCCGGGTGTGAGGCAAAGGTCACGATTACCTTTCACATAGCACATCATCTTTCTTTGAATGCCACATTGCCATTCCATCGATCACTATTGACTTTTACAAAGATACAAACTCCGAGCTCATACGTCTCAGAGAAGGGTGTTAAGCTAAGAGAAGTTGCCTTCTCCGCCACCAAATAGATGTATGTTTATAAACTCAATGATGTAATTTCAAAAATGCAATGTCAAACATCCATCCATACAAGTTGTCCAGGAACAGGACAAACTGAAGGTACTCTCTCACCACATACTGAAGGGAATTACCCCTAGGATTAGTAGCAATTAGTCCTTGCATTGGATATTTCATGACGAAGAGACTACTGCTACTATATGTATATTGGGAGTTTATCCCCAAACGATCAACAAGCAGTCCTTCATTACGAAAATCCTACATATCATGTCTTCCAATACCTGCATATTCAAACGCATATACGCTTGTCCGAAGTAGTTCTCGAATAAATCCGACCCCAATCTCTTCGGATCAGCAACGATAAAGAGGCCAAATTATTTGATAGTCGGTTATCAAAGCAACAAACAATATCCAGCACCATAAGCAATCACTAGGCTCATTTAATTAATCTTTATTTAATTAAATCAATCTCCAAATATTTACTTCAAATTACCTTTGAAAAAGATATATCCTCAAAACCATTTCAAATCTTTCTATATTAGAAAACACTTCCATATACTTATATCCACAGTATAAGCATATTCAAAAATCACTTCATCCCAGCACTTAGCAAAAATATTTCCTTATACTTATACAACGGTATAAGTATATTCAATAACACTACCATTTGGAGACACGCCAAATAGATTTCTATAACCGTACAACTCCAGAGTTCATACGCCTCCGGAAGGGTGTTAAGTAAAGGAAGCAATGCTCCTACACCACCAAGCCTTTAGTACGATAATAAGAACCGATTCATGCATTTCACGATGGAAGGTCAAAACACAATTTATTGGGTCAAAACGAATGTTGTGTAATACATCATTGCGACAACCCAAAAACATTAGTACTGGGATTGATTCGATTAATATATATATATATCCCGTATACTATATAAAAAAAATTTCCTTTCAGAAATCATTTACTATAACCACGGTGTTATAGTCCATGCCTTCCATACTTTCCCGAAAACGTCTATTACAACAATAAATGTTGAAATCTATGTTTCCGTTACTTATCACATTTCAAACCATTTACTTCATCAAAATATTCCTTCCAACATTCCTTTAAATAAAAATCCATATTTAAATCTCAACGTAAATCATTTCTATATTTATAAAAAAAATTATACATCTTCTTTCAATTTTATAAAACTTCTATTTATTAAAATTCCTTTATTTACAAAATTCTATTTATAAATCATTCTTTTATAAAAATTAATTTTACTATCAAAATCCATTTCTTTGTAAAATCTATTTTAAATCCATTTACAAAATAACTTCAAATCCTTTTACTATACATTTATAAATTTCAATTTTAAATCAACTTCCTTATTTATAAAAATATCACCTTTATAAATCCTTTTTATAAACTCATTCAAAAATCTATTTTCAAAGTATTTCTCAAAACTATATTTTTATAACATCCAAAAATCTTAACTTTTATTTCTTTAAAAACAAATTCATTCTTTTAATAATTTAAAAATCATCAAAACATATATACACTTCCAAACTAATTTCGAAATCCTTTTCAAATCAAAATCATCATTTCAATATTTCAAAATACCAAAAATAAGGCCCTGTGCTACCATAGCACCAAATAAGTCAAATTACATCATAGACGTCAATATGGCATCCAATACATCATATACCATCATATATGTGAAAATAAAACAACAATGTTGAGGAATCCTGTGGGATCCCTCCAACTCATCCCCCTGCATCACAAACAACATATAATCATAAAAATAAAATCAACCGCTTCGAGGCGGGATTCATACACAAAGGGTCATCCGCTCATACACGGGAACGTAATAGGGTCTCATCCGCTCCAATAGGCGGGAATATATCCAAATCAACTAATATATATAGTATATCATCCAAACAAACAACAATCATCATAAATAAATTTATTCCCACTTATATAAAAATATAAGCATGCCAGAGAGGTGGGTTAACTCACAAAAATGCGAAAAGTCGCCTAAGCGCTCTGGATTGAATTAAAATTGAACGGTCGTTCAATTTAACTCAAAATTCCAACTAGCTCCAAATTCGTCCAATCCAACTCCATAGCGTAGTGCTCGCTGATACAAACGCAATGCAACTTGTCGCGCTCGAAACGGACCTCGTACAAACAAGTTATGAATTATTACTCATTCGAAATAATTAAAACTTAAATTAACTTAATTAATAAAACTCAAAAATTATAACCTTACTTCATTTTCCTCTTCACGTTTCTAGGCCACAGACGCACGTGCTTGTTCTTCCTCCAAGCATGAAATTTTTTTTCATTCGCTTCGTCGATCATTCACCCATCGCCCTATGACCACCGCTGACGCCTGCCCACGCCTAGTGTCGCGCGCCACCGCTTGACCGCCCTAGGCCACGCGCTCCTCACGCGTATACGCATAAAGTCCTCTGCCCAAACCCATGACCTAATGCGAACGCGGCCCCCTTTCGACCACCACGTGACACCGGACGATGATCCAACCGTTGATCGAGTTCGTATCGACGTGCTCTACATTTCTCTAGTTGAAGTCGTTGGCTAATTTCAGCTCTAGTGGCTTCGATCGATGTCGATCGTTGGATGTAATTACTTTAATGGTGGCTAAAATCTTTTTTTAGAATTAGTTTTACAAATGGAGGAAGTTGATGTCTATTTATAGAAAATAAAACAGACACTATTCATCCGTGAAACTTCCGAACTCCAAACGAAGCGTGCTGCTTGACGTTCTATATGTTATACCCCTATTCCGAACACAATAAAATATGTATCGGAAGCCAATTCCATCATATTCAGAAGATAGCTTTTCAAATCAAATTATCTTAAATTAAATTCCTTTAATTAATTTCTATGCGTTTCAAACTCGCATGATCAAACGGTAAGTCCAACTGACACGAAATTCGACACCATACTATAATTCATTATTACGGATCCAATGAAACTTGTTTCGTCGAAATCCGAGACAGTGCCAAAAATGACTATTTTTACACGTTAATTAAAATATAAATTTCTAATTTCTATTTATTCATTTTTAAATCTAAATTAAAAGTTTACTAACTTCATTCAAATTTAAATAGAACTTAAATCAACTTTAGAAATCATTTTCGTTCACATTAAATCCAAAATTCAATTATTTAAACAATTTTAAATATTAAATTTAACAATTTAATTATCAAATAAATCGCTATATTTGAAATTAAGTTATTTAACTTACAAAATTAACTTTTAAATATTTAAAATCAATTAAATATTCTAAGTTCGGATGATTGAAATTATGGGTCATTACATTACCATTCCATTTGGAAAGTCTTTTATTAATTTTATCTATAATAGTATTCCAATCATCATGTTTAAGTTTTTGTGGTCTAATTAAGAAACCTAAATATTCTATAGGAAATTTCATTATTTACAGTTTAAAGTGTATGCAATTTGAATTTCATTATTGTCTGTATCATTTAATACTAAAACCGAGCTTTTGTCAAAATTAATCTTTAAGCCAGAGAGAAGTTCAAAACTATATAAAATAAATTTAAGTGCAATAATATGTTTAGGCAAATGAGATGTGAAAATCATAGTATCATTTGCAAATTGTAAAACAGAATGGCCATTACTAGTAATCTCATTACCAATACAATCTAATAATCTATTACTGGTAGCTATTTTAATGATTCTAGGAAAAACATCAGCAGCTAGATTAAATAATAAAGGTGACAAAGGGTCCCCTTGTCTAAGTCCACGTCTTGATTGAATTTTATCTCCTAATATTTCATTGACCATAATACTAGAATTACCCGTTTAAGCAATGACATAATCTAACCAATCCATCTGGTACTAAAACCTCTAGCCATTAATACATCTTTGAGAAAACCCTTATCAATAGAATTAAAAGCTATAGCAAAATCAAGTTTTAAAAGAGCACATGTGATATTATTCTTGCAACAGTAATTAATATATTCTTGAACCACTGCTATACCATCCGTGATATTCTTACCCTTTATGAAAGCTGCTTGAGTGCTATCTATTAATGCATTCATTTTAGTATTTAGTATGTTAGCTAAAACCTTAGATATGATTTTAAAAGAACAGTTTAGTAAAGAAATAGGTCAAAAATCTTTTAATTGATTGGCACGTAGTTTCTTATGTAATAAATTACATTTGCGTAAATAAATCTACCTAACTATAGTGAACCTTCATAAAATTCATTAAACATTTTTATTATATCTTCTTTTAGCACATCCCAAAAGGTTTCATAAAATAAAATAGGAAAACCATTCGGACCGGGAGCTTTATCATTAGGCATATCTTTTACAGCCTTTACAATTTCTTCCTCCTTAAATGGATCATCTAATCCTACTAAGTCTACTCTAGAATCTTCCTTGTAAAGCATATCCCAATTAGCTTTAATCCTATGCCTATTTCTAGTACTAAAAATATCTCTATAATAATTAGTAAATTCCTTATTAAGTTCTACTTGATCAAACATCTCTACATCATTAATTAAAATGGAATTAATAGTATTACTACGTTTTCTACCATTAGCTGTTTTATGAAAAAATTTAGTATTCATATCGCCATCATCCATCCATTGATTTCTAGATCTTTGTTTCCACATTATTTCTTCTTGAACAATAAGTTTATAATTCTTCTTTTAAATTATAAAGCATATTTTTTCTGAAAGAATTAAATTTCTTATTTCTTCAATTTTATTTAATTTTAGAATTTCATTCATTAACTTTTCCTTTTTAATTCTAATGCTACCATAAACGTCTTTACTCCATTTTTTGAGAAATAATCTTAAATCTCATAGTTTTCTAACCCATACTTTTGCTATATTACCTGGAATCCTGCAATTGTAGTTAATAGTGGAAAGCCATTTATTTTCCACTAAATTCTCAAAGTTATTTTCTAACAACCACATTTTTTTCAAATCTAAAAATTTTATTTCCAAAATTCACGTTGGAACAAGATAAGACAATTGGATAATGGTCCGAATAAATATTCAGGAGTCCTACAACCTTACATGAAGGAATTTTGTCCTCTATTTCGTCGCTAACAAAAAACTCGTCTAACAAAGCCATCGATGGAATTTCTCTAGTATTTGACCAAGTAAATTGTCTATTACTTAATTTTATTTCTATGAAATTACAATTGATAATAAAACGATCAAATTCTTCCATAGCATCAAAATCACCTTCCCTAGGGGATCTTTCACCCAAAAATCTAGTTACATTAAAATCTCCTCCATTAATCTACGGTCAAGGAGCAAGTGTTCTAAAATCTAAACACTCATTCCATAGAACCCTACGACCTATTTATGAATTAGGCCCATATACATTTGTAATATTAAGAACCGAATCATCGTTAGTGTTAGAAAATATCAAATTCATCGAATGTTCATTAATAATAGATAGTAAAAGTCTAATGTAATTATCTTTTCAACTTAACATAAGACCTCATGCACTACCTCTAGTAGGAAGATAAGCCCAATGGTCAAAATAATGACCCCCTAGGCATCTAAAAATACGATAGTCAGGAAACTCAATTTTAGTTTCTTGAAGTAAAACTATATCAATATTATTATCCTTGAAAACAGAATTAATTTTTCTACACTTCCTTTAAATCATGCAATCCTCTTATATTCCAACTAATCAATCTCATTTACTAAGCGATTTAACCTATTCTAATTCTTTATTCTTAATATAGTCAATATCTAACTAACAATCATCAAAAACTAAACCTGAATTCTTAGCTAAGAAATTCATTTCACTAGTAGACAAGTTATTAAAAGCACATTCACTATAAGTACTACCCATAAGAAAATTCATACCTGAGCTAGAGCTATCTAAAGCTCTAGAATCCACTCTAATAAGATGTGCACTTCTTCTAACCATTTTAGGCTCAAGCGAACAAGGAGTAGAATCAATATTACTATCTGTATTAGCCTTTTTGGCCCTTCTCTTTCTCTAAACTCTGTAAATAGAATGTAAGTTTGTCCGATCTGAAATGTTATTTAAATCTAAAACTATCCCATTAGCCTTCAAACCATTTAAGCGACCAAAATTATTCAAACTGGAAGAGACTGAATCCCCTGCCCATGAAATAATATTCTCCAGCCACTTTTTCATATCAGAAAAAAAGATAATTTGATTATTATTTGTTTCCTCAGAATTTCTCTTCATATTCACCATGTCACTATCAATGGAAGAATGTTCTTGAACCCAATTAACAGTCCTACCCACATCATAATACTTGCCTGTATAAGAATCATACAAATCACTAGCCACACTGTCACAAAAGCCCGCCAACTTACTGTCAGCCTCATCATCAATAACCTCATCCAAGTAACTAGCTACTACCTCTTCTACAACCTTGATACTTGTGAAATCCATGTTCAAATCATCCCTGATACAACCATTTTCACAGTGTTCCTTAACCCCATCCAAACACCGAAATAAAACTACTCCGTCCTCAACAACAGAGTATACATCACCTTGACCAGTACAGACATGACCAAGTTCACCCACAATTTTTTCACTGAATCACCAAACTTACTAATAGCCATATCCCCTATTTGTTCAACCAAACCATTAACTATACCAACATCAGACACCTGAATCTTGTTAGAAAATGAATGGGGTAGTGGTTGGGGAAGAAAGTATTGTATTTGGTGTTGTAGAAGTGAAACAAAGTCCCACTTCATGGGATATTTGTACCAAAATCACTATATATATATCAACTTAATATACTATGTCAAAACAAAAGAGAATGAGGACAAAAAGAGAAGAGGATGTGGCAATGTAGGCTTTGGGCCTTCATATCAATATTAAAACGTCAAAGATTGGGCCTTGGGCCTTGGGGCTCTTGGGGTCTCGTGATTAAATGGGCTACCGGCCTACGCTGAACGGCTATTTTTGAAAGGCCGTGGCTGTTCGATTGAACAGTGACCAGACGCGTGCGCACAAGGGTCACTGATGTTGGTTAAACGGGTCGCAACCTTTCCAGCAGTCATGACCGCTCCGAATAGGCACCTCCTCCAGCCTATATATGTGCAGCCCCAAAAACGAGATCATCGACTGAATAATTCTCGTCCTCTCTGTCTCTTCTTCCCAATAATTCTGTTCTGGTTTATATACTCTCTTCAGTTTGTCGGCGCTCCGTCTGCAAACAGCACGCTGCGGGGCAGGTCCGTTTCATCCTGGGAAACAAATTGCTAACATACGGCGGCAATATTGTTTCAAGGAAACAGTCTTCTACTGGACTCGGACGCTTCAACCGGTAATTATATACCGTACCATTTTTGCTACAGATTTAGCCACGCCTTCTGCTCTTACAATTTCTCAATTTAATTGAAAATTTTGTGACATATATTTCCGTGACTATTTCTGTATAATTTAGTAACTTTGTTAAGTTACTGTTGGTTTCGTAACACTTTCCGTGATTACGAATAACAATCTTGAAACAATATTGTATTGTTGCAGACGACGATGTCTCAAAATAGCAACAATAACGCTGCACCAACACAAACGGTGACAACCGCTCAGCCTACGGCTCTGGTTCCAACTGTGGCAATGTCTCATGGAGAAAGGCCAGAAAAATTCAATGGGACAGATTTCAAGCGTTGGCAACAGAAGATGTTGTTCTATCTGACGACATTAGGGCTCGCCAAATATCTGACCGAAGATGCTCCTGAAGTTGGCGAACTCGAACCCGATGCTACCAAAGTAGAGGCTGCAACTGTCTGGAAAAATTCAGATTTTATATGTAAAAACTATATTCTGAATGGTCTGGATAATAGCCTCTACAATGTTTATTGTACTGTTGCAACATCCAAGGAACTCTGGACAGTCTTGGACAGAAAGTACAAAACTGAAGATGCAGGCTTGAAGAAATTCATCGCTGGCAAATTTCTCGACTTCAAAATGGTAGATTCAAAGACTGTGATCAACCAGACTCAAGAATTACAAGTAATCATCTGTCAACTACATGATGAAGGGATGACACTGAGCGAATCTTTTCAAGTCGCCGCAACCATTGAGAAACTTCCTCCATCTTGGAAGGACTTCAAAAACTATCTTAAGCATAAGCGTAAGGAAATGACAATGGAAGAACTCATAGTTCGTTTGCGGATTGAGGAAGATAATAGGAATTCCGAGAAAAAGATTTCTCCGAATATGGCTGCCAAAGCAAATGTTGTTGAGTCAGATAACCCTAACAAGAGAAAACGTGAAAATGCGCCTAAGAAGTCGAAGAAGAAATTTCAGGGTTCTTGTCATAACTGTGGAAAGAAGGGACACAAAGCAGCCGAATGTCGCGCTCCCAAGAAGAAGAAATCAGAAGCAAATATGGCTGAAGTTGCAGATGGCATTTCTGATATGGATTTATGTGCAGTAATATCAGAATGCAACCTTGTTGGTAAGTCAAAGGAATGGTTCGTAGACACAGGAGCCACTCGACACATATGTGCTAATAAGTGGATGTTTACGACCTATAAAACTACAACTAATAATGAACACCTTTTCATGGGCAATTCATCTGCATCAAAGGTAGAAGGCAAAGGAAAAGTTGTGCTGAAACTAACTTCTGGAAAGGAACTTACCTTAAGTGACGTTCTCCATATTGAGAATCAACTCAATAGGAAAATTAAAGCTTTAAGAAGTGATAGAGGAGGAGAATATGAATTTCCTTTTGAGGAATTCTGCGCTGAGCATGGTATTATACACCAAACTACAGCACCATACTCACCTCAATCCAACGGTATAGCCGAACGGAAAAATAGAACTCTTAAAGAAATAATGAATGCTTTACTAATCAGTTCTGGCTTACCAGATAATTTTTGGGGAGAAGCTATTCTTTCGGCAAATCATATTTTAAATAAAATACCATGAAAGAAAACATCTAAGTCTCCTCATGAACTTTGGAAAAATAGACCGCCATCCTACAAATACTTAAAAGTGTGGGGGTGTCTGGCCAAAGTAGAGATACCTAAACCAAAGAAGGTCAAAATTGGACCAAAAACAATCGATTGTGTATTCATTGGATATGCACAAAACAGTGCTGCTTATCGATTTCTAGTACACAAATCTGAAATTGATGATATTCATGAAAATACCATCATTGAGTCGAGAAATGCAAGATTTTTCGAACATATATTCCCTTTAAAACAGGGTACTGACAATTGTGTTCAGAAGAGTGCAAAGGAAGATGAAATTACTAATTCTCTTGAGAATACTGAACAAAATAACCTTCGGCAAGATAATGCTGATCAACAAGTGGAGGAACCAAGAAGGAGCAAGAGGTCAAGGACCTCAAGAACTTTTGGACCAGATTTCTACACATTCATGTTAGAAGATGATCCATTAACCTACAAACAAGCTATGTCCTCCAGCGATGCCCCTTACTGGAAAGAGGCCATTAACAGTGAGATAGAATCCATCATGGCTAACCACACATGGGAGTTAGTTGATTTACCTCAAGGATGCAAAACCTAAGGTAATAAATGGATATTCAAAAAGAAATTGAAACCTGATGGTTCAATAGACAAGTACAAAGCTCGTCTTGTAGTCCAAGGATTTAGACAAAAGGAAGATCTGGACTATTTTGATACATATTCACCAGTAACAAGGATAACATCGATAAGGATGCTTATTGCAATTGCATCCATACTTGATTTAGAAATACATCAAATGGATGTTAAAACTGCATTTTTGAATGGTGAACTAGAGGAAGAAATATATATGAAGCAACCCGAAGGGTTTATGAGCTTTGGAAATGAGAATAAAGTGTGCAAATTAGTAAAATCGCTTTATGGCCTTAAACAAGCTCCAAAACAATGGCATAAGAAGTTTGATGAAACTATGTTATCAAACGGATTCACAATAAATGAATCAGATAAATGTGTCTATATAAAACAAGCACATATTGGGTATGTCATTGTTTGTCTTTATGTTGATGACTTGTTGATCCTAGGTAATAACAAGGCCATAATAAGATCTACAAAGAATATGTTATCCTCTAGATTCGATATGAAAGACCTAGGACTGACTGATGTGATATTGGGTGTCAAAATTTTGAGAACACCACAAGGATATGCATTATCTCAATCACATTACATCGCCAAGATACTTGACAAAATCCAAGCAATATAATATTACTATTGCAAAAACACCAGTAGATATGACCCATAATTGGGTAAAGAACATTGGTGACGGTATCTACCAGCGTGAATACTCTCGTATACTAGGAAGTATCATGTATGTTATGAACTGCACTAGGCCAGATATCGCATACGCTGTAAGTAAGTTGAGTAGATTTACCAGCAATCCTGGTAAACATCATTGGAAAGCGATAATCAGAGTTCTAGGATACCTAAAGTATACGCAGAACTATGGTCTACACTATACAAACTATCCTTCAATAGTGGAAGGATACAGTGATGCCAATTGGATAACTGGATCACATGATACAAAGTCTACAAGCGGATATGTGTTCACATTAGGAAATGGAGCAATATCATGGAAATCATCCAAACAGACTTGTATAGCTAGATCTACGATGGAATCAGAGTTTATTGCACTAGATAAGACTGCAGAAGAAGCAGACTGGCTTCGAAGTTTCTTGGAAGATATTCCAAATTGGAGCAAACCTGTGCCTCCAATATGTATACATTGTGATAGTCAATCGGCTATTGGAAGAGCTAATAGTACATTATACAATGGTAAATCTAGGCATATTCGTCGTAGACATAAGACAATAAGACAACTTCTCTCTAATGGAGTTATCACTATAGACTACATAAGGTCTAAAGATAACATTGCGGATCCACTAACAAAAGGCTTGCCAAGAGAGAAAGTTCAAACCTTATCGATGGGAATGGGGTTAAAGCCCATAGAATAAAAGTTTTTCTAAAATGGAAACCCTACCTAGTTGACTGGAGATCCCAAGATCTAGGTTCAAAGGGACAACTAAGTTTAAGAGAAACTTGAAAGCACTGTTACACTCAAACCATTCCTATGATAAGTCAGTGCATTATTTGTTGGAAAATAGGATAAGTATTGATACTTTTAATGATGTCTGTACTTGAGGAATTGTGAATACCCTTTACAGAATCACCTACGTAAGTGCGAAGGCGCCGCTTCAAAGAGAATTATAAGGCCAAATTCTCTAAGCACTTATGAGACCAGGCAGGTGTTCAAGGCAGAAATGAACACAAACAGAGAACGAAGGATTATAAGAAACATTTATCGTGTGATATCTATTTTAGGATTACACAAAAGGCTTACAGTTCAAGGACATTCTAAGTCTACTGATTTGCTGTAATTCATATAGATAATCACTAGGAAAGTTCAAGGCCCATGTGCTACTTTAAACTGATGCGATAAATGTCTCGTAAAACTATGAACAACTACTCATTCATGTTGGGGATTGTTAGAAAATGAATGGGGTAGTGGTTGGGGAAGAAAGTATTGTATTTGGTGTTGTAGAAGTGAAACAAAGTCCCACTTCATGGGATATTTGTACCAAAATCACTATATATATATATCAACTTAATATACTATGTCAAAACAAAAAAGAATGAGGACAAAAAGAGAAGAGGATGTGGCAATGTAGGCTTTGGGCCTTCATATCAATATTAAAACGTCAAAGATTGGGCCTTGGGGCTCTTGGGGTCTCGTGATTAAATGGGCTACCGGCCTGCGCTGAACGGCTATTTTTGAAAGGCCGTGGCTGTTCGATTGAACAGTGACCAGACGCGTGCGCACAAAGGTCACTGCTGTTGGTTAAACGGGTCGCAACCTTTCCAGCAGTCATGACCGCTCCGAATAGGCACCTCCTCCAGCCTATATATGTGCAGCTCCAAAAACGAGATCATCGACTGAATAATTCTCGTCCTCTCTGTCTCTTCTTCCCAACAATTCTGTTCTGGTTTATATACTCTCTTCAGTTCGTCGGCGCTCCGTCTGCAAACAGCACGGTGCGGGGCAGGTCCGTTTCATCCTGGGAAACAAATTGCTAACATACGACGGCAATATTGTTTCAAGGAAACAGTCTTCTACTGGACTCGGACGCTTCAACCGGTAATTATATACCGTACCATTTTTGCTACAGATTTAGCCACGCCTTTTGGTGTTACAATTTCTCAATTTAATTGAAAAATTTGTGACATATATTTCCGTGACTATTTCTGTATAATTTAGTAACTTTGTTAAGTTACTGTTGGTTTCGTAACACTTTCCGTGATTACGAATAACAAATCTTTGTTGTGTTATTGTGTAATGGAGACTTATTGTGATGGCCTGAAATTTTAACCGTTGCTAATTGGGTAATTAACTGAATAAAATCATTGGCATACAAATTTTATAGTCAAACAAATAAAATTCTGATGATTACAATATCTGAATATACATAAATGGATTTAAAAACTATATTAAATATTGGATTTATAGAAATCATTGAACAAGATGAATTTCATAGAAAATGAATTTAAACTCCATCATTTAAAATTTAATACAAGAGATCACTAAATAGATATACAAAGCTCTATGTTGTTGAAAAACAGATAAGGATATACGTATACAGGTATATGAGTGTATGCCATAATATATATATGTATAATAGGCAAATATATATAATAATTAAGAATGTACAAGTGTATGATGTTTAAATATTAAACAATATATATAAGTAATATATTTACCATATGGACTAGTGTACATGCAAGTCCATATATAAATATAAGTGTAAACATTTATGTATAACCATATCTAAATAACGAAATATGTATGAGGGTAAACATACATGTGCATGGTACAAATGCAAGTGAAATAGGTAAGAAGAAATATATATATAAAAGAAAATAAAATACATAACTATCTATCTATCTATATATATATTTTCGTACAAACAAAGAATACATACAAATATAAATTCATATGAAAACATTTGTAAACAAAAGGGAGGCAAGCATTAAATCTTAGCACACAAAACATAACATCAAGCCTCTTATAACATATCCAATCACTTGTGGTTAAATCAGGGCAACATTTGTACAACTCAAAAAAGATATATATATATATATATATATGCCTTGCTTCAGATTTATTCATTCGAGCAGGACATTAAAGGAGGGTGTAAGCTGCCACTACAACTTCAAAAGAAAACAGGCTTCATCTCAACCTGAAAAGAAAAGACAATGATATGCGTGAGCTTGTAAAACAAGCCAAGGTTAATTAATGTAAGCACCAGGATATCATATCAGCCTCCAAACAAATAAAAATCTCTGATCATCAATGTACAGATAAAAATCTAACAGTACAATATATATAAATCTGGTACCAGCATAATATTTCAAACCTGTTCACACTTCGTCTATCTATCACCTTCTTATTCCCAATTCGTGCATCAAAAGAAGTCCGAGTATTATAAAAGAAAATTAATTACAAACTAAAAGAAGGAAGAGGCATTCGAATAAGAAGATCAGGAAGCAAAACTGAAGCAATAAATCAAAACAAGTGCGAAGAATCAAACAAACAAGAGAAAGATTAGTCTGGAAATACAAACTCAAAAGGGTTCAGCTAATTCTCTGTTCAATTATATACCAGGTGAGTAACTTTTAAACCAAAATCTTCTTATAATCTATGAGTATGCTTTAAAAAAAATATAGAATGACAGTAGTTAGTAAGTTGCTTAAATCAAACTGGATGTATATGTGTATCTGTATGGATAAATATAAAAGCCTGTAAAAAAATTTACCTCTGTTCTGTTCTTTCTTGTCATGCCTAAACTTTCAAAAGTCTATATCTCTTCATCTAATTGGTTCTGGGTTTATGGTTGAATTCGAGTATACTTTGTTTTAAAAATAATTTCGTAAGCTGTTATCAGATGAGAACATTGGAAAGTAAGAGTTACAGTGGATAGTTAAATATTGCCAGGAATTCAAACATCCTAATTTACGTTTTCATTGAGATGAATGGATTCGGCAGGAAAATAAAGAATTCTAGTATTGTTTTCATGAATTTTAAATTTGTAAATTATGACATATTGCGTGTAGATCGGAATTTGAGTTTTAAATCATTTTCTGGTGATCTGGTGTATCGGGTAAGTCAGGGACACTGCTGGAGTAGGCAGTGAGCTAGTGGGTTCTGGCAATATGGGTCGCAAGGTTTTTCAACCACCAGGTCGTCGGCGAAGCTCCGAACTAGGTTTAACTCGCCCTTTTTGATTCGTGATGTAAATGTAGAAATTTCGAGGTCATTGGGGAACTGGAGGAGATCGCGAGTGGGAAATCAGGAGCGTAAGCGTTCGACGAAGTGTGGGTCGCGATCGCGAGGTCGAAGGTGGACCGTAGGGGTGAGGCGAGGCAGTTTTAGGCGGTGTTTTGTCCCAGTTTTGGGTTCGAAGGCCAAATGTCGATGAGATGTTTTTCAACGTGAATTCGAGTGTCGATTGGGAACACAGGGTCGTGGGTGACTGAGGCGAATAGTCGTTGGTGAGAGGTTTTGGCCGGGAACGTCGAGCATGTGCACGAGTACGTGCACAGTAAAATGAAGCATGGTGATGAACAGAGAAGCTTTCTGGAAAGGGTGAGTGGAGAGAAGAAAGGATTAGGATCAGGTTGGATTTAAAGAAGTAAGGTGGGCCAGAGAATAAGATTCGGGGCAAAGGTATGAATTTAAACAAATAGGAATAAAGAAAATTTATATAAACAATATGGTATACCAATAAGGCTTTAATTCGTAATGTAAAAGTGCTATATGTTGGGTAGTTCCTGTAACTGAAATTAGATTTGTTTTGGTTCAAGTTAGGAATTCGTGTTTTATTAGGGCATTGAACTTGAACCAAATTTATCTCTCAAGTAATAAATTTGTAAGCATTAAATAAATAATTAAGGGTTATTAATTGATTTATTAGAGATTAATTACGTGTTAATTAGAGATTGATTAATGTAAGAAATTGAAGAATTAACCTGCTAAGGGTTAATTAATTAGTAATTAGAGTTTAATTACTTATTAATTAAAACTAACTAATTGAGGATAATTAACTAATGGGATAGTTTTTTGATGAAGTAATTAAAGGTAAATAACTTTATTAAGAATAAATCACTTAGTGTAGTTAATTAAAGGATTGATTAATTAAGGAGATTAATTAAGGGAGTTAATTTATGAGTGTGATTAATTAAGAATAATTAATCAACGTAAGTGAATACTGGATGATTAATTTGAGTAAATAAATCAAGGATAATGTAAATTTATGTGAAGGGGTGAAGGTTAATAAATTTGGGTTATTAATTAAAGGCTAATTACTTAATTAAAGAAGGCAATTAAGGGATGATTAATTAATGGTTTGTAATTAATTAATGTTAAGTAAGTAGGAGTAAAAGTAATTAAAGAAATTAATTTAAATTTTATTTAAATTAATTGGAAGGGTAAGACTAATTAATCTTGCTTAGGAATGATTGGATGATAATTAAATGCCATGAATTAACTGATATTTCTGATATGAAATGTTTTGTGATATGATATGTTTGGATGGACAACGATAATGAGGTTATCTATTGGTGATAAATTGCTGTGTAAAAAGTGACGTCTTCTATTTAAAGTTGAATTGTATTTTTCTTGAATAACTTGGGTTAAGATGGTATTGAACTCGAAGAGACCAGGGTCGGGTATCAGAAATACCCGAAACCACTTCGATTTGTAACCTACATAATTATATTTGGGTTGGATGTGTGAAATCAATAGATTGAGATGGAATAATATGGACCTTTGAACTAAATAAAAATACTTAGAATTTGATTTGTGAATTGAGTTTTGAATAAAACAAGTAATGAACTCCTAGTGAAGTACGAGTTACCCGGGTTTTCTTAAATGATTTGGTTTTAGTATTCCAATTTTTATGGGTTTACTCACGCTGGTTTCCAGCCTGACCCGGGTGTTACTTTGATGTAATGCTCGGGTCAGACCCAGTATTACAGATTTTCAAGTAAGGACGTTCTGGAGCTCAGAAGACGAGCTGGATGGTAGGAACGTATGGAGTATTTCCGCTGTGATATATTACTATTTATCTGAGACATGTTGATTTTAACTGTCCAGTGTATGTATAAATGTTGTAACTCTGATGTATTGATATAAATTAACAGATATAGTATTCTTTTGTATAACTGTTATTATTTTATATTATATTTCATCCGCTGCGAATGTGAGATTTTGTGACTTGTTTTCTGTTTCTTCTTCTATCTCTTTCCTTTTTTTTCCCTAACTATCTGGAATTTTCGGGTTCGAAAATTCCGGGTTGTTACACTTATAAACATTATCACATTATAAAACTCTATCTGCCTCAACAAGATTATCATCATCTTCACAACCATTCACATTTACCCTTCTACATCCAACCAAAAACCCTCCATTGATCATAATATCCCGAGATAAATCAAAAATCTCGCCTGAATCATCTAATGACTTTAAACATTCAAAGCAATTTGAGGTATCAATCTCGAAACTTTCTATGTTACAAGATTTTCTTTTGAATTTTCTGTTAAGGTTGAATACAAAACTTTTATCTAACTTTTGAAACTCATTGGCAGACTCACTTCTTGAGCTTGAATCAACCATTGTATTACCAATTTCCAAAGGTTGGATATTTGAATTATAGTACATTATAATATGATCTAATAACATAGGATCAAAATTATTCACCTTTTGTATTTCCATACTGACTTCAACAAGAGTATCTGAAGCTTCCTTCTCAACTGATACCCCTCTCAAATCTTCAACGTTCATAATAGTACCCGAATTACTACCAACAGAGAGACCAACCCTATCCGAAACCAAAACAGAATCACCACAACTAACCTTGACATTGCGATCTTTCAACTTAGAATTTAGATGGTTAACATCCCGACCGTCAGAATTTCCAAATTTCTTTTTATTATTTCGACCAATATTTACTGAATTAATCGCACCAAAATGTTTAAACAAATCCACCAAAAATTCTATACCTTCACTCCTTTGAACCCATAAATGATCCAGCAGTATTCTCTTTAGCTTCATGCATTTTAACAGGAACAAGAAACCATGGTCGGTAATCGAATCCCTTATTACACCCGAATCTGAATTTTTACAACACTTATCTTTTTTATGACCATAAGAACCACACTTGAAGCACCTATGGATCTCTACAACGTTTAGCCAGATGAGAATAATCTCCACATCGAAAATAGATCTGCTTCCCCTTTTTGACATCAACCCAATTCCTGTAATCTACATATCGACTGCAAGTCTGAAAGGGTGAGACCTTCGAATTTTTCATAACTTGAGCATACGTATGCACTTGATTTCTTGAGGAGGGCATAAAAGAAGAATTGGGAACATAATTAAAGGATGTAGAAGAAAGAGGCGAACATAATGTTGTCGCCGATCTGGCATAAGTGGATTGATAAGAGGGTGGAAAAAAGAAGGTGGGTAGATCGTCGGTAGACAATTCTTGAGAGGGATGAAGGTCTGGAAGATGATTGTATGAGTACGAATTTGAAAAGAGAGAAGATGACGCCACTCTCAGAATCATTTTTCAGATCTGCTATTTTGTATATTTCTTAAAATAATATATTCCACTATTTTTAATATTATTATGTTATTATTTAACTAAAACATTGTTCGAATTTTTGGGGTTTTACATTCTCCCTCCAAAAGAATTTTGTCCCTAAAATTCACAATAGACGGAAAGAATGTAATAGTTGTTCCTAATTTTTCATATTTACCCATGTCACTTATGTTATTCGTGCATGCGCACATTCTCATATAAGCAAACAATCAACATTCAATAACATATATGAAACAGAGTATTCAGACATGCATGGATATATATATATATATATAGAAATGCAATAATGAAACCCCAACTTTGGCCACCTATATGAATGCAGTTTATATGACATTTCAGGCATAATGCATAACACCCTAATAAGCATATAAGTTCTAGATGAATGTAGAAATGATAAGTAATAATATATGGTAATATATTCTAACCTATTATTCCTAAGGTCAGCCAATCAATCAATACCCCAGCATTACAATTATACATCCAAAGTTGTCCTAAAAGTCAAATACGCATAAGGAATGTACCCATAAAGAGACATGGATGGGAAAATTGCATCCACTCCTTTGGTTCCCACATACTCTTTGTCGGATCATTTCCCCACTAAACCCTTACCAACTTCACAACCTTGTTTCATATTTATTTCACTCATTGCTCAATAATCCCTATAGGACCACGGGACAAACTCGCCTCAGGTTCTAGCTCAACTTCCTCCAATTGACTTGGTTCGATCATAGTAGATGGATCATGCACACATTTTCGCAAATGTGAAACATGAAACACATCATAAACACTAGCCATCTTTTCTGGTAGTTGTGCTCTATTGGCCAGATTTCCGATCTGCTCTATCACATGGAAAGTTTCAACAAATCGGGATGCCAGTTTTCCTGAATTGCCAAACCTACCACATCCTTAAATGGTGACACCTTGACAAACACTAAATCACCTACAGCAAATTTCAGGTCTACCCTTCTCCTGTCCAAATAAGATTTCTTCCAATCACGTACTGCTTTCATCTGTTTCTTTATCAACTCCAACTTTTCTAAAGTGACTATGGTCAACTTCGGCCCAAGAATGACCTTGTCCATAGACTCCCACCAACATGACGATGATTTACAGGGTTATCCATACAAAGCTTCTGGTGTCATCACAATACTTGCTTGATAAATATTGTTATAAGCAAACTCTACAAGTGGTAAATTATCTTCCCATGCTACTCCGAAATGCATAATACATGCCCTTAATAAATCCTCCAACACCCGATTTACCCTCTCCGTATGTCCATCTGTTTGTAAGTGTTATGTTATACCCAAATTAAACTCTGTTCCCATAGAACTCTATTCTCATAAAAAGTGGGTACTTGTCACTTACTATACTGACTAATATTCCATTTAGTCGAACCATCTCCTTTATATATATAGTTGCCAAAGTCGCTGCGATCCTTGTACTCTTTATAGGAACGAAATGTGCGCCCTTCGTAAGGCGATCCACTATTACAAAAATAATTTCATTACCATTCCTGCTCCTTGGTAATCCATCGATGAAATCCATAGAGATGTTCTCACATTTCCACTAAGAACTGGTGCTAATGTTAATAACTCCTTCAATTTGACAAATGCCATTCACAAACGTTATTCCATGTAAAAACAAAATCTTTCTTAGTAACGCTTGTAAGTGGTGCTGAGATTTTTGCAAAGTCCTTATGAACTTCTTATAGAAACCAGCAAATCAAGAAAACTTCTAACTTCAATCGTGTTCCTAGGCATCTTCCAATCTCTCACGGCTTCTACCTTTCCCGCATCCATAACTAAACCATCCTTCGATACAATATTCCTAAGGAAGCAGACTTATTCTTCCCAAAGTTACACTTAGAAAATTTCGCTTTCAATCGATTCTTTCTTAGAACATCCAAAATTCCCCTCAAATGCTTCTCATACTCCTCTTCGTTTTTCGAGAATATCAAAATGTCATTCCCGAAGACCACCATAAACATATTCAGCTACTCCTGAAATACTCTACTCATCAAATCAACAAAGCACATGGGAGCATTAGTCAAGCATAATGGCATGACTACCCAATCAGACAAACCATTAGGTGTTTGAAATGTAGTTTTTAAAATACTATCCTTTGCTATCCTCAACTGGTGGAATCCTTTAGCCAAATCCATTTGTGAGAAAACGCTTGTCCTAACCAGTCGATTAAACAAGTTGTCGGTATGCGCCAAAGGATATTGATTCTTCCTCGTTAGTTTATTCAACTCCCGATAATCGACACACATCCTTAGGGAACCATCCGCCTTCATGGCAAACACTATAAGTACACCCAACTCCAAAATACTTCTAATAAACCTTTCTGCAATAATTAGAAACCTGCTTATCTAATTACCTTCTTTGCTTCGGAGCCATGTGCCTAAGCGGCATCGCGACATGTAACAACCCAAGTTCCAGTGGGTCTTGATTTTTCCCAAAAATGCTAAAAATCTAAGCCCGCCGAAGCTCGAGTTGGGTATCTGGTATCCTGCAAATAGGCAAAGATAAATATATCAGAGCTCAAATAAATATCTCACAGCGGAATTGACTAAAATATAATAGTAAGTAAATACTCACCAAGGTAATAACACTTTCTAAACAAGTGTCTCAAAGCTGGAAAATTTCTGCTATCTATCTAACATGTGGGATGATATGAGGAGGGGGTCAGAACTAAAGTTCTGGTAAATGGACAAATTATACACTTCTAAGCATAATTCTACATATACCGTTCAATTTCCATTTTCTGTTATATTAGGTTTATTGGGTTTATAATACTCTCGCCTCTGTGCATGAATCGTACCCATCTACTCCCTAGTAGATTAAGACCTAATAACCAATATATATGTAGCTAGACCGCAACGGTCCTAGGTACTACCCATAGTACCTTTTGTATCCTCCTCGAAAAGGACTCTTTTATCTCGCAACTAGAGTGTACTGTAATTACTTCTGTAAAGGACGGCTTCGTGAGGCCTACAATACAGATGTTCCGTCGTCTACTATGAAAACGTGAAACTGCATCCGCACTAGCTTATACTAGTGCTCGAACATCCATAATGAACCACCCAGTGCGTAAGTTGAGGACTACACGTACTCATTCTGTCTACTCCCTGAATTACGCCAACAAGGTCTCCCTTGTACGGAACTCGGTCGAGGATTTTCTATATCTGTAAAGGTCCGCTTCGTTAGGCCTACAATACAAATATTCTACTTGGTCTGTCTCTTTTCTCATTGTGGCTATGGCCCCATGCAGCCTCCCCTCAACTAATCGAAAGACCTTTCAAGAGCTAAGTGGTTGTGCCCTACTGCAAACAATCTAAACATCCAATTGGATGTGCCCCTCATCCAATGTCTTGATAGTGAAAGAATCATTGGCCTGTTGGTTTAACTCTAGTCTTTCCCGAAATCGCTTTAACTGATGATGGTTGATCTCCGCATGCGACTATCCTTTTGGATCCTGCCCACTATAACCTACTCACAAACTAAAATACGGTGTCATACGAATATCCTACTCCATCATCAACCTTTTGATTGCCTACAAAGGTCCGCTTCGTTAGGCCTGCAATGCAAAAGCAGTCAAGCATACTCTCTTGATGGAACACCTACAGACCTGCCTCCGAGGGTGCAGCTTCGTTAGGCCTACCCCAGAGGGCCATCCTAGAGTATCCTCACGTCCCGTTGAAGTCTCGGACTCCCTTCTAGCCCAAAATAACTAAGTTGGACGTGCTCTTTCTGTACTAAAAACTACGATGAACTGCTTTGTTGGGCTCTTTATGCAGATTCTCTTTCGGGCTGCTCCAAACGCACCTTACCATTTTATTAGACCCTACGTCTAACCTTTTACTATGTGTTTAGTTTACTTTTCTTATTCTCTTGGCTACTTACTTACCCTAATTAGCATTCCAAGCCCCACCCATGTGTGAGACCATCAGTCCTTGACCGGAAAGGGAATGCTGCCCGTACGGGCCACTTCTATTATTTTGCTTATTAACTTAATCCCATATCTAAGTTTGATAAAATAAGCCCCTTCTATTTCTTTCTTTTAATTATAATCTACGTGTTACAATTATACTTGCAATTGTCACTTTTATATTCTTTTCTTTCTTTTATAACCTACATGTTATAAATATAATTGCAAGTGTCTCTTTTTTATTCTAGTCTATCTTATTTTATTATGATACTAAATTCTCTTTAGTTCTCTTATATTACATGAAAGTCTTAGCTTGGGACTAAGTCCAACTGTCACAAATTACTTATCATAATAACTTCTTTACATTTTATTCTACTATCTGCGCAGTAAATGCAAATCTAGTCACATTTTCTGTTTCTTATTTCTAGTCATGTCAAATATTTAACATGATTATTTCCTCTTCTTTAATTTCTTTAACGCTTCACGTTATTCTCTTTTATTCTAGGAAGTAATTCTATTCTATTTGGTTGGTTACAAAAACTGTACTAAAAATCCATTTCCATATTTTATTACTAAATAATGCTATAAACAATAACTCGTAACTTCAAGATATTTCTTTTATTGTTTCTTTAATTATTGGGTAATGCAAAATACAGTAATGTCTCTATTTTGCACTAATTCTGTTTTTCTTGCTTTTATTCTTGCAATTGCGTTTATCGTTATTCTTACAATATTAAACTATGGAAATGTATTCCCTTTTCTAAACCAACCAACTAATCTATCACTAACTTCCAAATCAAGTTATTAGATTTTCCCTTTTTTAATTCATTTCTCCCGTTTTAACATATTACTGTAAATTTCTCACTTTTAGGCTTATGTCTTTCTCTACAACTTCTAAGCCTAATATTACTTATATTTAATTGGATTCCTTTTTTTCCATAGAAATAACATTTAAATATAAGTACACTTCTCTTATAAAATTTACAGTTTCAACATAACTAACTAGTAGAACTAATTACTGAAATTAGTCAAAATGTTGAATTAAATAATTAAAGGGAATCTAAAGATATTATATATCATAAACATAAAAGAGATAATTTAAATCCACTCACCTGTCATCCTTAGCTTTACTCCATGGCCTTCCTGGATCCCCTTCTAAGGCGTCTAATATTTTTATTAAAAAGATATTCTCCCTAGAAATATTTTCTATTTAGGGTGCAGCCTCAGGCAATGAACCCAATTGGGAGAAAATCTGATAGTGAGAAAATAACTAGGCCCAGTGTTCTATTTATAGCGGAGTTTGGGAATTTCAGACCGTCGGATTTTTGGATTGAATCTGGTGCAACCACGTCACAGGCTAGCTGTGAGTCGTTGGATCCAGAAAACAATGCCTTAGATCGCACGAAAATCGGATTACAAGACTTCGGAACGTCCCTGGACGATTTCTCATCCAGGGCTACATGTGGGTTGTAACGAACGCGATTTTTCGTCGCTCGAAAATCGACATTAATACATTCACTGTATCAACTGCCAAGCAATCGAATGCTGAAAAACCGAATTGTTATGGAGAAAAAGAAGAGGTAGAAGAAGACAGAAGAAAAGAAAGAAAAAGAACACAGAAATAATATCAGAATCTCACATTCGCAGCGGAATAACATATAATAGATAAATGAATAATCTTTAAATCAAAGAACTATATCATTTAATACATCAACAATACAACACTGGATAATTATATGAACTTGTCCACATACAGAATACACAGCGGAATAAATAATATCATATACAAGTGGTACGTCTCGCCATCCAGCTCGCCACTAAGCTCCACAGCATCTCCTGAATCCAGAATGACTTGATAACCTAACTCTAGACTGCCCGTGTGGAAATTGGTGGGCACCCAGAGTTTAGGAAGGAAACAATAAACTCCATGTCAGTCATGGTGACTGGTGTGAGAACCTAAAACAGTTTATCTTTAAAACAACAGCAACAAAGCAAGTAGAAAAATATCCGCAATGCTTTTGGAAAATGAAACTACCATAAGACCTCCCGCCACACACACAATGCAAACGCAGAATTGGAGGAGATTTCTTCTTATGATAGTCAAATATGCTTACTACGCAAAATCATTGGATTATTATTAGTGCATAGTGCGGAAAACATTTCGAAAGTATAATATTAATCTTAGCCAGCATAGACATTCCGAACTATGCCTACTATAGCTACCATCTAAACAGTGGTGACCACCATAAGTAAATGGCAGGTTCTACAACTAAAACTGTACAAGGTTCGTATTGGAAAATGGATTTGCCAACAAATGGTCAGGCTAAGGAACTTCCTTTCCTACTGCCTAATGGGATCGCCTCTGGCTGGACGTCTCGAGAGACAAACTGCTCTCCGCCAACAAAGCCGGGTTACCCCTGTAACTAGGTAACTCACGAATATGCCATCCCCCGGTCCTTTGGGACCTTTATCCGAGCGCTCGGTAACATCAACACACATAATAAATAAAGTGTGTCCACATGAGTAAGTATCTGGGCTCCATACCATGATACCACCCCTTTCCAGAAGGAAATGACATACCCTAAAGGGCGCGACCCTCATAACCTTGCCGCAACATTCATGTTTCGACCATTTCCGGGTTGTTGAGGCCCTGACGAAGTCTCATCCACAAAGCTACGCTTTATACAAAAGCTATGCTTTAGGTCAAACAAATGATCAAAATAATGATCATAAAGATAAATGATCAAACAAATGATCATATCACAAATGATCAAACAATGATCATTTCACAGCAACACTCAGCATGTCACATTACCAAATTGGGAATATATGGCTGATAAATTTCAACTACATAACCTCTGAGCTCGTACGTCTCAGAGAAGGGTGTTAAGCTAAGAGAATAAATTCTCCGCCACCAATAGAAATGTATTTGAAAGAAATCTGCTTTATATCTCAAAGCGTAATGTCAGACATGTAACCATACAAGTCTGTTCCGGGTTCGAACAGAACCGAAGGCACTTCCAAAGAAGCCCTTGCAATCCGGATATTCACAATCCCAATAAAACTTCCCATCACAAAGGAAATCTCAATACCGTAGCTAACGGTGCAGAGACAATCGATAGGTCATCCTATCGTTTTCACAAATACCCGGTCTTCAATACGATCCATATCGTCGTATCACAAATTCGGAATGGGTTATACGATACAAAGGTCCTTTCCCGGCTAACCCAAATAGTGAGCGCTTATTCAAAAATAAGTGTGGCATTCAAATTCAAGCAAATCCCAACAAATACCCGTTCAAGGTAATTATTGATAGTCGGTTATTTAACTATCAATAGGTCTGCACAGCATCATCAGATTCCAAATAATTTTCCAAATTATTTATCTTTCAAAAATATCTTTACAAGATATATAATTTTCCACACTTCAAAAATAAGTCAATGTTTATTTTTAAACAAATTCCCCTTTCCTTTATAAATTCCATAGTGAATTTAAATCTCCAATATCCACTGATATACGATTTTCAATCGATTTCAAATATTCACTTTCAATTTATCTTTACAAAGATAAATTCTCAAAACATTTCACTTCATATTGGAAAAGCATTTCCATACTTATTTAATAATAAGTAATTCACAAATCTATTTATTTTCAGCATTTGGAAAATATTCAGTATACTTAAATCCAGTTAAGTATATATATTTATTCTTTAAGGAAATCATTTTCTTAAACACATCTATTTGAGTCAAAACGAATGTTACGTAAAATATCGTTACGACAACTCAAAATCACTAGTATAGGGATTCGAAATTTAGATAGATATATAAATCCCAATACTATATAAAATATTTCCTTTCGGAAACCATTTACTATAACAACAGTGTTATAGTCCACCATTTCCTTATTCCGCGAAACGTCTATTTCAACAATGAATGTTGACATCTATGTTTTCGATACTTAACACGTTTTAAAACATCTTTTAAAACACTTACTTCATTTCGTAATATCACTTCTCCAAAACATACCCAATTTATCTAATAATATATTCACTGTCCAAAATTGTGAATATACTTCGTTAATACATTTAACGTTTCTACACATTTGACTTAATAGATTATCCACTGTCCAAAATCATGGATAAAATTCCCAACCAAACTCTTATTATTACAACATTTAACTTAAAGGATAGTTCGCTGTCCAAAATCATGAATATATCCCCTTTATTAAACTTCTATGTTTAATTTATCAAATTCAATTGGTATTGGATTTATAAAACAATGTTTATAAATTCACATCTATATTTATAAAAGCTTCGATTATAAAATCTCTTTTTATAAATCAATTCAATTTATAACTCAACTTTATACCCAAAATTCGATTTATAACTTAATTATTTATAAATCCTTTATTTTACAAAATCTATTCATTTCATAACTTCACAATTTATAAATCTATAAATTTTATTCACTTGTGAAATCCATTTATACTTCCTTTTAACACTTATAAAAACTCATTTTATAATTCCAATATTTTAATTTATAAATATCAATTTTATAACTCTTTTATATAAACCGTTTATAATTATTTTCAAGAATCCCAATTTAAAATCAAAATCATTATTTTTAAACTTCAAAAATGGATCCGATGATGCAACAGCACCAAATAGTCAATCACAGCATCCAAACATCATATATCATCATATGATAACAGAATATACAACAATATCTGTAAATAAAACAATACGGTGAGGAATCCAGTCGGATCCCTCCAACCTGTTTCCCTGCATCCACAGATGTTAGCACAATACCAATTTCACGTCAATGTGAAATTATCGCGGTATATGGGATTTATAAATATTATCCGCTATTATGCGGCGCAATAGAGTCTCATCCTCTATACAATGCGGGAAATCAACTTCAATATATACATATTCCAATATATATATATATTGCTATATACATAAATAATACCAATTCCACTAAACATTAGAATATTCGCGGTATATGTTTTTAATAAATAACCTCCGCTTAATAACGGCGTATAATGTCTATTTCAACAATACAGATAACAATTTATCATCCAATCACATAATCAAGCAATTTTAAATCTAACTATTTAAAATTTAAATCGAAACAAAACATTCGATTGAGTGAGGAGTTCTCACCTTTGCTTTTAAAACGGTTGCAGCGTTTTATTTCGAATAAAATTAAACAGACGTTTAATTTTACCCAAAATTTTCACTGACTCCAATCAACCCCAATCCAGCTTCATAGCGTAGTGCTCGACCATACGATTCCAACGCAACTGGTTTCGTCGAATTCCGACCTCGTATGAACAAGTTACAGTATTTTAAAGATCGTACGAGTTAATATATAAACTAATTTACATTTCTTTTTATTTATTTTTAAAGCTTTATCATTCAAACAGATCTGGGCCATCCAAACTTCTACACGAGATCAAGGCCGCACCTTGAAGCTTCTTCTCCAATGTGAATATCACGTTCACAACCAACCCATAGCCTCCACCAAACCCTAATTGCTCCGGCCTCCTCGATGCACGAAACCACATCACTCCACCACCAAATCGAAGCCAACACTCGACTCTACCCTCACCCCAAATAGCACCAAGCTCGGCCTCATCTAGGCCTGGGAATTCGTGCCCAAAGGCAGCCCAAACACGAGCCTCTAGCAGCCTCTCCGTTGCTCCAATTCCGATCATGACCGTTGATCTCGTAGATCTCGTCGTGCTCTACGACTTTGTAGTTGAGAGTTTTTGCTAATTGTTGATGGATTGAGAGATTTGGAGGGAAGAAGATGAACATTTTCTGGCCATTAAAACTGTAGGTGGCGGCTGAAGAAGAGAGGGTTAGGGTTTACTCTTTTGAACGTATATATATACGTATATAAATGATATTAAATTTATTTTAAAACGACTTTTTCAAACGATCTCAAAATCACACGTGCCGCCTGGCGTTTGTAAGGTTTACCCCACGTTCCGAACACAATGGAACGTGTTTCGGAAGCTAATTCGATCATCTGTGCGAGTTACAGAATTAAACGATCGATTTTAAATTAAACCGATTTCGATGCGTTTTGGCTTGCCCCGGACAAATGATAAATATGATTGACACGAAATTTGAAACCATACAATAATTTCACATTACGGATCCGATGAAACTAGTTTCGTCGAAATCCAAGACTTTTTGAAAATTGACTATTTTAACTCGCCAAATTAATATTAAAACAATTTCGATGCGTTTGGAGATGCCATGGCCAAACGAAAACTCCGATTGCTACGAAAATTGAAATCCGATAATAAAAAACTATTACGGATCCAATGGAACTAGTTTCGTCCAATTCTGAGACTGTCCCAAAAATTGCTAATTTCACTAGTCGATTAAATATTAAAATATTCAATTTTCACAAATTTACTTTAAATTCAATTTTAAAAATTCTATAATATTACTATAACCCCAATATGATTTAATATAACTTTATAAATCATTTTCAATCATATTAAACCCAATTTTCAATTATTTCTGGAATTTCAATATTAAATTATCGATTTAATTACCCAATTAAATCCAAATATTCGAAAAATAAATTATTCGACTTATTAATTCCACTTGTTAATATTTAAAATCAATTAAATATTCGAATTTCAAATATCAGAAATTCTGGGTCGTTACATGGGTCGACCCCTGTGTTTTGCGGGTCGACCTATGGGTCGTCCCGTAGGGTCTTACTTCTTTTTTTTCGTTTAATTTATATAATTCTGATTTCTTGTTTCTCTCGTAACTTCTTCATATTAACTTGGATTTCGACAAGTTATATATGGAAATTGATTAGAAAATCGCCACAAACACAATGGTATAAGTTTCGAGGCCATATTCTGACAATTCCAAAAATGCTTATTTTCATTGTTCATCATTATTTGATTATTTAATTATCTAAAAATGCGGGATGTTACATTCTCCTACTCTTTAGGAAATTTCATCCCCGAAATTCGATAAGGGTAAAACTATGTAATTCTCCTCATCAATCACATCCATTTTGTGTACATCCAATTTTACGATCATCCATGTCCTTGTGTAAAGTGTCATTCAACATAAAATATATGCATGTACATGAATTTCTAAGCGGTACCTCCTATATGAATGTTTTTCTTCTTTAAAAACTCCTTTTTAAAATATGATGCACACATCCTAAATATACTTGCAATTTTTATATGAATGCAATCTTTTGAAAACACAAAATAATTTTTCATCCACTTTTCCCACACTCCTACTGAATAGGGGCGTAGTTCAACGAATTTTACATCCAAATCCTACCACGCCACTTTTAATATTCGAATTTTAGAAAAATCTATTTTTTTTCCAAACTCTATTTCTTATGTCAGAAAGAAGGCAGAAAACAGAAAACCTCACATTTACCGTTTCACTTTTGTGCACCTCTTTTTTCCGTACTTGGAACTTGTGCCACTATTCTATAAAAATCTCTATTTGCTTTCCCAAGTATAGTTCACGTAAGAAAATTTTTCTTTTCAAATTTTTCTGTTGACATTTATGTCGCTTTCTTTAAATTTTTTAGTTTCCTTTTAGTTACTCTTTTTGGCTTTTACTTTTCTTTTATTATTTACGTCCTATGTTCTTATTCTCTTCTTGTGAACATCACAAAAACACAGAGAAAAAGCATCATACTAATCATCACTGATTTACTACAATAGGAACTAAATGCTTACATAGGAGTACAGACTCATAACTAAAAGAGAAAACAAATCCTGCTACAAAGAGATACTAGATAGGTAAATATAGCAGCTAAACACAGCTATCATCTAGGACTAGGAGGCCTAGGACCATGTCCACTCTGACATAGAAAGGTCCTACTCTAGGAATCCAAGTAACTCATATCCTCCTCCTGTTGCCTACTACTCGTTACTAACTTACGCTGTATTACTCACGATGAATAAGATCTATTCATCTCTTCCATTCCATACTCAAAATGGAATGACCAAGTCTCATTTACTGCAACGAATAAGGATTTCAATCTATGCAGTCTCTATCTAAAAAATAACTAAGCTTGGGGAAATTTTCTCTTTACCTCTACCTTTCATTTTCCCCCAACTAAGATCTACCTATCCCAACCACGTGTGTCTTACTATCTTACTAATATCACTTAACTATTCTTCTATAGTTTACACACATGAAGCAACATTCCTAGGTTCTCACTAGTGTCCTATACACTTTACGGGAACTTTTATTATTACTACTAAAAGTAATCACTGCTATCTCCTACATAGCCTTACACTTTTCCCATCACACCTGGGAAATGATTCTTATCTGCTCCATATTTAAAAGTTTGGTTTGGTATTTATCATTCCATTTCAAGCATTAAAGCTTCTAAAATTTTGAAACATCAAATCCCAAAATTCTTGCATTTAAAAGTGTTACTTTGAAGTTTCTATTAAATTCAAAGGTACTTGGTTACTTAACATTTTATCTTTCTAGACTTGCCTCTTTACAGCTCTTTGAATTTAAATTATTCCCCAAACCTAGAGGGGAAAACTTACAAATTCTAAGTTCAAAACTTATTCCTCTTTTCCTTTTAAAGACCTTCACAGCTTTCCATAAAAAAAATTTGGATTTTTAAATTTAACTTTTTACTAAGTTTTTCTCTTCCAAAAACTTATTTACTTTTTCACCAAACCATTTTTCTTTAAAACATGCCTTGCTTGTCCTTAAAACATTTGTTTCTTGACTTCCAAAAATGTCCTCACATGTTTTCAAAATATCTTGTTTTCATAGATTTTCAAATTTACAAAAAGTGGAGTAGATAAGAACAATTATTTTATCAAAAATCCCTTAACTTTCATACTCTTCCAATTACCTAACTTTGGAAGTGTTTCTAACTTACTACAAATGGTGACTTTCTACAAAGGCAAGCAACCAATGCGCATAATCAATGGAAAAATATGAAATTTCCATTGCTTAGCTTTCCTACTAAGGCTCTCTATAACATCCCTCCTAACTAACACTGTCTCCAATTATTACACATCTTATTACACCTAATGGTTTTATACCTTAATTTATTGGAACTACTTTCTCTTATGGGAAACCATTAACGCTAAAACCTTCTATGAATCCTTTAAAAGTGGATTTCATGTTTATGTGAAATTACAAGGAACTTATTTTATATTTTATCGAAATAGGCTATACAAAATATGGTGCTTTCCATAACTTGTACATCTCTTTCACGTATTCCTTATAACTTGCACAAAACATCTTTATTTGTGATTTGGTTTCATAGAAAATTATATCATTATTCATTTCATGCCAATAGATTAAAGGATGTTTAATCTATATTCACTTACAATATACATTTTCTACGAAATTTATTAATTTCCTAATATTTAACTTGCATCTTTTTTTTTTGCAGAAGACCTCATTTTTGAAATTGTTTTAATATTTTCATGACTAGAAAACATTTCCATATACTTATTTAATAAGTGTACTTACAAACCACTTTATTTCTATACTTAGAAATTATCTTCAAAACACATTTTTATTTGGGTCAAAACAAATGTTTTGTAAAACACCGTTACTACAACCCAAAAATACTAGTATATGGATTCAATTAAAATAAATATTAATAAATCCCATATGCTATGTAAAAACATTTCCTTTGGGAGTCACCTACTATAACAATAGTGTCATATTCTATGCTTCCTTTATTTTTCATGAAAACATCTATTACAACAATAAATGTTGTAACCTACGTTTTCGATACTTAACACACTCTAGGTTTTTATATTTAAAATCTTTGTTTACCTACAAAGAAACTAGCGAGCTATACATGCTCTATAATTCTTCAAAAAGAATTTCATTTTTAACAAAATTTACATCATATAAAAACCAATTTAAATTTCATACCACTTTTTTTTTCAAAAACCCAATATTTACTTCCTCAAACATATTAACAATTATATTTTTCAACTTTTCAATTCCAAAAGTTTCATTTTATAGGGCTAGACATAAAGTAGATTTTCTTCTTACTACCCTAGGAATACCCTTCCTAAACCTTGGAAATCTCATTTCCTTACTAAAATCTCTTATTCCTTCCAAAATAAAAATACTCTCCCTACTATCCCTAGGGAACTTTCCCACTTCCTATAACATATGGATACCAATCTTCTCTCAAAACATAGCTTATTGTACACTATAAATCGGTAATAACATAGGGCTCAACATCCTTGGGTCATCCCAAACCCAACTAGCAAACTATGCACAAATATACTTCTAAAAACTTTCCATATGTTAAAATCTATAATTGGGGACTATTTGGATTAGTACATAATATATTTATATTTTATTCAAAAATACAAATACGTTCACTCATATTTCCTAATTTACTTAGGATCTACTAACCTAAACTCCGATACCAAATGTAACAACCCAAGTTCCAGTAAGTCCGGATTTTTTGCAAAAATGCTAAAATCCAAGCCCATTGAAGCCCGAGTTGGGTATCTGGTATCCTGCAAATAGGCAAAGATAAATATATAAGAACTCAAATAAATATCTCACAGCGGAACTGACTAAAATATAGTAGTAAGTAAATACTCACCAAGGTAATAACACTTTCTAAACAAGTGTCTCAAAGCTGGAAAATCTCTGCTATCTATCTAACCTGTGGGATGATATGAGGAGGGGGTCAAAACTAAAGTTATGGTGAATGGACAAATTATACACTTCTAAGCATAATTCTACATATACCGTTCTATTTCCATTTTCTTTTATATTAGGTTTATTGGGTTTATAATACTCTCGCCTCTGTGCATGAATCGTACCCATGTACTCCCTAGTAGATTAAGACATAATAACCAATATATATGTAGCTACATGCACAAATACCGCATCGGTCCTAGGTTCTACCCATAGTACCTTCTGTATCCTCCTTGAAAAGGACTCCATCGTCTCGCTACTAGAGCGTACTGTAACTACATATGTAAAGGACATCTTCGTGAGGCCTACAATACAGATGTTCCATCGTCTACTATAAAAACGTGAAACTACATCCGCACTAGCTTATACTAGTGCTCGGACATTCACAATGTACCACCCAGTGCGTACCTTGAGGAAAACACGTAATTGTTCAGTCTACTCCTTGAATCCGCCAACAAGGTCTACCTTGTACGGAACTCAGTCGGGTATTTTCTATATCTGTAAAGGTCCACTTTGTTAGGCCTACAATACAGATATTCTACTTGGTCTGTCTCTTTTCTCATCGTGGCTATGGCCCCACGCAGCCCCCCTCAACTGATCGAAAGACCTTTCAAGAGCTAAGTGGCTGTGCCCTACTGAAAATAATCTAAACATCCAATTGGCTGTACCCCTCATCCATTGTCTCGATAGTGAAAGAATCATTGGCCTGTTGGTTTAACTCTAGTCTTTCCCGAACTCGCTCTGACTGATGATGGCTGATCTCCGCATGCGACTATCCTTTTGGGTCCTGCCCACTATAACCTACTCACAAACTAGAATACAGTGTCATACGAATATCCTACTCCATCATCAACCTTTTGACTCCCTACAAAGGTCCACTTCGTTAGGCCTGCAATGCAAAAGCAGTCAAGGCATACTCTCTTGATGGAACAACTACAGACCTGCTTCCAGGGGTGCAGCTTCGTTAGGCCTAGCCCAGAGGGCCATTCTAGAGTATCCTCACGTCTCGTTGAAGTCTCGTACTCCCTTTTAGCCCAAAATAACTAAGTTGGACGTGCTCTTTCTATACTAAAAATCTACGATGAACTGCTTCGTTAGGCTCTTTATGCAGATTCTCTTTCGGGCTGCTCCAAATGTACCTTACCATTTTATTAGACCTTACGTCTAATCTTTTACTATGCGTTTAGTTTACTTTTCTTATTCTGTTCGCTACTTATTTACCCTAATTAGCATGCCAAGTCCCTTCCATGTGTGAGACCATCAGTCCTTGACCTGAAAGGGAATGCTGCCCGTACGGGCCACTTCTATTATTTTGCTTATTAACTTAATCCAAGATCTAAGTTTGATAAAATAAGCCTCTTCTATTTCTTTCTTTTTAATTATAAGCTACATGTTACAATTATACTTGCAATTGTCACTTTTATATTCTTTTCTTTCTTTTATAACCTACATGTTATAAATATAATTGCAAGTGCCTCTTTTCTATTCTAGTCTATCTTCTTTTATTATGATACTAAATTCTCTTTAGTTCTCTTATATTACATGACAGTCTTAGCTTGGGACTACGTCCAACTGTCACAAATTACTTATCATAATAACTGCTTTACTTTTTATTCTACTATCTGCGCAGTAAATGCAGATCTTGTCACATTTTCAGTTTATTATTTCTAGTCTTGTCAAATATTTAACTTGATTATTTCCTCTTCTTTAATTTCTTTAACGCTTCATGTTATTCTCTTTTATTTTAGGAAGTAGTTCTATTCTATTTGGTTGGTTACAAAAACTGTACTAAAATTTCATTTCAAAATTTTAATACTAAATAATTCTATAAACAATAACTCATAACTGCAAGATATTTCTTTTATTATTTCTTTAATTATTAGGTAATGCAAAATACAGTAATGTCTCTATTTTGCACTAATTCCATTTTTCTTGCTTTTATTCTTGTAATTACGTTTATCGTTATTCTTACAATATTAAACTATGGAAATGTATTCCCTTTTCTAAACTAACCAACTAATCTATCACTAACTTCCAAATCAAGTTATTAGAGTTTTCCCCTTTTTAATTCATTTCTTTCGTATTAACATAATTTACTATAAATTTCTCACTTTTAGGCTTATGCCTTTCTCTACAACTTCTAAGCCTAATATTACTTATATTTAATTGGATTCCTTTCTTTTTCCATATAAATAACATTTAAATATAAGTACAATTCACTTATAAAATTTACAGTTTCAACATAACTAACTAGTAGAACTAATTACTGAAATTAGTCAAAATGCTGAATTAAATATTTAACGAGAATCTAACGATATTATATATCATAAACATAAAAGAGATATAATTTAAATCCACTCACATATCATCCTTAGCTTTACTCCATGGCCTTCCTGGATCCCCTTATAAGGCGTTTAATATTTTTATTAAAAAGATATTCTCCCTAGAAATATTTTCTATTTAGGGTTCAACCTCAGGCAATGAACCCAATTGGGAGAAAATCTGATTGTGTGAAAATAGCTAGTCATAGGGTTCTATTTATAGTGGAGTTTGGGAATCTCAGACCGTTGGATTTTTGGATTGAATCTGGTGCAACCACGTCATAGGCTCGCTGCGAATCGTTGGATCCAGAAAACAACGCCTCAGATCGCACGAAAATCAGATTACAAGACTTCGGCATGTCCCTGGACGATTTCTCATCCAGGGCTATATGCGGGTCGACCCTAGTGTTTTGCAGGTCGACCTATGGGTCGACCCGTAGGGTCATACTTCTTTTTTTTCGTTTAGTTTATGTAATTCTGATTTCTTGTTTCTCTCGTAACTTCTTTATATTAACCCGGGTTTCGACAAGTTATATATGGAAATTGATTAGAAAATCACCACGAACATAATGGTATAAGTTTCAAGACCATATTACGACAATTCCAAAAATTCTTATTTACACTATTCATCGTTATTTGATTATTTAATTTTCTAAAAAAGTGGGGTGATACACGACATGCCTAACGTCTTTTTTGAGACCTATCCTGAATTCAATCTCGCATACGGCTGGAAGACCAGGAACTTCTTCGAATACATATGGAAATTATCACACAACATGGATAGATGAATGGTCATCCTATGATAGGCTAAGCGAACACAAATAGCTCGACATCATAGACTTTCTAGCATAGAACACACAACCATGTCACACCCTCCGCCATTCCTTAATCATGCCACCCTCCTATCACAGTCTAATAGTACCAATATCGTGTCATCTAGTCCATCCTTAAAATTAATCCATATCTCGTAAATCCTAATACATACGCATCACAACGAAATCACACACTAGTGAATACTAATTCCAAGACATGGAAAATCTTAGTAAGAATGGTCGATCCTCCAACATGATTCGACACCGAAACATATTCTTGCAAAATATAAAGATTTTAGGCCCAAAATTTCTACTTAAGCACTTGATATAAATGAATGCAATAAGCAAGCGTCAAACAATATATGAATAGGAGAATCAAGTAACAGTAACACACTTTCCTTTATGATCTGCTTGCCTTCTTGCTGTAGTCAGTGGAATACTTTTGGCAGTAGGAATAGCGTCCAATGCGTACGCCTTAACCACATGTCCATCCTTCTTGAATGTTGGGTAGTTAGGATCATATTTGATTACATCCATAACACTTAACTCAAGAGAGATCCGTCTTGTCGTGCTTTGCGATATGTCCATTCTTGTGACTTAAAACATTTTGGTCTATTCTTATGCTTTCCTCTTTGTTGATTATTTCCTTTATGTTTCCCAAAATTGTTCTTCTTTGTCTTCTTCTTAGGTCGCTCCTTAGCTGCCTCTCCCGTCAAAGCATTCAGTAAAGTAGCCTCGGCCAAATTCTCGTAGATAGCTCCATGCGGTACTTGGTTTAATGTCATCCCCTTCGGCAGTGCATTCAATCCATCAGCAAACCTGATAGCTTTTTTGAGTGGGGTATTGACTAGCTTGTACCCAAACCATGATAATTCGTTAAACTTATTTACATACTCAGAAAGGCCATCTCACCCTGCTTTAGGTTGGTAAACTTCTCTAATATACATCCTTTCTCCACCTCAGAAACAAACTTTACCTCAAACTTCCTATTGAATAAATCCTAAGTGATATCTCTCTCATTCATCTCAGTTGTAACATTCTAGCACCACACACTAACTTCTTGCTGTGGATGCCATGTAGTTGAACGCCTAATCTCTACATCACTTGATCCCAATAATCTAAAAACTCCTCACATGTGCCTAGCCATGCCTTAAAAGACTTTGTTCCATTTAAAACCTCTATGATACCCCGTAAAATGAACTATAAATAAATAAAGTAAATTGAATTAAATATGATAAGGGTTGGATATGGACATTTTATAAAAGTTGGAATTTGATGACAAAGGTTATTATGTTGCATTCGTGGCGAAATTCTGATCTGTTTCCATGTGTAATATGCTGAAATCGGAGCTCGAACAATGAAGTTATGAGCATTTGAAGTTCTCAAATTTAAATTAATTTAGTTTGAATTCAAATTCAAATGAGAAATCAAATTTAGGATTTAAATTTAAAAAATTAGCCTGGGGGCAAAGTAAACGTTTAATTAACATTTAACATTAAAAAGTTAATTAGGGAATAAAATAATACGGCAATGGAAGTAAATAATCGTCCTTCGAATAAAGGGAGCACTCGACCTGAATAGGTCGGTCGTGCAAGGGCAGTCGACCTCTTGGAAATGGTAGTTGGCAGTGGCGACTAGGGTTTTAAGTTATGTTTTATTTGGTTGTACGCTCCAGATTTACCCGTTTTCCACCTACTTCCATCATATGGTTCTGGTGCGTTTCAACTCCTATAAATAGAACCATTTCCTCTCCAATTTTATTCATAGTATTTTGGGGAATACGACGAAACTCTGCAATTGCTATCTCTCTCTAATAAGATTCAGAAACTCCGTAGTGAATTCATGTAAAGATTCAACGTATTTCCTATTTGTTTCTTCTTCCTCCAATCCATTCTTACCCTATTCTTCTCTAATTATTCTGAATCTAATGAATATATATACACCTCTTCCTATTGTGTGTGCATATATATAAAAAGAGAGTGATTCTGGAAGAGATCAAAAGGCTACAAATCCATTTGAGTAAAGCTAAGGCTAATCTGTGAGTGGAAACCTTAGTATTTCTTGTCAATAATTGTTTATTGTATTGCTTTGGATTTGAATATGCCTTAAGGATTTTGGGATTTCGAAAACATGATAGATAAAATCCTCTAAAATTCCTTTTTAATTTAAGATGTCATTTCTATGCTGAGATTCCCAATTATTTACATTAATTTGGTGGAAATTGTTTTGTTTATGCAATCTCTGATAATTTCATAGTCTATTCCACTTCTCCTACTTCTTTGGTTTAAACCATGATCCTTCGATAAAATAAGGGGTTTAGATTACAAATTATGTTCGTAGTTTACACCACTTATTCTTATCTATTTCTTTGTAAAAGAGGACTTGAATAGAATATGGGGTTTAGATTGCAATTCCTATTGTTTAAGATATTCCATTGAATTGGTGTAATAAATTGATTTTCTATTTTATTTACAAGTTTGTTATTGCAGTTTTGGTTATGAATATTTATTCCCTGTTTTGGATATTAGAATTCCATGAAATCTTGGAAACTTGAAGAAAAAGGACTTGTAATAATAATTGGTTAAGGAAATGACATTTAACGCTAGTTTAGGGCGTAAAATCCATGCGTTTAAAACTTGTTAGGCGCGAGTATTTATTTATCTCTATTTACGTAATTAACGTATAATTATTGCATATATGGCATAGTTAATTATACATTTATTAACATTTATTTACCCCATTAGGAAGGTAATTGATTTTGAGGAGAAAATAAGCGGAAACTCCTATGCAGCCTAATTATTATTTTAAGGCATAATAAGGAAGATTCCTTATAAGGCCTCATTTATGAAACGATGAGATGAGTGTGTGTGTATATATATAGTAATTGCTTTATGGCTAAGTCATAGGGATACGAGGCCAATAGAGTTATATGACGAAAGTATACCCTTCACTTTGAGGCTATCAGTAGTTGTGTACACTTTTAACGATGTGAGATATTCTTATGATAAATATTTGTAATGACACGAGGTTAGTTCCAAATTCTGTAGGGGAAATCTGCCCAGCTAATTTGGCTACTAGTTCCTATGAATAGAAGACTAATGTGAGAGGTTATTATGTGTATCGGCCACAAGACGAAAGGCCTGCTTCTGGTTTGACGAATTAAGTGGTTGGACCCTCCTTTTTCCATAGATGAACTATTAAATCGCCAAGGGGTTAGGTTAGGTGGTATCTCCACAGAGGTCCGCTTTTGGAAATAGGTCTTAAATGACGGGGTCGTCCTGTTTTCCACTTGGAAGTATTAAGTGGCCTATGAAATTCCATATGATGTCGGCTAGATGGTACCATTGAGGAGCATGCTTCTGGAAATAGGTCTTAAATGAAGGGTCCACCTATTTTCCACTAGGAAGTATTAAGTGCCTTGGGTACCATCTCTCACATTATTAGCTATTTATGACGTATGATTGGGATATGTGATCTATTTCTAGAATGGAAGGTATTAAATGTTGGACCCACCTCCTTTCCTTATAAAGAAGTATTAATTAACTTTAATGGTTTTATGTTCGTAGACATATTTTTATTTTAAATATACTATCTAAGTACTAAAAAGGTAAGACTCGTGGTTTTTATTCATGAGACACTTGTTGTTCTGACTCCCTCCTCATTATAATATAGGTTAAGGACGAAGTGATGTCAACGACGACACTTAGAGATAGAGAAGCGTGGCTTGTGGTAGTATTTGTTATAATTACTTGCTTTTATTTGTACCCATGTATTTAGGAAATTGTTGTAACGAATATTATGTTACGGTTTTTAGGGAATTTTGTATTATGACATTTTTATGGTTTTGAAATAAATGGGTACACTTTGCTATTATATTTTGTTCCATTCGCTGTGAGTTCTGAACGTTTAGTTATAGCTCTATACTATTATTTTCTTAGTTCTATGAACACCATACCTTAGAATGGGTCTAAGTTTCGATGGGCCTTTCCTGGGTTGGAATTTAGGTCTAGGTTTGGTATCGGAGCCTAGGTTACCTGATCAATGGGGAAAGTATACTATACGTATGAGTGGTGTACTTATTATTTTTGAAAAAGGTATTTTCAAAATAATTTTCTAAAACTCATACTATATATATACTTATTTTTGAATTTACGTCTAACTCTATAGATTCCAACTATAAAAATAGTTGCGACCATATTCCAAAAGGATGGGTGCAACATCCTTCTACTTGGAGGCCCAAAACTAACGGCTACGGATGGTGTAGTCATCTGGAGTTGTTATTCTTCGGCGACCAAATACAGCGGTGCTGGATTCATTGATGCACAGATCATAGAAATATGGAAAAAATTTAACAATTCAAAAACATATTTCCATATTCAATCAAAACATTTCATGTTCATTACATAATCCCAAATTACGTTACCCACGTTCAGAAAAATATAATTATTACAATTATGCCAAGAGCGACATGTGATGATGCCCCCTTGGTTGATCAAAATATATAGTAAGGCTCATAAATCTGCCTTTACAAACAAACACACAGCGGAAAAGAAAACACTAAATAACTATCTACCTCTTGCACGTCTCCGAAAGCTTTATTCGTCTAAGAAGAGAACCTGAAAACCTTAAATCTCAAACTACTCAAAGTTAATTGAGTACCCGAGAGTTTAAGAGGAAAACAAAAACTTCGAGTTAGACAAAAAGCCTGGTATGAATAATAATCTAACATCTCAATCCTTTTAGATATCTAGTGAGACCACGCCACTTAGCGAAATAAGTTTTCCCCTCACTAGTATCCTAAAGCCTTTATAAAACCATATACTGTACTCCTGCATCCACAATGGTTAAAAACATATATTTTTAAAATATTATGATGATATGCATACTTGAAAATGATTAGGATTTACCATACCCAGTTTAATCTGACCCCTTGTCATAGTTACAGTTTCTAGGGACTATTAACCTTTTTAGTTTTCATGGGTTTACCAATAACCTTGTTACAACTAATAGACACCCTGTCCTATTCATAGTTTTCATAGGATCACTAAAAACCTATAGGCTCCTTCCAGTTAACTTAATTAATTCATGGGTCCTCCTGAACCTATTAGTCCTTCCAATAACTATTCACCTTATTCTAGTTTTCATAGGTTGGATAGGAACCTATGGATTTATTCAATAACTCACTTCACATCCTAGTTTTCATGGGTTGACCAGGAACCTATTGATATTTCCATTAGCAACTTTATTATCCTAGTTTTCATGGTTTTACTAGGAACCTATTGACTAATGTCAATTCTTAGTCCAGATATAGTTTTCATGGGTTCACTACAAACCAATTAGCCCCTGCCAACTTTCCTTAATGCATATTTTCATGGGTTGACTATGAACCTGTTGGTTTACTCCAATAACTACTTAATAATAGTTTTCATGGGTTTACTATGAATCTTTTGGTATACACCAAGAACTACCTTATCATAGTTTTCATGGGTTTACTATGAACCTTTTGGTCTCCTCCAATAACCACTAAGTTTAAGCATCCTATATTTTTGGTCACCCTGACTTCATGGATGCATTTCTACTCATTCAGGAATTTAAGCAATTTATATTCACTATTCAGTTAACCTAGATGGTTCGTCTACCTCCTTTTCCCTAAAATACAGTTATGGGTTACCATGTGAATATATTCATATTTGAAGAAGTAAAACATCAACTTAACAATACCACTCCTGTGGGTTTAAGCTCCTTGAAATACAATTCATAAAACATAGTTAACACCTTTTAGCTTATATTTTTATCAAGGCAAAACTTCTTCAAAATCACATACTTAAAGTCATTACAAAACTCCTTTATTTAAGCTGTCGGTTTTCTTTAAAAATATAGAGTATGGGGTTTCAAGCCCTTTTAAAACCAAACCTTTCAACCTTGTCGAAAGGTCTTAAAAACAACCTTTTGAATCTAAACCTTTCGAAACCATTCAGCAATTTAAACCTTTCGAAAGCATTCAACCATTAACTATAAACCTTTCGAAGACATTGAAATTCAAACCTTTCGAAAGCATTGGATTTATACTTAAAAATTTACTTTGGTCATAGGAGAAAAATTTTCAAAACCACTCTCTACTTTATAAAACATTAGGGGAAAACATTTAAACCTTTCGATTGTGTCAAAAGCTCCTGCTTTCGACCCCTTCGAAAGGTTGGGAAGCGGCGTGTATTTATAAAACCAGTAAACCTTTCGACTAAGTCGAAAGCTTCTGCTTTCGACCCCTTCGGAAGGTTGAACAAAAATATAGACGGCAGTTTTTTTCAAAATCCTCTTTGAAACAACCTTTCAACCTTGTCGAAAGGTCTCTTAAATCCTTTCAAAACCTAACCTTTCGACTATGTCGAAAGGTCTTGTAAAACAACTTATAAAAACCAAACCTTTCGACTGCATCGGAACGTTCAAAACAAAACAATGATAAGTGGCAGTAACCTTTCGACTGTGTCGGAAGGTTTCAAAAAAAAAGAAGTAAAGTAGCAGCAACCTTTCGACTTTGTCGAAAGGTTTAAAACCGTCATTTTAAACATTTGACTTGGTCGGAGGCAAACAAGTCGAAAGCTCTAATTCGAAAGCAAAGCAGGTGAAAGTTTAAGTTTATAAAACAAACATACCCCAACCTCTTTAGCCATCAACATTTCGACTCAGAACCCTTCGACTCTGTCCAATTCATTATGTACCAAGATGCTTGATACCATATGCATTGGTTTGACCTTGTCGAAAGGTATAACCTTTCGACTTAGTTGAGAGGTCTGGGTCGGAAGGTTTAATGCTGTAAAAGGATGAAACATGCTAAAAGTATGATTTCTTTGTTTTTAACTTAAAAAGGATAATTTTCCAACTAACCTGCCTTTGTTTGTCAAATTCTCACTGGTTAACAAATACTTTTCAGAAAAGTTCCGCCACTAATTTCAGAAATAAATAATAATTTTATTTTATAAATTGCCCCTTCTCCTTAATAAATATATAAAACATTTAAGTTCCATACCTTAAATAATTTTATATATTCATCAAAACATTTAAGAAGAAATTGAAAAAATACCAAAAAATCTATTTATAATATGTTTTCTAACATATAAAAATTTCAAACCCAATTTATAATTATTTTAGCCGTAAATAATTTGTAACCTAATAAATCATTTTCTTCACTAGAAAATTTATATAAATTCCACATAAACTCATAAAATTATGGAAATTGAAACCCATCACCAAAATCATGTTTTCTATAACATAAAATTTTCCTATGGCATTTAAAAATCATTTCATCTTGGTTTTGCTTTAAAACCGTGTATATCCCTTATCGAACAACCTTGTTTAAAGATATATAAATAATAAACAAGCATATCATCATTCAATATATATGATATAACAAATTTATCCTTAAATCCAAAACCATATGATGTAAAAATCAAAATAGAGATGTAGAAATTAATATTCACCTTAGATTGGATAAGGAAATTGAAGTATGATTGAGATTGATTCCTTCTAACTTGAATCCTAAGCTTTTAGTTGATTTTCTCTTCTCTTCTTCCTTCCTAATGGCCGGCCTTGTTTCTCACGGTTATAAATATTTTGTTTGAGATAAAATGAACGTTCAAAACCTAATGGGAATGGTATTAGGGTGGGAAGTATGGGGTGGCTATTTACCCTAATGCCCTTGTGTTATTTCCTAACCATTTATATAAGTTCATAAGATTTTAAATAAGCACGGCCACCTAGTTTATTAATCAACCTCAATCTCCTTATCTACATTATTCTATTTAATTTACTCTAATTAAATTTTCTGAATAATGTTACTAAAATTAGGGATGTTACAGGCTCCCCTCCTTAAAGAATTTCATCATCGAAATTCAGTAAGGGCTAATTAGCAAGCATATCAATCATCTGTAACATCTCCTAACAACCATACTAGCCTACCTGACTATCACAGTGAGTATAAACCTGATATAGACATACCATCAAAGCAGATCAGGAAAAGCCTCTCGAATCCTATCTTCTGTCTCCCAAGTACAGTCTTACTCGTTGTCGCTCCACTGAACCTTTACCAACTTGACTGTCTTGGTCCTCAATCTTATCTCATCTCTCGCTACAACCCGAACTGGTTGTCAAACAAAAGTCAAATCAGGCTCTACTACCAAATCCTCCAACTCTGTCTATGGAATAGTAGACTCTGGGTCATGTACATATTTACAAAGATGAGACAGATGGAATACATTATTAACACCTGCCATACTGCTCGGCAACTCTATTCTATAAGGAAGCTTTCCAATTCTTCCTATAATCTGGAATGGACCAACATACCTCGAGACCAATTTTCCCGACTTTCCAAATCGTATTACACCCTTTATCGGTGATACCTTAATGAAAACCATGTCTCCCACTAAGAACTCTAAGTCTTTACTCCTCTTATCTATGTAACTCTTCTGCCTGGAGTGAGCTTCCTTCATCCGTCCTTGAATTAACTCAATCTTCTCTGATGCCTCCCTAACCAAATCTGGACCTAAGACCAATCTGTCTCCAGTCTCTAACCAACATGTTGGCGATTTGCATGGTCTTCCATACAAAGCTTCAAAAGGCGCCATTCCTATACTAGTCTGATAACTATTATTATAGGAGAACTCAATCAAATGTGGGTGATCCTCCCAAGATCCACCAAAGTCCAACACATAAGATCTCAATAAATCTTCGAGTACCTTATTGACTTTCTCGATCTGCCCATCCGTCTGTGGGTGATATGATATACTCATCTTGAGCTTAGTACCTAATACCTCTTGTAGACTCCTCCAAATTTCGCTAGTGAATAATGCATCTCTGTCGCAGACTATGCTACTAGGAATCCCATGAAGTCTAACTATATTCTTCATGAACAACTTTGCTAAAATAGGTGCCGTCCTAGTTGACTTTACAGGAACAAAATGGGCACTCTTGGTCAACCTGTCCACTATAACCCATATGCTTTCATTTCCTTTATTTGACCTTGGAAACCAGTCTATTAAATCCATCGATATCGAATCCCATTTCCAAACTGGAGTGTCTAAAGGTTGAAGTAACCCACTTGGCTTTTGATGTTCGGTTTTCACTTGTTGACAGTTAACACACTGCCTAACCTACATGCCAACATCCTTCTTCATTCCTTCCCAATAGAAGCTCCTCTTCATATCTTGATACATCTTGGTCCCTCCAGGATGAATAGTAAACTTGGATCGATGACATTCTTCTATAACTTCCCTACTTAAGTTCTCTACATTCGAAACGCACAATCTTCCCTTCTTTCTCAACCATCCTCTTTGGTCAAGACTAAAATCCTTTAGGTCAGCAATCTCTGATCCTATCTCAAGTCTTCTTATCCTCCCGGCTAAGACTGAATCTTATTTATGCTTAGAAAATATCTTCTCAATCAGTGCTGGCCGAACTTCTAAACAAGACAACATGGCAATACCCTGACTAGAACTAGCAGTAGATCTCAACTGCGCACCACAACTGGCTAAAGCTTCTAGATCCTTCCATTCTGCCAACGTTGCAAACACCACATTCTGATGTTTTCTATTGAGAGCCCGGAGTATACTCTATACCGAAATCATAAGCAGCCAAAAACTCCATCCACCTCTGCTGCCACATATTCAACTCCTTCTGAGAGAATAAATACTTTAATGACTTATGATCGGTAAACAACCCAAATCTCTCTCCCAAAAGATAATGCCTCCAAATCTTCAAGGCAAATACCACCGCAGCTAACTCTAAGTAGTGAGTAGGATATCTAACTTCGTGCGGTCTAAGTTGCCTAGATGCGTAAGCAATAACTTTTCCCTTCTGCATCAACACTGCTCCCAATCCAGTACCACATGCATCAATGTATACTACCAACCCTTGGTTACCTTCCTAAACTACTAACACTGGAGCATTGGTCAACAAATGTTTTAACTTAAGGAATGCTTCCTTACATTTGTCAGACCAAACAAACTTCACGTCCTTCCTGGTCAACTTAGTCAAAGGCACTGCTATCCACGAGAAATCCTTGATGAATCTCCGGTAATAGCCAGCAAGTCCAAGAAAACTCCTGATCTCGGTTACCGTCTCTGGTCTCTTCCAATTATTGACTGCCTCGATCTTTACTGGATCAACTGATAATCCTTCTTTTGAAACCACATGATCAAGAAACTTAACTTCTCCCTTCCATAAATGACACTTGGAAAACTTCGCCTTCAGCTGATTCTACCTCAGCATCTCCAACACCACTCTAAGATGAATCTCATGTTCTCTTTCATCTTTAGAGTACACCAAAATGTCATCTATGAACACCAACACAAACCTATCCAGGTGCTCTTTGAAAACCCGGTTCATAAAATCAACGAAGAAAGCAGGCACATTCGTCAATCCAAATGGCATTACTAATCACTCATACGAACCATACCTAGTCTGAAATGTCGTCAAAGGGATGCTATCCTTCGCCACTCTCAACTGATGGAACCCCATCGCCAAATCCAACCGGGAAAATACTCTAGTTCAACTCAACCGATCAAACAAATCATCTATCCTCGGTAGAGGGTACCTATACTTGATCATCCTTTCGTTTAACTTACGATAGTCGATGAACATCCTTAACGACCCATTTGGTTTCTTCACAAACACCGCGGCTGCTCCCTAAGGCAAACTGCTTGGTCTAATAAAATTCCTTCCCTCAAGATCCACTAGCTGCACCTTCAATTCCATCATCTCTATTGGTGTCATCTTGCTAGGCAGTCTACTGACGGGTTCAACTCCCAGTACAAGGTCTATTCGAAAATCAACAGCTCATTTTAGGGGTTGTCCAGTGACCGGCTCAAAGACATATGAAAATTATCTGGCTACACGAACCTGACTAAGCTCTTCTCCAACCTCCATGGCACTCAACAAAGCACAAACACTCTTACTAGAATTCTCCACTGAGATAATGATTCTGTAATGACTATTTGGGTGTCCCAATGATTTTTCCCGATCTTGAAAAAATACCCTAGCCTTATACTCACTTAACCAATCCATGCCTAAGATGATCCCGAAATCTACGAAATCAAAAACAAACAAGCTGCACGCAAACTTAGGACCTAAGAAATCAAGTTCTAACTGGTCACATCGCATCCCAAGAGTTGCATACCCTCCTATTGGATTCGCAACCCTTAAGGAAGTACCAACGTATGTGGGTTGTATACCTAACACATCAACCAAATACTGAGATATAAATGAATGTGATGCACCGGTATCAAAAAGTACCTTAACTAGTATACTCTGTATCAAAAGCGTACCTTCCATCATAGTTTCCCTTTCTCTACTTCAGTAGGTCTAGAAGAAGACGGTGGTCTAATAGCAAACACCTTCCCTCTGTCCACCATGACTGGCTCTCGACACTGGTTCTTATAATGCCCAACTTGGTCACAGTTGAAGCATTTCACATTCTTCTTCTCTACTGGCTTCTTTCCCTTACCAGTTCTGCACTCGTGGGCATAATGGCCCTTCTTATCACACTTATAACACACCAAATGAGCCTTTGCCTTCTTAGCGGCCTCCCTTTTCAGGGCTCCTTTCTTCTTAAAGAATTTCCTTTTCCTTCCCTGAGAACCTTGGAACTCAACTGGCTTCTCCCTAGCTGAAACAACAAGCATCTCCTCATGGCGGACGGTCATCTCCACCATCACATGATAAGGTTCTCTAATATGGGTCATAGCCATCCTACCTAGCCTTGACCTCAAACCTCTAATGAATCTCTCATTCCTCCTGACATCAGTGTCAACCAAAGCATAACCATATCGAGATAGCTCATCAAACTTAGCAGCATACTCGATCACAGACATCTGTCCTTGGACAAGATCCATAAACTTCCTTATCAACGCTGATTTGGCAACCTCAGACAAGAACCTCTACTCAAAACTCCTCCTGAAGTCAGCCCACGTCGACTCTTCCTTCGGAACTCCGGCCGTCACACTGTTCCACCAATGAAACGCTAACCCCTACAACTGTCTAGAGGCTAGTCTTCTCTTCTCTCCATCATTCAAGCCTAAATATGTAAAGATCATCTTACAGTTCAACAGCCAGTTCTCTACTTCAACAGCATCTTCTGTTCCAACAAACGGCTTTCCTCCCAGACTGATATAGTCTCTACTCAGCTTAGCATAATTATAACCAGCTGGAACTACATGACTAGCTCCATAAACATTACCAGCAACTCCGGCTTGCAAAAGATTAGCCAACAACTGATACACCATCCCCGCATCTACTGGCGGATTTCCAGCACCTACATTGGCCTCAGCATTTTGATTAGCATTAGCCTGTCGATCTTGGTTTCTCCGGGTATTAGTTCGAGCATTTCCATTGGTTGTGGTGCTTCCTCCACCTAGATTTCCTCTTCCATTTCCTACCTCCATATCCTCTTTCTTGTATATCTGCATACGAGCCTTAGTAAGATATATAAAAACGGTCTAAGAGATAGGGGAATACGTACTTAGATATATATAGCAAATACAAGTACGTTACTACAATGTTAACCCAAACCCCAATCTTATTTTAAATTTATTGGATTATGTTTGAAAAAGCTTTTAGGTTTGTCTTTTCTTTTAAAGTTTCATAAACCTATGCTCTGATACCAACTTGTAACATCCCTCTACTTGGAGGCCCAAAGCTAACGGCTACTGATGCTGCAGTCATCCAGAGTTATTAATCTTCAGCAACCAAATATGGTGGTGCTAGATTCATTGATACACAGATCACAAAAATATGGAAAAATTTTAATAATTCAAAAACATATTTCCATATTCAATCAAAACATTTCATGTTCATTACATAATCCCAAATTACGTAACCCATGTTCAGCAAAATATAATTATTACAATTACGCCAAGAGCGACATGTGATGATGCCCCCTTGGTTGATCAGAGTATATAGTAAGGCACGTAAATCTACCTTTACAAACAAACACACAGCGGAAAAGAAAACACTAAATAACCAACTGCCTCTTGCACATCTTGGAAGCTTTATTCGTCTAAGAAGAGAACCTTAAAACCTTAAATCTCAAACTACTCAAAATTAATTGAGTACCCGAGAGTTTAAGAGGAAAACAAAAACTTCAAGTCAAACATAAAGCCTGGTATGAATAATAATCAAACATCTCAATCCTTTTAGATATCTAGTAAGACCATGCCGCTTAGTGGAACAGGTTTTCCCCTCACTAGTATCCTAAAGCCTTTATAATACCATATACTATACTCCTGCATCCACAATAGTTAAAAACATATATTTTCAAAATATTATGATGATATGCATACTTGAAAACCATTAGGATTTACTATTCCTAGTTTAAATTGACCCCCTATCATAGTTATAGTTTCTAGGGACTATTAACCTTTTTAGTTTTCATGGGATTACTAATAACCTTGTTATAACTAATAGACACCCTGTCTTATTCATAGTTTTCATGGGATCACTAAAAACCTATAGGCTCCTTCCAGTTAACTTAATTAATTCATGGGTCCTTCTGAACCTATTAGTCCTTCCAATAACTATTCACCTTATTCTAGTTTTCATGGGTTGGATTGGAACCTATGGATTTAATCAATAACTCACTTCACATCCTAGTTTTCATGGGTTGACTAGGAACCTACTGATATTTCCATTAGCTACTTTATTATCCTAGTTTTCATGGGTTTACTAGGAACCTATTGACTAATGTCAATTCTTAGTCCGGATATAGTTTTCATGGGTTCACTACAAACCAATTAGCCCCTGCCAACTTTCCTTAATGCATAGTTTTCATGGGTTAACTATGAACCTGTTGGTTTCCTCCAATAACTACTTAATCATAGTTTTCATGGGTTTACTATGAACCTTTTGGTATACACCAAGAACTACCTTATCATAATTTTCATGGGTTTACTATGAACCTTTTGGTCTCCTCCAATAACCACTAAGTTTAGGCATCCTATGTTTTTGGTCACCCTGACTAAATGGATGCAATTCTACTCATTCTGGAGTTTAAGAAATTTATATTCACTATTAAGTTAACCTAGATGGTTCTTCTACCTTTTTCTCCAAAATACAGTGATGGGTTATCATGTGAATATATTCATACTTGAAGAAGTAAAACAACAACTTAATAATACCACTCCTGTGGGTTTAAGCTCCTTGAAATACATTTCATAAAACATAGCTAACTCCTTTTAACTTATATTATTAACAAGGAAAAACTTCTTCAAAATCACATACTTAAAGTCATTACAAAACTACTTTATTTAAGTCGTGGGTTTTCGTTAAAAATTTAGAGTATGGGGTTTCAAGCCCTTTTAATACCAAACCTTTCGACATTGTCGAAAGGTTTTAAAAACAACATTTTGAATCTAAACTTTTCGAAACCATTGAAACAATTCAGTAATTTATAACTTTCGAAAGCATTCAACCATTAACTATTACCCTTTCGAAGACATTGAAATTCAAACCTTTCGAAAGCATTGGGTTTATACTTAAAAATTTACTTTGGGTCATAGGAGAAACGTTTTCAAAACCACTCTCTACTTTATAAAACATTGGGGGAAAACATTTAAACCTTTCGACTGTGTCAAAAGCTCTTGCTTTCGACCCCTTCGGAAGGTTGGGAAGTGGCTTGTATTTATAAAACCAGTAAACCTTTCGACTAAGTCGAAAGCTCCTGCTTTAGAAACCTTCGAAAGGTTGAATAAAAATATAGGCGGCAGTTCTTTTCAAATCCTCTTTGAAACAACCTTTCGAAACCAAACCTTTCGACCTTGTCGAAAGGTCTCTTAAATCCTTTCAAAACATAACCTTTTGACTATGTCAGAAGGTCTTGTAAAACAACTTATATAACCCAAACCTTTCGACTGCATCGGAAGGTTCAAAACAAAACAATGATAAGTCGCAGTAACCTTTCGATTGTGTCGGAAGTTTCAAAACAAAATAGAAGTAAAGCAGCAAAAAAGGTTTAAAACCGTTATTTAAACATTTGACTTGGTTGAAGGCAACCAAGTCAAAAGCTCTAATTTGAAAGCAAAGCAGGTGAAAGCTTTAGTTTATAAAACAAACATACCCGAACCTCTTTGGCCATCAACCTTTCGACTAAGAACCCTTCGACTCTGTCCAATTCATTACTTACCAAGATGTTTGATACCATATGCATTGGTTTGACCTTGTCGAAAGGTATAACCTTTCGACTTAGTCGAGAGGTCTGGATTGGAAGATTTAATGCTGTAAAAGGCGGAAACATGCTAAAAGTATGATTTCTTTGTTTTTAACCTAAAAAGGATAAGTTTTCAACTAACTTGCCTTTGTTTGTCAATTTCTCACTGGTTAACAAATACTTTTCAGAAAAGTGCCGCCACTGATTTCAAAAATAAATAATAATTTTATTTTATAAATTGCCCCTTCTCCTTAACAAATATATAAAACATTTAAGTCTCATACCTTAAATAATTTTATATATTCATCAAAACATTTAGGAAAAATCTGCAAAAATACCTAAAAATCTATTTTAATATGTTTTCCAACATACAAAAATTTCAAACCCAATTTATAATTATTTTAGCCATAAATAATTTATAACCCAATAAATCATTTCCTTCACTGGAAAATTTATATAAATTCCGCATAAACTCAGAAAATTATAGAAATTGAAACCCATCTCCAAAACATGTTTTCTATAACATAAAATTTTCCCATGGCATTTAAAAATCATTTCATCTTGGTTTTGCCCTAAAGCTGTGTATATCCCTTATTAAACGACCTTGTTTAAACACATATAAATAATAAACAGGCATATCATCATTGAATATATATCATAAAATAGATTTATCCTTAAATCCAAAACCATATGATGTAAAAATCAAAATAGAGATGTAGAAACTATTATTCACCTTAGATTGGATAAGGAAATTGAAGTATGATTGAGACTGATTCCTTCTAACTTGAATCCTAAGCTTTTAGTTGATTTTCTCTTCTCTTCTTCCTTCCTAATGGCCGACCTTGTTTCTCACGATTGTAAATATTTTTGTTTGAGATAAAATGAATGCGCAAAACCTAATGAGAATGGTATAAGGGTGGGAAGTATAGGGCAGCTATTTACCCTAATGCCCTTGTGTTAATTTCCTAACCATTTATTTAAGTTCATTAGATTTTAAATAAGCACAGCCACCAAGTTTATTAATCAACCTCAATCTCCCTATCTACATTATTCTATTTAATTTACTCTAGTTAAATTTCTTGCATAATGTCACTAAAATTAGGGGTGTTACAATGGGCGAGGTAACTATGAGTTGGAAGAATAAATAGAGATAATTTCTACTCCTACTTTGGTTACCCGTGGAGCGGATATCATATCTTTAGGAGCAAATTAGGGAGAGCATGACCTCAACTTATGGAAGCACTCTAGAAGTTGGATAGTAATTGACTCCTTGATAGGACCTAGTCTTTCTTATCATTATGGACCCTATAGACATATTTAATAATAGGGGTGGCTGTAGATGGAAAGGTTGATAGGAAATAAACGACCTTAAGGAAATGTCCATTAGGCTGATAATTAATACAGACAACTTAACATTTATGGAGGTAACAAATGAAGGTGTTATGTATTAATAAAATATAAAAGTAAGGAAAGGAGAAAACTTCCATAAGAAGGAATACATTTATCACCACAAGGAGGAAATTAGACTTTTAAAAGGTGAAGTACAAAGGTTTAAAAGAAAGAACAAATTTTAATCCTACCTTTTGCGACATAATTTGATAAATTGAAAACCCCTTGAAAATTTTGGAAGTGCCTTTCAAAAGATTTTGAAATGAAAATCTTATAAGTCAGAAAGTTTTGATAAAGGATGATTTAAGATGACATTTAAATTATACCACCATTTGTTTTGTAAAAAGTTTGAAAAGATGTTGTAAATTTAAAAAGGATGGTAAAACATTTTTGGTAGGTGATTTTAATTTAAAAATTTATAGACTAGAGAAGTTAAAAAAAAGGTTTCCATTTATTAACTTCTCAATTTAAAATTTAATTGAATTAGAAAAGCTTTCAATTTCCTTGTTTTTGTATTCTTCCATTTTTCTATGTTATATTTCCTATGCAATAAATTTGAAAGTTCTTTCCTCTATAACTTCTTAGAGGCTGTGTAAGTTGGAAAATTTTGGAAATATAAATATGGTTTTAAATAGCTTTGGAAACATACCACCATCATTTTTAGAAAAGTTTGGAAAGGTGATGCAATTTTTAAAAGCGGTGAATTTCTTTAAAATGGTGGATGGATTTAATTATAAATTAATGACTTGAAATTTTTTCATTTGTTAACCTTTTTAATTTGATTAAAAAGATTTCAATTTTTGGTTCTTTGATCCGTCTATTTTTCCTTGTTTATAAACCTAAAGTTCTTTCTTTAGAACTCCTTTTAGGGGTTTATAGATAGAAATAACACCTATTTTAGGATAGAGAAATAGAAAATAGAAAGAAAGGAATGTCTGATAGTATAGGAAGGAGAGCATTCCTATATAAGGTGATGGAGAGAACGATGGCTGGAATTTAGGTAATAATAGAATTGTGAATTCCCGTAGATGAGATATTGAAAGGGGTAATAGAGTAAGATAGAAGTTATCTTTGTCTACTACATCTATTTTTCTATCGTATAAAGTTATAAAAGGAATCTTTGACCATCGATTGGATTTAAATGATGATTGATAAATAAGTTAGACGTTTTTGTATAAGGAGAAGCATTTATCTAAAGACGAGAATTTTATATGTTTTTCCTAATTTGAATACAAAAGTTATTTGAATAGTAATAATATTAGATTTGATAAAGAAAAGTATTGCAAGAGATTTTAAAGAGTTTTTTAGCAAAGTTACAAGATATATTTCGTCAAATATAGTATATTTTGACTGATAAGATAATAATATGCTTTATAAGGAAATAACTGTTATTTTGAAATGATAATTGTGAAAAATTTACTATTTTGTAAACGATAATTATTGTAGCTAGAAAACTCTTTGAAACAAAAATGGTCTAACATATTATTTTGGAAAGATAATTAAGTTTTGAATCTTTTGTGTTAAAAATCCTATTCTCAAAAAAGGAGTAAATCCTACTTTTACTAAGTTGTTGAAAGGAAAGTTTTGCATAAGTTCCTTTTTGAAAAACCAAGAAAATTTTGAATGCCATAAATTAGAAAGTCTAACTTTAAAGTGAAAGTTTTGATAAAGAAAGTTTTAAAAAGGGAGATTATTTTATTCCTATTTGGGAACAAAGGAATTTTGAATATTTGACAAAGGTTTTTATTAAAGTTTACATTTTCAAAGATGAAGATATTGAGTTTGATACTTCATGTTTTGAGTATTGTAAGAAATAATAAATACTTATTTTTAAATAAGTTTATTTGCGTGAAGATATTTTATTTTGTGTGCGAAAGTTATGATTTTATAAAAATTTATGGAGTAGATATGGATCATGACCTAGGTAGGATAGAGTAGGATTTTTTAGGATATGAGTAAAATAGAAATAAAATGTACAACGTGATCTGGAAAGTTGAAGTCAGTCCCAAACCTCTATTTGAAGAAGTTGGAAAAGTGTAAAGACATTCCAGATTTGTAATTGGGTTGTGAATTAGGTTGCCCATAGAATATGAATTTTTAAATTTTAATTTTGGAGCAATTTCCATGTAATTTTCATAAATTATCCAATTCCAAAATACATGTAAAACTGCATTTTTGAAGTAACAAGGAATACGCTAAAAAGGAAAGAGATGTGTAAGAGATAGATATTTCTTTCCATAGTTTACACTGTCTATTTTCAATAATAGGAAAAGAAATGATTCCTAGTAATTTCAAACAAAGCAAAAATATTAATTGTGGTTACTTTATGACAGAAATCCTTTCGGAAGGATAGCTTCGATCAATTAAAATATGGAACTGAGTATTCTAGTTGTAGAATTAGTAGTTAGATATAGATATCGTACAGCTACGTAAACAACTAGAATATATATAGATAACATAGATTACGACTATATGCATATTAGTTAGTAATTGACGGATTAATGAATGGACCACATAAATTTGTAATTAATGAAAGGAAAAGTAATCTAAAGGGAGACTGATTAAGAAAACTTGATATTGCATTTGTGGAAGAAAGAAATTTGAGAAATGAATGGATTTTGGAAACCCGACAAAGGTTATAAAGATCGAAGAAGGATTAATTGGAGATGGTCCAGTTTTGACAGTAATGATCAACTGCTATGGATATTAATTGAAGCAATGAATGGACCACATTATTAATGACTGAAGCAAAATGGAAATTAAAAAAATGGATAGCAATGGAATAAAATATTAAAGATAGCCCATCTTAATTTAGAAATGAGTGTTAGGAGCTCAACACCATTTATATTAACTGACGATAAATGGCAACTTCTAGTAAAAAATTTTTTTGGAGTTCTTGGATTATAGTCGCTAGTTGTCTTCCTTAGTTATTGGGAAAGTGGACGATGGTTGGTATAAGATATATTTCTGTTTTTATCCTATGTCGACTTTATGGGACTTAAACCACTTGATATATGTTGGGAAGCAAAGAAAATAAAGAAATTTAATGGGAACACTTAACTAGCCATAGACCGTAGGTAAAACTGGAAGTTAATGAGGAAGTTAGGTTAGCAGCCTAAAGTGAGTAAATGTTTCAATCTCAAAACATTACATTTTGGGAAACACAAGGGATTTAGCTCACATAATGCCACCATGCAAGCAAAATAGAAAATGTATAGGAATGAGGATAGAATTTCCTACTGATCTAGGATTAAGAAGAAGGTGGTAGAAATTTTCCGTTAGAAGCAGTGGAACCGTAGCACTCCAACACAGCTTTATGGAGTTGCGCTCTTCATTGTTAGTGATAAGGACCCTTAGTTTACTAGAAAATTTTGGAGGGGTTTGCTAGTAGCTTTAGAAACTAGCTTTAGAGACTTTGTTGAATCGGAGCATCGCTTACCGACTGAAGACCGATGGACAAACTGAAGGAATGGATGTGAACTCGGAGGATTTTTTGAGAGCATTACATCTTGGACTTTGGAGGACCATAGGAGTAGCGCTTGCCCTTAGTAGAATTCAGTAGGATTGTAGTCATTAATGAACGATTAGTATGGCGCCCTTGAAACATTTTTTGGGGAGGCCATGCAAATCGTCAAATTATGGGTGGGAAACCACCAACAAATTCTACTCAGACCAGATTTGTTTTACGAGACTTTGAAAAGTCAGAATTGATTAGGCAATGTATGATTTAGATAGTTGGACAGTAGGTACCAGATTTATTGGGCCTTTCCCCAATATGGGAAAAACAAGAAAACTTTTATGTTGGCCGGAGTCCATGACATTTTTTTCATTTGAGGAAATACCTTCGTAGCATAACAATTATTGTAGAGCCTAATAAATTGGGGGATTTTAAGACGGAGCTAATAGCGTCCCATGCCAATGCGTGCATCATAGAGCATGGAACTCGAAAGCTCCATAACAAAGAATTAGATTGGTTCAAGTAAAATGGTGAGAAAATATGATGGGTGGCATGAGGACTCTTCGTCCTAAACCTTTCTTTGGAAAAAAAATTTCTCCAAAATTAGGATTTTTGGTTGCATCGTGGTTGCTAGATTGGATGGTAGGAGATGGTTGCGACACTTTTCACAACCACTTTACACCCATATAGAAATTTTTATGCATGTTTAGGGTATTTGCATACAAACTTTCATGACATGATTACACACTCACGCTAGGATTGAGCTCACTTAAGTATGTTCGCAGTACATAATCACATTACTATTGGTTGAGTAGATGGTTGTGTAGATAACTTGGTTGTATAATATGGATGTTATTGCGCGTTACGTTGTTCGCCCCTTGGAAGATTTTGGGACGAAATCCTTTTAAAGGGGAAATGAATGTCACACCCTGTAAAATGAACCATAAATAACTACATTAAATTGAATTAAATATGATGAGCGTTGGATATGGAAATTTCATAAAATTTGGAATTTCACCACGAAAATTATTCTGTTGCATTCGTGGAGAGATTCTGATCTATTTCCATATATAATATGCTGAAACCGGAGCTCAAACAAAGAAGTTATGAGCATTTGATGTTCTCAGATTAAAATTAATTTAGTTTGAATTCAAATTCAAATGAGAAATCAAATTTAGGGTTTAAATTTCAAAAATTAGCTTGGGGCCTAAGTAAACGTTTAATTAACCTTTAACGTTAAAAAGTTAATTAGAGAATAAAATAATACGACAACGAAAATAAATAAACGTCCTCCGAATAAATGGAGTGGTCAACCTGAATAGGTCAACAGGTCGACCGTAGCGGTCAACTGGTCGCCCAAGGGTTGTTGACCGCTTGGCAATAGCAGTTTCCAGTGGCGGCTAGGGCTTTAAGTTATGTTTTATTCGGTTGTACACTCTAGATTTACCTGTTTCCTACCTACTTCCATCATACGGTTCTGGTGCGTTTCAACTCCTATAAATAGAACCTTATCCTCTCCACTTTTATTCATATTATTTTAGGGAATACAACGAAACTCTACCATTGTTATCTCTCTCTAATAATATTTGAAAACTTCGTAGAGAATTTAGGTAAGGACTCAACTTATTTCTTATTTGTTTCTTCTTCCTCCAATCTATTCTTATCTTGTTCATTTCCAATTATTCTGAATCTGATGAATATATATATATATACACACACACGTCTTCCCTATTATGTGTGCAGATATATCAAAGAGAGTGATTCTGGAAGAGATCAAAAGGCTACAAATCCATTTGAGTAAAGCTAAGGCTAATCTGTGAGTGGAAACCTTAGTATTTCTTTTCAGATGTTGTTTAGTGTATTTCTTTTAGGTTTGAATATGACTTGGGGATTTTGGGATTTTGAAAATATGGTAGATAAAATCCCCTAAAATTCCTTTTTAATTCGAGATGTCAATTCTATGCTGATATTCCCAATTATTTACATTAATTTGATGGAATTTGTGTCGTTTATGCAACCTTTGATAATTTCATAGACTATTCCACTTCTCCTTCTTCTTGGGTTTAAATTGTGATCCTTAGATAAAATAAGGGGTTTAGATTACGATTTCTATTCGTAGTTTACACCACTTGTTCTAATCTATTTCTTTGTAAAAGAGGAGTTGAATAGAATATGAGGTTTAGATTGCAATTCTTATTGTTTAAGATATTCCATTGAATTGCTGTAATAAATTGAGTTTCTATTTTATTTACAAGTCTGTTATTGCAGTTTGGTTATGAATATTATTCCCTATTTTGGATATTAGAATTCCATGAAATCTTGGGAAATTAAAAAAAGGACTTGTAATAATAATTGGTTAAGGAATTGACATTTAACGCTAGTTTAGGGCGTAAAATCCATGCGTTTAAAACTTATTAGGCGCAAATATTTATCTATCTCTATTTTCATAATTAATGTATTATTATTGCGTATATGGCGTAGTTAATTAGGCATTTATTAAAATTTATTTCCCCTATTAGGAAGTTGATTGATTTTGAGGCGAAAATAAGAGGAAACTCATATATGGCCTAATTATTATTTTAAGCCGTAATAAGGAAGATTCAGTATAAGGCCTCATTTATGAAACGGTAAGATTAGTGCCTAAATATATGGAGAGTAATTGATTTATGGCTAAGTCATAGGAATACGAGGTCAACAGAGTTACATGACGGAAGTTTGCCCTTCACTTTAAGGCTACCAGCAGTTGTGTGCACTTTAATTAATGTGAGAAATCCTTATGTAATATATTTCTAATGACGCGAGGTTAATTCCAAATTCTATAGGGGAAATCTGCCCAGCTAATCTGGCTACCAGTTCCTACAAATAGAGGACTAATGTGAGCCATCATTATGGGTGTGGGCCATAAGACCAAGGGCCAGCTTCGGGGTTTGAGATATTAAGTGGTTGGACCCACCTTTTTCCACAGATGAAGATTTAAATGGCTAAGGGGTTACGTTAGGTGGTATCTCTATAGGGGTCCGCTTCTGGAAATAGGTCTTAAATGGCAAGGTCTGCCTGTTTTCCACTTGGAAGTATTAAGTGGTCTATGAGATTCCATATGATGTCAGCTAGATAGCACTATTAGGGAGCACGCTTCTGGAAATAGGTCTTATATCACGGGGTCTGCCTATTTTCCACTGGGAAGTATTAAGTGGTTTGGGTATCGTCTCTCACATTATTGGCTATTTATGACGTACTGGGATATGGATCTACTTCTAGAATGGAAGGTATTAAGTAGTTGGACCCACCTCCTTTCCTTATAAAGAAGTATTAAATGACTTTAATGGTTTTATGTTCATAGATATATTCTTATTTTGAAATATACTGCCCAAGTACTAAAAATGTAAGACCTGAGGTTTTTATTTGCAAGACACTTGTTGTTCTGACTCCCTCCTCATTACTACACAAGTTAAGGATGGAGTGATGGTGGTGACGATGCATAGAGATGGATTAGCGTGGCTTATGGCAGTATTTGTTATTATTACTTGCTTTTATGTGTACCCATGTAGTTGGACAATTATTGCAACGGATATTATATTACGGTTTTTATGGAATTTTGTATTATGACATTTTTATCGTTTTGAAATAAATGGGTACACTTTGTATTATATCTTGTTCCTTCTGCTATGAGTTCTAAAATTTTAGTTATGTCTCTAAATTGTTATTTTCTTAGTTCTACCAATAGCTTACCTTTGAATGGATCTAAGTTTCGATGGACCTTTTCTGGGTCGAAATTTAGGTCTTTTCCGGGGTGGGTTGTTATAACCTTCCTACCTAGGCTGGTAAAGTCCTTACACTGCTTGATAAAATTGCCAGTAGGTTGTTGATGAGGGGGAACTTCAGTAGTTGTATCAGTAGCAGGTATAATTAGAGTCTCGTTAGCTTGACTCAAGGCTTACACAATGCGGCGGAACCAGATCAGAATGTTCAAGCTAGGAATATTCAACAAATCAAGTTTGACTTCAACTCCAATTGTAGCCTCTGTTCCAGTCATCTCTATAGAGTTACTCATCCCCAAGTGTCTAAAAAATGAGATCCATTAATACTTTCCCATAAAATGAAATAGTAGACTAGAACGATAAAAGGGTGTATATGTGTCTATTTCTATTATCTATAAAATACAATTACAAATATGCGCTCTCATACGTGCCTAATCCTATAGTTTTGCTCTGATACCAAATGTAACAACCCACTATTTTCGAACCTCTAGTTTGCGACATAAAATAATAACTTTAACGATAAAAGTCGAAAGTAATGGATCGTTAGATGATAGATACAATGAAACAAAAAACTATCTATTTGTCTTTCAGAACTCATACTGGAAGGAGCATAAAATACAATAATCAAATAACACTATGTCATTTCCAAAACAATCCACACATAGTTTTCATGCGTCACTGATATATACAATACAAATCCAAACCCATACAATACGTCAAATGTTTATTTATATACATATCAATCGCACACATATGTTATAATGCATAACATGTCTTTGTCACCTAAGCCACCAGCATCATCATAACCAAACCTGTCTCCATAAAACTATTACATATCATAATCAAGGGAAACATGGTGGAGGGGGGTCAGACACAAAGTCTAATGAGTGAATATAACTGAGTTCAACATTTACTATACTTATTTCATAATATAACATGATCAAAAATGATAAACTACTATATCATTATACATTTCAGTTTATATTCAACTTGTATCAAATTTGGTATACAGTTCATGTTCATAAGGTTTCATATATTCATATTGCTATACTCCAATTCACACTCGTATGTACAGTAATTTGTATGGTCATATCATGGATAAAGCAGACAAACCATAAACCTCGCTATACCCAATAACAATTATGTTACAGCTAACCACAACATCCAGATTCATGATTCTCTCACATTCCGGCTCTATTCAAAATCAATAACCCAAAAATAACTCGCATAACTTATAAACATCGCTCCTCTACGGTAGGTGATAACTGTGTACTAACACACATTGCCATAGGCAAGGGTATGTCATCTACCCCTCCACTCAGGCCGAACAGACTCAGGAAATCTAGCATGAGCCTTTGAATATATATGTTATGGTCCTGAATAGGTCAAGGTTCGACATGACAAAATCGCTCGGCAACCGGTACACTCGTGTGGACCACCGGTTCACTGGTGCACTAGCCCGAAGCAAATCCTAGGTTATTCCAATATCTATATTTCCTATAATACTGTATATGTTTAGTTTTTACTCTTTGTTCTTGTGATTTCTTCTCTTTTGATATCATATTTATGTAATATACATTCGCAACATATCATTCCCATGAATTTTTCTCATCATTTACTATTTTTAATTTATAATTTCTTTAACTTTCATATATGAAAATATAGTACCTAAATTCATATATAGTTTAAATTAAAAATAAAAGTATATTTCTTACAAAAATATATGTATTTAATCTCCAGAAATCAAAATATCATTTGTAAACCATATTTTATATGTATAAATCATATTTACATGTTATCACCATTTAGTGCACTTTTCACTAAATAAACCATATTTATTAATGTATATATCTCTATAAATCCAAAATAAAATTCCTAAATGCATATAAATAAGTACTTTAACTTTAGAATCAATTTCATACCATTTTGATGTTATAATATACATAAAATCATTAAGATACAAATTTGGGCTGATTTTCACATAATATGAAATTTGTATATATAAATTCATTTAAATTGAATTAAATTACATAAAAATACCTTTTAGATATGATATCATCATGTCAAGTCTCATAAAATAGTTTCCTATCAATTTGATATATTTAAATGGCATAAATCATTAATTTTTATTTTTGGACGGTTTATGCACAAAATGTAGTATTTCATATTGATTCATACAAAAATATTAAAGTGCATAAAAATTGTGTTTATGTCTAGAAACACATATTTCATCTCAAAAATTTATTTATCTAAGTTTAATTTGTTTACCCATTATTTCACTATGATTTTTCCAACTTTCTGCCTCATTTTGCCTAGTTTTACATATAGAGTTTACATATATATATTATACAACTCCATTAACTCAATTAATTACACAAAAATCATCCATTGATCAAGTTAGGTAAAGTTTCTAGAAACCACAGAGCCAAATTTCTAATTTAATCATTTAATTACCAAATTTAATCATATTAAATCATGAAATCAATAGAGTAAACATAGAAATTTGTTAAAACCACTAACTCTAATCGATTCCTTCCAATTCCAAGCCTCTAGCCTCACTTTCCTTCACTATCCAAAGATAGAAATCTCTTTAGTTTTTTCTTTTAATATCTCTAATGACACCTATGTGTTCGTCCTTGCTTCCCTCTTCGATTCGGGGCCTTAATTTCTTAATTTGATCTTGATTTTAAGGATTAGGGTTATTTGGAATGTTAGGAAAGAAGGAGAAAGAAATGGGAATCGTTTTTCTGAAATGGAAAGTGGGATACGCATTTTAGTTTTGAGTCAAAGGAAGGAAATAATCACCTATCGGCCAAAAATTCAAATTTGGATTCAAATCGTGTAGCGCCTGTTCAACTCGACGACATTTCTGGCTATATTCCCTTCATACGAGCTCCAAATGAGAAAAATAAATATATTGTGCAAATTAGAAAAAAAGATAGTTGTAATGGCACTTGTTTGATCGCCAAATTCCAATGTCTTAGAAATGACCATTTTGAACCTCCTTATTTTTAATTTACTTAATCAATTCATTAATTCAAATGATTTTCATTTTATTATATTATTATTTAATTAAAATATCGTTTGAATTTTCAGGGTATTACATTGAGTCGGGTTTGGATGATGAAAAATACAACCGATTAAAACTGACCCGAACCGACCCGAAAGACCCGACCAAAAAAATGAAATATATGCATTTTCAGTGTTATTACCCAACCAGAGCAGAACCGATCTGAACTAATCAAAAGAGAAGCTCAGGTCAGTTCGGATCAAGGTTTTGAAATGTATAATTTAAACTCGACAAAACCCGACCCGCTAGAAACCGAGACAAGTTGGATCGGGTATAATTGCCACCATTACTTGTGTCATAAATCTATGGGTCAAATTTCTTTATAACTTGGCATCCATCCCGTACTAGAAAGGAGAAATTTTAAATTGTTCTTCTTCATCATTTTTCCATTTTATGTTGTGCATAGTAAGGAAATTTAAGATAGGGACTGTAATGGCCGTTAAGATAAATATTATTTGTAATTTTTTTAATAAGTATTTAATAAAGCTCTATTTACAAAATGACTTCATATGGACTCGATACTTGCATGCTTGACTAAATGACCTATCTTACTTAAGTACCATTAACTCTTTGTGGCCAAAGCATATTAGGTTGAACAAAATTTTGACCTAACATTAAGTGGTGCTTTCATTGAGAATTAAACCCAAGGACTACTTATTGACCACTTGTTGATCATAATACACTTGTGAAAAGAGAAAATCAATCAACAAGTGCAGGAAGAAGCAGTGCACCGCACAAACCTTGAGGAAAACATAACCCCTCTGGTCATTACAGTTCCTCTCTCATGCCATTATCCATATTTTTCCATTCTTTATACCTCAGTAGAATCTTAGGAATCCAGGCTATTTCATTCGAATCCTTCATGGATTGTGCGTTCTGTTTTTTATCTCTAGAATTCATATGGTACTGCTTCCTATGGAAATCCTTCATGGTTCTTATCTTAGTCAGCTTGATTCCCCTTTGTGTACTTCCTTTTTCTATCTTCTGATGTGAACCTTCTTCTTAGTATTTGATGTTGTTTCATCGGAAGACATTATTTTTTTGCTTAGATATCAGTTCTTGAGGATTAATATGAAAAGGCTTAGGGGTTTTAGTTTTGTCTAGTTTATTTAATGCATGCCTATAACAAAATTCACCTTTTTATTATATTTCTCAAGTGTGGCAAGTACATTTCACAAGAACTAAATTATTCCCCACGTATGGTCCCCCATTTCACCTTGGAAAGGAACTTCACAAGAAAATGTTTTGGGGACACAAAGGCGTTAAGCTCATCTAGTGCGGGTTATTGGAAAAATGCATTATGATTTGATGGCTGGTTCATCACCATAAACAAAGTTTCAAAAGTTCTGGAATAAGGTGGGGGTCCCAATTTGAACATATAGTTTGATTTGCCCAATCGGAGTGGAACCCTTATTGTTGAACCCAAAGGTAGGCTCCAAACTTTGCTTAAGCTTATCTTTAGCGATATCCATTTGATCGAAAGCACTTGTAAAGATGACAATAGCTACCTTCTAGTATCAATCAATATTAAAGATACTAGTGAAATTTTGGTTTGTATGGCTATCATTAGTGGATTGTTATATAGATGTCTAACACTCCCCTCTCAAATCCATCAGAATTATTACCATATCCAGGAGTTTAATATAACTTTTACGAGTCTTCGCTGATGGTACTTCACTTATTGAGTAGATCCCATCCCTTGCCTCTCTTATATATTAGGTTCTTACACCCTTGCTTATTCCTGCAACATGCGGTCCATTGTGAATTACATCGATACAGTTGATTGGTTGTAGCAGATCCCGAGGAAGTACATTTTCTAGAATATTGGCATTATTAACCAGGGATTTCTCGTTACAAGAGATTTTTTGATCTTTTTTGACAAATTCTGTAAGCACTGCCCTTCTAATCATATTTTGTATGAAGATAGAACTTGACAATCGTCCATCTGGTGCCCATTTACCTTGTGAAAGGAGCAAAAATCTCCTCCCTTATTCGGTTCGGGGTTTGTCTTTGATCTGAATGATGTGTGATACATAATCTCATCTTTAATCACATCATATATAAGAGATAGGTTGGTTCACCTCAATAAAATTTCCCTTAGAAAATTCATCTCCCTTCCCTCTTTTGTTTGAGGCCATAAAGCCTCCTCTTTCTCTTTTCATCTTCTTATCATGGAAGATATTATCCATTCGAACGAACTTTTCCGCTTGGAAGTGGAAATCTTGTAAGTCCTTACAACCGTAAATATAGAGTTGTTTCAAAAAAATCCTAATTAACCCAGACTTTACGACCATTAACTTCTCTCTATCACTTACTCTTTCTGCCTTGTTAGCTTCAACATTAAACCTCTTTAAACAGTCACTCAACAACTCTCCTGGTCTTTTCTTTATGTTGACTAACACACTTGCATCAATATGTGGTTCTTTAGAAGTATGGAATTGTGCCAAAATTCGTAAGCAGACTACTCCCATGTGTAAATAGTAATCCCAAGATAGCATTGATATCACTTTGCGGTTGCTCCAAATAAGGTGGTTGGAAATTTCCTACCTCTCCTTGCTCCAGGGGCATTATATAAGTCCATTTAGCTATCAAAAGCCATAAATGTTCATCTGGAACAGTTGTGTCGTCATATTTGATTGATGGAATTTTGACATATGAAGGTAACGAGACTTCTATTATTTCCTCAATGAACGAAGCTCCCCTAAAGTTATTGTTCACTTTAGGGTCCATTGTTCTTTTCCCTTTCAAGTCTACCATATCTTTTGTTAGCCATGTCTTTCAAATATGTTTCATCATCTTTATAGCCCCTTCACAATAGCTTATTTTCCTTCTAGGAAGCCAAGCTAGCTGACTGTACGAGTAGAGGCCATGTATCTTTATTTGGCTTTTGGGTTGGGCGATCACCGTCCCTTTTTCATGGTCCTAGAGTACTTTTCTCAACGTTCTTACTTTTCAAGTTTGAATATTTAGCATTTATTCGAGGGGACTCAACTTCTTCGTTATTATTTCCCTTCTTTTAGATGCTCTTGAAATTTTTTTAGCAATGAGTATTTAAATTAGCTCATGCATGGTCTGAATTTGTTTCTTTATAGTTTTAAGGTCATTTTCTTCTTTTGAGGCCTCCATTAGTGTTGATGCTTGTCCTACTTCAATGTTCTCTATTTGTTTTGATTGACATGCGATAGCTTTGTTCTAGTTGACACGTGATGGCCCTTTTCGAAGGTTTATATGCGATAGCTTCATGTAGTTTAGATAGGTGATAGCTATACTGAAAGTCGCTATGGATCAAGTAATATGAAATATTTTACTAAACTGAGACTTGTATACTAATAGCTTAAATAAAGCATATATATCGAATTACTAGTAGATAAGTAGCGAAATAAAATAAAGAAAGTAAAAGCGATCACATCGGAGATTTTTATACCGATTCGAACTTCCTATTTTATGTCCAATCGCAGACTCTTTCTGGATTTAAACAGCACCCTCACTTAATCCAAAGGAATAGGTATTACAAACCGCCTGAGCTGCCGAATAGGACTTCATGCCTGAAGATCTCCAACAGGACTTCGACAACAAATGGTAGTAAAAATGTTTGACTTTACATGTTCTTAAATATCACGAACGTGTCTGTTCACAACAGTATAGAGAGTAGAAATAGAATAAGAATTTATTAAGCAAAAAAGAATAGATTTCAACACTATTTATACTTGTGAAGAGTTCTAGTTGAAGAGTTACAACCGTTAGAAGGATTGCAACTTTTAAGGAAGAAGACAACTCTGTAGAATATGAAATTATATGAAGAGATGCTTCTTCTCATACAGGTCAGTCAGCAGAATTTTAAAAATCAAATGGCTGAAATTATACAGAAAAATGGTAAAACAAAATAGTTCAAAAATCACCTATTTCAGACGGCTGAAATTAAACTTCAGATGTATGAAATTTATTTCAGATGTTTGAAATTTAATTTCAGACGATTGAAATACACTTTTTAAATGTATATTTGTTTTCTAGCCTTTTATTTTAAATTTCTTTAGGAAATATTGATTTCTTAAAAACCTAAAATATAATTTTTCTAAAAATAAATTTTCAAAGTAATATATGTGTGTGTGTGAAATAATCATATAGAAGATTGTACTTTTAAATTTGAAATAGCAAATATACAACTAACATTATTTTTTTTCTTCAATATTTGAGCTTGATTCCAATGTTGATCATCTTGTCCCCTTTTATATTGTTATCCCGCCTTTTGGCAAGGCCGTGATACCAAGAACTTGACTGGAAACCAAGGAAAGTCCATCCCGAAGATCGGTTATACGCAGGTTCGCTATGGATATCAATAAATTTTGTCCGAGTCCGGATAGAGCTATAATTGACAAGATATGACAAACAAAGCTATGAAAGCCAACATTCCAAGTTCCAAGTCAATCGGAGTTCTTACGCTCAAGATATGGATCGATCAAAATCAAGGGGAAGACCTTTGTTCGTATCCATCACCTTGCAGTAGCACTGTTCGAATCCATCCTGTTCGAATCCATCCAAAGAATCATCTCTCTTAGCATCGTTTCTGTTCGAATCCATCTAGAGCTACACTCTTCGTATCCATCAAAAAGCAGCCTTTTCGTATCGATCTTGTTCGTATCCATCAGACATACACGATTTCGTATCGATCAATTCCAACTTGCTCGTATCGGTTGATCAATATCCAATTCGTATCCATCCATGATTGACTACTTCGTAACCATCAACTGTGGCACGAATATGTATTTCGTATCGATCGGACTTCAAACATGTTTCGTATCGATTGACCACAAATCGATACGAAGTCAATACCATACGCACAAAACAATGTAGCCGATCGATACGAACAGAGCAACACAGTTGATCGATATGAACAGGACAAAACACGATCGATACGAACGAGACAAAACAAGATCGATACGAACAGAGCGAGTACTGATTGATTCGAACAACATTCTACTGATCGATACGAACAACACACTACTGATCGATTCGAACAAGGCTCATCGTAGGGGAGACTCGGTCACTCGGCATGAAAAGTGGATCAATCCGAGGAGTTAGCGCCACGTCGACTTGCAAGCGCGTGCCTAAAGAGCGATATGAACAGGTGGATACGAACAGTATCGATGCGAATTTAGCAGCCTAAAGAAAACACGAATTCGCATCGATCATAACTCACAATCCACAAGTCCAAATGCCACCAAATTTTCACGGGAGCTTGCGTACATCGTCAACAATGTTCATGCTCAATTTCGACTTGATTGGACCAAGTCTTGATCGATACGAAATTGGTTCGTATTGATCACGAACCGAGTGCAAATCACGTGGGATCGATCGCGTATGCCCGCTCACGTGCCAAAAGAGGTCTCCCGAGTTCTGAGCGAGATATTTGCATCCTACACCTATAAATAGCATCCCAGAGCCTCTAGAAAAGGGATCTTTGGCTCTTTGATGTCCAGACTCTGCTGAAAACATTTTTTCACTACAAGGCTGCTGTTGTATTCAAATTTCATCACTGTAATCCGCTGTAATCAGTTGTAATTAGCAAGAAAACATCAATAAAGTCATCAATTTCATAGTGGACGTAGGCCATACGCCGAACCACTCTAAATCTCAGTGTTTCTTTGTATTTTTCTTATCTGTTTTTGAAGTGTTTGTTAGATAATCTTCTTTTTCCATTTAATTTCCTCATTTTTATCTCTTCAAATACTTCCGAAGAGTGTTGTGCCCAATTTTGGTACAAACATATATATTCCTACATATATAACTGTAATGTATATATATGTAACAACCCGGCATTTCGTACCCATTTAATTATCGTCTCTTGACGATTTAATCTGGTTGCTAATAGCTACTGGCATTTTAATCAAATTGAAATTCAGGGATAAAATTTTGTTATTCGCTATTTGGAATTTTTAAAGCAGTTCTAAATGTTAAACGAGCTTTAAAAATTTGTTAAGTGTCGTTTGGGTTTAAATAATAATCTCGGCCCATGTTCTTTTGTTTTGAAGCCGTGATTTCACTCAACACCCAAATACCCTTCCTCCATTCGTTAACCCTAGGTCCAAAATGGAGATAAACAAAATAATGTCGGCCCGCTTGTTTTATTTTTCTCTGGAGAAAAAAAAAATGGCGACTCCTTCCTTTGATCGATTAAATTAGGTCTTGCAATTTTTCTTGCTGTCTGGAGCTTCGTGCTTCTCGATTGCCTTGAGATGATCTCGTTTCCGCTTGCTTGTGGAGGCTTACGAGATTTAGGGTTTCTCTGATTTGGGGCTTTGTTCTCCTTTATGCTCTGCTATGCGAATTCGGGTTGAGAATATTATCAGCTTGGCTTCGGCTTTAGCTTGTTCTATTCGTCGATGACGACTCGGCTGCTCAAATTCGTGGTCTTCGAAAATGGTGAGTAAATTCTCACATCTATTCTAATTCGTTTGCTTGTTTGTTTTCGTGGTCTTTGGCTTCGATTTGATTTCCTTAACTAAAATATATGGCTTTGACTTTGTGATTTTATCTGGTCTTCTGCCTTCCTGTTCCTTCACAATTTTAACTTGATCTTTTTTTACTTTGTCCACTGCCTTGACATTTTGTTTACTGGTGCCATTGTTTCTCTGTTGCATTCGACTTGATAGTGTTCTTCACTGTTTGCATCACAGCTTTGACATTTGTTTACTGTATATATCACCTGACTTTGATCATCTCTGCAGTTTTGTACACTGATTAGTTGAGCATGATAGTTTCTGCTGCCTTCACTGTTTCATGTTATCACTTGAGTACATTATAGTCTTCATTGCACTTGATAATGATGTTGAACTTGGATGATCATTTCTGTAGTCACTGCACTGTGTTTTGGTGACATTTGTGTTGGTTCACTTGATAGCCTTTGTTGTTGTCCAGTTTGTACTTGTCTTGTTGATGTTGCACATTCACCTGCTAATCGAGCTTGCATGTTGCCTTCATAGTTTAATCACTGAGTTCTTCCCTGTTGATCTGTAGCTTCACTTGAGTTGTTGGACTGCTGCACTCATGTAGATACCTACTGACTTGAGATTTAGTTCTATACTTTGACCTTTTGTTCGGTGTAGTCACTGTAAACATGATGGGTATTTACTTGGTTGAGACTGGTCACTCATGTTGTAAGTAATTTGTGCATTTAGTTTGAGTCACGGATTCATGCATTTAGTTGCATCACTGATCTTTGCATTGTGGTTTCATGACTGCATTGCACTACTTCATGTATGGCTTTAGTTCTGTTCCTGGTGTTCATGATACATCACTGTGTTGCCTCATTGTTTTCCTGTCTTCAGCCTGCATCATTGTTTTTGTGATGCTTTGATTTGTTGCACTCAGTTGATTGTTGGTGCCTTCTTGAATTTCATGTCTTGTTCATTAACCTTGTGTTGAACCTATCCGCTTTTTAGGTTTGACCTTGTGATCATTCTTGACTTTCACTGAGCTTTTGGGTATCTCTTGCGATAGTGGCGAGGCAGTACACGCATGCGTGTACTGCAGTCCTATCAGTTTTGACAGTTTTAAATTGATGTTCCGATTTGTTAAATTGTTTCGTTGGTTAGTTTCAATGTTTTGAAGTTGTATTCTGATTTGGATTTGCTGATTCGCTGATTAACACTGTTTAGTGTTATATTTGTCGTTATCTGATTCTCTTATCGTGAAGTTGGATATACGAGATTTCTGCGACTGTCGTCTATTTGACGTTTGATTATTATTGCTTCTATGCACTAATAACTGAGTTTGAATTAGACTGACCCGTGTATTATTTTCTTTTGAATGTAATACTCGGGTCAGACCCGAGTTATTTCAGGTTGTAGATTCCCTTCTTTGAGTTGCTGTTCGGGATTTGAAGACTTTTCACATCTTCTGAAGTTGTCAGTGTCATTTTATAGTAGTCGTGTCATTGTATAGAACGATATGTATTCATGTATATTAGTCGATAATGTACTTGTATATATAACTTCTAGAGTCGACAGTTGTAGTTGTATCATATGTATCGTGTCAACTATATTGTAACTGACATCGGTTATATATATATATATATATATATATATGAGATTTTTGTTAATCTGTGTTCCGCATTTATATTATCTGTGTTATTGTTATATCTAATGTCCTAAACTATTATGAACTATCGTAGTTTGTTTTATACTGATAATTGGATATGTCGATGGGAGTAAATAAATAATAGAAGAAAAATAAAAAGTATATACCACTCCTATCGAGATAACCAATATTAGTGTAAGGCCAATTACGGATGGTCGCTCCTATCCAGCCTTATTCTTCGTAATAATAGACAGTATTTCTTTTAATACTCTTTGTTATTATGAGCATAGAGGTGGGGCGTCACAGTTGGTATCAGAGCTTGGGGTTTATGGACATAATATAAAACATAACTTAGATGGAACATGTGTTACAACTATTAGTCGATGTTTTATTTGTGATTTGAGTCAAACCTAAAGTTTTGAAATTTTGATGAAATTTTTAAATATCTTTATTTAAAAATAAAAAGTGAATTTGTGTTTTGTTGATTTGATTAAATTGTGTTCTGTTTATCAGAGTGTGCAGCGGAAACAGTGAAACTATCTTTGCTGAGTACAACTAATAATCTTTTTGATTTAAAAAATCAAAATACGAAATTGATATGAATTTCATTTGTTGTTTACATAGCTGTAATTATTTTGTTTCTTTGAGAATTTCGAATCCGAATTGAGGATTCGAAGAAATTGCAGATATGTGATTTTTGTTGAAATTTCCGCTGGCTTTCTTTTGTACTAATCATCTATTGATTAGATTTTTGCTGTTTAAAATTATCTTCATTGAAGATAATAGAGTGATTTCTTTGTTTATATTGTAGTGTGCATGCAAATATGAATTGCACGTACTGCATTTATTTTACGTTGAACCGATGCTTGGTTATGAAACGTATTTTGTTGCCGTTATTTTTATAACGGGATTTTTACACCAATGCTAAATTTTTGAAGCACAGTGTTTTATGGCATTTTGATGAATGAAAATTCACTGATATTACATTTTGATGTAAATTATTTTGATGAGATTTTGACGTTTAAAAATTTCTGTCGCTTTGGCTTCAGTAACCGTCATGTTTTAAAAGTAGATTTTCAAGCGGTTATTCCGCAATACTGATTTGTGACCGTTTTTACGGTATTTTGAGAAGTACAATTTCCTTATCGAAATTGTTACTGATTTGCTGTTTTAATCACGTGATTGGAAAATCGTTTTAAAATGAAAATTGTTTTATAAAATTTTAGCAGTTTGCGTTTTCAAAAGAATGAGAAAGCGACTTAAACGATTCAGCAAAATCGAGGATTATGACCCCTTTCTTTTACTGATTTGCTTAACTCCGGACTTGTTCAGTTGAGAATGCGAATTGTTATTTTTACAAAATAAATAAAATTGTTTTCAGAAATTTTACAGTTTGCGATTTCAAAAGAATTAGAAAGCGATTTAAACGTTTCAGCAAAATTGAGGACTATGACCCCTTTCTTTTATTGATTCGCTTAATTCTGGACTTGTCCGTTTGAGAATGTAAAGTGTATTTTTACAAAATACACAATTTTGCACTTTCAAGGAAACGATGAAGAGAATCAAACGATTTAGTAAAACACGTGGTATGGGACATGTGCGTTTGCTATTTCGGTTAATTCTGAACTCGTTAATTGAAATATTTTGATGCTTTCGTGTGCTTTCGAGCCACTATGAGGACCTTCGGGTCATATGATGGACCTTCGGGTCAAATACCAATACTAGACCTTCGGGTCATATGTTGGACCTTCGGGTCATATGTTGGGCGCCAAAATTATGATGACAGTACTTGGTAGGCTTCGGCCATATGAGATGCACGTGCGGCGTAGCTTAGACTCGCCATATGATGGGATCGATCCAAGCTTTTATGTTGATTTTCTAGTCTTCTTAATTGATTTCTAGATATTTGTTGTTTCTAATTATATGCAGGTAATTAGATATCTGATGTTATGAGATTTAATTATCGTATCGGTAATTAAATATTTGTTGATATGAGTTCTGATTATCGTTTTGATAATCGGATATTTGTTGTTTCTAATTATCGCTTGTAATAATTAGATATTTGTTGATATGAGTTCTGATTATCGTTTTCGATAATCGGATAATTGTTGCTTTTAATTATCGCTTTTGATAATTAAATAATTGTTGATTTGAGAATTAATTATCGCTTTAGATAATTAAATAATTATTGATTTGAAATTTAATTATCGCTTGAGATAATTAAATATTTGTTGATTTTAGATTTAATTATCGCTTCAGATAATTAAATATTTGTTGATTCGAGATTTAATTATCGCTTGAGATAATTAAATAATTGTTGATTTGAAATTTAATTATCGCTTGAGATAATTAAATATTTGTTGATTTTGGATTTAATTATCGCTTAAGATAATTAAATATTTGTTGATTCGAGGTTTAATTATCGCTTGAGATAATCAATTATTTGTTGAATTTGAAATTTGATTATCGTTTGTGATAATCGAATAATTGTTGATTTGAGAAATTTGATTATCGTTTTTGATAATCAGATATTTGTGAAATTTGATTATCGTTTGAGATAATTAAATATTTTTCGATTTGATTAATCGAATGTTTGTGTTTCTGATTATCGTTTTTGATAATCAGATATTTTTGAAATGTGATTATCATTTGTGATAATTAAATACTTTTCGATTTAATTATCGTTTGAGATAATTAAATATTTTTCGATTTGATAATCAAATATTCGTGATTTCGATTATCGCTTGTGATAATTCGATAATTGAGATTCTAATTGTCGTTTTGATAAGTAAATATTTGCGATTTGAAAATTCGATTATCGTTTTTGATGATTGAATAGTTGCGATTTGAGATTTGAGCTTCATCTTTTTCTCTGGCAATTCAGGTGAGTAATTTGATTTACTCACATTCAATTCGTGCAGTACGTGAATTCTGCTCTGTTTTCCTTTCCTTTTAAATGCTGGAACTCGATTGATTCTAGCTTTTGATAGTCGTCTGATTTTGATTCCTTGATCCCCACGATTGTTGATTCTTTTGACTTGAAGCAGTCGAACCTTTTTGATTCTATATCTGATACTTCCATAATTCCAATACTTCCCCGTTGACCTTTGCTTTGCTTATGCATTCGACATTGTTATGTTCTTATGGTTGTTACCTCTTTTCCACCTATCCCTTAGGATTGCGAGGATGCAATTTCTTTAAGGAGGGGAGTCTGTAACAACCCGGCATTTCGTACCCATTTAATTATCGTCTCTTGACGATTTAATCTGGTTGCTAATAGCTACTGGCATTTTAATCAAATTGAAATTCAGGGATAAAATTTTGTTATTCGCTATTTGGAATTTTTAAAGCAGTTCTAAATGTTAAACGAGCTTTAAAAATTTGTTAAGTGTCGTTTGGGTTTAAATAATAATCTCGGCCCATGTTCTTTTGTTTTGAAGCCATGATTTCACTCAACACCCAAATACCCTTCCTCCATTCATTAACCCTAGGTCCAAAATGGAGATAAACAAAATAATGTCGGCCCGCTTGTTTTATTTTTCTCTGGAGAAAAAAAATGGCGACTCCTTCCTTTGATCGATTAAATTAGGTCTTGCAATTTTTCTTGCTGTCTGGAGCTTCGTGCTTCTCGATTGCCTTGAGATGATCTCGTTTCCGCTTGCTTGTGGAGGCTTACGAGATTTAGGGTTTCTCTGATTTGGGGCTTTGTTCTCCTTTATGCTCTGCTATGCGAATTCGGGTTGAGAATATTATCAGCTTGGCTTGGCTTCGGCTTTAGCTTGTTCTATTCGTCGATGACGACTCGGCTGCTCAAATTCGTGGTCTTCGAAAATGGTGAGTAAATTCTCACATCTATTCTAATTCGTTTGCTTGTTTGTTTTCGTGGTCTTTGGCTTCGATTTGATTTCCTTAACTAAAATATATGGCTTGGACTTTGTGATTTTATCCGGTCTTCTGCCTTCCTGTTCCTTCACAATTTTAACTTGATCTTTTTTTACTTTGTCCACTGCCTTGACATTTTGTTTACTGGTGCCTTTGTTTCTCTGTTGCATTCGACTTGATAGTGTTCTTCACTGTTTGCATCACAGCTTTGACATTTGTTTACTGTATATATCACCTGACTTTGATCATCTCTGCAGTTTTGTACACTGATTAGTTGAGCATGATAGTTTCTGGTGCCTTCACTGTTTCATGTTATCACTTGAGTACATTATAGTCTTCATTGCACTTGATAATGATGTTGAACTTGGATGATCATTTCTGTAGTCACTGCACTGTGTTTTGGTGACATTTGTGTTGGTTCACTTGATAGCCTTTGTTGTTGTCCAGTTTGTACTTGTCTTGTTGATGTTGCACATTCACCTGCTAATCGAGCTTGCATGTTGCCTTCATAGTTTAATCACTGAGTTCTTCCCTGTTGATCTGTAGCTTCACTTGAGTTGTTGGACTGCTGCACTCATGTAGATACCTACTGACTTGAGATTTAGTTCTATACTTTGACCTTTTGTTCAGTGTAGTCACTGTAAACATGATGGGTATTTACTTGGTTGAGACTGGTCACTCATGTTGTAAGTAATTTGTGCATTTAGTTTGAGTCACGGATTCATGCATTTAGTTGCATCACTGATCTTTGCATTGTGGTTTCATGACTGCATTTCACTACTTCATGTATGGCTTTAGTTCTGTTCCTGGTGTTCATGATACATCACTGTGTTGCCTCATTGTTTTCCTGTCTTCAGCCTGCATCATTGTTTTTGTGATGCTTTGATTTGTTGCACTCAGTTGATTGTTGGTACCTTCTTGAATTTCATGTCTTGTTCATTAACCTTGTGTTGAACCTATCCGCTTTTTAGGTTTGACCTTGTGATCATTCTTGACTTTCACTGAGCTTTTGGGTATCTCTTGCGATAGTGGCGAGGCAGTACACGCATGCGTGTACTGCAGTCCTATCAGTTTTGACAGTTTTAAATTGATGTTCCGATTTGTTAAATTGTTTCGTTGGTTAGTTTCAATGTTTTGAAGTTGTATTCTGATTTGGATTTGCTTATTCGCTGATTAACACTGTTTAGTGTTATATTTGCCGTTATCTGATTCTCTTATCGAGAAGTTGGATATACGAGATTTCTGCGACTGTCGTCTATTTGACGTTTGATTATTATTGCTTCTATGCACTAATAACTAAGTTTGAATTAGACTGACCCGTGTATTATTTTCTTTTGAATGTAATACTCGGGTCAGACCCGAGTTATTTCAGGTTGTAGATTCCCTTCTTTGAGTTGCTGTTCGGGATTTGAAGACTTTTCACATCTTCTGAAGTTGTCAGTGTCATTTTATAGTAGTCGTGTCATTGTATAGAACGATATGTATTCATGTATATTAGTCGATAATGTACTTGTATATATAAATTCTAGAGTCGACAGTTGTAGTTGTATCATATGTATCGTGTCAACTATATTGTAACTGACATCGGTTATATATATATATATATGAGATTTTTGTTAATCTGTGTTCCGCATTTATATTATCTGTGTTATTGTTATATCTAATGTCCTAAACTATTATGAACTATCGTAGTTTGTTTTATACTGATAATTGGATATGTCGACGGGAGTAAATAAATAATAAAAGAAAAATAAAAAGTATATACCACTCCTATCGAGATAACCAATATTAGTGTAAGGCCAATTACGGACGGTCGCTCCTATCCAGCCTTATTCTTCGTAATAATAGATAGTATTTCTTTTAATACTCTTTGTTATTATGAGTATAGAGGTGGGGCGTCACAATATATATATATGGAAATCTATAGTTGTCTCATTAAAACTTAAAAGGAAGGATCTAACATTGTCCTCCTTTTTGATAATGACAATTATACATTTTATTTGAGTATGTACACAAAGTAAACTTCCCCTCTCAATATGTCCTACGTATGTAAACTCCCTCTATCAATATACCCAGATTGTTGATACTATTTCTCCCCCTTTTTCATCAACAAAAAAAATGAATTTCAAGACAGAAATAGGTAGAGATAAGAAAATGCGGCATAACGTCACAAAATAAACGATTACAATATTTTGTGCACCATAACAAGACCGACATAACAATGTTTGTGTAACATCAAGATTTCAACATAACAAAACATAACAAAATACGTTACTTCATAGTTTGTGTAGCATCACAATTTTATAAAACAAGAACATAAGTTAAAAAACAAATTTCCATAAGCTAGAAGACTTGAAATGCTCCATTCCATGTAAGAACCCAAAAAAGCACAAGAAAATCCCATGATGCAAGATCTATAGCAAATATGAGTTATATATGAGCAAACAATTTGTTTAAAAAGGTTGTTCCATGCATGGGAAAGTTTGTAGTAAAAAAATAAGTATATAAAAATATTACCTTACCATTCTCCCCATGTAGGCGAGGGAGTTGGGGAACGTCGAGCGAAGTTTTTCCAAATCCTTTTAAGAATAGTCTATACTCCTTTTACTTCATATGTAATTCAATCAACTTTTGTTTCTATTTGATCAATCCTTGAATTGATTTTTGTAAATCCCTTAGACATTTGTTTTTCAAGCTTCTTTTAGTTTCTTGTAGTAATGACGGATAAAGAGTACATCTCACTTTGACGATAAGTTTTCATGTCATTACGAATTGTTTTAACTGATTCAACCTCACTATCCTCTTCGTTATCACCACTAGTATCATCCTCATCATCGTTATCGTCACTTTCTCAACTTGAAATGCAATTTTTCTCTATTTTGAGCATGTACCCATTTTACGTGTAAATTTACTTCATAGGACATGAGATTTCCTATTAACTCTTCGGGTTTTGTGGTTGAAATGTCATTAGCTTCTTCGATAGTAAATCCTTTCTTTCCTAGTCATCTATTAAAGAGTTAAGGATTTTTGAAACAATATCAAAATCTATATATTTTTCTTTTAATGCAAAAAGTGAATGATAAATATTTTGAAATCTGGAATACATATCATTAATATTCTCATCTTGCTTCATTCTAAAATTTTGAAACTGATTTTTTAGCACTGAGCTTTTACATTATTTAACCTTATTTGTGCCTTCATGAGTTACTTTTAAGGTGCACCAAATTTCATAAGCAGTTGCGCACATACTAACTCTATTGAATTCATTTTTGTTTAAGAGAAAAAATGCATGTTTGTAGCTTTAGCATTATTAGTAGCATTAATTTTTTGAGTGTTTGATCATTGTGCATAATCAGTGGTAGGTACTATATATTCTTATTATGTGATATTCCAAGTGTCATAACCATTTGCTTGCATATATATTCTCATCCTAGTTGACGAATAATTATAATTTAATCTGTTAAATAGTGATGCAGTAGATTGACCATCAACCAAAGTCAAAGTAGTGATGTCCATGTTATTTGAATATCATAAAACTTTGTTACGGTTATATGATGGTCTTGCTTTGATACCAAATGAAAGTTGCTATGGATCGAGTAATATGAAATATTCTCCTAAACTGAGACTTGTATACCAATAGCTTAAATAAAGTATATATATACATAATTACTAGTAGATAAGCAGCGGAATAAAGTAAAGAAAGTAAAAGCGATCACACTAGAGATTTATATACCTGTTCGAATTTCTCATTGTACATCCAATCCCAGACTCTTTCTGGATTTAAATAACACCCTCACTTAACCCGGAGGAATAGGTACTACAAACCACCTGGCTACCAAACAGGACTTCATGCCTGAAGATCTTCAATAGGACTTCGACTAGAAATGGTGTAAAAATGTTAGACTTTGTGTGTTCTTGAATAACACGAATGAGTCAATAAAGTACGTCCTTTCTATAATCTCCTTGAGATAATGATTTGAACATGATGATTTAGGAAGTAGAAAGTTAAAATCTTTTGTAATTCACAAAAGGATAGAGAGTTTAAATAGAATAAGAATTTAGTAACTAAAAAGAATAGATTTCAACTCTATTTATAGTTGTGAAGAGTTCTAGTTGAAGGGTTATAGCCATTAGAAGGACTGCAACTTTTAGGGAAGAAGACAACTCTGCAGAATTTGAATTTCTATGAAGAGAAACTTCTTCTTGTATAGGTCAACTGGCTGAATTTTAGAAACCAGATGACTGAAATTATATAGAAAAGGGCAAACACAAAATAGTTCAAAAAGCACCTATTTCAAACGCTGAAATTATACTTCAGACTTCTAAAATTTAATTTCTGACAACTGAAATACACTTTTTTTAGTGTATGTTTGTTTTCTAGCCTTTTATTTTAAGTTGCCTTTGAAAATCTTAATTTCTTAAAAGTTTAAAATATAATTTTTCTAAAAATAAATTTTCAAAGCAATATATGTTTTTTGTGGGAAATCATCATATGGAGATTGTACATTTATATCTAAAATAGCAAATGTACAACTAACATTATTTTTGTCTTCGATATTTGAGCTTGATTCCAATGTTGATCGTCTTATCTCCTTGTATATATTTCTGCACATATAATAGTACTGTGTATGTATATATGGAAATGTATAGTTGTCTCATTAAAACTTAAAAGGCGGGATCTAACATATACTTTACTTGACATGCGATAGCTATGTTTTACTTGATATGTGATATCTAGGTATTACTTAACATGCAATAGCTTTGTTGACATGTGATAGCTTTATGTGGTTTAGATATGCGAGAACTATATTTACGACATGGGATAGCCTATGTTTTTAACATGCGATGCCATGAGATTTTTTGAATTGCGATAGAAAAATCTTTGGATATGCGATAGCATATGTATTTTGAGTTCGATAGCTAAAAATTTAAGTGTGCGATAACAGAAGTTTTCGAAAAGTAAGATAGCCTATTTGTTAACACACGATAGCTTTTAACTCTTTTTTGGGCTAAGTTTTCATTAGACAAAAATGTTGTTTTTGTTATGTACTTTTGACAAGGTTTTAAAAGGAAAGAAAATATATTTTTGCCTATTTCTAAAGAGTTTACAGAAAGAAATTATTACTTAAGCACAAGTAATTTTTGTGTATAAAGTGGCTATCATATAAACATATATTTGTGTTGGTTGATGTTATTATATGTTCAATTTTGCATCTTAATCATTTGATAATGTGTATGTTAATTGTTGACATGCTCACTCATATATTATATGTTTTCACCCGAAAGTTATGACTTTAGCGATTGGGAACTGATGACCAATTAGGATTGTTCCGGTAGTGGGTATGGTTTCATCCAGAAGATCATGAAGATCAAACTGTATTTGGATTCCCGAATTGATCAAAAGACATGACTCATTGACATTTTAAAACCAAATTCAATGGTGGAAACTTATAATAATAGCTTTACATCTTCGCCACCCAACAAGCCTGAAGAGCATGCTGCTATGGTGCTCGGCCAATGTGGGATGATTATCAAGGGTAATTGTAAAGTAAATAACACAATCATGGAAACAGTCATATATCTTACAGCACATCAAATAAAATACAATAGTCACCATAAATATAAAATAGGCGAGACAGAAATAACTAATGAACCATAATATCAGAGTACACAGGTTTAGAAAGTTGTACTAGATAGTAGTAGAGTTTATACAACTAGAAATAAACTCAAAAGATTATTGTCTCTAAATAAAAAAACAACACTATCTAGACTCCATAGCGTCGCATAACGGAATAGGAAATAATGAGTCCAGATATAAATACTAGAAAGCACCATCTCCTGCTCATCCATCTATATAGCACCACGTATAACCCAACCTGCTATTTAATCTACTCATTTAAGAGTATCCAAAGAAGCAAAGAATAAAACCTTGAGTCAGACAACAGTCTAGTGTAAGCGATAAGCAATCTCAAAATATTATATAAATCGATATAGTAAGGAAAAATGGTATAAAAAACCATACCTGACATGTCTATACATCCAAAGAGTTAGCACATAACAACAATAATATGTTACTCAACTAACATCATAAAGTTTACAAACATCCTAGTACACCATCAAGTGTCTAGGCATCAATCTCTTGGATACCTACGTCATGTGACATCCCTAAAGTGACAACAAGCATAGAAAAATGGCAAACATAGCATCCATCAAACAATCCTCGTTATCGCTCAATGTGTTTTGGATATATGATAACTTGTATGGCTATTCCTCTACTAGGGATTAATGGACCTAGTTTTCTATGCATTCGAACACTAGCCCATAGCTGACACTATATCCCATCCTCGATCCATTATATACAAATTGCTTCAATGATCCGAGGTAGCTATTGAAGTTCCCAATCAGTGTCCTTAAAATACACCTACTCATAAGTACATCAGAAAACACTTTGAGTATCAACAATCCCTTCGCACGTGTATTCGAGCCCTTCTTCACTGCATCTATTTCCATACATCACCGAGGAAACCTTTAATGTTCCATTTTCCATGATAGAACCCTTCAATGTTCATGAGTTCCCTTCCTCAAACCCGCCCTGGTGAATCATCATCACAATTCCATCAATCGAGTCGCCATCATTAGAACACTTCTAGACATGCACATCGATCGCAGAGTCAACACATCAATGTTTTGAAGCCATCATGTCGAAGCATCACTCCTTCGCCTCATAGTCTATCATCGATCTTTATCGTGTCTTAGAAATCGAAAATGAATTTTGAATGGTCGAATGAACACATTTATATGAACGGCAGAACATCACATCCACATCTCCTAAAGTCTCAATCTAATTTGCCATCACTCAGCATATTCGGTGCTGACCATATGGGACCACCCCAAATTCGCAAAGTTGAAGTCTTACACTGTCTTGCCTTGCTCCATGTTGACCTGAAGTCACTCTAGCCCCAAAACCCGGAGTTCTTGCACAAAAGACACCAAGTGGACATGGTCGATACCGACCATGCCTTACTCCTTTGAAATTGTCTAAGTCCACCTTCCAATCTCATCTCTAGGCTTGACCAGAGGCTTGCCACCATTTGTCATGAAGTTCCCCTTGCTTGGATTCGAATCACACCTACTACCGAGATGATTTTATCAACAACCCAAAATCGCATATGTCCACCTATTGTTGATAAGGTTTTTCCAAGAACCACCCGAAGCTCTTGCCTCCAATACTCGAAGCAACCACTCCCATGCCTCAAAGCACTCCATCATGACCATATTTTGGTCACCACCAACATGATTTTCCACCCACTACCGACTTGATTATCTCCATCCAAATCTTTAAAGCAAATACAATCACTGTCAACTACAAATCGTGGGTTGGGTACATCCTATCGTGCGGCTTCAGCTACCGACTAGCGTATGCGACAACCCTACCTCCTTGCATCAGTACCGCACCCAATCCAGTACCACAATCACCCACATACACCATCACATGTCCACATTCCCGTTTGGAATGGTCAATATTGGTGCACTCATCAACTCTCCTTCAGACTCACAAACACATGCTCTACTTCATATCCATACAAAGGTTCGATTCTTCTTTGTCAAATTGGTCAACGATGCTGCTACTTTGAAGAAGTCTTGGATAAAACATCTATGATATCCCACCATTCCAAGGAAGCTTCTCACATAAGTAGCATTCTTAGGTTTGTTCCAATCTCGAACCACCGCCACCTTCGCAGGATCTTCCACAATACCTTGCTTGAAAACAACATGACCTAAGAATCGCACTTCCATCCTTCATAAGTGAAACTTCAAATACTTTGCTTTCAATATTTGATTCCTCAACACTTCAAGCATGATCGTCAAATGTGTCTTGTGTTCCTCCTTCATCTTAGAATAGACAAGAATATCGTCCATAAACACAAGCACAAACTTATTTAATTGATCCCTAAAGACATGGTTCAACAGATAAACAAAGTAAGCCGATGCATTAGTTAGCTCGAACGGCATAATCAACCACTCATAGAATTCATATGGCATACGAAACACTGTAATCAACACACTCTTTTTGTTACCTTCAATTGGTGAAATTCTATCGTAAGATCCAACTGAGAGAACACCTTCACACCACGAAGCTGATCGAACAAATCATCTATAAGAGGGAGTGGATACTTGTTCTTTCTTGTCACCTTATTCAGCTCTTGGTAATCTAAGCACAACCTCAAAGAGCCATCTGTCTTAGTGGCGAATACTATAATTGCACCCCACTCTGATATATTCTTACAAATGAACCATCATCTCCATAGGTCATTCACTTGCACCTCCAACTCCTCCTACTCTTTAGGTGACATACGCCTCAATGGCATAATTAATGGTTTGGCATCGTTCGTCAAATCTATGCAGAACTCAATCTCTCGGTATGGCGGTAATCCGTTCACCTCCTCTAATATGTCCGGATACTCACTAATGATAGGAACATATGACAACTCATACTATGAGGCCTATAACGAATATAAAAAGGAAACCGTAACTTCATCCTCTAGTAGATAGCCAATCTCTACCTTTCGCCCATCCTTAGCGCCGATTATCACCAACAACTTCTCACATTCCACCACTACAACATACTTACTCAACCAGTCCATCCCCAAGATAATGTCAAATCCTACAAAACCCAAAACAAAGTAATCACAAATAAAAATCATCCATGACTTGATAAGACTAAACTACGAAGAACCATACACAGCTAGTGGAGACTCTAATAAGGTTTGTCACTACTAAAGGTCGATCAACAATTCAGGTCTTAATCTCAATCTATCTACCAGGTCACCAAGTATAAGGGAAAGAGAAGCCCAAGTATTAAACAAAACACGTATGGGAACACCATAAATGTAAATCATACCTTGAATGGCGACACCCTCCCTTTTCTCCTTCACCGAGGGAGCACTCAATGAAGTTAGAACAACATCTAAAGCATATGCGTTCACCATCTACCACTACTTCACCGGTTCAGGGCAATTCTTTTGTGGATGTCCTATCTTGTTATAGTTATAAAACTTCTTCCCTTCAGAATTGCAGTCCCTACTCAGATGACCCTAACCACTACAATTATACAAGACAATATTCCATTTAGCCTTCTTTTAAGCATCCTTGCCCTTGAACTGCTTCCTCTTCTCGTTCCACTTCTACTTTCCTCCCTCGCTTTGCTGCATCTTTGGCTCTTATTTAACAATAACTGGTTTCTACTTGGGTACAAACTCTCATGGTGAAGAGCTTTCTTGACGAGTTTCTTAAAAGGATCATCTAAATGACCCACTAACTTCTCTCTCAAACAATCATCCAAATCCATAAATTACTTATTTTCTTCAATGGAGTATCGATGAAAGACATCCTATACTTCTATAAGGCATCTAACTCTACCATATATTTGGATATTGACATATCTCCCTACTTCAACTCTGCAAACTTCCTGAACAACCCTGACTTCTAGGCCATTGGTATGAATTTATCCTTAAATCAAGTCTTAAAATAATCCCAAATGAAGTGGTCCTTGACGGTAGCAACATTTATAGCATTCCACCAATTTATAGCTCACCTTGGAGCTATCAAGAAGCCAACCTCCTTCTTATAGCATCATCCAATTCCAATTAATCGAAAATCCTTTTGCAAGTGTCTAACAGTCCTGCACTTCCATATCTGATTCCGTTCCTTAGAACGATTGCCATTAAGGTAGGAAAAATCCTTATTTAGCTTTGCGAAATCAACCTTGGGCGCCTGCACTTAAGCACCACCCTCGATAGCAATATTCAAAGCAGTAACTTAAGCATTTTGTAGCAAGTTCCTCATCATTGTAGTGAATATCACTTGCAAATCGGGATCAGCAGCTCCCGAGCCCCCTCCTTCCTCTTCAACTCCAGAGATGGAGTTCCTAGAAGTATTTTTTGTATGCTGACTCATTCCCGATCTATAACTAGAAATGATCAGTCTGTCAAAAAGAAAACAGCATCAATGGTACTCAAGTGTGTAATGTATCGCATATACTATATATTCTATTACATAGTTTTGAAAGTCAAAATATATAGCAAGCATGCTCTCTCGTATATACTCTCGATCCAGTTTAACAGATAACTCCTCATTATCTTTACTTGACCACGGTATTAACTTAGGTCAATCATTTAACCTAAGCTCGATACCAAATATGACGACCGCCCTATACCTCCGGCACTCAATATACTTGAATAGTGTGCTGCTACAGTGCCCGACCGATGCAAGACGATCACCAAAGGTCATTGTAAAGTAAATAAAATGACCACAAAACATGTCATATATCTCAGAGCGTATCAAATAAAATATAATGGTCACCACATATATAAAACAAATGGGATAAATATAACTAATGGACCATAATATTAGAGTACAAAGGCTCATAAAGTTATACGAGATAGTAGTAGAGTTTATACAACTGGAAATCAACTCAAAAGATAACTGTCTCTAAATATAATAAACAACACCATCTGATCTCCACAGTGTTGCACATTGGAATAAGCAATAATGAGTCCAAATATAAATACGAGAAAGCACAATCTTCGGCCCATCCATCTATATAGCACCATGTATCATCCAAACCTGGTATCTAGTCTACTCATTTAAGAGTACCTGAGATAATAAAAAGCAAATCATAATACCTCGATTCAAACAACAGTGTGGTGTGAGCGATAAGAAATCTCAAAATATGTATAAATCGATATAGTAAGGAACAATGGTATAAAGAATCATACCTGAAATGTCCCTTTATCCAAAATGTTAGCACATAATAATAATATGCTACTCTACTACCTCATAAAGTGTACAAACATCTTGATGCACCATGGGGTGTCTAGGCATCACTCTGGTTACCTACATCATGTAACATCCCTAGAGCAACAACAACAAACATAGGAAACATGGCAAACTTAGCAAACACCAAACAATCCTCCATGTCACTCAATATGCTTTAGATATTGAAAACTTATATGACCATTCCTCTGCCAGGGATAATGGAAAAATCTTGGTTTCTTATGTACCCGAACACCAGCCCATAGCTGACACTATATCCCTTCCTCGATTTAGGGTATATGGATCCCTACAACGATCCAGTGTAGTCGACGAAGTACCTAATGAGCGTCCTTACAATATCACTACTTATGAGTACATCAGAAAATACTCTGAATATCAATGATACCTTCAAACATGTATCTGAGCTCTTCTTCGCTCATCTATTTCCATTCATCATTGTAGAACCTTTTAATGTTTGATTTTCCATGATAGAACCCTTCAATGTTCTATCCATGAGTTCCTATCCTCGAACCCTCCCTGTTGGATCATCGTCATGATACCATCGATCAAATCGCCATCATCAAAACACTTTTGGACATCCACAACGGTCATAGAGTCAACAATTCAAAGTTCTAAAGCAATCACATCGAAGCATCACTCGATTGCCTCGTCGTTTATCATCGTTCTTTATTGCATCGTAGCCATCAAAAACAAATGTTGAATAATTGAACAAACACATGTACACGAACAACAAAACATCAAGTGCACATCCCCTAAAGTCTTGATCTAATTTGCCATCACCCAAAAAGGTCGGTATCAACCATATATAGTATGTCCCGACCATGTAGGACCACCCAAAACTTCACCAAAGTTGAAGTCTTACACTACCATGCCTTGCTTCATGTTGACCCAAATCTACCTTAGCAAATAACCTAGAGTTCTTGCACAAAAGCCACCAATTGGACATGGTCGGTACCGACCATGTCACACTACTTCAAAAATTGGCTAAGTCCAATTTTACCTTGCCATCTCTTCCTTGGGCTTGACCCAATGCTTGCCTCTATCTGTCCTAAAGTTTCTCTTGTCTGGATTCGAAGCACACTAACTACCAAGATGATTTTATTAATAGCCAAAAATCGCCTAAATCCACTCAATGCTGACACGATTTTCCCAAGCGCCACTTGAAGCTCTTGCCTCCAAAATTCAAAGCGACCAATCCCATTCCTCGAAGCACTCCATCACGACCATATTTTGGTGACCACCGGCGTGATTGGCCACCCACTTCCAACATTATTTTCTCCATCCAAATCGACTCTAAATCATGTGTGAATTGTCTTTTAGGCTCCCCAAGTCTTTAAGAACATCATATGCAAATTTCATCGTGTTTCAAACACTTTGGTGTCATTTGCACCAAATGATGTACCATAATCCTAACTACACAAAACAACTAGCAAACATATCAAAACAATTCATGAAAAAATCAAACATCATTCAATAACATCCAAGCAACATATATATAAGTCATCCAAACACAATTTACTAGCATGAATCATCCTAGATCTAACATTCTACAAAATAGCAATTATGATTGGTAAATTGTGTAAAACATATCAAATCCAAACCTAACTTTTCCATTACAGTTTTAGGGTATTTTAACATCAAATCTTGGTTTGAAATCATTTTAACTTTGAAAATTAATTTAAAACCCATAATCTAACAAAATCAACATACATAGCATAGTGAGAGAATAATATCACTCACTTAGCACCTAATTAACCCAATAACCAATGCAAATCCAAGATGAACACTAGTAACATGGATTTCAAAGCAGTCCATATAGTGATCTAGAGATTTCCCTTGCTAATTTCCCCTTAATGTTGTTATTTAGGCTAATTAAAGTATGAAAAAGTGGTGCTTTTTGATGGAAAATGAATTAATGGAGGTTTAGACTTCTTTTGGGAAGTGGGAAATTGATTTAGATCTGTCCCATTATCCCGAATTAGGCACAAATCCTGAAATGGGATAACGGGCTTAAGTTTGGGCTAATGTAATTACCCGCTAATATGGCCAACTGCAGTTTAAACTTTAAATAGCCATATCTCTTAAACAATAAGTCCAAATTCTTAATATGACCACTCTATGGAAAGAGAAACGATTATCCCAATTTAATGAAAGTAGTTTCAGACCCTAATTTGGCTTCTATAAAATTTATAGGCGCTACAAGATATTCAAAGCTAAAATTGTTCGATAAAAATTCTAAAGATAGAAAATGTCATTGTAGACATTTTCCAATGCTATAGAGTCATAGACCTCAAATAAATTTGAAAATAATATTTTACAATCCTCAAGTACGTAAAATACGGGTTGTTGCAAGATTAGTGTAGGGCCGTGCACCATACTCCAACCATTAAACCCCTGGTTAGCCAGGTCGGCAATTCCATTGCCTATGGCTTTGTCGATGTTAAGGCTAAAATTTAGAGGTTACACATCAAAAGGAACTCATGGTCATGCTAATATGTATTTTTCTCATATCGAACTTAGCAGACCATTGTTATTTTTCTCCTACCAAAATTTAGCAAACCATTATTATTTTTTGTTGAATGGACTAGAAGACCATTGGGTTATCTGGTATTTACTGCCTTAGTCAGCCTGATAGGTTTTTAATTGTCCTATGAAAAATAATAGGTTCATGGTAACCTTGGAAAAACTATGTCGCTGAATGGACAATTTTATAGAATTGGGTAATTAGGAGAATGTATAACCCTTTGACCTAGGTAAATGAAGGAATATTGATTTTGACCCATTATAATGATATTAATATTATGGTTATGTTCTAATCATTTTGGGTGTGGGATATGTAATGATTGACATATTAATTGATAAGATATTAGTGAGGGGTAACTCATTCCGTGCTTAAATAGTGTGGTCTTACTAGTTATCTATTTTAGTTTGAGACATTAGACTTTTTATTTGACTCAAAGTTTTTGATTCCCCCTTAAACTATTAGGTACTTAATTGAAATTAGGAAGGATGAGAGTAGTGTTTTTACGTTTAGATGAATAAACTTTTGGAGACGTGTAGGAGGAAAGCTAATAATAGAAGTATTTCCGTTGTGTGGTTTTAATTACTTTTTTGTTAATTGTATGTGCAGACATGGTTTATAATTGTTTAAGTAGTTATGATTTTGATCATAAAAGGGGATCTTCATATGTCGCCCTTGGAATTATAGTTGTAATTATTATATTTTATCTAAGCGATTTAATAGCACTGTTGCATAATTGAAATGTAATGAATTTGCAAATAAATGAATGAAAATGTTTTGTGAAAAGTTTGTAAATTCTTGTGCTCTTGACGATAATGATATAATAACTTATCTCATTTTTTCATTGGGAAATAATGCTAAGGATGAATGTAGCATCATTACTATATATTTTTAAGCCAAAAAAAGGGATATTACAACTTGGTATCAGAGCATAAGCGTACATAAAACTTTATAACATTTTTGAAAAACATAACCCAAATGAAATGCAAGAATAAATTGGGGAATGGGATGGCGTTATAATACAATATTTATTTTTACATATATGTGTATGTATATATATACGCATGTATGTATATATAAGTACGTATATTTTTAATATTCTCCCCTTTGTATTAGATCGTTCTTTTGTATCTCATGAATACTCATATGTAGATTACGAGAAATGGATATCGGAAGAGGAAGATGGGTGATGGAAGCACTACAACCAATGGAAATGTTCGGGTGAATGCTAGGAATGCTAGCCGAACAACAAACGCTAATGACAATGCACATTTACGTCCTAAAGTCGCACAAGTTAATATAGGGACAATGTATCAGTTCTTCGTTAACATGATGCAAGCTAGAATAGCAGCTGGTTTGAACAAGGCAATGTTGGTAATGTGGGAGCTGTTATGCCTAAAGTGGGTGCTCACAATTATTATGTCGTATTAAGTCGGGATTATACTAGCTTGGGAGGAAAATCGTTATTGGGGATGGAGAATGCCATCGAAGTGGAGGATTAGGTTCTTCGGTATGAACATATTTTTATCGACTTGGGGCCGAACGATGATTAGAAGAGGAGATTGATGTCTAGGCAGTTGCAAGGAGCTTCTCTGTATTGGTGCAACGGTGTGAGTTTAGGAATACCGAAAGAGGAGCTTACTTGGGCTGACTTCAGAGAAAGGTTTAAGGAGAAGTTTCTGTCTAAAGAAACTAAGTCTACTTTGTTTTGGAGATTTTCAGAGTAAGAGCAAGGTGATATGTTTGTTCTGGATTATGCAACCAAGTTGGATGAGCTGTCTAGGCATGGGTAGGCCATTATTAATATCCTTAAGAAGAATGAAAATTTCATTCGTAGACTGACAGAGATTCCAAGGGCAATGATGTCGCACCATAGAGGTTCATTTGATGTTGATTTAGATATGGCTCTGTGGAATGAATATTTGGTTCAATCTTTTAGGAAGAACAAGGCTACAGAGACTATGGATTTCCAGGGCAAGAAGAGGAAGTTCTTTAACAAGAAGGGAGCTTAGAAGAGTGGAGTTCAAAGAAAGGAAAGTCAGAGATAAATTGTTAAGGGTGATAAGAAAGGACACTTTGTTAATGGATGTCATTCTATTGATGGCAAGAAAATTGCTGATAAGAAACGAGTAAGTTGCTATAATTGCAAAAAGATGGAGCATTTCGAGAGGGAGTGTCCTAGACCACTCAAAGATGAAAGCGGAGAAGTTTTTGCTCTGGAACCTACAACTTCTGGACTAACTACTAAGGAGAAGGAAAAGGCTATGTTAGGAGGTACACTTCTTATATGTAGCATTCCTGTTAAATTTATGTGCGACACTAGAGCATCACATTCTTTTATCTCTGGATGTTTAGTAGATAACTTAAACCTTGAACCAGCATACCTTATTGCCTCTTTAAGGGTTGTGAATCCGATAGATGTATTTGCAACTTTTGGAATGAGATGTGACCAAGTAGAGTTTGAATTGTAAAGTCATAACTTTTCTTCCAATTTTCATGTGTTTGATTTTGTTGGTTTTGGGATAGGTTAAGTTTGTATACTACTGGGGTATTTTATCGAGATTGAGTATTATCCTTAAGACACTGTAATTGTTGTGATCATATTATATACTCATTAAAAGAATCTAGTTTCGACATTCATGCATTATTGGGTGCTATCGAAGGCATAGAGAATGATATAAATCGGGTTTATGTAATAAAAGAATATGTAGATGTTTTTCAATCGTTTATGGAACTACCATCGAAATGTGCCATATAATTTTGAATATATCTCATGCCAAGAGCTGAACCCATAAGTAGACCACCTAGCTTAATGACAACTACCTAGAGGAAGGAGTTAAAGGTGCAGCTAGTGGATTTGGAAGGGACACTACGCCATAAATGGCCTACTGCAACACAAAAAAAATGTTGGCTCAGGCCCAAAAAATGTTGCCATAGGTCTATGGCAACACTTTTAGGGTGATGCAATTTTTGCCGTTGCCTTAGACCTCAAAGGCAACATTTTGACTATCTAAGGCAACATAAGTAATATTGTTGCAATAGAACCCTATTTGGGTCTATGGCAACACCCATAGGTGCCTGTAGCAACATTCAAAAATGTTGCTATAGATATTGATTTTCTGAATTTGTGGGGCCCACAATATAGAGCATATTTGATTTTTTAATAGAAATAAATATTTATTTAATAAAATGCTATTTGCATAGAATTTGATATTCAAACAGTAATTTATTTAAATAAATTTTTTATTTCAACATTTGAAATAGTACAAATTCCTGACTCCACTATTTTACAATTCAATGATATATAACACTGATATTCACATATACAGATATTCCTCACTACATCACTCAGTTCACTCATTACATATGCAGTTTCAATTTATACAGACACCGACACTAACAAATATATGACGAGCCGAAGGCGAGCCGAGTGCCGAGCCGAAGGCGAGGCGAGAAGCGGGTCCGGGCGCAGCGCCGGCGGGGGTCCGGGGCACCGCAGTCCCGGGGCACCGCGAGAAGCGGGTCCGGGCGCAGCGCCGGCGGCAGTCCGGGGCACCGCAGTCCCGGCGGGGGTCCGGGGCGCCGGCGGTCGAACAAGTGGGCACCGCCCGATTCATCCGATTTCGGAAGATCGAGCCTTCTTTGAAACGACGTAAAATGATGCACAAATGAACACCTCCTGCGAATTTGAACACCTCCTCGATGATTGACTTTTGCAACTCTTTCATGGCTTCTTCTGAATCATCCGACCTTTTTCCAGCCATCATTCTTAGCTCTGCCTTGGTAAAAGACCTGAAACCATGATAAATAAAAATTGACATTTCATCGAACATGTTGCATGTTAATAAGTAATACATTACCCTTCATCGAACATGTTGCCTAATCACCTAATCACAATCGCTGGCATAACCACCCATTCCTTCCTTCCACAAAACAGTAACAGCAACCTACCATTCCACCACCAGCTTTCTTTCACCAATCCAAACTGCCTTAACCCAAACTCCTCCCTGCTACATTTCAAGCAACAACAACCTTCTCAAGCAACCACTGCATACTTCATTATCCAAACCCCTACCAGCAAACTGCATTTTCTTCCAAACTACCATCTCACAACCAAAACATCCCAAACGCGCAACAACAAACAAAGCTCTAACCTATCACTTCATATACTTCAACCTCCATCACACCTTCATATCCAACTTCTGCAAACTGCGACAACCAGATTCACCATCCAGCTACAATCAGCCACAAACTCCTGCCCCTATCACCTAACGAACTCGAACCATTTCTGCACATAGCACAACAAATCCCTTCCTCTATAATCTGTCACAACCAATTCGCATCTCCTCACTAACCCTATGCCTTCACCATCACAACAAACACCTACCTGCCTTCTCCGACAACCCGAACTACCCCTACACCCTAACTTCCTCACCAATCAAACTGAAAACCAACCTGTTAAAAACTCCTCCAAATCGCGAACCCACCAGCGCCTCCCATATCAAATTCACCAACCGCAATTTCAGCAACCCATCGACCAGAACTACCTTAAATCACCATTGGCCTCACCTCCATCGCTTGAAATTTCAATCGCAATCAACCACTACCGTAACCCAGTCCAATCATGACCTAACTCCAACAACAATCGCCGATTCACAAGCCGAACAGACATTTCCAGATCTCGACAACAAAGCAAACGGGGCTCGACATGTAGGCAAACAGCAGCGAAATTGGAGGTGAGAACGAAATGGGGAACGAAGCTTGTCTGAGATCACTACCAACCTTTGAAAAAAGGACGAGATTTTGTTTTTGGAAGAAAAAAAAGAAACGAAAATATGATTTGAAAATTAGGGATTTGGAAATTGGGGGTGAGAACGAAAATGATATGAAAGTAAAGCGGGAGAACGAAAATTTGGAGCAAATTGTAGCGGTGATCCAGTTTAACAATCGGATTAAATGTAGACCGTTGGATCGTGTTCACGCGGATTGCTAATTTTATTATTTTTTTAATCTGAATACATCTATAGCAACACTATATAAAAATGTTGCAACGTGTTACACTTTTTTAGCTAGAGCAACACATTTTTATGGCTAAGGTAACACCATAAATACAACGTTGCAGTAGGACCAAAATTTTATATCTATCGCAACATTTTAGCTGGCAACACCTTGCAAAAATGTTGCAGAAGGTCATTTATGGCGTAGTGGGAAGAATTCTATTAGACCAAGCAGTTCACCATGGGGAGCGTCAGTGGGGATTGTGAAGAAACCAGATGAGTCACTGAAGTTGTGTACCGATTATAGAAAGTTAAATGAGAATACCATAAAGAATCGGTTATGGGACTACCATCGAAATGTTCCATAGAATTTTGAATATATCTCATGCTAGGAGCTGAACCCAAAAGTAGATCACCTAGCTTAATGACAACTACTGAGAGGAAGGAGTTAAAGGTGCAGCTAGTGGATTTGGAAGGGAAGAATTCTACTAGACCAAGTAGTTCACCATGGGGAGCGTCGGTGGGGATTGTGAAGAAACCAGATGATTCATTGAAGTTTGTACCGATTATAGAAAGTTAAATGAGAATACCATAAATAATCGGTATTCCTTTCTTAGAATAGATGATTTATTCAATTAATTGAGTGGAATTAAGGTGTTCTCGCAGTTAGACTTAGCACAGGGTTTCCATCAATTGAGAGTGCAAAGTAAAGTATACCATTAACGACATTTCGAACAAGATATGGATCATATGAATGGTTAGTCATGCCATTTAAATTGACCATTGTTCATGCCTTTTGTGAACTTAATGAACCTAATTTTCCGAGAACATTTGGATGGATTTGTGTTATTGTTTTTTAATGATATTTTGATATATTCTAAGAATGAACAAGATCACGAAGTTCAACTCAAAATAATGCTAGATACTCAGAGGCAGCATAAACTAAAGTCAGAGTTTTCAAAATATAATTTCTGGGAAAGGGAAGTAAAGTTTCATAGGCATGTAGTTTCAAAATATGGATTGTCTGTGGATCCTTCGAAGATAGAAGCTATTAATAGTTGGAAAAGACCCAAGACCATAACTGAGATTAGGGTTAACTCGTTACTACTAGAGTTTCATTAAAGATTTCTCCCATATAGTCACACTAATGACTAAACTAACAAGGAAGGACGTAAAATATGTGTGGACTAATAAATGTGAAGAAGCATTTCAGACGCTAAAACATTTATTGATCGATGTGCCCATGCTATTTGTTCTTGATGGGAATTAGGATTTAGTGGTGTATACTGATATATGTGCAACTGGGGTGGGATCTATACTGATGTAGAAAGATAGATTCATCTCCTTTGTTTCTCAACATCTTTGACCGCATGAAGTTTAATATCCTACTCGTGATTTGGAGTAGCCGGCAATAATCTTTTCAATGAAGGTGTGGTGACACTATCTTTTGGGACAATGATTCGAATTATTTACGGGTCTTAAGTCCTTGAAGTATTTATTCTCTAAGAAGGAGTTGAATATGAGAAAACAAAGAAGGCTGGAGTTTTTTGCAGCATATGACTTTAGGATTGAGTATACCCTTGGGAAAGGAAATAAAGTTGAGGATGCACTTAGTAGAAAACATCAAAATGTGGTATTCGCAATGTTAGCCGAATGGAATAATTTAGGGGTGTTGGTTTCTTATGGAGTTAGAATGAGGTCAACTGCCAGTTCTAGTCAGGGTACCATAATGATCTCTTATTTGAAAGTTCGACCAATATATATCAAAAGAATTGCTACAAGGAAAATTGACAATCCATTACTAGCCGATCAGATAGAGAGAGTAGAAGTGGGAAGCGAGATTGATGATTTGAAAGATTTTGCACCTGACCTAAGAGGATTTTTGATATAGAAGGGATGATTGTGTGTTCTGAAGGTGGATAATCTAAGGAAGGAAATTCTTAAAGGATATCATCAGTTGAAGTTTACTATTCATCCTGGAGTTATGAAGAAGTACCAAGGTATAAAGAGGAGTTTCTTCTGGAAAGAAATGAATGGAGAAGTAGGCTTATGGGTGAAGTAAGGTATGAATTTCCAACAAGTAAAAGCCGAGCATCAAAATCCAAGTGGATTACTACAACCTTTAAAAGTATCACCATGGAAATGAGACTCTATATCGATGGGTGCTAAGGTCGAATAAAGGAAATGAAAGTATTTGGGTTGTAGTTGATAGACTGACCAAGAGTGCACACTTCATCCCTGTTAAGTCGACAAGAATGACACCTAGTTTCGCAAAATTATTCATGAAGAACATTGTAAGACTTCACAGAATACCGAATAGCTTTATAAGCGATAAAGATCCTTTGTTTACTAGTGAGTTCTGTAAGAGCTTACATGATGTATTGGGTACCAAGATGAAGATGAGTACTACTTACCATCCACACACTGATGGGAAAACGGAAAGGGTTAATAAGGTACTCTAAGATTTACTGAGAGCTTGTGTATTAGACTTTAGAGAGCCATGGTAAGACCATTTGCACTTAGTCGAGTTTTCCTATAAGAATACTTATCAAATGGTATAGGAATGGCTCCTTTCGAAGCACTTTACGGAAGGTCGTGATAATTACCAACATATTAGTCAGAGACTAGTGATTGACCAGTGCTTGATCTGAATCTGGTGAAAGAAGCAATGAAATGATCGAGTTAATCCAAAAATGGTTGAAGGAAGCTCAATCAAGGTAGAAAGGTTATGTGAATAAAAGGTGTAAGGACTTCGAATTCTCAGTTGGAGATTATGTATTTGTGAAAGTATCACTTATGAAGGGTGTTATACGATTTAGGAAGACGTGAAATTTGACACCTAGATATGTTGGTCCATTTCCTATTATAGAGAGAATAGGGAAACTCGTGTATCATATCAAGTTATCGAATACTTTGGTAGGATTTCATAATGTTTTTCACATATCTCATTTGAGGAAGTACGTGTGTGATGCTAAGACTACTATTGAGCCAACGATTTTGGAAGATTTAGTAGTGGAGCATGATATGACTATCAATAGGCGATCTATTAGTATGGTAGATAAAATACGAATAAGCTTAGAAATAAGACAATCAAGTTAATAAAGGTCTAGTGGAGTGACGATGAATTAGAGTGTACTTGGAAAGCTAAGGATAGAATTAGAGATACTTATCCTAAGTTGTTCTTATATATGTTCTATATATGATTATATTGATTTTTGACTAGTAATTTTGCTAGTATTGTTAATTTTAAGTGCTTGTGACACACATTTTCATGATTGATATCCTTGAATGTTTGTACCTTATCGAATGTCCGACAATAGAATTTTTATAAGGAGAATAGGCTATAACACCCCAAATATTTGTAGCATATTATTCTAGATATTCAATTAATGGATAATTAAATAAATAATGTGGGCAGGAAAGGTAAGTGTGGGGTTTGCCAAGAAAATTAATTCGGCCATAAATATGATGAAAAAGATTGTTTTGTTAAGGAAAAGAAACTTAATTTAATCAATTAAGGGAGGGAACGAACGATTATTGCTTACTTTTCCCATTTCCCTTCATTCATTTCATTCTCATTCTAAAACAAAAATAAAAGAAAGTAACGTCGTCCACCATTATCATCATCACCCTTATCATTCGACTTAGAAGAAGAAGAAAAAGCTTAGGAAAGAAGAGTCTTAAGGCAAATCTCATCACTACATCAATTTTAAGGTGAATAATATTGTCATCTCTCATTTTTATGCTGTTTAAATTCGGATTTGACATGAAACCTGAATTGATGTGTTGTGAAATCATGTATATGGTTTAGATAATCATTTATCTGAATTATGTTATCATTTGCTAACTTTATCAAATTTTCCTAAAGGAATTTTGAGTTAAAAATATGGATTTTGATCTCCAAATTGTTTGAATTTTTGATATGATATTCGGAATGTTATTTTGTAGAAGTTTTTTAAATTTCATAATTTTTGCATGAAGTATGAATTTGCTATGAATTTTCTATGTTGAGAAAATGGACTTCGTAGTTTAATTATTATTTAAAATATGAAAAATAATTATTTTGCTTCGAATTTTGTATGTGATAAAAGAAGGTATTTCAGACTTTTGGAAATTTTGGTGATTTTTCCCATACATTTTGAGTTACTATGAATTATTTAGTGAAGGAAGGATTTAATTATTAAAGTTGATAATTAAATAATTTTGGTAAATAATCAAGATTTTATAAAGATAAAGAAATTTTATCTCTAGTTTTGCTGCAAAATTTCTAAAAATATTTTGATTAATGAATGAGAATTGGATAAAGAAATTGGTTTGGTAAAAAGTTATCACTTTAAAAGAAATTAATCAATTTTGTGGATATTTACGGAAATTCCATTTTCAACCTGCGATAGCTATCTCAGCCTTTGATAGCTATTGTCAACATGTGATAGCTATTTATTTTCAAACTTGCAATAGCTAGATATTTTTCAACCTTTGATAGATTTTAAAAGTTAAAGATGTGATAGCATCATATTTTCAATGTTCGATAGCTTTGTTTTGGTTGACATGAAATAGCTTCGTTCTAGTTGACATGTGATAACCTTGTTTTGGTAGTCGATATGCGATAGCTTCATGTAGTTTAGACATGCGATAGCTATGCTTTACTTGACATGCGATATCTATGTTTTACTTGATGTGGCAATTATGAATTAGTTAACATGCGATGGCTTTGTTGACATGCGATAGCTTTATATAGTTTAGATATGCAATGACTATATTTATGACATGTGACAGCCTATGTTTTTGACATGTGATAGCACGAGATTTTAAAGTGAGATTGCAAGAACGTTTAATATGCGATAGCATATGGATTTTGAGTGTGATAGCACAAGTTTTCAATATGCTATAACACAAGTTTTGAAAAGTAAGATAGCCTATTTATTAACACTCGATATCTTTTAATCGTGTTTTGGGTCATGTTTTCCTTAAACAAAAATGTAGTTTTTTCTAAGTATTTTTGGAAAGGTTTTTAAATGAAAGAAAAGATATTTTAGCCCATTTTTAAAGTGTTATTTGAAGGAAATTATTAATTAAGTAAATCTTTGTGTATAAAATAGTTATCATATGAATATATATTTTTGTTGGATAATGTGAATATATGTTCAATTTTGCAACTTGATCGGTTGATAATGTATACGTTAATTTTTGACATGCTTACTTATATGTTATATATGCTATCACCCAACATTTATAACTTAGGGCATTGCCGGTTAGGATTATTCCAATAGTGGGTATGGGCAGACTTAAACTCTTGAGTGAATAAAATTTTATTTAGAAAATCGTGAAGATCAAATTGTGTTAGGATGTCCGAACTGATCAAAAGACACGACTCATTGACATTTTAAAATCGGATTTAACGGTGGAGACAAGTGTAAGGTCATGCCCCACACTCCAATCGTTAAGCCCAAGGTTGGTTAGATTCACAATTCTAATGCGTGGGGCTTTGCCAATATTGAGGCTAAAATTTAGAGGTTACGCATCTGTAGTAACTCGTAGTTGTGCTTACCTATATTTTTCTCATAACTAACTTAGGAGACCGTAGTTATTTTTCTTCTATCGAATTTTGGGGTCCTTTATTATTTTCTTTTGAGTAGACTTGAAGACCATTAGATTACCTGGTATTTTTGGCTATAGCTATCCTGATAAGTTTTCAGTTGGTTTGTAAAAACTAACAAGTTCATAGTGACCCGGGGAAAACTATGCCCATGAATGGATTATTTTTTGGGATTGGGTAATTATTGGAATGTATGACACTTTGGCCCGGCTACACAAAGGTGATTACGAGGACCAAACCTGACTATTGATGAGAAAGATGGCCATGAGACGACAATAATATGACCAGAGCATGATATCCGAACAGTTATATCCAGCCCAGGGTAAATAAGATCAACGGATAGGTGATGCAGGATGTCAGAATGATGAAGGTTAGCTTGGTGGAATAGGTGTCGACATAGATGTTTGATAAGTTGAAGAGTGTATAAGTGAGGTCAGCATAGTGTGTTGGGCTGAGCTTTTCTTATGGTGAGCCCAAGTGGCCAAAGGGCTCCAGGCTTGAAGATGTCAGTTAGGCTGAAGGCTACCTTCGTCTATAAATACAGGGGTATGGGGCCATTTTTGGGAGCTCTCTCTCTCTCTTTTGGGGGGGGGGACTTCATCATCTTCTTCTTCCTACTCCAAATACTCTGCCATGGCTATTTTTCTTATAACTTGTATCAATGGATCCTAGACAATCCAACAACTCATGTAATTGTAATCAAATGAAGAATGAATGAAATTTGAAGTGGACGAAGGCCGAGATTGCCGAACCACTATAAAATCTTTGTGTCTATTTACTTTTATTCTTTGTTCTCTAGATTCCATTAATTCTCTAATGTCCATGAAATTCTACGGGTGTTAATGATCAATTTTGGTGCTAACATTTTGGTTCCTTCACTGAGAGTTGAATTCTCGGCTTAATTGGATCTCATCGTCTTCTAGTGGATTTCCATATTCGCGAGATAGATCCAGTTGTTTACCAGCAAACTTCCTATTCTACTCAAATTTGAAAGAGATCTAAAGGAAGCTATTAGCCAGGGGATTGGATTCACTGATGTACGCAAGTTTTTGGGATTGAATGGTGAAGTTTGCACTGGAGTTATATAAAGGCCGACCCCTCACTCAATGCAGATAGCCGACCCCTCACTCAATGCAGATAGTCGATCCCCCACCCAAAAGATGGCAGCCGATCGCACTAGCATATATACTGAGAAAATGCCGACCCGTGTATATCGACCCCCTATGACCGAACCAGTAGTCACCGAGCCAGCTTGTCCGAACCATGTTTCCCTCGTGCATGACTCAAAGCGAAATCTCCTATAACTCGGAGCAGTTAGGGATGTAACCCGAAGAGAAGAAAAGTCAACCATGTTGCCCAATTGGTAATATGCTAACGTCCTCGAATGAACGATGAATGGCTGACCCACCTTAGCCTTCTCTCCATGACCGATCAATATACAAGGAGCAATCCGGACCGGGCCAACGAGAATAGACTCAAGCTGTCGAACTGTACGCGTCGAATCACTCTGCCCAATCCACCTTGGCCGAACCGCCTTGGCTGAGCCAATCTTGGCCGATCCACCATGTCTACACTCCAACATCGAACTGCCTTGGCCGAGCCACTCTTGGCCGATCCACCATGCCTACACTCCAATACCGAACCGCCTTGGACGAGCCACTCTTGGCCGATCCACCATGCCTACACTCCAACACCGAACCACCTTCTATTCTTGTTCTTTACAAGAATGCCGACCCAGTATCAAATATGCCGAACCATGTGCATAGGTCGATCCAAACTTAAGTTACACCGCTCTCTTATACGACCCCTAGTTTTAAAAAAAACTTTTTGGGTACGATCCAAATGCCCCCGCATTTTGGATTCAGAACTCAACTTAATAAAAGAACATTATATCCACTTCCCTTAGATTCTATGACCGACCAGGGCATAGAGGATCAAGCGGCACCTTCTGAATGGCAACAAGGGAACGAACAAGCAACCGCTACTCAAACGATACTCCCAAAGGTTGGAGAACATAGATGATATGACTCTAGGCAAATGCCAAGATGACTCCAAGCACCATTCTTCACTGACCCAGCACTTCGAATTTAGTGACTCCAAGCAGACTGATGTTTGGCTCTAAGCAATTTATTCCAAATGCTAACAAGGATATCATATTGATCGCGTTTGAGGAGAGTCGACCTCTAGATATATTTTGGCAGCCAATTAGCTAGTGAGCATCCTATAACCATGGATCGTTTCTGTTATAAAATGAATCAGAACCAAAGTGAGGAGGAGTGGAGCAGACTAGGAAAAATAACAATGCAGGCCCGTTGGCTAAGGACTCTGATTCCAGTAGACAAAAACAAGACCTCAAAATTCGACTCATATGCTCTTTGAAAACTTCAATAGTACGTGCAAACCTTGTAGAAGGGCGAGCCAGGAACTTCGAATACCCATCAATAAAGAACTCTAATTATCAATTGGACTGTTGGCAGTCGACATGCCGCTAGAAGGGGCTAGGGGTAGAGTTGAATAGCGAGCACACAATGCTGCTCCCCTTATCAATGAGATTTATACTAATCTTCTTTGGATTATTTTAATTTCAGTTGTGCTTTGAATTACGACCGACTTGAACTAAACTTCTTCCAAAATAATGCAAGTGACCAAGAACTCAGAGTTGGCCACCAACCAATCCATGCAGACCTTGATTGGACTTGTGGAGTTTCATCAAGACGAGCATGATTCGATCGCTCATCATCAACCATGTGCCTTTGATTTGGGGCCAAGGACTAGAGATTGAAAATCTTATTACGGTCAGAGCCCAATACAAAGTGAACATGTCCGATCGTCCATTCATCAACCCCCATATTTGACTTGGAGACCTAAGCAAGGCTTGGAATGAATATGGCCCGATCATCCACTCAAATCGAGTCATAAAACAAAGTTTGACAAAATACAAATGCCTCTCCTGAAGCTCAGTGATGCCGGGATCTATCTAGAGTGCACGTGATTTGATCATCTACACATCAAATTCTACCCTGAACACAAAAGGTAGTTCGAAAGCCCGACTTGAAGTAGCTGTGATGGACTGCCTACTCGTTAACCATCGCTTTCAATACATGGACACGACTGCACCTTGAAACATATGTTGTCTACTCAATAATCCATTATCCTCGTCTTTTAGAAAGAGATACGAACAAAATTGTGCGAGACATGATTATCCAACCCTAGCATAGATGTGATCCAACCATCTATCATATACCTCCTTCCCTGACTTGATTGGAAGAGCTACAATCATTAAGCGGACGAGAATCAACTTTCCATTTTTCAAGTTTCATCCTTGATGCTAGGGGTAGAGTCCTATTCCATGAGCAAACGCGGTTCGACCGTTCATTTGACAACATTAGCCTCGATATGGTAAATGAAATACAAATCAAATGGGTGGAAATGCGACTACTCTCAACAAAAATCTTTAAGTCCCAGAAGCGGACTAGAGTACTCTGAGTCCCCAGAGTGCGGAATAGAGTATAAACGACTTGAGAAAAATCTCTAAGTCCTTGAAGTGGACTAGAGTACTCTGAGTCCCTAGAGCGCGGACTAGAGTATAAACGACTTGAGAAAAATCTCTAAGTCCCTGAAGCGGACTAGAGTACTCTGAGTCCCTAGAGCGCGGACTAGAGTATAAACGACTTGAGAAGAACCTCTAAGTCCCTGAAGCGGACTAGAGTACTCTGAGTCCCTAGAGCGTGGACTAGAGTATAAACGACTTAAGAAAAATCTCTAAGTCCCTGAAGCGGACTAGAGTACTCTGAGTCACCAGAGTGCGGGCTAGAGTATAAACGAACTTGAGAAGAACCTCTAAGTCCCTGAAGCGGAGTAGAGTACTCTGAGTCCCTAGAGCGCGGACTAGAGTATAAACGACTTGAGAAAAATATCTAAGTCCCTCAAGCGGACTAGAGTACTCTGAATCCCCGGAGCGTGGACTAGAGTATAAACGACTTGAGAAAAATCTCTAAGTCCCTGAAGTGGACTAGAGTACTCTGAGTCCCCAGAACGCGGACTAGAGTATAAACGACTTGAGAAAAATCTCTAAGTCCCTGAAGCGGACTAGAGTACTCTGAGTCCCCAGAGCGCGGACTAGAGTATAAACGACTTGAGAAAAATCTCTAAGTCCCTAAAGCGGACTAGAGTACTCTGAGTCCCCAGAGCATGGACTAGAGTATAAACGACTTGAGAAAAATCTCTAAGTCCCTGAAATGGACTAGAGTACTCTGAGTCCCCAGAACGCGGACTAGAGTATAAATGACTTGAGAAAAATCTCTAAGTCCCTGAAGCGGACTAGAGTACTCTGAGTCCCCAGAGCGTGGACTAGAGTATAAACGACTTGAGAAAAATCTCTAAGTTCCTGAAGCGGACTAGAGTACTCTGTGTCCCCAGAACGCGGACTAGATTATAAACGACTCGAGAAAAATCTCTAAGTCCCTGGAGCGGACTAGAGCACTCTGAGTCCCTGGAGCGTGGACTAGAGTACAAACGACTTGAGAAAAATCTCTAAGTCCCCGGATCATGGACTATAACACAAACGACTTAAGAAAAAATTTGTCCCTGAAGCAGACTAGAGTATAAACGATTTGAGAAAAATCTCTAAGTCCCTGAAGCGGACTAGAGTACTCTGAGTCCACAGAGCGTAGACTGGAGTATAAACGACTTGACGAAAATCTCTACGTCCCAAACTATGGACTAGAGCATAAACCGTTCGACAAATCTCTAAGTCCCCGAAGCATGGACCGAAGTATGAACACAAATTGGGCGCGAGTTGACTGGGAGAAGAATAACTCTAAGTCACCAGAATACAGAGTGGCATATAAACATCGATAAATAGATGAGTGGATTCCGACCGTTCTCTATTCCGCAAACTTCGGCCTGAAATCGACGGGAGGAGTATTAACTCGCTAAGGATGGAGTTCGACCATCCGACTTATGGCCTGGCCAAATCAATGTTGGAAGTAGGACTACTAATCACTAAAAGCTGAATACGATCCACTACACCATACAGCTCAATTTGCCACACCCAGATGCGCAAAAATTGCCATGGTCTGAAGCCGTGGCAATTTTACCATGGGCCTAAGCCGTGGTAAAATAAATTACCATGGTTACAGACCGTGGCAATTTTGGAACGGCCTTAGACCGTGCCAAAGTTATCAAAAGATTTCACCCACCCCGACCTCAACATATTTCACGCCTTCTCCAAAAAAAATAGAACACCCCTTCCTAAATCTCATCCATTATCCTCCTATGCCCTAAATCTCATCCCCAAACCACCGGCTCGTGAAAATCAACGTATTCATTTTGCTCCCTCTAAAACTAAATCAAATCCCTAATCCCCAAATCATTGGCTCGTGAAAATCCCAAGCAAGCATGGTCCATGCAGCGATGCGATGTAGGTGTAGATGATCAAGCTTTTTAGTGGCCGCGACCTGGCACGCACGTACGATCGTCGCGTGGAGAAGCTGCGCCATAAGGAAGGTCATGGCGGATGGACCAAATTCTGTATTTTGAAGAACTGTAACCCAGACGCGTTTGTTTTATGCTGCCGATAATTGTCACCAGCACACTTTCCATCTCTAGTCCACTGGATTTGTCCGACTCCAATTGCAAGCTTGTCGATAATTGCACAATATAAACAATCAGCCATCTTGGGGCTATGAACATGGTCCCTTGCCAATTTATGCCAGGTAATTTTAGCGAATTTTATTCTTGCTGCTTCCGTATGATTTGACGTTTAATTCACCATCTGTACTATGTTTACTGCACCAAAAAATTGGATTTTTATTGCTATATATGTTGATTTTGCTCATCACAGCTGCCATTGCTCTTGTTTGATTTTTGACCTTCCACATGCCTTGTTGGATAATACTGCTATTCAGTGTTCCCCACCTATAGTATTCAAGGCTTGATGCCCAATTTGTTGATTAGTCTAGACCCGTAAGGAAGCAGCCAAGCCATAATTTTTTAGCTTTACCATCACAATAACTTTTTCTCATAAGTTCAAGTGCCTTGCTATTCAGCTGAAGCATTATCTTCCATGTCCTAACTAAGAGAATCAAAACTGCATTCTCAGAAAGGTTCTTGCCCTAGTATTGTTAGTCCTGAAATTTTGTTAGTGCTGCTTGTCCACTGAAAGTTTGCACAAATTTCATCTTTTTTATAGTCTTTGTGTGCAACTTAAAGTGTAGTAACCAAAACTGAACTATAGGACTAATGGTAGATGCTATCAACTCTGTTTTGCCTGCTATGCTGAGAGGTTTTGCTTCCCACCATTCTGTTTTTCTTCTAACTGTGTAAACTAAATCATTGCACAGGTTGTTTATTGATGTACATGGATGATAGAGGAATGCTTATATAAACTTAACATGTTTCTCTCTTTCATTTACTTGCAATATAGTACATGTGTCAGCATTATACTAGCAATCATGACCAGAGTTTTTCTTATATGGAGAAGTATTCTAGCACACTTAGCCATTTTGTTAAATATTATTTTGATGAACATTACACAGGTAGGTCTGCTTTAGAGAAAATAAGTAGGTCGTCAACATAGATTAAGTTTTGGTTAGAGACAGCAGTCATGTTAATGACAGCATACTGGAAATTTTAGCTTGTAAAAACCGAAGATAATTCTATATAAGTGATGTTATGCAGCTCGAATAACAGTTATATTCAACCTTCATATAAGCATTTTGAGCTGAAATGTTTTGCCTTTGTGAATGTCCTTACAGAGATAAATATATTAGTTGTCCGTATATGCACCAGAGCTTCTGTAACATGACTTAACTTATACCTTTGCCACTTTTTATGCATGGAAATTTATTAAACTATTGTTTGTATTTTATAAAGGAAGGTGTCGAGTTAAATAGGAATTTGGCTAGTCTATGAAATAAATGTAAGTGACAGGCTACACACATGCATTTACTTTTGAATAAAATAGCTTAGAGTTTGTCACACTAGTTGCCATTAAATATTTCAAAACCTGTATGTGTTTTGTTTTATTTAAACAATAATATATGTAAGTATATAATTATTTTATGAAAAGAATAAATTGCATATAAACTAGTAGAAGGACGGAGGTACTGTTGCTAATAACGTGATTAATATTGTATTTTCGTGATTAGATTTGTCTGCAGGGTCGTTTGAGTAAATGGCATTTGACCAAATGTGGAAGAATAAATTAGAAACATGTTTGGTCTGAATGGTAGCCGTTGCTTTTTCTTGTTGCATCCTTTTCGTCTTTATGCTTTTGAACTGCAGCGTCAATCTGTTGTCCCACTTTGCTCAAATAGTTGTACTTTTATAATATTATTTTTGGAATTTCCGTTTGGACTTTATTCAATTGCTTTTCTATTTCTCTACTTGCTATTGCAAACATCCAACTGTTTGAAGCATGGCTATGCTTTTGAAGTTTGAATACGATTTATGTAAACTAGTGCACTTCATTTTTTTAAGCATCATATAAAAGCATAGTCAATACCACGGTCGGTAGATTGTCAGCAATCTACCAGCCACTCACGCACATCAATCTCCAACAATGTCTGAATTAGTAAAACAGTAACAACCACCACAAAAATCTTATATCTGACATCAATATTGCATCAAGAAAAAGGGTAAAAAAAAACTTTTTGGTCGTCGTTTCTATGCCATTTACGACACTGAAAATAGCACACGGAAATATATTTTTAGATGACTTAGAAATGCCAGTCGTGTAGTATTTTCCAGCACAGTGCCAACGTCTTTACACTTCTGACACGACATCCTACCAATGTCATATTTTCCAGCACAGCACAGTGCCCTTTTTCATTTTTCTTCTTCAGTTACATCTAATTTACATCTATATTAAACTGTGCGTATAAACTGTGTATAAACTGTGTATTGCATATGAACTGGTATACATCATTCACAACTGACATATGTAACTGATATATACCATAAATGAACAAAAATATCATATATATGAACTGATATAATATTAGTTTGAATATTATGAATTTTATCCACTATAGAAAATATAGTATTTTGAATATTACTAATTCAAAATATTAGTTTGATGTGTGAATATTATGAATGATATTTATCAGTTTGAATATGTATGTTCGAAGATTATTTCTACTTTGTTTGTTTTAAAGATATGAAGTAACTTTCAATTGGAATATAACAAACTTGAGTTTCTACTGTCACTATTTGAGATTTGAAATTTTACATCTAGATGAGTGATTTTTGTTTTCTAGTTCAGATTATTTGAAGTACTAATTGCAAGTTGCTATAGTTTGTTGCATATATCATTCTACTGTGCATAATATTTTGAAACTTCTAAATAGAAAAATACCAGTTGCACAGATATTTATAAGCATTATAAATAAATAGTAGTTACATTGGTATAAATATCAGCAGTTATTCATTTATAAATATCAGCTATACTGATATAAATAAATATCAGTTATACTGGTATAAATAAATATCATTCTATACTGATATTCATTTATTTATATTGCATATATCATTCTATTATGGGCAATAGAATGATATATGTAACAAAATAATTGAATATCTATATAGGATGATATGAGCAATTGAAAAATATCAATTATAATGATATATGCAATATAGATGAATACCAGTATCATTCTACACTATTGATATTTATATTGATATAAATAAACATCAATATCAGTTGTTCACACATTTTTGTTGTAGTGCAAAGGTTTTCTCCTTTTCCTTTAGGCGATTTGTGGACAACAGCACCTCATTTTGGCTTCACATTTGCTGAAATCCTTTGCTGAAGGTATCAATTTTTTATTTTATGTTTCGTTAACTGATTCGGTTTTTAGTTCAGTTTCCAAGTATTTCTAGAAACATTGGATTCCTAAAACAGTTTGCTTTCAGTGTGTGTTTCGAAGCTTAAATTGTATATTTTCAAAAATGAGAAGTTAAAGGTTGATTTTGTTTACAACATATGAATACACATGAATATACTTCTCATTTAAACACAATCACGCAAGTTCACTGAACGAACTGGTTAAGTGAAGTACCCAATATTGATACATGGATGGAAAATGCACCTTAAGTTTCGCAATGAGATCATGAGAATCTAACAAAACTAGATAAAGTTGAATGTCAACATGGTGGGAATGCTACGGGATATAGCAAATACGTCTAAAAATATTACTGCTCTTGATCTAACAACGGTTACTTCAAGAAAACGAATACGTCTGGAAAAAAATCAGTTGAAAGTATATATGATGACATTTTCATTTAATTTATATTGCTTGAACCATGCTGTTGATTTCAAATTGCGATACTGTTTATTCTTATAACCCCTCTCATGTGTGGAGTATCTTTATCTTGAACATTTACATTGAATGATGAAACACAAATGGTAGTTAAACTTAGCGTCAAAAATTAAAAGTCTAGAACTATCACGTATCTATTCGAAAATCACTTCTAGTTAGAATCACCATCATGGGTAATGTGCAATTTTCTATATATATATATATCCAACTACCACTATCTACCTGATCATAAACTCTTAACTTAAATATTCATCAATCTTTGCTCAGCTCAAAATTCTACAATGGCTACCAGCTACCAAATTCAAATCTCAGAAAAGAAAACAGGCACTCGAAGTCCACTGCAAAAAAGATGTCAAATCAAGGCAAAAATACTAGGCGAAGTGATTTCTGCAATTGTGGGAGCAGGTAAGAAAGCAGGGTATGAAGAAAAGGAGACTGAAAATGATGGTGTACAGGACGTTCCTTCAGTTCAAAGCAAAAGCAATTCAAATGCATGAAAAGTGATTATACGTGCATTAATTTTATATAAGCTTCCTTTATGTAGCTCTATACCCATTACCATTACCTACAGATATGAGATGATTTTCCCGTATTGTTCACTTCTTCTGTAAAACAAATGTTATAAAATATGTTTATGTTATCTTTTTATTCGTGGTCATCCATTCACACATATTAGATTGCATGTTTATGTTCGTCAACATAAATTTTTGATCGTTATTGCCAAATAGTCCTTTTATTCTATTTTGCTATAAATTTAATAACTAAACTGTGATTGGGATGTCAAAGGGTTATTCCAGTAGATTTAACTTTGATATTAAAATGAAATGCAAAGAGTTTGTTTATAACTATTGGATTTAAGTTATACCAACTACAAGCCTATTGGTATTTTTATTTCCTACTGCAAATAGCCATGGCTCAAAGCTGTGGCAAAATTTTATTTAGCCACGGTTTCGAGCCGTGGCTAATATTAATTTTGCCACGGTTCAGAGCCGTGGCTGAATAAAAGTTTGCCACGGCTCGGAGCCGTGGCAAAATTTTTGCCACTCCCCATTTTGCCACAGCTCTGGGCCGTAGCAAAATTAGTTAGCCACGGCCCAGAGCCGTGGCAAAATGGCTTTTCTGGTGTAGTCGACAGCTCATTATAGCTCTAGCTTGGCGTTCTTTACAACTTAAGGCAACAACTGCAAGGAGGCCTCAATACAGAACCAATCGGAACGGCGTCCAAAGCTACGAACGACCGACTATATCATACCTCTAATCAAGGGTCAATATCGATCCGCACCAAGCACATACGAATGTGACCCGAATGTCCCTTGAAAAACTAGGACCACCAGAGTGTGGAAAGGAGAGTAAACCACGAAGACTTGGTCATTAGTTCTCCAGCACTCCTTCGGTCCGTCAGGAGGAATATGAAACTGGATGAGCATGACCCGACTACACTTGAGCCAACTTTACCCCGAGATCTGATTATAGAACATGAACCAAAGTGGACGTAGCTGACCATCCCGTACCCAACTTACGCCCTTAAACTGACGAGGCATCGGAGTATTCCCCTTGGAATGAAAAACCACAATACAATCCAGGATAAGCGAGACTCGACCTCCCATCAACTAACCTGATCCCACGATTCAACGGGAAAGGGAGTAAAGCTAAAGTGGGCATGGCTGGCCTTCCTACTTATCGGTATATGCCCCAGACTTGGAGGCACGAGCGAGAAGCAGGATGAATGTGAACCGATTATTCACCGATCGACTCTATGTCTTTGGAGTTTAGGTGGTAGTATAAACATAGCTAGGACGAGACTCAACCGTCCACACAGTACATTTATCAACCCGAGACTGGGAGCAGAAGCGTGATCATCCAAAGACTGGCTACGATAGCTCAATATTGAAACTTATAAATAGTGTTTACAACTATTCAAGGCTACGACCAAAAGAATGCCTAGCGATAGAATCATTAAATCGATGCCTAAGCTCGTTGGAAACTGACTATCACTCCAACCCGAAGGACGGATAAAAGATAATGAATGCATTGAATGAAAAGTGCGTTACTCGAATATACAAGCAACTCCAAACTCAAAGAAAGATCCAACTATGCAGCTTCATGCAACTCGAAGCCGACTCATACTCGACATTTTCTTCAACGTGCTTTCAAGCCTGATCTTTGGCCATTTGCAGATAATCGATCAGAGCATTCAAAGCCCTTCACTACCAGACTTAATAACTCATGAAAAGACTCTAGGATTCGACCAGAGCAACCATCAACATTGACCATCCCAACCATATTTCACATTGAATGTTACGCAAAATAGTTATATCTGAACTCAAAGTATCCGAGATTGCACCCGCTAATATGACAGTCGACATTACAGCTAGCCATGGCGACCCTTTCTGGGTGCTGAATATCGGATCACAGCTCAATGCAATGATGGTAAAAGAATTAGTTGGATTTCTCTGAATAAATGATGATATGTTCCCTTGGACCCATTCTGACATGCATGTGTGATTTCACCAACTATCGCGAGCCATGCATTGAATATCGACCCGAAGCAATAAAAGCTAGCATCATACAACGACCTGGGACGTCTAAAAGACTACTTAAATAGAATATCGAACTAAGCCAATTCGATATCACTTATTTCCCTCAAAGAGCTATCCAAGGACGGAAATTAGCAGACCTCATATTTGAATTCACTGCATCAGACGACTACTCGAAGAGTAGTGAAGAACCAACCAACAGATGGAAAATGTATGTGGATGGAGCATCCAATGAATTAGTGATATGGCACAGGAGTCGTGTTAATGACTCCTAAGGAACGATCGATCTACTACGTCCTTAAACTCGATTCCCCTGTAACAAACAATGATGCTTAGTATAAAGCCTCGACCGCCAGCCTCAAACTTGCTAGAGAACTTGGAGTGGAAACTTTACAGATCTTTTGTGATTCCTGATTAGTAGCATGCAAAGTTAGGAAGTTAATCTTGCCGGGGGCATTGTCTTGCTCCTTATCTCGGTCAGTTCTAAGAGCTACTAGCCAACTTCACATATTACATCATTACACATATCCTCAGCGAACGAAATGAAAAGAGTCAAGTCACTGGCCAGGCTGGCCAGTTTCAAGGACACGCAATGGGCATACTTTGTTTTGATTGAAATAAATAATATTCCAAGCATTGACGGATGAAGATCAGCTAGATCTTGGAGACAGAACCAAAAAACGGGTCACAGTTGACTTCTATCGAAGACTATCTACAATGAGGAGTTCTTACTGAATAGAGGAATGGAAAACGACAGATCCACCTTAAAGCTTCACTCCAAATCATCCAAGAAGAAGTCATGTGTAGAAAGGAGTTTATCCATTCCTATGCCTTGATGTATCACCCATGATGAAATCAAACAAGTTTTCAAAGAAGTTCATGAAGAAAAATGCAGCAATTACACCAAAGGGCAAACACTGACAAAGAAAATACTCCATTATGGGTATTACTGGCCAACTGTCAATCGAGATGCAACTGATCATGCTAGACAATGCGACGAGTGCAAGATGTTTGTAAAAATTTCGAGAGCCCCGCTGATGGAAATTACTCAAATGGCTAATCCATAGCCATTTGGCACTTGGAGGCATTGACATCATCATCTTCTTGCCGATCCTAAAGGTGGTGCGAAATACGTCATCGTAGCAGTTGATTACTTCACCAAATGGGCAGATGAAGAACTTTTAACCAATACCAAGACTTAGAAAATAATCAACTTCACTGTCCAGTACGTCATCTGTCATTATGACCTTCCACAAACCGTTATAACCGGTAATGAAGCTCAATTCAACAATGCTAAATTTGAAAACTTCTACCGTCGGCATCATATTGAAAAGAGATTTGTGGTATTTGCTCGCCCTCAAGCAAATGGACAGGGTAAAGCTGTGAACAAAATCATAAAGTCTATTCTGAAGAGAGGTTTGGAAAAGGCTAGAGGTAAATGGGTGAATGAGCTCCCAATAGCATTATGGGATTGCAGAACTACCCGAGAGTTCGCGACTGGCCATACTCCATTCGCCCTTACTTACTATTCTGAGGCCATCATCTACGTAGAACTTGAAGTCCCCTCTCATCGAGTGGCTGATTACAACCAATATTTCACACAAAAAATATAAACAAGGAATTGCAATCGAATTTCAATTAAACTAGAAGGAATTGGTGATGACTCACGAACATATAAAACGCATCCGGGAGCCAATGGCAAGAACATGTACCTGAACGTGCACGTTTATATTCATAAAATTCGACTTCTTGAAATCAACAGAAATTGGATTTTCACTTAGGGTTATTAAGAAAATACTGGATTAGATAGCCGAAGTTTACTAGCCCTAAAGAACCGGACACAGATGGCCAGTGATGAACTACAATCCTAAATTTATACTATTGGGAATCGACCAAGCGTTCTGACGACCAAAGAAGGATATGACACTTTAGGAGGATAAAATTGAAGAATAATGTCTATTTAGAAAATATGATGGATTTCTTTCTGGAGACTCTAACTTGCTTCGATTCAAAGCACGTCATGTACGCAACAAGATGTACTTTGGGGGGCAAATGTTATCCGGCCTTTTGGCCCGGCTACACAAAGGTGATTACGAGGACCAAACCTGACTATTGATGAGAAAGATTGCCATGAGACGACAATAATATGACCAGAGCATGATATCCGAACAGTTATATCCAGCCCAAGGTAAATAAGTTCAACGGATAGGTGATGCAGGATGTCAGAATGATGAAGGTTAGCTTGGTGGAATAGGTGTCGGCATAGATGTTTGATAAGTTGAAGAGTGTATAAGTGAGGTCAGCATAGTGTGTTGGGCTAAGCTTTTCTTATGGTGGGCCCAAGTGGCCAAAGGGGTCCAGGCTTGAAGATGTCAGTTAGGCTGAAGGCTACCTTCGTCTATAAATACAGGGGTAGGGGGCCATTTTTGGGAGCTCTCTCTCTCTCTTTTGGGGGGGGACTTCATCATCTTCTTCTTCCTACTCCAAATACTCTGCCATGGCTATTTTTCTTATAAACTTTTATCAATTGATCCTAGACAATCCAACAACTCATGTAATTGTAATCAAATGAAGAATGAATGAAATTTGAAGTGGACGTAGGCCGAGATTGCCGAACCACTATAAAATCTTTATGTCTATTTACTTTTATGCTTTGTTCTCTAGATTCCATTAATTCTCTGATGTCCATGAAATTCTACGGGTGCTAGTGACCAATTTTGGTGCTAACAGAAAACAAATCATGTCGGTACCAATTAAATCATGTTTGTACCAAAATGATTTTTTATTGTTTGCCAACTTATATAAATAATTTGAGATTTAGCATATTTTCTTTACTTGATTTCATTTTCCATCCAACTTTTCCTTCCTTTATGAATCCCGATTCTAAAATACTACCACCTCTTCTCGAGCTCACCTCTTGGCCACTGTCGCATCTATCACCACCACCGTAATCTCTTGAGCACCCAGTTCAATGACTTCACCTCCACAACCTATTCTTCCTTGGATCTAGATTGAATCTAAAGGTGGTTTCTTTCCCTAGGTTCTTGGCCTCATGGGTGATGTCGAGGTCGACGGCACCATGCACCTATCATCATCGTCATACTGTTGCCATGGGGGAAACTGTGGTCTTCGATTCATGGCCGACTACTCGTTAACACTTCATCTCTTGTAGCAAAATCAAAGCCTAGATGATCTTTAGAAAGTCTCAAGCTACACTTAGGGCTGACACCAGGAAATCATTGCTTTCCATCGAGTTTCTTCATTTCTTTCAACACATGGTGTTTAGCTAATGTTTTTACAACACATGCTTCGGGTTTTTCCCATGGTTGACTTAATTTTTGTAGTAGCACCAATCTTTCACAAATGCAAGGTGTTATGATCGATCTCATCGAGTCTTGGCCAAGCACGAATCGACAATTAGGTTTTGGTGAGACGATTATGAAGAATGGTGGCATTGAACACACTCTAGTGCGTAAATTAAAGATTCAAATTGATATTTCAAGTCACACTCCATAACCTTGTATTCTTGCAAAGAAAGCTCCATGTTGCACCGAACAATGGTTCCACTATCGTTCACTCTATGATAACAAGTAAGACCCCACACATAGTTCCATTGTGCAACAGAACTCGTTGTCAGCACGAGAGGGCTATTTATATAGGGTGTTATGTACACTATGCTCTAAGCATAGGACACACACTGCATAGACAGACACTTTTCTTGCCCCTGTCGATGTTCAAAATCAAATTGGATAACAAACATTGGCATCCATTAGATCTTGCATATCGACTACACATGTTCTAATAAAGTTGTTCTTTAAAGTAAAACATATATAACCATGTTCGCTATCATTTCTTTTCAGCTTAGAATGACTCAGCGGTTTCCTCGCTTTAAAGACCGTTCTGATCCTTAACCCCTCCTGAGGCTGGCTCTTCTACCTCTGAGGCATTCGCTACTCTGTCCAGAGTAAGCCATTCAATAATAGCCGAACTTTAGGGACATATCATTATAGTGGCCCTATTCACAATAAGCCTCCTCCACTAGATGAGCGAAGTGCCCTAAGGTACCTAGATAATCCTTCGAACCAAACACCGTCTCGGATGAGAGTGGAATCACTACATTATATTTGTCGCCATTATGGGATTCCAGAGAGCGGTGTCCTATTGCCAATAAATGACCAATAATTACATAGTCCCCTTTAAGGCTATACTGCTTGCAACAAGTACATGTGCTTAGGTTGAGTTGTCCTGTCCATTAGTGAATTCTTCAAGTTCTTCATGCAAGAGATTGGGCTAGCACAGACTCAAGTGCACCCCAACTGATATGCCCTTCTCAACTATTTGTATATCCTTTTTATAATGCATTTGGGTCGTCCCCTAAATCTTGGGGAGCTAACATATATATTCTAAGCTTAAAAAAGAGAGCCAAATTTCCTTCCTTGCTGATTATCGAAGCTTTAATGTGACGTCCCTCGTTTTTGACCCTCACAAGTCGACACTTATAATCCACGGTACTCACGTGCCAAGCATCCGAGTACTCAAAAGATAGTTGTTGGGGTGAAATAAAAGAAAAGGCAAACATAATCTCACATCGTGGTGAGTAATATATAATATCCAAATGATCTTTACAAAAGAAAACTTTAATATACATACAATAATCATAGTAAACTAACATATCATCAGTCTGGATAGTTATAATAGCATGTCTATACAAATGCTGACAGATACAAAACAAGAAATTGAATGGAAAAATTAAATACGTTAAGTCTTAGAAGCATCCAACTTGAATCCTGACGCTCCAAGAGTTCATCGCTAAATCTGGGAAAATTACTCGGGTCTGACCCGAGTATTATAAGAAAATAACACTCGCATCAGTCTGGCAAACCAGCGTGAGAAACTCAAATCATAAGGATTGCTATGTTTATAAAACCCTTTCAAAATAAAGGTATCTCGTAAGACCACACCGCACATAAACACAGTCGGGTTTTTACCTTATGATAACCGAATGTAACATCCCCTATCTAGAGGCCCATAACTAAGTGCTACAGATGCTGCAGTCATCTATAGTATTAGCTTTTGGTGACTAAATACGGCTATGTTAATGGTATCTACAATATCAGAAGCACTTGAATATGAAACAAAACACAAATTTCAAAACAACATTTTCTTCATTATATTTAAAACAGATGTTCCATATTCTTAATACATAATCCCAATAGGTTCCCATGCACAGATAAATTATACTTAATACAAAATACGCCAAGAGCGCTATATGAAGATACCTCCTTAGATGATTAGAGTCATATAGTCATAATAGACTTAATACAAATACAGCGGAAATACAACAAAACATAAAACTGCAACTCCTAAATAGCTATCCATTTGCCTCCTGCATGCCTCCGGTAGCCTTATTCGTCATCCTACTAAACCTGAAAAAGACCTTAAGCCCTCAGCCTACTCAAATTAATTTTGAGCATCGAGATTTTAAGGGGAAAACATAAACTTTGAGTCAGACATAAAGCCTAGTGTGAATAATACTATACATCCCGGTTTAATATGTTAAGTGAGACCATGCCACTTAGCGGAACAGGTTTCCCCTCACTAACGTCCCTTTTAAAACATATCTTTGCAAAACCTTTTCCAGCAACCAAAACTGGTTAAATACTGCAAAGCAATTCATTATGTAAACATACATAACTATTAGGTAATAATGAACTATCTGTTCAAACGCATAAGTTTTGTCTGGATAAATTTTAACCATTGGCTGACTCGGGCCTACCAGGCAATATAATCAAAATTAACCTAACACCTATTAGTTATTCTTCTTCTAGACTATCTATCCATAACTATATGTTAAATATTTCACTTTTGGACGGTCCGTCCTTAACTATCTGTTAAATACTTTGCTTCTGGACGGTCTATCCCTAACATAATCATCTCTTAGGTCTTCCTGATCCTAATAGTTTTTCGGGCTCACCAATAACCTATCTGTATACAAACATATATTCCTTTCGATGTGTAATCAAAATTTTAGTTTACCTGTAACCAAGCCCTACAAACTGGAATTTTGGACAACAATTAGCTGGGGTTAATAGCTAATGTATAAAGCGCGGCCCCATACTAGTCCCATCTAGTATTCTAATATCCGAGTCATTTTCACTTAAGGATCCCCTCCCATAATTTTCTTTGAAAACATTTTCAAAATGATTTAAAACCTTTAAATCAAACTCAAACGAGGGAAATATATAATATTTATGCTTTACTAAAAATCACATTACCATGTTATATATATATATATATATATATATATCTTCTTTACTCAAACCTTGGTTGATGAAAACATTTAAACATTTGAAAGTACCTCTTTCTAAACTTTTGAAAACATCACTTTCAAAACCAAGTGAAACCCTTTAATTTTCTAAGCCAAAAGGCCAAAACCTTACCTTTCGAAACCAAACATCAAACCTTTCGAAACTATTGAAATCATTCCTTTCGAAAGCAATAAAACTTAAGACATCTTACTTTAAAAACAAGCTAAAACATTGCCTTAGAAATCTTTGGAAAACTATCCATTTAAACTCACCGAAAGCATTCAAAGCAAACCTTTCGAAATCGTTGAACTAAAACCTTTCGAAACCATTGAACTAAAACCTTTCGAAACCATTGAACTAAAACCTTTCGAAATCAATGAACTCAAACCTTTCGAAATCATTGAACTAAAACCTTTCGAAACCATTCAACCTTTTAAAACATAAACCTTTCAAAGGTTTACTGGGTTCAATTTAAAATATGTGGAAAACCTTCTTTAAAACCTTTCGACTACATTGGAAGCAACCTTTAGACTTTAACGAAAGATCTACTTCGAAAGCTTTAAAACATATCATTTAAAACAATAGGCTTCTGCCTTTAAAACAACTCCTTCGAAAGCTTTGGATTAAACTTCAATTATAAAAGCAAGGTAAAACATCTAAGTCAAAAGATTTGATACCTTTCGAAAGCATTGAGAAGAAGCTGGTTTTAGAAACAGGTAAACCTTTCGACTTTGCCGGAAGGTTCAAAACAAAACACTGATAAAGCAGCAGTAACCTTTCTACTTTGTCGAAAGGTTCAAAACCTTCATTTTAAATAATTGACCTGGTTGAAAGCAACCAAGTCGAAAGCTCCTTTTCGAAAGCAAGCAGGTGTAAGCTTTTGGTTTATAAACAAACATACCCCAACATCTTTGGCAACCAACCTCTTGACTAAGTACCCTTCGACCTTGTTCAATCATTACGTACCAAGTAACTTGATACCATATGCATTGAACTTTGACCTTGTCGAAAGCTATAACCTTTCGACTTTGTCAGAAGGTCTGGGTCGGAAGGTTTGATGCCTAAAATGAATGAAACATGCTAAAAGCATGATTTTCTTGTTTTTAAGTTAAAAATATAACTTTTCAACTAACCTGGCTTTGTTTGTCATATTCTCATTGGTTAATAAATACTTTTCAGAAAAGTGCCGCAACTAATTTCAAAATTAAATAATAGTTTTATTTTATAAAATGCCCCTTCTCCTTAATTAAATATATAAAACATTTAAGTCCCATACCTTAAATAATTTTATATATTCATCAAATAACTTAGCAAAAATCTGGAAAAATTCCCAGAAAATCTATTTTAATATGTTTTCCAACATATAAAAATTTTAAACCCAAATAATAATTATTTTAGTCGTAAATAATTTATAACCCAATAAATCATTTTCTTCACTAGAAAATTAATACAAAATCCACATAAATTCACAAAATTATGAAAATTGGAACCCATCTCTAAAATATCATTTCTAACCTATATGTAAATTTCAATGCATTTGGATGTCATTTAATAGGGTTTTCATATCAAACGTTTCATAAATACTAATATGCACATGCATAATTCACCAACAAACAAATATAAAACTTTAATCATCAAAACATGGTATATACTTGCAAAAACATTTCGAATCTAATCTTAAAACCGAAAACCATAAGAAAATGGGATGTAGTAATTATTCACGATAGCTTTGAGATTAAAAGTTGTGAAATTTGATGTTGAATTAATTGATTATCTTCCTTCTCTTGAATTCTAGCTTTATCTTCCTTGAGAATAAAAATGGTGGCCGGCCTTAGATGTTTTTAGTTTGCTATAATGAAAATGAATGTAAGTTTTATTTCCTAAGGGTTTAAGGTATAAGCCTCTCCTATTTCCCATATTTCCCTTACTCATTTCCTAACACATTAGTTTATGTTATCTCATTTTAATTTGCACATTAATATGGCACGGCTACCCTTAGTTTAATCAAATCTCAACTTATTTATCTTCACATTATTTTAATTTATTTAACCAATTGAATATCCTAAATAATATTATAAAAATATGGGATGTTACAGACTCCCCACCTTAAAGAATTTCGTCCTCGAAACTACTATAAGGCACACACAACAAAACAATCGAAGGTAAAACATACCATCAAACAAATTAGGATAAGAGTCTCTAATCCTGCCCTCAGTCTCCCAAGTGCAGTCTAGCATCATCACTCCACTGGACCTTTACTAATCTGACTATCTTATTCCTCAACTTCTTCTCATCTCTAGCCAAAATCTGAATCGGCTTTCTAACTTTAGTCAAGTCCAGCTCTACTACTAAATCTTCTAATATTATAGGTGCTATAGTGCTCTTCGGGTCCCTAACACACTTTCTAAGATGAGAAATATGGAAAACATCATGGACTCCTGCCAAACTATTCGGTAACTCCACTTTATAAGCGAGTTTCCCGATCCTCTCAATAATGTGGATGGGTCCAATGAATCTAGGTGCTAACTTTCCTGACTTTCCAAATCTAATCACACCTTTCATCGGTGAAACCTTAATAAACACATAGTCTCCAACAGAGAATTCCAAGTCCTTCCTTCTTCTATCTGCATAACTTTTCTGCCTAGACCGAGCTTCTTTCATCCTAGCTCGGATCAACTCAATCTTCTCTTCGGCTTCCTTTACCAAATCTGGACCAAGAACCAATCTATCCCCGGTCTCTAACCAACATACAAGAGATTTGCATGGTCCTTCACATAAAGCTTCAAACAGTGCCATCCCAATACTAGTCTGATAACTGTTGGTATACACAAACTCAACTAGATGAAGAAGGTCTTCCCATGATCCCCTGAAATTTAATACACAAGCTCTTAACAAATCCTCCAAGAATTTGTTAACTCTTTTTGTTTACCCATCAGTCTATGGATGGTAAGCGTTACTCATGTTGAGCTTGGTTCCTAACGCTTCTTGTAGACTCTTCCAACACTCACTAGTAAACAAAGAATCTCTATCACTAACAATACTGCTAGGAATTTTGTGTAGTCTAACCACATTCTTCATAAACAACTTCGCCAGACTAGGTGTCGTCCTATTTGACCCGACGGGGATGAAATGGGCACTCTTGGTCAATCTATCCACTATGATCCATATACTTTCATTCCCACTATTAGATCTTGGCAACCCATCAATAAAATCCATAGAGATAGAATCCCACTTCCACATCGGAACATCCAACGACTGAAGCAATCTGCTCGATTTCTGGTGTTCAGCCTTTGCTTGCTAGCAATTCAAGCACTAGTTAACACATAAACCAATGACCCATTTCATACCTTCCTAGAAGAAACTTTTCTTCATATCCTGATACATCTTTGTTCCTCCTGGATGGATAGTGAACTTCGAACGATGACATTCACCCAAAACTTCCTTCCTCATGTCTCCTAGATTTGGAACACACAACCTTCCCTTCTTCCTTAACCATCCCTTCTTGTCAAGGCCGAAATCCTTTAAGTCATCGCTTTTTGTTCCTTCCTTTAACTTTCTGATTTGTTCAGCTAAAACCAGATCCTCCTCCTGTTTAGAAGCTATCTTCTCAATCATTACCAATCGAACTTCCAAGCAAGACAATACAGCACTTCCTGCACTAGAACCTGCCTCGGATCTAAATTGCACTCTACAAGCTGATAATGCTTCCAAATCTTTCCACTCAGCAATCATAGCCAATACTGTATTTTGATGTTTCCTACTAAGTGCATCCGCTACCTTGTTTCCTTTTCCGGGTGTGTACTCAATTCCAAAATTATAAGCAGCAATAAATTCCAACCATCTCTGCTGTATCATGTTCAGCTCCTTCTGAGAGAACAAGTACTTCAACGACTTATGATCTGTATAAAGCTCAAATCGCTATCCTAACAGATAATGACTCCACACCTTTAAAGAAAATATTACGGCAGCTAAATCCAAATCATGCATTGGATACCTAACTTCATGTGGTCTGAGCTGTCTAGAAGCAGAAGCAGTCACTTTACCTCTTTGCATCAACACAGCTCCCAATCCAGTTCCACACGCATCAGTATAAACAACCAAATCTTGATTCCCCTTCGGAACCACCAACACCGGTGCATGGGTCAGTAAGTGTTTCAAGCTCTGGAATGCTTCCTCACACTTATCAGTCCATGCAAATTTCACATCTTTTCGCGTAAGCTTAGTCATCGGTGCAGCTATCCGCGAAAAATCCTTTATAAACCTTCGATAATATCCAGCTAATCCAAGGAAGCTCTTTATCTTGGTCACCGTCTCGTGTCTCTTCCAATTACATGACCAAAGAATTTTACTTCCTTCTTACAAAAATGGCACTTCGAAAACTTAGCCTTCAACGGATGCTCCCTAAACATCTCAAGCACAACTCTAAGATGAACTTCATGCTCCTTCTCAACCTTAGAGTATATCAGAATACCATCTATGAACACTGGCACGAATCTAACTTAGTGCTCTCTGAAGATTCGGTTCATCAGATCTACAAAGAATGTCAGCACATTAGTTAGTCCGAACGGCATAACCAACCATTCGTATGATCCATAACGGATCCTAAACACCGTCAACGGTATACTATCTTCTGCAACTCTAAGCTGATGAAACCTAGTAGCCAAATCCAACATAGAAAAGATCTTCGCTCCACTCAACTGGTCGAACAAATCGTCAAGTCTCAGCAATGGACATCGGTTTTTTATCGTCTTCTTATTCAACTTATGATAATCGATACATAGCCTTAATGACCCATCCGGTTTCTTAGCAAATACTGCCCCTGCACCCCAAGGTGAACTACTCGGTTGGATAAAATTCTTGCCTTCCAAATCCACCAACTGCACCTTCAACTCCCTCATCTCAGTGGGTGTCATCCTGCTTGATGTCCTACTCACCGGTTCTGTTCCCGGTACCAAATCAATCTGAAACTCAATGGCTCGTTTCGGTGGCAATCCAGTTATCGGCTCAAACACATCAGCAAACTCTCTAACTACAAAGACTCAATGCAACTCATCCTCCAACTCCATAATACCCAATAAAGCATTCACTTCGCAACTGGGGTTTCCTACGGTATAAACAATCCGCTCACTACAACTAGGGTAACTAAGTGATATTTTCCTATCATGGCAAAATATCCTAGCATCATATTTACTTAACCGATCCATCCCAAGGTTAATTTTGAACCCTACAAAGTCAAATACATGCAAAGTGCAAGAAAAGGTGTGACCTAGCAAATCAAACTCTAAGTGGTCACATCTCATCCCAAGTGTCGCATATCTTCCTATCGGATTTGCAACCCTTAAGGAAGTAACTGAATATGAGGGTTCTAGGTTAAGCTTATCTACCAAACATCGAGAAATAAAAGAATGTGATGCACCAGTATCAAACAGAACGTTAACAGACATACTGTGAATTTGTAATGAGCCTTCCAGAACAGCCTTCCCTTTCCCTTGCACAACTGGCCTTGAAATTGCGGGCTCCAATGCATACATCTGTCCATTTCCATCTCTAGCAGGCTCTTTGCATTGGTTCTTATAATGGCCGATCTGATCACAATTAAAGCATCAAATGTTCTTCCCAATCACCTCCTTTCCTTTCTCTTTTCCTTTTCCAGTACGACACTCATTTGCATAGTGTCCTTTCTTATCACATTTATAACAAACCACCTCAGCTTTTCCCTTCTTCTGTGCTCCTCCCTTCTGAGCATTCTCCTTATGGAAAAACTTTATCTTCTGGCCTTGTCCCACCTGGGCCTCCTTCATTTTCTTTCTCAAACAAGCTAATGCCTCTTCCTGCCTCAGCGCCCTTTCTACCACTACATTACTTGGATCTCTTAGATGTCGTAAGGTAGCACTTATCAACTCCGGCCTCAAGCCCCTTATAAACTTCTCATTCCTCTTGATCACCGTATCAACTAAGGCATACCCGTACCGGGACAACTCTTCAAATCTTCTTGCATACTCTAAAACAGACATCTCCCCTTGTTCTAGTTCAGCAAACTTCCTAACCAATGCCGACTGCGCCATCACCGACATAAACCTTTCTTGAAACCTTCTCCTAAACTCCGCCCAAGTCATGGTTTCCTCCTCAACACCCGCTACCATAGTATTCCACCAAAATAGAGCAGCTCCTTGAAGCTGCTCGAAGCTAATATCCTCTTCTGCTCGTCATTTAATCCTAGGTCAGCAAAGATTCTCTTACAATGTAGCAGCCAATTTTCCATCTCAATCACATCTTTAGTTCCAATGAACGGCTTCCCTCCAAGCTTGGTATAGTCTCTGCTCAAGTTAGCATAGTGGTTGACCATTGGAGCTTCCTGAACTCCTCCTCCAGTAGCATTCCCTTCGACAACTCCAGCTGCAATTCCAGCTTGCATCATGTTTACGAAGAACTGATACATGGCTCTCATTTCCACTTAGGGAACCCCAGCACCAACAGTTTCAGCTTGAGCCTGACCTGGACCTCTTCTAGCATTTTGTTGGGCATTTCCATTAGTGGTGGTGCTATCTCCTCCAAGATTAACTCTGCCTCTTCTTCCTTCCATATCTGTATTCAAGCTTCGTGAGACACATATGAATAACCTAACTAAGATAGGAGTCTAGAGATATAGCGTATACATATATATATATATATAACAAATACAAGTACGTTACTATAGCGTTACCCCTTACCCCGATCTTAACTCTAATTACTAAGTATTATGTTTTCAGAAACCATTTTTAGTTAAAGTATTTCATAAATCATGCTCTGATACCAAGCTGTAACATCACCTATCTAGAGGCCCAAAACTATGCGCTACAGATGCTGCAGTCATCTATAGTATTAGCTTCCGACGACTAAATATGGCTATGTTAATGGTATCCACAATATCAGAAGCACTTGAATATGAAACAAAACATAGATTTCAAAACAACATTTTCTTCATTATATTTAAAACAGATGTTCCATATATTTAATACATAATCCCAATACGATCCCAGGCACAGATAAAATATACTTAATACAAAATAAGCCAAGAGTGGTATATGAAGATACCCCCTTGGATGATCAGAGTCATATAGTCATAATTGACTTAATACAAACACAGCAGAAATACAACAAAACATAAAACTACAACTCCTAAATAGTTATCCGTTTGCCTCCGGCATGTCATTGTAGCCTTATTCGTCATCTTACTAAACCTGAAAAAGACCTTAACCCTTCAGCCTACTCAAATTAATTTTGAGCACTCGAGAGTTTAAGGGGAAAACATAAAATTCGAGTCAGACATAAAGCCTGGTGTGAATAATACTATACATCCCGGTTTAATATATTAAGTGAGACCACGCCGCTTAGCGGAACGGGTTTCCCCTCACTAGCATCCCTTTTAAAACATATCTTGCTTTTCCTGCAACAAAAATTGATTAAATACTGTAAAACAATTCATTATGTAAACATACATAAATATTAGGTAATAATGAACTATCTGTTCAAACACATAAGTTTTGTTTGGATAACTTTTAACCTTTGGCTGACTCGGGACTACCAGACAATATAATCAAAATTAATCCAACACTTATTAGCTATTCTTCTTCTGGACTATCTATCTTAACTATCTGATAAAAACTTCAATTCTGGACAGACTATCCTTAACTATATGTTAAATACTTCGCTTTTGGACAGTCTATCCCTAACTTAATCATCTCCCAGGTCTTCCTGATCCTAATGGTTTTTCGGGCTCACCAATAACCTATCTGTATACAAACATATATTCCTTTCGGTGTGTAATCATAATTTTAGTCTACTTGTAACCAAGCCCTCCCATAATTAACTTGGACTAATAGCTAATGTATAGGGTGTGATCTCATACTAGTCCCATCTGGTATTCTAATATCTGAGTCATTTTCACTTAAGGATCCCCTCCCATAATTTTCCTTGAAAACATTTCAAAATGATTTAAAACCTTTAAATCAAACTCAAACAAGGGAAACATATAATCTTTATGCTTTACTCAAAATCACTATACCAGGTTATAGATATATCTTCTTTACTCAAACCTTGGTTGATGAAAACATTTAAACATTTGAAAGTACCTCTTTCTAAACTTTTGAAAACATCTCTTTCAAAACCAAGTGAAACCCTTTAATTTTCTAAGCCAAAAGGCCACAACCTTACCTTTCGAAGCTAAACATCCAACCTTTCGAAACTATTGAAATCATTCTTTTCGAAAGCAATAAAACTTTAGAAATCTTACTTTAAAAACAACTTAAAACATTACCTTAGAAAATCTTTGGAAAACCTTCCATTTAAACCCTCTGAAACCTTTCAAAGCAAAACTTTCGAAATCATTGAACTCAAACCTTTCGAAACCATTGAACTAAAACTTTTCAAAATCATTGAACTCAAACCTTTCAAAATCATTGAACTAAAACCTTTCAAAATCATTGGACTCAAACATTTCGAAACCATTCAACCTATTAAAACATAAACCTTTCAAAGGCTTACTGGGTTCAATTTAAAACATGTGAAAAACCTTCTTTAAAACCTTTCGACTGCATTGGAAGCAACCTTTCGACTTTGTCGAAAGATCCGCTTCGAAAGCTTTAAAACATATCATTTAAAACAATAGGCTTCTACCTTGAAAACAACTCTTTCGAACGCTTTGGGTTAAACTTCAATTAGAAAAGCAAGGTAAAACATCTAAGTCAAAAGCTTTGATAACTTTCGAAAGCATTGAGAAGAGGCTGGTTTTAGAAATGGGTAAACCTTTTGACTTTGTCGGAAGGTTCAAAACAAAACACTAATAAAGCGGCAGTAACCTTTCGACAAAGTCGAAAGGTTTAAAACCTTCATTTTAAATAATTGACCTGGTCGAAAGAAACCAAGTCGAAAGCTCCTTTTCGAAACCAAGCAGGTGTAAGCTTTTGGTTTATAAACAAACATACCCCAACCTCTTTGGTAACCAACCTTTCGACTAAGTACCCTTCGACCTTGTCCAATTCATTACGTACCAAGTAACTTGATACCATATGCATTGAACTTTGATCTTGTCGAAAGCTATAACCTTTCGACTTTGTCGGAAGGTCTGGGTCAGAAGGTTTGATGCCTAAAATGGCTGAAACATGCTAAAAGCATGATTTTCTTGTTTTTAACGTAAAAATATAATTTTCAACTAACCTGCCTTTGTTTGTCAAATTCTCATTGGTTAATAAATACTTTCCAGAAAAGTGCCGCCACTAATTTCAAAATTAAATAATAGATTTATTTTATAAAATGCTCATTCTCCTTAATTAAATATATAAAACATTTAAGTCTCATACCTTAAATAATTTTATATATTCATCAAATCACTTAGGAAAAATCTGGAAAAAATCGCAGAAAAACTATTTTAATATGTTTTCCAACATATAAAAATTTCAAACCCAAATAATTATTATTTTAGCCGTAAATAATTTATAACCCAATAAATCATTTGCTTCACTAGAAAATTGGAACCCGTCTCTATAGTGTCATTTCTAACCTATATTTCAATTTTCAAGGCATTTGGATGTAATTTAATAGGGTTTTCATATCAAACATTTCATAAATACTAATATGAACATGCATAATTCACCAACAAATAAATATATAACTTTAATCATCAAAAAATGGCATATACTTGGAAAAACATTTTGGATCTAATCTTAAAACCGAAAACCATAAGAAAATAGGATGTAGTAACTATTCACCTTAGCTTTGAGATTAAAAGATGTGAGATTTGATGTTGAATTAATTGATTATCTTCCTTCTCTTGAATCCTAGCTTTATCTTCCTTGAGAATAAAAATGGTGGCCGACCTTAGATGCTTTTAGTTTGCTAAATGAAAATGAACGTAAGTTTCATTTCCTAAGGGTTTAGAGTATTAGCCTCTCCTATTTCCCATATTGCCCTTACTCATTTCCTAACACATTAGTTTATGTTATCTCATTTTAATTTGCACATTAATATGACACAACTACCCTTAGTTTAATCAAATCTCAACCTATTTATCTTCACATTATTTTATTTGATTTAACCAATTAAATATCCTAAATAATGTTATAAAAATATGGGGTGTTACACCAAACCATTTTATAAGAAATCTTATGATATTATAATAATGTTTAGGGTTGAAATAAATATATAACATATCTGGAATGGTTACCCAAAATTACAATCAATAGTACTAGTATCTACAACTAAAACCGTAAGGTGCATATTGAAAAATGGATTCTCCGCAATGATAAGGCTACTGGAGTACCGCTTGCCATAATACGCCTCTAGAAAAACGTACCAAGAGCCATAGCTGACTCCCTATGGATCATGGACCGGCCTACCCCATCCTAGGTAGTACCAAATATGTCATCAACCCCGTTGCCAACTTGACAATCCATTTCTATGGCCAAAAGCATACAAAATTCGTAAATATTGATCTATATACAAGTGATGACCATACCCTAATGGGAGCGATCCACATAGCCTTAAAGCATATCCCCTATTTTAGTCATTACCAGGTGTGAGGCTCGAGGCTATGTTTTACCTTTTTAGCAAATCTTACTTGGAATGCTAACACTGCTCTCCAAGCAACAATTCAATGTCAGCATTCATCCACACAAGTTGTTTTGGATATGAACTAACCTAAGGCACTACTTCTACTACATCCTTTTTGGAATCACCCTTAGGATTAGTAGCAGGTACCCTTACAGTTTAAAGAACTCCGTCTTCGATTCCATCATCTTCAAGATGTCTTCAATTCGAATGCTTATGCTGGATCGAAGTGGTTTTCAAATAACCCATGCTTATCCGATCCCGGTCTCTTCGAACCAACAATCAGTAGTTTCTAGTTGACTCAATCCAGTTCTTTCAGAAGTAAGAAAACTACGTAAGAGTCCTAAAGGGATCTCGAATATATGCCTTTAAAATTGAGAGACATTTCAACGGAATGAGTTCTCCCAAATGAATCTAAACCCTTATGAACACGTGATGCTTTCATATACTTCCTAAGTCAAAATAGGTCTGTTATCAATAGTGGATAAACCACTATCTGGCGTAAGTATATAGTTTACATATGGAAAATCAGACATCATATACTTATCACCACCTTTCGATTTCAACCTCGTACTATCCCTTGATTAACAATGAAGTCAGACAAATTAAAGTACTACCCTTGCCTCGACTACATTCTTAATTCTCATAGATTGAAATAGGCTTCCATACCTTGAAATTTAGTGTCGAATATAAGATGAAGTGCCTTCCATATACTTAGTTAATAATGACCTATTGATGGAAATTAACTCTTTTATACTTATCACACTTCCGATATTTCAACTTCTCTATCCCTCGTCCAAAATAGAAGCCAAGTAAGTTAGGGCACTGGTTGCACCTGGCCTTGCCATAGTTGAAGCACTCCAATTCTATATCTCATAGATAGAGGAAAGTCTACCCATCGAGTTTTAGTGCGAAATATAAGATGACTTACTTTCCATAAACGTGTCAATATTTTAGCACTACTTATCATATTTGTTTTATCTTACTTAATGGCACCGACAAAGAAATCCCTCGCATAAAACAATTTCTTTTTAAAACAATTTGAAAACCAACTCCGTAAACTTATTTCTAGTTTTGATTTCAAACTGTTATTAGAAACATTTTCAAAAATCATTTATTTAAACCAAAGCTTGATTTCAAAAGACAAGATTCTTACTTTATATAAAGTAAACAAATTATTTAATAATAACAAAGTGTTATAAATCAAACTTTCTTTCCAATTTCCCGAAACCATTTACTATAACAAAAATGTTATAGTCCATGATCTCTTTCCTTTTCTCGAAAACATTTATTAAATGTATATATGTATGTTACAAAAGTGTGCAAATGTATGCAACAACGTTGCGACAACTTCCGCTAAATTAAAAGTCGAAAATCCGAAAAACGAATTGCAGTCACATTTTCCATTTTTCATCGCACTATTTATTTTTGTAAAAAAATATTCAAAATGAGTTAACCATTATTATTAATTAATTAAAAGAGGGTTATTTGATCATTAAAACCCAATAATTGAATATTTAAAATTAGTTAACTATTCATACATCAAAGCGGTAAAATTCCATATCGTTACATCCTCCCCCCCCCCCTTAAAAGAATTTTGACCTCGAAATTTCATCTCAAAACAACCCACAAACAAGTCATATTAATTCTTAACATTTTCCAAAATTTTAAATGGCTAACAAAAAACTTAGAGTTTATCGAGGTTACAACCTTCTAATCATACAAGGATTGTAAACAATCTACTAGGCATACCTCAGGCTCGACAGCCAAAGGTTATTACTCAATAGATTATTCAACTACCTCATGTCAAATCGAAGATTCATCTACCCATAAAACATCAAAAGGCAAATATATGTAAGCCCATGCATGTGTATTAATCATCCATACGCAATATCCGATCACTTGTTGGATACATAAATTTCACATCCAAACAAGTATTGGTCACTTAACTTCTCCATTACGGAACCCTAATCCGGTTCCTTAATTTGATACTTATGTTTTCCTTACATAGTCCTAAACTATGATAGAAAACATTCACATCATCCCAAGAATCCATCTCAAGTACTCGCCATTGAGAAATCGAGTTAAAATGCCAAGTTCGGGCTGCTATATATTACCTAAAAATCCTATGCTCGAATGCTGGATCAAGAATGGTCATGTGAATAAAATGATCCAAGTCCAACTTACGGTTTTATCCCTTTTAGGATAATTTGATAATTGTACTACTTCAATTCTTTTTACTTCCCAAAATTATTTATGAAAACATTTCATAAAAATACAATTAAAGTTTGAAACTTGTATAATACCCTACTACATCCTAAGAGTATATACAACTATCTAATTTAATCTTTTATATTTTCCCTTACATTCAGATGCAGGCCAAAAATAAATCTGGGTCTTAAAACTGACTTGACCTCATTGACTACTTTAACTATCCGGTCTGGCAAGTAGCTAAGAAGAGAGGATGCTGTTATCCAAACTCAGTCCTAAAGTTTACTTTTCCTTAGACACCTCAAAGATAAAGATGTTTTATTAGTCGGCCTAATAACATTAAATAGTTTTCACAACTTAGATGTTAAAACAAAAGACACGGTTTTATTAAAACAAAATTTATCAAAACCTTCTTATTAAATTTAACCCATTTAGAAACTTGTGTTAATTATTTCTTCTCTAACCAAGAGTGATATGAATCCATATTAAAAATTTCATTTGTCAACACACTCCTTTATCAAAAAATCCATTTTCTTTAAAGAATTTTAAGGACTAAATACCCGGTTTTTATTTCAAAACATCTTTGAAATGATACAGCATATTTTAAACCGTATAAAATATACATATAGACCGAGTAACACCAAAATGATACCAAGGAACTGTGTTCTAACGAATAGTACCATATATCCTCTTACCAAGAAGGGTAATACTTACGAGAAGTGCTTACTATCCGAACACAACTCTTGCCCATTTTTAGTCATTTTCGACCCATTTGAACTAGTTAACATAAAAATAATTCTTCTCTTTCGAATTCCATTTTGAAACAATACTATATATAAAATAGCTTTAGCGCTTTATTTACGATAACCTGTTTTAGGTTCGTTTGGACTCGAACTCGTTTCGATAGTACAATGACAAAGGGAATAATTTACTAAGTGCACTACAACCTTCGCCTAAGCAAACATCTGATAGTCACTTAGAGGATTATTCAGATCACCGCAAAACTAATCAAGACTCATTTCTCAAACTATCCAAATAAAATGTATCTTACTTAAAAAAAATTTGAAAATAATTGTACTTACATTTTTTTCTAGTAATACTCTTATTACTTTTTCCAAAAATCATTTGAAATCCTTTTCAAAGATACCGGGATTAAAATTCTCAAAAATCCTCCTTATTTATAAAACACATTTTTATAAAATCAACTTTATATAAAAACATTCCTTCTTGTATCAAAATGAGCTTTATAACAACATTACTACAGAATGGCTTATTGTCAAATCATGAAACCGGATTCACAACGTGTTCGTATTTAATTTAATAAAACAACAAATGCTCATAAACTAGCTGAGCATAAATAATCAGTCAATAAATAATGATAAATAAATATCATCATTTCCTAACAGACAATCACACACAATAACTGTATCTATTTTTGAAAATTATTCTTTTATATATAAAATATAAAATCTAGGTAAAATTATTTCATTTACCAATTTCATACTCACTCTCATATATAATACACTCAAACTCATTTTAGGGTGTCATTTACCCTATCTTAAATGAGTTTACCCCACTAAACCAAGGTTCTAGCTTAATCTTCAGCTCTGATAACTAATATGATGACCTGCCTTTTCGACCCCCATAAGTCGATACTAATACATCCATGGAATTCACATGTCGAGCATCCGAGTGTTAAAAATACATATTGTTGGGGTGAAAGAAAAGAAAAGATAGAACAGAATCTCACATCGTGACGAGTAATATATAATATCTAAATGATTTTTACAAAAGAAAACTATAATATACATACAACAATCAGAGTAAACTAACCAGTCATCAGCCTGGACAGTTATTGTTTGCACCGAAATTGGTCACAAACCCCGAATGTCGTGAAAGCACCAATGTATGAATACAAATCAGCAGTATTCAAACACAATTATCAGATCTAAGCAAGCAACAAACAATAATCCAGAAATAATGAACAGTGACACGCAATTTATAGTGGTTCGGCTATCTCCGGCCTACGTCCACTTCAAGGTTTTTATGATTTTATTGCTCAATGCTTGAAGATTATAATTTCTTATCGCGTAGTACAACATATTTTATGATTATAATCTGAATCTAAGGAAGCAATGGTGATCTGGAGTAAATCTGGCAGAGTCTGGGCGCTCTTTAGCTCTCAAAATTGTCCGACCCCCTTTTTGAATGACCAGGGGCTCTATTTATAGGTGTAGGAGGCTGATATTTCGCCTAAATTGAAGGGAGACCGGTTCTGGCACGTGAGGGGGCCCATACGCCCGCTTTCAGGAAATCCGGGCCCACTTTGGGATCGATTCGAAGTCCATTCGAATCGATCAAGAAATTGTCCAATCGAGCTGAAATTAGGTGTGGACATTCTTCAACATGTGTGCAAGCTTCTGTGAAAATTTCATAGCATTTGGACTTGTAGATTTCGAGATATGATCGATACAAGTTGTAGTATTTCGGTAGGCACTCTGGTTCGAATCGATTGGTTCGAATCGATTTCTTCGAATCGATCAGAGCGCATGCCTGTGTGATGTCGTGTTGCGAATTCTCAGGATCGATCCACCTTTGTCTCCGTGTTGACTGGGTCAACTCCATGATTCTAGCCGCCTTGATTCAATGGATTCGATGACCCCTATTTGCTCATCGAACGTGTGCTCGTTCGTATCCACAACTTCATATCCATGACTTTGTATCCACGAAGCCGTCTCCCAATGTATCCTTCTCGTATGCCTTCGATCTTCCTCGAATCGATCTGTATGTGAGTCCTTCGTATCGATTCTAGCAACGATCGATACGAACTGCATCGCCATTCCTCGCCTTCCTATCGATACGAACTATATCGATACGAAGCCTATAGGCTGAATCCATCCTGATCGATACCAAACGTATCGATTCAAACAAACCTCCGCATGCTTGCCTACCAATCTGGGTTTGTCACCATCGAGTTGAAATCCACCTAGCCTTCCTATCCAATCGATACGAAGTCATCGAGTCGAACCAGAACCTGATAGATGCGAACTTCACTGAACCAAACCCATGCCGATCGATACGAACGGTATCGATTCGGAGTCCTTGCTTTCCGATCGATACGAACGGTATCGATTCGAACCACCATATGACGATCGATGCGAAATGCATCGATACGAACCGTTCCCTGTGCATTTCAATCCATCCATATCTTATGCATACGACCTCCGATTGACCTGAAAATCGAAACGTAGTTCCTCCTAGCCTTGATTATCATTCCCAACTGATTCCATCTTGATCAGAGCTTGGCCAAATTTTGACGACATCCATTGCAGCCTTGTTTTCAATTGAACTCCAATCCTGATATCCATCGTTCCTTGCCAATTTGTTGATATCCCAGCCTTGACCAAAAGTTGGGATAACATTTGCCCCCCAAAACATGCCTTATGATAATAAGGCGTGTTTTGAATAATTCTGTATCCGATACCCAAAGTCCATAGCCAATTCCATGTCCATCCGAACTCGAAGACCGAGCCTTTGATCCATTCTTATCCAATAGCCAATAGCTGAATCCAGGACCTCCCCGGGTCGGTATCCAAATACATAACCTCCCCGGGCTCTTGTCAAGCGCAATCCACACCTGACGTCCGTGGTCCAGTATCCCTGGACGTTGAGCTAACCTCTCCGGGTTCTTGCCAAGCGCAATCCACACCTGACGTCCGTGGTCCAGTATCCCTAGACGTTGAGCTAACCTCTCCGGGTTCTTGCCAAGCGCAATCCACACTTGACGACCTTGGTCCAGTGTCCCTGGACGTTGAGCTAACCTCTCCGGGTTCTTGCCAAGCGCAATCCACACTTGACGACCTTGGTCCAGTGTCCCTGGACGATGAGCTAACCTCTCCGGGTTCTTGCCAAGCGCAATCCACACTTGACGGCCTTGGTCCAGTGTACCTGGACGTAAGTAATGCCATGGCTTAAGTCCTAAGCCGAATCCTGGTCGCTTCGGACCCATGTTGAGCATAGTCCATACTCAACGACCTGAAATGATAACCGATAATATAGGGCCTAAATCCTAGGCCGAATCCTGGTCTCTCCGGACCCTTGCCGAGCATAGTCCATACTCGACGACCGTTTATCAAAAACCAAAAAGAATCCAATCAAAATCCAATCCAAAATCCAAATCAAATCCGAAAATCAGAAATCCAAACCAACATCCAAAACAGAAAACCATCCAAATGAAAATCCAAACCAGAAAGCAAACAAAACCAAGAGTTCAAACCAAACTCCAAAACCAAACCAGAAAAATGAGTGTCCAATCCAAAAACAAAAGAAAACAGATTTTGCAAACCATAGCTTCGCGGTGTATCATCATTCAGAGCATGCCTAAGGGCTATCTCCGTCCCCGTACATGTGTAAATGACTTGGTTGCTCGCCAATGGTTTGTTACTTATTTCATATTATCCTGGTCAATGGATAACCAATCGACCATCATTCCTGGGCCTCATGCCATCATGGCTTGAGGTGGGCGGTGGTTGCTCCTGCTCCACCGCTGCATTCCGAGACCCAACATACTGCCTCAATTGTCCATTCCTCACATGCTCCTCAATTATGTCCTTTAGGTGCCTGCAGTTGTTGGTATCAAGGCCGTCCAAATCGTGGAAGAGACAGTGCTTTCCCGATGCTCTTTCTCGTTCAGAAGGTTCTCTCCTAGCTGGCCTTCGGTAAGGAAGGCGATTCCGGGTTTCCATGTATATCCGCTCCAACGTCTCGTTTAATCCTGTGTATGTGGAAAACTTTGGATCCTTCCATCGCTTCCTGGCTTTTCCCGAATCGTCGTCCAGCTTCCTTTTTCCTTTATCTTTATCCGAGCTTCCGTTGGATGGTCCTCCACCCTCAGTCACATTCGCCTCCTTTAACTTTAAGTCCATACATGCGTCTTCTTGTCGAAGTAATATTTCTGCTTCGTGAAAGAATTCCCCGAGGTCCAGTGGCGGGTCTCGTATTAAAGATACCTTAAAATCTGAATCCTCTCTGACTTTCGACACTGCCGCCATCAAAACCATTGAAGGATCCGGCCGATCCACCGAAGCTACCGCCGCATTGAATCGAGTTAGAAAAGCCCTAAGTGATACATCCGTCCTTTGCTTTACTGATGTTAACGTCATCACGTTCTTAGTTCTTTTGATATGAACCCGAAACTATCCCAAAAACCTGTCCACCAACTCCCTCCAAGTCCTTATAGATCCTTCTCCCAACTGCCTAAACCACATTGCAGCTAGATCTGTCAAATACAACGGGAAACATCTGGCCATCACTTCCTCCGATGCCCCCAGCACTTCCATGTGTCTAGTGTATCTCATCAAGTGATCAGTCGGGTCAGCCTTGCCATTATATACTTCCACGCTAGGTAACTTGAACTTAGGTGGATTCTGAGCTATCCTGATTTCCCGAGCGAACGGACTCCTGTTCACTCCTTCCAAATCTCGATTGGTCAAACCTCCGCGCATAGTTCTTCTAATAATATCAACTAATCCAGCATTGTCGGTCAGAGGTTGCCCCCATGTCCTTGAGGGAATTCTGGTACATATTCTTCATGTGGTTCATTAGCAGCAACATTGGCCCTAGCCTGTTGAAATCCTTCCAAAGGTCCTCCTATATTGGATCCTGCGGGCCTGCCCCCAAGCCCTTGTTGATTGCCCTCTGGCTCTGTATTCTGTTCCTTGTTAGGTTCTGCAACCCTAGTTCCTTATTCCACATTTGCGGTCGCTATAGTTGGTCCAAGGTTCTGTGTTCCTGCAGCTCTCATCTACTCGAAAAAAGTCTGCATCATATCATGTTGACTCTTCAGCAACCTCTCATGCAATGAATTTGTCATAGCTTCCATTTCGTCTCTGGTAATGTAAATCGAAGCTTGTCCTTCTCCAGCTCCGGAGGATGCCTCTTGACTTCCTCCTTGTTGACTTCGCTCAGCTCTCTGTCGTGTTTGTCGAGTCATTGTAGAGTCAATCCGAATCCTTCAAACTTTCAAACCTAAACTTTGAATTTGGTGTAGCGGGTGCTAATTCCTCTCAATGAAAGCACCAAAGTGTTTGCGCCGAAATTGGTCACAAACCCCGAATGTCGTGAAAGCACCAGTGTATGAACACAAATCAGCAGTATTCAAACACAATTATCAGATCTAAGCAAGCAATAAACAACGATCCAGAAATAATGAACAGTGACATGCAATTTGTAGTGGTTCGGCTATCTCCGGCCTACGTCCACTTCAAGGTTTTTATGATTTTATTGCTCGATGCTTGAAGATTACAATTTCTTATCGCGTAGTACAACAGATTTTATGATTATAATCTGAATCTAAGGCAGCAATGGTGATCTGGAGTAAATCTGACAGAGTCTGGGCGCTCTTTAGCTCTCAAAATTGTCCGACCCCCTTTTTGAATGACCAGGGGCTCTATTTATAGGTGTAGGAGGCTGATATTTCGCCTAAATTGAAGGGAGACCGGTTCTGGCACGTGAGGGGGCCCATACGCCCGCTTTCAGGAAATCCGGGCCCACTTTGGGATCGATTCGAAGTCCATTCGAATCGATCAAGAAATTGTCCAATCGAGCTGAAATTTGGTGTGGACATTCTTCAACATGTGTGCAAGCTTCTGTGAAAATTTCATAGCATTTGGACTTGTAGATTTCGAGATATGATCGATACAAGTTGTAGTATTTCGGTAGGCACTCTGGTTCGAATCGATTGGTTCGAATCGATTTCTTCGAATCGATCAGAGCGCATGCCTGTGTGATGTCGTGTTGCGAATTCTCAGGATCGATCCACCTTTGTCTCCGTGTTGACTGGGTCAACTCCATGATTCTAGCCGCCTTGATTCAATGGATTCGAAGACCCCTATTTGCTCATCGAACGTGTGCTCGTTCGTATCCACAACTTCATATCCATGACTTTGTATCCACGAAGCCGTCTCCCAATGTATCCTTCTCGTATGCCTTCGATCTTCCTCGAATCGATCTGTATGTGAGTCCTTCGTATCGATTCTAGCAACGATCGATACGAACTGCATCGCCATTCCTCGCCTTCCTATCGATACGAACTATATCGATACGAAGCCTATAGGCTGAATCCATCCTGATCGATACCAAACGTATCGATTCAAACAAACCTCCGCATGCTTGCCTACCAATCTGGGTTTGTCACCATCAAGTTGAAATCCACCTAGCCTTCCTATCCAATCGATACGAAGTCATCGAGTCGAACCAGAACCTGATAGATGCGAACTTCACTGAACCAAACCCATGCCGATCGATACGAACGGTATCGATTCGGAGTCCTTGCTTTCCGATCGATACGAACGGTATCGATTCGAACCACCATATGACGATCGATGCGAAATGCATCGATACGAACCGTTCCCTGTGCATTTCAATCCATCCATATCTTATGCATACGACCTCCGATTGACCTGAAAATCGAAACGTAGTTCCTCCTAGCCTTGATCATCATTCCCAACTGATTCCATCTTGATCAGAGCTTGGCCAAATTTTGACGACATCCATTGCAGCCTTGTTTTCAATTGAACTCCAATCCTGATATCCATCATTCCTTGCCAATTTGTTGATATCCCAGCCTTGACCAAAAGGTGGGATAACAGTTATAACAGCATGTCCTTACAAATGCTGATAAATACAGAACAAGAAATACAACGGAAATATAAAACATGTGAGATCTTGGAGGCATCTAGCTTGTCTTCTAAAGCTCCAAGCATCCATCGCTAAATCTGGGAAAGTACTAGGTTCTGACCCGAGTATCATAAGAAAATAACACCCGAATTAGTCTGGTAAACCAACGTGAAAAACTCAAATCATATGGATTGTAATATTTAGAAATCCCTTTTAAAAATAAAGGTATCTTGTAAGACCACGTCGCACATAAACACGGATGAGTTTTTACCTTATGATAACTAAACCATTTTATAAAGAACCTTGTGATATTATAAAAATGCCTAGGTTTGAAAATAAATATGTAACATATCCGGAATGGTTACCAATAATTACATTCAACGGTACTGGGTTCTATAACTAAAACTGTAAGCACGTATTGGAAAATGGATTCCACATAATAACAAGGCTACTAGGGTACCGCCTGCCATGGTACACCTCTAGAAAAATGTACCTAGAGCCTTAGCTGACTCCCTGTGAATCATGGATCGGCCTACCCCTTCCTGGATAGCACCGAATATGTCATCACCCCAGTTGCCAACTTGACAAACTGTTTTCGTGGCCACAAGCATAAAAAATCTCTAAATATCGATCCTGATACAAGTGGTGACCATACCCTAATGAGTGCGACCCACACAGCCCTAAAGCATATCCCATGTTTTAGTCATTACCGGATGTGAGGCTGGAGGCTACATTTTACCTCTTTAGGAAATCCATTTGGAATGCTAACACTGCCCTCCAAGCAACAATGCAATGTCAGGATTCATCCATAAAAGTTGTTCAGGATATGAACAAACCGAATGCGCTACTTTGACAACACCCTTTTCGGAATCACCCATAGGATTAGTAGAATGTATCCCTTGTACTTCAAAGTATTCAATTCCATCGTCTTCGTGGCATCTTCAATTCAAACGCTTAGGCCGATTCAAAGTGGTTTTTGGAGAACTCATGTTTATCCGATCTCGGTCTCTCTAAACCAACAATCTATAGAAGTAAGTAGACTATATAAGAGTCCTAAAGGGATCTCAAATATACGCCCTTAAAGTGAGAGACGTTTCATCAAATTGAGTTCTCCTAAGGGAATCTCAACTCGTATAAGCACGTGTACTTCCTAAGTCAAAATAGGTCAAGTTATCGATAGCGGATAAACCACTATCTGATGTAAGTATATAGTTTGCATATGGAAAATCGAACATCATATACTTCTCACCACCTTTCGATTTCAACCGCGTACTATCCCTTGATTAACAATGAAGTCAGACAAGTTAGAGTATTACCCTTGCCTCGACTACATTCTTAATTTTCACAGATAGAAATGGGCTTCCATACCTTGAAATTTAGTGTCGAGTACAAGATGAAGTACCTTCCATATACTTAATTAATAATGACTTATTTATGGAAATTAACCCTCTTATACTTATCGCACTTCCGACATTTCGACTCCTCTATTGCTCGCCCAGAATCGAAGCCGGGTAAGTCAGGGGATTGGTTGCACCTGGCCTTGCCTCAGTTAAAGCACTCTGATTCTAGATCTCATAGATAGCAGAAAGTCTACTCATTAGGGTTTAGTGCTAAATATAAGATGACTTACTTTCCATAAATGTGCCAACATTTTAGCACAACTTATCATTTTTGTTTTATGTTACTTAATGACACCGACAAAGAAATCCCTTGCATAAAAAAGTCTTTTTAAAACAATCTAAAAACTAACTTCGTAAACTTTTCCCTAACCTTTTATTTCAAACTAGCCATTGGAAACATTTTCCAAAATCATTTACTTAAACCAAAGCTTGATTTCAAAAGGCAAGATCCTTTCTGTATATAAAGTAAATAACTTACTTAATAATAACAAAGTGTTATAAATCAATCTTCCTTTCCAATTTCCCAAAACCATTTCCTTTTCTCAAAAACATTCATTAAATATATATGTATGTATGTATGTATGTCATAAAAGTGTGCATATGTGTGCAACAATGTTGCGACAACTTCCGTTCGATAAAATGTTGAAAATCCAAAAAATGATTTCTGTCACTTTTTCCATTTTCCATCGAACTATTTATTTTTGTAAATAAATATTCAAAATGAGTTCACCATTATTATTTATTAAATGAAAGAGGGTTATTTGATCATTAAAAACCAATAATCTAATATTTAAAATTAATTAAATATTCACACATCAAAGCGGTAAAATTCTAGGTGGTTACATTTTAATCGCTGTAAGGTCATTGAAGCACTCCACAACAAACACAACTATTTCAAGATAGAATACTTCTTTGTTCACTATCCATATAGTTTCAACCATCTTTGGTTGTTTGGGAGTAAGTATCTTCTTCTAACACCCTTTCCACATTCAGATTTTATTTCTCCAAGTGCCTAACTCCCTTTCCAAATACATCATAGACCTTCCCGACCGATACACCGGTGACGCACATGCCATCACCCTTGGACTCCTAAAGGGAGTCAATTTTGAGTTCCTCACCACCACATTCCTTCTTACTAATGAGAGGATTTCCAGTATGGCCATTTACAGCCTAATAGCTATGTTATTCCTCTCCAGCTTCCTTGTTGGAAATCTTGATTTGCTATCGGTACTTCTACCCTCGTTCATGGTTTCGATGACAATGATAAATGGGATGATGAAGGCCATGAATGCAAGGCAAACGTCAATGAGGGAGAAGAAAGAGTAGTGGAATAAAATATGATCGAAGAAGAGGAAGAGGGAAGAGGAGAAGAAGTGGAGGACGAGGAAGAGGAAGATGATGATGATGATGGAGACTGCTGTTTAGGCGACAATGAGTCATACAGGGAGACGTCTCACAAGGAAGCCATAGTTCCGACCCCATCTCGTCCGAAAAGATTTGTTATCAAATCTTCCCAATAAGCTCTTGGGCCATGCCTAGCACCGGTTGGAGAGTTGAAACCTCCTGCGGGTTCCTCCAAAACATCTTTGGCTCATTAGGCGAACTTAGAAACTTGTCAGCCTTCGGTATTAGGGGGATTACTTTAGAGAGTATTCTAAACATAAGTCCCAATGACTTTAGCTTCTCGTCTAGGGAAATCCTTACCGAGGGTGATGAAACCCCATCCTTGTTGCTCCCCAAACATGGTCCATAGAGTACTTTTGGAAATACCAACACTTCGCACACTTCTAAGATCATAAAAACTCACACTCTGCATTTGTTATTAATTTTCTGCTTTACTTATGATGTGTTCCTTTTCCATTGCAGGTATCATGGGTAGAGATCATGTGAGCTATCTATGTTCGGGCATTAGCCAGTGTTGCCTATTGATTCCAGACATCTATACACAATGTCCCGGCTCATACTAGGAGTTAAAAGGAAAGAGAAGGAGGAGGAAAGAGAAGGAGTACTAGGATGAGGAAGAAAGAAAAAAGCCCCAGAAAAAAGAAAATTAAAGAGCACCATAACCTGTAGAGGAAACAATGTGATTCCCACGATCATTCAGGGAGCATCTCTAGTGCTTCTCAACCATACACTCATCCTCAATCTCTTCAATAGCAACCTCTGACCACTCTGCCACTGATTACTACCATTACAACCTCCCACAAATCAGTTCATGTTACTCTGTCGTTGTCCCCTCTAGGTCCAACTATAGCCATCCATACTAGGATACCAATAGCTTTGCCTGATTATTTCCTGATAAGGTCATGTTCGATTATAATGTAAAAGTAATTTCTAGCCAGGAGACCAACAACAAGGTTGAAGGAGTAAAGGAGATTGTAGATCAGTTTTTTGAGCGGAAGAAACTCACCAAAGCCCTCTTTAACATCAATAAAATTAATCAGTCAATTATCCAATTATTCAAGTTAGAAAGGAAGAATCATGATAACATAGTGGTAGGATATTAAATCGAATTAGCTAATATCACTAGAGAGAGATGCAGCATTGAAATCAGACAAGCACGTGAATAAGTTAGTCAAAGAGATGTCAAGAACTCATACTCAAGCCACCAATGTAATGAAAGATTGGATTAAAACTGCACATCAAGAAAATGTCAAGCTAATGGCACACGTCAAGACCAAATAAGAGAAATTACATGCCAAATAGGCAGAACTGAAGGCCCTTCAAGCTGAGGTTGATGGCCTTAAAGGCCAGCTTAATGGCTGAAATGGACTCCAAGATTTAGGTTCAAATCAACCTCGTTGGGGCTAGAGAGGAAATTGCAGAGCTTAATGACCAGGTTGCCAAGATAAATGAGAAGATGAATGCTACTCTCTGGTAGTTTTTCACTAACATCATCGGAAAAAAATCTGAAATGGTTGGGAGATAGCTATCCTGTCACGTCAGTTGATGCATGGGAGGAAATATTATGCAGAGCTACCGCGGCTGGCCAAGGCGTAATCAAAGAAAGGCAACCTTCATGGATGAAGAATATATCATGGTCATGGAGCAAGATAAAGCTATTTTAGCTACATAAGATGCAAATACGAGGAAGGCCGCTATTAAGGCTCCCGCTTGTTCGAGTGCATTAGACTGGGCAGAATCATCCACTCCTAAATCCAATGAGCCTGCAATAGTAATTATGACATCTGCGATGGTTACTTCTGAGGCCACCAATATTGAAACTCTTGTCCCGACCGCAACAAGTGCTAATGCTCCTTACGTCCCTCTTCCCGTAACCTAATCTGCTCAGTGATTTGTTAAGGAGGGCAAAATTATCAAGTCCCCAACCAAGGGAACTTCACCAAGCCAAGGTATTTCTCTCATCTCCTCAGTGTTCGAGAAGCTTCAGTTCTCACCAGAGAAAGTCTCTAAATTTTACTTCACCATCTGTCAACTTAAAGGTCAACCATTGCTTCCTCCTTTGCCACTAACTACTCAAGACTTGGTTCCAAGCATGATCTCTACAACGTCCACCTCCATTACTACAAAGTCGATCGTCTCAACTCTATAATACCTTAAAAAATTGTTAAATATTGTAGTTAAATATTAATAATATAACAATGCAAAAATAATTGAATTTAATGGGTTAATAAAATAAATTACAAACAAGGAGGGGGAAAATGGTGGTTTTTCAACTTTGGAATTTGACGACAAAAGTGGTGCCATTGCGACTGTTTTGTTTTTCTGATTTGAGCAGTATTTCAGTTTGTTTCGTTTGGAGTCTGTATAAATGGGTTATGGTCAAAATGTGTTGAGTTAATTTTGGCACCAAGTTTGAATTTTGAATCTAAGCAATAGTTACTCTTTTCCCTCCTTCCACTTAAACAAGTTCACGTACATTTCAGTTTTTAGAACCGACACGCTTTCTCTCTTCTCCTTCTTCCTCTTTACATACAAAACTAAAATCATCGTATCTCCCTAAATGGCTCAAGTGGCATCAAAAAGCTAGCAAGGAGCACTATGCATCTATATAAACTTAGAGACCAAACTCTGAAGCACAAAGGTGCAGTAGGCCAGACAGTGGAGATCTAGGCATTGAATGGTGAATTTGGTGAGTGATCTCTTCGTATAATGCAATTTCTATTCTATAAATATGATATGTAGGATAAATTAGTGTAGATAAACTTTTATAAACAATTGAATTCATATATAACTGGGATTTGGGAGGGAATCTGGTAAATATAGTATGTAGAAACTAGGTTCACACTAAATTCTAATAATTTAATTAATATACTCTTAATTTGATGAAATGAACTATGAAACAAGATCTAGAAACGTAAGGATGCGTACTAGAGACGTATTCAAGCCATCAAAGGAAGAAAGGAGGCAACTGAAGGCGAAACGACAGAGTTGAGAAGTCAATTACATGGCCTTACGATTTGCCAAAAAACCACGTATGTCGGTCCATCAGTTGGTGCAACCAAGATAGCCGTGGTCTATAATTTAGGGCAGGTTGAACCTGGACTCGTAAGGGCTAATATAAAATATCATTTATCAATTCAAGTCTTATTCCTTTTAATTTTTCTAAAGGCATTTGAAGGCTGTTGATGAGGGAAATGATGGCATTACGAATTTGAGTGAATGTGTGATGGTTTATCATTGTTTGAAGTGGATATGTATGTTGTTGTAATATGTAAAGTGATGCGATGATGGTTGTGAACGCGAACAAGCCAGTGGCATAAGTATGCGACCCATGATAAAAATATGGATACTGAGATGGATATAAATATGAATATGGATACGGATAAAGACTAGTGGCATAAGTAAGTGGTCCAGGTGTTGCATTGCTCCCCTAAAGGCTTCGACGGACCACTGTGGAGGTGGGTATTAAGTAACCCTGTAGGTTGTGGGTAGTCTAGGGCGTGTTTCCAATTAGTATGAGGACAATAGGCAACATTATAGGCTTTGGGTGGTCCAAGGAAGTGAGTCTTATATGTGATTTACGTGAAGATGGACAACATGTGATCTTGTATGGCATGAGGTAGTCCAGGGAAGTGAATCCGTATAGAGACGATGTCGGCTCACTCATAAGACTTATGTCTGACCCACTCCTATTTTTTCCTTTACACACACAGACAAATATATATATATATATATATATATATATATATATATATCCTAGTTGATGGCATTTGGAGATGACATGGTATCGAAGACCGGGATTCATTTGTGTATATTATATATGATATATATATATAAGTGTTGTAATATGGATTTGACTATGTGTATGGTTTGGGTTTAAATTGTACATGCATATGTATTTAACAGACAGAAATGTTATGGTGATGTGATGTGACTATGATTATTGTTTTATTATATTTTATTTCCTTCCATTGTGAGACTCTAAAAGTTATTAGTTAGAATTGTATCTATTTTTTTATCTTACCCAAATGACTCGTCTTTTCGGTTCTCAAGGTGTTGATGTCGGTTTGGGCGTTAAACCCAAGGGTCGAAAAAGGTAGGTTATTATATGGAATGACCATCCTATACCACTGACACCCAATAATAAATATGTAGTGCCCTGCAACAGTGCCTGGCCGATGTAGAACGACCATCATGGTTGTAAGGTAAATAAAACATCACAGAACCTGTTGTATATCTTATAGCGCAGTGAATAAAATATAACAACAAACATCTTAAATATAAAACAAGAGGGAGAATGAATGTATCACAGAAAATAGAGCAAATAGATCGATACAGTATACATCATAAGTGATAGAGTTATACATCAAATAATAACTCATAAAAAAACTGTCTCTAAATAATAAAGGCACTAGCATCCACAAAGTTAGCACATACACAAGATATACACTACTCTATACATAGTCATCATGGGTGTACTATACATCAAAGTACTAAAGAAAGTCAAGATATCAACATTGATAATATATGAACCGTGTGACATCACTAGAGGGATAAACAACCAAAGAAAACATAGCATTCATCATCCATCCTCACGCTCGCTCACTCAGTGCGTTGGGTATATGATACTTGTATGACTTCATCGCATAATCAAGGACAACTCAACGTCCCGGCTTCTCGGTACTCGAATCCATGCCACTTAGTATGCCAAGAACCAGACTACCATCGCACTTAGTCCACAGTAAAATAGATCGAAACATCGTGTGATCTAGGACACATTGCACTCCCAAGTCAGCGTACTCACATATCCCTACTTTATGAGTACACTTCAAAACCTAAGAATATCAACGATCCCTTTGCACACGTCATCTATAGCAGAGGTCATCCTGGAACCGTCCTTACAACTCCCGTCTGAAGTCGTTGTGGATGGGAACCATTCTACACATCCATTATTGGTTATAGAATAACGACGTTCGTCTCGTAACCTCCCTCCTATGGTTCCTTCAATTCGACTCATAGTCACCCGCTCTATGTCTCGAAGTACAATTATCCATCATCGAAGCCATCACATCTCATTGTAGAATCATCATCATTGAATCATGCGTCGTCGTCGCTGAAATTTATCACCGAACCCTATGGTTCGGTGTTGACCCAAGCCTTAGCTCGAAAATGGAAGGTATGACTTGAAGCAAGTGAAAGCATGAACATCTCTATGACTCGAGCACTCACTTCCTCTATATCGATCCATCACCACCGATCTATGGCCACCGATCCATCACCACCGATCCATGACTACCAAACCATGTCATCACTGATCCCGTACTTCAAAGCAACTAACTATACTTCTTTACGTGAGACTCTACTTCACCAATCCATAGCCATCACCGGTCTCATACTTGAAAGCCACTCACTATGTTTCTCCACATGAGACTCTCCATCATCGATCCATCACCATCACTGGTCGATATCCCATGATCGGTACAGATCCATTTGCTACCGATCCATGCCTTAGCCAAGTTTCTCCTTCTTTTGCTCCATTGGCCCATGCTCCATAACAAGCACTTGTGACTCGGAGTAAGTACCCTATAACTCGAGGCGAACCATCCCAAGACAAGATTACTCCCCTATGAAACTTCCCACCGATCCATAGCCTCCAAATCACCACTGATCTATCTTTGGTTAGCCATAACTTGAGAAAATAAACTCCAAATGACTTGAAAGTTGGAACGTAGCCTTATGAGGCCTTCCTTATTGCCCCTTATGGATCACACCAAATTATGGTCAAGTTGACTCTTTGGATCATCACCGATCTATAAATATTGATCCCTAACTTATCCCTATAACTAAATCGCCATTCGATCGGCGTTTCCAACTATTCAAACATTATAAATTTAAGCAATCATTATATATAATATATCCTAACAATCATACATCCATACATATCAAAATGAAGCATAAATCTATAGGTATTACTATAAGAATAAAGGAGATCCGTAAGAACAGGATTTTTACAAATCCTTTCCAAATCATCTGAAATTAACATATGTGGTTATTTAAAGTTTAAAACATGTTTACGATCCAGAAATCATTTTAAAACATCATTTTAAAATGTATAATGGCTAATTAGTAAGTGAGAGGTCCTAACTACTCACTAAATCCAAAGCAATCCAGGGCAAGTCCAAAAGTGCATGAAATCCAAGAATCTATAGCAACCCCAAATGATCTCCAGCAGCAAATCTTCAATCCAAATGCTAATCTTGCCAACCCCTCCTTAATGACCAGTTTTGGCTAATTAAAATAAGGTTTAGAGTGGCTTTTTGGCTAAGAAATGATTAATGGAGGTTTTCACTCTATTTTTAGGAAGTGTGAAATGATGGAGAGAAGCCTCATCCTCATGCTAATCCCGAAATGGGCTTTACTCACTAATTACCCATTAAACTGTTCAAAATCAAGTTAAGTTTCAAATTTGCCATATTTTCCTAACAGTTAGTCCATTTTCCTATTATGACCACTCTACGGAAAGAGAAACCATCATCCCGATCTGTTGGAAATGGTTTCATTCCCCAATTCGACTTCTATCAAAAGTTATAAGCCATACAAGATTTCCAAGGTCAAAATCGTTTGCTAAAAGTCCGATGGATGGAAAATGTCACCTGTAGTCATTCCCCAAATCATAAAATTGTACGACCCTAAATAAAATAATAAAATACTCTATGATCCACCAATATGTAAAATACAGGTCGTTACATTCTCCCCTCCTTTAGGAATTTCGCCCCTGAAATCCCAACCAAAAATCAACAAAGCCATCTTGCATGCACACCAACCATATACAAGCATAGGCAACCTTCATACATCAAACGTGCATGCACAACAATAGATGAAAACGGTAACATCCAAGCCTATCCTAACATGCAGGACACTATACTAAGGTATACTTCATGATATCATAAGTGAAAGTAAAAGCGATAAATAGAAAGTCTCACCAAGTAAAGAGCTCTGGATATGATGTCCTCATGCTCTCCTCAGTCTCCCAAGTGCAATCGCTTTTGCTGCACTGAACCTTCACCAACTTCACCGCCTTTCACCTAAACTGCTTCGTATCATGTCCAACTATAAGAGTAGGCCTATGAGGTCTCGAAGCTTCTAGTTCAATCTTGATATCATCTAGTTGATCTAGTACGGTAGTTACGCCTGAGTCGTGTACAAATTTCTGCAAATGAGATATGTAGAACACATTGTGCACTCTCATTATTCTTTGAGGTAAGTCAACTTTTTAAGCCAGGTTCCCAATCCTCTCTACTATCAGAAAAGAACATACAAATCTCATTGCCAACTTCCCTTTACTACTGAACCGAAGTACATACTTCAGTGGAGAGATATTGACAAATACCATAACCTCGACAGATAACTATAGATCTCTACATCTCTTATCAATGTAGCTCTTCTGTATATCTGAAGCAGCTTTCATCTGTTGCCGAATGATCTTGATATTCTCCAAGGTTCTCTAATCATATCTGGCCTAAGTATCAGTTTCTCGCTTGCTTCACACTAACATGAAGGGGCATTACATGGTCGACTATACAATCCTCGAATAGTGCCATACCAATGCTAGACTGATAACTATTGTTGTATGCAAATTCAACGAGATGTAAGTGATCATCTCATGAGCCTCCAAAGTGGAGTATACAAGTCCGCAAGAGATCCTCCAAGATACAATTCACTCTCTTAGTTTGGCTATCAATTTGAGGGTGAGTAGCTATACTCAGATGTAGCTATATCCCTAATGCCTCTTGTAAGATCTTCTAAAACCCACTAGTGAACAATGGGTCTCGGTCACTCATAATGCTTTTTGGCACTCCATGGAATCGTACTAGCCACTTTACATACAATTCAGCCAGTTTAGCTATCGTTTGACTTGACTTAATGGGAATAAATCTAGCATGCGGGGTCAATCGATTGACTATGATCCAAATGCTATAGTACCCTGTTCTAGTCCTTGGCAGTCCATCGATGAAATCCATCGAAACTTGTTCCCATTTCCACTCGGGAACATCTAACGGTTGCATCAAATCACTAGGCTTCTTCTACTCTACCTTAACCAAATGACAGTTCATACATTTCGAGATGAATATCCCAACTTTTTTCTTCCTTCCTTCCCAATAACAGGTCTACTTCATATCACAGTACATCTTACTACTGGTTGGATGGATAGTCAATATCAAATGATGGCACTGTCGTAGCAGCCCATCCTTTAACCCATCATTTTCAGGAAAAAATCTCTAATCTTTATGGAGCCAACCATCTCGGTCAAGTTTGTACTATCTCATCTCTTCAGACTTTACTCCAGCTTCAATCTTAGAAATGATTTCAGCTAATCTGGCATCACGTCTCTAACTAGTACTGATCTGCTCAATCAGAGTAGGCATGATAGTCAAGCTCGCTAATATCTCTGGCTCTAGCTTGCATCTTGATCAGAAATAATAGCCAGCAGTATACTCTAACTGCGTCCACTCTAGGAGCATAGCTCCCAAGCTGGCATGTCTCTTACTCAATGCATCAACAATTGCATTCCCTTTACCCGATGTATATTCAATATCAAAGTCATGGGAGGCTAAGAGCTCTAACCATCGCTGCTGACGAAGGTTAAGAACCTTCTACGAAAAGAGGTACTTCAATGATTTTTGATCGATGAACAGCTCGAAGATTTCTCTTAAAAGATAGCGCCTCCAAATCTTTAGTGTAAACATGATCGCTGCTAACTCTAAATCATGGGTCAGGTATTTCTTCTTATGTGGCTTTAGTTATCGACTAGCATATGCAACAACTTTGCCCATCTGCATCAATACCGCACCTAATCCGGTATCACAAGCATCAGCGTATACCATCATCTCTTCATTCCCACTTAGAATGTTCAATATTGGTGAACTTGTCAACTTCTCTTTCAGACTCACGAATGCATGCTTGCATCCTAAGTAAAAGTCTGATTCTTCTTTGTCGACTGAGTCAAGGTGCGGTTACTTTAGAGAAGTCTCGGATGAATCGTCTATAATACCTTGCTAACCCTAAGAAACTTCACACATCCATAGCGTTTTTGGGTCTAGAACAATCTTGAATTACTGCAACTTTTGCAAGATCAACGGTAATGCCCTGCTCAGAAACAACATGACCCAAGAATCAAACTTCTCTCCTCTAGAAGTGACACTTCAAAAAATTTGCTTTCAGTCGATGCTCTCTCAACACCTCAAATACGATCCTCAAATGCATCTTGTGTTTCCTCTGTCCGTGAGTAGACAAGAATATCATCGACGAACACAAGCATGAATTTATTTAGCTAACCCCTGAAAACATGGTTCATGAGATCAATGAAGTATGCCGGTGCGTTATTTAACCCGAACGACATAACTAACCACTAATAGAAACCTGACGGTGTACGAAATGCTATAATCGGCACACTCTTCTTTGCTATTATAACGACCCACTATTTTGGACCATTCAAATCGACAATAAAACCACACATGTCGGACTTGAATAATTCAAAACAATAGATTGTAAATAAATTTGGAGCAAATAAAATCAATCATAGAATCACAGACACAGAATATCAAAATAACTTGCAGCGGAATAAAAAAATACATAGTAGTTCATGAAGCTACTACAATACATAGTCTCAAAACAAATACAAAATACCATAGTTTGAAAAACAGATACAACAGAAGTCTGAATACAGAAGTTCACTAATACATAAGTAAAGGCTGAATGGAAATAACTGAAATAGATAGACAACTAGATAGATAGATAAGTCTCCAGCAAATCTCTAGCTCCAAAGATGAATCCAAAGCTGTGATACTCAGGCTGACCTGAGTGTAAAGCAAAACACAAAACACTCGAGTCAGGACATACATACTTATAAAATGTAAATCAACTCAAGTGAACTGCAATAGAAATGCATCAATAACTTAAAGGATGCTTGGGATCACCCATCCTTTAAGGATCCGTTAAACTATCTACTATGTAGTAATATACGCTATTATAATAATGTCTAAAGTAAAGTAAACTATTTAAAAATAGCGTTAAGGCTTTACATTTTCCACCTTAACACATTTTTAGGTATGCCAGTAGTCTATACAGTACCGTAATACCTCGTAAACTGGAGCTACCAGAGGATACTCCATAGGTACGACACAAATCAGACTCGTAGTAAAGCACGCTAGGGTAGGTGACACGGCATAACTAGGCAATGCCAGGGTAGATATACCAATTACGCATCCGGACTGTTGGTAACGCAAAGCCGCAGCAATCGCCCAACTCGAGCCACACTCCCAAATCAAGGGGTGCACCCAATCAATCACAAAGTAATAGAATGGTATACGATGGAGTGTGTCCGATAAGAGGAGCTACCTTATTGGCCTGGAATCGCTCCTGTTTTAGCCACCTTATGCTAACTCACGGGAGTTAGGTCCACGTAAATATACTTAAGGATCGTCGCCACCATCCTACTTCATTCTGGAATCTCCACCGTGTACATAGTTGTTAAATTGGTTTTCGATATCGATAGAGAGTATGTCCATATCTGATCCCGGTCTCTTTAACAACCAACCGTTATTATAACCTGTGGTTATAAATTTCAAAATGGTTTATATTTCAAATTAAAACATATTCATTTTAAACCATTTAAATTCGATGTCAATGTCTTTCAAAAATAATATTCATTTCCAAAGTTGTAACATTTCCAAATTCATTCACTTAGTTGTAACGTTTTTAAAACATCATATTTTTAGCAATCGTAGCACTTTGAAAATATGACAATTTATATAGTAGCATTTTGAAAATGTTACATTGTTAGAAACAGTAGCACTTTAAAAACATAACCTTAAAACCATAGCATTTTAGAAATGCTGCAAATTCTATTATATTATCTACTATAACATATTTAAAACATCATATCTTATATTTTCATCATAGTTATTATATAAGATCCATTTTACTTTTCAAACTTATTTATTTGGATATTAATTAAACTATGATTTCAGTTAAATAAAATTTATCACTAAAATATCCAATTAAAACCGTATTTTCTCACATTAAGTTAAAAATACATTTTAAAACCATTTATTAACTTATAAAGCTTTAACTTATAGAAAAAGTCAATATATATATTTTTAAATCATTTAAATCAAAATTTAAGTTAAAATTTCATAATTTAAAAATTCCAAATACTTCAAAATTTTCAGAAAATATTTATATTTCAAAATTAACCATGGGTCTGTATAATATTTTCTAACCTAGGTCAAGTGGTACGGATATATATCATTTCAATCCAAAATATAAAATCCCGGGTTTGATCATTTCAAACCCGCAATCTCAAGTCAAATAAAAATCGCTTGAGCCTATCATTTTAGCTCATAACGACTTTTCCCTATTCTAAAGTCCGTTCGAGTATGTATCATTTCAACCCATAGTGAGGGAACTTGCAGTGTGAGAAACAGAAATATAAAATAAACAGTATAGCATAGCATATCATGTCAGTTGATGAAACAGGTATAACATCAGGTTATAACATCATATAATATCATATCAGGTGATGAAACAGTTATATAATCAGGTTATAACATCATATAATATCATATCACAGGCATATGTGAAACTACTATCAACATGGCATATTACTATTACAATTCACAAGTTATCAATTCACTAGTTTATAAGTACGAAGTCGAGAGTGATAAACTCACCTTTTAAAGCTAGAGACGACAATTCAAAACACAGAATCAAACTTCGAAAAGCATGACAAAGCACAAACTAGATTTGAGTAGATGAAGAGCCAAGATTCAAATCTTGTAAACAAACAAATACAAAACATATATAAGTAGATATTTATGCAAATAATTAAACAAAACAATGTAAAAATGGGCTAGAATGACCTAGTGGGCTCGGCCACTACACAAATGGACTTGACCATCATCAAACAAGGCTCGGCCACTTTGGTTTTGAAGCAAGCATGCTCAGCCAAGGCAAGAAAAGAGGCACGGCTAGGGGTATGTGAAGAGATGGCATGCCAAAAGTCATGTGGAAGGCAAAGAGTCAATGGTCACGATGGCTTTGGGTTCGGCCCTCAGGCTAATGTGCTCGGCCATGGTGTTTGGGCTTGATTAAGTGGTTAGGTCACATCACTTTGCACGGCTTGGAGATGGAGGATTGGTCACGGCAAGGGGCAGGAAGGTGATGGCCGAAGCATGTAGAGGAGGAGAGGTGATCATGTAGTGCTCGGCTAGGGTTTCTATGGCAATTTGGTGATGGGGTTTGGATCATGGAAGATCACGGCAACAAGGGGATGGTGGAGATGGGGTGATAGCCGAACATAGGTGATGGTGTGGAGGAGGTGTGGTCGGCTATAGGGAGGAGCATGGTGGCCGAACTATGTTTGAGATGGAGCCAAAAGGAAAAGAAAAATGAAAAAGAGGAAGAGGAGTTAAGACTTATTGTATAATTCTTTGTTCAGAAAATGCAAATGAGAAGAGATGAGAAAGAAAGAATGTTTTGTACGGCTAGTGATAAGGAATAGACACCACTTCAATTTGAAAAGGCAATTACATGTCCATTAGGAAATTCAAGCCCAAAACAAAGCCCAGTTCAAAAACAAGCTCAGAAATTCAAACAAAAATCAAAGCCCAAACCAAGATAAAATAGAAAAATAGAGAATAGAAATACTAAAAATATTTGCGTGTAAAACGTTGAAATTTATCAGATTTAAAAAGTATGAAACAGAATTTGACGAAACGAAATGTAGAACGAATATCAGAATCAAGTATAGTTTAAAAGAAAAAATTGGAAATTAAAGATTCAAAATTAAAATTTTCAACTGAAAGTCAAAGTTTGACCAAAGTTGACCAAAATATAAAATTTTCAGAAAATCATTATTTTAATATATTTGGAAAAATAATTATAAAAAAAATCCAAAATACATTGGGAAAATCCAAAAATTTCAAATTTTAAATGATTTAAAATCAAAGTTTCAAATAAAATTCAATTAAAAATATTTGTTAAAATTACGGGTTGTTACACTCTCCCCAACTCAAAGCTTTTCGTCCTTGAAAAGGAACGAGACACAGAAAAACAAAGTAAGATAAGATAGAATCACGAATAGTACCTGAAACAAACAATTCCAGATTCGAAGCACGCATGCTCTCCTCCGTCTCCCAGGTACAATCCCGATCATCAGTACTCCACTGCACTTTGACTAGGTTGACAGATTTCGTTCTCAACTGCTTCGTACCTCTATCGACAATACGAAGTGGCTTCCTCTCGATAGTAAGGTTTGGCTCAATATCCAAACTCTCGAGAGCAGAAGGCTGGACAATAAAAGATGGATCATGAAGATACCGACGAAGATGCGAAACATGGAATACATTATGCACTCCAGAAAACTTCTCAGGAAAATCCAAACGATAAGCTAAAGAACCAATCCTCTGCAAGATGCGGGAAGGACCAATGAACCTAGGAGCAAGCTTCCCTCTCCGACCAAACCGAATCACATTCCTTAAGGGAGAGACCTTAAGGAAAACCAGATCACCAACAACAAACTCCAAACTCCTCCTACGCCGATCAGCATACTTCTTCTGCCTATCCTGAGCACTCCTCATCTTCCTCTTGATCTCCTTAACTCTCTCAGAAGCCTCCAGAATCATTTCAAGACCAAGAACCAAATGATTACCGGATTTAATCCAGCAATATGGGGATCTGCAAGGTCATCCGTAAAGAGCAGCAAACGGAAACATTACAATACTAGCCTGAATTCAAAAGATGGAATGAGATAGATAAAAGATTAAGATAAGATTAAGATAGAAGATTTGATATTATACCTGATAACTATTGTTATAGGTGAATTCGACAAGATAGAGATGATCTTCCCAAGATCCTCCATAATCAAGAACACAAGCTCCTCTAGAATCTGATTCACCCTTTCCATTTGACCGTCGGTCTGTAGATGGTAAGCAGTGCTCAGATTCAGATGAGTACCCAAAGATTCCTGAAAAGCTTTCCAAAACTGGCTGGTAAAGATGGGATCTCGATCACAAACAATACTAACAGGAACTCCATGAAGACGGACAAACTCTCTCATATAGATCTCAGCCAAACTCAAAGCAGAACGGGTAGACTTGACCAGAATGAAATGAGCTGACTTGGTCAATCTAGCCACAATAACCCAAATACTATCATTACCCCTCCTAGTCCTCGGTAATCCATCAATAAAATCCATAGAAACCTTTTCCCATTTCCAATTGGGAACCTCAAGGGGCTGCAACAAACCAGGGGTCTTCTGATGATCGGCATTTACTTGCTGACAAGTCGCACACCTACTAACAAAAATGGAGATATCACGCTTCATACCTCTCCACCAATACAACTTCTTCATATCCTGATACATCTTCGACACACCCGGATGAATAGAAAGTCTGGATCGATGATTTTTCCGAAGTAACTCCTGCCCCAGTCCATCGACATTTGGGACACAAATCTGATTTTTAATCCTCAAAATCCCTCTATAATCGATCTGAGCTCCACTACCATCAAGATTACTACAACCAACCCTGCTATGAACATTCTCCTTAATAAGCCTAAGCATCTGATCCTCATCCTGCTTAGCAATGATACGATCCAAAAGAGGAGAAGAAACAACAAGCTGAGACAACATCGCCTTCTTTCGACTCAAAGCATCGGCCACAACATTAGCTTTTCCAGGGGTATAGTTGATGTCGAGGTCATAAGAAGCAAGGAACTCTAGCCACCTAACTTGTCTCTGATTCAAATCCTTCTGGGTGAAAATATATCTCAAAGACCGATGATCCATAAAAAGCTCGAACTTAGTTCCCAAAAGATGATGCCTCCAAAGCTTCAAAGCAAAAAACCATGGCAAGCAATTCCAAATCATGTATATTTGCGTGTAAAACGCTGGAATTTATCAGATTTAAAAAGTATAAAATAGAATTTGACGAAACGAAAAGCAGAACGAATATCAGAATCAAGTATAGTTTAAAAGAAAAAAATTGGAAATTAAAGATTCAAATTTAAAAATTTCAACTGAAAGTCAAAGTTTGACCAAAGTTGACCAAAATATAAAATTTTCAGAAAATCATTATTTTAATATATTTGGAAAAAAATTATAAACAAAATCCAAAATACATTGGGAAAATTCTAAAATTTCAAATTTTAAATGATTTAAAATCAAAGTTTCAAATAAAATTCAATTAAAAATATTTGTTAAAATTACGGGTTGTTACAGCTATTCTCAGTTGGTGAAATTCCATCGCAAGATCCAACTGAGAAAATATCTAGCATAATGAAGTTGATCAAACAAGTCATTAATACATGGTAGTGGATATTTGTTTTTCCTCATCGCTTGATTTAGCTCACGGTAATCAACACACGGTCTAAGGGAACCATCAGCCTTTGTGGAGAATACTACGGGTGCTCCCTACTTAGAGATACTTCTACAAATGAACCCATGTCGCAATAGGTCATTCACTGGCACCTCATGCTCTCTCTTCCCTCTAGGTGACAACCTCCTCAATGGCATAACTATTGGTACGGCATCTCTTATTAAATTAATTCGGAACTCGATCTTTCTATGTGGCGGAAGTCCGATCACCTTCTCAAATACATTAGGATACTCCCTAGCAATAGGCACTGATGACAACTCGTCATGTGGGATATCGAGCGAATATAGAAAAGCTAACCATCACCTCATCATCTGGTAAGCAGCCTAACACTACCATCTACCCATCATCTTCCCCTAGCATTACCAATGACTTCCTACAATCCACCATCACTTTGTATCTATAAAGCCAGTCCATACCCAGAATAATACCAAACCTAATGAAACCCGAATCACGGCAATCACAATCAAAAGAACATCCATGACTTGATATGACCAAACTACGACAAACCATATACAGGCTAGCGGAGCCTTCAACAGGATTAATCACAATCAAAGGTTGGCTAACAATTTTAGGTTTCAATCCTAATATATCTAGCAAGTCAGTAGATATGAAGGAATGTGAAGCCTCGGTATCAAACAAAACACATATGGGAACATCATGAATAGAAAGCATACCTTGAATAACAACACCTTTTCCCTTCTCTTTTGCCGATAGAGCAATCGACGAAATCAGAATGGCATTGATAGCATATGCTTTCACCACCTGCTTCAGCTTAGGCAACTCGTAACAGTCTTTCTTGAGATGCCCAAACTTGTTGCAGATGAAACACTTCTTTACCTCAGCTTTGCACTCTCTATTATAGTCACCCTTTTCCAAGCAGTTATAGCAAATCGGCCTGCTTTTGATCTTCCTCTTCCGATCATCTTTGTTCTGAATCTACTTCCCCTTATTATTCCACTTCTTCTTGCATTCCTTGCCTGATTATGGCTTTGGCTCTTCTTTAAGAATAATGGCTTTTGGCTTCAGATAAAGACCTTCATGCCTCAGAGCCTTCTTAACTATCATCCCAAAACTCTTGTCAATATGGCTCACGAGTTTCTCCTCCAAGTATTCATTTAAGTCGATGATGAATTTCTTGTTCTTCTTCAATGGAGTGTCGATGAAGGATATCCCATATTTCAATAGGGCATCGAACTCAGCAACATACTCGGAGATAGTCATATCCCTTTGCTTTATGTACATGAACTTATTAAATAAGACCGACTTCTGAGCTGTCAGTATAAACTTCTCCTTGAATCTGGCTTTGATCTAGTCCAAAGTAAATCGATCCTCGTGAGTAGAGGCTCTCACTGCATTCCACCATTTCATGGCTCACCCTTGAAGCTATTGTGAAGCCAATCGCCTTTTCATAGCATCGTTCAGCTCTAAATCATTACAGATCATTTCGCATGTGTCAAGCTAATCCTACACTTCCATCACCAACTCTGTTCCTTGGAACGGTTTTCCACCAAGACTAGCAAAGTCTTTATTCAGCTTAGCGAAATCGGCTCTAGACGCCTACATTGGAGCACCACCATCGATAGCAACATTCAAAGCGGCTACTTAAGTATTCTGCAGCATGTTCCACATCATGATATTGAACATGGTTTGAAATCGGGATTAGCAGCTCCTGAGCTAGCTCCTTCTTTGACTCTAGAGACGGAGTTCCTAACAGCATTCCTTGTTTGATTATTCATCCTTTAATATGTAATAAGGACAATTAGTCTCTCTATAAGAAATCCCACTTAAGTAGTACTCATATGTGCAGTGCAACTTATATACTATATACTACTATATAGTTTTGAAATCAAAATATATAACATGTATGTGCTCTCATGTATATAAATACTCTTGATCTAGTCTAGGGTGAAAACTCTTACCCTATCTCTACTGGATCATGGTATCCCTTAGCCTAAACTACGCAACCTAAGCTCTTATACCAAATGTGATGACCGCCCTACACCATCGGCACCCAATAATACATGTGTAGTACACTACAACTGTGCCTAATCAATGAAAGATGGCCATCAAGGTTGTAAGGTAAATAAACCATCATAGAAACTAACGTATATCTCATGGCACATCGAATAAAATATAATAGTAAACATATCAAATATAAAATAGACGAGACGGTAATAATTGAATGAATCAAAGAAACCAGAGTAAATAGATCCATACAGTATAGAACATAAGTGATAGAGTTATACATCAAATAATAACTCATAAACATGGCACTAGCAAGCTCTATAGTGTTGTGAAGTGGAATAGCAAATCATAATAAATATATGTAGTAATACGGGAGTGTGATATCCTGCTCGTCCTCTATCCAACTCCACGTGCTCACCAGACCTAATACCTCTAATCTACTCATTTAAGAGTACCCGGAATAATAGGAAGCAATGCATGAAATTTCGAGTCAGACAATAGTCTAGTGTAAGCGGTAGAAAATCTCAAATATTATAAAGTCAATATAATAGGACTAATGGCATGTCAAATCAAACCTGACATGTCCCTGCATCCACGAAGTTAGCACATACACAAGGTATACGCTATTCTATATCATAGTCATCATGGGTGTACTATACATCAAAGTACTAAGAGGTGTCTAGATATCAACATCAATAATATCTACATCGTGTGACATCCTAGGGTGATAAACAACTAAAGTAAACATAGCATTCATCATCTGTCATCCATCCTCACATTCACTCACTTAGTACGTTGGATATATGATACTCGTATGACCTATATTTTATAGTCAAGGACTAATCAACGTCCTAGTTTCTCGATACTCGAATCCATTCCATTAGGTAGGCCAGGAACCAGACTGCCATTGCCTTTAGTCCAGGGTAAAACAGATTGAAACATCATGTGATCTGGGGCACATCACACTCACAAGTGAGCATCCTCACATACCCCTGCTTTACGAGTACACTTCAAAACCTAAGAATATCAATGATCCATTTGCATACATCATATATAGCAGAGCTCATCCTAGAACCGTCCTTACAACTCCCGTCTGAAATTGTCGTGGTTGGGAACTATTCAAGACATCCATCGTTAGTCGTCTAATATCATCATTTGTCCCATAACCTTCCTCCAACGGTTCCTTCAATCCAACTTGTAGTCACCCACTATGCATCTTAAAGTATAGCGATCCATCGTCGAAGCCATCACTACTCATTAGGAATCATCACTATCGAATCATGCATCATCATCGTCGAAAATCATTAGTGAATCCTATGGTTCGGTGTCGACCCAAGCCTTAGCTCAAAAATGGAAGGTATGACTTAAAGTAAGTGAAAGCATGAACCATCTCTATCACTCGAAGCACTCACTTCCTCTATGCCAATCCATGACCACCGATCTATGGCAACTAATCCATCACCAACGATCCATGCCATCACATATCCCACACTTCAATGCAACTAACTAAGCTTCTTCACTTGAGACTCTGGTTCATCAATACATAGCCATCACCGATCCATAGCCATTACCAATCCTACACTTTAGTGCCACTAACTATTCTTCTCCACGTGAGACTCTCCTTCACCGATCCATCACCATCACTGATCGATACCATATGGATCAGTACCGGTCCATGGCTACCGATCCATTCCTTAGCCAAGTTTCTCCTTCTTTTTCTCCATTAGCCCATGCTCCCAAATAAGAACTTGTGACTCAAAGTAAGTACCATATACATCAAAGCAAACCATCCTAAGACACAAGTACGCTCCGAAGAAACTTCCCACCGATCCATAGCCTCCAAATCACCATCGATCCATCTATGATTGACCATAACTTGAGCAAACAAACAACAAACGACTTGAAACTTGGAACATAGCTTTATGAGGCCTTTCTTATTGCCCTGTATGGATCATACCAAATTCGGGTCAAGTCGACTCTATGGATCATTACTTATCCATCAATACTGAATCATCACTTATCCCTATAACTAAATCACCATTCGACTGGCGTTTTCAACCATTCAAACGTCATACATTCAAGCAATCATTATATACAATATATTCTAACAATCATACATCCATACACATAGAAGTGAAGCCTTAATCTAAAGGTATAACTATAAGAATAAGGGAGATCAATAAATACTATTCTTACAAATCATTTGAAATTAACATATGTGTTTATTCAAAGTTTGAAACAAATGTTAGGATCAAATAATCATTTTAAAATATAATTTTGAAATGTATAATGTCTAATTAGTTAGTGAGAGGTCCTAACCACTGATCCAAATCCAAAGCAATCCAAGGCAAGTCCAAAAGTGCAAGAAATCGAAGAACCTATAGCGGTACCAAATGATCTCTAGCAGAAATCTGCAATCCAAATGGTAACCTCACTAATCCCCTCCTTGATGACAAGTTTTGGCTAATGAAAGTAAGGTTTAGAGTGGATTTTTGGATAAGAAGTGATTAATTGGGTTTTCTCTCTATTTTAGAAAGTGTGAAATGATGGAGTGAAGTCCCATCATCCTCATCCCCATACTATTCCCGAAATGGGCTTTGGACTTAGCTATTAACTCACTAATTAACCATTAAGCTGTCTAACAAGTGAAACTTCAAACATCCATATTTCTCTAATGATAAGTTTGTTTTCCAATTATGACCACTCTAAGCAAAGAGAAACAGTCATCCTGATCTAATGGAAGTGGTTTTAGACCCTCATTCAGCTCTGATCAAAAGTTATATGCCTTACAAGATTTTCAGGGTCAAAATCGTCCAATAAAAGACCTAAAGATGGAAAACATCTCTAGTGGTCATTCCCTAAAATCATAGAATCATATGACCCTAAATAAAATAAAACAATACTCTATGATCCTCTGATATGTAGAATACAGGTCGTTACGTTATATTTAGTATCAGAGAAAAGCATACATTTAGGATGGAAACTAAAAGCATACTTAGAGAGCATTTTTTTATTTTTTTTATCAACTACATATGCAATACCATTTACTGTTTCAGTTTTATTTACTATATATTAGGGAGTTGCTGATGTTTCCCATTTTTAGAGATAGCTAAAATGAGTAATTCATTCGAAATTGGAACATCGACCAATGTAGCCAATGCTAGTGAGGTAAAGACCAGGGTAGGGACTAGCACCCATGTTGATGTGCTAGATATTCCTAGAGTTAATAATCTAGTATGGTTCAGACACTACATTCAAGTAATGAGCTAAGCTAATGGTAACTCCACTAAAGCCGTAGCCACCACTACCACTACCAACTAAGGTTTGATTCCAGCCTAGTACCACCAACCGTTGACTTTCCTAAGCTGTGTAGGGATTTCTCCAGCCTTGGTGTAAAGCTTTTTGTCAGGACGGAACCATTCTCGATGACTCAGGCATGGCTTAATAATTGTGGGAATATTTTCAACTTATTAGGACTTGGAGATGTTACTAAGAGACATTTAGCTACTTGGCATTTGCAAGGTGAGGCAACATGTTGGTGGGAGGTGGTCACATCAGAAGTAGATGATAATACTCTTACTTAGAAGATGTTCAAGGTAAGGTTTGAAATGAAGATTCTTTCTATTTCTGAAAGGGAACTCTTACTGGAGAAGTTCATTCATCTTAAGTAAGGAGAGACAATAATTGGAGAGTATGTAAGTCAGTCAATGAGTTGGCCAAATTCGGATTTGGGTTAGTAAACACCTAGGATAAGAAGGAATTGAAGATTGCAAAGGGTTTGGATTAATCTTTGAGGGAGATTGCATTGAATCAGATATAGTATGGAGCAATATTTAAGGAACTAATTGAAGCAGCATTATTGAATTCTCTGAATGGGACTTTGGTTAAGGGTCAAACTAAGGAAGAACAGGGCAAGCAATTGGGTAAGCATAAAGGAAATGGAACATAAGAAGGGTAATGCAAAAAGCAGGTGGTTACTTATCATAGATGTTAGAAGGTGGGATACCTTGCAAAGAACTATAGGACGAATCTTCTAAAGGGTAGGTGTTATGACTGCAATCAAGTGGGACGTATAGCAAAGGATTATATGGCAGCTCCAACTTAGTGGAAAATAAAGTGCTACAATTGTGACCAGTTCAAACATATAAAAGGAGATTATCCAGCTTTGAAAAGTAAAGGTCGGATAATTAAGGCATATGCTTTGGATGTCGTTCCAACCTCTAGTAAGGCTTTACCATCAGCTCAGGAGAAGGGGAAAACAGATTGTAAGATGTGTTGACTTTATATGATTCTCATGTTCGTAGTTTATTTAACACTGGTGCATCTCATTCGTTCATAGCAAGTGCATTATTCGGTGATTTAGCCCATAAACCTGACATCGTGCATAAATCTACTTTGGCATCGAAACATGTTGGGGGATCAACCCATTTATCGATGTTATGTCATAACTTAAAGTTGGTCATTCATGGTGTGGAATTTCTTGGTACAAAGTGTACAAAACTTTTCAGGGTATGGGTTGATTTTGCGAATGGATTGGATGCCTCGCTATGGGGTAGCGTTGGATTGTGAAAGGTGGACGGTTTGATTAAGGAAGGGCGAAGGACTTTATTTGATTCTAAGTTGTGAGCTCGATATCTCTGCTATGCAGATGTATTTGTGTTCACTCAGCCTATCACTGAAAGAGTTATCTTTTATAACTATAGTGAAGGATTATCCATATGTATTCGAAGAAGTTTCCGACCTCCCTCCCTAAAGAGAAATTGAATTTCGTATTGATTTCGAGAAGACGCAAGGCATGTTACAATGCCTCTTAGGCATATGGCTCCGAAGAAAAGAAGAGAGTTGGATAAGAAGGTTTCAAAATTGTTGTAGAAAGGCTTTATTCAGAGGAGTATCTCGGGATGGGGAGCGCCTGTTATTTTCGCTACTAAGGCAAACTATTCCATAAGGTTATGTGTCGACTATCGAGAATTGGATAAGCTGACGAAAAAAGACCGATATCCATTGTCATGCATTGTAGACATTTTTGATCTGTTGGTGGCGGCAAAGGTTTTCTCTCAGCTTTATTTGGCAATTGGGTGTCATCAGTTGAGAGTGGCTGGAGATAGTATATTCCTAAAGACCGCTTTCCATACACCTAATGGATTGCTTGAGTAGATAGTCATACCATTTGGATTGATTAATGCTCTGTCTTATTTTGTAGATTTGATGAGTAGGGTATTTCAGGAGCAGTTGAATAAGTTTGTTGTGGCCATCATGAATGACATTCTTATTTATTATAGAAGTAAGGAGGAGCATGAATTTCATTTGATAGAATTTATGGATGTCTTTGGGAGAAATTGACTGAAGACCGAGTTATCTAAATATCACTTCTGGAGAAAGGAAGTTTGTTTCCTTAGACACGTGGTATCGATAGATGGATTGGCAGTAGAACCAGGGAATATGGTTGTAGTTAGAGATTGGAAGACGCCAAAGAATGCTTTAAAGGTTCATAGTTTCCTTGGTTTGGCTGGATTCTATAGAAATTTTATGAAGGATTTTGTAAAGATATCGGCACGTCTGACCTGTTTGATGAAGAAGAACTTGATTTATACTTAATGTTCGGAGTGTGAAGTGGCGTTTGTTCGATTGAAGGAGTTATCGAGTAGTGCTCTAGTTTTGGTTATTCCAGATGGTACAACACTTTTCAACGTGTATACTGATGCATGCAGTACTGGTGTTGGTGTTGTTCTTATGAAAGTAGGGAAGGTAGTGGCGTGTGAGTCGACGGTCCAAGAGTCACGAAAGGAATTGTCCAACACACAACTTGGTGTTAGCTGCTATTGTGTTCAAATTAATGTCATGTAGGTATTACCTATTGGGTGAGAGATTCGAGTTATTTATGGAACATAAATTTTTCAAGTACCTGTTTTTACAGAAGGATTTAAATTTAAGACAGCAACGATTAATGGAGTTCTTATCACCATATGATTTTGGGATTTCTTGTACTCTAAGGAAAGGAAACGTAGTCATCGATTCTTTCATTGGGAAGCATGCTAAGATGAATGTTATGTTGTGAAAGTAGAGTAATTTGGATTTCATATAAGAATTTGATTTTCGACCACGATCAGAATATGCACTTGGGCAATTAACAACATTGGAGGTTAGGCCTGCACTGATGGATCGTATTGGGTTAAGTCAAAGACAAGACACATAATTGGTCATCAATATGAAGCACTTAGGACAGGGTGAGCGATCAAGCCATTTGGATCGTTACTCCAAGGACTAAAAGGGTTACTTGAGGAGAATAGGAGGCTATGTGTACCGCAGGTCAAAAAATTGGTAGTGGAAGACTTAAGTGAGGTCCACCATTCTAGGATGACTATTAATCCAGGAGGAGATAAATGTATAAGGATGTAAAGAGGATATTCTATTGGCTAGGAATGAAGAGATAGGTAGTTGAATATGTGGCGAAGTGTATGATGTGCCAAAGAGTGAAGGCGAAGTAGAAGAAGCCAAGTAGGTTATTACTTCCATTAGACATACCATATCGAAAGTAGGAATGCGTATCTATAGGTTTATGAATGGATTACCTCGGAGTGGAAGAGGAAATGAGTGCATATGGGTTATAGTAGATCGTCTCACTAAAAGCGTGGACTTTATTTTAGTAAAGAGTATGAGAACGATGACAACATTAATGATACATTATATTAAAGAGTGGTCTAACCATATGGAGTTCTAGCTAATATAGTGAGTGACCAAGATCCACTTTTCATGAGTGAATTCTAGAGGAGTCTATAGGAAGCATTAGGGACCAAGTTGAATTTGAGTGGAGAATATCACTCGTAGACAGATGGACAGAATGAGAGAGTAAACCGAGTCTCGGAGGACTTGTTGAGGACTTGCATATTGGTTTTAGGGGATCTTGGAAGGATCATTGCAAAAACCCATCCTAGAACAGACCTAAATTTCGACCCAGAAAAGCCCATCGAAATTTGGATCCATTCTAAGATAAGCTGTTGGTAGAACTAAGAAAATAACAATGTGGAGCCATAACTAAACTTTCAGAACTCACGGCAGATGGAATAAAATGTAATAGCAAAGTGTACCTATTTATTTCAAACCCATAAAAATGTCATAATACAAAATTCCATAAAAACTGTAACATAATATTTGTTACAACAATTGTCTAAATACACTGGTATATATAAAAGCAAGTAATAATAACAAATACTGCCACAAGCCAAGCTTCTCCATCTCTAAACATCGTCACCACCATTACTCCATCCTTAACCTATGTTATAATTAGGAGGGAGTTAGAACAATAAGTGTCTGGTGAATAAAAACCTCGAGTCTTACCTTTTCAGTACTTGGGTAGTATATTTCAAAATAAGAATATGTCTACGAACATAAAACCATTAAAATCATTTAAAACTTCTTTATAAGGAAAGGAGGAGGGTCCAACCACTTAATACTTTCAAGTGTAAAATAGGCAGATTCTGGTCATTTAAGACCTTAATTAAGGCAGACCCCATTATTTTGAGACCTCTTTCCAGAAGTGGACCCTTGTAGAGGTACCGCGTAACGTATCCCCTTGGCCATTTAATACTTCATCTGGGGAAAAGAGGCAGGTCCAACCACTTAATACCTTAAAAACCCAAAGCAGGCCCTTCGTCTTATAGCCCATACTCATAATGATGTCTCACATTAGTCCGCTATTCGTAGGAACTGGTAGCCAGATTAGCTGGGCAGAAAGCTCCTAAAAAATTTGGGACTAACCTCGCATCATACAAATATTTATCATAAGGATATCCCACATCAATAAAATTGTACACAAATTCTGGTAGTCTTAAATTGAAGGGTAGACTTCTGCCATGTAACTCTATTGACCTCGCATCCCGATGACATAGCCACAAATCAATTACTCTTCACACACACACACACACACTCATCTCACTGTTTTATAAATAAGGGCTTATAAGGAATCTTCCTTAGTACACCTTAAAATAATAGTTAGGTTATATAAGAGTTTCCTTCTATTTTCACCTCACAATCAATTACCTTCCTAATGGGAGAAATAAATGTAAATAAATGTCTAATTAACTACGCCATATATGCAATAATTATACATTAATTACGTAAATAGAGATAAATAAATATCCATGTCTAATAATTTCTAAACGCATGGATTTTATGCCCTAAACTAGCATTAAATGTCAATTCCCTAACCAATTATTTTCATAAGTTCTTTTTCTTCAAATTCCCAAGATTTCATGGGATTCTAATATCCAAAGTAGATAATAAATATGGTACTTTTGGCACAGGTCCTTATTAAGGTTCAAAATACACGAAAAGTCCTTCACTAAATTTCAGTGTAAATTAGGTCCCTGTTTTTTATTCACGATTATTGCAGAGCATGATGCAACTTTTCATAAAAGTTGCTGAGATTTCCACAACTTTTCTGTACACTGTGAACATAGTGTATGAAAGTTGCTGAAATATCAGCACTTATTTATAAAAGTTGCTGACATTTCAGCAACATTTATGTACACTGTGAACACAGTGTATGAAAGTTGCTAAAATATCAGCACTTATTTATAAAAGTTGCTGACATTTCAGCAATAATTTTTCTTTGTTTCTAGAAAATAGGGACCGGATTTACAATGAAACTTTGAGCTAAAATATCAGCACTTATTTATAAAAGTTGCTGACATTTCAGCAATAATTTTTCTTTGTTTCTAGAAAATAGAGACCGGATTTACAATGAAACTTTGACAGGGACCCGCTTTACAATATGAAAGTATGATAGGGACGCCTCCCTAATTTCCTCTAATAAATATTCATAACCAAAATTGCAATAACATACTTGTAAATAAAATAGAAACTTAATTTATTACACCAATTCAGTGAAATATCTTAAACAATAAGAATTGTAAATTAAACCTCATATTTTAAACAACTCCTCTTTTACAAAGAAACAGGTAAGAATAAATGGTGTAAACTACGAATAGAATTCGTAATCTAAACCCCTTATTTTATTCAAGAATCGCAATAAGACCCAACGAAGAAGGAGAAGTGGAATAGACTATGAAATTATCAAAAATTGTATAATCTAAACAAATTCCATCAAACTAATGTAAATAATTGGGAATCTCAACATAGAATTGACATATCGAAATAAAAAAGAATTTTGGGGGATTTCATCTATCATATTTTCGGAATCCCAAAATCCCTAAAGCAAATTCAAATCCAAAAAGAAATACACTAAACAATTGTTGAAAAGAAATACTAAGGCTTCCACTCACAGATTAGCCATAGCTTCACTTCAATGGATTTTTAGCCATTTAATCCCTTCCAGAAACTCTTTTTTGATATATGTATTCATACACAATAGCGAAGATGAATATATATTTATTAGATGCAGACTAGTTGGAGGAGAATAGAACAAGAATAGGTTGGAGGAAGAATAAATAAATAGAAAATAGATTGGATTCTTACCTGAATTCTCCACAGAGTTTCTGAAACTAATTTAGAGAGATGACAATGGCAGAGTTTTGTTAAATTCCCCAAAATATTTTTGTCTAGGGTCTTATTTATAGTGGTTAAAATGTACCAGAACCGTATGATGAAAATAGTTTTAAGATGAAGAAATCTGGACCGCTTGTATATACAAAACCCTAGCCGCCATTTCAATTTAACAACCAATCGGTCGACCGTCCCCCATGTACCGGTCGACCGCTAGGGTCGGCCGGTTCCAATCAAAGGGATCGACCGATTCGTCCTTTTGGGGAATGTTTTTATCATGTTTTCTTTTGTTAATTTTATTCCTTATTTAATTTCCAATGCTAATTATTAATTAAACGTTTCCTTAATCCCCAAGCTAATTTTTGAAATTCAAACCTTAAATTTAGATATTCATGTAAATTTGAATTCAAACTAAATTAATTTAAATGTAAAAACTTCAAACGCTCATAACCTCTTCGTTTGAGCTCCGTTTTTAACATGTTATATATGGAAACAGATCAGAATTTCACCACGAAAGCAATGGAATAACTTTCGTGGTCAAATTCCAACTTTTACAAAATTTCCATATTCAATCCTATCTCGTTTAATTCAATTTACTTCATTTATTTATGGTACATTTTATAGGTGTTACAATCATCTATCACTTTTGGAGTTCGCTTATAATAACAGCTACTAGGCTAGTATAGGCATGGCAACATTTGAAGCATCATACGGAAGGCCGTGTAAGTTACCCTCGTGTTGGTAAGAATCAACATATAATATATTTTTTAGGTCCAGAGATGGTTAGAGATACTGCGAAGAAGGTGGAGCTCATAAAGAAGAGGATAAAGCTACACAAGATCGACAAAAGTCATATGCTAATAGAAGGGTGAAAATTTTGGAATTCGATGTGGGAGATTTGATCTTTGTTAAGGTTTCACCATTGAAGAGGGTGGGAAGATTTAGAAGCTCTGGAATGTTAGCATCCATATTTTTCAGCCCATTCCTAGTGCTGGAGAGGATGGACAGTTTGGCATGTAGAGTAGAACTTTCGGAAAAAATGGCAGGAGTCCATAACGCATTCCACATGTCAAATTTGTAAAAATGTGTACATGATCTAACAACTGTAGTTGCTCCTAGTCAATTGGAGAAGGTAGAGTTGAAGCCCAAGCTGAGCTCATCACCTGGTCCAGCCCGCATTGTTAAGCATGGGGTGAAACGAGTTAGGAACAACGTAGTGAAATTGTTAGAGTGCAATAGGGGAACGATCCAGTAGAGAGTACATGGGAGCCTATAGAGAAGATGAAGGCTACTCATCCTCGTCTCTTTTTATTATGCTTCCTAATTTGGTTTGATTTCCCTAGTTTAGATTATTCTATGATTAGGATTTGAATGCTTTGGATAGTTTGAATGCTTTGGATAGTTTGAATGTTAGATTTTGTATTATTGGAGTTGCATTCTATTAACCCAAAAAATGGATCAACACCCCAGGTTAAGTGTGAAAGCACCAGCCTTGTTTATCAAGGCAAATAAAATAGAAAAAAGGAATAGTTACTTGTAGATAAAGTAAAGAGACAAGATATTTTTATAGTGGTTCGACTATTAATGAAGCCTGCGTACACTTATAACTTTTGTTATTAACTGACTGCTGTTACAAGTTGAATCTGATTACAATTTGATTGAATCTTCTAAGTTAGATCAAGTCATAATTGCAAGAGTTCACCGGAGAATCACACTGAACCTCTTGATGACTATTGTGTGGGAGGAGAAGAGTGAAGAATAATCTATGCAGAGTTCCAGCAGCCAGTCCAGAAGATCCTCTTTATGTTGCAAGTAGGACTATATTTATAGGGGTTGGAGAGCTATTGGGCTAAGCTGCTTTTCCAGAAGCCTACACTTGATGCCACAAAGGAGTTCAAAGAGTTTGAAGATGACCCAAGCTAACCTGATGGATTGCTATCAATCCATAGGTAATGGATCGCTAGCGATCTATAGGGCATGGATCGCTAGAGATCCATGTACTTAAGGGATTTTTGAGTGATCTCCATTTCGTTGTCTTTTATCTTCTATTTGAGTGCTTTGTCCGAATATCAAGTCGTTTGGAGTTAGGTCGCTAGCGATCCATTAAATCAACTCCAAATGATCTCATTTTTTCTATGAGCCTTCTATTATGTCTTCTAAGCATTCTCCAAAAATTTTAAGCCAATTCAACTTTGTATGAGTTCTGTAGGTCCATTTTAAGTTAGCTGCTTTTGGTCAAACAGCTTGAATCAGATGAGTCTTCCCTTCTCGAGCTAGATTTTTTGGCATGCTATGAAACTTGGCAAGCATCTCTAAGGAACTATTAGATCATGATGGAGGATTGGAGGATCCACTAGTGAACCTTATGGATCGCGAGTGATCCATACGTTATGGATCGCTGGCGATCCATCATCTTGGCCAAATTTTGGTTTCCTCCTCTTGAGTCTTTCTTCATTTCTTCTTCTGGTCCTCTTGGTTAATTTTTGAGTTGTTTCGACTTGTCGTAGATGTTCTGACTTTTTCGAATTCCGTTGGGTTAAAAAACCCAGTTAACACTTGCCCCTCAAAGTACGCCTTTTGGATGAAAGGTGTGCTTTGCTCCAGAACAAGTTCCTGTCACTAGTTTTTGATAATTGAGCTTTCCAACTGCTTTAGCCTTGGTGAATCGTCAAGTTCCTTCAGATTCTCTTTCCAATCACAAGTCATTCCAGGCCCATTATATCCTAGGACTCTAACTCTTCTTAGGTGTAATCTATACATCACAATCATTCTGATTTCATTCGTAGTTATTACATCACATATCTCTAATTAAATCACATGTTTTCAATTACAACACATATTTCCATTTACATCACATATCTCTAAATGTCCCATGTTCATTCTGGATTTACATCACCATCAATTTTTGCTTCTCATTCAGAGTGTCACATCATATATCAAAATCAATCAGAATCACATCATATATCAGAATCACATCATATATTGAAATCATCCTGTGTTCATCTAGGATTTATCAGTTTTATTCTTTTTATAAGGCATTCAAATCCTTTTAAGGCTCGATCTCTCCTGATCGTTTAAGTTTAATGCGTGATCTCTCAAGATTGTTTAATGTTTAGTGTAATGCGCGATCTCTCTGGATCGCTTAATGCTTTGTCTAATGTACGATCTCCCTGGATCGTTTAATGTTTGAAGGGAACGATCTCTCCGGATCGTTTGTTTGTTAAGTTAAGGGGGATGATCTCTCCGGATCATTTTCTTATTAAGTTAAGGGGGATTAAGCAAGCCCATCCGCTCACTCTCTGGTGAGGGGACCTTCTTCTTGCACTCTGGTCCCATCTGATCGGGACTTTATGGCATTCGATATCGTACAATTCCATCCACTCGCTCTCCGGCAAGGGGACTTCCACCTTGTGCTTCGGTCCCGTCTCTCCGGTCAGGACTTTATAGCATTTAAAATCAGTTATCACATTAAATGTGGATTTTATAAAATTCAAATTTCAAACCAAAGCAAACAAGCAGAAATCCCGAATGTCTATCCCAAACATCCAACTCAGAGCGGGGCAAGGGATCAATCTAGGTTTTGTGCACGTCCAAGCGGTCTGAGATTATTACCTAAGCAATTATCTGGATATCCGACTCAAAGCGCGACTAGGAACCAATCTAGGTTTAGAACACGTCTAAGCGGTTTGGGATCATTATTATTTTCACCACTAATATACAAAAAGAAAAGTGCAAAATATAAACCAAAGCAAAGAGTTGCAGCCGGATCTAACTTCCCATCCATCTTGGTTATGGGATTATCTGTCTTGGCCCAGATCCCTGGGCATTCCTTGAAGCCTCTGCTATGGGTGGTGGGTGCTCTGGTTATGCTATCGTAGCTCTGTTCCTCACGTACTGCAGCAACTGGTCATTCTGAACCAGTTCTTCTATCAGATCACGAAGGTGTCAGCACTCATTCGTTTCATGTCCGCCCAGCTCATGGAAGATGCAAAACTTTCTAGATCCTTTCTCTCGATCAGTGGGCTCTCTTCTCGGGGGCTTTCTATAGGGAATTTTCCCCTAGTGTCTAGGTATATCCTTTCCAGGGTTTCAGTCAGCTTAGAGTAGGAAGAGAATTTGGGCTCCCTCCGTTGTTGTTTCGGTTCTCTAGAATCATCATCGACTTCTCTTTTCCAAATCCTACTCCGGAGGATCTCTTGCCATCCACATCATAAATTTCGGCATCTTCAGCTTCATCTTCAGCGTCAACGTCCTCCTGACGTAAATATCTCTTAACTTCATAGTAAAACTCAGCAAGATCCATTGGTGGATCCCTCTTAAATGCAGCCCTGAAGTCGGTACTGCTCGCGACTCCAAACATTGCCGCCATCAAAATCACTGATGGGTACGGCCTATCGACTGCAGCCGCTGCTGCATTGAATCTTGTTATGTAACTTCTCAAGGTCTCCCCGGGCCTTTGTTTACATTTTCCAATGTCATCACATTCTTCGGTTGTGAGATGTGAACTCGGAATTGTCTTAAAAATCTGTCTACTAACTCGGTCCATGTGCTAATAGACTCATTCTCCAGTTGTCTAAACCACATTGCCGCTAAATCCGTCAAGTATAATGGGAAGCATCACCCCATTACTTCCTCCGAAGCACCCAACACCTCCATATGTCGGATGTATCTCATCAAATGAATCATTGGATCGTTCTTTTTTTCGTACATTTCCAGTGCAGGAAGCTTGAAATCGGGAGAATTTATCCTGTTTTGGATATTAGAGTAAACGGGTTTCTGTTCACATCTTCTAAACCCTGATATATGGGTCCTCCTCTAACCAACCTCCTTACCAATTCAGCAATTCGATTTTCACCATCCAACAAAGGTCTTCATCCGAAAGTGATGTTCTGCCCCCTTCCTTGGCAAGGGAAATCTGGTGCATACTCCACTGGTTGCACACCAGTGTTCTGCCCTAATCTTCTAGTCTCATTCTGTCCTCTGCTCCTTCGGGGTAGCTCGGTCATGTATTCCTCCACCGGTTGTACCCTAGTATTCAGATTAGCTCCTATACCACTAATTCTTGGAGTTGCAATAGTCACTCCATTATTGGCCCTCTCGGTGTCAGCTCCAATATTGATCCCATCATCAGCATTGTTCCCTAGGTTGACTCCCACGTTGCCCCTAAGTGTCGGTTGCTCTAGACATTGAGGCAACATTCTGTCTTGTTCTAATCCAACTCTAGCAGCTCCTGTATTGTTCCCTAGGGTCTGAATTCCTATAGCTCCTACAATTCCTTGTTGTCCCATCCTTTAGAAGAATCCCTCCATCATCTCTTGTTGCCTAGTCAAGATTCCATCCTGGATCTCCTTCATCAGCCTTTCCATTTCTTCTCTAGCTACATAGTTGGATTCGTGAGAATTTGAGGATACTTCTTGACTGTCCCCAGGCTCTGGTTGACTTGCTCCAGTTTTAAATCTGGTGTTAGGCCTCTTCGTTTTCCCTAACCACGGATTCAAGCTCCAAGTTTCCGGATCTAATTTTGTTCTCAGTGAAAGCACCAAAATGTTAACCCAAAAAATTAATCAACATCTCGAATTAAGTGTGAAAGCACCAGCCTTGTTTATTAAGGCAAATAAAATAGATAAATGAATAGTAACTTGCAGACAAAGTAAAGAGACGAGATTTTTATAGTGGTTCAACTATTGACGAAGCCTACATCCACTTTATAACTTTTGTTATTAATTGACTGTTGTTACAAGTTGAATCTGATTACAATTTGATTGAATCGTCTAAGTTAGATCAAGTCACAAGTGCAAGAATTCACTGGAGAATCACAATGAACCCTTAGATGACTACTATGTGGGAGGAGAAGAGTGAAGAATAATCTATGCAGAGTTCCAGCAGCCAGTTTAGAAGATCCTCTTTATGTTGCAAGTAGGACTATATTTATAGGGGTTGGAGAGCTATTGGGCTAGGCTGCTTTGCCAGAACCCTACACTTGATGCAACGAAGGAGTTTAAAGAGTTTGAAGATGACCCAAGCTAACCTAATGGATTGCTCGCGATCCATAGGTAATATATCACTAGCAATCCATAAGGCATGGCGTGCTAGAGATCCATGTACTTAGGGGATTCTTGAGTGATCTCCATTTGGTAGTCTTCCTATCTTCTATTTGAGTGCTTTGTCCGAATATCAAGTCATTTGGAGTTAGTTTGATCATCCGTCTTCATGGGTCATCTAGTCTAAAAGAATCATACATAACTTGCTCAAAACTTAACGAAATCAGACGAAACTTGGCAGATGCTCTCTAAGGTGTGTGAGACCTACCGCAAAAATTTAAGGTGGTGGGGCCCATTCTACATGGGTCGCTAGCGATCCATCTAGTTAGGTCACTAGAGATCCATCAAATCAACTCCAAATGATCTCATATTTTCTGTGAGCCTTCTATTATGTCTTCTAAATGTTCTCCCAAAATTTCAAGCCAATCCGGCTTGTTATGAGTTCTGTAGGTCCATTTTAAGTTAGCTTCTTTTGGTCAAACAGCTTGAATCAGATGAGTCTTCACTTCTCAAGCTAGATTGTTGGGAATGCTATAAAACTTAGCAAGCATCTCTAGGGAACATATTACATCATGATGCAAGAGGATTGGAGGATCTACTAGCGAACTTTATGGATCGTAGGGATCCATAGGTGATGTATCGCTGGCGATCCATCACCTTGGCCAAATTTTGGTTTCCTACTATTGAGTCTTTCTTCATTCCTTCTTCTGGTCCTCTTGGTTGATTCTTGAGTTGTTTCGACTTGTCGTAGATGTTCAGACTTCCTTTGAATTATGTTGGGTTAAAAAACCCAGTTAACACATTCATATATATATATATATGTGTGTGTGTGTGTGTGTGTGTGTGTATTAGGTTGTTGTGCATCCATTCCTCATTTGTCATCTTATTGCATTCATATAGGTTGCATTAGTTGCATTTATGCATTGTAGGTGTACAAATTGCAAGTTCATGGCATTATTCATATCTAAATGTTGTTCATATCATTCATATCTATATATTGTACACATAAATTGGATGTTATGATTATCTACATGACTGATACATGTTTGACGAACGGATGAACGTTATATTACATTTTTCGTTCCTTAGGAATTTCGAGGACAAAATTCTTTTAGAGGGGGAGAATGTAGTACCTCGAAATATTGGTAAATATTTAATTAAATATTAATAATACAACAATGTGAAAATGATTGAATTTATTGGGTTAATAAAATAAATTAAAAACAAGGAGGGGAAAAATGGTCATTTTTCCAACTTTGGAATTTTCCGATGAAACTAGCGCTACTACGACCGTCTCATTTTTCCGATTCGCGTAGTATTTTGGTTCACCTTGTTTGGAATCTGTATGTATAGTCGAAAATGTGCTAAGCTAATTTGGGCATCAAGTTTGAATTTTGAATCTATAATAGTTACTCTTTACCCTCCTTCCACTTAAACAAATTCATGTACATTTCATTATTCAGAACATATGTTCTTTCTCTCTTCTCCTTTCCCTTTACAAACAAAAATAATATCATCATATCTCCTTCAAAACTCAACGAAATCATGTGAGATCGACGCCACCACGAAGCTAGCAAGGAGGACCATGCATCTATATTGACTTTGGGATGAAACTCTATAGCATGGAGGCGCATTAGGCTAGATAGCAGAGATCTAGGCAATAAACGATGAATTTGGTAAGTGATTTATGCATTCCTCTTCGAATAATGCAATTTTGATTCTATAAATATGATATGTACGCTAAACTAGTGTAGGTAAACATTGATAAACACTTAAATTCGGATTTAACTGGGATTTGAGTGGGAATTTGGTAAATATAGTAAGTAGAACCTAGATTTACACTAAATTTCAGTAACTTGATGAATATGCTTAATTTGATGAGAGAAACTACGAAACTAGACCTAGAAACATAGGGATAGGTTGTAACATCCCCTATCTAGAGGCCCAAAGCTAAGCGCTACAGATGATGTAGTCCTCCATAGTATTAACTTCCGGCGACTAAATATGGCTATGTTAATGGTATCCATAATATTAGAAGCACTTGAATATGAAACAAAATCATAGATTTCAAAAACAACATTTTACCGATTACATTTCAAAACATATGTTTCACATTCAAATTTCATAATCCCATAATGGTTTCCCAGGTTCAGATAAAATATAATTATTACATAAATATGCCAAGAGCGACATATGATAATGCCCCCTTGGTTGACCAAAGTATTATATAGACATAACTGTCTTAAATACAACACAGCGAAATAAAACAAAACAAAACAGCAACTCCTAAATAGCTATCCGTCAGCCACCTACTCGTCTCCGGAAGCTTTATTCGTCAACCTGCTAAAACCTGAAAAACCTTAACCCTCGGCCTGCTCAAATCAATTTTGAGCACCGAGGTTTAAGGGGAAAAACATAAACTTCGAGTCAGACATAATGTCTGGTGTGAATAATACTATACATCTCGGTTATTTGATATTAAGTGAGACCACGCAGCTTAGCGGAACGGGTTTCCCCTCACTAATATCCCTTTTAAAACATATCTTTTGCAAAACTTTCTAGGGAATGTGGATTACGGACCTTAAGGCAGAATTAACACTAGAGGGGGGTGAATAGTGTTTAATTAATTTTATGCATCCTTTTGAAATCTTTTCAAATTGAACCCTAACAGATGCAATTCACAAACACAGAAACAATCACAGGATCAGACACAAATGCAAATAGTAAATAAAAAGCAGTAAAAGGAAAGAACACACCAGAATTTTATACTGGTTCAGAGTTACCCTACATCTAGTCCCACACAATTTCTTGTGCAGATTTCTTTTCAAATATAATTTCGATATTCAAGGCTATGAGATACACCCTCCTGTCTTTGAGTCCAGGGCAAACTCTCTTGATTTAACCAAGCTACAAGATCACCTAATTGATTTACGGGCTACAATCACACCCAATTGATTTACAGGCCACAATCACACTGTTTCCAATCACACTTTGATAGAGAGAAACTCGATACACTTCGATCTTTCGATCTTTAATTACAAATGATCCTATAACTCTGAATAGCACTGAGATCTTTGAGAGAGAATGGCAAAGTATCAAACTAGAGATGATCGAGTTTGATTCACTTAGGATTTCGGCAGAGTTTTGTTAAGAATATTTTAAAATAAGAATGGAAGAGAAAGAGGAGAGAAAACTAAGAAAACTTTTGTAAAAATTCATTCAAAACATTAGGTATTATAGAAGAACAACATTCATGTCCATTCACGAAATGTTATGACGAATAGACACTTCTTTTGAAAATTTAAATTTTGAAATAAACGTTCACCATGTCGATATGGGGGGATGGGGTATGTCGACATGCCTATGTATATTTTGAAAATTGATTTTTCTTTAAAAATGATTTGTATTCTAAAACTTTTCAAAACAATTTCTGAAGCTTATAAACCATTTTAAATATAGTTTAAACTTATAAAATTGATTTAAAAAATAATCTTAAAATATATAATCTATAATATTAAAAACTAAGTATAGAATATATTTTGAGATTATAAAACTTATAATATTAAAACGAGGAGATAGTTTAAAAACAAGAGATGATTTTGAAATCAAAATATAAAAGATGATAAAAATATTTTAAGGCTAAAATATTTAAACTGAGAGAGATGACTTTTAAAAATATTTTGGAAAAATATTAAAATAAATCATTTTGAAAATCCCACTAAAGAGAGATTCCATTCCATTCCACTAGAGAAGGTCGTGGGTTCCATCCCACTAAAGAGGTCGTGGGTTCCATCCCGCTATTAAAGTGAGAAGGAGGATTCCATTCCACTATTAAAATCCAAATAAAGATTTTAGTGCTATTATGAAGTTTTAACATAAATCTAGACACTATTACTTATCTTGATGTCTTGAACTCTTTAAATCTTGAAATCTTGAACTCTTGAACTCTTGATACTCATGAGTCTTCAGTCTTGGTTTCTTCAATCTTGAATTCATTAGTCTTGAATCTCTATACTCAGTCTTGAATATTTAAACTGTACAGTCTTCATTCTTCAGTATCTACATATATATCCTGCATATACATATATATCCAGACAAGAATATTGGTATTTATATTTTATAACAAGTCCTAAGGTTGTTGTCATCAAAACCATCATCTCAGGAACTAACAATCTCCCCCTTTTTGATGATGACAACCTTTGTTTATAAAATCTACTCCACACCCCTTACTCCAACAACTTCCCCTTAAACTACTAACTCCCCCTTAATATCAGCCTAGCCACCCTATTTTATAATTCTCCCCCTTTGTCATCAACAATAAACTAATCCTAAACTACATAAATCCCCCTTAAACTAATACTTATGGAACTAAATACTAATAACGAAGTATAATTAAGCGAAACGTAAATATAATTTTATTATATATGTTGTTATATTACACACATAAACACTACTATATACAAATACACACAATATATAAAAACGTTAACATAAAAACAAACTAATGAGAGTCTTTTATAATTGGTGACTTGTGAATCGAACAATTTGGGTAATGGAGACAAAAATTTCCACGTTGTTCGACCAAATTATTATCTTTATAAAAATAGACTTCTCCAACGCAAACAACTTTATCGTCTTCGTCCATTTGCGCTTCTTCTTCTTCTTCTTCTTTGTCGTCATCTTCTTCGAATGGATTGTGAATATGAGCGTTAGAGGAGTCATCTTCAATTACGATCGAGTTCGCATGATTATCCATTAGGAATTTTTGTAAATTTCTAAGGATTTTGCCTTGCTTCTCTTGTTCTTTAGCAATCTTGATTTGCATGACTTGCAACTCAGTCATCATTTGCAAAGAGTCCTTTAAAGTTTCCTCTATCTTCATGACTCGGGCCAGTGTAGTTCATTGAAATGGACCATTATTAGGATAAGGGAAAGAAAAGGTCGCATTTTGGTTTGATTTGGAAGAGGAGACCATTATTTTATGTTTTCAGATGTTTATTACAGAGAGAAATGAAGTGGAAGACAAAAGAATTTGAATTATAGAGAATATATAACTACCAAAATAATTTTAGAGGGAAAATCAAAATTCTAATTTTTACCGTTGTATGTCGACATGGGGTGTAGGGGGTGTCGACATCCTTAAGGAAAATTTGACAATTTTATTTTTCTTTATTTAGTTAAGTATATATGTTACTATATCTATATTCTATATCTCAGTTATAGAGCAAATACCTAGTTCTCTTCTAAATTTAGTAAAGGTTGATTGATTCAAAGGTTTGGTCAGAATATCGGCTATTAATTCTCAGTGTTGATAAATTCAAGAGAAATAATCTCTTTACTTATATTATCTCTGAGAAAATGATGTCTGATATCAATATGTTTGGTTCTAGCATGGTGAGTAGGATTTTTGGATAAATTTATTGCACTTGTATTTTCACAATAAATTGGTGATTTTGAAATATTTAATCCAAAATCCTTTAGGGTATGTTGCATATAGATAACTTGAGAACAAGCCAAAGCAGCAGAGATATATTCTGCTTCAGTTGTTGATAGTGAGACAGTATTTTGCTTTTTACTAAACCAGGAAACCAGATAATGTCCTAAAAAGTGACAAGTTCCACTTGTACTTTTTCGGTCTGATTTACAACCAGCATAGTCAACATCACAATATGAGATTAAATCAAATGAATCATTTTTAGGGTAAAATAGGCCATAGTCTAAAGTGTGTTTAACATATCTTAACATGCGTTTAACAGCTTTTAAATGGGTTTCTTTGGGTTGAGATTGGTATCATGCACAGAGATAGACACTATGCATGATATCAGGCCTACTCGCAGTTATATAAAGTAGTGATCCAATCATTCCCCTGTATAGTTTTTGACATGTCTTCTTTATTTAAGGCTACATTGATTGCAATGGGAGTGGGTTTTCCACTCGTAGTAGTCATACCAAATTTACTAATAAGATCATAGCATACTTTTCTTGACTAATGAAAATAACACTATTAATTGTTTTATTTGCAATCCTAAAAAGAAAGTAAGTTCACCCATATGACTCATCTCAAACTCTTTTGTCATTATTTTAGAAAACTCTTTGTTCATTTCATTGTTTATTGATCCACAAATTATATCATCTACATATATCTATACTAATTGAATATCATTTTTGTTTCTTTTAATAAAAAGAGTATTATCTACTTTACCAATTTCAAATTTTGATTGTAATAGATAAGATCTTAGTCTTTCATACCAGGCTCTGGGAGCTTGTTTTAGACCATATAAAGCTTTCTTTAATTTGTAAACATGATTTGGAAACTTTTCATCTTCAAAAGGTGGGGGTTGTTCAACATAAACATCTTCTTTAACAAAACCATTAAAAAATGCACTTTTGACATCCATTTGAAATAATTTGAAATTGTTGTGGTTTGCGAAAGCAAGTAGAATTCTAATGGCTTCTAATCTTGCTACGGGTGCAAAGGTTTCATCATAGTCTATTCCTTCTTCTTGACAATAACCTTGCGCGACTAACCGAGCTTTATTTCAAATGACCTCACCTTGTTTATTCATTTTATATTTGTAAACCTATTTAGTTCCTATTATAGTTTTGTCCTCGGGTCTAGGAACAAGTTCCCATACATCATTTCTGGTGAATTGATTCAGTTCTTCTTGCATGGCAAGAATCCATGAATCATCAGATGATGCTTCCTTTGAATTTTTAGGTTCAATAGTTGATATAAAAGCTACGTTACTCATTTTGTTTAATTGATTTCTAGTTATAACAACAAATTCAATATTTCCTAGTATATTTTCTACAGGATGATCTTTTAAAAGCCTGATTCTTTTATTAGGATGAACAATTTCATAATTTGTTTCATTTGATTCATTATTTAAAGTTACAAAATCATCTTCATCATTTATTTGAACAAAATCTTTGAAATTTTCATCAAAAGATACATGCATTGTTTCTTCAATGGTGTTAGTTTTTAAATTGAAAACTCTGTATGGTTTACTTCTATTAGAATATCCGATAAAGATTCCTTTGTCAGATTTAGGATCAAATTTATCCAAATTGTCTTTTATATTTAGAATAAAACATTTACTTCCAAAAACTTTAAAATAAGACACCTTTGGGTTCTTATTGAAAAGAAGTTCATATGGTGTTTTATTGGTTACTGGTCTAATTAAAATCCTATTCAAAATGTAACAAGCTGTAGCGACTACTTCAGCCCAAAAATTTCTTGGTAATTTACTATTTGAAAGCATAGTTCTTGCACACTTTTGAATCGTCTTATTTTTACACTCTACCACTCCGTTTTGTTGTGGAGTTCTTGGAAAGGAAAAATTATGAGTTATTCCTTTTTTATTACAGAAATTCTCAAAATTTTCATATTCAAATTCTCCACCATGATCACTACGAATAGTTTTGATTTTTAAAGAAAGTTGATTTTGAATTCTTTTTGCAAAAGTTTTAAATAAATCAAAAGCATCACTTTTAAGTTTCAGAAAAAATGTCCATGTAAATCTTGAATAATCATCTACAATTACAAAAACATATTTATTGTGATTTATTGACTGAATTTGAGATGTGCCAAATAGATCTAAATGAAGTAACTCAAGGGGTTTTGAAGTTGAAATCATATCTTTCAATTTAAATGAACTCTTCCTAAGTTTTCCTAATTGACAAGCATCACATGTACTATCTACTTTAAAATCCATTTTAGGGAGACCTCTTACTAAATCAAGTTTTGAAAGTCTAGATAAAAGTTTGAAATTCAAATGCCCAAATCTTTTATGCCAAATCCAAAGGTCACTTGTATTAGCCAAAAGACATAGGTTATCATTTGAGATTTTCATACTGAGGATATAAATGTTTTTCTTCCTAATTCCTTCAAAGATAATATTTGATTTATTATCTTTGATGTGAAACTTATCTTTTTCAAATTTAATTTTGTAGCCCTTATCACAAAGTTGACTTATACTAAGCAAATTGTGTTTTAGATTCCTAACTAACAAAACATCAAAAATAGTAGGAGTTTTAGAGTTACCGACATCGTCGATGCCAATCATATATCCTTTGAGTTGTCTCCAAAGTAGACTGGTCCTCCATCTTCATAAATTATGTCATTCGGTATCTCTGGATTTCCAGTCATGTGTCTCGAACATCCACTATCAAGTATCCATTTGTTTTTCTTGATTTGCACCATTTTTCCATTGAGTGTTGATTCATCAAAAGCCATATAACACATCTGTTCCTGCACAACACACCAATTCGGTAGATAAATTGATTTTCTATAATAACAATATGCAGGCTAATGAAACAATGATGATATGGGCAGTTTTGAACTAGTGTTAACAAAATTTTCAAAAATTGCCATTTTAAACTTTTTCAAAAATCAGATTATGAAAACTTTGAAAACCATGCTCTGATACCAAATGTAGGGAATGCAGATTACGGATCTTAAGGCAGAATTAACACTAGAGGGGAGTGAATAGTGTTTAATTAATTTTATGTATCTTTTTGAAATCTTTTCAAATTAAACCCAAACAGATGCAATTCACAAACACAGAAACAATCACAGAAGCATACACAAATGCAAATAGTAAATAAAAAGCAGTAAAAGGAAAGAACACACCGGAATTTTATACTGGTTCAGAGTTACCCTTCATCCAGTCCTACATAATTTCATGTGCATATTTCTTTTCAAATATAATGTCGGTATTACAACCTCGATTTCAAGGCTACGAGATACACACTCCTGTATTCGAGTCTAGGGCAAACTCTCTTGATTTAACCAGGCTACAAGATCACCTAATTGATTTACGGGCTACAATCACACCCAATTGATTTACAGGCCACAATCACACCGTTTGCAATCACACTTTGATAGAGAGAGACTCGATACACTTCGATCTTTGATCTTTGATTACAAATGATCCTATAACTCTGAATAGCACTGAGATATTTGAGAGAGAATGGCAGAGAATCAAACTAGAGATGATCGAGTTTGATTCACTTAGGATTTCAGTAGAGTTTTGTTAACAATATTTTAAAATAAGAATGGAAGAGAAAGAGGAGAGAAAACTAAGAAAACTTCTGTAAAAATTCGTTCAAAACATCAGGTATTTATAGAAGAACAACAGTTGTGTCCATTCACGAAAGGTTACGATGAATAGACATTTCTTTTGAAAATATAAATTTTGAAATAAACGGCCACCATGTCGACATGGGGGGATGGGGTATATCGACATGCCCATGTATATTTTGAAAATTTATTTTTCTTTAAAAATGATTTCTATTTTAAAACTTGTCAAAATAATTTCTGAAGTTTATAAGCCATTTTAAATATAATTTAAACTTATAAAAGAGATTTAAAAAATAATCTTAAAATATATAATCTATAATATTAAAAACTAAGTATAGAATATATTTTGAGATTTTAAATCTTATAATATTAAAACCAGGAGATAGTTTAAAAACAAGAGATGATTTTGAAATCAAAATATAAAAGATGATTAAAATATTTTAAGGCTAAAATATTTAAACCGAGAGAGATGACTTTTAAAAAGTTTTTGGAAAAATATTTAATATAAAGCATTTTGAAAATTTCGTGGATTCCATTCCACTAGAGAAGGTCGTGGGTTCCATCCCACTAAAGAGGTCGTGGGTTCCATCCCACTATTAAACCAAGAAGGAGGATTCCATTCCACTATTAAAATCCAAATAAAGATTTTATTGCTATTATGAAGTTTTAACATAAATCTAGAAACTATTACTTATCATGATGTCTTGAACTCTTGAAATCTTGAACTCTTGATACTCATGAGTCTTCAGTCTTGGTTTCTTCAATCTTGAATTCATTAGTCTTGAATCTCTATACTAAGTCTTGAATCTTTATATTGTACAGTCTTCATTATTCAATACCTACATATATATCCTGCTTATACATATATATATATATATCTAGGCAAGAATACTAGTATTTATATTTTATAATTCGTCCTAAGGTTGTTGTCATCAAAACCATCATCTCAGGAACTAACAAACTTTATCCTGCAACCAAAACTGGTTAAAACTGTAAAGCGTTATTATGTAAACATACAAATCAGGTAACAAATGAACTATCTGTCTGAACATTATAGTTTTGTTTGGCTAACTACTAACCTTTGCCTGACTTGGGCCTACCAAGAAATATAATAAAAATAATCTAACAACTGTTAGACACTCCTCTTCTGGACGGTTTGTCCCTAACTATTTGTTAAATATTCCTCTTATGCACAGTCTGTCCCTAACTATCTATTAAATACTCCTCTTTTGGAAGGTTCGTCCCTAACTTAACATCTCCCAAGGTCACCTGATCCTAATGGTTTTGCGGGCTCACCAATAACCTATCTGTATACAAATTTATATATTCCCTTCTATGTGTAACCAAAATTTTACTCTTACCTATGACAAAGCCCTACACACTAGAATTTTGGACTAAATTAGCTGGGGCTAATAGCTAATATATAGAGCGCGACCCTATACCAGTCCCATCATGTATTCTAATGTCTAAGTCATTTTACTTAGGGTAATCTTTCCAAAATTTTCCTTGAAAACCTTTTCTTCTCAAATTAATTTAAAACCTTTAAACCAAACTTAAACAAGGAAAATATATACTCTATGCATTACTCAAAATCACCTTGCCATGTTATATATAATTTACTCAAATCTTTGTTGATGAAAACATTTACACCTTTGAAAGTACCCCTTTCGAAACCAAGTAAGACCCTTCTTTTACCTAGGCCAAAAGGCCAAAACATTCCATTCGAAACCATTCAAACAAACCTTTCAAAAACCTTGAAAAACCTTTCCTTCGAAATGTTTAAAACCTTAGACATCTTTCTTTCAAAACACTTAAATCTGCCTTTCGAAAACATGACCTTTCGAAATCATTGGGAAACCACCCCTTTGAAACCTTCATTTAAAAACCTTTCAAAAGCATTAAAACATTAAACCTTTCGAAAGCCTTTGGGTTCAATTTGAAACATGTGGAAACACATTTTGAAACCATTGAAAATCAACACCATCAAAACCTTTGGGTTCTACCTTCAATGAAGCAAAAGGGTCATAAAAACATTTAAGTCGAAAGCACTCCTTCGAAAGCATTTCCTAAGCAAAGAAGTGATGGTGTTGAAACCAACCTTCTAAAAGCACTAGAGAAGCGACTAAGTTTTAAAAGCAAAGTTTACCCTCCGAAACCGTTGGTGTCGAAACGTAGAAAGGCGTCAGCTAAGGGTTTCGACCCCGACGATAGCATTTACTTAAAACAAGAGGCGCAACCTATTCGAAACCATTCCTTTAAAACGTTTGACTTAGCCGAAAGTCAACCAAGTCGAAAGCTGTACTATCAAAAGCAAAGCAGGAACATTTTTCATTCGAAACAAAGCAGCGCTTCGACCCCTTCAAAACCCTTAGTCTCGACCCAATACCTTCCGCCTATATCCAATTCGCTGCGCACCAAATCTTTGATGCCATGCGCATTGGTTTCGATGGAGAGGGTGGCGGAACTACTAAGTCGAAACCCCTGGTGCAGAAAGTGGCAAAACATCCTAAAAGCTGATTTTAACTTTAAAAAGAAAATTCTTTTCAAGTAACCTGCCTTGTTTGTTAAAATCTTATTGGTTGCAAAATTTTCTTTTCTAAAAGTGCTGCCAAAATTTCAGAATTGAACAATTTAAATAATTTACAAATTACCTCTTCTCCTTTTATAAATATATAAAAAATTTAAGTCCCATACCTCCAATAATTTTATATATTCATCAAAACACTTAGGAAAATTCTACAAAATTCCAAAAAATCATTTTTAATATGTTTTCCAACATATATTAATTTCAAACCCAAAACTTATATTATTTAGCTATAAATAATTTTACACCCAAATAATCATTTTCCTTACTAGAAAATTAATATAAAATCCACATTAAATAAGAAAATTATGAAAACTGAAACCCAACTCTAAAATATCGTTTCTGATCTATATCTAAAATCGTAGGCATTTGAATGTCATTAAATAAGGTTTTCATATTAAAACATATCATAAAGCCTATATGATTAAGCATAAATCATCAACAAACATATATAAACAATTAATCATTCATAAACATGGCATAATCATGCAAAATTCTTCGGATTCATCTTAAAACCAAAAACAATTAGATTTATGAGATGCAGTCATTATTCACATTAGCTGTTGAGATTAAGGATTTGAGATTTGAATGAATCTAAGTTGATTAAGCTTCCCCATGATTCTCTTTTGTTCCTTTAGTTGCTTCTAATGGTGGCAGGCCTCTTAGTTTAATTTTTGATAATGAAATGAATGTGTGAATGAATTCCTAAGGGTTTAGGGTATTAGAATATTCTTATTCAAACTTTTCCCCTGTCTATTCCTTTTGTTTATTTCATTTCATGTTATCTCGTTTTGATTTACTCATTAATATGGCACGGCTACCCCTATTAATCACAAATCTCAATCCCCTAATCATCACATTATTTTATTTAAATTAGCTAATTAAATATCCTAAATACTGTTACTAAAAATATGGGGTGTTACAATCTCCCCTTCTTAAGGAATTTCGTCCTCGAAATTACAATAAGGTACACAATAATCAAACATAAAGGTAAAACATACCATTACACAAATCAGGATAAGCGTCTCTAATTCAGCTCTTAGTCTCCTAAGTACAATTTCTTTCATCGTCGCTTCACTGGACCTTCACTAATCTGACTGCCTTATTCCTTAGCCTCTTCTTATCCCTTGCAACTATCCAATTCGGTTTTCTAACTATAGTCAAGTCTGGTTCTACTACTAAGTCATTTAACACAGTCGGTGCTATAGTAGTCTCCGGGTCTCTAACACACTTCCTCATATGAGAAACATGGAAAACATCATGGACTCCTGCCAAACTGCTCGGTAACTCTACTTTATATGCGAGTTTCCCAATTCTTTATACAATAGGAAATGGTCCTACGAATCTCAATGCCAACTTCCCTGATTTCCCGAATCTAATCACACCATTCATCGGTGATACCTTAATAAAGACAAGATCCCCAACAGAGAACTCAGAGTCTTTTCGTCTTCTGTCTGCATAACTCTTCTGTCTGGATTGGGCTTCCTTCATGCTATCTCGGATCAACTCAACCTTCTCTACAGCTTCCCTAACCAAATCTGGACCAAGAACCAACTTATCCCTGGTCTCTAATCAACAATTGGTGATTTGCATGGCCTTCCATACAAAGCTTCAAATGGTGTCATCCCTATACTAGTCCGATAACTGTTTTTATACGAAAACTTGACTAAGTGTAGATGGTCTTCCCGTGATTCTCCAAAATCTAACACACAAGCTCTTAACAAATCCTCTAAGACTTTGTTAACTCTTTCCGTTTTCCCATCGATCTGTGGATGGTAAACGGTACTCATCTTGAGCTTGGTTCCTAAAATCTCCTGTAGACTCTTCCAAAACTCGCTATTGAACAAGGAATCTCGATCACTTACTATACTACTAGGAATTCCATGAATTTTAACTATATTCTTCATAAATAACTTCGCTATAACAGGTGTCATCCTAGTTGACTTAACTGGAATGAAATGGACAGTCTTGGTTAGTCTATCCACTATGACCCATATACTTTCATTTCCTTTATTAGATCTTGGCAACCCGTCTATAAAATCCATAGAAATAGAATCTCATTTCCACACCGGAATGTCCAATGGCTGTAGCAACCCACTTAGCTTCTGATGTTCGGCTTTTACCTGTTGACAGTTCAGACACTGCTTCACCCATAAGCCAACATCCCTCTTCATTCCTTCCCAGAAGAAACTTCTCTTCATATCCCGATACATCTTAGTTCCTCCTGGATGAATAGTGAACTTCGAACGATGGCATTCTGCCAAAGCTTCCTTCCTAATGTCTCCCACATTCGAAACACACAACCTTCCTTTCTTTCTCAACCACCCCTTCTGATCAAGACTAAAATCCTTCAAGTCATCGCTTTCCGTTCCTTCCTTCGACTTCTTGATCCGTTCAGCCAGCACTGCATCCTCCTCCTGTTTAGAAGCAATCCTTTCAATCATTACTGGTTGAACTTCCAAACAAGATAACACAGCAGTTCCTTCACTAGATCCGGCCTCAGATCTCCACTGAACTATACAAGTCGACAATGCTTTTAAATTTTCCATTCTGCTATCATTGCCAACACTACATTCTGATGCTTTTTTCTAAGTGCATTAGCCACCCTATTACCTTTCCCTAGTGTGTACTCGATTCCAAAATCATAAGCGGCTAAAAACTCTAACCATCTCTGCTGTCTCATATTCAGCTCCTTTTGAGAGAACAAATACTTCAACAAATTATGATCCGTGTAAAGCTCAAACCTTTCTCCCAAAAGGTAATGACTCCACACCTTCAAAGCAAAAATCACTGCAGCCAACTCCAAATCATGCGTTGGATATCTAACCTCATGTGGTCTAAGCTGTCGAGAAGCATAAGCAATCACTTTACCCTCTGCATCAACACAGCTCCTAATCCAGTTCCACATGCATCTGTATGTACTACCAAATCATGATTCCCCTCCAGAACAACTAATACATGTGCATGGGTTAATAAGTGTTTGAAGCTCTGGAATGCTTCCTCACACTTATCGATCCACACAAACTTCACATCCTTTCGCGTTAGCTTGGTCATTTGTGCTGTTATCCACGAAAAATCCTTTATAAACCTCCGATAATATCCAGCCAATCCAAGAAAACTTCTAATCTCAATCACCGTCTCTGGTCTCTTCCAATTACTAACAACTTCGATCTTATTGGGATCGACTAACAACCCCTTCTCTGAAACCACATGACCAAGAAACTTCACTTCCTTCTTCCAGAAATGACACTTCGAAAACTTCGCCTTCAACTGATTCTGCCTCAGCATCTCAAGCACAATTCTAAGATGAACTTCATGCTCCCTTTCGTCCTTAAAGTATATCAAAATATCATTTGTAAAAACCAACACAAACCTATCCAAGTGCTCTCGAAAAATCCGGTTCATCAAATCCACAAAGAATGTCAACGCATTAGTTAGTCCGAGCGGCACACTAACCATTCGTACGATCCATGTCTAGTTCTAAAGGCCGTCAAAGGAATACTATCCTTTGCTACTCTAAGCTGATGGAAACCTGTTGCTAAGTCCAACTGAGAAAATACCTTGGCTCCACTCAACTGATCGAACAAATCGTCAATTATAGGCAACAGATATCGATTCTTTATCGTTTTCTCATTCAACTTATGATAATCGATACATAACCTCAACGATATGTCCAGCTTCTTAGCAAACACTTCGGCTGCTCCCTAAGGTGAACAACTTGGCCTAATAAAACTCTTGTTTTCCAAATCTACCAACTGCACTTTCAGCTCCTTCATCTCTGTAGGTGTCATCCTACTTGGCTGTCTACTCACTGGTTCCGCTCTAGGCACCAAATCTATCTAAAACTCAATGGCTCGTTTCAGTGGTAATCCTATTACAAGCTCGAAGAAATCGGCGAATTCTCTAACCACAAAAACGTGATTCAACTCATCTTCCAACTCCATAACACCCAATAAAGCATTCACCTCACAATTAGTGTTTTCTATGGTATATATAATCCGACCACTACAGTCAGGGTGTCTAAGCAATATTTTCTTATCATGGCAAAATATCCTAGCATCATACTTACTTAACCAATCCATATCCAATATAATTTTGAACCCTACAAATTCAAACACATGCAAACTGCAAACAAAGGTATGGCCTAGCAAGTCAAACTCTAAGTGGTCTTACCTCATCCCAAGTGTCGCATACCCTCCTATCGAATTTGCAACTCTTGAGGAAGTAATTAAATATGAGGGTTCTAGGTTAAGCTTATCTACCAAACAACGAGATATAAAAGAATGTGATGCACCAGTATCCACAGTAGCATACCCATACCTAGCCAACTCCTCAAATCTTCTAGCATACTCCAAAACAGACATCTCCCCCTGCTCCAACTCAGCAAACTTCCTAAGCAAAGCAGACTGCGCCATCACAGACATGAACCTCTCCTAAAACCTCCTCCTAAACTCTTCCCATGTCGTCTCCTCTTTGTTAACCCCAACCGTCACGCTATTCCACCCAAAAAAAATCTGCTCCTTGAAGCTGTCTCTAACCAAGCCTCCTCTTCTGCTCATCATTGAGCCCCATGTCTGTAAAGATCCTCTCACAATGCAGTAACCAGTTCTCCACTTCTATAGCATCCTCACTTCCAATAAAGGGCTTCCCTTCAAGCCTAGCCTAATCTCTTCTCAAGATAGCATAATGGTTGAACATCGGAGCTTCCTGAACTCCTACCCAGCATTTCCTCCAACCATTCTAGCAGCAACACCCACCTGCATCTTATTCATGAAAAACTGATACATAGCTCCTATTTCCACTTGTGGGACTTCAACGCCAACATTCCCTGTTTGTGCCTAACCTAGGTTTCTTCTTGTATTCGGTCTGGCATTTCCATTTGTTGTGGTGCTTCCTCCTCCAATATTAACTCTTCTAGCATCCATATCTGTATTCAAGCCTCTTGAGATACAGAAGAATAACCTAAGAGAGATAGGAAACTAAAGATATAACATATACTTATATATAGCAAATACAAGTAAGTTACTATAGCGTTATCCCATACCCCAATCTTACTCTAATTCCTTAGGATTATGTTTTCAAAAATCATTTTTAGTTAAAGTTTATCATAAACCTATGTTGTGATACCAAGTTGTAACATCCCCTATCTAGAGGCCCAAAGCTAAGCGCTACAAATGATGCGGTCATCCATAGTATTAACTTTTGGCGACTAAATACGGCTATGTTAATGGTATCCATAATATCAGAAGCACTTGAATATGAAACAAAATCACAGATTCAAAAACAACATTTTATTGATTATATTTCAAAACACATGTTTCACATTCAAATTTCATAATCCCATAATCATTTCCTAGGTTCAGAAAAAATATAATTATTATATAAATACGCCAAGAGCGACATATGATGATGCCCCCTTGGCTGACCAGAGTACTACATAGACATAACTGTCTTCAATACAACACAGCGGAATAAAACAAAACAAAACAGCAACTCCTAAATAGCTATCCATCAGCCACTTGCTCGCCTCCGGAAGCTTTATTCGTCAACCTACTAAAACCTGAAAAACCTTAACCCTCAGCCTACTCAAATCAATTTTGAGCACCTAAGAGCTTAAGGGGAAACACATGAACTTCGAGTCGGACATAAAGCCTGGTGTGAATAATACTATACATCTCAGTTATTTGAAATTAAGTGAGACCACACCGCTTAGCGGAACGGATTTCCCCTCACTAATATCCCTTTTAAAACATATCTTTTGCAAACTTTTATCCTGCAACCAAAACTGGTTAAAATTGTAAAGCATTATTATGTCAACATACATATCAGGTAGCAAATGAACTATCTGTCTAAACACTATAGTTTTGTTTGGCTAACTAATAACCTTTGGCTGACTCAGGCCTACCAGAGAATATAATCAAAATAATCCAACAATTGCTAGACACTCCTCTTCTAGACGGTATGTCCCTAACTATCTGTTAATTACTCCTCGTTTGGACGGTCTGTCCCTAACTATTTGTTAAATACTCCTCTTTTGGACGGTCTGTCCCTAACTTAACATCTCCCAGGGTCACTTGATCCTAATGGGTTTGCGGGCTCACCATTAACCTATCTATATACAAATATATATATTCCCTTCTGCGTGTAATCATAATTTTAGTCTTACCTGTGACAAAGCCCTATACACTAGAATTTTGGACTAAATTAGCTGGAGCTAATAGCTAATGTATAGGGCATGACCCTATACTAGTCCCATCTGGTATTTTAATGTCTGGGTCATTTTACTTAGGGTAATCTTCACAAAATTTTCCTTGAAAATCTTTTCTTCTCAGACTGGTTTAAAACTTTTAAACCAAACTTAAACAAGGAAAATATATACTCTATGCTTTACTCCAAATCACCTTGCCATGTTATATATACTTTACTCAAACCTTTGTTGATGAAAACATTTACACCTTTGAAAGTACCCCTTTCGAATCCATTGAAAGCGCCCCTTTCGAAACCAAGTAAAACCCTTCTTTCACCTAGGCCGAAAGGCCAAAACATTTCTTTCAAAACCATTCAGACAAACCTTTCAAAAACCATTGAAAATTCTTTCCTTAGAAAGCTTTAAAACCTTAGACATCTTTCTTTTAAAATGCTTAAATCTGCCTTTCGAAAACATTGAAAACCTTCCTTCAAGGCCTTTCAAAATCATTGGGGAACCACCCCTTCGAAACCTTCATTTAAAAACCTCTCAAAAGCATTAAAACATTACACCTTTCGAAAGCATTTGGGTTTAATTTGAAACATGCGGAAACACCTTTTGAAACCATTGAAAATCATCTTCTTCAAAACCTTTGGGTTCTACTTTCAATGGAGAAAAAAGGTCATAAAAACATTTAAGTCGAAAGCACTCTTTTAAAAGAATTTCCTAAGCATAGAAGTGACGGTGTCGAAACCAATCTTCCGAAAGCATTGGAGAAGCGACTAAGTTTTAAAAGCAAAGTATACCCTCCGAAACCATTGGTGTCGAAAGGTAGAAAGGGCGGCAGCTAGGGTTATCGACCCCGACGAAAGCATTTACTTAAGACAAGAGGCACAACCCATTCGAAACCATTCCTTTAAAACATTTGACTTAGCCGAAAGCCAACCAAGTCGAAAGCTAAACTGTCGAAAGCAAAGCAGGCGCATTTTTTATTTAAAACAAAGCAGCGCTTCGACCCTTTTGGAACCCTTGGTTTCGACCAATACCTTCCGCCTATATCCAATTCGCTGCGCACCAAATCTTTGATGCCATGTGCATTGGTTTCGATGGAGGGGGTTGCGGAACTACTAAGTCGAAATCCCTGGTGCCAAAAGTGGCGAAACATGCTAAAAGCGTGTAAAAGCTGATTTTAACTTTAAAAAGAAAATTCTTTTCAACTAACCTGCCTTGTTTATTAAAATATTATTAGTTGCAATTTTTTCTTTTCTAAAAGTGCTGCCAAAATTTCAAAATTAAACAATTTAAATAATTTTCAAATTACCCCTTCTCCTTTTATAAATGTATAAAACATTTAAGTCACATACCTCAAATAATTTTATATATTCATCAAAACACTAAGGAAAATTCTACAAAAATTACAAAAAATCATTTTTAATATGTTTTCCAACATATATTAATTTCAGACCCAAAACTCATATTATTTAGCCGTAAATAATTTTAAACCCAAATCATCATTTTCCTTACTAGAAAATTAATATAAAACCCACATTAAATCAGAAAATTATGAAAATTGAAAGGCGTCTCTAAAATATCATTTCTGATCTATATTTAAAATCACAAGGCATTTAAATGTCATTAAATAGGGTTTTCACATTAAAACATATCATAAAACCTAAAAGATTAAGCATAAATCATCAACAAACATATATAAACAATTAATCATTCAAAAACATGGCATAATCATGCAAAATACTTCGGATTCATCTTTAAACCGAATTTTTTTAGAAAAATGAGATGTAGTCATTATTCACCTTAGCTTTTGACATTAAGGATTTGAGATTTGAATAGATCTAAGTTGATTAAGCTTCCCCTTGATTCTCTTTTCTTCCTCTAGTTGCTTCTAATGGTGGCCCGCCTTTTAGTTTAATTATTGATAATGAAATGAACATATGAATGAAGTCCTAAGGGTATTAGAATATTCTTATTCCAACTTTGCCCCTGTCTATTCCTTTTGTTTATTTTATTTCATGTTATCTCGTTTGGATTTACTCATTAACATGGCACGCTATCCCTATTAATTACAAATCTCAATCCCCTAATCATCACATTAATTAATTTAATTTTGCTAGTTAAATACCCTAAATACTGTTACTAAAAATATGGGGTGTTGCATAGGTACTAGGGATGTTCTCAGGTGACTGAAGGTGAAACAGAGAAGATTGGAGGCGAAACGATGGATTTGAGAAGTCAAATCTCCGGCTTAGCGATTTTTTGAAAAACCACATATATACTGATCTATCCCAATTAATATGCTTTCAACGATCCATTTGAGAATTTGCTCGTCACGCTTTGCTGGTTTGTTTTTCGTAGGCGAACATGAATCAAACTGACTCCAATCCAGCCATAGGAGACACCTGAGTGAAAGGAGCAAATAGATTTCCTTCAGCTTCCCGAAAACAACATGAAGTCAACGCCCTATATTAATGCTCCTCGTTTTTATTCAATTTTGATAAGGAGCTTCCTCTATTCTGGGATAGTGTTTACTTAAAAATAAGTACGGTTGGTCAGGTACCAGAATCCCCTATTTCTGGATATAACAAAAGTATAATGGTATTCTTGAAGCTTAATTTAAAGGATTATAAACGTAATAAACGTATTCTTTCTCATTCTCGTTCGTCTCCCATAGACCGTGCGGTGCAACCGGGGCATCGGTGGCCTATAATTTAGGGCAGGTTGAACCTGGAGCCGTAAGGGCCTATATAAAATATTGTTTACCAATTCGATTCTTATTCCTCTTGTTTTCTAAAGTTTGGAGGCTGTTCATGAGGCAAGTGATGTGTAACAACCTATTATTTCGAACCATTCAAATCGACAGTAATCCACACATGTCAGACTTGAATTGCTCAAAACAATAGATTATTATATAAGTTTAGGGTAAATAAGAAATAATCGCAGTATCGTAGACACAGAATATTACAAAAATAAGCAACAGAATAAACAAACATAGTAGTTCATGAAGCTACTACAACATCAGTGTCTAAAGCAAATACAACAGAAATCCCAATACATAGAAGTTCGCTAATACATAAGCAAATAACAAAGTTTGAAATGGAAATAATTGAAATAACTGAATAGCAAAGATGACTGAAATAGCTAAGCAAATAGATAGAAAGATCTCCAACTAGTCTCTAGCTCCAAAAGATGGATCTCGAATCCTGTGTTACTCAGGTTGACCCGAGCATAAAGCAAAACAAAACACTCGAGTCATGATTAATATTCTTATGTAAGTAAATCAACTCAAGTGAAATGTGCAAGTGAAATGCATCAATAACTCAAAGAATGTTTGGGATTTACATCCTTTAAGGATCCGTTAAACTATCTACATATATAATACAATACGCTACATAGATAATGTCTACCATAAAGTAAAGTATTAAAATAGCGTTAAGGCGTTACTCATATCCCCCTTAACATATTTTTATATAAATATCGTAGCATATACAGATACTGTAAGCTCCACCAAACCGGTGGGATACTTAGGGAGCACTCCATAGTACGATAAAAACCAAAGTCATAGTAGGCTCGATCAGGATAAATATGATAAGGCACGCGAGGCAATGCCTATGGTAGGATTCTACCGTTTTGCACTCCCGGACTGGTGGTAAGGCATAGCAGCTACTACCGCCCACCTCGAGACACACTCCCATAATCAAAGGTGCACCCAATCAAATCACAAAGTAATAGATATGGTTTCGAAAAAGCATGCTCGATAGGGGAAGCGACCCCACTTGGCCCGGTATAGCTCCTGTTTTAGTCATTTTAATTATGACCCGAAAGTCAAGGCTATCCATCATAGTTTTCTTACTTCATTCCAGCAGCATTCGCCAAACCATCCTACGTCATTCTGGATTCTCCACCACGTGCATAGTTGTTAAAGTGGTTCCGGTATTGACAGAGAGTATGTCAATATCCGACTCCGGTCTCTTTAACAACCAAACGCTTATTTCACACCGTGGTCATTTTATAAAACATTTTAAATAATAAAAAAAATCTTAAGTTACAATTTAAATCAATTACTAAAATATCTAACTTCAGTTATATTTTAGCTTTGAAACATCTAACTTACAATTTCTATCACATTAAGTTATCTAAATTTCAAAATTATATCTTTGGAAATTCCATAACCAAATAGATTAAATAATCTTATTTGATTTTAATTCATATAATTAGATTAAATTTACAATTTAATCTTAATTTCTCTTTCCTTATTATTATTTATTAAAGTTGTTATAAATCAATGAAACTAATTATATTAAATTTAATTTTAAAAAAAATCCATAAAAACTATATTAATTATTTTATATATTTTTAAAATATTTTATTTTATTTTTACTAATTAAATATTAAATTATATATTTTAAATATTAAATTTAATTTATAAATCAAAATTTTTAAATTTAACTTTAAAAAGAAACCTAACTTATAAATTAACTTTAAAACATATAATTTAAATTTATATTTTATTTTATTTCAAAAATATAAATTTTAAATAAATCTTTTTAAATAAATTTCAAAAATAAATTTATTTAATCAAAACATATTTTAAAATTTAGAAAACACTTTAAAATAGACCAACGGTGTCTATATATAGTTTTCTACCCTATGGTCAAGTGATTAGGGTATATATCACTTCAACCCAAATAATTAAATTTTCGGGTATATATCATTTCAACCCGTATCCCAAATTAATTGTTTCAAATCAATAAAATCGCTTGGGTCTATCATTTCAACCCATAACGATTTTTTCTAATCTATAAGATCGTTTGGGTATATATCATTTCAACTTATAGGGATTTCCTAACTAACATACAAATGGAACTTGCAGTGTGATTTGCATAAATAAATAAACAGCATAACATTTCACTTGCATAACATATCATACATATCATAACATATATCATAGCATAACACATATGTAACATAAAATTAACATGACATATATATAAAGGTGACATATCATATTATATAACACATATCATGTGACATATGTAACATATAATTTAACATAACATATGTGACATATAAATTAACATAGCATATGTGACGTATAAATTAACATAACATATGAATATCATAACATATATCCAAGTGAACATAGCATAACATGTATACATATTCCTAACTAAAGCAACAATTCACATGTCATTTCATATGATTTCATTTACTTATAAATAAGAAGATTAATCGTGAGTGATGTTCTCACCTTTCGTGGTAAATGAAGGTGATAAACACAACACGACGGAGATGGAGACTAAAGCAAACAAAGACCAATCCAAAGCTATCCAAACTCGAATACAACAATCACCAAAATATTTTTATTTTTTTTCTTTTTCTTTTTTTATGAGAAGGAGGGGTTCAGCCTTGGCTTTGGGTTCGGCCTAAGGCTCAACCAAGGGGCTAGGGTGGTCAGGTTGGGTGCTAGGGTGCGGCAAGGCTTGAGGAAGGGGAATGTTGAGGCAAAAGGGGAAGGGGATGAAGGAAAAGAGAAGAGAAAGGAGGGAAAAGGAAGGGGAGAGGTGGGAAGGTGGGACCGAGCTAGGGGGTGGTTCGGCCGTGGATTGTGGTCGTGGGTGGGGTGATGGTCGGCGGTGGAAGGCGGGGCAAGCCGTGGCAAGGAGAGAAGGAGGGAAGGAGAGGGAAGTTGGAGGCAAAGGAGAAAGGAAGGAAAAGGGAAATTGGATTGGAGGAAGAAGGAGATGGTGATGCTGGAGGAGCTTTCTGTTTGAGGAAGGCAGAAGTGAGAAATGAGAAACCAGAACTCCAGTACGTACTTTTCTTCTAAGTAGGTGACTGTTCAGTGAATGGGGAGTCTGTTGGACCTTTTGAGAAGCCAGTTGAAGCCCAAAAGTCAAAAGGAGCTCAAAAGAACATATACCATCCAAATACACAAAATATACTATGTAAAATACTATAGGAAATACACATAAAAATATACTGATAATTTATGCGAGTTTTTGACCGTAAATTGAAAATTTAAAGCAATTGGAATTCGATTTTGATGAAACAAAAAATGGAGTAGAGATTAGCATTCAGTCTAGTATCATAAAAAAAGAACAAAATTTAAAATTTAAAATTTTCAACCATAAGTCAAACTTTGAATAAGTTTGACCAAAATTTGAAATTTCAGAAAATTCTCTATTTTGCTGCATTTGGAAAAATATATTACTCAATATTCCAAAAATCATTATTTAAACTCAAATTTATTTAAATTTTAAAATATTTAATTCTAAAATTAAAATAAAATTTCCTTAAAAATGTGACTAGATTTACGGGTCGTTACAGATGACGTTACTAATTCGGGTGAATGTGTGTGATGGTTTATCGTTGTTTGAAATGGATATGTATGTTGCTGTAATATGTAAAGTGATGTGATGATGGTTGTGAATGTGAATGAGCCGGTGGCATAGGTTTGTGGCCCGGGATATGGATACAGATACGAATACGGATATAGACCCGTGACACAAGTAAATGGTATAGGTGTTGCATTGCTCCCCTGAAGGCTTCGTCGGAAAGGTGTGGAGGCAGATGTTAATAGACCTCGTAGGCTATGAATGGTCCAGGGCGTGAGTCCAGTTAGTATGAGGACAACAAGCGATCTTATACGCTTTGGACGGTACAGGAAAGTGAGTCATATATGTGATTTACATGACGATGAACAATAGGCGATCTTGTAGGGCATGAGGCTGGTCCAGGAAAGCGAGTCCACATAGAGATTATGTAGTACAATTAAATGAATATGATGACTAAGTATGACGTGACCAGCAGAACATGAAATGGTTGAGCGTTAGACTCATATAATGCTATAGTATTATTTTTGTAGTATATGTAAAGTATGGTTCATTCACCATATTTATTTCTGCCCAACTCCTATTTTTTCCTTTATATATATTGAGATATATATATGAGAGAAAAAACTGAAAATGGCGGACCAAGAAGAAAAGGCAGAAACGGTTACACTCAAACTTCTCAGATCTAGATGGCAATGTTGAAACTAAAGGGAAAAATGAGGATTCAGATACTGGAATCGCTGGAGCATCTGGCCAGAAAACTTATTTTCAAGCAGTTAGGGGATCTAAAGCCACTACTGGTATGAAAGTAACCTAAATTGAACCTAATATAGATGAATCAGAAACATATATTGTTCTACTAGATGAGATTGTTCAGAGATCTAGTATAAAATGGGAACATACCCTAATTTGTTATGTATATGGAGCACAACCAACTTATTATCAATTCAAAAACTGCATTGATAAAATTTGAAATAACTATAAACTAGAATTACACAACAATGGCTTGTTCTTATTACGTTTACACTCTGCCTCGAAGTTTACAACTATCATATCGAATAGACCCTACACTTACAACTCTCGATATGTTATTGTTAAGCACTTGAAGACTGGAATGAATCTGGAGAAAGACCGAATCCAAAGCATGCCCATATGGATTAAATTAACCAATCTTCGCTTGGAGCACTAGGATTCGGAGGCTTTGGGTAGAATATGCAGTATAGTTGACCATCTACTTCGACTTGATAAAGTACTGCATCAATGGAACGTACCAACTATGCTCGGATACTTGTGAACATAACAACTTTCACCACTTATCCATCCCATATCACTGTAAAGACTAGCAGTGGGGAAGTTAGCTATGTTACAGTGGACTATTAATATAAGCGATATATTTGTACTATCTGTGATGTCTTTGGCCATCAGACTGTAAAGTGTCCCACTCAACAGAAAGTACCAGCTGTAAAGGAGACAACAACACAACAGAAAATATAGGAACCAAAAGGGAATTCAAAGCCAAAACAAGCATTTACATCTACTACAACACAACATGTACCAGAGGAACATACTTTACAAAGTGCCACTGGTAAGGAGTATTAAAACAACTAGCATAATAAAGAGTATGTTAGCAACATGAGAATGAATAAGGGTAAACAAAATATGGAAGTTCCTACCTCAACAAGCAATAGATTTGAAGTCCATTCTTCCCATGAGTCGGAGGAGTCCACTGAACAAGACGATTTTATACCTACACAGGAAGAATTTGTGGATGAAGAATTCGTGCAACATGTAGCAAAGAACATCCCTGAATGACCTGATGAACCTGCACCTAATACCTCATATGCTAAATATGTTGCACCTAATCTAGACGATAAGAAAGAGATAGAAGCAACTAAAGCTAATACTAGCACCAAAAAAGAGCCCCCTAAAAGAGTTACTAGGGCTTGTAAGCCAGGTTGATGCAGTGGAAGTAGGAAGAGATCAACGTCTCATCCTGTTAAGGAGATAGAGAGGAGTTGAGATGAGAGAAAAGTTAAAGATAGAGTGATAATTAAAAATTCATTTTTATTACTTCTTCTTGCTGAAAACCAAAGTAAAATACTTATTTATTGGAACGAATATGTAGATTCATTCCTCTTGGTAATAAACACTGAATACAAATAGACATAATACTTAATACAAAATTCAGCACTTAATTTGAGATGACGTTCCATTGTTAATTAATTTTCAGGTGCAGTTGCATGTCCTACATCAATCCCCTCTTCTTGAGAAAAGCTCGGCCTCGAGGTTATAGATGGGAGAAGTATTAGCAGCAGCAGCGTGATAATCATACAAGTCCTTCACATTGAAAGTTTTGGAGATGGAATAGTCAACTGGCAAATCAACAACATAAGCATTATCATTGATTTTCTTAAGTATCTTCAGTGGTCCAATCTTCTTAGCCTTCAACTTATTGTAAGTACCCACTGGGAATCGCTCTTTACGAAGATGGACCATGACTTCATCACCTTCATTGAATATTTTGAGACGTCTATGCTTGTCAACCTGGGCTTTGTATTTAGCATTGGAGTTTTCTGTGGCCTTCTTAGTGTCAGTATGAATTTCAGCTATCTTTTCCGACATGTGGTTGGCAGCAGTACTCATTCATGGCATTTTTGGTAAAGGCACTAAATCAAGGGTGTGTTGAGGGATTCTACCATAAATGATTTCAAATGGTGTCTTGCCAGTGGAGCGATTCACCATGTTGTTGTATGCAAATTCAGCTTGAGCAAGAGCAAAGTCCCATTGTTTAGGCCTATCTTTACATAGAGAACGAATCAAATTTCCTATAGTACGATTGTCAACTTCTGTTTGACCATCGGTTTGTGGGTGACAAGTGCTGCTATATTGGAAAGTGGTGTCAAAACGCTTTCATAGAGTGATCCAAAAATGACTAAGAAATTTACTATCACGATCAGAGGTGATGGTTGTTGGTATTCCATGAAGTCGAACGATCTCACGGAAAAACAAGTTAGTAATGTTAGTAGCATCCATTGTCTTTTTGCAGGGAATGAAGTGTGCCATTTTAAAAAATCTGTCAACAACCATAAAAACTGAATCCATTCCTTTTTGGGTACGTGGAAGCCCTAACACAAATTCCATTGATACATCTTCCCATGGTGCGTTCGGTACTGGTAAAGGAGTATAAAGGCCTGTATTCTATGACTGACCTTTAGATGCTTGACAAATGTAGCATCTTTGAACATAGCGACCGACATCCCGTTTTAATTGTGGCCAATAGTATCGCTGCTCTACCAAAGCAATACTTTTATCTCTTCCGAAGTGACCACTCAATCCTCCTTCATGTAGTTCTCTAATGATATGTTCCCGAAGGGACCCTTTTGGAATGCAAAGACGTGTTCCCTTAAAAAGGAAACCGTCATGAAGCTGAAAGTCACCGCTATTAGGTTGTTGCCTTGTAGTGCATTTCAGCCACTCATCTTTGAAGTCTTCGTCGTCTGCATATAATTCTTTGAGATAGTCAAACCCAATCACCTCTTGTTTCAATGTTACTAGCAAAGAGACTCTTCTACTGAGAGCGTCGACAACTTTATTTTGTTTTCCAGATTTATGCTTTAACACAAAAGTAAATTCTTGAAGAGTGGATATCCAGCGAGCATGCATGCGATTTGAAGTGGTCGAGCTGTTAATAAACTTCAAGGCTTGGTGATCAGTGTATAAAATAAATTCTCGCTGCACTAAATAATGCTTCCAGTGTTGCAAAGCACGAATTATTGCATATAATTCCAACTCATACACATACCACTTTTTCCTGGCCCCACTAAGCTTTTCACTGTAAAATGCAACCGATCTACCTTCTTGAGAAAGAACAGCCCCAATTCCGATATAAGAGGCATCACAATCAACTTCAAAGAGTTTTTCAAAATTAGGAAGGGCTAAAACTGGAGCAGAGGTTAACTTTTCTTTTATGAGCTTAAAACTATCTTCAACCTCCTTTGACCATGTAAACTTTTGTTGTTTCAAGCAATCTGTGAGAGGAGCTGCAATGCTGCTGAAGTTTTTAACAAAACGCCTATAAAAGGTTGTCAATCCATGAAAACTGCGGACTTTCTAGATAGATTTTGGTATAGGCCATTCTCTAATAGCCTTAACCTTTTCTTCATTCACTTTGATCCCGGCACTACTCACAACATAACCTAAAAACACTAGGCTGCTAGTCATGAAGCTGCACTTTTTTTGGTAAATGAACAGGCAGTTTTCATTAAGTACAGTAAATACTTTATGAAGATGTTTGATGTGTTCATCTTCATTATGGTTGTATATTAAAATATCATCAAAATATACCACAACAAATTGTCCAATAAAAGGCTTGAGTACCTGATTCATCAGCCTCATGAATGTGCTTGGTGCATTAGAAAGGTCAAAGGGCATTACAAGCCACTCGTACAGACCATCTTTAGTTTTGAAAGCCGTTTTCCATTCGTCCCTAGTTCTGATTCGAATTTGATGGTACCCGCTTTTCAAATTTATCTTTGAAAATACTTGTGAGCCTTCAAGCATGTCTAGCATATCATCTAGCCTTGGTCTTGGGAACCTATACTTGAATGTAATCTTGTTGATTGCTCGACTATCGATGCACATTCTCCAACTCCCATCCTTTTTCGGTGTTAATAAGGCTGGAACTGCACATGGACTCATGCTTGGTCTCACAAGCCCTTTGCTGATCAGATCTTCCACTTGGTTTCTTAAAATATTATGCTCTTTAGGACTCATTTTGTAGTGTGGTAGATTAGGAAGGCTAGCGCCAGGAATAAGATCAATATGATGTCGTATATCCCTCAGAGGTGGTAGGCCATGCGGTACGTCATCCGACATAAGATTTTTAAATTTTGATAATGCTGGCTCTAGTTTTTTTGAAATTGACTCAGCTTCTGCCTTATTTTCTCGTAGCACAAGAGCATACATTTCTCCAGTTTCTTTTGCCTCCTTCACGATGTCATTCACAATGAGAAGAGACCGACTCTTCTCTTGGAAAGCTCCATGTGAGCTCGTATCACGCATTGGCGCCAAAATAATTTTGACACCATCTTTGTAGAAAGTAAATGTGTTCTCCCTGCCTTTATGCGTAGAGTTCACATCAAATTACCATGGTCTTCCCAAAAGCATGTGACAAGCGTCCGTATCTACCACATCGCAAATTACTTCATCTTTGTAAAATTTTCCAATCGAAAATAGGATTTTACATTGCTCGGTTACCTTAGTCTCTCCAATCTGCTTAATCCATCCAATGGTGTAAAGAGCTGGATGTGATTGAGTTTTCAATTGAAGCTTATCCACCATTGTTTTCGACACAATATTTTCACTGCTTCCACCATCAATGATCAGATTGCAGACACGTTGGTTGACAGTGCATCTGGTCTGGAATATGGTGTGTCGCTGTGGATTCAACTCTTGTTTTGGAGCATACAACAATTTTCGCACAACCAAGGAAACACGTTCGTCTTCATAAGTCATTTCAGTCTCATCTTCTTCGTCATGTTCATATTCTTGCAGTGCAACATTCTCATTTTCATCCTCATGTGTTGTTAGGTTCACTTTTCGGGAAGGACATTGATTAGACCGATGCCCTGGCTGATTACAGCGAAAACATTTAATGGGAGACGTGCGCGCATAAGGATTAACTGTAGTGTTCTTTGCATTACTGATTTTGGTAGCATTGGTTTTGCTAGACCCACAGTCTTGGTTTGTAACAATATGTGGATTGCTAATTTTTGGAGCAGCTTTATTTGTGGGAATCTGGTCCGGAGTGGGTAAAATACCTTTTCCGGAGAAAGAGTGCTTTGTGTTTGAGCGTTCAAGTTGAGTTTCTACCTTTGTTGCAAGTTGAATTGCATCATTAAGAATATATACTGGTTGTAGGACAACACGATCCTGGATAATTGGCTTAAGTCCTCCAATGAACCTCGCAACTTGTTGAGTTTCTGTTTCAGATAAGTCATTACGAGCAGAAAGACGATAGAACTCGGCAGCATAGTCCCTCATAGAGCGACTTCCTTGTCTACAGTTTTGATATTGCTGAAACAATACTTGGTCATAATCTGGTGGAAGAAACCGAGAGCGAAGTAATTGTTTCATTCTAGGCCATGTCTTAATTGTTGCTTTTCCCTGACGTGTTCTGTTAAGCTGCAATTGTTTCCACCATGCTGAAGCACCACCTTTTAGCTTGTAAGCAACAAGTTTCACCTTTTTGTGTTCTTGAATATTCATGTAATCGAAGAAACGTTCTGTTTCAGATAACCAATCGAGAAAGTCCTCAATATGCAAATTATCATTAAATGAAGGAAGATCCATCCTGATGCGAAAATCACGGTCTTGCTCTGCTCTTAGATTTTCAGGTTGGAGGAGGACATTTTCCACTTCTTCATCGCTAGAGTCATCTTCGTAGACTGGTCTGCGATTGTTAGCAGGAGGTCATTGATTGTTGTTGGGCGGAATATGATTTCCAGCGACAGCTTGAGTAATTTGTGCAAGAGCATCTCACATTTCTTGTTGAAAAGCTTAAAATGCTGCTTGTGTAACTGGTGCTTCGTCAGCCATTGAAACAAGGATATTCCCTACTCTGATACCAATTGACGCAGTGGAAGTAGGAAGAGATCAACGTCTCAGCCTATTAAGGAGATAGAGAGGAGTTGAGATGAGAGAAAAGTTAAAGATAGAGTGATAATTAAGAATTCATTTTTACTTCTTCTTGCTGAAAACAGTACAATACTTATTTATAGGAAAGAATATGTAGATTCATTCCTCTTGGTAATAAACACCGAATACAAATAGACATAAAACTTAATACAAAATTCAGCACTTAATTTGAGATGTACGTTCCATTGTTAATTAATTTTCAGGTGCAGTTGCATGTCCTACATCACAGGTAAATGAATTTTGTTTCATGGAATGTAAGAGGGATTAATTATGATTTTAAATTGAATCAAGTATTAACTCACTTGAAATCCAATAAACCAAGCATTATTAGATTATTGGAGAGCATATTATCAACAGATAGGATAAGTCATTTAATATTGAAGATCGATAATAATTGAGATCATATTCATAATAATGATTGTGGGACAAAAGGCAGAATATTGTTTTTATGGGATAAATTAGTATGGCATGTTACTGTAATCCATAAATCGGAGGAACAAATAACATATACCATTCAAAATTTAGGAGGTTATGTTATGACACTAACTCTTGTGCATGCTGGTAACCTATCTTCGGACATGGAATTTTTATCGCAGGAACTAACAAATCTTGCAAGTGTTATTGATGGAGCATGGCTACTTACGGGGGGACTTCAATAATGTACTTAACCCTAGGGACAAGAAAGGGGGACTACCAGTACCCTTCTCTCATCTCAGTGGGTTCACAAACTGCTTACTACAATGCGGCCTTACTGAAGCAGCTATTCAAGGTCTACAATACACATGGAGAAGGAAGGGAATAGCCACACGTATAGACAAAGTATTTTTTAATGCCACCTTTTTACAATACTTCCAAGATTTTATAGCTACAGCCATGTCACCTACTCTGAGTGACCACAACCGAATCATTAAACTTCATACACAAGACACTCAGCAAAAGAAAATACGGTTTAGATATATAAATGGTTGGCACTTAGCTGCTGGTTATGAAGATCAAGTTATACCTGTTTTTTCTCAGGCTGCTTGGGGTTCCTCTATTCAGAAATTTATCACAAAACTGAGAAAAATCAAACAAAACCTTAAAGTATGGAATAAATCAAGAGAAAAAGATTATGATTCTCTTGCCACACTTAAATCAACATACAATGATAGGTTGCTAGCTATTGATAAAAATCCAGAGGATGTACATGCATATGAAGCCTTAATTACTGTGGGGAACAATCCAAAAAATAAAATGCACTCACAATACTTACAGGCTGTTCAGAAATCAAAGATCAGTTGGTTAGCTGAAGGAGATACTAACTCTAAGTTTTTCTATGCTAAAATATCTATTAGAAGGTGTAGGAATAACATTCAAGCTTTATGCAATGATGCTGGGGAATTGATATTCAACAACAAGCATATTGAAGAACAAGCATTACAGTACTACTCTGACCTATATAATGGAGGTCATAATATTGAACATTTTGAGGAAATAAACTGTAGGAAATGTATAAATCAACTGGGAAAAGAATTCCTGCTTCAACCGGTGTGTAAGACTGAGGTCGAACAAGCAGCCATCTCTTCTATCAACGATGACAAGTCCCATGGTACAGATGAGTTCTCATCAAAATTCTATAAATTGCATTGGCAACATATTCAAAATGAGTTAACTTCTGTGGTTAATTATGTGTACCATACTGTTGATACTCCTAAAGGGTTAACCATACATTTATAACTCTAGCGCCAAAAACAGATAAACCTCCAACAATATCAGACTATAGACCCATAACCTGTTGTAATGTTCTTTACAAAATCATAAGAAAGGTCATTTGCAACAGGATTAGGGGTATGTTGCCTTATTTAATTTTAGATTTTCAACGTGCCTTTATACCGGGGAGATATATAGCAGAAAAAATCCATTTGGCACATGAGAATATAAGAAACTTTAATAAGAGAGGCATTAAAAAGTTTTGCATCAAAGTAGACCTACAAAAAGCTTATGACAAAATAAATAGATCATTCATATGTCATATGCTTACTAGAATGAGGTTTCCTGCCCTACTGGTCCTACTTATTAACAATTGCATTACATCCCCTGTGTTTCCAATTCTTATTAACGAAGAACCATATGGCTACATTAAATCTAATAGGGGCATTAGACAGGGGGATCCATTGTCCCTTTGTGTTGCTATGAAATATGTCACTAAAACTAGAGGTCGCAGTTAGAAACATAGACATTACTCCTATAAACCATGTTCAGCCATTTGCTTCACATCTACTATATGACGATGACATAATGTTATTTGCTAAAGCTGATGTTAAAAGTGCACAAGCTGTCAAACACATTACTGTTCAATTGGCACAGGCAGCTAGACAAAATATAAATCAACTTAAGACAAAAGTCTATTTTAGCTCAGACTGCCACAATAAGACTGAACTACTGGACATATTACAAATACATGAGGCTAATCTGCCAGTTAAGTACCTTGGGGTCCCTTATCTATAGATTACTTACACTATTCTGAATGCAATAGGCTTTTCCAGAGGATCATGAATATGTTTGATACTTGGGATGGTAAACTACTCTCTATGGCTGGAAGGGCAGAACTTATTCATACTGTTATAACTCCTATGGTGCTATATTGGCTTCTTGTCTATCACATGCCTATGGCTCTCTCACTAAAATAGACAGTCTATGTGCTGACTTTTTTTGGGCGGGAAAGAAACAAAAAATTACATGGAGCAAATTATGTAGACCTAAGAATGAAGGGGGCATAGAGATAAAATAAATTGTTGATCTTAGAACAACTGCTTGTTTAAAGTTGATATGGCAGTTACACTTTCGAGAGAGCCTGTGATCTCAATGGATGAAGAACAGGTACTGTGGTCCACATAATTTCTGGCAATTACCTTTTTATAATAATATGTCATGTACTATGAAAAATATGATCAAAGTGAAACACAGAAGTGATCGTCTGAAATGCATCAGAAGAATAGTAGTAAATGGTTATTCTACCATGCTTTGGACCGAGCCATGGCTTAATTGTAAAAGTTTAGTGGATATATTGGGCTGGGACATATACTATATTAGTGAACACAAGCATGCAACAGTATCACAAATAATTCAGCAAGGACAATGGAACACCTCAATACTATCTGAAATTAGGGAATGCAGTGCTCTAATCAATTCAATTCAAATACAACCTAAAGGGACTAGTGACTATTGGGAATGGTGTAGACAACAGGATTTTCCATTTTCTAAAACTTGGCAGATGTGTAGACAAGTAAATGATCAATAAAATTGGAGTGCAGTCGAATGGGACAAAGTAAATAGCAGGAAAATGCCCTTATGTGCTTACAGAATCATATTAGGCAGAGTAATTACTAAAGATAGACTACTACAATGGGGGATGGACATAGATGGGCAGTGTGTGCTGTGTGAAGAACAACCAGAAACTATCATCAATGTTTTTTTTCGAATGCAGTTATAGTAGATACATTTGGACATTACTCAAGATAAAACTTAATCATAACACAAATTCAGCTACATCCCTGAGTATAGAAGATGAGGTGAACACCATTAAAGACAGCTTCCCCACCAACGACCAAGTCGGCCAGCTAGCTTACTACAGCTTGGGATATTGACATCAGTTCTGGCATTGACATTAGTTCTGGCATTGCACCCGAGGGTCGAAAAAGGTGGGTTTACAAACTCCCCCTTCCAGCTCTGATCCCAGTCCATATTCATAGAAAATAGGGGCATTGGAAGGACTTGAGGATGTTAATCAATCTTAGAAGGAAGACATTGTCATTACGAGCGTCAAGGACCTAGATGATCGCATCACTATGGTGGAGATGCTAAAACTCAACTTTGAAAAAATCAAGATTAAGAAGGAGCCTAGAACCAATAAACCTTCTAGCTTTGGACAACCCAGCCTGATACGGTTCTCAACCTATACCTGAAGCTACAGCACCTTCTAGAAGAATCTCGTACCTCCTACAAATTATCAAGCCTAACGTAGCAGCAATATTATTTAGAAATAGCATCCTTTGTCTCTCGTATTAAATAGCATAACAAATTATTTTTATAACAACTTTCTGTTGCAAATTAGTGGGCATGAAATTATGACAGAGTGTATTGGTCATTAGGCTACCACGTGGCAAAGTTTGTTACACAGGATGATGTAAAATTCTATATATTTGGCTGTTGTGTAATGAAAAGGGGAGATAAATGAAATATTTCAATCTTTCCTTTATTGTTTCTATGTCTTCTTTCTCCTCTACTGCAATTCTTCCTCTTTAATTCTTCAAATCTTCCTCAAACTAATTAGTACCGTATCACAGCCTCATTCTGAAGCTTCCTCCTCTGAAAATTAGGCCATCCAAAGGTCGTGGTTCTGGCGATGCTTCAAAATCCTTCGATCTTGCCTTCAACAAAATTGAGGACCAAATCAACTTAACCACTGCAGAAGAGTAAACACCATCTAAGGGAAGCACTCCAGAGAAGGAGAAGGTCCACGAGGGGAAGGGTTCAAAGAGTAATCTCATGAAGCCTCATATCAGAAGTAGCAAGCGAGGAAGGAAGAAGTAGGTGGTTGGTTTGGTTTTTGGGAAGACATTTTCTTGTTGTCTATTGATGTACTTTTTTCTTTTTGTATATAGATCGACATTATGCGGGAGCGTCCCTCGCTATGCTTGTATAAAAGGTGAACTTAAATAAAAGACTGCTCTTTTCTATGCAATCTTTGTCATATTTACATTTCTGCACTCTTTACTTTACGTGCCTATACATAATTATCTACATATATAATATAATCCTTTGTCATGCTATCTCATTTACATTACACATGCTTGTGTTCATGCAATGCCATTACTTACTATAACTCTGTATGTATAAGTAAATTCCTACAATCGCTTAGTAATATTTCATTATTTAATTTTGTTTATCATTGCCAAAGTATTTCTTTCTTAGCAAAAACAAACCTATTATTCATTCAACTAACTCAGTAGCCAACCATGTTATTCCTTGGTTGGGTTATGTTCGACTGTAAGCAAGGTTGTAGTTGAAGAAGAGTTCAACTTCTCATTGTTTCCTGTCTCTGATAAACAACGACTTGGACGTCAATCTTCAAACGTCCATTATTAACGACGCCTACCTTTGGGCATTAATCTGAGGTAGACTTTGACCATCGTTATCATCGATCAGGCACGCCTCACCTAGCCTTAAGTGTGGTCTTACCTGCAAAAGATTCAATTACACACCAGTTTCTATCTTTGGAAACTGATGTCTCAGATGCCTATCTTCGTACATCGATTTCTAACCTTACTTGTCCCTAAGTACTAGCCAAAGACTAGATATGTAGGGCAAATTGTTTGATCGACCCCAGTATGACTATACTCCTCTGACCCGATCATGGATCAAAGGAGTTTAATGGTAACTATCTCCAGGTACCTAGACATCTTTTTTTACAACATAGATGTCTATTTCTGCCACTAATCATGCGACATGAAGTCAAATTTTTAAAGGATATAGTTCCATTGATTCCAAAAGCCAACTTTATGCATAAACAAAAAGACGATAAATTCCGCCTTACTACATGGCATCTAGTTAATCAGGATGTCTTATTTGCAAAATTAAATGAATGTAAGTGAAAATAATATCATAAGTGATCCTTATTCTACGCCCATAGAATCGGAGTTTCATCAACAGTTGATAGCTTGAAAGTTCCATCTCCAAGCTTATGTTCAATCGCATAAGGACGTTTAAAATTTGGACCAAGTGCTCCGTACCAGGGAGGACTCCTTTCAAAACGAGGTTCCCTACCTCAAAGGTATAGTTTTTGACCTTGGTATTGAAATGCTTTGCTATCCTTTTCTGGTAGGTAGCTACCCTCTGTTGAGCTTCTTCTAACTTTCCTTGACTAAGTCGAGGGACTCAAGCAAGAGTTCATCGTTCATCTTAAGATCGTAATGTTTTCTTCGATGAGAAGGGACTTCCAATTCTACCAGAATCATGGCCTCGGCTCCGTAGGCCAAAGTGTATGGAGTGTGCCCAATCCCAGACTTATGGGTCATTCTATAAGTCCACAATGCAAGTGGTAGCTTGTCGATCCAGTTTCCTTAGCTTTCTTCAATCATTTCTTCACGACGGAATTGATGACCTTATTCATCACCCTCACTCATCCATTCGCTTATGGGTGTGCTATTTCCAAAAAGCTCATCTCAATCCATACCAGTTGCAGAAGTCTTTGAACTCGACACTCTTGAATGAAGTTCTGTTATCGGTGATGATCTTTTATGCAACTCCAAATCTATATATGATATTTTTCACCACAAAGTTGATCACTTTCTTCATAGTGATTGTGTATAGTGGTTCCGCTTGAGTCCACTTTGTGTAGTAGTCCACAGCTATGATAGCATATTTTGTTCATCTTTTCTACATCAGTAGCGCACCGATTATATCAATTCCCTAAACTGCAAATAGCCATGGGCTAACTATTTGCATAAGCTTTGTAGATGGGGCTTTTGGTATCTTCATAAACGTTTGGCGTCTATCACATTGTCTGATGTAATCTGTAGCATCTCAGTTGATTGTTGGCCAAATGTATACATAGCGAAGAAACTTCTTTGCTAAGGTGTACCCCATGTGTGATCACCGCATCTTCCTTCGTGCACATCCGCAAGAATCTTTTTGCTTCTTCCTTGGTGCCACACCCTGGTAGGGTGGTCGAGAAGCCTTCTTATATAACACTCCTTCTTTCATGATGAATCGCAGCATTTTACGAAGGAGCTTTCGCCATTCATTACTTCCATTTGGGAGAGTTCCCTTAAACAAATAATCTTTGATTGGAACCACCCATTACTCCTTCTCTTCCTCAGCCTCCAAGATCCATTCAATATCCATTTAGTCGATGCTCGAAGCCGAAAAAATTGCTACTGGAACAAGTCCCATAAGCTGTGCTTCCACAGAACTAGCCAATTTGGCCAGTGAATTAGTATTCGTATTCTCCTCCCTGAAAACATGAATAATTATGTAATGTTTTATATCATTCAATAGTTCCAGCATTTCGTCAGGTAAGGGAAAAGTCTCACTCCATTAGTCTGAAACTCTTTATTTACCTGGTAGACCATTAACTGAGAGTCATTGAATACATGCAGTATCTTGACTCCTAGCTCTTTTGCTCTCTTGAGTCCCGCTATCAACACTTCATATTCAGCTTCGTTGTTTATCACCGTGAACTCTAGCTTAAGGCGTAGCATTTCGTCCGTCCCTTCGGGGTCATGAGAACCACTCCTGCCTTGGAATTTTGTTCATTGGAAGCTCGGTTTACATATAACTTCTACTGGGAAATTTGGACCATATCATCTTCCTCTTCTCCATCACGGATGGTAAATTCAGCGATGAAATCATCCAATGTTTGTCCTCGTATTGCCCTTTTAGGATGATAAGTTATTGATAGAGTTAGGGGTATGCCCTAGATGCAATTATGTAATTTGTTACATTTATCTAACTCGTTGAACAATCTTGTTCACAATAAAGGTGTTTCTTTCTATTATATACTTGATATAATGTGGTTATATTAATTAATTAGTTTAATCAAAAGTATATTTAATAGAAAATCCATAAATGATATATTTGATGATAGTATTTACAAAGTGTTGTAATTGTGAGTAATTTATCATAATAAAACAAATATACGATTTTAAATGTTCCTAGTTAAGACATCGAGACGGGATATCAGTGTATCCGTTGAGATTAGAGTATGTAATGCTCTCTAAATATTAGGCAGTCTATTACTCATAACTGCTGGGGGCACCTAGGGGTTACGTACTGATAGTTATTGGATAACTATGGAACGACTCACTCGATAGTTTTCTGTTAGTTAATATAACTAAGGTCAAATAGAAAATATTGATGTGACTGATTTACATGGTTCTCTCTACTTGAGATTACTGTGAATCTTCAAAATGAAAGCTCCACTTTGATTATAGTCAAATCATGGCATAGCGTTCCATCAAGTGACTATAGTTGGGTCGAGTGGAAGTATTGGAAGTGAAGCACTATTTAAAAGAGGATTCGTCTCCTTAGTTATATGAGGTTAGTATCATAGTCAATTCAAGTCAACTCAAAGTCTCTGGCCAGAGCATTTTGGTTAATAATAATTGTTATTATTGAATAAAGGACTTTGTGTTTGGACTGTAAAGTTGAATGTGGATGACATTGGAATTTTGACCATTACCAAATTCCATAAATCTAAAGCGATATAGTTTTGACGAAGAGAATTGGTGTAAATAACTGTCACTATTAGATACCGCTTATAATAAGTAAAACTGGATTTTACCTAAAAGATGTGTAAGCGATAAATTCGGCCAAAATGTTACACCACCTGCTAAGTGACGTGTGAATGTTAATATTCAAATAGTTTGATATCATTCACTGACTGAATTTACACCTTTGAATCGCACAACCGTAATGATGAATGCTTCGAAAACCACATGATTTAGTTAATTGATAACCATTATAAATTAATTAGACTAATTAATATTTATGAAATATTAATTATTAATTTTTTTTATTTATTTGATTTGTTTGAATCCAGTAGTATTTAATAAAGTACGTATATAAAAGTTATGTATGTACGTATCGATATGTGATATTGATAAAATATTTAAATTGTATTTAAATAAATTAATTACTAAATGGGTTTGGGAATATTTTGAGGCCCATATAACCTTATTCATAGAAGGCATAAGAAAAAGAGGCTTAAAATCCAATGGTTGGATCTAGAAAATGAAAGGAGGAGGTTAAGGAAGGATCCCTCTATAAAATGTTATCTTCCATTCACTGGCCTCTCTTAATCACTCTCCTTCTAAACCCTAGCCTCCATCTTTATTTTTCTACCTTCTTGGCAGAAATTTCATAGCTTCTAAGCCATAAAAATTCCCAAAACAAAATCAAAACAAATCAAATCAAATAAATTCAAAAGTGGTGCTTCAGATTGTTGCAATTTCTGAGAGGTGATTCAATCAGATCTAAAAGCATTTATCATTCAATGTATGAATCATAGGCAACACCAAACAAGGTAAATTCTATTAGTTATTTATTTATTCCATGATATTATAGATATAGTAGTTAATTCATTTTGAAAATCTTATATATGCATTAGTTGTCCTTTATAAGCATATAATTATATATCTTAAAGTAGTATAACTTGTTATCATTAGAATTGGTTTTCATTTGAAATTGATAACTTCTATTTATGCTTTTCTATGTTAATTTCTATTGATTTTGATCTCAGATCTGGCAATTAACTAGTTATTTTAATTAACTTTATTTTATTTGTGTTAACAATAATTTACATTGCTTCCAATTTTGTTTTCTACTTTAAGATTCATGCATATACATAAATGTGTGTGTATATATGTATGTGTATGTTAAAATAATTTTGAAATATTTTAAAAGGTTTTAAGATTTTTTTTATTAACATATACATATAAATTATATTTAGATTTGTTGATTAAGATCTGTTATAAGATTGTTTTACTAAATTAGATTACTACATGTTTGGTAATAAATCTTAAATTGATTATAATTGATTTGGTTGAGTTAATTTATAAATTTTAAAGGATTCATTAATTATACATACATACATATATATATATATATTTATGTATACATGAACACACATACATATATGCACTATATTTATGTATACATAAACATGAATCAATATAATATTATTATACAAAATATACCTTGGACAAAAAAAATTATATAATAAATATCTATGTTTGATTCTACATTAAATTATTAACATATACATATTGGTTACATTTGGATTTATTGATTAAGATCTATTTTCAAATTGATTTACTAAACCAGATCACTACATGTTTGGTAATAAATCTTAAATGGATAATAGTTGACTTGGCTGTATTAATTTATTATATTTGGAGGATTCATTAAACGATACATATATAAATCTATTATATACTTGATATAATGTGGGTATATTAATTAATTAATTTAATTAAAAGTATATTTAAAAGAAAATCCATAAATGGTATATTTTGTGATAATAGTTACAAAGTGTTATTGCCGTGAGTAATTTATCACAATAAAACAGATATATCATTTTAAATGTTCCTAGTCAAGATGCATCGAGATTGGATATCAGTGTATCCATTGAGACTGGAGTATGTAACACTCTCCAAATGTTGGGCAGTGTATTATTCATGATTGTTGGGGGCACCTAGGGGTTACGTACTGATAGTTAGTGGATAACTATGGAACAACTCACTCGATAGTTTTCTGATGGTTAATATAACTAAGGTCAAACAGAAAATATCGATGTGACTGATTTACACATTTCTATCGACTTGAGAATATTGTGGACCATCAATATGAAAGCTCTGTTTTGATTATAGTCAAATCATGGCATGGCGTTCCATCGAGTGACTATAGTTAGGTCGAGTGGAAGTATTGAAAGTGAAACACTATTCAAGAGAGGATTCGTCACCTTAGTTATATGGGGTTAGTATCATGATCAATTCAAGTCAACTCAAAGTCTCTGGCCAGAGCATTTTGGCTAATAATAATTGTTATTATTGAACCAAGTACTTTGTGTTTGGACTGTAAAGTTGAATGTGGATGACATTGGAATTTTTACCATTACCAAAATCCATAAATTCAAAGTGATATAGTTTTGACGAAGAGAACTGGTGTAAATAATTGTCACTATTAGACATCGCTTATAATAAGTAAAATTGGATTTTACCTAAAAGATGTGTGAGCGATAAATTCAGCCAAAACATCACACCACCTGCTTAGTGACGTGTGAACGTTAATATTCGAACAGTTCGATATAATCGCTGACTGAATTTACACCTTTGAGTCGCACAACTGTAATGATGAATTCTTCGAAAACCACATGATTTAATTAATTGATAACCGTTATAAATTAATTAATATTTATAAAATATTAATTATTAATTTTTTTTATTTGATTTGTTTGAATCTATTAGTATTTAATAAAGTACGTACATAAAAGTTATGTATGTACGTATCGATATATGATATTGATAAAATATTTAAATTGGATTTAAATATATTAATTACTAAATGGGTTTGGGAATATTTTGAGGCCCATTTAACCTTATTCATAGAAGGTGTAAGAAAAGGAGGCTTAAAATCCAATGGTTGGATCTAGAAAATGAAGGGAGGAGGTTAAGAAAAGATCCCTCTATAAATATGTTATCTTCCATTCACTGGCCTCTCTTAATCACTCTCCTTCTAAATCCTAGCCTCCGTCTTCATTTTTCTACCTTCTTGGCCGAAATTCCATGGCTTCTAAGCCATAAAAATTCCCAAAACTAAATCAAAACAAATCAAATAAATTCAAAAGTGGTGCTTCAGATTGTTGGAATTTCTGAGAGGTGATTCAATCGGATCTAGAAGCATTTATCATTCAAGGTATGAATCATAATAACCACCAAACAAGGTAAATTCTAATGGTTATTTATTTATTCCATGATATTATAGATCTAGTAGTTAATCCATTTTGAAAATTTTATATATGCATTTGTTGTCCCTTATAAGCATACAATTATAGATCTTAAAGTAGTATAACTTGTTATCATTAGAATTTTTTTCATTTGAAATTGATAACTTCTATTCATGATTTTCTATGCTAATTTCTATTGATTTTGATCTAAATATAGATCTCGCAATTAACTTGTTATTCTAATTAACTTTATTTTATTTAATTGTTAACAATAGTTTAATTGATTCCATTTTTTTTTCTACTTTAAGATTCAGACATATACATAAATGCGTGTGTGTGTGTGTGTGTATATGTATGTGTATGTTAAAATAATTTTGAAATATTTTAAAAGGTTTGAAGAATTTTTTTTATTAACATATACATATAAATTATATTTATATTTGTTGATTAAGATCTGTTATCGGATTTTTTTTCTAAATTAGATTACTACATGTTTGGTAATAAATCTTAAATTGATTATACTTGATTTGGTTGAGTTGATTTATTAATTTTAAAGGATTCATTAACAATACATATATAAATATTTTTTTAAATATGTCTATATATTATGTATACATGCACACACATACATATATGTACACTATATTTATGTATAAATAAACATGAATCAACATAATATTATTATTATTATACAAAATATACTTTGGAAATTTTTTTAATATAATAAATATCTATGTTTGATTCTACATTAAATTATTAACATATACATATTGGTTACATTTGGATTTATTGATTAAGATATATTTTCAAATTGATTCACTAAATCAGATCACTACATGTTTGGTAATAAATCTTGAATGGATAATAGTTGACTTGGATGTATTAATTTATAATATTTGGAGGATTCATTAAACAATACATATATAAACATATTTAAACATATATATACGCACACGATTAGTTAATAATACATACATACTTTTATTGTTGACTGTTTATATTCTTATATCATGATGCTAATTAATTATCATTTATATGCTGCGTTAATTAAGTTTACCAAATGGGAAATTAAATCAATCATCTTTGTTACTCTTTATCTATTTCCCATATTTGCTTTATGTGTTTAACTATCCATTTATTTCTAGTTATATGTCTAACATTGTCATCATCAATTGATAGCACCTATCATACGATGCTTTTACAGAATTTACACTATAATATATATATATATTTTTTTAGCACCAAAATTGGTCACTAACCTCGTTGAGAAAGTTTGTGTAGAGAGATAAATGAAGAAAGTAAATTTAAACAGAGAACAATATGCTAAATTGAATGCAAAGACGAGAACACCAGATTTATAGTGGTTCGGCGTAATTGCCTATGTCCACTTTGAGGTTAATCTTTTATTTCTTTACTTGATAACTGATTACAGATACAATCCGTTCACCAACTACTCGAATATAGTTGCTAAGTAAAAAGAGCGAGTCTTGAAAGCGGTAGAGTCTCCCAAGTGTTCTCGAAAAAAGGTCCCTTTTCACTGTGCCCCTGTCTCTCTATTTATAGACAAAGATGGGTTGGACTTCCCTGGTGGGCCTGGCAGCCGAATACCTCAGCCTAGAAAGAGTGAGTTCTGTATGTCGAACCATTGATGCCGAACAAACCGATGCCGAACGCTGTCGTCATGCCGAACGAAGTGCTGTGCTGAGTGGAGAGTGCAGGCCGAGCAATAGTTGAAGCCGGTCGAGATTGGGTGAATGCCGAACACCTCTGGATGTCAAACATCTTTAGATGCCGAACAACCCCGAATGCCGAATGAGGTGTGGATGCTGAGCAATATGGAGCGCCGAATGACTCTACCATGCCGAACGGTCCATGTATGCCGAACGCTCTGCCATGCCAAACGATCCATGTATGCCGAACACTCTCGAATGCCGAACGATCCATGTATGCCGAACACTCTCGAATGCCGAACGATCCATGTATGCCGAACGCTCTGCCATGCCGAACGATCCATGTATGCCGAACGCTCTCCCATGCCGAACGATCCATGTATGCCGAACGCTCTCGAATGCCGAACGATCCATGTATGCCGAACGCTCTGCCATGCCGAACGATCCATGTATGCCGAACGCTCTGCCATGCCGAACACTCTAGAATGCCGAATGATATACAATACCGAATGACTCTTAATGCCGAACGATATGTAAGTGCCGAGTGCCTAGTTGCCTGGTCAAACCTTCAAGTAACATATATATATATATATATTTGTTTATACACACATTCATGCCACATATATATATATATGTTGCTAATTAATAAAATTCATATAATTAATCAATTTAATTAAAGAGAGATAAATGAAAGATTTCTCTCTCCATATAAACAATTTTCCCTTCATTTACTAAATAAGTTAAGAGAAAGAAATGAAAAGTTTCATTCTTTAAATAAATTTATGCCCCATCATTAATTCAATAATTTAAGAGATAAGAAATGAAAAGTTTCCTTCTCCCGATAAATTTAATAATTTACCTTACACACAAATATGTACATAAGAGTATATTTGATATACTCTAATTTACATACACATTAAATTAAATTTTAAACTGTATTACTAAAACTAAATAAAATAAAAAATTTATGTAAAAGAAAATTTGGAAAATTTCTATGTATGTTTAGACTTCATAGGCCCATTAAAGATCAAAAATGGCTAATTTTTTTGAACTTCACTCATTTCTTCCGCTACGGGCTAGCCTTGTTCCTTTAATGGTAGCAGAGCCTAATAGCCTATGCGGTCAAAATTTGTCATGTTAGGGCCAACTAATTAAGCTTATGCACTTAGTACGGTGTCTAGGAAGGTGATGTTTAGGATTGAAATTGGGTAATCAAGTGCCCTGTCCTATCTAGTTACCTGCTTGGCCTGAAAGATGATGTGAGCGCAAAGGTTGCCTCTAATAGAAAATGCCCAATTTGAATCGGGCCTTGGGCTAATTTTCAAAATAGTTCTGAAAATTAAGACACGGTTTTAAATTTAACGTTAAATTTAAAATAAAATCATAAAGGTTATAATATAACATGAATTTTCAAAATGTTTGAAAATGTAATGAAAATTTCAAAATGTTTGAAATTGTTAATTTCAAAATTTAAAATTTATTAATAAGATTAATAGTATAAATTAATTAAATGAGTTAGTTAATTAATACTAATATGCATGTATTATATATGTTGATATATGTTATGTTATTTTAAAGTGTTAAGATAACATAAGTATACATGTATGTAAGATAAATTTTGAAGTTGATATAATTTAATTAAAATTGTTTAATTAGATAAATTAATTAATTAAATAAAAGATACGCATGTATAAGACACATGTGTTACACTATAAAGGTGGTAGTATACACTATGAAGGTTATAATAGATACGTCCAATATAAAAGTTGTATTGAAATACTAATTTAAAATTAATTAAAGAGTTAATTAATTAAAATTAATTAAATAAGATTTCGTTAATAAAATATCATACATAAGACTATCATATAAGATATAAAATATAAAAGTTATATAACAATAAAACTTATATGGTATGAATGTATAAACTAAAGATGGAACATTAAAGAAACCCAAATAGACTTAAGGATTAAATACATACGTAAATGTACGTATACTGTGATTTCTGATGTGTCTGACACTTGAATCACGAAGGTTTTCATAAGAAATACATTATTCCATAAGTCGATATCACTCAATACAATATATTGAAGATTATGAATCTTCAATATAATGTTGTCCTCTAACATATATATTAATAAATTACTTGCATACTCCTTAGTTGTTGAGCAAACTCAAGCTGGGGATGTTATGTGTTGAATTATTAATATATTTAACATATGAGGTAAGATAACTATATGTATTTGTTGAGCAAACTCAAGGTACATATACTATACTTAGGCCATCACGATATGGTAGGTACGAGTGAATAATCACTTTCTATTTGTTGAGCAAACTCAAGGTCGAAATGAGATTAGGACAAGGAAAAATGGGTCAGGATTTGTATGTGATACAACCGATAAAGAGTTATCCATCGTTTTTAGGGCTATGATTTGTTGAGCGAACTCAATGTCAGAATACCAAGACATACGAGTCCTAACATCCACTAGTGAATTTGAAAGACTTCTATATTTCATCTTAGGGTTTGGAGAAACATAAAAGAGTAGTGGAAGCCTTATTAGAAAAATGAAATGGTAACCTTTAACCTTTCTAATATTGTAAGAACATATGTTAAGTAATGTTATAATTATCTACAATGATAACTTTGTGCATTTAATATGATTGATAAAATGTTTATCAATTAACATATACAAACGAACTGAATTGAAAGTTGACAAATGAAAATATTGCTCACTATTGAATTCCTACTGCATGTTCACATTTCAACACCCATGCAAGTGCCTGATTTTACAACTACCGAATACATTCGTGGTTTGGTCACTTTTGTATTTATTCGATCAAGACTATTTATTGCATTCTATGAGTTTCGAACTCTAAAAGCAATACAAGACTATGGATATTAGATCCATATACAATTGCATATAAATGTTATATGGTGAATGGTCAAAGTTTGTAATGTACAATATTTCGATGAAATTAGTTCATTCGAAAAAACCAAATAAACCTTAGTGCGAGATCGGGTATTCAATCTGATTGATGACAAAAGGGATCATATTGTGTTAATGTAACATAAGACCAAAACTACAAGATAGATATAAGAACTCGATCGCTGAAATGTCATTTTGATAGGTTTACATAAAGTGCAACATATTTGATGTCCTTAAATGTTAAGGATAATTGAATGTGCTTTTGTAAAGAGTTTGTTATGATATTGTAGTATGGTTTTCTTTTGAATAGTTTGACCATTTGAAAGGAGAACGAATGTATATGAACAGATGTAATTTAAGGTACAGTTGGGATGAAGAGAATGAATAGTCACTTCTACTTTATAGAGAAACATAAAGTATGAGAATTGTAATAAAAATTGACACTTAATATTGGAATAAGGGAAGTAAGAGGCGTGTGGGTGATGAACTGTTGTGGCTCGGCACGATCTTTAAAGCCGCGTGAGTATAAGGGTGCACTGAACCATGGTCATGCCGAAAGACTTGGTCATGCCGGTTGGGAGAGATGGAGGAAAAGAGGAGAAGTGATGTTAAGTGCAGAAGGCCGAGCGAATCGGCTCAGCATGACTTGCCGCGTGCACTCGTTTTCAAGCCGAATAGAAGGGTGGTCGAACAGAATTCTGGCCGAACAGAATTTTGGCCGAACAGAATTTTGCCCGAACAGAATGAAGGCCGAACGGAATTTAAGCCGAACAGAATTTTAAGCCGAACACAATTTAAGCCGAACACAATTTAAGCCGAACAGAATTTAAACCGAACAGAATTTAAACCGAACAGAATTTAAGCCGAATAGAATTTAAGCCGAACAGAATTTTGAGCTGAACAGAATTTAAGCCGAATAGAATTTTGACCGAACTCCTATTCACCTTGCCTAATCAAACAACAAACACAAGGACAAGGACTTAAGCATACCAGCATATTGAACTAATCTGGACTGATAACTTCCTAGTTTCAATAATCACAAGCCTGAACTTAAACCAATAAAAACGGATTAAAGCTTTTAACACGCAGTGCCAGTGTCCGAGTTCAAAATTGAAAACATTGTAATGCTGGCTTTCGGAGACGGTCAGCGATGACGGTCTTCGAAGACGACAGTTCAAAGCTCAACTTTATACCATCAATTCTGTGACTTATAATTTCTCAGCGTTTACACCTGAATGATCGCACTAGTTCACACACTACATGGGGGGAATATTCGTATCGTTAAGTCTAACATCGATTATTTTTCAAGTATAGTTCGAACAGGTACTTTGCTAGATTCAACCTTTATCAGCGATGTCTAGGAAATCTAGCTCCGCCATGATTTCAGACAGGCCTGGGCCGTCCTCCCGATGAGAAGTCGCAGATACTTCGAACCCGTCAACTTCCCCCGCACCTGACTTAGCTCCCGATGCTCTAGAGGCAACAATTCTCTTGGACAACCCTGTCGATTCGCACGCTTCAAAGATCAATGAAAGTACACTCCGTTGGATATGCTCCGTCCACGGAATCCCCTTCGATGACGTGCTAGTTCCATCGGGGCACGATCGTCCACACTTGGCCCCCGTCGAAAACACAGCCTGTAATAAATTCATGTGCTGGGTTGGCAGTGTGTCACCGTTCAACTCGTTTCTTCGGGATGTGCTGCAATATATTGACATTGCCCCATCGCAACTGCACCCGAACGGCCATGCATTCCTCTACGGTACTTGCATCCTTTTCATGAATATCTTCTCTAAGCTTCCAACTCCGGGCGATATCAGATACATATATTGCATTAAGAAGCGGAAGGATAGCCCATCGTTCATGTTTCTCGAGCCGCATAACAAATGTCAAATCTTAACTGGGGCATGGACCAAGTTCGCCTTGTATAAACATGAATGGTTTTATGTGCGCTGTCCTCCTGGCTTTGCGAGTAGATGGGTTGAAGGAAGTAAGCCTTTTTCTTGGACTGTTACTCATGTTTAGTCGAGGCCGTACCTTTTCTAAATTTTACCCATCTTTTCAGGTATCAGCCCACGTCCTGACGGCCGCGGATATTCTGATGCCGTCGAAGCCATTCGAGCCCTTCCTGCCGAAGAACGGGACATTAGAACTCTCATTTCGAATGAGTCGCTTACAAGGCTTGGACTGTTGGCAGAAGGCCGTCAGATAAGCCTTCCTCAAGGCGTCACCATTCCCAGTCTTCATACTCTCGCGATCTTCCTCCTCAAACAGAACCAGACAGAGAAAAACCTTCGCAGAAGGGGTCTCAACCCGATGTTTCCCGAGATCAACATTCCGGTTCATCAAGCACACGACAATCTCGGGAACTTCGTAAGAGAACTGAACTTTCAAAACCTCCTCCCCCTGTTATTGCGGCGGACCCAACGATATCGGAGAAGCTGGTCGAGCTTAAAGCTAAATTTCCAAAAATCTGCTTTGACGGTCTGAAGTTCCACCCAACTATTCATCACATTCCGGGGCATGTCAAGCAGAGTGCCATCGCTTGCAACAACGATGTCTATGTTCAACATGACGCATTTGTTCATTTAGTCATTTATACTCTAGTCCGCGCTCCGGGGACTTAGAGTACTCTGGTCTGCATTCGGGGACTCGGAGATTCAAGTCGTTTATACTCTAGTCTGCGCTCCGGGGACCTAGAGTACTCCGGTCCGCATTCAGGGGACTCGTAGATTCAAGTCGTGTATACTCTAGTCCGCGCTCCAGGGACTTGGAGTACTCCGGTCCGCATTCAGGGGAATCGAAGATTCAAGTCGTTTATACTCTAGTCCGCACTCCGGTCCGCATTCAGCGGACTTGGAGATTCAAGTCGTTTATACTCTAGTCCGCGCTCCGAGGACTTAGAGTACTCCGGTCCGCATTCAGGGGACTCGGAGATTCAATTCGTTTATACTCTAGTCCGCGCTCTGGGGCTTAATGTACTCCGGTCCACATTCAAAGGACTCGGAGATTCAAGTCGTTTATACTCTAGTCCGCGCTCCGGGGACTTGGAGTACTCCGGCCGCATTCAGAGGACTCGGAGATTCAAGTCGTTTATACTCTAGTCTGCGCTCCGGGGACTTGGAGTACTCCGGTCCGCATTCAGGGGACTCGGAGATTCAAGTCGTTTATACTCTAGTCTGCGCTCCGGGGACTTAGAGTACTCCGGTCTGCATTCAGGGGACTCGGAGGTTCAAGTCGTTTATACTCTAGTCCGCGCTCCGGGGACTTGGAGTACTCTGGTCCGCATTTAGGGGACTCGGAGATTCAAGTCGTTTATACTCTAGTCCGCGCTCCGGGGACTTAGAGTACTCCGGTCCGCATTCAGGGGACTCGGAAATTCAAGTCGTTTATACTCTAGTCCGTGCTCCGGGGACTTGGAGTACTCCGGTCCGCATTCAGGGGACTCGGAGATTCAAGTCGTTTATACGAGTTCGTACATCAGGTAGAATAGTGCAACTTCAGTTGTTCGTCACCGGACTATAAAGTTCAGAAACATCAATAATTCATAGAAAGGATGGCTTCAAGCCTTTATTAATGAATACAAACTAAATCTTCCGATTACATGCTAAAAAGGAAACTAAGAATTAACGGAATAAAAACATACAGGAAAACAATTACACCTAAAACAGGAAAGAAACAGGCTAAATATAATAACGTCGCAAATGTTCACTGTTCCACGCTCGGGGGAGTGTCACGCCATCAACGGTCGCTAGCTTGAAAGTTCCCTCTCCAAGCTTCCGTTCAACGACATAAGGACCTTCCTAGTTGGGATTCATACGTGACGGTACCGGGAAAACTCGTTTCAAAACGAGATCACCCACATCAAAGATTCTTGGGCGGACTTTGTTGTCATAATATCGCTTGACTCGGTGCCTATGTGTTGCCGCCCTTAATTCATCTTCTTCACGTTTTTCATCGATGCAGTCCAGTGATTCCAACAAGAGATCCTGATTCGTCTTAGGATCATAATATGCCACTCGATGCGATGGAACTTCAAGCTCCACGGGTATAACAGCTTCTGAGCCGTATGCCAATGCGAATGGAGTGTGGCCAGTCGAGGACTTGTGGGTAGTTCTATAAGCCCATAGCGCTGTCGGGAGTTCATCTACCCACTTGCCTCCAGCCTTTTCCAAATTCTTCTTCAATATGGACTTGATTATTTTGTTCACGGCCTCAACTTGTCCGTTAGCCTTTGGATGAGCAACGGCGACGAACTTTTTATCAATGCCGTACTTTAAACAGAAATCTTTGAATTCTCCACTTTCAAACTGAGTTCCGTTGTCTGTAATGATGGTTCGCGGGAGGCCAAAGCGGCATATAATGTTTCGTACAACGAAATTGATGACCTTCTTGGAGGTGATTGTGGCCAAAGACTCTGCCTCGGCCCATTTCGTGAAGTAGTCGACCGCAACTATCGCGTATTTTGCGCCACCTTTGGATATAGGCAAATAACCGATTATGTCGATTCCCCAGATTGCAAACGGCCATGGACTAACCATTTGCGTGAGTTCCGTCGGTGGAGCTCTCGGGATTTTTGCGTATCTTTGACACTTGTCACATTTTCTTACATAGTCTGCAGCATCCCGATTCATAGTTGGCCAATAGTATCCGTAGCGGAGGATCTTTTTTGCTAGTGTCTGCCCCCCAGCATGATCGCCACATTCTCCTTCGTGAACCTCCTCCAAGACCCGCTTTGTTTCATCACGGGCGATGCACCATAGTAAGGGAACCGAGAACCCCTTCCGATACATTACTTCTCCCTGCATCACATATCGCGCGGCTTTGCGAATGACCTATCGCCTTTCGCTTCTTTTTTCAGGCAGAGTCCCGTTCAGCAGGTATTGTTTGAACGGAGTTATCCACGACTCCTTCTCGATTTCCGTTTCCAACGCAAAATCGACTTCCATCACATCTATGCTTGGAGCATGTAAGGTTTCGATGGGAACTAGTCCCATTTGCTGTGCATCGCCAGTGCTTGCGAATTTGGCCAACGAGTCAGCTTCCTTGTTCTGTTCACGCGGGACATGCGAAATGTCATAATGTTCGAAGTTCGCCAATAGTTTCTGAACCAGAGCAAGGTATGGAGCAAGCTTTTGTCTCCTTGCTTGGTAGTCTCCTCGCACTTGGTACACCACCAGCTGCGAGTCACAAAAGATTTCAACTGATTTTACCCCGAGTTCTCCAATGAGCTTTAAGCCAGCAATCAGTGCTTCATATTCTGCTTCGTTATTCGTAGCCGGGAAATTGAGCTTCAAAGCATAACAAATAGATCGATTTTCCGGAGTCACAAGGACTACACCAGCCCCAGATCAACAGTCGTTTGATGCCCCATCGGTGTACAATTTCCATTGAATGGGAGGAATGACTCTGTGACCATTTGGTTCGTCTGGCGCAGTAAACTCAGCGACGAAATCTGCTAATGCTTGCCCTTGTATGGCTCTTCGTGGCAGGTAGGTAATATCGAACTGACTCAATTCTATATTCCATTTTAACATCCTTCCATAAGTTTCTGGACGTTGGAGTACCTATCGCAAGGGCTGATCGGTATAAACACTGACTGAGTGTGCTTGAAAGTACGGACGCAGCTTGCGTGATGCAATCACCAAGCAATAGGCCAAATTCTCAATTTTAGGGTAATTCCTCTCTGCCTCCATTAAAAGTTTACTAACGTAATACACCGGCTTTTGAACTTGGTCCTCCTCGCGGACCAAAGCCACACTTATAGCATGCGGGGATACGGCCAAGTATACGCATAGCATCTCGTGATCTACTGGTTTCGACAGTACTGGAGGACTCTCCAAATGCCTCACCATATCTCGGAACGCTTCCTCACAGTCGGATGTCCATTCGAAATTCCTCTTTCCTTTCTTTATTATATCGAAGAAGGGAATGCACTTGTTTGTGGCTCTGGATATAAATCGACTCAACGCAGCCACCTTGCCATTCAAGATTTGTACCTGTTTTATAGTTCTGGGCACTTGCACATCTCGAATAGCTTGAATCTTTTCCGGGTTAGCTTCAATTCCCCTGGCATTAATAATTAATCCCAAAAACTTCCCCGACGCAACGCCGTAGGAACACTTCAGAGGGTTGATCTTCATCCCTTAATATCTGAGTATACCGAACATCTCTGCTAAGTCTCGAATGTGGTCGTTTGACTGTCGTGACTTCACGAGCATGTCATCCACATAGACTTCCAACGTTCTACCAATCAGGTCTTTGAACATTCGATTCACCAAACGCTGATAGGTCGCTCCCGTGTTTTTCAATCCAAAAGGCATTACTACATAGCAATATAGCCCAACGTCTGTAACGAAACTGGTGTGTTCCTGGTCCGGAATATGCATCGAGATCTGATTGTATCCCGAGTACGCATCCATGAATGACAACAACTCGTGTCCTGCAGTGGAGTCGACCAACTGATCAATCCTAGGTAATGGGAAACTGTCCTTGGGGCATGCTTTGTTCAAATCAGAATAATCTACGCAAGTTCTCCATTTCCCATTCGCCTTTTTCACCAGCACGGGGTTTGATACCCATTCAGGGTAGAGGGCGTCACGGACGAACCCATTGGCTTTGAGTTTGTCCACCTCCTCTCTGAGAGCAGCGGACCTCTCCGGGTCCATTCCTCTCCTCTTATGCTTAACGGGGACATACTTCGGGTCTATGTTCAACATATGACTCGTAATAGCGGGAGAGATCCCGCACATGTCAGAATGTGTCCAAGCGAAAACATCGAGATTCGCTCGGAGGAAATCACTAAGGTCTTCAGTCATTGCGGCGCTGAGTTGTGATCCAATCTTCAGTACTCACGATGGATCATCTTGACTGACTGAAATGTCAATCGTCAGTCCAGCCGGTGCTGCTTTCTCCTCCCTGGGTTCCTCATCGTCGTCTCTTGGATCTATGTCTCTGAAGATCCGAGAATCATGCCCGAGCCAGGGCTCGGGCATTACTTGTCAATTGTCAGTATGCTGGATGCGGACGGGATTGTCCGCAACCTTTCCCTTCTCCCTCCGATGGGCCTCTCGGAGCTCAGCCACATAACATGCACGACCGGTCGCCTGGTCGCCATGAACAACACCTACTCCTTTGTCAGTCGGAAATTTTAAAGTCAAATACCATGGGGCTAATGCTGCCTTAAACTCAACCAGGGCCGATCGGCCCAAAAACACATTGTATGGAGAATCCACATCCAAAATTACGAAAGGTAGGATTCTCACCCTCCTACTCTCACCTTGTCCCAGTTCAACTGGCAACTAAACATATCCCACTGCATCGGCCGATGCGCCATTAAAGCCATGTATACGAGCTTTAGATGGCTTCAAATCCTTCGTCTCCATCTTCATCTGGTCATAAGCCTTCTTGAAGATGATATTGACAGAACTTCCACAATCAATCAAATTTCTTTTCACATAAGCCGGCCCGATGGTCGCAGATATGATCATCGGGTCAATGGTAGGAGCCTCCACTTGGTCAGCATCTCTGCTCCTGAACACTATATCGTCTGTCATCATGCGCAGCTGTTTAGCAGGGGTCCCATCCTCTACGTTGGAACAACACTCGAAGTCTGCGTGCCTCAGGGAATTAGGATACCGTTCTATCTCTTGCCAGTTCTTACCCGCAGGGTGAGGTCCGCCGATGATCATGTTTATGACTAGTCTGCCCACGGTCCGAGCAGGCTCCTCGGGATGACGTGGAGCTGGTGCACGACCGGGATTGGATGTTCCTTGTCCACCTTCCTGCGGATTCTTCACAAACTCCTGTAACTTTTTCTGCCTAATCAACTTCTCTATAGCGTCGTGTAGGTGTCTGCACTCTTCAGTATTGTGCCCATAAGTCTCATAAAAGCGGAAGTATTTCCCGGTCCGCTTTTGTTCTTCGGTTGACTCCTTTGGACATGGCTTTCTGTACTGAAAGGTATTGTAGGTTGATAGGTAAATGTTCTCAAGAGACGCATTCAGCGGGGTGTACTCGTTGTAGGTTGGAATTCTCGGCTTCCATTTCCCCACTTCTCTCTTCTTCCCTTGATTTCTTCCTCCGGATTCCTTAGATTGCCCGGGCTTGTTCTGGACATTGACCTGAACTTTCCCCGAGCTGTCTCCGGACTGCTTCACAGCAATATTGCTTTTTACGGACTCCTGAACAGGCCCCGGTGCCTTATCTCACCTTATCCACCTGGCTTCCTCCCTTCTTATGAACTGATGTGTCTTTGAGTAAAAACGCTCTAGCATAGTTGGGGGTTTTCCTGCCAACCAATCTCCAAACTCTGAGTCCGGATCCACACCTCGCATCACAGCCATAAGAATTGCATGATCATTGGGATTACTGACTTCGGTAGCCGCAACATGGAATCTCTGTAAATACTCCTTCAACGACTCCCCAGGAGCTTGGATTACACTTGATAATGACATCACGTCCTTGGGATGAGTAGTATGTATTCTGAATTGTTCTATAAAAATCTTTGCCAACTCCTCGAAACTGGACACGGACCGCGGAAGAAGCCGGGCGAACCACATGGTAGCGATCCCAGATAGAGTTATTGGAAAGCACCTGCACTTGGTTGCATCATTCGCTCTAGCTGAATCCATCATCCATTCGTACCTCATTACATGCTGCCTGGGATCAGTCTTTCCTTCATAAGCCGGGATAGTTGGCATGCTGAACTTCCTGGGGTACTCCGCCTGTAGAACACGTCTGTGAACGGAGTATGACTTCTGGACACTCCCCAATCGTCGTTTGATAAGCCTTGATTCTCTTTCATCAACTGTCTGATCATAGCTGTTAGGTCTGGGGTTTGTATGGAAGGTTGGAGTCTGTCCTACGGGATTGATCATGCTGATGCCTCCTCTGCTGGCGATCTGCCAAACATGCATCTTGAGGTTCGACATCATTGGCATCTTGGTGAGCCGGGCGTCCAGCCTCCACCTGCACCCCAGCTCCTAAGTTTCCAGTTCCTGCTTGGTCACGGTCTCCGAGGTATAAATGGTCCCCAGCTGTTCGGACAGCAGCACCTGCCTGCGTAGTTTCAGTCTTACGGCGTCTACGCCTGGGAGGTTCATCGGACGAAGTCGAGCTGTCAGATGAAGAGTAAGGAGCTGGACTGCCCCTAGCATTCTGATGCTGTTGTTGGGTGAGTTGTGCCATAAGGTTGGCGTTAGCTTGCATCTGCTCTCCAAGTTGCCTCCTGCTTTCCTTGAGCTCTCTCATCAGGTCGTTGAACTGTATTATGGTGACAACTTGCATTTGGTCCTGGGCGGTATTCCCTGCACCTAGATTTGCTTGCTGATTGCTAGGCCCTGCTTGTTGTACACTAGCAGTCTCATGGACGTCCACATTATGAGAGGCTGATCTGGTACGTGGTCTTCCCATTGTAGAGTTATTGGTAGGAACTCTGAGTAGAATCAATGGACGTCCTACGAATGACTCGGATCTTCTTCGGGGGATTTATTCAATCCAGTAGCTTCAAAGCAGATCCTTGAGGTCTGAGAATTCAATTCTCAGTGAAAGCACCAAAGTGTTAGCACCAAAATTGGTCACTAATCTCGTTGAGAAAGTTTGTGTAGAGAGATAAATGAAGAAAGTAAATTTAAACAGAGAACAATATGCTAAATTGAATGCAAAGACGAGAACACCAGATTTATAGTGGTTCGGCGTAATTGCCTACGTCCACTTTGAGGTTAATCTTTTATTAGTTTAATTGATAACTGATTACAGATACAATCCATTCACCAACTACTCGAATACAGTTGCTAAGTAAAAAGAGCGAGTCTTGAAAGCGGCAGAGTCTCCCCAGTGTTCTCGAAAAAAGGTCCATTTTCACTGTGCCCCTGCCTCTCTATTTATAGACAAAGATGGGTTGGACTTCCCTGGTGGGCCTGGCAGCCGAATACCTCAGCCCAGAAAGAGTGAGTTCTGTGTGCCGAACCACTGATGCCGAACAAACTGATGCCGAATGATGTCATCATACCGAACGAAGTGTTGTGCTGAGTGGAGAGTGCAGGCCGAGCAATAGTTGAAGCTGGTCGAGATTGGGTGAATGCCGAACACCTCTGGATGTCAAACATCTCTAGATGCCGAACAACCCCGAATGTCGAATGAGGTGTGGATGCCGAGCAGTATGGAGCGCCAAATGACTCTGCCATGTCGAACGGTCCATGTATGCCGAACGCTCTGCCATGCCGAACGATCCATGTATGCCGAACACTCTCGAATGTCGAACAATCCATGTATGCCGAACACTCTCGAATGCCGATCGATCCATGTATGCCGAACGCTCTGCCATGCCGAACGATCCATGTATGCCGAACGCTCTGCCATGCCGAACGATCCATGTATGCCGAACGATCCATGTATGCCGAACACTCTTGAATGCCGAACGATCCATGTATGCCGAACGCTCTACCATGCCGAACGATCCATGTATGCCGAACGCTCTACCATGCCAAACACTCTAGAATGCCGAACGATATACAATACCGAACGACTCTTAATGCCGAACGGTATGTAAGTGCCAAGTGCCTAGTTGCTTGGTCAAACCTTCCGGTAACATATATATATATATATATATATATATATATATTTGTTTATACTCACATTCATGCCATATATATATATATGTTGCTAATTAATAAAATTCATATAATTAATCAATTTAATTAAAGAGAGATAAATGAAAGATTTCTCTCTCCATATAAACAATTTTCCCTTCATTGACTAAATAAGTTAAGAGAAAGAAATGAAAAGTTTCATTCTTTAAATAAATTTATGCCCTATCATTAATTCAATAATTTAAGAGATAAGAAATGAAAAGTTTCCTTCTCTCGATAAATTTAATAATTTACCTTACACACAAATATGTACATAAGAGTATATTTGATATACTGTAATTTACATACACATTAAATTAAATTTTAAACTTTATTCCTAAAACTAAATAAAATAAAAAATTTATGTAAAAGAAAATTTGGAAAATTTCTATGTATGTTTAGACTTCATAGGCCCATTAAAGATCCAAAATGGCTAATTTGTTTGAACTTTACTCATTTCTTCAGCTACGGGCTGGCCTGGTTCCTCTAATGGTATCAGAGCCCAAAAGCCTATGCGGTCTAAATTTGTCATGTTAGGGCTAACTAATTAAGCTTATGCACTTAGTACGGTGTCTAGGAAGGTGATGTTTAGGATTGAAATTGGGTAATCAAGTGCCCTGTCCTATCTAGTTACCTGCTTGGCCTGAAAGATGATGTGAGCGCAAAGGTTGCCTCTAATAGAAAAGGCCCAATTTGAATCAGGCCTTGGGCTAATTTTCAAAATAGTTTTGAAAATTAAGACACGGTTTTAAATTTAACGTTAAATTTAAAATAAAAACATGTTTATTATAAAAGGTTATAATATAAGATGAATTTTCAAAATGTTCAAAAATGTACTGAAAATTTCAAAATGTTTGCAATTGTTAATTTCAAAATTTAAAATTTATTAATAAGATTAATAGTATAAATTAATTAAATGAGTTAGTTAATTAATACTAATATGCATGTATTATATATGTTGATATATGTTATATTATTTTAAAGTGTTAAGATAATATAAGTATACATGTATGTATGATAAATTTTGAAATTGATATAATTTAATTAAAATTGTTTAATTAGATAAATTAATTAATTAAATAAAAGATACGCATGTATAAGATATACGTGTTACACTATAAAGGTTATAGTATACACTATGAAGGTTATAATAGATACGTCCAATATAAAAGTTGTATTGAAATACTAATTTAAAATTAATTAAAGAGTTAATTAATTAAAATTAATTAAATAAGATTTCATTAATAAAATATCATACATAAGACTATCATATAAGTAATATAAAATATAAAAGTTATATAACAATAAAACTTATATGGTATGAATGTATAAACTAAAGATGGAACATTGAAGAAACCTAAATAGACTTAAGGAATAAATACATACGTAAATGTACGTATACTATGATTTTTGATGTGTCTAACACTTGAATCACGAAGGTTTTCATAAGAAATGCATTATTCCATAAGTCGATATCACTCAACACAATATATTGAAGATTATGAATTTTCAATATAATGTTGTCCTCTACCATATATATTAATAAATTACATGCATACTCCTTAGTTGTTGAGGAAACTCAAGTTGGGGATGTTATGTGTAGAATTATTAATATATTGAACATATGAGGTAAGATAACTATATGTATTTGTTGAGCAAACTCAAGGTACATATACTATACTTAGGCCATCACGATATGGTAGGTACGAGTGAATAATCACTTTCGATTTGTTGAGCAAACTCAAGGTCGAAATGAGATTAGGACAAGGAAAAATGGGTCAGGATTTGTATGTGATACAACCGATAAGGAGTTATCCATCGTTTTTAGGGCTATGATTTGTTGAGCGAACTCAATGTCAGAATACCAAGACATACGAGTCCTAACATCCACTAGTGAATTCGAAAGACTTCTATATATCATCTTAGGGTTTGGAGAAACATAAAAGACTAGTGGAAGCCTTATTAGAAAAATGAAATGGTAACCTTTAACCTTTCTAATATTGTAAGAACATATGTTAAATAATGTTATAATTATCTACAATGATAAATTTGTGCATTTAATATGATTGATAAAATGTTTATCAATTAACATATACAAACGAACTGAATTGAAAGTTGACAAATGAAAATATAATGCTCACTATTGAATTCCTACTGCATGTTAATGTTTCAACACCCATGCAAGTGCCTGATTTTACAACTACCGAATACATTCATGGTTTAGTCACTTTGGCATTTATTCGATCAAGATTATGTATTGCATTCTATGAGTTTCGAACTCTAAAAGCAATACAAGACTATGGATATTTGATCCATATACAATTGCATATAAATGTTATATGGTGAATGGTCAAAGTTTGTAATGTACAATATTTCGATGAAATTAGTTCATCCGAAAAAACTAAATAAACCTTAGTGCGAGATCGGGTATTCAATCTGATTGATAACAAAAGGGATCATATTGTGTTAATATAACATAAGACCAAAGCTACAAGATAGATATAAGAACTCGATCGCTGAAATGGCATTTTGATCGGTTTACATAAAGTGCAACATATTTGATGTCCTTAAATGTTAAGGATAATTGAATGTGCTTTTGTAAAGAGTTTGTTATGATATTGTAGTATGGTTTTTCTTTTGAATAGTTTGACCATTTGAAAGGAGAACGAATGTATAAGAACGGATGTAATTTAATGTACAGTTGGGATGAAGAGAATGAATAGTCACTTCTACTTTATTGAGAAACATAAAGTATGAGAATTGTAATAAAATTGACACTTAATATTGGAATAAGAAATATGATTTCTATTCCGAAATGTATATTCATATAGAAATTTTTTTCTATGAGATTTATTTCTTTAAGTTCAAGATATTTGATCAACGAACTCTCCACTGTAAATAGTTGCAGTGTATGAAATAAAAAAATTGTATTAAGTGAATGATGGACCTCCGAATTTAGTACTCTATTATAGTAATGGTGGAAATAGTGGGAGCATGCCATATAGCACTTATTAATTGCATCATAGTACGTAAATTGTTTCTGTAAAACTTACCATACATTATTTATGAAATAATGATTATTTTTCGGTATCGACTGAAAAAAATAGACATAGCTATATTTCAATGTGAATATTATGAATATTCTTTTTGAAATAAAACTATAATGTGGTAATCTTTTTTTTTAACAAAAGTGATGAATTAGAAAATACAAAAGTATGTAATATTATTTACGGTTGTTAATTATATCTCAAACAATAAAGTGCTATGCACCCATTTAGTGGGAGTATCATAAGAGTTGATGAACTCTTCGGTTTGATACATATAGATGTATGCAATCGTAATTCTATAAATACCAAAAAAGTTCCATGTACTTCATCATATTCACCGATGAATTATCGTCGACATGACATGTGTATTTGATACGCATGTAGTATGTCTATGGTAAACTTATAGAATATAAAATAGAAGTAAATAAAATAACATGCGATATAAATGATTTGATTTGATCGAATGAGCGAGTATATTGGAAAATGTTCCGAACGTAACTAAAATGAATAAAGATTCAATCTCAAAATTACTCCTCCATGTGATACATAATGATGCATCGATATTGAGTAATCGAATTTTGCTGGACAATGTATGATTAATTGTGAGTGAAGCTGATTTAAATTCTTTCTATAAGGTAATGTACTTAAGGGTAGTACAAAATGTTAGTATTATTTCATCTGAATAATAGTTTATAAAATTTTACAAGATAAGGGTTTATAAGAAACTCCAACATACCCTAAGCCAAGGAATTGGCAGGTTGTGCGAGTCGAAAGATTGCACTTAATAATTGTTCATGATGGATCTTGTATGAATCTCCCCAAAAGGATTTTGAAAAGACTGTCATTGGATGTCATATTTATGTTTCAAACATAATTTTTGTAAACTAAAACCAAATCAGTTTTATAAATAAAGAAATTCATAAAATGTTTATGAATACCTATACTATTGCACTGAGAAACAATTGTTGTTTCAAGGTATACCAACTTCATTGTAAAGAAATTTCTTTGAGGAATTATTGGTAGTAAAATGGAATTGGATACGATCCATGGATAGAACTGATTATATGAAATGAAATGAAATTAACTAACCTAAACGAACACATAGCATTAGAATGCCTAATGAGTATTCTCGCACATCGAAGAGAGACTATGAGTTTCTTATTAATGTCAAAAATATATAATCCTAGATTGTTTAATTAAACCATTGAGAGTGTTATATGGTATGATGCGTAAATCCGAAAGAATTCCAAGTACGCTATCAAAATATAGATTTTGGTGGTCGTAACTGAAGGGATATGATCCATCGACCTCGACCGTGTCTTTATGAGTAAGACTAATGCAGTTGGAATTAAATAAGCAATGTTGATAAGAATAATATCGCAAATTTCAATTGTTGAAATTAGCATAATAGATCCGATATTCAACATGTTCAAGTCAATTCGGATTTACTCACAAAATTATCGCTTGATAAGTCCTAGTGTTTTGGTACATATGTATTGAAACAGAAAATTAAATAGCGATTTAGAGTAAGCTGTTTATACATATTAACCAAAAATGTCTCAAAGTCAATGAGAGCGATATTGAGTTTGTGAGTCTTTGGATTTGATCCAAGAAATGATATGAATGTATCATTTTATAAGCATCAAGATTGAATAAGTATTTTGATAGAAATATCAAATAGTTTGATTTTCAATCAAAGTGTAGAGGAAGCGTGTATTCATAAGAATGAACGTTAAAAGGTACATTGATATTTTGAAACTATAAGTAAACAACACGTTGTTGATTTTAACGATGTACTTATGTTAAAATCAGCCTTAGTTGTTTTAATACTCAAAATTGGATTAATAAATGATGACTTTTATTGTATGTATAAAAGATATTGGGAATATCCCAAATCAATATGCAAAGACACCTTATTAAAATTGTTTAATATGGAACATGTGAGATTAGTTCCCTATGCATTGGCAATAAGAATTATCATATATGTTATGTTGTTTACGATAAAGTGATTTGTTTATATATTTGGTACATGAAGCAAATATCAAATCCAAATTGATATCACTAAATGATTGTTTGAAGTGTTCTCGTGTATTTATGAAATACTAGTGAATTGTTTACAGAAACAAAAACACCTTATTAGGGAGTGTTCGGACTCAAGTGATATTGAGTATAGCATGTCAATAATAAATTCAAGTTAAGAATCTTTAAGTTGGAAATGTTCCAAATGAAAGACCATGGCTAATTCAATGAAAAGGCTAAGTACATCGCCTTGAATATTACTGTAATAAAAATAATGTATACAAAAATATAAGTGCACAAATTTATAACCGAGCCGATTCCAAATGTTGAGAATCTCATAACATGTTATATGATAACAATGTCGTGATATGGTTCGTAGTAGAACTTAGAGCTCACTAGAGAATGAGAGACATACTCCAAATTGTTCCATGTGATAAAGCAGTGTATCACCGTCGGAGAGAGTTGATTGACAGAGTAGATAATTGAAACATAATTGCATACCCGTTCACAGAGGGACTGACCCAACTGGTTTTGAGAAACCGATTGGACAAGTTGGAATAAGATTCCATAGTTGACTCCAAGTGCAAGTGGGAGATTGATAGAGTTACGGGTATGCCCAAGGGGAAATTATATAATTTGTTACATATATCTAACTCGTTGAAAAATATTGTTTACAATAAAGGTGTTTCTTTCTATTATATACTTGATATAATGTAGTTATATTAATTAATTAGTTTAATTAAAAGTATATTTAATAGAAAATCCGTAAATGGTATATTTTTTGATAGTAGTTACAAAGTTTTGTAACCGTGAGTAATTTATCACAATAAAACAAATATACCATTTTAAATGTTCCTAGTTAAGATGCATCGAGACTGGATATCGGTGCATCCGTTGAGATTAAAGTATGTAACGCCCTCCAAATGTTGGGCAGTGTATTACTCATGACTGCTGGGAGCACCTAGGGGTTACGTATTGATAGTTATTGGATAACTATGGACAACTCACTCGATAGTCTTCTGTTGGTTAATATAACTAAGGTCAAACAGAAAATATCGATGTGACTGATTTACACAGTTCTCTCAACTTGAGAATACTGTGGATCTTTAATATGAAAGCTCCGCTTTGATTATAGTCAAATCATGGCATGACGTTCCATCGAGTAACAATAGTTGGGTCGAGTGGAAGTATTAGAAGTAAAACACAATTCAAGAGAGGATTCGTCTCCCCAGTTATATGAGGTTAGTATCATGGTCAACTCAAATTCTTTGCTAAAGCATTTTGGTTCATAATAATTGTTATTATTGAACCAAGGACTTTGGTTTGGACTGTAAAGTTGAATGTGGATGATATTTTAATTTTGACCATTACCAAATTCCATAAATCCAAAGTGATATAGTTTTGACGAAGAGAATTGGTGTAAATAACTATCACTATTTGATACCGCTTATAACAAGTAAAATTGGATTTTACCTAAAAGATGTGTAAACGATAAATTCAGCCAAAATGTCACACCACCTGCTAAGTGACGTGTGAATGTTCATATTCGAATAGTTTGATATTAATCGCTGACTGAATTTACACCTTTGAGTCGCACAACCATGTTAATGAATGCTTCGAAAGCCACATGATTTAACTAATTGATAACCGTTATAAATTAATTATATTAATTAATATTTATGAAATATTAATTACTAAATTTTATTTATTCATTTGATTTGTTTGAATCCATTAGTATTTAGTAAAGTACGTACATAAAAGTTATGTATGTACGTATCGATATATGATATTGATAAAATATTTAAATTGGATTTAAATAGACTAATTACTAAATGGGTTTGGGAATATTTTGAGGCTCATATAACTTTATTCATAGAAGGCATAAGAAAAAGAGGCTTAAAATCTAATTGTTGGATTTAGAAAATGAAGGGAGTAGGTTAAGGAAGGATCCCTCTATAAATATGTTATCTTCCATACACAGGCCTCTCTAATCACTCTCCTTCTAAACCCTAGCCTCCATCTTCATTTTTCTACCTTTTTGGCCGAAATTTCATGGATTCTAAGCCACAAAAATTCCCAAAACAAATTCAAAACAAATCAAATAAAATAAAATCAAAAGTGGTGTTTTAGATTGTTGCAATTTCTTAGAGGTGATTCAATTAGATCTAAAAGCATTTATCATTCAAGGTACGAATCATAGGCAACACCAAACAAGGTAAATTATATTAGTTATTTATTTATTCTATGATATTATAGATCTAGTGGTTAATTCATTTTGAAAATTTTATATATGCATTTATTGTCCCTTATAAGCATACGATTATAGATCTTAAAGTAGTATAACTTGTTATCATTAGAATTTTTTCCATTTGAAAGTGATAACTTCTATTCACGCTTTTCTATGTTAATTTCTATTGATTTTGAACTAAATATAGATCTGGCAATTAACTTGTTATTCTAATTAACTTTATTTTATTTAATTATTAACAATAGTTTACATTGATTCCAATTTTGTTTTCTACTTTAAGATTCATACATAAACATAAATGCATATGTGTGTGTGTATGTTAAAATAATTTTGAAATATTTTAAAAGGTTTTAATTTTTTTGTTAACATATACATATAAATTATATTTAGATTTGTTGATTAAGATCTATTATCATACTGTTTTACTAAATTAAATTACTACATGTTTGGTAATAAATCTTAAATTGATTATAATTGATTTGGTTGAGTTGATTTATTAATTTTAAAGGATTCATTAACAATATATATAAATATAATATATATATATATATGTATGTATGTATACATGCACACACATACATATATGTACACTGTATTTATGTATAAATAAACATGAATCAACATAATATTATTATACTACAAAATATACTTTGGACAATTTTTTTTATAATAAACATCTATGTTTGATTCTACATTAAATTATTAACAAATACATATTAGTTATATTTGGATTTATTGATTAAGATCTATTTTCAAATTGATTTACTAAATCAGATCACTACATGTTTGGTAATAAATCTTGAATGGCTAATAGTTGACTTGGTTGTATTAATTTATTATATTTTGAAGATTCATTAAACAATACATATATAAACATATTTAAACATACACACACACACACACGTAATTAGTTAATAATGCATGCATACTTTTGTTGTTGACTGTTTATATCCTTATATCATGATGTCAATTGATTATCATTTATATGCTGCATTAATTAAGTTTACCAAATGAGAAATTAAATCAATCATCTTTGTTACTCTTTATCTATTTCCTATATTTCCTTTATGTGTTTAACTATCTATTTATTTCTAGTTATATGTCTAACATTGTCATCATTGATTAACAGCACCTACCATATGTTACTCTTACAGAATTTACAATATATATATATATATATATATATATGTTGCTAATTAATGACATTCATATAATTGATCAATTTAATTAAAGAGAGATAAATGAAAGATTTCTCTCTCCATATAAATAATTTTCCCTTCGTTAATAAATAAGTTAAGAGAAGAAAATGAAAAGTTTTCTTCTCTAAATAAAGTTATGCCCCCTTATTAATTCAATAACCTAAGAGACAGGAAATGAAAAGTTTCCTTCTTTAAATAAATTTAATAAGTTACCTTATACACAAATGTGTACATAAGAGTATATTTGATATACTCTAATTTACATACACATTAAATTAAATTTTAAACTTTATTTCTAAAACTAAATAAAATAAAGATTTTATTTAAAAGAAAACTTATAAGATTTCTAAGTATGTTTAGACTTCACAGGCCCATTAAAGATCCAAAATGACTAATTTTTTTGAAATTCATCCATTTCTTCCGCTATGGGCTGGCCCATTCCTTCAGTTATATCATATTAGCTCATCTCGATATTCCATTTCAACAATCTTTCCGAAGTCTCGAGCGATGCAATACTTGCCTTAACGGCCGAACCTTTATCAAATAAGTATAGAAGTATGGTTGCAATTTCCTTGAAGCAATCAACAAGCAGTAAGCTAGCTTCTCCAGCTTTGGATGTTCTTCTCTGCTCCACTTGCTGATGTGGTATACATGCCTTTGGATTCTGGCCTCCTCACGTACCAATGCGGCACTCAGTGCGTGAGTAGACACTGCCAAATATATGAACAAATCCTCTCCTTCCAAAGGCTTTGACAAGATTGGTGGTCTTTTCTTATGCTCCAATAAATCCTGGAAAGCTTTATGGCATTCTTACATCTAGACAAACTTTTCCTTTTCTTTCTTGAGAGCATCAAAAAATGGTATACACGTGTCGGTTGCTTTTGAGATAAATCGACTCAATGCAACGACCTTCACATTCTGACTCTGCATTTTCCTCCTCGCCTTTGGGGCAGTAACATTTAAGTGTGTTAATCTACTATGGGTTAGCTTCAATACCCTTTATGATGAAACCAAAATATTTGCTCAATGCGACTTCGAAGGAAAGTTCAATGGATTAAGCTTCTTTACCTCTACAGCACATCGAACATTTCAGAAAGATCATCCATGTAGTTCATCGAGCTGTGACTTCGCAAGCATTCATCCACATATACTTCCATAGTCCGTCTGATCTTGTCCTTGAACATGGTATTTACCAATCTCTAGTAAGTAGCTCCAATGTTCTTCAAACTGATCGACATCACCCGGTTGTAGTATAGCCTCAGATCCATTACAAAACTAGTGTGCTCCCTATGTTGAAAATGCATTGCTATCTGGTTGTAGCCGGAATATGCATCCATAAAGGAAAGCAGTTGATGTTCAGTAGTTCCATCAACTAGCCGGTCAATTCTGAGCAGCGGGAAGCTGTCCTTCGAGCATGCCTTATTCAGGTGTAAATAGTCGATGCACGTTCGTCACTTTCCATTAGGCTTCTTGACCAGCGCAAGGTTTGATACCCATTCAGGGTCTAATGCATTATGGATGAAGTCGTTCGCCTTCAGCTTATCCACTTCTTTCTTTAGTGCAATGGATTGCTCCGGACCCAGACTGCATCTCTTCTACTTCACAGAAGGGTATCTTCGATCCATATTGGATGTGTGACACGCTGTCTTTGTGATATTCCACACATGTTTGAATGCATCTAGGCAAACATATCCAGGTTTTCCTGAAGAAACCCTACCAACTTCTTTCTCATCCTGATTCTGAACTGAGATCCGACCTTAAGGACCCGAGTAGGATCATCCATATCGATCAGAATGTTGATCATCAGCTCAACCGGCACTACCCTTGCTTCCTCTGGCTCTTTCCAGAGATCTATAAGCTTGAAGAATCTGCTATGGAACCCGAGCCAGGGCTTGAGCAGTGGTTGCTATACATCAACTTTCTTGACGCTTAGCGATTTCTCTACGTTCTTCCCTTTGTCGCATCGCTTTGCCTCTTTGATTTCTATGAAATATCATTCTCTTCCAGTGCTTTGATCATATTGAATAGTGCCAACTCCATTCTCAGTGGGAAATTTCATCATTAGACATCAAGGAGCCAGTGTAATCCTGAAACTAGCAAGGATTGGTTGGCCCAGAAAGGAGTTATAAGGCAAAAATCCATCAATTACTATGAAAGTCTACACCCGTACAATCTTGCGATCTCCTTCATCCAATTCCACAAACGGGACAATACATCCGGTAGGCTCTCTTACCTATCCAGTAAATCCTTGAATATGGTATTTACATGGTTTTATGTCCTTCGGACTAATCTTCATCTGTTAAACGTCTTTTTAAAAAAAATGGTAACCGAGCTTCCATAGTTAATTAGAACCCAATGCACAATCGTCTACCTAACCACGACGGTAATCACCAAGAGGTCAAGCGTAAGCGCTTCTACCCCATCCACCTCTCTATTTCCAAAAACAATATCATTACTCCTCATCTTCAGTACTTTTGTCGGAGCTCCATCTTCGACCGCAAAACAACTCTCCTTTGGCACATGCTTTAATGAACTTCCATATCGTTCCATCTCATTCGAGCTCTTCTGCGCTGGATAAGGTCTTCCATTTATCTTGTCGATCACAATCCTTCCTTTCGATCGCTTAGGCCCATCTCCACTAAACCCAGGTTGGTCCCCTTGGACATTTTTCCCTCGAGGTCTGGCATTCCGTCCGCCATCTTACGGATCTCTTGCATACTGCTGTAACTTCCTTTTACAAATCAAATCTTCAATCACGTCTCTCGAATGATTGCACTCATTGGTATTATGTCCATAAGGGTCATGGAAGCGACAATACTTCATCGATCGTCGTTCAACTTTAGTTTCCTCTCTTCGAGGTGGCTTCTTATAATCCTCCATTTCTTGTGTGGCAAAGTAGATATTTTCAATAGTATCGTTCAATGGAGTATAATCCTCCATCTTCATGTACCTCGAATTCTTTTTAGTATCGTTTTTCATTCCACAGGTACCCTTGTTTCTTCTTTTCTAATTATTTTTGTTATTTCCCACATTCACTAATGTTACCGGCGCTCTCATCGATTTATTTAATAGCAATGTTGCTTTGCACAATTTCATTCGACGATCTGTCGCCCGTCTTTCCACGGCTAGGTCTGCCTCTTCCAAGTGTAGAAACTGGAATGCCTTGCAATAGAAATCCTCCATAGCAGAGGGCTATTTCCTCTTCAGCCAACTATAAACTCTGTATCTGGGTGTATACCCCGGATCAACGCCGTCAACACTATATTATTTTTTGGGTTGCTGGCCTCGGTTACAAGAGTATTAAACCACTTAGAAAGTCTTTCAAAGTCTCTTTGGGAATGCTTAATAAGGACATCACGTCCTTCGACCAAGCAATATGGAGCATGAATTGCTCCATAAACTTTCTCGCTAATTGATCAAATGAAGATATGGATTTTGGCACGAACCGAGTAAACCACATCAATTCTACTCCATCCAAAAATATAGGGAAACACCTGCATCTTACCGTATCCTTCGCTCGTGCACCATCCATGTGACGCTCATATTTCAATAAATGCTACTTGGGATCTACCGTCCCATTATACGACGATGTCATTGGCATAACAAACTTCCTGGGATATTCCTCCCATAAAATGTCATTGGTAAATGGGGTCCTGCTAGGTGTCGATGCCTATTCCTCATTCTTTCTCCACATGTCTTCGTTTAGCAATCTCCTTACCATATCAACGATGTATTCTTGACTGGATTGATTGTCCGGACGGAAACCATCAGGAATAGCTCCAAATGTTTGATTCTATAAACGCTCTAGGTTCGTTCGATGATGTTTAGGCTCTCCTATCTCTGGGAGAGCAGCTCGTCTAGATTGTCTATGATTCCTTGTCGGTTTTGTGGTGTTCGTCCCAACACCAGCATTTTGCGTACCTTCATTCCACCAAGCGTTGTTGCCAATATCCTAAAAGTCATCTTCAACGTCAGATAAGTTCAGTGCTTCAGGTAGTTGCAATCCTTTACCACCCTCTACATGGTCGGTACCGACATGATTTTGGTCGGTATGGACCTTGGTTATGGCCAAAATTTGTCCACTTCCACCTGTGTCCTTTTTTGATGTCCCAGTACTATTTTCCTTCAATATTTTGCTTTCTGTCTCTCTCGTTCTGGTCAAATGAAGACGAACTTTCTTCTGTTCCTATCATAAACTTCTTGAGCTGCTTCATCTTGTTATTCCAAACGTGCCCTCAAGTTATTGATCCATTCTGTCTTCATCTCGACGTTTAGGTTCACTTAAAAGCTGCTCGTTTCGTAACATTTATTTTTATCATTATTCTAATATCTGAGAAAATTGATTTAGAATATTCCTGAAAAACTAGATAATGTTAAAGAAGTTTTATGATGTAAACTTTTACACACACACCAGCACACACTTACACCAACACAAGGGCTAAAAGGAATAACTACATAAGCTCCCAATCACCAAAATCAACAGCGACAAAGATGTAGAGAAGACAGGAGATGAAGGTAGAGACGAAGGAGTCACTGTATTCGCAGTAGCAGTAGTAGGAGGCTTCAATCCAGAAGGCAGAGGGGGCTCCACCACGTCAGCAGCATCAAGCACTGGATAAGGAGCAAGGGCCGGCACTGATGCAGCATAAGTATCAGCCAAACCCAAGAGCCCTCCTGCTGGAATCAGGGGCATGTAAACCGGCATAACCTTCATTTTCAAACACGAGTTTCTCCTATATCGTGCAACTGTTCCCGGAAAATCCGTGACTATTCCATCGACTCCAGCCCCTTGGTAGTACGTATTGATCTCCACTGTAGGATCTGCGTAGAAGTCCCAAGGCTGCGATACAAACTCGTTTCTAAGGACGTACACGAACACGGAGAGTCCTGCTCTTTGCAACGTGGGCACGAGATTCGTTTGCGCCGTGACAAACTGCTTGCTTGTGGGATAAATGGATGTTCTCTCGACCGCAATGTGAGTAGCGAATTTTTTAATATTGGCTATGGATGATGCATCGGCATTGCTGATGGTTTCGTCGACGTTGTAAACGAGTTTGTAGTTACTTGTTTGCTGTTTGAATTTCTTGAGCACTGAACTGTGTGTTGATTGGATCATGACTTCTTGAGTTGTTTGGTCACTGAATCCTGCTTCTTTTAGAGATTTTATGACACTGTCTGTGATGCTCACTCCTAAATTCTCTGCAATATAAGCAGCATTCTGCATATATAACGAATTTATATAAATAAATAAAAATGCAAACTACTTGTAAGATCTATGTTAGTAACTAGAGGTACATGAATATGTTAGCAACAAAGTTGGATTTCTGACCAGACAATGACCAGAATAGAATTTCATCTAAATTTTAGTTTCAGTTTCAAAATAACATGTGAATAGATACAATCATACAAGCATGTAAGCGATTTATTTTAAATATTATAACACATATTATCATCGCATGGTTACTGTTCATGTGATACACACACGTATGTATATGTATGCGCATATATATATATGTATGTATATATAGATATATATATAATATATACATGCATATATATATACATACATATATATATATACATATATATACATATATATATACATATATATATAGACGCACACAGATACACACATATACATACATATATAATTGGATCTAAAAAATTGAAGCCTGAAAATGAAAATCATGTTTTCCCTCACCTCGATAGTTATCAAGATTCCGGAAACAGGGTTTGCCTTTGCATACGCCAAAAAATTAGATAGTTTCATGAAGTTACCAGCATTTTTATATCTTTGGTTCCGATACAGCATGTATTTTGTATATGGGTTTGCAATTGTAGCTGAAATAGAAGCAATATAACACCACTGTTAGTTGCAAGATCTTAAGAAATAGAATACAAATATTTTCAAATAATATCCAGCCTGAGTAAATAATATTGGCCTAGAAACTTGAAACCTCCTATTTAAGAAAAATGAAATGAAAAAAAAGGGCTGCATGGCAGCAGCTAGGAAGTATCAATTATATTTTTATTTTATTTTATTTAAAAAAAAATCCACAAGAAATAAAACCAAACATTTAAATTAGATTGAGCTTGTATCAGGTAAAATCACACTGTCCAGTAACACTAAATAAATACGTAAACTGTACGTATATTATTTTATTCGTATTAGAGAATGATTGTATTCGTATCTAAGTATAGGGTTATATTAGCGGGTGTATTGTATAGTTATATCAGTCTGGGCCAAACCCGCAAAGCCCAATACATACTCTTTGTATTATAAATACTCTGCTACTCTGTACAAGATAATTACCGAGATTAATAATACAATCACTCTTTCTTTTATATGGTATCAGAGCCATCCTCTCAAAAAAAAAAAAAACTCAAAGCTTGCTTAACAGCAAATTGATCTGAATCCTCAAAGAAAGGGTGAGGGAAACCTGAATCTCATCAGAATAAATCTCATCACTTGAGATTTCTGGTTACACAGTTTAACAACTGTGCAACTATCTTGAAATTTTACATCATTTGGTATGCTAGCCTCGCCAAGAAAGGGAGATATCAGAGAAAGTCTCATCACACATCACCCCTCCGGCTGCCACCATACCATCAGAATTATCAAGATTTGATCAACTTACCTGAAGTGCCGTGCCTAGAGCTACCTGTCAGTTTTGGTATCATCACTCAAGCAGCATCTGGCTGCACCTCAGTCCTGTTATCATTCAGATCTCTGCTTTTCTCTTTTTTCTGATCATCTTCTTGATAAGGTCTCATCACTATGTCTGAAGAAGGCAGTGACAACACTCCTCAGGAGCATTCAAGAACCACTCAGCAACAATCTAGTACCACTCAAGAACTTATCAAATCCATAATCAAACCACAAAGCCAGATCATCACCATTCATCTTGATGAGTCCAACTACCTGCTCTGGAAATTCCAGATTGAAACTGCTATCAGAGGATATGGACTGCAAGAATACGTTCTTGGAACTCTAATTACTCCTCCAAGATTTACTACAAATCAAGAAGGAAAACTGGTAAGCAATTCTGAATACACAATTCATGAAAGACAAGATAGCCTAATTAGCTCTTGGCTATTATCATCAATTAGTGCCAGTCTGTTACCACAATTAGTTGGATGTAAAACCACTCATGAAATATGGCACACTATTGAGCAAACTTTTAGCTCTCAGTCTGTTGCCAGAATAATGCAGTATAAAAGGCAATTGCAAAATTTGAGAAAAGATAATGTCAGCATGAGAGAATATCTATCCAAGGCCAAAACAATTTGTGATCAGTTAGCATCAGCTGGACATAAAGTCACTGATACTGAACAAATTCTGTGCATCCTGAGTGGTCTTGATGAAGACTATGAAGCAGTTGTTGCTGTTATATCATCTAATGAACAGCTACCCTCACTTCAAAGTGTTCAGTCTATTCTCATTGCACATGAGGGAAGACTAGAACAAAAGAAATCAGTAAACTGGGAACATAATGCCAATTATGCAGCCATAGGCAAAAACAGAAATCAAGAAAAGAATCAAAGCAACAGAAACCAATCTACCAACCCCAGAGGTGGTCAATCAGGCAGATTCAGAGGTAGAGGTGGTAGATGGAACCCCAATAACAGCAACAAGCCTAGATGTCAAATTTGTGAAAGATATGGTCATACTGCTAACAAATGCTACTTCAGATTCGATGTCAACTTTACACCAGCAAATCAAGGCAACAATAACTCAAGATCTCAAAATCCTAATGCTAACATGGTCAGTGCACAACAAGAATCAACATCAGAGAATACAAATGCAAACATAGCAAAAACCGAAGACATACATGATGACAGTTGGTACCCAGACTCAGGTGCAACAAACCATGTAACAAACAATATGAGCAACTTGAATCTTGGCAACAAAGAATACAAAGGTACACATTCACTACACATGGGTAATGGCAACCCTATTAAAATTTCTCATATTGGAAGTGCAAGCATTAATGGAGCCAGGCAATTATACCTTAATAATTTGCTAATGGTCCCATTAATCAAAAAGAATCTAATGAGTGTGTCACAATTTGCTAAAGATAACAATGTATACTTTGAGTTTCATGCTACACACTGTCTAGTTAAAGATAATCTAACTGGTGAAGTTCTCTTGCAGGGTAAAGAACATAGGGGACTATACAAATTTGATGCACCAAAAACAAGAAATATTGAAACCAGTAGAAAATGGTGTAACATCTCTGAGACTAGAATTACTGAAAATCTTGATGTATGGCATTATAAATTAGGTCATCCTAGTCTGAATGTAATGAGACATGTCTTGAGCTGTTGTGACAACACTCATATTAGTAAAATTCCTGATTGTTATACTTGTACTTTTTGTCAAATGGGTAAAAGTCATAAGCTTGCATTTCCAAACTCTAAGACTATCTACAACAAACCCCTTGAACTTGTTGCTACAGACTTATGGGGCCCTGCCCCTATATATGCTGATTATGGTTATAAGTATTACATCTCATTTATTGATGCCTACTCTAGATATGTTTGGATTTACTTTCTCAAGTCAAAATCTGAAACTAAAGATGCTGTAGTACAGTTTATTTCTAATGCAGAAAGACAGACAAACTGTCAACTAAAAGTTATACAAACAGATGGTGGCAAAGAGTTTCTGCCTCTGAAAAGTTACTTTCAAACAAAAGGGATAACACAGAGAATCACATGCCCATACACTTCCGAACAAAATGGCCTCATTGAAAGAAAACACAGGCACATAGTCGAAACTGGTCTGACATTGTTGGCACAGGCATCTCTACCACTAAAATTCTGGCCAGATGCCTTCTCTACTGCAGTCTATCTAATTAATAGACTGCCTACAAAGGTCATAAAATTTAAAAGTCCAATGGAAGAGCTATTCAATGTCAAACCAGATTATCAAAGTCTAAAGACTTTTGGATGCCTATGTTTTCCCTACTTAAGGCCATACAACACACATAAATTAGATTACAGATCTAAGCCATGCACTTTCTTAGGGTATGCTATCAGTCAGAAAGGATATAAATGCCTTGATGAGAATGGCAAAATTTACATATCTAGACATGTTATATTCAATGAGCATGAGTTCCCTTTTAGAGATGCAACAATCAAAACAACTCAAAAAATATGCAATTCCAAGCTTTCAATACCTCAAGTGCTGCCCTCACCAGAGATTGTCATACCAATAAGTAGCAATGATCAGCATGGAGAGAGTAGCACCAGTCCTCAACTCTCAGAGTCCACAAATGAACCAGGTCAAGGAAGTACTCCTGTAGCTTCTGACAATACTGCATCAAATAGGCATCAAACAGATCCATGCCAAGTACTGCATGACAATCAGTCATACAGTACTCAACCAGGAGGAACTGCTGAATCTGGGCACCCAACCACACCTGCACAAACTAGGCACCACATGATGACAAGAGCAAAGTGTGGAGTATTTAAACCGAAGTTATACAATATTGAGGCAGAAATCACTGAACCTTCTACCTATCAACAAGCAGTCCTGGATGACAACTGGAAAAAGGCCATGGAAGAGGAATACAATGCACTAATAAAAAACAAGACATGGGATCTTGTACAACCTCCAATGAATAAAAACATAGTTGGATGCAAATGGACCTTTAGATTAAAGAAAAATCCAGATGGCTCAATTCTTAAATACAAGGCAAGATTAGTGGCAAAGGGATATTCACAACAAAGTGGATTTGACTTTAAAGAAACTTTTTCCCCTGTTGTGAAACCCACCACTATCAGAGTTATTTTAACAATTGCCTTGCACAAGAATTGGTCCATCAAACAATTAGATGTCAATAATGCCTTTCTTAATGGTGAATTGCAGGAGGAAGTATACATGGAGCAACCACAAGGGTTCATAAGTGAAAGCAAAAGACAACTAGTATGCAGACTCAACAAAGCACTCTATGGGCTCAAGCAAGCACCACGTGTTTGGTTTGACAAGCTAAAAGCAACTCTAGCAAAACATGGCTATCACAACACCAAATCTGACAACTCTCTATTTATTAAACTTGTTAATGATACAGTAGTCTATATACTAATTTATGTTGATGACTTTATCATTACAGGCAATAACAAGTCAGAAATCATGAACATCACTCAATGCTTGAAAGAAGAATTTTCAATCAAGGACCTGGGGGATCTACACTACTTTCTTGGCATAGAAGTTAAAAGAACATCAGAATCAGAGATTCACTTGAATCAGAGAAAATACATCAATGATATACTGGCTAAAGCAAAAATGGACAAAGCAAATCCACTACCTACTCCAATGATAAGCAACAGTCATCTATCAAAAAACAAAGGCGAAGCAATACTGAATGACAAAGAATACAGGAGTATAGTGGGAGCACTACAATACGCTACTATCACAAGACCAGATATCTCATATAGTGTAAATAAAGTAAGCCAGTTTATGCAAAAACCCCTTGACGAACATTGGAAAGCTGTCAAAAGAATCTTAAGGTATCTAAAGGGCACAATCAACCAAGGATTAATTCTACAAACTAGTGCCAGCTTAAATATCAATGGGTTCAGTGATTCTGACTGGGCTACTGATCAGGATGACAGAAAGTCTACAACTGGATACTGTGTTTATCTTGGCAGAAACCCAGTATCATGGTGTGCAAAGAAACAGTCTACGGTATCTAGATCCAGCACAGAGGCCGAGTTCAGAAGCATCGCTAGTATTACTGCTGAAATCATGTGGCTAACATCTTTATTAACTGAACTTCAAATCAAGATATGTAACAAACCAACTATCTGGTGTGACAATCAAAGTGCTATCTCAATCTCAGAGAACCCAGTACTTCACTCTCGCACAAAGCATATCGAGCTCGATTTATACTTTGTACGAGAGCAAGTAATGAAGAAAAACATTGAAGTCAGATACATACCTTCAGCTTACCAAAAGGCGGACATCTTAACAAAGCCTCTGTCTCGACTGAACTTCACTAGATTCAGCCGAGAGCTTGGCGTAGATGAAGCTGACGTCAACCTCAGATCCAAAACCCAAATTTATATCCTAGAGGCTTCCAGAAACGAGAGTAAAGACTGTCAAAGCCCCATCTTACAGCTCGACTTCAAGTAAATTCAGATCCATACTTCTCCAGCAGTCGAGAACGATGCTGAGTAAACTCTAATCCTCAATCTCCAGCCATGGCTTGCCTGAAGAAATCGATTTGAGAAATTTCTTTCGCTAGCGCCTCCAATCGCAAACCCTAACTTTCGCGTTAGGTTTGAGGGGGCGTATTAGAGAATGATTGTATTCGTATCTAAGTATAGGGTTATATTAGCGGGTGTATTGTATAGTTATATCAGTCTGGGCCAAACCCACAAAGCCCAATACATACTCTTTGTATTATAAATACTCTGCTACTCTGTACAAGATAATTACCGAGATTAATAATACAATCACTCTTTCTTTTATAATTCGTATAATTGTTTGATCCAGATTCGAATATACGATTTCGAGGTGATTTACACCGATCTGAGTTAAGAATTTTCACCTTATTCTTGACGGCGAACACCGAATATGGATTTTTGATTGATTCTGATATTCTCTATCATAGTAATGACGGTTTTTAATCAAGGAACCGAATCTGAGTCCGCACTAGAGTGGTCGTGTGAACGATACTAGTTCGAAAGTGAAATTATGTGATCGAGAGAGTGATGATATATGGTTTTGCGTACGGATAATATATGTACATCGTACAAACTTTAATAAATTAAATGTTGACATTGGATGGTTGTGAATTATGTAGGGCCGGCCCTATAGAGGATATAAAAACCTATATTGTAGAGATATGAAAACTTACGTTTTAGGTTCTTCTGAATATCATCCCAGGTTAAATTGAAAGTGAAAATACCAGATGCAAGCTGGAGTTCTGGAATAACAGTAGTTTTGGTAGCAAAGGGTGATGTTGTAACTGTAGTACTGTTCATAAGATTAATAGAACTCATGCATAAAAGAGTGCCATCTTTAGTTATTTGAACAGGACAATCAATAATATCTGCCCCATCATCAACTGCTTGTTTATAAGCCAGATCAGTGCAATCTGGGTAAACCCCAGAAGCTCCATTGTGTGTTATTACCAAAGGTTTTCCTGAATAAACATAATAAAATACACCTTTTGTAACATAACTTTGAAAGTTGAACAAAAGTTGCATAACATTTTACTGGAGATAGTGACTAACCTTGGTTGGAGTTGTTTTTATTTATATGAGAAAAACAACCTGCGGCAATGTCAAAACTAAAATAAAAAAGCAGTAAAAAGGAGAGGAAGAAAGTAAAATTGGGGAGAACTTATAACATCATAAACACCTAAAGATGAAATTTTAAGACGACTGATATTGCAATATATGTAGGCATATATATATAGCAGAAATATAAAAAGAATACATACAGAAATGCCAGCATGATCACTAATGTGTATCATACTATCATCATGTACACTGACATCATAAAAAAAACATATGCTGTAAACTAAGAAAACAAAAAACCTTCTAATGATATTTTGTATACGTAAATACAAAATAAGGTTCTTAAATCTAATATTTATGGTTTAAATTTTGAGTACGCATAAAAGCAAAGAAAACATCACCTATGGTTTCTGATGAAGTTATAGGAAAATCTGTGACCACACCATCAACAGCAAAGTTTCCATTATCAACAAAATTGAGATATTCAGATATTGGATCATAGCTATAATTATAGCTAAATACAGCATCATTTGCAAAATCTGCAGCAAAAACTTCTAGTCCAGCCTTATGTGCATCCGTTACAACAGAGGTATGTGGCAGTAAATAATTATCGGAACTTACTGGCCATATGTAATTCTTTGGTACAAGGATTCCCGATGCAAAGGTTTTGATAAAAGTAAGATTCTTCAGAAGTGAACCATATGTTTGGCTTGTAGAAGGTTCAGCAATGTCTTGCCCAAGAAATCGGAATATGACTTTTGTCTTACTTCCCAATCTTGTCCCTAAACTTCTAAGAAAATTCACTTCTGGTGATGATACGTAATCCACAACAACTTTTCTTGACACAGAAATTACATATCTTCTCATGCTTAAATTATGTTGTCTGTAAAACATATCATGCTGCATGATAGAAGACAGTATATAAATTAAACCTGTTAAACTTGTGACAGGGTAAGAAGCAATCCACAGATCCCACACACATCCCTTTTTAGGTATCCTTGATCTGTGTCGATATGTTTTTTTGGTACATCAGAATTAGATACATTTCATATGATGATAACTATATTACATCTATGAAATATTGTTGTATGTATCAAAAAGTGATTTGGGCACAAATCTGGAATGCAAAAAAGACCTGTTGCATTAGGTCTTTTTTGTACATGAATCAGGCACAAATGTGGAATGCAAAAAGGATCTGTTGCATTAGGTCTTTTTTTATATGAATCAGGCACAAATCCAGAAAGGATTTTTGACACACACAGGATCCGCAGCCCCCTTGATATCCACATGTTTATATTTAAATAATTGATCCATGTGATAGGAGAGAAAAAAAAAATCGATTATTTAAATATAAATACGTGGTTGATATCAGAAAGCTAGATGATGATGCTAAATAAGGGGAGCTGCGGATCCTAGTTTTCACACACATTTGTATTCTTGCTAAAAGCAGACTGTGAATCTAAAGGTCTTGGATTGAAGACCATATACAACAATTGCCAAAATATATGCAGATATTCTTTGTGTACCTGAATGTTCAACCAGAGAGGAGCTCTCATAATTTTTGCTTTGGCGCCTTCAACACGAAGAATTGGGAACGGACCGCGATCAAATTTATCAGATCGAGTATATTCTGAACGGGTAACTATTAAATCATATACAATCGTTGGTTTAGTAATTCAAAATAGAAAAATGTGAATCGACATATTATAATAATTATAATAATTCAGAGAAAGGAAATTCGGTGCACATTGGACTGGTTTAAAAAAGAAACGTGTTTTCGGAACGAAAACTACAAGTCATAAATTAGATTATCACACATACACACAAGAAAGAAAGTAAGAAATAAAAGAGGAGACTAGGGACCTAGTTTTGGATAAGAGATAATAATTTTAGAGGAACTCCGTATTAAAATAAAATTGTTATAGAATGGTCGCGATAAATGAAACCAAAACAGCTGATTTACTGTTTTACCCTTATTTAATGCAAATTCGGCAACACTCTACCGAAAACTAAAAGAGGGGTTTAATCAAAAAGAAAATCACAAAACGGTGGCGATCCACTAAAAATATTGCTTAAAATGGCACATGCCTGTCGTTTTAATCATACATCATCCAAACTATCCAATGCAACGAAGTAATTATGGAATCATGGTTGATTTTGTTATGGATGATTAAACATTTTGGTACTCTTCATGAAAATTTAATAATACTGAAAATAATTGTCCATCTCTCTCCTTTAAATTAGAAGTCTTTTTAGCAATCCACAACGAAAAGAAAAGAAAAGAAGAAACCCTCCAACTTTCTTAAAAGTATTCAAAGAATGATACTATTTACATCCACTAAACACATTCTCTCACAAATTTATCTTCATCCAGTCAAATACTCCACTAATTCATTCACACCTACAGTATCATAATTTTTCTATTTTCTCTTAATCACCATAACTGCATTTCACTTCTCCTCTCTCTTCAAACAAAACAATCAAAATTTCTCTATTTGATTTGTTTGTAACCGATCGTTTTATTTTCATCTAATGTTTCATCAATACATATGAATTAAAATAATTGTAAATATAATCTCCATTTTTTTAATTGTGTAAACTTTACTAAGATTAACACAACAAAGAATAATTTATAGCTCAAATTTGATGCTATTATAGGATATAATAAAGAATCGTCATCACTACTTCGATAAAAAAAATATCTAATCATTATTACTTTTACTGCTGTTTCAATCATTGTTATCAAAAATCTTAAAATCTTACTATTTAAATTCCATTTCGGATCGAATGATCTTGTTCCGATTCGATTTACATTCTGATTCAAACTTAGTTGAAGCCGCAGTTGAGAAAAATCATTCAACCCATAATTCTATATTCAATATATTTAGTGTAGTGCTAAGGGCACATGGTAGAGGCTACTATGCCCAGCCTCAGTCGGTGATTGTCTGCCTATCGCGGGCAATTTTTTTCTTCTTCTCTTCAGTCTTTAATGGCCGAATATGGTAGCCCCTAGCACATAACATGATGCCCTTAGACCATACAATATTTATTTGGATTCACAATTTCAATTATAGTGAACAAAATAAAAATGAACCAATATACAAAATGAGTTTTAGGTTTAGATATAGAAGTTTAAACATCGTAATTAATTTTAAAGTGTGTACAAACTTTAAAATATAGACAATTTGAATATACAATTTACGATTTAAATCTCGTTTCGATTTAAAGTTTAAACTTTACGATTTACGATTTGAATCCCGTTTTGATAACTTTGGTTTCAATAAAAATCAAAAAAAGAATTATGAAACCAATTGAAATTGAAAACGATATGATATAATCAAATATAATTAATTATCATTATTCTTTTACTAGAAAATTAACAGAATTACAAAAATATTGATATACATGCATATTCTACTTATAATTTAATATCTTTAACTCATAACTTCCTAATTTAAAATTGATAGAATATCTTTTACTTGTGTTTTTAATCTCATTTTGTTCTGCCATTAGTAGTTGATAAGATTGAAATAATTATGTTTGAGAATTAGATTTCATTCTATTTCCATGTTGCTCAGTTACGCATAATTGATGGTATTTACTTCAAGATCTTCTTTTCAAGTCTAAAGTGGGTCTTGAAGTTTATTTTATGATTTAGTTTTGTTAAATGTTTAAATGAGATTAGTAGGTATTTAGTGTTGTGGAAAATTCTAACTCGAGAACACTCAAATCAAAACTTCAAAGCACAGTGGAAAACGAGATTGTGGTAAGAAGTGTAAAAACAACCAATCAATATCTCAATCCCAATCTCAATCCAATCCAAGATCAATCACAATCACCAAACAAGCAATATAATATAAAAGCAATAACGAAGAAATAAATCACACACCGATTTATAGTGGTTGCACCAACGTCTTGTTGGTGTACATCTACTTTGAGAGGGAGCTTTTATTAATACCAATGAGAAGAGCACAAGAGTTTGATTACAATGATCAAAATTCTAATAGAATTGATTTGTGGAGAAGGGAATTGAAGAAAATTAGGTTTAGATAAAATCCTAACTAACGGAGGCTAAAATCCTTGCAGTCGTTTTTCATTCGCGCTTTAGTCGCACCCAAATCTGAATTCAGAAAATAACTTATACAGGAGAATAGAAAACCTAGGCAGAGTTCCAGAATTGTCACTGCGAGTATCACAAATCTTCACACTAAAACCCGATCAAAATATAAGCAGAAAGTCGTCACAGTTGTCTGTCGCAAGTGATAGACGTCTTTCACAAGTCTCGGGAAAATTTCCCTGACACCACAGACGTTTGCCATAAAGTGACAGACGTCTGTCCAAACTCTCGAGTTCCAAATCCTGTAGTCCCAAACGTCTGTCACTTTATGACAGATGTATGTCGCTTGATGCTGGCCACAGCACTCTCCTTTCATTGTCATATCTTCTTCCTTCGAGCTCCGATTTGCGAACCGTTTTCTCCGTCACCAAGCTACTTCCGACCACTTCAACTTTTTCATATAGTGTTGTCAAAATTCAATACTACACTTCGACACTATATCCATCTCTAACTCCAATGGTACCATACCATCATCAACAATCGATGGCACCAACTATCACCACTTCTACCTTGAACCAAACGTGAATGTTTTCTCTATGAGCTCGGGCAAAACCACCTCCCATTGCACTCCATCAACGAGCTCAGGCAAAGCCCCCACCCGCTAATAAAGTGTTGAAAACATCCAAATCCTAAACCGTCTCACCAAAGACTAAAGTGCTAAGGAAGGTAAGCTAGCACTCACTAAAATGATAGAACCTCAATTTCTCACCGATACTCTTCCTCATCTATAACAAGCTCCTCCCTCAACATTGCCACCCCATGGCACCTAGAACTTCTCCAAGCGAATCAAGTTTGAGAAATGCTCAAACTTCCCAACCATCAATGCCTTAGTGAACGTATCCGCCACATTATCCTTTATGTGCACTTTCCGAAGATATACTTGCTTATCTTCATCCATGGCTACTAAAGATGACTCCCTCACTTCAATAACCTTAGTCTGTGAGCTAAGCGTTGAATTCTCCATCAAGTGAATAGCACTCTGGCTATCACATCGAACATCGACAGTATCATGCTCGTATCTCAAGTCACACAACAATTGCCTCAAGTAAAATATCTCCTTTTCCGCCTCCACAACTCCACCTTCGTAGTGGATAAAGCAACTACGGTCTGCAATCTCGATCTGCAGCTTATAGCCGTATCAAGTGTGAAGACATATCCCCAAGTTGATTTTCTTCGATCCCTATCATCGACGTAGTCTGAATTACAATAACCAACCAACTTGCAATCCATCCCCTTACTACCGCCAAAAATAAGACCATGAGATGATGTACCTCTAACGTGTCTTAATATAAGCTTCACAGTTTTCCAATGCAATTTCCCCGGATTAGCCATATACCGACTAACCATCCCGACGGCATTTGCAATATCGGACCTTATACACACCATAGCATACATTAGACTTCCAATCGCACTAGCATATGGCACCTTTGCCATATAAGCCTTATCTTTCTTTAAGATAGGTGATTCCTTACTCGAAAGCTTTATATGCAAAGGTAAAGGTGTATTTGACGCCTTTGCATTCTCCATACTAAACCGGCAAAGCACTTTCTCTATGTACTTCTTTTGAGTTAATTTCAACTCAAAACGCTTTCGATCCATTTCTATCTCCATGCCCAATATCCTCCTTGCTTCTCCAAGCACCTTTATTTCGAATTCCGATTTCAAACTCAGTTTTAACTTGTTGATTTCGTTTTTATCCTTAGAAGCAATGAGCATGTCGTCCACATACAAGAGTAAATACATCCAACAATCATTTTTCAATTTCTTGACACAATCATCCTTGATGTTTCTATCAAAACAATTTTCAAGGATAAAATGATCAAATCTCTTGTACCATTGTCTAGGTGATTGCTTTAAACCATATAGGTGATTTCTTTAACTTGCAAACCAAATTTGACTTACTATCCACAACAAAATCTTTCGGTTGATCCATGTAGATGTCTTCATCCAAGTCACCATGTAAGAAGGCGACTTATACATCAAGTTGCTCCAACTCTAAGTCGTGAATAGCAACTATGGCAAGTAATATCCGGATAGAAGTATGGCGCATAACCAGTGTAAATATATCATCATACTCATTTCCCTTCCTTTGTGCAAACCCCTTAGAAACTAGCATAACTTTGTATCTTCCATCATCCTTCATCTTGTATATCCATTTGCACCCAATAGCATGGTTTCCTTTAGAAAGTGGAACCAAATTCCAAGTTTGATTCTTCATCAACGATTGCATCTCTTCCTCCATAGCACAAATCCACTTCTAGCCATCACTCGACTCCATGAGGTCATCAAAGTCCATCGGCTCATCTTGGACTACATGAAATAGTCCAAATTATCACAAAAGCTAAGATAGTTCCAATCACCATATCTATCAGGCGGCCTTATAGCACGACGACCAACCCGAGTAGCAATACCATCACTCAAACTCATTTCGGCTCCACCTTGAACCGAATCCTCTCTAGAAACATGCACATCGTCAACACTACTAGAGGAACCTTGCGGATTACGTGATGTAACATTAACCGCTTCCTCCTCACAAGCATCTCCAACTATTCTACTTTCTCTACTCCTTGGACAAAATGTGGAAATAACTTCCTTCTCCTTTGATTCACCATGAACCAAAACCGGAACATGCGATGAGCTCCTATTCTCCATAAACAATGCCGACTCATCAAAAGTAACATGATGAGAATTCACATCCTTCTTTACTTTCGGATTCCAAAGCCGATAGTCTTTTACTCCATCCGTATCACCAAGCAAAATTCCCTTGAAAGCTCTAGGTTCAAGCTTATCATTTCTCGGATCATGCACATAAATCGAACTAACAAAAAAACGAAGATAACTCAAGTCAATGCTCTTTCCCTTCCACACTTATTCCGGAATTTTGTTACCAATAGCCGAATATGGAATTCGATTAATAATATGCACTGCGGTTGACAAAGCTTCGGTCCAAAATCCCTTAGACAAACCCGATGTCAATCTCAAGCATCAAGCTTTCTCAAGTAGAGTATGGTCCATCCTCTCCATAACACCATTCGATTGCGGATTTCCTGGTGTAGTAAAATACCTCTGAATACCATGATGCTTGCAAAACTCCAAGAACTCTCTGGAAACATACTCTCATTTATTGTCGGACCTTAGAACCTTCAAAGACTTGCCACTCTCATTCTCAACAAGAGCTTTCCATGCTTTGAACTTTGCAAATGTCTCCGACTTGGCCTTTATTACATACACCCACACCTTACGAGAAAAGTCATCAACAAAAGAAATATGATAGCGAGCTCCCCCAAAGAAGCTACTGGTGTCGGTCCCCAAAAATCCGTGTGAACATACTCGAGAACCCTTCTCGAATCATGTTTTCACTCACCGAATAATACTTTAGTTTGCTTTCCCATGACACATTCCTCGCAAAACTCTAGTTCGTTGAAACTCTCTCCATTGACCATCTTTCTTTTTCGAAGAATATCCAAACTCCTCTCTGAGACATGACCTAACCTCAAATATCACAACCTAGTCGCATCCAAACCACGAGAACTATCAACTCCCATACAAGTTTTACCTTCTATAGTCACTCCTTGAAGCAAATAAACATCATAATTTATAATACCCTTCATCACCAAAAGCGCACCCTTCGAAACCCGCAAGCCATCACTCTCAATAGTGATCTTACAACCTAAAGAATCCATCTGCCCCAAAGAGATAAAAGACTTCCGAAGTTTCGAAACATATCGTACATTAGTAAGAGTACGAACCACTCCGTCAAACATCCGAATTTGCACGGAACCAATGTCTTTCGACTTACAAATAGCACCATTACCCATAACAATTGAATTTCCTTCTTTGTCGATATAAGAAGAAAAACAATTTCTATTCAACATCATATAATAAGACGCCCCCGAATCGAGCACCCATTCGCTACTCCAAACATCCGATACTACCGCCGACAATACATCTATGTCTCCCTCACCAACTCCACTCTCCACCGCTACGAATAAAGATGCTACTTTCTTCTTTGCCTTCTCCTTGTCTGAACACTCATTCCTCCAATGACCGGGCTTTTACAAATATAGCACTTGGCTTTTCTTTTCTTCGACTTTCCTCTCTAACCGGGGTTCCTTGATTTAGAACGCCCACGGTTCTCCTTCTTCACATATCTCTTCTTCTTCACAAATAAACCATGACCACTACTAGCATCGCTATTTTCATGATCCAACTCCTTCATTTGATCCCGCAACTTCTCGCTAAGAAGATCTGTTTTGACACCATCTAGAGTCAAAGTATCCCGACTATAGATCAAACTATTTGAGAAACCCGTATAACGGTCCGACAACGAACACAACAATATCATTATCTTTTGCTCTTCCTCAATCTTCAAATCTACTGTCTTCATCTTCATTAGCAAATCATCAAAAGTATTCAAGTGCGCCTTTAGCAAAGTACCTTCCTTTATCTTATAGGTGAAGAACGTTCGCAACAAGATCAAATGATTAGTCAGTGACTTCTTCATATACAACTCCTCCAAGTTGTCCCAAAGACCCTTAACGGTTGTCTCATCAATAATTTCGGGAGATAACATTCTCCCCCATAGCAAGTTGAAGTTAGTGAATGTGTGTCAAACACTACCCGATGCACCCAATTTCACCTTAGAACCGCTTTCATCTTTCATTGCTACTTTTCAAAGTCATTATCGCAATTCCACTTGTCTATAACCAATTGTGATTCTGAAGCCGCGTACGATCCACGTACATAAGGCGCTACACCACTTGGACTAATCATTGAGGAACTACCTGAGGTATTATCTGAATCTCGCATTTCTACAACCACCTATCAACACTAGACCTGTCAAAATATGACCCAACCCATTTACCCTACTTTTAAATGGGTTGGGTCAACCCATTTATGAATATTATTAAATGGGTTATGGGTTGGGTTGACCCATTTTTAAAAGGGTTATAAATAGGTAACCCATTTACCCATTTATTAAAAACATTAAATTTTAATATAAATTTGAAAAATAAGAATTTTGAATATACATTGTAGTTTTTCATGTAGACTGACAGTTGTACTTAGAAAATAACAGGCTACCGCATCCCCATATTTGAATTCCGCCTAGTGCAGAAGCCGCTATTTTTTTTGTTCAGGCTGTAATAACTCCTTCGTTCTAACTCCGAATCGGGCGAGACTTCGACTGATGAACTCCCACCTAAATTAAGGACAATGTGGAACACTCGGATACTTCACCGTGTGAACGCACACTGTAGTTCTCCAAGGGGACTGACAGTTGTACTTAAAAAATAACAGGCTACCACATCCTCATATTTGAACTCCGCCTAGTGCAGAAGCCGCTATTTTTTTTGTTCGGACTGCAATAACTCCTTCGTTCTAACTCAAAATCAGACGAGACTTCGACCGATTAACTCCCACCTAAATTACGGACAGTATGGAACACTCGGATACTTTATCGTGTGAACGCACACTGTAGTTCTCCAAGGGAACTGACAGTTATACTTAGAAAATAACAGGCTACCACATCCACATATTTGAATTCTGCCTAGTGCAGAAGCCGCTATTTTTTTTGTTCAGACTGCAATAACTCCTTTGTTCTAACTCGGAATTGGACGAGACTTCGACCGATGAACTCCTACCTAAATTACGGACAGTATGGAACACTCGGATACTTCACCGTGTGAATGCACACTGTAGTTCTCCAAGAGGACTGACAGTTGTACTTAGAAAATAACAGGCTACCACATCCCCATATTTGAACTCCGCCTAGTGCAGAAGCCGCTATTTTTTTGTTTGGACTTTAATAACTCCTTCGTTCTAACTCGAAATCGGGCGAGACTTCGACCGATGAACTCCCACATAAATTACGGACAGTATGGAATACTCGGATGCTTCACCGTGTGAACGCACACTGTAGTTCTCCAAGGGGACTGACAGTTGTACTTAGAAAATAACAGGCTACCACATCCCCATATTTGAACTCCGCCTAGTGCAGAAGCCGCTATTTTTTTGTTCGGACTGCAATAACTCCTTCGTTCTACCTCAGAATCAGACGAGACTTCGACCGATTAACTCCCACCTAAATTATGAACAGTATGGAACACTCGGATACTTTATCGTGTGAACGCACACTGTAGTTCTCCAAGGGAACTGATAGTTATACTTAGAAAATAACAGGCTACCACATCCACGTATTTGAACTCCGCTTAGTGCAGAAGCCGCTATTTTTTTTGTTCCGACTGCAATAACTCCTTCGTTCTAACTCGGAATAAGGCGGGACTTCGACCGATTAACTCCCATCTAAATTCCGGACAGTATGGAACACTCGGATACTTTATCGTGTGAACGCACACTGTAGTTTTCCTAGGGGACTGACGGTTGTACTTAGAAAATAATAAGCTACCGCATTCCCATATTTGAATTTTGATGAAAATTAGAATTTTAATTTTTTATCGAAACTCAAAACACAAAAATTAGAATTATTTTATATTTATTTTTATTAGTCAAATTAAATTTAAATCTTTAAATGGGTTAAATGGGTAAACCGGGTCATAAATGGGTTGGGTCATAAATGGGTAAAAAAGAATGAGTTATAAATGGGTTGGGTCAAACTCGACTCAACCCATTTTGACCCAACCCAACCCGTTTGACAGGCCTAATCAACACCAAAGCTCTGATACCAAAGATTGTGGGAAATTCTAACTCGAGACAACTCAAATCAAAACCCCAAAGCACAGCGGAAAACGAAATCGTAGTAAGAAGTGTAAAAACAACCAATCAATATCCCAATCTCAATCTCAATCCAATCCAAAACCAATCACAATCACCAAACAAGCAATATAATATAAAAGCAATAACGAAGAAATAAATCACATACCGATTTATAGTGGTTCCACTAATGTCTTGTTAGTGTACATCCACTTTGAGAGAGAATTTTTATTAATACCAATGAGAAGAGTATAAGGGGTTGATTAAAATGATCAAAATTCTAATAGAATTGATTTGTGGAGAAGAGAATTGAAGAAAATTAGGTTTAGATAAAACTCTAATTAATGGAGGCTAAAACCTTTGCAGTCGCTTTTCAATCGTGCTTTAGTAGCACCTAAATCTGAATTCAGAAAATAGCTTATATAGGAGAATAGAAAATCTAGGCAGAGTTCCTGAATTGCTCCTGCGAATATCACAAATCTTCACACCAAAACCCGATCAAAATATAGGTAGAAAGTCATCACAGACGTCTGTTGTCATAGATCTCGAAAAAAATTCCCGGACACCACAGACGTCTGTCATAAAGTGACAAATGTCTGTCCAAACTCTCGGGTTTCAAATCCTATAGTCACAGACGTCTGTCACTTTGTCACTTGATGTTGGCCACAGCACTACCCTTTCATCGTCATATCTTCCTCCTCCGATCTCCGATTTGCGAACCGTTTTCTCCATCACCAAGCTACTTCCGACCTCTTCAATTTCTCCATATAATGTCGCCAAAATTCAACATTTAAGTAAGTGTGAATATTACCACCCTATGATAACATCCATGTAACAAATTATATATACTTTAGGCTGGTTAATATAAACCCATTCTTCCCAGTTCCCGGTATGCATATACCGGCCATAAGAGCATCTCCAACAGCTCCAATTTTCTCAAATCCGCACCCAAATTCCTTTCCAACAGAGCGCGAGAAAATGCAATAGTGTGGAAATGGAGGCTTTCGGGCTGAGAATGTGGGATGGGTTGAGGCGCCTGTTGAACAGGCGCCCAGTGTTCAGGCGCTTGTTCAACAGGCGCCCAGTGTTCAGGCGTCTATTTAACAAGCGCCTGAACTATATATTTTATAATTTTTTAATGTCAGGCGTCTGTTCAACAGGCTCCTGAACATTAGGCGTCTGTTGAACAAGCGCCTGGTTATATTCTGTTGGGGAAAATAGTGGATTACAAAATTCAAGTTTACATTTTCTGAAATATACACTCTCTTTTGTTGGAGATGCTCTAAAGTAAAAACAAACCATTCTATCATGGATATCTAAGTCAATGGTACTGTTCATATAAACTGAAGAAGAATATAAACTAAACATCGTATCTAAACATACCAGTGTTTAATGACAAACTATTGAAGACGAAATCAATAGAGAACCATCCAGTCATGTTAACGCCATCAACATTATAGGTTTTCTGTCCATCAGGTTTAGTCATGCGGATATCTGTGCTGTTTTCTAGCAACATGGTTGGCAGACAAATCCCAACACCGTCTTTAGTCAACTGGACATCGCATAAAGAAATTGTGTCTGCTGGACTAACTGAATATGTTGACAAGTAAGCAATCGAACTCGAGTCTGGAAATAACCCGGAAAATCCTCCTCTAGCCACCACCTTAGGCGCATCACCTTAGCAAACAGATAAAATATCATCAAGTACCAAGTACTTTTGATTATTTGATTTCCATAAACAATATTTTAATTTCCATAATTATCATTTCCTTTCCTTGTTCATATTTACATGCACTGATTTTGGTTACAAAACCATAAACCAATAGCTATCTACTAACTACTTCGCATAACAATTTTTTGTTTCTTCTCATTCTGATACAATACAAATACTTGTGTTTGTTACTGACGATCATTATGCAAAAGAAATACCTGAGAGAAGAAAGTCGAAGTTTACAAACTAAAACTAATTCCCTGTTGCTTACCCAAAAATTAAAACTACAGTTTTCCTTCAATAGTCATGTTTACATGAACAGTAAATTAGTAAATTCAGCTACAAAACTACAAGTCAAGAGCTACCAATGTCACACCTAGCTACACTCAACATAAGACGAGGGAGGAGGAAGTAAACTTACCGCTCAACGTGAGCCATGGCGATTTAGTTTTCTGAGCAGTGACAGCACTGACCAAAAATGCAGCAAAAAGCAGCAACAACCTCCTCTTAAACAACATCATCAACCACGAGCTCTAAAACTCTACAGAAAAGAAGAAGTCGGGTTCTCTTAAAATAGAGAGAGTTGGTGTCATCTGTTTTGTCAACTCTCTTTTCCAAGTCTACAGACCAAAGAAACGCAGCGACTCATTCTTCCAACAATACTAAAATTATCAGGCATTTACCCATTCCACTCTATTTTTCATATGTATCTACTTGTTTTCTCTCTTAATTGACAATCCAAAAGTCCATTTATAATGTTTTAAATTTAAATACACAAAAAAACATTGTTGCTTTCAATTGAGAATTTGTTTTATCATATTCAATACAAACACATAAATAATACTGATATTGATTTCGTTTGAAAAAATACAAAAAAATTTGAATCTTTATAATGTATATGGTTGCATTGCTTTGTTTGAGACTCGATTAAACTATAAGATTATAAAGACTCTCCAGAAACGTCATTGGAACCTTAAAGAATGAAAGATATCAGCATCCGTATTGTTGGAAGATTTAAACGGAGACAGGGACAATGAAGACTGAGATAGAGATGAGTTCTCCTTCGTTATTTTAACTATTATTGTTGTTGTAGTCGCGGTCATTATTTTAGTGTGCTGGTATTCCCACTCATGTTTCCTCTTCCGGCCACCTTAAGCGATTATTTTTTACCTGCTTCTGACCGTCAATTCATATCTCTTCACTCAATCATTCACAGTCATACTCTTTTCTTCTCAAACCACGTACTTATCTCAGATATCAAATCCTGAATCCTAAGAAAAGAAGATAATTTCTTTTACTAAACAGAGAATGGAAGATGAAGATAAAAAAAAGCTTAGTTTTTTCTGTCATGCTGTTTAGGGTTTTCTATTGCTTAGAATTTTCTATTGATTTGTTTAGGAGATTTCTTCCAATCCCCTGGCTATTTCAAGTTTGGAGTTGATGAAATTGTAATAGAGAATGACAATGTAAGTTATTGGTTTTTAGGGTTTTATTAATCATACAACATATATGTCTTGTTTTACAAAATTTTACAGTTAAGTTGTATTTTCCGTTTCGTAAGTGGAGAATTTGAACGACAATAAAACTGAGAGTGTCCTTATTGTTTCAGCTGAAAACTATGTTGATGATGGCAATACGATGCAAGATGATCGATAAAATGACTCAAAAGATATAAAAGTTTATTTGACAAATCATTTTACAACCGATGAAGTATTCATTTATTATTACTTAATTTACAATCGCTAATGTACTTAAAAAATGAAGTATGTTAATTTTTGTTGTTAAACTATGTGATTTCAGGTATTTGATTTGTAGATCACATTGATTCGATGGTCTAAAACAATAGAGAAAAAGTTGAATACCGTTGTCGTAATTCTAAAGTCCGATAAATTAGGACCGGAAAAAAAACCAAGGTTACAATTGGGGTGTGAAAGGGCTGGAGTTTATCATACTCATCGGCCAAAGGCAGCAAAAATGGAAAACACTGTGAAACGACCTAGAGCTAGCGCTACTAGGAAATGCAATTGTCCATTTCGATTGAAGGGTGTGTATGTAGACGAAGATAAATGGAAAATCTATGTAATCAACGGAGTGCATAATCATGAACTTCCTCACTCTTTAGAAGGACATCCGTACGCGGCATGGTTGATGGACATGGAGAAAAATATCTTAGAAGACATGAGTATTGCAAGCGTTCCTCCAACAGAGGTATTAGTTACAATTAAAAAGTCCTTTCCAGAAAATTCCTCAACTTTGAAGACTATCTACAATGCTAAATATAAAATGCAACTGTCAGCGATGGAGTGTAGATCAGCGATGCAACATTTAATGAAATTGCTTACAGAGAAGCATTATGTGTATTTTGACCGGGTTGATGCGGAAACCGATCGTTTGATAGATATAATGTGGTCTCATCCGGAATCGTCCGTATTGTGTAAGTGTTTTTCATCAATCCTTTTGCTTGATTGTACATATAAAACGAACCGGTATAATATGTCTTTGTTGGAAATGGTTGATATGACTTCTACGGGCTGAAAATTTAGTATTGCTCATGCATTTCTAGCACACGAGAGGGAGGAGAACTACGAATAGGTGCTAATGAAGTTAAACATTTTTATTTACCCGATAAAGAACCCGAGGTAATAGTTACCAATCGAGAATGGGCGTTGATAAATGGAATCAAGAAAAATTTTCCACAGGCAAAGTTGATGATGTGTTTATGGCACATGGGAAATAATACCATTACGAATTGCAAACCGGAGTTTAAAACAAATAAAGTTTTCGAGATGTTTTTGCAAAGTTGGAAGAAGGTGGTTCATGCACCAACCGAAGATGAATTTTGGATATATTGCAATGATTTTTAAAAAGATTGGGTAGACTATCCCAAAAGCTTGAAGTACATTCATAATTAATATTTGAAATATAAAGAGTATTTTGCTTTTGCATGGACAAATAAAATTAAACACCGCGATAATAGAACAACAACTCGAGCTGAATCTTCCCATGCTCAATTGAAAAACGTCTTGGTATGTCTAGAGCAACATTTGCCGTATTATGGTCGAAAATGGATAATTGTTGTGTCTACAACATTCGAAAATAAAAGCCACCTTTGAAAGAATCTTAGGAGCCGTACGGATTGCATATCAAGTTCCGTTGTTAAAACAACTACGAGGTAAGACATCCTTTTTTGCATTGTATTTGATTGTGAAAGAAATGGGAAAAATTAGTTGTGTTGCTTTGGATGCATCAGTTTGCGACCATTTGAATCGACTTGTGAATGATCTTCCATGTGCACATGAGGTATACAAATATCACAGTGATGGCCTTCCAATCTCAATTGAAATCGTAGATGATCATTGGAGACAATTAAATTATATTCCACAAGTTGAAGAATCACTCGAGTTTGTCCATACAGCTGAGTTTGAATACATTAAAAAATTATTGGATTCGAGCACTGCTGAGGAGAGGAAAGTTTTGCTAATGAAGCTAAGAAAAATTTGATTACCAGCCACGACATCTACTTTGGAACCGAAAATAGAGAAACACAAAGGGAGATCAATCGGTAGTAAGAACAAATCAATTAGCAAACAAGGAAAATGTCATAAATCTACAAAACGGGATCCCTCTGCTTTTGAGAATGCAAAAATTGCTAATGAAATTCTTTCTCAAGCTAGCGTGAACAAGGAACTGCCTCCCAAATGGAAAAAACCCGATGTGAAGTTTGATAAGTGTGATGTAAATACAACAAATTCATATTTTAAGTATTTAGCTTACCTACCGGCTTTTCTACACCAATATATTGCTAATGTTGGAGATGTTATGGGAGATGGCAATTGTGGATTTCGTTGCGTTACCAAACAAGTTGACGAATTAAATTCCAATTGGAGAGAAGCAAGGAAGTCGATATTAGCCGAATTGATGAAAAATTAGGATTTATATGTTAGACATTTCAACATAACAAATTGCGAAGAATTAAAATCAGCTACCGATTGCGACACTAGTCTTTGTTTTAAAACTAACTGGATGATAATGCCTGAAACTGGATACTTATTTGCAAATGCATTCAATAGAGTTGTGGTTTATATATCCAATCATCAAAGTTTGACATTTTTTCCACATGAAAGAGGCCCAGGTCTTGGACACGAGCAACCGTTTATTGTTTTTGCAAATATTCTAGACTATCACTTTATCAAATTGACGCTTAGAGAAAATGCACCCATCCCACCGGTTGCTAGCTTTTGAAATAGATTGGCAACTAAAGAAGCTAAACTATGGACCGAACTATACGTTGATCGGCAAATAGAGTTTGTTAAACTATGCCCGCCGGATATGGCCACAAAGGATAATCACTAATGTAATGAAATGTAAACTTGAAAATTTTGTCATACGATTCAAGTCGAATACTAGTTAATTTTGTACTTGTTGTTGACTTATATGCATTGATGTGGTTGAAATTTTGTGTAACGAATGATTCAACTTTATTGCATTTCAAGTTTAAGTAATATTTGTGTACACTTTGTCAGCATTAGCATTCACATGTGCATAGACAATGAAAATAGATAAACATGTTGATATACAACTTGATATACAAATACATAAACAAGTTAGTAGCCATGGAATCAACTTGATATACAAGTTAATATACAGGTTAATATACAGGTTTAAGTAATATTTTTGTATTTAGACGATGAATACAGAAATACAAGATGATAAACAAGTTAATATACAGGTTAAAATTTCAAGTGCACTGCTGTTTCAAGGTAAAACAATGTAAACGGTTGGTAACAACTGCATAGTTTAAGTGTCAATCGGCGTACCACCACCGAATTAGAAAATCATTTATACTAATTCTACAATGAACGACGTAACACCACCGATACCTCAATGCAAGTAACGACTATTTAAAGTCGTATGGTGATTCAAGTAAACGAACAGAGAAACTATTTGTTTTACTTGTAAAACACAACAGAAGTTCGACAATAAGTAACCGAAGTCACAAGCAAACAAATGGCATCTAAAGACCACACGGTGATGAACTCAACCGACCAGAGAAACCATTTTTTTGAATTGAAAACAACAACAGAAGTTCAGGCATCTATAACCGAAGAAATACGAAAACAAATAGCATATACAGGCCGTACGGTTATGGCTTCCACCGACCAGAGAAACCGTTTATTTTACTTGTACAATACAACATAAGTTCAGCAATAAGTAACCGAAGACGTAGGCAAACACACGGCAGGTAAAGACCGCACGGTGATGAAACTCAACCGACCAGAGAAACCATTTTTTTGAATTGAAAACAACAACAGAAGTTCGACCATCTATAACCGAAGAAATACGAAAACAAACGGCATATACAGGCCGTACGGTTATGGCTTCCACCGACTAGAAAAACCATTTTCTGAGTTGAAAATAGCAACAGATGTTCGACCATCTGCAACCGAAGTAGTATGAAAGAGAATGGTTTTTCTGGGCCGTACGATAACGAGTACCACCGACCATAGAACAAAGCCAAAATTGTTTTTGTGACACTTCGGCTATATCGAACTGAAACTTTGATATAAGTAACGGCTTCTATAGGCCGAACAATGGTATGTGAGATGAAATTTAAAATGGAATAATATACTCAGTTGGTAATAACCGAACGCATATCGTGTTGGACGGCTGTTGTTGGCCGAACAGTGGTACAGATGCACATTTTTTAACTGGAGCATATTAGTCAAGTATAAGCATATCATTCGATTGTATACATATCATTCAATTGTAGGCATACAAGTACAAGTACAAAGCAAACACATACAAGTACATTTCATTTAATTTGCAGGCATTTCATTCAAGTACAAATACAAATACATTCAATTGCAGGTAGTCATACAAATACAAAACAAACAAAATACCCATTTTATTCAATTGCAGGCATTTCATTCAACTACAAGTATTGTTTCCATGTCAAAGCAACCATTTCATTTCAGTAGAAGTATTATTTCCATGTCAAAATAACCCACAAACAAGATAACCATTGTTTACAACCAACCAAATACAAAATACCCATTGTTTCCAAACAACCACGTACAAAATAGCCATTGTTTCCAACCCAGATACAAAACGATCATTGTTTTCAAACAACCAACATGCAAAATAACCATCTACATTTTACGATCATTCTTTCCTTTTGCACGTTTCTCTCGTTTATTTGGTTCGTTTAGTGCTTCCTCCAACAAGTCAATTGCTTCACGTTACACGGTAAGACACCGATTAACTATTCTTGCGCGAGTTTTTTTTTGATATTTTCCTTCAGTTTCTCTACAGCTTTCCCATCAGCAATTCTCTGCATTAAATTTATAGAAAACATAAAATTCAAGTACACATAAAACGAGTAAAGATCCTAGGTACTCACTAACTTATCATTATTGTCAGCTTTCCTTGAGCAACTTCTCCTCACGTCCGGGTGTTGAACAATGGGATGCGACACACTCAAATACCATGGCATGTACTTAGCCGTACAATCCCAAGGATCAACTACCGGAGTAGACTTTGATTTTACAGAAAGTACATGATCTTGCCAATTTTCTGAATACCAAAATCCATTGTCAAATACAATTTTATATTGATTAGCATTTCGACCTCTACGGCATTTGCTCGGAACCATTGGGTTTGTGGGGATACGCTGAGCAATACTAAATTGACGTAGCACTCTGTTGGGATAGTATGGTTCTGCAATATCAAAACACAAAGCCATGTCGTTATAAAATGTGACTTCAGGCAAGGGGTAATAAGATCTCACAGTATGGTATGGATCCCAACATACCTAAAAATAAACATGCCATTTACATTTGTATGATTTGCAAAGCAAAGTAGACATTAATTATTTAACTTACGTCTTGTGGAGATAAATCGTCTAACTGTTCTTGAAGCCGTATTATGGCCGAAGTCGTATCTCCAGATTGTTTCACTGGTTTCCATCTACACATCCTTGGCGTCGTTTCATCGTAATCTTTACTAGGAACAACATTAGGAAGCATAGGAAAATAATCGTAAATCCAAGCCTATAGAAATATTAATTAGTACTTATTTTACTATGGCGAATATTTGGAGAATAAAAATAGAAACGACTTACCGTTAACAATGTCAAGTAACCAGCCATTTGTTTTACATCCCGTCTTGAAGCTAACCCCAATTAACGGTACAAAAGGCTAATGCTCCCATTCCCCAAGCTTGTTCATTCAAATGATTTACGTTCTCCAAACATCTCAAATACTACACCGGAACCTTCGTGCCCGACTTATCACAGAATAAAGTGCAACCCAATAAATATAGCATATACGCACATGCAATGACTATGTAATCATCTTCATTTGCATCCTCTTTATTTGCCTTTTCTTTAAATGTTTCTAGTAGGAAGTTGAGCTTGACTAAACTAGAATCATTGAGTTGTTCCTTCGCTATAGCCCCGTCAACACCAAGATAATCAACTAATAGTTGAGTGGGAAACAATCATCTGCTTTCACATAAATACAACTACTGACGACTAGTATTTTTAGAATTTGGGCGACATTATCCAATGTTATTGTCATTTCTCCAAAAGGCAAGTGAAAAGAATTTGTCTCGGGATGTTATCTCTCGGTGAAAGCTAAAATAGTCATGTAGTCGACGTGCTTATATGAGAATTGTGCCAAAGTATACAAACCAGAATTTTTAATTTTCTGAGCAACTACACTAGGCATATCATTAATACTCCATTCTTTCAACTTTGTTGTATAGGAAATGCATTTTAACGGGCCTCGCTCCTACAGAAACAAAAAAACATATATTATCGTACAAATTGAGATTTTTATTTGATAAATTGCACATAATAATAACTAACTAACCTCGTGGTTATTCCAAATAGCAAATGCAATGTGTGATTCGAAACTTTTTAATAAAGAAGTATTAACCGTCATAGAATCAACAGCTTTGCTAGAAGAAGGCACGCTCGAAGGACGAACAACTATTTGCAACTCTACTTCTTCATTACGTGCATCATCATCATTTGATTCCTTACTCGGACCACTTCCAGATCCTCCTTCACTAGAACCATCCCCCGACGCACCAGAACCATCCCCCGAAGCACTAGAACAATCCCTCGAACCATGTTCACTAGACTCGACCCCCAAATCATCATCTTTTCTATTTTCTTCTTCATTCCCACCTTCTACTAGATCAGCCATTTTCCTCTTCTTCTCTAGATCTACGGCCCTTGCCCGTCTTAACGAAGAAGTCATGACTTCTCGATCTTTTCCTACAAACAACGTAACAAATCTTATAAATATTCAATAAATTCCAAAGAAGTGTGCAAATATATTTACTTACTACATACAAAATTATAAAAAGTCAACACAACAAAATGATCTTATAAATCAAGTGTGCTGCTATAAATACAAATTTATAAAAATTCAACACAACAGAATTACTTCTAAAACAAGTATGCTGCTATAAATACAAAATTATAAAAATTTAACACCACAAAATGACTTATAAATCAGTTACTTGTAAGTGTGATGATAGTGATTTCGTATGTGTTCATTCATAACTGACAAGCATTGACTTTATGTACAAATTTAATTAAAAGCTATAACGATGTGTAGCACCTATACGCAACTATTTTTTTCTCTCTGTGATAGGAGTTCGACTATACAAAATCGAGCTATTTGTAGTAAAGGGCGACAATTGGTGGCCGTACGGTGGTAAATGCAATCGAACAGAGAATTAATTCCATTTTTAACTTTGTTTAGCCCCTAAACGGTGGTCATCCACCGATGAACTAATGTTTTCTACGGTCAAACAACGTCGTGGTGTTTATATATGTACAAATGGACTATTTCTATCGTTTGGTTGTAACCGAACGTTTACATGGGGGAACGGCTATTCGTCACCAAATGGAAATAAAAATCGATATGATTAGCATTTCAACACCTGTAACAATATCAAAACCTATTACGAATATACTACTGATTGTATCGAATTGAAAAACAAAGTAGTGCTTGTATCGAATTAAAAAAAAGAAAAAAATTAGGGTTATAGTGGCGACTTACTCGATTGTGTTGAGGACGATTTCTGGCTTCCGTGCATAGTCAAATCACCTTTCTTCATCGTTCTCTTGGTTCGCTGAAGGAGAGCGCAATCGACGATCAATGGAGACGAAGCGATGGAATGGAGAAATTTGAAGTAGGGGTGCCTGTTTACGAATGAAAAATAATAGATGGTGTAAGGAAGCACAGAGGGGGAGAAGTAGGAGTGGCCTTTAGTGGAGGTGGCCATAAGTGGAAACAGGGGTATCAATAGCAATACACTTATTTTAAGTAGCTTTTAGAATTGACTAGTTCTATTTCCACCCATCTTTCCTCCTTTCGCACCCCACTGGGTTACAAATAATCATCACACCCCACTTTTTCCCTTTCGTCCCTCAATTGATTCCAAAAATGTCCTCACATTTTTTAAACCACGTTCAGCTTTGACGTTGTTTATTCACGAACCACGCTCGGTCCGAACTAGATTGTTACACAAATCTCACTCGATCCGAACTAGGTTGTTACACAAACCTCGTTCGGTCCGAGCTAGATTGTTACACAAACCTCGCTTGGGCCAAGCGAGGTTTTTATATAAACATCGCTCCTTTAGAGCTTTTGTACGTAATTATTTCTTTTAAATGTAATCTGGTGTGGTTCGAAGATAGGGACAATTTTGGAAAACCTGAAAATTAATGAAATAGCGGGGTGTGAAAGAAGGAAAACAGGGTGGTTATAGAATCAGCTTTTAGAATTTAGGTTTTTGGAGATACGGGATAGAATAAGAAATATGAATGACAACAGCAAATGTTACATGGGTTTTGTATGCTCCGGACCCACTCCGTCGATTTATTACGGTTTGGACTTTCGTTCCAACCCAAAATCCATACGAATTAGGTTAAGACTCGTCCTTGTCTCGCCCCATGATTGACGTAACATATATTTTTTCCAAAATTGCATACTAATTGACATACTGATCTTTTTATGTGCGTGAAATATATTCATGTACTATGCTATTAAAACTAAGTCTTAAATCATCTTCTCTTCTTCATTATCAACTTTGTCTATTGAGTTCTCTCAGGTGCATTCTCCTCTCCCTTTAATTTCAAGAATAAAAACTCCTCTCATCCTAACAAGCATAATTTGCTAATTCACCTAATCTTCTTTCTTTTCTAAGCTACAAATTAAATTCTACTCCGTTCAATCTTACATATATTGGATTTTCTCAGTAACCGATTTTATTAGAAAATTGTTAAAAGGACTTCAAATATGGATAAGAGAGATATTTTTTTAATTAATCACTTTTTACTAAGGGGTGATATTTAAAAATTAGTGTCTCCTTATCCACTTTCATTTAAATTACCAAATTAACCTTGTCTAATTAAACCCTAAACCTCTCTATGAATTCTAATCGTCAATCGCTTTTTCGATTGATCCTGAGCAAAGCTTTGAAGATGACGTGAGGAAAGAAGAGAGGTTGGTTGCAACGTAGGAAAGTGTCGTTTTCATCGATGTTGGCAGTGAGGTATGTATTTAATCTGGGGAAAATCTATGAAGGTCAATCGATTAAACGCTTTTAGGTTTAACCTATGTGCACCTATCGTGCAAAATAACATAGAAAAAATGATTTTGATTGTCGAATTAAAGTACATAGTAAGTATGTAGGTCAAACGACATGTGATTGTCAAATTTTAGAGAGAATAAATGTTTTTAGTAGGTTGACATCGAATTTATATTTTCTAGTCGGCATGTTATTATCGAAACAACTTTGAGGACAGTAGATTAGTTCGATAATACTATGTCGAGGAGGAACTAAAATTTCAATAGTATGTTGTCGCTTAACATTAATTTGACAATCCGGCATCGTTTTTTAATCACTTTTTGCGATTTGTGCTTATCGAATTTTTCAACTGAATGAAAACATATGCACAGACGGGAGGATGAAATAAAATTGTTTCCCCAAATGATGAAGAAGATATAGTTGTTGGTAAAGAGATTGAAAATTCCAACCCATCATACAATGATAATGTAGAATATCCAGATTTAAATCTATTGTTTACAACTAATCAGGTACATTTGTAAATTCCATTTGTGTTTTGTTATATTGTTGTTGTACATTATTAACTATCAAATGTTTAAACTTGTTGCAGCTACTTGATTCAAAAGAACAAATATGAGATTGGTGCATTGGGCATGGAAGGACCGTCAATTGTGTAATTTTATTAGAAAAATCCGACTTTGGAACATAAACACTAGTCGAAAGGTATCATGCATGGTATTAATATGTGGACGGGGCGGTGAATATTATAGTCATAAAAAAGTATTATGTTCCTAAAACTAAGCAAAAAAAGGAGAAGAAGTGGAAGTAAGAAGTGTGGTTGTTCATTTAATTTAAGTTCAACTTGTCGTTCTGATGGCAAATGGGAAATTGTAGTTAAAAGTGGAAAGCATAATCCTCCCCTCCCTTAATCACTTATTGGTTATGCGTACGTGGCGAGAATTAATGATCATGAGCTGCAAAAAGTTGAAACGATGACTATGAGTGGAGCAAGACCAAGGCATATCTTATCTGTTTTGAAAGTTGATAACCCAGAAAATTTTTCTACGATTAGAAATGTATACAATGCCAGAATGAAACTTAAATTGTAGAATACTGAGGGAAGATCGGTTATGCAACAGTTCATGAAACTCTCTATGGATGCATATTATTTGGTTCAACATAGATACGATCCTTCTACAAATCATTTATTCGATCTTTTTTCACTCATCCCAGATGTGTTAAGCTTGCACAATGTTTCACCAAATTTTATTCTTGGATTATACTTTTAAAACAAATCATTACAAATTGCCTTGCTTCCATATGGTTTCTCACACATCGATTGGAGCTTCATTTATAGTGGCTCTTGCGTTTATTAGTCGGGAACATCAGAATCATATATTTGGGCTCTTACATGTGTAAGGAAACTGTATGGGAGAATGAGTTCCCTAAGGTTATCGTGAACGATGTTAAACTTACACTTACCAAAGCCGTGTCAAATGTTTTTCCAGTAACTTCTCATCTACTATGCATGTGGCACATCTCAAAAAATGTTCAATAAAACTGTAAACCTAACTTTATCAAAAAAAGAAGAGTGATTGATGAAGAAAAGGAAGTTTCCTTGGAAGATAAAGATGGAAAGAAAGAATATCAACTTTTTTCGATGATTGGTCTGTAGTGGTTAACTTTGTCAAAAGAAGAATATTATAATAAATTTGAATGTTTTTCGAGACACATGGATTTCGAAGATGAAAAAGTCGGTGACATATGTAGAGAAGAATTGGTTGCCAAAATACAAAAAAATATTTTTTTTAGCATGGAATAACATAATTAAACACAACGATAATGTTTCCACTATTATTATGGAAAGTGCTCATAGTCGCTTGAAACTATATTTTGATCATCAGTAGGAGGTTTTGTGCAATGTTGGACCAATGCTCGTCTATATGCTGAAACTAAGCTTGTTTCTATAGTGCATGCATTTGAAATAAGTTCATTTAAATTTATGCACTGTTTTACAGAAGAACTAATGTTTCAACATCTTTTGGGATTAGTCCCTCATAAAGCATTTGACTTAATTTAGCAGAGTTAAAGACCTTTGATTGTAGCATTGAGATTTGTAGATGTATATCGTAGCAAGTTAACGACCTTCCTTGTGCGCATATGATTATGGAATTGAAAAAGTTTATTGGTCTTATACCTCTTGAGTTAATTGATTTTTTTGGAAGCAACTTTCATGCACCCTCCGATTATAAAACGTGTCATTATTGTTTTCATGGACTTACCCAAAATTCAAGTAATTAAAAGTAGATATAAATTAGGTCCAGTTAATGAGAGGGTTACATTATAAAATGACTTAAAGGTGGTAGCCTTTCTGCCAACATCAAAATTGTTAGAACCACTAGTAGTGAAAAATATTAAGGGAAGACTGTCCAAAAAATCGGAGTCAACAAAAAGAGATCTGTTGCTATTTGAACATGTTGAGGCTTCTTTATCATGTGCATCCAATGCTAGTACTAAGCTCTCTTGCAAGACTCGAGGTCAAACAAAAAATTAGCCAAAAGCAATAAAGTTATTGATTACTATTTAATAAAAATGCCTCAAGTTATGAGGTCATCCATTGTTGCTATGGAGAACATGCCTAGAGATTGCAATTGTGGTTTCTGGGTTGTTGTGAAATAGTTGAATGTACATGATGGAAGACCCCTAAACCCTTGAGGATTTGTACGCGATGTAATGTTAGATAACATGGAAATTAACGAGGATATGTATAAATCCATGTGGGATGAAATTAGATTTATTAAGATGAAAAATAAGATATACACGCTTGAAATTGTTACTACAAGTCATTGTACGCAAATGCCCGAAGTAGATTTTATCATCGTAGAGGCATTTGGTGTTGTTCTTTTAGCTGAGCATGGAAGTTGTACCTTCATTCTAACAACCCGTTACTAATAGATCGTCACAAAATGGTAGTGTTTGGTTATGTAGACGACTCACATTTCATCAGTATTTCTCTAGCTCTGGATTCTCCATTACCTCCAACTCCTAAGTTTACTTAGGTGCTTTGAATGATTTCATAACATAAACTGCTATGATTAGATTCGTTAGTATAAAGAAAGATTTGCGAAGTACATTGACTGATTGACTTGTTAGTATTTTGTTAACTTCATGACTTGTTAGAATTTTGTTTATATTCTAGTGAAGGAATCAAATGTTAGTATTTTGTTCATTTTTGGTGAACGAATGAAATGTTAATGTTTTGTTTATATTTTGGTAAATGAATGAAATGTTAGTATTTTCATGTTTTGTGATTAATGAATGAAATGTTAGTATTTTGTATATTTCGGTGAATAAATGACTGTATTGTTGTAACGACCCGGCTTTTTCTCCACAAAAAGTCGTATCATCAAGAAGAAAGAAAGGGATAGAAAAGAGAAAAGATAGAGAAGAAAGAAAGAAACACATCAGAATCTAAACAGCGGAACGAATAAATTATATTAATCAAATAAGATATTACATTGTATCATATACATCAGAGATACACAGCTCATACAACACATACTAGACAGTTATAAACATCTGTCTAATCATTACAACTCTAATATACTCAACAAATGACTCATACAGACTAACACAGCGGAACACTATATCTACGAACGCTGAAGCCTCCTGCTCCATTGCTCCTCCAAAGATTCGTCAAAGCAAACCTGAATCCCTTGGCTACTCGTAAAAATTTGAGTACCCAAGAGTTTAATAAAACAGAAAATAAACACTTGGGTCAGACATGGGTCTGGTGTGAGTAAACAGTTTAAATTGCTTAACTTCAAAACCTTTTGAAAACAAAGGTATCACGTAAGACTCCCCACAAATAAACATGGGTAAGTTTTTACCTTACGCTAACCAAAACATTTGATAGGAAATCCAGTTATATTATAATAGGGTCTAAGGTTTTCAAGTAAAATACAGAAATAGCTGGAATGCTTACATCTCACGTTCCAACATAGTTGGGCACAACTAAATCGTACGGCACTTATTGGATTTTGGATTCCATACAATGGCAGAGCTACCGGGGTACCGCTTGTCACAGTACGTGGCCTAGATCAACGTACCGAGGATCACGCCCAATCCCCTGCAACACAAGGCCGGAACATCCCTTACTGGATAATTCCCGCATAAGAAACCCCGTGGTTGCGGCCAAACAACCACCCACACAGCCGAAATAAAAAGGGACTCTAGACAGGGGAATCTTATACTACTTGGGTGCTACCCACTAACCTTGCTGCACCTCCCCTGTTTTAGCCATTCCCGGTTGATGAGGCTTGAGGCTACGATTACCTTTAATCAGAACACATCACTTAGAATGCTCATCGTCCACCTGACGATGTGCTGAAAGCATTCAATCCATACAAGTTCGTTCCGGGTTCGAACGAAACCGAAGGCATTATCTCGTTACACTCGTTTTGGAATCACCCTCAGAGTTAACGACAATAACCCTTGCACTCTGAATCTTCATCTTCACTTGATTCACGACCTATCGTAAATTTGGATCGATGTGGTATTCGGGTCTCCAGACCTGGAAATCCGGTATACGCAAACCCGATCCCGGTCTCATCGAAATCCAAAACGTATCTTTTAAGGCCAAGTTGTTTAAAGGTTTAAACAATTCAATTCAATTTAATACTTGAATTCACATAGCATTAACATAGATAAATATCACACATTTATCACAGATATATCATAGTATATCATCCAATAGATATCAACCAAATCAGACATTCTACTCAACCATCATTCATAAGCAACCATTTATTAATCTCTATTATAATCAATTTAATCAATTTAAATTAAATTAATTACTTAAGAATTAATTCCTAACCTTGCTTAATCAACCATTAATTAATTACAATCCATTTAATTAATTAATCATTAAATATTAATCACTCTTGATTAATTATTCATTAATTACATAAAGTAATTATCCTTTAATTAATTTCACAAATTAATTATCCTTAATCATTTACAGTAATTAACCTTTAATTACTCTCATTAATTACATTAATTAATAATCCTTAATTAATTACTTCCATTAATTAATTAATTACATTAATCCTTAATTACTTTAATTAATTAAACTTAAATTAATCACTTCTATTAATCCATCTTGATTATCATAAACAGTAATTATTATCCTGTAATTACTTACCTTAATTAATTAACTCCTTAGTTAATTATATTAATATTTTAATTAATTACACCAAATAATTAATCCTTAATTACTTTTACAAAGTAATTATACTTCAATTACTTACCATTAAGTAATTTCCCTTATATCAATTACATCCTGTAATTATTACTAAGTAATTACACATATCAATCTTATTAAGTATTCATACTTAATCCTTATCAAGTGATTATTTTTAATTAATCTACAAATTAATTAACTTAAATCAATCACATTCATTTCATTAATTACACTTGAATAAATCATCCCTTAATTATTCTTAATCAATTAAATTAATCTTAAATTACAAATTAATTATTCTTTTAATTATTAATTAATAAACCTTAATTATCAATTAATAAAATTTAATAACAAATTAATCAATCCTTATTTATCAGTTAATTAATTCTTAATTCATCTTTACAAATTAATTGTCTCTTAATTATTAATTAATAAAATCTAATTATAGACTTAATTAAGTATTCCTTAATTACACATTAATCAACCTCTAATTTCTTAATTAATTAATCACTGATTACAACTTAATTACTTAATTAATTAATCACTAATTATTAATTAATTATCTTAAATTATTTTATTAATAATTCTTAATACAAATTAATTAACCCCTTAGTTAATAAATACTTATCCTTAACCATTAATTAATTAATTTCTTAATCAATAATTAATATAATTAATAACACTTTAATTACTTCATTAAATTATTAAAATCTTAATTACCGATCAATTAATTAAATAAATGGTAAATCATTTATCTTAACTATCTTCTTAATTATCATTTAAATCTTACTTAAAATTTTAAAATAACTCTAAACTTATTTAATAAAATTTTAAATTAAATAAAGTTCCAAAACTTCTTAAACAATGCTAAAGAAAAACAATTATTATTTAAAAAGTAATTTTATAAAAGAAATTCAAACTAATTTTACTTAAATTTCAAACACCTTGTTTTTAAAACTTTAAAACTTGATTTCTAAAGTTTTTGCTTTAAAATAGATTAGAAATCTCCTTAGGCCAAACCCGAGTCAAATACAAAAATACCCGAGCCAACACACGAGAAATCTCGTTCTCACCTGCTACGAGTCCTACGCGAACCCTACTCGAGATCATCCCCGAGTTCAATGCTTCTTCTCCAAACTTCAAAGCTTCAGATGTACGAAACGTACATGTGCACATGCACAATCGCCAGAACGACTTCCGACCATCGCCGCCGACTTCGACACATCGCCTACGACCTCCTCGTTCCACTCGAGCACCCAGTTCGTCGAAATAATCACGAAAATTAAAATTCGAAAGTCGAACCCATCTGAACAAACTACTCCGACCAAATGTCGCTTCGCCCAGACAACACCGATCACCAGAGGCCTTGCCACCACGTCCAAAGCTTCATCACGATCCTACACGTCAAACCCCCCTTGTGCGATCGCTTCCAGATCATTAACAATGACGAAAACGATTCAAGAACAGTATCAACCAGAACCCAACCTTAAACCCTAAACCAATGTCGTTCATCCACTCTGATGATCGAGAAATGCTTCAAGCATTTTTCCCCTAATCCCCGACCTTCATACTTCCTCCAGACCCAAACGCGACCCTCCTCCATTGCCGATCGCCAAGAAATCGATCGAAATTTGAATTCTGATCAACTTAGAAATTCCCAACAATCCCAATCTTAAAAATCATGAAATCATTATCTAAAATCATCATTCGTTTATACGAATTTGTTCCTATAATCAAAACTAGAAATTAAGATGATCGAATTTTCTGATTTGAAAAGATTATACTGTAATTTCCCATTTTCGAAATATTAACTCAATAATTTCACTTGAAATTATTTTTAAAAATGATGTTACAGTTTTACCATCATTTCCTCTTTAGAGATCATAGCCTAAAAAGGTTTAGAGAGAAAGGAATCGATCTTTAAACTTGTTATTCCCCTTATGATCTAAAAACAGAGATATGTATCTGGGTAAACACAGACATGCACATGTAAACATTTACATATATATATGTATACAGGCCTATTTACATCTATACAAACATTATTCACAGCATACTTCAAATATTTCTCACAAACACCAAGTTATATACTAAAGCTTTTGATAGTTTACTTACTGGAAATTAACAGAGAATAATGAACATTCATATGCATAACAACCCTTATGTAAACATCCATTCATACCCAACATTCAAGTAAACATTGCATATCATTTTACTGTGACATTTATCAGGTATATCAAGACATAATAACAGATTTTAAAACTGTTTTTAAAATTAGATTTACTCACCAGACATGAAGAAACAGAGAAATTTTTCGAAAACTTGAATGCTTTGATTTGAACTGGAAAGAATTTGCTTTTGATCTCTGAAATGCTTTGAAACTGGAAACATGTTGTAGAGATGACTTAACTTTGAAACTGAGATGTTCTTGTTTTTGATTACAGGCTGAAACTTGTTTGATTGCTCTACAGGTTTTGATCTTTATTTGAGTAATTTGGGAAAAATGTTTACAGGGTTTTGAAAACTGCTTACAGGTTGTTTTGAGGAAAAGATTTCAGGCTTTGGATTTGTTTTTGAGAAGTGTTATAGGCTGGGAATAAAATGATTACAAGGTTTTGAGTTTTTTTGAATTTTCTCTGGTTGGAAAATTTACAGGTCGTTTACTTGCTAGCTTTTGAAAATGTGAAGATAAGAAAAGAGAAATGAAGGAAGAAGGTGTAGGTTTAAATAGTGTTAATTTAGGATTTATTAAAATTAAAGAAAATTAAAATAAATGTGACACTTGTCTCTTACCTTGTCTAATTACTTAACACATATGCTTAGATGGTTTAATATGTTAACACTTGTCATTATTAAATTTTACATTATTTTTAAAGCTTTTATATTTAATTTTCTTAATTAATAAATATATCTCTAAATTTATAAATGCCTTCCTATGTTATAAATAAATGAAACCTTTTAAAAGAAAATAAAATAAAAACCCATTTATATTCTAATAAAATCATATATAATATATTTAATTCATTCTTAAATGATAATTCAAAAGCTTTTGTATTTATTCCTATTAAACAGTACTCTTTCAAATTTCAATAAATATTTCTTTAAAGAGAATAATATAAAACAAATCTATTTTTTTTAAATAAAAACCTTATCCATATGATTTAAGTCCAAACTATATTATTATTTTTATTTTAAGATATATATATATCTTTAAATTCAATTTTTAAATTCAATTTCAAAGTCAATTTAAAATCCAAATTAAAAATCAATTCAAATAAATAAATAAATATATATATTTAAATAGACTCCTCATTAACCTGAAAATAATAATTCTATTTTTAAAATCCATTTATAAATCACATTATTAATTATCAATGATTATCCTATTAAAATCAATTTAAATATACATATATATATACATTTAAACAAACACACTATTACTTTGAAATAATATGTTTAATTAAAATCTATTTATAACTATATTTAAAAACAACTCATTATTATTATTGTTTGAAAATAACTACTTTACCAATTAATTTAAAAGATTATCACATTTTAAATTCCCTGAAATCCCGGGATATCACATTCCTCCCCCCTTAAAAGAATTTCGTCCTCGAAATTTAAAATAAAAGATAATCCAAAGTTTTATTTTATTTCAAAAATTTTCAAACAATTTTAGCATACATATTAGTCAACACAAACAAACAAACAATTTCATCCAAACAAACAATTCAATCAAACAAACAATTCTAGCTATCTGGACAAAGATCCGGATAAGTTTCCTAAATTTCCTCGAGTTTCCCCAAGTATATATATACCGGGATACTCGCTCAACAGAATCCAAAACTAGCTATACTACTGAGCTACTGAGCTCCTACTCATCTAGATCTACAATCTGAACAAGATATCAGACCACAGACAAGATCAACTCAACTACCAAATCTTTCAGAACTGTTGGTTCCAAAACTAGAGATAGATCAAACACGTACTCCCTCAGAGATACGTGAAACACATTGAATCCCAGTTATCCAAACTGGCAATTCAAACCTTCTAAGCCAAACACTGATCCTTACAAAACTCAGAAGAAAAAAATCCAATATACAACGGAGCTAACTTCCTGGTCTTACCCAATCTTATTGCTCCCTTCACCGGAGAAAATCTCAACAACAACAAAGTCTCCAACTTCGAATTCCAAATTCCTCCATTTCTTATCCACAGAACTCTTCTAACGATCCTGGGATGCCTACATCCTTCCTGATCAGCTCAACCTTCGCTGATGCTTCTTGAAACAAACTGAATCAAAAATAACTCCACAAAATGATCCTCTCAAAATCTACCCAAAATCCAGAACACAAACTCTACTTCAAAATCATCAGTAGACTACAACTTACTTCTCCTATCTGGAAAAGAAAAAACAGATGCACTCACCAATCTGAACTCAAATCCAGAAATATTTTCTATAGAAACTCTTAATCCAAACACTGCAACTTCCAGGTTCTTCCAGCTGTCACCTTGCTTCCGCTGCACAACTCTGATCTGGAGAAGATAAGAATGCTGTCGATGAACTCGAGCACAAACACATCCTGAAAATATGGTTCAACAGATCCATAAAAAGAAAACTCAGCAGTTCCATGAAATACTGAGCTGCTTCACCAAATCCTTTCTTTAGGAGACATCCTTCTACTAAGCTGAACCACCGGTATCAATCCTGAAATCAAGTTGATACGGAACTCAAATCTACAGATGCTAAGGCAAACCTCTGACTTCCCTGAAGACATCCCGAAAAATCTCTGACTACTCAAGAGAACACTCAAACTATCGCAAGTCACTTTTGCGATCAACCCAGTCCAGTATCCAAAAATATTGTTCTCTCTTAACAAATCAGAATAGCTTATGCTTGACTTAGACAATCCATCGAAGAAATGGATCCACTCTGCAGCTTCTGAACTCCACCTCTAGAAAACTACAAAGCCAAAAGATCTTCCTGCTGGAACACAAAACACTTCCGAGCTGCACTGCTGACCCAGATGCCAAAGACTCCCTATCCAAAGTTCTTCGAGAAACTCGAACCCCAAACCAAATAGAAACACCATGCTGAACTCAGCCACAATCACCGAAGCATTCACACTTCCTTAAACTTGCTCCAAAGAAAACATTTTCGGAAAAATTCAGTCAGTGCGTCTCATCACACAACTACTACTTCCTGCGGTTGTCAAGATACCATCACTCGCTTCTGCTCATTCGACAGATTCAAATTCTACTCAAAGATGGACTCTGAACCTTCATAGGTTTCCTTCAGAGATCAGAGAAATCCTCACACCATATCAAAGCTTACTCGAGACGGTATTAGGTCTACAGTCTCGACAAATACACTTCCAACCTCAAACATTCAAACTCTAACCATTGGTAATCGTGTTACACACACCACCACCCTATCTACCTTTATAACTCATATTGGAAAACCCGAACAGGTAACCCAACAAATAGGTAGAAATAAATATATATATATAGTTATATAAAAATTACAAATACGCTCTCTCAAGAAAGAAATCACTCCAAAGCCTAGGTATTCACTCAACCTAGCGCTCTGATACCAAATGTAACGACCCGGCTTTTTCTCCACAAAAAGTCGTTTCATCAAGAAGAAAGAAAGGGATAGAAAAGAGAAAAGATAGAGAAGAAAGAAAGAAACACATCAGAATCTAAACAGCGGAACGAATAAATTATATTAATCAAATAAGATATTACATTGTATCATATACATCAGAGATACACAGCTCATACAACACATACTAGACAGTTATAAACATCTGTCTAATCATTACAACTCAAATATACTCAACAAATGACTCATACAGACTAACACAGCGGAACACTATATCTACGAACGCTGAAGCCTCCTGCTCCATTGCTCCTCCAAAGATTCGTCAAAGCAAACCTGAATCCCTTGGCTACTCGTAAAAATTTGAGTACCCAAGAGTTTAATAAAACAGAAAATAAACACTTGGGTCAGACATGGGTCTGGTGTGAGTAAACGGTTTAAATTGCTTAACTTCAAAACCTTTTGAAAACAAAGGTATCACGTAAGACTCCCCACAAATAAACATGGGTAAGTTTTTACCTTACGCTAACCAAAACATTTGATAGGAAATCCAGTTATATTATAATAGGGTCTAGGGTTTTCAAGTAAAATACAGAAATAGCTGGAATGCTTACATCTCATGTTCCAACATAGTTGGGCACAACTAAATCGTACGGCACTTATTGGATTTTGGATTCCATACAATGGCAGAGCTACCGGGGTACCGCTCGTCACAGTACGTGGCCTAGATCAACGTACCGAGAATCACGCCCAATCCCCTGCAACACAAGGCCGGAACATCCCTTACTGGATAATTCCCGCATAAGAAACCCCGTGGTTGCGGCCAAACAACCACCCACACAGCCGAAATAAAAAGGGACTCTAGACAGGGGAATCTTATACTACTTGGGTGCTACCCACTAACCTTGCTGCACCTCCCCTGTTTTAGCCATTCCCGGTTGATGAGGCTTGAGGCTACGATTACCTTTAATCAGAACACATCACTTAGAATGCTCATCGTCCACCTGACGATGTGCTGAAAGCATTCAATCCATACAAGTTCGTTCCGGGTTCGAACGAAATCGAAGGCATTATCTCGTTACACTCGTTTTGGAATCACCCTCAGAGTTAACGACAATAACCCTTGCACTCTGAATCTTCATCTTCACTTGATTCACGACCTATCGTAAATTTGGATCGATGTGGTATTCGGGTCTCCAGACCTGGAAATCCGGTATACGCAAACCCGATCCCGGTCTCATCGAAATCCAAAACGTATCTTTTAAGGCCAAGTTGTTTAAAGGTTTAAACAATTCAATTCAATTTAATACTTGAATTCACATAGCATTAACATAGATAAATATCACACATTTATCACAGATATATCATAGTATATCATCCAATAGATATCAACCAAATCAGACATTCTACTCAACCATCATTCATAAGCAACCATTTATTAATCTCTATTATAATCAATTTAATCAATTTAAATTAAATTAATTACTTAAGAATTAATTCCTAACCTTGCTTAATCAACCATTAATTAATTACAATCCATTTAATTAATTAATCATTAAATATTAATCACTCTTGATTAATTATTCATTAATTACATAAAGTAATTATCCTTTAATTAATTTCACAAATTAATTATCCTTAATCATTTACAGTAATTAACCTTTAATTACTCTCATTAATTACATTAATTAATAATCCTTAATTAATTACTTCCATTAATTAATTAATTACATTAATCCTTAATTACTTTAATTAATTAAACTTAAATTAATCACTTCTATTAATCCATCTTGATTATCATAAACAGTAATTATTATCCTGTAATTACTTACCTTAATTAATTAACTCCTTAGTTAATTATATTAATATTTTAATTAATTACACCAAATAATTAATCCTTAATTACTTTTACAAAGTAATTATACTTCAATTACTTACCATTAAGTAATTTCCCTTATATCAATTACATCCTGTAATTATTACTAAGTAATTACACATATCAATCTTATTAAGTATTCATACTTAATCCTTATCAAGTGATTATTTTTAATTAATCTACAAATTAATTAACTTAAATCAATCACATTCATTTCATTAATTACACTTGAATAATTCATCCCTTAATTATTCTTAATCAATTAAATTAATCTTAAATTACAAATTAATTATTCTTTTAATTATTAATTAATAAACCTTAATTATCAATTAATAAAATTTAATAACAAATTAATCAATCCTTATTTATCAGTTAATTAATTCTTAATTCATCTTTACAAATTAATTGTCTCTTAATTATTAATTAATAAAATCTAATTATAGACTTAATTAAGTATTCCTTAATTACACATTAATCAACCTCTAATTTCTTAATTAATTAATCACTGATTACAACTTAATTACTTAATTAATTAATCACTAATTATTAATTAATTATCTTAAATTATTTTATTAATAATTCTTAATACAAATTAATTAACCCCTTAGTTAATAAATACTTATCCTTAACCATTAATTAATTAATTTCTTAATCAATAATTAATATAATTAATAACACTTTAATTACTTCATTAAATTATTAAAATCTTAATTACCGATCAATTAATTAAATAAATGGTAAATCATTTATCTTAACTATCTTCTTAATTATCATTTAAATCTTACTTAAAATTTTAAAATAACTTTAAACTTATTTAATAAAATTTTAAATTAAATAAAGTTCCAAAACTTCTTAAACAATGCTAAAGAAAAACAATTATTATTTAAAAAGTAATTTTATAATAGAAATTCAAACTAATTTTACTTAAATTTCAAACACCTTGTTTTTAAAACTTTAAAACTTGATTTCTAAAGTTTTTGCTTTAAAATAGATTAGAAATCTCCTTAGGCCAAACCCGAGTCAAATACAAAAATACCCGAGCCAACACACGAGAAATCTCGTTCTCACCTGCTACGAGTCCTACGCGAACCCTACTCGAGATCATCCCCGAGTTCAATGCTTCTTCTCCAAACTTCAAAGCTTCAGATGTACGAAACGTACATGTGCACATGCACAATCGCCAGAACGACTTCCGACCATCGCCGCCGACTTCGACACATCGCCTACGACCTCCTCGTTCCACTCGAGCACCCAGTTCGTCGAAATAATCACGAAAATTAAAATTCGAAAGTCGAACCCATCTGAACAAACTACTCCGACCAAATGTCGCTTCGCCCAGACAACACCGATCACCAGAGGCCTTGCCACCACGTCCAAAGCTTCATCACGATCCTACACGTCAAACCCCCCTTGTGCGATCGCTTCCAGATCATTAACAATGACGAAAACGATTCAAGAACAGTATCAACCAGAACCCAACCTTAAACCCTAAACCAATGTCGTTCATCTACTCTGATGATCGAGAAATGCTTCAAGCATTTTTCCCCTAATCCCCGACCTTCATACTTCCTCCAGACCCAAACGCGACCCTCCTCCATTGCCGATCGCCAAGAAATCGATCGAAATTTGAATTCTGATCAACTTAGAAATTCCCAACAATCCCAATCTTAAAAATCATGAAATCATTATCTAAAATCATCATTCGTTTATACGAATTTGTTCCTATAATCAAAACTAGAAATTAAGATGATCGAATTTTCTGATTTGAAAAGATTATACTGTAATTTCCCATTTTCGAAATATTAACTCAATAATTTCACTTGAAATTATTTTTAAAAATGATGTTACAGTTTTACCATCATTTCCTCTTTAGAGATCATAGCCTAAAAAGGTTTAGAGAGAAAGGAATCGATCTTTAAACTTGTTATTCCCCTTATGATATAAAAACAGAGATATGTATCTGGGTAAACACAGACATGCACATGTAAACATTTACATATATATATGTATACAGGCCTATTTACATCTATACAAACATTATTCACAGCATACTTCAAATATTTCTCACAAACACCAAGTTATATACTAAAGCTTTTGATAGTTTACTTACTGGAAATTAACAGAGAATAATGAACATTCATATGCATAACAACCCTTATGTAAACATCCATTCATACCCAACATTCACGTAAACATTGCATATCATTTTACTGTGACATTTATCAGGTATATCAAGACATAATAACAGATTTTAAAACTGTTTTTAAAATTAGATTTACTCACCAGACATGAAGAAACAGAGAAATTTTTCGAAAACTTGAATGCTTTGATTTGAACTGGAAAGAATTTGCTTTTGATCTCTGAAATGCTTTGAAACTGGAAACATGTTGTAGAGATGACTTAAATTTGAAACTGAGATGTTCTTGTTTTTGATTACAGGCTGAAACTTGTTTGATTGCTCTACAGGTTTTGATCTTTATTTGAGTAATTTGGGAAAAATGTTTACAGGGTTTTGAAAACTGCTTACAGGTTGTTTTGAGGAAAAGATTTCAGGCTTTGGATTTGTTTTTGAGAAGTGTTATAGGCTGGGAATAAAATGATTACAAGGTTTTGAGTTTTTTTGAATTTTCTCTGGTTGGAAAATTTACAGGTCGTTTACTTGCTAGCTTTTGAAAATGTGAAGATAAGAAAAGAGAAATGAAGGAAGAAGGTGTAGGTTTAAATAGTGTTAATTTAGGATTTATTAAAATTAAAGAAAATTAAAATAAATGTGACACTTGTCTCTTACCTTGTCTAATTACTTAACACATATGCTTAGATGGTTTAATATGTTAACACTTGTCATTATTAAATTTTACATTATTTTTAAAGCTTTTATATTTAATTTTCTTAATTAATAAATATATCTCTAAATTTATAAATGCCTTCCTATGTTATAAATAAATGAAACCTTTTAAAAGAAAATAAAATAAAAACCCATTTATATTCTAATAAAATCATATATAATATATTTAATTCATTCTTAAATGATAATTCAAAAGCTTTTGTATTTATTCTTATTAAACAGTACTCTTTCAAATTTCAATAAATATTTCTTTAAAGAGAATAATATAAAACAAATCTATTTTTTTTAAATAAAAACCTTATCCATATGATTTAAGTCCAAACTATATTATTATTTTTATTTTAAGATATATATATATCTTTAAATTCAATTTTTAAATTCAATTTCAAAGTCAATTTAAAATCCAAATTAAAAATCAATTCAAATAAATAAATATATATATATATTTAAATAGACTCCTCATTAACCTGAAAATAATAATTCTATTTTTAAAATCCATTTATAAATCACATTATTAATTATCAATGATTATCCTATTAAAATCAATTTAAATATACATATATATATATACATTTAAACAAACACACTATTACTTTGAAATAATATGTTTAATTAAAATCTATTTATAACTATATTTAAAAACAACTCATTATTATTATTGTTTGAAAATAACTACTTTACCAATTAATTTAAAAGATTATCACATTTTAAATTCCCTGAAATCCCGGGATATCACAATTGTTAATGTTAATTTTCACGTTTTATGTATTTTTTGCTGATATTACTGATAAGTGATAGAATTTGTTAACACATGATGGATAGTCGAAATAAAAATGAATTTTCTGCTTTGTTGTGTTGATTTCTTATTTTAGGTGAAGGTTTATCGCATTATAAGGGGACTCCAGATATTTTAGAGGGATTTCATTTGTTCAATAATAACCTATCGTCCGTCTAACTTCAAAACGCCAAAAATATGTCAAACCCGAAAGTTGGTTGGAAATTCGATAAAGGCATGTCAGATAAATTATATATTTTCGACAAACGCATGTCGAATTATTTTTATTTATTAGTATAATTACTAAGAGGAAACAGATTTAAGGAGACTCGATATTTTTGATGAAACCATGTCGACCGAACGTCATGAAGATAGCAAATTCCTATCGAACCCGAAAGTTTATTGATTTTTCTGCCCAGGCATGTCAAAACATTTGTCTCTAGTAAAATCTTTTCAGTGCTTGCCTTTCGAATACTAATTCTGATATTACACTCCAACATGTCAAAATAAAATATATCAACATAACGTTGTCGAGTATATTACAAATAAACAACACTGTTTTCTCGAAAAGTAAGTTAAATGCTTCTCGACCCAGGTATGTTGATTTTTCTATTTTATGGATAAAATTACTAGGGTACCATACTTTAAGGGGACTCCGGTATTTCGATGACAACTTGTCGAGTTTTTTTACTATATACGACAGTGCCCTATTGAACCCAAAAGTTGGTTGAGTTTTCAACCCAAGCATGTCGAAAAATGTTATGGTAGTACTAGAAATTAATGATTGGTTGTCGACTATATTCCCAGTTAATGGCCCTGGTATGTTGAACCCAAGGTTTTTTTCGATTTTCGATAATAGGTTGTCGAATATAGGACTTTAATGCGAAAAAATATTGTTGAATATGGTTTAATACTTGTAGTTAGCAATCACATATCAGAGTCATACACATTATAGTAGTATTTCATACACATCACTTCAAACATAGTCGAAAATGTCGAATATAAGTAAGCATCAAAGAACACAAATTCATAAACATCAAAAGAGTCTATACAATGCAACCACATGGTTTAATACTTAAGTTCAGCAGTCAGGGACATATAAACACCACCCCATAGTTTAATACAATAATACAATACATTTTAATACAACAATAACACACAGCAGTGAGAGCCAAAAGAGTAAGTACACATTTTTACTTCTTCCCACCACGTTTAGCTTTTTTTATGTCGCTTCTCCTATGAAGCTTCAGGTTGATCTTCCATCGGTACGTTTTCACCATACAATTCAAGCGATTTCTCATCCTCAATACATTCTGTGATGACCCATCTTTTAGACCCTCGAAGACCGACACTAATACATCTTTGGTATTCACGTGCCGCAAATTCAAGTGCCGGAGAGGCAGATAATCAAGGGTAAAAAGAAAATAAAGATAGAAGATAGAACAAAATAGATTCTCACATCGCATTAAACAACTTATAATTATATAGATAGTGCAGACAATCACTCTCAAAATGAGATATTGGAGTCATAGCAAGTACGAACCCAGCCAAGGACAGTTATAACTGCCTATCCCAACAGGTGCTGGTAGATACTTATACATAGTACAGTGGAAATAGGAATAGATAACAATATACATAAGACCCTCCAGCTTCATGCTCCTTCCAAAATGCTCTAAGCTACTTAACTACTTGGTTGTTTGAAAAAATAGGGCACCCATAGTTTAAGGGGAAAAGAAAATAAACTCCGGTTCAGTCATGGGATTGGTGTGAGAAAACTCAGAACATGGGTTTTTGAAAACCAAGGGTATCTCAAAAGACTACGCCACACATAAACACGGAAGGGTTTTTACCTTACGATAACTAAACCATTTGCTACGCAAAATTAGGGACATTATATTTAATGACATTCTTTGAAAACTTTTTCAAATAAATATATATAATCTTAGCCGAAATTGTTACATTTATTAAATTCCAATATAATAGGTTTACAACTAAAACCGTAAAGGCTCGTATTGGAGAATGGATTCCATACGATGATAAGGTAAGGGACAACCTTCCGACAGTACATCTCTAAAGGGATGCACCTAAGGCTCCAACCTCTACCAACACGGAACCGGTCTACCTTTACCATAGATAGTACCAAATAAGACATCACTTCGATTGTTACCGACCTTTTCCGGGATCCCAAAGCATACACAACATACTCGAAATATAGAGGGTAATCTAGAAAGGTGATGGCCATATCCTAATGGGTGCGACCGACACAACCCTACCGCATCTACCATGTTTTTGTCATTCCGACATGCGAGGCTTAAGGTAACGTTTTCATAGAACAAATCCTGCTTTACATCACATTGCCATTTCCAACAACACACTATTGATTTCCATAAAAGTACGAACTTTGAGCTCGTACGTCTCAGAGAAGAGTGTTAAGTATAAGAGGGGTTGCCTCCTACACCACCAACAGATGTACGTTTGTAGAGATCAATGTACGTGGTTATAGAAATGCAATGTCAGACATTCGTCCAAACAAGTTATCAAGGAACAGAACAAAACCGAAGGCACTTCTCCTACTACATCCTGTTTGGGACTCATCCCTAGGATTTGTAGCATGTAGTCCTTAGATCAAAGATTTCAAATTGAAGGAACCACTACCACCATATGTATGATAAGGGAATTACCCTAAAGGTTAGTGGCATGCAGCCTACATTATGGAGATCTCTGTCTTTAAAATCATCGTCTTTAACATATTTTCGCTTTCGAACGTATATTGGTTCGAAGTGGTTTTCGGAGAGGAATCACCCAAATCCAACCCCGGTTCGTCCGAACCAATTTATCGATAAAAGATGTCAAGTTTGTGGGTGATTATTATTCAATTTATCTATACCTTTTATCCAGATAAAATATCTTCTAGAGATATACATCTTTAAGCCACTCCTTTTTTAGAATATACGGAATCATTAAACCTCTTTTTAACTTTGGAAACACCAAACCATTCCTCATTAATTACATAGAAAATATTTCCATAATTTAATACAATTTTAATAGAGGTTTCATATTTTCAAAACATATCTTTTAAATGGGTTAAAACCATGTTATCCAAGATGGTAAATTCAAAACCAGTTAGTATTGAGTAAATAGGATCCATAGGAATTATATTAATTATACTCGATACTAATTTTCGTATTCAACCTGTACCATTCGTCGAATAACGGTGAAGTCACCTTTTAAATTCATACGGATAGTACGAGTTTCCTCCTTGGAATTTAATAGAGTTTAACCAATATGTTTTATATATCACCAAAATCTTATTATTTAAAATTTTATTGACTTTTGGAACTATCCAAATCTCTTTTTATCATAGGAAAATATGGTCCGAGTAAATCAAATTTACTATCCCCTCCATCGGGCCAGTCTGGATAGCTAGGGAGAGTAGGTAATTGGTTTTCCAAACTCAAGCCTAAAGACTATCTGTCTGTCACCCATAAGGCAGTCAAGTTATTTGATCAACTCTAAACTCTTTAAAATACTTGATTTATTGTTTGAAAAATATTTACAAAAGATTTGGAAAGATAATCCCAAGTTTAAATCTTAATTTCAAAAGTTAACAAAAAGTGCTGCGAATAGTGTTTTTAAAAGCTTTTTTGATCAAAACATTAAATTTATTCCACATATGTCCATTTTTATAATTCAAACCCCTTTTAAAACATTTTAATATATTTATGGTATTTATTTCATATTTTTAAAGATTTAAAAATATCTATCTAAAGATTTTGCCATTTTGGTTTACGAACTGTCGAAGCGCGACGTTATTGAAAACTTGGTTTGGACACATCTAAAATTTTACTTTATGAAATCTTGATTTTTCTTCTTTATTTGAAAACCATAGTTATAAGAGTTTGAAAAATTCTTATTTCAAATCATTCCGAGCTATATTCCACTTTACACATTGATTTAACTTTTATGGCGTGAAATCGCGAACCACCGTTATGCGACGTACCTATTTTTGACTCCAATTTCATATCTTGTCAAAACTTTTCCGAATTGAATTTTTAATATTTATAAAATATTTATAAATCATTTTAAAGAGGTTTAACTAAGTTGTAATACTTTTATAATTCATATAGGAAAGTGATTTCCTTTGTGTAAATTTGACATGTATTTAACATAAATTATTTCGACAATCAATCAAACATACCATCCCATCCAAATATGATAAACAACCATAGAAAACAAGCATATAAATCATATCATATCACCATATAATTTATAACAAAAATAAGTGGAGTTTCTCACTTGGTATCCTTTTGATCTAACTTTCAATCGACTATAGCTCCGCTATTCCAGAACTGGAGCTTACGAATCTTGCACTAAGACTCCTAGGGGTTCGGCCTTGGGCTTACAAGGGTGGTGGGATGCTTAGATGGGTACGACCTTGGTAGGAGAAGAAGGAGAAGAAGGAGAAGATCACTAACTCGATCTCGAACTCAAAGTGGTATATCTCTCTATATTTTATGACTTATTTTGACAGAACTTCGACGCTATTTTTGAATTCTCCTAAGAGGCTATGGAAGCCATTAATGTAGAGGAGAAAGAAGATGAAGAAGCTTAAGAAATGAAGAGAAGAGAGTGTGAATGAAAGTGAGGATGGATGGCTTGTATTTATAGGCAAACATGTAAGAAATATATCATGATATTTCTTTTGCCACACATCACCATTGCATAATCCTCCTCCCTCATTCTCATAGCCAAAACATACCCCCAATGTGCCATACCTATGTGCTGCCCAAGTGTATACAAGTGATGGTGTGGTTTGTTTTTTTTGGCTAGGAAATATCATGATATTTGTAAATAAATACCGTGATATTTATATTATTTTACCATTTGTAAATATGAAATGTAAATGGTAATTCTTAAGTGTTTTCATATGTTCATAGATGTGTATATGTGTATATGTATGTCACATAAAACCTATAACATTGCACAACTTCTCTACGTCAATTCGTCATGAATTTCGATTCTGATTTTCGGTCATATTAATACTTCATAGTTAAACTATATATATTAGTAAACAAAGGTCGAAAATAACAATTCCATTATTATTTAATAATCCAAAGGGCCTCATTTGATTTTAAAATAATTATCAAATCATTTAAACTTAATTTAAATTCAAAAATCGATTATTCGAAAATGATGATGTCATTGATGATGTCATAAAAACATTTTATTTTCAAAAATAAAATAAATAATTTTGTTACATATTCTTACTTATATGGATAAATAAGGTATGTATCCAGACTCATTCGGATTTTTGATGGTTAAAAAGCAGTTTATCGATAAAACAATTTTCGGTCACTTTATCGATATTTTTCCAAAGAGTACATTTTTGTAATTACTTATTCCAAATAAGATTAACATTATTAATCATTGTTCAAAACAATATAATTTGTGTTATAAAACCTTATATTTGAATATTTAAATTAAACATTACTTTCCAAAGTGATAAATTCAATGGTCATTACAGACTTCCCCCTTAAAAGAAATTCATCCTCGAATTTTACGACAAGAAGAAGATAACTCAAAAAGGAATATGTTAAACACGATGAAATAAAAATATATGATAAGTGACCACACTATAGACAGTGAGTACACTACATCGATACAATATGCAAGCTATGCATCAATCCTAAACTCAGGATAAGCTTTTCTCATTCTATTCTCAGTTTCCAAAGTGCAGTCTTCAGTATCACCACTCCACTGAACTTTAACTTATCTTACAACCTTCCCCCTTAATCGCTTCTCATCATGATCCACCATTCGATTAGGTTGTCTAATAATAGTTAAGTTTGGTTCTTCTTCTAAATTTTATTGGGCAGCTGTCTTTATGATTTGTTCTGGGTCATACACATACTTTCGCAGGATATGTGAAAAACATTGTGTACACCCGACAACTTTTCTGGTAATTCTACTCGATAGGCTAGTGGGCCAATCCGCTCAAGAGTGGGAAAAGGTCCAATATATCGAGGTGCTAACTTCCTAGTCCTTCCAAATCTCACTACCCCCCTTATCGGGGAGATTTTCAAAAAATACCAAATCTTCAACGGAGAATTCTAAATTCCTATGCCTATGATCGGCGTAACTCTTCTGCCTTCTTTGAGCTTCCTTCAGCTTCTTTCTAATCATATCTACCATCTTTGAGGCTTCTCGAATCATATTGGGACTAAGTTCTAACCGATCTCCTGTTTCGATCCAACATGCTGGTGATCAACATGGACGACCATATAAAGCTTCATAAAATGCCATATCAATATTTTCTTGGTAGTTGTTGTTGTAGGAGAATTCCACAAGATGAAGATGGTTTTCCCATCAGTTTAGGGATGGTATGCGATGCTTAAATCCAGCTTCGTTCCCAAAGTTGTCCGTAATATTCCCAAAACTGACTGGTAAAAATTGGATCTCGATCACTCATTATGCTGCTCGGAACTCATGTAATCGAACAATCTCTCTCGTGTACATTTCAGCTAAGATCGAGGCTATCCTTGTTGGCTTCACTGGAATAAAGTGTGTGCTTTTGGTCAATCGATCTATGATAACCCAAACACCATCATTTCCCTTCCTCGTTTGAGGTAAGCCATCATTGAAATCCATTAATATCTGGTCCCACTTCCAAGTTGGAATCTCAAGAGGTTTAAGTAGTCCACTAGTCTTTTGCTAATCGCTTTTGATTTGCTGATAATTTGCACATCTACTAAAATGGATGGAAATTTCCCTATTTATACCTTCCCACCAGAAGTCCTCTTCATGTCTCGATACATCTAGGTAACTCCTTGATGTATTGTAAGTCGAGAATTATGACATTCTGCTAGAACTTCCTGCCTAATCCCATCAATATTTGGAACACAAATTCTATCATGCATTCTTAAAATTCCTTGCTCATCCACATTAAATCTCGTACATCTTCCTGATATCATGTTCTCCTCAACTTCTATGATGACCCACCATTTTGGACTGTTACCCCGCCTTGTGGTCAAGGCCACGATATCAACAAATTGGCTGGAAAGGACGGATATCAGGATTGGAGATTGATTGGAAACAAGGCTATGATCGATACCGTCAAAATTTGACCGAGCTTCAATCAAGATGGGATCGATTGGGAATGATGAGCAAGGCTAGGAAAGGCTACGTTTCAAATTTTGGGTCAATCGGAGTTCGTATACTCGAGTTATGGATGGATCAAGGTTTATGAAAATTTAGTTCGTATTGATACTTTTGTATCGATTGAGATGGACTCGGCTATTTACACTGGACCGATTGTTTCGCATCGATCTATAAGAATATGGATAAGGGAAATGTACTTGGCACCTCAAATTGGATCAATGGATTTCGTATCGATGCAAAGCGCATCGATTGAATTGATACGGCAAGGCATACTTCGTATCGATCAAAGCTTGGATCAATACGAAGGGAGTAGGATTCGAATGGATACGAAGTCATGTGCTTCACTAGGACAGTTGTGGATCGATACGAAGAGACAAAGGTTGGATTGATATGAATAGTGTGGGTATTAACGTGACTTGGATCGATATGAAGTGATGGACGAAGGCAATGGAATATGATGGATACGAAGGACATACTCAAGACAGCTGTGTTGGTTGGATACGAAGAAGGTCAAGGCAAATGAAGTGGTTAGTGAGCATGAAAACTAGATCTACATGCGATTATCGCTCCACATCATCGATCCAAGAATGATCGAGACGAAGAGGATCGATGTAAAACGATCGATACGAAGATGATAGCCGACATTGGAAAATGCAAACTTGGATCGATCATAACTCTCATTCGACAAGTCCAAATGCTATGAAATTTTCACAGAAGCTTGCTTATGCACTCAGGAACCTCCATGATCGATCTCAACTCAAATGGAGGTAATTTGGATTGATACGAATTATACTTGGATCGATCCAAAATCACTCTGGATCGATCTGGTGGGCCCACCTACGCAAGAGAAAAGGTATTCCAGGTTTTTAGACGGATATTTTCGGATCTACACCTATAAATAGCAATCCTATGGCAACTAAAAAGAAGATCTTCTTCTGCTCTTTATGCCGAAACTCTGCTATTTGGTTGGTTGATGTTCAAAGGATTGTAATTGTAATCTCAATACAAAAGGAATAAAAGGATTGGTTCAAAGTGGACGTAGGCAGGAGATAGCCAAACCACTATAAATCTTGTGTTGTTTCTTGCTTTATTACATTTTAATTTTGCTGTTTCTTCATTTTTATTCTCTACTTTATCTGGATTCAAGATCTTTGAGTAAACACTGGTGCTTTCATGACTTTCGGGGTTTGTGATCAATTTTGGCGCAAACACTTTAGTGCTTTCATTGAGAGAGACTAGCACCCGCTATACCGGATTTGGATTTCAGATTTGGAAAGCTAAAGGATCAGATCTAAAAGGAACCATGACAAAACAATCAAGAAGGAGACAAAGAGTGGAAAGGATTCAGCACGAAGGGAGTCAGGAGGCTTCCTCAGGAGCAAATCAGGCCTCGGTTTTCTTCACCAGAGATGAGATGGAGATGATGATGGGAGCAATGTAGGAAGAATTATTAAAAAGGCAGGAGGAAATGATGCAGAACCTTCTCAGACAGTTTGGATAGGCAGGAACAGCTGGAGCTACTGGAGTTCAGATCCACGGAGCTGGAATAGAAGGGCTCAACAGGGAAGCAGATAAAGCAGCTCAACAAGGCGCAGCCCCCAATCAGCACACGGTTACCAATTTGGATGGATCCAGACTTGGGGGCACACCACTATGCAATGATAGAATAATTCATGGAGGGATTCCAGGTGACACCACACAACAGGATGCTGGCAGGAGCACAAGAGTACGTGATGAAGAGTATGTACCAAAATTCCCTCGGGGACTCGGGGGGCAACCCTTGGTGGACAACACTGGATTAGATGAGATTATCAGGCGAACTATGCGCGAAGGTTTAGCAAACAGAGATCTGGAAGGAGTAAACAGGAGTCCGTTTACCAGTGACATCAGAATGGCTAGGAATCCACCAGAGTTCAAGCTACCCACTCTAGAGGTATACAACGGCAGGACTGATCCTACCAATCATTTGATGAGGTACACGAGACACATGGAAGTTTTGGGGGCATCGAAGAAAGTTATGGCCTGGTGTTTCCCTCTGTACTTGATGGATATAGCTGCTATGTGGTTCAGTGAGTTGGAAGATGGATCTATTAGGACATGGACAGAATTGGTGGACAGGTTTTTGAAGCAGTTTCGGGTTCATATCATAAGGCCAAAGAATGTGATGACACTGACATCAGTAAAAAAAGGACAGGGGAATTGCTTAGGGCTTTCTTAACTCGGTTTAATGCGGTAGTTTCTTCGATGGATCAGCCAGATCCATCAATAGTTCTAATGGAGGCAGTGTCAGGAGTTAGGGATAACTCGAATTTCAAAGTATCACTGATACGGGATCCACCAATGGATCTCGGGGAATTTTTTCACGAGGATGAAAGATTTCTTCGATAGGAGGACGCGAGTCTGGATTTGAAACTAAAGGAAATAAATGTGGTCAAGGATGGAGAACCATCTGGTGATAGCTCGGGTAAGGATAAGGATAAAGGAAAGAGGAAGTTGGATGACAACTCTGGCAGGGCAAGGAAATGCTGGGGAGAACCAAAATTCTTCACTTACACAGGATTGAACGAAACATTGGAGCGGATATACATGGAAACCCGGGATCGCCTTCCCTACCGAAGGGCGGCAAGGAGAGAACCCTCGGAACGTGAGAGGGTATCAGGAGGCACTGTCTTTTTCATGACCTGGACGGGCGTGATACCAACAGCTGCAGGCATCTAAAGGATATAATCGAGGAGCATGTAAGGAGTGGTTAGCTGCGGCAATATGTCGGGGCTCAGAATACGATGGTGGAATAGGAGCAGCCACCGTCTACCTCAAATGACGATGGCGCAAGGCTCGGGAATGATGGTCGATTGATTATCGACTGATAGGGATGATATGGAGTAAGTAGCGAACTCTGGGCAAACGGCCAAGTCACTTACTCATGTATGGGGATGGAGATAACCCCTAGGCATGGTCTGAGATGATGATAAACTACGACGCTCTAGTTTGTGAAATTTGCTTTTTCTTTTTTGGTATGTACATTTACTTTTTTCTGGTTTGGTTTTGGAGTTTGGTTTGAACTCCTGGTTTTGTTTGCTTTCTGGTTTGGACTTTGGTTTGGATGCTTGTTTTCCAGTTTGGATTCCTGGTATGGATTTTTGGTTTTCTGATTTAATCTGGATTTTGATTGGATGTTTATTTGGTTTTTGGTAAATGATCGTCGGGTATGGATTATGCCTGGCAATGGGTAAGTCACTTCGTCCGAACGTGGCGAATCGGCTTATCCAGGTCATCGAGTATGAATTATGCTCGATAAGGGTCAAGAGAGACCAGGATTCGGCCTAGGACTTAGGCCCCATATTATCTATCGGTTACTATTTTGGGTCGTCGGGTATGGACTATACTCGGCAAGGGTCCGTAGCGACCATGATTCGGCTTAGGACTTAAGCCACAGCATTACTTAGCGTTCTGGGACACTGAACCAGGATCACTGTTGAGCAAGGCGTTGCTTGACACAGGTCGTCGAGTGTGGATTGCGCTTGGTAAGAGCCCAGAGAGGTTATAGATTCGAATATTGGCTATGAACGGCTAAGGATTTAGGTATGGATCTAGAGTGGTCCCGGATTCGGCTAAGGGCTCGGAGTGGTCCTGGATTTGGATATCGCCCCGAAGAGGTCATGGATTCAGTTATTGGTTATTGGATATAGATGGATTAGAACTCGGTTGTCGGGTTCGAATGGATATGAAATTGGCTAAGGATTTGGTTGTTGGATTCAGAATCGGATATCGGCTCGGAGTGGTCGCGGATTCAGATAAGGATATGGCTACGACACTTTATAGGATGGCTTGGTAATAGATTGGATTTAAAATGTAAGAAAGCAAGAAATAACACAAGAGTTATAGTGGTTCGGCTATCTCCGGCCTACGTCCACTTTAAATCAATCCTTTTATTCCTTTTGTATTGAGATTACAATTACAAGCTTTTGAACATCAACCAACCAAATAGCAGAGTTTCGACGTAAAGAGTAGAAGAAGATCCCCGTTTAGTTGCCATAGGATCGCTATTTATAGGTGTAGATCCGAAAATATCCGTCTGAAAACCTGCAATACCTTTTCTCTTACGCAGGTGGGCCTGCCAGATCGATCCAGAGTGATTTTGGATCGATCCAAGTATAATTCGTATTGATCCAAATTGGCTCCATTTGAGTTGAGATCGATCATGGAGGTTCCTAAGTTCATAACCAAGCTTCTGTGAAAATTTCATAGCATTTGGACTTGTAGAATGAGAGTTATGATCGATCCAAGTTTGCATTTTCCAATGTCGGCTGTCATCTTCGTATCGATCGTTTTACATCGGTCCACTTCGTCTTGATCATTCTTGGATCGATGACGTGGAGCGAAAATCGCGTGTAGATCGATCTTTCATGCTCACTGACCACTTCGTTTGCCTTGACCTTCTTCGTATCCAACCAACACAGCTGTCCCGAGTATGTCATTCGTATTCATCATATTCCATTGCCTTACGTCCATCACTTCGTATCGATCCAAGTCACGTTAATACCCACATTGTTCGTATCGATCCAACCATTGTCTCTTCATATCGATCCACAAATGTCCTGGTGAAGCACACGACTTCGTATCCATCCAAATCCTGCTCCCTTCGTATCGGTCCAAGCTTTGATCGATACGAAGTATGCCTTGCCGCATCCATTCAATTGATGCGCTTTGCATCGATATGAAATCCATCGGTCCAAAGTGAGGTGCCAAGTACATTTCCCTTATCCATATCCATATGGATCGATGTGAAACCATCGATCCAGTGTAAATAGCCGAGTCCATCTCGATCGATACGAAAGTATCGATACGAACTGAATTTTCATGAACCTTGATCCATCCATAACTCGAGTATACGAACTCCGATTGACCCGAAATTTGAAACGTAGCCTTTCCTAGCCTTGCTCATCATTCCCAATCGATCCCGTCTTGATTGGAGCTTAGTCAAATTTTTATGGTATCGATCATAGCCTCGTTTCCAATCGATCCCCAATCCTGTTATCTATCCTTTCCAGCCAATTTGTTGATATCCCAGCCTTGACCAAAAGGCGGGGTAACATTTGCCCTCCAAAACATGCCATGTGGTAAGAAGGCGTGTTTTGAATAGCTCCGAATCCGACATCCAAAGTCCATATTCCATCCATAGCCATACTATCTGATCCATAATTTTGTCATTTCTTCATTTTTATTCTCTACTTTATCTGGATCTGAGATCTGTGTTTGGATATTGTGGATCTGTGTGTAAACACGGGTGCTTTCACGACTTTTGGGGTTTGTGATCAATTTTGGCGCAAACATGGACGATTCAAGTCGACCATAAACCACACATGTCTGACTCAAACAGCCCAAAAGAACAGATTATCAATGGGGTTTTATTCTAAAGAAATAAGATACAGAAGAATAAATTTACAGAATCTCGCAACGAAATGACAAAATATAATAATCATAAACAGTTCATGAAGCTGTTTAACAATATACAATAATTTCTCTTTATAATATTACTAGAGTTATACATTTAACAGAGTAATGCAACAAAATAATATTAATAAATATGGTCTTCGAACTCCATCTTCAACTTCAAGAAATAATATTTTCGAAGCACTGAAATACTCAGGCTGACCCAAGCGTAAAGGAAAATAATACACTCGAGTCAGAACTAAAATTCTTATGTAAATTAAATCAAAATAAGATGAAATATGGAATGTAGATAACTAAATTTCTAAAGTTTCAAATTTTCTAGAAAAGTTATTATTTTCATATTCAAAATGCAACATATTTCACAATTGATCCATTCTAATAACTTACAAATTTACAGAAAAATTCCAAATTAAATTTCAGAGTTCATGAGATTTGATTAATGAAAATATTCCAAAGTTTCATAATTCAATTTATGAAAGCTTCCTAGGGTTTCAAAATTTAAATTTGAAAACTTTCGAATAAGGTAATGGCAGTGTATTTTTGAAAAATCATTTTTATGGTTCAAAAGGTAAATTAAAACATACTAATTTTTTTCATATGTCAATATAAGAAATCCAAGGGTTTGTGCCCTTATTCAGTGTTCAAATAATCAATATGAAAATTTATATGATTACAATAAACTATAGGGTGATAACAGGGATATATTAAAATAAATGAACAAACACACATTCAATCACAATAGCATCCATCACAACATACAATCAACATTCAAATCAACCAATTCAACAACACGTCACAAAAATTATTAGTTATCACATATTGGTGTTTAACTGTCAAGGATATTCAAATTAAATGTCAAATTAAGATTCCCAACCAACAATTAATAATTTTATCACTATATGACTTGGTTTAACTTGCAATAAAATTTCAGTATCTCGTGAGTGAGTTAAACACTCACCTTTTGGCTTTCCCTTTTCTAGTCAGATTTGAATCCGCTACTACTTTCTTGTTTTTTTATTTCCTTGCTATCTTAATCTCTTTTTTAGAAAGTTTTGGAAGAGACAAAGAAGTTTGTATAGATCTGGATTTGAAGAAAAAGATTTGGAAAGAAGAAGAAGGTTTGAAAAAGAAGAAGAAAATTTAAAGAAGAAGAAGAATTAAAAAAGAAAAAGAAGCTTTGAAAAAGAAGAAGAAGATTTGAAGAATAAGAAAAAAGGAAGCTTTGGAAAAAAGGAGAAAAAGGAGATTTGAAGAAGAAACATGAAAAAAAGGAAGAAGGAAGGCGAGGAGAGAAAAAAAATGAAGCTACAGAAGATGAGATTTGAAAAATAAAATGAGGCTACATAAATGAAGATGAAAACAAGTGAAAAGCTAATAAAGTAAATATAAACAAACTGGGAATTGAAATAAAGTAAAAATATGAACAGCCTTAAAAATGGTAGGTATTAAAAGAGGTGAAGGAAAGAATTAAAAATATGAAAAGTAGGTCACGTTCGTGAAATGAAAAAGCTTCAGACAATGTTAATGAAAAGGAGTAATGGAACAAATGAGGAAACAATGAAAAGAGTGTGACAATTTTTAGTTAGAAAGGGAATGAATGGACCAACTCTACACTGTAAACAAACTTTTGGAATTCAAATTTCAAATCATTTGGTCACTCAATTAATTTTGTTAACCCTTAACATACCAAAATTGACATCCATTAAAGATTTAATTAACACACCATAACTAAATTTGAACACACCAATTTACATAATGGGGACCGCCACTACACAAAATAAAATATGAACCATGATTCAAAAATTCAAATTTAAAAACAATATTTTTCTCGACACGTAATCATGAACTCAAATATTTAATTTATTTTAAATTTCAAGGTTAGCATTAAAATCACTTCCGTACCACCGACGTCTGCTATTTAACTACTGTAAAATGTTGTTTTAAAAATTCAATTTTCTCTTTTTATAACATTATACTTATATTCAGAATGGAAATGTTCACTTTATTTTCCTCAAACATTCTTTTATTTTCCTTAAAATGCTTATTCATTACTTGCAATTCATAAATGTAAACATTCTTATATTCTAAAATAATCAGCTTAAAAAATATTAAATTCATTCTTATATTTCCAAATAATGTACATTCCAAATGAAAACATTCTTACATTTAATTCATTAATTGCACTTCGTTTCTCTTTACTGTTTCAATTGAAAGATTTCAATAAATATATTCCAATTAATTTCAATCTTTTACTTCAAAACATACCCTAATTGATGAAATCAAATAAATAAATACATAAACATTGTAATCCTTATTTATAGTCATGCAAACACATTTATAAAATTACAGTATCCAACAAGCATTAAATTACATACTAAATAAATGTTTTTCTCTATCAATCAATATTCACTTAACTCGTTATTAAAACTAGCATTTATTATTCCAATTCCTATTATTACTATAAATAGAATATCATTACATTATCTCTATCCTTAAATTCCTTCTATTAAATTATTATATTCTAATATGCGTTACCATCTTCCACTTCATTGTAGTTTGTTGTTTTAGAATTTTATTTAAGGTCAAAATTTATGATCTAATAAAATTCACGTTAATACATTATAAATTTTAATTTCTAACCATTTTCATTCCAACATTTTATTACGACGGTAATAAAACCCTAGTTCATTAGATGTTAATTTCCAACAAATTCTTTTATTTTGACTTAAATGTTCTTTATATTAACCCATAATTCCCTTATGTATTAATTAATGCATAAGATTCCATTTATTTCATTCATTATTCTAGAGTTAGCGACTTCTCCCATATTAACTGAAAAATTCCAATTACATTAAATTCCATTGATTACAAAATAAAATCCGAAACGGATTAAATAATGATACTAGAAATAAAATAATTATTACATCTTAGTAATTCAAATATCTATAAATTTATTATTTACATAAGGGTTAATAAGTTTGCTTACCAATAACTGATTTCTCATTCTATGCTAAAACCAATTTCAATAACATATGATTTCTCCTTTAATATATCATTTATTTTATTCCTTATTAAACTTTACAATTATATCTGAATTAAACCTTACAATTATATTCCAATTAGAGATAAATATTCAATTTATTCTTTTCAAGTCAATGCTTAAATTTCATTAAAATGTTCATTTTAAGTTAATTTAAAATGTAAGTTCTTACGCTGAACTTATTAATTACAATGCACTAGTCTTTTCTTTTCAGTTAAAGGGTTTCAACATCTCTTATTGCAGTTTATATTCAACATTAGGTTTCAACAAATTCTCATTATACCAAAACTGGAATTCTCATTATACCACAACTGTTTTCTGTTCATTTCATATTTTCCAACATTTACTTGTTAAATTATTTCATTCTTATTTTAACATCTATTATTATAATCAATGGGACTTACATTTAAACAATTATTAGATAAATCGTATTCAAATCAATATCATTAAATTATATTCTAATAATTTTTTCATTAATAAATCATAAATTTTAATTTCTGATAATATTAAATTCCAAAAACTTAGTTAATTTAATATTTTTAATTATCAAAAATATGGGTCGTTACAATCTCCCCCATTCAAAACTTTTCGTCCCCGAAAAGGAACAAGAAAGAATCAAGAGATTTGATACATTTTATTCAAAATAATCAATTTATAAACAATTAACTTACATATTTATGTTTAATATAAATTTGAAAATAACTCAATTTCTATGAAAATTTTCTAAGTCATGACTTTACGAAAAATTTCGGCAGCATCTTCTTTGTGCAGTTAGGTACAGAAAAATAACAATATCAATAATTACATGGTATATATCATATTTCAATGATAAAGCATCCCAATCCATGGGAAAACCATAAAATACCACTACAAAATAGTAATCCGAAAATGTACCTATTTATCGAGCAACAAAACTCTATTTATGAAACCAAAAGCAATAGCTATTGCTTCCATAGACTTGTATCTTACCTACATAATTCAAAAGAATTAAACATGATAAAAGTGAAATATACTAATTATTCTATCATAAATACCAATAATACACAATATAGCAATCATATGCAACAAGCAATATAACACAACTGATAAGTATGATGCACTTCTATAATCAATTCTAATGGAATGTAACAGCTAAATGCAACCAAAATAGTATAACAATTAGAAGCAACAATCATAGCACAACATTTAATTATTAAAGTTTGTACGAAGTACATATATCATTTGTACACAATATCAATTCTGATCACTTGCTTGAATACACAAATTCCACTTTCGAACTATTATTTTTGACTCAACTGCTCTAGTGCGGACGCGATCCAATTTCTTGATTAGAAATCTCCATTCTCCTTGCATAGCCTTAAACTATGATAGAAAACTTCTAATTCATATCAAATGTTCGCCGTCAAGAATCGAGCGAAAAATCCTAATTCGGACTGGTGTGAATTAACACAAATCATGTATTCGAATCCGAATCAAAACTATTGTGCAAATAAATGATCTACGTACAACTTACATGTTTTATTCTATCGGTTTCTTTAACAAATCATTTACCTTTCTTTCATTTTTAATACTCGTTTATTTATGTAAAGATTAGTCATTTACATGATTTATTTTCCATTAAATATTTAAGTCATTAATGAATCATTTGATAAAATATTACTTAAGCTTCTACTTTATTTACTTAAGTTTATAACTTAATTCGATTATAGAATAAAAATTTAAGTATTTGGTATTCATCTTTGAAGAGGAAAGAAATATTTCAATATATCTTAAAATTCAACTAAAACATTTAACCATATTCACTTAGTATAAATATAAGACATGTTTAAAATAACCTCATAGCATTATAAGATTTTCCGAAAGTTAAAATACTGTTAGAAATTATATCAAAACATTTTAACAAGCTTTAAATAAAGTTCTTTAAATCCGATAATTTATTAGACTTGTTATTTTAATAAAAGTATAAACTCAAAGATTCTTAAACTGAAACTAATAGTATACTCATATCTTACATTAAATTTTCAAATCAAGTATAAAATTTCATATCTTCATACTTAACTTTACACACTTGTTTAAAAATGAATATTCAAATCATGGAAAACATTTATTTCAGTTTAATACAAAATTCAAATAGTAAATAAACTTACAAATTTCATAATACTACTTCGAAAACCAAGTAAATATTTCAAACCATACTTTCAAAAATAGCGATTCAAATTTAAATTTCAAACATATTGCTATAAATAAAACTTCCAAAATCATTTATTTTTCACCATAATGTAACGACCCGTAATTTTCGATAATTAAAAATATTTAATTTTATAAGGTGTAGGTGTTAATATTGGAAGAAATAAAAATTTGTGATTTATTAATGAGAATAATAACCAGAATGAATGAAATGTAACAATGTTAATTTGAGTTAATTGTTAATTATTTTAATGTAATTCCAATTTATTGAAATGACCGAAAGGTTATAATTGGTTATAAATTGTAAATAAGGAAATAGATTAAATGTTATATTAATTTGTGAAATAATGTGTAATAAATTGTAATTGGATAGAATCAGTGTTGTGTAAGTAGGTATAGCATTTGTTTGTAGATAATAAACTTGTAAATGTGATTAAATCAATTAAAAGGTGGCAATTGTTATTTGTTACCTATTTATTTGGTTTGTTGAAATTAAATTGGAAAACAATTACAATTAATCCACTTAAATATTCCAGTTAGTGTGGATTAAAATGATAATTGAAGAATATTGATGTAATAAACGTAAACCAATGTTAATTATATCCATTAGATAATGATTGATTGAATAAAAAGAGTGAAGTCAAATTTAATCAATTTATTTGAATTTAAATTATAATTAATGGATTTATTGCAATTGAAATTAAACACTGTAATTAGTGCAATAATTAATATTGAATTTGACATGGGAAATTGGTTTAAAAAGATTGTTAATTTCTTTGAAATTTAAAATGATAAAAAATGTTAATTATAAAATTTGGCTTGAAAGGTGATTTAATTAATTTAATAATAATTTATCGAATTAATGTGAAAATAGCCATTTTGGCCACTGTCTCAGATTTTGACGAAACCAGTTTTATCGAATCCGTAACGGTGAATTATTGTAGGATTTTAAGTTTCGCAGCGATCAGACTTGTCGTTTGATCATGCGGGCTCGAAACGCATAGTAATTCAATTTAATTAGGTTCAGTTTGAAATAAGATAATTTCAAAACCTAACTTCTTCATATGATGGAATAGGACTTGAAATCTGTTCCATTGAGTTTAAAAATATCGAAAACATATGTTATGATATATGGGATGACCTACTTTCATTCCGGAAGCAAAACGGGCTTTTCAGGTTGTTATTGTCGTTCGTACCAATTCGATATGTGATTATTTTCTTATTGGGATTTGTTAATATAAATAGTTCTGTTCTAACCCTAGCAGCCTTTTATTCCTCTTTACTGTACGTACAATTCTCTTTGGCTTCTCCTTCTTAATGGCAGAAACTCCATTGTCCTCAAATCCAAATTCAAATCAAAACCATTTTCAAAATAATTCAAACTCCTCCAAACCCTATCATATTATATATCGATTCGAAGCTCTCGACGAGAGTAATTCAATGGTGCAATTCGTTTTTGCAATCGAATCACCATTTTTCCAAAAACCCGTGATTTAGTTTCGGCCGTTCATGTGTAATCGTTGAGATTCAACGGCGGATCTGCGACTATAGGATGATCGGGGGGTTGCGTTGCATAGAGGAGGATCGGAGCTTTGCATCGGTGGGTTCGTGATGGTCAGAAGGGGCATGGGTTTGCCTGGAATCACCTATATACGGCGGCGGCGGCTCTTTGGTGGGCCACGTAGGGCCGCGAGGGCAGGGGAGAGGCGCCTCGGCGAGGCCAAGGCACTGGGAGGGCTCAATCAGGTTGGATGTGCCTCAAGCAACGTGCATTCATGGTCAAAGGGTGGTGTTCATAGCGGCTACATGTGGTATTCGAGATCACGTTTCTCAGGCTAGGGTTAGAGATGTACGTGTGACGTGGTAGAGAGGTATGTGGTTTGTACGATATTATCTTATTTAAATTTTAACTTCGAATGTTCTAACTTGTATATCTTTTCCATACGAGCTCGGATTTACACGCGGTTTGTTCCGCTGGGATCGTATCGAAATTCCGAACATTTTGAAACTAGTTTGGAAGAATTTTGAGACTGTTCAAATTTGGGCCTTATTTTGGATTTCAAATCGATTTGAAATCAAAGTGAGTGTTTCGACCCACTCACAACTACTAGATTATCTTATGTTAGTTAAATTGAATTTATAATGTGATTAGAAATTGATTGGTTAATGTTTGGCATATTTAAATTGTCATTCCAGTAAAATCTGACTTTTATCGAATTTAACCGCCATTTAATTTAATATTGAATTTTAAATTTCAGTTAATATCTGTTATTGATAATCAGTAAATTGTTGTTATTTATTGATTGATTTGGATGATGATTGTGATGGTTGTTTGATTGTTGATATTGGATGACTGGATGTTATATTTATATATTGTTATTACACTGCAAGTTCCCTTAGTTTGTTGTTAGGAAAATCACTATGGGTTGAAATGATACATACCCGAACGATCATATAGATAGGAAAAAATCGTTATGAGTTGAAATGATAGACTCGAACGATTTTATGGATTAAAATTTTAACTCGGGACTACGGGTTGAAATGATATATACCCGTAAATTTAAATTTATTGCGGACTGAAATGATGTATGTCCGTATCACTTGACCATAGGATAGAAAATTATATACGGACACCGGATTGGTTAAATTAAACGATTTTTATCCTTTAATTTTGAATTCAGTTAAATGATATTTTGAAATAAAAATTTGATTTATATAAACTGAGTTACTTTCGAAAATCCAAGCTTTAAATGTTGAAATTGGAATTGGTTTAAATGAATTGTTTAAAGGATTTAATTCGGAACTTGGAAGTTGGACGTGGTCCAAATGAGTTGAAATGAAAGAAATAGTCTAGTTTGATATTAATTTCAAATTAATTATTTTAATGTAAACTATTTAAAAATATTTATTTTAAAATTTCGATTTATTTAGATTTTTCAAACTATTTACTATATAAACCATTTCCAATAACCAAACTATTTTATATTAAACTATTAAACTATTAAACTATATTTAATCTATTTTAAACTATTAATACTATTTTAAAACTATTTAATATATTTTAAGCTATTTTAATCAATTTAAACTATTTTAATTTATTTTAATATATTATAATTTATTTAATCCAATTTAATCTATTTTACATATTTTAAACTAATTAATCCTTTTTAATCTATTTTAAATCTGTTTAATCTATTTTAAATCTGTTTAATCTATTTTAAATCTATTTAATCTATTTTTAATCTGTTTAATTTATTTTAAATCAATTTAATCTATTCTTAAATTTATTTAAACTATTTTTAAACCTATTAAAATTATCCTAAATCCATTTAAATTACTTTAATCTATTTTTAAACTATTTTTGAGTGTTCTAACAATTTAAAAGTTTATTTTAAACTATGTTAAACTAATTAAACTATTTATAACTATCTAAATTATTTTCTAAATTTCAGATTGTGTAAAGTGGAAGTGTTTATATTTAAATCCTTGATTTCTAAAGCGAATATGGTTAAATGATGTTATAACTTAAGTCGTGATCAATCTTATCGATAATTTCAAAAGTGAATATGATTTCGAAAGTGAATATGATTTCGAAAGTGATATGGTTTTGAAAATATGATATTTTGATATCAATTACGAAGCGGTTTTGGAAATTTAAAAGAACCATCCGGTGGGAAATAAGCGTTTGGTTGTTAAAGAGACCGGGATCGGATATTGTCATACTCTCTGCCAATACCGAAACCACTTTAACAACTGTGTATAGGTGGAGATTCTAGAATAAAGTAGGATGGTTTGGCGAACGATTCTGTATGAGGTATTTACATAACCCTGACTCCCGTGAGTCAGCTTGATATGGCTAAAACAGGAGCTATACCGGGCCAAGTGAGGTCGCACCTCCTATCGGGCACATTTCTTCAATACCATATTATGACTTTGTGATTGATTTGGTGGCCACCCCTTGATTTGATTTTGGGAGTGTGTTCCGAGGTGGGTGGTAGTAGCTGCTATGCGTTACCACCAGTCCGGGAGTGCAAATGGTAGAATCCTACCCTGGCATTGCCTCGCGTGCCGTGTCACATGCCTTATCGCGCCTTCTACGAGTTTGGTTTGTACCATACCTATGGAGTGCCCTTTGATAGCCCACCTGTTTATGGAGGAATTACTGTACTGTATATACTATGAGAATATATAAAATGCGTTAAGGGGGATATATGTTACGCCTTAACGCTATTTTAATACTTTACTTTACTGTAGACACTATTATAATAGCGTATTGTACTATGTATGTAGATAGTTTGTAATGACCTGAAATTTCCAACCATTCGCATCCATACATGTTGGATTTGAATTGCTCAAAATATCAGATTGTTAATTTAAATTTGGAAAAACTTAGCATATACAGTAAATAAATAATCATAGAATCACAGGCACAGAGTAATATAACAATAATGCAGCGGAACAAAAGGATAGTAGTTCATGAAGATACTATATATATATATAATAGAGTTAAAGAAGATACAACAGAAGTCTCGAATACATAGATGTCTCAATACAATAGTCAAATACAAGATCTGAACACATCACTGGAATCAACTGAATAACTGCAAGCTGAATAGATATAGCTGGATCTCCAAGCGAAGCTCCAACTCCAAAGGTGAGTCTCGAACACTGGTACACTCAGTCTGACCAGAGCGTAAAGAAAAACACAAAACACTCGAGTCAGGATTAACATTCTTATATCAATAAATCCAACTCAAGTGAAATATCAACTGAAATACAAGTAACTCAAAGGATGTTTGGGATAACCATCCTCTAAGGATCCGTTAAACTATCTACTATGTAGTAATATACGCTATTATAATAATGTCTAATATAAAATAAACTTACTTTTAAATAGCGTTAAGGCTTTACATTTTCCACCTTAACACATAATAGTCCCAGTAGTCTATCCAGTATCAGCGTACCCCCAGATCGGGAGCTACCCTAAATACTCCACAGGCTACGACACAAAACCAAACTCTTAGTAAAACTCGATATGGTAGGTGACACGACACAACTAGAAAATGCCAGGGTAGATATACCAATTACGCATCCGGGCTGGTGGTAACGCATAACAGCCACTACCGCCCACCTCGGAACACACTCCCGAATCAAAAATCGAGGATGGCCATCAAATCAATCATAAAGTAATAGAATAGTATACGATGGAATGCGTCCGATCAGAGGAGCTACCTCATCGGCCCGTCAATCGCTCATGTTTTAGCCACCTTATGCCAACTCTCGGGAGTCGGGTCCACGTATATACCTCAATAGGAATCGTCACCACCATCCTACTTCATTCTGGAATCTCCACCGCGTACACAGTTGTTAAAGTGGTTTTCGGTATCGACAGAGAGTATGCCCATATCCGATCCCGGTCTCTTTAACAACCAAACGTTATTATAACACTGCGGTCATTTCAAAATAGTTTATACTTCAAAACCAAAATATCATTTTCATTTCAAAAACCAAATCAATACGATATCATTTTCACTTCAAATATATATATCCATTTGCAAAAATCATATCACTTTCAAAGTTATAATACTTTCGAAACCAACAATTTGAAATAATAATACTTTGGAAATCATAATACTTTGAAATTCATAACTTTGGAAACCATAACACTTTGAAATCATAACACTTTCCTTCAAACAGTTTAGATATTAATAATAGTATATAAAATAAAATAGTTTATAAAATAAAATAATTTATATAAAATAGTTATAAGTTAAAACAATTTATATTAAAATAATTTATATTAAAAATGATTTATATTAAAATAGTTTATATTAAAATAATTTATAAAGTAAAAATATAAATATTTTTAGCTATAGTTTAAAATTACTTTATATAAAACAGCTTCCTCAATTTCACAAATCGATCCAAATCAACCCGAATTCCAAAAATCCAAATTTAATCAAATCTCAAATCATCAATTTCAATTTGATTCAGTTTCTCAATAAACCATTTCAATTTATCAATTTCAAATACATATTTGAACCATAAGATAAGCCATTTCAATTTCAATATATTTCAAAACTTTAAATATTCAACATTTCAAAACTAAATTTGATAATTTTGTATATATATCAAATTCATTTTACTATTATTTAGTTTTGCAATATTCACTAAATAAATTCAATATCATTTAAATAAAAGCCCAAATTTCAAATCTCTAAATATTTCCTTCAATTTATTTCACTTGAAATATTCAATTTAAATCATCTTAAACCAAAATCAAGTTATAAAATCATATCCTTTAAAAACCCCAAATTCCATAAGTTCAGATAGATTTAATTACATATAATTCTTAATTAAATACAATTTCAAATCAATTTCAAATCTATCTTTTCAACCTTAATTTATTTAATCATTTCGAACTCTATATTAAAATATAATTTAAATAAATACTTAAACATATATATATATATCAACTTTATTAAATCAACTTTAATAAATCTTTAAAATCAATATTTATTAAAACCATAAATTTCTTTTCAAAACCATAGAAATCATTTTCAGAATATTTGTATATAGACCAACGGTGTGTGTATATAATTCTCTACCCTATGGTCAAGTGATACGAATATTTATCATTTCAGTCCGTAATTTAAATATATACGGGTATATATCTTTTCAACCCGCAATCCCAAATTCAATTCAATGAAAATCGCTTGGGTTTATCATTTCAACCCATAATGATCTTCTCCTATTCTATAGATCGTTCGGGTATGTATCATTTCAACCCATTATGAATTATATACTAACAGGGAACTTGCAGAGTGATAACAGATATGATAATAATATAACAATCAGTAACAGGTATATATCATCAGTGATAAATAACAGATAATTGTGTCAGATGTCACAGGTGAACAAATACAGAAATGGCATATATATAGCAATGTAAATAAATAACAGCAGCATATTTCAATTGTCGTTTCAATTGAAATCAAATTTAATAAATATAAGAACATTAATCGTGAGTGATTGCTCACCTTTCGAGGCTAGAGAGAACAGGAGATGACACAGATACGCACACTGATACGGACACTGAAATAGAGTTACGGATCATGAATTTCGAAGCAAAGCAGGATGGAAACAAGTTTGACGAACAGAGCTGATAAATAGAAATTGACAAAATCAAGTCAGAACTAGATCGAAGAAGATAAATAGTATAAGTGAAGACATATATATAACTGTATATAAATATATAAAAAATCATATTCCAAATACTAACCCATTTTAAAATATATATTAATTCCAAAATCATTTGTTTTAAATTAAACACATATATTGAACTTAATATATATATACACACACTCCATATTCAAAAACCAATACTTATACATTATATTCATTCAACCTAACATATCATATTTATATTAAAGTGCCATACTTTTCTGCAACATCCAAAATAGAAATTCTTTAAACATAAAATGTGTATATACATACACACCTTGTAATGTACTAAATAAACTGATATATGTAAAAGATATATATAATAATATGTACAAATATACAATTCACGTCAATCAAGCTAGTACAAAAATCGAAACAGAGTAAGCAAACTAGTATTTCTGGAAAACAGAGTGTAAATATATTATTAATTTAATCATCAAAACCCGATAGTTTAACGTATATACATATAAATCAACCTCACTAAATTATAAAATAAGCTTGTATAGATATACTGTATAACAAAAATATGCTGTTAAAAGAGAATATAAAACAACACTAACAAATCAGCTAAACATTTATATATATGTGCCTAAATATATAAACAAACTGTTATATATATGGGTATTTACAATCAAAACTATTATATCTATATATTTTAGAAAAAAACCCATATCCACCCATACTTATCTATATAGCTAATATATAAGCATATATAACTATATGATCCATGTTGTTTAACCCGACAATCGCTGTTAGTATATACTTATCGATTGTCTACAACTTTCTACAAATAAGAATTTAGAAATAAAAAATGTTTTAAATATTATTAACATACGCAATATAGTAACAGTATACTTTATAAAACATATATAAACTCATACAGTAAACTATTATCAAACTTGAAGATCAATATTTCCAAACAAGTATAGAACAACATAATCTAATTAACGTAATATATATACCTCACATTATATAAACAACATGGATCATATATATATAATTATCATACAAACTCAAATTATAAAATCCTACCTATACGCTATATAAACTGTCTTACCCAGAAGCATAGTATAAATATACCTTAAAATATATATGTACAGCTTTCTAACAAATCCCACTTTACATATATACTAATAACGAATTTAATTTGAAAGCTATATATAAACTCACGTTATCCTATACATATAAACAATAAAAATCCAAAACTTTAAACTATAGAATATATATATTTCAACTTATGCATTTAAACTAACAGATAGATATAGGTATTACCTATAAATAACTAGATGGAAGCTAGGAAATAGAGGAGATGAAGGGGAGAGCCGCAAGTTGGGTGTTTGGCTATTGCAAGGCAGAACAAGGGGAAAGGAAAGGTTGTAGACGAGGTAGAGCACGGCAGATGGACCTGCTGCTAAAGGCATGGACGAGGTACAGGGTGGCGGAAAGATGGGTGAGGCCATGACTTCGGCCACGCCGGGCTGGGGAGAGAACGAGGAGAGAAGACGAGATAGATGGCTGAGCTAGCACGGTTGGAGGATCTGTAAGGGGGAGGAGAACAAAATATGGAGATGGAAGAGAAAGCGTGAAGGAGGCAGAAGAAATGAAGAACGGAGAATGAAGTAAATGTTTTGTTCGTAGAGAAAAAAATGATTGGTTAAAAGAAATGAACGTGCAATTATAAACCGATGGCTTTTCAAATCCTATCATCAATTCAAGTGACCATTACCATTCTAGCCTATTTAAAAATAAACAAGCTAAATACAAAATAAGTTCAAATCCAAAAGGTTGAAAGTGGGTACCGATATGGTTATTGGATTCACGGATTCCGCTGTGAATCAGACTTCAAATCACAAAATTGAATATACCGTAGAGATCAGCACGCCGAGACGATCAAAATGGTATAAAAATATCAGTGGTACGATCATTCTATCAAAAGTCGATACGGACACTGATATACGTTGTTATCCCGTACGGAAAAAATCCAAACGGAGCTAGAAACGTCCGAATTTCGTGAAACGGATTACGCAGTCTTATTCAGAGTGTTCTAAATAAATTTTCTCATGTTGACATATTTAGGTTTCAGAACACTTTTATTATCATCAATTTTAACTGATATAAATTGAAATAAAATTACACTAGAAAATAAATTTCCAAATTATCTGATGAAAATTTACCAGTTTCTATGTTAGAACAGACGCATTTCAAATATCAAATTTAAATTTCAAAATTTTATTGTTTAAAATTTCACCCAATTTCAATTAAATATATTAAATAAATGAATAAAAATTATTTAAAATTTACGGGCCGTTACATAGTTTAGCGGATCCTTAGGAGATGGAGATCCCAAACATCTCTTAAGTTATTGCACACACATTAGACACTGGATAGGAGATGTCAAACTCCGTAAACATCTCTGACGCCGTTACACTCATATTTACTTACTTCTAATTTAACTTCATAAGATCTTTTAGTTCTGACTCGAGTGTTTTGTCTTTTCAATTCGTTCCGGTCAGTCTGAGCTTTTAGTGTATCGAAGACTGCTTTTCTGGAGGACGAAGACGGAGATTTGTATACTATATTGTTTATTTTATTTATCCATTGCATCATGTTGTTCCACTGCATTTATTTATTTATTTATTTATTCCTGTTGTATGTAACTCTGATCTGTATTGTAAAAGTGTAATCAAATATTATTTGTAAACAGCTTCATAAACTATTTATTTGATTATTATATTTTGTCATTCCACTGTGAGATTCTGTGTTTGTTTTATTTATTTCTCTTCTTTTTCTTATTTACCCCATAACAATCCTCTCTTTGAAGTTTGATTCTAACGTGTGTGGTTTATCATAGTTTTAAACCGTCCAAAAAGGTGAGTCATTACAGTTGGTATCAGAGCTTAGGTTTAGCGATAACCTTAGCTTTGTGGGGATCTGACTCATTAGGAATAGGGTAGTAACACCCTAGAATGAGTCGTTGAGTATATATATATATATATATATGAAAGAGCGTATTTATTAGTGTTATAAAAGGTTTTATATTGTGTTAGTTTGTTCTGTTTAGTATTTAAAATTCTGGTCGGTACATGGGACGCTATGGCACCAATAGGGATTTCTAAACACTAAATAGGGCAGACCGACACAATATTGTTTTGAAATATAGGTAAATGAAATAATTTTGCCTAGTATTATATTCTGTATATAAAAGAATAGTTTTTATAAATATATAATTGTAGGTGATATGTTTGTTTGTTAGGAAGTAAAATTTTACAAACATTGGTTGTAAATTAGGATTATAAATAAAATGAATATAGATTTAAATTTGAGAACTTAAGTTCTGGGATTTTGAAAATTTCTTTCGAAAGATTTTGGAATATAATATTAGTATTATTTGGAAGTATTGTCGAATAGAAATATTTCCAATGTGAATTGAAAGAAATGTTTTAAAGGAAATAAGTTCTGTACTCCCTTCTGTGTCGCTAGAAAATAATTTCGGTGATGAGTGCACGCATTATCGATGTTCCTTTTCGAGTTTCAAAGTGGAAAGACCGCTGTAGTAGTTTTACTGCACATTTGTTTTGATAAATAAATCTTGATTTTAAATTCTAAATATGATTGGATATATATAAGTTACATATATATATAAATAAATATATATATATATATATATTTAATTGATCTAAAAAGGAACCCGGTATTTAGTTCTTAAGTTTTCTGTAGATTGGAAATTCTAATAAAATCTTGACTATATTGATAATTGAAACTACTAAAAAACAAAAAATAAGAAATTAGATGCTAAGTGATAAATGAAATAGATAAGAAATTGGAAATTTTTAACTTGCAGGTTAAAGAATAATTTAGAAGATGAAATTATTGAACATTTTGTTAAGTAAAAATGAATAAGATAAACTTGTGTAACATTCGATTACTTTCTAATAGACATATATATATATATATAACTTACCAAAATATTATAAGTTGAAATGTTAATAAGAATATGTAATAGAATATTATACAAGTAAAAAAATAGAAAATAAAAGTGTTCAATGGAATTTCTTCTATAAATAAGAATTGTGATGTTATAAATGGTTATAAACTTAAGTTAATAATTTGAAATGTTACTGATCAAATTTATAGAAAGAGTGAATACTGTACGTAAATGATTATAAACTTAAGTCAATGTTGCAGCTAGTTGTAATTAAAATGAATAGTAAAAGTGAATCCTATATTAACTGAATGATTATAACTTCAAAAAATGTTGAAATGATTTAGAGATGGATTTAACATTCAATAATACTACATATGGAAGAAATGAATGTGGAAAAAATAATTAATTTACCAATGGTGAATTAATTGTAAAGAGACTTACATAATAATGGATAACCTAAATAATTGAAATGGAAGTAACTTATGTAAGCAATGAATGTAAAGTAATGAAAAGAGAAAAATGGCATTGTATAAATGAATGGAAAAAACTTTTTTAAGTAATGGATGTAAATTAAAGAGAATACTCATTGTATGAAAAGAAAAGAAAAATGAATAGTAAATAATGTGAAAGGAGATCAATAAGAATGAACTTAAATAATATTTGAAATTATTGTTTGTTTTAGCTTCTGGGATGGTTGGGAAAGGATGCTTCTAACTGTATAAGGATGTATAAATAATCTATTAAGTTTTATCTAAGACTAATGAGTGTATGATATACTTAGTAGTTTATTTATCATTTTATACGGTTAAAAGTTCCTGAACCCAAACAAACCATTTGTTTTGGTTGTTATGAATGGATGGTTGATTTCTTTGATTGCATGTGATGATTGTATGGTTTTGTTTGCAAGTGATTGTTGTTATGTTGTGTTCGTTTGTTTGCTATTGATTGAAACAACATGAATATTACTCTTTACATAATTATTAACTTATTTGGATTATATAAGTGAATTACAGGTTATGGAAGCAATTGCTACTGCTTTTGGTTTCATAAATAAAGCGTTATTTGCCCGACAAATAGGTACGTTTTCGGATTACGGTTTCATAGTGATATTATATTGTTTTCTCGTGGTTTGGTATATTTTATTTTGAAATATGATATATATATATGTGGTTATTATTGATATTATTATATCTCTCGGACCTCTCCGTACAAAGGAGACTCTACCAAAATTTTCCATGAATTTTGGACTTAGTAATTTTTTGTGAAAGTGGAAATCTTTTTCAAACTTTTATTGGACTTGAATATGAAAGGATTTAATTGTATATAAACTGATATATTTTACTTAAATTATTTAATTATGTAAATTTAGTGTTTATAAATTGAATACTTTGAATAAGATATATTAATTCCTTCATTTCCCTTCTTTTTCTTTTTCGGGGACGAAAAGTCTTGAGTGGGGAAGAGTGTAACGACCCGTAATTTTCGATAATTAAAAATATTTAATTTTATATGGTGTAGGTGTTAATATTGGAAGAAATAAAAATTTGTGATTTATTAATGAGAATAATAACCAGAATGAAATGTAACAATGTTAGTTTGAGTTAATTGTTAATTATTTTAATATAATTCCAATTTATTGAAATGATTGAAAGATTATAAATGGTTATAAATTGTAAATAAGGAAATAGATTAAATGTTATATTAATTTGTGAAATAATGTGTAATAAATTGTAATTGGATAGAATCAGTGTTGTGTAAGTAGGTATATCATTTGTTTGTAGATAATAAACTTGTAAATGTGATTAAATCAATTAAAAGGTGACAATTGTTATTTGTTACCTATTTATTTGATTTTTTGAAATTAAATTGGAAAACAATTGCAATAAATCCACCTAAATATTCCAATTAGTGTGGATTAAAATGATAATCGAAGAATATTGATGTAATAAACATAAACCAATGTTAATTATATCCATTAGATAATGACTGATTGAATAAAAAGAGTGAAGTCAAATTTAATCAATTTATTTGAATTTAAATTATAATTAATGGATTTATTGCAATTGAAATTAAACACTGTAATTAGTGCAATAATTAATATTGAATTTGACATGGGAAATTGGTTTAAAAAGATTGCTAATTTCTATGAAATTTAAAATGATAAAAATTGTTATTTATAAAATTTGAATTGAAAGGTGATTTAATTAATTTAATAATAATTTATCGAATTAATGTGAAAATAGCCATTTTGGCCACTATGTCGGATTTTGATGAAACCAGTTTCATCGGATCCGTAATGGTGAATTATTGTAGGATTTCAAGTTTCGTAGCGATCGGACTTGTCATTTGATCGTGCAGGTTCGAAACGCGTAGAAATTCAATTTAATTAGATTCAATTTAAAATAAGCTGATTTTAAAAGCTAACTTATTCATACGATGGAATTAGGACTTGAAACCCGTTCCGTTGAGTTTAAAAATATCGAAAATATCTATTTTGATATATGGGATGACCAACTTTCGTTCCGGAAGCAAAACAGGCTTTTCGGGTTATTATTGTCGTTCGTACCAATTCGATATTTGATTATTTTCTTATTAGGCTTTGTTAATATAAATAGTTCTGTTCTAATCCAAGCAACCTTTTATTCCTCATTATTGTACGTACAATTCTCTTTGGCTTCTCCTTCTTAATGTCAGAAACTCTATTTTTCTCAAATCCAAATTCAAATCAAAACCAATTTCTAAATATTTAAACTCCTCCAAACGCTATCATATTATATACCGATTCAAAGCTTTCAACGAGCACAATTCAATGGTGCAATTCGTTTTTGCAATCGAATCACTATTTGTCCAGAAATCCATGATTTAGATTCGGCCGTTCATGTGTAGTCGTCGAGATTCAACGGCGGATCTGCGACTATCGGACGATCGGGGGGTTGCGTTGCGTAGAGGAGGACCAGAGCTTTGCATCGGTGGGTTCGTGATGGTCAGAAGGGGCATGGGTTCACCTCGAATCACCTATATATGGCGACGGCGGCAGAAGCTCTCTGGTGGGCCACATAGGGCCGCGAGGGCAGGGGAGAGGCGCCTCAGCGAGGCCAAGGCGCTGGCAGGGCTCGATCAGGTTGGATGTGCCTCAAGCAGCATGCGTTCGTGGTCAAAGGGTGGTGTTTGTGGCGGCTACAGGTGGTTTTTGAGATCGCGTTTCTCAGGCTAGGGTTAGAGACGTACGTGTGACGTGGCAGAGAGGTATGTGGTTTGTACGATATTATCTTATTTAATTTAAATTTTAACTTCGAATGTTCTAATTTGTATATCTTTTCCATACGAGCTCGAATTTATGCGTGGTTTTTTCCGTTGGGATCGTATCGAAATTCCGGACCTTTTGAAACTGGTTTGGACAAATTCTGAGACTGTTCAAATTTGGACCTTATTTTGGATTTCAAATCGATTTGAAATCAAAGTGAGTGTTTTGACCCACTCACAACTACTATATTATCTTATGTTAGTTAAATTGAATTTATAATATGATTATAAATTGATTGGTTAATGTTTGGCATATTTAAATTGTCATTCCAGTAAAATCAGACTTTTATCGAATTTAATCGCCATTTAATTTAATATTGAATTTTAAATTTCAATTAATATATGTTATTGATAATCAGTAAATTGTTGTTATTTATTGGTTGATTTGGATTATGATTATGATGGATGTTTGATTGTTGATATTGGATGACTTGATGTTATATTTATATATTGTTATCACACTACAAGTTCCCTTAGTTTATTGTTAGGAAAATCACTAAGGGTTGAAATGATACATACCCGAACAATCTTATAGATGGGAAAAAATCGTTATGAGTTGAAATGATAGACTCGAACGATTTTGTGGATTAAAATTTTAACTCTGGATTACGGGTTGAAATGATGTATACCCGTAAATTTAAACTTATCGCGGACTGAAATGATGTATGTCCGTATCACTTGACCATAGGGTAGAAATTATATACGGACACCGGATTGGTTAAATTAAATGATTTCTATCCTTTAATTTTAAATTCAGTTAAATGATATTTTAAAATAAAAATTTGATTTATATAAACTGAGTTTCTTTCGAAAATCCAAGCTTTAAATGTTGAAATTGGAATAGGTTTAAATGAATTGTTTAAAGGATTTAATTCGGAACTTGGAAGTTGGACGTGGTCCAAATGAGTTGAAATGAAAGAAATAGTCTAGTTTGATATTAATTTCAAATTAATTATTTTAATGTAAACTGTTTAAAAATATATTATTTTAAATTTTAGATTTATTTGGATTTTTCAAACTATTTACTATATAAACCATTTCCAATAACCAAACTATTTTATATTAAACTATATTTAATCTATTTTAAACTATTAAAACTATTTTAAAATTAATTTTATCTATTTTAAACTATTTTAATCAATTTAAACTATTTTAATTTATTTTAATATATTATAATCTATTTAATCCAATTTAATCTATTTTACCTATTATAAACTAATTAATCCTTTTTAATCTATTTTAAATTTATTTAATCTATTTTAAATCTATTTAATCTATTTTAAATCTATTTAATCTATTTTAAATCTATTCTTAAATCTATTAAAACTATTTTTAAACCTATAAAAATTGTCTTAAATCCATTTAAATTACATTAATCTATTTTTAAACTATTTTTGATTGTTCTAACTATTTAAAAGTTTATTTTAAACTATGCTAAACTAATTAAACTATTTATAACTAACTAAATTATTTTCTATATTTCAGATTGTGTAAAGTGGAAGTGTTTATATTTAAATCCTTGATTTCTAAAGCGAATATGGTTAAATGATGTTATAACTTAAGTCGTAATCAATCTTATCGATAATTTCAAAAGTGAATATGATTTCGAAAGTGAATTTGATTTCGAAAGTGATATGGTTTTGAAAATATGATATTTTGATATCAATTATGAAGCAGTTTTGGAAATTTAAAAGAACCATCCGGTGTGAAATAAGCATTTGGTTGTTAAAGAGACCGGGATTATATATTGTCATACTCTCTGCCAATACCGAAACCACTTTAATAACTGTGTACGTGGTGGAGATTCCAGAATGAAGTAGGATGGTTTAGCGAACGATTCTGTATAAAGGTATTTACGTAACCCTAACTCCAGTGAATCAATTTGATGTGGCTAAAACATGAGCTATACCTGGCCAAGTGAGGTCGTACCTCCTATCGGGCACATTTCTTCGATACCATATTATGACTTTGTGATTGATTTGGTGGCCACCCCTTGATTTGATTTTGGGAGTGTGTTCGAGGTGGGCGGTAGTAGCTGCTATGCGTTACCACCAGTCCGGGAGTGCAAATGGTAGAATCCTACCCTGGCATTGCCTCGCGTGCCGTCTCACATGATTAATCGTGCCTTCTACGAGTTTGGTTTGTACCATACCTATGGAGTGCTCTCTGATTGCCCTTCAGATTATGGAGGAATTACGGTACTGTATAGACTATGGGAATATATAAAATGTGTTAAGGGGGATATGGGTAACGCCTTAATGCTATTTTAATACTTTACTTTACTGTAGACACTATTATAATAGCGTATTGTACTATGTATGTAGATAGTTTGATGGATCCTTAGGAGATGGAGATCCCGAACATCTCTTAAATTATTGCACGCACGTTAGACACTGGATATGAGATGTCAAACCCCGTAAACATCTCTGACGCCATTACACTCATATTTACTTACTGCTGATTTAACTTACATAAGATCTTTTAGTTCTAACTCGAGTGTTTTGTCTTTACAATTCGCTCGGGTCAGTCTGAGCTTTTTAGTGTATCGAATACTGCTTTTCTTGAGGACGAAGACGGAGATTTGTATACTATATTATTTATTTTATTTATCCGCTGCATCATATTGTTCCACTGCATTTATTTATTTATTCCTTTTGTATGTAACTCTGATTTGTATTGTAAAAGTGTAATCATATGTTATTTGTAAACAACTTTATGAACTGTTTATTTGATTATTATATTTTGTCATTCCCTTATGAGATTCTGTGTTTGTTTTATTTCTTTCTCTTCTTTTTCTTATTTACCCCACAACAATCCTCCTTTTGAATGGTTTGATTCTGACGTGTGTGGTTTATCATCGTTTTAAACCGTCCAAAATGGTGGGTCGTTACACATAAAATTTTAAAACAGAAATTTTTTTATAGTCCATTTTTATAATATCTCTAAATTATATATTCAAAGAAACTTATATAAATTTTATTTGAAACATTCATTTGAAAACTTCATTTGTAAATCAATCATCTTTAATACTTTAATACTTTATAAAAATTCATTTGTAAAATTTCTTGCTTCATTATAAATACCATTCATTTAAATATTTTAAATAACATCTTTATAAATATATGTAAACTATTTGAAAATAATTATTTACATCATTACTTATATTTAGAAAGGAGTTATTGAAAACCTTAAATCCATTATTTATACATTTATTAGTTTTAATCTCAAAATACTTTTCAAACATCATTAATAAATCAATAATCATTAACTTTAAATATGTTTTATTGAATTAATAACTTTTCACAATATTTACAACATTGATAATTAACCTTTACACCATGTCGTACATAAATAAACAACCTTTTAAACATTTTAAAGTATTTTGAAAAGAAATAAAAATAATCAAAATATCCTTTATACAATACTTTATCAAAATACTTTTATAACTCGATGTCTTAACAAGTTTATCCTTGTTCTTACAGACTCTGGCCATACATTGATCAGGCGTAAGACTAGAATTCTCCAAGTACTTAGTAGACTTGTTTCAACACCTAGTGAAAATACTTAAAAACAGATATGAAAAGTACCGCTCAAAAATCTGATGTCAAATGATGATGTTACGATAGCAGTGGCCCGCTCCATTGTTTATGCAATGGACACAAAACCTTCTAGAAGATCCATCCACCTTTCAGATTCCAGAAAAATATCATGGCCATTTCATAAACAAGGGACCATCGACCCCTGCCTCAATGGTACGCTGATTCATTTATTTACACAATAGTTGCACTTCCTTCCCGGAAGATCCATAAACAACAAATCCTAGGATCGAAAGCGCATCCATTGGGTAAACTAAAGAACCATCTACCCTGCAAAAAAAATAAAAAAAATCAAGGAACTCATGAGTTTAAGTCCGGACAACCTATATCGGTTCGAATCCATTTCTGAATTCACCCAAGTCATTAGGGTTATCGGTCAAATCCATTCCTAGATTCACCCAAGTCCATTAGGGTTCGAAGCATATCATACTATACTTCTTCGCAGAGGGTACTTCCCATATCTTTACTTCGAAATGTATCATACTACATATAGTACCCTTTTCAAATCATAACTTCAAATATCACACTTATATAAATTCCATTATATATATAAGATTTCATTGCCAAATCGAGTACTTTTCAAATCAATAGTCTTTGAAATAACTTCATACTTATATAAAATCATTTTCGTATAAGAGTCAAAAACTTTCAAATCAATATTTTTTATAGAGTCAAAGGTCTTCGAAATCAATCAATTTCAAAATATTAGTTCGGTTTCAAATTCAGATAGTATTTCAACAATCATTTTCCTTTTCAAAATCGAATACCATTTGAAATTCAAAATTTCCACAATAAATGGTTTTTAGAAATATATTCAATTTAATATTTATGTCAAGTTTATAAATTAAGATTTCCCTTTTCAAATCAATATGTGTTAGAAAAGTCATTTTGTACATTAATTACTTTATAAAACATTACTAAGTTCATAAACATTTCCTAAAACAAAATTTCATTTAAAACATTTCAGAACTAAATTTCATATTTGTGTAATACAAAATAATCTTATTCATTTTACTTACCAAAATATTTAATAGTTTAAAAATTGTTTAAACTATATTATCCTTTAATTTAAGAGTTACAAACTAAACCTTTATATATCTTTCTAAAATACCAAGCTTTAAATTTTAAATATCAATTTGGAAGTGTCAGACTATTCAAAATAGTCGGAAAAATCAAATTCCAATTTAGAGAAAATTTGAAATCAACAATCAATCATCTCAATGAGATGCACAATCAATCAATCCTAATGCATAGGATACATGTGACCATAATATCATTCAACCGAAATTCGAGAACTGAACACCGAGTTTATTTCAATCATTTGAAATAAATATATACATATCTTTCGAATATCAAATCATACTTCAGGGATTTGAATCAAAATCAGTTTCATCGATTCAAACATGTACCAAAGCTACTTTAATGGCCTTCCCCAATTTGAAACTCGAAAATGAATGCTGATGATGCCGCGATCATCACCGAAATTATTTTCCAATGATAGAAGTGAAATCTGCACTTTATTTACTTCGAAATCATTTTGAAAACATTTCAGTATGGAAAATACCTTCAAACAATACTACTATGTTTTTTTCAAAATCCTAAAATGCAATCTCAAAACCCCGGAATTCAAGTTCTCAAATTTTCAATTTGAATAACTTTTTAGTTATAAATCACATATGTCTAAACCATAATTTATATATCACTTTCAGATATGGTATCAAATACTCGGTATAATAATACAGTAGGGAATTCAGATATGTATTTTTTTCGAAATCCCATGTTGAAAATATGCAACTTCTTATAAACTGTTTAAAACTATTTCGAAAATTCATGACAATAATCAATAATCAAATCAACAACCAATAGTCGATGCACATAAATTGGGCGAGCAGAACTAATCAATCAATAAATGATAATAAGCACTACCATTCCAATCAATCAATCGGTAAAGTGATACAAGTCATTAATCATGAACCAATCATAAAGGACTATATCATTTTATTAAATTCATTCTTGTATATATATACACAAAATATAATCTGAGTTAAAATCATTTCATTTATCAATTTCAAAACATTTTATAACACTAAATAATTCACTCTCTCATATATATACTCTCAACTCATAATAGGGTATTCCATTACCCTATCTCTTAATGAGTTTACCCCAACAGGCTAATGTATCTCTAACCCTAAGCTCTGATACCAACTGTGATGACCTACCATTTTGGATGATTCAAGTTGACAATAAATCACACATGTCTGACTCAAACAGCCCAAAAGAACAGATTATCAATAGGGTTTTATTCTAAAGAAATAAGATACAGAAGAATAAAATTACAGAATCTCGCAGCGGAATGACAAAATATAATAATTATATAAATAGTTCATGAAGATGTTTAACAATATATAATAATTTCTCTTTACAATATTATCAGAGTTATACATTTAACAAATATAACAAAGTAAGGCTGCAGACTAATATTAATAAATACGGTCTTCAAACTCCATCTTCATCTTCAAGGAATAATATCTTCCAAACACTGAAATACTCAGGCTGACACGAGCGTAAGAAAATAATACACTCGAGTCAGAACTAAAATTCTTATGCAAATTAAATCAAAATCAGATGAAATATGGAATGCAGATAACTATATTTCTAAAGTTTCAAATTTTCCAAAAAAGTTATTTATTTCATATTCAAAATACAACGGATTTCACAATTGATCCATTCTAATAGCTTACAAATTTACAGAAAAATTACAAATTAAATTTCAGAGTTCATGAGATTTGATTAATGAAAATATTACAAAGTTTCAAAATTCAATTTATGAAAACTTCCTAGGGTTTCAAAATTTAAATTTGAAAACTTTCGAATAAGGTAACTGTAGTTTATTTCTAAAAAATCATTGGTTCAAAAGGTAAATTTAAACATACTATTTTTTTTTCACATGTCAATATAAGAAATCCAAGGGTTTGTACCCTTATTCAATGTTCAAATAATCAATATGAAAATTTATATAATTACAATAAACTATAGGGTGATATAAGAGATATATCAAAATAAATGAACAAACACACATTCAATCACAGTAGCATCCATCACAATATACAATCAACATTCAAATCAACCAATTCAACAACATGTCACAAAAACTATTAGTTATCACATATTGGTGTTTAACTATCAAGGGTATTCAAATTAAATGTCAAATTAAGATTCCCAACCAACAATCAATAATTTTATCACTATATGACATGGTTTAACTTGCAATAAAATTTCAGTATGTCGTGAGTGAGTTAAACACTCACCTTTTGGCTTTCCCTTTTCTAGTCAGATTTGAATCCGCTACTACTTTCTCGTTTTGTTTTATTTCCTTGCCATCTTAATCTCTTTTTTAGAAAGTTTTGGAAGAGACAAAGAAGTTTGTATAGATCTTGATTTGAAGAAAAAGATTTGGAAAGAAGAAGAAGGTTTGAAAAAGAAGAAGAAAATTTAAAGAAGAAGAATTAAAAAAGAAAACGAAGCTTTGAAAAAGAAGAAGAAAGTTTGAAGAATAAGAAAAAAAGGAAGCTTTGGAAAAAAAGGAGAAAAAGGAGATTTGAAGAAGAAACATGAAAAAGAAGGAAGATGGAAGGCGAGGAGAGAAAAAAATGAAGCTATAGAAGATGAGATTTGAAAAATAAAATGAGGCTACATGAATGAGGATGGAAACAAGTGAAAAGCTAATAAAGTAAATATAAACAAACTGGGAATTGAAATAAAGTGAAAATATGAACAGCCTTAAAAAAGGTAGGTATTAAAAGTGGTGAAGGAAAGAATTAAAAATACGAAAAGTAGGTCACGTTCGTGAAATGAAAAAGCTTCAGACAATGTAAATGAAAAGGAGTAATGGAACAAATGAGGAAACAATGAAAAGAGTGTGACAATTTTTAGTTAGAAAGGGAATGAATGGACCAACTCTACACTGTAAACAAACTTTTGGAATTCAAATTTCAAAACATTTCTTCACTCAATTAATTTTGTTAACCCCAAACATACCAAAATTGACATCCATTAAAGATTTAATTAACACACGATAACTAAATTTAAATGCACCAATTTACATAACGGGGATCGCCGCTACATAAAATAAAATATGAACCATGATTCAAAAATTCAAATTTAAAAACAACATTTTTCTCGACACCTAATCATGAACTTAAATATTTAATTTATTTTAAATTTCAAGATTAGCATTAAAATCACTTCCGTACCACCCACGCTTGCTATTTAACTACAGTAAAATGTTGTTTTAAAAATTCAATTTTCTCTTTTTATAACATTATACTTATATTCAGAATGGAAATATTCACTTTATTTGCCTCAAACATTCTTTTATTTTCCTCAAAATGCTTATTCATTACTTGCAATTCATAAATGTAAACATTCTTTTATTCAAAAATAATCAACTTAAACAATATTAAATTCATTCTTATATTTCCAAATAATGTACATTCCAAATGAAAACATTCTTACATTTAATTCATTAATTGCACTTCATTTCTCTTTCCCGTTTCAATTGAAAGATTTCAATAAATATATTTCCAATTAATTTCAATCTTCCACTTTAAAATAGACCCTAATTGATGAAATCAAATAAATAAATACATAAACATTGTAATCCTTATTTATAGTCATGCAAACACAATTATAAAATTACAGTATCCAACAAGCATTAAATTACATACTAAATAAATGTTTTTCTCTATCAATCAATATTCACTTAACTCGTCATTAAAACTAGCATTTATTATTCCAATTCCTGTTATTACTATAAATAGAATATCATTACATTATCTCTATCCTTAAATTCCTTCTATTAAATTATTATATTCTAATACGCGTTACCACCTTCCACTTCATTATAGTTTGTTTTTTTAGAATTTTATTTAAGGTCAAAATTTATGATCTAATAAAATTCACGTTAATAAATCATAAATTTTAATTTCTAACCATTTTCATTCCAACATTTCATTACGATGGTAATAAAACCCTAGCTCATTAGATGTTAATTTCCAACAAATTCTTTTATTTTGACTTAAATGTTATTTATATTAACTCATAATTCCCTTATGTATTTATTAATGCGTAAGCTTCCATTTATTTCATTCATTATTCTAGAGTTAGCGACTTCTCCCATATTAACTGAAAAATTCCAATTATATTAAATTCCATTGATTACAAAATAAAATCCGAAATGGATTAAATAATGATACTAGAAATAAAATAATTATTACATCTTAGTAATTCAAATATTTATAAATTTATTGTTTACACAAGGGTTAATAAGTTTTCTTACCAATAACAGATTTCTTATTCTATGCTAAAACTAATTTCAATAACATACGATTTCTCCTTTAATATATCATTTATTTTATTCCTTATTAAACTTTACAATTATATCCAAATTAAACCTTACAATTATATTTCAATTAGAGATAAATATTCAATTTATTCTTTTCAAGTCAAAGCTTAAATTTCATTAAAATGTTCATTTTAAGTTAATTTAAAATGTAAGTTCTTACGTTGGACTTATTAATTACAATGCACTAGTCATTTCTTTTTAGCTTCCAATCGTTTACTGAAAGTTAAGATAAGCTAGGATTATTCATAGGGGTAGATATTGGCAATTGGAATTCATTGAATAAGGAATACTATGGAATTTACAATTAACATTCCTAGACATATTCCTTTCTATCGACCCCCAAAAGACTCAAAAGATTAAGGACAAGGTTGGGTTCACTATGATTTTGGGGATGAATTTTACACTTGTATTATACTTGAAGTATGGTAATCGTGTATACTGTTCTACATTTATTACATTTTGTTCTGAATGCAGGCTCTGATACCAAGCTATGACGCCCCACCCTGAGACCTACATTAACAAAGAAAATTACATATACACTTACATCAAATGTAATACAACATGCCACAAGTGGTATTCAACCACAATATATACATACATCCCCACAAAAGAATAGATACATCATAAGGTTCCAAAACTAAAGAGTACAACACAAAAACTATGCCATAACCAAAGTCGTTGAAGAAGCCCAACAAGGTAAAGCTAGCAAAGGTCCAAAAGATAACCTTCAACTCGGTCTGGCCCGAGTAATAAATACACGGGTCGGGCTAATTAGAACTTGATATTAGTAAAAGATAAAGGAATATAAGTGCATAAGGGAAACATTCCTTTAAAGATAAAGGAATGATATAAGGTAGTCTATTATACAACAATAATAGGTATTCCATAAGGCTCAAAGTTGATCACATGATAAGGTTTAACATGGCATAGACGTTTCCTATTCAAAGGGCTATACAATGTAAGTGAACATAAGAAATATATAAGTCATATGTGAAATCATCAAAATCATCAAATCAAAACTCATGAAACTCAATAAGAGTTTATAATCCTAATATTGAAATCACCATAAAACAACATATATATAAGCCTTTCTCTAACTCAAGACTATAAGTAAATTCATCATCTCAAATTGGTGAAATCGAAATAAAAAACTCATAAAAATTCCCCGGATTGGCCAAATCCCATTTGCATGCCGAAGCGATGCTGCACGTGCCATACCCCAGTACTATATATACTATATATATTAGGTACCTCTAACAGACGATCGAAGTCGTAAATCTCAAACGACCGAAGTCGTAAATCTCAGACGACCGAAGTCGTAACCCCAGATGACTCGAAGGTCTATAGTACTGGCAATCCCAGAATGTGTCAAACTCCCAAATAGGAACCCAAAAAGTGTTAACGTGCATCACATACCACACGTTCGCACTTAAAGGTTTACTAACCGCTAGTCATTGCCACATTAGAAAACAGAAATCATCATAAAATTCCAAAACTTGGAAAACTTAGACTTGCCTCATCTCATTGGCAAGTAAAACAATATAACGGGTTCTCATAGATCATACTCCTAGAATAGGAGATCTCGAACCACACCCGCCAAATTTTGGCCTTCCCAGATAATTCTGAAAGATAGAAATTATAATCTCAAAAACTCGCCATAAATTGGCTAAATAACTCAGAAATCAATAACCCAGATAGTTTCGATCGTACAAGTCCAGAATTAACCGAAAGTAAACTCACGTGTCCCATACCACGGGTTTTACTAAACCGTTTAATTCTCTTTCTCATACGTCCGGACAGTGTAAAATTAATGTATATTATTTATAAAATAATTTACTTGAGAACATGGGATTTTAAAATAATTTTCTGAAATCATTTAGAAGACATTTATTGAAAATTCTGCTTGAATATATCTAAAATACTTTGAAATAATTTAATAATAATTTGAAAATATTATATAATAAAGATTTCAAAAACCAAACTATTTAGAAATTTTCTCAAAATTTATTTGGAAGAAATAGTGCTAGAAAATCGAGAAAACGTTAGAAATACACCCAATCGATATTCAAATTTAAATCGAATTTAAATTTTAAATTTTAAATTCCAAATTGCTCCAAATCTCGGCTAATCCATTGATGGATATCATAGCCCATAGTCATCATCAAAAACATCTAAAAATTGGAAAGGAATTGATCACAAAAATCATAGCAAACGAAGACTAAAAGCTGCGAAATGAAATAGAACAAAACGCCACCACTTCACGTACTGGGCCAACAAGGGGTCGACCCAGCCCAATGGCCAGGTCGACCGCCAGGTCAACCTGGAGAGTGCTGGTTCATCCTCCCTGTCGACCTAGTGTTTAACGACGGAAATTCTATCGAATTATAAAACCATCGAAAAATTTATAATAAAAATTATACCGCAAGCGCACGGTGTACGATTGTAGCACGTATGCGAGTACGGGTCGATCCACAGGGAATTGTTTAGATTTTGAAATTCTATTAAATTAAATTAAACCAAAGTCAAGGGATTGTTAACTAACTAAAAAAAGAAGTAAAAACAAACTAAAACTAAGGAGAATAAAAATATGAGATTAAAGAGCAATTTAGAGGCAAATCCCCTCTCATGATCACATAAATCAACATAATGAATTTATGATCTCTTTTTGGTCATTTGTGAGTTTAGTTGATGCATGTATCATAAGCATGGCCTAATTGTGTTATTAATTAACACACTTAAACCATCAAACTTTAATGCACCCTCTAACCCACTTACTAACTTTAATGAAAATGACATGAAATTAAAAGTAGAATCTATTTTAAGCATGGTTTATTAACTATTGAATTAGAAACATAAACCATCAAATTTTGATTCTAAATCCACTTCCATTACCATGATCATATGTAGATGAAGATGTAATTAGTAATTCATATGACTAAGCATAGCCTATTTGTTTTGAACAACATAAGCTATCAAACTCAATATTAAACACAATATCACATAAACATCTAACTTTCCATTAAGCACAAAAGAGACATAAATGAAAAATTATGTTGCATCTACATGATTTAAGAGAGCTTCATTACCCCTAAATTGAAGGGATTAGCCTCTCATTTGTGTTATCATATCAACACAAGTAGAAAGCAACATGAAACAAAAAGAAGAGGAAAAAGAGCTAAATGAACAAGAAATAAAACTAATCTACTTGCATTAAACCCAAACTACACTACTTGAATGAAAGGAAGGAAACAAGAAAAGAAAAGAGCAATGTATTAAAATTGCATAAAAAAATAAATTACATGAAAGAAATGGCTAAGTAGTCATGAAAAGAAAAGAGAAGCTTTCTTTTATTTCTAAGCTAAAATCTAACTAAGAGGAAGAGAGGTTACATGGAGCATAAGGGGTATTTATACGTGTATGAAACCCTAATACACTTTTTGGGGAATGCCCAAAATACCCTCTTAGGAAGTGTGGAGGCCAAGTAATCATTAGCATCATATAATCATCCATTAAGTGTGCATGAAGATTTAATGGCCTTTTAGCATGTGCATTAGCTCCTAAGTGTACATTAAGGTAGGTGGGTAAGTAGGCTCCTCCATGATCATCATTTTGAATTATTTCCATCTCCATTCCTTTGTATCTTCTTTGTGCATGCATATATCTTCTTGAAACCACTTGTATATGAAGCAAAATTCCTATAAAATAATATAAAAATTTCCAATTAAATTTTCTCAAAATAATATATGCATAAAAATGACCATTTTGCCCCTATATGAAGACGAATATGTGACGATTTGAAAATAATTTGAATTTTGGTTTAAACATGTTAAAACACCCAATATGATCATTTATTTAATTTAATTAGATTAAATATGGTGGTAAAAATATGCACATTTACGTGCACATCAAATACCTCCACACTTATCTTTTTATTCATCCTCGATTAAAGAAAAACTAAAATAAATCCTTTTTCGTAGGGAGCACGATTGCATTGAGCGTATGCAACAAGCCGTTAAACCTCTGGGTGTCCCCAGTAGGAAGAGTGTTGTTTTGTTAGGGTTTTCAGCGGATACTACCCACAAAATCCAAATGTAGGATGAAAATATTTACAAAATGCAAGATTTATTTACAAAGAGATGAATGCGAGTTTTTAAAAATATTTACAAATGAAAGATTTACTTTTAAATAGACACAAATGAGTTAAATATAAGTTTTGGTCGTTATCTTGAAAATTTAAGTCATTTACTCATCAAAATTTCCAACAAAAATCAAGTTATCATAACAAATGGACAATATTTTAACTCGTTGTTTATGTTGATAACAAAGTGTAACCATGAAATAGATCCTTAGTTGATTATCAAAGTTTATCAAAGTGGTATTTTCATTTCTTTTCAATAACAAGTCAAATCAAATAAGTTAAAATAGTGCTTGGATTTCATTTACTTACTCTCTCTTATTTGAAAATTTTATTGATATTTACAATATTTATATATGCCTAACTCGGATAAACTAAGGCCAGATATATTACCCGTGCACTGCCTTACGGACTTATGTGAGGGGAATACAGAGCGTGGCGAGTGAACACACAAGTGTGAACACTTATTGACTGTAGATGTTATTAATAAAATAATTATATATATATACACCTAACTCAGATAAACTAAGGCCAGATATACCGATCGTCCACTACCTTTCGGGCTTACGTGAGAAAGATACAGAGCATGGCGAGTGAACACATGACTCTAGGTGTTAATAAAAATTATATACAAATATATATATATAGTTTTTTGTTTAGTTTTGTTTTTTTAAAGAGGGTTTTGCAAAATCATCTTAGCACCATTTAACTTAGAAGACAAAAAAAATGTGATATCCTTTTATTTGACTTCACCACTTTAAACAAAGATTTTCAATTAGGATATATTTCATAATTAACACGTATGAATCTTCCTATATACTAGTTAAACCATTTTTATCTGTAATCAAACTTCATTTTTATTTTTGTTAAGACAAATAAATTTTCAAAAATTTCAATTTAATAAACCAAAACCATATATTTATCCTATAGTGTTCCTTTAAAAATAAATAAAAAATGCTTAATTTTTTTTTTCTTCGTTTTTTCGATTTTTTTTTGTTTTTTTAGGGTTTGAAAAGAAAATTTAAAATAAACTATGAAAAATCAAAAAGAAGATGACCGCCCCCCCACACACACACTTAATTTTGACCATGTCCCCACAGTCAACCCAAGTGAAAGGAGAAAATTAAAACAAAAATAAAAAGATGACCTATATTTACATGAAAATGAGCGGTATTTACACGAGATCAGAAAGTAAATGAAACGGTCTTCCAGAGACCGATTCATTTGTCTCGTCAAATATACGAGACACAGCTTAAGCTTGGAAAGAAGATGAAACCCAAGTGAAAGGAGATGAAGTTGTCAAATATGTGAGACACAGTTTAAAATAAACTATGAAAAATCAAAAAGAAGATGAAACCCCCCCCCCCCCACACACTTAATTTTGACCATGTCCCCACAGTCAACCCAAGTGAAAGGAGAAAATTAAAACAAAAATAAAAAGATGACCTATATTTACATGAAAATGAGCGGTATTTACACAAGATCAGAAAGTAAATGAAACGGTCTTCCAGAGATCGATTCATTTGTCTCGTCAAATATGCGAGACACAGTTTAAGCTCGGAAAACCAAACCATGAAAGATTTCAAAGTTGAACGTTGATTTGGAAAAACAAATGCAGTTTTATTAAAAATTGATTGAGTTGTTCTATTTTCGATGATTTTTGGGGTTGATAAAACGATTGATTGAAATTCAAATTTATTTTCACCAAATTGAAATTCAAATTTGTCATTCAAAACTTCGTCTGAATTACCGATTTCAAAATCAAAATGGTGATTTAAATTTTCCCCATCAGAATTTAACAACACATTTTCAAAAAGTCCAAAGAAATCGTGTTCGTTAAATTTGTCTTCCTTTATTGGATTATCAACAACTTCATTGCGTATCTCAAGTTCAAAATCCAAAGTTGTTGTATTCAAATTTTCGAAATCGAGAAAAGGAAGATCGAATTTTAAATTTGGTTCCACACCCTCGAAAGAATTGAAATCCGACTTAATTACCGTATTTTCAACAACTTCATTAAGATTGTTGTTTTCTATTTCAAAAGTTGTTATTTGAAAATCATCAATTTTGGTAAAAGATGGATTATTACTTAACTCGTCACACGTTGGAATTTGATTTTGTTTTTCACGTTGTTTCATATAAGTTTCAAACAACGAATCTATGTGATCATCGTAAATTTCGTTCATTTGCTCAACAAAATCCAATTTATAGTTATTAACTTGAGAATTTTTGATTTGGATTTATTGAGAATAAATTTTTTCACTCGTATCGTAATCGAGATTATTCCCATTGCCAAAATTATTTGAAAAGTGGATCACATTTTCATTTTGATTTTGAAATTCATTTTGGAGTTCAAAATTGAATTGGCATGGGCTATACTCGAAGTCATTTGAATTTTGAAGTGAATTCAAATTTTGATTATTTTGAAAATTTTGAGTTGAGTTATCACACAAATAAGAATTACACAAATCATTTATCATTTGATTTTTGTGTGTAGAGATTTCAAGTAAAGACGAAATGTTATTTTCAAGATTTGAAGGTTGGTCATCATTTTAAAATTTGTGTGGTTCAAAATTTGAATCGTTTAAACAATAGTTGTTGTTGAAATATCTATAAGAATTTGGTGTGAAATTATATGGATTATATTGATTTTCACAACTATCGTAGAATTCAAGTGAATATGGAAATTCAGACATTTTCAATAATGTTTTTCGATTTTTTTTTATAAGGAAAAAAAATATTTACAAATAGAATTTATTTTTCAAAAGGGAAATTGATTTTTGTTTTGTTTTTCTAGTTTTTCAAATATTTTCTTTGTTTTCGAAAAGGTTTAAAAAAAATTTGGATTTTTATTTTTCTAATTTTTTTTGGATTTTTGAATTATCAAAGGAAAAGGATTTAAAAATTTCAAAGAAAAAGAAGAGGAATGTTTACAATTTTTTTAGTTTTGGATTTTGAATTTTTTTTAAATATGCATGAACTAATGCAACTAAATGAATGTAAGGGTTAATTACAAATTATTTATCCTAAGTTAACCCAAAATTGTATAATCACACATTGTCTTAAATCAACAAGATAGTTCTCGGCCAGGTAACGGGCAGGAGTTATCGGTGCACCACGAATCATCGTAGCAATGCAGCCGAAGGTTTAAGTACCTTCAGAGAAATAATTTAGTATAATATTTACGAATCACCGTAATATTTATAACTGATTATTGCTCTGCCGTAGCATAGATACCAATAAATTAAATTGTCGAAAAAGGACAAATTGTCAATATACAATTAAGTGTTATCGATGTCTAATCGTTATTATTAATTGAAATTCAAAGATGAAATGCAAAGCATAAATTAAATGTGTATTAACAATGCAATTACGATGATTTTTTTTTTGGTTTTTGAATTTTTTTTATAAAATGCAAGCAAACAATAATGCCGGGAAAATAAAAACAATAGATAATGGTTAAAAGCAGCAAAATTATTTTCAACAAGCAAGCAGTGATTTTTTTTGACAAGATAAGCGAAGCAAGCAACTCTTCCAATCTGCTTTGACACCTGAAAAAAATAAGATATATATACAATTTTTTTTATCAAAGAAAGAAAACGAAATTAAAAATAAAACAAACTAAACTAAAAACAATTGAAAACAATTTTTTTATTTTTTATTATTATATATGGGTGGAACTTATAACAATTTAAAACAACACTAACTAAAACAAAACCATTTTTTAAAGGATAAAGTAAATTAAACAAAACTAAAACAAATTAAACAACACAAAAACAAAACAAAGTAAACAAATTAAAAAGAAAATGTTTTGTTTTTTTTTTGTTTTTGTAAAAGATAAAACAAAAATGAAAACACAAGCAATTGAATTTATACTTAAAAACGAGAAATGAAAACAAAAATTTTGAACAATGATTTTTTTTAAGGGAAATGTTTTGGGAATAAAACAACACAAAACTAACTTATTTTTAAATCAATGGACAAAAGCCACTAAACACCAGCCTCACTTAAAATCAACCCGACCCAACTTTAATTAATTTACCCTTTCCTTTAAACTCACAAAGCCGAACATTTTCGTATCTTAATTATACAAATCACAGAAGAAGAAAAATCAAAGTTGAATTTGAAATCGCAATTCAAGGATTGTAGGAAACTGCACGAAATCAAAGATAAATTCACGGTCGCGACTTCGTAGGGATGGAATTCGTGCTCTGAGTCGTGGTAGTTGCGATGGGTTTTGTGATTTAGGGATAGCGGTTGACTTGATGTTTGGTTCTGCTGTTCAAGGTGCTAATTTGGTCACGTGGGCAGAGTCGATTTAGGGTGAGTTCGGTGATAGCGGTGGTGGTTCGTGAGTTTGATTTTGGTGATGGATGGGTTTTGAGAAGTGTTCGAGTTGAGGGTGTTGGTGATGTTGGTCAGACCAGAGAAGAGGGTGAGTTCGATGAGATGTAGAGGGGAGGCAGTGGAGGTAGGAGATGGAAGTTGTGGCAGATTGATGGCAAGCATGGGAGATGAATTGCATGGTGAAGCTTGGTGATTTCAGTGTTCAGGTATGTGGAGTAGTGAATTTCGGTATTTGATTGTTGACAGTACGAGGATGCCTGGGCAGCTTTGATGGCAGTTTTGTTTAGGTGTGGTGGTCTGGTTTTGAAACTGAGGTGATGTGGAGTTTGATGATGTAGAGAAGTTGAAGTTGTTTTAGAGGATTGTTGAGAGCAAGCAGTGGATGTTGTACTTGTGACTACTGTGTGGTCGGTAGTGAGGTGGGAAAGAAGTTGTTTGTATGTCAATGGAAGTGGTGGTAAGTATGGAGTTCAGGGCAGTTGTATAGGCGAAGTATTATTGCGATGAGCAGTAATGATGAATGTCAATGGTGAATGTTGTGAATGTTGTGTAGGTGAATTATGTGAATGGAGAAGGTTGGAGATGTTGACTGGGAGGTTGACAGTTACAATGAATGGTAGGGGGTATTGAATGGTAGGGGATGAAAGTAATGGAGCAACTTGTAATGAAGTGTGTGGTTATAGGAACTTGTAATTGCTTGTAAAGGTAGGTCTGTGGGTATAAAAGGATTGTTCAGATTATGCAGCAGAAGTGTGGGAGGTTTGATGGAGGGTAGAAATGACGTTGATGGTGACACTGGTGTAGTGGTGACTGGAAATGGTGTAGAGTTGCAATGTGGTAAGGAGGTTGTAGCTGTGGAGATGTCCAAATCAGTGAACAGTAGTAGGTTATGGATGTATTTGTTTGATGGCAGTAGAAGTGTGCACTTACAATAGGCACAGGCAGGGTTGGTTAAAGTGGCTAAGGCCAGTGAGGTCAGTTGGCTTGGGTTATGAGGAGGATGTGTTTGTGAAGCAGTTGCAAGTTGTATGGAATGGTGGAGAAAGTCTGGTATGTCGTGCGAATTGAATGCAGGCAGTGTTGTGAAGTCTAGCAGACAGTGGTGATTTTTGGTTGAAAAGTAGTGGCAGTGAGAAAATTGTAAAGATGGAGTGAGAAAATTGGTTGAAGGCAGTGAGAGTTAGAGCGACAGCGAGATTGTATCGAGTTGAACTGTAGTTTGAAGGTGCTGGGTTGTGTAGTGGGATTATGGTGTACGACAAGGGGAGGAAGCAGTGGTTTGTGAGATGAGGCAGGGGATACAAGGCAGGGGGAAAGTAGACAGCGATATTGGTGATTGGCGTGATGGGATACAAGGCTGTGGTAAGCGGTAAGCGATGGCACCGAATGTGGTTAGCATTTGTTATGGTAGCTGAACAAAGCAGTCGTTGGAGTATGCACTGAAGTAGTGTTTTATGTAAGCAACTGATGTTGTCAGGTATGACTATATGAGTGGTTGTTTTATAGTTGTTGGAGTATGCTGTCAATTGATGAATGGGTGTTTTGTAGTGATGTTTTTGTAGTGGTATGAGTGTATACAGTGGTAGAAGAAGTTATACAGTAGGGGTCTTTGATGAAGGGGAGACTACTGTGTGGATTGGCAACAGTGGAAGTTGATGGTAATGGGGAGATGTAATAGTGAATCAAGTGATGTTTGTAGGACAGGCATCAAGTAATAGGCAGTAGGGTAATGGTTTAGAAGCAGAGGAGGAAGTGTGGGGAGGGATGGCAGTTAGCAACAGTGGGATGGTATGCAGTTGAAGTTGATACAACAAGCATTTTTTGATGGTGAGAATGATGGAGCAGTGAAGTGTCGGGGGAAGTCTCTGCTTGTAGAAGTGCTCTGTCAGGTGCACAGTCTGGTGTAGGTGCCTGGAATGCACAGATGTTACACTATGTAGGCAAAGATGAATTGTTGAAATGGAATAGTGGCAAATTAGTGTGTAGGCAATGTAAATGCAAAACTATAAAAAGGAAAATGAAATTGTAAATGTAAATGCAAAACTATAAAGAAAAAGGAAATAAAAATATTTTTGTTTTTTGTTTTGAAATTGTATGTAATATTTTTTTAAATAGAAATGTGTATGCAAATGCAACTAGAAAACAAGAAACACAATCAAAATGCAATCAAAAATCACACACAAACACACAATTTTTTTTATTTTTTTTAAAATGCAAATTAACACACATAACAAATACACAATGAAATCAAAAGAAAATAATTTGAAGAATAGGAAATAAAATCAAAGCAAATTCCTCAGCAATGGCGTCAAAAACTTGTTCAATGACGGAAATTCTATCGAATTAGAAAACGGTCGAAAAATTTATAATAAAATTTATACGCAAACACACGATGTACGATTGTAGCACGTATGCAAGTACGGGTTGATCCACAGGGAATTGTTTAGATATTGAAATTCTATTCAATCAAATTAAACCAAAGTCGAGGGATTGTTAACTAACTAAAAAAAGAAGTAAAAACAAACTAAAACTAAGGAGAATAAAAATATGAGATTAAAGAGCAATTTAGAGGCAAATCCCCTCTCATGATCACATAAATCAACATAATGAATTTATGATCTTTTTTTGGTCATTTGTGAGTTTAGTTGATGCATTTATCATAAGCATGTCCTAATTGTGTTATTAATTAACACACTTAAACCATCAAACTTTAATGCACCCTCTAACCCATTTACTAACTTTAATGAAAATGACATGAAATTAAAAGTAGAATCTATTTTAAGCATGGCTTATTAACTATTGAATTAGAAACATAAATCATCAAATTTTGACTCTAAATCCACTTCCATTACCATGATCATATGTAGATGAAGTGGTAATTAGTGATTCATATGACTAAGCATAGCCTATTTGTTTTGAACAACATAAGCTATCAAACTCAATATTAAACTCAAAATCACACAAACATCTAACTTTCCATTAAGCACAAAAGAGACATAAATGAAAAATTATGTTGCATCTACATGATTAAAGAGAGCTTCATTACTCATAAATTGAAGGGATTAGCCTCTCATTTGTGTTATCATATCAACACAAGTAGAAAGCAACATGAAACAGAAAGAAGAGGAAAAAGAGCTAAATGAACAAGAAATAAAACCAATCCACTTGCATTAAAATCAAACTACACTACTTGCATGAAAGGAAGTAAACAAGAAAAGAAAAGAGCAATGTATTAAAGTTGCATAAAAAAATAAATTACATGAAAGAAATGGCTAAGTAGCCATGAAAAGAAAAGAGAAGCTTTCTTTTATTTCTAAGCTAAAAACTAACTAAGAGGAAGAGAGGTTACATGGAGCATAAGGGGTATTTATACATGTATGAAACCTTAATACACTGTTTTAGAGAATGCCCAAAATAACCTCTTAGGAAGTGTGGAGGCCAAGTAATCATTAGCATCATATAATCATCCATTAAGTGTGCATGAAGATTTAATGACCTTTTAGCATGTGCATTAGCTCCTAAGTGTACATTAAGTTAGGTGGGTAAGTGGGGTCCTCCATGATCACCACTTTGAATTATTTACATCTCCATTCCTTTGTATCTTCTTTGTGCATGCATATATCTTCATGAAACCACTTATATATGAAGCCAAATTCCTATAAAATAATATAGAAATTTCCAATTAAATTTTCTCAAAATAATATATGCACAAAAATGATCATTTTGCTCCTATATGAAGATGAATATGTGACGATTTGAAAATAATTTGAATTTTGGTTTAAACATGTTAAAACACCCAATATGATCATTTATTTAATTTAATTAGATTGAAAATGGTGGTAAAAATATGCACATTTACGTGCACATCACCTAGTCTACGGACTTCTTCCTGCTTACATTTTCTGCTTCGTATTGAATTTCCAAAGACCATTACACATAGCAAACGATTAAATTATGGACTGAAATTCGACATGCAACAAGTTTAACATCTAAAAAACACTTCGGAAATGATTCGATAGCAATTCGAGTGAAAATCAAAGAGTTATAGCTACTCAAAGTAGCAACCAGAAACCAAAAAACAAAGAACAGAGAATAGAACGTATACAGTAACTATTTCTGAGCAATTTTCTTTACAGGAAAAGCTTGATTTAGTTAGCAATTGTGATTTTTGAACTCACCTTGGCGAATTAGCAAGAATTCAAGAGCAAGCTATGATCTTTGGTGAAGAAAAGGAGCTCTAAGAACATGTAATAGCTGAAAAAGAAACATGCAGCAGAAATTGAAATGGTTACAGACACACTCATATCAAGTTCTAAGATTTTTGATGAAATTCTTTAGTATTGGTGGAGATTACCTTCTATAGTGTTGGTTTGGAGATTTTCTTCTTTTATTTGCAGCAATTTTTGAGTGGAATTTGATTTTAGTTAGAGGAAGCCATTGTTTTGCTCATTTCCATTTACTGTATATTTTTGTTTGAGAAGGAGGTGAAAGAAAAGCTACGTACAGATTAGTTTTCTCATACCAGAAGTTTCTAGAGAATGGGTTTTGGATTCACACCCTACCCAATAAGCCAAATTTAAAAATACTTAGAGAAATATAAAGAAATGAACACCATTTATCATATATTATCACTATATTCACATATTTCTTCATTTTAAGGCCAAACAAAAATATGTACAACAAATGTATGTGCATAAAATTGTTATCTTAGCAAAATAAAATTTATTTTAACAATAAAAAGTTATTTCTAACAATAAAACCTTATTTTTGACAATATTACACAATTACACTGTTTTATCCCAAAAACACCATTTTTAAAGCAATAATCAATACAAAAATTATTTTCTTGCCAAATAAATTATAACAATCATTTTAACAACAAAATATTATTTTAAAAAAATATTTCATTTTTTAATTTAATAAAATACATAATTTTCTCATATTTCTCCTTTTTAAATCGGTAAAAGATTAATATTGACAATATTTTCCAATATTGTTACATTTACCCCAAATAAAATTACCAATTGATTATTTTCTACTTCAATTCTCAAAATAAAGTTTTTAAAACTTTATTTTCATTAATTTAGATTTATTTCAACAATTTAACATTGAAATACATTACCTAATTAATTTATTAGCTCCAAACTAATAAATACCCAATATTTCAATTTATTTAAACCAAATACTTATCCAATCAATACTTAATCCCATATTTATACCCAAATAAACAAACTAAAGTTCCAAACTTTATTTTTCACATTTTATTTACAAAATTCATTGTTTATTCCAAATAAACAATTTAAAATTTCCAATTATATTTTAATTTAAAATATTAAATTATAACTTCCGTTATAATTTAATATATACAGGTAATCTCCAAACTAGGGTTGTTACAGACTCCCCCTTATCAAAACTGCTTTCTCGCAATTTCTAGAGAAGAGTTTGTATTCAACACATTTATTTCATCATTCAAAGGAAGGATAGACAAGCACGAGATCAAAATTCCTTACTTTCTACTCAAGGCAAAAGAAGACCAAGATAAAATTGCTTGGTAAATTCAATGATTTTCCTAAGTATAAATACTAGGATTTGCGGGCCATTGAATTTCTTGAGCAATACATCATGATTTCGAAAGTATCCCACTTTCGAAACGAAACACAATGGGGTGCTACTCAAAAATCTATCGAAGGAGAATGATTTCACAAAAGTTTCTCGAATAGAGTTGGGATTTAGCATCGCTTTATCCAAACTCCAACCACAATCTGAAGATTTTCCGTATGTCGCTATGAAAAGAGCCATCCAGATACTAAGATAACAACAATTGAGCTAAGAAAACCCAATGAGAGGTGGTTACTTCAAAGACCACCCTACTCAAACGACCGTAGAATGCTAGTCGTTAGACTATTGCACTAAGGCAAGACAATCACGAGGAACACAATAGATATAAATTTTTATTTACAATCAAAATTTATTAGAGTTCGAAATTCATTATCTTCAAAACCATAAACTAAATTTTTGTTTACAATCAAACTTCTTAAAGTTCCAAAACTCATTGCCTTAAATTCCAAATCTCAATTCTTCGACACTTGGAAATTTTCCAAACTCCTTCCTATAGTTGTTATAAAATGACAACTAATTTCAAACTCACATTCCCTTTTTTTATTCCAAAATTAAATTTTTGAAAGGATTTTTATAATTTCATTTCAACAATTCTTAAGATAAAATTTTAAAATTTACTACTCTTTATTTCCAATTACCCAAATTCTCATAACAAACTCCATCTTTAACATGTATAACTTATTTTAAAATATTCAATAACCATTTTTTTTCAAACAAAGTATTATCTCATCATTTCAACAATAAAACATAACTATATTCAAACTCATACATTTCAAATATCATAATGGCTTTGCCCTACCATTGATTTCCAATAAATAACCATATTGATTGGCTGTAGCTTTGACCGAATGATCAAAACCACCTCGCCACTCATCCAATCCCACTATGGTTCAATGGCTGCATAGGTCATCTAGAATAAAATTTAATTATCAAATCCTTTTAATTTATTTCCAAATTTAGTCTCATTAAAACTCAATTTATCATGTCTGATTGTCTCATCACAACGTTTAGAAAATTCCTATCGATAACGTTGATCAGGCGTATCAACCAGAATTCTTAAAGCACTTGATGGATAACCCAACACAAAAATCATCTTCTATAAAAGAAGTATCTCATATTTAGTTCTTAAAATGTTCTTTATTTATCCCAAAAACCAAATCCAATTTCTCTTAGAAATATATCTTTAATTTTTGAAAAATTTGAAAACTGTGATGACCCGGTATTTTGGCAATTTTATTTTAATAAATACTTAATCCAATTAAATAAAAAGGTGAACTTATCATTTTAAAAAGTTAATGCTTTTGGAAATATTTGCCATCGTTTATTTAAATTTGTATTTTGAAAGGGAATATTTGATTTGAAAATTTAAAATAAAATCTCTTAATAATATGTATAATAAAATCTACCTTATATAACTGAATTAAAATACTCTGCCTTGTTAATATTTTATAAATATATATAGATAATAATGTTTAAAATAAAAACAATTCTATCCATCTTAAATATAAAATATAAAATATAAATACAAATATATGTTATAAATTAAATGTTTGTAAGTTAAATTACAAATAGGAAACAAAACTAAGAAACTATGCTAACAATAATTATAATAATTTTATATATGCATATAGGATAAGTTTAAAATAGGGTATTGCTGTGTAACATACATATGTACAATACAAAGAAGACAAATTTATTTACATATACAAAATATCTTGGTACAAAATAGATAAATATCAGAAACCATAATTAGATGTAAACTAATAGGAGACATATGCATTTAATTAGCACAACATTTTGTCTATTCGAAATTTGCAAGAAATCTTTCAGCCTCCATATACAAAATCTTGTCTGAACATAACAAGCTGAAGCTTGTACCAGAAGCTACCCCTGTAAACTTTCCTTCTATTTATATATACATACTCTTAGTTGCTGTTGGTTCACAAAAGCTAAGCAAGATCATAAAATATAGTAAGTATTTTCATGTTTACAAAACTTAAACAAACATCTTAACTAAATAAACAAGAACAAGTAGGATAATATAAACAAGATAAAATATAATATGTATGAGATATGCATGTACATAGAAATGAATATGTGTAAACCTACAAGGGAGACAAGTATTTAATGCAAGCTACCATATATCATTTCAGCCTATAAATCGAGATAAAAATCTATGCAGTACAATAGGAAATATTTTGTACCAGCATCATATTCAAGGCTGCATACTTTTTATATACCATCTCCTTAATTCATTTCGTGCATAAAAAGGAAAACTGAGTATAGAAAAAAAAGAGCTACAACCTGAAACAATTAACAGCAACTACAATCAACAGTCAAGCAAGAGGAAGATCATGCTGATAGTTGCAAAATCAAGCAATGTAGCAAACTCCAGATTTTCAAATTCGAGAGAAAACATTTCCCAGGCTTCTCTGTTCTTCCAAGATTTGTGAGTAAACTTTTATTTAAAAAGACTTAAATCTGTTTTATTTACTGATGCATGTGATAAGAAATTAAAGTAAAGTTGTAAAAAAATGTTGCTTGGATGTATGTTAGAGAATTACAATGTTATTCGATTATTATTTAATAATCATAGTGATATAGAAAAATTCATATCTTCCCATCTAATCAAATTCATGCTATGATCTCTGAAGAGAAAATGATTGTAATAATGTAATATCATTTTTAAAAATAATTCCAAGTGTTTATGTTGAGTATTGATTCCAGAATTGAGGAATAGCAGTGATGATCTAATATAAGCTAGAAATCAATCATCTCAATTTCAAGTTTTGATCATACATACAGATTCGTATTAGAAAATGATGATTTTTGATAATGGTTTCATGATTTTTAAGCTTATAATTGTTGGGAATTCTCGGGTGGAACGGAAAATACATTTTGGTCAAATTCCGGCAATAGCGAGGTCTGGTAGTGTCGTGATCAAGGCTGAAGGAAGCTGGCGTGATAGAGATCATCAGAAAAATGATCGCTGGATTTTTAGATTGTCGAGGGTGATGGTCGAAGTCGATTTATGGTTTAACGACTAGAATTGGTCAACGTAGATTTCGAGCTCGTGCGACGTCGATGGTGGATCGAGAGTGGTTCGGACCCAAGGGAATCGTAGTATTGTGTCGTGGCGAAGCTTAGTACGAGGCGGTGGAAGTTTAGTCGATCAGAGGTGGCGATGCGAGGTAACTTTGTAGACCAGGTTGATCCCAGTAAGATATCGACTTGTTCGATTTTGAGTGGGATGTGTTTGCAAGTTTCTGGGTTGTCTAGATCATCGTTGGAGTAGTCAACGACGTATGGGTGATCGCGAAGTTGGCCGGAGGGGCGGCGAACTCATGTACACGTGCACGAGATTTGTTTTGTGTCAGGTGATTGATGTGTTCTAATGCCTCGGGGAGGATAGGGTGTTGATCGAAGTCATACTCGAGTTTTTTCGAAAGAAAGTAGAAGATTGGGTTATTGCTCGGGGTATGGTGGTTTGGGCCCAGGAATTTTAGAAGTGATTTTAATCAAATTTGATAAGCAAATGGAATGTACTTGTATCAAAGTAAAATATTAAACTAAATTTCAAACAAAGATGTTGATCAAGTATTCAAACAAGTTTCAAATTGTATAGATTATAAATGCAAATATTTTTGAAATTAAAATTGTTTTGATTTGGATAATTAAATATTAGGTTTAGGAAGTAAATCAGGATAAATGACTTATCTTTTAATTAATTAAGGATAACTAAGTGATTAAGATCAATTAATTAAGTAAGTATAACCAATTGATTATTGAGTAATCAAGAAATAGTTAATAAATGAATATGATTAATCAAGGATAATTGATTAAAGATTATTTGTCAAAAATAATTAATTAAAAGGATAATTAATTAAGGGAAAGTGATTAGAGGATCATTAATTAATGTAATTAATTAATTAAGGTGATTAAATTAAAGGTTAATTACTTAATGTAATTAAAAGATAATTAATCAAGGATGATTAATTAAAATGGATAATTGAAGAATGATTTATTATTAGAATTGTAATTAATAAATGTTGAGTATGCAGGATTAAGGTAATCTAAATGATTAAAGTTGATAATTAATTTAGTTGGAGATTAATTAAATTAATTATGAATTATATAGCTAATAAATCTTGTTGTGAATGGTTGAATGATATTGGATGACTTGGATTAATTTCATCTCTGATGGCCAATTGAGATGTGCTGTGATATGAATGGGTTAAACTGTGATAAGGTAGGTTACCTATCTGAGTTGAATTGTTGTATGATATCCTGGATATGAATTGTATTGTTTAAAACTTAACAACTTGGATTAGAGATGACATTGAATTCGAAGAGACCGGGGTCGGTTATCAGTAAATACCCGAAACCACTTCGATTCTTTATAATGTGAGTTTGGAAGCAAGCAGGCTGGAATGAAATAAGTTAAGTATCATGGATATTTAAAACTGGATAACGTTTCTTGGATTTTGTTTGTGATAAATGATTGACTTAAATAAGATTAGAACTCGTAGAAAAGTACGAGTTACCCTGGTAATTCACTTAAGTTATATAGCTTGGTAGTTCATGTTATGGGTTTACTCACGCTGGTTTCCAGCCTGACTCGGGTGTTACTTTATTGTAATGCTCGGGTCAGACTGAGTATTATAGATTTTCAGGTTAGGACGTTTTGGAGCTCAGGTGGTGGATGGCAGGAACGTATGGAGTATTCCGTTGTGTATTATTGTTGTTTATTTGGGACAAGTTAAGATTTAACTGTCCAGTTTAAATGTGATTGGTTGTAACTCTGATGTATTGAATGTAAAGTGACTGATAAAGATTTTCTGTATAAATGCTATTATTTGATATTATATTTGATCTGCTGCGAATGTGAGAATCTGTGTTTTGGTGTTTCTGTTTCCTCTTCTTTTTCTTCTATCTCTTTCTTCTTTTCCCTAACTATCTGGAATTTTCGGGACCGAAAATCCCTGGTCGTTACAAAAACGCAATTCATTACATATACCCAAAATCAAAACACAAAAAGGGACTCATCAAGATGTTCCCTGAATATACTTGATTCACAAGGTTGAGGGAATAAATTGGAGTGTTCGTCATTCCCAACGGTGTAATGAACTACTTAGAAACTCATAACGAGTGCGGAATGCGGTAAAATAACACTATCCTCCGCAACTCGAAGATAATGAGAATCAATGTAGGGTTAAGCTGAAGAAAGACCCTAGCACCACCAATAGATCGAATAAGAAATTAGCGAGATATAAGGGTAAGAGTAAAATATCTTCTCGAATGAGAAGAATAACACAAACGGCAGATCATTACTTCGGGTGAGGTAATGTTACTAAGCCTATAAATGAGTATCCAAAAAGGTCATCTCAAAAGAGGTAAGAATGGCAATATCAATTAAATTCCAAGGATCACCTCATTTCCTTAGTGGGCAACCTTGTGGAAGGACTGAAAGGTTAAGAACCGGAAATGAGATCAATACAATATTCGATTGCACGATTGGGTGTCATACCCGAACGGACTTACAGAAATCAACAGAGTCACAATGACGGGAATTCAAGATATATCATCAACATCTCGATACTCAACAGTGAATATAGAGACTTCGGAATCATAATCAATATTCTAAAGACAAGAATTAACCAACCAACTGAATCAAGATACCTAAATATAGGACCCTTCAAATCACAGAATGTGGCTTGATAAAATGCAAGCCACTCCCTCTCAAATTACTCCAAACTCAAGGTAGAAAATAGCATGCTAATACGCACCCAAAGATAAACTACAAGGAACAAATCCTAAAATTCTCATGTCAAGTATTGTGGATCCCCTCAAAAGGATTCGCAATCCTCAAGTAAGCAACAAGACCAGAACATGGCATTAACAAATTTCTCTGGTACGGATAAATGCCAAGCACCCGTATCGAAGAGGATTCGAATAGAACGGTCATGAAAAAGAATAGAACCTTCCAAAACAGGAGATATACCTCGTGACTGAGATGCACTACCAGAAGCCTAAGCCACATTCAGATTCCCCGAACCTGAACTCTTCCCCTTCTTAGGACATGCTGAAACTATATGTCCTTCCTTCTTGCAATAATGGCACTTGGGGGTTTGAGGACATTCTCTAACAAGATGGTCTCTAGAACCATAATTGAGACAAGCCAACACTCTAGCTGAAGGAGGTGCTGCACCGGAATGAGAACCAGAATTGCCTTGCTTCATCTTCTTCTTAGGAGGAAATGATAGGGATCTCTGAAAGGGAATTTCTTCTTATTTGGGTTCATTCGAACCTCGGCCTCATCACTACTATCCCTTTCATTTTTGACGGCTTCGATGTGAAGCACCGAATCCACAAGCTCCTCGAACGAGAGCTTAAGCTGAAGCATGAGCAACTTCTTCAAATATTTCTTAAGTCCAGATATGAACTTAAGATTCTTCTTGTAAGGGGTACCAATGAATTCGAGCCCATACTTGGATAGAGACTCGAAGGAGGATACATAATCTGACACAGAGGATTTTCCCTGCTTCAACTAGAGGAAGCGACGGGCAAGGAAAGCCTTCTCGGATTCTGGCACGAACTTAAGCTCAAAACGATCTCGGAAATGCTGCTATGAAAGAGTAGACTCATCTATCTCAGCTATATGGAGCTCATACCAGTCTAATGCTCATTCTTGCAGCATACTCGATGTCACAAGAACGCGGTGATGATCAAAAATCTCCATGCGAGTGAAGATGCGCTCCCATGTTTGGAGCCAAGCTTGAACCTCTAAAACTGTCTTGGAGCCTTCGAATGGCTTGCCTCTAAGATGGGTGAAGTCGCTGCACATACGCGCAAATGCAGATTTGCGCGGAGGAGAGGAATGAGTAGGAGTAGGAGGCTGAGTGCTCCTAAGAAGCTCAAGAATCTGGGCGGTCGACATATAAACTCCTTCGGGACGAGAACCACTGGACGGTCCCGATACCGAAGTGCAACCTCTACATCTTCCAATCATTTGCTAAAAGTTAAGATAAGCTAGGATTATTCATAGGAGTAGATATTAGCAATTTGAATAAATTGAATAAGGAATACTACGGAATTTACAATTAACATTCCTAAACATATTCCTTTCTATTTACCCCCAAAGGACTCAAAAGATTAAGGACAAGGTTGGGTTCACTACGATTTTGGGGATAATGTTACACATGTATTATACTTGATGTATGGTAATCGTGTATACTGTTCTGCATTTATTACATTTTGTTCTGAATCCAGGCTCTGATACCAAGCTACGATGCCCCACCCCAAGACCTGCATTAACAAAGAGAATTACATATATACTTACATCAAATGTAATACAACATGCCACAAGTGGTATTCAACCAAAATATATACATACATCCCCACAAAATAATAGATACATCATAAGGTTCCCAAACTAAAGACTACAACATAAAAACTATGCCATAACCAAAGTCGATGAAGAAGCCCAACAAGGTAAAGCTAGCAAAGGTCCAAAAGCTAACCTGCAACTCGATCTGACCCGAGTAATAAATACACGGGTCAGGCTAACTAGAACTTGATATTAGTAAAAGAAAAAGGAATATAAATGCATAAGGAAGCATTCCTTTAAAGATAAAGGAATGATATAAGGTAGTCTATTTATACAACAAGCATAGGTATTCCATAAGGCTCAAAGTTGATCACATGATAAGGTTTAACATGGCATAGATGTTTCACATTCAAAGGGCTATACAATGTAAGTGAACATAAGCAATATATAAGTCATATGTGAAATCATCAAAATCTCCATATTAAAACTCATGAAACTCAATAAGAGTTTATAATCCCAATATCAAAATCACCATAAAACAACATATATTTATGCCTTTCTCTAACTCAAGGCTATAAGTAAATTCATCATCTCAAATTGCTGAAATCAAAATCAAAAACTCATAAAAAATTCCCCGGATTGGCCAAATCCCATTTGCATGCCGTAGTGATGCTGCACGTGCCATCCCCCCAGTACTATATATATTAGGTACCTCTTACAGACGACCGAAGTCGTAAATCTCAGATAACCGAAGTCGTAAATCTCAGACGACCGAAGTCGTAACCCCAGATGACCTGAAAGCCTATAGTACTGGCAATCCCAGAATGTGTCACAACTCCCAGATAGGAACCCGAAAAGTGTTAACGTGCATCCCATACCACACGTTCGCACTTAAAGGTTTACTAACCGCTAGTTATTGCCACATTAGGAAACAGAAATCATCATAAAATTCCAAATCTTGGAAAACTCAGACTCGCCTCATCTCATTAGCAAGTAAAACACTATAACTGGTTCTCATAGATCATACTCCTAGAATAGGAGATCTTGAACCACAACCCGCCAAATTTTGGCCTTCCCAGATAATTCCTAAAGATAGGAATTATAATCTCAAAAACTCGCCATAAATTGGCTAAATTACTCAAAAATCAATAACCAGATAATTTCTATCGTACAAGTCCAGAATTAACCGATAAAGTAAACTCACGAGTCCCATACCACAGGTTTTACTAAATTGTTTAATTCTCTTTCTCATACGTCCGAATAGTGTAAAAATAATGTATATTATTTATAAAATAATTTACTTGAGAACACGGGATTTTAAAATAATTTTCTAAAATCATTTAGAAGACATTTATTGAAAATTCTACTTGAATATATCTAAAATACTTTGAAATAATTTAATAATAATTTGAAAATATTATATAATAAAGATTTCAAAAATCAAACTATTTAGAAATTTTCTCAAAATTTATTTGGAAGAAATAGTGCTTGAAAATCGAGAAAACGTTGGAAATACACCCAATCGATATTCAAATTTAAATCGAATTTAAATTTAAAATTTGAAATTCCAAATTACTCCGAATCTCGGCTAATCCATTGATGGATATCATAGCCCATAGTCATCATCAAAAACATCTCAAAATTGCAAAGGAATTGATCATAAAAACCATAGCAAACAGAGACTAAAAGCTGCGGAAAGAAATAGAACAAAAGGCCACCACTTCACGTACTGGGCCAACAAGGGGGTCGACCTAGCCTAGTGGCCAGGACACCCTCAGGTCGACCTGGAGAGTGCTGGGTCGTCCTCCCTGTCGACCCAGTCTACGAACTTCTTCCTGCTTACATTTTCTGCTTCGTATTGAATTTTCAGAGACCATTACACATAGCAAACGATTTAATTATGGATTGAAATTCGACATGCAACAAGTTTAACATCTACACAACACTCCGTAAAAGATCCGGCAGCAATTCGAGTGAAAATCAAAGAGTTATAGCTACTGAAAGTAGCAACAAGAAACCAGAAAACAAAGAAACAGAGAACAGAGAATAGAATGTATACAGTAACTATTTCTGAGCAAATTTCTTTACAGGAAAAGCTTGATTTAGTTAGCAATTGTGAGTTTTGAACTCACCTTGGCGAATTAGCAAGAATTCAAGAGCAAGCTATGATCTTTGGTGAAGAAAAGGAGCTCTAAGAACCTGTAACAGCTGAAAAAGAAACATGCAGCAGACATTGAAATGGTTACAGACACACTCATATCAAGTTCTAAGATTTTTGATGAAATTCTTTAGCATTGGTGGAGATTACCTTCTATAGTCTTGTTTTGGTGATTTTCTTCTTTTATTTGCAGCAATTTTTGAGTGGAATTTGATTTTAGTTAGAGGAAGCCATTGTTTTGCTCATTTCCATTTACTGTATCTTTTTGTTTGAGAAGGAGGTGAAAGAAAAGCTACGTACAGATTAGTTTTCTCATACCAGAAATTTCTAGAGAATGGGTTTTGGATTCACACCCTACCCAATAAGCCCAATTTAAAAATACTTAGAGAAATATAAAGAAATGAACACCATTTATCCTATATTATCACTATATTCACATATTTCTTCATTTTAAGGCCAAACAAAAATATGTACAACAAATGTATGTACATAAAATTGTTATCTTAGCAAAACAAAATTTATTTTAACAATAAAAAGTAAATTCTAACAATAAAACCTTATTTTTGACAATATTACACAATTACACTGTTTTATCACAAAAACACTATTTTTAATGCAATAATCAATACAAAAATTCTAACTTGCCAAATAAATTATAACAATCATTTCAACAACAAAATATTATTTTTAAACAATATTTCATCTTTTAATTTAATAAAATACATAATTTTCTCATATTTCTCCTTTTTAAATCAGTAAAAGATTAATATTGACAATATTTTCCAATATTGTTTCATTTACCCCAAATAAAATTACCAATTGATTATTTTCTACTTCAATTCTCAAAATGAAAATTTTAAAACTTTATTTTCATTAATTTAGATTTATTTCAACAATTTACGTTGAAATACATTACCTAATTAATTTATTAGCTCCAAACTAATAAATACCCAATATTTCAATTTATTTAAACCAAATACTTATCCAATCAATACTTAATCCCATATTTATACCCAAATAAACAAAATAAAGTTCCAAACTTTATTTTTCTCATTTTATTTACAAAATTCATTGTTTATTCCAAATAAACAATTTAAAATTTCCAATTATATTTTAATTTACAATATTAAATTATAACTTCCGTTATAATTTAATATATACAGGTAATCTCCAAACCAGGGTTGTTACACAACCGCCCTAGCTACGAAGGCCGACGACACCTAAATACTACCTTTAATTTAATTAGTTGTATTACTAACACATCTCAAAGACTTATCTAAGGGTTCACTAGCCCTCCTCCATCAAACAAACAATTAATTAAACTTTGAGGTCCTTGCGTATCCCATACACATTCTACACTAGTAGGAAGCGAAATCCATCAGGACGTAGCCCAAGTCTTTGCTAGCGACCGCGCGAGACAACTGGTGGTCAAAGCCTATATATCAGCCATACTTCTAAATGTCAGTTTATCAACAACACTGACATAGCCCACCGACCCTACAACTGAAATCCCGTTTAGACCTGCCTAATATAAGTTAAGGAAAATGCCCACTCTAGTTACTTAATGCCTCTGGTTTAGAAATGAAGTTGACCCCATTTCCCAACTAGGCACTATCGTAAATTATTTAAGACTTCTTAAATAGGGAGGAGACAAACCCAATAGTTATTTAATACCTCAATCCCCGAAGTAAGCTCCTTGACATCCTTACAGGCACCGAGCCATTTAATACTTTAAATTTGAGGAAAATTCTTGATATATATACTCCCACATCTATACACGAACATGTATTTCCCTACCCCATGGGTCCTACAGTTGGAGACGTCCCACATCAGTAGTAGGTATGCACAACTGCCGGCAGCCTCTAGGTGAAGGGATGACTTCTATTGTGTAACTCCATTGAATTTGAATCCCAATTCATACTAAATCAAGTCATTTATCCTTAACCTAAATATTATGATAGGGCAACTAATTCATGCCCGTCATAAACGTATTATTAAGGCCATATAATTCCTACCATGGAAATTATTACACCCCTTAAGTTCATTTATTTATTGCCTATGAACTTATCCTTATCTTATACGCTTATTTCTTTTATTCTTCATTTCCTAAATGTCATTTATTTCTTCACTTCCAATTAATTTCCCTTTATAAATTGTCATCATTATTCAAATTGAACAATCACTAATGACATTTACTTATTTGTTTTAAATCTAACATAATATGCCTAATCAGTTTTCTCCATAAATGTCATGTTTAATCCTATAATTAATCTCATTAAACATGTTTATGTTCCCATTTGATTTTTGTAACTCCCTGTTAACTGTGCATTTATTGCCATTAATATTGCTATCATTATTCACGAATATCAGAGTCATTACCTCTTTTTCATTGCAACTTCCTAATCCTATGATTTACTACGTTATTAATATTTTAATGCTCTAGGTGTAATTTATACGAGTATATACGGGTATTTATTTATTACGCTTAATCCTTTACCTTATATGCATATATATTTTTTAATCTAGTAAGCATGGTTATACGTAAATATACATTCATACATACATATATACATAACTCTTTAATTTCTATGTTAAGAAATCTCAAAATATACACTTATGTGTAAATTCTACAAAGAATTTTTGTCTCTACATTCTAATATATTGGAGTTATCCTTCCCAAAAAGAAGATTATTATCGTTATAACTTTCCATAAACTACATAAAAGTGGGGCTTTTTCTCCGTTTGAAATTACAAGGAATTGTCTCTTTTCATTTCTGTTGAAATAGACAGTGGAAACTATACAGAAGGACATTCGTACTTTGCACATCTCTTTTATTTAGGTATATTCCTAATTATTCCAAACGAGACACTTTTTATATATAGTTGTGAAGTTAGATAGTTTATGAAAATTTACATAGAAATAGATACAACTAAATTGTACATTCAACGCTTCTAATAAATTAAAACATAGAATTTACATTCCAAGTCAAACTAGGGCATTCCTAATGAATGCTAAACAATTTACAACCCAATTAATGTAATTTCCCAAAATATCCAAATTAAGGTGTATACGCCATTCCATCATAATTACATAACTTATAGAATATGCAGTCGAGATTTCAATTAAATATATTCATTTTAAACCTATAATTCATTGGATCTTGCATAGGCTAATAATCAAATAAAATTCAATGTTATAAATTTTCAGTGTTATCTATAAATAATATAATCTTCTACTCACCTCTCCAGCTTTCCAAATCTCTAAATCTGAATTTGTCCCTTTAATTGACCCATTTTCCTTTACAGTCCAAAAATATGTAGAGAAAGATATATACATACACATTAGAATTACATATCTGAGAGAAGATCTGAGTTAAGTGGAATTGGATTTATAATGAAAAGATTTAACTTTTTTGCAAAATTGATTCAATTCTTTTCTTCTTCTCTTTTATTTTCTACCCTTTCCCAATATATATAATATTTTTATAATTTCTGGAAGTAGCGGAGAAGGGAAAATGGCAGAGCTTTGCTTCTCTATTCAGAAAATATAAGAAGAAAAGTGAGAGGCTATGCCTTTATTTATAGTCACTCGAATCAATTATGTCCATCCGATTATATTTTATTAAGTATTATTAAATTCAGGCTGTTTGATCAAGGTTCGGGGCAAGCCTGCCCTAGGTCGATCGGTCCTAGGCAGCGGTCGACGCTAGGGATTGACCGGTCGTTCCCTTACGGTCAACCGATGGGGTCCAGGCATTAATTATTATTTATTTCCTTTATTAGTTTGATTTTGAATTCCTTTTTAATTATTTTCGATCCGAAAACTTCAAATGCTTATAACTTCTTCGTTTGAACTTTGATCGCAAAACTTTATACACAAAAGCTGCTAAGAAAATCACCATGAATAAAATAGTGCAAATTTCATGGCTAAATTTCGGTGATTGCTCAAATTCCATTTTCGAGTCTTATTTAATTACTTTCTAATTTCCTTTTATTTATTCACTGTTTATTTTACAGGGTGTTACAATAGGTTCATTACAATGTGTTGTTTTGGCATCTTGTTCCGGTGCTCCAATTTATAGTAAAAATTTCAACTCTCAACTACATGTTACTGAGCCATAAGTTCCCTTCTTCCCTAACTCCCACTTGTTTAAGCTGCTTCACTAAGTCTACATCCTTGTAGAAGACTAACTGCATATGGAACAACTTGAGTTGTATGAGAGATTACATGGAGATTTTTTGCTAAAGAAGTTAGCACGGATTCAAAGATATGAGAAATGATGAAATCGGCATTATTTATGTAGAAAGCTCGAGAAGGAAAATGAAAGTAGGGAGTTGAGTTTTGAAACTGGAGTGATAAGGCGGTGATATGTTATTTTCTTGATACGAGACTGGGTAGGATTTAAGGGATAATGGGCTTGGATATTATTGGGTTGTAGTTTACTTTATTATGGTGTAAATATTTTGCCGGTGTTGTACATTACTCTTTTAGCAGTTTTATAAAGGAAATTATGATACAGTTCAAAAAAATACTAGGGCATTACATGACTGTGTCCAAGACAATTACAATAAGTCTAAATGTGTTGCAAAGAAGATGGTTTGAAGTCCAAACAAATAGAGGGGTTTAAATACTTAAGTATACAATACAGGTTCACGGTACACTCCCAGACATGAACAATCTTGGCCAAATCCAGTCAGTCGACCGTTTATCCCCAAAACTTGGTGAAATTTCCAAAAAAGACAATGCAAATTCGAAGGCTTCCGGTTGACTAGTGGTTCCATCCAGTCAACTTGCTTCGGCTTCTAATTGGCCGGTCTAATCCAATTAGTCAAGTGTACACGTTCCAAAATATCATGAAATCTCTAAAAAAGAAATGGTGTAGATTTGGAACCTTCTAGTCGAATGGTTAGTCGACTGATCCTATCGATTGGTCAAACCGTACCTATCAAATGGTGGCTAGTTATTTCGTTTGGTAGAACTTGGGTTGGTTTTAAGATAATTAAAATGAAGGAAGGAATTCCAAGAAGTTCGTAGGGTCTCATAAAGGAAGTTCAAAGGTAGGATGACCACGTTCACCTTGTATGCATAATGTGTTATGCATAACTTAGTTGTGTTGCATGATGGCTTTGATGGATATCCATATGCTACCAAAGGCTTGAGTGTGGGGCTTTTCCTATATTTCTTAGCTTCGGCCTTGAACGTTGAGCATTAAGTTCCTGTATGTATTTTGTGGACACAGTGCCTCGATTGGGAACATTTGTTTAATGGTCAAGGTAGTAGTTAGGGACAGCCATATGCGCAGTGAACCTTTGGGCCAGATTTGCTAGGAGTTGGCAGGAAATCCTAGGGAAAATATTAAAACACGATGATATCGACTATATGACAATATGTTTATAGGTATCACATGAGTGCTTCGCGACGGTTGGTGTTATGGCTCTCTTTGCCGTTCTTGGCCTTATTGGGGATGATCCAGTGAACCACTTACCATATGGTACATTATTTTCCTTATACTTGATATGTGTTTGTGATGATGCATTAAATCAACTATCACTATTGGTTGTAGTGTAACATTAGATAGGAATATGCTAACTTGTTGGGCGTAAGAGAAGATATTGGTTGAGATATGCATAGTCTAACCTCTTGTATATCGCCTATGTTTTACTAGTATTTTATTTCTCATATAGCTTAGTGATATTTCTCTCTCTTTAGTCATGTGTCTAACCCTCTCTATATTTCCAATTTTGGTACCTATTCTTTGAGTAGGTTTACATGGGACCTTAGGAGGACTTTGCTGGCTGGAGATGAGACTAGAGCGAAGGAGCACACTAGTCTTTACATTATCACTTTGACGACTGCTCTACACCTCCGGTACCTGATAAAACCTATAGAATGCATCACAACGGTACCCGGTAGATATAGAGTGGCAATCAGAGGTAAAGTAACCAATAAAGATCAGAACCTATCGTATATCGTACAACACTGAGGATAAAATATAATAACAATATAGCTATAAAACAAACAAGACAAATAAGTATAATTAGATGAACCAAAATAGATATCAGAGAGCATACGGTCCAAAAACAATTATACAAAGCAAATGGAATAGAGTTTGTGTATCGAACATAAACTTGAAGAAAATATGTCTCTGATAATAGTCTAGCAGTAAAATGAGCTCTATAGTACTGCACAACAGAATAATAGTAGATTAAAAATAAAAATATAGATAAGCACTAGCTTCCTGCTCATCCTATGAACAGCTTCATGTGCTAATCTCAGACATGCTATCTTGTTTACCCATTTAAGGGTGCTCGAGATAATAAAAAGCAAAGCATAAACTCTTGAGTTAGGAAATAGTCTGCTATAAGCGATACATATACCTTAAAATACTATAAAAGTCGATATAGTAAAGGAATAGATGAGTATAAAGGATCATACCTATCTTGTCCTTATATCCAACAAGTTAGCACATAACACCGATATATGCTAAACTATCGTCATGGGTGTACTATAAGACAAAGTATAATAATGGGTGTCTAGGTCTCTAACGTAGAAAATACATACATCGTGTGACATCTATATCAATCATAGCAACCATCAAACCATCTCACATCAATCATCATGGTTTTAGATATATGATAATTCATATGGCTACATCCTACGGCCAGAGATTACATCCTCATCTCTATTTCCCTTATGCTCGAACCTATGCCACTTCGTAAGGCCAAGGTACCAGACTCACGTCCTATAAGTCCAGCGTAGATCACCGTCCTAGATCTAGAGTAATATCATACGACTCGAGTGAGCATCTTTACATACCCCTTCTTTATGATCACACATCAGAATCTCTGAGTTATCAACAATCCCTTTAGCATACATCCTATTTTATAAGCTTCATTGATCGAACTTGCCTCCTTGGATTATCATCACAGCTTCCATACTCGAGTTGTAACCTTTTGGAACTTCTCTAGACTACCATTGAAAGTCCTAGAGCTCTATCATCTCAATCCTAAAGTTATGTTTCAACTTATTTACATAATCTCTATAGTAGATCTCCTGTCATTCCATGAGGAATCAGTATCGTTCTTCCATATCATCGTATCCATTGATAGTGGCCATATCTCTTAAACCAAGCATAAAACCAATGCACGGGTACTTGGGCATGCTTTCCCATGCACCCTTCTTCCACATCAGCGAAATTAGATAGGTCGATGTCGACCCATATAGGTCGAACCCTGCCCATCTAGTTTGGTACATAGCTAAAATATGGCTGAGCACAAACCGCTTCATGTCCCCTTAGCTCATCCCAGAGTCGTCCATGTGTTTATGCTCGCATGACCCGAAGTAGCGGCCTCAAAATCTCCAAGTTATGAGAGGATTGCTTATAGATGGATTAGTGGTGTATCCATCCAGTGTTTCCCCTTGCTCCAACACATAGTTCTCACCAAATACACTTGAAGTAGCATCAAGCCCTCCTCTCCGTCACCTCATAAGTGCATATTTGCACTTTGCACCATCGAAATGGGTTTGGTACTGACCCATATGGGTTGGTACTACCTATATAACTTAGACAAATATTTGTCTATGTTATTTCTCCTGCTTCCTTTCTTTATTCCAATGTGTTTTCCCGCTTCATTTTGCATGAGGTCTCAAAATCTGCATCATAATCCTCCAACAACTCTAACTTTAACTATTTGTTTTATTCCATCGATCGGAGTCTCCATTGTTTGTGCAATCATCTTTGGATGACCCATTTCTTTATCCATTCCATATGTACGAGACCCTATTCTTATGGATCATCCCTAACTCTAAATCACCATTAATCGGCGTTTTCAAATAATTCATACAAACATACATTCATCCAAGCAATACTTAGATCTATCCATAAAAACATATGCATAGAATCCAACTAAACTTCATTTTTAAACATTTAAATTCGTTTTTAAAAGCGAGGCAAACTTAGATCTATCAAAAATCAAATTTTTATCTTTGAAAATACCATAAACATTATTTCTTGCTAAATCAACAAATATAGTACAGTGAGGGATGGAGATCACTCACCTAAATGAAGAATCAACCCAAAAATCACCAAATAACTACAAATCCGATCTGGATGGTGGTTGCATGGATCCAAAGCTCTAATTCCTGAAATCCTCAAGATTTTATTTGTTAATATCACCTTAATCACTCAATTATACTAATTAAATTGAAGAAATGGTGGAGTTTATATCTATTTTAGATTAATGGAGGTTATAAGGTAACTATAAATGGAGAGAAATGATTAGTGGTTGCTAATGGAGGCTGGTATTAACCCTACTCCCAATTTGGGTTAACTGGCCACACTAATCACCCCTTAATTACCTACTAATCTACCTAAAGTTAATTCAAATTTCAAATAGCCATATCTCCTAAATCGTAACAAAAATCTATCATGAACACTCTATGGAATGAGAAATTATCATATTAGAAGTGTTTTCATCCTAATTCGACTCATATTAAAAGTTATAAATTTTACCATATTTTTAGGGTCAAAACCATCTAATAAAAATTCTAAGGCTGTAAGTTGTTACTACCCATCATTAACCAAAGTTATAGCCTCATACAACCCAATTTGAATTTAAAAAATAATATTTTACGATCTTCCAATATGTAAAGTATAGTTCGTTACAATCACTATGCTACTATCTATTTGGTGGTTTGTATTTGGTTATACATTCGACAATGATGTGTGTGTATGACCATTATATTATGTGATGTATTGTGACTTCTGATGTAGTTATCAATATTTGCAATCTATATTCCTATATGATATTTGATATGACATGAGCATGTAGATGTTATATTTTATCCTTCCACTATGATATTTAATATACATATTATAACAACCCACCTTTCTATGCCGTATTAGTAATTATATTTAATTAAATAGAAGTATTCAAATTCGATTTTTGATGATTATTATTTTGAAAATAACTTCTTATTTATTTGAAATCTATTTAATAATAGATTTTGTTTTAACAAATCGAATTAAATTAATAAATTCTTTTTGGGTATTATTGTAACGACCCGTATTTTTACGGATCGAAACATCGTAAAACAGTTGACATTTGGTCGCATTGTTGATAAGTTGTCCAAAGTTTAAGTCTTAGGTTGTATGGTGGTTAGGTCGTAGTAGACGACCTAAGAAGTGGAACGACTTAAGAGGTTGGAACGACCTAAGCAGTTAGGTCGTATGATTGATAAGTCGTATGTTGAGGCTTAGATCGTAGACGACTTAAGGAAATAGGCGACCTATAGGATTTCCGACCTAAGTGAGTTAGCAAGTTAACGACCTAAGGGTAGTAGTTAGGTCGTAAGCAACCTTTGTTAGTTAAGTCGTCCAGACGACTTAAGTGTTAGGTCGTAACCCAGCTAGGTCGCGTGAGTGTTAGGTCGTAGGTCTTAAGTCGTTAAGGTTTAGGTCGAGAGACTCTATCTGGGATAGGTCGTAGACGACTTATGATGGGGCGCGTGGATGCTTAAGTCGTTAGGTTGTTTCTGTAGTAGGTCGCGTAAGGGCTTAAGGGTTAGGTCGTTAGGTCGTTTCTGTGTTAAGTCGTGTAGTGTTAAGTCGCTAAGCCGCATCTTCGATAGGTCGTGAGTCGCGTGGTGATAGGTCGCGCGCCTGCGTTGTGATAGGTCGTGAACGACCTAGAAGTCGTTAAGTCGTGAGCGACTTAGGAGTTAAGCCGCTAAGTCGTAAGTCGTAACTCAGTTGAGTCGTTAGGTCGCATGGGTACTTAAGTCGAAGGTCTTAAGTCGTGGGGTTTTTAGGTCGTAGGCTTTCATGAGTTGTAGGTCGTATGGTCTGTTAAGTCGTAGGATGGGTTGTCTCACTAAGTCGTAAGTCATGAGTCGGGGACGACTTATGAAGGCAGACGACCTAAGATAAAATCAGCTATAAATAGGAAGGTTTTTCTCACTTTTTGGGATCCAGATTTCGAAGCGACGAAGTGCTGCCATTTTGAGAGCTCGACTTCTACACTTCTTCACTTCTTTTCTCCACTCTAATCTAGTGATTCCTTCCATCCATATCGAAGATCAAATCGAAGATCGAAGAGCTTAGATTGAAGATCTACATTCTTCGAAGAGAGATTTCATCGTTTGAAGCGGATTCGTGATAGATCGAGCTAGATCCTTCGCTGTCCAGATCTGAAGCGTGTTGCTTTTGGGTTGTTTAGGTGATTCGGTGAGTGGTGATTATCTCTCACACGGATCCAAAGGAGTATATCGGATCGTTGGCTTGATTTGGTGTTAAAGTAGTGATTTCCATGCATTTTCCTAATCTTATGTGTAGATCCATATAGATCCATTGTTCATGATGATTTGACAACCATTTTTCTACATGTTAACCTATGCAAGTTCATTCATCAAGATTATAGAGATATTGCTCATGTTTTCATGCTTGTTAGACTTTTGACTCTTTAGTTACGAAATTGCCATTATTGTTATAATTGTCCATTTAGCTTATATTTGAATGCTTGTTTACTTGGATTAATGTTTGACTTGATTGATTGCTATGAATTAGATGATTGATGATTTGATTTAGACTGAAGATGATTCAAAAGCTAAGGGAAAGGCTCTTGAATTAGGAAAGCTGCTTGTGGCATATGTGGCGGATGATGAAGCTCATATGGATAGATTTGATGATGATGTTGAGATGAAGCTTTGCTATGATAATGGTGAGGCGAAGCATGATATGAGATAGTCTTGGTCTAATCCAGACGGGATCATTCCAAGCAAGTTGATAACTCGGTGAAATGGTTCGAGTTAGAGGATAATGGGTTGCTCGAGAGGCGCTTGAGCTAGTATGGAAATAGTCGTCGAGGAGGATGACTAGAAGGCTGAGATCTCATCGTTGTTGAAGGTTCTAGCATGCTCAAAGCAAGAGTACGTTGGGCAGATTCGATAGTCCCTGAAGGCTAATGATTGATAGTCAAGTACTCTGGGCAGATTCGATAGTCCTAGGCACGGGTCACGATGACGTGCAGAGTTTTGTATAGAACCGGGGTTTCCATTAGCCCTTGACGGATGGCTGAAAGAATGTGCTGGTCATTCAGATTAACGATGGTATCGAAGCAATGATAACAGTGATAGCCAGAGTCATGGATGTTTGGTTGTATCGTCATTCGGTCTCAAGAGCAGTGTTTTCTGGGTGCTTATCTGATCTTGGTTTAGGCCTTGGGGGTTTGTACTTGGAAAGCATCGCCCTTGACTCGAGTGATTATTGCTTTACCTAAAATTGTATGCTTTGCTGTGCTTGCTTCTGCTTAGTGTGTGTCTGGGGGCTATCACTGTAGAAAGAGGTGGAGTGGGAGGGTTGTATTCCTATTCCTTTTCCTTTATGCTCTTTTGGTATGTTGTTAGTTAATTTACCGCTCACTAAGACTGTTGTCTGACTCAAGGCTTTATGTTTTAACTCTTATTGCCTTGGGCTATTCGTCCATTTTGGGACGGGCAGACTAGGTAGCAGGTGACAGGTGATGATCTTGCTTTCCACGATGCTGATGACGAAGACGAGCTGGAGTATTGCATATTACTTTCTTACTATATGTACTGGATGTTCCGCTGTTTGTATTATCTCTGAGTGCTATGTAGTGAGGCTTGATGTATTGACTATTCAGATGCTTGTATTCAACTATTATGAAGTTTAATAGAGATTCTGTCTGTAAAGCTTCACTATATATATATTTTCTATCGTATTTTTATCCATGCGCTGTGAGTTTTACGATAGATTCTGTTGTTTTAATTTACCCTGGCAATCGTCCATGGTCGCCTGGCACACTTTACAGCGCACTATCTCTAGGTTCAGTGCAGGGGTCATGGGCGGTCGTCACAATTATATTGAGATCAAATAAAATATTTTTATCCAATATAAAATATTTTAATATTGTAAATAATTTTTATATTATCGAAATAGTGGGAAATAAATTTATGTGTTAATATATGAAATAATTAAGTAAAGATAAACGAGTATCGAATTGAAGAGAATTATGAAATTTGGAAATATATTTTACCAAATGAAGTGTAGATCAATTTAAATTAGATCAAAATATATTTATAAATATATGATGAGGATTAATATTTAAATTTAAATGCAAAGGAATATTATTAAAACTAAATTGAATTTAAACCCTTGCCCATTTAACCAAACCCAAGCCCGCTTATTTATTCCCAAACCCATTTTCCCCTTATCATACCCGTAGCATTATCCTGCCACCTCATCCCTAATCCCCAAAATTCAAAAGTCAATTTTCATAGAAAATAAGAAAAGAAAAAAAATGTTGCGCTCATGCGCATGCAGGGTTGGCGATGCTAGCGATGGTGGCACCCCCGTGAGGATGGCAACGCCAACAGGGGGACCCTATGTGGTTGAGGTAAAGGCTAGCAGCGATTGGCAATTGGAGGAGCACGCAACTTCGAGGTGATGAGAAGCGGTGGTTATCAGGTGACATCGAAGCATAAGTAAGTGGTTTCAGGCGACACGGTGGCTACGACTGAGAGTCAAAGCAAACGCGTCATATTGGAGCTGCTGCTCAAGCTGAAGGTAATTGGGGGTTGTTGGGCGTTGCAAGTGGAAGTTGGGGCAAACAAATGGTTAAGGTGAGTTATTCTATTTAACTCACACTTATATCTAAAATAATTATATCACGTTTTACGTGCCTTGTCTCAATTAGGAATTTTGATAATCTTTGGTTATTAATGATTGAATTGGATGAGATATTCTTGCATGCTTATGTTTGATTGATTATATTGTGAGTAAATCCTCACAAGACCTATCTTTAAATTGTTGCATGCTTAAACACAAATTTATAGCTGAATTTTTGATCCTATGGATGTGTTAAAATAGTTATTGTTATGTCTATAATCTTGCTGAAACCCTATACTAAACAAAAGTTGCAAGTAATCACAATTATATTGATCATATGAAGTTTAGTTGATGGCTAAAAGTACATACATTGTTTGTGTGGTCGGAGCTGTCGGAAAGCAACTCGAATCATTAAATAATTTCATATTATGGAATGATATTTTATGGAGCGACGTTGGCTCTAGAAGTTGCATTCTTGATTGGTTTATTGTTTGAATTGTTTAAATGTTTTTATAAGATTTTTAAAATGAGATTTTATCTATTTTTATCCTTATTGGAATTTAGTTTATAGAATATAGTTAAATTATATTATATTCTTAACTTATTTCTTATTTCAAAATTTCTATTCAAAGCTTTTAAAGATGAGTAATATTTATTTATAAAACCTTTTCAAATTTACTATTATAAGTATATTATAATTTTGGAAATGTTTTAGAGGAAAAAGATAAGATATGGTATTATTTTATAAAAGCTATTGTGAAAGTAACAATTTCAATTTCAAGTGAATGTAGTTATAAAACCTGTTTAAATAATTTTGAAATTCAAAAGCCTTTGAATATATAACTCTTTCGAGAAATAACTACAATGTTTGAAAATGATTTATGGGAAATTTATTAATATTCGTAAGGAATATTGTTTAAAACTATATATATGTGTGTATATATATATATGTATGTATATATATAAATATGCTTTCAAGCCTTATACACGAAGTATATTAGAAGAAATATTGATTTAGCCTTTAAAAATTTCATACTTATATTTTAAAATAAATTACTCATTTCAAGAAATAATTATAAGGTTTTAATTATTTTAAAATTCTTTTATTTTATTTATTATGGATTTGGGATTTTATTGAGATTTCATGCTTTTTATGAAATGAGGAATTTTAATAAATGGTCGAATCGTACAGATTGGTATGGGACTTTTTGTACAATTCTTTCGCTTATTTTTATAACTTGTTGAACGGAGCGTATTGAGTTAAATTTACTAGCTTTTAGTAAGTACTTGAATATCACTACGTGGTATGGGACATTTTGTGAAATTCTAGTAATTACTAATCGACAGTGATTAACACTTTAGATTTGAATTATCTTGGGGTATTTGGTTATATGGGCTGATAGATCCCTAAGAAAAAAAACATCTCTATATTTTTTATGATCGTGACGATCATTTTGATTTTAACAATCTGGTTGATCATTCATGATCCTGGTAACTTACTAGACGATTCTGGAATGCTATCTTCTTCTGGATATCAATTGATGGTCGCCATAGGCATTTGTGGGTGATTTGCTATCACCATATGCATTTAGTAGCTTACTGTAACAACCCGAATTTCCAGCGGGTCCGGATTTTTTGCAAAGATGCTAAAATCCAAGCCCACTGAAGCTTGAGTTGGGTATCTGGTATCCTGTAAATAGGCAAAGATAAATATATCAGAGCTTAAATAAATATCTCACAGCATAACTGACTAAAAATATAATAGTAAGTAAATACTCACCAAGGTTATAACACTTTCTATACAAGTGTCACAAAGCTGGAAAATCTCTGCCATTTGTCTAACCTATGGGATGTTATGAGGAGGGGGTCAGAACTAAAGTTTTGGTGAATGGACAAATTATACACTTCTAAGCATAATTCTACATATACCATTCTATTTCCATTTTCTGTTATATTAGGTTTATAATACTCTCGCCTATGTGCATGAATCATACCCATCTACTCCCTAGTAGATTAAAACCTAATAACTAATATATATATATATAGCTACATGCCCAAAGACCGCATCGGTCTTAGGTACTACCCATAGTACCTTCTGTATCCTTATCGAAAAGGACTCCATCGTCTCGCTGCTAGAGCGTACTGAAACTACATCTGTAAAGGACAGCTTTGTGAGGCCTACAATGTTCCATCTCTACTAGGAAAACATGAAACTGTATCCACACTAGCTTATACTAGTGCTCGGACATCCACAATGTACCACCCAGTGCGTACATTGAGGACTACACGTAATCGTTCTGTCTATCCCCTGAATTCTGCCAACAAGGTCTACCTTATACGAAACTCAGTCGGGGATTTTCTATATCTGTAAAATTCTGCTTCGTTAGGCCTACAATACAGATACTCTACTTGGTCTGTCTCTTTTCTCATCGTGGTTATGGCCCCACGCAGCCCCCCCTCAACTAATCGAAAAGACCTCTCAAGAGCAAGTGGCTGTGCCCTACTGCAAACAATCTAAACATCCAATTGGCTGTGCCCCTCGTCCAATGTCTCGATAGTGAAAGAATCATTGGCATGTTGGTTTAACTCTAGTCTTTCCCGAACTCGCTCTAACTAATGATGGCTGATCTCCGCATGCGACTATCCTTTTGGGTCCTGCCCACTATAACCTACTCACAAACTAGAATACGGTGTCATACGAATATCCTACTCCATGATCAACCTTTTGACTCCCTACAAAGGTCTGTTTCGTTAGGCCTGCAATGCAAAAGCAGTCAAGGCATACTCTCTTGATGGAACTCCTACAGACCTGCCTTTGGGGGTGCAGCTTCGTTAGGCCTACCCCAAAGGGCCATTCTAGAGTATCCTCACGTCCCGTTGAATTCTCGTACTTACTTCTAGCCCGAACTAACTATGTTGGACGTGCTCTTTTTGTACTAAAAATCTGCGATGAACTGCTTCGTTAAGCTCTTTATCCAGATTCCCTTCGGACTGCTCCGAACGCACCTTACCATTTTGTTAGACCCTACGTCTAATCTTTTATTATGCGTTTAGTTTACTTTTCTTACTCCGTTGGCTACTTATTTACCCTAATTAGCATGCCCATCCCCACCCACGTGTGAGACCATTAGTCCTAGACCTGAAAGGGAATGCTGCCGGTACGGGCCACTGCTATTATTTTCGCTTATTAACTTAATCCAAGATTTAAGTTTGATAAAATAAGCCTTTTTAATTATAACCTACGTGTTACAATTATACTTGCAATTGTCACTTTCATATTCTTTTCTTTCTTTTATAACCTACATGTTATAAATGTAACTGCAAGTGTCTCTTTTCTATTCTAGTCTGTCTTCTTTTATTATGATACTAAATTTTCTTTATTTCTCTTATATTATATAGCAATCTTAACTTGGGACTACATCCAACTGTCATAAGTTACTTATCATAATAACTGCTTTACTTTTTACTCTACTATCTGGGCAATAAATGCAGATCTAGTCACATTTCTGTTTTCTAGTCTTGTCAAATAATTAACTAGATTATTTCTTCTTTAATTTCTTTAATGCTTCATGTTATTCTCTTTGTTCTGGAAAGTAATTCTATTCTATTTGGTTGGTTACAAAAACTATGCTAAAATCCATTTCCATATTTTAATACTAAATAATGCTATAAACAATAACTCGTAACTGCAAGATATTTCTTTTATTGTTTCTTTAATTATTGGATAATGAAAAATACAGTAATGTCTCTATTTTTCACTAATTCCTCTTTTCTTGCTTTTATTCTTGCAATTACGTTTATCGTTATTCTTACAATTTTAAACTATGGAAATGTATTCCCTTTTCTAAACCAACCAACTAAACTATCACTAACTTCCAAATCAAGTTATTAGATTTTCCTCTTTTTAATTCATTTCTCCTGTTTTAACGTAATTTACTGTAAATTTCTCACTTTTAGGCTTATGCCTTTCTCTACAACTTTTAAGCCTAATATTACTTATATTTAATTGGATTTCTTTCTTTTTTCATATAAATACATTTAAATATAAGTATACTTCTCTTATAAAATTTACAGTATCAACATAACTAATTAGTAGAACTAATTACTGAAATAAATGCTGAATTAAATATTTAACGGGAATCTAACGATATTATATATCACAAACATAAAAGAGATATAATTTAAATCCACTCACCTGTCGTCCTTAGCTTCACTCCATGGCCATCCTGGATCCTCTTCTAAGGCGTCTAATATTTATATTAAAAAGATATTTTCCCTAGAAATATTTTCTATTTAGGGTTCAACCTCAGGCAATGAACCCAATTGGGAGAAAATCTGATTGTGAGAAAGTAGCTAGGCCTGGGGTCCTATTTATAGTGGTGTTTGGGGATCTCAGACCGTCGGATTTTTGGATAGAATATGGTGCAACCACGTCATAGGCTCACCGCGGATCGTTGGATCTAGAAAACAATGCTTCAGATTGCTCAAAAAATCAAATTATAAGCTTCGGCACGTCCCTAGACAATTTTACGTCCAGGGCAAAATGCGGGTCGACCTATAGGCTGACCTATGTTCTTTAGGGGTCGACCTATAGGCTGACCTATGTTCTTTAGGGGTCGACCTTAGGGTCCACCCTTGTGCTTTGTGGGTCGACCCGTAGGGTATTATTATTATTATTATTATTTATTTTATTTTTTTCATTTTTCTGATATCTTGTTCTTCTTGCAACTTCTTCGTATTAACTTGGATTTCGACAAGTTATATATGGAAATTGATCAAAAAATCGCCATGAACACAATGGTATAAGTTTCGAGGCCATATTCTGACAATTCCAAAAATGCTTATTTTCACTGTTCATCGTTATTTGATTATTTAATTATCTAAAAATGCGGGGTGTTACATTCTTCTACCCTTTAGGAAATTTCGTCCCCGAAATTCGATAAGGGTAAAACTATGTAATTCCTCGCATCAATCACATCCATCTTGTGTACATCCAATTTTGCGACCATCCATGTCCTTGTGCAAAGTGTCATTCAACATAAAATATATGCATGTACATGAATTTCTAAGCAGTACCTCCTATATGAATTCTTTTCTTCTTTAAAAACTCCTTTTTAAAATATGATGCATACATCCTAAATATACTTGCAATTTTTATATGAATGCAATCTTTTGAAAACTCAAAATATTTTTCATCCAATTTTTCCCACATTCCTACTGAATAGGGGCGTAGTTCAACGAATTTTACATCCAAATCCTACCACACAACTTTTAATATTCGAATTTCAGAAAAATCTAATTTTTCGAACTCGATTTCTTGCGTCGGAAGAAGGTTGAAAACGAAAAACCTCACATTTACCATTTTATATTTGCGCACCTCTTTCTTTGTACTTGAAACTTATGCAGCTATTCTATAAAAATCTCTATTTTCTTTCCCAAGCACGGTTTACATAAGAAAAACTTCCTTTCCAAAAAAATTTCCAAGCTTAATTTTTGGAAAAAATGTATTTTTCTTTTGCAATTCTCATTTATTTTTATTGACGTTTCTGTTGCTTTCTTTAAATTTGTTGTTTTCCTTTTAGTTGCTCTTTTTGGCTTTATACTTTTCTTTTATTACTTACATCCTATGTTTTTATTCTCTTCATGTGAACATCACAGAAAAAGAGCATCATACTAATCATCACTGATTTACTACAATAGGAACTAAATGCTTACATAGGAGTACAGTCTCATAACTAAAAGGGAAAAAAGTCCTACTACAAAGCGATACTAGATAGGTCAATATGGCAGCTAAACACAGCTATCATCTAGGGCTAGGAGGCCTAGGACCATGTCCACTCTGACACAGAAGGGTCCTACTCTAGGAATCCAAGTAACTCATATGCTCCTTCTGCCACTTATTACTCGTTACTAACTTACGCTATGTTACTCACGATGAATAAGATATATTCATCTCTTCCATTCCATACTCAAAATGGAATAACCAAGTCTCATTTACTGCAACGAATAAGGGTTTCAATCTATGTAGTCTTTATCTAAAAAGGCAACTAAGTTTGGGGAAATTTTCTCTTTACCTTTACCTTTTATTTTTCCCCAACTAAGGTCTATCTATCCCAACCACGTGTGTCTTACTTTCTTACTAATATTGCTGCACTATTCTTTTATAGTCTACACACATAAAGCAACATTCCTAGGTTCTCACTAGTGTCCTATACACTTTACGGGAACTTTTATTATTACTACTGAAAGTAATCACTGCTATAGCCTTACACTTTTCCCGTCACACCTAGGAAATGAGTCCTATCTACACCATATTTAAAAGTTTGGTTTGGTATTTATCATTTGATTTCAAAAATTAAAGCTTCTAAATTTTGAAACATCAAATCTCAAAATTCTTGCCTTTAAAAGTGTTACTTTGAAGTTTCTATTAAATTCAAAGGTACTTGGTTACTTAATATTTTATCTTTCTAGACTTGCATCTTTACAGCTCTTTGAATTTAATTACTCCCCAAACATAGAGGGAAAAACTTACAAATTCTAAGCTCAAAACTTATTCGTCTTTTCCTTTTAAAGACCTTTATAGATTTCCATAAAAAAAATTGGATTTTTAAATTTAACTGTTTACTAAGTTTTTCCTCTTCCAAAAACTTATTTACTTTTTCACCAAACCATTTTTCTTTAAAACATGCCTTGCTTGTCCTTAAAACATTTTTTTCTTGACTTCCAAAAATGTCCTTACATGTTTTCAAAACATCTTCTTTTCATAGATTTTCAAATTTACAAAAACTAGAGTAGATAAGAACAATTATTTTATCAAAAATCCTTTAACTTTCCTACTCTTCCAATTACCTAACCTTGGAGGAGTTTCTAACTTACTACAAATGGGGACTTTCTACAAAGGCAAGAACCAATGCGCATAATCAATGGGAAAATATGAAATTTCCATTGCTTAGCTTTCATACTAAGGCTCTCTATAATATACCTCTTAACTAACACTGTCTCTAATTATTATACTTCTTATTACACCTAATGGTTTTATACCTTAATGTATTGGAACTACTTTTTCTTATGAGAAATCATTAACGCTAAAACTTTCTATGAATCCTTTAAAAGAGGATTTCATGTTTATGTGAAATTACAAGAAACTTATTTTATATTTTATCGAAATAGGCTATACCTAATATGGTACTTTCCATACCTTATACATCTCTTTCACGTATTCCTTATGACTTGCACAAAACATCTTTATTTGTGATTTGGTTTCATAGAAAATTATATCGTTATTCATTTCATTCCAATAGATTAAAGTATTTTTAATCTATATTCACTTACAAAAGACATTTCCTACGAAATTTATTAATTTCCTAATATTTAACTTCCATCATTTTTTCAAAAGAACTCATTTTCAAAACTGTTTTAATATTTTCATAACTAGAAAACATTTCCATATACTTATTTAAATAATAAGTGTACTTACAAACCACTTTATTTCTATACTTAGAAAGTATCTTCAAAACACATTTTTATTTGGGTCAAAACAGATGTTGCGTAAAACACCGTTACTACAACCCAAAAATACTAGTATATGGATTCAATTAAAATAAATATTAATAAATCCCATATGCTATGTAAAAACATTTCCTTTAGGAGTCACCTACTATAACAATAGTGGCATAGTCTATGCTTCCTTTATTTTTCACAAAAACATTTATTACAACAGTAAATGTTGTAACCTACGTTTTCGATACTTAACACGCTCTAGGTTTTTATATTTAAAATCTTTGTTTACCTACAAAGAAACTAGCGAGCTATACATGCTCTATAATTCTTCAAAAAGAATTTCACTTTTAACAAAATTTACATCATATAAAAACCAATTTAAATTTCATACCACTTTTTTTTTCAAAAACCCAATATTTACTTCCTCAAACATGTTAACAATTATATTTTTCAACTTTTCAATTCCAAAAGTTTCATTTTATTGGGCTAGACATAAAGTGGATTTTCTTCTTACTACCCTAGGAATACCCTTCCTACACGTTGGAAATCTCATTTTCTTACTAAAATCTCTTATTCCTTCTAAAATAAAAATACTCTCCCTACTATCCCTAGGGAACTTTCCCACTTCCTATAACATATGGATACCAATCCTCTCTCAAAACATAGCTTATTGTACACTATAAATCGGCAATAACATAGGGCTCAACATCCTTGGGTCATCCCAAACCCAACTAGCAAGCTATGCACAAATATACTTCTAAAAACTTTCCGTATGTTAAAATCTATAATTGGGGACTATTTGGATTTTAGTACATAATATATTTATATATTATTCAAAAATACAAATACGTTCACTTATATTTCCTAATTTACTTAGGATCTACTAACCTAAGCTCTGATACCAAATGTAACAACCCGAATTCCAGTGGGTCCAGATTTTTTGCAAAGATGCTAAAATCCAAGCCCACTGAAGCTCGAGTTGGGTATCAGGTATCCATCAAATAGGAAAAGATAAATATATCAGAGCTTAAATAAATATCTCACAGTAGAACTAACTAAAAATATAATAGTAATTAAATACTCACCAAGGTAATAACACTTGTATATACCTTGGTGAGTATTTACTTACTATTATATTTTTAGTCAGTTCTGCTATGAGATATTTATTTAAGCTCTGATATATTTATCTTTTCCTATTTGCAGGATACCTGATACCCAACTCGAGCTTCAGTGGGCTTTGATTTTAGCATCTTTGCAAAAAATCCGAACCCATTGGAATTCAGGTTGTTACACTTACTAGTGGCTACATCGTGATTTCTTTTTTATGTATTTTGTAGCTTACTAGTGGCTACATTCATGATTTCGTGTTGCCTAGAAAGAGAAAAATTATTAGTAACTTTCTAGTAGCTACATCGTGTTTCTGTGATTTGTCCACGAGGGGACCGTATCTTTATGTTTTGTCAAGGAGGGAACCGTACCTCTGTTTAGGAGGGGACAGTACCTTTAATTTAATGATATTCTTATAAGGATTTATTTTAGTACCATTGATTTGAAATGGACATATGTGAATCACCATATATGCATATGATATTTTATGATAGACTTGAGTGTTTTATGAAATGGTGATTATTTATGATATATCATTTTGGATTGATTTGGATTGGCTTATTTTATATGACTCTGTAATTATGTGTAGTCATATAGTATTGTGATATATTATTCTCACACCTTTAAATGGTTTTTTGTAGTCATATAATTCTATATTATTATCTATTATTTATGTGTAGTTATTATTTATGAGTATTTTTCCGCTGAAGGCGACTATTTGCTTGTTTGATTGAAATTTATATTATTGTATTAATGTTTGTTTTTGTTTATGCTTAGTCTAGAATGTGAGAATTGAATAAGAAGTTATCACTCAAAGAATTTATAAACCTATTTGAGTCTGGACGAACCAAATTATTAATAAAAGCCAGCTGTTTCCCCAAAACATAACCATTGGGAGATAATAAAAATGTTAAGCAATTAACAGTTATGATATATATAATGATAAATTATATATATATCTAATTAAATTTGGAATTGAAAAATATACTAAATAAATAATTTAAGATATAATAAAATCGAATGGTTGCTTGCTGTTGTGAATAATTGAATATAGCGTGATGTATTGTTTTAATTGCAAATGGTTGATAAATGGATGTGTATATATGTAACATCGTGAATTAATATTTTTATGTAAGCAAGCAGATGATTTTTGAGAAAGTATGAATATTATTCTCTGAAGTGGTTGAATAAAATTTTAATGGTATATTTTGTGTTGATTGGTCCATTGAGAGGTTTAAGAATTTTGGTCGATACGAGTAGCTAACATATCGATACAAATTTCTAAACACTTGAATGAGACAAGAATTGGCACAATATTTTGGAAATGTAATAAGAAATGTTTTACTTGGAGTTTATATTATTTTATAAAATAATGTATTAATTTAGAAAAACGTAAACATGCTTTCTAAATTTAATTATTTTTGAACAACGTATGCAGCCACGAGATTAGTGTGAAATTGAGATAATGGCGAGGCACTGTTGATATAAAATTCTAGATAGTCAACATTGCAGCCAATTGGCGAGACGAATCGCTAAAATCTAATGGCACGATGGCATTGTATGTTTTATTATAAATTAAGTTTTGGAATTTTATATATATTAATATACTTGTTAAAGTAGGAATCAAAAGTGTTTTTTAATGATATATCTATAGATATAATAGATTGTTTGAATTGACGAAAAGAAATAAAAGTGGAATTTTCTAGATATATATATATATGTATGTATGTATGTATGTATGTATGTAAGTATAAAGGAGAAAAATGCTTTCAAGTGTATTTAAAAGAAATAAATACATTGGAAAATATAATTATTATGGAAATATATATATATATATGGAAAGAAAATAAGTTGTTTTTGGCTTTATAAGTTAGATTTGCTAAAGTGGATTTGAATTTTTGCAACTCTTTTCTTTCGAAAATAAGATTTCAAAAATATATAACCTGGTTTATTATTTTAGATATACTCATATGCAATTTTATGAAGTAGTGTCTCAGTGTACCTCACATTAATGTTTGTAAGCATCTAAAGTCAGAGAGAAAATAAGCCTTTACTATTTAGCTACTCGGTAGACATCAATTTTATTGATGATCTTATAGTAGAGGATAAATAAGTTCATGTAAAAGAATGATATTGTGATGACCCACCTTTCTTATCCTTGGGAACGACACTTAATACATCCTCGGTATTCATGTACCGTTGCCCAAGCACTCGAAAGGTAAGTTGTCTTGGGGTCACTACAACAAAACTTGCTATTAGTTGTAAATATTAGTAGCGTTTTAAGATATATGCAACCACTGGCCATTTTAAAATATAAAAATACAAAATAAACGCTACTACATTATTCCCGTCAACAATTCAGTAAATTTTGCTAAAAATTTATGTGCCTGCTCATAACTCTTTTAACTCTTATCAAATTATTTGTTGTCCTCCTAGAAACCTCGTCCTCTTTTATCATTTATTAACAAAATCCCTTAACTTCATCTTTCAAAATCTGTGGCTTCACCTCAAATCAATTAACGCTTCGTCTGTGGCTTCACCCCAAATCAATTAACGAAGAGAGAAAAAATTATAATTTTGCACATGGGAAATCGTTAACGCGGCTGGCAATGGAGAACATCGACGATGTATTGGGAAAGACACGCGAAGGAGAAAGCATGCGTCCAGGTGGCTATGTTATAAGGATGGTTTCGCGATGAGGCTAAGGATTTGGTGCTGGTAACTTTGACATGGTGACGAGGCACGAACCAACGGCTTGATAGTGGAAATTTGGGGGATTTGCGATGTCGTTTGCAGGCAGTGAAGATAGTGCTGACGATATTTGAGGTGAGGGATTGATTTCATAAGTTTCTATTCATATTTCAAAATACTATAATAGCTGATTGTAAATTACATATAAAATAGAACTAGTATTCCGTAATATTAATAGATTTATGGCTATATAAATAACCTATTCATTGCAAACTTATGGACATATAAATCAATTTATTTATTTAACAATCCCGATTAATAGCAATGGACAAGTGCAATTCAATCAAATTTGGAAGTAGAATTTAGTTGAAAAGAAAATTTGTAAATTAATGTTTTAATTTATTAAAAATCCATTTGAATATTGAGTTATAGTAGAATAATCATCAAATCAGAAAATTACGAGTATATTGCTTGGAAGTTCTTCCAACATTTCTTACCTTTCATTTCTAAACCAGTTTGTAATTTGTAACAACCCGCATATTTTACGATTGAGTATTTAAATAATTTATTTAAATATTTCATCGTTAGTCGGATTATAGTCCGAAAAACTACTTTTTGCAAACTGTCAAATTAGGACTCGAGACCACCCCCATTGAGTTCAAAATGACGTTTGCGATCTTTTTGAGTGTAAACTTTGATATGTTTGGAGTTAGTGGAATTTTGCTACTTTTTCACTTAGGGCTTTGGTTTTGTTTCAGCCCATTACACCCAAGCTTCACCCCTCTTCTCTTCATTACTTTATTTCTATTTCCTAATACTCAAGCTTTAGCAACAATGGAGAGAGGAATGGGAAATTAAAACTCCAAGCCCTAGTTTCCATTTGCAAATCAAGTTCTAGCTCCAAATCAATAGAAAAAGCTTTGGTAAGCCTCCTCCTCTTCTTCTCCAACTCATTCTCTCATCAATTTCAGAAATTCCTAAACCTAACTTAGGAAATGTTTCTCTTTTAAGCTTAGATTCAAGCTTGTTGGGTTGGAATTGAAGAGTGATTGTCCTTGCCATTGCTTTATAGCTTCTTCTTCGTTTGTTTTGGGTTTAAAGGTGAGATTTTTATCTCACATCTATGTCTTTAAATATCTTTGAATGTTAGGTATGAATTCCTAACTCTTATTCATGTGCAATTGCAATTGATTTGGATTGAATTGGTGAATATTTCAATTTTTGGTGTTTTGAAGCCAAATCTTTAAAAATCATAACTTTGATGTTTAATCATGCCTTTTGTGGTGTACCGAAGAGCCTATAGGGCCGGGTTGTCGATTGGCATAAACCCTTAGCGCCATTGCTCGTCCGGTTGCAATTGGGAAGAGTTTTGCTCTTCTCTTAGATAGGCTTGGAAGTGCTGGAAACATGTTCCGGTCGACCGAACCTCTGGTCCAGCCGACCGACCTGCTACCAGCTAACTTCTCTGGCTCTGGTCCAGTCGACTGGCATACTGAGTCTGGTCGACTGACCAGCATCCCGCGGATTTTTCTGGGTCTGTGTTCGGTCGACCGAACTCAGTGGGTTAGTCGACCGACCTGCTCCTATTTTGCCTATTATGTCTATTTTTGCCTATTTTGCTTGATTTCTAAATTTTATCGATTCATGTTGATTCCCATTTGTTGTTATCATCTATTATTGACGTTGATGATTTCTTTTTCGGGATTTTTGAGAATATCCATTTTGATGGATTCGGTATCGATTTCTTTGGATTCAATTCACTTCTTCGAATGTGGATTTTTGTGATTGATTGTTTCTACAATCATTTTATGGTTTGTCACTTCTAAATACCAAGGTTTCTATACTAATAGTAAATATTCAAACTCTTTTACAAAAATGATTTCAACTCTATTTTTAATACAAAGATCGTTTATAAAACCATTTTCTAATCTATTAGTATATATACAAACCTTTACCTCATTCGTATGAGAAAATATTATTAAACGGGTTAGCAAAACAAGTGGTATGAAACGCTTGCGTTTACTTCGTCGGTTAATTTTTGGACTTGTTCGATTGAAATTCTTGTGACAATTTTCGAGTGGAAATCTACAATTTGTTCGTAAATATTTAAGTTAAGCTAGTGGTTATGGGACATGAAGCTAAACTCATATATTTACTAGCTTAGTGTAATTCACACTTTTTATTGATCGATGATGATCATTTTGTGATTTAGACCAGCGATGTGCGATGTCTATTTGTCTGCGAGGGAGACTAAACCCCGTTTCTGTGGAACTTCGGTTCAATTTGGCGGGATAGCGACCCGTGGTCTTTGGACCGTTTATGGAGCTTCGGCTCAATTTTTATGGTTAGCGACCATGGAATAGCGTTCCATTTGTGATACACGTGTTGGTGAGTTTTCATGCTCCCGTTTATGATAGGCCTTCCCCTTTTGTGATTTCTGGATTTCTCGTTGTGATTTCTAGAATTTTTGTTTCACCTCTTTATGTGATTGGCATTAATATATTTGTCAATATTTGTGGTTTGGTGAATAAAATAAAGAATATGACATTCTTTTTGGTGCATTGAGATTTTTGAGATATCGTACGATTTTGTTGTTGTTTAAATCATATTTGTTCTGGTATGACATTATTGATATCATACGATCTTATTATATCTCTGTTTATATCTCATTTCTTTATCTGATATTTATAGCTAGACTGATCCGTTTATTATTTTCTTATTAAATAATACTCGGGTCAGACCGAGATGTTATAGGTGCTTCAACTTGACTCCTTATTTGGATCATCTTCTGACTTTTGTCTAACTACAGAATAGTTGTAGTTTTTGTTGTTATACATTCGAGATATAGACTCTATGATGTATACATATTCTTTTGTCTAGCACTTGTACCTATTCTTTTGTGATATTGTGGATCTTATTTGACCACTACTCTGATGTACACTTTTATGTGTTATATTCATATCTGTTTCCGCCTTTGAGATATGAACATCTGTGACTGATTTATGTTATGTTTATTTCTATATTTGTTTTCCGAAGGCCTCATAGCCACTGTGTGGTAGCTTCGAGTTTGTATTCGATATGTTGGATTTCCTCTTGAAATGAAATGTAAGTTATTTTATCTGACATATCGGTACTCTCCCAAAGCAATTACACAGATGGTCGCTCCTCAACAGCCTCATTCTCCGCGCTAGTCGACAGTATTACCCAGTAGTGTCCTTGGCTAGCGTGGGCATAGAGGTGGGGCGTCACATAATTAGAAGTGGGCTAAAAGTAAATTATAGATAAAAGGTGGCAAAATTGTCATGAATAAATCGGCCGTGGGGTAGGTAGTGTTTGTAACTAGTAGAAGGCTGAAAGTGTATTGAAGATAAAAAGGTTGCAAAATTGTCGTGAATAAACTGGGTATGGGGATAAATAGGGTGAATTATTTGTGGGTCAGATATCTAGTGGTGATTGTTTTTAGAGATGCGGATAATGTATATATATTAACATGGTGTCAAATTTGTGTTGGTAACAATATGTTCTATAAATGAGGGAATAACCATGTTTTCATGTAAAGGCAGATGCTCTAGCAAGGATGTTACTAAAATAGGATCACTTGGAGTTGATATAGTGCAAGAATGATGAGATCTCAAGGTAAACATTTTTGGTGGAAATGTATTAATATCCTTTATAACATTTTAATGTTACTTGTATACAAAACTACACGTACACACAACTATTGCTTTATTCAACAAATCAGTTCAATTAGCCTCAGACTTCTATAGTCTCATTTTGTTCAGCCTTAAGACCTTTAAAAGCTGCTAAACTCTTTGTAGATAAAAATAGTTACCTAGAGCTATCAGAAATCGCAGAGTAGGCAAAGAAAAGGGCTGAAGTGGTAAGTTTTGTAGATAGATGGATAAAATTTTCAGTTTATTATATTTGTCATTTGATGCTTCTTCACTTTTGAATATGACCTTTTCTTGATATATGTATTTGATTAGGTATCGGGAACTGCATACTTTGAAAGGGCACGTAGAATCAATAGGGAACTACATACATTGGGGAAATGATTCAGAATGATATTTGATACTAACAATTCAAGAAAATTACAACTATCCATGTAAGTATCACTTACAATTAGTTCATACATCTAACCATGCGATCCTCCACATTTTATGATAATCTATAATTTTGTATTCACGATTAAGGAGCCTGAAATTTTTTATGCTGTTTTAAGTGATACTATATATATATAGCTCACAGTAGTTGGTTTTGTGTCATGCTTGTACTAACTTCTTAGTTTAGGTTAGTGGACATCAATGATTTCAAGAAAGTGGATGATGTTTATGTTCAATGTGAGTATTTTTCTAACAGAGTACACGTTTTTGCTAGATTATTTAATATTCACATAAAAGTTCATATGTAACGACCTGTAAATTTGAACTGTTTTAATATCGTAATTAGTTAAAATTTTGTGAAATTTTAAACGATAAAATTTTGGAATATAAATTTGATATTTGGAATGCGTCTAGTTAAACATAGCAACTGGTAAATTTTTGTTCGAAAATATGAAAGTTTATTTCGCGCGTAAATTTACTTCAATTTAATCAGTTATAAAGCGATGAAAATAAAATGTTTTCAGAACCTAAATATTTTTACATAGAAAAATTCTAAACCATCTTCTGAGCAAACATCATTTTTCGTTTTTCCAAATTCGGACTTCTTTAGCTCCGTCGATCTTACTTTTATGCGTTTTTGCTGCATTTTCAACTGTTAGAAAATTCGAATTTCTATAATTTGATCATACCACTAATATCTGTATACCGTTTTGATCGTCTCGTCGTGCTAATCTCTGCGGTATATTCACTTCTGTGTTTCAGGGGGTCCGGTACACCACGGAATCCGCGAAACGATATCAGTCTTGTATTTGAGTCTTTTGCATTTCTGGTGACCATTTATTATCCATCGGGTTGAACGTTATATCCACCAGCCTTTATTGATTTAATGTGCCTATCTTTACAATTTCCATCGTATTTAAGCTTATAGCCGTTTAGTTTTTTGAGATTGAACTGACATCGTGTAAAGGAAAAGAAAAATTTATTCAATCTAGCCTATTCATCTTCAACGGTTGCTTTTATGTCTCTGGTCCCAATATTATTAATCAGTTCGTACCACTTCCTTTTCTCTTCCTCCATTTTTCTTTCAACTGCCATTACAAAACTCGCCCATTTTTTTTCTCAACCATACTCGGCCGAACGCCACTTCCTCCTCCCTTCCCGTGTACGGTCAGCCGTCTATCTTCCCTTCACCCCGCGAAGCCATTTCCCCTCCGCATCTCCACCTCCTCACCTCTCCGGCTATCCCGAAGTCACAGTCGAAGCTTCCCTTTGAACAACCGAAACCCTAGGTTCTTCTCCCCTCCTCCTGTACGCTTTTCCTTCTTCTCCATTCCATAGCTTCTACGGCATCATCACCCATCCAACACAAGCAAGGGAAATGACCCTCCTATTTCCACCATAATTTCATAAGGATTTTTTTTTTGTTAAGAGATGATATATAGATATATCATTCATTACAAATATATTTCCCAGGGTCATTTTCTTTCTCCAATAAACAAAATATATCCAGGATCTTTCACAATATAAAAATATTGTTTTAAATCTAAATCATTCCTAACATACATATATGAAGATATCTATGTTATATTCTACTAGAATCAGAGCATGATAATATGTAAGTAGAAATCCTATTAAATCTATTAAAATGTGATAATTCCCTGATAAAAGATTAATTATTGTATCCTGATTTTTGACCATAGAATCCACTGGAAACATGTACTTTAGTCTGTTATTCTAATTAAGAAATGATCAAGTAATAATCAGTGGAAAGCAAGCTTTTAATATGGATGATTGTGTTAAAGTCTGTATAGTATCAAACTCAGGCTAAAAGAAAGTGGATCATAAGTGAACACAAGCAACATCTAGGCGTAATGGAAACGCGCCTAACTTACACATGAGAGGTCATGAGTTCGAGTGCTATGCTGGTCGGTTCAAACCCAATTTTTGTTTTTTTTTCTCCTGTATGGTTTGAAATCTGATATCTACCTATATCTGCACATATATACTTAATTTTTGCCTATAATCTAACATACAAAACAATATTTCTTGCTTTATTATTTTTGAAACCCATTCCTACAACTGTTCTAGGAATTTATGTTTATATTTTTGCCCAAATATCAACATGTACACAGATATACATGTACATGTCAATATCTTTGCTCATTTTCCAGAAAACTGGGTTCAAATGGTTCCTTGCTTCATTGATTTGAAGTGAACAATTTGCCTGACCTATGGTCTAACCATGTGGTTAATCTGACCATTCTTTTATTTGCATTTTACAAACCAGAATCTACCTAAACTTCACTTATTTGAAGCTGGTTAACTCATGTGCCTAGTGTCATGCCAGGTATCTGATCATGGCAATTGAAATGCCAGTCATTTGCATCATACCTGAAGCCTTCCCATACAATTACCTCTCTCAAAACAATTTAAAAAGTAGACTTGAACCATTTGTAGACATAATTCAGAGGAAAAACAATTAGATACTTAAAGGTATTTTTCAAGGTAAATTCTAAATTTACTCCAAAACTCAGTGTTTTTAAAATACTTAAGATTGTCCAATACATAATATAATTGCAAGGAAATTGCTCACATAATTGTATATTTCTTACCAGATTTTTATAGCTAATGCTTGAGCATATTTTTCTTGTTTATATCCCAGACACTACTTCAAAAACAAATCAAACCTTAACACACAATGATTTCGACAGAGCAACTAATTTAATCTAACACTTTACAGAACATAAGAGCAACTTGATCACTAACCATAAAATATTCATTACATGACTGGAAATCTTATAAACATGAAATTTTTCCTGAATACATGCAGATATAATCAATTTAAGCTCTTATTGAAACTAGCTAGCATGTTCATTCACTCCTCCATAATAGCCATAACTTCATTTTTACTTAGTGCCTGCGTTCCCTGAAAGAGCATAAGTGGCTGCCTCATTTTAAAATGAGACACCCCATATGCCATGAGCAAACAAGGGTCAGATCTAAGATCTGGTATGAATAACATCAATACATTCATGATATTAAGCAATAGAGAATATAAGAGCACCAACTAGTTATTTAAGCAAATTCCTGCAATCAATTACTTTAACATAGTATAAATAAGTTGATTCAGGTATGATATATTCATTTATCATTCTTACACTTGCATACATAATCATGCAAACATAATTATCTATTTGCAACATTTGCATTCACTGGAACCATTTTGGTTCCATACCATTCAACCTAAGAAATATCCATATTCCTATTTCTTCATTTACAGGTTGTATAATTCAATTTAAATTCCTGCCTCATCTGCTATTAAGGAATCACAGGGACACATTGCAATAAACTAATTCACATCATTGCACAAAGATCTCAGGGCTTAAACAAACCATGTGCCAACTTGCATACTTCAAATATGACAAGCATTCCAGCAGCCTTCTTGGCCTTCCCTTCCCTAGTTTATTTACTAGTGTATTGACTTAAATCCTATCATCAAATATGCTAAGTGAACATGTCACTGCAAACATGGAAACATCCATAATCTTTCCTAGCATAATTCTCCTCAGAAATAAGCAAACAGTTATTTCCTAAATGGGGTCAATATGTCTTGATCTCAGTAAGATATAAGAATATTTTCAACTGTAAAAGAGGCATGGCATATTCTAATTATATTGATCTGCAAGCCTTTATGATTGATTCAGATTCAGGATCTGGTTCAATCATAATTTTAGCTTGTGAGTTTCTTCTTTTTTTTTGATTTGATTAAGGGCTCAGCACTTAGAAAATTTCTATTGCACCCTTAACATTTTTCTTCTCAAGCCTCAGCACTTATACCAAGTATAATGCAGCTCCCAACATTTTTTTTGTAAAGTTTCCATGCCATAGATCTATAACAGTTGAGAGTATTGTGACGACCCGGAATTTTTAAGCATTTGAAATTGGAATATTTAATTAATTTTAAATATTCAGAGGTTAATTATAAACTTAATTTCAAATATCGCTGTTTATTGAGTAATTTAATAATTAAATTAAATTTATTTGAAGTTGGATAAAATAGTAAATCTGGTATTCTAAGCTGATTAAAAATATTTCAAAAGTTTTTAAAATTCATATTAATAATACTGAAGATAATAGAAGCTTCAGAATGTAATTTCAAACTGTTTTGTTCAGGTTTGAGATTATATCGTTTGAATCGATATTTAAAAATAGCCTTCCGAGGCACAGTCTCGGATTTCAACGAAACCCGTTCCATTGGATCCGTAATATTGTATTATTACCGGATTTCAAATTTCATAGTTTTCGGAGCTATCGTGTGATCGTACGGAATATAAACGCCAAGAGAATAATTAACCGATTTAAATATCTTTATTTGATTTAAAAATCAAATCAGCAGCCACTCTTACTTTTCGTGTGAGCCATGCCTCCTATCTTTCAAATCTCGTACCCGTTCTCTTCTCTAAGAAGCTATCAAACTAAAATATCTATCGTTCGAAATAATGGCCGAGCTTTCTATTTCTTTTCCTCCTTTCCTCCATTCGAACAAAGCCTTAGTAAAAATAAATAGGACCGAGAGCACATTCAATAGCATCGATATTCAATCTGCAGGAGAGGGAAATCATGGCCTCCTCATAAAAATCGAACATCCCAACTTTATTTTATAAATCGTTCAAAATCTAGCAGTTACGAAAACTCAAACGAGAGAGGATACGCATTCTTCTCGACTTCTTCCTCCTAAATCAATTCGAATAAGAGATGGCCGCCTCCTCCTCTTCAGTTTCATCCCTTATCACGACTCGATCGGAATTGGGCATCGCGACTTGATGTCGCGTGAAGCTGGGTGGCACGACGAATTCGTGGAGCTCGAGAAAATGGAGACTTTGATCTCGGCATTGGGGAAAAGCACGCGTGCTCGCGCGCGCGAAGGAGGGTCGAGATTCGCCGATTGAAGGCGCCTTCGCCAGTAGTGATTCGTGGGAGCAGCTCGTGTCTCAGTGTGGGGATTCGTCGAGGCATGGCGACTTAGAAGGGAAGGCGTACTCGAAGGAGCAGCTTAGGGCAAATCGCGTGAGCTCGAGTTTGTGATAGGCGACAGTGGCGATAGCAGTGAGCTCGATGATTAGCTAGGGCGTCGAACTCAGTTTCGAATTCGCTGGGGGCTGTGAAGGTATTTTATTTTACATTATTTCATTAAATTATTTATACACTTTACAGTGGAAGTATATGCATAACAGTAGAAAAACTTTGAGTTTATTTACAGAATATATATATAGAACTTTCAAAAATGGTGAAGATATATAAATTAGATTTCTATGAAATCTATATAAATTATTTTATATGCAGTTCGAAGAGAATAATAAATACAATTTACTAGTTTGTATTACAATAAATTATTTAGGTGATTAATTTGTTTAATTTACTCAAATATTTATTATAGGGGAATTTAGTTATTAGTCCAAGTTAAATTGTTAATTAAATAAATTACAAAGGAAAAAAAAAAAGAAGAAAATATAATAATAAATTAGTTCGATTAATTCGAGAGTTAATGAATTATAAATTGTTATTCAAGGTCAAAAATCTGAAAGGAAACGAGCTGGTTTGGTTGGATTGCAAATCAGGGATTAAAGGTGAGTTAATCTCACTCAGTTTAATTTTAATTTAAATTAAATTGGTTAAATTTAAATATTTGATTAAATAATTGCATTGATTGGATTGATATTGTTATGGATGATTTGGTATATATATAGTAGTATATACCAATATATATATATATTGGCATATGTATATATTGGAGTTGATATTCCCGCATTTATATAGCGGATGAGACCCTATGCGCCGCATAATAGCGGATGATATTTATTTAAATCCCATATACCGCGATATTCCACCTCGAAGTGGAATTGGTATTGTGCTAACGTCTGTGGATGCAGGGAAACAGGTTGGAGGGATCCAACTGGATTCCTCAAAAATTTATTTTATTATTCTGTGATCTGAATATTGATATCCTGTGATGATTTGATATTGGATGTTGTGGTTGATTGAATTCCCAGTATAATAAATTTTGAAAATCTATGGAATTGAATTTTTGAAGAAAATAAAGAATAATAATTTAAGTAAATTGGAATAAATTTAAAAGTGAATTGAAAATAAGATAAAATAAAGTGAATTGGAATTGTAGTAAATATGGGAAAAAGGAATTTAGATTTACGAAGAAGTAATAAAATTTAAAACTCAAGTGATATGGTTTTTAAAGAAATAAAGAAATTATTTTTAATTCAATGAGTTAATTTAATTAAAAGCGTTAATAAGGAATGTTGGGAATTTAAAATAGGAATTTTCAATTAAAGGGGTTTTAACTAGAAATTAAAAATTAAAAACCCGAATAATTGTATTGGAAATAAATAAGGTAAATAAGGGAATTTTATTTCAAGATAAAGCAAATTTGAAATAAAATTGTAGAATTGATCTAAATATTGAAACTGGGAAATTTTAAAGAGGAATGAGATTTTGAGATCTATAAACTGAGTTTATAAAGTGAAGCGGATTTTAATATAAATTCAAGGTGTGAATTTATAAAGGATTGTGAATCTGTTTTAAATATAAACAGAGATTTATTTTAAAGGTTGTGAAAGAGAAGTATTTTCTGGATAGCCAAGTACATTTGGTTTTAAAAGGAAATTTTAAATATTTGTTAAAGATTTATTGTTATTTTTAAAAGTCAAGTTTTAAAAACCTATTATTTCCAAATGTTAAATTTCTAAAGTAAGTAATTTACAATCTATTATTGTAGTTAATACAAATGAGATTTGATAATATGTTTTAAAAGGAATTTTGTTTATATTCTTTAAAATGGTTTTATTTTAAATATCTTTAAATATATATTTTAACTTAAATATTAAAGAAGTTTAAAAAGGCGTTCTTATAAAGTATTTTTATAATAAAGTGTTTTGAAATTATTTTAAAAATCTAAAATGGTTTTGTACTTGGCATTCCAGTGAAATAAATATTTGGGAAATTATTCCGTGAGAGGAATATAGTTTGAAATTGTTTCCAATGGGAATTGAAATGAAAATAATATCTTGTGAAGATATTTTGAGGGATATAAATAATTTGGAGAAATTATTGATTGTTGATGGTTGTTATGGATGTTAATTGATAGTTAAACAACCGACTATCAATATTGGCCAAATGCGCTGATCGTTTCGAAGAGACCGGGATCGGGTTTCCGTATACCGGGATTCTAGGTCTGGAGACTCGAATACCACTTCGATCCGGTTTGTGCGTTTCGTGGGGAAACGAGGGCAATATTGATAAGGGGATAGTGTTATCAGTTCTGTTCGGACCTGGAACGGACTTGTATGGACGAATGCTTTCGGACATCGTCAGGGGACGATGGGCATTCTAAGTGAAACGTTCTGAAGGTAACGTTTAGCCTCAAGCCTCATCAACCGGGAATGACTGAAAATCAGGGGTTATGCAGCAAGGCTTCGTGGGTAGCCCCCACTGGAGAGTATGGTCATCCCTGTCTAGATGTCCCTTTTTATTTCGGCTTAGTGGTGCGGTTGCTGATCCCAACCGTGGGGTGATCATATTTGGAATTGCCCATAGGTGATTCCGGTCTTGTGTTGCAGGGGAGCGGGCGTACTCCTCGGTACTGTGATCTAGGCCACGTACTGTGACAGGTGGTACCCCAGTGCCTAGTCATTCGTTGGAAATCCATTCTCCCTACGTGCCTTGTACGGTATTTGTTTGTATACCTAGTATGCTGGAATTTAATCATGTAACAATTTCAGCTATTTTAATAAGTATTTGTGAATAGACACTATTATAATATCAGAGGACTTTTATAAAAAGTGTTTAGCTATCGTAAGGTAAAAACCCGACATGTTTATTTGTGGCGTGGTCTTACGAGATGCTTTTATTTTCAAAGGATTTTTGAAACTTTAATAATCAATTGAGTGTGATTTTCTCACGCTGGTATTCCAGACTGACTCGGGTGTTGTTTTATATAATGCTCGGGTCAGACCGAGATAAACAGGTTCAGATTGTAGCTGTGGAGCTCAGGAGACGAGCTAGATGGCGATACGTACTTCCGTATTTGTTTGTTGTTCCGCTGTGTATTTGGATGTATATCATTGATGTGATGAACTCTGATGATGTATTCTGTAAATATATTGTATAAACAGATATATTTTTCTATTTGAGTAAAGATCTGTTTTGTATATATTATATTTTATTCCGCTGCGATGTGAGATTTTGTTGTTGATTTTCTGTTTCTTCTTCTTCTACCTCTTCTTCTTTAACACAAATGGTTCGATTTTCCGGGTCTGGAAAGTCGGGTCGTTACAGTGGTATCAGAGCAAAGGTTGGCGATAACCTTGGCTCTGGTGGAAATTTTGAGTGTATTAATAGATATGAGCGCGTATTTGTTAGTGAATATAAAATGGTTTTATATTGTGTTGGTTGATTTATTGAGTGGTATATGAACCTTCGTCGGCACAGTCTGCGCAACTGTATCGAAGGGGTTTCTAAACACTTAAATAGAACAATTCGACACAATATTGTTTTGAAACGGGTAGATGAAATAATTTTACCCGAAAAATGTATTTTGATATAAAAGAAATATTTCTGTAAATTATTATATAATTGGATGTTTGGATTAAAATATTCTAACAAATAAAATTGAAAGGGAAAAATATGGTAAGATTGTAAAATCAGAATGATTTACATAACCAACGGAAATTTGTATAAATATAAAATTGTACAAATGAATTATAGTTAAAATTTGATTTAATCAAAATGGTAAATTTAAACCCTGGATATTTGGAAGTGTTTTCAAAGTATTTTGAAGATAAACAGTAGCATTATTATTTTGGAAAGTATTTCTGGAAGGGAAATTGTTTCAAATAAATTTTTGAAAAGGAATATAGCAATAAATTCACTTCAGTTGCTGGAAAATAATTCGGAGGATGACGGCCGCATCTTCAGAATTCATTTTCGAACTTCTGAGTGACGAATTGCTGCCAAATTGATTTATTCAGAAAAACTAGTTGTTTTTGAAAATTTCCAAAGGAAATTTGTTTGAAATAAAGCCAGGATTGGTTTAAAAATCTGAGAAATGTGATTTGGAGATGTGGAGACTCCAAAATGATTTGGAATTAAAAAACCGGGTGATTTTGAAATGTTGGGAAATTGTTTAAAAACCTGGAATCTGAATTAAAGGCTATGGGATAATAAAATATACTGGACTAAATAAATGTAACAAGATAAGTATTGAATTGGAATAAGTAAGTTTTGACAGTTTATAATAAAATTGAAACAGTATTAGAATAAAATATATACTTAACTAAATAAAAATGTATAAACGGAGTTAAGAGGTAAATTGTGAATAAAATTTATTTTTAATAGAAGGAAGTGTGAATATAAAAGAAGGTGACTTATAAAATTTGAAGTAAAATAAATAACCCAAATAGAATTGTTTGTAATAAAAATAGAATGAGATTTTAATTGAGTCAAGTTGAATTGGTAAAATGAAAAGTGAATTGTGTGTTGAATAAGAGATGTGAAGTTTGGAATAGAAATCCGAGTTAAGATAAATTTAGCTTGGATAAGGGTAAATAAATTAAATTATTGGAAAATTTAATTAATTGAGACTCAAATGGGAAGTTATAGCTAAGTAGATAAATTTGTTTAGAAATTGAAAATTGAATGAAATCCAGGACTTGAGTTATAAACCCGAGGAGATTAACTGAAGTGATTTTGTGGATAAAAATCAAACATTGTACTGGTTAAAATGGGAGAACACTAATTTGGAATAAATTAGTAAATTAAGTATGTTAATGGAATTTGGATTTGATAATAAAAGCTGAAAGTGTGAATGATCATTGGAATTGGGGTATATGAGTGATAACTTGAAGTGTAAATAAAATTCAAGTAAGTAGGAATGATGTGAAATGGATTGATATCTATCAAATTCAAGTTAGAGATAAATTATTGGATATGAGTTGGAATTAATATTGGATTCAGTAAGTATACCAGCTAAATTTTAAAAATGGTATGGTGTTAAAAATAAATTGGAAATTTCCTTGTTAAAGATTAAATAAATTCACGGTGAATTGAAGACGGAAATTGAAATTTAGAATGAATAAGTGAATGGACAAATTGAATGGATTAGTAAAGGTAATAGATTCGATCAAATGAAAATCAAACCAAAGATTTGAATTATAAATTGGTTACAAGGAAACCGTAACTTGAGTTTGGAAGTGAAATGCAAATTAAATTGAATTGAATCAATTGAAATGGATATGAATTCATTTCGCTTAAAAATGAATAGAATGGAGGAAAATGAATTGCAAACCATTGAATTGAATAGAAATGGTATGTGAATTGGTTGTAAGCGATCAAAATTTGTATTAAAACCATATAAATTGCCTATGGAAATTATTTTAAGTGCATTGCTTATGAAAACTACTTGTTTGCTATTGAGATTAATTGAAATGCTATAAAATTTTGTATATCGTCACTTATCTGTTTAAATTGAGTCAGTACAGGATCAGGGAAGCCGTTTGACTGATTTCGACTGCGTAAAATGCTAAAATGAATCGCCGCTTGCTTTAAAAATGCTAAATAAAAGGTACGCCTACGCAAAAAAAAAATTCAAAATAGGAAATATGAACTGTTTTGATTCTTTTTCCGGCCTGAGGCCGATGTATATACATTTTTGTGCATCCTGCGATATCGCAGAAGTCCCTCCGTACAAGGGAGACTCTGCCAAAAAAATTTCGTAAATTTTGGGAGTTAGAAAATTTTTGAAAATTTTCATTAACAATAAACGATTAAAATTTGTTAGGCAAAGAGAATTGAAACTGGATATTGAAATCTAATTCAAATGTGAATGTAAAGTGAAGTGAAATCGAAGGAACTAAAGAAGTGAAGTTTGCGAATAAGCTGTTAATTGAAATTTAAATTAATTAGTAAGTGCAACTAATTAAATATTCGGGTGAAAGCCAAATTGAAATCAAATGGAATTGTAAAGACAAGAGTAAATAGAAATGGATATGAACTTCAATAATGGAGTGAAAATAAGTATAAGCAGTATGTAGAATATTTATTTTGAACTTAAAGAATATGGTGAGATTCTTAAGTAATTTGGTATTGAGGAAAGTTATTCTAGATGAATAATTGAATAACAATTAAAATTTGAAGTTGTGAAATGAGAAAATTGTGGATAAGTGAATGTAATCAAAATGAATGTGAATAAAAGAGAATTGATATAGTTGGTAATCAATTGGAATTTATACGTAAGATGTACGTATATTATTTTATTCGTATAACGATTTGATCCGGATGTCGAACACAGAATTTCGAGATAGTTTTATCGATCCGAATTAAGATTTTTCACTCGATTTTCGACGGCGGACCTGGATATGGATTGTTGGTTGATTCTGGTAATTCTCTATCGTAGTTATGACTATGCAAGGAGAATAACGGTTTTTGATCAAGAAACCAGATCTGAGTCCGCACTAGGAAGTCGGGTGGACGATACTAGTTCGGAAGTGAAATTGTGTGATCGATTGAGCGATCAAATGTGATATTGCGTACGGATGATATATGTGCATCGTACGGGCTTAAGTAAAGCAAATATTGAAAATTTGTAAAGAAATGTCTAAAAGGGTTTTGAAGCTGTAATTGGATGTTATTGCTTAGTAGGATATACAGGTGTATAAAAGCAATGGATAAATTGGGATTTTTGATTTTAGAAGATAAAATTTAATGGCCCGACAAAAGGTATGTATTTGAATTTCTATATGAAATTTGATTGGGGTTTTGATCCAGCCACTTGGCCTTTTGTTTTCTTTTTGAGATTGGGAGGCCGTAGAGCCATTTTGTAGTAGTACCGAGCTAGCCGCGCAAAGGAGACGCTGGCGAAATTTTTTGAAAATTTAGGGAGTTAGAAAAAATTTTGGAAAATTTTGATAATTCAAAATTTGAATTGAATGGATAAGTAGGTGGTATGGGTTGAATTTATGAATAAGTTTGGGGAGTTAAAAGATGATTAGAGTATCATTAATAAAAGATTGTTTGGGTATTGTTAAAACTGTTTGAATTTGGGAAATAGTTAACGGGGATTGAATCATTCTTCCTAACTAGTAATTTCGGGGACGAAATTCTTTTAAGGGGGAAGGAATGTGACGACCCGGAATTTTTAAGCATTTGAAATTGGAATATTTAATTAATTTTAAATATTCAGAGGTTAATTATAAACTTAATTTCAAATATCGCTGTTTATTGAGTAATTTAATAATTAAATTAAATTTATTTGAAGTTGGATAAAATAGTAAATCTGGTATTCTAAGCTGATTAAAAATATTTTAAAAGTTTTTAAAATTCATATTAATAATACTGAAGATAATAGAAGCTTCAGAATGTAATTTCAAACTGTTTTGTTCAGGTTTGAGATTATATCGTTTGAATCGATATTTAAAAATAGCCTTCCGAGGCACAGTCTCGGATTTCAACGAAACCCGTTCCATTGGATCCGTAATATTGTATTATTACCGGATTTCAAATTTCATAGTTTTCGGAGCTATCGTGTGATCGTACGGAATATAAACGCCAAGAGAATAATTAACCGATTTAAATATCTTTATTTGATTTAAAAATCAAATCAGCAGCCACTCTTACTTTTCGTGTGAGCCATGCCTCCTATCTTTCAAATCTCGTACCCGTTCTCTTCTCTAAGAAGCTATCAAACTAAAATATCTATCGTTCGAAATAATGGCCGAGCTTTCTATTTCTTTTCCTCCTTTCCTCCATTCGAACAAAGCCTTAGTAAAAATAAATAGGACCGAGAGCACGTTCAATAGCATCGATATTCAATCTGCAGGAGAGGGAAATCATGGCCTCCTCATAAAAATCGAACATCCCAACTTTATTTTATAAATCGTTCAAAATCTAGCAGTTACGAAAACTCAAACGAGAGAGGATACGCATTCTTCTCGACTTCTTCCTCCTAAATCAATTCGAATAAGAGATGGCCGCCTCCTCCTCTTCAGTTTCATCCCTTATCACGACTCGATCGGAATTGGGCATCGCGACTTGATGTCGCGTGAAGCTGGGTGGCACGACGAATTCGTGGAGCTCGAGAAAATGGAGACTTTGATCTCGGCATTGGGGAAAAGCACGCGTGCTCGCGCGCGCGAAGGAGGGTCGAGATTCGCCGATTGAAGGCGCCTTCGCCAGTAGTGATTCGTGGGAGCAGCTCGTGTCTCAGTGTGGGGATTCGTCGAGGCATGGCGACTTAGAAGGGAAGGCGTACTCGAAGGAGCAGCTTAGGGCAAATCGCGTGAGCTCGAGTTTGTGATAGGCGACAGTGGCGATAGCAGTGAGCTCGATGATTAGCTAGGGCGTCGAACTCAGTTTCGAATTCGCTGGGGGCTGTGAAGGTATTTTATTTTACATTATTTCATTAAATTATTTATACACTTTACAGTGGAAGTATATGCATAACAGTAGAAAAACTTTGAGTTTATTTACAGAATATATATATAGAACTTTCAAAAATGGTGAAGATATATAAATTAGATTTCTATGAAATCTATATAAATTATTTTATATGCAGTTCGAAGAGAATAATAAATACAATTTACTAGTTTGTATTACAATAAATTATTTAGGTGATTAATTTGTTTAATTTACTCAAATATTTATTATAGGGGAATTTAGTTATTAGTCCAAGTTAAATTGTTAATTAAATAAATTACAAAGGAAAAAAAAAGAAGAAAATATAATAATAAATTAGTTCGATTAATTCGAGAGTTAATGAATTATAAATTGTTATTCAAGGTCAAAAATCTGAAAGGAAACGAGCTGGTTTGGTTGGATTGCAAATCAGGGATTAAAGGTGAGTTAATCTCACTCAGTTTAATTTTAATTTAAATTAAATTGGTTAAATTTAAATATTTGATTAAATAATTGCATTGATTGGATTGATATTGTTATGGATGATTTGGTATATATATAGTAGTATATACCAATATATATATATATTGGCATATGTATATATTGGAGTTGATATTCCCGCATTTATATAGCGGATGAGACCCTATGCGCCGCATAATAGCGGATGATATTTATTTAAATCCCATATACCGCGATATTCCACCTCGAAGTGGAATTGGTATTGTGCTAACGTCTGTGGATGCAGGGAAACAGGTTGGAGGGATCCAACTGGATTCCTCAAAAATTTATTTTATTATTCTGTGATCTGAATATTGATATCCTGTGATGATTTGATATTGGATGTTGTGGTTGATTGAATTCCCAGTATAATAAATTTTGAAAATCTATGGAATTGAATTTTTGAAGAAAATAAAGAATAATAATTTAAGTAAATTGGAATAAATTTAAAAGTGAATTGAAAATAAGATAAAATAAAGTGAATTGGAATTGTAGTAAATATGGGAAAAAGGAATTTAGATTTACGAAGAAGTAATAAAATTTAAAACTCAAGTGATATGGTTTTTAAAGAAATAAAGAAATTATTTTTAATTCAATGAGTTAATTTAATTAAAAGCGTTAATAAGGAATGTTGGGAATTTAAAATAGGAATTTTCAATTAAAGGGGTTTTAACTAGAAATTAAAAATTAAAAACCCGAATAATTGTATTGGAAATAAATAAGGTAAATAAGGGAATTTTATTTCAAGATAAAGCAAATTTGAAATAAAATTGTAGAATTGATCTAAATATTGAAACTGGGAAATTTTAAAGAGGAATGAGATTTTGAGATCTATAAACTGAGTTTATAAAGTGAAGCGGATTTTAATATAAATTCAAGGTGTGAATTTATAAAGGATTGTGAATCTGTTTTAAATATAAACAGAGATTTATTTTAAAGGTTGTGAAAGAGAAGTATTTTCTGGATAGCCAAGTACATTTGGTTTTAAAAGGAAATTTTAAATATTTGTTAAAGATTTATTGTTATTTTTAAAAGTCAAGTTTTAAAAACCTATTATTTCCAAATGTTAAATTTCTAAAGTAAGTAATTTACAATCTATTATTGTAGTTAATACAAATGAGATTTGATAATATGTTTTAAAAGGAATTTTGTTTATATTCTTTAAAATGGTTTTATTTTAAATATCTTTAAATATATATTTTAACTTAAATATTAAAGAAGTTTAAAAAGGCGTTCTTATAAAGTATTTTTATAATAAAGTGTTTTGAAATTATTTTAAAAATCTAAAATGGTTTTGTACTTGGCATTCCAGTGAAATAAATATTTGGGAAATTATTCCGTGAGAGGAATATAGTTTGAAATTGTTTCCAATGGGAATTGAAATGAAAATAATATCTTGTGAAGATATTTTGAGGGATATAAATAATTTGGAGAAATTATTGATTGTTGATGGTTGTTATGGATGTTAATTGATAGTTAAACAACCGACTATCAATATTGGCCAAATGCGCTGATCGTTTCGAAGAGACCGGGATCGGGTTTCCGTATACCGGGATTCTAGGTCTGGAGACTCGAATACCACTTCGATCCGGTTTGTACGTTTCGTGGGGAAACGAGGGCAATATTGATAAGGGGATAGTGTTATCAGTTCTGTTCGGACCTGGAACGGACTTGTATGGACGAATGCTTTCGGACATCGTCAGGGGACGATGGGCATTCTAAGTGAAACGTTCTGAAGGTAACGTTTAGCCTCAAGCCTCATCAACCGGGAATGACTGAAAATCAGGGGTTATGCAGCAAGGCTTCGTGGGTAGCCCCCACTGGAGAGTATGGTCATCCCTGTCTAGATGTCCCTTTTTATTTCGGCTTAGTGGTGCGGTTGCTGATCCCAACCGTGGGGTGATCATATTTGGAATTGCCCATAGGTGATTCCGGTCTTGTGTTGCAGGGGAGCGGGCGTACTCCTCGGTACTGTGATCTAGGCCACGTACTGTGACAGGTGGTACCCCAGTGCCTAGTCATTCGTTGGAAATCCATTCTCCCTACGTGCCTTGTACGGTATTTGTTTGTATACCTAGTATGCTGGAATTTAATCATGTAACAATTTCAGCTATTTTAATAAGTATTTGTGAATAGACACTATTATAATATCAGAGGACTTTTATAAAAAGTGTTTAGCTATCGTAAGGTAAAAACCCGACATGTTTATTTGTGGCGTGGTCTTACGAGATGCTTTTATTTTCAAAGGATTTTTGAAACTTTAATAATCAATTGAGTGTGATTTTCTCACGCTGGTATTCCAGACTGACTCGGGTGTTGTTTTATATAATGCTCGGGTCAGACCGAGATAAACAGGTTCAGATTGTAGCTGTGGAGCTCAGGAGACGAGCTAGATGGCGATACGTACTTCCGTATTTGTTTGTTGTTCCGCTGTGTATTTGGATGTATATCATTGATGTGATGAACTCTGATGATGTATTCTGTAAATATATTGTATAAACAGATATATTTTTCTATTTGAGTAAAGATCTGTTTTGTATATATTATATTTTATTCCGCTGCGATGTGAGATTTTGTTGTTGATTTTCTGTTTCTTCTTCTTCTACCTCTTCTTCTTTAACACAAATGGTTCGATTTTCCGGGTCTGGAAAGTCGGGTCGTTACAAGTATTCTCTATATAATTTTAAGATTCTGGACTTTAACATTTTTGAGTAAAAATAAAACAGTATGATACACATCCAAAGACAAATGTCTCAGCAAATCAAAGATCACCAAAATCACCCATATTAAATCATATCAGATTTAAAATAAGACATCCAAAAAGCATTGATGAAATCATATACATCAAAACCAGCAATATATAAATGGCAATATAAAAAGTGGCTGCCTCATCTCAGGTCTTAATGCCATGAACTCAGTGAGGTTACTCACCTAAATATTTCTTCTTATTAATCCAGAAAATCCTTGTATGAGTGTTTTCTCCTTCCTTCCAATATTTTTCTTCCTTTCTTATTTTTGTGCAGCTCGGGGTAAAGATAATTTTACTGGCTAAACTGCCTATTTATATGCATTTTTCCACTAGGGTTTTGTTAAAACAAAATTCCATTTCTGACCTGGCTAGCATCATGCATTGTGTGTTTGCATTTTCTCATTTTTATCCCTAATTACCCCCGGCCATATTAACCAATTTAAAGGCTGCATTTTCTTTCTTTTACTTTTCAGAAAATGGCCACTCACCTAGTCATGTTAAAAGTGTGACTATCCTATTTTATATTTTAATTATTCCTGAGAATCCCCTTTGCTATTTTTGCCTACACAAGCATATTGACTTGTATCACATTTCATGTCATTTTAATGTTATAGTTTCACTTGCTTATATATATATATATATATATATACTTTTCAGTACTTAAAAATGTATATTTGTATACATATCTTATCTAGGCTTATTTAATTCCTCTTTAATTTCAGAAACATATGCACCTATATGTATACAGGTTTACAAATCCTTATAACATATATATGTATAATTTTCTTTTCTGGGTTTTAAATAAAATCTGTTTACTGATTTAAATTAAAACTTACTTTTCTTATTTTCTAAGATGATCCATATAATTCCAGAAATCAAATATCCATGTTGCAAAATCATGTTTGTATTGTTTTTTAATTCTTGTTTTAAATCCAAGAAATCTGGAGTTCTTCCTTGTGCCATTTCAGTGTGCACGTGCACACATATACTTGCACACTATTTATTCCAAAAATTTCACCATATTTAAATCTAAATATTTCAAAAATTAAATCATTTTACAAAAATGATTTTTCACAAAATTTTGGGGTATTACATTCACCCCTCCTTTTAGGAATTGTGTCCTCACAATTTTTCTAACATTTATAACAAGCATCATTTTCTTTTCTGAAAACTTATCAAACATATGCATAAGCAAACAAATTCAACCATATCAACCATGCATAACAAATTTTTCCAGAAAAAAAAAATTACCTTTTAATTTGCAAAAAGCTTAGGATAATCCATCCTAATCTTATCCTCTAACTCCCATGTGCAGTCATTAGGATCACTACTCCACTGGATCTTAACTAGTTTCAAGGTTTTGCTCCTTAATTTCTTTTCTTCCTTGGCTATAATCCCCACTGGCTCTTTTTCATAAACCAAGTCAGGATTTATTTGAATTTTGGTAGGCTCTTCCAAAATGTCTTCTTTATCATGTACCCATCTTCTAAGTTGGGACACATGAAAAACATTATGCATTGCTTTCATTTCCTCTGGTAGTTCTAATTTGTAAGCCAATGAACCAATTCTTTCCAGAATTTTATAGGGTCCAACATACCTTGGTGTGAGCTTACCTTGCTTGCCAAATCTCAAGACTTTCTTCATAGGTGAAATCTTGATGAAAACAAAGTCTCCCACTTCATATTCCACTTGCTTTCTCTTCCTATCTGCAAATTTCTTTTGCCTATCTTGAGCTGCTGCTATTCTTTTTCTTATTAACCCAATTTTCTCTGTAGTTTCTTTAACATATTCAGGTCCTAGAACAGCCCTTTCTCCAGTCTCTACCCAGCATATAGGTGATAAACATGGCTTGCCATATAAGGCTTCAAATGGTGCCATCCCTATGGTACTTTGGTAACTGTTATTGTATGTGAATTCAGCTAGATGGAGGTGGTCTTCCCAGTTGCCTCCAAAATCCAGTGTACATGCTCTCAACAAATCCTCTAAGACTTTGTTCACCACCTCAGTTTGACCATCTGATTGTGGATGGTAGGCAGTGCTTAAGCACAATTCACTCCCCATGGCCTCTTGAAAACTTTTCCAAAACCTTGAGGTGAAGATGGTATCTCTATCACTCACAATGGTTTTGGGTATGCCATGCAACCTTACTACCTCTTTCATGAATATTTGAGCCAATTTTGGAGCATTTCTTTCTGTTTTAACTGGGATAAAATGTGCTACCTTAGTTAGCCTATCCACTATTACCCATATACTTGTGTTTCCCTTCTTAGATCTAGGAAGACCATCTATGAAATCCATAGATATATCCTCCCACTTCCACTGTGGTATACTAAGGGGTTGCAATAGTCCTGATGGCCTTTGTGTCTCTGCCTTGACTTGTTGGCAAGTCATGCACCTTGCAACATATCTGGCCACATCTGACTTCATCCCCTTCCACCAAAGATTTCTTTTCAAATTTTGATACATCTTGGTGCTACCTGGGTGTATGGAGTACTTACTCCTATGGTATTCATTTAATATTTCCTCCTTCAATTCTATATTTTCTGGAACACATATCCTATTTTTATTCCTTAAATAACCATTTTTATCAACTTGATAATTTATTACTTCCTCCCCTTTTGATATGAGCATTTTCTTTTCCACCATGTTTAGGTCTTGTTCCTGCATTTTCTCAATCTTAAGAAGTAAATCTGATTGCAGAGATATCATACTTAATTTTCCTTTACCTTCATCTTCTTCAATGGGCATCATTTGTACCTCACTGTTCTCCTCAATTTCCAAATCAGTAAGTATAGACAAATCCTTAAACTCTTCCATCATCAACATGGCTACCTTGGCATGTTGTCTACTCAAGGCATCTGCAACTTTATTTGCCTTGCCTGGTGTATACAGTATATCTAGATCATAGGCAGCTAGGAACTCTACCCATCTATGTTGCCTCATATTCAAATCTTTTTGTGAGAATAAATATTTCAGTGCCTTATGATCAGTGTACAAAATGAATTTGGCACCTAACAAATAATGTCTCCAAAGTTTCAAAGCATACACAACTGCTGCTAGTTCAAGATCATGGGTTGCATATCTGGTTTCATGTGGCTTTAATTGCCTAGATGCATAGGCTACCACCTGGTCTTGCTGCATCAACACAGCCCCTAACCCAGAGCCACTTGCATCAGTGTACACAACCAAATTTTCATTTCCTTCTGGCACTCTCAATACTGGTGCATTAATCAGAGCTTCTTTTATTTTGATAAAAGCTTGCTCACATTTTTCTGTCCATACAAAGGCTTGGTTCTTTCTAGTTAAATTGGTAAGTGGTGATGATATTTTTGAGAAATCTTTTATAAATCTCCTATAATATCCTGCCATCCCCATAAATGATCTAATCTCACTGATGGTGCTAGGCCTTTTCCATGCTTGAATTGCCACTACCTTATTAGGGTTTACTGATATTCCTTTGGCAGAGATAACATGCCCAAGAAAATGCACTTCTTCTTTCCAAAATGCACATTTTGAAAATTTTGCCTTTAAATCATTTTCCCTTAGTCTTGACAAAACTAAATGCAAATGATTTTTATGCTCTTCCACTGTCTTAGAATAAATCAAAATGTCATCAATAAAAATTAGTACAAACTTGTCTAAATAATCTCTAAATATTCTATTCATTAAATCAACAAAATATGAAGGAGCATTTGTCAAACCAAATGGCATAACCATAAATTCATATAAGCCATATCTTGTGTTAAATGCAGTATACTTAACACTTGAGTCTTCAACCTTCATTTGATGGAATCCTGATGCTAAGTCTAGCCTAGAAAATATTTTAGCTTCACTGAGTTGGTCAAAGAGATCATCTATTCTAGGCAATGGGTATTTATTCTTGATGGTTACTTTATTTAGTTCCCTGTAATCTATGCACATTCTCAAGGTACCATCATGTTTTCTTACAAACACTACTGGAGAACCCCAGCAGGAATTGCTTGGCCTTATAAATCCCTTGCCTTCTAATTCTTCCAACTGATTTTTCAATTCTTTCAGTTCACTCGGCCCCATTCTATAAGGTTTCTTGATTATTGGACTTGCTCCTGGAATGAGATTAATTTGGAACTCAACTGGTCTGTGGTGTGGAACACCCTTAACTTCCCCAAACACATCCAAGTATTCATTAACTATGGGAATTTCTTCAATGGTTAGTTCACTCAGATCTTTTTCTAAGTCAACTAAATGATATAATTTCCCTTCCCTAGCTACTTCACATAGAACTGTGATCCTCTGGCCTCTAGAATTTTGCAATGATATGGTGGATGAGTCTAAATTAATTATGGCTTTAAATTGCCTTAACCAATCTACCCCCAATATAACTCCTATATTTGGGTAATTTAAAACATATAAATTGGAAATAAAAATATTTCCTCCTATGTTTAACTCCACATCCACACAATTCATGTTCAAAACACTAGAACTCCCTAGGGGACTTTGTACAAGCAATGAGGTTTCAACCAATATGCAGTTTAATTTTAACACTTTAACTAATTCATAGGAAATCAAAGAGTGTGTTGCTCCAGTATCATATACTACTGGTATGGGTATGGCACAAATGAGTAATGTACCTTCCACTTGGCCATGATTTTCAGCATCAATTTTCACTGCAGATTTGCCTTTACCTTCCAAAGTTGCCAATTTCCCTTGCTGTTTATTCTCAGGACAGTTCCTCTTCATATGCCCCTCTTTCCCACATAGGTAGCATTTGAAGGCTCCTCCTTTTAACTCTGGGCACCTTGGTTTGATGTGTCCTTCTTTTCCACAATGATGGCAAACCAATTTCTTCTTAGTATCATTGGCTTTTGTATCTTTACTCTTCCTGTTGTCTGCCTCCTCCTTCTTTTTATCATAAGGGTGATATCTTCCCTTATCCTTCTTGTTGTTGCTCTTAAAATTCCTATATTTCTCTCTTTCTTTGTCATGTTGTTCCAGTTTCAAGGCCAGATCAATTACTTGATCAAATGTTCTATCTGCATATGGTAGCATAGCTCTGCTAAGTCCTGGGTTCAGTCCTTTTATATACCTATCATTTTTGGATGCTTCATCTGCCACTAGCATTGCTCCATAATTAGATAGCCCTTCAAACTTTTGAGTGTATTCAGTGACATTCAAAGTTCCCTGCCTAAGTTTGATAAATTCTTCAAGCAAAGTGGTCTTGGCTGATGCTGGTACAAATCTTGCCTCCAACATCTCCTTGAACTGATTCCAAGTGATTTCATTTTCATTTCTTCCGGCTATGATCACCTCCCACCAGCTTAAAGCTACCCCTTTCAGTTGTCTAGAAGCTACTTGCCTCTTCCTTTGGTCATCCAACTGCATGTCATTGAAAATCCTATCAAGTGTTCTCAACCATGCTTGAATTTCCATCACACTCTCAGTTCCTTCAAAACTCCTGCCTCCCAAATTGGAATAAGTCTTCAGTAGTTTTGAAAGCTCTTCATGTGGGTTCTCAGGCCTATTCCCAATTCCATCTTTTAAAACCCTCACAAATTCTTGCATATCAAGCATTTGAGATGCACTGGGTCCTGCATTGTGATGAGATCCTCTTCCTACCATGGTCTGCTAACTAAATTCTGGGCAAATGGTATTAGTATATTATGAGTACTTCTATAATTTCTATTTTCTTATCTAAATTATTTCATCCAAAACAAACAGACATAATACATTTCTATAATACTTAACAATCAATGCAACCAAGTGCTCTGATACCAACTGAAATGACCCTCCTATTTCCACCCTAATTTCATAAGGATTTTTTTTTTGTTAAGAGATGATATATAGATATATCATTCATTACAAATATATTTCCCAGGGTCATTTTCTTTCTCCAATAAACAAAATATATCCAGGATCTTTCACAATATAAAAATATTGTTTTAAATCTAAATCATTCCTAACATACATATATGAAGATATCTATGTTATATTCTACTAGAATCAGAGCATGATAATATGTAAGTAGAAATCCTATTAAATCTATTAAAATGTGATAATTCCCTGATAAAAGATTAATTATTGTATCCTGATTTTTGACCATAGAATCCACTGGAAACATGTACTTTAGTCTGTTATTCTAATTAAGAAATGATCAAGTAATAATCAGTGGAAAGCAAGCTTTTAATATGGATGATTGTGTTAAAGTCTGTATAGTATCAAACTCAGGCTAAAAGAAAGTGGATCATAAGTGAACACAAGCAACATCTAGGCGTAATGGAAACGCGCCTAACTTACACATGAGAGGTCACGAGTTCGAGTGCTATGCTGGTCGGTTCAAACCCAATTTTTGTTTTTTTTCTCCTGTATGGTTTGAAATCTGATATCTACCTATATCTGCACATATATACTTAATTTTTGCCTATAATCTAACATACAAAACAATATTTCTTGCTTTATTATTTTTGAAACCCATTCCTACAACTGTTCTAGGAATTTATGTTTATATTTTTGCCCAAATATCAACATGTACACAGATATACATGTACATGTCAATATCTTTGCTCATTTTCCAGAAAACTGGGTTCAAATGGTTCCTTGCTTCATTGATTTGAAGTGAACAATTTGCCTGACCTATGGTCTAACCATGTGGTTAATCTGACCATTCTTTTATTTGCATTTTACAAACCAGAATCTACCTAAACTTCACTTATTTGAAGCTGGTTAACTCATGTGCCTAGTGTCATGCCAGGTATCTGATCATGGCAATTGAAATGCCAGTCATTTGCATCATACCTGAAGCCTTCCCATACAATTACCTCTCTCAAAACAATTTAAAAAGTAGACTTGAACCATTTGTAGACATAATTCAGAGGAAAAACAATTAGATACTTAAAGGTATTTTTCAAGGTAAATTCTAAATTTACTCCAAAACTCAGTGTTTTTAAAATACTTAAGATTGTCCAATACATAATATAATTGCAAGGAAATTGCTCACATAATTGTATATTTCTTACCAGATTTTTATAGCTAATGCTTGAGCATATTTTTCTTGTTTATATCCCAGACACTACTTCAAAAACAAATCAAACCTTAACACACAATTATTTCGACAGAGCAACTAATTTAATCTAACACTTTACAGAACATAAGAGCAACTTGATCACTAACCATAAAATATTCATTACATGACTGGAAATCTTATAAACATGAAATTTTTCCTGAATACATGCAGATATAATCAATTTAAGCTCTTATTGAAACTAGCTAGCATGTTCATTCACTCCTCCATAATAGCCATAACTTCATTTTTACTTAGTGCCTGCGTTCCCTGAAAGAGCATAAGTGGCTGCCTCATTTTAAAATGAGACACCCCATATGCCATGAGCAAACAAGGGTCAGATCTAAGATCTGGTATGAATAACATCAATACATTCATGATATTAAGCAATAGAGAATATAAGAGCACCAACTAGTTATTTAAGCAAATTCCTGCAATCAATTACTTTAACATAGTATAAATAAGTTGATTCAGGTATGATATATTCATTTATCATTCTTACACTTGCATACATAATCATGCAAACATAATTATCTATTTGCAACATTTGCATTCACTGGAACCATTTTGGTTCCATACCATTCAACCTAAGAAATATCCATATTCCTATTTCTTCATTTACAGGTTGTATAATTCAATTTAAATTCCTGCCTCATCTGCTATTAAGGAATCACAGGGACACATTGCAATGAACTAATTCACATCATTGCACAAAGATCTCAGGGCTTAAACAAACCATGTGCCAACTTGCATACTTCAAATATGACAAGCATTCCAGCAGCCTTCTTGGCCTTCCCTTCCCTAGTTTATTTACTAGTGTATTGACTTAAATCCTATCATCAAATATGCTAAGTGAACATGTCACTGCAAACATGGAAACATCCATAATCTTTCCTAGCATAATTCTCCTCAGAAATAAGCAAACAGTTATTTCCTAAATGGGGTCAATATGTCTTGATCTCAGTAAGATATAAGAATATTTTCAACTGTAAAAGAGGCATGGCATATTCTTATTATATTGATCTGCAAGCCTTTATGATTGATTCAGATTCAGGATCTGGTTCAATCATAATTTTAGCTTGTGAGTTTCTTCTTTTTTTTGATTTGATTAAGGGCTCAGCACTTAGAAAATTTCTATTGCACCCTTAACATTTTTCTTCTCAAGCCTCAGCACTTATACCAAGTATAATGCAGCTCCCAACATTTTTTTTGTAAAGTTTCCATGCCATAGATCTATAACAGTTGAGAGTATTCTCTATATAATTTTAAGATTCTGGACTTTAACATTTTTGAGTAAAAATAAAACAGTATGATACACATCCAAAGACAAATGTCTCAGCAAATCAAAGATCACCAAAATCACCCATATTAAATCATATCAGATTTAAAATAAGACATCCAAAAAGCATTGATGAAATCATATACATCAAAACCAGCAATATATAAATGGCAATATAAAAAGTGGCTGCCTCATCTCAGGTCTTAATGCCATGAACTCAGTGAGGTTACTCACCTAAATATTTCTTCTTATTAATCCAGAAAATCCTTGTATGAGTGTTTTCTCCTTCCTTCCAATATTTTTCTTCCTTTCTTATTTTTGTGCAGCTCGGGGTAAAGATAATTTTACTGGCTAAACTGCCTATTTATATGCATTTTTCCACTAGGGTTTTGTTAAAACAAAATTCCATTTCTGACCTGGCTAGCATCATGCATTATGTGTTTGCATTTTCTCATTTTTATCCCTAATTACCCCCGGCCATATTAACCAATTTAAAGGCTGCATTTTCTTTCTTTTACTTTTCAGAAAATGGCCACTCACCTAGTCATGTTAAAAGTGTGACTATCCTATTTTATATTTTAATTATTCCTGAGAATCCCCTTTGCTATTTTTGCCTACACAAGCATATTGACTTGTATCACATTTCATGTCATTTTAATGTTATAGTTTCACTTGCTTATATATATATATATATATATATATATATATATATATACTTTTCAGTACTTAAAAATGTATATTTGTATACATATCTTATCTAGGCTTATTTAATTCCTCTTTAATTTCAGAAACATATGCACCTATATGTATACAGGTTTACAAATCCTTATAACATATATATGTATAATTTTCTTTTCTGGGTTTTAAATAAAATCTGTTTACTGATTTAAAGTAAAACTTACTTTTCTTATTTTCTAAGATGATCCATATAATTCCAGAAATCAAATATCCATGTTGCAAAATCATGTTTGTATTGTTTTTTAATTCTTGTTTTAAATCCAAGAAATCTGGAGTTCTTCCTTGTGCCATTTCAGTGTGCACGTGCACACATATACTTGCACACTATTTATTCCAAAAATTTCACCATATTTAAATCTAAATATTTCAAAAATTAAATCATTTTACAAAAATGATTTTTCACAAAATTTTGGGGTATTACAGCAAGCCGAGCCACCAACTTCTCCGCCTTCCCTCCCCAGTCGAGCGCCACCCCACGTCCTCCATCTTGGCCTTTCTCATTGTTTATAAACTGGTACATGTTATTATATATACAACATGAGTAGTAAACTGGTAACAGTATAGATTTGTTATATATTAACTTTATATTAGTTGTATGTCAATTTTACATGCTATATAAGCAGTGTACTTGCAACCGTATAGATTTTCTATATATTAGTTTTGAATACACAGGAATATTTGAGTTTATATACATGTACTTGAGATCTTATTGTCCATATATGAACTTATATAAGTATATGTTTAATTGTAAATATATATAGTTACATAAGTTTCTATATGAGCTTTTGAATTTATTTATATATTATAATAAAGCATGTTTATATTGAATCGGTTTGAGTTATATATATATACACAGTGAATTACATAGTAGCAAATGCTGTAAAGTAAGATTTTATGCAAATGTCAGCTATCTTGTTTAATGAAGAAGAAATTATATATATTTCTATATTCTATATACACACACATTTAAGACTGCATAGTAACCGACATGTATATATTTCATATATTTGAGTCTGCATATTACCTTATTAGCCGTGCATACATATAAAATCTGTTGGAATTTAAATGTATATTATAATAAACTAAGTTTATGTTGATTTGAAGTATATGTTTGAATTTATATAAAAATATGTTGATTTACAGTTTGGTATGCGTATATTTACATTATCTATTAGGTCTACATTTATATTAACATTTTGGTAAAGTGTATATATATATTAAATATATGTTTGATTTTAATAAATGCGGTTTAATTTAAAAACAATGATTTTGAAATTCATATATATATTTAATTTTATTTGTGTTTGAATTTGATATCAATTTGAAATATATGTTTTAAATGGATTTTAGAAAATTTATACATATGTAACATATATCCCGTTTCATCGATTTCGTGCCATCTTGACTTACAATTTCAATCTCGAATTTGTCGCAGCAATTCTTTGTTTGTCGCTGTCCAGTGTGCGTATCTGTGTCCGTGTCATCTTTTTGTCTCTCTAGCCTCGAAAGGTGAGTAATCACTCACGATTAATGTTCTTTTATTTATTAAATTTGATTTCAATTGAAACGACTATTGAAATATGCTGCTGTTAGTTAATTACACTGTATATATGCTATTACCTGTACCAGTTCACCTATGACATCTGACACCATTATCTGTTATTTATACAATGATAATCCAGTTTGGTTGATAAATGATTGATTGTTCGATGTTGACATTGGACGTTAAATTGCTAATGTAGTAAGTGATAAATAATTTGAAATTGAAATTGACGTAGGATAGTTTGGTTTGATATATGCTAAATTTGATTAGATGACATTTGCATAATATGACCTTATTTAAATGTTAGATTTATTGACACGTAGAAATTTGGTTATGTACACCTTGAACCATTGAATGTATGTTGTAAAATTGATGTAGTATGAAATTGGATAATAGATATCAATTGAAGAACCGTATTAGTGTAATAATCTTTAATCTACATGAAATGATAGTGTAGATTCTAGAAATAATTATATTAATTTGCACAAACAACAATGTAAATTAATACGATTATTTTGGGATTATTTGAATTAATTATTGGATTGTTATTGATTGTTGTTATTGCTTGTTTATTTACTTTGACACATCCCAGTTATCACACTGCAAGTTCCCTTTGCTATGCTTTGATTTTGAATTGAAATGGAATCGGGTTGAAATGATAAATACCCAAATAAACTTTGACCTAGGATAGAGAATTAAATAAAAACCGTTTGGTCAATAATTTGATTTAAAAATAAAATAAAGATTTTATTTGGATAAATAATAAGGTTTTGAAATGAAGTTGAAATTTGAACTTTATGGAAGGAAAATGTTAATATTTAATAATCTGAATCAAAATATCAACAGTGTTGATGAAAGAATGTTGTTTTAAGTTTGAAATTATTTAATAATTAAGTTGGAAATTAGTTAATAATTAAGTTTTTAAATTATTTAATAATTTAATGAGATTGAATTATTTAACAATTAAATAAAATTGAATTCTTTGATAATTGAAATTGAACTTTTAATAAGTGAAATTAAGTTTCTTTATTAATTGAGTTTTGAAATTATAACCAAGTAAATAAATAAGTGGAATTGAATTTCTCTAACAAGAAATAAAATGTGTTTATTGAAATAAATGTAAGACTTGAAATGTAAAGAATTTGATTTGATGAATTTAATTTAATGCAATTCGTAAGTTTTGATATAATGGAGTTGAACTTAAATAATTGATTTAATAAATTGGAAGTAAAATAGAAATTGTTTTGAAGGATAAATTTACTTAACGAATATTGAATTGGATAAATGAGCTTAAATTGATTTGAATGTAGATTAAATCATTTTAAATGATTTCGGAATGAAACTTATATGCTAAGTTAAATGAATATTGGAATGGTTTTAAATAAAAATTGAAATTGGATTATAAGATTTTAAAATAGTAATTTGGAAGTTTTGAAACGTAAATTATGGAAATTGGTTTAAAAAGACAAATGAAATGTTGATTTACAAATTCTAATTGAAATTGTAATTGATTTGGTTTTGAAATGTATTAAACGACCAATCGGTATAATAATCACGAAAGTTATTAAAGAGACCGGAATCGGTTAGGGACACACTCTCTGTCTAAAACGAAAACCACTTTAATAACTATACACGGAGTGTGATCCAGAATGAAGTGGTTGGAATGATGTACGTGATGACTGAAGAAAGAGAACGATAATGGATAGCCTTGACACTTGTGTCAAATTGGAAATGACTAAAACAGGAGCTGTGTCGGGCCAAATGGGGTTAGTTGCCTCGAGCGAACACACTTGTAACGACCCGTATTTTTACGGATCGAAAAGTTTGTCAAAATCTGGAATTTTAGTGTTGTTGAGCCATTTCAGATTTTAGGCAAAATATGGCTAAGTCCTAAGTCGTTCACGACTTAGTATAGGTCGTAAGTCGTATACGACTTAGGGGATAGGAGCGACCCAGGGATTTGGAGAGTTAAGAGTTAAGTCGTGACCGACTTATGTGGGTTAGACGACCTAAGGAAGTTTTGGAGCGACTTAGAGGTTAGGTCTTCTTGGTTTAGGTCGTAGACGACCTAAGAGGTAGCGCGACCTAGTGTGTGAGCGACCTAAGTTTGGGAATTGTATTGTTCGGTCGTCTAGATGACCTAAGGAGGTGAATTGGTTAAGTGCTAGGTCGGTTGGAAGACCTATAGAATGTTAGCGACCTAAGGATTTTAGGTCGTAGGTTGTTAGGTCGTATGGTAGGTAGAGCGACCTAAGCGTTGACGAATTATGGGATGTTAGCGAGTTATGAGGGTTTACGACCTAGTGGTTATCTAGTTAGTATAGTTAGGTCGGCAACGACCTAGAGAAGCTGGGTAACAGTGAGCGACCTAGTAGTTTAGTGTTAAGTCGCGTGGGTCTAAGTGTTAGGTCGTAACATTTTTAGGTCGCTAGGCTATTACACTGTTAGGTCGCTGGGTTGTTGAGGCGCGTCAGTGTTAGGTCGCGTAAGGACTTAGCAGTTAGGTCGTTGAGGCGTTAAGCTGTTAGGTCGTTAGGCGCTGTTGTGCTAAGTCGTATCCTCTTAAGTCTTAGGTCGAAGAGGCGCAAGCGATAGGTCGCTGAGGAGTTAAGTCGTAGCTGTTAGGTCGCTCGGTGCTTGGATGCGCAGAAGTGTTAAGTCGGTGAAGGCTTAGGTCGGAGGGGTCTTAGGTCGTAAGTCGGAAACGACTTATGGAGATAGCCGGGTTACGACTTAGTGAATTTTCAGCTATAAATAGAAGGGGGTTGGCTTCACTTTTTGGGATCCGGATTTCGAAGCAACGAAGTGCTGCCATTTTGAGAGCTCGACTTCTACACTTCTTCACTTCTTTTCTCCACTCTAATCTAGTGATTCCATCCATCCAAGTTGAAGATCAAATTGAAGATTCAAGAGCTTAGATTGAAGATCTTCATCCTTTGAAGTGTGATTTCATCGATTGAAGCGGATTCGTGATAGATCAAGCTTGATCCTTCGCTGTCCAGATCTGAAGCGTGTCGATTTGAGGTTGTTTAGGTGATTTGGTGAGTGGTGATTATCTCTCACACGGATCTAAAGGAGTATATCGGATTGTTTGTTCGATTTGGTGTTAAAATAGTGATTTCCATGTATTTTCTTCATCCTAAGCGTAGATCCATATAGATTCATTGTTCATGATGATGTTACATCCATTTTATCACATGTTAACCTATGCAAGTTCATTCATCAAGTTTATAAAGATATTGTTCATGTTTTCATGCTTGTTGGACTTTCAACTCTTTAATTACGAAAATGCCATTATTGTTAAAATTGTCTACTTAGATCATATTTGAATGCTTGATTGTTTGGATTAATGTTTGATTTGGTTGATTTCTATGAATTAGATGATTGATGATTTGATTTAGACCGAAGACGATTCAAAAGCTGAGGGAAAGGCTCTTGAATTGGGAAAGCTGCTTGTGGCATATGTAGCGGAGGATGAAGCTCTTATGCATAGATTTGATGATGATGTTGAGATAAAGCTTTGCGAGGATGTGATGAAGCGAAGCATGATATGAGATAGTCTTGGTCTAATCCAGACAGGATCATTCCAAGCAGATTGATAACTCGGTGATATGGTTCGAGTTTGAGGATAATGGATGCTCGAGAGGCGCTTGAGCTAGTATGGAAATAGTCGTCGAGGAGGATGACCAGGAGGCTTAGATAGCATCGTTGTTGAAGGTTCTAGCAGACTCAAAGCAAGGGTACGTTTGGGCAGTTGCGAAAATCCCAACGACAATGAATTGATGGTCGAGTACCCTGGGTAGTTGCGAAAATCCTTGGCACGGGCTGCGACGACGTGCGGAGTACTGTCTAGAACCGGGGTTTCCATTAGCCCTTGACGGACGGCTGAAAGAATGTGCCGGTCATTCAATTAACGGTGATATCGAAGCAAAGATAACAGTGATAGCCAGAGTCATGGATGTTTGGTTGTATCGTCTTTCGGTCTCAAGAGCGGTATTTTCTGGGTGCTTATCTGATCTTGGTTTAGGCCTTGGGGGTTTGTGCTTGGAAAACATCGCCCTTGACTCGAGTGATTATTGCTTTACTTTAAATTGTATGCTCTGCTATGTTTGCTTCTGTTTAGTGTGTGTCTGGGGGCTATCACTGTAGAAAGAGGTTGGAGTGGGAGGGTTGTATTCCTATTCCTTTTCCTTTATGCTCTTTTGGTATGTTGTTAGTTAATTTACTGCTCACTAAGACTGTTGTCTGACTCAAGGCTTTATGTTTTAATTCTTATTGCCTTGGGCTGTTCGTCCATTTTGGGACGGGCAGACTAGGTAGCAGGTGACAGGTGCTGTTCTAGCTTTTCACGGTGCTAATATCGAAGACGAGCTGGTGTATTGCATATTATTTCTTACTATATGTACTGGATGTTCCGCTGCTTTGTATTCTCTGATTGATATGTAGTGAGGCTTGTTGTATTGACTATTCAGATGCTTGTATTCAACTATTATAAAGTTTTATATGATGACATTCTATTCTGTGAAGCTTATATATATATATTCTATTGTATTTTGTCTATGCGCTGTGAGTAATACGATAGATTCTGCTGTTTTAATTTACCCTGACAATCGTCCATGGCTGCCTGGCACACTTTGCAGCGCACTATCTCTAGGTTTAAGTGCAGGGGTCATGGGCGGTCGTTACATTTGGTATTAGAGCATTGGTTAATCGATTTTACCCAACGCTCGCTGACGTAACTACGTACGAGAGACGTAATTGTATTTTGATGGATGATTACTATATATAATATAGTAGCTTAGTAGAGTTTGAGTCCTTTATGCAGTTGTTTCTCTAAGATGTTCTGATCATTCCTTTTTATAGATATTAAGGATGAGTCGAAGAGGGAGACCAGCTGCTAGGGAAGGCCGTGCTACTGAAGGGACTGCTGATTATGCAGCTATGTTCGAAGCTATGATGACTTCGATCATGAGAAGGATACCAGTTCCGGGGGCAGTAGTAGATGTTGGAGTTCAAGTCCAAACTCCGAAACCAGTGGATTTTGCTAAGTTGTGCAAGGATTATACTGCTCTTGGAGGGAAGGTTTTCTTGGGAACAGAATCAACTATTGAGGTCCAGAGGTGGATAGATGCTTGTAGAAGGATTTTTGGTGATTTGGGAATTGAGGATGCGACTAAGAGGAAGTTGGCATCGAGACAGCTTCAAGGGAGAGCTTCTGATTGGTGGAACTCTATTACCATCAATACTCCGGAGGAAGAGATTACTTGGGAGCAATTCCAAGTCAGGTTTGAAGCTAAGTTCATTTCTACAGCTCAGAAGTCTGTTCTATTCAAGAAGTTCGTGGAGCTCAAGCAAGGTGGAAGACCAGTTCTTGAGTATGTTTCTGAGTTTGAAGCTTTGTCCAAGTATGCTCGGTCATATATTGAATCTGCATATCAAAAGAATGAGAAGTTTGTGACAGGCTTGGACAGTTATCTTGGGAGACAGTTGGTGGATCATTTGGACGATTCATTTGAGAAGCTTGTGGAGAAGGCTCTCAAGCATGAAAGTCTGTTTCCTAAGGAAGGATCTGTTGTTGCTGTGACCAGGGAAGAGTCTAAACCCTAGCAGGGTGGAAACAAGAAGAGGAAGCAGCAGCAGCAGAAGGGTAAGGATGGCCAGAAGAAGCCGAAGGGCGAAGTGACCTGCTACAACTGTCAGCAGAAAGGCCATCTCTCCAGGGATTGCAAGAATCCGAAAGCGCCGGCGAAGTGCCACAACTGTGACAAGCCGGGGCATTTCAGGAAGAATTGTCCAGAACCGAGAAGGGACAAGCAGATTGTGCAAGCTTATGCTTTGGGAGCTGTTCCGTCGTCTTCGAAAGCTCCTACCGCTGAAGAGAAAGGAAAGAGTGTGGTGGTTCAAGGTACTCTTTTCCTATGTGGTGTTCCAGTTAGAGTTCTGTTTGATACTGGGGCGTCGCATTCGTTTGTTTGCAGCGAACTTGTAGGCCGGTTGGGTTTGGAACCGGATATTGTTGATAGGCCATTGGTTGTGACTAATCCAGTTGGGGGTTCGTCTTGTTTGTGTATGTTATGCCGTGGTCTAGTTGTATCGAGTCATGGTTGCTCTTTTGTTTGTGATTGTTTTGTTCTGAACTTTTCGGGGTTCGGAATTATTTTGGGTATGGACTGGCTTAGGAAGTATGCGGCAAAGGTTGATTGTGAGAGGTTGGAAGTGACAGTCGAGAATGTGGAGGGGCGAAAGATTGTGATACGATGTAAGCATGAAGAAGGCGTCTTCATGAGCTTCATGTATTCGCTTATTGTTCCACGGGATGGACTATCATCTGTGCCAATCGCGAATGGATTCGAGGATGTCTTTGACAAAGTCAAAGGGTTACCGCCGCATAGAGAGATCGAGTTTCGTATAGATCTAGTTGAAGGAGCCAGACCTGTTGTGATGCCTCTTAGGCGGATGGGGCCTAAGGAACAGCAAGAGTTGAGGGTGCAAGTTGATGATCTTTTGCAGAAAGGATTCATTCGGCGTAGTGTGTCCGAATGGGGTGCACCAGTTGTGTTTGCAACCAAAGCAGATGGATCGCTGAGGTTGTGTGTGGATTATCGTGAGCTGAATAAGGTGACTAAGAAGAACAAGTATCCATTGCCGAGAATAGATGACTTGTTTGATCAGCTTCACAAAGCTAAGGTGTTTTCTCAGATGGATTTGGCAACGGGATTTCACCAGTTGAGAGTAGCTAAGGATAGTGTGCCGAAGACTGCTTTTCGAACACCATCCGGTTTCTTTGAGTGGCTGGTAATGCCGTTTGGATTGACTAACGCGCCAGCATATTTTGTGGATCTTATGAATAGAGTGTTCAGAGATCAGTTGAACAAGTTTGTGCTTGTGTTCGTGGATGATATTCTGATTTATTCCAGAACTGAAGAAGAGCACAAGACGCACTTGCGTATTGTTTTGGAAATCTTACGAAAACATCAGCTGAAGGCTAACTTTTCGTAGTGTCACTTCTGGAAGAGTGAAGTGAGGTTCTTAGGCCATGTTATCTCTGGAAATGGAATAGCGGTTGATCCCGCTAAGGTGGCAGCAATCCAGGATTGGGTTAGACCTAAGAATGCATCTGATGTGAGAAGTTTTCTTGGATTAGCAGGATATTATCGACGGTTTATCAAAGACTTCTCCAAGATAGCTGCACCGTTAACAAGATTGACGAAGAAGAACCAAGTGTTCAGATGGGAAGATAAGTGTGAGCAAGCTTTCAGAATCCTGAAAGAGCGATTGACGAGTGCTCCTGTTTTGACTATTCCAAGTGGGAATGATGAGATGGTGGTTTACACCGACGCATGTGGTACTGGACTTGGAGCAGTGCTGATGCAGAGGGATAAAGTTGTTGCATATGCAAGTCGACAACTGAAGCCGCACGAAAGGAATTACCCGACTCATGATTTGGAGTTAGCGGCAATTGTATTTGCTCTGAAGATGTGGAGACATTATCTATTGGGAGTTCGATTCGAGTTGTTTACAGATCATAAGTCGTTGAAGTATCTTTTCTCCCAAAAGGATTTGAATCTTCGGCAGCAACGTTGGCTAGAGTTTTTGGCATCATATGATTTTGGTATAGCTTATACTCCGGGAAAAGGTAACGCAGTGGCAGATGCGTTAAGTCGAAGACATGCAGGACTGGGAGCCATGTTTTTTGAATGGAAGAATCTCGAGTATTTAGCTGGATTTGACTTCAGGCCTAGATGTGAATTGGAACCTGAGATGTTGGCAAACTTATCGATAAGACCTTCTCTTGTGGAAAGGATTGGCGAGAGCCAAAAGCGAGACGATAAGCTTGTCAAGATTATCCGTGAATTGGAATCTGGATTGGATCCAGAAAAGGATAAAGGGTTCGAGGTCGATCAAGAGGGTTGGCTTCGAAAGCAAGGACGACTAGTTGTTCCCGATATAGATGAATTGAGGAGTGAAGTTCTGAAGGAAAGTCATCACTCAAAGCTGACAATTCATCCAGGTGGAAATAAGATGTATCGGGATATGAAGAGAACCTACTATTGGGAAGGTATGAAGAAGGATGTTGGAAATTTTATTTCCAAGTGTATGAACTGCCAGTTGGTAAAAGCCGAACAAAAGAAGCCAAGTGGATTACTTCAGCCATTAGAAGTTCCTACATGGAAGTGGGAGCAGATATCGATGGATTTTATTCATGGATTACCTAGAACAAGAACGGGAAATGAAGGGATTTGGGTCATCGTAGATCGTTTGACTAAGAGTGCACGATTCATTCCTGTTCGATCGACTAGGACTGCATCAAGGTTGGCTGAGTTGTATGTTAAGTGGATAGTTCGATTCCATGGTATTCCGAAGAGTATAGTGAGCGATCGAGATCCATTGTTCACTAGTGGATTTTGGAAGAGCTTCCAGGAAGTTTTGAGAACCGAGTTGTGCTTGAGTACAGCTTATCACCCTCAAACAGATGGTCAGACCGAGCGAGTCAACCGAGTTTTGGAAGATCTCCTCAGAGCTTGTGTTTTGGATTTCGGGGGATCATGGGAAGATCATCTTCATTTGGTAGAGTTTGCGTACAACAACAGTTACCAGTCAAGCATTGGTATGGCACCGTATGAGGCATTGTATGGAAGACCGTGTAATTCTCCGACATGTTGGATAGAAGCAGGAGAAAAGCTGATGCTTGGGCCAGAGATGATTCGACAAACTTCGGATTGTATAGAGATCATTCGGCAATGAATGAAAGCAGCCCAATACCGTCAGAAGAGTTATGCCGATAAGCGTCGTAAGGATTTGGAATTCGACGTAGGAGATATGGTTTTTGTGAAGATTTCTCCACTAAAGAATGTTATTCGATTCGGGAAGAAAGGGAAATTGACTCCGAGATTTGTTGGACCATTCCCGATCATCGAGCGAATTGGAAAGCTCGCCTATAGACTGGAGTTACCAGAGAAGATGTCGGGTGTGCACAATGTTTTTCATGTATCGTATCTACGGAAGTATGTGCACGACTCGAATACCGTGATTCCTGCTGATAGTTGTGAAGATTTCGAAGTTGATCCAGTCGATAGAAGACCTCGTAAGCCGCTTCGTGTTGTGGAAACCGACACGAAACAACTTAGGAGAAAGGTAGTTAAGTTGCTCAAGATACAATGGAGTGATGATGATAACGACTGTACGTGGGAGGTGGAAGAGAGGATGAAGGCAGCTCATCCTGAACTCTTCAAGGTATGGCCCTAAGGTGTCGTGTCATCTCATGATATTGTAACTTGTTCTAGTGTTAGAATTCTGTACGCTAAGCTAGAATTGGATGCATGGTTTGTTGATTGTTATGGTTGGTAGGCGTACAGAATAGTCTTTGATTGCTTTGTTTGTTTGGAATTTCGGGGGCGAAATTCCTAAGGGGGAGTGAATGTAACGACCCGTATTTTTATGGATCGAAAAGTTTGTCAAAATCTGGAATTTTAGTGTTGTTGAGCCATTTCAGATTTTAGGCAAAATATGGCTAAGTCCTAAGTCGTTCACGACTTAGTATAGGTCGTAAGTCGTATACGACTTAGGGGATAGGAGCGACCCAGGGATTTGGAGAGTTAAGAGTTAAGTCGTGACTGACTTATGTGGGTTAGACGACCTAAGGAAGTTTTGGAGCGACTTAGAGGTTAGGTCTTCTTGGTTTAGGTCGTAGACGACCTAAGAGGTAGCGCGACCTAGTGTGTGAGCGACCTAAGTTTGGGAATTGTATTGTTCGGTCGTCTAGATGACCTAAGGAGGTGAATTGGTTAAGTGCTAGGTCGGTTGGAACGACCTATAGAATGTTAGCGACCTAAGGATTTTAGGTCGTAGGTGGTTAGGTCGTATGGTAGGTAGAGCGACCTAAGCGTTGACGACTTATGGGATGTTAGCAAGTTATGAGGGTTTACGACCTAGTGGTTATCTAGTTAGTATAGTTAGGTCGGCAACGACCTAGAGAAGCTGGGTAACAGTGAGCGACCTAGTAGTTTAGTGTTAAGTCGCGTGGGTCTAAGTGTTAGGTCGTAACATTTTTAGGTCGCTAGGCTATTACACTGTTAGGTCGCTGGGTTGTTGAGGTGCGTGAGTGTTAGGTCACGTAAGGAATTAGCAGTTAGGTCGTTGAGGCGTTAAGCTGTTAGGTCGTTAGGCGCTGTTGTGCTAAGTCGTATCCTCTTAAGTCTTAGGTCGAAGAGGCGCAAGCGATAGGTCGCTGAGGAGTTAAGTCGTAGCTGTTAGGTCGCTGGGTGCTTGGATGCGCAGAAGTGTTAAGTCGGTGAAGGCTTAGGTCGGAGGGGTCTTAGGTCGTAAGTCGGAAACGACTTATGGAGATAGCCGGGTTACGACTTAGTGAATTTTCAGCTATAAATATAAGGGGGTTGGCTTCACTTTTTGGGATCCGGATTTCGAAGCAACGAAGTGCTGCCATTTTGAGAGCTCGACTTCTACACTTCTTCACTTCTTTTCTCCACTCTAATCTAGTGATTCCATCCATCCAAGTTGAAGATCAAATTGAAGATTCAAGAGCTTAGATTGAAGATCTTCATCCTTTGAAGTGTGATTTCATCGATTGAAGCGGATTCGTGATAGATCAAGCTTGATCCTTCGCTATCCAGATCTGAAGCGTGTCGATTTGAGGTTGTTTAGGTGATTTGGTGAGTGGTGATTATCTCTCACACGGATCCAAAGGAGTATATCGGATTGTTGGTTCGATTTGGTGTTAAAATAGTGATTTCCATGTATTTTCTTCATCCTAAGCGTAGATCCATATAGATTCATTGTTCATGATGATGTTACATCCATTTTATCACATGTTAACCTATGCAAGTTCATTCATCAAGTTTATAAAGATATTGTTCATGTTTTCATGCTTGTTGGACTTTCAACTCTTTAATTACGAAAATGCCATTATTGTTAAAATTGTCTACTTAGATCATATTTGAATGCTTGATTGTTTGGATTAATGTTTGATTTGGTTGATTTCTATGAATTAGATGATTGATGATTTGATTTAGACCGAAGACGATTCAAAAGCTGAGGGAAAGGCTCTTGAATTGGGAAAGCTGCTTGTGGCATATGTAGCGGAGGATGAAGCTCTTATGCATAGATTTGATGATGATGTTGAGATAAAGCTTTGCGAGGATGTGATGAAGCAAAGCATGATATGAGATAGTCTTGGTCTAATCCAGACGGGATCATTCCAAGCAGATTGATAACTCGGTGATATGGTTCGAGTTTGAGGATAATGGATGCTCGAGAGGCGCTTGAGCTAGTATGGAATAGTCGTAGAGGAGGATGACCAGGAGGCTTGGATAGCATCGTTGTTGAAGGTTCTAGCAGACTCAAAGCAAGGGTACGTTTGGGCAGTTGCGAAAATCCCAACGACAATGAATTGATGGTCGAGTACCCTGGGTAGTTGCGAAAATCCTTGGCACGGGCTGCGACGACGTGCGGAGTATTGTCTAGAACCGGGGTTTCCATTAGCCCTTGACGGACGGCTGAAAGAATGTGCCGGTCATTCAATTAACGGTGATATCGAAGCAAAGATAACAGTGATAGCCAGATTCATGGATGTTTGGTTGTATCGTCTTTCGGTCTCAAGAGCGGTATTTTCTGGGTGCTTATCTGATCTTGGTTTAGGCCTTGGGGGTTTGTGCTTGGAAAACATCGCCCTTGACTCGAGTGATTATTGCTTTACTTTAAACTGTATGCTCTGCTATGTTTGCTTCTGTTTAGTGTGTGTCTGGGGGCTATCACTGTAGAAAGAGGTTGGAGTGGGAGAGTTGTATTCCTATTCCTTTTCCTTTATGCTCTTTTGGTATGTTGTTAGTTAATTTACTGCTCACTAAGACTGTTGTCTGACTCAAGGCTTTATGTTTTAATTCTTATTGCCTTGGGCTGTTCGTCCATTTTGGGACGGGCAGACTAGGTAGCAGGTGACAGATGCTGTTCTAGCTTTTCACGGTGCTGATATCGAAGACGAGCTGGTGTATTGCATATTATTTCTTACTATATGTACTGGATGTTCCGCTGCTTTGTATTCTCTGAGTGATATGTAGTGAGGCTTGTTGTATTGACTATTCAGATGCTTGTATTCAACTATTATGAAGTTTTATATGATGACATTCTATTCTGTGAAGCTTCTCTATATATATATTCTATTGTATTTTGTCTATGCGCTGTGAGTAATATGATAGATTCTGCTGTTTTAATTTACCCTGACAATCGTCCATGGCTGCCTGGCACACTTTGTAGCGCACTATCTCTAGGTTTAAGTGCAGGGGTCATGGGTGGTCGTTACAACACTTCTTCATAAACTACTCATTACTTGTTGTCGATTGGTGCACCCTTGATTTGGGAGTGTTGTTTCGCGGTGTTGCGATCGTTGCGGCGATGCGTTCTCATCAGTCCGGATCAGGCAAACGGTAGTTTCACTACCTTGGGTATTGCCTCATGTGCCTTGTCATACTTGTATCCCTATATACGCGACCACTACGATTTGTTTTGTGTTATACCTATGGAGTACTCCCTGATAGCCCACCAGTTTACGGTGGAGTTTCTAGTGCTGTATAGACTATAACGCTTATATAAAGTGTGTTAAGGGGGATAATGGTAACGTCTTAACACTATCTTGATACTTTATATTATTGATAGGCATTATCTATTTACCGTACACTACTACATAGTAGATAGTTTAACGGATCCTTAAAGGATGGTTATTCCAAACATCCTTTGAGTTACTTGTATTTCAATTGCTATTTCACTTGAGTTGGATTTATTGATATAAGAATGTTAATCCTGACTCGAGTGTTTTGTGTTTTGCTTTACGCTCGGGTCAGACTGAGTGTACCAGTATTCGAGACTCACCTTTGGAGTTGGAGCTTCGCTTGGAGATCCAGCTATCTATCCAGCTTTCAGATATCCAGTTGATTCCAGTGATTGTATTCTGATTCTTGTATTTGACTATTGTATTCGAGACATCTGTTGTACTTTATTTAACTCTGATATGTGTATAGTCGCTTCATGAACTACTATCTTTTATTTCCGCTGCATTTATTACTCTGTGTCTGTGATCTGTGATCTGTGATTATTTATTTACCGTATATGCTCAGTTTTTGCCAAATTTAAATTAACAATTCGTTATTTTGAATTATTCAAGTCCGACATGTGCGGATGCGAATAGTCCAAAATAGCGGGTCGTTACAGTTGGTATCAGAGCTTTGGTAGCTCTAGGCAAAACTCAGCATATAGGGTAAACGTATTTACAGAATCACTTCATTCGAGTTTGAATCTCTTCCTTTTAACTCAATTCCTTTGAATTTTGGAACATTCCCCGCAGTTCCGAAATTCATTCTTGCCCCTCACTATCTGTATTCTTCTAAATTCTGGAGTATCACATAACTCCACTTAGAATCATCTTTATAATGAGTTGGCGGTCCCGCCAATCTCAAATTGATTTGTAAAGGGGTAAAACTCTTTTACGATAGCATCGATTCACCGGAGATTTATATATCCTCGGTTTAGATGCTGACATCTTTGGTTATGCAAAATTCTATCTCTTGAGATCAAATGTCGATTTGCCTCGAAATTCTGCATTGATCTTATTCTTGAAGTCATGGTCGACCTGGTTAAGGTTGCCCGCGATTTATATAAACTTATCAATCTTCCTACTTTGTTATTTAATCATCATATCTTTATTTCGAACTTATCTTCGAATCCAAATTCTCTTTGATTTGAGTCCATCAAAATTTGAATCCCTATACTTATTTTGAAATCCATCCTTGTATCGTCGAGCGAGGTAGTACATTTGTTATTAATATAAAAATGTTTCTTTATTGTGTTGTTTGAGTTGTTGATGTTAATTTGGGTTTTCGATCGATTCGTCTGATCAACGCTATCGATAGGATTTCCAAAACACTTGAACAGAGCAAATTGACACGATAGTATTTTCAAAATTGGTAAATAAAATAATCTTGTATGATTATATTATATATAAGTATAAATTTCTGAAATTGAATTGTTAACTGAATTGGTTGCCAGAAAGGTAATATTTAATTTTCACTATTTGTTTTGTAAATCATTGATTATTCCAACATAAAAATAAATGGAATTACAAAAGTTGGTTTATAGATTTATTTAGAAATTTAAATGAATTTAAAGTTAGAATTTGAGAATTTAATTTCCTAAAATTTCAATCTTTTGTTTTAAATTTTTAAAATGTATATTATTGAACGTATTTTCAAATAGAAACCGTTTTCAAAGAATTTTAAAATATTGAAATCAGTGCTCTTCTCTTTGTCGCTGGAAAATAATCTCGGTGATGGCGGTCGCATCATCGACATTCATTTTCGAGTTTCGAAGTGGAGAAACCATTCTGTAGCTTTGCTACGGTTTTGTTTTGGAAAAATATTTTTGATTTGAATTTCTTAAGTATGACTTGATTTATATATATATATATGGGTATATTATTTTAAATTTAATTTGATTTAATATGTATAATATATACATAATTATTTCTAAAGGGTTTGAAATTAAACGAAAATTAAATTCTTAAAAATCATGTTAAAAGATGTTTTCAATTATAAATAAAACTAAATTTTGAATAAGTATTTAAACTTGAAATAATTGAATTTGAAAATTTTATTTGTATAGTACTAAATTGCATTTCAAAATAACTTACCTAAATTATTCAGAAGTTAAAATGTAATTGGATAATATACAATATAAAATAATTTTATAAATAAAATTTGAGTGTTTATAATAAATGTTATGCACTTAGATTTTAATTATAAAAAAAATGCTAATAAAGATGATAGAATAATAAGTTAATTGAATGAGATAAATAAAGTAAATTTTGTTCTAAAAGAATTAACAAATTGAATTGAATCAGCTTAATGAAATACCTTGAATTAAGATCAATTATTGAATATTAATTGATTTAAAATGAAATTTATATGAGTAGAATTAACAGTTGAACTAACAAATTTAAATCGAATGACTATTTATTGATTTAATATAAATGGATTTAACCAAATTGAAAAAAAAAATTTAAATTGAAATTTATATGGTTTAAATTAATGTATATGGTTTAAAAATATGTAATAAGATATATTAAGTGAAATAAACTTAATAATAATTTGGAATAAAAGAATTAAATCTGTTGAATAAAATATGAGTACAATAATAGATTATACAAATTGATGATTTAGAAAGTGTTAATTGGATAGTAAGATAATGAATTTAGAAATAGATAGATTGATTTAACTTAAGTGAAACCAAGTGGATTAAACCAAATTGTTAAATATTAATTAGTTTAATTTGAAATTATATGGTTTAATTGTTTTAACTTGTCTTTTAATCTATTTTCTTTTTGGTTGTTTCTATTCTCCTACCTCCTTCCTTTTCGGGGACGAAAAGTTTTGAGTGGGAGAGAGTGTAATGACCCGTAAATTTTAACTGTTTTAATATCGTAATTAGTTGAAATTTTGTGAAATTTTAAATGATAAAATTTTGGAATATAAATTTGATATTTGGAATGCGTCTAGTTAAACATAGCAACTGGTAAATTTTCGTCCGAAAATATGAAAGTTTATTTCGCGCGTAAATTTACTTCAATTTAATCAGTTAAAAAGCGATGAAAATAAAATGTTTTCAGAACCTAAATATTTTTACATAGAAAAATTCTAAACCATCTTCTGAGCAAACATCATTTTTCGTTTTTCCAAATTCGGACTTCTTTAGCTCCGTTGATCTTACTTTTATGCGTTTTTGCTGCATTTTCAACTGTTAGAAAATTCGAATTTCTATAATTTGATCATACCACTAATATCTGTATACCGTTTTGATCGTCTCGTCATGCTAATCTATGCGGTATATTCACTTCTGTGTTTTGAGGGGTCCAGTACACCGCGAAATCCGCGAAACGATATCAGTCTTGTATTTGAGTCTTTTGCATTTCTGGTGACCATTTATTATCCATCGGGTTGAACGTTATATCCACCAGCCTTTATTGATTTAACGTGCCTATCTTTACAATTTCCATCGTATTTAAGCTTATAGCCATTTAGTTTTTTGAGATTGAACTGACATCGTGTAAAGGAAAAGAAAATTTTATTCAATCTAGCCTATTCATCTTCAACGGTTGCTTTTATGTCTCTGGTCCCAATATTATTAATCAGTTCGTACCACTTCTTTTTCTCTTCCTCCATTTTTCTTTCAACTGCCATTACAAAACTCGCCCATTTTTTTCTCAACCATACTCGGCCGAACGCCACTTCCTCCTCCCTTCCCGCGTACGGTCAACCGTCTATCTTCCCTTCACCCCGCGAAGCCATTTCCCCTCCGCATCTCCACCTCCTCACCTCTCCGGATATCCCGAAGTCACAATCGAAGCTTCCCTTTGAACAATCGAAACCCTAGGTTCTTCTCCCCTCCTCCTGTACGCTTTTCCTTCTTCTCCATCCCATAGCTTCTGTGGCATCATCACCCATCCAACACAAGCAAGCCGAGCCACCAACTTATCCGCCTTCCCTCCTCAACCGAGCGCCACCCCACATCCTCCAGCTTGGCCTTTCTCATTGTTTATAAACTGGTACATATTATTATATATACAACATGAGTAGTAAACTGGTAACAGTATAGATTTGTTATATATTAACTTTATATTAGTTGTATGTCAATTTTACATGCTATATAAGCAGTGTACTTGCAACCGTATAAATTTTCTATATATTAGTTTTGAATACACAGGAATATTTGAGTTTATATACATGTACTTGAGATCTGATTGTCCATATACGAACTTATATAAGTATATGTTTAATTGTAAATATATATAGTTACATAAGTTTCTATATGAGCTTTTGAATTTATTTATATATTATAATAAAGCATGTTTATATTGAATCGGTTTGAGTTATATATATATACACAGTGAATTACATAGTAGCAAATGCTGTAAAGTAAGATTTTATGCAAATGTCAGCTATCTTGTTTAATGAAGAAGAAATCATATATATTTTTATATTCTATATACACACACATTTAAGACTGCATAGTAACCGACATGTATATATTTCATATATTTGAGTCTGCATATTACCTTATTAGCCGTGCATACATATAAAATCTATTGGAATTTAAATGTATATTATAATAAACTAAGTTTATGTTGATTTGAAGTATATGTTTGAATTTATATAAAAATATGTTGATTTACAATTTGGTATGCGTATATTTACATTATATGTTAGGTCTACATTTATATTAACATTTTGGTAAAGTGTATATATATATTAAATATATGTTTGATTTTAATATATGCGGTTTAATTTAAAAACAATGATTTTGAAATTCATATATATATTTAATTTTATTTGTGTTTGAATTTGATATCAATTTGAAATATATGTTTTAAATGGATTTTAGAAAATTTATACATATGTAACATATATCCCGTTTCATCGATTTCGTGCTATCTTGACTTACAATTTCAATCTCGAATTTGTCGCAGCAATTCTTTGTTTGTCACTGTCCAGTGTGCGTATCTGTGTCTGTGTCATCTTCTTGTCTCTCTAGACTCGAAAGGTGAGTAATCACTCACGATTAATGTTCTTTTATTTATTAAATTTGATTTCAATTGAAACGACTATTGAAATATGCTGCTGTTAGTTAATTACACTGTATATATGCTATTACCTGTACCAGTTCACCTATGACATCTGACACCATTATCTGTTATTTATACAATGATAATCCAGTTTGGTTGATAAATGATTGATTGTTCGATGTTGACATTGGACGTTAAATTGCTAATGTAGTAAGTGATAAATAATTTGAAATTGAAATTGACGTAGGATAGTTTGGTTTGATATATGCTAAATTTGATTAGATGACATTTGCATAACATGACCTTATTTAAATGTTAGATTAATTGACACGTAGAAATTTGGTTATGTACACCTTGAACCATTGAATGTATGTTGTAAAATTGATGTAGTATGAAATTGGATAATAGATATCAATTGAAGAACCGTATTAATATTAGTGTAATAATCTTTAATCTACATGAAATGATAGTGTACATTCTAGAAATAATTATATTAATTTGCACAAACAACAATGTAAATTAATATGATTATTTTGGGATTATTTGAATTAATTATTGGATTGTTATTTATTGTTGTTATTGCTTGTTTATTTACTTTGACACATCCCAGTTATCACACTGCAAGTTCCCTTTGCTATGCTTTGATTTTGAATTGAAATGGAATCGGGTTGAAATGATAAATACCCAAATAAACTTTGACCTAGGATAGAGAATTAAATAAAAACCGATTGGTCAATAATTTGATTTAAAAATAAAATAAAGATTTTATTTGGATAAATAATAAGGTTTTGAAATGAAGTTGAAATTTGAACTTTATGGAAGGAAAATGTTAATATTTAATAATCTGAATCAAAATATCAACATAGTAGTTGATGAAAGAATGTTGTTTTAAGTTTGAAATTATTTAATAATTAAGTTGGAAATTAGTTAATAATTAAGTTTTGAAATTATTTAATAATTTAATGAGATTGAATTATTTAACAATTAAATAAAATTGAATTCTTTGATAATTGAAATTGAACTTTTTAATAAGTGAAATTAAGTTTCTTTATTAGTTGAGTTTTGAAATTGTAACCAAGTAAATAAATAAGTGGAAATGTAATTTCTCTAACAAGAAATAAAACGTGTTTATTGAAATAAATGTAAGACTTGAAATGTAAAGAATTTGATTTGATGAATTTAATTTAATGCAATTCGTAAGTTTTGATATAATGGAGTTGAACTTAAATAATTGATTTAATAAATTGGAAGTAAAATAGAAATTGTTTGAAGGATAAATTTACTTAACGAATATTGAATTGGATAAGTGAGCTTAAATTGATTTGAATGTAGATTAAATCATTTTAAATGATTTCGAAATGAAACTTATATGCGAAATTAAATGAATATTGGAATGGTTTTAAATAAAAATTGAAATTGGATTATAAGATTTTAAAATAGTAATTTGGAAATTTTGAAATGTAAATTATGGAAATTGGTTTAAAAAGACAAATGAAATGTTGATTTACAAATTCTAATTGAAATTGTAATTGATTTGGTTTTGAAATATATTAAACGACCAATCGGTATAATAATCACGAAGGTTATTAAAGAGACCGGAATCGGTTAGGGACATACTCTCTGTCTAAACCAAAAACCACTTTAATAACTATACGCGGAGTGTGATCTAGAATGAAGTGGTTGGAATGATGTACGTGATGACTGAAGAAAGAGAACGATAATGGATAGCCTTGACACTTGTGTCAAATTGGAAATGACTAAAACAGGAGTCGTGCCGGGCCAAATGGGGTTAGCTGCCTAGAGCGAACACACTTCTTCGTAAACTACTCATTACTTGTTGTCGATTGGTGCACCCTTGATTTGGGAGTGTTGTTTCGCGGTGTTGCGATCACTGCGGCGATGCGTTCTCACCAGTCCGGATCAGGCAAACGGTAGTTTCACTACCTTGGGTATTGCCTCATGTGCCTTGTCATACTTGTATCCCTATATACGCGACCACTATGATTTGTTTTGTGTTATACCTATGGAGTACTCCCTGATAGCCCACCAGTTTACGGTGGAGTTTACAGTGCTGTATAGACTATAACGCTTATATAAAATGTGTTAAGGGGGATAATGGTAACGCCTTAACACTATCTTGATACTTTATATTACTCATAGGCATTATCTATTTACCGTACACTACTACATAGTAGATAGTTTAACGGATCCTTAAAGGATGGTTATTCCAAACATCCTTTGAGTTACTTGTATTTCAATTGCTATTTCACTTGAGTTGGATTTATTGATATAAGAATGTTAATCCTGACTCGAGTGTTTTGTGTTTTTCTTTACGCTCGGGTCAGGCTGAGTGTACCAGTATTTGAGACTCACCTTTGGAGTTGGAGCTTCGCTTGGAGATCCAGCTATCTATCTAGCTTTCAGATATCCAATTGATTCCAGTGATTGTATTCTGATTCTTGTATTTGACTATTGTATTCGAGACATCTGTTGTACTTTATTTAACTCTGATATGTATATAGTAGCTTCATGAACTACTATCTTTTATTTCTGCTGCATTTATTACTCTGTGTCTGTGATCTGTGATTATTTATTTACCGTATATGCTCAGTTTTGCCCAATTTAAATTAACAATTCGGTATTTTGAATTATTCAAGTCCGACATGTGCGGATGCGAATAGTCCAAAATAGCGGGTCGTTACATCATACATTTAAATAATGATGGTAATGATGACGTTGATGGTGATGACAGAGAGAGTTTATATGGTTGCTACAGGATGTTTAACCCTAGTTTAGAACCATCCTAACATAGCGAAACTACACTAGATACAATTTTAAAATCATAACTTCTCATGGTTTTAAACTACACTAGATACAATAAAATGGATTGATATTTAAATGAATGTTGAACTTACATGATTTTTTAATGTTAAAATACAAATTTTAGAATTTTACTTGCAAATTCAAATGAGGTAAAGTAATTTCATACCAACTTAAACCAAATCTATTTCATTAAAAAAAATTCAACGACCTGTTATTGGAATTAGTTTTTATGTTTCTATATGTTAAATTTTTTCTTATAAAATGAGATAAAAGAACTAATACAGTATGATAACATCAAACATATATGGAATGGAACAATTGAATCGGTTTATTGATCAAACTGATGTTTAACTCCATGCTTCAGTGTCGATTGAAAATGATATTATTCTGTATCACATCTTATATTTGGAATCATTAGATATTCTAAATAATATTTTCATCTAATAATTCTTATTCAATCGACTTACACAACCGACACTAATATATTATACATATGGTAACATACAAAACATTGAATTAGATTCTAAAAAGAAAAGAAAAGAATTATGTATTTTTATACAATCATGACAGGTGCGGTGGACAAAACCTAACATTTATGCAGAGAAAATTATAGTGTATATCAGCATTAAAATAGGGTTTACCCCAAGTGTATAATATGAAATCTAATTAAAGTACATAATGTGAAACAGCTAGGAATTGTTTTGTTTGCCATGCTTTCACGGTTAAAAATAAATAACATTAGGAAACTGGCTACAGAGATATATGAAATCTAAATGGTCTGTCACGTATGTAGTTTCTTCTTTTATGATTAAGTGTTAAATAGGAAATGATAGGTGGGATAAGTAAATGTGACTTATTCATAGGGTTATATTCATGTGGTTGTTGATGTACAGATTAGTATTAGCAACTTATTAAGTACATTTGCAGTAATCAATTTCTTTAAACTTCAATGAAACACTAACTTTATTGAAAAGTGAAATTATCTTGTGCTCTTTTAAGAACAAACTTTTTAGAAGTCTACTTTGTTTAGGTATGGGAACTCTTAAAGACTTTAGTTTATTTCTCATTTTGGTAGTATCTTGAAACAACAGAACTAATAGAGTTGCACAAAGTTATAGGTATCTATGAGGTAGTTTTATTCGTTTGATTAATAAAATTATTGATGAAGATGTTTGCTTTTCATATCGTTGATCAATACAATCATTGATAAGATGATAAAAGTTAATGGTGCTCCATATCATGTCTAACATGAGCTTTTATGATCTTATCATTTAGTATAGATCAATGTTATATGAGGCAACATTTTCGTCAACAACCTTAGTGATTAGAAAAATTAAAGTATTACATTTGATTTGCAAGTTTAAAGTATAGTCGAGCACTACCTGTAAAGGCATTGTAGCACTGCGTGTTTCATGCAGTATTGAGCATTGCCTTACAGGCAATGCCTGGCTGCACTACCTGTTACAAGAAGTTCCTGCGTTTTCTTGGGCAGTGCTAAGCCACGTATGATAAATTTTAGCTTCTTTATTTATTACATCCTATTTGAATGCATATATTAACTTGTAATTTTATTTAATGGACACAACGTTTGCTATTCTCGGACAACCCAAATATAATTGAGCACCCGAGAGTTTAGGGAAAATAAAAACTCGGGTCGGACAAAATGTTTGGTATGAGTAAAACTATGAAACAAATGGGGTGTATTTAAACAATAATATGTGGGACCACGCCGCTAACGCGGAATGGGTTTTCTTCCACATAAACAACAACCAAACATAACAAAAATGGAAATTAACAATAAGGAACAAATCCAAACATAGATGATGGGTACAATTAATATAACATTCAGACTTGAAAGAATGGAAATAGGCTGAATAAAAATCTAAATTGGATAGAATGGATAAAACAAGACAATAGTCCAAAGTTGATAGAATGGACTAAACAATATTACAATCCAAACTCGATAGAATGGACAAAACCAATAGTTGAACACCGCGAAGAGTAGTTGGCTCTTTCCGTTGTAATTAAAGAAAACAGATTCAAAGGTTCGAATCAAATAAGAAAAGGAAAATTTTCTAACAATGACTAGGAGGGTGCGCCCCCTTACCGAAAGTATACCTCCAGAAATATACTTGAGAACTCCGATGGCTCTTGGAAACCTCCAAATCGGACCCTGCCAACTGTTATCGAGAATCTGAGACCTTCACATCTCAATTCGCAACACCGAATCCAATCTAGAGTGGATGTGAAAATACCCTAATGGGAGCAATCCCACATAGCTTGGCCTCAACTCGCTCTTTGGTTTTAGTCATTTCCGGCAAAGGATAATAAAGCTCAAGTGAGCAACACATCGTCTTAGAATGACGAGAATAAAGAAGTTGAAGTAACCGATAGCTGAGAAACCAACTATAAAGGATATAAAATGGTCGTATATGGAAATTAAGTTTTGTATACTTATCACCACTCATCGATTCCAACCTGTACTATTTCTTGGTTAATAATAATACCGAAAAAGTCAAGGTAGTGTTACCTCAAATTCATGTCTTATGATTATTCTTAAACTTTCGAAATAGCGACAAGTCTACTTCTTCGACGTTTAGTGCTAAGTATACAAATAAATTGTTCCCATACAAGTGAATCGCTTTATGGAAATTAATTCATTTCCATAAACGAATCAAACTTTTTCTTTTAAAAACCTGAATTCGTGATTAGCCTCACATTACAAGTATTAGCTTTAAAACACGTTGTTAAAAGAGTTTATTATCTTCAAAACATCAATTTAAAATGGATTTAATAACTTAAAACATCCTTGTTACATCGATTAATCAACTTTAAACTTCATCACACAATTTGATTTTTGAACTTCAAATGTCTTTAAATAATAAAAAGTGTAAACCACTTTTAAACCTTATTAATACAATTAATTAGTAAAATATAATTAATTAATTATCATTATTTAAATGAATAACAAAATCAAAACATCCTTGTTACTTTGATAAATTCACTTTGAAACTTCATAAATTAAGTTGATTAATTAATTCCAATAACCTTTAATTAAAAAGGGTAAATCACCGTTAAAACATTATTAATTTAATTAATTAATAATATTTAAATATAATTAATTAAATTAGTTAATTAATAATTAAATATCATTATTTTAAAATGATTAATCAATTTAAACCATCATTAAGGAAAGATTAATTAAAGTTAAAACAAGTTGATTTCCTTTAAAAAGTCATTAATTAAAAAGATTAATTAATTTTAAAACATCATTAATTAATTTATTAATTAACTTTAATCCATCAATTTCAAAAGATTAATTAGCCTTAAAAATCATTAAATAAAATGATTAATTAAATTTAAAACATCATTAACTAAGTAATTAGTTAAATCTAAAACACGTCACTAATAAGTTAATTAGTTAACATTAATCCTTATTAATTAAATAATTATTATTAAAATAATTAATTATTTTGAAAAAGTCATTAATCAAAATCTTGCTTAACTTGTAAAACAATTCCAAGCACGAAGATAAAACCAAATGGTTTGATAAGAAGTGATTTTCCGAAAGTGCCGATATAGCGACTATCGCTATGCGGGCAGTTCAGCAAACAAGTTTATATTATTATCAACACAACCAAACATCACATAGCAATGGTTTAGGCATGCATACAACAAGCATTCATAGGCAATAATTATGAACATGAATATTGTTTTAAAGCTTTGGTTTTTTGAGAGTAAAATTTTACTTACTAACTAGTTTGCTAACTAACATTTACTTAACATGTTTGCATCCATCACACATATATATTTCCCAACCAAACATGAACAAATTCACATCATATCCAAACCAAGCAAGCAATATATATCACAATATAACTAAAGAAAAATATTTCCTAAAAAAAGTTAAGAGTTTTACTCATCGAAAGCTATCCAAACTCTTGCTAACTTAGGGTATGACCTAGCACTTCCATTTCTAAGTAAAAGATGGAGTCTTGGACCCTTAATACACTAGGTAGGCTCACCCTTGAAAGAAGAAGGAAGTGAAACTTGTTTTAGTTAGGTGGAGTGACTTTAGATAATCATCGAACTCTCAAAAATGAACCCGAAAATAGGTCATTTTACAAGTGGTTTATGGACTACTTACTCTCGGATTTTGTAAAAGTAGTAAAAAGAAAAGTTTTAGAAAATTCTTTTCTCTACAATTTTAAAAAACAAATTACTCAATTTTAGATATTTTTGAAGAAGATATGATTAAAAGAAGAAGAACCATTTTCGGACTTGAAATTCTGGGTCCGAAAATGCTCTATAAAGAAATGAGCTTTGGACATGTTTAAGCTCAAAATTAGAAGAAGTGGTACATATAAAATTGTAGCCACTGGAATTTACTATGGTTTGAAAAAAAATAATTGCTCTATTAGATAAAGTTATGAGAAAGATATGGCAGAAGTAAAAGAGGTGAAATTGAAGAAGTGAAATGAGTATTTATAAGCAAGTGAAAGTGTAAAGTACCTACACACCCCATGTCCTATACCCTCCACCACTCTCTTGCCACCTCACCTAGCCTCCTAAACCTTATATCCTTCAACCACCTTCTTGTCCCCCTCCCCTCTTTTCATGATAAAACATGTTTAAACATGTTTTGTACTTAGTTGCCAAAATGTCTAATCATGTCTCTTAAGTCATCTTTTAGTATATACATTTATATACTTAAGTATACATACTATATATATACCAATATGTAAAAACTAATTTACATTCTTAACCATTTAAATGTTGTTTCAAATATAAACAAGGTTCATAATATTTCAAAGAACTTTTATACGATGAAACGTCGAAAAATCGGAAAATAATTTCCGGTCAGATTTTCTATTTTTTATCGAACTAAATATTTTTGTAAACTAAATTTGAAAACTATTTTATATTCAATATTTATTATTTAAAAGTGCTTTTATTTTAATTATAAAACCTACTATTTGAATATTTAAAATTAATTAAATATTCAGAAATTAATGTGGTGAAATTCTAAGTCGTTACACTCTCCTCCCCTTAAAAAAATTTCATCCTTGAAATTTACCATAATCCTTTCCCAGAAAAAAAAATACCCTAGAAATACTAACACATTAATCAGATGTAACTTATCCAGCAAAAACTAGTATGATATAAATCTATATGTAACCAAATTCAGAGAGTACCCTGAAATAAAATACTGCGCATCCAATCATATCAAAAGGTAAATTTTGAACTAAATGCCCGGGCTCTTATATTCAAAAATTTATTTTTGAATTTCTTCAAAAAGAAATGTATTGAAACCAAAACAAAAAATAACTTGGAGGGGATCCTCCTAGCAAAACATGTAAAACTCTAGAATCAAAACAACATGGAGCATCCAGTGGTATTCCAGTTCCTCCAAATACAACAACTAGAGTGAACAATTATTATCTCTTTCCCAAAAAAAATTTCCAAAATCACATTTTCAAAACGCACCGGGATTTAAGTCCTAATAAACAATAATTCAAAAACCTTGGTTTATAAAAATTTTCTTTACTTTATAAACTATGGTACATTAGACCACACAATCAATCAATCAAATTCAATTAAATCAAATCAACCAAATTCCATAAAGGAATACACTAACACTATCAATCATTCAAATTCCATAAGAAAAAAATCTAACACTCAACATTATTTACATTTAATATTTTATTCAATAACAAAATTGTTTGTGAATTATTTTATAAATTTTCATCTAAGTTTAAAAATATTTTGTAAAGTCATTTCTTTGTAAAACACCAAATAATAACTTATTCCACTTTATTTACTTGTATAATACCCTTTTAAATCCTAAGAGTATATAAAAAACACAAAATTTATTTTTCTTTTCACAATTTAGGTGAAGATCAAATCAAAATTTGGGTCTTTTATAATTGAGTCGACCTCTCGACCTCTATAACTTTATAGTGTTAAGATGGACAATGTTTATGGGTTGACTCAAAATACCAAATAGTTTACCCTACTTATATGTTTTAAACAAAAGCTCCAGTCTTAATAAAATGATGTTTATTAAAACCTTCCTACCTGTTCACAATAAGGTGTTATAATGAATCATGTTTACGGACTGACCCAATAACACCAGTTAATTTACACTGCTTAGATACTTAAATAAAATCTATGGTTTTGATAAAATAACATTATCAAAACCTTTATATCCAATCTAACCCATTTAAATCGGTGTTAAATTACCTTGTATATTGTGTAAGGGTAAAATTCATTTATCAAAAAAATCTCTTATCAAAAATACGTTTTATTTTGGAAATCAATTCCCTTTTAGGGAACATAAAGATTAAATACCCAGTTATAAATTTCAAACTCATCTTTGAAATCATACTACATAATTTTTTTATGAAATAACTTCAACAATTTGTGTATTAAAACTCACTTTGGATTTGTTCGAATTTGAATTCATTTCGATTGTACAATGATAAAGAGAATAATTTACTAAGTATTCCATAATATTTTCCTAAGCAGCATCTAATCGTCACTTAGAAGATTATTCAGATTACCACAAAACTAACCGAAGTTTTTTCCTCCGAATTATTCAAAGAAAAAGCATTCTACTTAAAATTTCTTTTTCAAAATATTTTACTTTAGGAATATTTTCAAATAATACCGCTATTACTTTTCTCAAAACTTTTTGAAATCATTTTAAACAATTCTGGAATTTAAATTTTCCAAAACTCTTTAAATGTTATTTGGAAAGACAAATTTATAATAATAAGTGTATTCAAACAAGGGTCAAAACAAATGTCATTTTAAACATCGTTTACTAAAATCCCAAAACAATTTACACTTAGCTATAAACAATTCTATTTAAAAGTTCTCATTTAAAAACCATCATTTATTAATTTAAAACAATATTTATTATCTCAAAGGTGTAACGGCCCACCATTTTGAACAGTTTAGATCAACAATACACCACACATGTCAAACTCAAACCATTCAAAAGGGAGGATTGTTATGGGGTAAATAAGAAAAAGAAGAGAAAAGAATGAAAACCAAAACTCAGAATCTCACAGCGGAATGAAAAAATATAATGTTTGCACAAAAAATGGGCAAACACCTCCAAGTCGTATGATTTAGTCAATTTTCTGTTGTTCTTAGTGATCTGGATACTTTATGCAAATATGTAAAAAGTAGGGACTAAACTGTAAAAGATACACAGGTTTATAGTGGTTCAGCCAGAATGTGCCTACGTCCACTTTATATCTTATTCTCCTTTACTGTTCAGATTACAAGTACAAAGCTTTGATTACAAGTGTATGAAAGTTGTTTGAAAGTTCTGTCCATTCTTGAGCTCTCCAACTTGTCCCCCATTGTTGTACCCTTGCCCCTCTATTTATAGAGTGAGGTTGGGGGTAGGGGTCTTGGATGTATGTAGTTGCTGATGGGCCTGGGCTGATGCAATCTGGCCTAGCAACGTTGGTTCGGTAGTGCTTTGGTTCGGCCATGGGTGGAGGCGTGGATTGGTGTTGATTTGGCTAGTCTTTGGAAGCGAGTTGGTCCGGTGATGCCCTGGTCCGGTGGTGAGTGGAGAAATGGGTTGGTTCGGTGGTGGGAGTAGGTGATTGACTCGGTAGGGAGTGGTTTGGTAGGGAATGGTTCGGCAGTGAGTGGTCCGGTAGGGAGTAGGTGATTGACTCGGTAAGGAGTTGTTCGGTAGGGAATGGTTCGGTAGGGCCTTGGTTCGGTGGTGAGATTACGCCCAACATTTGCCCCCCAAAGTGGGGCATATGCCTGCATATGTCACGCTTTGTTTTGTTTTTCCTTTTTTTCAGTTTGGATTCTCCCATTCGGCCCAAGTGCTGAACCAGCTGGTCCGGTTATCCTATGCTTTCCTATAAGTAAGGGCCTTATGCTCTCGTTATTCCTCACTATCCGAAATAGCCGAACCATTCTTGCTTGCCGAATCAATTATTTCGCCGAACCAGTCTGATTGCCGGACCAGGTGAGCTTTTCTTCCGCCGAATAAACTTTATGCCTGAATTACCGAATGATCTCCTAAGGAGCGTAAGTGTCGAATGAACTTCAAGTCTCGAATTACCGATCGGTACTTTTATGTTTTGAACTATAAATGAGACTCCAGACTTGTTAGGTATTTGCTTGTTTATATTTCTATACTCCTTGTTCTAATGATACGTTTTCTCGTGTTTGCAGATAATGTCTCATAAAGTAGAAACCCGTTCTGATAAAAAGAAATCTAAGGATAAAGGAGAGTCCTCCATCGTGCCCCCAGTCTAGGCAGAACCGGGACGACATGGACCTACCCCGAGATCGTTAGTGGATGGGTATGGTCCACAAGAGCTTTTGAACTCACCGCCTGACTGCTTTCCCAGCTCCCTCAAAGACGAGTAGCTTGACGCTATATCTAGAGCTTTCGGGATTGATAGAGCGCAGATGAGGTTGCCGGGGAGCGGAGTGATGCCGTATAACCCCCCAGAAGGATATTTTGCTTACAGCAGGTATCATTGCATGTGTGGTGCCATCCCTCCGATAAACGCTTGGATAGTCAGCTTCATCACATACTTGAAGGTGGATCCTTTCCAGCTTCAGCCTAATTCCTATGCTATCTTGGTGAGTTTGTTTATTATCTTCCAGAGGAGATACGGGCGTCCTCCTTCCAACCGAGAAATCCGATACTTGTACAACTTGAGAGGCTACAAGAAGGGGTCTTTGTATGTTAGCTTAGAGTCGGTTGTGTTCTTCAAGCCAGTCTTGGATTTATATTCGAAATTCAGCATGTTCAAGAAGGAATGGTTTTTTGTCAAAGATGACTCCGTTTCGTTCCGCCACTTCACCTCTGGCTGTAAGTTGAATCTCATTTATGATTTTTGTGCTGACTGCAATACTCCTCCTTACGTGCTTTATTTCTTGCTAGCGATAGGTGGCTTTGCGGTTGTAGAGAACGATCATCTGGTTCGGATGGCTGAGGAAATAGAAGCCATTCCGGAAGGGGAGAGGGCGGCTTCTTATTTGATCAGGAACGCTACTCTTCTGGGGCTCAACCTGATTCTGCCATGTCAGTCTGTGGTCAACCAGAGAGACACAGCTGAGGAGAGGGTCGCCAAAGCTAAAGGAGGGGCTATGGCGAAGAGCAGTAAAAGGAAACCCTTCTCAATGCATCCAATTGCCGGGGGAAAGAAACTTAAGAAATCCGATGGACCCTCCCCCAGCACATGTCCAGATGTTCCGGAGGAGGAAGATGAGAAGGAGGTGAGGCGGAGAGTAGAAGTGGTGGAGAAGGTGATGGACAGAGTGGTGATGATGGTGGTGACGGATAGGGTGGTGATGGTGTTGGGGCTTTGTCTTCTAAGCAAGCGGGTGTGATCCAGGAGTGGACGGACGATGCTTTCCGCCTAGCTTTCGAAGGGCTGGAGGAAGAAACGGCTCTGGTAGAGGAGCCTAAGAAAGCTGACAAGGCCGGAGCCGGCACCGACCCATCTTCCAAAAGTGTTCTAGTTGAGGCAGCTCCCGCGACTCAAGGTGAATTTTTGACTTCTGCAGACTCCATTTATGATAAGGACTTAGGAATATTTTATGGTCAGCTCCCGTCCTGGAATGAGATCCAGGACTTATTGCAGCATCCCACTCCTCCCCAGGGTTTGTATAACAAAAGTGTCTCCTTACTTTTCCTAACTTGACATATTTCTTGAGTTATATTTCAACGTCTGCTTGTAACACTTGGTTTTTGTCCCAGGATCGGATAAAGTGGCCAAGACATCGGGTGTTCGGCACCGTCTTGAACAATATAAGCTTCTAAGGGCTTCCACTAAGTCAAAGCCTCCGACTAACCACCCTGGATATGTAGTCGGCTACCGTCCTCTTCTTGGAGTTATCGAAGAGGATATCCAAAAGAAGAAGAGGAGTCGCTCCTTGTTGGAATCTCCATCTGATCCTCAGCCCCCGACTCAGCCTCTTCAGGATACCACGGGGGAGAATACTGAGCTTATTCCTTCCCCGCACCTGTTTGAAAATCCTACCGTTACCCCGATAGACCATCCTGGCTTGGCTCGTAATCCGTTTGCGGGTCATCCGGATCTGGATCCGGGTTTTCATGATATTTCCTTTGACGAGGCTACTGGTGAGCACCTTCTCCCTCGTAATCCCATGGTAAGGGTGCTTGACGAGGCCAAGTCTCTGGACCTTGATTTTCTTACCAATCGGGTTGTAACCTTGGGGGACGAAGCTAAGGCAAACATTGACCAGGTTGCTGAGGAAACCAGGAAGCTGATGGGGCATCATGCTCGGTTGGTTAAGGCTGGAGAAGAAATCGGCAGTGCTAACATTCGACTGCGTTTAATGGTTTCCGACCAGGCCAAACAACTCGCTGATCAAGCCATCCAGATCTCTCAACATGAGAACGCATCTAGACAATTAAAGAAGACCATGGAAGAGGTCAGCAGGGCAGAGATGCGGAAAATGGAGGCCGTTTGTAAGGAATGGATTGATATGGCTATTGCAACGGTGGATGAGGTTTGGAAAGCGGATCTCGAGCGGGTATAGGAGTTGTCCGGGAAACTTGAGGCTGCGGAGCTTGCTCAAACCAAGCTGAAGGAGGAGATGGAGGCAATAAGGAAAACCTTTCAGGCTGACGGCTTGTGATACCAATCGAAGAGGGATGCCACCATTGCAAAGCTGTTGGCTTCTGAGGACCGAATAAGGGAGTTCGAGGAGAATGAGGGGATAATGGATAAGATGCTTCAAGATATATACTTTCGCACTTGGAAACAGGGCAACTTATCTTGGCTGGATGATTACCCCCGAGTCATGGCCAGGATTTATCTCAGGGCCCTGGAGGAGGCTAAGTCTGATGCAGATAAGGAGGGTGGCGTGACCTTTAGAATGGATGTGGTTACAGCTCAATTCACCAAGGAGGAGAAGGTGGCGGTGAAAGAGGGTATGCGGATGCTTGCTGCTGAGGAGGTTGGTGTGCAGTTGGAGGATGATGATCAAGGAGAAGAGGTTGGTAAGTCTTCTCTTTTAGTTTTTTGTAACCAGACTGCTTATCGCTTATCTAATGGATTCTTCTTCTGGATTGGACAGGTGAGACCTCCGAGGTGCCGACTACCTCCGGCCAGCATGCTGAGAGTTCCGATCCCGTGGCTAAGTAGATCTTGGAGGGCCGGCAGGATAGTGGTGAAGCTCCGATGCAGCTGGCTCCCTGACTTGACCTGGATGTCTTTTTGGCTTGTTTGACATTGCTGTCCACGCTAGCTCTAAAACATTAATGTAACTTTTAGGCTGTAATTATGTTATCGGCAACAAACGACTTTATTCTTAGCCTGTAATTTTTAACTTAAGCTGATTCTGTCATATTTGACTGCCTTAGTTATTTTGATGTGTTGCATAAGAAATACAGCTGTGCACATGCCTGTGATTCCATCGTGTTTGATGCCAGTTTCTTGCTTAAGATATAATTTCATACCTTGCAATGTTAATGTGATGTGCGAATAAATTATAGCTTTGTATTTATTTACAAGAGAAGAAAGTACCACCCTTCATATCTTAGTTGTGGATGGTAGTTTTGAATGTCTTATATGACTGAGTATGGAATGTAGTTGATCGACCTGTCATCCCATCGCGAGTTCATATCCCCACCGGTGAGTGTCTCCTACTTTGTGTCCTGTACTTTAGGGATCGTTATAGAGGATAGGAGGAAAGTTTTTAAATAAGATAGAAATATAAGAAAAAGTAAAACTTCCAATCACGGAAGGCCTGCGATGTGCTTAAGTTCGAGGCAAACGGGTTTTGTAGTCACTTTCCCTAGCTGTGGGTCTTGGAGACATTTGTCACCCATCTTACGCCTCTGCGGGGAGTTTATCTTTTTTACCACAGCTGTACTTAATACACTCGGAGCCGAGATCGCGCACAGTAACTACCCGGGCCATTATGGCCCATAATCGTGGGTATTATTTGATTTACCATGGCCGGCTAGCGTGGGTGCCGATCGTCAACCGTGAACTACCCTTAGCTGGCCACACCTTATGTTGGGGCTTAAAGTAGGTTCACGGTTGCCGGCAAGCCGAACGCCGTACTGCCTAGGCTATAGTCGGCCTACTTAGTGGCTTATAATCGGCTCATTACAGTTGGCTTTAAGGGCCGATCGCGAGCAATGAGTTAACTCGCAGCAGAGGGATGCTGGAGCAAAAGTGTCTCATTGGCGAGGGCATAGATTCGCATAGTACCTGTTAGGTCTTGTCCAGGTGAAGTCGCGCCGTGATGTGTCTTGAATGGAAATGCCATTACACAGGATTTCGTTCAACAGAAAAGGATAAGGTTAACAAGCAGCCAAGATATAAAGGAACAAGTTAAAAAGAGACAATTTTTTAAAGTGGTTTGGCACGAAAATGCCTACGTCCACTGATTCTCTTTGTTAATTCATTTCATATGGGCAGTACAAGTTAAGAAAAGTATCGACGAAGGTGTTGGATGTTCCATGCCCTCTGGAACACCTCTCCGTCCACTGTTGACAAAATATAAGCTCCGTTGTGGAGATCTTTATGAATTACATATGGTCCGTCCTAGATTGGATCTAGCGCTCCGGGGCACGGGAAGATTCGCTTGAGGACAAGATCTCCTTTTTGTAAGCTACGATGCTTGACTTTGGAGTTGTATTGCGTTGCCACCTTTTGCTTGTGAGTTGCTGCTTCGAGGGCTGCATCATTTCTTCTTTCCTTAATTAGATCCAAAGACATGTGAAGGAGTTCTTCGTTCTCTTCTGGGTTATAGTGGATCCTACGGTGGGAAGGCACTATAGTTTCAACTGGGAGCATAGCCTCCGATCCGTATGCTAAAGAGAAAGGAGTGTGCCCCGTTGATGTTCTGAAAGATGTGCGATAGGCCCAAAGTGCCGTAGGAAGTTCATCCACCCAAGCGCCTTTTGACTTTTCATGTTTCTTTTTGATTAGAGTTTTGAGAATTTTGTTGACAGCTTCGACTTGTCCGTTTGCCTGGGGATAAGCTACATATGAGAAGCTTTTGTGAATTCCGTGCTCTTGGCACCAGTTGGCGAACTCCTCGCTGTCAAACTGAAGTCCATTGTCCGATATGATTTTAAGTGGGACTTTGTACCTGCATAGGACATTTTTGATCAAGAAGTTAATAACTTTTGCTGAAGATACTTTATTCAGGGGTTCTGCTTCCACCCATTTGGTGAAATAGTCGACTGCCACTATAGCATATTTGGCTCCGCCTCGGCCCATTGGAAGTTCGCCAATCAAGTCAATTCCCCATACTGCAAAGGGCTAAGGGCTGGTCATTTGAGTAATCTCAGTTGTTGGTAGCCGCGGAATCTTAGCAAATTTTTGACATCTGTCACATTTTTTGACGAAATCTAAGGCGTCTTTGCTTAAGGTGGGCCAGAAATATCCATATCGGAGTATCTTCTTTGCCATAGTCTTCCCTCCAGTGTGATCTCCGCAGCTTTCTTGATGGATGTTGGATAAGATTTCCTTTGCTTCCCTTCCAGCGACACACCTTAATAAGGGGTTAGAGAAGCCGCGCCGATAAAGGGTGCCTTCTTGTATTGTGTAGCGGGAAGCTCTCCTCAAGATTTTCTTGACTTCGGTACGCTTGTCGGGCAGTGTGCCGTCTTGTAAGTATTTTTGGATGGGAGTCATCCAAGTTACCTCTTTGATTGCAGCTATCAGATTCACCTGCTCGAAACTCGGGGTTAGTTGCTTTGAGATGGCCACTGCTTCGGAAATTGTGTTGTCTCTCATGCTAGCTTGCTTTGCCAATTCGTCGGCCTCTTGGTTCTCTTCCCGAGGGATGTGTTTGATTAAATAGTGATCCAATTGATCGAGAAGCAGCTTGGTCTTCTTTAGATATGCTGTGAGTCGTTCTTCTCGAGCCTGAAATTCTCCTAGTATTTGTTTTACAATAAGTTGAGAATCACTATGAAGACATAAAGAATTGGCTCCAATCTCTAAGGCAAGTTCTAATCCAGCTATCACTGCTTCATACTCTGCATCGTTGTTGGTGGCAGCGAATTCCAGCTTTAGAGCATAGTGTAACTTATTTCCCCTAGGAGTGATTATTACCACACCTGCCCCCCGAGCCTTGTTCGTTTGACGCTCCATCCACAAAGAGATTCCACTTGATGTCTTCTGCTATTTCTGATTGCTCCTTACCTTCGTTGGTAGTGAATTCGGCAATGAAATCGGCCATGGCTTGTCCCTTGATGGCGGTGCGAGGATGGTAGATAATATCATATTGACTTAGTTCAATGCACCATTTAAGTAGTCGCCCAAAAGTGTCGGGACGATGGAGTACCTGCCTTAGCGGTTGATCGGTCAGAGTTCTGATGGAATGAGATTGGAAATAGTGACGCAGTTTCCATGATGTGATTAGTAAATAGTACGCTAGTTTCTCAAGTTTAGGATATCTGGCTTCCGCCCCTGTAAACCTCTTGCTTATAAAGTATACTGGCCGCTGTGTGCGTTTGTCTTCTCTCACCAAGGCGGAGCTTAGAGCATGAGATGACACAGCAAGGTATATGTATAGCTCTTCACCTTTGTTCGGAGTTGAGAGTACTGGTGGTCTCTGGAGGTGTTCGATTAAGTTAAGGAAATCTGTTAAGCATTCGTCAGTCCATTCAAACTTTCCTTTGTTTTTCTTTAGAGCTTCGAAGAAGGGGATGCATTTGTCAGTTGCTTTAGAGATGAATCTGCTCAGGGCGGCCACCTTCCCATTTAGGCTTTGCATTTCCTTTCGGGTAGAAGGTATCCTGATATCTTTCAGAGCTCGGACTTGTTCACGGGTTTGCTTCAATTCCTCTGGCATGGACGATGAATCCCAGGAACTTTCCTGATGATACTCCGAAGGAGCACTTTAGAGGATTCAGCTTCATTCCATATTGGCAAAGTACTTGAAACATCTCGCCCAGGTGGCTTACGTGATCGTCGGCTTTCCTTGACTTTACCAGCATGTCATCCACATAAACTTCCATAGTTTGTCCTATTAGCCTTGCAAACATCTTATTGACGAGGCGCTGATAGGTGGCTTCTGCGTTTTTAAGTCCAAAAGGCATTACTTTGTAGCAGTACAATCCTCGGTCAGTGATGAAACTAGTGTGGTCTTGATCGGGAGCATGCATAGGAATTTGGTTATATCCTGAGTATGCGTCCATAAAAGATAAGAGTTCGTGCCCGGCTGTGCTGTCCACAAGCTGATCGATTCGGGGAAGTGGGAAGCAATCCTTCGGGCAGGCGTCATTTAAGTTGGAGAAGTCAATGCATGTTCGCCACTTCCCACTAGCCTTCTTTACTAGTACCGGGTTAGCGATCCACTCTGGGTAGATGGCTTCTCGTATGAAGTCATTGGCAAGTAGGTTCTTTACTTCTTCCTCGAGGGCTGCTGATCGTTCTGCCCCCATACTTTTCTTTTTCTGTTTCACTGGCGCCTTGGTAGGATCAATGTTTAGTACGTGGCACGCTATGTCTGGGGAGATTCCAGTCATGTCAGCGTGCATCCATGCAAATACATCCAAGTTGTGGCGGAGAAAATCAATGAGTTGTTCCTTTAATTCTGCTTTTAGTTGGAACCCGACTTTCAATAATCTACTCGAGTCGTGTTTGTCTACAGATACGAATTCCATAGCCTCTGCAGGCTCGGCGGTGGCCTCCTCCTCTTTGTCCCTAGGGTCTAATTCATTGAAAGGGTCACTAATATATCGAAGAGGAGGGGCTTTCTTTAATTGCTACGCTTCCAAATTTTTCGTGCAGAGGGTAGTCTCTGCACTCTTCCATTTATCCTTCATGCGGTTATTGCGAAGTTCAGTTACATAGCAATCTCGAGCGATGTCCTGGTCTCCCTCTACTTCCTCTATTCCATTGTCCGTTGGAAATTTCATCTTCAGGCACCATGGGGCCAGGACAATCTGGAAGTCAGACAAGGCTGGTCTTCCTAAGAAGGCGTTGTAGGCCAAGTGGTTTTCTATCAGCACAAATGTTTGTTTTCACACAACGGAGCGGGGATGACTTCCGATTTCAACAAAGAGGTCCAGTCGCCCGAGGGGCACTTTCGCATTTCCAGTGAAACCGTGTAGCAGTTTATTACAGGGAAAAACATCCTTTATTGACAGCTTCATTTTGTAGAATGCATGTTTGAATAGGATATTCACTGAGCTTCCAGTGTCTACTAGAATTCGGAAAACTTCGGCTGGACCGAGCCGGGCAGAGATAACCATGGGATCCGTGTGAGGGTACTGCCTTCCCTCTATGTCACGCCTACTGAATGTGATGTCATCATTCTCTATCCGCTTCGGGTGGCATTCTTCTATAATAGAATTAACGCATTCTTCACTGTTTCTAAGTGACTTTCCGTACCTTTCCATCTCTGCCTAGCTTCCGTCGGCGATGTGTGGCCCTCCCGATATGGTATGGACCACTATCTTCTCTTGACTAGAGCCGCTGGTGTTGTGATTTCCTCTGCCTATTTCTGGGGAGGGTAGCCTTGGGTTCTCATTGGCAGGAGCTAGAGTCCTATTCTGAACTTTTACATAGCGTTCTAGTCTCTTTCTTCTGATGTGTTCTTCAATCAAGTCCCGGAGATGATGGCATTCATTGGTATCATGCCCATGGGATTCGTGGAAGCGGTAGAATTTTCCAGACTTAATTGCGTTATCTGATTCCTTCTTGTACGGGGGGCGTTTGTATTTAACTTCGTCTTGAGTGGCCAGGAAGATGTTTTCGATCGTTTCATTCAAAAGGGTGTAAGCGTCAAATCTCGGTCCTGGCCGATATAGACGCTTTTCTCCCTTCTTTCCCCAACATTGTCTCTAGAGTCATTTCTTCAAACGTCCTTTGCTACAGCGGGCGTGTTGCCGTGAGCTGCCTTATTTTGTTGCCCTGTCTGCCTCTTAGTGGCAGCATCTTTGAGTCTCATATATTTCCCAACTTCATGGAAGAAATCGGGTAAAGTAGCTGGTTTTTCTTTTGTCAATCTTCTAGCAAATTTAGTATCTGGATGCACACCACTACAGAGGGCCATTAAGATAAGTTTCTCATCGGTATCTTGGACTACGGCCGCTGCGGCATTGAATCGGGTTAGATATTGCTGCACTTTTCTCTCCAGGTTTCTGTTTGATACTGGATAAGGAATAAGCGTCCTTGGGTTGCTCCACATGAATGTGGAACTGGCTGATGAACTTTTCTTTCAACATCTCCCATGAGCTGATGGATCCTTGGGGTAGATGGCAGAACCATAAGGTAGCTAGATCTGCTAAGAATAGTGGAAAGCATTTGCACAGTACTCCTTCTGTTGCTCCGCTCATGAGCATATGCTGTGTCTATCTCTGTAAGTGTACAACGGGGTCAAAGGTTCCCTTGTAAGGTTCCATTGTTGGCATCTTCCATTCTCGGGGGGTGATGGCAATTTTGATATTGCGGGCGAAAGGGCTGGTTACCCTAGCGCCTATCCCTCGATCTCTTTGATCCCGTTGGACGCACTCTCTGAACAAGCGTGCCATCCTTTCATTAGAATTTGGAGCAGATAGAAATGAGTTCGGTTCTTCTCTGTGGGATTGATTCCGTCCAGATGACCTGTAGGGATGGTATCGTCTATCATTCCTAATATTTTCCAGTGGCTGTCTTTGGTCTTCTGGGAGCATGCTAGGGTCAGCTACAGTTGGCCCTTGCCTTGATCTTCCCATGTTGGGTTCTGTTCTAAGCACTTCCTCGGGTCCAACTTCGGGCTGGACTCTAGCTCGGCCCCGTTTATTGGTGTTTCCGTGGTTAGGCAGCATGACAGGCGCAACTATAGTTGACCTCCGCCCGGTACCTCCCTCGTTGGGTTCGGTTCCAAGCATCTCCTCGGGTTGGAGTTCGGACTGAGTTCGGTCTCGGCTCCTACCATGGCTGCTTCTGTCGTTAGCTTCTTCGAAGAAGGAAGATCTTTGTTGCCTCCGAGATCCTCCAGACTAGGACTCACCCCATGATTCAGTGTTGCGGTTGGACTCTTCAGCCACAACCCTGTCTAGATCTGCCCTAGTAATTGCTGCCGGCTGTCCCATGGCAGGGTTTGTCGGATTTCCCTGACCTCCATTTGGTACTGCTGTTGGAATGGGATGATTTACTTGACCTGTGACCACTGCATCTGGAATACTGCTGGTTGCGATGTCTTTTCCTTTACTAACATCTTTCTTCTGCTTGGGAGGCATGTCTTCCAAGCAATGAGCGATGCTGTTAGGAAGAAAGTTAAGTGGGAGAAGCTGAAGTTCGGAGTTCAGCTCTCAATGAAGCACCAAAAATGTTTGCACAAAAAATGAGCAAACACCTCCAAGTCATATGATTTAGTCGATTTTCTGTTGTTCTTAGTGATCTGGATACTTTATGCAAATATGTAAAAAGCAGGGACTAAACTGTAAAAGACACACAGGTTTATAGTGGTTCAGCCAGAATGTGCCTACGTCCACTTTATATCTTATTCTCCTTTACTGTTCAGATTACAAGTACAAAGCTTTGATTACAAGTGTATGAAAGTTGTTTGAAAGTTCTGTCCGTTCTTGAGCTCTCCAACTTGTCCCCTATTGTTGTACCCTTGCCCCTCTATTTATAGAGTGAGGTTGGGGGTAGGGGTCTTGGATGTATGTAGTTGCCGATGGGCCTGGGCTGATGCAATCTGGCCTAGCAACGTTGGTTCGGTAGTGCTTTGGTTCGGCCATGGGTGGAGGCGTGGATTGGTGTTGATTCGGCTAGTCTTTGGAAGCGAGTTGGTCCGGTGATGCCCTGGTCCGGTGGTGAGTGGAGAAATGGGTTGGTCCGGTGGTGGGAGTAGGTGATTGACTCGGTAGGGAGTGGTTTGGTAGGGAATGGTTCGGCAGTGAGTGGTCCGGTAGGGAGTAGGTGATTGACTCGGTAGGGAGTGGTTCGGTAGGGAATGGTTCGGTAGGGCCTTGGTTCGGTGGTGAGATTACGCCCAACATATAATAATCAAATAAAAAGTTCATGACGCTGTTTTACAAATAACATTTGATTACACTTTTACAATACAGATCGGAGTTATACATACAGCAGGAATAATTAAATAATGCAGCGAAACAACATGATGCAGTGGAATATATATATATAATAAATCGCATACAAATCTTTGTCTTCGTCCTCCAGAAATAAAGTCTTCAACATTGAAAAGCTCAGGCTGACCCGAGCGTAATGAAAAGACAAAACACTCGAGTCAGGACTAAAAGATCTTATATAAGTTAAATCAAAATAAAATAAATATGAGTGTAACGGCTTCAAGGATGTTTACGGGATTTTACATCTCCTATCCGGTGTATAACATGCATGCAATAACTTAAGAGATGTTCGGGATTACCAACTCCTAAGGATCCATTAAACTATTTGCTATGTAGTAATATACGCTATTATAATATGTCTACAGTAAAGTATTAAAATAGCGTTAAGGTGTTACCCATATCACCCTTAACACATTTTTATATAAATATTGTAGTCTATACAGATACTGTAAGCTCCACCAAACCAGTGGGATACTCAGGGAGCACTACATAGGTACGATACAAACCAAACTCATAATGGGCTCGATAAGGCATATGACAAGGCACGCAAGGCAATGCCAGAGTAGGATTCTACCGTTTGCAGAACCGGGGTGGTGGTAACGCATAGCAGCTACTACCGCCCACCTCGGAACACGCTCCCATAATCAAATCGAGGGTGGCCACCAAATCAATCACAAAGTAATAAATATGGTATCGAAGAAGCATGTCCGATCGGAGGTGCGACCTCACTTGGGCCAGGTATAGCTCCTGTTTTAGTCATATCAAGCTGACCCGAGGGGGTCAGGGCCGCGTTCATACCTCATACAGCAGCGTTCGCCAAACCATCCTACTTCGTTCTGGATTCTCCACCACGTGCACAGTTGTTAAAGTGGTTTTCGGTATTGGCAGAGAGTATGACAATATCTGATCCCAGCCTATTTTACAACCAAATGCTTATTTCACACTGGTTGGTTCTTTCACATTTCCAAAACCAATTCATAATTGATATCAAAATATCATATTCACTTCAAAAAAAATCATATCACTTTTAAAATCCTATTCACTTCAAAAATCATATCACTTTATATCATATTCATTTCAAAATCATATCACTTTATATCATATTCATTTTAAAAATCATAACCACAAAATAGGTTAAACCATCATATCAAAATATTCGCATTTAAATCAATTAAATCTAAATCATAACAGTTCTACTTTAAACAGTTTGAATATTGAAAGTAGTTATATATTGGAATAGTTATACATTAAAATAGTTTATATTGAAATACATATATTAAAAGTTGTTTATAAATTTAAAATAATATATATTAAAATAGGTTATAGATTAAAATAGTTTAGATATTAGAAATAATTTATATATTAGAATAGGTTATATATTAAAAATAGTTAATGTATTAAAAATTAAAAATTATTAATATATTGAAATGGTTTATATGAGAAAATAGTTTATATGTTAAAAGAGTTTGTATATTAAAAGAGTTTATATCGAAAATAGTTTCAAAATTATAATTATTTTTTCTAGTTTGACAAATCAATTCAAAGCAACTTTAGTTTCAAAAATTCAATTTAAATCAACCTCAGTTCAATGATTTCAATTCAAAAGGCTAGAGGTTTCAATTCAAATTCTCATTAAAACCATTTCAATTTGTATCGATTTCAAATCCATGTTTGAACTACAAATTTTAAACCACTTCAAATTTAGTAGGTTTCAAAGTTTAAATATTCAAACATTTACAATAGCTCATTTTTGATAAATTTCATTTATATTTCAAAATTCAACTTTAAGATTTCAATTTAATTCTTTAAACAATTCATTTAAACCAATTTCAATTTCAACATTTAAAGCTTGGATTTTTAAAATAATTCAGTTTATATAAATCTAATTTTATTTCAAAATATCATTTAACTGGATTCAAAAATTTAAGGATTTAAAATCATTTAATTTAACCAATCCGGTGTCCGTATATAATTTTCTACCCTATGGTCAAGAGATACGGATATATATCATTTCAGCCGCAATAATTTAAATTTCCGTATATATATCATTTCAACTCGTATTCCGAATCAAAATTTGCAAATCCATAAAATCGCTCGGGTTTATCATTTCAACCCATAACAATTTTTCCCTAATCTATAAGGTCGTTTGGGTAGTCAAACCTTTTAATTCACATTTATCCTTTCTTTTATAGTGTCAATTAATAATAAACTTATTTATGAATCATTTCAATCATTTCTTAAGTTTATAAACATTTTCTTAGATAGTATTCACTTTTTACTATTCAATCTAATTATTAGCATTTCAAAACATTAACTTATGCTTATAACATTTCTTATACATCAAAATTCTTATTTATAGAAATAATTCCATTTGAACACTTTCATTACTTAAGTCTTACTTGTATAATATTCTATTACATATTCCTATTTAACATCATAGCTTTTTAAACATTTCTGGTAAGTTATATATATGTTTTAAGAGTAATTGAATGTTACACAAGTTTATCTTATTCAATTTAGCTAACAAAAATATTCAATAATTACATCTTCTAAATTTTCATATATTTTGATTTACAAGTTATAAATTTCCAATTTCTTATATATTTCATTAATCACTTAGCATCTTATTTCTTATTTTTCATTTTAGAAGTTTCCTAATATTAAAATAGTTAAGATTTCATTTCATTATAATAATTGAAATCCTTAATTTGTATAAATTTAAGAACTAAATACCGGGTTCCATTTCAAATCATTTAAAATTATATATATATATATATATACACACACATACATACACTCATAGCTTTTATATATCCAATCATATTTAGAAATTAAAAATTAAGATTTGTTTATCAAAACAAATGTGTAGTAAAGCTACTACAGTGGCCTTCCCACTTTGAAACTCGAAAATGAATGTCGATGATGCGGCCGTCATCACCGAAATTATTTTCCAACGACAAGAGAGGGGAGTACAAAACTTATTTCCTTTTCAAACTCCTTTAAAACATTACTTTCAAATCACATTGAGAATATTTATATCCGAAAATACTTTCAAATAATACTAATATTATATTTCGAAATCTCTTGAAAAGAAATTTCAAAACCCCAAAACTTAAGTTCTCACGTTTCCAATTTATTCATTTTATTTGTAAATCCTATTTTGCAACCAATGTTTATAAAATTTCACTTTCTAACAAACATATCACATACAACTATATCCATTTATAAATTTATTTTTTATATACAAAATATAATACTAGGTAAAATTATTTCATTTACCTATATTTCAAAACAATATTATGTCGGTCTGTAAGTGTTTAGAAATCCCTATCGATGCCATAGCGTCCTATGTACCGACCAGAATTTATAAATACTAACAGAACAATTTAACACAATATAAAAATATGTTTATATAACATTAACAAATATGCTCTTTCATATATATATACACTCAGATAAACTCATTCTAGGGTATTACTACCCTATCTCTAATGAGTCAAACCCCACAAAGCTAAAGTTATCGCTAAACCTGGCTCTGATACCAAATGTAACGACCCACCTTTTTGGACGGTTTAGATCAACAATAAACCACACATGTCAAACTCAAACCATTCCAAAGGGGGGATTGTTATGGGGTAAATAAGAAAAGGAAGAGAAAAGAATGAAAACCAAAACTTAGAATCTCACAGCGGAATGACAAAATATAATAATCAAATAAACAGTTCATGAAGCTGTTTTACAAATAACATTTGATTACACTTTTACAATACAGATCAGAGTTATACATACAGCAGTAATAAATAAATAATGCAGAGGAACAACATGATGCAGTGGAATATATATATAAATTAAATAGCATACAAATCTCCGTCTTTGTCCTCTAGAAATAAAGTCTTCAACACTGAAAGGCTCAGGCTGACCCGAGCATAATGAAAAGAAAAAACACTCGAGTCAGGACTAAAAGATCTTATATAAGTTAAATCAAAATAAAATAAATATGAGTGTAATGGCTTCAGAGATGTTTACTGGATTTGACATCTCCAATCCAGTGTATAACATGTGTGCAATAACTTAAGAGATGTTCGGGATTGCCATCTCCTAAGGATCCGTTAAACTATTTACTATGTAGTAATATATGCTATTATAATATGTCTACATTAAAGTAAAGTATTAAAATAGCGTTAAGGCGTTACCCATATCCCCCTTAACACATTTTTATATAAACACTATAGTCTATACAGATACTGTAAGCTCTACCAAACCAGTGGGATACTCAGGGAGTACTCCATGGGTACGATACAAACCAAACTCGTAATGGAATCGATAAGGCATATGAAAAGGCACGCGAGGCAATACCAGGGAAGGATTCTACCGTTTGCAGAACTGGGCTGGTGGTTGCGCATAGCAGCTACTACTGCCCACCTCGGAACACAGTCGCATAATCAAATCGAGGGTGGCCACAAAATCAATCAAAAAGTAATAAATATGGTATCAAAGAAGCATGTCCGATCGGAGGTGCGACCTCACTTGGGCCAGGTATAGCTCCTGTTTTAGTCATATCAAGCTAACCCGAGGGGGTCAGGGCCGCGTTCATACCTCATACAGCAGCGTTCGCCAAACCATCCTACTTCGTTCTGGATTCTCCACCACGCGCACAATTATTAAAGTGGTTTTGTAGAGAGTATGACAATATCCAATCATGGTCTCTTTAACAACCAAACGCTTATTTCACACTGGTTGGTTCTTTCACATTTCCTAAACCAATTCATAATTGATATCAAAATATCATATTCACTTCAAAAAAAATCATATCACTTTTGAAATCCTATTCACTTCAAAAATCATATCACTTTATATCATATTCATTTCAAAATCATATCACTTTATATCATATTCATTTCAAAATCATATCACTTTATATCATATTCATTTTAAAAATCATAACCACAAAATAGTTTAAACCATCATATCAAAATATTCGCCTTTAATTCAATTAAATCTAAATCATAACAGTTCTACTTTAAACAGTTTGAATATTGAAAGTAGTTATATATTGGAATAGTTATACATTAAAATAGTTTATATTAAAATACATATATTAAAAGTTCTTTATAAATTTAAAAATAGTTAATGTATTAAAAATTAAAAATTATTAATATATTGAAATGGTTTATAAGAGAAAATAGTTTAAATGTTAAAAGAGTTTGTATATAGAATTGTTTCTTCCAATTTCACAAATCAATTCAAATCAACTTTAGTTCCAAAAATTCAACTTAAATCAACCTCAGTTCAATGATTTCAATTCAAAAGGCTAGAGGTTTCAATTCAAATTCTCATTAAAACCATTTCAATTTATATCGATTTCAAATCCATGTTTAAACTACAAATTTTAAACCACTTCAAATTCAGTAGGTTTCAAAGTTTAAATATTCAAACATTTACAATAGCTCAATTTTGATCAATTTCATTTATATTTCAAAATTCAACTTTAAGATTTCAATTTAAATTCTTTAAATAATTGATTTAAACCAATTTCAATTTCAACATTTAAAGCCTGGATTTTTAAAATAATTTAGTTCATACAAATCTAATTTTATTTCAAAATATCATTTAACTGGATTCAAAAATTTAAGGATTTAAAATAATTTAATTTAACCAATCCGGTGTCCGTATATAATTTTCTACCCTATGGTCAAGAGATACGAATATATATCATTTCAATCCGCAATAATTTAAATTTCTGTATATATATATCATTTCAACCCATATCCCGAATCAAAATTTGCAAATCCATAAAATCGCTCGGGTTTATCATTTCAACCCAAAACATTTTTTCGTAATCTATAAGGTCATTCGGGTATGTATCATTTCAATCCATAGTGATTTTCCTAACAATAACAAAGGGAACTTGCAGTGTGATACAACATATAACTAAACATACATCCAATCATCCAAAATGTCAACAATTAAGCATCCCTCAGAATTATCATTCAAATCAACCAATAAATAAGAACAAATAAACTGGTTATCATTATCAGGTATTTAACTGGCAATTAAATTCAATACAAATTTAAATAGAAATTTAATTCAATATAAATTCAAATTAAATTTAAATGACAATTTAAAATACCAAACAACAATCAATAAATTTCTAAACACATCATAAATTTATTTTAACTAACTGTTAGCACCAAAATTGGTCACTAACCCCCTTTAGAAAGATTGTGTAGAGAGATGAATGAAGAAGATAAATTAAAACAGAGAGATATAGACTAAATTAACTGCAGAAATCTTGAACACCAGATTTATAGTGGTTCGGCGTAACTGCCTACGTCCACTTTGAATTGTAATCTTTATTGCTTTCCCAAGTAGTTGAATACAGATACAATCCGTACAATAATGTCTTGAGTACAAGTTTGAACTGAAAAGAGTGAGTCTTGAAAGCGGTAGAGTCTCCCCAGTGTTCTCGAAAAAAAAGGTCCCTTTCATTGTGCTTCTGCCCCTCTATTTATAGACGAAGATGGGTTGGACTTCCCGGATGATCCTAGGAACTAAGCACTTCGGCCCGTGTTAATTTCTACGCGCCGAGCCGTAAATGCCGAACGGCAATTGCCGAACCACATATCCAAGCCGCACGGCATTCATACATCTAACGGGGAAGGCGTGCCGAACGGTACCTGAATGCCAGACGAGGCAGTGCGCTAAGTGGAGAGTGTAGGTCGAACGATACCTGATGCCGGTCGAGGGGAGATGCCGAACGACTTACTTGTGCCGAGCGAGGCCATATGCCGAGCGAAGCCATATGCCGAACGAGGCTTTATGCCGAGCGAGGCGATATGCCGAATGGGGCCTTATGCTGAACGAGGCTGGGATGCAGATCGATCCCTCAATGCCGAACGAGGCTTAGACGCCGAGCAAGGCTCCACGCCGAACGAGGCTGGGATGCCGATCGATACCTCAATGCCAAACGAGGCTAGATGTCGAGTGAGGCTCCACGCCGAATGAGGCTAGGATGCCGATCGATCACTCAATGCCGAGCGATGGTTGAATGCCGAGCGGGGCTTGGATGCCGAATGAGGCTGGGATGCCAATCTATCCCTCAATGCCGAACGAGGCTTAGATGCCGAGCGAGGCTCCATGCCGAACGAGGCTGGGATGTCGATCGATCCCTCAATGCCGAGCGATGCTCGAATGCCGAGCGGTGCTCTGTGCCGAGCCTCTCGTTACCGGGCCAAATAACCGAGTAACACTTTGCCCCCCAAAGCATATCATGAGAGTCAATCATGGTATGCTTTGAACCACAAGCACTCTACACACTGAATGCCGAATGACATTGACGCCGAACGAGGAAGGTGTCTGGACCGGTTCTACCGGTTGCTGACTATTCGCCTTCCTCCTTTCCATCTATAAAAGTCAATACTTCACTCCTCCTTCCCCTTTTACTTTTTATCTCCACTCTAATCACCCATACGAATTCAACCTTTTCCAGACTTTTGCCAATCATCTCAACCTCCCTTTAGACTCCCGAGTCCTACGCGTTACCTTTCGACTGCCCTCAGTGACAAATCCGAGTGGTTCCTACTTCCAAATTGAGCACCTCACCAGATTTTGATCCCTTCTTCTAGGTATGAACCTTTCATTCACTCGACTCTCTCCGATTAGAAATTTTAGACGAAACTTGAATTAACGACCATCCTCTAACCCATGAATAATGGAAGTCGCGTAGATAATGAAGGTGGATTCAAGGTTTTTAGATGTGCCTTAGGATTAGATGGAGAGGAAGAAGAAGAGGGGGTTGGCCCGGTAGGAATTGGTGAGGTTAATTACTGTTGGTCGAGGGCTGTGTGCGAGTGGAAGTAGTGATCGATTGGCCGTTTAGGAAGATGTTTAATTTGTCTGAAGGAAAGAGTTAGATGCAGACGGATGATGTGGCTCGGCATGACCTCCTCATGCCAAACGAGGGAAAGATGTGTAGGAGTGAAGTTCTGGGTTGGGTCTAGCATGCCGAGCGATGTGGCTCAGCATGACTTGCCGAAGGACCCAAAAATGCCGAGCGGTAGAGATGGAGGATAGGGAGGAAGCTGGCGTTGGTTTGCGGTGCCGAATGAGGCGGCTCGGCATGACTTACTGAATGCCGAACGGGGTAGAGGGAGTGTAGGAGGTCGAGTCTCTGCAGTGCCGTTCGGCATTAAGCTTGACAGTAGGCTATGTTAGTCAGAACCATCTCGACTCGAACACAATGCATTGTTGACTTAACATACCCTTTATGCCTAAGCATATGATAGTGAACAAGGACAAGGACTTAAACAATTAAGCATATCGAACATCCAGACTGATAACTCCCTTGTTTTGGCAACTATAAATCGGAACTTAACTTCTTTAAAACAGATAATAACCTTTTACATACAGTTTCGAAGCTGAGTTCAAAATAGGAACCATCATACGACAAGTTCTCATAGACGGTCAGCGATGACGGTCTCCGAAGATGATAGTCTAAAACCCGACTTTGTTTCATCAACTCTGTGACTTTTAATTCCTTGGCACTTGTACTTGAACGATTGCACTAGTTCACACACCACACGGGGGGAGTATTTTTGTTGTTAAGTCTAATGTCGATTGTTTTTCAAGTATAGTTCAAACAGGTGTCTCATCAGATTCAATCTTCATTAGAGATGTCTAGGAAATCCAGCTCTACCACAGTCTCAGATAGGCCTGAGCAAACTTCATGACAGGAAGTAGTTGGAACTTCAAATCCATCGACTACTCCTGTACAAAATATTCCAAGTCCCACAGTTGCATCTACTGACCTGGCTCCCGATGCCCTAGAAGCAGCGATCTTTTTAGATGATCTGATCGACTCCCAAGCCTCGAGAATCAACGAAAGCATGCTTCATCGTATATGCTCAGTACACGGGATCCCTTTCGATGACATGTTAGTTCCGTCGGGACAAGATCGTCCCCACCTGCCCCCAGTTGGATATACTGCCTGCAACAAATTCATATGCTGGGTTGGTAGCGTGCCGCCATTCAATTCCTTCCTACGTGATGTGTTGCAATACATGGAGATCGCCCCATCACAATTACCTCCCAACAGCCACGCATTTTTATATGGCACGTGCATTCTCTTTATGAGCATTCTATTTAGGCTCCCGACTCCCGGCGACATCCGTTATATTTATCGTTTCAAGAGGCGATCTGAAATCCCATCTTTCGTATTTTTAGAGCAGCACAACAAGTGTAAAATTTTGACCGGGGCATGGAGCAAATTCGCCCAGTACAAACAAGAATGGTTCTATGTGCATTGTCCTCCCGGCTTCGCAAGGAGATGGGTGGAAGGGAGTAAGTCTTCTTTCTGGATCAATACTCGCATTTGGTGGAGAAAGCACCTTTTCTAACTCCTTATCTATTTTAACAGGTACCGGCCCACGTCCTGAAGGCTCCGGGTATTCTGAAGCCATTGAAGCTATTCGAGCTATCCCCGTGGGAGACCGGGACATCAGATCTCTAATTTCAAACGAATCACTCTCGAAGTTTGAGTTGTTGGCGGAAGGTCACCGAATAAGCCTTCCTCAAGGCGTCACCATATCCGGGCCCGCTTTGGGCAAAGGAAAAAAATAGGTTGGTCCTTCAGCACATAATGCCCCCGACACACCAGAGGAGGGAAAGATTAGAGAAGGCAAGGCGCCCGAAGTACCGGGTGAAAATATTAGCCCTGCTCAGGACCCGGTAGTCGAGGTTCATGATATCGAAACGACGCCTTCCCCTTCGAAGGGAAAGAAGATGTTGACCTACAAATTAAGAAAGAAGACGGTGGGTGGAACCTCTAAGGTCACCCTTACTCCAGTAGAAAAAGAGCCTTCTTCTCAACACTTAGAGAGCTCGTTGAAAGGCTTGTCGGGCCTCACTATTCCTGATGACTTGCTCAACTATGGCTTCGATGATCCAGAAGCTCTTAAACTTCATTCGCCCACGAGAGGCGATACAGGCGCTCGGGCCCAAATCCAAGGAGAAAAAACTCCTATTAGTAAAGATAAAGAAACCGGTCCGCCGGGGGGAACACTAGGGCACACACGGACACGTGCACTTCACCCTGCACTTCAGTTTTAGCCACCACTCTATTCTTTTCTAACCTGTCTTTATTCTCATTCTATGCAGGTGACATGGGATGCACTCATGGACTCAACCGTCTTCGCGGGTCATCTATTTTTCATTATTTTGGCCGGGATTCGGGCACCGGCAAGCACCGAGACAGAGACGACTCTGGAGACCGAGACTATCGCCCTCGAAAATCAACTTATCGAAGGAAATCATACAGCCAGTCTTCATATCCCCGCGATCTTCCTTCTCAATCAGAGCAAGGCAGAGAGAAGTCTACGCAGAAGGGGTCCCAATCTGATGTCCCCCGTGATCAATACTCCGGTTCATCTAGCACACGGCAGTCTTGGGAACATCGTAAGAAAATGAAACTTTCAAAGCCATCTCCCCTTGTTCCCGCAACAGATCCAACGATATTGGAGAAACTGGCCGAGCTTAAAGTTAAATTCCCCAAAATCTACTTTGATGGTCCGAAGTTCCTCCCAACGATCCATCACATTCCGGGGCATGTCAAACAGAGCGCCATTGCTTGCAACAATGATGTTTATGTTTAACATCACGCGTTTGTCCATCTAGTTGAAAAGGTCTCGGAAGTCTCTGTTGAGCGTCAACACGAAATCGACCGCCTGAAGCTTGAAGCCATTTTTGATAAAGACATTATCAAAACTCAAGATGAAGAGCTCTCTTCATACAAGTCCCAACTCGAGGCTGCCCAACAAAGTGCTAAAGATACTATGGAGGCCGTCACTCGTCTGGAGATAACTCATAAGAAGGAAATTGATGAAGCGATCCAACGCTGCGGGGCCCTGGCTTTAGAAAAGGACTCTATTCAAAAAGAAAGGGATGCATTCGCCATGCAGGTCAGAGAGTTGAAAGAACTAATCTCTAAGGAGAAGGAAGAGAAGATAGCTGCTCAGGAGGAGTCCCAACAGTACTGCAATGAGATTGTTGCTACGCGACTCTTGAAGGCAAAGCTCGACGATGAGCTCTCTAAGGTCGGGATGCTGAAGGATGAAGCCCGTGAAGAGGGCAAGAGAATAGTATCCGCGAAGATTGACTCTCGCCTTGAGGCGGCTACAGAGGCTGGAAAAGAGGAGATCAAGTGACTGTTCGACCCGCTGATAGCTGAATACAACGCCCGTGTCCTCATGCATCGGGACTTGACTTTTCTTGGCGAGGGCTACCTCGAATCTCTTGCCGAGAAATGGGAAACTTTGATAAAGATTAGAAAGGTGGAATCGGGTACCGAGGAGGTTGACGAGGATGCTTTAGTAAAAGAGTTTCTCAGGGGGAACGAGCCTTCAGACTTGTCTGCAGCAATGGCTCTTTTTGGCAAAGGCTCTTCTCCATCGAAGGAGAAAAATGACATGGTTGGTCCGTCTGGAACCGAGTCTTCAGATCCTCCTCCTACTCAATCGGCTGATCGGCCAGTACTTGATCCATTCGAGCAACACACTGGTTATGACCCGGAAGACCCTAGCCTCAGCATTCGTGTGCTATCTCCTATTCTAAAGGGTGAGACTCCTCGGACGGTTGAGAGCCAGCAAGAAACCGGTACATAACTCCCCTTCTTAAAGTTCAAAGAACTGTCGTCTACGGCGAGAGGTTATTGTATTCTAACGTTCGTCTCTTGTGATTTTGCACAGGCCATTCTGATCCAGACCCGACTCCAAGGAGCAATGACGCCAAGGAGACAAAGGGGAAAACGAGCGAGGCTACTCACGCGGGAGTAACCCCCGGTCCTGATGCTTAGGTGATTGAGGTGCTCGACGAAGACAAGTTCGAAACTTTGTCCCCTGTCGAAGGAAATTATGAGATTGAGATTACCGACGCTTCCACACATACCTCAGAGCTGAGCAAGAAGGAGCGGCTCGAGGAAGAGAGGAAAAAGAAAGTGGAGATCAAGGTCGAGTCTCAAGTAGTAGAACTTGATGATCCGTTGAACAGGCCTCTAAAAGTAATTCTTCCTGGCAGAACCAAATCACTGGATGTTCCTCCTCCCACTTCTGACACCGTTTCTCTAGTGAGCAAAACGTCCAAGAGAAAACGCGTGGGGGAAGAATCGTCTGAGAAATCGAAGAAAGAAAAGAAGCTGAAGAAGTAACTGTCATTCTTGCTCAACGAGAATCAGCCTGGATTATGTAATCATTTTTATTTATTTTCATAGCCGTTGTAAATAGGCTTCTGACTCCGAGTTTAGGAGGAGTGGTAGTAGAACCTTATTTTGGATTTAATAAATAAAGTTTAGTTTCTTTGTCTTTCAAATAACTTTTGTTTTTTAGCTTTTTGTATAACTGTGGTCGAAACCCGAGCTATCGTGAGTTATATAAACTCCAAATCCATTTTCATATAACTCGGAAATTCTTTGGGGTTGTACCTCCTTTATTCCGCACTTTAGGTACTTAGAATATTTTCTAGTATGCACTCTGGGGACTTAATGTCTTCAAGTCATTTGTACTCTAGTCCGCATTCCGGGGACTTAGAGATTTTAGTTGTTTATACTCTAATCCACACTCTGGGGACTTAGAGTACTCCAGTCCGCACTCGGTGGACTTGGAGATTTTAAGTCATTTATACTCTAGTCCGCACTCTGGGGACTCAAAGTACTCCAGTCCGCACTCAGGGGACTTGGAGATTTTAAGTCATTTATACTCTAGTCCGCACTCTGGAGACTCAGAGTACACCAGTCCGCACTCAGGGGACTTGGAGATTTTAAGTCGTTTATACTCTAGTCCGCACTTTGGGGACTCAGAGTACTCCAGTCCGCACTCAGGGGACTTGGAGATTATAAGTCGTTTATACTCCAGTCCGCACTCAGGGGACTTGGAGATTTTAAGTCGTTTATACTCTAGTCCGCACTCTGGGGACTCAGAGTACTCCAGTCCTCACTCAGGGGACTTCGAGATTTTAAGTCGTTTATACTCTAGTCCGCACTCTGGGGACTCAGAGTACTCCAGTCCGCACTCAGGGGACTTGGAGATTTTAAGCCGTTTATACTCTAGTCCGCACTCTGGGGACTTAGAGTACTCCAGTTCGCAATCAGGGGACTTGGAGATTTTAATCATTTATTCGCGTTTGTACGTCAGATAGAATAATGTAACTTTAGTTGTTTGCCATCGGATTCATACGTAGAAACATCAGTAATTCATGGAAAAGATGGCTTTAAGCCTTTATTGATGAAAACAAACTAAATCATCCGATTACATGCTAAAAACTAAGAATCAATGGAACAAAAACATACTGGAAATAATTGCACCTAAAACACGAAAGAAACGGGCTAAATATAATAACGTCGCAAATGTTCACTATTCCATGCTCGGGGGAGTGTCATGCCATCAACGGTCGCTAGTTTGAAAGTTCCCTCTCCAAGCTTCTGTTCAACAACGTATGGACCTTCTCGGTTGGGATTCATACGTGATGGTAGCGGAAAAACTCGTTTCAAAACGAGATCACCCACATCAAAGATTCTCGGGCGGACTTTTTCGTTATAGTATCGCATAACTCGGTGCCTATATGCTGCTGCCCTTAACTCAGCTTCTTCACGTTTTTCATCAACGAAGTCTAGTGATTCCAACAAGAGATCCTGATTCGTCCTAGGATCATAATGTGTCACCCGATGTGATGGAACTTCAAACTCCATGGGTATAACGGCCTCCGTGCCATATGCCAATGCGAATGGAGTGTGGCCAGTCATGGACTTGTGGGTGGTTCTATAAGCCCATAGCGTTGTTGGAAGTTCATCTACCCACTTGCCTCCAACCTTTTCCAAATGCTTCTTCAATATGGACTTGATTATTTTGTTCACGGCTTCAACTTGTCCATTAGCTTTAGGATGAGCAACTGCAGCGAACTTTTTCTTAATGCCGTACTTTAAACAGAAATCTTTGAATTCCTTACTTTCGAACTGAGTTCCACTGTTTGTAATGATGGTTCGTGGGAGGCCGAAGCGGCATATAATGTTTCGCACAACGAAATTAATGACTTTCTTGGAGGTGATTGTGGCTAAGGGCTCTACCTATGCCCATTTGGTGAAGTAGTCGACTGCAACTATTGCATATTTTGCGCCACCTTTGGATATTGGTAAGGAACCGACTATGTCGATTCCCCAAATTGCAAACGGCTAGGGACTAACCATTTGCGTCAGTTCCATTGGCGGAGCTCTCGGGATTTTCGCGTATCTTTGACACTTATCACATTTTCTTGCGTAATCTGCAGCATCCCGATTCACAGTTGGCCAGTAGTATCTGTAGCAGAGGATCCTTTTTGCTAATGTCTGACCCCAAGATGGTCACCACATTCTCCTTCGTGAACTTCCTTCAAGACCCGCTTTGTCTCATCATGGGAAATGCACCGTAGTAAGGGGACCGAGAACCCCCTCCGATACATTACTCCGCCCTGCATCACATATCGCGTGGCTTTGCGAATGACCTGTCATCTTTCGCTTCTTCTTTCGGGCAACGTCACGTTTAGCAGGTATTGTTTGAATGGGGTTATCCATGACTCCTTCTCGATTTCTGTTTCCAACACAAAATCGACCTCCATCACATCTATGCTTGGAGCATGTAAGGTTTCGACGGGAACTAATCCCATTTGTTGTGCATCGCCTGTACTTGCGAATCTGGCCAGCGAGTCGGCTTCTTTGTTCTGTTTACGTGGGACATGCGAAATGTCATAATGTTCAAGGTTTGCCAATAGTTCCTGAACCAGAGCAAGGTACGGAGCAAGCTTTTGTCCCCTTGCTTGGTAATCTCCTCGCACTTGGTACACCACCAACTGTGAGTCACAAAAGATTTCAACTGATTTTACCCCGAGTTCTCCAATAAGCTTTAAACCAGCAATCAATGCTTCATATTCTGCTTCATTATTCATAGCCGGGAAATTGAGCTTCAAAGCATAACAAATCGATCGGTTTTTTGGAGTCACAAGAATTACACCAGCCCCAAAACAACGGTCGTTTGACGCCCCATCGGTGTACAATTTCCATCGAATGGGGGGAATGACACTGTGACTATCTGGTTCGTCTGACATGGTAAACTCAGCGATGAAGTCTGCTAATGCTTGCCCTTGTATGGCTCTTCATGGTAGGTAGGTAATATCAAACTAACTCAACTCGATATTCCATTTTTACATCCTTCCAGAAGTTTCTGGTCGTTGGAGTACCTGTTGCAAGGGCTGATCGGTATAAATACTGACTGAGTGTGCTTGAAAGTATGGACGCAGCTTACGTGATGCAATCACCAAGCAATAGGCCAATTTCTCAATTTTAGGATAATTTCTTTCTGCCCCCGTTAGACGTTTACTAACGTAATACACCGGCTTTTGAACTCGGTCCTCCTCGCGAACCAAAGCCGCAGTTATAGCATGTGGGGATACGGCCAAGTATACGTACAACATTTCATGGTCTACTGGTTTCGATAGCACTGGAGGATTTTCTAAATGCCTTACCATAGCTCAGAACGCTTCCTCACAGTTGGATGTCCATTCGAAATTCCTCTTTCCTTTCTTTATTATATCGAAGAAGGGAGTACACTTGTCTGTAGCTCTGGATATGAATCGACTCAGCGCAGCCACTTTTCCATTCAAGCTTTGTACCTATTTTATAGTCCTGGGAACTTGTATGTCTCGAATAGCTTAAATCTTTTCCGGGTTAGCTTCGATTCCCCGGGCATTAACAATGAATCCCAAAAACTTCCCTGACGCAATGCCGAAGGAACACTTCAGAGGGTTGATCTTCATCCCATAATATCTGAGTATGCCAAACATCTCTGCTAAGTCTCGAATGTGGTTGTTTGACTACCGTGACTTCATGAGCATGTCATCCACATAGACTTCCATTGTTCTAGCAATCTGGTCTTTAAACATTCGATTCACCAAACGCTGATAGGTCGCTCCCGCGTTTTTCAATCCAAAAGGCATCACTACATAGCAATATAGCCCAACGTCTGTGACAAAACTAGTGTGTTCCTGGTCCGGAATGTGCATCGGGATCTGATTGTATCCCGAGTACGCATCCATTAAGGACAATAACTCGTGTCCTGCAGTGGAGTCGACCAATTGATCAATTCTAGGCAATGGGAAATTGTCCTTAGGGCATGCTTTATTTAAATCAGAAAAATCTATGCAAGTTCTCCACTTCCCATTCGCTTTTTTCACTAGCACGGGGTTTGACACCCATTCAGGGTAGAGGGCATCGCGGACGAACCCATTGGCTTTGAGTTTGTCCACCTCCTCTCTGAGAGCAGCGGACCTCTCCGGGTCCATTCCTCTCCTTTTTTGCTTAATTGGGACATACCTCGGGTCTATGTTCAACATATGACTCGTAATAGCGGGAGAAATCCCGCACATGTCGGAATGTGTCCAAGCGAAAACATCGAGATTCGCTCGGAGAAAATCACTAAGGTCCTCGGTCATCGAGGGGCTGAGTTGTGATCCAATCTTCAGTATTCATGACGGATCGTCTCGGCTGACTGAAATGTCAATCGTCAGTTCAGCTGGTGCTGCTTTTTCTTCCCTGGGGTCCTCATCATCATCTCTCGGATCTATGTCTCTGTAGATCCGAGAATTTTGCCCGAGCCAGGGCTCGGGCATTACTTGTCAATTGTCAGTATTCTGAATGCGGACGGAGTTGTCCGCAATCTTTCCTTTCTCTCTCCGTTGGGCCTCTCGGAGCTCAGCCACATAACATACACGAATGGTCGCCTGGTCGCCATGAACAACACCTACTCCTTTGTCGGTCGGAAATTTTAAAGTCAAACACCACAGGCCTAATGCTGCTCTGAACTCAGCCAGGGCCGGTCGACCTAGAAATACATTGTATGGGGAATCTACATCCAAGACTACGAAAGGTAGGATTCGCACCCTCCTACGCTTGCCTTGTCCCACTTCAACTGGCAACTCAACATACCCCACTGCATCAGTCGCTGCACCGTTAAAGCTATGAATTCGAGCTTTAGACAGCTTTAAATCCTTCGTCTCCATCTTCATTTGGTCGTACGCCTTTTTGAAGATGATGTTAACAGAACTTCCACAATCAATCAAAATTCTCTTCACTAGTGTTGACCCGATAGTCGCGGATATGACCATCGAGTCAACGGTAGGAGCCTCCACTTGGTCGGCATCTCGGCTCCTAAACACTATATCGTCTGTCATTGTTCGCTGCTGCTTAGCTGGGGACCTGTCCTCAGTATTTGAACAACACTCAAAATCTGCATGCCTCAGGGAGTTAGCATATCGTTCCATTTCCTGCCAATTCTAATCTATAGGATGAGGTCCGCCTACTATCGTGTTTATGACCAGTCTACCCACAGTTCGAGCAGGCTCCTTAGGGTGACGTGGAGATGGTGCGTGACCAGGATTGGACGTTCCCTATCCACCCTCTTGAGGACTCTTTACAAACTCCTGCAAATTTTTCTGTCTAATCAACTTTTCTATAGCGTCATGTAGGTGCCTACACTCTTCAGTATTGTGCCCATAAGTCTCATGGAAGCGGCAATACTTCCCAGTCCGCTTTCGCTCCTCGGTTGACTCCTTTGCGCGCGGCTTTCTGTATAGAAAGGTATTACAAGTTGATAAGTAAATATTCTCAAGAGATGCATTTAGTGGGGTGTATTCATTGTAGGTTGGAATTCTCGGCTTCCATTTCCCTGCTTCTCTTTTCTTCCCCTGATTTCCTCCTCCGGACTCCTTAGATTGCCCAGGCTTGTTTTGGACATTGACCTGAACTTTCCCCGAGTTGTCTTCGGATTGCTTTACAGCGATGTTGCTTTTCACAGTCTCTTGAACAGGCCCTGGTGCCTTATCTCGCCTTGTCCACCTGGCTTCCTCTCTTCTTATGAATTGATAAGCCTTTGAGTAAAAATGCTCTAGCATAGTTGGAGGTTTTCCTGCTAACCAATCTCCAAACTTTGAATTCGGATCCACACCTCGCATCACAGCCATAAAAATTGCATGATTATTAGGATTGCTAACTTCAGTAGCCACAACATGGAATCTCTATAAATACTCCTTCAATGACTCCCCTGGAGCTTGGATTACACTTGATAGAGACATCATGTCCTTTGAACGAGTAGCATGTATTCTGAACTGTTCTACAAATTTCATCGCCAACTCCTCGAAACTAGATACGGACCGCGGAGGAAGTCGGGTGAACCACATGGTAGCGATCCCAGATAGAGTTATTGGGAAGCATCTACACTTGGTTGCATCATTCGCTCTAGCTGAATCCATCATCCATTCATATCTCATCACATGTTGTCGGGGATCGGTCTTTCCTTCGTAGGCCGGGATAGCTGGCATGCTAAACTTCCTGGGGTACTTGGCCTGTAGAACAGTGTCTGTAAATGGAGTATGACTCTTGGATATCCCCCAATCTTCATTGGTCAGGCCTTGATTTTCTCTCATCGGTTGTCTGACCATAGCCGATAGGTCTGGGGTTTGTATGGAAGATGGAAGGTTGGAGTTTGTTCTACGGGATCGGTCAGGTTGATGCTTCCTCTGTTGGCTATCTGCCAAACGTATGTTTTGAGGTTCAGCATCATTGGCGTCTTGGTGAGTCGGGCGTCCAGTTTCCACACGCACTCCAGATCCTAAGTTTCCTGTTCTTGCTTGGTTGCGGTCTCTGTGGTGTAAGTGATCCCTAGTTGATCGATCAGCAGCACCTGCCTGCGTAGTTTCGGTCTTGCGGCGTCTACGCCTGGGAGGTTCATCGGACGAAGTCGAGCTATCAGATGAAGAGTAAGGAGCTGGACTACCCCCAGCATTCTGATGCTGCTGTTGAGTGAGCTGAGCCATAAGGTTGGCGTTAGCTTGAATCTGTTCTCCAAGTTGTCTTCTGCTTTCCAGGAGTTCTCTCATCAAGTCGTTGAACTCTGTTCTGGTGACAACTTCCATTTGATTTTGGGTGGTAATTCCTGCACCCAGATTTGCTGGTTGATTGCTAGGTCCTATTTGTTGTACGCTAGCAATCTCATTGACGTCTGCATTATGAGAGGCTGATCTGGTACGTGGTCTTCCCATTGTAGAGTTATTGATAAGAACTCTGAGTAGAATCGATGGACGTCTTGTCAATGACTTGGATCTCCTTTGGGGGATTTATTCAATCCAGTAGCTACAAAGCAGATCCTTGTGGCCTGAGAATTCGATTCTTAGTGAAAGCACCAAAGTGTTAGCACCAAAATTGGTCACTAACCCCCTTTAGAAAGATTTTGTAGAGAGATAAATGAAGAAGATAAATTAAAACAGAGAGATATAGACTAAAATAACTGCAGAAATCTTGAACACCAGATTTATAGTGGTTCGGCGTAACTGCCTACATCCACTTTGAATTGTAATCTTTATTGCTTTTCCAAGTAGTTGAATACAGATACAATCCATACAATAATGTCTTGAGTTCAAGTTTGAACTGAAAAGAGTGAGTCTTGAAAGCGGCAGAGTCTCCCCAGTGTTCTCGGAAAAAAAGGTCCCTTTCACTGTGCTCATGCCCCTCTATTTATAGACGAAGATGGGTTGGACTTCCCGGATGGGCCTAGGAACCAAGCACTTCGACCCGTGTTAATTTCTGCATGCCGAGCCATAAATGCCAAACGGTAATTGCCAAACCACATATCCAAGCCGCACGACATTCATACATCTAACGGGGAAGGCGTGTCAAACGGTACCTGAATGTCGGACGAGGCAGCGCGTTGAGTGGAGAGTGTAGGCCGAACGATACCTGATGCCGGTCGAGGGGAGATGCCGAACGACTTACTTGTGCCGAGCGAGGCTATATGCCGAGCGAGGCCATATGCCGAACGGGCCTTATGCCGAACGAGGCTGGGATGCCGATCGATCCCTCAATGCCGAACGAGGCTTAGATGCCGAGCGAGGCTCCATGCCGAACGAGGCTGGGAAGCCGATCGATCCCTCAATGCCGATTGAGGCTAGATGCCGAGCGAGGCTCCACGCCGAACAAGGCTGGGATGCCGATCGATCCCTCAATGTCGAGCGATGCTCGAATGCCGAGCGGGGCTTGGATGCCGAACGAGGCTGGGATGCCGATCGATCCCACAATGCCGAGGCTTAGATGCCGAGCGAGGCTCCACGCCGAACGAGGCTGGGATGCCGATCGATCCCTCATTGCCGAGCGATGCTCGAATGCCGAGCGGTGCTCTGTGCCGAGCCTCTCGTTACTGGGCCAAATAACCGGGTAAGACTAACATAAGATGGTTTAATATTTGTGAGTGGGTTTAAACACTCACCTTTGATTTATCGTCGATTTAAAATTCGAACAAAGCCCAAAAATTTAACAGTCTTAGAATGCAGCCAAACAAGTTCCACGTCGTCCGAAATTTTGATACGATCGTAACGGAGAAAACCACGCGTGAATCCAAGCTTGTATGGAAAAGTTACGCACGTTAGAAGTTTGAAAATTTTAAAAATTAAATAAAATATAAAAGAAGGGAAAATAGGAAATTACCACGTCAACCCCCTGAACCCCTAATGTCGCGGCTCGAGCACGACAACAGCGCTACCACCCTAAACCATTGACGTTGTGCCACCCCGCTGAGCTTCGCCACGATCAGACTTCGCGTTCGCCTTTGCCAAGCCAAGCCGACCCTCCAGCATGCCACGCGATCCACTCCGCCTCGCCCAAGCGACCACAACCGCCACTCCACTTCATGGCCTATAGTGGTGAATCCAAGCACATCCGAGATGAACGACCACCCTAGATCGATTCCTCTCAGCCTCCTCTACGCTCCAGCACCACCCGATCAACCTATCGCTGCAAATCCACCGTTGAAATCGAAAACCTAGAATAGACGGCTGAGAGAACTTCGTCAATTTCTGGCCAATCTGAGACTCAATTGTAAAAATGAATTGCAACAGTAGCTTGCGCTCGTCGAGAGATTTCCAATGATATACAATTTGCTAGGCTTTCTAGAGTTTGAATTTTGAAATTTGATTTTAAAATTGAATTTTAGGGTTTTGATGTTCTGCAATTGAGAAAGAGGGAAGGAACAGACAGATAGAATTGTACGTATAGGAATAAGGAATAAAAAGGCTGTAGGGTTAGGAAAAACTATTTATATAGACAGAGGTGGATAAGAATGAATGGACAGATCGAATTGGTCGAAACGATTTCACGAACCGAAAAGCCCATTTCGTTTTCGAAACGAAAATGGGTCATCCAATATATCGAAATATAGGTTTTCGCTATTTTTAAATCAATGGAACTAGTTTCAACCCCTAATTCCATTGTATATAGAAGTTAGCTACAAAATCAAATTATATTCAGTCAAATCCTTTTAATTGATTTCTACGCGTTTCGAGCTCGCACGATCAAACGATAAGTCTGATCGCTACAGAACTTGAATCCTACAATAATTTGCTGTTACGGATCCAATGAAACTGTTTTCATCGAAATCCAAGACAGTGGCCAAAATGGAAAATTTTCACTTTAAATAAATTAAATTAATATTAAATTGATTTATTCACTTTTAAATTCAAATTTTAAAGTTAACAATTTCATCATTCATGATTACATAGAAATTTATAATCTTTTAGAAACAAATTTTCCATATTAATCTAATATTTAAATAGTGCACAAATTACAGCGTTCAAATACAACCGTAATAAAATTTCAGTAAATTATATATATTTTATTATTTCAATTAAATTCTTTTATTTGATTTACACTCTAATTATTAAATCATAAAATACCGTATGAATATAATTAACATTAGTTTATATTTTATTGCATCCATATTATAGTTATCATCTTTCACCATATTAACTATAATGTTTCAATTTCATTAATTCCATCAATTACCAATTTAATCCCTTATTTACAATTATAGACAAATTAACGTTACAATTATTTCAATTGATTGAAATTACATTAAAATGGTTGTCAATTAAATTAAATCAACATTATTAAATCATATTCTAGTTATTTCCTCATTAACAAATCTTAAATTTTTTAATTCCTCACAATATTAAATTGAAAAATCTTAATTAATTTAATATTTTTAATTATCAAAAATTACGGGTCGTTACAAAAGGATAATAAAACAATTTAAATACCTTTTATAAATTCCGAACAATGTTAATCGTCTTGGGGGATGATTTATAATATTCTGTTTAAAACCTTAAAACCATATAAATCTTCCAAAGAAAATAAATCAAATTTAAATTCTTTTATTAAATTTAAAATAACATTACTAAAAGATAATAAATCACATTTATAATCTCTTTTATAAATATAAAATAATATTAACTATCCCAAAAGATAATTAATCAAATTTACAAATTCCTTTAATGAACAAATCAATTATCTTTAATAAAATAGTTAATTACTTCCAAAACACATTCATCAAATCAATTAATTTATTTAAAACCCACTTATTAAATCAATTAACCAACTTAAAATAGTATTTTTTAAATGATTTATAAATTCAAATAATCATTAATTAAAATGAATAATTTCTTTTAAATACCATTAATTAAAATGATTATTAATTTTCAAATATCATTAATTAAAATAATTAAATAAATTCAAATATCATTACTTAAAATGATTTTTTAAATCCAAATCTCATTAATCAAAAAGATTAATTAATTTTAAACATCATTTGTTAAAATGATTAGTTAATTTAAAATATCATTATTCAAAATGATTAATGAATTTTAAACATCTACTTTTGCGAAAATGCCAGCTCAAGTTCAAATACACATACAATGGTTCAGGGGATGAAACTCAATAAATGATGGTATAGCAGAAATTGCTATAATGACACTTAAACAGTTTAAATGAAATATCCAGATTAGTTTCAATTATTCAATCAAACAAATCTAACTATCATCAAAGAAATCAACAATAGTTTATAGCATCACATATATGATATAGTAAATTTGGGTGTGGGTTAACTCATATTTAAATAATTCTTCTTTATTATAACTAAATTTTATCATATATTTATTCTCTAAATGTATTATCCTACTATTCAGATTATATTAAACAACTTTTAATTAAAAGTTTATTTTTAGCTTAACATTATTAAAAGATGACTTTTAACTTAACCCTTTCGCCGAACACCTTATAATCAAACTGTGAAACTTAATTCACAAGGGGTTCGTTCCAAGATTCCCTAATTCCCATTTACTTGACCTATATCTTACTAAGGAAAATTCCTTATGAACTATTCAACAATAGTTAATGCTCAAACTGGATGAGCATAACTAATCAAATCCTAAATGATATCCATAAAATATTATCATTTCTAAATTATCAACTCAACTATACAACTATATTAGTTTTGAAAATCATTCTTTTATATATATATAATATTCTTAGGTAAAATTATTTCATTTACCATTTTAAAACAATACTGTATTAGTAAATCTGTTCAGGTGTTTAGGATTCCCTATCGATAACGCTGATCAGACGCATCAACCAGAATTCATATCCACTCAATGGATCAAACAATACAATATAAAATATTTTTATAGCACTAACAAATACGTACCCAATATATGTTTATACTCTCAAATTAATCCTAGGATATTACTAATCCTATCCTTAGAGAGTTTACCCCACTAGGGCTTAGGGGTTCGCTATACCTATGCTCTGATACCATCTATGACGACCCACCTTTCTAATCCCTGGGAACAACACTTAATACATCCTCGGTATTCGTGTGTCGTTGGCCAAGCAGCCGAAAGATAAGTTGTCTTGGGGTAAAACAAAGAACAGAACAAGACATAATAGATAAACCTCACAGCAGAATGGTTACATATAATATAAAATGATATAGTACAAAAGGTTACTCCTTATAAGGAGTTATCAGAGTTATAAGAAAAAAGTACTACATCTAACAAATTTGCAGCTATACATTCTGACTTTACATTTTTAAGATACAAAATACACCTACATAATCGTACAACGGAAATAAATAACTAGATAACTAAGGAGCCGCTTGCTCGATCACCGTCTTCAAAGAGCTCCAAAGAAAACCTGCTATTTTTAGACGACCCAAATATAATTGAGCACTCGAGAGTTTAGGGAAAATAAAAACTCGGGTCAGACAAAATGTTTGGTATGAGTAAAACTATGAAATAAATGGGGTGTATTTAAACAATAATATGTAGGACCACGCCGCTAACGCGGAACGGGTTTTCTTCCACATAAACAACAACCAAACATAACAAAAATGGAAATTAACAATAAGGAACAAATCCAAACATAGATGATGGGTACAATTAGTATAACATTCAGACTTGAAAGAATGGAAATAGACTGAATAAAAATCCAAATTGGATAGAATGGATAAAACAAGACAACAGTCCAAACTCGATAGAATGGACTAAACAAGATAACAATCCAAACTCGATAGAATGGACAAAACCAATAATTGAACACCGCGAAGAGTAGTTGGCTTTTTCCGTTGTAATTAAAGAAAACAGATTCAAAGGTTCAAATCAAATAAGAAAAGGAAAATTTTCCAATAATGACTAGGAGGGTGCACCACCACTACCGAAAGTATACCTCTAGAAATATACTTGAGAACTCCGATGGCTCTCGGAAACCTCCAAGCCGGACCCCACCAATTGTTACCGAGAATCCGAGAACTTCACATCTCAATGCGCAACACTGAATCCAATCTAGAGTAGATGTGAAAATACCCTAATGGGAGCAACCCCACATAGCTTGGCCCCCACTTGCTCTTTGGTTTTAGTCATTTCCAGCAAAGGATAATACAGCTCGAGTGAGCAACACATCGTCTTAGAATGATGATAATAAAGAAGCTGAAGTAACCGATAGTTGAGAAACCATCTATCAAGAATATAAAATGGTCGTATATGGAAATTAAGTCTTGTATAATTATCACCACTCATCGAATTCCAACTTGTACTATTTCTTGGTTAACAATAATACCGGACAAGTCAAGGTAGTGCTACCTCAAAGTCACGTCTCATGATTATTCTTAACTTTCGAAATAGCGACAAGTCTACTTCTTCGACGTTTAGTGCTAAGTATACAAATAAATCGTTCCCATACAAGTGAATCGCTTTATGGAAATTAATTCATTTCCATAAACGAATCAAACTTTTTCTTTTAAAAACCTGAATTCGTGATTGGCCTCACATTACAAGTATTAGCTTTAAAACACGTTGTTAAAAGAGTTTATTATCTTCAAAACATCAATTTAAAATGGATTTAATAACTTAAAACATCCTTGTTACATCGATTAATCAACTTTAAACTTCATCACACAATTTGATTTTTGAACTTCAAATGTCTTTAAATAATAAAAAGTGTAGACCACTTTTAAACCTTATTAATTCAATTAATTAGTAAAATATAATTAATTAATTATCATTATTTAAATGAATAACAAAATCAAAACATCCTTCTTACTTTGATAAATTCACTTTGAAACTTCATAAATTAAGTTGATTAATTAATTCCAAAAACCTTTAATTAAAAAGGGCAAATCACCTTTAGAATATCATTAATTTAATTAATTAATAATATTTAAATATAATTAGTTAAATTAGTTAGTTAATAATTAAATATCCTTATTTTAAAATGATTAATCAATTTAAACCATCATTAAGGAAAGATTAATTAAAGTTAAAACAAGTTGATTTCCTTTTAAAAGTCATTAATTAAAAAGATTAATTAATTTTAAAACATCATTAATTAATTTATTAATTAACTTTAATCCATCATTTTCAAAAGATTAATTAGCCCTAAACATCATTAAATAAAATGATTAATTAAATTTAAAACATCATTAACTAAGTAATTAGTTAAATTTAAAACACATCATTAATAAGTTAATTAGTTAACCTTAATCCTTATTAATTAAATAATTAATTAAATTAAATAACCATTATTAAAATAATTAATTATTTTTGAAAATGTCATTAATCAAAATCTTGCTTAACTAGAAAAACAATTCCAAGCACGAAGATGAAACCAAATGGTTTGATAAGAAGTGATTTTCCGAAAGTGTCGATATAGCGACTATCGCTATACGGGCAGTTTGGCAAACAAGTTTATAGTATTATCAACACAACTAAACATCACATAACAATGTTTTAGGTATACATACAAAAAACATTCAAAGGCAGTAATTATGAACATGAATATAGTTTTAAAGCTTTGGTTTTTTTAGAGTAAAATTTTACTTAATAACTAGTTTGCTAACTAACATTTACTTAACATGTTTGCATCCATCACACATATACATTTCCCAACCAAACATGAACAAATTCACATCATATCCAAACCAAGCAAGCAATATATATAACAATATAACTAAAGAAAAATGTTTCCCAAAAAAAATTAAGAGTTTTACTCACCGAAAGCTATCCAAACTCTCGCTAACTTAGGATATGACCTAGCACTTCCATTTCTAAGTAAAAGATGGAGTCCTGAACCCTTAATACACTAGATAGTCTTGGCCTTGAAAGAAGAAGGAAGTGAAACTTGTTTTAGTAAGGTGGAGTGACTTTAGATAATCATCGAACTCTCAAAAATGAATCCGAAAATAGGTCATTTTACAAGTGGTTTTTGGATGACTTACTCTCGGATTTTGTAAAAGTAGTAAAAAGGAAAGTTTTAGAAAATTCTTTTCTCTACAATTTAAAAAAAATGAATTATTCAATTTTAGATATTTTTGAAGAAGATATGGTTAAAAGAAGAAGGACCATTTTCGGACTTGAAATTTTGTGTTCGAAAATGCTATATAAAGAAATGAGCTTTGGACATGGTTAAGCTCAAAACTAGAAGAAGTGGTACAAATAAAAATTTTAGCCACTAGAATTTTTGTACGGTTTGAAAAAAATAATTGCTCTATTTGATAAAGTTATTCGAAAGATATGGCAGAAGGAAAAGAGGTGAAATTGAAGAAGCGAAATGGGTATTTATAAGCAAGTGAAAGTGTAAATTACCTAAACACCCCATGTCCTTTACCCTCCACTACTCTCTTGCCACCTCACCTAGCCTCCTAAATCTTATGTCCTTCGGCCACCTTCTTGTCCCCCTACCATCTTTTCATGATAAAACATGTTTAAACATGTTTTGTACTTAGTTGCCAAAATGTCAAATCATGTCTCTTAAGGCATCTTTTAGTATATGCATGTATATACTTAAGTATACATACTATGTATATACCAATATGTCATAACTAATTTACATTCTTAACCATTTAAATGTTGTTTCAAATATAAACAAGGCTCACAACATTTCAAACAACTTTTATACGATGAAACGTCGAAAATTCGAAAAACAGTTTTCGGTCACATTTTCTGTTTTTCATCAAACTAAATATTTTTTAAACTAAATTTAAAACTATTTTATCTTCAATATTTATTATTTAAAAGTGTTTTATTTTAATTATAAAACCTACTATTTGAAAATTTAAAATTAATCAAATATTCAGAAATTAATGTGGTGAAATTCCGGGTCGTTAGAGATATATTGACTCATACAGTTCATCGTAGCCACTGCACTTGAGGAGTAAGCACAATAAATCAACTTTTATGAGAATTAGTTGGATATTATTATTTTCATAAGAGAAACCCTTTAAGAAAAATAAATTGAACATTTCTTGGAAGTAGATATGTACATATCAAAACAGTAATGGAAAGATATATTATATTGCTAAATACATTTCCGCGTATAAGAAAACTCCTAACATGGATTGAGTAGCTTCTTATAAATATAGTGTGAAGTAAATCAATGTGATTACATCAAACAGTGAAATAATGATATGGTTAATGTGGTGAAGATTTCTGGATGAATAATAAAGACTACCTATTTCCATCACCATAAATTTATTTATATCTATGCTCTAAATAATGTCTTTATAATCTATACAATTTATAGTTATTTATGGAACTCAACGAATAAAAGAATAAAGACTACGTGGGCCTTTTTAATTGATTTTTGAAGAAAAAAATGCATATAGATGATTAAGTGTTATTATAGAAACATGAGTTGAAAGAAAATAAAATTCAGAAATTTTATACTTTAAAAGTGCTTAACAAACATGAACATAACTTTTGATTTATTTATCCAATTATTATGACTCCTTTTCCATTTGAAAGATATTTTAATATAGAACAACTTTCGTGTTTTTCAATTTTGAAAATTTTGAAATCTATTAGTGTTAAAATCACTTTGAATTCAAGTCAAAAATCTGACGCGATAATTAATTTCAGAGTTTTAGAACCTAAGTGTTTTGACCATAACTTTTGAACAGGTTCTCCGAATTTGGTGATCTTGCACTTTCTGGAAAGCTAAGAATATAAACAACAACTTTTATGTTAAGAGTTCTATAGAATTTTGATGTCTTTTTCTGAAGAGGGTCTGCATTTTTTTATTAATTTCTGAATCAATACCTTTAGAAAAAATGCTATAACTTATGTCATACTTTACATATTGATGATCCGAAAGTTGATTTTGAAAGCTTATACATATTGTAACAAATCTACTTTTGAAACCCTTGTTAAATTTTGTGATTTTAATCTTGAAAATCCTTGTCGAAGAGTGCCCTGATTAGAAATGCATATTGCACATATATATTAAAGTTGTGCATGCTTATTTTATCTTCTTATATGCGACTAATGTTGAAGTTGAGTTAAGTACAGGTACTTTAGAAGGCCTGGTGCGACTATGTAGTGGCTTTAGCTCGCAAAATAGTAAGGTAACTTGCTTTAAAAATACTAAAATAAAGTTACGTATTGACTCTATATTGATAAATATGAATTATTATGGTGTTCCCCCATGTTTCAGGATGCATCATTGATTGTGATGTATATTTATTGTGATTTTTGTTGTTGTTGTGATTTTTCGGAATGCTCTCCGTATAACTGTCGAAATTTTCGAACAATCTAACACTTAGAAAATTTTCACTAAATTATCTATATACGAAAATAGAAAGTCAATAAATGAGTTTATTTAAAGATATAACATATGATAAGATTAGTTCTAATGTTAACCACTTAGAGGATTAGGTGAGTTTAAACTTGATGATGATTGTAGAATATGAAGAAAGTTTAGGGTTTGAGTTGTGTATGACGTTTCCCCATAAGAAATTGCGAGGACGCAATTTTCTTAAGGGGGGAGTCTATAACAACCCTGTTTTCTACACCGTATCAATAAATAAATAAATAAATAAATATAATTAAATAAAAGTATTCAAATTTGATTTTTGATGATTATTATTTTGAAAATAAATTCTTACTTATTTGAAGTCTATTTGATAATAGATTTTGTTTTAACAAACTAAATTAAATTAAAAAATTCTTTTCGGGTATTATATTGAAATCGAATAAAATATTTTTATCGAATATAAAATAGTTTAATACTGTAAATAATTTTTATATTATCGAAATGCTGAAAAATAAATTTTTGTGTAAATATATTAAATAATGAAGTAAAGATAAGCGAGTGTCGAATTGAAGAAAATTGTGCAATTTGGAAATATATTTTATCGAATGAAGTGTAGACCAATTTAAATTAGGTCGAAATATATTTATTGATAAAGTTAGGGGCATTCCCTAGAGGCAATTATGTAATTTGTTACATATATAACTTGTTGACAAATCTTGTCCGAAATAAGGAGTTTTCTTTCAATTATATACTTGATATAATGTGTTATATTAATTAATTAACTTAATTAAAAATATATTCAATAGAAAATCCATAAATGATATGTTTTATGATAGTAGTTACAAATTGTTATAACCGCGAGTAATTTATCACAATGAAAATAAATATGTCATTTTAAATGTTCCTAGTCAAGATGCATCAGGCTGGATATCGATGTATCCGTTGAGACTAGAGTATGTAACGCTCTCCAAATGTTGGGCAGTGTATTACTCATGACTGCTAGGGGCACCAAGAGGTTACATAATGATAGTTATTGGATAACTATGGAACGACTCGCTCTATAGTTTTTTGTTGGTTAATATAATTACGGTAAAATAGAAAAAATCAAGTGACTAATTTACACAGTTCTCTCGACTTGAGAATACTGTGGATCTTTAATATGAAAGCTCATCTTTGATTATTGTCAAATCATGGCATAACGTCCATCGAGTGACTTTAGTTGGGTCGAGTGAAAGTATTGGAAGTAAAGCACTATTCAAGAGAGGATTCGTCTCCTCGGTTATATGGGGTTAGTATTACAGTCAACTAAAGTCAACTCAAAATCAAAGTCTCTAGCTAGAGCAGTTTGGTTAACAATTATTATTATTATTGCAAACTTTGTGTTTGGACTATAGAGTTGAATATGGATGATATTGGAATTTTGACCATTACCAAATTCCATAAGTCCAAAGTGATATAGTTTTGACGAAGAGAATTGGTGTAAAATAAAAGTCACAACCGGGTAATGCTTAATAAAGTGAAATTGGATTTTTACCAAAACTAAATAAGCGATAAATTTAGCCAAAATGCCACACCACCTACTAAGTGATGTCTGAACGTTAATATTCAAATAGTTCAATATTAATCCAGACCAAATTTACTCCCGACGAGTCACACAACCGAAACGATGAATTCTCATTTGAAAAACGATTTAATTAGTTTATAATTGTTATAAATTAATTAAATTAAATGATGTTTATGAAATATTATTTATAAATTTGATTTTGATTCGATAGATGAATATCAAATGTATTTATAAAAGTTATAAATACATTAATTGATATACGATATCGATAAGCGTTTTAAATTAGATTTAAAATGCAAAATATTCATTCGGGCTCTAAATGGGTTTATAGCCCAACATGGGGTTGATAGGATTGGTAGAAATAAAGGGGTTAGAGGCGGCTATTTGATAGGCTAAAGAGGAGTGAAAATGAGTGGCTGAGATGGAAGGAGATTGAGTAAAAAATATGATCCTAAACTCTCTCCTTTCCTTCCTCGATTTAAACATTTTTTCCTCCATTTGACAAGAATCTTTTTGGAGTCTCCATCCATATTCCTTTGCTGGCCAATCTACCCTCTCCTATCTCTCTAATATCCTAAGCTTAAATCAGATCAACTCAGTTGCTATCCGATAGTTAAAGGTCAACAGTTCAAAGACTAACAATCTGCCGAATCGGAAAAGGTTTCAAAGGGGAGAGTTCATCCTTTCGAGGTGTGCTACAAGGCTTTGGTTTTTAGGTATGATTTTCATTGAATTATACTTTATAATCTTCTGAATAATATTTCATTATGTATATACTATTATTATATTGTTACTTAGGTTACGATTCTGATATGTATTAATGTTGTCATAAGTTAGTTTGGTTATATGTATGTATATACTTATAAATTATAAAAAAATCAATTTTTTATATACCAGATCTGTAAAGCCGCCTATTTTATATATATTAATTATTATTTTATTAATATATATATATTATTTAATTATACATATATGGTTTATATTTAATTACAATATTATTCTACGGCTAAAATCGACCATAGAATTTTATACATATAACTATACAACAATAGTAATTTTTGACAGCAAAAATTATTTTTTATAATTATTTAAATAAATATAATTATATATAAAGCATATAAAATAAAATATGTTACAAAATTATTTTCTAAATTTTATGAAATTAACTTAACATGAGATAAGCTCTCGACCAGAAAATAAAAATTAAAAAATCATTTTTTCTATTTTTTAAAATTATTATTATTATGGGCAATAAATTAACAAAAAAATAAAATTTGATCGAAAAAAATATGGAAATTTTTTAAAACTTCAAAATATCATATATGATTTACTAGAAATTTGAAAAATTATTTCGAAAATAATTTTTTATTAATATTTTATGTAATTTCGAATGAATATTCAATTAAAAATATATTTTAAAATAAAAAAATTTGTGCTATAAACACAATCTTGAATTTATATAAAAAATTATTTTTTTAATCAATATATATATATTATTTTAAATAAAAAATACATTTATTTTATCATTATATATAATGGTACATATATTATTCATAGTTTAATAAAAAAATGTTATATATATATTATTTTAATATTTAAAATCTTATTTATATTTAAATAGATATATTATAAAAATAAGCATATATATATTAATGCTTTATTTATTTATTTATTTTTCTGTATAGACAATGACGGAAAAGGAGTCCAGTACGGGAATGGTTTCTTCCCAAGAGATGCCCACAAACCAACGTATCCACCACCCAATTCTAGCGAACAATCATCAACCACTTGGATGAAGTCAAGGGCGGAGGCGGTTACGGGAACAACTTCTCTAGAGGATGAACCGAAGCATATAGATATGCAGTTTGTCCCACCCAGTTCTGGCGAGTGATCATCTACCACTTGGACGAAGTCATGGGCGGAGACGGTTAGGGGAACAACTTCGCCAAAAAATGAACCGAAGTACATAGATATGCAGTTTGTCCCACCGATTAAGGAAAATGGAAATACATGATTTTTCATTTCAAAGAGCAATAATCAAATTGCTTCTAAGAAATGGAATCACTCGTTGGTGATTTATGTACTTGGCAGTCGACCATTGTATAAGAAGTTCATGTAATATATGCAAAAAACTTGGAATCCATCAGGTTCTTTTGATGTTTACTGCAAATCAAGTGGTTTTATTGTCATTAGATTTGAAAAGGCGGATGATAGTATTCGTATTATCAAATCTGGTCCTTATACTTATAATTCAAAAATAATTATTATCAAGCAATGGAACCCTGATATGAAATTCACTAGGGATTACTTGTCTACAATTCCTATTTGGGATAAATTGCTTGATTTAAATTTGGAGTTGTGGAATGGAGATGCCATAAGTCGACTAGCATCTACCCTTGGCAAGCCTATTCGAATAGACTCAAATACAGCAAAGGAAACTCGTTTAAACTATGCTAGAATCCTTTTGGAAATTGATGTCAACTTCCCATATCCTTATTTAGTAAATGGTTTGAATTTTGATGGCGAGGAATTTACCATTCGAGTTTTTTGTGCCAAAATTGGTCACAAACCCCAGAAATAGTGAAAGCACCAGTGTTTGCACACAGATCCACAATATTCAAACATAGATCTAGATAAAGTAGAGAATAAAAATGAAGAAATAACAAAATTAAAATGAGTAAGAAAGCAAAGAACATAAGGTTTATAGTGGTTCGGCTATCTCCGGCCTACGTCCACTTTGAATCAATCCTTTTATTCCTTTTATGCTGTAATTACAGTTACAAGCCTTTGAAATCAGTAAACAAAAAGGAAGAGTTTTGCTTAGGAAAGCAGAAGAAGATCCCTCTTTAGTTGCCATAGAGCTGCTATTTATAGGTGCAGATCTAAAAATATCCACCCCAAAACTTAGAATACCTCTTCTCATGCGCAGGTGGGCCCACCAGATTGATCTGGAGTCGTTTGGGATCGATCCTGATCGATCCAAGTATAATTCGTATTGATCCAAAAATAGTCCAAAGAAGCTGAGATCGATCATGGACATTCTTGAGTGAATAAGCAAGATCCTGTGAAAATTTCATAGCATTTGGACTTGTAGAATGAGAGTTATGATCGATCCAAGTTTATATTTGTGAGTAGGCTGAAGGCTTTATATCCATGGATTTCATATCCATCAATTTGCCTCCATCACTTTGCATCCATCAGTCCCCATGTCTGCCTTCGTATCCATCCGAGCTTCACGCAATGATCCATGTTGAGCGCTTCATCCCTTGACCGATTCATATCAATCGATACGAAGTGTGCCTTCGGATCCATCCAATGTAGCTACCCTTCGTATCCATTGGTTTGTCGCCCTCTTCGTATCGATCTTGTATCCCGCCTTCATATCGATGCCAATGTCCTTGCTTCATATCCATCCGAGGCCATACCCTTTATATCCATTCCCTGTCCCCATCTCCGTATCAATCAGGATCGATACATACTGTGATTGATCTGAAGCAAGGTGCTAAGTGTGTTGTCCATATCCATCCAAGTCCTGCTTCCTTCGTATCGATCTGAGCTTTGATCGATACGAAGCATGCCAACATGCCTTGTTGTATCCATCCAATTGATGTGCATTGCATCGATATGAAACCCATCGATCCACAGCAAACAGCCGAGCCTGCTTCGATCGATACAAAAGTATCAATACAAACTGATTTTCCATGAATATTGATCCATCCATAACTTGAGCATACGAACTCCGATTGACCTGAAATTTGAAGTGCAGCCTCACCTAGCCTTGTTTATCATTCCCTATCGATCCCACCTTGATTGGAGCTTAGTCCAATTTTGACGGTATCAATCATAGCCTTGTTTCCAATCGATCTCCAATCCTGATATCCATCCTTTTTAGCCAACTTATTGATATCCCGGCCTTGACCAAAAGGCGGGATAACATTTGCCCTCCAAAACATGCCATGTGATAGGAAGGCGTGTTTTGAATAGCTTTAAATCTGTCATCAGAAATCCATATTCCATCCATAGCCATAACATCTGATCCATAATCCAATCTATTACCAAGCCATTCTATCCAAGTGCCATAGCCATATCCTTATCCAAATTTGTAACTACTTTGAGTCGATATCCAATTCCGAATTCAGTAACCAAATCCTTAGCTAATTCCATATCCATCTGAACCCATCAACTGAGTTTTAATCCATCCATATCCAATAACCAAATCCATGACCTCTTCGGGACGACACCAAATCCGGGACCACTCCGGGCCCATATCCAAAGTCAGGACCTCTCCGGGTCCCAATCCAAAGCCGGGACCTCTCCGAGCCCAAATCCAAATCCATAGACCTCGTCGAGTCGTTTTATCCTTCTTCGGCCATGACTCTCCGGTCGAGGGCAGTTTATTCTCTGGCCTCGACTCTTCGGTCGAGGACTTTTATATTCTCCGGCCTTGACTCTTCGATCGAGGACTTTTATATTCTCCAGCCTTGACTCTCTGGTCGAGTACTTTTTATATTGCGTTCGAGTCCATTCCATCGCTCTCCGGCGAAGGGACTCGTAATTTGCGATTACTGCCCCGTCTCTCCGGTCGGGACCGTAATCACGTGACCTGTATTATTTATTACATTAATCCAAATCCAATCAACAAAAAGTCCAATTGACAAAATAAAAGTCTGTACAACCAAGAAAATCAAATGTCCATAGTACCAAGAAAGAAACCAGAGTCCATAGAAAACAGAAAGAAAACAAGATTTCATAAACCTAAGCATCACGGTTCATCGTCTCAGAGCATGCCTAGGGACCATCCTCGATCTTGTACATTGTGTAAGTGACTTAGTCGCATCACTTTGGGTTTTATTACTTATTCAAAGCCATAAATCCATTCACCTGATAATAAGCTGATGATGCCTAGATCCAGTGCCATCTTCGTCTGAGGTGGCTGCTCTTGTCCCACTGCCGCAGCTCGATTCCTTACGTACTGTTATAGATGATCATACCTTACATGCTCCTCAATGATATCCTTCAAATGCCTACAGTCGTTCGTGCTGTGCCCATCCTGGTTATGTAATAGGCAATGCTTTCCCAATGTCCGTTCGTATTCAGAAGGTTCACTTTTTGCCGGCCTTCGATACTGGAGGCGCCCTCGAGTATCCAAGTAAATCCTTTCCATAGTTTCAGTTAAATCCGTGTAAGAAGAGAATTTAGATTCCCTCCGTTGCCTTTTTGATGTGCTACCGTTGTCGTTCATTTTCCTTTTGCCGCTATCGTCCTTGTTTGAATCCACCCTGGGTGGACCTCCACCTTTTACTGCATAAACCTCAGCCTTTTTTCCTTCTCTTTCAGCCTTCGCATCTTCCTATCTTAGAAACCTTTCTACTTCATGGTAAAACTCCCCGAGATCCATCGGTGGATCCCGCTCCAATGATATCTTAAAATCTGAATCATCCGCAATTCCTGAGACTGTTGCCATCAAAACCATCGACGGATCGGGTCGATCCACCGAAGCTACTACCGCATTGAATCTAGTTAAGAAATCCCTAAGTGATTCTCCCTTCCATTATTTCATCGATGTTAAAGTCATCACATTCTTGGGTCTCACGATGTGGACCCAAAATTGCCTCATAAATCTCTCAATCAACTCCGTCCAAGTGCCAATTGAGCCGCTCTCCAGTTGTCTGAACCATAGTGCTGCTATATCCGTCAGATATAAAGGGAAGCACCGAGCCATAACTCCCTCTGATGCCCCCCATCACTTCCATATGCCTCATGTACCTCGTCAAGTGAACAGAGGGATCCATTCTCACATCATACATCTGCAGCGTTGGTAGTTTGAAATTCGGTGGATTCCTAGCCTGCCTGATCACAGGAGTGAAAGGACTCATGTTCACGTCCTCCAAATCTCTGTTCACCAATCCTCCCCTCATAGCTTGTCTGATCATGTCTGCTAACCTATCATTGTCATCAAGTGGTAGCCTCTGTCTGCAATCTCCAACCTGCCCTCCGAGTCCACGAGGGAATCCTGAAACCTGTTCTTCTGGAAAAGCATCCATATCCTGATCAATGCCAAACTACACAGCGCCGCCTGGTACCCTTCCCGGATTGAGCCAACATGAATCGGGGTGTGCTCCTAGCTCAGGGACTATTCCTGATGGTCCCACTCTATCCTGAATCCCGGTTGCTCCATGTTCTTGATCCTGATTCTGGTTTGTCTCCGCTCCTACTGCTCCAGCTTCACGATCCCTATTTCCACCATTTCCTGCAGTTACATTCTCTTGATTTTGCACTCCAGCTTGTCCAACTTATCGGAGTAGGTTATGCATCATCTCCTCCTGCCTTTTCGGCATCCCTTCATGCATAGCATCCATCATCATCTCCATCTCATCTCTGGTGATGAAAACTAAGGTCCGATTAGCTCCTGAAGAGGCCTCCTGGCTTCCTTCGTGGTGATTCCTTTCCATTCTATGTCTTCTTGTTGATTGCTTAGCCATTGCTTTCCAAAATCCGATCCTTTAGTTTTCCAAATCTGAACTCCAAATCTGGTATAGCGGGTGCTAGTCCTTCTCAGTGAAAGCACCAAAGTGTTTGTGCCAAAATTGGTCACAAACCCCAGAAATAGTGAAAGCACCAGTGTTTGCACATAGATCCACAATATTCAAACACATATCTCAGATCTAGATAAAGTAGAGAATAAAAATGAAGAAATAGTAAAATTAAAATGACTAAGAAAGCAAAGAACACAAGGTTTATAGTGGTTCGGCTATCTCCGGCCTACGTCCACTTTGAATCAATCCTTTTATTCCTTTTATACTGTAATTACAGTTACAAACCTTTAAAATCAGTAAACAAAATGGCAGAGTTTCGCCTAGGAAAGCAGAAGAAGATCCCTCTTTAGTTTCCATAGAGCTTGTATTTATAGGTGCAGATCTAAAAATATCTGCCCCAAAACCTGGAACTCTTCCCATGCGCAGGTGGGCTTACCAGATCGATCTGGAGTCGTTTGGGATCGATCCTGATCGATCCAAGTATAATTTGTATCGATCCAAAAAATAGTCCAATGAAGCTGAGATTGATCATGGACGTTCTTGAGTGAATAAGCAGGCTCCTGTGAAAATTTCATAGCATTTGGACTTGTAGAATGAAAGTTATGATCGATCCAAGTTTGTATTTGTGAGTAGGCTGAAGGCTTCGTATCCATGGATTTCGTATCCATCAATTTGCCTCCATCACTTCGTATCCATCAGTCCCCATGTCCATAGCCGTAGCCTTCGTATCCATCCGAGCTTCACGCAGTGATCCATGCTGAGCGCTTCTGCCCTTGACCGGTTCGTATCAATCGATACGAAGTGTGCCTTCGGATCCATCTAATGTAGCTACCCTTCGTATCCATCAGTTTGTTGCACTCTTCATATCGATGCATGTATCCTGCCTTCGTATCGATGCCAAATTCCTTGCTTCGTATCTATCCGAGGCCATGCCATTCGTATCCATTCCCTGTCCCCTTCTTCGTATTGATCCCAAGCGTTCTGGTTCGTATCGATCGGGATCAATACGTACTGTGATCGATCTGAAGCAAGGTGCTAAGTGTGTTGTCCATATCTATCCAAGTCTTGCTTCCTTCGTATTGATTCGAGCTTTGATCGATACGAAGCATGCCGACATGCCCTGCCGTATCCATCCAATCAATGCACATTATATCGATACGAAACCCATTGATCCAAAGCAAACGGCCGATCCTACTCCGATCGGTACGAAAGTATTGATACGAACTAATTTTCCATGAATATTGATCCATCCATAACTTGAGCATACGAACTCCGATTAACCTGAAATTTGACGTGTAGCCTCACCTAGCCTTATTTATCATTCCCTATCGATCCCACCTTGATTGGAGCTTAGTCCAATTTTGACGGTATCGATCATAGCCTTGTTTCCAATCGATCTTCGATCTTGATATTCATCTTTTTAGCCAACTTATTGATACCCCAGCCTTGACCAAAAGGCGGGGTAACACAAGTTTCATACGAATATAAACCTATACCTTGTGAAAATTACGAAGTATTTCGGCATAATACTAGAATTTGTTCTATTTCTACACGTAAATCTTGGCAATAGAAATCAACATCTCAGTGGGCAGAAAGGAAAGAGGCAAATTCAAATATTGCACACCATATTTCTGGTGATTCTACGGTCACACATACACAAATGTAACAAAAGGCACAACAAAATAATATGGCATATGAAAATACAACAAGGAATGATAGTCAAGCTACATTTGACAAAGATAAAAATAAACCAAATAGAGCGGATACTGTGGGAGATCATTATACAATCGTGGCTAACAAATGAGCTCCTCGGTAGAAACCAGTTATGACTACAGGTAAGGTAAACCAACATAATAAAATTCCACTGCACAAGCCTTTAGACCACCTGTTGAAAGAAGACTTCGCTTTAACTTGCACTGCATCACTTCCAAAGAGTGTTCCAGAGGTTCAGCATTCGCATATGGTATCAGCACCTGATATCTCTGAATAGGATAGAGTGATTATAGAAGATGTAAATGAAAGCTCTAGTTCAGGGAACATATGCGCAGCAGATGACTATTTTGGAGATTTATACCAACAGTTTATAGAATGTAGCAATAAATATACAAGAAGTTCCAACTACAGAGGAAGATATAGAGTTTCCCAGTATGATCTCTATAAACCCAGCATATGTGCAAAAATGAGGACAAAAAATTCCTAAACTAACTACCGCTCCACTTAAAACACGAACAAGGAGCCCTGGGAATATCACATGAAGTTAATGAACTGCATTACAAGGGAGTCGATTGCATGCCATCATGCTTTCATACCCCAAAACCCACACATACTCAATTTATGGGTTTGATGGATTTTAGTTTACTGACACTGTTTACTGCAATTTGATTTAAAACATTGGGTGCTAATACTGATGTGGAATGTGCTTATGCCAGCTACATAAGTATATACAATTACAGTTGTTTATATGGAATGTGCTTTATGCCAGCTACAAGATGATTTGGATTGGATGGCAGCTTTATTACTAACAATAATTTGGATAGGAATATACGCATTCTTTGAAAGGAAGTGCGGATTAAGGACCTTAAGGCTAATTTAACACTAGAGGGGGATGAATAGTGTTTAATGGATTCTAAGACTTATATGGACTAATTTAAAAATTATGATATAAACAAATGCAGAACTTAATCACAGAACAATCATAGAATCAAACACAGATGCATAAAGTAAATAAAAGGTAGTAAAAGGAAAGAACATTCCGGATTTTATACTGGTTCGGAGTTACCCTATGTCCAGTCCTGCACCAAGGCAAACACCTCGTACATATTTTTATTATACCAATGTCGAGATTACAATCCTCAATTTCTAAAGGCCTTGAGGTACCCTCCTATCTTCGAGTCCGGGGCAAACTCTCTTGATTTACGGGACATTGGATGACCCAATTGATTTTCAGGCACAACCACACCTTATAGAGAGACTCGATAAACTTTTGATTACAAATTGATCCTATAACTCTGAATAGCACTTTGATCTTCAAGAGAGGGCAGAGAATCAAACAAGAATGAGATTCTAATTTGATTCACTTAAGAATTCGGTGGAATTTCGGCACGATCTTAAAAATATGAAAATTCTAGAATATGGATTTGTGGAGAAGGAGTGAAGAAAATAAGAAAATAGTTAGTTTAAAAAATTCGTTTGTGAAGGCTATTTATAGACCAGTAACGGTCATAACCATTCGTGAAGAGATTTAAACGAATAGACACTTCTTTTGAAAATTGAAACTTTTGAATTTAACGGCAACCATGTCGACATGGGGTATCCTATGATGTCGACATCCCTTAGTTAAAAACAATGTAAAATTTGTTTTGAAAATGGTATTGAAAGGAAAACAAGATGAAATGATTCTGGAGTAAAATAAACTAGTTTTCCTATGATTTAAAATAAAGAAGAGTAGAAAAATATATTTTTAGAATTACATATAAATTTGATTTTAAATCTCAAGTATATATATATTATAAAAGAATTTTTAAAAATCAGAAGATAGTTTAAAAACAAACGAAGTTTAAAACAAGAGTTTATTTAAAAAAAACAAAGAATATTTTAAGGCTAAAACATCTTTTTGAAAATCATTTGAAAAGATAATTTTTAAAGCTAAAATATTTTTTAAAAAAATAGTTTTGAAAATCATTTTAAAAAACCATTTTGAAGTAGTTTTGCAAGCTTCTTCCTGCAGAATATTTCATCACATCAGGACTCGAGAACTTGTACAAAACCAGGATGATTGTGGGTTTGTAAGCCACTTGTCGTAGGTTTGTAAGCTACTTGTCGTGGGTTTGTAAGCCACTAAGAAGGTAGAAATGGGTTCCATCTCAAATGAAATTTGGAATGACGATTTCCATGCTATTATGAAGTTTTAACAAAACTAGACACTTATCTTGAAATCTTAATCTTGATACTGATGAGTCTTCAAACTTGATTTCTTCATTCTTGATCTTTATACTGTACAGTTTTCAATAATCAGTACATGCCTTATATATCCTGCATAATACCATTCATATATATCTAGACAATAGTGTTAGTATATAAGTTATAATAAAATAAGTTACAAAGGTTGTTGTCATCAAAACCACTATCTCCAGTTCCTAACATTCTCGTTTTGGATAACAAGCATCTTCTACTATATGTTGATATGAAATAAGCATAATTGGTTGCTGCAAAGGAAATCAATCTATGAATTAGAATAGAGAAACAACCTTTTAGATATTTAGATTTATATGTTTTTAGCATTTTGTATATAGGCTGGATTGGGTAGATTCAGTGGATAAAGATGATTGTGATTGTATGGGTAGTGTATTTGTGTTTACTGCATTGTATTAATGCATGTACTATATTTGTTAGTTATCAATAAAAGAATCCATTTTCAAAAAAAAAATTATAAATTATATATATACATGTATACATATATATTTAAATATTTTACATTTATATAAAATTATTTAAACAAACTTAACATATATATTTATGTATATAATATTTATATATAAGTAATAGTTTATATACATACATATATTTGGACAACATACATTACATACTGGATGAGCTACATGTCCATTGTGATATAAATCTCAACCTATATATACAGACATGTTATACCTTGCATAAGTTATCATACTACACATGCACATACATAAATATATGTATATGATACATATGTGTACATTTATATGCATAAAATATAAATAAAAAAAATCTATGTAATTTATAAATTTAAATAAAATAAGAGATTTTATTCAAAAAAATTTAGAAATGTTCTAAATGAATTAGACTTCATAGGCCCAATAAAGATCTAATGAGGTAAACTTTTTTTGAAATTCACTCATAACTTCCGCTGTGGGCTGGCCCAATTCCAATAATAGTATAAGAGCCCAATAGCCTATGCTGTCTAAATTAGTCATGTTAGGGTTAACTATTAAGCTCACAGCCCAAAAGTTGTCCCTAATAGAAAATGCCCAAATTTGAATTGGGCCTTGGGCTAATTTTCAAAATTGTTTGAAAATTAAAATATAAGATTTTAAATTTAAAAGTTAAACTTAAAATAAGATATACAAATATTATAAAAGTTATAATATAATGAAAAATTCAAAATGTTTGAAAATAAATATTAATTTCAAAATTTTAGTTTTTTTAATAAGATTAATAAAATAAATAAATTAAACAAGTTAATTAATTAATAAATGTATACATGTATTATATATTATGATCTATGTTATGTTGTTTTAAAATATTTAAAATAACAAAAGTATACATGTATGCACATGAATTGAATTTTGAAATTGACATAATTTTATTAAAATTGTTTAATTAAATTAATTAATTAATTAAGGGTTAATTAATTAAATAATATACACATATATATGATATATGTGCAATACTATAAAGGTTATAGTATGCAATAAATATTAATATAAATGTTATATTAAGTTAATAAAATTAATAAAATTGTTAATTAATTAAAATTGATTAAATAAGATTTATGTAACGACTCGTAATTTTCGATAATTAAAAATATTAATTAAATAAGATTTTGGTATTTAATATTGGAAGAAATTAAAAATTTATGATTTGTTAATAAGGAAACAATTAGAATGAAATTTAATAATGATAATTTAATGTAATCGATAACTATTTGAATGTAATCTCAAAAAATAAAATAATCGCAAAGTTAATTTGGTTAGAAATCGTAAATATGAGATAATTGAATGTTGGATTTAAATGTTGTAATTATATGTTATTAATTGGAATATAAAATTAAATTAAATAGGATGTAAATTTAGCAGCTTTAGTTTGTAAACAATAAACTTGGAAATGTGTTTGAATTATTATTGTATAATAATTGCTTCAATTATCATTTTGTTAGCTAATCCGGTAAATTAATTTAGAAATCGATAAGAATTTATTTAATTGAAATATTGCAATTAATATGGTAAAAGATGATAACTGTAGACTATTGATGTAATAAATTGTAGACCAATGTTAATTATATCCATAAGGTAATAGTTGATTGAATAATAAGATGTAAATCGAAATAAATGAATTTATTTGAAATTTAAATTATAATTAATGAATTTATTACAATTGAAATTGAACACTATAATTAGTGGAATATTTAACATTGGATTTGACATGGAAATTTATTTTAAAAGATTATAAATTTCTTGGTAATCAAAAATGACAAAATTGTTAGTTATAAAATTTGAATTTGAAAAGTGATTAAATTAATATAATAATAATTTATTTAATTAACGTGAAAATAGCCATTTTGGCCACTGTCTTGGATTTTGACGAAACTAGTTTCATCGGATCCATAACAGTGAATTATTGAAGAATTTCAAGTTTCATAGCGATCAGACTTGTCATTTGATCACGCGGGCTCGAAACACGTAGAAATCAATTTAATAAATTCAATATAAAATAAGTTGATTTTAAAAGCTAACTTCTGTATACAATGGAATTTGGGTTTGGTACTCGTTTCATTGATTTTAAAAGTATTGAAAACATCTATTTTGATATATGGGATGACCTACTTTCGTTTCGGAAGCAGAACGGGCTTTTTGGGTTCGCGTAATCGTTTCGACTAATACGATCTGTCCATTCATTACTTATCTGTTCAGGTCCATATAAATAGATTTCTTTTCTAAACCCTTGCAGCTTTTTTATTTTTTTCTGTATGTACAATTTCTTCTCATCTCTTCTTTCCAATGGCAGACAAACCAAAACCTAAATCCTAATTCAATTTTCAAAGCAAAATTAATTTCAAAAAAAATCAAACTCCTCAAAACTATGTCATATTATATATCGTTGGAAAGCTCTCGATGATCACAATCTACTGCAGCAATTTGTTTTTCAATTTGAATCATGTTTTGGCCAAAAATTGATGAAGAAGCCATGGCCGTCCATATTAGGGTTTTAGTTTTGACGGTGGATCTTCGACGAGGGTTCGATCGGGGAGTGGCAGCATGTGGAGGTCGTCGTGTAGAGTTAATTGGCACGGTTACTTTGGTCTAAGGGGCCATGAATTTGCCGCGATTGGAGGAATAAGGGGGCGGCGGCGGAGGTGGTACCAGGGATCGGAGATGGGTCACGCGAGCTCCGTGGTGGCGGCCTAAGGTGCAGTAGTTCGTGGCATGGTCAGATCTTGGTGGTTATGCATGGGGTGGCGGTGACAATCAAAATAGGGTTGCGGCTGGAGAACGAAGGGGTTCGGCTTCGTGCCTGTAGGGTTACGCGTGAACTTAGGTGACGTGTTTTTCCTTTTTATTTAATTTATTTTATATTTTAAAATTGAATCGTTCTAATGTGCATAACTTTTTCATATGAGCTCGAATTCACGCGCGGTTCTCTCCATTGCGATCGTATCGAAATTTCGGACAATATGGAACTGGTTTGGTCAAATTCTGATACTGTTCAAATTTGGGCCTTTATTTGGGTTTTAAATCAATTTGAAACCAAATATGAATGTATTAACCTACTCACAACTACTAAATTATCTTACGTTGGTTAAATTGAATATATGATGTGATTAGAATTTGATTGGTCGACGTTTGGTATATTTAAATTGTTATTCCAGTTAAATCTGACTTTTATTGAATTTAATCACCATTTAATTTAATATTGAATTTTAAATTGCCAGTTAATACCTGTTATTGGTAATCAGTCAATTATTGTTATTTGTTAGTTGGTTTGAATGATGATTGAGATGGATGTTTAATTGTTGATATTGGATGACTGGATGTTATATTTATATATTGTTATCACTGCAAGTTCCCTTAGTTATTGCTAGAAAAATCACTGTGGGTTGAAATGATACATACCCGAACGATCTATATTAGAGAAAAATCGTTATCGGTTGAAATGATAGGCTCGAGCGATTTTATGGATTTTGAATTTTAGTTCGGGATTGCGGTTGAAATGATATATATCCATAAATTTTAATTTATTGCGGGTTAAATTGATATATATCTGTATCACTTGACCATAGGGTAGAAAATTATATACGGACACCGGATTGGTTAAATTAAATGATTTTAAAATCCATAATTTTTGAATCCAGTAAACGATATTATTTTAAATGAAATAAAATTAGATTTCTTTGAATTGAATTATTTCCGAAGTCTAGCTTTTAAATGTTGAATTTGAAATGTGTTTAAATGAATTGTTTAAAGAAGTTAAATTGAAATTTTAAAGTTGAATTTGAAGTATAAATGAAATTTATTGAATTTGAGTTATTGTAAATATTTGAATATTTAAACTTTGAAATCTACTAAATTTGAAATAGTTTAACTTTATAATTCGAACATGGATTTGAAATCGATATCAATTAAATGGTTTTAAATGAGAATCTGAATTGAAAGACAAAATTGGGTTTGTTGATTTGAAAGCTGGACATGGTCCGGATGTGTTGAAATGAAAGAAATAGTTTAATTTGATATTTATTTCAAATTAATTATTTTAATATAAAGTGTTTAAAAGATATATTATTTAAAATTCTAATTTATTTTGATTTTCAAAATATTTACTATATAAACCATTTCAATAATCAATCCATTTTATATTTAAACTATTTTAATCTATTTTAGACTATTTTAATCTATTTTAAACTATTTTAATCTATTTTAAACTATTTAAACCATTTTAATTAAATTTAAGCTATTTTAATATAATTTAAACTATTTTAAACCATTTAAAATAATTTAAAGTATTTTAAACTATTTCAAACTATTTATGACTATCTAAACTATATTTCTAAATTTTCTAACGGTGCAAGGTTAAATTGTTTATATTTAAATCCTTGATTTAAAGCGAATATGGTTAAATGATGTTATAACCTAAATTGAGATTTGAAATGATATTTTCTAGTGAAATGACATATTTGAGTGAATATGATGATTTTGAAATGAGGATTTAACCTATTTGTCGATATGATTTCGAAAGTGAATATGATTTCAAAAGTGATATGGTTTTAGGAATATGATATTTTGATATCAATTATGAATCAGTTTTGGAAATGTAAAAGAACCATCCGGTGTGAAATAAGCATATGGTTGTTAAAGAGACCGGGATCGGATATTGTTATACTCTCTCTGCCAATACCGAAAACCACTTTAACAATTGTGCACATGGTGGAGATTCCAGAATGAAGTATGATGGTTTGGCGAACGATTCTGTATGAGGTATTATCCCTAACTCCCTCGAGTCAACTTGATGTGACTAAAAAAGGAGCCACGCCGGGCCAAGTGAGGTCGCACCTCCGATCGGACATGCTTTTTCAATACCATATTATGACTTTGTGATTAATTTGGTGGCTACCCCTCGACTTGATCATGAGAGTGTGTTTCGAGGTGGGCGGTAGTAGCTGTTATGCGTTTCCACCAGTCCGGATCCGCAAAATAGTAGTATCCTACCCTGGGCATTGCCTCGAGCGATTTTGTGGATTTTGAATTTTAATTCGGGATTGCGGGTTGAAATGATATATACCCGTAAATTTTAATTTATTGCAGGTTGAAATGATATATATTCGTATCATGTACCATATGGTAGAAAATTATATACGAACACCGGATTGGTTAAATTAAATGATTTTAAAATCCTTAATTTTTGAATCCAGTAAACGATATTATTTTAAATGAAATAAAATTAGATTTCTGTGAACTAAATTATTTCCAAAGTCTAGCTTTTAAATATTGAATTTGAAATGTGTTTAAATGAATTATTTAAAGAAGTTAAATTGAAATTTTAAAGTTAAATTTGAAGTATAAATGAAATTTATCGAATTTGAGTTATTGTAAATATTTGAATATTTAAACTTTGAAATCTACTAAATTTGAAATAGTTTAAATTTATAGTTCGAACATGGATTTGAAATCGATATTGATTAAATGGTTTTAAATGAGAATTTGAATTGAAAGACAAAATTGGGTTTGTTGATTTGAAAGCTGGACATGGTCCAAATGTGTTGAAATGAAAGAAATAGTTTAATTTGATATTTATTTCAAATTAATTATTTTAATATAAACTGTTTAAAAGATATATTATTTAAAATTCTGATTTATTTAGATTTTCAAAATATTTACTATATAAACCATTTCAACAATCAAACCATTTTATATTTAAACTATTTTAATCTATTTTAAACTATTTATCTATTTTAAACTATTTTGATCTATTTTAAACTATTTAAACCATTTTAATTAAAGTTAGGCTATTTTAATATAATTTAAACTAATTTAAACCATTTAAACTAATTTAAAGTATTTTAAACTATTTTAACTATTTTAAACTATTTATGACTATCTAAACTATATTTCTAAATTTTCTAATGGTGCAAGGTTAAATTGTTTATATTTAAATCCTTGATTTAAAGCGAATATGGTTAAATGATGTTATAACCTAAGTTGGGATTTGAAATGATATTTTCTAGTGAAATGACATATTTGAGTGAATATGATGATTTTGAAATGAGGATTTAACCTATTTGTCGACATGATTTTGAAAGTGAATATGATTTCGAAAGTGAACATGATTTCGAAAGTGAATATAATTTCGAAAGTGATATGGTTTTGAGAATATGATATTTTGATATCAATTATGAATCGGTTTTGGAAAAGAACCATCCGGTGTGAAATAAGCATTTGGTTGTTAAAGAGACCAGGATCGGATATTGCCATACTCTCTGCCAATACCGAAAACCACTTTAACAACTGTGCACGTGGTGAAGATTCCAAAATGAGGTAGGATGGTTTGGCGAACGATTCTGTATGAGGTATTATCGTAGCCTTGACTCCCTCGAGTCAGCTTGATGTGACTAAAACAGGAGCCACGCCGGGCCAAGTGAGGTCGCACCTCCGATCGGACATGCTTCTTCGATACCATATTATGACTTTGTGATTGATTTGGTGGCTACCCCTCGATTTGATTATGCGAGTGTGCTCCGAGGTGGGCGGTAGTAGCTGCGATGCATCAACACCAGTCTAGATCCGCAAAACAGTAGTATCCTACCCTGGACATTGCCTCGCGTGCCTTGTCACATGCCTTATCGCGCCTATTATGAGTTTGGTTTGTACCGTACCTATGGAGTGTCCTCTGATAGCCCTCCAGTTTACGGAGGAATTACGGTACTATATAGACTACAGGAATATATAAAAATGTGTTAAGGGGGATATGGGTAACGCCTTAACGCTATTTTAATACTTTACTTTACTATAAACACTATTATAATAGCGTATTTTACTATATATGTAGATCGTTTAACGGATCCTTAGGAGATGGAAATTTCGAAAATCTCTTTAGTTATTGCACACACGTTAGGCACTGGATAGGAGATGTAAAATCCTGTAAACATCTCTTAAGCCGTTACACTCATATTTATTTACTATTGATTTAACTTACATAAGATCTTTTAGTTCTGACTCGAGTGTTTTGTCTTTTCATTACGCTCGGGTCAATCTGAGATTTTCAGTGTATTGAATATTATTTTCTGGAGGACGAAGACATAGATTCAGTATATTATTACTATTTATTATATATATTCCACTACATCATGTTGTTCCGCTACATTATTTATTATTCCTGTTGTATGTATAACTTGATTGTATTGTAAAGTGTAATCAAATGTATTTGTAAAACAGCTTCATGAACCATTTATTTGATTATTATATTTTTTTATTCCGCTATGAGATTCCGTGTTTTGTTTTCTTTCCTTTCTCTTCTTTTTCTTATTTACCCCATAACAATCCTCCCTTTTGAATGGTTTTAGTTGGCATGTGTGTCGATTTAAACTGTCCAAATGGCGGGTTGTTACAATTTAATTAACATAAAATTATACATTAGACTATTATATAAGTAATATGTAATATGAAAGCTTTATAATAATAAAACTTATATAATATGAATGTATAAACTGAAGGTGGAACATTGAAGAAACCCAAATAGACTTAAGGGATAAATACATACATATTGTATGTATACCATGATTTCTGATGTGTCCGACACTTGAATCATGAGAGTATTTCATAAGAAATACATTATTTCATTAGTCGTTGTCACTCGATATAATATATTGAAGATTATGAATATTTAATATAAAGTTGTCCTCTATCGTTTATATATTAATAGATTACTTGCTACTCTTTAGTTGTTGAGCTTTTCTCAAGCTAGAGATGTTTGTGTAGTACTATTAATATATTGAATAGATAAAGTAAGATAACTGCACATATTTGTTGAGCTTTCCACAAGGTATGTTCATTATGCTTAGGCCGTCGCGAAATGGTAGGTCCGAGTGAATAATCCTACTTTACTTGTTGAGCTTTCCTCAAGGTAAAGGCGGGATTAGAACAAGGAACCACAAGTTAGGAGTTGTATGTAATACAACCGATAAGGAGTTAGCCATTGTATATGGGAGTATTAATTTGTTGAGCCTTCCTCAAGGTCAGAATCCCAAGATATATGAGTCCTAACACCCACTAGTAAAGTCGAAAGACTTCTATGTTTCACTTAGGATTTGGTGAAACATAAAAGACTAGTGGGAGCCTTGTTAGAAAAATGAAATGATAACAGTTAACCTTTCTAATATTGTAAGAACATATGCTATATAATGTTAAAATAATCTATATTGATAAATTTGTGCATTTAATATGATCGATAAAACATTTATCAATTAAGATATACAAATGAACTGAATTGAAGATTGGCAAATAGAAATATAAAATACACTTACGAATAAATGCTTATTGCATGTTAATGTTTCAACACTCATGCAAACGCCTGATTTTACAACTACTAAATACATTCGTAATTTAGTCGCTTGCATGTTTATTTGGTCGAGACTGTGTATTACATTCTGTGAGTTTCGAACTCTAGTTGCAATACAAGACTATGGATATTTGATCTATATACTATCGCATATAAGTGTTATATGGGGAACAGTCATAGTTTGTAGTGTACAATACTTCGATGAAATTAGTTCATTCGAAATAAGCAAATAAACTGTACTGTGAGATCGAGTATTCAATTTAAGTGATTACAATAAAGATCATATTGTGTTAACTGTAACAGAAGACCAAAACTACAATATCGATCTAAGAACTCGATCGCTGAAATGTTAGTTTGATCAGTTTATGTAAGGTGCATCATATTTGATGTCTTTAAATGTTAAGGACGATCAAATGCATCTTTGTAAAGAGTTCATTATGATGTTGTAGTAAGGGTTTTCTTTTGAATGGTTCGACAATTTAAAAAGAAAAATGAATGTACAATAGTAAATGTGATTTAAGGTACAGTTGGAATGAAAAAAGTGAATAGTCACTTCTACTTCATAAAGAAAAATCGAAAATGAGAACTGTAATAATAATAATTGATACTTAACATTGGAATGAGAAATATGATTTCTATTCTGAAATGTATTTTCATATAGAAAATTGTTTTCTATGAGATTTTTTTTGATATTTGATAAAAGAACTCTCCGCTGTAAACTAGTTGCAGTATATGAAATAAATAATATGAATTAAGTGAATGATGGACCTCCAAATTTAGCATGATATTATAGTAATGGTGGAAATAGTGGAAGCATGTCATATAGCGCTTATTGATTGCATCAAGTTACGAAAAATTATTTTCGTAAAACACACCACACATTATTTATGAAAAAATAAATATTTTTCGACGTCGACTGAAAAATATACATAGTTATTTTTCAATGTGAATATTATAAATATTCATTATGAAATAAAACTATAATGTGGTATTTGTTTTCACAATAAAAGTGATGCAATTGAAAATACTGAAGTATCTAAAATTATTTACAATTATTTTAGAATTATAGACTAAGCCAAAGTCTTGAGAAATAATTTTATTATATGATTATGAATCATATGATACCATTTATTTATATTTCGAACAATCAAAGGCTACGCACCCATCAAGTGGGAGCATCATAAGAGTCGATGAACTCTTCGGATTGATACATATTGGTGTATGAAATTGCAAGTCTTAATACCAAAACAGTTTCATATACTTTATTATATTCACCGATGAGTTATCACAGACATGGACATGTGTATTTGATACGCATGTATAAGTCTATGGTAAGCCTATAGAATATAAAATGAAAGTAAGTAATGTAACATGCGATAGAAATAATTTGATTTGATCGAATGGTGAGTATATTGGAAAGAGTTCCAAACGTACCTAAAAATGAATAAAGATTCAAACTCAAAAGTCACTCCTCCCTATGATACATAATGATGAATCGATAAGGAGTAATCGAACTTTGTTGGACGAAGTACGGTTAATCATGAGTGAAGTTGAGTTAATTTCTTTTTTATAAGGCCATGTACTTAAGAGTAGTACACAAGGTTAATATTATTTCATCTAAATAATAGTTTACAAAATCATACAAGATAAAAGTTTATAAGAAACCCCCACATATCCTAGGCCAAGGAGTTGGCAGGCTGTGCAAGTCAGAAGTTTGCAAGTAATAATTGTTCATGAGGGATCTTACGTGAATCTCCCAAAAAGGAGTTTGGGAAGGACTATCATTGGATGACATATTTATGTTTCAAACATAAATTTTGTAAACTAAAACCAAATCGATTTTATATATAAGTAAATTCATAAAATGTTTATGAATATCTATTCCATTGCATGGAGAAACAATTGTTGTTTCAAGAAATACCAATTTCATAGTGAAGGGATTTCTTTGAGAAATTATTGGTAGTAAAATGGAACTGGATACGATCCAAAGATAAAACTGATTACATGAGATGAAATGGATTTAACTAACCTAAACGAACACATCACATTAGAGAATATTCACGCATATTAAAGAGAAACTATGAGTTTCTTATCAATGTCAAAATATATAATCCTCGGTTGTTTAATTAAACCATTAGGTGTATCAACTTTATGATATGGTATGATGCACAAATTTGAAAGAATTCCAAGTATGTTGACAAAAATGATTTTGGTAGTCGTAATCGGAGGAATGCGATCCATCAGCCATGATTATTTCTTTATGAGCAAGACTAATGCAGTTGGAATTACACGAGCAATGTTAATAAGAATAATCTCATAAATTTCAATTATTGAAATTAGCGTAATAGATTCATCATTCAACATGATGAAGTTATTTCGGATTTAGTCACAAGATTATCGCTTGATAAAACTTATCATTTTGGTACATATGTGCTGAATAGAAAATTCTAAATAATGATTTAGAATAGACTATTTGACATAGCAACCGAAGTGTCTCGAAGTTAGTGGGAGCGATATAAAGGTTGTGAGTTTTTGGATATGATCTAATAAATGATAAGAAAGTATCATTTTATAAGTATCAAAGTTGAATAAGTATTATGATAGAAAAATCTAATAGTTTGATTTTCAGTCAAAATGCAATGGAAGCGTGTGTTCATAAGAAAGAATGTTAAAAAGATTTTGATATTTCTAAACAATAAGTAAACAACACATTGCTGATTTTTAACAATGTACTTGAGTAAAATTCAGCCTCAGTTGTGTTAGTGCTCAACATTGGATTTGTAAATGATGTCTTTTATAGTAAGTGTAAAAGGTATTGGAAATGTCCAAAATCGATATGAAAGGGCACCTTATTAAAATGTTTAATGCCGTGTAAGATGGATTCCATATGCATTAGCAATAGGAATTATCATACATGTTATGTTGTCTATGATATCGTGATTTGTTTATATATTTGATGCATAAATCAAATATCAAATCCAAATTGATATAACTAAATGGTTGTTTGAGGTATTTTTGTGCATTTATGAAATACTAGAGAATTGTTTAGTGTAATAGTGAACTCCTTATGAAGGAATGTTCGGACTCAAATTTCGTAAGGGATATTGAGTATAATATGTCACTAATAAATTAAGAATCTTTAAGTTGGAAATGTTCCAAATAGAAGAGATTATGGCTGATTCATTGACTTGGGTAGCGCCACAATAAAACAATGTGTCTGTGTATGTATAATAAATGCACAAATTTATAACTGAGCCGAGGGTGATTCCAAATGTTGAGAATTACATGATATTGTTATATGGTAACAATGTCACGATATAGTTCATAACAGAACTTAGAGCCCACTGGAAGTCGAGGAACATACTCCAAATTGTTTCATATGATAAAGGTAGTTTATCAATGCCAGAGAGATTTAATTGACAGAGTAGATGATTAAAGCATAATAGCATACCCGTTCACTGAGGGACCAACCCGATTAGTTTTGAGAAAATCGACCGCGGAAGTTGGAATAAGATTCCATAATTGTTCCCAAGTTCAAGTGAGAGATTAACAGAGTTAGGGGTATGCTCTAGGGGGAATTATGTAATTTATTACATATATATAACTCGTTGACCAATCTTGTTCGAAATAAAGGTGTTTTATTTTTATTATTATATATACTTGATATAATATGTTATGTTAATTAATTAATTAAATTAAAAGTATATGTAATTGAAAATCCATAAATAGTATATTTTGTGATAGTAGTTACAAAGTGTTATGACGGTGAGTAATTTATCAAAATAAAAATAAATATACCATTTTAAATGTTCCTAGTCAAGATGTGTCAAGACTGGATATCGATTTATCCGTCGAGACTGGAGTACATAACGCTCTCCAAATGTGGGCAATGTATTAATATCGATGTGACTAACTTACACGGTTCTCTCTACTTGAGAATACTATGGATCTTCAATACGAAAGCTTTGCTTTGATTATAGTTAAATCATGGCATAGGGTCCATCGAGTGACTATAGTTGGGTCGAGTGGAAGTATTGGAAGTGAAGCACTATTCAAGAGAGGATTCGTCTCCTCATTTATATAGGATTAGTATCATTGTCAACTCAAAGTCAAAGTCTCTAGCCAGAGCAGCTCGGTTAATAATAATTGTTATTATTGAATTAAGGACTTTGTGTTTGGACTATAGAGTTTAATATGAACGATATTGGAATTTTGACCATTACCAAATTCCATAAGTCCAAAGTGATATAGTTTTGACAAAGAGAACTGGTGTAAAATAAAAGTCGCAACTGGGTAATGCTCAATAAAGTGAAATTGGATTTTACAAAAACCAAGTAAGCGATAAATTTGTCCAAAATATCACACGACATGCTAAGTGACGTGTGAACGTTAATATTCGAATAGTTCGATATTAATCGTTGACCAAATTTACACCCGATGAGTCACACAACCAAAACGATGAATTCTCCTTTGACCAAACGATTTAATTAGTTTATAATTATTATAAATTAATTGAATTAAATAATATTTATGAAATATTATTTATAAATTTGATTTTGATTTGATAGATGAATATTAAATGTATTTATAAAAGTTATAAGTACATTAATCAATATACGATACCGATAAACGTTTTAAATTAGATTTAAAATGCAAAATATTCATTAAGGCTCTAAATGGGTTTATAGCCCAACATGGGGCTGATAGGATCAACTGGAATAAAGTGGTTAGAGGTGGCTAGTTGATAGGCTAAAGTGGGGTGAAAATGAGTGGCTGAGATGGAAGGAGATTAAGTAAAAGATATGATCCTAAACTCTCTCATTTCCTTCCTCTATTTAAACATCTTTTCCTCCATGTGATAAGGATCTTTTTGGAGCCTCCATCCATATTCCTTTACTGGCCAATCTACCCTCTCCCATCTTTTTAATATCCTAAGCTCAAATCAGATCGGTTCAGTTGTTATCCGATAGTTGAAATTCAACGGTTCAAGGACTAGCAATCTACCGAATCGGAAAAGGTTTCAAAAGGGAGAGTTCATCCTCTCAAGGTGTGCTTCAAGGCTTTGGTTCTTAGGTACAATTTCCATTGAATTACAGTTTATAATCTTATATTTCATTATGTATATAATATTATTATATTGTTAGTTAGGTGACGATTCTGGTATGTATTAATGTTGTCACAAGTTAGTTTGGTTACATGTATGTTTGTAGTTATAAATAAAATCTATTTTATTTTATTTATCAGATCTGTATAGCCACCTATTTTATATATATTAATTATTATTTTATTATATATATATATTATTTAATTATACATATGTGGTTTATGTGAAATTACAATACGATTCTATGGGTAAAATTGATCATAGAATTTTATAAATATAACTATACAACAATAGTATTTTCGACAGTAAAAAATAATTTTTATAAGTATTTATTATTATTTAATATTATTTAAATCAATAACTACATAAATAAAGCATATAAAATAAAATATGTTACAAAAATAATTTTTTAAATTTTATAAAACTAACTTATCATATGATAAGCACTTGTCCAGAAAAAAAATTAAAAAAATCAATTTTTCTATTTTTAAAAATTATTATTATTATAGGCCGAAAATTAATAAAAAAATAAAATTTGACCAAATAAACGTGGAAAATTTTTTCAAACTACATTTATGAAAAAATTAATCTTTTTAATTAATATATATATATATATATGTTTATATATATTATAACTATATGTGTATATATAATATTTTAAATAAAAAGATATTTATTTTATCATTACATATATTGGTACATATATTAGTCAAGGTTTAATAAACAAATTTATTATATATATATATTATTTTAAAATTTAAATAACTTATTTATTATATCTAAACTAATATATTATAACAATATGCATATATATATATATATGTCACTTATAAATTTTACATATATATGTGTATATATATATTTAAATATTTTACATTTATATAAAATTATTTAAACAAACTTAACATATATATAAGTAATAGTTTATATACATACATATATTTGGACAACATACATTACATCGGATGAGCTAACATGTCTGTTGCATTGTAAATCTCAATATATATATATACATACGGGCATGTTATACCTTGCACGGGTTATCATATCGCACATGCGCACACACACACACATATATGTATATGATACAGATGTGTACATTTATATGTATAAAATATAAATTAAATAAAACTCTATGTAATTTATAAATTTAAATAAACTAAGAGATTTTATTTAAATAAAATTTAGAAATGTTCTAAATGAATTAGACTTCATAGACCCAATAAAAATCCAATAGGGTAAAAAAAATTGAAATTCATTCATAACTTCCACTGAAGGCTGACCTAGTTTCAATATTTATAAATATACGACGAGGGTTAATATTTAAATTGAAATACAAAGGAATATTATTAAAACTAAATTGAATTTAAACCCTGGCCCATTTAACCAAACCCAAGCCCACTCACTTATTCCCAAACCCATTTTTCCTTTTAGCATACCCGTAGCCTTATCCTTCCATCCCAACCATAATCCCCAAAATCCAAAAATCAATTTTCATAGAAAAAAATCGCGCTCATGCGCATGTAGGGCTAGCGATGGTGGCGCCTACGTGAGGATGTGATGCCAATAGGGGGAGGCCGTGTGGTTTAGGCAGAGGCTAGCAGTGGTTGGCAATTGGAGGAGCATGCAACTTCGAGGTGCTGAGACGAGATGGTTTTCAGGTATGTCGAAGCATAGCTAGGTGGTTTCAAGTGACACGGTGGTTGCGACTACGGTGGAGGGTCAAAGCAAATGCATCATATTAGAGCTGCTGTTCAAGTTGAAGGAAATTTGGTGTGTTGAGCATTGTAAGTGGAAGTTGGGGCAAACAAATGGTTAGTGTGGGTTATTCTATATAACTCACACACCTGTATCTAAAATAATTATATCCATTTTTGCATGCCTTGTCTCAATTAGGAATTTCGATAATCTTTAGTTGTTAATGATTGAATTGGATAAGATATTCTTGCATGCTTATGTTTGATTGATTATATGGTGAGTAAATCCTCACAAGACCTATCTTTAAATTGTTGCATGCTTAAATACAAATTTATAGCTGAATTTCTGATCCTATGGATGTGTTAAAATAGTTATTGTTGTGTCTATAACCTTGCTGAAATCCTATGCTACACAAAAGTTGTAAGTATCATAATTATATTGATCATACGAAGTTTGGGTTGATGGCTGAAAGTACATACATTGTTTGTGTGACCGGAGCTGTCAGAAAGCAACTCGGATCACTAAATAATTTCATATTATGGAATGATATTTTATATAGCGATGTTGGCTCTAGAAGTTGCATTCTTGATGGGTTTATTGTTTGAATTGTTTAAATGTTTTAAAAGATTTTCAAAATGAGATTTTATCTATTTTGATCCTTATTGGAATTTAGTTTATAGAATATAGTTAAATTATATTATATTCTTAACTTATTTCTTATTTCAAAATTTCTATTCAAAGCTTTTAAAGATGAGTAATATTATTCATAAAACATTTTTAAATTTACTATTATAAGTATATTATAATTTTGGAAATATTTTAGAGGCAAAAGATAAGATATGGTATTATTTTATAAAAACTGTTATTGTAACAACCCGCCTCAAAATAGACCTAAATTCCGACCTAGAGAAGGCCCATCGAAACTTTGACCCATTTCATAGTTGGCTGTTAATTGGTAAAAGTAATAACTATACAGAGCTATAACTATTCTTTCAGAACTCACAGTGGAAGGAATAAAGTATAATAGCAAATTGTACTCATTTATTTCAAGATAAATTCAAATGTCATAATACAAAACAAAACATAGTCTCAAACAATAACCATTACATCATTTGTTCCAAAGTATGTTTTCATGGGTACAATATAAGCATTATAAATAAATAATAATAACTGCCACAAGCTTTGCTCATGCCATCTTCAAGCATCATCATCGTCATCACTGCTTCCTTAACCTGTGTTGTAATAAGGAGGGAGTCAAAACAACAAGTGTCTGGTAAATAAAAACCTCAAGCCTTATTATTCTAGTACTTGGGCAATATATGTCAAAATATGAATATGTCTTACGTGTATTAAAACCATTTAATACTTCATATAAGGAAAGGAGGCGGATCCTCAATTAACCACTTAATACCTTCCATTCCCAAATCAGGTTTCCCAATCCCATAACCCATAACCAACGTCATAAATGTCTAACAACGTGAAAGATAGAACCCAAGCCACTTAATACCATTTAATGGAAAATAGGTAGACTTTGACCATTTAAGACCTCAATTGAGTTAAGCCTCCATCATTTAATACATATTCCCAAGGCAGACTCCATATAGGTATTTATCTATCTGACATTGCACGAAAATCTCTTCGGACACTTTATACTTCCTATTGAAGTGGACCTTTCCGAGATATCCTTAACCGTGCCTAAACCCAATCCTGACCATTTAATACTTCATTTGGAGAGAAAGGCGGGCCCTCAAACAAACACTTAATACCTTCCAAAACTTCGAAGTAGGTTCTTCATCTTATGATCCGTACCCACGGTGACATCTCACATTAGCCCAACTATTTGTAGGTACTGGTAGCCAGATTAACTAGGCAGATTTACCCTACAGAATTGAAACTAACCTCGCGTCATCATAGTTACTTATCATAGGTGATGTCTCACATCAGCCCCAAAGTCACATTGCTGGTACCTAATTAGCTGGGTAGACTTCCATCCGTCTTTTGACTGACCTCGCACCACCTATGACTTTGTCATATTTTACCACACTTTATGTATTATCACACATCTCATCGTGTCCATTAATTAGGCCATATAAGAATCCCTTCTCATTTTGCCTTAACAAATCAATTACCTTCCTAAAGGGGATTTAATGACAATTGTTACCTAATTAATTATGCAATTAAACGTTATAATTGTACACAATTTACGATAATTAATATATAAATAAATACGCACTTACTATTTTCTATTTATGCGGAGATTACGCCCCAACTACCGTTAAATGTCAATTTCGTTTTAACAACAGTAATACAAGTCCTTTTTTCATATTATCAATGGTGTCATATTTCCAATATCCATAACAAGGGATTTCAATATCCTTAACAAATGATTTAATATTCATATCCAAAAATTGTAATAAATAGATTTGTACATAATTTCAACTCAATCTATCACATCAAATCAATGGAATAACCTCAAAAATATAAATTGCAATTCCAGTTTTAGCTTCTATTCAACCCCTCTTTTACAATGAATTAAACAATGGAATTTCTCTTTTATTTTCATATGGAATAAATGGTGTAAACTATAAATAAATTCATACTTTACACCATATTCCTTAATTGAAACTTCATAATCAAATTGGAATTAAATAGGAGTGGAATAGAAATTCAAATTACCAAAAACTGCAAAAACTACATATTCCAATAGTTTAATGTAAACAATTGGGAAATCCAACAAGGATTGGTATTTCGAATTATAGGAGTTTTGGAGGGTTTTATTTTGTTTTGTTTTCGTAAACCCAAAACCCTTAAGGCATATTCAAATCCATAATACACTAAACAATTACTGTTAATAAAAATACCGAGGTTCCACTCACAGATTATCTTTAGCCTTTCCTGTATGGATTTGCAACGCCAAATCACTTTTTTCCAAATCTGTTCTTTTGATATATATGCACAGCAAGGTATTGGTAAATACAATTTTGTGGGATTTAGAGAGGTTGGAAGAGAAGAGAATATATTAAAAGAATAATTAGAAACGAAATAGAATCCTTACCTGAATTCCAAATTGATTTTTTGAATCTAACTAAAGCGAGAAATGACAGAGGTTCGCTGAATTTCCAAATATTTTGTGAATCAAAGTGGAGAGGGTAGGGTCCTATTTATAGGGGTTGAAACATACCAAAACCGTAGGATGGAAATAGGTTAAAAAGGGATAAGTCAGCAACGTTCATTGATAGGAAAACCCTAGCCACCACCAACATGAGCGGCCGACTGGCTGGGGTCGGCGGTCGACCACTCCGCCTATTTTGGGAACATAATTATTTTTGTACTGTTGGTTTTATTTAATTCCTTTATTATACTTTTAACGTTAATTTTTAATGTTTCATGATTTCTTAACCCCCAAGTCTAATCTCAGTTAATTTTCAAATTTCAAATTTCAAATTTAATTATTTATTTGAATCGGAATTCGAATTAAATTATTTTAAACCTGAAAACTTCAAATGCCCATAACTTCTTCATTTGAGATCCGTTTTTAGCATATTATATATGAAAATAGATCAAAATTTCACCATGAATGCAACCGTACAACTTTGTGCCCAAATTCCAACTTTTACAAAATTTTCATTTTTACCCCTGCTTAATTTTAATTTAATTTACTTATTTAATTCTTACTGATTTTATGGCGTGTTACAGTTATGAAAGTAATAATTTCAATTTCAAGTGATTTTAGTTATAAAAGCTATTTAAATAATTTCGAAAGAGTTCAAATGCCTTTGAATATAAAACTCTTTCGAGAAATAATTACAAGGTTTGAAAATGATTTGTGGAAAATTTATTAATATTTATAAGGAATATTGTTTAAAATCACACACACACACACACATACATGTATGTATTTGCTTTCAAGCCTTGTAGAAGAAGTATATTGGTAGAAATATTGATTTAGCCTTTGGAAATTTCATACTTATATTTTAAAATAAATTATCATTTCCAGAAATAATTATAAGGTTTTAATTATTTTAAAACTCTTTTATTTTATTTATTATGGATTTGGGATTTTATTGAGATTTTGTGCTTTTCTATGAAATGTGGAATTTTAATAAACGGTCAAATCGTATAGGTTGGTATGAGACTTTTTGTACAATTCGTCTGCTTATTTTTATAACTTATTGAATAGAGTATATTGAGTGGAATTTACTAGCTTTTAGTAAGTGCTTGAATATCACCTAGTGGTATGGGACATTCAGTGAAATTCTAGTACTTATTAAAGTGACAGTGATTAACACTTTAGAGTTGTATTATCGTAGGGTGTTTGTCTATATGGGCTGATAGATCCCTAATAAAAATATAACTCCTGAATTTTGACGATCATGATGATCGTTTGATTTTGATAATTTGGTTGATCGTTCGTGATCCTGGTAACTTACGAGATGGTTCCGGGATGCTATCTTTTTATAGAGATCAATTGATGGTCGCCATAGGCTTTTATGGGTGACCGACTATTACCATACGCATTTAGTAGCTTACTAGTAGCTAAATCATGATATCATGCTTATGTATTTAGTAGCTTACTATTGGTACATTCATGATTTCATATTGCTTAAGAAGAGATAGCAATTATTAGTAGCTTTCTAGTAGCTACATCGTGTTTATATGATTTGTCCACAAGGGGACCGTACCTCTATTTTTTGTCCAGGAGAGGAATGCACCTTTAATTTAATGATATCCTTATATAGATTTATTTTAGTTTCATTGATTTGAAATAGACATATGTGAATCACTATATTTGCGTATGATAGTCTATGATAGACTTGAGTGTTTTATGAAATGGTGATTATTTGTGATATATCCTTTTAGACTGATTTGGATTGGCATATTTTATATGACTCTGTAATTATGTGGAGTCATATATTATTGTGATATATTATTCCCACACCTTTAAATTAGATATAGTTTGACCCCATTTATTTTCATAATATTTGGGTCAGGCTGAGACTCTACAAGTACTAGGACTCGCTGACCTTGGACATGTGTGCTAACATGGGGATAAACTATTTTTGACAATTTGAGTTTACCTCATGTATATATACATGGGTATACTTTGTGCAGGATGTTATGTATATATCTTTAGATAGTAGCCTTGTACTGGTTTTGGATATCATATTGTATATATTAGATATGTGGGTCTAACATTATCATTTTGTAGGCTCATACTTTAGTAGTTGTGTATGATGTATGTTATTACGTTGTGATATGTGATTCTACAATTGATATTGTATATTGTTCTGATTTAATTTAACATGTGTGTTACGAGTGCTCTCCTCTTTTCGAGGACCACTCTTTCATCAATTTTTTTAACGCGTGTGTTTATTGCTTTGTGCCGAGACTGTACACGTTAATTATTCAGTTCAGATCCTCAAATTTTTGGTAAGAATGATGCGTCAATGTTAGCCTAAGGAAATATTCACATCAGTTCGCTCTTAACAAACCTCATTCTCTATATTACTAGACGGTACTACATAGTAATACTCTTTTGTAGTATATGTATAGAGGCAAGGCGTTACGTGTATCCTAGGATGGATTGCTCTATTGTATTCTATTATACATGTAAGGCTTTCTATTCATAACATTCGTTGGTCGGCTGCCTATGTATGCTATGATTTCAAATGTTATAATATCGGTTCTTTATACTAAATTTCGATTGTGGTGTGCCATGTATCTTAGTACTTTCATGTATTAATATTCAGTAATCTCCTTCCAAAATAGCATTTTTGACTGCACTATCAACCAAATTATGTAGCATTGATTAACCTAGTAAAGCGGTTAAATATTGGAAAAAATAATAATCTAAGTAAAGCGATTAAATGTCGGAAAAAATGAGAACATAAAAAAAATTGTTCATGTTATAATCGAGTTTTTGAAAATTCGTATGCTAGACACTAAAAAATTTAGCTCGGTGTTTGATGTTTAATTTATATTAATCAAACCTACCGTTGAAGAAGTTTGTCTACTGTAAGCTTGAAAAATTAAATTGTTGTAAAAAAAAAAGAAAAAAAAAGTGTTTTTGATATATCACTTTAAATATCTCTAATCTTATTTAATTTGTTCTTTTCATCCATGTCCACTTAAATTTCTTTAATTTTAATTTTTTTCTAATATATTATTATTTGATGTTTAATTAAAATTAATGAAAAATCATATTAATTTTTTTAAAAAAATTATATAATTGAACGATCAATTTTCCATTATATATGTACTAATTAGTTGTATGTCTCATTTTATAACATCAGATAGAATATATGTTATATGAGGCATAATTTCCTTTGCATTATGTTGGAGTTTTATTCGTGCCTACCATTAGATTCGGTTTTGATGAACAATTGGTTTAAAATTGGAAGCATTCTCTCCGGCAAATGGCAATGGGTAAAATTGCACTCAATCAAGTGTGAACCTTATGCACTATTTCCATTTGTAAAAGTTGGAATCACGGTCAGCTGGAGATGCACTAAGCCCGTATGATTCGTAGCATTTCACATCGAAGCACCAGATTCCTAAACTCAAATTGTATCATTTATCTTCCGAAGATAAATGCTTGCTTTCCTAAGCCACAGTAATCCTCATTTCCAACGCTGTTCGTTCCCTTCAATTCGAGCAAAGGTAACCTGTACTGAATTTCCTCAGTACTTTCTCGTTACGAATTAATAAAATTTTGAAGTTGCCATTTTTTTCTTAAATCGTATATAGGTTGATTTATTTGCATTTATTTACGCTCAGATGAACTCATCTTCAACCTCAGTTAGGATCCCGAAAACCCTAAAATTGACCCCGATTGATGCTACGCCGTTGACTTTTGCCGAATTTGGACAGGTCATAACTGCCTCGCCTGACGGTGCTGAATTCGGGCCAAATGATGCTCAGCTTTATCTCAGTCAAGGAATCCCTAGGTTTGTTTTTTTCCTCTTAATCTGATTTTGCACGTGCAGTATATGTATGTGTTTTCTGGTTAGCTAAACTATTTTTGGAAGTGTTTTTAGAAAGGGGGAATGAATTTAAAGGACAAAAATTTGTATATGCTTAGCTAAGGACACGGCCTCAATATTTTAACCACAAGAACAAACATTCTCCTAAAAATTATTCATAAGGACAATCATTCTTTAAAAATTATTCATAAGGACAATCATTCTTTCAAAATTATTCATAAGAACAAACATTTTTTCAAAACTGCTACCGAACTAAAAACTGATATCTAAAAACGCTACCGATAACTACAAACTGATATCTAAAAACTTAAAAACTGATACCTAAATAAAGTTGTCCTTCAGGTTAAAATACTGAAGGTCTGTCCTTGAGGTTAAAATGCTGAGAAATTTTGTCCTTGACAATAATTTCCTGCTTTTTTAGAAATAGGGCATCTTTGTTTGCGCTTACGAATACCATACAAAATTTAATAAATCTGAGGATAAAATTTATTCTTCCTAACACCATTTTTACTATTTTTTTCACCCGGCAAAAAATTGACCGTTTGATGATAAATAATCGCTAAAATTAATCGAATTTCGCATTTAAAGCACCTTGCAACATCATACAACCATAGCACATAACTTTGCGTGATGATAAATCAACGATGGGTAGAAAAGTTCTGACTTGCTTAAAATATAGTAGCCACATCGATTTTGATATTAAAAAGCTCAAAAGTGAACTTTAATAATAGGAAGTGTAAATCGACTTGCCTTTAGCGGCACACTTTATAAATAACATAGCCTGTTTTTTAGAGTAAACATTGGCTAATTCTATTCGGACCAACAGTAACCCACAAAATAGTTCAAAACAAAAAAACCATCTCCAATTGATCATCATTTGTAATAAGTTAAATCTATTAACACTCCACAATATACCTTTTACACTTATATTTTATCAAAAGTAGTATAACCCTGTAAATTTCTTTTCCCACCTCATTTTTAACTATTTTATCTTTGGCTCTTTCATTCTCTTTCAATTACCTCTACATCTTTATCTTCATACATTCTTTAATTCATGAAAACAATTAAAAGTTACTCATAATTTTTATAATCAATGAACAAAGAAAGGAGATTAAAGCTAAGGCTTTGTTCGGCTTCAAAGTTTAAGTTTTGTATTTTGCCTTTTCAATGTATACTTAAAAAACGTGGAAGAGGAGTAGGGTGCTAAATTCCAACCATTACAACAAAGAAGATAAGGGATGAAGAGGGTTGCTTTTGGTATTTCCAAAAGGCGGAAAATAAGTAAAAATTATTTTTAATTTTACATATTAAAATCATCTTTCAGATCGATCGTTTTTCATCCATTTTTCTTATCGTATGCCTTTGAAGTATATATTACAATCGCAAAATACAAAACTCGAATTTTGAAGTCAAATAGACCCAAATTGTTGAAAGAAAATTCTTCCTCTAGGGTTAGAGTTTATAACAGTTTGGATTTTTCTCAAATTAATTAAAATCTATTTGGTATTAAAATCAATTTTTTCTTCAAATTAGGATTATTAAACGGTATTAAAATGAAATCAAATGTAAACATACAATTTTCTACAATTCTTTCATTTGGTTTTGAGATAAGGAAGAAAAAATTAAACATTTGTCACAAGGGTATACAGGGGTAGCCAGTGTTTTAAAAAACGCGAGTAAGGCGCGCCTCAAGGCGAGGCATTCCCAAAAAAGCACCGAGGCACACCCATTGAGGCGTTTTCCCCTAAAAACGTAAGCCTCAAAGGGTTGAGGCGCAAAAAACGTAAAAACTTTTGAGGGGTACTTTTTTCCCACGGTTTATTCACATCGCACCTGAACTTCCTACTCCAGTCTTCATGCTTAGGGTAAAAAAAAGCGAGGTAAATTTTTTTAAAAAAATTTGTATTTGGATTCCAAAACATGAAATCGAATTCCCGAAATCAAATCGAAATCGATTCTATGTTCTGGAATCGATTTCGATTCCACTTTGAATCGATTTTTTTTTGAATTAAAAAACATACCTCATTCTTCCTCTGAATGAAAATCGAACCGATTCATCTACAGGCAGACATCTATCAACATTAGGTTGAATAAAAAAATAAAGTTTACTGAATTTTGTTGAGAAGATTAAATTCTTTGATCTAATCAGCATGTAGTAATTTATGTTTCTTATGTACTATTTGACATTTAACGTTATTCTATGTCTATTTTCATTATATGACTTGCGCTTTTTTTCTTCTGAAAGGTTTACGTCTCGTCTCGCCGGCATAAAAACGCCTCATGTACGCTTTCACATTTTAAAACATTGGGGGTAGCTAAGAAATTAATATTTTCTAGTTTCAATCATGGTGTGAAAAGGAAATAACGGGGCAATCAGTTTTGCCTTTGTAATATTACACCGGTAATCGAGATGACTCCCCAACAATAATTAATAATCGATAAGCTATGCATCTGTTGAACAGACTCATATCTGTTGGGAGCTTGTTCAACAAGCGTCCAACTTAAATTCTCAACGTGTAAGCATCTGTTGGACATACGCCTAAGAGAAAGCCGAGGTGGACGCTTATTCAATAGACGACCAATAGAGATTACAAATCTGTAATATTTTGGTCCTGGCTTTTATAATATTGCGCTTTGTAAACCCAACACCAATTCAACAATTCCAGCATTACCCTTTGTTTTTCAAAATCACGCAAGTGTTTCTTTTTACCACACAGTCAAACCCTAATTCAAAAGTAAAATACAAATTCATGCAACTCTTTCTTCTTCCTTGCTCCCGCAGTTCCAACATCATTACCTTCTTCTCCATCCATTTTTGTGTTAATGTATGATTAATTTGGGATGGGATTAGGGTTTTACAATCAAATTAAAAATAAAAAATGAAAAAAATAAGTAGATTTGACAATTTTCAATTGTTGTGGTATTTTGTTATTCTGGTCCAAATCCATTAATTTGAACAAGAAATTTGAATTTACCCTAAATTTAAAAGTCCGGGTTAAATGAATGCAAATGAATTACTATACATGCTAGTAGATAGAAAAAAGAAGTGTAAAATGTGTTTTTTCGCAATTTAATTTTCTAAATTTCAAGGGCAACTAAGCATTTTACTGGGTTTGAATAAGCTTAACCGTAAATGTTAAGCTAGTAACCTACATTAAGTTGAAATCGTCTTAGTTGAAATCATCTTATTATTTTTCCATTGTATCATCAAAATTCACAAATTTGATTGGTATGATTAACCTCAAATTGAATCAAACCACCACCACAAAATTGAGTTTTGGTGCTACGCTAGAGAAACTCCATGTTATCTGGCCATGAATCATCTTATAATTACTTCAAGGTTATTTTTGTTTGGTTGGTACATTATTGTATTGTAAAATTTTTGTTACATACCACCAATAGCGTTTGTATATAATTTTCTGAAGATGAGATTATTTTTATCCAACTCACTTGTACTTCCCTACACAGTCAATGTGAGACAACAGTTTTAATCTTAGCTTATATACATCCATGCGTTTCTGCTATGCCATTTTGATGTACGTACCATTTGCGACTTGTTTTGTATCTTTTAACTCTTATGTACTACGATCTTGCACCAATTTAAGCTTGATGGCTTAAGCTCATTTTGATAACAATCATAATTTATGCATTGCTATTTGATCATTCAGCAGTCAGCACCATCGGTTCATCACAACGTGTAGTTTTGGCAGCACGTTCCATTGCTCCATTTTACAATAGAAATTTCTACTCTCAAATGCATGTTACTGAGCCATGAATTCCCTCTTCCCTGGCTAAGCTGCTTTTATGCTATTTGTATTCATTCACGCATCACTCTGTATAAGTCGACTTATCCCGCTATAACACCGATAGAATGATGAAAAACGTCTCTTATACGAATACGATAAATGATTTACATATCTTTAAATCCAAATTCTTCAACAGATAAAGTCAGCCAACCAATACTAGAGGGGGGTCGTCCACATTTGTATTAAATGTTCTGTAAAGATTTGTATATAAAGTCCCAAAGCATAACATGCTATGAACATTATTGTATGATTTATTATTTCGAATAGTACGTAATAACTTTGTGATTGTTGTTGTTTTGTCATGTTTTAACTACCTTACTGGCAACTTGTAGGCATAATACCCAATGGTGCAGTAAGTAGAATATTGATCTAGGAATTAGGAATCTTGTTCTTTTTTGTTCAGAGTCTTCTAATTTTGTGTTCAAATTCTTGTAGTCTCCCTCCTTAGTAACTGTTATCCCGCCTTTTGGTAAGGTCGAGATACCAGGGACTTAACTGGAAGTCAAGGACAGTCCGTTTCGAAGATCGGTTAGACGCAGACCCACTATGGATATCGGTGAATTTTGTCCGAGTCCGGATCAGGTTACAACTAATATGACATGACAAGTGAAGCTATGAAAGCCAACGTTTCAAATTTCATGTCAATCCGGGTTCGTATGCTCAAGATATGATCGATGCAAATCAAGAGGACACGTTATTCGCATCCATCAGAACACATCATTTCGTATCATCAGCTGAAGAGCCCTGTTCGAATCCATCAAAACATCTGTAGTTCGTATCCATCAGGTACCTTTGGTTCGTATCCATCAAGTAGTTGTTACTTCGTATCCATCAGTTGAAGAGCCCTGTTCGAATCCATCAAAACATCTGTAGTTCGTATCCATCAGGTACCCTTGGTTCGTATCCATCAAGTAGTCGTTACTTTGTATCCATTACCTCATCATCTGTTCGTATCCATCAAGCCAAGCAGAGTCGCCATCTGTTCGTATCCATCACCTCATCTTCTGTTTGTATCCATCAAGCCAAGCAGAGTCGTCATCTGTTCGTATCCATCACCTCATCTTCTGTTCGTATCCATCACCTCATCTTCTGTTCGTATCCATCACATCTTCATTTGTTCGTATCCATCAAGTTGGAGCAACTTCGATTGATACGAACAAGGCCACACAATCGATACGAGCTGAGCAACTTGGATCGATACGAACAGAACCACTTCGATCGATACGAACAGAGCTACTTCCATCGATACGAACTGAGTTATTTCCATCGATACGAAATGAGCCGTTTCCATTGATACGAACGGGGTGACTGCGATCGATACGAACAAGACGGTTCCGATCGATACGAACCAAACAACCTACATAAAACCCGGATTTGCATCGATCATAACTCACAATCTACAAGTCCAAATGCTACCAAATTTTTACAGGAGCTTGCGTACAACCTAAAAAACGTCCATGCCAAATTTCGACTCGATTGGACCGAATCTTGATCGATACGAAATTCGTTCGTATCGATCACGGACCGAGTGCAAATCATGTGGGATCGATCACGTGGGCCCATCCACGTGCCAGAAGAGGTCTTCTGAGATCTGAGCGAGATATTTGCAGCCTACGCCTATAAATAACATCCCAAAGCCTACATAAAAGGGGACTTTTGGCCTCTCTACGTCGATATTTTGCCGAAATGATTATCAAACTTCAGTTATACTGTTGTAATCTTTTGTAATCAACGAGTGAAATTCAATAAACATCAATCATTTCATAGTGGACGTAGGCAATTCGTCGAACCACTCTAAATCCAACCTATGAGCCCATCTTAACCAACTCACCATCCAATCAGCATTACCAACCACTCGAACGTTGGGCAATCGTGCATACATCATTCACCAGTATTACAAGACCCCGTAGCCATAAAATGGACTGGATAATGTTGATAGAAGTATCTTTCCCAGTCGAGACCTATTTATTGAAACCATCCTAAATGCAGATTTTCCAGCGAAAATTCAACATGCTGACTACGTCAGTGTACTTGGAAATATAACCCCTAGCACTACCTCATGAAGTGAGAATTGCGCATGGTTTCCACCAAGAGTGATGATAGCCATCAAATGCAGATGTCTTCCCCCATTCCTCAAAGAACACTGTCAATCGTGGTTAGACATACCAGTTCTACTTCTCATGTTGTTGAAGAGGATACTGAAGCTGGCAGCCAACGAATTTATCCAAAGCCCACATCAGCTGCTGCCAATACCCATAAATGAATTCATCGCTAGAGCTTATTTTCAGACTTTGATAAGAGAACTGGTGGGTAGCCGCCGACGACTACACCAACATGTCCAGACCAATATTGAGTTGATGAATCAGATGAAGGATCAACACGGCGAGATAAGGAGGGAACCTACTCCATACTCTAGGTCGAAAAGCTACTCTTCTTTAGATGGTTGTCGTGGTCGCCAACGCCATAAGGCTGCTTCGAAAAGGATAGCTCCGACAATGTGTGCAAGCCCCACAACATGAAGTACCGGGAACACCCGTCCCCTATCGATCAAGAACTTTGATCAAACTGAACCATTTGCATTCGACTTCCAACTGAGAAGGGCTGGACTAAAGTGCAATAGCGGGCATACGACGCTGCCTCACTTATCAATGAGATTTGATCTTATCTCTTTTGAATTATTTCTAATTCAATTTCATTTACGTTGCGAAGTATGACCGACTTGAATTAAACTACATGCAAATGGTGCAGGTAATCGAGTACTCAAGGTTCGGTGCCAAACAATCTCCGCGGACTATGATCAAGTCATTGAGGTATCATTATGACGAGCCTGATTCAACCACTGATAGGCTACTATGTGCCCCTGACTTGGGGGCATGGCATTAAAGCAGAAGAGACCGACAAGGTCATGACTCAGGTGTAAAGTGGATGCAACCGACCATCCACTCATCCACCTATGCAATTTAATTAGGAGATCTGAGAAAGACTTGGAGTTATTTGTCCTAGCAACGCACTCTCCTTCACGCACTTGAAGCTCGCCAAAGTACTTATGCTTCTTTTGATGCCCAGTAAAATTGGAATCACACCAAGGGTGGACATGACGTGACCATCCATGCATCCAATCCTACAGTAAACACCTGGAGGTTATTTGAGAACACATGTTTAAAGTGGATATGATTTGACCATTCATTCTCCAGTCCGCGTCTATGATTCGGCAAAACAATCATGCTTTAAACCGCCTTCATTAGGAGCCAACCCTCAATTTATAGTCATCAACAACTGACTGCCTACTCGCTAACCATCACGAGATGTCATTTCAACTCTCTTCCTCAGCTCGATCGGAAGAATGCAAAGTATAAATTGGACGTGACTCGACTGTTTGCTCTCCAATTCTTGCACCTTACTTAAGGGAAAATACACAACTCAAAGTGGATGCAGTTCAACCATCCCCTCCTCTGCTCAAGCTCAAAGCTTGCCAGAACACTAATCTTACTCCTTAGGCTTGGCAAAAGCGGAATCCAAATGAACATGGACGTGATTCAACCGTCCATAAACTAAATCTCATCCTTCATTGAGGGCAGATAAGTGGAACGTAATCGGGATCCCACCGATCACTCGCTAAGTGAAATCTCGAGCTCAGGGACAAGCCATCACACTGCGGCCAAAAGGGATTGATACACGACAATCCTCTAACTAACTCCAGCTCCCAGAGTGCGAGTTGGAGTATAAACTTACAAACATGGGCTCGAGGAGGGTGGATCCGTCCATCCAACGACTTCACCCCTGTTCAACATAAGCTCGAGGAGGGTGGATCCATCCATCTAAAGACTTCGCTTGCCTACTCAGGGTGGATGTGATACGACCGTCCACGTACCTGATCAATTTCTTGTTCCCAGAGTGTGAACGAATCCTAAAGCCTAAACAGATTTGACTGACCTTCTGTCGGCCGACTCCAGATTCCCAAAGTGCGAACTGGAGTATAAACATCAACTAACTCTGGTCCCGAGAGCACGGACTGGAGTATAACACTAAATGGGTGTGACTGACCACCCATCAGCTAACTTTAGATTCCCAGAGTGTGAACTGGAGTATAAACATTAACTAACTCTGGTCCCGAGAGCGCGGACTGGAGTATGAACACCAAATGGGTATGACTGACCACCCATCAACTAACTCCAGATTCCCAGAGCGCGAACTGGAGTATAAACATCAACTAACTCTAAGTACCCAGAGCGCGGACTGGAGTATAAACATTGAAATGGGTGTGACTGACCATCCATCAACTAACTCCAGATTCCTAGAGCGCGAACTGGAGTATAAACATTAACTAACTCTAAGTTCCCAGAGCGTAAACTGGAGTATAAACATTAACTAACTATAAGTTCCCAGAGCGTAGATTGGAGTATAAACATTGAAATGAGTGTGACTGACCACCCATCAACTAACTCCAGATTCCCAGAGCGCGAACTGGAGTATAAACATTAATTAACTCTAAGTCTCCAGAGCGTGGACTGGAGTATGAACACTTAAATGGGTGTGACTGACCATCCATCAACTAACTTCAGATTCCCAGAGTGCGAACTAGAGTATAAACATCAACTAACTCTGGTCCCGAGAGCGCGGACTGGAGTATAAATACCAAATCAGTTTGACTAACAACCCATCATCCAACTCCAGTCCTCAAAGCATGGTTTGGAATATGAATACCAAAAGGGATGTGATTCGACTGTCCATCTATCGACTATGGTTCCTCATCAAGTTTTGTAGTACAAAAAGCGGATGTGGTTCGACCGTCTGCTTTCCAATCTTCCCCTGACATAGGGGCACACTTAACACACAAAATTGGATGTGATCCGACCATCCAGCACTAAGCGGGCGTGACACAACCGTCCATGCATCAACTCTTGTCTCCGGCGCGGGACCAATAACGTAAATTTATAGGGATGCACTCTAACCCTACGAGACAAAATTTCTTCATTGATTCGACAGGGAGGCGTAGATTCGAAAAACGGACCTAGTTGGATGTCCTATTCTGAATTGATATTACTACCATCCAACCGAAAATGAACGTGGCATGACCGTTCATCTGCTAACTCTCGCCTGTGATCCGACGGGTTGTGCGTGCAACATGGACGGGTGTGACCTAACCATCCGCCAATCAATTCCTTCCTACAGTTCAGTGGAAGAAGCATCAAACTAAAGTTGTTGTAATTTGACCGACCACACCTCGACTTTTGCCCTTGACTGGGGGCAGAGGAATTGACCGACAAAATGCGGTCCGACCATTTTCTACAAAAAAAATCTTAGTCCTCAGAGTGTGGACAGGGGTATAAACATCAAATAGGTGTGATGAATAACCCTTCAACTGACTCTGATCCCCAAAGTGTGGCTACAAGAATAGACAAACGAATGAATGTGATTCGACCATTCATTCACCAACTCTGACCTGAACTCGACGTGAGAAGTGTAAACTCACTACAGGTGCAATTAGACCATCCACGAACTAACTTTGCTAACCCAAGACTGTGGGCAGAAGTACAAATCACCGAAAGAAGAGAAAGGTGACTCGCTACATCTCCTGCTTAGCGTCCTTTACAACTTAAGGCAACGACTACAAGGAGACCCTAATGCTAACTAATCAGAATGATGCCCAAAGTCCTGGGCAACCAATTATATCGTACCGCCGGATCGACGGGCAATATCGATCTGCACCTTTCATATCATACCATTGGATCGATAGGAAATGAGGTCCGAGCATTCTACATCGTGCCGTTGAATCGACAGTCGATATCGATCCTCTTCGACTACAAATCGATGTGACTCGAACGTCCATCGAATACCTTTGACCAACAGAGCATGGATAGAAGAATAAACCACGAATGAGTGTGACTTGACCATTCATCCTCCGTCGCCTTCCTTCGATCCGTCAGGAAGACCATGACACCAAATGAGTATGACATGACTGCATTTGAGCTGACTTTATCCCTAGATCTAACGGGAGAACGTAAATTGAAATGGACGTGGTTGATCGCCCAACTCCAAAAGAAGGCAATGCGACCATTCGTTCTTTGACTCATAACACGATCCGACTAAACGAGCAATTCACAACAAGTGCAACCTAAATGTCCACGCACCAATTCTTACCCTGGATTCGACAGGGGGAGCATCAATTCTGCATTGGATCTGACTGGACGATTCACTCTTCAGTTTTTGCCCAAAGTATGGCGACATAAGCAGCGAAGTGAATGTCATTGACCGTCCAAATCTAGCTTATGTCCGAATGTCGGCAAAGTAACAATGCATTCCGCCTAGAGGAAAGAACTAGAACATAATGCAGGATAGGCATGACTTAGCCTTCCATCGGTTAACTCGATCCCACGGTTCAATGGGATAGAATACAAAATTGAAGCGGACATTATCTACTCTGTCACTTATCGAGATATTCCCCAGACTTGGGGGCACGAGCAAGAAGATAAGATTAATATGATTCAAACATTCATCAATCAACTCTGGTTCTTAAAGCTTGAACTACAGTATAAACACAGCTAGGACGAGACTAGACCGTCCGCGTAATGCATTAGCCAACCCAAGACTGGGGTAAAAGAGTGATTATCCGAGAGTTGACTATGACAACTTGAACCTATGACCCATGCCTGATATTCATAACAACTCTAGGTTGCGACCAAAAGGATGCCTAGAGATAGAATCATCGGATCAATACCCGAACTCATGGGCAACTAATCATCATTCCGACCCTTACAATGAGCAATGGATCGCCAGTACATTGAATGAAAAGCGCATCATTCAGAAACACAAGTAAATTCAATCTCAAAGCTGGAGCCAGCTATGTAGCAGCATGCAGTACAAGACTAAGTTCTACTAATCCTTTGATTCAGCGTCCTTATAAGTCTGATCATTTACCATTGCAAATGAACACATGAAGCGCCTACAATCCATCACGAGTATTGTAGATCAGATCATAACTCTGCGCAATGATGAAGAAATAGTCAATTGTTTTACTTCAGGTGAATCTTGATGTGTTCGCTTGGACTCAACCACATATACACATATAGCTATTGAGAACCATGCATTAAATGTCGACCCGAGGCATGTCTAGGTGAACAAAAACAATGCGACATGGATCCGGAGAGATCTGTTGCACTTAAAGAGGAGGCGAATCTGCTCAAAGCAAGTGGGTTTATCCATGATGCCCTCCAACCAAAATGAGTATCCAATCCTTTACTTATAAGAACAACGAACAGAGAGTGGAGGACATACGTCAACTACTCAGATTTGCACAAGGCATGGCAAAGCACAGCTTTCCACTTCCAATGATCAACCAACCGATGGACTCGACCATCAGACATTAATTACTCACATCCATGGATGCAAACTCCAGATATAATCGGATACTGAAGCATGTCCTAGACCAGGAATACAACTGTTTCATTATTGACCTGAGCCTATAGTGCTATGCTGAAATCCCTGGATTCAAACTTGAGAACGCTTATGATACTTACCAAAGGACGATTAACAGATCATTCAAAAATCATATCGGCCGATCGATGAAAGTAGATGTGGTTAATATGCTCGTGAGATCACGACTATCAAACGACCATATCGATGACTTGACAGAGGTATTCAGCGCTCTCCAAAAAATGCAGGATGAAACTCGATCCTTTGAAATGCTCTTTCACCATTACATCAGAAAGGTTCTTTGTCATCATCATCAATTCTCATGGAATCAAGACTAATTTCTAGAAAATTCTGACAGTTAGAGACACCCATGTACCGAGGACAACCAAGCAGGTACGGAGCCTAAGTCGAAAGATTACCGTCCTAAGTTGATTTGACTCTAGGACCATCTACAAGTGAATTCTCTTCTTCAACCTGACCAAGAGAGGGAAGAGAACTTTTGAATGAACTAACAACTGCGTTGATGCACTTCCAGCTCTGATAGATCACTTAAAGAGACCTCCCATTTTATCCAAACCTTTGGATCGCGAAGATTTATACATCAATTGGGCCGTGTCAACACACGCCATAAGCATCGCAATGCTATGTGAAGAGAAACGAATCCAAAGACCAGTATATGACGAAGACTGGCTATTGACAAGCTCACCCCGTTAACGTCCATATCGACCAACCGTTACGATAAGTCCAATAGAAACCTTAGATGTCTGAAAAGTTACTTAAATGGAGTATCAAGCTAAGCCAATTTGGTATCACTTATCTCCCTCGGAGAGCTCTCCAAGATCAAACATTAGCATACTTCATATCTGAATTCACCACACCAGACGACTATTCGAAGAATAGTGGAGAACCGTCCAACCGATGGAGAACGTACACCGATGGAACTTCCAATAATCGGCTTTCTAACATCGAAGTTGCGTTAATGACTCCTGAAGAACGAACGATCTGCTACGTCCTGAAACTCAACTTCCCTGCAACAAATAACGAAGCTAAGTATGAAGTCTTGGCGCTCAAACTTGCAAGAAAACTACGTGTAAACTTTACATATCTTATGTGATTACTGGTTAGTAGTACGTCAAGTCAGGGAAGATTATCTGACAAGGGGGCAACGTCTTGCTCCTTATCTCAATTGGGTCCAAAAGCTACTAGCCGGCTTCGACTATTACACCACTACACAAATCCTCAGAGAACTAAACGAAAAGGCCGAATCACTCGCCAAGCTAGCCAGTTCTGGGGATGCGCAACAAATAGACTTTGTTCCAGTTGAAATGCTTATTATTCCAGGCATTGACATATGAAGATCAACTAGATCTTGGAGACGGATATAGAAAAAGAGTCATGGATGACTCCTATCAAATATTATCCACAATCAGAAATTCTTCTTAAATAGAGGAATGAGAAATAGCATATCCTCCTTGAAGCATCACTGCATGATTATGTCTGGATCGTTCAACTCCATCGATACAAAGCATTACTTTTGTATCCATCGATCCGATATTACGTATCCATCGATACGAAGCATACATTCCAACATCTCAGATCGATCCAGGAGAGGATCGATACAAAGGAAGGACTTAAAACAACCATCGAACGTTGTTACAACTTGAATTTCAGTTCGATCCAGGAGAGGATCGATACGAAACTCAATCTAAACAAAAACTAAAGAACTTGACAACGACTCGTGAACGTGCAAACCTTAGCGAGAGTCAGGTTAACATACGTACGCGTATGACGAACTAATATTCAATTTTCAAAATTTACAGGAGTTGAATGCTCACCTGATGACAATTACAACAGTGAACAACAAATCGCTAACACTCGACGTTCAGTTACAACAATGCACTGCATAATCATTGGCAGTCAACAAGACGTACTGTTCAGAATGAAGGATGCAGCTTTTCAAAGCACGTCATGTTCACACAAGACGTACTTTGGGAGGCAAACGTTATCCCGCCTTTTGGCAAGGCCGAGATACCAGGGACTTAACTGGAAGCCAAGGACAGTCCATCCCGAAGATCGGTTAGACGCAGGCCCACTATGGATATCGGTGAATTTTGTCCGAGTCAGGATCATGCTACAACTAATATGACATGACAAGTGAAGCTATGAAAGCCAACGTTCCAAATTTCAAGTCAATCCGGGTTCGTATGCTCAAGATATGATCGATGCAAATTAAGAGGACACGTTATTCGCATCCATCAGAACACATCATTTTGTATCCATCAGCTGAAGAGCCCTGTTCGAATCCATCAAAACATATGTAGTTCGTATCCATCAGGTACCCTTGGTTCGTATCCATCAAGTAGTCGTTACTTCGTATCCATCAGCTGAAGAGCCCTATTCGAATCCATCAAAACATCTGTAATTCGTATCCATCAGGTACCCTTGGTTCGTATCCATCAAGTAGTCGTTACTTCGTATCCATCACCTCATCATCTGTTCGTATCCATCAAGCCAAGCAGAGTCGCCATCTATTCGTATCCATCACCTCGTCTTCTGTTCGTATCCATCAAGCCAAGCAGAGTCGCCATCTGTTCGTATCCATCACCTCGTCTTCTGTTCGTATCCATCACATCTTCATTTCCATCAAGTTGGAGCAACTTCGATCGATACGAACAAGGCCACACAATCGATACGAGCTGAGCAACTTGGATCGATACGAACAGAACCACTTCGATCGATACGAACAGAGCTACTTCCATCGATACGAACTGAGTTATTTCCATCGATACGAAATGAGCCGTTTCCATCGATACGAACGGGGTGACTGCGATCGATACGAACAAGACAGTTCCGATCGATACGAACCAAACAGCCTACATAAAACCCGGATTTGCATCGATCATAACTCACAATCTACAAGTCCAAATGCTACCAAATTTTTACAGGAGCTTGCGTACAACCTAAAGAACGTCCATGCCAAATTTCGACTCGATTGGACCGAATCTTGATCGATACGAAATTCGTTCGTATCGATCACGGACCGAGTGCAAATCACGTGGGATCGATCACGTAGGCCCACCCACATGCCAGAAGAGGTCTCCCGAGATCCGAGCAAGATATTTGCAGCATACGCCTATAAATAACATCCCAGAGCCTACAGAAAAGAGGACTTTGGCCTCTCTACGTCGATATTCTGCCGAAATGATTATCAAACTTCAGTTATACTGTTGTAATCTTTTGTAATCAACGAGTGAAATTCAATAAACATCAATCATTTCATAGTGGACGTAGGCAATTCGCCGAACCACTCTAAATCCGTGTGTTTTTGTGCATTTTCTTATCTGTTTATTGATGTGTTTGTTAGATCTGCTTCATTTTACATATATTTTCTTCATTTTATCTCTTTAAACATATCCGAAGAGTGTTGTGCCCAATTTTGATAGAAACAATAACAATCATTATATATGTATATTTCATCATCAAACATTTCAAATCTGGTTGGTCAATTAATGACTGGAAAAAATATATAATAAACAAAAACAAACCAAATCATCAAATCACAGAAGAAAACGACTGGATAAATTAATATGAATAATTTTCCTACAATTAAGAATATAGAATCATTACAAAGATACTTAGAACATAGATTTATGAGTAAACTATTAATCATATTAAAACAAACAGATCTAAGTACAGACCAACAATACAACATAGCAAAAGTTTTTAGACATAACTACACACAAAAGTTTATAGAACTAACAGATGAACTAAAAATAAACAAAGACAAGATAATAAAAAACTTAAGAAATACTTTTTATCCAGTAGAAGAAGAATCGGAAACTCAAGTAACATACAGAATGATAGGTTTGGTATGTAATGAGTATTACAAACTCCTAAAAACACTGGTACATGAAGATAACCATAATTGGTCAACCAAATTTGAAATGTTTGATGACGAAATATACATATATAATGATTGTTACTAAGGAGGGAGACTACAAAAATTTGAATACAAAATTAGAAGACTCTAAACAAAAAAACAAGGTTTTTAATTTCTATTTCAATATTCTACTTACTGCACCCTTGAGTATTATGCCTACAAGTTGCCAGTAAGGTAGTTAAAACATGGCAAAACAACAACAATCACAAAGTTATTACGTACTATTCGAAATAATAAATCATACAATAATGTTCATAGCATGTTATGCTTTGGGACTTTATATACAATTTTTTACAGAACATTTAATACAAATGTGGACGACCCCCCTCTAGTATTGGTATATATATATTCAGACAACTTATATGAATTGAAACTGCTTGATAACTTTTGTTTTACTATTATGTAACAGATTCTATATTATGCACATAGAAGACAGAAAATTGAAGTTCAGTAATATTACTCATCACGCCAGTGTGAGTCAATGCCTTGGTTCGGCCAATAGCGGTGAGTGGTTTCTTGGTGTTGCAAAGCGTTCAATTTTGGATGAGAGCAAGATCGAAGATAATGATAGTAGGAGAGTGGTTAAGTCCAAATGTGGTCATTACTATGTGCCTCCTTGTCCTGATGATGTGCGTGTTTTTCGAGTAGTGGGGCCTAAATTTTTGAAGCTTGATCCTGGAACTTGGCATGCAGGGCCATTGTTCAAGACTAAGGCAATGGATTTCTATAATCTCGAGCTAAGCAATACTAATGTTTGTATATTTATTCCTTAATGAGAATTCATATGTTTATTAGCGATCATGGATGCCTTTGTCCATTTTGTGTGCTATAATGCTAACTTTTTCCTCCACTTTGTGAAGGTGGTTGATCACACAACTCATAATTTTCTCAAGGATGATGGAGTTGTCTTCTTAATTGACGAGGATCAATAGCCACTTTATATGCTGTTTGCCTTTTGATGTTAGGGTAATCATCCAGCTACATGTGTATGTATTGTGTAGTTGCATATATATCTAATGTCTTGTGTAGTTGTGCACCTAAGAATTTTCACGCAAGATGCTGAGGAGGAGTTTGTTCGTTTTTATTTTGTTGTGCAGTTTTTTATCTTTTGTAATTGCTCTAGTGTGATAGTATTTTTGTTTTTTGTTTTCTTTTTTGCCGTGGCTGATCTCAAATTACTTGTATATTGTTTTAATATCTGCATGAAACACTGTCCCCTTTGGTCTGTAATTTGAGTTTTGTGCTTTACGTTTTTTTAATATGTACTACAAAAGACATGGGATACAAGGAAAGCGTGAAAAATTACTGCCATTACAACAAAGAGAAAACGGTGGAGAAGGATAGATTTTCATATTTTTCCCAAGTTGTATTTAACAATGGAAAGCAAACATTGACAGATGAATGAAAAACTGAAACTTCTAAAACTATACAGTGTGGGGATGATTTGCTGCTGTCACGGTGAATGGTGAAACTAAGAAGAATCATCTTACAACTGTAATAATAATTTTCTTCATCAGTGCGTGCATTCGCAGAATCTATACAACTTGTGTGTGCAAAACAATCGCACACTAACGAGCATTCAGATTGACATAAAAAAAGATCAAGTAAAAAGCATACAAGATCCATGTCCCAGCATATCCACAAAATATTTATATTAGATTGCTCACAACATATCCAGAAAATATTTATATTATATAAAATTCAGCAATAATAAATGGGTATACGAAGAGGCCCACAGAAAGTATGAAGCAAAATACAAATAGCTATCACAATCGCCATTAAATTTTCAAGAAAATGAATACAAAGTGCTGTACATGTCTAACAAATCGTACAATCTATACATTCATTTAGTGCACAACTTTTTTTATATTCTACAACGTAAAAATATACACATTGGAGATGAAAATATGAAGGAAGGAAACACTCTAAAACTCCGTAGCCAGTACTGATTTCATACCATATTTCAAGAGCCTATATTATTTTTACTAGAGTATTGCTGTTCTAAACAACAAATTATGCTTTGCCAAATTGATACTTGATTTTGTAAGGAACAGAAGGATGAGCAAGAGCTTAGGGTTTAGCTACTGAAGCATCATTGTTGTCCGCATACTGTTTATGAACCATCTTCTTGTACTCTGAAAACACAAAAATAAAATATTGTTCTCAACCATGAATTATGGATTCTTATGATGCAAACCTTGATTGTATGCTTAATATAATCATGTCATGGGATGATTAACAGTATGGCAGAGTATAAGCCTTCCTCAGGCCAAATGAAAACCTGAGTTTTCAGTTTCAATGTATTGTTTTGGCAGGTTGACAGTAAAAAATAATTTAAAATGGTAAAAATAAATAATGATTATATTTTCCTCTGGAAAGGGAAAGGGAAAAAATGCCAAAATAAGCAAACCATTTTGACATTAATCACAAAGAAAACTGAAAACGTAGAAGTGTTGCGTCTAAGGGAGAAAAAAAAAACAAAGAACATAATAATGATATTGTTACTCATTTAGCTCTGGTTTTCTTCTAATTCAGCTAAAATCCAAGGATATGCTATACTAGTAAAGTTTTGACTCATAACACGTTTAAATCTATGCGATATGCTTAACAGAGATGTAAGGAAAATAAAGAACATACCTTCTTGGCTACTCCATAATGTTGCGGCATAGCAGTTTAAAGGACTATCAACATTGGGTTCTGTTTCACTTAACATAATCAATGCACATAGAAATTTTCATATGAATCAACTCTACTTTCTCAATAAAATAACTTGCCTCCTAGCAAGCTTTGGATAGACAATAGAACTGTCCTACAATCATAAGCAGAAGACCACATGTTCTACAATATAAACAAAATTAAGGAACGTGTTGAATTTTTTTATGAAACTTCAAGAATTATACAAAAATTTCTATTACATATACCTGAAGTATGTCAAGGCAGATGTTACCATATTGATCAACATTAGGGTGAAAACAAGGGGTCTCAAACTTGACAAGAGGTGGCTTAAATGGATATTCAAGTGGAAATTTCAATGAGAGTTTATAAGATAAACCATCATAAGGAGTTTCTTTGCCTCCAACAATGGTGCCAATCCACAAGAAGATACTTTCACCCTCAGGGAATGCTGATACTCCTTTATCCCCGCTCATCTACATGCATAAAATATCACGTAACAATAGATAAAAGATAAAATATATATTTGGTTCACTACCAACATTCACATTGATATGAGCACAATACAGAGTGAAAAAAATGCAGTTAGGTAACACCATGATACCTCAAATTGCTTAAGCACATTTATGAAGCAATGTATACTGAATTAAGATGTAAATGTAAGTTCATAATCATAATGGGGCATTAATAAACTGCATGCCAATTTGCAAAAAAGAAGATAGCATAGTGTACCAGCAAATCATGCCATATTATGCAAAACATGAAACCTGTGCTTGTACTTTAAAGTAGAATGTCTTATGATTAGCCCAAACCAAAAGAAACGGAAGTGGAGAAGCAGGACCGTAGAAGCAGAAACTGAGCTGGTAACAAAGGTGGTGGAAGCGAATGAAAGTTGAAAGAAGTGAATGAAAGTAATTTACTTGTAATTAGTGTAATTGTGTGTATAATTTTATGTATCAACCGGGTTATTCATTTTATTTTGCTCATACACTAACAAACGCCAAAATGAAACATCAATTTTAGTTCATTACTTTTGTAGATATAACTACAAATCAAGAAAAACATAGGTAAAAAAAAAAATGCTTGCAATGGAAATTTAATTGAAGTTGGTGTTCAGGTCACTGATGACAACCCAACATGGAACAACAACGTAGTTATTTTCAACTCCTGATGAGCGTAGCTCTAACCCTGTTATGGCGTTGGACGTCAACCTGACATCACGTTAAGCTCGGATACTGGTGCCCGATGTCATTACAGGCCAAATAAGAATGTGAATTATTCCAAACTATCATGTTGTGGTTATAAAGTTTTGATAAAGATAACATGCTCAACTGAGGGTTCCTTAAGGATTACATGTGATAGCCATGTTGAATAACACAATATATTGTGAACATTTAACATTGATATCCCTGTTTGTAAGAGCAACTCCAACAGCCAATATTCAGCCTTCACAATTCAGCGTTTACACTCCAATAGCGACATTCAGACTAAACATTCAGCTGAATGTTCAGTTTCCACTTCATGAAACATAAGTGGAACTGGACGCCCATAAAATGGACGCCCAGTGTTGGGCATCCGTTTAATGGACGTCTAGTTTTAGGCGTCCGTTTAATGGGAGGCAGAGCATATGCGCCCATTAAATGGACGTTCAACAACCCAGTTTGCACAAATACACTAAATATTTAATGGGGCGTCTATTTAATGGACTTCTGAGCCCATTAAATGGGCCTTAAGAGTTAGGTTCAAGAGTGCTATTATGTCGTTAAACAAATGTACAAACAAACAAAAAAGGAGGAAAAAAAAAGGAAGAAGAAGTAGAAGTAGTAAAAGTAGAAGAAGAAAGGAAGAAAGAAACACAATTCTACTGCAATTAGAATCTAAGGGGTCGTTTGGTTTATTTTGTATTTTATGTTTTGAGTTTTCAATATTAATTACAAAATATGAGAAAAATGAAGGAAGGTCGGAAGAGATGAACGGAAGATTGAAGGGGACCACGAAGTGGATGGAGGAACGACGGAAGGATGAATTGTTGATCGTGCTTCCGTTTTTCTCAAAACACGAAAAATGAAAAAAAGTTGTTTTCTATTTTTTGTGTTAAATTCGTTTTCTAAAATGTTCATTTTTCATAATATACATGCGTCGTGCGTATTTTTGTATGAACGAAAACTCAAAACTAAAAACGGTAAACCAAACATAGCCTAAGCTTTTGTGCAAAAATAATCTATATTTCATTTCTTAGAATTCACGTTGAAGGCATTTCTCATCCATATGAATCACTTTTGTGCTAACTAAAGACAAACTGAATAACAAAAACCATTTTAACAAACACATAAAGTAATTAGATAATCGATTGTGCCTCTGTTATTAAAACAGAATGGGTTTTCTCACCGTTTAGAAACCAACGACTACAAAATAAACATCTGTAGTAAAGCATATTTGTATTTGCTCTTCCATGATTACTGAATTTAAAATCACAGACTTAGGTAAAACTCATTCTAACTAGTTTATAAAGTAAGCATGCACAAATTGTTATATAACTACTTCACTGATATGGGATTGTAACATATTCTGTTGTTACATATGACATTGAAATAATAATTCATTTTAGACGAGCGCTCAGTTATGTTGTAACCTGGATCTTTACACGTTATGTCACAATAAGAGATCATGACATATTATGTTGTAATATGTGATCATCACATTTTAATATAACTGCGTAATTTGGTATAGTCACTAAGATGTAGTTCAGTTGTTACTTGGCACTAATGAATACTTTTGGATGTCCATTATTATTTATTTTGAACATGTATGCCGCATTATTTTGTTCCATTTCTTTATATTTATTGGATTTTATGACTATCGATGTGCATGAATGTGCACAGGTGCCTGCATGTGTGCGGCGCAGGTGTATGCTGTATAGTCATGCTTACACTTCCCAGGAGCTTTTCTTAAAACTTTACCACAACATACATTGCTTCCAGTGCAACGCCTTGTGTTAAATAATATAGATTACATTTCACTATACTTAAAATCTAATGTCCATGTCGGCATGCTCTATCAACTTTGGCTGATGGTAACATTTAGCCTTTTTATGATTTCCCTTACTTACTAGTATGCAATAAATTGATATCATACTCATAAATAATGTCTATATATTTTATACTTGGGGACAGAGCTTGGATTTGAGGTCTCTCAAGTCTAATTCAACATTTTAACTTGAGAAAAATAAGGTTAAAGAAGAAACAGGTAAAAAAACAAAAAAATTAAAAATCTGAGAAAATAAAAGTTTTACTGTAAAAAATAATACAATAATAGAATAAAGTAAAAAATAGAACAGGATGAAAAAAAATGAAAAGATGTTGGATCATGATCTTAGATTAGAGGTGGAATGCTTGATAGGAACATTAGGATTAGACCATTACCAACAATCTGATCTGTTCACTTCGCTCTCTCTCTTGTTTTCAACTGAGCGAACGAGCCGCGCGTCCAGGTAAGGGGTAGAACCAGCCACGGACTGGTTTGAAAAAAAATTGTTCCATTTATAACGGCGAGGCTTTCGCCGTTATAAATATATAACCGTGAAGTACTTATAACAGCGAAGACTTCCGCCGTTATTAACGGCGAAGATTTCGCCGTTATAGAAAGCAGCTCCTGGTCGCTCAACCAGCCATGAAACTGGTTCGAATCAGCCACAGCAAACTGAACAAGCCACACCTGATTGCTCCATGGCTAGTTTTGCAACTGAACAAGTCGTTGTTGGTTGTGCTCTTAAATAGTTTAGTTGGATCTTATTTATTTATTATATACAAATTTCCTTGTTTATCAAAAGAAATGACAGAAACAAATGGGATTAACTTTTGCTAATGGTCTCCACTCCACTATTACATATTTATAACACTGTGCAACAATCTAACCCAGGCTGTAGCCCAGATTAATTAAAGCACAGATCCATCTCTGATTTTAGTCAAGCCTACAAATCTTTTTTAGGACCGAACACTGATGGTAAGAATAACTCTAATTTCATATACTATAAGTTGTTGTTGTTGTTAAAAAGCTTGCATATGAGAAAGCTGTGTTCAAAAGGTTCCATATCTATGACAAATCTTACATCTTGTCAGTGTGAGATCATTATACATGAAGTAGACCCTAGTGTTTACTCTCAAGTAATGCATAGTGTACCACTTAGTGTACCACTAATAATATAGACTTTGAAAATGCACAGGTTAATTACTAGAATAATCAGTGCCAACAATATGTTATTAATGATTTGTGTTGAATTTAATCTTCATTCTGTAAGACTTGAGAATGCAATTATACATGTGATTTGGATATGGATTAGAAAAAAAATTAATGTCTTTGAGTACAATTATTGGAAGAGTGAATGCAAGTAAAAAAGGCAAGTTAGTTTTATATATTTTTTACTGGAAGTCTTAAAATTTGTAGATTGATATTGGAGAATTTAAAAGGAAAAAAACAGCTCCCTAGTCTATGTTATTGTAATGATCCTTAGGTGGGATCTCAAAGTGTGGAACAAACTACAAATGCACCCTAGATGCGCCTTGGGATGTCGTCGGAAAAACAATCAATGACAGCACAAATTTCTAGCAATCTACAGAAGTTGTAAGTTTTTTTATCTGCTCATTTAATAACATAGTTGATAGATACATTTTAAATAGCCAAAGAAGAGCTACGGAACATGTTTTTTAGAAAAGCCTTTGGGATATTGACAGTATTTGTTACTTGGAAATTTTACATGTTGCACGCATGGTTATTGGATATTGCAATGTTGAAAATTTAAACTATGAAGGACATGAATGTTAAACATAATGAGTGAATTGAGAAGAGCAGATTAAGTGGTTTTATTTTATTATTTATGTAATAGATAGACAGAAAAACATAATATATAATGAAATAGCTTTGGTAGATCAAACTCTGACCTCTAACCTCTGACTGTTTATAGCAAAATGTAAAAAGATGCATTGAACAGAAAAATAGCAGAGTGTCAAACCATTAGGATTTTTTTTTTAAAATCTAATCTTTATTCTATGAATAGGTACTAAATACCTTTATTCATCAATTTAAATTCAAATTAATTAATTTTTATTGAGACACTGAATAAAATTTGAATATTTGATACATATTAATTATATTGAGATAAATAGTCAATAATTGAAAAGTTTATATTTCAATTATTGAAGTAGAAAGATCTACACATGGTATCTATCGATTTGGAGAAAGCTTATGATAAGGTACCGCGAAAGGTGATGTGGTGGGCCCTGGAAAAGAAGAGAGTCCCAACAAAGTACGTTACACTTATCAAGGATATGTACGATAATGTTGTGACTAATGCCGAGCATGCGATGGTGAAACCAGTGGTTTTCCCATCAACATATGATTACATCAAGGATCAGCTTTGAGTCCCTACATTTTTGCTCTAGTGATGGATGATGTTGTGCTAATTGATGAAAGTAGGATTGATGTTGATAAACAACTGGAGCTGTGGAGACAGACTTTAGAATCAAAGGGATTTAGGTTTAGCAGAACTAAAACAGAGTATATGAAGTGCGAGTTCAGCGGTGTCAGACCGGAGGATGGAGTTGTCACTCTGGCCGAACAAATAGTTCCCAAGAAGGAATCATTTTTATATCTAGCATCAATGTTGCAGTATAATGATGAGAGTGATGAAGATGTTAGTTTTAGAATTCGAGCGGGATGGGTGAAATGGCGACAAGCGTCTGGGATTCTCTGTGACAGGAAGGTCCCACAAAAGCTTAATGGAAAGTTCTACAAAACGGTAATCAGACCTGCGATGTTGTATGGTGCAGAATGTTGGCTTACTAAAAGCCAACACGTCCAAAAGATAAGCGTAGCAGAGATGCATATGCTACGATTGAGCTGCGGTCATACAAGAAGAGACCGAATTAGAAATGATGATATACGTGATAAACTTGGAGTAGCACCAATTGAGGAGAAGCTAATTCAACATCGCTTAAGATGGTTTGGACATCTTCAACGAAGGCCGTCCGAGGCACCTGTACGTGTTGGAATTATAGACTGTGTTGAATGCTCAAAGAGAGGTAGAGGTCGACCAAGGTTGACATGGGAGGAAGTAGTAAAAAGAGATTTGAAGGATTGTGGTATATCCGAAGAGCTGGTGACGGATCGGAGCGAGTGAAAGTTAGCGATTCACGTACCAAAACCATAAACGTTGAGTTTTACAAATTTTAGATTATAGGACTAGGGAACATGAGCCTAAGACGTAGGTTTGGCCTTTGACCAATATTACTATTAGTATCATTATCGCTATTAGTATTATTATTATCATTCCTCTTATATATATACATATAATTTTTTATTTTATTTTATTTTACTTAGTTATATTAATTGACTTATTTGACTTTATTTTATTATTGTTATATATTGTTATTGTTAGTATTATAACTTTTAAATTGATTTTTTCATTTAGTTTTGGGTTCCATCTCTAGCCGACCCCAACTTGTTTGAGAATAACGACTTAGTTGTTGTTGTTGATGAAAGTAGTACTTTATTCAAACAGAGCACTGAAATAGTTGAGAATTTTAAAGATGTTAGATAGCTTAAATTAAAACATCAATGAAGAGATTTAAAAATAATAATAAACGGCTTAAACATTAACGTAAATAGCCTAATTTGAAAGAGAAAATTAACTTATGAAAAACTTGAATGTTAAATATAATGAGAGAAATAAGAAGAGCAGATTGAGTCCTATCATTTACTACTATTATTTAATAAATAAATAAATGTAATAAATAGTAAGAGATAAAAGTATCTTTGATGAGACTCGAACCTGTAACCTCTAACCTGGAGAAATCTAGAAAACTATTCAGTAGAGTGCTAAGCCATCAGAAAATGCAATTGAGCAATAAATGAGAAATTTAAGTTATGAAGGAATTTTACCATTATTTAATAAACAGATAAGTATAATTAATAGTAAGAGGTAAAAATATGGATTCGAATACGCGGCATATAGCCGAGAGAAATGTAAGAAAGCATTGAACATAGGAGTAATATAGTGATACGCCATCAGGAAATGTGATTGAGCTATTAATGAGAAATTTAAGTTATGAAGGGCGGGAATGTCAAATATAGAGAGAATTAAGAGAACGGATTAAGTGCTTTTATTTTACTATTATTTATTAAATATTATTTAATTAATATATAAATATAACAAATAGTACGTGATAAAAATAGGATGATACTATATATGCACCCACCAAAACACTCCTCTCGCCCACTTAAAGGAAGAATAAAATAAATTAACTAAAACCACTTCAAAAACCCACCATGCTTAGATAGAAAACAATAAACTAAAAATAAAAATAATAACTTGCATAACCGAGCAACATAATATAAAAAAAGACTTTAATTTTATTATAAAAAATACTTTAATTCTTAAACTTATTGATTTTCTCTAGTATCACTTTCAATGACAGAAGAAAGAGAGGTAAATAATGTAAGTGGAATTATTTTATAAATTATAAACTAATAATTTTTTTTATGTTCACAAATATTAATATCAATTAATATGCTTGCAATTCTATTATTTGTATGAAAAACAATAATGTTTAACTAATGTTTTACATCATTTTTTTTGTAGTTACGTGTATTACTTTTTATCATTCTAGAATAATTTTTTCATATCATCCACTAACGGAAGACCAAAAGAAGATGAACAATGTAACTAAAACATATTATTGTTTTGATGTTAGTTTTTTATGATTTAAGAGATAACTATTAATATTAAGGCTATGCAGCGCCAACGCGGAGATTCGAACAACTTACATATTTTTTGAGATATTGAGTTTTGATTTTAAACGAGAATTAATTTTGAGATATTGAGTTTCCAACAAATTTGATATTGAGATCTTAGTTTTGAGAAGGAAAAACTTCTCTGAGAACGAGAGAATGAGAGGATGCTTGGATTTCATCAATGGATAAAAAAAATTGGATGTGGATGGGCGAGATAACTGTTTGATTAGGTGAGAGGAGAAGTGTGTGAGGGTTGGTGTTTTGGTGTGTTTAAATAGCATCACCCTAAAAATATCAGCCTCTAAATCCTGTCCTCAAAACTACAGAAATGTGTAAAAAAAACATTGAATAAAGAAACAATAGATTAAGTTATGAAGGACTGAAATGGGATTGAGGCTATTATTATTATATGATAGATTTACCCCTATCTTGTTAAATACACATTAATATTTAGATAAAATTTGATGATATTTTTACAAACTCACGTCAAGATCAACCTAATCCTAATGAAAATAATCAGCGATTACATATACTCGTCTTATGAAGAAATCACATACCATTAGAGCCATCAACTCTTTCTGCAGCCTAAAAACGAAAATGAATGCATCAATCGCTACACTTTACTTGAAAAGGCCGAAAATGGAAGAAAAAAAAAGGAAAAGAATATGAGACCTTTGAGAAACAGAGGAGAAATCGACAGCAGAAGACGGAGGCTTCTGTTTCTTCGCCGAATGCGACGGTGACGGCTCATTGCCGACGTACTGAACCTCCATGAATTTGAATGTCTTGTAATTTCCCCAAATTAGAAATTGATATGGATATGGTTTCAAGTAACGGGGTTTTATAGTAGTTTGTGAAGGTAGGTGGACCATCCTTGCGTGTCATCATTTGCACAAGCAAAGGGCAGGGGAAACCCGGGGTTCTTCCCATTTTTCAATCCAAAAACTTTTGTCTGTCCGAAAGTGAAATTAATCGACAGAAAAAAATGCAATATGGACCCATCTGAGCACATGGGCCCCCATACTGTCCGCGCCATTTTGCGACGTGAGAGAGGGACGTATTAGATTTTTATTTCAAATCTTGTCAAGTATAATATGTTAGCTTTCAAAAAAATAAAATAAAAGCAAAATGGTAGCAAACCCTAAAATAACTTTGTCAAATTGTTAGGCTGAACTGTAAGGATTAAAAAAAAAAAAAAAAAATTCTTCCCATTATGCTTGTATTTCCGTTCTGAACCTAACTTGTTATCTTTAGGCTTTCAAACCAAAATAAACCAAATCTATTAGCCCTTCATAATGTTCAATGTTTAACATATTTTTTCTGATTTCTAAGCGGAATTGTTGAATAGAAGTCGGGGTTGTCGAGTTGAACAAGCACAATAAATTTTTTTACATGTTGAATAATGGTAGTGGAAGAACTAGAAGAATTATGGTAAATATTCTTATTTATTTTATAAAAGGAGAATTGGTTAATTAGTTTTGGCAAAATTTACGTTGTTTGATATTTTGTGAACATGGCAACATATTAATGCATAGACATGTACACATGCATGCATACATACATACATACATGTATGTATACCCGCACACATATATTATTCAATCTAATACGTTCATTATACATAATACATACATACGTAGTATACCCACACACATGTACTATTCAATCTAATACGTTCATCGTACATGCATACATACACACTGTGTATGTATGTATAATGAACGTATTAGATTGAATAGTACATGTGTGTGGGTATACATACATACATATATATTGTATACACACATATATAATGAACATATTAGATTGAATAATATATATACGTTTGTATAAGTGTGCGCGCGCGCACGCGTACTCAAATATATTAGTATATAAATATAAATAATATGTTTGTGCACACCAACAAAACACACATATATAATTTAACTTAACATGTTCATTATATATACATATACATATATATATGTGTGTGTGTATCTATGTATGTGTGTGCGTATGTATATATTAAATAAGGTAATATATAATGCACATAAGATATATTGAAAACAAAATTTGTTAATAAATTACATGATAGAAAATTTTGACTGTTTTTTTCCATTTAAAAACAGATTTTGACTAGTTTCAATTATCAAAGTAGATCTTTATACTTAGGAAATCATCTAATTTAAATTTTAAGCAGTGATAATATTTAAATATGTATCTAGGTTTTAACTATATTTCTATGCATATATAATCAATTATCGATATGTGTGTGTGTGCGCGCGCGTGTGTAACACCCCATAAAATTTAGCAGGAAATTAATTAAGAAAAATCAATTGATTGATAATGACACTAAAAATGAAAATTTCTCAAACATCAGAATTCAATCACGAAACTTGCACCATTGTGTTTGTGGCGGTTTATTGAGCAAATTTCATATATAGAGCTTCGCGATTGAAGTTCAAACGAAGAAGTTATCGATGTTTGAAAATTTCAAATCGAAAATAGTTCAAAACGAATTAAGGTAGTAGATATTATTAAAATCAAAGTCAAAATAAATAGTAAATAGCAGGCTTAGCATTTAAGTAATCATTAACGTTTAAATTAAAGGTAATAAATTTAACGAGACAACGTTAACAAATATACGACCGAAAACACTAACTGGTCGACCGCCTTTATAGGGTCGATCGACCGCCTATGAAGGGTCGATCGACTGGTCTTTGTGTGACGGCTAGGCAAAATGCCTAAACGACCCTGATTTAAAAATTTTTAAATATTCTCCAGCAGATGGTTACAGCACATCCGAACTACCATAAATAAGATGCTAGTCCTCTCATTCTTTTCATACATATCTTAACCTATCGACGACACTCTACCATGCTCTTTTTCCACAATAAAACTTCTCAAACTCCAACTTCAAAAATAAATACATACGTCTAAGAATTGGAGAAAGATTTGAAAGAGATTAGAGAAAGGTAATTATATATATGTATATCTCACTTCTTCCATAATCTATAATTTCTAAATCTAATATGCATAAACAAATTTATTATATAATAAAAAGGAGATAACTTGAAGAAAGGAAAAGGCTATCCACAAAGAAAATCCAAGCCGGTTCATTGAGAATTATCTATGAGTCGAAATCTTGACTTTTCCTTGATAGCATTGTATAGTTTGATATTTGAATTTGTATTGTACCTTGGAAGATTTTGTATGCGAAAACTATCAACTTAAACCCCAAAATCTCCCCATCATATATGAAATCGGTGAATTGGTTAGAATCTTTGTTGTTTTATTTTAATGTAGTATAATTTAATTCATGAATATTTATAGTATAAATAATTTGTATTCTATTTGATTTTTCTTTTCTATTTGTGATTGTAATGGCAAAGAATTCCAAAATGAAAGTAGAATGAGGTGTGCAAAGTAGGGAAAGAGAGAGTCTTCTTCTCCGATCCGTAGTTTGCACCGCTTATTTCAATAATTAAAAATAAGTGTGATTTCTTTGTCATTGCAACACTATTCATTTAAAATCTTGAGTGGAACGAAGAAGATTTATATGTAATTGGCTTCTCGGAAAGGGAGGCATAGTTCTACTATATTAACATAAAATAAATTTTATGCTTTGGATTTCTTTTTTTATGTATACAAATCAATTTTATGTACCCAATTTATTGATAATGTTGGTTATTAGTGTAATTGATGTAATGAATTGACTTGTATAATTATTGCGGTTGTTAATATTAAATAATATAACACCCCAAATAAGAAATGGATAAATTACCTAAATACGCATAAAATAAACTAGACATAAATATAATAATAAAATATTTATTAAAACCTGAAATTTAAATATTATAATTATAAACCGGTACCTTTCATAATTAACCATTAACAATTAATCTAATAAAAAGAGTTAGGACATGTAGCGACTTGTAATTTTGAACACTTCATCTTTGATTATCGAGGGATATAATAAGTTGAGGTAGTCGGAAACATGATAAGAAAACAAGACTTGATTTCCATATGTGATCGTTTTAGGACTAGATAGTTGATTAGTCGACTATCGAACTTGATCAAATTAATTTAGGAAGTATATAAAAGCTTTATGGCTTCATATGGTTTGAGATCCCTTGGGGAAGACTCGTTGGTATGAAACGTCTCTCGCTTTAAGAACGTATATATACGAGATCCCCCGAGGAGGACTCATTTATGTCATTCGCTTACTTATAAAAGAACTAGAATTGATATAATCAGAAATTCATCGATTTAGTTTTGGAGAGTCTAGGATCGGATAAGTATACTTATGTATTACTTACCGAAAACTACTTCAAAACTGATATACGAGTTCTACCCTTTGGAAGCGGTTGTGAAGCGAAATGTTATAGAGTTGAATTGTCTATCCTAAGGTTATATCCAAGGGAGAGGTCAGCATTAACATTTCAGACTAATTATATAGAGTTGAACTATCTATCATAAGGTCATGTCCAAGGAAGAGGTTAGCGTTAGCATTTGTCAAACGACTTATGCTGGAATCCGTGGAGAGATTCGTGATCTATTCAAGTGATGAAGACTCGTGTGGGAGATGCTAAACTTGACTTCACCATTGGAAATGATAGAAAATAGAGTAGGGCATACCAATGGGTTTAGCTAACCTAGGGGTATATCAACTCCATGTCTAGAGATACTTATCAGTGTTGTTAGTGGGAGTTGATGATATTCGGTATCACGTATTCGAACATGGACTAGTTGTTGATTAACGATGGAAATTCCTATCGATTAGAAAACCGCCGTTAAAAATATTATCGTTATAAAACCGCAAGCGCACGGCGTACAATTATAGTATGTATGTGAGTACGGGTTGATCCGTAGAGAATGAATTAAATTATAATAATACTCAATCAAATTAATCTAAAATTTTGAAGTTTGTTTTAAGCTAGAAAATGAGCTAGAACAAAAGTGAATAAAACTATGATAATAAGAAGCAATTTAGAGGCAGATCCACTTTCAATCATTCATATAAATCAACACAAAATTCACTTGTAATCTCTCATTAAGATATTAAGTAGAAATGATAGATGTGTTTATTATAAGTATGATTTATCTGTGCTATTAATTAGCACAACTTAAATCATCAAACTCTAACACACCATTCAAACCCACTTATCAACACTCATGAAGATGACATGAAAATTAATAACAAAACTATTTTAAGTATGACCTATTTACTATTAATTAGTAACATAGACCATCGAATTTTGATTCTAGTTTGACTTTCATTATCAAAATCACTTAGGCAAATGATCAAATAGTTTATGTTTTAAATGGAGTTAAGCATAGCCTATTTGAGATGTCAACATAGGCTATCAAAATTCAATAAAAAAGAAACATAAACCACCATCATTCATATTTTCCATTAAGCACATATGAGAGATCACAAACGAAATTATTATGTTAATTTAATATGTTTCATGATAGCTTCATTACCCCTAAAATGAAGGGGTTTAGCTACTTATATTTGAAAACATTTAACATAAAATGATTTCAACATTAAAAACAAGAAAAATGAGAGCTTATTAAAATAAAAGAGAGCTAACTACTTACATGAAATAAAGCTAAACTAATTACAAGAATTAAATCTATGCTACTAACATGAAATAAGAGAAGCATAAACTAAGTAGGAGAGCATGAATAAAAATAGCATAAAAAGAGAGCATAAAATAAAATTTGCATGAAAGTAAAAACAAGGCTAAGAAGCCATGAATTTTTTTTATTTAACTTTGATTTGTGGCTATAATATTGCATGAAATAGAAGAAGATGATTACATGAAACATAAGAGGTATTTATACATGCTTAAACCCTAATTCATATTTTAGAGGACTACCTAAAATTCCCTTGAGGAAGTGTAACCTCCAAGTAATCATTAGGGAATTAATTAATCCACACTAACATGCCTTTAAGCCTTCATTAACATGTGCATGTGCTTTTAATTATGGACCATATGGTAGTAGGTATGTGGGCTCCTCCATGTTGCATGAATTCATTTATTTCCATTCTCCATTTGCCTTCAACATATGTGAAAGCATACATCCATGAAATCTCTTCATATTTGCACTTCATTTCCTACAAATAAAAATAAAAATGTGCAAATAAATTTTCTCAAATTAAATCATTCACAAAATTACCATTTTACCCCCCCAAATAAAGATGAATAAATGATGATTTGAACACAATTTAATTTTTGGTTTAAACATGTAAAAGACCCCAATATGTTCATTTATTTAAATAAAAGTAGATTAAATATGGAAGTAAAAATATGCACTTTTACGTGCACATCACCAGTTATGTTTTCCTTTGAGGTATATTTTATCTAGAGATGTAGGATGCTCGGAAGGTAATTTTTGACCCTTGTCAAGAGGCCGGTCTAGATGTACCGAAGAGATCTACATGGAAATCCATATGCGAACGAACCTTAGAGGTTTTAGATGTACTTCTAATATTGTTGTGTTGTGAGATGCAAGCACCACAACTATTTTCTGGTTTATATTCTACACCCTAGACAATATCTATTATATCACTTATTTACTTATCAAATGGTTTGGTTTCTTATGACGGGAAAACCGTTACGGTGATTCGAACTTTATCAAAAGCTAATATTATATGGATGCATGTTTCTTGAGTTTCTCATACTAGACTTATGTCTGAATCGTGGTCTTTTGTAATGACCCATATTTTCTATCGTTTTATTTTGAATATTTAAATGGTTTTAAATATTGATTTGGAATATAAATTGATTTTTGAATATGAAGATTTTGGTTGAAATTATAGAATGAATTTAAATTTCAAATATAGCGATTTATTGTAATACGGAAATGGTGAATAATTGAAATTTGAGTTGAATATGAATCGAAATGATTTCTAATGTTGATATAAATTCTATTTGAATTAGAATTGGGTTAGCAAGTTTTTAAAACTGGGAGTTCAAGTGATTTTGCCAATTTTTGAAATCGTCGATTTAATCGACGCGTTAAAATAGTGATCTGAGGCACAGTCTCGGAATTCGACGAAAATAGTTCCATTAAATCCGTAATAGTGTATTATTATCGGATTTTAAATTTCGTAGCGATCAAATGCACCGTTTGGTCGTACGGGATAGAAACGCGTTGAAATTAATGTTGTAAATTTAATATTATAATTGGGTTCAAAAAGCTATCTTCTCCATACGATCGATTTGGGGCTCGAAACGAGTTCCATTGCGTTCAAAATAGGGGATAATATTAGGGACGCCAAGCGGCATGCCTCGATAGGAGTTCAGGATTTTGAGTTACGGGAACGGGATATTTTTGGAATTAAATAACATAATAAAATTTCAAAGTCAACATCTCAACCGACTTACCCTTCATCAAGCCACCCTACCTATTCGTTGTCGTACCACCTTCGTTTTAAAAATACATCTTCCCTCTTTTCTCCCTTCTAGTTTTACAGTGAAAAGAAAAGAAATTGAAACTTCTAAAAATTAATTTTCAAGTTATACTCAACGAAAAAAATTCAAGCGAATTTTAAAATTCATGTTATGGCGAGATCTCTCCGCTGATAGTCTTTTTGAATGTCTCAGTGATGGTTGGTAGAGCAGCAGTTCATAAACGTGGAGGCATGAAAACTAAGGTTGGAGTTTTTGTGGGCTACGATCATCATTAGGCCGATCGAAGCTTGGATTTGGCTTCGTGAGGGTGAAACTCACGCGTGGCAGCATTCTGGTGGGGTGCGGCGTAGGATGGGAGGTCGCGACATTTGGATGGTCGCATGGATTGGGGGAAGTCGTAGATTTTTTGGTGCAGGCGGGCCGTGAATGTAGGTGACAGGGAGGTGGAGCACTCGACCAGGAGAAGAATGGCGTTGTCAATTTGGCGAATAATGGAGAGGAGGAGGGGCGGTGGCTGGTCAAAAGGATGCGACATGGTAGAATTCGAACTGGAGCGACAAATTTGATTGGGAAGAAGGATTACTGCTCATTTGGTAGTTAAGTGATTAAAAATGTAATTAGTGTTTTAATTACAATATTAATCGTTATCTTATATATTTAATAACTTGTCCATATGAGGTCCAAATTGAACGAAACTAGTTGCGTTAGCTTCGTATCTGCGAATACTACACATAGGAAATTGATTGGAGTTGATTATAGCTAGCAGGGATTTTGGTTAAAATTAAACGTCCGTTTAATTTTAATTCAAACTAGAACACTTCAGTGCTAACTGAAATCAAGGTGAGTAAATCTCACTCATTTGGATTGCTGGTTTTAATTTAAAATATTAAAAATTACTTATTGGTTGATTGGATGAACTAATAATAATCTATCAGCTGGCTGTTATATTATTTATAGTATGTATATATATATATTAGTAGTTGGGTATATTTCCCGCCGATTGGAGCAGATGAGACACTATGCGCCCCACATCTCTATATTACCGCGGTATCCCGCCTCGAAGCGGGATTGGTATTTTATGTTATATAACATCTGTGGATGCACAGAAACATGTTGGAGGGATCCAACTAGATTCCTAAAAAATATATTGATTGTTTCATATATAGTGATATATGATGTGATTGAATAATCTATTATGGATTATTATGTGATTTGATATATTGGATGCTATAGTAGCACTGGCCCTAATTTTGGTATTTTAAATACCATCAATAATACTTTTGAAATTAAAAAGGAAAACTCAAAGGAGATTTTGGAATTGATAATTTTTATATTGAATTGTGGATTATTTAAAAGAATTTGATTTGGATAAAATAAATGATTTGATTTTAGAATTTGTACTTATCTATTTCGGAAGATATTTTAAATAGAGATTTTAAAATAATTTATATAAGGAAATTTGAACAACGGATTTAAAGTGATATTTTTTGAAATATGGAAAAGGAGTCGAAATCGATATTTAAAATAGTTTTGAAAAATAAAAAGGATTTATGAAGGGATGGGTTTATAAATGAAATCTTATAAATGAGGTTATTTTATAAACAAGTGATACTGGAAATGAATTTATAAAATTTATAAACGATGGTATAAATAAAGTGAAGTGATTATCACTCGATGAATTGAGAATATAAATTTATATCGAGTTATGGAAATCGGTTTAGAAAGAGATAGTGGATCTTGTTTTGGAAATTGGAAATAGTTGTGAAATTGGTAATAAAAATCGATTTGTGATAAATCGAGAGAGATTTAAAATGTAAAATGGTTATGGTTGAATTTTAAAAAAATAAATTTCTATCGAGAAGTTAAGTTTGTTTTAAAAAGAGATTTTATTTATTTATTAACTGTGTAGTTTAAAAACTGTTTTTAGCATTGAAATATTTCGAAAAGTTGATTATTCAAATATTTAATCTTAATTGAAATGAAATCTAATTTTTAAATAAGCTTGTAAATTGATTAGTTTTATTTATAAATTGGAAATTTGTTATCGTTGTCTATTTAAAAGTGTTTGATTTTTTTTAATAATCACTTAAATGGTTTGAAATTTTATTACTATTCTTTAAAAATATTTATTTTATAATATAGAGTTTTGGAAATTGATTGAAGTTATTTATAAATACTCTCGAGATTTGTTAATCGGGTTTTATTTAATGGATGTGATTTTATAAGAGAAAATCTTATAACAGAATTTTGGAAACTTGAGAAAATATCCAAAATGTTTAGATACGAGAACTTCGAAAATGAATCTGAATTCATAAAAGAAGTTATTAATTGTTAGTTGGGATTATAAATAAGTATAATCAGTTTTGGAAACTGTAAAAAGGAATTTATAAAAAATTTCGAAAATTTATGAGATAAGTTATGAAATATTTCCTAAGTTGATATTAAAATGATTTTGGAGAATCTGCCTATAAATATTCTCCTATGTATTGAAAAGAGGGTTTTGGAAAATATTTTAAGTGTGAAATGAATTATATAGGAATATTTTTCTAAGTGTTATAAATTGAGTTTGGAAATATTTCTGAGTGTTGAAATGGTTTACCCGTCATGGATAAGTATTTGAAATTTGTTTTCAAATGTTGGAATGTTGGAAGAGAGTTGAATATATATCTTTGTAAAGATATTTTGAAATGAATGAAAGATTTATAAAATTGGGCCTAGTGACTGCTTTTGTGTGTAATTTGATAGTTAAATAACCGACTATCAAATTTGGTCAAATTCGTTAATCGTTTCGAAGAGACCGAGATCAGATTTAATTATCCGAAAACCACTTCGATTTGATTTGTGCGTTATGAATTATGATATCTCGAAGATAATGGAGATGGTGATTTTGGAGATTCGGTTAGTTCAGACCCAGAACAACTTGTATGGATGAATGCTATCATTGCATCGTTGCCTGGAAGGCAGTGTTAGCATTCCAAGAATGAATGCTATTCTTACTGTAAACGTAGCCTCAAGCCTCATCAACTGGGAATGACTAAAACAGGGGAGATGCAGCAAAGCTATGTGGGTCGCTCCCATTAGGGTATGATCATCACTCATCTAGAGTGGACATTTATCATCATCAATGTTTATCCGTTGTCGTGTTTCGGGGCCCACTAGTGGTGATCATATTCGGTACTATCCAGTAAGGGGTTGGCCGGTCTTATGTTGGCAGGGATCAATAGGTTCGATCTTGGTACATTTTTCTAGAGGTGTACTGTGGCGGGCGGTACCCCAGTAGCCCTGTCATTGTATGGAATCCAATATCCACTACGAGCCTGTACGGTTTTTGTTGCATACCAAATATGCTGAAACGTGAGATGCAAGCATTTCATCTCTTTTATAGTTTATTTTCTATAGACACTATTATAATATCAGATGATTTTGATATAAAATGTTTTGGTTATCGTAAGGTAAAAACCCATCGTATTTATGTGTGGCATGGTCTTACGAGATACCTTTGTTTTCAAAGGATTTTGATAACAATAATAATTCAACTTGAGTGTGTTTTCTCATGCTGGTTTCTAGACTGACTCGAGTGTTATTTTATAATGCTCGGGTTAGACCGAGTATTACAGATTCAGGTTAGGATGCTATGGAGCTCAGGAGACGAGCTGGAGGATTCTCAGGTGTATTATACATACTTGGTTATTTTCGCTGTGTGAGTCATGTTGTATATTCAGTATTTGTGAGGACAAGTTATTATAACTGTCCAGATTGATTGTTGACTGTTGTACTCTGATGATGGTATGTATAATAACAGTTATAGTTCTTTTTGTATAAAGATATGTTATTATCTATTATATATTGTTCCGCTGCGATTGTGAGATTCTATATGTTGTTTTTGTTTTTCTTCTATCCCTTTTCTTCTTTACCCCTAAAGATTCATATTTCCATTCAATTTGAGTTGGACACGTGTGATTTATTGTCGATTCAAAGGGTATAGAGATACGAGACTTTACATCTTTATTTTCCCTAAATTCATTGGGTACTCTTTCGAGTAGGCTGAGTAAAACGGGTTTGGCTATTGATGCTTTAGAGCTTCAAGAGACAAGCCTGGAGGCTTCCATTTATCTATCTATTTTTATTTTCCATTGCATTATTAGTATGTATGTAGTAGTATTACGAGGATAGGCGATTATAACTGTCCAGCTGATGATCGTACTTAGGTTCTATAACTCTGAAGTTACTCTGTATCTTGGAGTAACCCTTTGCACTATTTTTTTGGATATTGTATATTATCGTTCCACTTGTGAGATTCTAATATTTTGTGCTTTCTTTTTTATTCTGTTTCCTTTTCTTTTTACTTAACCCTAACAATCCTTCTTTTAGGCACTTGGATGCTCTATACACGAATATTGTGGATGTATTAGTGTCAACACTTGAGGGTCGAAAAGTCTGGTCATTACATTTGGTATCAAAGCAAAGATTTAGCAAACACTTTGGCTTTAGTTGGGTATGACTCTTTAGGGATATGGTAAGTGATATCCTAGAATGAGTTGAGTGTATTATATACATGCATGCATGCATGCATACATACATACATATATATACATACATATATATAGACACACACACACGAGAGCGTATTTGTATTTTTCTACAAACCGGCCCCTTTATAGTATTTCCTTAGGAGTAACTCTTTCTTAGAAATATAAATCTATCCTTAAAGTATCGTAAAGATGTTTTGCTATGTTTAGGTAGTGAAAATGATGAGTACTAGAGCTGCTATTGCTAGTGGAAGAGGTAAAGGTAGAGGTGGGAGGAGTAGTGTTGTTACTAATGGTAAGACTTGGATACGGAGGAATACCACTCCTATTGAGAAACTATGGGTGAATGTTGTGGAAGAGGTTATGCAGGTTTGGCTATAGATGAACTTAACTTCGCTATGCAATGACTTTGAGAGGTTGGACGGTAAGAGGTTCAATGGCACTAAGACTATCATCGAAGTTCACTCTTGGCTTAGTTTATGTGATATGATTTTTGGGACTTGGAGTTTGATGATGCGATGAAGCATCGTTTGGCATCACGACATCTGTTTAATGTTGCTATAGACCATTGGAGTTCAGTCACCGTAGATGTCCAAAAGAACGACTTCTCATGTGCCCATTCAATGAAATGTTCGAAATGAAGTTTGTTCCAGAGGTCGGAATGACTATGTTATTTAGGAGATTTCTATATCTAAAGCAGTGGGCTATGTCGGTTGCTGAGTATGAAAATAGGTTTAATGCATTGTCTCAATTCGAGCTTGGGTTGATAGGTACACCGTTGAAGAAGAACGAGATGTTCATATTGGGTATGCGTCCGGAGTTTCATAGGGACATGACAAATCATTTCCAGAGATTGTTCATAAATCTAATAGGTATGGCTTTACAGTTCAAGAGTTTGGCTCCAAAGTCATCTGCATCTGCACCAATTGGAAATAATAAGCGTAAGTTCCAATCATTGAAGAATGTTTCCAATTTAGCTTGCTATAAGTGTGGACAGAAAGGACATTTTACTAGGAATTGTAGAATAGGTAGAGGAGAGTGGCAAAAGCATTGAAAGTTAAAGCACTAATTGCAAGTGTACTGAAGCTTGAGCCACAGACAGCCAAAGGATAGTTTGCACAAAGAGTTGTTACAACTGCCACTAGCCAAGTCATATAGTCAGAGATTATCTAATGCTTCAGAAAGGACAATAGCATAGGGTTTTCACTCTTACTGTAACACCTTCCACTTCTGCAACTGCAAAGGAGAAATAGGTTCTTAAAGGTATATTATCTATTTATGGCATTCATGTTGACACCGGTGCTTCACTTAGATTTATATCCCATGACCTTGTTGACAAATTGAAACTAGAACAATTATGGCTTATGACTCTATTTGTGTGTCAAAACCTGTAGGGGGCTCGGCTAACCTTAGTATGATATCTTTAGTAGTTCAGGTCACTTCTTATGACCAACTCCTTCCATGTGATATATATGTTCTTAGTTTTCTAGGGTTTGATGTATTACATGGGATGGATTGGTTTTATTGGTATTTTGCAGTTCTGGATTGTGTTAAGTGGTCTGTTTTGTTGAAAAAGGAAGGGGGAACTCTGGCGGTGTCTTGTGAAGGACCTAGCTCGCTAATGAGTAGTTTTCTTTAAACTTTTGATGTGGCTGAAGGGGAGTTAGGGTCGATTTTTATAGTTTGAGAGTTTGCGGATGTGTTCGAAGAAGTATCTGGTTTACCCCCTCACCATAAGATTGGATTTTATATTGATTTGGTTCGAGATGCTAAACCTATTGTGTTGCCTATCCATAGGCTATCACCGAAGGAGAAGTTAAAGTTAGCTAACTATGTCAGTGATTTGTTATGTAAAGGCTTAATCCGACCTAGTCGATTGAAACGAGGAGCGCCTATCATCTTTGCTACGAAGGTGGATGGTTTCCTAAGATTTTGTGTGGTTACTGTAAGCTCAATAAGCGGACTATAAGGAACAAATAGCCTTTGCCCCTGATAGATTACTTGCTCGATCAGCTTCATGGTGCTCAGGTATTTTCTTAAGTAGATCTTGCCATGGGGTTTCATCAATTGAGGAAAGCAGAGGAAAGTGTACATTTGATAGCTTTCTGGTCTAATAAATTTTATGAATGGTTGGTTATGTCGTTCGACCTAACCAACGCTCCAACATATTTTGTGGACTTGATCAATCGGGTTTTTGGGGATGTGTTGAATAAATTTGTGTTTGTTTTTATTAATGATATTTTGGTCTACTCTAAGACTAAGAAGAAGCATACTTGCTATCTAAGGATTGTACTTGAAATATTGAGTGAGCATGTGTTGAAAGCTAAATTCTCGAATTGTCATTTTTAGCGACCGGGGTTAGATTCCTAGGACATGTTGTCTTTGGAGATGATACTTATGTTGATCAAGCAAAGGTCGTGGCTATTCAGGATTGGAAAATGCTGGAAAGGACAGCCGAAATTAGGAGATTCTTGGGGTTGGCAGGTTATTATTGGAGGTTTATTTAGAATTTCTAATAGATTAATTCACACTTGACGAATTTGACAAAGAAAGATGTCAAATTTGTTTTGACTGATAAATGTGAATAAGCATTCAAGGAGTTGAAAGCAAGTTTGACTACCGCTCTTGTTATGAATATTTCAAATGGAGATAAGGGTCCAACTGTTTATACATATACTTATGGGAAAGGTTTAGGTGTTGATGCAGCACATAAGAGTTGTTGCTTATGCCAAATGACAACTCAAGCCACATGAATCGAGGTATCCGACCCATGACTTGGAGTTATTAGCTGTCGTATTTGCATTGAAAATATGGAGGCATCACTTACTTGGTAAGAAATTTGAGATATACACGGACCACAAATCCTTGAAGTACCCTTTCACTCAAAAAGACTTCAACATAAGACAGCAACGGTGGTTAAGTTTTTCACGGCTTATGATCTTGATATTTTGTATACGCCCGGAAATAAAATGTTGTAGTCGATGCACTTAGTAGGTGGTATGAGTTATGGAAAATGTAGAAGTGCGTCCATCCCTTATAAGTCATATTGAAGGTAATCAGCTGAGAGATTTCCGACTTGCAAAGATAGTTAAGGTTGTAAGTGAGAACGAGGCACCAGAGAAATGATCGGGATTCGAGGTTGATAACCGTGGGATATTGAGAATGAACGGGTGGTTATGCGTTCCAAATATTGATGGGATAGGCAAGGGGTGTTAGCAGAAAGTCATCATTTGAGACTCATGATACATCCAGGAGTTACCAAGATGTATCAAGATATGAAGCAGACTTTATGGTGGGAGGATATGAAGAGAGATATATCAATATTTTTGAGTCGGTGTTCTAATTGCCAACAAGTCAAAGGCAGCCATCAAAAGACAGCTAGACTTCTTCAGCCACTTGAGATTCTGAAATGGAAGTGGAAATAGATATTTATGAACTTTATAGATAGGCTACCTAGGTCAAGCAAAGGTAATGAAGGCATTTGGGTTATAGTCGATCGACTAATCAAGAGTGCATAATTTTTACCGGTGAAGCCAATGAGGACAGCTTCGAATTTAACTAAGTTGTATGTCAAGGAGATTGTTAGACTTCATGGAGTTTTGTATGGTATCGTGAGCGATAGAGATCCGATATTTGCTAATCGGTTTTGGAAAGGGTTGCATGATGCCTTAGGGATGGGGCTGAGTTTGAGTACCACCATCCACAGACTTATGGACATACGAAGAGAGTTAACCATGTGTTAGAGGATTTGCTTTGGGCTTGTATCTTAGACTTTGGTGGTTCTTGGGAAGAGCACTTAACCTTTATTGAGTTTTCATATAACAACATTAATAAGTTAGCATTAGGATGACACTTTTTGAATCATTATATGGCAGACTACCAAGTTAGAATTGGGATGACACCTTTTGAATCATTATATGATAGACTACCAAGTTAGAATTGGGATGACACCTTTTGAATCATTATATGGCAGACCTTGTAAATCTCCATCGTATTAGGTATAACTTGAAGATCACTTAGTACTTAGGCCAGATATGATTAAAGAGGCAACTAACAAAGTAGAAAAGATTTAGAAACGTATAAAGGAAGCACAGAATAGGAAAAAGAGTTATGTAGATCAAAGGTGCAAGGATTTGAAGTTCTCAATTGGAGACTTTGTGTTCATAAAGGTTTCTCCGATGAAGAATGTTGTTCGGTTTGGGGAGGTAGGGAAGTTGGTTCCTTATTATCTAAGACCATTTCTAATACCAAATAGGATTGGTACACTTGCTTATAGGGTCAAGTTACCGATTAGGCTATTAGGTTTGCACAATGTATTTCACGTATCTCATTTTGCGTAATTATGTGCACGATCCTTCATTGATAGTAGAGTCATCACAACAAGAAGACCTAAAGATAAAGCCAAATTAACTATATTGAGGCAACTTGTATGCATTGTTGATCGTGAAATGAAGCAATTGAGGACGAAGGTTGTAAAGTTGGTTAAAGTATAGCGGAGCGATGATGCTAGAGATTGTAAATAGGAAACCAAGGATAATGTGAGGGAGTCCTATCCTATTTTTTTATTAGGTTAGCAGTATCTTATTATATGTTATCTTTGCTAGTCGCTATGCACAGGGTCGAAGATGAACAACAGTAGTAAACAATATAAATGTAGCGGAAATAATATAGTAGATCACACAGTCGATTTTATACTAGTTCAGACCTCCGGCCTATGTCCAGTCCTAAGCTCCCCTTCGGATTTCCACTAATCGAAACTCTCGCTTAGCCTGGAATAGGCTTACAACAACTTCCTGAAGGCGTAGAAACTAGACTTCAACATCCAATGGAACAAAAAGTTGCTTCTTGACACAGTGTATCTTTATATACAAATTATATCTTTTTAGTACAAGGACTCCTGCAACCAAAACAAACGATATTGAGTGGAGGTGTAGAGGCTAAGGTGCCTATTCGACTAGAATATGTGATGTGGAGATGAAGCACACAAGTGGGTATCATCTGAATCATACGAATCTTTTGAAGTTCAGACTATTTCTTTTGGGTTTGAGAGTTTTAGGCATGAAATTCAAAGCATAGAGTTGTGTATTGATTCAGGGATGATTAGGGGATTTTATAGGTGTTGTAGGATGCTAAAATAGAGTTATGAACTTTCAGAAGTATCCTGTAATAAAGAGAAACAACCGTAGACGCGAAGAGATGGGAAGACACCTTTTCATGAACTAGCCATTTATTGTGCATTCAGTTGACTAGAAATGGAGTTCAATCGACTAACTATTTGTAGAGAACAATCCAAAGAGCATAACCAAAATTAGTAGACTGAAGAGTATATTTAGTTGATTGTTCCAACCGACTGGAATTCACCTTCAGTCGACTGGAAATGGATTCAGTCGACTAACTCTTTCATATTTTTGTTTGACTTCTTCTATCTTTAACTGAGTTTATCTTTAGCAGTGACACATTCTGTAATATCCCGGAAATTTTAACAATATCAATTTAATAATCTGTTGAATAATTAAATTGATATGGATAATCTTTGATAATAAGATTTGAATTTAATTTAATAATCTGATTAAATTAGTATTAATTGATGATTTTATCTTTTAAAAAGTTAATAAGATATTTTCTATTTGAATATATACATATTTATTTGTATATATTGTGAATAGAAGCTTTGGGCAAATTGGAAATTTAGATTTAATTTAATTTGAATTTGAATTTAAGTTTTGAAATTCAAAAGAATAAATATTTAAATTGTTTTGGATTTTAAAATATTTGTATAAACTTTTATTTATAAGTATAATTAGCTTTTGTTTCTCTTTAATATATATAGATAAGTGTTTAAATAAATAAGAAAAGGCTTTTTAAATAATTTAAAATAAATAGAAAAATACAAAGACAAGTGTAATTATACTAAAGCCTCATAATAACAAGTGTTAAGTAATTAGAAATACTAATGACAAGTGTCCCTTATTTATTTTATTTTCTTTAATTTTCAATAAATCCAAATTAAATCTATATATACATCTCTTTCCCTTCTCATTCTTTTTGCTCATTTTCCAAAAGAAAGAAATTTGGTTATTGTTTCCAGTTCAAAGTTTTACCGTTCAAAATATTCTCAACTTCTATTTTTCTCTTCATCTTTACAAAAACTAAAAACAAAACCCAGAAAGATATCCAAAACAGAAATCAAATTCAAAAAAACCTGTAAACAAGTTTGCAAATCAAAATCTGTTCCTCCTCAAAAACTAGAAAATCATTTTCAAAGACCAATTTTGCAAATAAAAGTCTTCAGCCTGCAAATCTGCATTCGTTATCTTCAACCTTAGATGATTAGGATGCATTTTCTTTTAATCTGGAAGTATGCAAAGCAAATCTGGAAGCTTGCAAGCATTTTCTTCAATCTAAGATAATTGAAGCAAACCTGGGAATTTGTTTGGAAGCAATTCAAACTGCTTGTAGTCATTTTTCAACCTGGCAGCCATCTTGCACGTAGGTTTAAAGCAATCTAAAGCTCCAGCAACTCCAGTTTTTAAATCAATGAGGCATTCCAGTTTAAGATTCTCAGTTTCAAAAAGCTTTTCAAAATAAGGCTCTGCCTCTGTTTCATCTTTAATCAGGTGAGTAACTTTATTTTTAAAAGTTAACTATAAATATGGTTGCATGCAAATATTGTTGAAATAAATCTGTATGGTGAAATATGTTGTGTACATATGAATGTTTGATATGCATGATGTTCATATGTGTGCTTTGTTCTGTTTGGTTATTTCTAGGTTCAAAAATTCCAATTAAATCCATTATCACTTAATCTAGTTTCTGATAGGATTTGATTTATGAATAAATGTTGTTTGATTTAACATAAATTAATGTTTAAAATTTTAAGTTAGTCAAAATAAAGCCTAACTGTCTCTGGCAGTAGGAAAAACATCAGTGCATGTTAAATAATGTGAAAATTCAAATATTGTAATTTATAAATTCAGTATTATAAATTGAATTCATAAACAAAAACATGATTTTTAAAACTAAAATCATAATTTTTAATGATGGATTGAGTGTGTAGTTCTGGGATGAACTGGAAATGGAAATATGGGGTTTTCTGATGATCTATGTGGTCTGGGAGGAAGGGGTTCTATCTAGTGATAGTCTGATGATCAGTGGATAAGGGAAAAATGCCAGGATGTTGGTCAGAGACCGGTGGTGACAGCGGTGATTGTTTTTAGTTTGTAACCCTAGTCTTAGCTAGGTTGAGTATTTTGATCATTACGACTTCTCTGGATAATCGAGTTCAACGAGATTCAGGGAGATAGTAGAGGAGATGTTGGCGATGGTGTAGACGGAGTTTCAGCCACTCTGATGATCGGACGTAGGAGTACGAGAAGTTTTCTAGGGATTGTTTTGGTTTTAGGTGGGTGCTCGAGTGCTCGAATTCGATTTTGAGTTTGAATTAATGTTCTGATAGTCGGAATCTTGTGTGAGGATTGTCGTCGACTTGTGAGGATCAACGCTGATGGTCGGAGTCGCCGCGTTTGGTTGTGCATGTGCACGGCAGTGTGTTGTATCAATCTGGGTTTGGGTAGTGTTGTAGTCTCGAGTTTCTCGAGTAATTTAGGTTGGTGACTCGAAGTATCTTGGGTTTTGGCTCGAAGTAATTTAAGTAAGGCTCGGGTTAAATTTTCTGGGTTAAGGATTAAATCTGCTTTGTTTTAAAAATCTAAAACTGGGTTTTTAAAATGTAAAGAAGAATTAAATTAAGTTTAAATCTAAGTTTAAAAATAGATTCAAGTTTAATTTGAATCTTAGTTTGGGAATAAATTAAGTTTTTAAATTCAAATTGTTTTAAATAACTTAAAAGAGTTTAAGAAATTAAGTGTATTTAAAAGAATTTGAATTTAAAATGGAGTTTTAAAATGTAAAGAAAGGATTTAAATAAAGTCTTATAAATTTAAATGTTTAATAAGTTTAAATGTTAAGTTATATTTTAAAGGTTTGAATTTAATAAGGAATTTGATTTAAACTCTTTTAAAATTCTTTTATAAGATAAGTATTCTTTAACATGTGAATTTAAAAAGTTTTTTTAAAAAATTGGTTTTAAACTTTGTTAAAGATAATTTGTTTCATTTTAAATCCTTAAATTTAAAATGAAATTTTGAAGATAAAATTTAAGTAAATCAATTTAAATTACTTTGTAAATGATAACTTGATTTTCAATAAGAACAAAGTTTATCTTAAAGTAATTAAAGATTTGTGTTCATTAAATTAATTAGAAAATTTATTGGATAATTAAATTATTTGATTAATTAATCATTTGGATTAATTAAATAGGTAATTAAAGGTTTAAACTAATTTATTTATGATTAAGATAAATTAATTAGGGATGATTAATTTGTAGTTAAGAATTATAAATTAGAGTATTAATTAATGGTTAGGAATTAATTAATAGAGTAATTAAATATTAATTAAGTTATGGTTAGCACTTAATTAATTTAGTAATTAGAGATTAATAAAATGGTTATTAAGATTTATTAATTTAGAATTAATAATAATTAATATAAGTTAATTACTTAAGGAAAGTAATTAAATAATAGTTAATGAAGTCATTAACTATGGATTGTTAAATAATTAATTAATGGGATTAATTTTGATAATTAATTAGTTTAATTAATTTAAAGATAAGCAATTATAGAATTTGTTTAAATGTAATTACTTATTGGAAGTAATTAAGAATTAATTACTTATTGTAATTAATTGAAGTTAATTTGATTTAGTTAAATTAATTAATTAAGTTTAATTAATTTAGAATAATCAAGAGATGATTTGATAATAATTACTTTATGTAATTATTAAGGTGTGATTATTTAGGGAAGTTAATAATAAATAATTACTGGATGTAATTAGTTGAATAAATGATTTTATTAATAGAAGTAATTTGAGTTAATTACTTTGAATAATTAATCAAGGGATTAATTAAGAAATTAATTAAAGAAGTAATTAATTTAGTTAGTGAAAGTAATTAAGGGTAGTTAATTACTGATTAAAGATTAATCAAGGTGATTAATAAATGTTGTTTAATTATTACTTAATGTAATTAATTTAATTGAGTAATTAATAATTAAGTTGTAATTAAGGATCATAAATTAATATAATTAATGATGTAACTAAGATTGATTAATTAAGTAATAATTAATAATTGAAGTGATTAATTAATGTAATTAATTAAGGATTAATGTAATTAATTATAGTTGATTAATTTAATTATATTATAGTTAATTAATTAATGAAGTAATTAAAGGTTAATTACTATAAGTGGTTAAGGATAATTAATTGAAGTAATTAATTAAAGATAAATTACCTGAATGGAATTAAAGGGTAATTAAAGGATAATTAATTAATTTGTAACTAATTAATGATTAAGTAAGCAGGATTTATAGAATGAAGTAATTAATTTAATTCATTTTAAATTAATTAGAAATGGTATAAATCATTACTTAAGAATGGATGATAATATTGAATGCTTTGCATTGATTGATATCTCTGATGAGATATATGCTGTGTGATATGGATGTTTAGTTGAATTGTGATGATAATATGGATTATCTGATAATGTTGATTATCTATTGTGAATTATCCTTCTATGTGTATAAAGATAATTGAATTGGATTGTTTTAACTTTAAAACAACTTGGCCTTAAAAGATACGCTTTGGATTTCGATGAGACCGGGATCGGGTTTCCGTATACCGGATTTCCAGGTCTGGAGACCCGAATACCACATCGATCCAAATTTACGATAGGTCGTGAATCAAGTGAAGATGAAGATTCATAGTGCAAGGGTTATTGTCGTTAACTCTGAGGGTGATTCCAAAACGAGTGTAACGAGATAATGCCTTCGGTTTTGTTCGAACCCGGAACGAACTTATATGGATTGAATGCTTTCAGCACATCGTCAGGTGGACGATGAGCATTCTAAGATAGATGTGTTCTATTTAAAGGTAATCGTGACCTCAAGCCTCACAAACCGGGAATGGCTAAAACAGGGGAGGTGCAGCAAGGTTAGTGGGTAGCACCCAAGTAGGACAAGATTACCTCTGTCTAGAAGTCCCTTCTTATTTCGGCTTAGTGTGTGCGGTTGCTGATCCCAACCGTGAGGTATCTTGTGCGGGAATTATCCAGTAAGGGATGTTCCGGCCTTGTGTTGCAGGGGATTGGGAGTGATCCTCGGTACGGTGATCTAGGCCACGTACTGTGACGGGCGGTACCCCGGTAGCCCTGCCATTGTATGGAATCCAAACTCCAATAAGTGCCGTACGTATTAGTTGTGCCCAACTATGTTGGAATGTGAGATGTAAGCATTTCAACTATTTCTGTATTTTACTTGAAAACCCTAGACCCTATTATAATACAATCGAATTTCCTATCAAATGTTTTGGTTAGCGTAAGGTAAAAACTTACCCATGTTTATTTGTGGGGAGTCTTACGTGATACCTTTTCTTTCAAAAAGGTTTTGAAGTTAAACAAGTTTAACCTGTTACTCACACCAGACCCATGTCTGACCCAAGTTGTTTATTTCTGTTTTATAAACTCTTGGGTACTCAAATTTTTACGAGTAGCCAAGGGATTCAGGTTTAGCTTTGACGAGTAATCTGGAGGAGCAATGGAGCAGGAGGCTTCAGCGTTGTAGATATAGATAGTAGTTCCGCTGTGTTTGTATCTCTGTAGTGTATTGAGTTGTAATGTCTAGACAGATGTTTATAACTGTCTAGTATGTGATGTGTATATGCTGTGTAACTCTGATAGATGATGTATATGATACTATGTAATATTTATGTGATATAATATATTTTGTTCGTTTCCGCTGTGAGTATTTGTGTTTGTTTCTTTTCTCTTCTTCTCTTTTCTACTTCTCACCTCTTTCTTTCTTACTGTCGATGCGATTTTCCGGAAGTGGAAAGCCGGGTCGTCACACGTGGTATCAGAGCGAGGTTGAGCGAATGCCTAAGCTTTTGGTTAAGTGAATATCAGAGCAGTAGGTTGAGTGAATACCTAGGCTCTGAAGTGGTGTCTATCTTGAGAGCGCGTAATTGTTAGTTATATAAAAATGGTTTTATATTGTGTTAATTGATCGGTTGAGTGGTATATGGATTCTGGTCAATACGAGTAGCTAACGTTATTGATAGGGATCTCTAAACACTTGAACCAGGCCAACGGACACAATATTGTTTTAAAGAGGTAAATGAAATAATTTTACCCAGAAATAATTTCTATATAAAAAAGTATCATTTTAAATATATATATCTATTCTACCTATTTGTTGGGTTACCTGTACAGGTTTTCCAATATAGGATATAAAGGTAGATAGGGTAGTGGTGTGTGTAACACGACTATTACCTATAATTGGAGTTTGAGTATTGAGGTTGGAAGTGTATCTGTCGAGACTGTAGACCTAATACCGTCTCGAGTAAGCTTTGCTATGGTAAAGGATTTCATCGATCTCTGAAGGAAACCTTTTAAAGGTTCGGAGTTTATCTTTGAAGTTTGGATGAGTAAGGTTGGATCTGTCGGTTGAACAGAAGCGAGTGATGGTACCTTGATACCTCAGGTAATAGTAGCTGTATGATGAGATACAGTGACGATGGATGTTCCCGAAGATGTTTTCTTTGGAACAAGATTAAGGAAGTGTGTATGCTTCGGTGTTGTGGCTGAGTTCAGCATGGTGTTTCTGTTTGGTTTGGAGTTTGAGTTTCTCGAAGATCTTTGGAATAGGAAGTCCTTGGCATCAGTGTCAGCAGTGCAGCTCAGAGTATTCTGTGATGGCAGGAAGTTTTCTGGATGAGCAGTTTTTCTGAAGGTGAAGTTCAGAAGTAGTAAGAGTAAATCCATTTCTTCGATGGATTGGATAGTTAAGTATGAGCTGTTCGGATTGTGTAAAGAGGAACAGTTTTTCTTTGGAAATAGGTTGGGTTGATCGCAAAAGTGACTTGTGATTGCTGAGTGTTCTCTTGTGTTGTCAGAGTTTTCTGGATGTCTTCAGAGAAGTCAGAAGTTTGTCCGCATCTGAAGGATGAGTTTTCTTATCGACTGGATTCCAGGAGTGATACCGGTGGTTCAGTCTAGTGGAAGGATGTTTCCTAGAGATGGAATTGGTGAAGCAGCTCAAGTTTTGCTGGAATATCTGAGTTTTATTTATGGATCAGTGAACCTTATTTCTAGAAGTGAGTTGTCCAGTCTGTGCTTGTGTCCTACCTCATATCAGAATTGAGCAGCGAAAGCAGTTTGGAGTGTATCTCTGGATGGGAGAAGTAAGTTTGGAATCTACTGATAGTTGTGAAGTAGAGTTATGTTTGGATCTCGTCTGTGTTCTGATTTGGATAAGTATTTGGACTTCGGAATTGAATTGTCAGTTTGGATTATTAGAATTCATTGTGTTTTACGTATCTCTGAGGGAATACGTATTTGATCTATCTCTGGTTTTAGAATCTGCAGTTTGGGAAGTTTGGTAGTGAGTCAGACTCGTCTGTAGTCTGATATTCTGTTTAGTTCTGTAGATCTAGATGAGTAGGAGATCTATAGCTTAGTTGTTTAGATTGTTTGTAGAGCGAGTATCCCGATATATATATATATATACTTGGGGAAACTCGAGGAATTTTATCTAGAATTTAGTCTAGATAGTTAGAATTGATTGATTGAATGATTTGGTTGCTATGGTTGCTAGCATATGGATGATAGTATATGCTTATGTTTTAAATTTAAATCTTTAATAAGATTATTAAATTACCTTTGTTTAAATTTCGGGGACGAAATTATTTTAAGGGGGGAGGAATGTAATATCCCGGAAATTTTAACAATATCAATTTAATAATCTGTTGAATAATTAAATTGATATGGATAATCTTTGATAATAAGATTTGAATTTAATTTAATAATCTGATTAAATTAGTATTAATTGATGATTTTATCTTTTAAAAAGTTAATAAGATATTTTCTATTTGAATATATACATATTTATTTGTATATATTGTGAATAGAAGCTTTGGGCAAATTGGAAATTTAGATTTAATTTAATTTGAATTTGAATTTAAGTTTTGAAATTCAAAAGAATAAATATTTAAATTGTTTTGGATTTTAAAATATTTGTATAAACTTTTATTTATAAGTATAATTAGCTTTTGTTTCTCTTTAATATATATAGATAAGTGTTTAAATAAATAAGAAAAGGCTTTTTAAATAATTTAAAATAAATAGAAAAATACAAAGACAAGTGTAATTATACTAAAGCCTCATAATAACAAGTGTTAAGTAATTAGAAATACTAATGACAAGTGTCCCTTATTTATTTTATTTTCTTTAATTTTCAATAAATCCAAATTAAATCTATATATACATCTCTTTCCCTTCTCATTCTTTTTGCTCATTTTCCAAAAGAAAGAAATCTGGTTATTGTTTCCAGTTCAAAGTTTTACCGTTCAAAATATTCTCAACTTCTATTTTTCTCTTCATCTTTACAAAAACTAAAAACAAAACCCAGAAAGATATCCAAAACAGAAATCAAATTCAAAAAAACCTGTAAACAAGTTTGCAAATCAAAATCTGTTCCTCCTCAAAAACTAGAAAATCATTTTCAAAGACCAATTTTGCAAATAAAAGTCTTCAGCCTGCAAATCTGCATTCGTTATCTTCAACCTTAGATGATTAGGATGCATTTTCTTTTAATCTGGAAGTATGCAAAGCAAATCTGGAAGCTTGCAAGCATTTTCTTCAATCTGAGATAATTGAAGCAAACCTGGGAATTTGTCTGGAAGCAATTCAAACTGCTTGCAGTCATTTTTCAACCTGGAAGCCATCTTGCATGTAGGTTTAAAGCAATCTAAAGCTCCAGCAACTCCAGTTTTTAAATCAATGAGGCATTCCAGTTTAAGATTCTCAGTTTCAAAAAGCTTTTCAAAATAAGGCTCTGCCTCTGTTTCATCTTTAATCAGGTGAGTAACTTTATTTTTAAAAGTTAACTATAAATATGGTTGCATGCAAATATTGTTGAAATAAATCTGTATGGTGAAATATGTTGTGTACATATGAATGTTTGATATGCATGATGTTCATATGTGTGCTTTGTTCTGTTTGGTTATTTCCAGGTTCAAAAATTCCAATTAAATCCATTATCACTTAATCTAGTTTCTGATAGGATTTGATTTATGAATAAATGTTGTTTGATTTAACATAAATTAATGTTTAAAATTTTAAGTTAGTCAAAATAAAGCCTAACTGTCTCTGGCAGTAGGAAAAACATCAGTGCATGTTAAATAATGTGAAAATTCAAATATTGTAATTTATAAATTCAGTATTATAAATTGAATTCATAAACAAAAACATGATTTTTAAAACTAAAATCATAATTTTTAATGATGGATTGAGTGTGTAGTTCTGGGATGAACTGGAAATGGAAATATGGGGTTTTCTGATGATCTATGTGGTCTGGGAGGAAGGGGTTCTATCTAGTGATAGTCTGATGATCAGTGGATAAGGGAAAAATGCCAGGATGTTGGTCAGAGACCGGTGGTGACAGCGGTGATTGTTTTTAGTTTGTAACCCTAGTCTTAGCTAGGTTGGGTATTTTGATCATTACGACTTCTCTGGATAATCGAGTTCAACGAGATTCAGGGAGATAGTAGAGGAGATGTTGGCGATGGTGTAGACGGAGTTTCAGCCACTCTGATGATCGGACGTAGGAGTACGAGAAGTTTTCTAGGGATTGTTTTGGTTCTAGGTGGGTGCTCGAGTGCTCGAATTCGATTTTGAGTTTGAATTAATGTTCTGATAGTCGGAATCTTGTGTGAGGATTGTCGTCGACTTGTGAGGATCAACGCTGATGGTCGGAGTCGCCGCGTTTGGTTGTGCATGTGCACGGCAGTGTGTTGTATCAATCTGGGTTTGGGTAGTGTTGTAGTCTCGAGTTTCTCGAGTAATTTAGGTTGGTGACTCGAAGTATCTTGGGTTTTGGCTCGAAGTAATTTAAGTAAGGCTCGGGTTAAATTTTCTGGGTTAAGGATTAAATCTGCTTTGTTTTAAAAATCTAAAACTGGGTTTTTAAAATGTAAAGAAGAATTAAATTAAGTTTAAATCTAAGTTTAAAAATAGATTCAAGTTTAATTTGAATCTTAGTTTGGGAATAAATTAAGTTTTTAAATTCAAATTGTTTTAAATAACTTAAAAGAGTTTAAGAAATTAAGTGTATTTAAAAGAATTTGAATTTAAAATGGAGTTTTAAAATGTAAAGAAAGGATTTAAATAAAGTCTTATAAATTTAAATGTTTAATAAGTTTAAATGTTAAGTTATATTTTAAAGGTTTGAATTTAAAAAGGAATTTGATTTAAACTCTTTTAAAATTCTTTTATAAGATAAGTATTCTTTAACATGTGAATTTAAAAAGTTTTTTTAAAAAATTGGTTTTAAACTTTGTTAAAGATAATTTGTTTCATTTTAAATCCTTAAATTTAAAATGAAATTTTGAAGATAAAATTTAAGTAAATCAATTTAAATTACTTTGTAAATGATAACTTGATTTTCAATAAGAACAAAGTTTATCTTAAAGTAATTAAAGATTTGTGTTCATTAAATTAATTAGAAAATTTATTGGATAATTAAATTATTTGATTAATTAATCATTTGGATTAATTAAATAGGTAATTAAAGGTTTAAACTAATTTATTTATGATTAAGATAAATTAATTAGGGATGATTAATTTGTAGTTAAGAATTATAAATTAGAGTATTAATTAATGGTTAGGAATTAATTAATAGAGTAATTAAATATTAATTAAGTTATGGTTAGCACTTAATTAATTTAGTAATTAGAGATTAATAAAATGGTTATTAAGATTTATTAATTTAGAATTAATAATAATTAATATAAGTTAATTACTTAAGGAAAGTAATTAAATAATAGTTAATGAAGTCATTAACTATGGATTGTTAAATAATTAATTAATGGGATTAATTTTGATAATTAATTAGTTTAATTAATTTAAAGATAAGCAATTATAGAATTTGTTTAAATGTAATTACTTATTGGAAGTAATTAAGAATTAATTACTTATTGTAATTAATTGAAGTTAATTTGATTTAGTTAAATTAATTAATTAAGTTTAATTAATTTAGAATAATCAAGAGATGATTTGATAATAATTACTTTATGTAATTATTAAGGTGTGATTATTTAGGGAAGTTAATAATAAATAATTACTGGATGTAATTAGTTGAATAAATGATTTTATTAATAGAAGTAATTTGAGTTAATTACTTTGAATAATTAATCAAGGGATTAATTAAGAAATTAATTAAAGAAGTAATTAATTTAGTTAGTGAAAGTAATTAAGGGTAGTTAATTACTGATTAAAGATTAATCAAGGTGATTAATAAATGTTGTTTAATTATTACTTAATGTAATTAATTTAATTGAGTAATTAATAATTAAGTTGTAATTAAGGATCATAAATTAATATAATTAATGATGTAACTAAGATTGATTAATTAAGTAATAATTAATAATTGAAGTGATTAATTAATGTAATTAATTAAGGATTAATGTAATTAATTATAGTTGATTAATTTAATTATATTATAGTTAATTAATTAATGAAGTAATTAAAGGTTAATTACTATAAGTGGTTAAGGATAATTAATTGAAGTAATTAATTAAAGATAAATTACCTGAATGGAATTAAAGGGTAATTAAAGGATAATTAATTAATTTGTAACTAATTAATGATTAAGTAAGCAGGATTTATAGAATGAAGTAATTAATTTAATTCATTTTAAATTAATTAGAAATGGTATAAATCATTACTTAAGAATGGATGATAATATTGAATGCTTTGCATTGATTGATATCTCTGATGAGATATATGCTGTGTGATATGGATGTTTAGTTGAATTGTGATGATAATATGGATTATCTGATAATGTTGATTATCTATTGTGAATTATCCTTCTATGTGTATAAAGATAATTGAATTGGATTGTTTTAACTTTAAAACAACTTGGCCTTAAAAGATACGCTTTGGATTTCGATGAGACCGGGATCGGGTTTCCGTATACCGGATTTCCAGGTCTGGAGACCCGAATACCACATCGATCCAAATTTACGATAGGTCGTGAATCAAGTGAAGATGAAGATTCAGAGTGCAAGGGTTATTGTCGTTAACTCTGAGGGTGATTCCAAAACGAGTGTAACGAGATAATGCCTTCGGTTTCGTTCGAACCCGGAACGAACTTATATGGATTGAATGCTTTCAGCACATCGTCAGGTGGACGATGAGCATTCTAAGATAGATGTGTTCTATTTAAAGGTAATCGTGACCTCAAGCCTCACAAACCGGGAATGGCTAAAACAGGGGAGGTGCAGCAAGGTTAGTGGGTAGCACCCAAGTAGGACAAGATTACCTCTGTCTAGAAGTCCCTTCTTATTTCGGCTTAGTGTGTGCGGTTGCTGATCCCAACCGTGAGGTATCTTGTGCGGGAATTATCCAGTAAGGGATGTTCCGGCCTTGTGTTGCAGGGGATTGGGAGTGATCCTCGGTACGGTGATCTAGGCCACGTACTGTGACGGGCGGTACCCCGGTAGCCCTGCCATTGTATGGAATCCAAACTCCAATAAGTGCCGTACGTATTAGTTGTGCCCAACTATGTTGGAATGTGAGATGTAAGCATTTCAGCTATTTCTGTATTTTACTTGAAAACCCTAGACCCTATTATAATACAATCGAATTTCCTATCAAATGTTTTGGTTAGCGTAAGGTAAAAACTTACCCATGTTTATTTGTGGGGAGTCTTACGTGATACCTTTTCTTTCAAAAAGGTTTTGAAGTTAAACAAGTTTAACCTGTTACTCACACCAGACCCATGTCTGACCCAAGTTGTTTATTTCTGTTTTATAAACTCTTGGGTACTCAAATTTTTACGAGTAGCCAAGGGATTCAGGTTTAGCTTTGACGAGTAATCTGGAGGAGCAATGGAGCAGGAGGCTTCAGCGTTGTAGATATAGATAGTAGTTCCGCTGTGTTTGTATCTCTGTAGTGTATTGAGTTGTAATGTCTAGACAGATGTTTATAACTGTCTAGTATGTGATGTGTATATGCTGTGTAACTCTGATAGATGATGTATATGATACTATGTAATATTTATGTGATATAATATATTTTGTTCGTTTCCGCTGTGAGTATTTGTGTTTGTTTCTTTTCTCTTCTTCTCTTTTCTACTTCTCACCTCTTTCTTTCTTACTGTCGATGCGATTTTCCGGAAGTGGAAAGCCGGGTCGTCACACATTCCTTAACACCATTATAAGTCTTTTAAAGCTTATGTATTCCTGTAGTATTACTCTGAAGCAAGGTATTCTCTGATACTTTCCTTTATTCACATCTTTTCTAATGAATGCTTACTAAATCTGCAATGTACTAATGAAATCGTTAGTAGCATCATTGTTTGGTTGTTATCATCAGAACACCATAGATATAGTTCTTTCATTTTCTGCCTTAGTTGCCTCTCTCCTAGGCGGTTTCTTATATCTTTCTATGCCTTGTATGGCAAGGTATATGTTCTTGAGCATATCATTCAGAGATGTATACTACTTTTTTCTCATATTCCTTGGACGCCTTTTGGCATCATTCCGCCTGCCCCCAACACTCGGATTCCTTTTTATTTGGTTACTAGAATTCCAAACATTCACATCTACATTACCGGTGCTCTCATCGATCTATTTAATAGCTACATTACTCTAAATAACTTCCTTCGGCTATCTACCACCAATCTTCCTGCAATTTGGCTTGCCTCTTCCAAGAACAATAACTGGTTAACCTTTCGATGGAACTCTTCCATAGTAGTTGGCTATTTATCCTCAGCCACTTTCCAAAATCGTGTTTGGATGTACTCGGACCAAAGTTATCAGTACCATATCCTCGTTTGGATTGTTTACTTCCATGGCCGCAATATTAAACCTGCTCAGAAAACCCTTAAATGACTCTTTAAGTTCTCGAGAAATACCCGACATGATATCACATCCTTGGGGAGACTAGTGTGAAGACTAAACTGCTCCAAGAACTTCTTAGCTAATTCATCAAAATTCGAAATGGATTTCAGCGCAAGCCGAGTGAACCACATCGACCCAACTCCATCCAAAAGGATGGGGAAACATCTACCCCATGCTACATCTATTGCCCTGGCACCATCCATGTGCCACTCATACTTAAATAATGCTACCCGGGGTCAGTCATTCCATTGTACAATGTCATTGAAGGCATCTAGATTTCCTAGGATATTCTTCTCGCAAAATGTTCTCTATGAACGGAGTCCTTCTAGGCATAGAACCCCAATCTTCTTTCTTTCTCCAGTGGTTTTCTTTCATCAACTGCTTAATCATATCAGCAATATGCTCCTCACTAGACCATTGATCCGAAAATCGACTATCAGGAGCAGCACCGAGTGTTTAGCTCGACAAACGGTCCTGATTCAGTCATTGATGTCTAGGTTCTCCAGTATTTGGGAGAACCATGCCTTCAGACCTTCTTTTACATCTAGTTGGCTCTGTAGTGGTTGTTTGAACACCGGCTTCATGTACTCTGGCATTTGGTCCAACTTCATTGCCAATGTCCTACAAATCATCCTCGAAATCAGATAAATTTATAGCTTTGGGCCCTAGCCCTTCTGAGCTCTTCAAATTCAGGTCGGTAATGACATGATTATAGTTGATACCAATATGAATTCCCTTAGCAGGGGCTTGGCTACTTCCTCCGGCGTTTCACCCTACTGCCCCAGTAGTTTGCTCCTTCATCTTTTTCTTTCCACCCCTTCTGTTCTGATTAGAAGCAGATGAATTTTCCTCTTCAAAACCTGAAGGTGATGCTTCTCTCTTGCTCCTCTTGGGCCTTTGAGAATGATGGGTTAGAAAGGCAATGCTAGCATCCATCTTATCAAGTAGAGCATTCTAACTATCTACCATCCTTTGGTTCAGCCCCACCATCATCCTGTCAAACTCCACCTTTTTCACTATCTCCTGAGGTGCAGATGGTCCAGGCAATGCAGCCGCTGGTTGGTTAGTCTCCTCATTATGGTGGGAAGCTTTGTCTTCTCTAAAAGAAATTGCTCTAGATCTACCAGATCTTCTAGGGAACATTAGCTCCAATATGAAATTCCTTAAGGTTTAAGATAAAAACCTTTTGGATCTAACTTCTGGACACTCTAATCCATAATTGATAGCCAGATATATGCCTGAGAACCTCTTTTCTTAGTGAAAGCATTCAAAATGTTAGACCAAAAAGTGGCATAACACCAAAAAACTAATTGCAGAGAGTAGATCTAACTATAAAAAGTTTGAAAATAGTAGAAAACACACAAATTTTATAGTGGTTCAGCTAATCTAAGGCATATGTCCACTTTAATCTTATTATAAAATGATTTCATCATATGTACAAGGGATTTACAATTCAAAACAGCCAAATATAATAAAAAGTAGCCTCCTTAGTGACCAATTCAAGTAGAGAAAAAAGATGAAGTATAAAATGGACAAATTTCCTCTCCAAGTAGCCATAGGCTTGCTATTTATAGAGGAATCGCCCAACGAAGTTGCTGGAGTACAAAATACTAGTTCAAACTCCAGACCTAAAAAAGTAGGAGGGGTGATGAGGTCCTATGTGCCATAAAATTGTATCGGTACCAACCAGAACTAGACCAGTATCGATCAGATTTCCTAGTTGCAAATCCTTTGTCTTTTCTATGTCTAACCTTCTAGCTTCGAATCGTCAAGTTTTGAGTACTTTTGACTTAGAAATTAGGTTGTTATCGAGATGCTTTGATACGTCTAGTACTTGTCCCTTTCTGCAAATATTTTTAGAGATGTTTGCCTAAGCCTTAAGAAATGGGCTCCAGGACAATCACTTTAACCAACCATCCCTTGATCATTACTCCAGAGTCTTCCTAAGTGCTGGAAATCATATCGATATCGACCTAAAAAGAGGTCGACACCGATCACTTACTTAGCCTGTTTTTCCACTCTAATTTTTTTAACGCCTCTTCCATTGTTCTTTCAACCATGCCTCCACGTCCTTAAACTTTTTCATCTTCATCCTAACATCCAGATTGGTTTGAAAGCAGCTTGGTCTTGAAGCTAGATAACACATTATGTTCTGTCATTACTTAATGAAAACCTAATCAATCATAATTGAATCCCAAATTAGATCTGGTCAACTTTATAAAATGCATATTTGAACTCGATTAAAAGTTCATTAGCTCAAATTTAATCAAATTTAAATGCCACATTTATTATAACATAATTATCGGTTATTGATTTTCTTAACGAGAAAATGGTGCATGTTGTGTTGTCTATATAAAGGTATTGGTATACGGTCCCACTAACATCAATCAACAACGTTCAAGAAAATTCTCCGTTATTAATAAAAATGACTAGGAGGGTGGTTTTGTTATCCTAAAGATGCAAAATCATAATCTCTAGTGAAAAATATATATTTGAAAAGACGGTATAGCTTTTAATATGTTTAACCATTAAATCTCTTTGAAAATACCTTTCTGATTTTCTTCTGAAATCTCATAAACTAGTTATTTCATATATTTATTCTCTAGGTTCAAATATTTGTAGCTCTAAAATAGTAATTTTTATGACTAACTCAAGTGTTTACAATAAGAAAAATCCAAAGTTCTGAAATTTTCAAAATATTTAAAAGGAATCACACACACACATATATTTTGAAAAATTATAACTTCAAAATAAAATTTAATCTTTGAAAAATAAGTTTAAATTTCATGCATATTATTTCTTAAAAAAACAAATTTGTTCAAAATTTAGTTTTCTTATAGATGTTAAAATTAACAAAACAAACGATTTCTTTACAAAAGTCGAGAGAGATTAAAAGGTATCGATTTTCCATCAAAAAGATATCCAAAATAATATATTCAATTGATCCTTTTTATATTCAATAAAATCGGCAAAAATGAAAATTTTGTAATAAAAATATAGAAACTTATAATAGGTTATATCAAGGCATTTGGGTGATAACGAATAGTAGACTTCTTTAGTGGTTGTGCTTAGAAGGTTCTCAGGGTTGTTACAATGGGAAAGTGATTCTCTTCCCATTACTTATGGTGTCATGGATCAGAGCATAATAGGAAGTTAATAGGTTAGCTAAGGAGGCATGATACTTGGTAAGATAGATGTAACATTGAGTTGACATATTGTTGAAAGATTTGGATGGAGCAAAGGATTGTGGTTACTAAGAAAGTTGTATCATGGACAAACAAAATGATCGAGTAGGGTCCTAGTCCAAGTTTTTGGTCTAACTATACTTTTCGAGAGAGCCTTAGTATAGGTCTTAATAACTAAGACGAGCATACTTGTTTGCACTCCTCGAAATTTTGGACATTTTCATGCCATTAAAGTTGTTTGATAATATGTAACGTAATATTATGTTATCTTATGGTTTGTTGGTAAAATCCTATTCTTTTTCATATGGATGTAATAAGTATTCACTTAGATGCATATAAAACATAAATAATCTAATTATAGAAAGAAAAACGAAAAATCATTTTAAATAAGCTAGATTATCTCAAATATACACCTTCATTCCTAAAATAAACAACTAGTTCATTATTTGTTAAAATCAACTGGTAGATGGCAAACTATCAAACAGTATCATTAAGGTCATAGGTAGAACTCATAGCTAGGGAACATATAACAATGGGAACATGTACCATATACCATAACTATATAAAAGAGACCACACTAGGTTCACACTTTCATACCCATCATCCGTTAAAAAAATTTAACCTTGCATCTCCTTACATCCTACTAACATCCAAGGACCTATGTTTGACCCTAGATACCTATTTATGAACACATAAAAGCCAACATATGGAAAAGTAAATGAATCAAACACAAAGTCAGATGTGAGATATGTTGGAACTGGGCCATCCCATGTGGAAGAAATGGGTGAATTTCAAAAAATTTACCATTTGAATCTTTAATGGGCCAATGAAGTCTAAATAAATTTAGATCTTATCTAAATCTTTTTTTAAATAAAATCAATATTTTATTTAATTTAGTGAAATGTTTTTCAAACGGGGTTGAATATTATATAAATTTAAATGAGTGAGTGTATCAAATACACCCATATGTGTAGCAGTTACTTATTAAATAATATGAGAAGGAAACCTTTAGTTTCCTTCTCTAATAGTTATGCAATTAATTAAGGGAGTAAACAACATTAATTGAAGAAAGAAAAACCTCTCATTTTTGTCTCTGATTAGATTGGTAATGTGTTAAATAAATATGTTAACATTTTAATTGAATGTTTTATTAGGAATGCATTAATCCAATTTGATTTAATTAATTGAAATGATTCTGAGCACATCACATGCGCCCGTGTGTATAGTGTGAGTGCAACATATAAAAGTGTACAGAGTTAATGTAAATATTGCATAGGTGTTGGGATTTACACCACAATGGATACATTTTCCATTTATATATGCCTTTGTCGTCCTAAACATGAACAATTTTATTTATTTATTAATATATAAATACATACATACATACATACATATATACACACTATGTGTGTGTATATATATATATATATGTATGTATGTATGTACACACACATACATATATACATATACAATTAATGTTTAGTATAGCAGTTCAAATAAAATAGATTTCATTTCAATTACAAGTAGTAAATCAAAGAATATTTAGATTAATGAAAATGGTTTGAAACAGTTGTGAAAAGAATCCTTCCTTTTTAAGCAAAGATATAATTTTTAATTAAATAGAATGCAAATTATGAAATATATCATTGATTTAATATTTCCCTGTTTCTATTAAAATGAAGAGTTTACATTAGAATGATTTGAAACATGACAATTAAAACATCATATTAATTGTATGAAAAAGATTAATTAAGGTGATTATTACCAAGTTTTAATTACATAGCAACTCATGTCTAAATATTCAAGTGTAAACCTTTTGATATGAAAAACTGAATTATGAATAAAAAAAATCCAAAGTTTAATTATGTTCGTTTTCTAACAACAAAATCAAACGACATAGGCATATATAGATTTGAGATAAGATGATCTAGATATAGATTAAACAAATTTTGTAAATAATCATATAGAGTGGAGAAAATAAAATAAAGAAGGTCTAGATCTAGGTTTTAATTAATCAAACGACATTCAAAACATCAAATAAATTAATAATAATTAATATTTCATAAAACTAATTAATTTAATCAATTTGCAACATTTTACAAATTAATTAAATTGTGTGGTTTTCGGAGAAATCACAAATGCGGTTGTGTGACTCAGAGGTGTGAATTCAGTCAGCGATTAATATTGAATAATTCAAATATTAATGTTCACACATCACTTAGAAGGTGGTGTGACATTTTGGCCGAATTCATCGCATACATGTATTTTCGATAAAATAAAATTTCACAAACACTTAAGCGGTACCTTTTAGTGATAATTATTTACACCAATTCTCTTCGTCAAATTATATCACTTTGGATTTATGGAATTCGGTAATGGTCAAAATTCCAATATCATCCACATTCAACTTTATAGTCCAAACACAAATTCGTTGGTTCAGTAATAATAATAATTATTAACCGAAATGCCCTGGCCAAAGACTTTGACTTTGAATTGACTTTAGTTAACCGTGATACTAACCTCATATAACTGAGGAGACGAACCCTCTCTTGAATTGTGTTTCACTTCCAATGCTTCCACTCGACCCAACTATAGCCGTTTGATGGACGACATCCCACGATTTAATTATAATCAAAGCGGAGCTTCCACATTGAAGATCAACAGTATTCTCAAGTCGAGAGAACTATGTGAATTAGTCACATCGATGTTCTCTGATTGACCTTAGTTATATTAACCAATAGAAAACTATTGAGTGAGTCATTCCATGGTTATCCAATAACTATCTGTACGTAACCCTTGGTGCCCCCAGCAGTCATGAATAATACACTGTCAAACATTTGGAGAGCGTTATGTACTCTAGCCTCAATGGAGGTATCGATATCCAGTCTCGATACGTCTTGACTAGGAATATTTAAAATGGTATATTTGTTTCATTGTGTTAAATTACTCACGGTTAAACAGTTTATAACTACCATCACAAAACATACCATTTATGAATTTTCTATTAAATATACTTTTAATTAAATTAATTAATTAATACAACCACATTACATTAAGTATATAATAGAAAGAAAATGCCTTTATTTCGAACAAGATCGGTCAACGAGTTAGATATATGTAACAAATTACATAATTGACCCCTAGGCATACCTCTAACTCTATCAATCTCCCACTTGCACTTGAGGTCAATTATGTAATCTTGTTACAACTTCTCTAATCAGTTTTCTCAAAACCAATTGGGCAGTTCCTTGGTAAACGGATATGCTATTATGTCTCAATTATCTACTCTGTCAACTAGCTCTCTCCGACTATGATAAATTATTTTATCATGTGGAGCAATTCGAAGTATGTCTTTCGACTTCTAGTGAGCTATAAGTTCTATTACGAAGTATATCATGACATTGTTATCATATAACAATGTTATCAGATTCTCAACATTTGGAATCTCCTTTAGCTCAGTTATAAATTTGTGCATTTATATTTATACACAATGATTTTATTGCGGTTCTATTCAAGGCGATGTACGTAGCCTTTTTTCATTGAATAAGCCACAATTTTTTATTTGGAACATTTCCAACTTAAAATTCTTAACTTGAATTTATTATTAACATATTATACTCAATACCGAACACTCCTTCATGAGGAGTTTGTTGTTTCTGTAAACAATTCGCTTGTATTTCATAAATACATGAAAAAACCTCAAGCAATCGTTTAGTGATATCAATTTCGATTTGATATTTGCTTCATGTATCAAATACATAAATAAATCACGATATCGTAAATAACATAACATGTATGATAATTCCTATTGCCAATTCATAAGGAATCCTTCTTACATGTTCCTTATTAAACATTTTAATAAGGTATCCTCACATATCATTTGGGACATTCCCAATATCTTCTATACTTTCTATAAAAGACATCATTTACAAATCCAACATTGAGTATTGAAATAACTAAAGCTGATTTTAACATAGGCACATCGTTTAAGACCGGCAATGTGTTGTTTACTCATAGTTTAGAAATATCAATGCACCTTTGAACGCTTTTTCTTATGAACACACACTTCCTTTGCATTTTGATTGATAATCAAACTATTAGATATTTCTCTCAAAATATGTGTTCAATTTTGATGCTTATAAAATGATACTTTCATATCCGTTCTTGGATCATATCCAAAAGACTCACAAACACAATATCACTCCAACTGACTTCGAGACACTTTGGTTGTTATGCGCAAATAGACTATTCTAAATCATTAACACATATATACCAAAAAACTAGGTCTTATCAAGCGATAATTTTGTGATTAAATCTGAAATAACTTGAGTATGTTGAATAACAAATCTATTACGCTAATTTCAACAATAGAAATTTACGAGGATATTCTTATCAACGTTGCTCATTAAATTCCAACTGCATTAGTCTTGCTCATAAAGACACAATCACGGCCGATGGATCACATCCCTTCGGTTACGACTACCAAAATCATATTCTGATAGCGTACTTGAAATTCTTTCGGATTTGCGCATCATACCATATCATAGAGTCAACACTCTTAATGGTTTAATTAAACAATAGAGCATTATATATTTTCAACATTGATTTGAAACTTATAGTTTCTCTTTAATATGCAAGAATACTAATTAGACACTCAAATGCGATGTGTTCACTTAGGTTAGTTAATTTCATTTCATCTCATCTAATCAGTTCTATCTATAGATCGTATCTAATTCCATTTTACTACCAATAATTCCTTAAATAAATTACTTCACAATGAAGTTAGTATTCCTTGGACTAACAATTGTTTCTCAATGCAACATAATAAGTATTCATAAACCTTTTTATGAATTTCTTTATTTGTAAACTGATTTTGTTTTAGTTTATAAAACTTATGTTCAAACATGAATATGTCATCCAATGATAGTCTTTCCCAAAATCCTTTTAGGGAGATTCATACAAGATCCCTCATGAACAATTATTACATGCAATCTTTCGACTCACACAACCTGCCAACTCCTTGGCTTAGGATATATTGGAGCTTCTTATAAATCCTTGTCTTGTGTGATTTTGTAAACTGTTATTTAGATGAAATAATATTAACCTTGTGTACTATTCTTAAGTACATGACCTTGTAGAAAGAAACTAACTCAACTTCACTCATAATCAATCGTACGTTGTCCAACAAAGTTCGATTAATCCTTATCGATGCATCATTATGTTTCACATGGAGGAGTAACTCTTAAGGTTGAATCTTTATTCATTTTTAGGTACGTTCAGAACCTTTTCTAATATACTCACTCATTCGATCAAATCGAATCATTTTTATTGCATGTTATTTTATTCACTTCTGTTTTATACTCTGTGAGTTTGCCATAAACATATTACATGTGTATCAAATACACATGTCCTTGTCTGTGATAACTCATCGATGAATATGACGAAGTACGTGGAACCGTTTTTGTATTAATGGATTGATGATTGCATACATCAATTGTAACGACCCGTAAATTTTTAATAATTTCTATTTGTTTTATTAATATATTTAATTGAAATTTTGTGAAATTTTTAATAATTAAATTTAGAAATAAAAATATAATATTTGGAATGCGCTTGTTTTAACATAGCAACTGGTAAATTTCCATCAGAAAATATGCAAGTAAATTTTATTGTGTAATTCTATTTCAATTTCAATCAGTTAAAAATTGATGGTAATAAATGTTTACCAAACCTGAATATTTTTCTATAGAAAATTTGTAAATCATCTTCTGAGTGAGGCGTCATATTTCGTTTCTCAAAATTTTGACTATTATTGCTCCATCGATCTTATTTTCGACGAAATTGCAGCATTTTCGTACCGACATCGACTTTTGGTCGGATGATCGTATCACTGATATCTGTATACTATTTTGATCGTCTTGTCGTGCTGATCTCCGTAGTATATTTATTTGTATATTTCGACGTTTGGTACGTGTCAAAATTGACAACTTTTTGATATATCAGTATCCGGTTTGAAGTATCTGTGTTTTGTGTCTATTCAACCAATCCCGTAATATCAACAGTTTTATCCTCAATATTTATAGCAATCGATATTTGACTTTTCTTATTCCAACCTTTATGTTATATATTCATTTGTCCATTTACTTTTCCGATTCCATACACTCCATTATCTCTGCCTCTTCCTATCTCCTTTTACTGTTTACCCAGTGAACAATATATTATGATTTTTGTCCATCTTCTCACCTATCCATTTGCTTTTGAAGATAAACAATTCGTACTGATGCTGGGTAAGGATTCCTCAAGCAAAACTTTTTTTCTCCTTATATTTTATGTTTTACCTACTTATTTATCTTTTTTTTATGTTGTTGGCTTGCTCTTGCCGAAACCCAGATAACTAGAACAACTCCCCTCCTCCATTTGCCTCCCTTCCACCATCCAACATGCTTCGCCCATCAAGGTCAGGACAGCCTCGGCCACACCACTTGTCAGCCTCTTCGCTAAACTCGCTCCGCTTGCACTGTCGAGCTCCAGCCTATTTATATTCGGTATATATATATTGATTTTGTTTTTTGTTTTTTTTCTATTACTATACCTAGGTTTGGTTATATATTATATATATATATATATATACATTATAAGAGATATTTATATATATAGCTCAGATTTGAGACTTATTGTAAACAGTAATATATAAAGAGTATATATATATATATATATATGTTGTGAAGAAGCCTGTAGGCCAGTCACATATATTCGTATATAACCTGTATATTTTTGGTAAGTATTTATTTGAATGTATGTTAATACTTTTAATTTGATTTTGAAACAACTTTATATATATACAGTTATAAGATTTTTTTATATATTAGCTGTTATAGTGTATAGGTCATATATTTTGACAGTTTGCGAAAGTGGAGATGTTAGTTTATATAATTTGTGACATGTTCTGTTTATATAGTATAGTAATATACAAATTTGGGTTGGCTGTTACAATATGTCTATTTTAAAGTACAATATATATGTTATATATTTTAAAATTTTGTTCTAGTTGTGCATGTAGAGTCGTGTATGTAAGCTATTTGTATTTATATATTTATAAGCTGTTGTATATTTTATATATTAAATTCGTATATACAGTATAAGTATAGTAAGTTAAATGTTGTGATATATGAGATCTATGTATATTAGTTTGTATGTACTCAGCATATTGGTCTGCACAGCTTATTTTATATGTATATACATATATATAGTTGAAAGTTGTTTATGTATATTAGATGTTAGTGTTGTTTGAGTCTACATGGATATTTAAATTTTAGCGTATATAGGATATGTTAATATAAATGCAGTAATGTATGTATTTTGTGTTATGGTATCTTATATATCTTGTAGTTTGTAATATATATATTTGCAACTATACTTATAGGCCGATCTATTCAAAGTGCTGTATCATATGAGTCTTATATATACAATAGCTGCAGTTGTATAAACATATTCGTTCATATATATAGGACTTGATGCGTTTAATACATAAGTTATATTAGCTGTACTTAATCTATAGTTATGTGAGCATATATATATTTTAATTTGTATATGTTTGTTTATATAACAAGATTTTTGCTATAGTATTCAATTTGTTATATATATATCTTGATGTATTTATATCGGTTTTGGGAACTTTGAAAAGAGGTATCATTTTTCTTTTGATCCCTGTTCATGCATTAGTTACATACGAAAGTACTCATAATTTTGACATGTTTAATTGTTTTATAAAAGTATATATTTTAATATATACTGTATGGAAGTATATACATATAAGAATAAATTATTCAGATTTATAGATGTTGGTATATGTATATAGTTTATATAAGTTTTGTTGAATATTTCTTTTGTAGTTAGTATATATACATATGATCTGGTTTCAGTGTATTGGTGAATTTGGATTTGTTTATGTATATTTTTTTTGTTTTTGATTTTAGTGTTGCATTTTGATTTGAAAATAAATATGTATATCTTATTTTAGCATACGTTTGAATTTAAAATATGATTCTGTATATATATAATTATATATAGTTATATATATATATAAGTTCACTTATACCTATTATCTTCATCAATCAAGTCTGATTTATTTCGCCGATTCCATTTTATCAGCCTTGTCGTCAAATTCGTGTTCAATCGTGCTTCGTTTTGGAATTCGTGCTTAGGTCATAACTACTCTCATTTGTCGAATCTCTCTAGCCTCGAAAGGTGAGCAATCACTCACGATTAACGTTCTTTTATGTATTAAATTTGATTTCAATTAAAACGACAATTAAAATATGCTGCTGTTAGTTATTTACATTGTTATATATATGCCATTATCTGTATCTGTTCACCTGTGACATCTGACACAATTATCTGTTATTTATATTGATGATATATGCCTGTTACTATTGTTATTTTATTATCATATATGTTATCACACTGCAAGTTCCCTGTTAGTATAGAGTTCACTATGGGTTGAAATGATACATACCCGAACAATCTGTAGAATATGAGAAAATTGTTATGGGTTGAAATGATAAACCCAAGCGATTTTCAATTGAATTGAATTTGGGATTGCGGGTTGAAATGATATATACCCGTATATATTTAAATTGCGGATTGAAATGATAAATATCCGTATCACTTGACCATAGGATAGAAAATTATATACAGACACCGTTGGTCCATATATAAATATTTTGGAAATGATTTCTATGGTTTTGAAAAGAAATATATGGTTTCAATCAATATTGATTTTTAAGATTTATTAAAGTTGATTTAATAAAGTTGATAAATAACATGTTTAAGTATTTATTTAATATCTATATAGAGTTTATAATGATTTGAAATTGGTTTGAAATTATATTTATTTAAGAATTTTAACTTAAATAAGTTTGATTTGAAATTTAGAAATTTGAAATTTTGAAGCTATGGTTTTATAACTTGTATTTGATTAAATGTGATTTAAATGAATATTTCAAGTTTAAAATAAATTGAAGGAAATATTTAGTTTATTGTAATTTGGGGTTTGTTTTAAATGATATTGGATTTATTGAGTGATATTTCAAAACTAAATAATAGTAAAGTGAATTTGATATATATATATATGAAATTATCGAATTTAGTTTTGAAATGTTGAATATTTAAAGCTTTGAAATTTGATTTAAATTGAAATTTGCGTTGATTTTGAATCAATTTGTGGAATTTGAGGAAGCTATTTTTATATAAAGTATTTTAAAATTATATCTAAAACTATTTATATTTTACTTTATAAATATTTTAATATAAACTATTTTAATATAAATCATTTTCAATATATATTATTTTATTATAAACCTTTTAACTTATAACTATTTTATATAAACTATTTTATTTGTAAACTATTTTATTATATATACTAATTTAATTATCTAAACTATTTAAGAAGAAAGTGCTATGATTTCCAAAATGCTATGATTTCAAAGCTGTGATTTCCAAAGTATTTTGATTTTTAAAAGACTATGATTTCGAAAGCGTTATAACTTTGGAAAGCGATATGATTTTTTTGGAAACGGATATATTTGAAGTGAAATTTGATATCGTATTGATTTGGTTTTTGAAATGAAAATGATATTTGGTTTTGATGTATAAACTATTTTGAAATGACCGCGGTGTTATAATAACGATTGGTTGTTAAAGAGACCGGGATCGGATATGGACATACTCTCTGTCGATACCGAAAACCACTTTGACAACTGTGTACGCGGTGGAGTTTCCAGAATGAAGTAGGATGGTGGCGACGATCCTAAGGTATATACGTGGACCCAACTCCCGTGAGTTGGCATAAGGTGGCTAAAACAGGAGCGATCTCGGACCAGTGAGGTAGCACCTCTTATCGGACGCACTTCTTCGATACCATTCTATTACTTTGTGATTTTTTAGGTGCACCCCTTGATTTGGGAGTGTTGTTCGAGGTGGAGCGGTAGTGGCTGCTATGCGTTTCCATCAGTCCATGTGCGTAATTGGTATATCTACCCTGGCATTGCCTTGTGTGCCGTGTCACCTACCATATCGAGCTTTACTACGAGTTATAATTTCTCCCGTAGCCTGTGGAGTATCGAGGGTAGCCCCCATTTTTGGGAGTATGCTAATACTGGATAGACTACTGGGACTATTACATGTTAGGGTGAGTTCAGATTAAATGTAAAGCCCTAATGCTATTTTAAAGTATGTTTATTTTATGATTAGACATTATTATAATAGCGCAATATTACTACATAGTAGATAGTTTAACGGATCCTTAGAGGATGGTTATCCCAAACATCCTTTGAGTTACTTATATTTCAGTTGATATTTCACTTGAGTTGGATTTATTGATATAAGAATGTTAATCCTGACTCGAGTGTTTTGTGTTTTGCTTTACGCTCGGGTCAGACTGAGTGATACCACATTTGAGACTCACCTTTGGAGTTAGAGCTTCGCTCGGAGATCCAGCTATCTATCGATTCTGCTATCGGTTATTCAGTTGATTTCAGTGATGTATTCAGATCTTGTATTTGACTATTGTTTTGAGACATCTATGTATTCGAGACTTCTGTTGTATCTTGTTTAACTCTATTATGTTTATATAGTAGCTTCATGAACTACTATTATTTTGTTTCCGCTGCATTATTTTTATATTACTATGTGTCTGTGATCTGTGATTATTTTATTTACTATATATGCTGAGTTTTGCCAAATTTTATTTACAATCCATTGTTTTGAATTATTCAAGTCCGGCATGTGCGGATGCGAATGGTCCAAAATAGCGGGTCGTTACATCAATATGCATCAATCCGAAGAGTTCATAAACTCTTATGATGCTCCCACTGAATGGGTGCATAGCCCTTAATTGTTTGAGATATAATTAACTAGTATCACATGATTCAAAATCATATAATAAAATTATTTTCTCAAAACTATGGCTTAGTCTATAATTCCAAAATAACTGTAAATAATATTAGATACTTCTCCATTTTCCAATGCATCACTTTTGTTATGAAAATAAATACCACATTATAGTTTTATTTCATAATGAATATTCATAATATTCATATTAAAATATAGCTATGGTTATTTCTCAGTCGATACCGAAAAATAGTCATTATTTCATAAATAATGTTCGACACATTTTACGGAAACTATTTTCGTAATTTGATGCAATCAATAAGTGTTATATGGGATGCTCCCACTATTTCCACCATTGCTATAATAACATACTAAATTCGGAGGACCATTATTCACTTAACATAGATTATTTGTTTCATATACTATAACTAGTTTATAGTGGAGAGTTTTTGATCAAATATCTCAAACTCAAAGAAATAAATCTCATAGAAAACAATTTTCTATATGAAAATACATTTTGGAATTGAAATCGCATTTCTCATTCCAATGTTAAGTACCAATTATTATTATTACAATTCTTGTTTTTGATGTTTCCTTATGAAACAGAATTGACTATTCACTCTCTTCATCCCAATTATACCTTAAAGCACATTTACTATTATACATTCGTTTTCCTTTCTAAATGGTCAAACCATTCAAAAGAAAATCCTTATTACAGTATTATAATGAACCTTTTACAAAAGCGCATTCGATTATCCATAACATGTAAGGACATCAAATGTATTGCATTTTACGTAAATCGATCAAACCCACATTTCAACGATCAAGTTCTTAGATTTGTACTGTAGTATTGGCCTCATGTTATAATTAACACAATATGATCTTTTAGGTAGTCAATCAAATTGAATACTCGATCACATAGTACTGTTTATTGGCTTATTTTGAATGAACTATATTCATTGAAGTATCGTACATTACGAACTGTGACTGTTTATCATATAACATTTATGTGTAATAGTATATGGATTAAATATCTAGTCTTTTATTGCTTTTAGAGTTCGAAACTCATATAATGCAATACACAGCCTCAACCAAATAAATACATAAGTGACCATATTACAAATGTATTAAGTAGTTGTAAAATTAGGCACTTGCATGGGTATAGAAAACATTAACATGTAATAGGCATTTAATATTGAGCATTATATTATATTTCCATTTGTTAATTTTCAATTCAGTTCATTTATATATATTAATTGATAAACGTTTTATCAACCATATTAACTGCACAAATTTGTCATTGTAGACAATTAGAACATTATTTAGCATATGTTCTTACAATATAAGAAAGGTTAAATGTTATCATTTCATTTTCCTAATAAGGCTCCCACTAGTCTTTTATGTTTCTCCAAACCCTAAGATGAAACATAGAATTCTTTCGACTTCACTAGTTGGTGTTAGGACTCATCTGTCTTGGTATTCTGACCTTGAGTTTTCTCAACAAATCATAGCCTTACAAACGATGGATAACTCCTTATCGTTTGTATCACATACAACTCCTAACCCATGTTTCCTTGTCCTAATCTCATTTCATCATTAAGTTTGCTCAACAAATCGAGAGAGATTATTCGCTCATACCTACCATATCGTGACAACCTAAGTATAGTATATGTACCTTGAGTTTGCTCAACAAATACATATAGTTATCTTACATCATCTATTCAATATATTAATAATACTACACATAACATCCCTAGGTTAAGTTTGCTCGACAACTAAGAAGTATACAAGTAATTTATTAATATATATATGGTAGGGGACAACATTATATTGAAGATTCGTAATCTTCAATATATTATATTGAGTGATATCAACTTAAGGAATAATGTGTTTCTTATGAAATACCCTTGTGATTCAAGTGTTAGACACATTAAAAATCACAGTATACGTACATTTACGTATGTATCTATTCTTTAGGTTTATTTGAGTTTCTTTAATGTTCCGCCGTTAGTTTATACATTCATATCATATAAGTTTTATCATTATATGATTTTTATATTTCATATTGCTTATACGATAGTCTTATGTATAATATTTTATTTAATTAAATCTTATTTAATTAATGTAAATTAATTAACTTGTTAATTAATTTATATTAGTGTTCCAATACAACTTTTATATTGGACATATCTACTATATACTATAACTTTTACAATATAACACATATATCTTATATACGCATATTTTTATTTAATTAATTAACCTTTAATTAATTCATTTAATTAAACAATTTTAATTAAATTATATTAATTCCAAAATTTATCTTATATATACATATATGTATACATATGTTATCTTAAACACTTTAACATAACATAACATAACATATATCAAAATATAAAATACATGCATATAAGTATTAAATAAATAACTCAATTTAATTTATTTATTTTATTAATCATATTAATAAACTTTAAATTTTGAAATTAATATTCAAATAGTTTCAAACATTTTGAAATTTTATGTTATATTATAACCTTTTATAATAAACATGTTTTTATTTTAAATTTAACTTTTAAATTTAAAATCTAGTCTTAATTTTCAAAAATATTTTGAAAATTAACCTAAGGGCCGATTCAAATTAGGCCTTTTCTATCAGGGGCAACCTTTAGGCTGACTTTATCTTTCAAGCCAAGTAGGTAACCAGATAGGACATGGTACTTGATTACCCAATTCCAATCCTAGACATCACCTTTCTAGACACCGTACTAAGTGCACAAGCTTAATTAGTTAGCCGTAACATGATTAATTTAGACCGCATAGACTACTACGCTCTGATACCATAGTTGGAACTAGGCCAGCCCGCAGGGGAAGAAATAGGTGAATTTAAAAAATTTTACCATTTTGGATCTTTGATGGGCCAATGAAGTCTAAATACATTTAGATCTTATCTAAATCTTCTTTTAGATAAAATTAATATTTTATTTAATTTGGTGTAAAAAATTTCAAAAGCATTTGAATATTATATAAATTTAAATGAATGAGTGTATCAAATACACCCACATGTGTAGCAGTTAATTCTTAAAATAATATGAGAAGGAAACCTTTAGTTTCCTTCTCTACTAGTTATGCAATTAATAAGGAAGTAAACAACATTAATTGAAAGAGAGAGAAACCTCTCATTTTTGTCTCTGATTAGATTGATAATGTGTTAAATAAACATGTTAACAGTTCAATTAAATGTTTTATTAGGAATGCATTAGTCCAATTTGATTTAATTAATTGCAAATGATTCTGAGCACATCACATGCGCTCGTGTTTATAGTGTAAGTGCAACATATAAAAGTGTACAAAGTTAATGTAAACATTGCATAGGTGTTGGGATTTACACGACAATGGACACATTTCCCATTTATATATGCCTTTGTCATCCTAAACATGAACAATTTTATTTATTTATTAATGTATAAATACATACATACATACATATATACACACTGTAAATATATATATATATATATATATGTATGTATGTATGTATATACACACATACATATATACATATACAATTAATGTTTAACATAGCAGTTCAAATAAAATAGATTTCATTTCAATTACAAGCTGTAAATCAAAAAATATTAAGATTAATGAAAATGGTTTAAAACATTTGTGAAAAGAATCCTTTCTTTTTAAGAAAAGATATGATTTTTAATTAGATGGAATGCAAATTATGGAATATATCATTGATTTCATGTTTCTTATTTTCTTTTAAAAGGAAGAGTTTTTTTAGAATGATTTAAAACATGACAATTAAAACATCATATTAATTAGATGATAAAGATTAAATAATGCGATTATTACCAAGTTTTAATTACATAACAACCTATGTATAAATATTCAAGTGTAAAATTTTGATATGAAAAACTGAATTATGAATAAAAAAATCCAAAGTTTAATTATGTTCTATTTTTTAACAACAAAATCAAACGACATTGGCATATATAGATTTGAGATAAGAAGATCTGGACCTAGATTAAACAAACTTTGTAAACAATCACATAGAGTACAGAAAATCACTACAACAAAACAACCATATTACAACCTTTCATTTACAACCAGCAAAATTTGACAGTTGTAATAGGTGGTTTTTAACAACTATTTTATTTCAGCAGTGGTAATAGCTATTTTTTAACAACTGTTCTATTTCAGCAGTTGTAATAAAGACACTTTTAACAACTAGATTTTTATAGCAGTTGTAATATTTATTTATAACAATTGTTGTCAACAGTTGTAACAAATATTATATTTCATTACATAGGGGACTTTCAATCTCCCTCCTTTCATTTCTTCGGCCGCCTAAACATTCAATCTCCCTCCTTTCATTTCTTCGGCCGCCTAAACATTCAATCTCCCTCCTTTCATTTCTTCGGCCGCCTAAACATGAAAATAAAAACCTAAATCGCTCCTTCCCTTTTTCTCAAAACCTAAACGCCAAGAAATTAACCTAAACCAGCAAAAAAATTTGATTTCCCTCCTTGTAATAATTTAGTCACAGATCAAAAAACCCTAAATCATCGTCATCGCTGATTGCAGGCCTCAACTATCGCTCCTATCTAGATCGCTCGCGCTCCCCGCTTGTACTCGCTCGTGCTACCACTCAAAAGGTTTGATATTTTTCATTCTTTTTTAATCTGTTGATTTAATTTCATTTTTTTGGATTATTTCTATTGATTGCATTTGGTTGCTGGAGACTTTGTTAGTATTTTTATTTCTCTTTGCAGTTGTATTAGTAGGAGAATCAATCGATTTGTTTGGAGAATTCGTTGGTCTATAACTATTGAATGTTTTACATGTGGTTTCTGTAAAATTAAGTATCAAAAGTTTTGAAATAAACTTTTATAAGCAACTTGTAAGGCTGTAAATTTGATTCGGTTATTGTCTTTCTTTTCTTTTTCTTTTTTTACACAAGGAGACAAGCATCTAAGGTTTACGTTAGGAAGATGTGTTGTGTTTCTCTCCTTTCTATATCATATAGATATAGATGCTTGTTTTATGTTAGGAAGATGTGTTTTCTACTGATACAAAAATCTAAGTATTTAGCTTCACGTTTATGAAATATCTGTGCAAATCGACATAGAAAATACTAACTATAAATTGATCTTTTTTTAGTTTTTGCACAGCCGTATTAGCTTGTATTTTTCTGTGTCAGAATATCAGAGAAATGAAAATTGAACATCCGTATATTTAAACCCTGGTATATATTGTTATATTTTAACAGTATAGACCAAGTTGCAGAGGACACATGATTAGTTTTGTAGTTGTGATAAATCAACTTACTATATAGAAAAAGTTTCGAAGAAATCTTTTTAACACTATAAAAGTTGATCAAAGAGTACAAAATATAAGAATAATAGGCAAATCCAACGTCAAAGTGCAAATTTATAGCAAGTCATTACATTAACTGAAGCTCAAAGTTGACACAATTTAAATATCAATATGCAAACTATTATATTCAACATTGCATTATAGTTACATGGCTACATTGCTTGCACCATGCAAAAAGCTAAGCATGATGCAGTAAGGCTTCTCTATTGACAGTAGAAAAAGTGTCATATCCATTTATGAAAATTGTACTTTGTTGTTCATGAGCTTCAATTGCGACCATTCTGACCTGAAAATTGCATGCTATGAAAAGAAAAATGCATACAAGCATTACTTAAGTTGCAAAATTATATATTATACTTAAAATAATGTAGCGAGATGGACATGCTATGGTAACAAAATCAACCTAATGATACCATAATATGCTCAGGTAATCAAATCCTTAATGGCATACGCACCATTTAAAATGCTCTCATACAAAATGGAAGCTTAATGATATAATCAAATAGGGGAAGGCACAAATATGTATAACAATTTAAGAAAGGATTCCATATTCAAATATTTTTATCTTTGTATAGTCACATGGTTTTTAGAGAAAATCAAGCACACAAAAAATTACCTTTTTGGCTTAAATATATTTTCTATTCCTTTTCTATTATAATTTGGCTTAAGGTGGTGAATAGCTTAAGACAAAGAATGGTAGAATAAGTAGCAGTTTTAATATAAACCTACCAATATGTAAACTATTGAGTGCATACACAATTGTGTCATGGTAAACTTAAGACAGTGCTTTAGTCATCCCATATATGAATCAAAATTAATGGATTTAGTTTCCTAACTTGATTTAACAGCCCCAGGTTTAATATCATTTTTGTTTTTGTTTCTCTATCACAGGCTCAGTGAATCGTTGAAGCTGTTCTGAACTTTGTAAGCAAGGAGATACTAAAAGGTTTTTAGTTGGAGGTGCTTCTTTGAAGGTATATACATATGTACCCTATAAATTCTCTTCTTTTAGGGTATGATGGGCAGTAATATATACAATATTTTATGCAGATTAGGACTTAGTATATATTTTCGCATATATGAAATGCAAAACAGTATATGTTCAGGATATATATGTGTCCAATTAGCACATGATTATTATCAAGATCATGAATTGAAAGGTTGAGAGGATTCAAAAGTGGTTTCATTTAAATTGTCAGTGCTTTCTTGTTTAGAATGGATAGTTCTTAAAGATCATATTCAGACTTTAAAAGCAAACTCTTACATGAAACTGTTCAAATTAATATACATGATTAATGTCTGCTTTGCACTTTACAAATCATTCTCTACAATTGATTATGTTGCTGCGCAATGCCTTATGTAGGTTTATATATTTGTTCTGGACAGACACTAAACCAGAGTCAATGATTAGTAACACCATTACTTAGTCAACCATGCCTAAGGGATCCTAAGTATATTTTTGAATATATTAACATGTTGAATTTTCTATATTGATTCAAATCTAGGATTTGTATTTTAGATAAAGCCTTCTATGTTTATATATTAATCCTTCAGAATTCCGATTTTTACCACATTTGATATTTTGTTTTTCAAAAAGATTACATCTCAAAATATTTTTTTTATTGTTCAGTTATGATAGTAACACTGTATAAATGTGTTTGAAATTATAGCTCTCCATCAATATGAAATCTTGTAGAAATCATTTACAGTTTATCATCATCCACTTTTCTTTTCAACATGTTTAGTATGCCTCACGTGACACCACTTTTATTGTAATTATTATTTGAAAAAAGGGATAGGTAATCTTTCAACTTTAATTATAAACTCTTTTGTTCATCTATAAGGGAATGAGGTCATCAAAAATAAATATCATATGCCCAAATATTATTCTGAACCACACTGACTACATTATTTATCTAATTAACCTAAAGCTTTTGATGGGATATTGTGCATACTTTTTTAGAGATGACAAGCATAGCTTAGTTCTCTTGTTTTTATAAATAAAATAAAAACAAAATTTTGCTTTGGAACACTTTACATTATCTCCTCAAGTTGGACGAGCTAAATTTGACAATCTTTTATACGTGTACCATTTAGTTACCACTAAAATTATGATGATATATCGTATTCTACTAGTTAACTTATACTTCCTAAGTAATTTACTCAATTCAAAAAGTCCTATACAGAAAATGGTAGATGCACCATTACATGGAAATTTTTAAAAAGGTTGGCATCATTTTTAATCCTACATCAGCGTGTGTTTCATTTCTTTTCATAAATTTTCGTACATTTTCACGCATATGACTATGACATATATACATTTATTAGTAAACATCATCCAAATTCCATTTAAAATGTGCTAGCTTCGAGTTGGATGGTTGTGTTGAAGGGGAGGGGAAGTAGAAATGCAGTTGTTTGTGAATTTTGAAGGAACCGTCATATATGTCAACTAGTTTTGGAGCAATAAAAAACATCATCGAGTAAAAATATGATATAGGAGTGTAACTTAAATTTCCTGTGCTGTCATTTGTTTTTTGCTAAGGTTTTTGGTAGAGAGTGGACTAAGGAGGAAATCACAAACAATAAGCAAGCCCAATGCCAATATTCTAATGATTTAATAACTTGTATTCTATTAATTTACTAAGCATAACATCTCTTGATACTAGGCTTCCAAATGCCTTGTGTCTGTTTACTAATTAACTTAATTTAATCAGTTAACAAAAATAGGCAACCTTTTATATAACCACATTGCATTGTATGTTTGATACTGATAATGGCTACTCTAATCGGATTTTCCTTGTTATTTCTACTTAGCTCGATTTTTGATAACTTGTATTATTCCATGACAAAATAAACAAGTTAACAATATTTTTGTCTTTAAAAGTTTTGTATAGTTAATATCACATTTTTGGTTTGAAATGCTTCTACATAAGTTACATTTTTCTTTATCTTCTCATCAGTGACCGTGCAAAATTCATACATTAGTGAACTGAGTGCTTCCAGTATTGTTTTATGATGAGCTTGGACCCTTGTGTATATGTTATGAAAACCATCGTTCCTTTAAATGTTAGTTTTGTATTGGCATTGACATTCTTTCAGGAATACAAAGTATCATATATTTTATTCAAGCTGTTTATTCGTACTTTACTTTTATATTAGTTGTTATTATTTGGAAATCGGATAGGTATAAAACCAACTGGTTTATTGAATGTTATTGTAAATGAAAAATGCTAAGCAATGCAGTAAAATATTTGGTTTTTTAAATGCAAATTAACACACAAAACAAACATACACACAGATTATTTTTAGTTGATGTTATACATATACCATAAATAGTCTAATGTATTCGTAAATTATTTTCGTGCAGTCACACCGTGAGAGCAATACTCTGACTGTTGAAGAACGGCCTAAACGGGATGCAAGGCATGCTGGAATTGAGGTCGGAAAATGTAAAATATTGAGTTGGCATAAGCAAGTTGTTGTAGAAGCAACGGTAGTATCCACTGATCCTAATTGTTTGGTGCATTTTAAAAAACTAGGACTAGATGGTTGTAAAGTTTGGGTTGATGTGGCGGAGGATCCGGAAGCTTTCTTGTGGAGGCCGAGTTCCGAGATGTGTACTATTGGAGAAGCAGTTGGATCGACCGTGGCTTGGCATAAAGACTTCGTTGCCTTCGACTAGTGTATTTCCTTAGGGTATGTGTTTTGCGATACAAAACTTTATCTTTCTTATGTATTTTGTGTTGTATCCTATTTTGGAATGGTTATTTTGGAATGGTTATGTGAGAATGTTGTTTTGGTACTGTTTTAGTTGGTGATGTGAACGAATACTTTAGATTGTTTTATTTGGTATGTATTGTGTTTTGTTAGAATTATATAAATATTAATATTTATGAATGAATTTAATTCACTTATGTATATTTATAATTTTGGTAAATTATTAAATGGTGCATGCAATTATATTTTTGGGTTTAAATTGCAATTGATGTGGTTGTAATTAAAGTATATTACAACTATGGAGGAGGTCGTAGAACATACTAAACTGCAACTGCGTATAACAGTTGTAGTAGGGATAACTACAACGGTGGCCACGTAGTTGTCATACCTGCTATATGACGAATGTTACAATCTATAACTGCTATCAACTGTTGTAAAAAGATTAATTGCAACTGTGAATAACAGTTGTAGTAGATAACTACAACAGTTATCCAACAGTTGTCATACCTGCTACAGCACGAAATGTTACATATCTATAAGAGTTACCAACAGTTGTAAAATGGTTATTTGCAAGGGTAAGGAACAGTTGTAATATACAATATCACAACGGTTATATGCAACTAAAGAACACAGTTGTAAAAAATTGATAGTCTTTTACAACTTCTTAAAATACGACTGTGGTTCCACCGTTGTAATATATCTTTTACAACTGTGTTCCACTGTTGTTATATGTCTCTTTTGTTGTAGTGAATAAAATTAAGAAGGTATGAATCTAAGTTAAATTAATTAATCAAACAATCATACACGAGACAGAAAATAAGAAGTTATAATTCATAACAAAATAGTAGTGAACAAAAGAAAACATTCTATGTTTTAACATGATAGAACAATCGATTATGCAATTTGTGATTTGTTATTGTGAGCATAGAGGTGGGGCGTCACAGTTTATGAGTAAATAAATTACTCACCATTTTTTGACGAGGCAGTGAAGCCAAAGCATTAGCATTCGAAGCGAAGGCGACTCGATCAATCGAGGAGCAGCCGTGCAAGATGATGTAACCCTCGATCGACAAAAGAAACGAACGCCAAATCGAAGCATTCCGAAGTCGAACGAACGCAATCGGCAGAAGCCCTAGCTTTTGAACGACGAGGAAGATTAGCCATTAATTTGTGAAGCCCTAGTTTTCTTTCGTTATTTAGTTTAGGGTTTTCGAAAATGAAGAAGGAAGGAACGGTCATCGACCCTAGAAAATTATCACAACCCAAAACAATTGAACGTGGGCTAAGGTTCAAATTTGTAAAGCCCACTTAATTCCTAACCAAATTCTTAAAAGAATTTCTACCAATTAAAATGCCAATATCAGTTAGCTCCCAATTTAATCGTCATTTAACGATAATAAATTTTCAGAAAACTCCGGGTTGTTACAGACTCCCCTCCTTATAAAAATTGCGTCCTCGCAATTTTCATAATTAAGGTCGTCAACACTTATTATTCTTCTAACATAAACTGGTTAAGTTAGAAAAATAAAGATCGAGAATCCTATACCAAAGAAATCTTTTATCTTCATAAAAGAGATTCACAAATTCTCAACAAAATCTAATTATCTATAAATAATCAGAAAACAACAAAACTAGATAATTACACTTATCAGCCATATTCAATTACCGATTAGACATTCAGAAATACAGAAGTTCACAAAACAGCAATATCTAATTATCGATACGATAATTAGAAAACAGCAAAATCTAATTATCAACAAAGATAATTAGAAAACACAAATCACAAATTGCAAAATCGCAAATATCTAATTATTTAACAAATAACTAGAAAACACGAACTTCATAATCAACAAACTCTAACTATTTACAGAAATACATAGAAAACTGCGCTTCAATAAAATCGGCATACTCTAGAATCAATTGGAGACTAGAAAATCTCATATCAATAAAATCAGCAAACGTCCAATTATCCAAACGATAGTCAGAAAACAAATCAACACATATCTAATTACCACAAACGGTAATCAAATTTCAAATCAACAAATATTTAATTACCACAAACGATAATCAAATTTCAAATCAACAAATATTTAATTACCATATACGGTAATCAAATTTCAAATCAACAATTATTCGATTATCAAAAACGATAATCAAATCTCAATTCAACAAATATTCGATTATCAAAAACGATAATCAAATCTCAAATCAGCAAATATTTAATTATCAAAAACGATAATCAAACTTCAAATCAGCAATTATTCGATTATCAAAAACGATAATCAAAACTCATATCAACAAATATCTAATTATCACAAGTGATAATTAGAAGCAACAAATATCCGATTATCAAAAACGATAACCAGAACTCATATCAACAAATATCTAATTATCACAAGCGATAATTAGAAGCAACAAATATCCGATTATCAAAAACGATAATCAGAACTCATATCAACAAATATCTAATTATCACAAGCGATAATTAGAAGCAACAAATATCCGATTATCAAAAACGATAATCAGAACTCATATCAACAAATATCTAATTATCACAAGCGATAATTAGAAGCAACAAATATCCGATTATCAAAAACGATAACCAGAACTCATATCAACAAATATCTAATTATCACAAGCGATAATTAGAAGCAACAAATATCCGATTATCAAAAACGATAATTAGAACTCATATCAACAAATATCTAATTATCACAAGCGATAATTAGAAGCAACAAATATCCGATTATCAAAAATGATAATCAGAACTCATATCAACAAATATCTAATTATCACAAGCGATAATTAGAAGCAACAAATATCCGATTATCAAAAACGATAACCAGAACTCATATCAACAAATATCCAATTACCTGCAGATAATTGGAAACAACAAATATCTAGCAATCAATTAAGAAGACTAGAAAATCAACATAAAAGCTTGGATCGATCTCATCAGATGGCGAGTTTTAAATTCGCCGCACGTGCATCAACAAATGGCCGAAGCCTACCAAGTACTCAACATAATTTTTAGCGCCCAACAAATGACCCGAAGGTCTAGTACTGGTATTTGACCTGAAGGTCCATCATATGACCCCAAGGGCCAACAAAGTGGCTCGAAAGCACACGAAATCATCAAATATTTCAATTAACGAGTCCGGAATTAACCAAAATAGCAAACGCACATGTCCCATACCACGTGTTTTACTAAATCGTTTGATTCTCTTCATCGTTTCCTTGAAAGTGCAAAATTCATCAAAATCATCAAAACAGCAGATATTTCAATTAACGAGTCCGGAATTAACCGAAATAGTAAAAGTGTGGTTCCATACTCCGCACTTTTGCTAAATCGTTTAAATCTCTTCATCGTTTCCTTGAAAGTGCAAAATTGTGTATTTTGTAAAAATACACTTTACATTCTCAAACGGACAAGTCCGGAATTAAGCGAATCAGTAAAAGAAAGGGGTCATAGTCCTCGATTTTGCTGAAACGTTTAAATCACTTCCTCATTCTTTTGAAAGCGCAAACTGTAAAATTTCTGAAAACAATTTTTATTTATTTTATAAAAATAACAATTCACATTCTCAACTGGACAAGTCCAGAGTTAAGCGAATCAGTAAAAGAAAGGGGTCATAATCCTCGATTTTGCTGAATCGTTTAAGTCGCTTTCTCATCCTTTTGAAAGCGCAAACTGTTAGAATTTTATAAAACAATTTTCATTTTAAAACGATTTTCCAATCACGTGATTAAAGCAGCCATATTAGTAGCAATTTCGAAAAGGAAATTGTACTTCTCAAAACACCGTAAAACGAATCTCAAAATCAGTGTTGCGGAATAACCGCTTGAAAATCCACTTTTAAAATTTGACGGTTACTGAAGTCAAAGCGACAGTAATTTTTAAACGTCAAAATCACATCAAAACAATTTACATCAAAATGTAATATCAGTGAATTTTCATTCATCAAAATGCCATAAAACACCATGCTTCAAAATATAGCATTGGTGTAAAATCCCGTTATAAAAATAACGGCAACAAAATACGTTTCATAACCAAGCATCGGTTCAACGTAAAATTAATGCAGTAATGTGCAATTCATATTTGCACTCATATTACAATATAAACAAAGAAATCATTCGAATGTATCTTCGATGAAGACAATACAAAACAGCAAAATCTAATTAATAGATGATTAGTCCAAAAGAAAGCCAGCGGAAATTTCAACAAAAATCACATAACTGTAATTTCTTTGAATCCTCAGTTCGGATTCGAAATTCTCAAAGAAACAAAATAATTACAGCTATGTAAACAACCAATGAAATTTATTTCAATTTCTAAATCAAATAGATTACCAGTTGTACTCAGCGAAGACAGTTTCACTGTTTCCGCTGCGCACTCTGATAAACAGTACTCAAATCAATCAAATCATCAGAACACAAATTCACTTTTTATTTTTAAATAATGATATTTAAAAACTTTCATCAAAATTTCAAAACTTTAGTTTTGACTCAAATCACAAATAAAACATCGACTAATAGTTGTAACATATGTTCCATCCAAGTTATGTTTTATATTATGTCCATAAACCTGGCTCTGATACCAACTGTGATGCCCCACCTCTATGCTCACAATAACAAAGAGTATCAAAAGAAATACTGTCTGTTATCGCGAAGAATAAGGCTGGATAGGAGCGGCCATCCGTAGTTGGCCTTACACTAATATTGGTTACCTCGATAGGAGTGGTATATTGTAATGACCCGACATTTTGGACCATTCGCATCCATTATAAGTGTATAGGTAGACACTCATGCCAGAGTTGAATTGCTCAAAATACCGCGTTGTTAATTTAAATTGGCAAAACTGAACATATACAGTAAATAAATAATCACAGATCACAGACACAGAGTAATAAGTGCAGCGGAAATAAAAGAGATAGTAGTTCATGAAGCTACTATATAAATATATAAAATACAACAGAGTTAAACCAGATACAACGGAAGAGTAACATGATACATCAGATACAAATCAGAATACATCACTGGAATCATCGAATGCTGAAAGCAGAATAGATGGCTGGATCTTCAAGCAAAGCTCCAACTCCAAAGGTGAGTCTCGAAAGCTGAACCACTCAGTCTGACCCGAGCGTAAAGCAAAAACACAAGACACTCGAGTCAGGATTAACATTCTTATATTAATAAATCCAACTCAAGTGAAATAGCAATTGAAATACAAGTAACTCAAAGGATGTTTGGAATAACCATCCTTTAAGGATCCGTTAAACTATCTACTATGTAGTAATGTACGCTAAGTAGATAATGTCTATCAGTAATATAAAAAGATATCAAAATAGCGTTAAGTCATGGCCCATTCCACCCTTAACACATTTTTATTCCCAAAAGCATATACAAGACCGTAGTTTCCCCAAAACCGGAAGTCACCAGAGGGCAATCCATATACTAAAGGTACAAATCAAAATCGTAGTGGTCGCGAATAGGATAATCAGTATGACAAGGTACATGAGGCGATACCAACTAGGATACTAGTAGTTGCCTGATCCGGACTGATGTTGGGCATAGCAGCTACTACCCCAACACCGCGAAACAACACTCCCATAATCGAGGGGTGCACCCAAATCGAATCACAAAAGTAATAGATATGGTATCGAAGAAGTGTGTCCGCTAGAGATGGCGATCCTCAATGGCCCGGCGCGGCTCCTGTTTTAGTCATGTCAGGGGTCATCCAAAATCGTTCTCTTTCTTCAGTCAACGCGTTCATCATTCCAACCACTTCATTCTGGATCATCACTCTGCGCATAGTTATTAAAGTGGTTTTCGGTTTAGATAGAGAGTATACCCATAACCGAATTCCGGTCTCTTTAATAACTTTCGTAATTATTACACCGATTGGTCGTTTAATATATTTCAAAACCAAATCAATTTCAATTTCAATCAGAGTTTATAAACCAACATTTCATTTGTCTTTCCAAATCAATTTCCATAATTTACATTTCAAAACTTCTAAATTCATATTTTTATAATCTTATAATTCAATTTCAATTCCTTTTCAAACAATTCAAGTATTGATTCAAGTTCGTATATAAGTTTCATTCCGAAATCATTTAAATAAATTTAATTTAACATACAATTCAATTCCAAATTCATTTATCGATTTCATTTAATATTCGTTAAGTAAATTTGTCGTTCAAACAATTTCTATTAAATTTCCAACTCATTAAATCCATTATTTAAATTCAACTTCCTTATATCAAACTTACAAATTGAATTAAATTAAATTCATCAAATCAAATTCTTTAACTTTCAAGCCTACATTAATTTCAATAAATCACATTTTTTTTGTTTTGTTAAAGAAATTCAATTTCACTTATTTAATTACTTAAATAATTTTCAAAAACTTACTAAACAAGAAAACTCAATTTCAATCATTTACAAAGTAAAATTCACTTATTCAAAAGTTCAATTTTCTCTTATTAAAGAATTCAATTCAAGTTAATCATTAAATAATTCAATCTTATTTAATCATTAAATAATTCAAAACTTAATTATTAAATAATTTCAAAGTTTAATAATTTCAAACTTAATTATAATTTCAAACCTTAATTATTAAATCATTTCAAAGTTTAATAATTTCAAACTAAATTCAATTAATTTCTCAAATTAAACAACATACTTCCATCAATTTCATTGTTAACATTTTGTTTCAGATTATTAAATATTAACATTTTCCTTTCATTAAAATTCAAATTTCAACTTCATTTCAAAACCATATTATTTGTTCAAATAAAATCTTCAATTATTTTCAAATCAAATTATTGACCAATCGGGTTTTTATTTAATTTTCTATCCTAGGTCAAAGTTTAATTTGGGTATTTATCATTTCAACCCGATTCCAATTCAATTCAAAATCAGAGCATAACAAAAGGGAACTTGCAGTGTGATAACTGGGATGGTGTCAAAGTAAATAAACAAACAATAACAACAATCAGTATCAATCCAATAATCAATTCAAATAATCCCGAAATAACCGTATTAATTCGCATTGTTATTTGTACGAATTAATATAATTATTTCTAGAATCCACACTATCATTTCATGTAGATTAAAGATTATTACATTACGGTTTTTTTTTACTTGTCATTCAATTCAATTTCATCCATCATCAATTTAACAACATACATTCAGTGGTTCAAGGTGTAATTAAACAAATCCTACGTGTCAATAAATTTAACAGTTTAAAGGGGTCATATTATACAAATGTCAGTTAATCAAATTTAACATTTAATTATCCTATATCCAGTTCAATTGCCACTATTTATCATTTTAACATTAACAATTTAACGTCCAATATAAACATCAACAATCAATCAATTATCAGCCAAATTGTATTATCATCGCATAAATAATTAACAGATAATGGTGTCAGGTGTCACAGGTGAACTGATACAGGTAATAGCATATATAATAGTGTAATTAACTAACAACAGCATATTTCAATTGTCGTTTCAATTGAAATCAAATTTAATAAATAAAAGAACGTTAATCGTGAGTGATTGCTCACCTTTCGAGGCTAGAGATGATTCGACGACGAAATGAGTTACGAATCCAAAGCAAGGTGAGATGGGAACGAATTCGACGATCAAAGCTGGTAGATAGAATCGATGAAATGGATCAGAATTGGTATGGGCAAACTTGTACATAAATAAATATAACTATATCCTATTCAGTGAACGTACGCAGACTAAAAATTAAAATCTAACCTAATATGCACAGACGTGGGCCATATATATAATACTATAGCCTCAATATAGGTCGTCAAATATATAAATAACTAATATGCGCATACCATTATATTTTAAACTTCTCTAAGATCACCAGATCATAAACTAATATATATTTCTTTAAAAATCAAAAATTTAACACATAACTAACATGTATATATAATACAGTTTACTGTAACGTGTATAAAATAAAATAGGAATACTGTCCCAACTTTGAATCTGATATGTATATATATAATACATATAAAATCTATTTTAAAAGTGATAAATTAACGACACATATGTTTACACGCACACCAAAAATCTATATGTTTTATTTATGTAAACTTTCATATTATAACAACTTACATACTTAATATATATAATATAGAATATTACTGTATAAACCACATAGCCAGTTTACATTCTTACTGTGAAATTACAAAATCTTAGTCTCCTATAATAGTATATAACTTGCACATATTTAACTCATCTATAACAGTTTAAAATATATCAAACAATATATATTCCAATATATAAATCCACGCACACATCATTTACTAAAATGTACACATTTAAATTTATGTAACTTTACATATCATATAAATACTAACATGGATATACTCTAATATATTTTTACTGCAAACAAAATAAGAACTAATAAAATTTATACAAGACACTATAATATATATAAATATAATGCAAGTAGATATGTGCATATATATACAAAACGTAACAAACTTGCGTGCATCTATAGATATATATAGCAACATACGAGACACACAAAAATGGCCTAACAGGTGAAGTTAATATAACGTTTATACTTTACTAATATATGTGCATAAGAACAGCATATAAGTTTGACAGAGAATACAATAAAAGACAGAGGAAGAGAGAGTTGCTCACGGCATGGAGGCAAGGGCGTTACTGATATGGTTCGTATGGAGTACGGGCGGCCGAACTGAGGGGACAGGTTTGCTCGGAAAAGGTGCAATGGAGGCGGAGGTGGTCCGGCTGAGGAAGATGCGTCGGAGGCGGAAGCTAAGCACGAGAGAGAGGGTGTCTGGCTCGGGTAGGCTTGCTCGGGCGGTTAGGCGGAGGAAGGCAGTGACGGATCTCGGGTGAAGACAGTGGTGGTGGCGGAGCTGACGTGCGTCGGCGGAGGTTGAGACGTGGCAGGCCAGGTGCGGCACACGGTGAAGGCTGGATCAGGGCGTTGTTGGGTTCGAGCCGCGGGCAGGCTCGAAGAGGGAGGAGCTTCGACGCGGGATTATTTCGCAAGGAGGGAAGGTGAGGAAATGTGGAGTAGCCGTGCTTGGTGGATGAAGAAGTCTTGGCAAAATAATTTGTGAATGTAACCTACAGGCAAGGCAAGGTTTGAAGGTGAAAGAAATATGAACAAAGAAAACAGGGAGATCCAAATGAGCCAGAAGAAATATGAACGGGTTTGATAATTTGAAACTAGTGAAATATTTTGAAATTAGTGAAATAAAGTGAATATGTGAGAAAGGTAAAAGTCAGAAGTTACTTGGGAATAGCAATAGGTTGGCAAGAATTCAAGGAATAATAAAAGCTATCGGCTGAATAGAACAAGGAAGCCCACAAGTTTAAAACGTGTACCGGTACGGAAATCATTTCATAGATATCATCACGTACCTGATTTCGAAATACACAAATAAATACGCTGATGAGATCAGCATAACGAGACGATCTAAACGGTATTCAGATATCAGTGGTACGATCATCCGATAAAAATCGATATCGGTACCAGAATACTGCTATTTTGCAGAAAATAAGAACGACGGAGCAATAGATGTCCAAATTTTGAAAAACGACCAACTGACATCTTGCTCAGAAGATGGTTTAGAATTTTTCTATGTAAAAATATTTAGGTTTTGAAAACGTTTTAATTTCAATGCTTTTTAACCGATTAAATTGAAGTAAATTTACGTGCGAAATAAACTTTCATATTTTTGGATGAAAATTTACCAGTTGCTATGTTTAATTAGACGTATTCCAAATATTAAATTTTTTTTATTTCAAAATTTTATCGTTTAAAATTTCGCAAAATTTCAACTAACTATGTTATTAAAACAGTTGAAATTTACGGGTCGTTACATATATACTTTTTCAATTTTCATCTTATTTATTTACTCCCATCGACATACCCAATTATCAGTATAAAACAAGCTACGATGGTTCATAATAGTTTAGGACATTATATATAATAATAACACAGATAATATAAATGCGGAACACAGATAAAACAAAAGCCTCATATATAAATAACTGATGTCAGTTACAATATAGTTGACACAGTACATATGATACAACTACAACTGTCGACTCTGGAAGTTATATATACAAGTACATTATCAACTAATATACATGAATCCATATCATCCTATACAATGACACAACTTCTACAAAACGACGAAAACTACTCCAAAAGATACAAAAAGTCTTCATAGCCCGAACAACCACTCAAAGTAGGAAATCTACAACCTGAAATAACTCGGGTCTGACCCGAGTATTACATTCAAAAGAAAATAATACACGGTTCAGTCTAATTCAAACTCAGTTATTAATGCACAGAAGCAATAATAATCAACATCAAATAGACGATAGGCACAGAAATCTCGTATATCCGACTCCTCAATAAGAGAATCAGATAACGGCAGATATAACACTTAACAGTGTTAAACAACAAATCAGCAGATTTAAATCAACAAAGGTAAATGAAAAGAATTTCAATAACGATAATTTAGAAAACAACAGAATTGCCCAAACGGCAATTAACACAAAATCATCAAATTAAACCAAATCAAAATACGATTCAAGATATATTGAATTGGCAACATAAAACCATCTTATCAATAGAAAACATCAATTAAAACATCAGATCTAGTAGGGCTGCAGTACACGCACGCGTGTACTGCCTCACCACTACAGAATGAAAGGCATAAACGATCAACAAAAATATCAAAGTATCACTGCATCAATGAAACTGTGCATGTACACAGATTTGAAATTTCACATGCCAACAGAGAAACCAACAAAATAATAAAAAAACTGGATGCTCCAAAACAGTCACCTGAAACTTAATTGAACAACGTATACAGGAAAGGTCAAACTGCATATACACTGAAGGCATTAAGTTCAAATATCAACAAAGCACTGAACCTCAGAGACCATTAACATAAAGTAACAAGTGCTAAATGACTGCATGCCCTAATACATGTGCAAGCATACGAAGGCAAAAAGAAAAAGACACCCATAAACAACAAGTTCTAGTCAAGTTACACTGCAATGATGATATACAGATGCAATATAGTCTCAAGCTCAGGTTCAAATGAACAGCTACCACTGGTTAATACACTAGTGCACATGTAACAGTGATGATAAAAACAGTGATCATCACCAAACAATAGTCAGATAAGATCAAAGTAAGGTGATGACAGAAAGTATGTCAAAGTCAGTAGATATCTACATGAGTGCAGCAGTCCAACAACTCAAGTGAAGCTACAGGTCATTAGACTACTACACAGGGAAATCAAAATGTATATGAATGCACAGGTGAATCAAAACTACAAAAGCTACAGTGAAGACATCAATCTACAATGCATTAGAAAACTCAAGTGAAGCTACATGAAAATGCAACTTAGGTCTGCACATCAAACTACAAATGGTCAAGCTACAACATGAAGCACTGCAATTCAAATAGCAGTATAACTGGAAGTAATCATGTGAACACAACAGCTACAAGTGTACAACAGATACAAGTGCAGACACAACAGCTACAAGTGTACAACACAGTGAAGATCAAAGAACAGTATGCACATGAATGCACAATGCACACCACAAAACCAAATAAGAATTCAAAGTCGAGAAACAACAAGTGATGCAACATCACAAACTCGAAGCTACACAACTATATACATGGGAAGACTAAATGCACATCAAGCAATGAACAGACCAACCAGAATGAAGAACGAATGATCAAGTGACATAATGAAGCAGTTGTGATAAACAAGAACAACTATGAATGACAACAATAACATACATGAATGCAGAACCTACCCTAGACAGAACGACAACATACATGCATGCACACAGCAATTCAAGATAAAGTGAAGTATACAAGAGAACTCAAGTCCAGATGCTCAAGTGCAACTGCAAATGACATCAACCCAAATAGAAATGACCTGTAACGACCCAGTATTTTCAACCATTCGCATCCATTATAAGCGTATAGGTAGACACTCATGCCGGAGTTGAATTGTACAAAATACTGCGTTGTAAATAAAATTTGGCAAAACTCAGCATATACAGTAAATAAAATAATTACAGATCACAGACACAGAGTAAAATAACAATACTGCAGCGGAAACAAAAGGATAGTAGTTCATGAAGCTACTATATATATATATAACAGAGTTAAACAAGATACAACAGAGGTCTCGAATACAATATATGTCTCAATACAATAATCAAATACCAGATCTGAATACATCACTGGATCGACGGAATAACAGAAAGCAGGATCGATAGATAGCTGGATCTCCAAGCGAAGCTTCAACTCCAAAGGTGAGTCTCAAAGGCTGTATCACTCAGTCTGACCCGAGCGTAAAGCAAAACACAAAACACTCGAGTCAGGATTAACATTCTTATATTAATAAATCCAACTCAAGTGAAATATCAACTGAAATACAAGTAACTTAAAGGATGTTTGGGATAACCATCCTCTAAGGATCCGTTAAACTATTTACTATGTAGTAATTATTCGCTATTATAATAGTGTCTAAATAAGTAAAGTATAATCATATCGGAAAATAGCGTTAAGGGGATGGAGAACCTTAACGCGGTCGGATCTTAAAATCATAATCGTAGTAAAGCTCGATATGGTAGGTGACACGGCACAACTAGGCAATGCCAGGGTAGATATACCAATTACGCACACGGACTGATGGATACGCATAGCAGCCACTACCGTTCCACCTCGAACAACATTCCCAATCGGAGGATGGCCATCTAGTCAAATCACAAGTAAGAGTATAATATCGAAGAAATGCGTCCGAGAAGAGGTGCTACCTCACTGGTCCGAGATCGCTCCTGTTTTAGCCACCTTATTGCCAACTCACGGGAGTTGGGTCCACGTAACATACCTTAAGAACGTCGCCACCAACCTACTTTATTCTGGAATCTCCACCGCGTACACGGTTGTCAAAGTGGTTTTCGGTATCGACAGAGAGTATGTCCATATCCGATCCCGGTCTCTTTGCCAACCAATCGTTATTATAACACCGTGGTCGTTTCAAAATAGTTTATGCTTCAAAACCAAAGTATCATTATCACTTCAAAACCCAATTTAATACGATATCGTTTCACCTCAAATATACATTTTCAAAATCATATTACTTTCCAAAGTTATAATGCTTTCGAAATCATAGTCTGGAAATCACAGTATTTTGGCAATCGTAACATTTCCTTTTAACAGTTTAGATATTAGAATTTCGTTATAAAATAAATTAGTTACCTCAAATTTCACAAATCGATTCAAATTAACTCGAATTCCAAAAATTTAATTAAATCAAATCTCACATTATCAGTTTCAACTCGATTTAGCTTCTAAATAAACCATTTCAATTTATCGATTTCAAATACATATCTGAACCATAAAATAAGTCATTTCAAGTTTTAATATATTTCAAAGCTTTAAATATTCAACATTTCATAACTAAATTCGATAATTTATATACATATCAGATTCACTTTACAATTATTTAGTTTTGAAATATTTACTTAACATTTCCACGACATTTGAATACAATTTCAATATACAAATTTAAATAAACAAAAGATCTCATTTAAATATTTATACGTTTGAAATATCCATTTAAGTCACCTTTCAAATTCCAAGTTGTAAATCACTTCTTTAAATTTCAAATTCAATACATTTCAAATCAACTTATTTAAGTATAATACAATTTCAATTAAATTTCTAATCATTATAAATTCTATATTTCAAAAATATAGATATTTAATAAATACTTAAATCCTTAAAATCAATATTTATCAAAACCATATTTTTCTCTTCAAAACCATAGAAATCATTTTCAAAACGTTTATATATAGACCAACGGTGCCTGTATATAATTTTCTATCCTATGGTCAAGTGATACGGATATTTATCATTTCAATCCGCAATTTAAACATATTCGGGTATATATCTTTTCAACCCGAAATCCCAAATTCCATTCAATGAAAATCGCTTGGGTTTATCAGTTCAACCCATAACGATTTTCTCCTATTCTACAGATCGTTCGGGTATGTATCATTTCAACCCATAGTGATTCTATACTAACAGGGAACTTGCAGAGTGTTAACAGATATGAAAATAAAATAACAACAGTAACAGGCATATATCATCAGTATAAATAACAGATAATGGTGTCGGATGTCACAGGTGAACAGATACAGTTAATGACATATATATATAACAATGTGAACAACTAACAGCAGCATATTTCAATTGACGTTCCAATTGAAATTAAATCTAATAAATATAAGAACATTAATCGTGAGTGATTGCTCACCTTTCGAGGCTAGAGAGGATAGACAATGAAGTTGAGTTATGAATGTAAGCACGAATCCCAAGGTAAAGCTAGATGGACACGATTCGACGAACAAACTAATAGATAGAAATCAATGAAATCAAATCAAATTGGTTTCGATGTAAACCAAAAATATATATATATACATCATTATTGAAATATATATATTTTCCCCAGTATTTCAAATTAAGCCAAATATCGAAATAGTAAAAAGAAAAAAAAAAATATTCCAAAGTCATTTTCTTAAATCTCAAATATTAAGAATTATATATATATATTACCAGATTTTTTCTATACTATATAAACTAGAATATGCCGACGTTTATATAAAATCTACATTGTTTAAATAAACAAATATAACTCTTACAGACTGTATATATACATTATCATATACAAACACTATATACTAACATATATCAAACTGTTTCAACAATACACAATACTGTAACAACAATATTACATAAAAATATATAAACCAAACCTATAACTGAACTTATACCATAATTATTTTCATATACATAATATATAAACAAGACTGCCCAAATGTTACTTTTCGAAACCAAATACGTATAACACCTCGTTGATGTTCTTTAATGTTTAACATATATTTATAAACAGAACAAAAGACTAAAGTAATATATGTTATACTTTTAGAATATATAGGACACTATAAGCCTATGCACAGTAAACACAAAAAATATAACAACTTGTTATCTGCATACCAAGGATTAAATAAACTGTTATATATACGTTCATACAATATAAACCAAAATATATCAATACATATATAACCGAACGTATAATATAAAATTTGTGTGAACTTATATATATACATATACACGAACATCTCAGTTATGTTATAAACAGCTTTCAAAATATACACTTTAGACAAAACAGAAATAATATAACAGAACACATTTTTTTTTTACTTATGAACAATATGTTTTATTTAAACATACTTATATATACAGACCAAAATATCTATAAAATGTATATAAAACTTTTTCAAACAATATATACATACATAAAATAGAATAGACATAGCTTAAAATACATATATATATATACACGAACAAGCATACAAGTATATAACTTAGGTAGTATATGATAATCACAGCTATGCAAAGACACTACTAATATATACTTTATAATAATATATATGTTGTACATATGTTATAAACAGTCTATATATAAACAAATTCATATCATAGACTTTATACAAACCATAAATATATATATCATCACTTCACACTATAGTATAAATAATATAATATATAACATTGATATATGTACGGTAGTCAAATATATTTATATATATATAGCCTTGATCAAACCTTTGCTCAGAACATTTTTTTATAGTTTATATACTAACTAATAAATATGCATATGTATCTCATATAAACAACTGAATATACGTTACTTACCTATATACAAACAAGGAAGGTGAGTGAAGCAACGAGGTGATGGCATGGAACAACACGAGCAGCTGAACAGGGGAGAGAAATGGAGGCTTGGCCGAAGCATCAGGTGGTGACGTTGGCGTGGCAGGTTGGGTGGAGGCGGTGGGCAGTGGTTCGGTCTGGGGTTTCGGTGAAGGGCTGACGTGAAGGTGGTTACGACTGGGTAGGGTGGTTTGGGCACGGATGAAGGGAGGCGTGGAGGACTGGAAGGTGGGGTAGGCTGGAATGGTGGGGACTGGGCTGGTTCGTGGGGATTGGGCTGAGCAGTTGGGTTCGAGGAGGAGGGAACGCATCTGGCTCGAATTGCTAAGGTTTGCGGGGCGGCTGGGTGGCGGAGGAAGGCTGGCGGTAGCGTGGGAAGCTACGGGTTGCCGAGGTCAGGGGAATGAGGGTGATGCAAGCTTAGGGGTTGATGGAGTTGCTCGCAGACTGTTGGCTACCGGAATTTCTAAAACTTAGGATATAAATTTTGTTATGATTTAAAGAAGAGGAACAGATCTATAAATGGAGAAATGAGAGAAAAGAGGAAGGATGAATAGTGGGAGAGATTTAGTCAAGCCTGGAGAGTTGTACACTTGTATGAAACGTAGATAAACTTTGAACTGTTAAAAGGATGAACGCAAAAGGGTAAAATGATTCTATACGTTTAGAAATTTGAAATGGCAGACGGCTGAATTCTAGAAAGTAATAAATGTTAAAATGAATGCCAGTGGCTATTCCGTTCCATCAGTTTGAAATTTGAAGGCACAAAACAAAACAAAAATGAAAAGGTTGAAAAAGTGATACCGATACATTTTACCATTTGCAGGGGTTTCACAATGTATCGGACTTCAAAACATAGAATTGCATATACCGCAGAGATCAACACTATTATATGATTAAAACGGTATATAGACATCTGTGTTACGATCATCCGATCAAAAGTCGGTATCGGTACCCAAATGCTGCAATTTTGCCAGAAATAAGATAAACGGAGCAACAAAAGTCCAAATTTTGAAAAACGAAAGATGATTACTTACTCAGAAGATGATTTACAATTTTTCTATGTAAAAATATTCAGGTTTGGAAAATATTTTATTATCACCAATTTTTAACTGATTAAATTGAAGTAAATTTACGCGCGAAATAAATTTTCATATTTCTGGACGAAAATTTACCAGTTGCTATCTTTAATTAGACGTATTCCAAATATAAAATTTATTTTTCAAAATTTTATCGTTTTAAAATTTCACAAAATTTAACTAATTACGTTATTTAACAGTTAAAATTTTCGGGTCGTTACACTCTCCCCCACTCAAAACTTTTCGTCCCCGAAAAGGAAGGAGGTAGGAGAGTAGAAACAACCAGAAAGAAAATAGATTAAAAGACAAGATAAGATAATCAATTTAAACCATATAATTTCAAACTAAACTAATTAATATTTAACATTTTGGTTAAATCCCTTAGAGTTCACCTAAATTATATTAATCTATTTATTCCTAAACATTATCTAATTATCTAATCATCCTTAATTTAAAATTTCCAAATCAATCTGTTTGTATAATCATTTATTATACTCACGTTTATTCAACAAATTTAATTCTTATATTCCAAATTATTATTAAGTCTTATTCCACTTAATATGTCCTATTACATATATTTAAACCATGTAAATTAATTTAAATCATAAAAATTTCAATTTAAATTACTTTATATTCAAAATTGATTTTAAATTCAAGGTATTTCCATACTTTAATCAAATTTCAATTTATTAGTTCCTTCAAAATACTTTATTTGTCTCATCTATTATTTAATTAACTTATTATTCTGCTTATCTCTATTAACATCTTTATAAAAAAAATTAAGTGTATAGCATTTGTTATAACACTCAAATCTTTCCTTATAAAGTCATTTTATATTGTATATTGTCCAATTACATTTTTAACTTCTGAAAATTTTAGGTAAGTTATGTTGAGATGTAATCGGGTATTATACCAATAAGTTTTTTTCAACTTAGTTATTCTCAGTTAACTATTTATCCAAGAATTTTGACTTTAGTTTATAATTGAAATCATCTTAAATCTAAAATTTTAGAAGTTAAATCTCCGATTTACTTCAAACAATTTAGAGATATATATAATATATTTATCTCAAATCAAATTAAATTTTAAATAAGATACATATATATATATATATAAATCAAATTATATTGAAGAAATTCAAATCGAATGTATTTTCTTTTCTCAAAACCGTAGCAAAGCTACAGAATGGTTTCTCCTCTTCGAAACTCGAAAATGAATGTCGATGATGCGGCCGTCATCACCGAAATTATTTTCCAGCGACAAAGAGAAGAGCACTAATTTAAACATTTAAAATTCTTCGAAAACCATTTTATTCGAAAATACTTTAAATAATATACATTTTAGGACTTTAAAACAAAGTTTGAAATCATCAGAAATTTAATTCTTAAATCTTCAATTTAAATTCATTTCAATTCCAAATAAATTTATAACCAATAGTCATTTTGCAATAGTCAATGACTTACAAAACAATAAAATGATAATCAAATATTATCATTGTCAACAACCAAATTATTTAACTTTTAATTCCAGAAAATTTCTTATATATTTATAATATAATCATACAAATTTATTTCATTTATCAAATTTTAAAATTTATATTGTGTCAGTTTGCTCTATTCAAGTGTTTTGGAAACCCTATCGATAGCGTTGATCAGACGAATCGATCGAAAATACAAACCAACATCAACAACTCAAACAACACACTATAAACATAAACTATTTTGTATTAATTACAAATACACTCCCTCCCACGATGATTCCAGAATTGGGTTCCAACATAAGGATAGAGATCCAATTATAGAGGGACTCTGATCAAAGAGAATTCTAATCTAAAATAGATAGGCTCGAAACGAAGGTTAGATGATTTCCTTTCAAACAGGAAGATGGATAAAGTTGTATAAATCGCGGGCAACCTTAACCGGGTCAACCGCGACTTCATAGATAAGATCGATGTAGAATGCTGAAGCAAATCGACATTCGATTACCAGAGGTAGAATTCGGGTATAGCATAAGATAGCAGCATCGTAAACCGAGGATACAGAAATCTCCGGTGAATCAACACCGATTGTAAAGGAGTTTCACCCAGTACAAATTATTCGAAGATTGGCGAGACCGCCGATTTATTATAGAGATCATTCGAAGTGAAGTTATTGGATACTCCAGAATCCGAAGACACGAATGGACTTTGGAACCGAAGTGAACGTCCCAAAATTCAAAGGAATCGAGTCAAAGAAGAAAAGAATTCAAGCTCGAACGAAAGTGATTCTGTAATTGAATTTACTACATATGCTGAGTTTTACCTAAAACCAGGCTCTGATACCAACTGTAACGACCCAGTATTTTCAACCATTCGCATCCATTATAAGCGTATAGGTAGACACTCATGCCGGAGTTGAATTGTACAAAATACTGCGTTGTAAATAAAATTTGGCAAAACTCAGCATATACAGTAAATAAAATAATTACAGATCACAGACACAGAGTAAAATAACAATACTGCAGCGGAAACAAAAGGATAGTAGTTCATGAAGCTACTATATATATATATAACAGAGTTAAACAAGATACAACAGAGGTCTCGAATACAATATATGTCTCAATACAATAATCAAATACCAGATCTGAATACATCACTGGATCGACGGAATAACAGAAAGCAGGATCGATAGATAGCTGGATCTCCAAGCGAAGCTTCAACTCCAAAGGTGAGTCTCAAAGGCTGTATCACTCAGTCTGACCCGAGCGTAAAGCAAAACACAAAACACTCGAGTCAGGATTAACATTCTTATATTAATAAATCCAACTCAAGTGAAATATCAACTGAAATACAAGTAACTTAAAGGATGTTTGGGATAACCATCCTCTAAGGATCCGTTAAACTATTTACTATGTAGTAATTATTCGCTATTATAATAGTGTCTAAATAAGTAAAGTATAATCATATCGGAAAATAGCGTTAAGGGGATGGAGAACCTTAACGCGGTCGGATCTTAAAATCATAATCGTAGTAAAGCTCGATATGGTAGGTGACACGGCACAACTAGGCAATGCCAGGGTAGATATACCAATTACGCACACGGACTGATGGATACGCATAGCAGCCACTACCGTTCCACCTCGAACAACATTCCCAATCGGAGGATGGCCATCTAGTCAAATCACAAGTAAGAGTATAATATCGAAGAAATGCGTCCGAGAAGAGGTGCTACCTCACTGGTCCGAGATCGCTCCTGTTTTAGCCACCTTATTGCCAACTCACGGGAGTTGGGTCCACGTAACATACCTTAAGAACGTCGCCACCAACCTACTTCATTCTGGAATCTCCACCGCGTACACGGTTGTCAAAGTGGTTTTCGGTATCGACAGAGAGTATGTCCATATCCGATCCCGGTCTCTTTGCCAACCAATCGTTATTATAACACCGTGGTCGTTTCAAAATAGTTTATGCTTCAAAACCAAAGTATCATTATCACTTCAAAACCCAATTTAATACGATATCGTTTCACCTCAAATATACATTTTCAAAATCATATTACTTTCCAAAGTTATAATGCTTTCGAAATCATAGTCTGGAAATCACAGTATTTTGGCAATCGTAACATTTCCTTTTAACAGTTTAGATATTAGAATTTCGTTATAAAATAAATTAGTTACCTCAAATTTCACAAATCGATTCAAATTAACTCGAATTCCAAAAATTTAATTAAATCAAATCTCACATTATCAGTTTCAACTCGATTTAGCTTCTAAATAAACCATTTCAATTTATCGATTTCAAATACATATCTGAACCATAAAATAAGTCATTTCAAGTTTTAATATATTTCAAAGCTTTAAATATTCAACATTTCATAACTAAATTCGATAATTTATATACATATCAGATTCACTTTACAATTATTTAGTTTTGAAATATTTACTTAACATTTCCACGACATTTGAATACAATTTCAATATACAAATTTAAATAAACAAAAGATCTCATTTAAATATTTATACGTTTGAAATATCCATTTAAGTCACCTTTCAAATTCCAAGTTGTAAATCACTTCTTTAAATTTCAAATTCAATACATTTCAAATCAACTTATTTAAGTATAATACAATTTCAGTTAAATTTCTAATCATTATAAATTCTATATTTCAAAAATATAGATATTTAATAAATACTTAAATCCTTAAAATCAATATTTATCAAAACCATATTTTTCTCTTCAAAACCATAGAAATCATTTTCAAAACGTTTATATATAGACCAACGGTGCCTGTATATAATTTTCTATCCTATGGTCAAGTGATACGGATATTTATCATTTCAATCCGCAATTTAAACATATTCGGGTATATATCTTTTCAACCCGAAATCCCAAATTCCATTCAATGAAAATCGCTTGGGTTTATCATTTCAACCCATAACGATTTTCTCCTATTCTACAGATCGTTCGGGTATGTATCATTTCAACCCATAGTGATTCTATACTAACAGGGAACTTGCAGAGTGATAACAGATATGAAAATAAAATAACAACAGTAACAGGCATATATCATCAGTATAAATAACAGATAATGGTGTCGGATGTCACAGGTGAACAGATACAGTTAATGACATATATATAACAATGTGAACAACTAACAGCAGCATATTTCAATTGACGTTCCAATTGAAATTAAATCTAATAAATATAAGAACATTAATCGTGAGTGATTGCTCACCTTTCGAGGCTAGAGAGGATAGACAATGAAGTTGAGTTACGAATGTAAGCACGAATCCCAAGGTAAAGCTAGATGGACACGATTCGACGAACAAACTAATAGATAGAAATCAATGAAATCAAATCAAATTGGTTTCGATGTAAACCAAAAATATATATATACATCATTATTGAAATATATATATTTTCCCCAGTATTTCAAATTAAGCCAAATATCGAAATAGTAAAAAGAAAAAAAAAATATTCCAAAGTCATTTTCTTAAATCTCAAATATTAAGAATTATATATATATATTACCAGATTTTTTCTATACTATATAAACTAGAATATGCCGACGTTTATATAAAATCAACATTGTTTAAATAAACAAATATAACTCTTACAGACTGTATATATACATTATCATATACAAACACTATATACTAACATATATCAAACTGTTTCAACAATACACAATACTGTAACAACAATATTACATAAAAATATATAAACCAAACCTATAACTGAACTTATACCATAATTATTTTCATATACATAATATATAAACAAGACTGCCCAAATGTTACTTTTCGAAACCAAATACGTATAACACCTCGTTGATGTTCTTTAATGTTTAACATATATTTATAAACAGAACAAAAGACTAAAGTAATATATGTTATACTTTTAGAATATATAGGACACTATAAGCCTATGCACAGTAAACACAAAAAATATAACAACTTGTTATCTACATACCAAGGATTAACTAAACTGTTATATATACGTTCATACAATATAAACCAAAATATATCAATACATATATAACCGAACGTATAATATAAAATTTGTGTGAACTTATATATATACATATACACGAACATCTCAGTTATGTTATAAACAGCTTTCAAAATATACACTTTAGACAAAACAGAAATAATATAACAGAACACATTTTTTTTTTACTTATGAACAATATGTTTTATTTAAACATACTTATATATACAGACCAAAATATCTATAAAATGTATATAAAACTTTTTCAAACAATATATACATACATAAAATAGAATAGACATAGCTTAAAATACATATATATATATATACACGAACAAGCATACAAGTATATAACTTAGGTAGTATATGATAATCACAGCTATGCAAAGACACTACTAATATATACTTTATAATAATATATATGTTGTACATATGTTATAAACAGTCTATATATAAACAAATTCATATCATAGACTTTATACAAACCATAAATATATATATCATCACTTCACACTATAGTATAAATAATATAATATATAACATTGATATATGTACGGTAGTCAAATATATTTATATATATATAGCCTTGATCAAACCTTTGCTCAGAACATTTTTTTATAGTTTATATACTAACTAATAAATATGCATATGTATCTCATATAAACAACTGAATATACGTTACTTACCTATATACAAACAAGGAAGGTGAGTGAAGCAACGAGGTGATGGCATGGAACAACACGAGCAGCTGAACAGGGGAGAGAAATGGAGGCTTGGCCGAAGCATCAGGTGTGACGTTGGCGTGGCAGGTTGGGTGGAGGCGGTGGGCAGTGGTTCGGTCTGGGGTTTCGGTGAAGGGCTGACGTGAAGGTGGTTACGACTGGGTAGGGTGGTTTGGGCACGGATGAAGGGAGGCGTGGAGGACTGGAAGGTGGGGTAGGCTGGAATGGTGGGGACTGGGCTGGTTCGTGGGGATTGGGCTGAGCAGTTGGGTTCGAGGAGGAGGGAACGCATCTGGCTCGAATTGCTAAGGTTTGCGGGGCGGCTGGGTGGCGGAGGAAGGCTGGCGGTAGCGTGGGAAGCTACGGGTTGCCGAGGTCAGGGGAATGAGGGTGATGCAAGCTTAGGGGTTGATGGAGTTGCTCGCAGACTGTTGGCTACCGGAATTTCTAAAACTTAGGATATAAATTTTGTTATGATTTAAAGAAGAGGAACAGATCTATAAATGGAGAAATGAGAGAAAAGAGGAAGGATGAATAGTGGGAGAGATTTAGTCAAGCCTGGAGAGTTGTACACTTGTATGAAACGTAGATAAACTTTGAACTGTTAAAAGGATGAATGCAAAAGGGTAAAATGATTCTATACGTTTAGAAATTTGAAATGGCAGACGGCTGAATTCTAGAAAGTAATAAATGTTAAAATGAATGCCAGTGGCTATTCCGTTCCATCAGTTTGAAATTTGAAGGCACAAAACAAAACAAAAATGAAAAGGTTGAAAAAGTGATACCGATACATTTTACCATTTGCAGGGGTTTCACAATGTATCGGACTTCAAAACATAGAATTGCATATACCGCAGAGATCAACACTATTATATGATTAAAACGGTATATAGACATCTGTGTTACGATCATCCGATCAAAAGTCGGTATCGGTACCCAAATGCTGCAATTTTGCCAGAAATAAGATAAACGGAGCAACAAAAGTCCAAATTTTGAAAAACGAAAGATGATTACTTACTCAGAAGATGATTTACAATTTTTCTATGTAAAAATATTCAGGTTTGGAAAATATTTTATTATCACCAATTTTTAACTGATTAAATTGAAGTAAATTTACGCGCGAAATAAATTTTCATATTTCTGGACGAAAATTTACTAGTTGCTATCTTTAATTAGACGTATTCCAAATATAAAATTTATTTTTCAAAATTTTATCGTTTTAAAATTTCACAAAATTTAACTAATTACGTTATTTAACAGTTAAAATTTTCGGGTCGTTACATGACCAGTTGTAACCAAGTGAAGATCAAAGACAGAGAGCTACATGAATAGAGGGAAGTAAAACAGTATCAAGTGAATGACCTAGATGATCAGCTACAACTCATAACAACGCTGCAATACTACCAAAATTCAAGTAACTAATGTCAACATTTCGAAGTCAACATCAATGCCGTGGGGATGAACGAGACTCAAGTGAAATACTACAAGGAACCATACAGCAAGCATATGATACATGACAAACATGGTCAAATACATCACAAAGCAACTACAAACAGTGGAAACGTGATCACAGTATACACAGTGAACACAAATGGTCAAACTACACATGAAGAATATATGCTGTAGCAACAAGGTAATGAAGCCAATGTCAGATGATCAGAGAACAGTATGCATATATACAGTAGTGAAGATGATCAGAGAAGAGATCATCGAAGTCATAGTAAAGTCAAAAAAATATCACAGAACAAAGTACAGATGATCAGAAAATCACGTTAACATATCAAAGCCGAATAATTGAAAAAGTCAACACTTTATAATTTAGGAAGGTTTCAGAAATCAGAAGTTCGACTGTAAAAAACCCGAAGATCGAACGGAACAAAATTAAAGCCGTTCTTTGAAAGAAATTCCCAAAAATACCAAAGCTTAAAACAGGAAAAAAATCGGCAACGTGAAGAACACGTTAATCAAATCAGACTCCTATATAAAGAGACCCAAATTATCATCGACAGCGGGGTGGACAACAGAGCAAATCAATAATCAATACGATGAAAACAACTAAACCAAGTCGAGGACTTTTGCAAATAAATAACCAGAAATTCTCTCAGCAAAACCCAAATTGTGTTCACAGAGCAACAGAGGCCGAAGCCATAATATCACGAAGCCAAAATGATCGAAGTCGAAGTATGGAAGAATTCATCAATCGGTCAAAACAAAATTGAACGAAAATCAAAACATTCGATCCTACAAACTTATGATTTGAAGTAGATATGAGTAAATAAATTACTCACCATTTTTCGACGAGGCAGTGAAGCCAAAGCCTTAGCATTCGAAGCGAAGGCGACTCGATCAATCGAGGAGCAGCCGTGCAAGATGATGTAACCCTCAATCGACTTAAGATATATAATTAACTTAGGATATTATAAGATATGTAAATATAGAATTATACACATATATAATTAACTTAGGATGAAACATGTAGAAACACCTTGAATGATAAAACAATACATAGATCTGATCGATCACACTCTAGATCCGATAGGCCTTGCTCTTCATCACACCTTGATTTTTGGCTTTTCCTCAGATTTCAAACAAATCACCATCCCACTTTGCAAGAAAAGAACGAACCACCTTTTTAATTTAGTTTGATGTTGATTTGAATTAGTTTTGATGCATTTTTTTGGATGAAGTTTCGGCCATGAATGAATGATAGAGGAGGAAAAAAGAGAACAAAAATGAAAGTCATGTTCTGTGTACTTTAAAAAATGAGGAGATTTTTTTAATAGAATTGAAGGAACCATTCCTATTCTCATATTAAAACTTCCTTCTTTAATTTCCCTTTTTAAATTTCAATTAATCCCCTTAATTGATTTCCTATTACCATTATATGGCTGATCTAAGCACATTCCAAATGTGCAACTTTTCCAAATAAAAGAAAAAACAACTTTTATGTAATTATTTTATTATTTAAAACATGTTCAAAATTATACTGATATATGCAAATATAACTTTTATATATGCATTTAAATAATTACCAACAACATTCAAAACATCAAATAAATTAATAATAATTAATATTTCATAAATACTAATTAATTTAATTAATTTGCAAAATTTTACAAATTAATTAAATTGTGTGGTTTTCGGAGATCACAAATGCGGTTGTGTGACTCAGAGGTGTGAATTCAGTCAGCGATTAATATTGAACAATTCAAATATTAATGTTCACACGTCACTTAACAAGTGGTGTGATATATTGGCCGAATTCATCACTTACAGATCTTTTCGATAAAATCAAATTTCACAAGCACTAAAAAGGTGCCTTTTAGTATAATTATTTACACCAATTATCTTCGTCAAATTATATCACTTTGGATTTATGGAATTTGGTAACAGTCAAAATTCCAATATCATCCACATTTAACTTTATAGTCCAAACACAAAGTCCTTGGTTCAATAATAAAAAATATTATTAACCGAAATGCTCTGGCCAGAGACTTTGACTTTGAGTTGACTTTAGTTAACCGTGATACTAACCTCGTATAACTGAGAAGACGAATCCTCTCTTGAATAGTGTTTCACTTCCATGTTCCACTCGACCCAAATATAGTCATTCGATGGACACAGTGCCACGAGTTAACTATAATCAAAGCCACGCTTCCATATTGAAGATCGATAGTATTCTCAAGTCGAGAGAACTGTGTAAATTAGTCACATCGATATTCTCTGCTTGACCTTAGTTATATTAACCAACAGAAACCTATCGAGTGAGTCATTCCATAGTTATCCAATAATTATCATTACGTAACCCCTTGGTGCCCTCAGTAGTCATGAGTAATACACTACCCAACATTTGGAGAGCGTTATGTACTCTAGTCTCAACGGATGTATCCATATCCAGTCTCGATACATCTTGACTAGGAATATTTTGAATGGTATATTTGTTTCATTGTGATAAATTACTCATGGTTACAACACTTTGTAACTACAATCACAAAACATACCATTTATGGATTTCCTATTAAATATACTTTTAATTGAATTGATTAATTAATATAACCACATTATATCAAGTATATAATAGAAAGAAAACACATTTATTTCGAACAAGATTAGTCAACGAGTTGGACATATGTAACAAATTACATAATTTCCCCTAGGGCATACCCCTAACTCTATCAAGATACATTTACACCTAATAAGACAATGTGAAATGCAAGTATTATGCCTATACCCCACAAGCACTCTCCTCCTAGAATCCAAAGGCATATTTTCATGACTAGGTGCATGTATTTGGTCAATATGTCCATAAAATGTCAAGTGGTACACTCTTAAGTTCATTGCTTATCAATACTCAAAGGATACCAAGGCTTCTCCTTACAATTAAGTACCCTCGCTTGTAAGCTTAAAGCCAAAATAATTTTTTAACCCTTAATGAAAATACCAGTGGAATTGGCTAAGGCAGAACTACTATATTCTCTCCTCGTTCTCATGTTTGTAGAGCTCGTCCTTAATTATGATTGTATCATCACACTTCTCAAGCGAACAACTCTTAAAAACACCACTCTTAGTGTTGATCTCCCTCATCCAACCACTCGAGGACTTATCACATGAGAACCCCACTCATTCAAGCCGTATGCTTATACTTATAACTTGTTTAACATAACCTAACAAGGACAAAATTGAGGGAACTCCACCTTGAGCCTTGATCTCCAACCAAGAACCCATTCTCCTCATTTATATATTGAAGAGAATGCTTACCGTCTTAACCTACAAGCAACGTACTATGATAAGAACTACTCGAAGCTATTCGAAAACTTCTATCAAAGCATCCCTTGATCGAATACACAACGATCTTATCGACTCTAGGGGATCATTAATCCCTCAAATTGTATGCTACTTGGTCTTTGTTTCCTAAGGACCGTTGATCAAAACTAGTTCACAAGCCTCCTCTCCATCAGCATCTGATAGCTACTTGATTTCATCAAGGTACTTGATCATTCACAGGCATTTAACCATAAGTATACACTGGTAAGTACTCTTTCCATATACTATATCAAGTGTCCACATCGAATACTATGCACCTCACATATGAGCATTAGGAGAAATTTATAGGTGCATATATAGGAAAATTTTAACCCGATCATATTTCATAACTCATAATGTTGCTCTTGTTTGAAACAAATGTATGCCTTTTAGTTTGTTATATATGTGTTTATGTTCTTATATGTTACAAATTATGTGATTGCATTCTAAACATGTGAACAAAAATCCCTAAAACAAGTGTAATACAAATTGCATAAGAAAGTTCATAGCCATGAGTGTTGGATCAAATACTTGTCCTTAAATATTTATAGTTATAGATACTTCAAGAATGGGATATCGATGCACCATGAAGATTAGTGTATGCACTGCTCTCCATATAATTGTTGGACTTAGAGGGTTACGCAATAGGGTAAAGGGTCGATTTTGAAAAAAAAATCTTTTCTGAAAATTTCCATAGATCAATCTCATGTTATTATAGACAAATGTGAAAATAATATTAAATAATATTTTAATATGAATTTAGTTTTGATTTGATTTAAAAATTAATTTAGTAATAAATTTTATTTTGAACGTGAGTATCAATATACTCAACATTTGTATAAGTTTAATACTTAACAATATGATAATGGAAATATATATATATATGTATATATATATGATATATATGTATATATATGATATATATATGTATATATATGTTAATAACCGAAAGTATGTGCATATATATATTTGGTATTTAATACAAATGTATATTATAAGAGAAAACTACATGTATAATAATAATATGCACAATATTTCAAACTATTTAATATTAAATTACATATATAGATAATTAATAGAAAACAATCAATATATATATATATCTTAATTCCAATTAGATCAATAAATTTAAAATGATCTATGATCAAACATACAAAATAAATTTCGATAAATAGATTTACAAAGATGCAAGTTTAATATCACAAAATTAAATTTAAACAACTTAACAAAAATACGTAAAATTATATTTATAACTTTAAATACCCAATCCAACTGGCTTCATAAAGCAAGCTTGGCCGAAATAAACACAATCAATTAATTACATCTGTTAATGGTAACCAAGAGACATCTCGATGGATCTGGACTTCAAGATGATGAAGGAATAGATCAAGAAGATTAGGCAATGTCAAGATTGAAGAACGAAGAAACCTAAAAATGTTGGCTAAGTATGGAAGAAACAAAATTGTTAAGTACCGAATAGTCTGAATCGTTTGGCACCGAATGATATGAAGTTAAAGTGGGGCCCAGTTTAGACTATGGATGTTCCTACATGCAAGTTGAAGAAAAAGACAAGTTTGGAGGGATAAAACTAGTTGGCACTGAACTGATTTGGTTAGGCAAATTTGTCATGGAAATCCAAAGCTTGAAGACTTGAGCAAATATGAGGAAATATTAGAGAGATGGACAAGCAAAACCATTCGGCACCGACCAAAACCGATCGACACCGAATGGTAATGCTATTGAGAATTTCGATTTGAATACTTCTGTGTGGCTATAAACTCGGATCATGATGATAAAATTTTCAAACTCGTTTTGTGCACCTATAATAAAAGACTTTGGACAACTAAAGGACTTTTTTATCTCTACTCAGATTTTTGCACCGAATTGCTGCCATTTTCGAAATCAACTAATTTCTAGATCTGAAATCATTGTAAATTTGATTTTAATTTCTAAAGTAATCTGAAATAACATTGATAGTGGACGTAGGCTTAAGATTCTAGCCGAACCACTTTAAAAATCTCACGTTTCTCTCTTGATTTTCTATTCTTAATCTTTTAATTTTTCTTTTTGTTTGATTAAGAGTGCTTTCCCATTTATTGAGAAAAACATTTTTAGTTGCTTTCACTATGAGTAAATTTCCCAACCATAGATCTTTTATTTTGGATTTGGAAGAATCTACAAGTCAAATCTACGAGCATATGGCTGTAAGGAAAAAATAAGGCTACTAAATGTGGAGCTATTGTTGAAGGGAATAATGAAGGTCCCTAGCACAACGAATAAGAAACTACTCTAATGGTGGTCCAGTTGTGATTTTCATCTCTGCAAGAGGTTGTGACAGAGGCTGAGATGGAACAGATGATGTTGGAGATAAACATGAAGATGCAACATCGGCAACAAGTTTAGATAGATTTGATAACTAAGATGCAAGATCAGCTAGCAGCGATGGTTCAATCCCTACAGTAGGATGGATCTCGTGGGTGAAGAAAGAGTAGAAAGGATTCATCATCTTATGATTACAGCAAAGAAATCTTGTTAGAGCGGAATAGAAGACCAGACAAGAAACTAATCCAAAAGGAGGCTAAAGCAACGAAGAAGAAAGTTTCAAAAGATGGATCCATTCAACTAGCATCAAAACTGGTCTGCATAGATTGATCAAACCGGTCGATTCATATCGATCGACTGAACAAATACATTTCTCTTATAATGGGAGGACATATAACTGATTGACGCCGAAGAAAGGTGAGCTATTGGTCCTTAGGCTGGTGGAGTTGAAGCTAATATAAGTGAGCTAGCTAGGGGGACAAAGTCCAATAAGGCGTCAAAAAAGGTCGGGACGAATGGTTTCACCAGAGACAGAGGAACTTTGACGTCATAAAACTATCCAAGACCATTAGCCTGGCTAAACACTTAGGGACATTCACGATGATCGTCGTGCGGTGGGCCAGTGTAGTGAAGAGTACATTACGGATATGATAAAGATACCAGTGAGTCAAAGTCAACAACGATGGGATAACGAGTGGGGTTTATCGGCAAGTCGGGCCCATTTCACTATAGACATTCTTGAAGAAAGGTATCGAAATAAGTTTGTGATGCCGACCATGCGAAGTTACAATGGCATGGCTGATCTTAGACAACATCTATTGTAGTATGGATAGCACATGTATAGTGCCACTACAACAGATGCTGTGAGATGTAGATGTGTTCCCATTTTACTTGAAGGATTGTTACCCATCATCAAAAATATCAAACATACATACAATCCTAACTCATGAGGGTTTGGAAAGTTTTAGAGAAAGGATTACCCACCTTTTTACTTGATTTGAACTTGATCAAAGCCTTTTGTTTTCCTTGGAGATAAATACTCTTTCCTTTATCTTGATTTCTTCTTCTTCTCATAAAAGTTATAGCTGTCCTGGGCTTCTTAGTTTTCTTTTCTTTTTTGTGGAAAAGTGAGGGAACGAATAAAGATTTGGGGTGTAAGGGTTTATTAATTTGGACTTTGGGCAAAAACCTTATTCTAGTAAATTGTTAACAAATCCCTAACTCCTCACCAACATTCATTTACCCTCTATTTATTAAGTTGTCTTTATTTTATTTAAATAAGTTTATTTTATTAATCATCTATTTAGTTATTTTCCCTATATTATGGTACCCTAAAATATAGGGTGTTACATTAATATTCAAATTATTCGATATTACTCGTTAATTGAATATGCACATTTGAGTCGTACAACCGTAATGATGAATACTCCAAAAACCACATGATTTAATTAATTTATAATCACCATAAATTAATTAAATAAATAAATTAATATTTATGAAATATTAATTACCATATTTTATTTGAATTGTGAATGTCATCAATATTTAATAAAGTAAAAAGTTATATATGTATGTATCGATACACGATATCGATAAACATTTAAATCTGATTTAAACCAATAAGTTACTAAGTAGGTTTGGAAATTTTAAAGGCCTATCTAGGCATAGTATTGGCGGACCATACATGATAGGGGAAAGGGATTTGATTAAGATTTAAAGAAGAATTAAAGAGGGAAAAATTTTAAGGAATGAATTGGAAGTTTCAATGATTTCTTTAAAACGAAATTTCTTTCGTTCTTTCATTAATTTTTTCCTAATAATTCATTTTCTCCTACTCTCTTCCTCTCTCCCTTAATGGTCAAAAATTCTAAGGCTTCATGGAAAAAAAATCAAAACAATTTAAATAAAATAAATACAAGTGATACTTTGTATCATTGCAATTTCTAGATGTGATTCAATTAGATCTAGGAGTTTTTCTGTATCCAAGGTGTAATTATTTGGCTACATCATAAGATCATTGTCCAATCTTGGAATCTATATCTTATATGTTGTTATTGTTTAGATTTCACATCTTATACAAGGAATTTATATATGCTTGTGTTATCTAATCCTCTGCTATATTGTTTTAGAAACTAAAAGTTTAATAAAAAGAAAGTGGAGGCTGTCAGATTTAATACTAATTTTAATTAGTTGGGATAATATTGTTACATATCTATAAAATTAATTCAAATTTATAAAATGGACTTTTGTGTGAAATTATAGACCTAATGTTGATTTCTTACCTAACTCAAAACAAGATTTCAAATTGTTAACTTTAAAATTGTAGATGTATAAGATTACAAGTTATGTGTGTGTGTCCTTGTGTGTGTGTATGTGTGTCATTTTAGATTTAAACATAGTTTTTTTATTTATAATATATGTGTGTGTGTATACATATATTATTTTTAATTCAAATATATAAAAGGACTTTTGTGCAAAATTTTAGATCTAACGTTGATTTCCTTCCCAAGTCAAAACTAGATTTCAAATTGTAACATTATATTGTAAACATTTATGATTACAAGTTATATATATATATATATTTGTATGTTTGTGTGTATGTATATATGTTATTTTGAATTTAAATATAGTTTGTTATTATTTATGTATGTGTATGTGTGTGTTATTTCAATTCAAACTTTATAAAAGGACTTTGTGTGAAATTAAAATCCAACGTTGAACTCCTTTTTAAGTCAATACTGAATTTCATATTTTTAGTTTTAGATTTTAAAACATTTACAATAGTCGAAGTCAATTTTAATATGTGCGTGTGTGTGTATGTATAATTGTTACTTTATAAAATTAAAAATCTATGGACGACAAAGACATATATAAAGGGACAAATGTGCTTATTGCGGCGTAAACCACAACATTTTTATACGGTTATATTAGCCATGTACACTTCATGTATGTAGCACTTGCAATATACATATATAAATTTATTTGGCACACTTATAAATTAAAAATCATATACATTTTTTGAGAAAAATGAGTGATCCTCCCAAGGAGGAGAGCACTCATCTAATTTTATTCTACACTATAGAAGAGCTACCAACAAGCCTAACAGATAGCAAAAACCCCTCCGTACAATTAAGACAAAATAAAAGAAAAAGACCCTCCCAAAAACCTATGCAAACTAAGGTCCAAGATAAAGTACAATAAAATATAAAAAAAATAAAAAACTCTAATCTTTTATATCAGGAGTAACTCTCTAATCCAATACCAATACCTACAACTGCTAAGAATAAACTGAACAGAAATTGTAAGATGAATACATACATATATACATAAGTATACATGTATATATAGTTATTTTATATATGCAAAGCAAACTACACAATCTAATAAAAAAAGAACATATAACTAATATATATGAATAATTAAAATCTTATACCTGTCAAGTAAAAAAACTATAAAATCAGACTAACACATTAACCGTGAGATACACATAATTATATTAAAAAACAATGCATGCCTGTACAAACAAAATGAACTAGTAAAAACAACCAAAAACGTGCCATACAAACTCATTTTGAGTTTATTTAATCACATAAAAAATGACACTAGTTCAAACAAACATTATACCAACACAACATATTAAACCAAAGGTCCTACAACCAATGACGAACCTAAACAAAACAAAACATAAAACGAAGATAATATGCTTGCGTATCCTGTATATAATAACCACAATCATAAAACACAGTACGTTGATAATATGAATACCAGTCCTATATATAAAAACATTAATCCTAAAGACACATCAAGTTATACAATATGACCTACAAATATGAATGCGAGACCTACAAATTTTAACCACAGGCTTAAATTTGTTTATGCAATCCACTGAATAAAATCTACAAAGTTGAACTTATACAATTACAAGATATTGATATGAAAAAATACAAACATATAAATTTTCCGCCCATTATAAGACAAAATAATTCATCATAAAAATTCCCATTCTTCAAATCAATTCCTTGAAACATGAAGCAACTCTTCAGAAAGATGGCTGTTAATAATAAATAATAATGTAGTATAACAACATTGAACAAAATTCAGATATGGCAAAATAATAAAGTTTGTAAGAAAATTAAGGACAGGCTAGAATGCACGTAAGAAACAGCCACTAAAACCTAAACATTGAAGAAAAAAAACTTTTAACAAACCTATGAACATTATATAAAAGAAAGTAATGACAATCTCTTGTGATACTTGAACTGATATCATAAACAGATCAACAAACCACTAGATTAATAATTATAAACCATAATATGTATAATGAAACAAACAATACAAGGGTCTCGGCATCACGTGAGCAGATAATACCAGAAGCACACTTATCAATCCATTCCTTCAAGTGCCAATGCATATAAACCATAGATCAGAATCAATGACCAAGATTCTATTCTACTAATAGACTGAGATCACCAGATTTATATGGGCTGGAATATTTAGCCCATTTATGTTGTATTTAAATACATTTCTCTCTGTATCAGTTTTTGTATTCGAACATTATCAGATTAACTGAAAAATCATTTCTTCGTTTATGGTATCAGAGCTACAAAAGCCAAACGGCAATTTTTTTTTCTAAAATCATAATCAAAGAAATTCAAAGATTTGGGTTGTGTTGTTGGCTCCTCTTAGAAAAATATCATCATCGAGGAGGCATATCTCACTCTCGATCACATCAAGATCTATTACACCTATTCCGTATCCATCTCTTGCCATCCTAAAAGGAGAAATCATAATTTTTCTTCACTTTTCTTCTCTGGTTGCAAGATTCTTCACTGCTGTTCATGTATATTACTGCTTCTTCATGAAACAGTAATATACACCTATCATAAGCATTCTGAATTTCCATCATTTCTTGTTTCTTGGCTGCTATTCTCAGATAGCCACGCCAATATTCCTGCCAGCTATTCTTCTTCACCAAGAAACCGGCATTTCAAGATTATTGAATCACCATGGCAATTGATGAAGAAGAAATGACATCAGCCACTTCAGGCAACCAGTCCAAGAATTCCCAAAATTCGGATCTGATCTTGATCAAACCTAAAAGTCAAGTTATCACAACACCATTAGATGAAGACAATTATGTTTTATGGAAATATCAAGTCGAAATAGCTTTAAAAGGATATGACTTACATGATTATGTTTCTGGAACCAAGATCATACCACCAATCATGATAACTGACAAAGAAGGCAAGACTGTTAGCAATCCAGACTACAAACATTACCAAAAATAGGATAATCTCTTATCATCATGGCTACTATCTTCAATTAGTCAAAGCTTACTGTCACAAATGGTTGGATGCAACAGCTCTTATGAGATATGGTCAGCAATCGAACGCATTTTTAGTTCACAATCAGCAGCAAAGGTCATGCAATATAGAAGGGAATTACAAAATGCAAAGAAAAATGATATGCCAATGAGAGAATATCTTGCCAAAATCAAAAATTTCTGTGACAAATTGAAAGGTGTTGGTCATAATGTATCGATCACTAAATAGATTCTAGTGGTAACCAATGGATTGGATCAAGATTATGAATCTTTAATAACATATATTGCCACATAACCAACCCTGCCTGATATTGAATACATCCACACAGCTCTACTGGCTCATGAGGGAAGGATTCAACAAAGGAAATCAATGCAAGAAGAATATAACATCAATTATGCAGTTGCATCAAGGAACAGAAATCAGAAAAATGCATCAAATCAACCCAGACAAGAAAATCAAAGTCAGAGAGGAGGCTATGTTCAAAGAGGCAGAGGTAGAGGAAGGAGTGGATACAATAACAAAGTTAAATGTCAGATTTGTGAAAAAGTTGGGCATATGGCAAACAAATGTTATTTCAGATATAAGGAAGATTTCAATGCAGGACAAACATCTCAAACCAACAAACAACCAAATGCTAACATGATTCAGACTGGGAACCAATCCAAAAACAATGGAGATGATACTGCTGATGATACAACTAAAACAGATGATTACAGCATGGATGAATGGTTTCCTGATTCTGGTGCCACAAATCACATCACAAACAACCTACAGAATTTAAATCTGGGCAACAAAGGATACATAGGTAATCAAACTGTTCTTATGGGAAATGGTGAAGCTGCAAATATAACACATGTTGGTACTGGCTATATAAAAGGTACAAGGTTACTCTATTTAAACAATTTATTAAGAGTACCAAGTATCAAGAAAAACCTTATTAGTGTTTCACAATTTGCCAGTGAAAATAAGGTGTATTTTGAGTTTCACCCAAAATCTTGTCTTGTTAGAGATTCATTAAATAAAAACATATTATTACAGGGTAAGCTGGACAATGGTCTATATAAATTCAGCAATATTCAAAATAATGATGGTGCTAATGAGAGAATTTGGTCAAACAATGTTAGCACAAGGAGTGATAGTAATGTAAAGTTGTTTCATGAATGGCATTGTAAACTTGGCCATCCTAGTTATGATGTAGTTAAACTCATTTTAATGCAAAAAAATATTTCTGTCTCAAATAAATCTGATTTATCTTTATGTGATCATTGTCAAATGGGCAAAATGCATAAAATGCCTTTTCAAATTTCTAAAACTATATATGAAAATCCCCTTGAGTTAATTACTGCAAATCAATGGGGACCAGCACCACTCATTTCAACACAAGGGTACAGGTATTATCTATCACTTGTAGATGCACACACAAGACATACTTGGATTTATTTTCTCAAGGCTAAATCTGACACTAGCCATGCTATAACACAGTTTATTACTCATGTTGAGAAACAAATTAATAAATGTGTAAAAGTAATACAAACAGATGGTGGGGGAGAATTTAAGCCATTAAAAGAATTTTTTTTATCAAAAAGGGAATTCTTCACAGAACTACCTGCCCCCACACATCAGAACAAAATGGTTTAGTTGAGAGGAAGCACAGACATATTGTGGAGACTGGTTTAACACTTTTGTCTCAAGCATCACTACCTTTGAAATACTGGAGTGAGGCTTTTGCCACTGCAGTACATATCTTATTAATAGGATGCCAACAAAAGTGCTAAACAATGGCCGTCCACATGAAAGACTTTTTAAAGTTAAACCAAAGTATGATCATTTTAAATTTTTTGGGTGTTTGTGTTATCCCGATCTCACACCATACAATAAACATAAATTGAGCCTGAGGTCAAGTCCATGCACTTTTCTGGGGTATGCACACAATCAAAAAGGATATAAGTGCATGGACAGTCAAGGCAAAATTTATGTTTCAAGGCATGTTGTGTTTAATCAAAATGTGTTTCCATTTGCAGGCAAAAGAAAGCAGAATCATGAAATCAACAATGACAATACACATGGTTTTTACATCCCAGAATTGTCAGAATGGGAAACAATCAGACAATGTAAAATGTTGATAAAGAAGCATCTATGTCTAGCAGCAAATCAGAACACAGTTCAGACAATGGGAATGATAACAGCTACTCACCAGTAGATTTGAATGATGAACAGAATGCTAGCATGCTAAATAGCGATCAAAATAATGATCAAAGTGCAAATATGTCTAATGACGATCAAGGAACAGATGCAACAGCAAACATCAATGATAATCAACTGGAAGATTCTCATAGTCAACATGCAGAAAAAAGACATCCCATGATTACCAGATCTAAGAGTGGTATTTTTAAACCTAAATTATACACGGCTCAAATAAATGAAGTGGAGCCAAATTCTTATGATCAGGCCAGCAAACATGAAAAATGGAGAAAGGCAATGGATGAAGAATTAAATGCATTAGTCAAAATAAGACCTGGACACTAGTGCAACCACCAAGGAACAAAAATATTGTGGGATGCAGATGGACTTATAAAATCAAAAGAGATGCAGATGGTAATGTGTCGAAGTATAAAGCCAGGTTGGTGGCAAAAGGGTATTCACAACAGTTTGGTTTTGACTTCACTGAGACCTTTTCCCCAGTAATCAAACCAACTACTATAAGAATCATGTTGACTTTAGCTCTTCACAAAAATTGGAAAATAAGACAGCTAGATGTCCATAATGCCTTTTTAAATGGTGAATTATGTGAAGATGTTTACATGCAACAGCCAGAAGGATACAATCATCATGCAAATAAAGGTTATGTTTGCAAGCTACACAAAGCCATATATGGGTTAAAGCAAGCCTCTAGAGCATGGTACGAGAAGCTTAAAAGCACACTGACACATTTGGGTTTTAATGCTACAAAATCAAACAATTCACTTTACCTAAAAAGAGGCAAGCATGTGAGCACATATATACTTGTGTATGTTGATGATATACTCATTACAGGAGATGATCAACAAGAAATCAATCACATCATAGAACTACTGGACAAGCACTTTGCAATCAAAGACATGGGTGAATTGAAATATTTTTTAGGAATAAACATCCAAAGAAAGACTAACAACGAATTCTTTCTGTCACAAAAGAAATATATCAATGATATTTTGGTCAGACATAACATGGATAAGGCAAAACCACTACCTACCCCTATGACAAGCAATAAACAGTTATCTAAAAATAAAGGTGAGCCTATTGATAATGTCAAGCAATACAGAAGTGTCGTTGGAGCACTTCTGTAACATCCCGAAATTTTCGACTTTCGAAAATTCGACATCGATACCCACTTTATCGACTGCCGATCCATCGAATGCCGGAAACCCGAAAAGTTATGGTTTTAAAAAGAAGAAAAAAAAGTAGAAGAAGAAGAAAAGAGTAGAAGAAGAGAAGAAAGAAGAAAAAGAAATAACAACAACAGAAACAGAAACAATATCAGAAGCTTACACATCGCAGCGGAACAATATATAATAGATAAACACTAGTCTTTTAAAACAAAGAGCTATATCAGTTTATACATACATCAATCATCAGAGTCAATATACAACAATGGACAGTTATATAACTTGTCCTCATACAGAATACACAGCGGAATAAATAATATCAGATACAAATACTACGTCTCGTCATCCAGCTTGCTTCCAAAGCTCCAGAATATCCAGAATATCCTGATAACCTAACTCTAGACTGCCCGTGTGGAAATTGGTGGGCACCCAGAGTTTAGAAGGGAAACCATAAACTCCGAGTCAGTCATGGTGACTGGTGTGAGATCGTAAAACAGTTATTTATCTTTAAAATAAACAACAGAAAAATTTTAAAGTCAATTCGCAATGCTTTTGGAAAATGAAACTACCATAAGACCTCCCGCCACACACACAATGCAAACGCAGACTTGGAGGAGATTTCTTCTTATGATAGTCAAAGATGCTTACTATGCAAAAAAATCAAATTCTTTTTGATATTATTATTAGTGCATAGTGTAGAAAACATTTCGAAAGTAGAATATAAATCTTAGCCAGCATAGGTACCATTATAGTATGCTTACTATAGCTACCATATTAAATGGCAGGTTCTACAACTAAAACCGTACAAGTCACGTATTGTTTTGTTTGGATTTCCAACAAATGGTCAGGCCAAGGAACTTCCTTTTCCACGATGGGTACGTCCCTGGAATAGACGACCCGAGAAATAACCTAACATTATGGTTAGATTTCTGCCAACACAAGGCCGGGTTACCTCTGCAAAAATAGGTAACTACTGACACGCGTATGCCATCCCCCGATCGTCACCGATCTTCCCGAGGATCCCCGATTCGCAACAAACCACATAATAATAATAATGCAGTAACCACAGAGGTTAAGTATCTGGGCTCCATACCATGATACCACCTTTATCCAGAAGGAATGACATACACTAAGGGGCGCTACTCCCTAGAACCTTGCCGCATCCTTCCTGTTTCGACCATTTCCGGGGTGTGAGGCTCGACGAAGTCTCGTCCACAAAGCTACACTTTCTACAAAGCCATGCTTCGGGTAAAACAAAATGATCAACCTATGATCACAAAGATATAAGATCAAACAAATGATCATATCGCAAATGATCAAACACTGATCATTTCACAGCAACACTCAGTATGCCACGTTACCAAATTGGGAGTATATCGCTGATAAATTTCAACTACATAACCTCTGAGCTCGTACGTCTCAGAGAAGGGTGTTAAGCTAAGAGAATAAATTCTCCGCCACCAACAGAAATGTATTTGAAAGAAATCAGCTTTATATCTCAAATTGTAACGTCGGACATACAATCCATACAAGTCTGTTCCGGGATCGAACAGAACCGAAGGCACTTCTCACGAAGCCCTTGCATTTCCGGATAATTTTCTAATCACGTCCGGACTTCCCGTCACTAAGGGTGATAAAACCTCTAAACCGGAGATCAGCCGATGTAGAGTAACTCGACGGTAATCCTTCCGTTTTCAAAAATATCCGGTCTTCAACACCGGTCTTCGAATGCAATTCATAACGACGTATCACATATTCGGAATGGGTTATACGACCCCATGGTCCTTTCCCGGCAAACCCGAATAGTGAGCGATTATTCAAAAATAAGTGTGGCATTCAAATTCATCCAATTCACAACAAATACCATTCAAGGTAATTATTGATAGTCGGTTATTTAACTATCAATAAAGATGCGCAACATCATCAGATTCCAAATAATTTTCCAAATTATTTATTTTATCTTCAAAAATATATTTACTAGATATATAATTTCCACACTTAACCGTTTGAAACAAATTTCAAATCAATGCCACATTTCATTTTATCTTTGAAGATAAAATCTCAAAACAGTTCATTTCATATTGGAAAAGCATTTCCATACTTATTTAAAAATAAGTATTTCGCAAATCTATTTATTTTCAACATTTGAAAATATTCGATATACTTAAATCAAATTAAGTATATATTCATTTTTTTAGGAAAACATTCTTTTAACACCTTTATTTGAGTCAAAACGAATGTTACGTAAAACATCGTTACGACGACTCAAAATCACTAGTATAGGGATTCGGAATTAAGATAGATATATGAATCCCAATACTAGATAAAAATATTTCCTTTCGGAAATCATTTACTATAACAACAGTGTTATAGTCCACCATTTCCTTATTTCTCGAAAACGCCTATTTCAACAATGAATGTTGAAATCTATGCTTTCGATTCATAATACATTTTAAAACATCTTTAAAATGTTTAACTTCATTTTTAATATCACTTCTTCAAAAATAAATCCATTTTTATTTAATAATATATTCACTGTCCAAAATCGTGAATATAATTCACTTAACCAAATTTCAAACATCTCTACACATTTTATTTCAAGAATTATCCACTGTCCAAAATCATGGATAAAATTCCCTTAATAATCTCTATATTTAAAATCAATCAAATTTGATTTATTTTCGAATTTATGAAAACAACGTTTATAAATTCTATTTCCATTTTATAACAACTTCGATTTATAAATCTTCTTTAATGACCCATTCAATTTATAACTCAATGTATATACCAAAGGTCCATCTTATAAGTTAATATAACTTATAATTCATTTATTTTAAAAGAAATCGTTCTTTTAAACTTCACAAAATTTAAAACTTTCAGATTTCATTAACTTATGAAATCCCATTTATACTTCATTTTAACACTTATAGAAACTTGTCTTATAATCCCAATATTTCAAATTTATAAATATCCATTTTTGTACATCTTTTATATACATTGTTTTTAATACCTTAAAAATTCCAATTAAACCATTTTATAAATTTCTTAACTCTTTATTTCAAAAATCACACTTTGATTTCATTTCACAAAAATCTTAACTTTTATAACTTTAAAATTTTAGACGTTTATTTATTTGAAATAAACCAATTCAAAAATTCAATAAAACGTCTACTTTCAAAAATCACTTTAAAAACCCTTTTAAAGTAAAAGATGTATATTTTAAAACTTCAAAACTGAATCCGATGATGCAACAACACCAATTAGTCAATCACAACATCAAACATCATATATCAACATATGATAACAGAATATACATCAATATCTGTAAATAAACAAATACTGTTGAGGAATCCAGTTGGATCCCTCCAACCTGTTTCCCTGCATCCACAGACGTTAGCACAATACCAATTCCACTTCGAGGTGGAATATCGCGGTATATGGGTTTTATAAAAATATCCGCTTACTAACGGCGCAATAGGGTCTCATCCGCTATACGAGGCGGGAAATCAATCAAATCAATATATACATATGCCAATATGTATATATTGCTATATATAGATATATATCCTACTATATCTAACATCATATCCAAACAACAATCAAACAGTCAATAACTGCAAAAATCCAATTTATAAATGAGTGAGAAAAATCTCACCTTAGCCCTTTTATTTTGCAATCCGTTTACTTTTCCGGCTTGTTTTCCATTCTTAACCTTGTATAAGCAATTATACAATTTGTTAACATTTGAATTAATCGAACTATTAAATTTTCATTTTGATAGTTTTAATTAACCAATTTCTCCTTTTATAATTTTATTTAACTATAATTAAATTTTAAAACTAAATTTTCTTGTCTGATATATACACACTTTTAAATTTTTAAAACAGTCCAGATTACAACTTTATGCATACATATATACTTACTGTTTTCCAACTCTTATAATTATCTGTAATAAATTTTCTGTATGCATATATTTAAAAACTGTATATATATATATACCCTTAATAACTTCCTAGATATATAAAACTTTACTATAAATCTTATAACTTCTTAATATTTTAAACAACTGCTTAATAGATCAAGTTACTTTACTGTAAAAACATTTTTTTTCCTTTAAAATAAAATTTTATCTTACTGCCAAAATCTTCCTAATCTATATATAGATATACCTAGATGTTTTAATTTTTTGAAATTATAAACATATACCTTACTGTGGAATTTTGTTTTGCTTGCTACACGACCACGAACCTGCCGACCACCACGAACACGTTGCTCGAAATTGAGCTCCGCTGCGACCTTGCCCACAGACTGTCACCTGACCTAGCTTCCATTGCTTTTTCCAGACAAAAATCGAAAAGCAACCAAGAGTCGACTTCGAGCGCCACCATAAATGCCCTTAATCTCGCAACTTCGTGCTATCCCCAAATCGAACGACCTCTTTTCCAAATCATGCTCCTCTCGTTGAACGCGATGCCGCCACTGCTTTGCCAACGAATCCGACTATCGAACTACCCAATATCGCGACATCAGCCTCAACTCACGATTCGACTTCGATCGCGCGCCCCACTGCCTCGACGAACTCCACGATATCGACGGTTGCCTCACGATTTTCATTCGACTAGCAGAGAATGGGAAAAACGAACTACGCTAACAGCTCGAATTCATTTCGGCCTCCTCCCCTCTTTAAATCGGCTATGGCAATTTAAATCTCGAATCCCTTTTCATTTTCTTTTGGCGAATGAAGTTTGGAAAAAAACAAGGCTGAAGTCGTTCGCCCATTTTATTTACGAACAATTGATTTTTATTTTATTTTCTTGACTCGAACGAAGAGGGGATTTTGAAATGAAACTCGCGGCCATTTATTCGATTTTTGAACTGAGAAAGGGGGAGTTTCGAATGGTATTTGGTTTGAGGAGAGCGGCCATTTCTTTGTTTTGATTTCGTTTTGAATCTGAGGAGGGGAGAGTAACATTTTAAAATTAAAAGAGGAGGCAGCGGGTATGGGTCGCACGATGAATTTCATGGTCTCTGCGTGATTTTAGGCTGGAACTAAGGGAAGAGAACGTGTGATTTTTATTAATATAAATATAAATTTTAAATCGAATTCGATTTAAATCTCAACACGTCTACCCACCGTACGGTCACATCTCAACTCCGAAAAATACAAAATTCGAAATCCGGTAATAATTCGATATTACGGACCCAATGGAACTGGTTTCGTCGAATTCCGAGACTACGTGAAAATTGTATATTTTTAAATATCGATTCGAACAATATAATTTCAAACTGAACAATTCACTCCCAAATTCGATTCTGAAGCTGTTGTTATCTTCAGTGTTATCAATATGAATTTTAAAAGCTTTCGAAATATTTTTCTTCAGCTTAAAATTGAAGATTCAAATTTTTATTCAACTTTCAATCGATTAAATTTTATAATTTAATCGTCAGTTTCAAAGTTATATTCGGGATACAAATTAAATCATCGTTCAAATATTTAAAATTAATTAAATATTCTCAATTTAATTTGTTCGAAATTCGGGGTCGTTACAGACTTCCCCCCTTAAAAGAATTTCATCCTCGAAATTACAAGTCAGGAAGAAAGAGTCCCTAACACGTCTACTATTTTTCACAATCCAATAGTTTTTCAAATTTTCAAAACAAATCTCTCTACTAGAGATTCGTTATTAATTCAACTAAATTTCCAACTTCAATTATAAGTTTCAACAGCATTGTTTTACTTCAAAATTCAAATTTAAACTTAAATTCAAATTTTAACTTTCAAAAATTTATCAAAATTTTTCTAACACTCTAAATTTTCGAAAAATTTCGCCAGCGTCTCCTTTGCGCGGCTAATACGGTACGACTACAAAACGTCCCTACGGACTCTCAGATCTCAAAAAGAAAAGAAAAGGCCAAGCGGCTAGAGAAGAAATCATCAAAAACTCATATTATAATTCAAATACTTACCTTTTGTCGAGCAATTCAAATTTATCTTTGAAATCAAAATTCCCAATTCCTTTATAAACCTGTATATCCTACTAGCCATAATATCTAGTTGCATATATTCAAATCATTTTGCACATTTTATTACAAAATTTTCAATACATACTACTTATACATTTTTAAATTAGTTTCAATTACTAATTCATTTCAAATTCTAATCCACTTACAAATTCAAATTCGTTTTCAACATTCAGTTTCAATTCCAGTTTTATCCTTTTGTTCATTCCTAAAATTTATTTTCAATTTACCCTTCGGTTAAATCTACTTACATTAAACTGGATTTCAATTCATTTTAAATTTAATTCGTTCAAACCTTATTCATTTGGTCAAGATTCAATTAGCTTCACTTACTAATTTTTAGTTTAATACTTCACAAATCAAATTCAATTCAGTCTTACTTACTTACAATTACAACATGAATTTTAACATTAAATTTCATTTTCTTGCACTTGCAAATTTGTTTATTCGTTCACAAATTCCTTCATTTTCAATTTGCATCTCATTCATCAATTTCAAATATTTATAAGTCTTCGACTTTTTTACATTCCAATTTATTTGTTACTATTCCAAATTTATTTTCAACTTAATAAATTTTCTTTAAGTAATCTTTTCACTTTATTTAATTGATTCACTTATACTTACTTTGATTTAACTTCATTCTTTAAGTTAAATTTATTTTATCAAAATTCAAATTGTATAAGCTATCAACTTAATAATATTTCATATACATTTTTATATAGTATTCCAGAGTCTTACCAACATTTCAAAATCATTTTGAAAACAATTCAAATTATCCTTTGAATTTCCAAAACAAAACCCAAATTTTTCAAACAACCTCTATTTAAAACAATTTGGCAGCAATTCCTCTTCTGGAAACCCGAAAATGAACATCGATAATGCTGCAGTCATTACCGAAGTTATTTTCCAGCGACCGAAAAGAGTTTAGAGCTTTCATTTCTCCAAAATACTTTTCAAAACCTTTGAAATTCATTTTCAAATCAAAAAGATTTAAACTTCCAAATCTCCAAAATTTTCAGAATTCTTTTCAAAACATTTCCAAAAACTTCTCTGGAATTCCGTTTCAAATTACAATTCACATTTATAATTTACATTCTTTAATTTCATTTGTATATGAATTTATTTTCTTATCTTTCAATTCACAATTATAAATTTCACTTGTTAAATGAATTTATCTTCAATCTTTGGTTATTACTTTAATTCAATTTCAATATAACAATGATAATATTTCAATGTTATTTCTTCCTAACAACCATGCAACCATATACTATAGAAATTCATAGAAAAACATTTCTTTTCTATACAAAAATAGTTTTGGGCAAAATTATCTCATTTACCCTATTTTAAAACAATAGTGTGTCGAATTGTTCTATTTAAGTGTTTAGAAACCCCTTCGATCCAGTTGCGCAGACTGTGCCGACGAAGGTTCATATGCCACTCAATAAATCAATCATCACAATATAAAACAATTTTATATTCACTAACAAATACGCGCTCGTATCTATTATTACACTCAAACTCATTCTAGAGTACTGTTGACTCTATCTCTAATGAGTAACACCCAACAGAGCAGGGTTGTCACTTAACCATATGCTCTGATACCAAATGTAACATCCCGAAATTTTCGACTTTCGAAAATTCGACATCAATACCCACTTTATCGACTGTCGAGCCATCGAATGCCGGAAACCCGAAAAGTTATGGTTTTAAAAAGAAGAAAAAAAAGTAGAAGAAGAAGAAAAGAGTAGAAGAAGAGAAGAAAGAAGAAAAAGAAAGAACAACAACAGAAACAGAAACAATATCAGAATCTTACACATCGCAGCGGAACAATATATAATAGATAAACACTAGTCTTTTAAAACAAAGAGCTATATCAGTTTATACATACATCAATCATCAGAGTCAATATACAACAATGGATAGTTATATAACTTGTCCTCATACAGAATACACAGCGGAATAAATAATATCAGATACAAATACTACGTCTCGTCATCCAGCTTGCTTCCAAAGCTCCAGAATATCCAGAATATCCTGATAACCTAACTCTAGACTGCCCGTGTGGAAATTGGTGGGCACCCAGAGTTTAGAAGGGAAACCATAAACTCCGAGTCAGTCATGGTGACTGGTGTGAGATCGTAAAACAGTTATTTATCTTTAAAATAAACAACAGAAAATTTTTAAAGTCAATTCGCAATGCTTTTGGAAAATGAAACTACCATAAGACCTCCCGCCACACACACAATGCAAACGCAGACTTGGAGGAGATTTCTTCTTATGATAGTCAAAGATGCTTACTACGCAAAAAAATCAAATTCTTTTTGATATTATTATTAGTGCATAGTGTAGAAAACATTTCGAAAGTAGAATATAAATCTTAGCCAGCATAGGTACCATTATAGTATGCTTACTATAGCTACCATATTAAATGGCAGGTTCTACAACTAAAACCGTACAAGTCACGTATTGTTTTGTTTGGATTTCCAACAAATGGTCAGGCCAAGGAACTTCCTTTTCCACGATGGGTACGTCCCTGGAATAGACGACCCGAGAAATAACCTAACATTACGGTTAGATCTCTGCCAACACAAGGCCGGGTTACCTCTGCAAAAATAGGTAACTACTGACACGCGTATGCCATCCCCCGATCGTCACCGATCTTCCCGAGGATCCCCGATTCGCAACAAACCACATAATAATAATGCAGTAACCACAGAGGTTAAGTATCTGGGCTCCATACCATGATACCACCTTTATCCAGAAGGAATGACATACACTAAGGGGCGCTACTCCCTAGAACCTTGCCGCATCCTTCCTGTTTCGACCATTTCCGGGGTGTGAGGCTCGACGAAGTCTCGTCCACAAAGCTACGCTTTCTACAAAGCCATGCTTCGGGTCAAACAAAATGATCAACCTATGATCACAAAGATATAAGATCAAACAAATGATCATATCGCAAATGATCAAACACTGATCATTTCACAGCAACACTCAGTATGCCACGTTACCAAATTGGGAGTATATCGCTGATAAATTTCAACTACATAACCTCTGAGCTCGTACGTCTCAGAGAAGGGTGTTAAGCTAAGAGAATAAATTCTCCGCCACCAACAGAAATGTATTTGAAAGAAATCAGCTTTATATCTCAAATTGTAACGTCAGACATACAATCCATACAAGTCTATTCCGGGATCGAACAGAACCGAAGGCACTTCTCACGAAGCCCTTGCATTTCCGGATAATTTTCTAATCACGTCCGGACTTCCCGTCACTAAGGGTGATAAAACCTCTAAACCGGAGATCAGCCGATGTAGAGTAACTCGACGGTAATCCTTCCGTTTTCAAAAATATCCGGTCTTCAACACCGGTCTTCGAATGCAATTCATAACGACGTATCACATATTCGGAATGGGTTATACGACCCCATGGTCCTTTCCCGGCTAACCCGAATAGTGAGCGATTATTCAAAAATAAGTGTGGCATTCAAATTCATCCAATTCACAACAAATACCATTCAAGGTAATTATTGATAGTCGGTTATTTAACTATCAATAAAGATGCGCAACATCATCAGATTCCAAATAATTTTCCAAACTATTTATTTTATCTTCAAAAATATATTTACTAGATATATAATTTCCACACTTAACCGTTTGAAACAAATTTTAAATCAATGCCACATTTCATTTTATCTTTGAAGATAAAATCTCAAAACAGTTCATTTCATATTGGAAAAGCATTTCCATACTTATTTAAAAATAAGTATTTCACAAATCTATTTATTTTCAACATTTGAAAATATTCGATATACTTAAATCAAATTAAGTATATATTCATTTTTTTTAGGAAAACATTCTTTTAACACCTTTATTTGAGTCAAAACGAATGTTACGTAAAACATCGTTACGACGACTCAAAATCACTAGTATAGGGATTCGGAATTAAGATAGATATATGAATCCCAATACTAGATAAAAATATTTCCTTTCGGAAATCATTTACTATAACAACAGTGTTATAGTCCACCATTTCCTTATTTCTCGAAAACGCCTATTTCAACAATGAATGTTGAAATCTATGCTTTCGATTCATAATACATTTTAAAACATCTTTAAAATGTTTAACTTCATTTTTAATATCACTTCTTCAAAAATAAATCCATTTTTATTTAATAATATATTCACTGTCCAAAATCGTGAATATAATTCACTTAACCAAATTTCAAACATCTCTACACATTTTATTTCAAGAATTATCCACTGTCCAAAATCGTGGATAAAATTCCCTTAATAATCTCTATATTTAAAATCAATCAAATTTGATTTATTTTCGAATTTATGAAAACAACGTTTATAAATTCTATTTCCATTTTATAACAACTTCGATTTATAAATCTTCTTTAATGACCCATTCAATTTATAACTCAATGTATATACCAAAGGTCCATCTTATAAGTTAATATAACTTATAATTCATTTATTTTAAAAGAAATCGTTCTTTTAAACTTCACAAAATTTAAAACTTTCAGGTTTCATTAACTTATAAAATCCCATTTATACTTCATTTTAACACTTATAGAAACTTGTCTTATAATCCCAATATTTCAAATTTATAAATATCCATTTTTGTACATCTTTTATATACATTGTTTTTAATACCTTAAAAATTCCAATTAAACCATTTTATAAATTTCTTAACTCTTTATTTCAAAAATCACACTTTGATTTCATTTCACAAAAATCTTAACTTTTATAACTTTAAAATTTTAGACGTTTATTTATTTGAAATAAACCAATTCAAAAATTCAATAAAACGTCTACTTTCAAAAATCACTTTAAAAACCCTTTTAAAGTAAAAGATGTATATTTTAAAACTTCAAAACTGAATCCGATGATGCAACAGCACCAATTAGTCAATCACAACATCAAACATCATATATCAACATATGATAACAGAATATACATCAATATCTGTAAATAAATAAATACTGTTGAGGAATCCAGTTGGATCCCTCCAACCTGTTTCCCTGCATCCACAGACGTTAGCACAATACCAATTCCACTTCGAGGTGGAATATCGCGGTATACGGGTTTTATAAAAATATCCGCTTACTAACGGCGCAATAGGGTCTCATCCGCTATACGAGGCGGGAAATCAATCAAATCAATATATACATATGCCAATATGTATATATTGCTATATATAGATATATATCCTACTATATCTAACATCATATCCAAACAACAATCAAACAGTCAATAACTGCAAAAATCCAATTTATAAATGAGTGAGAAAAATCTCACCTTAGCCCTTTTATTTTGCAATCCGTTTACTTTTCCGGCTTGTTTTCCATTCTTAACCTTGTATAAGCAATTATACAATTTGTTAACATTTGAATTAATCGAACTATTAAATTTTCATTTTGATAGTTTTAATTAACCAATTTCTCCTTTTATAATTTTATTTAACTATAATTAAATTTTAAAACTAAATTTTCTTGTCTGATATATACACACTTTTAAATTTTTAAAACAGTCCAGATTACAACTTTATGCATACATATATACTTACTGTTTTCCAACTCTTATAATTATCTGTAATAAATTTTCTGTATGCATATATTTAAAAACTGTATATATATATACCCTTAATAACTTCCTAGATATATAAAACTTTACTATAAATCTTATAACTTCTTAATATTTTAAACAATTGCTTAATAGATCAAGTTACTTTACTGTAAAAACATTTTTTTTCCTTTAAAATAAAATTTTATCTTACTGCCAAAATCTTCCTAATCTATATATAGATATACCTAGATGTTTTAATTTTTTGAAATTATAAACATATACCTTACTGTGGAATTTTGTTTTGCTTGCTACGCAACCACGAACCTGCCGACCACCACGAACACGTTGCTCGAAATCGAGCTCCGCTGCGACCTTGCCCACAGACTGTCACCTGACCTAGCTTCCATTGCTTTTTCCAGACAAAAATCGAAAAGCAACCAAGAGTCGACTTCGAGCGCCACCATAAATGCCCTTAATCTCGCAACTTCGTGCTATCCCCAAATCGAACGACCTCTTTTCCAAATCATGCTCCTCTCGTTGAACGCGATGCCGCCACTGCTTTGCCAACGAATCCGACTATCGAACTACCCAATATTGCGACATCAGCCTCAACTCACGATTCGACTTCGATCGCGCGCCCCACTGCCTCGACGAACTCCACCATATCGACGGTTGCCTCACGATTTTCGTTCGACTAGCAGAGAATGGGAAAAACGAACTACGCTAACAGCTCGAATTCATTTCGGCCTCCTCCCCTCTTTAAATCGGCTATGGCAATTTAAATCTCGAATCCCTTTTCATTTTCTTTTCGCGAATGAAGTTTGGAAAAAAACAAGGCTGAAGTCGTTCGCCCATTTTATTTACGAACAATTGATTTTTATTTTATTTTCTTGACTCGAACGAAGAGGGGATTTTGAAATGAAACTCGCGGCCATTTATTCGATTTTTGAACTGAGAAAGGGGGAGTTTCGAATGGTATTTGGTTTGAGGAGAGCGGCCATTTCTTTGTTTTGATTTCGTTTTGAATCTGAGGAGGGGAGAGTAACATTTTAAAATTAAAAGAGGAGGCAGCGGGTATGGGTCGCACGATGAATTTCATGGTCTCTGCGTGATTTTAGGCTGGAACTAAGGGAAGAGAACGTGTGATTTTTATTAATATAAATATAAATTTTAAATCGAATTCGATTTAAATCTCAACACGTCTACCCACCGTACGGTCACATCTCAACTCCGAAAAATACAAAATTCGAAATCCGGTAATAATTCGATATTACGGACCCAATGGAACTGGTTTCGTCGAATTCCGAGACTGCGTGAAAATTGTCTATTTTTAAATATCGATTCGAACAATATAATTTCAAACTGAACAATTCACTCCCAAATTCGATTCTGAAGCTGCTGTTATCTTCAGTGTTATCAATATGAATTTTAAAAGCTTTCGAAATATTTTTCTTCAGCTTAAAATTAAAGATTCAAATTTTTATTCAACTTTCAATCGATTAAATTTTATAATTTAATCGTCAGTTTCAAAGTTATATTCGGGATACAAATTAAATCATCGTTCAAATATTTAAAATTAATTAAATATTCTCAATTTAATTTGTTCGAAATTCAGGGTCGTTACAACTTCCAGACGCAACCATTACTAGGCCAGACATATGCTTTAGTGTCAATAGGGTATGTCAGTACATGTAGAATCCTCTTAACGAGCATTGGAGTGCCGTCAAGCGAATTCTCAGATACCTCAAAGGAACAAATACATATGGCTTACATTTAAAAGCTAGTAAGGATATAAATATACATGCTTACAGTGATTGTGACTGGGCGAACGACATCGATGACAGAAAATCCATTTTTGGATACTGTGTCTATCTAGGACCAAATCCGATCTCTTGGTGCACGAAGAAGCAACCCACTATTTCCAGAAGCAGCACTGAAGCAGAATATAGGTGTATAGCAAGTACGGTAGCTGAAATCACCTGGATCGAAACCCTAATTTGGGAATTAGGGTTCGAATCAACTCGCAAGCCCATTATTTGGTGTGACAATCTCAGCGCCGTCTCACTTTCCATGAATCCAGTTCAACATGCTCGCACGAAGCACATGGAGATTGATCTCCACTTCATTCGAGAAAGAACAGGAAGCGGCAAGCTTGCCATCAACCATGTTCCATCTTACTATCAAAGAGCGGACTTCCTAACCAAGGCTTTATCAGCCAGAAATTTCAATCGATTTCGAGAAGATCTCAGAATTTTATCAGCCGACATGTAGAACAAAGAAGAAATAAAACCCTAGTTTTGTTTGAAGCGGCATATAATGAAACAAACAATACAAGGGTCTCGGCATTACGTGAGCAGATAATACCAGAAGCACACTTATCAATCCATTCCTTCAAGTGCCAATGCATATAACAATAGATCATAATCAACAGCCAAGATTCTATTCTACTAATAGACTGAGATCACCAGATTTATATGGGCTGGAATATTTAGCCCATTTATGTTGTATTTAAATACATTTCTCTCTGTATCAGTTTTTGTATTCGAACATTATCAATAAAACTGAAAAATCATTTCTTCGTTTAGATGGAGCATTCAATAAAAACATAAACTACAAAAAAATAAAAAAAAATAATAGCGCCGCAATGAATTAAAAACTTATACTATAAGATAGAATGTTAAGATTAGTTTCAGAAATTATATTAGTATCACAAACCTGATAATAAATTTGAAAACAGTTTGAAAAAAATAAAAAAAATAAGATTAGATTAAATTAAAAAATCCATAAATTCTAAACATAAAGTGTTGAATCAAAATAAAAGAACTACATTAAGATCACCTAGAATTCTGAAATCTACAGAATAAAATTATCAAATCATAGATGGATATTTCCACCCCAAGCTATAAATCCTAATGTTAAAAGGAACACCTCCATCAATCTTTAGATATAATACCAAATATTTACATACCATATGTTAAAATCTAAAACGCATGTTACTTAATGGATAAAATATAATTCATAATGTATTGTAGAATATAATAATCTTGGCACCATTAATATAATGTAGAAAACTAATTACAAAAAATTAATATTCTAATAGAGGCAAATCAATAAGAGTAATCCTAGATTGAATGTCTAAGTAATCTAAACTTAGATTTATATCATTATTTCTATTAAAAAATATGAATTCCTAAAAAAATTTATACGAAATATTGTTTTTCTTAGAAACTCCTTAAAATTTTAAATTATTATTTAATTTATAACTAGGATTTGAAATCCAATTTAAACTGAATAAAGAAATAGCATATATTAAATTATCCAAACCTAAATTAGTATTATTAAAAATACGTTGATTTTTATCAAACCAAATATATCAACATATAATAGTGAGAATGGTATCTTATAAAAATCAATTTTGACCCTTATAATGAAATCTAATATCATTCCAATATAACTCACTAGTTATATAAGTAAAAATTATATTAAAATCGAATAAATTTAAAGTTTTTACAAGGATAAATTTAGTGTTATTACATTTAAAATATAAATGCATAATATCCTCCCTTTTATTATTAAAAAAATAGCATTTTTTATCATTAAATGTATTTTTATTTTTTAATAGTTCTATAGTGTTCAACTTTTTATGCAAAATTAACCACATATGCACCTTAGCTTTAGGTGGAGCATTAATTTTCCAAATTTATTTAAATATTTTTATTTTAATACTTGGAAAATTAATAAACTTATAAAATGAATTAGATGTGTATTTCTTACTAATATCCCAACACCATGTTATAATATCTTTACCTTTATCTATATTATATAATTCTTATTTAGCACACAAAAGAGTAAATTGAGCAAAAGTACTACCTGTTAACGTACGATTCAAATTAAATTCCCAAGGAAAATTTAAATTGGGTCTATAAATATCAGAAATTAGTACATATTTGAAATTACAAATTTCATTAAATTCTTTAAATTCCAATTTAAGAGGAATACCCGATAGTCAACAATCATGCCAAAACGAGGTATTATTACCAGAATGCATAATATTATTAATTCCTAGTTTATATATGTTAAAATTTAAAATTACTGATTTCCAGAACTGAGAAATATTATTTGTGTTACTTGTACACAAATGAAACAAATTAATGGTACCTCCATACCACTGATTCGATATTAATTCTTTCCATAAAAGGTTTTCACTATTATCACTAAATTTCTAAATCCATTTTCCTAAAAGTGAAATATTTAAGTTATGCAAATTTATAATTCCTAGACCACCTTTATTTTTAGATTTACAAACCATTTCCCAGTTACAAGACATTTAGAGCTACTATTTAAATTATCACCACTCCATAAAATGTCTCTTCTCATTTTATCAATTTTATCTATTACCCAATTAGGAAAACGATAAAAGGACATCCAATAAATTGGTAATGCAGATAAACCCGAATTAATAAGAACAATTCTACCCGCTCTCGATAAGAATTTACCATTCCAATTGGACGGTCTTTTATTAAATTTATCTATAATGGTATTCCAATCATCATGTTTAAGTTTTTGCGGTCTAATTAAGAAACCTAAATATTCTATAGGAAATTTCATTCTTTTACAATTTAGAGTGAGTGCAATTCGATTTTTAATATTGTCTGTATCATTTAATACTAAAACTGAGCTTTTGTCAAAATTAATCTTTAAACCCGAGAGAAATTCAAAACCATATAAAATAAATTTAAGAGCAATAATATGTTTAGGCAAATGAGACGTGAAAATCTTAGTATAATCTGCAAATTGTAAAATAGAAAGACCATTGTTAGTAATGTAATTACCAATACAATCTAATAATCTATTACGGGTACCTAATTTAATGATTCTAGAAAAAACATCAGCAGCAAGATTAAATAATAAAGGTGACAAAGGATCCCCTTGCCTAAGTCCACATTTAGATTAAATTTTTTCTCATAATATTCCATTAACCATAATACTAGAATTGTCTGTTTTAAGCAGATACATAATCCAACCTATCCATCTAGTTCTAAAACCCCTAGCTATTAATACATCTTTGGGAAAAACCCAATCAATAGAATCAAAAGCTTTAGCAAAATCCAGTTTTAAAAGAGCACAAGTGATATTATTCTTGCAACAATAATTAATATATTCTTGGACTACTGCTATACCATCCGTGATATTCCTACCCTTTATGAAAGCTGTTTGAGTGCTGTCTATTAATGCATTCATTTTAGTATTTAATCTGTTAGCTAAAACCTTAGATATGGTTTTAAAAGAACAATTTAGTAAAGAAATAGGACGAAAATCTTTTAATTGATTGGCTCCTAGTTTCTTATGTAATAAAATTACATTTGCATAATTAAATCTCCCTAACTATAATGAACCTTCATAAAATTCATAAACATTTTTGTTATATCTTCTTTGAGCACATTCAAAAAAAATTCATAAAATAAAATAGGAAATCCATCCAGTCCAGGAGCTTTATCATTAGCATATTTTTAATAGCCTTAACAATTTCTTCCTCCTAAAATGGATCATCTAATCCTACTAAATCTACCCTAGAGTCATCTTTGTAGAGCATATCCCAATTAGCTCTAATCCTATGCCTATTTTTATTACTAAAAATATCTCTATAATAGTTAGTAAATTCCTTATTAAGTTCTACTTGATTAAAAATCTCTACATCATTAATTTAAATGGAGTTAATGGAATTAGTACGCTTTCTACCGTTAGCTGTTTATGAAAAAATTTAGTATTCATATCACCTTCATCCATCCATTGAATTCTAGACCTTTGTTTCCACAGTATTTCTTCTTGAACAATAATTTTATTTAAATCTTCTTTTAAATTATACAGCACATTTTTTTCTGAAATATTTAAATTTCTTATTTCTTCAATTTTATCTAATTTTAGAATATCATTCATTAACTTTTCCTTTTTAATTCTAATGCTACCAGAAACGACTTTATTCCATTTTTTGAGAAATAACCTAAAATCTCTTAGTTTTTTAACCTAAATTTTGCCAATATTACATGGAAATTTGTAATTGTAGTTACTCATAGAAAGCCATTTATTTTCCACTAAATACTTAAAGTTATTTTCCAATAACCAAATTTTTTCTAATCTAAAAATTTTATTTCCAAAATTCGCATTGGAACAAGATAAGACAATAGGACAATGATCTGAATAAATATTCGGGAGCCCTACAACCTTACATGAAGGAAATTTGTCTTCTATTTCATCGCTAATAAAAAAACTATCTAACAAAGCCATTAAAGGAATTTCTCTATTATTTGACCAAGTAAATTGTTTATTACTTAATTTTATTTCTTTTAAATTACAATTAATAATAAAACCATCAAATTCTTCCATAGCCTCTAAATCACCTTCCCTAGGGGATCTTTCACCTAAAAATCTAGTTACATTAAAATCTCCACCTATAATCCATGGACCAAGAGCCAATTTTCTAAAATCTAAACACTCATTCCATAAAACCCTACGACCTATTTTTGAATTAGGTCCATATACATTTGTAATATTAAGGATAGAATCATCATTAATGTCATAAAAAATTAAATGCACTGAATGTTATTTAATAATAGATTGTAAAAGTCTAACACAATTATCTTTCCAACCTAACATAAGACCTCCTGCACTACCTCTAGCAGGAGAAAAGTCCAATGTTAAAAAAAATGACCCCCTAGGCATCTAAAAATACGATAGTCTGGAAACTCAACTTTAGTTTCTTGAAGTAAAATTATATCAATATTATTATCCTTGAACATAGATTTAATTTTTCTACATTTCCCTAAATCATGCAATCCTCTAATATTTCAACTAATCAATTTCATTTATCCAGCGATCTAACCCGTTCCAATTCTTTATTTTTGATATAGTCAACATATAACTGACTATCATCAAAAATTAAACCAGAATTCTTAGTTAAGAAATGCATTTCATTAGTAGACAAGTTATTTAATGCACATGCACTATAAGTACTATCCATAAGAAAATTCATACATGTGCTAGAGCTATCTGTAGCTCTAGAATCCACTCTAATAAGACGTGCACTTCTTCTAATTGTTTTAGACTCGAGCGAACAAGAAGAAGAATCGGTATTACTTTTAATGCTAGCCTTTTTCGCCCTTTTTTTCTAACTTCATCAACAGAATGCAAGATAGTTCGACCTGAACTGTTACTTAAAACTATAGCTAACCCATTAGACTTCAAATCATTTAGGCAATCGATGTTATTCAAACTAGAAGAAACTGAGTTCCCTGCCCATGAAATAATATTTTCCAGCCAAATTTTCAAATCAGAAAACAAGATAATTTGATAATTATTAGATTCCTCATATTTCTCAACATATTCACCATGTCATCATCACCTGGAGAATGATCTTGAACCCAATTAACATTTCTACCCATATCAGTACACTTGCCTTTATAAGGATCATTTAAATCATTAGCCACATTATCACAATAATCTGTCAACTTACTGTCAGCATCATCAACAATAACCCCATCCAAACAACTAACTTCAACCTCATCTACATCCATGATATTAGTGAAATCCATGTTCACTGCATCTCTGATAAATCCAATTTCACAATGCTCCTTAACCCCATCCAAAAACTGAGCAACAACAGGGTTAATAACACCTTGAGCTAAACTCACATGACCATAATCACCCACAACTTTGTCTTTAACACTCCCAAACTTACTAACAGCCTTATCCCCTATTACATAACCAGACCAAAACCTGAACCCTCATCAGATACCTTAACAATATTATCATCAACTACACAACCATTCACCTTCACCCTTCTACATCCAAACAAAACCCCACCATTGTTCATAATATCCCTAGATATATCAGAAACCTCACCTATTATCATTGACTGACTTCAAACATTCAAAATAGTTTGATGTATCAATCTTGAAATTTTCCAAGTTATAAATTTTTCCTTTGAATTTTCTATTGGGGTTGAATACAAAACTCTTGTCTGACTTTTGAAACTGGTTGGTAGAATATTTTCTTAAATTTGAATCAGCCAATGTATTATCAGATTTCAGAGAATGAAAATTTGAATTATATTGCATTATAATAGGATCTAATAACATAGGGTCAAAATAATTCCTCTTTTGTATTCCTTGCTTTCATCAACAAGAAAATCAGAAACTTCCTTCTCAACTGACACCCCTGTCAAATCATCAACATTTCTAATAACACTTGAATTACTACCAACAGAGAAACCAACTCCATCCGAGACCAAAACAGAATCACCACAACTAACCTTGCGATTTTTCAACTTAGAGTTAAGATGGTTACCATCCAGATTGCCAGAATTACCAAATTTCTTTTTAAAATTTCAACCAATAATTACTGAATTAATCACGTCAAAATGTTTAAATAAATCCTCTAAAAAATCAATACCTTCCCTCCTCTGAATCCATAAATGGTCCAGTAGTATTCTCTTTAGCTTCATGCACTTCAACACGAACAAGAATCCATGGCCTGTAATCGAATCCTTTTTTGTATCCAAATCTGATTTGTTCCCACACTTATCTCTTTTATGACTGCAAGAACCACACTTGAAGCACCTAACTGGATCTCTACAATCTTTAGACAGATGTGAGTAATCTCCATATCTAATGCAGATCCTCTTCCCCTTTCTGACATTAATCCAATTCCTATGATTAACAAAACGACCGCATTTCTGAGAAGGCGATACCATTGAATTTTTAACCACTTGAGTGTACGTACGCTTTTTTAAGAAAGGATGGAAGGACCTGGTTGTTCCAAGCTTCTGGTCATGGCTTCTGAAGAATGAAATTGCAATGATGATGTTGAATTCGAGAAGAAGAAGGAAGGGTTGTTTCTTGTGCACGTACACAGATGTTTGGTACACTCAAGAATGAAAAGAAAATGAATAACAGTGGCGACACGCTATATGAAAATCAAGAACTGAAAATTTAAAGTGTGACTCGAAGGGGATATTAGGGAATATAAAGATTTTCTCGAAGTGGGCATAATCACTTGTTTATGTTTATTTGCAAAAAAACTGAAACAAGAAGTAGCATTCCATTTGTAAGAAATAACTACAGAACTGACAATTTCACACAGAATTTGATCAATCGATTGTTTTGCAAGAAATAACAAAAATGGTCAAAAGAATCTGGAATAGAAGTTTAGACTAAAAGATTTAGTAACAGGAAATGAGAATTTATAAGCTATAGACCACAAAAAATGAAATCAAATAACATAGATTATCAACTAAAAATTGGAAATTAAGAAGAATGGTAAGTAGCAGATTCAAGAACAACACAATTTGCAGAAGGTTGAAAAATAATGGACAGAGATTCAAGAATTAAGATCTAACTTGTAAAAGGAAACGAAATTGAACAGCAAGATGAATTAACTACAACAACAAATGAATTAACAAGAATATTTAACTTCTGAAATGAAGAAGGTAATCTGCATAATACAATAACAAAGGAAAATGTTGTTTATTGCTTTGAATTTCTTTTTTTTTTACATCAGTTGCCTATACAATCTTATATATACAATCATATCAGTAAATGGACCCAGATTGATACAAGTACTTAATCCACTGGCCCAAACAGACTCACAAACAAACTTCTAAACTGGCCCAATCAACTCAAAAACCAATATTCAACAATGCTTCAGATCCAATGAGACTAAGCGTGCACGTGCAAATTGGCACACTCATCCAGCCCTTTCCTCAACTCATATTCTTCACTGTTGAAGTTTCTGACAGCTGTTCAACTTCGACTTCCTTCCATTCTGATGATCTAGCAGCTCTGTTTTGATGAACTTCGCTAGAATTCTTTGTCTCTGACCCTGCACACCCATTTTTGAAGCCTGTAACCAATTCTATTATGGCTTGGTTGTTACAATTCCCTCCTTCTTTAAGAACAGACCTTGTCCCAAGGTCTAAGGTCGGAAATCTCCTAATTAATGGCCAATAATCTTCCCATGTTGCTTCATCTCTAGGTCTGTCCTTCCATTTGATTAGCACTTGTATCACTGGTTCATTATTTTTGGGTACTAATCTTCTATCTAAAATTTCCTCAGGTTGATCCACTATCTCCTCCACATAACTAGGCACATCATCTTGTATTATCAAGCCTTCACCGATTTTCCTTTTTAGCTGAGAAACATGAAAAACAGGATGTATTTTGGCACTAGCAGGCAGTTGTAATCTATAAGCCACCTTTCCTATTCTCTCCTCAACTTGATAAGGTCCATAATATTTAGGTGATAACTTGTGAGTTTTCTGAAGCCTAGCGGTGAGTTGCTTATAAGGTTGTAGCTTCAAATACACCCAATCTCCCACTTCAAATTCTCTATCTGATCTTCTTAAGTCTGCATATTTTTTCATTCTATCTTGAGCTAATCTCAAATTGTCTTTCAAAAATTCTAAAGCTACATCTCTTGAATACAACTCTTCTTCAACCCTTTCTACTTTTGCAGAATTTGGCACATAAGATAGTAAGTTTGGAGGATCAATTCCATATACTGATTTAAATGGTGTAGTATTAGTGGAAGTCTTCCAAGTAGTATTGTACCAATACTCAGCTAAAGTTAACCATCTCGACCATTCCTGAGGCTTGTGGCAAACAAAACACCTTAAGTAGCCTTCAAGAATTTTGTTAACTACCTCAGTTTGGCCATCACTTTGTGGGTGGTATGCCGAGCTATATTTCAAACTGCTGCCATGTAGCTTGAAAATTTCCTTCCAAAAATTACTTGTAAATAAGACATCTCTATCACTTACGATAGTTTTAGGCATTCCATGTAGCTTGAACACTCCATTGAAGAAAACCATGGCCACTTCTTTAGCTGTATAAGGGTGACTCAAAGGAAAAAAATGTGCATATTTGCTATGTCTGTCTACAACAACATATATAACCATATATCTTTGACTTCTAGGCAAACATGTGATAAAATCCATAGAAATATCTAACCAAATACTTTCAGGAATAGGAAGAGGCTGCAAGAGTCCAGGAATGAGTATGTTTTCCCCTTTATTTCTTTGACACTCGTCACAATTTTTAATATATTCCTCCACGGTTTTTTTCATTTTCTTCCAGTAAAAGACTTGCTTTAATTTTTTCAAAGTAGCTTTGATTCCAGAATGTTCCCCCAGTGGAGTTGAATGATGTTCTGTTACTAAATTCCTGGTAACGGTGTTCAAGTGATGGTCTATTAAAATTTTTGCTTTATGAAAAATTAACTTGTCTACTACCTTATATCTACTACCAGGCAATTCATTCCTTTGAATTTTTTCTAACTGTAGCTGATACCAAGGAGAGTTTTATAAGGTGCTTTTCAACTCTTGCATCCATGGTGACTGTACTACAGAGACTGCCTGTAGTTGAGAAGTTTTTTCTTCATTTTCTTCTATTCTTGATAGTGCATCAGCCACTCTATTCTCTCTTCCACTCTTGTACTCAACCTTATAGTCAAACCCATGAAGTTGGCAAGCCACTTACTTTGAACTCCGGTATGTAATTTTTGTGTCAAAAGGTATTTTAAGCTTTGATGATCAGTTCTAATAACAAACTGTCTACCCATTAAATACTGTGTCCACTTCCTTGTAGCTATGATGATGGCCAACAAATCTTTCTCATATGTTGATAAATTTAAATTTCTGCCATGTAAAGCTTTGCTCAGGTAAGCAAAGGTCTTTGATTCTGCATTAATACAGCTCCTATGCCATGTCCACTTGCATCACATTCCAAAATAAAAGGTTGCGTAAAATCAGGCATTGCCAATATTGGTGGTGTAACCAGACAATACTTGAGTTTGTTGAAAGCTTCTTTAGCTTCTTTATTCAATGTAAATGCATCTTTCTTCAACATATTTGTCAGGGGTTTAGCAATGGTGCCATAGTCTTTAACGAATTTCCTATAATAACCAGTGAGACCCAAGAATCCTCTCAAGGCTTTAAGGTTGTTTGGAAGTGGCCAGTTCACTACTGCATTTATTTTGCTTGGGTCAATAGCTAGTCCATCTACTGAAATGATGTGACCAAGATACTCCAGAGACTCCTTTGCAAAGCTACACTTGGTCATTTTGATCACCAGGTGATTTTGTTTTAGCACCTGAAAAGTGACTAACAGTTTTTCTAATTGTTCAGCCCATGACTTACTATATATGAGTATATCATCAAAAAAAACTAACACAAATTTCCGTAAATATGGTCTGAATATTTCATTCATTAAGGATTGGAAGGTGGAAGGTGCATTAGCCAACCTAAATGGCACTTTAATGAACTCATAATGGCCATCATGGGTTCTAAAGGCAGTTTTATGGATATCTGCCTCATCCATTCTTATTTGATGGTAACCTGACCTTAAATCCAGCTTAGAAAAGAATTTAGCTCCATGTAGTTCGTCAAACAGTTCATCTATCAATGGAATGGGGAACTTGTCTTTTATGGTCTTAGAATTAAGAGCTCTATAATCAATGCACAATCTCCATGTTCCATCTTTTTTCCTCACCATCACTACAGGAGAAGAGTATGAGCTATTATTGTTCCTAATGATTCCTGCATCTAACAACTCCTTAATAAGCTTCTCAAGCTCATTCTTAATGTGATAAGAATGTCTGTATGGCTTGATGTAGATAGGCTTGGTGTTTGGTAATAAATGTATTTTGTGGTCTTGTAATCTACATGGAGGAAGACTTGGAAGATTTGTAGTAATTTTAGGGAATTTTTGAAGAAGTTTTTCAATCTCTGGTGGAATATTTGGAATGATATTTTCAGAAGAATCTAAAGTGCATAACATCATGGTAATTTGTCCTTGAATACACTCCTTACTAATGGCCTTCTTGCTAACAACCGTCATTTCTTTCTGCTGCATGCCTTGCCAAACATACTCTTTGTTATTGTATGTGAATTTAACTTGCAATTTTTCAAGATTTAAAGTTACTTCTCCCAACTTTCTCATCCACCGTGCACCCAGAATCACTTGGCATCCTTCTAAGGGAAATAAGAGTAAGTCCAATGACATTACACACCCTTGACATTTGAATATAACCTCATGGCATACACCATTACCCCTTATCTTCTCACCATTAGCCACTACCACTTCAAAAACCATGGATTCTTCAACCTTAAGTTTTAATTTTTTTGCCAAATCCGCATTAATAAAACTATGAGTGGATCTTGAATCAATTAGGACATGAACTGCTTTTCCTTGTATACTTCCCTTGACTTGGATAGTTGATAAAGTGGGTATTCCACACATAGCTTGTAGTGTTATAGTTAATGATTCTTCTTTATTGACTTCTGAATCCTCCAATGCTTTAATTCCAATTTCTTCTTCCTGTTTTTCTTCCACTAAGGGCATTACTCCTTCCAGTATATATACTTGGGCATTTTTACACTTATGATCTTTATGCCATTTTTCCTTGCATCCATAACATAAATTTTGTCTTCTCATTTCAATTAGCTGGTTGGGTGTGAGCCCCTTGCTTTTTGCCAAAGCCTCCAACTATGTGTCCTTATGGTTAACAACAGGGTTTAGGTTGTGGGTAATTAGAGAATTCTAAGAAGGAGCAGAATGGCTATTATTATTTCTCTGAACATTCATAATAGGATTTGTTGTTTTACTGTTCTTTCTAGTATAAGATTGCTTACTCTCATACATTTTTGCCAAGGCAACTGCTTCTTTGAAATTAGTTGGCCTGGAAGTGAGTACATCATACTTCAATTCTTCTTTTAAACCACCAATGAATCGATCCAGCGTGAATTTTGGTGGTAATGCTTCTGTGGCCATTTGTAATTGTTCGAATTTGTTAAGATAATTCAAAACAGTAGTAGTTTGTTTTAATCCTGCCAATGCTTCAAAGGGCCTTTCCATTTCTTTAGGATTAAATCTCACCATGATTTCTTCCTTAAAAATTTGCCAAGAACAATGATTAGGTACATTGTGCACATACCAGTTATACCACTGCAGGGGTTCTTTTTTGAGATAAAAAGAACATATATCAACCCACAATCTCTCGTCAGTTTGATGAAATCTAAAATACTATTCAACTTGCTGAAGCCAATCGATCACTCTATCTTCATTGTTAAACACAAGAAAATCCAATTTAAGAGTGGCTAAAGGAGTATTTCTGGAGGTGTTGTCCAAGTAATAATAATTCGGGTACGGATTTCCGGAATTGAAAGAAGAATATGGGGGTTCTTGATGATGACATTGGAAGTTTTGATGATTTCTTGGAGGTAGAGGCATTCATGGTGGAGTTGTTCGAAAATTTGGGGGATTAGGAGGGTAAGGAGGGTATGAAGATGGTGGGTAAACAGGTATCTGGGGAGGCCAAGATCCTCGGTGATTATGAGCATGAGGAGATTCTTGATAGGAATTGGAAGGTGGCACAACTGGTGGATGTTGATTTTTGAGGTGTTGAATATCTCGAGAAAGAATAGTAAGCACATTATGAAATCCTTCGAATTTAGTATTCAATTCTTGCTGAGCTTGTTCGATTCTTCGATTAAAATCTTCTTGCGTTGTCCTTGTTGGATCGTGATGGTGAAACGGTTGTTGGGCAGAGTTATTGTTGTCAGGTGGATCGATCTGAGGATTTGAAGGTAACTCAGATGGCTGCTCTGATACCAAATTGGAAGGACCTGGTTGTTCCAAGCTTCTGGTCATGGCTTCTGAAGAATGAAACTGCAATGATGATGTTGAATTCGAGAAGAAGAAGGAAGGGTTGTTTCTTCTGCACGTACACAGATGTTTGGTACACTCAAGAATGAAAAGAAAATGAATAACAATGGTGACAGGCTATATGAAAATCAAGAACTGAAAATTAAAAGTGTGACTCGAAGGGGATATCAGGGAATATACAGATTTTCTCGAAGTGGGCATAATCACTTATTCATGTTTATTTGCACAAAAAAACTAAAACAAGAAGTAGCATTCCATTTGTAAGAAATAACTACAGAACTGACAATTTCACACAGAATTTGATCAATTGATTATTTTGCAAGAAATAACAAAAATGGTCAAAAGAATCTGGAACAGAAGTTTAGACTAAAAGATTTAGTAACAGGAAATGAGAATTTATAAGCTATAGACTACAAAAAATGAAATCAAAGAACACAGATTATCAACTAAAAATTGGAAATTAACAAGAATGGTAAGTAGCTGATTCAAGAACAACACAATTTGTAGAAGGTTGAAAAATAATGGACAGAGATTCAAGAATTAAGATCTAACTTGTAAAAGGAAATGAAATTGAACAACAAGATGAATTAACTACAACAGCAAATGAATTAACAAGAATATTTAACTTCTAAAATAAAGAAGGTAATCTGCACAATACACTAACAAAGGAAAATGTTGTTTATTGCTTTGAATTTCTTTTTTTTTTACATCAATTGCCTATACAATCTTATATATACAATCATATCAGTAAATGGACCCAGATTGATACAAGTACTTAATCCACTGACCCAAACAGACTTACAAACAAACTTCTAAACTGGCCAAATCAACTCAAAAACCAATATTCAACAATGCTTCAGATCCAATGAGACTAAGCGTGCACGTGCAAACATGCACACTCATTCAGCCCTTTCCTCAACTCATATCTTCACTGCTGATGTTTCTGACAGCTGTTCAACTTCGACTTCCTTCCATTCTGATGATCTAGCAGCTCTGTTTTGATGAAGTTCGCCAGAATTCTTTGTCTCTGATGTCTCTGACCCTGCACACCCATTTTTGAAGCCTGTAACCAATTCTATTATGGCTTGGTTGTTACAAAGGAAATGAGAAAGAATTGGGAGCGGAATTACAGATTATAGGACAACGAGGCGAACAGAAAGTTGCCGCCGATTTGGAATAATTGGAATGAAAAGAGGGAGGAAAAAAGAAGGTGGGTAAATCATCTATAGACAATTCTTGAGAGAAAAGAAAGTTTGGATGATGATTGATAGAGTACGAATTTGACCAGAGAGAAGAAGACGCCATTATTTTTCCACGAACAGAGTTTTGTTTAGTTTTTTCTTCTTTGCTAATTAAAAATCATATACATTAATAAAAAACCTTTTTTATAAACAAATTAAATAAATTAAATAAATTAAAAAATTTATTTTTAGATTGGTATTAAAATCAGTAGACTTTATAGGCCCAATAAAGATCCAAATAGGAATTTTTTCCGAAATCCACCTAATTTACCCACTTTCGACTAGCCCCGTTCCTTCGGTTTGCGTTATGAATGCTGGAATAATATAAATCAAAGCAATATTTAAGATAGAAAAGTAAAACAATACTGAATGTAAAACTGAACAAATACAAATCTTAGTACAGAAATATAAATGTCTTACTCAAAGTAAAATTAAGACACAAATATTTTTAATATAAATTAGTGAAATCTAAACACAAATCCCTTTTATTTAGTTCACTAAATTACTAAATTTAGTGTACAAAATGTTATTTTCATAAATAAAAAATAAATATTTTGTGCAATTTAATTAGTTAATTTTTTTTTGAAACTCACCATTACACCCACTGCCAGTGTATATGATCCTATAGAGTCAGCCCTAATGATTAACCGTAAGTGATCAAAACAGTGGAAAAATCCATAGAGAAGGGAGAAGTTCCTATTCATGTAAATCTTATGAAGGGTATCTTAACACATCTATCCTTCGTGTTAAGTTATCCAAATGTAACAAATATACAAGTGTGACGAATGAGCAAAACTAAAGATGACAAATTTGTATTTGAGTGGACATTAAGCACAAATATGTTTCGAAGCTTAATCTTGTATCATGTGGGTGGGTACATACATGTATAAGGTAAGGATCTAGTACATAGTTTTTTTTTCATTTTCATTCATTATCCTATGTTTTTTAGTGTTACACATGAAATCAAATAATTTTTGTTAGGATGTTCAGTCTACACTATGAACATCATTCCTACAAAAAATGATCATTTCCAAATGTTCAAGGTGTTTAAAATGTTGAATTAATTCTAATGTTATATCATTTATATTAACCATAGAATTGAAATATTAGTTTGAATATATTAGGATCATTAAAACTAACCAATATTTTATGAAGATAACCTTGAGGAACGAAAGAATATAACTATAATTTTTTGGCTCAATTTCAAGTTGTGTGCCATGAAAAATCATCGAGGTGCATGGGGTATGTGGCAAAAAATGAAGGTTAGTTGTTGTACATATTTTGTATACCCATATGGCAATCTATTAAATAATAGTAAAGTAGAAGAAATTCTAGCTCTCTTATTACTTGTAGGAGCTTTCTCTACTCTCCTCGATTCTCTCTAGATACTTTATTTTTTAATTTTTTTAATTTATCACATTATAGTTATTCTACTAAACTTCTTATGACAATTTACATTCAAATGCATACTTTTAAAATTTTCCATGATTATTCAAAAATGTCTTCTTAGTTCTCTACTAATATTTCACACTTAAGTTCATGCATTTAAAAAAATTACATAATTCAAAATTTAAAACATTTGATAAGTCAGTTAACTATTATTCAATACGTCAAGTAAATCCTAAGATACGACAATTTCAATAGTATACCATAGTCCTATCAACGAATTGGTAAAACGAAAATTTCATTTAGATACATAGATATGTAAATCACATAGCATAAATTATATACATCAACAATAATAATAAATCTATTTTATAATTCGTTTGTCTCAATGAAGTTATCACGCATCGCACTGAAAAATTATATTTTTAGCTTTAAATACCTATATTTTAAAAAAATTACAATTACTTACAAACCCTTCTCAATTCTCTTCTAATATTTTTTATTCGTTTCTATATCTTTAACTAATTATGTAATCTTTAATTTAAATTATTCAAATAAATTCAGTGTAAGATTTGGTGATACAATATTTCCAATTGAAGAAGATTTGAAAGATATTTGAGATAATTACTCAAATATACATGACCGCTTTTATAGCATTAAAGAGAGTAATAAATTACCTACGTGAGAAGAAGAATTATTCTGGGAGATTGAGGCAATCAATTAATTCCTTAATTAGCTTATTAAAGAATGAATCTTATCAGGCTCATGTAAGTTGGAGGAAATGGAAAAATTAAATGGACAAACGTTTCTTGTATGAATAAGAGAATTAATGAGGCATTGATTTATCGCCATAAATCAATTACTTCAACCCCAAGTAATAATCTTTATATAAAGGCAAAGATTAGCATGAGTAGAATTATCTCTCTTAGTTGTAATTCTTATTCTTCTTCTCCATTATCAATCTTGTAAAATTTTCTCATCTTAGGAAGTAATAAAATCTCCTCTCCATAAGTGGATGTACATTACCTCGTGGTAGCGGAACCAATATAAATCTCGTGTGTTACTTTCTTTTACTATTGATCAGTGATTGTTTTTAGCTAGTGACTATCTGTTGTTTGTTTTGCCACACCATCAATCCGGTCCTATTTGTTTTTTTGCAAGGTTGAATTTTTTTGTTCCTAAGGGGATCTTGAGGGATTTTCCCCTAACAATTTGGTATCAAAATGACAAGGTTGATTGAGAAAGGGTGTTAGGCATTATGGCAGGAGATAAGGAAACTCCAGCGGTTGTACCAAGACCCTATGTTAGAGGGACCTATATTGCATCAGGATCTAGTTTAGCAATAGAGAAGTGGAACAGTGATAATGACTCCGAGAAGTGGCAATGGAGGATGAAAACTATTCTGATGAGAAACGAAGTTCATCCTATGGTGTTTTGTAACGACCCTAATTTTGGTTAACATTATCTAGGACATTTAATTAATTAAATTAAATAAAATAATGAAATGGCTAAGGGATTGAGATTTGTATATCTAAGGGGTAGCTGTACCTAAGGAAACAAATGAACTAAAGGGAAACTAAAATGAAATATATAAGGAGCAAAGTAGGAATAAGTCATAAGTCATACCCTTATACCCTAAACCCTCACTCACGTTCATTTTCAGGTTCAAAATAAAAAAATCAAATATTAGAGGTCGGCCACCATTAGAAAAAGCTAAAAGAAGAAAAGCTAAAGATCAAGAGGAAGACTAATCAAATCCAAGATCAAATCTTAACTCCTTAATCACAAAGCTAAGGTGAATAATAGGTTATATCTCATGTTTTTATTATTTTTGGTTTTAGATCGAAATCCGAATTATTTTACAAATGTTTTTCCATGCTTTTGATTATTAAAATGAACAAATATGCTTGTTGATGATTAATGCTATTTCATATGGAATTTTATGATAAGTTTTAATGTGAAAACCCTATTAGATGACATCCAAATGCCTTGCGATTTTGAGAGAAGGTCAAAAATAATATTTTAGAGATGGGATTCAAATTTCATAATTTTCTGAATTAATGTGGATTTATTAAAAATTTCCAGTAAAGAAAATGGTTTATTGGGTTTAAAATTAAATACGACTAATTTATATTATTTTTGGGTCAGAAATGAACATATGTTAGAAAACATATTAAAAATGATTTATGGGAACTTTTGTAGAATTTTCCTAAGTGTTTTAGTAAGTATATAAAATAATTTAAGATATGGGACTTAAATATTTTATATATTTATAAAAGGAAAATGGGCATTTTGTAAATCTTTTAAGTTATCTACTTCTGAAATTTCAGCAGCACTTTTAGAAAAGAATTTGGAAAGAAATTAGCAACCAATCATATGTTGACAAACAAAGCAGGTTAGTTGAAAAGAATTACTTTTTAAAGTTAAAATTCAGTTTTAACCATACTTTTGCTGTTTCACCACTTTCAGCACCTACCTTTCGATTAAATACTTCCGCCTCCATCTCCATCGAAACCAATGCGCATGGTATCAAAAACTTGGTACGTAGGGAATTGGATATAGGAGAAAGGTATATAGTCGAAACAAGGGGTTCCAAAGAGGTCGAAACCTTACTTTACTTTTAAAAGGAAATGCGCCTGCTTTGCTTTCGAAAAGAATGCTTTAGACTTAGATAGCTTTCGACTTGGTTAAATGGTTTTAAAGAATGGTTTCGAAAGAGGTTTCACTTTTGTTTTATAAAGAAGCTTTCGAAGGGGTCGAAACCCCTAGCTGCCACATCTTACCTTTCAAAGCAATGCTTTCAAAAGGGTTTCTTTGTTTTAAATTAGAAGCTACTTCTTCAATGCTTTCGTAGGGATTGGTTTTGACACCATCCACTTCTTTATTTAGGAAATTGCTTTCAAAAGAGTGCTTTCGACTTAGTTGTTTTACGACCCTTTGTGCTATTGAAAGGTAAACCCAAATGGTTTTGAAAGTAATGGTTTTAGATGGTTAGAAAGATCGTTCCACATGTTTTACTTGAACCTAAATGCTTTCGAAAGGTTTGATTTATGTAAAGAATGCAATGTTTTCAAAAGGTTTAAGATAAAGGTTTCAAAGGGGGGGGGGTTCCCCAATGTTTTCGAAAGGTTTTAAATGGAAGGTTTCCAATGGTTTCGAAAGACATGTTTAAAGTGTTTTGAAAGGATGGTGTCTATGGTTTTATAAAGCTTTCGAAAGAGGTGATTTCAATGTTTTCGAAAGCTTAAATGTAAATGGTTTCAAAAGGTATGTTTTGGCCTTCGGCCTAGGTTATAAAGTAAAGTAGCTTACTTGTATCAAAAGGGATACTTTCAATGGTTTTGAAAGGGGTACTTTCAAAGGTTTTGAAACTTTTCATCAACAATGTTTTATGTAAAGTATATATAACATGGCAAAGTAATTTGAGTAAATCATAGAGTATATTTTCCTTGTTTAAGTATGATTTAAAGGTTTAAATCAATTTGAAAGAAAGATTTTCAAGGAAAATTTAAGGGTGGATGACCCTAAGTAAAATGACTCAGATATTAGAATACCAGATGTGACTGGTATGGGGTCGCGCCCTATACTTTAGCTAGTAGCCTCTAGCTAATATAAGTCCAAAATTCCAATGTGTAGGGCTTTGTCACATGTAAGACTAAAATGATGTTACACACAAAAAAGAATATACAGAGTGAGGATAGGTTATTGGTGAGCCTGCAAAACCATTAAGATCAGTTGGCCCTGGGAGAAGTAAGTTAGGGACAGACCGTCCAGACTAACAGAAGTTAGACTATTTGTTTATTTTGTCTGGTAGGCTCGAGTCAACCAAAGGTTAGCAGTTAGCCAAACTAAACTATAGTGTTCGGACAGATAGTTCACTGATTACCTGATTTATATGCTACATGATATTGATATTATTGTTTTAACCAGTTTGGTTGCAGGGTTTTGGTTTGCAAAAGATATGTTTTAAAAGGATATTAGTGAGGAGAAACCCATTCCGCTAAGCGGTGTGATCTCACTTAATATCATATAACCGAGATGTATAGTATTATTCACACCAGGATTTATGTCTGACTCAAAGTTTATGTTTTTCCTCTTAAACTCTCAGGTGCTCAAAATTGATTTGAGTAGGCCGAGGGTTGAGGATTTTCAAGTTTTAGTAGGTGGACGAATAAAGCTTCCGGACACGAGCAGGAGGCTGATGCTAGCTATTTAGGAGTTGTTATGTTTTTATTTCCACCGTGTTGTATTAAGTCTATTATGACTATTTAGTACTCCATCCAAGGGGGCATCTTCATATGTCGCTCTTGGCATATTTATGTAATAATTATATTTGATATAAATTTACAAAACGATTGGGATTATGTAATTGGATACGAAACATGTTTTGTGAAATGTAATCAGAAAAGTTGTTTTTGAATCTGTGATTTTGTTTCATATTCATGTGCTTCTGATATTATGGATACCATTAACATTACCGTATTTTTTCGCCGGAAGTTAATACTATGGATGACTGCAGCATCTGTAACACTTAGCTTTGGGCCTCAAGATAGGGGATGTTACAACTTGGTATCAGTGCAAAGGTTTATGAAAAACTTTAAACTTAAAATGATTTTGAAAACATAATCCTAAGGTCTTAGATAAAAGATCGGGGTATGGGATAACGCTATAGTAACGTACTTGTATTTGCTATATGTATAAGTATATGCTATATCTCTATTCTCCTATCTCTCTTAGGCTATTCTTCTGTATCTTATGAAGGCTCTAATGCGGATATGGATGCTAGAAGTCGAAGAGTTAACCTTGGTGGGGGAAGCACCACAACTAATGGAAATGCCAGACCAAATACCAGGAGGAATCTAGGTCAGGCACAAGCTGGAAATGTGGGTGCTGGAGTCCCGCAAGTTGACATGGGAGCAATGTATCAGTTCTTTGTCAACATGATGCAAGCGGGAGTTGCTGCTGGAGCAGTTGGAGGAGAAAATCAAGAAGCTCCGGTGGTCAACAACTATGCTATTTTGAGTATAGATTATGCTCGGCTAGGAGTAAAGCCGTTTATTGGTACTGAAGACGCAATTGAAGTGGAGAACTGGTTGCTTCATTGCGAGAGGTTTTCGTTGATTTAGGGCTCAATGATGAGCAGAAGAGGAGGCTCGCTTCTAGACAGTTACAAGGAGCAGCGTTTTATTGGTGGAACAATGTTACGATCAGAGTTAATGAAGAGACGATGACACATAGGCTGAATTCAAAAGGAGATTTGAGGAGAGATTTATGTCAAAGATCGCTAAGTCTACTCTGCTCAAGAAGTTTGATGAGTTAGAGCAGGGAGACATGACTGTGCTAGAGTATGCAACGAGGTTTGAGGAGCTAGCGAGATATGGTTATGCTATGGTGAATACTGTGATTAAGATGAATGAGAAGTTCATCAAGGGGTTAAAGCCTGAGCTTGCTAAGGCCACATTATCTCATCTCAAAGACCCATGTGATGTTGTAGTGGAAATGGATTTGAGACATGAGGAGATGGTTGCTTTTCTGGAAAGGAATAAGGAAAAGGAAGTTCAAGGAGTGCTGAGTTAGAAAAGAAAGTTTTTCCATAAGAAGGGAGCTCAGAAGGGTGGAGCTGACAAGAAGGGAAAGGCGGAGGTTGTTTGTTATAAATGTGACAAGAAAGGGCATTTCACAAATGAATGTCGCTTAGGAGATGGAAAGAAGGTGATCGGGAAGAAGAATATTAGATGCTTCAACTGCGATCAAATTGGACATTATAAGAACCAGTGCAAGGAGCCAGCCAAGAATGGAAGAGGCAAAGTGTTTGCATTGGAGCCAGCTACCTCGAAGCCAACAGCAGAGGAAAAAGGAAAAGCTATGTTGGGAGGTACGCTTATGATTTATGGTATGTCAGTTAGCATTCTATTTGATACTGGTGCATCGCATTCTTTTATATCTCATTGTTTGGTAGATAATTTTAACCTAGAACCCTCATACTTAGTTACCTCCTTAAGGGTTGCAAATCAGATAGGAGGGTATGCGACACTTGGGATGAAGTGTGACCACCTAGAGATTGAAAAGTTAGGTCATACCTTTGTTTGTAGTTTGCATGTGTTTGATTTTGTAAGGTTCAAAATTATTTTGGGTATGGATTGGTTAAGTAAATACAATGCTAGGATATTTTTCCATGATAGGAAATATCGCTTAGACACCCTGACTGTAGTGATCGGATTATATACACCGTAGAAAACTCTAGTTTTGAGGATAATGCTTTGTTGGGTGTTGTGGAGGTAGAAGACGAGTTGAATCACATTTTCGTTGTTAGAGAATTCACAGATGTCTTTAAACCTGCAGTAAGACTACCACCGAAATGAGCCATTGGGTTTCAGATAGATTTAGTACCTGGAGCAAAACCAGTAAGTAGACCGCCAAGCAGAATGACACCTATCGAGATGAAGGAGCTAAACGTGCAGTTTGTGGATTTGGAAGGCAAGAACTTTATCAGACCTAGTAGTTTGCCTTGGGGAACATCCGTAGTGTTTGCCAAGAAGTCGGATGGATCGTTAAGGTTGTGTATTGATTATTGTAAGTTGAATGAGAAGACGATAAAGAATCGATATCTGTTACCGAGAATTGACAATTTGTTTGATCAGTTGAGTGGAGCCAAGGTATTTTCCCAGTTGGATTTAGCGACAGGGTTCCATCAGCTCAGAGTGGCAGAGGATAGTATTCCTTTGACGGCGTTTAGAACCAGAAATGGATCGTACAAATGGTTAGTAATGCCGTTCGGACTAACTAATGCGCCAACATTCTTTGTAGATTTGATGAACCGAGTTTTCCGAGAGCACTTGGATAGGTTCGTGTTAGTTTTCGTTGATGATATTTTGATATACTCTAAGGATGAAAGGGAGCATGAAGTTCATCTTAGAGTGGTGCTTAAGACGTTGAGGCAGCATCAATTGAAGGCGAAGCTTTCGAAGTGTCATTTCTGGAAGAAGGAAGTGAAGTTTCTTGGTCATGTAGTCTCAGAGAAAGGGTTGTCTGTAGATCCGACTAAGATCGAGGCAGTGAATAATTGTAAGAGACCCGAGATAGTGTCTGAGATAAAGAGTTTTCTTGGATTAGCTGGGTATTATCGAAGATTCATTAAAGATTTTTCGTGGATAGTAGGACCGATGACCAAGCTAATGCGAAAGGATATGAAGTTTGTTTGGACCGAGAAGTGTGAGGAGGCATTCCAAAAGTTGAAACACTTATTGACTAATGCACATATGTTAGTTGTTCCAGAAGGGAATTCGGATTTAGTGGTATATACAGATGCATGTGGAACAGGGTTAGGAGCTGTGTTAATGCAAAGAGGTAAAGTGATTGCCTATGCTTCTCGACAGTTTAGACCGCATGAGGTTAGGTACTCAACTCACGATTTGGAATCAGCTGCGGTGATTTTTGCAATGAAGGTGTGGAGACATTATCTTTTGGGAGAAAGATTCGAGCTGTATGCGGATCATAAGTCACTGAAGTATTTATTATCTTAGAAGGAGTTGATTATGAGACAGCAGAGGTGGTTGGAGTTTATAGCCGCTTATGATTTTGGTATTGAGTACACACCAGGAAAAGGCAACACAGTTGCGAATGCACTTAGTAGAAGACATCAAAATTCAGTGTTGGCGATGATAGCTTAGTGAAAAGATTTAGAAGCCTTGATGACATGTAGAGTACAGTGGAGATTTGAAGCTAGATCTAGTAAGGAAACTGTTATGTTGTCATGTTTAGAAGTTCGACTAGTGATAATTGAAAGGATTGCTTCTAAGTAAGGAGAGGATCCAATATTAGCTGAGCGGATCAGGAAGTTAAGGGATGGAATAGAGAGCGATGACTTGAAAGATTTTAGTCTTGACCCGAATGGGTGGTTAAGGAAGAAAGGAAGGTTATGTGTTACGAATGTAGGAAGCATTAGGAAGGAAGTTCTTGAAGAACGCCATCGTTCGAATTTCACTATTCATCCGAGAGGAACTAAGATGCACCAAGATATGAAGAGCAGTTTCTTCTAGGAAGGTATTAAGAGGGATGTAGGCTTATGGGTGAAGCAGTGTCTGAACTGTCAACAGGTAAAAGCCGAACATCAAAAACCAAGTGGGATGCTTTAGCCTTTAGATATTCCAGTATGGAAGTGGGATTCTATCTCAATGTATTTTATAGACGCGTTGCCTAAATCAAATAGAGGAAATGAAAGCATATGGGTCATAGTGGATAGGTTAACCTAAAGTGCCCATTTCATTCCAGTTAAGTCAACCAGGACGGCACCAGTTTTGGCTAAGTTGTTTATGAAGAATATAGTTAGACTACATGGAATTCCTAGTAGTATAGTAAGTGATAGAGATTCCTTATTCACTAGCGAGTTCTGGAAGAGTCTACAGGATACTTTAGGTACCAAGCTCAAGATGAGTACCGCTTACGATCTGCAGGCAGATGGGAAATCGGAAAGAGTTAACAAAGTCTTGGAAGATTTGTTAGAGCTTGTGTGCTAGATTTTGGAGGATCATGGGAAGACCATCTACACTTAGTCGAGTTTTCGAATAATAATAGTTATCAGGCTAGTATAGGGATGGCACCGTTTGAAGCTTTGTATAGAAGGCCATGCAAATCTCCAGTTTGTTGGTTAGAGACCGGGGATAGGTTAGTTCTTGGTCCAGATTTAGTTAGAGAAGCCGTAGAGAAGATTGAGTTAATTCAAGCTAGGATGAAGGAAGCTCAGTCTAGGCAAAAGAGTTATGCTGATAAGAGACAGAAGGACTTAGAGTTTTCAGTCGGAGATCATGTTTTTGTCAAGGTATCACCGATGAAAGGTGTAATTTGATTCGGGAGATCAGGAAAATTGGCACCGAGGTTTGTCAGACCATTTCCTATTGTAGAGAGGACCGGGAAACTCACATATAGAGTGGAGTTACCGAACAGTTTAGCAGGAGTCCATGATGTTTTCATGTTTCTCATTTGAGGAAGTGTATTTGAGATCCGGAGACTACTATATCACCGACTATGTTAGAGGACTTAGTAGTGAAACCGAACTTGACTATAGTTAGGAAGCCAGTTCGTATAGTTGCGAGAGATGAGAAGAGGCTGAGGAACAAGACAGTCAGATTTGTTAAGATCTAGTGGAGCGACGATGAGAGAGACTAATGAGAAACTGAGAACATGATTAGAGACACTTATCTTGATTTGTTTCATGGTATGTTTTACCTTTATGATTGACTTGTTGTGTACCTTATCGTAATTTCGAGGATGAAGTTCTTTAAAGAGGGGAGTATGTATCGATCCTAATTTTGGTTAACATTATCTAGGACATTTAATTAGTAAAATTAAATGAAATAATGAAATGGTTAATGGATTGAGATTTGTATATCTAAAGGGTAGCCGTGCCTAAGAAAACAAATGAACTAAAGGGCAAATAAAATGAAATAGATAAGGGGCAAAGTAGGAATAAGACATAAGTCATACCCTTATACCCTAAACCCTCACTCACATTCATTTTCACGTTCAAAACAAAAAATCAAATATTAGAGGACCATTAGACAAAGCTAGAAGAAGAAAAGCTAAAGATCAAAAGGAAGATTAATCAAATCCAAGATCAAATATCAACTCCTTAATCATAAAGCCAAGGTGAATAATAGGTTATATCTCATGTTTTTATTATTTTTGGTTTTAGATTGAAATCCAAATTATTTTGCAAATGTTTTGCCATGCTTTTGATTCTTAAAATGGACATATATGCTTGTTGATGATTTATGCTATTTCATATGGAATTTTATGATAAGTTTTAATGTGAAAACCCTATTAGATGACATCCAAATGCCTTGTGATTTTGAGATAAGGTCAGAAATAATATTTTAGAGATGTGTTTCAAATTTCATAATTTTTTGAATTAATATGGATTTATTATAAATTTTCTAGTGAAGAAAATGGTTAATTGGGTTTAAAATTAATACGGCTAGTTTATATTATTTTTGGGTCAGAAATTAAAATATGTTAGAAAACATATTAAAAATGATTTATGGGAATTTTGTAGAATTTTCCTAAGTGTTTTAATAAGTATATAGATTATTTAAGGTATGGGACTTAAATATTTTATATATTTATAAAAGGAGAAGGGGCGTTTTGTAAATCTTTTAAATTATTTACTTATGAAATTTCGGCAACACTTTTAGAAAAGAATTTGGAAAAGAAATTAGCAACCAATTATATGTTGACAAACAAAGCAGGTTAGTTGAAAATAATTACTTTTTAAAGTTAAAATTCAGTTTTAACCATAACTGTTTCGCCACTTTCGGTACCTACCTTTTGACTAAGTACTTCCGCCTTCATCTCCATCGAAACCAATGCACATGGTATCAAAGACTTGGTACATAGTGAATTGGACATAGGCGAAAGGTATATAGTCGAAACAAGGGGTTCCGAAAGGGTCGAAACCTTACTTTGCTTTTAAAAGGAAATGCGCATGCTTTGCTTTCGAAAAGAATTCTTTCAACTTAGGTAGCTTTTGACTTAGTTAAATGGTTTTAAAGAATGGTTTCGAAAGAGGTTGCGTTTTTGTTTTATAAAGAAGCTTTCGAAGGGATCGAAACCCCTAGCTGCCACATCTTACCTTTCGAAGCAATGCTTTCGAAAAGGTTTCTCTATTTTAAAACCGAAGTCGCTTCTCTAATGCTTTCGTAGGGATTGGCTTTGACACCATCCACTTCTTTACTTATAAAATTGCTTTCGAAAGACTGCTTTCAACTTAGTTGTTTTACGACCCTTTCTGCTATTGAAAGTTAAACCCAAATGGTTTTGAAAGGAATGGTTTTGAATGGTTTCGGAAGATTGTTACACATGTTTTACTTGAACCCAAATGCTTTCGAAAGGTTTGATTTATGTAAAGAACGCAATGTTTTCAAAAGGTTTGATTTATGTAAAGAACGCAATGTTTTCGAAAGGTTTAAGATAAAGGTTTTGAAGGGGCGGTTCCCCGATGTTTTCGAAAGGTTTTAAATGGAAGGTTTCCAAAAGTTTTGAAAGACATGTTTAAAGTGTTTTGAAAGGAGGACATCTATGGTTTTATAGAGCTTTCGAAAGAGATGATTTCAATGTTTTCAAAAGGTTAAATGTAAACGGTTTTGAAAGGTATGTTTTGAGATTCGGCCTAGTTTATAAAGTAAAGTAGCTTACTTGTATCGAAAGGGATACTTTCAATTGTTTCGAAAGGGGTACTTTCAAAGGTTTCGAATGTTTTCATCAACAATGTTTTGTGTAAAGTATATATAACATGGCAAAGTGATTTGAGTAAAGCATAGAGTATATATCCTTGTTTAAGTATGATTTAAAGGGTTAAATCAATCTAAAAGAAAGGTTTTCAAGTAAAATTTAAGGGTAGACAACCCTAAGTAAAATGACTCGGATATTAGAATACCAGATGGGACTGGTATGGGTCATGCCCTATACTTTAACTAGTAGCCCCTAGCTAATATAAGTCCAAAATTCAAGTGTGTAGGGCTTTGTCACATGTAAGACTAAAATGATGTTATACACAAAAAGGAATATACAAAGTGAGGATAGGGTATTGGTGAGCCCGCAAAATCATTAGGATCAGTTGACCTTGAGAGAAGTAAGTTAGGGACAGACTGTCTAGAAGAGTATCTAACAGAAGTTAGACTATATGTTTATTTTGTCTGGTAGGCCTGAGTCAGCCAAAGGTTAGTAGCTAGCCAAACAAAACTATAGTGTTCGGACAGATAGTCCACTATTTACCTGATTTATATGCTTACATGATATTGATATTATTGTTTTAACCAGTTTAGTTGCAGGGTTTTGGTTTGCAAAAGATATGTTTTGAAAGGATATTAGTGAGGTGAAATCCGTTTCGCTAAGCGGCATGGTCTCACTTAATATCATATAACCAAGATGTATAGTATTATTCACACCAGGCTTTATGTCTGACTCAAAGTTTATGTTTTCCCCCTTAAACTCTTGGGTACTCAAAATTGGTTTGTATGGGCTGAGGGTTAAGGATTTTTAGGTTTTAGTAGGTGGACGAATAAAGCTTCCGGAGATGAGCAGGAGGCTGATGCTAGCTATTTAGGAGTTGTTATGTTTTTATTTCCGCTGTGTTGTATTAAGTCTGTTATGACTATTTAGTACTCTGGTCATCCAAGGGGGTATCTTCATATGTCGCTCTTGGCATATTTATGTAATAATTATATTTGATCTGAACCTAGGAAACGATTGGGATTATTTAATTGGATATGAAACATGTTTTGTGAAATGTAATCAGAAAAGTTGTTTTTGAATCTGTGATTTTGTTTCATATTCATGTGCTTCTGATATTATGGATACCATTAACTTTACCGTATTTTGTCGTTGGAAGTTGATACTATGGATGACTACAACATCTATAGCGCTTAGCTTTGGGCCTCAAGATAGGGGATGTTACATGTTTGCTCCTAAGGAGTTGGCGGCTGAAATTTCAATCACGGAAAGGAAGGAGATGGAAAAATGGGTGTTTATTACTTTGCAATTAGCTATGGGAGAAAATTTTATTTCTGAGATTAGCGGTGAAACTACTGCTAAGGGCATTTGGACTAAGCTGGAAAATCTCTATCTGAAGGAATTTTTGACTAACCGTCTGATTTTGTTGAAGTCATTTTTCACCATGAGGATGAGAGAGGGTACTTCTATCTAAGAGCACCTTGGTTTCTTCGATGATCTAGTGATGAAGATGAAGACTGTGGATTTGATGGTAGATGAAGAGCATATGGCTACGATGCTCTTGTGTTCCCTTCCAGAGCGTTACATAGGTTTCGCTAATAGCCTTATCTTTGTAAGAGATACTTTTACCGTTGAAGATGTGAAGTCAGGTCTTCTATCTGAGGACTTGAGGGATTAGATGAAGGAGATGGGTGAAGGTAGAGGAGGAAGTAGTAGTCAAGGCCTATTTGCTGAGAGAGGAAGAGAGGAGAAGAAGAATTGGAATTCTAGGGGGCGTTTCAAGTCTAGAAAGCCCAGTAATAATTATAGAGGAAAGTATAAGGATGGAAAGTGTCACCATTATAATAAACCAGGCCACTGGAAAAGAGACTATCCGGATTGGAAGAAGAAGAAGTAAGAAGATGGTTCTTCATCATTTGTGATGGAGAAAGCTATATCTAATGATGTGTTATCTGCAGCGGTATCAAATGTATCAAACCATTGAGTGCTTGATTCGGGGGCGTCTTTTCATATGACGCCTAACAGAGATTACTTCAGTTCTTTAGTCAACGGAGAGGGAAGTGCAATCTTTATGGGCAATGATGCTAGTTGTAAAGCCATAGGAGAAAGTACATTGTGTATTAGGATGTTTGATGGAGTGATACGCACTTTGACAGGTGTCTAGTATGTTTCGGGTCTTCGAAAGTCCTTGATTTCTTTGGAGTAGTTGGCATCCATGAGGTGCAAGGTCACTTTAGAGAAGGATGGTTTAAGGGTTTAGAAGGGTGCTCTTGTTCTTATGAAGGGAAATGTATTTCGAAATCTGTATTTTCTTAAGGGGACCACAGTTATTGGAGAGCCGTGTGTTGGAGTTGATAGTTCTCGTGCTTTGGCTGCCACCAGACTTTGTCATCTCAGGTTGGGTCATATTTTAGAGAAGGGCTTAGAGTCGCTTCGTAGATGGAAGATGATCAAAGGTGACTTCGTCAAGTTGGATTTCTGCAAAGAGCGTGTGTTAGGTAAGCAGACTAAGGTATCCTTTGGAGTTGGAATCCATAGATCAGAGAGGGTACTTGATTATGTGCATACAGATGTTTGGGGACCAGTTACTACTGCTTTCATTGGGGGAGCGAAGTATTTTATCTCTTTTATTGATAATGTTTTTTGAAAGTTTGGGTGTATGTTTTGAAGGCCAAATCAGAGAGCTTTGAGAAGTTTAAGGCTTGGAAGGTGCTTGCCGATAACTAATCTGGTTCTAAGTTAAATGTGCTGAGATCTGATAACGGCGGTGAGTTTGTTTCTGAGGAGTTCCTCGACTTTTGTAGACAACATGGCATTGAGAGATATTTCACTACACCAGGTGATCCGTAATCCAATGAGGTTGCTGAGAGGATGAATAGGACTTTACTTGAGAAGGCTCTTTGCTTGAAATTGACGGCAGGCTTATCTAGAGGCTTTTGGGCTAAGGAATTATTGACTGAGGCGCATATTATTAATCGGATTCCGTGCTCATCTATAGATGGGAAGATTCCAGAAGAGAAGTGGAGAGGTAAATCTGTTTACCTTGGTTATTTTCGTATTTTTGGTTGTCCTATGCATGTTCAGCATACAGGTTATGATAAGTTGGAGGCTAGAGCATACAACGGCATCCTCTTGAAATACACATATGGTATCAAAGGGCATCGTATTTTGCACCCTGTTGATAGGAAGATTGTTCATTCCAGACATCAGATGTTGTTCATTACTTTTGATGAGTCAACAATGTTCAATACTAAGAAAGACTTACCACCACATCAGATGTTTCTGATGGGCCTAAGGAGATGGAAGAGGTTCCTATTTTACAGCCTAGTAGTAGAGTTGTTGATGCTGTTGAGAGTGAGATAGATGCGGTTGATGTGACATCACAGAGTAGTCCATAGGTGCCTTCTAGTAGTGTTGGTGATGTGCATGAGACTAGAGGAAGTTCAGTTCAAGGTGGAGCTGAAAGGGATTTAGGCGAAGTTGTACCTACTTGGACCAGTCATAGGACTATTAGGCCGCCTGAGAGGTATGGTGATTGGTAGTATGCAAACCTTAGCCTTAGCGATCAGTTTGATTATTCTCTACATGTGGTTCATGAGGAGCCGCTTGACCTTGATGAAGCTTTGAAGTCATGTGACAATTCTAAGTGGATGTGCGCTATGGAAAAGGAGCTAGAGTCATTGAAGAAGAACAAGACTTGGGATTTGGTACCTCCTCCTCAAGGAAGCTGAGCCATAGGTTGTAAGTGGATGTTCAAGGTGAAGGATGATGGAAGATACAAGGCTAGACTTGTTGCTAAAGAGTTTTCACAGAGGAAGGATTGGAGTATGATGAGATTTTTTCTCCTGTAGTGAGACACACCTCCATCCGTATTTTTCTTGCTATAGTTGCCGCTCATGACTTGGAGTTGGAACAACTTTATGTGAAGACCGCTTTCTTGCACGAAGACTTGGATGAGACCATTTACATGAAGCAGCCATACAGATATGTCGTAGATGGAAAAGAGAATTGAGTTCGCAAGCTAACGAAGTCATTGTATGGACTTAAGCAGTCGCCTAGACGGTGGTATAGGAGGTTTGATTCTTTTATTCTTTCACTTAGTTTTGATCATAGCATTAAAGACGCTTATGTGTACTTCAAGCATTTGAAGAATGGTTATTGGGTGTATTTACTCTTATATGTGGATGATATGTTGATTTATTCCAAGGATAAAGCTGAAATTGATAGTTTAAAATTGAAGCTTAAGGCGGAATTGGAGATGAAAGACCTTGGAGAAGCAAGAAAGATTTTGGGTAAAGAAATCTAAAGGGATAGGAAGCTTGGACTTTTGAGGCTCACTCAAAAGGAATATGTTCTGAAAGTGCTTGCTCGGTTTAGCATGGAAGGAGTAAAGGCAATTAGCGCACCCATGCCTTTGTACATACAGCATTCTAATAGAGGCTCTCCAATCTCGGAGAAGGACAAGGCTTATATGGAGAAGGTTCCCTATGCGAGTGCAGTTGGTAGTCTGATGTATGTCATGGTTTGCACTAGGCCTGACATTGCATAAACAATTGGATTGGTGAGTAGATTCATGTCAAATCCAAGAAAGATGCATTAAAAGGCAGTGAAATATATTTTTAGATATCTTAGAGGAACTCAAGACCATGGGCTTGTATTTGGCGGCAGAGATAGAGATTTTAGCTTAGTTGGATTTTGTGATTCTGACTATGCCGGTGATAGAGATCGAAGGAAGTCAAGCTCAGGTTATGTGTTCACCATTGGTGGGACGACTATTAGTTGGAGAGCGAGGTTTCAGACAATTATGGCTTCGTCTACTATAGAGGCAGAGCTTGTAGCTGCGGTTGAAGCGGCTATGGGGGCACTTTACTTGAAGCATTTGTTGTATGACTGAGCTTCGTGTATGAAGGTATAGAAGTGAATTGTGATAGCCAAAGTGCAGCTCACTTAGCTGAAAATCTGGCTTTCAGCTCAAGGACGAATCATATTGAGGTGAGAGAGTCCTTTCTTGTCTCTATGGATGAAGAGAAGCTTGTACGTCTTCAGAAGGTTCACATAGAGGAGAATGCAGCAGATAGGTTTACCAAATCGTTATCCGTTGCAAAGTTCGAACATTGCTCAAACTTGATTCGCTTGATGAAGTGCTAGGTGCCACAGGGTGGCACGGGGGAGAGTGAGTTGGTAGATGAAGACATTTATTTTTCATTGTGGAGATTGATAGGTTCTACTTGGAGAGGGTACTTTCAACACTTTGTCGATGGTGGCCTTACCGGAGTTTGTTGACAAAGTGCAATGGGTGATGGCTATGCCGAAACTCATTGAGAAGTATATGTGGTGTCTTGTCTGAGAGCTATTTGGAGTAAGAGGATGTAGGTGGAGTTGATAGTCTTGCGGGGAAATATGTATCAAGGTAGAGATTGTAAGATTTGGTGATACAATATTTCCAATTACAGAAGATTTGGAAGATATTGTTGATTTCAATGATACAATATTTCCAATTGCAAAAGATTTGGAAGATATTTGAGATAATTACTCAAATATATATTGCCTCTTAGCATTAATGAGAATAATAAATTACCTACGTGAGAAGAAGAATTATTTTGGAAAATTGAGGTAATCAATTAATTCCATAATTAGCTGATTAAAGAAGAAATCTTATCAGGTGCATGTAAATTAGGGGAAACGGGAAAATCAAATGGATAAACTTTTCCTGTATAAATAGGAGAATTAATGAGGCATTGATTTATAACCATAAATCAATTACTTCAACCCCAAGTAATAATCTGTATATAAAGTTAGAGATTAGCATGAGTAGAATTATCTCTCTCAGTTGTATTTTTTATTCTTCTTCTCCATTATCAATCTTGTAAAATTTTCTCCTCTTAGAAAGTAATAAAATCTCATCTCCCCAAGTGGATGTACACTACCTCGGAGTAGTGGAACCACTATAAATCCCGTGTGTTACTTTTTTTTTATTGTTTGATCTGCTTTTTGCTGGCGATTATCTGTTGTTTGTTTTGCCTCACCGTCAATCCGGTCCTATTTGTTTTTCCGCAAGGTTAGGTTTTTTGTTCATAAGGCAATCTTGAGTGATTTTTCTCCAACATTCAGTTACCTAATATTTATTAATTCATCTAATAAATCCTAAAATAAATCAATCCAATTATGTACACAACACTCATATATATATATAAGCAAAGATGATAAAATTATTATTTTTATTCATATATATATATATATACACACAACATAACATAAAATGTAAATATACATAATAATTTATTTTAATTTATAGTTCGTTTATCTCAAAAAAAATATCATACATTGTATTGCAAATTTCATTTTTTCCAACTTTTAAAGGATAAGTGTTATAGTGTATACTTCAGAACATTGTGATATGCAAGCATGGATTACACTAACAAAAATCAGGTTATGTAGACACTTATTTTCAACATGTTATTAAAATTTAGTCAACTAATAATTCAACTTAATGCTACAAAATATTTTTTGCAATTATCAATGTTGTAAACATGACCCTCCTACAAAAACATGAAATTTATGATTTACCGCAAAGTTAAGGTTTAATAATTGAAATCTCATATAATAGATAAAAAAAATGTTCATGTGCAAGTAAGTTGATCATAAGATGCCCTTCTCAACTACAAACAAAGCTCTTCTCATTTTTCCCCTACTTTCTAACATTCAGCTCTCTATAGTTAAGTTGATCATTGATTTAAAATATTTAAATATATTCAATTGCGTAATATTCATTAATTCATTTACAAATCCTTAAAAATATATATACATTCATACTAGTAGAAATGATAAAGTTATTTTTTCATCCATATCAATAATGGACACTACTTCAAACTTTTTTAATTTTATTTTATTTTGTTCTTTGTTTTTTTGAAAGAAAAACTGTTTTTTAAATTATGATATTAATTTTGGGTCCCTATTTGTTATTTTAAAGGTAAAGCAAATTTTTGTCTATAATTTTTTTTTGTAAATTAGATTCCTACTCCTTTAACATCACATCCGACAAATACCACCATCCACCGACTCATTTCATTCCAATCTCTGAAATGTGAAAACTTTTTATAAATTAATCAGATCTAAGAATCGTTTTCGCCCTTAAATCATAAATTTAATAAACTTTTCAATGGTATCCATTGTTGATACTCAAAAATTTAAAATCATAATTTTACGTAACAGTTTTAACAAGATTAAGAAAATGCAGTTACAACTCCATTAAGAAATTTTTATTCAATTTGGCTGCATTTATGTAATGTAGTAATAATTTTGGCTGCATGTATAGAAGTTTTAACTACATTAAGTAAGTTTTATTCAATTTGGCTGCATTTATGTAATGTAGTAATAATTTCAGCTGCATTTCATAATCTTATTCAATTTTAATACGGTTATAATTTAATTGCATTAAGAAAATGTAGTTAAATTTTTACAGGAAATTATTATCAAGGACAAAATTTCTCAGGATTTTAGCCTCAAGGACAGACCTTCAATAATTTAGCCTGAAGGACAACTTTCTTTAGGTATCAGTTTTTTAGTTTTTAGGTATCAGTTTGTAGTTATCGGTAGCAGTTTTTAGGTATCAGTTTTTAGCTCGGTAGCAGTTTTGAAAAAATGTTTGTCCTTGTGAATAATTTTGAAAGAATGTTTGTCCTTATGAATAATTTTTAGGAGAATATTTGTCCTTGTGGATAAAATATTGAGGTCGTGTCCTTGAGGCTAAAAATATACAAATTTTTGTCCTTTAAATTAATTCCTCCTTAAATTTAAATGCTTTAAGAAAATGTAATTATAATTTGACAGTATTTTTTGAATTAATTTAACTGCATTTATGTGATCCAACACTAATTTTGATTGCATTTGATAATTTTATTCAATCTAATTATACTTTACAATTTACTGCATTAAGAAAATGCAGTTATATTCGATCTTAATGCAGAATTTAACCGCATTAAGAAAGTACAGTTATAGTTGCATTAATATAATGCATTTATAACTATATGTGAAATTGACTTTTAACTGCATGTTTATTATTTTTGAACCTGGTGATTTGAAAGATGCAATTATAGTTGCATTTAAACGCTGTTGTTTTAAATACGTTATTTATATAAAGAAGTTACGTTTTTTTTTTCAAAAAATAAAATAAAAAATTCAACGATATTTACACATGCATAACACATATCATTTAAAAGATCATAAAATTTATGATTTAACGGTGAAAACAATTCATTAATACGATATTTCTTCAAAAACTTATTACATTTTAAATATTGAAATCAAGATAAGACGTGAAATATTAATATTGTACTTCGTGTATTAAAATTGTACTTTGACGTCCAAATCACCACAATTTATCACCAAAATTGCTAGTAATTTGGATCAAATGTTTAATACGAAAAGGAATGGAGAATCTGATATAAGCTTTGTGGTCAAGCGAAGCCTTGAGTTGAAAATTTAAGAAGATAAAAAGTGGTAATTTTATTAATCAAATTACCACTATGACTCTACGTGTCTTTTTCTTTCTTTTAATCTGCTCCTCTTAGAATTTACAAATTGTATATTGATTATCAACTGAGTGATCGCTTGTAATAAAATAAATTAAATTGTCGATAAAATAATATTGGGATAACTACTACAAGGTGTAGCTTGATTATCAAACATTTGAGTCATTTTGTCTGCATTATCAACTGCTTTGTCTACATTATCAACTGCTGCAATCAATCTGTATTCATGGAACGTTTAACTTTACGCAATTTGGGAAGAATTAAAACTTAAGATTGGCCAGCAAAGCTAGATTGTAAGTTAAAGCAAAATCTCAAGACAACGAAATAAAAATAAAAATAAACACATGTCGGCAAAAATGTACAAACTTCCAAGGCACTTAAATTCAACTCACAACATGAGTGCCAAAACAGAGAACTGAAAACATCCTCAATATAAACAAATAGATACCGGTACGCTTTCATATGGTATACCATTATCATATAAGATAACAAATTATTTCGCCTAAATTAACATTTTCCTATCTTTTATAACGAACTTTCCAATGTAATTTCATGAAAGCTGCCTCCTAAATAAAATTTTCAGGTCTTATAATGTTCATATCATCAACAACCGTGTGAATAAATTATAAATATGCACAAAAAATCGAATATTTACGCGCATTGCACAGTATCAATCAGATTCATACTCGTGTTCGGACTCTTCAGCTTTGTCGGAGTGCTCTGAACCAGAAGCTTCACCTTCACTTCCCTCTGCATTATAATTTTCATGCTTAGATGATCCTGCAGACAACTTCAGACTCGTAAACTTACCACTTTCCATTTTAGACGATTCCTTCATACTATCAGAGCTCAAACTCTTCTCGCTTTCACTTCCCGATGAATCTTTATGTTCTTCATGAGCATTTGAGTTTGATCTTATCTTCTTGCTATGTTTCTTACTATGTTTTGCACTCAGCCTTCCCTTATTTTCATGTTCTTGAACTTCTTCATGATGTTTTGAGCTCAAACTCCCTTTGTTTTCATCAGATTCAAACACATCTTCATAATTTTTCGAACTTGAACTTAGCTTCTTGCTCTGTACTCTTGAGCTTGGACACTTCTTGCTTCCATAGTCATCGTAAATTGGGCGTATGGAGCTAGAATTTACCTTTCTACTGTGTCTTTTTGAGCTCATACGTCTCTTACTTCCGTTTTCATCATCGTACTTTTTGGAACTGCTATTGGAGCAGGAACTAGCTTCACTCTCATAGCTAGAAGCACTTGCACGACTAGACCTTCTTTTAGAGTTGGAACGACTACTTGGTTTTGGCTCTTGCCTTCTTTTCCCCAACTGAAGAGTTTCTACAACGTGTTCGCTTGAGCCATCTGAATCCGTGTATGATGAGTCTGAATTCTCTGATTCGGGTTTCGGTTGTGGTGCTTGATCGGGTATAGGGCTGGGTTGTGGAGAGGGCATGGGTTCTATTAAGAAGCCTAGAGTCATGACAACGTCTGCTACTATTGGACGGACAGATGGTTCGTCTTGGATGCACATGGAAGCGATAGCAACCGCTTGATTCAAGCCCTTTGTTGGATAGTTGTCTTTAAGCTTTGGGTCTACTAGCTCGGGGTACCTCTTTTGATCGTGGAAATACGGTTGCGCCTATCATGTCAATGTATATTGAAAGTTAAGATCAATGTAGGGATGATATGAGTCTCTTTCCTTGTAACCACATATAATTACTCTCCATGTCATAATACACATAAAAGATCATGTGTATTAATGTACACATAATTTGCATGTCCAAACAAGTTGGAATATCATGTCCTCCAAAGTCATGTGCCTCATGTACTTTTATATCATCTCCATTCACTTATTACAAAGAAAATTAATTATTTTGATTTATTGATGAAATGGACGGTAAATATTAGAAGGGGACATAGGGCACATGTAATTTAAGGACAGATGATCTATGTGTGTACGCACAGATGCAGCTTAGAAAGCAACCAATCAAACTAGCGGGTTGGAGAAACCCAGTAGGTCGGGGCTGACAATGCACAAATGAGATTGATAAATGTTTATATACACTGAGCTCAAATGAGTAATTCAGAATTACAATAATTTAGTGGAAAAATATTTTAACCAACTAGTTTGTTTATTAAAATTTGCTCAAAAAGAAGTTTGGATGGGTCTCTAGTCTCCAGTCTTAACTGTCATTTATTTCACATGCATCACACGCATCATTTATTTCATATGTGTACAGTGATAAACATTTTGATGATGGTACATCAAACATTGTCCAACACATGTTACTATTTCTACGTCACGAAATGCTAGGCGTAGGGAGTGAGAAAACACTCCCTGGTAAGTCAATTAGAAAATATAGCTGATCTTTTAATATGTATAGCCAGCTTTTAAAGGTTATCTTACACTACTTAAGGATCATATGGAAATGTAACTCTTTCTATGTTTTCCAAATTATAGATATAATAGTGAATTCTTACCCAAGATACAAGATTTTGTTCGCTAGATGGCATGGAAGTATCGAGAGCTCTTCTCCCAGTAATAAGCTCCAAAAGAACAACTCCAAAGCTATAAAGATCAGATTTAAGGGTTACTTCCCCACCCATGGAATATTCAGGTGCACAATATCCATACGTGCCCATAATGCTTGATGATATCACCGGTTTATCTCCTGAAGGGCCTAGTTTACCAACTCCAAAGTCCGAGAGTTTTGGATTTAAATCATCATCAAGTAAAAAGTTGGATGATTTTAAATCACGATAGATAATAGGAGGATTTGCTTTGTCATGAAGATATTCAAGACCCTGAGCAGCTCCATATGCTATTCTCATCCTTGTGTACCAGTCCAATGGCACCTGATCTGGTTTCAGATCTGCATATACATTCAAATTTTATTATGTTTGTATCGGTGTGTTATGATCATGCATGTGCATGCACACAAATAAACAGGCACAATGTATCGATACACACACTTTAAGTAAATGCTTACCGAACAAATGGTCTTCTAAGGTGCCTTTGGGAATGAACTCATGGACCAAAAGTCTCTGTTCTCCATCCGCACAGTACCCAACAAGATTGACAAGATTGGGATGTTGTAGTAAACTAAGCTTCGAGATTTCATGAAGAAACTCTTTGCTGTCTTGTAGGCTATTTCTGCCTAATTGCTTTACTGCTACTACCTATTGTGGAGAAAATAGAAGCTGAAATTAGAAGAAGAAGAAAGTAGAAGTTTCTTCAACGTGAGAATAATAAAATCCGAGGCTCTTGCATTTGAGAGATTACGGGTAGAGCTTAGTAGCATCACAGAAAGACTAACCAATATGCTATAATCAATTTGCGTTCTTTGCATAACCATAAATCTTGAACTATAAGTTTTGCCCTTTTACTTGTATCTGGAGCCTTTGAACTGATTATTAACCCAACTCAATTGATGTAATGTTGCCATGATTTCTATGATTGTTTAGTTAAAAATTGATTTACCTGGCCATTCTCAAGGCATCCTTTATAAACTCTGCCTAAGCCCCCTTCACCCAAAAGACAGTCAGGTGTAAAATTCTTTGTGGCTGTAGCTAGCTCGCGGAATGTGAAACTCTGAGCTTTGATATTTTCTGTACCAGCAGGGCCCTGTGTTTCCGTGATTTTCGGTTTAGCTTCTGAATAAAACAAGAAGATTGTAGTTTCAGAACAAAAAGGTTCGTATTTTAGTTCAACAGAGAAATGTTTTTTTGAGCACACAATTTTCAAGTAGAAAGGTAATATTTTCACTAAACCTAGCAGTCAAAGAGTTAGAGCCTATCTGATTATCAAGAATGTGTAACATTTCTTTATTGACTGATCAACGATTTTGCTTTTGACATTGCAGAAAAATGAATTATGAGCTTATGTTACTTCTTTTTATTCAATATAACATGGAATTAGTTAAAAATACGCCTGTCCAAACTCTCTACATTCAAAACTTTATGTAATACCAGAAAGAACTCGGTATTATTGATATAACGGAATTATAATTCCTGGTACAAAACTGTTTTTTGCACTTAAAATCCACCGCAATAGAGGTGTTCAACGAAATTCCAACGAGAATAAAATGAAAAAATGAAGAAAGAAAAAGTAATAAAAAAAAGAATGGAAACCTCACCGTGATTTTTAGGCCCGTTATTCACTTGATGATTCCCATCATTTGCAAGAGTACCATCATTATCTTTCTTTCTCTTCCCAAAACAAGGAAAACAGCTCATTTCGCACTTTCAGGTTCAATCTTTTTTAAGTACCCCAATTATTATTATTGCCAGTTTTGTCGTGAAGTACTCATCAAACTCTATGTAACCATGTATAAAGAATGAAAGCTATGAAAATGCAGACGATATAACAGAAAGTATTGGGTAAAAGAGCCGTGCCCAGACCGGATGCAGCCCGGAAGAATGGAGAAGCCCTGACGGGAAGGCCAAAGTCCGATCTGGGACGGAGAAGTATTTCTTTTTTCGATTTGGGGGAGAAAATAATGGAAAATTTTGGGGAATTTCCTTTTTCTCTTTCACTTATTTTGGATCTGAGGACATATTTGAATGGGGATGGCGAAGATTAAGGGGGGAGATGTGGATTCAATTTGGTGGGAAGTTCTTTAAATTTTTACAGTTTAAATTTTGGAAACCTTTTTTACATCATGAACCCGGGTTATTACAGTAGCTATCTACAATCGAGTGGCATGGTACTGCTAAAACACTTATAAACACAAGTATTAGAGATGGTATGTTATCCAATTTTATTCAGCGGTATACCCTTAATGAAATTTGTTTAAAAAAAAATTAAGTTCATTCGATAGTATGATGTCGGACCGACTTTACAACCATTCGGTGGTATACCGACGAATGAATTTTCTAAATAAAATAAAGTATTTAGTACGATGCATTTAATATCACTCTATAAATAAAATCCTAAATTTTTTTAACGGATAGTTAATATTATCATGGTGGTGTAGCATGAATGTTATACAGTGGGACCAACAATTTTCGAAGAAGTAGTTGTACCTTATCCTAATGGCGGACTATGAATTCCTTGAATATTGATGTAGAAAGACACCAAGAGATAATGCGTGTTCATTGTTGAATGACTCATAACTATTTTCTAAGATGTCTTTATATATTATTGTATATCTTAAATTAAATATGTCATGTGACAATTTGTCGTAGTCATTTAACCAAGAGTATTATCAAACTTACATGTGAAAGTTGTACTTTCATTTCGGCTAAAGCACAACGTTCAATTGTGTTATGACCAAACACAAGAAACAAGACACAACTTAAGACATGATTCATCTTCTTGGTGCTGTTGGATCAGGTGTTGTACGGAGAGGAGTAAAAACGATAAAATGTTGAAAGAAAAAAAATCTCTTATTAAAGCCGCACAAGGTAATTTTGTGTTATTACGAATAAACTATGTTTACATTAAATTATATTTAATGTGTTTTTACTAGTTTGACTGATTTTAAATTATTATTGTTGTTATTATTTTATTTAATAAAATTAGTTTAACTTATATATTATTAATTAGATTTGTGTAAAAATATTAACTAATTTATGTATGTTAACATCATGAACATTAAAAGTTACGTGATAAATAGAGGTGTGTGTAAATATATTATATTACGTTAATGTCTATTATATGCAGGGTAGTCTCTGTGCTTATATTGGTGAAAATATATATGAACGTACACACCGTTATACCCATTTTTAGTCGACATGGAATTAAGAGAAAATAGTTGAAAACTTATCGAAGAAGACTGTAATGATCTGGATTTTTGAACGCTTTATATTTAAATATTTAAATCGTGGATTTAATGTGAGTAAAAATGATTTCGAAAGCTTATTAAACTCTTTTTAAATAAGAAATGAAATGGTAAACTTTTAATTTATAATTAAAAGTGATTAAAGTTGTTTTATAGTAATTCTTTTTAATTAACTTGTGAAATTATCATCCCGAGGGCAATGTCTCGGATTTGACAAAATAGTGTCATTGGGTCCGAATACTGAGTTGTTGTGACTTCCGATACACAATATGGTCGGATGAGATCGAAATGCATAACGATTGAATTAAGAGAATAAAATATAATATATGTTTTCTATAAATACACCTCAACGCTTAACCTATTTTCCTCGCTCATCTTTCTTTCATTAGTAAAAGTAGTCGCCTCCTCTTTCCTCCTTCGATCAATTAAATCGTCAGCTAGGAGCGTTGGAATTCGATGATTTTGGATCCATTGAGATCGTGTTAGAACGTGCTTCCGATCGATGTGTATAGATTTGCGTGCGGTGAAGGTTGAGTGCATCGACGTAGGGCAGTTGAACTAGGGCTCCACCTGGTCGGAGATTGAGGCGTAGATAGGGGATGGGGTAAATGTCGTTGGGTTTCTCTGGCGAAGACAAACGTATGGGAGGAGTTTGGAGTGTGCAACACTGGAATGTGGAATGCGACATTTGGGTTGTCGTTTTACTATGTCGGGTCGCGTTGAATGGTGGGTGGTCGAAGGTCAAGTTGAGGATGAAGTTGGACTCAGGGCGCGAGGAGGAGTTGATCGGTGGTGGTCTAGGGTAGTGTGGTCATCGAAGGTGGAATGACAACAATGGTGGTCTAAAGAGTGGAGCAATAGGTCACATTTTTGTTGGGTTGATCGAATTTGAAGTGGAGGGTGGGATCCGGAGAGGACGAGTATAGGAGTTCGCCTGAGTTGACGGTTTGCCAAATCGTCGAGTGAAGAGGTAGAAAGGGGGAGTGAGGTGCATGGAATTGGGTTGTGCATAGCCATTTGAATTGGAGAAGAGAGATTAGTGGGAGGTAGGGATTATTAAGGTAATGATAATTATAATTAGTTAATTAATTATTCTATCACTACGCCATAGATGGCCTATTGCAACGAAATTACAAGGTGTTGCTAACTTCAATGTAACGATAGCTATGCTGATTTTTGTCTATTGCAACATTCACTTCAATGTGTTAGCATAGATATTAGCAAAATGTTGCAGTAGCTATAAATATATTCAAATTAAAAAAATTAATAAAATTTTACACCTCAGCGATCCACACCATCATTTAAAACAAAATCTCAACCATCAATCCACACCATCAATCCACACCTTAGCAATTTCCATTTTCCGCTTTACTTTTCTTTCTCGTTCCTCCCTGTGTGAAAATTAGGGCACGCGATTTTTCTTTCTCGTTACTCTCTATGAAAACTAGGGCACGCGATTCCAGTTGCTTTGATGCTCTGATTGATCGAATCTAGTGTGAGAAACGTTCCTGGTAGCTTGCTCCTTCGTTCTCCTTGATTGATTGCTCGAATTGCTTTGACTTCGTCGTCGGGTGTGATGTGATATTATTTGGTATGTTTTATGCCTTCTGGTTTACTTGATTATTCTCGATTTTGGTTACACTCGCACGCTTTTGCCGATGATGAATTGGGATTTATTTATAGGCTTTATTTCCTATAATCTCGAGTTTAATCTTTCTGTTGGACTTTGAGAAATCTGGTATGTTGGATTGCGATGATGAATTAGTATGTTGGATTTTGGTTCACTGGCTTGATTTTGCTTTGCCGATGATGAATTGCGATGTGATATTATTTGGTATGTTGGATTTTGGTTCACTGGCTTGATTTTGATTTCTGATCTGAGCTTGTTAGCTCCTTTCTGCTGCATTTGTTAAACCAGAACTTGAACCTTTGTTAAACTTGTTCACATACCTTTGTACCTTGCTGCATTTGTTAAACCAGAACTTGAAGTTTTTGTATTCTGCTGTCCTCTTGAAAACCGCTTCACTTGAAAACTTCTGCATTTTTGAAAATCAGAACTTTGAAAGTGATCTTTGGTTTTCTAAAACTGTTGACTAATCTGAACATTGAGTTTTGATTTCCACGATATATACAAACATATGTGTGTTGAGCTTTGTTGGTTTTGCTTGGTCTGGACTGAACTGGTACCATGCTAACCTTGTTCTTTAACCTGAAACTGATGCTCCAAGTCCTCTGTATATCATATTACTGCCTATGTTTCTCTTTGTACATGCCTGATGCATTCACTATTTTTGCTTGATGGGCTGCCTATGTGTACTGTTGTGTTTCTTGTACTAGCTTGTCTACATTTTGCTGAACCTGGTTCTTGTTTGTTTTCTGGTTGCTTGGCCCTGAGTTGAATCCAGTCGATGACTCGGGTTTGACCTTGTGCCGTGTCCATTTTTTTTGGCTTGTCTACATATCTGGCTCCACTTGAGTATGAACTTGCACTTGAGTAGTTTCTTGTACCCAGCCTTATGATGCATGTATGTTCATCCATGTACATGCATTTCTTGGTCATGTTATGTTGCCTACTGTGTTGAGTACTACTTTGTGCACTTGGCTTCTCCTTTGTGCATTTTTGCCTAAACTGTTGCTTGCTGTCTTCCATACTGCCTTGTATCCATGTGTTGCATTCATGTTTGGCTTATGCACTTGTGAACAGCTGACTTGTGCACTGTTTTGCTGCTGCACTTCCAGTGCACTGTTCATTGCTGGTTGACTAGGCCCTGAGTTGAATCTAGTCGATGACTCGGGTTTGACCTTGTGCCATGTCCATTTTTGTGGGAATTTTCAATCGTTCGAGATAAAAAATGGGAAACGGCCTTGTGATATATGCAGTGATACACTGTGTATATCACAGGTTGTCCGTGCAAATATTTGGTCCCTGTTAGAAAAAAAAATATGAAAAGAAACAACCCAAATACCTAAGGCAAATAATATAACAAAAATATTTTCATTTTCTATTCGAGTTAAATATTATTTTCCAGATTACTGCTTTTGAATTATATGTGACAGGTATTGAAGACTGGACAGCTGGATACAAGCTTGAAGAGAGAGTCAAATCAAATGTGCATGAGTGTATGAGTCAGATATGTGTCTGTAACTGAAACTGTATATGTAATGATATGGAAGTAGTTGAAGATTCAGTGTATGAGTCAGTATGTGTCTGTAAATGAAACTGTATATGTAATGAGTGAACTGAGTGATGTAGTGAGGAATATCTGTATATGTGAATATCAGTGTTATAAATCATTGAATTGTAAAATAGTGGAGTCAGGAATTTGTACTATTTCAAATGTTGAAATAAAATATTTATTTAAATAAAATACTGTTTGAATATCAAATTCTGTGCAATAGCATTTTATTAAATAAATATTTATTTCTATTAAAAAATCAAATATGCTCTACATTGTGGGCCCTACAAATTCAGAAAATTAATATCTATAGCAACATTTTTGAATGTTGCTACACGCACCTATAGATGTTATAGACCCAAATATGATTCTATTGCAACAATATTTCTTATGTTGCCTTAGATAGTCAAAATGTTGCCTTTGAGGTCTGAGGCAACACGGCAAAATGCATCACCGAGAAAGTGTTGCCTTTGCCCTTTTTTAGCCTACAGCAACATTTTTTGGCACTTCTTGCATCACTTCTTGGTGTTGCAGTATGCAATCTATGGCGTAGTGTATCTAATTCAAAATCTTATAAAATCGATAACTTTTGCATATGAGGTCCAATCGAGACGTCGTCTTCGCCGTTGCACTCATACCGAGATTATCTATGTTTGGAATTGGTTTAGGCTTGGATCAGTTTACTCACCAATTATGTGTATATTGTTATGATATATTTGTTTGTTGTATTAAAATATAAATAATATAACAAACAATGCAAGTAATTACTTTTGAACCCCTCGTTGCTTTTAAAAGCAAATGACAAAAATATATGCAGTATAATCTCTCTTTTAATCATTTATTACATGTATCATGGCTCATAATACTTGTTTACATGTTTGATATTGTTATTTGATTAAGTCAGATTTTATATTGTGCATGTTTGAAGCGATATAGTAGATAAACGACTTTGAAATCCCTGGTATTTGACATATGTTAAATTGGTTAAATTGTGATATATTATGAAAATATATATTGGGTTGTTCGTCACATGTTTTGGTGGGTTTGACATAAAGGAGTTGGTTTGGAAAGTTATACAAATTGTGAATCGAAGTTGTGATAGTTGAAGCGAAAAGGTCGCTATGGATGCACTTTGATGTGCACGTAAATGTGCATATTTTTGCCACCATATTTAATTTATTTAAATTAAATAAATGATCATATCGGGTATTTTAACTTGTTTAAACCAAAATTCATATTATTTTCAAATCATCACATATTCATCTTCATCTAAGGGCAAAATGGTCATTTTTATGCATATATTAATTTGAGAAAATTTAACTAGAAATTTCTATATTTTTTTATAGGAATTTGGCTTCATATACAAGTGGTTACATGATGATATATGCATGCACAAGAGTGAAGAGAACAAATGAAGATGAAAATAATTCAAAGTGAAGATAATGGAGGACCCCACCTACCCACCTACCTTAATGTACAAATTGGAGGCTAATGCACGTGCTTATGGAATTAATGGCTTCATGTACATTTAAGTGAGGGATTATTGAAGCTAATGATAACTTGGCCACCACACTTCCTACAAGGGCATTTTGGGCATTCCCCAAAAATATGAATTAGGGTTTAACACTTGTATAAATACCCCATATCTTCATGTAACCTCCTCTCTCTCTTTAGTCTCTCTTTTAGGCTCACAAATAAACAAGCTCTTCTCTTTCTCTTTTCATGGATACTTAGCCATTTTTATTTCATGTAATTTTTCTTTTCTTTTATGAAATGTAATTATTGTTTCCTTTTAATTACATGTTCATTTCCTTTCATGCTAGTAGTGTAGATTTTCTTTTATGCAATTAGAATAGTTTTCTTTCATTTAGCTTTCATTTTGCTTTCTTTTTGCTTTCATGTTCCAAGCTACATTTTTTAATCAAATGACAAATATGAGAGGCTAAACTCCTTCAATTTAGGGGTAATGAAGCTCTTAATTATGTAGCTTCAACTATTTGTTAATTCATGCTCTCTTTTTGTGCTTAATGAAGAATGATTGAAGTGGTTTCATTGTTGTTTTTGCCTTGAATTTGATAGTCTATATTGTTGACACCAAATAGGCTATACTTAAACAATCACTAACACAAATGCCTCTACATCAAAATATGATTATGGCAAAAGAAAGCGATTTGAAATTAAAATTTGATGGTCTATATTTCTAATCAATAGTTAATAGGCCATACTTAAAATAGATTTCATTTTCATTTTCATTGTCAAGTTTCATGAAAGTTAGTAAGTGGTTTAAAGGGTGTGTCAAAGTTTGATGGCTTACGTTGGCTAACTAATAGCACAAATATGTCATACTTATGATAGGCACATCAATTAAAGTACCAATGACCATAAAAGAGAGATCATGATTTCATATGTGTTGAACTACATGATCTAGAGAGTGGATTTATTCTCTAAATTGTCATTTAACTCTTATATTTGCATTTCTTTTCTTTTAGTTAGTTAGTTAATTCTCTAATTCTCTAGCTTAACTTTCACTCGACTTTGGTTTAATTTGATTGAATAGATTTTTAAAGTCATCAATTCACTGCGGATCGACCCGTACTCGCCACGTACTTCAATAGTACGCCGTGCGCTTGCGGTTATTTTTATTTCTAAATTCGTTCGACGGTTTTCTAAACCGATAGACATTCCGTCGTCGAACAATTTTTTGGCGTCGTTGCCAGGGAATTGTTTTGATTTTAAATTTTTATTCTTCGAATTATTTTCTTTTGATTTTTGCGTGTTTTAATTTTTGTGTGTGCATTTAAAAAAAAATTGTATTGTGTGTTGTGTGATTGTTGTTGTTTGATTTTTGTTTGCACTTGTGTTATTGTTGTGTCATTATTGTTGCTGTTTTTTTCTAGTGTGCTGTTCATTTTACATTTCTACTTAAAAAAAAACCTTTTTATTTCATCATTTTTAATTTACATTCAGTGTACAAGTTTGTATTCACTGTTTACATTTGTGTCACACTGTTGTTTACATTTGTAAATACATATACAACTTCCAACCATCATCCTCTTTACAACTTTCCTTCACATCCACAGTTCATCATTCTTCACTGTCCTCCCCTTTCACTCACTGCATATCCTACCAAACTAACTTACAAACTGCTGCGTGCCTCATCATTTTCTTCCTCCAACCTGCTGTCGAGTTCAACCACCATCAAATACTAGCAGTTCCATCCAAACCACCAAATTGCAAACACAGCCAACATTCAAACTGCACGACCATCACAAACCACTGCTCCAATCAACAGTACAATCACCACCACCTCTTCAACAACTATCAAACAATTCATCACCACATCCACCTCTTCTTGCATTATCACTTCTAGCCCCTTAAACCATCACTCACCAAACCACTGCAGCTTAATACATCCTCATCAACACACATCCCCTTCGAATTCCTCACTGCAATACATCTTCATCAAACTGCAATACATCCTCATCCACCACATCATCATACAACAACCACCTTCATAACCATTTCATTTCACAAACTAGCAATTACTCTGCCCACCTCAAACATCAATTCAACCATATCCCCTGACATCAAAACTGTGCCAAACTGACACAACTGCCCCTCTTCTCATTCAACCAAACTGCGCACTGTCTTCAATCATATCCATAAACACTACACTGTCTTCAACCATACATCAGACTACCTCCGCATCCTCTCTGCTTCAACTCCTTCCTCCACTGCAACCAGCACCCCTGCATTCGAACCATCCACCATCCATGGTTCAAGATCACCAAACCAGCTCAAAAAAAAAATTGCACCTGCCTTTCACCTCTGAAGTCGCATACAACCCGCAACCTCCTCTGCCTTTGACCACATCCCAATCGAGCACTTAAAACACCTTGACTGCCAATCGCCTCGAACCCCCCTTCGAATCGAAGTAACATCATCCTCGCAACCTCGACTTCATCACCGAATACCCATCGCGACTCAACTCCTCCCCTCGGATTCCATTCAAACCAGAAACGACATCTCCAAAGCAATTTTTACAAGTTACGAATTTCTCTAAATTTGTGGAGAACGAGATTGGAATTGATCAGAAATGGAATTGATTTGAGCGAGACTGTGGTTGTGGTTGGGGATAAGCATCAGACTTTCTTTTTCTTTGGGCCAGGCCCTAGCGAATTGTTTGTTAAATAAAAAACAAATGTTTGAGTTTATCTAAATGTGTGAGTATTAGTTTGGGGTGAGAAATTTGAAATTGGGCCGGGTGGGCTTCTTTTCTTGTTATATTTTCATTTTGTCTTATTTAATTTCCATTCTCCTTCTTTTGTTTTTTCAATTTTTTTTTTGAAGTAAAACAGTACTTTTAAGTTTCCTTTCCAAAAAAAAAACCCGGGGTTGTTTTGAATTTGTTTTGTTTTTCATTTATTTTAGTTTCTTTTTCGATTTAAAAAAAAACTGTATATATATCTTGTTTTTATTTTCAGGTTGCAAAAGCAGAAAAGGAAAGGAGCTGCTTGCTAAAAATAACTGCTTCGCTTTGCTTGCCAAAAAAAAAACTACTTTGTTGCTATATATATTGTTTTTATTTGCCTTGCATTGTTGTTTGCCTGCATTTTATAAAAGAAAAATTCATAAAAAAAAACCAAAAAACACATTCGTAGTTGCATTGTTAATACACGTTTAATTTCTGCTTTGCATTTCATCCTAGATTTTGATTAATAATAACGATTAGACATCGATAACTTTTAATTGTATATCGACAATTTGTCTTCTTTGAACAATTTAATTTCTTGGTGTCTAGGCTACGGCAGAGTAATAACCATTTATAAATATTACGGTGATTCGTAAATATTATAGTGGTTGTTCGTCTGAAGGTACTTAAACCTTCGGCTGCATTGCTACGGTGATTCGTGGTGCACCGATAACTCCTGCCCGTTACCTGGCTGAGAACTATCTTGTTGATTTAAGACAATTTGTAATTATACAATTTTGGGTTAACTTAGGATAAATCATTTGTAATTAAACCTTGCATTCATTTAGTTGCATTAGTTCATGCATATTTAAAAAAAAAATTCAAAAATCCAAAACTAAAAAAATTGTGAATATTCCTTTTCCCTTGAAATTTTTAAATCCTTTTCCTTCGAAATTTCAAAAATCCAAAAAAATTTAGAAAAACCAAAATCCAAAAAATTTTTATAAAACCTTTTCAAAAACAAAGAAAAAATTGAAAAACCAAAAAACAAAACAAAAATCAATTTCCCTTTTGGAAAATAAATTTTATTTGTAAATAATTTTCCTTTATAAAAAAAAAACCAAAAAACATTCTTGAAAATGTCCGAATTTCCATTTTCACTTGAATTTTACAATAGTTGTGAAAATCAATATAATCCATATGATTTCACTTCAAATTCGTATGGATATTTCAACAACAACTATTGTTTAAACGATTCGAATTTTGAACCACAAAGTTTTCAAAATGATGACCAACCCTCGACTCTTGAAAATTGCATTTCATCTTTACTTGAATTCTCTACACAACAAAATCAAGAGATAAATGATTTGTGTAATTCTTATTTGTGTAATAACTGGAGTCAAGGATTTCAAAATCTGAATTCAATTCAAAATTCAAACGATTTCGATTATAGCCCATGCCAATTCAATTTTGAACTCCAAAATGAATTTCAAAATCAAAACGAAAATGTGATCCACTTTTCAAATAATTTTGGCAATGGGAATCATCTCGACTATGATGCAAGTGAAAATTTTTGTTCTCAACATATCCAAATCGAAAATCCTCAAGTTAATAATTATAAATTGGATTTTGTTGAACAAATGAACGAAATTTACGACGATCACGCAGATTCGTTGTTTGAAACTTATATAAAAAAACGTGAACAACAAAATCAAATTCCAATGTGTGACGAGTCAAACAATAATCCATCTTTTACCCAAATCGACGATTTCCAAATAACAACTTTTGAAATTGAAAACGAAAATCTTAACGAAGTTGTTGAAAACACGATAATTGAGTTGGATTTCAATTCTTTTGAGGGTATGGAACCAAATTTAAAATTCGATCTTCCTTTTCTCGATTTTGAAAATTTGAACACAACAACTTTGGATTTTGAAATGGATATATGTGATAAAGTTGTTGATAATCCAACGAAGGAAGATGAATTTAACGAACACGAGTTTTATGGACTTTTCGAAAATGAGTCATTAAATTATGAAGGGGAAGATTTACATCACCATTTAGATTTTGAAATCGATAATTTTAAAGAAGTTTTCAATGATAAACTTGAATTTCAATTTGTTGAAAATAAATGTGAGCTTCAATCAATTGTTTTATCAACCCCAACAATCATTGAAAACAAAACAACTCGTTCAATTTTCAATAAAATGACATTTGTTTTTCCAAATCAACATTCAACTTTGAAATCTTTTACGATTTGGTTTTTCGAGCTTAAGCTGTGTCTCGTATACTTGACGAGGCAAATGAATCGGTTTTTGGAAGACCGTTTAATTTACGCTTTGACGATATACTTTCTGATCTCGTGTAAATACCGTTAATTTTCATTTAAATAAAGGTCATGTTTTTATTTTTATTTTTCTCCTCCACTTGGGTTGACCGTGGGGACACAGTAAAAATCAAGTGTGGGGGGAGACTCATCTTCATTTTTTTTACATGATTTATTTTTGCATTTTCTTTTAAAAACAAAAAAAAAATCCCCAAAACAATTTTTTTTAAGCATTTTGATTTATTTTTAAAGAAACACTATAAGATAAATATATGGTTTTGGTTTATTAAATTGAAATTTTTGAAAATTTATTCGTCTTAGCAAAAATAAAAATGAAGTTTGATTACAAATAATAATGGTTTAACTAGTATATAGGAAGATTCATACGTGTTAATTATGAAATATATCCTAATTGAAAATCTTTGTTTTAAAAAGTGGTTGATTTAAAGTAAAGATATAACATTTTTTTGTCTTCTAAGTTAAATAGTGCTAAGATAATTTTGCGAAACTCTTTCTTTTAAAAAAAAAACAACACAAAAACAAAAAAAATATTTCTTGTATATATGTATAAATTTTTTAATAAACACCTAGAGTCATGTGTTCACACTCGTGTGTTCACTCGCCATGCTCTGTACCCTTCTCACGTAAGCCCAAAAGGCAGTGCACGATCAGTATATCTGGCCTCAGTTTATCTAAGTTAGGTGTATATATATAAAAAAAAAATTCTTTTTAATAACGCCTACAGTCAATAAGTGTTCACACTCGTGTGTTCACTCGCCACGCTCTGTATTCCCCTCACATCAGTCCACAAGGCAGTGCATGGATAATATATCTGGCCTCAGTTTATTTGAGTTAGGAATATGTAAATATTGAATATCAACAAAATTTTCAAAAGAAAAAAATGGAGAGAGTAAGCAAATGAAATCCAAGCACTATTTTAACTTATTTGATTTGATTTGTTATTGAAATGAAATGAAATACCACTTTGATAAACTTTGATAATCAACTAAGGATCCATTTCATAGTTACACTGTGTTATCAACCGAAACAACAAGTTAAACTATAGTATATTTGTTATGATAACCTAATTTTTGTTGGAAATTTTGATGAGTAAATGACTTAAATTTCAAGATAATGACCAAAACCTATATTTAACTTATTTGTGTCGATTTAAAAGTAAACTCTTCATTTTGTAAATATTTTTATCCTGCATTTGGATTTTATGGGCAGTATCCACTGAAAACCCTCAAAAGACAACACTCGTCCTACTGGGGACACCCAGAGGTTTAACGGCTTGTTGCATACGCTCAATGCAATCGTGCTCCCTACGAAAACAGATTTATCTTAGTTTTTTTCTTTATTCGAGGACGAATAAAAAGATAAGTGTGGGGGTATTTGATGTGTACGTAAATGTGCATATTTTTACCACCATATTTAATTTATTTAAATTAAATAAATGATCATATCGGGTATTTTAACTTGTTTAAACCAAAATTCATATTATTTTCAAATCGTCACATATTCATCTTCATCTAAGGGCAAAATGGTCATTTTTGTGCATATATTAATTTGAGAAAATTTAATTAGAAATTTCTATATTTTTTTATAGGAATTTGGCTTCATATACAAGTGGTTACATGATGATATATGCATGCACAAGAGTGAAGAGAACAAATGAAGATGGAAATAATTCAAAGTAAAGATAATGGAGGACCCCACCTACCCACCTACCTTAATGTACAAATTGGAGGCTAATGCACATGCTTATGGAATTAATGGCTTCATGTACATTTAAGTGAGGGATTATTGAAGCTAATGATAACTTGGCCACCACACTTCCTACAAGGGCATTTTGGGCATTCCCCAAAAATATGAATTAGGTTTTAACACTTGTATAAATACCCCATATCTTCATGTAACCTCCTCTCTCTCTTTAGTCTCTCTTTTAGGCTCACAAATAAACAACCTCTTCTCTTTCTCTTTTCATGGCTACTTAGCCATTTTTATTTCATGTAATTTTTCTTTTCTTTTATGCAATGTAATTATTGTTTCCTTTTAATTACATGTTCATTTCCTTTCATGCTAGTAGTGTAGATTTTCTTTTATGCAATTAGAATAGTTTTCTTTCATTTAGCTTTCATTTTGCTTTCTTTTTGCTTTCATGTTGCAAGCTACATTTGTTAATCAAATGGCAAATATGAGAGGCTAAACTTCTTCAATTTAGGGGTAATGAAGCTCTCTAATTATGTAGCTTCAACTATTTGTTAATTCATGCTCTCTTTTTGTGCTTAATGAAGAATGATTGAAGTGGTTTCATTATTGTTTTTGCCTTGAATTTGATAGTCTATATTGGTTACACCAAATAGGCTATACTTAAACAATCACTAACACAAATGCCTCTTCATCAAAATACGATTATGGCAAAAGAAAGTGATTTGAAATTAAAATTTGATGGTCTATATTACTAATCAATAGTTAATAGGCCATACATAAAATAGATTTCATTTTCATTTCCATTGTCAAGTTTCATGAAAGTTAGTAAGTGGTTTAAGGGGTGTGTCAAAGTTTGATGGCTTACGTTGGCTAACTAATAGCACAAATATGTCATACTTATGATAAGCACATCAATTAAAGCACCAATGACCATAAAAGAGAGATCATGATTTCATATGTGTTGAACTACATGATCTAGAGAGTGAATTTATTCTCTAAATTGTCATTGAACTCTTATATTTGCATTTCTTTTCTTTTAGTTAGTTAATTCTCTAATTCTCTAGCTTAACTTTCACTCGACTTTGGTTTAATTTGATTGAATAGATTTTTAAAGTCATCAATTCCCTGCGGATCGACCCGTACTCGCCACGTACTTCAATAGTACGCCGTGCGCTTGCGGTTATTTTTATTTCTAAATTCGTTCGACGGTTTTCTAAACCGATATACATTCCGTCGTCGAACAGGCTTCCTCGCATTTTTTATAAATACTATAACGGTACTTATTTCTGAAAAAATATCAAGGTTTAATATATTGTTGATAATTATTTAAGGATTTCTAATAAATGGTTTAAATTATAAAACTGGCATTTCATGATTTTTATTAATATCTTATTTTTAAAAATAAATTAGTGTGTGTGTGTGTATTTGAAGGTATTTTAGTATATTTAAAAGTTTGGAAAAGAGGTTTAGTATTTTATAAAAGAATATAAACTAATTTTTGGATTATAACACTTATGTTATAATGGATGGTTTTTTAAAATTGATTAAAAAAGTATATTACCTTGTTTAATAAATGAAGATGCACTTAGAGTTTTAAATGAATGTTTCAAAGTTAATGGTAAGTATGAAAGTGATTTTGGGTTTATAGTAACGATGTTTGGGCAACATTTGTTTTAATTCATTTAACTATACTATTGAAATGTAACTAATCTTTAAAAGAGAGTGTTAAAGATAATGATTAAGTGAATTGTTTTGGGCTTGCTGTAAACAATGTTTTAGAAACAATTGCTTTTAAACCCTTGAGTTTACCGAAAATCCATCGATTGGTTTTGGGGTGCCCGGTAAGCGGGGGAGTGTACTTATATGAGATGACTTGAAACTGTAACCACTCCAAAACCATATATGTATTCTATGCTTTGAAAGAGGCTCGTGATTGGTTCGAGATGTTGGAATTTATATGGAGATTCGAGACTTGTTTGAGATGCTCAAACACATGTAGTTTTTTGTGATCTGTTCAGGATGTGGGAATCCATGTGTGATTCCAAGATCTGTTGAGATACTTAAATCCATATGTGGTTTCGAGATTAGTTCGAGTTGGGGACTCGTGTGTCGAGATCTGTTCGAGTGGTGACTATGTGCTGGAATACCGGACGTAGCCTTACCAGCGGTGATGACTAAGACCAGAAATATGAGACATAGCCAGTAGGGTTGGCAAACCCATAGGTTGCATGTGACTCCATTCTAGAGATACTTATATGGATATACATGCAGGAGCGATGCATTAGGTCTTAGCAATACCAACTATGTTTTTCCTATGGTACATTTACTAGAGATGTACGCTGCTTCGGAAGGATATCTCTAATCCTTATATAGGAGGACCGTTCTCGAAGTACCGAGGGCACCTCCATGGAATCCTATAAAATTAGAGAATGCACCTTAGCGGTAGTGATTGTATACCTATTGTTGTTGTGATGTACACTCATATGCATCACAGCTACTTTATTATCTATATATCACACCCTTGATAACTATAGTATCATTGGATTTTCTAATAGAAATGATTTGGTTATCGTAAGGTAAAAAACTCATCATTGTTTATTTACAACGTGGCTTTACGGGATACCATTGTTTTTGAAAGGTTTATAAATATAAAAATACATATGATTTGAGTTTCTCACGCTGGTTTACCAGACCGCTCCTAATGTTATTTTATTATAATGTTCGGGTCATTCCATGTATATTTCCATTTTTTGCTATGGTTTACTGGAGCTTTTGGAGAGGAGCTGGATGATTTCCTATCGTATTTATTGTTCGCTGCATTACTTATTTTGTATTTATCAGCATTTGTGAGGACATACTGTTATAACTATCCAGACTGATGATAGGTTAGTTTACTCTGGTTGATGTGTGTATATCAAAGTTTTCTTTTTGGCAAAGACCTTTTGAGATATTATATATTATCATTCCGTATGTGAGATTCTTATATTGTGTTCTTCTTTCTTGTTCTGTTTCTTTTTCATTTTTTTTACCTTAACGTTCTATCTTTTCCGCACTTAGGTTCTCGGCACATGAATACCGTGGATGTTTTAGTGTCGATATTCGAAGGTCGTAAAGGCTGATGGTTTCATGTGGTGTCAGAGCTGAAGGTTAAGTGAGAACCATGGCTTTGGTGGGTATAACTCAGTAAAGATAGGGTAATGGAATGCCTTATTATGAGTTGAGTGTATTATATATACAAGAGTGCGTATTATTTATAGTTATAAAAATGTTTTGTATTGTGTCGATTGGTCTGTTGAGTGGCTTATGGATTCCGTTCAATATGCATTGCTAATGTTATTGATTGGGATCTCTAACCACTTGAACAAGACAGACCGATACAATATTATTTTCAAAATTGGTAAATGAATAATTTTACCTAAGATTATATTTTATATATAAAAGAATAATTTTCAAAAAGAACTAATTGATATAGTTATTTATGATGTGCTTGTTTGTTAGGAAATGATAATATTCAATTATTATCATTTATTGTTTGATTAGTTGTGTCGACCAGTTTATAAGTAGTTTTACCATTTCACTGCATGAGTTGGGTAGATAATAACTTGTAGGAACACTCAAACAAACATATTGTGAATTAAGTTTCACGGTTTGACTATAAGACATTCGGTGATAATGTTGGGTTAAAATTTTAATTTTTAATAAAAGTTGTTTATCATAGTCTTAATGAAAGGTAAGCTATTTTAAAATAAACACTTGTGTGATAGTTTTATATAAAAGTATGGTTTATAAATATAATTTATAAATAAAAATTATTTAAACTAAGAATTTGAGAACTTAAATCTTGGTGCTTTTTGAAATTGTTTTTCAAAGTTTATGAAGAGAAAATAATAATAGTATTATTTGAAAGTAAATATTTGAGAAAATGGTTTATGAAATTGATATGGTACTTAGTAATATTTATGAAGTATTTGATACAGCTTTAAATGATTTTAGTTAAGTTCGAAAGGAATGATTTAGATGTACCGAACTTATTTATGTCGTTGGAAAATAATTCTGATGATAACTGCAACATCATCGGCGTTGATTTTTGAGTTACAAAGTGGAGAATGCTACCATATTATTTTTGCTTTAGTAGTTGTTTTGGTAAAACAGATTTTGATTTAAATACTGAAAATATGATTTGATATCCTCGATCCTGTACATATGTAAGTGACTTAGCCGTTTTAGTCTACAATTTATTTGTTATTTAGTTCATGCCATCCCGATCGAGAGATGACGACCTGTGCGCTTAAGCCGGTTTCACTCCAATTTATAGCGGATGATGGCTGCTCCTATTTATCACCGCTATCCATCTCCTTATAAAGCCATCCAAATTCGTGCCTCAGTTCCATGGGGAGTAGTGCCGATCCATTCTCCTTGGTCGGGGTTTGCCCCCGGTCGCTCCAATCCATATCCAAGCCTGCTAGTTTCTGCTCCAAATCCTGGATTCCAATTTCCAGCTATTTTAGCATCCATAAGTGGTTTCCGTTCATCATTTCCATCTTGCCACCTAAGCTCGCAAGGGGATTCTGGAACGTATTCCTCTAGACATGCATCCAAATTCCGATTCGCGCCAAGCTCTATGGAATTTACCGCAGATCCTCCAGCATCACGATCGACCAGACCTAGGGGCATGCCCCATGCCTTTAGGGACTGTTGTCGACCCCTCTAAGATGTCCGAGGACTACCAAGGCTGCTATGTTCCACTCCTTTGTCCAATAGCTCCGTTTCCATGCTCCCGGTTCTGATTTCCAACAAATCTTGCCGCCTCAACTCCTTGATTCATAGCTCTAGTAGTCCCTATCGTTCCAACTCCTTAGTTTTGCATTCCGGCAGCTCCTATGGCTCCAGCTTATCCGATATGTTAGAGTAGATTCTGCATCATCTCCTCCCATCTTTTTAGCATCTGTTCCTGCATAGCGTCCATCATTGTTCCCATTTCATCTCTACTGATGTAGATAGATGTTTGATTAACTCCAGCTCCTGAGGAAGCCTCATGCCTCCCTTCATGATGGCTCGTATCCGCTACTTGTCTCCTTGTTGATTGCCTAGTCATTGCTTTCTAGATCCAAGTATCCAAGATTTCAAATTTAAGATCCAAGCTTCCAAATCCAAGATCCTAGCTTTCAAATCCATGGGTGCAAGTCCTTCTCAGTGAAAGCACTAAAATGTTGGTGGCAAAAATAGCCACCAACACCCAGTTGCATGAAAGCACCAATATCCAGTCATAGATCTCAGATAGTATCTAATGTAGAGAATGTAACATGAAGAACAAACAAATTAAAAATGAAAGCAATTAAAAGGAGACAAAATTTATAGTGGTTCGGCTAACTCCGGCCTACATTCACTCCAGAATAATCCTTTTTATTATACTGTAGTTTGTTTACAGTTACAATTCGAAATCCAAGAATAAAATTGGTAGAGTGTAGCCTAGGTTTAAGATAAAGAGAAATAGAAAGAAGATGCTGAAGATCCCTTTTTTGATGCTATGCCTGCTGTATTTATAAGGGGAGACATGCACGGCTCGGACTGAAATTTCGGCAGAAGGGTTAGGAGACCAAGACAAGGCCACTTAAAAATTTCCAGGCCCATCAGTACCTACAATAGGGATCGGTACCAATCCCTATTAGTGTGTCCAAATGGTCTGCTATCCCTATGAGGGGTGCCCCATGATGTTACATAACTACTCCCCAAATTTCATGTAATTCTGATGTACGGTTTGTGAGACATTGTATTTTCCGTGAAGTAATGTTGCTTGAATTCTGATTTCTGCCGATCCCTCCAAAGGGAATTATGCCGATCCCTCCAACTTCCTCCAATTATAATGAGATCCCTAGAGGATGTTCAACATGTTGTAGTAAGCTTGTACTCCAAGTTTTATGTCAATTGGATGTGTAGATATTGAGATATTGATCGATCTTTGCTATAATGTTGGGTTCAGCCGATCCCTAAGAGGGAAGAGGACCGATCCCTATTGAGAGATAGAGGCCAATCTCTCCAAACTCCTTCAAATGTCATGCAATCCCTAGAGGTGCTTCTCCATGTTGTATTATTCTTAGCCTCTAAGTTTCACACTAACTGGAATTGTGTAGCTCAAGTTATTGATCAATCTTTATTGCAATATGTTGTGAGGGCTGATTATAGCCGATCCCTATGGAGGGAAGAAGGCCGATCCCTCCAAATTCCCTCTAACTTGCTCTATTTGATGTGCAATCCCTAGGGTAGACTCCCTAGGATCCCTATACCTTTCTCAAATTGTTTTATGTGCATTGGTGTAACAACCCGCATATTTATCGATTTTATATTTAAATATTTTATTTAAATATTTCAACGTTCGTCGGATTTTAGTCCAAAAAGCTACTTTTTGCAAACAGTCAAATTAGGACTCGAGACCCCTTCCATTGAGTTCAAAATGCCGTTTGCGACCTTTTTGAGTATAAGCTTCGATATGTTTGGAGTTAGTAGAATTTTGCTACTTTTTCACTTTGGACTTTGGGTTTGGTTCAGCCCATTTGCCCAATTCTGGTTTCATTAACTCAAGCTCCACTCCCTCTCCACTTCATTACTTCACTTTTATTTCCTAACACTTAAGCTTCATCAAAAATGGAGAGTGGAATGGGAAATTAAAACTCCAAGCCCTAGTTCATTTGCAAATCCTTCTTCTAGTTCCAAATTCAAAGAGAAGCTATTGGTAAGCATCCTCTTCATCTTCTCCAACTCATTCTCCTTTCAATTTCAGAAATTCCCTAAACCTAATTTAGGAAATGTTTCTCTTTTAAGCTTAGATTCAAGCGTGTTGAGTTGGAATTGAAGAGTGATTTTCCTTGCCATTGCTCTATAGCTTCTTCTTCATTGATTTTGTGAAAAGGTGAGATTTTTATCTCACATCTTAGTCTATAATTATCTTCGATTGCTAGGTATGAATTCCTAACACCTATTCATGTGCATTTGATTTTGGTTTGGATTGATTTGGTGTATATTCCAATTTTTGGTGTTTTGAAATCAAAATCTATGAAAATCCTATTATGGATATTTGGGCATTGCTATTCGAGGCGTATCGCAGGGCCGAATTGGACTGGGTTGTCGCTAGGCATAAATCCTTAGTCGTCGTTGCTCGTCCGATCGCTTCCGACAATCGTTTGGCCATTTTTGGCCTAGGTTCAGGGAATGCCCTGAACTCCAGTTTCAGACGTCTGAAACGTAGGGTTCAGACGTCTTAATATTATACTGGGAATTTTTATTCTCCAGTATTCAGACGTCTGAATCCAAACTTCCAGACGTCTGAATTGGCTCGAATGCAACCAGAAAGAAAATAGGCTTAAAAAGCCATTTTCAGACATCTGAGATCTATGGTTCAGACGTCTGAATAACTGATCTGGAAAACATTTAATTTTCCAGATTCAGACGTCTGAATCCTTGGTTCCAAACGTCTGAATCTGCTGTTTAGTCTCTATTTGCCTATTTTGCTTGAGAATTCCCATCTTATCGATTCGTGATTATCCGATTTATTGATTATAATTTATTATCGACTTTGGTGACTTTTATATCGGGATTTTCGAGAATATTCATTTTTTATGGATTCGGTATCGATTGCTCTGGATTTGATTCACGTCTTCGTATGTGAATTTTTATCATTGATTGTTTCTACAATCGTTTTTGTGATTTGTCACTTTAAAAATATAAAGGTTTTCTATACTAGTAGCAAATATTCAAACTCATTCACAAAGATGATTTCAACTCTAATTTCAATACAAAGCTCTTTTATAAAACCGTTTTCTAATCTATTAGTACATACAAACCTTTACATCATTCGTATGAGAAAATATAATTAAACGGCTTAGCAAAACAAGTGGTATGAAACGCTTGCGTTTACTTCGTCGGTTAATTTATGGACTTGTTCGATTGAAACTCTTGTGACAATTTTCTAGTGGAGATCTACAATCTATTCGTAAATATTTGAGTTAAGCAAGTGGTTATGGGACATGAAGCTAAACTCTTATATTTACTAGCTTAGTGTAATCGACACTTCTCGATGATCGATGATGATCATTTTATGGTTTAGACTAGCAATGTGCGATGTCTCTTTGTCCACATGGAGGACTGTTCCTCGTTTTAATGAGCTTCGTCTCACTTCTCGCATGGGTCGTACCTATTTAGGTGCGTCGACGTTTACTTTACGCATGGGTCGTACCTATATAGGTGCGTCGATGTTTGTTTACTTCGTGGAGCAATCGGCTCAATAAGTCAGGGTATGGGGCGTATCTTTCTAGGTGCGTCGATGTTCGTCTATGCATGGGTCGTATCTTTCTAGATGCGTCGATGTTCGACTTTGCATGGGGTGTATCTTTCTAGGTGCATCGATGTTAGACATTACATGGGGCGTATCTTTCTACGTGCGTCGATGTTTATTTATGCATGGGGCGTATCTGTCTAGGTGCGTCGATGCTAGAGCATGGGGCGTATCTTTCTAGGTGCATCGATGTTCGACTTTGCATGGGGTGCATCTTTCTAGGTGTATCGATGCTAGACTTTACATAGGGCGTATCTTTCTAGGTGCGTCGATGTTCAGTTTTATGGGATTGGCCATCCTCTTTCTTGTGATTTCTAGATTTCTAATCGTTGATTTCTGGAATTTATGTTTCACCAGCTTTTACCATTGGCATTGAGATGTATGTCATTTTTGTGGCTTGGTGAATTAAATTAAGAATATGATGTTCTTTTCTGTGTTTTGAGATTATTGAGATATTGTATGACTTTTGTGGGTTTTCTGATGTATACTTGACATAGTATGACATTTTTGGTTATCATACGTTTTATTATTATATCTCTTCTTATATCTCATTTTATCTAATAATTATAGCTAGACTGATCCGTTTATTATTTCTTCTTAAATAATACTCGGGTCAGACTGAGATTTTACAGGTGCTTCTGCTTGACTTCCAATCTGGAGCCATCTTCTGACTTTTGGCTAACTACTCTAGTTTAGTAGTTTTTTGTTGTATACATTTGAGATTTAGACTCCTTGATGTATACATATACTTTTGCCTTGCACTTGTGTCTATTCTTTTGTGTTATTGTGGATCTTATCTGACCACTACTCTGATGAACACTTTCATGTGTTATATTCATATATATTTCCGCCTTTGTGATATGAATTGTCTGTGACTGATTTGTGTTATGTTTATTTCTATATTTTTTTCCGAAGTATATATACATAGCCACTGTGTAGTAGCTTTGAGTTTGTATCGGTATGTCGGATTTCCTCTGTTATATTTTTATCTGGCATATCGGTATTCGCACAAAGCAATTACACGGATGGTCGCTCCTCAACAGCCTTATTCTCCACGCTACTCGACGTCATTACCACGTAGTGTCCTTTCCTAGCGTGGGTATAGAGGTGGGGTGTCACAACTTGGTATCAGAGCCAAACTTCGGAACAATGTAGAATAATCTAGCAAGGATCATTGTCCTAAGTCTTTCTTAGGAATCGTGCCATAGGATTTAATTCGGGTCTTTGTACCGTTCTATCCTATTTCTTTTTATGATTCCTTGTTTTATCAATCATGATTGTTTGATATTCATTCTGAGAATAACTTTTTCTTCTTCTTTCTTTCTTAAAGAAGAGAAATGGTTAGATCTGGCTGTACCAACGTCGGTCAATCCAGTGCTACTCCTCAGGAGGGAGTATTTATGCCTGCCCAGCAGCTTCTAGATCTTGTTAAGAATGCTCAAGCTATCGGACCTATTCCAGAGCCTACTCATCCTAGATCCGGTTTTGCACGCTTGTGTAGAGATTATACCGATTTGGGTGGAAGGCCATTCTGGGGATCCGAGAGTGTCATTGAAATTCAAGCTTGGCTTAGATCATGTGACCGCATCTTTTCTCGCATGAATCTTGTTGATCTCCACCAAGTCCAAGTGGCTTATAGCATGCTCCAAGAAAGAGCATTGGATTGGTATGAGCTTCTTATTTCTGAAATCGTTGAAGCGGATCTCACTTGGGAGCAATTCCGGGAAAGATTCGAATTGAAATTTGTGCCGGAGGCTGAAAAGGTAACTTTGGCCCGGCGTTTTATCGACCTTGTTCAAGGTGAATCTTCTATGATGGACTACGTCGCATCTTTCGAATCTCTTTCTAAATACCGGGTTGAATACATTAATACCCCATTGAAGAAAAATCAGAGATTTGTTTATGGCTTGAACAAACATCTCAAGAAGCCATTACTTCTGAAATTGGAAGTTTCTTTTGATCAGCTTATTGATATCGCTCTTCGACTTGAAGAGGCCGATAGAGAAATTGATGTTGAAGTTGTGCATGCCAGACAGAACTTCAACAATAACATGAAGAGGCCTATTAAGTTCAAAGGCCCCAATCCCAATCCCGACAAGAAAGGGAAGCAACAAACTTCTGTAGCAAAGACTTCTACCACTAGTCGTGGACGATGCTACAATTGTGATTCTATGGACCACTATGCAAAGGAGTGTCCGCAACCCCTCTATTGTCGCTATTGCAAAAGTTCGAGTCATCATATATCTGCGTGTCCCATACTTCAAGCTAGAAGGAGGAAAAGCTAAAGGTTGTGCAAGCCTTTACTAGCACTTCTTTTGGTCAAGGTATTTTCTATCCTTGACAATATTTGTTTGTGATTATCTTATTCGAGTTCTTTTTGATTTGGGTTCATTTCATTATTTTATATCAAAAGAACTTGATGATTCTTTCTCTTTTTAATTTTTATGGGCTTGAGGATTTCATTGAGAATTGCGGATTCGATTAGTGGATCCGCAACACTCAATTTGCTTTTTATTGATGTCGAAATTATTTTATGTGATTTTTCTTTCCGAGCCTCAACTCCGTCTTCGTCTTCAGAAATAAGTGTCTTTACTAAACTGAAATACTCGGTCTGACTCGAGCGTAAGTGAAATAAAACACTCGAGTCAGGACTAACATTCTTATGTAAGTAAGTCAACTCTAGTGAAATGTACATATAACTCAAAAAGTGAAATTCTTAGGTTTAAATAAACATCATCTTTCATATTACAAATCAGTTCAGTTCAAATACCGATTTTCATATTCGTTCCAATAGATTCATTATTAAATTCAACTTCAGATTCAAATTCGCGTATCACAAGACAGTTCATTATCATAACTTCAAGTTTCAATTCTAGATTTCCATATCAAAATTATCTCATTGAAATCTTTATATTCAAATCATTTGAACTTAAACAATTCGGGTGGAAATGGACTTTTATTCAAAAGAATTATATGAATGTAATAGTTAAAATTTAATATATAATATTAGTTAAAATAGTCGTAGAATATAATTAATTAAATTTAATCTAAAATAGTTTGATAAAATATAAATAGTTAAATTTAATATCAAAATAGTTTAATTAAAAATAGTTATAAAATATAAATAATTAAAGTTAATATAAAATAGTTTATTTAGAAATAGTTACAAAAGATAAATGGTTAAATATAAAATAGTTTAATATAATAGTTATAAAATATAAATAGTTAAATTTAATATGAAATCCGAACTGAACCAATCACATTCCATGATCCAATCCGAACCATATATCAACATTTCCAATCCCGACTTAAATCAGTTCAGATTTCAACTTTCACATCAACTTATGGCTTAACGGTTTAAATTTCTCATTTACACTATTTATCTCACTTTAATCCAAATTATCCAGTTTCATCATTCAAATCCAATTCTTTTAAACTTCAACATTTACCTTTAAAAAAATAATTACTTAGTAATTCCAAATTCATATCTTTTCATAAGTCAATTTTTGACAAATCAATTAAACCTTTTAAAGTTTAACTTGAAATTTTATACAATTATGTTAATTTAATCTTTAAATTGAATCAATCCAATTTCTACATTAATTTACCGAATCAAATCAAATTTTCGGATTAAATTAAACCTTTCCATAAAATCTATTAAATTAAAATCAAACATCAAGTTTAAATCTAAAAATACTATTAAAACTTTTCATTAAATCAATTAAATTTTAGTTTCATAATTTCAAGTTCAACATTAATTTAAACTTACAATATTTCAATTTAATTTCAAAATAAATTTATTTAAACCCAAAGTGGTTTTATATCGGTATATATCATTTCAAACCAAAGTGATTTCCTAATTATCAGGGAACATGCAGTGTGAGAACAATAAAATAATAGCATAAATAACATAACATGTCAATGACCAACATGTGTGCATAATTAACAATTTAATATATATACACATGCCTAACTAATATATCACATGTGTCACATATCATAAACAACATAAGTGAATATTTTCAAATTCTAACAAGTCATATACTAACATAACATATAAATATATAACATGACATATATACAAGAAACTTGCAAGGTGATTTATAATAAAATAACATGGCATATGTCACAACAAATTACATACCAACCATTTACAAATCATGTCAACTTGCATAACATAGGTGGGTCATTTTTTCATGTCCAATATGTGTCAAATATTTATCATTTTATATGTCAAAATGGACATATAAATTAATTTATATCATATGAATTTAACTAAATAAAATCCTAACTAAAACAACATTTCAATAACTTTTCAAATGCTATCAATTCACTAACATAAAAATATCACTCGTGAGTGATTGCTCACCTTTCGTGGCTACGAAGGTGATGATAAACATGGAGCAATAAGGAGATTCCTAGCAAAGATCCAATTGCAAAGCAAATCCAACAAAGTTTAGACCCGAACACAAATCAATAAACAAGTTTTCAACTACTTCCAACTTCCAAACAACCCAAGATGCAAACTACGGACAAACCTGAAATAAGGTCTTCTGTAAGAAAATATTCGAACCAGAATATAATGAATCTGTAAAATTGACTAACTAGAAAGTTGTTGAAAATTATTTTCTCTCCACTTTAAAAAAACGAATCACTTTAAAAGCTTCTATATTGATGAGGTTATGGTCAAAACCAACAGAGGTGTTTTCTGAGTTGAAAATCTGAGTTCAAAAATACTTAAAAAAGATTTGAGTTTTTGGCATAGAAACTTAAGGAATTTGAAGAATTGATCTAAAAGAAAGTTGAAGCCATTGGAAAAATAAATGGTTCGAAAAAAAAATCACATAATTTGGTTCTTTCCTGAAGGAGATATGATTGATACAATATGGAGTATTTTCGGCCAAAACTGGACCCGAGAAAGGACTTGAAAAATGGAGTTTTTGATATAGAAATATTCGTAATGGGAAGAAGAGTTCAACAGCAAAGTTGTTTCCATTGAAATTATACATGATTTCAGATAAAGAATTATTTGATTTGGAGTAGTTTAGTGGAATATAGAAGCCATGGAAATAAGGGGAAGAAAGAGGGAACAAAGGGAAGGTAAAAAGAAGGGAAAAAAGAGAAGAAGAGGAGAGGGAAGGTAGGGCTTTGGCCATGGGTTGTTGCCATGGGTTGTGGGTGGTGATGGAGGTGGGTGGCGGTAAAGTGGTGGCGTGGGTGAGAGAGAGGGAGGAGAGGCAAAGTTAAGGGAAGGTGGAGGCAAAGGAGAAAGGAAGGAGATTGATTTGGTTTTAGAATTTGATTTTTTATAGATCTAGAAATTAGAGAGGAAGAAGAAGATATAGATAATTTTTGTTCAGAGAGGAGAAATGTGGGGAAGAGATGTTCTGTACGTACCTATTCAGAAGAAATGAAAAGGTATAGTCTCTTTAATTTCTCAAAGCCCATTAGTCTGCTAGTCTATTTGCATTCTAATGACTCCTTAAATTCCTAGAAGCCCAAAACTAAATAAGAGAGCCCATTAGAAACATAAAAAAGAGGAGAATAACATATGTAAATACACAAAGGAAACATTGACAAATTACGCGAGTTTTCATTGAAAACTGCATATTTAGAGTTCTGGAACTTCGATTTCAACGAAACGAAAAGCAGAGTTCTTCTTAAAATTTTGTCTAGATTTTTTTCCAATAATAAAATTCAAATTTTGAAACTTTTAATTTTTTCCCAAAATTCAAGTTTGACTAAGTTTTGACCAGAATTTGACCTTTTCCAAAATTGTTCATTTAATTAAATTTGATCAAATTAATTATTCAGAAGCACCCAATTAATTATTTTAAATTTAAATTTCAAATTTTCTTAAATTAAAATAAATATTCAATTTTAAATCGTTTAAATTTATGGGTCTCGTTACACTCTCCCCACTCAAAACTTTTCGTCCTCGAAATGGAACGAAGTGAAAAATCCATCATTTGATATATTTAGCAAAATAACCTTCCACTCAACTAATAAAACATTTTAAGCTTACATGGACAGTTAATATAAATTCGAAAATAACCCCAATTTCCACGAAAAATTTTATAAGTCCTAAATTTACGAAAAATTTCGGCAGAGTCTCCTTTGTACGGGTAGGTCCGAAAAATAATAATATCAATAATTACAATATATATATATCATATTTCAAAAATAAATATCCCAAACCATGGGAAAAACAATAAAAATATCGTTCCAAAACCGTAATCTGAAAACGTACCTATTTGTCGGGCAAACAACTTTATTTGTAAAACCAAAAGTAGTAGCTATTGCTTCCATAAACCTGTATTTCACTTATATAATCCAAAAGAGTAAAAATTATGTAAAAGATTATATATTAGTTGTTTCAATTAATAGTGCAAGCAACAGACAATATATATAATAATCATATGCAAACAAAAGAAGTTCTACCATTATATATGCAACAAAGTAAACTATCAAACATCCATAGCAACCAAACTCATGATTTGTTCAGGTTCAGATACTTTTCATCGTACAAGAGTGCCAAATATACTACCAAGTGTACCTTACGCTCAACAGCCTTTGGTAATTACTTAATAGATTATTCCCTTAAACAATTTAACGTACCATTCACCAAACATCCTATAAGCCAAACACATAGGATTTTAAAATATTATTTAAGTTTATTCGATTGGTTTTTTTCTTCATAATTTACCTTTTCATTCATTTATTTATATAAAGACCAATCACTTACATAATTTGTTTTCCATTAAAGATTTAAGCCATTAATGAATCATTTCATAAAATATTACTTAAGCTTCTACTACCTTACTTAAGTTTATAACTTAATTCTGTTATAGAATAAAAATTTAAGTTTTTGGTATTCGCCCTTGAAGAGAAAAGAAATATTTCAATATATCTAAAATTCAATTAAAACATTTAACCTCATTCACTTAGTAAAAATATAAGATATATTTAAAACATCCTCATATCATTATGCAAGGATTTTCCAAAAGTTTAAAACAATGTTAAAAATTTATTTCAGAACATTATAATAAGCTTTTAAAATAAAGTTTCTTAAATTCGATAATTTATTAGACTCATTATTTTAAAATAAGTATAAACTCAAGATTATTAAACTGATAATAATAGTATAATCAAATTTTACATTAAATTTCCAAATCAAAGTATAAAATTTCATATCATCATAATTAATTTTACACACTTGTTTTAAAATGAATATTCAAACCACGAAAAAACATTTATTCTGGTTTAATACAAGATTCAAAGGGTAAATAAACCTTTAAATTTACTATTGGTACTTCAAAATCAAGTAAATATTTCAAACCATACTTTCAAAAATAGCGATTTCAATTTATTTTCAAGCATATTACTATAAATAAATTTTCCAAATCATTTATCTTTTTATAAAATTGTAAAACATTTTTTTATATAGTTCATTTATAAAATATCTTTAAATTATTCATTCAAAGAAACTTATATAAATTTTACTTGAAATATTCATTTGAAAACTTCATTTGCAAATCAATCATCTTTAATACTTTACATAAATTCATTTATAAAATTTTTTGCTTCATTTGTAAGTACCATTTAAATTTTTTAAATATCTTTATAAATATATGTAAACTATTTGAAAATAATTATTCACATCATTACTTATATTTAAAAAGGAGCTATTGAAAACCTTAAATCTGTTATTTATAAATTTTATTAGTTTTAAATCTCAAAATACTTTTCAAACATCATTAATAAATTAATAACCATTAACTTTAAATATGTTTTATTTAATTAACAACTTCTCACAATATTTACAACACTAATAATTAACTATTAAACCATGTTGTACATAAACAAACAATATTTTAAACATTTTAAAGTATTTAGAAAAGAAAGGGAAAAATAATCAAAATATCCTTTATATAGTACTTTTATCAAAATACCTTTATAACTCGATGTTTTAACAAGTTTATCCTCATTCTTACAGACTCTGGTCGTACGTTGATCAGGCGCAAGATTAGAAATCTCCAAGTACTTAGTAGACCTGTTTCAGCACCCAGTGAAAATACTTAAAAATAGATATGAAAAGTACCGCACAAAATCTGATGTCAAATGATGATGTTACGATAGCAGTGGCCCGCTGCTGATCCAGTGTTTACGCAATGGACACAACCTTCCAGAAGTTCCTTTGACCTTCCAAATTCTAGAAAAATATCGTAGCTATTTCATAAACAATGGACCATCGACCCCTGTTGCAGTGGTACGTTGTTGATTCAATGATTTATGCAATGGATGCACTTCCTTTCTCGAAAATCCATAAACAACAGATCCTAGGATTGAAAGCGCCTCCATTGGGTAAACTAAAGAACTAACTACCCTAAAAAATTTCGAGGAACTCATGAGTTTAAGTCCGGACAACCATATCGGTTCGAATCCATTTCTAAATTCACCCAAGTCTATTAGGATTTTTTTGGTCGAATCCATTGCTGGATTCCCCAAGTCCATCTGGATTGAAGCATATCATACTATACTTCTTCGCGGGGGGTACTTCTCCATACCTTTTACTTCAAAATATATCATACCATATATAGTCCCCTTTCAAAATCATAACTTCAAATATCACACTTATAGAAATTCCATTATATACAAGATTTCATTTTCAGATCGAGTACTTTCCAAAATCAATAGTCTCGAATATATCAAATCATTCTTATATAAATTCCCTTGTATATAAGATTTATCTCTTCAGATCGAATACCTTCCAAAATCAATAGTCTTCAAAATCACCTTATAATTATATAAAGTTTATCTTATATAAGAATCAAATTTTTTTCCAAAATCAATTACGCTGCATAAAAAGCCATATGGGATTGAACATCTTTGCTTTATAAAAGGTTTTGAATTTAGAATAGTTTTGAATCTATAATAGTTTTGTAAATAGTTTTTTTATTTGTTTAAAATATTTTTGTAAAATAGTGATGAATTAAAAATAGTTTTGGACTGAAGTAGTTTTTCTTTATAGTTTGAATAAAATAAAATAAAATAAAAATAGTTTTGTAAAATGGTTTTGAATTAATAGTGGTTTTGCATAAAAAAAATCCAATTTAAATTACAAAGGATATCCAACCCAACAACTTTCATTTTCAACGTCAAAGCATATCAATTATATTAGAACATAAGATGTACATATGTCATCATCACGCAATATCACATTCGATCGCTCGCTCGGTCACACAATTTCGCTTTCGAACTAGTATTGTTCATTCGACTTCCCTAGTGCGGACTTTGATAAGGTTTCTTGACTAGAAACCATCATTCTCCTTGCATAGCCATATACTATGATAGAGAATTTTAGAATCAAACCAAAATCCATATCAAATATTCGCCATTAAGAATTGAATGAAAAATCCTAACACGAAATGGTGTAATTCACCTCGAACTTGTGTACTCAAATCCAGATCAAATTAATTATGCGAATAAAACAATATACGTACAACTTATGTATTTATTCCAATTTGTTTCATGACAATTACATTTTCAATTCACATTATAAATCTCATTCATTTATACACATTTTATCTCTTAAAAAAAATTTCTCCATTTAATGAAAAAATCATTAATAAATAACATTACTACATCTCACTTCATTTTAAATCACATTCATTTTCACATATAGTACTTCTCATTTAATACTACATTTATTTGAGAATCATTTCATAAGAAATTTCCTTAAGTTTATAACCAATTTTTAAAGGCTTAACTTCTTTTATAAGACATTATTCGAGTTTAAAGTTATCACAATTTTAATTATAACCATTTCTTGCAACACCATTTACAGGTCATGACTTTATTTATGATCATTTCATTTTTTAGTTCTTATTTGTTTATCCAATTAGTTTTCACTTTTACTTTTCAAATTATTTATGACACATTTTGTAAATTTTAACTAAGTTATAAACACATTTACAACCATTTAATTTTATTTATAACACATTTTCCCCCAATTTAAACTCCAATACATAAATTCACACTTATAGTATATTTCATCCTAAAAGTACATACAAACTTTCAGAATCGTTTTCTTAACATAAATTTTAACAATTCAAATCCTTGTTTTATTCATTTTGCCTTTTCCAATTAAGGTTATAAAATTAAACTTTTATAATTTTACAAAATTACTAAGTTTTAACACTAAAATTAATTTCAAAATTTTGGACTGTCCAGAATTTCATAACATTCCATTTTATTTCAATAGTTGAAACTACTAATCAACAAAACAACCAGATTCACAACAAAACATTTCAATTTCATAAACAAATATCCTAATTATTCACTTTTGAATAATACTACTATTTTTTTACAAAATATTAGGAAACCAATTTGTAACAACCTTGGTTTCGATGATTATTATAATTTAATATTGTGAAATAAAATAAATCAGAGATTTAAAATTGTTTATTTTAAATAAACAATGGGTTTAAAATGTGAAAATAAAGTTTTTGGAAACTTTATTTTAGTTGTTTGTATTAAAAATGTGTAAATCATGGTTTTAATTTAAAGAAATGCAATAATTTTGATAATTATTTCTAGTGCCTCTTTTATTAATTTTTTTAAAAGAAGTATTCGTTTTATAATGTGGTATATTATAAATAAAAAAGGAGAATTTTGTTTAAAAATAATTTTTGGGTGAAAAATGTTGAAAATATGATTTGTTAAAATTAATTACACAACGAAATAAATTTTTTGTAATTTTTGAAGTTAAAAATGGAGTTTTAAGTAATAATTGTGTGATTTATGCTTTCAAATTAAAATAAGAGTTTTATTAATGAAAATAAATTTTTAGAGCTAAATAATCTTTTATTTTGTTGTGAAATAATTTTTAGAATAAGAGTATGTTTTGTGATTTTTATAATGCGAAAACATTGCATATATATGTTATAACTTGTATTTATGTTAGTGTATAATAGAACTTAGTGTGTTAATTTCTTTTTAGGCTAAGTTAATTAATTTTGGGCTTAACCCATTTTGCAAACCTAATCAGGAAAAGAGAAAAATCCTTCTCTTATTCTTTCTGTATGTTCACTCTTCTTCCAGAAATAGAAAGAAAATCAAACCCACTTCTCCTTTCTCAAACAAAGCCACAAATCTCCAAACTTTTATCAAATCCTTGCTGTAATTAACAAATTAGAGATAATATATACATGCAATCCATCTCTAAAACCAAAACACTTCATCAAATTCTGATTTTTGAAGAAGTTGTTTACTGTAATTGAAATATCTTGTGTTGCATGTTTGTAAAGCTTCATTTTCAGGTTATTGAAGCCATTTTCAAGGCCAATGCTTGCTCCTTTTCACAGATTTTCTCTAGTAGCTCAATTATATTGTAAGGTGAGTATCAATATCACAAAAGCTAGCTTAAGAAAAGCCAAAAATCGCAAGCTGAAATGAAAATTTGTTTACTGTAAATTGTTTTCCGAGTGTTTTGAATTGTGTAAACTGCTCTGGGTAGCATCTTTGTTCAGTCATATCTCTCAATTCCGGCAATGATATGCTGCCGGATTTTCTCTGGTTTGTAGAGAATCTTCTGTAGATTATGCATGCCAATTTTCAGGTCATTTTGACCTATGTAGCTTATAGAAATATGCCGCCGAACTTTGATTCGGAGCATGTTTTTGCCCAGATTTTCGCAGTGAAATCTGTTCTGGGTTCAACTTTGAGACATCATAACTTTCTCATTCCTTGTCCAAATTGTGTTATTCTTTTTCCAGTTTAAAGTATGAGTATTAATCATTATGCATGACAAATTTCATGTCATTTAGATCTATATATCTTATAGAAATATGCCATCGAACTTTGATTCGGAGCATGTTTTTGACCAGATTTTCTTAGTAAAATCTGTTCTGGATTCAACTTTGAGACATCATAACTTTCTCATTCCTTGTCCAAATTGTGTGATTCTCTTTCCAGTTTAAACAATAAGGGTTAAAATTTATGCATGCTAAATTTCAGGTCATTTCGACTTATGAAACTTATAGAAAAATCTGCCGAACTTTGATTCGGAGAAAGTTTTTGCTCCAGATATTCGCAGTGAAATCATTGCCTGGGTACAATTTTGAGACATCATAACTTCCTCATACCTTGTCCAAATTACATGATTCTTTTTCCAATTTAGAGTATAGTTATTGAAATTTATGTTTGTAAAATTTCAAGGCTTTTAGACCTTTATAACTAGTTGAAAACTTACCTAGAACATCGAATCAGAGCATGTTTTGCTCCAGCTGTTTACGGTAAAATCTGGCTGTGAGTCTAATTTTGTGACATTATATCTCTCCCGTTTCTCATTCGATTGTATCCGTTCTTTTTTTATTTAAATTAAAGTTGCTGAACTCTATGCTTGTAAAATTTCAGGGCTTTTAGACCTTTGTAACTAGTTGAAAACTTGCTTGGAACTTTGAATTAGAGCATGTTTTGCTCCAGCCGTTTGCGATAAAATATGGCTGTGAGTCTAACTTTGTGACATTATATCTCTTCCATTTCTTGTCCGATTGTACCATTCTTTTTTTATATTTGAAGTAGAGTTGTTGAACTCCATGCCAGCAAAATTACAAGGCTTTTAAACCTTAGTAACTAGTTGAAAATTTGCTTGGAAATTTGAACCGGAGCATGTTTTACTCCACTTGAAAATTTCTAAATTGTTTTACATGGATTTCTTTCGATGTTGTTTTTGATCGGCTTGATCCTAAGATGGAAGAGCCAATATTACCTCTTATCCGTATTTCAGATTGGTGAGTTTTTAGTAGATTTTCGTATAACGATTTTATGAATACTTTCATTGAATTTTTGTTAATTTTTTATTGTTGTTTCTTTGCACGTGCTTTCTAAACCATTTTCGAAAGATCTTTTTTTATAAGATAGCTTTCGAAATAAATATTTTACAATATTTATAATTATTTTAAAGCTATTAAAATTATATATTCTCTATAATAAGAGAATTTCAAAGATTTGTTTTCCAAAACGATTTCGAAATTGTTTTCAAAAGCTAGTTTTCTCAAACAAATTATTTTCTATATAAAATACACGTTTTTGCACTATTCAAGCGAATGAGAAGGAGAATTGAACGATTAGGTAAAACATGTGGTATGGGACACGTGCGTTTATCTTTTCGGTTAATTACTGACTTGTCCGTTTGATCGTTTTGACATTCGGGTCGTATTTGCCGATGAGATGAGGTAAATATTTTTACTGCTTTCTGGTGTGGCATCGGCTAGTGGTTAGAAAACCATTAAGTGTGAACGTGTGGTATGAGACGCACGTTAACACTTTTCGGGTTCCTATCTGAGAGTTTGTGACACATTTGTCTAAGAGACGTTTTTGCTAGTATTGGACCTTCGGGTCATTTGTCCTTTGAGATGTTTGTCATTGCGACGTATTTGTCCTTCGAGATGTTTGTCGTTGCGACGTATTTGTCCTTCGGGATGTTGTCCTTTAGGACGTTTGTCATTGCGACATGGCGCCTTATTTTGAGAGAACAGTACTTGGCGGGCTTCGGCCATATGCACGTGCTATATCTTTGAGATGATTTCATTGATTATTTGTGATTTTCCAAGTGTATCACCTTTTTACATATTGGCCATTAGAGCCGTTCGAGACATTATATATAGCGATTACATCTTTGGAAACTTGATCTCCTTATCGAGTTCTATATTTGAGATTTGGTTTGCCAACACTTGGCGTTTATTTTGAGATTTGAGATTTGCCATTCCATTGCATTTATTTGAGATTTATACTCTCCTTTTGGAGATATACGAGATTGCCATTTTTGGCATATTTTGGTGTTTTAAGACTTCTCTATTATGAGAATATATTTGTGATTGCCATTACAGCGAGCTTTGAGTCTTGGGATTTATCCTATTCAAGAGTTGTGGTTTTCTAAACCATTATAGTTGTATTGGGTTTATGCCGATGATATGAGGCCTGCTTATGCTTAGTGCTTTTAATGTTGAGTTATCTCTTTCGAGACTATATATGCTTAGTGATACTACTTCTCTTGAAGTAATGACATGTACTTACTTAAGATATTATTTCTTCTCATTTGAGAAGAATCATCGTCCTTTACCTTATTCTTCATATTATCACTTATCCTACTAAACCGATTGTTTTAGCTAGACTGACCCGTGTATTTTATACTTGGGTCAGACCGAGTTGTTTCAGGTTAGATACCTGCTTTTGCGCTTAGCTTGTCTTTGGTGCTTCCGCTTGAATATCTGTTTAACACCTTTTGTTTTTGTCCTTTTTGATTGACTCTGATATATGTATATTATTTTGGCTCGTTGTATATAGTGTGGTCTTCGTACCACTATGATGTATCATTTTGTATTACACTGGGGATGTATCTGTATATATGTATATATATCTGCTATTTGCTGTTCTGTGATGTGATATACATTTTAGTTATTGTATTTTGTTCTGATAGATCCGATAGCCACCTATAGTTTTGTATTAAGCATTTATTGAATCTGTCGATCCACTTGAGATAGAGAAAAAAATTTAGAGCATTAATCGACATATTTAGTAGATGTTTAAGGCAAGGCTATAAATGGTCGCTCCTAACCACCCCTATTCTCCGCATTAGCAGATAGTATTATCCGGTAATACTCTTTGTTAATGTGGATCTCGGGATGGGGCGTCACACAATTTCTAAAACATCGGAAATTTAATTCTCAAATTTTTAGTTTAAATTCTCTTTATTAAGACTAAACTTAGAAATCATGTTCATGTAATCATTCACTTTATTTTCTTTAATATACCATTATTAAACTAGTGTTTATTTCATAAATTCAAATCAACAATAATAGCCAATGCTTGTAAACTGACTAAATACAACTAATCAACAATAAATGATAATAATTAAATATTATCATTTCCTAAAACAAACACATTACAAATAACTATATTAGTTATAAAAAAATTTATTCCTTTATAAATGACATATAATATTAGGAAAAATTATTTCATTTCAAAACTATAAAAACATTTTATAATACTAACAAATACGCGCTCTCGTATATATATACACACTCAAACTCATTCTAGGGTATTACTAACCCTATCTCTAATGAGTTAACCCCAACAGGTTAAGGTATCTCTAAACCTGGCTCTAATACCAACTGTAACAACCTGCCTTTTTGGACAGTTTAAGTCGACAATACCACACATGTCCAACTCAAACTATTCAAAAGATAGATTATTAATGGGATTGTTCTAATGAAATAAGATTCAAAAGAACAAAATACAGAATCTCGTAGCGGAAGGATAAAATATAATACACAAAATATATACATAAACAGTTCATGAAGCTATTTACAACAAAATCAGAATTTACATTTTTTTACAGGCAGAATAGACAAATGCTATAATAGTAGTAGATAGGGTCCTCAACTCCATCTTCGTCTTCATAAATAAGTGTGTTCGCTAGACTGAAATACTCGGTCTGACCCGAGCGTAAAGTAAAACAAAACACTCGAGTCAGAACAAACATTCTTATGTAAGTAAGTCAACTCAAGTGAAATGTACATTTAACTCAATAAGTGAAATGCTCAGGTTTAAATAAACAACAACTTTCATATTATAAATCAGTTTAGTTCAAATACTAATTTTCATATACGTTCCAATCGATTCATTATTAAATTCAACTTCAGATTCAAATTCCCGTATCACAAGGCAGTTCATTACATAACTTTAATTTTCAATTCTAGATTTCCATATCAAAATTATCTCAGTGAAATCTTTATATACAAATCATTTGAACTTAAACAATTCGGGTGGAAATGGACTTTTATTCAAAAGAATTATATGAATGTAATAGTTAAATTTTAATATATAATATTAGTTAAAATAGTTGTAGAATATAATTAATTAAATTTAATCTAAAATAGTATGATAAAATATAAATAGTTAAATTTAATATCAAAATAGTTTAATTAAAAATAGTTATAAAATAAAAATAATTAAAGTTAATATAAAATAGTTTATTTAGAAATAGTTATAAAAGATAAATGGCTAAATATAAAATAATTTAATAAAATAGTTACAAAATATAAATAGTTAAATTTAATATGAAATTCGAACTGAACCAATCACATTCCATGATCCAATCCGAACCATATATCTAAGTTCCCAATCCCGGCTTAAATTAATTCAGATTTCAACTTTCACATCAACTTAAGGTTTAACGGTTTAAATTTCTCATTTACACTATTTATCTCACTTTAATCCAAATTTTCCAGTTTCATCATTCAAATCCTATTCTTTTAACTTCAACATTTACCTTTAAAAAAACAATTTCTTAGTAATTCCAAATTCATATCTTTTCATAAGTCAATCTTCGACCAATCAATTAAACCTTTTAAAGTTTAACTTGAAATTTTATACCATTATGTTAATTTAATCTTTAAATTGAATCAGTCCAATTTCTACATTAATTCATCGAATTAAATCAAATTTTCGGATTAAATTGAACCTTTCCATAAAATCTATTAAATTAAAATCAAACAACAATTTAAATCTAAAAATCCCATTAAAACTTCTCACTAAATCAATTAATTTCAATTTCATAATTTCAAGTTCAACATTAATTTAAACTTACAATATTTCAATTTAATTTCTAAATCAATTTATTTAAACCCAAAGTTGTTTTATATCGAGTATATATCATTTCAACCCAAAGTGATTTCCTAATTATCATGGAACTTGTAGTGTGAGAACAATAAAATAATAGCATAAATAACATAACATGTCAATGACCAACATACATGCATAATTAACAATTTAATATATACAAACACACATGCCTAACTAACATATCACATGTGTCACATATCACAAACAACATAAGTGAATATTTTCAAATTCTAACATGTCATATACTAACATAACATATAAATATATAACATGACATATATACAAGAAACTTGCAAGGTGATTTACAATAAAATAACAAGGCATATGTCACAACAAATTACAAAGCAACCATTTACAAATCATGTCAACTTTCATAACATAGGTGGGTCATTTTTTCATATCCAATATGTATCAAATATGTGTCATTTTATATGTCAAAATGGACATATAAATTAATTTATATCATATGAATTTAACTAAATAAAATCCTAACTAAAACAACATTTCAATAACTTTTCACATGCTATCAATTCACTAACATAAAAATATCAGTCGTGAGTGATTGCACCTTTCGTGGCTACGAAGGTGATGATAAAAATGGAGCAATATGGAGATTCCTAGTAAAGATCCAAATGCAAAGAAAATCCAACAAATCTTAGACCCGAACACGAATCAATAAACAAGTTTCGACTACTTCCAACTTCCAAACAACCCAAAATCCAAACTATGAGCAAACCTAAAACCAGGTCATTTTTACGAAAATATTCGGACTAGAATATTACTGAATCTATAAAAGTGACTAATTAGAAAGTTGTTGAAAATTATTTTCTCTCCACTTTCAAAAAAGGAATCACTCAAAAAGCTTCTGTATTGAGGAAGTTATGGTCAAAACAACAGAGGTGTTTTCTAAGTTGAAAATCTGAGTTCAAAAATACTTCGAAAAGATTTGAGTTTTTGGCATAGAAAATTAAAGAATTTGAAGAACTGATCTAGAAGAAAGTTGAAGCCACTGGAAAAAATAAAGGGTTGAAACAAAGAATCGCATTTGGTTCATTCCTGAAGGAGATATGATTGATACAATATGGGGTATTTTCGGCCAAAACTGAACCCGAGAAAGGACTTGAAAAATGGAGTTTTTTATATAGAAATATTTGGTATGGGAAGAAGGGTTCAACAACAAAGTTGTTGCCATTGAAATTATACATGATTTCAGAAAAAGAATTATTTGTTTTGGAGAGTTTAGTGGAATATAGAAGCCATGGAAATAAGGGGAAAAAATAGGAAAAAAAGGGAAGGGAAAAAGAAGGGAAAAAGGAGAAAGAAGAGGAGAGGGAAGGTGGGGCTTTGGCCATGGGTTGCTGCCGTGGGTTGTGGGTGGTGATGGAGGTGGGTGGCGGCAGCAAGGTGAGGGGAAAAGTGGTGGTGTGGGTGAGGAAGAGGGAGGATAGGCAAAGTTAAGGGAAGGTGGAGGCAAAGGAGAAAGGAAGGAGATTGATTTTGTTTTAGACTTTGATTTTTTTAGATCTAGGGATTAGAGAGGAAGAAGAAGATACGGATAATTTTTGTTCAGAGAGAAGAAATGTGAGGAAGAGATGTTCTGTACGTACCTATTCAGAAGAAATGAAAAGGTACAGTCTCTTTAATTTCTCAAAGCCCATTAGTCTACTAGTCTATTTGCATTCTAATGACTCCTTAAATTCCTAGAGGCCCAAAACTAAATAAGAAAGCCCATTAGAAACATAAAAAGGAGGAGAATAACATATGTAAATACACAAAGGAAACACTGACAAATTACGCGAGTTTTTCACTGAAAACTGCATATTTAGAGTTTTGGAACTCCGATTTCAACGAAATGAAAAGTAGAGTTCTTCTTAAAATTTTGTCTAGATTTTTTTCCAATAATAAAATTCAAAATTTGAAACTTTTAAAATTTTACCAAAATTCAAATTTGACCAAGTTTTGACCAGAATTTGACCTTTTCCGAATTTGTTCATTTAATTAAATTTGATCAAATTAATTATTCAGAAGCAGTACAGTCAGTGTATAGAGATACTTTGTTCACTAGTGAATTCTGGAAGAGTCTGCAAGAAGTTTTAGGTACCAAGCTAAAGTGAGTACCGCTTACCATCTATAAATAGATGGGCAGACGAAAAGAGTTAACAAAGTTCTCAAAGATTTGTTAAGTACTTATGTACTAGGCTTTGGAAGGTCATGGAATTACCATTTGCACTTAGTCAAATTTTCCTATAATGATAGTTATCAAACTAGTATAGGAATGATGCCTTTCGAAGCTATTTACGGAAGGCCGTGCAAATCACCAGCATGTTGGTGGAGACTGGAAACAGATTGATTCTTGGTCCAGATATGGTAAAAGAAGCTACAGAAAATATTGTTGATTCAAGCAAGGATGTAGAAAGTTCAGTCTAGGCAGAAAAGTTACCTAGATAAGAGGCGTAAGGATTTAGAGTTCTCGGTTAGAGACCATGATTTTGTTAAAGTATCACCGATGAAAGGTATGGTACGGTTTGGAAAGTCAGGAAAATTAGCACCGAGATACGTTGGTCTATTTCCTATCATAGAAAAGATCGGGAAACTTGCTTATCAGATAGAGTTACGAAGTAGTTTAGCAAGAGTCCATAATGTTTTTCACGTATCTCTTCTTAGAAAGTGCATGCATGATCCAAAGACTTCTATTACTCCGACTGCATTAGAAGATTTAGTAGTAGAAGCAAATATGACTTTTGTTAGACAACCAGTTCATGTTGTAGTAAGAGATGATAAGAAGTTAAGGAACAAGACAATCAAGTTAGTAAAGGTCTAGTGGAGTGATAATGAGAAAGACTGTATTTGGGAGACAGAAGACAAGATTAGAGATACTTATCCCAAGTTGTTTTGATGATATGTTCTATATTAGTCATATATAGACTTTATGCTAATCTGATGGGCTAGTATTGTTGTTATGTGTTATTATAGATGTTTGCATGATTGATATGCTTGTTGTTTTCCTTCTCGTAATTTCGAGGAAGAAATTCTTTTAGGGAGGAGCCTGTAACACCCTAAATTTCTATTTAACATTATTCAGGAGATTTAATTAGATAAATTAAATAGAATAATATGATGCGTTAGAATAAAGGGAATGAGATTTGATAATAAATTGGGTCGGGCCTTAATTAACCGACTAAAAAGAATGATTTAAAACTAAGAATAAGAAGAGATTAATGAGAGGGGCATAATGGGAATTGTTCTTTCATTCATTCCTTAAACACACCCTCTCACATTGATTATTCATTTACATTTTCTAAATCAAATCAAACAAAACCAAGGCCGACCATTAACAAGAGAAGCAAGGGAAAATCTATAAGGAATTTAAGGGAAAGGCTTAGGGAAACCAATCAACAACAAATCTCAGTCTCTTATCTAATCTAAGGTGAATAATAGTATCCATCTCATTGCTTGTGTTTTGATTTTGGATTATTTATTGATTTCCAAATTGTTTATGATAATATGTCATGATTTGATGGTTGATATCATTATTGGATGGAATGATGATTCATTGGATTTTTATGAAATTGTTTTAATGGGTTTTAAAGGTAAAACCTAAGTTTTCGATCTCTAATTGATTTGATTTTTTGATATGATATGTAGAGCATTATTTTGAAGATAAGTTTTTAATTTCATAATTTTCCAAGTTAATGTGAATATTTTATGAATTTCTTAAGGTGGAAAATGTGTTTATTTTATGTTTAATTATTAAAAAGAATTAAATAATTATTTTGGCCCTGAAATTTCTATATGAGAAAGAATAGTTAAATTCTGATTTTTTGTTATTTTTTGGGATTTTTCTAAAGTGATTATGATTTTCTATGATTTATTAAGCTAGAAAAGCATTTAATAAATATTAGTTATAATATAATTTATATGGGTTTGCAAATTATTTTAGAGAAGGTAAACTATCCATTCAACCATTTTCCGAAAAGAAAGTGGTAAAGTATTTTATTAACCAATAGAAATTTGACCAGGGATAAAAGTTGGTGAAAAGAAACGTCTTTATAAAGAAATAATCAGTTTTACGCTTATTTATAAAATTGTCATAGCGTTAACTTAGAGGGCCGAAGTCCCTATTTATAGCCGATATATGGATTATATGAGATATTGTAGCTATAAATTCGACATCTATATGAAGAGAAACATACAATATCTGCTTGGTGGGTATGTAACGAATCTATTCATATAGAAGTTCGATACCTAGATACATATAGAATTTCGATAACTCTAGGTGTCGAGATTCTGCAACCTATGATTTTGTAACTTAAAAGAGTTCTTCTAAAAATGCAGCACTCTTTTTTGTTTAAAGGTCCTGCATCCAGGTTTTAAGATGTCGACATCCCTTTATTTTCGACATCCATTCTAAGTGGCATAGATGCCGTGTGTTTACAATTCCGACATCCATTGTTTTATATGATGCCGTAAGTCTATATTTTCGATAACTAATGTTTTGTGGCAAGGATGCCGTAAACTTACAGATTCGACATCTTTGTCGTTTAGGTACGTAAGCCTTATACTATGCAAACCAAAAGCTAAGTTTTATAGATGCGACAACCTATGTAAATTAGAAATTTGACAACCGCTGATTTCGGCTTTATAGCCTTATGTTTTTGAATTAGAATTATTTGTTTTTGAAACCTATTTTAAAGGTTCGACACTTCATTTTTTATACCTAATGATTTAAAGTTAATTAAAAATGATGGTGTTTTGGCACAAGGTTTTGGCTAAGTAATGGGCCGTGTTTTCCTTGTTTTAAAGAATGATTTTTAGTTATTAATCATCCATAAGGATAAATGTTTTCAAGGAACTAAAGTGGGGTTTAGGCCAAGTTTTGTGTGAAATTGCTAAAAGAAGCACTACTTCAGTTAAGTAACTTGCAATGTCAATGACTATTGAGTGAACGTATGTTAATGAATGAGTTTATATGTTCTTGTTACAAATTGATCAATAACATTGCATAAATATCGTTGGCATGCTCTCATCATTGACCCAACATTGCATCTTGGGGTTAGGGGTAGAATTACCAATTAGGTTGTCCCAGTAATGAGTATGGTCAGAACTGTGCAGTTAAAGCGCTTAGCGGTTCTATAACAGTGGAGGTGCAAAAAGTTATAGTGGGGATAAAGTGGGGATATAGCGGAAAATAACGGAGGTGTAAAAACCTTTATTAGATATACACCTGAATATTTAAAGTTAATTTATTCTCATTCTCACATCATTTTTGTAGGAAAACGAAATACTGTTTAATCTTACATAACAACAATGAAGAATATCATGATTTATGCATACTAGATTTGGTGACTACAATAAAATTTTAACTTATGTCTAGCACTTATACCTTAAAATTAGGTCTTTGTCCTAACTTTGCTGATTTGGTTTAAAGGGGAACTAGTCAAATCAAAAAACGGGTGCTAAAAACCTTGATTTAGCGGGTATAGTGGAAAATAGTAGGGATTAAAATGGTTCTACTGTTTAACAGTGCTAAACTGAAATATCATAGTGGTCTAAGAGTGCTATACGCTATAGCGGTGATTTTGTGGAGCTTTAGCTAAGCCTTGACTGCACAAGGTCAAACTTAGCTCCTGGGTGAGTAAAATTGCATTAAGGAGATCAGACAGATCTAGCATGTTAGGATAACCAAAAATGATCAAAATAATATGATTTAAAAGATGTTGTTAGTGATAACTAATAGGTTCATAGTGATCCCATGAAAACTATGACTGGAGAGATGTTATTAGTGATAACTAAGAGGTTCATAGTGATCCCATGAAAACTATGATCGGAAGAGATGTTATTAGTGAAAACTATTAGGTTCATTGTAGTCCCATAAAAAGTATGAGTTGAGACAGATAGTCTATTTTTGGAAAAGTAAACCTTGGGTGTGCAGATCCTTAGGAGGTCAGATTAGTCAGACTTACCCATACTATATACATGCATATGATCATGTTATAATTACTCTAACCATTGTGATTGCAGGTGCAAGATTTGTGATTGATATATTTGTATAAGATACTAGTGAGGGGAAAACTCATTCCGCTAAGTGGCGTGGTCTCATAAGATATCTATTTTGGTTCGAGATGGTATATTATTATTCACACCAGACTTTGTGTCTGACCCAAAAATTTTGTTATTCCCCTAACCTCTCGGGTACTCAATTGAGTATGTCGAGAGTAGGGATTTTCAGGTTAAACGAATAAGCTTCCAGAGATGTATAAGAGGTAAGCTAGCTAATATTATGAGTTTTTATTTCCGCTGTGTTGTTTTAAGCTTATGCTATATTTGAGTAGATGCAATGACATAATTTATAACTTTCAAGTATTAAACTCTGATTAACCAAGGGGGTATCTTTGTGTGCCGCTCTTGGAGTATTTTGTAATTATTATATTTTCTATGAACGTGAGCAACGAATGAGATTATGTAATGAATGGGAAAGTTTTATTCAAATGTAATGAAAGGTGTTTGAAAAAAATATTCATATTTATATGCTTATAATATTATTGATATGATTATCATAACCATATTTTATCACTAGAGAATAATACTATTTATGACTACAACATAAGTAGCACTTTATTTTTGAGCTTCAAAATGGGGGATGTTACACGTGGTCTTACATCAACCCTTTATTTTTGAAAAGTTTATAAATAAAAAATCCATATGATTTGAGTTTCTCATGCTAGTTTACCAGACTGATCTGAGTGTTATTTTCTTATAATGCTCGGGTCAGCCCATGTATATTTCCAGATTTATCTGTGGTTCATTAGAGCTCTTGGATAGGGACTAGATGATTTCCTACCGTACTTATTTTTTGCCGCATTACTTGTTTTGTATTATTAGCGTTTGTGAGGACAGACTGTTATAACTATCTAGACTGATGATATGTTAGTTTACTTTGATTGATGTATGTATATTAAAGTGTTATTTTTGGTAAAGACCTTTTGAGATATTGTTATCCGGCCTTTTGGCCTGGCTATATCTGGACAAATCGGACGAGAGCGACTCAATTGTCATCAGGATCGATGTATCATATTAACGATGATGAAGCCTAGAGATCAGGCCTAAATGATAATTTGAAGTAGTAGCAATGAAGAAGTTGGAGGCGAACTCAATAAAACAATTAATACATGGAAGTTCACAACTCTCTGAAGATATATTGAGTATGATCCATCAAGTACGATCCATATTCAATGCGATGGATTGTATCGATTCCATATCTGAATTCAACGATTATCGATTGGTATCTCAAAATCTACAACTCCAACACACTTAAAACTTTCAAAGCATCAATATATTAGAGAGAGGAGTCCCTAGGAACGATCGCAGGTCAAGATGAACAAATTCGAATGACCAACACCGATCGTTCATGAACGATCGTACAAATTCAGCTAAACGCACCAACTTGATGAAGATTGGTTAATATCTCACAAATTACAACTCAGAATGGCACCAAAATTTGGGAGCATACATTAGAGATATGGGAGAGTCACCATGAATGATTTCATCACCATCAAAGTCAAAATGAATGATTGGCACTAACCACTCCAAATTGAGAGTTAGTACTTGCGATCATTCTAGTGGGCCCCTACGGATCTGGAGAGTCTTCTGCCGAATTTCCAGCGAGATATTTCGCCATCTTCACCTATAAATACAGACTTCCTTCTTCATTTAAAGGGGCTTAACTGCTTGCTGCTTTGGACTCCATTGTACTTAAGTGCTATTATCATTACTTCATTGTAATTATATTTACAAGTGATCAATAAAGCAAAATTTTCAAAGTGAACGTAGGCACACAATGCCAAACCACTATAAATCCTTGTTCGTCCGCTTAATTCTGATTGCTTATTTACTTATCCTCTCTATTTAATTTTGATTATTCTTCATTTATTTCTATACTATTATATTCTTGAGTGTTTGTGCCCACTTTTGGTGCAAACATTTTGGCGCTTTCACTGAGAACGCTTGATTCTCAGTTTATTCGGATCCCTTTGTTGCTGCCAGATTGCATAAATCTCTCAAAGAAGATCCATAATTATCTTCAAGAAGCTTGCCTTTTCTATTTAGATTTGCAAAAGTCTAAGTAAAGCTATCAACAATGGTTAGGAATACTAGATCTAATTCTCAGAATGCAGAAGGAAACGAGAACGCTAACATCCAGCAAGGAGGCCCGAGCAATCAACCAGTGGATGTGAATGCTACCAATCCAGTTAATGTCCAGAATCTTGCTGATTCCATTACAAGAGCTGAATTCCAGAATCTAATGAGAGTGCTGGTGGATAGCCGTCGACAATTGAATCAGCAAATTCAAGCCAATATCGATCTAATGAATCAACTTAGTTAGCAATAGTGTGGGAAAGCAAGGAGGGACCCTACCCCTACTCTGCATCAGAGAGTTCTAATTCATCGGATGATTATCAGAGACGTAGACACCACAGAACAGAAGGACGCCATGCTAAAGCATCACCCCGCCATCCACCGATCGTTCCAGACAGAACGACAACGATCGGTGCCGATCCATCTGGAATGATCGGTACCGATCATTCTCTAGATGAACGATACCAACTAGTGACAACAGGGTTACATACCAACGATGTTGCGATCAATGTAGATGCTGAAGTTCAAGCAAATGCTGACCAGTTACTTCCCTGGAATGATGATAAAGTTAATGTACGTGATATACAATGAGAGGATGTTGAACCAAGAGGGTATGGAAGGACCCATAGACATCGACCGAACCATCCACATGAGGTGGAACACGACCACCGCTTGGCTCTGACTATCTAAACGTCGGGCTTGTCGACTATGGTTAGACAGTTGGTGAGAGAGAGCCAAGTTTGACCAACGACGACTGGGGAATCTTGAGAAGCCATACCCTGTACACCGATAATATCTTATATACAGAATATCCAAGGAGGTTCAATATGCCGTCGATGCTTACCTTTGAGGGAAAGACCGACCCCAGGCAACACATCGTGAGATGTGAATGGCTGATGGATTCTGCACGAGCAGATGATGCAACCAAGTGTAGATGTTTTCCTATTACTCTTTCTGAAATAGCAACGATGTGGTTTACATGATTACCCCCATGGTCAATCTCTAGATTTGAATATTTAGCAACGAAGTTTATGGAGCAGTTTCGTATGCACCCAACTCATCCCAAAGATGTAACGTCCCTATCCAGCGTGATCTAGGCTCAGGGAGAATCGGTGAAAGATTACTTGGAGAGATTCCATACAGCTATCATGGAAGTTAGTAATCCAAATGACCATTCAATATTGATGGCAGTAACAAGAGGGACTGACCTAGATTCCCATTTTGGTGGCTGGTTAGCTGGGAAACCACCCGCAACATTGGAGCGTTTCTATGCAACGACGGCTCAGTATTTGAGGAAAGAGGAAGCCAGATGCTCTAGGTAGAATAATGTTGTGGAACCAAGTGGAGAGGGAGTACAGAGTATCATTACAGTGAAGTATTCTGATGATAGTTCTAGAAAAGTTCATGTGACTGTCCAAAATAAATCGAGTGTGTATGTAAGCTGTTTGGCATAGCTGCCAAACACCTAGTTTATTTGTCAGTTAATAGTGGATGGTCCACTTTAAAACTGAAGCTGCCGAGGCATCTAAGCTTTATACCTATAAAAAATTTATAGTAGTATGACCACAATAAAACCAGCTTGCCAACAAAAAGTAATAATACTCTATTTTGCTTAGAAAAATATAGGGATTATTTAAATATTTGAATAGTGAATTAAATATTAGTTAAATGGATTTAATGGCTTAATTAAACTCCTTTTACTTAATAAATAATAATGGTAAACTCATTTGTAAATTTGTTTACACAAATAAATTAGTACGGTGAAAAATTGAAAATGTGACCGAAATTCTTTTTCCGATTTTCGACCTTTTACCAAACGAAAGTTATTGCAACGTTGTTGCACACACTTATATTTATTGTACACATATAGAAAATAGGAGTTCATTTAGACCTAAATAAATAAATTAGCCTAAGTCTCATTAGGAGTTTTTAGAAAGTCATTACAAGATGATTAAGGAGAGGAGACTTTTGTGTGATCTGATGGAAAGGTACAATGGCACATGAGCATCACATGGGGGAGTAGGATGGTGAGGCTAAAGGGGTAAGTGTATGGCTAGGCTGACTATATTGGAGCTTATAAAAGAGAGGGTATGCCTCTACTTTTCATTTTGTTCATTTTCTCAAAACTTTGAGCTCTCTTCTTTTCTCTTCTCTTCTTTATTTTCTAAATTAAAAACCATATCAGAAAAACTCCTTTTCTCCTTAATTTTTTTAGATAACCTTAGAATAACCTTTAAATCACCACCATCTTGCTAAAGGCCGAAGTTTGGAAGCCATTCTCCCATTTCTCTTGAAGCTTGTACCATATATAGGGTTTTTATCCCTTGGTCGTGCACTTTTTGGTGGAATTCTAGGCTTGGCTTGGCTTGGCTTGTTTGGTTGAGGATAGGAAGTAGTGTGTTGTTGCTTTGTTGTGGTAGGAAGTGATAGCTTCATTTTTGGCTTTAAGTGACTTATTCTCACTTTAAAATGGTTGTAAAATTGACAGCTTGTTGTAAAATATAAATTGTTGTTTATGATACTTATACTTGTGTATATTGCTTCTTTGGATTTGTTCCCACTTGGTAGTGGATGACATAAATAACCATAGTTTTGCAGGGGACAAAAACTAAGAGGAAGTCGAAGTGTTTTCATAGCGAATAGGTTACTACGGAACACTTTAGGGAACATACATCTATGTGATTTACAGGGGACATTTTAAAGAGACCCTAAGGTGTTTCTCGCCATTATAGATTTAGTTTTATATACATCTTTATTATATAAATGCTTGGTTGTTGGTTGATATGTTGAATAATGGAATAATCATGTTATTGAACTTTGAAATTGTGTTATTGAACTTTGAAATCCCTTCTCTTTAAATCTTGTGTTTGAAATCTTGTGCTTGTGTTTGCGCCATGTAATCTTTGGTAGTGCTTTTGTGGTTTTAAAATGTTGTTTGAACCAAGTTTTGATGGCTCGGAAAAGGTTATAACACATAACTTCAAAGTATATAAAAGTTAGAAAAGTTTTAGTCACGGTTTTCTGGTTCGAAAGTAATGTTTTAAAACAATTTTCAAATAAGTTTTTTTACTTCAAAATTTTCTAATTTTTTGTAAATGCATACTAGACTCGTAGTATGTTATTCTAAAAATAAAGTACATTATTCATACTGTTATCCCACCTTTAGACCACGCGGTACATGGACGAAACTAACGAGTCATACTTCGAAGTTATCAAGGCAAGACGTCCGAAGTAGTGACCACGAAGCCAAAAAACCAAATTACAACCAAGATCATAACACAAATACCAACACACCACAAAAACTCATGGACTCAAAACCCCATAGTGTGGGGTCAGCACTGACCCATAAAACCTCCAACAAACCTTCACATCTCCTGCCTACTAGCATTCCTTGATGCAAGAACCCTAGTTCCACTGTTGTTTGGTTGATTCCATGCAACGCTCTATCAATCTTTATGAACTCCTGAACCAGCAACTTTATTCTTCTATAACTCCGTCATTTGGGCTCTGAAACAAGCTATTATTGATGCAAGGAATCACAAAACTAGCCATAAGATGAGCCGAAGCGAAAAGTTCAAGACGACCAGTTTGGCCATTTTATGGATCGGTACTGACCCCTTACCATGGAGTCATACCGACCCTTACAAAAGTGATGATGTTGCACCCTATTTTCATAGAGAACTGGTATATAGTAAGGAGAACAGCCTGGAGCCCTTTTGTGCGAGATTTTAGGCTCCCTACCTCTATAAATAGATGGGTAGGGCTCATTTTTCAAGATCTTTTGGCTCTAGTTCCAATCTACTCGATATTTTTGTAATTCTGAGAATCTATGTGTCGGAGTTGTAAGAACCCCTAAGAACTTCTACCCCCAAGTCCGAAGATAAGCAATAAAATCGTTAAGTGGACATAGGAATAGTTTGCCGAACCTTTATAAATCTCTGTACGTTCATTTCTTACTCGTTTTAATTTGTTTTTCTTCACTTTTTATTCTCTTCTACTTTCTATTAGGTGTTTGTGCCATTTTTGGGTCAAACATTTTGGTGCTTTCACTGAGAAACACGCGAACTCACTATTTAAAATTTGAAAAGGATTCTAAATGGCTAGACAATCAACTAGAAGGACTGTTGTTGGAGGAAATCAACCAGGGGGTAGCCAAGAGGCATCCTCAAAAGTTAACCCACTATCTATCTACATAACCTGGAATAAGATAGAAATCATGATGAACGGATTGTAGGAAAGAATGATGGCTTACGAGGAAGAGACGATGGAGAACTTCTTTAGAAGAATGGGACAAATGGGAACAGCCAGAGTCGTAGCAAATCAGAATCAAAGACCGAAAGCCAGAGCCCAGGTAGCTGGAGTTGGAGTAGAACGACCGGGAGCAATCCCTGACTCAAACATACGGGTCGGTACCGATCTATAAGGGCTCGGAGGCATGGGTCGTCTTGACCTCGAAAGAAATGATGAACAGTTTGGAGCTAAAGCAGAGCGTTTGAATGCGGTTTAGAATGAAGAAGCATAACCGGAGGAGTATATACTAAAATTCCCTTGCAGAGTCTGGGGTTAGGCTGAGAATGCTAACCTTAGAATACCTTTGAATGACGATGACAAACTTGTTGAGATGGTGAGGCAAGTTATGAGGGGTGGATTGCCTAATCAGAACATAGAAGACGTGATTAGGAGTCCCTCCGAATATACGATACGCTAGGAATCCGCTTGATTTCAATTTACCAACGTTGGAAATGTATGATGGAAAGATAGATCCAATAGTTCATTTGATGAGGTACATCCCACCTTTTGACCACGCAGTACACAGACGAACATATGAGTCATACTTTGAAGTTATTAAGGCAAGACGCCCAGAGTAATGACCACGAAGCCAAAAAACCAAAGTACAATCAAGATCACAACACAAATATTAAACCACCACAAAAATTCATGGACCCAAAATGCCATAGTGTGGGGTCGGTACCGACCCATAAAACCTCCACTAATCCTTCCCATCTCCTGCTTACTAGCTCCCATTGATGCTAGTACCTTACTTGCAATGTAGTTTGGTTGATTCCATGCAATGCTCTATCAATCTCCATGAACTTCTGAATTAGCAACTTTTTTATTCTACGACTCCATCATTTGGACTCTGAAACAAGTTAATATTGATGCAAACAACCATGGAATTACGAAGCTAGCCACAAGACAAGCCGAAGCGAAGAGTTCAAGATGACCAGTTTGGCCATTTCAGGGATTAGTACCACCTCTAACCTTGGAGTCATACCGACCCATACAAAAGTAATGATGTGGCACCCTATTTTCGTGGAGAACCGGTCTATAGCAAGAAGAACGACCAAGAGATCTTTTGTGCGAGATTTTAGGCTCCCTACATCAAAAAATAGAGGGGGTAGGGTTCAATTTTTAGGATCTTTTAGCTCTAGTTCCAATCTACTCGATATTCTTGTAATTCCAAAAATCTAAGTGTCGGAATTGTAATGATCCCTAAGAACTTCTACTCCTAAGTTAGAAAATAAGCAATGAAATCATCAAGTGGACATAAGCCAGAGTTTGTCGAACCACTACAAATCTCTATGTGTTCATTTCTTACTCATTTTAATTTGTTTTTCTTCACTTTATATTCTCTTCTACTTTCTGTTAGGTGTTTGTGCCATTTTTGTATCAAACATTTTGGTGCTTTCATTGAGAAACACGTGAACTCACTGATTTAAATTTGAAAAGGATTCTAAATGGCTAAACAATCAACTAGAAGGACTATTGTTGGAGGAAATCAACCAAGGGGCAGCAAAGAGGCGTTCTTAAGAGCTAAATAACTAATAATGAGATCGAAACCATGATGAACGGATCGCATGAAAGGATGACGACTCGCTTGGAAGAGATGATAGAGAAATGGGAACGGCCGGAGTCGTTGCAAATCAGAATCAAAGACCTGAAGCTAGAGCGCAGGTAGTTGGAGTTGGAGTAGAACGACCCAGAGCAAACCCTGACCCAAACGTACAGGTCGGTATCGACCTATGCCTAGTGGTCGGTAGCATAGGTCGGTACCGATCCCCAAGGGCTCGAGGGCATGGGTCATCCTAACATTGGAAGGAATGACAAAAAGTTTGGAGCTAAAGCGGAGCATTTGAATGTTTTCAGAATGCAGAAGCATAACCGAAGGAGTATGTACCAGTATTCCCTTGTAGAGTCGGGGGCAGGTTGAGAATACTAACCTTAGAATCCCTTTAAATGACGATGATAGACTTGTTCAGATGTTGAGGTGAGTTATGAGGGGTGGATTGCCTAATTATAACATAGAAGATCTGAACAGCAGTCCATTCGAATATATGATACGCTAGGAATCCACCTGATTTCAAGTTACCACCGTTGGAAATGTATGACGGAAAGATGGATCCAACAGTTCATTTGATGAGGTACATTCGGCACATGGAAGTGTTGGGTGCATCTAAAGAGGTAATGGGATGTTGTTTCACTGTATATTTGACAGGTTTGGCAGGACAATGGTTTAGACAGCTGGAGAGCGGTTCCATTAGCATGTGGGCCGAGTTAGTGAATAGATTTGTGAAGCAGTTCCGGGTTTATATTTCATGACCTAAGAATGTGATGACACTTGCAAGTATGAAGCAGAGGGCTGGAGAGGCCCTTAGAAATTTTCTAACAAGATTCGATGCAGCGACTGCCACGGTCGATAAGCTAAACCCTTCAATGGTTTTTAATGGCGGCAGTTTCAGGAATAACTGCTAAAATGGATTTCAAGATTGCACTGGAATGTGATCCTTGGACGGATTTGTAGAGTTTTACTGTGAGGTTGAAAGGTTTCTACGTTAGGAGGACGTTGAGGCTGATGAGGAAGAGGTTAGTGCTCTAGATGGTGGAGGATCGCTTGGAGCAAGATCTTGTAAGGACAATGGAAAGCGAAAGACGGATGACAGCTTTGATGGATCAAAGCGACAAAGGAGGGAATCGAAATTCTCTTCTTACATGGACTTAAATGAAACCCCGAAGCAGATTTATCTGGATACTAGGGGACCCATATCGAAAGCCGATGAGAAGAGAGCCTATAGAGCGTGAATGGGCATATGGAAAATACTATCTATTCCATGAGTTGGATGGGCACAATATGAATGATTGCAAGCACATGCATGATCTGTTCAAGGAACATGTCAGAGATAATCAATTACAGCAATATATAAGGAATTGAACTGTGGTGATGGGATAGGAGCGGCCATCAACCGCAACGAATGGAAATGGCCCTGGATCAAGGTCAAGGATAGTCATCCCTTGATTGGGATGGTAGGGAATTAGGTCTGGTTCTCACACTCTGTTTCCCCTTTTTAATAAACCATGCAATAATATAGTATGGACACTTACTCGTGTATGGGATCCCGAATGGTCCCTAGGCACGCTCTGTGCTGGATGCTAGACTATAATGCCCAGCAAGGTAGTTACCTTGATTTTAGATTTTATGTTGTTTTTAGTATTTGAATTAAATTATTCAAATCCATATTGAATGTGACGACTGATATTAATCGCTTTAAAGTCCCGTCTAGAAAGACAAGACCCGTGTGCAAGGTACAAGTCCCTTCACTGAAGCGCGAGCGAATGGATTTGTATGATATTAATCACTACAATGTCCCATCTGAAAGGGCAGGAGCAGAGTGCAAAAATTAAGTCCCTTCATGGAGTGTGAGCGAATGGGCTTACATTTCATTGAGTCCCCTTACCGGAGAGCGACCGAATTGGTCTCAGAAAGGGTCTAGAGAAACCATGAACTTTGATCACATTAAGTCCTGACTGGAAGGTCAGGACCGAAGTGCAGGAAGCAGGTCACTTTGCCGAAGAGCGACTGGGTAGGCATGCTTGTCATTGAGTCCCCTCATCAAAGAGCGAGTGGATTGGGCACGGAAAGGGTCTGGAGAGTCTGGAGAGACCACAGATTTGATTATCTATCCCATTGTGCAGTTAATGCCCCTCTATTATCCCTCTATATCTCATAGCAGATTTCTACCGTTATAATTTTTCCATATAGCCTCAAATATAGCCTTTCCGCTTTAATCCCCGCTATTTCCGCTATATCCCGTTATTCCCGCTATATTCTGCTATTTCCGCTATATCTTTTTTAAAAGAAATGAATTGAAAAATGACATTTATAACTTATAAAAATTATGAATTTAATTAATTTAATTGAATTTTTAATATATTTTTAGAAATGAAATACTCTAATATTCTACTAAATTCAATTATGTTATATAACAGTTTTACGTTTATTACAGTATATTCGCACATGTTTTATTTAAAATTATTTATGTATTAATTATAATTCAATTGAATGTTAATTTTTCATTTAATTACCATTTATATATTTGTAAAAACATTAAGTATGAGTTTTATATGCTATTTTAGAGTCATCCGCTATATCCTCGCTGTATCCCCGCTATGACTTTTTGCACCTCCGCTGCATTGAATCTGCCGAGCGCTTTAATTGCACAACTGTTCCAAATGACCATGAATTTGATTACCAGTCTCGAACGACCCCGAATTTAATTACCGGCCCCGAATGGCCATTGATTTGATTAACAATCCGGAGAGCTATAGATTCGATTATCGGCCTCAAATGGCCACCACTTCAAATAACGATTCGAAGAGATCACGGATTTAACTATCGACCATGAAAAACCATGAATTTGACTAATGATTTAGAGAAATCATTCCCTTAACTTAAAAATTAAATGAATCGGAGAGATCGCATGTTAAAATAAGTATAAAATGATCCAGAGAGATCATACATTAAACCGAATATGAGACGATCCGGAGAGATCAAACCTTAGAATATATATTGATTTTGAGAAAAGAATTTAAATGCGTTGTAATTAGAACAGAATTGGTAAATCCCAGATAAACATGGGACGATTTTGATATGTGATGTAATGACTCCGAATGAAATCAAAATTGTGATAATGTATTGACAACACCTATGCAAAGTCTATAGTCTTTGGCTATGATAGGTCTAGAATGATCCATAATTGACAAGAGAATCTGAAGGAACTGGATGATTCCCCAAGATTGAAGTAACCAGAGAGCTCAATTATCAAAGATTGGCATCATATTTGTTCTTGAACAAAGCACACCTTCCATTCACAAGGTGTGCTTTGGGGCAAATGTTATCTCGCCTTTTGATGTGCCAGTATACAGATGAACCCGACGAGTCATACTTCAAAGTTATCAAGGCAAGACACCCGAAGAAGTGACCACGAAGCCCAAAAACCAAAGTACGACCAAGATCACAACACAAATACCAAACCACCACAAAAATTCTAGGACCCAAAACTCCATAGTGTTTGGTCAGTACCAACCCATTCCTCAGGGTTGGTACCGACCCATAAAACCTCCACCAAGCCTTCCCATCTCCTGCTTACTACCCTCCTTGATGCTAGAACCCTACTTCCAATGTTATTTGGTTGATTCCATGCAATGCTCTATCAATCTCAACGAACTCCTGAATCGGCAAATTTGTTATTCTATAACTCCGTCATTTGGACTATGAAATAAACTATTACTGATGCAAACAACTATGGAATCACGAAGCTTGCCACAAGGTGAGCCGAAGCGAAGAGTTTAAAACGACAATTTGGCCATTCTAGGGATTGGTACGGACCCTTAACCTCGAAGTCATATCGACCCGTACAAAAGTGATGACGTGGCATCCTATTTTCATGAAGAACTAGTCTATAACAAGAAGAACGGCCTGGAGATCCTCTGTGCAAGATTTTTGGCTCCCTGCCTCTATAAATAGAGAGGTAGGGCTCATTTTTCAAGATCTTTTGGCTCTAGTTTCACTCTACTCGATATTCTTATAATTTTGAACATCTAAGTGTCGGAATTGTACCGACCCCTAAGAACTTCTACCCCTAAGTCAGAATATAAGCAATAAAATCATTAACTAGACGTAGGCCAAAGTTTGTCGAACCACTATAAATCTCTATGTGTACATTTATTACTCATTCTTATTTGTTTTTCTTCACTTTTATTCTCTTCAAATTTCTATTGGGTGATTGTGCCATTTTTGGCTCAAACACATACTTTGTAAAATATGGAGAAAATTCCATTCTGAAAAGAATCGATTTAAAAGAATTTTCCATACTCTTTTTAGCGGCACTTTTGTGGCACTATTTTCAACTTTTATAAAAATGGTTTTAAACTTGATTTTTCTTCTTCAATCATTTTACGGAAGTTTTATAACATATATTTAAGTTTTTTAAAAATGGTTTTAAATTTATATATATTTTAAACGATTTAATATAAATTTTCAAAGAAGAAGTTCTATTTTGAAATAAGGAAAGGAAATGGTTTTGAGTTTTAATATATTTTTAAATCGAGATTTTCATTTTGATGTAATATTTGAAACGGATGTTCTAAAATCTATATTTCAAGTAATTTTGAGTTTATTGAAAGTGAAAAGGAAGCATGGATTACAACACCGTTGTTATAATAAATGTTTTCTGAGAATCGAGAAAGAAGTCAAGGATTATAACACTTTTGTAATAACTAGTGATTTCGTAAAGTTATAAAGAAAACTTGTTACTTGACTTAATAAGTGTTAATATTCTTAAATCTTTGGAAGAGTTTTGTTTTAAAAGATGATAATAAGTTTGTTTACAAATGATATCTTGTAAATGAAAAGATCTTAAAAAATGTTTTAAAAATAAAGCTAAGTGTAATTGGTTTTGGGTTTATAGTAAACAATGATTTAATGATATTTGTTTTTGACCCTATTTTTAATACACTTAGAAATATAATTAGCACTTTCAAAGAATATTTTAAAGATCATTTTAAAGTGTTTTACAAATATTTTTGATGTGAAAATCAAGCACGAGTGTTAGTCGAATGTTTTAAAAGTTTGATTCATTCATAGAAAATATTTTGCCTTACGCTTAACAATAAACATTGAGGGAACTCCTGCTGTATTTAAAGTTAAGGATGTATATCAAGTCAAGGTAGGAAGCAACACTACCATAACTTGTCCGGCTCATCGTTAACCTCAGGATAGTAGCTGGTTTAAGATCGACAAGTGGTGATAAGTATAAGAGATTTAATTTCTATAAGTGATATCACTTATATGGAAAGGATTTAGGCACATGCTTAGCACTAAATGTTGAGGAGTCTAATTATTCTTAAATTTAAGAATGTATGTCGAGTCAAGGTTGGAAGCAACATTGCCCTAACTAGTCCAGCTTCATTGTATTCCCTAGGGTAGTACTAGTTTAAGATCGACGAGTTGTGATAAGTTCACGAGATTTTAATTTCCATATACGATCATTTTTGTTATTCCCAATAGTTGATTCATGGACTATCAATTTTGAAATCCTTCTTTGCGCTTCATCGATTCAAGACGATTTGTTGCTTGTTTAGAGCATTGATATTCTTCTTCGTTTTTGCCAATCTAAGACGATTTGTAGCTCGTTCTGAGCATTGGCATCTAGCATCGAAGTTAACTAAAATCAAAGAGCAAGTGGGAGCCAAGCTATGCGGCTTAAACCCATTAGGTATATTCACATTTATCTAGAGATGTTTCAATTGCATACATGTGGTGATGAGGATATATTCGGATTCTCGAATGTTTTTCACTGGGGTCTAGCTTGGAAGTTCCTGATAGTGGTGCATGTATAGCGTAGGCTCTCAAGTATATTTTATCTAGAGGTATACTTTCGATATATGGGGCACACCCTCCTTGTTATGTTGGATAAATCCATTCTCCTTATTTTGATTCAGACCTTAGAGTAAATCCTTTCCTAACTGCATCAAGAAGTGCATTGTGCTCTTCTCTATGTTTAAGTATTTATGTCCATTCTTTAAATTTGGATTTTGATCTTGTTTGTGCCCATTCTTTCAAGTTTGGGATTTTTTTCTAACTTGTTTTCATTCTTTCATGTGTGGATGTTGTTCTTGTGAGGTAAACTCATTGTAACGACCCACTATTTTGGACCATTCAAATCGACAATAATCCACACATGTCTGACTTGAATAATTCAAAATAACAGATTGTAAATAAATTTGGAGCAAATGAAATACAAATCACAGAATCACAGACACAGAACATATCAGAATAACTCGCAGCGGAATATAAAAAACCATAGTAGTTCATGAAGCTACTATAACAAACTCTCAAAACATAATACATAATATCTGCTTGAAAACATATACAATAGACATCTCAAATAAATAGAAGTTTATGAATACCAGAACTGAAATAGAACAACTGAACTGAAAGGAACAGATAACTAGACAAGCAGAATCTCCAGCGATTCCTAGCTCCAGAAAGAAATCCAAAGCTAAGCTGTAAATACTCAGGCTGACCCGAGCGTAAAGTAAAACACAAAACACTCGAGTCAGGACAATTTATACTTATATAATGTAAACCAACTCAAGTGAACTGTAGTAGAAATGCATAATAACTCAAAGGATGCTTGGGATCGCCCATCCTTTAAGGATCAGTTAAACTATAAATTAAATACATCCCGTGGTTAAAATTTCAAAATGGTATTTTATACTTCGAAATCAAATATCATTTCAAAATTCAATATCCTTCAAATATCCATTTCAAAATATCAAAATATCATATTTCAAAATAGTTTATATTTCAAAACAAATTACTTCATTTTAAATCATAAAATGAAGTTATTATATTTAATAATTAAATTATTAAATTTCCAAAAATTTAACTTTTCAAAGTTCATTCGTTCACTTAAATTAATTAAAACAATGAAAATTCAACTTTCGCAGCATTTAGAAAATGCTACGAAAAGTCACATTTAAAATAGTTCAATTTAACAAAAGACAGCATTTAAAATGCTGTAATAGGGTTACATTAGTTTCAAATAAACTTAGTTAAATTCAACCATTATAACATTTACAAAAATGCTATAATAGCCTTTAATTAAATTTAGCCATTTGGTTCATTATTATCAACTACAGCATTTACAAATGTTGTATTATCATTTACATTAGAATTAATAGCATTTCAGAAATGCAGTTAATTAACTTCAAATATTCAGTATAATTTCACAAACAATTATATTTTTATATAAATCATTTTTAACTTATAAAATCATATAATTTCACTTTTAAAAAAATCATTCAAATACCCTTATATTCATGATTTTATAAAGTTAAACCTCCATTCAAAAATCAAAATTTAATAATAATTCACTTATTAAATTCCAATATTAAATTATAAATTCATTAAATTAAATTAACTTAACACTTAATTTTAAATTTTCAAATATAACTTAATTCCATTTTTATTTACTTAACTTAAATTTCACTTTTAAGCCAAATTCACAAATTTCCAATTTTAGTTATATTTCAAAATTTCAACTTAAATATTCATTCATTTCACATTTTAACTTTATTCAAAAATCATTAATATATTATAAAATAATTTAAATTAACTTTAATCCAAATTATCATGAATTTATCATATTTCATATTTAATGTATTCCAATTATCACCAAATTAAAATTTCCTAAAATAACTTACATTTTAGATTTTCTAACTTTACCATTAATTTATTTCACTTATAAATTTTCAAAAATCAATAATGCTTTACAAAAATCATTTAAATAAAATTTAAATCAAAATATTATAACATTTACATTTCTAAAATATTTAAAATTTTTAGAAAAACATATTTTAACTACGGGTCTGTATTTCATTTTTAGCCTAGGTAAAGCGATACGGGTAATATATCATTTCAACCCGTAATTTACAAAGAAAACCCGGGTTTGATCATTTCAAACCCGCAATCCCAAGTAAATGAAAATAATTGAAAATCATTCAGGCCTATCATTTCAGCCCATAACGATTTTCTCCTATTCTAAAGTCTGTTCGGGTATGTATCATTTCAACCCATAGTGATTCTAATCTAAAGGGAACTTGCAGTGTGATAAACTGATAAAAATAATAGAACATCATAATATAACAGTAACATATAATATAATAGGTGTTTTAAGCATGGGTGAACATCATAAAATCATAACATAGCAGGTGTAACATGATAATGCATTTTACAGATTCAAAAGGGGTCAATTCACTAGTTATATATGTACATATTGTCTGGTGAGAATAACTCACCTGTTAAGCTGGAGATTTGCCAACAAAGCTCACAACACAAAGATTACGAAGGCACGACAACTCTAATACAATTTGAGTGTGGAGAGAAAATCCAATGGTATAGATCTTGTGTTACAACCCAAACAAAAATCAAAGCAAACCATAAATTTCAATACACTAGAAATGAAATAACTTTTAAATAAAAAGAGATACGAATGCCAAATCTTTTGTCTTGCTTTCTCTATTCTTTTGTCATGGCCTAGGGATGGTTTTGGCTCTGGTTTGAACAAGTTTGGCTCAGGTTTGGTCATGTGTATGCATGGCCTAGGTAGTAGAATATGAGGAGGAAGTTTATACAAAGGAATATGAAGAGTTTAAGGCAAAATAGGTGGGTTTTGTTCACAAAAATGGCTCGGCCATGGGCTTGTGTGGTTAGGTCAGAGGTGTATGGATTAGGTCAGTGGAAGGAAAGGTGTGTGGTGGTCTGGCCAAAGGTGGTGGAGGCGGCCTAAGGTGGTGGTGGTGGTGGAAAATGGAATGGTGAAGCAATAGTGGTAAACAATCATGTTTTTATGGCTTGTTCTGCAATTTTTTGTGGAGTTTTGGCATCATGGTGGCTCAGCCTTGGTCAAGACCAGAGAAGTAGCTGGTGGTGATGGCAGGGAAGAGATGTAGGGGGTGGTGGCCGTGGATATGGAGTGGAGGCCATTCAAAGAAGCAAAGAAAACAAGGCAAAATACATGAAAAATGAGAAGAAAAGTGTAAAAAGTAGCCATTACCCATAGATTTTTCTTGAAGCCATGAATGAATGAGAAGGTAAAATGTTTTTGGGTGAATGGAGGCTGAAAACTCACGGCTACAAACCAAAAATGCACAGCCAAGATAGTAATTGAGGAGTTATGGCAAATGAAAGGACAAAGGAGATGAAAGGACTTAAGGTAAATAAGCTTTTAAAACTCTTCATATTTCTTTTTCTTTATATTCAAATAAAACAAAAATAAAATCAGTAAATTGACTTTAAAACCGAAACAAAGTAATATAAAATAAAAATAATTAATTAATTTTAAAGAAAATGGAAAAAGAATATAAGAAATTGCTTAAAAATTGAAAACAGGGTCTAGAAATTACAAATAAATCACTATTGACTTTGGAAAATTAACAACTTCATTTTAAAAATATTTTAAAACAAAAATGTGAAGTAAAATAATTCATTTATATTTTCAAAATGAAATAAATAATTAAATTTAGAGAAATTAGAAAAAGAACTAAAGAAATTGCTTAAAAATTCAAAACAGGACTTAAAATTTACAAATAGAATATCACTAGTTTTAGAAAATTTCTATTTCACTTTAAAACAAATAAAAGGTCAAATAAATAAAATAAATGAGGAACAAAATAAAGTGGGAATGAGAATCAAATAAGATTTTAAGAAAAAAATAGAAAAATAAATAAAGAATTACTTTAATTAATTGAAACTGGAAATTAGAAATTGTAAGCAAAATACAACTGACACTGGAAAATGTCAATTATACTTTTAAAAAATGTTTTAAAACCAAAATATATGCACAACATGTTATTTTACCCATATAAATATAAATTAGAACATTACATGACCAAATAAAATATTATTTTTTACAATTTAAAATAAACAATTTGTTAAATACAGCAAATTACACACAATATTGAAAAAGGCATAACTTTCACATTATAAATCAGATTTCAACGAAACGAAAAGCATTATTCTTAAAATTTTATTTACTTTCATAATAAAAGATAAAATTCAAATTTTCAAACTTTCAAATTTCTAAATTAAAAGTCAAAGTTTGACCATATTGACCAAAATTCACTTTTCTGGAAAATATTCTTTTTAGTCATGTTTGGAATTCTAATTCACATCAAAATCAAAATTTATATTTAAAATAACAAAATTTATTCATTTTAATAAATAAAATAAAGTATTTAAATCAGGAAATTAATTAAAATAACCAAAATATACAATTAAAATAATCACAAAATACAGGGTTGTTACACTCTCCCCCACTCAAATCTTTTCGTCCTCGAAAAGGAATAAGGTACGGAAAACACAGAAAAGATAAAATGGAATAGGATTAAGACAAGATGACAAGAAGATTAAAATTATACCTGATAACTATTGTTATGGGTAAGTTTAATAAGGTGGAGAATAGGAATAGCTAGAAGGGAAAATAGGACGAAAGACATGGATGAGCCATTAATTTAAAATTGTTGGTTGAAGAGGTAAAATATTTAAAACACTTTAAAATCATTTAAAAAGGAAATAACTAATCAAAGTATCATTTATATAATATTTTATCAAAATACTTTTATAACTCGATGTCTTAACAAGTTTATCCTTGTTCCTGTAGACTCTGGTAGTGCGTTGATCAGGCGCAAAACTAGAATTCTCCAGGTACTTAGTAGACTTGTTTCAACACCCAGTGAAAATACTGGAAAAACTTTTAAAAACAGATATGGAAAGTACAATCCAAACAAAAACAAACAAAACCTTTGTCTAACCATGGTTCGCAGATACACAATGGTTACGCCTGGATCCCCCAGGAAACAATCCATATCCGTAAGCTTTCTCAGCCCTGCGAGTTACGCCATGATGACTAGTAGAATGCAGGATACACAATGGTTACGCATGGATCCCCCAGGAAACAATCCGTACCCCCAGGCAAGACTCAGCCAAGCATTTGCGCTACTATTCGCGACCTACACAGATTGCAGGATACACAATGGTTACGCCTGGATCCCCCAGGAAACAATCCGTACCCCTAGGCAAGACTCAGCCAGGCAGTTGCGCTATGCAGTCATGATCGTAAGACCATGGGTAACGCCATGGAATTCGAAGGACACTCGAGTATCATATCCGAAAAACCAAAAATCAGAGAGAATAATATCGATAGAATGAATCCAAGATGTGGCCACAAATCGGATATCAAGCAGAAGGCACTTTCCATATCTTTACTTCGAAAATATGTATCATATAGTACCCTTTCAAATCACTTTCAAATATCGTACTTATATAAAATCCATTATATATAAGATTTAATTTTCAAATCAAATACTTTCCAAAATCAATAGTATATCAAATCATACTTATATAGACTTCAATTATATAAGATTTCACTTTCAAATTGAGTACCTTTTCAAATCTATAGTTTTCGAATCAATTTCATACTCATACAAATCAATTTTATATAAGTTCGACAACTCCCAAATCAAGTGTTTAGTAACATAAGGTTCTCAAATTTAAATTTGTTTCAATATCAGTTCAATTTCAAAATCATATACAATTTCACCAAATTATTTTCTTCTCAAATTAAATATCTTTAGTTTCAAAGTTTCCAAAATAATAGATTTTTGAAAATAAATCCAAATTTCCAAATCAATATAATTTAAGTCAACCAATTCATTTCCAAAATCAAATGTTTTCAAAATCATCTTATAATTACGTAAGGTCCGTCTTATATAAGGATCAAATTTTCCAAAATAAATTTCGCTGTATGAAGAGCCATATGGGATTTGAATATCTTTGCTTTTATAGGTTATATATCTTTGTAATTTAAATTGGAAAAGTAAGCAAAGATATTCTAACCCGACAGCTTTCAATTTCAGCGTCAAAATATATCACTAATATTAGAATATAAGATGTACACACGTCATCATTTCGCAAAATCACATTTGATCGCTCGCTCGATCACACAAGTTCGCTTTCGAACTAGTATTGTCCATTCGATTTCCCTAATGCGGACTTCGATATGGTTTCTCGACTAGAAGCCATCAGTCTCCTTGCATAGCCATATACTATGATAGAGAATTCTGGAATCAAGCCCAAAATCCATATCAAATATTCGCCATCAAGAATCGAATGAAAAATCCTAACACGAAATGGTGTAATCCACCTTGAACTTGTGTACTCAAACTTGGATCAAATTAATTATGCGAATAAAACAGCATACGTACAACTTATATATTTATTTCAACTTGTTAAATATATAGTTTCATAAAGATGTTACTAAGTTAAAACATTTAAACTAAATTTTATTAAAAATATTTTGAAGACCAAATTCTTTTCAAAACATTTCAAATCTAAATTTCATATTAGAAAATTTTAAAATTGCTTTATTCATTTACTTAACCAAACAGTTTCAACTTATTTAAATCATATTACTTCATACTTAAACATTCAAAACAAACTTATATACTTTCTTAAATTACTTTTCAAAATTTCTTAGCTTTGAAAAGTTAACCTTGATTTGGAAGTGCTCGAACCTTTAAAATAGTTGAAGAAATCATATTTCAATCCAAGAGTTGGAAATCACAATTAAATCAGTAAATCCATTCCAAAAATAGGGTTATATCAAATCAAATCCAAAACTCAAGGACTGAACACCGGCTCATTTCAAATTTTACAAATATATATACATATATCTTTCGAATATCACATCACACTTCGGAATTTGAAATCTAAATTGGTTTCACAAATCAATCGCATAGCAATGCTACCGAAGTGGCCTCTCCCTCACTCAGAAACTCGAAAATCAATGTCGATGATGCGTGCACTCATCACCGAAATTATTTTCCAGCGACACAAGTGAGTTCTGGACTTCCATTTACTTTGAAAACTTCTTTGAAATTCCTTCAAAATCATTAAAACCCATTAAAATCATTGAAACATTACTTATTCGGAAAAATAATTTCAATCATATTATTTATTATTTCAAAATCTTAAAACCAGTTCCAAAATGCCGGAGTTCAATCACTTAAATTCAGATTCAAAACCTTCAGTTATAAATCATTTTATATGAAACCATTTCTTATAAAATTTTCACAATTTCAAATCCTTTCAAAACTTCAAATTCTCATTTTTTTTAAAAGGTATATAATCCTTATCAAAAACATTTCATCTTTATATAAAAATATGGTCATCCTTATCAAAATAAAACTACGATGAATACAAAATTTTTAAAAGACAATCAACCACAAACTTTCCAAGGGACGATTCAAGGATGGATTTCAAAGCAAAACAGAGATTCAAATTTAGAAGGACTCTAATCAAATAGAATTCTAATTCAAATATAGGCTCAAACGAAGATAAGATAATTAAATTACCAAATACAAGATGGATAAGCCTATATGAATCGTGGGCGACCTTAACCGGTCAACCGTGATTTCAGGAATATAATCGATGCGAAAATCTAAGGAAAATCGACCTTCGATTGCCAGAGATAGAATCTAAATATAGCAGAAGATAGAAAACATCGTAAACCGAGGATACAGAAATCTCCGGTGAATCAATGCCAATTATAATCATTCAAAGATTGGCGGAATCGCCACACTATAAAGGTCATACAAAGTGGAGTGATGCAATGCTCCAAAATCAAAAGAATACAATTAGGGGAGATAGGAATGGATTTCAGAACAAGTGAGCATTCCAAAATTCAAAGGAATCTTATTCGATAAGAATCCAAACGAAGATTAGAGAAATATAACCTATATCGATACAGAAAAATTCCCATTCAAAATTTGGAAAGACTCGAATTCATAACATACGAAAACAGAAGCTTAAATATCTTTAGTTGGACAACTTTAGCTAAGCAAAAGATACAACAGAGTTTACTCAAAGCATCCTAACAAACTACTGATTTTGCCATACCCAAAATAGATTCCTATCAACAAAGGATCTAGATCAATCAAGAGAGAAGTTCAAAATTTTAGAGGATCCTAATCAAAGAAATTACTAACAAGGTGGATACGAAAGGAATGAAGTTTAAGAAATATTTTACTTTTAAAGCAAGGAAATTTATATCAAAATAATCTTTGAAAATTCTTTAAAAATCATTTGAAAATCATTTTATACTTCGAAAATACGTTCTCTCACAAAGAAATGATTCTGAGATTGATTTCACTTATTCTAGGGTATTTCTACCCTATCTCTAATGAGTTTTTGCTCCGCAGGCTAAGGTTTGCCTAAAACCAAAGCTTTGATACCAACTGTAACGACCCACTATTTTGGACCATTCAAATCGACAATAATCCACACATGTCTGACTTGAATAATTCAAAATAACAGATTGTAAATAAATTTGGAGCAAATGAAATACAAATCACAGAATCACAGACACAGAACATATCAGAATAACTCGCAGCGGAATATAAAAAACCATAGTAGTTCATGAAGCTACTATAACAAACTCTCAAAACATAATACATAATATCTGCTTGAAAACATATACAATAGACATCTCAAATAAATAGAAGTTTATGAATACCAGAACTGAAATAGAACAACTGAACTGAAAGGAACAGATAACTAGACAAGCAGAATCTCCAGCGATTCCTAGCTCCAGAAAGAAATCCAAAGCTAAGCTGTAAATACTCAGGCTGACCCGAGCGTAAAGTAAAACACAAAACACTCGAGTCAGGACAATTTATACTTATATAATGTAAACCAACTCAAGTGAACTGTAGTAGAAATGCATAATAACTCAAAGGATGCTTGGGATCGCCCATCCTTTAAGGATCAGTTAAACTATAAATTAAATACATCCCGTGGTTAAAATTTCAAAATGGTATTTTATACTTCGAAATCAAATATCATTTCAAAATTCAATATCCTTCAAATATCCATTTCAAAATATCAAAATATCATATTTTAAAATAGTTTATATTTCAAAACAAATTACTTCATTTTAAATCATAAAATGAAGTTATTATATTTAATAATTAAATTATTAAATTTCCAAAAATTTAACTTTTCAAAGTTCATTCGTTCACTTAAATTAATTAAAACAATGAAAATTCAACTTTCGCAGCATTTAGAAAATGCTACGAAAAGTCACATTTAAAACAGTTCAATTTAACAAAAGACAGCATTTAAAATGCTGTAATAGGGTTACATTAGTTTCAAATAAACTTAGTTAAATTCAACCATTATAACATTTACAAAAATGCTATAATAGCCTTTAATTAAATTTAGCCATTTGGTTCATTATTATCAACTACAGCATTTACAAATGTTGTATTATCATTTACATTAGAATTAATAGCATTTCAGAAATGCAGTTAATTAACTTCAAATATTCAGTATAATTTCACAAACAATTATATTTTTATATAAATCATTTTTAACTTATAAAATCATATAATTTCACTTTTAAAAAAATCATTCAAATACCCTTATATTCATGATTTTATAAAGTTAAACCTCCATTCAAAAATCAAAATTTAATAATAATTCACTTATTAAATTCCAATATTAAATTATAAATTCATTAAATTAAATTAACTTAACACTTAATTTTAAATTTTCAAATATAACTTAATTCCATTTTTATTTACTTAACTTAAATTTCACTTTTAAGCCAATTCACAAATTTCCAATTTTAGTTATATTTCAAAATTTCAACTTAAATATTCATTCATTTCACATTTTAACTTTATTCAAAAATCATTAATATATTATAAAATCATTTAAATTAACTTTAATCCAAATTATCATGAATTTATCATATTTCATATTTAATTTATTCCAATTATCACCAAATTAAAATTTCCTAAAATAACTTACATTTTAGATTTTCTAACTTTACCATTAATTTATTTCACTTATAAATTTTCAAAAATCAATAATGCTTTACAAAAATCATTTAAATTAAATTTAAATCAAAATATTATAACATTTACATTTCTAAAATATTTAAAATTTTTAGAAAAACATATTTTAACTACGGGTCTGTATTTCATTTTTAGCCTAGGTAAAGCGATACGGGTAATATATCATTTCAACCCGTAATTTACAAAGAAAACCCGGGTTTGATCATTTCAAACCCGCAATCCCAAGTAAATGAAAATAATTGAAAATCATTCAGGCCTATCATTTCAGCCCATAACGATTTTCTCCTATTCTAAAGTCTGTTCGGGTATGTATCATTTCAACCCATAGTGATTCTAATCTAAAGGGAACTTGCAGTGTGATAAACTGATAAAAATAATAGAACATCATAATATAACAGTAACATATAATATAATAGGTGTTTAAGCATGGGTGAACATCATAAAATCATAACATAGCAGGTGTAACATGATAATGCATTTTACAGATTCAAAAGGGGTCAATTCACTAGTTATATATGTACATATTGTCTGGTGAGAATAACTCACCTGTTAAGCTGGAGATTTGCCAACAAAGCTCACAACACAAAGATTACGAAGGCACGACAACTCTAATACAATTTGAGTGTGGAGAGAAAATCCAATGATATAGATCTTGTGTTACAACCCAAACAAAAATCAAAGCAAACCATAAATTTCAATACACTAGAAATGAAATAACTTTTAAATAAAAAGAGATACGAATGCCAAATCTTTTGTCTTGCTTTCTCTATTCTTTTGTCATGGCCTAGGGATGGTTTTGGCTCTGGTTTGAACAAGTTTGGCTCAGGTTTGGTCATGTGTATGCATGGCCTAGGTAGTAGAATATGAGGAGGAAGTTTATACAAAGGAATATGAAGAGTTTAAGGCAAAATAGGTGGGTTTTGTTCACAAAAATGGCTCGGCCATGGGCTTGTGTGGTTAGGTCAGAGGTGTATGGATTAGGTCAGTGGAAGGAAAGGTGTGTGGTGGTCTGGCCAAAGGTGGTGGAGGCGGCCTAAGGTGGTGGTGGTGGTGGAAAATGGAGTGGTGAAGCAATAGTGGTAAACAATCATGTTTTTATGGCTTGTTCTGCAATTTTTTGTGGAGTTTTGGCATCATGGTGGCTCGGCCTTGGTCAAGACCAGAGGAGTAGCTGGTGGTGATGGCAGGGAAGAGATGTAGGGGGTGGTGGCCGTGGATATGGAGTGGAGGCCATTCAAAGAAGCAAAGAAAACAAGGCAAAATACATGAAAAATGAGAAGAAAAGTGTAAAAAGTAGCCATTACCCATAGATTTTTCTTGAAGCCATGAATGAATGAGAAGGTAAAATGTTTTTGGGTGAATGGAGGCTGAAAACTCACGGCTACAAACCAAAAATGCACAGCCAAGATAGTAATTGAGGAGTTATGGCAAATGAAAGGACAAAGGAGATGAAAGGACTTAAGGTAAATAAGCTTTTAAAACTCTTCATATTTCTTTTTCTTTATATTCAAATAAAACAAAAATAAAATCAGTAAATTGACTTTAAAACCGAAACAAAGTAATATAAAATAAAAATAATTAATTAATTTTAAAGAAAATGGAAAAAGAATATAAGAAATTGCTTAAAAATTGAAAACAGGGTCTAGAAATTACAAATAAATCACTATTGACTTTGGAAAATTAACAACTTCATTTTAAAAATATTTTAAAACAAAAATGTGAAGTAAAATAATTCATTTATATTTTCAAAATGAAATAAATAATTAAATTTAGAGAAATTAGAAAAAGAACTAAAGAAATTGCTTAAAAATTCAAAACAGGACTTAAAATTTACAAATAGAATATCACTAGTTTTAGAAAATTTCTATTTCACTTTAAAACAAATAAAAGGTCAAATAAATAAAATAAATGAGGAACAAAATAAAGTGGGAATGAGAATCAAATAAGATTTTAAGAAAAAAATAGAAAAATAAATAAAGAATTACTTTAATTAATTGAAACTGGAAATTAGAAATTGTAAGCAAAATACAACTGACACTGGAAAATGTCAATTATACTTTTAAAAAATGTTTTAAAACCAAAATATATGCACAACATGTTATTTTACCCATATAAATATAAATTAGAACATTACATGACCAAATAAAATATTATTTTTTACAATTTAAAATAAACAATTTGTTAAATACAGCAAATTACACACAATATTGAAAAAGGCATAACTTTCACATTATAAATCAGATTTCAACGAAACGAAAAGCATTATTCTTAAAATTTTATTTACTTTCATAATAAAAGATAAAATTCAAATTTTCAAACTTTCAAATTTCTAAATTAAAAGTCAAAGTTTGACCATATTGACCAAAATTCACTTTTCTGGAAAATATTCTTTTTAGTCATGTTTGGAATTCTAATTCACATCAAAATCAAAATTTATATTTAAAATAACAAAATTTATTCATTTTAATAAATAAAATAAAGTATTTAAATCAGGAAATTAATTAAAATAACCAAAATATACAATTAAAATAATCACAAAATACAGGGTTGTTACACTCATTCTATGTTTAGTGGTGTGGTCTCACAGATTATTATATGTTCATCATATTTCTTGAGTTTTTCTCATGCTTGTTTCCAAACTGATCCAGGTGTTACTTTATTGTAATGCTCTGGTCAGACCGAGTATTTTTCCAAGTGGTCGCTGGTGAGACATGGAGCTCATAGAGTAGAGCTGGATGTTCACCTACCGTAGTATTTTTATTTTCCACTATATTATTATGTATTCCCATCCATAATTTTAAAACTATCCAGCTGACGAAGTTTGTTTTTAACTCTAATGTACCATGTTTCTTAAAGTGATAGCTTTTACTGAATTATTTATATTACATGTTATTGTTTTGTGAGATTCTATTTTCCCTTGTTCCTTTTCTTTTTATTTTAACTAACTATCTCCTTTACGAGCCTTGGATTCTCGGCATTTGAATATCGTGGATGTATTAAGTGCTGACTTTCGAGGGTTGAAAAGGTGAGTCGTTACATTTGGTATCATAGTTGAAGGTTAAGCGAGAACCTTGGATTTGGTAGGGTATGACTCATTATAAATAGGGTGAGCAACGCCCTAGAATGAGTTGAGGGTATTATATATACGAGAGCGCATTTGTTATTGCTATAATAACATATTTTGTCAATTGCTCTGTTGAGTGGATTACGAATTCTGGTCGAGAGTTGGGATGCCATGGTGTCGATAAGGACTTCTAAGCACTCGAACAAGGCAAACAGACGCGATATTGATTTTTGAAAATTTGGTAAATGAAATATTTTACCTAGGATTATATATTTCATATACATAAAGAAATAATTTTCAAATTTATATAGTTATTTATGGTGTGTTTGTTTGTTGATGATAATATTTCTTTATTATCAATTTTGTTTGATTTGTCATGCTCAGGTAGTTCAGGAGCATTGACTATTGTTTGTTAATTGTTGGTTTATGCCCGATCAGTTTATGAGCATTTATTATTTTGATAACTATGATTGTATTAAAACGAACCCCTTGTGAATTATGTTTCATGGTTGACTATAAGGTGTTCAGTGAAAATATTAAGTTAAAAGTCATCTTTTAATAAAGTTGTTTAATATAATCTAAATGGGAAGATAAGACATTTAGAGGATAAAAATTTACGAAAAGTTTATTATAATAAAGGAGGGTTATTATAATATAAGATGATTTTAATGGTACATTTTATATGATCATGGTATATAAAATGATTTATAAAGGGTGTTTTATAAGTAAAAATAATTTCTAAGAATTTAAATCCAGGTATTGCTTGAAATGATTTAAAAAGGATTTTGAGAAAAGTAATGGTAGTTTTTGGAAGTATTTATAAGTATAAATATTTCAAATATATTTTTTAAGAAAGATACATTTTCCTTGGATAGTTAAGGAAAATATCTCGTCGTTTTGTGGTAATCTGAATAATCTTCTAAATGACAATCGAATATTTTCTTAGGCAAACATTATAGTGCACTTAGTAAATTATTCTCTTTGTCATTATGTGATTGAAATGAGTTCGAATTCGAATGAACCCAAAGCGAGTGATATTGAACAAATTGTTAAGGTTATTATATATATAAGTATATGTAGTATGAATTCAGAAAGGGTTTTGAAATAAAAATTGGGTATTTAGTTCTTAAGTTTCCTTAAAGGAAATTGATTTAAAATAAAAGGTATTAGAATGTTTTGATAAATGAAAATTTTAAATCCTTGGATAGAGAAGAGATCATTTAACACAAGTTTTTTTAATGGGTTAAATTAGATAGGATGGTTTAATAAACTCTGTTTTATTAAAACTGCATCTTTGTTTAAACATCTAAATCATATAAACTATTTGATGTTATTGGGCCTACTAATAAACATCTTACCATATGGATGTCTAAGGAAAAGTAGATTGTAGGACTGAGTTTGGATACCAGCATCCTAATCTTTTTAGCTACTTATTGGACTAGATAGATGAAGAGGTCGAAGTAGTCGACTCAATTTTAAGACCCATATTATATTTAAGCCTCTATCTACATTTTGAAAAGTAAAATGAAATTGACGTTTTGTATATGCTCTTAGCATGTAAAAGAGTATGATACAAGTAAACAAGAGTGGAGTGAGTTTTTAATTTAATATTTTACAAAGACGTGTCTTCATAAAATGTTTATAAAATTAAGTGGAAATTTATGAAATGATTCATAAATAATTTTAGTATTGAATGAAATAGTATAAATGAAATGGAAAGTGATTTAGAAAGAGATTGGTGTAGTTAAGAAACCAAGAGGATTAGGTATGTAAGTTGCACATATATCATTTTGTTCGCACGGTTCTTGATCTAGGATTCAAATACATAACTTCGGGGAGATTTACATCAGTCTAAACAAGGATTTCTCACTTGATTCTTGATGGCGAACACTTAATTCAAATTCTTGATGTGATACTGAGGTTTTCTACCGTAGTATATGACTTTGTATGAAGAATGGAGGTTTTTAATCAAGAAACCTGATTGGAGTCCACACTAGGGTGGTTGAGTGAGCAATATTAGTTCAGAAGTAAAGTTTATGTATCCAAGCAAGTGGTCGGATCATATATTGCATATGGATGATCCATGTACATAATACGGTCTTAAGTATATTTGTATACTTTGTTTTGTAGCTTAGGAAAGTTTAGGGAGCGACTATTAATTTTTTTCTGAGGTAGCTTAGATAATCTTCTAAGAAATAACCAAAGGCTGATGAGCATAATGGTAAGCTTAGGAAATTATTTATATCCTTGGACGGTCGAGAAAGTTGTGAACCTATGCAAAATTCTAAATCTTGTTTGTTAGTCATTTAACATTTTAAATAATGTTAAGTGTTAGTTTATTCCTTTATGGAATTTGATATGATATAGTGTGATTTATATACTATGGTTTATGAAGCATGAATTTATAAACAAAGGATTTTTAGTTGTTGTTTTATTAGGACTTAAATCTCGATGCTTTTGGAAAAGTGATTTTGAAAGAATTTGTGAAATAAATAATAATATTATTATTTTGAAAACTCTGGTGAAGCATTATTATTTTAGGACATTTGAAAAGATTTTTTATAAAGTGATTTTTTTTTTCAAATATTTTTGTTATGACTAAAGTTGGAAGATTGCGGGTTTTCCAATTTGGAAGACTCGCCAAGCATATTTTTTTATTTTAGTTATTTTTAGGAGAAACTGAAATACCACTAGATGCTCCATATTATTTTGATTTCAGAGTTATACCATGCTTCGATAGGAGGAGCCCCTTCCTTGTCATGATTGATTTTAGTTTTGATATATCTTTCTTTAGAGGAATTTGAAAATATATTTTAAATTTGAAAATGAAACACCCCATACCCCTTAGTATACCCAAAAGGAAACACTAAAGGATATGGTGCGTTATAGGTATAGCTAAAATCTTTACAGAGACTAAGATTCACAAGACACAATAAATAAAACATCAGAAACATTTAAAATTAAACTTCATTTCTCCATAAAATGAGTCAAAAAACCAAATACATAATATGTCTTGAAAATCGAATACATATGTCTCATGAAAAATACCACCTCAGTCACATCATCAGAGTACATAAATAATAATAACAATCATCCCTCTCATAAAGTACCAGTACATCTAAAATCAAGAGAAAAGAAAACTGAAAAGAAAAAGAATACATGAAGAATGAGAAAGCTCTGCAAACAGGTCTCCAAGAAATCCAAATCTACTGTCCTTGCCTCTGCTGGCCTATAGGGGGAAAAGGGGAAATAGAGGAGTGGGTCAGACTATAAGTCAGGTGAGTGAATGTAACTACAAGCATTTTTAAGCAAGATAAAGGTAATAGACTTAGCAACAGTTCTAGTATAAAAGGAAAAAATAAAGCTAGAATAAAATACTGTTTAACTATTTTCTTTGATTGTGATTGTTTGCACTCGTCTTAGATAGCTTCTTTGAAAAGGCTGAAATCCAAATCCTATTTTAATTAGGCTGAAATCCTAATTCTACCCTTTGATCAGATTTCTATCTCTATTGTGCCACTGTGAGCTAGTCCCATTCTGTGGGTCCCACAGCAAAAGGACACATGTTTAGCGCTTTGGAACTCAATAGTGACTTATCTCCTTAATTCGATGTCGTACGCTCGGTCACCGTCGGTTCGCACTATCTGTTACTCCCTATTTTGACCTCTTACTAACCCTTGTCAGCATAAGCGTGCCCAGCCTCACCTAATCTATTGTGAGACCATCAGTCCTAGCCTGAACGGGTCCTGCCTAGCCTCACCTAAGTGTGTTGTGAGACCATCAGTACTAGTTTGAAAAGGGGATGTTGTTGGTATGGGTCCTATCAAACAAAATCTAGTTGCGCCCCTCGCCCAAATCCCCCAATTTTAGTTTCTATCTATTGGCCACTTATTTACCCTAGTTAGCATAAGCGTGTCCTAGCCTCACCTAATCTGTTGTGAGACCATCAGTTCCTGACTAAAAGGGAACACTATTGGTTAGGGGTCCTATTTCTATCTTTGCTTATTAACTTATTGTAAGTTCTTTAAAATAAGCCTCTTCCGTTATTTCTGCTATATTTGCTTATTAACTTTATCTATGTCTTAAAATAAGCCTCTTCTGTTATCTGTGCTATATTTTCTTATTAATTTATTCTAAGTTTTAAAATAAGCCTCTACTGTTCTTTCTTCTTAATTATAACCTACGTTATAATTGTTATTCTTCTTTTCTATTTTTTAGTTATAACTACTAGTTATAAACTTGCTTGCAAATGTCTCAAATTTGCCTATTTCAGTCTATCTTCTTTTTATTACAGTCTTTCTTATTTCACATCTAATTTCTGTAAATTTAGTGTTATTCTATTTTAACCCATATTAGCGAATTATTCTCTTTTTAATATTCTATTCGCGTAAAAAGGAATAAAAAGGAACTAACATTTACAAACTAAATTTTAACGTAAAACAGACGTAAATAAATGCAAATAATAGTAAATAACTATTAATAACTGTAAATAACTATAAATAACTGTAAATAACTGAATAAAATAGCTGAATAAAATAGACTGAAAACAACTTTAAAAACTAGCTGTAAATAACTTATACAAAAATTGCAGAAAAACTACAACTATTGAGAACCCTATTACTTAAAAATCTAAAATAATTACTAAACACTCACCTGTGGTCCTTAGCACTTTTCCTTGGCCTTCCCAGATCCACTTCTAGGGTGTAAATTATTTTAGTTAAAAAGATCTTCTCCTTAGAAAAATATTCTATTTAGGGTCCAGCCTCAGGCAATGAACCCAATGGGAGAAAATCTGAATGAGAAAAATAGCTAGGCCTAGGGTCTTATTTATAGTGTCACTTAGGGATCTCAGGCCATTATATTTGAAGATTAAATCTGGTGCAACCACGTCATAGGCTCGCCGGGAACCATCGGATGGAAGCACGAACGCACAGGATTTGAAGAAAATAGCAAATGACGTGTTCGAATCAAAACTGGACGAAGCAATGTGAAGAATGCAAGGCGGGTCGACCTCCCTATCGACCAACATATGCTAGGGTCGACCTATAGGTCAACCTAGCAAAGGCGAGGGTCGACCCTAGGGTCGACCTTGCCAATATATATATATATATATATATATATATATATATATATATTTCTGAATTCTTGTTTCTTGCGTATCTTCTACGTTTTATCTCGGATTTTGACAAAATTTATATGGAGATTGACCAAAAAATTACCATGGACACAATGGTGCAACTCCCGTGGCTCAATTTTGATAATTTCACAAACTTATTTTATTATTAAATTAATTCATTAATTAACTATTATAGCTTAAATTTTGGGTTGTTACATTCTCCCCTCCTTAAAGGATTTCATCCCCGAAATCTCCAACGACAGAAGAATGAAATAAATATTTTCATCCAAATTCTACAACCAACTACTCAACCATCATCAATTACATCCATTGTCCTTAAGTTTTTCTAATTCAATTTATGATATATATGCAAATAGTGTAGTGTCGATGTCCCTAATTGATGCAAAAGATTAGGCAGTCTACTGATTCAGTCAACCTCCTTTTTATGCATTCATGTCCGTGCTATGTATCCAGATGAATGTAAGTTTCCTAATGATAACTAATAGTTCTATATGCGTGCTACAATCATCATCCAAATGCAACAATCATATGATAATCATCCATTTATAGCAACCATGGAATATAATAAAATGCAAATGCGCACACATCCATATGCATATGCTCTAGTGACCTAGTTAGGCCGATCCCTAGGAGATAATAGTGCCTAGTGTGTATATATGCGCCCATTAGCATCCACTAGCAAACACTTGCAACCACTAGCATCCATCATACACAACATGTTCTAATAACGTGTTTACATCAAATCCTACCATCTATAGGTTAAATCCTAAGATCAACCCTCCCAAAGGATAATAAAGGAAAGAACATATTCAAAACTAAAGATGGAAACCAGAAATTCAAAATTTATTATCAAAGAGATGTGAATAAGAGGTACGTATTCTCTCCTAATCAAATCAATCTTCTCTGAAGTCTCTTTATCCATGTCGGGACCAAGTAGCAATCTCTCTATAGACTCTAACCAGCACAAAGGCGACTTGCACGGTCTTCCATAAAGAGCTTCGAAAGGTTCCATTCCATTGCCAGCTTGAAAACTATTATTATACGTGAATTCCACTAAAGGAAGATGCTCCTTCCAAGTTCCTCCAAAATCAAGAATACACATCCTCAACCACATGTGTCTTACTACCTTACTAATATCACCTTACCATTCTTCTATAGTCTACACACATGAAGCAACAATCCTAGGTTTTCACTAGTGTCCTATACACTTTAGGGAATCTTCTATTATTACTTCTAAAAGTAATCACTGTTATCTCCTATATAGCCTTACACTTTTTCCGTCACACATAGGAAATGATTCCTATCTACTCCATATTTAAAAGTTTGGTTTGATATTTATTAATTCATTTCAAAAACTAAAGGTTCTAAATTTTTAAAACATCAAATCCCAAAATTTTTGCCTTTAAAAGTGTTATTTTAAAGTTTCTATTAAATTCAAAGGTACTTGGTTACTTAACATTTTATCTTTCTAGACTTACATCCTTACAGCTTTTTGAATTTACATTATTCCCCGAACCTAGAGGGGAAAACTTACAAATTCTAAGTTCAAAACTTATTCCTCGTTTTCTTTTAAAGACCTTTACAGCTTTACATAAAAATTTAGATTTTTAAATTTAACTGTTACTAAGTTTTTCGCTTCCAAAAAGTTATTTACTTTTTCACCAAACCATTTTTCTTTAAGATATCTTTAAAATGTCCTCACATGTTTTCAAAACTTCTTCTTTTCATAGATTTTCAATTTTGCAAAAACGGGAGTAGATAAGAACAATTATTTTATTAAAAACCCTTAACTTTCCAATTACCTAACCTTGGAGGAGTTTCTAACTTACTACAAAGGCAAGTAACCAATGCGCATAATCAATGGAAAAAATATATATGAAATTTCCATCGCTTAGCTTTTTCTACTAAGGCTCTCTATGATATCTCTCCTAACTAACACTGTCTCTAATTATTACACTTCTTATTACACCTAATGGTTTTATACCTTAATATATTGGAACTACTTTCTTTTATAGGAAAGTATTAACGCTAAAACCTTCTATGAATCCTTTAAAAGAGGACTTCATGTTTATGTGAAATTATAAGGAAAATTATTTTATATTTTTCGAAATAGGCTATACAAAATATAGTGCTTCCCATACTTTGTACATCTCTTTCACGTATTCCTTATAACTTGCACAAAACATCTTTATTTGTGATTTGGTTTCATAGAAAATTATATCATTATTCATTTCATTCCAATAGATTAAAGTATGTTTAATCTATATTCTCTTACGATAGACAATTTCTATGAAATTTATTAATTTCCTAATATTTAACTTACACCTTTTTTTACCAGAAGAACTCATTTTCAAAACTGTTTTAATATTTTCATAACTAGTAAACATTTCTTTATACTTATTTAAATAATAAGTGTACTTACAAACCACTTTATTTCTATACTTAGAAATTATCTTCTAAACACATTTTTATTTGGGTCAAAATAGATGTTGCGTAAAACACTATTACTACAGCCCAAAAATACTAGTGTATAGGTTCAATAAATACTAATAAATCTCATATACTATGTAAAAACATTTCTTTTGGGAGTCGCCTACTATAACATTAGTGTTATAGTCCATGCTCCCTTTATTTTTTACGAAAACATCTATTACAACAATAAAGTTGTAACCTATTTTTCCGATACTTAATACACTCTAAGTATTTATTTTAAAAATCTTTGTATACTTACAAAGAAACTAGTGAGCTATATATGCTCTATAATTCTAAAAAAAAAAGAATTTCACTTTTTACAAAATTTACATTTTTCAACTTTTCAATTTAACAATTTCATTTCATTGGGCTAGACATAAAGTGGATTTTCTTCTTACTACCCTAGGAGTACCCTTCCTAAACCTTGGAAATCTCATTTCCCTACCAAAGTCTTTTATTCCTATCCCTCTTTTATGCTTATATTTATTCCAAGGCACTACCGTTAAATCCACTTATCTGAAACAATTATAATTTTTTGCAACTATTTACACATAGGCTTTCCTCTTTTTTTCAACTGAATCTATTGTACATCTCCAATCTTTGCCTATAACTCTTTGGATTTCCACAATCCGAACCTAAATGTACAAAACCGTTTCTCAAACTCTTTCCATGTGTTGACCTTCTCTTTGCCCTAAGAAACGTACTTCCTTACGCCAAAAAGTGACACTTCAAGAATTTTGCCTTCAATTGATGATCGCGAAGGGTATGAGGAACCTCCTCTAGATGAATAGCATGCTCTTCCATACTCCTGGAAAACACCAAAATGTCTTCCACGAATACTACTACGAACTCATCTAGGACATTTCCAAAAACACGGCTCATCAAATCTACAAAATAGGCTAGGGCATTGGTTAACCCAAACAGCATAACCAACCACTCAAAGAATCCGTCTGATGAAGCCTTTCTCCAATAGCTCACCAATCTGCTTACTTAACTCCTTCCTTTCATGTGTCTTACAGGCAATGCCACTGGCTTAGCATTGTCATTCATATAAATCCTAAAGTCGACCTCTCTCTTATGGTGTAGTCCCCTAACCTCCTCAAAAATGTTTGGGAAATCTCTAACGACTGGAACAGAATCTAGCTCTCCTAGTGATGAATCAAGGGAATAAAGGAAGCTCAACATGACTGACCCCTATGGGTCGCAAGAAACCTCGAGAGTCCTACTACTGCATGTCTCTAGTCTAACGACTCTCCTAACGCAGTCCAAAATCGATCCATAAGTGGATACCCAATCCATCCCCGAAATCATCTCATACCCCGAAAATCCCAATACCGTCATAGTCAAACTTTACGCCTAGTATGAAAATTTTCAAACCCTTACAAATCATGAATAAATGTAACGACCCGTAAATTTTAACGATTTTTATAATGTAATTAACTAATTTTTCTTGAAATTTAATAATAAAATTTAGCAATGAAAATCTGATATTTGAGATACGTCTATTTAAGCGCAGTAGGTGTCAGATTTTCATCAGAAAATATTTAAGTTAGTTCTGTTGTGTAATTTTCGATTTTAATTTTAAATCAATTAAATTTGATGAAAATAAAATGTTTTTGAAACCTAAATTTTTTATATAATAAAAATGTAAATCATTTTTGGGTGAGATGTCATATTTCGTTTCGCTAAATTTGGACTGTTCTAGCTCCATTTATCTTATTTTCGGCGTTTTAGCACCAGTTTGGCAGCGAATATCAACTTTTGATAGGATGATCGTATCGCTGATATCTGTGTACCATTCTATTCGTCTCGTCGTGCTAATCACCGCAATATATTCATTTTTGTGTTTCAGTGTCTGGTATGCAGCGAAAACCGCAAAACGGTTAGCCGTTACGACACCCATTTTGAGTCTCTAGAATATTCTGTGTCCATTCATTTTCCAAACGGCTAAAAACCAAACAGCCACTTGCTTTTAGTATTCCCAGATGCAACCCTTGACTCTTGCTATCCCACTATATTCAATATATTCTCTGGTTGGTGTAATCACTCTATTCTCTTCCTCTATGCCCTATTTCATTCTTCTATTTCTTTTGAAAAGAATATATATACAAAAAAATAATAAAGCGTTCATGTTTGTTGCCTGAAATCGTTTCTTCCCTAACTCGCTCATCTTATTCCTCCATCATCGAGACCTTGCCGCGTCTTTCCCACAACCCCACTGAGCCTCCGCCTCATCCTCTTCTCCACGCGACCCTCTGACACCCTCCAGAAAGCGCCTCTCCAATTCGCCACACGGCAGCAGTTCGAAAACCCGCCATTTTCCCATGACAACACAGGCTGCCGCATATTTTTCATTCAGCCTATCGCCACCCACTGCCTACAACCTCGACCGAACCAACGCTCCTCAATAGCCAAGCGACGGCCGATACTACCCTCTCAAACCTGCCATCAACCTTACAACCAGCATTTTCACCATCTCCACTGACCGCAAGCATTCACAAACCACCTTTGCACTATTCCAGCCTGCCGCATCCTGTCCTCCACGCACACCCAAAGTCGCAGCCTCGTACCTGCCTCCCCGAATCCGAGTCACCCCTCCGACCATCGCCTTAAACCCATCGACCCAGACCCGTGTCCAGTTGTGCCCATAACCGCTTTCTCCCTCCATCAACTGAGCCTTCCTCCATGGCCGCACCCTAATAGCCAACACTTCACCATCCGCATCTCCAGTAGCCCTTCTCCCTTGATAGCTGCAGCTCCTCTTTTTAAGATATGTTTATATATGTTAATATATATGATAAAACAGAGAAGAACATTTTTTAATATATATTTCATATATTATAATATATATATATATATATATATGCTTATGTGCTTCAATATACAAACGTATGCTTTATATACGCTTCTGTAAAAAGTGTAAATTTTTATAATAATCTTATGTTTATAATCTTATGTTTTATTTTCATATATATAAGTTTACATGCTTCAGAGTGAGATATAATATTGTAAAGGTTTATATATATACATATATATATTTCTTTTCTAAATTCAAACTTTTAAATATATAAGTTTACTTATATATTTTTATTCTGAATCTTGTCATTTGAATCTGCCTTTTTGTTTGTCGTAGATCATTGACTTGTCGTGCCCGTATCCGCATGCGTATTCGTGTCATCTTCTTCGTTTTCGCTGTCTTCTCTAGCCTCGAAAGGTGAGCAATCACTCATGATTAACATTCTTATATTTAGTAAATTTAATTCACATGAAATGGCGATTGAAATATACCGTTAAGTTTGAATTGTTAAGTTTTTTAATTGCTAGATATGATATGTCATTATTTGTAACTGTTTACCTATGATATATGACACCATAACCTGTTGTATATATTATATTTAAATTTGTCACTGATGATATATGTCTGTTGTTGATATGTTATATTTTTATCATAATTGTTCTCACTCTACAAGTTCCCTATTAGTTTAGAAATCCTTATGGGTTGAAATGATAAATACCCAAACGATCTTGTAGATTAAGGGAAAATTGTTATGGGTTGAAATGATAAACCGAAGCGATTTTCATTAATTTTGAATTTTGGGATTGCGGGTTGAAATGATATATACCCGTAAATATTTAAATTAATTACGGAATGAAATGATAAATATCTGTATCACTTGACCATATGATAGAAAATTATATATGGACCCCGTTGGTCTATCTTTGAAAATTATTTCCGAAGTTTGAAAGGAAATATATGGATTTTAATAAATATTGATTTTTAAAATATAATATATAAATTTTGTTAATATATATGTGCAAAATTTATATTTTAAAAATTATATATTTGAAATTTTAAATTTATAAGTTAGTTTTAAAAATATAAATTTTAAGATTTTACTTATAATTTTATTAATTTTAAATATATACAATAAGATTTAATTTAAAATAAAATTTAATAATAAGATTTAATCTAATAAAATTTAATTTAATTAGTATATATATAATATGTTTATGTATTTATACAAAATTATATTAATATTTTAAAAATAAATTTTGTAATAAATTTAATAAAGCTTGGTTAGAAAGATAAATTGAAATTGATTTGAAATATTATTTTTTAAGAATTGGATAAATAAGAATTGATTTGAACTTATTGATTTTGAGATTTTAAGAATATGATTTTATAACTTTATAACTTTATTTTGATTAAGGTGATTAAATGAATATATTCAAATTTAAATAAAAAGTGAAATTGAATATTTAAATTTGATTTAAGTTTGAATTTGAGATTTTATTTAAATGTTTATAAAAGGTGACTAGGTGAATATTTTAGAATTTTATATGTAATTGAAGTTAGATATTTGATTTATTGATTTTATTTAAATTTGTAATTTGATATTTATTTAAATATAAAAAAAATTATTCAGTGAATAATTTCAAATTTAAATAAAATTAAATGTTGAATTTGGAAATATAAATGAAATTTATAAAATTGAGTTATTGTAAATGTTTTAATATTTAACTATGAAACCTATTGAAATTGAAATGGTTTAATTTGGAGTTCAAACTGTATTTGAGATTGATATAAATAAAAAATGGTTTTATTGAGAATTTGAATTTAATTGTAATCGATGAACTAAGATTGGTTTAAATTGAATTTTGGAACCAAAGTTGATTTGAATCGTTTTATGGAAGTGGATGAAACAATTCTAATTCGAAACTGTTTTTGATATAAACTCTTTTAATATAAACTATTTTTAATATATATACTATTTTATCTATAACCTATTTCAAATATAAACTATTGTAATATATATAAAACCTACTTTTAAATATTCAAATTGTTTTAGTGGGAACTGTTATGATTTAGATTTAATGGATTTTAAAATGCAAATATTTGATAAGATGGTTTAAACAATTTTGTGGTTATGTTTTCGAAAGTGAATACGATTTCGAAAGTGATATGATTTTGAAAAGAATATGACATTTTGATATGAAGTATAAACTATTTGAAATACAAAATGACCACGGTGTGAAATATGCGTTTGGTTGTTAAAGAGACCGGGATCAGATATTGTCATAGTCTCTGTCAATACCGAAAACCACTTTAACAACTGTGTACATGGTGGAGATTCCAGAACGAAGTAGGATGGTTGGCGATGATCCTGTATGAGGTATTAACGCAACCCTGACTCCCGCGAGTCAGCTTGATGTGGCTAAAACAGGAACTATACTGGGCTAAGTGAGGTCACTCCTCCGATCGGGCACATTTCTTTGATACCATTCTATTACTTTGTGATTTGATTGGGTGCACCTTTAATTTGGGAGTGTGTCTCGAGGTGGGCGGTAGTAGCTGCCATGCATTACCACCAGTCCGAGAGTGCAAACGCTAGAATCCTACCCTGGCATTGCCTCGCGTGCCTTGTCACATACTTTATCGTGCCTTCTACGAGTTTGGTTTGTACCGTACCTATGGAGTGCCCTCTGATAGCCCTCCAGTTTACGGAGGAATTACAGTACTGTATAGACTATGGAAATATATAAGATGTGTTAAGGGGGATATGGGTAACGCCTTAACGCTATTTTAATAGTTTACTTTACTATAGACATTATATATGTAGCATATTGTACTATGTATGTAGATGGTTTAACAGATCCTTAAAGGATGGGAATCCCAAACATCGTTTGAGTTACTTTGTATTTCACTTAACATTTCACTTGAGTTGAATTTACTGGTATAAGAATGTTAATCCTGACTCGAGTGTTTTGTATTTTGTTTTATGCTCGGGTCAGACTGAGTGTCACAGCATTTGAGACTCACCTTTGGAGCTTCGAGCTTTGCTTGAAGATCTGTCTTATATCTGTTCAGCCTTCTATTATTTTCAATTGCTTATGTTCAGTCTTGTCAATTACTTTGTATTTAAGACTACTCTGTATTTGAGATTTCTGTTGTATTTTATTTTAAACTATGTTATTTATATAGTAGCTTCATGGACTACTGTTTATCTATTCCGCTGCTTATTGTTATATTACTTTGTGTCTGTGATTATGTGATTAATTTTATTTACCGTATATGCTAAGTTCTGCCAAATATAAATTAACAATCTGTTGTTTTGAGCAGTTCAAGTCTGACATGAGTGGATGATTTTCGATTTGAATGGTTAGAAATAGTAGGTCGTTACAATAAATGTGCCGATCCTCCTATGGGGTTTGAAACAACTATAGGGTCTACTACAAGAGAAATATCTATGTGCAAACAATTAACCAAAGAACTAGAAATGAAAGATTCCAATTAGGAAAATCCGAAATAGAGATTAAACCTTCTACAAAGACTTTCCTACCTCGATCCGGTCCACTACTATAAGGTGCTTCATCCAAAGCTTGTACTTGCACTGTAGGTGCGCCTGCTCTCTGCCCCGTCCTGTGAGGACAAGCTCTACTAAGATGACCAGGCTGCCCACAGTTGAAACACCTCCCTTTCATCATTTTATTATTACAGTCCTTTGCGTAGTGACCAACCAATCCATAGCTATGACATTTCCCACTTTTCTTAATCCGCTTCTGAGGTCATCCTTCTTTCCTCTTGCCCTTTTCCTTCTTGTTCTTCTACCATGACTTATTAGAGCTTTCTGACTTAGGAACCTCATTAAGCTCTCCCTTCAGCTGCCAAGTTGCAGGTTGAACTCTCTGTCGGTCCTCCAATCCTAACAGTCTAAACATTCACTCTGTATCCTTCAACCTAGCTCGTGCCTCCTCGAAATCCTCTGTGCTAGAAAATGTCTTGCCTCCTAGACTAGCGAAGTCCTTGCATAGCTTAGAAAAATTGGCTGTTGTAGTTGGATTAATGGGATCTCCAACTGTTGCTGTATTGGGCGCTTGCCCTTGTACTTCTGGTACCGTAGCTCTACGTAACCAATCAGCCATGCTATGCAAAGAAAAGAAAATTTAGGCTCGAAAGAATCGAAAGAAGGTTGAACTGGACTTTGAGGGGATTTTATAAAAACTCTCTTTTATACTTGAAAAACTATTTCTATAATAAGAGTCTGAAAAATACTTCTTGTCTGAAGATATGCTTCTTTTAAAAATAGGTTACTTTTGAAAAAATGCTTTATTTTTAAAACAAGTTTTTAGGAATCCTATAACCTCAGGCTCTGATGCCAAGTGAAACACCCCACACCCCTTAGTATACCCAAAAGGACACACTAAATGATATGGTGCGTTATAGGTACAGCTAAAATCTTTACAGAGACTAAGATTCACAAGACAAAATAAATAAAATAGCGGAAACATTTAAAATTAAACTTCATTTCTCCATAAAATGAGTCATAAAACCAAATACATAATATGTCTTGAAAACCGAATACATATGTCTCGTGAAAAATACCATCTCAGTCACACCATCAGAGTACATAGATAATAATAAAAATCATCCCTCTCATAGAGTACCAGTACATCCAAACTCAAGCGAAAAGAAAATTGAAAAGAAAAAGAATACATGAATAATGAGAAAGCTCTGCAAATGGGTCTCCAAGAAATCCAAATCTACTGTCCTTACCTCTGCTCGCCTATGAGGGGAAAAAGGGAAATAGAGGAGTGGGCCAGACTATAAGTCTGGTGAGTGAAAGTAACTACTAGCATTTTTAAGCAAGATAAAAGTAATAGACTTAGCAACGGTTCTATTATAAAAGGAAAAGGTAAAGCTGGAATAAAATATTGTTTAACTGTTTGCTTTGATTGTGATTGTTTGCACTCGTCTTAGATAACTGCTTTGATTAGGCTGAAATCCAAATCCTATTTTAATTAGGCTGAAATCCTAATTCTACCCTTTGATCTGCTTTCTATCTCTATTGTGCCACTATGAGCTAGTCCCATCCTGTGGGTTCCACAGCAAAAGGACACCTGTTTAGTGCTTTGGAACTCAATAGCGACTTATCTCCCTAGTTAGATGTCGCACGCTCGATCACCGCCGGTTCGCACTATCTGTTGCTCCCTCATTTGACCTCTTACTAACCCTAGTTAGCGTAAGCATGCCTAGCCTTACCTAATCTGTTGTGAGACCATTAGTTCTAGCCTGAATGGATCCTGCCTAGCCTCACCTAAGTGTGTTGTGAGACCATCAGTACTAGTCTGAAAAAGGGATGCTGTTGGTATGGGTCCTATCAAAGAAAATCTAGTTGCGCCCCTCGCCCAAATCCTCCGATTTGAGCTTCTATCTATTGGCCACTTATTTACTCTAGTTAGCATAATTGTGTCCCAGCCTCACCTAATCTATCGTGTGTCCATCAGTTCCTGACTGAAAGAGAATGCTATTGGTTATGGGTCCTATTTCTATCTTTGCTTATTAACTTAGTGTAAGTTCTTTAAAATAAGCCTCTTCTGTTATTTCGGCTATATTTTCTTATTAACTTTATCTGAGTCTTAAAATAAGCCTCTTTTGTTATCTCTGCTATATTTTCTTATTAATTTATTCTATGTTTTAAAATAAGCATTTACTGTTCTTTCTGCTTAATTATAACCTACATTATAATTGTTATTCTTCTTTTCTATCTTTTTAGTTATAACTACTAGTTATAAACTTGCTTGCATATGTCTCAAATTTACCTATTTCAGTCTATCTTCTTTTTATTACAGTCTTTCTTATTTCACATCTAATTTCTGTAAATTTAGTGTTATTCTATTTTAATCCATATTAGTGAATTATTCTCTTTTTAATATTCTATTCGCGTAAAAAGGAATAAAAAGGAACTAACATTTACAAACTAAATTTTAACGTAAAATGGACGTAAATAAATGCAAACAATAGTAAATAATTGTAAATAACTGAATAAAAATAACTGAATAAAATAGACTGAAAAGAACTTTAAATACTACCTATAAATAACTTATACAAAAATTGTAGAAAAACTACAACTATCGAGAACCCTATTATATTAAATTACTTAAAAATCTAAAATAATTACTAAACAATCACCTGTGGTCCATAGCTCTTTTCCTTGGCCTTCCCGGATCCACTTCTAGGGTGTAAAATATTTAAATTAAAAAGATCTTCTCCTTAGAAAAATGTTCTATTCAGGGTCCAGCCTCAGGCAATGAACCCAATGGGAGAAAATCTGAATGAGAAAAATAGCTAGGACTAGGTATTTATAGTGTCACGTAGGGACCTCAGGCCGTTGGATTTGAAGATTAAATCTGGTGCAACCACGTCATAGGCTCGCTGGGAACCGTTGGATGGAAGCACGAACGCACAAGATTTGAAGAAAATAGCAAAATGACATATTCAAATCAAAACTGGACGAAGCAACGTGAAGAATGCAAGGCGGGTCGACCTCCTTGTCGACCAACATATGCTAGGGTCGACCTATAGGTCGACCTAACAAAGGTGAGGGTCGACCTTGCCTATATATTTTATTTTTTCTTTCTAAATTCTTGTTTCTTGTGTATCTTCTTCGTTTTAGCTCGGATTTTGACAAACTTTATATGGAAATTGACCAGAAAATTACCACAGACACAATGGTGCAATTTCCGTGGCTTAATTTTAATAATTTCACAAACTTATTTTATTATTTAATTAATTCGTTAATTAATTATTATAGCTTAAATTTTGGGTTGTTACAAAAAACCAGGGCATTTAGTTCTAAATTCATCTTTTGAAAAGAATGGATGCATAGTATTTTATTATAGAGTGTTGTTTGTACTTTTGTTATAGTTTTTTATATGGATTTTCCCTAAAGAGAATATAACTAGTCAGATTATTGAAGTCTAAGTAAATAAATTGAATTTTAGGTAGGGATAATTTATTTTCCACTCCATGATAATTTCGGGGATGAAATTCTTTTAAGAGGGAGAATGTAACATCTCGGAAAAATATAAATACTTTATATTCAAATATAGGGATTATCTAAATATTTGAATTGTGAATTAAATATTAATTGAATGGATTTAATGGCCTTGTTAAACTCCTTTAAATTAATATATAATAATGGTAAACTCATTTTGTAAATTTGTTTACATAAATAAATAGTTCGGTGAAAAATTGAAAATCTGAACGAAATTCGTTTTTCAGATTTTTAATTTTTTACATAACGAAAGTTGTTGCAACATTGTTGCACACACTTGTATTTGTTGTACATAAAGCAAATAGAAGTTCATTTAGTACTAAATAAATTAATTAACCTAAGTGCCATTAGGAGTTTATAGAAAGTCATTAAAAGATGATTATGGGGAGGAGACTTTTATGTGATTTGATGGAAAGGTACAATGGCACATGAGCATCACGTGGGGGAGTGGGTTGGTGAGGCTAAGGGGGTAGGTGTAGGGCTAGGCTCTCCATCTTAGAGTTTATGAAAGAGAGGGTATCCATCTTGTTTTCATTTTGTTCGTTTGCTCAAAACTTTGAGCTCTCTTCTCTTCTCTTTATTATATTCTAAAGTAAAAACCATATCAAAACACCTCCTTTTCTCCTTAAATTCCTTATATGACCTTAGAACTACCCTGAAATCACCACCATCTTGCTAATGGTCGAAGTTTGGAAGCAATATCCCATTTCTCTTCAAGGTCGTACCCTATATATGGCTTTTCTCCCTTGGTCGTGCACTTTTTGGTGGAATTCTAGGCTTGGTTTGGCTTGTTCGGTTGAGGATAGGAAATAATGCATTGTTGCTTTGTTGTGGCAGGAAGTGATAGCTTCATCTTTGGCTTAAAAGTGAGTTAATCTCACTTTAAAGTGGTTTTAAAATTGACAAATGTTGGAAAATATAAATTGTTGTTTATGTTGGTTATACTTGTGTATATTGCTTGTAACAACCCGTAATTTGACCACTTTGGAAATAGAAATATTTAATAAATTATATATTTAAATATAGGTTTATTTTGAAGAAAATAATCATGCCTTGTACGATAAATAATAATGGTAAACTAAATCCTGGAATTTGTTTTCAAAAATAGAGATTTTGGACTTTCACCGTAAAAGTAGCAAAAGGCGGTTTCCGATAAAGTTAGTATATGTTCAAATAATCATTTTTAAATTATTTTTGATGAATAATCCATTTATAAATTAACTTGATAATAAGTAATTTTATTTATAATGGTTTTATAAAAATATAGACTTATTTTATAATGATTTACAAAATTCGTCGCACTTTGACAAATCAACATTATATTTTTACAATGGGATTTTAATATTATTACATATGGTTTTATAACTCAAATGAAATTGTTTTAAATAATTAAAGATGATAAGAAAATTTATTTTCAAGTTTTGTTAACATAAATAAATAGTTTGATTTAAAACTATAAATATGACCGGAAATTCAATTTTAGGTTTGTGACCGATGGCTTGTTGGATCTTATGTTTTGATTAATGACAAGAAATTCAACTGACACGAAGATTCATGATTCCACGACAAAGAACTACGAAGACCGGACTCAACAATATAAAGTATGGTTCATATATATATATATATATGTTGTTTAGAGTCAAAGTCCAGTTTTAGCTATGTTAAAATCTATCCTCAAGTAGTTCACAAACATACACATTCGAAAATTTCTATAAAAGCAATAAAAGTTTTATTAAAAAAACAAAACAAAATAATAACAATAATATATGAAGCAAGAATTTAATCATTGGTAAAATCATATTTTAAATAAAAAAATCAAGTTTTGAAAAAATGCATGGAGCATGGCTCGAACCCAGGTCACTAGTTTAGAAGGAAAGTGCTCTAACCAAATGAGCTATGGTAATTTTTGTTTATCAATAGAATTCAGTCGACCGAACAAGGTCATTCAGTCGACTGAATATCTATAGGCAGTCTACTGAACTTGTGCACGTATGTATGCACGTTTATATTTTAAAATCTAGTCGACTGAAGTTCATAAACCAATCGACTGACCTTGTTCCAACAGCCATTTTCTGAATAGACACTTCCTTTCATGAACAATTTTCTTCTTTGTAGAAGGTTATGACCGTTGCTGTTTGATAACATCTTTTCACCAGAAGTTGTAACTTTCTATCTACTATAAATATGCATGAATTTCAAGATCAAATTACTCAAATTTCTTGCTTTTACTTGATTCATCTTTTCTGAAATTACTACTCTCTTCAATTCATATATTCATTGCTTACGAACATAAATCTATATTTCTTAAGAATCTAAAACTTCCTAATCTTCATATACACACAACTACACACATTATACTTGAGGAAAAGATTATAGGAAGGGTGTAATGCAATTGACAAATCTGTGTTGTTAAAAGAACACAAAAGGTCAAGACAATCAATCAACATTGTATTTAAGTCCTGTTCGGTTGCTCAGGCGGTCAAGTCCTTTTCGGTTGCTCAGCCGGTCAAGTCCTGTTCGGTTGTTCAGGCGGTGTAAACCTATTCCTCCGGGTTAAGTGAGGGTTGCTAGTTTTAATTCCAGAAGGAGTTTGGGACTGGACGTAGAACAGGAAGTTCGAACCAGTATAAAAATATTTGGTGTCATTTTTACCTTACTACTATTTTATTTCATAGTTACTTTCCGCACTAATAAGTTTAGTATGTATATTCCATATTGCACGATCCTATAGCATAGTCACCTTCATTTGGTATCAGAGGCTGAGATTCTAGAGATCGTAACAACATCCTAGAATAAATGGCCATAAAGAGATCTAGTCAAGGCAATAGGAAGAGGAAGAGCAATAAAGAAGAATCAAAGTAACAAACAAACAAATGCTTCATGGCTAAACTCAAATCACAATTGGTATGCTTAGATTCTCTATATAAAGATCTTTTGTTGGCACATGATGAATTATTAAAAGATTGTAAAACTTTGAATAAAGTTAACAGAATTGCTTTAGCTAAGTTAAAAGATTGCGAGCAAGAAATTTCCAATTTAAAAGAGGAAAATAAATTTTTGGTAAAACAAACTATATGTTTTGAAAATATCGTAGAAGAACTTGTTTTACAAAAAGATTTCCTACAAAAAGAAAATGAGCATTTAGAAGATAAAGACAATGATCTTTTGGAGGAAATCAATGTTTTGCAAAATAAAAAAACATTTTTGGAAAACTCTTTAAACAATTCTAGTTCTTTAATTTTGTCCCTTGAAAAAGAGAATGAAGCTTTAATTAAAAAGAATTTAAAATTATCTAAAGAATGTGAGATTTTAAAAGTTAATAATAATATTTTGCAAAAAGAAGTTTGTGATTCTAAAGCAAATTTTGAAAGATTAAATACAAAAATTATAAATTTTAACAAAGGTAAAGATATCTTATCTTCTTTAGTTACAAATTCAAAAGCTCACAATGATAAAAGCGATTTAAGCTATAAACAAGATAAAACTAAAAATAGTACTAGATATGCATTCTTTTATACTAATATTAGTGCTAGTACTAGCAACCAAGATAGTTTTAAAACCAGTTACAGTCATAATAGTACTTTGTTTAGAAATGATATAAATTATTTTTCAAGTACTAAGCTAATGACTAATAGTATTAAGATATGGATTCCAGCTAATACGATTGATCATTATAAACAACTTTATATTAACAACTATATCTATAAAGGTTCAACCACACCGAAATGGGTATGGTTTCCTAAAAGTTAGGAAATTATAAGAAACTTGGGTATCGCATGCTTTGAATGTTATTTGTTTTCTGATACCTTAGATTATAAGTAGTAGTTATTTTTTGAAATTGTTTCATTATTTTTTTAAGTGTACAACCATACCTATTTTGGTAAGGTTTTCATCCTATAATTAACCCTTGGACCCTAACACAGTAAGGGGTACCAAAATAATTATTATTTATTGCAGGTACTTGGAGAAACAAAAGGAAAATGATAGATTTTGGAATTTTAAAGGTTGTTCCATATATTTAATAGAATTATGTCGTCATATAAACTCTCCTTTTTGTCGATGAAAAAGGGGGAGAAAGATATTACTCTAACACTATTTGTAGTAGGAATAAAAGCACAGATTCAGGGGGAGAAACTGAAAGATAAGGCTAGGATATATTCAGGGAGAGATATAGAACTACAGAGCAATATTGTCGAGATTCATTCATATAACTAATGGAGTTGTCATCATCAAAAAGGGGAGAATGTTGGATCTTATGTTTTGATTAATGACAAGAAATTCAACCGACACGAAGATTCATGAATCTACGACAAAGAACTAATAAGACCGGACTCAACAATATAAAGTATGGTTCATATATATATGTTGTTTAGAGTCAAAGTCCAGTTTTAGCTATTTTAAAATATATCCTCAAGTAGTTCACAAACATACACATTCAAAACATTCTATAAAAGTAATAAAAGTTTTATTAAAAAAAACAAAATAATAACAATAATATATGAAGCAAGACTTGAATCATTGGTAAAATCATATTTTAAATAGAAAAAATCAAGTTTTAAAAAAATGCATGAAGCAGGGCTCGAACCCAGGTCACTAGTTTAGAAGACAAGTTCTCTAACCAAATGAGCTATGGTAATTTTTGTTTATCAATAGAATTCAGTCAAAGGAACAAGGTCATTTAGTCGACTGAATATCTATAGGCAGTCTACTGAACTTTTGCACATATGTATGCACGTTTATATTTTCAAATTTAGTCGACTGAAGTTCGTAGACTAGTCGACTGACCTGGTTCCAACAGCCATTTTTTGAATAGACACTTCCTTTCATGAACAATTTTCTTCTTCGCAAAAGGTTATGACCATTGCTGTTTGATAACATCTTTTCACCAGAAGTAGTAACTTTCTATCTACTATATATATGCATGAATCTCAAGATCAAATTACTCAACTTTCTTGCTTTTTCTTGATTCATCTTTTTTGAAATTACTACTCTCTTTAATTCATATATTCATTGCTTACGAACATAAATCTATATTTCTTAAGCAATATGAAACTTCCTAATCTTCATATACACACAACTATACACATTATACTTGAGGAAAAGATTATAAGTAGGGTCTACTGGAATTGACAAATCTATGTTGTTAAAAGAACACAAAAGGTCAAGACAATCAATCTATTTTGTATTCAAGTCCTGTTTGATTGCTCAGGCGGTCAAGTCCTATTCGGTTGCTCAGGCAGTCAAGTCCTGTTTGGTTGCTAAGGCGGTGTAAACCTATTCCTTTGAGTTAAGTGATGGTTGCTAGTTTTAATTCCAGAAGGAGTTTGGGACTAGACGTAGAACGGGAAGTCCGAACCAGTATAAAAATCTCTGGTGTCATTTTTACTTTACTACTATTTTATTTTATAGTTACTTTCCGCACTAATAAGTTTAGTATATATATTCCATATTGCACGATCCTATAGCATAGTCACCTTTATGACCAAACGAAAGTTGTTAGAATATTTTTTGCAATAAGATTTCTTTAAGCATACATACTTACACATTTACACACTTTGGTAAACATTTACAATTATCACAAAAAGACAAAATGAGTTTATTTTTGCAAATTAATAAAAGTAAGAAAAATCTTTGATTTGATTTATGATCTAAGAAAGATCCTTTAAGAAACATTATCATTACTAAGTACTAATGTAACATCTCATCTCATTGAATGTTAGTACTTAAGGGTTTAATCTTGCATTGGAAAGGATTAGCAAATGTGTGGTTAAAAATGAATTTTTGGTTAAGGGTAGTAAGGTCTTTTTAGTGTAAACTTCAACTATAAATAGCACTGCCTTCTCTTCACTTTTTCACATCTTATTCTCCACTACTTCTTCACTTTCTTCATCACCTCCATGGCCACACAACTTCTTTAAAGTTACCATCATCAAACCCTTCTTTCCATGTAAATAAATATATAAAAATAGATATACAAACTCCACATCAAAACCACCTCAACACCAACTCCTTCTCCCCTCTACCTTCGGCCATACCCCACCACCACCACTATCCACGGCCGTACCACCTCCCCTCCTCTCAAAATTCATATGTTCCCCACCTCCCTCGTAAAAGGCCGAGCCAATCCATCCAAGGCCGAGCCCATCCATCTAAGGTCGAGCCCACCCTAGTCCAAGCACTCCACTCCATAGTCAAGCCACATCTCCACATAGTCCGTGTTGTTATGTGTCGATAGTGAAGAAAGAAATAAAATAAAATACCATAGTTCATTGAGAAGGAGTTTGGAAAGCTTCGGAGCGAAAGGAAGTGCTGACGGAATACTGTCGGATTCAATTCGATAAAGTTAGAAGGAGTGGAAATAAAGAAGAGTTCCAATTTAAAAAATAAATTATGAATTAATTTTAAAATGATGTTAAATAAGTTAACATAACTTTTGATGATGATTTGGATGTTTAGTTGGTTAACTAATAATGTTTGATGGTTACTTAAGAAGTAAGAAGTAATATATATATATATATATATATATATATATATTTAACCATAACAAATAAAGTGAGTTTCTTTATTTTAAATTCTATTCTTGCTTGTTGCTATGATAACCATGATTTACCCTATGAAAATATGTTGATTTAACACCATTTCGTTATAATGTGGATGCTTGAATGAATTTGGTTGTATGGATGAATTTGTGATTGATAATATCATCACCTTAATTAAACGTTAGTTATAACTAAATTATTAGTCATAATTAATTATAGTTGATTTGAGACCACATTTGTTTAAAAATCATATGTGGTATACTGGGCATAGTTCAGTCTCTTTTCATATTTACAATAGAAAAGGAATTCATTTTGGAACAGATAGAAATTTGATTTGAAAACGAGAAGTTAAAAACAAAGTTTTGAAATTGTTTTGAGAAGGGAAGTTAGTGTTTTAAGATTTTAAAGCTAATCAATTCTAAAGTTTTAGAATGTGGAAAAAAATAAATAGCTTATGATTTACGATGTTTAAAAGATAGAATGTTGAATGTTAATGAAATATGAAATATACGGAAATAAAGTGAAAATGGATTTTTAATAAATAAACCAGTAAAATATTGATTTAAAATGGTTTATAAATTTTTTATAAATAATAAAACCTAATTTGAAGAAGTTTTGGAAAATAGTGACAAAAACAAGTCAAAATAAAGCGCGCCGCGTAACGGCAGTTCGCGATTTTGCGTCGAAAAAGTTAAATGAATTTACAGGATAGAAACGAAGTCGGAATTCTTCAAAATAAGAATTTTCCAGTTCCTTATAACCATAGTTTTCAAATGGAGAAAAAAACCAAGATTTCATCTTGTAGATTTTAAAATATGTCCAAATCAAAAAAAATCATGCTTTTGTAGTTAAGTGACCAAATGTATAATTTGTTAGTCCCTGAGAAGTTGGTTTTGATGACAACAACATTATAATAAGATTATAAAATATAAACACTAACATTATTGTTTAGATATATATGTATATGTAGGATATATATATATATAGGTACCAAAGAATGAAGACTGTACAGTATAGAGATTCAAGAACTGATGAAGTCAAGATCGAAGATATCAAGATTCAAGACTCATGAGTATCAAGATTATCAAGAATTCAAGATTTCAAGATAAGTAATTTAGTTAGGAATTTTGTTAAAACTCCTAGAAAATCACTGACATCTTAAAATCCATTTTATTCGTGGAATGGAATCCACTTCGAGCCCGTTAAAGGGATGGAACCCTAAGTAGGATGGAACCTACGAAAAATCTAGTGGAACATTGTTTTGTATCCACTAACTTTTTTTAAATGTTTTACAAAATTATATCTTGTTTTCAAAATAATTTCAAAATCTTCCTTTTTAAATCAAAAACATCTATCCTGGTTTTAAAATAATTTTAGCCTCAAAATAATCTTTATTTTCAATATCAAATTATCCTTGGTTTTAAACTATCTTTTAATTATAATATATTTAACTTTTAATATTTATACTTAGATTTAAATATAAAATTATAGTAAAATTTTATATATACCAAAATATTATTCTCTATACTTATTTATGTATTTTAACTATAGTTAAGTATATTTATAAAGTTTAAAATAGTTTTAATACAAGATAGAAGTTATTTTCAAAGAAAAACAAATTACCAAAAATAACTTAGGCTTGTCAACAACCCCAAGGACCCCTTATCGACAAGGTGACAGTTTATTTCAATAGTTTGAATTTCAAAGGAAGTGTCTATTCATCATATCCTTTAACGAATGGACATGGCTGTTGTTCTACTATAAATAGGGGCTGTTTTAAACGAATTTACAATCATATTTTCTCTGATTTCACTCCTCTTCTTCTTCCACATTTCTTTATATACATTTTTACCATTACTCTACCAAAATCACCCTTGAATCTAACTAGATCCTCTTTGGTTTGATTCTCTATCACTATCTCTACAAGATCCCAGTGCTATTCAGAGTTATAGACTTCTTTGTATTCAATCGAGCGAGAAAAGGTGTGATTGCAGCCTGGAAAATCAATCGGGTGAACTTGTTGCCCATAAAATCAAGTATCCCTACCCAGAGGATTGTGAATCTGGAGCGGTGTACCTCGTGGCCTTGAAATCGAGGGTGTAATTGTAAGAATTAATTTTGAAAGGAAATCCGCACTTGTGTTGCGGGACTGGATGTAGGGTAACTCTGAACCAGTATAAAATCCGGTATGTTCTTTCCTTTATTGTTTTTACTTTATATTTGCATCTGTGTTTGATTCTGTGATCATATCTGTGTCTGAATATTGCATACATTTGTGTTCAAATTAAGATAAACTCAAAAAGAATTAGTAATTCCTTAAAACACTATTCACCACCCTCTAGTGTTAATTCTAGCCTTAAGATCCGTAATCCGCATTTCTCACATTTGGTATCAAAGCAAGGTTTTCAAAGTTTCATAATCTGAATTTTGAAAAATTTCAAAATGGCTACCAACACTGGTACTGTTACTACTACCAACACTGGTTCTATTACCTCTGTCACTAGTTCATTTGTAGAAGGTCAGTCTCCTGTCAGACCACCACTTTTTAATGGCAGTAACTATGCATATTGGGCATGTAGGATGAAAATATATTTACAATCTGTAGGACTAGACACTTGGAATATCACACAGACTGAATATTTTGAACCCACAACTGGTTTTGCACAGTGGACTGCTGAGCAAAAGACCGTCGCACAAAATAACTCTAAAGCTATGAATATTCTGTTTTGTTCACTTGATAGGAATGAATTTAATAGAGTGTTAGTTTGTAAGTCCGCATATGAAATTTGGAAAACTTTGCAAGTTACTCACGAAGGAACAAGCAAAGTTAAACAGACCAAAATTTCCATGCTCACAAATCAGTTTCAATTATTTAAAATGAATCCTAATGAGTCTATTCCAGATATGTATAATATATTTCAGGATATTGTGCATTCTCTAATATCCTTGGGAAAGGTATTTTTGGAAGAAGATCAAGTCAGAAAAATCTTAAATTCTCTTACTCCGGAATGGGATCAAAAGACACTTGTGATCGAAGAGGCAAATGACATCAGTACCTTAAAGATAGAAGAATTAATTGGAAATCTAATGTCGTTTGAAGTCCAAATGCTTGGGAGAAGAGAAAGCAAAGCATCTGAAAAGAAATCAATTGCATTCAATGCATTGACCGATGGATCAGACTCAAACAATGATAATGATGAAGAGATAGCCTTTATGACCAAGAACTTCCGGAAATTCCTGAAATACAGAAAGATGAATAATCTCAAGAGAAACAACTATAAGAACTCTGGTAATTAGAATGTAGTGCCAAACTATATCAAATGTTTCAACTTTGACGAACGAGGCCATATCAAAAGAGACTGTCTGCATCCAGATAAGCAAAATCTTCCTATAAACAATGATTCCGCAAAGAAACGAAAATGTGCATTTACCGCCACTCTAGATGACTCAGACTCGTCCTCAAGCGATGATGATCAGAAGACAGATAATTCAAATATGTGTTTCACGGCAGTTCACGACTCCGATGAATTCAAAGAAACGGACTCAGAAAAAGGTACACGTTTATAATACATTAGTTGAAATTGCATGCTTAGGATTGGATGTTTGATTGGTTGATTTTGAATTGGTGTGTCGTTTGAATTTTAAAATTTTTATTATTATTTTACTATATTTTTACTATTTTTTTTAAATAGTATCATAATATTTTATGGAATATACTATAATTCTAGTAATATTTAAGATATTATATAGACATTAAAAATAATATATATATATATATATGTATATATATATATATATTAGAATACTTAAGAGAAATAAATCATGAAAATTCAGAGACACTTGTCGACAAGGCCCCCCCACGTTGTCGACAAGGGTACAGAAATTTGAAATTTGAATTTGAATTCAAATGTTTGAATTTCTCTCCATCTTTTCACTTCATTCAAGTCTCTGAAAAGTCACATTTTGACCAGAGAACCTATCCCTTGAGAATCTATTTATTTACTATCTCTTATCACAACTTTTCACTTTCATTTTCAAATTCAAACTCTTATTTCAAAATATCAAGCTCTCTACTCTCTACTCTAATGGCTTCTTCAAGCAACCCTTCCACAATGAGACTTTCCAGAAATATAAAAGAAAAACTTTTCAATAATCCGGAGGCTATAAAAGCATATATCAACTATGTTAACTATGGAAAAGTCCATCCCGGAAAGTTTGCTTTATTTCAAGATTTCTCTACTTATGAAATCGATTCTCTTTTTACAAACAACCAAGTTCTTAGTCTTGTTGATGCTTCAAAAAATGACTTTGTTTATTATCCAAATCTTGTTAAAATTTTCTATGCAAATCTCAACCGTGGATTTTATAATGGAAATGATGATGAAATTTGGAGTAGTGTCAAAGACACTAGAATCATTTTAAATTGTGATGTTTTGGGTACCATTCTCAATTGCAAGAGCACGAGAATGGATCTTTCTAGTTTTAATATCGATGAAAATGATCATGAGACATTTCATCACATTTTCGAAGGAGATGATAACTTTGAATTCATAAATCGAAACTTTCGACCAAAAGCAAGAATTGTTAATCTTATTTTACAACATACTTTGACCCCAAGATCGGGGAGTTTTAACAATCCAACTTCAAAAGTTTGCAAAGAACTTTTTGCTATTTTTGGAAATTATGATATTAATTGGGCGCAAGTTATTTTGGATGAACTTCGTCCCCAAAATTTTGAAGTGGGTGAAAACACTTTGTATCATGGAATCTATCTCACTCGGATTTTTAATTATTTTGGAGTGGATTTCAAAGGAGAAGAATTTGTTTCAAGAAAAGTTTTTAATCACTCAAACATTTCTCTTATGAAAATTCCATATGTTTTTCAACCATATGAGACTCTTGCCGAAAAGGAAGAGCGTTTGGATCATGAGGAGATGGAAGAGGAGGAGGAAGAAGAAGAAGAAGGGGATGAAATGGAAATAGAAGAAGAAGAAGGTGAAATATCCTTGGAAAGTATTAACTATCCCTCTAATCCAACCAACAAAACCTTACTCAAAAATCAAAAGACCATTGTTGAGAATCAACGGACTCTTAAACGGTCCGTTAGTAAGAAATTGGATAAAATGTCATCCAAGATGAACAAGTTTTTCTCCAAAGTCAGCAAGAAGCTTGGATTATCTTCATCTTCGTCATCCTTTAACTAGTTCTACCTTTTCATGTCATTTTGTATTGGTTTTAGTTTGTTTTGATTTGAATGTTCGTGTAGTTCTTAATGTTTAATCATGTATCGTTCTATTATGAAATGAAATTGAATTACTTTTCTGTTATCTAGTGTGATAACCCTGATTTTGTGAGCAGATTCATGATTTAATTTAGTTTATATTTGTTTAAAAATTGCATTAAGATAGGAATAGAAAATTGATTTACAGATATAAGGTTTAAAACATGTGCATGTGCACAAGATAGTGCACATACATGCACATAGTTTTCTGCATAATAAAATAGGCAGAAATCAATATATAAATTAAAAATAACTAATTTAGAAATACATATGAATGAAGATAGGATTTTGTTTTTAAACAAATCTGGCACAAGGAAAATAAAAGCTAGGCAGAAATAGACTTAAAATTATTTAAAAGAAAATAAAAGGACTTAGGCAAAAAAAAATAGGCATATACATATGTTATTCATGGATACAGGCAAGCATGGCAGGTAAAAAGAAGGGAGAAAAACAAAGCTTGCATGGAAATGGTATGAACCTTTAAATAGACACTTTACCCATTTCCAGCAATTCTTTTTGCTTAGGAAAATTAAAGTCATGCATATAACATGACCCGAGGTAAGATTAAAAGAATAAAGTTTATTTTCTGGAAAAATATTGTAACGACCCGTAAATTTCGACCATTTAAATATGTTGATTTAAATTGATTTTTGTAATTTAATGTAAAAAGAAATTAAAATCTTATAATGTATATTGGAGCGAATGTTAGAAATTAAATGTTGCATTGGTAAATAAAATAAATTCTTGACAATTGGAATGAAATCCAATTGAAGAAATAGTGGAAAACATTATAATTGGTTAATTAGACTTAATTAAACTTGATTGTGTAATTAATACTGGAAGAAATAAATTGGAAATAGTATTAATGAAATAATAACTGAACTGAATTGCAACTATATAAATGGAAGTAAATTTGATTAAGTGGATGTCAATATTGAATAAATTAATGGAAATAAAATCTAAATGAATGTTTGGATAGAACATAAGTGAATGCAATCGGTAGTTTGGGAATAAATTTAAGGATAGAATAACAACTATTATAAATTACCTAATTAATTGGTCAATGAATTTATTTGGAATTAAAGTTCATTTAAATGTTAAGTAATTATGATGTTATTATTTATAATAAACGTTACTTTAATAATTAATAATATAGTAACGGAAGTGGGAATGTAAATTTTTAGAAGCATAAATTTACTTTAAGTAGTAATTGATAGATTGGGAAATAAGTTCAAATTAAGTTAATTGAGAAATTAATACGTAAAGTATGTAAAGTAATTAATTGAATGTAAATTTAATGTTGTAAATTTTTATAGAACGTAAAGTATTTTAAGACCTTAATTAATGCATTTAATTGATAGAAGTACATTTAGGAATATAATATTTATTCTAATTAATGTAAATAGGTGTATATTAATGCAAGGAAATAAATTTAGCGTCATATATTGGATAGGGTAGTTATTTCACAAAAAGTGGAAATAAAAGAGTTAATACGAATAAAGGTGAAATTGGAAGATTTATGTAACAAAACATAACCAAAGGTTAAATATGTTTATAGGATAATAATTTGTTTGAATAATAAGAATGGGAATTAAGATTTGTTTATTTAATTGAATTTAAATTAGGAAAATTTGGTCATTGAAATTAATTGGAATTAAGTGTTAAATTTTACGTTAATAGAGATTTAAACTGAAATTCAAGAATATTAAAATAATAGTTTTGAACCCAACATTGAATCCATCTACTTAAAAATTTATAGGTGGAATAATCATTGATATTTAATTTAATAGAAATTTTGGGAACTTAATTTATAATTTTGAATATAGTGAAATAGAAGATTTGACACTGCAATTTATAGATTTATCAACTCTAAAATGGGCATAAAGATTTGTTTAAATCATTGTAAATAATTGAGAAATATAAGGTGATAAAATTTGTGAGTTTAAAATTTAAAATTTGAAAGTTGATTTAATAATAAATTTTAATTTATTTAATTAATATAAAAATAGCCATTTTGGCCACTGATTCGGATTTCAACGAAACCAGTTTCATCGGATCCGTAACGGTGAATTATAATAATGTTTCAAGTTTTGTAGCGATCGGACTTGTCGTTTGATCGTACGAAATCGATACGCCTTGAAATCTATGCAATTGAAATCAATTGAAATCAATTTGAAATTATTGTTTTTAGCATAACTTCTTCATACGACACAATTTGAACCTGAAACTTTTTCCATTGCGTTTAAAATATTTTAAAATACCTATTTCAATATATGGGTTGACCCAATTTCGTTCAGAAGTCAGAACGGGGTTTTTTGGGCCTTTTCCTCGCGTAACGTGTGAATCAATCCGATCTATCCATTCTTTTCCAACCTTCTCTATAAATATCCGGTTATAAACCCTAGCCTCCATCTATTCTCTTTTGTCTGTACATACATCTCAACTCTCTCCTCCTCAATGGCAGACAAACAAAAATTGCAGATCCAATTCCAATTCAAAATCAAAGTCAAAAATTCAAACTCCTCAGAAAAATTCAGAAAAATTATATATCGAAGCTTTTGATGTACGCATCTCAAAACTGAAATTCGTTTTCCGTTTCGATGCATCGTTTGTCCAGAATTTCTAGATCAATTCTCGGCCGTTCATCGCACGTCGATGAACGTTGTCGGATCGTCAAATCATTTCTGGGTATTGTAGAGTGGACAATGGGGAGTACATCAGTGGTGTTCGTTCTGCGTTTCGATGGTTGGATCGCCCAGAAAAATTCTAGTTAGGGTGGCTTTTAATGGTGGCGGCTGCTTGTTTTGCCTCGGTTTCACTTGCGATGCACAAAGGAGAATTGATGTGGGTTTGAAGCCGCGATAGCCAGCGGCGTAGGTGGCGCGACACGCGGTGGCACGTGGCGTTGGGAGGCGGCGCGACTTCGAGTGCTGGCGACGTTTCGTGTGTTCAAATGAACGTGTGCTCTAGAGTTTCCTGTAGCCGCGTGAAGCATAGTTATGATGACGTGGCATTTAGGGTGAGAAATGTGTTCTTTTTCTTTTATTTTATAAATTGAATTTAAATCACAATTATCGATATATCTTTCACATACGATATCCTTTTTACGCGCGGTTTCTTTTGTTAGGATCGTATTGAAATTCCGGACTTGTTGACGCCGGTTTGGACGAATTCTGAGACGGTCAAATTTTGGGTTTAAATTGAATTTAAATTCAATTTAAATTCAAAAGGTGAGTGTTTTAACCCACTCACAACTTCTAAGATTTCTTATGTTTGTTAAATTAAATTTTGATGTGATTTAAAATTTATCTATGATTGTTTGGGCATATATTTTGTAACGACCCGTAAATTTCAACTGTTTTAATAACGTAATTAGTTAAAATTTTATGAAATTTTAAACGATAAAATTTTGAAATTAAAATTTGATATTTGGAATGCGTTTAGTTAAACATAGCAACTGGTAAATTTTCGTCCAAAAATATGAAAGTTTATTTCGCGCGTAAATTTACTTCAATTTAATCAGTTAAAAAGCGATGAAAATAAAATGTTTCCGAAACTCAAATATTTTTACATAGAAAAATTCTAAACCATCTTCTGAGCAAAATGTCAGTTTGTCGTTTTTCCAAATTCGGACATCTTTGGCTCCGTCGGTCTTATTTTCTTGCGTTTTTCTTACATTTTCCGCTATTAGAAAATTCGAATTTTTATAATTCAACCGTACCACCGATATCCATATGTCGTTTTGATCGTCTCGTCGTGCTGATCTTTGCAGTATTTTATTTCTGTGTTTTGAAGTCCGGTACACAGCGGAAATCTACGGAATGACTTTGTATCAGTAACGGTTCGTGTCCTTTTGATTGCCATGTTTTTCGTTGTCCCCTAAGGAAACTAAACAGCTGCTTGCTTTTATTTATATCTGAATTTGACCCTTGCCCCTCGATATTCACATCATTTATTATATGGGAATAAGTGTAAAATGTAAAGCAACTTGGATGCGAAGAGGCAAGATCATTTTCAATTGCAAGGCTATCACGTATACCATATTTTTCATCTCAGGCCCATGCTGCAAGAACATACTCTTTCCAATTCTCTCCTTTGTTTCATTTGAGCATGCTTTTATAAAAAAGAATGGAGATATAAGTTTTCAGAAACCTGCTCCATCAAATATTTTGCCTCCACCTTCTCTCCTCCATGCGCCTCCCTCTTCCACTTGCCCTGCGTCATCAACTATGCCTTTGTCCATCTTTTTCTTTTTTTCCGTTCGCTCTCCCTCATGCACGTGACCCTCAACTACCTACCACCGCATCTGCATAGCCACGCACAGCTCCATGGCCTCGCCTTGGCCTCACACGCAACTACACCCCGACCTGTAGCCTGCTGTCGTTCCATGCATCTGCCTCTACCCGAACATAGCAACAACCCAAACCCCACACCCTCTTCCCTTCCTCCCACGTCCTTGCATCTCCACCACTGCTTGACGTGAACCCATCCCATGTCCCTAGCAGCAGCTCCAACGCCGCTGCACCCAACCTCCGACCAAGATGCCTCCATCACTACCGCTCATACACCCCGCGTTCAACACCGAGCAACCGCCACTAGCCCGTCGCCCGCCTAGCCTCCAACGCGTCGACCATCCACTGACGCGCCACCCATCGTCCAGCAGCGGCACAACAACCACTCGGCCCCGCCACTGCCACGCCGACAATGGTCACACAGCCGAGCTTCTCTCCACTGACTTCCTCAACCTGTCTGCCTTCTTCACCTCTTTCTCTTTTTGCTTGTATAAGGTATGATATATATATATATAAGAGTGTTATATTATGCAAGGCTACAGCAATTATATTACAGTAGTGTATTTATTGTATAGTTTGTTTTTCCTATTTGTTGTGATACGTTAGTATGCTGTTAATATGCACTGGCCTATACAAGTTATAAAATTTTGTTTGATTTAAGTTTCATATGTATATAGTAAAGTATAAAGTTATAAAATATTTATACAGAATATATTTTAATATGACTACACATATTGGTTTCGGTTTCTATTTTGTATCACACAATGCAAGTTTATATAAACGTGTGTTTAAAAACTTCTTTATTATGGTCTGGTTTGCAATATTATAGTACTTTATATAAAGTATAATTTCATCTGCTAGTTTATGTATGTAAAAGCTAATATACCTCCTAGTCTTTCTAAGTTATATTTGGTTTCAAAGTTATCAGTTATAAAAGTTTTGATCTATTGTTATGTATAAATAGTATATAAATTATGTTCTGTTATTTATAAAAGGTTTGTTTGTGAAGTTCTTCATAGTTAGTATTTGTAGGGTCGTATATATTAGTACTTTTACAAAGAACAAGTCCTATCAAACTTCGTTTGTATATATATGTTATATATATATATAACTAGTTGTCTATTAAATATTTTACTATTCATATATATAATAATGTAAAAGTTATACTTTGACAGTTTATATTAATATATACACAATTGTTTATATATATATTTTCTGTATATTGCATTATGGCATATTATAATATTAGTTTCGGTATGTTGAGTTTAATGTGTAAAGTTATAATAGTTCACTATTATATGAGCTGCTCCAGTCTTCCCTTATATATATAAGTAAGATTAAATGTATATCTGTAGATTTTGGTCTTATTGGGTTTAAAGTTAAATTAGTGATTTGGTATATATATATATATATATTATTTTAAATATATGTTTTAAATTAAACCAATGATTTTTGAAACACATGTATATAATGGAAGGGTAGTTTGTTATAAAAATGCATGTTTTTTTGACTGAGTGGTATATTACCCATGCAAGTATTTATATTCCTTTACAGTTTTATTTTTGTGATCAGTATCTTTAGTTCTTATATTCGTAGTAGTAATTGTTTTGAGGTATAGAATATAAAATATGTTTAGATATTTTGATTTTGATTTGAGGTGTATATATATATAATATTTGGAATTTATAGTATTTTAGTGTAATTGTCTTAAATTAAATTGAGAATTTATAAATTATAATAATAATGGGTATAATTTCAGTTTATATCAAAACCGATTACTTTGTTCTCATCGATCTTCCATTTATCAGCCTTGATCGTCGATTTGTGCCATCTTGCTTGATGCGAAATTCGTGCTTCGATTCGCAACCCGATTTCATCGTCAAATCCTCTCTAGCCTTGAAAGGTGAGCACTCACTCACGATTAACGTTCTTTTATTTATTAAATTCGATTTCAATTGAAACGACAATTGAAATATGCTGCTGTTAGATATTTACACTGTTATTACCTGTATCAGTTCACCTGTGACATCTGACACCAATATCTGTTATATATGCAATGATAATCCAGTTTGATTGTTAAATGACTGATTGTTTGATGTTTACAATTGGACGTTAAAATTGTAATGTATAAAGTGATAAATATTATGCAAGTAAATTTGACGTAGGATAATTAATAGTTGAATCGACATATATGTTGAATTTGATTAGTTGAACATGACCCCTTTTAATTGTTAAATTAATTGACTTGTAGAATAGTGATAATTACACTTTGAACCATCGACGTATATTGAATTAATTGTTGTAGTATAAAATATAAATTGAATGATAAGTGAAAAACCGTATAAATAATTAGTGTAATAATCTTTAATCTACATGAAATGATAGTGTAGATTCTAGAAATAATTATATTAATTTGCACAAATAACAATGCGAATTAATACGGTTATTTCGGGATTATTTGAATTGGTTATTGGATTGTTATTGATTGTTGTTATTGCTTGTTTATTTACTTTGGCACCATCCCAGTTATCACACTGCAAGTTCCCTTTGTTATGCTTTGATTTTTGAATTGAATTGGAATCGGGTTGAAATGATAAATACCTAAATTGAACTTTGACCTTGGATATAGAGAATTAAATAAAACCCGATTGGTCAAATAATTTGATTTGAAAATAAAATGAAGATTTTGTTTGAATAAATAATATGGCTTTGAAATGAAGTTGAAATTTGAATTTTTAATGAAAGGAAAATGTTAATATTTAATAATCTGAAATAAAATATTAACAATGTAATTGATGAAAGAACGTTGTTTAATTTGAGAAATGATTGAATTAAGTTTGAAATGATTTAATAATTAAGTTTGAAATTATAATTAAGTTTGAAATTATTAAACTTTGAAATTATTTAATAATTAAGTTTTGAATTATTTAATAATTAAATAAGAGTGAATTATTTAATGATTAAATTGAATTGAATTCTTTAATAAGTGAAATTGAACTTTTGAATAAGTGAATTTTACTTCGTAAATAATTGGAATTGAGTTTCTTTATTAATTAAGTTTGGAAATTTATTTAAGTAAGTAAATAAGTGAATTTTGAATTTCTTTTACAAGAAATAAAATGTGATTTATTGAAATTAATGTAAGACTTGAAATTAAAGAATTTGATTTGATGAACTTAGTTTAATTCAAAATTGTAAGTTTTGATTTAATGAAGTTGAACTTAAGAAATTGATTTAGTGAATTGGAAATTTAATAGAAATTGTTTTGAATGATAAATTTACTTAACGAATATTAAATGAAATCGATAAATGAATTTAAATTGATTTGAATGTTAAATAAAATTTATCTAAATGATTTCGGAATGAAACTGATATACGAACTTGAATCAATATTTGAATTGTTTTAAATAGAAATTGAATTATAAGATTTTGAAATGATAATTTGGAAGTTTGAAACGTAAATTTTGGAAATTGGTTTAGAAAGACAAATGAAATGTTGATTTACGAATTCTAATTGAATTAAAATTGATTCGGTTTTGAAATATATAAATGACCAATCGGTGTAATAATTACGAAAGTTATTAAAGAAACCGGAATCGGTTAGGGACATACTCAATGTCTAAACCGAAAACCACTTTAATAACTATATGCGGAGTGTGATCCAGAATGAAGTGGTTGGAATGATGTACGTGATGACTGAAGAAAGAGAACGATAATGGATAGCCTTGACACTTGTGTCAAATTGGAAATGACTAAAACAGGAGCCGTGCCGGGCCAATGGAGGATTAGCTACCTCAAGTGGACACACTTTTTCGAACTACTCATTACTTGTTGTCGATTGGTGCACCCTTGATTTTGGGAGTGTTGTTTCACGGTGTTGCGGGCGCTGCGGCGTTGCGTTCTCACCAGTCCGGATCAGGTAAACGGTGGTATCACTACCTTGGGTATTGCCTCATGTGCCTTGTCATACTTGTATCCCTTTATTCGCGACCACTACGAATTTGTTTTGTACCTTTAGTATATGGATTGCCCTCTGGTGACTTCCGGTTTTGGGGAAACTACGGTCTTGTATATGCTTTTGGGAATAAAAATGTGTTAAGGGTGAAATGGGCCATGATTTAACACTATTTTGATATCTTATTATTACTGATAGACATTATCTACTTATCGTACACTACTACATAGTAGATAGTTTAACGGATCCTTAAAGGATGGTTATTCCAAACATCCTTTGAGTTACTTGTATTTCAATTGCTATTTCACTTGAGTTGGATTTATTAATATAAGAATGTTAATCCTGACTCGAGTGTTTTGTATTTTGCTTTACGCTCGGGTCAGACTGAGTGTACCAGTATTCGAGACTACCTTTGGAGTTGGAGCTTTGCTTGAAGATCCAGCCATCTATTCTACTTTCAGTATTCGATGATTCCAGTGATGTATTCTGATTTGTATCTGATGTATCATGTTACTCTTCCGTTGTATCTGGTTTAACTCTGATGTATCGTATTACTCTTCTGTTGTAAACTCTGATGTATCTTATATATTCATATAGTAGCTTCATGAACTACTATCTCTTTTATTTCCGCTGCACTTATTACTCTGTGTCTGTGATCTGTGATTATTTATTTACTGTATATGTTCATTTTTGCCAAATTTAAATTAACAACGCGGTATTTTGAGCAATTCAGCTCCGGCATGAGTGTCTACCTATACACTTATAATGGATGCGAATGGTCCAAAATATCGGGTTGTTAAATATTTAGTCATCATCTCAGTTAGATAGCATTTAGTTAAATTTAATTGTTATTTAATTTTATTTTTGCATATAATTTGCCAGTTAAATTTATTTATTATTACATATAAACTGCCAATTGAACAGTTATTAAATTTTTTATTGGATATAAACTATTCGTTGATGCCTGTTATGTTTTTATATGCTTTATATTGATGTTTTGTTTAAATTGGATGATGATTGTAATAAATGGTTGTTTATTGATATTTGGATGAATGAATGCTATATTTTATATTGCATAAACTGCAAGTTATTATGCATTTTCATTTCATTCGGGATTGCGGTTTGAAATGATATATAACCGTAAACTTTTATTTTTAAATTTCGGATTGAAATGATAAATATCCATATCACTTGACCATAGGATAGAAAATTTTATACAGGCACCGTGGTCTATATAAAATATTTTAAAGTGATTTTCTATGGTTTAGAAAGAAATATACGGTTTAATAAATATTAAATTTTGATATTATATAAATATTATTTTATATGTGGTTAAATTCTAAAATTTAAGCAATGTATAACTTGATGATATTTTAAGTTTGATTTACGAATATTTCAAGTTTGAGCTTTATTTAAGTGATATTGAATTTATTAAATAAATATTTCTAAACTAAATAATAGTAAATTGAATTAAGGTATATATAAGATTTTCAGATTTGGTTGGGAATTTTGGAATATTTAAAGACTTGAAATATATCAAATTTGAGATGTTTTATTGAAATTAAGGTATTATAGTTTTCAAAGTATTGGTTTTCGAAATTGTTATAACTTTGAAAGTAATATGGTTTGAAAAAAATGAATTTATTTGAAATGGAATTCATTTAAGAATTATCTGTGAATATATTGATTGGAAACCTATTGAAATTGAAAATTTAGAATATGACTTCAAAATGTGGTTTGGGTTTAAGATGATTTAAAAGAATATTTCAATTTTATATAAAATAAAGAAAGATTAGTGATTGGAAATTGGGTTTTATTTATATAAGATATTATTGAATTGTTTTGGAAATGGAAATGATATATTATTAAGTTGGTCTTGAAATGGCAAAAATATTTTGGTTTTAAAGTATATACTATTTTGAAGTAAAGGATATGGTTTGAAATGGCAGTAATATTTTGGTCTTTGAAGTATATACTATTTTGAGATAAAGAATATGTTTTGAAAGGGAAATGATTGTGTTTTTAAAAGTATATATATATATATATTTAAATGACCATGGTGTTATAATAACGTTTGGTTGTTAAAGAGACCGGGAGCGGTTATGGACATACTCTCTGTCGATACCGAAAACCACTTTGACAACTGTGTACGCGGTGGAGTTTCCAGAATGAAGTAGAATGGTGGCGACGATCCTAAGGTATATACGTGGACCCAACTCCCGTGAGTTGGCATAAGGTGGTTAAAACAGGAGCGATCTCGGACTAGTGAGGTAGCACCTCTTATCGGATCCACTTCTTTGATTCCATTCTATTACTTTGTGATTTTTGGTGGCCACCCTTCGATTTGGGAGTGTTGTTCGAGGTGGACGGTAGTGGCTGCTATGCGCTCCATCAGTCCATGTGCGTAATTGGTATATCTACCCTGGCATTGCCTTGTGTGCTGTGTCACCTACCATATCGAGCTTTACTACGATTTGTGATTTCTCCCGTAGCCTGTGGAGTATCAAGGGTAGCCCCCATTTTGGGAGTATGCTAATACTGGATAGACTACTGGGACTATTACGTGTTAAGGTGGAAAATGTAAAGCCTTAATGCTATTTAAAAGTATGTTTATTTTATGATTAGACATTATTATAATAGCGAATATTACTACATAGTAGATAGTTTAACGGATCCTTAAGAGATGTGAATCCCGAACATTTCTTAAGTTACTGCACTCACGTTAGACACTGGTTAGGAGATGTCAAACCCCGTAAACATCTCTGACGCCATTTACACTCATATTTATTTCATTGATTTAACTTACATAAGATCTTTTAGTTCTGACTCGAGTGTTTTGTCTTTTCAATTCGCTCGGGTCAGCCTGAGCATTTCAGGATTTAAGGCCCTATTTCTGAAGGACGAAGATGAAGATTTTATTATTACTATTTGTTATATATTCTACTACACCATTGTATTCCGTTGCATAATTATCATTCTCTGGTATGTGTAACTCTGATATGTATTGTATAAGTATAATCAAATGTTTTGTAAAACAGCTTCATGAACTGTTATTTGATTATTATATTTTATCGTTCCGCTGCAAGATTCTATTTTGTTTCTTTTATTTCTCCACTTTTTCTTATTTACCCCATAACAATCCACCCTTCTGTATGATTTAAGTTGGCAGGTGTGTCTGCTTAAGCATACAAAAAGGTGGGGCGTTACATCTGGTATCAGAGCTTTGGTTTAGCGATAAACCTTAGCCTTGTGGGGTTTGACTCTTTACTAATAGGGTAGTAATACCCTATGGGAGTCGCTGAGCATATGTATATGAGAGAGCGTATTTGTTAGTGTTATAAAAAAAGTTTTAATATTGCGTTAATCTGTTCCGTTTTCTATTTATAAATTCTAGTTAGTGCATGGGATGCTGTGACATCAATAGGGATTTCTAAACACTTAATAGGACAGACCGACATAATATTTGTTTTAATATAGGTGAATGAAATAATTTTGCCTATTATATTTTCTATATATATAAAATAAACTTTTTATAAAATCTATATTTGGTTGTATTATATTGATTGTTAGGTAATAAAATTTATAATTAATAGTCGAAATAAGATTTAAAATAAATAAATAAAAATTGGAAATATAGAACTTAAATCCCGGGGTTTTGGAAATTCTTTCAATCGATTTTGGAATAATAATATTATTAGAAGTATTTTCTGATATGAACATTTTGATATAATTTGAAAGAAATGTTATTTTTAAAAGAAATTTTGGAAAGATAAAGTTGTACTCCCCTCTCTGTCGCTGGAAAATAATTTCGGTGATGAGTGCACGCATCATCGACATTCATTTTCGAGTTCCAAAGTAGGAAGGCCACTGTAGTAGTTTACTGCAGATTTGTTTGAGAAAAAAAAATTTATCGTTTTAATTATAAGTGGATATATATGAATTTTAAGTGTATACATCTATCTATTATTTTACATGATTTAAAATTAAACCCGGTATTTGGTTCTTAAGTTCCAGTTAATTAATAGTTCAATTAAGTGTAGTAAACTGGAATATGACTAATTAATAATTGGAACCTTTAATTAATTTTTTTTTAATATAATAGGAAGTTAAGTAATATAAATAAATGATTTTAAACCTTTGTAAATGAAATTCTTTATTTATAAAAATTGATGTATAAAGTTATAAATTTAAGTGTAATTAAAATGTTACTATAATTAAATATAATAGAAGGTAAGCATTAAATAAATGAATGAAATTAAAGGTAAATTTGAAATTGTAACCTATGAAATAAATGAAATAATTATTGAACATTAAAATAATTAAAAGAAATGAGAAAACTTGTGTAACTTTCAATTTCATTCTTTAAAGGCATATATATATAACTTACTAAAAATTTATAAAAGTTGAAATTGTTAATAAGAAAATGTATAGGAAATTTTACAAGTAAACTTATGTAATGGAAATATTCAGTAAATTTCTTTTATTAATAAGAATTAAAGTATAATTGTTATGCCAAGTAACTAAAATTGAACATGAATATTATTAATAAATGAATAAATAAAATCTAGTAAATGAAGTTGAGAAATGAATGAATGTAATGCAAATAAATAAATAAATGAAATAAAAATTTGCAAGAAATAAATGAGAATTAAAAGAAATCATTATATGAATAAAAAAGGAAATCAAACAACAATGTATGATATGAAATTAATAAGAATGAACTTAATTTATTGATTGAATTTGTTGTTTGTTTTGTTTGTTTATGGCTGTTGGGTAAGGACACCTTAAAGTTGGTTGGATGAATAAATAAGCTATTTAGTTTCATCAAAGGCTGTTGAGTAAAAAGGGTGCGCTAAATAGTTTATTTTCCATTCTGTACAATTTAAGTTATGAACCCAAATAACTATTTGTTTTGTTTAATAAGAATGAATGATTGACTTTATGGTTGTATGCCTTGTGCAAGTGTTGTTGTTGTATTGATTGTTGTTGTGGTTGAAACAACCTTAAATATTTCATCTTATATAAATTGTTAACCCATTTTTAGATTATATAAGTGAAATGCAGGTTATGGAAGCAATTGCTAATGTTTTTGGTTCCATAAATAAGCGTTAATTGCCCGTCAAATATGTACGTTTTCGGATTACGGTTTATAGCGCTATTATATTGTTTTCCCCTGTTGGGATATATAATATTTTGGAAAATATATGTTATATATTTTCTTATATTTATATTATATTTTCTCCCGAGCCTCTCCGTACAAAGGAGACTCTGCCAAAATTTTCCATAAAATTTTGGACTGAGAAATATTTTGAAAATGTTTTCCAAACTTTATGAATTTAATTATAAAAAGATTTAATAATTATAAATTGAGATATTTATCTAAATTAATTAATTTTGTAAAATTTAATTGTTTATAAAGTTGATGTTTTGAATAAGATGTATCGATTTCTTAATCCTTCTTTCTCTTCTTTTCCCTTCTTTTCCCTTCTTTTCCTTTTCGAGGACGAAAAGTTTTGAGTGGGGGAGAGTGTAACGACCTGTAAATTTCGACCATTTAAATATGTTGATTTAAATTGATTTTTGTAATTTAATGTAAAAAGAAATTAAAATCTTATAATGTATATTGGAGCGAATGTTAGAAATTAAATGTTGCATTGGTAAATAAAATAAATTCTTGACAATTGGAATGAAATCCAATTGAAGAAATAGTGGAAAACATTATAATTGGTTAATTAGACTTAATTAAACTTGATTGTGTAATTAATACTGGAAGAAATAAATTGGAAATAGTATTAATGAAATAATAACTGAACTGAATTGCAACTATATAAATGGAAGTAAATTTGATTAAGTGGATGTCAATATTGAATAAATTAATGGAAATAAAATCTAAATGAATGTTTGGATAGAACATAAGTGAATGCAATCGGTAGTTTGGGAATAAATTTAAGGATAGAATAACAACTATTATAAATTACCTAATTAATTGGTCAATGAATTTATTTGGAATTAAAGTTCATTTAAATGTTAAGTAATTATGATGTTATTATTTATAATAAACGTTACTTTAATAATTAATAATATAGTAACGGAAGTGGGAATGTAAATTTTTAGAAGCGTAAATTTACTTTAAGTAGTAATTGATAGATTGGGAAATAAGTTCAAATTAAGTTAATTGAGAAATTAATACGTAAAGTATGTAAAGTAATTAATTGAATGTAAATTTAATGTTGTAAATTTTTATAGAACGTAAAGTATTTTAAGACCTTAATTAATGCATTTAATTGATAGAAGTACATTTAGGAATATAATATTTATTCTAATTAATGTAAATAGGTGTATATTAATGCAAGGAAATAAATTTAGCGTCATATATTGGATAGGGTAGTTATTTCACAAAAAGTGGAAATAAAAGAGTTAATATGAATAAAGGTGAAATTGGAAGATTTATGTAACAAAACATAACCAAAGGTTAAATATGTTTATAGGATAATAATTTGTTTGAATAATAAGAATGGGAATTAAGATTTGTTTATTTAATTGAATTTAAATTTGGAAAATTTGGTCATTGAAATTAATTGGAATTAAGTGTTAAATTTTACGTTAATAGAGATTTAAACTGAAATTCAAGAATATTAAAATAATAGTTTTGAACCCAACATTGAATCCATCTACTTAAAAATTTATAGGTGGAATAATCATTGATATTTAATTTAATAGAAATTTTGGGAACTTAATTTATAATTTTGAATATAGTGAAATAGAAGATTTGACACTGCAATTTATAGATTTATCAACTCTAAAATGGACATAAAGATTTGTTTAAATCATTGTAAATAATTGAGAAATATAAGGTGATAAAATTTGTGAGTTTAAAATTTAAAATTTGAAAGTTGATTTAATAATAAATTTTAATTTATTTAATTAATATAAAAATAGCCATTTTGGCCACTGATTCGGATTTCGATGAAACCAGTTTCATCGGATCCGTAACGGTGAATTATAATAATGTTTCAAGTTTTGTAGCGATCAGACTTGTCGTTTGATCGTACGGAATCGAAACGCCTTGAAATCTATGCAATTGAAATCAATTTGAAATTATTGTTTTTAGCATAACTTCTTCATACGATGCAATTTGAACCTGAAACCTTTTCCATTGCGTTTAAAATATTTTAAAATACCTATTTCAATATATGGGTTGACCCAATTTCATTCCGAAGTCAGAACGGGTTTTTTGGGCCTTTTCCTCGCGTAACGTGTGAATCAATCCGATCTATCCATTCTTTTCCAACCTTCTCTATAAATATCCGGTTATAAACCCTAGCCCCCATCTATTCTCTTTTGTCTGTACATACATCTCAACTCTCTCCTCCTCAATGGCAGACAAACAAAAATTGCAGATCCAATTCCAATTCAAAATCAAAGTCAAAAATTCAAACTCCTCAGAAAAATTCAGAAAAATTATATATCGAAGCTTTTGATGTACGCATCTCAAAACTAAAATTCGTTTTCCGTTTGGATGCATCGTTTGTCCAGAATTTCAAGATCAATTCTCGGCCGTTCATCACGCGTCGATGAACGTTGTCGGATCATCAAATCATTTCTGGGTATTGTAGAGTGGACGATGGGGAGTACATCAGTGGTGTTCGTTCTGCGTTTCGACGGTTGGATCGCCCAGAAAAATTCGAGTTAGGGTGGCTTTTAATGGTGGCGGCTGCTTGTTTTGCCTCGGTTTCACTTGCGATGCAAAAAGGAGAATTGATGTGGGTTTGAAGTCGCGATAGCCAGCAGCGTAGGTGGCGCGACACGCGGTGGCACGTGGCGTTGGGAGGCGACGCGACTTCGAGTGCTGGCGACGTTTCGTGTGTTCAAATGAACGTGTGCTCTAGAGTTTCCAGTAGCCGCGTGAAGCATAGTGATGATGACATGGCATTAAGGGTGAGAAATGTGTTCTTTTTCTTTTATTTTATAAATTGAATTTCAATCACAATTATCGATATATCTTTCACATACGATATCCGTTTTACGCGCGGTTTCTTTTGTTAGGATCGTATTGAAATTCCGGACTTGATGACGCTGGTTTGGACGAATTCTGAGATGGTCAAATTTTGGGTTTAAATTGAATTTAAATTCAATTTAAATTCAAAAGGTGAGTGTTTTAATCCACTCACAACTTCTAAGATTTCTTATGTTTGTTAAATTAAATTTTGATGTGATTTAAAATTTATCTATGATTGTTTGGGCATATATTTAGTCATCATCTCAGTTAAATAGCATTTAGTTAAATTTAATTGTTATTTTATTTTTGCATATAATTTGCCAATTAAATTTATTTATTATTGCATATAAACTGCCAGTTGAACAGTTATTAAATTTTTTATTGGATATAAACTATTCGTTGATGCCTGTTATGTTTTTATATGCTTTATATTGATGTTTTGTTTAAATTGGATGATGATTGTAATAAATGGTTGTTTATTGATATTTGGATTAATGGATGCTATATTTTATATTGTATAAACTGCAAGTTATTATGCATTTTCATTTCATTCGGGATTGCGGTTTGAAATGATATATAACCGTAAACTTTTATTTTTAAATTTCGGATTGAAATGATAAATATCCGTATCACTTGACCATAGGATAGAAAATTTTATACAGGCACCGTGGTCTATATAAAATATTTTAAAGTGATTTTCTATGGTTTAGAAAGAAATATACGGTTTAATAAATATTAAATTTTGATATTATATAAATATTATTTTATATGTGGTTAAATTCTAAAATTTAAGCTATGTATAACTTGATGATATTTTAAGTTTGATTTACGAATATTTCAAGTTTGAGCTTTATTTAAGTGATATTGAATTTATTAAATAAATATTTCTAAACTAAATAATAGTAAATTGAATTAAGGTATATATAAGATTTTCAGATTTGGTTGGGAATTTTGGAATATTTAAAGACTTGAAATATATCAAATTTGAGATGTTTTATTGAAATTAAGGTATTATAGTTTTCAAAGTATTGGTTTTCGAAATTGTTATAACTTTGAAAGTAATATGGTTTGAAAAAAATGAATTTATTTGAAATGGAATTCATTTAAGAATTATCTGTGAATATATTGATTGGAAACCTATTGAAATTGAAAATTTAGAATATGACTTCAAAATGTGGTTTGGGTTTAAGATGATTTAAAAGAATATTTCAATTTTATATAAAATAAAGAAAGATTAGTGATTGGAAATTGGGTTTTATTTATATAAGATATTATTGAATTATTTTGGAAATGGAAATGATATATTATTAAGTTGGTCTTGAAATGGAAAAAATATTTTGGTTTTAAAGTATATACTATTTTGAAGTAAAGGATATGGTTTGAAATGGCAATAATATTTTGGTCTTTGAAGTATATACTATTTTGAAATAAAGAATATGTTTTGAAAGGGAAATGATTGTGTTTTTAAAAGTATATATATATATATATATATATATTTTTAAATGACCATAGTGTTATAATAACGTTTGGTTGTTAAAGAGACCGGGATCGGTTATGGACATACTCTCTGTCGATACCGAAAACCACTTTGACAACTGTGTACGCGGTGGAGTTTCCAGAATGAAGTAGGATGGTGGCGACGATCCCAAGGTATATACGTGGACCCAACTCCCGTGAGTTGGCATAAGGTGGCTAAAACAGGAGCGATCTCGGACCAGTGAGGTAGCACCTCTTATCGGACGCACTTGTTCTATTCCATTCTATTACTTTGTGATTTTTGGTGGCCACCCTTCGATTTGGGAGTGTTGTTCGAGGTGGACGGTAGTGGCTGCTATGCGCTCCATCAGTCCGTGTGCGTAATTGGTATATCTACCCTGGCATTGCCTTGTGTGCTATGTCACCTACCATATCGAGCTTTACTACGATTTGTGATTTCTCCCGTAGCCTGTGGAGTATCGAGGGTAGCCCCCATTTTGTGAGTATGCTAATACTGGATAGACTACTGGGACTATTACGTGTTAAGGTGGAAAATGTAAAGCCTTAATGCTATTTAAAAGTATGTTTATTTTATGATTAGACATTATTATAATAGCGAATATTACTACATAGTAGATAGTTTAACGGATCCTTAAGAGATGTGAATCCCGAACATTTCTTAAGTTACTGCACTCACGTTAGACACTGGTTAGGAGATGTCAAACCCTGTAAACATCTCTGACGCCGTTTACACTCATATTTATTTCATTGATTTAACTTACATAAGATCTTTTAGTTCTGACTCGAGTGTTTTGTCTTTTCAATTCGCTCGGGTCAGCCTGAGCATTTCAGGATTTGAAGGCCCTATTTCTGAAGAACGAAGACGAAGATTTTATTATTACTATTTGTTATATATTCTACTACACCATTGTATTCCGTTGCATAATTATCATTCTCTGGTATGTGTAACTCTGATATGTATTGTATAAGTATAATCAAATGTTTTGTAAAACAGCTTCATGAACTATTATTTGATTATTATATTTTATCGTTCCGCTGCAGGATTCTATTTTGTTTCTTTTATTTCTCCATTTTTTCTTATTTACCCCATAACAATCCACCCTTCTGTATGATTTAAGTTGGCACGTGTGTCTGCTTAAGCATACAAAAAGGTGGGGCATTACAAATATAACAAGGACCACATACCCTTTTCTTCTTATAAATCAAGAGTAAGGCAGACCAGATTATGGGGTAAAACTGACATTGGGTAATTCCATAAAACCCTAGTAACAGCCAGGGTTTATATAAGGAGGCTTAGTGTAGTAAGATCATACACATTTTCTCTTCACAACCAAAAGGAAAAATAGAAAAAAAAATATAAGGAGCACCGGCCATTAGAGTTAGAGGAGGGCAGAGAATCAAAGGAAAAGAAAGGCTTAGGAAAGAGGAATTAATGTGAGTAACCTCACTGAAAACTTTGGCATTAAGTCCTGAATATTGAGGCAGCCTATTTGAATTAACAATTCACGTTTGCAAGTTATGTTCATTTTATGATTTGATGACTTTGGTTTGTTAATAATCTGTTCAAGTGTAAAACCCTTCATACTGATTTACCCAAAAATAAGAGTCATGGATTTCATGTTTAAAATGTTTATCTGTACTGAGAATTAACTTTGAGATGGAGTGATTTCTTTTTATGGGTTTTCTTCATAAAGTATTTATTAAATCCCAAGGTTCATGTTATAGATAAATGGTCTAAAAGTGGAAGGGAATATGGGGCTGCAACATTGTGTTGTTGCTTATGTCTCATGGTAACTGAAACAAAGGAAAAGGTAGAAGTGCAATGTTATACATGTGCTGAGCTTCTATGTTTTATGAACTACACAAATTAAAGTACATACTTATGGTTTAGCCAGATCTTCAAGAATAATAAGAATCTGATTGAACCAGAGGTAAGAGAAGATAACTAGTAAACTACTTATGACCATATGTTTATAACTTGATCCATTGAAACCCATAGGTAAAATAATATGCTAAGAAATCATATCTGTTTCCATGATTAAATGTTTGCTTCTGAGAGTATGACTTACCAATCTCTGGATGAATACATGTTGGTTGATTTGTTTATTTTCTCTAATTGAAAATTGAGATGCAGAGGGGATTAGAACAATTATGAAAAAGGAAATAACACTTAGTAATTTAACTAAGGACTTTGGATCTTAGGGTTACAAAATATAGCTTGGCAAGGTGAACATTGCAAGCTCACACATGGTATGTTTATACCTAGGGGCCTGAGTGTGCTGGGTTAACAGAGAGATGTCCCAGGCAGTGTGTGTTTTAAAAAAAAGTAGCTAAAGACCATATGACACTTGATAGTGAAAAATAGAAATAGGTTTAGGTGAGGCTTGGGTGAAGTCCCTGATGGCCAGTAAGTTTGTAAAGGGGGCTTGATGACTGAATTGATGATTGCATTGATTGGTTTATGATGTTTTATTGGTGAATCTTATGATTGTTTTCTCTGAACTAAACCACTTGGATCATACATATCTTGTTTTGCACTGACATGAATGCACATGCCACACAGAAAACATGCACAAAGATGATACTGAGTTCCTTAATTCATTCAAAGTATTTGAGTATAAATAAAAGTCATATAAAATCATGTTTTCAAGTAGATTACTCATACCAGACATTAGTCTGACCCTTTTGTGTTTATGCACCATTGGGTGTCTCATATTTGTATGAGGCAGTTCATGGTGATTATGCAGGACAATAGGAATTTCATTGATCAAGCTTTGGATGAGTTAACTGCTTAAGGAAATTGGATGCTATATTTAAAGACTTTGCTGAAGTTAAAAATAGATGTTTATGCCAAATTTATGTTAGGCTATGTTGTTTAAGTTGCTTAGAAAAACCAATGTATTGTTATTTGCTGTTTTGTAAGTATTGGACTTAAATGGGTGTTTCAGCTGAAACTTGTAAGTTTTATTTTGAAAATGTTTCACTAAGTAATGGAGTTTTCTAAGCTTTATGATTAATTAATTTATGATGATAGGAAACCTGAGATTGTAAGAATTTTATAAACTAAATGAATAACTAGGTATTTTGGCTAGAGAAACTCATGTTTAGGTGATATAAGATCTGGCAGAGGAAAAGGTTTGAGTTGCTTTGAAAATAAAAAAAAATAACATGTGTTTTGGTATGAAAAAGTGCAAACTGAATATGGCTAACATAGCCATTTTATTGAGTCTGGGTTAAGCCAGCACTGAAGAACTTTTAAACTAAATTTTCAGTCATGTTATTTTACAACCTAGATATAGGAGAGACTCAGTCACTTTGGATAACAAGAAGAAATAGAAAATTAAACACTTAAAACCTCCTTTGACACACACATGCACAGGAACATGCACACACATGCACAAGCAAAAGCACTGTTCATACAGTAACAAAATTATGGAAATACATGTAAAATGCCAAGTCTTTAGACCTGAAACAAATAGTCATGCAATAATCTATGTATATTTAGAAGACCTGGTTTTTGAAACATAGTTGCTATGTAGGGATTATTTCTTTAAAATGATCCCCAAACAGATTTGTTCTTCCAAACTTTTGTACTCTGATTTAAGTAGGAAGTAGCTTATATATCCTTATATATAAGTTTAAAATGATTTAAGCAAACCAATATTCTTATTGGCATAAAGATACTGGATAGAAGAAAATTGGAATACAACATTTCCTTGATTAAATGGCCACTTTATGTAAAAAAAAAATTAAGTGGGTCATTTCATCTAGCTTATCTTATCTCCAGAATAAATGTTAGTATATTATATATATATATATACACACACACACACACACAATTATTTACAAAATCAAAATGAGTCATCAAAATTAACTGACCCCTGTCGACAACCCCCCAGAGACCCTATCGACAAGTACTGGTCAGAAATGACTTTTCATTTTAAATTTGAAATTTGAATAACTACCTTGTGTCTATTCATTTCAAACGAATTTCTACACCTATAAATACATATTTCTTCCAGAATTCATCACTCAAAATCATTTCTTATCTACTCTATCTATATTTCTTCTCACAAACTCAAATATGGCCGATCCAATTCATAGTTTGACCGAGAATCTTGAAGAAACCCTTAATTCTTTCAAGAATATTCTTTCTTTCATTCTTCGTAATCAGCGACACTTAGAGTTGAGTCAAATGATGATGATCAAGGAGCAAGAAAAACATTTCGATGCGATTCGATGGATGATTTCCTCCCTGCACAAAGATGATAATGAAGCACATCCTCCAGTCTCTCTCACCAATGAAAATGAAAATTGGGATGTCATTAAAGCAAACCCTATATTTGGAGAAGAAGGATGGGTGGAAGTTTCTCGTAATGTTTGATTTTATTTGATTGCTTTGTTTGATTTGAATTGATTGCTTGGATTGATTTGATTTGATTTGGTTTGGTGTGGATTGATAATTGGTGTGCAAAACATAATATGTATAAATACACATCGATGATCTTTGATTAGTTATCATGTCTATCAATATAATTATCTATTAATCTATCTATTATATACTCCATTATATATTTTATTAATGTAGGTACTTTAGTACAAGAATAAGGGGGAGTTATATAGTTTGGAGTTAGTTTTTGTTGATGACAAAGAGGGAGAAGTATAAAATAGGATAGTAATGCATAGATCAAGGGGGAGTTATTAGTTTTAGGGGGAGTTATTAGGATAGAAGTAATATTTTATAAACAAAGGTTGTCATCATCAAAAAGGGGGAGATTGTTTGTCCCTGAGAAGTTGGTTTTGATGACAACAACCTTAGAATAAGATTATAAAATATAAATACTAACATTATTGTTTAGATATATATGTATATGTAGGATATATAGGTACCAAAGAATGAAGACTGTACAGTATAGAGATTCAAGAACTAATGAACTCAAGATCGAAGATATCAAGATTCAAGACTCATGAGTATCAAGATTATCAAGAGTTCAAGATTTCAAGATAAGTAATTTAGTTAGGAATTTTGTTAAAACTCCTAGAAAAGCACTGACATCTTAAAATCCATTTTATTCGTGGAATGGAATCCACTTCGAGCCCGTTAAAGGGATGGAACCCTAAGTAGGAAGGAACCTACAAAAAATCTAGTGGAACATGGTTTTGTATCCACTAACTTTTATTCAAATGTTTTACAAAATTATATCTTGTTTTCAAAATAATTTCAAAATCTTCCTTTTTAAATCAAAAACATCTGTGACGCCCCACCTCAATACCCACGCTAGCCAAGGACACTACGATGTAGTGCTGTCAACTAGCACGGAGAATAAGGCTGTTGAGGAGCGACCATCCATGTAATTGATTATCACACGGTGGCTATAAAATAATCTTCGGAAACAAACATAGAAATAAACATAACACAAAGCAGTCACAGACATCCATATCACAAAGGCGGAAGAAGATATGAATATATAACTTGTTAGTCCATAGGATAGTGGTTTTGTTGACAACAACTATAGAAGTGTTATAAAATATATATGTGCAGGAAATCTATATGCAGGTATCAACAAAAGAAGACTGTACAGTAAAGAAGACAAAGATCAAGAGTTCAAGATTGAAGACTCATGAGATTCAAGATATTCAAGAGTTCAAGACAAATAATATAGTTAGGTTAGATATTTGTTAAAACTCCTTGAAAGCACTATCATTCTTTTTTATCCAATTTACTCGTGGAATGGAATCCACTTCGTTCTTGTTAAAGGGATGGAACCCTAGTGAGATGGAACTCACGAAATATCTAGTGGAACGGATAGTAGCCCTATTTTGTTATCCACTAATTTTGATTCAAAATGATTTTCAAAATTATCTCTTGTTTCATAAAATGATTTTCAAATATTCCTTTTCAAAAGAAAAACCTTCGTTCGTATTTCCAAAAATGTTTTAGCCTCAAAATCATATTTATCATTTTGTTATATTTTGATTTCAAAATTGTCCTTGATATTTTAGCCTCAAAATCTATTTTAATATTATATTTACTTTAGTTTATTTACCTTGATTTTAAATATATTTTAGTATATATACATATATATATTCATAAGTATTTCTACTTCTAAATACCTTATACAAATACATAGAGTCCATTTGAATAAAGTTTCATATGTTTTAAATCATCATTTTCAAAGAAAAGCAAATCATCATTTTCAAAGAAAAGCAAATCATCATTTTTAATAGACCATGTCGACATCATAGTTACTCGTCATGTCGACATGCTTCCCGTTATAGCAAAGGTTGTTTTCAAAAGAAGTGTCTATTCGTTTAAATCTCTTTGAATGGACACATCCATTCATTCTCTATAAATAGAGACTGTTATGGACGTTTTCCAGTAACTACTTTCTTTATTTTCTCTCCTCTTTACTCTCTTATCTTATTTTCTAATCATCCTATCCACATTCTGCCGAAATCTTAAGTGAATCAAACCAGAATATCTCTAGTTTGATTCTCTGCCACTCTCTTCAAAGAATCTCAGTGCTTATCAGAGTTATAGATACATTTGTACTCAAAGAAACTTGTTTAGGGTTATAAAGGTGTGATCGTGTCCTTGGAAATCGATCGGGTGAACTTGTGTCCTGTGAATCAAGTGGTTCTACCCAGAGACCTGAGAATCTGGAGGGTGTACCTCGTTGCCTTGGAATCGAGGGATTGTAATCTAGATTATTATTGAATAGAAAGCCGTACGAGTTGTGCGGGACTGGATGTAGGGTAACACCGAACCAGTATAAAATTCCTGGTGTGTTCTTTCCTTTACTTGCTTTTTATTTATATTTGCATCTGTTTGTGATTCTATGATTTGATCTGTGATTTTGTATTTGCATTAAGTTAGTTAAATCAATTTAAATCAAAGAAGTTTTAAAGAAATTCTTAAAACACTATTCACCCCCCCTCTAGTGTTAAATAGCCTTAAGATCATCTTCCGCGTCCCTTTCATTTGGTATCAGAGCAAGTTTTTCAAAGTATTCATAACCTGATTTTTGAAAAGTAACAATGGCTACCAACACTGGTATTTCTAGTTCATTTGTAGAGGGTCAGTCCACTGCCAGACCACCACTTTTCAATGGCAGTAACTATGCATATTGGGCATGTAGAATGAAGATATATTTACAATCCATTAGTTTAGAAACATGGAATATGACACAAACTAAATACACTGAGCCCACAACTGATTTTGCTCAATGGACGACCGTTCAAAGAGAAGTGGCTCAAAACAATTCAAAAGCCATGAATATTTTATTTTGTTCACTAGATAGAAATGAATTTAATAGGGTATCTGTTTGTAAAACTGCATATGAAATCTGGAAAACTCTGCAAGTTACTCATGAAGGAACAAGCAAAGTTAAACAGACCAAAATTTCTATTCTTACTAATCAATTTCAATTATTTAAGATGTTGCCTAGTGAATCTATTCCAGATATGTATAGTCGTTTTCAGGATATTGTTCATTCACTAGTATCTCTGGGAAAAGCAATCTCCGAAGAAGATCAAGTCAGGAAAATTCTGAATTCACTCACTCCAGAATGGGATCTGAAGACACTGGCGATTGAAGAAGCAAATAACATCAGTACCTTAAAGATTGATGAATTAATTGGAAATCTGATGTCATATGAAGTTCAAATTCAGGAAAGAAGGGAGAATAAGTCATCAGAAAAAAAAGTCCATTGCCTTTAATGCACTAACTGGTGAATCAGACTCTAGTGATGATGATGAAGAAATAGCCTTCATGACAAGAAACTTTCGAAAATTCTTGAAGTATAGAAAAATGAATAATCACAAGAGAAAAAGTTTTGGAAATAACACTGAATCACTCAACAACATCAAATGCTTCAATTGCAATGAGTTTGGTCATTATCAAAGAGACTGTCCACATCAAGAAAAGCAAACTCCTCAATCAAACAAAGAATATTCAAAGAAAAGAAAGAAAGCATTTGCAGCAACACTGGATGATTCAGATACGTCCTCAAGTGATGATGAACAGAAAACAGAATTGGCAAATATGTGTTTTATGACAACTCAGAATTCAGATAATCAGGATGATATGGAACTCAAACAAGGTACACGTTTACTATTTTAATTGGTTGAAAATTGGTTGCTTAGAATAGTTTATTAATTAAGTATATAATTGATTTTATTAACTTAAAATTTTTCAAATATCTTTTAAAAATTTATAAAAAATTATTTTTATATATTTTCTGTATAATATATTTTCAAAATATATTCAGACAATAGTCATAATATATATAAGTATATATATATATAAATCTTGTACATGTTTGAAATCATTTTTGCAAAATCTGATGTGCATGTCGACATGGCACTTATTGGTAATGTCGACATACCTGTAGCAAATCAGATTTCTAAATTTGAATTCAAAATTCAAATTTCCCTCCACCTTTTCACTAACTCCTATGTTCTGAATAGTTATGACTCTTTGACCAGAGAATCCACCTATTCAACCTCTTTATATCTATCTTCTATCAACACTTATCTCCATCTTCAATTCAAATTCAAAACAACTTTTATCTTCAAACACTCTTATCTCTTCAAAAATGGCATCCACTAGCAATGTAGCCGGAATGAGGCTGTCAAAAGCCACCAAAGATCATCTCTACAATAATAGAGATGCCATACTTGCATACATTAATTATGCAACTTATGGAAAAGTTCATTCGGGTAGTTTTGCTATTTTTAATGACTTCGCTTCTTATGAAATTGATGCTCTCTTTCAAAACAATGGTATTCTAAGCTTGGTTGACAATAACCAAAATGATTTTGTTTGCTATCCAAACCTTGTCAAAATGTTTTATGCAAATTTAAATCATGGTTTTTATAATGGAAGGGATGATGAAGTGTGGAGTAGTGTCAAGGGGACACAAATTGTTTTGGATACCGATGTTTTAGGAACCATACTTGAGTGTAAAAGTACCGGTTCCAATCTTTCTTCTTTTGAAATCGAGGAAACCGATCGTGAAACTTTTCACAATATTTTTGAGGAAGAAATGGATTTCAAAAACAAATTTTTTCGACCAAAAGCTCGTATTGTTAATCTTCTCCTTGAACGCACTATTACTCCGAGATCGGGAAATTACAATAACCCGACTCAAAAAGTGTGTAAGGCTCTTTTTGCAATTTTTGGAAATTATGATATTAATTGGGCACAAGTTATCTTGGATGAATTTCGTCACAAAAACTTGGATTCGGGAGAGAATGCATTATATCATGGAATATACCTCACTAGAATTTTTAATTACTTTGGAGTGGATATGAGAGGTGAAGAATTCTTTCCAAGAAAGGTTTTTAATCATTCCAATATTTCACTTATGAAAATTCCGCACGTGTTTCAACCATACGAAACACTAACGGAAAAAGAAGCACGATTGGGGTATGAGGAAATGCAAGAAGATGAGGAGGAAGAAGAAGAAGAGGAAGAGGAGGAAGAAGAAGGTGAGGAAGAAGAAGGTGAGGAAGAAGAAGAGGAAGAAAGTGAAGAAACTTCCTTAGAGAGTATTGATTTTCCCACACGACCATCAAACAAGACTCTCCTTCACAATCAACGAGTGATTGTGAAAAATCAAAAAGCTCTCAAACACTCCGTAAACAAAAAATTGGACAAAATGTCCAATACTATGAACAAGTTCTTCTCCAAAGTCAACAAGAAGCTCAATATCTCATCATCTTCATCCTCATCTACTAGTTTCTAGAGTTTACTTTTTGTATATCAATGAAATTTGGTATATTGAAAGTTGTATCTTTATGGTTTCTTTATGAAATTCATGAACTTCTCTGTTCTAGTATGAAATGAAGCTTATTCTCTGTTTATCTTACTGTTACTCTTATTTATATCAAGTAATATATATATAAATAATATGTATATACACTGAAAATTCAAAAATAAGATGTGCAAAATCTGCTATGTATGTCGACATACTGTATAGAGGTCATGTCGACATATACTGGTAATATTCTGAATGGACATTTCAATTTGAAATTCAAAATAACTCCTTATGTCTATTCATTTCAAACGACTTTCCTGTCTATTTAAGTCCTATTTTCTTCCAGAAAACTTCTCATAACTTCTCTCTACTCTTATATACTTATTTCCTTCTTACTTATCGTCAAAATGGCTTCATCCTCTTCAAATCTAAGTGATAATCTTGAAGAGACTCTCAAATCCTTCAAAGACATTCTTACTTTTATTCTACGAAATCAGAGGCACTTAGAACTGAGTCAAATGCAGATGATAAAGGAACAAGAAAGGCATTTCGATGCACTACGATGGATGATCTCCACTCTCAACAAAGAGGATCTCCAAGTAAATCCACCGAAGACATTGCTCCAGGACGATGAAGATTGGGAAGTAATCAAAGCGGATCCCATCTTTGGAAAAGAGGGATGGGTTGAAGTTCCACGTAACATTTAACTTGTTTGATTTGGTTTAAAATTGATTTGATTTGAAATACTTGATTTGGTTTGGTTTTAAACATGGTTGATTTATGATAACTTACTATATTGATTATGTAATAAGACATAAATAGGTGTGCTTATGTTTGATTGATTTGTCTACTTATTGTATGCATTTTCTTTTCATTTAACAGTTATGAATATAGTGATATGAATAAAATAATTTGTGGTTACACTTATTATTCTCATTCTTATATTACTCATATATATCATTCTGAGTATACAATATTTAGCATTGTTATATCTAGTTTCAATATTATTAATGATAACACTATCATTAATATCATAGATTTAGGGGGAGTTAGTGTCATTTTTTTTGTTGATGACAAAGGGGGAGAAGTATAAAATAGGTTAGTTAGGCATAGATTAAGGGGGAGTTATTAGATTTAGGGGGAGTTATAAGGAGAATATAAATATTTTATAAACAAAGGTTGTCATCATCAAAAAGGGGGAGAATGTTAGTCCATAGGATAGTGGTTTTGATGACAACAACTATAGAAGTGTTATAAAATATATATGTGCAGGAAATCTATATGCAGGTATCAACAAAAGAAGACTGTACAGTAAAGAAGACAAAGATCAAGAGTTCAAGATTGAAGACTCATGAGATTCAAGATATTCAAGAGTTCAAGACAAATAATATAGTTAGGTTAGATATTTGTTAAAACTCCTTGAAAGCACTATCATTCTTTTTTATCCAATTTACTCGTGGAATGGAATCCACTTCGTTCTTGTTAAAGGGATGGAACCCTAGTGAGATGGAACTCACGAAATATCTAGTGGAACGGATAGTAGCCCTATTTTGTTATCCACTAATTTTGATTCAAAATGATTTTCAAAATTATCTCTTGTTTCATAAAATGATTTTCAAATATTCCTTTTCAAAAGAAAAACCTTCGTTCGTATTTCCAAAAATGTTTTAGCCTCAAAATCATATTTATCATTTTGTTATATTTTGATTTCAAAATTGTCCTTGATATTTTAGCCTCAAAATCTATTTTAATATTATATTTACTTTAGTTTATTTACCTTGATTTTAAATATATTTTAGTATATATACATATATATATTCATAAGTATTTCTACTTCTAAATACCTTATACAAATACATAGAGTCCATTTGAATAAAGTTGCATATGTTTTAAATCATCATTTTCAAAGAAAAGCAAATCATCATTTTTAATAGACCATGTCGACATCATAGTTACTCGTCATGTCGACATGCTTCCCGTTATAGCAAAGGTTGTTTTCAAAAGAAGTGTCTATTCGTTTAAATCTCTTTGAATGGACACATCCATTCATTCTCTATAAATAGAGACTGTTATGGACGTTTTCCAGTAACTACTTTCTTTATTTTCTCTCCTCTTTACTCTCTTATCTTATTTTCTAATCATCCTATCCACATTCTGCCAAAATCTTAAGTGAATCAAACCAGAATATCTCTAGTTTGATTCTCTGCCACTCTCTTCAAAGAATCTCAGTGCTTATCAGAGTTATAGATACATTTGTACTCAAAGAAACTTGTTTAGGGTTATAAAGGTGTGATCGTGTCCTTGGAAATCGATCGGGTGAACTTGTGTCCTGTGAATCAAGTGGTTCTACCCAAAGACCTAAGAATCTGGAGGGTGTACCTCGTTGCCTTGGAATCGAGGGATTGTAATCTAGATTATTATTGAATAGAAAGCCGTACGAGTTGTGCGGGACTGGATGTAGGGTAACACCGAACCAGTATAAAATTCCTGGTGTGTTCTTTCCTTTACTTGCTTTTTATTTATATTTGCATCTGTTTGTGATTCTATGATTTGATCTGTGATTGTGTATTTGCATTAAGTTAGTTAAATCAATTTAAATCAAAGAAGTCTTAAAGAAATTCTTAAAACACTATTCACCCCCCTCTAGTGTTAAATAGCCTTAAGATCATCTTCCGCGTCCCTTTCATAACTAACACATGAAAGTGTACATCAGAGTAGTGGTCAAAAAGTTCCACAATAATACAAAAGAATAGCAACACGTGCTATACCAAAAGAATACAACTATGAGTCCATATCTCAAGTGTATACAACAAAAACTGCTAAACTAAATAGTCAGCCAAAAGTCAGAGTAGCAAATCCCGGAAGGAAGTCAAGCAGAAGCACCTGTAACATCTCGGTCTGACCCGAGTATTATTTAAGAAAATAATAAACGGATCAGTCTAACTATAAATATCAGATGACATGATATATAATAAAAGACATGGCATAAACATAGAATATCCATACTGACATACTACTATAAGTATGAAAATGATGATCAACAGGAGATCAACCGATGAGAAATGATCAATATCACGAGAATCTTCTCAAAGATCCAAAGAGGGCATCATACCCTAAACTTGTACTCATAACAAGTCAATGACATAAAAATCCAGAAATCAAACAAGAAATCCAGAAATCATAAAAAGAGAAAGAGGCCTATCACATGATGGTCCGAAGACCATGGGGCGCTACCCCATATGTGTGAGTCGGAATCACACTGATTGAGGCCTAGGCTAACCAAAAAGCAAAAAGGTATGTGTGAATGGAATCACACAAGTGGTGTCTAGCCTAACCTCGCAAACAAAAAGATATGTGTGAGTCGGAATCACACTACTGCGGTCTAGACTAACCTTGCGGACAAAGAGATATGTGTGAGTCGGAATCACACTACTGCGGTCTAGTCTAACCTTGCAAACAAAGAGACATCGCACAATTGCTAGTCTAAATCATAAAATGATCATCATGATCAGCGAGAAGTGTCAATCACACCAAGCTAGTAAATATATGAGTTTAGCTTCATGTCCCATAACCACTTGCTTAACTTAAATATTTACGAACAAGCTGTAAATCTTCACTAGGAAATTGTCACGAAAAGGGTTCAATCGAACAAGTCCAAGAGCTAACCGACGAAGTGAACGCAAGCGTTTCATACCACTCGTTTTACTAAGTCGTTTAAGTCGATTTCTCATTCGAGTGAAGTAAAGGCTTATATATATTAGTAGATTGAAAATTACTACTAGCATTAAAACCTTCATATCTTTAAAGTGACAAGTCTTAAAACGATTGTTGGAACAATCTGTCACAAAAATTCACATTCGGGGACGTGAATAAAATCCAAGGAAATCAGCTTAAAATGCATCAAAGTGGAAGTTCTGATGAATGCTTTTCAGATAAGATTGCCTTTGCAGAGTAATACGGGGTTCGACCTAGTGAAGTCAAGCGGTCTCGAGAAGCCAAATGACCTAAGGGAAGAACGCCACGCGACCTAGCAGAAGAAAAGGTCGAACGACCTAGGGGAAAACAGGTCAAACGACCTAAGTGCTAACTCGCGAACGACTTACGACTTAAGAGGGTTCTGCGACCTAAGTGGGATGCGCGACCTAAGAAAGTACGCGACTTAACAGTTTAAGGTTCTACGACCTAACGAGTTAAAAAGGTCCAACGACCTAAGAAAATTAGGGTAATACGACCTAAAGAGGTTCGCGACATAAGGTTGTTCGCGACCTAAAAGTGCACGACCTAAGGTCTTACGACCTAAGCCTTGAACGACTTAGTGGAACGAACGACTTAACGACCTAAGCCTTGAATACGAGCTACGAGCTAAGGCAGGAACGACCTAGTGAAGTTAGGTCGAGGACGACCTACGACTTAAGCCAGGGCGAGCGAGCTAACTGCAAACGACTTAAGGCCAAACGACCTACGACTTAACTCGAGGCGAACGAGCTAACTGCAAACGACTTAAGGCCAAACGACCTACGACTTAACTCGAGGCGAACGAGCTAATTGCAAACGACTTAAGGCCAAACGACCTACGACTTAACTCGAGGCGAACGAGCTAACTGCAAACGACTTAAGCCTTTAACTCGTGAACGACTTATGCCTTTAACTCGTGAACGACTTATGCCTTTAGCTCGTGAACGACTTAACATTTTGCCTGGAGATTATAGGTCGGCAACGACCTACGACTTAAGGGCGAATACGACCTACGACCTATGGACGAGCGACCTAACTCCGAATGAGCTAAAAATGGCCAGAACGACCTAGTAGCAGTTTTTCACCAAAATCACTAAGTTTTGGAGTTTTTCGCCAATCCAATCCAAACCAAATGCAGATATTCATACAATTGCAATAGAGGATCATTCCCAACAGTCCAAGATAGATATAGGCAAGATGTGAGATCAAAAATCTCACCTTTTCCACGAAATTGATGTTGGAGAGCTTAAGAGCAAAGCAAGAATCAACCCCTAGCTTGAATCTATGTTCTTCACCTTGAATTCGGAGTTTGATGTTGAATTTACTAAAGATCTCGAGCTAGGAATTTTAATTTCTCTTTCCCTCCACCATTTTTGAAGAAGCTTGAAGTGTTTGATGAAGTGATGAAGAGAAGAGGGGGTTGGGCTGAGTTAAGAAGGTGCAGTCCCAACCAAAGTCACAAGTGGGAAAAGTGACGAAATTTCACTATCTCCAAACATATCGAAGTTTACACTCAAAAAGATCGCAAACGTCATTTTGAACTCAATGGGGGTGGTCTCGAGTCCTAATTTGATCGTATGCAAAAAGTAGCTTTTCGGACTAACATCCGACTAACGATAAAATATTTAAATATAAAATCGATAGATATGCGGGTTGTTACAACATCTATCCTGGTTTTAAAATACTTTTAGCCTCAAAATAATCTTTATTTTCAATATCAAATTATCCTTGGTTTTAAACTATCTTTTAATTATAATATATTTAACTTTTAATATTTATACTTAGATTTAAATATAAAATTATAGTAAAATTTTATATATACCAAAATATTATTATCTGTTTCCATGATTAAATGTTTGCTTCTGAGAGTATGACTTACCAATCTCTGGATGAATACATTTTGGTTGATTTGTTTATTTTCTCTGATTGAAAATTGAGATGCAGAGGGGATTAGCACAATTATGAAAAAGGAAATAACACTTAGTAATTTAACTAAGGACTTTGGATCTTAGGGCTACAAAATATAGCTTGGCAAGGTGAACATTGCAAGCTCACACATGGTATGTTTATACCTAGGGGCCTGAGTGTGCTAGGTTAACAGAGAGATGTCCCAGGCAGTGTGTGTTTAAAAAAAAAAGAAAGTAGCTAAAGACCATATGACACTTGATAGTGAAAAATAGAAATAGGTTCAGGTGAGGCTTGGGTGAAGTCCCCGATGGCCAGTAAGTTTGTAAATGGGGCTTGATGACTGAATTGATGATTGCATTGATTGGTTTATGATGTTTTATTGGTGAATCTTATGGTTGTTTTCTCTGAACTAAACCACTTGGATCATACATATCTTGTTTTGCACTGACATGAATGCACATGCCACACAGAAAACATGCACAAAGATGATACCGAGTTCCTTAATTCATTCAAAGTATTTGAGTATAAATAAAAGTAATATAAAATCATGTTTTCAGGTAGATTACTCATACCAGACATTAGTCTGACCTTTTTGTGTTTATGCACCATTGGGTGTCTCATATTTGTATGAGGCAGTTCATGGTGATTATGCAGGACAATAGGAATTTCATTGATCAAGCTTTGGATGAGTTAACTGCTTAAGGAAATTGGATGCTATATTTAAAGACTTTGCCGAAGTTAAAAATAGATGTTTATGCCAAATTTATGTTAGGCTATGTTATTTAAGTTGCTTAGAAAAACCAATGTATTGTTATTTGCTGTTTTGTAAGTATTGGACTTAAATGGGTGTTTCAGCTGAAACTTGTAAGTTTTATTTTGAAAATGTTTCACTAAGTAATGGAGTTTTCTAAGCTTTCTGATTAATTAATTTATGATGATAGGAAACCTGAGATTGTAAGAATTTTATAAACTAAATGAATAATTAGGTATTTTGGCTAGAGAAACTCATGTTTAGGTGATATAAGATCTGGCAGAGGAAAAGGTTTGAGTTGCTTTGAAAAGAAAACAAAATAACATGTGTTTTGGTATGAAAAAGTGCAAACTGAATATGGCTAACATAGCCATTTTATTGAGTCTGGGTTAAGCCAGCACTCAAGAACTTTTAAACTAAATTTTCAGTCATGTTATTTTACAACCCAGATATAGGAGAGATTCAATCACTTTGGATAACAAGAAGAAATAGAAAATTAAACACTTAAAACCTCCTCTGACACACACATGCACAGGAACATGCACACACATGAACAAGCAAAAGCACTGTTCATACAGTAACAAAATTATGGAAATACATGTAAAATGCCAAGTCTTTAGACCTGAAACAAATAGTCATTCAATAATCTATGTATATTTAGAAGACCTGGTTTTTGAAACATAGTTGCTATGTAAGGATTATTTCTTTAAAATGATACCCAAACAGATTTGTTCTTCCAAACTTTTATACTCTGATTTAAGTAGGAAGTAGCTTATATATCCTCATATATATAAGTTTAAAATGATTTAAGCAAACCAATATTCTTATTGGCATAAAGATCCTGGATAGAAGAAAATTGGAATACAACATTTTCTTGATTAAATGGCCACTGTATGTAAAAAAAATAAAATAAAAAATTAAGTGGGTCATTTCATCTAGCTTATCTTATCTCCAGAATAAATGTTAGTATATTATATATATATATATACACACACACACACACACACAATTATTCACAAAATCAAAATGAGTCATCAAAATTAACTGACCCATGTCGACAACCCCCAGAGACCCTATCGACAAGTACTGGTCAGAAATGACTTTTCATTTTAAATTTGAATAACTACCTTGTGTCTATTCATTTCAAACGAATTTCTACACCTATAAATACATATTTCTTCCAGAATTCATCACTCAAAATCATTTCTTATATACTCTATCTATATTTCTTCTCACAAACTCAAATATGGCCGATCCAATTCATAGTTTGACCGAGAATCTTGAAGAAACCCTTAATTCTTTCAAGAATATTCTTTCTTTCATTCTCCGTAATCAGTGACACTTAGAGTTGAGTCAAATGATGATGATCAAGGAGCAAGAAAAACATTTCGATGCGATTCGATGGATGATTTCCTCCCTACACAAAGATGATAATGAAGCACATCCTCCAGTCTCTCTCACCAATGAAAATGAAAATTGGGATGTCATTAAAGCAAACCCTATATTTGGAGAAGAAGGATGGGTGGAAGTTCCTTGTAATGTTTGATTTTATTTAATTGCTTTGTTTGATTTGAATTGATTGCTTGGATTGATTTGATTTGATTTGATTTGGTGTGGATTGATAATTGGTGTGCAAAACATAATATGTATAAATACACATTGATGATCTTTGATTAGTTATCATGTCTACCAATATAATTATCTCTTAATCTATCTATTATATACTCCATTATATATTTTATTAATGTAGGTACTTTAGTACAAGAATAAGGGGGATTTATATAGTTTGGAGTTAGTTTTTGTTGATGACAAAGAGGGAGAAGTATAAAATAGGATAGTTAGGCATAGATTAAGGGGGAGTTATTAGTTTTAGGGGGAGTTATTAGGATAGAAGTAATATTTTATAAACAAAGGTTGTCATCATCAAAAAGGGGGAGATTGTTAGTCCCTGAGAAGTTAGTTTTGATGACAACAACCTTAGAATAAGATTATAAAATATAAATACTAACATTATTGTTTAGATATATATGTATATGTAGGATACATATACAGGTACCAAAGAATGAAGACTGTACAGTATAGAGATTCAAGAACTAATGAACTCAAGATCGAAGATATCAAGATTCAAGACTCATGAGTATCAAGATTATCAAGAGTTCAAGATTTCAAGATAAGTAATTTAGTTAGGAATTTTGTTAAAACTCCTAGAAAAGCACCGACATCTTAAAATCCATTTTATTCGTGGAATGGAATCCACTTCGAGCCCGTTAAAGGGATGGAACCCTAAGTAGGATGGAACCTACGAAAAATCTAGTGGAACATTGTTTTGTATCCACTAACTTTTATTCAAATGTTTTACAAAATTATATCTTGTTTTCAAAATAATTTCAAAATCTTCCTTTTTAAATCAAAAACATCTATCCTGGTTTTAAAATACTTTTAGCCTCAAAATAATCTTTATTTTCAATATCAAATTATCCTTGGTTTTAAACTATCTTTTAATTATAATATATTTAACTTTTAATATTTATACTTAGATTTAAATATAAAATTATAGTAAAATTTTATATATACCAAAATATTATTATCTATACTTATTTATGTATTTTAACTATAGTTAAGTATATTTATAAAGTTTAAAATAGTTTTAATACAAGATAGAAGTTATTTTCAAAGAAAAACAAACTACCAAAAATAACTTTGGCTTGTCGACAACCCCAAGGACCCCTTATCGACAAGGTGACAGTTTATTTCAAAAGTTTGAATTTCAAAGGAAGTGTCTATTCATCATATCCTTTAACAAATGGACATGGCTGTTGTTCTACTATAAATAGGGGCTGTTTTAAACGAATTTACAATCATATTTTCTCTGATTTCACTCCTCTTCTTCTTCCACATTTCTTTATATACATTTTTACCATTACTCTACCAAAATCACCCTTGAATCTAACTAGATCCTCTCTGGTTTGATTCTCTATCACTATCTCAACAAGATCCTAGTGCTATTCAGAGTTATAGACTTCTTTGTATTCAATCAAGCGAGAAAAGGTGTGATTGCAGCTTGGAAAATCAATTGGGTGAACTTGTTGCCCATAAAATCAAGTATCCCTACCTAGAGGATTGTGAATCTGGAGCGGTGTACCTCGTGGCCTTGAAATCGAGGATGTAATTGTAAGAATTAATTTTGAAAGGAAATCCGCACTTGTGTTGCGGGACTGGATGTAGGGTAACTCCGAACCAGTATAAAATCCGGTATGTTCTTTCCTTTATTGTTTTTACTTTATATTTGCATCTGTGTTTGATTCTGTTATCATATCTGTGTCTGAATATTGCATACATTTGTGTTCAAATTAAGATAAACTCAAAAAGAATTAGTAATTCCTTAAAACACTATTCACCCCCCCCCTCTAGTGTTAATTCTAGCCTTAAGATCAGTAATACGCATTTCTCACAAAATTCTTTAAAATGAATATTTTTAAATGTTTAAAAATATGAAATAAATTTGATAAATATGTTAGAATGTTTTAAAAGATACTTCATTCATAGATATGGGTTTTGAAATGATAGAAAGTTGTTTTAATCAAATAAGTTTGTAAAACACTTTCTGCAGCACTTTTCTACATCAGTTTTAATAAACTTTAGAAAAATAAGTTTAAACTTAACTATTCTTTCCCGAATCTTTTATAAATATATTTAAATAAACAATTTTGTATTTTAAAGAAGATTTGGAAGTTTGAATAAGAGTTTGAATAAATAGTTCAGAGAAATTGTTTATAACACTTAAACAATAAAATTGAAATTATTTCCTTGAATATAATAACAAAATGAGTATGCATAAATGACTAGTACATTTGTCCCGCCTGTAAGATCTAGAAAGGTAAACAAGGTGTGTAACTAAGGTTAGGAATGGAGCAACCAGTGCCCTGAACTTACCTAGCCTTTGTTTTCTCTTTCTAGGCGAGGTGTGGAACAGATCAAAAGGAAAGCCTGGATGCTCTAAATGAAAAGATCATATTTAAGATTTTCAAAAAAATAAAAAGAGTTAAGCAAGTTTTTATAGTATAGAGAATATTCTGGCCAAAATCTGTATTAAGTTCCAAGGAGGGAATTTGTACTATCCATGTGAATTTAAAAGGTAATTTCATCATTATTCCATGATTAGTACGAGTTGAATAAAAAATTAATCTCGGTATGATTAGTCTAATCTTTTATTCAATATAACTTGTTTTGGGTTTACAGTAAACGATGTCTTAAATAACATTGTTTTTGACCTGTTGAGGTATGTTTTAGAAGATGAAATTTTTATCAGGAATTAAATTTTCCTAAGTAAATGACTAGAAGATTTCCAAAGTTAAAAGGATTTTGATTAACCGGTAAAAAATGAAAATGAAAATTCGTACAACAAATATTGTATACATATATTCACATTTTTATCGATGATTGGATTTCGAAGAGACCGGGATCAGATTTGTGTGATTCCTATCCGAAAACCACTTCGAACCAATTTACGCTTTCGAAGTAAAACATGATGAAGACAAAGATCATTAAAGATGAAGATCTTCATGATGTAGGGCTACTTGCCACAGGACCCTCGGTGAAATTTACCATATCATATATTATGGTGGCAGTAGTGCTCTGTTATGAAAATCTTCAATTTGCAAGGACTAATCGCTACTAATCCTAGGGTTAATTCTCGATAGGATGTGGTAGGAGAAGTGCCTTTGGTTTGTTCTGTTCCTGGACAACTTATATAGATGAATATGTGACATTGCATTTTAAAATCACATTGATTGATCTCTATAAACGTATCATCTATTTGGTGGCGGAGAAGGAAACTTCTCTTAACTTAACACCCTTTCCTGAGACATGCGAGCTTAGGAGTTACACGTTTGTAGAAATCAATTGTGTGATTATGGAATGGTAATGTAGCATTCAAAGTGGAAAGTTGATGTTCTATGTGAAAGGTAATCGATACCTCAGAACTCACACCCGAAAATGACTAAAACAGGGTAGATGGAGCAAGGCTATCTAGTTTGCAACCATTAGGGAATGATCATCCCCTTCTAGATATATTTATTCCCGCTATGATGTTGGGTTTTAAATTAATGTGGTATATGCGAAGAGAGCTCTCGAATAGGTCGATAACGATGGGGGTGATGACATATTCGGTACTATCCAGTTAAAGGTAGGCCAATCTTGTGTTGGTAGAGGACCATCGGTTAGGCCTCGATACATTCCTTTAGAGATGTACTGCCAAAAAGTAGTCCCTTACCTAGTCCTTTTTTGGAAATCCATTCTCCAATACGTGCCTACCATTTTGATTGTAGATCCTAGCAGGCTTTTAAATCTCCCCGAGATGGCCGAGATGAAAAATCCGAGATATCAGCCAAAATCCGAGATTTGGCAGCCTATTTAGTTATAAGTGTTTTAAATATCGCCCGAGATAGCCGAGATATTTTCCCGAGATATTGGCCAAAATCCGAGATTTAAAACACAGGATCCTAGTATGTTGGAATTTAATAATGGTAACATTTTCGGCTGTTTGAATATGTTTACTTGAAAAGTGTTTTCAAAGAATGTCATTAAAAATAATATCAAATGATTTGATAAAAATGTTTTAGTTATCATAAGGTAAAAACCCATTCGTGTTTATATGTGGCGTGGTCTTATATGTTATTCCGTTCGAGTAAGATTCTGTTCTTTTTTCTTTTTCTTTCTACCCTTGACAATCTACCTTTCCGACACTTGGGATTGCGGCACGTGAATACCGTGGATGTATTAGTGTCGATTTCCAAAGGTCGAAAAGCTACGTCGTCATAACGTAGTATCAAAGCTTAGGTTGAGCGAACACTTGAGTCTGATAGGGATATAGACCCATCAAAGATAGTTTTAGTAATACCCTAGGATGAGTAACTCATTAGAGATAGGGTAAGTGACACCCTAGAATGAGTTGAGAGTATTATATGAATAAGTATTTTTTAATGTTATACAAAATGAATTTTGTTTTAGAATAAATTGGTAAATGAAATAATTTTACCTAGGATTATATTTTGGATATAAAAGATATTTTCAAACTAATATATAGTCAGATATGTTATAAGTTGAAGGATTGTTTGAAAACTAGAATAGTGAACACTTAAATATATGAACATCTAATAATTCAAATTAAACAGTTTGACTAAAAGATGTTCTATAAAGAAAATTTATAAGTAAGAATTAGTTAAAATCTAATATTTGATAAGGTAATTAAAATACTTAATATATGCTCCTAAATATTTGGTTGTTAAGGGATGATAATAGTTGGTTGTTATCACTAATTGATTGATTGTTTGTATAAAGGTTTAAATACGAACACCCTATGAATTAAATTTCACGATTTGACTATAAGGTGTTCTATAATAATATAGGAGTTAGAAAAAAATTATTTAAGATAGATAAATTTTGAAAGGAATTTTGGAAGTATAAGTTTCTAATGAATATAGGAGAAAAATGATTTCAAAGAAATTCTTTTAAAATCTAATATTTTTTCAAAGAAAATATATGTATATCATTTGGAAATTTAACATGGACTAAATATAAAGGTTGTGGAAAAGCTAAAAAAATTCAGTTAGATAAATAAAATTCCCAATTTAGTATGTAACACGGATCGGATGATTAATTTGGTAAGTAGAACTATACACTTAGCAAAAATTTCCTCCTTATCAATATGCGAATGCGATGAATGGAAAAATCTTAAGTTGCAAATGAGTCATTAAAACCCCGGGTAAGAAGTTAGAAATCAGAATAAAATTATGAGAGAAAAAAAAGACCTTGTAAATTTGTTAAGTATGAGAATTTAAAAAGGCCTAGTATCTGATTCTAAATTTTCTATCATTAATAGAAATTAACTAAAGAATAGCGTCTAGAGATAAGGAAAAGGTTAAGAAGAGCAACATCGAAGTATGAGAATTTAGAGGTATTGGATGCTCCTATTACTAGTGAAGAGGAGGAGGGTGTTCAGATCAGGGAGCCATCTGGAGTAGGCCTGGGAACAACTGAGGATCCAATGGTTATATCAGATGACAAGGGTGAGGATACGATTCTTGATTTAGAGGCAGATGTAGGAGCAGAGGTAGAAGATTCAGATCTTTTGATTACAGACCCTTTGAGTGAGGAGGATCAGGAGAACGAGCCCATAGAGGAGCCGGTGAGAGATAAGCTCATTGTGGAGAAACCTACATGATAGGATTCAGGGATGTATGATACTTGGTTATATGATAGCCCCTCGATAGTGACGAGGATATTAGAGTGTTTAGTATGGATGATATTTTGGGGAGTTCTCCGGTATGGTTAGGATGATATTTTGGGGAGTTCTCCGGTATGGTTAGGATGATATTTTAGGGAGTATTGTCTATATAGCTGATTTATATTTTGTGACTATGTATATTACCTTAAGTGCGTAGTACGCGCCAAGGCTAGGGACGTGGATCTATGTGGTTTTATGTGTATATCTGATGACACCATTATGTAGTATTAGTATTTTGCAGATCTCTTTCTCTCTTTGTTACCTTATTTTGAAAATAGACTAAAGTAGAATTTTTATTCAAACTCAGTTGCGGGGTAGGTTTCCTTATAAGTCTAAATTTTAATTTCGAGGACGAAATTCCTTTAAGGAAGGGAGAATGTAATGACCAGTGATTTTACCACTTTGGAAATAGAGATATTTAATAAAAATGGATATTCAAATATAGGTTTAATTTAAAACAAATAATCATGCCTTGTACGATAAATAATAATGGTAAACTAAATTCTGGAGTTTGTTTTCAAAAATAGAGATTTTGGACTTTCACCGTAATAGTAGCAAAAGATAGTTTCCGATAAAGTTAAGTATATGTTCAAATAATCATTTTTAAATATTTTTGATGAATAATCCATTTATAAATTAATTTGATAATAAGTAATTTGATTTATAATGGTTTTAATTTCTCAAGCACAAATCAAATCAAATCGACTGATATTCAATAGTTGAAGGTCAATGGTTCAAGGACTAGCAATCTGCTGAATCGAAAAGTGTTTCAAATGGAAGAAATTATCTTTTCAAGGTGTACTTCAAGGCTTTGGGATATAGGTATGATTTTATCAGATTATAGTTAATAATTTTTTCAGTATAATGTTTTATTATATACGTATATATATTATATTCTTAGTTAGATGATGATTCTAATATGCAAGTAATGTTGTCATAAAGTAGTTTGGTTATATGCATGTGTATATTTATGTTTTAAAAAAATAGGTCTTATCATATATATATATATCACGTCGGTGCAACCATATATAAAAATAAAATAATTTTATATTTTATTAAATTAATATATATTATTAAATTACATATATGGTTGTAATTAATTACACCATCATACTATGGTTAAAATTAGTCATATAATTTTATATATAAATTATTACATTAATAATAATTTTCTACAGTAATTTTTTTAAATATTTAATATTATTTAAATCAATTTAATACATAAATAATTTATAATTCCAATATGTTACGAAAATTGTTTTTATAATTTTACATAGTTATGTCAGCATCAGATAAGTTCTCAGCCAAAGAATTAAAGAAAATTATTTTATATTTAAAATTAGTTGTTTAATTCGGCCAAAAATCAATAAATTATTTTAAAATTAATTTAAACTGAAAAAAGTGACAATATTTTTCAAACCATAAATATCATTTAGGATTTATTGGAAATTTAAATTTTGAAATAAAGTTTTGAAAATAATTTTTACTAATATTTCATTAATTTTCGAATGAATATTTAATTAAAATGAATTTTAAAATTAAAAAAATAATAATAAATTATTTGTTGAGCTATGCGTAAGATCTGGTATTTCATATTGGTAAAAAAATATTTTTTTTGTATTTTATTAATATATATATATATATATATATTTGTATGTATGTATGTATATTTTGTTACGAATATATTTGTATATACATATTTTTAAGTTAAAAATATGTATATTGAATTTTTTTATATGTATATATATATTACTCGCAGTTTATTTAAATATATTTAAATATTTATTTATATAACTCTATTACATAATATGTATATATAATATTAATATTTTATTCATATGATTATATACACACATATATAAATACACTTATATAAATTATTTGAACAAAACTTAATACATACATACATACATATATTTATAATATTTATTTACAAATAATAGTATAAACATACATATATTTGGATAACATGTACTTGCACAGTGGATGAGTTAACTTGTCCATTGCGATGTAAATCAAAACATCTATACATGTGCATGTTATACCTTGCATGTGTGGATATGTAAAACATGCACACACACACATACATACATACATACATACATATATATGTATATGATACACGTGTGTGTGTACATATCAAGACATAAATTAATTATAATAATATAACTAATAATTTTAAATAAAATAAAAGATTTTATTTAAATAATATTTTGAAATATTCTAAATAAAGTAAACTTCATGGGCCCAATAAAGATCCAATAAGGGAATTTTTTTGAAATTCACCCTTAACTTACGTTGTAGGCTAGTCTAGTTCCAACAGCCTACAATGCCAAAGATAACTATCATTTATATTGTTAGAAGCATTATTTATAGAACACACATAATTAGTATTAATCGCATAAATGCCATTTTCGAGAATACCATCACAAACTTTATTTTTATCCAAACTAATGTTCATAATATTATTTGCACAATGAAATATATATTTCAGTCTTAGACAATCTAGAAACAGAAATAATCCCAAAAATAAAGTTTTTTTCAAAAAAGTAAATATTTAACACTAATATGAATCCACTAGGCAAAACTAAATGATATTCTCCTATTGTCGTTGTATCTACCATAGATCCTTCAACAACTTAGAGCCACATCTCTCGTTTTACCATGTAATGCTAGTTCCTAACCCCTTGTAATGAATTAGGTATATGAGCATCAAATCCAGTGTCTAAAACCCATGACATTTTATTGGTTACAAAACAATTTTGAATCATAAATGTACCCGATGGAGCTACAGAACAATTATTCTTCCTTTCCCTAACAATCTTTGAGTAGTCAGGACAATTCCTGTTCCAGTGACCTTTCTTGTGGCAGTGGTGACATTCAATCTTTTCATCGGTCTTCTTACTTTTCTTATTTTTTTACCTTCTCTTTTCCGCTTCTTCGAACTCTTCAAAGGCGATGCATTACCCTTAACAGCAAGTACATCCCCTTGATCCTTAGATTATGACTCGACCGAACTCAATATATTAAGGAGCTCCATGAGATTCACATTCAATTGGTTTATGTTATAATTCAATATGAACGGTTCCTACTGAAGAGTGAGTAAACCAAGAATCAAATCTACTTGTAATTCATTTCTTATCTATATGTCCAATTGCAAATGCCTATCAGTATAGCCCTTCATCATTAGCACATAATCATCCACTTTTTGACCTTTTGTCATTTTGGTATTGAATAGACATAAACAGTGCCTTGAGACTATTAAATATCTCTTGGGTAGACATATTTTCGTGTTGCCACTTCAATGGTTTGTCTAACGTAGGCAGCACGAAAACTTAAGTGATCTCTAGGTCTAACACCCATTTTTCATAAGTAATTCGTAGTTCAGGGTTCGCATCGTCGATGGATTATTTTTTAGGTTCGCATGTAATAGCAGTCTAAAGGCGTTCATAATCAGTGCCATTTTAATTCTCTTTGCCAGTCGGTATACATAGGTTCGATAAGTTTATAGGTTTCAAAAAACAGTTTTAGAGTTGTCATTTCTGCAAGTTTAAGTGTTAGATCATTAGGACAAATCGTAGCAGATGTTCTTATAATATTAGTAAGGTTAAACTTTATGTTTCAATTTACTAATAAGCTCCCACTGGTCTTTTATGTTTCGCCAAACCCTAAGTCAAAATATAGAAGTCTTTTGACTTCACTAGTAGGTTTTAGGACTTGTCCACCTTGGAATTTTGACCATGAGTTTTGTAACAACCCGGATTTTTGACGCTTATTATTGGATAATTAACTGATTTTACTTATTGAAATATTGATTTTTATAAGTCAAAAAATTAAATTTTTTGATAGTTAAAATATTTGTATCTATAAATTTATTAAAAACTATATTAAATATTGAATTATAAAATCTCTAGATATGATAGATTTTATAGAAATATAAATAAAACTCCACCATTAAAATTCAAGGTAGAATATATTTGTATATAAATATAAATACATACAAGTTAATGATGTTCATATATATATATATATAAGCATATAAGAGTGTATATATATGTGCCATATAAAGTAATGTATATGAAAATTTGCATAAATGTATTTACATACACACACACACACACACATATATATATATATGATGATAAGATATACACAAGTATATGTGTGTGTATATATAATAGTGAATGTGAAGAATGTAAATACATGTGTAAATAAATGTATACATATCTACAAGGGAGCACAAACTTTTGATAACAATTAAATGTATATATGTAGAGATGCATATGTATATATGTATACATTATTATAAACATGGAAAAGGCAAACATATACACATAAGGATATATATATATATATATCAATTCATATAAATGTACATGTAAACACGTTAAGGAATGAGGCAATTAATGCACATCCTCTCAAGCATATATTATATCAAATCCTCCTTTCAATTAATCAAAACACTTTTTTTAAATTAGGTCATAAAAATCTCAAATCAAAAGGAAAATAAATAAAAATGAAAACTTACTGTACCAGATAAGAAGCTACAGTCTATTTTCTATCTATTAGTACCACTTCCCTGTTTCATATTCTAGCATTCGAACAAAAAAAATAAAAAAGTAATACAAGCTGCCATAAGACTTAGAGAAAACTTAAAGCCAAAACACTCGAGCTCAAAATAGAAAAGAAAAAGGGAAGAAAGCAGGCTTCTTTTGTTCAAAGAGAAGAAGAAAAATAGTGAGTAAAACTAAACTCTTTCATACTGGTAATATATGTTATAGGATTGGTCATGGAAATTGAGGTGCTGTTTGATATGTATGCTTGTACAGGAACATATATATATACACACACACACTCATATATGAATATATGTAAGTGTTATAACCAGAGAAGCTTAGGCATGTACATTCCTTCCTTTTACCTCTGCTTTGTATACTGAAAATAATGTCATTCCTAGCTTCAAAAATCTATATCTCCCAACTTAATTCGTTTTAGGTTAAGATTTTGAAAGAAAAGTTGCTTGTCATTGAGTGTACTTTATTTTAAAATTGGTTCTAATGAATATTACGAAGTATAGAGCATAAAAAGAGAGTTTTACAGTAAGTAACCAAATATTGTAAGAAATTCAAATATCAAAATTTGTGCTTTTACTTACGTGAATGGGTTCGTCGTCGAAAATGATGAATTTTGATGGTTGTTTCACGATTTTTAATCGCGTATGCGATGAGATATAAAGGGATGAACGATTTTTGGTCTTTGGACAAATTTCGGTGAAGCCATCGATGGTGGGGATCGGTGTTTGGTCAGAAGGTAGCTCGGAGGAGGGGGGGCGTGCGAAAAATGGCGTTGGGCTTTTTAGAGTGGTGTGGTGGTTGGTCGGAGTTGAGGTAGGTTTTAAGGGAAGTTTCTGGTCATGGTCGGTTTTGGATGTACAGCGGCAGCGTGGAGGAGCTACGGGGCTGCGTTATGGGGGGAAGGGTGGAGGGAAGTGTGGCGAGGCTAGTGGCGGAGTTTGGTGGACGCCGGTGGTCGGAAGTGGTTGGACGAGGCGGAGATAGGTGGTCGGGTTCGTTCTTGGGTTTGGATTTGAGTTCGAAATTTTCCCACTGGGGTTTTGCGTGAATTTGTGTGGGTCAGTAGGTCTGCGAGGCAGGAGGTGGCATGGGGAGATGGTCGGAGGTGGACGACGAGTCGTCGCCGGAGTGTGCACGTGCACAGCGAGGATACGTGCAGGTTAAAAAGAAAGGAGGAAGAAGGAAGGATAGGATCTGGAAATAAGAGATGGGGAGTAGAGGTGGTTGTGTTTTTGTTTGGGCCGATGGGCCGGGTTTTGTTTTTAAAAATAAATAAAATGTTATAAATGTTTTTCACTTAAAACCTATTAATTTTTAAACACTTATTTTCTTTAAATTAAAAACAATATAGGCACTTGAGATTATTTTCATACATTTTGAAAACTTTATTATATTGTAACTTTTACAACATATTTATTTATTATTTTAAATTTAACTTTTAAATTTAAATCATTTATTTTTAATTTTCAAACAGTTTTGAAAAATTAGCCCAAGATCCATTCAAATTGGCCATCATCTAAGGGCAAACTTTGGGCTCACATTTTTGTTTGGGCCAGGTCGGTAGCTAGGTAGGGCAGAGTACTTGATTACTCAAACCCAATCCATTAACATTACCTTTCTAGATACCATTTTATCTTGGTCGTGAGCTTAATAGTTGACCTTAACACGACTAATTTAGACCATATAGGCTATTGGGCTTCAATACAATTGTTGGAACTGGGCAGTCCACAGTGGAAGTTTTGGTTGAATTTCGAAAAATTCCATTGGATCTTTATTGGGCTTATGATGTCTAATTCATTTAGAAATTTTTTAAATGTTATTTAAATAAAATCTTTTATTTTATTTCAATTTATAAACTATATAGTTTTATTTAATTTATATATTATAATTATATATATATCTGTGTATGTATCATATACACATATATGTGTGTGTGTGTGCGCGCATGTGTGCATGTGTAATGTATCAACCCATGCAAGCTATAACAAGCCCATGTACAAATGTTAGGATTTACATCGCAATGGACACGTTAGCTCATCTAATATATAAGTATATGTTATCCAAATATATGTATGCATATAAGCTATTTTTTACATAACTATTATAAATTGCATATATATATATATGTTAAGTTAGTTTAAATAAGTTTATATGTATAATATATTTAAAATATATTAATAAATATTTGTATATATATATTATCTTAAAAATAAAGTATTAATATTACGTATATACATATTATTATAATATATTAATTTAAATATATATAAGTTATTTTAAAGATTAAAATATACATTTATATTTTATAAGCCGTGAATTATATGTGTATACACACACAAATATATATATATATATATAATAACAAAATATATTACGTACACACACATAAATAGGTTTATATTTTTATTTTTTATTTTAAAATTGCATTTTTAATCAAATATTCATTCAAAATTAATAAAAATAAATTTTGAAATTTTTATTTCTAATTTAAAATTCTAGAAAATGCTAACTGATAGTTTATAGCCCGAATAACTTTTCCTTATTTTTTTAAATTTTAATTTATTTTTAAAAATTTATTTATTTACGACCGTTTTAACTATTTAAATTTCAAAATGGGAAAAATAAATTTTTATTTTTTATTTTTTTAGCCAAAAGCTTATCTAGTGCAAATATATATTAAATTTATAAATAATTTTTCATGACATTTTCAAATTAATATAATTTATTAAGAAGTAAATTGATTTAAATAATATTAAATAATAATAAAAAATTTATAAAAATTTATTTTTTCTATTGAAAATTAATATCACTATAATACATTATAAATAAAATTATTTAACTAATTTTAACAATAATATAATGTTGCAACTAATTATAAGATATATATATATATATATAATTAATTAATACAAATATTAATTTAATAAAATATAATGATTATATTATTTTATATGGCTGCACCGACTTGACATATATGATTAAAAAAAATTATTAAACATATATGTATATATGTGTATGTGTATGTGTGTATGTATATGTATATATGTATATGTATACGTATATGTATATATATGTATGTATGTATATGCATATAACCAAATTAATTTGTGACAGTGTTGATTGCATATTAGAATCATCACCTAACAATATAATATACATACACATATATGATAAAACATTATACTAATAATTATCAACTATAAAATCATACCTTAATCCTAAAGCCTTAAAGTACACCTTGAAAAAATAAACTCTCCTCTTTGAAATCTTTTTCATTTCAGTAGATCGCTAGTCCTTGAATAGTTGACATTTAGCTATCAAATAGTATCCGAATCTGACTTGATTTGAGTTTGAATTGAATAAGAGGCTAGGGTATGAATTCGGCCAGCAAAGAATGAAAGAGGAGGCAACCAAAAAAGATCTCAACTAATTAAGGTTAGAGGTGCTTAAATAGTGGATAGAAAAGAGTGGATCTCATCTCATATTAATTCTCCCTCAATCTTAGCCATCCAAAATCAAACCCCTTTACAACATAATTAAGCCACCTATACCATGTTTGTGCTATCGAAATAACAAGCCCTATGATGGGCCTTATACCAATTTAAGCCCAAATAAAAGATTATGCAATTTTATCCAATTTAATCGCTAATTGATATCGTATATTGACCAATATATTTATAACTATTATAAATATATTTTGCAATATTTATTTCTCAAATCATAATCAAATTTTATAATTAATATTTCATAAATATTAATTTAATTTATAACAATTATAAACTAATTAAATCATTTGGTCAAATGGGAATCCATCATTTTGGTTATGTGACTCGTTAGGTAAAATATTTGGTTAGCTATTAATATTGAACTATTCGAATATTAACATTCACACGTCACTCGGCAGATGGTGTGACATTTTGACCAAATTATTGCTTACTTGGTTTCAGTCAAATTCAATTTCACCTTGTTAAGCGTTATCTGGTTGTGACCTTTATTTACGCCAACTCGCTTCATCAAAATTATATCACTTTGGACATATGGAATTTGGTAATGGTCAAAATATCAGTATCGTCTATATTCTACTCTGCAATCCAAAAACAAAATCCTTGGTTCAATAACAATAATTATTATTAACTGTACTACTCTAGCCAGAGATTTTGACTTTGAATTGACTTGAGTTGACCATGATACTAACCTCATATAACTAGGAGACGAATCCTATAACGACCTGGTATTTCGAACCGTTCAAATCGACAATCATGCAAACATGTCAGACATGAATTGCTCAGAACAACATATTGTTAATCTATATTTGGCAAAACTTAGCATATACAGTAAATATATCAATCACAGAATCATAGACATAGAGTAATATGGCAATACGCAGCGGAAATAGATAAATAGTAGTTCATCAAGCTACTATAGAACATCGGAGTTTAAAGTAAAATACAACAGATATCTCGAATACACAGAAGTTACTAATACAAATACCAATGATAAGTCTGAACAAAACAACTGGAATATACTGAAATAACTGGAAAGTTGAATAGATAACTCCAAGCAGATCTCCAAGCTCCAAAGGTGAGTAAAATGTTGTGACACTCGGCCTGACCCGAGCATAAAGCAAAACACAAAATGCTCGAGTCAGGATTAATGTTCTTGTACCAGTAAATTCAACTCAAGTGAAATGTCAAACGAAATACAAAATAACACAAAGGATGTTTGGGATTACCATCCTTTAAGGATCCGTTAAACTATCTACATACATAGTACAATACGCTACATAGATAATGTCTACAGTAAAGTAAAATATTAAAATAGCGTTAAGGCGTTACCCATATCCCCCTTAACACATTTTATATAAATGCTGTAGTCTATACAATACTGTAAACTCCACCAAACCGGTGGGCTATCAGGGAGCACTCTATAGGTACGACACAAAACAAACTCGTAGAAGGCGTGATAAGGCATGTGACAAGGCATGCGAGGCAATGCCTAGGGTAGGATTCTACCGTTTTGCAGAACCGGGCTGGTGGTAACACATAGTAGCTACTATCGCCCACCTCGAGACACACTCCCAAAATCAAAGATGCACCCAATCGAATCACAAAGTAATAGAATGCTATCGAAGAAATGTGCTCGATCGGAGGTGCGACCTAACTTGGCCTAGGTATAGCTCCTGTTTTAGCCACATCAAGCCGACTCACAGAAGTCGGGGCTGCATTAATACCTCATACAGAATCGTTGCCAAACCATCCTACTTCGTTCTGGAATCTCCACCACGTACACGGTTGTTAAAGTGGTTTTCGTATTGGTAGAGAGTATGACATTCTCCGATCCCGGTCTCTTCAACAACCAAACGCTTATTTCACACCGTGGTCATTTTATATTTCAAACTGTCATACTTTAAAATCAAAATATCATATTCATTTCAAAATCATATTACTTTTGAAATCATATTCACTTTAAATCATATTTATTTTCAAAATCATAACCACAAAATAGTTTAAACCATCATATCAAAATATTCGCCTTTAAGCCCATTAAATCTAAATCATAATAGTTCCAACTTAAACAGTTTAAATATTGAAAATAGTATATATATATGTTGAAAAGTTATAAATTAAAATATTTTATATATTAAAAATAGGTTATAGATTAAAATAGTTTATATATTGAATAGTTTATATATTAAAATATATATCAAAATAGTTTCAACATAGAATTGTTTCTTCCAATTCCACAAATCGATTCATATCAACCTTAGTTCCAAAAAAAATTCAATTTAAATTAAATCTCAGTTCAACAAATTTCAATTAAAAGGTTAAAGGTTCAATTCAAATTCAAATTCTCATTAAACCATTTTCTTTTTTATATCAATTTCAAATCCAGGGTTGAACTATAAATTTAAACCACTTCAAATTCAATAGGTTTCAGAATTTAAATATTCAAACATTTACAATAACTCAATTTAATAAATTTCATTTATATTTCAAAATTTAACTTTAATTTTATTTACATCTGGAAATATTCGCTTAATCATTTCTAATAACATTTAAATAAAATCTCAAACTACAAATTTAAATAAAATCAAAATTAAATATCCAACTATAATTATATTTAATTCTAAAATATTCACCTAATCACTTTTAATAACATTTAAATAAAATCTTCAATTACACATTCAAATCAAACTAAATATTCAATTTCAATTTATTTAAATTCGAAAATATTCATTTAATCGCCTTTAATCAAAATCAAGTTATAAAATCATATCTTTAAAATCTCAAATCCAATAAGTTTCAAATCAATTTTATTTAAATACAATTCTTAAACAAATACAATTTCAAATCAATTTCAATTTTCCTTCCCAACCTTAATTTATTAAAGTTATTACAAAATCTATTTTTAAAAATACAATTTTAAATAAATACTTAAACATATTATATATATACTAATTAAATTAAACTTTATTAAATCAAATCTTATTATTAAATTTATTTTATATTAAATCTTAGTTTATATATTTATAAATAATAAATTATAAGTAAAATCTTAAAATTTATATTTTTAAAACTAACTTATAAATTTAAAATTTCTAAATATATAATTTTAAAATATTAATTTTCCACATATATAAAATAAATTTATATATTATATTTTAAAAATCAATATTTATTAAAACCCATATATTTCCTTTCAAAACCTTGGAAATCATATTTCAAAATAAACCAACGGTGTTCGTATATAATTTTCTATCTTATGGTCAAGTGATACAGATATTTATCATTTCAATCCGCAATTTAAATATTTACGGGTATATATCATTTCAACCCGCAATCCCAAAATTTAAAAATCAATATAAATCGCTTGGGTTTATCATTTCAACCCATAACGATTTTCCCCTAATCTATAAGATCGTTTTGGTATGTATCATTTCAACCCATAAGGATTCCTAAACTAATTGGGAACTTGCAGAGTGAGAATAATAAAATAATATTATAAAATGACATACATATCAATAGCAGTCATATATCATCACTAACGATTTAAATATAATATAATATATACAACAGGTTATGGTGTCATATGTCATAGGCAAACAATTGCAAGTAATGGCATATCATATTTAACAATTAAATAACTAACAATTAAAATTTAACAACATATTTCAATCGTCATTTCATGTAAAATAAATTTACTATATATAAGAATGTTAATTATGAGTGATTGCTCACCTTTCGAGGCTAGAGAAATTAGACAACACGACAAGTTATGAATTTTTGAATCATGAACTCTATGACAAATCCAAAGCAAAGCGAAGCTGGCACGATCTTGAACTCAATGGATCCGATGAAACAAATATATATAGCTATATATTTTATAATCTAAAATTTAAAACACGTATTTAAAAATAAAATCTTTATAATATATATATATATTTGAAAATCAATATTAAATTTAAAACTCATATATATTAAAATCAAAATCTTTGTATGTATATTTAAAAATCATTATTTCTTAAACACATCAAATAAAATAAAATAAAAATATATATTTTATATTTTAAAATCTATATACATTTTAAAATCAAATATCTATATATATAATATTTTAAAATTTATATACATTTTAAAATCAAATGTCTATATATATAATATATATTGAAACACATATATAGGCATACATATATTTATACTAGCAAATATACATGAGCATACGACATACTATATATACCCTTCTCTTACTTTAAATCTAAGAATAGAAACAACAGGAAAAAATTTATAATATAATATATATATATAATACTTTTTTTACATGTACAGAAGGGAAGAAGGGAGGAGCTGCCGGGCGGAGGGATATAGGAGTGGTACGGGTCTGCATGGAAGCAGATGGCTGGTGCTTCGAGGCTGTCACAGGCGGATGTGAAGTCCGGGAGAGAGATGAACAGAGAGGGAAACAAGCAGGGAAGGCTATCGGTTATTGACTGCTCGGAGAGGAAGGAATGTGGTGGTGTTGTAGTGGTTTCATAGCGGAGGAGGCCGGTTGCTGAGGGCGGACGTTGGCGTCACTGGAAAAGAAGTCGAGGGATGAACATCATGGACGAGCATGCCTTCAAGCTTTTGCAAATAACTTGTTTATATATTTTTTAATATATATACGAGAATGGCTGAAGGGTGCGAGGTGGCGGAACTGGTTAGAGGCAGTCGGATCAGGCGGAGTGTAACCTTGGTTTGGAGATTACCTGTATATATTAAATTATAATGGTAGTTATAATTTAATATTGAGAATTAAAATTAAATTGGAAATTTTAAATTGTTTATTTGGAATAAACAATTAATTTTTTAAATAAAATGAGAAAAATAAAGTTTCGAACTTTATTTTGTTTATTTGGGTATAAATATGGGATTAAATATTGATTGGATAAGTATTTGGTTTAAATAAATTGAAATATTGGGTATTTATTAGTTTGGAGCTAATAAATTAATTAGGTGATGTATTTCAACGTTAAATTGTTGAAATAAATATAAAGTAATGAAAATAAAGTTTTAAAAACTTTATTTTGAGAATTTAAGTAGGAAATAATCAATTTGTAATTTTTATTTGAGTGATATTGTAATATTGGTAATTATTGCCAATATTAACTTTTTATTGAATTTAAAGGGAAAAATATGAAGTAAATATGTATTTTAATAAAATAAAAAATGAAATATTGTTTTAAAATAATATTTTGATGATTAAAAAGAGTTAGAATGTTTTATTATAATTTATTTGACAAGAAAATAATTGTTATTGAGCTTGTTATGTTAAAAATAAGTGTTTTCACACTAAAATAGTGTAAATTATGAAATATTGTCAAAAATAGGGTTTTATTTATAAAAATAACCTTTTATTGTTGAAATAAATTTTATTTTGTTATAATAACAATTTTGTTTCATTCACAAGTAGATGTATACATTTTATTTGACCCTAAAATAATGAAATATGTGCATTTAGTGTTAAATAAGGTTAAAAGATAAACATAACTCAATTTTCTCCAAGTAAAAATGGTTTTAGGCCTTTTGGGTTTGGTTTAAAACCCAAACTCCATTATCTGGATGTTTCTGGAGAGAAATAAACTAATGTACGTAGTTTCTTCTTCCGTCCCAAACAAAAGTACAATAAAAGAAAACAAAAGAAGGTAATGGCCTCCTTCATCAAAAATTAAATTCCCACCGAATTGCTGCTAATTTGAGAAGAAAATCAACCAAAATAAGATTATACAATGTAATCTAAACCAATATTAGAATTATTTCATCAAAAATCTTTTAGTTAGGTATGAATTGTCTGTAATTTGCTTTTGTTTGTTCTGCATGTCTGTTTCAAGCTTCTACAGGTTATTAGAGCCCCATTTCTCCTCAAAAGCTTGCTGCTTGATGTCAAAACGTTTGCTAAATTATCAGGTGATTTTAGCACTCACAAATGCTAGCTAGAAAGGTTGAATGCTGTGTAAATTGTTCATAGAATTGCTTACTGTAAATATAAAAGTCTCTGTTCTTTGTTAGCTAAACTTCTTGTTTCTGGTTGCTACTTTGAGCACCAATAACTCTTCGATTTTCACTCAAATTGCTACCAGATCTTTTCCAGACTGAAGTTTAGTTTTTATACTCTATGCATGTCAATTTTCACTACATAATTCAATCGTTAGCTAGGTCAAAATTTTGCTCAAAGTTTGAATCGCACATGAGAAACGAACTGGAATAAGGAGAAGTGAAATCCCGTATACCAGGTCGACCATGAGGTCGACCTACTCTTCCCCAGGTCAACTATACGGTCGACCTGAGCCACCTCCATCTCGACCTGAGCAAAAGTGTGGTCGACCTGATGTTGGCCTTTATACTTTTGTTTTTGCAGCTTTGTTTCGTAGCTTTTAGACTTCAAATTGCTATGGATTTGTCACTTGTTTTGCTGCAAATTTTGAGATGATTTTGATGTTGATTTTGGCCTATGATATCCATCAATGGATTAGCCAAGTTTCAGAGGAATTTGAAATTCAAAAATTTGAATTGAATTCGATTTAAATTTGAATATCGATTTAGAGTATTTTCTTCGTATTTCTTTAATTTCAAGCACTATTTCTTCTAAATAAATTTTGAGAATTTTTTTAAAGAACTTGGCTTTTGAAATCATTAATATAGAGTATTTTCAAATTATTTCTAAATTATTTAAATATAATTATTCTATAATAAGGTGAATTTTCCAATAAATGCCTTCAAAATGATTTCAAAAAATTATTTTAAAATCCCGTTTTCTCAAGTAAATTATTTTATGAATAATATATACTATTTTCAGACTTTTCGAACGTATAAGAAAGAGAACTAAACGATTTTGTAAAACATGTGGTGTGGGACACGTGAGTTTACTTTTTCGGTTAATTCTGGACTTGTACGATCGAAACCTTTTGAGTATATTGTTTTGAGTTGATTATTGAGATTTTTAACTCCTATTATAGGAATTTTCCGAGTTAGCCAATATTTTGCGAGTTGAGAGGTTCGAGATCTCCTATTATAGGAGTAATAATCGATGAGAACCACTTATATATGTTTTTTTACTCGCCGATGAGACGAGGCGAGCCTAGAGATGAGATTTCCCTTTTCAGGAATTGTTTGCGCCAAAATTGGTCACAAACCCCAAATATCATGAAAGCACCAGTGTACGAACACAGATCAGCAGTATGTGATCACATATCACAGATCTAAGTAATGTAGAGAATGAAAAATGAAGAAAGCGGGGAAAAACACAAGGTTTATAGTGGTTCGGCTATCTCCGGCCTACGTCCACTTCAAAAGTTAATCTTTTATTGACTTTACCCGCTAGTTATAACTGATTACAGCAGAATACGGTAACAAATTTTGAGTACAATAGTGAACTTAGAGTGTAAGAATGTTTTCGACAGAGTCTGGGCGTCAGAGAGCCAAAGATCCTTTTTCTATAGGCTCTGAGATGCTATTTATAGGCGTAGGATGCAAATATCTCGCTCAGATCTCGGGAGACTTCTTCTGGCACGTAGGCGGGCCCACGCGATCGATCCCATGTGATTTGCACTAGGTCCGTGATCGATACGAACCAATTTCGTATCGATCAAGATTTGGTCCAATCGAGTCGAAATTAAGCAGGAACATTCTTTAGGTTGTACGCAAGCTCCTGTGAAAATTTGGTGGCATTTGGACTTGTAGATTGTCAGTTATGATCGATGAAAACTTGGGTTTTATGTAGGCTGCTGAATTCGCATCAATACGGTTCGTATCCATTTGTTCGTATCGCTCTAGTTGTGCCTTGTTCGTATTGATTCAGTCGTTCTGTTCGTATCGATCCAGTTGTGCATTTCGTATCGATTCTATACGTGTTGATCTATACGAATTAGCCTTGAGTGATGGGAGTGGAGTGCACACTTGATCGATACGAAGAAGACCCAAAATGATGGGTACGAAGTAGGGTTTTTCATGGATACGAACAGGACCAGTAGATGGATACGAACTACATCCTCAGGATGGATGGATACGAACGAAGCCTTACCTTTGGTGGATACGAACTGTAACCATGCTTTCATGGACACGAAATTGCGGGTTCGTGATGTATACGAATAGCAGACATCTGTTGGATACAAACAGATGGATGCATGATGATGGATACGAACAAAGCCTTTTAGTTGATGGATACGAAATGATGCGAATGTGTTGATTTCCTTAGTTTGCATCGATCATATCTTGAGCATACGAACCCCGATTGACTTGAAATTTGGAACGTTGGCTTCCACCAATTTGATTGTCGTGTCATATCAATTGTGGCTTAATCCGGACTCGGTCGAAATTCACTGATATCCATAGCTCACCTGTACGTAATTGGCAATCGGGATGACTATCTTTGGTTTCCAATTAATTCTTTTGATATCACGGCCTTGACCAAAAGGTGGGATAACATTTTCCCCCTAAAACATGCCTTGTGGGAAGAAGGTGTGTTATGAATAGTTCCGAATCTGATATTCGAAGTCCATATTCCGTCCATAGCTATCCTATCTGAGTGCCACAGCCATTTCCTGATCCATTTCCGCGACTGTTCCAAGTCGATGTATGATTTTGAATCCAGTAACCAAACCCTTAGCCAATTTCATATCCATCCGAACTCGACAACCGAGTTCTAATCCATCCATATTCGAAACAAATAACCGAATCCAGAACCTCTTCGGGTTGATATCCGAATCCTTAGCTATTCATAGCCAATATTCGTATCCATAATCCGAATTCATAACCTTTCTGGGTTTGACATTAAATCCATAGACCTCGTCGGGTCGCATTTTCCTGTTCTGACCCCGACTCTACGGTCAAGGGTTTTTATGTTCTCCGGCCTCGGCTCTCCGGCCAAGGACTTTTATATTCTCCGGCCTCGGCTCTCTGGCCAAGGACTTTTATATTCTTTGGCCTCGGCACTCCGGCCAAGGACTTTTATATTCTCCGGCCTCGGCTCTCCGGCTAAGGACTTTTATATTCTCCGGCCAAGGACTTTTATATTCTGTTCGAGTCTTTTCCATCACTCTCTGGCGAAGGGACCCATAACTTGCGATTACTGCCCGTCTCTCCGTTCAGGACTGTAATCGTGTAGCTGATATTCTTTATTATATTAATCCAAATCCAATCATCACAGAATCCAACTAATAAAATAAAAGTTTTTTATAACCAAGAAAACAAATAACCACAGTACCATGAATGAAACCAGAGTCCACAGCAAATAAAAAGAAAACAAGATTTCATAAACCCAAGCATCACGGCTTATCATCATCTCAAAGCATGCTTAGGGACCATCCTCGATCTCGTACATGTGTTAGTGAATTAGCCGCATCACTTTGGGGTTTACTACTTATTCAAAGCCATAAATCTATTTAGTTGATAACAACCTGATGACGTTGCCAAGATCCAGTGCCATCTTCACATGAAGTGGGTGGTGGCCATTCCTGTTCCATTGCCAAAGCTCGATTCCTTACATATTGTTGTAGATGCCCATTCCTTACATGCTCCACAACGATATCCTTCAAATACCTGCAGTCGTTCGTGTTGTGCCCATCCAGCTCATGGAATAGACAATGCTTTCCCGATGCCCGCTCGTATTCAGAAAGTTCCTTTCTTACCGGCCTTCGATACTGGAGGCGCCCTCAAGTATTCAAGTAAATCCTTTCCAGAGTCTCAGTCAAATCTGTGTAGGAAGAAAACTTTGAACTCCTCCGTGGCCTTTTTGAAGCATTACTGTTGTCATCCATTTTCCTTTTCCCATTATCATCTTTATTTGGATCCTCCCTAGGTGGGCCTCCACCCCTTACTGCATAAGCTTCAGCCTCTCTCCCTTCTCACTCAACTTGCGCATCTTCCTGCCTCAGAAACCTTTATGCTTCATGGTAGAACTCCCCGAGATCCATCGGTAGGTCCCATTCTAATGATAACTTGAAATCCGAATTATCCGCAATGCCTGAGACTGCTGCCATCAAAACCATCGACGGATCAGGTCGATCCACCGAAGCCACTGCCGCATTGAATCTGGTCAAGAAGTCCCTGAGCGACTCTCCTTTCCACTGCTTCATCGATGTCAAAGTTATCACATTCTTGGGTCTCACGATGTGGACCCAAAATTGCTTCATAAACTTCTCAACCAGGTCCGTCCAAGTGCCAATTGAACCGCTTTCCAGTTGTTTGAGCCATAGTGCTGCTACATCTGTCAAATACAAAGGGAAACACCGGGCCATGACTTCCTCCAATGCCCCTAATACCTCCATGTGCCTCATATATCTTGTCAAGTGAACGGTAGGATCTGTTCTCCCATCATACATCTCCAGTGTTGGTAGTTTAAAATCTGGTGGGTTCCTAGCTTGCCTGATCGTAGGAGCAAAGGGACTACGATTCACATCCTCCAAGTCACTATTCCCCAATCCGCCTCTCATGGCTCTCCTAATCATCTCGGCCAATCTATCATTGTCGCCAAGCTATAGTCCTTATCCGTTGCTCCCATTCTGCCCCCCGAGTTCATGATGGATTCCTGGAATCTGCTCTCCTGGACGAGCGTCCATTCTTCTATCAATGCCAGGTTGCACAGCTCCACCTGGTATTCTGCCCGGGATTGGATCGACATGCTCTAGGTGAGTGCCCCCTAGTTCTGGTGCTGCTCCTGATGGACCTGATCTATTCTAGATTCTGGTTACTTCGTGCTCCTGATCTATATCTCCAGCATCTCCTGCAGTTGTGTTCCCTTGATTCTGCACTCTAACTTGTCCAACTTGCCGAAGTAGGTTCTATATCATCTCCTCTTGTCTCTTTAGCATCGTTTCCATCTCGTCTCTGGTGATGAAGATGGAGGCTTGATTCGCTCCGGAGGAAGCCTCCTGACTACCTTCGTGCTGACTCCTTTCAGTTCTTTGTCTTCTTGTTGATTGCCTTGTCATAGCTTTCCAAATCCAAATCCTCGAGCTTCCAAATCCAAAATGAAAGCCTTGGAATCCTTGAGTTCAATTCTCAGTGAAAGCACCAAAGTGTTTGCGCCAAAATTGGTCACAAACCCTAAATATCGTGAAAGCACCAGTGTACGAACACAGATCAGTAGTATATGATCACAAATCACAGATCTAAGTAATGTAGACAATGAAAAATGAAGAAAGTGGGGAAAAACACAAAGTTTATAGTGGTTCGGCTATCTACGGCCTACTTCCACTTAAAAAGTTAATCTTTTATTTACTTTACCCGTTGGTTACAACTGATTACAGCGGAATACGGTAACAAATTTCGAGTACAACAGTGAACTTGGAGTGTAAGAATGTTTTCGGCAAATTCTGGACGTCGGAGAGCCAAAGATCCTTTTTCTGTATGCTCTGGGATGCTATTTATAGGCGTAGGATGCAAATATCTTGCTCAGATCTCGGGAGACTTCTTCTGGCACGTGGGCGGGCCCACGCGATCGATCCCATGTGATTTGCACTCGGTCCGTGATCGATACGAACCAATTTCGTATCGATCATGATTTGGTCCAATCGAGTCGAAATTGAGCAGGATCATTCTTTAGGTTGTACGCAAGCTCCTGTGAAAATTTGGTGGCATTTGGACTTGTAGATTGTCAGTTATGATCGATGCAAACTTAGGTTTTATGTAGGCTACTGAATTCGCGTCAATACGGTTCGTATCCATTTGTTCGTATCGCTCCAGTTGTGCCTTGTTCGTATCGATTCAGTCGTTCTGTTCGTATCGATCCAGTTGTGCATTTTGTATCGATTTTATACATGTTAATCAATACGAATTAGCCTTGAGTGATGGGAGTGGAGTGCACACTTGATCGATACGAAGGAGACGCAAAATGATGGGTACGAAGTAGGGTTTTTCATGGATATGAACAGGACCAGGAGATGGATACGAACTACATCCTCAGGATGGATGGATACGAACGAAGCCTTACCTTTGGTGGATATAAAGTGTAACCATGCTTTCATGGACAGGAAATTGCGTGTTTGTGATGGATATTAACAACAGACATCTGATGGATACGAACAGATGGATGCATGATGATGGATACGAACAAAGCCTTTTAGTTGATGGATACGAAATGATGCAAATGTGTTGATTTCCTTAGTTTCCATCGATCATATCTTGAGCATACGAACCCCGATTGACTTTAAATTTGGAACATTGGCTCCGCCGCTTTGATTGTCATGTCATATCAATTGTGGCTTAATCCGAACTCGGTCGAAATTCATTGATATCCATAGCTCACCTGTACGTAACTGGCAATCAGGATGACTATCTTTGGTTTCCAGTTAATTCTTTTGATATCACGGCCTTGCCAAAAAGGTGGGATAACATTTGCCCCCCAAAACATGCCTTGTGGTAAGAAGTTGTGTTTGAATAGTTCCGAATCTGATATCCGAAGTCCATATTCCGTCCATAGCTATCCTATCCGAGTGCCACAGCCATATCCTGATCCATTTCCGCGACTATTCCGAGTCGATGTCCGATTTTGAATCCAGTAACCAAACCCTTAGCCAATTTCATATCCATCCGAACTCGACCACCGAGTTCTAATCCATCCATATCCGATAACCAATAACCGAATCCAGGACCTCTCCGGGTTGATATCCGAATCCTTAACTGTTCATAGCAGATATTCATATCCATAATCCAAATCCATAACCTTTCTGGGTTTGACTTTAAATCCATAAACCACGCCGGGTTGCGTTATCCTGTTCTGACCCCGACTCTCCGGTCAAGGGCTTTTATGTTCTCCGGCCTTGGCTCTCCGGCCAAGGACTTTTATATTCTCCGGCCTCGGCTCTCCGGCCAAGGACTTTTATATTCTCCGGCCTCGGCTCTCCGGCCAAGGACTTTTATATTCTCCGGCCTCGGCTCTCCGGCCAAGGACTGTTATATTCTGTTCGAGTCCATTCCATCGCTCTCTGGCGAAGGGACCCATAACTTGCGATTACTGCCCCGTCTCTCCGGTCGGGACCGTAATCATGTAGCCGATATTCTTTATTATATTAATCCAAATCCAATCATCATAGAATCCAATTAACAAAATGAAAGTTTTTTACAACCAAGAAAACAAATAGCCACAGTACCATGATTGAAACCAGTTCCACAGTAAATAAAAAGAAAACCAGATTTCATAAACCCAAGCATCACGGCTTATCATCATCTCAGAGCATGCCAAGGGACCGTCCTCGATCTCGTACATGTGTTAGTGACTTAGCCGCATCACTGTGGGGTTTACTACTTATTCAAAGCCATAAATCTATTTAGTTGATAACAAGCTGATGGCGTTGCCTAGATCCAGTGCCATCTTTGCCTGAAGTGGGCGGTGGTCGTTCATGTTCCATTGTCACAGCTCGATTCCTTACATATTGTTGTAGATGACCATTCCTTACATGCTCCTCAACGATATCCTTCAAATGCCTACAGTCGTTCGTGTTGTGCCCATCCGGCTCATGGAATAGACAATGCTTTCCCGATGCCCGCTCATATTCAGAAGGTTCCCTTCTTGCCGCCCTTCGATAGTGGAGGCTCCCTCGAGTATCCAAGTAAATCCTTTCCAGATTCTCAGTCAAATGCATGTAGGAAGTAAACTTTGAACTCCTCCGTGGCCTTTTTGAAGCATTACCGTTGTCATCCATTTTCCTTTTCCCTTTATCATCTTTATTTGGATCCTCCCTGGGTGGGCCTCCACCCCTTACTGCATAAGCTTCAGCCACTCTCCCTTCTCACTCAGCTTGCGCATCTTCCTGCCTTAGAAACCTTTATGCTTCATTGTAGAACTCCCCGAGATCCATCGGTAGGTCCCGTTCCAATGATAACTTGAAATCCGAATTATCTGCAATGCCTGAGACTACTGCCATCAAAACCATCGACGGATCAGGTCGATCCACCGAAGCCACTATTGCATTGAATCTGGTCAAGAAGTCCCTGAGCGACTCTCCTTTCCACTGCTTCATCGATGTCAAAGTCATCACATTCTTGGGTCTCACGATGTGGACCCAAAATTGCTTCATAAACTTCTCAATCAGGTCCGTCCAAGTGCCAATTGAACTGCTTTCCAGTTGTCTGAACCATAGTGCTGCTACATCTGTCAAATACAAAGGGAAACACCAGGCCATGACTTCCTTCGATGCCCCCAATACCTCCATATGCCTCATATACCTTGTCAAGTGAACGACATGATCTGTTCTCCCATCATACATCTCCAGTGTTGGTAGTTTAAAATCCGGTAGGTTCCTAGCTTGCCTGATCGTAGGAGCAAAGGGACTCGGATTCACATCCTCCAAGTCTCTATTCCCCAATCTGCCTCTCAGGGCTCTCCTAATCATCTCGGCCAATCTATCATTGTCGCCAAGCTTCAGTCCTTGTCCGGTTCTCCCAATCTGCCCCCGAGTTAACGAGGGATTCCTAGAATCTGCTCTCCTGGACGAGTGTCCATTCTTCTATCAATGTCAGGTTGCACAGCTCCACCTAGTATTCTTCCCGGGATTGGATCAACGTGCTCTGGGTGAGTGCCCCTAGTTCTGGTGCTGTTCCTAATGGACCTGCTCTATGGAGGACGTATGTATGTATATGGTGGTCGAATAACCACTTGTGATATGTTGTATGATATTTTATGTATGTGTAGGTATATATTATCTATGTTGCTGTTCTGTGACTTACGATTGTTGTAGTTATTATATTTTTTTTCTGAATTGATCCTGTAGCTACCATAGTAGTGTATTAGATAGGAATTAAGTATGTCGAATACTTGAGATGAAATGAAAAAAAATGAGTACAGATACCGACATACTTAGCTCTTATCTATTGCAAGACTATGATGGTCGCCCTTAACCAGCCCTATTCTCCGCATTAGTAGACAAAATTACTAAGTAATTCTCTTTGTTAATGTGGGTCTCGAGGTGGGGCATCACAGCTTGGAATCAGAGCTGGATTCAAAACAAAATGTAATAAAGACAGAACAGTATACACAATTACTGTACATCAAGTATAATACAAATGTAAACATCATCCCCAAATCGTAGTTGAACCCAACCTTGTCCTTAATCTTTTGAGTCCTTTGGAGGTAGATAGAAAGGAATATGCCTAGGAATGTTAATTTTAAATTCCATAGTATTCCTTATTTAGTGAATTCCAATTGCTAATATCTACCCCTGTGAATAATCCTAGCTTATCTTAACTTTTAGCAAATGTCTGGAAGAGGTAGAGGTCGCACTTCGGAGGCGGGACCGTCCAGTGGTTCTCGTCCCGAAGGAGTTTATATGTCGACCGACCAGTTTCTTGAGCTTCTTAGGAGCACTCAGCCTCCTGCTCCTACTCATCCCTCTCTTCTGCGCAAATCCGCATTTGCGTGTATGTGTAGTGAATTCACCTATCTCGGAGACAAGCCATTCAAAGGCTCCGAGACAGTTTTAGAGGTTCAAGCTTGGCTCCGTACATGCGAGCGTAATTTTACTCGTATGGAGATCTCCGATCATCACCGTGTTCTTGTGGCATCGAGTATGCTACAAGAACGATCACTAGACTGGTACGAGCTCCTTATAGCTGACATAGATGACTCTACTCTTACATGGCAACATTTCGAAGATCGTTTTGAGCTTAAGTTCATGCCAGAATCCAAGAAGGCTTTCCTTACCCGTCGGTTCCTCGAGTTGAAGCAGGGCAAATCCTCTATGCCAGATTATGTATCCTCCTTCGAGTCTCTATCCAAGTATAGGCTCGAGTTCATTAGTACCCCATACAAGAAGAATCTTAAGTTCGTATATGGACTTAAGAAGTATTTGAAGAAGTCGCTCATGCTTCAGCTTAAGCTCTCGTTCGAGGAGCTTGTAGATTCGGTGCTTCACCTCGAAGCCGTAGAAAAGGAAAGGGATAGTAGTGATGAGGCCAAGGTTCGAAAGAACCTAAATTAGAAGAAATTTCCCTTTCAGAAATCCCAATCCTTTCCTCCGAAGAAGAAGGAAAAGCGAGGCAGTTCTGGTTCTCATCCTCGTGCAGCACCTTCTTCAGCTAAAGTTTTAGCATGCTTCAATTGCAATTCTCGAGATCATCTAGCTAGAGATTGTCCTCACCCTCGCAAGTTCCTTTATTGCAAGCAAGAAGGACATATGATCTCATCATGCTTTAAGAAGAAAAAGAATTCTCGTTCGGGTAATTTGAATGTGGAGAAAGCTTCTGGTAGTGCATCTCAGTTTCAAGGTATATCTCCTACCATTTTGAAAGGTTCTATTCTTTTTCATGACCGTTCTATTCGAATCCTCTTCGATACGGGTGCTTGGCATTTATCCGTACCAGAGAAATTTGTTAATGCTATTAGATGTTCTGGTCTTGTTGCTTACTTGAGGATTGTGAATCCTTTTAAGGGGATCCGCAATACTTGACGTGAGAATTTTGGGATTTGTTCCTTGTAGCTTATCTTTGCGTGCGTATTAGCACGCTATTTTCTATCTTGAGTTTGGAGTAATTTGAGAGGGAGTAGCTTGCATTTTATCAAGCCACATTCTGTGATTTGAAGGGTCCTATATTTAGGTATCCTAATTCAGCTAGTTTGTTAATTCTTGTCCTCGGAATATTGATTATGATTCTGAAGTATCTATATTCACTCTTGAGTTTCGAGAATGTTGATGATATATCTAGAATTATAGTCATTGTGACTCTGTTGATTTTTGTGAGTCCGTTTCGGGCATGATACCCAATCGGGCTATCGAGTATTGTATTGACCTCATTCCCGGTTCTCAGCTTTTCGGTCATCCTTCTACAAGGATGTCCACTAAGGAAATGAGGGAATTCATTGAATTTATTCGACATTTCCATTCTTACCTCTTTTGAGATAACCTTTTTGGATACTCATTTATAGGCTTAGTAATATTAGTTCATCCGAAGTAATGATTTGCCGTTTGTGTTCTTCTTCTCATTCGAGAAGATATTTTACCCTTACCCTTGTATCTTGCTGATTTCTTATTCAATCTATTAGTGGTGCTAGGGTCTTCCTTCAGCTTGACCCTACACCGATTCTCATTAGCTACGAGTTGCGGAGGATAGTGTTCTTTTACCGCATTCCGCACTCGTTATGAGTTTCTGTGTAGTTCGTTATACCGTTAGGAATGACGAACACTCCAATTTATTCCCTCAATCTTGTGAATCAAGTATATTCAGGGAACATCTCGATGAGTCTCTTTTTGTGTTTTTGATTTTTGGGTATATGTAATAAATTGAGATTTCAAATTTTTCAAGATTTAAGAAATGTTTTTTTAAGAGAAATTGGATTTTTGTTTGAGTTAGATAAAGAATATTATGAGTATTGAATATGAGGTGCTTCTTTTAAAGAAAATGATCTTTGTGTTGGGTTGTCCATCAAGTGATTTAAGAATTCTGGTCGATGCGCCTGATCAACGTTATCGATAGGAATTTCCTAAAAGCTTTAATGAGACAATTAGACACAATAAATTGAGTTTTAATAAGATTTAGTTTGTAAATTAATTATTATAGGATTGAGAAGTAAAGTTTATTTTAGAAGACATATGCAGCCATTGAACCAGAATGGGCTGGATGAGTGGCGAGGCAGTTTTGATCATTTGATCAACTCTACAGCTAAACGATAAGGCTACTCATTATAAATCAATGGCGAGGCAATGCTATTATGATAATTGAAATATATGAGTTTGAATATAGTTATGTATTATTGTTGAAATGATAAGAAAATACTTTGTTTGAAAAGTAAATGTTTATTGAATATTTTAATATGAGTTATACATGTTGAAGATGAAGCTTGTTTTGAAATTTTTTGGATGTTTGAAAATAAAGAGTAGAAATTTTTTTAAGTTTTATCTTGAGAATTTATTGGTATGAATTTATCTTGGAAATTTAATCATGTTATAAGAAAGAATATAAGTTTAAATTTATTTATTATTATAAAATGCTATATTAAAAAGTTTTGAAAATTTTCAAATAAAAATTTAGATTATGGGTTTTGAAGGTAATGAGTTTTGGAAACTCTAATAAATTTTGATGGTAAATTGAAATTGTTATCTATTTTGGTTCCTTGAGTTTACCTTTCCTTAGTGCAATAATCTAATAACTTGCATTTTTTCGGGCATTTTTAGTTTAGTGACCTTTGAAGTAATCATCTCTTATCGGGTTTTCTTACCTCTCTTGTTGTTAATCTCATGTCGGGGTAGCTCCTTCCGTAGTGACACATGGAAAGTCATCATCTTGTTGATGGGAGTTCGGATGGAGCGATGCTAAATCCCAACTCTATTTGAGAAACTTTTGTGAAATCAATCTCTTTCGATTGATTTTGGGTTGCAATTTTCCTTTTGTGTTCTTTTTTCGATGGGAGATGCCTTCGTATTCAAGAAGTATTGCTCGAAGATATTCCATAGTCATCTAATCCCGACTTATATATTCGGTTATTCATAGAATTTATTGAGCAATTTTATCTAGGTCTTCTTTTATATTGAGTAGAGAGTGAGGAATTTTGATCTCGTGCTTGTCTATCCTTCCTTTGAATGATGAAATAAATGTGTTGAATACAAACTCTTCTCTAGAAATGGTGAGGACACAATTTTATTAAGGGGGGAGTCTGTAACAACCATTGTTTGGAGATTACCTGTATATATTAAATTATAACGGTAGTTATAATTTAATATTGAGAATTAAAATAAAATAGGAAATTGGAAATTGTTTATTTGGAATAAACAATGAATTTTGTAAATAAAATGAGAAAAATAAAATTTGTAACTTTATTTTTTTTATTTGGGTATAAATATGGGATTAAATATTGATTGGATAAGTATTTGGTTTAAATAAATTGAAATATTGGGTATTTATTAGTTTGGAGCTAATAAATTAATTAGGTGATGTATTTCAATGTTAAATTATTGAAATAAATCCAAGGTAATAAAAATAAAGTTTTAAAAACTTTATTTTGAGAATTTAAGTAGGAAATAATCAATTTGTAATTTTTATTTGAGTGATATTGTAATATTGGTAATTATTGCCAATATTAACTTTTTACTGAATTTAAAGGAAAAAATATGAAGTAAATATGTATTTTATTAAAATAAAAGATCAAATATTGTTTGAAAATAATATTCTGATGATTAAAAAGAGTTAGAATGTTTTATTATAATTATTTGACAAGAAAATAATTGTTATTGAGCTTGTTATGTTAAAAATAAGTGTTTTTACAATAAAATAGTGTAAATTGTGAAATATTGTCAAAAATAGGGTTTTATTTATAAAAATAACTTTTATTGTTGAAATAAAATTTATTTTGTTATAGTAACAATTTTGCTTCATTCATAAATAGATGTATACATTTTATTTGACCCTAAAATAATGAAATATGTGCGTTTAGTGTTAAACAAGGTTAAAAGATAAACATAACTCAATTTTCTCGAAGTAAAAATGGTTTTGGGCGTTTTGGGTTAGGTTTAAAACCAAACTCCTGTTAGTCCATAGGATAGTGGTTTTGATGACAACAACTATAGAAGTGTTATAAAATATATATGTGCAGGAAATCTATATGCAGGTATCAACAAAAGAAGACTGTACAGTAAAGAAGACAAAGATCAAGAGTTCAAGATTGAAGACTCATGAGATTCAAGATATTCAAGAGTTCAAGACAAATAATATAGTTAGGTTAGATATTTGTTAAAACTCCTTGAAAGCACTATCATTCTTTTTTATCCAATTTACTCGTGGAATGGAATCCACTTCGTTCTTGTTAAAGGGATGGAACCCTAGTGAGATGGAACTCACGAAATATCTAGTGGAACGGATAGTAGCCCTATTTTGTTATCCACTAATTTTGATTCAAAATGATTTTCAAAATTATCTCTTGTTTCATAAAATGATTTTCAAATATTCCTTTTCAAAAGAAAAACCTTCGTTCGTATTTCAAAAAATGTTTTAGCCTCAAAATCATATTTATCATTTTGTTATATTTTGATTTCAAAATTGTCCTTGATATTTTAGCCTCAAAATCTATTTTAATATTATATTTACTTTAGTTTATTTACCTTGATTTTAAATATATTTTAGTATATATACATATATATATTCATAAGTATTTCTACTTCTAAATACCTTATACAAATACATAGAGTCCATTTGAATAAAGTTGCATATGTTTTAAATCATCATTTTCAAAGAAAAGCAAATCATCATTTTTAATAGACCATGTCGACATCATAGTTACTCATCATGTCGACATGCTTCCCGTTATAGCAAAGGTTGTTTTCAAAAGAAGTGTCTATTCGTTTAAATCTCTTTGAATGGACACATCCATTCATTCTCTATAAATAGAGACTGTTATGGACGTTTTCCAGTAACTACTTTCTTTATTTTCTCTCCTCTTTACTCTCTTATCTTATTTTCTAATCATCCTATCCACATTCTGCCGAAATCTTAAGTGAATCAAACCATAATATCTCTAGTTTGATTCTCTGCCACTCCCTTCAAAGAATCTCAGTGCTTATTAGAGTTATAGATACATTTGTACTCAAAGAAACTTGTTTAGGGTTATAAAGGTGTGATCGTGTCCTTGGAAATCGATCGGGTGAACTTGTGTCCTGTGAATCAAGTGGTTCTACCCAGAGACCTGAGAATCTGGAGGGTGTACCTCGTTGCCTTGGAATCGAGGGATTGTAATCTAGATTATTATTGAATAGAAAGCCGTACGAGTTGTGCGGGACTGGATGTAGGGTAACACCGAACCAGTATAAAATTCCTGGTGTGTTCTTTCCTTTACTTGCTTTTTATTTATATTTGCATTTGTTTGTGATTCTGTGATTTGATCTGTGATTGTGTATTTGCATTAAGTTAGTTAATTCAATTTAAATCAAAGAAGTTTTAAAGAAATTCTTAAAACACTATTCACCCCCCCTCTAGTGTTAAATAGCCTTAAGATCATCTTCCGCGTCCCTTTCATTTGGTATCAGAGCAAGTTTTTCAAAGTATTCATAACCTGATTTTTGAAAAGTAACAATGGCTACCAACACTGGTATTTCTAGTTCATTTGTAGAGGGTCAGTCCACTGCCAGACCACCACTTTTCAATGGCAGTAACTATGCATATTGGGCATGTAGAATGAAGATATATTTACAATCCATTAGTTTAGAAACATGGAATATGACACAAACTGAATACACTGAGCCCACAACTGATTTTGCTCAATGGACGACCGTTCAAAGAGAAGTGGCTCAAAACAATTCAAAAGCCATGAATATTTTATTTTGTTCAATAGATAGAAATGAATTTAATAGGGTATCTGTTTGTAAAACTGCATATGAAATCTGGAAAACTCTGCAAGTTACTCATGAAGGAACAAGCAAAGTTAAACAGACCAAAATTTCTATTCTTACTAATCAATTTCAATTATTTAAGATGTTGCCTAGTGAATCTATTCCAGATATGTATAGTCGTTTTCAGGATATTGTTCATTCACTAGTATCTCTGGGAAAAGCAATCTCCGAAGAAGATCAAGTCAGGAAAATTCTGAATTCACTCACTCCAGAATGGGATCTGAAGACACTGGCGATTGAAGAAGCAAATAACATCAGTACCTTAAAGATTGATGAATTAATTGGAAATCTGATGTCATATGAAGTTCAAATTCAGGAAAGAAGGGAGAATAAGTCATCAGAAAAAAAAATCCATTGCCTTTAATGCACTAACTGGTGAATCAGACTCTAGTGATGATGATGAAGAAATAGCCTTCATGACAAGAAACTTTCGAAAATTCTTGAAGTATAGAAAAATGAATAATCACAAGAGAAAAAGTTTTGGAAATAACACTGAATCACTCAACAACATCAAATGCTTCAATTGCAATGAGTTTGGTCATTATCAAAGAGACTGTCCACATCAAGAAAAGCAAACTCCTCAATCAAACAAAGAATATTCAAAGAAAAGAAAGAAAGCATTTGCAGCAACACTGGATGATTCAGATACGTCCTCAAGTGATGATGAACAGAAAACAGAATTGGCAAATATGTGTTTTATGACAACTCAGAATTCAGATAATCAGGATGATATGGAACTCAAACAAGGTATACGTTTACTATTTTAATTGGTTGAAAATTGGTTGCTTAGAATAGTTTATTAATTAAGTATATAATTGATTTTATTAACTTAAAATTTTTCAAATATCTTTTAAAAATTTATAAAATATTATTTTTATATATTTTCTGTATAATATATTTTCAAAATATATTCAGACAATAGTCATAATATATATAAGTATGTATATATATATATAAATCTTGTACATGTTTGAAATCATTTTTGCAAAATCTGATGTGCATGTCGACATGGCACTTATTGGTAATGTCGACATACCTGTAGCAAATCAGATTTCTAAATTTGAATTCAAAATTCAAATTTCCCTCCACCTTTTCACTAACTCCTATGTTCTGAATAGTTATGACTCTTTGACCAGAGAATCCACCTATTCAACCTCTTTATATCTATCTTCTATCAACACTTATCTCCATCTTCAATTCAAATTCAAAACAACTTTTATCTTCAAACACTCTTATCTCTTCAAAAATGGCATCCACTAGCAACGTAGCCGGAATGAGGCTGTCAAAAGCCACCAAAGATCATCTCTACAATAATAGAGATGCCATACTTGCATACATTAATTATGCAACTTATGGAAAAGTTCATTCGGGTAGTTTTGCTATTTTTAATGACTTCGCTTCTTATGAAATTGATGCTCTCTTTCAAAACAATGGTATTCTAAGCTTGGTTGACAATAACCAAAATGATTTTGTTTGCTATCCAAACCTTGTCAAAATGTTTTATGCAAATTTAAATCGTGGTTTTTATAATGGAAGGGATGATGAAGTGTGGAGTAGTGTCAAGGGGACACAAATTGTTTTGGATACCGATGTTTTAGGAACCATACTTGAGTGTAAAAGTACCGGTTCCAATCTTTCTTCTTTTGAAATCGAGGAAACCGATCGTGAAACTTTTCACAATATTTTTGAGGAAGAAATGGATTTCAAAAACAAATTTTTTCGACCAAAAGCTCGTATTGTTAATCTTCTCCTTCAACGCACTATTACTCCGAGATCGGGAAATTACAATAACCCGACTCAAAAAGTGTGTAAGGCTCTTTTTGCAATTTTTGGAAATTATGATATTAATTGGGCACAAGTTATCTTGGATGAATTTACAAGTTATCTTGGATGAATTTCGTCACAAAAACTTGGATTCGGGAGAGAATGCATTATATCATGGAATATACCTCACTAGAATTTTTAATTACTTTGGAGTGGATATGAGAGGTGAAGAATTCTTTCCAAGAAAGGTTTTTAATCATTCCAATATTTCACTTATGAAAATTCCGCACGTGTTTCAACCATACGAAACACTAACGGAAAAAGAAGCACGATTGGGGTATGAGGAAATGCAAGAAGATGAGGAGGAAGAAGTAGAAGAGGAAGAGGAGGAAGAAGAAGGTGAGGAAGAAGAAGGTGAGGAAGAAGAAGAGGAAGAAAGTGAAGAAACTTCCTTAGAGAGTATTGATTTTCCCACACGACCATCAAACAAGACTCTCCTTCACAATCAACGAGTGATTGTGAAAAATCAAAAAGCTCTCAAACACTCCGTAAACAAAAAAATTGGACAAAATGTCCAATACTATGAACAAGTTCTTCTCCAAAGTCAACAAGAAGCTCAATATCTCATCATCTTCATCCTCATCTACTAGTTTCTAGAGTTTACTTTTTGTATATCAATGAAATTTGGTATATTGAAAGTTGTATCTTTATGGTTTCTTTATGAAATTCATGAACTTCTCTGTTCTAGTATGAAATGAAGCTTATTCTCTGTTTATCTTACTGTTACTCTTATTTATATCAAGTAATATATATATAAATTATATGTATATACACTGAAAATTCAAAAATAAGATGTGCAAAATCTGCTATGTATGTCGACATACTGTATAGAGGTCATGTCGACATATACTGGTAATATTCTGAATGGACATTTCAATTTGAAATTCAAAATAACTCCTTATGTCTATTCATTTCAAACGACTTTCCTGTCTATTTAAGTCCTATTTTCTTCCAGAAAACTTCTCATAACTTCTCTCTACTCTTATCTACTTATTTCCTTCTTACTTATCGTCAAAATGGCTTCATCCTCTTCAAATCTAAGTGATAATCTTGAAGAGACTCTCAAATCCTTCAAAGACATTCTTACTTTTATTCTACGAAATCAGAGGCACCTAGAACTGAGTCAAATGCAGATGATAAAGGAACAAGAAAGGCATTTCGATGCACTACGATGGATGATCTCCGCTCTCAACAAAGAGGATCTCCAAGTAAATCCACCGAAGACATTGCTCCAGGACGATGAAGATTGGGAAGTAATCAAAGCGGATCCCATCTTTGGAAAAGAGGGATGGGTTGAAGTTCCACGTAACATTTAACTTGTTTGATTTGGTTTAAAATTGATTTGATTTGAAATACTTGATTTGGTTTGGTTTTAAACATGGTTGATATATGATAACTTACTATATTGATTATGTAATAAGACATAAATAGGTGTGCTTATGTTTGATTGATTTGTCTACTTATTGTATGCATTTTCTTTTCATTTAACAGTTATGAATATAGTGATATGAATAAAATAATTTGTGGTTACACTTATTATTCTCATTCTTATATTACTCATATATATCATTCTGAGTATACAATATTTAGCATTGTTATATCTAGTTTCAATATTATTAATGATAACACTATCATTAATATCATAGATTTAGGGGGAGTTAGTGTCATTTTTTTTGTTGATGACAAAGGGGGAGAAGTATAAAATAGGTTAGTTAGGCATAGATTAAGGGGGAGTTATTAGATTTAGGGGGAGTTATAAGGAGAATATAAATATTTTATAAACAAAGGTTGTCATCATCAAAAAGGGGGAGAATGTTAGTCCATAGGATAGTGGTTTTGATGACAACAACTATAGAAGTGTTATAAAATATATATGTGCAGGAAATCTATATGCAGGTATCAACAAAAGAAGACTGTACAGTAAAGAAGACAAAGATCAAGAGTTCAAGATTGAAGACTCATGAGATTCAAGATATTCAAGAGTTCAAGACAAATAATATAGTTAGGTTAGATATTTGTTAAAACTCCTTGAAAGCACTATCATTCTTTTTTATCCAATTTACTCATGGAATGGAATCCACTTCGTTCTTGTTAAAGGGATGGAACCCTAGTGAGATGGAACTCACGAAATATCTAGTGGAACGGATAGTAGCCCTATTTTGTTATCCACTAATTTTGATTCAAAATGATTTTCAAAATTATCTCTTGTTTCATAAAATGATTTTCAAATATTCCTTTTCAAAAGAAAAACCTTCGTTCGTATTTCCAAAAATGTTTTAGCCTCAAAATCATATTTATCATTTTGTTATATTTTGATTTCAAAACTGTCCTTGATATTTTAGCCTCAAAATCTATTTTAATATTATATTTACTTTAGTTTATTTACCTTGATTTTAAATATATTTTAGTATATATACATATATATATTCATAAGTATTTCTACTTCTAAATACCTTATACAAATACATAGAGTCCATTTGAATAAAGTTGCATATGTTTTAAATCATCATTTTCAAAGAAAAGCAAATCATCATTTTTAATAGACCATGTCGACATCATAGTTACTCGTCATGTCGACATGCTTCCCGTTATAGCAAAGGTTGTTTTCAAAAGAAGTGTCTATTCGTTTAAATCTCTTTGAATGGACACATCCATTCATTCTCTATAAATAGAGACTGTTATGGACATTTTCCAGTAACTACTTTCTTTATTTTCTCTCCTCTTTACTCTCTTATCTTATTTTCTAATCATCCTATCCACATTCTGCCGAAATCTTAAGTGAATCAAACCAGAATATCTCTAGTTTGATTCTCTGCCACTCCCTTCAAAGAATCTCAGTGCTTATCAGAGTTATAGATACATTTGTACTCAAAGAAACTTGTTTAGGGTTATAAAGGTGTGATCGTGTCCTTGGAAATCGATCGGGTGAACTTGTGTCCTGTGAATCAAGTGGTTCTACCCAGAGACCTGAGAATCTGGAGGGTGTACCTCGTTGCCTTGGAATCGAGGGATTGTAATCTAGATTATTATTGAATAGAAAGCCGTACGAGTTGTGCGGGACTGGATGTAGGGTAACACCGAACCAGTATAAAATTCCTGGTGTGTTCTTTCCTTTACTTGCTTTTTATTTATATTTGCATTTGCTTGTGATTCTGTGATTTGATCTGTGATTGTGTATTTGCATTAAGTTAGTTAATTCAATTTAACTCAAAGAAGTTTTAAAGAAATTCTTAAAACACTATTCACCCCCCCTCTAGTGTTAAATAGCCTTAAAATCATCTTCCGCGTCCCTTTCAACTCCATTATTTGGATGTTTCTGGAGAGAAATAAACTACTGTACATAGTTTCTTCTTCCTCCTCAAACAAAAGTACAGTAAAAGAAAACAAAAGAAGGTAATGGCCTCGTTCATCAAAAATTAAATTCCCACCAAATTGCTGCTAATTCGAGAAGAAAATCAACCAAAATAAGATTATACAAGGTAATCTAAACCAATATTAGAATTATTTAACCAAAAATCTTTCAGTTAGGTATGAATTGTCTGTAATTTGCTTTTGTTTGTTCTGCATGTCTGTTTTCAAGCTTCTACAGATTATTGGAGCCCCATTTCTCCACAAAAGCTTACTGCTTGATATCAAAACCCTCCGGCACCTTGACGTTGATGATCTGACCTCGCAAAACCAGTCGACGAAAACAGCTAATCGAACCCTAATTCGACTAATCCATGACGCACCGATGGCCTATAAATTAATCTACCATTTTTCCCAAGCACACCGAACATCCCTCAATCTCCAGAAGTGGTCCCGGCCCTCCACGTCACTCCGATCACCCACAACAGCTCAAAACCCACTTTCTGGTCATCTACGAATTATAGACTCAATCCAAATCTAAAAATCATGATTTTCATTTTAAAAATCATATTTCACAAATTCGATTCATGTTATAATCCTGAAACAACAATTTAAAATGTTTGATTTTAACATGTTTAAAAGAAATTTCACTGTCTTCCCATTTTTTTCAGATAAACTTCCAAATAATTTACTTAAATTATTTTTAGGACTTAGTTTATGACTAAACAAACCTTTCTTGTTTGGAAACTAAACCCTATCTAAGATTAGAAGAAAAGATAATGAATTTTTGAACTTATCTTAGTCTGCTGAAATCAAAACAGAGACTGGTATATCTATAAACAGGCATGCACACACAATCAACTCATACATATATACATGCAAGCATATTCATACATTGATGCAAACATTATTCAACATTTCCATATAGATTTATCACATGCAATTGATTAAAACTATTTTTAAAAGAAAGGTTTACTCACAAGTTAAAAAGGCAGAGAGCTTTTAAAATGGACTGTAATACTAGATTTTGAAAACTGGAAAGAATTTCTTTGATCTAAATTTAAATCTCTGTAACTTAGAAACAGAGAAGAACACATCTTATACATGCGTAGTCCACACATGCATATACACATATATTCAGATAAAAACAACATGCACACATATTTCAGACATACTTTATGAGTTCACTTCAAAAGTACATGCATCAAAACTAAAGATGTTTTATGTTTAAGTTTACTCACTGTTTTGAAAATGCAGAGACTTGAAAAGCAGGGATTTGAAAGCTGAAGCTTTAAACTGGAAATTCGAATTTGTTACGATCTTGTTCTGAAACTGAAAAGCTTGATTTGCTGTGATCTCCTTAAAAATGCTTCGTTGATGAGATGATTTCTTTTAAAGACTTGAAGCTTGTTGATCTTTGTTATAGGCTTTGAAAAGATCAGGTTTTGTGTTTAAACTTGAAGAAGGTTTGCAGGGAAATGACATTTCTGGTTTGAGGCATTTAAGGCTTTAGCTTGAGGAGGTTACAGGGTTTTGAATTTTCTCTGATTGTTTTGAGGAATGAAAGTTATGGATAACACTTAATTAATTAAATAATTAGAGATTAATTAATTGGTTATTAAGATTTATTAATTTGGAATTAATAATTAATCTAAGTTAATTACTTAAGAAAAGTAATTAAATAATTGTTAATGAAGGTCATTAACTATGGATTATTAAATAATCAATTAATAGGATTAATATTAATAATTAATTAGATTAATTAATTAAAAGATAATCAATTATAGAATTTGTTTTAAATGGAATTACTTAATGGAAGTAATTAAGAATTAATTACTTATTGTAATTAATTGAAGTTAATTTGATTTAGTTTAAGTTAATTAATTAAGTTTAATTAATTTAGAATAATCAAGAGATGATTTGATAATAATTACTTAATGTAATTATTAAGGTGTGATCATTTAGGAAGTAAATAATAGATAATTACTTGAGGTAATTAATTGATTGATTATATATTAAGGAAAGTAAATTGAGTTTAATTACTTTGAATAATTAATCAAGGGATTAATTAAGAGATTAATTAAGGAGAATTAATTTAGTTAATGAAAGTAATTAAGGGTAGTTAATTACTGATTGAAGATTAATCAAGGTGATTAATAAATATTGTTAAAAGTTAATTACTTAATGTAATTAATTTAATTAAAGTAATTAATAATTAAGTTGTAATTAAGGATCATTAATTAATATAATTAATGATGTAATTAAGATTGATTAATTAAGTATAATTAATAAATGAAGTGATTAATTAATGTAATTAATTAAGGTTTAATATAATTAATTATAGTGATTAATTTAATTAATTATAGTTAATTAATTAATGAAGTAATTAAAGGTTAATTACTATAAGTGGTTAAGGTTAATTAATTTGAGTAATTAATTAAAGATAAATAAATTGAAGGTAATTAAAAGATAATTAATCAAAGATGATTAATTGAAAAAGGTAATTAGAGGATAATTAATTAATTTGTAATTAATTAATGTTTAAGTAAGAAGGATTTATAAAATAAAAGTAATTAATTTAATTAACTTTAAATTAATTAGAGATGATATAGATCATTACTTATGGATGGATGATAATACTGAATGCTTTGCATTTGATTGATATCTCTGATGAGATATATGCTATGTGATATGGATGTTTAGTTGAATTGTGATAATATGGATTATCTGATGATATTGATAATGTTGATTATCTATTGTGAATTATCTTTCTAAGTGTATAAAGATAATTGAATTAAATTGTTTTAACCTTTAAAACAACTTGACCTTAAAAGATACGTTTTGGATTTCGATGAGACCGGGATCGGGTTTCCGTATACCGGATTTCCAGGTCTGGAGACCCGAATACCACATCGATCCAAATTAACGATAGGTCGTGAATCTCAAGTGAAGATGAAGATTCAGAGTGCAAGGGTTATTGTCGTTAACTCTGAGGGTGATTCCAAAACGAGTGTAACGAGATAATGCCTTCGGTTTCGTTCGAACCCGGAACGAACTTGTATGGATTGAATGCTTTCAGAACATCGTCAGGTGGACGATGAGCATTCTAAGTGATGTGTTCTTTTCTAAGGTAATCGTGACCTCAAGCCTCACAAACCGGGAATGGCTAAAACAGGGGAGGTGCAGCAAGGTTAGTGGGTAGCACCCAAGTAGGACAAGATTATCTCTGTCTAGAGGTCCCTTCTTATTATTATTCGGCTGTGTGGGCAGTTGTGAGCTCCAACTGCTGGGATATCTTGTGCGGGAATTATCCAGTAAGGGATGTTCCGGCCTTGTGTTGCAGGGGATTGGGAGTGATCCTCGGTACGGTGATCTAGGCCACGTACTGTGACGGGCGGTACCCCGGTAGCCCTGCCATTGATGGAATCCAAACTCCAATAAGTGCCGTACGTTTTAGTTGTGCCCAACTATGTTGGAACGTGAGATGTAAGCATTCCAGCTATTTCATATTTATTTGAAAACCCTAGACCTATTATAATACAATCGAATTTCCTATCAAATGTTTTGGTTAGCGTAAGGTAAAAACTTACCCATATTTATTGGTGGGAAGTCTTACGTGATACCTTTTCTTTCAAAAGGTTTTGAAGTTAAACAAGTTTAACCTGTTACTCACACCAGACCCATGTCTGACCCAAGTTGTTTATTTCTGTTTTATAAACTCTTGGGTACTCAAATTTTTACGAGTAGCCAAGGGATTCAGGTTTAGCTTTGACGAGTAATCTGGAGGAGCAATGGAGCAGGAGGCTTCGGCGTTGTAGATATAGATAGTAGTTTTCCGCTGTGTTGATCTTTGTATTGATCTGTATTGTGTTGAGATGTAATAACTAGACAGATGTTTATAACTGTCTAGTATTTGATGTGTAATCTGTGTAACTCTGATAGATGATGTATATGATACTATGTAATATTTATGTGATATATTATATTTCGTTTCGTTTCCGCTGTGAGTATCTGTTGTTGTTTTCTTTTCTCTTCTTCTCTTTTCTATTTCTCACCCCTTTCTTTCTTACTGTCGATGCGATTTTCCGGGAGTGGAAAGCCGGGTCGTCACACGATAAATTTTGATCAAAATCCTAACTTAAAAACAAAGAACAGAGGGTCACAGATAACAGGCATACACATATATCCATACATCCATATATATAAACTCACATATATATACACACAAAAACATACTTTCTTTCAGAAGTTAACATGCAAATAGATTTCTTATTTTTAAGCTCTTAAAAAAATGTTACTCACCAAACATGTAGAGCAGAGGACAGGATTTTAATTAGAAGCTTGAAAACTGGAATTTGATAAAAATGCTTGAGCCTGGAAATTTGAATACTTTTGATCTGGAAGTCCTTTGAAGGCTGAAGTTTGAAGAATTTCGAAATCCAAAGCTTTGATTTAAAAATTTCATGCTTGCTTCCAGTTTTGAGAAGAATGCAGACATGTTGTTCTGAGTTGTTTCCAGATTTGAAAAATGAAGGCAGGCTGGTTGCTTTAAGATGATTACAGATTTGCAAAGAAGGTTGCAGACAGAAGACTTGATTTTGATTAAAATTTATTAAGTCCTAACAGAAATTCAATAATAAAATGCCTCAACCCAAATCAAAGATCTGTAACACTCCTCAAACTATAATTGCAAATCAATCTGTAATCAAAATCAAGTCTTCTGTCTGCAACCTTCTTTGCAAATCTGTAATCATCTTAAAGCAACCAGACTGCCTTCATTTTTCAAATCTGGAAACAACTCAGAACAACATGTCTGCATTCTTCTCAAAACTGGAAGCAAGCATGAAATTTTTAAATCAAAGCTTTGGATTTCGAAATTCTTCAAACTTCATACCAAATGTGACGACCCGGCTTTTTTTCCACAAAAAGTCGTATCATCAAGAAGAAAGAAAGGGATAGAAAAGGGATAAGATAGAGAAGAAAGAAAGAAACACATCAGAATCTAAACAGCGGAACGAATAAATTATATTAATCAAATAAGATATTACATTGTATCATATACATCAGAGATACACAGCTTATACAACACATACTAGACAGTTATAAACATCTGTCTAGTCATTACAACCCAAATACAACTCAACAAATGACTCATACAGACTAACACAGCGGAACACTATATCTACGAACGCTGAAGCCTCCTGCTCCATTGCTCCTCCAAAGATTCGTCAAAGCAAACCTGAATCCCTTGGCTACTCGTAAAAATTTGAGTACCCAAGGTTTAATAAGTGATATCCCGGGATTTCAGGGAATTTAAAATGTGATAATCTTGTAAGTTAATTATTTAAAATTGGTAAAGTTGTTATTTTCAAACAATTAAATAATGAGTTGTTTTTAAATATAAATATAAATAGATTTTAAATAGACTTATTATTTTCAAATTTAATAAGTGTTGTTAAAAATATATGTATATATGTGTATTTAAATTGATTTTAAATAGGATAATTAAATTGACTTTGAATTTTGATTTAAGAATTGGATTTAAAGAAATATATATATATATATATATATATATTAAAATAATAAAAATAATAATATAGTTTGGACTTAAATCATATGGATAAGGTTTTTATTTAAAATTAGATTTGTTTTATATTATTCTCTTAAAGAAATTTATTTAAAGAAATTTGGGAAGTGTTTATTAAATAGTTAGTAAATACAAAAGTTTTATATTATCATTTAAAATGGACTAAATATACTATATATAATTTTATTTAAGATATGATTGGTTTTTATTTTATTTTCTTTTAAAGGTTTTATTTTTATAAATTGAGAAAAGCATTTTTAAATAAGATATGTATTTATCTATTTAGAAAATGTAATTTAAAAGCTTTAAGAAAATCACTTAAAATTTAATTGTGCATGTAAAATTACATGTGTTAATCTAATAATCTCTTAAAAACCATGTGTAAGATAATTAAGTATGGTAGGTGACAAGTGTCATCTTTTATTTTTATTTTCTTTAAACTTTAATAAATCACCATTAAATCTATATAACATCTATTTTCTTTCTTCACTTATTTTTTTCTATTTTTTCCTCATTTCAAAAGCAAACAACTCAGTTCATAAATAAAGCCTGTAATTTTCTTATCATAAACAAATTCGAAACCAGAAATAAACCCAAATCAAAACCCTGTAAACATTCCTCAAAACAAACTCTCAAAATTCAAATGAAAATCTGTCATTTCTCTAAAGCCTGTAGTCTAAATCTCTGTAAACCAAGATCAAAAGCCTGTAACAAGTTTCAATTACAACCTGGAATCAACTCTCGAATCATCTCAGTCAATTAAGCTTTTCAAGTTTCAAGTTCTCAGGATTTCAATTTCAGTTTCATAAAGCTCTCTGCAATTCAAAGTTTTCAAGTTTCCAGTTTTTCAAGTTTCTACTTCAAACTTCAAAATGGTGAGTAAATCTAATTTTAAAAACAGTTTTAAAAATCTGCTACTATGTTTGATAGGTCTGATAAATGTTATAATAACATGATGAAATGTTTACTTGAATGATTAGATATAAATGGATGTTTACATAAGAGTTGTTATGCATATGAATGTACATTATTCTCTGTTATTTTCCTGAGAATAAACTCTTAAATTAAAAGTTTAAGTAAGTAGATGTTGTTTGTGAAGTTGCTGTGATAATGATGCCATACATATGTGTGTATGTAAGTATAAAAATCTGTATATATAAGATGTGTTCTTCTCTGTTTCTAAGTTACAGAGATTTAAATTTAGATCAAAGAAATTCTTTCCAGTTTTCAAAATCTAGTATTACAGTCCATTTTAAAAGCTCTCTGCCTTTTTAACTTGTGAGTAAACAATTATTTAAAAAGCTTAAGTAGATAAATGTTTGTTACATGTGAACTTTTGTGATGAAGATTATTTCTGCATGTGTATATACAAGTGTGAATTCTTTATATTGTTTATGTTTCAACTATGCATGTATGTGCTTCTCTGTTTACAGACTATAGAGTTTAAAATAAAATCATAAATTCAATATCTCTACTTGTTCTATGTTTGGTTCTAGTTTTCTTATGACTTTTATTTGTTTAAACATAGAGTAAGGCTGGTAATTTTATTTAAGCAAATTAAAATGGTAATTATCTGGGAAATAGGAAGAATCATAAGAATTTAAAAATAGGTTAAAATCCATCAACAAGAATTACTGATTCAAGTTTATAACTTGAATTGATATTAGAAATTATGAATTTTAAAAAGAGAATCAGGATTTCTAATAATGTATTAAGAATGCAATTTGGAATTGACTAGAATTTAGTTTTTGGGCGAATTCTAGTGGCCGGAGAAATTGGGATGGTCGGGAACATTGCTGGAGGTGGAGGAGGTACTGGTGGTTCAGGCAAAAATGCAAGGAGGATTTATCACCTCCTGTGGCGTCGGCGGTAGGCCAAAAGGGGATTTAAACCCTAGTTTTGTTGAAGCTGGGTTTGGGGTCGTCGCATCTTCTCTGGTGATGCGAGTTGCTTGATATTTAGTGGAATGATGGCATGGTGTGTCGGTAGGATGTGGTCAGAGTCTCTCGGCCTCTGGTGGTCGGAACAGTGTGGACGAAGGGATTTGCTGGAGGTTGTTTTGGTTTCAGAATCAACTGGTAGCTCGATCTTATTCGAGGGCCTGCAAGTGTGCTTTGGTGGTCGAGATGAGTTGCTGTGATGTTGGGTGACATGTTGGTGAAGTCAACGGTGATCGGAGGTGGTCCAGTCGGTGTGCATCGTGCATGCGTGTACGCTTTGTTTCAGGCAAAACGATGGATTTGGGAAGAAGCAGTTGTACCGGGTTGGTCTCGAGAAAAATGAGAGTGCGACTCGAAGTAGCAGTGTTGCGTGAGGAAACTCGGGGTTTTTCTTGATTTACTCGAGTTTGTCTCGAGTTGTACTTGTCTTGATAACCAGATTTCATATTTTAAAGAATGTACAGATTTATAAAGAGTAAAGATTTTACAAATTTTAAAGTTTTAAATAATTTAATTTTTAAGAAAGCTTAGTAAATTTAAAAGTGTAATTAAAGGGATATGTTTATAAAATGAATTATTTAACAGGGTTAAAAATAAAGGTAATTAAAGTAATATAATGTGTTTAACTTGAATTGGTTAAAGTTAAATCTTAAGTTATTTTAAATTTAATTTTAAGATGTATTTAAGAGTTAATTTTAAAAGAATTGGATATTTTGAAAATATGTGTTAATCATGATTAAGTAATTATTAAGATAAAGATTTATCTTTAAGTTAATTAAGGCAGGGATAATTAAATTGAGAAATTAATTAAAAGTAATTAATTAGTTTACTTAATTAATGATCAAGGATTAATTAAAGTTAATTGAGAGTTATAGTTAATTAAATTAGAGATTAATTTAATGATTAGAGATTAATTAATTTAGTTATTAGAGGTTGATTAATTAAGTTTATTAATTTATAATTAGGTTTTATTAATTAATAATTAAAGAGATAATTAATCTATAAAGATTTATTAAGGATTAATTAACTAATAATTAAAGGTTAATAAACTGTTATTAAGTTTTATTAATTGATAATTAAGGTTTATTAATTAATAATTAAGAGAATAATTAATCTATAATTAATGATTAATTAAATTGTTTAAGAGTAATTAAGGATGAATTACTCAAGTATAATTAATGATATGAGTGGGATTGATTTAAGTTAATTAATTTGTAGATTAATTAAAGATAATCACTTGATAAGGATTAAGTATAAATACTTAATAAGATTGATAAGTGTAATTACTTAGAGTAAGTAATTAATAAATAAATTACAAGATGTAATTAATTAAAAGGAATTACTTAATGAGAAGTAATTGAAGTATAATTACTTTACAAAAAGTAATTAAGGATTAATTATTTTGTTTAATTAATTAAGGATAATTACTTGAATGTAATTAAGGGGTATTAATCAAGGGTGATTAATTAAGATGATTAATGTGAGGATAATAAATTAATTGATTGTAATTAATTAATGGTTAAGTAAGAAGGATTTATAAAATAAAGTAATTAATTTAATTCACTTTAAATTAATTAGAGATGATATAAATCATTACTTATGGATGGATGATAATACTGAATGCTTTACATTGATTGATATCTCTGATGAGATATATGCTGTATGATATGGATGTTAGTTGAATTGTGTTGATAATATGGATTATCTGATAATGTTGATTATCTATTGTGAATTATCTTTCTTTGTGTATAAAGATAATGAATTGAATTGTTTTAACCTTTAAAACAACTTGGCCTTAAAAGATACGTTTTGGATTTCGATGAGACCGGGATCGGGTTTCCGTATACCGGTATTCCAGGTCTGGAGACCCGAATACCACATCGATCCAAATTTACGATAGGTCGTGAATCTCAAGTGAAGATGAAGATTCAGAGTGCAAGGGTTATTGTCGTTAACTCTGAGGGTGATTCCAAAACGAGTGTAACGAGATAATGCCTTCGGTTTCGTTCGAACCCGGAACGAACTTATATGGATTGAATGCTTTCAGCACATCGTCAGGCGGATGATGAGCATTCTAAGTGATATGTTCTGATTAAAGGTAATCGTAACCTCAAGCCTCATCAACCGGGAATGGCTAAAACAGGGGAGGTGCAGTAAGGCTTCGTGGGTAGCACCCACTGAGAGCAAGATAGATCCCTGTCTAGAGGTCCCTTTTCTTTTATTCGGCTTAGTGTGTGGTTGGTCGCGCCAACTACGGGATTATCTTGTTCGAAATTATCCAGTAAGGGATGGTTCCGGCTTTGTGTTGCAGGGGAGCGGGCGTACTCCTCGGTACGGTGATCTAGGCCACGTATTGTGACGGGCGGTACCCCAGTAGCCCTGCCATTGTATGGAATCCAAACTCCAATAAGTGCCGTACGTATTAGTTGTGCCCAACTATGTTGGAATGTGAGATGTAAGCATTTCAACTATTTCTGTATTTTACTTGAAAACCCTAGACCCTATTATAATATAACTGGATTTCCTATCAAATGTTTTGGTTAGCGTAAGGTAAAAACTTTTCCATGTTTATGTGTGGGAAGTCTTACGTGATACCTTTGTTTTCAAAAGGTTTTGAAGTTAAACAATTTTAACCCGTTTACTCACACCAGACCCATGTCTGACCCAAGTGTTTATTTTCTGTTTTATTAAACTCTTGGGTACTCAATATTGTATTGAGTAGTCGAGGGATTCAGGTTAGCTTTGACGAATTCTGGAGGAGATTTGGAGCAGGAGGCTTCACCGTGTAGATATATGATGATTCCGCTGTGTATATGTTGTGTCTGTATCTGTGATACTTGAGTTGTATGAATTAGACAGATGTTTATAACTGTCTAATAGGTGTTATATAAGTTGTGTAACTCTGATGTATATGATACTATGTAATATTTTATATGATATATTATATTTCATTCGTTCCGCTGTGAGTTTCTGATGTTGTTGTTCTTTCTTCTTTTCTTTCTTTTCTTCTTCTATCCCTTTCTTTCTTATTAGCGATTCGATTTTCTGGGAGTGGAAAGCCGGGTCATCACTTTTGGTATCAGAGCGGTAGGTTGAGTGAATACCTAGGCTCTGAAGTGGTGTCTATCTTGAGAGCGCGTAATTGTTAGTTATATAAAAATGGTTTTATATTGTGTTAATTGATCGGTTGAGTGGTATATGGATTCTGGTCAATACGAGTAGCTAACGTTATTGATAGGGATCTCTAAACACTTGGACCAGGCCAACGGACACAATATTGTTTTAAAGAGGTAAATGAAATAATTTTACCCAGAAATAATTTCTATATAAAAAGTATCATTTTAAATATATATATATATATATATTTCTACCTATTTGTTGGGTTACCTGTTCGGGTTTTCCAATATAAGTTATAAAGGTAGATAAGGTGGTAGTGTGAGTAACACAACTACCAATAGTTAGAATTTGGGTGTTGAGGTTGGAAGTATATCTGACGAGACTGTAGACCTAATACTGTCTCGAGTGAACTTTGTTGTGGTGTAAAGATTTCACCGATCTCTGAAGGAAACCAGTTATGGTTTAGAGTTTATCTTTGAAGTTGGATGAATAGAGTAGATCTATTGGATGAGCTGAAGAGAGTGATGATATCTTGATAACTTTTGGAAGAAGTAGCTGTGTGAGGAGACGCAATGACTATGGATGTTCCCGAAGATGTTTTCTTTGGAACAAGTTTAAGGAAGTATGACTGTTTCGGTGTTGGGGCTGAGTTCAGCATGGTGTTTCTGTTTGGTTTGGAGTTCGAGTTTCTCAAGAAGTCTTTGGTCTGTGGCAGCAGTGCAGCTCGGAGTGCTCTGTGTGTTGGTAGGAAGTTTTCTGGCTGAGCAGTTTTTCTGAAGGTGAAGTTCAGAAGCAGCAGAGTGGATCCATTTCTTCGATGGATTGGATAGATAAGTATGGGCTGTTCTGATTTGTTAAGAGAGAACAGTTTTCTTTGGAAATTGATTGGGTTGATCGCAAAAGTGACTTGCGATTGCTGAGTGTTCTCTTGGGTTATTGAAGATTTTTCTGGATGTCTTCAAGGAAGTCAGAGATTTGTCAGCATTTAGAGATTGAGTTTTCTTATCAACTGAATTCCAGGAGTGATACCGATGGTTCAATCTAGTTGAAGGATGATTCCTAGAGATGGAGTTGGTGAAGCAGCTCAAGTTTTGCTGGAGTATCTGAGTTTTCTTTATGGATCAGTGAACCTTATTTCTAGAAGTGAGTTGTCCAGTTTGTGCTTGTGTTCTACCTCAGATTAGAGTTGAGCAGCGAAAGCAGTTTGGAATGTATCTCTGGATGGGAGAAGTAAGTTTGGAATCTACTGAGGTTTGTGAAGTAGAATTTGTGTACTGGATTTCTGTAAATCTTGAAAGGATTCGTTTGTTGGATTGTTTCGATCTAGTTTGTTTTTATAAACATCAGCAAAGGTTGAGCTGATCGGAATAGATGTAGGCAGTCCGGAATTGTCAGAAGAGTTCTGAAGATTAGAGACGGAGGAATTTGGAATTCAAAGTTGGAGATTTCGTTATTGTTGAAATTTTCTCTGGTAAAAGGGAGCTACAAGATTGGGTAAGTCTGTGAAGTCAGCTCCGAGTTGTTTTGGATCTCTTCTGTATTCTGATTTGGATAAGTGTTTGATCTACAGGATTGAATTGCCAGTTTGGATAACTGGGATTCAGAGTATATCGCGTATCTTTGAGGAAGTACATGTTTGATCTATCTCTGGTTTTGGAACCAGTAGTTCGGGAAGGATTTGGTTGTTGAGTCAAACTTGTCTATAGTCTGATATCCTGTTTAGTTTTGTAGATTTAGATGAGTAGGAGCTCTGTAGCTTCGTAGTTTAAGATTGTCTTTAGAACGAGTATCCCGGTATATATATATACTTGGGGAAACTCGAGGAAATTTAGGAAGCTTATCCGGGATCTGTATCCGGATAGCTAGAATTGTTTGTTTGATTGAATTGTTTGTTTGGATGAAATTGGTTGTTTATTTGTGTTGGCTGATAGGTATGCTTAGATTGGTTGAAATAAATAAAACTTGGGATTATCTTTTGTTTTAAATTTCGAGGACGAAATTCTTTTAAGGGGGAAGGAATGTGATATCCCGGGATTTCAGGGAATTTAAAATGTGATAATCTTGTAAGTTAATTATTTAAAATTGGTAAAGTTGTTATTTTCAAACAATTAAATAATGAGTTGTTTTTAAATATAAATATAAATAGATTTTAAATAGACTTATTATTTTCAAATTTAATAAGTGTTGTTAAAAATATATGTATATATGTGTATTTAAATTGATTTTAAATAGGATAATTAAATTGACTTTGAATTTTGATTTAAGAATTGGATTTAAAGAAATATATATATATATATATATTAAAATAATAAAAATAATAATATAGTTTGGACTTAAATCATATGGATAAGGTTTTTATTTAAAATTAGATTTGTTTTATATTATTCTCTTAAAGAAATTTATTTAAAGAAATTTGGGAAGTGTTTATTAAATAGTTAGTAAATACAAAAGTTTTATATTATCATTTAAAATGGACTAAATATACTATATATAATTTTATTTAAGATATGATTGGTTTTTATTTTATTTTCTTTTAAAGGTTTTATTTTTATAAATTGAGAAAAGCATTTTTAAATAAGATATGTATTTATCTATTTAGAAAATGTAATTTAAAAGCTTTAAGAAAATCACTTAAAATTTAATTGTGCATGTAAAATTACATGTGTTAATCTAATAATCTCTTAAAAACCATGTGTAAGATAATTAAGTATGGTAGGTGACAAGTGTCATCTTTTATTTTTATTTTCTTTAAACTTTAATAAATCACCATTAAATCTATATAACATCTATTTTCTTTCTTCACTTATTTTTTTCTATTTTTTCCTCATTTCAAAAGCAAACAACTCAGTTCATAAATAAAGCCTGTAATTTTCTTATCATAAACAAATTCGAAACCAGAAATAAACCCAAATCAAAACCCTGTAAACATTCCTCAAAACAAACTCTCAAAATTCAAATGAAAATCTGTCATTTCTCTAAAGCCTGTAGTCTAAATCTCTGTAAACCAAGATCAAAAGCCTGTAACAAGTTTCAATTACAACCTGGAATCAACTCTCGAATCATCTCAGTCAATTAAGCTTTTCAAGTTTCAAGTTCTCAGGATTTCAATTTCAGTTTCATAAAGCTCTCTGCAATTCAAAGTTTTCAAGTTTCCAGTTTTTCAAGTTTCTTCTTCAAACTTCAAAATGGTGAGTAAATCTAATTTTAAAAACAGTTTTAAAAATCTGCTACTATGTTTGATAGGTCTGATAAATGTTATAATAACATGATGAAATGTTTACTTGAATGATTAGATATAAATGGATGTTTACATAAGAGTTGTTATGCATATGAATGTACATTATTCTCTGTTATTTTCCTGAGAATAAACTCTTAAATTAAAAGTTTAAGTAAGTAGATGTTGTTTGTGAAGTTGCTGTGATAATGATGCCATACATATGTGTGTATGTAAGTATAAAAATCTGTATATATAAGATGTGTTCTTCTCTGTTTCTAAGTTACAGAGATTTAAATTTAGATCAAAGAAATTCTTTCCAGTTTTCAAAATCTAGTATTACAGTCCATTTTAAAAGCTCTCTGCCTTTTTAACTTGTGAGTAAACAATTATTTAAAAAGCTTAAGTAGATAAATGTTTGTTACATGTGAACTTTTGTGATGAAGATTATTTCTGCATGTGTATATACAAGTGTGAATTCTTTATATTGTTTATGTTTCAACTATGCATGTATGTGCTTCTCTGTTTACAGACTACAGAGTTTAAAATAAAATCATAAATTCAATATCTCTACTTGTTCTATGTTTGGTTCTAGTTTTCTTATGACTTTTATTTGTTTAAACATAGAGTAAGGCTGGTAATTTTATTTAAGCAAATTAAAATGGTAATTATCTGGGAAATAGGAAGAATCATAAGAATTTAAAAATAGGTTAAAATCCATCAACAAGAATTACTGATTCAAGTTTATAACTTGAATTGATATTAGAAATTATGAATTTTAAAAAGAGAATCAGGATTTCTAATAATGTATTAAGAATGCAATTTGGAATTGACCAGAATTTAGTTTTTGGGCGAATTCTAGTGGCCGGAGAAATTGGGATGGTCGGGAACATTGCTGGAGGTGGAGGAGGTACTGGTGGTTCAGGCAAAAATGCAAGGAGGATTTATCACCTCCTGTAGCGTCGGCGGTAGGCCAAAAGGGGATTTAAACCCTAGTTTTGTTGAAGCTGGGTTTGGGGTCGTCGCATCTTCTCTGGTGATGCGAGTTGCTTGATATTTAGTGGAATGATGGCATGGTGTGTCGGTAGGATGTGGTCAGAGTCTCTCGGCCTCTGGTGGTCGGAACAGTGTGGACGAAGGGATTTGCTGGAGGTTGTTTTGGTTTCAGAATCAACTGGTAGCTCGATCTTATTCGAGGGCCTGCAAGTGTGCTTTGGTGGTCGAGATGAGTTGCTGTGATGTTGGGTGACATGTTGGTGAAGTCAACGGTGATCGGAGGTGGTCCAGTCGGCGTGCATCGTGCACGCGTGTACGCTTTGTTTCAGGCGAAACGATGGATTTGGGAAGAAGCAGTTGTACCGGGTTGGTCTCGAGAAAAATGAGAGTGCGACTCGAAGTAGCAGTGTTGCGTGAGGAAACTCGGGGTTTTTCTTGATTTACTCGAGTTTGTCTCGAGTTGTACTTGTCTTGATAACCAGATTTCATATTTTAAAGAATGTACAGATTTATAAAGAGTAAAGATTTTACAAATTTTAAAGTTTTAAATAATTTAATTTTTAAGAAAGCTTAGTAAATTTAAAAGTGTAATTAAAGGGATATGTTTATAAAATGAATTATTTAACAGGGTTAAAAATAAAGGTAATTAAAGTAATATACTGTGTTTAACTTGAATTGGTTAAAGTTAAATCTTAAGTTATTTTAAATTTAATTTTAAGATGTATTTAAGAGTTAATTTTAAAAGAATTGGATATTTTGAAAATATGTGTTAATCATGATTAAGTAATTATTAAGATAAAGATTTATCTTTAAGTTAATTAAGGCAGGGATAATTAAATTGAGAAATTAATTAAAAGTAATTAATTAGTTTACTTAATTAATGATCAAGGATTAATTAAAGTTAATTGAGAGTTATAGTTAATTAAATTAGAGATTAATTTAATGATTAGAGATTAATTAATTTAGTTATTAGAGGTTGATTAATTAAGTTTATTAATTTATAATTAGGTTTTATTAATTAATAATTAAAGAGATAATTAATCTATAAAGATTTATTAAGGATTAATTAACTAATAATTAAAGGTTAATAAACTGTTATTAAGTTTTATTAATTGATAATTAAGGTTTATTAATTAATAATTAAGAGAATAATTAATCTATAATTAATGATTAATTAAATTGTTTAAGAGTAATTAAGGATGAATTACTCAAGTATAATTAATGATATGAGTGGGATTGATTTAAGTTAATTAATTTGTAGATTAATTAAAGATAATCACTTGATAAGGATTAAGTATAAATACTTAATAAGATTGATAAGTGTAATTACTTAGAGTAAGTAATTAATAAATAAATTACAAGATGTAATTAATTAAAAGGAATTACTTAATGAGAAGTAATTGAAGTATAATTACTTTACAAAAAGTAATTAAGGATTAATTATTTTGTTTAATTAATTAAGGATAATTACTTGAATGTAATTAAGGGGTATTAATCAAGGGTGATTAATTAAGATGATTAATGTGAGGATAATAAATTAATTGATTGTAATTAATTAATGGTTAAGTAAGAAGGATTTATAAAATAAAGTAATTAATTTAATTCACTTTAAATTAATTAGAGATGATATAAATCATTACTTATGGATGGATGATAATACTGAATGCTTTACATTGATTGATATCTCTGATGAGATATATGCTGTATGATATGGATGTTAGTTGAATTGTGTTGATAATATGGATTATCTGATAATGTTGATTATCTATTGTGAATTATCTTTCTTTGTGTATAAAGATAATGAATTGAATTGTTTTAACCTTTAAAACAACTTGGCCTTAAAAGATACGTTTTGGATTTCGATGAGACCGGGATCGGGTTTCCGTATACCGGTATTCCAGGTCTGGAGACCCGAATACCACATCGATCCAAATTTACGATAGGTCGTGAATCTCAAGTGAAGATGAAGATTCAGAGTGCAAGGGTTATTGTCGTTAACTCTGAGGGTGATTCCAAAACGAGTGTAACGAGATAATGCCTTCGGTTTCGTTCGAACCCGGAACGAACTTATATGGATTGAATGCTTTCAGCACATCGTCAGGCGGATGATGAGCATTCTAAGTGATATGTTCTGATTAAAGGTAATCGTAACCTCAAGCCTCATCAACCGGGAATGGCTAAAACAGGGGAGGTGCAGTAAGGCTTCGTGGGTAGCACCCACTGAGAGCAAGATAGATCCCTGTCTAGAGGTCCCTTTTCTTTTATTCGGCTTAGTGTGTGGTTGGTCGCGCCAACTACGGGATTATCTTGTTCGGAATTATCCAGTAAGGGATGGTTCCGGCTTTGTGTTGCAGGGGAGCGGGCGTACTCCTCGGTACGGTGATCTAGGCCACGTATTGTGACGGGCGGTACCCCAGTAGCCCTGCCATTGTATGGAATCCAAACTCCAATAAGTGCCGTACGTATTAGTTGTGCCCAACTATGTTGGAATGTGAGATGTAAGCATTTCAGCTATTTCTGTATTTTACTTGAAAACCCTAGACCCTATTATAATATAACTGGATTTCCTATCAAATGTTTTGGTTAGCGTAAGGTAAAAACTTTTCCATGTTTATGTGTGGGAAGTCTTACGTGATACCTTTGTTTTCAAAAGGTTTTGAAGTTAAACAATTTTAACCCGTTTACTCACACCAGACCCATGTCTGACCCAAGTGTTTATTTTCTGTTTTATTAAACTCTTGGGTACTCAATATTGTATTGAGTAGTCGAGGGATTCAGGTTAGCTTTGACGAATTCTGGAGGAGATTTGGAGCAGGAGGCTTCACCGTGTAGATATATGATGATTCCGCTGTGTATATGTTGTGTCTGTATCTGTGATACTTGAGTTGTATGAATTAGACAGATGTTTATAACTGTCTAATAGGTGTTATATAAGTTGTGTAACTCTGATGTATATGATACTATGTAATATTTTATATGATATATTATATTTCATTCGTTCCGCTGTGAGTTTCTGATGTTGTTGTTCTATCTTCTTTTCTTTCTTTTCTTCTTCTATCCCTTTCTTTCTTATTAGCGATTCGATTTTCTGGGAGTGGAAAGCCGGGTCGTCACTTTTGGTGTTTAAATCTTGTTTATTTACTTTTTAATAGAGGACAGTTTGCTTATCTTAAAAATAACAGAGAACAGGGTAACATATATGTACATGCATTCACATCAGCTTCACAATAATATTTTGAATCTATGTTATAGCAAAAGTTATCACTGATCAATTTAACATCAGATTAAATACTGTTTTTAAAAGAAATTTACTCACAGTTATTTTCCAGAGAACAAAGCAGAGCAAATTTTATTTCCAGGCTTTGAAATCTTTGCATGCCTATAAATAGTTGAAATTTGGAAGCTTGTTTAGTTGAATCTTTAACTTGAATTGCTCAGGTTGATTTGTTGAATTGAAAACTTGAAACAATTTGAGTTGTTGAATTTTTGAAACTGGTCTGAACTAGAGAAGCTTGCAATGGCTTGCAGATTTAAATTCCAGGCTGGATTTAGTTGCTGTTCCCATTGATTTTAGTCTTGAGAAATTTTTTACAGGCTTTGATCTTTTTCTTTGAGGATTTGTTTTCAGTTTTAGAGGAAGAAAGAAAAAAAAAAGAGAAGTTTTAAAACTGAACGACCAGGGTTGATTTTTGAATTGAATCTGCTACTTGAATTGCAAGCTTGTAGTTTGATTTCCATTATAGTTTTGATTTTCTTTTGAGGAAACTAGCTTACAGGTTTGAAGAAGAAAATAAATTTGAGAAAGTTGAACTGAAAAACTTTTGAACTGAAAAGAAATGCCAGGCTTCTCCTTAATACCATATTTCTTTTTATAAATTTAAATTTCTAAATGAAAGAAAATGTTGCCACATGTTATCTTTATAAGTTAGACAAATGTCCATGCAAATTCATTTAGTTTACAAGTGTTAAAATCTTAGATTATTATGTTTAAATCCTTATTGTAAAAAGTATTTATATTTATATATTTATGTAAAATGTGAATTTGTATTTACTTATGTTAAGATTATTTATATGTTACAAATGTCTTATTTCTTTTATATGTTTACAAACCATTCTAATTCAAGAGATATTTTAAAAAGAAAGGTCTAATTTAAATCTATATTTATTTATAACCATTTTAATTTGAGCATTTTAAAAGAAGACAAAACAAAGCTTGTTTAAATCCTTTTTAAACAATTTCATTTAAAATAAACAATTATCTTATATTTTGAAAATAATTGAATTAATCTAAACTATCCTTTGAAAAATATTAATTTTAAGCTTTTAAATTCACAATTCATACATATATATTTATCAATAGATTTAATTAAATTTCAAACAATCCAAATTATAACATATATCTATATATATATTACAATTTGAAAAATTCATCTTTTATTTAAACAAAAGATTTCTATTCACAATATATATAGCAAAATATATATTATAAATAGATTAAAATTTTATTAGCTTTAACAAACAAGTCTTATCAATATTGCCAGATTAAATATTTATTAACCTTTAAAAGATTAAATTACCAAATTAAATTAAAATTATAAAGAAAATTTATCAATCCAATTAAATTATTAATACAGATTATTAAATTTATATTGCTCAAAAACCCGGGATATCACATTCCTCCCCCCTTAAAATAATTTCGTCCCCGAAATTAAAAGCAAAGATAATTTAATAATCCAGCAAAGATTTCAATCTCTAACAGCAAAGCATACCTATCATCCAATTACTAACAACCAAAGCAACCAATCAATCAATCAAACAAACCTAACTAACTATTCTGATACAAATCAGGATAGATTTACTAACACTATCTCGAGTTTTCCCGAGTACAACACCGGAATACTCGCTCTACAGAAGCTAAACAAACAACACCACTATAATCCAGAGCTCCTCTCTTCTCTAGATCCACTAATCTGAACAAATATCAGACTACACACAAATCCAGCTCAACTTCCAAATTCATCTGAACTGCAGATTCAACAACCAATGATGAATCATACACGTACTCCCTCAGATATACGTGAAATACAATGAATTCCAGATATCCAAACTGGCTATTCATTCCTGTAGACAAAGAACTACTTCTCTCGAGAACACAGGAAAATCCAAAATACTTCGGAGCTAACTTTCCAGACTTACCAAATCTTATAGCTCTTATAATTGGAGAAAAACTTAAACAATTTCCAATTTCCAATTCCGAATTCCAAACTCCTTGTCTCATATCTGCATAACTCAACAGACGATCCTGGGCTACCCCATCTTTTCCTGATCAGCTTAACCTTCGCTGATGCTCCTTGAAACAAATTTGAACCAAGCACAAGATGATCTCTAGATCCTATTCAACAATATGAAATTTCCAAAATCTGTTGAAATCCAAACTTGAAAACTAGATCTGACCAATCCATTTCCAAAAATTTCTGAGCTGCTACACCAACTCTTCTTTCTCTAAGAACCATTCTACTACCAGACTAACTACCGGTATCGCTTCTGGAATCAAGTCGATACGGAACTCAAATCCAAATGCAGACAAACTTCTACTTCCTCGAAGACATCCGAAAAAATTCTGACTACTTCAGTAGCTCCTACTTCCATATGAGAAACCTCAATCTCAAACAAAAGATTACCCAAGATAAATTCCCAAACTAATCGCAAGTCACTTTTGCGTTACTACCTAGTTCGGATTCCAAAGAAATTGTTCTCTCTTTACTAATTAAAACAGCCTTAAGCTTTTCCAAACAAGGTTAACCCTTCAAGAAAAACTTCACCATCTACTCGGACTGCTGATAGAAGAACCACAAAGATTCCGGAACCATCGAAGAAACGAACCACACTGCTGCTTCCAAACTCTATCTCGACAGCACACCGAACACTCCGAGCTGCACTGCTATCACAGCTAACCAAGAACTTCTTATCCAAAGGCTTCTCAAAACTAAAACCATCAACAAACCTCTCAACGAATCTCCGAGATGGCAGACATCCAAAAGAAACTCGGGCTCCAAACCAATCGCCAATAACTTACTCTTCTTAAGGGAACAATGAGACCATGTCCGAAGAACAACTAATCGACCTTAGTCCCATACTTCAAAATAGATAAAACTCTCTTACTCGATATCAGAGAATTCCTATACAGCCGAGTCTTTCCTACGGTAGGCATCAACTGTTCCTCCAATACCTTCTTAATCTTGTTCCAAAAAGAAAATCTCCTTCGGGAACATCCATAGATACTGCGTTTCATCACATAGCTCCTCCTTCCTGAAGTTGCCAAGATACCATCACTTTCTTCTGTACTTCCGACAGATCCAAATTCTAGAAAATCTGCTCACCCGAGCTCAACCAACTTACACTCCAATAATGGACTCCGAATCTTTAAAAAGATTTCCTTCAGAGATCCGAGAAATTCTTACTCCATATTGCTCAACTTACTCGAGACGGTATTAGGTTTACAGTCTCGACAGATACTCTTCCAACCTCAAACATTCAAACTCCAACTATTGGTAATTGTGTTACACACACTACCACCTTATCTACCTTTATAACTTATATTGGAAAACCCGAACAGGTAACCCAATAAATCGGTAGAAATATATATATTTAAAATGATACTTTTTATATAGAAATTATTTCTGGGTAAAATTATTTCATTTAACTCTTTAAAACAATATTGTGTCCGTTGGCCTGGTTCAAGTGTTTAGAGATCCCTATCAATAACGTTAGCTACTCGTATTGACCAGAATCCATATACCACTCAACCGATCAATTAACACAATATAAAATCATTTTTATATAACTAACAATTACGCGCTCTCAAGATAGACACCACTTCAGAGCCTAGGTATTCACTCAACCTGCTGCTCTGATACCAACTGTCACGACCCGGCTTTCTACCACCAGAAAGACGTATCATGAATTAAGAAAGGAAGGGATAGAAGAAGAAAAGAAAGAAAAGAAGGAAGAACAACAACATCAGATACTCACAACGGAACGAATGAAATATAATATATCACATAAAATATTACATAGTATCATATACATCAGAGTTATACAACTTATACATCTCATATTAGACAGTTATAAACACCTGTCTATCATACATCTCAAACATCACAGAGAAACAGACTCAATACAAACACAGCGGAAACACCATAATATATCTACACGCTGAAGCCACCTGCTCCAAATCTCCTCCAGAATTCGTCAAAGCTAACCTGAATCCCTCGACTACTCAATACAATATTGAGTACCCAAGAGTTTAATAAAACAGAAAATAAACACTTGGGTCAGACATGGGTCTGGTGTGAGTAAACGGTTTAAATTGCTTAACTTTGAAAACCTTTGAAAACAAAAGTATCACGTAAGACTCCCCACAAATAAACATGGGTAAGTTTTTACCTTACGCTAACTAAAACGTTTGATAGGAAATCTGATTGTATTATAATAGGGTCTAGGGTTTTCAAGTAAAATACAGAAATAGCTGAAATGCTTACATCTCACATTCCAACATAGTTGGGCACAACTAATACGTACGGCACTTATTGGAGTTTGGATTCCATACAATGGCAGGGCTACTGGGGTACCGCCCGTCACAGTACGTGGCCTAGATCACCGTACCGAGGAGTACGCCCGCTCCCCTGCAACACAAAGTCGGAACCATCCCTTACTGGATAATCCTGAACAAGACAATCCCGTAGTTGGCGCGACCAACCACACACTAAGCCGAATAAAAGAAAAGGGACCTCTAGACAGGGATCTATCTTGCTCTCAGTGGGTGCTACCCACGAAACCTTGCTGCACCTCCCCTGTTTTAGCCATTCCCGGTTGATGAGGCTTGAGGTTACGATTACCTTTAATCAGAACATATCACTTAGAATGCTCATCGTCCGCCTGACGATGTGCTGAAAGCATTCAATCCATACAAGTTCGTTCCGGGTTCGAACGAAACCGAAGGCATTATCTCGTTACACTCGTTTTGGAATCACCCTCAGAGTTAACGACAATAACCCTTGCACTCTGAATCTTCATCTTCACTTGAGATTAACGACCTATCGTTAATTTGGATCGATGTGGTATTCGGGTCTCCAGACCTGGAATACCGGTATACGGAAACCCGATCCCGGTCTCATCGAAATCCAAAACGTATCTTTTAAGGCCAAGTTGTTTAAAGGTTTAAACATTTAAACTTATATTCAGGATGATATAACAGATAGATAAATTACATTATCACAATAGATAATTCATATCAACATTTATTTCACAAAGCAGCATATCACATATATCAGAGATATCCAAATCATCCAATATCAACCAATCACCCAATATCAATCATCCAATATCAATCATTCAAAACAGAATTGATTAATTCTTAATCAATTTAATTAACCTTTAATTAAATTAATTACTATCCTTTAATTACTTGGATTATCGAAATCCTGCTTACTATCATTAATTAATTACAAATTAATTAACTAATCATCTCCTAATGATCTTCTTTAATTAATCTCCTTGATTAATCATTTTAATTACATTCAAGTAATTATCCTTAAACCATATACAGTAATTAACCTTTAATTACTATCATTAAATTACAATAATTAATGATCCTTCATTAATTAATTAACTGTAATTAATTACATTAATCCTCAATTAATTACAATTAATTAATCCCACTTTAATTAATCACTTTTATTAATCAACCTTGATTAATTTTATTAATTATATTAATCCTTATTAATTAATCAACCTTTTAATTAATTAAATAATTAATTTTAATCAACCACTTCATTAATTAGTCTTAATTAACCATAAACAGTAATTAACAATTTGTAATTACTTATCTTAATTAATTATATTAATCCCTGATTAACTCAGCAAGTAATTATTCATCAATTTAACTAATAAATAATCCTTAATTAACTACTTTATTAATTAATTACATTTTAATTAATTACACTTAGTAATTAATCTTAAATTAATCACATTTCATTAATTAATTTATCACATTAATTACTTAACTAAAATTAATTAAGTAAGTAACTCTTTATTTCTTACATAAGTAATTATCTTCTAATTACTTCATTTAATAAGTTTTAATTACTTTCTTAATTAATTGCTTAACAAATAATTAATTCCATCATTAAACAATTCTTAATTCTTTAATGAATTACTCCATAATTAATTAACTTCAAAACAATTTAATTAATTAATTCCTTAATTGATAACATTAAGTGATTACCTCCAAAGAACAATTTTACTTTTACCTCCAAAGAACAATTTTACTTTGGATGTTTTCTTTTATAGAACTTGTTTATAAACTTAAAAACTTACCTCTATTTATTCAAATACAAGTTAAATTTGTAACCTATATTTCATTAACAGGTTTAAATTAGCAACTACCATTACAGAACAACCAGAAACCCACGACCCAAACATTCGAGACAACCCAGCTACCCCCACTTCGAGTCGAACACGATGGGAACGCGAACATTACTCTGCTGAAACCTTTCTTCCCCAACAAACTCCCCTGTGCACACGAACGTGCACACGTGCACCTACCCAAACGCCTCCGGCCAACCAAGGTCGTCGCGACCATCGACGACGATACCAATATCACTTGCGAGCAAGAAAACGAACCCAGAAACCAAAATTCCAATGCGAATCGAAATCGAGTCGATCTCGACCCAAAACTGAAAAACACCATTGCCGGAAATTCGCCTCTCCTCATCGCCTCCGACCTCGAGATCGCCAGACCTCTTCACTGTAGCCTCGTCACACCTTCCAGCAACCATCCCCACCACCGCGATTATCATCAGTATCCCTTCGGCGACGCAAATTCCTGGAGAAACTATCGACCAAAAACTGGAATGAAACCCTACTTCGTTCGAATTCGATCAATCCACCCATTAAAAAAAATCAATAGCATTTTTCCTGTACTCTCCATCTTCCCGACTACCTTCAACCCAATTATCGATCACCCCAACGCCGTCGATCGATGGTAATCGATCAAAACTTCCTTAACGTTTAACTCGAGAATGCTCACAAATTCCCAAACTAAAAATCATGATATATATATTAAAATTCATGATTTTCCATTACTATTTCATTCATACAATCAAAACTCAAAATTATTAAATTCATAAATTTTTAACTCAAATTAATGTTTACTGTGAATTTCAAAATTCCAAGTAAACTATTCATTTAAAGACCTATAAGTATTTTTAGGTGAGATGTTTCATGATTACAAACAATTTTTGTTTACAAATCCCAGGCTAATTATGATGCATAGGTGAGATATTGAATTATTTAAGTAATCAAAGCCTGTTATTATCTCACAGAGGCTATATTTTTATTTCACAGGCATTCAAACACAACATGCATTCAATTCAATTCATGAATACAGGCAAACATCTTGATTTTGCTACATGTATCAAAAAGAAGAACAAGATTTAAACTGTTTTTAAAACTTGTTTATTTACTTTTTAATAGAGGACAGTTTGCTTATCTTAAAAATAACAGAGAACAGGGTAACATATATGTACATGCATTCACATCAGCTTCACAATAATATTTTGAATCTATGTTATAGCAAAAGTTATCACTGATCAATTTAACATCAGATTAAATACTGTTTTTAAAAGAAATTTACTCACAGTTATTTTCCAGAGAACAAAGCAGAGCAAATTTTATTTCCAGGCTTTGAAATCTTTGCATGCCTATAAATAGTTGAAATTTGGAAGCTTGTTTAGTTGAATCTTTAACTTGAATTGCTCAGGTTGATTTGTTGAATTGAAAACTTGAAACAATTTGAGTTGTTGAATTTTTGAAACTGGTCTGAACTAGAGAAGCTTGCAATGGCTTGCAGATTTAAATTCCAGGCTGGATTTAGTTGCTGTTCCCATTGATTTTAGTCTTGAGAAATTGTTTACAGGCTTTGATCTTTTTCTTTGAGGATTTGTTTTCAGTTTTAGAGGAAGAAAGAAAAAAAAAAGAGAAGTTTTAAAACTGAACGACCAGGGTTGATTTTTGAATTGAATCTGCTACTTGAATTGCAAGCTTGTAGTTTGATTTCCATTATAGTTTTGATTTTCTTTTGAGGAAACTAGCTTACAGGTTTGAAGAAGAAAATAAATTTGAGAAAGTTGAACTGAAAAACTTTTGAACTGAAAAGAAATGCCAGGCTTCTCCTTAATACCATATTTCTTTTTATAAATTTAAATTTCTAAATGAAAGAAAATGTTGCCACATGTTATCTTTATAAGTTAGACAAATGTCCATGCAAATTCATTTAGTTTACAAGTGTTAAAATCTTAGATTATTATGTTTAAATCCTTATTGTAAAAAGTATTTATATTTATATATTTATGTAAAATGTGAATTTGTATTTACTTATGTTAAGATTATTTATATGTTACAAATGTCTTATTTCTTTTATATGTTTACAAACCATTCTAATTCAAGAGATATTTTAAAAAGAAAGGTCTAATTTAAATCTATATTTATTTATAACCATTTTAATTTGAGCATTTTAAAAGAAGACAAAACAAAGCTTGTTTAAATCCTTTTTAAACAATTTCATTTAAAATAAACAATTATCTTATATTTTGAAAATAATTGAATTAATCTAAACTATCCTTTGAAAAATATTAATTTTAAGCTTTTAAATTCACAATTCATACATATATATTTATCAATAGATTTAATTAAATTTCAAACAATCCAAATTATAACATATATCTATATATATATTACAATTTGAAAAATTCATCTTTTATTTAAACAAAAGATTTCTATTCACAATATATATAGCAAAATATATATTATAAATAGATTAAAATTTTATTAGCTTTAACAAACAAGTCTTATCAATATTGCCAGATTAAATATTTATTAACCTTTAAAAGATTAAATTACCAAATTAAATTAAAATTATAAAGAAAATTTATCTAATATCCCTGAAATTTGAGCAATATCAATTTAATAATCTGTTAAATAATTAAATTGATATTGATGGTCTTTGATAATAAAATTTGAATTTAATTTAATAATCTGATTAAATTAGTATTAATTGGTAATTTTATCTTTTAAAATCTAATAAGATATTTTCTATTTGAATATATATATTTATTTATATATATTGTAAATAGAAGCTTTGGTAAATTGGAAATTTAGATTTAGTTTAATCTGGACTTTTTAAAGTTATTTAAATAAATAACATTTTAGTTTTAAATATACTTTAGATAAATCTTTTAATTGGTTAAGATATATTTTTAACTTAAGTTTAAATAAATAAGATTTACAAAATGGTTTGTTTTATTTCTTTTTAAAATATTTCTTGATAATATAATCTCTTGTTTAAATTATAAAATATGTTAATTTCAAATAATAAGTATAATGTATTATTTTTAATATGTATGAATTTTAAATGCTAAAAGGAATTGTTATTTTAATTTGAATAAATAGTATGTAAATATATATAAGTTAACTTTTAAATTGAATCTTATAATTTAATTTAATTTGAACTTGAATTTAAGCTTTGAAATTCAAAAGATGGATATTTTGAAATATTTGGTTTTAAAAATATTTGTTTAAGCTTTTATTTATATATAATTGGTTTTATTTTATTTTCTTTTAAAGTAATTCTTATATGTATTTAGATAAGTATTTATAAAAGCTTTTTATTAATAGCTAAAGTAAATATTAATTACTTAAATGACATGTGTAAATAGCTAAAGGCTTTGTGTTAACATGTGTGAATAAATGATCAACTCTAATGACAAGTGTCATGTTTTATTATCATTTTCTTTGATTTTTAATAAACCATAAATTATGTTTATATAAGCATACATCTCCATTTTCTATTTCTTTTTCTAATCTCATTTCTAAACAAAGAAAACAAATGGAATCTTGTTAAGCAAATCTCAGATCAACTGAAACCTGTAAACAAGTCCTCAAATCAAAATGCAAATCAAACCTGTAAATCATTTTCCAAAATCAAAGGCAAAGCCTGTAACATCTTCATAATGCAATCTGAAGCAAGATAATCAAGCCAAATCTGTAACCATTCTTCAACAACATGGAATCAAACAAGAACAGCCTACATGCAACTGTGGTTTTTAAATCAAAGAAGCAATTCAAGTTTTTAACTCAAGCAGCATTTCAGAAAAACAAGTTTTCACAGTTTCAAGCTTTTCAAAAAGTTTTCAAAAGCAATGGCAATGCAAGTTTCCAGTTTTAAAACAATTCAAGTTTTCAAAAGCTAAAACTGCCCTCTGTTTCATGCATGCCAAGTGAGTAACATTTTTGATAATTACTGAAGTTAAATCATTGTTGCCTAAGTTAGTAAGATTTTAATTGTCTGATTTTCTCTGGAAATAAGATTGCCTATGTGTATGTTTATGAGTATATTTATGAATATACATATGAATGAATGATGTGTGCATGGATGCTATTATCTGTAATGCCTCTGTTCCCATATTCAAGACAAGTGTTTTTGTTTTAATCCCTATCTCATGATCTAAGCATTGCTATGAATTGTGATACAAAAGAAAAATTGTTTGGGTGATCATAAGTTTAAGCTTAAAAATTTAAATTAAGTCAAATCTTAAGCCTGAGTGTCTCTGGAAGCTTAAAACATCAGTGTATATTAAATAAAGTGAAAATTCAAACTGTGAGAATTGTAGTTCCAGTATTATGAATTGAATAAATAAACCAAATCATGATTTTTAACACTAAAATCAAGATTTTTAAGAATGTGGAAATGGTGCAGTTCTGTGATGAACTAAAAAGGGGGAAACTTGAAATTCTGGTGATCTATTGATATTAAAAGGTCGGGATTGTTCTTGGGGGTAGAGGAGCAATCAGAGAAGTTGGGAAAAATAAGAGATGGTGATGTAAATCACTTTGGTAGCTGCGGTGATGGTTTCTTATCTGTAGCCCTAGTTTTAACTAGGTTAGGAAAATCGATCGTCTCGACGTCTAGGATGGATCGAGTTCAACTGAACTCTGGGAAATGGTAGCTATGACGTGGACGAAGTCGTCGCTGGAGTCGCTGGCGTTCTGGTGATCAGCAATGGGAGGACGAAGGATTGTTGACAGGCTTTGGCGAATTCGAACTGATGGTTCCAGGTTTGGTTGAAGGCCTCGAATTCGATTTCGAGAATTATAGAGTGATCTGATGATCGTAGTTGAATGTGAAGGAGGTTGCCGATGAGGGAAGACCATCGGAGATGGTCGGAGGTGATTAAAGTCTCCGTGCATGTGCACGGTGCACTGCTAATTCTGGTGAAGTCTAGATTTTTGAGAGAAAGGTCTCGTGACTTTCAAATTTTCTTACGGGGAAGACTCGGGGAATATAGGGCTGCGACTCGAAGTGATTTAGTGGAGACTCGAGTACTTTTAGTGTTGCCAGGTTTTTATACCTGTCAGTTTGAAATTTAAATCTAATTTAAATTTTGAAGCATTAGTTAATCAGTAAATCAAAGTTTGATATATGAAGACAAGTTTAGTTTTAAACTTTAATATTAGATAAATAGTTTTATGAATTTAAATGTTTAAATAGGTTTAAATGTAGTTATGTTTAAATGTTTTAAATTTAAGAAGAAATTTGATTTAAGTTCTTTTAAAAACTTTTTAGAAAATATAAGGTTCTTTAACAGGTAAAGGTTTTTAAATTGGTTTTAAAAACTTTGTTAAAATAAATTGGTATTCATTTTAAATATATAATTTAAAATGAAATTTTAAAAGTAAATTTGAAATGGATGTTTCAAATATGAATGGTAAATGATAACTTGATTATCAATAAAAAAATAAGTTTATCTTAAAATAATTAAAGACTTGTGTTTATTTAATTTATTAGGAGATTTAATAGATAATTAAATTATTTGATTAATTAATCATTTGGATTAATTAAATAGGTAATTAAAGATTTAAACTAATTTATTTATGATTAAGATTAATTAATTAGGAATAATTAATTTATAATTAAGGATTATAAGTTAGAATATTAATTAATGATTAAGAATTAATTAATAAAGTAATTAAATATTAATTAAGTTATGGTTAACACTTAATTAATTTAGTAATTAGAGATTAATAAATTGGTTATTAAGATTTATTAATTTAGAATTAATAATAATTAATCTAAGTTAATTACTAAGAAAAGTAATTAAAGAGTTGTTAATCGTTAATGAAGTCATTAACTATGGATTATTTAATAATTAATTAATAGGATTAATTTTAGTAGTTAATTAGATTAATTAATTTGAAGATAATCAATTATAGAATTTGTTTAAATGTAATTACTTATTGGAAGTAATTAAGAATTAATTACTTATTGTAATTAATTGAAGTTAATTTGATTTAGTTAAATTAATTAAGTAAGTTTAATTAATTTAGGATAATCAAGAGATGATTTGATAATAATTACTTAATGTAATTATTAAAATAAGATTATTTAGGGAAGTAAATAATAAGATAATTACTGGAAGTAATTAGTTGAATAAATGATTTTATTAATAGAAGTAATTTGAGTTAATTACTTTGAATAATTAATCAAGGGATTAATTAAGGAATTAATTGAGGAGTAATTAATTTAGTTAGTGAAAGTAATTAAGGGTAGTTAATTACTGATTGAAGGTTAATCAAGAGTGATTAATAAATGTTGTTTAATTAAGGTTAATTACTTAATGTAATTAATTTAATTAAGTAATTAATAATTAAGTTGTAATTAAGGATCATTAATTAATATAATTAATGATGTAATTAAGATTTATTAATTTAGTAATAATTAATAAATAGTAATTAATCAATATAATTAATTAAGGATTAATGTAATTAATTATAGTTGATTAACTTAATTAATTTTAGTTAATTAATTAATGATATAATTAAAGGTTAATTACTATAAGTGGTTAATGATAATTAATTTGAGTAATTAATTAAAGATAAATTACTTGGATGAAATTAAAAGATAATTAATCAAGATGATTAATTGAAATGAATTATTAGTGGATAATTAATTAATTGATGGTAATTAATTAATGGTTAAGTAAGATGGATTTATAAAATGAAGTAATTAATTTAAGTCAATTTAAATTAATTTAAGATGATATAAATCATTACTTATGAATGGGTGTTAGTATTGGATACTTGACATTGATTGATATCTCTGATGAGATATATGTTGTATGATATGGATGTTAGTTGAATTATATGGATTATCTGATAATGTTGATTATCTGTTGTAAATTATCTTTCTTTGTGTATAAAGATAATGAATTGAATTGTTTTAACCTTTAAAACAACTTGGCCTTAAAAGATACGCTTTGGATTTCGATGAGACCGGGATCGGGTTTCCGTATACCGGATTTCCAGGTCTGGAGACCCGAATACCACATCGATCCAAATTTACGATAGGTCGTGAATCAAGTGAAGATGAAGATTCAGAGTGCAAGGGTTATTGTCGTTAACTCTGAGGGTGATTCCAAAACGAGTGTAACGAGATAATGCCTTCGGTTTCGTTCGAACCCGGAACGAACTTATATGGATTGAATGCTTTCAGAACATCGTCAGGTGGACGATGAGCATTCTAAGATAGATGTGTTCTATTTAAAGGTAATCGTGACCTCAAGCCTCACAAACCGGGAATGGCTAAAACAGGGGAGGTGCAGCAAGGTTAGTGGGTAGCACCCAAGTAGGACAAGATTACCTCTGTCTAGAAGTCCCTTCTTATTTCGGCTTAGTGTGTGCGGTTGCTGATCCCAACCGTGAGGTATCTTGTGCGGGAATTATCCAGTAAGGGATGTTCCGGCCTTGTGTTGCAGGGGATTGGGAGTGATCCTCGGTACGGTGATCTAGGCCACGTACTGTGACGGGCGGTACCCCAGTAGCCCTGCCATTGTATGGAATCCAAAATCCAATAAGTGTCGTACGTATTAGTTGTGCCCAACTATGTTGAAATGTGAGATGTAAGCATTTCAGCTATTTCTGTATTTTACTTGAAAACCCTAGACCCTATTATAATACAATCGAATTTCCTATCAAATGTTTTGGTTAGCGTAAGGTAAAAACTTACCCATGTTTATTTGTGGGAAGTCTTACGTGATACCTTTTCTTTCAAAAGGTTTTGAAGTTAAACAAGTTTAACCTGTTACTCACACCAGACCCATGTCTGACCCAAGTTGTTTATTTCTGTTTTATAAACTCTTGGGTACTCAAATTTTTACGAGTAGCCAAGGGATTCAGGTTAGCCTTGACGAATTGTGGAGGAGCAATGGAGCAGGAGGCTTCGGCGTTGTAGATAGATAGTAGTTTCCGCTGTGTTGATTTTGTATTGATCTCTGTATTGTATTGAGATGTAATAACTAGACAGATGTTTATAACTGTCTAGAATATGATATGTAATCTGTGTAACTCTGATAAGTGTTGTATATGATACTATGTAATATTTATGTGATATAATATATTTTGTTCGTTTCCGCTGTGAGTATTTGTGTTTGTTTCTTTTCTCTTCTTCTCTTTTCTACTTCTCACCCCTTTCTTTCTTATTAGCGATACGACTTTCTATGGAGAGAAAGTCGTGGTCATTACAAAAACCGTTGCTAAATCATCAAGTGAGTTTAGTACTCACAAATGCTATCTAGAAAGGTTGAATGCTGTGTAAATCATTCATAGAATTGCTTACTGTAAATATAAAAGTTTATGTTCTTTGTTAGCTAAACGTTTTGTTTCTGGTTGCTTCTTTGAGCACCAATAATTCTTTGATTTTTACTCGAATTGCTGTCTGATCTTTTCCGGATTAATGTTTAGCTGTTCAACTCTATGCGTGTCAATTTTCACTACATAATTCAATCGTTAGCTAGATCAAAATCTTACTGAAAGTTTGAATCGCACATGAGAAACGAACTGGAATAAGGAGAAGTGAAATCCCGTATACCAGGTCGACCTTGAGGTCGACCTACTCTTCCCTAGGTCGACCGTATAGTCGACCTGAGCCTCCTTTAGGTTAACTTGGTGGTCGACCCGAGGAAAAGTGCGGTTGACCTGATGTTGGCCTTTATACTTTTATTTTCGCAGCTTTGTTTCGTAGCTTTTAGAATTCAAATTGTTATGGATTTGTCACTTGTTTTGCTGCAAATTTTGAGATGATTTTGATGTTGATTATGGGCTAGGATATCCATCAATGGATTAGCCAAATTTTGGAGGAATTTGAAATTCAAAAATTTTAATTGAATTCGATTTAAATTTGAATATCAATTTAGAGTATTTTCTTCGTATTTCTTTAATTTCAAGCACTATTTCTTCTAAATAAATTTTGAGAAAATTTATAAATTACTTGGCTTTTGAAATCATTAATATAGAGTATTTTCAAATTATTTCTAAATTATTTAAATATAATTATTCCTATAATAAGGTGAATTTTCCAATAAATGCCTTCAAAATGATTTAAAAAAATTATTTTAAAATCCCGTTTTCTCAAGTAAATTATTTTATAAATAATATATACTATTTTCACACTTGTCGAACGTATAAGAAAGAGAATTAAATGATTTTGTAAAACATGTGGTATGCGACATGTGAGTTTACTTTTTCGGTTAATTCCGGACTTGTACGATCGAAAACTCTTGAGTATATAGTTTGAGTTGATTATTGAGATTTTTAATTCCTATTATAGGAATTATCCGATTTAGCCAATATTTGGCGAGATGAGAGGTTCGAGATCTTCTATTATAAGAGTAATAATCGATGAGAACCACTTATATATGTTGTTTTACTTGTCGATGAGACGAGGCAAGTCTTGAGATGAGATTTCCCATTTCGGGAATTATGGTTTATGAGAAACCACTATGAGATTTATTTGCACTTGCTGATGATACGAGGAAAGATATGTAAGATTTCTGAGATTTATGATTTGTTTTTATGATGTGGAGTTAACTATCGGTGAGTAAACCGTTCAGTGCGGGCGTGTGGTGTGGGACGCACGTTAACACTTTTCGGGTTCCTTTCCGAGAGTTTGTGACACATCCACGAGTATGCTAGTGCTATAGACCTTCGGGTCATCACGAGTACGTGACTTCGGCCACCACGAGTTATGTGACTTCGGTCACCACGAGTTATGTGACTTCAGTCACCACGAGTATGACCTTCGGGTCCACGAGATAGGTACCTAATTTATAAATAGCACCGGACAAGAGTTTAGCACGTGCAGCATTGCTTCGATTTGCAATCGAGGATCTGGCCAATCCGGGTTTTCTGAGTTTTCTCAGTATTACTGTGACTTCACCATATTAAGATGTCTTTGTTACATCGATAGCCTAGTGCTCCATGAGATGTTATATATATAAATATATATATATATATATATACATAAATGGTGATTTCGTTTTTATGAGTTTTGAACTCTTTTTGAGAAGTTCCATGAGATTTGAGTTTGGAAATTTTGATGAGTTTCTCTTATGGCTTTTGTATGGTTTCTTGCATTTGTGTTGAATGCCCTTGAGTTTGGATTTCTTATGTTGAACTAAACCTATTCATGCGACAACCCTTTGTGAATCATACCTCGGCATTGTAATTGAGCTATACATGTACCTTTCCTTTATAATTAAAGGAAGAATTCCCTTATACACTTATATTCCTCTTCTCATTTACTAATATCAAATTCTAGCTAGCCTGACCCGTGTATTTATTACTCGGGTCAGACCGAGTTGCAGGTTAGGTAGTTGGACTCTTAGCTTGCTTTACCTTTTGGACTCCACCATCGACTTTGGATATGGCATAGTTTTTGTGTAGTAGCCTTTTGTTTGGGAACCTTATGATGTATATATATATTCTTTGTGGGGGATGTATGTATGTATATGGTGGTCGAATAACCACTTGTGATATGTTGTATGATATTTGATGTATGTGTAGGTATATATTATCTGTGTTGTTGTTCTGTGACTTACAATTGTTGTAGTTATTATATTTTATTTATTAATCGATCCTGTAGCCACCATAGTAGTGTATTAGATAGGAATTAAGTATGTCAAATACTTGAGATGAAATGAAAAAAAAAGAGTACATATACCGACATACTTTGCTCTTATTTAATGCAAGACTATGATGGTTGCCCTTAACCAGCCCTATTCTTCGCATTAGCAGACATAATTACTAAGTAATTCTCTTTGTTAATGTGGGTTTCGGGGTAGGGCGTCACACGAAGGGTGTTGATCGGTGGTGGGAGTGGGTTTCATGAGTTTTTAGGTTGAGAGTGAGAGGGACGAGTTACAAGGCGGAAGTTGTGGTCATGGGGGAGGTCGCATGGAGTGGAAGTGGGAAAGGAGGCGGGTGTGGTGTCAGGGTGGGTGTGGCGTACGGGTGAGGTGAGCGAGAGGGAGTGGTAAGCGGCCAAAAAGGGAGACGTGCAGGCATGCCAATATATTTAAAAGCTTTGATGATTTTTTTTGAAGAATAGAATAAGAAAGGGAAGAGAGAAAGTTTTTGAAAGGAAGAGGAGGCGGCCGAACTGTCTCTCGGCAAATGTATATAGCTTTTCACTTTTTTTTAATTATTATTATTAAGAAGAACAAATCATAGTAAAATTGAAAGGGCGAAGGAAATCATGGATCGGGTATGCCATCGAAACAAGGAACAAGCGATATCATGCAAATATGAATATAATATTTATATTATTATTATTCAATCGAAGAAAACAGATCACAATGAAAATAGAGAGAAAGAAGTAGAAACCAGGAAAATAAATTAACCGATGGGAATAGCAAAGGCTAAGAGAAATTTCTAGAAATATTAAAGGCTGTTGTCCATTGGTTTCTCTCGGAACAAACAAAAGGACACAGGGAAACCAAAAGACTCGAAACAGATTATGATACGGATAATCGTTTTACCGATTTTCCCATGCATCGGATTTCTAAATGCAGAAATGGATATACTGCGGAAATCAGCACGACAAGACGAACAGAATGGTACACAGATATCAGCGATACGATCATCCTATCAAAAGTCGATATTCGCTGCCAAAATGCTGCTAAAACGCCGAAAATAATATAAACAGAGCTAGAGCAGTCCAAATTTGGCGAAACGAAATATGACGTCTCACTCAAAAAATGATAAACATTTTTGTTATATAAAAAATATTCAGATTTCAAAAATATTTTATTACCCAATTTAACTGATTTAAATTTAAAATTGAAATTACACAACAAAATAAACTTATATATTTTCTGATGAAAATCTAACATTTGCTACATTTAAATAGACGTATTCCAAATATCAAATTTTCATTGCAAAATTTTATTGTTTAAATTTCATGAAAAATTTAGTTAATTACGTTATTTAAAACCGTTAAAATTTCCGGCCCCCACTCAAACTTTTCATCCTCGAAAAGGAACGAGATAGGAGAACAGAAGCAACAGAAATGAAAGATAGATTTGAAATACATAGTATTAGATACAACAATTAATATAAATTTTATTTATTTTTAAATTGATTAATATTCACAAATTTGGGTTCAATCCATTTTATTCAATCAATAACTATTCACTGTATTCACAGTTGGTTGACTTCAATTCATGGTATTTTCATTATATTGATTTGCTTCAATTTATTAACATTTATTACAAAAAATTTCCTTCAAAATAAAGTTTATTTTATTTAACTTATTTATTTAATCTATTATCCTCAGTTAAATTGATTTCACTTAAGAAATTCAATTTCAACTATTCTTAAGTTCATATTTAGTTACCTAAATTGCATTCTCTATTTATTATTCAATTTATTCCACTTAACATATCTTATAACATAGATTAAGTGTATAACATTTATTATAACAATCAATTTTATTTATAAATTCTCTTAAAAGAATTTCATTTTGGACATCATATTATTTACATTTATTATTATATATATTCAATTACATATTCTTATTACATTCAACTTTTCCAAGTAAGTTATATATGTTTAAAGTGCAATTGAGTATTATACAAAATAAATTTTATCCTAGTTCAACTGTTTCAAGTTGTTTAAATTCCACTTCTCTTTTTAGATTCCCCAATTATTCAAAAAATTTCTTAATTTCAATAATTGAAAAATCATTACTTAATAGAAAACTTAAGAGTTAAATTTCCTATTTCACTTCAAACCTTTTGAAATTAATATTTACATATGTATGTATATTTTATAAATCAAATTATACTCAAGAAATTCAAATCAAATTCATTTTCCAAAACAAAAGTTGTAGCAAAGCTACTGAGTGGTCTCTTCACTTTGAGACTCGAAAATGAATGTTGATGATGCTGCAGTCATCACCGAAATTATTTTCCAGCGACAAAAAGAGGAGAGTACTGACTTACTTCTTTAGGAACAATTTTCATTCAAAAATATTTTTAAATAATATACTTTCTCAAAATTTCGAGAACCAAATTTAGGAAAGCATCGGAAATTTAATTCTCAAATCCTTAATTTAAATTCATTTCATTTGCAAATCAGATTTATAAACCATGTTTTATAACTTATCTCCTTATAACATACAAGTTAATGGTTTAGGAATGTTGACAAAACAATAAATGATAATCTAGTATTATCATTTCTAATAACCAATTCATTTAACTTTCTAAATCCAAAAAAATATACTTTTGTATATAGAATATAATCACACATAGAATTATTTCATTTACCAATTTCAAAACAATATTGTGTCAGTTTGCTCTGTTCTAGTGTTTTGGAATTCCTATCGATAGCGTTGGCCAGACGAACCGATCGAAACCCAACATTCAAACTTAACAACTCGAACAACACAATATAAAATATTTTTATATTAATTACAAATAAGTTCTCTCATAAGATGATTCAAGGATGGATTTCAAAACACGGATTCAGAGGGACCCTAAACAAAGAGAATTCTAACTAAGAAGATAGGCTCAAAAGGAAGATAAGATAATTTGATTACATAAGAGGAAAAGTGGGCAACTTATATTAATCGCGGCGACCTTAACCGGGTCAACTGAGACTTAGAAAAGATGAGAATATCATCAATGAAAACCAGGACAAACTGGTTGAGATGATCATGGAAAACGTGATTCATGAGATCAATAAAGAAGTTAGGAGCATTGGTTAATCCAAAGGGGATGACTAACCATTCATGGAAACCATTCGTCCGGGAGGTAGGACAACAGGTCGAGCTCCAGAAATAAGATCGATGCGGAATTCAATTTCCCTCTTAAGAGGGAGGAGTAACTTCACCAAAACATCAGGATAATTCCTGACTATAGGAGTGGAGTCAAGATCACTCGGCTGAGAACCAATGAGAAGATAAAACTGCCTACAAAATCCTTAGGAAATCGACATTTGATCACAAGAGAATTACCCTGGTCATCTACTAGAGAGACGATTTGGGCTTTGCAAGAATTAACAGCATCATAACCGAGGACATAGAAATCTCCGGTGAACCGACGTATGTTGTAAAGAAGTTTCACCCCTTTACAAATCATACTAAGGTTGGCGGGACCGCCGATGGACTTAGTCACATATAAGTATGAAGTTGACAGTTGAGGTTCAAGCTATAAGATGCTCCGAATAAGAAGAACACGAACAAGAAATCGAGAATGGATTTTAGAACAAAAAGGGAGTTCCAAAATCTGAAAGAAATTCAAATCCAAGAGGATCCTAACGAAGGAATTTCAAGCTCGAACGAAGATGATTCTGTAATTAATTTCACTCCATATGCTAAGTTTTGCCTACACCAGAGCTCTGATACCACTTGTAATGACCTGGTATTTTGAACCGTTCAAATCAAAAATCATCCACACATGTCAGACTTGAATTGCTTAAAACAACAGATTGTTAATCTATATTTGGCAAAACTTAGCATATACAGTAAATAAATCTATCACAGAATCACAGACACAGAGTAATATGACAATAAGCAGCGGAAATAGATAAATAGTAGTTCATGAAGCTATTATAGAACATCAGAGTTTAAAGTAAAATACAACAGATATCTCGAATACATAGAAGTTACTAATACAAATGCCAATGACAAGTCTTAACGAAACAACTAGAATAAACTGAAATAACTGGAAAGCTGAATAGATAACTCCAACCAGATCTCCAAGCTCCAAAGGTGAGTCAAATGTTGTGACACTCAGCCTGACCCGAGCATAAAGAAAAACACAAAACGCTCAAGTCAGGATTAAAATTCTTATACCAATAAATTCAACTCAAGTGAAATGTCAAGCTAAATACAAAATAACACAAAGGATGTTTGGGATTACCATCCTTTAAGGATCCATTAAACTATCTACATACATAGTACAATATGCTACATAGATAAGGTCTACAGTAAAGTAAAATATTAAAATAGCATTAAGGCGTTACCCATATCCCCCTTAACACATTTTATATAAATGTCGTAGTCTATACAGTATTGTAAACTCCACCAAACCGGTGGGCTATCAGGGAGCACTCCATAGGTATGACGCAAAACAAACTCGTAGAAGGCGTGATAAGGCATGTGACAAGGCACGCAAGGCAATGCGGATTCTACCGTTTTGCAGAACCGGGTTGGTGGTAACGCATAGCAGCTACTACCGACCACCTCGAGACACACTCCCAAAATCAATGGTGCACCCAATCAAATCACAAAGTAATAGAATGCTATCGAAGAAATGTGCTCGATCGGAGGTGCGACCTCACTTGGCCCTGGTATAGCTCCTGGTTTAGCCACATCAAGCTGACTCGCAGGAGTCAAGGCTGTGTTAATACCTCATACAGAATCGTCGCCAAACCATCATACTTCGTTCTGGAATCTCCACCACGTACACGGTTGTTAAAGTGGATTTCGGTATTGGCAGAGAGTATGACAATCTCCGATCCCGGTCTCTTCAACAACCAAACACTTATTTCACACCGTGGTCATTTTATATTTCAAACAGTCGTACTTCAAAATCAAAATATCATATTCATTTCAAAATCATATCACTTTCGAAATCATATTCACTTTAAATCATATTTATTTTCAAAATCATAACCACAAAATAGTTTTAACCATCGTATCAAAATATTCACCTTTAAGTCCATTAAATCTAAATCATAACATTTCCAACTTAAACAGTTTAAATATTGAAAATATTATATATATATATATATATATATTGAAATATTTATAAATTAAAATAGTTTATATATTAAAAATAGGTTATAGATTAAAATAGTTTATATGTTAAAATAGTTTATATATTAAAATAGTTTATATATTAAAATATATATCAAAATAGTTTCAACTTAGAATTGTTTCTTCCAATTCCACAAATCAATTCATATCAACTTTAGTTCCAAAAAAAATTCAATCTAAATCAAATCCCAATTCACCAAATTTCAATTAAAAGGTTAAAGGTTCAATTCAAATTCAAATTCTCATTAAACCCTTTTCTTTTTTTATATCAATTTCAAATCTAGGGTTGAACTATAAATTTAAACCACTTCAAATTAAATAGGTATCATAATTTAAATATTCAAACATTTACAATAACTCAATTTGATAAATTTCATTTATGTTTCAAAATTCAACTTTAAGTTTATTTAAATATGGAAATATTCACTTAATCATTTCTAATAACATTTAAATAAAATCTCAAATTACAAATTTAAATAAAATCAAAATTAAATATCTTACTTTAATTATATTTAATTCTAAAATATTCACCTAAACACTTTTAATAACATTTAAATAAAATCTCCAATTACATATTCAAATCAAGCTAAATATTCAATATCAATTTATTTAAATTTGAAAATATTCTTTTAATCGCCTTTAATCAAAATCAAGTTATAAAATCGTATCTTTAAAATCTCAAATCCAATAATTTTTAAATCAATTTTGTTTAAATACAATTCTTAAACAAATACAATTTCAAATCAATTTCAATTTATCTTCCCAACCTTAATTTATTAAAGTTATTACAAAATCTATTTTTAAAAATAAAATTTTAAATAAATAATTAAACATATTATATATATACTAATTAAATTAAAGTTTATTAAATCAAATTTTATTTTTAAATTTATTTTATATTAAATCTCAGTTTATATATTTAAAAATAATAAAAATATAAAATCTGAAAATTTATATTTTTAAAACTAACTTATAATTTAAAATTTCCAAATACATAATTTTAAAATCTAAATTTTCCACATATATAAAATAAATTTATATATTATATTTTAAAAATCAATATTTATTAAAACCCATATATTTCCTTTCAAAACCTTGGAAATCAATTTTCAAAATAGACCAACGGTGTCCGTATATAATTTTCTATCCTATAGTCAAGTGATACTGATATTTATCATTCCAATCCGCAATTTGAATATTTATGGGTATATATCATTTCAACCAGTAATCCCAAAATTTCAAAATCAATAAAAATCACTTGGGTTTATCATTTCAACCCATAACGATTTTCCCCTAACCTATAAGATCGTTAGGGTATGTATCATTTCAAGCCATAGGGATTCCGAAATTAACAGGGAACTTGCAGAGTGAGAACAAAAGAATAATATTATAAAATGACATACATATCAATAGCAGGCATATATCATCATTAACGATTTAAATACAATATAATATATACAACAGGTTATGGTGTCATATGTCATAGGTAAACAATTGCAGCTAATGGCATATCATATTTAACAATTAAATAACTAACAATTCAAATTTAACAACATATTTCAATTGTCAATTTATGTAAATTAAATTTACTAGATATAAGAATGTTAATCGTGAGTGATTGCTCACCTTTCGAGGCTAGAGAAATTAGACAACACGACAAGCTACGAATTTTTGAATCACGAACTCTACGACAAATCCAAAGTAAAGCAAAGCAATGCTGGCACGATCTTGAACTCGATGGATCCGATGAAAAAAATATATATAGCTATATATTTTAAAATCTAAAATTTAAAACATGTATTTAAAAATAAATTTTTTATAATATAAATATATTTGAAAATCAATATTAAATTTAAAACACATATATATTAAAATAAAAATCTTTGTATGTATATTTCAAAATCATTATTTCTTAAACACATCAAATAAAATCAAAATAATGTATATATTTTATATTTTAAAATATATATACATTTTAAAATCAAATATCTATATATATATTATATTTTAAAATCTATATACATTTTAAAATCAAATGTCTATATATATAATATATATTGAAACACATATATAGGCAAACATATATTTATAGTAGCAAATATATATGAGCATACAACATACTTTATATACCCTTCTCTTACTTTAAATCTATGAATAGAACCAATAGGCAAAAACTTTATAATATAATATATATATAATACTTTTTTTTACACGCGCACCAGGAAAGAAAGGAGGGGCTGCCAGGCAGAGGGATGTTGGAGCGGTACGGGTTTGCATGGAAGCGGATGGCTGGTGCTTCGAGGATGTCACGGGCGGAGGTTCAGTCTGGGAGAGAGATGAACAGAGAGGGAAACGAGAAGGGGAGGCTATCGGCTACTGACTGCTCGGAGAGGAAGGAACGTGGTGGTATTGTAGTGACTTCACAGCGGAGGAGGCCGGTTGGTGAGGGTGGATGTTGGCGTCACTGGAAAAGAAGTCGAGGGATGAACATCATGGACGAGCAGGCCTTCAAGCTTTTGCAAATAACTTGTTTATATATATATAAGAATGGCCAAAGGGTGTAGGGTGGCGGAACTGGTTAGAGGCAGTCGGACCAGGCGGAGTGTGTTGATCGGTGGTGGGAGTGAGTTTCACTGGTTTTTGGGTCGAGAGTGAGAGGGACGAGTTACAAGGCAGTGGTTGTGGTCATGGGGGAGGTTGCATGGAGTGGAAGTGGGAAAGGAGGTGGCTGTGGTGTCAAGGTGGGTGTGGCGTACGGGTGAGGTAAGCGAGAATGAGTGGTGAGCGGCCAAAAAGGGAGACGTGCAGGCATGCTAATATATTTAAAAGCTTTGATGAATTTTCTTTAAAGAATAGAATAAGAAAGGGAAGAGAGAAAGTTTTTGAAAGGAAGAGGAGGCGGCCGAACTGTCTCTCGGCAAACGTATATAGCTTTTCACTTATTTATTTATTTATTATAAAGAAGAATGAATCATAGGAAAATTGAAAGGGAGGAGGAAATCATGGATCGGGCTTGCCATCGAAACAGGGAACAAGCAGTATCATGCAAATATGAATATAATTTTTATATTATTATTATTCAATCGAAGAAAACAGATCACAATGAAAATGGAGAGAATGAAGTGGGAACCAGGAAAATAAATTAACTGATGGGAATAGCAAAGGCTAAGAGAAATTTCTGGAAATATTAAAGGCTGATGTCCATTGGTTTCTCTCAGAACAAACAAAAGGACACAGGGAAACCAAAAGACTCAAAACGGATACCGATATGGCTAATCGTTTTACCAATTTCGCCGCGTACCGGACTTCAAAATGCACAAATGGATATACTGCGGAAATCAGCACAATGAGACGAACAGAATGGTACACAAATATCAGTGATACGATCATCCTATCAAAAGTCGATATTCGCTGCCAAAATGCTGCTAAAACGCCGAAAATAATATAAACAGAGCTAGAGTAGTCCAAATTTGGCGAAATGAAATATGACGTCTCACTCAGAAAATGATAAACATTTTTCTTATATAAAAAATATTCAGATTTCAAAAATATTTTATTACCCAATTTAACTTATTTAAATTTAATATTGAAATTACACAACAACATAAACTTATATATTTTCAAGTGAAAATCTAACATTTGCTACATTTAAATAGACGTATTCCAAATATCAAATTTTCATTGCAAAATTTTATTGTTTAAATTTCACGAAAAATTTAGTTAATTACATTATTTAAAACCGTTAAAATTTCCAGGTCATTACAAATCCTAACTTGAATAGTGCTTCACTTCCAATAATTTCACTTAACCCAAATATAGTCACTCGATGGACACCGTGCCATGATTTGACAATAATCAAAGCGAAGCTTTTATATTGAAGATCCATAGTATTCTCAAGTCGAGAGAACAGTGTAAATCAATCGCATCAATATTTTCTGTTTGACCTTAGTTATATTAACCAACAGAAAACTATCGAGTGAGTCATTCCATAGTTACTCAATAACTGTCAGTATGTAACCCCTAGGTGCCCCCACAATAGTCATGAGTAATACACCGTCCAACATTTGGAGAGCATTACATACTCTAATCTTAGCTAATATATCGATGTCCAGTTCCATGCATCTTGACTAGGAACATTTAAAATGATATGTTTTATAATATCGTGATACAAAACTCATAATTACTACTATTTGTAATTACCATCACAAATACACAATTTATGGATTTTCTATTAAACATATTTTAATTAAACTTTTAGTTATTTATAGCATACTATAAAAAATATATAACAAAAAGAAAAACACCTTTATTATGAATGAAAATTGATTACAGAATTAATTAATTTACAATAAATTATAAAATTACCCTTAGGGCATACCTCTAACTCTATTAGTTCATACATTTATAGTAAGGGAGATGTCAGTGAAGGAATATGTAAATCAATTCAATGAGTTGGTTAGGTTTGGTATGGAGTTGATAAATACCTCTCATAAGAAAGCTCTGAAGCTTGCAAAGGGGCCAAATCAACCTTTTCAAGATTTGGCCATTAGTTATATTCCTATGGGTTCGACCTTTGGCGGTTTGGTGGAGATGGCCTTGTTGAACACTATTTCCAAGAAGGAAGTGAAGAGTGAGCCTAAGAAGTCAAGAGGAATGACACCCTGGTAGAATTAGCACAAGGTCGGAATAAGGGCCAAAGGGAAGATTTAAAAGTAAGAGCTATAGTGCAGGAGACGTAGGAAGAGGGTGCATCTTTTGCAAAGGAGTGTAAGACGGACATCTCAAAGATCAAATGCTACAGCTGAAATCAATTCGGGCACATGAGGAGGGAGTTCCAACACCATAGAAGACCTTGACGCAAGTGGTTTCAACTCATGCACTGGATGATGTTCCCAGCCCGAGTGCACCTCCAATAAGGACAATGGGAAGAAAGTCGTACTTGAAGGTGTGTTGACTTTATCTGATTTACCTGTTCGTACCTTATTTGTTACTGGGACATCACACTCTTTTATCTTGAATAGACTTATAGATGAGTTACACTAGACACTAGCATTGTTACAGACCCAGTAGTTGTATTAAACTTTGTAGGAGAATCCGCTTATTTATCTAATATATAAGGGTTTAAAATTGTTTATTTTGGGGGTCGAGTTCGATTATAATGCTTTTGTCTTAGGATTTTCTAAGTTTAGATTGATTGTGGGTATGGACTGGATGAAAATGTATAGGGAAATCTTAGTGTAACACCAGTAAATTTTACAAAATTAAAAAATTAAATTAAAAGGGTAGTTAATGGAAAAATAGTTAATTTCTACAGGAGTCCGAACTAAACTTTGAGACTTATTCCATTGGATGAAGAATGTCGTTTACAATCAAAAAACATATATAATTTGTTGAAATTGGTTAATGGGCTAGAAACTAGAAGAAGTCAAAACCCAATGGCATTTTCGTAATGGATTAATTTCGAAAATGCAGTCTGGATATTATATTTTTCAGCCTATAAATAGATCTCTAACCCTGTTCTTTTCTTTTTAATAATCTTTCATCCACTTCTAAAACCATAATCCCCGAATATTATAAACTCGCAAAATTAATTCCTAGTCTACCAAATCAAATGTACTAATATATGGAATCGATCACCACGAAACGAGCTATGCAAATAAAGTGAAGCTATCAAGAGAAATAGCGTTTTAAAGGCATGGAATTTCTGGACGGCAAAGGTGAAGGAGAATCAACATCAAATCGAAGAAGATGCACGGCTAGTCGGTTAGTGGAATTTATCATATTTGTGTATATATTAGTAAGTCGTGGTAACTCACCTCTTATTATCTTAAACCACTTTATAACGATATAATTAATAATTAAAAACCAATATATATATATATATATATATGCACACCTGAATAGGATGTATGCCATGGCTAGATGTTTAAAAATATAGTTTTTTTTAAGATTGTAATTAGTAAAAGTTAATCTCCATTTAATTTAAAAAGTGAAAGTGTTCCAAATGAGGTATATTATATACAAAATCGTAGTTCTTGACGACACGAATCCACTGGTACAGTTCATTCATCAATTGGGTCTACTGATTATATAGAAAACGCGATAGGAGTTCGATAAACATGGATTGTCCATTTCGATCTAAGGGTAAAACAACGATGATATGATGATCGTGGAACAAGATGAGAAGAGGAGATCGAGTGGGTTACGGCGCTGGTGTTCAATCGACCGGATGGGGTGGAAATCACTAGAATTGATAGGGGAAGATGAACAGCGACTTGTTGATTTAGGAAGGTGGAGTTGGTATCGAGGCGATGGGCATACGCAGCTTGAGGCGTGGAGTATTCTGGCATGGTCAGATCTTGGCTAGCGGTCGGGGGCAGTGCTAGAAAATTGAAGAAAAGTGACATTTGGCGATGACAGGTTGGGACATGATCCAGTAGCTTCGTAAATGATGGGGTGTTGACGAGTTTAGGGCTTGATCCCAATAGCGTCGTTGACCGTTAAGCGAATGTTTAGCATGGACTTGTTCTCAATAATCAGTATGTTTTTAGCATTCGATCTGGGACTTTGGGCTTGGTCGTTTGCATACATTTTCAACATTCGAGCTAGGACTTTGGGCTCGGTCGTTTGCACACGTTTTCAACATTTGAGCTACGACTTTGTGCTTTTTCATTTACATACATTGACGGCATACGAGTTGGGACTTTGGGCTTGGTCGTGTTCGCATGTTTGTGGTGATGGCGAGTTGGAACTTTAGACTGAATCGTGACAGTGTTTTGGATATGATTAGACCCACTAGACTTTTTAGTGAGACCTTAGCATATGATGTCACTATAGTATCGTATTGTATTTAGCTGATTTGTTGAGTGCAGGTGACATAGGTTAAGGTATTATTTTCGAGCATAATTGTTATTTTACTAGCTTATTAGTATTATACACTTATATGATGTGTTTCACTCACCAGACATATGTTTGACTCCTCTACTATTTTCTTCTTTTTAGTTATACTCTAATAGGTCGAGACAGAGGACTGGTGGTGACTTGGAGGTACGATAGTACGATGGAGATGCACATTTATTTGCTATCTACTATTTATATTATTTATTCCCAAACATTGGATTCTTTTCAGTAATGGTATAAAGAGATGTTGTAGTTAGAGTTTTATTTAACACTTTATTGTTTTATTTGTCTAAGATTATTGTATTATTGATTATTATATTTTATTCCTGCCGCCGCAAGTTTTGGAAAGTGTATAATATTTTATATAACTCTGTGATCTATTTTAATAATATATTTAAAAAATGATCCACCTTCTTCGAGGTCAGCGATGTTAGTTCCACTTTTAGACGTGGTCTGGGCGTCGTAGGTGGCGGGTTGTTACATTTGGTATCAAAGCTTAGGTTAGATGATTCCTACTAAATTAGAACGTATGAGAGAGCGTAATTGTAATTTTTATTATATATATATTATTGCACCATACCCTATATATTTTGACTTGTAGAGGTAGTCGTTGGCTTATCCCTTATTGAAGCAAACAACTATGAGCTAAATAAATGTTAATATTTAAATAGTTTAGGGTGGTAGATAAACGTTGTGCAGTTAAAGCGCTCGGCAGATTCAATGCGGCGGAGGTGCAAAAAGTCATACCGAGGATATAGCGAGGATATAGCGAGATATAGAGGTCGACTCTAAAACAGCATATAAAACTCATACTTAATGTTTTTACAAATATATAAATGGTAATTAAATGAAAAACTAACATTCAATTGAATTATGATTAATACATAAATAATTTTAAATAAACACATGTGCGAATATACTATAAATAAACGTAAAACTGTTATATAACATAATTGAATTTAGTAGAATATTAGAGTATTTTCATTTCTGAAAATATATTAAAAATTTAATTAAATAAATTAATTTCATAATTTTTATAATGTATAAATGTCATTTTTCAATTCATTTCTTTTATAGAAGATATAGCAGAAATAACGAAATATAGCGGGAATAACAGGATATAGCGGAAATAGCAGAGCTTAAAGTGGAAAGGCTATATTTGAGGCTATATGGAAAAATCATAGCGGTAGAAATCCGTTATGATATATAGCAGGGTTATAGCGGGGTAATAGCGGGGCATTAACTGAACGTATCACATTTGTTTTAATTTACTTCATAAAAATATTGCTAAGAGGGTTTATATGCCAAGTAGTAGTGGCGTAAATTGTGGGACTAGGGATGAATAAGAAGGAGAGTAATATCCTTAAGTCCATATGTTATAATGTGATGTTCATATATGTTATAATAGGGGTACTCAAGCAGTTATTTAAGTTATATTTGGGCTTGTGTAAGTTATGATCTACTCCAATTAAGTTAGTTAAATTAATCGAAATGTCTTCCCTTAAAAAAAGGTTAGAAATAATAATATTTGAGATTTTGGGAAAATTATCGAAGTTGAAATTTGTTTAGAGGTAATTTTCGCAAAAATATTTTAAAGGTTTTATTTTGTAAAAAGTTAATCGTAAGGCACATTTTTACAGTTATATTTTGCTGTATAGATTGCTTTCGACAAAAGTAAGTAAGATGCATCTTTTTGAATATCTTTCATTTTATAAATATTTTTGTTACACTTTGAAAAAATAATTAATTAACTAAAACTTCTGTGAAAACTTCAAATTTATAAAGTTTAAAAGGTATGTTTTATAAGTTTATTTTTCTAAGTCAAGTTTAAATAATTTTGGACAGAATCTGAATTGGAAAAACAAGAGAATTTTAAAATATTATTTTAAACTTATGGAATTTTTCAATTGCAATATATATGTATTTTGTATGGAAAATAAAGGATTTTTGTATTTAAACACTTGAAAATACGAATTAATAAATGTTTAAACTTTTGGTAATTATTTCAAAATTGGATATGAATATAGATAGTAGAAACAAAAAGAACTTCAAAAATATTTTTTATGTATTAGTTAAAATGTAATGGAATATTACAAATTATAAAATGAAACAAATGTAACGACTCTCCTTTTCGACCCTCAAATATCAACAATAATACATCCATGATATTCATGTATAGAAAATTCAAGTGCCAGAAAGACGAATTATTAGGGTGAAATAAAAGAAAACGAAATAGGACAAGGAAGAAGGAACACAATATCAGAATCTCACAACGGAAAAATCATATATAATATCAAAAGATAAGATAAACTATCATTCTAAGATACAAAGTTTTTTAGAGTTATAGTAATCAGCCTGGACAGTTATAACAACTTGTCCTCACAAATGCTGATGATATAATAGTAATGTAGCGGAAATAAATACTACGGTAGGAAATCATCCAGGTCATCTCTAGAAGCGCCAAACCGTCTACAACTAAATCTAAAAATATACATGGGACTGACCCGAGCATTATAAGAAAATAACACCCAGATCATTCTGATAAACCAGCATGAGAAACTCAAGAAATATGAGTGACACGTACATTAACCATTGAGATCGTACAAATTTACATAATGGTTTTCCCCTTAAAGAAACCAACCATTCATTAAGTTTAACATATACTGATATGTTAAATAATGTCTAGAGTGTAGCACATAAATCATATCAAATATTTGTTATGTGAACACCACAATAATAATAGGTATATAATCAATATTGCTAAGGCACGTTCGCATATATGGATTTTCCATGGAGACACTTCTAGTAAACAGAGGTGGATCACCATGACAAGGATCAGAAAAATACCTTCGAGCAATGTATATCTCTTGATGTGATATACTCTAAGGTAAACATAATTGGACCAACCTCAGCGTGTGATTCGAGCCATATCAACTCCCACTAGCAATAATCGATAAGCATCTCTAGAAATGGAGTTGGTATACCTTTGAGGTCAACTAAATCCCCATAGCTATGCCCCTTCTCTATTTGCTATCATTTTCTCGATGTTAAGGCTACGTTCGACATCTCTCATATGAGTCTTCATTACTCGAACAGAGAAGGAATCCCCAAATGGATCCCTTCACCTCGAACAAATCACGAATCGCTACATGGATTCCATCATCCCGAACAAATCACTACATGGATTCGAGCATCTTGAACAGATCTCAAACCTCCACATAGGTTCCTCGCATAAGTCCTTTGATAAATGATAACATTGTCCTCTCTCTTGGAATACTCTTCAAGATAGATGGTCCCACATGATAGCATTGATCGAAATGTTAACGTTGACCTTTCCTTTGAACTTAACCTTTGGATAATCAATTCAACTCTATAACATTCCACTTCACAACCGCTTCTAGAACATAAATCACGTATATGGTTTTAAGTGATTACGGGTTTGAGTTATCTTATATAAGTACACTCACTCCGCTTATCGGACTCTCTATAACCAATCAATGAATTCCCGGTAAACTCATTTCCGGTTTTCTCAAAAGTTAGCGAAAGCTAGAGATGTTTCATAGCAATACTCCTCCCCAGGGGTTCTTATTAGTATGAAATCATGAAACCTTTAGATAAATTCTTAAGTCAATATTAGTTCAAGTTCGATAATCATTCTTATTGGTATAAAATCGTGAGGCCTTTCTATAACTTCTTAAGTCAATATAAGTTCAAGTTCAATAATCGACTAATCGATTATCTAGTCAAACAATTGCTTATACAAATCAAGATTCGTACGATTAACTCATTTTCGACATTCCAACTAAATCATTCCTCATTCAAGAGTAAAGCCAGGTAAGTTAGAGCACTGGTTACATCAAAGCCTTGCCTAGACACTTTATTCTTAAATCCCATAAATGGACAAGTCTACCTCGTTAACTATTAGTGTAAAGTATAGTATTAATGATTTCAATAAACAATAAGAAATTAACACGATTAATACGTTTTTGATATTTTCCAACTTACAATTTCTCGGTCAAGAGTGAAGCCCGGTAGGTTAGAGCTCTATTGCTCCGTCCCTACTTAACATCAATCTTAACACTCACAAATATATAAGCCTTACTTTGTCGACTTTTAGTGTTAAGGATAGTTAATTACTTTTCAGATAAGTAATTGAACAATTAACCATTTGGCCATTTAGCAATTCTAACCTCTTTTCAAAAACATTTGTATATACTTTTAAAATACTTGAAAATGCTTATAATAGGTTTTAAAACGTATACTCAAAATATTACTTGAAGATAACAAGTTTATAAAATCATTAAAAACTTGAAGGCGGCATGTTTTCTATATATTTTAACAAAATATCACTTCTTTAAAAATTCACAACTAATTCTTAAAAATTTACAAGATATCAAACCACTTTTAAAATACTCTAATAAGAGTTATTAAACCCTTGTAAAAAGAATGAAACAAAATATATAATCTAAATATCTTTTCAAACCTTTTAAGTCCAAAAATCAAGTCTAAATGGGGAAATTATGCAACAGTGATGTTTTGGCGACTTTTCGAGATGTTATTAACATTTTACTATTCAAGCTTTTAATAGCAATAAAGATATATATAAAACATTATAAATATGATAAGAAATCCCTAAGAATCTCTCTACAAAGTTCCATAGCACTCGCCAAAATCAAAGCAATTCAAAACTGCATCTATAACGACTATCGCTCTATGTGAACTTTCAAATCCAAGTTCGATCTAAACCAAAGTCCATCTATAACCAATGTGCTTTGTTCAAGGTCCAGTCTCAAGTTATATAAGTCCATTCAAGTCCATTCCAAGTTTTTTCAAGTCCATATACACGGATCATATATGTCACTTACTTTTAAAGTAAGAATGCAAACCAATGTTTTAACATAATTGAACAATAATTCAAATAACATAAACACAATCAAACACAAATATATATGTATTATATTTTTTGTTCAATGTGAGATGTTAACTCACCTAAACCACACAAACAACCAAGATCCAAGAACCCAAACCGAACCCTATCCTTGCAACCACCTCCTCTCTCCTCTTCCTTGCCATGCACTTGCTTAATTTCCTCCATTTCCCCTCATATAGCTCACGGCCTCTCCTTGGATTGGGAGTTTGGCTGTTCTTCTTCAATTTTTTGCTAGGTAGAAGGTGTTCTAATATTATACTAAGCTTTGTGGAAAAGTTTAAATGATTTGGATTTGATTTGCAACTATTTCTTTTTAGAACATAAGAGAGAAATGAGAAGAGAAGCCATGAATTTTTAGAACTCAAGCTTTGTAAATTTTGTGATTATTTCCTAGGAGTATGCCCTTGCTTATATAGGCTTGTGCAAGGGGTTACTACCACCTTCTACCTCTCATGGAAGGTCACAAAGGTGCCTCCTTCTCTGTAATAATCCGTAAATTTAAGGCTTTGATAAATTATAATTATTTTTAAAATATTCAAATATAAGCTTTTTTAACATAGATTATGATGTTTTGAACAATAAATAATAATGGTAATCATATTTTGAATAAATATTTACAAAAATATATACCAAGGAAAAAATATCGATAAAATGGCCGAAAACTATTGTATCGATAAACAGCTCTATAATCGTCAACCATCGCGCACGTAGTTGGATACATACACTTATTTTTATTTTTAAATAATAATATGAAATAAAATTATTTATTTTATCTTTGGGAAAAATAAAAGTATTTATGACATCATCAGTGATGCCCTTATATTTAAATATTGATTTATGAATTCAAATTGAGATTTGACGATTTAATAATTATTATAGTTTTTTCAATAATTGTTTCTAAATGATAATAATTCATTTGAATTAGTTATGAAGTGATAATAAATCATTTATAATAGTTTTATAAAGATATATACTTGATTTGAAAATATAAGAAAATTCATAACGCTTTATCGATATAATAACACTTTTTATAAACAATTGTTTAATATTGATTTATATGGTTCTATAATTCAAATGAGATCATTTTAATTTATTAATAGTGATAAGAAATTAGTTTTGAAATTTTGTTTTAATTATATGTATTTTAATTAATAAGTGAAAATGTAATCGGGGATCGGTTTCCCGATTTTCAATGGTTTAACGAACGGAAGTTGTCCAAAGTGGGTCCAACATTGTTTATTCTCTTGTGCACATACATGTACATATATATACATGTCACATGCGCACATGGACATATATATATACATATAAATATACATGCACACACATATGTATACATGTACAAAAGAAAATATCTAAGATATTTTACTCTTCTTACCATTTAAGTAACCCAAAAGCGTCCATCAACTCACCTTGCACCATATCACCTCAAGCACATGGGGGGAGGAATGGTCGTGCATCCTTGGAGGGGATGGGAGGGTGTGAACAAGGGTGTTTTAGTCCATGCACTTTTGGATATTTATTTTCAAAGTTTTCCTATAAATACCTACCCCTTTCTTCATAAATTCCTAACGCTTATTCTCCATCTTCTTCTACACTTTGAAGTTATTTTCATGGCTTCTTGTCTTAGCAAAATAATGGGGAATATTATTTCAAAAAGAAATCAAATTAGTATAATAGATATATGTGTGTGTGTCTATATATATATATTAGCAAATCCACTCAAATCCACTTCAAATCAACTTCTTCCCACTATTGTAACCCACGGCCACCATCTCTATTCACCAAAGCCGAGCCCATTACCCTCCTTCAACCTAGGCCTTGAGCACCAAGGCTAGGCCGAGCCACTTCAAGGGTCCAAAGTCCAATGCCGTGGAGTTTAATTTTGAGATTGTAACAACCCGTTTTTCTGTACAATTCAAGCTGACAATAAACCACACATGTCCAACCCAAATCGAACGGAAAAATTGATAGTTAAAGGAAAGAAATAAGAAATAAGAAGAGAAGAGAAGGAGAAGAGAAAAGAAACTAAAACAACACAGAATCTCACAATCGCAGTGGAACAAAATATAATATAATATCAATGATCTTTACAAAAGAGAAACTGTTATATACATACATCCGTCAAAGTACAATAACAATCATAATCATCAGCCTGGACAGTTATAACAACCTGTTCTCACAATTGTTGATGGTTTCAATACAAAACAGCAGTAATAAATATATATGTGAATACGTCTCTGGGCCTCCAGCTCATCTCCTGAAGCTCCAAAGCATTCCAACTAAATCTGTAATATGCTCGGTCTGACCCGGGCATTATAAAATAACACTCGAGTCAGTGTGGAAAACCAGCGTGAGAAAACACACCTAACTGAACTTTTAAAGTTATCAAAACCTTTCAAATCAAAGGTATCTCGTAAGACCATGCTGCACATAAACATGGATGGGTTTTTACCTTACGATAAACAAAATATTTCATATGAAATACTCTGATATTATAATAGTGTCTAATATACAAATACTTATTAATCATAGTCGAAATTGTCACATTAATTAAATTCCAGCATACTAGGTTCTACAACCAAAACCGAAGGCTCGTATTAGAGAATGGATTCCAACTATGAAAGGTTAAGGGTCTACCAACCAAATCTGTACAATTCTAGATAAAATATACGGGAGGCAACAACACGTTTCACCTCTGCTACTCAGGACCGGCACTACCCCCTTCTCGAGTAGCATCGAATATGATCACCTCCTGGTTGCAGTCAACAACCACTTAATGGGATCCCAAAGCATACATGAATATCACTCTAGATTTGGGATGATCATACTCTACTTGGGTGAGACCCACTTAGCCCTACTGCATGTCCCTACTTTATTCATTTCTCGTGTATGAGGCTCAAAGAGGCCACGCTCTTACCATTTGCTGCAAGAAAACCATCTTGGAATGCTAATATTGCCCTCCAGGCAACCAATGCAATACCAGCATTCATCCATACAAGTTTGTTCAGGGACTGAACGAAATGCTTAAGAACTCTGTCTCCAATTCCATCATCTTCAGGATGTCTTTACTTCGAACGCTTGAGTTGGATCGAAGTGGTTTCCGAATAGTGTATCCGATCTCAGTCTCTTCGAAACAACATTCGATAGTTTCTGTTAAACTCAATCTCGGTTCTTTAGGAAATAAACAGTCTAAGATAAGATCGGAGATCACCTCCTAACCGTTAGTGGATGGATTTCCTTATCATTTGTCCTGGAAGAACGAAACAAGATTTACACGCACCGTACATCATCATCGGAGATGATTGTGCCACATAACTCACGTATTTCTCCAAGATATTACCAAAGTTATATTTGGGTCCAAATTTGATAGTCGGTTATTTAACTATCGAATAACAAACATTTAATCAAGAATTTAATTCCGTAGGAAAACCAGCATTTGGTTAAGCACCAAGCAACACCAAGCCTCCTTAATTAATCTTTTAATTAATTAAAACCATCTTGTAAATGCTTGTATCAAAATACTTTTACAAATATATATTCACAAACCCTTCTATTTTCAATACTTAAAAAATATCAATATACTTACCTCAACGGTATAAGTATATTTACCAAACACTAAGGAAGATCTCCTTTTAATAAAATTCTAAAATCATTTATAAACTCCATTATAAATTTCTAAAACCCTTTATAAACCATTTATAAATTATCTCCCAAGTCATTTACAAATCCTTTATAAAACCATGCAATTATTTATAAACTCTTTATAAATCTATAAACCCATCTCTAAAATTTGTTTATAAATATCCATCTATTTATAAACCTCTTTACCTTGTAAATAATCATCCTTTAAATCTTCAAACCATTTTATAATCTCCTCTTATACAAATCCAAGTCCGCTTACCAAATATCTATTTATGAATCTCGAACCCATCATGAATAAATAATAATTATTAACTTTTAACCTCTTAAAAATAATAATTAATAATTCAAACCATTCTTTGCCATATAAATAATAATAATAAATTACCAAAATATTATTAATAATCATTATTATTAATTTCAAACCATATTAATAATTTAAATAATTAACCTTTCAAAATTATTTAAATATTTACCAACAACTTTAAACAATATTAATATAGGTAACCAACTTTTGGAATATAATATATTTCTTTGATAAATATCCATTCTTAAATCTTCAACCCGGTCATTTCCATGTTTACAAAAATACATTTAAGAATCTCTTTCCATTTTATAAAAATTTTCTTTCATAAAACCCATTTAGTTATGAACTCCATTTATAAATCTATTTTCTTTATGAATCTCACTTATTCATAAATCTCATTTAAACATCAATCACCATCCGTTTTAACGTTACTTCGATATGGATAAATTCCTTTTATAAATTCATTTCTATTTATAAAAATATAGTTTAACATTCCAAATTTATCTCCGCCTTCAATTCCCAAAATAGAGTTAACTATTTCTAAAATATCATTCTGTATCTTAAAATAAACCCACAGTTTGATTTATTCTCCAATTTATTAAATGATAATAGTTTCCTTTAATTTATAAACCCTGTTTATAAATTTATACTTTTATTATCAAAATACGATTTTACAAATCTTTACTCCCTTTGTAAAATATTATTTCTATAAATTATCGCCTTTACAAAACCTCGCATTTGTAATTAATCTTTCATATATGTACACATATACATATATATATATATATTACTTTGTATAAAATGGTTAATAAATGTTAATGTCCAAATATTTCTATTTTCCTTTAAACATATCCCTTTATTATAAATGGCGGACCTATTTCAAGATTTTAAAAATCTTTATTTACAGTTCGGAAATCTCTATTTAATAGTATTCTATAAAACTATTAACTTATGATATCCAAAAACCAAACCTTTATTTTTAAAACAAACTATCCTTCAAAAATCCAAGACTAATTATTTGAAACATATATACAATATTCGCTTTGAAATCCCTTTAAATTAAATCACTATTTTATAGTATTTTTAAAATAACAAAAATGAGGCCCGGTGCTACTAAAGCACTAATTAGGAAAAATCATATGCATGTCATCAATATTGCATTCATCAAATCATATATCACCGTATATATGAAAATAAAATCAAAAGTGTGAGGAATCCTGTTGGATCCCTCCAACCTTTCCCCCTACATCACATACAGTATATAATCATAAAAATATAAATCAACCGCTTCGAGGCGCGATTCGTATACAAAGGGTCATCCGCTCTTACACGGGAATGCAGTAAGGTCTCATCCGCTCCAATAGGTGGGAATATTTCCAGTCCAACTAATAATAGTTATTAAATTATCCAAACAGTCAATAACTATCAAAAATAAATATCCAAACATCCAATAGATAATTTTTATTAACTATATAAATTTTCTGATTAACCAAAATGGTGAGATTAACTCACTTTGATTTTACTAGTCACAAAAACGGTTCTTTTTGAATTAAAACGGAACGGGTGTTCAATTTTAACCTAAAATTCAAAGTAGCTCCAAATCTATCCAATCCAATACCATAGCGTAGTGCTTGCTCATATGAACACAATGTGAGTTGTCGCGCTCGATTCAGACCTCGTACGAGAAAGTTACGGATAAATTAACATTTGAATATAATTAATTATAATTAACTTAAATTATCTTTAATTTTAAACTAAAACTTACCCTCCCTCCTTCTCACGCGTGATATGCTTCCCAGGCCGCGCTCTTCATTTTTTAAATCTCGTTCAATGATCGATCATCGCACCGCCTGCCACCACCGCCCATACGCCACAGCTGATGCCACACTCCACCTCGCGCCACCCCCGCCCTCCATCGCACGCGCGTACGCATGAAATCTCGCCTTGAGAAACACAACTGTAGCAGCAAACGGAGGGCCTTGGCCGCCGCCTCTGCTCATCGTTCGACGATCAAACCGTAGGATATCTTCATATGGATGCTCTCTACATTTCCCTAGTTGAAGTCGTTGGCTAATTTCGCTTCCAAAAGCTCCGATCGATGATGGCCATTGGATGGAGGGTTTGGGAAATGGCGACTGTGGGTTAGGGTTTGCAAATGTAAGAAATGAATGGCTTTATATAGAAAATTTTCACGGCACTATTCATCCGAGAAAATTTCAAACTCCAAACGAAGCGTGCCGCCTGGAGTTCTATATTTTATACCCCTATGCCAAACACAATGGAATATATATCGGGAGCTAATTCCATCATATACAGAAGATAGCTTCTCAATATCAAATTATTTTAATTAAAATTCCTTTAATTAATTTCTACGCATTTCAAATTCGAACGACCAAAGGATACGTCCGACCACAAAAATCGTTGGCATATAATAACTCACTATTACGGATCGAATGGAACTGGTTTCGTCGAAATCCGAGACAGTGCCCCGTAAGGCTATTTTTATACGTTAATTAAAACGAGTAATTTCCAAAATTAGTTAAATCACTTTTAAATCAAATTTAAATGTTCACTATCCTCCTTCTTATTCAAATAGAATTTAAATTAACTTTTGAAATCGTTACCATTCACATATGTTACACCAAAAATCAACCTTTTGACTAAGTCGAAAGGTCTTTCAATAAAGACAAAAGAAAAGAAGCACAGCCCAAACCTTTCAAAGGAGTCGAAGGGATACAGTCATTAGAGTTTAATGGTTCCAAACCTTTTGAAGGAGTCGAAAGGTTCCATCTCCAAGTATCAAAGGAGTTCTTACCTATCAAAGAAGATGAAGAAGTCAAAGCAAGTGTGAGCAACTCCATAATGACCTTTCCGAAAGCATAGCAAGCCTTTCAAACTAGTCGAAGCACATCCAGGATACCTTTCGACAATGTCAAAAGGTTTATGAAGAAAGCAGCACACACAAGTCAGCAAAAAATGAAAGACAACCTTTCGACAACATTGAAGGGAAGCACAGCTCTCGATAACAACCAAGTGAGGAGCAACCCTCCGACAAGGTCGAAGGGTTCACATTAGTATAAAAAGAACCAAGTGAGGAGCAACCCTCTGACAAGTTGAAAGGGTTCACAATAGTATAAAGAAAAGGCAAACCCTTTGAAAAAGCCGAAAGGTTCATGAAGACATAAAGAAAAGCAAACCTTTCGACAATGTCGAAAGGTCCATAATAGCAGATGAGAGGCAAACCTATCGACAAAGTCGAAAGGTTCACAGCTGCATATGAAAGAAAGACCTTTCGATCCAGTCGAGAGCATGGAGTCGAAAGGGGGGGCCGCTTGCATCTATAAATAAGACCCAAGGGGTCATGTTTTGGGGATCCAATTTCTCTCATTATAATCTTGTAACTTTTTAATCAAAGTATTGTAACCCTAATTGGGTGTTGATTTGGTGAATTTAATTAAATAAAGCTTTTTCTCGAATAAAGTGGGAAGTCCTAAGCTTTGTTAATTACTTTACCATTTACTTAAATCTTTGTTGGATTAACTCCTATTTTCAGGTTCAACCTCATCGAAAGGTTCTTGTCGACAAGGTCGACAACACTTCTGTACGGACAACTACTGCAACCTTTCGAAGCCTACAACTTTACAATCTGTACCCTTCGACAAGGTCGACAACTTAATCGGTTCAACGTTTACTGAAACCTTCCGATCGAAGTCCTTAACCCTACGATCTGAACCTTTCGACAAGGTTGATAATATATTTGGTTTAAACATTAACCGCTGCCTTCTGAAGTGATCAACTTGGAGGCCTAAACCTTTCGACTAAGTCAACAGTGCTTATGCTACACCAACATCACTAACCTTTTGAAGCTACAATCCAAGTGGTCTAACCTTTCGACTATGTCAAAAAAATTTCCCTAAATACAAATACCTGGACTTGTAATGCTTAATCCAGAAGAGGTTATTCTCATACCTTCTAACAAGGTTGAAAACTACTTCATATAAGTGATCTAACCTTTCGACAAGGTCGAAACCTGCTTCATAACCACCAAAAGTATATCATACTCTGCTTGAACCTAAGGAAGGCTATCACCTTAACCTTCCGACGAGATTAAGAATAACCTTTAAAGGACTAACTTAGGGGATTCCATCCTTGCCAAGAAAAGAACTTTAGTAAGAAACCTTATACCAGTTCAACTGAGATGAATAGTTATATAATTCAAAAACTAAGCCTTTCGACAACGTCGAATGGTCTGACTCAAGAATAAACGACAAGAGAAGCTAAATTTAAAGGCACCTCTTAAAGGTATCACATCCTTCATTCAAACAAGCCTATACGCTCTTCTTAGAATAAATTTAGGGTTTTGACAAGAAATCTTGTTAACATTTTGGGCGCTACAAGGAGGGTTTTGAACCTCCAGCTTGGTTAAACCCTTAACACTACTATTCTCTAACCCCGTTGATCATTCCTACATCAAGTTTATCCACTTTGGTTTAATCATGGCTAGAAGATTTAAAAGATCTGAACATGGGTCTTATGAACCACACTTGACAAAATTCTCCTAAGTAGACATCAAAAGATCCAATCAAGATGAAGAGGAAAGACTAAGGCTCGAAGCCTTAAGGATTATAAACAAAAAGAAAGCAGAATTTTACGATCCTGAGAAATGGAGTCTAAACCCCTTTCATGTAGGACCTACACCAACTTTGCACTTGGAAAGAGAACAAATGGAAGTGATAATACCTTTAATCAAATGAGAAGAACAATTCAACATTATTCCAAGGGCACAATCTTTGAGAAAGAGATAATGAATGATTACAATGCCTTTGCATACAAATGGCAACCAACTGTAACAAGAGCGCTTCCAACCCAAGAGGTTCAAAAGGTAGCGAAATGAAAAATGATTGAAGAGCATGAAATGATAAGGCTGAAAAATAAAAAATCAAAGTGCCATCCTCAAGAGTCATGTTTCAAGTCTAGACTTCCAAAAGAGTGCAACTTAACAACATCAATGGAAAACGTCTACTTGCTTACAAAGGATGAACTTAACTATTGGCCATCACAAAAAAAGCCAAAACATGAAAGAAACTTGAGAGGATCCTTCTGCCACTATCATATAATGAATGGTCATGAAACCAACCATTGCAAAGCCCTGGAGAGGATGATCATCAATTTCTTTAAACAAGGAAAGATCGGTGAATTTGTAAAAAGAACTTGAGAAAGATTAATAAAGATCAACTTTCTATAAAGAGAAAGTCTACATGGTTGGTTGGGAGTGAAATGCTCCTCAAATTTGGATACTACCTAAGATGGTAGTCTACCTAAGATGGTTGAAAAGCCTCTATCCACGCCGAGATGGCCACGGTAGAGCGCCTCCTAGAGGGAGGATGGAGTAAGCCTTTATCCACGCCAAAGATGGCCAGGCTAGAACACCGAACAAGCCCTTATCCGCGTCACGCTATGGCCAGGTTAAGGCACCTCCTGGAGGGAGGACAGAGTAAGCCTCAATCCGCGTCTAAGATGGCCAGGGTAGAGCACCGAACAAGCCCCTATTCGCACCGCAAAAGGGCCAGGGAAGGGCGCCTCCTGGAGGGAGGTCGGGTAAGTCCTTGGTTCCAACTTCTAAGATGAGCTAACCAAGAGCACCGGACAATGGATTAAGATGTTCAGGCCCAAGAATAGGCCTATCAAACAGTGGACTAAGATGTCCAAGCCCAAGTGAGGCTCGTTCAATAATGGATTAAGATGTCCAAGCCCAAGAAGAGGCTCAATCAATAATGGACTAAGATGTCCAGGCCCGAGAAGGGGCACAATCAACTAAGGGCTAAGATGTCCTCGCTCAGATAAAGGCGGCATATCTAATTATGGACTAAGACGTCCAAGCTCAAGAGGCATCCAATCAAATTATTTCTATGCAAAACCTGAAGGGTTCTTATTTGTAGAAAAGGACAAAAGCAAAGGAGTGAGATGAATCTCCATTGATATTACCCGAATCTGGGTTTCAGGACTTTCTTGACGTCATCTATTAATGCCCGAATCTGGGCTTCGGGATTCTTATATATGAATTTAAAAATCTAATACCCGAATCTGTGTTTTGGGATATTCAGTTCAGAACTTCACCATATAATACTCGAATCTGGGTTTTGAGTCTCTATTAACTACTGATTATCTTGATGTACCCAAATCTGGGTTTCAGGATTTTTATTTCTAAACATCAGCTATCAATATCTGAATTAGAGTTTTGAGTCATTATCAATCAGTAACTTATTATACCTAAATATGGGTATCAAGACTGCTGTTTATTTAAGCTCTAATCTGGGTACAGGATCCTCAGATTTCTATTCATCTCAAATACCCGAATCTAAGCCAAAGAATATTATCAAAAAGATCGCTATTAAGAGCCTCAAAATAGGAACTATGGGCTTCTAACTTTTTAAAACCATTAATGTTAAGGAATGGGTGAGAGTGTTACTACTTCAAAATTTTATACATAGACTCCTGAATCAGGTTCTTTATCGAATAAAAGTTATATTCTAATACTCATGACTTAATGATAAGGCAGAATCTGCTACTTGAAAGTTTTGTGCATTCCAAACAAGTGGAAGGAGCTAAGTCCTTAATCATTTCTCATCATAGTTAAAGATGAGATCTTAACATTTTGAATAAATCACTTTTCATACAATTGGCAAGATGATTTGCTAATTTAGGAAAATGATTTACATAGACAAATATGTCAATTTTAAGCTAACAATTAAAGATATTGTTTGCTACATGTTTCTCGGGAAAATCAGAATGACAAGGAGTAACAAAAGATCCAACAAGCACAAAAGTCGCTGAATGAGCAATTCAAAGGCATATCAAAGGTTACACTACATAAAAGGATCACAAATCAGGTGATATTTACAAAATTTCTATAATTTACATAAGTTATGAAGTCATTTACAAACAACAAAATTATGTACAAGATAGATTTACATGGCTCAAATACATAAATAAATTACAAATCTTGAAGCTGCTTTATTAAGAGTCTCCGCCACCGAAGGATTTACGACATGATTGATTGCTGCGCGGAGAACTTCCTTAAGCTTCTTTACTTTTCTTCTCATACTGCTCTCATAATTAATAGCATCAATGTTGGTTTTTAGGGCACGATTAAAGGCCCTATTTGTGGCCCCAAGGGCTTTGTTTTCCCTTTCTAACTCTGCAACCCGCTTGTCGAGCAAATAATTATTATGTTCTAGCTTCTGATTTTTAGCAGCATAATCATTGATAGTTTGAGAATACTTCATCTTCTGGTGCTCATCAAAATATTTGGCGATTTCAAATTTTACCCTTCGACACCAGTTCCCTACTACATTATCGTCTAATACTAGGGGAGTATTGGGAAATTTTTGAGCTACGAGAAGTTTTGACCTAGTAGGCTTGGCAACAGAAGGAGTTACTTGTAGGGCCAGAAGCTCAATTCTTGGAGTCTTGTCTTCCTAGATGAATTCTAGAGAGGCACACTGCGCCTGGCTATCTTTTAACTTTAACTCTCAATCAATTATTTGTTGAATGAGTATAAACATCCTTTGGTCAAAATCAGCCGTGGGATTGGTCTTCACTTGTCTCTTAAGTGCAGTGATCATTTCATCCTTTTTCTTGATATCGACATCGAGATAGGCTATATGGTCTTTGTAGCCACTGGTGATGGTCTTTATAATAAGATATCTTTTATGCCATTTCATGGCTTCAGTGTTGCCATCAAAACGCTCGAGAAGGACTTCGTCATGGACCACGATGTCACCATTCCTTCTTAATAATCTATCTCTAATAGCATCGGCGTGAGAAAGTAAATTTTGAGAATGATGAAACATATATGATCATGGCTCCTATTTAAATAAAAAGAAATGAGAGAAAATCAAAATTAGGATAAAAGATATCTTTATTATTACAGTAATGGATTACAACTCAAATAACCACAAAGTTAAAAGGTACAACAAACACTTTCATCACATCTAAAGTTGAGAGACCACATTCCTAACTTTGTCTAAAGTATTAGCTGAAAGCATGATTGTCGAATCAAAAGGTATAGTGACTCCTTTAGGAGTTATAACCGGCGGACATTTACTATAATCCCATTTTCCGGCTGGTGGACTATCGCGACCACAAATTAACTTAGAATGGAATGTTCTGATTTCTTTAAGAATGATTCTTTTTATTCGCTGAGGAAGTCAAAGCGGAGACGTGGGTATTCCAAGTATAATTTTTGTAAATCCCGAAGAAAGCAATATCTTGCTAACTTCGAAGTCTTTAAAATTGGTGCATTTTTAGAGTAAAATCTCCTCAAGTTAACGTATTGACTTAGGTGGTCTCTTGGGACAACACGACCTAAAGAACTAACATTCTGAAAATAGCACAGTAAAAAGAAGCTAAGCACAGAAGACATAACAAAAACATATATTCATACATCGGTTACTTGTTACATATTTACAATTATTCATTTGGTTCATACAAATAGACTTAGAGAAAAACTTAAGAACAAATTTATCCTTATAGTACTTAAGCTTTTCAGGGGGAAGATCTCGAGGAATCGATTTGACCTGCGGTAAGTTCAAGCAAGCTCCAGGATGCGGGTCAGAACCGAATTCATCTAAGTATCTTTTATGAAAACGTCTAAGAAGACCCCCACTGAATTCGCCTAAATACGAGAAATCTATGATAGAGTGTCTACAATATGCTTTATACAAAAAATTAATTAAAATATCTCTCTCTCCTATCATCATCCAGAATAGAGTTATTAACTCTCTATTTTCCTTCAAGAGAGCGTCGTACCGGAGACGTGCTTTCTTTAGTAAAGGAGCCACCCTCTGATATTTAAAAGATGCTAAAATGGAGGTACTCCTGTCCAGACTGTGATATTTCTCAAATAGAGCATTGTGTTCCCTTATTAATTTATCTAACTCCCTATATAACTTATTAATTTCCTCATGTTTGCTCTCAAGTTTTGTTCTATAGAAAAAATTTGACTTCTTCTTTATCTAAGACAAATAATTTACCACTAATTATTATCTTCGAAGTGTAATACATTTAAAAAGAGAAGCCCATACCTGTGAAACTGGAATGGAAGCCTGGGGAGCCTATTCTTTCTCTTGTAAATCCTCAGAATGGGTGGGAGCAGTTTCCTCCTCTGGAAGGGCAGATGGACCAAGGGATGATGGAGGCATATCTTTTGGAGGGGGTTATTCTGTCTCAGGAGCTTCGGTTTGATCACCACTGTCCATCCCTGAAGCACCGGAAGGCCCCCCTTTGTCTCCACCAAGGCCTTGACCTCCAGAAGGGTTATCATCGTTGCCATCATCATAGTAACTGTCTAAAGCAACTTCATCATCATCATCTTTTTCCTTGGGATCATTATTTTTATCACCCTCCTCTTCAAAATCAGATTCAATGTCGAAAGAGGGGATATCGAAAGAAAGAGCTTCCATTACATTAACTATCTTCTCCTCGCCTTCAGCTTCGGTACCCTTCCTAATTTGGTTAGTTTTATCCATAACTCTTTTGGTTAAAGATGGGTCAAGAGAGGGGAAGCCAAAGTCAGGACATTTCTCATGGTTGTCGGCATAAGCGAGCTTGAGGGAATCTTCATAATGTTTCAGCATCATGGGCCCCAAGGTGATTTCAGCAAACTCAAAGACTTGCTTTTTGACATCGGAGAGGGTTTGAACAAGTAACTTGAGTGAAGCTTTGGTCCTCTTGAATTTGTCTTTCAATAAAGTATTCTTAGTAACCAAGCGGGTTTTCTCATCTTCCGAGTCTTTAAAAGCTAGCTCTATTGCAAATTTTTCATCGGAGGAGAGTTGGCGAGCTTGCCTCTTCGCTTCTAGATCGGCTTCAGCCCTGGCGAGGGAAGCCTTGACTCACTCCAACTCAGAGGAGGTGTCATTTTGAGCAGCGGTCAAAGAAGATAGTTGATTTTAGAGTTCACTATTTTCCTCCTGTAGCTTGGAGGATCAAGTAGAAAGCCCGGAGACATGTTCATTTAAAGAAATCCAGTTCTTGGAAATCTACAGCAAAAAGAAGAGGAACACAAATTAGCGATTAGAAATATTCAGTGATGATGGGGTTAATTGGGCGAGAGCTTACCAAAAGTTGTTGCTCCATAAGAGAGCGATGATTTTCTGCCAAATCTGAACTGAATAGCGGCAGAGAAGAAGAAGTGAAAGATTTTGAATGAAGGATAAGCTCAATAAGTTCATCAAAATTGGTCGACGAAGGAGCAGAAGATGACGACTCCGGAGGAACTTGCATCTTAGAAGGAGCCGGCATTAGAGCAAGCTGCATTTGCGCAAGTGCAGTTGGAGATTCAGTGATAGTAATATAAGGAAAGTGTGCCGGAGAAGGTGGAGTTTGCTCTGCTCTATCTTTAGAGACTCCAATAGGGGGGCTCTTTGAAACTCTCTCAAGAGATGTGCGTTTTTCTTCATCCTCCACATCAGTAATTTTTGCCATCTTCGTTGGAGAAGCGTCTTTAGAAGGCACTGTCAATTTTCTTTTGAGAGATCTTTTAGATCTAGCAAAAGCCTCCAAAACTGATGTCACCCTCGAAGATGATGGAGGAGGAACAACACCACTTGAAGATACAGTGGCCTTTGAGGAAGCTAAAACAATTTCAAGAGGATACAAAATCAATCAAAGTAATTTTAAAAGTTCCAGAGACAAAGAGGAAAATACTAAGCTAACAATATACCTGAAGTGTCAGCATAGATGGTGTACATTGAAGTAAAGTGTTCAGCATCACCTAAGGATAAGAAACATTTGCCACAAGAGTTGTGCATAAAGGTGAGCGGAGTGCCTAGGATTCTTTGGCCAGGTAGCAGCAAAGAGTGTTTCCTTAGATTCGAAGCGGTTAGGAGCTTCAGCCTGCTTCCAAGTTGTTCTGAACCTATGGTTAAAGAATCGATGATCTTCTTGTCAGCATCGCTAAGTTTCTTGGAAGATTCACCTATAAAAGTCAGAGATTAGTTAATAGAAAATGCAGAGTAAAGAAAAAACAACATTAAAATAGACTTACGGGGGGAGGCAAAAGTCCCGTGAACATCCGCAAAGCACTTGACAAAGAAAAATTGATTTTCCCAGTCCTTGAACTTATTGATGCCATCTGATATAAGCTTATTATATACATTGACTCTATAGATCTGCTTTTTAAGATTGCTTAACCTTGCCATCTTAGTCAGGGAGTTTAGGACTGTAGCATTAAGGGAAGGAAGTCCGGATTCCAACGCCAGCATTTTGATAGACAAAAGATGGGTGTAAACATTTGGAGATAGTTGTATTGAAGCAACTCCAATATGAGACAAGTATGAGAGTAGGAACTCGAGGAATGGAAGGAATCCATCGTGCCATATCTGGATGGTCGTGTAAGCAAAATACTCTTCTGGAGGGTTGCCAATGGTATCGGTCGGTTTAGGAGGGATGGCTTTGATCCCAGTAATGCCGAAGTCTTTTAGGATAGCATTAACTTCACTCTGAGTTTCGATGAAGGAGTGCTTAGCAATGGCTTCAACCTTTGGAGAGCTCATGATTCTGCCAGGTGAAAATGTTTTAGTTAAATTTCTTATCTAATTATGAGTTTAGAAAGCAATCAAGAATTCAAAAGCAAATAAGTTTACATAGATAGCTTAAATGTGAAAACATACGCCGAGTTTTAAGAATGGTGTGAAAAATTTTAAGTCAAAAAGCTTGATAGTTTAAGCTTTCGACAAAGTCGAAAGGTTTATAACAAAAGCTTGCGAAGAAGTCGAAAGGTTTACAGTAAAAGCTTCCGATAGTGTCGAAAGGTTTATAGTAAAAGCTTTCGACAAAGTTGAAAGGTTTATAGATCAAGATTTCGACAATGTCGAAAGGTTAGCAATTCAAGCATCCGACAATGTCGGAAAGACAATGACATCAACCTTGACCATCATAATTCAACATTATTGAAAACCTAGAAAGTGAACAAATAATAATATGAATTCTTTAAGTTATCGACAAAATCAAAGAAAAGAGATGAAATATTAACGCATTTATCACCTTTCGACAATGTCGAAAGCTCTATGGAAGCCTGGATATATCTCAAGTGTAGCATGAAGTTAAATGGCAAGACTTTTTGACATGGTCAAAATCAAAACCTTAAAATTCCTAAGTTAAAAATATTAACATTGTTGATGTTGTCGAAAGGTCTGGTCAAAGTTGTCAAAACATGTCATACCCATTCAAGTCGAAAGGTTTCAAGTTCAGCTCATGTGTGCTTTAAACATTTCGACAAAGATGGACATAGACAACTCTAAGGTCAAAGAATTTCAACCTTGTCGAAAGCTAGTAGTCGAAAGGTTTGAAATTCTTCGACCGTGTCGAGAGCTCGTTGTCTAAAGGTTACACCAGTTAATTATCTAACCTTTCGAAAAAAATGGTAAAGTTGGCTTCACAATACCTTTCGACCCCATCGAAAGGTATAACAAGCGCAGATCCATTATTGCCACTAATTTGTACACGAGAGGGTTCCAGGTTATCGTATCGGTTTTAACCGAACACAAACCTGATTATAATTTATAAATTTTTCTTGGAAAACAAGCAAGTTTAACCAATTAACAAAATAGACAAAAATTTAAATTGCTTCAACTTGATTTCAAAAGAAGAATAAAAACTATCAATAAATCAAAAATCCAGGATTAAAAACAAAAAGCAAAAATTGAAAACTTTGGTTTAAAAGTTAAATCTGATAAGAGGATTTCCTTTATCAAGCTTCACCAACTTAAAATCCAAAGCCACAGATAAATTTTTTTAGAAACTGATTTAGAAGGAGAATTTCTCAGAAAACCAATCTAAAATTGAGTTTCAATTTTGGGTTTGGAATACTAGAAATCTAATTGAAAACCGATAAGAATGGACATTAAACTAAAATTTATGAATCGAATTTTAGAAATTACCTTGTTGTTGTAAATCAAAATTCAGAAAGTTTTGGAGAAATCTTTTACTTGTACGCGATAATTTTGTTTCCAGGTAAAACACAAAAAAAGAGAAGAAGCGTACTATATAAGAAAAGTCGCCCAAATTTTCAACCATGGGATCAGATTTAAATAGACGTCCCAAATCAACGCGGGAAGGCCAAGAGGCGGGAAATTTTATAGCTTTCGACAAAGATGACTTGGAAAATCAAGAGCATCCCTTCGAATGGGGGGGCGCAAATGTTACACCAAAAATCAATGTTTCAACTAAGTCGAAAGGTCTTTCAATAAAGACAAAAGAAAAGAAGCACAGCCCAAACCTTCCGAAGGAGTCAAAGGGATGCAGTCATCAGAGTTTAACAGTCCCAAACCTACCGAAGGAGTCGAAAGGTTCCATCTCTCAGTATCCAAGGAGTTCTTACCTTTAGAAGAAGATGAAGAAGTCAAAGCAAGTGTGAGCAACTCCATAATGACGTTTTCGAAAGCATATCAAGCCTTTCGAACCGGTCGAAGCACATCCAGATACCTTTCGACAATGTCGGAAGGTTTTTAAAGAAAGCATCACTCATAAGTCCGCAAAGAATGAAAGACAACCTCTCGACAACATTGAAGGAAAGCACAACTCTCGATAACAACCAGGTGAGGAGCAACCCTCCGACAAGGTCGAAGGGTTCACGGTAGTATAAAGAGAACCAAGTGAGGAGCAACCCTCCGACAAGGTTGAAGGGTTCACAACAGTATAAAGAGAAGGCAAACCCTTCAACAAAGCCGAATGGTTCATGAAGGCATAAAGAAAAGCAAACCTTTCGACAATGTCTAAAGATCCATAATAGAAGATGAAAGGCAAACCTTTCGACAAAGTCGAAAGGTTCACAGCTGCATATGAAAGAAAGACCTTTCGATCCAGTCGAGAGCATGGAGTCGAAAGGGGGGGCCGCTTGCATCTATAAATAAGACCCAAGGGGTCATGTTTTGGGGATCCAATTTCTCTCATTATAATCTTGTAACTTTTTAATCAAAGTATTGTAACCCTAATTGGGTGTTGATTTGGTGAATTTAATTAAATAAAGCTTTTTCTCGAATAAAGTGGGAAGTCCTAAGCTTTGTTAATTACTATACCATTTACTTAAATCTTTGTTGGATTAACTCCTATTTTCAGGTTCAACCTCATCGAAAGGTTCTTGTCGACAAGGTCGACAACACTTCTGTACGGACAACTACTGCAACCTTTCGAAGCCTACAACTTTACAATATGTACCCTTCGACAAGGTCGACAACTTAATCGGTTCAACATTTCCTGAAACCTTCCGATCGAAGCCCTTAACCCTACGATCTGAACCTTTCGACAAGGTTGATACTATATTTGGTCTAAACTTTAATTGTTGCCTTCCGAAGTGATCAACTTGGAGGCCTAAACCTTTCGACTAAGTCAACAGTGCTTATGCTACAATAACATCACTAACCTCTCGAAGCTACAATCCAAGTGGTCTAACCTTTCGATTAGGTCAAAATCTGTTCCCTAAATACATTTACCTGGACTTGTAATGCTTAATCCAGAAGAGGTTATTCTCATACCTTCCGACAAGGTTGAAAACTACTTCATATAAGTGATCTAACCTTTCGACAAAGTCGAAACCTGCTTCATAACCACCAAAAGTATATCATACTCTGCTTGAACCTAAAGAAGGCTATCACCTTAAACTTTTGTCGAGATTAAGAATAACCTTTAAAGGACTAACTCAGGGGATTTCATCCTTGCTAGGAAAATAAATTTAGTAAGAAACCTTATACTAATTCAACTGAGAGGAAAGGTTATCTAATTCAAAGACTAAACCTTTCGATGACGTCGAAAGGTCTAACCCAAGAATTAACAACAAGAGAAGCTAAATTTAAAGGCAACTCTTAAGGGTATCACATCCTTTATTCAAACAAGCCTATCCACTCTTCTTGGAATAACTTTGGGGCGTTGACAAGAAATCTTGTTAACAACATAAAATTCAAGATTTAATTATTTATGCAATTTCAAATATTAAACTTAACAATTAAATTATCAAATAAATCATTATATTTGAAATCCAAGTTATTTAACTTATAAAAATAACTTTTCAATATATAAAATAAATTAAATATTCTAAATTCAAACGACTAAAATTTTGGGTTGTTACATTCTCCCCCCTTAAAAAGAATTTTGTCCCCGAAATTACCAAGTAAGGAAAATGCACCAAACCCATTAACTTTTCAAAAACAATTATTTAAAATAGATTACTAAATTCTTCTAAGTCATTTATCTTCTTATAAAACTTTTTTAAGTCTTCAAATTCATTCATAGTTACTAACTAATACCATTCAAAGTTATAAAACCAAAATCCGGATTTTAGTTTTCCAAAATTTCCCAAAATTCTCAAAAATTTTATAACGCCTTAAATTTTCAGAAAATTTCGCTAGCATCTCCTTTGCGTGGCTCAATCGTAAAATTTACAATATGTATATAATTACAAATATACATCTCATCTTCGAGGATGAGGCATCCCGTAGAGAAAAATATAAAACTACGATATGTAATTCGAGATGTGTACCTTATTTTAGTATTAGCAAGCATATACAATCAATATAGTGCGAAAGCGAGCTCCAAATGCGAAGCATACGCCATCCACACCTACTAAACACTCACAACCAATGAAAACATGTATATGGGAAGTAATATCAATATATAACATAGACTATACAATATTTATATGAAAATGTAGTAAATGCAACAGGAGGAACCATCAAACAAGTTATATTCATTCAATTTATTCATAACTATATCAATTTGCATCTTCCAATGTCAACATTTTATTTATTAAAGCCCGTAAGATGTACATATATCATCCGTATGCAAAACCATACACAATCGCTCGCTCGATCACACAATTTCACTTCCGAACTAGTATCGTTCACACGACCAATCTATTGCAGACTCAGATCCGGTTCCTTGATTAGAAACCATCACTCTCCTTGCATAGCCATATACTATGACAGAGAATATCAAAATCAATCAAAAATCCATATCTAGGGTTTACCATCAAGAATCGAGTGAAAAATCCTAACTCGGGTCGGTGTAAATCATCACGAAACTATGTACTCGAATTTGGATCCAATAGTTATGCAAATTAAATAATATACTAAGATTTACATATTTATTTCCATTCACTTCCATTCAACTGATTTACATTCAACCCAATTTACATTCATTTGATCTTCATTCAATTTAAATCAAATTCCATTATTCATATTAATTTCACTTACATTCAATTATTCACATTGGTTTATCCACATCCATTTATTACTTAGTATATTTCTTTCAGTACTAATTATCATTTAAGAACTATTCTATCAAATTCTATGCTTAACAACATTTCACCCCATACTAAATTCATTGATGATTCATTTCATAAAATCTTACTTAAGTTTATAAACATTTTATACAACCCTTCCTCTGTTGATTTCACTTTACAACTAAAGTTCAAATTCAATTTTATTAAACAACATTTTAAACCATATTCAGTTCACTAACTCATTTCATTAGCTCAATTTAATTCATTCATTACGTTAATTCAATTTACTAGTTCACTTCACTAATTTATTTCATTACCACAATCAATTATATTTATTTCTAGCAAATAACATTCCAAAACATATTCAATTCAATTTACAACTTAAGTTGAATTTCATTTTATAACTCAAGTTCATTTCCTTTTCACTAATTTATCTTATTAGTTCATTTCATTAATTATTTACAAATCGAATTCAATAATAATTTCATTTGACTTTGCTTTAGTTAAATTTCATTTCCAAATTCATTTTAATTAAATTTAACTTAAGTTAAATTTTATTTCATATCTCGATTCAAAAATTCTTTTCTTAACATTTATTTTCAACAAATTTAAAATTTGTTTTAACTTACTAATTTTCAAAATCTATAAGTTATAAAACTTATTTCCTTATCTATACCATCTTCCAAGTTCAAAACTTATTCTACTATGTTTCTCCAAACATTTAGATAGAAATATTCAGGATTTTTTTAAACACCCGGTTTTATTTTAAATCATTCTGAAATCATATATATACATAACCACTTTATATATCAAATTTTACTTCTGGAATCTACAACAAAATTTTTTACCAAACAAAACATCAATGGTAGCAATTCCTCACTTAGAAACTCAAAAATGAATGCCGATGATGTTGTAGTCATCACCAAAATTATTTTCCAACGACTGAAGTGAGTTTAATGCTTTCTATCTCTTTAAATCCTATTTTAAAATATTTCTAACCAAAATATTTTCAAAATAGTACTATTATTATTTTTCTAAAACCTTTCGAAAAACAATTTCCAAAATCAGTGAGATTTAAATTCTCAAACTTCTTGTTTTAAGTCCAAATTTATTAACAAATCAATTTTATTAACAAATCATATTTATAAATATACTTAGGCGATTCCATTTATAAATCACGTTTATAAATCATATTTATAAAATATCACTTCTTATGTAATTCATTTCATAAATGTTGATTATTTTAGGTATAATCAATTCTCTATAATTCATACTTATAAATTTATTCTCTTATATAATTTAGTTTACAATTTTTATCTTGTTATATTACAATAATAACAACTTTTATTAGATTAACAAACAAAAAATGATAATAACCAAATATTATCATTCACTAACAACCAAACACTCCATACATAACTATAATAATTTCCAAAAAATTATTCTTTATAGATAAAATATAATTTAGGTAAAATTATTTCATTTACCCATTTCTCAAAACAATACTATGTCGGTTTTCCTTCTTTAAGCGTTTAGAAATCCCTATCGATATCGTGGTGTCCCACATATCGACCAGAATTCATAAGCCACTCAACAGATAAATTAACGCAATATAAAATATTTTTATAATCACTAACAAATACGCGCTCATATATAAACACTTAAACTCATCCTAGGGTCTCGCTTACCCTATCTCAAATGAGTAAATTCCAACCCAAGATTAGGTGTTCGCTCAACCTAAGCTCTGATACCACATTGTAACAACCCGCTTTTCTGTACAATTCAAGCTGACTGTAAGGACCCGATTCTTCGACTTTCGAAAATCAACATCAATACATCCACTGTATCAACTGTCGAGCAACCGAATGCCGGAAAACCGAATTCTTAGGGTTAAAAGAAGAGGTAGAAGAAGACAGAAGAAAAAGAAAGAAGAAATAACAGGAGAACACAGAACAGAAACAAAATCAGAATCTCACATATCGCAGCGGAACAATATATAATAGATAAATGAATAATCTTTAAAACAAAGAACTATATCATTTTATACATTACATCACCATTAGAGTTTACAACAACAATATACAACACAACTGGACAGTTATATGAACTTGTCCACATACAGAATACACAGCGGAATAATACATAGTATAGATGATACGTCTCGCCATCCAGCTCGTCACTAAGCTCCACAGCACTCCAAAATCCAGAATAACCTGACAACCTAACTCTAGACTGCCCGTGTGGAAAATGATGGGCACCCAGAGTTTAGGAAGGGAACAATAAACTCCGAGTCAGTCATGGTCACTGGTGTGAGAACTAAAACAGTTTATCTTTAGAAACAAACAACAATAGAATTTTTAACATTGAAACCCGCAATGCTTTTTGAAAATGAAACTACCATAAGACCTCCCACCACACACACAATGCAAACGCAGACTTGGAGGAGATTTCTTCTTATGTTAGTCAAAGATGCTTACTATGCAAAACAAATCATTTTGATATTATTTCTAGTGCATAGTGTCAAAATCCTTTCGAAAGTAGAATATTAATCTTAGCCAGCATAGGTACCATTATATTATGCCTACTATAGCTGCTATGTTAAATAGCAGGTTCTACAATTAAAACCGTACAAGGTTCGTATTGGAAGATGGATTTTTCCAACAAATGGTCAGGCTAAGGAACTGCCTACCGCCAACATAGGATTGCCTCTGGCTGGACGTCCCGAGAGACAAACTGCTCTCTGCCAAACAAGGCCGGGTTACCCCTAAAACTAGGTAACTCATGAATATGTCATCACCCGGTCCTTTGGGACCTTTATCCGAGCGCTCGGTAACATCATCACACATAATAAATAAGGTGTGTCCACATGAGTAAGTATCTGGGCTCCATACCATGATACCACCCCTTTCCAGAAGGAAATGACATACCCTAAAGGGCGCGACCCTCATAACCTTGCCGCAACATTCCTGTTTCGACCATTTCCGGGTTGTTGAGGCCCTGACGAAGTCTCGTCCACAAAGCTACGCTTTATACAAAAGCTATGCTTTGGGTCAAACAAAAGATCAAAGCAATGATCACAAAGATAAATGATCAAAAAAATGATCATATCACAAATGATCAAACAATGATCATTTCACAGCAACACTCAGCATGCCACATTACCAAATTGGGAATATATCGCTGATAAATTTCAACTACATAACCTCTGAGCTCGTACGTCTCAAAGAAGGGTGTTAAGCTAAGAGAATAAATTCTCCGCCACCAACAGAAATGTATTTGAAAGAAATCGGCTTTACATCTCAAAATATAATGTCAGACACGTAACCATACAAGTCTGTTTCGGGTTCGAACAGAACCGAAGGCACTTCCAAAGAAGTCCTTGCAATCCGGATATTCACAATCCCGATAAAACTTCCCATCACAAAGGAAATCTCTATACCGTAGCTAACGGTGCAGAGACAATCGATAGGTCATCCTATCGTTTTCACAAATACCCGGTCTTCACCACCGGTCTTCAATACGATCCATATCGTCGTATCACTTATTCGGAATGGGTTATACGACACAAAGGTCCTTTCCCGGCTAACCCGAATAGTGAGCGCTTATTCAAAAATAAGTGTGGCATTCAAATTCAAGCAAATCTCAACAAATACCCATTCAAGGTAATTATTGATAGTCGGTTATTTAACTATCAATAGTTCTGCTCAGCATCATCAGATTCCAAATAATTTTCCAAATTATTTATCTTTCAAAAATATCTTTACAAGATATATGATTTCCACACTTCAACTATTTGAAAATAATTTCAAATCAATTTCCACATTTCAATTTATCTTTGAAGATAAAATCTCAAAACATTTCACTTCATATTGGAAAAGCATTTCCATACCTCTTTAATAATAGGGAATTCACAAATCCATTTATTTTCAACACTTGGAAAATATTCGATATACTTAAATCATAATTAAGTATATATTTCATTCTTTAAGGAAATCATTCTCTTAAACACATCTATTTGAGTCAAAACGAATGTTACGTAAAACATCGTTACGATGACTCAAAATCACTAGTATAAGGATTCGAAATTTAGATAGATATATAAATCCCAATACTATATAAAACATTTCCTTTCGGAAACCATTTACTATAACAACAGTGTTATAGTCCACCATTTCCTTATTCCTCGAAACGTCTATTTCAACAATAACTGTTGAAATTTATGTTTTGATACTTAACACGTTTTTAAAACATCTTTTAAAACAATTACTTCATTTCGTAATATCACTTTCCAAAACATATCCATTTTATCTAATAATACATTCACTGTCCAAAATCGTGAATATAATTCGTTGTCCAAATTCAACATTTCTACACATTTTATTTAAAGGATTATCCACTGTCCAAAATCGTGGATATAATTCCTTTAATTAACTTCTATAATTCACTTATCAAAATAAGTGATTTCGAATTTATAGAACAATGTTTATAATTTCCAATTCTATTTATAAAAACTTCGATTTATAAAAATCCTTGAATTAACAAATTCGATTTATAACTCAATTTTATATCAAAAATCTAATTTATAAGTTAATTACTTATAAATCTTTTATTTTACAAAAATCTATTCATTTAATAACTTCACATTATAAATCTATTAATTTCATTCACTTATGAAATCCATTTATACTTCCTTTTAACATTTATAAAAATTCATTTTATAATTCCAATATTTTTAATTTATAAATATCAATTTTATAAATCTTTTATATAAACCGTTTATAATTATTCCAAAAATCTCAACTTAAATAAACCAATTTTGTAAAACGTATACTTTCAAAAATCACTTTGAAAATCTCTTTTGAAATCAAAATCATTATTTTTAAACTTCAAAAATGAATCTGATGATTCAACAGCACCAAATAGTCAATCACAGCATCCAAACATCATATATCATCATATGATAACAGAATATATCACAATATCTGTAAATAAATCACTACAGTGAGGAATCTAGTTGGATCCCTCCAACCTGTTTCCCTGCATCCACAGATGTTAGCACAATAGCAATTTCACTTCACAGTGAAATTATCGCGGTATATGGGATTTATAAATAATATTCGCTATTATGCGGCGCAATAGGGTCTCATCCGCTATACAATGCGGGAAATCAACTCCAATATATACATATTCCAATATATATATATTGCTATATACATATATAATACCAATTCCACTTCAATGTGAAATTATCGCGGTATATGTTTTTAATAAATAACCTCCGCTTACTAACGGCGTATAATGTCTATTTAACACAATAAATAGCAATCATCATTCAATTCACACAATTAGCACTATCAACAATTTTAAATCTCAACTATTTAAAATTTAAATCGAAACACAACATTCGATTGAGTGAGGAGTTCTCACCTTGATTTTAATTCGGTTCCAGCTTTTATTTCGAATAAAATTAAACGGACGTTTAATTTCACTCAAAAGTTTCACTGACCCCGATCGCTTCCAATTCAGTTGCATCGCATAGCACTCAACGAAACGAAGACAACGCAATTCGTTTCGAGATTTTTCGACCTCGTATGAACAAACTACAGCTTTTAGAAGTTTATACGAATTTAAATATAAATAAATTCATAACTTTATAATTAAAAAAACCCTACACTACATCTGGCCGCACATTTCACAGTAGAAGATCTCAGCCGTGCCTTTGTTCTTCCCTTCCCAGGCTTCGTTCGCGAGCTTAACCCATCATTCGCCGATTAGGGCTCCAACCCGCACCACCATCGACGATCTAAACCCCATCATTTCACCTTCATTCGAACCGCCACTCGCCACTCCACCACCGCCTGAACCACGGTCGAGCCCGATCCTCCCTATCGCACGAAAATCGAGGCCAAAAGGCGCGACTTCCCTGGCCAGCTGCGCCTCCAACGATGCTCCGATGACGATCATATCCGTATGGATTTCAAGATCTCATGATGCTTTACAATATTGTAGTTGACACTTTCTCGATTCGATGCATGGATTTGGAGAAATTAAGACGAGAAGAATGGAGCATTTCTGGCCTTAGAATATTAGTGGCGGCTGAAGAGGATGAATTAGGGTTTAGGTTGTGATTGTTAACGTATATATATATATATACACGTATATAAATAATGTTAAATTCATTTTAAAACGACTTTTTCAAACGATCTCCAAATCACACGTGCCGCCTAGCGTTCGTAAGGTTTACCCCACGTTCCGAATACAATGGAACGTGTTTCGAAAGCTAATTCGATCATATGTGAGAGTTACGGAAATAAACAGTCAAATTTAAATCAAATCGATTTAAACCGATTTCAATACGTTTCGGCTTGCCCCGGACAAACTGTACATCCGATTGACAAGAAATTTGAAACCATACAATAATATCACATTACGGATCCGATGAAACTGGTTTCGTCAAAATCCGACACTATTTGAAAAATGACTATTTTAACTCGCTAAATTAATATTAAAACAATTTCGATGCATTTCGAGCTGCCACAGTCAAACGACAACTCCGATTGCTACAAAAATTGAAATCCGATAATAACAAACTACTACGGATCCAATGGAACTAGTTTTGTCCAATTCTGAGACTGTCCCAAAAATGGCTAATTTCACTAGTCGATTTAAATATTAAAATATTCAATTTTTTATAGATTAACTCTAAATTCAATTTTAAAAGTTCTACAACATCACTATAAATTCAACATGATTTAATATAACTTTATAAATCATTTTCAATCACATTTAATCCAGATTTCAATTATTTCTGGAATTTCAACTATTAATTTATCGATTTAATTATCCAATTAAATCCAGATATTCGAATTTTAAATTATTCGACTTATAATTTTAACTTATTAATATTCAAAATCAATTAAATATTCAAATTTTAATTAATATAAATTCTGGGTCGTTACAAACTTCCCCCCTTAAAAGAATTTCGTCCTCGAAATTACCAAGTAAGAAAAAGATACAAAATCCATTAATTTTCCAAAACAAACCGTTCAAATTAGATTTACAAATCTCTTAAGTGTTTAACTTTCTCCAAAATCCAGAGTTAAACTTCTTACAAAATCTTTTACTAAGTTTTCAAACCATACTTAGTTTTCAAAATTTTCAAATTTCTCAAAAATATTCTAACGCCTTAAATTTTTGAAAAAAATTCGCCATAGCCTCCTTTGCGCGGCTCGATCCGAAAAAAAAATGACAGTGTATATATATCACAAATATACATCTCATCAAGTGATGAGGCATCCCGTAGGGAAAAAAGTGTAAAAGTACGATATTTAATCCGAGATATGTACCTTATTTATTTTTTTAGCGAGCGTATACGGCTAATATAGCGCAAAAGTGAGCTCCAAATGCGAAGCAAATGCCATCCGCACCTACTAAACACTCAATTAAACAATGAGAACATGTATATAGAAAATAATATCGATATACAACACATAGCAACATAATAACTACATGTGCTAACATAGCAATGCGTCAAAACAACAATGCAACTATCAAACAACTATCATCCAACTATCATCCAACAAATTCACAACCAAATCAATATTGATTCACTTTTCATTAATATTCAATGAATTGGTTTCCACTTTAATCACATTTGATTCGTTTATCATTGGATTTTACTAACATCCATTTTCAATTCAACTAGTTTACATTCACATTAGTTCACTTACAAATCAAATTCAATTCTATTTAAGATTCACTTAACTTCCAATTTGATTTCAATTACTTTAGCTTTCAATTTGTCAATTCAGTTTCATTAACACTTAATGAATTATATACAATCAACTAACATCCATATAACAACCAATGTACATCCATTACAACCAAATTATTAATTTTACATTCGATTTGGTTCAACACTTTTAATTTCAATTGGTTGATATTAAATTGACTTCCATTCAATTTATTCAATTTCTCAACTTCATTAGCTTCTAATGAATTAACACTTATATTCATTGTTTCATACCAATTATTTACATTCAATTGATTAACATCCATCCATTCACATTTGATTGATTAATATTCAATCCATTTATTCAATTCAATTGCTACTTCATTTTACAAATAAAATTGAATTTCATTTACATAACTCAAGTTCACATTCATCACTTATTCAAATTCACATCTCACTTTGCTTAACAAAATTGTTTAACCATTTTTAACAATCTGCTTTACTTACATTTTCTCACTTTCAATAAGTTATACAACTTATATATTTAAACTTCCAAATCTGATTTAATCTATTTAACTTTCTTTTAGTTAAATTTCACATCATATTTCATTATGCTACTCAAATTCATTAACTTTACCAAAGTTAAATCTATTATCTCATATCATAAGTATAAATCTTATTTCACTTATATTTATCAACTTCAACTTGGATTCTAAATCAAATCTGTTTATCACAACAAAACTTAAATTTTCAATTTACTATGGGTAGCAAATCAATCACACAGAAACTCGAAAATGATACTGATGATGCTGCAGTCACCACCGTACTATTTCCCAACAACAATAATGAATTCAGTGCTTTAAATTCTTTCAAAAATCTTTCTTGATTTATAAATCTCATTACAAATCTTTTACTTATAATATTTCACTATTTATATATAAGTTTATTTCACCATTGTAAATCATATCAATTATAACTTCATTCATTATAATTCATTTGCTTATACAATTCATTCTTTCACAATCGTTGTTTTATTTGGATCATTCAAACAACTTTTATTAACTTATATATATTTACATTTTTAACAACCAAACATCAATCATATACACTTTAATAATTTTAGAAAAATTATTTCTTTATATACAAAATATAATCAAGGCAAAATTATTTCATTTACCCAATTTAAAACAATATCGTGCCGAATTGTCCTGAACAAGTGTTTAAAGATCCCTATCGATAGAGTTGTACAGACTATACCGACCAGAATCCATATACCACTCAACAAATCAATCATCACAATATAAAACAATTTTATATTCACTAACAAATACGCGCTCGTATCTATTATTACACTCAAACTCATTCTAGAGTACTACTGACTCTATCTCTATGAGTAACACCCAACAGAACAGGGTTGTCACTTAACCATATGCTCTGATACCACGTTGTAAGGACCCGATTCTTCGACTTTCGAAAATCAACATCAATACATCCACTGTATCAACTGTCGAGCAACCGAATGCCGGAAAACCGAATTCTTAGGGTTAAAAGAAGAGGTAGAAGAAGACAGAAGAAAAAGAAAGAAGAAATAACAGGAGAACACAGAACAGAAACAAAATCAGAATCTCACATATCGCAGCGGAACAATATATAATAGATAAATGAATAATCTTTAAAACAAAGAACTATATCATTTTATACATTACATCACCATCAGAGTTTACAACAGCAATATACAACACAACTGGACAGTTATATGAACTTGTCCACATACAGAATACACAGCGGAATAATACATAGTATAGATGATACGTCTCGCCATCCAGCTCATCACTAAGCTCCACAGCACTCCAAAATCCAGAATAACCTGATAACCTAACTCTAGACTGCCCGTGTGGAAAATGATGGGCGCCCAGAGTTTAGGAAGGGAACAATAAACTCCGAGTCAGTCATGGTGACTGGTGTGAGAACTAAAACAGTTTATCTTTAGAAACAAACAACAATAGAATTTTTAACATTGAAACCCGCAATGCTTTTGGAAAATGAAACTACCATAAGACCTCCCACCACACACACAATGCAAACGCAGACTTGGAGGAGATTTCTTCTTATGTTAGTCAAAGATGCTTACTACGCAAAACAAATCATTTTGATATTATTTCTAGTGCATAGTGTCAAAATCCTTTCGAAAGTAGAATATTAATCTTAGCCAGCATAGGTACCATTATATTATGCCTGCTATAGCTGCTATATTAAATAGCAGGTTCTACAATTAAAACCGTACAAGGTTCGTATTGGAAGATGGATTTTTCCAACAAATGGTCAGGCTAAGGAACTGCCTACCGCCAACATAGGATCGCCTCTGGCTGGACGTCCCGAGAGACAAACTGCTCTCTGCCAAACAAGGCCGGGTTACCCCTAAAACTAGGTAACTCACGAATATGTCATCACCCGGTCCTTTGGGACCTTTATCCAAGCGCTCGGTAACATCATCACACATAATAAATAAGGTGTGTCCACATGAGTAAGTATCTGGGCTCCATACCATGATACCACCCCTTTCCAGAAGGAAATGACATACCCTAAAGGGCGCGACCCTCATAACCTTGCCGCAACATTCCTGTTTCGACCATTTCCGGGTTGTTGAGGCCCTGACGAAGTCTCGTCCACAAAGCTACGCTTTATACAAAAGCTATGCTTTGGGTCAAACAAATGATCAAAGCAATGATCACAAAGATAAATGATCAAACAAATGATCATATCACAAATGATCAAACAATGATCATTTCACAGCAACACTCAGCATGCCACATTACCAAATTGGGAATATATCGCTGATAAATTTCAACTACATAACCTCTGAGCTCGTACATCTCAGAGAAGGGTGTTAAGCTAAGAGAATAAATTCTCCGCCACCAACAGAAATGTATTTGAAAGAAATCGGCTTTACATCTCAAAATATAATGTCAGACACGTAACCATACAAGTCTGTTCCGGGTTCGAACAGAACCGAAGGCACTTCCAAAGAAGTCCTTGCAATCCGGATATTCACAATCCCGATAAAACTTCCCATCACAAAGGAAATCTCTATACCGTAGCTAACGGTGCAGAGACAATCGATAGGTCATCCTATCGTTTTCACAAATACCCGGTCTTCACCACCGGTCTTCAATACGATCCATATCGTCGTATCACTAATTCGGAATGGGTTATACGACACAAAGGTCCTTTCCCGGCTAACCCGAATAGTGAGCGCTTATTCAAAAATAAGTGTGGCATTCAAATTCAAGCAAATCTCAACAAATACCCATTCAAGGTAATTATTGATAGTCGGTTATTTAACTATCAATAGTTCTGCTCAGCATCATCAGATTCCAAATAATTTTCCAAATTATTTATCTTTCAAAAATATCTTTACAAGATATATGATTTCCACACTTCAACTATTTGAAAATAATTTCAAATCAATTTCCACATTTCAATTTATCTTTGAAGATAAAATCTCAAAACATTTCACTTCATATTGGAAAAGCATTTCCATACCTCTTTAATAATAGGGAATTCACAAATCCATTTATTTTCAACACTTGGAAAATATTCGATATACTTAAATCATAATTAAGTATATATTTCATTCTTTAAGGAAATCATTCTCTTAAACACATCTATTTGAGTCAAAACGAATGTTACGTAAAACATCGTTACGACGACTCAAAATCACTAGTATAAGGATTCGAAATTTAGATAGATATATAAATCCCAATACTATATAAAACATTTCCTTTCGGAAACCATTTACTATAACAACAGTGTTATAGTCCACCATTTCCTTATTCCTCGAAACGTCTATTTCAACAATAACTGTTGAAATTTATGTTTTGATGCTTAACACGTTTTTAAAACATCTTTTGTAACGACCCGGAATTTTCGAACCCGAAAATTCCAGATAGTTAGAAGAAAAAGAAAGAGATAGAAGAAAGAAACAGAAAGAAGAAAGGAGAACAGAGAACACAACATCTCACATTCGCAGCGGATTAAATATAATAACAAATAATAATATCAGTTATACAAAGAAAAACTGTATTTGTTAATTACATTTTAATACATCAGAGTTACAACATTCACAAATGTACTAGACAGTTAAAATTAACATGTCTCTGACAACTATAATATATCACAACGGAATATACTCCATACGTTCCTGCCATCCAGCTCGCCTCATGAGCTCCAGAACGTCCTTACCTGAAATCTGTAATACTCGGTCTGACCCGAGCATTACATCAAAGTAACACCCGGGTCAGGCTGGAAACCAGCGTGAGTAAACCCATATAACATGAAATACTAAGTTATAAACTTATTTGCAATCCAGGGTAACTCGTACCTTTCTACGAGTTCCCAAAGTCCACCACTTATTACAACGATGTCCACGAACCATTACTTAGTTAAAGGCCAAGTTACTTAATTTATTCCAATTCCAGCCTGTTGGTTCTAAACTCAATTGATAAAGAATCGAAGTGGTTTTGGGTATTTGCTGATACCCAACCCCGGCCTCTTCGAATCCAAAGTTATTCATTAAACCAAGTGTGTAAGTTAAACAATAGAATTTATATTCAGGATTTCATATTCACACAACAATTTATCTCAGATAGATAAACCATAATATCATAGTTCAACCAAAATATGTCATATCTCAAAGCATCACATATTAGAGATATCAACCAATTCAAGTCATCCAATATCATTCAACCATCCATAAGCAAGATTTATAAGATATATAATTCTTAATTAATTTAATTAATCTCCAATTAATTTAATCACCAACTTAAATCACTTGGATCACCTTAATCCTGCTTACTTAACATTAATTAATTACAACTCAATTAATTAATCATTCTTTAATCATCCATCTTAATTAATCCTCCTTGACTAATTATTCTTTAATTACATTTAATTAACCTTTAATTAATCACATAGATTAATTATCCTTAACCATTCACATTAATTAATCTTTAATTAATTAATGACATTCATTTATGATCCTTTAATCACTTCTAGTAATTAATTATTCTTTTAATTAATTACATTTAACAAGTAATTTTTAAATTAATCACATTCATTAATTTACCTTAATTAATCTCATTTAGTAATTAATTATTCCTTAATCATTAATTTATAAACCTTAATTATCAATTAATAAACTTAATTACAAATTAATTAATCCTTAATTATTTGCTAATCAATCTTTAATTATTTAATTAATTAATCCCTAATAAATTTTAAGATAAAACATTTACCTTATTAACTACTAAATTATCATTAACATATAATTTAAAACATTTTATTCTTTTAATCAACACTTAATTACATTTCTAAATTAGGTTTTAAAATAACTACAGAATTTAACTTTAACAAGTTTAAGTTAAATAACCACATAACTTTCTTAAACCAATCATTAAAACATTTATTATATAAAGAAATTGATTTAAAAACTTGCTTTATTTAAATTTAAAACTGTTATAAAACATTTACTTTGGGTTCAACCGGTATGTATTTGAATCAAAACCCGAGTATTCTTCTTCCTTCTTTATATATATATTAAAAGAAAAACTAGTTTAGTTGAAATTAAAAAAAAAACTGTTAAAACCTTAACAGTTTGGACTTAAATTTCTCTCGTAAAACTTGAAGACGAAACCCGAGCCAAAACATAACTTACGCGAGTCCAAACCCGAGACAACTGCTCTATATTACCTCGAGTCAAAACAAATCAGCTTCGAGTCACCCTCTAATTTACCCGAGACCACCTCGAGAAACCACCCTGCAACCCACTAATCATCACCAACATGCTCACACTTCACTGTGCACCCATACATCAACTCCGGCCATCTCTGACCATCATCAATGGCCATCTCCCATCGGCCAGTAACCCCACATCACCCTTCAAAGCTCAGGTTCCCCAGAATTTAACTCGAATTCAAATTCAAGTTTAAGATCAAAACCTGGAACTGCAGACAGCATACACATCCCCAATCTGTCAACATCATTTCCCCCATGAAACTCCGACCACCATCACCTTCCATACTCCGGCGAAGACTTCCCCAAACCACCATCTACCAATACGCAAATCATGGTTGAACTCGATCAACCGAGGAGACCACATTAGAACAAAAACAGTGACCCAATAAAACTAGGGTTCTACACTGCAAATCACAACCACCATCGCCACAACCCTCTGATCAACTTCGCACTAATTTTTCCACCCTCTCTGATAGCTCCTCCACCTACAGAATCAAACTCGGCACCTCCAAACATTTGTGGCAACAGAGATGCCTCACAATGCACAAAACAGTCAATAGAGAACTGCTCTTTGACTCTAGCTTTAAAAATTGTAATCTTGCTTTTAAAAATCATAATTTTGTATGATAATTTGATTAATAAACCTGAAACTTCAAATCATTGTACTTGAAATTCCACTAATTAATGTTTGTTCATCAGATTATACATTCCAGAGATATATAGAGTTGTCTAAGCTTAAGTAAAGTTTCTGACCAAAGTCTATGATGAAATAAACATAATTGTTTAAGCCTTAAATCTAAATCAAGATTTAATCAAGAGAAAATTTATTTTAAAATCAAACAGAAGTTTGATTTTGAGGAACAGAATGTAACAGATAACAAACATGCACACATAAATATATTCACATATATATATTCCCAGCAAATTCATATTATATATTCATTTCTAATTAAAAGCATGAAAACAACTTTCACCTACTTAAATTTTTTAAAAGTTGAGTTACTCACCTGTTAAAAAAAGAAAACAGAGAACAGACTTCCTCTTATGATCTGGAACCGTTCTGTTTTTGAACTGATCTTTGAAACTGAAGTTGATAGTTGATGATTTATTTACTTGTTGAGTTGATCCTGAATCTACTATGTTGCTTTAGCTCAGAAGAAATTTGAAAGAGTTGAACTTGAAAACTGGAAGTTTTTGAATCTGATCTGATTTTGATTCACTGCTGGATATGTTGATCCTTGAACTGAAATACTTGTTGCAGTTTGAAATAATTGTTGATGTTGGCATTGATTTTTGGTTTCCAGTTTTCTTCTTTTAGTTTAGAGAAGATGAAAGTAAGGATTTTTAGGAAAAATAGCCTGATCTTCTTTCTTATACATGTTATTTATATTTTTAAATTTTTAAGAGAACAAATTTGCCACATGTTACTTCATGCTATATTAATCTAACACTTGTATTTTTGCATGTGTTTATATTTTACAAATGTCATAAACCATATTTTCTATATTAACATATGTATTTATTTTATATTATAAATTATGTATTAGGTTTTTTTTTAAATTTATATATATTTATCTATTTTAAATGATGTTCTTTAAATATACAAACTATCTATTACAAGAAATATTTTCAATATTTTTTATTTGATCAGATTCATTTATTCAATTTATAATTCAGTATTTCTATTAATTAACCCAATTATTATATCAATTACAGATGTCAAGAAATCCGGGATATCACATTCCTCCCCCCTTTAAATCTTTTCGTCCTCGAAAAGGAACGAAAGCAAAATTTATTCAATACTTAAAATTAGATAAATTTTCTTATTTAACATTTTAAACTATAAACTCCCTTTATATTAATTTTTAAAATACTTTAAAATCTATATAATATTACAAAGATAGTTTTTTTTTATATATAAAAATACTTTTATAACTCAATGTCTCAACAAGTCCATCCTTGTTCTCATAGAAACTCGGTCATACGTTGATCAGACGTAGGACTGAAAATCTATAAGGACTTAGCAAACCCGTTTTCAACACCCAGTGAAAATACTTGGAAAATAATTTATTGAAAATATAGAAAACATTTTTGAAAATAGTGGAAACATTTTTGGTGAGAATGCTCTGGAAATCATCGCCCCCATCCATGGTCGCAGTTAACCCGATGGTTACGTTGCCGTCCCGGCAAAATCCACAGATAACTGTAGGTCTCCGCGCTCCTCGATTACGCCATGGAACCCGCTACAGATTGCAGTTACATCCAGGGTTACGTTGCCATCGCAGCAAAAGTCCATGTAACTGTAGGCATCAGCGCCACCGAATTTCGCTGCCAAATAATGAAACTTATCCCACATAGGTCACAGTCTACCGATATAAAATCAAACGTAGACAGTTGGCTCTCAGCGGCACACACGACTTTCGCTATGTTACCATAGTGTCACAGTCTACCGATATAAAATCAAACGTAGACAGTTGGCTCTCAGCGGCACACATGACTTTCGCTATGGTCTGCAGTAGATCGCAGCGACATCGAGTTACATTGTCGTCACAGAATAACCCAAATGCCTCTGTGGGCACCAGCCCCTCGACTTTCGCTACACAAATAATCCTCAGGAACTAGTTTTGTCCGGACTCCTCACAGGATCAACTTTAGAATCCCCCCTTGGGGTTCAAGGCAGTACCACCCAGTGGCACTCCTGAGAAGTTCATTTCAAGGGAGCGCCTTTTTCCCCAGAGCTATACTCAAAACATTTTATACTATATACTTATAGTATCTTCAAATCATACCCTTTATGATTTATCAAAATCTCCTTTACACAAAATCGATTACCAAAAATCGATAATTCTCAAACTAGGCTTTCCAAAATCCAAAATTGATTTCTCAAAAATCAAAAGCCCTTTCCAAAATCCATAGGTTCCCAAAACCTTTTCCAAAATCATTCTCATAAGATCCTTTATATATATATATAGATATAGATATATATATACTTTGAAAATCTTTGGATCATTTCAAACTTTGTATAAAACCTTTTTTATACTTCAAATATTTCAAAACCCTTTTCTTTTAGCAATAGATTCAACAAGGGAAGATTTACCTTATATAACAAGGATATATAACTTTATTTTATTCTAAATCAAATATTCACATTTGATAAATCTTTTATAAAGTTATTAACCATATTTCTTTTCAAAAACCATTTTACAGTTCTTATCCCCAATCTTCAATATCAATTTCATTCAAATCCGTACGATGCACACATATCATCCGTACACAATATCAATCTGATCACTCAATCGATCACACAATTTCACTTCCGAACTAGTATCGTCCACCCGACTTCCTAGTGCGGACTCAGATTTGGTTTCTTGATCAGAAACCGTCATTCTCCTTGCATAGTCGTAGCTATGATAGAGAATATCCAGAACCAATCAAAAATCCATATCCAGGTTCGCCGTCGAAAATCGAGCGAAAAATCCCAACTCGGATCGATAATACTATCTCGAAATTCTGTGTTCGAATCTGGATCAAATCACTATGCGAATAGAATAATATACGTATATCCTATGTATTTATCTTTATTGGTTATTAGCCAAATCAATTCTCTTTTCTATTCACATTTCCTTTAATTCCATTCACTTATTCTCAATTGCTTCCATTTTCAATTGAGTTATTACTTCAATTATAAACAGTCTGAACTCTGACCTATTTAAATTTAAAAATAACTTGAAAAAAAAAATTAAAATAGATAAGTAGTTGAAAAATAGTTATTCAATCTTTTCATATTTTTTTTATATAGTTTGTAAAATATCTGTAAAATAGTTAGATAATTTCAAAATAGTTTTTAAAATAGTGATTAGATATAAGTAACTGAAAAATAGTAATTAGTTTATAAGACAGTTTCAAAATAGTTAAATAGTTCCAAAATAATTGTAAAATAAGTATAAGAGAGTTTGGGGTTTAAGAAGAAGAATTTGTATAGTAAATAGTTTGGAAAAATAGGTTTATATTAAAACAAATTACTTTGAAAATAGTCCAGAGTCAAACCGTTCAATTCCCCATCAATTCAATTTAAATTTCTACTTCCATTTAAATTGACTCAATACTTCAATTTCCATTGAAATTGATTTAATCCCAATTCAAGTTGAATTAACCTTAATTCCTTTCCAAATTCAAATCAATTTTCATTTGATTTTTAAACTTATTCAACTTTAATCAAATTCCAAATTAATTCAAATCAAATCCAATTTGAACTAATTAAATTTAAATCTCAACTTAAAACCATCTCGAATTATATAAATTTGAGTTAAATATTTTAAATATTGATTTAATCACTTAAGTCAAGTTAACCCTTACCTTTAAATCAAATCAACCTTTAAACCAATTAATTCTGGATCCAAAATCCAAAATTACTTTTTAAATTATCATTACTTAACTTATTTTAAAGTTCAAATTAAAAGTTCAAAGAAATTTTATCTTCAAAATTCAATTTATTGCCCAATTTTATCTTCCAACTTTGAAACTGATTCTTAAACAATTTTAAGTTACAAATTCAATTCTTAATATTCAAATCTTAAGTTTAAAAGGGATTCCATATCCTTAATTTCAAATTAAGGTTTAATTTTCATTTATCTCTATAATGGATATATTATCACAATCCATTTCTTCATTCATTTAAACTAATCAAATTCACCATTTTTAACTTTCCAAGTTAAATTTCAATTTCATCTTGAAATTCCCAATTCAAGTTGTTCATTCTAAACTCATTTAACTTCCCTTAAGTTAAATTCAATTTAATTTAGTCAACTAGACCCAATTTGAATTCCCATTCAAATTTTAAACCTTATATTAATAATATTCCCACTTATAAGTTCAAAAACTTATCACTTTGGGTTTTTATATCATATTCCAATTTAAAACTCAACACTAAGAGTTATTTCGAATCATCTTTGATATTATGTATATCCTCATTTATACATATTTACTTCCTTTACACACCAAGTTATACCTTAAATTTTTAAACCACCTTTGGTTTTAATTAAAAACAAATTTCTTTAAAACAATTTCAAGTTTCTGGATTTAGATTTAAAATTTGACAATTTTAAATTATCTTCAATTCCAATTTATAAGTCATACTTACCTAAAAGTTTAATTTCCTAAAACATTTCATTTTACTTAATCATTAACAAATTTCATTATTAAATACAACAACCATTTATGATAATAACCAAGATTATCATATCTGGAAACCAATTCATTATTTTCTTTATTCTGATAACACTTCTACAAATTCAAGATTTTAATTTCAGTTTGAATTCATTTCAAACTTATCTTCATTTAATTTAAATTTGGTTGTATTAATATTACTACTTATATTTAATTCAATAATTTAACAACCAATTATCTTAATAGAAATATTGCTTTATATATCAAATATAATTTTATATAAAATCATTTACCTTTTAAACCATTTAAAATCTTTATATAGAAAAATAACAAGTACGTTCTCTCATATATATATACACTCAACTCATTTTAGGGTACCATTGACCCTATCCTTAATGAGTAATCCCACCAGAGCCAAGGTTCTCGCTTAACCTTCTGCTCTGATACCAACTGTAACGACCCAGGCTTTTCAACCTTCAGCAACGGTTCACGACCGGTAGGCTTTTCAACCATCCCAGCCCCGCTGTGGCTCACAGTGATACCTCGGGTTTGCTTTTACGGCCACCCTCTCGAGTCGCAACCAACCCCAAAAGGCCTTATACTACCCCCGGGGACATGTAGGGGTAAGAGTCTCCCGTTCGCCACCTAACGCAAAGCGAGAACCCCCTATCACGCTGTAATGTAGCAAACCCGATCCCGGCCTCTTCGAATCCAAAGTTATTCATTAAACCAAGTGTGTAAGTTAAACAATAGAATTTATATTCAGGATTTCATATTCACACAACAATTTATCTCAGATAGATAAACCATAATATCATAGTTCAACTAAAATATGTCATATCTCAAAGCATCACATATTAGAGATATCAACCAATTCAAGTCATCCAATATCATTCAACCATCCATAAGCAAGATTTATAAGATATATAATTCTTAATTAATTTAATTAATCTCCAATTAATTTAATCACCAACTTAAATCACTTGGATCACCTTAATCCTGCTTACTTAACATTAATTAATTACAACTCAATTAATTAATCATTCTTTAATCATCCATCTTAATTAATCCTCCTTGACTAATTATTCTTTAATTACATTTAATTAACCTTTAATTAATCACATAGATTAATTATCCTTAACCATTCACATTAATTAATCTTTAATTAATTAATGACATTCATTTATGATCCTTTAATCACTTCTAGTAATTAATTATTCTTTTAATTAATTACATTTAACAAGTAATTTTTAAATTAATCACATTCATTAATTTACCTTAATTAATCTCATTTAGTAATTAATTATTCCTTAATCATTAATTTATAAACCTTAATTATCAATTAATAAACTTAATTACAAATTAATTAATCCTTAATTATTTGCTAATCAATCTTTAATTATTTAATTAATTAATCCCTAATAAAATTTAAGATAAAACATTTACCTTATTAACTACTAAATTATCATTAACATATAATTTAAAACATTTTATTCTTTTAATCAACACTTAATTACATTTCTAAATTAGGTTTTAAAATAACTACAGAATTTAACTTTAACAAATTTAAGTTAAATAACCACATAACTTTCTTAAACCAATCATTAAAACATTTATTATATAAAGAAATTGATTTAAAAACTTGCTTTATTTAAATTTAAAACTGTTATAAAACATTTACTTTGGGTTCAACCGGTATGTATTTGAATCAAAACCCGAGTATTCTTCTTCCTTCTTTATATATATATTAAAAGAAAAACTAGTTTAGTTGAAATTAAAAAAAAAACTGTTAAAACCATAACAGTTTGGACTTAAATTTCTCTCGTACAACTTGAAGACGAAACCCGAGCCAAAACATAACTTACGCGAGTCCAAACCCGAGACAACTGCTCTATATTACCTCGAGTCAAAACAAATCAGCTTCGAGTCACCCTCTAATTTACCCGAGACCACCTCGAGAAACCACCCTGCAACCCACTAATCATCACCAACATGCTCACACTTCACTGTGCACCCATACATCAACTCCGGCCATCTCTGACCATCATCAATGGCCATCTCCCATCGGCCAGTAACCCCACATCACCCTTCAAAGCTCAGGTTCCCCAGAATTTAACTCGAATTCAAATTCAAGTTTAAGATCAAAACCTGGAACTGCAGACAGCATACACATCCCCAATCTGTCAACATCATTTCCCCCATGAAACTCCGACCACCATCACCTTCCATACTCCGGCGAAGACTTCCCCAAACCACCATCTACCAATACGCAAATCATGGTTGAACTCGATCAACCGAGGAGACCACATTAGAACAAAAACAGTGACCCAATAAAACTAGGGTTCTACACTGCAAATCACAACCACCATCGCCACAACCCTCTGATCAACTTCGCACTAATTTTTCCACCCTCTCTGATAGCTCCTCCACCTACAGAATCAAACTCGGCACCTCCAAACATTTGTGGCAACAGAGATGCCTCACAATGCACAAAACAGTCAATAGAGAACTGCTCTTTGACTCTAGCTTTAAAAATTGTAATCTTGCTTTTAAAAATCATAATTTTGTATGATATTTTGATTAATAAACCTGAAACTTCAAATCATTGTACTTGAAATTCCACTAATTAATGTTTGTTCATCAGATTATACATTCCAAAGATATATAGAGTTGTCTAAGCTTAAGTAAAGTTTCTGACCAAAGTCTATGATGAAATAAACATAATTGTTTAAGCCTTAAATCTAAATCAAGATTTAATCAAGAGAAAATTTATTTTAAAATCAAACAGAAGTTCGATTTTGAGGAACAGAATGTAACAGATAACAAACATGCACACATAAATATATTCACATATATATATTCCCAGCAAATTCATATTATATATTCATTTCTAATTAAAAGCATGAAAACAACTTTCACCTACTTAAATTTTTTAAAAGTTGAGTTACTCACCTGTTAAAAAAAGAAAACAGAGAACAGACTTCCTCTTATGATCTGGAACCGTTCTGTTTTTGAACTGATCTTTGAAACTGAAGTTGATAGTTGATGATTTATTTACTTGTTGAGTTGATCCTGAATCTACTATGTTGCTTTAGCTCAGAAGAAATTTGAAAGAGTTGAACTTGAAAACTGGAAGTTTTTGAATCTGATCTGATTTTGATTCACTGCTGGATATGTTGATCCTTGAACTGAAATACTTGTTGCAGTTTGAAATAATTGTTGATGTTGGCATTGATTTTTGGTTTCCAGTTTTCTTCTTTTAGTTTAGAGAAGATGAAAGTAAGGATTTTTAGGAAAAATAGCCTGATCTTCTTTCTTATACATGTTATTTATATTTTTAAATTTTTAAGAGAACAAATTTGCCACATGTTACTTCATGCTATATTAATCTAACACTTGTATTTTTGCATGTGTTTATATTTTACAAATGTCATAAACCATATTTTCTATATTAACATATGTATTTATTTTATATTATAAATTATGTATTAGGTTTTTTTTAAATTTATATATATTTATCTATTTTAAATGATGTTCTTTAAATATACAAACTATCTATTACAAGAAATATTTTCAATATTTTTTATTTGATCAGATTCATTTATTCAATTTATAATTCAGTATTTCTATTAATTAACCCAATTATTATATCAATTACAGATGTCAAGAAATCCGGGATATCACATCTTTTAAAACAATTACTTCATTTCGTAATATCACTTTCCAAAACATATCCATTTTATCTAATAATACATTCACTGTCCAAAATCGTGAATATAATTCGTTGTCCAAATTCAACATTTCTACACATTTTATTTAAAGGATTATCCACTGTCCAAAATCGTGGATATAATTCCTTTAATTAACTTCTACAATTCACTTATCAAAATAAGTGATTTCGAATTTATAGAACAATGTTTATAATTTCCAATTCTATTTATAAAAACTTCGATTTATAAAAATCCTTGAATTAACAAATTCGATTTATAACTCAATTTTATATCAAAAATCTAATTTATAAGTTAATTACTTATAAATCTTTTATTTTACAAAAATCTATTCATTTAATAACTTCACATTATAAATCTATTAATTTCATTCACTTATGAAATCCATTTATACTTCCTTTTAACATTTATAAAAATTCATTTTATAATTCCAATATTTTTAATTTATAAATATCAATTTTATAAATCTTTTATATAAACCGTTTATAATTATTCCAAAAATCTCAATTTAAATAAACCAATTTTATAAAACGTATACTTTCAAAAATCACTTTGAAAATCTCTTTTGAAATCAAAATCGTTATTTTTAAACTTCAAAAATGAATTTGATGATTCAACAGCACCAAATAGTCAACCACAGCATCCAAACATCATATATCATCATATGATAACAGAATATATCATAATATCTGTAAATAAATCACTACAGTGAGGAATCCAGTTGGATCCCTCCAACCTGTTTCCCTGCATCCACAGATGTTAGCACAATACCAATTTCACTTCACAGTGAAATTATCGCGGTATATGGGATTTATAAATAATATCCGCTATTATGCGTCGCAATAGGGTCTCATCCGCTATACAATGCGTTAAATCAACTCCAATATATACATATTCCAATATATATATATATTTCTATATACATATATAATACCAATTCCACTTCAATGTGAAATTATCGCGGTATATGTTTTTAATAAATAACCTCCGCTTACTAACGGCGTATAATGTCTATTTAACACAATAAATAGCAATCATCATTCAATTCACACAATCAGCACTATCAACAATTTTAAATCTCAACTATTTAAAATTTAAATCGAAACACAACATTCGATTGAGTGAGGAGTTCTCACCTTGATTTCAATTCTGTTCCAGCTATTATTTCGAATAAAATTAAACGGACGTTTAATTTCACTCAAAATTTTCACTGACCCCGATCGCTTCCAATTCAGTTGCATCGCATAGTACTCGACGAAATGAAGACAACGCAATTCGTTTCGAGATTTTTCGACCTCGTATGAACAAACTAAAGCTTTTAGAAGTTTATACGAATTTAAATATAAATAAATTCACAACTTTATAATTAAAAAAACCCTACACTACATCTGGCCGCACATTTCACAGTAGAAGATCTCAGCCGTGCCTTTGTTCTTCCCTTCCCAGGCTTCGTTCGTGAGCTTAACCCATCATTCGCCGATTAGGGCTCCAACCCGCACCACCATCGACGATCTAAACCCCATCATTTCACCTTCATTCGAACCGCCACTCGCCACTCCACCACCGCCTGAACCACGGTCGAGCCCGATCCTCTCTATCACACGAAAATCGAGGCCAAAAGGCGCGACTTCCCTGGCCAGCTGCGCCTCCAACGATGCTCCGATGACGATCATATCCGTATGGATTTCAAGATCTCATGATGCTTTACAATATTGTAGTTGACACTTTCTCGATTCGATGCATGGATTTGGAGAAATTAAGACGAGAAGAATGGAGCATTTCTGGCCTTAAAATATTAGTGGCGGCTGAAGAGGATGAATTAGGGTTTAGGTTGTGATTGTTAACGTATATATATATATATACACGTATATAAATAATGTTAAATTCATTTTAAAACGACTTTTTCAAACGATCTCCAAATCACACGTGCCGCATGGCATTCGTAAGGTTTACCCCACGTTCCGAACACAATGGAACGTGTTTCGGAAGCTAATTCGATCATATGTGAGAGTTACGGAAATAAACAGTCAAATTTAAATCAAATCGATTTAAACCGATTTCAATACGTTTCGGCTTGCCCCGGACAAACTGTACATCCGATTGACAAGAAATTTGAAACCATACAATAATATCACATTACGGATCCGATGAAACTGGTTTCATCAAAATCCGACACTATTTGAAAAATGACTATTTTAACTCGCCAAACTAATATTAAAACAATTTCGATGCGTTTCGAGCTGCCACAGTCAAACGACAACTCCGATTGCTACAAAAATTGAAATCCGATAATAACAAACTATTACGGATCCAATGGAACTAGTTTTGTCCAATTCTGAGACTGTCCCAAAAATGGCTAATTTCACTAGTCGGTTTAAATATTAAAATATTCAATTTTTTATAGATTAACTCTAAATTCAATTTTAAAAGTTCTACAACATCACTATAACTTCAACATGATTTAATATAACTTTATAAATCATTTTCAATCACATTTAATCCAGATTTCAATTATTTCTGGAATTTCAACTATTAATTTATCGATTTAATTATCCAATTAAATCCAGATATTCGAATTTTAAATTATTCGACTTATAATTTTAACTTATTAATATTCAAAATCAATTAAATATTCAAATTTTAATTAATATAAATTCTGGGTCGTTACAAACTTCCCCCCTTAAAAGAATTTCGTCCTCGAAATTACCAAGTAAGAAAAAGATACAAAATCCATTAATTTTCCAAAACAAACCGATCAAATTAGATTTACAAATCTCTTAAGTGTTTAACTTTCTCCAAAATCCAGAGTTAAACTTCTTACAAAATCTTTTACTAAGTTTTCAAACCATACTTAGTTTTCAAAATTTTCAAATTTCTCAAAAATATTCTAACGCCTTAAAATTTTGAAAAAAATTCGCCATAGCCTCCTTTGCGCGGCTCGATCCGAAAAAAAAATGACAGTGTATATATATCACAAATATACATCTCATCAAGTGATGAGGCATCCCATAGGGAAAAAAGTGTAAAAGTACGATATTTAATCCGAGATATGTACCTTATTTATTTTTTTAGCGAGCGTATACGGCTAATATAGCGCGAAAGTGAGCTCCAAATGCGAAGCAAACGCCATCTGCACTTACTAAACACTCAATCAAACAATGAGAACATGTATATAGAAAATAATATCGATATACAACACATAGCAACATAATAACTACATGTGCTAACATAGCAATGCGTCAAAACAACAATGCAACTATCAAACAACTATCATCCAACTATCATCCAACAAATTCACAACCAAATCAATATTGATTCACTTTTCATTAATATTCAATGAATTGGTTTCCACTTTAATCACATTTGATTCGTTTATCATTGGATTTTACTAACATCCATTTTCAATTCAACTAGTTTACATTCACATTAGTTCACTTAAAAATCAAATTCAATTCTATTTAAGATTCACTTAACTTCCATTTTGATTTCAATTACTTTAGCTTTCAATTTGTCAATTCAATTTCATTAACACTTAATGAATTATATACAATCAACTAACATCCATATAACAACCAATGTACATCCATTACAACCAAATTATTAATTTTACATTCGATTTGGTTCAACACTTTTAATTTCAATTGGTTGGTATTAAATTGACTTCCATTCAATTTATTCAATTTCTCAACTTCATTAGCTTCTAATGAATTAACACTTATATTCATTGTTTCATACCAATTATTTACATTCAATTGATTAACATCCATCCATTCACATTTGATTGATTAATATTCAATCCATTTATTCAATTCAATTGCTACTTCATTTTACAAATAAAATTGAATTTCATTTACATAACTCAAGTTCACATTCATCACTTATTCAAATTCACATCTCACTTTGCTTAACAAAATTGTTTAACCATTTTTAACAATCTGTTTTACTTACATTTTCTCACTTTCAATAAGTTATACAACTTATATATTTAAACTTTCAAATCTGATTTAATCTATTTAACTTTCTTTTAGTTAAATTTCACATCATATTTCATTATGCTACTCAAATTCATTAACTTTACCAAAGTTAAATCTATTATCTCATATCATAAGTATAAATCTTATTTCACTTATATTTATCAACTTCAACTTGGATTCTAAATCAAATCTGTTTATCACAACAAAACTTAAATTTTCAATTTACTATGGGTAGCAAATCAATCACACAGAAACTCGAAAATGATACTGATGATGCTGCAGTCACCACCGTACTATTTCCCAGCAACAATAATGAATTCAGTGCTTTAAATTCTTTCAAAAATCTTTCTTGATTTATAAATCTCATTACAAATCTTTTACTTATAATATTTCACTATTTATATATAAGTTTATTTCACCATTGTAAATCATATCAATTATAACTTCATTCATTATAATTCATTTGCTTATACAATTCATTCTTTCACAATCGTTGTTTTATTTGGATCATTCAAACAACTTTTATTAACTTATATATATTTACATTTTTAACAACCAAACATCAATCATATACACTTTAATAATTTCAGAAAAATTATTTTCTTTATATACAAAATATAATCAAGGTAAAATTATTTCATTTACCCAATTTAAAACAATATCGTGCCGAATTGTCCTGAACAAGTGTTTAAAGATCCCTATCGATTGAGTTGTACAGACTATACCGACCAGAATCCATATACCACTCAACAAATCAATCATCACAATATAAAACAATTTTATATTCACTAACAAATACGCGCTCGTATCTATTATTACACTCAAACTCATTCTAGAGTACTACTGACTCTATCTCTATGAGTAACACCCAACAGAACAGGGTTGTCGCTTAACCATATGCTCTGATACCACGTTGTAAGGACCCGATTCTTCGACTTTCGAAAATCAACATCAATACATCCACTGTATCAACTGTCGAGCAACCGAATGCCGGAAAACCGAATTCTTAGGGTTAAAAGAAGAGGTAGAAGAAGACAGAAGAAAAAGAAAGAAGAAATAACAGGAGAACACAGAACAGAAACAAAATCAGAATCTCACATATCGCAGCGGAACAATATATAATAGATAAATGAATAATCTTTAAAACAAAGAACTATATCATTTTATACATTACATCACCATCAGAGTTTACAACAGCAATATACAACACAACTGGACAGTTATATGAACTTGTCCACATACAGAATACACAGCGGAATAATACATAGTATAGATGATACGTCTCGCCATCCAGCTCGTCACTAAGCTCCACAGCACTCCAAAATCCAGAATAACCTGATAACCTAACTCTAAACTGCCCGTGTGGAAAATGATGGGCACCCAGAGTTTAGGAAGGGAATAATAAACTCCGAGTCAGTCATGGTGACTGGTGTGAGAACTAAAACAGTTTATCTTTAGAAACAAACAACAATAGAATTTTTAACATTGAAACCCGCAATGCTTTTGGAAAATGAAACTACCATAAGACCTCCCACCACACACACAATGCAAACGCAGACTTGGAGGAGATTTCTTCTTATGTTAGTCAAAGATGCTTACTACGCAAAACAAATCATTTTGATATTATTTCTAGTGCATAGTGTCAAAATCCTTTCGAAAGTAGAATATTAATCTTAGCCAGCATAGGTACCATTATATTATGCCTGCTATAGCTGCTATGTTAAATAGCAGGTTCTACAATTAAAACCGTACAAGGTTCGTATTGGAAGATGGATTTTTCCAACAAATGGTCAGGCTAAGGAACTGCCTACCGCCAACATAGGATCGCCTCTGGCTGGACGTCCCGAGTGACAAACTGCTCTCTGCCAAACAAGGCCGGGTTACCCCTAAAACTAGGTAACTCACGAATATGTCATCACCCGGTCCTTTGGGACCTTTATCCAAGCGCTCGGTAACATCATCACACATAATAAATAAGGTGTGTCCACATGAGTAAGTATCTGGGCTCCATACCATGATACCACCCCTTTCCAGAAGGAAATGACATACCCTAAAGGACGCGACCCTCATAACCTTGCCGCAACATTCCTGTTTCGACCATTTCTGGGTTGTTGAGGCCCTGACGAAGTCTCGTCCACAAAGCTACGCTTTATACAAAAGCTATGCTTTGGGTCAAACAAATGATCAAAGCAATGATCACAAAGATAAATGATCAAACAAATGATCATATCACAAATGATCAAACAATGATCATTTCACAGCAACACTCAGCATGCCACATTACCAAATTGGGAATATATCGCTGATAAATTTCAACTACATAACCTCTGAGCTCGTACGTCTCCGAGAAGGGTGTTAAGCTAAGAGAATAAATTCTCCGCCACCAACAGAAATGTATTTGAAAGAAATCGGCTTTACATCTCAAAATATAATGTCAGACACGTAACCATACAAGTCTGTTCCGGGTTCGAACAGAACCGAAGGCACTTCCAAAGAAGTCCTTGCAATCTGGATATTCACAATCCCGATAAAACTTCCCATCACAAAGGAAATCTCTATACCGTAGCTAACGGTGCAGAGACAATCGATAGGTCATCCTATCGTTTTCACAAATACCCGGTCTTCACCACCGGTCTTCAATACGATCCATATCGTCGTATCACTAATTCGGAATGGGTTATACGACACAAAGGTCCTTTCCCGGCTAACCCGAATAGTGAGCGCTTATTCAAAAATAAGTGTGGCATTCAAATTCAAGCAAATCTCAACAAATACCCATTCAAGGTAATTATTGATAGTCGGTTATTTAACTATCAATAGTTCTGCTCAGCATCATCAGATTCCAAATAATTTTCCAAATTATTTATCTTTCAAAAATATCTTTACAAGATATATGATTTCCACACTTCAACTATTTGAAAATAATTTCAAATCAATTTCCACATTTCAATTTATCTTTGAAGATAAAATCTCAAAACATTTCACTTCATATTGGAAAAGCATTTCCATACCTCTTTAATAATAGGGAATTCACAAATCCATTTATTTTCAACACTTGGAAAATATTCGATATACTTAAATCATAATTAAGTATATATTTCATTCTTTAAGGAAATCATTCTCTTAAACACATCTATTTGAGTCAAAACGAATGTTACGTAAAACATCGTTACGACGACTCAAAATCACTAGTATAAGGATTCGAAATTTAGATAGATATATAAATCCCAATACTATATAAAACATTTCCTTTCGGAAACCATTTACTATAACAACAGTGTTATAGTCCACCATTTCCTTATTCCTCGAAACGTCTATTTCAACAATAACTGTTGAAATTTATGTTTTGATACTTAACACGTTTTTAAAACATCTTTTAAAACAATTACTTCATTTCGTAATATCACTTTCCAAAACATATCCATTTTATCTAATAATACATTCACTGTCCAAAATCGTGAATATAATTCGTTGTCCAAATTCAACATTTCTACACATTTTATTTAAAGGATTATCCACTGTCCAAAATCGTGGATATAATTCCTTTAATTAACTTCTACAATTCACTTATCAAAATAAGTGATTTCGAATTTATAGAACAATGTTTATAATTTCCAATTCTATTTATAAAAACTTCGATTTATAAAAATCCTTGAATTAACAAATTCGATTTATAACTCAATTTTATATCAAAAATCTAATTTATAAGTTAATTACTTATAAATCTTTTATTTTACAAAAATCTATTCATTTAATAACTTCACATTATAAATCTATTAATTTCATTCACTTATGAAATCCATTTATACTTCCTTTTAACATTTATAAAAATTCATTTTATAATTCCAATATTTTTAATTTATAAATATCAATTTTATAAATCTTTTATATAAACCGTTTATAATTATTCCAAAAATCTCAATTTAAATAAACCAATTTTATAAAACGTATACTTTCAAAAATCACTTTGAAAATCTCTTTTGAAATCAAAATCGTTATTTTTAAACTTCAAAAATGAATCTGATGATTCAACAGCACCAAATAGTCAATCACAGCATCCAAACATCATATATCATCATATGATAACAGAATATATCACAATATCTGTAAATAAATCACTACAGTGAGGAATCCAGTTGGATCCCTCCAACCTGTTTCCCTGCATCCACAGATGTTAGCACAATACCAATTTCACTTCACAGTGAAATTATCGCGGTATATGGGATTTATAAATAATATCCGCTATTATGCGGCGCAATAGGGTCTCATCCGCTATACAATGCGGGAAATCAACTCCAATATATACATATTCCAATATATATATATTGCTATATACATATATAATACCAATTCCACTTCAATGTGAAATTATCGCGGTATATGTTTTTAATAAATAACCTCCGCTTACTAACGGCGTATAATGTCTATTTAACACAATAAATAGCAATCATCATTCAATTCACACAATCAGCACTATCAACAATTTTAAATCTCAACTATTTAAAATTTAAATCGAAACACAACATTCGATTGAGTGAGGAGTTCTCACCTTGATTTCAATTCTGTTCCAGCTTTTATTTCGAATAAAATTAAACGGACGTTTAATTTCACTCAAAATTTTCACTGACCCCGATCGCTTCCAATTCAGTTGCATCACATAGTACTCGACGAAACGAAGACAACGCAATTCGTTTCGAGATTTTTCGACCTCGTATGAACAAACTACAGCTTTTAGAAGTTTATACGAATTTAAATATAAATAAATTCACAACTTTATAATTAAAAAAACCCTACACTACATCTGTCCGCACATTTCACAGTAGAAGATCTCAGCCGTGCCTTTGTTCTTCCCTTCCCAGGCTTTGTTCACGAGCTTAACCCATCATTCGCCGATTAGGGCTCAATCCCGCACCACCATCGACGATCTAAACCCCATCATTTCACCTTCATTCGAACCGCCACTCGCCACTCCACCACCGCCTGAACCACGGTCGAGCCCGATCCTCCCTATCGCACGCAAATCGAGGCCAAAAGGCGCGACTTCCCTGGCCAGCTGCGCCTCCAACGATGCTCCGATGACGATCATTTCCGTATGGATTTCAAGATCTCATGATGCTTTACAATATTGTAGTTGACACTTTCTCGATTCGATGCATGGATCTGGAGAAATTAAGACGAGAAGAATGGAGCATTTCTGGCCTTCGAATATTAGTGGCGGCTGAAGAGGATGAATTAGGGTTTAGGTTGGGATTGTTAACGTATATATATATATATATACACGTATATAAATAATGTTAAATTCATTTTAAAACGACTTTTTCAAACGATCTCCAAATCACACGTGCCGCCTAGCGTTCGTAAGGTTTACCCCACGTTCCGAACACAATGGAACGTGTTTTGGAAGCTAATTCGATCATATGTGAGAGTTACGGAAATAAACAGTCAAATTTAAATCAAATCGATTTAAACCGATTTCAATACGTTTCGGCTTGCCCCGGACAAACTGTACATCTGATTGACAAGAAATTTGAAACCATACAATAATATCACATTACGGATCCGATGAAACTGGTTTTGTCAAAATCCGACACTATTTGAAAAATGACTATTTTAACGCCAAATTAATATTAAAACAATTTCGATGCGTTTCGAGTTGCCACAGTCAAACGACAACTCCGATTGCTACAAAAATTGAAATCCGATAATAACAAACTATTACGGATCCAATGGAACTAGTTTTGTCCAATTCTGAGACTGTCCCAAAAATGGCTAATTTCACTAGTCGATTTAAATATTAAAATATTCAATTTTTTATAGATTAACTCTAAATTCAATTTTAAAAGTTCTACAACATCACTATAACTTCAACATGATTTAATATAACTTTATAAATCATTTTCAATCACATTTAATCCAGATTTCAATTATTTCTGGAATTTCAACTATTAATTTATCGATTTAATTATCCAATTAAATCCAGATATTCGAATTTTAAATTATTCGACTTATAATTTTAACTTATTAATATTCAAAATCAATTAAATACTCAAATTTTAATTAATATAAATTCTGGGTCATTACACTTACAATAAGCCAAACATGTCTAACCCAAAGCGAATGAAAAAATGGATACATAAAGGAAAGAAATAAGAAAGAAGAAGAGAAGAGAAGGAGAAGAGAAAGAAACTAAAACAACACAGAATCTCACAATCACAGTGGAACAAAATATAATATAATATCAATGATCTTTACAAAATAGAAACTGTTATATACATACATCCATCAGAGCACAATAACAATCATAATCATCAACCGGGACAATTATAACAACATGTCCTCACAATTGCTGATGATTTCAATACAAAATAGCGGAAATAAACATATACGTGAATACATCTCTGGGCCTCCAACTCATTTCCTAAAGCTCCAAAGCATTCCAACTAAATATGTAATATGCTCGGTCTGACCCGAGCATTATAATAAAATAACACCCGAGTTAGTCTGGAAAAACAGCATGAGAAAACACATCCAACTGAACTTTTAAAGTTATCGAAACCTTTCAAAAATCAAAGGCATCTCGTAAGACCACGCCGCACATAAACACAGAAGGGTTTTTACCTTACGATAACCGAAACATTTCATATGAAATCCTCTAATATTATAATAGTGTTTAATATACAATTACTTATTAATCATAGTAGAAATTGTTGCATTAATTAAATTCCAGCATACTAGGTTCTTTAACAAAAACCAAAGACTCGTATTGAAGAATGGATTCCAACTATGAAAGGGTAAAGGTCTACCCACCAAATCCATACAATTCTAGATAAAATGTACGCGAGGCTACAATACGATGCACCTCTGCTACTTAGGATCGGCACTACCCCCTTCTCGAGTAGCACCGAATATGATCACCTTCTGGTTGCAATCAAAAACCACTCAATGGGATCCCAAAGCATACATGAATATCACTCTAGATTTGAGATGATCATACTCTACTTGGGTGCGACCCACTTAGCCCTGCCGCATGTCCCTACTTTATTCATTTCCCATATGTGAGGCTCGAAGAGACCACGCTCTTGCCATTTCCTCCTAGCAAACCATCTCGGAATGCTAATATTGCCCTTCAGGCAACCAATGCAAATACCATCATTCATCCATACAAGTTCATTCAGGGACTGAAAAAAATGCTTGAGAACTCCGTCTCCAATTCCATCATCTTCAGGATGTCTTTACTTAGAACGCTTGAGTTGGATCGAAGTGGTTTTCGGATAACATATCTGATCCCGGTCTCTTCGAAACAACATTCGACAATTTCCGGTAAACTCAACGCTGGTTCTTTAGGAAATAAACAGTCAAAGATAAGATAGGAGATCACCTCCTAACCATTAGTGGACGAATTTCCTTATTATTTGTCCTAGAAGAACAAAACAAGATTTACACGCACAGTACAACATCATTGGAGATGACACTGCCACATAAGTCACGTGTTTCTCCTAGATATTTCCAAAGTTACATTTGGGTCCAAATTCGATAGTCGGTTATTTAACTATCGAATAACAAACATTCAATCAGGGATTTAATTCCATAGGAAAACCAACATTTGGTTAAGCACCAAGCAACACCAAGCCTCCTTAATTAATCTTTTACTTAATTAAAACCATATTGTAAATGCTTTTATCAAAATACTTTTACAAAGATATATTCACAAACCCTTCTATTTTCAATACTTAGAAAATATCCATATACTTACCTCTATGGTATAAGTATATTTACCAAACACTAAGGAAGATCTCCTTTTTATGATATTCTAAAATCATTTATAAACTCCATTATAAATTTCTAAAACCCTTTATAAACCATTTATAAATTATCTCCCAAGTTATTTATAAATCCTTTATAAAACCAAGCAATTATTTATAAACTCTTTTTATAAATCTATAAACACATTTCTAAAATTCATTTATAAATATCGATCTATTTATAAACCTCTTTACCTTGTAAACAATCTTCCTTTAAATCTTCAAACCATTTTTATAAGCTCCTCTTATAAAAATCCATGTTTGTTTACCAAAACTCTATTTATGAATCTCGAACCCATCATAAATAAATAATTATTATTAACTTTTAACCTCTTAAAAGTAATAATTAATAATTCAAACCATTATGAATAAAACAATCATTAATCTTTACCATATAAATAATAATAATAAATTACCAAAATATTATTAATATTCATTATTATTAATTTCAAACCATATTAATAATTTAAATAATTAACCTTTTAAAATAATTTAAATATTTACCAACAACTTTAAAAAATATTAATATAGGTAACCCACTTTTGGAATATAATATATTTCCTTGATAAATATCCATTCTTAAATCTTCAACCTGGTCATTTCCATATTTATAAAACTACATTTAAGAATCTCTTTCCATTTTATAAAAACTTTCTTTTATAAAACCCATTTAGTTATGAACTCCATTTATAAATCTATTTTCTTTATGAATCTCACTTATTCATAAATCTCATTTAAAACATCAATCACCATCCGTTTTAACGTTACTTCGATATGGATAAATTCCTTTTATAATTTTCTTTCTATTTATAAAAATATCGTTTAACATTCCTAATATATCCCCGCCTTCAATTCCCAAAATAGAGTTAACTAAAATATCATTCCGTATCTTAAAATAAACCCATCGTTTGATTTATTCTCCAATTTATTAAACGATAATAGTTTCCTTTAATTTATAAACCCCATTTATAAATCTGTACTTTTATTATCAAAATATGATTTTACAAATCTTTACTCCCTTTGTAAAATATTACTACTATAAATTATCACCTTTACAAAATCTCACATTTGTAATTAATCTTTCATATATGTACAAATATACATATACATACATACATACATATATATATATATATATTACTTTGTATAAAATGGTTAATTAATATTAATGTCCAAATATTTCTATTTTCCTTTAAACATATCCCTTTATTATAAAAGGCGGACCTATTTGAAGATTTTAAAAATCTTTATTTACAGTTTGGATATCTCTATTTAATAGTATTTTATGAAACTATTAACTTATGATATCCAAAAATCAAATCTTTGATTTTAAAACAAACTACTCCTTCAAATAATCCAAGACTAATTATTTGAAACATATATATAATATTCCAAATCGCTTTGAAATCCCTTTAAATTAAATCACAATTTTATAGTATTTTTAAAATACCAAAAATTAGACTCGGTGCTATTAAAGCACTAATTAAGCAAAATCATATCCATGTCATCAATATTGCATTCAACAAATCATATATCACTATATATATGAAATTAAAATAAAAAGTGTGAAGAATCCCGTTGGATCCCTCCAACCTGTCCCCATGCATCATATACAATATATAATCAAAAAAAATATAAATCAACCACTTCGAGGCATGATTCGTATACAATGGGTCATCCGCTCGTACGCGGGAACGTAATAGGTTCTCATCCGCTCTAATAGGTGGGAATATATCTAATCCAACTAATAATAATTAGTAAATTATCCAAACAGTCAATAACTATCAAAAATAAATATCCAAACATCCAATAGATAATTTTTATTAACTATATAAATTTTCTAATTAACCAAAAAGGCGAGACTAACTCACTTTGATTTTAATAGTCTCAACAATGTTCCAATTTGAATTAAGACTGAACGGGCATTCAATTTTAACCAAAAATTCCACGTAGCTCCAAATCCATCCATTCCAATTCCATAGCGTAGTGCTTGCTGATACGAACGCAACTTGACTTGTCGCGCTCGATTCAGACCTTGTACGAGAAAGTTACGGATAAATAAACATTTCAATATTTATTATAATTAACTTAAATTATCTTTAATTTTAAACTAAACCTTACCCATCGTCCTTCTCACGCGCGATATCCTTCCCAGGCTGCGCTCTTCATTTTTTTAAAATCTCGTTCAATGATCAATTATCGTGGCGCAAGCCACCACCGCCCATACGCCGCCGCCAATGCCACGCTCCACCTCACGCCACCCCTGCCATCCATCGCGCATGCATATGCACGAAATCTCGCCTCAAGAAACCCAACTATAGCAGTGAACGGAGGTCCTTGGTCGCCGCCTCGGCTCGTCGTTCAACGATCCAACCGTAAGATAGCTTCGCATGGATGCTCTCTACATTTCCCTAGTTGAAGTCGTTGGCAAATTTTGCTTCTAGAGGCTCCGATCGATGATGGCCATTGGATGGAGGGTTTGGGAAATGGCGGCTGTGGATTAGGGTTTGCAAATGGAAGAAATGAATGGCCTTATATAGAAAATTTTCGCTGCACTATTCATCCGAGAAAATTTCAAACTCCAAACGAAGCGTGCCGCCTGGCGTCCTATATGTTATACTCCTGCCAAACATAATGGAATATATATCGGGAGCCAATTCCATCATATACAGAAGATAGCTTTCTAAAATCAAATTATTTTAATTAAAATTCCTTTAGTTAATTTCTACGTGTTTCGAACTCGCACGATCAAATGATACGTCCGATTACCACGAAAATCGTCGGCATACAATAACTCACTATTACGGATCTAATGGAACTGATTTTGTCGAAATCTGAGACAGTGCCCCGGAAGGCTATTTTTACATATAACTCACGAAACGGCAGTTCGCGATTCCGTGCCGTAGAAAGTTAAACCCATTTAAACGATGGATTCAGAATTCTTTGTGATAAGAATTTTCCGAACTCTTATCATCATAGTTTCCAAACAAAAGAAAAGGTTCATAATTTCATATAGTAGATTGTGAAATATGAGCAAATCAAGTTTTCAAAATATTCGCGGTTTGGCAATTCAGGAACCAAAGCGACAAATTCTTTAAAATCGATATTTTAAATTCTTTAAAAATATGGAATAAATTCTATAAATATTTTAGAATGTTTTAAAAAAAATTGAGTTATAAAAATTGATTTCTAAATGATCAAAAAGTTGTTCTGATCAAATAAGCTTTTAAAACACTATCGCAGCACTTTTTGCAGCATTTATAATATCTTTATAAGTATGACTTTAAACTTAAGTATTCTTTCCCAAATCTTTTATAAATGTTTTTAAATAAATAATTAAGTATTTTAAAAATGATTTGAAGGTTTCATAATTTATTTTAAAAAGTTTAAATAAACAATTTGAAGAAAAGCTGTTAAATCAAGTGATTTAATATTGGCTCCAAAAGCCAACGAGTAGACTGAATTTTTCTATTCATGAGATCTGAATGTGAAATGCTTAAACTAAGGGGATGTTCAGGAGCAACCAATGCCCTGGCTCATCTGGCCTCTATCCTAAACGAGGAATAGATAGGAAATGAGACAAGTATAAAAGATTCAAATTTACAAATTTAATTTAGTAAAACTTGGATTGTATAGAGGTAATCTTCTTATGTTTGGTATTAAATTTTGAGGAGGGAACCCATACTATATGTGTGTACTTAAAAGGTGATTTCACCATTATTTGACGGATAGTAAAGGTTGAATACAAAAATTGGTGTTGAGTAGAATTAGTATAATTTCTATCAACCCTTTTTACTCGATAATATTCCCAATATGACTTATGAAAATGATTTGGTATTTTCAAAGTTAACTAGAGGTTTAATGATTCCGTATATACCGTAAAGAAATATTTTAAAGATATATATCTCTAGAAGATATTTTTAATTAAAAGGAAGTAATTAATCAAATGATAAGTACATATTTACCTAACATCTTTTTATCGATGATTAATTAACCGGGGTCGAATTTGAGTGATTCTTATCCGAAAATCACTCCAAACCAATTTACGTATTTGAAGTAAAGACATGGAATGATAGTAAATAGAATGAAGGGCTGCTTGTCACTGACCCTCGTGGGAATTTCCCCTATTATATATTGTAGTGGTAGTATCTTCATTTGATATTCGATGCAAGGGATGCTTGCTACTATTCCTATGGATGATTCCCAACAGGATGTGGTAGGAGAGTTCCTTCGGTTTGTCCTATTCCTGGACAACTTGTATGGACGAATGTCTGACGTTGCATTTCTAATCACATTGATTGATCTTTATAAACGTACTAGGGCTGGGCATAAACCGCACCGCTATACGAAAACCGCCCGAACCGAACCACAAAAACTGTGCGAAAACCCGCATTGAATCTTCTAACCAAAGCAAATACCTCAAACTGGACCGACCTGCATCGATACGGTTCGGTTGCGGTTTGGACAATTGAACCAACCATATTAAATTGGACCGGACTGAATATTTACACTAGTAATCATACGATAAAAATATAAGCAACTCCTATCTTATTTTAATTCTAACGATGTATAATCTATTTTTAGCGTATGTTGCTATATTAATAATATTCGTTGTCATAAAGGAAAAAGTTATAGTTTTGGTATAACATTTGTCACCTTATTTTTTTGGATAAATGCTAATTATAATCTTATTCTAGTCATTTTCCTTGGTGATTATGCATTGATTAATATTGATGTTTGGTTAATCTACCAAAAAAATCTCACTTGTAGCTATATGTCAAATTGAAATATTCATACAGTTAAGAACTAATCTTTCATTTCAGTATAACATTGTGTGTTTTAACCTTTAAGTGTATAAGCTACACACAGTTGCCTTCGTAAATTGATTGTTGATGGAAGTAATTCTCTTATTTCATATTTAATGTAGCTTCAAAATGGACCGGACCGAAACCGAACCGTGTTACATTCAAACCGAACCGAAACTGAACCGTTTAAAAGATTAGTATAATGGTTTGTATTTTTGATTAACCGTTTGATGCGGTGTGGAAGCAGTTTGGACTCCAAACCGCACCAAACCAACCCGCGCCTACCCCTAAAACGTACCATCTATTCAGTGGCGAAGAAGGCAACTTCTCTTAGCTTATCACCCTTTCCTGACACATACAAGCTAAGGAGTTATACGTTTGTAGAAATCAGTTGTATGAACATGGAATGGCAGTATGGCATTCAAAGTGGAATATGTGCTATGTGAAAGGTAATCGTTACCTCAGGCCTCATCAACTGGTAGGGTATGGTCATCACCTTTCTAGATTACTCTCTATATGTCGAGTATGTGGTGTATGCTATGGGTTCCCGGATAGGTCGGTTACGATTGGGGTGATGTCATATTCGGTTCTATCCGCCACCAGATGGGTCTGTGGGTAGGCCAGTTTTGATTCTTAGAGGTTTCGAAAATGTCGATCCTCAGTACATTCCTCTAGAGATGTACTGTACGAAAGGTAGTCCCTCACCTTGTCATTGTATGGAATTCAACTCCCAATATGAGCCTTGTAAGAGTTTGATTATAGAAACTACTTTGTAGCTAGTATGTTGGAATTTAATTAATGTAACAATTTCTGCTTAGATTCATAAGTTTATTTGAAATGTATTTTCAAAAGAATGTCATTAAAAGTAATATTCCCAGATTTTTCATAGCAAATGTTTTGGTTATCATAAGGAAAAAACCCGTACGTGTTTATGTGCGGCGTGGTCTTATGAAATACCTTTGTTTTCAAAGATCTGTATTTGATTTTCTCACACCAGTCCCATGATTGACCCAGAGTTTATTTCCCTTTTCTCTTAAACTACGGGTGCTCTGTTTTTTGGGTAGCCAAGTAGTTAGATTTGTTTGGAGCATGGAGCATTTTGTGTTTTTGTTGAGTTATCAATCATGTTCCACTGTGTTTGTATTTGGTATTATGTATTACCAGCACTTGTAAGGATAGGTCGTTATGACCATCCTGGCTGGATTAGTACTCACTAGAACTCTGATGGAGCAACTTGGAGTAATTACATGTACTACTCATATGTATAATCATGTGTTGAATACGATGTGAGATTCTATTATTTTTTTGTCTTCTATCTTTATTTTCTTCACCCCATGATAATCTGCCTCTCCGATGCTCGGATTTACGGCACTTGTATACCGAGGATGTATTAGAGTCGATCTCTCAAGGTCGAGGAGGTAGGTCGTCACATTTGGTATCAGAGCTTAGGTTGAGCAAACACCTAAGCTTGGTTTGGGTATGTCTCATTAGAGATAGGGTTAGTGATACCCTAGGATGAGTAACTCGTTATAGATAGGGTTAGTAACACCCTAGAATGAGTTGAGAGTATTATATATGAGCGTGTTTTTGTTAATGCTAAAAAATGATTTTGTTTTGAAAAATTTGGGTAAATGAAATAATTTTACCTAAGATGATATTTTATATATAAATAAATAACTTTCAAAAATGTATAGTTATTTATAGTGTGATAATTTGCAATTAAGGGAATAATAATATTCAGTTATTATCATTGATTGATTGGTTGTTTTATTTAAAATTTTAAAATACGAACACTTCGTGAATTTAGTTTCACAATTTGACTATGTTAATGTTGGTTTAAGATTAAAGGAATTTATTTAAGATAAATGAATCTTATGAATGTGTTTTATATAAGTGATTTCATAAATTGGATTATGAAACGTTTTTTATAAAGGGATTTTTGAGAATATAAATCCCGGTATTTTTGAAAGGAATTTCAAATGAATTTTGGAAAAAGAATAATAATAGTTTTATTTCAAATTGGGATTTTGAAAATGGAAAAATATCTTATGTAACTAGTTCGAGTGACTCGAAAGTAACTAAAACTGGCCAGAAGATATGTTCGGATGGTAAACACTTCTCTTAAGTATTTCACTTCTTGTTAAGGAAATATGCGATACTATTGGTAGTACCCAGTTGCTTGATATCATTTTTGAGTTACTCGATCTATATAATTTTATAAAGTTAAAAGGTAATAACAAGTATTGGAATCTTTTATAAAAATATAGAAAGTGTTATATGTTTAAAAGTGAAGAAGGTCATTATAACAATGTTTTGTTAGTAATTATTTTAATCTTTTGGATTATATTTTAAAGGTAAGGAAAATTTGTTAAGTAAAATTTGTGAATATACTTAAAACATTTGAATAAGTATTCAAATATATTTTAATTACTAAAACTGGTATAAGAGAATGAATATATATATATATATAAAGGGAGTTTAATTAATAAAGAAGTACTAATTAATAAAGAATGCTTTGACTAATAAAAGAAGTTCATTAGATACACATATTTTTGCATTAATATTGTTTAAAAGGAGTACATTATAATATAAGGAATTTATTACAATTTTAGAGATAAAGGATAGTTTATCTTTTAAATTGGAATGGTTGTTAGATAACGGTGGATTTTCTATCGATTAGAAAACCATCACTAAAAATATAATCGTTAAAAATAACCGCAAGCGCACGGCGTACAATTGTAGTACATATGCGAGTACTGGTCGATTCGCAAGGAATTGAATTAATTTTAAATTCTACTCAATCAAATTAACCTGAAGAGTTTGAGATTGTTTAAACTAAAAAAATGTAAAAACTAACTACAAATAAAAGTGATTAAAAATATGAGACTAAAAGTTAATTTAAAGGCAAATCCACTCTCATACTCTCACCTAAGTTAACATAAAATAAATCTATGATCTATCATTTTAATCTAAGTAGAATTAGTGATGTATTTATCATAAGTATGGTCTATTTATGTTATTAATTAACATAACTTAAACCATCAAACTTTAATACAACAACTAAAACCACTTTGTTAAATGTCATGAAAATGAATATGAAACTAAAACAAAATCTATTTTAAGCATGATCTATTTACTATTTTGATTAGTAACATAGATCATCAAATTTTGATTCTTTTCTAATTCCATGATCAAAATCACTTAGTTAAATGATGATGTAAATTGTGTTTATGTTGGATTAAACATAGCTCATTTGTGATTACAACATAGGCTATCAAATTCCCTAATAAACTTACATCATAATCCAACTTTTCATTAAGCATTAAAAGAGATCATAAATAATAAAATATGTTGAATCTACATAATTTGAGAGAGCTTCATTACCCCTAAATTGAAGGGATTTAGCTTCTCATTTGTGTTATCATTTCAACACATGTAGATTACAACATTAAAAAGAAAGGAAAGTGCACGCTAATTAAACTAAAAGAGAACTAAACTACTTGCATAAAAATAAAACTAATTGCAATGAAAAGAAAGCTACTCTACTAACATGAAATAGAAGAAAGCATGTAAATAAAAGTAAGCATGAAATGGAAAAGCATGTAGAAAAGAAGAATAGGCTTAAGAAGCCATTTTTTTCTCATTTAATTTTGTGGCTAAAACTCCTATGAAAGGTAAGAAGATAAACTCATTACATGAACATAAGAGTGTTATTTTTACATGACTAAAACCTTAATCTATTTTTAGGGAACTCCCTAAAATGCCCTTGAGGTAGTGTGGCCTCCAAGGTATCATTAGCATGAAATTAATCATTCATTAAATGTGCATGTGCTTTTAATCCTCACTAGCATGTGCATTTGCTCTTAATTGTGGTTCATGGTTAGTGGGTAGGTGAGGTCCTCCATGATTACATGAACTCCTTTATTTCTTCATTTCTTTGGCTTCCAACTTTTGTATATGCATATTTCCATGAAGCTACTTTCAAGTTAAATCCAAATTCCTACAAAACAAATTAAAATGTGCAAGTAATTTTTTTCAAATTAATTCACACACGAAAATTACCGTTTTGCCCCCATGTAGATGCATGAATGATGACTTGAAAGCATTTTTGAAATTTAGTTTTAAACCTGTAAAAACACCCAATTATGACATTTGTTTTACTAAAATAAGATTAAGTGTGTGAGTAAAAATATATATTTTTACGTGCACGTCTAATACCCTCACACTTATCTTTTTATTCGTCCTCGAATAAACTAAAACTAAAATAAATCCGTTTTCATAGGAAACACGATTGTATTGAACGTATGCAATAAGCCGTTAAACCTCCAACTGTCCCTAGTAGAACGAGTGTTGTCTCGTGAGGGTTTTCAGTAGATACTACCCACAAAATCCAAATGCAACATGAAAAATTCCTAAATGCAAGATTTATTTACAAAGATATGAATGCAAGTTTTTGAAAATATTTACAAATGAAGAATTTACTTTTAAATTGACACGAATAAGTTAAATATAAGTTCTGGTCATTATCAAAAAATTTAAGACCTTTTACTCGTCAAAACTTCCAACAAAAATTAAGTTATCATCACAATTAGACTCTAGTTTGGCTAGTTGTTTCGGTTGATAACATAGTGCAACTATAAAATAGATCCTTAGTTCATTATCAAAGTTTTTCAAAGTGGTATTTTTATTTTTTTTGAATAATAAGTCGAATCAACTAAGTGAAAATAGCGCTTGGATTTCAATTGCTTGCTCTCTTTAATTTTGAAAAGTATTAACATTATTATTATTATTTACACACCTAACTCAAATAAACCGAGGCCAGATATACTAATCATGCACTACCTTTCGGGCTTACGTAAGAAGAGTATAGAGCGTGGCGAGTGTAGATACTTGCGTATGAGCACATGACTCTAGGTGGTTATTTTGTTAAATCTATTTACATACACCTAACTCAGATAAACCGAGGCCAGATATACCGAGCATGCATTACCTTTCGGGCTTACATGAGAAGGGTACAGAGCATGGCGAGTGTACACACTTACGTGTGAACACCTGACTCTAGGTGTTTATGTTTATAAAAGAATTTTTTCTTTTTTTTGTTTGTTTTGTTTTTTTATGAAGAAAGATTTTTGCAATATCATCTTAGCACCACTTAACTTAGAAGATTGAAAATGTTATCGCGTTTACTTTGAATCAACCACTCTTTTAAACAAAGATTACAATTAGGATATACTTCATTATCACTCACGAACCTTCCTATATACTAGTTAAACCATAATTACTTGTAATCCAACTTTATTTTTATTTTTATTGAGACAAATAAATTTTCAAAAATTTCAATTTAATAACCAAAAACATATACTTATCGTATAGTGTTTCTTCAAAAGTAAATCAATATGCTAAAAAGAAAATTTGTTTTGGGATTTTTTTTGTTTTTGTTTGTTTTTTTTAAATATTGAGTTTTGGAAAGAAAATTAAAATAAACAAACCATGAAAAATAAAAAATGAACATGAGACTCCCCCTACACTTAATTTTTACTGTGCCCCCATAGTCAATGCATGATATAATGTGTGTAACGGCGAAAAATATGTACATATTTACAAAAGAGGGTTAACATTTCTTACTAGACGTAATATGGCTCATGAAGAATCGTGAGCTCCTCCTCTCGATCACTTGACAATTCCCAGTAAGGCTTTAAACGATGACCGTTGACTTTGAAAATATATCCATCCCTAGGGTTTTCTATTTCTATGGCACCGTGTGGAAAAAAAGTTTGTATAATGTATGGTCCTGTCCACCTTGATTTTAACTTCCCAAGGAACAAATGAAGTGGAGAGTCATACAAAAGAACTTTCTGAATTGGCAAAAATGTTTTCCTTAGGATTGACTTGTCATGAAAAACTTTTGTTCTTTCTTTGTAAGTTTTCTCATTTTCATACGCATCTTTCCTAATCTCCTCTAATTCATTGAGTTGCAATTTTCTGTTTTCGCCATCTTTTTCAAGATCAAAGTTTAAGTTCTTCACTGCCCACAACGCTTTGTGTTCGATTTCAACTGGTAAATGGCAGACTTTCCCATAAACTAAACGAAATGGGGACATCCCAAGGTTAGTTTTAAAAGTGGTATGGTAAGCCCAAAGTGCATCCGTTAATTTTTTAGACCAATCTTTACAATTTTTATTAACGGTTTTCTCCAAGATTTGTTTGATTTGGCGATTTGAAACTTCAACTTGACCACAAGTTTGAGGATGATATAGAGTGGATAAATTATGGGTTATCAAGTATTTCTTCATTAGAGTTTCAAATGATTGATTGCAAAAACGGGTTCCATTATCGCTTATTATTGTGCGAGGTGTGTCGAACCTCAGAAAGATGTTTTCTTTAAGGAATTTCACAACAATTCTATTTTCGTTGGTTTTACACAGAACGGCTTCAACCCATTTGGAGACATAATCAACAGCAAGAAGAATGTACAAATTTCCGAAAGAATTGGGAAACAGTCCCATAAAGTCAATACCCCAAACGTCAAAGATTTCGATCGTAAGAATGGGGTTCAAAGGCATCATGTTTCGTCGAGAGATTCTTCCTAACATTTGGCAGCGATCGCAAGTTTTACAAAACTAAAATGCATCTTTGAAAAGAGTGGGCCAGTAAAACCCATATTGAAGTACTTTTTCAGCAGTTTTTCGAGAACCGAAATGTCCACCGCATGCTTGATCATGACAAAATGAGAGAACACTCCTTATTTCATTATCCAGGATGCAACATCGAATGATTTAGTCTGGACAATACTTGATCAAGTATGGATCGTCCTAATAGAAATATTTCACTTGGGACAGGAATTTGTATTTATCTTGTTTCAACCAAAATGAAGGAGTTTCCTTAATGACTAAATAGTTCACTATGTCGGCATACCATGGATCAACAAAAACAGAAAGGAGTTGTTCATCGGGAAAGTTCTCGTTGATCGATAAAGAAGATGGTGCGTTTGGAAGACGCGACACATGATCAACAATGACATTATTAGATCCTTTTTATCTTTGATTGTTAGGTTAAATTCTTGGAGTAAAAGGATCCGATGGATCAAACGAGACTTAACATCCTTTTTAGCGAGAAGGTACCTAAGAGTGGAGTGGTTAGTGTAAACCGTAATGTGTGAGCCAATCAAATAAGATCGGAATTTTTTGAGCGCAAACACTACCGCTAGAAGATCTTTTTCAGCGGTCGTGTAATTGAGTTGAGCATCGTTAAGAGTCATACTAGCTTAGTAGATGACATAAAGAATTTTGTTGATGCGTTGTCCTACGACAACACCAATTGCGAAGTTAGAAGCGTCACACGTTATTTCAAAAGGAAGATCCCAATTAGGTGAGCAAATGATGGAAGCGGAAATGAGTTCGTTTTTTAGATGTTCGAAAGTAGAAGCACAATCAGAATTGAAGTCAAATGGAACATCTTTTCCAAGAAGAATCGTAAGAGGTCGAGCGATTTTATCGAAATCCTTCACAAAGCGTCGATAAAAACCAGCGTGTCCAAGAAATGAATGAATGTCATTGACTAATTTGGGAATGGGTAGATTCACAATTACATCAACTTTCGCTTTATCTACCTCAATGCCTTTGTTTGAAATGACTTGCCCAAGGACAATGTCGGGTTTGACCATAAAATGGCATTTTTCCTAATTAAACATTAAGTGCTTGTCCTTGCATCGATTCAGAACCAACTTAAGATGATGTAAGCATTCAGAAAAAGAGTTTCTAAAGATGGAAAAATCATCCATAAACACTTCAAGAAAGTGTTCGATCATATCGGAAAATATGCTGACCATGCATCTTTGAAAAGTAGCAGGAGCATTGCAAAGGCCAAATGGCATACATCGATATGCAAAAGTGCCAAAGGGACACGTGAAAGTCATTTTCTCTTGATCTTCGAGAGCGATTGGAATTTGGTTATAGGCGGAATAACCGTTAAGAAAGTAATAGAATTCGTGGCCAACTAAACGTTCAAGCATTTGGTCGATGAAAGGAAGAAGGAAATGATCCTTACATGTTGTAGCATTTAATTTTCGATAATCAATGCAAACACACAGGCCCGTTTGAGTACGAGTTGGAATGAGTTCATTAGAATCGTTCTTGATAATAGTAAGTCCAAACTTTTTCGGCACGACATGAATTGGCTAACCCATGAAATATCAGAGATTGGGTATATGATTTCATTATCAAGGAGTTTAAGAATTTCATCTCGAACCGCATCCTTCATTTTTGGGTTAAGCCTTCTGTTAAACCACCTTTTTGGCAAGGCAATATACAAGCGGATTTAACCCAATAAACTTCACAATTATTGTAACAACCTATATTTTTAATCAATATTTTAAATTACATTTATTTGAAACTTTGATTTTTAAATCATTTAAAATTGAATTTTGGAATTTTCTAATGAAATTTGGATTTTGTTTATAATTTATTTTCCCAATATAATAAAATAATGATTTTCTGAAAATTTTATATTTTGGTCAACTTTGGTCAAACTTTGACTTTTAGTTGAAATTTTAAATTTTGAATTTTTAAATTTCTAATATTTTTCTTTGAAGTAGTATTTGTTTCTGATACCTGTTCTGCTTTTCGTTTTGTAAAATTCTATTTTATACTTTTTAAATTTATAAAATTCAGCGTCTTACACGCAACTTTTCTCTGTATTCTCATTGTTTATTTTCTATTTTATTTTTCCATCTTTTAGTTGTTTCGACTTTGTTTATTTTGTTGTGTTGATTTTGTTTGGGTTTGGACTTTTGATATTGGGCTTGGAAATTTAAGGAGACTTGTGTTACTTGTGTTTAACTGAAGCCTCTTCATTTTCTAGCCTTTTCCTTTCTTTAGCCGTTCACTCCTCTAACCCTAGCCGTCACTTCCCTTCTCAAATCACGTACAAAACTTCTCATCTCCTTCCATTTCTCATTTCCTAACAAAATTTATATACAAGTTTTCCATGGCTTCTCTTTCTTTTTCTCTTTTCATTTCTTTTGTTTTGCTACAAGCTATGCTCGGCCATCACCATGTCCATGCCTTAGCCGACCACATCTCCTCCTCCACCACCTTCCACGGCCCACCATGATTTGACCTAACCCATAGCCGTGACTTGCCTTGACAAATCATCACCATCCTATGCATGAAAACCCTAGCCGAACTCCATATATTCATCATCTCCTCTTTGCTTGCCTCGGCCACCCCTTATTCCTTCACCACCTTGCCTTGGCTGTGACCCATCTCCATCACCTAGCCGTGAACCCATGTGCCTTGACCCAGATCTGACTTGACCAAGCCATTAGCACATAGTGGCCGAGCCACTTTAGCTTAGGGTCGAACCCAATGGTTGCTTGCCTTTGCCATTGCCTTTTTGCCTTCCAATGATTTGTAACTTGCCAATCTCTTCATATTCTTCCCATAGCCGTGCACTTGTATGACCATAGCCGAGCCTAGATGCCTCAAACAATGATGGTCGAGCCTTATGTGTTGATGGTCAAGCCCATTGTGACCATGGCCGACCCCACTTAATGTTTAAGGAAAAGGTTATTTTATTTTCTTTCATATCTTTGCATTGTTTGATTTATAATCTTGTATTGAATCATACTTATGTTTGTGTATTTGTACAAGATTTGGATCTTGACTCTTCATCCATTCAAAATCTTGTTCGTGCTTTATCGTGCTTTTTGGAGTTTTAGCTGTGTGTATTGAATTGTTATCTCCAACTTTAAAAAGGTGAGTTTATCACTCTTGACATTCGTACTTATATAATTGTGAAACAATGACATGTGAATTGTAGAAATTAATATGTTATGTTCATATATGCCTATGATATGATTATATTGTAAGAAATGCGGATTAGGGATCTTAAGGATAAAATTAACACTAGAGGGGGGAATAGTGTTTTAAGAAATTTGTTAATCTTTTTAAGTTTATCTTAATTTGTTAACAATGTATGCACTAATCAGACACAGATATGAACACAGAATCAAACACAGATACAAATATAAAGTAAAAGCAGTAAAGGAAAGAACACACTGGATTTTATACTGGTTCGGAGTTACCCTACATCCAGTCCCACACAACTAAGTACGGATTTCCTTTTAAAACCAATTCAACAATTACAACCCTCGGTTTCAAGGCTACGAGGTACACCCTCCAGAATAACAATCCTTTGGGTAGAGATACTTGATTTCCGGGGCAACAAGTTCACCCAATTGATTTCCAGGGCTACAATCACACCTTTTCCCTTTTGATTGATTTCCAAGGCTACAATCACACCTTCTCTCGCTCGATTGATTACAAAAAGTCTATAACTCAGATTAGCACTTGGATCTTGTAGAGATAGTGATGAAGAATCACACTAGAAGTAATCGAGTATGATTCGATGTTGATTTCGGCAGAGTAATGGTATGATTTTGTATTAAGAAATGTGGAAGAAGAAGAGGAGTGAAAACCAGAAAAAAGTGATTAAAAATTCGTTGAAACTGACCCATATTTATAGAAGAGCAACAGCCATGACCATTCATGAAGAGTTATGGCGAATAGACACTTCTTTTGAAATTTGAATTTTGAAACCAACTGACACTATGTCGACATGGGGTACTTGGGCATGTCGACATCCCAAAGGGATTTTTGGTGTTTTGATTTTCTTTGAAAATAACCTCCATCTTATATTAAAATTATTTTAAACTTTATAAATATACTTAACTACATAAGTAAATATGAAGAACAATATATATATTATTTAACTATAATTGAAATCAAAATAATTTAAAAGTTAAATATATTATTTGAAAAGATAGTTTAAAATCAGGAGTAATTTTGACTTTGAAATTAAAGATGTTTTTTAGGCTAAAATTATTTAAAATCAGAATAGAGAGTTTTGAATCCTTTAAAAGGAAAGTTTTGAAATCATTTTGAAAACAAGATAATTTTGTAAAATCATTTGAATTAAAATTAGTGGATACAAAACAATGTCCCACTAGATTTTGTAGGTTCCATCCTACTTAGGGTTCCATCCCTTTAACGAGCACGAAGTGGATTCCATTCCACGAATAAAATAGATATTAAGATGTCAGTGCCTTTCTATGAGTTTTAACAATATTCCTAACTATATAACTTATCTTGGAAACTTGAACTCTTGAAATTCTTGATACTCATGAGTCTTCTATCTCTATATCTTGAATCTCTATACTGTACAGTCTTCATTCTTGATACCTGCATGGTTAGATCCTGCATATACATATATATCTAAACTTGTAATGTTAGTATTTATATTTTATAATCTATTCTAAGGTTGTTGTCATCAAAACCATCATCTCATGGACTAACAATCTCCCCCTTTTTGATGATGACAACCTTTGTTTATAAAATATCACTTCTATCCTAATACTTCTAATAACTCCCCCTTAATCTATGCCTAACTATCCTATTTTATACTTCTCCCCCTTTGTCATCAACAAAAACCATATAACTCTATATAACTCTATATAACTCCCCCTGAAACTAAGACTACATTACTTGTGATTATAATGATAGTGTTATCATACATAATCAATACTTAACTAAACTATAATCCTAAACTATTAACTATCCTAACTAAGAATTCACAATAATACTAACACATATAAGAACACGAGTTTATTTATTACGAGTATGGTTGTATTTACATTGGCGTTTGAAAAACATATAAACACAAATAACAACGGAAAGAAAGAGAAAGAAACTAATGTGTGTTTCTGAACATAAGAGATTTATGAATTGAACAGTTTGGATAGTGGAAACAGAAATTTCCACGTTGTTCAACAAGATTCCCATTTTTGTCGAAACACACTTCTCCAACGCATACTACTTGGTCATTATCCTCTTCGTGTGCTTCTTCCATTGGTTCTTCTTCTTCTTCGTCGCTGACCTCATGTTCTTGATTGGGTGAAGAGTCTTCATCGATCAAGATAGGGTTGGCCTGGTTATCCATTAGGATTTTTTGTAAATTCCTAAGAATCTTGCCTAGCCTCTATTGCTCTTTCGCCATACGAAGTTGAGTCACTTGAATTTCAGTCAACATCTGAAGAGTATCCTTCATAGACTCCTCCAATTTAGTTATACGTGCGAGAGTAGTGCATTGGAATGGACCAGAAGTAGGAGAGGGGAATAAGAAAGTTGATTTTATGTTTGATTTAGAGGAAGATGCCATTATTTTATATATTTCAGAATAGAAAATGAAGAGAAAACAGAGAGAATGAATAAGAATTCGAAATAGAGAAGAATATATAACTGAATTTTTGAAATTTGGTGGAAAAATTTTTAAAAGGATAAAAACGTTACATGTCGACATGTCTTCCTAGGGGATGTCGACATGGTCTTTATATTTTAACTCTATGATTTATTTTAACATTAATTATTAATTATACTTGTTATTTATATTTTATATTTCAGTTATAGAACAAATACCTAACTCTCTTCTTAATTTAGTAAATATTGATTCATTTAAGGGTTTTGTTAAGATATCAGCGATTTGATTCTCAGAATTTATATATTCGAGAGTAATTACTTCTTTAGTTATATTATCTCTAAGAAAATGATGTCGAATATCAATATTTTTAGTTCGAGCATGATGAGTAGGATTTTTAGATAAATTTATTGCACTAGTATTATCACAATAAATTGGCGATTTTGAGATATTTAATCCAAAATCTCTTAAGGTTTGTTGCATATATATTACTTGAGAACAAACCAAAGCAGCAGAAATATACTTTGCTTCAATTATTGATAGAGAAACTGTATTTTGCTTTTTACTAAACCAGGAAACCAGAGAATGTCCCAAAAAGTGACAAGTTCCACTTGTACTTTTTCGGTCTGATTTACATCCAGCATAGTCAGCATCACAGTATGATATTAAATCAAATGAATCATTTTTAGGATAAAATAAGCCATAATCAGAGGTGTGTTTAATATATCTTATGATACGTTTTACAGCTTTTAAGTGAGTTTCTTTAGGTTGAGATTGATATCTTGCACAGAGACATACACTATGCATGATATCAGGTCTACTAGCAGTGATATAGAGCAATGATCCGATCATTCCTCTATACAACTTTTGATATACATTTTTCGAGAAATCTTCTTTACTTAGATATTCATTGGTTGCCATGGGAGTAGGTTTTCCACTCGCAGTAGTCAAACCAAATTTATTAACTAGTTCTTTAGCATATTTTTCTTGACTAATAAAAATACCATTATCTAACTGTTTTATTTGCAATCCTAAAAAGAAGTTTAATTCACCCATATGACTCATCTCAAACTCTTTTGTCATTATTTCAGAAAATTCTTTATTCATTTCGAAGTTAGTTAAAACAAAAATGATATCATCTACGTATACTTGAACTAGTTGAATATCATTTTTATTTCTTTTAATAAAAAGAGTATTATCTATTTTACCAATTTCAAAATTTGATTGTAATAAATAAGATCTTAGTCTATCATACAAGGCTCTAGGAGCTTGTTTTAGACCATATAAAGCTTTCTTAAGTTTGTACACATGGTTTGGTAAATTTTCATCTTCAAAAAGTGGTGGTTGTTCAACATATACTTCTTCTTTTACAAAACCATTTAAAAAGCACTTTTAACATCCATTTGAAATAATTTGAAATTATTATGATTTGCGAAAGCAAGTAGAATCCTAATAGCTTCTAATCTTGCTACAGGAGCAAGGGTTTCGTCACAATCTATACCTTCTTCTTGACAATAACCTTGGGCAACTAATCGTGTTTTATTTCTAACGACCTCACCTTGTTCATTCATTTTATTTTTATAGACCCATTTAGTTCCAATTATAGTTTTATCTACAGGTCTAGGAACAAGTTCCCAAACTTCATTTCTAGTGAATTGATTTAATTCTTCTTGCATAGCCAAAATCCATGAATCATCAGTTGATGCTTCTTTAGGATTTTTGGGTTCAATAGATGATATAAATGCTACATTACTCAGTTTACTTAGTTGATTTCTAGTTGTAACAATAGATTGCATATCTCCTATTATATTTTCAATAGGATGATCTTTTAAAAGTTTAATCCTTTTATTAGGATGATTAATTTCATTATTAATTTCAGTTGATTCCTGATTTTGAGTAATTAAATCTTCTTCATCATTTGTAATTTCAAAATCTTTTAAATTTTCATCAAACGAAACATGCATTGTTTCTTCGATGGTGTTAGATCTTAAATTAAAAACTCTATAAGCTTTACTTCTATTAGAATATCCGATAAAGATTCCTTTGTCGGATTTAGGATCAAATTTATCCAAATTATCTTTTGTATTTAAAATAAAGCATTTACTTCCAAAAATTCTGAAGTATGATACCTTAGGTTTCTTTCCATGAAGAAGTTCATAAGGTGTCTTATCAGTTAAAGGTCTAATTAAAATTCTATTCAAAATATAACAGGCGGTAGCAACAGCTTCTGCCCAAAAGTGTTTTAGTAAATTACTATCTGAAAGCATAGTTCTCGCACACTCTTGTATCGTTCTATTTTTACGTTCAACTACTCCGTTTTGTTGTGGAGTTCTTGGAAATGAGAAATTGTGAGTTATTCCCTTCTTATTGCATAATTCCTCAAACTTTTCATTTTCAAATTCACCACCGTGATCACTACGAATAGTTATAATTTTTAAAGATAATTGATTTTGAATCCTTTTTGTAAAGTTTTTAAAACATTCAAAAGTATCACTTTTATGTTTCAAAAATATTGTCCATGTAAATCTAGAATAATCATCTACAATTACAAAAACATATTTACTATGATTTATTGACTGAATTTGAGATGGACCAAATAAATCAAGATGAAGTAATTAAAGGGGTTTTGAAGTTGAAATCATATCTTTTAATTTAAAGGAACTTTTTCTAAGCTTTCCTAATTGACATGCATCACATAAACTATCTACTTTAAAATTCATTTTAGGGAGACCTCTTACTAGATCATGTTTTGACAGTCTAGATAAGAGTTTGAAATTCAAATGTCCAAATCTCTTATGCCAAATCCAAGGGTCACTCGTATTTGCCAGAAGACATAGGTTATCATTTGAAACTTTCATACTAAGAATATAAATATTCATTTTCCTAGTTCCCTCAAATATTATGGTTGAGTTATTATCTTCAATATGACATTTATCTTTTTCAAATTTAATTTTATATCCTTTATCACATAGTTGACTTATACTTAGTAGATTGTGTTTCAGATTCTTAACTAGCAAAACATTAGTAATAATAGGAGTTTTAGAGTTACCGACTTTGCCGATGCCAATCACGTATCCTTTCGAATTGTCTCCAAAGTTAACCAGTCCTCCGTCTTTGTATATAATATTGTTCAGCATATCTGGATTACCAGTCATGTGTCTAGAGCATCCATTATCAAGTATCCACTTATTCCTTTTGATCTGCACAGATTGTCCATTGTGGATTGATTCCTTAATACTCATAAAGCATCTTTCCTGCACATTATAAAATTTGGGTAGACAACTAGAATTTGAATAATATTCATATGCAGACTCATGGAACAATGATGATTTAAACAATTCTAAACTAGTTTTAACAGATTTTTCAAAAATAGCCATTTAAAAACTTTTCAAAATTCAGATTATGAAACTTTTGAAAACAAAGCTCTGATACCAAATGTGAGAAATGCGGATTAGGGATCTTAAGGCTAGAATTAACACTAGAGGGGGGTGAATAGTGTTTTAAGAAATTTGTTAATCTTTTTAAGTTTATCTTAATTTGTTAACAATGTATGCACTAATCAGACACAGATATGAACACAGAATCAAACACAGATACAAATATAAAGTAAAAGCAGTAAATGAAAGAACACACCGGATTTTATACTGGTTCGGAGTTACCCTACATCCAGTCCCGCACAACTAAGTATGGATTTCCTTTCAAAACCAATTCAACAATTACAACCCTCGGTTTCAAGGCTACGAGGTACACCCTCCAGAATAACAATCCTCTGGGTAGAGATACTTGATTTCTGGGGCAACAAGTTCACCCAATTGATTTCCAGGGCTACAATCACACCTTTTCCCTTTTGATTGATTTCCAAGGCTACAATCACACCTACTCTCGCTCGATTGATTACAAAAAGTCTATAACTCAGATTAGCACTTGGATCTTGTAGAGATAGTGATGAAGAATCACACTAGAAGTAATCGAGTATGATTCGATGTTGATTTCGGCAGAGTAATGGTATGATTTTGTATTAAGAAATGTGGAAGAAGAAGAGGAGTGAAAACCAGAAAAAAGTGATTAAAAATTCGTTGAAACTGACCCCTATTTATAGAAGAGCAACAACCATGACCATTCATGAAGAGTTATGGCGAATAGACACTTCTTTTGAAATTTGAATTTTGAAACCAACTGACACTATGTCGACATGGGGTACTTGGGCATGTCGACATCCCAAAGGGATTTTTGGTGTTTTGATTTTCTTTGAAAATAACCTCTATCTTATATTAAAATTATTTTAAACTTTATAAATATACTTAACTACATAAGTAAATATGAAGAACAATATATATATTATTTAACTATAATTTAAATCAAAATAATTTAAAAGTTAAATATATTATTTGAAAAGATAGTTTAAAATCAGGAGTAATTTTGACTTTGAAATTAAAGATGTTTTTTAGGCTAAAATTATTTAAAATCAGAATAGAGAGTTTTGAATCCTTTAAAAGGAAAGTTTTGAAATCATTTTGAAATAGATATGTTTTGTAAAATAAATAATTATTATTTAAATGGTAAAATGTATCTTAAATTATGACTTAACTTTATAATGGAAATTTGGTTTTAATTGGAAATGTGAAGTTTGACTTATTGAAAGAATATTTTGTTATGAAATGGGTATTTCAAATAAAGTGTTAAGTATTTGTTAAAATAAAAAGTTAAGCAAATAGAGTATTTTTGACTTAATAAATGAATTATATTAAATTTGGATATTTTAATTATAAAAGTTATTTTATGTAAACAATAAGTAAATTGATATTCAGATGAATATTTCTGAAATGTGAGATATGTTTTATAAGTTAAAAATGGCTAAAATTGAAGTTTTTAATGTTTCTAAAATGTTATAATAAATCTGGAATTGTATTGGCAGCATTTCCAAAGTGCTGCTGTTTCTAAAATTCAACCATGTTCTGAAATATCTATAATAGTACAACACTTTATAAGTGCTGCTGTTTCTGAATTTGAACTATTCTGAAAATACCAATATGTCTACTACATCACTTTATAAGTGCTGCTGTTTCTGAAACTGAACTATTTCGCAACACTAAAATACCTATTGTAGCACTTTATAAGTGTTGCTGTTTTGAATTTGACAATGTTTTTGAAATGTTAATATATTTACCGTAACACTTTATAAGTGCTGTTGTTGCTAAAATTACAATGAACTTTGGAAATGAATATTATTTTGGAAGATTTTGACATTGAATTTAAATGGTTTAAATGAATATGTTTTGAGGTGAAATATAAACCATTTTTGAAATTTATAAGTTAATACAATGTTTTCGAAATTGGTATAATTGAACGAATGAACTTAAAAATGCTATAACTTTGGTAATGAATATATTTTTAAGGGTGTTATGATTTTTCTAAATATTATGATTTCCAAATGATAACATTTTAAAATTGATATGGTTTCAAAGTATTATGGTTTCAAAGTGTTTGGTTTCAAAGGTGTTATAACTTTGAAAGTACTATGATTTTGGAAATGAATTTATTTGAAATATTATTTAATTAAGAATTGTTTTGAATATATTGATTTGCAATTTAAGATTTAAGAATATGGCTTTATAAAGTGGTTTTGGTTTAAGATGATTTAAGAAGGAATATTTCAAGTTTAAATAAATTGAAAGAAATATTCAGTGATTGGAAATTTGGGTTTGTTCAAATGATATTTTGGTTTTGGAGTATAAACTAGTTTTGAATATGATATTTTATTTTGGCTTTGAAGTATAAACTAGCTTGAAATGGATATGGTATTTTGATTTTGGAGTATAAACTAGTTTTGAAATGGATATGATATTTTTGTTTTGGAGTATAAACTAGTTTTGAAATGGATATGATATTTTGGTTTTGAAGTATAAACTAGTTTTGAAATGGATATGATATTTTGGTTTTGAAGTATAAACTAGTTTGAAATTGATATGATATTTTGTTTTGAGGTATAAATTATTTTGAAATAAATATCCATGGGTTGTAATAATGATTGGTTGATAAAGAGACCGAGATCGGATATGTACATACTCTCTGTCGATACCGAAAACCACTTTAACAACTGTGTACACTGTGGAGGTTCTAGAATGAAGTAGGATGGTGGCGACGATCCTATTGAGGTATGAACGTGGACCCGACTTCCGTGAGTTGGCTTAAGGTGGCTAAAACAGGAGCGATCTCGGGCCAATGAGGTAGCACCTCTGATCGGACATATTTCTTCGATACTATTCTATTACTTGTGATTGATTTGGTGGCCACCCTTCGATTTTTGATTTGGGAGTGTGTTCCGAGGTGGGTGGTAGTGGCTGCTACGCGTTTCCACCAGCCCGTTTGCGTAATTGGTATATCTACCCTGGCATTGCCACGTTGTGCCATGCCACCTACCATAGCGAGCTTTACTACGAGTTTGGTTTTGTGTCGTAGCCTGTAGAGTATTTAGGGTAGCCTCCCGATCTGGAGGTACGCTGATACTGGATAGACTACTAGGACTATTATGTGTTAAGGTGGAAAATGTAAAGCCTTAACGCTATTTAAAAGTAAGTTTATTTTATTATTAGACATTATTATAATAGCGAATATTACTACATAGTAAATAGTTTAACGGATCCTTAGAGGATGGGTGGTCCCAAGCATCCTTTAAGTTACTTGTGCATTTTATTACAGTTCACTTGAGTTGGTTTACATTGTATAAGTATGTATGTCTTGACTCGAGTGTTTTGTGTTTTGCTTTACGCTCAGGTCAGACTGAGTTGTACCAGTATTCAAGACTCACCTTTGGAGTTGGAGTTTCTCTTGGACCCATCTATTGATTCTGCTCTCGGTCCTTCAGTTGTTTCCAGTGATGTATTCAGATCTTGTATTTGACTATTGTATTGAGACATCTTTGTATTCGTAAATTTTGTTGTATCTTGTTTAACTCTGTTATATATATAGTAGCTTCATGAACTACTATTTCTTTGCTTCCGCTGCATTGTTATATTACTCTGTGTCTGTGATCTGTGATTTATTTACTGTATATTCTGAGTTTTGCCAAATTTATATTTACAATTCGGTATTTTGAGCAATTTAGGTCCGACTTGTGCGGATGCGAATAGTTGAAAATATCAAGTCATTACATTTGGTATCAGAGCTTTGGCTCTAGGCAAAGCTTAGCATATATGGTAAATTTATTATAGAATCACTTTCGTTCGAGCTTGAATTCCTTCTTCTTCGTGCCGATTTCTTTTGAATTTTGGAACGTTCCCTACTGTTCCAAAATCCATTCTTGTCTCTCCCTATTTGTCTTCTTTTGATTCTGGAGTATTCCATAACTCCACTTCGAATGATCTTTATAATGAATAGGCAATCTCGCCAATCTTCGAATGATTGTAAGGGGGTGAAACTCCTTTACAAGAAGCATTGATTCACCAAAGATTTCTGCATCCTCAATTTACAATGCTATCTATATCTTGTTATCTCGAATTCTATCTCTTGAGATCAGATGTAGGTTTGTCCCAGAACTCTACATCGATCTTATTCTTGGAGTCATGGTCGACCCGATTAAGGTAGCCCGAGATTTATATAAGCTTATTCATTCCCGTGTTCTGTTATTTAATCATCTTGTCTTTTGTTTCAACTTATCTTCAAATCATTCTTGAAGTATATTTGTAAACTAACATTTAAAATGTTTTAATATATATGGTGTTGTTTGAGTTGTTGATTTGGGTTTCCGATCGATTCGTCTGATCAACGCTATCGATAGGATCTCCAAAACACTTAAACAGAGCAAACTGACACCATATTGTTTTCAAACTTGGTAAATGGATAAAATTTGTATAATTATATTTTATATATGTAAAATTTTTGAAATTTTATAGTTAATTGAATTGGATGTTAAGAAATAATATTTGACTTTGTATATATCTTGTAATCATTGGCTTTTGTTTCATATATAAATAATAATAAACTGTAAAATATGGTTATAAATTTATTGGGAAATTTAAATGAATTTAAACCAAGAATTTGATAATTTAATTTCCGATGATTTCGAACTTTGGTTTTAAGGTTTTAAAAGGATATATTATTTAAAATATTTTCAAATTGAAACCGTTTCTAAAGAATTCTGAAAGTTTTAAATCAGTGCTCTTCTCTTTGTCGCTGGAAAATAATTTTAGTGATGACTGCAGCATCATCGACATTCATTTTCGAGTTTCGAAGTGAAGAGACCATACTGTAGCTTTGCTACAGTTTTGCTTTGAAGAATTAAATTGATTTGAATTTCTAGAAAATTGATTTGATTTATAATATATATATTGATATATGGTTTAAAAAAAATTGATTTGATATATATAATGTATATATATTTATTTATCTCTAAAATAGTTTGAAGTTAACCGGAAATTTAATTCTTAAATTTTATCTTAAAGGATGATTTCAACTATAAAAAGAAGCCAAATTTTTGAGTAAATATTTAAGCTTGAATAATTGAATTGGGAAATTTTATTTGTATAATGTTCTATTACATTCCAATATAACTTACCTAAATTAATAAGAAGTTGAATATGTAACTGGATAATATACAATATAAAAGGTTTTTATAAATAGAATTTGAGTGGTCATAAAAAATGTTATAAACTTAAATTTTAGTATAAAAGATTAATAGAGGTAAATAGAATAAAAGGTTAATTGAATAATTACAATATAAAATGGTGTTAAAGGAATTTATAAATAAATTGGAGCAGTTATAAAAAGTGTAAATAAACTTAATAATATGATTAGATATATTAAGTGGAATAAATTTAATAATAATTTTGGAATAAAGAAGAATGAAATTTAGTGAATAAATTATGAGTATAATAAATGATCTTCAAATTCATGTCTTTGGAAAATTGTTAATTTAAGATAATTGTATGATGAGATAATGAGATTAAAAATAGTTAAGATTTATTTAATTTAGGTGAAATCAAATAGATGAAATCAATCATTAATTTACGTTGAAATTTTCATGGTTTTAAATCTAATATCTTATTTTATTTTCCAATCTATTTTTCTTCCGGGTTGTTCCTATTCTCCTACCTCCTAAGTGGGAATCAAATTTCGAATTTGATCTTATTCCTGGAGCTCGACCTGTAGTTCTTCCTCCCAGAAGAATGTCACTCCGTGAGAAGGTTGAGTAAGTCCGATCGTTCTTTGAGGATGTGTGGTTATTATAGGGAGCTGAACAAACTCGCTATGAAAAAAAACAGATATCCAATGCCTCGCATCAATGATATGTTTGATCAGCTCTATGGAGCTATTGTTTCCTCTCAGCTTGATCTTGCCACAGGCTTCACCAGCTCAGTGTTGCTGAGGAAAGTATTCCCAAGTCTGCTTTCCATACTGAGAATGGTTTCTATGAATGGTTAGTCATGCCTTTTTGTTTGACTAATGCTCCTGCTTTCTTTTTTATCTAGTCGTTGTTTATGATATTCTTGTCTTCTCTAAGTCTGAGGAGGAGCATGAATCTCATTTGAGCTTTGTTTTGGAGACTCTGAGGAGTCATCCGTTGAAAGCTAAATTCTCGTAATGCCATTTCCGGAAGGATGAAGTCCGATTTCTTGGGCTTATTATTTCTGGTAATGGAGTTTCTATTGATCCAGTTTTGATCGCTGCGATCAATGTGAATCTTCTTTTCCTTTCCCTTTTCTCTTTATCTTTCAATCACTCTATCTTTTATGTTGTCCTTATATCTCTCCCTATTCTGTAAAGGATTGGGAAACTCCTAGGACTTCATTTGATATTTGTAGTTTTCTTGGCCTCGCCAATTATTATCGGAGATTCATTGAGAATTTTGCTCGGATTTCTGCACCTTTCCTTGCTTTGACTCGTAAGAATGTTAAGTTTTCGAGGGTATCTGGGTTATTGTTAATAGACTGTCCAAGTCCGCTCATTTCATTCCGGTCAAGTCTGTTCGCTCTGCTTCCCGTCCAGTTGAGATCTTGTTCATCTTCATGGGGTTCCTATCGGTATTGTTTGTGATAGAGATCCCATATTCATCAGCCAGTTTTGGAGAGTCTTTCTGGAATCTTTGGATACTCACCTGAATCTGAACACTACTTACCATCCACAGACCAACAGTCAAACGTAAAGAGTGAATCATATTTTGGAGGATCTTCTTCGTGCTTGTGTTCTTGATTATGGAGGATCTTGGAAAGATCATCTCCATCTCATCGAATTTACCTATAACAACAATTTTCAGGTATAATTTCAATTTTCTGTTTTATCTTGTCTTAATCTTCTATCTACCTTGTTTTATCTTTATAACCAGGCTAGTATCGCAATGTCTCCGTTTGTTGCTCTTTACGGACGACCTTGCAGATCTCCATCTTGCTGGATAAAATCCGGTAATCGTTCAGTTCATTGGTCCTTTCCGCATTGTGGAAAATTTTGGTTCTTTGGCTAATCGTCCGGATTTGCCTGAGAAGTTTTCTGGAGTGCATAATGTATTCCATTGTTTCTCATCTTCGTCGGTATCTTCATGATCCATCTCTTATTGTTTCACCTTCTGATCTCGAGAGTTTGGATATTGAATCAAACCTTACGGTTAAGAGGAAGCCACTTCATATTGTCGATTGAGGTACGAAACAGCTGAGAAGTAAATCTGTCATCCTGGTCACAGTGTAGTGTTGTACCTGGTGTTTGCGCCAAAAATGGTCACAAACCCCAAATATCGTGAAAGCGCCAAATTATGAATATAGATCAGTAATATTTCAAACACAAATCGCAGATCTAAGCAAACAGCAAACAACAATCCAGAAATAATGAACAGAAACACAATGTTTATAGTGGTTCGGCTATCTCCGGCCTACGTCCACTCCAAAGTTTTATCTTTTATTGATTATCCTCGTTGGTTACAGATGATTACAGCAGTTACAATAAAGAATTTTGAGTACAATAGTTGTGTTGAAGCGTTGAGTTGAATCCGGCAGAGTCTAGACGTTGAATAGCCAAAAAGATCCTTTTTATGTAGGCTTCAGGGTGCTATTTATAGGCGTAAGAGGCCTGGTTCGCGCCCCAACTTCGAGAGACTTTTTCTAGCATGTGAGGGGGCCCACGTGACCGACCCCGCCAAGTTTCGACTTGATCTGTGATCGATACGAATCCATTTCGTATCGATCAAGAAATCATCCAATCGAGCTGAAACTTGGCAGAGACATTCTTTACCTCGTGTGTAAGCTCCTTGTATCGATCATATCTCCTTCATACGAACTCCGATTAGCCTAAAACTTGAAACGTAGCCTCTCCTAGTCCTCATTATCATCTTCAATCGATTCCGTCCGGATCGGAGCTCGGCCAAATTTTGACGACATCAATTACAGCCTTGTTTCCATTCGATCTCCAATCCTAATATTCATCATTCCTTGCCAATTTGTTGATATTCCAGCCTTGACCAAAAGGTGGGATAACATTTGCCCCCCAAAACATACCTTTTGATAAGAAAGTGTGTTTTGAATAACTCCGAACCCAATATCCAAGTCCATAGCCAATTCCATGTCCATCCGAACTCGATGGTCGAGCTTCTAATCCATCCTTATTCAATAGCCAATAACCGAATCCAGGACCTCTCCGGGTCGATATCCGAACCCATAACCTCTCCGGGTTCATGCCAAGTGCAATCTACACTCGACGACCTTGGTCTAGTTTCCCTGGACGTTGAGCTAACCTCTCCGGGTTCTTACCAAGCGCAATCCACACTTGATGACCGTGGTCCAGTGTCCCTGGACGTTATATAATGCCATGGCTTAAGTCCTATGCCGAATCCTGGTCACTCCGGACCATTGTTGAGCATAGTCCATACTCAACGACCTGAAAATGATAATTGATAATAGAGGGCCTGAGTCCTAGGCTGAATCCTGGTCTCTCCGGACCCTTGTCGAGCATAGTCCATACTCGATGACCTGAAAATGATAATTGATAATACAGGGCCTAAGTCCTAGGCCGAATCCTGGTCTCTCCGGACCTTTGTCGAGCATAGTCCATACTCGACGACCTGAATGAGTCAGTTTACCACGTTCGGGCAAAGTGACTCATCCCTTGCCAGGCATAATCTATACCCGACGACCTTTTATCAAAAAACAGATAAAAATCCAATCAAAATCTAATCCAAAATCCAAATCAAACCAAAAAAATCAGAAATCCAAACCAACATCCAAAACAGAAACCAGTCATCCAAAAGAAAATCCAAACCAGAAAGCAAACAAAACCAGGAGTTCAAGCCAAACTCCAAAACCAAACCAGAAAAACGAGTGTCCAATCCAAAAACAAAAGACATATTTCGCAAACCATGGCTTCGCGGTTTATCATCATTCAGAGCATGCCTAGGGGCTATCTCCAGCCCCATACATGTGTAAATGACTTGGTTGCTTGCAAATGGTTTGTTACTTATTTCATATTATCCCGGTCAATTGATAACCAATCGACCATCATTCCTGGGCCTCACACCATCATGGCTTGAGGTAGGCGGCGGTTGCTCCTGCACCGCTGCTGCATTCCGAGCCCCAACATACTGCCTTAATTGCCCATTCCTTACATGCTCCTCAATTATGTCCTTTAAGTGCCTGCAGCTGTTGGTATCATGTCCGTCCAAATCATGGAAGAGACAATGCCTTCCTGATGCCCTTTCTCGCTCAGAAGGTTCTCTCCTAGCTGGACTTCGGTAAGGAAGGCGATTCCGGGTTTCCATGTATATCCGCTCCAGCGTCTCGTTTAATCCTGTGTATGTGAAAAACTTTGGATCCTTCCATCGCTTCCTGGCTTTACCTGAATCGTCGTCCAGCTTCCTTTTTCCTTTATCTTTATCCGAGCTTCCGTTGGATGGTCCTCCATCCTCAGTCGCATTCACCTCCTTTAACTTTAAGTCCATACATGCGTCTTCTTGCCGAAGGAATCTTTCAGCTTCGTGAAAGAATTCCCCGAGATCCAGTGGTGGGTCTCGTATTAAAGATACCTTAAAATCTGAATCCTCTCTGATTCCCGACACCGCCGCCATCAAAACCATCGATGGATCCGGTCGATCCACCGAAGCTACCGCCGTGTTGAACCGAGTTAGAAAAGCCCTAAGTGATTCATCCGTCCTTTGCTTTACCGATGTCAGTGTCATCACATTTTTCGGCCTCTTGATATGAACCCGAAACTGACCCAAAAACCTATCCACCAACTCCCTCCAAGTCCTAATAGATCCTTCTCCCAACTGCCTGAACCACATTGCAGCTAGGTCCGTCGGGTATAAAGGGAAACATTGGGCCATTACATCCTCCGATGCCCCCCAGCACTTCCATGTGTCTAGTGTATCTCATCAAGTGATCGGTTGGGTCAGCCTTGCCATCATACACTTCCATGCTAGGCAGCTTGAAATTGGGTGGATTCTGAGCTGTTCTAATTTCCTGAGTAAACGGACTCCTGTTTACTCCTTCCAGATCTCTACTGGTCAAACCTCCATGCATAGTTCTCCTAATAATCTCAACTAATCCAGCATTGTCCATCAAAGGTTGCCCCCCATGTCCTTGAGGGAATTCTGGTACATATTCTTCATGCGGTTCATTAACATCAGCGTTCATCCTAGCCTGTTGGGCTCCATCAAAAGGTCTTCCAGTGTCAGATCCTACGGGCCTGCCCCCAAGCATTTGCTGATTGCCCTCTGGTTCTGTATTCTGTCCTCTGTTGAGTTCCGCAACCCTAGTTCCTTGTTCCACATTTGCAGTCGTTGTAGTTGGTCCAATGTTCTGTGTCCCTGCAGCTCTCATCTACTCGAAGAAAGTCTGCATCATATCTTGTTGACTCTTCAACAACCTCTCATGCAATGAATTTTCCATAGCTTCCATTTTGTCTCTAGTAATGTAAATCGAAGCTTGTCCTTCTCCAGCTCCGGAGGATGCCTCTTGACTTCCTCCTTGTTGACTTCGCTCAGCTCTCTGTCTTGTTTGTCGAGTCATTGTCTTTCAAATCTCAACTCTTCACGCTTTCCAAATCTAAACTTCAATTCGATGTAGCGGGTGCTAGTCCTTCTCAGTGAAAGCACCAAAGTGTTTGCGCCAAAAATGGTCACAAACCCCAAATATCATGAAAGCACTAAATTATGAATATAGATCAGCAATATTTCAAACACAAATCGCAGATCTAAGCAAACATCAAACAACAATCCAGAAATAATGAACAGAAACACAATGTTTATAGTGGTTCGGCTATCTCCGGCCTACGTCCACTCCAAATTTTTATCTTTTATTGATTATCCTCGCTGGTTACAGATGATTGCAGCAGTTACAATAAAGAATTTCGAGTATAATAGTTGTGTTGAAGCGTTGAGTTGAATCCGGCAGAGTCTGGACGTTGAATAGCCAAAAAGATCCTTTTTCTGTAGGCTTCAGGGTGCTATTTATAGGCGTAGGAGGCCTGGATCGCGCCCAAACTTCGGGAGACTTTTTCTGGCATGTGAGGGGGCCCACGCGACCGACCTCGCCAAGTTTCGACTCGATCTGTGATCGATACAAATCCATTTCGTATCGATCAAGAAATCATCCAATCGAGCTGAAACATGGCAGAGACATTCTTTACCTCGTGTGTAAGCTCCTTATATCGATCATATCTCCTTCATACGAACTCCGATTAGCCTAAAACTTGAAACGTAGCCTCTCCTAGTCCTCATCATCATCTTCAATCGATTCCGTCCGGATCGGAGCTCGGCTAAATTTTGACGACATCAATTACAGCCTTGTTTCCATTCGATCTCCTGATATCCATCATTCATGATCCATCTCTTATTGTTTCGCCTTCTGATCTCGAGAGTTTGGATATTGAATCAAACCTTACGGTTAAGAGGAAGCCATTTCGTATTGTCGATTAAGGTACGAAACATATGAGAAGTAAATCTGTCATCCTGGTCACAGTGCAGTGTTGTACCTGGAGATGGAGGAGAGCATACGTGCTTCGAATCCGGAATTGTTTGTTTCGGGTATTATTCTCCATTCTATCTTATCTATCTTTGTTCTTCCGTGTCTCGCTCCTTTTCGAGGATGAAAAGTTTTGAGTGGGGGGGAGTGTAACAACTCATATTTTTAATCAATATTTTTTTTTGAGAAAAATGTGTGATCCTCTACGAATAGAGGAGAGCACACATGTGAATATATATATCACGGACATAAGGTGCTGCCAACATGCCTGGCAGGTAACAAAAACTAAATACATATATCAAATCTCATGTACTCCTAAGATGGGTTCCGGCAAGGCCACTACCCATCACACCGCGATATCAAGCTCCGACATGGCCACCGCCCGATATTATGGTGTTAGAAGTACCTAAAAAACTAAAGAAAAAATCAAAACTACTGGATGACGTCACAAACTAATAAGGAAGCTCCAAACATCTGGATCAGAAGGGGTGAATAAGCGTCTACTCTGAAGTGGATCTGCTGAAAAGAGAAACCATTCTGAAGGCTCTGAAAAGAGGAAGGAGTGCCAAACTGAAGAATAGATCCTCCTGAAAAAAGTACTCCATAATGAAGATAGTAGTAACCTATATCTGAGGAGAAACTGCTAGTAGTCCTGGGTGAAGAAACTCTGCTCTGATGACCTATCTACAATCTGATATCCTACAATCTGAAGACATGAGTACCTGCAAAATGAACTTGATATCCTATCGCCCATACCTGTATCTGAAAAATGACCAAGGGAAAAAAAATTTAGAATGATACATATATATGTATATTTATATAATTAATATACATATATATGTATTTATAAGGTAGGAAATTAAAATCTAATTAAGACTATCTGGACAATAACAAAATAATTAAATTACCAGTAAACTAATATCAAACAGAGACTAGTACAAAAATTGAGACAGAACTATCTTATGAACCTTTAATCATAAGTAAGTTATGATTAAAAGTGAAATCATCATATAAGTTTGAGAAAATATTAATAATACTATTATTAATGTTAAAAAAATTATTGTTGTGTTTAAAAAAGTTAATATTATGACTAACCTTGTTAAGATACCGTTTGAAAAGGATATTTTTAGCTAGTTTATATTTGGGGTTAGAAATCCAATTAAAACAAAATAAAGAAATTGTAAAAATCAATTTGTTAAAATGACTATTATTATTATTAAAAATTCTTTGATTTCTTTCAAACCAAATAAACCAACTAATAATAATGAATAAAGTGTCTAGTAAAAATCTAATATTCTTCTTGAACTTGAATCTATAATTATTCCAATAGAATTCACAATCCGAAATTTTAGTTAGTATATTATAGTTAAATTACATTTATTTGAAATTACATTTATTTGAAATTACATTTATTTTTAATCCGAAATTTTAGTCAGTATATTTTTAATCAATATTTTAAATTACATTTATTTGAAACTTTGATTTTTAAATCATTTAAAATTGAATTTTGTTTATAATTTATTTTCCCAATATAATAAAATAATGATTTTTTGAAAATTTTATATTTTGGTCAACTTTGGTCAAACTTTGACTTTTAGTTGAAATTTTAAAATTTGAATTTTTTAATTTCTAATCTTTTTCTTTAAAGCAGTATTTGTTTATGATATCTGTTCTGCTTTTCGTTTTGTAAAATTTTGTTTTATACTTTTTAAATTTATAAAATTCAGTGTCTTACACGCAACTATTCTCTGTATTCTCATTGTTTATTTTCTATTTTATTTTTCCATCTTTTAGTTGTTTGGACTTTGTTTATTTTGTTGTGTTGATTTTGTTTGGGTTTTGGACTTTTGATATTGGGCTTGGAAATTTAAAGAGACTTGTGTTACTTGTGTTTAACTGAAGCCTCTTCATTTCTAGCCTTTTCCTTTCTTTAGCCATTCACTCCTCTAACCCTAGCTGTCACTTCCCTTCTCAAATCACGTACAAAACTTCTCATCTCCTTCCATTTCTCATTTCCTAACAAAATTTATATACATGTTTTCCATGGCTTCTCTTTCTTTTCTCTTTTCATTTCTTTTGTTTTGCTACAAGCTATGCTTGGCCATCACCATGTCTATGCCTTAGCCGACAACATCTCCTCCTCCACCACCTTCCACGGCCCACCATGATCTGACCTAACCCATACCCATGACTTGCCTTGACAAATCATCACCATCCTATGCATGAAAACCCTAGCCGAACTCCATATATTCATCATCTCCTCTTTGCTTGCCTCGGCCACCCCTTATTCCTCCACCATCTCCATCACCTAGCCGTGAATCCATGTGCCTTGACCGAGATCTGGCTTGACCAAGCCATTAGCACATAGTGGTCGAGCCACTTTAGCCTAGGGCCGAACCCAATGGTTGCTTGCCTTTGCCTTTTTGCCTTCCAATGATTTGTAACTTGCCAATCTCTTCATATTCTTGCCATAGCTGTGCACTTGTATGACCATAGCCGAGCCTAGATGCCTCAAACAATGATGGCCGAGCCTTATGTGTTGATGGTCAAGCCCATTGTGACCATGGCCGAGCCCACTTAATGTTTAAAGCAAAGGTTATGTCATTTTCTTTCATATCTTTGCATTGTTTGATTTATAATCTTGTATTGAATCATACTTATGTTTATGTATTTGTACAAGATTTGGATCTTGACTCTTCATCCATTCAAAATTTTGTTCGTGCTTTGTCGTGCTTTTCGGAGTTTTAGCAGTGTGTCTTGAATTGTTATCTCCAGCTTTAAAAGGTGAGTTTACCACTCTCGACATTCTTACTTATATAATTGTGAAACAATGACATGTGAATTGTAGAAATTGATATGCTATGTTCATATATGCCTGTGATATGATTATATGATGTAATATACTGCTTATATATTTGTTACATCACCTGATATGATATTATATGCTCTACTGTTATTTTATTTTCTGTATCTCACACTGCAAGTTCCTTTTCACTATGGGTTGAAATGATACATACCCGAACGGACTTTAGAATAAGGAAAATTCATTATGAGCTGAAATGATAGGCTCGAGTGATTTTAATTGTATTTTATTTAACTTGGAATTGCGGGTTTGAAATGATAGAATTCGAATTTTTCTTTTTAAATTACGGATTGAAATGATACATATCTGTATCACTTGACCTAGGTTAGAAAATATTATATAGACCCATGGTTATATATTTGATAATATTTTCTTAAAACTTTTTTAGTATTTTTAGTTTTAAGATATATGAAAATTTTCTTTAAAAATTTTGATTCAATGATTTTAAATATATGGAATTTTTATAAGTCAATAAGTGGTTTGATTTTAAATTATAAAGTTATATTGGTTTTCTATAAGTTGGAATCTTTATATATCAATAATTGGTTTTAAATTGCTATTTAAAGATCTTTATTGATGATAAATAACTTAATAATTAAATTTGATTTAATGTGGAATTTTAAATCTAACCTAGTGATGATAATAGATTTTATTTTATGAAATAGATATGTTTTGTAAAATAAATAATTAGGATTTAAATGGTAAAATGTATCTTAAATTATGACTTAACTTTATAATGGAAATTTGGTTTTAATTGGAAATGTGAAGTTTGACTTATTAAAAGAATATTTTGTTATGAAATGGGTATTTCAAATAAAGTGTTAAGTATTTGTTAAAATAAAAAGTTAAGTAAATAGAGTATTTTTGACTTAATAAATGAATTATAGTAAATTTGGATATTTTAATTATAAAAGTTATTTTATGTAAACTATAAGTAAATTGATATTCAGATGAATATTTTTGAAACGTCAGATATGTTTTATAAGTTAAAAATGGCTAAAATTGAAGTTTTTAATGTTTCTGAAATGTTATAATAAATCTGGAATTGTATTGGCAGCATTTCCAAAGTGCGGCTGTTTCTGAAATTTAACTATGTTTTGAAATAACTATAATACTACATCACTTTATAAGTGCTGCTGTTTTGAATTTGAACTATTCTGAAAATACCAATATGTCTACAACAACACTTTATAAGTGCTGTTGTTTCTAAAACTGAACTGTTTCGCAACACTAAAATACCTACTGTAGCACTTTATAAGTGTTGTTGTTTTGAATTTGACAATGTTGTTGAAATGTTAATATATTTACCGTAACACTTTATAAGTGTTGTTGTTGCTGAAATTACAATGAACTTTGGAAATGAATATTATTTTGGAAGATTTTGACATTGAATTTAAATGGTTTAAATGAATATGTTTTGAGGTGAAATATAAACCATTTTTTTAAATTTATAAGTTAATACAATGTTTTCGAAATTGGTATAATTGAACGAATGAACTTAAAAATGCTATAAATTTGGTAATGAATATATATTTAAGGGTGTTATGATTTTTCTAAATATTATGATTTCCAAATGATAACATTTTAAAATTGATAAGGTTTCAAAGTATTATGGTTTCAAAGTGTTTGGTTTCAAAGGTGTTATAACTTTGAAAATACTATGATTTTGGAAATGAATTTATTTGAAATAGTATTTAATTAAGAATTGTTTTGAATATATTAATTTGCAATTTAAGATTTAAGAATATGGCTTTATAAAGTGGTTTTGGTTTAAGATGATTTAAGAAGGAATATTTCAAGTTTAAATAAATTGAAAGAAATATTTAGTGATTGGAAATTTGGGTTTGTTCAAATGATATTTTGGTTTTGGAGTATAAACTAGTTTTGAATATGAAATTTTATTTTGGCTTTGAAGTATAAACTAGTTTTGAAATGGATATGATATTTTGGTTTTGGAGTATAAACTAGTTTTGAAATGGATATGATATTTTGGTTTTGAAGTATAAACTAGTTTTGAAACGGATATGATATTTTGGTTTTGAAGTATAAACTAGTTTGAAATGGATATGATATTTTGCTTTGAGGTATAAATTATTTTGAAATAAATGTCCATGGGTTATAATAACGGTTGGTTGTTAAAGAGACCGGGATCGGATATGGACATACTCTCTGTCGATACCGAAAGCCACTTTAACAACTGTGTATGCGGTGGAGGTTCCAGAATGAAGTAGGTGGTGGCGACGTTCCTATTGAGGTATGAATGTGGACACGACTTCCGTGAGTTGGCTTAAGGTGGCTAAAACAGGAGCAATTTCGGGCCAATGAGGTAGCACCTCTGATCGGACACATTTCTTCGATACTATTCTATTACTTGTGATTGATTTAGTGGCCACCCTTCGATTTTTGATTTGGGAGTGTGTTCTGAGGTGGGCGGTAGTGGCTGCTACGCGTTTCCACCAGCCGTGTACGTAATTGGTATATCTACCCTGGCATTGCCTCATTGTGTCGTGTCACCTACCATAGCGAGCTTTACTACGAGTTTGGTTTTGTGCCGTAGCCTGTGGAGTATTTAGGGTAGCCTCCCGATCTGGAGGTACGCTGATACTGGATAGACTACTAGGACTATTATGTGTTAAGGTGGAAAATGTAAAGCCTTAACGCTATTTAAAAGTAAGTTTATTTTACTATTAGACATTATTATAATAGTGAATATTACTACATAGTAAATAGTTTAACGGATCCTTAGAAGATGGGCGGTCCCAAGCGTCCTTTAAGTTACTTGTGCATTTTATTACAATTCACTTGAGTTGGTTTACATTGTATAAGTGTTTATATCCTGACTCGAGTGTTTTGTGTTTTGCTTTACGCTCGGGTCAGACTGAGTTGTACCGGTATTCAAGACTCACCTTTGGAGGTGGAGCTTCACTTCGACCCATCTATTGATTCTGCTCTTGGTCCTTCAGTTGATTCTAGTGATGTATTCAGATCATTTATTTGACTATTGTATCGAGACATCTTTGTATTCGTAAATTCTGTTGTATCTTGTTTAACTCTGTTATATATAGTAGCTTAATGAACTACTATTTCTTTGCTTCTGCTGCATTGTTATAGTACTCTGTGTCTGTGATCTGTGATTTATTTACTGTATATTCTGAGTTTTGCCAAATTTATATTTACAATTTGGTATTTTGAGCAATTCAAGTCCGATATGTGCGGATGCGAATGGTTGAAAATATCGGGTCGTTACAATTACCGAGTGCAGAATGATGATTGTGGGATCCGGAAGTTAGCTATAGATAATAACATGAAGCCAGGATTAAACGTAGTTGGTAGAAAAACGATGTAGGGTGCTTGAAATATGAATATTGGCTTGGAGAAGGAAGGAACGACATAGTTTGGATTGGCATGATATGGATCGACATAGGGAGGATCGGCATAACTCGGATCGGCTTTGATGGACAAAGCGTGGTTTGGTATAATATGGATCGGCGTAGTATGGATCGAGATAGCTTGGTTCGACATAGCATGGATCGGCATTGTTCAAAATGGATGGATCGGCCCTGATAGTAATCTAAGGGGTCAGTACATTGGAGTTTCATGGTATGATCGGTATGGCACATAGTGGAAGGAGTTGGATCGTCACAATACCCTAAAGTATTAGGGATCGACGTAGCAACCTAAGTGCCATGGATCGGCATGCCTTAGAGGGATCGACAAACTTTCCAGGCTACATCGGGAAGAATTGGCATATCTTCATGGATCATGAAGGTTCAGCATACCTTCATATGGATCGACAAATCTTCATGGAGGAGATGGATCGGCACGCTTTGTGGAGGATGGATCGGTATAGGATATTGGAAGGGGATGGATTGGCGTAGCAACATGGAAAGGGAGGGATCAGCATGAAGGAAACTTCAAAGACGCTCGGCCTTGAATTGGATGAAGGAAAAAGGATCGGTAGTATGTTAGCAGATCGATACTTATGGACGAATCATGCATGTCGATCGTTATGGTGGGCCCATGTAGGTGAGAAGGCCTTGTAGCCGAAGTTTCACCTATAAATACAACATGATTGGCTTCAAAAAGAGGACCTTTATTTTGTCTCTCTTCATCTTCTACCTAGGGGATACTCTGCCATTTTTATTTTGGAATTTCAGATTGTAACTGTAATCAAACTTCAGTATAATTAAAAGGATTGTTCTGGAGTGGACATAGGCCGGATTTAGCCGAACCACTATAAAATTGCGTGTTCCTTTACTTGTTCTGCTATTGATTATGTGATCTACGTGTTTTTCTTTCTATTTGGATATTGTTTTGGAAATTTGGTGCTTTCACGTACAACTGGGTGTTGGTGGTCAATTTTGATGCCAACACCTTCGTTGCGCGTCACGAACAGGCTTGGCATCGTCAACTAAATGGAGACGGTGTTGAATGAGAGCGGGACTAATTCCCTTTATATCGGTGATCGACCATCCAATTGCTTCTTTGTTTTTCGATAGAATTGAAAGTAAGGAAGTTTCTTGATCAACAGAGAGAGAGGGTTGAAGAGATTATTACGGGAAACATTTCGTTGTCACCTAAGTATGCAAACTTAAGGTGATCGGGAAGGGATTTAAGGTCCAACCGCGGGGGTTGCTCAATCAAAGAATTCTGTGGAAGTTCTAATTCAACGGTAAGGGGTTCAAACGAAAGTGCAACTTCAGTTTCGTTAGGCTCATTTGTCGCATTACATTCGTAGTGACGATAACTATGGCTTGGAATTGGATTGGTAGAAATTGGAGCTTGTCGAATTTCAAGCTAAATTCGAAAGCTGTTCGAATTTAGACGGAACTAGAACGCTTCGGCGATAATTGGAATTTCGGTGAGTTTAACTCACCTTTTTCGTTAACCAGTAATGTTTTACAGTAGATAAAAAATTATTGATTGTTTGCTTGGATGCTTTATTTGGTTGGTTATTTGGTTTCGATGAACTATCGCTTTTAAAAGTGGGTAACTATTCACAAGACTCTGTGGCTTTCAATGATTTCATCAATTTCTGTGCTCTTATCGACCCTCCCATTAACAACCGCCTCTTCACATGGTCAAATCGCAGATCTGCTCCATCTCTGGCAAAACTAGATCGCTTCTTATTCAATCTTGTTTGGGATGACCTCCACTCACTCACGCTCATTAATGGCCTTGCCTCGACCATTTCAGACCACTGCCCTATCCTCCTCAATTCTAGATCCATTCCGACCTCCCCTAAACTCTTCAGATTTGAGCGCCTTTGGCTCCTCGAGCCTTCTTTCGATGATTTTATCAAACTTGCTTGGTCCCAACCCTCCCAGCTCCCGTCGGCCACTGCTAGGGTGGTTTCCAAACTCCGTTCGCTCAGAAGGCTCATTCGACCATGGGCAAAAAACATCTGGGGTTCGATCCGCTCTCGCATCGCGGAGACCTAAGATAAAATTTTACATCTCAACATCCTCGAAGAATCCCGCCCCTTGTCCGGTTCCGAATCTGCCCACCTGCATGAGTTGGAACTTGAACTTGACAGACTTATCAAACAGGAGGAGATTGGTTGGAAACAACGTGCCAAAGCCAAGTGGATTGATGAGGGAGACAAGAACACTGCCTACTTTCACCGAATCGCTAATGGCCGCCGTCGTTCCACGTTCATCTCGGAAATCCTCCACAATGATGCCAGCTTCACCGACCAATCTGACATCCTTCGCCTTTTCACCCAATACTACCGCAACCTCCTTGGTAAAACCTCTCCCCGTCTCCCTCCTATTGACTGGAAGCTCCTTTACCCCAACCCTTCCCCTATCCATCTTGACTCTCCCTTCTCTGAAGAAGAAATTTGGTTGGCTTTGAATGGCATGGCTGACAACAAAGCTTCTGGTCCTGATGGCTTCGGACCATTTTTTTTCAAACATTTCTCGACAACCATCAAGTCTGACATTATTGACATGTGTTTAGAATTCCAATCCAATCCCTCTCTGATTGCAAGACTGAACTACGCCAACATCATCCTTTTACCCAAATCCCCCGGTTCCACCACCCTCCCTTCCTTTCGCCCTATCAGTCTCCTCAACACAACCTTCAAAATTACCACTAAAATCCTCACTAATCGTCTGCAAAAGGTCATCGGTTCTCTGGTTGGTGTCGAACAATCGGCGTTCATCCAAGGCCGAAACATCTTGGACTGTGTTGCTGCTACCCAGGAAGTTATCTCTTTCTGCCATCACTCCTCCACCCCAGGGGCCCTCCTTAAATTAGACTTCTCCAAGGCTTTCGATTCTGTTAATTGGAATTTTTTGCTTGACCTTATGAAACACAGAGGCTTCTCTAATACTTGGTGCAACTGGATCAAAAGCATTCTAGACACAAGTTTGTCAGCTATTTCTGTCAATGGCTCCATTGGGGGGCATATAAAATCAGCCAGGGGTCTTCGACAGGGTGACCCACTCTCACCACTCCTTTTTGTCCTCATCTCAGATGTTTTCAACCATATGGTGAAACTCGCAATCTCCAACGACCTCCTAGCAGGCATCCCCAACTCGGAGCTGTCTGTCTCCAACCTCCAATTCGCTGATGACACTACATTATTAATCTCCCCAAATCCAGATCACCTCCACTGTCTCAAGGTCCTATTATATATCTTCGAACTAATCTCCGGTCTATCCATTAACTTTTCCAAGAGTTCCATTATCATGCTCGGCAACGCCCACCACCTTGGCCCCTTTACTGCCTCCTTGCTCAACTGTAAACTCGACCACTTCCCTATCACCTATCTTGGAATCCCCATTCACCCCACCAAGCTCGCTCGACATGACTGGCTCCCTCTAACCTCCAAGATAGAATCTCGACTGTCAGCATGGAAAGCCAACTCTCTATCCACTGCAGGCCGCCTCGTCCTTGTCAAGTCAGTGCTATCCGCCCTCCCCTCATACTGGTTGTCGTACCATGTGCTACCGAAATGGGTTATAAACAAAATTGATTCTACTAGGCGTTCTTTTATCTGGAATGGCTCTAAAGGGAAATGCTTAATCAGTTGGGAGACTATCTGTCTGCATAAAGATCATGGGGGATTAGGGCTAGTTAACCTCCGCTCCTTCAACATCGCCCTCTTATACAAATGGATTTGGCGTATCATCACTCCTGGCAACTTCATTTGTAAAGACTAGATCCTTCAGCGCCATTACCAATCCAACCATCATCTCGTTCTCCACACTCCTCCGTGTCTGTCACCCTCTCCGTTCTGGATAGGTATTTCAAAACTCATACCCCGAGTCAAATTCCTATTCCATGTATCAGTGGGCAATGGTCATAATTGCCTTTTCTGGCTTGATACCTGGCACGATCAACTGCCTCTGGCCCGCTCTCTCACATATTTATTCCCCCATATCTCCCTCCACAACTGTTCCGTTGCTGAACTAACCTCTCTCGGCCCAACCAGCATATGCCCCCCCCCCCAGCTTTTTCGACCTCAACATGCTGAACGACCTCAACTATGCCTCAAACTTACTCCTTTCCTTCCAACACTCAGACACACCAGACTGCTATATATGGGCACGTTCCCCAGTGAAAGGCTTTTCAGTTGCCTCTTGCTACGCATTCCTCAACCATCCTGGTAGGTCCTTCTCCTTTGCAAGACTCTGGAAATGCAGACTCCCTACTCGCATCTTGTTCTTCCAATGGTGCCTCATTCACGCTCGCATTAACACTAAAGACAGACTCAGACGTTGGAACACTCTGCTTGACCCTCGTTATGTCTTCTGTTCTTCGCAGGAAGAATCTATTGTTCATCTTTTTTTCGAATGTGACTTCTCCTACTATATTCTAGCCTCGGCCAGCGCCAACCTTATTGGCTACATCCCCACCATACACTCATTCTTCGACTACTGGCAATATGGCAAACCATATAAAACCTTTGATTCCTTCATCGCTATATATAGTTGGTGCATCTGGTTGGAGAGAAACGCTTATGTTTTCAATAAACCCACAAATAGTAGTGCTAATATTTGTAACAAAATCTCCTATTTGTTTTCTCTTTGGACAGGCTCAGTGCATACGCACCCCTTCACCTGGCGACTTCCTTCCAGCAGTAGTGAATCTTCTGATGATTAGCTCGAGTCTCACAGATGGACTGGGCTTCAACTACCCTCAGTTTGGCTGAATTTTGTATATAGGCCTGACTGCGTTTGTATTTTTTGGGGGTTTGTACTATATCTGCAAAACTATCATTTTGGCTACTGACCAGGCTTGTTGGTCGACCTGGACTTCTAGTATCTATAATATTTATTTTCTACTTGGCTGTGTAGCAACGTGCTACACACCCGCTCCTTCAAAAAAAGTGGTTAATATATTAAATTAATTGCAGGGACTTATCTGATGCACAAAAGTTCGTAGAGGGATCCAACGGGATTCCTCGCCCTTGTTGATTTATTTTCGATAATACTATCGTTATAAGAATTATGAAATATCAAACCTGATTGTTTGACTTATGAGATATGACATTGTTATATGTTGAAAACTTAACCCCTATAACGATAAAAATCAATATCAACATTGGTTAAGTGATGTGGTGGCAGTTGGCTTCTATTTAGTATTTTGAAATACTATTAATTGCCAGTTTGACTTGGAAAGGGTTTGAATTCGAAAAATGATTTTATATCTAACCTTTGGGTTTTCTGGAATATTTTTATTTAAGCAAATTTTGAACTTCTCTATTTTACCCCAAACTTTTTATTTGTCTGTTCTAAATCATTTAGATATGTTTTAAGAGTTGTTTGTTTATATTTAATAGTATTTAAAAGGCTATTCATCAATATTTTATATTGTAAAAAGTTATTTATATTAAATAATTAATATTGTTGAAGTTAATAATTTTTTATTAACAATGTTTTGAAATTTATAATGGTTATTTATCAATAACATTTTGGAATTTATAATTATTATTTATAATAATGTTTTCAAAGAAAATTATTATTTAATAATAATGTTTGAGAATTAATTATTATTGTTGTTGTTTTATTAATGAGGTTTGAATTTATTTATCTATTATACTTATTATGGTTGAAGTAAATAATTATTATTAATTAGTAATGTTTTGCTATTATTAATTATTTTACTAATAATGTTTTGGAGTTAATAAATTATTTTATTAATGATGTTGGAAAGTTAATTTATTATTTATTTGGGACGTTTATAGTAAATTTATTTATTTAATTAATTGTATTTATAAATAATAAATTGATTTACAAAGGAATTGCTTTTAATAAAGAGTTTATAAATGAAAATGGAGTTTGGATTTATAAAGGATTTAAAGATTTTGTAAAGGGATTTTTGGAAAGATTTTTATAAAGTAATTTTTATAAAGAATTTTTATAAAGGTTCTTTATAAAAGACTTATATAAAAGAATAAGTTTTATAAATGGGTTTATAGATTTATAAAAGAAGTTTTATAAATAGTTTTATGGATTTATAAAAGAGCTTTATAAATAGTTTTAGAAATTTATAAAAAGAGTTTATCAATTATTTTAGAAGTTAACAAAAAGAGTTTAATAAATTGTTTAGGAGATTTATAAAAGAGTTTTATAAATGGTTTTAGAATTTATAAAAGAAGTTTTATAAATGATTTTAGAGTTCTATAAATACATTTCCTAAGTAGTGAAAGTGTAGTGTTTTTGTGAATATACTTATATGTTGAGATAAGTATATGGATATTTTTTCATGGATAGTAGGCTCAGGTCCTTAAAATCAAACTTAATACACGAAAACTCCTTCCAAAAAAAAGATTGTAAATTAGGTCCCTAGAATTATGTTACTGAATAATTGCATATGTTTATGCAATTATTTAGTGAATAATTGTAGACATTTGTGCAATTATATCCAAAAATTACATAAATGTCTGCAATTATTCAGTGAATAATTGCGAAAATTTCTGCAATTTTTTGATGAAAAATTACGGAAATTTTCACAATTTATTGAAAAAATTGCGGAAATGTCTGCAATTTTTTGGTGAATAATAGCGAGAAGTTCCGCAATTTTTTAATGAATAATTGCGGAAATGTCTGCAATTTTATGATATAATTGCATAAATATATGCAATTATTCACTAATAGGGACAATTTGGCTGAAGTCCCTATTAAGTTTCAAAATACACCAAACATCCTTGCCAAAAAAATATGTAAATTAGGTCCCTAGTATTAACTTACCGAATAATTGCATAAATGTATGCAATTATTCGGTAACTTAATACTAAGGACCTAATTTACATATTTTTTGGCAAGGATGTTTGGTGTATTTTGAAACTTAATAGGGACTTTAGCCAAACTGTCCCTATTTTTCCAAGTATAAAAAGGAGTATGAATGATTTATAAATATATCTTTGTGAAAGTATTTTGATACAAGTATTTACAAAGCGATTTTAATTCATGAAAGGATTTATTAAAGTGGTTAGTAGCTGCTTATATGCTTAACCAATGTTGATTTCACGATGGAAATAAATCCCCGATTGGATTGTTGTTTATTTTATAGTTAAATAATCGACTATCAAACTTGGCCAGTTTTAAACTATCATTGTCGGTTCGGAGAGACCAGGATTGGATACATTATACAAAAACCACTTCGAACCTGCATAAGCTTTCAAATTAGAACATTTTGAAGAAGATCGAAGATGGAGCACTTTGAAGTGCAAGGGCTACTTGATACTAGTCCTGTGGGTGATTCTAAAATGGATGTAGTAGAAGTAGTGCTTTCGATTTCGTTCAGACCCAGATGAACTTGTATGAACGAATATTGGCATTGCATTTCTACCTATAGAGTAGTGTTAACATTCCAAGTGGAATTGCTATATAAGAGGCAACTGTTGCCTCAAGCCTTATACCCCAGAAAGGGCTAAAATAGGGTAGATGCAGCAGGGCTATGTGGGTCGCTCCCATAAGGGTGTGTCATCACCTTTCTAGATTATCGTATTATGGATCTGGTTGTGCATGAGAGCTCTCTATAAAGGTTGGGAACAATAGGGCTGATGACATATTCGATTCTATCCAGTAAGGGGTAGGTCGGTCATGTGTTGGCAGAGGGACAGAAGCACTATAGCCCTTGGTATATTTTATCTAAAGATGTACTATACGGAAGGTAGTCCCTTACCTTGCTATTTATGGAATCCATTCTCCAATAAGCATCTTACGGACTTAGTTGTGCCCAACTATGTTGAAATGTGAGATGCAGGCATTTCAACTATTTTATATATTTAGTTTAAACCCTAGACATTAATATAATATCAGAAGATTTCTTATAGAAATGTTTTGGTTATCGTAAGGTAAAAATCTATCTGTGTTCATATGTTGCGTGTTCTTACGAGATATCTTTCTTTTAAAGGTTTTATAACATTAAAATCTATTTGGGGTGTGTTTCTCACGCTAGTTTACAAAACTGATTCGGGCTTTATTTTTCTTATAATGCTCGGGTCAGACCGAGCATATTTACAGATTCAGTTTGGATATTTGGAGCTTCAAGAGACCAGCTGGATGCCTCAAAGTCAAATTAACGTATATTCTATTTTCCATTACATTAGTTGTTTATATTTATCAGCAATTATCGGGTAGGTTGTTATAACTATCCAGATTGTTGATTAATTAGATTATTCTGATTGATATATGTATAATATGTTTGATGTGATTTTTTGTTTGATGATAAAAAACATATATCAATTTATATATGTGTTTGCAGATTGTACTATACACATATAGGAATAAATATTCATATTGAATAATAATACTATTGCACATAATTTATATAATTCAATCAGTATTTTTTATTCAACGCAATATTTTATTTCAACACTTTTACAGTACAAAGTTTTCAGCTCTCTCTATATACATACACCGGTTTCATACATTTCACATACACATTTTTTCTCACTACAACACTCAACACTTAGTTTTTCACTCTGTCTGCACATCTGCATCTATCTGCATTGTCCAGCTCTAGTTCTTGTCCTGTCTTCTGTGTACCTGTATAATTAGCAACTACAGCAGTAATCTGAAAATAAACAAATTTGAATTTGCAAAAATATAAATTTGTTTTTATTGGTGCCTCAGATATATGGGTTATTGTCATCATTTTTTATTGTGTAATATCTGTGCATATCAGTATTCTTATCAAGGATAGGTAATCATGAGTGGCTGCAATACACACGTGTACATTTATACACGTGTGCACTGCCTCGCCAACTCGTGTGCGCAGTCAACAAAAGCAATCATGCAAAACATAGACTCAGCTGCATATGCAACCTGACAATGCTCAAGTCAAGCCAAAATACATGGTGAGCAACATGTGTACAACTACTGCAAAACTACATGCACATAACCAGACTCAAGTTAGACCATATGATCAAGTGAACCCATAATAAAGAAAGTCAACATAGATAATATACCAGAGTCCATCATATAACAGCAATGCAGTACAGACATATAGACTCAAGGCAACAAGTTCAAATGCCAAAGTGAAGCCAGTGCACAACGAATAAGCAAACTGCCTCGAATGGTACAAGTTAAAGATTGCAACTGTGACAGACAGATGTATGGTGATACACAAAGGCAGCCCACACATGTATGGTGATACACAAAGGCAGCCCACACGTGCACATCAAGTATAACCAGACCACGCAATCTAAAATACAAAGATATCAATGCCACTGACCCAAGTACACCAGCAACACCAAGAATAAAACTTCAAAACTACAAAGGCAATTGGCTACAAACAAAATACATGAAGGTTACAGTGAAGCATGAAGCAGTTCAATATCCAAACAACAATGAAAAAGTAATGAATCAACTACACAACTACAAGCAAGTGAAGTATAACCAATAATCAAAGAAACCAGAGGCAATTGGACAGAGGCAACAACAACTACACTAAGAGATGAACACACGTGAATAGAATGCACAGGTTAGGGAAGCAACAAATGTACTAATACAAGGACCAGTGGATCGAACAAGGTCGAAAGTGCTACCAGAGACAGTGAATAGCATGGCAAAAGTCAACAAGACCAATATTTATTCTTTTCATCACAAAATCAAGTGTACAGTTCGAACAAATATTCAGCATGTTAAGAAATCAAAATGGCCGAAGTAAACACGATCAGTGTCAAGGCCCAAGTCATCAGAAAAATGGAGTTGAATTCACAAATTAAAAATCGAAGTTGACCAAGTTAGAAATCAAGTGTGTGTAAAAGTTGAAAAAGTCAAAAATCAAATCCAAATAAAATAGGAAAGTTGCTACTGTGACGATCAAGGAAGGATCGAACGGTTTCAAACTAAAATCGTGACAGTGAAGTAAGGGAAATTATTCGATATGAACAAGTCAGATAAATCATCAACGTCCAACAATAATCAAATGGCCGAAGCACCATGTTGAACAAATCATACGAACGAATTCAAGGGTCTCGAAATCCATATATATATACACCCAAAATCATCATCGGCTGAAGTGAAAAAAGAACAATCGAAAATTCAAGTAATCGAATCCTGAAAAGCAAAAGGAACGAACAACGTACCAAAGTAGATTCGCAATCAATCATCTCGAGGCAAGCAGCCAATCATCAGAGAAGCAAAGAGCAACACATTCGATCGAGCAAGGCAACACGCAAACCAGAGAATCAATCAAATCTAATAGGCGATTTGAGAAAGCCCTAATTTTGTCTTCAGAGCAACAAAGAAAGAGCCGCCATTTTTTTCTCAGAGAGATTAAAAAGGGAAGTGAGCGTGTTTTATTTTCTTTTGGGTCGGGTTGTTTAAGGGCAAAAATTTACTCAAGTTTTTATTTATTCCTGCTCCTGTTTTTATTTTTAAAGTCTGTACTTTTCGAATCAAATCTTGGTAAATCACCACCTAGGATTTAGGTTGTGTCAGATTGACTAGTTAGGATTAGTTCAGTAAGCAGGGTTTGCAAGTTTGCAAAACTCTATAGGCGGTAGCAGGGTTTGCGAGTTTGCAAAACTCTATAGGCGGTAGCAGGGTTTGCAAGTCTGTTAGAGTGTTTGTAAGCGGGAGACTGTATAATTCTAATAGAAATCTGGGAATGCAGCAGTAGGTAGGGGTTGCCGAAGCTGGGTAAATTTTGTGTGTGATTTACTTTTCAGCATATTTACTTCTCTGCAGTTTGTTTTTGTGTTTAACTATATAAGTTCGAGAAAATTTGCTATAACCCTATTCACCCCCCCTCTAGGGTTAATCTAGATCCTACAAGTGGTATCAGAGCCCGGTATTTTTCTTTTAACTCTAGAGTCATGAATCCACCAAATAATGATTTTTCTGAGGGGCAATCTATTGCTAGGCCACCCATGTTTAATGGGAATGATTATGATTATTGGAAAGTTAGGATGGGTATTTATCTTAGTTCTGTTGATTATGATGTTTGGGACATTATTGAAACTGGCTATAAATCTCCCACTATAACTGTTGGTGATACTGAGATTCCTAAACCTAAGGATATGTGGGACGCTAATGATAAGAAATTAAAAACTACAAATGCTAAAGCCATGAATGCTTTGATCTGTGCTCTTGATAAGAATGAATTTAATAGAATTTCTCATTGTAAAACTGCGCAGGAAATTTGGCATACCTTGGAGGTGACACATGAAGGAACTTCTCAAGTCAAGGATTCTCGTCTAGCCCTATTCAGCAATGAATACGAGAACTTTGTGATGGACAAAGGCGAGAGCATAAAGGACATGTTTGGACGCTTTTCAACTTTGGTGTACAATGCTAGAGCGCTTGGGAAGGTATTCACTGAGGTAGAGCTTGTGAGGAAGGTGCTACGAGTCTTACCGATGAGCTTTGAGGAAAAAGTCACGGCAATACAAGAATCGAAAGATCTGAGTAAACTAAGCATGGAGGAGTTGATCGGCAACTTGATGACATATGAGCTTGAGCTAAAAACAAAGGGGGAACGCAACAACTCCGAATCAAAGAAGAAGACGATTGCCTTAAAGAGCAAAGAAGAGAGCGATGAAGAAGGAGAAGATCCAATTGAAGAGCTTGTAATGGCTATCAATAATCTTAGAAAATGGTCAAGATTCGGGCCACGTAAGAAGAAAACAAGTGGTAATAGGTCAAAAGATTCTGACAATTCCGATAATGAATTGACTTGTTATAACTGCAAGAAGCCTGGCCACTTCAAACAAAAATGCCCACTTCTCAAAAACAACAAAGGAAAGAAAAAGAAGAAGAAGGCCTTTGCAGCGACTTGGGATGATGAAGAAGGAGAGGAAGTTTCGAATAATAGCTCAGAGGAGGCTAACTTGTGTCTTATGGCAAAATCAGATTCAGAAGCAAGCTTAGAGGAATCTAGTGAGGTAAGTGACTATTCTTATAAAGAGCTTGTTTTGATGTGTTGTGATTTTACTAAAACAATTGATACTCTTGAGTCTAAAATTGAAAAACTGAAATCTGATAGGAGAGAACTTGTCCATGAAAATTATAGGTTAGAAACTGAACTTGAAAATATTCAAAACCTAGACTGTAAAAAATGTAAAATTTTAGATTCAGAATTATCAAAACTTAAGAATAGCTTTGAGAATCTTGAAAAAGAAAACTTGAGTCTTAAGGAAACCATTGACACTATGAAAAAGGATTTTATAAATAGATGCACCTCACTTGTGACTGAAAACACAACACTAAAAACTAAAGTCCAAAATCTTGAGAAAACTCTGAATAACTTTTCAAGAGGAGAAAAATCATTCAACATGTTATTGGGAAATCAACTTTTTGCTAACGACAGAAAAGGACTAGGCTTTGGGAAAACACAAGTTGATGATAATGCAAAAGGTAAGAGTGTCTTTGCTAGATGTGGAATAATTGAACATCGTGCTAAAAATTATAGTCATAGGAACAAGAACACAAAATTTATACAAGTTTGGGATCCTAAGAATTCTACAAACAAATTTCATGTCTATTGGAACAAGAATGAAAGGACAAAACAAGTTTGGGTTCCAAAGGGATTGTTTATTCACAATGCTTCAGTCACTAATATCATTGGACCTAAGAGTTTCTCTAGGTCATCCTCCTCTCTCTCTATGTAGGTTTGTTGGTGGGCTAAGGAGCAACAAGAATGGTTTCTAGATTCAGGTTGTTCTAGACATATGACAGGTGACAAATCAAAGTTCCTTAGCCTAGAGAATTTTAAAGGTGGAAATGTGATTATGGGAGACAATAGCAAGTGTAAGATTATTGGTAAAGGTGAAGTGGGTAACGGTACTTTTTTCTTGACTAATGTTTTATACGTTGAAAATTTGCATCACAATCTCATTTCTATTAGCCAACTATGTGACAAAGGTATGAATGTGGTTTTTTATAGTGATACTTGCAAAATCATTGATAAATCTTCTAATAACATTGTTTTTATGGGCAAAAGAAAAGGAAATGTTTACACGCTTTCGTTTGATAATCTAAATCTTTCTAGATGTTTGGTAGCCACTTACGAAGAGGCATCTTTATGGCATAGGAGACTTGGACATGCTAGCATGGGCCTCTTGAAAAACCTTGAAACGAAAAAATTAGTCAGAGGGTTACCACATCAGAAATTTGAAAATAATAAAGTGTGTAAAGCATGTTCCTTGGGCAAGCTTAGTCGATCATCATTTCGCCCTAAAAACGTTGTTAGCACATCAAGGGTCCTTGAATTAATTCACATGGACTTATTTGGACCAAATGAAATTGCAAGCTTGAATGGAAAACATTATTGTTATGTATTGGTTGATGATTATTCTAGATTTACGTGGGTTTATTTCTTAGCCAAAAAGTCTGAATCTTTTGATTATTTTTCAAAATTTGCAAAACTTGTTCAAAATGAAAAAGGAGTTTCAATTAAAACTTTGAGAAGTGATCATGGAGGCGAATTTGAAAATTTGGAATTTGAAAGCTTTTATGAAGAAAATGGTTTAAAACATGAATTTTCTGCTCCACGAACACCTCAACAAAATGGGGTGGTTGAAAGGAAAAATCGTACATTGCAAGAATTGGCTAGATCCATGTTGAGTGAGTATAAACTACCTCTAACCTTTTGGGCAAAGGCAGTGAATACTTCGTGCTATGTAATAAATAGAGTAATGATTAGACCAATACTTGGCAAAACGTCTTATGAATTGTGGCATGAAAGGAAACCTAACATTTCTTATTTTCGTGTATTTGGATGTCCTTGTTTCATTCTTAACACAGGTGATCAACTTGGAAAATTCGAATCAAAGGCTGATGAGGGAATTTTCATGGGCTATTCAACAAGGAGCAAGGCTTACAGGATATACAACAAACGAACAAAGACAATTGTTGAATCAATCAATGTGAAATTTGATGAATCTGACCTGGAAAGGACGACTGAAAAGGCGGTTGACGATGGGGTAGATCATGAAGGCATTGAAGAAGGGACATCTAGTGAGAAAGCTAAAAGTAGGGCTGTTGATGCTGATAGATTGAAGTTCAAATCCAATCATCCTCCTGAATTGGTTATAGGTGATCCTACGGAAGATATACGCACTCGCTCTTCATTTGATAAAAATTTATGTGCGTTTTGTTGTCACAGTGGTTTTATTTCTGAGATTGAACCTGATTCTGTTGAAATGGCTCTTAATGATGAAAGCTGGGTTTTAGCAATGCAAGATGAACTTAATCAATTTAAGAGAAATAAAGTTTGGAAATTAGTTCCTAGGCCTAATGACTATCCAATTGTTGGAACTAAATGGGTGTTCAAAAATAAACTTGATGAATCAGGAAATGTAATTAGAAACAAAGCTAGGTTGGTCGCAAAAGGATATAACCAAATAGAAGGCATCGATTTTGATGAAACATTTGCTCCAGTTGCTAGGTTAGAAGCCATTAGGATTTTGCTAAGTTTTGTATGTTATAAGGGTTTCAAACTTAAACAAATGGATGTAAAAAGTGCCTTTCTAAATGGTGATTTAAAAGAAGAAGTTTTTGTTGAACAACCCCCCAGTTTTGAAAATCATGATTTTCCAAATCATGTGTATAAACTAGAAAAAGCATTATATGGTCTTAAGCTAGCTCCTAGAGCTTGGTATGACTGCCTTTGTACATATCTTTTGGAAAATGGCTTTAAAAAGGGGAGTGCTGACACGACACTGTTTCTATTACATAAAGGAAGTGATTTTTTGATTGTTCAGATTTATGTGGATGATATCATTTATGGTGCAACTAATGAACTCTTGTGCGAGAAATTTGAACAAGTCATGCAGGCTAAATTCGAGATGAGCTTGGTTGGAGAATTGAAATATTTTCTTGGATTTCAAATCAAGCAAAGCAGTGATGGTATTTTCATTTCACAATCCAAGTATGTGTTGGAACTGTTGAAGAAATTTGGAGTTGAGAACTCCAAACCATTGAGAACTCCTATGAGCCCATCAACAAAGTTGGACAAAGATGAGAAAGGAGTTGCTGTTGATCAAAAGAAATATCGAGGGATAATTGGTTCACTTCTCTATCTTACAGCTTCTAGACCTGATATTATGTTTTCTGTGTGTTTGTGTGCACGTTTTCAATCTAATCCTAAAGAATCTCATTTGAGAGCCACTAAACGAATTTTGAGATATCTTTCACACACACAAATTTGGACTATGGTACCCTTCTTGTGAAAATTTTGATTTAGTTGGTTATTCTGATGCTGATTATGCTGGTTCATTGGTTGACAGGAAAAGCACTAGTGGGACATGTTTCATGCTAGGACATTCATTAGTTTCATGGTCAAGTCGAAAACAAAATTGTGTTGCATTATCCACCACTGAAGCAGAATATATTGCTTTAGGAAGTTGTTGTGCTCAAATTTTATGGATGATGCAAACTCTTTCTGATTTTGGCTTAGTTTATAAACAAGTTCCATTAAAATGTGATAGTAAAAGTGCAATAGACTTGTCAAATAATCTTGTTCATCATTCACGCACAAAACACATTGATGTGAGACACCACTTTCTTAGAGATCACATTGCTAAGGAAGACATTTGCATTGAATATATTTCAACTGCGATTCAACTTGCTGATATTTTCACAAAACCCCTCCCCGAAGATAGATTTTCAAGATTACGTTTGGATTTGGGGATTATAGAAATTGACTAATCATTTTCCATTTTTTGGTTGAAATATTCTTGGATATTTATTTTCAACTTCAATTTCTAGGATTCAAACCAGTTTTGGATATTATTCAAAGATTGATTCGAATATGGTACTCAGTAGTGGAAATATGTTTTGTTTTTATTTCTTTTCAAAATATTTCATAATATAATTAACTTGGTAACTTATTCCACGATCATTTCTATCGCTACCATCTTTCTATGATTCATAATGGTTTTGTAAAATGAGAAGAGCGATTTCCTTTAAAACTTCAAAAAAAACTCATGCATCCATTCTCATTTAAAAGTCCTTATGGTTATGCATGGATGGAGCATGTGAGTGAATTATTTTTATTTTATCATCATTCCATTCTCATTTAAAAGTCCTTATGGTTATGCATGGATGGAGTATGATAGCTAAGTATTTTTCTGGTCTCACTTAAAAGTCCGGATGCTTAGACTAATAAGTAACTGCTAATCCCATTTAAAAGTCCTTATGGTTATGCGTGGTTAGTAAGTGCTTATTTTTGTGCTTAAATGTCAAATTATTTTTAAAATTTCTCTCTTCTCATTATATAAAAACCGAATCATCAATCCATTCTCTACAATGTGGAACTTGTTAACTTGTTATGATATATTATGATTTTTCTTTGTTTTGCATTTGTTTTTACTTTAAAAAAAAATTCCACTACTGTTCCATTAGTGTTGTCAGTCTTTTGATGATAACAAAAGGGGGAGAAGAACAAGATTTTGATAAGAAAGTAAATATTTTTGGAATACTTCAACAAATTTGTTAAATGTTGTTAGTTAATTTTCTTTAGTTCTTTTATTCTTCTGTAATTTTCTAAATTTTCTAAATAGGGAGTGGTCTCAGTTGTATAGGGAGCATTCATATAGGGGGAGCTAAATATTTCGTGCTCAAACACATTTATTAGAATTTCAAAATCTTTAATATATATGTTTGTCATCATCAAAAGGGGGAGATTGTTTGATGTGATTTTTTGTTTGATGATAACAAACATATATCAATTTAAATATGTGTTTGTAGATTGTACTATACACATATAGGAATAAATATTCATATTGAATAATAATACTATTGCACAGAATTTATATAATTCAATCAGTATTTTTTATTCAACATAATATTTTATTTCAACACTTTTACAGTACAAAGTTTTCAGCTCTCTCTATATACATACACCGGTTTCATACATTTCACTTACACATTTTTTCTCACTACAACACTCAACACTTAGTTTTTCACTCTGTCTGCACATCTGCATCTATCTGCATTGTCCAGCTCCAGTTCTTGTCCTGTCTTCTGTGTACCTGTATAATTAGCAACTACAGCAGTAATCTGAAAATAAACAAATTTGAATTTGCAAAAATATAAATTTGTTTTTATTGGTGCCTCAGATATATGAGTTATTGTCATCATTTTTTATTGTGTAATATCTGTGCATATCAGTATTCTTATCAGGGACAGGTAATCATGAGTGGCTGCAATACACACGTGTACATTTATACACGTGTGCACTGCCTCGCCAACTCGTGTGCACAGTCAACAAAAGCAATCATGCAAAACATAGACTCAGCTGCATATGCAACCTGACAATGCTCAAGTCAAGCCAAAAGACATGGTGAGCAACACGTGTACAACTACTGCAAAACTACATGCACATAACCAGACTCAAGTTAGACCATATGATTAAGTGAACCCATAATAAAGAAAGTCAACATAGATAATATACCAGAGTCCATCATATAACAGCAATGCAGTACAGACATATAGACTCAAGGCAACAAGTTCAAATGCCAAAGTGAAGCCAGTGCAAACTGCCTCGAATGGTACAAGTTAAAGACTGCAACTGTGATAGACAGATGTATGGTGATACACAAAGGCAGCCCACACATGTATGGTGATACACAAAGGCATCCCACACGTGCACATCAAGTATAACCAGACCAGACAATCTAAAATACAAAGATATCAATGCCACTGACCCAAGTACACCAGCAACACCAAGAATAAAACTTCAAAACTACAAAGGCAATTGGCTACAAACAAAATACATGAAGGTTACAGTGAAGCATGAAGCAGTTCAATATCCAAACAACAATGAAAAAGTAATGAATCAACTACACAACTACAAGCGAGTAAAGTATAACCAGTAACCAAAGAAACCAGAGGCAATTGGACAGAGGCAACGACAACTACACTAAGGGATGAACACACGTGAATAGAATGCACAGGTCAGGGAAGCAACAAATGTACTAATACAAGGACCAGTGGATCGAACAAGGTCGAAAGTGCTACCAGAGACAGTGAATAGCATGGAAAAAGTCAACAAGACCAATATTTATTCTTTTCATCACAAAATCAAGTGTACAGTTCGAACAAATATTCAGCATGTTAAGAAATCAAAATGGCCGAAGTAAACACGATCAGTGCCAAGGCCGAAGTCATCAGAAAAATGGAGTTGAATTCACAAATTAAAAATCGAAGTTGACCAAGTTAGAAATCAAGTGTGTGTAAAAGTTGAAAAAGTCAATAATCAAATCCAAATAAAATAGGAAAGTTGCTACCGTGACGATCAAGGAAGGATCGAACGGTTTCCAACTAAAACCGTGACAGTGAAGTAAGGGAAATTATTCGATATGAACAAGTCAGATAAATCATCAACGTCCAACAATAATCAAATGGCCGAAGCACCATGTTGAACAAATCATACGAACGAATTCAAGGGTCTCGAAATCCATATATATATACACCCAAAATCATCATCGGCTGAAGTGCAAAAAGAACAATCGAAAATTCAAGTAATCGAATCCTAAAAAGCAAAAGGAACGAACAACGTTTCAAAGTAGATTCGCAATCAATCATCTCGAGGCAAGCAGCCAATCATCAGAGAAGCAAAAGGCAACACATTCGATCGAGCAAGGCAACACGCAAACCAGAGAATCAATCAAATCTAATAGGCGATTTGAGAAAGCCCTAATTTTGTCTTCAGAGCAACAAAGAAAGAGCCGCCATTTTTTTCTCAGAGAGATTAAAAAGGGAAGTGACCGTGTTTTATTTTCTTTTGGGTCGGGTTGTTTAAGGGCAAAAATTTACTCAAGTTTTTATTTATTCCTGCTCTTGTTTTTATTTTTAAAGTCTGTACTTTTCGAATCAAATCTTGGTAAATCACCACCTAGGATTTAGGTTGTGTTAGATTGACTAGTTAGGATTAGTTCAGTAAGCAAGGTTTGTGAGTTTGCAAAACTCTATAGGTGGTAGCAGAGTTTGCGAGTCTGTTAGAGTGTTTGTAAGCGGGAGACTGTTTAATTCTAATAGAAATCTGGGAATGCAGCAGTAGGCAGGGGTTGCCGAAGATGGGTAAATTTTGTGTGTGATTTACTTTTCAGCATATTTACTTCTCCGCAGTTTGTTTTTGTGTTTAACTATATAAGTTCGAGAAAATTTGCTATAACCCTATTCACCCCCCCCTCTAGGGTTAATCTAGATCCTACATAATAAAGTTTGGTTCTTCCTTTGTAAAGATTATTGTTATATTATAGATTGCTCAGCACATTATGGGATTCTGTTTCGTCTTTTCTTTCTTTTTCCCCAAGCAATCTATCTTTCTGGCACTCGGATGCTCGGCACGTGAATACCGTGGATGTATTAGTGTCGACTTTTGAAGGTCGAAAAGGTGGGTCGTTACACGTGGTATCGGAGCTTATGTTGAATGAACACCTAGGCTTTGGTGGGGTTAACTCATTTGAGATAGGGTAAGTGAGACCATAAGATGAGTTTGAGTGTGTGTGTGTGTATAAATGAGTGTGTATTTCTCAGTGATATAAAAATGTATCATATTGTGTTGATTTATCGGTTGAGTGGTTTATGAATTTTGGTCGATATAGAAGGAACAACTGCATCGATAGGGGTTTCTAAACACTTGAACAAGGAAAAACGACAAAGTATTATTTTGAAATTGGGTAAATGAAATAATTTTACCTAGATTATATTTTATATATAAAAATAAGAATTTTCAAATTAATATAGATATATAACGTGTGTGGTTGTTAGAGAAACCAACGAGGTGCGTAGCAGTCACGATTTTTTATTAAGGGAAAATGGATTGAGGCCCAATCTTCGCATCTGGGCACGAAGGCCTTACCATTTATTGCTTGATTATTCATGCTCGTCCAGTTGAAGAGAATTAACTATTGTTGTTGATTGATTATTTGTGCTCAGATAGTTTATGAGCGTTTATTGTTTGGTTGAATTAAATACGAACATCGTGTGAATTCAATTTCATAGTTTGACTATAAGGCGTTCGGGAATAATATAAGTTAAAATAAAATTTTGATTTTAATAAAATTTGTTTATTATAATTCAAGCAAGGATAACAATTATGAAATAATCATATATAAGAAGTGAAATTATATAAGTAGGATTTATAAATATAGTTTATAAATAAGGATTTAAAACTGAGAATTTGAGTACTTAAATCCCAGGACTTGAAATTATTTCAATGTGTTGTGATAAATAATAATAATATTATTGGAGAGTGTTTTGGAGTAGAAATTTTATTAAAATATGGTCTATAAATAAATATGGATTAAAAATGAGAAATTTAGAACCCAAAGCCGGCGTTTGGAAATTGTTTTCAAATTTTTGCAAAAAATAATAATGGTATTATTTTGAAAATATAGATTAATAGAAATATTGTAAAAGGATTTGGAAGAGTTAAAAAGCACTGAATTCACTTCGGGCGTTGGAAAATGATTCCGGTGATGACTACAGCATCATTAGTGTTGATTTTTGAGTTTCTAAGTGGGGAATTGCTACTTGGGTAAATGTGTTGAGTTTTTTTGGTAAAATCGGGTCATGATTTGAAAATCCTAAAGGAATGATTTGTTATATACAAAGATATATATATATATATATATATATATTATTGTTTCAGAAGGCTTTGAAATAAAACCCGGGTGATTAATTCTGAAGTTCTCAGTTAAGTCATGTGATGGCTGCATGTATCATATACATTAGAGTAGTTTGATTTTGCATCTTATTATGATACTATTACCTGGATTTTTAACTCGATAGAATTCAGCGGGAGCTAGAATACCGACGTCAAGTCAAAACAACTCAAGAATCAACCAAAAGGACTAGAAGAAGATGCTAAGAGAGATCTAAGAGGAAAGATACAACTATAGGCATCACCTATGGATCGCTAGCGATCCATCACCTATGGATCATAAGGATTGCTCATGGATCCTCCAAACTTCTTGCATCATGAACCAACATCTTTTCTAAGGATATCTGCTAAGTTTCATGAAATTCCATGCAAGCTATATCGAGAAGTGAGCATTCATCTGATTCTAGTCATAGTTCAATGCAACCTGTACATGAATCACCATCAAAACAAGGAAAATCGTTGTGAAATTACATGGAGAGCATTTAAATAAGGCAAGAGTATGATCCAACTGAAATGATCCAAAAAATACTTTAACTACATGGATCACTAGCGATCCATGCCATAAGGATCGCTAGCGATCCATCAGGTTAGATCGGTTCGCTGTGAACTTTTTGGAGCACCTTCATACCATCAAGTATAGGCTTCTGGTAAAGCGGCCTAGCCCAATAGCTCTCTAATCCCTATCAATACTCACCTATCTACAAGATAAAGGGGATCTTATGGACTGGCTGTTGGAACTCTGTAGACGTTATTCTTCACTCTTCTCCTCCCACACAATAGTCATCTAAGGATTCACTGTGATTTTCCAGTGAACTCTTGCACTTGTGACTTGATCTAACATAGGAGATTCAACCATATTGTAATCAGATTCCACTTATAAAAGCAGCCTGTTAATAGAAAGTTATAAAGTGGATGTTGGCTTCATTAACAGCCAAACCACTATAAAAAAATTTCAGTTTCTTTACTTTTTCTGCGATTTACAATTGCTTTTTCTATTTTATTTTCCTTGATGAACAGGGTTGGTGCTTTCACACTCAGTCTAAGGTGTTGATCTATTTTTTGGTTTAACGTTTTGCGCTTTCACTAAGAGCCCAACTCAGGCTTAAATCTAGCTATCTACTTTGGATCAGATAGGTTCAGAAGTTAGATCATCAATCTCTGCTTAGAAGATTTGCTGTTAAGAATCAATGGCACTTGGAAGAAACAGAACTGCTTCCGAAAGATCGATAGGAGTTGTAATAGCTAGATAATAAACCAATCCTTAGCAAGTTGAGGTCAATGGCGCCAATAATCCATTAATCAGAACTATTTCTGGGCCAACACAGGCGATGATGTGCGAGGATCTTCTATCCAACATGAAATTGTCACTAGAAGCGAATTGAATAAGATGGTTGATGAAATCAATCAAAAGATGGAGAACATCCAAAAAGCTATTATGAACAAATTAAATGCCCTCCTGACCTTGCAATCACTAGCTGCTCCGAGAACCGTGCCAAAACTTGTGGCTGCCACAGAGCAGGAAAATTCTTCTGTATCTGGCCTAAACAGAAGAAATGAAGGTAGAAGAAAAAAGTAGCAGCGGGTAGAGCTGTAGGAATCACTATAGAAGGAAACGCAAGCACTCCGCCAACTGCAAAGCAGCCCACCATGAACTTCAATCTGGGGACGAAAACACCATGGAAAGATATAGCATGGATCTCTCCGACTATGAAGATGTTGAATAACTTGACGACGACAAGTTGAAAGAAAACACTAACGCACTCAATACCGACAAAGAGTTCTAAACTACCCCTACCCAATGAACAACAAGCCAATGGAACTCCGAGGGAGTGGCTTTCTCGAAGGCAAGAGAGCCTAGGCTTCATCCCACTTACCAAGATCGTTTGCAAGATCAAACACTTGGTGTAGTCACTGACAGCCAACCCGCGGACTACCAGACATCAGAGGCATATATCACGGACATGACCAAGCGCCTAATGTACGAAATTAAGAATAAGAGAGATGATGAATGAGGATCCGCTCCATGCTGGACTCCCTTCATTGATGACATTTTGAATGAACGATATCCTATAAAGTTCACTATGCTGACTATTCCATCCTACGATCGAACTAGGGACCCGAAACCTCACTTGTACAAGTACAGTTGGTACATGTATGGAGAAAATGCTTCAAATTCTATTTGATGTAGATGTTTTCGAATCTTTCTGGAAATAATTGCTTCCATGTGGTTCACCGGGCTCCTACCTAAATCCATCCCCACTTTTGAAGAATTAGCAAAAAGGTTCCTTGATCAGTTTAGGCTTCACACGACACAACCAAGATACGTGATGTCCTTATCGAGCCAATTTTGGGGATGAAATGAATCTTTGAAATCCTTCATGAGTCGGTTTAACACCTCGGTCATTGAACTAAGTAACTCAAACGAAGATATGGTCTTCATGGCCCTGGTCCGTGCCATCCATCCCGTCATTGAATTAGAAAAATGGATCAAAATAACCAACCTACCATGAGGAAGGACTTTAATCGAAAGGAAAGCCAGTAATTGAGATTGGAAGAGGTAGAGGAGCTAGAAGGAAAACTTGCTAATCTACAACCAATCAACATTGGGCAGAATGGTATGGCAACGAACCAAGACGCAATTATCTCCGAGACTGCTGCAGGAAACACAGGGAAGGATGGGAATCAGAAAAGGAAGACCCAGAATTCCAACAAGCGAAACAGAAATAACAAGAGACTTAAAGGCTTGAGGCCTAGAGACTACACCCCGCTCAATGATACTCTAGAGAACATCTACCTTGTGACACAAGTGATGGAGGAGTACAGGAAGCCGCCTAAAAAGGATGCGACTGAACAACAAAAGCATTCTGGAAAGTACTGCCGCTTCCATGAAACACATGGTCACAACATGAATGAGTGCCGTCACTTGAAGAACCTGATTGAAGAATCGATTCGGGAAAAAGCTTCAAATATGCGAGGAAACTACAAAATCCTGACCAGCCTGTAGCACCCCAAGCTCCTAGAGACCGGGAAACCAAGCTAGAACTAGTGAAGAGGGATCCAAATGGACCGACCAAAGACTCATCATCGGAACAATGTCTAAAGGACCTCATCCCATGCAGAAGTGTTGGGGAGAAATGGAGTGATATGCAAGCTCACTAGGACACGCTTCGAAAGATTCGTGCTTCACGATCGAAGATGGAACTCCTAGAAAGCAGTAGAGAACCTTGAATGATAGCATAGTATTCTGAAATCGAGACACCGAAGGTATAGAAGCTTTGACCCTTGACCTCATGGTCGTGACGGTAGGAATCAGATCAGCCAGGGTCCGACGAGTATTGGTGGACAATGGCAGCTCTATGAATATCCTATTGAAACACACATTTAATCAAATGAAGATCAGTTTGAAGGACGTATCCGCTTGTCGAACAAAGATCCAGGGATTTACCAGTGAACTTAAGCAACCAGTCGAAATAATTGATTACCCATAGAACTTGGGGAAGGCGACTAAAGAGTCGTCCTCACCCAAACCTTTGTGATTGTAGAAGAAATATCCTCCTACAATGCTTTCTTGGGTTGGCCTATTTTGGGAGATTTTAGGATTGCTTTAGCTCAATGGTGTCTAACCATGAAATTCCCGACAGAGAATGGAGTTGGGATGATCGATGGAGACTAAAGTGCCGCTAGAGAATGCGACATCACAGTACTACGCGAGTCTAGAAGAAAAGAAAAGGGGAAGAATGTGTGGAGAACTCTCCACATTCGTGAACCTACGAATAGCAAATACAGAGCCGCCCTTGGCTTGGGGACCATAGCCGATTCGACAAGGATTTGGACCCTAGAAAGAAGAGTTCAGAGGAGGAATAGGCTGCACAGGCATAATTGACGGTGTTTGTCCCAGTTGATATGGATGACCCAACACGGGTCCTGAAAATTGGATCATATCTTGGAAATAATATATGATTGGAACTCATCAAATTTCTTCGTGCCAGCTGGACGTATTCACTTGGACACATTCTGATATGTGCAGGGTTTCACCAGAGATTGCATGCTATGCACTTAACACTAATCCCAAGTATACACCAGTGAAGCAGAAGAGACGTAGCCTAGGACCCGAACGGTCGAAAGCGCTGAGAGAAGAAGTGGATAAGTTGATGGAGAATGGTTTTATCCACGGTGCAACCTACCCTGAATGGGTATCTAACCCAGTCTTTGTTAAGAAGTCCAATGGGAAATGTCGAACTTGTTTTGACTACTCGAACCTAAACAAAGCTTGCTCGAAAGGTAGCTTTCCTCTATCTAGAATCATCAGCTTATGGACGGAACTGCATGACATGAACTACTATCATTTGTGGACACTTACTCAGGGTACAACAAGATCATGATGCATGAACCTGACTAGGAAAATACCAGTTTCATTACTGATCTGGGATTATACTACTACAAAGTGATGTCATTCGGCTTAAAGAATGTTGGGGTAACCAACCAACGACCACTGAACACCATGTTCACACATTAGATCGGGAAGAATATGGAAGTTTATGTAGATGATATGTTGGTTAAATCGCGCATAGCTGCAAATCACTTGGACAACCTCGCCGAAATGTTTGAAATACTCCTGAAATATAAAATTAAGCTCAATCCACTTAAATGTCACTTCAGAGTAGCCTTTGGAAAGTTCTTGGGATTCATTGTAAGCGCCAGAGGTGTCAAAGAAAATCCTGAATAAATTACCGCTTTACGGGAAGTCGAGGCCCCATGGAACAAGAAAGAGTTACAAAGCTTGAATGGAAAAGTTGCAGCACTAAGCCTGTGAAGACCCAAATTATTGAGATTAGAATAATTAAAAAAAAAACTTTCAAAACCAAATATATATATATGTAGTCTGAAGATAAATATTGAGAATGAGTTAAAAGTAATAATAGCTAAATTGAGTAAGTCTTATATTCACATGCATAATATATATATATATATATATATATCTTGAATATAAATAGTAATAAGAAATGGTATTTCAGAGGGAAGAGGATATATATAACTGAGTGTATATATGGACATATATTACCATATGTTGTATTTATATATATATACCCAGAAAGAATAAACATAAGGTAAATAAGGAAAGAACACCAGGGTAATTAAGAATATGAATACATTTACTTATCAAGAGAAAACAGATGGTTTGAAATATTAACCAGAGGTTAATTGATAAAGAGGATATACATATATATATTACAGTCTAACATAAAGAAAATAAAAATAATTCTGTAAAGAGAAAATTGTTTTCAACAATTAAGTAAGGAGAAAATGATATATTCTTTGATAAATTAAAATGCTTTAGAAACCAGTTTTATATTAGTTATACATAAGTAAAATTTTGAAAGAAGTCAAGAGTAAACAAATAGGCTGAGGTAATAGCTAGGAATGGAAAATAACTCGGGCATAATAAAAGGTATTAAGAAAAAAAAAAGATAAGCCACATGAAAATAATATACAAGTGAAACATGCAAATTGCATGTACACAGGGAAAAGCAGTGGATAACTGCTTTTACCAGAAATAGAAACCAGGGGAAAATGGCACAATTAGCCATAACAGCACACACATAATTCTTTGAGTGATGTGAGGATAAAAGGGGTTTTTCCCTTCAGTAAAACCCTAGTAAAAATGATTTAAATCAAGAAAAGAAGCAGGGGTTTTTCTCAGAGGGAAAACAGAAACATATTGAAAAAAAAGAAGAAGAACATACACTGTTTGCAAGCTTAGGCAATCTCGGGGAAAAAGAAGGGAAAGGTGAGTGATTAATCAATCTCATGAGGCTAAGGCATTAAGACCCAAGTTAAGGGCAGCCATTTTATTTTCTTTTGTGCTTGATCAACTTGTTTTTCTTTCTCTAAATTAATGAATGCTGAGCATGGTTGGTGTATTAATAAATCTTTGGTTGATGCTTTGATATGTTTCATTTGATTTTTTGATAACAGTAATGCCATGATCTCTGAGATAGATCCAGTACCATGAACCATCAGTTTGTATTTATGATAGTAAGATAAATACAATTTTATTATGAAGTAGGGTAAAAAAAATTGAAAGATAAGCCAGGCAGTGTGAACAAAGGAGGTTCATGCTTATGTCTAGTTTGTTTTAAATTAGAGATGAACAATGCAATAAATTATTTATGTGCTGATTTGTTCAGATCTAAGGCTAAAAATGTTTTAGGGGTTTTTCTCTAAAAACCTTACCCTATGTTCACAATAGAATTAAGCATAAGAATTTTTAATGGAACTCTACTGGATTTGTTAAGAGATCATGACATTCTGGAATACAGAAGTATACAAGTGATAAAACAAATTTTGAATGAGACAACTGGAAAGAAAAATGAAATGAAAACATGATTTTCATGAATGAATGTAGGGTCAGTTGAAATCCCTGAGTAAGATTAACTCTCTCTGATTCATAGAAAAAGAAAGAAAGTAAAAGCAATCCAGGAGTTAATAAATCTTTCTGAAATAAGAAATGAGACTGGTCACTAGATTATAAAACTAATCTAGGAGAAAAGCCTTAATCTATTCATCATAAGGAGTATGATGGGTATGTGCATGACTTGTTTAAGTCCTATAGGCCTTTGTGCAGGGGTTAACAGAATTGAGTCCCTTGCAATGCACACATGGTGTTCAATGGCAAAGAGACATGACCAAATTAAATTGATAAATCAAGTTTGAAGTTGAACTATGGAAATTAAAATGAGTTAATTCCATAAGAGTGTGTGTACATGTATACTGTATTGAATGATTGAATGGTTGCTTGTGTGCATGACTGTGGTAGGAGCTTAGATACATACATATATATACCCAGTTGCATCATGAATCCAAATTGCCTCAAGCATATTGATACTCTGCACTACAATTTAAAAATGACAAGATATTACATTTTGATTTCACTCATACCAGAATTATATTCTGACCCTATTTGTTGCTTTGTAACATCTGGGGTGTCTCATTTTTATGGAGGCAGCTCTAGATATTGCTGCAGGAAAGGAAGCATAGGAAACTTGTATGCATGGACAATTGAAGACTTACTAGCATTTAGAATGTTTAAGGAGTTTGGCAGATTTGTTGTAATAATTAGGCCGAGCCAAAAATATCATTATGGTTTAAGTATTTTCTGGATTGTTATGTGTTTGTTTTTCTGAGAAGAGAACTTGTAGGAATTTTTAAGTGTTATATATATGCATATGTGGATTTCTGTTTTAAGAATTTGATCTTCATAGTCTCTGGTGAAGTAAGATATAGGAGATCATGTCATGTAATTTGATATGTGCTCATGTCTCCTTTAGTAAGGTCAGATGAACTTTTAAAATGGTAGAGTTGAAACAATCATAGGGAGAAAGGAATATAGCATTATCAATGAATCTTGTAAAGGTTGAGTTGAACCTAAATTGGCTAACCAGTAAGGCTTAACCATGACTTATAATTGATATAAGCCTATGCTAAGGCTGGAAGGCATAGCCTGTAATCTGGTTAGAGCATTTGATTTTCCCAGTGAAAACTTGTATTGCTTGGTGTAATAAGCTCATATGCACGCTTGGTACTTGTAGACTTCACTGCAATTATACTTAACTAATTCCTATTATCTAGATACTTAATTCAAATCTGGTAGTATGGGGCCATGATCAAAACCTGTGGTAAATGGTAGATGCATATGATCTTGTTTGTAATGAGCAATTCCATCATTCAATAGAATAGTGACTACTATCATTGTTCTCTTTCATAGAAAACATCAGATGTCTTCATCATAAGTTCACCTGGAAGTCTTGCATTTTGTTTGATCCTTTTTGTTTACTTTGCCTTAAGCATACTGACTGCACACATGATCTTAGCCTCTGTTTAGCATTATAGTTTGAGTTAGCACTTTGATCTGACTGAATTGTTTTCCTCTGCTTAGCCTTTAAATTAGTTTATCATTTCAACATTCACATGATCATTGCAACTTTATAAATCAAAGCATGGATATTTCACCTGATATAAAAGTTGTTCGAAATTAAAATGAGTAACACAAGCCAAACTAATAAGCATGAGTTAGGTTGAACACCTTTTACTTAATATAGAACAATAAGTATCAGATTACAAAATCCCAGGATTAAAAGGTATGGCTTGTAAATTCAGGAGTCAATTAATTTGTGAGGTAGAACAAGAAAATAAGAGAACTAGGATATCTAACCCTAAAGTTAATCAAGCTTGAGTTCTAAAAAGAAATATATATATATGATAAATAGAAATGGCTATGTGACACCAAATCTCTAATATGAGAAATAAGGTGGGAATGAGTTGCTTTGCTATTTTAATCACTCTGATAAGCAAAGAACCATTTATATATCTTCATATATATAAATGATAGAATTTATTTAAATACTGATATATTTATATTAGTAAAAATTCAGGATCTTGGGAAATTAAATTAAGAGAAGTGATCCATTGAAAAGTATATATATACATTGTAAAAAAAAAATCTCTAACAGAAAATTCACTATAGATAAATGATAAGAGAAGTGGGTCATTTCAGTTGGTATCAGAGCTATGTTATTAAAACATAGCATAAATATATTATCCAATTTTCTTGAAGGGATAAAATTCTAAAATAAAAATAAATATATATATACAATAATGATGGAAATAAATATCCACAGTAGAAATGAATTGCATAAAATAATTAAATTAGAAAAATGACTAACTAGCTATGCAATTGAATAGTGAATCATGGTAGGAAGACCACCAAGTCATGGAGCAGGACCCTCCAATACAACACCAATGGTCAATTTGCAAGATTTGGTGAGGGCATTTAGAGAGGGAGCAGTGCATAGGGAAGAGAATCCTCATGAGGAGCTAGCCAAACTGTTAAAGACATTTTCAAATTTAGGAGGCAAGGATTTTGAAGGCACCGAGGGAGTTAGGGGAGTGCAGACATGGCTGAGAACTTTGGAAAGGATATTTGCAGATATGCAAATTAATGACTAAAGGAAGAGGCAGATAGCTTCAAGGAGACTTAAAGGAGCAGCTTTAGATTGGTGGGAGGTGATCATCACAGGAAGGCCAGAAAATGAGATAACATGGGATCAATTCAAGGAGATGCTTGAGGCAAGGTTTGTTCCAGCAACAGCTAAGGCAACATTGCTTGAGGAATTTATAAGGCTAAGGCAGGGACCAATGAGTGTGACTGAATACACTCAAAAATTTGAGAGTTTATCCAAGTATGGAACTATGCTTATAGGAGATGAAGAATCAAAGAATTTAAGATTTATCCAAGGACTAAATGCAGGTCTGGGTAGAGCAATGTTACCATACAAGGATAAAACATTTGATCAAGTCATAGACCTTGCTCTTTCCTTTGAACAACATGACAATGCAAGGGAAAAATTTAGGAGCATGAGGGCTAACAATCAAAAGAAAGGGAAAAATAGGACACATCCCTATGACAAAAAGAATGTGGATAAGAAAATGGAAGGAACAACCACTGGGGAAGCTAAGAAGAAGGTCACTTGTTACAATTGTGGCAAAGAAGGACACATGAGTAATAAGTGTCAAGCAGCCAAGAAGGCACCATTCAGCTGCTATAACTGTGGGAAGGAAGGCCATATTAAAAGGAACTGCCCAGAATTCGAAAGGGGAGCAAAGGTAGGAGCACTTGAGGGCAAAGCAAAAGCAACTGCAGTGGGAAGTTCTGGACAATTGGAAGGTATACTTCTAATTAAAGGTCACCCCATCTCAGTTATATATGACACTGGAGCAACACATTCATTAATATCCCAAGACATAGTGAATAAATTGACTCTCACATGCTATTTAGTTGATAATCCCTTGTTTATTCAAAGCCCACTGGGTAGCTCTTGCTTGCTAGGATTAAAATTTCTGGGGGTAGAATTAAACATAGGAGGAAATGTGTTTAAATCTGATTTGTTTGTATTGAAATACCCTAGAATAGGAATTATTTTAGGGGTAGATTGGTTGAGCAAATTCAAAGCAATTTTGAATTTGGAAAATTTCACTATTTCTCTGAAAACAGAAAATGGTAAGAATATTATAATCACGAGTGAAATTGCTAAAATCAATTACCTTAACCAAATATATAGCATGACTGAGAAAGAATTAACACTGGAAGACATAAAAATTATAAATGAATACCCAGATGTCTTTGGTGAAGTCATAGGTGTTCCAGAAAATAGGCAAGTAGAATTTCAAATAAGACTAATCCCAGGAGCAAGTCCAATCATCAAGAAACCTACTAGGATGGGTCCTAAAGAACTAGTGGAGTTGAAACATCAGTTGGAAGAACTGGAGCATAAAGGCTTCATAAGGCCTAGTAGTTCAAACTAGGGTTCTCCAGTTGTATTTGTGAAGAAGCATGATGGTACTTTGAGGATGTGCATTGATTATAGGGAATTAAACAAAGTCACCATTAAAAACAAATACCCACTTCCTAGAATTGATGATCTATTCGATCAATTAAATGGAGCAAAGGTCTTTTCAAGGCTGGATTTAGCCTCTGGGTTTCATCAGATGAAGGTGGAGGAAGAAAGTATTAAGTATACTGCCTTCAACACAAGGTATGGATTATATGAATTTTTGGTGATGCCTTTTGGATTGACAAATGCACCATCATATTTTGTAGATTTAATGAATAGAACATTTAGAGATTTTCTAGACAAATTTGTGGTTGTCTTTATTGATGACATATTAGTGTATTCAAAATCAGAAGGAGAACATGCAAAACACTTGCATCTGGTTTTATCTAGACTGAGGGCACATGATTTAAAAGCCAAATTCTCTAAATGTACATTTTGGCAGAAGGAAGTAAAATTTTTGGGGCACATTGTATCACAACAAGGGGTTAGTGTAGACCCAAATAAGGTGATGGCAGTGCAATCTTGGAGTAGACCCAAATCAGTGACTGAGGTGAGGTCATTTTTGGGAATGGCAGGCTATTATAGGAGATTTATAAAAGATTTTGCAAGGATAGCTATCCCATTGACCAAGTTAACTAAAAAGGAGCAACCCTATGTGTGGACAGAGAAGTGTGAACAAGCTTTCATATCACTAAAGAAGGCACTGGTAGAAGCTCCAGTTTTACAAGTGCCAGAGGGTAATGAAGAATTAGTAGTTTACACAGATGCTAGTGGATCTGGATTGGGGGCAGTGCTTATGCAACATGGTAGAGTCATAGCTTATGCATCAAGGCAACTCAAGCCAAATGAAACTAGGTATGCTACACATGACTTAGAACTAGCTGTTGTGGTTTATGCATTAAAACTATGGAGACATTATTTATTAGGTGCTAAGTTTGAATTGTTTACTGATCACAAGTCACTTAAATATTTGTTTTCCCAAAAAGACTTGAACATGAGGCAACATAGGTGGGTAGAATTTCTAGCTGCCTATGATCTTGATATATTGTATACCCCTGGAAAAGCTAATAAAGTAGCAGATGCATTAAGTAGACATCAAGCTAAATTGGCAAGCTTAATGATGGCAGAGTTCAAGGATTTGACAATTCTTAGTGAGGTGGAAGTGAAAGAAGAAACTAGTGTATCAGATAAGACACACAGTAAGATGATTGAATATGGTAAATTAAGCCTCATATCCTTAAAATCAACACTGGTTGATAAAATAGGACAAATGCAGAATCAAGATATAAATTTGAAGGAGAAAAAGAACATGATATCCCAAGGCATGACAGTGGAAAACTATGAGGTAGATGATAAAGAATACTTAAGGAAAAAGGGGAAACTCTGCATACCAAATGTAGAGGAACTAAAGCAAGAAGTTATGGATGAGCATCACAAAACAAAATATACTATCCATCCAGGTGGTACAAAAATGTACCATGATCTCAAGAGAAATTACTGGTGGCCAGGAATGAAAGGAGCAGTAGCAAAATATGTGGCAAATTGCTTGACATGCCAACAAGTAAAGGCAGACTATCAAAGACCCTCAGGCCTATTGCAACCTTTGGAAGTGCCTACTTGGAAATGGTAGAGTATATCAATGGATTTTGTGGATGGTTTGCCAAGAACAAGGAGGGGCAATGATGGTATTTGGGCAGTGGTTGATAGACTCACAAAAACAGCACACTTCATCCCAATAAGTTCAAACAGAAATGCTCACAAGCTAGCTCAATTGTTTGTGAAGGAGATAGTGAGATTGCATGGCATCTCCAAGACTATCATTAGTGATAGAGATACTTTGTTTACTTCAAGGTTTTGGAGTAGCTTTCAAGAAGCTATGGGGACAGAACTAAGCCTAAGCACATCCTACCATCCACAAACAGATGGGCAAACTGAGATTGTTAATAAAGTTTTAGAGGATTTGCTGAGAGCATGCATACTTGATTTTGGAGGCAATTGGGAGGATCATATTTATTTAGCTGAGTTTGCTTATAATAATAGCTACCAGTCCACTATAGGAATGGCTCCATTTGAGGCTTTGTATGGGAAGCCTTGTTTATCTCTTGCATGTTGGATGGAGGCTGGTGAAAGGGTGTTGCTTGGACCAGACCATGTAAAAGAAACTTCTGCAAGAATTGAATTAGTGAGGCAAAGAATGAGAGTAGCTCAAGAGAGACAGAAAGCCTATGCAGATAAAAAGAGAAGGCCAGTAGAATTTGAGGTGGGAGACTATGTGTTTCTCAAAGTTTCACCAATGAGGAAAATATTGAGATTTGGCAAAGCAGGGAAACTGTCACCAAGGTATATAGGACCATATGAAATTGTTCAAAGAATAGGGACTTTAGTTTATAGGTTGAAGTTACCAGAGGAATTGAGCAAAATACATGATGTATTTCATGTATCCCAATTGAGAAAATGGGTGCATGATAAAGAGTCCATTCTTGAATCTCCTACACATGTTGAAATTCAAGAAAATCTAGTTTATAAAAAGGAACCAGTGGGCATTGTGGCTAGAGAAGAAAAGAAACTGAGAAATAAAATAATTAAACTAGTTAAAATCCAATGGAGTTTGGATGGGAATGATTGCACTTGGGAGGCTGAAGAGAGGATAAAGGATAAATATCCTAAGCTGTTTTCTGCTTGAGGTATGTTTAAAAATTTATTATGAGACCTTAAAATTATTTATGTATGTTTGATTGATTGAGAATGAATGAGTTCCTGAAATTTCATTTAAAATAGAAATTAAGCTTTGTATACATTTGAATGGAAATGTATGAGAGAATAATTGTGGGACACAATTCCTTTTAGGAGGAGAGTATGTGAAGACCCAAATTATTGAGATTAGAATAATTAAAAAAAAACTTTCAAAACCAAATATATATATATATGTAGTCTGAAGATAAATATTGAGAATGAGTTAAAAGTAATAATAGCTAAATTGAGTAAGTCTTATATTCACATGCATAATATATATATATATATATATATATATATATATATATATATATCTTGAATATAAATAGTAATAAGAAATGGTATTTCAGAGGGAAGAGGATATATACAACTGAGTGTATATATGGACATATATTACCATATGTTGTATTTATATATATATATATACCTAGAAAGAATAAACATAAGGTAAATAAGGAAAGAACACCAGGGTAATTAAGAATATGAATACATTTACTTATCAAGAGAAAACATATGGTTTGAAATATTAACCAGAGGTTAATTGATAAAGAGGATATACATATATATATTACAGTCTAACATAAAGAAAATAAAAATAATTCTATAAAGAGAAAATTGTTTTCAACAATTAAGTAAGGAGAAAACGATATATTCTTTGATAAATTAAAATGCTTTAAAAACCAGTTTTATATTAGTTATACATAAGTAAAATTTTGAAAGAAGTCAAGAGTAAACAAATAGGCTAAGGTAATAGCTAGGAATGGAAAATAACTCGGGCATAATAAAAGGTATTAAGAAAAAAAAAGATAAGCCACATGAAAATAATATACAAGTGAAACATGCAAATTGCATGTACACAGGGAAAAGCAGTGGATAACTGCTTTTACCAGAAATAGAAACCAGGGGAAAATGGCACAATTAGCCATAACAGCACACACATAATTCTTTGAGTGATGTGAGGATAAAAGGGGTTTTTCCCTTCAGTAAAACCCTAGTAAAAATGATTTAAATCAAGAAAAGAAGCAGGGGTTTTTCTCAGAGGGAAAACAGAAACATATTGAAAAAAAAGAAGAAGAACATACACTGTTTGCAAGCTTAGGCAATCTCGGGGAAAAAGAAGGGAAAGGTGAGTGATTAATCAATCTCATGAGGCTAAGGCATTAAGACCCAAGTTAAAGGCAGCCATTTTATTTTCTTTTGTGCTTGATCAACTTGTTTTTCTTTCTCTGAATTAATGAATGCTGAGCATGGTTGGTGTATTAATAAATCTTTGGTTGATGCTTTAATATGTTTCATTTGATTGTTTGATAACAGTAATGCCATGATCTCTGAGATGGATCCAGTACCATGAACCATCAGTTTGTATTTATGATAGTAAGATAAATACAATTTTATTATGAAGTAGGGTAAAAAAAAATTGAAAGATAAGCCAGGCAGTGTGAACAAAGGAGGTTCATGCTTATGTCTAGTTTGTTTTAAATTAGAGATGAACAATGCAATAAATTATTTATGTGCTGATTTGTTCAGATCTAAGGCTAAAAATGTTTTAGGGGTTTTTCTCTAAAAACCTTACCCTATGTTCACAATAGAATTAAGCATAAGAATTTTTAATGGAACTCTACTGGATTTGTTAAGAGATCATGACATTCTGGAATACAGAAGTATACAAGTGATAAAACAAATTTTGAATGAGACAACTGGAAAGAAAAATGAAATGAAAACATGATTTTCATGAATGAATGTAGGGTCAGTTGAAATCTCTGAGTAAGATTAACTCTCTCTCTGATTCATAGAAAAAGAAAGAAAGTAAAAGCAATCCAGGAGTTAATAAATCTTTCTGAAATAAGAAATGAGACTGGTCACTAGATTATAAAACTAATCTAGGAGAAAAGCCTTGATCTATTCATCATAAGGAGTATGATGGGTATGTGCATGACTTGTTTAAGTCCTATAGGCCTTTGTGTAGGGGTTAACAGAATTGAGTCCCTTGCAATGCACACATGGTGTTCAATGGCAAAGAGACATGACCAAATTAAATTGATAAATCAAGTTTTGAAGTTGAACTATGGAAATTAAAATGAGTTAATTCCATAAGAGTGTGTGTACATGTATACTGTATTGAATGATTGAATGGTTGCTTGTGTGCATGACTGTGGTAGGAGCTTAGATACATACATATATATACCCAGTTGCATCATGAATCCAAATTGCCTCAAGCATATTGATACTCTGCACTACAATTTAAAAATGACAAGATATTACATTTTGATTTCACTCATACCAGAATTATATTCTGACACTATTTGTTGCTTTGTAACATCTGGGGTGTCTCATTTTTATGGAGGCAGCTCTAGATATTGCTACAGGAAAGGAAGCATAGGAAACTTGTATGCATGGACAATTGAAGACTTACTAGCATTTAGAATGTTTAAGGAGTTTGGCAGATTTGTTGTAATAATTAGGCCGAGCCAAAAATATCATTATGGTTTAAGTATTTTCTGGATTGTTATGTGTTTGTTTTTCTGAGAAGAGAACTTGTAGGAATTTTTAAGTATTATATATATGCATATGTGGATTTCTGTTTTAAGAATTTGATCTTCATAGTCTCTGGTGAAGTAAGATATAGGAGATCATGTCATGTAATTTGATATGTGCTCATGTCTCCTTTAGTAAGGTCAGATGAACTTTTAAAATGGTAGAGTTGAAACAATCATAGGGAGAAAGGAATATAGCATTATCAATGAATCTTGTAAAGGTTGAGTTGAACCTAAATTGGCTAACCAGTAAGGCTTAACCATGACTTATAATTGATATAAGCCTATGCTAAGGCTGGAAGGCATAGCCTGTAATCTGGTTAGAGCATTTGATTTTCCCAGTGAAAACTTGTATTGCTTGGTGTAATAAGCTCATATGCACGCTTGGTACTTGTAGACTTCACTGCAATTATACTTAACTAATTCCTATTATCTAGATACTTAATTCAAATCTGGTAGTATGGGGCCATGATCAAAACCTGTGGTAAATGGTAGATGCATATGATCTTGTTTGTAATGAGCAATTCCATCATTCAATAGAATAGTGACTACTATCATTGTTCTCTTTCATAGAAAACATCAGATGTCTTCATCATAAGTTCACCTGGAAGTCTTGCATTTTGTTTGATCCTTTTTGTTTACTTTGCCTTAAGCATACTGACTGCACACATGATCTTAGCCTCTGTTTAGCATTATAGTTTGAGTTAGCACTTTGATCTGACTGAATTGTTTTCCTCTGCTTAGCCTTTAAATTAGTTTATCATTTCAACATTCACATGATCATTGCAACTTTATAAATCAAAGCATGGATATTTCACCTGATATAAAAGTTGTTCGGAATTAAAATGAGTAACACAAGCCAAACTAATAAGCATGAGTTAGGTTGAACACCTTTTACTTAATATAGAACAATAAGTATCAGATTACAAAATCCCAGGATTAAAAGGTATGGCTTGTAAATTCAGGAGTCAATTAATTTGTGAGGTAGAACAAGAAAATAAGAGAACTAGGATATCTAACCCTAAAGTTAATCAAGCTTGAGTTCTAAAAAGAAATATATATATGATAAATAGAAATGGCTATGTGACACCAAATCTCTAATATGAGAAATAAGGTGGGAATGAGTTGCTTTGCTATTTTAATCACTCTGATAAGCAAAGAACCATTTATATATCTTCATATATATAAATGATAGAATTTATTTAAATACTGATATATTTATATTAGTAAAAATTCAGGATCTTGGGAAATTAAATTAAGAGAAGTGATCCATTGAAAAGTATATATATACATTGTAAAAAAAAAATCTCTAACAGAAAATTCACTATAAATAAATGATAAGAGAAGTGGGTCATTTCAAAGCCGTTTCATCTCAAAGGCAACTGACAAATGTATACCGTTCTTTAACGTGCTAAAGAAGGCAAAGAAGAACTTCAAATGGAATCAGGCTTGTCAGATCGCCTTCGTAGAGCTGTTGCGTCATATGGAAGCCTTGTCAATCCTGTTCAAGCTGGTAGATGGAGAAGACTTGTTTATCTACTTAGAAGTCTCGCCCCATGCATTAAGTGCCACACTCATACGAGAAGAAGCTAAGATCCAACAATCCGTATATTGCATCAGTAAACGATTCACTGGAGCAAAGAAGAACTATCTGAAATTGGAAAAACTAGCATATTGCCTCTTGATCACATCCAGAAAGTTACGACCGCACTTCCAGGTACACTCGATCAAAGTGCTAATAAATCAACCCTTGAAGCAAGTGTTATACCGCCCCAAGACCTCTAGACGACTTATCAAATGGAACATCGAATTAGGTCAGTAGGTAATCACATATCATCCTCGAAGGGCGATCAACGGGCATGCGCTCGCAGACTTCATTGTCAAGTTTACAGTATGAGATAACGAAGAAGAAATTACTCTTGAAGTGGAGACACGTTGGAAGTTGTTCGTCGATGGTGCATCTAACAACTTCTGCTAGGGGGCAAGAGAAGTACTCGAAACTCTCGAAGGACGATCCATTTGCTATGCCTTATGCTTGGAATTCCCTGCAACAAATAACGAAGTGAAATATGAAGCATTGATAGCCGGGCTGAAATTTGTGAAAGAACTCGGGATAAAGTCCATACACATTTATAGCGACTCTCAGCTATTCGTCTACTAGGTGAAAGGCGAATACCAAGCTCGAGGAGAGAACCTCGCCCCCTATCTATCTAAAGTGCAGGAACTACTGAATGACACTGAACATTACACCAAAAATCATATCCCGAGGGAACAAAACACGAAGGTGGACTACTTAACCAAACTGGCCAGTTCCAGAGAAGCTCAGTCATTAAAGCAAGTCCTAGTTGAAACTCTAGCACTCCAAGCATAAGCGAGATGGATATCGACTGGATTTTTGAAACAACCGAAGAACCAGAAACGTGGATGGCACCGATCAAGGACTACTTTCTTAGAGGAACACTCCTCGTAGACAAGAATCAATGGAAAAGGCTCCTTTGAAAGGCACCATGGTTTGTAGTATAGGATGGGATGCTCTACTGAAGGGGATTCTCTGCCCCCTTGCTCAGGTGTGTGACTAACGACGAAGCTCAAAGAATCCTTAGGAAAGTTCATGAAAGCGACTGCGGAGATCAAATTGGGGGGCAAACCCTTGCAAAGAAAGTTCTCCGATATGGGTATTTGGCCAACAGTAAACCGCGATGCAGCAGATTATGCCACACGGTGCGACCAATGCCAAAGATTTAGCAAGATCAAAAGAACTCCTTCGACAGAGCTAACATAGATGGTTAGCCCGTGGTCATTCACGATCCAGGGAATCGATCTGATTGGTGTATTACCAATGGCCAAAGGAGGAGCCAAATATGCTATCGTAGCTGTTGACTATTTCACCAAATGGGCGAAGAAGAACCGTTGGCCACTACCACAAAGAAGGTTATTAATTTTGTCACTAAAATAATTATTTGCACATTTGGAGTGCCACAAAAAATCATCACAGATAACGGGACTCAATTTGAAAGCACTGAGTTCAAAGACTTTTGCAAATGCTTCTGAATCGAGAAAAGCTTTTCCGTCGTTACACATCGCAAGAAAACGGGTAAGTGGAAGTAGTGAACAAGATCATCAAGTCCACCATAAAAAAGCGGCTAACTAAAGCTAAAGGAAATTGGGCTGATGAACTTCCACTTGCTCTATAGGCTTACAGGACAGCACATAAATCTGCAACCGGGCACTCCCCGTTTGTTCTGGCATATGGTTCAGAAGCAATGATCCCAGTCGAGATAGAACTCCCTTCCCATCTAAGGCAAAACTTCAATCAAGGCAAAACGAGCAGCTCATACTCGAGTCGCTTGATATGGTTCATGAGAAGAGGGAAGAAGACAAGTTTAGGACTTAGAAAATGGTCGCACGATATTTCAATTCCAAAGTCTGTAACCGCACTTTCAAAATATGAGACCTTTTCCTCAAACGGGTCTACCCTGTACCAGGAACATTCAGACCAAACTAGGAAGTGCCCTATGTGATCGGCCAGAAGCTAGGAGATGGCACATTCAAGCTGACAACCGTTGATGGAACCCAAATTCACCGAGCTTGGAACATCGAATCGCTACGTCGTTACTTTATCTATGTCTTTCTTTTGTATTTCCTATTTCCTGCAAATAAGCCATCCCGGAATACCGGAGGAATTGTAAATATGAAAAACTTGTCCAACTTTTATTAATAAAATTTCTTTGCTTTCTGAACCAATAAAACTGTGTTCACAAAAGTAACCTGCTGAGTCGATGGGGTCCAATTAACTCAAAACCATCCAATTGCTGCTTAAGATAGTGGAACCATGATGAAGTACGCTCCACATACCCGCCGAGTCGACAGAAGCAAATCGACTCAAACCCTTAGATCGACGGAACTCAATCCCTACCTTCTAAGAACCAGTGTTGTTCCAACAACACTGGGAAGGCCCAAATCAAAGCCGCCCATTTCATAAACCGCGCACTGCTTCTTGGGTTATGGAATCATGCCCAACCAAATATAATTACTTAAGTTGTGCATTTTGTAAGCCGCGCACTCTCAAAAAACCACGCATTTCGTAAGCTGCACACTCTCAAAAGCCGTGCATTTCGTAAGTCGTGCAATCTTAAAAGTCGTGCTTTCCGCGCAAGCACTACTTGATGTTGCTCTAGCACCATCAGCAAACCATTAAGATCTTGTTAGTACCGATATTGTCCAGACAACACCGGGAAACTTGTGTATTGCAGGATAAACAAGAATCCACTCCCACTATCAAAAGTAATTGACATGAATCCAACAATGTCGCACAACTAAAAATTGGCAAAGAATCCCGATCGTTGCCCGACAAAATCTCTGGAATTGAGATGCTCGAGTCACAAGTTCCTGAAGATAGGAACCACAAAGTAGATTCGATTATAGACATCCGAGCAATCAAGAAGCTAAGAGAGACCCAAGAGGAAAGATACAAAATAGGCTAAGGGTATGGACCGCTAGCGATCCATAGGTTCGCTAGCAATCCATCACCTATGGATTGCAAGCGATCCTTAAGGATTGTTTATAGATCCTCCAAACTTCTTGCATCATGAACCAATAGCTTTTCTAAGGATATTTACCAAGTTTCATGATACTCCAAGCAAGCTAGTTTGAGAAGTGAGCATTCATCTGATTCCAGTGATAGTTTAATGCAACCTGTACACGAATCACTATCAAAACAAGACAACTCATTATGAAATTACATGGAGAGCATTTACATAAGGCAATGAGTGCGATCCAAGTGAAACAATCCAAAAATACAGTAACTGCATGGATCGCTAGTGGTCCATTATGTTTAGTCGGTTCACTGTGAACTTTTTGGAGCTCCTTTGTACCATCAAGTATAGGCTTTTGGTAAAGTGGCCTAGCCCAATAACTCCCCAATCCCTATAAATACTCACATATCTGCAACATAAAGTGGATCTTCTAAACTGGCTGTTGGAACTCTACAGAAGTTATTCTTCGCTCTTCTACTCCCACACAATAGTCATCAAAGGATTCACTGTGATTCTCTAGTGAACTCTTGCACTTGTGACTTGATCTAACTTAGGAGATTCAATCATATTGTAATCTGATTCCTCTTGTAATAGTAGTTATTTAATAGAAAGTTATAAAGTGGATGTAGGCTTCCTTAACAACCGAACCATTATAAAAATCTTCTTGTTTCTTTACTTTTTCTGTGATCTACAATTGCTCTTTCTATTTTATTTGCTTGATAAACAGGGATGGTTCTTTCACACTTAATTCAGGGCATTGATCCATTTTTTGGGTTAACAAATATGTTGTTTGATAATTTTCATTATTAAAATGAAATGGAATTTCCGACGATTTTGGACAGTTGGCACTTCCAATTTGACATAGAAATCCAAAGCTAAGTTTTGTGATAAATTTAAAAAATAAGTTCTGTAACTTATTAATTTGAGATGATAATAATTTAAAACAAATTCTAAATTTGTTGGACATTTTGGTTAAGTGAAAAAGAATCTGAAATTTTTATATATACTCTTAGATTGTAGCATAGTGTTATACAAATATAAACTTAAGTTTTAAAGTGGATTATGAACATAAGTGTACTCTATAAATATTTATAATAAACTTAAGTATGGGAGAGCTTTAAAATGAAGTTGTGGTTATTTGAAATGTGTATAAACTTAAGTTTTAAAATTGTTTATAAACAAAAGTTGTGTTAGATAAGATGTTAATAGACTTAATTAATTTTTTTAAGTAAAATAATGATTCCTTAAAAAGGTAATTATAATATGGGGAAATGTTTTATTAATGAAGATAAGTCTTTATATATTGTTTATAGGCTTAAAGTAATATGTTGTGAAATGACCTAGAAAATGAATTCTAGTATGGATTAAGAATATGAACTTAAATCTTTAAAGTGATTGATAAAACCTAATTTCTATTTTAAAAATGTTTATAAACTTAAGTGTTTTATGAAATAATTCATAAATAATTTTAGTATTAAATGGAATATACCAAGAAATAATAAATGTGAATTAAAATAATTGGTATAGTTATGAAAACTAAATTTGAAAGTTTAGTTATGAGATGAAATTTAACTTATGTAAAGTAAAGTTAAATAAAGTGATTTATGAAATGGTTTGTAAATGAATTTTTGTATTAAAGGAAATATGATTGGAAAATTAGGTGTGTTTTAAAATTGAATTTCAATAAAAAGAATTTAGTATAATTTAGGAACCAATGAAATAAATACATAGGATGTACGTAGGTCATTTTATTCGCATAACTGATTTTGATCTTGTTTTGAGTACACGATTTCGATGAAACTTACACCGGTCCGAAAAAGGATTTTTCACTCGATTCTTGATGGTGAACACTCAGTACAGATTTTTGATTTGATTCCAAAGCTTTCTATCATAGTATATTGCTATATAAGGAAAACAGATGTTTCTAATCAAAAAACCTAATCGAAGTCCACACTTGAGTGGTCGAGTGAGCGATACTAGTTCGGAAGTGAAATTTATGTGATTGAGCGAGCGATCAGATTTAATATTGTGTAGTGATGGTATATGTACATCGTATGAGCTTTAATATTATTATAAGCTATTGACATTAGAAATTGCAAGTTTTATGGATATAAATTATATATGGTGGGATATTGCTTGTAAGTAAGATGTAGGTTCATGGAAGCAAAGGCTAGTTGATGCTTTTGGTTTCATGAGTAGAGTTAATTTGCTCGACCAATAGGTACATGTTTATATTTTGTTTGGCTTGATAGTTTTATGCCCCAGAAATGGGAGGCCACTTGGCTTTTGTTTTCTTTTGTTGGGTTGGTCCCGTAATGGTGATTTGTAATTTTTTCGATCGAGCCGCGCAAAGGAGACGTTGCCGAAATTTTTCGTAATTTTAGGACTTAGAAATTAAATAATCTGTTCCAACTAATTGATTTTGAAAAGTTAATGGGTTTGGAGGCATTTTTCTTACCTTGGCAGTTTCAAAGATGAAATTCTTTTCGTTGGGGGGAGAGAGGGGAGAATGTAACGACCTAGAATTTTAGTCATTTGATTTTGAATATCTAATTAATTTTAATTATTGAAATAGGGGTTTGAAAGCTTTAAAACTTAAATTAAATTAGAGATCATTTAAAACTTTTGAATTGTGAATAAATATTTGAATAGTGATTTAAATATCAGAGTTATTTATATAATTGAATCTTGAATTTAATTTGAATAAATAAATTTCGTAAGCTTATTTAAATTCAGTTTAAATAAGAATGATCATTACAAGAAAAGTCGATGTTTATAACACAAATAGATAACGCTTTATATGATAGTGTTATTGTTTTATTTTGTTTAGAATAGGAATTGGATATGTAACACATTGAAAAAGTGGTTTCTCCCAATTATTTTCGTGGCCGCCTTTTCTCAAATTATTTCCGCTCTTTTCTCTTTCTTTTCATTCCTTTTTCCACCGCTCATTCTACAGAAAGACTTAATTCTCTCTCCTCTCTTACAAAACCCCAAATCATTGCTTCAGATCCATATCCTCCTTCATAAACCCTAGATATCGGATCAAGTACAAAGCAGTCATTCAAAAATGCAATCTTTTATCTGCGAGTGGCTTTGAATGGAGTTCCCTTCTGAGATTCGAAGCCACGCTGGGGCTTACGGAGCATACTCCTCTTCCATCTCGTCATCACTGGCACCGCTCAAACACCGTGAGGTTCATGTGCTCAATTTTTCTTTAGGAAAACGAGGGTTTTTGGGTAGTGATTATGTTATGTTATATTTTTCAGTTTTGGTTAATGGCTTAGCCCATAATTTATTATGTACATACAGTTAATATGATACATACGATTAATTTGAAATGAAACATTATTTTCCTCATTTCTAGTTATGATACCATGGAGTGATTTGTGGTTAGGTTTTCTAGGTCAAAGTTAATAAAAATTAAAATTTTAACGATACTAACTTCAAGTTCATGCTGCAGCCTGCAATATAGGGTTATGTCAAGTAAATTGAAATCTGGACTGACTTTTGTTTCTTTTTCGAAACCACTAATGAATTAACAGTGAACATGCTATTTCCTTTTGTTTTAGTTGTTTATTTTCTTATAATATTACTACAAAAAAAGTTGGAGAAAACTGAATATGCTGTGTGCTAGACTTGGAAGAAAGACATCCACAGCCAAACAACACACAGTGAAAAAGAGGTTTTTTTATCTAACCTCCTCAAATTAGGTAAATACAACACACTTACAGTTTTTTTAAAGTAAGTGCATTTGTCCCATTGCTTTAGGTACAATACCATATTCATGACCGGTATAAAGTGCAGTGCTTTACCAAAGGTATCTAATAGTGGTTATGATGTATGTCTACAAATGCTTTGAAACACGAACTATGTGAAGAGTTTTGACGGTTGTCAAGAAGTTGTACCATGCGTAAATACAGATATTTAATAAATGAAAGTTAAAACTACATAAATAATGTTCTCTTGAATTCCACAGTTTGTGTACAATTTGAAAGAATAGTACAAAGTGCGCACTACATAACAGAGTGCTATTAACATTTATCAGAAGGTATAAAATGTTGAACTTGAGGAGTGCAGTGCTTTATGTATGTTTTCTTATTTATCAGAAGATATATCAGTTGATTAATGGTTAATAAATATTCTAGGACACAAAAAGCACTACATTTCATTTGGAGACAACTCATGTTATTCTTTGTTTAGTAAGCCACATAATGAATTTGGTTAATGAAGCCAAATTGTAAATTTATACTCTTATATAATTGTTATGTATTCTTGTACAAATAGTGTTTCAGTCTACTTAGACGATAGCTAAGAATCATATGTAACCGAGTAGTTTCTTTCTGCACAAATGCACACTCAAGTGTAGGTGGATAACTGTTTTACCACTAATATTCCTAAAAAAGTCCTTTATAATTTATTTCTTAGTAAAATGTTCACTTAAATGCTGATAAAACGACTAGATGTACACATGATGGTTAATTTTGCAGTTTTTTGTAGATAATAGTTGAAACTTACATAGCAGATCAAACATAACTGAGATTAACAATAGCATATATTTTCTATGCCAATAGCATTATTTTTCAACTTCATCTGGACTTATAAGAATATATGTGCAAGATTTTATTTCTAAAGCTTTACTAATATTTTTTAGTAATTACTGCAAAATTATTGGTTAGATTAAAATCAAGTCTATCTAAATGCACTGGATAAAGTTGATTAAATATTTGAGTAATATTAGTTAACACGTTGTTTTGACATATCAGTAAACAACATTGCATCATGTAACAAACTCCACTTAGTTCATATTATAAAGATAAAAACCTCAACTATATTTATTTCTTCACTAGACAACTCACAGTTACTTTGGTTTTCTGACTATAACCATACATTATTATGGATAATGAAGACTTCAAGCCCCATCACTCCTTCCTCGATGTCTATCCTTAACCGAGTGTTCCTTTAAGGCTGTTATCTACACTATATGTCTGCTGGTGTTATTTTAGCTACTTGTTAATGATGCTTTACATGTAATTTTATCCATGGCTGTGGCATTTGCAGAAAAGTATGGCTTTATAACTCGAAATTTGTTTAGATGGGCATTGCGATATAGAAAGTTTGAAGATTTGGCTAAGCAAGGATATCTTCTTTTTGCTAAAAGGTTAAGAGATGAGTAGGAGAATAGTGTAGTTCAGGGGACTTTGGAGCGTGGACTTCATGTGAACTTAACAATCGATGAATTGTACAATGATGTGAGTTTTAACTTTTCCTACATGCATATTTTATATTCAGTTTCATTTTATGTTCGCTTCGTAGTTGTATGCAAGTAATAAAAGACATTTTCATATGAATAACCTGGTAATTTCATTGTAACACAACAAAATGAAAATGCATGTAGTTTTTGAAATAAACATTCCTGTCCCTTGATTGTTGATGATTTAATCATATATTGTATCCTAAATAATTAATTATGACAAATTTTCTGTTAATGACCGATGTGCATGCGTGTCTCATTGATATATGAGATATTTATGTATTTCTCTTTAAATGGTAATATTTGTCTATTTTAGTCAATATTTGAAGTTCGGTTCTGTTTGGTTTAACTGCGTTATAGAAATTGTCTACAAGAAAAAGTGTTTATGCTAAGTCTGGTTACATTTAATTGTGAAATTTAAACTGTGTATTAGCAATAGGACAATGTTTCTTTCATATGAAGTTCTCATATGTGGCCTAAAGTCCCACCACCACTTTTAGATGATATATGCTTTTATCTTCAAAGATTTATTGTCTGAATATGGTGTATAAATGGCTATACTTTTGTTTGCATTAGAAAAGGTAACATGGCAAATAACGTTCTCAAATATGTTTGTTCTAAACTTGTCCTTGTTACCAATATTATCACACACCAATGCTAGATATTTACGTAGCCTATTCCTGCCACCTACCTCATCACCCGCTAATGTTGGCTGTTCCCATATCTCATTCAAATTACTTGCATTATCACACACACCAAAACCAATTGCTCATGTACCATATCTATGCTACTTGCATCATCATCCACCAATGCTAACTGTTCTACATATTGAATTGTACTACGAAATATATTATCATGAACAACAATACACAGTTCACTTGCACTCTCTTGCATCAATGTTTCATGCATTTTTTTATCTGAAATAATGTACAATGTACCACTATTCCAAGAAAACTATTTTGCACTTCATTTATAAGTATTTATATATGAAATAAAAAAAGGATAAACTTATAGCCATACATATGAACGATTCTCAGATATGGTTTAAAGACTAAAGCGGTTGAGAAAATGAATTATCAAATCATACTGACAAAATCATCCCCACTTAGAATATTTCCTCCACAGTACACTTACAAAGAAATGAGCTTCCATGACTATTAACACAGGTGCAACACTCGGCTTACACTAAAACTAAAATAACACAGGTATGCTAATGTTAAACTAAAATAGGTATTGGGGTGTATATAGCACGACTCTATTTATATTCCAATGGTTTAAATTGTAAGAAGAATTCATGCTTTGGAAAATTAGCAAAGTAATAAACATACGCTGGTGAAATTTTAGACCTTAATGTCAAACAAATGGAACTAAAGTCGTATATAATAACAACATAGAAACCTACATCATATCAAAAAGTAATAATTATACATCAGATATTCTTAACTTGTATCATATATATACTTACCAAATTCTTATATATGTCGTGCAAACATAGAAACAATTGAATACACCGTGTTTTTGCACCCAGCAGTCAATAATACATATAAAGCAATGGATGTGAAATATTTAAAGTTCACCGTTCAATATGTTTCAGAGGATGAAGTTAGAATAAGAAATTGGTAGAGAACTCAAGTCATAAATATCCAAAAAAAGGTAATTGATGGCCAGTTATACGACATGCGCTTAAAAGATATAAATCTAGCATTTTATGCCAATTTCTGTATTTTTATGTTGTTGGAATAAATAATGAATTGGGACTTTTGACGGCGTTTAAAAAACAAGTCATGTTAACTTGGAAAGGTGACCATTGCTCATCTGTTGAAATTTCTGGACTTGATATTGGCTGGGGGCAGGTAAATGTTTTACATGTAGCTGCTCGTTGCATATAATTTTATGTTGAGTTAGGCTCATTTATATTATACATAAATCAAGATATGGATAACATATATCATTATTCAATGATGATACAAGTTACATATGTGAAACTGCAACAGTTATCTGTCAACAGTAGTTTTCTTCTTCTTCCACGTTTAGATCTTTCACCTGCCAATCTACAATTTGCACATTCATGTTACACTGTTTAAATAATGGCTTCAAAGTATTTTATGCACTACCATAAGAGAATTGCTATGTAGTTCACCTAATACACAAGATTGTAACTAGTTTGTAAGTACACACACTTATGCACGTGCACATGGATAAAAAATAAAATGGAAACAACATTAGTAACAACACTGGTTTATCATTTATGTGCATATTTTTTTCTTTTTTCTTTTACACTGACTACATAAATAATTTTGCAGAGAGTTCCACTCAAATTCAATAGTGAGACAAGGTCGTGGACTCTTGACAGAGACTTGCCAGTAAGTTCAAACAAACATTGACATCCTGTCAGTTGTCATATAAGCATTCCAAGTTTTTCATCTTTCTTTCTTTATAGAAGCTATTAACTCAACTGTTTAAATTGTTAATATTTTGCATGTCGATCCCACAGGAAGGTCGCTATGAGTACAGGTATATAGTAAATGGCAAATGGCCATGCAATAAATAAGAGCCAATTACATGGCAAAATGGAGATGGTCATATGAATAATTATATTTAGGTAAATTTTTTGATGGAACCTTATCCTTGTGTGTGCCTATTCTCCTTCTCATCAAGGATCAATTGAATTTCCACCAGACATTCATGTTTTATTTTATTTTAATTGATTAAAATATCATAAACATGCGGTGGAGATTTAATTGGTCCACGAAACACGGGAGAATAGCGCTGGTGATTATTTTCCATATGATTTATTTCCATGCGTGATTGTTAAAAGCTACAGATTTTGTGATTTGACTGGTTTTGCTGTATGTATCTAGCTGAAGGATCGATGATAATTTTTTGTTATATTTTTCTGGTTATTTTGTTATATAAACGGGTGTTGTCTTGTTTTATGACTGTAGAAGAACGTAAGCAACTTCTTCCACATCTGTTTGCTAACATGTATGCATTTCTGAATATCTCAAAGCTTATCACTTCTTCACTTTCAGCCTTTTTTTTTGAAGATTCAATGATTTCATTTTAGCTGTATGTGCCATACTACTGTCGTATGGGCTATCTTCTGCAGTTCATCTGTTAGGTAGTTCTTTCGAATAGTAGAGTTCAGGTATAAGATCTCTTCATTTAGTTCGTACTCCATTATTACAATCTTTGCAACCCTGCCCGATTTCTTTCCATGTGTTTGCTCACCGAACAGTTAAAAATAGATGTTGATGTTCTTCATCATGCTGGTTGCATGAAACATATTACAAATCATGTTAAAAGTCATTCTATTTATGGCTTTTGATGAACTCATATATATTTCAGGATTATTGCTTTTAGACGAAATAAACTCAGCCCATTCTGCCTTGTTGTATGTTTCTCTATTTGCTTCTTAAGTAGTTTTAAGTGTGAAGTCGACATTTTTGCTTGGTTCCATGTCTAAATATCTGATTCAGCATTAGTATAAGTGGGAATATACTCAATTTACTTTTTAGATTTCTAGTCACTATCAGATTATCTGTACCCAACATCCATTATTATTTTCATACGAATCACTTTATTGTCTTTATCTCCATTTGCCATAAAATTGTTTAAGCCCAGGTCAATAATTAGGTTTGCATCACCTAACCATTGGTCTAACTTGACAAAAAAAGACCCATTGGGAGTCTTTATATCAACAAGTTAAGCCATATCTCAGATAATCATACTAACAACAACAACAATTATAAATAATAATAATAATAATAACAAGTTAATTATATAATTATAAGTTCTATAAAAATTAACTAAGTTTATAATAATAATAAATTATAAATATTAACTAAGTTAACTATGTTTTATAAAAAATAACTAAATTTATATAATAATAATAATAATAATGATAAATTAATTAAGATTATAAAAATTAACTTTGTTTATTAAGTTATATAGAAATTAAATAAGCTTATAAAAATTAACAAAATTAATAACAATAATAATAATAATAATTTAACTAATTTTTATGAAAAATAACTAAGTTTATAATAATAACTAACATCAACAACAATCATAATAGTGATAATAATAATAAATAAACTAAGTTTGTAATAATAATAAAGTGATGAATTATAAAACATTAACCAAGTTAACCAAGTAATTATAAAAAATAAATATGTCTATACAATAATAATAATCAATAGTAATAATACTAATAATAATAAATTAAACAAGTATAAAAGTTAATTAAGTTTATAATAACAATACCAATAACAGTAACAACAATGATCATAATAGCAATAATAATAATAAACAAATTATGTTTATAAAAATTAACCAAGTTTCATAGTAATTAACTAAATTTAGAATAATAATAATAAAGTATAAAGAGAAGAATTATTTAACGTTAAGGAATATTAAAAATTCATTCCGTTACATTTCCTTCTGATTTTTCATAACAATTATTCACTTCCAAGGACAAATTCAACAAAAGAACACACCAAGAAGGTTAGAACTTTCTATAAAATAGTACCAAGTTCAAGAAACTGAAATATAATAATTTATAATCAAAACTACAAATTTGAACATTTAAAAGAACGTAATATGTTAGTGTCTCTATCATTGTTGACCTCTAAATGTATCCAGAAGCGCCCTGCTTTTTAAACATTATTCTTTGGTACCTATGACTACAAGACATTTGAAAATAAAAGCTAACAAGAAGAAAAAAATAGACCAAACAATATGGATCAGTGCAATTGACTTGGAATCCCCTTATTGGTGAACATTGTTTCTCTAGCCTACATCTAGAAACTCGTCATCAGGCAATAAGCATGCATTTTATTCATATTAGGTTTGAGCTTCCGATTTCATGTGTTATACTCATATTCATTCATAATGTGGACATTTACTTCATTTGCAGGTGTGTGAAAGGAGGAAGATCTGAAAGTTTTGGATATTTCTTCATTTTAATGCAAAACAACCAAACATGTACTTGTTCATTGTGATACTTTACTACTGCTTTTTAGGGTTTGTTTAAACATTTGTAACTTCGTTTTGGTTTATGTGTTTTAAACTATGAGATATTATATGTATGAATATTTAGTATGTTTAATATAATGTGTTATATCTTTATGTTTATTATCTTGTACTATTCTTGCATTATTTAAAAGATTTCATGTTAAAAAAGATTATTATTGCACATTTTGATATGGTATTGAATATTGTTATTTATAAATAGGATGCAGCTAAAATTATAAAAAGAAACCATAATGCTTAAAATATGCTATAGTTATTTAACAACATTGAATATCTGCTATTAAATCTATCAATATTACAGGTACATGACATAAAAAGCGCTATGGTACCATAATAAGCGCTATAAAAAAATTGTTAACAGGTCCATAAACAATATAACCAAATTTATCATAACAGAGTATAAGAGCTATCGTTGTTAAATGTTTTATAGCGGTTTATCAGTGCCGTGTAATGTCCAGCATCTACATCAACATGTCAATGTACAATGCTTATAATCCGCTATTAACATGTTTTATAGCGGATTATTAGTGCTATCTAAGAGAAAAGGGTAGCAGATGATTTGCGCCATAATATGTAAACTTTTTATAGCGGTTGTTTTTGTGCTGAATTGTACACTATTTTTTATAACATGTCGTTATATAGCGTTTATCAAACCGCTATTATAGGATTTAATAGCATTTTTCCTGCGCTATCGTAGGGTCTTTTTGTTGTAGTGGATAATAGTAAACTTTTAATTTAGAATTAAGAGTGATTGAATTTGTTTTAATAATAACTCATTTTAATTAATGTGTGAACATTCTGGGGCATTGTCTTGGATTTTGACGAAACAAGTGTCACTGGATCCGGAATAATGAACTGTTGTACGCTGACGAGTTTTGTGACGATCAAACGTGTTGTGTGGTCGTGCGAGCTCGAAACGCATAGTGATTAATTTTAGAAATTACTATAATATAATTTGAGTATAAAACCTAACTCATGTATATGATAGAATTAGGTCTCGATAATAGCTCTATTGAGTTTGGAATAGGAGTATTTAGCTAGGAACGCCAGTGAGCACGCCTCTATTGAAGTTCGTGTGTTTAGGGGCATGAATACTGCTGGATATTTGCCTATATATAGGACCACACCCCCGTTCATTTTGCCCAAACCATTAATCGTTAAACCTTGCCACTGTTTTAATTTGCCATCATCCAACGGTTATAGATCATAGGAACCACAAATGGCGTTTTCAGGCGAAGTTGTCAACTACAAAAATGTGTGGCATGGCATGTTGAAGATGTTGGACGGTTGGATCGTCCTAGATCGGCGCGAGACGACGGCAGTTCGAGTTCGACGACATTTGGCATTTTGGGTCTGCGGTGGCATTTGCGGGGGCGTTAGGGGATGGGACAAGTGGTAATATGTTCATGCTGGTTGGGCTAGCTGCGGCATGGTCACGATGGAGACTGAGTGCTGAGGTGGCAGCGGTGAGCGGTTGAAGTTGCGGCTGGATGTCGATTGCGATTTAACAATAAGAGCGGGATTAAAGTTAAGGACGTGATTTGTAATGACCTTGAAATTTTAACGATTTAAATAACGTAATTAACTAAATTTTCATGAAAATAAACAGTAAAATTTAGCATTGAAAATTTAATATTTGGGTTACGTCTATTTAAACATAGTCGGTGGTAGATTTTCGTCGAGAAATATGTAAGTTTGTTCATTTATGAAATTTTAATTTAAAATCAGTTAAAAAATTTATGGAAATTTGAATATTTTTACATAAGAAAAATGTAAATCATTTTTTGATTGACACGTCATAATTCTTTTCGCCAAATTTGGATTTCGGTAGCACCGTTTATATTATTTTCGGTGATTTAGCAGCATTTTCGGCAGCGAAAATAGAGTATTGATAGGTAGGTCGTGTCTTCGATATCTGTGTACCATCTTGTTCATCTCATTGCGCCGGTCTTCACAGTATATTCATTTGTGCATTTCGGCGTCCGGTACGCGGCGAAATCTACGAAACAGTTAGCCGTATCGGTACCCATTTTGAGCCTTTTGGTTTCCCTGTGTCCTTTCATTTATCCACCGGGAGACACTAATAGCAACTAACCTTTAATATTTCCAGAAATCAATATCTGACTTTCTCTATTCCCATTGGTTTAATATATATTCTGGTTCCACTCTCATTCTCTCCCTTCCTCTTTCTTTTCTGTTCATAGCTTTATATATATATATAATATAAAGTTTGCATTCATTTTTTCCTGAGAGCCTGCTCATCTTGCTTTCTCCATAACACTCCGACCTATCTCCGTTCACACTGTCTTCTCGACTATCTTGTGCCTCCCTCCGCCTTCCAACGGCCTCTCCGCCCACTGCAACCATCTCCCTCTCCGCCGCCCTACCCCTCTCTGCCACCGAACCAATCGCCTTCCTCCCTTCACACAGACGCACCAATAGCCGCCACCGAACGCGCAACACCCCCCTCCCTTTCCTCCAGCGGCAGCCCTTCCACCAAACCCTCCTTCGCACCCCCTGGCTGCACCCAGTTCTCCCACAGCCACACCCCTTGCACGCCACTGACCAAACCCCGCAAGCAGCCACACCCACCACTCCTCCTTCCTACACGACAGCCCCTCGTAACCACCTTCCATAGCCTACCGACCGATCACCCTCCCTCTCCCTTCAACGCCGCAACTCACATCTCGCAGCCCAACCAAGTTTGATCGCAGCCAAGCCCTTCCCTCCTCTGAAAAAAAGAAATATATATATTATGTTTTTCATTGAATTCAAGTTTTCTAGCTTGTCGCTGTATCGCTTGTTCGATCCGTGCTTATTTGCGTAGGCGTCGTGTTCATTCTCGTTGTTTCTTTAACCTCGAAAGGTGAGCGATCACTCACGATTGACATTCTTATGTCTAGTAAATTTATTTCACATGAAATGACGATTGAAATATGTTATTGAATTTGAATTCATTAGTGATTTGATCGTTGAATATGATATGTTAATATTTAAAATTGTTTACCTTTGTTAATTGACATATGACACCATAACATGTTAGTATGTATATTATATTTAAAATTTTAATTATGATATATTCTTGTCATTGATATGTATGTCATTTTATGTTACTATTCTATTGTTCTCAAACTGCAAGTTCCCTGTTAGTTAGGAAAATCCCTATGGGTTGAAATGATACATACCCGAATGATCTTATAGATTAGGGAAAATCGTTATGGGTTGAAATGATAAACCCATGCGATTTTATTGATTTTGAAATTTTGGGATTGTGGGTTGAAATGATATATACCCATAAATTTTAAATTATTGCGGATTGAAATGATAAATATCCGTATCACTTGACCATAGGATAGAAAACTATTTATGGATACCGTTGCTCTATTTTAAAATGATTTCCAAATTTTTTGAAAATATGTATTCTAGTAAATATTGATTTTTAAAATATAATATAAAGATTTTATTTTATTATGTGTGTAAATTGTAGATTTTTAAATTATATGTTTGGAAATTTTAAATTTATAAGTTAAGTTTTGAAAAATGTAAATTTTAAGATTTTACTTATAATTTTATTATTTTTAAATATATATAAAATAAGATTTAATTTAATAAAAAATTTAATATAATAAGATTTAATTTAATAAAATTTAATTTAACTAATATATATATATATATAATATGTTTAAAATATTTATTTTAAATTTATATTAATATTTTGAAAATAGATTTTTTGATAACTTTAATAAATAAAAGTTGGAAAGATAAATTAAAGTTGATTTGTAATTTAATTGGTTTAAGAATTGAATTTAAATAAGAATTGATTTGAAACTTATCGATTTTGAGATTTTAAAACATATGATTTTATAACTTGATAACACGATTTTGATTAAAGGTGATTAAGTGAATATTTTCAAAATTAAATAAAATTGAAGTTGAATATTTAATTTTGATTTAAATTTGTAATTTGAGATTTTATTTAAATGTTTATAAAAGTGACTTTTATAAGATGACCATGGTGTGAAATAAGCGTTTGGTTGTTAAAGGGAGTGAGATCAGATATTGTCATACTCTCTGCTAATACAAAAAACCACTTTAACAACTATGCATGTGGTGGAGAATCCAGAACGAAGTAGGATGGTTTGGCGAACGCTACTGTATGAGGTATGAACATAGCCCTGACCCCCTCGGGTCAGCTTGATATGGCTAAAACAGGAGCCACGCCGGGCCAAGTGAGGTCGCTCCTCTGATCGAGCATACTGCTTCGAAACGATATCTATTACTTTTTGATTTGATTGGTGTGTACCTTTGATTATGGGAGTGTGTCTCGAGGTGGGCGGTAGTAGCTGCTATGCATTACCACCAGTCCGGATCCGCAAAACTGTAGTATCCTATCCTGGGCATTGCCTCGCGTGCCTTGTCATATGCCTTATCGAGCCCATTACGAGTTTGGTTTGTGTCGTACACTATGGAGTGCCCTCTGATAGCCCTCTAGTTTACGGAGGAATTACAGTACTGTATAGACTACGACATTTATATAAAAATGTTTTAACGGGGATATGGGTAACGCCTTAACGCTACTTTAATATTTTACTTTATGATAGACATTATCTATGTAGCAACTCTATTATATATGTAGATTGTTCCACGAACCCTTAAAGGATGGGAATCCCAAGCATCCTTTAAGTTATATTGCATTTCACTTGGACATTTCACTTGAGTTGATTTACTTACATAAGAATGTTAATCCTGACTCGAGTGTTTTGTGTTTTTCTTTATGCTCGGGTCAGCCTAAGTATCACAGCATTTGAGACTCATCTTTGGAGCTTGGAGCTTTGCTTAGAGATCTATCTTTTATCTATTCAGCTTTTTCAGTGATTTCAGTTATTTCTAGTTATTTATGTTCAGACTTGTCATTTGCTTATGTATTAGACACTTCTTTGTATTTGGACTTATGTTGTATTTACTTTTGACTCTGATGTTTCTGTAGTAGCATCATGAACTACTATTTATCTATTCTGCTGCGTATTGTTGTACTACTCTGTGTTTGTGATTCTGTAATTGATTTTTTTACTGTATATGCTAAGTTTTGCCAAATTTAAATAACAATCTGTTGTTTTGAGCAATCCAAGTCTGACATGTGTGGGTTATTGTCGATTTGAATGGTCTGAAATGACGAGTCATTACAGTTGGTATCCGAGCCAGGTTTAGGCAAAACTTAGCTTATGGAGTAAAAACTTATTAGATATAGGGTAGTAATACCCTAGAATGAGTAGAATTAATAATAGAATCATCTTCATTCGAGCTTGAAATTCTGAGTTAGGATTCTCTTGATTAGGATTTCTTTTGAATTTTGGAACTTTACCTTTTCTCTAAAATCCATTCTTGTCTTTTCCAGATGAGTAACCATAGGAACGTTTGAGGTAGGGGTCGTGGAAATGCCCCCGCATCACCAGTTGTTGCACCCGTTCCACCAGCTCGTTCAGTTAAGTTCACCACTCTTTGTAAGGAGTACCCTCAGCTTGGAGGTACCAAGTTCACTGGAGCAGAGAGTATTATTGCGGCTCGACAGTGGCTAAAGAGTTTAGGGTGGATTTTCACCGGACTTGAGATCACCGACGCTCAGATGCGTCAGTTAGCTACTTGGTAGTTGCAGGAGTCCGCTCAGGATTGGTGGGAGTTAGTTACCGCTCAGACTATCGAGGCTAATATCACTTGGTAGCAGTTTAGGTGAGATCTTTAGTTGTCCTTTTGCTAGGTTATCTCTTTGGAATCTATCCCTTTATCTTTATCTTTACCTTGGATCCATTTTTTTCAGGGATGCTTTAGTGGCTAAGTGGATGCCTGAAGCCAGGAAGTCTCAGTTATATTGGGCATTTATAGACCTTGAGCAAGGGGATATGACTTTTGCAGAGTATGACAGAAAGTTTAATGAGTTATCTAAGTTTGGTCCCAGCTTGATAGATACCCCACTCAAGAAGAATGAGAAGTTTATCCACGGTGCTCGCCCCGAGTATTATGACCGTTTGATTATTCATGTTCACGGCACCTTTACTTCTCTTATAAATATTGCCACCAGATTTGAGAACCCTAACTCCAAAGGAAAGCAGGCTGTGTCAGCATCTTAGGGAAATTCCAGCAGTTCGAAGAAGAGGAAGCCCAACTTTCATCAGCAAAAGAAGAAATGGTAGAATTCTAAAGGTATTGGATATTCTTCTCAAAAGCGATCTCTTGACTTATCTTCCATCACTTGCTTCAAGTGCAACCAATAGGGTCATTATTCCAACCGCTGTCCATCTCCTGCCAGAGCCGCCATTCCTCCAGCCCAGACAATCAGGAACAAACTTTGCCACATTTGTTTGTAGCCAGGCCACTTCAAGAAGGATTGTCCCACTCAGCAGAGAGGAAAGACATATGGAGTCTTTACCATGACCTCTTCTACTCCTCCTTCTGCTAGTGGTACCCAAGGTACTCTTTATGGCACCTTTACTTTGCAAGATTTTCCTGTTCGTGTTCTTTTTGATACTGGAGCATCCCATAACTTTATTTATGTTGATCTTTGTAATAAATTTGAGCATATCTTGCAACCTCAATTGGAAACTTAATCCTTATGTGTGACTATTCCCATCGGTGGTCCCGCCAACCTTAGTATGATTTGTAAAGGGGTGAAACTCCTTTACAAGAAGCGTCGATTTACCGCAGATTTCTATGTTCTGGGTTTCGATGCATTTGATATCTTACTTGGAGGTGATTGGTTAAAGCGTTATGATGCAATTGTTTCTTGTAAGGCTCGAACGATTTCTTTAGTAAGCGAGCTGGGCGAGTCTTTAGTAATCGAATGTCGACTGCCTTAGGATTATGCAGGCAGTTTTATCCTTTCACTTGATTCTCAGACTAGTGATCTTGACTCCACCCCGATAGTCAGGGATTATCCTGATATTTTGGTGAAGTCACTTCTCTGCCTCCCAAGCGGGAAATTGAATTTCTTCATCAATCTTATTCTTGGAGCCCGACCTGTTGTTCTTCCTCCCAGACGGATGGCACCAAGAGAGAAATTTGAGTTAAAGAAGCGGATTGAAGACCTGTTCTCCAAGGTTTTGATTAGGCAGAGTTTTTTAGAATGGGGAGTAGATGTGGTCTTTGTCACCAAATCTGATGCTTCTTTGAGGATGTGTGTTGATTATATAGACTTGAACAAGCTTACTCTTAAGAACAGATATCCTATGCCTCGTATCAATGATATGGTCGATCAGCTCTACGGAACTAAAGTATTCTCTTGGCTTGATCCAGCTACAGGTTTCCACCAGCTTCGTGTAGCCGAGAAGAGCATTCCCAAGACAGCTGTACAAACAGATAATGGTTTCTATGAATGGTTATTCATGCCCTTTGGATTAACCAATGCTCCTGCCTTCTTCGTTGATCTCATGAATCGCATTTTCCACAATGTTCTAAAAAAATTTGTCCTGGTTTTTGTTGATGATATTCTTGTCTATTCTAAGTCAGAGAAAGAGCATGAATCTCTTTTGAGCTATGTTCTCCAAACTCTTGGGAGACATCAGTTGAAAGCTAAATTTTCTAAATGCCATTTCTAGGGAATGAAGTCCGATTTCTTGGGCACATTGTTTCTGAAAATGGAGTCTCGGTTGACCCGGTTAAGGTCGCCACGATTAATGTAAGTTTATCCACTTATCCTCTTTTAAAATTTAATTATCTTATCTTCCTTTGAACTTATCCACCTTATTCTATTCCAGGATTGGGAGACACCTAAGACTCCTTCCGATATTCGTAGCTTTTTGTGCCTAGCCGGTTATTATCGGAGATTCATTGAGAATTTTTCCCGCATAGCTGCACCTCTTATTGCTTTGACTCGTAAGAATGCTAAGTTTGTTCAGAGTGATAAGTGTGAAGTTGCATTTAATGAGTTGAAGCAAAAGCTTACTTCTGCTCCTATTCTTACCGTTCCTAATGGGAGTGAAGGATTATCTGTTTATACCAATGCTAGTCGAGAAGGTTTGGGTGCTGTCTTGATGCAGGATGGGAAGGTCATTGCTTATGCAAGTCGTTAGTTGAAGCCCCACGAAGCTAACTATGCCACTCATGATTTGGAATTGCTTGCTGTTGTGTTTGCTTTGAAGTTATGGAGGCATCATCTTTTGGGAACCAAGTTTGAGCTTTTTACGGATCATCAGTCTCTTAAGTATATTTTCACCCAAAAGGATTTAAACCAGAGGTAGGTTAGATGGCTTGAGTTCTTAGCATCTTACGACCTCGACATCATCTACACTCCTGGAAATGCCAATGGTGTGGCCGATGCCTTAAGTCGTAAGAGATCCATGTTATGTCAGATTGTAGCTTCTTCGTTTCTTATGGATCATATCACGGCCAAGCAGGATGAAAATGAGATGCTTAAGCTCATGAAGGAGAAGGAGAATATTCGTAATAGGGAAGGTGATAACCAGAGTGTTTTAGGAGCACAAATTGATCAAAATGGAGTTCTGAGGATCAATAGCTGAATTTGTGTTCCGAATGTCGACAGTTTAAAGCAAGAGGTGCTTTGGGAGAATCATCAGTATAGACTCTTTATCCATCCAGGTGTCATGAAGATGTTTTAGAATATGAAGAGGCTATATTGGTGGAGTGGTATGAAGCGGGATATCTCCATTTATGTTAGTAGATGTGCCACTTGTCAACAGGTTAAGGTCGATCACTAGAAGACCGCTGGATTGTTGGATTGCAGAAACCCCTTGAGATTCCCATTTGGAAGTGGGATCAGGTTTCTATGGACTTTATTGATGGATTACCGAGGACTAGAAAGGGTAACGAGAGTATATGGGTAATTGTCGATGGATTGACCAAATCTGCTCATGTCATTCCAGTCAAGTCGAATCGAACCGCTTCGAGCTTAGCTGAAGTTTATATGAGAGAGATTGTCCGACTCCATGGTGTTCCGTCTAGCATTGTTTGTGATCATGATCCTATCTTTACCAGCAAATTCTGGAAAGCTTTTCAGGAAGCTTTGGGTACTCGTTTGAACCTTAATACTGTTTACCATCCTCAGACTGATGGTCAGACGAAAAGGGTGAATCAGATTCTGGAAGATCTTCTTCGTTCCTATGTTCTTTATTATGGAGGAACTTGGGAAAATCATCTCCATCTCGTTGAATTCACTTATAACAACAGCTATCAGGTATAACTTTATATTTAAATTTAAATCATCTTAAGCTCAAATCAATTTAATCCCATTCCTTTGAATTCAGGCAAGTATCGAGATGTCTCCGTTTGCCGCTCTTTACGGACGATCTTGCAAATCTCCATCTTACTGGATTGAATCCGGTGATCGTTTAGTTCTTGGGCCTGATATGATTCTGGAAGCATCTGAGAATGTTGAGGAGTTTAGGAGGAAGATGAGGATTGCTCATGATAGGCAGAAGAAGTATGCTGATAGGCAGAGAAGAGATTTGGAATTTTCAATGGGTGATCAGGTCTTTCTTAAGATCTCACCATTGAAGAATGTGGTTCGCTTTGGTCGGAATGGGAAGCTTGCTCCTAGATTCATTGGTCCTTTCCGCATCTTGGAAAGGGTTGGTTCTTTAGCTTATAGAGTAGATTTGCCGGAGAAGCTATCGGGTGTGCATAACGTGTTTCACGTATCTCACAAATATCTACATGATCCATCCTTGATTGTTCATCCTGCTTTATTAGAGAATTTGAATGTTGAGCCAAATCTCACTATCGAGAGGAAGCCACTTTGTATTGTCGAAAGAGGTACAAAGCAGCTTAGGAGAAAATCTATCAGTCTGGTCAAAGTACAATGGACTACAGATGATCGGGATTGCACCTGGGAAACCGAGGAGTCCATGCGTGCTTCGGATCCTGAATTGTCTATGTCAAGTGCTATTCGTTTGAATTTATCTTATCTTTTTGTTTACTTCTATCCTCCTATCTCGTTCCTTTTCAAGGACGAAAAGTTTTGAGTGGGGGAGAGTGTAACGACCTAGAAATTTTAACGATTTAAATAACTTAACGAACTAAATTTTCATGAAATAAACAGTAAAATTTAGCAATGAAAATTTGATATTTGGGTTATGTCTATTTAAACATAGCAATTGGTAGATTTTCGTCGGGAAATATGTAAGTTTGTTCAGTTATGAAATTTTAATTTAAAATCAGTTAAAATATTCATGGAAATAAAATATTTTTGAAATATGAATATTTTTACATAAGAAAATTGTAAATCATTTTCTGAGTGAGACGTCATAATTCGTTTCGCCAAATTTGGATTTCGCTAGCGCCGTTTTTATTATTTTCGGCGATTTAGCAGCATTTTCGGCAGCTAAAATGGAGTTTTGATAGGTAGGCCGTGTCTTTGATATCTTTGTACCATCTTATTCATCTCATCGCACTGATCTCCGCAGTATATTCATTTGTGCATTTCGGCGTCCGGTTATGGCGAAATCTGCGAAACGGTTAGTCGTATCGGTACCCATTTTGAGCCTTTTGGTTTCCCTGTGTCCTTTCATTTATCCACCGGGAGAAACTAATAGTCACTAACCTTTGGTATTTCCAGAAATCAATATCTGACTTTCCCTATTCCCATTGGTTTAATATATATTCTGGTTCCACTCTCATTCTCTCCCTTCCTCTTTCATTTTTGTTCATAGCTTTATAAAAAAAATATAATATATAGTTTGCATTCATTTGTGCCTGAGAGCCTGCTCATCTTGCTTCACCCATAACTCTTTGACCTATCTCTGTTTACCCCTCTCTTCTCGACTATCTTGTGCCGCCCTCCGCCTTCCCACAGCCTCACTGCCCACTGCAGCCATCTCCCGCTCCACCTCCCTACCCCTCTCTGCCGCCGAACCCATCTCCTTCCTTCCCTCACATAGCCGCACCAATAGCTGCAACCGAACGCGCAACACCTCCCTCCCTTTCCACCAGCGGCAGCCCTTCCACCAAACCCTCAAACGCACACTCTGGCCGCACCCATTTCTCCTATAGCCACACCCCTTGCACGCCACTGCTGAACCCCGCGAACAGCCACACCCACCACTCCTCCTTCCCACATGCCAGCCAGCCTCGTAACCACCTTCCACAGCCTGCCGATCGACCACCGTCCCTCTCCCTTCAATGCGGCAACCCACATCTCGTAGCCTAGCCAAGTTTGATTATAGCCAAGCCTTTCCATCCTCTGAAAAAAAAGAAATATATATATATATATATTGTTTTTCATCGAATTAAAGTTTTCTAGCTTGTCGTTGTCCCGCTTGTTCGACCCGTGGTTATCCGCGTAGGCGTCGTGTTCATTCTCATTATTTCTTTAACCTCGAAAGGTGAGCAATCACTCACGATTGACATTATTATGTTTAGTAAATGTATTTCACATGAAATGACGATTGAAATATGTTGTTGAATTTGAATTGGTTAGTGATTTGATCGTTGAATAGGATATGTTAATATTTAAAATTGTTTACCTATGTTAATTGACATATGACACCATAACATGCTAGTATATATATATTATATTTAAATTTTTAATTATGATATATGCTTGCCATTGATATGTATGTCATTTTATGTTATTATTCTATTGTTCTCACACTGCAAGTTCCCTGTTAGTTAGGAAAATCCCTATGGATTGAAATGATACATACCCGAATGATTTTATAGATTTGGGAAAATTGTTATGGGTTGAAATGATAAGCCCCTGCGATTTTATTGATTTTGAAATTTTGGGATTGCGGGTTGAAATGTATATACCCGTAAATTTTAATTATTGCGGATTGAAATGATAAATATCTGTATCACTTGACCATAGGATAGAAAACTATATACGGATACCATTGGTCTATTTTAAAATGATTTCCAAAATTTTTAAAAACGTATGCTTTAATAAATATTGATTTTTAAAACATAACATGAAGATTTTATTTTAATATGTGTGTAAATTGTAGATTTTTAAATTATATGTTTAGAAATTTTAAATTATAAGTTAAGTTTTGAAAAATGTAAATTTTAAGATTTTACTTATAATTTTATTATTTTTAAATATATATAAAATAATATTTAATATAAAATAAATCTAGTAATAAGATTTAATTTAATAAAATTTTTAATATAATAAAATTTAATTTAAGAAATTTAATTTAACTAATATATATAATATGTTTAAAATATTTATTTAAAATTTTTATTAATATTTTTAAAATAGATTTTGTGATAACTTTAATAAATAAAAGTTGGAAGATAAATTAAAGTTGAATTGTAATTTAATTGGTTTAAGAATTGATTTGAAACTTATTGATTTTGAGATTTTAAAAGATATGATTTTATAACTTGATAACTTGATTTTGATTAAAGGTGATTAAGTGAATATTTTCAAAATTAAATAAAATTGAAGTTGAATATAAATTCATTTAAAAATACGTCAATAAAAATCAATTCGTTTTATTAACAATTGATTTTTTTAATTTTTATTCGAACTATATATTATTGTAAATAAATTTACAAAACGAGTTCACCATTATTATTTATTAATTAAAAGGAGTTAAATAAGGCTATTAAATCCATTTAATTTATAATTAGTTCATAATTCAAATATTTAAATAATCTCTATATTTGAATATAAGTTATTTATATATTTTTGAGATGTTACAGTTCCATCTTCATGAAACTTGGTTTTGTATGTCCACTTAAAGCCAATGACTTCTTTGTCTTTTGGTAAATCTACAAGTTTCCAAGTATAGTTCTTTTCTATGACAACAATCTCCTCATTCATCGCCTTTTGCCAAAATTCCTCCTTAGCAGCTTGCTCATAATTTTGCGGTTCACAAGAAAAAAAGTACATTCACAAGATTCACAAATGTCTTGAACATCGTGCATCTTTCTCGAAGGTGATTCAGAATTGGAAATATCTTCATCTTCATACCTCTGATTTTCTTAAGGAGTTGCTATAAGTGTAGGAGTTTCCTGGACATATTCTTGCTTAAAAAATTCAATTGTAAGTGGCGGCTGAGAAGAGCTTTGAGCACAACTCCATATGGCCATTTCATCAAACACCACATCTATTGGCACAAGGAATGTTTCCAAAACGGGATCATAGAGACGATATCCCTTGGACTCATCACTGTTGCAAATAAAAATGTACTTCTCGCCTTTCTTATCAAACTTCTCCCTATTTTGTGATGGAACAAGTGAGTAGGAAATACATCTAACTACTTTGAAATGATTCACTTGAGGTTTCTTTCCATGTCATGCTTTATATGGGGTTTGATTAAGGACTTCTTTGGTTGGGGATTGGTTGAGAATAAAGATGGTGGTATTAACTACTTCAGCCCATGGTATGTTTGGAAGACTTTTGCCTTTTAGCATACTCCTTGCCATCTCTACAATTGTTTTGTTGTTCCATTCTACTATGCCATTTTTCCGAGGAGTATGGCATATAGTTAATTAACACCCTATGCCTTGTTCCTTGCAATAGTTCATGAATATGGTGTAAATGTACTCTCCACCATGATCAGTTCCAGGAGCTTTGATTTCTAGACTATTTTTTTAAACATATGCTTTGAACTCCGTAAATTTGGAGAATGCTTAAAACTTTTGATTGTGGAAATAAATTCACATCTTCCTTGTATTGTTAACCGGTTATTTGACCCGGTAACGAGAGGCTCGGCACAGAGTTCCCATTCGGCATGCAAAGCCATCGTTCGGCTTGCATGGAACGGTGCGCAGTAGTCATCTACTATAGGGCCGAAGTATCTCACTCCTAGGCCCAAGAGGGAAGTCCAACCCATCTTCGTCTATAAATAGAGGGGCAGGGGCATGCTGAAAAGGACTTTTTTGGAGAACACTGGGGAGACTCTGCCGCTTTCAAGACTTATTATTTTCAGTTCAAACTTGTATTCAAGTCATTAATATACGGATTGTATCTGTATTCAACTACTTGTGAAAACAATAAAGATCAAAACTCAAAGTGGATGTAGACAGTTACGCCGAACCACTATAAATCTAGTGTTCTCGTTTTTGTTGTTCTTTTGGCATTGAATTACACTATTTTTCAGTTCTAATTTATCTTCTTCATTATTCTCTCCACATAATATTTCTCAATGAGGTTAGTGACCAATTTTGGTGCTAACACTTTGGTGATTTCACTGAGAATTGAATTCTCAGCTTGATTGGATCTCATCGTCTGTAACGACCCGATATTTTCAACCATTCGCACCCATTATAAGTGTATAGGTAGACACTCATGCCGGAATTGAATTGCTCAAAATACCGCGTTGTAAATAATTTTTTTGGCAAATCTCAGAATATGCAATAAATAAATATAATCACAGATCACAGACACAGAGTAAAATAATGCAGCGGAAGTAAAAGAAATAGTAGTTCATGAAGCTACTATGTAAAGATATCAGAGTTACATAAGATACAACATAAGAAATAAAGTACAACAGAAGTCTCAATACAATAACCAAGTACAGGCTGAATAGAACAACGGAACCGAAGTTGATAGAACAAGACTAACAGATAATCTCCAGCGATTCAAATCTCCAGAAGGTGGAAATCCAAATCTATGAATACTCAGGCTGACCCGAGCGTAAAGCAAAACACAAAACACTCGAGTCAGGACAATATATACTTATATAATATAAACCAACTCAAGTGAACTGTAATAAGGTACAAGTAACTTAAAGAATGCTTGGGATCGCCCATTCTTTAAGGATCCGTTAAACTATCTACTATGTAGTAATATTCGCTATTATAATAATATATAATCAGTAAAGTATAATCATATAGAAAATAGCGCTAAGGGGATGGAGAACCTTAACGCGGTCGGATCTTAAAATCATAATCGTAGTAAAGCTCGATATGGTAGGTGACACGGCACAACTAGGCAATGCCAGGGTAGATATACCAATTACGCATCCGGACTAGTGGTGACGCATAGCAGCCACTACCGCCCACCTCGAACAACACTCCCAATCAAGGGTGGCCACCAAATCAATCACAAGTAATAGAATGGTATCGAAGAAGTGTGTCCGATCAGAGGTGCTACCTCATTGGTCCGTCAATCGCTCCTGTTTTAGCCACCTTATGCCAACTCATGGGAGTTGGGTCCACGTATATACCTTAGGATCGTCGCCACCATCCTACTTCATTCTGGAAACTCCACCGCGTACACGGTTGTCAAAGTGGTTTTCGGTATCAACAGAGAGTATGTCCATATCCGATCCCGGTCTCTTTGCCAACCAATCGTTATTATAACCCGTGGTTATAACTTTTAAAAACAATACTTTACTTCAAAATAAAATATCATTTCAAACCATATCTTTATCAAAATAAAGATTTATCATTTCCAAATCATTTCAATATTCCAAAATATCGTATCCTTTCAAACTTCCATTCAAATCATTTCAATATATCAAATATCATATCTTCCAAAACTTCAATTTCAAATCATCTCAATATCAAAATATCGTATCTTTGATAGTTATACTTCGAAACCAAAAATCATTTTTATTTCAAAACTATACCCATTTCAAAACAATATCATTTCCATTTCAAACATATATTCACCTTTCAAATAGTCTATACTTTCAAAGTTATAATTCTTTTGAAACTAAACATTTGAAATCATTATACTTTGAAAATCACAACATTTCGAAAACATATATTTGAAATCATCTTTTAATTCTACAAATTTACAAATTTATTAAATTAAACCCAAATTCCAAATTTTTATTTTTATTTCAAACCATCGTTTTCAACTCAAATTTAGTTCACTAACAAACCATTTCAAATCTTATAAATTTCAAATATAGGTTTAATTCACAAAATACAATATCCAATCTTTAGTATATTTCAAAGCTTAAATATCCCACATTTCATAAATTCAAAATCATTTATATACATTTCAAAATATCAAAATATTATTCCAAACATCATTCATTTATATTTCATTTAAATACCATTTGAATCCATTCTTTTCATTACATTTAAATACCATTTTAAACTCACATAAAAATCAAATTCTTCCATTTAAAACCATTTAAATGTCTCTTCATTATCTTTAGAATTTTAACATTTAATTTCCAAAATTATATCATTTTCCAAATATTATTTTTCATTAAAATTTATTAAACAACAAAATATAGTTTCCGTAGCACTTACAAAATGCTACGTAAAGTTATAGTTTAAAATAGTTCATTTAACAAAACGACAGCACTTAAATGCTGAAATATATTTCCATTAAAATTAAAATAAACTTAAATGTTAAGTTTAACCACTACGGCACTTACAAAGTGCTATAATAGCCTTTATTCCAAATTAACTCTTTAGTTCGTTTAAACAAATACAGCAATTACAAAATGCTGTAATATCTTTTACATACATTTCAAAAATGCTGTCAAATCAAATTTAGAGCTTAATTACCATTTCACAAATTTAACTAAATTTCCAATTCCATTTAATTAACTTAAACCTTTAATAAAAACCAAATTTCACATTTCCAAGTCAAATTTTATTTTAAAAGATCACTTTTAAACATTCATTTATTTAACCACTTAAATTCATAGAAAAATCAATAATACTTTAATAAATCACTTAAATTCAAATTTAATCAAATTATCATATTTACCCTTTCCAAATAAAATTTAATATCCATTTTATTTATATAACTTAAATATCATTTTTAACCAAAATTCCAAATTTCCAACTTAAGTTATATTTCAAAAATCCAGTTAAACCATTCCTTAATTACATTTTTAACACATAGAAAAATCATAATTTCTTTAATTCAAAATATTTCAAAATCAGTTTAAATCAAATTTCCTAAATTTATATTTTTAAAATACTTAAAAATATCCAAAACACTTTATAAAATAACCACGGGCCTGTATATAGTTTTCTAGCCTAGGTCAAGTAATACGGATATGTATCATTTCAACCCGCAGTTTAAAAAGAAAAATCCGGGTTCTATCATTTCAAACCCGCAATCCCAAGTTAAAATAATTTAAATAAAAACCATTCAGGCCTATCATTTCAGCCCATAACGATTTTTCCCTATTCTATAGTCCGTTCAGGTATGTATCATTTCAACCCATAGTGATTCTAGTCTACAGGGAACTTGCAGTGTGATAACTGATATAAATAACAGAATAACATGAAATAACAGTAAAATATGATATAACAGGTGTAATAACAGGGGTGAACATGATATGATAATAATATAAGCAAGTATAACATGATAATATATTTCTACAGATTCACAGGGTGTCAATTTTCTAGTTATATAGGTACATATTGTCTGGTGAGAATAACTCACTTGTTTAAGCTGGAGATGACGACCAAACACACAACACAGAATCTTTGAAGGCACGACAACATGAATATGATTTGAGAGTGGAGAGCCAAATATAATTGCCTTGTATACATATAAACAAAACAAGACAATGTATACATAAATATGTAACACAAAACAATATCGAAATGACTTGAAATAAAAAGCAACAAAGGGCAAAGTGATTCGACCTTTCTTTAACCATTCAAGAGCTTGACCAAGGGGATCTTTTGCTCAGCCATAGCTGGACATAATCTCAGTTTATGGCATCAAAATAGCATGACAACAAGGAGATGATGATGGTAGGAGTTACATATGAATAAGACAAAGGGTCAAGGCAAAATAAGTGGAGTTTTTGTGCATTTTTGGCTCATCCAAAGGCAAGTGGGGCTCGGCCCTTGCATGGTACAGGTCTGGACAGTGGAGGGTGATGGTGCAACAGAAGCCAAAGGTCATGTAGCAAGTGATGATGGTGGCTAAGGGGGTGGCCAAAGCAAGATATGGAGGGTAGGTGAGGATATGTGTGGTCTAGGCAATGTTTTGTGAAGTTTTGTGGTGATGGCTTCAAGTGGAAGGTCATGGCCTGTCTTGGTCAGAGGGAAGGGAGTGTTTGCTATAGTAGATGGAGGAGGTGATGATGGGGATGAAGGTGGTAGAGGCTAGGCCAAGCAAACATGTGAAGAGATCAAGGCAAAATTGCATAGAAAAGTAAGAAAAAAGTAGAGAGAAAAGAGGGAGATTACCAAATTTTTTTGCAAGATGGAGGCCATGATTTTTTTTTGGGTTTTGGAGCTTGAAAATTCGTGAATAACAGGAGGAAGTCGGCTGAAAAAAAATAATGAGGAATTGTTAGGGCAAAATAGAATAAAAGATGTATTGATTGAAAAAGAAACGGTAGAATTCAAAAGGACTAAACACACAAAAGGTATCAACTCTTCATATATCTTAAATTCCTTTTTATAACTTTATATTTCTGGAAAAAAATAATAATCCCAGATAAAATTTCGAAATTTTATCAAAATATAATAATTTATATAAATATTTATCAGTTATATAAAGTTAAATTAAGAAAATAGCTAAAAATAGTAAACTAGTCCAGAAAATTTTGAAATTGAATAGAATAAATTTTAGAAAATTCATATGAGCTTGTAATATATTTTTAAACATAAATAATAACATAAAATAAAAATATATTCACAAAATAAATATTTAAAATTAAATTTACATATAATTTTTAATGAAGAAAATAGCAGAAAATAGGAAAACAGCCTTTAAAAATGAAAAATAAATACAGTAAATGTTGGAAAAATTCTATTATCATTTTAAAAATATAAAAAGACAAAAATATACATAAAATAACATATTAAAACATATTAAAATAAAAATATAAGAAAGAAAATATGATTTATAAAATTTAAAATAGGCAAAATTGCACAATAAAACAAATTATACTAAAAATTGAAATGTACATAACTTTTACATTTTAACTCCGTTTTCAACGAAACGAAAAGTAGTGTTCAAGTTATTACATCTATTTTTATAATAAAAGATAAAATTTATAATTTCAAACTTTTAAATTTTTAAGTTTAAAAGTCAAAGTTTGACTATTTCAACCAAAATTCACATTTTCTGGAAATATTAAATTTAGTCATATTTGGAATTCAAATCCACATACAAAATCAAAGTTTTTATATTTACAATAAAAAAATTTATTCTTTTTCATAAATAAAGCTTTTGAATCTGGAAAAATCAATTTAAAAATAATTGTAAAATACAGGGTTGTTACACTCTCCCCCACTCAAAACTTTTCGTCCCCGAAAAGGAACGAGGTACGGGAAAGCACATAAAAAGATAGAATGAACTGGAATTAAGACAAAATGATAAGAAGATTGGAATTACACGTGATAACTATTGTTATAGGTAAGTTTAACAAGATGGAGGTGATCAAATCAAGAATATAAGCACGAAAAAGATCCTCTAGAGTCTGAATCTCCCTTTTCACTTGACCGACGGTCTATGAATGGAAAAACAGTGTTCAGATCCAGATGAGTAACAAATATTATCAAAGATTACAGAAAGATTTCTAAATAGACTGGTATAAGCAATAGCCTTCCCATTATGTAATAAGATAAGAGAAATAAGGACAACCAAAAGATAGTTTGAAAAAAAAAACAAAATAAGATAATAAATTTGAAACCATAATGCTTTGAAATCATAACAATTTAGGGATGTTTATCATTTGGAAATCATACTACTAAAATCATAACACTTTGGAAATGTTATTCTTTAAAAAAAAGAACATAATACTTAGAAAATCATAACACCTTTTAAAAATAATCTTTATTTAAACCATTTTAATTCAAGGTCAAATAATATTCATTTTAAAGTTGTAACATTTCTAAGTTCATTCAATTATAAAAATTTCCAAAACATTGTATTTTCAAAATAGTAGCACTTATAAAATGCTACAGTAGATATATTTATATTTCAAATCAGTTCAATTTCAGAAATATTCATTTGGATATCATTTAACTTATGACTTATTAAAACAAACTTTTATGAATGGAATATCCAAATTACTATACTTCGTTTATTAAGTCAAAAGTTCACTATTTTACTTAACTCTTAATTTAACACATAACTTAACACTTTATTTAAAATACCCATTTCACAAATAGATATTCCTTTAATAAGTCACACTTAAAATTACATTTGAAAACCAAATTCTCAATTATAAATTTTTAGTGATGTTAAAATACATTTTAACTATTTAAATCATAATCATTCATTTTTCAAGACATATCTATTTCATAAATAAAATATTTATATAGCAAATATAACAATCAAATTTCTTTACACATTTATTCATTTAGACATCAATTAAACTATGAATTCAAGTTAAATAAACTTTATTACAAAATGTCTAATTCAAATGTATTTTATTTTATCTATTCAAAGATACATTATTTATTATACAACATATTCATTTTAAGAAATAACCTTTATTAAAATTCCTAGGTTAGACTTAAGGTTCCATAGTAAATCTTATTGAGTTATTTAAATAAAATCTCTTTAAATTCCTTTTTCACTATTTGCCTCTGTTAATCTTTTATAACTAAAATTTAAGTGTATAACATGTATTATAACCACTCAAATTTTATTTATAAAAGTCCTTTTTATATTGTATATTATCCAATTCCATATTCAACTTCTATGTAATTTAGGTAAGTTATATTGGAATGAAATTGTGTGTTATACAAGTAAAACTTTCCAATTCAATTATCTCAAGTTTGAATCATTTATTCAAATTTTTGATTTTCTTCTTATAACTGAAATTATTCTTTAAAATAAAATTTAAGAATTAAACTTCCGATTCCTTTCAAACCATTTAGAGATAAGTAATTATATATACATAATATGTCAAATCAAATTTAAACCATATATCTATATATATTATAATCCAGTCATATTTAGAAATTCAAATCAATTAGATTTTCCAAAACAAAGCTGTAGCAAGACTACAGAACAGTCTCTTCACTTCGAAACTCGAAAATGAATGTCGATGATGCTGCAGTCATCACCGAAATTATTTTCCAGCGACAAAGAGAAGAGCACTAAATTTTTAAACTTAAAAATCCTTTAGAAACAAATTTCTACTTGGAAATACTTTAAATAATATATCCTTTTAAAACTTTTAACACAAGGTTTGAATCCATCGGAAATTAAATTCTTAAATTTCTTGTTTTAAATTCATTTTAGTTCCCAAATAAATTTACAAACAACTACTTATAAATTCATTTGTAGAACAATAAATGATAAATCAAGTATTATCACTTCAAATTATCAATTTAAATCAATTTATTAAGTTCCATAAATTTACTTATATATCAAAATTTATTTCATTAACAGTTTTAAAATAATATTGTGTCAGTTTGTTCTGCCAAAGTGTTTTAGAAATCCTATCGATAGCGTTGATCAGACGAATCGATCGAAAACCCAAATCAACATCAACAACTCAAACAACACAACATATAGAACAAAACATAGATTTACAAGTACAATTCAAAATGTTTTGAAGGTAGGTTGGAAACAAAAGACAAGATGATTAAATAACAAAGTAGGGAGATGGGTAAGCTTAGATAACCGCGGACAACCTTAACCGGGTTAACCGTGAGTTAAAGAATAAGATCGATGTGGATTTTCCTGGGAAAAATCTACGTTCGATCTCAAGAGATAGAGTTTGGAATAATAAAAGATATTAACATCTAAACCAAGGATAAATATAAATCTCTGGTGAATCGATGCTGATTGTAAAGGATTTTCACCCTTTTACAAGAAAATTAGAATATTGGCGAGACCGCCAATTCACTATAAAGATCATTGGAAGTGGAGTCATGGGATACTCCAGAATCAAAAGATGATGAATAGTGAGGGACAAGAATGGATTTTGGAACCGCAGGGAACATTCCAAAATTCAAAGGAAATTCGAATCAAAAGGAAGAGATTCAAGCTCGAATGAAAGTGATTTTGAAATAAATTTACCATACATTCTAAGTTTTGCCTAGAGCTACCAAAGCTCTGATACCAACTGTAACGACCCGATATTTTCAACCATTCGCACCCATTATAAGTGTATAGGTAGACACTCATGCCGGAATTGAATTGCTCAAAATACCGCGTTGTAAATAAAAATTTTGGCAAATCTCAGAATATGCAGTAAATAAATATAATCACAGATCACAGACACAGAGTAAAATAATGCAGCGGAAGTAAAAGAAATAGTAGTTCATGAAGCTACTATGTAAAGATATCAGAGTTACATAAGATACAACATAAGAAATAAAGTACAACAGAAGTCTCAATACAATAACCAAGTACAGGCTGAATAGAATAACGGAATCAAAGTTGATAGAACAAGACTAACAGATAATCTCCAGCGATTCAAATCTCCAGAAGGTGGAAATCTAAATCTGTGAATACTCAGGCTGACCCGAGCGTAAAGCAAAACACAAAACACTCGAGTCAGGACAATATATACTTATATAATATAAACCAACTCAAGTGAACTGTAATAAGGTACAAGTAACTTAAAGAATGCTTGGGATCGCCCATTCTTTAAGGATCCGTTAAACTATCTACTATGTAGTAATATTCGCTATTATAATAATGTATAATCAGTAAAGTATAATCATATAGAAAATAGCGCTAAGGGGATGGAGAACCTTAACGCGGTCGGATCTTAAAATCATAATCGTAGTAAAGCTCGATATGGTAGGTGACACGGCACAACTAGGCAATGTCAGGGTAGATATACCAATTACGCATCCGGACAAGTGGTGACGCATAGCAGCAGCTACCGCCCACCTCGAACAACACTCCCAATCAAGGGTGGCCACCAAATCAATCACAAGTAATAGAATGGTATCGAAGAAGTGTGTCCGATCAGAGGTGCTACCTCATTGGTCCGTCAATCGCTCCTGTTTTAGCCACCTTATGCCAACTCATGGGAGTTGGGTCCACGTATATACCTTAGGATCGTCGCCACCATCCTACTTCATTCTGGAAACTCCACCGCGTACACGGTTGTCAAAGTGGTTTTCGGTATCAACAGAGAGTATGTCCATATTCGATCCCGGTCTCTTTGCCAACCAATCGTTATTATAACCCGTGGTTATAACTTTTAAAAACAATACTTTACTTCAAAATAAAATATCATTTCAAACCATATCTTTATCAAAATAAAGATTTATCATTTCCAAATCATTTCAATATTCCAAAATATCGTATCCTTTCAAACTTCCTTTCAAATCATTTCAATATATCAAATATCATATCTTCCAAAACTTCAATTTCAAATCATCTCAATATCAAAATATCATATCTTTGATAGTTATACTTCGAAACCAAAAATCATTTTTATTTCAAAACTATACCCATTTCAAAACAATATCATTTCCATTTCAAACATATATTCACCTTTCAAATAGTCTATACTTTCAAAGTTATAATTCTTTTGAAACTAAAACATTTGAAATCATTATACTTTGAAAATCACAACATTTCGAAAACATATATTTGAAATCATCTTTTAATTCTACAAATTTACAAATTTATTAAATTAAACCCAAATTCCAAATTTTTATTTTTATTTCAAACCATCGTTTTCAACTCAAATTCAGTTTACTAACAAACCATTTCAAATCTTATAAATTTCAAATATAGGTTTAATTCACAAAATACAATATCCAATCTTTAGTATATTTCAAAGCTTAAATATCCCACATTTCATAAATTCAAAATCATTTATATACATTTCAAAATATCAAAATATTATTCCAAACATCATTCATTTATATTTCATTTAAATACCATTTGAATCCATTCTTTTCATTACATTTAAATACCATTTTAAACTCACATAAAAATCAAATTCTTCCATTTAAAACCATTTAAATGTCTCTTCATTATCTTTAGAATTTTAACATTTAATTTCCAAAATTATATCATTTTCCAAAGATTATTTTTCATTAAAATTTATTAAACAACAAAATATAGTTTCCATAGCACTTACAAAATGCTACGTAAAGTTATAGTTTAAAATAGTTCATTTAACAAAACGACAGCACTTAAATGCTGAAATATATTTCCATTAAAATTAAAATAAACTTAAATGTTAAGTTTAACCACTACGGCACTTACAAAGTGCTATAATAGCCTTTATTCCAAATTAACTCTTTAGTTCGTTTAAACAAATACAGCAATTACAAAATGCTGTAATATCTTTTACATACATTTCAAAAATGCTATCAAATCAAATTTAGAGCTTAATTACCATTTCACAAATTTAACTAAATTTCCCATTCCATTTAATTAACTTAAACCTTTAATAAAAACCAAATTTCACATTTCCAAGTCAAATTTTATTTTAAAAGATCACTTTTAAACATTCATTTATTTAACCACTTAAATTCATAGAAAAATCAATAATACTTTAATAAATCACTTAAATTCAAATTTAATCAAATTATCATATTTACCCTTTCCAAATAAAATTTAATATCCATTTTATTTATATAACTTAAATATCATTTTTAACCAAAATTCCAAACTTCCAACTTAAGTAATATTTCAAAAATCCAGTTAAACCATTCCTTAATTACATTTTTAACACATAGAAAAATCATAATTTCTTTAATTCAAAATATTTCAAAATCAGTTTAAATCAAATTTCCTAAATTTATATTTTTAAAATACTTAAAAATATCCAAAACACTTTATAAAATAACCACGGGCCTGTATATAGTTTTCTAGCCTAGGTCAAGTAATACGGATATGTATCATTTCAATCCGCAGTTTAAAAAGAAAAATCCGGGTTCTATCATTTCAAACCCGCAATTCCAAGTTAAAATAATTTAAATAAAAACCATTCAGGCCTATCATTTCAGCCCATAACGATTTTTCCCTATTCTATAGTCCGTTCGGGTATGTATCATTTCAACCCATAGTGATTCTAGTCTACAGGGAACTTGCAGTGTGATAACTGATATAAATAACAGAATAACATGAAATAACAGTAAAATATGATATAACAGGTGTAATAACAGGGGTGAACATCATATGATAATAATATAAGCAAGTATAACATGATAATATATTTCTATAGATCCACAGGGTGTCAATTTTCTAGTTATATAGGTACATATTGTCTGGTGAGAATAACTCACTTGTTTAAGCCGGAGATGACGACCAAACACACAACACAGAATCTTTGAAGGCACGACAACATGAATATGATTTGAGAGTGGAGAGCCAAATATAATTGCCTTGTATACATATAAACAAAACAAGACAATGTATACATAAATATGTAACACAAAACAATATCGAAATGACTTGAAATAAAAAGCAACAAAGGGCAAAGTGATTCGACCTTTCTTTAACCATTCAAGAGCTTGACCAAGGGGATCTTTTGCTCAGCCATAGCTAGACATAATCTCAGTTTATGGCATCAAAATAGCATGGCAACAAGGAGATGATGATGGTAGGAGTTACATATGAATAAGACAAAGGGTCAAGGCAAAATAAGTGGAGTTTTTGTGCATTTTTGGCTCATCCAAAGGCAAGTGGGGCTCGGCCCTTGCATGGTACAGGTCTGGACAGTGGAGGGTGATGGTGCAACAGCAGCCAAAGGTCATGTAGCAAGTGGTGGTGGTGGCTAAGGGGGTGGCCAAAGCAAGATATGGAGGGTAGGTGAGGATATGTGTGGTCTAGGCAATGTTTTGTGGAGTTTTGTGGTGATGGCTTCAAGTGGAAGGTCATGGCCTGTCTTGGTCAGAGGGAAGGGAGTGTTTGCTGTAGTAGATGGAGGTGGTGATGATGGGGATGAAGGTGGTAGAGGCTAGGCCAAGCAAAATGTGAAGAGATCAAGGCAAAATTGCATAGAAAAGTAAGAAAAAAGTAGAGAGAAAAGAGGGAGATTACCAAATTTTTTTGCAAGACGGAGGCCATGATTTTTTTTTGGGTTTTGGAGCTTGAAAATTCGTTAATAACAGGAGGAAGTCGGCTGAAAAAAAATAATGAGGAATAGTTAGGGCAAAATAGAATAAAAGATGTATTGATTGAAAAAGAAACGGTAGAATTCAAAAGGACTAAGCACACAAAAGGTATCAACTCTTCATATATCTTAAATTCCTTTTTATAACTTTATATTTCTGGAAAAAAATAATAATCCCAGATAAAATTTCGAAATTTTATCAAAATATAATAATTTATATAAATATTTATCAGTTATATAAAGTTAAATTAAGAAAATAGCTAAAAATAGTAAACTAGTCCAGAAAATTTTGAAATTGAATAGAATAAATTTTAGAAAATTCATATGAGCTTGTAATATATTTTTAAACATAAATAATAACATAAAATAAAAATATATTCACAAAATAAATATTTAAAATTAAATTTACATATAATTTTTAATGAAGAAAATAGCAGAAAATAGGAAAACAGCCTTTAAAAATGAAAAATAAATACAGTAAATGTTGGAAAAATTCTATTATCATTTTAAAAATATAAAAAGACAAAAATATACATAAAATAACATATTAACTCATATTAAAACAAAACTATAAGAAAGAAAATATGATTTATAAAATTTAAAATAGGCAAAATTGCACAATAAAACAAATTATACTAAAAATTGAAATGTACATAACTTTTACATTTTAACTCCGTTTTCAAAGAAACGTAAAATAGTGTTCAAGTTATTACATCTATTTTTATAATAAAAGATAAAATTTATAATTTCAAACTTTTAAATTTTTAAGTTTAAAAGTCAAAGTTTGACTATTTCAACCAAAATTCACATTTTTTGGAAATATTAAATTTAGTCATATTTGGAATTCAAATCCACATACAAAATCAAAGTTTTTATATTTACAATAACAAAATTTATTCTTTTTCATAAATAAAGCTTTTGAATCTGGAAAAATCAATTTAAAAATAATTGTAAAATACAGGGTTGTTACATCGTCTACTAGTGGATTTCCATATTCGCGAGATAGATCCAGTTGTTTACTAGAAAACTTCCTATTCTACTCAGATTTGAAAGAAATATAAAGGAAGTTGATAGCCGTAGATTGGATTCACTGATGTATGCAAGATCTGGGGATTGGACGTTGAAGTTTGCACTCAAGTTGAATGAAGGCCGACCCCCCTCTAAAGGCATATGCCGACCGCTCCAGAAAAGGTGTATGTCGACCGCCCCAGAAAAGCCGATTGCTCCAGAAAACTCCAGGCCGAGCAGAACCATGCCAAACGACCCAGTGTATGCCGAGCAGAACCATGCCGAATGACCCAGTGTATGCCAAGCAAGACCATGCCGAACGACCAAGTGTATGCCGAGCAGAACCATGCCGAACGACCCAGTGTATGCCGAGCAGAACCATGCCGAACGACCAGTGTATGCCAAGCAGAACCATGACGAACGACCCAGTGTATGCCGAGCAGAACCATGCCGAACGACCTAGTGTATGCCGAGCAGAACCATGCCGAGCGACCCAGTGTATGCCGAGCAGAACCATGCCGAGCGACCCAATGTATGCCGAGCGGGACCATGTCGAACGACTCAGTGTATGCCGAGTAGAACCATAACGAACGACTCAGTGTATGCCGAGCGGGACCATGCCGAACGACTCATTGTATGCCGAGCAGAACCATGCCGAACGACTGAGTGTATGCTGAGCGGGAGTATGCCGATCGATCCATGCACTGTATACTGATCTCTCTCTCAAAAAACAATCTGACCGGTCCCTATTAAAAAAAGAAAAAAAATATTCGGGTACGACCTAAATTTCCGGATAGTGAATTCAAAACTCAACTTAATAAAGGAACATTCTATCCACTTCCCTGACATCCCATGATCGACCAAGGCATAGAGGATCTAGCAGTAGCTTATGAACGGAAACAAGGGAACAGACAAGCAACCGCTATTCAAGCGGTACTCCCGAAGGTTGGAGAACATAGATGATATGACTCTAGCAAACGCCAAGATGACTCCAAGCACCATTCTTCGCTGACCCAGCACTTCAAATTTAGTGACGCCAAACAAACCAATGTTTAGCTCTAAGCAATTTATTCCAAATACTATCAAGGATATCATACTGATCGCGTTTGAGGAGAGTCGATCTCTAGATATATTTTGGCAGCTAGTTAGCTGAAGAGCCTCCTACGACTATGGATCGTTTCTTTTATTAAATGAATCAGACCCAAAGTGAGGAGGAGTGGAGCAGACTAGGAAAAATAACAATGCAGGCCCGTCGGCTAAGGACACCGATTCTAGTAGACAAAAACAAGATCTCAAAATTCGACTCATATGCTCTTTGGTAGATGCAATCGATAGCCTCTACTTGGAAGCTCATGACTCAGAGTGGTACTGAAAACCAACCTTGAGAGAGTCCACCAAAGTCCAAAGAAAATCAGGGGAATGTTGTATATTTCAATATGCACACTGATCCTAACACTGGCGATTACAAACACCTCCGAGATGTGATCGAAAAGCTTTTTCGGAAAGGAAAGCTTCAATAGTACATGCAAGCCTTCTGGAAGGGCGAGCCAAGAACTGCGGATGCCCATCAATAAAGAACTCTAATTAATAATTGAACCGTGGGTAGTCGACATCCCGCTAGAAGGGGCTAGGGGCAGAGTTGAAAAACACACAATGCTGCTCCACTTATCAACGAGATTTATACCAATCTTCTTTGGATTATTTCTATTTCAATTTCGATTGTGCTTTAAATTATGACCGACTTAAACTAAACTTCTTCCAAAACGATGCAGGTGACCAAGTACTCTGAGTTGGCCGCCAACCAATCCACGAAATCCTTAATCGAATTTGTGGAGTTTCATCAAGACAAGCATGATTCGATCGCTCATCATCAACCATGTGCCTTTGATTTGGGGCCAAGGACTAGAGATTGAAAAGCTCATCACGGTCAGAGCCCAACACAAAGCCAACATGACCGACCATCCATTCATCGACCTCCACATTTGCCTTGGAGACCTAAATAAGGCTTGGAATGAATGTGGCTCGATCATCCAATCCTCGGGTCATAAAGTAAAGTTCGATAAAATACATATGCCTCTCATGGAGCTCAGCGATACTGGGATCTAACTAGGGCGGACATGATTTGATCATCTACACATCAAATCCTACCTTGAACACAAAAGGTGGTTCAAAAGCCTGACTTGAAGTAGCTGTGATAGACTGCCTACTCGTTAACCATCGCTCTCAATACATGGATGCGACTACACCTTGAAACATATGCAAATTACTTTATCTACCCAGTAATCCATCATCCTTGTTTTCTAGAAAGAGATACGAAGAAAATTGTGCGAGACTTGATTATCCAACCATAGCATGGATGTGATCCAACCATCTATCATATACCTCCTTCTTTGACTTGATTAGAAGAGCTATAATCACCAAGCGGATGAGAATCAATCTTCTGTTTTTCAAGTTTCGTCCTTGATGCTGGGGGCAAAGTCCCATTCCATGAGCAAACGCGGTTCGACCGTTCATCCGACGACATCACCTTCGATACGGTAAATGAAATACAAATCAAATGGGTGGAAATACGACTACTATCAACAAAAAATCTCCAAGTCCCCAGAGTGCGGACTGGAGTACTCTAAGTCTCCAGAGTGCGGACTAGAGTATAAACGACTTAAAATCTTCAAGTCCCCAGAGTGCGAGCTGGAGTACTCTAAGTCCCCAGAGTGCGGACTAGAGTATAAACGACTTAAAATCTCCAAGTTCCCAGAGTGCGGATTGGAGTACTCTAAGTCCCCAGAGTGCGGACTAGAGTATAAACGACTTAAAATCTCCAAGTCCCCAGAGTGCGGGCTGGAGTACTCTAAGTCCCCAGAGTGCGGACTAGAGTATAAACGACTTAAAATCTCCAAGTCCCCAGAGTACGGGCTGGAGTACTCTATGTCCCCAGAGTGCGGACTAGAGTATAAACGACTTAAAATCTCCAAGTCCCCAGAGTGCGGGCTGGAGCACTCTAAGTCCCCATAGTGCGGACTAGAGTATAAACGACTTAAAATCTCCAAGTCCCCAGAGTGCGGGCTGGAGTACTCTAAGTCCCTAGAGTGCAGACTAGAGTATAAACGACTTAAAATCTCCAAGTCCCAGAGTGCGGGCTGGAGTACTCTAAGTCCCCAGAGTGCAGACTAGAGTATAAACGACTTAAAATCTTCAAGTTTCCAGAGTGCGGACTGGAGTACTCTAAGTCCCCAGAGTGTGGACTAGAGTATAAACGACTTAAAATCTCCAAGTCCCCAAAGTGCGGACTGGAGTACTCAAGGTCCCCAGAGTGCGGACTAGAGTATAAACGACTTAAAATCTCCAAGTCCCCAGAGTGCGGACTGGAGTACTCTAGGTCCCCAGAGTGCGGACTAGAGTATAAATGCCTTAAAATCTCCAAGTCCCCAAAGTGCGGACCGGAGTACTCTAGGTCCCCAGAGTGCGGACTAGAGTATAAATGCCTTAAAATCTCCAAGTCCCCAGAGTGCGGACTGGAGTACTCTAAGTCCCCAGAGTGCGGACTAGAGTATAAACGACTTAAAAATCTTTAAGTCCCCAGAGTGCGTACTAGAGTACTCTGAGTCCCTAGAGCGCGGACTAGAGTATAAATGACTTGAAAATCTCCAAGTCCCCATAGTGAGGACTGGAGTACTCTAAGTCCTCAGAGTGCGGACTAGAGTATAAACGACTTGAAAATCTCTAAGTCCCCAGATTGCGGACTAGATTACTCTGAGTCCCCAGAGTGTGGACTAGAGTATAAACGACTCGAAAATCTCTAAGTCCCCAGAGTTCAGACTAGAGTATAAACGACTTGAAAATCTCTAAGTCCCTAAAGCGGACTAGAGTATTCTGAGCCCTCAAAGTGTAGACTAGAGTATGGACGACTTGACAAAAATCTCTAAGTCCCTTAAGCGGACTAGAATATTCTGAGTCCCCAGAGCGCAAACCAGAGTATTAACGATTTGACAAAAATCTCTACGTCCCGAACTGTGGACTAGAGCATAAACTATTCGACAAATCTCTGCGTTCCTGGAGCATGGACTGAAGCATGAACACAAATTGGGCATGAACCGACCGAGGGAAGAATAACTCTAGGTCACCAGAATGCAGAGTGGCGTATAAACTTTGATAAATAGATGAGTGAATTCCGACCGTTCTCTATTCTGCAATCTTCAGCCTAAAATCGACGGGAGGAGTATAAACTTGCTAGGGATGGAGTTCGACCATCCGACTTGTGGCCTGGCCAAATCAATGTGTGAAACAAGAGTACAAATCACTAAAAGCTGAGTACGACAGCTCATTGTAGCTCTAGTTTGGCGTTCTTTAAAACTTAAGGCAAGAACTGCAAGGAAACCTCAATACAAAGCCAATCGGAATGGCATCCAAAGCTACGAACGTCCGACTATATCATACCTCAGATCGAGGGTCAATATCAATCCACACCAAGCTCATACGAATGTGATTCGAATGTCCCTTGAAAAACTTTGACCACCAGAGTGTGGAAAGGAGAGTAAACCATGAAGACTTGGTCATTAATTCTCCAGCACCCTTCTTTGATCCATCAAGAGGAGTATGAAACTGGATGAGCATGACCCGACTGCTCTTGAGGAAACTTTACTCCAAGATCTGATTATAGAACATGAACCAAAGTGGACGTGGCTGACCGTCCAGTATCCAACATACGCCCATAAACTGACGACGCATCAGAGTATTCCCCTTGGAATGAAAAACCACAATACAATCCAGGATAGGCGAGACTCAGCCTTTCATCAACTGACCTAATCCCACAATTCAAGGGGAAAGAGAGTAAAGCTAAAGAGGGCATGGTTGGCCTTCCTACTTATCGGTATATACCCCAGGCTTGGGGGCACGAGTGAGAAGTAGGATGAATGTGAACCGACTATTCACTGATCAACTCTATGTTTTTCGAGTTTAGGTGGGAATATAAACATAACTAGGGCGAGACTCAACTGTCCACGCAGCACATTTGTCAACCCGAGACTGGGAGCATAAGCGTGATCATCCAAAGACTAGCTATTATAGCTTAATATTGAAACTTATATATAGTGCTTACAGTTAATCAAGGCTACGACCAAAAGAATGTCTAGAGATAGAATCATTAAATCGATGCCAAAGCTCGTGGGCAACTGACTGTCACTCCAACCCGAAGGGCGAGTGAAGGATCATGAATGCATTGAATAGAAAATGTGTTACTCGAATGTACAAGCAAATTCAAACTCATAGTAAGATCCAGCTATGCAGTTGCACGCTACTCGAGGCTAACCCCTACTCGACATTTCCTTCAACGTGCTTTTAAGCCTGATCTTTGGCCATTTGTAGATAATCAATTAGAGCATTCAGAGCCCTTCATTATTAGACTTAATAACTCATGACAAGACTCTAGGATTCGACCAAAGTAACCATCAACATTGACCGTCCCAACCATATTTCACATTGAATGTTATGCAAAATAGTTACATCTGAACTCAAAGAATCCGGGATTGCTCCCACTAAGCTGACAGTCGACATTACAACCAGCCATGGCGACCCTTTCTGGGTGCTGAATACTGGATCACAGCTCAGTGCAAGGATGATAAAAGAATTAGTTGGATTTTTCTGAATAAATGATGATATATTCCCTTGGACCCATTCTGACATGCGTGTGTGATTTCACCGTCTATCGCGAGCCATGCATTGGATACCGACCAGAAGCTACCAAAGCTAGCGCAAAGTCTATTGATTTCATCATGAAAGCTCCACTCTTACTTTTAGGCTCGCCCCATCAACATCTCTACCTACCAGCCATTACGATAGGGCATACAATAACCTGAGACGTCTAAAAGACTACATAAATAGAATATCGAACTAAGCCAATTCGATATCACTTATTTCCTTCGAAGGGCTATCCAAGGACGGAAATTAGCAGACCTCATACTCGAATTCACTGCATCAGAAGACTACTTGACGAGTAGTAGAGAACCAACCAACAGATGAAAAATGTACGCGGATGGAGCATCCAGTGATCAGTGTTATGGCACAGAAGTCATGTTAATGACTCTTGAGGAACGATCGATCTCCTACGTTCTGAAGCTCGATTTCCCTGTAACAAACAACGATGCTTAGTATGAAGCCTCGACCGCCAGCCTCAAACTTGCTAGAGGACTTGGAGTGGAAGTTATATATATCTTTTATGATTCCTGATTTGTAGTATGCAAAGTTAAGGAAGTTGATCTTGCTAGGGGGCATTGTCTTGCTCCTTATCTTGACCAGGTCCAAGGGCTACTAGCCGACTTCACGTATTACATCATTACACACATCCTCAGCGATCGAAATGAAAAGATTCAAGTAACTAGCCATGTTAGCCAGTTTCAGGGACGCGCAACGGACATACTTTGTTTCGATTGAAATACTTAATATTCCAAGCATTGACGGATAGAGATCGGCTAGATCTTGGAGACAGAGCCAGAAAAGGGGTCATGGTTGACTCCTATCAAAGACTATCTACAATGAGAAATTCTTACTGAATGGAGGAATACAGATCCTCCTCAAAGCTTCATCCAAGAAGAAGTCATGTGTAGAAAGAAGTTTATCCATTCCCAAGCTTTGGTATATCACCCATAATGATATCAAATGAGTCTTGAGCAAAGTATATGAAGAAGAATGCGTCGAGTACATCAGGGGGCAAACCCTAACAAAGAAAATACTTCGCTACGGGTATTACTGGCCAACTATCAATCATGATGCGGTTGATCATGCTAGACAATGCGATGAGTGCGAGATGTTTGCAAGAAATCTGGGAACCCCGCCGATGGAAATTACTCAAATGGTTAGTCCGTAGCCGTTTGCCACTTGGGGGCATTGACATCATCGTCTTCTTTCCGATCCTAAAGGTGGCGTGGAATACGCCATCATAACGGTTGATTACTTTACCAAATGGGCAGATGAAGAACTTTTAACCACGACCAAGATGAAGAAAATAATCAACTTCATTGTCCTTAATGTCATCTGTCCTTATGACCTTCCATGATCCATTATAATTGGTTGAAGCTATGAACAAAATCATCATAAAGTATATTCTGAAGAGAGGTTTGGAAAAGGCTAGAGGTAAATGGGTGTATGAACTCTCACCAGCATTATGGGCTTGTAGAACTATCCATGAGTTCGCGACTGGCCATACTCCATTCGCCCTTACTTATGGCTCCAAGGCCATCATCTATGTAGAACTTGAAGTCCCCTCTCATCGAGTGGCTGATGACAACCAATATTACAAAAAAAAAATATAAACAAGGAATTGCAATTGAATTGCAATTAAACTAGAAGGAATTGGTGATAACTCACGAAAATATAAAACGCATCCAGAAGCCAATAGCAAGAGCATGTACCTAAATGTGCACGTTTATAGTCATAAAATTCGACTTCTTGAAATCAATAGAATTTGGATTTTCACACAGGGTTATTAAGAAAAGACTGGATTAGATAGCCGAAGTATACTAGCCCTAAAATACCAGACACAGATGGCCACTGATGAACTACAATCCTAAATTTATACTATTGGAAATTGACCAAACGTTGGGACGACCAAAGAAGGATACGACACTTTAGGAGGATAAAATTGAAGACTAATGACTATTAAGAAAATATGATGGATTTCTTTCTAGAGACTCTAACTTTTTTCGATTCAAAGCACGTCATGTATGCAACAAGACGCACTTTGGGGGGCAAAATGTTAACCGGTTATTTGACCCGGTAACGAGAGGCTCGGCACAGAGTTCCCATTCGGCATGCAAAGCCATCGTTCGGCTTGCATGGAACGGTGCGCAGTAGTCATCTACTATAGGGCCGAAGTATCTCACTCCTAGGCCCAAGAGGGAAGTCCAACCCATTCTCGTCTATAAATAGAGGGGCAGGGGCATGCTGAAAAAGGACTTTTTTGGAGAACACTGGGGAGACTCTGCCGCTTTCAAGACTTATTATTTTCAGTTCAAACTTGTATTCAAGTCATTAATATACGGATTGTATCTGTATTCAACTACTTGTGAAAGCAATAAAGATCAAAACTCAAAATGGATGTAGATAGTTACGCCGAACCACTATAATTCTGGTGTTCTCGTTTTTGTTGTTCTTTTGGCATTGAATTACACTATTTTTCAGTTCTAATTTATCTTCTTCATTATTCTCTCTACATAATCTTTCTCAATGAGGTTAGTGACCAATTTTGGTGCCAACATGTATAATCACCCACAAACAAGAGAAAATATCTTCTAGCACTAAGAGAAGGTGTTCTTATAGGACCAAAAATATCAAAGTGTATTAATTCAAGAGGACATTGAGCACAGAAAGCTATTTTTAGGAATGGTAATCTATGCATTTTTTCATAAATACAACCTTCACAAAAATCGTAAGTCTACTCTATTGAAGTTAATCCAAGCACCATATTTATTTTCTTTTCAAAAGAGAAAACCTTGGTAATTTAAATGACCATATCTCGATTGCCATAATTGAGATTCATCATCTTTATCACACTTGAATGCAAATTTATCACTTTGTGGCATGAGAATAGGAATGACTTTATTGGATGACATTTTAATAATTGTCATAGTTTGATTTTTTTTATTAATAATTGTGCATTCGAGATCATCAAAAACCTGCTTATAGCCCTTTTTTAGCAATTAACCAAAATTTAAGAGATTATGAGATATGCGAGGAACATAAAGAACATTATTTATATATTTAGTGTTACATCATTTTGTGTTGACTGCATTAACACCTTTGCCTTTAACTTCCTTGCATTTTCCATCTCCAAGCTTGACATCTGTAGAAATATTTTCATTAAGCTCAACAAATATCTTGCTTTTACCAATTATATGTCTACTATAGCCACTATCAAGAACCTTATATTTGATTGTTCTTCTTCACCAGTCAGGAAAGAGAATAATTGTTCATCTTATTGAACTTTAACAAAACTTGCTTCATTTTTATTCTTCTTCTAGCAATCCCTCTAAAGTGGTTAGGGAGTTTGTAAGTTTTATATCTAAAGTAGCATTCTTTAGATTTATGTCATACCTTCTTGCAAATTAAACATTAAGAATCTCCATTAATTTTTTTTCTATGAGTGAATTTTTGTTTCCATTGATTATGCCTTCCTTAGCGCTTTTGGAATTAAAATTTCCTTTGAAAATTGCTTCTTTTTCCTTCTCATATCTTGCCTTCATTAATAGAAATCCTTGATTGGAGTGTTTGCTCCAACTGTGAATATGAAGAATGACCCACTCTACATTCATGAGCTTCAAGTGATCCAATAAGTTCTTGGAATTACAGTTTGGATAAACCTTTGGATTCTTTAGTAGTGGCGACAACATAACCAAATTTAGGAGGAAAACTTCGAATAATTTTGTCCACAACTCTTTTTTCTTCAATTGTATCTTCATAATTTGGATTCGATTTACAATTTCAGCAACTCGAAACCCAAACTGCTGAATATTTTCATTCTCTTGCATCATCAAATTATCAAAATCTCTCCACATGGATTGAAGCTTTATGGAGTTAACTTTGCTTATGCCTTGAAATGCCTTTTACAAGATATCCCAAGCAAATTTTGCTTTAGTTGCTCTCATTATTCGGGGAATTTTTTTTGTGGATTCCTACATGGATGAGTTTAAATGCTTTTGCATTTTTCTTTTCCAACTCCTTTATATATGTGGTTGACTTTTCATCATAACATTCATCAACTATTTCCAGCAAGTCATTTGAGATAAAAATAGGTCTTACCCAATAATCAAAGTTCTCTCCTTCAAAATATGGTACTAAAGGTGATGTGTAACTGAAAGGTGTAATTGTCATGTATTTGATTTTTTAAGAATTGAAAGGGACAACATGAAAGCAGAATAAGATCAAGCTTTGATACTAATTTGATAGCAATTTATGAATAGTTGTAAGAGATTGAAGAATAATTGATAAAATGATTTTTTTTAACATTTTCTCATTTGCAATAGAGCTTTTATTTATTAATTTGCTTGGTCGACAAATTATTACAATTACTTAGCTATTTATAGTCTAGATTTTTACAATAAATTCCCTAGAACCTCCTCCATAATTCATTAAATATTTTACATGTATCTTTCCTCAATTATCTCAATTGATATATTCCATTTTTATTTTAACAAATATCTTTAACATATCTAGAATCTTTTTCCATGATTCTCTAAGATAAACTTTGCATTATTCTTTTAATATCTTTTCTTTATTTTGCAATAGCTTTCCATAATTATTTCAATAGGAAAATTACAAATTATATTTTAACACATCATTGCGACCTCTGCCACATTATCGCACTGGCCCTCACATCGTCACTCACTACCATCATGACAACCGCCACATCATCGTCCAAGCCTCCTAATCCTCAAATAAGGTATTGATTCTTTTAAATTTGATGTTTCTTATACTTAGTATGTATTTTACCTTTTACTAGATCAAACAAGAATTTTTTTATCAAAAACTACTAACTAAAAGTTTTAACTTTTCTTTATTCTCTAAAATGGCACTCTAATCAATATATACTTATATTGAAAATTAAATTGTGTAGATTTACAATGGAAAGTATAGTAACGTCTATATCATGTTATACAGTTTGCATATATTTCTTTTTTTAACCTCAAATAAAATTTAGAAGAAAAAAATTAACTAATAGATATTATAATAGACTTTAGAATCAATTAATTATGAAATCCAAGACCTAAATAAATAATCCACTTTGATTTCATTAAGAAAAGTACAAGAGAAATAAAGATAACTATGGAAACCATACATGACTTCATGAATTAATTAGGAGAAAGTGATGGATCTGAAAAAATTGAGATGAATTTAATCTTACTAATTAGCACAAGTCTACATTTACATTTCTCTTTTGAAGAGGGTCAGGAAAAGATAGAGCTTCTGTAATTTGGAGACCATAACATCATATATATATATATACATATATACATACATACATATATATAATGTGATATTTTTATTTGAACCTTCAACAAATTGAAAATCACTCTTGTATCAACACATTATTTCCGTTACAGTTACATCTTTATGCCTTAAATGTTTTATTTCTTTATTTGATCACTTTTGTGAGGCTTCTTCTAATGGAAAAACAAATTTCATATTTACATGTGTGGCCCTACATGTAGAATTTTTCAACATTCTGTCCCTAGGCCACACATGTAACCTTATAAACGTGTAATTATATGAGCCTAGAATATTTTGGTATTCGTACCATAACAAACGTCCTAAATAATCTCATTCATTAACTATGCTGAGAAAGGATCAAAGCGGCTTTCGTTAACTTTAGTGTAATTAAACACATCAATGTACATATCTACAAACACAATCAAACGACATAGATTATCATGGATGCCAAGTATGGAAATTACATGAAATGTGATCTATATATGTCTATTACCAACTGGTCCTACTTTACTTAAGTGAGATCAAAAGTTCAATAAATGAGCTAAATAGAGTGCAAGAAGAAAACTTTATTACTTTGTTATGATCAGAAAAATAAAATACCAAAATATATTCATACCAAAGTATAAAGAAATGTCATATGACAATGCCAAACACAAACTCCCATTGAACCAAAATATCATTAAATGAATTTACACCCACTTGAGTAATATGCTCATGACAGACCTTACAACACACGCACATAAATACTTTATAACACTTTATAAACGAATATAATCGTGTGGTATTTTGTAGAATTCAGAAATAATGTTGTGTGACTAAGTGGTGTGAATTTAGTCCGTGATTAATATTGAACAATTCAAATATTAAAATTCACACACACCTTAGCTAGTGGTGTGATAGTTTGGCAGAATTCATCGCTTATAGATTTTTTCAGCAAATTCATATTTTACACCAGCATAAACAGTACCAATGGTTGCACTAATTTACACACATTCTCTTTGTCAACACTATATCGCTCTTCAGTCTGGTATTGGTCAAAACTCCAATATTATCCACATTCAACTTGATAAGTCCATAAACAAATTCCTTGGTTCAATAAAACATTTATTACGAACCATTCTCCTCTGGTCGGAGATTTTAACTTTGAGTTGACTACAGCTGACCGTGACACTAACCTCTTACAATTAAGGAGATGAATTCTCTATTGAATAGTGTTCACTTCTAATGCTTTAACTAAGACCCCAACTATAGTCTCTCAATGGCCATCATGCCATGATTTAACGATAATCAAAGTGGAGTATCAACATTGAAGTTCCACGGTATTCTCAAGTCGATAAAACTATATAACATCATGGCACCGAGATTTCCTATTTAATCTAGTTGTTATTAACCAACATGAAACTCTCGGATAAGTCATTCTATAGTTATCCAATAACTATATGTACATAGCTCCTTAGTGTCCATAGTTCCATCAGTAATACACTACCCAACATTTGGAGAGTATTACATACTCTGGTATCAACAGATGTATCGATATCCTTTCTCGAAACATCTTGACCGAGAATATTTAAAACAAATTGTTATTTTATATTATGATTAATTACTTACTATTGCAACTATATGCAACTTGTTACACCCATATTTTCCTAAAATCTATAAAGGCGAATTGATGCGAACACGGAACCAAAAAGAACTGCTCCCATGAAAGAAGTTAAACTATAATGAGGAAAAAAAGGAAAAAAGGAAAGTTTAGATAGTACTATGCCAAAGTCTTAGGACAACGACAAAACAAAAGGGTTATGTCATTCCCTTGAGCAAAATTCAACGCCATAATACCGTGCCAGAGTGTTGAGATAGCTACAAAGTGTAGGGACTGCACTGTAATCCTAATACTTCAATGGGCCAACTACAACACAGCCATCAAGTATCAAATATGAAGGTTGTGTTGTGGTCTCGAAAGTAGGCTTAAATAATGTAACAACCCGGGATTTGCATTACCAATTAATAAATAAAAGTTAGGATTTTTATTTATTTTAATGAAGCATAAAAGGATTTGGAATAACAAAATTTATTTGAAAAAGGCTATTTTAATTAAATGGGAAATATGGGATTTAAAATGAGGATAAAATGTTATTTTTGGAAAGTTATTTTAAGAGAAATTTTAAAACAGGTTTGGATAAGAAAAAATGAGTTTTATAAACATATATGAACACTTAGACTAATTTTTGGAAACATGTAAATAACTCTCTTCTTATTGGGTTACTAAACCTAGCCCAATAACCCACCCTAAACCTCCTCTATAAATTATCTCAAACTCTCCTAACCTCATTCATTCATCCCTAATAAAAACCCTAATCATTTCCTAAAGCTTTCTTAACATAAATGGCCTCTATCTTCATCTCCTTCTAGTTTTAGCTTATGCAAGTCATTCTATGCAAAGGTAATGCAAATACCTACCTCAAATCCGTTTTTATATCTCTCTAATTTCTGAAATTTAATTGGTAACACATGTTTTATGTGTTTTTTTGATCTTATAGCCTCCTCATCATCTTTTGCTAACTTGGGTTGATGCTATAGTGGTCTTTGTTGCTTTCTAGAGAGGTATATTGCTAAAAACCTCTTCTAATATGTGTTTAATCATCTTTTGATTTCAGTAATCATTTAGTAACACATGTTTTATTATGTAACATGTGAATCATAGCTCTTTGATCATCTTTGCTTTCATTTTGGGGTGTGCACATAAGGTGCTTGTGATATTGCTTCCTAAGGTAATGCTAAGCTTTGGCCCTTTGTTTCCTTTAATATAGTGTAGTAAGCATTATAGGGTAGTTAGTGATTGATATTGGTGAAATTTGATGCCAAAAACTTGATAAAAACACCCCAAAATCACCAAAATGATCATTTTCAGCTGGCTGGAATGTTTCAGCCTGGAAACAGGCTGAAACAGTGGTCTGAGTGCACCAGGGTAGGCCTGGGTTGCACCCAGGCTGCTGCCCGGGCGCAACAGGCTAGCCCGGTTGCGCTAGCCGGTAGCAGGCCAGCCCTTAGTGGGCTGGCGCGCACACTCAGCGCGGGTCCGCACAGGGCGGCCCGCTATGCTTCCCTCTCACGCAGGCCTTCACCCGCGGCCCACATGCCAGCGCGCGGGCGCAGGGCCCGTGCGGGCTAAATTTCCAACGTGTGGGCGCATGGCCCGCGCGACTCAGAAGCTGACGCGGGCCGAAGCCCGCGTCCCTACTCCCCCAGCCCAGGCGGGCTGGGGCTTGCTGCTACTTCCCCAGCCCAGGTGGGCTGGGGCTTGTCCCTACTTCCCCAGCCCAGGCGGGCTAGGCTTGCCATTACTTTCCCAGCCCAGGCGGGCTGGGCTTGCCATCTCTTCCCCAGCCCAAGCGGGCTGGGGCTTACTATTACTTCCCCAGCCCAGGCGGGCTGGGGCTTGATTGAACCAGCTGCACCGCATGGTGCAACCTGGTTCACAGAAACGGGCTGCACCATGCGGTGCAGCCGGCTTCTATGGAATGGGCTGCACCCATTGGGTGCAGCCGGGTTCCGACCCACCGGTTGCACCATTTTGGTGCAACCGAGTTCGGGTTGCACCATTTTGGTGCAACCGCTTCAAATTGATTGTTTCTGCAATGAACCTTTGGGTTTCAATTGCGAATCAGAAATTGTCGAACTTTGGTTCACAACCATTCAGAATATTTTCCAACACGAATATTGGTTTTCAGTGATTCTCTGATTTATCGATTTCTTTGAGATCTGTCTCTAGATTTCGCACATGGGTTTTATGAATTATTTTCAAAGGATTTTTCACTCCTAAATGGCTTTCAAAATTATTATATAATGTTATTTTTAATTAGTAAACTATTTACTCCATAATAGGAGAGTTTTCAAAAGCCGTTTTAAAAGTATTCTCAAAATCAATTATAAAACCGTTTCTAACCATTATTTTCTATATAAAAAAAAAATCTCACACCCACTTTTTAGCACGTCGAGCGAAGTGGAAAGGTGCTTAAACGGTTAGGAAATCTTCGGCCTATGGAACCGTGTGTATTTGCTTTCCGGTTAATCCCCGACCTATTCGATTGATCGTTTTGACCTTTGGATCTAGTTTACCGATGATATGTGGTGGACTTTTTATTGTTTGGAATGTGAGCTTGCTATTGGTTAGTAAACCGTTTATTGCGAACGTGGGGTATGGGACTCATTGTTAACACTTTACGGGTTCCTCTCCAAGAGGTTTGTGACACATTAGCCTCTGGGCGGCCAGTACTGGACCTCTGGGTCACCACGCCTCTGGGCAACCGTCTCTGGACACCTGTTCTATGGAGCAGTTTCTTTTTCGGTGTGTGCCTCTGGGCCTTTATCCTTCTGGGAAGGATCTCGCCGTCTCGCGCGTTCCGCATCTATGCGAGTGATCGATCACAACTCTACAGTACTTGGCAATAACGACTCCGGTCGGTGCACGTGCTATACTTGTATTATCTGATGATTTGTATATCCATTCGAGTACCGCCATACGGTGATGGTTCTATGGAACCATACGATGTAAGTGCGACTACCTTGTGGATTCACAGTGTCTCAGGACACTGCTTTTCAGTGTTCGATTTCATTGACTTTTCAGTATATCCCCATTGCTCTTTGGAGCATCGATCTTTGCTTGGGCATTGATTACAGACTCTGGTCACTCTTGTGATCATTGCCTATGGGCAACTTTATATTGCTCTGGCTACGCCGATGATATGAGGCAATTTTATTTATTCAACACTTTGGTGCTGATATTCTCTTTGGAGATTTTTACTGTTGATTGATGATTAGGGACCGTCATTATATTCATGTGGTCCAAAATACTCTTCTCTTAGGAAAAGTACTGTTTTATTTATGTACCGCATTATTATATATCCCAGTTATTACTGATTGTTTAGCTAGTCTGACTCGAGTGTTTTTGCTCGGGTCAGACCGAGTTGTTTCAGGTTAGGTCTCTGGACTTAGCTTATGTGCTTCCGCTTGGACATTATCTGCTATGCTGATAGATAGCGTTTTTTTTGTCCACTATTCCGCTACTATGTTATTATTCAGACTTTGATATGTACATATTTTTGACTCACATGTGTGGGCAGTGGCTTTGTACCCACTTATAGTATTTGGATCTGTATTGACGATGTATTGTTCTGGGATTTTATATCTGTTATGTGATTCTGCTCTGTGATGTTTTATTATTTATTACTATGCTTGTTCTGATAGGTCTTTAGCCATTGTAATTTCGTTATAAATATTTATTGAATATGTCGAACCACTTGAAAAAAAATATATAGATACCATCCTTTCGACGTATTCAGTAGATAGTTATAGCTTGATTACAATTGGTCGCTTCCACTATACTCTATTCTCCGCTGTAACAGACAGTATTACTCCCGTAATACTCTTTGTTACAGTGGGTCTCAGAGTGGGGCGTTACAGCTTGGTATCAGTGCGAGGTTTCAGGAATAAGCATAATAAACACAGAACAGATACACTTAGTACAATACATTTTATTTAGATCCGAATTAAATCAAATCCCTTCCTTATGTTTATTGATAGATAAGTTAGGAATATGTATAGGAATCCGTTATATTCCGTAGTATTCCTTAATTAATTATCTATGATTGAATCATGTCTAACTCTAATTCCCGTTTGACTTTCAGTATGTCTGGAAGGGGAAGAGGGAGAACCACACGTCAGACCAGTGCTGCTGGGCAGTCCAGCAACACTCATCCAGAGGGCGTGTTCATGACCACCGACCAGATCATGGAGCTGGTTCGGAATTCCCAGTCTCATTCTCAGTCTCCAGCCCCAGTTACTGATGCTCCGCGCAAGTCTGCTTTTGCGCGTCTCTGCAGTGATTTTACCCATCTCGGAGGGAAGCCGTTCAGTGGCTCCGAGACTGTCTTAGAGGTCCAGGCTTGGATTCGGGTATGCGAGCGCATTTTCACTCGTAGGGATATCCCGGATCATGACCGTGTTCTTATTGCTTCCAGTCAGCTTCTGAGTCGTGCCCTGGATTGGTACGAACTCCTTATTGCCGAGATCGATGAGACCACACTTACTTGGGCTCAGTTTCGTGAGATATTTGAGCTCAAATTCATCCCAGAGTCAGAGAAGAATTCCCTTGCTCCCCGCTTTCTTGATCTCAAGCAGGGGAAGTCCTCTGTATCCGACTATGTCTCTTCCTTCGAGGCCCTGTCCAAGTACGACCTTGAGTTTATTGCTACTCCTTATAAGAGGAACCTCAAATTTGTTGAGGGCTTGAAGAAATATCTGAAGAGGCAGCTTATGCTACAGCTTGAGCTCTCATTCAAGAAGCTAGTCGATGCAGCCCTACATCTTGAGTCAGTCGAGATGGAGCATAGTGATGATGGTGGTGTGGGTTCTACAAACCCCACCAAAAAGAGGTTTCCACCTGGCAAGTCTGGCTCTTCTTTTCATCACAAGAAGAAGAAGAAAGTGATCAGCTCTAGTTCTCAGCCTCAGACTCAGCCTCAGACTCAGCCTCAGATTCAGTCACAGCCTAGTGGAACACATCCTGTGAAGAAGTGTTTCAACTGCGGATCACCAGACCATATGATCAGAGTGTGCCCCAAACCTCTCTTCTGCACCTTCTGCAAGAGGGAAGGTCACAGGCTCGTTAATTGTCCAGTTGCTCCTGCTAGTGCTAAGCCCGGCAAGCTTAATGCTGCCAAGGCTTCTACCACTTCTGCTCAGCCTAAAGGTACACATCCTTCCATTCTTGAAGGCTCTATTTTATTTCATGGTAGATCTATTAGAGTTCTTTTTGATACGGGTGCCTCTCACTCATTCGTATCAAAGGAGCTAGTAGATGCTTTATCCTTGGATGTTACTTGTCTGGTTTCTTCACTAAGGATTGTGAATCCCATTGGTGGATCCACGACCCTTAGCTTGCTCTGTGAGAATATAGATATTGATCTTTGTGGCTTTTCTTTCCGTGCGAATCTCCACGTTATGGGGTATTTGGGCTTTGATATGATTCTTGGCATGGATTGGCTCGTTCAGCACGACGCCAAAATTATTTGTTCGGAGCGGATATTATTCATTCATCACCCTGACTCGTCCTCTCCGTTAGCTATTGTTCTTCAAGATGTTGGGCTTTCTGATGTTACTTTATTTTCTCTCGATTCACGAGATGAGGATTTGAACTTATCTCATATTCCTGTTGTTCGGGATTTCCCCGACGTATTCGAGCCAGTATCCGGACTACCGCCAAAGCGAGCTATTGAGTTCCGCATCGATCTCATTCCAGGCTCTCATCCAGTTGGGCATCCTCCTACGAGAATGTATACTAAGGAGAATGAGGAACTCAGGAAGCAATTAGTTGAGCTTGAAGCGAAGCAGTTCATCCGATCCAGTTCTTCGCCATGGGGTGCTGCTGTGGTCTTCGTTAAAAAGGCTGATGGCTCTTTTAGGCTTTGCATTGACTATCGCAAGCTCAATGAGTTGACCATCAGAAATCGCTACCCACTTCCTCGGATAGATGACATGTTTGACCAATTGAGCGGTGTGAAGGTCTTCTCTCAGCTCGACCTTGCCACCAGATTCCATCAGCTACGAGTCGCAGAAGACAGCATTCCTCTTACAGCATTTCGCACTCGTTATGGTTCTTTTGAGTGGTTGGTCATGCCGTTCGGCTTGACGAACGCTCCGGCTTTCTTTGTCGATCTCATGAATCGAGTATTCCGGGAATACATCGATAGATTCGTTCTGGTTTTCATCGACGATATTCTTGTTTATTCTAGATCCGAGGCAGAGCATGCTTGTCATCTGCGGATCGTCTTGGATACTCTTCATCAGCATCAGCTTAGGGCCAAGCTCTCCAAGTGCCATTTCTAGGAGAGCAAGGTCAAGTTCTTGGGTCATATTGTTTCTTCTGAGGGTATTTCTGTTGATCCTGTCAAGATTGAAGCTATTCAGAATTGGAAGCAGCCTGAGAACGTTCATGATATTCGCAGCTTCCTTGGTCTGGCGGGTTATTACCGTCGATTTATCAAGGATTTCTCTCGTGTTGCACTTCCCCTCACGACTCTGACTCGTAAGGGGGTTCGTTTTATTTGGTCTGATAAGTGTGAAGCTTCTTTTCAGCGATTGAAGGAACTTCTCACTCATGCTCCTATCCTTGTGGTTCCTAAGAGTAACCAGGATCTTGTTGTTTACACCGATGCTTGTGGTAGCGGCCTCGGTGCTATGCTTATGTAGAAGGATCGGGTAGTTGCTTATGCTTCTAGGCAGCTACGTCCGAATGAGGTTCGCTATCCGACTCATGATCTTGAGTTGGCAGCTATCGTCTTTGCTTTGAAGACATGGCGTCACTTTCTATTAGGCGAACGCTTCACTCTTTACATCGATCACAAGTCTCTGAAGTATCTTTTAAGCCAGAGAGATCTCAACATGAGGCAGCAGCGATGGCTTGAGTTTCTCACCTTATACAATTTAGATATTCAGTATACCCCTGGCAAGGGAAATCGTGTTGCAGATGCGCTCAGTTGCAAACACTCGGCAGTTGTTTCTATGATGATTGCCGAGTGGAATGTCCTTGAGACTCTATCTTTATGTGATATTAGAGATCGAGCTCCATCTTCTGATGCTCCTGTCTTATTATCCAGCTTGGAAGCTCATCCCATCTTGTTGGATCGCATTGCCCATGCTCAGCGGCAGGATCCAGACCTATTGCATTTCATTCATCTTCTCGAGTCGGGATCCAGTGATGAGACATTGCTGGACTATTCTATTGATTTTCATCGGTGTCTTCGGAGGAAGAACCGTATTGTTGTGCCATCTGATTCATTTCTTAGGCGTGACATTCTAGACGAGTGTCATCGCACTAAGTACACTATACATCCCGGGTCGAGTAAGATGTATGCCGACATGTGTCGCCTATTTTATTGGGAGGGCATGAAGAGTGATGTTGCAAGTTATGTAAGCCGTTGCATGACTTGTCAACAAATCAAAGCTGAGCATCAGCGTCCATCTGGTCTTCTTCAGCCGCTAGAGATTCCATTGTGGAAATGGGATCAGATATCCATGGATTTTATTGACGGTCTGCCTCGATCGAGGTCAGGCCATACTTCTATTTGAGTCATCGTCGATCGCTTGACCAAATCAGCTCATTTCATTCCTATTAAGTCCACTCGGACTGCTCCTCAGCTTGCCAAGCTATATGTGAAGGAAGTCGTTCGACTTTATGGCATTCCTAGCTCTATCGTCTGTGATCGAGACACTATCTTTACTAGTCACTTCTGGAAGTGCCTACATACAGCTTTGGGCTCAAAGCTGAATCTCTCGACTGCTTATCATCCTCATACCGACGGTCAGACGGAGAGGGTGAATCGTGTTTTAGAGGATCTTTTGCGCTGTTGTATTCTGGATTTCGGAGGTAGTTGGGAGGATCACTTACCGCTTGTAGAGTTCTCCTACAACAACAGCTTTCAGTCTAGTATCGGCATGGCACCTTTCGAGGCTCTCTATGGAAGGCCATGTCGCTCTCCTGCTTGTTGGTTAGAATCCGGCGAGAAGCTTATTCTTGGTCCAGATTCAGTTCGGGAAACTTCTGAGAAGATCGTGCTTATCCGTCAGAGAATGAAAGAGGCACAGGACCGCCAGAAATCCTATGCGGACAACCGTAGGAAGCCTCTTGAGTTCTCCATTGGCGATTCTGTCTTTATTCGGGTCTCTCCCATGAAGGGGGTTGTGTGTTTCAGCTATAAAGGGAAGTTGGCTCGTCGCTATGTTGGACCATTTCCTATTACGGAACGCATCGGCCCCGTTGCTTATCATGTGGCTCTACCTGCTCACTTCTCTAGAATACACGACGTGTTCCATGTTTCCTAGCTTCGCATGTGTGTCCGCGATCCTGATTCTATCATTGAGCCGCATGCTGTGCCTGATTTAGAGATCTTACCTGATTTATCTTTGGAGCAGCAACCTCTTTGTGTGCTTGATTCGGAGGTTAGACGCCTTCGCAACAAAGAGGTTGCACTCGTGAAGATTCAACGGTCACCGAATCCTAAGGACTGCACTTGGGAGACCAGAGAATCTATCGAACGCTCTTATCCTGGCTTTCTCCCATCTTCTTCTGTAGGTGAGAATTCTCTATTTTATCTCTATCACTTCTTTTGTGGATTTGACGTTATAAACGACATCTATCTTAAGGAATTGCGGGGACGCAATTTTCTTAAGGGGGGAGTCTGTAACAACCCGGGAATTGCATTACCAATTAATAAATAAAAGTTAGGATTTTTATTTATTTTAATGAAGCATAAAAGGATTTGGAATAACAAAATTTATTTGAAAAAGGCTATTTTAATTAAATGGGAAATATGGGATTTAAAATGAGGATAAAATGTTATTTTTGGAAAGTTAAATATTTTAAGAGAAATTTTAAAACGGGTTTGGATAAGCAAAAATGAGTTTTATAAACATATATGAACACTTAGAATAATTTTTGGAAACATGTAAATAACTCTCTTCTTATTGGGTTACTAAACCTAGCCCAATAACCCACCCTAAACCTCCTCTATAAATTATCTCAAACTCTCCTAACCTCATTCATTCATCCCTAATCAAAACCCTAATCATTTCTTAAAGCTTTCTTAACAAAAATGGCCTCTATCTTCATCTCCTTCTAGTTTTAGCTTATGCAAGTCATTCTATGCAAAGGTAATGCAAATACCCACCTCAAATCCGTTTTTATATCTCTCTTATTTCTGAAATTTAATTGGTAACACATGTTTTATGTGTTTTTTTGATCTTATAGCCTCCTAATCATCTTTTGCTAACTTGGGTTGATGCTATAGTGGTTTTTGTTGCTTTCTAGAGAGGTATATTGCTAAAAACCTCTTCTAATATGTGTTTAATCATCTTTTGATTTCAGTAATCATTTAGTAACACATGTTTTATTATGTAACATGTGAATCATAGCTCTTTGATCATCTTTGCTTTCATTTTGGGGTGTGCACATAAGGTGCTTGTGATATTGCTTCCTAAGGTAATGCTAAGCTTTGGCCCTTTGTTTCCTTTAATATAGTGTAGTAAGCATTATAGGGTAGTTAGTGATTGATATTGGTGAAATTTGATGCCAAAAACTTGATAAAAACACCCCAAAATCACCAAAATCAGCATTTTCAGCTGGCTGGAATGTTTCAGCCTGGAAACAGGCTGAAACAGTGGTTTGAGTGCACCAAGGTAGGCTTGGGTTGCACCCAGGCTAGCCTGGTTGGGCTAGCCGGTAGCAGGCCAGCCCTTAGTGGGCTGGCGCGCACACTCAGCGCGGATCCGCACAGGGCGGCCCGCTATGCTTCCCTCCCGCACGGGCCTTCACCCGCGGCCCACATGCCAGCGCACGGGTGCAGGGCCCATGCGGGCTAAATTTCCAGCGCGCGGGCGCATGGCCCGCGCGACTCAGAAGCTGACGCGGGCCGAAGCCCGCGTCCCTACTCCCCCAGCCCAAGCGGGCTGGGGCTTGCTGCTACTTCCCCAGCCCAGGCGGGCTGGAGCTTGTCCCTACTTCCCCAGCCCAGGCGGGCTGGGCTTGCCATCTCTTCCCCAGCCCAGGCGGGCTGGGGCTTACTATTACTTCCCCAGCCCAGGCGGGCTGGGGCTTGATTGAACCAGCTGCACCGTATGGTGTAGCCTGGTTCACAAAAACGGGCTGCACCATGCGGTGCAGCCGGCTTCTATGGAATGGGCTGCACCCATTGGGTGCAGCCGGGTTCCGACCCACCGGTTGCACCATTTTGGTGCAACCGAGTTTGGGTTGCACCATTTTGGTGCAACCGCTTCAAATTGATTGTTTCTGCAATGAACCTTTGGGTTTCAATTGCGAATCAGAAATTGTCGAACTTTGGTTCACAACCATTCGGAATATTTTCCAACACGAATATTGGTTTTCAGTGATTCTCTGATTTATCGATTTCTTTGAGATCTGTCTCTAGATTTCGCACACGGGTTTTATGAATTATTTTCAAAGGATTTTTCACTCCTAAATGGCTTTCGAAATTATTATATAATGTTATTTTTAATTAGTAAACTATTTACTCCATAATAGGAGAGTTTTCAAAAGCCGTTTTAAAAGTATTCTCAAAATCAATTATAAATCCGTTTCTAACCATTATTTCTATAAAAATAAATCTCACACTCACTTTTTAGCACGTCGAGCGAAGTGGAAAGGTGCTTAAACGGTTAGGAAATCTTCGGCCTATGGAACCGTGTGTATTTGCTTTCCGGTTAATCCCCGACCTATTCGATTGATCGTTTTGACCTTTGGGTCTAGTTTACCGATTATATGAGGTGGACTTTTTATTGTTTGGAATGTGAGCTTGCTATTGGTTAGTAAACGTTTATTGCGAACGTGGGGTATGGGACTCATTGTTAACACTTTACGGGTTCCTCTCCAAGAAGTTTGTGACACATTAGCCTCTGGGCGGCCAGTACTGGACCTCTGGGTCACCATGCCTCTGGGCAACCGTCTCTGGACACCTGTTCTATGGAGCAGTTTCTTTTTCGGCGTGTGCCTCTGGGCCTTTATCCTTCTGGGAAGGATCTCGCCGTCTCGAGCGTTCCGCATCTGTGCGAGTGATCGATCACAACACTACAGTACTTGGCAATAATGACTCCGGTCGGTGCACGTGCTATACTTGTATTATCTGATGATTTGTATATCCATTCGAGTACCGCCATTCGATGATGGTTCTATGGAACCATATGATGTAAGTGCGATTACCTTGTGGATTCACAGTGTCTCAGGACACTGCTTTTCAGTGTTCGGTTTCATTGACTTTTCAGTATATCCCCATTGCTCTTTGGAGCATCGATCTTTGCTTGGGCATTGATTACAGACTCTGGTCACTCTTGGGATTATTGCCTATGGGCAACTTTATATAGCTCTGGCTACGCCGATGATATGAGGCGATTTTATTTATTCAACACTTTGGTGCTGATATTCTCTTTGGAGATTTTTACTGTTGATTGATGATTAGGGACCGTCATTATATTCATGTGGTCCAAAATACTCTTCTCTTAGGAAAAGTACTGTTTTATTTATGTACCGCATTATTATATATCCCAGTTATTACTGATTGTTTAGCTAGCCTGACCCGAGTGTTTTCGCTCGGGTCAGACCGAGTTGTTTCAGGTTAGGTCTCTGGACTTAGCTTCTGTGCTTCCGCTTGGACATTATCTGCTATGTTGATAGATAGCATTTTTTTGTCCACTATTCCGCTACTCTGTTATTATTCAAACTTTGATATGTACATATTTTTGACTCACATGTGTGGGCAGTGGCTTTGTACCCACTTATAGTATTTGGATCTGTATTGACGATGTATTGTTCTGGGATTTTATATCTGTTATGTGATTCTGTTCTGTGATGTTTTATCATTTATTACTATGCTTGTTCTGATAGGTCTTTAGCCATTGTAATTTCGTTATAAATATTTATGGAATATGTCGAACCACTTGAAAAAATATATATATAGATACCATCCTTTCGACGTATTCAGTAGATAGTTATAGCTTGATTACAATTGGTCGCTTCCACTATACTTCCGCTTTAACAGACAGTATTACTCCCGTAATACTCTTTGTTACAGTGGGTCTCAGAGTGGGGCGTTGCATATAAGTTGGAGCTGCGGCATAATCTTTAAGTAACAATAAAATGTAGACATTTGTGATGTAGCTCCAAAAGCAATACTAATGATATAGAATTGTGGCATATTCCATAAAGCAATTATAAGCAAAAGGGATGCGGCGCAATCTTAAACTAACATTAAAATGACAGGACCACACCACAATCCATAAGTTGACGTTAAAGCAGTAAGGATGCACTGTAATTTTAAGCTAACATTGAAGTGACAAAACAGCGCCACAATTTTAGAAAAATACTACCTAAAAAATACGTGGACTCGAAGGATGAGGCAATAAGGCAAAATTGCACCCTATCCATAAGCTAAACTATGCTCCTTCAATACACGACAGGAGCTGGTCAAGAAACCATATTCTTATGATGCAACAAATCAATGAACTACATACATGTATAAGCAAGGCCATAATAGGAAACTACCCCCAACAAAAGGGAACGACAAAGTTACAAGTACTCCAGGACTTCATAATCATAAATGGACTATTAAGAACTACATTAATCCCCTTAAAGCCGCAAAACATGGTTCCATCTCATACAACGCCGAAACACAACGCTTGGAGTAGTCAAAGCCAAATTGCTAAATAAGGCTGCGCCGCCATGCTGAAGTCTAATCATGCCACCAAAACCCAACTTAAAATGTTCTAGCAATAAATTGGAGTACAACACCGCCTATATAAAAGCAAAGCTTAATGAGGAAAAGAAAATACTGCTCAATTCCTATAGTCTCAAATAGATAAAAACCCACATCAAGTCATGGCCTATTCAAAATTGGGTTTCTCGCTTCAATTTCAAGCTTTCCCCCAAGTTCAAAATCCATCAACCCAAATTGGAGTTTGCCACCGAAGACCACGTTAGCGATCCATGCATAGTAATTAAGCAAGACGAATGATCAAATACGTGGCATAGTCCAAAAGCTAGAATCAAATACACAGAAGATTGACGTAAGCAATCTGTGTGATTCTCTGTACTATAAAAAGATTAGGCACTGTAGCATAAAGAAGGAGGATTTTTGGATCTTTTTTTAGCACTGAAACCAAAAATTGTACTCTCTGCCATTTTTGTACTTAGAATGAAAGAAGAAGATAAGGACATTTTTCCTATGGACGTAGGATTCATTAACATCCAAACCATGTAAATTCTTTATGTCATTTATTATTTTCGGTACTTTATTTTATTTTTTATGTCTCTAATACTTGAATTAGAATGTATTACTTTAACGAATTGGATAGAGACCTTTCACAAAACTTTGAATATTTTCCCTTATAATTGTTTAAAAATTTCAACAACATAATTACTTCTTTTAAATGCAATTTTAATATTACTTAATCTTGCATCAACATCGTGGTTACTTCAAAAATACTTGGGTGTTTCTGAGATGGAAAATCTCATTAACATTTTTTACACTAGAAGGAAGGCCGATTTCTCTCTAGCAATATTTGCTTGCATTTTCTTCAGATACTACTATAATACTATGAATCCTAGCGATTTTCAACACTCTTCCTAACCAAGAACAAATTCATCCAACCTCAAAAATAACAAAATGGCAACTTCTCGCCTCTACAACCCAAACCAAGGCAGGTACTTCTGTAAAGCCCACCTCAGATCCTGTCTTAGATGCTGGTCAAGCCTTCACAAACTAACAAAATGAATGCATCGATGGACTAGAGAGATCCATGGCCCAATATCTTGTCCTTGAACCAATCTCCCCTCAACCTTCTATAGCTCAAAATCATCATTCACCGACTGTGCCAGTTATGCAGCATGTGAATGACAATGGCAATCTCAGAAATGAGAATGGTGATTGTGATGACCCTGAAATCGGCCTTCGAAAATCGACACCCGTACTTCACTTGTACTCAAAATGCCGAAGAGTCAAACGCCGAATCTGGTTCACCGGAGCTTATAACACCATTAATTATAACAACACAGCGGAAGAAAGAAAATAATGATATCATGTACAACTCCAATGAATACAATATCCAGAATGATATACAACAATGATATCAATATGATACAACAATATCAGAGATAAATAATGATATAACGGAAATAACAGAAGTAATAACTCCAAATGATCTTCAAAAGAGAATGAATCCAACAACTCCAACATCAGCTCGAACCACCATCATGTTGCATCAAGATAAGCAACGTCAGTCGTCAACTCTGATGAAGTGAACTAGCTATAGATAATCTACTAAACCTGACTATCTGAAAAACCCGACTCTAGACTGCCCGTGTGGAAAATTGTGGGCATCCAGAGTTTAGGAAGGGAACAATAAACTCCAGGTCAGTCATGAGACTGGTGTGAGCAACAGAAATAATTTATCTTTAAACAAACAAAAGAATTTTAAACATTGCAATCCGCAATGCTTTTTGGAAAATGAAACTACCAAAAGACCTCCCGCCACACACACAATACAAACGCAGAATTGGAGGAGATTTCTTCTTATGATAGTCAAACATGCTTACTACGCAAAATCATTGGATTATTATTATTAGTGCATAGTGTAGAAAGCCATTTCGAAAAATATAATAAATATCTTAGCCAGCGTATAACCATTATTGTATGCCTACTATAGCTACCATCTAAACAGTAGTGACCACCATAAGTAAATGGAGGGTTCTACAACTAAAACCGTACAAGGTTCGTATTGTTTCTTTGGATTTTCCAACAAATGGTCAGGCAAAGGAACTTCCTTACACCGAAAAGGAAACGCCTCTAGAAAGACGCCCCGAGAACCTAACCGGATCTCTGCAAACACAAGGCCGGCGCTACCTCACGCTGTACAGCTGTAACTAGGTAGCTAACACACGAGCTATGCCATTCCCCGGTCGTTACCGACCTTTATCCGAGCACTTGATAACCAACAACATCACACAGTAATAAATAAAGTGTGTCCACATGAGTAAGTATCTGGGCTCCATACCATGATACCACCTTTTATCCAGAAGGAAATGACATACCCTAGGGGCGCTATCCCTAAAAAAACCTTGCCGCAACATTTTTGTTTCGACCATTACTGGGTTATGAGGCTCGACGAAATCTCATCCACAAAGCCACGCTTTTTCACAAAGCCACGGTTTTTCACAAAGCCACACTTTGATCAACAAATGATCAACAACACTTCGTATGCCACATTACCAAATTGGGAATGTATCACTAGTAACCATCAACTACATAACCTCTGAGCTCGTACGTCTCAGAGAAGGGTGTTAAGCTAAGAGAATAAATTCTCCGCCACCAACAAAAATGTATTTGATAGAAACCAGCTTTACATCTCAAAGTGTGATGTCAGACACACATCCATACAAGTCCGTTCTGGGATCGAACGGAACCGAAGGCACTTCCAAAGAAGCCCTTGCAAATCCGAATAATTTCTAATCATGTCGGGACTTCCCATCACTAAAGGTGATAAAAATCTCTATACCGGGGATCAGCCGATGTAGAGACAATCGATGGTAATCCTTTCGTTTTCGAAAGTATCCGGTCTTCGCCACCAGTCTTCAAATGCTATCCATATACGTCGTATCATTATTCGGAATGGGTTATATAACACAAAGGTCCTTTCCCGGCTAAACCGAATAATGAGCGCAATATTAAAAATCATATGGATACTGGGGTCTCAATTAAATCTTAGCTTAAAGCCCAAAACTTTTCATTTGAATGGTTAAAACAAATTACCATTTCCAATCTTTTAAACAAAAAGATTCAATTCACAAAGTTCACCCCATTCACAAAGATCCATTCATGGATTTCAAAACAATTTCCATTTTAATTGAATGGATTTACTTGTTAAATCTTTAAATCAAGATTTAACTTATAGCTTTCAAAACTCGTTTCCAAAGATTCATTCATAGTCTTTCAAAACAATTCCATTTCAAGTTGGATTAACTCGTTCGGTCTTTGAATTAAAGACTCATTTCATAGTTTTCAAAACATTTCAATTCTATTTCAAACTTGAAACCTTTCAACACAATTTAGAAATCCTTTCTTAAAATGAAAGCTATTATTATTTGAAAACAAATAGTTTTCGTTTCGAAAAAATCTAGTTATATTTACACGAGTTAAAACCCTTGAATTAAATTCAAATTCCCAAATCAATACCTTTAAAATGGTTTAACCCATATATAACTTGTACAACATCTTTAATCCCTAGTTTCAAATCATAGAATTCAATTTCAAACTTGAATTTAAATTTAAATCAAATTATTTAAATTTCAAGATATTCAAAATATCTTTAAAACTCCTTTCAAAAGCTTTTCATATTAAACCCCAATTTCCAATTTCAAAATTAATTAAAATTAAAATTTCATTTTCAATTTCAAAAACATTAAATTTAAATCATCTGTGACTTAACCGATTTCCACGTGAAATCCATATTTGTGTGTGTATGGTGTAGTCCAGGGGTTTCACACAGCAGTGCAACATCATTCAATCATCACAGATCAGAATACCGAAATATAGTTGATAAGCGGTATTAACTATAACGCTTATCGTTCATTCACAGATCACAGATATATATATCGCAGATAATCAATTACATTCATCCCAAATAAATAAATAAATTACAGATCACAACACAAATTAGGGTATATCAAAAGCATCACATATAAGGGATATCAACAATTCAATCATTTAGTTAGGTCCAAACATTCACAGATAAACTTATTAATCAACTGATTAATTTAAATCAGATGTATTAATTATTAATCCGGGTTAATTATCATAAGTTAATCACCAATTATTTCTTAATCACTTGATTAATTAATTAACATTTAATAGATTAATTTTCCTCAAATTAATTACCTTAATCAATTTATCACATTAATTAATTATTCTTTAAAGTAATTAACCCTTAATTACTTAGTTAATCCATCTTTGATCATCAATTTCCCATTCTTAATTACTTTTACTAAGTAATTATTTTTAATTAATCATTTATTAATTACTTGATTAATTAACTTGAATTATCAATCAATTTTATATCAATTACTTTTATTAAGTAATTCACTTCAAGTAATTTATTAACCATTAAAATATTAATTATCTAACCTTTAATATTAAGTTAAAATGATTTTCAAAATAAAGGTTTTATTTATTTTAAACCTTTGATTTAAATCTTTGATTTAAAACCTTGATTTTATATTCTTGATTTAAAAAAAATCCAAATTCATTTTAAAACCTTAGGATTCAAAAGTTTCATTTGAATCTATAGTTTTAAACTTTGAATTTAAACCACTGTTTAAATTCTGGTTTCAGATTTTTAAATTAAATTTTAAAATCTGAAAAACTGCAGGTTTAAAAACTTGAAACCCATACTTAATTATTTAAAACTTTAAGATTCAAAGTTTATTTGAATCTATACTTCATACTAGATTTATACTTTATTTACATCTAGCCTACAAATTTAAATTCATTTAAATTTGCTTAAATTTAAATTTCAGACGGGTTTAATAAAACCTGTAACAAACAAGCTAACCCGAGGCAACTAAAACTGCTTCGAGTCAAAAAGCTACCTACTTCGAGTAAAATACTCGAACAACCCGAGACAACCTGAGCTCCATTTCTCTGCACACAAAAGGTCATCAGAAAATTAAAATGGCACGGTGCACATGCACCATGGCTCTGGCCATCTCCGGCCACCACCCTGGTCTCCAACACATCGTCGATCACCCTCAGTCTCGATCACGATCACCAGAATCCATCACAACAACTCAAATCAAAATCGAGCAGCTAAATCAAAACCTGGAACTAAACTGGAATCAACAGACCTAAAACCTGGAACATCGTCGTTCTCCGATCTCCGACCACTAGAACATCAACCACTCCGGCCACGTCTTCAACAACGTACCTACTTCCATCACCCAAAATCGCATGCAACTCGATGCCCGATCGAAGCCACCCCGATCAAATTCCCGATCACAGCCCAAACTAGGTTTAGAAATTAAATCTCCTCGCCGCCATCACCTCGACGAGCTGGAACAACTACAGCCATTTTACCCAACCCCACCGATCACTCCTCCATCACCACAGAGAACCCCGAGCACTCTGATATACTTGATCACCAGAAAAACCAAATATTCTCATTTCCATTCAAACCCAAGCTGCTACCTCAACGCTTGATTAAAAATAGTAATTTTGGTTTTAAAAATCAAGTTTTAGTTTTAGCTTTTGATTCATATACCTGAATTTATAAACTATGACAAATCATTTTTTTGACTTAATTTAAGTTTACACTGTTTTTTTTCTTTTTCCAGAAACAATTCTAAGTATTTTTAACTTAAACAAGTTTTTTTTAACAAAATCTGTGATCTGACAAACACACTTGGTTCAGGACTTATGCCTCAATAAAGTTTGGATCAAGAGCAATTGAGTTTTTTTTATAAGAGTTTGAGTCTGGAACTGAAGCCAGAGAAAGAAACACAAAGATGCACCAATATTTCCATATATATATACACAGAGATATACTCACAAACACATTAAATTTCAGAGATAAGCATGCAATAGAACAATATATTTAAACCATTTAGATTGTGAAGTTACTCACATTGATTCCATGAAGAACAGAGTTTCCCTTTTATGCTTGAAACAGGCTTGAATTTTCAGTTGAAACCATCACTTGATTCTCTGGTTGTATTGTTGGATTGTTGTTTTATTTGAGTTATTGTTTGAGTTTTAAGATGTTATTTACTCAGATTCACTCAGCTTTGAAGATGGACAAAATAAAATGAGATGAGGAAGCTGATATACAAATGAGTTTACAAGTGAAAAATATTGTACAGGGATGTATTATTTTGTATAAGTGATATTATCTTGTTTGTACCATATCAAAGATATTTTTTTATTTTATGTTGGCTGATATGATTTTGAACATCTCGTGTTGACTAAAATGTTGTGTACTAAGGAATATAGCATTAATTGCTTAAGTCCTTTCCTTTCTTTTGCTTGTTCTAGCCTTGCATATTTGTTTTACAGGCATTATTTTACTTGCCTTTACTTGCTTGAATCGGCTGATGGTATTGTTGTGGTGGCTAAGCACTTGTATTACTTTTCTTTGTCTTGTTTTATATGTTCCTACTTATTTTCTTTTATTTTCATACTTAAACATATGTAACTGCATTGTTTTGCCAGCTCAAAGATTTTATATTTTCTTTCTTTTGTCTTGTTACATTTATTTGTATTGTTTGTATCGATTTATGATATCAAGACTTACTTTATATTGTGTAAACTACATAATTTATTTATTTTATAATATAGATGAATTTCCATATTTCATTTTGTTGTTAAATTTTTTCTTTAATCTTATTATTTTCTTTTCTTTTCTTTTTATTATTTTTGTAGTCTATTCTATGTGTACTATTTTGTATTGATTTATTAACATGAGATTAAGATATATATATATATATATATTTGTTTTTATTTCTACTTCTATCAATTATAAATTCAAACTTATTTATTTTATACTTGTGTCAATGTCTATATTTTATATTTATCTTTAAACCATTTATATCAAGATTTTAATTCAGATTAAATATATATATAATTTCAAATTTACTCATATATGCCCAAATACATATATATATATATATACAATATTTAAATTTTAAATGATTTAACATCTATTTCATTTGAGTTCGGGGAAACTCGCTTCAATTTACAATTAATTATACAATTTTTATTCAAAAATTCAATTAATTATCAATTTAAATTTATATAAAATCTGGGGTCGTTACAGACTTCCCCCTTTAAAAGAATTTCGTCCTCGAAATTTGCCAAGGAGACACAAAGATAGATGAAGAATATTTCATCAAATCAACTGAATATTTATTCTACATTTGGCTTTCCAAATCAGAATAACAATACTAGATACAAGAACGAATCTTTTTAATGTTCCACAAGATACTCGGGTTATCCAGATCTACGAAATATGCAGGGGCATCGGTTAGTTCGAAGAGATAACTAACCATTCGTAAAATATATTGGGACCCAAAGAATAGATAGATATATGGATACAATTTCAAAACTTTTAGTTTAGAAACTAAAGTATACCTATCAACCATAGCAACCAATGCAACCAATACATCCAAACAAACAATTTTGGTCCATCCGGAGTTTATGTCCCATATTAATATATCAAATCTTCTTCCTGGATCTACCAGGAACTATCGAAGAATTGAGAAAAGATGATGAACAAAAGAGATTGATAGAGAAAAGACTGTTTCCTTGTTGTTACAGAGTATCGACCATTTATAGTCGTATTCTCCTGTCCCCTATCTCATCCTCTTCTTGCACTCATACTCACTATCAGTAGATAGCAAGAGAATTTACTGAGGCATACGGACAGATATCTGAGAATTACTCATTCTAGGGTATACTTCACCCTATCTCTAATGAGTTACTTAATGTGTTATACTCCTGAGCTAAAGTTCTACCCTCAGCTCTGATACCAAATGTGATGACCCTGAAATCGGCCTTCGAAAATCGGCACCCGTACTTCACTTGTACTCAAAATGCCGAAGGTTCAAACGTCGAATCTGGTTCACCGGAGCGTATAACACCATTAAGTATAACAACACAGCGGAAGAAAGAAAACAATGATATCATGTACCACTCCAATGAATACAATATCCAGAATGATATACAACAATGATCTCAATATGTTATAACAATATCAGAGATAAATAATGATACATCGGAAATAACAGAATTAATAACTCCAAATGATCTTTAAAAGAGAATGAATCCAACAACTCCAACATCAGCTCGAACCACCATCACGTTGCACCAAGATAAGCAACGTCAGTCGTCAACTCTGATGAAGTGAACTAGCTCTAGATAATCTACTAAACCTGACTATCTGAAAAACCCAACTCTAAACTGCCCGTGTGGAAAATTGTGGGCACCCAGAGTTTAGGAAGGGAACAATAAACTCCAGGTCAGTCATGGGACTGGTGTGAGCAACAGAAACAGTTTATCTTTAAACAAACAAAAGAATTTTAAACATTGCAATCTGCAATGCTTTTTGGAAAATGAAACTAACATAAGACCTCCCTCCACACACACAATGCAAACGCAGAATTGGAGGAGATTTCTTCTTATGATAGTCAAACATGCTTACTACGCAAAATCATTGGATTATTATTATTAGTGCATAGTGTAGAAAGCCATTTCGAAAAATATAATATAAATCTTAGCCAGCGTACAACCATTATTGTATGCCTACTATAGCTACCATCTAAACAGCGGTGACCATCATAAGTAAATGGCAGGTTCTACAACTAAAACCGTACAAGGTTTGTATTGTTTCTGTGGATTTTCCAATAAATGGTCAAGCAAAGGAACTTCCTTACACCTAAATGGAAACGCCTCTGGAAAGACGCCCCGAGAACCTAACCAGATCTCTGCAAACACAAGGCCGACGCTACCTCACGCTGTATAGCTGTAACTAGGTAGCTAACACACGATCTATGCCATTTATCGATCGTTACCGACCTTTATCCGAGCGCTCGATAACCAACAACATCACACAGTAATAAATAAAGTGTGTCCACATGAGTAAGTATCTGGGCTCCATACCATGATACCACCTTTTATCCAGAAGGAAATGACATACCCTAGGGGCGCTACCCCTAAAAAAACCTTGCCGCAACATTCCTGTTTCGACCATTACCGAGTTGTGAGGCTCGACGAAGGCTCGTCCACAAAGCCACGCTTTGATCAATAAATGATCAACAACACTTCGTATGCCACATTACCAAATTGGGAATGTATCACTAGTAACCATCAACTACATAACCTTTGAGCTCGTACGTCTCAGAGAAGGGTGTTAAGCTAAGAGAATAAATTCTCCGCCACCAACAGAAATGTATTTGATAGAAACCAGCTTTACATCTCAAAGTGTGATGTCAGACACACATCCATACAAGTCTGTTCCGGGATCAAACGGAACCGAAGGCACTTCCAAAGAAGCCCTTGCAAATCCGGATAATTTCTAATAACGTCCGAACTTCCCATCACTAAAGGTGATAAAAATCTCTATACCGGGGATCAGCCGATGCAGAGACAATCGATGGTAATCCTTTCGTATTCGAAAGTATCCGGTCTTCACCACCGGTCTTCAAATGCTATCCATATACGTCGTATCATTATTCGGAATGGGTTATATGACACAAAGGTCCTTTCCCGGCTAAACCGAATAATGAGCGCAATATTAAAAATCATATGGATACCGGGGTCTCAGTTAAATCACAACTTAAAGCCCAAAACTTTTCATTCGAATGGTTAAAACAAATTACCATTTCCAATCTTTTAAACAAAAAGATTCAATTCACAAAGTTCACCCCATTCACAAAGATCCATTCATGGATTTCAAAATAATTTCCATTTTAATTGAATAGATTTACTCGTTAAATCTTTAAATCAAGATTTAACTTATAGCTTTCAAAACTCGTTTCCAAAGATTCATTCATAGTCTTTCAAAACAATTCCATTTCAAGTTGGATTAACTCGTTCGGTCTTTGAATTAAAGACTCATTTCATAGTTTTCAAAACATTTCAATTCTATTTTAAACTTGAAACCTTTCAACACAATTTAGAAATCCTTTCTTAAAATGAAAGCTATTATTATTTGAAAACAAATAGTTTTCGTTTCGAAAAAATCCAGTTATATTTAAACGAGTTAAAACCCTTGAATTAAATTCAAATTTCCAAATCAATACCTTTAATATGGTTTAACCCATATATAACTTGTACAGCATCTTTAATCCCTAGTTTCAAATCATAGAATTCAATTTCAAACTTGAATTTAAATTTAAATCAAATTATTTAAATTTCAAGATATCCAAAATATCTTTAAAACTCCTTTCAAAAGCTTTTCATATTAAACCCCAATTTCCAATTTCAAAATCAATTAAAATTAAAATTTCAATTTCAAAAACATTAAATTTAAATCATCTGTGACTTAACGGATTTCCACGTGAAATCCATATTTGTGTGTGTATGGTGAGTCCAGGGGTTTCACACAGTAGTGCAACATTATTCAATCATCACAGATCAGAATACCGAAATATAGTTGATAAGCGGTATTAATTATAACGCTTATCGTTCATTCACAGATCACAGATATATATATATATATCGCAGATAATCAATTACATTCATCCCAAATAAATAAATTACAGATCACAACACAAATCAGGGTATATCAAAAGCATCACATATCAGGGATATCAACAATTCAATCATTCAGTCAGGTCCAAACATTCACAGATAAACTTATTAATCAACTGATTAATTTAAATCAGATGTATTAATTATTAATCCGGGTTAATTATCATAAGTTAATCACCAATTATTTCTTAATCACTTGATTAATTAATTAACCTTTAATAGATTAATTTTCCTCAAATTAATTACATTAACCAATTTTTCACATTAATTAATTATTCTTTAAAGTAATTAACCCTTAATTACTTGGTTAATCCATCTTTGATCATCAATTTCCCATTCTTAATTACTTTTACTAAGTAATTATTTTTAATTAATCATTTATTAATTACTTGATTAATTAACTTGAATTATCAATCAATTTTATATCAATTACTTTTATTAAGTAATTCACTTCAAGTAATTTATTAACCATTAAAATATTAATTATCTAACCTTTAATATTAAGTTAAAATGATTTTCAAAATAAAGGTTTTATTTATTTTAAACCTTTGATTTAAATCTTTGATTTAAAACCTTGATTTTATATTCTTGATTTAAAAAAAATCCAAATTCATTTTAAAACCTTAGGATTCAAAAGTGTCATTTGAATCTATAGTTTTAAACTTTGAATTTAAACCACTGTTTAAATTCTGGTTTCAGATTTTTAAATTAAATTTTAAAATCTGAAAAACTGCAGGTTTAAAGACTTGAAACCCATACTTAATTATTTAAAACTTTAAGATTCAAAGTTTATTTGAATCTATACTTCATACTAGATTTATACTTTATTTACATCTAGCTTACAAATTTAAATTCATTTAAATTTGCTTAAATTTAAATTTCAGACGGGTTTAATAAAACCTGTAACAAACAAGCTAACCCGAGGCAACTAAAACTGCTTCGAGTCAAAAAGCTACCTACTTCGAGTAAAATACTCGAACAACCCGAGACAACCTGAGCCCCATTTCTCTGCACACACAAAGGTCATCAGAAAATTCAAATGGCACGGTGCACATGCACCATGGCTCTGGCCATCTCCGGCCACCACCCTGGTCTCCAACACATCGTCGATCACCCTCAGTCTCGATCACGATCACCAGAATCCATCACAACAACTCAAATCAAAATTGAGCAGCTAAATCAAAACCTGGAACTAAATTGGAACCAACAGACCTAAAACCTGGAACATCGTCGTTCTCTGATCTCCGACCACCAGAACATCAACCACTCCGGCCACGTCTTCAACAACGTACCTACTTCCATCACCCAAAATCGCATGCAACTCGATGCCCGATCGAAGCCACCCCGATCAAATTCCCGATCACAGCCCAAACTAGGTTTAGAAATTAAATCTCCTCGCCGCCATCACCTCGATGAGCTGGAACAACTACAGCCATTTTCCCCAACCCCACCGATCACTCCTCCATCACCACAGAGAACCCCGAGCACTCCGATCAACTTGATCACCAGAAAAACCAAATATTCTCATTTCCATTCAAACCCAAGCTACTACCTCAACGCTTGATTAAAAATAGTAATTTTGGTTTTAAAAATCAAGTTTTAGTTTTAGCTTTTGATTCATATACCTGAATTTATAAACTATGACAAATCATTTTTTTGACTTAATTTAAGTTTACACTGTTTTTTTTCTTTTTCTAGAAACAATTCTAAGTATTTTTAACTTAAACAAGTTTTTTTTAACAAAATCTGTGATCTGACAAACACACTTGGTTCAGGACTTATGCCTCAATAAAGTTTGGATCAAGAGCAATTGAGTTTTTTTTATAAGAGTTTGAGTCTGGAACTGAAGCCAGAGAAAGAAACACAGAGATGCACCAATATTTCCATATATATATACGTAGAGATATACTCACAAACACATTAAATTTCAGAGATAAGCATGCAACAGAACAATATATTTAAACCATTTAGATTGTGAAGTTACTCACATTGATTCCAAAAAGAACAGAGTTTCCCTTTTATGCTTGAAACAGGCTTGAATTTTCAGTTGAAACCATCACTTGATTCTCTGGTTGTATTGTTGGATTGTTGTTTTATTTGAGTTATTGTTTGAGTTTTAAGATGTTGTTTACTCAGATTCACTCAGCTTTGAAGATGGACGAAATAAAATGAGATGAGAAAGCTGATATACAAATGAGTTTACAAGTGAAAAATATTGTACAGGGATGTATTATTTTTTATAAGTTATATTATCTTGTTTGTACCATATCAAAGATATTATTTTATTTTATGTTGGCTGATATGATTTTGAACATCTCGAGTTGACTAAAATGTTGTGTATTAAGGGATATAGCATTAATTGCTTAAGTCCTTTCCTTTCTTTTGCTTGTTCTAGCCTTGCATATTTGTTTTACATGCATTATTTTACTTGCCTTTACTTGCTTGAATCGGCTGATGGTATTGTTGTGGTGGCTAAGCACTTGTATTACTTTTCTTTGTCTTGTTTTATATGTTCCTGCTTATTTTCTTTTATTTTCATACTTAAACATATGTAACTGCATTGTTTTGCCAGCTCAAAGATTTTATATTTTCTTTCTTTTGTCTTGTTACATTTATTTATATTGTTTGTATCAATTTATGATATCAAGACTTACTTTATATTGTGTAAACTACATAATTTATTTATTTTATAATATAGATGAATTTCCATATTTCATTTTGTTGTTAAAATTTTGCTTTAATCTTATTATTTTATTTTCTTTTCTTTTTATTATTTTTGTAGTCTATTCTATGTGTACTATTTTGTATTGATTTATTAACATGAGATTAAGATATATATATATTTTTTATTTCTACTTCTATCAATTATAAATTCAAAATTATTTATTTTATACTTGTGTCAATGTCTATATTTTATATTTATCTTTAAACCATTTATATTAAGATTTAAATTCAGATTAAATATATATATAATTTCAAATTTACTCATATATGCCCAAATACATATATATACAATATTTAAATTTTAAATGATTTAACATCTATTTCATTTGAGTTCAGGGAAACTCGCTTCAATTTACAATTAATTATACAATTTTTATTCAAAAAGTTAATTAATTATCAATTTAAATTTATATAAAATTCGGGGTCGTTACAGTGATGCTGGTCTAATGCAAACAGATACCAACCTCAAAGGCAAGATTTAAATCAATTCCCAAATCAAGTCAAAGCTTACGAACATTAACCTGTTACTGTTGAAAAATCAAACACGAGCTGCACCCAATATGTCACCTCACTCTACAAAGATGTCTCATCCTAAGTAGACCCCAAGGTGGATGAGATCCATCAGTTGCAAGCTTTTGTAGAGTAAATGGAGAGACTTTTCCGATAGAACAACGGAGAGGAAGTAAAGGAAGAAGATTCTTCCCTATTTAGCGGAAGTATTATAGAGGCGAACTTCCCTGATAACTTCAAATCCCCATCAGTCGATAAATTTGATGGACTAACCCATATTACCATATTTGTACTTTTGAATACAACATGTACATATCAAAGGTAGGAAGGATGGCTAGGTGCAAGCTCTTCCTAGCATATCTAATTAGGATAGCTTTTAGATGGTTTAGGAGGTCTAGACTAAGGGAGGTTCGTTCTTGGCCATAGCTTGCTGTAGATTCCTTAAAACAGTTCAACTTTAGGAGGGAGGCTTCCCCAGACGTGAATACCATGTCCTACGTAGAGTAGGTCAAAATGAAAGCTTACGCAGCTTTATAAAACACTTCAAATCCTAAGCTCTTCGGATTGGAGTAACTTGTAAAGAAGCACTAATTATGACATCACATGCTGGGACCAGAAGGAACACCGCTATGTCGGATAAAAACAGTAGGAGGTCGTGCCATAGCATGAAGGCTTTCTATAAAAGAGCTAGTGGCTACATCCGAATGGAAGAAGGCCGGGCTATAGAATTACCTTCATTTGAAAGAACTTATGTACACCACAATGAAAAAAAGACGGGGCACAATACTGATAACTGCCAACACTTGATGAACGATGTAACATCCTAAAAATTTAAGCGGAAATTTAATAAAAGAATTAAATTTAAATATAACAAAGGTAAAAATGGAATTTTCACAAACATTCGTATTTGGCTATGAAACTTGCAACATTGTGTACGTAGCAATTTTCTAGACATTTTTCATATATAATGTTTTGAAATCGGAGTTATTATGAGGAAGTTATTAACGTTTTAAAATTTAGAAATGAAAATAATTAAATAAGTAAATTTGGAAAGTAATAAACATTGAAAATTTATTAATCAAATTAAACAGGGGCATTCAGCAGCTAGGCTTTGCCTAGGCTGAATGGCTCGGATTGATCGTATCTTCTATTGAACGTATAGATTTGGCCGTATTTTTTTCTAAGCATTGACATTAAAGTGTATCTTTTGTAAATAGTCCAAATTGAGAGTTGTGTCTATAAATACATTGTTAAACCAAACCCTAATTCATCAGAAAATAATCCAAAACTCCGCCAAACTCTTTTCTCTTCAAACCAAATTTATTCAAAATAAAAATTAAATTATTAATTCAAAGGAGAAGAAGAGAAATTAAATCAAATCAAGGGAAAATCTATACCAAACGGAGGTGATTCCTGGTGCTAAAAGGAAAGGGATTACTTTTAGAGATGGGTGGGTTCATTATTAATTAGATGATTTACATATAATTAATTTTAGTATACCCTATTTGATCTAGGTTGTTAGAAATCGAATTAGAAACACTGTTTAATTGAATTGGAAATTTAATAGTTATTATATGAATTAGAAACTTGTAATTAAGAAATGGATAAATCCGAGTATACCCCCTTTCGTGAGGTTGATAAAAATTGATGTTAAACCTAAGATAAACTGATTTACTGCAAAATGAAATTGGATATGAGTTTAGACAATTATAAATTTAAGATTTACAAAATTGGGTTCAATGTAATTAGGGTCTATGCATGCCAAATAGTTATTAACAATTTACTGTAATATAGCAGAGGAAGACAATGGTGATTAAACAAATAAATGATAACCAATGAAAGAAAAATAATAATTAAACTTCACGATCGATTGATAGACTAACTAGAGCCGGTCGACTGCTACAGGAGATGGAGGTCGACCGGTTAATGTATTCTAAGCCAAGTATGAACCTTGGGCTTAGACTCGAGTTAGAAATAAAAATAGCAATGTGTGTGCGTGTATTATATTTATGTGTGTGTGTGGATGTTAATATAAGTAGGGAAGCTAGTTCCCTATGTGGAGACACTAGGATGTTGTGGGATTGGGTAAATGCTTTTATCCAGTAGGGGTCAGTATTAGACTAGGGTGATTTTATAGTAAATTGCACCCAAATGAGGTTCTATGGTGGATGCACAATGCCGATGATGCTTGATGGAGTATGCGACCCGGCACTAACGGGAGTTCCTTAGTATTCACGGTGACGCGACGTGATGCTTTGTTGTTGATGGATCCTAGCATGGTGCAATAAGAGGTGTTAAGTTACCATTGGGAGGTGGACCTGGATGCAACGATGATAAGACACTTTAACGAGTTGGCATTATAGGCTCCCCCTCAATGCGTAACTAGGATACCTGTAGTCGTAGTTGTGAAAAATGTAGTCCAATTCTGGACATTGTAAGGAAACCTATAATGACCCGATTTTTCAACGGTTAATTATGAATATTTAAATGGTTTTAAATATTTCATTTGGAGTTATAATTGAGCTAGTAAGTTTTTAAAACTAAAATTTCAAGCGATTTCGCAAATATTTGAAATCGTCAATTTAATTGACGCGTTAAAATAGCGGTCCGAGGCACAGTTTCAGAATTCGACGAAACCAGTTCCATGTTATCCATAATAGTGTATTATTGTTAGATTTCAAATTTCGTAGCGTTTTGATTTATCGTTTGGTCGTACGGGATAGAAACACGTTGAAATTAATATCGAAAATTTAATATAATAATCTGGTTCAAAAGGCTATCTTCTCCATACGATCAAATTAGGACTTGAAACCTTTTCCATTGCATTCGAAATAGGGGTATAACTTTATGAACGCCTAGTGGCATGCCTCGATATGGGTTCGAGATTTTGAGTTACTTAAATCAAGATATTTTCAAAAAAAATTAAATAATTTATTTTCTTTGATTGGACTAGGCTGTCTCCTCTTTCACTCATTCACTATACCTTTTCAAACACGCCACCCTACCCGCGTCTATTCAATTAAATCACGAATGCCATTTCCCCTCTTTTCGTTTTATAAAAAACCTATCCACCTTTGTCTTCTTTAATTCAGAAAGAAAAGGAATCGAACTCCTCTCCTCATATTTAGTTGGAAATAAAAACCGGAAGAACAAAATCAAAACTATATATATATATATATATATAATAGCAGGGGATTGAATGGCATGTGGACGAAGCACATTCGAGTGATGTGTGGTGGCGATTTCTTTTTGAGACGCGTGCAAGGTGGGGGGTTGCGATTGGGGCCTGGGTGACATCAACGTCAGGGAAGGCTGAGGCGAGGCGTGTTTTGGTGGCGCGAGCTAGGGTTTAGGGGATCGAATCGCGCACACGTACGCGTGAAGACTGGATGGTCGCGGTGAGATGAGGTAGCGACGGCCGTTGTCGTGAAGGCAGGACATGTCGCTCGATTTGGTTTTTCTGGTGGCGCACGCGAGCGAACTGGAGGGGGGCACGAAGCGATGGTGAAGATGTCTGTGGAGCAGCAGCACAACGTGGAGGAGGGGTATCGCGTTCGACAAGGTCGCGATTGGCAGTGTACGTACATGATGTTAGCGATGGAGTATCGTGTACAGGCGAGTTCGAGTTTGATTTCAAGTTGGATTTTGGCAAAGTCAAAGTCGCGTTGTGTTGCGAGCCTGGGTAGTTGCGAGCTTGTTTCGGAAAGAAGGATTAAGCCGATGAAGGTATTCTCTTAGGTTAATTTATTTGGTTAATTTAAATTTATTAATTAAACTTTAATCATTATGTTAATTAAACTTATATTATCTCGTTATAGTAATTAATAAATAATCTGTTCGTACGAGGTCCAAATCAATGAATGCGACAATTGGAATTAATTTGGAGTCGATCAAAGTCAGCTGAAATTTTCGATCTAGTTTAAATCTGGATGTTCGGCAAATTTAAAATCAAGGTAAGTAAATCTCACTCTTTTTGGATTGCTAGATATTAATTTTAAATGGTTAAAATTAATTCTGGATGTTTGGTTGAATTGATTATCTGTTGAATGATATTATATATATATATTTATATATATATATATATAGTGGTATATATGTACTGGTATTTGGAGTGATATTTCCGCACATTTAGCGGATGAGACCCTATGTGCCCCGCATAATAGCGGATGACCCTATATACTGCGATATCCCCCTCGAAGTGGGATTGGTAATTTTATGTTGTATTAACATCTGTGGATGCAGGAAAACAGGTTGGAGGGATCCAACTGGATTCCTCAAAATGTTGAGTTAAATTTCATATATTGTGATATATGGATTGTGTAGAATAATATATTATAGATTATTGTTGTGTTTGGAATTATTGGATGTTATTGTAGCACTAGCCTGAATATTGTTATTTTAAATACCATAAATATATTTTTAAAATTTAAGGAATTAAAGGGAAATTTTGGTTTGAAAATATTTATATTGGAATTGGGGTTATTTTAAAGAAATTGAGTTAGTGAAATATATTTGATTTTGGTTATACTTAACTATTGTGAATTATTAAATGAAGATTTTAGAAATGAATTATATAAAAGAATTTATAAATGGTATTCTGGAAATATAAAGAAAAAGAGTTGAAGTCGATATTAAAAGTAGATTGGAAGTTATAAATGGGATTTAGTAAGGAATGGATTTATAAAATGAGATTTTATAAATAAAATTTTATTTGTAAACAAGAAAAACCCAAATGAGTGGTAAATTTATAAACGATGCTATAAATAAAGGAGATGGTGTTAGTTGATGAATTGTGAATATAAATTTACAAATGTGAAATTATATCGAGTCATAGAAATGTTTTTGAAAGAAAATATAGTGGAAATTATTTTGGAATTGGAAATAGTTGTGGAATTGGAAATGCAAAACGATTTTTGGTAAATCGAGAGAGAATTTCTGAATATAAAAGTGGTTAGATTGAACTTTAAAAAATAGATTTTATTTGAGAAGTTAAGTTGTTTTTAAATGGGAATTTATTTATTTAACTATGTAGTAAAAACTATTATTTGGATTGATTTTTTCGGAGGTGGGTTATTTAAATATGAAATATTGGTTGAAATGGAATTTTATTAATGAGACTTGTGAATTGATTATTATCTCTTATAAATGATTTAGAAATTAGTATCGTCGTTTATTTTAAAAGTGTTTAATATTTTAAAAAATAACTTAAACATATTTTAAAAATAAATTACTATTCTTTAAAAATACTCATTATATATATATAGTTTTGAAATGATTGAAAACTTATTTATAAATTCTCTCGGGATGTGTAGACGGGTTTTATTTATAGGATGAGATGTTATAAGAGAAATCCTATAAATGGAATCCTAGAGACTTAAGAAAATTTCCAAATATTTAAATGCGACAACTTCGAAAAGAATTTGAATTCATTAAAGAAGTATAAATGGTTAGATGGGATTATAAATAAGTATAATCGACTTGGAAATTATAAGAAGAAATTTATTAATAATTCTAGAGATTTATGAGATAAGTTATGAATTATTTCCAAGTTTAATATTAAAATGATTTTGGCAAATATACATATAAATAATCTCCTAAGTATTGAAAAGGTGGTTTTGGAAATATTTTTAATGGGAAATGATTGGGATAGAAATATTTTTTCTAAGTGTTATAAAAATAGTAATTGGAAATACTACCGAGTGTTGATATGGTGGAATATCCGGTTATGGATTTAAGTGTTGAAATTGTTGCCAAATATTGAAATATTGAAGGAAATTTTGAATATATATCTTTGAAAGATATTTGAAATAAATGTCGGAAGGATTTAATAAAATTGGGCCTAGTGACTGCTTATGAATGTTTTATTGATAGTTAAATAACCGACTACCAATATTGGCCAATTTCATTAATTGTTTCGAAGAGACCGGGATCAGATTCAATTATCCGATAACCACTTCGATCCGGTTTGAACGTTACGAATGAATACCGTGAAGATGATGAAGAAGGTGATTCGGTTTTCCAGGCCCAGGACAACTTGTATGGACGAATGCTATCTAAACATCGTCATTGAAGGACGATGAGCATTCTAAGTAGAATTGTTTCTTGAAAGGCAACACTTAGCCTCAAGCCTCATCAACCAGGAATGACTAAAACATGGGAGATGCAGCAAGGCTAAGTGGGTCGCACCCAATTAGGTTATGTTATCACTTTTTTAGATATCCTCGGAAACCTATATATTAGGGATATGGTTGTGCATGAAAGGAGCGCTCGATTTTAAGGGTGGGAACACCCGGGGTGATAACATATTCGGTCTGTCCAGGTTAGGGGTAGGCCGGTCTTGTGTAGCAGGGGATCCCGGCGAGGTCCTCGGTACATTGTTCTAGAGGTGTACTGTGATGGGCGGTACCCCAGTGGCCCAGTCATTGTATGGAATCCATTTTCCAATACGAGCCTTACGGTTTTGTTTATAGAGCCTAGTATGCTGGAATTTAATTAATGTAACAATTTCGGCTATTTGAATAAGTATTTTCGTTTAGACACTATTATAATATCACTGGATTTTCTATAAAATGTTTTGGTTATCGTAAGGGAAAAACCCATCGTGTTTGTGTGTGACGCGGTCTTACGAGATACCTTTATTTTCCAAAGGATTTTGATAACTCTAATAATTCAAATTGAGCGTGTTTTCTCACGCTGGTTTTCCAGACTGACTCGGGTGTTATTTTATTATAATGCTCTGGTCAGACCGCGTATTACAGATTCAGGTTAGAATGCTATGGAGCTCAGGGGACGAGCTTGATGACAGAGACATATCTCTGTACTTGAATTATTTTTTCCGCTATGTGAGGACAAGTTATTATAACTGTCCATTTGATGTATTGAATTGTTGTTGTAACAACCCGCATATTTATCGATTTTATATTTAAATATTTTATCGTTAGTCGGATTTTTAGTCCGAAAAGCTACTTTTTGCAAATGGTCAAATTAGGACTCGGGACCACTTCCATTGAGTTCGAAACGCCGTTTACAATCCTTTAAGTATAAACTTCGATATGTTTGGAGTTAGTGGAATTTTCGCCACTTTTTCGCTTATGGCTTTGGTTTGGGCTGAACCCTTTTTGTCACTTACTAACTCAGCCCAACCCCCACTCCTCTTCATTAATTCATTCTTCATTTCCTAACACTTCAAGCTTCATCAAAAATGGGGAGAGGAATGGGAAATTAAAACTCCAAAGCCTTAGTCTTCATTGCTAATCCAACATCTACTCCAAATTCAAAGAGAAGACATTGGATTCAAGCTTGTGGTTGATTCTTCCATTGCTTTTAAGCTTCTCCATCATCAATTTCGTGAAAAGGTGAGATTTTTATCTCACATTCTTGTCTATAACTATCTTGGATTGTTGGGAATGAACTCCTATCACTTTAGCATGTACATTTGCATTTGGTTTGGATCGGATTGGCGAAAAACCCCAATTTTTAGTATTTTTGGCAAGTTCCTGGGCTTAGGTCGTTCGGCCGTGGGGAGGAAAAGTTGCCTCTGTTTATTTTAGCCCGTTCGCCTCTAGGTCGCTAACCCATAGGTCGTTCCTGCCTTAATTCTCTTGGCAGCGTTAGGTCGCGCGACCTTAGGTCATTCCCCATTAGGTCGTTAAACCTTATGTCGTTCGCATTTAGGTCGTTCGACCTATTTAACCCACATCTGCACATTGGAGTCTCTCGGCCTTGGCTAGCTTGTTCTTGTTAGCTCGTAAACTCTTTGGTCATTTGGGTTTGTACTAGGTCGTTAGCCCTAGGTCGCTCCACTTGGTTGATCGTCCTTAGGTCGCTAGGTCACGACACGTTAGGTCATTCACCCTATGTCGTTTGGCAAAGCTCTTGGCCAATTCTTTAGGTCGCTCGACCATTCACCTAGTTAGGTCGCTTGACCCCATTCCACCTTAAAGTCGCTCGGCCCTAAATGGTTAGGTCGCTTGGCCTCGTCACCTTGTTAGGTCGCGAGATTAATTAGGTCGTTCGGCCTTAGATGGTTAGGTCCCTCGGCATATGCAACCTTGTTAGGTCGCTCCCCCTCATTAGGTCGTTAGACCTTAAGTCGTTCTACCTATATAACTCACACCTACTATAGGTCGTTCAGTCCTTATAGGACATGCCTCATGCTTAGGTCGCTTACCTAGGTCGCTCGGCATGTTATCCTTAAAGTCGTTCGACCTATTTTACTTTAGGTCGCTTGCCTACAGGTCGTTCCATTTTCACTTTAGCTCGGCCATGTTAGGTCGCATGGGTATTTCTACTTGATGGATTTGGAACTGATTTCCTTGGATTTCATTCACGTCTCCGAACGTGAATTTTTGTGACTTGTTGATTCTACAATCAATTTCTGTGATTTACCATTTTAAAAACATAAAGGTTTCAATACTAGTAGTAAATACCAAAACTCTTTCATCAAAACGATTTCAACTCTATTTCATTACAAAGCTCTTTTCCTAAACCATTTTCAAATCTATTAGTATATACAAGCCTTTACTTCACTCGGATGAGAAATCGAATTAAACGGCTTAGTAAAACAAGTGGTATGAAACGCTTGCGTTTGCTTCGTCGGTTAACTCTTGGACTTGTTCGATTGAACCTTTGTGACAATTTCCTAGTGAAGATCTACAGTTTGTTAGTAAATATTTAAGTTAAGCTAGTGGTTATGGGACATGAAGCTAAACTCATATATTTACTAGCTTAGTGTGATTGACACTTCTTGATGATCCTTGACGATCATTTTTGTGATTTAGACTAGCAATTGTGCGATGTCTCTTTGTCTGCGAGGGAGACTAGACCCCGTTTGTGTGATGTTTCTACTCACATATGTGGGGTAGCGCCCCATGGTCTTTGGGCCATTTTAGTGGAGTTTTGACTCATGGTCTTCGGGCCGTTCTAGTGAAAATGGTTAGCAACCATGGAATAGCTTTGCATCTTGTGATACACGTGTTGGTGAGTTTTCATGCTCCCGTCTTGTGATAGGCCTCTTTCCCTTTTTGTGATTTCTAGATTTCTTGTGATGATTTCTGGAATTTTGTGCTTCACCAATTTTCGTGATTTCCATTGATAAGTTTTATCAATTTTTGTGCATTGGTGAATTTGTGTGTCATTGACTTGTTATGAATACAAGTTTAGGGTATGATACCCTATTTTATCTTTGAGAAGATTCTTGTGATATTGATTAATCTCATGTTGATTTTTAATTACATACTTGTAGTAGTATGCCATTATGGTTATTACATGTCTATGCCATATCTTTTATTCTATATCATGTCATCTGATATTTATAGCTAGACTGATCCGTTTATTATTTTCTTATGAAATAATACTCGGGTCAGACCGAGATGTTACAGGAGCTTCTGCTTGACTTCTCTTCTGGGATTACTCTGACTTTGGGCAAACTACTTAGATTAGTAGTTTTTGTTGTATACATTCGAGATATAGACTCCGTGATGTATACTTATTCTTTTGTGTAGCTTGTAGCTATTCTTTTGTATTATCGTGGATCTTTCAGACCACTACTCAGATGTACACTTTCATGTGTTATATATATATTCATATCTTTTTCCGCCTTTGTGATATGGATGTCTGTGACTGATTTGTGTTATGTTTATTTCTATATTTGTTTCCGAAGATATATACAGCCACTGTGTGATAGCTTTGAGTTTGTATCAGTATGTCGGACTTCCTCTTATGCATGTTATTCTATCTGACATATCGGTACTCGCATAAAGCAATTACATGGATGGTCGCTCCTCCACAGCCTTATTCTCCGTGCTAGTCGACAGCATTACACCGTAGTGTTCTTGGCTAGAGTGGGTATAGAGGTGGGGCATCACAGCTTGGTATCAGAGCTTAACTTCAGAACAAAATAGAATAACTTGACAAGGATCATCGTCCTAAGTCCTTCTTAGGAGTCGTGCCTTAGGATTTAATTCGTATCTTCGTACCGATCTATCCTATTCACTCTTAAGATTCCTTGTTTTATCTATCAAGATTGGTTGATATTCATTTTGAGAATAACCTTTTTCTTCTTCTTTCTTTCTTTCTTAAAGAAGAAGAGATGGTTAGTTCTGGCAGTCCTAGCGCTGGTCAACCCAGTAGTTCTTCTCTGGATGGCGCATTCATGTCTGCCCAACAACTTTTGGATCTTGCTAAGAATCAAAGGTTTATCTCTGCTTTGTGTAAGAACATCGAAATGGTTTTACCTCTGAAACTTGAAGTTCCTTTCAATCAGCTTGTGGATATCACTCTTATACATGAAGAGGATGATAAAGGAATTGATAGTGGTATCGGGATTTCCGAGAAGAGGCATATTAAGTTCAAAAGCCCTTATCCCAATAAGAAGGTGAAGACCCCTACTTTGTTAGCAAAGACTCCAAACTCTATTTGTAGAGGATGCTATAATTGTAATTCTAAGGACCACTATGCAAAGGAGTGCCTGGAACCAATCTTTTGTCGTTATTGCAAAAATTCAAGTCATCATATTTCTGTCTGCCCCATACTTCTAAGCAAGAAAAAAATGGAACCAGAAACTTTGGTAGCCAAGACACCTACCCCAAGTCGTAAACAATGCTATAATTGTGGTTCCACGGACCATTATGTTATTAAGTGCCCGAAACCCCTTTATTGCCGCTATTGCAAAGGCTCGGGTCATTACTTATCTACATGTCCCAAGCTTCCAAGCAAGAGAGGAGGAAAGCTACAAGCCCCTAGCAACTCTTCTCTTGGTCAAGGTATTTCTTATTCAATCCTTGATTACACTTGTTTTGTGATTATCCTTCTCGAGTTCCTGTTGATATGAGTTCATCATTTCATATCAAAAGAACTTGTCGATTCCTTTTCTTTAAATATTTAGGTTTAAAAAACTTCTTTGAGAATTGCGAATCCGGTTGGTGGATCCGCAACACTCAATTTGCTTTTTATTGATGTCGAAATTATTTCATGTGATTTTTCTGTCCGAACCGATTTGCATATTATGCGTTGTTTAGGCTTCGGAATTGATTTGCGTGAAAGGATTGGCTTAATCATTATGAAGCCCATATCCTATTTTTCCGAATGGACTATTCATTTTCGACATTTTTTCTGTTAAGCAGATTTCTATTTTTCTTTTGTGATTTCGATTCCAAATTGATGGCATCATTTTATTCTTTAAGCTCACATGTTCAGTGAAGTGTTATTTCTCTCATTCATGTAGTTTGAGAATTTTCTGGTATTTTTGAGTTTGTCTTAGGATTTTCGCCTAAGCAATCTTTCTAGTGGTGTTAAGGTCCTTTTAGCTCGACCTTGCCACCGGTTTTCATTAGCAACGAGTTGCGGGAGTTAGTATTCCACTTACCACATTCCGCACTCGTTATGATTCTTATGAATGACTATTTATGTCATTCGGTTTATTCAGCTTATTTCATCCATTTTATAAATAGAGTATTCTATGAATATCTCGATAATTCCATTCTTGTATTTATTAATTTTGGATGAAAATAGAAATTTAAAATTTTGCAAATCTTTTTCATAAGATTTATTTATAAGTACAATTTGATTTTAATCTTAAACAAGCAAAGAATGTTCTCAAAACTTTTAAGAGATATTTTCATCATATAGAAGATGATTTTGTGTTGAATTGCCCATTTAGTGTTTTAAGAATTCTGGTCGATGCGCTTGATCAACGTTATCGATAGGGATTTCCTAAACTCTTTGATGAGACAGTCAGACACAATAAATTGACTTGTAAAATGTAAATCTTTCTATAAAGGTAATTGTGATTTTGAAAGTTTTAGCTTTTCGGGAAAGAAGATTAAATTCTTTCTTTTTGATACTCTTATTCTTGTGATTCCCGAAGGGAACCAAAACTTTATCTTTAGTACCAATGCTAATCGTAATTGGTATGGATGCCGTTCTCTTGCAAAAGAGAACGTGCAATCACTTGTACTTCTAAAATCATAAAAGCCGATAGAGACTAGGTATGTCACTTATGATCTGGTGCTCGCGACTATTGTTTTTGCTTTCAAAGTTTGGCATCATCATCTTGGGGAAGAAATTGTTCTCCACCTCGATTATAACTCATTGGGATATCTATTTTCTCATAAGGAACTTAATTTGTGTCAACCACGTTGGCTCCAATTCCTTGCATCTTATGATCTTGATATCCTTTATACCACGGAAAGGGAAATCGTGTTGCCAATGCACTTAGTCGCAAGCGACAGGCGGTTGTTTTTATGATGATATCTGAATGGAAGGATCTGGAGGTTTTATCCACTTGTGAAATTCAAGATCGTGTTTCCCATTCATGTTCATCTTATGTAGCCTTGAGGCTCATCCTTCTCTTTTAGACCGCATTCTTGAAGCTCAAAGACTAGATCCCGAATTGGCTCTTCTTAGCCAAAGTTGTAGGGATAAAATTAACATTGAAAGTTTGAAAGACTTCGATATTGATTTATGTGGCGACATTCGAAAATTTGGTAGACTTATCGTACCAAATATTAGTGATCTTCGTCAAGATATTCTAGAAGATTCTCATCGTTCTAAATTTATCATTCATCCCGGTAGTAGTAAATGTACGCAGATATGAAGCGACTTTATTATTGGGAGTGAATGAAATCTGGTATCGCTAACTTTGTTAAGTGTTGCATGACTTGCCAACTTGTCAAAGCCAGGCACCAAAAGCCTGGTGGGTTATTGCAACCTTTAGAAATTCCAATTTGAAAGTGGTACCAAATTTCCATGGATTTTATAGATGGCTTTTCCCATTTTCGTTCGGGTCACAGTTATTTATGGGTGATAGTTGATAGACTTACTAAATCCGCCCATTTTACTCCCGTTCGGTTTAACCGAACCGTTCCTCTTTTGGCCAAATTTTTTATCGAAGAAATTGTTTAATTGCATGGTGTTCCTACTTCTATTGTTAGCGATCGAGATCCATTGTTTACTAGTGGATTTTGGAAGAGTCTTCAATAATCTTTAGGAAAGAAGCTTAATTTTAGCACCGCTTATCACCCCCAGTCCGATGGACAAACCGAGCGTGTGAATCAAACTCTTGAAGACCTTCTTCGTGTTTGAGTGCTTGATTTTGATGGAAGTTGGGAAAATCATATTTCTCTTGTTGAATTTTCCTATAATAATAGCTTCCAATCTGGTATTGGTATGGCACCTTCCGAGGCACTCTATGGAAGGCTTTGCCGATCTCCTTCTTGTTGGCTTAAGTCGGGTGAGATGCTGGTTTTAGGTCCAGACTTTGTTCGTGTTTCACCTATGAAAGGTGTTGTACGTTTCTGTCGATCAGGAAAATTAGCGCCTCGATATATTGGGCCATTTCCTATCACGGAACGTATTGGTTCCGTGGCTTATCGCCTTTTATTACCGGCTCAATTTTCTGCTATTCACGACGTATTTCACGTTTTACAATTACGGAAATGCCTTCGAGATTTTGATTCTATTCTTGAGCCTGGTGTTGTGGAAGAAATTGAAGTTTCGCCGAATTTAACTTATGAGCAGCATCCTATTCGAATTATTGCTTCAGAGGTTAAACGATTTCGAAATAAAGAGATCCGCTTGTAAAGGTTTAATGGTCCTCAAATCCTAAGGATTGCTCTTGGAAATCTAGAGAATTCATCGAGCGTACACATCTGGACTTACTTTCTCATGCTCTTTAAGGTGAACTTCTTATTTCAAATTTCTTTTGTGTTAATATGCTTTTATGGTTGTTACTTTTTATTTCCGTCTTATATATTGCGAGGACGCAATTTCTTTAAGGAGGGGAGTCTGTAACAACCCGCATATTTATCGATTTTATATTTAAATATTTTATCGTTAGTCGGATTTTTAGTCCGAAAAGCTACTTTTTGCAAACGGTCATATTAGGACTCGAGACCACTTCCATTGAGTTCGAAACGCCGTTTACAATCCTTTAAGTATAAACTTCGATATGTTTGGAGTTAGTGGAATTTTCGCCACTTTTTCGCTTATGGCTTTGGTTTGGGCTGAACCCTTTTTGTCACTTACTAACTCAGCCCAACCCCCTCTCCTCTTCATTAATTCATTCTTCATTTCCTAACACTTCAAGCTTCATCAAAAATGGGGAGAGGAATGGGAAATTAAAACTCCAAAGCCTTAGTCTTCGTTGCTAATCCAACATCTACTCCAAATTCAAAGAGAAGACATTGGATTCAAGCTTGTGGTTGATTCTTCCATTGCTTTTAAGCTTCTCCATCATCAATTTCGTGAAAAGGTGAGATTTTTATCTCACATTCTTGTCTATAACTATCTTGGATTGTTGGGAATGAACTCCTATCACTTTAGCATGTACATTTGCATTTGGTTTGGATCGGATTGGCGAAAAACCCCAATTTTTAGTGTTTTTGGCAAGTTCCTGGGCTTAGGTCGTTAGGCCGTGGGGAGGAAAAGTCGCCCCTGTTTATTTTAGCCTGTTCGCCTCTAGGTCGCTAACCCATAGGTCGTTCCGGCCTTAATTCTCTTGGCAGCGTTAGGTCGCGTGACCTTAGGTCGTTCCCCATTAGGTCGTTAAACCTTATGTCGTTCGCATTTAGGTCGTTCGACCTATTTAACCCACATCTGCACATTGGAGTCTCTCGGCCTTGGCTAGCTCGTTCTTGTTAGCTCGTAAACCCTTTGGTCATTTGGCTTTGTACTAGGTCGTTAGCCATAGGTCGCTCCACTTGGTCGATCGTCCTTAGGTCGCTAGGTCACGACACGTTAGGTCGTTCACCCTATGTCGTTTGGCAAAGCTCTTGGCCAATCCTTTAGGTCGCTCGACCATTCACCTAGTTAGGTCGCTTGACCCCATTCCATCTTAAAGTCGCTCGGCCCTAAATGGTTAGGTCGCTTGGCCTCGTCACCTTGTTAGGTCGCGAGATTAATTAGGTCGTTCGGCCTTAGATGGTTAGGTCGCTCGGCATATGCAACCTTGTTAGGTCGCTCCCCCTCATTAGGTCGTTAGACCTTAAGTCGTTCTACCTATATAACTCACACCTGCTATAGGTCGTTCAGTCCTTATAGGTCGCGCCTCATGCTTAGGTCGCTTACCTAGGTCGCTCGGCATGTTATCCTTAAAGTCCTTCAACCTATTTTACTTTAGGTCGCTTGCCTGCAGGTCGTTCCATTTTCACTTTAGCTCGGCCATGTTAGGTCGCATGGGTATTTCTACTTGATGGATTTGGAACTGATTTCCTTGGATTTTATTCACGTCTCCAAACGTGAATTTTTGTGACTTGTTGATTCTACAATCAATTTCTGTGATTTACCATTTTAAAAACATAAAGGTTTCAATACTAGTAGTAAATACCAAAACTCTTTCATCAAAACGATTTCAACTCTATTTCATTACAAAGCTCTTTTCCTAAACCGTTTTCCAATCTATTAGTATATACAAGCCTTTACTTCACTCGGATGAGAAATCGAATTAAACGGCTTAGTAAAACAAGTGGTATGAAACGCTTGCGTTTGCTTCGTCGGTTAACTCTTGGACTTGTTCGATTGAACCTTTTGTGAAAATTTCCTAGTGAAGATCTACAGTTTGTTCGTAAATATTTAAGTTAAGCTAGTGGTTATGGGACATGAAGCTAAACTCATATATTTACTAGCTTAGTGTGATTGACACTTCTTGATGATCCTTGACGATCATTTTTGCGATTTAGACTAGCAATTGTGCGATGTCTCTTTGTCTGCGAGGGAGACTAGACCCCGTTTGTGTGATGTTTCTACTCACATATTTGGGGTAGCGCCCCATGGTCTTCGGGCCATTTTAGTGGAGTTTTGACTAATGGTCTTTGGGCCGTTCTAGTGAAAATGATTAGCAACCATGGAATAGCTTTCCGTCTTGTGATACACGTGTTGGTGAGTTTTCATGCTCCCGTCTTGTGATAGGCCTCTTTCCCTTTTTGTGATTTCTGGATTTCTTGTGATGATTTCTGGAATTTTGTGCTTCACCAATTTTCGTGATTTCCATTGATAAGTTTTATCAATTTTTGTGCATTGGTGAATTTGTGTGTCATTGACTTGTTATGAATACAAGTTTAGGGTATGATATCCTATTTTATCTTTGAGAAGATTCTTGTGATATTGATTAATCTCATGTTGATTTTTAATTACATACTTATAGTAGTATGCCATTATGGTTATTACATGTCTATGCCATATCTTTTATTCTATATCATGTCATCTGATATTTATAGCTAGAATGATCCGTTTATTATTTTCTTATGAAATAATACTCGGGTCAGACCGAGATGTTACAGGAGCTTCTGCTTGACTTCTCTTCTGGGATTACTCTGACTTTGGGCAAACTACTTAGATTAGTAGTTTTTGTTGTATACATTCGAGATATAGACTCCGTGATGTATACTTATTCTTTTGTGTAGCTTGTAGCTATTCTTTTGTATTATCGTGGATCTTTCAGACCACTACTCAGATGTACACTTTCATGTGTTATATATATATTCATATCTTTTTCCGCCTTTGTGATATGGATGTCTGTGACTGATTTGTGTTATGTTTATTTCTATATTTGTTTCCGAAGATATATACAGCCACTGTGTGATAGCTTTGAGTTTGTATCGGTATGTCGGACTTCCTCTTATGCATGTTATTCTATCTGACATATCGGTACTCGCACAAAGCAATTACATGGATGGTCGCTCCTCCACAGCCTTATTCTCCGTGCTAGTCGACAACATTACACCGTAGTGTTCTTGGCTAGAGTGGGTATAGAGGTGGGGCGTCACAGCTTGATATCAGAGCCTAACTTCGGAACAAAATAGAATAACTTGACAAGGATCATCGTCCTAAGTCCTTCTTAGGAGTCGTGCCTTAGGATTTAATTCGTATCTTCGTACCGATCTATCCTATTCACTCTTAAGATTCCTTGTTTTATCTATCAAGATTGTTTGATATTCATTCTGAGAATAACCTTTTTCTTCTTCTTTCTTTCTTTCTTAAAGAAGAAGAGATGGTTAGTTCTGGCATTCCTAGCGCTGGTCAACCCAGTAGTTCTTCTCTGGATGGCGCATTCATGTCTGCCCAACAACTTTTGGATCTTGCTAATAATCAAAGGTTTATCTCTGCTTTGTGTAAGAACCTCGAAATGGTTTTACCTCTGAAACTTGAAGTTCCTTTCAATCAGCTTGTGGATATCACTCTTCGACATGAAGAGGATGATAAAGGAATTGATAGTGGTATCGGGATTTCCGAGAAGAGGCATATTAAGTTCAAAAGCCCTTATCCCAATAAGAAGGTGAAGCAACCTACTTTGTTAGCAAAGACTCCAAACTCTATTTGTAGAGGATGCTACAATTGTAATTCTAAGGACCACTATGCAAAGGAGTGCCTGGAACCACTCTTTTGTCGTTATTGCAAAAATTCAAGTCATCATATTTCTGTCTGCCCCATACTTCTGAGCAAGAAGAAAATGGAACCAGAAACTTCGGTAGCCAAGACACCTACCCCAAGTCGTAAACAATGCTATAATTGTGGTTCCACAGACCATTATGTTATTAAGTGCTCGAAACCCCTTTATTGCCGCTATTGCAAAGGCTCGGGTCATTACTTATCTACATGTCCCAAGCTTCCAAACAAGAGAGGAGGAAAGCTGCAAGCCCCTAGCAACTCTTCTCTTGGTCAAGGTATTTCTTATTCAATCCTTGATTACACTTGTTTTGTGATTATCCTTCTCGAGTTCCTGTTGATATGAGTTCATCATTTCATATCAAAAGAACTTGTCGATTCCTTTTCTTTAAATATTTGGGTTTAAAAAACTTCTTTGAGAATTGCGAATCCGGTTGGTGGATCCGCAACACTCAATTTGCTTTTTATTGATGTCGAAATTATTTCATGTGATTTTTCTGTCCGAACCGATTTGCATATTATGCGTTGTTTAGGCTTCGGAATTGATTTGCGTGAAAGGATTGGCTTAATCATTATGAAGCCCATATCCTATTTTTCCGAATGGAATATTCATTTTCGACATTTTTTCTGTTAAGCAGATTTCTATTTTTCTTTTGTGATTTCGATTCCAAATTGATGGCATCATTTTATTCTTTAAGCTCACATGTTCGTAAAGTGTTATTTCTCTCATTCATGTAGTTTGAGAATTTTCTGGTATTTTTGAGTTTGTCTTAGGATTTTCGCCTAAGCAATCTTTCGAGTGGTGTTAAGGTCCTTTTAGCTCGACCTTGCCACCAGTTTTCATTAGCTACGAGTTGCCGGAGTTAGTATTCCACTTACCACATTCCGCACTCATTATGATTCTTATGAATGACTATTTATGTCATTCGGTTTATTCAGCTTATTTCATCCATTTTATAAATAGAGCATTCTATGAATATCTCGATAATTCCATTCTTGTATTTATTAATTTTGGATGAAAATAGAAATTTAAAATTTTGCAAATCTTTTTCATAAGATTTATTTATAAGTACAATTTGATTTTAATCTTAAACGAGCAAAGAATATTCTCAAAACTTTTAAGAGATATTTTCATCATATAGAAGATGATTTTGTGTTGTATTGCCCATTTAGTGTTTTAAGAATTCTGGTCGATGCGCTAGATCAACGTTATCGATAGGGATTTCCTAAACTCTTTGATGAGACAGTCAGACACAACAAAATTGACTTGTAAAATGTAATTCTTTCTATAAAGGTAATTGTGATTTTGAAAGTTTTAGCTTTTCGGGAAAGAAGATTAAATTCTTTCTTTTCGATACTCTTATTCTTGTGATTCCCGAAGGGAACCAAACTTTATCTTTAGTACCAATGCTAATCGTAATTGGTATGGATGCCGTTCTCTTGCAAAAGAGAACGTGCAATCACTTGTACTTCTAAAATCATAAAAGACGATAGAGACTAGGTATGTCACTTATGATCTGGTGCTCGCGGCTATTGTTTTTGCTTTCAAAGTTTGGCATCATCATCTTGGGGAAGAAATTGTTCTCCACCTCGATTATAACTCATTGGGATATCTATTTTCTCATAAGGAACTTAATTTGTGTCAACCACGTTGGCTCGAATTCCTTGCATCTTATGATCTTGATATCCTTTATACACGGAAAGGGAAATTGTGTTGCCAATGCACTTAGTCGCAAGCGACAGGCGGTTGTTTTTATGATGATATCCGAATGGAAGGATCTGGAGGTTTTATCTACTTGTGAAATTCGAGATTGTGTTTCCCATTCATGTTCATCTTATGTAGCCTTGAGGCTCATCCTTCTCTTTTAGACCGCATTCTTGAAGCTCAAAGACTAGATCCCGAATTGGCTCTTCTTAGCCAAAGTTGTAGGGATAAAATTAACATTGAAAGTTTGAAAGACTTCGATATTGATTTATGTGGCGGCATTCGAAAATTTGGTAGACTTATCGTACCAAATATTAGTGATCTTCGTCAAGATATTCTAGAAGATTCTCATCGTTCTAAATTTATCATTCATCCCGGTAGTAGTAAATGTACGCAGATATGAAGCGACTTTATTATTGGGAGTGAATGAAATCTGGTATCACTAACTTTGTTAAGTGTTGCATGACTTGCCAACTTGTCAAAGCCAGGCACCAAGGGCCTGGTGGGTTATTGCAACCTTTAGAAATTCCAATTTGAAAGTGGGACCAAATTTCCATGGATTTTATAGATGGCTTTCCCCGTTTTCGTTCGGGTCACGGTTGTTTATGGGTGATAGTTGATAGACTTACTAAATCCGCCCATTTTACTCCCGTTCGGTCTAACCGAACCGTTCCTCTTTTGGCCAAATTTTTTATCGAAGAAATTGTTTAATTGCATGGTGTTCCTACTTCTATTGTTAGCGATCGAGATCCATTGTTTACTAGTGGATTTTGGAAGAGTCTTCAATAAGCTTTAGGAAAGAAGCTTAATTTTAGTACCGCTTATCACCCCCAGTCCGATGGACAAACCGAGCGTGTGAATCAAACTCTTGAAGACCTTCTTCGTGTTTGAGTGCTTGATTTTGATGGAAGTTGGGAAAATCATATTTCTCTTGTTGAATTTTCCTATAATAATAGCTTCCAATCTGGTATTGGTATGGCACCTTCCGAGGCACTCTATGGAAGGCTTTGCCGATCTCCTTCTTGTTGGCTTAAGTCGGGTGAGATGCTGGTTTTAGGTCCAGACTTTGTTCGTGTTTCACCTATGAAAGGTGTTGTACGTTTCTGTCGATCAGGAAAATTAGCGCCTCGATATATTGGGCCATTTCCTATCACGGAACGTATTGGTTCCGTGGCTTATCGCCTTTTATTACCGGCTCAATTTTCTGCTATTCACGACGTATTTCACGTTTCACAATTACGGAAATGCCTTCGAGATTCTGATTCTATTCTTGAGCCTGGTGTTGTGGAAGAAATTGAAGTTTCGCCGAATTTAACTTATGAGCAGCATCCTATTCGAATTATTGCTTCAGAGGTTAAACGACTTCGAAATAAAGATGTTCCGCTTGTGAAGGTTCAATGGTCCTCAAATCCTAAGGATTGCTCTTGGGAATCTAGAGAATTCATCGAGCGTACACATCTGGACTTACTTTCTCATGCTCTTTAAGGTGAACTTCTTATTTCAAATTTCTTTTGTGTTAATATGCTTTTATGGTTGTTACTTTTTATTTCCGTCTTATATATTGCGAGGACGCAATTTCTTTAAGGAGGGGAGTCTGTAACAACCCGCATATTTATCGATTTTATATTTAAATATTTTATCGTTAGTCGGATTTTTAGTCCGAAAAGCTACTTTTTGCAAAAGGTCAAATTAGGACTCGAGACCACTTCCATTGAGTTCGAAACGTCGTTTACAATCCTTTAAGTATAAACTTCGATATGTTTAGAGTTAGTGGAATTTTCGCCACTTTTTCGCTTATGGCTTTGGTTTGGGCTGAACCCTTTTTGTCACTTACTAACTCAGCCCAACCCCCTCTCCTCTTCATTAATTCATTCTTCATTTCCTAACACTTCAAGCTTCATCAAAAATGGGGAGAGGAATGGGAAATTAAAACTCCAAAGCCTTAGTCTTCATTGCTAATCCAACATCTACTCCAAATTCAAAGAGAAGACATTGGATTCAAGATTGTGGTTGATTCTTCCATTGCTTTTAAGCTTCTCCATCATCAATTTCGTGAAAAGGTGAGATTTTTATTTCACATTCTTGTCTATAACTATCTTGGATTGTTGGGAATGAACTCCTATCACTTTAGCATGTACATTTGCATTTGGTTTGGATCGGATTGGCGAAAAACCCCAATTTTTTTAGTGTTTTTGGCAAGTTCCTGGGCTTAGGTCGTTCGGCCGTGGGGAGGAAAAGTCGCCCCTGTTTATTTTAGCCCGTTCGCCTCTAGGTCGCTAACCCATAGGTCGTTCCGGCCTTAATTCTCTTGGCAGCGTTAGGTCGCGTGACCTTAGGTCGTTCCCCATTAGGTCGTTAAACCTTATGTCGTTCGACCTATTTAACCCACATCTGCACATTGGAGTCTCTCGGCCTTGGCTAGCTCGTTCTTGTTAGCTCTTAAACCCTTTGGTCATTTGGCTTTGTACTAGGTCGTTAGCCCTAGGTCGCTCGACTTGGTCGATCGTCCTTAGGTCGCTAGGTCACGACACGTTAGGTCGTTCACCCTATGTCGTTTGGCAAAGCTCTTGGCCAATCCTTTAGGTCGCTCGACCATTCACCTAGTTAGGTCGCTTGACCCCATTCCACCTTAAAGTCGCTCGGCCCTAAATGGTTAGGTCGCTTGGCCTTGTCACCTTGTTAGGTCGCAAGATTAATTAGGTCGTTCGGCCTTAGATGGTTAGGTTGCTCGTCATATGCAACCTTGTTAGGTCGCTCCCCCTCATTAGGTCGTTAGACCTTAAGTCATTCTACCTATATAACTCACACCTGCTATAGGTCGTTCAGTCCTTATAGGTCGTGCCTCATGCTTAGGTCGCTTACCTAGGTCGCTCGGCATGTTATCCTTAAAGTCGTTCGACCTATTTTACTTTAGGTCGCTTGCCTGCAGGTCGTTCCATTTTCACTTTAGCTCGGCCATGTTAGGTCGCATGGGTATTTCTACTTGATGAATTTGGAACCGATTTCCTATTATTTCATTCGTCTCCGAACGTGAATTTTTGTGACTTGTTGATTCTACAATCAATTTATGTGACTTACCATTTTAAAAACATAAAGGTTTCAATACTAGTAGTAAATACCAAAACTCTTTCATCAAAACGATTTCAACTCTATTTCATTACAAAGCTCTTTTCCTAAACCGTTTTCCAATCTATTAGTATACACAAGCCTTTACTTCACTCGGATGAGAAATCGAATTAAACGGCTTAGTAAAACAAGTGGTATGAAACGCTTGCGTTTGCTTCGTTGGTTAACTCTTGGACTTGTTCGATTGAACATTTTGTGACAATTTCCTAGTGAAGATCTACAGTTTGTTCGTAAATATTTAAGTTAAGCTAGTGGTTATGGGACATGAAGCTAAACTCATATATTTACTAGCTTAGTGTGACTGACACTTCTTGATGATCCTTGACGATCATTTTTGTGATTTAGACTAGCAATTGTGCGATGTCTCTTTGTCTGCGAGGGAGACTAGACCCTGTTTGTGTGATGTTTCTACTCACATATGTGGGGTAGCGCCCCATGGTCTTCGGGCCATTTTAGTGGAGTTTTGACTCATGGTCTTCGGGCCGTTCTAGTGAAAATGATTAGCAACCATGGAATAGCTTTCCGTCTTGTGATACACGTGTTGGTGAGTTTTCATGCTCCCGTCTTGTGATAGGCCTCTTTCCCTTTTTGTGATTTCTGGATTTCTTGTGATGATTTCTGGAATTTTGTGCTTCACCAATTTTCGTGATTTCCATTGATAAGTTTTATCAATTTTTGTGCATTGGTGAATTTGTGTGTCATTGACTTGTTATGAATACAAGTTTAGGGTATGATACCCTATTTTATCTTTGAGAAGATTCTTGTGATGTTGATTAATCTCATGTTGATTTTTAATTACATACTTATAGTAGTATGCCATTATGGTTATTACATGTCTATGCCATATCTTTTATTCTATATCATGTCATCTGATATTTACAGCTAGACTGATCCGTTTATTATTTTCTTATGAAATAATAATCGGGTCAGACCGAGATGTTACAGGAGCTTCTGCTTGACTTCTCTTCTGGGATTACTGTGACTTTTGGATAACTACTTAGATTAGTAGTTTTTGTTGTATACATTCGAGATATAGACTCCGTGATGTATACTTATTCTTTTGTGTAGCTTGTAGCTATTCTTTTGTATTATCGTGGATCTTTCAGACCACTACTCAGATGTACACTTTCATGTGTTATATATATATATATTCATATCTTTTTCCGCCTTTGTGATATGGATGTCTATGACTGATTTGTGTTATGTTTATTTCTATATTTGTTTCCGAAGATATATACAGCCACTGTGTGATAGCTTTGAGTTTGTATCGGTATGTCGGACTTCCTCTTATGCATGTTATTCTATCTGACATATCGGTACTCGCACAAAGCAATTACATGGATGGTCGCTCCTCCACAGCCTTATTCTCCATGCTAGTCGACAGCATTACACCGTAGTGTTCTTGGCTAGCGTGGGTATAGAGGTGGGGCGTCACAGTTGTACTATGATGATTGTATGTATATTAACAGATATAGTTTCCCTTGTACAAAATCTGTTATTATATATTATATTTCGTTCCGCTGCGATTGTGAGATTCTGTGTTTGTTGTTCTATTTTCCTCTACCTTTTTCTTCTTCTTTACCCTAATTATTTGCTTTTTCGTACAATTTGGGTTGAACAAGAGTGAATTATGGTCGACTCAAGGGGTACGGAACTGCGGATCGCTACAAAGCCTATGTTGAAATAGTTACATGCAGTCGTAGTTGTGGAAAATGTAGTTCTATGGTGGAAATTTGTAGGTGAACCTATGTGGAATAGTTATAGTAGCTACTAGCCGATCATTAGTTATCTTGAGGTTCAATTAGTTATTCGACCCTAAGTATGAGCCTGAACAAGTCGTTAGTGTAGAGTGTGTATTGAACTAAACCCTTTAAGTAAAGAATAAAAAGTAATTCACAGACATTTGTAGGACATCCTTGGTCATTTAGTGTATTACTAAGGTCGGTTGCATGTGATCACCATATATTAATGATGTAACTCATTCACTAGACTTTTGTCTAATCCAACCATTTTCCTTTTTTTCCTCACTATTGGAGGATAAGGCAGTTGGTGATAGGCCTAGCGATGGTACTTGGAGCGGCGAGTTTGGCATTAGAGTTGCTTTTTATTTCCTATTACTCTCCATGTACTATTTATCATATATAGTATTTTATCAAACTATATGAATGTATTTCTATATACTGTGGATATGATTGCATACTGTTTTGAGACTGTATTTTAGATATTTTCTAAGATGACTATTTTCAATATTTATACTTTTCTGCCTTTTGATGTGAGATCTGAATGTGTAGCATATCTTAGATTTTATCCTTGTATCTTCATTCTTTGAAATGAGAAAAAAACCAATAGCTCATACTTCTTAGCACCGACGTAAGTCAAAAAGTCACCCTAGCATTTGGATCGGTGTGTAGGAAGTGCAGATTGTCATAGTTGGTATCGGAGCCTAGGTTTGAAATTCCACTGGGATTAGCGTATATTGAGAGAACGTACTTCATTGAAAAAGTTTTTTAAATGTTTTCCAAAAAGTGTCCCTAAAGGGTTTCAAAATGGGTTTCCAAAGTGTGTGTGTGTGTGTGTATATGTAGGTAAAGGCTTTTCAAAAGTTTTATTTATAAGCGTAATACGAATAACTCTTTCCCTTATTGTTTCCAATACCATCTAAGGAAAAGTTGCTAATAAATTCCTAAAATCACAGATAGAAAGGATGAGCAATCCTATTGACTCTGGTGATGCAGTTGAGATTCCAGGTGTGAACATCCTAATTCGGTTCTGCTGGTGTCTACAAGCAAGAATACAAGCTGAGCTTAACCCTCATAGAGGACCCACAGAGCAAGCGCCAGGTGCAGTTCCTGTCCACCCACCTGTCATTATAACGACTCACATTTTTTATAATTAAAAATATTAAATTAAATAAGACCTTGGAATTTAATATTAGGAGAAATTAAATTTATGATTTATAAATGGGATTTTTTTAAAATGTAATTTAATAATGTTGATTGAATGAAATTGACAATTGTTAATGTGATTTCAATCAACTGTAATGGTAATGCTAATTGGGAATGTAATTATAGAGCTTAAATTGGAAATAATTGTAAGTCAATAAGGAATGAATTAAATGTTATATTAATGGTGAAATTATATGTATTAAATTGAGATTGGTTAATATAGAAAATGAAATCATTTTGGGTAAGTAATTTATAACCCTTGGTTGTAAACAATGAATTAATAGATTTGAGTTACCAAGCTTTAACAATTGATTGATTAGCATCTCATTGATTAAATCAGTTTGGATTTAATTTGGAAATCAATGAAATTTAATGTAATTAAATATTACAGTTAATATGAGTTAAGATGATAACTGTAGAATATGTATGTAATAAAATGAAAACTAATGTTAATTATATTCATAAGGTAATAGTTGATTCAATAATAAGAGTGAGAATCAAAATAAAAGAATTTATTGGAACCTTTTAATTAAAAAGTGGGAAGACGTTAATTGTAAACATATATTGAAATAAATTTAAATTGGGTGATTTATTTCCAATTAATTCAGTCCATGCTTCAAAATTTAATGTTAGTTTATTGCATATATGTTTATACTATACCTAAATATAAACTTATGTTTTAGATCCAATTATATCATAAAAAAGGATTATTTAGGTTTGAAATCTCATACGGTATTAAATTAAATGTTAATAGGAGATGATAAAGGGGGCAAAATAGATTTACACTTGACTATTTCCTTTTCAATTAGACTTGATTAGATTTTAATTGCAACATAATTTACCTTTCCATCTTCACTCTTCTAATTTACTCTTACATTCATTGCCTCCTTATGTGGATTATTTTCATACCTTTTATTTATTAATGTAAACTATAAGTGGTGATAAAGATGTACATATATATGTTATACACCTGTTTATATTACCTTATTTATGCTATCATATTTTTGAATGTATGTTAATGCATTTCTAGTCAAACATTCAATCAAAATGTTAACATGTTTGTTTAAATTCCCAATCTAATCACAAACAGAGAGAGAAATGAAAAGTTCTTAATGCTGTATATTCTTTTAATTTATGACACAAATTTGTGTGGATAATTTATTTTCATTTATTGTGTGTTAATTAAATCTTTAATGGATTTCAATTTTGGTATGTTTGGGGTGAACAAAATTAATTAAGTGAACAATTGTTTTTTAAATTTGAATTCCAAAAGTTTATTTACAGCATAGAGTTGGTCCATTCAATCCCTTTCTAATTAATAATTGCCGCATTCTTTTCATTATTTCCTCATTTGTTCCATTACTCCTTCCATTTACATTGTCTGAAGCTTTTCCATTTTGCAAACATAAACTACTTTTCATATTTTTAATTCTTTCTTTTACCTCTTTTTAATACCTGCTACTTTTAAAAACGTTGTTCATATTTACTTTATTTCAATACCTAGTTTGTTCATATTTACTTTATTTTTTTCGTTCATTTTCCAACTTCATTTCCTGAAACCTCATTTTATTTATTTCTAATTAATAGCAACCTCTCTTTTCAAATCTCATTGGCCCTAAACCTAACTCTAACCTTATAAATAAGATATGATGCAAAGGAAACCCTAGCCTCCATTCTAATCTTCTTCTTTATTCTTTTTCTTCTTCTTCTTCAAATCTTCCTTATTCTCTCTCATTTTATTTTTTCCTTCCTCTTCAAAAATTCTTCTTCTTCAAATCTACTTCTATTTAAAACTTTCTTCTTTCTTTTCAAATCTTGATCTTCTCTTTCATTTTCAGTTCTTCTTGTTTTAATCCTTTTCTTTTTTTTCAATTCTTCTTCTTTTTTTCAAACCTTCTGAAAATACATACATACATACATACATACATACATACATACATACATACATACATACATACATACATACATACATACATACATATATTAATATAATAAAGAGGAAAATTAAAGTAAATCAAACCAAAAGCAAAATTAAGGAACAAAGCTGGCAATCAAGAAGGAGACTAAGGAAACATATAGAGGAGCTATTGATTAGAAGTCTATTATTTTCAGATTCGTATAAAGGTGAGTGATTTAACCCACTCATAAACACTAAATCATCTTATGTTAGTTAAATTAAATTTATGATGTGATTAGAAATGTATTGATTGTTGTTTGGTATTTTAAATTGTTATTTAAATTTAATTTGAATTTATATTGAATATTTAAATTGTTAGTTAAATATCTGATAATGATATCAGTTAATTGTTGTGATTTATTGGTTGATTTGAATGATGATTGTGATGGATGCTTAATTATTGACATTTTGGATGATTTGATGTCATATTTATTTTATATGTTGTTATCACACTGCAAGTTCCCTTAGTCATTGTTAGGAAAATCACTATGGGTTGAAATGATACATACTCGAACGATCTTATAGATTAGGGAAAAATTGTTATGGATTGAAATGATAAACCCGAGCGATTTTATGGATTTGGAAAATTGTCATTCGAGACACGAGTTGAAATGGTATATATTCGGAAATTTAAATTTATTGCGGGTTGAAATGATATATATCCATATGATTTGACCATAGGGTAGACAATTATATACGAACACCGAATTGGTTAAATTAAATGATTTTAAATCCTTAATTTTTGAATCTAGTTAAATGATATTATTGTAAATGAAATAAAATTAGATTTATATGAACGTAATTATTTTCAAAATCCAAGCTTTTAAAATGTTGAAATTGAAATTGGTTTAAATGAATTGTTTAAAGAATTTAAATTGAAATCTTAAAGTTGAATTTGAAATAAAATTGAAATTTATCAAAATTGAGTTATTTTAAACGTTTGAATATTTAAACTTTGAAACCTATTGAATTTGAAGTGGTTTAAATTTGTAGTTCAAACATGGATTTGAAATCGATATAAATTGAAATGGTTTTTAATGAGAATTTGAATTGAAACCTTTAGCCTTTTTAAATTGAAATCGTTGAATTGAGATTGATTTAAATTGAATTTTGGAACTAAAGTTGATTTGAATTGATTTGTGAAATTGGAAGAAACAATTCTAATTTGAAACTATTTTCGATATGAACTCTTTTTATATACAAACTCTTTTAAAATATAAACTATTTTTCTCATATAAACCATTTTAATATATTAATAATTTTTAATACACTAACTATTTTTAATATATAACCTATTTTAATATATAAACTATTTTAATCTATAACCTATTTTTAATATATAAACTATTTTAATATATATATTATTTAAAATTTATAAACAACTTTTAATATATATATTTTAATGTATAAACTATTTTTAATGTATAACTATTCCAATATATAAACTAATTTCAACATTTAAACTATTTAAAGTTGGAACTGTTATGATTTAGATTCACTTGATTTAAATGTGAATATTCTGATACGATGGTTTAACCTATTTTGTGGTTATGATTTTGAAAACGAATATGATTTGAAGTGAATAATGATTTCAAAAGTGAATATGATTTTGAAATGATTATGATTTGGAAGTGAATATGATATTTTGATATGAAGTATAAACTGTTTTTGTAACGACCCAGAATTTCTATCATTTGAAATTCAGATATTTAATTGATTTTAAATATTAACAAGTGAAATTTGTAAGCTGAATGAATTAAAATTCGAATATAGAGATTTAATTGTTTAATTAAATCGATAATTTAATATTTGAAATTCCAGAAATAATTGGAAATTAGATTAATTATGAATAAAAATGATTTATAAAGTTATATTAAATCATATTGGAGTTAGAATGATGTTTGAGAACTTTTAAAATTAAATTAAAAGTTAAATTGTGATAATTGATTATTTTAATATTTAATTGACGACTAAAAATAGTCATTTTTCAAACAGTCTCGGATTTTGACGAAACTAGTTTCATCGGATCCGTAATGTTATATTATTGTAAGGTTTCAAATTTCGTATCAATCGGACTTACGGTTTGTCCGGGGCAAGCCAAAACGCATTGAAATCGTTTCAATCGATTTAATTTAAATTTGATCGTTTATTTCCGTAACTCGCGCATATGATCAAATTAGCTCCCGAAACATGTTCCATCATGTCTGGAACGCGGGTTAAACCTTAGAAACGTCAGCCGGCACGCTTTGTTTGGAGTTTGGGAAAAAATCGGGTGAATAGTGTTTTGAGAATTTTCTATAAAAGGACTTGTTTTTCATCATTTTGCATCAAAACCCTAGCTAGGGTTGTTGCCGCCAGTTCAAACTTCAATGGCCAAAAATGTTCACTTCTTTCTCCTCGTTTTTCTTCTAATCCACACATTATTTCAAGAAACTTCCAACACGAGAATTATAGAGCTCGTCGAGTACTTCGAATCCATACGGCTGTGATCGAGAATGAAGCCATGGATTGATGACAAAGTGGCCATGTTCATCATTGAGTCGCACGTTTTTCCATGCGAGATGGAGGCCGAGCCTGGCCGTGCTCTGGCCGGAGGTAGAGCTTGCTTCGGCGCTCGTGGTGGAGGTCCCTGATCGACATCTCGACGATCGTGGAAGGAGGATAATTCGTCGATTGTTTGGCGGCTATGGGTTTCTTCACGTGCGTATGAACTGTTGGGGAAGAAGATAAAAATCACTGCTGAGATTTCATCAAGATATTTCGAATGGCTCAGATTGATTAGGTTTAAAAATATAAAAATAGAAATTGTTTATAAATGTATATACAAACTTCATAAATCGATAACTCTTGTATACGTTATCAGAATTCGACGATTTTGGTGGCGCCGGAATCACAGCGACGAGCAGCTCGCTGTGGTGCAGACGTGGGATCATTTCGAGCAAGTGAAAATTTTGCGTTAAATCGAACGTGTTCGATTTAATGTAAAAATTGAACGCTCGACATTTTAAAAAGCAAAGGTGAGAACTTCTCACTCAATCGAATTTGTTTCGATTTAAATTTTAAATAGTTAAATTTAAAATTGCTTGATTGTGTGAATTGAATGATGGTTGTTATCTATTGTATTGAAATAGACCTTGTACGCCGCATATTAAGCGGAGGTTATTATATTAAAAACATATACCGCGATATTCCACCGTGAAGTTGAATTGGTATTATATATGTATTTGGAGTTGATTTCCCGCATTATATAGTGGATGAGACCCTATGCGCCGCATAATAGCGGATAGTATTTTATAAATCCCATATGCCGCGATATTCCACCTCGAAGTGGAATTGGTATTGTGCTAACATCTGTGGATGCAGGGAAACAGGTTGAAGGGATCCAACTGGATTCCTCAAACATTTGAATTTGTTTCATATGTTGTGTGTTAATTATTTATAATCTCCGTGTGATTATATTTGTGAATTGGAATTGTTGAAGGCTATAATTTAGCCGAATATATTTTTGGTATCGTTGGATACCAAAAATAAATAAAATTGGATTTTCGAAACTCAAGTTGAAATTTATCGAAAAATTTATTTTTGAGAATTGGATAAATTTAAAAGGAGTTTTAAATAGATAAAAGTCTTATTTTTGAACTATATTGAATTAAATTTCAAATTTTGGGAAAGGGCTTAGTAAAGGGATTTTTAATAATATTATTTATAAGTTGAAGAATTTATTTAAAAAGTTGGATTTTTAAATAAATTTGAAGAGATAAAGAAATTTATTTAAAAAGGAAATGATTTTGTAAATTCATCCTACTTACGGATGTTGGGATTATATTGGATGTTGAATTGTTTGATATTTCTGATATGTGATGCTTTGTGATATATCCTGATTTGTGTTGTGATCTGTAATTTGTTTATCTGTGATATATGAATATCTGTGATCTGTGAATTAAAGATAAGCGTTATAGTTTATACCGCTTATCAATTATATTGTTATATTTGATCTGTGATGGTTGAATGTTGTTGCACTATTGTGTTAAATCCTTGGACTACACAATACACACACAAATGTGGATTTCACGTGGAAATCGGTTAAGTCACGGATTTTTGACAATTCTAAAGATTTAATTTTTGAATCCAAATTAGTTTTGGAATTGGAATTGAAAGTTTTTGAAAATGAGTTTCAAAAATAAAAGTTATTTTAAATAACTTAATAAAATTGAAATTTAAATAATTTGATTTAAATTGGAATTCAATATTTGAAATTGAATTCAAGGATTTGGGAATTCTGGTCTAAAAGGATTATACAAGTGTAAACGGGTGTTTATATGAATTTAAACCATTTTTAAAAGTGTTGTTGTGGAAATTTGAATTAACCCAAAGACCGTAACTTGTATAAATGAAATTAGATTTTTCCGAAACGAAAACTATTTGGTTTCAAATAATAAAAGCTTTCATGTTAGGAATGAATTTCCAATTTGTGTAAAAAGGATTCTATTTGAAATTAAATTGTTTTAAAAGCTATGAATCGAATTTTGATTCAAAGGTTGGATGAGTTAATCCAATTGAAATGGGAATTATTTGGGAATTTGTGAATGAATCTTTGTGAAATTGGGTGAACTTTGTGAAGTAAATCTTTTTGTTTAAAGATTTAAAATGGTAATGTGTTTAAACCATTTGATGAAAAGTTTTGGGTAATAAGTTGTGACTTAACTGAAATCCCTATATTCATATGTTTTAAAATATTGTGCTCACTATTCGGATTAGCTGGGAGAGGACCTTTGTGTCATATAACCCATTCCAAATTACTGATACGACGATATGGATAACATTTGAAGACCGGTGGTGAAGACCGGGTATTTGTGAAAACGATAGGATGACCTATCGATTGTCTCTGAACCGTTAGCTACGGTATAGAGATTTCCTTTGTGACGGGATGTTCGATCGGGATTGTGAATACCCGGATTGCAAAGGCTTCTTTGGAAGTGCCTTCGGTTCTGTTCGAACCCGGAACAGACTTGTATGGTTACATGTCTGACATTACATTTTGGGATATAAAGCTGATTTCTTTCAAATACATTTCTGTTGGTGGCGGAGAATTTATTCTCTTAGCTTAACACCCTTCTCTGAGACGTACGAGCTCAGAGGTTATGTAGTTGAAAGTTATCAGTGATATACTCCACTTTTGGTAATGTGACATGCTGAGTGCTGCTGTGTGTTGATCATTTATTGATCATTTGTGATCAAAGCATGGCTTTGTGGAAAAAGCGTAGCTTTGTGGACTAGACTTCGTCAGACCTCACACCTCGGAAATGGTCAAAACAGGAATGATGCGACAAGGTTATGAGGGTCGCTCCCTTTAGGGTATGTCATTTCCTTCTGGAAAAGGGTGGTATCAGGTATGGAGCCCTGGTATTTAACCTATGTGGTTACTCCAATCTCATTTACTGTGTAATTGTTGCTGTGTGATCAAGGCGCCTCGGATAAAGGTCCCAAAGGACCGGGGGGTGGAATATTCGTGTAGTAGTTACCTAGTGTAAGAGGTAACCCGGCCTTGTGTTGGCAGAGATCCGGTTAGGTTCTCGGGACGTCCCGCCAGAGGCGTACCCATTGGTAGTAGGAAGTTCCTTAGCCTGACCATTTGTTGGAAATCCAAAGAAACAACACGAGCCTTGTACGGATTTAGTTGTATAACCTGCTATGGAATGTGGCGGTAACCTGCTATTGAACATGGTAGCTATAGTAGGCATACAATAATGGTTGTATGCTGGCTAAGATTAATATTATACTTTCGAAACGTTTTTTGCACTATGCACTAATAATAATATTTAAAAGATTTTGCGTAGTAAGCATGTTTGACTATCATAAGAAGAAATCTTTTCCAATTCTGCGATTGCATTGTGTGTATGGCGGGAGGTCTTATGGTAGTTTCATTTTCCAAAAGCATTGCGGATTTCAATGTTTAAAATTCTTTTGTTGTTTGTTTAAAGATAAACTGTTTTAAGTTCTCACACCAGTCCCATGACTGACCTGGAGTTTATTGTTCCCTTCCTAAACTCTGGGTGCCCATCATTTTCCACACGGGCAGCCTAGAGTTAGATTTTCATGTCATTCTGGATTCAGGAGATGTTGTGGAGCTCAGTGGTGAGCTGGATGGCAAGACGTATCACTTGTAATATGATATTATTATTCCGTTGTGTATTCTGTATGAGGACAAGTTTGTATAACTGTCCATTGATGTATTGTGTGTATATTGACTCTGATGATGTAATGTACAAACTGATATAGTTCTTGATTTAAAGATTATTCATTAATCTATTATATGTTGTTCCGTTGCGATATGTGAGATTCTGATATTGTTTCTGTTGATTCTTCTTTCTTTCTTTCTGTCTTCTTCTACCTCTTCTTTTTAACCATAACAATTCGGTTTTCCGGCATTCGATTGCTCGACAGTTGATACAGTGGACGTATTAATGTCGATTTTCGAGCGTCGAAAATCACGAAACGTTACAGTTTGAAATGTAAAAGAACCATCCGGGGAGTAAAATATAACGATTTGTTGTTAAAGAGACCGGGGTCGAATATTGTCATACTCTCTGCCAATTCCGAAACCACTTTAACAACTGTGCACATGGTGGTGAATCCAGAATGAAGTAGGATGGTTTGGCAAATGCTACTGGTATGAGGTAAGAACGCAGCCCTGACCTTTGGGTCAGCTTGAGATGACTAAAACAGGAGCAATTGACGGGCCAAGTGAGGTCGCTCCTCCGATCGGACACACTTCTTCGATACCATATATGTTACTTTATGATTGATTTGGTGGCCACCTTCGATTTGATTATGGGAGTGTTGTTTCGAGGTGGGCGGTAGCTGCGGCTATGCGTTACAACCAGCCCGGAAGTGTAAACGGTAGAATCCTACCCTAGCATTGCCTCGTTGTGCCTTGTCATCTGCCTTATCGGACCTACTACGATTTTGGTTTGTGTTGTACCTATAGAGTGCTCCCTGATAACCCACTAGTTTACGGGTGAGTTTACAGTACTGTATAGACTACAGTATTATATAAAATGTGTTAAGGGGGATAAGTGTAACAACCCGCAAATTTTGAAAATATTTTAAAGGAAAATTCATTTGAGACTTTGAATATAATTATTTTAAAATTGATAAATTTGGAAATTTAATGTAATATTTTGGGATTTGATGTGAAATGTTCTTCCAAATTTAATAAAATAAAGATTTTTCTTAAAATGCAAATTTTGGTCAACTTTGGTTAAAGTTTGACTTTCTGTGAAAATTTTAAATTTTGAATTTTTAACTTTTACTTTTTTTATGAAGATGGATTTAATTCTAACATTTTCTTTGTTTTTCGTTTTGTTAAATTTTGATTCCTAAATTTCAAAACTTACAACTTTTGGTGTAGTACACGCAGTTACTTTCCCTATAACTTCTATTTTATTTTATTTTGATTTGTTTAGGCTTAGATCATTTGGGCTAGAAAACCCTTTAGTTAGATGAGGAACCTATATAATATCCTAGGGTTTTGCTAGATGTATCATTGTCATTTGTGCCTCCATAGAAAAAAAAACAATGTAAGTTTTCTTCTTCATCTTCCTCCTCAAAACCCTAGACCTTCTTCCTCTTTTCCTCTACAATTTCCTCCTTCTCCCTTCCACAAATTTCAGCCACACCTATCTCCTCCTTCCCCAACCACAAACCCTAGCCAAAAACCCACTTCTCCTCCTTCCTTTTTCCCCCTTTCCTCTTCACAAGTTTCGGCCCCTACCTCCTCTCCTCCAACCAAAAAACCCCATAGCCGAACTTCCTCAACCCCTTCCCCATACTTTGCCTTGGCCGTGACCACCTCCTCCATCACCTAATCCCTAGGCCGAGCCCTCCACTACCAAAACCCAAACCCTAAGCTGAGCCCCTTCACTAAAACCCTAGACAGAACTCCTATGGTCGAACTCTAGCCTAGTCCACACCTCTATGGCAGAACCCAAACACAAACAAAACCCTATGGTTGAACCCAAACTAGCCTATGGCCGAGCCTATGCACCCCTAGACAAGCTGTAATGACCCGTATTTTAACGATTTAAAAATACTAAATTAAATAAAATTTTAATTAAAAATCCGATAGAAATAAAATTTTACGATTTATTATTTGGAAATCTCTTTGTATATAAGTTACAAATCAAAAAAAAAATTCGTAGACGACCAATTTCGATAAAACCGATAATGTAATTCATATTAAAAACGTAATGTAATAACATGAAATAGTTGTAACCAATAACGGAAACCAAAATAAAAATTTTAAAGTAGGAAACGTTTGTTTTGCGTTAAATGAGAATTTTCGTTAAATAAAAAAATAAACAATAAAATTTCGCAACGAAAAGTCGATATTTAAAATGCGTCTATTTAGACATAGGAAATTGTAAAGTTTCATCAGAAAATATGAAAGTAAATTTCAGTCACGTCATTTCGGTTTAAATTAGTTAAAATATAATGAAAATAAAATGTTTTCGAAACCTAAATATTTTTATATAGAAAAATTCTAAATCATCTTCTGAGCAAGGCGTCATTTTTTGTTTTTCCAAATTCGGACTTCTTTAGCTCCGTCGACCTTATTTTTCCGCGTTTTTGCTGCATTTTCCGCTAGTAGAAAATTTGAATTTTTATAATTCGATCGTACCCCTGATATCTTTATACCGTTGTTATCGTCACCCCGTGCTGATCTCTACGGTAAATACAATTCTATGTTTTTAAATCTGATACGTGACGGAAGTAATTGGACGGTCCGTTGTAACGATACCCCAAACCGTGACCTTTTGATTTTTTCTTCGTTTCAAAAATTTAAACGTGCAAAGCTATGAAACAATAGAAATTAATTTTTCTTGGATTCCACACTTTTGACTCTTACAATTCCTGGTTCCAATATTCATTGTTTGGTTCGTTTTCTCTGTGACTATTCGTTTAATTAAACCATGCTGTTCCTTTTCAAGAATTTTTTTTGCATATTATCAGAACTGCCTTCTCAAGAAAAAAAATTAATAGCCTACAACCCATTCTTCTAAAATCCCATCTTCCCTCAGCCAATTTTTTTCCATTGCTTACCACTCCACCTTCCAACACGCCTCTTCCACCATCTCCTCCTCACGTCAGCACCTATCGAGCTAACCTCCCTTCACTTCGTCGCTCAGCAACATACAAACCCAGCTTCCCACTTCGTCAAGCCTCAGCCCACCACAGCTCAAACCGCTAGTCCTGAGCCGACACCACCCGCGCAGCCCCTACTCCCATCAGCTCAACAGCTCCGACCCGAGACGAGCACCGACCGCCCTAGCCGCGCACGCCCACTGTTCATTCCCTTCGCCGAATCACCTAGCAAACCATCAGCCTTCCTTTCCAAACTCCGACAACCCTCTACTACCGCCGTGTTTCATGCTCGGCCGTCACCGCCCCTCCTCTTCCCATTCCCAACTTTCCGAAGTCGTGCTTTATTCTCTTCTTTTCTGATTGCTGGAGACTATGTGCACCTCTGGTAAATAGGTATATATATAATATGCATGTTATATATGCTATTAATATGATAAGTCAGTGTATGTAAGTGTGATATACTGTTATATAGCTTATCTTCAAATCTGCGTATACACATATTTATATATATTTTGTTTAGAATAAATTGTTTTGCAATGACTGTTTATAGTCTGAAGTGAGTATAAGATATATGAAAGTTTAGTTGATAACTTATATAAGAAGTTTACTGTCTATATATATAATTTGTTTACTGAATATAATAAGTGAAAATTTTAAGTTTACATATTTTGTTTTGATTTTGGTTTACCCAGTTAGTTCATTTAGTATGGGATGCCTGTAGAGAGTATTATATGTATGCAAGTTATACATTATTATAAACTAAGTTCATATTGCTCTTTATAATAAATAGTGATTTTGAATATAGAGGGTACGGAAGTTAAATATTGGTTTGTTTATATGTTTTACTGCGAATGAAGTAGCATACCAGCTTACTGTTTATATTATGCTATGTTCCAATATAAAAGTTATAAGTACTTGGATGGACATATTAGTTCTGTGCATTTTATCATATACCAGTACTACCTTAGATTTCAAAACATTAAATTGAATATAATAAGTTATATTACAAGCTATAGGTTGTACAATTTGTTTGAAATATATATTAGAGAGATTTGACTATATATATATATGTATGTATATAGTGCATTAATATATGTGTTATTTCAAAAATATATAATGTATAAGTGTTGATTTTATATATGTTTAATTGAAAACTATGATCTTGGAATATATATATATATTTAAATTAATATATGTTTAAATTTATGATATGTTTACGTATATAGATATGTATAGATATATGTAAGTTCACTTATATCAATTATCATTATCGATCCAGCCTGATTTGAATTTGTCAAATTTCCATCTGTCAGCTTGTCCATCGAACGTGTATCCATTGTGCTTTGTTTGGATTCGTGCCTGGATCTCGTAACTCTACTTCATTGTCAATCCCCTCTAATCTCGAAAGGTGAGCAATCTCTCACGATTAATGTTCTTTTATTTATTAATTTGATTTCAATTGAAACGACAATTGAAATATGTTGTTTTTAGTTACTTACCCTGTTTTATATGTTATTACCTGTATCAGTTCATCTGTGACATCTGACATCATTATCTGTTAATTATACGATGATAATCCCGTTGGTTGATAATCGATTGATTGTTTGTTGTTTATATTGGATGTAAATTGTAATGTATAAAGTGATAAATATTATGCAATTGAAATTGACGTAGGATAGTTAAAATTTTGAATTGACATATGTGTTGAATTTGATTAGTTACATTTGTATAATATGACCCCTTAAATGTTTAATTATTTGACACGTAGAAAATAGTTAATTACCCTTGAACCATTTGAATTTATGTTGTATAAATTGCTGAAGTATGAAATTGAATAATTGATGTCAAGTGTAGAATTGCATAGAATAATTAGTGTAATAATCTTTAATCTACATGAAATGATAGTGTAGATTCTAGATATAATTATATTAATTTGCACAAACAACAATGTAAATTAATACGATTGTTTTGGGATTATTTGAATTAATTATTGGATTGTTGTTATTGATTGTTGTTATGGCTAGTTTATTTACTTTGACACCATCCCAGTTATCACACTACAAGTTCCCTTTGCTATGCTTTGATTTTGAATTGAATTGGAATCGGGTTGAAATGATAAATACCCAAATTAAACTTTGACCTAGGATAGAGAATTAAATAAATCCCGATTGGTCAACAATTTGATTTAAAAATAAAATAAAGAATTTATTTGAATAAATAATAAGGTTTAAAATGAAGTTGGAATTTGAATTTTTTACGAAAGGAAATTGTTAATATGTAATAATCCGAAACAAAATATTACCATAGTAGTTGATGAAAGAACGTTGGTTAAAATTTGGAATTATAAATAATTAAGTTTGAAATTATTTAATAATTAAGTTTTGAAATTATTTAATAATTAAATAAGATTGAATTATTTAATAATTAAATTGAATTGAATTCTTTATTAAGTGAAATTGAACTTCTTGAATAAGTGAAATTAAGTTTCTTTATTAATTGAGTTTTGCAATTATAACTAAGTAAATAAATAAGTGAAATTGAATTTCTTTAACAAAAAATAAAATGTGATTTATTGAAATTAATGTAAGACTTGAAATGTAAAGAATTTGATTTGATGAATCTAATTTAATTCAATTTGAAGTTTTGATATATGGAAGTTGAACTTAAGTAATTGATTTAATGAATTGGAAATTAAATAGAAATTATTTTCAATGACAAATTTACTTAACGAATATTAAATGAAATCGATAAATGAAGTTAAATTGATTTGAATGTTAAATTAATTAATTTAAATGTTTTCGAAATGAAACTTATATACGAACTTGAATCAATATTCGAATTGTTTTAAATAGAAATTGAAATTCAATTATAAGATTTTGAAATGGTAATTTGGAAGTTATGAAACGTAAATTATGGAAATTGATTTAGAAAGGGAAATGAAATGTTGGTTTACAAATTCTAATTGAAATTGTAATTGATTTGGTTTTTGAAATATATAAACGACCAATCGTTGTAATAATTACGAAAGTTATTAAAGAAACCGGAATTGGTTAGGGACATACTCACTGTCTAAACCGAAAACAACTTTAATAACTATACGCGGAGTGTGATCCAGAATGAAGTGGTTGGAATGATGTACGTGATGACTGAAGAAAGAGAACGATAATGGATAGCCTTGACACTTATGTCAAATTGGAAATGACTAAAACAGGAGCCGTGCCGGGCCAAATGGGCATCCCAGTTATCACACTGCAAGTTCCCTTTGCTATGCTTTGATTTTGAATTGGAATCGGGTTGAAATGATAAATACCCAAATTAAACTTTGACCTAGGATAGAGGATTAAATAAATCCCGATTGGTCAACAATTTGATTTAAAAATAAAATAAAGATTTTATTTGAATAAATAATAAGGTTTAAAATGAAGTTGGAATTTGAATTTTTTATGAAAGGAAATTGTTAATATGTAATAATCCGAAACAAAATATTACCATAGTAGTTAATGAAAGAACGTTGGTTAAAATTTGGAATTATAAATAATTAAGTTTGAAATTATTTAATAATTAAGTTTTGAAATTATTTAATAATTAAATAAGATTGAATTATTTAATAATTAAATTGAATTGAATTTATTATTAAGTGAAATTGAACTTCTTGAATAAGTGAAATTAAGTTTCTTTATTAATTGAGTTTTGCAATTATAACTAAGTAAATAAATAAGTGAAATTAAATCTCTTTAACAAGAAATAAAATGTGACTTATTGAAATTAATGTAAGACTTGAAATGTAAAGAATTTGATTTGATGAATCTAATTTAATTCAATTTGAAGTTTTGATATATGGAAGTTGAACTTAAGTAATTGATTTAATGAATTGGAAATTAAATAGAAATTATTTTGAATGACAAATTTACTTAACGAATATTAAATGAAATCGATAAATGAAGTTAAATTGATTTGAATGTTAAATTAATTAATTTAAATGTTTTCGAAATGAAACTTATATACGAACTTGAATCAATATTCAAATTGTTTTAAATAGAAATTGAAATTGAATTATAAGATTTTGAAATGGTAATTTGGAAGTTATGAAACGTAAATTATGGAAATTGATTTAGAAAGAGAAATGAAATGTTGGTTTACAAATTCTAATTGAAATTGTAATTGATTTGGTTTTTGAAATATATAAATGACCAATCGGTGTAATAATTACGAAAGTTATTAAAGAAACCGGAATCGGTTAGGGACATACTCAATGTCTAAACCGAAAACCACTTTAATAACTATATGCGGAGTGTGATCCAGAATGAAGTGGTTGGAATGATGTACGTGATGACTGAAGAAAGAGAACGATAATGGATAGCCTTGACACTTGTGTCAAATTGGAAATGACTAAAACAAGAGCCTTGCCGGGCCAAATGGGCATCCCAGTTATCACACTGCAAGTTCCCTTTGCTATGCTTTGATTTTGAATTGAATTGGAATCGGGTTGAAATGATAAATACCCAAATTAAACTTTGACCTAGGATAGAGAATTAAATAAATCCCGATTGGTCAACAATTTGATTTAAAAATAAAATAAAGAATTTATTTGAATAAATAATAAGGTTTAAAATGAAGTTGGAATTTGAATTTTTTACGAAAGGAAATTGTTAATATGTAATAATCCAAAACAAAATATTACCATAGTAGTTGATGAAAGAACGTTTGTTAAAATTTGGAATTATAAATAATTAAGTTTGAAATTATTTAATAATTAAGTTTTGAAATTATTTAATAATTAAATAAGATTGAATTATTTAATAATTAAATTGAATTGAATTCTTTATTAAGTGAAATTGAACTTCTTGAATAAGTGAAATTAAGTTTCTTAATTAATTGAGTTTTGCAATTATAACTAAGTAAATAAATAAGTGAAATTGAATTTCTTTAATAAGAAATAAAATGTGACTTATTGAAATTAATGTAAGACTTGAAATGTAAAGAATTTGATTTGATGAATCTAATTTAATTCAATTTGAAGTTTTGATATATGGAAGTTGAACTTAAGTAATTGATTTAATGAATTGGAAATTAAATAGAAATTATTTTGAATGACAAATTTACTTAAGGAATATTAAATGAAATCGATAAATGAAGTTAAATTGATTTGAATGTTAAATTAATTAATTTAAATGTTTTCGAAATGAAACTTATATACGAACTTGAATCAATATTCGAATTGTTTTAAATAGAAATTGAAATTGAATTATATGATTTTGAAATGGTATTTTGGAAGTTATGAAACGTAAATTATGGAAATTGATTTAGAAAGGAAAATGAAATGTTGGTTTACAAATTCTAATTGAAATTGTAATTGTAATTGATTTGGTTTTTGAAATATATAAACGACCAATCGGTGTAATAATTACGAAAGTTATTAAAGAAACCGGAATCGGTTAGGGACATACTCACTGTCTAAACCGAAAACCACTTTAATAACTATACGCGGAGTGTGATCCAGAATGAAGTGGTTGGAATGATGTACGTGATGACTGAAGAAAGAGAACGATAATGGATAGCCTTGACACTTGTGTCAAATTGGAAATGACTAAAACAGGAGCCGTGCCGGGCCAAATGGGCATCCCAGTTATCACACTGCAAGTTCCCTTTGCTATGCTTTGATTTTGAATTGAATTGGAATCGGGTTGAAATGATAAATACCCAAATTAAACTTTGACCTAGGATAGAGAATTAAATAAATCCCGATTGGTCAACAATTTGATTTAAAAATAAAATAAAGATTTTATTTGAATAAATAATAAGGTTTAAAATGAAGTTGGAATTTGAATTTTTTACGAAAGGAAATTTTTAATATGTAATAATCCGAAACAAAATATTACCATAGTAGTTGATGAAAGAACGTTGGTTAAAATTTGGAATTATAAATAATTAAGTTTGAAATTATTTAATAATTAAGCTTTGAAATTATTTAATAATTAAATAAGATTGAATTATTTAATGATTAAATTGAATTGAATTCTTTATTAAGTGAAATTGAACTTCTTGAATAAGTGAAATTAAGTTTCTTTATTAATTGAGTTTTGCAATTATAACTAAGTAAATAAATAAGTGAAATTGAATTTCTTTAACAAGAAATAAAATGTGACTTATTGAAATTAATGTAAGACTTGAAATGTAAAGAATTACAAGCTATAGGTTGTACAGTTTGTTTGAAATATATATTAGAGAGATTTGACTATATATATATATATGTATATAGTGCATTAATATATGTGTTATTTCAAAAATATATAATGTATAAGTGTTGATTTTATATATGTTTAATTGAAAACTATGATCTTGGAATATATATATATATTTAAATTAATATATGTTTAAATTTAGGATATGTTTACGTATATAGATATGTATAGATATATGTAAGTCCACTTATATCAATTATCATTATCGATCCAGCCTGATTTGAATTCGTCAAATTTCCATCTGTCAACTTGTCCATCGAACGTGTATCCATTGTGCTTTGTTTGGATTCGTGCCTGGATCTCGTAACTCTACTTCATTGTCAATCCCCTCTAATCTCGAAAGGTGAGCAATCTCTCACGATTAATGTTCTTTTATTTATTAATTTGATTTCAATTGAAACGACAATTGAAATATGCTGTTGTTAGTTGCTTACCTTGTTTTATATGTTATTACCTGTATCAGTTCATCTGTGACATCTGACATCATTATCTGTTAATTATACGATGATAATCCCGTTGGTTGATAATCGATTGATTGTTTGTTGTTTATATTGGATGTAAATTGTAATGTATAAAGTGATAAATATTATGCAATTGAAATTGACGTAGGATAGTTAAAATTTTGAATTGACATATGTGTTGAATTTGATTAGTTAAATTTGTATAATATGACCCCTTAAATGTTTAATTATTTGACACGTAGAAAATAGTTAATTACCCTTGAACCATTTGAATTTATGTTGTATAAATTGCTGAAGTATGAAATTGAATAATTGATGTCAAGTGTAGAATTGCATAGAATAATTATTGTAATAATCTTTAATCTACATGAAATGATAGTGTAAATTCTAGAAATAATTATATTAATTTGCACAAACAACAATGTAAATTAATACGATTGTTTCGGGATTATTTGAATTAATTATTGGATTGTTGTTATTGATTGTTGTTATGGCTTGTTTATTTACTTTGACACCATCCCAGTTCTCACACTGCAAGTTCCCTTTGCTATGCTTTGATTTTGAATTGAATTGGAATCGGGTTGAAATGATAAATACCCAAATTAAACTTTGACCTAGGATAGAGAATTAAATAAATCCCGATTGGTCAACAATTTGATTGAAAAATAAAATAAAGATTTTATTTGAATAAATAATAAGGTTTAAAATGATGTTGGAATTTGAATTTTTTACGAAAGGAAATTGTTAACATGTAATAATCCGAAACAAAATATTACCATAGTAGTTGATGAAAGAACGTTGGTTAAAATTTGGAATTATAAATAATTAAGTTTTAAATTATTTAATAATTAATTTTTGAAATTATTTAATAATTAAATAAGATTGAATTATTTAATAATTAAATTGAATTGAATTCTTTATTAAGTGAAATTGAACTTCTTGAATAAGTGAAATTAAGTTTCTTTATTAATTGAGTTTTGCATTTATAACTAAGTAAATAAATAAGTGAAATTGAATTTCTTTAACAAGAAATAAAATGTGATTTATTGAAATTAATGTAAGACTTGAAATGTAAAGAATTTGATTTGATGAATCTAATTTAATTCAATTTGAAGTTTTGTTATATGGAAGTTGAACTTTAGTAATTGATTTAATGAATTGGAAATTAAATAGAAATTATTTTGAATGACAAATTTACTTAATGAATATTAAATGAAATCGATAAATGAAGTTAAATTGATTTGAATGTTAAATTAATTAATTTAAATGTTTTCGAAATGAAACTTATATACGAACTTGAATCAATATTCGAATTGTTTTAAATAGAAATTGAAATTGAATTATAAGATTTTGAAATGGTAATTTGGAAGTTATGAAACGTAAATTATGGAAATTGATTTAGAAAGGGAAATGAAATGTTGGTTTACAAATTCTAATTGAAATTGTAATTGATTTGGTTTTTGAAATATATAAACAACCAATCGTTGTAATAATTACGAAAGTTATTAAAGGAACCGGAATCGGTTAGGGACATACTCACTATCTAAATCGAAAACCACTTTAATAACTATACACGGAGTGTGATCCAGAATGAAGTGGTTGGAATGATGTACGTGATGACTGAAGAAAGAGAACGATAATGGATAGCCTTGACACTTGTGTCAAATTGGAAATGACTAAAACAGGAGCCGTGCCGGGCCAAATGGGCATCCCAGTTATCACACTGCAAGTTCCCTTTACTATGCTTTGATTTTGAATTGAATTGGAATCGGGTTGAAATGATAAATACCCAAATTAAACTTTGACCTAGGATAGAGAATTAAATAAATCCCGATTGGTCAACAATTTGATTTAAAAATAAAATAAAGATTTTATTTGAATAAATAATAAGGTTTAAAATGAAGTTGGAATTTGAATTTTTTACGAAAGGAAATTTTTAATATGTAATAATCTGAAACAAAATATTACCATAGTAGTTGATGAAAGAACGTTGGTTAAAATTTGGAATTATAAATAATTAAGTTTGAAATTATTTAATAATTAAGCTTTGAAATTATTTAATAATTAAATAAGATTGAATTATTTAATGATTAAATTGAATTGAATTCTTTATTAAGTGAAATTGAACTTCTTGAATAAGTGAAATTAAGTTTCTTTATTAATTGAGTTTTGCAATTATAACTAAGTAAATAAATAAGTGAAATTGAATTTCTTTAACAAGAAATAAAATGTGACTTATTGAAATTAATGTAAGACTTGAAATGTAAAGAATTTGATTTGATGAATCTAATTTAATTCAATTTGAAGTTTTGATATATGGAAGTTGAACTTAAGTAATTGATTTAATGAATTGGAAATTAAATAGAAATTATTTTGAATGACAAATTTACTTAACGAATATTAAATGAAATCGATAAATGAAGTTAAATTGATTTGAATATTAAATTAATTAATTTAAATGTTTTCAAAATGAAACTTATATACGAACTTGAATCAATATTCGAATTGTTTTAAATAGAAATTGAAATTGAATTATAAGATTTTGAAATGGTAATTTGGAAGTTATGAAACGTAAATTATGGAAATTGATTTAGAAAGGGAAATGAAATGTTGGTTTACAAATTCTAATTGAAATTGTAATTGATTTGGTTTTTGAAATATATAAACGACCAATCGGTGTAATAATTACGAAAGTTATTATAGAAACCGGAATCGGTTAGGGACATACTCACTGTCTAAACCGAAAACCACTTTAATAACTATACGCGGAGTGTGATCCAGAATGAAGTGGTTGGAATGATGTACGTGATGACTGAAGAAAGAGAACGATAATGGATAGCCTTGACACTTGTGTCAAATTGGAAATGACTAAAACAGGAGCCGTGCCGGGCCAAATGGGGTTAGCCACCTCGAGTGAACACACTTCTTCGAAACTACTCATTACTTGTTGTCGATTGGTGCACCCTTGATTTGGGAGTGTTGTTTCGCGGTGTTGCGATCGCTGCGGCGATGCGTTCTCACCAGTCCGGATCAGGCATACGGTAGTTTCACTACCTTGGGTATTGCCTCATGTGCCTTGTCATACTTGTATCCCTATACGCGACCACTACGATTTGTTTTGTGTTATACCTATGGAGTACTCCCTGATATCCCACTAGTTTACGGTGGAGTTTACAGTGCTGTATAGACTATAACGCTTATAAAAAATGTGTTAAGGGGGATAATGGTAGCGCCTTAACACTACTTTGATACTTTATATTACTGATAGGCATTATCTACTTATCGTACACTACTACATAGTAGATAGTTTAACGGACCCTTAAAGGATGGTTATTCCAAACATCCTTTGAGTTACTTGTATTTCAGTTGCTATTTCACTTGAGTTGGATTTATTGATATAAGAATGTTAATCCTGACTCGAGTGTTTTGTGTTTTGCTTTACGCTCGGGTCAGACTGAGTGTAACAGTATTCGAGACTCACCTTTGGAGTTGGAGCTTTGCTTGGAGATCCAGCTATCTATCCAGCTTTCAGATATTCAGTTGATTCCAGTGATGTATTCTGATATTGTATTTGATTATTGTATTCGAGACATCTGTTGTACCTTATTTAACTCTGATATGTATATAGTAGCTTCATGAACTACTATCTTTTGTTTCCGCTGCATTTATTACTCTATGTCTGTGATCTGTGATTATTTATTTACTATATATGTTCAGTTTTTCCAAATTTAAATTAACAACGCGGTATTTTGAATTATTCAAGTCCGACATGTGCGGATGCGAATGGTCCAAAATATCGGGTCGTTACAGTTGGTATCAGAGCTTTGGTAGCTCTAGGCAAAACTTAGCATATAGGGTAAATGTATTTACAGAATCACTCTCATTCGAGTTTCAGTCTCTTCCTTTTGCCTCGATTCCTTTGAATTTTTGGAACGTTCCCTGCGGTTCCAAAATCCATTCGTGTCCCTCACTATTCGTCTTTTAATTCCGGAGTATCCCATAACTCCATTTTGAATGATCTTTATAATGAATCGGCGGTCTTGCCAAACTTTGAATGATTTATAAAGGGGTGAAACTCCTTTACAATAGGCATTGATTTACCGGAGATTTCTATATCCTCGGTTTACGATGCTATCTATCTCCTGCTATACCTAAATTCTATTTCTTGAGATCGAATGTCGATTTACCTCGGAATTCCACATCAATCTTATTCTTAAAGTCACGGTTGACCCGGTTAAGGTTGCCCGTGAATTAAATAAACTCATCCATCTCCCGATTGTGGTAATTTAATTATCTTATCTTCTGTTTCAAACTTATTTTCGAATCAAAATTCTCTTTGATTTGATTTCCATAAAATTTGAATCGCTATACATGTTTTGAAATCTATTCTTGTATCGTCGAGTGAGGAATTGTATTTGTAAAATTATATTTAAATGTTTTAAAAATATATTGTGTTGTTTGAGTTGTTGATGTTGATTTGGATTTTCGATCGATTCATCTGATCAACGCTATCGATAGGATTTCCAAAACACTTTAACAGAGCAAAACGACACAATATCGTTTTCAAATTTGGTAAACAAAATAAATTTTTGAATGATTATATTGTATATACAAGTATAAATTTTTCTGAAATTAAATTGTTAATGAGTTGTTGTCCGAAATGATAATATTTAATTTTCATTTATTATTTCATAAACCATTGACTATTGGATAATATAAATAAATGAATTTATAAAAATGGGTTAAAATTGATTTTTAATTTAAATGGATTTAAACTAAATTTGAGAATTTAATATTCGGTGGTTTCAAACTTTGATTTGAAAGTTTTAAAGTGTATAGTATTTAAATATCTTCAAAAAGAATCATTCCAAAGAATTTAAAGTCTAAATCAGTGCTCTTCTCTTTATCACTAGAAATTAATTTCGGTGATGACGGCCGCATCATCGACATTCATTTTCGAGTTTCGAAGAGTAGAGACCATCAGTAGCTTGCTACACTTTTGTTTTGAAATGAATTTGATTTGAATTTTTAAAGTATGACTTGATTTAAAAATATTTATATACATATATATTAGTATTTAATTTAGATTTTATTTGGATATATTGTATGTATATATTTATCTCTAAATTGTTTAAATTTAATCGGAAATTTAATTCTAAATTTTCTTAAAGGATGATCTTCAATTATAAATAAAGCCAAATTCTTTTATAAATACTTAACTTGAAATAACTGAATTGAAAATTTTACTTGTATGATACTCAATTGCATTCAATATAACTTACCTAAATTTTCAAAAGTTAACTATGTAGTTTAATATTATACAGCAGAAAATGATATCAAAAGAAATTTTAAATAAATTTGAGTAGTTAAAATAAATGTAAATATACTTAATATATATGTGATAGGATATATTATGTGACGCCCCACCTTTATGCTCAAAATAACAAAGAGTATTAAAGGAAAATACTGTCTGTTATCACGAAGACTAAGGCTGGATAAGAGCGGCCATCCGTAGTTGGCCTTACACTAGTATTGGTTACCTCGATAGGAGTGGTATATTTTTCATATTTCGTCTCTTATTTATTTACTCCCATCGACATACCCAATTCTAGTATAAAACGAACTACGACGGTTCGTAATAGTTTAGGACAATGTATATAATAATAACACAAATAATAAAATGCGGAACACAAATAACAAAAATCTCATATATATATATATAACTGATGTCAGTTACAATACATTTGACACAATACATATGATACAACTACAAATGTCGACTTTGGAAGTTATCTATACAAATACATTATCAACTAATGTACATGGATACATATCAACCTAATCAATACACTGACTACTACAAAAGGACGCAGAACACTTCAATGATATGAAAAGTCTTCATAGCTTAACAACAACTCAAAGCAGGAAATCTACAACCTGAAATAACTCGGGTCTGACCCAAGTATTAAATTCAAAAGAAAATAATACATGGGTCAGTCTAATTCAAACTCAGTTATTAATGCACATAAGCCATAATAATCAAATATCAAATAGGCGACAGTCACAGAAATCTCATATATCCGACTCCTCGATAAGAGAATCTGATAACAACAGATATAACACTAAACAGTATTAAACAACATATCAGCAAATATAAAATATCAACAAAGAAAAATGAAATGATTATCAATGAAGATAATCTTAAAAACATCAGAATTTCCTAAACGGCAATTAACAACAAAATCTAATTATTAAATAAATAATTAGAAACTCATAATCTAATTATCTAGAAGATAATTAGACAACAACAAAATAATCAATTTAAAACATCAACTCTGGTAGGGCTGCAGTACACGCACGCGTGTACTGCCTCGCCACTACCGTAATGAAATGCGCAGAAGATCAATGCATCAAAAGCAAATGGATCCAACTCAGATCAAATGAAACTCATATGCAATCTAAATGAATAGTGACATGCACAAGTGACTCGAACCAGTGAGTCAAGTACAAGTCCAGACAGTGTACAGTATTGAAACTGCAATTTCCAAAATGAAGCAAGAAAACTAATGTTTATGAACATGAAGGCAACAGATACAAGTCACCAGTAACAACTATATGAACTGGACAGTGCAAACTAATTCTAATACATATTCAAGTCAAGCTATAGTCAAAACAGTGGACTATCTACAAGTAACATGAACAAGTCTGGATAACATGAGAGTAGTTCAAGTGTGAAGGCAACAGCATGCAAAACAAACTTTAATCAATGACCAAGGAACTGGAAACAAACTAATGCACAAATGACATGAATGCACAGCTATAAGTCAATGCACCTGAAACTCAAATGAACAACATGCTACAAATGACCAGATCAGGTAGTACAAGTATCAAAGACCAGAAGTGGGTGCAGACACAAATTCAAGTTCAATGATTCAATATGAACAAGTGACTGTGCAAGCAAGTGATGAAGCACTATTTCAACTGACTCAAGAACACTAGTGCACAACAGTAACAGTGGATATCTACATGAATAAGTTCAAGTTGAGTCACAACTGCAACCATGATCAAGTGAGCACATGCACAACAAATCAGAAAAGTGCACAAAGTACAGACATACAGTGGCGACTGCAACTACAAGATCAGTGAAGTAAACAAACTCAGGAATGAACATAGATGAATCAATGACAAGTGCAGCAGTAAAAATCAAACCAGTTCAGGTATCAACAAAGATGGTCAGAGACTAGGCAGAAGTGAAACAGTGATGCAACAACCAACTTCAAATGACATCAATGAAGTCAGGGTATACAAGTCAGAATGCACAAGCATATCAGGCTGCAACATACAATGATATAGAAACATGTGTGCCACAGTGTCACGAAGGGCTGTAGCTAATTGCTACAGATATGAAAGCGCAAAAATGCCAAAGTCAACATAATATCAAATGTCGAAAGAAATATTCTCACAACATCGACTACAACCAAATACCCAAGTCAGGTGACAATGAACGAGTCATAGTCAAGTACTCATGATAACCTGCCTCGAAGAACATGCCATAAAAGAAGCAAACTAGTGATGTACAACTGAATGCGACAGTGATCAATACAAGTGCAGACTCATGTGCTACTAGATAACAAGGTAGCATGAAGGGAACATATAGAACAGTGAACAAAGTCGAAGCTACACTCAGTTCAATATGCAATGTACCCCAATACAAGTGAAAACAACAGGTGACAAGACTCAAGTGTAACTGAAAATCAAAGCAGCAGTTTTGAACAAAGATAGTTAAAGGCCGAAGTCAACATAAGTTCAAGTCCAGCTACCCCACAAAACAGGCAATGCAAACAGGCTCAGAGGCATCGTAGCAATTTCAAAACAATGATATATAACAAAAATGAAATAAGTTTATACTTTCACAAAATCAAGTCAGGAGGTACGTTTGAACAAAGTCAAACTAGCAAAAATCGAAACTGTGGTGATCAAGGAGATACAAAGCCGCGAGTATCAAAACATCACCCAATCATACGAAATCAACCAAATCAGAGAAATTATCAACACCAAAACAAAATCGAATGGCTGAGATAAGGATTTAACAATTTCCAATAATCAACAACAAAAATCACAAGTTTGAACGAGACAGAAATCATCAACAAATATTGGATTAGATGTGATTGGAAAACCACTCACCTTTGCATTCAATAGAGAAGACGACTTGATCAATTGAGGAGCGGCTACAAACGATCGCACGCGATGGACATAACACGAAGCCCTAATTTGGAGGAGACGAGGCCGACATTTCTTCGTATGTTTATTCTTAGGGTTTTGAAAATGAGAAAAAGAATTAGGGGAACGGGTATTAGCCTTGCAAATTTTCACGGCGTCAATTAAAACATGGGCCACTATTCAATTTTCAAAGCCCACAAATCCTTTTAACAATTTATAAAAGAATTTCAACTCAATTTTAAAACTTCAATTGCAATTGTCGAACAAATTAAATCGTCATTTGACGATATTCAACTGTTATAAAACCCTGGGTTGTTACAGACTCCCCTCCTTATAAAAATTGCGTCCCCGCAATTTTCATAATTAAAGGCGTCAATAACAATTATTTTTCTAACATAAACTGGTTAAGCTAGAAAAATAAGGTCAAGAACACAAACACCAAAGAAATCTTTTAATTTCAATAAAAGAGATTCACAAATTTTCACAAAATCTAACTATCAATTAGATAATCAGAAAGCAGCAAAACTGAATAATTACAATTATCAGCAATATTCAATTATCAATTAGATAATTTGAATACAAAAATCACCAACAGCTATATCTAATTATCGATACGATAAATTACAAACAGTAAAATCTAGTTATCAACAAAGATAATCAGGAAACACAAATTACGATTCGCAAAACCGCAATTATCTAGTTACCAAAACGGTAATCAGAAACAACAAAGGTCTAATTATCAAAAACGATAATCAGAATTCTCAAATCAACAAATATTCAATTATCAAAAACGATAATCAAATCTCAAATCAACAATTATTCAATTATCAAAGACGATAATTAAATTTCAAATCAACAATTATTTAATTATCTCAAGCGATAATCAAATCTCAAATCAACAAATATTCGATTATCAAAAATGATAATTAAATCTAAATCAACAAATATTTAATTATCTCAAACGATAATCAAATCTCAAATCAATAAATATTCGATTATCAAAAACGATAATCAAATCTCAAATCAACAAATATTCGATTATCAAAAACGATAATCAAATCTCAAATCAACAAATATTCGATTATCAAAAACGATAATCAAATCTCAAATCAACAAATATTCGATTATCAAAAACGATAATTAAATTTCAAATCAACAAATATTCGATTATCAAAAACGATAATCAAATCTCAAATCAACAAATATTCGATTATCAAAAACGATAATCAAATCTCAAATCAACAAATATTCGATTATCAAAAACGATAATTAAATCTCAATCGACAAATAATTAATTATCTCAAACGATAATCAAATTTCAAATCAACAAATATTCGATTATAAAAAACGATAATCAAATCTCAAATTAGCAAATATTCGATTATCAAAAACGATAATTAAATCTCAATCAACAAATATTCGATTATCTCAAACGATAATCAAATTTCAAATCAGCAAATATTCGATTATCAAAAGCGATAATCAAATCTCAAATCAGCAAATATTTAATTATCAAAAGCGATAATTAAATCCCAAATCAGCAAATATTTAATTATCAAAAGCGATAATTAAATCTCAAATCAGCAAATATTTAATTATCAAAAGCGATAATTAAATCTCAAATCAGCAAATATTTAATTATCAAAAGCGATAATTAAATCTCAAATCAGCAAATATTTAATTATCAAAAGAGATAATTAAATCTCAAATCAGCAAATATTTAATTATCAAAAGCGATAATTAAATCTCAAATCGGAAAATATTTAATTATCAAAAGCGATAATTAAATCTCAAATCAGCAAATATTTAATTATCAAAAGCGATAATTATATCTCAAATCAGCAAATATTTAATTATCAAAAGCGATAATTAAATCTCAAATCAGCAAATATTTTATTATCAAAAGCGATAATTAAATCCCAAATCAGCAAATATTTAATTATCCAAAGCGGTAATTAAATCTCAAATATCTAATTATCACAAGCGATAATTAGAAACAACAAATATCCGATTATCAAAACGATAATCAGAATCGACAAATATCTAATTATCACAAGCGATAATTAGAAACAACAAATATTCGATTATCAAAACGATAATCAGAAACAACAAATATTTAATTATCACAAGCGATAATTAAATCTCATAACAGCAAATATTTAATTACCGATACGATAATTAAATCTCATAACATCAGATATATAATTACCTACAGATAATTAGAAACAACAAATATCTAAAAATCAATTAAGAAGACTAGAAAATCAACATAAAAGCTTGGATCGATCCCATCAGATGGCGAGTTTTTAATTCCCCGCACGTGCATCAACAAATGGCCGAAGCCTACCAAGTACTCAACATAATTTTGACGCCCAACAAATGACCCAAAGGTCCGCAGAGTGACCCGAAGGTCTAGTACTGGTATTTGACCCGAAGGTCCATCATATGACCCGAAGGTCCAACATATGACCCGAAGGTCCAACATAGTGGCTTGAAAGCACACAAAACATCAGAATCATCAAAACATCAAATATTTCAATTAACGAGTCCGGAATTAACCAAAATAGCAAACGCACATGTCCCATAACCACGAGTTTTACTAAATCGTTTAATTCTCTTCATCGTTTCCTTGAAAGTGCAAAACTGTGTATTTTGTAAAACTACATTTTACATTCTCAAACGAACAAGTCCGGAATTAAGCGAATCAGTAAAAGAAAGGGGTCATAGTCCTTGATTTTGTTGAAACGTTTAAGTCGCTTCCTCATTCTTTTGAAAGTGCAAACTATAAAATTCCTGAAAACAATTTTTATTTATTTTATAAAAATAACAATTCACATTCTCAACTGAACAAGTCCGGAGTTAAGCGAATCAGTAAAAGAAAGGGGTCATAGTCCTCGATTTTGCTGAAACGTTTAAGTCGCTTCCTCAATCTTTTGAAAGCGCAAACTGTTAAAATTTTTATAAACAATTTCCATTTTAAAAGGATTTTCCAATCACGTGATTAAAGCAACAACATCAGTAGCAATTTCAAAAAGAAAATTGCACTTCTCAAAATACCGTAAAAACGGATCTCAAAATCAGCATTGCGGAATAACCGCTTGAAATTCCACTTTTAAAAATTTGACTGTTACCGAAGTCAAAGCGACAGTAATTTTAAAACGTCAAAATCTCATCAAATAATTTACATCAAAATGTAATACCAGTGAAGTTTCATTCATTAAAATTGTCAACTAAACACCATGCTTCAAAATATAGCACTAGTGTAAAAATCCCGTTATAAAGGTAACGGCAACAAAATACGTTTCATAACCAAGCATCGGTTCAACGTAAAATTAATGCAGTAACGTGCAATTCATAATTGCATGCACACTACACTATACACAAAGAAGTTACTCTATTATCTTCAATGAAGATAATTTAAAACAGCAAAAATCTAATCAACATGTGATTAGCATAAAAGAAAATCAGCAGAAATCTCAACAAGAATCGCATAACTGCAATCGTTTCGAATCTTCAATTCGGATTCGAAATTCTCAAAGAAACAAAATAAACATAGCTATGTAAACAGCAAATGAAATTTATTTCAATTTCATATTTTGATTTTTAAATCAAAAAGATTATCAGTTGTACTCAGCGAAGACAGTTTCACTGTTTCCGCTGCGCACTCTGATAAACAGTACCCAAATCAATCAAATCAACAAAACACAGTTTCACTTTTATTTTTAAATAAAGATACTTAAAAATTTCATCCAAATTTCAAAACTTTAGTTTTGACTCAAAGCACAAATAAAACATCGACCAATAGTTGTAACATATGTTCCATCTAAGTTATGTTTTATATTATGTCCATAAACCCCAAGCTCTGATACCAACTGTGACGCCCCACCTTTATGCTCACAATAACAAAGAGTATTAAAGGAAAATACTGTCTGTTATCACGAAGAATAAGGCTGGATAGGAGCGGCCATCCGTAGTTGGCCTTACACTAGTATTGGTTACCTCGATAGGAGTGGTATATTTTTCATATTTCGTCTCTTATTTATTTACTCTCATCGACATACCCAATTCTAGTATAAAACGAACTACGACGGTTCGTAATAGTTTAGGACAATGTATATAATAATAACACAGATAATAAAATGCGGAACACAAATAACAAAAATCTCATATATATATATATAACTAATGTCAGTTACAATACATTTGACACAATACATATGATACAACTACAACTGTCGACTTTGGAAGTTATCTATACAAATACATTATCAACTAATGTACATGGATACATATCAACCTAATCAATACACTAACTACTACAAAAAGACGTAGAACACTTCAATGATATGAAAAGTCTTCATAGCTCAACAGCAACTCAAAGCAGGAAATCTACAACCTGAAATAACTCGGGTCTGACCCGAGTATTAAATTCAAAAGAAAATAATACACGGGTCAGTCTAATTCAAACTCAGTTATTAATGCACAGAAGCCATAATAATCAAATATCAAATAGGCGATAGTCACAAAAATCTCGTATATCCGACTCCTCGATAAGAGAATCGGATAACAGCAGATATAACACTAAACAGTATTAAACAACATATCAGCAAATATAAAATATCAACAAAGAAAAATGAAATGATTATCAATGAAGATAATCTTAAAAACATCAGAATTTCCTAAACGGGAATTAACAACAAAATCTAATTATTAAATAAATAATTAGAAACTCATAATCTAATTATCTAGAAGATAATTAGACAACAACAAAATAATCAATTTAAAACATCAACTCTAGTAGGGCTGCAGTACACGCACGCGTGTACTGCCTCGCCACTACCGTAATGAAATGCGCAGAAGATCAATGCATCAAAAGCAAATGGATCCAACTCAGATCAAATGAAACTCATATGCAATCTAAATGAATAGTGACATGCACAAGTGACTCGAACCAGTGAGTCAAGTACAAGTCCAGACAGTGTACAGTATTGAAACTGCAATTTCCAAAATGAAGCAAGAAAACTAATGTTTATGAACATGAAGGCAACAGATACAAGTCACCAGTAACAACTATATGAACTGGACAGTGCAAACCAATTCTAATACATATTCAAGTCAAGCTATAGTCAAAACAGTGGACTATCTACAAGTAACATGAACAAGTCTGGATAACATGAGAGTAGTTCAAGTGTGAAGGCAACAGCATGCAAAACAAACTTTAATCAATGACCAAGGAACTGGCAACAAACTAATGCACATATGACATGAATGCACCGCTATAAGTCAATGCACCTGAAACTCAAATGAACAACATGCTACAAATGACCAGATCAGGTAGTACAAGTATCAAAGACCAGAAGTGGGTGCATACACAAATTCAAGTTCAATGATTCAATATGAACAAGTGACTGTGCAAGCAAGTGATGAAGCACTATTTCAACTGACTCAAGAATACTAGTGCACAACAGTAACAGTGGATATCTACATGAATAAGTTCAAGTCGAGTCACAACTGCAACCATGATCAAGTGAGGACATGCACAACAAATCAGAAAAGTGCACAAAGTACAGACATACAGTGGCGACTGCAACTACAAGATCAGTGAAGTAAACAAACTCAGGAATGAACATAGATGAATCAATGACAAGTGCAGCAGTAAAAATCAAACCAGTTCAGGTATCAACAAAGATGGTCAGAGACTAGGCAGAAGTGAAACAGTGATGCAACAACCAACTTCAAATGACATCAATGAAGTCAGGGTATACAAGTCAGAATGCACAAGCATATCAGGCTGCAGCATACAATGATATAGAAACATGTATGCCACAGTGTCACGAAGGGCTGTAGCTAATTGCTACAGATATGAAAGCGCAAAAATGCCAAAGTCAACATAATATCAAATGTCGAAAGAAATATTCTCACAACATCGACTACAACCAAATACCCAAGTCAGGTGACAATGAACGAGTCATAGTCAAGTACTCATGATAACCTGCCTCGAAGAACATGCCATAAAAGAAGCAAACTAGTGATGTACAACTGAATGCGACAGTGATCAATACAAGTGCAGACTCATGTGCTACTAGATAACAAGGTAGCACGAAGGGAACATATAGAACAGTGAACAAAGTCGAAGCTACACTCAGTTCAATATGCAATGTACCCCAATACAAGTGAAAACAACAGGTGACAAGACTCAAGTGTAACTGAAAATCAAAGCAGCAGTTTTGAACAAAGATAGTTAAAGGCCGAAGTCAACATAAGTTCAAGTCAAGCTACCCCACAAAATAGGCAAAGCAAACAGGCTCAGAGGCATCGTAGCAATTTCAAAACAATGATATATAGCAAAAATGAAATAAGTTCATACTTTCACAAAATCAAGTCAGGAGGTACGTTCGAACAAAGTCAAACTAGCAAAAATCGAAACTGTGGTGATCAAGGAGATACAAAGCCGCGAGTATCAAAACATCACCCAATCATACGAAATCAACAAAATCAAAGAAATTATCAACACCAAAACAAAATCGAATGGCTGAGATAAGGATTTAACAATTTTCAATAATCAACAACAAAAATCACAAGTTTGAACGAGACAGAAATTATCAACAAATATTGGATTAGATGTGAGTGGCAAACCACTCACCTTTGCATTCGATAGAGAAGACAACTCGATCAATCGAGGAGCGGCTACAAACGATCGCACGCGATGGACATAACACGAAGCCTCAATTTGGAGGAGACGAGGCCGCCATTTCTTCGTATGTTTATTCTTAGGGTTTTGAAAATGAGAAAAAGAATTGGGGGAACGGGTATTAGCCTTGCAAATTTTCACGGCGTCAATTAAAACATGGGCCACTATTCAATTTTCAAAGCCCACAAATCCTTTTAACAATTTATAAAAGAATTTCAACTAAATTTAAAAACTTCAATTGCAATTGTCAAACAAATTAAATCGTCATTTGACAATATTCAACTGTTATAAAACCCTGGGTTGTTACATATTAAGTAGAATAAATTTAATAATAATTTGGTATGAAGAAGAATTAAATTTGTCGAATAAAGTGTGATTATAATAAATGACTATTCAAATTTAGGACTTTTGAAATTGTTAATTTAAGAAAATTGGAGAATATACAATAAATTGTCTTTATAAATAAAATGTGAGTGAGTATAATAAATGTTATTTACTTAAAATTTAAACTATAAAATGTTTATGGAGATAAATAGAATAATAAGTTAAATAAATAATAGGTATGATTAATATAATAAAATTTGTATTGAAAGTTAATAAATTTAATTAAATCAACTTAAGGGAGTATCTTGGATTAATTGAATTTAAATTGAATTTCATTTGGAAGAAACCTTTTGTACCTAACATTAATAAATGTGAAATCAAATCAATTTAATGAAACCCTTGAATTTAAAAGAAAAAAAATTGTTGAATATAAATTTATTTAGGTTGAAATTTATATGTTAAATAAATTGTTTTATTTTGTTTCCAATATATTTCCTTTCTGCTTGTTTCTATTCTCCTGCCTCCTTCCTTTTCGGGGACGAAAAGTTTTGAGTGGGGGAGATTGTAATGACCCGTATTTTAACGATTTAAAAATACTAAATTAAATAAAATTTTAATTAAAAATCCGATATAAATAAAATTTTACGATTTATTATTTGGAAATCTCTTTGTATATAAGTTACAAATCCAAAACAAAATTCGTAGACGACCAATTTCGATAAGACCGATAATGTAATTCATATTAAAAACGTAATGTAATAACATGAAATAGTTGTAACCAATAACGGAAACCAAAATAAAAATTTTAAAGTAGGAAACGTGCGTTTTGCGTTAAATGAGAATTTTCGTTAAATAAAAAAATAAACAATAAAATTTCGCAACGAAAAGTCGATATTTAAAATGCGTCCAATTTAAACATAGGAAATTGTAAAGTTTCGTCAGAAAATATGAAAGTAAATTTCAGTCACGTCATTTCGGTTTAAATTAGTTAAAATATAATGAAAATAAAATGTTTTCGAAACCTAAATATTTTTATATAGAAAAATTCTAAATCATCTTCTGAGCAAGGCATCATTTTTCGTTTTTCCAAATTTGGACTTCTTTAGCTCCGTCGACCTTATTTTTCCGCGTTTTTGCTGCATTTTCTGCTAGTAGAAAATTTGAATTTTTATAATTCGATCGTACCCCTGATATCTTTATACCATTGTTATTGTCACATCCTGAAATTTTCGACTTTCGAAAATTCGACATCGATACTCACTTTATCGACTGCCGAGCAATCGAGTGCCGGAAACTCTAATAGTGAGGATTTTAAGAAAAAGAAAAAGTAGAAGAAGAAGAAGATAGAAGAAAAAGAGAAGAAAGAAAGAAGAAGAACAACAGAACAACATCAAAAACAGAAAACAATATCAGAATCTTACACATCGCAGCGGAACAATATATAATAGATAAATGAATAATCTTTAAAACAAAGAACTATATCATTTTATACATACATCAATCATCAGAGTCAATATACAACAATGGACAGTTATATAAACTTGTCCTCATACAGAATACACAGCGGAATAAATATATCAGATACAAATACTACGTCTCGTCACCCAGCTTATCTCCAAAGCTCCAGAATATCCAGAATATCCTGATAATCTAACTCTAGACTGCCCGTGTGGAAATTGGTGGGCACCCAGAGTTTAGAAGGGAAACAATAAACTCCGAGTCAGTCATGGTGACTGGTGTGAGATCGTAAAACAGTTATTCTTTATAACAACAAAATAATTTTTAAGTCCATTCGAAATGCTTTTGGAAAATGAAACTACCATAAGACCTCCCACCACACACACAATGCAAACGCAGAATTGGAGGAGATTTCTTCTTATGATAGTCAAAGATGCTTACTACGCAAAATCAAATTCCTTTTGATATTATTATTAGTGCATAGTGTCGAAAACATTTCGAAAGTATAATATTAATCTTAGCCAACATACGACCAGTATCGTATGCCTACTATAGCTACCATCTAAACAGTGGTGACCACCGTACGTAAATGGCAGGTTCTACAACTAATACCGTACAAAGTTCGTATTGGAGTTTGGATTTCCAACAAATGGTCAGGCTAAGGAACTTCCTATCCACGATGGGTACGTCCCTGGAATAGACGACCCGAGAACCTAACCGGATCTCTGCCAACACAAGGCCGGGTTACCTCTGCAAAAATAGGTAACTACTGACACGCGTATGCCATCCCCCGATCGTCACCGATCTTCCCGAGGATCCCCGATTCGCAACAAACCACATAGAAAAATAATGCAGTAACCACAGAGGTTAAGTATCTGGGCTCCATACCATGATACCACCTTTATCCAGAAGGAATGACATACACTAAGGGGCGCTACTCCCTAGAACCTTGCTGCATCCTTCCTGTTTCGACCATTTCCGGGGTGTGAGGCTCGACGAAGTCTCGTCCACAAAGCTACGCTTTCTCAAAAAGCCCTGCTTCGGGTCAAACAAAATGATCAACCTATGATCACAAAGATATAAGATCAAACAAATGATCATATCACAAATGATCAAACACTGATCATTTCACAGCAACACTCAGTATGCCACGTTACCAAATTGGGATATATCGCTGATAAATTTCAACTACATAACCTCTGAGCTCGTACGTCTCAGAGAAGGGTGTTAAGCTAAGAGAATAAATTCTCCGCCACCAACAGATATGTATTTGAAAGAAATCAGCTTTATATCTCAAATTGTAACGTCAGACACACAATCCATACAAGTCTGTTCCGAGATCGAACAGAACCGAAGGCACTTCTCATGAAGCCCTTGCCATTCCGGATAATTTTCAATCACGTCAGGACTTCCCATCACTAAGGGTGATAAAACCTCTAAACCGGAGATCAGCCGATGTAGAGTAACTCGACGGTAATCCTTCCGTTTTCAAAAATATCCGGTCTTCAACACCGGTCTTCAAATGCAATTCATAACGACATATCACATATTCGGAATGGGTTATACGACCCCATGGTCCTTTCCCGGCTAACCCGAATAGTGAGCGATTATTCAAAAATAAGTGTGGCATTCAATTTCATCCAATTCACAACAAATACCTATCTAAAGGTAATTATTGATAGTCGGTTATTTAACTATCAATAAAGATGCGCAACATCACCAGATTCCAAATAATTTTCCAAATTATTTATCTTCAAAAATATCTTTACTAGATATAAAATTCCCACACTTCAAAAATAAACCAACGTTTATTTTCTTTAAAACGAATTGCCATTTCTTTATAAATTCCATATTGAATTTATATTTCAAAATATCTTCTGATATACGATTTTCAAATCGATTTTTAATATTCAATTTCAATTTATCTTTTACAAAGATAAATTCTCAAAACGTTCATTTCATTGGAAAAGCATTTCCATACTTATTTAAAAATAAGTGTTTCACAAATCTATTCACTTTCAACACTTGAAAATATTCGATATACTTAAATCAAATTAAGTATATATTCATCTTTTAAGGAAAATATTCTTTTAACACATTTTATTTGAGTCAAAACGAATGTTACGTAAAACATTGTTACGACGACTCAAAATCACTAGTATAGGGATTCGAAATTAAGATAGATATGTAAATCCCAATACTATATAAAAACATTTCCTTTCGGAAATCATTTACTATAACAACAGTGTTATAGTCCACCATTTCCTTAAATTTCTCGAAAACGTCTATTTCAACAATAAATGTGGAAATCTATGCTTTCGATTCATAACACATTTTAAAACACCTTTAAAATGTTTAACTTCATTTTTAAAATATTACTTCTTCAAAAATGAATCCATTTTACTTAACAATATATTCACTGTCCAAAATCGTGAATATAACTTCTTTAATAACTTTCTATATTTAATTTATCACATTCAATCTATTTCGAATTTATAAACACGTTTACAAATTCTATTTCTCTTTTTTTTTTTATAACCACTTCGACTTAATAAATCTCCTTTGTTAACAATTCGATCAATATTCCATTTAAAGGCAAAAATCCAATTTATAAGTTAATTTCTTATAATCATTCATCCTACAACTTCAGACTTTATAAATCTATAAATTTCATATCTTTACAATTTATAATTCTATACATTTCATATCTTCACATTTTATATCACTTATAAAACTCATTTTAAAATTCCAATAACTTTAATTGATAAATATCAATTTTGATACATCTTTTATATACATTGGTTTAATAATTCAAAAATCTCAACTTAAACCATTTTATAAATTTCTTAACTCTTTATTTCAAAAGAAATTACTTTTTGGTTAAAATTCACAAAATCTTAACTTTTATAACTTTAAAGTTTTAACGTTTATCTATTTAAAGTAAATCAATTCAACAATTTAAATAAACGTATATTTTCAAAGATCACTTTTAAAAATTTCACTTTTAAAATCAACATCGTTATTTTTAAATTCCAAACTTGAATCCGATGATGCTACAGCACCAATTGGTCAATCACAACACAACATCATATATCAACATGTGATAACAGAATATACATCAATCCTGTAAATAAATAACTACTGGTGAGGAATCCAGTTGGATCCCTCCAACCTGTTTCCCTGCATCCAAAGACGTTAGCACAATACCAATTCCGCTCCAGTACGGAATTATCGCGGTATATAGGTTTTTATAAATCCGCTTACTAACGGCGCAATAGGGTCTCATCCGCTATACGAGGCGGGAATCAATCAATCCAATATATACATATGCCAATATGTATATACTGCTATATATATAGATATATCCTATCATATCTAATAGCACATTCAAACAAATCAATCAATAACTGCAATTCAATTATAAATCTGAGTGAGAAGATCTCACCTTTGCCATTTTATTTTACATTCCATTTCCATTCTCGGCTTGTTTTCTTGATTCAAACCTTGTATAAATAATTTATACAACTTATCAATATTCGAATAAATCGAACCAGTAAATTTCCATTTTATAATTTTACTTAACTTAAAAATTTTGCTCTTAACTCATTTTCCTTTGATAAATTTAATTAACTAACAAATTTGATTTTCACACATTTGTTTTATTTTCCCACAGTAAATAACTTTTACTGTAAACATTTATTTTTGCATACATAAATATATTCTTGCTGTTTAACTATATATATGTAGATATAAAATCTTCTGAGTATATATATATATTACTGACTACAAAATTTCCAGAAAAATAAGATTTATTAAACAGTAAGATTTTAAATGTGTATATCTATAGATTTATACTTATATATATATTTCCTTCTTCCCGTTATCAGCTTCTATACTTATTTAATTTATTCCTAACTGCTTATTAAAATAAGCTATTAAAAATCTTATCTTTACAAAATTTACATATATATATTTTTATTGTGAAGATATAGATTTATATACACATATTCATATATGAACTATCTTCAAATTATTTACTGTAAACTGCATATTGAAAATAAAATAAATTATAATAAAGAAAATATACCTTACAGCACATCGAGCAAACCCAAAATCGTGATTTCCAAACGTCGAACACACCACTGGCGAACCTCATCGGTCGCCGCCCTAGTCTCGATGCCATCGCGATTGTCCCCTGACCTCGTCGACGCTGCCACGAGATACCCCAATTCGCCTTGACGAACTCACAGCCTCCCACGCGCTCTCGCCGTAACTCCATGTCGCGACCACGACCCCACCTCGATTTCGACTACCTCGATTCGCCACGAACCCTAGGTCGCTGCTGCCATTGCCTCGACGCCGCTCGAACGCGAGCGACTCCCAAAAATCATGGCCCTGCCCTTGCGAACACGCCGCTGCCAGGAAGCCACCACGCCCTTGTCGTCGCGACCTCCGTGCTCGCGAATGTCGTCGCCTGTACGCGAGAGCCTTCCCCCTTTTTTTTGATTGATGCCGCGACCACCATTATTCGATTTGAATGGGAGAGGGCTTCGGCCATTTTTCTTCGTTAGAATGTTTTAGAGGAGGGCGCGATTTTAACTGGAACGAGATTTTAGTTTTCTCCTTTCTTTGTTTTCTTGAATCGCTCAGCCATTTTCATTTTGAACGAGAAATCTCGATTGGTAAAGGAAGAAAGGAAATGAGATATTTAAAATTGAACGAAACATCCCTGCACGATTTTAGCCGTGATTTTAGGCGCGTGAGTTAAGGGAGACAACGTGGTGTTTGTTGACTAATTCAAGATTTAAAAATTAAATTTTAAATTGAATTAAATTTAAAATTCAATGCGTTTAGGTGTCGTATGCTCACGTATTAACACCGAAAAATACAAAATTTGAAATCCGATAATAATTCGATATTACGGACCCAATGGAACTGGTTTCGTCGAATTCCGAGACTGCGCCTCGGACGGCTATTTTTAATTTCGATTCGAATGATATAATTTCAAAACTGATCAGATCAATTTCAACTTCGATTCTGAAGCTTCTGTTATCTTCAGTAATATCAATACGAATTTTTAAAAGCTTTTGAAATATTTTTCTTCAACTTTAAATTGAAGATTTAAATTCTCATCCAGATTCAATAGATTAAATTTTATAATTTAATCGTCAATTTCAAATTAAAATCGGGGATTCAAATTAAATTATCATTCAAATATTTAAAATAAATTAAATATCCTCAATTTAATTTGTTCAAAATTCTGGGTCGTTACAAACTTCCCCCCTTAAAAGAATTTCGTCCTCGAAATTACAAGTTAGGAAAAAAGTCCTTAACTCGCCTACTATTTTTCACAATCCAATAGTTTTATCCATTTATCAAAACAAATCTTTCTATTAAAGATTCGTTATCATTCAACTCGTTTTCCAACTTCAATTATAAGTTTCAAACAACATTGTTTAACTTCTAAATTCAAATTTAAATTTAAATTCAAATTTAAACATCCAAATTTTCTCAAAAATTTTCTAACGCCCTAAATTTTCGAAAAATTTCGCCAGCGTCTCCTTTGCGCGGCTAATACGGCACAACTACAAAACGTCCCTTCGGACCCTCAGATTTCAAAAAGAAAAGGAAAAAGCCAAGCGGCTAAAGAGAAATCATCAAAAACTCATATTAAAACTCAAATACGTACCTTTTTCGAGCAATTCAAATTATCTGTGAAATCAAATCCAAATTCCTTTACACCTGTATATCCTACTAGCCATAATATCTAGTTACATATATTCAAATCGTTTTGCAAATTTGATTACAAAATTTTCAATATAAACTGCTTATATCATCTTCAGCTTACTGTTAAAGTTACATATCTATTATCATTCAATTTTACATTTCAAATTCATTTGAATTCAATCTCACATTTCAATTTCCTATCTGAGTTAAATTCATCATTCAATTCAGGTTGGATTCTATTTATCTTCTGAATATTGAATTTACCAATTATCTTTCATTCACACTGCATTATTTTAAATTAGTTCCAATTACTAATTCATCACAAATTCTAATCCACTTACAAATTCAAATTCGTTTTCAACATTCAGTTTCAATTTTATTCACTTACAATTGTAAATTCCGTTCATTTGAAATTTATTTGCAATTTCGAACCATTCTTTCATTTAGTTCACAGTTCAAGGTATAATTTCACTAATTTAACTTTCAATTTCGCTTTCATTAAATCACAATTGATTCACTTGTACTTACATTTATTTAACTTTATTTTTAAGTTAAATTTATTCTATCACAATTCAAATTGTACAAGTTATCAACTTAATAATATTTCATAGTATTCCAGAGTCTCTTCAACTTTTAAAAAATCATTTTGAAAACAATTCAAATCATCCTTTGAATTTTCTAAAACAAAAATCCAAATTTTCAAAACAACTTCCATTTAAAACAATTTGGCAGCAATTCCTCTTTTGGAAACCCGAAAATGAATTCTAATGATGTGGCCACCATCATCAGGATTATTTTCCAGCGACCGAAAAGAGTTTAGAGCTTTCATCTCTCTAAAATACTTTTCAAACCTTTGAAATTCATTTTCAAATCAAAAAGATTTAAACTTTCAAACCTCCAAAATTTTCAAATTCTTTTCAAAACATTTCCAAAAACTTCTCTGGAATTCCGTTTTAAATTACAAATCACATTTATAATTTACATTCTCAAATTTCATTTATATGTGAATTTATTTCTTAACTTTGGAGTTACGATTTCAATTTCTTATTCAATTTCAATGATAATAATGATAACATTTCAATATTATCACTTTCCTAACAACCATGCAACCATATACTGTAATAATTTACAGAAAATCATTTCTTTTCTATACAAAAATAGTTTTGGGTAAAATTATTTCATTCACCCTATTTAAAACAATACTGTGCCGAATTGTTCTATACAAGTGTTTAGAGATCCCTATCGATAGAGTTGTACGGACAATACCGACCAGAATCCATATACCACTCAACAAACCAATCATCACAATATAAAACAATTTTATATTCACTAACAAATACGCACTCGTATCTATTATTACACTCAACTCATTCTAGAGTACTACTGACTCTATCTCTAATGAGTAACACCCAAACAGAGCAGGGTTGTCGCTTAACCATATGCTCTGATACCACTCTGTCACATCCTGAAATTTTCGACTTTCGAAAATTCGACATCGATACTCACTTTATCGACTGCCGAGCAATCGAGTGCCGGAAACTCCAATAGTGAGGATTTTAAGAAAAAGAAAAAGTAGAAGAAGAAGAAGATAGAAGAAAAAGAGAAGAAAGAAAGAAGAAGAACAACAGAACAACATCAGAAACAGAAAACAATATCAGAATCTTACACATCGCAGCGGAACAATATATAATAGATAAATGAATAATCTTTAAAACAAAGAACTATATCATTTTATACATACATCAATCATCAGAGTCAATATACAACAATGGACAGTTATATAAACTTGTCCTCATACAGAATACACAGCGGAATAAATATATCAGATACAAATACTACGTCTCGTCACCCAGCTTATCTCCAAAGCTCCAGAATATCCAGAATATCCTGATAATCTAACTCTAGACTGCCCGTGTGGAAATTGGTGGGCACCCAGAGTTTAGAAGGGAAACAATAAACTCCGAGTCAGTCATGGTGACTGGTGTGAGATCGTAAAACAGTTATTCTTTATAACAACAAAATAATTTTTAAGTCCATTCGAAATGCTTTTGGAAAATGAAACTACCATAAGACCTCCCACCACACACACAATGCAAACGCAGAATTGGAGGAGATTTCTTCTTATGATAGTCAAAGATGCTTACTACGCAAAATCAAATTCCTTTTGATATTATTATTAGTGCATAGTGTCGAAAACATTTCGAAAGTATAATATTAATCTTAGCCAACATACGACCAGTATCGTATGCCTACTATAGCTACCATCTAAACAGTGGTGACCACCGTACGTAAATGGCAGGTTCTACAACTAATACCGTACAAAGTTCGTATTGGAGTTTGGATTTCCAACAAATGGTCAGGCTAAGGAACTTCCTATCCACGATGGGTACGTCCCTGGAATAGACGACCCGAGAACCTAACCGGATCTCTGCCAACACAAGGCCGGGTTACCTCCGCAAAAATAGGTAACTACTGACACGCGTATGCCATCCCCCGATCGTCACCGATCTTCCCGAGGATCCCCGATTCGCAACAAACCACATAGAAAAATAATGCAGTAACCACAGAGGTTAAGTATCTGGGCTCCATACCATGATACCACCTTTATCCAGAAGGAATGACATACACTAAGGGGCGCTACTCCCTAGAACCTTGCTGCATCCTTCCTGTTTCGACCATTTCCGGGGTGTGAGGCTCGACGAAGTCTCGTCCACAAAGCTACGCTTTCTCAAAAAGCCCTGCTTCGGGTCAAACAAAATGATCAACCTATGATCACAAAGATATAAGATCAAACAAATGATCATATCACAAATGATCAAACACTGATCATTTCACAGCAACACTCAGTATGCCACGTTACCAAATTGGGATATATCGCTGATAAATTTCAACTACATAACCTTTGAGCTCGTACGTCTCAGAGAAGGGTGTTAAGCTAAGAGAATAAATTCTCCGCCACCAACAGATATGTATTTGAAAGAAATCAGCTTTATATCTCAAATTGTAACGTCAGACACACAATCCATACAAGTCTGTTCCGGGATCGAACAGAACCGAAGGCACTTCTCATGAAGCCCTTGCCATTCCGGATAATTTTCAATCACGTCAGGACTTCCCATCACTAAGGGTGATAAAACCTCTAAACCGGAGATCAGCCGATGTAGAGTAACTCGACGGTAATCCTTCCGTTTTCAAAAATATCCGGTCTTCAACACCGGTCTTCAAATGCAATTCATAACGACGTATCACATATTCGGAATGGGTTATACGACCCCATGGTCCTTTCCCGGCTAACCCGAATAGTGAGCGATTATTCAAAAATAAGTGTGGCATTCAATTTCATCCAATTCACAACAAATACCTATCTAAAGGTAATTATTGATAGTCGGTTATTTAACTATCAATAAAGATGCGCAACATCACCAGATTCCAAATAATTTTCCAAATTATTTATCTTCAAAAATATCTTTACTAGATATAAAATTCCCACACTTCAAAAATAAACCAACGTTTATTTTCTTTAAAACGAATTGCCATTTCTTTATAAATTCCATATTGAATTTATATTTCAAAATATCTTCTGATATACGATTTTCAAATCGATTTTTAATATTCAATTTCAATTTATCTTTTACAAAGATAAATTCTCAAAACGTTCATTTCATTGGAAAAGCATTTCCATACTTATTTAAAAATAAGTGTTTCACAAATCTATTCACTTTCAACACTTGAAAATATTCGATATACTTAAATCAAATTAAGTATATATTCATCTTTTAAGGAAAATATTCTTTTAACACATTTTATTTGAGTCAAAACGAATGTTACGTAAAACATTGTTACGACGACTCAAAATCACTAGTATAGGGATTCGAAATTAAGATAGATATGTAAATCCCAATACTATATAAAAACATTTCCTTTCGGAAATCATTTACTATAACAACAGTGTTATAGTCCACCATTTCCTTAAATTTCTCGAAAACGTCTATTTCAACAATAAATGTGGAAATCTATGCTTTCGATTCATAACACATTTTAAAACACCTTTAAAATGTTTAACTTCATTTTTAAAATATTACTTCTTCAAAAATGAATCCATTTTACTTAACAATATATTCACTGTCCAAAATCGTGAATATAACTTCTTTAATAACTTTCTATATTTAATTTATCACATTCAATCTATTTCGAATTTATAAACACGTTTACAAATTCTATTTCTCTTTTTTTTTTATAACCACTTCGACTTAATAAATCTCCTTTGTTAACAATTCGATCAATATTCCATTTAAAGGCAAAAATCCAATTTATAAGTTAATTTCTTATAATCATTCATCCTACAACTTCAGACTTTATAAATCTATAAATTTCATATCTTTACAATTTATAATTCTATACATTTCATATCTTCACATTTTATATCACTTATAAAACTCATTTTAAAATTCCAATAACTTTAATTGATAAATATCAATTTTGATACATCTTTTATATACATTGGTTTAATAATTCAAAAATCTCAACTTAAACCATTTTATAAATTTCTTAACTCTTTATTTCAAAAGAAATTACTTTTTGGTTAAAATTCACAAAATCTTAACTTTTATAACTTTAAAGTTTTAACGTTTATCTATTTAAAGTAAATCAATTCAACAATTTAAATAAACGTATATTTTCATAGATCACTTTTAAAAATTTCACTTTTAAAATCAACATCGTTATTTTTAAATTCCAAACTTGAATCCGATGATGCTACAGCACCAATTGGTCAATCACAACACAACATCATATATCAACATGTGATAACAGAATATACATCAATCCTGTAAATAAATAACTACTGGTGAGGAATCCAGTTGGATCCCTCCAACCTGTTTCCCTGCATCCAAAGACGTTAGCACAATACCAATTCCGCTCCAGTACGGAATTATCGCGGTATATAGGTTTTTATAAATCCGCTTACTAACGGCGCAATAGGGTCTCATCCGCTATACGAGGCGGGAATCAACCAATCCAATATATACATATGCCAATATGTATATACTGCTATATATATAGATATATCCTATCATATCTAATAGCACATTCAAACAAATCAATCAATAACTGCAATTCAATTATAAATCTGAGTGAGAAGATCTCACCTTTGCCATTTTATTTTACATTCCATTTCCATTCTCGGCTTGTTTTCTTGATTCAAACCTTGTATAAATAATTTATACAACTTATCAATATTCGAATAAATCGAACCAGTAAATTTCCATTTTATAATTTTACTTAACTTAAAAATTTTGCTCTTAACTCATTTTCCTTTGATAAATTTAATTAACTAACAAATTTGATTTTCACACATTTGTTTTATTTTCCCACAGTAAATAACTTTTACTGTAAACATTTATTTTTGCATACATAAATATATTCTTGCTGTTTAACTATATATATGTAGATATAAAATCTTCTGAGTATATATATATATATTACTGACTACAAAATTTCCAGAAAAATAAGATTTATTAAACAGTAAGATTTTAAATGTGTATATCTATAGATTTATACTTATATATATATTTCCTTCTTCCCGTTATCAGCTTCTATACTTATATAATTTATTCCTAACTGCTTATTAAAATAAGCTATTAAAAATCTTATCTTTACAAAATTTACATATATATATTTTTATTGTGAAGATATAGATTTATATACACATATTCATATATGAACTATCTTCAAATTATTTACTGTAAACTGCATATTGAAAATAAAATAAATTATAATAAAGAAAATATACCTTACAGCACATCGAGCAAACCCAAAATCGTGATTTCCAAACGTCGAACACACCACTGGCGAACCTCATCGGTCGCCGCCCTAGTCTCGATGCCATCGCGATTGTCCCCTGACCTCGTCGACGCTGCCACGAGATACCCCAATTCGCCTTGACGAACTCACAGCCTCCCACGCGCTCTCGCCGTAACTCCATGTCGCGACCACGACCCCACCTCGATTTCGACTGCCTCGATTCGCCACGAACCCTAGGTCGCTGCTGCCATTGCCTCGACGCCGCTCGAACGCGAGCGACTCCCAAAAATCATGGCCTTGCCCTTGCGAACACGCCGCTGCCAGGAAGCCACCACGCCCTTGTCGTCGCGACCTCCGTGCTCGCGAATGTCGTCGCCTGTACGCGAGAGCCTTCCCCCTTTTTTTTGATTGATGCCGCGACCACCATTATTCGATTTGAATGGGAGAGGGCTTCGGCCATTTTTCTTCGTTAGAATGTTTTAGAGGAGGGCGCGATTTTAACTGGAACGAGATTTTAGTTTTCTCCTTTCTTTGTTTTCTTGAATCGCTCAGCCATTTTCATTTTGAACGAGAAATCTCGATTGGTAAAGGAAGAAAGGAAATGAGATATTTAAAATTGAACGAAACATCCCTGCACGATTTTAGCCGTGATTTTAGGCGCGTGAGTTAAGGGAGACAACGTGGTGTTTGTTGACCAATTCAAGATTTAAAAATTAAATTTTAAATTGAATTAAATTTAAAATTCAATGCGTTTAGGTGTCGTATGCTCACGTATTAACACCGAAAAATACAAAATTTGAAATCCGATAATAATTCGATATTACGGACCCAATGGAACTGGTTTCGTCGAATTCCGAGACTGCGCCTCGGACGGCTATTTTTAATTTCGATTCGAATGATATAATTTCAAAACTGATCAGATCAATTTCAACTTCGATTCTGAAGCTTCTGTTATCTTCAGTAATATCAATACGAATTTTTAAAAGCTTTTGAAATATTTTTCTTCAACTTTAAATTGAAGATTTAAATTCTCATCCAGATTCAATAGATTAAATTTTATAATTTAATCGTCAATTTCAAATTAAAATCGGGGATTCAAATTAAATTATCATTCAAATATTTAAAATAAATTAAATATCCTCAATTTAATTTGTTCAAAATTCTGGGTCGTTACAGTTATCGTCACCCCGTGCTGATCTCTACGGTAAATACAATTCTGTGTTTTGAAATCTGATACGTGACGGAAGTAATTGGACGGTCCGTTGTAACGATACCCCAAACCGTGACCTTTTGATTTTTTCTTCGTTTCAAAAATTTAAACGTGCAAAGCTGTAAAACAATATAAATTAATTTATCTTGGATTCCACACTTTTGACTCTTATAATTCCTGGTTCCAATATTCATTGTTCGGTTCGTTTTCTCTGTGACTATTCGTTTAATTAGACCATGCTGTTCCTTTTCAAGAAATTTTTTTTGCATATCAGAACTGCCTTCTCAAAAAAAAAAAATTAATAGCCTGCAACCCATTCTTCTAAAATCCCATCTTCCCTCAGCCAATTTTTTTTTCCATTGCTTACCACTCCACCTTCCAACACGCCTCTTCCACCATCTCCTCCTCACGTCAGCACCTATCGAGCTAACCTCCCTTAACTTCGCCGCTCAGCAACATACAAACCCAGCTTCCCACTTCATCAAGCCTCCGCCCACCACAGCTCAAACCGCAAGTCCTGAGCCGACACCACCCGCGCAGCCTCTACTCCCATCAGCTCAACAGCTCCGACCCGAGACAAGCACCGACCGCCCTAGCCGCGCACGCCCACTGTTCATTCCCTTCGCCGAATCACCTAGCAAACCATCGGCCTTCCTTTCCAAACTCCGACAACACTCTACTGCCGCCGTCACCGCCCCTCCTCTTCCCATTCCCAACTTTCCGAAGTCGTGCTTTATTCTCTTCTTTTCTGATTGCCGGAGACTGTGTGCACCTCTGGTATATAGGTATATATATAGTATGCATGTTATATATGCTATTATTATGATAAGTCAGTGTATGTAAGTGTGATATACTGTTATATAGCTTATCTTCAAATCTGCGTATACACATATTTATATATATTTTGTTTAGAATAAATTGTTTTGCAATGGCTGTTTATAGTCTGAAGTGAGTATAAGATATATGAAAGTTTAGTTGATAACTTATATAAGAAGTTTACTGTCTATATATATAATTTGTTTACTGAATATAATAAGTGAAATTTTTAAGTTTACATATTTTGTTTTGTTATTGGTTTACCCAGTTAGTTCATTTAGTATCGGATGCCTGTAGAGAGTATTATATGTATGAAAGTTATACATTATTATAAACTAAGTTCGTATTGCTCTTTATAATAAATAGTGATTTTGAATATAGAGGGTATGGAAGTTAAATATTGGTTTGTTTATATGTTTTACTGCGAATGAAGTAGCATACCAGCTTACTGTTTATATTATGCTATGTTCCAATATAAAAGTTATAAGTACTTGGATGGACATATTAGTTCTGTGCATTTTATCATATACCAGTACTACCTTAGATTTCAAAACATTAAATTGAATATAATAAGTTATATTACAAGCTATAGGTTGTACAGTTTGTTTGAAATATATATTAGAGAGATTTGACTATATATATATATATGTATATAGTGCATTAATATATGTGTTATTTCAAAAATATATAATGTATAAGTGTTGATTTTATATATGTTTAATTGAAAACTATGATCTTGGAATATATATATATTTAAATTAATATATGTTTAAATTTAGGATATGTTTACGTATATAGATATGTATAGATATATGTAAGTCCACTTATATCAATTATCATTATCGATCCAGCCTGATTTGAATTCGTCAAATTTCCATCTGTCAACTTGTCCATCGAACGTGTATCCATTGTGCTTTGTTTGGATTTGTGCCTGGATCTAGTAACTCTACTTCATTGTCAATCCCCTCTAATCTCGAAAGGTGAGCAATCACTCACGATTAATGTTCTTTTATTTATTAAATTTGATTTCAATTGAAACGACAATTGAAATATGCTGTTGTTAGTTGCTTACCTTGTTTTATATGTTATTACCTGTATCAGTTCATCTGTGACATCTGACATCATTATCTGTTAATTATACGATGATAATCCCGTTGGTTGATAATCGATTGATTGTTTGTTGTTTATATTGGATGTAAATTGTAATGTATAAAGTGATAAATATTATGCAATTGAAATTGACGTAGGATAGTTAAAATTTTGAATTGACATATGTGTTGAATTTGATTAGTTAAATTTGTATAATATGACCCCTTAAATGTTTAATTATTTGACACGTAGAAAATAGTTAATTACCCTTGAACCATTTGAATTTATGTTGTATAAATTGCTGAAGTATGAAATTGAATAATTGATGTCAAGTGTAGAATTGCATAGAATAATTATTGTAATAATCTTTAATCTACATGAAATGATAGTGTAAACTCTAGAAATAATTATATTAATTTGCACAAACAACAATGTAAATTAATACGATTGTTTCGGGATTATTTGAATTAATTATTGGATTGTTGTTATTGATTGTTGTTATGGCTTGTTTATTTACTTTGACACCATCCCAGTTCTCACACTGCAAGTTCCCTTTGCTATGCTTTGATTTTGAATTGAATTGGAATCGGGTTGAAATGATAAATACCCAAATTAAACTTTGACCTAGGATAGAGAATTAAATAAATCTCGATTGGTCAACAATTTGATTGAAAAATAAAATAAAGATTTTATTTGAATAAATAATAAGGTTTAAAATGATGTTGGAATTTGAATTTTTTACGAAAGGAAATTGTTAACATGTAATAATCCGAAACAAAATATTACCATAGTAGTTGATGAAAGAACGTTGGTTAAAATTTGGAATTATAAATAATTAAGTTTTAAATTATTTAATAATTAATTTTTGAAATTATTTAATAATTAAATAAGATTGAATTATTTAATAATTAAATTGAATTGAATTCTTTATTAAGTGAAATTGAACTTCTTGAATAAGTGAAATTAAGTTTCTTTATTAATTGAGTTTTGCATTTATAACTAAGTAAATAAATAAGTGAAATTGAATTTCTTTAACAAGAAATAAAATGTGATTTACTGAAATTAATGTAAGACTTGAAATGTAAAGAATTTGATTTGATGAATCTAATTTAATTCAATTTGAAGTTTTGTTATATGGAAGTTGAACTTTAGTAATTGATTTAATGAATTGGAAATTAAATAGAAATTATTTTGAATGACAAATTTACTTAATGAATATTAAATGAAATCGATAAATGAAGTTAAATTGATTTGAATGTTAAATTAATTAATTTAAATGTTTTCGAAATGAAACTTATATACGAACTTGAATCAATATTCGAATTGTTTTAAATAGAAATTGAAATTGAATTATAAGATTTTGAAATGGTAATTTGGAAGTTATGAAACGTAAATTATGGAAATTGATTTAGAAAGGGAAATGAAATGTTGGTTTACAAATTCTAATTGAAATTGTAATTGATTTGGTTTTTGAAATATATAAACAACCAATCGTTGTAATAATTACGAAAGTTATTAAAGGAACCGGAATCGGTTAGGGACATACTCACTATCTAAATCGAAAACCACTTTAATAACTATACGCGGAGTGTGATCCAGAATGAAGTGGTTGGAATGATGTACGTGATGACTGAAGAAAGAGAACGATAATGGATAGCCTTGATACTTGTGTCAAATTGGAAATGACTAAAACAGGAGCCGTGCCGGGCAAAATGGGGTTAGCCACCTCGAGCGAACACACTTCTTCGAAACTACTCATTACTTGTTGTCGATTGGTGCACCCTTGATTTGGGAGTGTTGTTTCGCGGTGTTGCGATCGCTGCGGCGATGCGTTCTCACCAGTCCGGATCAGGCAAACGGTAGTTTCACTACCTTGGGTATTGCTTCATGTGCCTTGTCATACTTGTATCCCTATACGCGACCACTACGATTTGTTTTGTGTTATACCTATGGAGTACTCCCTGATATCCCACTAGTTTATGGTGGAGTTTACAGTGCTGTATAGACTATAACGCTTATAAAAAATGTGTTAAGGGGGATAATGGTAGCGCCTTAACACTACTTTGATACTTTATATCACTGATAGGCATTATCTACTTATCGTACACTACTACATAGTAGATAGTTTAACGGATCCTTAAAGGATGGTTATTCCAAACATCCTTTGAGTTACTTGTATTTCAGTTGCTATTTCACTTGAGTTGGATTTATTGATATAAGAATGTTAATCCTGACTCGAGTGTTTTGTGTTTTGCTTTACGCTCGGGTCAGACTGAGTGTACCAGTATTCGAGACTCACCTTGGAGTTGGAGCTTCGCTTGGAGATCCAGCTATCTATCCAGCTTTCAGATATTCAGTTGATTCCAGTGATGTATTCTGATATTGTATTTGATTATTGTATTCGAGACATCTGTTGTACCTTATTTAACTCTGATATGTATATAGTAGCTTCATGAACTACTATCTTTTGTTTCCGCTGCATTTATTACTCTGTGTCTGTGATATGTGATTATTTATTTACTGTATATGTTCAGTTTTGCCAAATTTAAATTAACAACGCGGTATTTTGAATTATTCAAGTCCGACATGTGCGGATGCGAATGGTCCAAAATACTGGGTCGTTACACAAGCCCTCTTCATATGTTTACAAATGTATATATATATTTTTTCTATTTTTATTTTTCTATGTGAACTATTTATTTACGTATGGAATTTATTTTATTTTTCAAAGCGTCGGATTTGGATTCTCCTCTCACTCAAGCTTGTTCGTAATTTGTCGTGCTTGTTGTAGTCGTTGTGTTGCATTTTGAATCACTTCTCTAACCAATGAAAGGTGAGTAATCACTCTTGACAACATACTTATATTTTGGTGAATTGACGACAATTGAATTGTATGGATATGTATATGCAAGTTAGAAATTTTACCTATGTTTTATTATGTTATTTCCTTTGATATTAAACATGTTGTGATCATATGTGATATGTTATTTATTGTTCTGTTTATTTCATATTCTGTTCTCACACTACAAGTTCCTTCACTATGGGTTGAAATGATACATACCCGAATGATCTTTAGATTAAGGAAAATTGTTATGGGCTGAAATGATAGGCTTGAGCAATTTTATTTGACATGGGATTGCGGGTTTGAAATGATATAAAACCCGAAAAATTAATAAATTACGGACTGAAATAATATATGTCCGTATTTACTTGACCCTAGGGTAGAGAATTTTATACAGACTCCGTGATCTATTTAAAATGATTTTCTAAAAATTATTAAGTATTTTGGATTTCTATATATGAATCTCAACTAAAATTTAATGTAATAATTTCTGTGAATTCGTTCACATGAGTTAAAAAAAATTTAAAAGAAATAAATATTGGAAATGTAAATTTTGGAATCTAATTTACAATATGAAGGTTAATTGAAATTTAATAATCCGATTTGACTTAATAATGGTATTTTATTCTAACCTATAAATTGTAAGTTTTAATTCATGCAATAGTGATTAAAATGATAAATGGTTTTTTTTGTGGAAAAAAAATGTAAGTGGTATAACTTGGGTAATAAAAATGATAAATGTTATTTACTGAAAAGAAAATAAAGTGTAAGTTAATAACGTACTTTTAACTTAGCATAAGGATTTCAGCTTTAAAATTTGACATTATAGTAACAAAGTTATTTAACTAAAGGTGTGGTTTCTTTAATGACCAAATAGCTAAAATTAGAGTAATATAATAAGAATGATATAATGATTATGATAAAAACTATAAATATATGTACTATTTGATTATATAAACTATTGTAGTAGGAAGTATTATAGTAACAATTCAAAACTGCTGCGATTTCTTACGGTAACAATTCAAAACTACTACGATTTCTTACTGTCAATTCTGCACTGCTGCGGATTCTTACAGTAACAATTCTGCACTGTTGCGGATTCTTACAGTAACAATTCTACACTGTTGCGGATTCTTATAGTAACAATTCTACACCGCTGCGAATTCTTACAGTAGCATTTCTGTACTGCTGCGTTTTCTTAAAAGTGACATTTCCAGAATGCTACAAATTTTTCTAAAGGGTTATAGTTCCGAATGTTACGGTTCTAAAGGTTATATTTTTAAAGTGCTATGATCTCTAAATTTTTACGTTTCAAAAGGGTTATAATTAAATGAATTTGGAAGTGTACGACTTTGGAAAAATGAATAATATTTAAAAAAAATATGGTATGGAATTTATATGGTTTTGAAAGGAATATGTTTGATATGAAAAATAAACCATTTGAAATTGAATAACCACGGGTTATAATAACGTTTGGTTGTTAAAGAGACCGGGATCGGATATGGGCGTACTCTTTGTCGATACCGAAAACCACTTTAACAACTATGTACGCGGTGGAGATTCTAGAATGAAGTAGGATGGTGGCGACGATCCTAAAGGTATATTTATGTGGAACTAACTCCCATGAGTTAGCATAAGGTGGCTAAAACAGGAGCAATCGACGGGCCAGGTGAGGTAGCTCCTCCAATCGGACACACTTCATCATTAGCCATTCTATTACATTGTGATTGATTTGGTGCGCACCTTTGATTCAGGAGTGTGGATCGAGTTGGGCGGTAGTTGCGACTATGTGTTACCAACAGTCCGGAAGTGTAATTGGTATATCTACCCTGGCATTGCCTAGTTGTGTCGTGTCACCTACCCTAGCGCGCCTTCTATGAGTTTGTTTTATGTCATACCTATGGGGTATCCTCTGGCGGCCCCAGTTTACGGGGATTTACGGTACTGTATAGACTATTGGCATTATAAAATGTGTTAAGGGGGAAATGGGTAATGCCTTAACACTATTTTAATAGTTTACTTTACTTTAGACATTATTATAATAGCGTACATTACTACATAGTAGATAGTTTAACGGATCCTTAAAGGATGGGCGATCCCAAACATCCTTTAAGTTACTGATGCATTTCTTTCACAGTTCACTTGAGTTGATTTACATTTTATAAGTACGTATGTCCCGACTCGAGTGTTTTGTGTTTTTGCTTTACGCTCGGGTCAGCCTGAGTTTCACAGCTTTGGTTTCATCCTTTTTGGAGCAAGAGATTTGCCGGAGATTTAGCTGTCTACCTGATATTTCCATTCCAGTTATTTCCACTCAGCTTTTGCTTTTGTAGTAGAGAACTTATGTATCTAAACTTTCTGTTGTATTTGTTTTCAGACTTGGGTATTATGTATTATTTTGAGACTATGTATCTAGGAGCTTCATGAACTCCTATGTTTATTTTATTCCATTGCGAGTTATTCTGATATTCTGTGTCTGTGATTCTGTGATTGATTTTATTTGCCCCAAATTTTATTAACAATCTTTTGTTTTGAATTATTCAAGTCTGACATGTGTGGTTTTATTGTCGTTTTGAATGGTCCAAAACGACGGGATGTTACAGTTGGTATCGGAGCCAGGTTTTAGGCAAACCTTAGCCTACGGGGCAAAAACTCATTAGAGATAGGGTAGAAATACCCTTGAATGAGTAAAATCAATCTTAGAATCATTCTTTGCGAGAGAACGTATTTTCAAGTATAAAATGGTTTTCAAATGATTTTAAAGGATTATTTTGGATATAAAATTTTTTCTTGTTTTAAAATCTAATTTTCCTTAGAATTTCCTTCTTTCGAATCCACGTTGTTTAATAGAATTCTTTGATTAGGATTTCCATTCTAGGTTAATCTTGTCTTTTGTCTTTCTCCTCTATCTTGGTCCTAAAGAAAATTTGATTCTTGAATTTCCAGGATGAATCGTAGGAATGCCAAAGGTCAGGGTCGTGGTGTTGCCCTAGTTCCAGCAACAGTTGCACCCATTAGGTTTACCATTCTCTGTAAGGAGTTCACTCAGCTATGTGGTACTAAGTTTACGAGATCAGAGACCATCATTGAGGCTCAGATGTGGCTGAGGAGTTTGGAAAGGATTTTCGCTGGTTTGGAGATCACCGATGCTCAGAAGCGTCAGCTAGAAGCTTGGCAGTTACAGGAGGCAGCCCTAGATTGGTGGGAGTCAGTTACAGCCAACACTATTGAGGCAGATATTTCTTGGGAACATTTTCGGTATTGTCTTGAGTTAGTCCTTTTGAATTTTGGTTAGGATATCCCTTTGGATCTTTCTTAAGTTTTGATATCGTGTTTTAGGGAGGCTTTTGTGGCAAAGTGGATGCCAGAAGCTGGGAAGTCTCAGCTGTATAGGGAGTTTATGGATCTTAAGCAAGGGGATCTGTCATTTTTTGAGTATGAGTGGAAGTTCAACGAACATTTCAAGTTTGGTCCTAGCTTGATTGATACCCCTCTTAAGAAGAACAAGAAGTTTATAGCTGGAGCTCGCCCAGAGTTTTATGATCATCTGATTTCTCATGTGCACAGCCTTTTTACTGGATTGATGGATATGGCCATTAGATAGGAGAACCCCACTTCTAAGGAAGCATCTGTTGCTCGTACACCTTCATCTCAGCCTTCTTCTGGCAACTCTAAGAAGAGGAAGTCTAATTTCCATCGATAGAAGCAGAATTGGCTTAAGAATCCTGGTTTAGGATCTTCTTCTCCCCAGAGGCAGCCTATTGATCTTTCTTCCATCACTTGCTTCAAGTGCGATTAGAAGGGTCACTATGCCAACAGTTGTCCAGCACCTGCCAGTGTCGCCATTCCTCCACCTCAGAATACCAAGAACAACCTCTGCCATTTCTGTTTGCAACCTAGCCATTTCAAGAATGATTGTCCCTTGTATCAGAAGGGCAAGACATCTGGAGTCTTTACCATGACTTCTTCCACTCGTGCTCCGCCTACTCCACCTCCTCCTAGTGATACCCAAGGTACTCTCCAAAGAACCTTTACCTTGTTTAATCTTCCTATTTGTGTTTTATTTGACAATGGAGCTTCACATAGTTTCATTTCTGTAGACCTTTGTGATAAGTTTGAGCATATCCTTTCACCTAAGTTTGCAACCGAACCTTTGTGTGTTACTAATCCTATTGGTGGTCCCGCAAACCTTAGTAGGATTTGTAACAATGTGAAACTCTTCCATTCTGGCTATCGTTTTTCTGGTGATTTCTATGTTCTTGGTTTCGATGCTTTTGATCTATTGCTTGGATGAGATTGGCTGAAGAATCATGAATTTGTTATTTCTTGTAAAGCCCGAACCGTTTCTCTTGTTGGTGATAAGGGTGATCCTTTGGTGATTCAGTGCCATATGCCTCAGGAATATGCAGGTAGTTTTATCTATTCTCTTTATTCTTCCCCTAGTGATCTTGATTCTACTCCTATGGTCAAACTCTACCCTGATGTATTTGGTGAAGTCACTTCTTTACCTCCTAAACGGGAAATCGAATTTCATATTGATCTTATTCCTAGAGCTCGACATGTAGTTCTTCCTCCCAGAAGAATGGCACCCCGTGAGAAAGCCGAGTTAAGGAAGCAAATTGAAGACTTGCTCTCCAAAGGTTTGATCAGACGCAGTCATTCCGAATGGGGAGCAGCAGTGGTTTTTATCACTAAGTCTGATGGTTCTTTGAGGATGTGTGTTGATTATAGGGAGCTGAACAAGCTCACTATGAAAAACAGATATCCAATGCCTCGTATTAATGATATGTTCGATCAGCTTTATGGAGCTACTGTATTCTCTCAGCTTGATCTTGCCACCGGTTTCCACCAGATCGGAATTTCCGAGGAAAGTATTCCTAAAACTGCTTTCCGTTCTGAGGATGGTTTCTTTGAATGGTTAGTTATGACTTTTGGTTTGACTAACGCCCCAGCTTTCTTTATCGACCTTATGAACCGGGTTTTCCGTGATGTTCTTAATAAGTTTGTTCTAGTTTTTGTCGATGATATTCTTGTTTTCTCTAAGTGTAAGGCGGAACATGAAATCCATTTGAATTTTGTTCTGAAGACCCTTATGACTCATTAGTTGAAAGCCAAATTCTCGAAATACCATTTCTCGAAAGATGAAGTCCGATTTCTTGGACATATTGTTTCTGGTGATGGAGTTTCTGTTGATCCAGTTAAGATCGCTGCGATCAATGTAAGTCTATCTTCTCTTCTTCCTTTGTACATTAATTATTCTATCTCTTTCTCGGTCCTTATTCCCCTTATTCTATTTTAGGATTGGGAAATTCCTAGGACTCCATCTGATATTCGTAGTTTTCTAGGCCTTGCCGGTTATTATCGGAGATTCATTGATAATTTTGCTCAGATTGCTACACCTCTCACCGCTTTAACTTGTAAGAATGCTAAGTTTAGATGGAATGATAAGTGTGAAGCTGCATTCAATGAGTTGAAGCGCAAGCTTACTTCTGCACCAGTTCTTACCGTTCCAAATGGAAATGAGGGATTAACGGTATACACAGATATCAATCGTGAAGGTTTAGGAGCCGTTCTGATGCAAGATGGGAGGGTTATAACTTATGCCAGTCGTCAGTCGAAGACTCATGAAGCCTATTATGCAGCCCATGATTTGGAATTGCTTGCCGTAGTTTTTGCTTTGAAGCTTTAGAGACATCATATATTGGGAACTAAGTTTGAGCTCTTTACGGATCATAAGTCTTTGAAATATATTTTCACCCAGAAGGACTTGAATTTGAGGCAGGTTAGGTGGCTTGATTTTCTAGCTTCTTATGACCTCGACATCAACTATACCTCCGGGAAAGCTAATGTTGTAGCCGATGCTATGAGTCGAAAGAAGGTGATGTTGTGTCAGCTAGTTGTTTCTTCTCCTCTTATGGATCGTATTATAGCTAAGCAAGATGAGGATGAGATGCTTAGGCTTATTAAGAAAAATGTTCGTAGCAGGGTTAGTGGTAGTAGCCAAGATGGAAATGGAGCTCAGATCGATGATAAAGGGATTTTGAGGATTAATAATCGGATTTGTGTCCCGAATGTCGATGGATTGAGGCAAGAGTTACTTCGAAAAATCATCGGTCTAGAATTTCTATTCATCCAGGTGTGATGAAGATGTACCATGATATGAAGAAGCTGTATTGGTGGAAGGGTATGAGGCGTGATATCTCTCTTTTTGTTAGTAGATGTGCTACTTGTCAGCAGGTTAAGGCTGATCATTAGAAGACCGCTGGATTATTGCAACCCCTTGAGGTTCCCAATTGGAAATGGGAACAAGTTTCTATGGATTTTATTGATGGATTACCAAGGACTAGGAGAGGTAATGAAAGTATTTGGGTTATTGTGGATAGATTGACTAAGTCAGCTCATTTCATTCCAGTTAGGTCTAACCGTTCTGCTTCTAGTTTAGCTGAGATTTATATGAGAGAGATTGTTCATCTTCATGGTGTTCCGGTCAGTATTGTTTGTGATAGAGATCCCATCTTTACCAGTCAGTTTTGGAAAGCTTTTCACGAATCTTTAGGTACTCGTCTGAATCTGAGCACTGCTTACCATCCGCAGACCGACGGTCAAACGGAAAGAGTGAATCGGATTCTAGAAGATCTTCTTCGTGCATGTGTCCTTGATTATGGAGGATCTTGGGAAGATCATCTCCATCTCGTTGAATTCACTTATAACAATAGTTATCAAGTATAATATCAAATATCTGTTTAGGGTTGTCTTAAACATTTGTTTATCTTATTCCATCTATTAAAATTTAGGCTAATATCGCAATGGCTCCATTTGCTGCTCTTTACGGACGCCCTTGCAAATCTCCATCTTGCTGGATTGAATCTGGTAAGCGTTTGGTTCTTGGTCCTGATATGATCCTAGAAGCATCTGAGAAGGTTGAGGAGATTAGGAGAAAGATGAGGATTGCTCAGGATAGACAGAAGAAGTATGCTAACAAGCATAGGAGGAATTTAGAATTTTCTGTTGGTGATCAGGTTTTCTTAAGGTCTCTCCATTTAGAAATGTGATTCGTTTTGGTCGGAGAGGGAAGCTCATTCCTAGGTTTATTGGTCTTTTTCACATCTTAGAGAGAGTTGGTTCCTTAGCTTACCGTTTGGATTTGCCCGAGAAGCTTTCTGGAGTGCATAATGTGTTCCATGTTTCGCATCTTCATCGGTATCTTCATGATCCATCTTTGATTTTCAGCCTGCTGCTCTCGAGAGTATGGATGTTGAGCCGAACCTTATTGTCGAGAGGAAGCCACTTCGTATTATCGATAGAGTTACGAAGCAGCTTCGAAGAAAATTTGTCAACCTAGTCAAATGCAATGGAGCACTGATGATCGGGATTGTACTTGGAAAATAGAGGAGAGCATTCGTGCTTCAAATTCGGAATTGTTTGTTCCAGGTACTATTCGTTATCCTACCTTATCCTTCTTTGTTTTCTGTGTCTCGTTTCTTTTCGAGGACGAAAAGTTTTGAGTGGGGGAGAGTGTAACAACCCGCAAATTTTGAAAATATTTTAAAAGAAAATTCATTTGAGACTTTGAATACAATTATTTTAAAATTTATAAATTTGGAAATTTAATGTAATATTTTGGGATTTGATGTGAAATGTTCTTCCAAATTTAATAAAATAAAGATTTTTCTTAAATTGCAAATTTTGGTCAACTTTGGTCAAAGTTTGACTTTCTGTGAAAATTTTAAAATTTGAATTTTGAACTTTTACTTTTTTGTATGAAGATGGATTTAATTCTAACATTTTCTTTGTTTTTCGTTTTGTTAAATTTTGATTCCTACGTTTCAAAACTTACAACTTTTGGTGTAGTACACGCAGTTACTTTCCCTATAACTTCTATTTTATTTTATTTTGATTTGTTTAGGCTTAGACCATTTGGGCTATAAAACCCTTTAGTTAGATGAAGAGCCTATATAATATCCTAGGGTTTTGCAAGATGTCTCATTGTCATTTGTGCCTCCACAGAAGAAAAAAAACAATGTAAGTTTTCTTCTTCATCTTCCTCCTTAAAACCCTAGACCTTCTTCCTCTTTTCCTCTACAATTTTCCTCTTCCTCCCCTCCACAAATTTCGGCCACACCTATCTCCTCCTTCCCCAACTACAAACCCTAGCCAAAAACCCACTTTTCCTCCTTTCTTTTTCCTCCTTTCCTCTTCACAAGTTTCGGCCCCTACCTCCTCTCCTCCAACCAAAAAACCCCATAGTCAAACTTCCTCAACCCCTTCCCCTTGCTTTGCCTTGGCCGTGACCACCTCCTCCATCACCTAATCCCTAGGCCGAGCCCTCCACTACCAAAACATTAACCCTAGGCCGAGTACTTCGCCAAAACCCTAGCCAAAACTCCTATGGCCGAACCCTAGCCTAGTCCACACCTCTATGGCCGAACCCAAACACATACAAAACCCTATGGTTAAACCCAAACTAGCCTATGGCCGAGCCTATGCACCCCTAGACAAGCCCTCTTCATATGTTTACAAATATATATATTTTTTTCTATTTTTTTTCTATGTGAACTATTTGTTTACGTATGGAATTTATTTTATTTTTCAAAGTGTCGGATTTGGATTCTCCTCTCACTCAAGCTTGTCCGTAATTTGTCGTGCTTGTTGTAGTCGTTGTGTTGCGTTTTGAATCACTTCTCTAACCAAAGAAAGGTGAGTAATCACTCTTGACAACATACTTATATTTTGGTGAATTGACGACAATTGAATTGTATGGATATGTATATGCAAGTTAGAAATTTCACCTATGTTTTATTATGTTATATCCTATGATATTAAACCTGTTGTGATCATATGCCATGATATGTTATTTATTGTTCTATTTATTTCATATTCTCTTCTCACACTACAAGTTCCTTCACTATGGGTTGAAATGATACATACCCGAATGATCGTTAGATTAAGGAAAATTATTATAGGCTGAAAAGATAGGCCTGAGCAATTTTATTGACTTGGGATTGCGGGTTTGAAATGATATAAAACCCGGAAAATTAATAAATTGCGGATTGAAATGTTATATGTCCGTATTTACTTGACCCTAGAGTAGAGAATTTTATAAAGACTCCATGGTTGATTTAAAATGATTTTCTAAAAATTATTAAGTATTTTAGATTTCTATATATGAATCTCAACTAAAATTTAATGTAATAATTTTTGTGAATTTGTTCACATGAGTTAAATTTTTTTTATAAGAAATAAATAGTGGAAATGTAAATTTTGGAATCTAATTTACAGTATGAAGGTTAATTGTAATTTAATAATCCGATTTGACTTAATAATGGTATTTTATTCTAACCTATAAATTGTAAGTTTTAATTCATGTAATAGTGATTAAAATGATAAATGGTTTTTTTTGTGGAAAAAAAATGTAAGTTGTATAACTTGGGTAATAAAAATGATAAATGTTATTTACTTAAAAGAAAATAAAGTGTAAGTTAATAAAGTACTTTTAAATTAACATAAGGATTTCAGCATTAAAATTTGACATTATAATAACAAAGTTATTTAACTAAAGGTGTGGTTTCTTTAATGACCAAATAGCTAAAATTAGAGTAATATAATAAGAATGATATAATGATTATGATAAAAACTGTAAATATATGTACTATTTGATTATATAAACTATTGTAGTAGGAAGTATTATAGTAACAATTCCAAACTATTGCGATTTCTTACGGTAACAATTCAAAACTTCTGCGATTTCTTACTGTAACAATTTTGCACGGATGCGGATTATTACAGTAACAATTCTGCACTGTTGCGAATTCTTACAGTAACAATTCTGCACCGCTGCGAATTCTTACAGTAGCATTTTTGTACTGCTGCGTTTTCTTAAAAGTGACATTTCCAAAATGCTACAAAATTTTCTAAAGGGTTATAGTTCTGAATGTTATGGTTCTAAAGGTTACATTTTTAAAGTGCTATGATCTCTAAATTTTTACGTTTCAAAGGGGTTATAATTAAATGAATTTGGAAGTGTACGATTTTGGAAAAATGAATAATATTTAAAAAAATATGGTATGGAATTTATATGGTTTTGAAAGGAATATGTTTGATATGAAAAATAAACCATTTGAAATTGAATAACCACGTGTTATAATAACGTTTGGTTGTTAAAGAGACTGGGATCAGTTATGGGCATACTCTCTGTCGATACCGAAAACCACTTTAACAACTGTTTACGAGGTGGAGATTCCAGAATGAAGTCGGATGGTGGCGACGATCCTAAAGGTATATTTATGTGGACCAAACTCCCGTGAGTTAGCATAAGGTGGCTAAAACAGGAGCAATCGACGGGCCAAGTGAAGTAGCTCCTCCGATCGGACACACTTCATCGTTAACCATTCTATTACATTGTGATTGATTTGGTGTGCACCTTTCATTCGGGAGTGTGGATCGAGTTGGCCGGTAGTTGCGGCTATGCGTTACCAACAGTCCGAAAGTGTAATTGGTATATCTACCCTGGCATTGCTTAGTTGTGTCGTGTCACCTACCCTAGTGCATCTTCTATGAGTTTGTTTTATGTCGTACCTATGGGGTATCCTCTGGAGACTCCAGTTTACGGGGAGTTACGGTACTGTATAGACTATTGGCATTATAAAATGTGTTAAGGGGGAAATGGGTAACGCCTTAACGCTATTTTAATAGTTTACTTTACTTTAAACATTATTATAATAGCGTATATTACTACATAAGTACATAGTAGATAGTTTAATGGATCCTTAAAGGATGGGCGATCCCAAGCATCCTTTAAGTTACTGATGCATTTCTTTTACAGTTCACTTGAGTTGATTTACATTTTATAAGTATGTATGTTCTAACTCGAGTGTTTTGTGTTTTTGCTTTACGCTCGGGTCAGCCTGAGTTTCACAGCTTTGGTTTCATCCTTTTGGAGCTAGAGATCCGCCGGAGATTTAGCTGTCTACCTGATATTTCCATTCTAGTTATTTCCACTCAGCTTTTTCTTTTGTAGTAGAGAACTTATGTATCTAAACTTTCTGTTGTATTTGTTTTCAGACTTGGGTATTATGTATTAGTTTGAGACTATGTATCTAGGAGCTTCATGAACTCCTATGTTTATTTTATTCCGCTGCGAGTTATTCTGATATTCTGTGTCTATGATTCTGTGATTGATTTTATTTGCCCCAAATTTTATTATCAATCTGTTGTTTTGAATTATTCTACTCTGACATGTGTGGTTTTATTATCAATTTGAATGGTCCAAAACGGCGGGATGTTACAATATGGGTAATGGAACGACCCACCTTTTTGGACGGTTTAAATCGACAATAAACCACACATGTCTAATTCAAACCCTTCAAAAGGAAGGATTGTTAATGGGGTAAATAAGAAAAAAAGAAAAAAAAGAAAGAAAAAAACAAAACACAGAATCTTGCAGCGGAACGACAAAATATAATAATCAAATAAACAGTTCATGAAGCTGTTTTACAAATAACATTTGATTACACTTTTACACATTCAAACCAGAGTTATACATACATCATAAATAAACAAATATTGCAGCGGAATACATGTTGTGGTCGAATAAATATAATAAATAGTAATAATATACTGAATCTTCATGTTCGTCCTCCAGGAAATAAAATGGTCTTCAATACACTGAAAAAGCTCAAACTGACCCGAGCGTAATGGAAACAAAACACTCGAGTCAGAACTAAAAGATCTTATGTAAGTCAAATTAATCTAAAATAAAATGTGAGTGCAATGGCTTCAGAGATGTTAGGGAATTTTCCATCTCTTATCAAGTGTACAACGTTAATATAATTATTGGAAGATCTCAAATAATTCGAGGTATCAATTTTAACCACTTTAATTAGCAAAATTCTAAGTTTAACTTAAACCTTTAAAATAATTCAATTCCAACACAGTCCAAATTCAAGAATTTATATGGATATATATATCATTTCAACCAGTACCAAAAAATCAACATTTTCAAATCAATGAAAACCGTTCGGGTTTATCATTTCAACCCTTGACGATTTTCCTTTATCTATAAGATCATTCAGGTATATATCATTCCAACCCATAGTGAACTTGCAGTATTATAACAATATAAAATACAATATACATTCATCCAATATTAACAATCAAACATCCATCACAAAAATAATCCTAACTAATCAATAAATATCAATATAGAACTGAAAATCAATAACAGGTATTAACTGGCAATTTATATTCAATAATAAATTAAATAACAATTAAATCCAAATAAATTCAAATTAACATGAATAGCAATTTAAATATACCAAATAGCAATAAATAAATTTCTAATCACACTATAAATTAAATTTAACAAACATAAGAAATTTTAGAAGTTGTGAGTGGGTTAAAACACTCACCTTTAAATTTCAAATCTATTTGAAATTTAAATAAAGTCCCAAATTTTAACAGTCTCGAAATTTGTCCAAACTAGCATCAAAATGTCCAAAATTTCGATACAATCCCAATGAAATAAACCGCGCGTGAATCCGAGCTCGTATGAAAAAGTTATGATAATTAGAATATTGAAAAATTCTGGTCTGGGTCGACTTTGGGTTCAACTTCGGTCCGCCGCCTCAAATCCCCGGGGCTTGCTCTGATTTTTTGCCAAAATGACCCGAGACCCGAGTCATTTTCTTCCTAACCCGAAGTTGCTGCAGGGTTTTTGCCTCTGAAACCCGAAGCGCGACCCAGAGCTCCTGCAGATCCACTTTTTTTTTTTGAAATTGAAATTAGGTTTTGGAATTTGGGAATTAGGTTTGATGTTCTGTCATTTGAGGAGGAAGGAGATGTACGTACAAAAATAATGAAGTGAGAAACAATTAGGGTTATATATAGGCAGGGTTGGATCGAAACGATAACAACGACTCAAAATGCCCATTTCGTTCCCAAAACGGAAATGGGTCATCCAATATATCGAAATATAGGTTTTCGATATTTTTAAACTCAATGGAACTAGTTTCAAATCCTAATTCCATTGTATACAGAAGTTAGCTTAAAAAATCAGCTTATTTCAAATTGATTTCAATTAAATTGATTTCTACGCGTTTCGAGTCCATACGATCAAACGACAAGTCCGATCAATACGAAACTTGAAACCTTAAAATAATTCACTGTTACTTATCCGATGAAACTGGTTTCGTCGAAATCCGAGATAGTTGCTAAATTGGCTTTTTTCACGTTAATTAGATAAATTAATATTAAATTAATTTAGTCACTTTTTAATTTAAATTTAATAATTTACAATTTCTATCATTTTGGATTACTTAGTAATTTATAATCCTTTTAAAACAAATTTCTATATCAATTTATTATTGAATACTTCACAATTTATAGTGTTTAATTTCCATTTCAATAAATTCAGTAATTATAATTCAAATTTCCAATAAATTCATTTATTTGACTTTCCATCTTATTATACAATCAATTGTTACCTTATGGACTAATTATCATGGTTTATATCTTATTACACTCATATTCTCCAATTTTTATCTTTTATTTGTATTAACTACTACATTCCAATTATATTGAATCTTGTCAACTTTACACATTAATTAAATAAAAATCCCAATTAATTATTTATCCTAGTTTCACTCTTTTATTAAATCAATTTATTGCCTATGCAATTATAATTACATTTTTATTCCTTTTATTACATTCACAAATTTCAGTTATTGTCTTAACTTACATTAATGCAACATTTAATTGCATTTAATTTCAATTGATTAAATATATTGGTAACAAACAACAGTCGTCACCATTATTACACTTTATAACATTTGTAAGTTTATTATTTACAATTAATTGTTATAACTACTACTACCCCACTACCATTATCAATGACAATTAATTATACCTTATTCCACTAATTAACCAACATTCGCATTATCAACTTACCTACATTAACTGCACTAATTTAGGGAATTAATTGCAATTGATTTCTAATTAAATTTAATAGACCAAATAAATAGGTAACATATAATAATTATTACCAATAACCTTTCATCACATTTATAAATTCATTATTTACAAACAAATGTTATAATTTCTTACATAACAGTAATTTTATTCAATTACCATTAACAATATATTATTTCATTAGTTAATTAAATATTTACATTTGTTTTCTTATATTCAATTTAAAACCAAGTATAACATTTACATTATTTCCTATATTGGAATTTCATTTCAATTGTTAATAATTAACTTTAATTACATTGTTACCTTTCATTTTTAGTTATTATTTCATTAATAAATCCCAATTTTTATTTCTTCCAATATTTTATCACAGAATCTCATTAAATTAACTATTTTTAATTATCAAAATTTAAGGGTCGTTAAACTCTCCCCCACTCAAAACTTTTCGTCCTCGAAAAGGAAAAAGGAGGGAAAAAGGAATTAAGTAATCAATAATTTTAGAAAAATCATTTTAAAATTTAACCACGGGCCGGTATAATATTTCTAACCTAGGTCAAGTGATACGGATAATATATCATTTCAATCTGTAATCAGTTAACTTTCCGGGTTTTATCATTTCAAAACCCGCAATCCCAAGTCAAATAAAAATCGCTATAGCCTATGATTTCAGCTTGTAATGACTTTTCCCTATTCTAAAGTCGTTCGGGTATGTATCATTTCAACCCATAGTGATTCTATACTAACAGGGTACTTGCAGTGTGAGAAACAGAAAATAAATAAACAGTAAAACATATCATATGATGTCAGGTGATGCAACAGGTATATAATCAGGTAATATCATCATAATGTCAGATAACAAGCAGATGTGAGCATATAACATAGCATATCAACTACTACAATTCAAGTGACATTGTTTCACATTTATATAAGTACGATTTGTTGAGAGTGATAAACTCACCTTCTAGAGCTAGAGATCCAATTCAAAACACAATTCAAAACTTCGCAAAGCACGAAAAGCACGACTAGATTCGAGGAGAAGATGATGAGCCAAGATGTGGATCTTGCAACAACAAATAAAACAAAACAATATAAGTATAGCTTCAAACACAAAGAATATAAGAAATGAACAATACAAAAGAGAGACCAAAAGTGGAGAACCAAAGACTAGAACAAAAAAGTGGCTCGGCCACAAAGGAAAATGGCTAGACCACATCACTCTAGGCTCGGCCAAGATCTGATCTAAAGCACCCATGTTCGGCCTAGGTCACAAATGCATGGCTATGGGCTAGAATATGAAGGGATGTGAAGGGATTGGCAAGTTAAAAGTCAAGTGAAGGCAAAAGGTCAAGGCATGATGGAATTTGGGTTCGGCCCTATGTCTAAAGTGCTCGGTCTGGTTCAACAAGTGGTCAGGTCAGGTCGGCCAGAGATTATGTCGGTCGCGTCTTGGCTGGAGGAGGTGGTGGAAATGATGGTGGTGGTGGCCGAGGTTATAAGAAGAGAAGGGGTGATAAAATAGAGTTCGGCTAGGGGTTTGACATTGTTTTGAGGTGGAGTTTGTGGTGGTGGTCATGGCCAGTCAGGTTAGATCATGGTGAGGCTGTACAGATGGTGGTGGGGGAGGAGGTGATGGTGGAGAAGTCGGCAAGGGCTGGTGATGATAGGGTAGAGGCCAAACTTGTATGCAAATGAAAGAGGAGAAAAACCAAGAAAAGAGAAAGGAAAAAGAGAAAAAGAAGACATGAAACTTTACTGGAAATTTGTTTCTTCAGGTTATGAAATGAGCAATGAGATGAGAATGAAATGAGATGTACGTGAAAAAGAATGTGGGAAGTTTTGTACGGCTAAGAAAGGTGGAAATACACGGCTAAGAAATAAAGAGGCTAGAAAATGAAAAGGCTTCAATTAAACAAATAACTTAAGTCTTTTGGAATTTCCAAGCCCAATATCAAAACAATTCAAAACAACAAATAAATAAACCAAGTCCAAAACTAAAATAAAATAGAAATAACATAGAAAAATATAGATTATAAAATACTGAAAAATAACTGCGTGTAAAACGCTGAATTTTATCAAATTTAAAAAGTATAAAATAGAATTTAACAAAACGAAAAGCATAATGAATGTAAGAAACAAATACAGTTTCAAAGAAAAAGATTAGAATAAAAATTTAAATTTAACATTTCACTGAAAATCAAAGTTTGACAAAAAGTGGAACAAAATATGAAATTTTCAGAAAATCATTATTTAATTATATTCAGAAAACAAAATATAAACAAAATCCCAAAATACATTGGAAAATTCCAATATTTCAATTTAAAATGATTTAAAAATCAAAGTTTCAACAAAAATTAATTTAAAATATTTGTTAAAAATAAGGGTTGTTACACTCTCCACCACTCAAAACCTTTCGTCCTCGAAAAGGAAGAATGTCGGAGAATAGAAACAACTAGAAAGAAAAATCGGTTGAAAGGCAAGGATAAACAATTAATTTAAAACTGTAAAAATTTCAATTTAAATTAATTAATATTTAATAATTTGGTTAAACCCATTTGTAAAATTTCTTTCTTCCTTTATAAATACCATTTATATGTTTAAATAACACCTTTATAAATATATGAAAACTTATTTGAATACAATTATTTATATCATTACTTATATTTACAAAGAAGCTACTGATAACATTAAATCCATAATTCATAAATTTATTAATTTATCTCAAGATAACTTTCAATATTATTAATAAAGCAATAATCATTTTCTCTAAATATATTGTATTTAGTTAATAACTTCTAAAATATTTACAACACTAATAATTTACTATTAACACATGCGGTATATAAACAAACAATATTTTAAACATTTTAAATTATTTAGAAAGAGAATTGATTAAAATATCCTTTATATAATACTTTATCAAAATACTTTTATAATAAAATACTTTTATATCGAAACAAATTTTCCTTTGAAAATACTTTTATAACTCGATGTCTCAACAAGTTTATCCTCATTCTTGCAGACTCTGGCCATGCGTTGATCAGGCGCAAAGCAAGATTTCTCCAAGTATTTATTAGACTTGTTTCAACACCCAGTGAAAATACTAGAAAAACTTTCAAAACCGATATGGAAAGTACAATCCAAACAAATCAAATGAATCAAACCGAATCATGGATCGCATATACACAATGGTTACACCTGGATCCCCTTGGAAACATCTGTACCCGTAAGCCGTCACAGCCCTGCGAATTACGCCATGATAACAACTGTAGACTGCAGATACACAATGGTTACGCCTGGATCCCCCAGGAAACATCCGTACCCGTAAGCCGTCACGGCCCTGCGGATTACGCTACTAAACGACCATAGATTGCAGATACACAATGGTTACGCCTAAATCCCCCAGGAAACATCCGTACTCGTAGACCTTCTCGGCCCTGCGAATTACGCTATGCAGTCGAGTTCGTAAGACCATGGGTAACGCCATGGAATTTGATGGACACTCGAGTATCATATCCGGAAAACCAAATCAGAGAGAATAATATCAATAGAATGAATCCACAATGTGGCCACAAAGAGGATATTAAGGAGAAGGCACTTTCCATATCTTTACTTCGAAAATATGTATCATATAGTACCTTTTCAAATCAATTTCAAATATCATACTTATATAAATTCCATTGTATATAAGATTTCATTTTAAATCAAATACTTTCGAAAATCAATAGTATATCAAATCACACTTATATAGACTTCGATTATATAAGATTTCACTTTTCAAATTGAGTACCTTTCCAAATCAATAGTTTTCAAATCAACTTCATAATTATACAAATCGATTTTATATAAGCTCGATAACTCCCAAATCAAGTGTTTATTAAAATAAGGTTCTCAAATTCCAATTCGTTTCAATATCAGTTCAGTTTCAAAATCATATATGATTTCACAAAAATTTTCTTCCAAACTAAATATCTTCAGTTTCAAAGTTTCCAATGTAATAGGTTTAGAAAATAATCCAAGTTTGTTTCCAAATCAATATATTTTATGTCAAACAAATTCATTTCCAAAATCAAAGTACTTTCGTGGATATAATACTTTCGAACCCAAACAATTTGAAATAATAATACTTTGAAAATCATAATACTTTGAAATTTAAACTTTGGAAATCATAATACTTTGAAATTCAAACTTTGGAAATCATAACACTTGAAATCATAACACTTTCCTTCAAACAGTTTAGATATTAATAATAATATATAAAATAAAATAGTTTAGAAAATAAAATATTTAAATAAATAGTAATAAGTTAAAAAAATTTATATTAAAATAATTAGTATATTTAAAATAGTTTATATTAGAAATAATTATATTAAAATAGTTTATATAAAACAATAGTTATATTAAAAATAGTTTATATTAAAAATAGCTATATCAAAAATAGTTTATATTAAAAATAGTTATATCAAAAATAGTTTATATTAAAATAGTTATATTAAAAATAGTTTATAAAATAATATAAAATAGTTTTAAAATACTTTATATAATACAATAGTTTCTTCAAATTCCACAAATCGATTCAACTCAACTCAGATTCCAAAATTCAAATTTAATCCAATCTCAAATCCTCAAATTTCAATTCAATTCGGTTTCTCAATAAACCATTTCAAATTTTATCGATTTCAAATACAGATGTGAACCACAAAATAAACCATTTCAATTTCAATATATTTCAAAGCTTTATATATTAAATATTTCAAAACTAAATTTGATAATTTCATTTATATCTCAAATTCACTTTACTATTATTTAGTTTGAAATATTTACTTAATCATTTCAATAACATCTAAATACAACCTCAATTATCAAATTTACATAAACAAAATATCCCATTCAAATTTATATAAATTTGAAATATGCATTTAAGTCACTTTTAATCAAATCCAAGTTATAAAAATCATATCTTTGAAATTTCAAATTTTTTTTATAAATTTCAGATCAAACTTATTTAAGTATAATTCTGAAATAAATATAATTTCAAATCAATCTCAAATTTATCTTTCCAGCCTGAATCATTATAAACTCTATATTTGAAAAAATATATATATATATATATCAAATAAATACTTGGTTTTTAAATCCCAATCTATTTTCGAAATCAAATCTTTTTCTCAAAATCAATTACACCCCAAAACTGATTACCAAGTTTATAACCCTTCCTCTTAAAACCTTTAAACTATTTATTTTTATTTGAAAGATCCACTTTACCCTTTGAAAATTATTATTATTATACATATAAATAGTTTATAAAAGATGTTACTAAGTTAAAACATTTAAAACCAAATTTTTATTCAAAACATTTCAAAACTAAACTTCATATTAGTATAATTCAAAATAGTCTTATTTATTTACTTAACAAAACAGTTTCAAACTTATTTAAATCTTATTACTTCATACTTAAACATACAAAACTGAACTTATATACTTTATCAAATAATTTATACTTTTCAAAATTACTTAGCTTTGAAAATTAAACCTCGATTTGGAAGTGTTCGAACATTCAAAATAGTCGGAGAAATCAAATTTCCAATCCAAGAGTTGGAAATCAACAACACATCAGTAAATCAATTTCAAAAGATAGGGTTATACCAAATCAAATCCAAAACTCGAGGACTGAACACCAGACTCATTCAAACTGTTTCAAATATATATACATATATCTTTCGAATATCAAAACATACTTCGAAATTTTGAAATCAAAATTGGTTTCACAAAATCACTCACATAACAAAACTACCAAAGTGGCCTATCCCCTACTCTGAAACTCGAAAATCAATGTCGATGATGCGTGCACTCATCACCGAAATCATTCTCCAACGACATAAGTGGGTTCTAGAATTCTATTTTCTTGAGAACTTCTTTGAAATTTCTTTGAAATCATTGGAACTCATTTAAAGTCATTTGAAACATTTCTTATTCGGAAAATACTTTCAAATCGTATTATTATATATTTTCAAAATCTTAAAACCAGTTTCAAAATGCCGGAGTTTAATCACTCAAATTTCAAATTCAAAACCCTTCAGTTATAAATCATTTTTATATAAATCAATTTCTTATATAATTTCCAAAATTTCAAATCCTTTCGAAACTTCAAATTCTCGTTTTTAAAAGGTATATAATTCTTATCTGAAACATTTCACTCTTATATATAAAATATAATCATTCTTATCAAAATAATAATTTCGATATATAAACAATTTCTAAAATACAAACAAACACAATTTCTCAAGGGATGATTCAAGAATGGATTTCAAAACACAGATAGAGAATCAAATTAGAGGAACTCTAATCAAATAGAATTCAGATTCGAAGATAGCTTCGAACGAAGTTGAGATAATTAATTACAAAATAGGAGATGGACATACATATATAAATCGCTGGAGACCTTAACTGGGTCAACCGTGACTTTAGGAATATGATCGATGCAAAATTCTAAGGAAAATCGACATTCGATCGCCAAAGATAGAGTTCGACATAGCAAAAGATAGAATCATCTAAACCGAGGGTTTAGAAATCTCCGATGAATCAATGCCCATTGTAAGGGAGTTTCCCCCTTTACAAATCATTCAAAGATTGGCGGGATCGCCGAATTTATAGAGGTCATTCGAAGTGGAGTTATGGAATGCTCCAGAATCAAAAGAATACAAATAGGGTAAGACAAGAATAGATTTCAGAGCAAGTGGGAGCGTTCCAAAGTTCAAAGGAATCCTAATCGATGGGGATCCTAATCAAAGAAATTACCAACAAGGTGGACAAGGAAAGGAATAAGGACTGGAAAAAAATTTGCTTTCAAAATAAGAAAACTTATATCAACATAATCTTTGAAATGAATCCTTTGAAAATCATTTTATACTTTGAAAATACGTTCTCTCACAAAGAAATGATTCTGAGATTGATTTCACTCATTCTAGGGTATTTCTACCCTATCTCTAATGAGTTTTTGCTCCCCAGGCTAAGGTTTGCCTAAAACCAAAGCTCTGATACCAAATGTAACATCCCATTATTTTGGACCATTCAAATCGATAATAAATCCACACATGTCGGACTTGAATACTTCATAACAATGGATTATTAAGAAAATTTGGAGCAAATAAAATCAAACACAGAATCACAGACACGGAATATCAGAATAACTCACAGCGGAAATAAAATACCATAGTAGTTCATGAAGCTACTATATAAATAATCTCAAAACAGATACAAAATACCATAGTCTGAAAAACAAATACAACAAAGGTCTGAATACATAAGTCACTAATACATAAACACAACTGAATAGGAAATAGCTGAAATGGAAATAGATAACGGATAGATAAATAAGCTCCAGCAAATCTCTAGCTCCAGAAGATGAATCAAAGCTGTGATACCCAGGCTGACCCGAGCGTAAAGCAAAACACAAAACACTCGAGTCAGGACTTACATACTTATACAATGTAAACCAACTCAAGTGAACTGTAATAGCAGTGCACATGTAACTTAAAGGATGCTTGGGATCGCCCATCCTTTAAGGATCCGTTAAACTATCTACTAAGCAGTAATATACGCCATCATACTAATGTCCAAAGTAAAGTAAACTATGCAAAATAATAGTGTTAAGGTGGATAGGGTAAGGCAAGCTGCAACAATCGCCCACCTCTAGCCACACTTATAACATCCAACCGTTATTATAACCCGTGGTTATAAATTTCAAAATGGTTTATATTTCAAATCAAAACAATTCATTTAAACCATTTAAAATGAAGTCATTATACTTTCAAATCAAAATATTCAATTCCCAAAATTTTAGCAATTTCTAAGTTCGTTTATTCAATTATAATATTTCAAAACATTGTATTTGTAGCATTCGCAGCACTCAGAAAATGCTGCTGTAAGTATAGTGATATGTTGAAAACAATACAATTCAGAATTGACGGCACTTATAAACTGCTGCTGTAATTAGTGAAAATTTAAAACAGTTCATTGTTGGAAACAACAGCACTTATAAACTGCTGCTGTAGAGACAGTATTAGATTTGAAAAACAATACGCTGAAACCACAGCATTTCTGGAATGCTACAATTTCTGTTATAAGTTGTACTATTACATTTTTAAACAACATATCTTCCACTTTTATCATTTTTAACTTATCAACTTATTCCACTTTCAAAATTATTTTTAATCAAATTTCAATTTTTAAGTTAAATCGAATTTTTAAATTACAATTTAAACCATTTATTAACTTATAAAATTTTAACTTTTAGGAAATCACTGTTTAAATCATTTAAATCAATTTTAAGTTAAAAATCCATATTTTTAAAATTTAAAATACTTAATAATTTTAGAAAAATCATTTTAAAATTTAACCACGGGCCGGTATAATATTTCTAACCTAGGTCAAGTGATACGAATAATATATCATTTCAATCCGTAATCAGTTAACATTCCGGGTTTTATCATTTCAAAACCCGCAATCCCAAGTCAAATAAAAATCTCTCAAGCCTATCATTTCAGCTCGTAACGACTTTTCCCTATTCTAAAGTCCGTTCAGGTATGTATCATTTCAACCCATAGTGATTCTATACTAACAGGGAACTTGCAGTGTGAGAAACAGAAAATAAATAAACAGTAAAACATATCATATGATGTCAGGTGATGCAACAGGTATATAATAAGGTAATATCATCATAATGTCAGATAACAAGCAGATGTGAGCATATAACATAGCATATCAACTACTACAATTCAAGTGACCTTGTTTCACATTTATATAAGTACGATTTGTCGAGAGTGATAAACTCACCTTCTAGAGCTAGAGATCCAATTCAAAACACAATTCAAAACTCCGCAAAGCACGAAAAGCACGACTAAATTCAAGGAGAAGATGATGAGCCAAGATGTGGATCTTGCAACAACAAATAAAACAAAACAATATAAGTATAGCTTCAAACACAAAGAATATAAGAAATGAACAATACAAAAGAGAGACCAAAAGTGGAGAACCAAAGACTAGAACAAACAAGTGGCTCGGCCATAAAGGAAAATGGCTAGACCACATCACTCTAGGCTCGGCCAAGATCTGATCTGAAGCACCCATGTTCGGCTAAGGTCACAAATGCATGGCTATGGGCTAGAATATGAAGGGATGTGAAGGGATTGGCAAGTTAAAAGTCAAGTGAAGGCAAAAGGTCAAGGCATGATGGAATTTGGGTTCGGCCTTATGTCTAAAGTGCTCGGTCTGGTTCAACAAGTGGTTAGGTCGGCCAGAGATCATGTCGGTCACGTCATGGCTGGAGAAGGTGGTGGAAATGATGGTGGTGGTGGTGGCCGAGGCTATAAGAAGAGAAGGGGTGATAAAATAGAGTTCGGCTAGGGGTTTGACATTGTTTTGAGGTGGAGTTTGTAGTGGTGGTCACGGCCAGTTAGGTCAGATCATGGTGAGGCCGTACAGGTGGTGGTGGGGGAGGAGGTGATGGTGGAGAAGTCGGCAAGGGCTGGTGATGATAGGGTAGAGGCCAAACTTGTATGCAAATGAAAGAGGAGCAAAACCAAGAAAAGAGAAAGGAAAAAGAGAAAAAGAAGACATGAAACTTTATTGCAAATTTGTTTCTTCAGGTTATGAAATGAGAAATGAGATGAGAATGAAATGAGATGTACGTGAAAAAGAAGGTGGGAAGTTTTGTACGGCTAAGAGAGGTGGAAATACACGGCTAAGAAATGAAGAGGCTAGAAAATGAAAAGGCTTCAATTAAACAAATAACTTAAGACTTTTGTAATTTCCAAGCCCAATATCAAAACAATTCAAAACAACAAATAAATAAACCAAGTCCAAAACTAAAATAAAATAGAAATAACATAGAAAAATATAGATAATAAAATACTGAAAAATAATTGCGTGTAAAACGCTGAATTTTATCAAATTTAAAAAGTATAAAACAGAATTTAACAAAACGAAAAGAAGAACGAATGTCAGAAACAAATAAAGTTTCAAAGAAAAAGATTAGAATAAAAATTTAAATTTAACATTTCACTGAAAATCAAAGTTTGACAAAAAATGGAACAAAATATGAAATTTTCAGAAAATCATTATTCAATTATATTTGGAAAACAAAATCCCAAAATACATTGGAAAATTCCAATATTTCAATTTAAAATGATTTAAAAATCAAAGTTTCAATAAAAATTAATTTAAAATATTTGTTAAAAATATGGTTTGTTACATGGATCCGGCGGGGTCTCGACTTTGGATCATAGTACCCGACGAGTTCCCAAATATAGATTATAGGACCCGGTGAGGTCCCAGATATAAATTATAGGACCCAGTGAGGTCCCAGCTTTGGATATGGACCCGAAGGGTCCCAGTTCTGGATATGGACCCGGCGAGGTACTAGGTATGGATTATAGGACCCGACGAGGTCTGGGATATAAATTATAGGACCCGATGAGGTCCCGACTTTGGATATGGACCCGGAGATGTCTCGGTTTTGGATATGGACCCAACGATGTCTCGGGTATGGATTTTAGGACCCGACGAGGTCCCAGATATAGATTATAGGACCCGGTGAGGTCCCGGCTTTGAATATGGACCCGAAGAGGTCCCGGTTTTGGATATAGACCCAGCGAGGTCCTGGGTATGGATAATAGTACCCGGCGAGGTCTATGTTTTGGATATGGACCCGACGAGGTCCCGGTTGACCCGGCGAGGTCTCGGCTTTGGATATGGTCATGGCGAGGTCCCGGTTATCGATTATAAGACCTAGCGAGGTCTCGGCTTTCGATATGGATTCAATGAGGTCCCGGATATGGATAATAAGACCCGACAATGTCCCAGCTTTAGATTTGGACCCGGCGAGGTCCCGGATTTGGATTTCAAGACCCAGAGAGGTCTCGGACTTGGATAAAATGATCCGGAGAGGTCGTGGATTTTGTTAATGGATTTGGAATGAATTCAGAATTGGATATCGACTTAGAACAGTCATGGATTTTGTTAATGATCTGGAGAGATCAAGGAATTGGCTTGGCAATGGATTGGATTCAAGGTTGAATATGGCGATCAATGGATTATAGACTTTGGAATTTTGGACCTATGGCAATATAAAACACGCCTTCCGATCGCAAGGCATGTTTTAGGGGGCAAAGTGTTAACCCGCCTTTTGGCAAGGCAGCGTACATGCGGATTTAACCCAACTGGCTGCACGGTTATCGAGGCTAGAATACTATGGGTTTGACTCAACTAGATAGATAGACGATCAATCATGGATGATAAACATGATTATAAAGCCGGGATTCGGCATAGTCGATGGATAAAAGGCGCGGGATACTTGAAATATGAGTTTCGACAAAAATCGAGTCATTTTGGGTTGTTTGTATTTTTCTTTGAGTCATCATTGGATTTACTTCGGGCTTTTATGGTGGTTGCTTCGGGTCAGGTGAGGCTTTGCTTCAAGTCAATAGGGATCGACATGTTTTGGAGGGATCGGTGTTTACTTCGAGTCGGCAGGCTATTTACTTCGAGTCACTACCCGTGTCACTTGGGGTCGGCATATTATTATGGGGTCGGCTAGTACAAAGGGATCAGCATCTTTAAAGAACTTGGGTCGGCACTGGGAGAAACTCGAGTCGGCACTTGGAATGACTCGGGTCGGCATCGAGGTAGGATGGCACAAAAGCTTGGAAGATGGGGTTGGCAATATCTTGCTTCGAGTCAGTTGTAGGTTTGCTTCGGGTTTTTACCTAGGTTGCTTTGTGTCAGAGAAGGCTTTGCTTCAGGTCACATGGGATCGGCATAATCTAGAGGGTTCGGTGCTGCTTGGGGTCGGTAGGCTACTTACTTGGGGTCGGAAGGCCACTTACTTGGGGTCGGCAGGCCACTTACTTGGGGTCGGCATATTATTATGGGATCGGCATATTTTTTTGGGATCTACATGTTACTTGAAGGGTCGGCAAAAAGTGATGGGTTCGGCACTACTTCGGGTCGGCAACAGGTTCTCGGATTGGCACAAAAGCTTAGAGATGGGGTTGGCATATTCTCGGGTCGGTATGTTTTTGCTTGGAGTCACGCTGCAATCTCCTATGAGTCACAGGTCAATTTTCTTCGAGTCATGACTCGGGTCACTTGGGGTCGGCTGTGAGGAGTTGGGATTGGCATGTTTTTGGTTGCTTGGGGTCGGTAATTGAAATACTCCGAGCCGACCTTGGGGAAATCAGGTCGGCATTAGGCTATGGGGTCGGGATGTTTTCTACTTCGAGTTCTGGCATGAGTTAATCCGAGTCACTAGTCAATCTACTTCGGGTCATGACTCGGGCCACTGGGGTCGGCATGTTTGGATTCTCAGGTCGGCATGTTTTCTACTTGGAGTCACATTGCAATCTGCTATGGGTCAAAATGGTGGCTACTTCGAGTCACGTCACTTGGGGTCGATATGTTTTATACTCCAGGAAATCAATGGTCGAAGTATGGACTCGACTGTGGTTTTGGTGGGCCCGTATCGCCCAGGAAGCCCAGTAACCTAGATTTTGCCTATAAATACAGCATGCAAGGCTTTGGAAAAGGGATTCTCATTTTGTTCTTCCATAACTTCTTCTACAAAGGCTGTAAAAGTTACTATATTAATTTTTTTATTGTTCTTCATATTTATACTCCCTACATACACTTTATCCATTATCTGTGACTGTAAGTTGGTACTTTCATCTGCGTTTGGGTGTTAGTGACCATTTTTGGTGCTAACATGGACTTTGGGGATTTGTGATTTTGGAGTTTTGGAGTTCTGTAGATTTGAGGAAGAAGATGAAGAGTACGCAGAATGTTTCTTAATGAAAAAAATGTACGTATTTGTTTAATCAGATAGGAAACAGAAGGTCAATGGATGGGAAAAGGAAGGGTCCAAAGTCTCTTAGGGTTCTTAGGGTCTCTTGGTTTACTAAGGAGCCCATTAGTCTAAAATAAACCCAATAAGACTTAGCCAAAAAAGGAACACAAATGTACACTGCAAATTTATGTCAATTTTTCACAGTAATTTATATTTTTATAGCAATAGGAATTTGATTTTGACGAAACAAAAAGTGGAATCCTTCCTTGAATTTAGTCTAGTATCCAGAAAAAAATAAAAAAAATTAAAACTTTAAATTTCAAAACATAAATTTTCAAGTCAAATTCAAAATTTAAATATTGCACAAATTACAACGTTCAATTACAACTGTAATAAATTCATTAATTATAATTTAAATTCCAATAAATTCATTCATTTTGATTTACATTCTTATTATTCAATCAATAATACCCTATGAATAATATTAACATAAGTTTAAATTTTATTACATTCATTACTTTACCGTTAACATCTCTTACCATATTAACTGCAATAATTAATTACATAAATTTTCGTTGATTTCCAAATTAATTCCAAACATATTAAATAATGAGATGATAATGAACAATTGTTACTTTTAAGTAATTTTATCACATTTATAAATTTATTGTTTACAAACAAAGATTATAACGACTTACCACATCACTGATTTCATATTCAATATTAACTAATTTCAATCAATTACATACAATCTCACCATTACATACATCATTTAATTTATTTCATTATTTACAATTATAACCAAATTAACCTAAAATTTATTTCAATTGATGGAAATTACATTAAATAGTTATCAATAGAATTCAAACAACATTATTAAATCATATTCTAATTATTTCCTCAATAATAAATCATAAATTTTAGTTTCTCACAATATTAAATTTAAAAATCTTATTTAATTTAATAGTTTTAATTATCAAAATTTACAGGTCGTTAAACTCTCCCCCACTCAACTTTTCGTTGTCAAAAAGGAACAAGAAGGGATAAAGAAACTAATATTTTTCTCTTCAGAATAATCAATTTATAAACACTTTAAACTTACATATTCAAGTCAAATAAAAGTTTGAAAATATTTTCACTTTCACAAAAATTTTCTAAGTCCTAAATTCACGAAAAATTTCAGTAGTCTCCTTTGCACGGTTAGGTTCGAAAAAATAATATTATCAATAATTACAATATATGTATCATATTTCAAAATTAAAACATCCCAAACCATGGGAAAACAATAAAATATCGTTGCAAAACCATAATCCGAAAACGTACCTATTTGTCGGGCAAACAACTTTATTCATGAAACCAAAAGCAGTAGCTATTGCTTCCATAAACCTATATTTCACTTATATAAATCAAAAGAGTTAAAATTATGTAAAAGATTATATATTAGTTGTTTCAATTAATAGTGCAAGCAACATATAATATATATAATAATTATATGCAAACAAAAGAAGTTCTACCATTATATATGCAACAAAGGAAACTATCAAACATCCATAGCAACCAAACTCATGGTTTGTTCAAGTTCAAACACTTTTCATCGTCCAAGAGTGCTAAATAAACTACCAAGTGTACCTTACGCTCAACAGTCTTTGGTAATTACTTAATAGATTATTCATACAACTTAAACAATTTAACATATCATTCCCCAAACATCCCATAAGCCAAACACATAGGATTTTAAATATTATTTAAGTTTATTCGATTGGTTTTTTTTCATCATTTACTTTTCATTCATTTATTTATATAAAGATCAATCACTTACATAATTTGTTTTCCCATTAAAGATTTAAGTCATTAATGAATTATTTCAAAAAATATTACTTAAGCTTCTACTGCCTTACTGAAGTTTATAACTTATTTCGGTTATAGAATAAAAATTTAAGTTTTTGGTATTTGCCCTTGAAGAGAAAAGTTTCAATATATCTAAAAATTCAATTAAAACATTTAACCTCATTCACTTAGTAAAATATAAGATATATTTAAAACATCCTCATAGCATTATGCAAATATTTTTCAAAAGTCTAGAACAATGTTAGACATTTATACCAAAACATTACAATAAGTTTTAAAATAAAGTTCCTTAAATCCGATAATTTATTAGACTCATTATTTTTAAAATAAGTATAAACTCAAGATTATTAAACTAAACTAATAGTATAATCAAATCTTACATTAAATTTCTAAATCAAATTATAAAATTTCATATCTTCATAATTAATTTTACATACTGGTTTTAAAACAAATATTCAAATCATGGAAAACATTTATTCGGTTTAATACAAGATTCAAATTGTAAATAAACCTTTAAATTTACTATTAGTGCTTCGAAATCAAGTAAATATTTCAGACCATACTTTCAAAAATAGCGATTCTAATTTATTTTCAAGTATATTACTATAAATAAATTTCTTAAATCATTTTTTTATAAAATTGTAAATCATTTTTTTATATAGTCCATTTATATAATATCTTTGAATTATACATTCAAAGAAACTTATATAAATTTTACTTGAAATATTCATTTGAAAACTTCATTTGCAAATCAATCATCTTTAATACTTTACAAAAATTCGTCTGTAAAATTTCTTGCTTCATTTATAAATACCATTTAAATATTTTAAATAACATCATTATAAATATATGTAAACTATTTAAAAATAATTATTTACATCATTACCTATACTTAAATAGGAGTTATTGAAAACCTTAAATCCATTATTTATAAACTTATTAGTTCGATCTCAAAATACTTTTCAAACATTATTAATAAAACAACAATAATTAACTTTAAATATGTTTTATTGAATTAATAATTTCTCACGATATTTACAACACTAATTGTAACGACCCGTAATTTTCGATAATTAAAATATTAAATTAAATAAGATTTTGAAATTTAATATTGGAATAAATTAAATGTTGGATTTAATGTTAAAATTATATGTAATTAATTGAAATTGGTTACTATAGAATATGAAATCAGTGATGTGGTAGGTAGTTATAATCTTTGTTTGTAAATAATACATTATGAATATGATTAAATTACTTAAAAGTAATAATTGTTTATTGATCATCTCATTATTTAATATGTTGAAATAAACTGGAAATCAATAAAAATTAATGTAATTAAATATTATAGTTAATATGATAAAAGATGATAATGGTAAAATATGAATGTGATAAAATGTAAATTAATGTTAATTATATTCATAAGGTATTATTGATTGAATAATAAGAATGTAAATCAAAATAAATGAATTTATTTGAAATTAAATTATAATTAATGAATTTATTGCAGTTGTAATTGAACGCTGATAATTAGTGCAATATTTAAATAGTGAATTTAACATGGAAAAATTATTTTGATAGATTATTAGTTTCTATGTAATAAAAAATGATAAATCTGTTAACTTTTAAATTTGGATTTAAAAGTGATTAAATTAATTTAATAATAATTTATTTAATTAACGTGAAATTAGCCATTTTGGCTACTGTCTCGGATTTCGACGAAACTAGTTTCATCGGATCCATAACAATGAATTATTGTAAGATTTCAAGTTTTGTAGCGATCAGACATATCGTTTGATCGTGTGGGCTCGAAACGTATAGAAATCAATTTAATGAATTCAATTGAAATTAATCTAATTTTAAAGCTAACTTCTATATACAATGGAATTTGGATTTGAAACCAGTTCCATTGAGTCTATAAATATCGAAAACATCCATTTCGATATATTTGATGACCCATTTTCGTTTCGAGAACAAAACGAGCTTTTCGGGCCGCTGTTATCGTTCCGATCCTAATCGATTTTGTCCATCCTTTTCTATTTCAGCTATTCCTATATATAGGCTGCTAGAAATCCTACCCATTTCTCATTTTCATTTTTTTCTATACGTACATCTACTTCCTCCTTCTCAAATGACAGAACATCAAACCTAATTCCCAAATTACAAACCCAAATTTCAATTTCAAAATTTAATTTCAAATTTCAAACTCTCCAAACTATGTCATGTTATATATCATTGGAAAGCTCTCGACGAGTGTAATCTACTGTAGTAATTCATTTTTCGATTTGGTGCATCGTTTGACTAGAAATCGTCGAAGAACCTCGGCCGTCCATTTCTAGAGTTTACGATCCAACGGTGGATCGTCGACCGTTTGATGATCGGGGAGTGGCGTTGGGAAGAGGACGGAGAGCAAGTCTTGGGGGTGGGTTCATTAGGGTTGGAAGTGGCAAAAATTCACCACGATTGGTGGTTGAAGGCGAGCGGCGGCATGGTTAGGGTGGACGTCGGAGTTGGCCACGTTGGTGGCCGTGGGTGGGGCTGAGGGAAGGTAGTGTGGCGCAGGTGGCTGATCGAGGTGGAAGTCATCGAGGCAGTGGCGGTTGCACATTGAATGATGGCGATAGTGAGTTGAACGAGGTGTCGAGCAAATACGTGTGGGCTAGGATTCTGGGTGACGTGGTATATTATTTTATTTGTTTTATAATTTAAATTTCTATCGTTCTAATTATCATATCTTTTACATACGAACTCAGATTCACACGCGGTTTTCTCCGTTGCGATCATATTGAAATTCCAAACATTATAAAGCAGGTTTGGTCGAATTCTGAGACTGTTGGCTTTTGGGGCTATTTTTGGATTTTAAATCGATTTGAAATCAAATGTGAGTGTATTAACCCACTCACAACTACTAAATCATCCTATGTTAGTTAAATTAAATTTATGATGTGATTAGAATTTGGTTGATTGCTGTTTGGTATATTTAAATTGTCATTGCAGTTAAATCTGAATTTTATTGAATTTAATTGCCATTTAATTTAATATTGAATTTAAATTTCCAGTAAATATATGTTAACGATAACCAGTTAACTGTTGTTATTTATTGGTCGATTTGAATGATGATTGTGATGGATGTTTAATTGTTGATATTTGGATGACTGGATGTATGTTTATTCATATGTTGTTATCACACTGCAAGTTCCCTTAGTTGATCATTAGAAAATCACTATGGGTTGAAATGATACATACCCGAATGGCCTTATAGATTAGGGAAAAATAGTTATGGGTTAAAATGATAAACTCGAGCGATTTTATGGATTTTGAATTTTAACTCGGGATTGCGGGTTGAAATGATATATATCCATAAATTTAAATTATAGCAGGTTGAAATGATATATATCCGTATCACTTGACCATAGGGTAGAAATTATGTACGGACATCGGATTGGTTAAATTAAATGATTTTAAATCCTAAATTTTTGAATCCGGTTAAATGATATTATGAAATAAAATTTGGGTTATATGAATTGAATTATTTTTAAATTCAAGCTTTAAAATGTTGAAATTGAAATTGGTTTAAATGAATTGTTTAAAGAATTTAAATTTAAATCTTAAAGTTGAATTTTGAAATATAAATGAAGTTTATCAAAATTGAGTTATTGTAAACGTTGAATATTTAAACTTTGAAATCTATCGAATTTGAAGTGGTTTAAATTTGTAGTTCAAACATGGATTTGAAATCGATATAGATTAAAATAGTTTTAATGAGAATTTGAATTGAAAGATTAAAATTGAGTTTTGTTGATTTGAAATCTGTATATGGTACAGATTTGTTAGAATGGAAGAAATAGTTTAATTCGATACTATTTTCAAAATAAATTATTTTAATATAAACTATTTAAAAATCTATTATTTTAAAATTCAGATTTATTTAGATTTTCAAACTATTTACTATATAAACCATTTCCAAAAATCAAACCATTTTATATTTAAACTGTATTAAATCTATTTTAAACTATTAAACTATTTTAACCTATTTTAAACTATTTTAACTATTTTAACCTATTTTAAAATATATTAAACCTATTTTAAACTATATTAAACCTATTTTAAACTATAATAAACTATTTTAACTATTTTAACCTATTTTAAAATATATTAAACCTATTTTAAACTATATTTAAACTATTTTAAACTATATTTAAATCTATTTTAAACTATTAAACCATTTAAACTATTTTAAATTATTTTAACTATTAAGCTATATTTTAAACTACTTAAACTATTTTAAACTATTAAACTAATTATGACTATCCAAACTATTTTTAAAATTTCAAACCGTGCAAGGTTGAATTGTTTATATTTAAATCCTTGATTTATAGGCGAATATGGTTAAATGATGTTATAACCTATGTTGGAATTTGAAATGATATATTCTGGTGAAATGGCATATTTTGAGTAAATATGATGGTTTTGAAATGAGGAATATTTTGAATTGAATATGATATTTTGATATCATGGTTTAACCTATTTTGTGATTATGATTTTGAAAGTGAATATGATTTCGAAAGTGATATGATTTTGATGTGAATATGATATTTTGATATAAATTATGAATCAGTTTGGAAATGTAAAAGAACCAACCAGTGTGAAATAAGCATTTGGTTGTTAAAGAGACCGGGATCGGATATTGTCATACGCTCTGCCAATACCAAAACCACTTTAACAACTGTGCACATGGTGGAGAATCCAGAACGAAGTAGGATGGTTTGGCGATCACTACTGTATGAGGTATGAACAGAACCCTGACCGCCTCGAGTAAGCTTGATATGACTAAAACATGAGCTATACCTAGGCCAAGTGAGGTCGCATCTTCGATCGGACATGCTTCTTTGATACCATATTTGTTACTTTATGATTGATTTGGTGGCCACCTTCGATTTGATTATGGGAGTGTGTTCCGAGGTGGGCGGTAGTAGCTGTTATGCGTTACCACTAGCCCGGTTCTGCAAAACTGAAGTATCCTACCCTGGGCATTGCCTCACATGCCTTTTCATATGCCTTATCGAGCCCACTACAAGTCTGGTTTGTGTCGTACCTATGGAGTGCTCCCTGATAGCCCACCGGTTTGGTGGAGTTTATAGTACTGTATAGACTACGATATTTATATAAAAATGTGTTAAGGGGGATATGGGTAATGCCTTAACGCTATTTTAATACTTTACTTTACTGTAGACATATTATAATAGCGTATATTACTACATAGTAGATAGTTTAACGGATCCTTAGGAGATGAAATCTCGAACATCTCTTAAGTTATTGCACGCACGTTTGACATTGGATAGGAGATGTAAAAACCCGTAAACATTTCTGAAGCCATTACACTCATATTTATTTACTGTTGATTTAACTTACATAAGATCTTTTAGTTCTGACTCGACTATTTTGCCTTTTCATTATGCTCGGGTCAGTCTGAGCTTTTCAGTGTATTGAAGACCACTTTATTTCTAGAGGACGAAGACAGAGATTTATATACTATTTATATATGTATTCTATTGCATCTTGTTGTTCCACTGCATTGTTTATTTATTCCTGCTGTATGTATAACTCTGATCTATATTGTAAAGTGTAATCAAATGTTATTTGTAAAACAGCTTCATGAACTGTTATTTGATTATTATATTTTGTCATTCCGCTATGAGATTCTGTTTTTTTGTTTTTCTTTCTTTTCCCTTTTTTTCTTAATTACCCCATAACAATCCTTCATTTTGAATGGTTTGAGTTTGACATATGTGTCTGCTTTTGCACTCGGAGGGTACAGCATGTTAGGGGGTTCTCGCTTCTGGGTTTGGTAGCGAACGGATGACTCTTACTCCTACATGTCCCACGAAGTTGGTGCAGTCGAGAGGCTAGTCGTAAAAGTAGAACACACGTACCGATGTATGCTACGGTGGGTGTTACCCCGACAGATGGGTCGTTACATTTGGTATTAGAGCTTTGGTTTAGTGATAACCTTGGCTTTGTGGGGTTTGACTCATTAGAGATAAGGTAGTAATACCCTAGAATGAGTTTGTCTGAGTGTATATATATAAGAGAGCGTATTTGTTAGCGTTATAATTTTTTTTATTTTGCTAATTTGTTTTGTTTAGTATTTATAAATTATGGTCGGTACATAGAACACTATGGCATCGATAGAGATTTCTAAACACTTAATAGGGCAGACCGACATAATATTATTTTCAAAATATAGGTAAATGAAATAATTTTACATAGTATTATATTTTGTATATAAAAGAATAAATTTTATAAATGGATATAGTTGTATTTGATATGTATGTTCGTTAGGAAGTGAAAGTTTATAAATATTGGTTGCAAAACAGGATTTATAAGTGAATATAAATTGGAAATTTGAGAACTTAAGCTCCAGGGTTTAAAATTTGGTTTTTAAAGATTTTTGGAATATAATATTAGTATTATTTGGAAATATTATCAGAGATAAATATTTTCTATGTGAGTTGAAAGAAATGTTTTAAAAGAATTTTAAAAGGAAATAAGTTCTATACTCCCCTCTTCTATCGCTGGAAAATAATTTCGGTGATGATTGCTTGCATCGTCGATATTCATTTTCGAGTTTCAAAGTGGAAAGACCACTCTAGTAGCTTTACTACATGTTTGATTTGATAAACTAATCTTAATTTTAAATTTCTAAATATGATTTAATATATGAGAGATATGAATATATATATTATTCAAATGATTTGAAATGAACCTGGCATTTAGTTCTTAAGTTTCTATAAATTAGGATTTCAATTATTGTAATGAAATGAAATCTTAACTATTTTAATAGTTGGAAACTTCTAAAATGAAAAATAAGAAATTAGATGCTAAGTGATTAATGATATATACATATATATATATATATATATATATTGGAAATTTATAACTTGTATAACAAAAGATATGAAAATTAGAAGATGTAATTATTGAACATTTTGTTAACTAAAATGAATAAGATAAACTTGCGTAACATTCAATTACATTCTTAAAACACATATATAATTTACCAGAAATTTTTAAAAGTTGAAATGTTAATAGGAATATGTAATAGAATATTATACAAGTAAAACTTAAGGTAATGTTTGAAGCCATTTATAATTAAAATGAATCGTAAAAGTGAATGCTATATTAAGTAAAAGATTATAACTTCAGAAATTGTTGAAGTGATTCATAAATGGATTTAATAATTTATGATACTATACATGAATGAATAAATGTGAATTAAAAGTGGAGAAATTTAAGTATGAATAGATTCACAAATGAATATTAATGTTAAAAGGAAATCAAGTTATATAAGTAAATGGATGTAAATGAATGGAAAAAGTAGATATTGTATGAATGAATGAAAATAAATAAAAAGTAAATAATGATGTGAAAAGAAACCAATCGAATAAAATTAAATAACATTTAAATTCTATATTGTTTGGCTAATGGGAAGTTTGGGAAAAGATACTTCAAATTGTTTAAGGATGTATGAATAATCTATTAAGTAATTATCAAAGGCTGTTGAGCGTAGGGTACACTTGATATATGGTTATTTATCACTCTTGAATGATGAGAAGTTCCTAAACTGAACAAACCATTAGTTTGGTTGTTATGGATGTATTGTTGATTTCTTTTGTTGCATATGATGGTTGTACTGTTTTGTTTGCATATGTTTTGTGTTGATTTGCTTTTGTTACTAATTGAAAACAACCAAATATTTCTCTTGTACATAATTCTCACTATTTTGGATTATATAAGTAAATTACAGGTTTATGGAAGCAATAACTACTGCTTTTGGTTTCATAAATTAACCGTTGATTGCCTAACAAATAGGTACGCTTTCGGATTACGGTTTTGCAACGGTATTTTATTGTTTTCCCATGGTTTAGGATATTTTATTATTGAAATGTGATATATATTGATATTATTATTTTTTCGAACCTAACCGTACAAAGGAGACTCTGCCGAAATTTTTCGTGAATTTAAGACTTAGAAAATTTTCCCAAGCACTTGGTTACATAAGAAAACTTCCTTTCCAAATTTTTTCCAAGCTTAATTTTTGGAAAAAATGTAATTTTCTTTTGCAATTCTCATTTATTTTTATTGACGTTTATGTTGCTTTCTTTAAATTTGTTGTTTTCCTTTTAGTGACTCTTTTTGGCTTTTAATTTTCTTTTATTGCTTACATCCTATGTTTTTATTCTTTTCTTGTGAACATCATATGTAACGACCTAGTATTTTGGACCATTCAAATCGACAATAAATCCACACATGTCGGATTTGAATAATTCAAAATAATGGATTGTAAATAAAATTTGGCAAAACTCAGTATATACAGTAAATAAAATAATTACAGATCACAGACACAGAGTAATATAACAATAATGCAGTGGAAACAAAATGATAGTAGTTCATGAAGCTACTATATATATATATAACAGAGTCAAACAAGATACAACAGAAGTCTCGAATACAATAGATGTCTCAATACAATAATCAAATACAAGATCTGAATACATCACTGGAATCAACTGAATAACTGAATGTAGAATCGATAGATAGCTGGATCTCCAAGCGAAGCTCCAACTCCAAAGGTGAGTCTCAAATGCTGTATCACACAGTCTGACCCGAGCGTAAAGCAAAACACAAAACACTCGAGTTTAATTATAACCAATCAAATTTAATTTATAAAATCATTTTATATTGTATATTATCCAATTACATTTTAACTTCTGAAAAATTTAGGTAAGTTATATTGAGATGAAATTAAGTATTATACAAATAAAATTTTACAATTCAGTTGTTCCCAGTTAAATATTTATCCAAGAATTTTGACTTCAGTTTATAATTGAAATCAATCTTTAACCTAAAATTTAAGAATTTAAATCTCCAATTTACTTCAGACAATTTAGATATATATATATATATAATATATTTATATCAAATCAAATTAAATTTTTTAAAATCAGATACCTGTATATATATATATAAATCAAATTATACTGAAGAAATTCAGATCGAAATATTTTTTTTTTCAAAACAAAACCGTAGCAAAGCTACAGAATGGTTTCTCCACTTCGAAACTCGAAAATGAATGTCGATGATGCGGCCGTCATCACCGAAATTATTTTCCAGCGACAAAGAGAAGAGCACTGATTTAAAATTTTAAAATTCTTTGAAAACCATTTTATTCGAAAATACTTTAAATAATATACATTTTAAGACTTTAAAACAAAGTTTGAAATCACCATAAATTTAATTCTTAAATCCTCAATTTAAATCCATTTCAATTCCAAATTAATTTATAAATAATAGTCATTTTGAAATAGTCAATGACTTACAAAACAATAAAATGATAATCAAATATTATCATTTTCAACAACCAAATTATTTAACTTGTAATTCCAGAAAATTTTTCTTATATATTTAAAATATAATCATACAAATTTATTTCATTTATCAGATTTGAAAATTATATTGTGTCAGTTTGCTCTATTCAAGTGTTTTGGAAATCCTATCGATAGCGTTGATCAGACGAATCGGTCGAAAATCCAAACCAACATCAACAACTCAAACAACACACTATAAACATAAACTATTTTATATTAATTACAAATACACTCCCTCACACGATGATTCCAGAATTGGATTTCAACACAAGGATGGAGATCCAAATATAGAGGGACTCTAATAAAAGAGAATTCTAATCTAAAATAGATAGGCTCGAAACGAAGGTTAGATGATTGCATTTCAAACAGGAAGATGGATAAAGTTGTATAAATCACGGGCAACCTTAGCCGGGTCAACCGTGACTTCATAGATAAGATCGATGTAGAATTCTGAAGCAAATTGACATTCGATTACCAGAGGTAGAATTCGGGTATAGCATAAGATAGCAGCATCGTAAACCGAGGATACAAAAATCTCCGGTGAATCAATACCGATTGTAAAGGAGTTTCACCCCAGTACAAATTATTCGAAGATTGGCGAGACCGCCGATTTATTATAGAGATCATTCGAAGTGGAATTATGGTGTGACGACCCGGAATTTATGTATATTTGAAATATGAATATTTAATTTATTTTAAATATCCGAAGGTTAAATTTTAACTCTAATTTCAAATATACAGTATTTCTTTGGATAATTAATTATTAAATTTAATTATCGGGATTGGGTAAAATATTGAATCTTGATTTTAAAGCCTGTTAAAAATAGTTCAAAGGTTCAGAAAATTTATATTGTTAATACTGAAGATGATAGAACTTTTAAAATGGAATTTTAAAAGAGTTTTGTTCAGTCTTAAAAATATATCGTTGAAATTAAATTTAAAAATATAGCCGTCCGAGGCACAGTCTCAGAATTCAGCGAAACCAGTTCCATTGGATCCGTAATATTGTATTATTATTGGATTTCAATTTTCGTAGTATTTGGAGTTGTCGTGTGATCATACGGAATGTAAACGCGCTGAAATTTAACCGGAAATTTAATATTTTAACTGGTCGATATTTCTTTCCATATCCAGACTACGAGCCTTCTGGATCACGCTGTTTGTCCACGCGTTGAAACATCTGTACACGCGTCTCCTTCTCCTTTACAACTTTTTAACCGAGCCACTCCATCTGTTTTCGTTTGATCTCAAACCCAAGCTCCTTCTCCTCTTCATTTTTTTTAAAATTGTAATCGAACGAAAAAAAATGGGGCCGCTCTTCTCTGTTAAATCTCGCACCATGGTATTATCGAAGCCGAGTCCTCCCTCTTCTGAGTTTGAAGTATTCGAGTTCGCTTAGTACGACGGCATCACGTGGGAATCGCGCTCGAGGCTGCGCGATGTCTTCGATTCGTTCTGTAGAGGAGGGTAGGCAACTCCGCTAGTTGTGGTGGCGCGGCATGTAAGTGAACGGGCGAAGTCGCGAGATCCAATTTCGAGATGGTGATAGTCTTGCAGTGCTCGATTGAAGGCGGTAGGAGCGAGTCGCGTGATGACGGCTAGGGTTTGGAGAGATGCGAAGCGAAGGGAAGAAGGGCGTTTGTCGGGGCGGCTTTGGATGAGGGTAGTGCTCGTCGTTGGTCGCGTAGACTCGTGGGGAAGTTCTCTGATGTATGTAAGGCAGAGAGGTATTTACTGTTTGCTTATTTTGATTTAATAAATAAATTTATATAGAGCAAAGAAAAATATGAATATATTTGAAAATTTACAGTTTGTTTAAAAGGAATGTTTATAGAAATTCGCAGTTAGCAAGACCCGTTTTTTTATATTTGAGTTTACCAAGATATTATATGTATGTATATGTTAGGATATATATATAGACTTTGTAACAGTAAAGTTTATAGAAACAGTTTATTATCTTTGATTCGTAGATTTATATTTATAGGCAGTAAAGTAAATTACTGTCCTTGTTTAAAAATAAATAAAATAATATAATAATATGAAGATTCGATTTGTAAAATAAATATAAGTTATTTTGGTTATAAATAGTTCAAAGAAGAAAAATAAATAAATAAATTTGTTCGATTTATTCGAGAGTTAATAAATCATCTAAATGTTTATACAAGGTCTGGAATCGTAAAGGAAACAAACTGGTTTGAGTCGGATTGGCAGGACAAAAGCAAAGGTGAGTTAATCTCACTCAGTTAGATTTAAATTCAAATGGTTAAATATAAATAATTGATTGAATGGTTGATTTGATTGATATGATGGTATATATAGTAATATATACCAATATATATATATTGGCATATGTATATATTGGAGTTGTTGATATTCCCGCATTTATATAGCGGATGAGACCCTATGCGCCGCATAATAGCGGATGATTTTTATATAAATCCCATATACCGCGATATTCCACCTCGAAGTGGAATTGGTATTGTGCTAACGTTTGTGGATGCAGGGAAACAGGTTGGAGGGATCCAACTGGATTCCTCAAAATTTTCTAGACTATTTTATATTCTGTGTTATGAATATTGATATCCTGTGATGATATTATTGATGATTGAAATATTGGAAAATATGGATGGATTGAATATCCAAGTAAAATGAGTTATCAAAATCTCTAGAATGGGATTTTTGAAAGAAATAAAAGAATAAATTTAAAGTAAAATAATTCAAGTGAATTGGAATAAGGGAATTTTGAATTAACAAGGGAGATATTAAGTTATAAAGCATAAGTGATATTATCTGAAAGAATAATGAATTTATTTTTAAATTTAAGGATTGAATTTAATTAAGTAATAAAGAAGGAATTTTGGAAGATTAAATTGGTATTTTCAATTAAAAAGGGTTTAACTCACAATAAAGAAATAAATCTAAAGTTATTGTATTTTGAAATAAATGAAGTAAGCAAGGAATTTATCTCAAAGTAAAGTAAATTGGAAAATCAATTGGAAATTGATTTAGTTGTTTAAAATTGGAATTTTAAAAGAGAAGTGAGATTTTGGAGATATAAACTGGGTTTACAAAGTAAAATAAAATATCAGTGGATATTTGAATATAAATTCAAGGTGGGAATTTATAAAAAGATATGGTTTGGTTTAAAAATAAATGTTGATTTATTTTTAAAAGATGGAAATGAGAAGTGTATTTCTCTGGATAGCCAAGTACGTTTTCAAAGCAATTTAAATATAAGTTAAAAGTTTTAAGTATGATTTAAAAAGCATGTTTTAGAAAATTGATTATTTCTAAATGTTAATTTTCAAAGTAGGTATTTTTAAAATCTATTATTGTAGTAATTATATAAAAGTGATTTGCTATTCTGTTTTAAAAAAAGAGAAATTTAGTTTATATTTGTAAAGTGGTTTCATTTTAAATATTTCTTAAGTATATATTTTGTTAAGGTATTAAAGTAGTTTTTTTAAATTTCAATATTATTAAGTATATTTATAGTAAAGTGTTTTAAGATTATTTTAAAATTAAAAGTATTTTGTACTTGGTGTTTCAGAGGAAATAAATATTTGGAAATGTATTCCGTAAGCGGAAATTGGTTTCAAATGAGCTTTGAAAATTTGGAAATATATCTTGAAAAGATATTTGGGCAAATAAATAATGTGGGAAATTATTTAATTGTGTGATGGTTGCTTGTGGATGTTAATTGATAGTTAAATAACCGACTATCAATATTGGCCAAATGCGCTGATCGTTTCGAAGAGACCGGGATCGGGTTTCCGTATACCGGGATTCTAGGTCTGGAGACTCGAATACCACTTCGATCCGGTTTGTACGTTTCGTGTAACGATTTCGGAGTCGAAGATGGAGCTGTGAAGTGCAAGGGCTAGTCGCTACTAATCCTGAGGATATTTCCAAAATGGATGTAGTAGGAGTAGTGCCTTCGGTTCCGTTCGGACCCGGGACGGACTGGTATGGACGAATGCTTGCGAAACATCGTCAGCGGACGATGGGCATTCTAAGGGATATGTTCTCTAAAAGGTATCGTTTAGCCTCGAACCTCATCAACCGGGAATGACTAAAAATCAGGGGTTATGCAGCAAGGCTTCGTGGGTAGCTCCCACTGGAGGGTAAGGTCATCCCTGTCTAGATGTCCCTTTTTATTTCGGCTTAGTGGTGCGGTTGCTGATCCCAACCGTGGGGTGATTTTATTCGGGATCATCCAGTAAGGGATGGTTCCGGCCTTGTGTTGCAGGGGAGCGGGCGTACTCCTCGGTACGGTGATCTAGGCCACGTACTGTGATAGGTGGTACCCCAGTGCCTAGTCATTCGTTGGAAATCCATTCTCCCTACGTGCCTGTACGGTTTTGATTGTGCCCAACTATTGTTGAAATGTGAGATGCAAGCATTTCAGCTAGATTATATTTTACTTTCTGTAGACACTATTATAATATCAGAGGATTTTGATATAAAGTGTTTTAGCTATCGTAAGGTAAAAACCCGACATGTTTATTTGTGGCGTGGTCTTACGAGATGCTTTTGTTTTCAAAGGATTTTGAAACTTTAATAATCAATTTGAGTGTGATTTTCTCACGCTGGTTTTCCAGACTGACTCGGGTATTGTTTTATATGATGCTCGGGTCAGACCGAGTATTATAGGTTACAGGATATGATGCTGTGGAGCTCAGGAGACGAGCTGGATGGCGATACGTACTTCCGTATTTGTTTATTGTTCCGCTGTGTATTTGAATGTATGTCATTGATGTGATGAACTCTGATGATGTATTCTGTAAATATATTGTATAAACAGATATATTTTTCTGTTTGAGTAAAGATCTGTTTTGTATATATTATATTTTATTCCGCTGCGATGTGAGATTCTGTTGTTGATTTTCTGTTTTTTTTCTCTTCTACCTCTTCTTCTTTAACACAAATGGTCCGGTTTTTTCGTGTTAGAAAAACTCGGGTTGTTACAGTGGTATCAGAGCTTAGGCTGGCGACAACCTTGGCTCTGGTGGGAATTTTGAGAGTATTAATAGATATGAGCGCGTATTTGTTAGTGAATATAAAATGGTTTTATATTGTGTTGGTTGGTTTATTGAGTGGCATATGAACCTTCGTCGGCATAGTCTGGACAACTGTATCGAAGGGGTTTCTAAACACTTGAATAGAACAGTTCGACACAATATTGTTTTAAATAGGGTGAATGAAATAATTTTGCCCAAATTATTTTGTATATAAAAGAAATAATTATTCGAAAATTATTATGGTTATATATTTGGATGCTTGGTTGTTAGAAGATGACAATAATGAGTTAGTCTCATTATTGAGTAGAAATTGGAAACTTATAACTTAAGTTGAAGAATAAATTTATATAACAAATGGAATTTGAGAATGTAGATTATAAATGCAAATTTATAAATTGAGATAAACTTTATATACAAATGTGAATTACAAATGTGATTTATAATCAAATGAGATAAATTCATAAACAAATGAAATTTGTAAATGTAGAATTCCAGAGTAATGTTTGGATATAAAATTGAATGGATTTTGAATTTGAAGTTTTGGGAAAGGTTTAAATTCCTTTGGATTTAAAAATAGTTTAAAGGTTTTAGGGAAATAATGGTGATATTATTTCATGAATATTTTTCGAAATTGAATTCATATCTGGTGGGATTTGGGATTTAAAAATATTTGAAAAGTTTTAAAGTGATAAAAGCATTAATTTCTCTTTCGGTCGCTGGAAAATAATTTCGGTGATGACTGCAGCATCATCGATGTTCATTTTCGAGTTTCTAAAAGAGAAATTGCTACCAAACTGTTTTAATTTGGAAATGATTATGAACTGGGTTGGTTTTGAAATTCAAAGGAAAAATTGTTTGGAAAAAAAAAGCAGATTGTTTTGGAAATTGGGATTTGATGTGATATACCAGATGTGTATGAGTTATTCATGGATTCAAAATGGTTTTGAAATAAAACCGGGCAATTGGATTCTGGAAATTCTATTTAAAATTTAAATGTGGAAATTTAAATGAATCAACAATATAAAGTATAGAATGAAGTTGATTGAAATAAGAAAGGAATGAAAGTTAAATTCTGGGATTATAATTATGAGATGAAATTAACTCAATGAGTAATATAAGTTGGTAGATAAAAGAGTTAGAGAACTTGAAGGTGAATGAATTGTAAAACTTGTATAAAATTGTATCCTAGAATTAAAATTTAATTCGAGTATATGAAGGTGAATAAAATATATTTGAATTTAACTTAAGATAAGTTAAATAAAAATTGAGAATTGGAATTGAATTAAATATAAGTAAGTTGAAGTCGAATTGAATTGGATATAAAGGTAATGTAGAATGCTTATAATTGTGTAAAGAAACTCATATTCTTAAGTTCTTAAGTGTAATAATTTGAGATTTGATTATAAAGATGAAAATGGACTTAAATGAATAGTCCCAGGTCTTCAGCAAGTAAGTTAAAACTTATGAATAGAAATGAAATTGTAAGTCATAAATTGGAATCCATTACTTTGAACCATTAAGAGTTATAATTTGAAATTGTAATTATCAAATGGAAACGACTAAGTTGAGCAATCTTAATTTTTAAATAAATCCAAACTTGAATTATAAAATAAATTGAACTTAAGAAAATTAAGTGAAGTGATATTTGGAATTAAAAGGCAAGTATTTAATTTTAACCAGTGAAGGAACTAATTAGATAATAAATTAGTTAATGAAATTGAATTGGGAGTTAATGGAATTGGATTAAAATAATGATGGTTTGGATTGCGAATGAAATCCAAATAAGTGAAAATAAATTGGAAATGACCTGGTTATTAATAAATTAATTCCAGATAAATTGAGTATGGAAATTAAAATTCATAATGATTGAGTGAATGAACCAATTAGATTTAATAAATAAATGAATGGAATTTGATTAAATAAGAATCAAATGAAAGATGGAAATAAAACTTTAAAGGGTTGGTTAAATGGAAAATAAACTTAAGTTATTGACTTAAGTAAATGTTGAATGGAAACTGAACTCAAACAGAGGAGTGGTTTAAATAAGTTGAGAAATAGTTATTGAATAAATTAACTTGGATTGTTTTCGAGCTAAATAAAATTCAATATTCAGAAGTTGGAGATGAATTGAATTTAAGAAAATTATTAGAAATGAAAATCTGAATGAAATGTGGAATAAGTATTTAAATTGGAAATGAAGTAGTAAATTGAAGTAAGTTGAAATTCATATGAAATGGGAGTTCAATTTGAATATATACACTTCAGTGGTGAAGTAGTAAATAAATATAAGAAAATTTATATGAACTTAAGAATTGAAGAATGAAATTCTTAAGAAAATTTGTATTGGAAATATACTTAGTAATTTTGGAATGGAAAAATATATATACTAAGTGAATAGTTGAATGAAGACTAAAACTGAAGTTGTGAAATGGGATAGTTGTGAATAAGGGGATAACAATCAAAAGGAATGTGAATAAAAGAAAATTGATATAATTGGTAATCAATTGGGCTAATTACGTAAGGTGTACGTATATTATTTATTCGCATAGCTATTTGATCCGGATTCAAACACAGAATTTCGAGATAGTTTTATCGATCCGAATCAGGATTTTTCACTCGATTTTCAACGGCGAACCTGGATATGGATTGTTGATTGATTCTGGATATTCTCTATCATAGTTTGTGACTATGCAAGGAGAATGACGGTTTCTGATCAAGGAACCAGATCTGAGTCCGCACTAGGAAGTCGGGTGGACGATACTAGTTCGGAAGTGAAATTGTGTGATCGATTGAGCGATCGAATGTGATATTGCGTACGGATGATATATGTGCATCGTACGGGCTTAAGTCAAACAAATATTGAAAATTTGTAAAGAAAAGTATAAAATGACTTTGGAATTATGATTGAATATTATTGCTTAATAAGATATACAGGTGTATAAAAGCAATGGATAATTGGGATTTCTGATTTAGAAGATAAAATTTAATGGCCCGACAAAAAGGTATGTATTTGAAATTCTATATGAAATTTGATTGGGTTTTTGATCCAGCCACTTGGCTTTTTGTTTTCTTTTTGAGATTGGGAGGCCGTAGAGCCATTTTGTAGTAGTACCGAGCTAGCCGCGCAAAGGAGACGCTGGCGAAATTTTTCGGAAATTTAGGGAGTTAGAAAAATTTTGGAAAATTTTGATAAATTAAAATTTGAATTCAAATTTAAATTTGAATGGATAAGCAGGTGGTATGGGTTGAACTTATGAATAAGTTTGGGAAGTTAAAGGATGATTATTGTATCATTAATAAAAAAAATTGTTATGGAAAGTTGTTAAAACTATTTGGATTGGGAAAAAGAACGGGTATCGAATCATTTCTCTTAACTGGTAATTTCGGGGACGAAATTCTTTTAAGGGGGGAGGAATGTGACGACCCGGAATTTATGTATATTTGAAATATGAATATTTAATTTATTTTAAATATCCGAAGGTTAAATTTTAACTCTAATTTCAAATATACAGTATTTCTTTGGATAATTAATTATTAAATTTAATTATCGGGATTGGGTAAAATATTGAATCTTGATTTTAAAGCCTGTTAAAAATAGTTCAAAGGTTCAGAAAATTTATATTGTTAATACTGAAGATGATAGAACTTTTAAAATGGAATTTTAAAAGAGTTTTGTTCAGTCTTAAAAATATATCGTTGAAATTAAATTTAAAAATATAGCCGTCCGAGGCACAGTCTCGGAATTCAGCGAAACCAGTTCCATTGGATCCGTAATATTGTATTATTATTGGATTTCAATTTTCGTAGTATTTGGAGTTGTCGTGTGATCATACGGAATGTAAACGCGCTGAAATTTAACCGGAAATTTAATATTTTAACTGGTCGATATTTCTTTCCATATCCAGACTACGAGCCTTCTGGATCACGCTGTTTGTCCACGCGTTGAAACATCTGTACACGCGTCTCCTTCTCCTTTACAACTTTTTAACCAAGCCACTCCATCTGTTTTCGTTTGATCTCAAACCCAAGCTCCTTCTCCTCTTCATTTTTTTTAAAATTGTAATCGAACGAAAAAAAATGGGGCCGCTCTTCTCTGTTAAATCTCGCACCATGGTATTATCGAAGCCGAGTCCTCCCTCTTCCGAGTTTGAAGTATTCGAGTTCGCTTAGTACGACGGCATCACGTGGGAATCGCGCTCGAGGCTGCGCGATGTCTTCGATTCGTTCTGTAGAGGAGGGTAGGCAACTCCGCTAGTTGTGGTGGCGCGGCATGTAAGTGAACGGGCGAAGTGGCGAGATCCAATTTCGAGATGGTGATAGTCTTGCAGTGCTCGATTGAAGGCGGTAGGAGCGAGTCGCGTGATGACGGCTAGGGTTTGGAGAGATGCGAAGCGAAGGGAAGAAGGGCGTTTGTCGGGGCGGCTCTGGATGAGGGTAGTGCTCGTCATTGGTCGCGTAGACTCGTGGGGAAGTTCTCTGATGTATGTAAGGCAGAGAGGTATTTACTGTTTGCTTATTTTGATTTAATAAATAAATTTATATAGAGCAAAGAAAAATATGAATATATTTGAAAATTTACAGTTTGTTTAAAAGGAATGTTTATAGAAATTCGCAGTTAGCAAGACCCGTTTTTTTATATTTGAGTTTACCAAGATATTATATGTATGTATATGTTAGGATATATATATAGACTTTGTAACAGTAAAGTTTATAGAAACAGTTTATTATCTTTGATTCGTAGATTTATATTTATAGGCAGTAAAGTAAATTACTGTCCTTGTTTAAAAATAAATAAAATAATATAATAATATGAAGATTCGATTTGTAAAATAAATATAAGTTATTTTGGTTATAAATAGTTCAAAGAAGAAAAATAAATAAATAAATTTGTTCGATTTATTCGAGAGTTAATAAATCATCTAAATGTTTATACAAGGTCTGGAATCGTAAAGGAAACAAACTGGTTTGAGTCGGATTGGCAGGACAAAAGCAAAGGTGAGTTAATCTCACTCAGTTAGATTTAAATTCAAATGGTTAAATATAAATAATTGATTGAATGGTTGATTTGATTGATATGATGGTATATATAGTAGTATATACCAATATATATATATTGGCATATGTATATATTGGAGTTGTTGATATTCCCGCATTTATATAGCGGATGAGACCCTATGCGCCGCATAATAGCGGATGATTTTTATATAAATCCCATATACCGCGATATTCCACCTCGAAGTGGAATTGGTATTGTGCTAACGTTTGTGGATGCAGGGAAACAGGTTGGAGGGATCCAACTGGATTCCTCAAAATTTTCTAGACTATTTTATATTCTGTGTTATGAATATTGATATCCTGTGATGATATTATTGATGATTGAAATATTGGAAAATATGGATGGATTGAATATCCAAGTAAAATGAGTTATCAAAATCTCTAGAATGGGATTTTTGAAAGAAATAAAAGAATAAATTTAAAGTAAAATAATTCAAGTGAATTGGAATAAGGGAATTTTGAATTAACAAGGGAGATATTAAGTTATAAAGCATAAGTGATATTATCTGAAAGAATAATGAATTTATTTTTAAATTTAAGGATTGAATTTAATTAAGTAATAAAGAAGGAATTTTGGAAGATTAAATTGGTATTTTCAATTAAAAAGGGTTTAACTCACAATAAAGAAATAAATCTAAAGTTATTGTATTTTGAAATAAATGAAGTAAGCAAGGAATTTATCTCAAAGTAAAGTAAATTGGAAAATCAATTGGAAATTGATTTAGTTGTTTAAAATTGGAATTTTAAAAGAGAAGTGAGATTTTGGAGATATAAACTGGGTTTATAAAGTAAAATAAAATATCAGTGGATATTTGAATATAAATTCAAGGTGGGAATTTATAAAAAGATATGGTTTGGTTTAAAAATAAATGTTGATTTATTTTTAAAAGATGGAAATGAGAAGTGTATTTCTCTGGATAGCCAAGTACGTTTTCAAAGCAATTTAAATATAAGTTAAAAGTTTTAAGTATGATTTAAAAAGCATGTTTTAGAAAATTGATTATTTCTAAATGTTAATTTTCAAAGTAGGTATTTTTAAAATCTATTATTGTAGTAATTATATAAAAGTGATTTGCTATTCTGTTTTAAAAAAAGAGAAATTTAGTTTATATTTGTAAAGTGGTTTCATTTTAAATATTTCTTAAGTATATATTTTGTTAAGGTATTAAAGTAGTTTTTTTAAATTTCAATATTATTAAGTATATTTATAGTAAAGTGTTTTAAGATTATTTTAAAATTAAAAGTATTTTGTACTTGGTGTTTCAGAGGAAATAAATATTTGGAAATGTATTCCGTAAGCGGAAATTGGTTTCAAATGAGCTTTGAAAATTTGGAAATATATCTTGAAAAGATATTTGGGCAAATAAATAATGTGGGAAATTATTTAATTGTGTGATGGTTGCTTGTGGATGTTAATTGATAGTTAAATAACCGACTATCAATATTGGCCAAATGCGCTGATCGTTTCGAAGAGACCGGGATCGGGTTTCCGTATACCGGGATTCTAGGTCTGGAGACTCGAATACCACTTCGATCCGGTTTGTACGTTTCGTGTAACGATTTCGGAGTCGAAGATGGAGCTGTGAAGTGCAAGGGCTAGTCGCTACTAATCCTGAGGATATTTCCAAAATGGATGTAGTAGGAGTAGTGCCTTCGGTTCCGTTCGGACCCGGGACGGACTGGTATGGACGAATGCTTGCGAAACATCGTCAGCGGACGATGGGCATTCTAAGGGATATGTTCTCTAAAAGGTATCGTTTAGCCTCGAACCTCATCAACCGGGAATGACTGAAAATCAGGGGTTATGCAGCAAGGCTTCGTGGGTAGCTCCCACTGGAGGGTAAGGTCATCCCTGTCTAGATGTCCCTTTTTATTTCGGCTTAGTGGTGCGGTTGCTGATCCCAACCGTGGGGTGATTTTATTCGGGATCATCCAGTAAGGGATGGTTCCGGCCTTGTGTTGCAGGGGAGCGGGCGTACTCCTCGGTACGGTGATCTAGGCCACGTACTGTGATAGGTGGTACCCCAGTGCCTAGTCATTCGTTGGAAATCCATTCTCCCTACGTGCCTGTACGGTTTTGATTGTGCCCAACTATTGTTGAAATGTGAGATGCAAGCATTTCAGCTAGATTATATTTTACTTTCTGTAGACACTATTATAATATCAGAGGATTTTGATATAAAGTGTTTTAGCTATCGTAAGGTAAAAACCCGACATGTTTATTTGTGGCGTGGTCTTACGAGATGCTTTTGTTTTCAAAGGATTTTGAAACTTTAATAATCAATTTGAGTGTGATTTTCTCACGCTGGTTTTCCAGACTGACTCGGGTATTGTTTTATATGATGCTCGGGTCAGACCGAGTATTATAGGTTACAGGATATGATGCTGTGGAGCTCAGGAGACGAGCTGGATGGCGATACGTACTTCCGTATTTGTTTATTGTTCCGCTGTGTATTTGAATGTATGTCATTGATGTGATGAACTCTGATGATGTATTCTGTAAATATATTGTATAAACAGATATATTTTTCTGTTTGAGTAAAGATCTGTTTTGTATATATTATATTTTATTCCGCTGCGATGTGAGATTCTGTTGTTGATTTTCTGTTTTTTTCTCTTCTACCTCTTCTTCTTTAACACAAATGGTCCGGTTTTTTCGTGTTAGAAAAACTCGGGTTGTTACATATGGGATACTCCAGAATCAAAAGACACGAATGGGGAGACACGAATGGACTTGGAACCGAAGTGAACGTTCCAAAATTCAAAGGAACCGAGTCAAAGAAGAAGGAATTCAAGCTCGAACGAAAGTGATTCTGTAATTGAATTTACTACATATGCTTAGTTTTGCCTAAAACCAGAGCTCTGATACCACATGTAACGACCCAGTATTTTGGACCATTCAAATCGACAATAAATCCACACATGTCGGATTTGAATAATTCAAAACAATGGATTGTAAATAAAATTTGGCAAAACTCAGTATACACAGTAAATAAAATAATTACAGATCACAGACACAGAGTAATATAACAATAATGCAGCGGAAACAAAAGGATAGTAGTTCATGAAGCTACTATATATATATATATAACAGAGTCAAACAAGATACAACAGAAGTCTCGAATACAATAGATGTCTCAATACAATAATCAAATACAAGATCTGAATACATCATTGGAATCAACTGAATAACTGAAAGCAGGATCGATAGATAGCTGGATCTCCAAGCGAAGCTCCAACTCCAAAGGTGAGTCTCAAATGCTGTATCACTCAGTCTGACCCGAGCGTAAAGCAAAACACAAAACACTCGAGTCAGGATTAACATTCTTATATTAATAAATCCAACTCAAGTGAAATATCAACTGAAATACAAGTAACTTAAAGGATGTTTGGGATAACCATCCCCTAAGGATCCGTTAAACTATTTACTATGTAGTAATATACGCTATATACAGTAGTGTCTAATCAGTAAAGTATAATCATATAGAAAATAGCGTTAAGGGGATGGAGAACCTTAACGCGGTCGGATCTTAAAATCATAATCGTAGTAAAGCTCGATATGGTAGGTGACACGGCACAACTAGGCAATGCCAGGGTAGATATACCAATTACGCACACGGACTGATGGATACGCATAGCAGCCACTACCGTTCCACCTCGAACAACACTCCCAAATCGAAGGGTGGCCACCAAAATCAACAAGTAATAGAATGAAATCGAAGAAGTGTGTCTGATACGAGGTGCTACCTCACTGGCCCGAGATCGCTCCTGTTTTAGCCACCTTATGCCAACTCACGGGAGTTGGGTCCACGTATATACCTTAGGATCGTCGCCACCATCCTACTTCATTTTGGAAACTCCACCGCGTACACAGTTGTCAAAGTGGTTTTCGGTATCGACAAAGAGTATGTCCATATCCGATCCCGGTCTCTTTAACAACCAATCGTTATTATAACACCGTGGTCATTTCAAAATAGTTTATACTTCAAAACCAAAATATCATTATCATTTCAAAACCCAATTTAATACGATATCATTTTCACTTCAAATATATCCATTTTCAAAATCATATCACTTTCCAAAGTTACAACGCTTTCGAAATCATAGTCTTTTTTTTTAAATCAAAACACATTGGAAATCACAGCTTTGAAATCATAGTATTTTGGAAATCATAACACTTTCCTTTTAAACAGTTTAGATATTAAAATTTCTTTATAAAATAAAATAGTTTCCTCAAATTTCACAAATCGATTCAAATTAACTCGAATTCCAAAAATTTAATTTAAATCAAATCTCAAATCATCAGTTTCAACTCGATTCAGCTTCTAAATAAACCATTTCAAATTATCGATTTCAAATACATATCTAAACCATAAAATAAGCCATTTCAATTTTAATATATTTCAAAGCTTTAAATATTCAACATTTCAAACTAAATTCGATAAATTTATATACATATCAGATTCACTTTACAATTATTTAGTTTTGAAATATTAACTTAATTATTTCCATAACATTTAAATACAATTTTAATTTACAAATTTAAATAAACAAAATATCCCATTTATATACATATAAGTTTGAAATATCCATTTAAGTCACCTTTTCAAATTTCAAGTTGTAAAACACTTCTTTAAATTTCAAAGTCAATACATTTCAAATCAAACTTATTTAAGTATAATTCTTAAATAAATATAATTTCAATCAGTTTCAAATCATTATAAATTCTATATTTGAAGATATAGATATTAAATAAATACTTAAACATATTATTTATCAACTTTATTAAATCAACTTTGATGAATCTTTAAAAATCAATATTTATCAAAACCATATATTTCTTTTCAAAACCAAAGAAATCATTTTTCAAAACATTTATATATAGACCAACGGTGCCTGTATATAATTTTTCTATCCTATGATCAAGTGATACGGATATTTATCATTTCAATCCGCAATTTAAATTATATATACGGGTATATATCTTTTCAACCTGCAATCCCAAATTCAATTCAATGAAAATCGCTTGGGTTTATCATTTCAACCCATAACGATTTTCTCCTATTCTACAGATCGTTCGGGTATGTATCATTTCAACCCATAGTGATTCTATACTAACAAGGAACTTGTAGAGTGATAATAGATATGATAATAAAAATAACAACAGCAACAGGCATATATCAACAATATGAATAACAGATAATGGTATCAGATGTCATAAGTTAACAGATACAGAAAATGACATATATAACAATGTAAATAACTAACAGCAGCATATTTCAATTGACATTACAATTGAAATCAAATTTAATAAATATAAGAACGTTAATCGTGAGTGATTGCTCACCTTTCGAGGCTAGAGAGAATAGGAGATGACATGGATACGCACACTGATATTGCATTACGAATCCAAGCACGAATTTCATAGCAAAGAAAATTGGCACGAACTCGACGGACAAGCTGATAGATAAGAAATCAATGAGAATGAATCAAATCAATTTTTGATATTTACTGAAAATATATACATGATTATATTATTATTATTATTTTATTAAATCAACATTAAATTTAAAACTCGTACTAAAAATCCGAAATCTTTATATATATCGTTTTCAAAAGTCACTACCAAAATCAACCAGCTTCTCAGCTATGGAAATAAACCTATATATTAAAAGGATCAAAACATATATATATTTATTTTAAAAATTATCTATATATATTTTTAAATGATCAAAATATCAATATATATATATATATATAGTTTATACACAAATAAACATGTCGATATTTAAGTACTATAGTTAAAACCAAATGAGACCTTTATAATAAATTCAAAACCAATAAACAAATCAACAAAGACATAACTTTATAGACATACATATCTATACTGCTATATAGACTTCTATATTATCTTCTTAAACCAAAACTACGGCCGAACCATTTTACAATATATATGTACAGAAAAACAAAGTTACTAACAAGTATACGACGGACATCAATATGACTTGAACATATCATACACATTATTTTGGCAAAAATCAGTAACCATATATTCATGTATGCAAACCTTATATAAGAAATACATATATACAATGAACGATTATGGGTACAAATGGCTTGCTATTTTATATATGCAGACTTTCCACAAAATGACTACCAAAGGCCTACCTATGTATATTTATATGTACACCACTTTTAGAAATTTATACTTAAACCAAAATGTATAGCCAAAGTCTAATATCTGCATATTTGGAAAACTGTGAACTATAAAACTAGAGACAACACAGTATATATATATATATATATATATTATCTATAGTATAATGTATTGAATAGACAGAACATTATATATATATACGGTATAACCGGTAACACTAATAATATATACATACTAACATTATATATATAACCTTTATATGAAAACATATACATCCTACTCTGTTGATGCATACACCATTGTAAATACATATAATGTTATAAACAAACCTTGTAATATTAAAACTATAACAACAAAGCTGTAAAATATAACCAATTGAACATATAGATAACAAAATTATATAACTGCTATATATAAAATCTTACTTTAAACCAAATGTGATATATATAATACTATGTACAGGTAAATAAACTTGTACAACATAAAACTAATATATATACGAAAGCCAGTAAACTCTTATATAAAGTGACAGTAAAGAAGTATATATAAAAGAAAGCTATGTATTATTGTAAGATATGGTTTAACAATATATACAACATTTTATTCAAAACATTGTATATTGATGTATATAAACTGCTTCAGACAAGGTACAATACTGTAACAATAGTTAACATAAAACATATAAATTGTAAACTTAAATATTCCAAGATAAATATCCTATTCGAAAGTCTATGCAAACTTTTATAGCTTGTTCATGAGATTTAATATGTATATCATAACTAATAGAATATATACCAGATAGTATAACTAACAGAACATATATATTACCAACTTATATATATATATATTCTAACATATATACATAAATTTGTATTATATAACACAACTAAATATAATATCTATATACCTAAGATACATGCCACAGCTGAGTTATCAAGCACAGGCAGAGGAGGGGAGAAACAGGCCGTCATTGATGACGTGGGGACAGCGACTGGCCAGAGTAGAGGAGCGAAGGCTGGCGAAATCTGGGCGGAGATCGGATCTGAGGCAGATCTTGGGTGAGTGCGGGTGGTTTGCTTGGCACGGTGGGGAGAGTATGGGATGTAGGTTGGTGGGAGACGGGCGGCATGGGCTTCCAGCAGTGGAGGCTTGGCTTGGCTTGCTGTCACGTCCTGAAATTTTCGACTTTCGAAAATTCGACATCGATACTCACTTTATCGACTGCCGAGAAATCGAACGCCGGAAACTCCAATAGTGAGGGTTTTAGAAAGAAGAAGTAGAAGAAAAAGAGAAGAAGAAGAAAGAAAACAGAGAAGAAGAACAACAGAACAACCTCAGAATAGAAAACAATATCAGAATCTTACACATCGCAGCGGAACAACATATAATAGATAAATGAATATCATTTAAAAAAAAAAGAATTATATCTGTTATTACATTACATCACATCATATCATCAGAGTCAATAAACAACAATGGACAGTTATATAAACTTGTCCTCATACAGAATACACAGCGGAATAAATACTATCAGATACAAATACTACGTCTCGCCATCCAGCTTATCTCCAAAGCTCCAGAATATCCAGAATATCCTGATAATTTAACTCTAGGCTGCCCGTGTGGAAATTGGTGGGCACCCAGAGTTTAGAAGGGAACAATAAACTCCGAGTCAGTCATGGTGACTGGTGTGAGATCGTAAAACAGTTATTCTTTAAAATAAACAACGGGATAATTTTCAAGTCAATTCGAAATGCTTTTGGAAAATGAAACTACCATAAGACCTCCCACCACACACACAATGCAAACGCAGAATTGGAGGAGATTTCTTCTTATGATAGTCAAAGATGCTTACTACGCAAAATCAAATCATTTTTGATATTATTATTAGTGCATAGTGGAAAACATTTCGAAAGTATAATATAAATCTTAGCCAGCATAGGTACCATTATATTATGCCTGCTATAGCTGCCTCCTGAGGAGACAGGTTATACAATTGAAATCGTAAAGGATCGTATTGTTTCTTTGGATTTCCAACAAATGGTCAGGCTAAGGAACTTCCTATCCACGATGGGTACGTCCCTGGAATAGACGACCCGAGAACCTAACCGGATCTCTGCCAACACAAGGCCGGGTTACCTCTGCAAAAATAGGTAACTACTGACACGCGTATGCCATCCCCCGATCGTCACCGATCTTCCCGAGGATCCCCGATTCGCAACAAACCACATAGATAATAATAATGCAGTAACCACAGAGGTTAAGTATCTGGGCTCCATACCATGGTACCACCTTTATCCAGAAGGAATGACATACACTAAGGGGCGCTACTCCCTAGAACCTTGCTGCATTCGTCCTGTTTCGACCATTTCCGGGGTGTGAGGCTCGACGAAGTCTCGTCCACAAAGCTACGCTTTCTCAAAAAGCCCTGCTTCGGGTCAAACAAAAATGATCAACCTATGATCACAAAGATATAAGATCAAACAAATGATCATATCACAAATGATCAAACACTGATCATTTCACAGCAACACTCAGTATGCCACGTTACCAAATTGGGATATATCGCTGATAAATTTCAACTACATAACCTCTGAGCTCGTACGTCTCAGAGAAGGGTGTTAAGCTAAGAGAATAAATTCTCCGCCACCAACAGAAATGTATTTGAAAGAAATCAGCTTTATATCTCAAAGTGTAACGTCAGACACACAATCCATACAAGTCTGTTCCGGGATCGAACAGAACCGAAGGCACTTCTCACGAAGCCCTTGCACATCCGGATAATTTTTAATCACGTCAGGACTTCCCGTCACTAAGGGTGATAAAACCTCTAAATCGAAGATCAGTCGATGTAGAGTAACTCGACGGTAATCCTTCCGTTTTCAAAAATATCCGGTCTTCAACACCGGTCTTCGAATGCAATTCATAACGACGTATCACATATTCGGAATGGGTTATACGACCCCATGGTCCTTTCCCAGCTAACCCGAATAGTGAGCGATTATTCAAAATCAGTGTGGCATTCAAATTCATCCAATTCACAACAAATACCTATCTAAAGGTAATTATTGATAGTCGGTTATTTAACTATCAATAAAGATGCGCAACATCATCAGATTCCAAATAATTTTCCAAATTATTTCATCTTCAAAAATATCTTCACTAGATATAAAAATTTCCACACTTCAAAAATAAACCAACGTTTATTTTCTTTAAAACGAATTTCCATTTCTTTTATAAATTCCATAGTGAATTTATATTTCAAAAATATCTACTGATATACGATTTTCAAATCGATTTCAATATTCAACTTCAATTTATCTTTTCAAAGATAATTTCTCAAAACAGTTCATTTCATATTGGAAAAGTATTTCCATACTTATTAAATAATAAGTAATTCACAAATCTATTTATTTTCAACATTTGAAAATATTCAATATACTTAAATCAAATTAAGTATATATTTCATTCTTTTTAAGGAAAATATTCTTTTAACACCTTTATTTGAGTCAAAACGAATATTACGTAAAACATCGTTACGACGACTCAAAATCACTAGTATAGGGATTCGGAAATTAAGATAGATATATAAATCCCAATACTAGATAAAAACATTTCCTTTCGGAAATCATTTACTATAACAACAGTGTTATAGTCCACCATTTCCTTATATTTCTCGAAAACGTCTATTTCAACAATAACTGTTGAAATCTATGCTTTCGATTCATAACACATTTTAAAACACCTTTAAAATGTTTAACTTCATTTTTAAAATATTACTTCTTTAAAAATGAATCCATTTTACTTAACAATATATTCACTGTCCAAAATCGTGAATAAAATTTACTTAACCCCATTTCAATCATTTCTACACATTTTTATTTTAATAAAAATTCGCTATCCAAAATTGCGAATATATTCTCTTTAATAATCTTCTATATTTTAATTTATCAAATTCAATCGATTTCGAATTTATAAGCACGTTTATAAATTCTATTTCTCTTTTATAACAACTTCGGTTTATAAATCTCCTTTTATTAATTTCTATAGTACACTTATTAAAATAAGTGATTTCAGATTTATAAAACAACGTTTATAAATTCAACCTTATATTTCACAATAACTTTGATTTATAAATCCCCTTTATTAACAAGTTCGATCAATACTCCCTTTAAAGGCAAAAGTCCAGTTTTATAAGTTAATTTCTTAGAAATCTTCCATTCTACAATTTCATTCATTTTAACTTCACAATTTATAAATCTATAAATTTCCTATCTTTACAACTTATAATTTTATAAGTTTCATATCTTTACAAATTTAACACTTATAAAACTCGTTTAAAATTCCAATAATTTTAATTGATAAATATCAATTCTGTACATCTTTTATATATATCATTCTTAAATAATTCAAAAGAAATCCAACTTAAACTATTTTATTTATCACTTGACTATTTATTTCAAAATCACCTTTCAGGTATATTTCACAATTTAAAATTTTCATAACTTTAAATTTATAACATTTATTTATTTATTTAAGATAAATAAATTTCAAAATTTAATAAATCGTATACTTTCCAAAAATCACTTCAAAATTCCTTTTAAAGTAAAAATCGTTTATTTTTAAACTTTAAAATTGAACCCGATGATGCAACGCATCAATTAGTTCATCACAACATCAAACATCATATATCATCATATGATGACAGAATATATATCAACATCTGTAAATAGATAAATACAGTTGAGGAATCCAGTTGGATCCCCCCAACCTGTTTCCCTGCATCCAAAGACGTCAGCACAATACCAATTCCGCTCCAGTACGGAATTATCGCGGTATATAGGTTTTTATAAATCCACTTACTAACGGCGCAATAGGGTCTCATCCGCTATACGAGGCGGGAAATCATCAATCCAATATATACATATGCCAATATGTATATACTGCTATATATATAGATATATCCTATCATATCTAATAGCACATTCAACAAATCAATCAATAACTGCAATTCAATTATAAATCTGAGTGAGAAGATCTCACCTTAGCATTTATTTTGCAATCCAATCCAATCCAGTTTGTTTTCTTGGCAATTTAGACCTTGTATAACCAATTTATACAATCTATCAATATTCGTATAAATCGAACAACAATTTCTTTTCAATGGATTAAATTGTTTAACAATTTTGATTTGAACTAATTTAACTATTAATTTCCTATCAGATAAATTAAATTATCCAAATGATTTAATTTCAACTAATTATCTTTATTTTAACTAGAAATTTTAAAAACTAAATTTCCTTTAAAAATTTATTTCTAGTAACTAACAAATCAGATTTTCATTAGTAAATCCGTTTAACTACATTTTCTTTAATCATTCCTAATAATAATTTTAAACAAGTAAGTTAAATAAATTCATCTCCCTCTACTGTAATCTCTTCTAATAAAACATTTTCTTTGAAATAGATAAATTTCTTCAAATCTGATAATTCTCTTTTTCAACCTAAAATTATTAATTAATAAATAATTTTCTTTTTCTTTCTATACACTTTACTGTATTAACTTTAAATTCTAACAGCAATTAAAATTGTGAAACAAGGAAACTTTTTCTGTAAAATTACTTTCTTTTAAATCTAAATACATACATATATATGTATTTAAAAATCTAGTGAAACAGAAATCATTTTCTGTACATATTTAAATTCATATTCAAAACTAAATTGAATTGAAAAATTTTCATATACCTCACTCGATCGAATAAAGTCACTGCCTGCTCGACTTCAACAGTCGCTTGCGACCCACGACCATTAATGCTACTCCTTAGCCGCGTGACCTGCAGCTTCATCCCCTCGCGAACCCAAAACTTCATCACGCGACCAAATCTCGTGCTCGCACACGCGATCGCCAGCACCTCCTCCCAAGCCTCGACTGCACTCGCGCGTCGCCCCCTTGAATCGCGATTACTTGCCTTGAAAAATTTTTAGAGCCACCACTTCACGACGTCGCCTGACCATCACGAATTCGACGATCGCAGCCACCATGTCTACGCCTTGCAGTCGCACGCCCTACTCCACGTCGCGACTACGTGAAACCACGCGCGCCATCTTCAGGTCGATTCGGACCTCCTCCCTCTCGAGTTAATGATCGCGAAACCCCACAGCACATTGCCGGAACCCTAGCTTGCCTCACGTCGAACGCGAGCGCTTCCATCGCGATGCCCTAACTACTCGTGCCGCCACTGTCGATGTGGGAGGGAGTTGCGATCCTATTTGATTTATTTATTTTTCGTTTGAATGAGGGATGCAGTTCTCGTTTTTAATTGAAGAGAGGAAGGGAGATAGGGATGGGTTGCGTGATTTTCGTATCGCGATTGCAGGCGTGTTTTAAGGCTGAGACTAAGGGAAGAAAAGTTTTTAAACGTAAATGTTTAAATAAAATTTTAAATTTAAATCTCGATAAAAACTTCAATGCATTTTCGTGTCGTATTCTCACATACGAACTCCGAAAAATACGAAACTTGAAATCTGACAATAATTCGACGTTACGGACCCAATGGAACTGGTTTCGTCGAATTCCTAGACTGTTTGAAAATTGACTAGTTAATAAATATCGGTTCGAGTGATTATTTTCAAAACTGAACAAAACAGTTCGAAATTTAATTCTGAAGCTTCTATCATCTTCAGTATTATCAATACGAATTTTAAAAGCTTTTGAAATATTTTTCTTCGGCTTAAAACTGAAGATTCACATTTTTATTCAGCATTCAATCGATTAAATTTCAAAGTTTAATCGCAAATTTCAAAGTTAAATCGGGGATTCAAATTAAATCATCGTTCAAATATTTAAAATTAATTAAATATCCTCAATTTAATTCGTTCAAAATTCTGGGTCGTTACAAACTTCCCCCCTTAAAAGAATTTCGTCCTCGAAATTACAAGTTAAGAAAAGTGGTCCTTAACTCGTCTACTATTTTTCAACATTCAGTAGTTTTCTCAAATTTTCAAAACAAATCTTTCTACTAAAGATTCGTTATTATTCATACTAAATTTTCAACTTCAACTATAAGTTTCAAACAACATTGCTTTATTTCAATTCAAATTTAAATTCAAATTTCAAATTTAAACTTTCAAAATTTCTCAAAATTTTTCTAACGCCCTAAATTTTCGAAAAATTTCGCCAGCGTCTCCTTTGCGCGGCTAATACGATACGACTACAAAACGTCCCTACGGATTCTCAGATTTCAAAAAGAAAAAGAAAAGGCCAAGCGGCTAGAGAGAAATCATCAAAAACTCATATTAAAACTCAAATACGTACCTTTTTCGAGCAATTCAAATTATCTGTGAAATCAAATCCAAATTCCTTTACACCTGTATATCCTACTAGCCATAATATCTAGTTACATATATTCAAACCATTTTGTAAATTTTATTACAAAATTTCAAATATAAACTGCATATACATTTTTAGCTTACTTCACTGTTGAAGTTACATATTCATATCCATTCAAATTTACATTTCAAATTCATTGAATTCACTTTACCATTTTAATTCAAATTTGGATTCTATTTATCTCCTGAATATTGAATTTTATCGATTAGCTTTCATTTACAACTGCTTATTTCAAATTAGTTTCAATTACTAATTCATTTCTAATTCTAATCCACTTACAAATTCAAATCTGTTTTCAATCTTCAGTTTCAATTCCAGTCTTATTCACTTTTGTTCATTCCCAAAATTTATTACAATTTACTATTTTGGTTTATAACCACTTATATTAAACTGGATTTCCAATTCGAATTTTAATTCATCTTTCAATTTACTTTATTCAATTCAATTCATTTGCTTACGAATTCGAAATGAATTTTAACATTCAATTTTATTTTCTCGCATTTGCCATTGCAAATTTATTTATTTGTTCACAAATTCTTTCATTTCAATTTGAACTTTCGTTTCAATCAGATTCCCAATATTCCATAAGTTATCAACTTATTAATATTTCATAAGTATTTTTAAATAGGATTCCAGAGTCGTTTCCACTTTTTCAAAACCATTTGAAAACAATTCAAATTCCATTTGAATTTCCAAACAAAAACCCAAATTTTCAAGCAACTCCTATTTAAAACAATTTGACAGCAATTTCTCTTTTGGAAACCCGAAAATGAACACCGGTGATGTCGCGATCATCATCGAAGTTATTTTCCAGCGACCGAAAAGAGTTTAGAGCTTTTATCTCTACAAAATACTTTCCAAAACCTTTGAAATTCATTTTCAAATCAAAAAGAATTTAAACTTTCCAAATCTCCAAAATTTTCAAATTCTTTTCAAAACATTTCCAAAAACTTCTCTGGAATCCCGTTTCAAATTACAAATCACATTTATAATTTACATTCTTTAATTTTATTTGTATATGGATTCATCTCTTTAGCTTTTAATTCACATTTATGAATTTCATTCGTTAAATGGATTTATTTCCAAATCTTTGGTTATTATTTTAATTTCTCATTCCATTTCATATAACAATGATAATAATTCAATGCTATTATTTTATAACAACCATGCAACCATATACTGTAGTAATTTACAGAAAATCATTTCTTTTATATACAAAAATAGTTTTGGGCAAAATTATTTCATTCGCCCTATTTCAAAACAATACTGTGTCAGTTTATCTTGTTTAAGAGTTTAGAAACCCCTATCGATTACAGTTAGCTAGACTGCACCGACCAGAATCCATAAACAATCAACCGATAAGTCAACACAATACAAAACAATTTTATATTCAAATAACAAATACGCGCTCATATCTATTATTACACTCAACTCATTCTAGAGTACTACTGACTCTATCTCTAATGAGTAACACCCAACAGAGCAGGGTTGTCGCTTAACCATATGCTCTGATACCACTTTGTCACGTCCTGAAATTTTCGACTTTCGAAAATTCGACATCGATACTCACTTTATCGACTGCCGAGAAATCGAACGCCGGAAACTCCAATAGTGAGGGTTTTAGAAAGAAGAAGTAGAAGAAAAAGAGAAGAAGAAGAAAGAAAACAGAGAAGAAGAACAACAGAACAACCTCAGAATAGAAAACAATATCAGAATCTTACACATCGCAGCGGAACAACATATAATAGATAAATGAATATCATTTAAAAACAAAAGAATTATATCTGTTATTACATTACATCACATCATATCATCAGAGTCAATAAACAACAATGGACAGTTATATAAACTTGTCCTCATACAGAATACACAGCGGAATAAATACTATCAGATACAAATACTACGTCTCGCCATCCAGCTTATCTCCAAAGCTCCAGAATATCCAGAATATCCTGATAATTTAACTCTAGGCTGCCCGTGTGGAAATTGGTGGGCACCCAGAGTTTAGAAGGGAACAATAAACTCCGAGTCAGTCATGGTGACTGGTGTGAGATCGTAAAACAGTTATTCTTTAAAATAAACAACGGGATAATTTTCAAGTCAATTCGAAATGCTTTTGGAAAATGAAACTACCATAAGACCTCCCACCACACACACAATGCAAACGCAGAATTGGAGGAGATTTCTTCTTATGATAGTCAAAGATGCTTACTACGCAAAATCAAATCATTTTTGATATTATTATTAGTGCATAGTGGAAAACATTTCGAAAGTATAATATAAATCTTAGCCAGCATAGGTACCATTATATTATGCCTGCTATAGCTGCCTCCTGAGGAGACAGGTTATACAATTGAAATCGTAAAGGCTCGTATTGTTTCTTTGGATTTCCAACAAATGGTCAGGCTAAGGAACTTCCTATCCACGATGGGTACGTCCCTGGAATAGACGACCCGAGAACCTAACCGGATCTCTGCCAACACAAGGCCGGGTTACCTCTGCAAAAATAGGTAACTACTGACACGCGTATGCCATCCCCCGATCGTCACCGATCTTCCCGAGGATCCCCGATTCGCAACAAACCACATAGATAATAATAATGCAGTAACCACAGAGGTTAAGTATCTGGGCTCCATACCATGATACCACCTTTATCCAGAAGGAATGACATACACTAAGGGGCGCTACTCCCTAGAACCTTGCTGCATTCGTCCTGTTTCGACCATTTCCGGGGTGTGAGGCTCGACGAAGTCTCGTCCACAAAGCTACGCTTTCTCAAAAAGCCCTGCTTCGGGTCAAACAAAAATGATCAACCTATGATCACAAAGATATAAGATCAAACAAATGATCATATCACAAATGATCAAACACTGATCATTTCACAGCAACACTCAGTATGCCACGTTACCAAATTGGGATATATCGCTGATAAATTTCAACTACATAACCTCTGAGCTCGTACGTCTCAGAGAAGGGTGTTAAGCTAAGAGAATAAATTCTCCGCCACCAACAGAAATGTATTTGAAAGAAATCAGCTTAATATCTCAAAGTGTAACGTCAGACACACAATCCATACAAGTCTGTTCCGGGATCGAACAGAACCGAAGGCACTTCTCACGAAGCCCTTGCACATCCGGATAATTTTTAATCACGTCAGGACTTCCCGTCACTAAGGGTGATAAAACCTCTAAATCGAAGATCAGTCGATGTAGAGTAACTCGACGGTAATCCTTCCGTTTTCAAAAATATCCGGTCTTCAACACCGGTCTTCGAATGCAATTCATAACGACGTATCACATATTCGGAATGAGTTATACGACCCCATGGTCCTTTCCCGGCTAACCCGAATAGTGAGCGATTATTCAAAATCAGTGTGGCATTCAAATTCATCCAATTCACAACAAATACCTATCTAAAGGTAATTATTGATAGTCGGTTATTTAACTATCAATAAAGATGCGCAACATCATCAGATTCCAAATAATTTTCCAAATTATTTCATCTTCAAAAATATCTTCACTAGATATAAAAATTTCCACACTTCAAAAATAAACCAACGTTTATTTTCTTTAAAACGAATTTCCATTTCTTTTATAAATTCCATAGTGAATTTATATTTCAAAAATATCTACTGATATACGATTTTCAAATCGATTTCAATATTCAACTTCAATTTATCTTTTCAAAGATAATTTCTCAAAACAGTTCATTTCATATTGGAAAAGTATTTCCATACTTATTAAATAATAAGTAATTCACAAATCTATTTATTTTCAACATTTGAAAATATTCAATATACTTAAATCAAATTAAGTATATATTTCATTCTTTTTAAGGAAAATATTCTTTTAACACCTTTATTTGAGTCAAAACGAATGTTACGTAAAACATCGTTACGACGACTCAAAATCACTAGTATAGGGATTCGGAAATTAAGATAGATATATAAATCCCAATACTAGATAAAAACATTTCCTTTCGGAAATCATTTACTATAACAACAGTGTTATAGTCCACCATTTCCTTATATTTCTCGAAAACGTCTATTTCAACAATAACTGTTGAAATCTATGCTTTCGATTCATAACACATTTTAAAACACCTTTAAAATGATTAACTTCATTTTTAAAATATTACTTCTTTAAAAATGAATCCATTTTACTTAACAATATATTCACTGTCCAAAATCGTGAATAAAATTTACTTAACCCCATTTCAATCATTTCTACACATTTTTATTTTAATAAAAATTCGCTATCCAAAATTGCGAATATATTCTCTTTAATAATCTTCTATATTTTAATTTATCAAATTCAATCGATTTCGAATTTATAAGCACGTTTATAAATTCTATTTCTCTTTTATAACAACTTCGGTTTATAAATCTCCTTTTATTAATTTCTATAGTACACTTATTAAAATAAGTGATTTCAGATTTATAAAACAACGTTTATAAATTCAACCTTATATTTCACAATAACTTTGATTTATAAATCCCCTTTATTAACAAGTTCGATCAATACTCCCTTTAAAGGCAAAAGTCCAGTTTTATAAGTTAGTTTCTTAGAAATCTTCCATTCTACAATTTCATTCATTTTAACTTCACAATTTATAAATCTATAAATTTCCTATCTTTACAACTTATAATTTTATAAGTTTCATATCTTTACAAATTTAACACTTATAAAACTCGTTTAAAATTCCAATAATTTTAATTGATAAATATCAATTCTGTACATCTTTTATATATATCATTCTTAAATAATTCAAAAGAAATCCAACTTAAACTATTTTATTTATCACTTGACTATTTATTTCAAAATCACCTTTCAGGTATATTTCACAATTTAAAATTTTCATAACTTTAAATTTATAACATTTATTTATTTATTTAAGATAAATAAATTTCAAAATTTAATAAATCGTATACTTTCCAAAAATCACTTCAAAATTCCTTTTAAAGTAAAAATCGTTTATTTTTAAACTTTAAAATTGAACCCGATGATGCAACGCATCAATTAGTTCATCACAACATCAAACATCATATATCATCATATGATGACAGAATATATATCAACATCTGTAAATAGATAAATACAGTTGAGGAATCCAGTTGGATCCCCCCAACCTGTTTCCCTGCATCCAAATACGTCAGCACAATACCAATTCCGCTCCAGTACGGAATTATCGCGGTATATAGGTTTTTATAAATCCGCTTACTAACGGCGCAATAGGGTCTCATCCGCTATACGAGGCGGGAAATCATCAATCCAATATATACATATGCCAATATGTATATACTGCTATATATATAGATATATCCTATCATATCTAATAGCACATTCAACAAATCAATCAATAACTGCAATTCAATTATAAATCTGAGTGAGAAGATCTCACCTTAGCATTTATTTTGCAATCCAATCCAATCCAGTTTGTTTTCTTGGCAATTTAGACCTTGTATAACCAATTTATACAATCTATCAATATTCGTATAAATCGAACAACAATTTCTTTTCAGTGGATTAAATTGTTTAACAATTTTGATTTGAACTAATTTAACTATTAATTTCCTATCAGATAAATTAAATTATCCAAATGATTTAATTTCAACTAATTATCTTTATTTTAACTAGAAATTTTAAAAACTAAATTTCCTTTAAAAATTTATTTCTAGTAACTAACAAATCAGATTTTCATTAGTAAATCCGTTTAACTACATTTTCTTTAATCATTCCTAATAATAATTTTAAACAAGTAAGTTAAATAAATTCATCTCCCTCTACTGTAATCTCTTCTAATAAAACATTTTCTTTGAAATAGATAAATTTCTTCAAATCTGATAATTCTCTTTTTCAACCTAAAATTATTAATTAATAAATAATTTTCTTTTTCTTTCTATACACTTTACTGTATTAACTTTAAATTCTAACAGCAATTAAAATTGTGAAACAAGGAAACTTTTTCTGTAAAATTACTTTCTTTTAAATCTAAATACATACATATATATGTATTTAAAAATCTAGTGAAACAGAAATCATTTTCTGTACATATTTAAATTCATATTCAAAACTAAATTGAATTGAAAAATTTTCATATACCTCACTCGATCGAATAAAGTCACTGCCTGCTCGACTTCAACAGTCGCTTGCGACCCACGACCATTAATGCTACTCCTTAGCCGCGTGACCTGCAGCTTCATCCCCTCGCGAACCCAAAACTTCATCACGCGACCAAATCTCGTGCTCGCACACGCGATCGCCAGCACCTCCTCCCAAGCCTCGACTGCACTCGCGCGTCGCCCCCTTGAATCGCGATTACTTGCCTTGAAAATTTTTTAGAGCCACCACTTCACGACGTCGCCTGACCATCACGAATTCGACGATCGCAGCCACCATGTCTACGCCTTGCAGTCGCACGCCCTACTCCACGTCGCGACTACGTGAAACCACGCGCGCCATCTCCAGGTCGATTCGGACCTCCTCCCTCTCGAGTTAATGATCGCGAAACCCCACAGCACATTGCCGGAACCCTAGCTTGCCTCACGTCGAACGCGAGCGCTTCCATCGCGATGCCCTAACTACTCGTGCCGCCACTGTCGATGTGGGAGGGAGTTGCGATCCTATTTGATTTATTTATTTTTCGTTTGAATGAGGGATGCAGTTCTCGTTTTTAATTGAAGAGAGGAAGGGAGATAGGGATGGGTTGCGTGATTTTCGTATCGCGATTGCAGGCGTGTTTTAAGGCTGAGACTAAGGGAAGAAAAGTTTTTAAACGTAAATGTTTAAATAAAATTTTAAATTTAAATCTCGATAAAAACTTCAATGCATTTTCGTGTCGTATTCTCACATACGAACTCCGAAAAATACGAAACTTGAAATCTGACAATAATTCGACGTTACGGACCCAATGGAACTGGTTTCGTCGAATTCCTAGACTGTTTGAAAATTGACTAGTTAATAAATATCGGTTCGAGTGATTATTTTCAAAACTGAACAAAACAGTTCGAAATTTAATTCTGAAGCTTCTATCATCTTCAGTATTATCAATACGAATTTTAAAAGCTTTTGAAATATTTTTCTTCGGCTTAAAACTGAAGATTCACATTTTTATTCAGCATTCAATCGATTAAATTTCAAAGTTTAATCGCAAATTTCAAAGTTAAATCGGGGATTCAAATTAAATCATCGTTCAAATATTTAAAATTAATTAAATATCCTCAATTTAATTCGTTCAAAATTCTGGGTCGTTACACTTGCCGTCGAGTAGGTGAAGGCGGAAGGGAAATGAGATGTAGAGGCTTGCGGTGGCTGATGGAGGGAAGTTTTGCTCGGCCATTGGTGCAGATGAGTGGAGGATATGTGGCCGAGGGGAAGGGTGAAGATGAAGGAAGTCGGCACGGTTTGGGAGGAAGATTGTTGTGGCGACGTGAGATCCAGGCAGAGGAAAAATAAATATGAGTAGGCTTCAGAAAAAATGAAAGGGATGATGAACAGGCTTTCGTATAATCTTATGATTATATTATTTTATTATACTCCTTTCAATCGAAACCGGATACGAAACAATCCAGAGGATATAAATTGAAATGGGAATAGACAACGAAAGAACAGGTCCACAAATACTGAACAGTAGGAATAGAATTGGTCACCCCTTAATTTCTGGAAAATTATTAAACCAATTAATTGTTGTTGGGCTGCACGTTATAGATTTGAAGTCTAAGGGAAAATGTAAAGTCAAAATTCGGTACCGTTACGGTGAACTGTTTCATTCTTACCGTTGCATACCAGAGTTCGAAGTACAGAAATAAATATATTGCAGGGATCAGCACGACGAGACAGACAGAACGGTATAAAGATATTAGTGGTACGATCATTGAATCAAAAGTCGATAATCGGTACCGAAAATGCTGCAAATCCGTCGAAAATAAGATAAACGGAGCAATAGATGGTCAAATTTATGAAACGAAAGATGACGTCTCACTCAGAAGATGATTTACAAATTTTCTATGTAAAAATATTCAGGTTTGGAAAACATTTTATTATCACCAATTTTAACTGATTAAATTGAAGTAAATTTACGCGCGAAATAAATTTTCATATTTTCGGACGAAGATTTACCAATTGCTATGTTTAATTAGACGCATTCCAAATATCAAATTTATATTTCAAAATTTTATCGTTTAAAATTTCACAAAATTTAACTAATTACGTTATTAAAACAGTTAAAATTTACGGGTCGTTACATCATAGAAAAAGAGCATCATACCAATCGTCACTGATTTACTACAATAGGAACTAAATGCTTACATAGAAGTACAATCTCATAACTAAAAGAGGAAACAAGTCCTACTACAAAGGGATACTAGATAGGTAAATATAGCAACTAAACACAGCTATCATCTATGGCTAGGAGGCCTAGGACCATGTCCACTCTGACACAGAAAGGTCCTACTCTAGGAATCCAAGTAACTCATATGCTTCTCTTGCCGCCTAATACTCGTTACTAACTTACGCTGTATTACTCACGATGAATACAATCTATTCATCTCTTCCATTCCATACTCAAAATGGAAAAACCAAGTTTCATTTACTGCAACGAATAAGGATTTCAATCTATGCAGTCTCTATTTAAAAAGGCAACTAAGCTTGGGAAAATTTTCTCTTTACCTTTACCTTTCATTTTTCCCCAACTAAGGTCTACCTATCCCAACCCCATGTGTCTTACTATCTTACTAATATCACTTCATATTCTTCTATAGTCTACACACATGAATCAACATTCCTAGGTTCTCACTAGTGTCCTATACACTTTACGGGAACTTTTATTATTACTACTAAAAGTAATCATTGCTATCTCCTACATAGCCTTATACTTTTCCCATCACACATAGGAAATGATTCCTATCTACTCCATATTTAAAAGTTTGGTTTGGTATTTATCAATTTATTTCAAAAATTAAAGCTTCTAAATTTTTGAAACATCAAATCCTAAAATTCCTGCCTTTAAAAGTGTTACTTTGAAGTTTCTATTAAATTCAAAGGTACTTGGTTACTTAACATTTTATCTCTCTAGACTTGCCACTTTATAGCTCTTTGAATTTAAATTATTCCCCAAACCTAGAGAAGAAAACATACTAATTCTAAGTTCAAAACTTATTCCTCTTTTCCTTTTAAAGACCTTTATAGATTTCCATGAAAAAAATTTGGATTTTTAAATTTAACAGTTTACTAAGTTTTTCTCTTCCAAAAACTTATTTACTTTTTCACCAAACCATTTTTCTTTAAAACATGCCTTGCTTGTCCTTAAAACATTTTTTTCTTGACTTCCAAAACTGTCCCACATGTTTTCAAAACATCTTCTTTTCATAGATTTTCAAATTACGAAAACTGGAGTAGATAAGAACAATTATTTTATCAAAAATCCATTAACTTTCCTACTCCACCAATTACCTAATCTTGGAGGAGTTTCTAACTTACAACAAATGTGGACTTTTCTACAAAGGCAAGCAACCAATGCGCATAATCAATGGAAAAATATGAAATTTCCATTGCTTAGCTTTCCTACTAAGGTTCTCTATAATATCCCTCCTAACTAATACTGTCTCTAATTATTACACTTCTTATTACACCTAATGGTTTTATACCTTAATGTATTGGAACTACTTTCTCTTATGAGAAACCATTAACGCTAAAACCTTCTATAATTCCTTTAAAAGAGGATTTCATGTTTATGCAAAATTATTAGGAACTTATTTTATAATTTATCGAAATAGGCTATACAAAATATGATGATTTCCATACCTTGTACATCTCTTTCACGTATTCCTTATAACTTGCACAAAACATCTTTATTTGTGATTTGGTTTCATAGAAAATTATATCAATATTCATTTCATTCCAATAGATTAAAGTATGTTTAATCTATATTCACTTACAATATACATTTCCTATGTAATTTATTAATTTCCTAATATTTAACTTACATCTTTTTCTTCTTCAGAGGAACTCATTTTCAAAACTGTTTTAATATTTTCATAACTAGAAAACATTTCCATATACTTATTTAAATAATAAGTGTACTTATAAACCACTTTATTTCTATACTTAGAAATTGTGTAACAACCGGGATTTTTGTAAATTTTAATTATCGACAAAATGACGATTTAACCTAGTTGCCAAATTGATATTGAGTTTTAAATCGCATTTAAATTCTTTAATAAAATTGTTAATCGCTGTTTGGGGATTTTAAATCAAATTTGAAATTCTTATTAGTTGTAAAATTCTTTAATAAATGTTTGGGTAAATGTTGAAGGGCTTTAGCTTATAGTCTCGGCCTACCTTTATTTGAAATGCTGTGATAATATCAGAGAAACCCGACCCCCTTTATTTTCTCATTCGTACTGATTTGAAACCCTAGAAAAATCGAACGAGAGAATAAAAATGGCGTCTGCTTGTGGTTGCTCGTTCGTCCCTCCGCCTCCATTATCCTCGCATCGCAAACAATAGAGAAGAATGGAGGCCACGATTGCTTCGTTCGTTCGTTTTCAAATGGTGGCTGCCTCGTTCAAAAACTAGGGCTTTAGACGAATCGAAGAAGACAACTGCTGAAGCTCGATCGAAGGTTCGCGTTTGCCTTGTCGATCGACGTCTCCTTCACTTCGCTCGCGACAGCTTTAGGCAAAGGTGAGTGATTGTAATTTTCACTCACATCTCATTCAAATCTCAGTAGTTTGGAACTGGCGATTTCGTGATTTCCTTGGCTTGTTTTGATTATATTAAATCGCTTTGCCGTGATGATGATTCCCTGTTTCAATTGTTTCGTATCGCTGGCAGTTGATTTTGTTGACCTCGACCACTTGATTTTGGGAATGCGAATTCACGACTTGGTTGAATTCGTTGCTTATTTTTCTTCCCGAGGTCTTCGGCAATTCAATTTTGTTTTGTTGTGATGGTTTCTTTGGTGTTTTCAATCCACATGGTTTTGATTTTTTGACTTTAGTTCGATTCCTTAATATACTCATCCTGGTTTCGATTTTGATGGTTCGATCTTGGCACTAACTTGGTTAATGTTGGCTTCACTTGTGTTGATATTCGAAACTGCTACATATTCGAACCCCTTGTCACTTGTTACTTTCGGCCATTTGATGCTTTTATGAGATTCTCTGACTTTAGCAGTTTGTACAAATTAATGTCGGATACTCACGGAGTTGATTCTTGTTTGAATTTCTAGCTTTAGTGACTTTGGATTTGAGTTGGACGATGTTATTTTTTTGTTTGTTCGCCCTTGACTATGGTATTGTCTGGTTCATCTTGTAGACACTTGAGCTTGGTTTTGGATGTATTGTTGCACTGAAGTCTGATATGCATACATTTGCAACTGAACACTTGAACTATATGTTCATTTGATTCTGGACACTGTGATTTGTATTTACTTGACCTTGAGCTACTCTGGTCTTGAGTTTATTCATTTGAACATCACTGAGTTGATTTTTAGCTTGAGTCTGATACATTGCATTGATGCATTGTATTATTTGCATTGGTTCACTTTGTAATTTCGACTTGTCTTTCCTATTGTACACTGGTTACTGTCGCTTTGAATTTACTTGCTGACAGTCTTGTATCTGCATCCATGTTGATGTTGTCATTTTGTTCCAGTGTGGTTTGCACATGTCATTCTGAACTTGTACACTTGCAAAGGTCTCTCCATTGTAGTTGGTCCATGAGTTTGTAGTCTGATACTCCTGTCTTGATCCTGGTTGCATTGTGGACAGACATTGTTGTCTACATGGTTGAGTTTCCTATGTACTTCTGTTTCACCGTTTGACTTGAAATATAATACCTCACCATTTACTGTTTCAGTGTAACTTTGGACTTTGATGTGTAGTTGTTCGTACTTGCCTTGGTTATGGAGTTTGGCATTTCCTTAGCATACTTGACTTTGGCCATTCTTGTTAACTGTCCCTGGTCATTTTGTTCTCTGTGGCATATTGGATGTCTTCACTGTCGAGCTGGGCTTGATACAGTGATAATGTTTGACTTGGATTTGCTTTTGCTTGAGTTGTTGGTTCTTGATTGTTTCAGATTGATTTTTGAGATTTTACAGCGAGTTGAATCTGGTCTCAAAGACCCGGGTTTGACCCTGTAAGTTTATTTATGTTGAATTCTACCGTTTTGATTGCTGTTAGTCTTCACCGTCGTGATGATTTCACGTACTGTGTGGCGAGGCAGTGCACGCGTGCGTGTGCTGCAGCCACACAGAAATTTGATGTGTTTGATCATTTTAAGATTTCTGATTTTTTGATTTACACTGCTTAGTGTTATATTTGTCGTTATCCAATTCTCGTATCGAGAGTTGGATATACGAGATTTCTGTGACTATCGTCTATTTGACGTTTGATTATTATTGCTCCTATGCACTAATAACTGAGTTTGAATTAGACTGACCCGTGTATTATTTTCCTTTGAATTTAATACTCGGGTCAGACCGGAGTTATTTCAGGTTGTAGATTTCCTTCTTTGAGTTGCTGTTCGAGATTTGAAGACTTTTCACATCTTCTGAAGTTGTCAGTGTCATTTTATAGTAGTTGTATCATATTTATCGTGTCAACTATATTGTAACTGACATCGGTTATATATATATATATGAGATTTTTGTTAATCTGTGTTCCGCGTTTATATTATTTGTGTTATTGTTATATCTAATGTCCTAAACTATTATGAACTATCGTAGTTTGTTTTATACTGATAATTGGATATGTCGATGGGAGTAAATAAATAATAGAAGAAAAATAAAAAGTATATACCACTCCTATCGAGATAACCAATATTAGTGTAAGGCCAATTACGGATGGTCGCTCCTATCCAGCCTTATTCTTCATAATAATAGACAGTATTTCTTTTAATACTCTTTGTTATTATGAGCATAGAGGTGGGGCGTCACAAATTGTAACGACCCACCTTTTTGGACGGTTTAAATCGACAATAAACCATACATGTGTAATTCAAATCATTCAAAAGGGAGGATTGTTGATGGGGTAAATAAGAAAGTAAAAGAAAAGAAAGAAAAACAAAGTCACATAATCTCGCAGCGGAACGACAAAATATAATAATCAAATAAACAGTTCATGAAGCTGTTTTATAAATAACATTTGATTACACTTTTACAATTCAAATCAGAGTTATACATACATCAGAAATAAACAAATAATGCAGCGGAAAAATATTAATAAACACGATCTTCAAACTCCATCTTCATCTTTAAGAAATAATATCTTCGAAACATTGAAATACTCGGGCTAACCCGAGCGTAAAGGAAAATAATACACTCGAGTCAGAACTAAAATTCTTATGCAAATTAAACCAAAATTAGATGAAATAAGGAATGCAGATAACTACATTTTTGAAGGTTCAAATTTTTCGAAAAAGTTATTGTTTCCATATTCAAAATACAATAGATTTCACAATAGATCCATTCTAGTAACTTATAAATTTATAGAAAAATTCCCAATTATATTTCATAGTTCAAGAGATTTGATTTATAAAAAATGTTCCAAAGTTTCAACATCCAATTTTATGCAAAATTCCCAATGTTTCAAAATTTAATTTTGAAAACTTTCAAATAAGGTAAAGACGGTTTATTTCTCAAAAATCATTTTTATGGTTCAAATAATACATCTAAACATACTAAAATTTTCTCATGTAAATATATGAAATTCATGGGTTTTATATCTTTATTCAGTATTCAAATAATCAGTATGAAAATTTATATGATAAACTATTGGGTGATAACAAGGATATATCAAAATAAATGAACGAATACACATTCAATCACAATAGCATCCATCACGACATACAATCAACATTCAAATCAACCAATTCAATAACATGTCACAATAATTATTAGTTATCACATATTGGAGTTTAGGTATTCAAATTAAATATCGATTAAAATTCCAAACCAACAATCAATTACCCGGTTTAACTTGCAATAAAAGTTTAGTATTTCATGAGTGGGTTTAAACACTCACCTTATGTATTTTCCTTTTATAGTAGGATTTGGATCCGCCACTACTTCCTCCTTTTGATTTGTTTCCTTGCTATCTTAATCTTCTTCTTTTTTTATAGAAAGTTTTGGAAGAGGCAGAGAAGTTTGTGTAGATCTGGATTTTAAGAAAAGGATTTGGAAAATAAAGAATGTTTGGAAAAGAAGAAGAAAATTTAAAGAAGATGAAGAATTGAAAAAGAAAAAGGAAGCTTTGAAAAAGAAGAAAAAGATTTGAAGAATAAGAATAAGAAAAAGGAAGCTTTGAAAAAAAAAGAGAAGAAGGAGATTTGAAGTAGAAGAAAAATGAAGGAGGATAATGAAGAGAGAGAAAAAAAAGCGAGATGGAAGTTTGTTTGGAAAAATGAAGCTATAGAAGATTGAGATTTGAAAATGAAATGAGGCTACAGGAATGAAGATGGAAAGAAATGAAAAACTAATAAGGTATGTATAAACAAACTAGGAATTTGAAATAAAGTAAAAATATGAACAGCCCTAAAACGGTAGTATTGAAGAGGTGAAGCAAAGGAATAAATATATGAAAAAAGATAAAAATAAATCATCCGTTCTTTAGTTGAAGCTTCAGAAGAAAGATTTGCTAATTAAAGAAAGGTACAAGAACTAATAACGTATAAACAAAATAAACTTCAGAAACAGAGAATAGTAAATGATAAATGTAATGGCATGAATATTAATTTAGATATTCACATTAAAAATGGAAAAAAAGAAAAGGAAAAAAAACTTCAGGTAAAGCACTAGAAAAGAGCAAACGAACAAATGAGAAACAAATGAAAAGAATGAGGCAATTATTAATTATAAATAAATCAGATGAAGCAACTATTAATTAATAAGAAACGAATGAGTAATCTAACAATTAAATGGATGCTCAAGTGAAACCTACACGGAGAACTTGAAAATGAAAAGAAAGAGAATGTGACATGATAATAAATGTAAAGCAAATGAAGGGACCACCTATATCCTATAAACAAACATTTGGGGTCCAAATTCCAAAACTTACTCTCCAATTAATTCATATCAATAAACCCAAATATACACATATTTACATCATTTAATTCAATATTAAAACATTCGTTTTATTTTAATATATGTGCACACTCCATTAACGTAATCAATCAATTAACAATCAATCAATTAATCAACCAATCAACCTATATATTTATTTACGTTACTCAAACACAGTTTATTAATAAATGAATATATATCTATTTATGCACTATAAAAATGATTTACTTTACTTTTTAATTACTGTAACGGTCACATTAATGCAACCAATTTAAAAGTTTTAACCATATATAAAATGGAAAAATAAATATATGTGAACCTATGTAGTTAATGTACAACTGTTAATACAAGGTAATTCTAATTGATTCCACAACATTTACACAACCATGAACCCTCTGATATATTTAAAAATTTGAATATTAATGTGTGTATATATAGATTATTCTAAAATTCAATTTTTTCCTCCAAAATCATACTTATTCAAAATGAAAGTTTTATTTTTATACGTCTCAAAACATGCAATTATCTTAATTAAAATGTTCATTCCATATTGACACAAAAATGCAAGTTCCTATATTAACTCATTCATTACGATTTCATTTATGTTTCCTTTTAATTGAAACATTTCAATTAATCTAATTCCAATTCATTTCATTACTAATTTCAAACAAATTCTAATTATAAAACACTGTTTTCTTTTCATTTATACCAATTCAAACATGTTTTATAAAATTTCATATACAACAAATTTTATACACTATTTACAAAGTAAATGTTTTTATCTTATTGAAAATCAACTTCTCCAAGATGCATTCCAAATAACAACTTCTGTAATTCTTTCATTAAAACATTCACTCCATCCTATATTCAAATTCAACATTTGTTATTCCGGTTAGAGACAAACATACAATTTATTCTTTTCAAGTCAATGCTTAAATTTGATTAAAACGTTTATCTTAATTTAATTTAAAATGTAAGTTCTTATGTTGAACTTATTCATTACAATGCACTTGTCTTTTCTTTTCAATTAAAGGATTCCAGCAACTCTTATTGCAGTTTATATTCAATATTAGATTTCAAATGGATTCTCATTATACCACAACTGTTTTCTATTCATTTTATATATTCCAACATTTATTTCTTCAGTTATTCCATTCTTATATTAACATCTATTTTTTACAATCAATGGAACTTACATTCAAACAATTATTAAAATAAATTGAAATTTCACTAAAATAGTTATCAATTATATTGAATCACATTATTAAATTACATTCTAATTGTTTTCTTACTAATAAATCATAAATTTCTAATTTCATACAATATTAAATCCTAAAATCTTATTAAATTCAATATTTTAATTATCGGAAAAATACGGGTCGTTACAGAAATTATCTTCAAAACACATTTTTATTTGGGTCAAAACAGATGTTGCATAAACCACCATTACTACAACCTAAAAATACTAGTATATGGATTCAATTAAAATAATTATTAATAAATCTCATATGCTATGTAAAATCATTTCCTTTAGGAGTCACCTACTATAACAATAGTGACATAGTCTATGCTTCCTTTATTTTTCATGAAAACATCTATTACAACAATAGATGTTGTAACCTACGTTTTCAATACTTAACACACTCTAGGTTTTTATATTTAAAATCTTTGTTTAAATACAAAGAAACTAGCGAGCTATACGTGCTCTATAATTCTTCAAAAAGAATTTCACTTTTAACAAAATTTAAATCATATAAAAACCAATTTAAATTTCATACTGCTTTTTTCTCAAAACCCAATATTTACTTCCTCAAATATATTAACAATTATATTTTTTAGCTTTTCAATTCCAAAAGTTTCATCTAGACATAAAGTGGATTTTCTTCTTACTACCTTAGGAATACCCTTCCTAAACCTTGGAAATCTCATTTCCTTACTAAAATCTCTTATTCCTTCCAAAAAAATAAAAAATACTCTCCCTACTATACCTAAGGAACTTTCCCAGTTCCTATAACATATGGATACCAATCTTCTCTCAAAACATAGCTTATTGTACACTATAAATCGGCAATAACATAGGGCTCAACATCCTTGGGTCATCCCAAACCCAACTAGCAAACTATGCACAAATATACTTCTAAAAACTTTCCATATGTTAAAATCTATAATTGGGGACTATTTGGATTTTAGTACATAATATACTTATATTTTATTCAAAAATAGAAATACGTTCACTCATATTTCCTAATTTACTTAGGATCTACTAACCGAAGCTCTGATACCAAATGTAACAACCCGAATTCCACTGGGTCCGGATTTTTCACAAAAATGCTAAAATCCAAGCCCACTAAAGCCCGAGTTGGGTATTAGGTATCTTGCAAATAGGCAAAGATAAATATATCAGAGCTCAAATAAATATCTCACAGCGGAACTGACTAAAATATAATAGTAAGTAAATACTCACCAAGATAATAACACTTTCTAAACAAGTGTCTCAAAGCTAGAAGATCTCTGCCATCTATCTAACCTATGGGATGTTTTGAGGAGGGGGTTAGAACTAAACTTCTGGTGAATGGACAAATTATACACTTCTAAGCATAATTCTACATATACCGTTCTATTTCTATTTTCTGTTATATTAGGTTTATTGGTTTTATAATACTCTCGCCTCTATGTGTGAATCGTACCCATCTACTCCCTAGTAGATTAAGACCTAATAACCAATATATATATATATATATAGCTACATGCTCAAAGACCGCATCGGTCCTAGGTACTACCCGTAGTACCTTCCGTATCCTCCTCGAAAAGGACTCCATCGTCTCGCTACTAGAGCGTACTGTAACTACATCTGTAAAGGAAAGCTTCGTGAGGCCTACAATATAGATGTTCCATCGTCTACTATGAAAACGTGAAACTGCATCCGCACTAGCTTATACTAGTGCTCGGACATCCATAATGTACCACCTAGTGCGTACCTTGAGGACTACACGTAATCGTTCTGTCTACTCCTTGAATTCCACCACCAAGGTCTACCTTGTACGGAACTCAGTCGGATATTTTCTATATCTATAAAGGTCCTCTTCGTTAGGCCCACAATACAAATATTCTACTTGGTCTGTCTCTTTTCTCATCGTGGCTATGGCCCCATGCAGCCCGCCCTCAACTAATCGAAAGACCTTTCAAGAGATAAGTGGCTGTGCCCTACTGCAAACAATCTAAACATCCAATTGGATGTGCCCCTCATCCAATGTCTCGATAGTGAAAGAATTATTGGCCTGCTGGTTTAACTCTAGTCTTTCCCGAACTCGCTCTGACTGATTGTGACGACCACGACTTTCTCTCCAAAGAAAGTCGTATCGCTAATAAGAAAGAAAGGGGTGAGAAGAAGAAAAGAGAAGAAGAGAAAAGAAACAAACACAAATACTCACAGCGGAAACGAACAAAATATGTTATATCACATAAATATTACATAGTATCATATACAACACTTATCAGAGTTACATAGATTACATATCATATACTAGACAGTTATAAACATCTGTCTAGTTATTACATCTCAATACAATACAGAGATCAATACAAAATCAACACAGCGGAAACTACTATTTATCTACAACGCCGAAGCCTCCTGCTCCATTGCTCCTCCACAATTCGTCAAGGCTAACCTGAATCCCTTGGCTACTCGTAAAAATTTGAGTACCCAAGAGTTTATAAAACAGAAATAAACAACTTGGGTCAGACATGGGTCTGGTGTGAGTAACAGGTTAAACTTGCTTAACTTCAAAACCTTTTGAAAGAAAAGGTATCACGTAAGACTTCCCACACATAAACATGGGTAAGTTTTTACCTTACGCTAACCAAAACATTTGATAGGAAATTCGATTGTATTATAATAGGGTCTAGGGTTTTCAAGTAAAATACAGAAATAGCTGAAATGCTTACATCTCACATTCCAACATAGTTGGGCACAACTAATACGTACGGCACTTATTGGAGTTTGGATTCCATACAATGGCAGGGCTACCGGGGTACCGCCCGTCACAGTACGTGGCCTAGATCACCGTACCGAGGATCACTCCCAATCCCCTGCAACACAAGGCCGGAACATCCCTTACTGGATAATTCCCGCACAAGATACCTCACGGTTGGGATCAGCAACCGCACACACTAAGCCGAAATAAGAAGGGACTTCTAGACAGAGGTAATCTTGTCCTACTTGGGTGCTACCCACTAACCTTGCTGCACCTCCCCTGTTTTAGCCATTCCCGGTTTGTGAGGCTTGAGGTCACGATTACCTTAGAAAAGAACACATCACTTAGAATGCTCATCGTCCACCTGACGATGTGCTGAAAGCATTCAATCCATACAAGTTCGTTCCGGGTTCGAACGAAACCGAAGGCATTATCTCGTCACACTCGTTTTGGAATCACCCTCAGAGTTAACGACAATAACCCTTGCACTCTGAATCTTCATCTTCACTTGATTCGCGACCTATCGTTAATTTGGATCGATGTGGTATTCGGGTCTCCAGACCTGGAAATCCGGTATACGGAAACCCGATCCCGGTCTCATCGAAATCCAAAGCGTATCTTTTAAGGCCAAGTTGTTTTAAAGGTTAAAACAAATTCAATTCAATTATCTTTATACACATAGAAGGATAATTCACAATAGATAATCAACATTATCAGATAATCCATATTATCATCACAATTCAACTAAACATCCATATCACACAGCATATATCTCATCAGAGATATCAATCAATGCAAAGCATTCAATATTATCATCCATTCTTAAGTAATGATTTATACCATTTCTAATTAATTTAAAATGAATTAAATTAATTACTTCATTCTATAAATCCTGCTTACTTAATCATTAATTAATTACAAATTAATTAATTATCCTTTAATTACCCTTTAATTCCATTCAGGTAATTTATCTTTAATTAATTACTTAAATTAATTATCCTTAACCACTTATAGTAATTAACCTTTAATTACTTCATTAATTAATTTACTAAAATTAATTAACTTAATCAACTATAATTAATTACATTAATCCTTAATTAATTACATTGATTAATTACTTCATTTATTAATTATTTCTTAATTAACCAATCTTAATTACATCATTAATTATATTAATTAATGATCCCTAATTACATTTTTTTTTATTAATTACTTTATTTAAATTAATTACATTAAGTAATTATCTTTAATTAAATCATAATTATTAATCTCTCTTGATTAATCATATTCAGTAATTAACTACCCTTAATTACTTCTTTAAATAAATTAATTATTCCTTAATTAATTATCTCCATTAATTAATCCTTTGATTAATTACAAAAGTAATTACCCAAATTACTTACTTACAAATCATCTTATATTAATTACATTAAGTAATTACCATCTAATTACTTCCCTAAGTAATTATGCTCCATTAATTACACCAAGTAATTTCACTTATCAAAATTAATTAAACTCAATTAATTAACTTAAATTAATCATATTATCAAAATTAATTACAATAAGTAATTAACCTCTTAATTACTTTTATCAAGTAATTACATTTAACAATTTACAATAGATTATCTAAATTAATCAATCTAATTAATTATCAAAATTAATCACATTAATTTAATATTTAAATAATCGTTAGTTAATTATCTTCATTTATTAAAAACAATTCCTTAATTAATCTCTAATCATAATTTAATCTAAAATTATTAATTTATAAATTAAATACAAAAGTCCTCACTTAATTATCTTACTAATTCACTTCAATATCTTAATTATCTAAGATAAATTATTCCTTTATTAATGACTTAATAATTTTTGAAGTGTATTTTAAACATTACCTCTTTTTGAATTTAAATTTGAATCCCATTTTGAATTTAAGATTCAAAATGATTTACCATTTAACATTAACCAAATTTAAATATTAATTTATAAAGTTTTAAAAGAAATGTAAAAACATTTATTACTTATATAAGAAAAGCCTTTTAATTTAAACTACTTAATTTTAAAACATTCAAATTTAAAAACTGATTTAAGATTTCAGATTTGAATTCAAGAAAACTTGAATCTATAAATTTAACTTTGATTTAAATTCGATTTACTTGCTTTTAACCTTGATTTTTAATTCTTGATTTAAACTCCAAATTCATTTTAAAACCTTAAGATTCAAAAGATTCGTTTGAATCCATACTTTAAATTTATATTTAAATCATAGTTTAAATCCTGCTTTTAAATTTGAATAAAATTTAAAAACCTGGAAATAGACAAGCTTACAATTGCCTGAACCAAACAATTGACTCGAGACAACCAGATTTTTGCTTCGAGTCCTTCGTCCTCTGCTTCGAGTAAATCACGAAATAACTCGAGAGTCTTCTGCTTCAACCCAGGCTACCAAACTTTCCCAGGTTCCAGAACTCGTGCACGTGAACGTGCACGGCATCTCTGATCAACTCCAGACGTTGCCTCGACGTCGAACAGGTCGGCGATCACCCATACTTCTCTCCCCGATCGCCAGAGCTTTGTCTTCATCTCGAATTCGAAATCGAACTCGAATTCGAAACCTGGAACAACATATTCCCACCATCACCAGACCTGTCATCATCCCTTCCTCGAAATTCCGACCACTTGAACTCCAGCGCCTCCGGCCATAGCACCCACTACTACACCTCTACCAATTCCCAAAGTCTTAGAACACTCGGTGCATCACAGAGATCAAAAAGTTACAAAACTTCGACATCATCAAATTAGGGCTAAAACTTAGAAATCACTACTGCCATCGCCTCCCACCTCTGATCATCTATTACCCAATTTTCCCCCACTCTCACATCAATTCTCCCCCTCCAGGCAGAACCACATCACCCCAATATCACTAGGAAATTAGATAAACCCAAATTTCCAATATCTGTTCAACCCAGTGATGCTCACTCCTCAGAAATTTTAAAAATGTGATATTGGTTTTAAAAATCATAATTTCATACATGCATTCAATTAATAAACTTGTTTCAATGATTTAAGATGTTTGATATTTTTGCTTATTTCAATTTTTTTTACTGTTGTATTTGTTTCAGAGGTAACAGACTTTTCAATATAATTTAATGTTGATTTTTGAACAAAATTTCTTACTAACCAAACATCCTTTGTTTACCCATTAATTTCACTAAATGGAAATAATTTCACCAAAAACCTGAGCTTCAGAACAGATGCAGGTACCCAGATCCTTGTAAACATACATATTTATGTGTATATGTAAATGTACACAGAATATCTATCCAAAACAAAGTCATACAAAACCAACTTATTCCATTTATCCACATGCAACATATGGATTAAAGCTTCTTAATATTATGGGGTTATTTACTTTGAAAGAAATGAAGCACTGCAGTTTAATCTATAACAGTTTTTATATTATATATATTTTTTTTAAGAAAGTCTTAGTTTTAAAACAAACAAGTATGCAGATTCTTGGCACAGCAACACACCTATACATATTTATATATGTCTACACAAATTTTCAACATCATATAAGGATACAAGCATATTCATTTCTATACATTCACATGCAGCAGATAATTTAAGTTCTTTGTATTGAGGTTACTTACTTCTAAAAGAAACAGAGCAGTTTCCATCCAAACTGTTTTTAATTTATGTGAATTAGAACTTGAGTTCTGGAAATTTTTGTTTAACTTTGATTTTAAAAAAAGAAAACTGTTTTTAAAATAGAAGTCACTCACATGATTAAAGATGAAACAGAGGCAGACTTAAGCTTTTGAAAACTTGAATTGTTGAATCTTTAAATTGCTTTAAATCTACATGCAAGTTGGCTTCCAGTTTTGAAAAGAATGCAGCAGTTGCTTGTTATTGAAACATGCAGAGATGACTTGAAGCCTTGTTGAAGATGACTCAGATTCAAAACAGAGATGAAAATGCTTGCAGGCCTTTTGATTTCCATCTCAGGTTTGAAGAAGATGTTCTGGTTTTGGTTGAAGAAATGATACAGGTTTTTGGGTTTTGATTTTGGTTTGAGGAGTGAATTGATTATTGAGAGTTGTTACTGATTTGTTTCAGCTGAAAACAAATCTTCTTAATTTTGAAAAAAATGAAGATTAGAAAAAAAGATAAAGGAGTGAAGTATGTGTTTATATAGGATAAAATGATTTATTTATGAATTAAAAGAAAATCAAAAATAAAAAGAACACTTGTCATAAACATTGATTACTTAAATTACACTTGTCTTTTAAGTAATTAATACATATATTTATTTATTTTAAAATGTTAATAAAACTTTTATACTAGTTTACTATTTATAAATACTTACCTAAATGTATATATGTATATAAATTACTTTAAAGAAAATGTAAATAAAACCAATTATATATATAAATAAAAGCTTATACAAATATAAAAAAAAATCCAAATATTTAAAATATTACCCCTTTTTGAATTTCAAAATTAATTTAAATTCAAATTCAAATTATATTTAAAAATCCAATTTAAAGTCAATTTAAAACAACACATTCAATTTGAAATAACAATCCTATTTTATTAATCTCATTTCAAAACCATATAGTTATTTTGTTTAAATAACTTTGAAAAGCAAATATTAAAATTTCCAAACTATCAATATATATATATATATTAGAAATTTAAAAACAAGATTTTATTTATTTATTATATTTCAACCCAAAGCTAATCTATTTACAATATATACACATATATATATACACATTATAAATAGAAATCATTTTATTAGTAAAATTCACTAATTAAATATTTATTTAATTAGATTATTAAACCAATTCAAATTTAATTATCAAAGATTAGCAAATCAATTTAATTATTTAAACAGATCATTAAATTGATATTGCCCATAAATTCCGGGATATTACATTCCTCCCCCCTTAAAATAATTTCGTCCCCGAAATTTAAACAAAGGTAATTTAATAATCTTATTAAAGATTTTAAATTTTAAAACACAAGCATATACTATCATCCATATGCTAACAACCATAGCAACCAATTCATCCAATCAATCAAATCTAACTATCCAGACAAAATTCTAGATAGAATTCCTCGAGTTTCCCCAAGTATATATATACCGGGATACTCGCTCTACAACAATCTAAACTACTAAGCTATAGATCTCCTACTCATCTAGATCTACAGAACTAAACAGAATATCAGACTACAGACGAGTCTGACTCAACAACCAAATCTTCCAGAACTGCTGGTTCCAAAATCAGAGATAGATCAAACACGTACTTCCTCAGAGATACGTAAAATACATTGAATTCCAGTTATCCAAACTGACAATTCAACCTTGTAGATCAAAGTACTTATCCAAGTTAGATCACAAAAAAGATCCAAAATAACTCGGAGTTAACTTCCCAGACTTACCCAATCTTATAGCTCCCTTTAACCAGAGAAAAACTTCACAACAACGAAGTCTCCAACTTCGAATTTCAAATTCCTTCGTCTTTTATCCACAGAATCCTTCAGACGATCCTGGGCTATCTACAGATCCTTACTGATCAGCTCAACTTTCGCTGATGATTCTTGAAACAAACAGGACCAAAGATAACTCAACAGAATAATCCTCTCCAGATTTACCCATAATCCAAAACACAACTTTACTCACAAACATCAGTAGATTCCAAACTTACTTCTCCTATCCAGTGATTCACTCCCAAACTGCTTCTGCTGCTCAACTCTGATCTGGAGTAGAATGAAAATGCTGATGAAGAACATAAGCACAGACTGGACAACACATCCCAGAAAAAAAACTCAGATAACTCAAGAGAACCCTCAGACTATCGCAAGTCACTTTTGCGATCAACCCAGCCAAAATGAAAAGAAACTGTTCTCTCTTTACCAATCAGAACAGCTTACGCTTATCTATCCAATCCATTGAAGAAATGGATCCACTCTGCTGCTTCTGAACTCCACTTCAGAAAAACTGCTCAGCCAGAAAACTTCCTGCCAACACAAAGAATACTCCCGAGCTGCACTGCTGCCACAGATGCCAAAGACTTCTCAATCCAAAGCTCTTCGAGAAACTCGAATCTCAACCAAACAGAATCACCATGCTGAACTCAGCCACAACACCGAAGCATACACACTTCCTTAATCTTGTTCCAAAGAAAACATCTTCGGGAACATCCATCGTCACTGTATCTCATCATACAGCTACTATTACCTAAGGTATCAAGGTACCATCACTCGCTTCTGCCTCATCGACAGATCCAACTCTACTCATCCAAACTTCAGAGATAAACTCCGAACCATTACAGTTTCCTTCGGAGATTGATGAAATCCTTCACCACAGCAAAGCTTACTCGAGACGGTATTGGGTCTACAGTCTCGACAAATACACTTCCAACCTCAACATTTAAACTCCAACCATTGGTAGTCGTGTTTCACACACCACTACCCCATCTACCTTTATAACTTATATTGGAAAACCCGAACAGGTAACCCAACAAATAGGTAGAAATATATATATATTTAAAATGATACTTTTTATATAGAAATTATTTCTGGGTAAAATTATTTCATTTACCTCTTTAAAACAATATTGTGTCGAATTGTTCTATACAAGTGTTTAGAGATCCCTATCAATGTTGTGGCGTCCCACACATCGACCAGAATCCATAAACTACTCAATAAACCAATCAACACAATATAAAACAATTTTATATTCACTAACAAATACGCGCTCATATCTATTAATACTCTCAAAATTCCCACCAGAGCCACCACGTGTGACGACCACGACTTTCTCTCCAAAGAAAGTCGTATCGCTAATAAGAAAGAAAGGGGTGAGAAGAAGAAAAGAGAAGAAGAGAAAAGAAACAAACACAAATACTCACAACGGAAACGAACAAAATATGTTATATCACATAAATATTACATAGTATCATATACAACACTTATCAGAGTTACATAGATTACATATCATATACTAGACAGTTATAAACATCTGTCTAGTTATTACATCTCAATACAATACAGAGATCAATACAAAATCAACACAGCGGAAACTACTATTTATCTACAACGCCGAAGCCTCCTGCTCCATTGCTCCTCCACAATTCGTCAAGGCTAACCTGAATCCCTTGGCTACTCGTAAAAATTTGAGTACCCAAGAGTTTATAAAACAGAAATAAACAACTTGGGTCAGACATGGGTCTGGTGTGAGTAACAGGTTAAACTTGCTTAACTTCAAAACCTTTTGAAAGAAAAGGTATCACGTAAGACTTCCCACACATAAACATGGGTAAGTTTTTACCTTACGCTAACCAAAACATTTGATAGGAAATTCGATTGTATTATAATAGGGTCTAGGGTTTTCAAGTAAAATACAGAAATAGCTGAAATGCTTACATCTCACATTCCAACATAGTTGGGCACAACTAATACGTACGGCACTTATTGGAGTTTGGATTCCATACAATGGCAGGGCTACCGGGGTACCGCCCGTCACAGTACGTGGCCTAGATCACCGTACTGAGGATCACTCCCAATCCCCTGCAACACAAGGCCGGAACATCCCTTACTGGATAATTCCCGCACAAGATACCTCACGGTTGGGATCAGCAACCGCACACACTAAGCCGAAATAAGAAGGGACTTCTAGACAGAGGTAATCTTGTCCTACTTGGGTGCTACCCACTAACCTTGCTGCACCTCCCCTGTTTTAGCCATTCCCGGTTTGTGAGGCTTGAGGTCACGATTACCTTAGAAAAGAACACATCACTTAGAATGCTCATCGTCCACCTGACGATGTGCTGAAAGCATTCAATCCATACAAGTTCGTTCCGGGTTCGAACGAAACCGAAGGCATTATCTCGTTACACTCGTTTTGGAATCACCCTCAGAGTTAACGACAATAACCCTTGCACTCTGAATCTTCATCTTCACTTGATTCGCGACCTATCGTTAATTTGGATCGATGTGGTATTCGGGTCTCCAGACCTGGAAATCCGGTATACGGAAACCCGATCCCGTACTCATCGAAATCCAAAGCGTATCTTTTAAGGCCAAGTTGTTTTAAAGGTTAAAACAAATTCAATTCAATTATCTTTATACACATAGAAGGATAATTCACAATAGATAATCAACATTATCAGATAATCCATATTATCATCACAATTCAACTAAACATCCATATCACACAGCATATATCTCATCAGAGATATCAATCAATGCAAAGCATTCAATATTATCATCCATTCTTAAGTAATGATTTATACCATTTCTAATTAATTTAAAATGAATTAAATTAATTACTTCATTCTATAAATCCTGCTTACTTAATCATTAATTAATTACAAATTAATTAATTATCCTTTAATTACCCTTTAATTCCATTCAGGTAATTTATCTTTAATTAATTACTTAAATTAATTATCCTTAACCACTTATAGTAATTAACCTTTAATTACTTCATTAATTAATTTACTAAAATTAATTAACTTAATCAACTATAATTAATTACATTAATCCTTAATTAATTACATTGATTAATTACTTCATTTATTAATTATTTCTTAATTAACCAATCTTAATTACATCATTAATTATATTAATTAATGATCCCTAATTACATTTTTTTTTATTAATTACTTTATTTAAATTAATTACATTAAGTAATTATCTTTAATTAAATCATAATTATTAATCTCTCTTGATTAATCATATTCAGTAATTAACTACCCTTAATTACTTCTTTAAATAAATTAATTATTCCTTAATTAATTATCTCCATTAATTAATCCTTTGATTAATTACAAAAGTAATTACCCAAATTACTTACTTACAAATCATCTTATATTAATTACATTAAGTAATTACCATCTAATTACTTCCCTAAGTAATTATGCTCCATTAATTACACCAAGTAATTTCACTTATCAAAATTAATTAAACTCAATTAATTAACTTAAATTAATCATATTATCAAAATTAATTACAATAAGTAATTAACCTCTTAATTACTTTTATCAAGTAATTACATTTAACAATTTACAATAGATTATCTAAATTAATCAATCTAATTAATTATCAAAATTAATCACATTAATTTAATATTTAAATAATCGTTAGTTAATTATCTTCATTTATTAAAAACAATTCCTTAATTAATCTCTAATCATAATTTAATCTAAAATTATTAATTTATAAATTAAATACAAAAGTCCTCACTTAATTATCTTACTAATTCACTTCAATATCTTAATTATCTAAGATAAATTATTCCTTTATTAATGACTTAATAATTTTTGAAGTGTATTTTAAACATTACCTCTTTTTGAATTTAAATTTGAATCCCATTTTGAATTTAAGATTCAAAATGATTTACCATTTAACATTAACCAAATTTAAATATTAATTTATAAAGTTTTAAAAGAAATGTAAAAACATTTATTACTTATATAAGAAAAGCCTTTTAATTTAAACTACTTAATTTTAAAACATTCAAATTTAAAAACTGATTTAAGATTTCAGATTTGAATTCAAGAAAACTTGAATCTATAAATTTAACTTTGATTTAAATTCGATTTACTTGCTTTTAACCTTGATTTTTAATTCTTGATTTAAACTCCAAATTCATTTTAAAACCTTAAGATTCAAAAGATTCGTTTGAATCCATACTTTAAATTTATATTTAAATCATAGTTTAAATCCTGCTTTTAAATTTGAATAAAATTTAAAAACCTGGAAATAGACAAGCTTACAATTGCCTGAACCAAACAATTGACTCGAGACAACCAGATTTTTGCTTCGAGTCCTTCGTCCTCTGCTTCGAGTAAATCACGAAATAACTCGAGAGTCTTCTGCTTCAACCCAGGCTACCAAACTTTCCCAGGTTCCAGAACTCGTGCACGTGAACGTGCACGGCATCTCTGATCAACTCCAGACGTTGCCTCGACGTCGAACAGGTCGGCGATCACCCATACTTCTCTCCCCGATCGCCAGAGCTTTGTCTTCATCTCGAATTCGAAATCGAACTCGAATTCGAAACCTGGAACAACATATTCCCACCATCACCAGACCTGTCATCATCCCTTCCTCGAAATTCCGACCACTTGAACTCCAGCGCCTCCGGCCATAGCACCCACTACTACACCTCTACCAATTCCCAAAGTCTTAGAACACTCGGTGCATCACAGAGATCAAAAAGTTACAAAACTTCGACATCATCAAATTAGGGCTAAAACTTAGAAATCACTACTGCCATCGCCTCCCACCTCTGATCATCTATTACCCAATTTTCCCCCACTCTCACATCAATTCTCCCCCTCCAGGCAGAACCACATCACCCCAATATCACTAGGAAATTAGATAAACCCAAATTTCCAATATCTGTTCAACCCAGTGATGCTCACTCCTCAGAAATTTTAAAAATGTGATATTGGTTTTAAAAATCATAATTTCATACATGCATTCAATTAATAAACTTGTTTCAATGATTTAAGATGTTTGATATTTTTGCTTATTTCAATTTTTTTTACTGTTGTATTTGTTTCAGAGGTAACAGACTTTTCAATATAATTTAATGTTGATTTTTGAACAAAATTTCTTACTAACCAAACATCCTTTGTTTACCCATTAATTTCACTAAATGGAAATAATTTCACCAAAAACCTGAGCTTCAGAACAGATGCAGGTACCCAGATCCTTGTAAACATACATATTTATGTGTATATGTAAATGTACACAGAATATCTATCCAAAACAAAGTCATACAAAACCAACTTATTCCATTTATCCACATGCAACATATGGATTAAAGCTTCTTAATATTATGGGGTTATTTACTTTGAAAGAAATGAAGCACTGCAGTTTAATCTATAATAGTTTTTATATTATATATATTTTTTTTAAGAAAGTCTTAGTTTTAAAACAAACAAGTATGCAGATTCTTGGCACAGCAACACACCTATACATATTTATATATGTCTACACAAATTTTCAACATCATATAAGGATACAAGCATATTCATTTCTATACATTCACATGCAGCAGATAATTTAAGTTCTTTGTATTGAGGTTACTTACTTCTAAAAGAAACAGAGCAGTTTCCATCCAAACTGTTTTTAATTTATGTGAATTAGAACTTGAGTTCTGGAAATTTTTGTTTAACTTTGATTTTAAAAAAAGAAAACTGTTTTTAAAATAGAAGTTACTCACATGATTAAAGATGAAACAGAGGCAGACTTAAGCTTTTGAAAACTTGAATTGTTGAATCTTTAAATTGCTTTAAATCTACATGCAAGTTGGCTTCCAGTTTTGAAAAGAATGCAGCAGTTGCTTGTTATTGAAACATGCAGAGATGACTTGAAGCCTTGTTGAAGATGACTCAGATTCAAAACAGAGATGAAAATGCTTGCAGGCCTTTTGATTTCCATCTCAGGTTTGAAGAAGATGTTCTGGTTTTGGTTGAAGAAATGATACAGGTTTTTGGGTTTTGATTTTGGTTTGAGGAGTGAATTGATTATTGAGAGTTGTTACTGATTTGTTTCAGCTGAAAACAAATCTTCTTAATTTTGAAAAAAATGAAGATTAGAAAAAAAGATAAAGGAGTGAAGTATGTGTTTATATAGGATAAAATGATTTATTTATGAATTAAAAGAAAATCAAAAATAAAAAGAACACTTGTCATAAACATTGATTACTTAAATTACACTTGTCTTTTAAGTAATTAATACATATATTTATTTATTTTAAAATGTTAATAAAACTTTTATACTAGTTTACTATTTATAAATACTTACCTAAATGTATATATGTATATAAATTACTTTAAAGAAAATGTAAATAAAACCAATTATATATATAAATAAAAGCTTATACAAATATAAAAAAAATCCAAATATTTAAAATATTACCCCTTTTTGAATTTCAAAATTAATTTAAATTCAAATTCAAATTATATTTAAAAATCCAATTTAAAGTCAATTTAAAACAACACATTCAATTTGAAATAACAATCCTATTTTATTAATCTCATTTCAAAACCATATAGTTATTTTGTTTAAATAACTTTGAAAAGCAAATATTAAAATTTCCAAACTATCAATATATATATATATTAGAAATTTAAAAACAAGATTTTATTTATTTATTATATTTCAACCCAAAGCTAATCTATTTACAATATATACACATATATATATACACATTATAAATAGAAATCATTTTATTAGTAAAATTCACTAATTAAATATTTATTTAATTAGATTATTAAACCAATTCAAATTTAATTATCAAAGATTAGCAAATCAATTTAATTATTTAAACAGATCATTAAATTGATATTGCCCATAAATTCCGGGATATTACACTGATGATGGCCGATCTCCGCGTGCGACTATCCTTTTGGGTCCTGCCCACTATAACCTACTCGCAAACTAGAGTATGGTGTCATACGAATATCCTACTCCTTCATCAAATTTTGACTGCCTACAAAGGTCTGCTTCGTTAGGCCTGCAGTGCAAAAGCAGTCAAGGCATACTCTCTTGATGGAACACCTACAGACCTGCCTCCGAGGGTGTAGCTTCGTTTGGCCTACCTAGAGGGCCATCCTAGAGTATCCTCACATCTCGTTGAAGTCTCGTACTTCCTTCTAGCCCAAAATTACTAAGTCGGAAGTGCTCTTTCCATACTAAAAATTTGCGATGAACTGCTTCGTTAAGCTCTTTATCCAGATTCTCTTTCGGTTTGCTCTAAACGCACCTTACCATTTTATTATACCCTACGTCTAATCTTTACTATGCGTTTAGTTTACTTCTCTTATTCTGGTGGCTACTTATTTACCCTAATCAGCATGCCCAGCCCCACCCATGTGTGAGACCATCAGTCCTAGACCTGAAAAGGAATGCTGCTGGTATGGGGCACTTCTATTATTTTGCTTATTAACTTAATCCAAGATCTAAGTTTGACAAAATAAGCCTCTTCTATTTCTTTCTTTTTAATTATAACATACTTGTTACAATTATACTTGCAATTGTCACTTTTATATTCTTTTCATTCTTTTATAACCTACATGTTATAAATGTAATTGCAAATGTCTCTTTTCTTATTCTAGTCTGCCTACTTTTATTACGATACTTAATTTTTTTTAGTTCTTATATTATATGACAGTCTTAGCTTAGCACTATGTCCAGCTTTACTTTTTATTCTACTATTCGCGCAGTAAATGTAGATCTAGTCACATTTTCTATTTATTATTTCTAGTCTTGTCAAATATTTAACATGATTATTTCCTCTTCTTTAATTTCTTTAACGCTTCACGTTATTCCCTTTTATTCTAGGAAGTAGTTCTATTCTATTTGGTTGGTTACAAAAAATGTGCTAAAAATCCATTTCCATATTTTAATGCTAAATAATGCTATAAACAATAACTCGTAACTGCAAGATATTTCTTTTATCATTTCTTTAATTATTGGATAATGCAAAATACAGTAATGTCTCTATTTTGCACTAATTCCATTTTTATTGCTTTTATTCTTGCAATTACGTTTATCGTTACTCTTACAATATTAAACTATGGAAATGTATTCCCTCTTCTAAGCCAACCAACTAATCTATCACTAACTTCCAAATCAAGTTATTAGATTTTATCTTTTTTAATTCATTTCTCCTGTTTTAACATAATTTACTATAAATTTCTCAGTTTTAGGCTTATGCCTTTCTGTACAACTTATAAGCCTAATATTACTTATATTTAATTGGATTCCTTTCTTTTTTCCATATAAATAACATCTAAATATAAGTACACTTCTCTTATAAAATTTACAGTTTCAACATAACTAACTAGTAGAACTAATTACTGAAATTAGTCAAAATGCTGAATTAAATATTTAATAGGAATATAACGATATTATATATCATAAACATAAAAGAGATATAATTTAAATCCACTCACCTGTCGTCCTTAGCTTTACTCCATGGCCTTCTTGGATCCCCTTTTAAGGCGTCTAATATTTCTATTAAAAAGATATTCTCCCTAGAAATATATTCTATTTAGGGTTCCGCCTCTGGCAATGAACCCAATTGGGAGAAAATATGATTGTGAGAAAATAGCTAGGCCTAGGGTTCTATTTATAGTGGAGTTTGGGAATCTCAAATCATCGAATTTTTGGATTGAATCTGGTGCAACCATGTCATAGGCTCACTGGGAATCGTTGGATCCAGAAAACAATGCTTCAGATCGCACGAAAATCAGATCACAAGACTTCGGCACGTCCCTGGATGATTTCTCATCCAGGGCTACACGCAGGTCGACCCCCGTATTTTGCGGGTCGACCCATAAGGTCTTACTTTTTTCATTTAATTTTGATTTCTTATTCTTCTCGTAACTTCTTCATGTTAACTCGGATTTCGACAAGTTATATATGAAAATTGATTAGAAAATCACCACAAACACAATGGTATAAGTTTCGAGGCCATATTCTGAAAATTACAAAATTGATTATTTTCACTTTTTAATAATTATTTTGGTTTTTTAATTATCTGAAAATGCAGTGTGTTACATTCTCCCACCCTCCTAAGCGGTACCTCCTATATGAATTTCTAAGCGGTACCTCCTATATGAATGCTTTTCTTCTTTAAAACTCCTTTTTAAAATATGATGCACACATTCGAAATATACTTGAAATTTTTATATGAATGCAAAGTTTTGAAAACTCAAAACATTTTTCATCCAATTTTTCCCACACTCCTACCGAATAAGTGCGTAGTTCAACGAATTTTACATTCAAATACTACCACACAACTTTTAATATTCGAATTTTAGAAAAATTTAATTTTTTCCAAACTCGATTTCTTATGTCAGATTGAAGGCAGAAAACGGAAAACCTCACATTTACCGTTTTACTTTTGCGCATCTTTTTCTCCGTACTTGGAACTAAGGCCGCTATTCTATAAAAATCTCTATTTTCTTTCCTAAGCACGGTTTACATAAGAAAAACTTCCTTTCCAAATTTTTTCCAAGCTTAATTTTTGGAAAAAATTTATTTTTCTTTTGCAATTCTCATTTATTTTTATTGACGTTTCTGTCGCTTTCTTTAAATTTGTTGTTTTCCTTTTAGTTACTCTTTTTGGCTTTTACTTTTATTTTATTACTTACATCCTATGTTTTTATTATCTTCTTGTGAACATCACAGAAAAAGAGCATCATACCAATCATCACTGATTTACTACAATAGGAACTAAATGCTTACATAGGAGTACAATCTCATAACTAAAAGAGGAAACAAGTCCTACTACAAAGCGATACTAGATAAGTAAATATAGCAGCTAAACACAGCAATCATCTAGGGCTAGGAGGCTGTGATATCCCGGAATTTTGGCAATATCAATTTAATAATCTTTATTAATAATTAAATTGATTTGATGATTTTATTTTATAAAATTGACAAGTTTATTCATTTTAAAAGGCTAATAATATTTTAATTGGCAATATGTATTAATATCTTTTCTAACAATTTAAAATTGGGAAGATTTATCTTTCTAAAACTAATATAAGTGTTTATATTTATAATGTATATATATATAGGTATATATATTATAAATAGGGAGTCTTTAATTTAATAAAACTATGTTTTCAAATTTATAATATGTATGAATATATATATATTGTTATTTGAAGTTATGTTATAAAATTCAATAAAGTATTTATCAAAACTAATGTTAAAAGTATTTTACATTTAGAATATATATATTTGCATATATTGAAATGGAAAGAATATTGGATTTGAATTTAATAAAGTATTTTCAAACTTTTATATATATATATATATATAATTTGTAATTTGATTCAATACTTTTGAAAATGATATTTATGATTTAAATAACAAGAATAGTTTCTTATTTAAAAATATATATGTAAGCTTAAGTTTAAATAAGATTTAAATAAGATGTTCATTTATTTTAATCATCTTTTCTCTTTTAATATTCAAATATAAGTCAAAATGGGTTTGTAAAAATATATATAGAGTTAAAATAAGTTCTCAAGTATATAAAAATATGTTATAAATATTTGATCAAAGTATAAGTTACTTAAATAATAGTTTTTCACATTTGTATATTTATATATAATCTAAAAGCTTATTTATAAAAAGAGATAAATACATTATATACTTATAAATATTTCATAAAAACATAAATGTCTTAAATAAATTTATTAAAAAACAAGAATAACACTTGTTAGCATATTAGAGTGGTTTAGTGACATTTGTAAATTTGTAAGCATAGGTGTAAGCAAATTAACACTTAAAAGACAAGTGGCTATATTTTAATTAAGGTTTTAAAATAAATAAAATTAATATGTAAGAAGAAAAATATGTTTTCTCTTTTCAGTTGAAGATTATCTTTTCTTCATTTCTTTCTCCACTAATACAATTCGAATCAAAATGCTAAGAAAAATGAAAGACCTGAAAATCAAAAGAAAACCTGGAAACTAAAATTTCAAAGCAAAAGGAGTTAATCTGGAAATTCATCAAAGCTTGAAAGCAGAACAAATTGAATCTGAAGACATGCAATCAGAGGAATTAATCAATCAACAAGCAACTAAATTCAAAGATCAATTTCAGATAATATTCAATAGCAAAAGAAATTCAAGAAGTTTAAAATCTGGAACAAGCCTGGAAACTGTTCTCTGTTCAGATTTTCTGGTGAGTAAACCTTAAATTTAAAAACAGTTTTAAATCTGGACTTAGATGCTTGTGATAAAATTTTGTAGTAATATATTATAAAGGTTTTACAAGAATGCTTTGTTTTGAATTGCATGCATATATATTATGTCAGTGTATATATAGTTAAGCCTGAAGCCTGACCCTCTGTTTAAATTTTGATGAGTAAACAATAACTTTCAAAACAAATCTTGTATTGCTTTATGTATGTTATAATCTGGGGATAATATTGGTTTGCATGGATGTTTTCAGTTGAATAGAATTTGTATTGACATATATACAGTAGGAACATATTTATATGTATTTATGAATTCTGGTCTCTGTTGTTTCTCAGGCCTTGATTACTTTCCAAAAATTTAAATCTCATCATACGATTAGAATTGGGTGTTAATCTTTGAATAAGACATGATTATAATCCTATAATAATAATTTTCAAAGCAGTTCCAATAATTTTAATTTAGTGGCAAATTAAAATTTAGATATAACAGTAAACATTTTATATAGGTCAGGAATCAATAAATGTATTTCATGATTGGATTACATGAATGGAATCGTGGTAGGAAATAATGATTTTTAAAATGAAAATTATAATTTTTAGTGAAGGGGGTTAAGTGCAGTTCGAAGTTGAACTGGAAATGCGTTTTTACCATTTTCTGGTGATCGGTGATCGTGGGGTTCTCGGTGTCTCGTGGAGATGTGGAGGAACGTACGGTGGTTCGAGGAAACATGGTGAGATGGTCCTTAGATGTATGTGGTGGCAGTGGTGAGGTTTAAAATTTTGTAAACCTAGTTTTTGTGTAGTCGAGAGTTTTGTCTCGTTCAACGTCGACAGCTGATCGAGTGCGATGGGGTTTGGAGTGATGGAAGAGGGAGAGTAGACGCGTCGATGACCGGAGTTTCGTGGGTTCTGGTGGATGGGGCGTGGTGAACGAGGCGATGACAGGGATTGCGTGATGGTGGCTCTGCGTTTCCAGGTATGGGAAGAGGCTCGATTTTGAGAGGAGGTCGCTGCTATCGTTTCGATGGTCAGTAGTTGGTCGGAGGGTGGTCGCCGATTTGGGAAGGTAGTTGCGAGAGGCCGGAGTTGATCGCCATGCTGGTGTACGTGCACGAGCACATTCGTGTACATCTGAAATCTGGTTTGAAGAAGAAGCATTAGCTCAGGTTTTCATTCGAGTATATTCGATTTTTACTCGAAGCAGGGAAGTAGTGGGATACGTGAGTATTGCTTCGAGTTTCCACGAGTTTTACTCGGGGTTGGTGGGAGCAGGCATTAGGTTTTTAAAAGAAATGTTTAAAAACAAAAGAAATTGTTTTGAAATGTTTCTAAGTTTTTAAAAAACAAGTAAACAAGTTTTGTTTATAAAATTAATTCGTTTTAAGTTAATGTTTTAAACAAAGTTCTTGTATTTTTGAAATGTAAAAGTTTTTAAAATAAAATAAGTGAATTTTAATAATAAATTTTGTATTAAATTTTATTTGATAACTTTGGAAAGGTTTAAATATTTAAAGGTTTAATTTAAATGTGTTGATTATTAATTGATTTCTAAAATCTTATATTTAAATAAATTAAGGTTTAATGGTTAAGATTTAGTAATCAATTAAAATAAGAATTTTCTTAAGTATTTAGAATGTTGATTTAATTAAAGATAGTTAAATTGAAAAGGAAATTTAGATAATTAAATTATTTTATTTATCAAGTGTTATTAGTAAATAATTGATTTAATTAAGATAATAATTCTTAATTTAGAACCTTTAATATAGTAAGTTAAGAATCATCTAATTAATTTGTGATTAATTAGAGATAATCATTTATAAATTAATTTAGTATAATTACTTGATGAAGTAATTAAGGAATAATTACTGAATGTAATTTAGTAAAGATAAAATAATTTAATAAGTAATTAGAGGATAATTATTTTATTAAATAAGAAGTGATTAAGAGTTAATTACTTAGTGTTATTAATTAAATAAATTATTTAATTAAGTTAATTAAAGGATTAAGATTAAATATAAGGTAATTAATTATTTGTTAAGGTAATTAATTAAAGGTAATTAATTAAGGGAAGTAATTAAGGGAAGTTAATTACTGGATTAGATTAATCAAACATGATTAATAATTATGGTTTAATTAAGATTAATTATTTAATTAATTTAAATATAAATAAATAATTAAAGATTGTAATTAGGAATCATTAGTTATAATTAATTAATGATGTAATTAAGAGTTAATTAATTAAGATTAATTAATCAAATGATAAGTGATTAATTGTAATTAGTTAAGGATTAAAGAAATTGATTATAATTAATTAATTAATGAAGTAATTAAAGGTTAATTACTGTATTGATTAAGGATAATTAATTTGTGAAATTAATTAAAGATAATTACTTAAATGTAATTAAAGTTTAATTAATCAAGGTGATTAATTAAAGTGGATAATTAGAGAAAGATTAATTTATTTATTTGTAATTAATTAATGATTATATAAGTAAGATTTATAATGAAGTAATTAATTTAACTTACTTTAAATTAATTAAGAGATGAAGTAATTAATTTAATTCACTTTAAATTAATGAAAGATAGAGATAGTTAATTTAATTCATTTTAAATTAATTATGATGTGATTAAGTAAATCATTACTTATATAAGAATGAATGACATTGATTGTCCTGAATGGATGTAATCTCAGAAATGAGATAAGTAATGTTGTATGGTATGAATGCTTGGTTGTATTATGATGGTAATATATATTAACTATTGTGATGTTGATATGGATTTCCTGTTGGTTATGAATCATCTGTTTAATTGATAATGTGATTATCAATTGTGAATTGTGAATTATCTATCTGTATGAATATAGATAAGTTAAATTGTTTAAACCTTTAAACAACTTGGCCTTAAAAGATACGTTTTGGATTTCGATGAGACCGGGATCGGGTTTCCGTATACCGGTATTCCAGGTTTGGAGACCCGAATACCACATCGATCCAAATTAACGATAGGTCGTGAATCTCAAGTGAAGATGAAGATTCAGAGTGCAAGGGTTATTGTCGTTAACTCTGAGGGTGATTCCAAAACGAGTGTAACGAGATAATGCCTTCGGTTTCGTTCGAACCAGGAACGAACTTGTATGGATTGAATGCTTTCAGCACATCGTCAGGCGGACGATGAGCATTCTAAGTGATATGTTCTGATTAAAGGTAATCGTAACCTCAAGCCTCATCAACCGGGAATGGCTAAAACAGGGGAGGTGCAGCAAGGCTTCGTGGGTAGCGCCCACTGAGAGCAAGATAGATCCCTGTCTAGAGGTTCCTTTCTATATTTCGGCTTAGTGGGTAGTTGGAACTGCAGCCAACTACGGGATTGTCTTGTTCGGGATTATCCAGTAAGGGATGGTTCCGGCTTTGTGTTGCAGGGGAGCGGGCGTACTCCTCGGTACGGTGATCTAGGCCACGTACTGTGACGGGCGGTACCCCAGTAGCCCTGCCATTGTATGGAATCCAAAATCCAATAAGTACCAACGGACTTGATTGTATAACCCACTTTGTGGCTAGTATGCTGGAATTTAATAATGTAACAATTTCGGCTATTTCATATTTATCTGAAAACTCTAGACCCTATTATAATACAATCGGATTTCCTATCAAATGTTTTAGTTAGCGTAAGGTAAAAACTTACCCATGTTTATGTGTGGGAAGTCTTACGTGATACCTTTTGTTTTCAAAGGTTTTTCAAAGTTAAGCAACTTTTAACCGTTTACTCACACCAGACCCATGTCTGACCCAAGTGTTTATTTTCTGTTTTATTAAACTCTTGGGTACTCAAATTTGTATGAGTAGTCAAGGGATTCAGGTTAGCCTTGACGAATTCTGGAGGAGATTGGAGCAGGAGGCTTCAGCGTGTAGATATATAGAGTTTCCGCTGTGATGTTGTATTGTACTGATGTACTTGTGTTGTATAATAGACAGAAGTTTATAACTGTCTATTCTGTGATGTATAAATTGTGTACTCTGATGTATATGATACTATGTAATATCTTATGTGATATAATATATTTTTCGTTCCGCTGTGAGATTTCTGATGTGTTGTTGTTCTTTCTTCTTTTCTTTTCTTCTTCTATCCCTTTCTTTCTTCACAACGATGCGTTTTCCTGGGTATAGGAATGCGGGTCGTTACAGTTGGTATCAGAGCGGGAGGTTGAGTGAATACCTAGGCTCTGGAGTGGTGTCTATCTTGAGAGCGCGTATTTGTAATTTTTATATAACTATATATATATATTTATTCTACCTATTTATTGGGTTACCTGTTCGGGTTTTCCAATATGAGTTATAAAGGTAGATAAGGTGGTAGTGTGTGTAACACAATTACCAATAGTTAGAGTCTGAGTGTTGAGTTTGGAAGTGTATTTGTCGAGACGGTAGACCTAATATCGTCTCGAGTGAGCTTTGTTGTGGTGTAAAGATTTCACCGATATCTGAAGGAAACCAGTTATGGTTTAGAGTTTATCTTTGAAGTTGGATGAATAGAGTAGATCTATTGGATGAGCTGAAGAGAGTGATGGTATTTTGGTAACCTCAGGAAGTAGTAGCTGTGTGATGAGACACGGTGGCTATGGACGTTTCTGAAGATGTTTCTTCTGGAACAAGTTTGAAGAAGTGAGTCTGTTTCGGTGTTGTGGCTGAGTCCAGTGGGGTGTTTTTATTTGCTTTGAGGTCCGAGTTTCTCGAGGGGTTTCGGATAAGAAGTCTTTGGTTTGTGGCAGCAATGCGACTCGGAGTGTTCTATGTTGGCAAAAAGTTTCTGGCTGAGCATTTTTTCTGAAGGTGAAGTTCAGAAGCAGCAGAGTGAATCCATTTCTTCGATGGATTGGTTAGTCAAATATAAGCTGTTCTGATTAGTGAAGAGAGAACAGTTATCTTTGGAAATTAGGCCGAGCTGATCGCAAAAGTGACTTGCGATTGTTTAAGTATTCTCTTGGGATTATTGGAGATTGAGATTCCGTATCGACTTAGTTCGTGGAGTTACCAGAAGTTCAGCTTAGTAGAAGGATGTCTCCTAGAGAATAATTTGGTGAAGCAGCTCAGAATTCTTTGGAGAGGGATTGACCACACCTAATTTTCTGGTGAGGATTCTGTTAAGGTGTTTTTGACCAAGTAGAATGGTTCACTAAGATTTTATAGATATGGTGAACTGTGGATGATCAAGTTTGTGCTTGAGTTTCTCCGATGACATTCTCATCTATTCAAGATCAGAGTTGTGCAGCGAAAGCAAGATAGCAGCTATTCTAGAGTGTAAGCAACCAGAAGTTGTAATTTTCTTGGAGTAAAGGATTTCTATAGGAAATTCAAGTGTATCTCTAAGTATGAAGGATTTTTCAGGATTTGGAGGTAAGGTTGTCAAGTGCAACTGTTTGGCTATTTCAGATAGGAGAAGTAGTTCGAAGTGCTCTAATGATTGTGGAGTAGAGTTGTGTTCTGGATTTTGGCGTATTTTTGGAAACCATTTTGTTGAGTAGGATCCGGAAATTGGTTTGATATTAGTCTAGTCTATTTCAGGAAGCATCAGCAAGAGCTAAGCTGATCAGGAAGGATGAAGTGACTCAGGATCGTCGAAGGATTTATGCAGTTAAGAATTGATGGAATTTGGGAATTGAAGTTGAAATTTGGATATTATTTAAGTTTTCTCCGATCAAAGGAGATATAAGATTTGGTAAGATTGGAAAGCTAGTTCCGGAAGTATTTTGAGTTTTTCTGTGTTCTCTGGAAATTAAATTTTGATCCCCAAGATTGAGTTGCCAGTTCGGATAACTGGAATTCATTTTATTTCACGTATCTCTGAGGGAATACGTGTTTGATCTGTCATTGGTTGTGGGATCAGCAGTTCAGAAGGATTTGGTAGTTGAGATGGTTTTGAGTTTAGTCTGATATTTTGTTCAGATTTGTAATCTAGATGGGAAGGAGTTCTAGATTATTGTAGATAGTTAGTTAAGATCCTGTAGAACGAGTATCCCGGTATATATATATACTTGGGGAAACTCAAGGAAATTCTATCCAGAATTTTAACTAGATAGTTAAATTTGTTTGATTAAATTGTTTGTTATGATTGATAGTGTATGATTGATGTGTGATTGCTGTTTAAAATTAAAAATTTTACTGGGTTATTAAATTATCTTTGCTTTTAAATTTCGGGGACGAAATTATTTTAAGGGGGAAGGAATGTGATATCCCGGAATTTTGGCAATATCAATTTAATAATCTTTATTAATAATTAAATTGATTTGATGATTTTATTTTATAAAATTGACAAGTTTATTCATTTTAAAAGGCTAATAATATTTTAATTGGCAATATGTATTAATATCTTTTCTAACAATTTAAAATTGGGAAGATTTATCTTTCTAAAACTAATATAAGTGTTTATATTTATAATGTATATATATAGGTATATATATTATAAATAGGGAGTCTTTAATTTAATAAAACTATGTTTTCAAATTTATAATATGTATGAATATATATATATTGTTATTTGAAGTTATGTTATAAAATTCAATAAAGTATTTATCAAAACTAATGTTAAAAGTATTTTACATTTAGAATATATATATTTGCATATATTGAAATGGAAAGAATATTGGATTTGAATTTAATAAAGTATTTTCAAACTTTTATATATATATATATATATATATAATTTGTAATTTGATTCAATACTTTTGAAAATGATATTTATGATTTAAATAACAAGAATAGTTTCTTATTTAAAAATATATATGTAAGCTTAAGTTTAAATAAGATTTAAATAAGAAGTTCATTTATTTTAATCATCTTTTCTCTTTTAATATTCAAATATAAGTCAAAATGGGTTTGTAAAAATATATATAGAGTTAAAATAAGTTCTCAAGTATATAAAAATATGTTATAAATATTTGATCAAAGTATAAGTTACTTAAATAATAGTTTTTCACATTTGTATATTTATATTAAATCTAAAAGCTTATTTATAAAAAGAGATAAATACATTATATACTTATAAATATTTCATAAAAACATAAATGTCTTAAATAAATTTATTAAAAAACAAGAATAACACTTGTTAGCATATTAGAGTGGTTTAGTGACATTTGTAAATTTGTAAGCATAGGTGTAAGCAAATTAACACTTAAAAGACAAGTGGCTATATTTTAATTAAGGTTTTAAAATAAATAAAATTAATATGTAAGAAGAAAAATATGTTTTCTCTTTTCAGTTGAAGATTATCTTTTCTTCATTTCTTTCTCCACTAATACAATTCGAATCAAAATGCTAAGAAAAATGAAAGACCTGAAAATCAAAAGAAAACCTGGAAACTAAAATTTCAAAGCAAAAGGAGTTAATCTGGAAATTCATCAAAGCTTGAAAGCAGAACAAATTGAATCTGAAGACATGCAATCAGAGGAATTAATCAATCAACAAGCAACTAAATTCAAAGATCAATTTCAGATAATATTCAATAGCAAAAGAAATTCAAGAAGTTTAAAATCTGGAACAAGCCTAGAAACTGTTCTCTGTTCAGATTTTCTGGTGAGTAAACCTTAAATTTAAAAACAGTTTTAAATCTGGACTTAGATGCTTGTGATAAAATTTTGTAGTAATATATTATAAAGGTTTTACAAGAATGCTTTGTTTTGAATTGCATGCATATATATTATGTCAGTGTATATATAGTTAAGCCTGAAGCCTGACCCTCTGTTTAAATTTTGATGAGTAAACAATAACTTTCAAAACAAATCTTGTATTGCTTTATGTATGTTATAATCTGGGGATAATATTGGTTTGCATGGATGTTTTCAGTTGAATAGAATTTGTATTGACATATATACAGTAGGAACATATTTATATGTATTTATGAATTCTGGTCTCTGTTGTTTCTCAGGCCTTGATTACTTTCCAAAAATTTAAATCTCATCATACGATTAGAATTGGGTGTTAATCTTTGAATAAGACATGATTATAATCCTATAATAATAATTTTCAAAGCAGTTCCAATAATTTTAATTTAGTGGCAAATTAAAATTTAGATATAACAGTAAACATTTTATATAGGTCAGGAATCAATAAATGTATTTCATGATTGGATTACATGAATGGAATCGTGGTAGGAAATAATGATTTTTAAAATGAAAATTATAATTTTTAGTGAAGGGGGTTAAGTGCAGTTCGAAGTTGAACTGGAAATGCGTTTTTACCATTTTCTGGTGATCGGTGATCGCGGGGTTCTCGGTGTCTCGTGGAGATGTGGAGGAACGTACGGTGGTTCGAGGAAACATGGTGAGATGGTCCTTAGATGTATGTGGTGGCAGTGGTGAGGTTTAAAATTTTGTAAACCTAGTTTTTGTGTAGTCGAGAGTTTTGTCTCGTTCAACGTCGACAGCTGATCGAGTGCGATGGGGTTTGGAGTGATGGAAGAGGGAGAGTAGACGCGTCGATGACCGGAGTTTCGTGGGTTCTGGTGGATGGGGCGTGGTGAACGAGGCGATGACAGGGATTGCGTGATGGTGGCTCTGCGTTTCCAGGTATGGGAAGAGGCTCGATTTTGAGAGGAGGTCGCTGCTATCGTTTCGATGGTCAGTAGTTGGTCGGAGGGTGGTCGCCGATTTGGGAAGGTAGTTGCGAGAGGCCGGAGTTGATCGCCATGCTGGTGTACGTGCACGAGCACATTCGTGTACATCTGAAATCTGGTTTGAAGAAGAAGCATTAGCTCAGGTTTTCATTCGAGTATATTCGATTTTTACTCGAAGCAGGGAAGTAGTGGGATACGTGAGTATTGCTTCGAGTTTCCACGAGTTTTACTCGGGGTTGGTGGGAGCAGGCATTAGGTTTTTAAAAGAAATGTTTAAAAACAAAAGAAATTGTTTTGAAATGTTTCTAAGTTTTTAAAAAACAAGTAAACAAGTTTTGTTTATAAAATTAATTCGTTTTAAGTTAATGTTTTAAACAAAGTTCTTGTATTTTTGAAATGTAAAAGTTTTTAAAATAAAATAAGTGAATTTTAATAATAAATTTTGTATTAAATTTTATTTGATAACTTTGGAAAGGTTTAAATATTTAAAGGTTTAATTTAAATGTGTTGATTATTAATTGATTTCTAAAATCTTATATTTAAATAAATTAAGGTTTAATGGTTAAGATTTAGTAATCAATTAAAATAAGAATTTTCTTAAGTATTTAGAATGTTGATTTAATTAAAGATAGTTAAATTGAAAAGGAAATTTAGATAATTAAATTATTTTATTTATCAAGTGTTATTAGTAAATAATTGATTTAATTAAGATAATAATTCTTAATTTAGAACCTTTAATATAGTAAGTTAAGAATCATCTAATTAATTTGTGATTAATTAGAGATAATCATTTATAAATTAATTTAGTATAATTACTTGATGAAGTAATTAAGGAATAATTACTGAATGTAATTTAGTAAAGATAAAATAATTTAATAAGTAATTAGAGGATAATTATTTTATTAAATAAGAAGTGATTAAGAGTTAATTACTTAGTGTTATTAATTAAATAAATTATTTAATTAAGTTAATTAAAGGATTAAGATTAAATATAAGGTAATTAATTATTTGTTAAGGTAATTAATTAAAGGTAATTAATTAAGGGAAGTAATTAAGGGAAGTTAATTACTAGATTAGATTAATCAAACATGATTAATAATTATGGTTTAATTAAGATTAATTATTTAATTAATTTAAATATAAATAAATAATTAAAGATTGTAATTAGGAATCATTAGTTATAATTAATTAATGATGTAATTAAGAGTTAATTAATTAAGATTAATTAATCAAATGATAAGTGATTAATTGTAATTAGTTAAGGATTAAAGAAATTGATTATAATTAATTAATTAATGAAGTAATTAAAGGTTAATTACTGTATTGATTAAGGATAATTAATTTGTGAAATTAATTAAAGATAATTACTTAAATGTAATTAAAGTTTAATTAATCAAGGTGATTAATTAAAGTGGATAATTAGAGAAAGATTAATTTATTTATTTGTAATTAATTAATGATTATATAAGTAAGATTTATAATGAAGTAATTAATTTAACTTACTTTAAATTAATTAAGAGATGAAGTAATTAATTTAATTCACTTTAAATTAATGAAAGATAGAGATAGTTAATTTAATTCATTTTAAATTAATTATGATGTGATTAAGTAAATCATTGCTTATATAAGAATGAATGACATTGATTGTCCTGAATGGATGTAATCTCAGAAATGAGATAAGTAATGTTGTATGGTATGAATGCTTGGTTGTATTATGATGGTAATATATATTAACTATTGTGATGTTGATATGGATTTCCTGTTGGTTATGAATCATCTGTTTAATTGATAATGTGATTATCAATTGTGAATTGTGAATTATCTATCTGTATGAATATAGATAAGTTAAATTGTTTAAACCTTTAAACAACTTGGCCTTAAAAGATACGTTTTGGATTTCGATGAGACCGGGATCGGGTTTCCGTATACCGGTATTCCAGGTTTGGAGACCCGAATACCACATCGATCCAAATTAACGATAGGTCGTGAATCTCAAGTGAAGATGAAGATTCAGAGTGCAAGGGTTATTGTCGTTAACTCTGAGGGTGATTCCAAAACGAGTGTAACGAGATAATGCCTTCGGTTTCGTTCGAACCAGGAACGAACTTGTATGGATTGAATGCTTTCAGCACATCGTCAGGCGGACGATGAGCATTCTAAGTGATATGTTCTGATTAAAGGTAATCGTAACCTCAAGCCTCATCAACCGGGAATGGCTAAAACAGGGGAGGTGCAGCAAGGCTTCGTGGGTAGCGCCCACTGAGAGCAAGATAGATCCCTGTCTAGAGGTTCCTTTCTATATTTCGGCTTAGTGGGTAGTTGGAACTGCAGCCAACTACGGGATTGTCTTGTTCGGGATTATCCAGTAAGGGATGGTTCCGGCTTTGTGTTGCAGGGGAGCGGGCGTACTCCTCGGTACGGTGATCTAGGCCACGTACTGTGACGGGCGGTACCCCAGTAGCCCTGCCATTGTATGGAATCCAAAATCCAATAAGTACCAACGGACTTGATTGTATAACCCACTTTGTGGCTAGTATGCTGGAATTTAATAATGTAACAATTTCGGCTATTTCATATTTATCTGAAAACTCTAGACCCTATTATAATACAATCGGATTTCCTATCAAATGTTTTAGTTAGCGTAAGGTAAAAACTTACCCATGTTTATGTGTGGGAAGTCTTACGTGATACCTTTTGTTTTCAAAGGTTTTTCAAAGTTAAGCAACTTTTAACCGTTTACTCACACCAGATCCATGTCTGACCCAAGTGTTTATTTTCTGTTTTATTAAACTCTTGGGTACTCAAATTTGTATGAGTAGTCAAGGGATTCAGGTTAGCCTTGACGAATTCTGGAGGAGATTGGAGCAGGAGGCTTCAGCGTGTAGATATATAGAGTTTCCGCTGTGATGTTGTATTGTACTGATGTACTTGTGTTGTATAATAGACAGAAGTTTATAACTGTCTATTCTATGATGTATAAATTGTGTACTCTGATGTATATGATACTATGTAATATCTTATGTGATATAATATATTTTTCGTTCTGCTGTGAGATTTCTGATGTGTTGTTGTTCTTTCTTCTTTTCTTTTCTTCTTCTATCCCTTTCTTTCTTCATAACGATGCGTTTTCCTGGGTATAGGAATGCGGGTCGTTACAGAGGCCTAGGACCATGTCCACTCTGACACAGAAAGGTCCTACTCTAGGAATCCAAGTAACTCATATGCTCCTCCTACCGCCTACTACTCGTTACTAACTTACGCTGTATTACTCATGATGAATACGATCTATTCATCTCTTCCATTCCATACTCAAAATGGAATAACCAAGTCTCATGTTAACCCGCCTCTTGGAAAGGCTGTAGACAGGCAGATTTAACTAAAATCGACTACTCGTTTGTCGAGGGTTTGAGCCAGCTGGATGGATAGACGATCAATCATGGATGTGGGTCGCTCGATTAAGGTGGCTCGGTCATACATGGCTCGGTCAAGGAGAGGAGATCATGCATAGTTCAATCATGGTGCATAAGCCAAGATGGCCTGACACGACTGGCTTGGTCAGTATGGCTCGAAAAGCATGGTTCGATACGAGTGGGTCGGTGTTGTGGATGCTTTGGGTCGGTATGAAGGTGGGTCGGTCTTGATGGTGTGGATCGGCCTTGACGGTGTGGATCGGTCTTGATGGTGTGGATCGGCAGGATGATGTGGATCAGCATGTTGGAGTGGTTTGGCATGTTGAAGTGGGTCGGCATGGTCAGAGTGGCTCGGGGTTAGCATAGGATTATACTCGGGTCAATACTTGAACATGCTCGGGTCGGTGGATTGGTTTTGGATCGGTGAACATGAGTCGGCATAGAAAGAGTACTTGGGTCGGCATTTATCTCTGCTCTGGATTGGTAAGCTACAGACTCTGAGCCAGCTACATACTATGTCTGGGTCGGCCATTTATGGGCTCTGGGTCGGTATATCAAAGGAAAGGGGATCGGCGTGTTTGCTACTTCGAGTCCCAGCTTCATTTACTTCGAGTCATGGGTGATCGTGCTTCAGGTCAATGCTATGTTTACTTTAGGTCGGAAAAACTTCAGCAGGGGATCGGTTATAGTGATGGGTTTTGGATCGACTATGGCCTTGATGGGCCTGGACCACTCAGGAAGCCCAATAACTCAAGTTTTGCCTATAAATACAGAAGGCAGGGCTTAAGAAAAGGGGATCTGGACTCTACTTCCTTCCTTCTTCTTCATTACGGCTACTCTGCCATTATCGTTTTAAAAACTATGGATTGTAACTGTAATTGATTCTCATATCAATAAAAAGGAAATTTCTGGAGTGGACGTAGGCCAGAGTCAGCCGAACCACTATAAATCCTCTGTTATTACTGCTTTCTTTTTAATTTTTATAGTTCTTCATACTATACTCTCTACATACACTCTATCTGTGATCGATAACTGTGATTTGGTGCTTTCATCTAGACTTGGGTGTTAGCGACCAATTTTGGCGCTAACATTTTGGTGCTTTCACTGAGAAAGCTAGCACTCAGGGATTCTAAAGCTTGGATTTTGGATTTAAAGGCTTAGGAACCCGGATTCTGGAGAGCAATGGTTAGGCCATCGACAAGGAGACAATTGACAGAACGGAACAATCAAGAGGGAAGTCAGGAGGCCTCTTCTCGACCTGGAGCAGATCAAGCATCCATCTACATCACTAGGGACGAGATGCAGATCATGATGGATTCCATGTAGGAGTAGTTGATGAAAAGGCAAGAGGAAATGATGCAGACACTTTTTAGACTATTTGGACAGTCAACTACAGGAGCTCAGATCCATGGAGCTGGATCAGAAGGACTCAACAGGCAAGCGGATGGAGTGGTTCAGCAGAAGGCAGCCCCGAATCAGCAAACAATTATCAATTTGGATGGACCTAGACTCGGGGACACACCATTAGGTAACGGTGGACCAATCATGGAGGGATACCAGGTGACGCTGCGCAGCCCAACGCCAATAGGAATATAGGAGTGCGTGACGAGGAGTATGTACCGGAATTCCCTTGAGGACTTAGAAGGTAGTTAGGAAATGTGGATGGGGGGCAACTCTTGGTAGATAACACAGGTTTAGCTGACATTATCAGGCGAACTATTCACGGAGGTCTAACAAACAAGGATTTGGAGGGAGTAAACAATAGTCTGTTTACCCGTAACATCAAGATGGCTAGGAATCCACCCGATTTCAAGCTGCCCACTCTGAAAGTATACAACGGTAAGATGGATCCTACCGACCACTTGATGAGGTACACAAGGCATTTGGAAGTGCTGGGGACATCAGAGGAGGTTATGGCCCGGTGTTTCCCCATGTACTTGACCGATATAGCTGCTATGTGGTTTAGACAGCTGGAGGATGGATCTATTAAATCATGGACAGAGCTGGTAGATAGGTTCTTGAAACAGTTTCGAGTTCACATCAAAAGGTCAATGTGATGACGCTGACGTCGGTGAAGCAAAAGATGGGAGAATCGCTCAGGACTTTTTTAACTCGGTTTAGTGCAGCTATTGCTTTGGTTGATCGGCCGGATCCACCAATGGTTCTAATGGCGGCGGTGTCAGGAGTCAGGGATAATTCAGATTTCAAAGTATCGTTGATAAGGGACCCACCAATGGATCTCAGGGAATTCTTTCATGAAGCTGAGAGGTTTCTTCGACAAGAGGATGCATGTTTGGATATGAGGTTAAAGGAAGTAAACATGGTTAAGGATGGAGAATCGTTCGGTGAAAGTTCGGGTAAAGATAAAAATAAAGGGAAGAGCAAGCGCTAGGGAGAACCAAAATTCTCCACTTACGCAGAATCGAATGAGACATTGGAACGTATATACTTGGATACTCGAGATCGCCTTCCTTATCGAAGGTCGGCAAGGAGGGAACCCTCAAAACGCGAAAGAGCATCGGGAAGGCACTGTCTCTTTCATGACCTGGACGGGCATGATACTAACAGTTGCCGACATCTAAAGGATATAGTCGAGGAGCATGTAAGGAATGGTCAGTTGCGACAATATATTGAAACTCGAAATGCAACGGTAGAACAGGAGCAGCCACAGTCTACCTCAAACAAAGATAGTGCGAGGCTTAGGAATGATGGTCGGTTGGTCATCAACTGATCAGGGTGGTATGGAATAAGTAACAAACTCCGGGAAAACGGCTAAATCACTTACTCATGTACGGGGACGGAGATAACCCTTAGGCATGCTCTGAGGTGATGATAGACCATGATGCTCTAGTTTATGAAATCTGTTTTTTCATTTTGGCTTGGGCACTTGCTTTTTCTGCTTTGGTTTTGGAGTTCGGTTTGAACTCCCGGTTTTGTTGGTTTTTTGGTTTGGATTTTTGTTTGGATGCTTGATTTTTGATTTTTGATTTGGATTTTGATTTGGTCTTTTGATATGGATTTCTAGTTTTCTGGTTTGAATCTGGATTTTGATTGACTTTTTATCTGGTTTTTGGCTAAAAGGTCGTCGGGTATGGATTATGCTCGGCAAGGGTCTGGAGAGACCAGGATTCGACTTAGGACTTAGGCCCTATATTATCTATCGGTTACTAACTAAGGTCGTTGAGTATGGACTATGATCGGGAAGGGTCCGGAGCGACCAGGATTTGGCTTAGGACTTAAGCCACGGCATTACTCAATGCTTAGGGACACTGAACTAGGAACACCATGGTATTACTTAACACAGGTCGTCAGGTGCAGGTTGCGCTTGGCAAGAATCCGGAGAGGTTACAAATTTGGATATTGGCTATGAACAGCTAAGGGTTTGCTCATGGACCCGGAGCGGTCCCCGATTTGGATATTGACCTGGAGAGGTCATGGATTCAGTTATTAGTTATTGGATATGGATGGATTAGAGTTCGGCTATCGGATTTGGATTTCGGTTTAGGATTTGGACCCGGCGAGGTCCCGAATATGAATTTTAGGACCTAGAGAGGTCCCTGACTCGGATAAAATGATCCGAAGAGATTGTGGATTCGGTTAATGGATTTGGAATGGATTCGGAGTTGGATAACGACTTGAGATGGCCGCTGAGTAGACTATCGGATTTGGATGGAATAGCTTGATAATGAATGGAACATGGACTTCGAATATCGGATTTGAGGCTGTTCAAAACACACCTTCCAATAGCAAGGCATGTTTTGGGGGGCAAATGTTCACCCGCCTCTTGGCAAGGCTGTAGACAGGCGGATTTAACTAAAATTGACTCCTCGTTTGTCGAGACTGAAATATGATTGGTTTGAGCCAACTGGATGGATAGACGATCAATCATGGACGGTACGGTATGGGTCGCTCGATTAAGGTGGCTCGGTCGTACATGGCTCGGTCAAGGAGAGGAGATCATGCATGGTTCGGTCATGGTGCATAAGCCAAGATGGCCCGATACGACTGGCTCGGTGAGTATGGCTCGACAAGCATGGCTCGATACGAGTGGGTTGGTGTTGTGGAGGCTTTGGGTCGGTAGGATGGTGGATTGGTCTTGATGGTGTGGATCTTGATGGTGTGGATCGATAGGATGGTGTGGATCGGCATGTTGGAGTGGTTCGGCATGTTGAAGTGGGTCGGCATGGTTGGAGTGGTTCGGCATGTTGAAATGGGTCGGCATGGTTGGAGCGGCTCGGGGTCGGCATAGGATTATACTCGGGTCAATACTCGAACATGCTCGGGTCGGTGGATTGGTTTTGGATCGGTGAACATGGGTCAGCATAGAAAGAATACCCAGTCGGCATCTATCTCTACTCTGGAACGGCAAGCTACAGACTTCGAGCCAGCTACATACTATCTTCGGGTCGGCCATTTATGGGCTTTGGGTCGGTATATCAAAGGAAAGGGGATCGACGTGTTTGCTGCTTTGAGTCCCAGCTTCATTTACTTCGAGTCATGGGTGATCGTGCTTCGGATCAATGCTATATTTACTTCCGGTTGGCAAAACTCCAACAAGGGATCGGTTGTAGTGATGGGTTTTGGATCGGCTTGGCCTTGATGGGCCTTGACCACTCAGGAAGCCCAATAACTCAAGTTTTGCCTATAAATACAGCAGGCATGGCTTAAGAAAAGGGGATTTGGACTCTTCTTCCCTCCTTCTTCGTCATTAAGGATACTCTACCATTATCGTCTTAAAAACTTTGGATTGTAACTATAATTGATTCTCATATCAATAAAAAGGAAATTTCTTTAGTGGACGTAGGCCAGAGTCAGCCGAACCACTATAAATTCTCTGTTATTACTGCTTTCTTTTTAATTTTTACAGTTCTTCATATTTATACTCTCTACATACACTCTATCTGTGATCTATAACTATGATTTGGTGCTTTCATCTGGACTTGGGTGTTAGTGACCAATTTTGGCGCTAACATTTGGGTGGTTTCACTGAGAAAGCTAGCACTTAGGGATTCTGAAGCTTGGATTTTGGATTTAAAGGCTTAGGAACCCGGATTCTGGAGAGCAATGGTTAGGCCATCGACAAGGAGACAAGTGACAAAAAGGAGCAATCAAGAGGGAATTTAGGAAGCCTCTTCTCGAATTGGAGCAGATCAGGCATCCATCTACATCACTAGGGACGAGATGCAGATCATGATGGATTCCATGTAGGAGCAGTTAATGAAAAGGCAAGAGGAAATGATGCAGACACTTTTCAGACAATTTGAACAGTCAGCTGCAGGAGCTCAGATCCATGGAGCTGGATCAGAAGGACTCAACAGGCAAGCAGATGGAGTGGATCAGCAGGAGGCAGCCCCCAATCAGCAAACAACTATCAATCTGGATGGACCTAGACTCGGGGGCACACCACTAGGTAATGCTGGACCAATCCATGGAGGGATACCAGGTGACGCTGCGTAGCCCAACGCCAATAGGAATATAGGAGTGCGTGACGAGGAGTATGTATCGAAATTACCTCCAGGACTTGGTGGGCAGTTAGGAAATGTGGGTGGAGGGCAACCCTTGGTAGATAACATTGGATTTGCTGACATTATCAGGCGAACTATTCGCGGAGGTCTGACAAACAAGGATTTGGAGGAAGTAAACAAAAGTCCGTTTACCCATAACATCAGGATGGCTAGGAATCCACCCGATTTCAAGCTGCCCACTCTAGAAGTATACAATGGTAAGACGGATCCCACCGACCACTTGATGGGGTACACAAGGCATCTGGAAGTGCTGGGGGCACTAGAGGAGGTTATGGCCCAGTGTTTCCCCCTGTAATTGACCGATATAGCTGCTATGTGGTTCAGACAGCTGGAGGATGGATCTATTAGATCATGGACAGAGCTGGTGGATAGGTTCTTGAAATAGTTTTGAGTTCACATCAAAAGGCCAAACAATGTGATGACGCTGACGTCGATGAAGCAGAAGATGGGAGAACCACTTAGAACTTTTTTAGCTTGGTTTAATGCAGCTGTTGCTTCGATGGATCGGCCGGATCCATCAATGGTTCTAATGGCGGCGGTGTTAGGAGTCAGGGATAATTCGGATTTCAAAGTATCATTGATACGGGACCCACTAATGGATCTCGGGGAATTCTTTCATGAAGCTGAGAGATTTCTTCGACAAGAGGATGCATGTTTGGATATAAGGTTAAAGGAATTAAACATGGTTAAGGATGGAGAACTATCTGGTGAAAGCTCGGGTAAAGATAAAGATAAAAGGAAGAGGAAGCGCTGGGGAGAACCCAAATTCTCCACTTACACAGGACTGAATGAGACATTGGAATGGATATACTTGGATACTCGAGATCGCCTTCCTTATCGAAGGCCGACAAGGAGGGAACCCTTAGAACACGAAAGAGCATCGGGAAGGCACTGTCTCTTTCATGACCTGGACGGGCATGGTACTTACAGCTACCGACATCTAAAGAATATAGTCGAGGAGCATGTAAGGAATGGTCAGTTGCGACAATATGTCGAAACTCGGAATGCGATAGTGGAACATGAGCAGCCACCGTCTACCTTAAATAACGACAGTGCGAGGCTCAAGAATGATGGTCAGTTGGTTATCAACTGATCAGGGTGGTATGGAATAAGTAACAAACTCCGGGCAAACGGCTAAATCACTTACTCATGTACTGGGATGGAGATAACCCTTAGGCATGCTCTGAGGTGATGATAGACCGTGATGCTCTGGTTTGTGAAATCTGGTTTTTCATTTTGGCTTGGACACTTTCTTTTTCTGCTTTGGTTTTGGAGCTCGGTTTGAACTCCCGGTTTTGTTGGTTTTCTAGTTTGGATTTTGGTTTGGATGCTTGATTTTTGATTTGGATTTTTTATATGGATTTCTGGTTTTCTGGTTTGAATCTGGATTTCGTATTGGATTTTGATTGACTTTTTATTTGGTTTTTGGCTAAAAGGTCATCGGGTATGGATTATGCTCGGCAAGGGTTCGGAAAGACCAAGATTCGGCCTAGGACATAGGCCCCATATTATCTATCGGTAACTAACTCTGGTCATCGAGTATGGACTAGGCTCGGCAAGGGTCTGGAGCGATCAGAATTCGGCTTAGGACTTAAGCCATGGAATTACTCAGTGTTTAGGGACACTGAACTAGGAACACCATGGTATTACTTAACACAGGTCGTCGGGTACATGTTGCGCTTGGCAAGAACGCGGAGAGGTTATGAATTTGGATATTGGCTATGAACAACTAAGGGTTTGGGCATGGACCCGGAGAGGTCCCCGACTTGGATATTTACCCGGAGAGGTCATGGATTTAGTTATTGGTTATTGGATATGGATGGATTAGAGCTCGGCTATCAGGTTCAGATTTCGGTTTAGGATTTAGACCCGGCGAGGTCCCGGATATGGATTTCAGGACCCGGAGAGGTCCCTGACTCGGATAAAATGATCCAGAGAGATCATGGATTCGGTTAATGGATTTGGGATGGATTCGAAATTGGATAACGACTTGGGATGGTCGTGGAGTAGACTATCGGATTTGGATGGAATTGCTTGATAATAATTGAACATGGACTTCGGATATCAGAATTGAGGCTGTTCAAAACACACCTTCCAATGGCAAGGCATGTTTTGGGGTGAAAATGTTAACCCGCCTCTTGGCAAGGCTGTAGACAGGCGGATTTAACTAAAATCGACTTCTCGTTTGTCGAGACTGAAATACGATTGGTTTGAGCCAGCTGGATGGATAGACGATCAATCATGGACGGTACGGTGTGGGTCGCTCGATTAAGGTGACTCGGTTGTACATGGCTCGGTCAAGGAGAGGAGATCATGCATGGTTCGGTCATGGTGCATAAGCCAAGATGGCTTGATACGACTGGCTTGGTGAGTATGGCTCGGAAAGCATGGCTCGATACGAGTGGGTTGGTGTTGTGGAGGCTTTGGGTCAATAAGAAGGTGGGTCGGTCTTGATGGTGTGGATCGATCTTGATGGTGTGGATCGGTACGATGGATGGATCGGTAGGATGATGTGGATCGGCATGTTGGAGTGGTTTGACATGTTGAAGTGGGTCGGCATGGGTTGAGTGGCTCGGGGTCGGCATAGGATTATACTCGGCTCAATACTCGAACATGCTCGGGTCAGTGGATTGGTTTTGGATCGGTGAACATGGGTCGGCATAGGAAGAGTACCCGGGTCGGCATCTATCTCTGCTCTGGATCGGTAAGCTACAGACTCCGAGCCTGCTACATACTATCTCCGGGTCGGCTATTTATGGGCTCTGGGTCAGTATATCAAAGGAAAGGGGATCGGCGTGTTTGCTGCTTCGAGTCCTAGATTCATTTACTTCGAGTCATGGATGATCATGCTTTGGGTCAATGCTATGTTTACTTCGGGTCGGCAAAACTCCGGTAGGGGATCGGTTGTAGTGATGGGTTTTGGATCGGCTATGGCCTTGATGGGTCTGGACCACTCAGGAAGCCCAATAACTTAAGTTTTTCCTATAAATACAGCAGGCAGGGCTTAAGAAAAGGGGATCTCGACTCTGCTTTCCTCCTTCTTCTTCATTAAGGCTACTCTGGCATTATCGTTTTAAAAACTCTGGATTGTAACTGTAATTGATTCTCATATCAATAAAAAGGAAATTTCTGGAGTTGACATAGGCCAGAGTCAGCCGAACCACAATAAATCCTCTGTTATTACCGCTTTCTTTTTAATTTTTACAGTTCTTCATATTTATACTCTACATACACTCTATCTGTGATCTATAACTGTGATTTGGTGATTTCATCTGGACTTGGGTGTTAGTGACCAATTTTGGCGCTAACATCTCATTTACTGCAACGAATAAGGATTTCAATCTATGCAGTCTCTATCTAAAAAGGCAACTAAGGTCTACCTATCCCATTGATGTGTGTCTTACTATCTTACTAATATCACTTCACTATTCTTCTATAGTCTACACACATGAAGCAGCATTCCTAGTTTCTCACTAGTGTCCTATACACTTTACAAGAACTTTTATTATTACTACTAAAAGTAATCACTGCTATCTCCTACATAACCTTATACTTTTCCCGTCACATCTAGGAAATTATTCCTATCTACTCCATATTTAAAAGTTTGGATTGGTATTTATCATTTCATTTCAAAAATTAAAGCTTCTAAATTTTTGAAACATCAAATCCCAAATTTTTTACCTTTAAAAGTGTTACTTCGAAGCTTCTATTAAATTCAAAGGTACTTGGTTACTTAACATTTTATCTTTCTAGACATTCCTCTTGACAACTCTTTGAATTTAAATTATTCCCCAAACCTAGAGGGGAAATCTTACAAATTCTAAATTCAAAACTTATTCCTCTTTTCCTTTTAAAGTCCTTTACGGCTTTCCATAAAAAAAATTTGGGTTTTTAAATTTAACTGTTTACTAAGTTTTTCTTCCAAAAACTTATTTACTTTTTCACCAAACCATTTTTCTTTAAAACATGCCTTGCTTGTCCTTAAAACATTTTTTTCTTGACTTCCAAAAATGTCCTCACAAGTTTTCAAAACATCTTCTTTTCATAAATTTTCAAATTTACAAAAACTAGAGTAGATAAGAACAATTATTTTATCAAAAATCCCTTAACTTTCCTATTCTTCCTATTACCTAACCTTGGAGGAGTTTCTAACTTACTACAAATGGGGACTTTCTACAAAGTCAAGCAACCAATGCGCATGATCAATGGAAAAATATGAAATTTCCATTGCTTAGCTTTCCTACTAAGGCTCTCTATAATATCCCTCCTAACAAACACCGTCTCTAATTATTACACTTCTTATTATACCTAATGGTTTTATACCTTAATGTATTGGAACTACTTTCTCTTATGAGAAACCATTAACGCTAAAACCTTCTATGAATCCTTTAAAAGAGGATTTCATGTTTATGTGAAATTACAAGGAACTTATTTTATAATTTATCGAAATAGGCTATACAAAATATGGTGCTTTCCATACCTTGTACATCTCTTTCACGTATTCCTTATAACTTGCACAAAACATCTTTATTTATGATTTGGTTTCATAGAAAATTATATCATTATTCATTTCATTCCAATAGATTAAAGTATGTTTAATTTATATTCACTTACAATAGACATATCCTACAAAATTTATTAATTTCCTAATATTTAACTTACATCCTTTTTTTCCAGAAGAACTCATTTTCAAAACTGCTTTAATATTTTCATAACTAGAAAACATTTCCATATACTTATTTAAATAATAAATGTACTTACAAAGCACTTTATTTCTATACTTAGAAATTATCTTCAAAACACATTTTTATTTGGGTCAAAACAGATGTTGCATAAAACACCGTTGCTACTGTTATCCCGCCTTTTTGCAAGGTCGTAACAACAAAGAATTGACTGGAAACCGAAGACAATTGGTCCCGAAGATCGGTTATGCACGGGTTCGCTATGGATACTAACAAATTTTACCCGAGTTCGGATTGAGCTACAATCTATATGGTACGACAAGCAAAGCTATAAAAGTCAACGTTCCAAATTTCAAGTAAATCGGAGTTCGTATGCTCAAGATATGGATTGATCAAAATCAAGAGAAAAGCCATCGGTTCGTATCCATCAGTGTTTACTCCAGTTCATACCCATGAATGTTTGCTCTATTTCGTGTCCATCATGTTCGATCCTCTTCGTATCCATTGACAATTGACATTTCGTATCGATTCCATTCGTACGTGCTTCGTATCGATCTCTCCACCTACCTAGTTCGTATCGATCATCCAACAGATCGATACGAAACTAATACTTCCCATTGATGCGAAGTGGCCCACTGTAATCGATACGAATCCATTCAGTGCCATCGATATGAAGCAATATCTAGGCATCGATGCAAAGTACACTGATCTGTATGCTTCGTATCGATTCCATCTCTGTGCACTTCGTATCAATAAGTCAAATGATCAATATGAAACAATGGCCATGGATCGATACGAAGAGGATAACTATACATCGATACGAAGCATGCCACTAAAAGTCAAAATCAAGCAGCTTTGTATCCATAATATATTATCATTTCGTATCAACCCACCCATGCAGATTATTCGTATCGATCGACCAATGATCGATGTGAATAATACGTGATGAATCGATACGAGCAGCTAACTAGATGATCGATACGAAGCAACTTCATGAGAACGATATGTGCGTAAATTGTACCCATCTACTCCCTAGTAGATTAGGACCTAATAACCAATATATATATGTAGCTACATGCCCAAAGACCGCATCGGTCCTAGGTACTACCCATAGTACCTTCCGTATCCTCCTCGAAAAGGACTCCATCGTCTCGCTACTAGAGCATACTGTAACTACATCTGTAAAGGACGGCTTCGTGAGGCCTATAATACAAATGTTCCGTCGTCTACAATGAAAACGTGAAACTGCATCCACACTAGCTTATACTAGTGCTCGGACATCCACAATGTACCACCCAGTGCGTACCTTGAGGACTACAGTAATCTTTCTGTCTACTCCCTGAATTCCACCAACAAGGTCTACCTTGTACGAAACTCAGTCGGGGATTTTCTATATTTGTAAAGGTCCGCTTCGTTAGGCCTACAAAACAGATATTCTACTTGGTCTGTCTCTTTTCTCATCGTGGCTATGGCCCCATGCGGCCCTTCCTCAACTAATTGAAAGACCTTTCAAGAGCTAAGTGGTTGTGCCTTACTTCAAACAATCTAAACATCCAATTGGTTATGCCCCTCATCCAATGTCTCGATAGTGAAAGAATCATTGGTCTGATGGTTTAACTCTAGTCTTTCCCGAACTCGCTCTGTTTGATGATGGCTGATCTTCGCATGCGACTATCCTTTTGGGTCCCGCCCACTATAACCTACTCGCAAACTAGAGTACGGTGTCATAGAATATCCTACTCCTTCATCAACCTTTTGACTGCTTACAAAGGTCCGCTTCGTTAGGCCTGCAATGCAAAAGCAGTCAAGGCATACTCTCTTGATGGAACACCTATAGAACAGCCTTCGGCGGTGCAGCTTCGTTAGGCCTACCCCAGAGGGCCATCCTAGAGTATCCTCATGTCCCATTGAAGTCTCGTACTTCCTTCTAGCCCGGAATAACTAAGTTGGACGTGCTCATTTTGTACTAAAAATCTGCGATGAACTGCTTCGTTGGGCTCTTTATCCAGATTCTCTTTCGGGCTGCTCCAAACGCACCCTACCATTTTATTAGACCCTACGTCTAATCTATTACTATGCGTTTAGTTTACTTCTCTTATTTTGTTGGCTACTTATTTACCCTAATCAGCATGCCCAGCCCCACCCATGTGTAAGACCATCAGTCCTAGACTTGAAAGGGAATGCTGCCGGTATGAGCCACTTCAAATATTTTGCTTATTAACTTAATCCAAGATCTAAGTTTGATAAAATAAGCCTCTTCTTTTTCTCTCTTTTAATTATAACCTACTTGTTACAATTATACTTGCAATTGTCACTTTTATATTCTTTTCTTTCTTTTATAACCTACATGTTATAAATGTAATTGCAAGTGTCTCTTTTATTATTCTAGTTTGCCTTCCTTTATTATGATACTAAATTTTCTTTAGTTCTTATATTATATGTCAGTCTTAGCTTGGGACTACGTCCAACTATCACAAATTAGTTCTCATAATAACTTCTTTACTTTATTCTACTATCTGCGCGGTAAATGCAGATCTAGTCACATTTTCTGTTTATTATTTCTATTCTTGTCAAATATTTAACTTGATTATTTCCTCTTCTTTAATTTTTTTAATGCTTCACGTTATTCTCTTTTATTCTAGGAAGTAGTTCTGTTCTATTTGGTTGGTTACAAAAACTGTGCTAAAAATCCATTTCCCTATTTTAATACTAAATAATGCTATAAACAATAACTCGTAACTGCAAGATATTTCTTTTATTATGTCTTTAATTATTAGGTAATGCAAAATACAATAATTTCTCTATTTTGCACTAATTCCATTTTTCTTGCTTTTATTCTTGCAATTACGTTTATCGTTACTCTTACAATATTAAACTATGGAAATGTATTCCCTCTTCTAAGTCAACCAACTAATCTATGACTAACTTCCAAATCAAGTTATTAGATTTTCTCTTTTTTAATTCATTTCTCCTGTTTTAACATAATTTACTGTAAATTTCTCAGTTTTAGGCTTATGCCTTTCTGTACAACTTATAAGCCTAATATTACTTATATTTAATTGGATTCCTTTCTTTTTTCCATATAAATAACATCTAAATATAAGTACACTTCTCTTATAAAATTTACAGTTTCAACATAACTAACTAGTAGAACTAATTACTGAAATTAGTCAAAATGCTGAATTAAATATTTAATAGGAATATAACGATATTATATATCATAAACATAAAAGAGATATAATTTAAATCCACTCACCTGTCGTCCTTAGCTTTACTCCATGGCCTTCTTGGATCCCCTTTTAAGGCGTCTAATATTTCTATTAAAAAGATATTATCCCTAGAAATATTTTCTATTTAAGGTTCGGCCTCAGGCAATGAACCCAATTGGGAGAAAATTTGATTGTGAGAAAATAGCTAGGCCTAGGGTTCTATTTATAGTGGAGTTTGGGAATCTCAGACCGTCGGATTTTTGGATTGAATCTGGTGCAACCATGTCATAGGCTCGCTGCGAATCGTTGGATTTGGAAAACAACGCTTCAAATCGCACGAAAATCAGATTACAAGACTTCGGCACGTCTCTGTACGATTTCTCGTCTAGGGCTACATGCGGGTCGACCCCCGTGTTTTGCGGGTCGACCTAGGTTGACCCATAGGGTCTTACTTCTTTTTTTGTTTAATTTTGATTTCTTATTCTTCTCGTAACTTCTTCATATTAACTCGGATTTTGACAAGTTATATATGGAAATTGATCAAAAAATCGCCATAAATACAATGGTATATGTTTCGAGGCCATATTCTTACAATTCCAAAAACGATTATTTTCACCGTTTAATAATTATTTTGGTTATTTAATTGTCTAAAAATGTCGGGTGTTACAATGATGGATAACCCCAATGATCCAGTAGCTGCTTGTGTTGAGAGAAGACTATTTGATGAGCTTAATGTTGCCTTGTGCATTGAAGGCAAAATGAGGAAGCAGCAGCTTCGTCAAAAGTGGGTGACTGAGGGTGATTGCAACACAGCCTACTTCCATGCATCATTAAAGGTAAAGCAAACCAAGGAGCAGATAAGCACTATTTATGATGAACTGAGGGTGCTCCACTCTAACCCTTCTGATGTGGCTTCAGTTCCTTCTCAACTACTACAAGAACTTGTTTGGCAATTCATGTCGATTTTAGCCTAACCTTGATGAACTAACTGACATCAATCTTCCAACTATTCTTCCTGATGAAGCATATTCTCTTGTAAGCAAGGTAAAAAATGAAGAAATTAAAAACACTTTTCTCCATGAATAAGAAATCTAATGGGGGCTCTGATGGTTTTAACCTCTTATTTTTTATTCATAGCTGGAACATCATAAAAACTGATTTCCTCAAAGCAGTTCACAATTTTTTTGACAAACTCAAATTGCTTGGGGAAATAAATGCCACCAACCTGGTTCTCATACTTAAAACCAACCCAGCAAATTCTGTTAATTACTTTAGACCGATCTTTTGCTGCATTGTGATGTATAAGTGTATTTCAAAAATATTGGCAACAAGACTTGTTAAGGTTTTTAGTAGAATTATATCTAAAAACCAAGCTGCATTTCTACCCAAAAGGAGTATACTGGATAATGTAATGATGGCACATGAACTGCTTAAATGGTATGGCCGCTCTCAAGCCACCCAAAGTGCCATGCTAAAGCCCGATTTAAGGAAAGCATATGATAGTATTCATTGGACATCAATTGTCAGAATAATGTTTCAAATGAGATTTCCTAAGGTTTTTGTTGCCTGGGTATATAAGTGCATCTCTACTCCCTCCTTTTCTTTAAAATTCAATGGTAACACCTTTGGATATTTCAAAGTGAACAAGGAATCAGGCAAGGGGATCCAATATCATCTTACATTTTTATCCTGGTGATGAAGGTCTTAAATACCATGTTAGCTAGGAATTTCAGAAATAAGGAAATTCTTTACCACCCAAAATGCAAATCTCCCCACATTTCTTCTCTTTTGTTTGTAGTCATGATATTTACAAAGCCTAATAAGGACTTAATATCTTACATCAAAAATAACTCTTGAAAAATTCCATAGAATAACTAGGTTGAAATTGAATACTTCATAGTCACAATTATTAACCTCTGGAATTTCAGCTAAAGCTTCTGGTCTATTAAATAACTTATCTGGATTGCAAACAATGATAAATGACATGACATACCTAGGTCTTCCTCTCTGTACCTCTAGGGTAACATCTGTTGACTGCCTACCATTGTATGAGAGGTTAACTACCAAGTTGAACTACTGGGCAACCAATTTTCTAACACAAGCTGGCAGGCTTGTATTAATTAAATCAGTTATATTCTCAATGATGGTGTATTGGGCGAGGACATTCATTCTTCCAACTAAGCTCCTGAAAATGGTCAAAAGTGCTATGTTGAGATTTTTTTGGACTGGTACAATACACTCGAGGAAAACAGTCCCATGCTCTTTTGCCAAATTTGAGATTCCAAAAAATAAGGGAGGACATGGTATTTTTAACATTGACAAATGCAACAAAGTTGCATTCGGTTATCACTTTAATGCTCTACTCTGTGATCAGGACAGTCTATGGGTTGAATGGACTAAAATTCATAATATTGGCACTAAAGCTTTCTGGATTATGGCAGTTCCTCAGAACTACAGTTGGGTGTGGAGAAAGATCCTGGCATTGAGAAGCTTATTTATTCCTTATTTAAGGTTCACTCTCTCCAATGACAGCGCTAAGAGTTTCTGGAACGAACCATGGATGGATAATGGCCTAATTTTAAGTAAAAAGTTTGCTCCCCACCATATATTCCAGTCTGGAATTTGCGAGGGTGCTTTGGCCACTGACCATATTTTGCTAATGGGTGTCTTCTTCTACCTTATACAAGCAATCAAGAAATGAGAGCTTTCTGGAATAGTATGAGTGGCAACTCTTATCCTTCTGCTGCTTCTGACACACTACTCTGGAATGGCAAGCCCCACTCTATTTCTTTGGTTTATGGCATTCTCATGAATAGCAGCAGTCTGCCTAAGATTGTGTGGGATAAAGTATTGTGGAGTAGCAACTCTCCTAGCAAGGACTACCCGATGATGTAGAAAGTCATTAAGAATGACCTAATGACTAAGGAGAAGATGATTGCTTATGGCATTAATGTGGATCCCTTATGTGTTTTCTGTAATATGCAAACTGAAAGTGTACAACATCTTTTTTTTGAATGCACTCAGCTGTTGATATTGTGGAGCAACTTATTGGCCAAGGTTGGCAGATTTCATGTGTCAGGGGTGTCATCGATTGAGTGGGATATGATAAGCAAAGCAACCAAGTGGAAAAATGAAGACAGTGCGATTTTGTTTTTTATTATCAAGAAATATTTGTGCCTTGTGTGGGAGGAAAGGAATATAAGATGTTTTGAAAACAAGAGAAGAAGTTATGCTGTTTTCTGGACAAGACTTATGCAAACCATTGAACAGGGGATGAGATCTAGCAAACATGCATTCACTTCTCTACATGTTTGGATGTAGTCCAGTGTTGTTATGTTTTGTTTGTTTTTGTCTTTTCATTTTTGTTCTGTTTGCTTGTGTCTGTCTCTATGTTTTTGTCCCTATGTCCTTTTGAGTGTTTTTTCTCTACTGGGTATGAGCTTGTTTATACTCAGTTTTTATTTTTTGTTTCGAATAAATCTAGAAGGGGACCAGTCAACCCTGCTTGCCTTGCAAGCAAAACAAATTTATTTTAAACTATTAAACTATTTTAAACCATTTTAACCTATTTTAAACTATATTAAACTATTTTAACCTATTTTAAAATATATTAAACCAATTTTAAACTACATTAAATCAATTTTAAACTATTTTAACCTATTTAAAAATATATTAAACCTATTTTAAACTTTATTAAAACTATTTCAAACTATATTAAATCTATTTTAAACTATTAAACAATTTAAACTATTTTAACTATTAAGCTATATTTTAAACTATTTTAAACTATTAAACTATTTATGACTATCCAAACTATTTTCAAAATTTCAAACTGTGCAAGGTTGAATTGTTTATATTTAAATCCTTGATTTAAAGGCGAATATGGTTAAATGATGTTATAACCTACGTTGGTATTTGAAATGATATATTCTGGTGAAATGGTATATTTTGAGTTAATATGATGGTTTTGAAATAAGGAATATTTTGAATTGAATATGATATTTTGATATGATGGTTTAACCTATTTTATGGTTATGATTTCAAAAGTGAATATGATTTCAAAAGTGATATGATTTTGATGTGAACATGATATTTTGATATCAATTATGAATCGTTTTGGAAATGTAAAAGAACCAACCGGTGTGAAATAAGCATTTGGTTTTTAAAGAGACCGGGATCGGATATTGTTATACTCTCTGCCAATACCAAAAACCACTTTAACAACTATGCACGTGGTGAGGAATCCAGAACGAAGTAGGATGGTTTGGCGATCGCCTACTGTATGAGGTATGAATGCAGCCCTGACCCCCTCGGGTCAGCTTGATATGACTAAAACAAGAGATATACCTAGGCCAAGTGAGGTCGCACCTCCGACCGGACATGCTTTTTCGATACCATATCTGTTACTTTATGATTGATTTGGTGGCCACCTTATATTTGATTATGGGAGTGTGTTCCGAGGTGGGCAGTAGTAGCTGCTATCTGTTACCACCAGCCCGGTTCTGCAAAACGGTAGTATCCTACCCTGGGCATTGCCTCGCGTGCCTTATCATATGCCTTATCGAGCCCACTACGAGATTGGTTTGTGTCGTACCTATAGAGTGCTCCCTGATAGCCCACCAGTTTGGTGGAGTTTACAGTACTGTATAGACTACGACATTTATATAAAACTGTGTTAAGGAGGATATGGGTAACGCCTTAACGCTATTTTAATACTTCACTTTACTGTACATATATTATAATAGCGTATATTACTACACAGTAGATAGTTTAACAGATCCTTAGGAGATTGAATCCTAAACATCTCTTAAGTTATTGAACGCATGTTAGACACTCGATAGGAGATGTAAAATCTTGTAAACATCTCTGAAGCCGTTACACTCATATTTATTTACTGTTGATTTAACTTACATAAGATCTTTTAGTTCCGACTTGAGTGTTTTGTCTTTTCATTACGCTTGGGTCTGTGTGATCTTTTCAGTGTATTGAAGACCACTTTATTTTTGGAGGACGAAGACGGAGATTTGAATACTATTTATATATATATGTATTCTATTGCATCATGTTGTTCCGCTGCAATGTATATTTATTTCTGCTGTATGTATAACTCTGATCTGTATTGTAAAGTGTAATCAAATGTTATTTGTAAAACAGCTTCATGAACTGTTATTTGATTATTATATTTTGTCATTCCGCTGTGACATTCTGTTTTTTTTTCTTCTTTCTTTTCCCTTATTTTCTTAATTACCCCATAACAATCCTTCCTTTTGAATGGTTTGAGTCTAACATGTGTGGTTTATTGTCAATTTAAACTGTCCAAAAAGATGGGTCGTTAAACTAATAATTAACTATTAAACCATGTTGTACATATATAAATAATATTTTAAACAATTTAAATTATTTAGAAAAGAAAAAACGACCAGAATATCCTTTATATAATACTTTATCAAAATACTTTTGTAACTCGATGTCTTAACAAGTTTATCCTCGTTCTTACAGACTCTGGCCATGCGATGATCAGGCGCAAGGCTAGAATTCTCCAAGTACTTAGTAGACCTGTTTCAACATCCAGTGAAAATACTTAAAATAGATATGAAAGCACCACTCAAAATCTGATGTCAAATGATGATGTTACGCTAGTAGTGGTCCGCTGTTGATCCAGTGTTTATGCAATGGACACAAAAATTTCCAGAAGATCCTTCCACCTTTCGGATTTCAAAAAAATATCGTAGCCATTTCATAAATAAGGGACCATCGACCTCTGCTGCAGTGGTACGCTGTTGATTCAATGATTTACGCAATGAATGCACTTCCTTCCTGGAAGATCCATAAACAACCGATCCTAGGATTGAAAGCGCCCCCATTTGGTAAACTAAAGAACCATCTACCTTGAAAAAAAATCAAGGAACTGATGAGTTTAAGTATGGACAACCATATCAGTTCGAATCCATTTCTGAATTCACCCAAGTATATTAGGGTTTTTTTTTGGTCGAATCCATTCCTGGATTCCCCAAGTCCATCTAGGTCGAAGCATATCATACTATACTTCTTCGCGGAGGGTACTTCTCTATACCTTTTACTTCAAAATATATCATACCATATATAGTACCCTTTCAAAATCATAACTTCAAATATCACACTTATATAAATTCCATTATATACAAGATTTCATTTTCAGATCGAGTACTTTCCAAAATCAACAGTCTCGAATATATCAAATCATTCTTATATAAATTCCGTTGTATATAAGATTTATCTCTTCAGATCGAATACCTTCCAAAATCAATAGTCTTCAAAATCACCTTATACTTATATAAATTCCATCTTATATAAGAATTAATAAATTTCCAAAATCAATTACGCTGCATAAAAAGAGCCATATAGGATTGAACATCTTTGCTTTATAAAAGGTTTTGAATTTAGAATAGTTTTGAATCTAAAATAGTTTTGTAAAATAGGTTTTTTTATTTAAAATATTTTTGTAAAATAGTGATGAATTAAAAATATTTTTGGACTGAAGTAGTTTTTAGTTTGAATAAAATAAAATAAAAATAGTTTTGTAAAATGGTTTTGAATTAATGGTGGTTTTGCATAAAAAAATTACCAATTTAAATTACAAAGGATATCCAACCCAACAAATTTCATTTTCAGCGTCAAAGCATATCAATTATATTAGAACATAAGTTGTACATATGTCATCATCACACAATATCACATTCTATCGCTCGCACGATCACGCAATTTCGCTTTCGAACTAGTATTGTTCATTTGACTTCCCTAGTGCGGACTTTGATAAGGTTTCTCGACTAGAAACCCTCATTCTCCTTGCATAGCTATATACCATGATAGAGAATTTTAGAATCAAACCAAAAATTCATATTAAATATTTGCCATCAAGAATCGAATGAAAAATCCTAACATGAAATGGTGTAATTCACCTCGAACTTGTGTACTCAAATCCGGATCAAAGTAATTATGCGAATAAAACAATATAAGTACAACTTACGTATTTATTCCAATTTGTTCCATCACAATTACATTTTCAATTCACATTATAAATCTTATTCATTTATACACATTTTATCTCTTATCAATTTATATAAAAAAATCTCCATTTAATGACAAAATCATTAATAAATAATATTACTATATCTCGCTTCATTCTAAATCACATTCATTTTCACATATAGTATTTCTTATTTAATACTACATTTATTTGCGAATCATTTCATAAGAAATTTCCTTAAGTTTATAACCAATTTATAAAGCTTAACTTCTTTTATAAGACATTATTCAAGTTCAAAGTAATCACAACTTTAATTATAACCATTTCTTGCAATATCCATTTATTTCATAAACAATTTACAGGTCATGACTTTATTTATAATCATTTCCTTTTAGTTCATATTCTTTTATCCAATTAGTTTTCGCTTTTACTTATCAAATTATTTATGACACATTTCATAAATTTTAACTAATTTTATGAACACTTTTACAACCATTAGCTTTATTTATAACACGTTTTTTTTTTCAATTTCAACTCAACACTCCAATACTTAAATTCACACTTATAGTACCATATTTCATCCTAAAAGTACATACAAACTTTTAGAATCATTTTCTTAACATAAATTTAACAATTCAAATCTTGTTTTACTCATTTTGCCTTTTCTAATTAAGATTATAAAATTCAACTTTTATAATCTTACAAAATTACTAAGTTTAACACTAAAATTAATTTCAAAATTTTGGACTATCCAGAATTTCATAGCATTCGATTTTATTTCAATGGTTGAAACTACCAATTAACAAAATAACCAGATTCACAACAAAACATTTCAATTTCATAAACAAATATCCTAATTATTCACTTTTGAATAATACTACTATTATTTACAAAATATTAGGAAACCAATTTCTAAAACATCGGAATTTTAGTTCTCAAATTTTCGGTTTAAATTCTCTTTATTAAGACTAAACTGAGAAATAATGTTCATATAATCATTCACTTTATTTTCTTTAATACACCATTATTAAACTAGTGTTTATTTCATAAATTCAAATCAACAATAATAGCCAACGCTTGTAAACTTACTAAATACAGCTAATCAACAATAAATGATAATAATTAAATATTATCATTTCCTAAAACAAACACATTACAAATAACTATATTATGTGTTATATATAAAGGAATAACTTTTTTATAACTATAATATTAGGAAAAATTATTACATTTCAAAATTATATAAAACATTTTATAACACTAACAAATACGCTCTCTCGTATATATGTAACAACCCGCATTTTTCGATAATTAAAATATTGAATTTATAAGATTTTGTAATTTAATATTGGGAGAAAATAAAATTTATGATTTACTAATGAGAAAACTAACTAGAATGAAATTTAATAATGTTAATTTAAGGTAATCAATGACTATTTTAATGTAATTCCAATCAATTTAAAATAATTGTAAAGTTAATTTGGTGATAATCGTTAATAAGGAATCGAACCAAATGTCGTATTTAATGGTAAAATTGCACGTAATTAATTGAAATTGGTTAATATAGAATGATTATTCAGTATGTGAATTTATTAGCTTGGTTTGTAAAAAATAAACATAGAAATGTGTTTGAAATTGTAAGTTGTAACAATTGTTTAATTATCATTTCACTATTTAATCCATTGAAATTAAATTGGAAATCAATTGCAATTAATCTACTTAAATATTGCAGTTAATGTGAATTAAAATGATAACTGTAGAATATTGATGTAATAAAACGTAAACCAATGTTAATTATATCTATAGGGTAATATTTGATATAATAGTAAGAGTGAAATCAAAATAAATGAATTTATTGCAATTGAAATTGAAGTGGACATGGAAATTTGTTTAAAGGATTATAAATTACTAGGTGATCAAAAATGATAAAAATTGTTAGTTATAAAATTTGAATTTAAAAAGTGATTTAACTAATTTAATAATAATTTATTTAATTAATGTGAAAATAGCCATTTTGGCCATTGTTTCGGATTTCGACGAAACCAGTTTCATCAGATCCATAATAGTGAATTATTGTAGTATTTCAAGTTTCATAGCGATCGAACTTGTCGTTTGATCATGCGGGCTCGAAACGCGTAGAAATCAAGTTAATGAATTCAATTTAAAATAAACTGATTTTAAAAGCTAACTTCTATATACAATGGAATTTTGATTTGAAACATGTTCCATTGTGTTTAAAAATATCATAAGCATCTATTTTGATATAAGGGATGACCTACTTCCATTTTGGAAACGGAACGGGCTTTTCGAGTCGTTATTGTCATTTCGAACCAATTCGATAGGTTCATTCGTTCTTATCGGGCCTTGTCTATATAAATAGTTTTCCTAACCCTAGGAGCCTTTTATTTTCTTATTCCTGTATGTACAATTCTGATTGCCCGTTCCTTTCTTCCAATGGCAGAAACCAAATTCCAATTACAAACCCTAAATTCAAAATTAAAATCAATTTCAAAAACATCAACCTCTCCAAACTATATCGAATTATATATCGTTGGAAAGCTATTGACGAGTGCAATCCACTGTTGCATACGAGCTCGGATTCATGCGTGATTTTCTCCGTTGCGATCGTATCGAAATTCTGGACATTTTGGAACTGGTTTGGCTGCATTCTGAGACTGATAGATTTTTGGGCTTAAATTGGATTTTAAATCGATTAAAAATCATAGATGAGTGTTTTAACCCACTCACGACTACTAAATTATCTTATATTAGTTAAATTAAATCTGTGATGTGATTAGAAGTTGATTGATTGCTGTTTGGTATGTTTAAATCGTCATTCCAGTTAAATCTGAATTTTATCGAATATAATTGCCATTTAATTTATTATTGAATTTAAATTGTTAATTGAATGCCTGATAATGATAACCAGTTTATTTATTGTGATTTATTGGTTGAATTGAATGATGATTGTGATGGATTTTTAACTGTTGATATTGGATGACTGGATGTTATATTTATTTTATATATTGCTATCACACTGCAATATATTGTATATTGTGATGGATGTTTAACTATTGATATTTAAACTATTATAAAGTATTTTAAACTATTTTAAAACTATTTAAACTATTTATGACTATTTTAAACTATTTTAAAACTATTTAAACTATTTATGACTATCTAAACTAATTTCAAAATTTCAAACGGTGCAAGGTTGAATTGTTTATATATAAATCACTGATTTAAAAGCGAATATGGTTAAATGATGTTATAACTTACATTGGAATTTGAAATGTTATTTTATGGTGAAATGGCATATTTTGAGTAAATATGGTGGTTTTGAAATAAGGGATATTTGAATTGAATATGATTTCGAAAGTGGTATGATTTGAAGTAAATATGATATTTTGATATCAATTATGAATTGGTTTTGGAAATGTAAAAGAACCATCCGGTGTGAAATAAGCATTTGGTTGTTAAAGAGACCGGGATCGGATATTGTCATACTCTCTACCAATACCGAAAACCACTTTAACAACTGTGAATGTGGTGGAGATTCCAGAATGAAGTGGGATGGTTTGGCGAACGATTCTGTATGAGGTATTAACGTAGCCCTGACTCCCTCGAGTCAGCTTGATGTAGTTAAAACAGGAGCTATACCGGGCCAAGTGAGGTCGCTCCTCCTATCGGACACATTTCTTCGATATCATATTACGACTTTGTGATTGATTTGGTGGCCACCCCTCGATTTGATTTGGGAGTGTGTTCTGAGGTGGGCGGTAGTAGCTGCTATGCATTACCACCAGTCCGGGAGTGCAAACGGTAGAATTCTACCTTAGCATTGCCTCGCGTGCCTTATCACATGCCTTATCGAGCCCATTACGAGTTTGGTTTGTACCATTCCTATGGAGTGCTCACTGAGTAAACCACCAGTTTGGTGGAGCTTACAACATCTGTATAGACTCCGAGAATATAAAAAAATGTGTTAAGGGGGATATGGGTAACGCCTTAACGCTATTTTAATACTTTACTTTACTGATAGACATATTATAATAGTGTATATTACTACATAGTAAATAGTTTAACGGATCCTTAGGAGATGGAAATCCCGAACATCTCTTAAGTTATTGCACGCACGTTAGACACTAGATAGGAGATGTAAAACCCCGTAAACATCTCTGAAGCCGTTGCACTCATATTTATTTATTGTTGACTTAACTTACATAAAATCTTTTAGTACTAACTCGAGTGTTTTGTTTTTTCATTACGCTCGGGTAAGTCTGAGCATTCCGGTGTATTGAAGACCATTTTATCTCTAGAGGACGAAGACATAGATTTGTATGCTATTTATTATATTTATACCACTACATCATGTTGTTCCGCTGCATTATTTATTTATTTCTGCTGTATGTAACTCTGATCTGTATTGAAAAAGTGTAATCAAATATTATTTGTAAACAGCTTCATGAACTGTTTATTTGATTATTATATTTTGTCATTCCGCTGTAAGATTTTGTGTTCTGTTTTTGTTCTTTCTCTTCTTTTTCTTATTTACCCAATAACAATCCTCCCTTTTGAATGGTTTGAGTTTGACATGTGTGGTTTATTGTCGATTTAAACCGTCCAAAAAGGTGGGTCGTTACAATATATATATATATATATATATATATATACACACACACACACACACACACACATATATATACACACACACTCACACACTCAAACTCATTCTAGGGTATTACTAACCCTATCTCTAATGAGTTAACCCCGATAGGCTAAGGTATCTCTAAACCAAAGCCCTGATACCAACTGTAACAACTAGCCTTTTTGGATAGTTTAAGTCGACAATAAACCACACATGTCTAACTCAAACTATTCAAAAGACAGATTATTAATGGGATTGTTCAAATGAAATAAGATTCAAAAGAACAAAATACAGAATCTCGCCACGGAAGGATAAAATATAATACACAAAATAAATACATAAATAGTTCATGAAGCTATTTTTCAACAAAATATGAATTTACATTTTTTTCAAGAAGAATAGATAATTGCTATAATAGTAGTAGATACAGTCCTCGACTTCGTCTTCTTCTTCAGAAATAAGTGTCTTCGCTAAACTAAAATACTCGGTCTGACCCGAGCATAAAGTTAAATAAAAACACTCGAGTCAGGACTAACAATCTTATGTAAGTAAGTCAACTCAAGTGAAATGTACATATAAATCAATAAGTGAAATGCGTAGGTTTAAATAAACATCATCTTTCACACTATAAATCGGTTCAGTTCAAATACTGATTTTCATGTTCGTTTCCAATCGATTCATTATTAAATTCAACTTCAGAATTCAATTTTTCACTTAAAGCTATTTCACATTCCATAATCCAAACCGAACCATATATCAACATTTCCAATCCCGACTTAAACAAATTCAGGTTTCAACTTTCACACCAACTTAAGGTTTAACGGTTTAAATTTCTCATTTAAACTATTTACCTCAATTAAATCCAAATTATCCAGTTCATCATTCAAGTCAAATTCTTTAAATTTCAACATTTACTTTAAAATCAATTACTTGGAAATTCCAAATTCATATCTTTCATAAGTCAATTTTTTTTGACAAATCAATTAAACCTTTTAAAGTTTAACTTGAAATTTTATATCATTATGTTAATTAAATCTTTAAATTGAATCCATCCTATCTCTATATAAATTTTAAATTAATTGATCAAATCAAATCAAATTTAGGATTAACTTAAACCTTTCCATTAAAATCTATTAAGTTAAAATCAAACAACAAGTTTAAATCAAAAAGTCCAATTAAAACTTTCACTAAATCAATTAAATTTCAATTTCATAATTTCAAGTTCAAACATAAATTTAAACTTACAATATTCCAAATTTATTTCTAAATCAATTATTTAAACCCAAAGTGGTTTTATATCGGGTGTATATCATTTCAACCCAAAGTGATTTCCTAACTATCGGGGAACTTGGAGTGTGATAACAATAATAACAAAAATAACATAACATGTCAGTGACCAACATGCGTGCATAATTAACAATTTAATATATACTCATGAATAACTAACATATCACATGTGTCACATATCATAAACATCATAAGTGAATATTTCAATTTCTAACATGTCATACACTAACATAACATATAAATATATAACATGACATATATACAAGGAACTTGCAAGGTGATTTACAATAAACTAACATGGCATGTCATTTTTTTCCCCAAACATAACACATTATTTCCACATAGCATAGGTGACATATTATTAACATAGCAGGTGCAACATATGATTTTATTAACATAACACTTTTTTTCAACATAGCATATGTGACATATTTCAACATGGCATATATAAATTTTGTCCTAACATAACACATTTTCTAACATATCATATGTGACATATTTAACATACATATGTGACAATTAATCAAATCAACATAACATACTATTTGTGACATATAAAACAACATGTGCATGTGAATATTATAACACAAATTCAAGGGAACATAACAACATATATCACATATTCCTATCTAAAGCAAACATTTCTCATAACATTTCAATCGATGTTTATTTACCTAACAATAAAAATGTTAATCATGAGTGATTGCTCACCTTTCGAGGTTAGAGACTTTTTGACAACACAAATAGATAGATCCAAGTTGAAATCCAAATACGACAAGCTAATCAATCCTATTCAAAGCAACAATCCAAAAGCAAAGCAAAGCTTGACAACGTAAATCGAAAAAATTGTGTTTTTTTATAGAATAGAGGAGGAGAGGAGAGGCTAGGGGTTCGGCTATGGACTAGAGGAGGTCTTGGAGTTTTCGGCCTTGGAGAGGGTGGAGATGGCCGATAGGAGGAGGGAGGAGATTGTCGGAATTGGTGGTGGTGGGCGGCGGCAAGGGGAGAGAGGATGGAAGGGTTTTGAAGAGAGGAGGGATGAGTGTAACAACCCATAATTTTGTAAATATTTTTACTAAATTTTTATTTTGAAAACTGTGATTTTTAAATCATTTAAAAGTGAATTTTTAGAATTTTTCAATGTAACTTTGGATTTTTTTGTAATTTATTTTCCAAATATAATAAAATAATGATTTTCTGGAAATTTTATACTTTGGTCAAACTTTGACTTTTAGTTGAAAATTTAAATTTTGAATTTTTAAATTTTAATCTTTTTCTTTGAAGCAGTAATTGTTTCTGATATATGTTCTGCTTTTCGTTTTGTAAAATTCTGTTTTACACTTTTTAAAATTTGATAAAATTCAGCGTTTTATACGGAGTTATTTTCTGTAGTTTATTTTCTATTTTCTACGTTCATTTTTCTATTTTTCGTATGTTCATTTCTCATTTTTATTTTCTATTTTTATTTTTTTTAGACTTTGATTTATTTATTGGATTTTTATTTTTGATTTTGGCTTTGGAAATTTCAAGAGACTTTGGTTTCTCCTTATACAACTTATGCCTTTTCATTTGCCTAGCTCTTCACATCCATAGCCGTCCATTTTATTGTCATTAGCCGTGCTTCTCATTTTCTAATTCACGTACAAAAATTCACTTCTCCTCCTCGTTTGAATTCTAGAAAATAATAAAACAAATCATGGCTTCCTTTTCTTCTTTCTTCTTTCATTTTTCTTTTGTTCTTCTTAAAGCATAGTTTGGCCTCCACCATCACCATGCCTTTGTCGGCCACATTTCCTCTTCTACCACCACCATGGCCGACTACAACCCCTCTCCATCACCACCAAACCCAAGGCCGTGACCCCTAGATCCACTCCATCACCAAAACAAGTTGCAAACCCTAACCGAGCCTCCTTTGTTCACCACTTCCCTTCCTATTGCCTCGGCCACCCCGTTATTCCTCCACCACCTTGTCTTGCCGTGAACACACCCATCTCTGGCCATGCCTAGTTGACCACTTGACCAGATCTTAACCCATAGTGACCGAGCCACTTTAGCCTAGGGACGAACCCAATGGTTGCTTGCCTTATTCTTTTTGCCTTCCAATGATTTGTAACTTGCCAATCTCTTAATATTTAGCCATAGCCTTACCTGATGTTGGTCGAGCCTATGTGTAGTGTGGCCGAGCCTACTTGTATAGGTGAAGCCATTTTATCTCATTTTAATTCTTTTTTTTCATTGATTTGATTTATAATCTTTTGTTTTGAATTATATACTTATGTACATTTAGTATGTGTTGTTTACAAGGTTTGGATCTTGAATCTTCATCCATTCAAAATCTATTCGTGCTTTGTCGTGCTTTTTGGAGTTTAGTTTTGTGTCTTGAATTGTTATCTCCAGCTTTAAAAAGATGAGTTCATAACTCTCGACATTCGTACTTATATAGTTGTGAAACAATGACATGTGAATTGTAGAAATTAATATGCTATGTTCATATATGCCTGTGATATGATTATATGATGTTATATACTGCTTATATATTTGTTACATCACCTAATATGATATTATATGCTGTACTATTTATTTTATTTTCTGTATCTCACACTGCAAGTTCCCTTTCACTATGGGTTGAAATGATACATACCCGAACGGACTTTAGAATAAGGGAAAATCGTTATGAGCTAAAATGATATGCTCGAGTGATTTTTATTTATATTTATTTTTACTTAGGATTGCGGGTTTGAAATGATAGAACCCGGATTTTTCATTTTAAATTACGGATTGAAATGATACATATCCGTATCACTTGACCTAGGCTAGAAAATATTATATAGACCCGTGGTTTATTTTAAATAATAGTTTCTTGAAGTTTTTAAGTATTTTGAAATATTAAATATATGTGATTTTGAACTTAAGTTTGATATAATAGTTTTTTGAAATTTTAAGTATTTTAAAATATTAAATATATGTGATTTTGAACTTAAGTTTGATATAATAGTTTTCTGAAATTTTAAGTATTTTGAAATATTAAAAATATGTGATTTTGAACTCAAGTTTGATATAATAGTTTTCTGAAATTTTATGTATTTTGAAATATTAAAAATATGTGATTATGAACTTAAGTTTGATATAATAGTTTTCTGAAATTTTAAGTATTTTGAAATATTAAAAATATGTGATTTTGAACTTAAGTTTGATATCATAGTTTTCTGAAATTTTTTAATTATTTGGAATTTGATTTTAACTTAAATTGGATTTAAATGATTTAAATAAATTTTATAGTGACTTTATGTAAGTTAAGTGTATAAGCAAATTAATGATTGAAAATGTAAATTTTGATTTAACTTAATAATTGAAAATTTAGTGTTAAATGGAATTTTAAGCTTAACTTGGTGATAAGAATATTTTATTTTTGAAATGGGTATTTTAAACAAAGCATTAAGTTATTTGTTAAAATAAAAGTTAAGTAAATTAATGTATTTTGACTTGATAAATGGATTATAATTTAAATTGGATATTGGTTAAATAAATGTGATTTTATTAAAAATTATAAGTTTAGTAATATCCAAATAAATGATTTTGAAAAGTGAAATAAGTTTGATAAGTTAAAAATGATAAAAGTTGAAGATATATTGTTTTTAAATTGTTATAGTAAAAACTTATAATAGTATTTGTAGCATTTCTGAAATGCTATGGGTTTCAGGTAACATTCTATAAGTGCTACCGTTGCTGGAAATGAACTGTTTTTGAAATACTAATATATCTACTGCAGCAGTTTATAAGTGCTGTTGTTTATGAATTAAACTAGGTTTTTAAATACTAAAATACTTACTGCAGCAGTATATAAGTGCGGCTGTTTCTGAAACTGAACGGTTTCGCAACACTAAAATACCTACTGTAGCACTTTATAAGTGTCGCAGTTTTGAATTTGCAATGTTTTTGAAATGTTAATATATTTACCGTAACACTTTATAAGTGCTGTTGTGGCTGAAATTTCAATGAACTTTGGAAATGAATTTACTTGAAATAGTGTTTAATTAAGAATTTTCTTTGAATATATTGATTTGCAATTGAAGATTTAAGAATATGACTTTATAAAGGGGTTTTGGTTTAAGATGATTTAAAAGGAATATCTCAAGTTTAAATAAATTGAAGGAAATATTCAGTGATTGGAAATTTGGGTTTATTCGAATGATATTTTGGTTTTGAAATATAAACTAGTTGAATATGATATTTTGGTTTTGAAGTATAAACTAGTTTTGAAATGGATATGATATTTTGTTTTGAGGTATAAATTATTCCGAAATAAATATCCATGGGTTATAATAACGATTGGTTGGCAAAGAGACCGGGATCGGATATGGGCATACTCTCTGTCGATACCGAAAACCACTTTGACAACCGTGTACGCGTTGGAGATTTCAGAATGAAGTAGGATGGTGACAACGATCCTATTGACGTATATACGTGGACCCGACTCCCGTGAGTTGGCATAAGGTGGCTAAAATAGGAGCGATCAACGGGCCAATGAGGTAGCACCTCTGATCGGATGCACTTCTTCGTATACTATTCTATTACTTTGTGATTTGATTTGATGGCCATCCTCGATTTTTGATTTGGGAATGTTATCTGAGGTGGGCGGTAGTGGCTGCTATGCGTTACCACCAGCCCGGATGCGTAATTGGTATATCTACCCTGGCATTGCCTAGTTGTGCCGTGTCACCTACCATAGCGAGCTTTACTACGAGTTTGGATTTGTGTCGTAGCCTGTGGAGTATTTAGGGTAGTCCCCCGATCTGGAGGTACGCTAATACTGGATAGACTACTGGGACTATTATGTGTTAAGAGGGATATGGGTAACTCCTAAATGCTACTTAAAAGTAAGTTTATTTTACTATTAGACATTATTATAATAGCGAATATTACTACATAGTAGATAGTTTAACGGATCCTTAAAGGATGGGCGATCCCAGGCATCCTTTAAGTTACTTGTGCATTTTTATTACAGTTCACTTGAGTTGATTTACATTGTATAAGTATGTATGTCCTGACTCGAGTGTTTTGTGTTTTGCTTTACGCTCGAGTCAGACTATGATGTACCAGTATTCGAGACTCACCTTTCAAGTTGGAGCTTCGCTTGGATCCATCCATTGATTCTGCTTTCAGTCATTCAGTTGATTCCAGTGATGTATTCAGATCTTGTATTTGACTATTATATTGAGACATCTTTGTATTCATAAATTCTGCCGTATCTTGTTTAACTCTGTTATATACATAGTAGCTTCATGAACTACTATTCTTTGTTTCCGCTGCATTATTGTTATATTACTCTGTGTCTGTGATTCTGTGATTATTTATTTACTGTATATATTGAGTTTTGCCAAATTTTATTTACAATATATTGTTTTGAATTATTCAAGTCCGACATGTGTGGATTTATTGTCGATTTAAATGGTCCAAAATACCGGGTCGTTACAATTTGGTATCAGAGCTCTGGTTTTAGGCAAAAACTCAGTATATAGAGTAGATTAAATTACGGAATCACTTTCGTTCGAGCTTGAATTACTTCTTCTTCGATCTGGTTTCCTTTGAATTTTGGAATGTTCCCTCGGTTCCAAAAATCCATTCTTGTCTTTCCCTATTCGTATTCTTCTGGATTTTTGAGTATTCCATAGCTCCTTACAATAGACATTGATTCACCGGAGATTTCGGTATCCTCGGTTTACAATGCTGCTATCTCTTGCGATATTCGAATTCTATCTTTTGAGATCGAATTTCGATTTGCCTCTAAATTCTACCTCGATCTTATTTTGAAGTCACGGTTGGCCGGTTAAGGTTGCCCACGATTTATATAAGTTTAACCATTTTTCTTCTCTCTTTGAAATCTATTTATCTACCTATCGAGACTGTCTTCTAGTTGAATTCTTTTGGGATTAGGATCTCTCTATATTTGAATCTTTATCCTCTCTTTGAAATTTATCCTTGAATCATCGGGAGAAGGAGTGTATTTTGTATCTTGTTATTAATATTAAAAGGTTTTATAGTGTGTTGTTTGAGTTGTTGATGTTGGTTTGGATTTTCGATCGATTCGTCTGATCAACGCTATCGATAGGATTTCCAAAACGCTTGAACATAGCAAACTGACACAATATTATTTTAAAAATTGATAAATGAGATTAATTTGTATGATTATATTGTATATATATATATATGAGTAGAATTTCTGGAATTTAATAAGTTAATTAAATAGGTTGTTTAAAATGATAATATTTGATTTTCACTAATTATTCTATAAATGAATTTATAAACATGGTTTATAAAGTAATTTGAAAATTTAAATGAATTTAAATCTAGAATTTGAGAATTTAATTTTCGATAATTTCAAACTCTGGTTTTAAAGTTTTAAATGTATATTATATAAAGTATTTTCGAATAGAAATCACTTCAGGTTAGTACTCTCTTCTTTTATCGCTGGAAAATAATTTCGGTGATGACGGCCGCATCATCGACATTCATTTTCGAGTTTCGAAGTGGAGAGACCATTCAGTAGCTTTGCTACAGTTTTGTTTTGGAAATTCAATTGATTTAAATTTCTTAAGTATGATTTGATTTATATATATATATAGGTATATTATTTTAAATTGAGTTGATTTGATATATAGTATATACATTTATCTCTAAATGGTTTGAAATGAATCGGAAATTCAATTCTTTAATTTATTTTAAAGGATGATTTCAATTATTGATAAATCCAATATTTTTAAATAAAAATTTAAGTATAAATAATTTAATTGGGAAAAAATTCCTTGTATAATCCTCTATTGCATTCTAATATAACTTACCTTAATTATTCAAAAGTTAACTATGTAACTGAATGTTATACAATATAAAATGTTGTTAAAGGAATTTTAAATAAATTTGAGTGGTCCTTATGAGTATGATCAGAAGGGACACTATGCTAATAGTTACCCTGCTTCAGTTGGTACTGCTATTCCTCCTTCTGCTCCTGCTCCTAGTGATACCCAAGGTACCCTTCCGGGCACCTTTCCTTTATTTTCTGTATCATGTTCATGTTTCATTTGATTCTAGAGCTTTTCATAGTTTTATCTATTGATCTTTGTGATAAGTTTGAACATCTCCTTTCTCCTGAGTATGTTCATGAACTTTTGTGTGTTTCTAATCCTGTTGGGTTCCGCAAACCTTAGTAGGATTTGTAGAAGGGTGAAACTCTTCTATTCTGGCCATCGTTTCTGTTAACTCTTTGGTTATTCAGTGCCGTATGCCTCAGGATTTTTGCTGGCAGCTTTATTTATTCTTTCGATTCTTCTCCTGGTGATCTTTACTCGACTCTTGTGGTTAAACTCTATCCCGATGTATTTGGTGAAGTCGTTGCTTTACTCCTAAGCAGGAAATCGAATTTTGTATCGATCTTATTCCTAGAGCTATTGTTTCTCTCAGCTAGATCTTGCCTCAGACTTTCACCAGCTCATAGTTGCTGAGGAAAGTATTCCCAAGACTACTTTTCGTACTGAGAATGGTTTCTATAAATGGTTAGTCATGCCTTTTGGTTTGACTAATGCTCCTGCTTTCTTTTTGATCTAGTCTTTGTTTATGATATTCTTGTCTTCTCTAGTCTGAAAAAGAGCATGAATCTCATTTGAGCTTTGTTCTGGAGACTCTTAGGAGTCACCAGTTGAAAGCTAAATTCTCGAAATGCCATTTCCGGAAGGATGAAGTCCGATTTCTTGGGCATATTGTTTCCGGTAATGGAGTTTCTGTTAATCCAGTTAAGATCGCTGCGATCGATGTAGGTCTTCTTTTCCTTCTCTTTTCTCTTTATCCTTCAATCACTCTATCCTTTTGTTGTCCTTATATCTCTCCCTATTCTGTAAAGGATTGGGAAACTCCTAGGACTTCAATGTATATTCGTACTTTTTTGGGCCTCGCCGATTATTATCGGAGATTCATTGAGAATTTTTCTCGGATTGCTGCACCTTTCCTTGCTTTGACTCGTAAGAATGTTAAGTATTACGAGGGTATTTGAGTTATTGTGGATAGACTGACCAAGTCTGCTCATTTCATTCCGGTCAAGTCTACTCGTTCTGTTCTATTCTGGCCGTGATCTATTTGAGAGAGATTGTCATCTTCATGGTGTCTCTATCAGTATCACTTATGATAGAGATCCCATATTCACCAGTCAGTTTTGGAGAGTTTTAGGAATCTTTGGGTACTCACCTGAATCTGAGCACTTCTTACCATCCACAGACGGTCAAACAGAAAGGGTGAATCAGATTCTGGAGAATCTTCTTCGTGTTTGTGTTCTTGATTATGGAGGATCTTGGGAAGGTCATCTCCATCTTGTCGAATTTATCTATAACAACAGTTATTAGGTATAATTTCAATCTTCTGTTTTGTCTTGTATAATTTCAATCTTCTGTTTTATCTTGTCTTAATCCTCTATCTATCTTATTTTATCTTTTATACCTAGGCTAGTATTGCAATGTCTCCGTTTGTTGCTCTTTATGGATGACCTTACAAATCTCTATCTTACTGGATAAAATCCGGTAATCATTCGGTTCATTAGTCCTTTCCGAAATGTGAAAATTTTGGTTCTTTGGCTTATCGTCCGGATTTGCCTGAGACGTTTTTTGGAGTGCATAATGTATTCCATTGTTTCTCATCTACGTCGGTATCTTCATGATCCATCTCTTATTGTTTCGCCTTCTGCTCTCGAGAGTTTGGATATTGAATCAAACCCTTAATGTCGAGAGGAAGCCACTTCGTATTGTCGATTGAGGTACGAAGCAGCTGAGAAGGAAATCTGTCATCCTGGTCAGAGTGCAGTGTTGTACTGGTGATCGGAATTGTACCTGGAGACGGAGGAGAGCATACGTGCTTCAAATCCGGAATTGTTTGTTTCAAGTATTATTCTTCGTCCTATCTTATCTTTCCTTGTTTTCCCTGTCTCGTTCCTTTTCGGGGACGAAAAGTTTTGAGTGGGGGAGAGTGTAACAACCCATAATTTTGTAAATATTTTCATTAAATTTTTATTTTGAAAACTTTGATTTTTAAATCATTTAAAAGTGAATTTTTAGAATTTTCCATTGTAACTTTGGATTTTGTTTGTAATTTATTTTCCAAATATAATAAAATAATGATTTTTTGAAAATTTTATACTTTGGTCAAACTTTGACTTTTAGTTGAAAATTTAAAATTTGAATTTTTAAATTTTAATCTTTTTCTTTGAAGCAATATTTGTTTCTAATATCTATTCTGCTTTTCGTTTTGTAAAATTCTGTTTTACACTTTTTAAAATTTGATAAAATTCAGTGTTTTACATGCAGTTATTTTCTGTAGTTTATTTTCTATTTTCTACGTTCATTTTTCTATTTTTCCTATGTTCATTTCTTATTTTTATTTTCTATTTTTATTTTGTTTAGACTTTGATTTATTTATTGGATTTTTATTTTTGATTTTAGCTTTGGAAATTTCAAGAGACTTTGGTTTCTCCTTATACAACTTATGCCTTTTCATTTGCCTAGCTCTTCACATCCATAGCCGTCCATTTTATTATCATTAGCCGTGCTTCTCATTTTCTAATTCACGTACAAAAATTCACATCTCCTCCTCATTTCAATTCTAGAAAATAATACAACAAATCATGGCTTCCTTCTCTTCTTTCTTCTTTCATTTTTCTTTTGTTCTTCTTAAAGCATAGTTCGGCCTCCACCATCACCATGCCTTTGCCGACCATATCTCCTCCTCCACCACCACCATGATCGACAACAACCCCTCTCCATCACCACCAAACCCAAGGCCATGATCCCTAGATCCACTCCATCACCAAAACAAGTTGCAAACCCTAACCGAGCCTCCTTTGTTCACCACTTCCCTTCCTATTGCCTCGACCACCCCCTTATTCCTCCACCACCTTGTCTTTCCGTGACCACACCCATCTTTGGCCATGCTTAGTTGACCACTTGACCAGATCTTAACCCATAGTGGCCGAGCCACTTTAGCCTAGGGCCAAACCCAATGGTTGCTAGCCATTGCCTTTTTGCCTTCCAATGATTTGTAACTTGCCAATCTCTTCATATTCAGCCATAGCCTTACCTGATGTTGGTCGACCCTATGTGTAGTGTGGTCGAGCCTACTTGTATAGGTGAAGCCATTTTATCCCATTTTAATTCTTTTTTTTCATTGATTTGATTTATAATCTTTTGTGTTGAATTATATACTTATGTACATTTTGTATGTGTTGTTTACAAGATTTGGATCTTGACTATTCATCCATTCAAAATCTATTCGTCCTTTGTCATGCTTTTTGGAGTTTAGTTGTGTGTCTTGAATTGTTATCTCCAGCTATAAAAAGGTGAGTTCATCACTCTCGACATTCGTACTTATATAATTGTGAAACAATGACATGTGAATTGTCGAAATTAATATGCTGTGTTCATATATGCATGTGATATGATTATATGATGTTATATACTGCTCATATATTTGTTACATCACCTGATATGATATTATATGCTATACTATTTATTTTATTTTCTGTATCTCACACTGCAAGTTCCCTTTCACTATGGGTTGAAATGATACATACCCGAACGGACTTTAGAATATGGGAAAATCATTATGAGCTGAAATGATAGGCTCGAGTGATTTTTATTTTTATTTATTTTGACTTGGGATTGCGGGATTGAAATGATAGAACCCGGATTTTTCATTTTAAATTACGGATTGAAATGATACATATCTGTATCACTTGACCTAGGCTAGAAAATATTATACAGACCCGTGGTTTATTTTAAATAATAGTTTTCTGAAGTTTTTAAGTATTTTGAAATATTAAATATATGTGATTTTGAACTTAAGTTTGATAATAGTTTTCTGAAATTTTAAGTATTTTGAAATATTAAAAATATGTGATTTTGAACTCAAGTTTGATATATTAGTTTTCTGAAATTTTATGTATTTTGAAATATTAAAAATATGTGATTTTGAACTTAAGTTTGATATAATAGTTTTCTGAAATTTTAAGTATTTTGAAATAAAAATATGTGATTTTGAACTAAAGTTTGATATCATAGTTTTCTAAATTTTTTTAATTATTTGGAATTTAAATTACCTGAGATTTTAACTTAAATTGGATTTAAATGATTTAAATAAATTTTTTTTAGAGATCATGGGGAACCTTAAGATTATGGTATTCATTGATACTCACTTAAGTAAACCCCACGCCGTGTGTCTACCCCGCTTTTATTTAGTCATCGCACACAGATGCTTAACGTTGAAACTCCCACTGATGGTTTGGCGCTGGAATTCGAACCTGCCCGGACACAGTCCTTTGGTTCCCATCTCCCAGCTCCCAAACCAACCGAGCTACGAACAGCGGGTGATTTAAATAAATTTTATAGTGACTTTATGTAAGTTTAAGTGTATAAGCAAATTAATGATTGAAAATGTAAATTTTGATTTGACTTAATAATTGAAAATTTTGTGTTAAATGGAATTTTAAGCTTAACTTAGTGATAAGAATATTTTATTTATGAAATGGGTATTTTAAACAAAGCATTAAGTTATTTGTTAAAAATAAAAGTTAAGTAAATTAATGTATTTTGACTTGATAAATGGATTATAATTTAAATTGGATATTTGTTAAATAAATGTGATTTTATTAAAATTTATAAGTTAAGTAATATCCAAATAAATGATTTTGAAAAGTGAAATAAGTTTGATAAGTTAAAAATGATAAAAGTTGAAGATATATTGTTTTTAAATTGTTGTAGTAAAAACTTATAATAGTATTTGTAGCATTTCTGAAATGCTATGGGTTTCAGGTAACATTCTATAAGTGCTACCGTTGCTGGAAATGAACTGTTTTTGAAATACTAATATATCTACTGCAGCAGTTTATAAGTGCTGCTATTTCTGAATTAAAATAGGTTTTAAAATACTAAAATACTTACTGCAACAGTTTATAAGTGCTGTTGTTTCTGAAACTGAACTGTTCCGCAACACTAAAATACCTACCGTAACACTTTATAAGTGCTACTGTTTTGAATTTGGCAATGTTTTTGAAATGTTAATATATTTACCGTAACACTTTATAAGTGCTGTTGTGGTTGAAATTTCAATGAACTTTGGAAATAAATATATTTTGGAAGATTTTGACATTTAATTTAAATGGTTTAAATGAATATGTTTGGGGTGAAATATAAACCATTTTTGAAATTTATAAGTTAATACAATGTTTTCGAAATTGGTATAATTGAGCGAATGAACTTAAAAATGCTATAACTTTGGTAATGAATATTATTTTTAAGGGTGTTATGATTCTCCTAAATATTATGATTTCCAAATGATTACATTTTAAATTGATATGGTTTCAAAGTGTTTGGTTTCAAAGATGTGATAACTTTGAAAGTACTATGATTTTTAGAAATGAATTTACTTGAAATAGTATTTAATTAAGAATTTTCTTTGAATATATTGATTTGCAATTGAAGATTTAAGAATATGACTTTATAAAGTGGTTTTGGTTTAAGATGATTCAAAAGGAATATCTCAAGTTTAAATAAATTGAAGGAAATATTCAGTGATTGGAAATTTGGGTTTATTCAAATGATATTTTTGTTTTGAAGTATAAACTAGTTGAATATGAAATTTTGGTTTTGAAGTATAAACTAGTTTTGAAATGGATATGATATTTTGTTTTGAGGTATAAATTATTCCGAAATAAATATCCATGGGTTATACTAACGATTGGTTGGCAAAGAGACCGGGATCGGATAAGGGCATACTCTCTGTCGATACCGAAAACCACTTTGACAACCGTGTACGCGTTGGAGATTTCAGAATGAAGTAGGATGGTGGCGACGATCCTATTGAGGTATATACGTGGACCCGACTCCCATGAGTTGGCATAAGGTGGCTAAAACAGGAGCGATCGACGGGCCAATGAGGTAGCACCTCTGATCGGATGCACTTCTTCGTATACTATTCTATTACTTTGTGATTTGATTTGATGGCCATCCTCGATTTTTGATTTGGGAGTGTGTTCCGAGGTGGATGGTAGTGGCTGCTATGCGTTACCACCAGCCCGGATGCGTAATTGGTATATCTACACTAGCATTGCCTAGTTGTGCCATGTTACCTACCATAGCGAGCTTTACTACGAGTTTGGATTTGTGCCGTAGCCTGTGGAGTATTTAGGGTAGCCCCCGATCTGGAGGTACGCTAATACTGGATAGACTACTGGGACTATTATGTGTTAAGGGGGATATGGGGAACTTCTTAACACTATTTAAAAGTTAGTTTATTTTACTATTAGACATTATTATAATAGCGAATATTACTACATAGTAGATAGTTTAACGGATCCTTAAAGGATGGGAGATCCCAGGCATCCTTTAAGTTACTTGTGCATTTTTATTACAACTCACTTGAGTTGGTTTACATTGTATAAATATGTATGTCCTAACTCAAGTGTTTTGTGTTTTGCTTTACGCTGGGGTCAGACTGAGTTGTACTAGTATTCGAGACTCACCTTTGAAGTTGGAGCTTCGCTTGGATCCATCCATTGATTCTGCTTTCAGTCATTCAGTTGATTCCAGTGATGTATTCAGATCTTGTATTTGACTATTGTATTGAGACATCTTTGTATTTATAAATTCTACTGTATCTTGTTTAACTCTGTTATATGCATAGTAGCTTCATGAACTACTATTCTTTGTTTCCGCTGCATTATTGTTATATTACTCTGTGTCTGTGATTCTGTGATTATTTATTTACTGTATATATTGAGTTTTGCCAAATTTTATTTACAATCTATTGTTTTGAATTATTCAAGTTCGACATGTGTGGATTTATTGTCGATTTGAATGGTCCAAAATACCGGGTCGTTACAGATGGAGTTTGGGGATTTGTGATTTTGGAGTTTTGGAGTTCTGTAGATTTGAAGAAGAAGAAGAAGTGTACGCAGAAAGTTTCTCAATGAAAAAAAATATGCACGTACTTGTTTAATCAGATAGGAAACAGAAGATCAATGGGTGGAAAAAGGAAGGGTCCAAAGTCTCTTAGGGTTCCTAGGGTCTCTTGGTTTACTAAGGAGCCCATTAGTCTAAAACAAACCCAAGAAGACTTAGCCAAATAAAAGAACACAAATATACACTGCAAATTTATGTCAATTTTTCACAGTAATTTATATTTTTAAAGCAATAGGAATTTGACTTTGATGAAACGATAAGTGGAATCCTTCTTAGAATTTAGTCTAGTATCCAAAAAAAAGAAAAGAAAATTTTAAATTTTAAATTTCAAAATTAAAATTAAAATTTTCAAGTCTAATTTAAATATTGCACTAATTACAGCATTCAATTACAACTGTAATAAATTCATTAATTATGATTTAAATTCCAATAAATTCATTTATTTTGATTTACATTCTTATTATTCAATCAACAATACCCTATGAATTATATTAACATAAGTTTACATTTTATTACATTCATTATTTTACCGCTAACATCTCTTACCATATTAACTGCAATAATTAATTACATAAATTTTTGTTGATTTCCAAATTAATTCCAAACATATTAAATAATGAGATGATAATGAAAAATTGTTACTTTTAAGTAATTTTATCACATTTATAAATTTATTGTTTATAAACAAAGATTATAACTACTTACCACATCACCGATTTCATATTCTATATTAACTAATTTCAATCAATTACATACAATCTCACCATTACATACATCATTTAATATATTTCATTATTTACAATTAAAACCAAATTAACCTAAAATTTATTTCAATTGATGGAAATTACATTAAATAGTTATCAATAACTTTCAAACAACATTATTAAATCATATTCTAATTATTTCCTCAATAATAAATCATAAATTTTAATTTCTCACAATATTAAATTTCAAAATCTTACTTAATTTAATAGTTTTAATTATCAAAATTTACGGATCGTTACATATGGCTTTCATCCTTGGCTCGCAAAGTCCTTACATAGCTTAGCAAAATCGTCGGCTATAAACGACCCATCTTTTTGGATGGTTTAAATTGAAAATAAACCACACATGTCAACTCAAACCATTCAAAAGGGAGGACTGTTAATGGGGTAAATAAGAAAATAGGAGAAAAGAAGGAAAAACAAAACATAGAATCTCACAGCGGAATGATAATATAATAATCAAATAAACAGTTCATGAAGTTGTTTGACAAATAACATTTGATTACACTTTACAATACAAATCAGAGTAATACATATAGCAAGAATAAATAAATAATGTAGTGGAACAACATGATACAGTAGGATAAAATGATAATATAATACTAAACTTCGTCTTCGTCCTCCAGAATAATGTCTTCAACACTGAAAAGCTCAGGCTGACCAGAGCGTGATGAAAAGACAAAACACTCGAGTTAGAACTAAAAGATCTTATGTAAGTTAAATCAAAATAAGTAAACATGAGTGTAACAGCTTCGGAGATATTTACGGGATTTTATATCTCTTATCTAGTGTCTAACGTGCGTGTAATAACTTAAGAGATGTTCGGGATTCCATCTCTTAAGGATCCGTTAAACTATCTACATATATAATACAATACGCTATTATAATATGCCTATAGTAAAGTAAAGTATTAAAATAGCGTTAAGGTGTTATCAGTAACGACCCTTAAATTTCGATAATTAAAAATTGTTAATTTAATGAGATTCTATGATTAAATATTGGAAGAAATAAAAATTGGGATTTATTAATGAAATAATAACTAAAAATGAAAGGTAACAATGTAATTAATGTTGATTATTAACAATTGAAATGAAATTCCAATAAAGGAAATAATGTAAATGTTATACTTGGTTTTAAATTGAATATAAGAAAACAAATGTAAATATTTAATTAACTAATGAAATAATATATTGTTAATGGTAATTGAATAAAATTACTGTTATGTAAGAAATTGTAACATTTGTTTGTAAATAATGAATTTATAAATGTGATGAAAGGTTATTGGTAATAATTATTATATTTTACCTATTTATTTGGTCTATTAAATTTAATTAGAAATCAATTGCAATTAATTCCCTAAATTAGTGCAGTTAATGTAGGTAAGTTGATAATGCGAATGTTGATTAATTAGTGGAATAAGGTATAATTAATTGTCATTGATAATGGTAGTGGGGTAGTAGTAGTTATAACAATTATTATAAATAATAAACTTACAAATGTTATAAAGTGTAATAATGGTGACGACTGTTGTTTGTTACCAATATATTTAATCAATTGAAATTAAATGCAATTAAATGTTGCATTAATGTAAGTTAAGATAATAACTGAAATTTGTGAATGTAATAAAAGGAATAGAAATGTAATTATAATTGCCTAGGCAATAAATTGATTTAATAAAAGAGTGAAACCAGGATAAATAATTAATTGGGATTTTTATTTAATTAATGTGTAAAGTTGACAAGATTCAATATAATTGAATGTAGTAGTTAATAGAAATAAAAGATAAAAATTGGAGAATATGAGTGTAATAAGATATAAACCATGATAATTAATTCATAAGGTAACAATTGATTGTATAATAAGATGGAAAGTCAAATAAATGAATTTATTGGAAATTTGAATTATAATTACTAATTTATTGAAATGGAAATTAAACACTATAAATTGTGAAATATTCAATAATAAATTGATATAGAAATTTGTTTTAAAAGGATTATAAATTACTAAGTAATCCAAAATGATAGAAATTGTAAATTATTAAATTTGAATTGAAAAGTGACTAAATTAATTTAATATTAATTTATCTAATTAACGTGAAAATACCCATTTTAGCAACTGTCTTGGATTTCAACGAAACCAGTTTCATCGGATCCGTAACAGTGAATTATTTTAAGGTTTCAAGTTTCGTATCCATCGGACTTGTCGTTTGATCGTAAGGACTCGAAACGCGTAGAAATCAATTTGAAATAAGCTGATTTTTTCAAGCTAACTTTTGTATACAATGGAATTAGGATTTGAAACTAGTTCCATTGAGTTTAAAAATATCAAAAACCTATATTTTGATATATTGGATGACCCATTTCCGTTTCGGGAACGAAATGGGCATTTCGGGTCGTTGTTATCGTTTCGATCCAACCCTGCCTATATATAGGCTGTTATAAACGCTAACTGTTTCTCACTTCATTATTTTTGTATGTACATCTCCTTCCTTCTCCTCAAATGACAGAACATCAAACCTATTTCCCAAATTCTAAAACCTAATTTCAATTTCAAAAAAAAGAAAAAGAAAGTGGATCTGCAGCAGCTTCGGGTTTCAAAGGCAAAAAACCCTGCAGTAACTTCGGGTTAGGAAGAAAATGACTCGGGTCTCGGGTCGTTTTGGCAAAAACTCAGAGCAAGCCCTGGGGATTTGAGGCGGCGGACCGAAGCTGAACCCGAAGTCGACCCAGGACCAGAATTTTTCAATATTCTAATTATCATAACTTTTTCATACGAGCTCGGATTCACGCGCAGTTTATTTCTTTAGGATTGTATCGAAATTCCGGACATTTTGACGCTAGTTTGGAAAAATTCCGAGAATGTTGAAATTTGGGCCTTTATTTAAATTTCAAATCCATTTGAAATTCAAAGGTGAGTGTTTTAACCCACTCACAACTTCTAAAATTTCTTATGTTTGTTAAATTTAATTTATAGTGTGATTAGAAATTTATTTATGGCTATTTGGTATATTTAAATTGCTATTCATGTTAATTTGAATTTATTTGGATTTATTTATTATTTAATTTATTATTGAATATAAATTGCCAGTTAATACCTGTTATTGATTTTCAGTTCTATATTGATATTTATTGATTAGTTTGGATTATTTTTGTGATGGATGTTTGATTGTTGATACTGGATGAATGTATGTTGTATTTTATATCGTTATAATACTGCAAGTTCACTATGGGTTGAAATGATACATACCCGAACGATCTTATAGATTAAGGGAAAATCGTTATGGGTAGAAATGATAAACGTGAACGGTTTTCATTGATTTGAAAATGTTGATTTTTTTGGTACTCGTTGAAATGATATATATCCATATAAATTCTTGAATTTGGACTACGTGTTGGAATTGAATTATTTTAAAGGTTTAATTTAAACTTAGAATTTTTCTAATTAAAGTGGTTAAAATTGATGCCTCGAATTATTTGAGATCTTCCAATAATTATATTAACGTTGTACACTTGATAAGAGATGGAAAATCCCATAACATCTCTGAAGCCATTGCACTCACATTTTATTTTAGATTAATTTGACTTACATAAGATCTTTTAATTCTGACTCGAGTGTTTTGTTTCCATTACGCTCGGGTCAGTCTGAGCTTTTTCAGTGTATTGAAGACCATTTTTTTTCTGGAGGACGAAGATGAAGATTCAGTATATTATTACTATTTATTAAATTTATTCCACCACATCATGTATTCCGCTGCAATATTTGTTTATTTATGATATATGTATAACTCTGATTTGAATGTGTAAAAGTGTAATCAAATGTTATTTGTAAAACAGCTTCATGAACTGCTTATTTGATTATTATATTTTGTCGTTCCGCTGCGAGATTCCGTGTTTTGTTTTTTTCTTTTTTTTCTTATTTACCCCATTAACAATCCTTCCTTTTGAATGGTTTGAATTAGACATGTGTGGTTTATTGTCGATTTAAACTGTCCAAAAAGGTGGGTCTTTACAGTTGGTATCAGAGCTTTGGTTTAGACATACCTTAGCCTGTTGGGGTTAACTCATTAAAGATAGGGTAGTAATACCCTAGAATGAGTTGTCTGAGTGTATTTGCGAGAGCGCGTATTTATTAGTGTTATAAAAAAATGCTTTATATTAGTTTTGAAATCAAATTATATTTTTCGTAATATTATATGATATATATATAAAGGAATAAATTTTTATAAATAATATAGTTATTTGTAATGTGTTTGATTTATGAAATGGTAATACTTAGTTATTATCATTTATCGTGGATTAGTTGAGTTTTTGTCAGTTTATAAACATTGGCTAATTATTGTTGATTTAATTAATGGACTAAACACTAGTTTAATAATGGTGTATTAAAGAGAATAAAAATGAATAATTTGGATATTTGTTTATGGAATTGAAATGTTTTGTTGTGAAACTTATTGTTGTTGATTGGTAGTTTCAACTATTGAAATAAAATGGAATATTTGGTTATTTGGATAGTCAAAACTTCTGAAGTAATATATGAGTTGAAACTTAATAATTGTGTTGAATTATGCAGTTGAATTTGATAACCTTAATTTGAAAGCAAGTGAAACAAGGTTAATCTATTATAGTTGAGTAGAATTATTGTATACATTATTGGCATGTAATGTAATAATATTTAAAAATTGAAATTGTGAACTTAGTTAACATTTATGAAATGTGTCATAAATAAATTGAAAGGTAAAGGTGAAAACTAAATGGGATAAGCAAATATGAATTAAAAGTGAAATGATTATAAATAAAGCTGTGACCTGTAAATTGTTGTGAAATAAATGGATGTTGCAATAAATGGTTAGATAAAGTTGTGATAACTTTAAACTCGAACAATGTCTTATAAAAGGAATTAAGCTTTTATAAATTGGTTATAAACTTAGGAAAATTCTTTATGAAATGATTTGCAGATAAATGTAGTATTAAATGAGAAATATTACATGCGAAATGAATGTAATTTAAATTGAAGAGAAATATAAGCAATATTATAAGGATGAATATATAAATGTTTATATTAAATGGAGAAATTCTGTGAAACAAATATTAAAGTATGAAGTGATATTTGTGTTAATCAATGAGATTAATAATGAATTTAATTGAAATGCAATTGTGTTGAAACAAATTGGAATAATTACATAAGTTGTATGTATATTATTTTATTCGCAAAATTAATTTGATCCGGATTTGAGTACATAAGTTCGAGGTGAATTACTCCATTCCGTGTTAGGATTTTTCATTCGATTCTTGATGGCGAATATTTGATATGGATTTTTGGTTTGATTCTAGAATTCTCTATCATAGTTTATGGCTATTCAAGGAGAGTGATGGTTTCTAGTCAAGAAACCATATCGAAGTCCGCACTAGAGAAGTTGAATGGACAATACTAGTTCGAAAGCGAACTTGTGTGATCGAGTGAGCGATCGAATGTGATTTTGCGAAATGATGACATATGTACATCTTATGTTCTAATATTATTGATATGCTTTGACGCTGAAATTGAAAGTTGTTGGGTGGGATATCTTTGTAATTTAAATTGGAATTTTCTTGTATGAAAAAACTACTATTGATTTAAAACCATTTTTCAAAACTATTTTCTTTTGTTTTCTTATACAAACTATCTTATTCTATTTTATTTACAAAACTATTTTACAAAGTATTTTAATTACAAAACTATTTTACAAACTATTTTATTTACAAACTATTTTACACAACCATTTTATATACAAAACTATGTCACAAAACGATTTTATTTACAAAACTATTCTAAATTCAAAACCTTTTATAAAGCAGAGATATTGAATCTCATATGGCTTTCCATACAGCGAAATTGATTTTGGAAAACTTTGATTCTTGTATAAGATGGACTTTATATAAGTACAAGTGATTTTGAAACTGTTGATTTTGGAAGGTATTCGATCTGAAGAGATAAATCTTATATATAACGAAATGTATATAAGAATGATTTTATATATTTGAGATTATTGATTTTGGAAAGTACTTTATTTGAAAATGAAATCTTATATATAATGGAATTTATATAAGTGTGATATTTGAAGCTATGATTTTGAAAGGGTACTATACATGGTAAGTTATATTTTAAAGTAAGAGGTATGGGGAAGTACCCTCCGCGAAGAAGTATAGTATGATATGCTTCGACCCAGATGGACTTGGGGGATCCAGGAATGGATTCGACCGATAAACTCTAATATACTTGGGTGAATTCAGAAATGGATTCGAACCGATATGGTTGTCCGGCATTAAACTCATGAGTTCCTCAATTTTTTTAGGGTAAATGGTTCTTTAGTTTACCCAATGGAGGCGCTTTCGATCCTGGGATCTGTTGTTTATGGATCTTCCGAGAAGGAAGTGCATCCATTGCGTAAATCATTGAATCAGCAGTTACCCTTGCAGCAGGGGTCGATGGTCCCTTGTTTACGAAATGGCTACGATATTTTTCTGGAATCTGGAAGGTGGAAGGATCTTCTGGAAAGTTTTGTGTCCATTTCGTAAACTGGATCAGCAGCGGGCCACCGCTATCGTATTATCATCATTTGACATTGGATTTTGAGCGGTACTTCTCATACTTGTTTTTAAATATTTTTCACTGGGTGTTGAAACAGGTCTACTAAGTACTTGGAGATTTCTGGTCTTACGCCTGATCAACGTACGACCAAAGTCTACAAGAAGGAGGATAAACTTGTTAAAACATCAAGTTATAAAAGTATTATGATAGAGTATTATATAAAACATATTTTGGTCATTTTCTTTCATTTCTACATACTTTAAAAGGTTTAAAATATTGTTTATTTATGTACAACATGGTTTAATAGTAAATTATTAGTGTTGTAAATATTTTGAGAAGTTATTAATTAAATAAAACATATTTAAAGTTGATGATTATTGATTTATTAATTATGTTTAAGTATATTGAGATTTAAACTAATAAAATTTATAAATAATGGATTTAAGGTTTTTAGTAACTTCCTTTTAAATATAAGTAATGATGTAAATAATTGTTTTCAAATAGTTTACATATATTTATAAAGATGTTATTTTAAAAAAATTAAATGGTATTTATAAATGAAGTAAGAAATTTGACATATGAATTTTTCTGTAAAGTATTAAAGTATTAAAGATGATTGATTTCCAAATGAAGTTTTCAAATGAATATTTCAAGTAAAATTTATATAAGTTTATTTGAATGTATAATTTAAAGATATTATATAAATGGAAAAAAAATTGATTTGCGAAGTTTATTTATAGTAATATACTTGACAAATAAATTTGAATCTCTATTTTGGAAGTATGGTTTGGAATATTTACTTGATTTTGAAGTACTAATAGTAAATTTATTGGTTTATTTACTGTTTGAATTTTTGTATTAAACCATAATAAATGTTTTTCCATGATTTGAATATTTATTTTAAAACAAGTGTGTAAAATTAATTATGAAGATATGAAATTTTATACTTTGATTTAGAAATTTAATGTAAGATTTGAGTATACTATTAGTTTCAGTTTAATAATCTTGAGTTTATACTTATTTGGAACTTCTAAAGTTGAAAGTAAGAAATTAAATGCTAAGTTATAAATGAAATAAACAAGGAATTTGAAATTTGTAACGTGTAAACAAAAAGGAGATGAAAATAAGAAATGATAACTATTGAACATTTATTTACTAAAATGAAATAAGATAAAATTGTGTAACTTTCAATTTCATTCTTAGAAGTATATATATAAATTACCAGAATATTAAAAGTTGTAATGTTAAATAAGGATATGTAATGGAATATTATACATGAAAAACTTAAATAATGAAAGTGTTCAATGAAATTTACTTTTAGAAATAAGAAATTTGATATGAAAATAGTTATAAACCTGAGTTATAATTGTAGTGCTACTAAATAAAATGAAATAGAAAGTGAATATTGTAAGCAAAGAATTATGTACTTAAGTTAATGTTTGAAGCTATTGATAATTAAAGTAAATAATAAAATGAATACTATATTAAATTTGATGATTGTAACTTCAGAAATGGTTGATTACTTTGATCCCTTGTGAAGATTATATGCTTGTTTGCAAAAGATTGTTGTTATGTTGTATTGATTTATTTTGATTTTATGTGATGATGGTATGCTTTTGGTTGAAAGTGATTGTTGTTATGTTATGTTGATTGTTTGTTATTAATTTAAAACAATATAATCATTTCACTTCTATATGATTATTAACCTCTTCGGATTATATAAGTGGAATACAGGTTATGAAAGTAATTGCTACTGCTTTTGGTTTCATAAAATAAGCGTTATTTGCCCGACAAATAGGTACGTTCTCGGATTACGATTTTCTAGCGATATTATATTGTTTTTCCCGTGTTGGGATACATTATTTTGAAAATTATGGTATATATTGTTATATTTTAATATTATTATTTCTCCCAGACCTCTCCGTACAAAGGAGACTCTGTCGAAATTTTTAGTGAATTTTGGACTTAGAAAATTTTTCTGAAATGTTTTCCCAACTTTTGTTAACTTGAATATAAAAGGATTAAATTGTTATAAATTGATATATTTTATTTAATTTTGTAAATTTATTTGTTTATAAATTTAAAATTTTGAATAAGATATATTAAGTATTTTAAATTTTAAAAATATGGATTTTTAACTTAAATTGGATTCAAATGATTTAAACAGTGGTTTCCTAAAAGTTAAAATTTTATAAGTTGATAAATGGTTTAAATTGTAATTTAAAAATTCGATTTAACTTAAAATTTTAAATTTGATTAAAAATGGGATTTTAGAAATTATTAAGTATTTTTAAATGTAAAAATGTGAAATTTTGACTTAAATTGGATTTAAATGATTTAAACGGTGATTTCCTAAAAGTTAAAATTTTATAAGTTGATAAATGGGTTAAATTGTAATTTAAAATTTGATTTAACTTAATAATTGAAATTTGAGTTAGAATGGAAATTTTAAGCTTAACTTAGTAATTAAAATATTTATTTATTGAAATGGATACTTTTTTAAAATAAAAGAAAATATCAAGTTATTTGTTAAAAATAAAAAGTTAAGAAACTTATAGTGAATTTTAACTTAATGTAAATAAATTACAATTTAATTGGATATTTATTATGAAATGTTATTTTATTAAAATTATAAGTTAAATGATATCCTGATAAATAATTTTGAAAGTGGAATAAGTTGATAAGTTAAAAATGATAAAAGTGGAATATATATTGTTTAAAAATGTCATTGTACAACTTATAACAGAAATTGTAGCATTCCAGAAATGATGTGGTTTCGGCGTAATTTTTTTCAAATCTACTACTGTCTCTACAGCAGCAGTTTATAAGTGCTGTTGTTTCCAGCAATGAACTGTTTCAAATTTTCACTAATTACAGCAGCAGTTTATAAGTGCTATCAATTCTGAATTGTATTGTTTTCAACATATCACTATACTTACAGTAGCATTTTCTGAGTGCTGCGAATGCTGAAAATACAATGTTTTGAAATATTATAATTGAATAAACGAACTTAGAAATTGCTAAAATTTTGGGAATTGAATATTTTGATTTGAAAGTCTAATGACTTCATTTTAAATGGTTTAAATGAATTGTTTTGATTTGAAATATAAACCATTTTGAAATTTATAACCACGGGTTATAATAACGGTTGGATGTTATAAGTGTGGCTAGAGGTAGGCGATTGCTGCAGCTTTGCCTTACCCTATCCACCTTAAGACTATTATTTTGCATAGTTTACTTTACTATGGACATTACTATGATGGTGTATATTACTGCTTAGTAGATAGTTTAACGGATCCTTAAAGGATGGGCGATCCCAAGCATCCTTTAAGTTACCTGTGCACTGCTATTACAGTTCACTTGAGTTGGTTTACATTGTATAAGTATGTAAGTCCCGACTCGAGTATTTTGTGTTTTGCTTTACGCTCGGGTCAGCCTGGGTATCATAGCTTTGATTCATCTTCTGGAGCTAGAGATTTGCTGGAGCTTATTTATCTATCCATCATCTATTTCCATTTCAGTTATTTCCTATTCAGTTGTGTTTATGTATTAGTGACTTATGTATTCAAACTTCTATTGTATTTGTTTTTCAGACTATGGTATTTTGTATCTGTTTTGAGATTATTTATATAGTAGCTTCATGAACTACTATGGTATTTTATTTCCGCTGTGAGTTATTTTGATATTCTGTGTCTGTGATTCTGTGTTTCATTTTATCTGCTCCAAATTTTCTTAACAATCCACTGTTTTAAAGTATTCGAGTCCGACATGTGTGGATTTATTGTCGATTTGAATGGTCCAAAATAGTGGGATGTTACAGTCCATATCCAAAGCCTGGGACCTCGCCCGGTCGTATAATCCAAAGTCGGGACCTCGCCGGGTCCTATAATCCATATCCGGGACCTCAACGGGTCCATATCCAAAGTCGAGACCTCATCGGGTCCTATAATCCAAAGCTAGGACCTCGCCGAGTCCTATAATCCATATTCGGGACCTCACTGGGTCCATATCCAAAGCCGGGACCTCGCCGGGTCCATATCCATATCTAGGACCTCTTCGGGTCCTGTAACTCAAATCCGGGTTATTTTATCCTACTCCGGTCTCGACTCTACTGTCAAGGACTTAATCCGTGGGGTATCCTTCCCCGGCCTCGATCCCTAGTCGAGGACTTTATATTCTTCGGCCTCGACTCTCCGGTCGAGGACTTTTATATCTCCGGCCTCTACTCTTATGTCGAGGACTTCTATATTCTCCAGCCTCACTCTCCGGTCGAGGAGTTTTATATTCCACGTTCGAGTCCATTCCATTGCTCTCCGGCGAAGGGACTTGTAACTTGCGATTGCTACGCCGTCTCTTTGGTCGGGACAGTAACCGCATGACCTGAAAAACCAAAGTTTGCAGTAAATAGAAAAAACAAGATTTCATAAACCCGAGTGCCACGGTTCATCGTCATCTCATAGCATGCCTAGGGACCGTCCTCGATCCCGTACATGTGTAGGTGACTTAGCCACATTACTGTGGGGTTTATTACTTACTCCATACCATCAAGAGATGATGACCTATGCTCTTAAGCCGGATAACTCTGATTTGTGGCAGATGATAGCTGCTCATGTTCCATCACCGCTATCGATTTCTATATAAAACCATCTAAATCCATTACCCCAGTTCCATGGGGAGTTGTGCTGATCCATTCTCCTTGGTCAGGGTTTGCCCCCGGTTGACCCAATCCATATCCAAGCTTGCTAATTTCCTCTTCAAGTCCTGGGTTCCCATTTCCAGCTATTCCAGCATCCATAAATGGTCTTCGATCATCATTCCTATCATGCCACCGAGTCCACATGGAAAACTTGAAACCTTCCCTTCTGGACGAGCATCTATATCCCGATCAATGCCAAACTACATAACACTGCCTGGTATCCTGCCTGGAATTGAGTCAATATGATTCGGGGGCATGCCCCCGAGTGTAGAACGATCAGGGGCAACATCCGGTGGTTCTGCTCTATCTTGCATCTTGTTTGCTCCATTTCTTAGTTCTAATTCTGGACTTTCTCTGTTGCTACTACCCCAGCTTCGTGATCCTCATTTCCAGCATCTCATGCTACTCCATTGCTTTAGTTTTGCACTTCAGCTTGTCCAACATGTTTTGTACCATTTCCTCCTTCCTTTTCAGTATCCCTTCTTGCATAGCATCCATCATCATCTACATCTCATCTCTGGTGATGAAAACTGAGTTCTGATTAGCTCCTGAGGAAGCCTCCTGACTTCCTTCACACCGACTCCTCTCTGTTCTCTGTCTCCTTGTCGATTGCTTTGCCATAGCTTCCAGAATCCGAGTTCCTAAGCCTTTAAATCCAAAATCCAAGCTTTAGAATCCCTGACAGCTAGCTCTCTCAATGAAAGCACTAAAAAGTTAGAACCAAAAATGGTCACTAACACTCAAATGCAAATAAAAGCACCAACTAACAGTCACAGATAACAGATAGAGTGTATGTAGAGAGTATAAATATGAAGAACAATAAAAAAATTAAAAAGAAAGCAGTAATAACATAGGGTTTATAGTGGTTCAGCTAACTCCGACCTACGTCCACTCCAGAAATTTCCTTTTTATTGATAGAAAATTGATTACAGTTACAGTCCCAAGTTTTTAAAACAAAAAATGGCAGAGTAATTTTTGCAGCCTTTGTAGAAGAAGTTATGGAAGAACGGAATGAGAATCCTTTTTCCGAAGCCTCGCCTGCTGTATTTATAGGCAAAATCCAGGTTACTGGGCTTCCTGGGCGATACAGGCCCACCAAAACCATAGTCGAGTCCATACTTCGACTACTGATTTCCTGGAGTATAAAACATACCGACTCCAAGTGACCCGGGTCTTGACCCGAAGCAGCATCCATTATGACCCATAGCAGATTGCAATGTGACTCCAAGTAGAAAACATGCCGACCTGAGAATCTAAACATGCCGACCCCAGTGACCCGAGTCATAACCGAAGCAGATTGACCAGTGACTCAGAGTAACTCATGCCAGAACTCGAAGTAGAAAACATGTCGACCCTATAGCCTTATGCCGACCTGATTTCCCTAAGGCCGGCCTAGAGTATTTCAATTACGGACTCCAAGCAACCAAAAACATATCGATCCCAACTCTTCACAGCCGACCCCAAGTGACCCGAGTCATGACCCGAAGCAAATTGACATATGACTCGTAGGAGATTGCAGTTTGACTCCAAGCAAAAACATACCGACCCGAGAATATGCTGACTCCATCTCCAGGCTTTTATGCCGATCCGAGAACCTGTTGCCGACCCAAAGTAGTGCCGAACCCATCATTTTATGCCGACCCCTCAAGATACATGCCGACCCCATAAAAATATGTCGATCCCATAATAATATGCCGACCCCAAGAAAGTAGCCTGCCGACCCCAAGTAAGTGGCCTTTCGACCCCCAAGTAAGTTGCCTGCCGACCCCAAGCAGCACCGAACCCTCTAGATTATGCCGATCCCATGTGACCCAAAGCAAAGCCTTCTCTGACCCAAAGCAACCTAGGTTAAAACCCGAAGCAAACCTACAACTGACTCAAAGCAAGATATTTCCGACCTTATCTTCCAAGCTTTTGTGCCGATCCCACCTCGATGCCGACCCGAGTCATTCCAAGTGTCGACTCGAGTTTCTCCCAATGTCGACCCAAGTTCTTTGAAGAAGCTGATCCCTTTGTACTAGCGGACCCCATAATAATATGCCGACCCCAAGTGACCCGAGTAGTGACCTGAGGTAAATAGCCAGCTGATCCAAAGTAAACACCGATCCCTCCAAAACATGTCGATCCCTATTGACCCGAAGCAAAGCCTCACCTGACCCAAAGCAACCACTATAAAAACCCAAAGTAAATCCAATGATGACTCGAAGCAAAATTCAAACAACCCGAAATGACACCATTTTAGTCGAAACTCATATTTCAAGTATCCCGTGCCTTTTGTCCATCGACTATGTCGAATCCCAGCTTTATAATCATGTTTATCATCCATGATTGATTGTTTATCCATCCAGTCGAGTCAAACCCATAGTATTCCACCCTCGATAACCGTGCAGCCAGTTGGGTTAAATCCGCATGTACGCTGCCTTACCAAAAGGCTGGTTAACACTTCATCCCTCCTCTCTTCAAAACCCTTCCATCCTCTCTCCCCTTGTCTCCGCCCTCCACCACCAATTCAGACCATCTTCTCACTCATCCTCTCGGCCATCTTCATCCTCTCCAAGGTCGAAAACCCCAAGCCCTCCCCTAGGCCATAACCGAACCTCTAGCCTCTCCTCTCCTCCTCTATTCTATAAAAAAACACAATTTGTTCGATTTGCGTTGTCGTCCTTTGCTTTTCTTTTGGATTGTTGCTTTAAATAGGATTTATTAGCTTGTCGTGTTTCGATTTCAACTTGGATCTAACTATTTGTGTTGTCAAAAACTCTCTAACCTCGAAAGGTGAGCAATCACTCACGATTAACATTTTTATTGTTAGGTAAATAAACATCGATTGAAATGTTATGAGAAATGTTTGCTATAGATAGGAATATGTGATATATGTTGTTATGTTTCCTTGAATTTGTGTTATAATATTCACATGCACATGTTGTTTTATATGTCACAAATAGTATGTTATGTTGATTTGATTAATTGTCACATATGTATGTTAAATATGTCACATATGATATGTTAGAAAATGTGTTATGTTAGGAAAAAATTTATATATGCCATGTTGAAATATGTCACATATGCTATGTTGAAAAAAAAGTGTTATGTTAATAAAATCGTATGTTGCACATGCTATGTTAATAATATGTCACCTATGTTGTGTGGATATAATGTGTTATGTTTGGGAAAAAAAAATGATATGCCATGTTATATTATTGTAAATCACCTTGCAAGTTCCTTGTATATATGTCATGTTATATATTTATATGTTATGTTAGTGTATGACATGTTAAAATTTGAAATATTCACTTATGTTGATTATGATATGTGACACATGTGATATGTTAGTTATGCATGTGTGTATATTAAATTGTTAATTATGCACGCATGTTGGTTATTGACATGTTATGTTATTTATGTTATTATTGTTTTCACATTCCAAGTTCCCTAATAGTTAGGAAATCACTTTGGGTTGAAATGATATATACCCGATATAAAACCACTTTGGGTTTAAATAAATTGATTTAGAAATAAATTTGGAATATTTTAAGTTTAAATTTATGTTCGAACTTGAAATTATGAAATTTAAATTTAATTGATTAAATGAAAGTTTTAATTGGACTTTTAGATTTAAACTTGTTGTTTGATTTTAACTTAATAGATTTTAATGGAAAGGTTTAAGTTAATCATAAATTTGATTTGATTTGATCAATTAATTTAAAATTTATGTAGAGATAGGATGGATTCAATTTAAAGATTTAATTAACATAATGGTTTAAAATTTCAAGTTAAACTTTAAAAGGTTTAATTGATTTGTCAAAAAAATTAACATATGAAAGATATGAATTTGGAATTTCTAAGTAATTGATTTTAAAGTAAATGTTGAAATTTAAAGAATTTGACTTGAATGATGAACTGGATAATTTGGATTTAATTGAGGTAAATAGTTTTAATGAGAAATTTAAACCGTTAAACCTTAAGTTGATGTGAAAGTTGAAACCTGAATTTATTTAAGTCGGAATTGGAAATGTTGATGTATGGTCGGTTTGGATTATGGAATGTGAAATAGCTTTTAAGTGAAAAATTGAAATTTGAAGTTGAATTTAATAATGAATCGATTGGAAATGAACATGAAAATCAGTATTTGAACTGAACCGATTTATAGTGTGAATGATGATGTTTATTTAAACCTAAGCATTTCACTTATTGATTTATATGTACATTTAACTTGAGTTGACTTATTTACATAAGAATGTTAGTCCTGACTCGAGTGTTTTTGTTTTACTTTACGTTCGGATCAGATCAAGTATTTTAGTTTAGCGAAGACACTTATTTCTGAAGACGAAGACGGAATCGAAAACCATATCTACTACTATTATAGCAATTGTCTATTCTGCCTGAAAAAAATGTAAATTCTGATTTTTTTTGAAAAAATAGCTTCATGAACTGTTTATGTATTTATTTTGTGTATTATATTTTATCCTTCCGCTGCGAGATTCTGTATTTTGTTCATTTGAATCATATTTCATTTGAACAATCCCATTAATAATCTGTCTTTTAAATAGTTTGAGTTAGACATGTGTGGTTTATTGTCGACTTAAACTGTCCAAAAAGGCTGGTTATTACACCATATGTGGTGACTGAGTTGTATGTAGATTTAAGGACATGGATTTGTACTTCTGAGAGGATTTTTGGATTGATGGGTCTTAGAGATGATGTTAGGAGATAGCTTGCCACATTGTATTTATAGGGGAAGACTCTAAATTGGTAGGATGTGCTAGTTTTGGAGATAGATGAGGGAGAGATTACTTGGGAAAGTTGAGGAAACATTTTGAGATGAAGTTTATGTCCAGGGCTGAGGAGGGAGTACAGTTGAAGAAGTTTATTCATTTACAACAAGGAGAGATGTCGGTGAAAGAGTATATTAATCAGTTCAAAGAGTTGGCTAGGTTTTGAATGGAGTTGATCAATACCCCTCATAAGAAGGCTCTAAAGTTCGCTAAGAGACTGAATCAACCTCTTCGTAATTTGGCCCTTAGTCATACTCCCATAGGTGCGACTTTCGAGGGATTAGTGGAGATGGCTTTGTTGAATGTTGTTTCCAATGAGGAAGTAAAGGGTGAGCCTGAGAAGATAGGAGAGAAGGTAACTTAACGGAACCAATGTAAGGGGGGCATGGGATCCAAGGGAAAGATCAAGAAGCAAGAGATGCAGTGTAGGAAGTGCAGTAAGAAGGGGCATTTTGCAAGGGAGTGAAAGACAGATAGTTCAAAGATTAAGTGTTACAATTGTAATCAATTCAGGTACATGAGACGGGAGTGTCCAGCAACTTAGAAGACTTCTACATAGGTGGTTTTGGCTTACGCACTAGATGTTATTCCTAGCTCAAGTGCACCTCCAATTGTAGACAAGGGGAAGAAGGTCGTAATCGAAGGTGTGTTAACTTTATCTGATTTACATGTTTGTATCTTATTCGACACGGGGGCATCACACTCTTTTATCTCAAGTAGACTTGTGGATAAGTTACACTTAGACACTAGAATAGTTATGGACACTGTAGTTGTATTAAACCCTATGCGAGGAATGGCTTATTTGTCTATGATATGCAGGGGTTTGAAATTGTTTATTTTAGGGATCGAGTTTGATTGCGATGCTTTGTTTTTCGGATTTTTTGGGTTTGGTTTGATTTTTGGCATGGATTGAATGATGATGCATGGGCGATCCTAGATTGTGATAGGAAGGTTGTTAGATTGGGTACTTGTAGTGGACGTAGTCTAGAGGTTTATTGCGATTCCAGAGTTTTAGTTATGTTGAGTTACCTATATTCATTAGACCTATCACATGACAAGTTAGATTCAGTGCTTGTAGTTAGAGACTATCCAGATGTCTTTTCTAAAGTTACCTCTCCCAGCCTAGAGAGATCGAATTTCGGATTTACCTTGTGGAGAATGTTAGCCCAGTTGCCTTACCTTTGAGGCATATGGCTTCGAAGGAGAGACGCTGAAACGACCCGATATTTTGGACCATTCGCATCCATTATAAGTGCATAGGTAGACACTCATGCCGGAATTGAATTGCTCAAAATACCGCGTTGTTAATTTAAATTTGGCAAAACTCAGCATATGCAGTAAATAAATCAATCACAGAATCACAGACACAGAGTAATACAATAATACGCAGCGGAATAGATAAAATAGTAGTTCATGAAGCTACTGTTATCCCGCCTTTTGGCAAGGCCGTGATATCAAGGACTTAACTAGAAAACGGTAACAGATCGTCTTGGAAGTCGGTTACACGTAGGATCACTACGAATATCGACGATATTTGTCCGAGTCCGGATCGGGCTACAATTGATAAGATATGCTAAGCAAGGCCAGAGGAAGTGACGTTCCAATTTTCAAGTCAATCCGAGTTCGTATGCTCAAGATATCACCGATGGAAAATGGAGGAAACAACCTTGTGTTCGAATCCATTAAGGTCGACTCGATCGTCTTCGAATCCATCCCCTCTCGTCGGCTTCGAATCCATCGTGGGCGCTTACCTTCGAATCGATGATAAAGAAGCCTGCGTTCGAATCCATCAACTATATACTGGTTCGAATCCATCCTTAAGGCTTCGCATCGAATCCATGCAGGCAGAGGAGCTCCGACTCCATTCCAAAGCACCAACGTCATCGATTCGAAGGAGACCAATATTCGACTCCAGTACCTTCGAATCCATTCAGTTGTAGAGACTTTGACTCCCCTTCATAACTGTCTTCGAATCCATCCTGATCGATTCGAACTTACACCTCTTCGAATCCATTTCCTCAAAACCATCGAATCGAAGTAGCGGAGGTCATGGATTCGACCCAGTCAAAGCGGAGTGCAAAGCGGACCGATTCGAAGAAAGCGCACCACGTCACCATCCTCACAAGCAGGAAGATCGATTCGAACGAATCGATTTGAGCAGATCGATTCGAACGACTCCAGAATACGAAAAACACCAACTTGAATTGATCATAACTCGAGTTCTACAAGTCCAAATGCTATGAAATTTTCACAGAAGCTTAAGCACATGATGAAGGATGTACACGCCAAATTTCAGCTCGTTTGGATGATTTCTTGATCGATTCGAACCAAGGGTCGAATCGATCCCAAAGTGGGCCCGGATCTCCAGATTTCGGCCATGTGGGCCCCCTGACGTGCCAGAACTGGTCTCCCCTCATTTTGGGCGAAATACCAGCCTCCCACACCTATAAATAGACCCCCTGGTCATTCAGAAGAGGGGTCGGAGAATTCTAAGTACTGAAGAGCGCCCAGATTCTGCCAGATCTACTCCAGAACACCGCCGCTGCTTTAGATTGACACTTAGCATTGGAATCCAGTTGTATTACGTTGTTAACTACTGTAATCTTCAAGTAATCGAGCAATAAAATCATCAAACTTCATAGTGGACGTAGGCAAAACGCCGAACCACTCTAAATCGCTTGTCTTTGCAATTTACTTTCTGTTATTTGGAGTTTTTGTTAGATAATCCACAGTTTTAATTTTCATCCTGCGCGTTTATCTCTTCAAAGACTTCCGAAGAGTGTTGTGCCCATTTTTGGTACAAACACTTTGGTGCTTTCACCGAGAAAAAACCAGCTTTTTTCTCCTGCTCCTTGGATCTACCGTCGATACCGGATTGCACAAATCCAAGAGGAAGATCCAAATCTTCGATTCACAGTCCTTCCATTCTACTCAGATTTGCATAAAATCTAGGAAAAGGATTCATCGTTCAAAATGGTTAGCACGAGAACCACTTCTGCAGCTCCAGGACAAGAAGGTAGGGATGGACAAAATCCTGCTCAACAGCAGCCACCCAACCAAGACAACACTGCCCACTCGGATCCGTCTGGGGCAGTCACTAGACAAGAATTTCAGATGTTACTCCAAGAATTGACTCAGAGTCGGCAACAGTTAGCCGAACAGTTGCGAGCTAATATTGAGTTGACAAATCAACTGAATCGCCAGGGCCGTAGGAGGTCCAGGAGGGATGATGTTTCCCGCTCACCCACTGAAAGTTCTGCCTCGTCTGACTATCATCGTAGATCTACCCGTCCCCGATTAGACGGAGATTATGCTCAGACTACGGGATATCAGCCCGCCCTAACAGTCGGGCAATTGAGGGTAGGACCATCAACCAGCTTCCAGGCTGGGCCATCAGCACGGGGTGGCCGCACTTCACAATATACTACGGACAATCATGTCACAGCTGCAACAGCGGAAACAAGGGTCGATACCCGATATCTTCCAGATTCGGGTAATCAACAGCAAGGGCGTACTTCTGAACCATACGTCCAGGAAGACGCTGAGCCAAGGAGGCGAAACTTGGACCGTCGACAGCGCCCGGTCCAAACTCGCATTGTGGAACCCGACCACACCTTAGCTCAGCAGGCTCAAAATGTAGCAATGCCAGACATCTCGACTATGATACGTCAGATGATCCGTGAAAGCCAAGGACTTACCAATGACGATTGGGGAATTTCTCGAAGCCATACTCCTTTCACGGACGAAATACTATACGCTGAACCTCCTCGGCGATTCAGAATGCCAACTCTCCCTATGTACGAAGGAAGTTCTGATCCCAATCAGCACATACTGAAATACGAGTGGTCAATGAGCGCCGCAAGGGCCGACGATGCAGTGAAATGCCGCAGCTTCCCCATTTCACTGGGAGGAATTGCAACGATGTGGTTCACGAGATTGCCACCTAGGTCCATCTCTTCATTTGATCAACTGGCTAAGAAATTTGTGGAACAATTTCGCATGCATGTCGCTAGACCCAAAGATGTCAACACCCTATCCAGTGTTACCCAAGCTCGAGGGGAAACGCTAAGGCGTTACTTAGAAAGATTTCATGCGGCATGTGTAGAGATTAGTAATCCCAACGATAACTCAATCTTAATGGCATTAACAAAGGGGATTGACCCTGATTCTGAATTTGGGAACTGGTTGGCGGGAAAACCGCCCGCATCATTGGACCGTTTCTACTCCAAAGCCGCGCAATTCCTACGACAGGAGGACGCAAAACAGTCTAGGAAGCAAGAAGTTGCGGGACCCAAGAGTGAAGGGATACAGAGCAATGTAGCAGTAAAACAATCAGGAGACAATTCCGGAAACGTTCAGTTGAACATACAAAACGAGCAAACGCAGCCAAGAGGAAACAATGGTCAGAATAAGAAAAGAGATCCAAATCGGGGTCCACGACGTGAGGCCCCAATGTTCGATAATTACACACCATTGAATACATCATTGGAGAATGTGTACCTACAGACTTGCAATACTATGCAATACAAGAAACCGGCTCCGAAGCAATCGTCGGAGAGACAGATTCAAACAGGGAAGTTCTGTAGATTCCACGAAAGTTATGGCCACAACACCAATGAATGTCGACACTTGCAGGACCTCGTTGAGAAGTTGATCAGAGAAAGGAAGTTAGATCAGTTTGTGCGGGCACCGCAGTCCGAAGGGGCGGGCCCCTCAAATCAAAATCATGTACAGAGTCCAGAAAGACAGGAAGAACCAGGTCGTGTCGGAGGAAGACTGGTAATTAATGTTGTAAGTGATAGTCCTCGTACAGCGGAGCGAAGCTGGGGAGAAATGAAATCATATAACAACTTGGTTAGACGAACAGACTTTGAGTACGATGATAACTCAGACAATAAACCTTCGACCAAGCGAAAAAGAGCGACAATTAACGACATCACTTTCCGAGACAACGATACTGGTTATGTCGGAAGCCCGACTACGGACCCACTCGTGATATCGGCACAAGTAGGTCCAGCTTGGATGAAGAGGATACTAATTGACTGCGGGAGTTCCGTGAATATCCTTTTTACACATGCTTATAATCAAATGAGGATGAATCCCAGAGATTTGGAACCTTGCCAAACTCACCTCCATGGATTCAACGGTAGCTCTACCGTACCTATTGGGGTGGTGAAGTTACCAGTTAGGTTGGGATCTAAGGAACATAGTAGAGTTCGAACATTACAGTTCACTGTGTTGAACATAGTCTCGCCATACAACGCCTTCTTAGGACGACCTGCCCTTACTGAATTCAGAGCTGTAATTGCCCCATGGTGCTTGACCTTAAAGTTTCCCACTGTCAACGGAGTTGGAGTCGTCCAGGGCGATCAGGTTGACTTGAGAACAGTCATACACCGAAAACGAATCGCCCGATTACGCGATGCCAAGGATCGACTTAAAACTTTCGAACGCAATGAGATCGTCATTAAAAAAGAATACCCAGCACTGCTGCACATGAAACCAACATGGAAGGGATCACATGAGATTAAGCAAGAGCTCGGGGATGATGTATATGAGATGACGACCGCAGATGGTCTAGCTTCACCAGAAGCCTTATATAGCGAAAGACTTCGTCGCCATCGCACATAACAGGCTGTGTTTATCTGTTTAGTTTCAATTCTGTTTTAGAATTTGTTTCTGCATTTCGAAATTAGAATTTGTAATAAGGCAACTGACTTTGCCATGTTTTCTTATTTCAGCAATAAAATGCCATCTCTTTGAGCCAGAGCTGTGATTCATTAAATACAATGTACAACATCACGATGCACGAAGAGCTAAATTCCATCACGCAATGGAATCTATTCAAGTAGGGAGTGGCTATGAAGCAATCAACCACTCACCAAATGAAACCCGAGCTCGGGGGCAAGCCATCACGTCAGGCCAGAAATGGGTTGATACACGACGACCTTTTCCTTAACTCCAGCTTCCGAGAGCGCGAACTGGAGTATAAACATTAATTAACTCCGTACTCCCAGAGTGCGAGGCGGAGTATAAACGTTTTCCTAAACCCCAGAGAACTCCGAGAGCGCGAGCTGGGTACAAAACTTTTTACTTAACTCCATACTCCCAGAGTGCGAGGCGGAGTATAAACATTCACAAAATCCCAGAGTACTCCGAGAGCGCGAGCTGGGTATAAACACTAACAAACTCCGGATTCCGAGAGCGCGAACCGGAGTATAAACATTAACAAACTCCAGCTTCCGAGAGCGCGAACTGGAGTATAAACATTAATTAACTCCGTACTCCCAGAGTGCGAGGCGGAGTATAAACATTTTTCCTAAACCCCAGAGTACTCCGAGAGCGCGAGCTGGGTACAAGCTTTTTACTTAACTCCGTACTCCCAGAGTGCGAGACGGAGTATAAACATTCATCTAACTCCGTACTCCCAGAGTGCGAGGCGGAGTATAAACATTCTCCTAAAAACTCCAGCTTCCGAGAACGCGAACTGGAGTATAAACATTAACGAACTCCAGCTTCCGAGGACGCGAGCTGGAGTATAAACATTAATTAACTCCGTACTCCCAGAGTGCGAGGCGGAGTATAAACATTCCTTAACTCCGTACTCCCAGAGTGCGAGGCGGAGTATAAACATTCCTTAACTCCGTACTCCCAGAGTGCGAGGCGGAGTATAAACATTCATCTTACTCCGTACTCCGGAGCGCGAGACGGGGTATAAACATACGTCAACTCCGCACTAATCCCCAATACTGGGGGCAGAACCATAACACACAACAAGTTGGAGACAAAAGGGAATACATTCTCATTTCCACTATCAACAAAAAGAATATGATTACAAAATGGTTCAAGAAATAGCTACTAGTGGGAGCCGAATCCACATCTATACACGGCTATAGAAGAATCAACAAAATGCTACCCTACACAACAAAGATTTAGGGAAAGAAGTTCATTCTTTCTTCTTCCTTATCTTCTTCTTTGGAGTAGCTCCACCTGATCCGCTGCCCGACTTCTTCCTCGATCGCTTGCTCTTTTCGGGCTTGCCCTCCGGCAGCGATATGATGTCGACATCTTCCTCAGAGCTGGAGGCGACAGAAGTTCTTCTAGGAGGACGAGCTGGGGGCATAGGAGTAGTAGCAGGAGGGGGAACAGGAGCGGTCTCGATCAACACAGTACCACCCGGCGAAATCACCATTAACGGGGCAGGCCCGGGTGGACTAGGACCTACATTCCCTGACGCCATCTCGGCAGCAATCTCAGTTAAAACGTCGTCCTCACGAGATGCTTGGGCCGCATCAGATGTGCCAATAGCTGGCATAGGTACACTAACGGCCGGAGCAGCCTCACTCACAGCATCGGACGGATTGGCAGAGGGATCGATGGGTTCGTTGAGAAGCTCCTCAATCATTTGAGCGCTGAAAGAAAACATATTTGCATCTCCCTCCTCGCCAATTAAAGTAGAAGTCGTGATGGCTTCAGAAAAAACAACCCCTTGTGTTTGATGAGGAACCGATAAAGCGAGGGGCGCAGAAACAATAACCTCGGTCACTGAAATACGACAAAACGGGGATTGTTAGACAAGTGTGTTGCTTAAGGTTTTTCACGACTAAACTACGAGAAGCGTTCAAATACCTTCCTTGGTCTGGACCGAAACATGGGTGGAATCATCGGCAGAAGATAATAACGGCTGGTCAGGATTATATGCAGGAACAGATTGGGGGTCTACCGCACCAGTGGTTTCGGGCAATGTTGCGAGTACAGCTCCAACACTTGCCTCGTGATGCGCGGTCCCCGAACCTTCGCCTGTCTCTAGAGATTGAACGCCAAGTTTTTCCTTCGCCATGGAGATCACCACCTCATGAAGAGTCTTCCTCTCATCGTCGGTGAGCAAACGCATCTCCAGCTCAAAGTCGTCAAATGTTTCATCTGGATGCACTGCCTTCTTCTCATTCACCAGCCGGGTCCAGGCATTGTACAAGATCATGGAGTCATCTCCCAGCCACGCTAAATTTCTATGCTCCAGCACATTAGCGTTATACGTAACAAGGAGATCGTCGAACTCAGCGTCCAGCCTGGACCTCTCCTCCAAAATCTTTTCCTGGATTTCTGCTTCCGCAGACTTAGACTTGACCGCCGCCGCAGCAAGTTCGGCCCTAAGAGATACCGCTTGGTTGCAAGCCTCTTGTGCAGTGGCGTTTGCATCATCCTTCTCCTTCACCATTTCAGCGAATTTGGCCTTGAGCTCGTTCAGCTCTTTAACGGCTAAGTCTCGCTCAGCTGCAACGGTGGTGTTGCGGTGGCCCATCTCTTCTACCGTGGCGCAATGTTCCTGTTGCATCCTAGCCATTTTGGCCACGGCGTCCTCATGTTTCTGGAGAGCTTGAAGTTCAGAACTCCGGGACGTCTCCATTTCAGATTGAAGAACTTCAATGATGCGTTTCTGTTTAGCGATTTCAGCATCGCGTTCAACAATAATCTTCGCCCTGTCAAAAGCCACTCTAGAAGCCTTCACGGCTGCCTTGTACCACTCCTTGTACTGAGCATAGAAGTCATGAATATAACTATGAGCGGTGGTCTCAGCTTCCGGAGGAATTCTTTTGAAGTTAGGAGGGAAGATATAGCCATCCATACAAATTTCCGGGTAGTCGTTCTTCATTTGAGCGAGTTTAGCAGCTCCCTCGCTAGTCAACTCAGCCGGAGCTTGTTCAATTATAGCGGCTGCCGTTGGTTCCATTCTTGGCCGCTGAATATCAGGCCGAGAAGATTGAGAAGGCAGCTGTTGCGGATGAGATGGCCCTGGGAGGTCTACTGGAGCCCTAGGAGGCGGAGGAGAGCGAGATCGGGGTCGGTACTGATATCCCCGGTCTCTGTCAGAGTAATCATAGCCAGAACGGTTACGCGAGTGATCTCTGTCTCTATCATAACGTTCCTGACTCGAGTAGCCTCGCGAATGATCCCTATCCGTCTCTCTCCTACGGGAATCATAAAATGGAGAAGATTGGCGCACATTCCGAAGCCTATCTAGGGTGGAGCCACGTCCTGACATCTCACCTGCGATAAGAAAGAATTACGGATTAAAATCCCATAAAGCAATGTTTACTATGCATAAGTCATGAAGTGCCGTGGAAGTGTGTGTAAATGTGTAAACCCCCAAACCGACCGGAAGTGTTGACCGCACTTAAAGGAAAGGACTCGTTCACGTTTAGAACATCTTGAAATTCTTCCAACCCGGGATCATGAGAAATCGATATATAATCTGGGATAGGAATATCGTCTAGCCCTTTGAAAGAATCTCTCGAATGAGAAGGGGCGGCCTCAGAAATCATGACCCCGGAAGCGGGAAGAAACGCATCTACAGATTTTCCCCCCTTGGACTTAAGTTTTTTGGAAACGGCGGCCTTGCCTTTCCGTTTTTCTCCCGATTCTTCAAAGTTTCCCGAGAGATCAGCCATCGGCTCAGACTCTGTGTGGGTTCTTTCTTCATCACCCGCCTCAATTATTCTGATTCCGAGTGACTTCTTCACTTTTTTCTTCTTGGTCTTCTTCTTATCTCCCTTCTTGGGGGCAGACTTTGCAAAGCCTTCAACGACTATGCTTTGATTGATGTCGATCAAACCAAGGACTCTTAAGTTGTAGTCGTTCAGCACCGAGTCAATATGCCTCAGCTCGCTTGGGACTTCTTGAAGACTCCGGACGGTACCCTTGAAACGCCCTCCATCGGGCCTAGAGATAATAGCTGTAAAAGGAATGAAATGTCAATTTTAACACCGAAGAGATATTGGTCAAGGAAACAGGTTAAGACGCTTACGTCTAGACAACCATCGCCTAGCAAAACCCGGAGGGCACCGAACGTAGAACCATTCGTTCTTGAAATAGCTCAGTCGAGTCCAAGCTCCAACTACAACTTGGCAATTTCTAACTGCCTCCAAAAATGTAAACGACGGGCTATCACCCCTGCTCTTGAAGTTGAATATGTGTCTGATCTCGGAGGGCCTCGGCGGGCGAAAGAGACAGTCCATAAATATGATAAAGGCACTGTTCAGCAAAGCGTGCCCGTTGGGATGAAGTTGTGAAGGAGCGATTCCTAAATATGATAGCATCCCTCTGATATATTGATTGAAAGGAGGAAGAGTTCCAGCTGCACAAGCATGACGGTAGAAGGCTGTATATCCTTCAGGCGGATTATGCGGTCTATCAGTGACGCTGGGCAATAATACATCACCTAGAGATATGTTGTGCTTTAGGCAAATTCGTCCCAATAAAGATTCAGAAATGTTAGACTGAACCGAATCGACAGGGTCCTCAATAAATATAGCCTCCGACAATTCGTCTGGAGCTGGATCGATTACATCAGCAGGGATTTCAGGAACCTCAAGAGCCGGAGGAGTCGAGCTCTGTACTTCTTGTTGTTGGGAGCTCGAAGATTCCATAATTAGCTAACTCATCAGAAAGCAACGTTAAGTTCATAACTAGCCCGTGCATGCCCCAGTGTAGTGTGTATGAACGTGTCGTGCAGTGCAAGTGCTGTGCATCACTTAAACAAATTTAACAGAATAAAGCGAGATGATCGTACGACATAACTTGGGAATTCGAGAATGAAAATGACCGTCATCGCTGACCGTCACTTCCACACCATCCAAACGCTACGAACCAACTTCAAGTATAAATCAGTTGTATTATTGGTTAAGTCATAGTTCCATCAACGAGCTTCGAAGGAAATTCAAGTTCAAGTTTTTCAGTCAAGTTCGATTATGCGAGGCCGAAGCTCGTCGGAGTCAAGTATGCTAAAATTCTTTAAGTTCGTCAGAGAATAACTTGAAACTGGTCGTAATTCGTATGATGGAGCAAGTCATAAACGTTGGGTTTTCAAAACTGAAAGCGTTCAAGTCCATAAAGATCGACTCGATTTTGCTTCGAATCCACATAGGTCGACTCGATATACTTCGGGATGGAGGAGCGCCTCGAATCAATAGGCACTAAGTGACTTCGAATCGATCGACCTTCGATACCTTCGACTCGATCAAAGTATAGTTACATCGAATCGATCGATACGAGGCTTTTTTCTTCCTTTACAAGAATCGATTCGAAGCTATGCGTCAGAAAACGATTCGAATCACTTGTTCCTGGATCAATGCCCACCGAGTCGACCCACTCCATTCAGATCTCATCACTCAGAATTTTTGAGACGAAGACAGTTCTAACATTTTCATCTCGAATCGATCCATTGAGTACCTGTTTTGGTTTCGAGTGAAAGCGTGGATGAGTTTGATCGATTCGTGGTAGGCACGTCAATTTTAGCTCTGGAAGATCGATTCGAAGAAGCGGCTGAAGCAATGGTAAAAGTAAAAAGTGAGAAGAGAATAGTACCCCGGTATATATAGGAGAAAATAGACGATTCGCCTCCCGGTACAACTGACCGGCTTTAACAGGTAAGGGCATCGACTCGATTCGTTACGGCGACTTCGAATCGATCATAACCCACCACTTCGAATCCATCTCCTGCGAATCTCCTTGCATGTTCGAATCCATCTCAACAACATCGATGCGAGACAACATCAACTCGAGGCACAGCGTCGATCAACCAGTTCGAATCCCTCCTTTAGTTCGAATCCATTCGGTTTCGAATCCTTTTCCACATCGAATCCATTCCAGCAGCATCGAAACAAAGCAACATTGATTCGAGCACTCACAACTTCAACTCCATCAACTCAAAGAACATCGAATCCACGCAATATCGATTCGAAGAGGCACAGCTTCGAATCCATCACCAACCACTGATGAAAATGGACGAATAGTCTCAGTGTTAAAAATTGCTTGTCTACTCTTCATACCGATTCAGGAGAGGATCGATGCGGGAGGATGACCATAGACAATCATAAAAGTAATGATTTAACTCAGATCTCAAATCGGTCCAGGAGAGGACCGACGCAGATTTCGATAGTAAACCGAACTGACAACAACTTGCAATCACGCAACGTTAATCAAAGCCACGACAATACACGTATGCGCGTATTTCTGACTAATGCTTGATCTCTATCATTTACAGGGATCGAATATTCATCTCGTCATGACCCAAAAAACTGACAGCCAGTCACTATTTTGCGACGGTCGATTACGGCAATACAGAATGCAACTTTCGGTAAAGCATGTCATAGCTGTCCAGTGAGAGACTGCGACTTTTTCAAAGCACGTCATGTTTACACAAGACGTACTTTGGGGGGCAAATGTTATCCCGCCTTTTGGCAAGGCCGTGATATCAAGGACTTAACTAGAAAACGGTAACAGATCGTCTTGGAAGTCGGTTACACGTAGGATCACTACGAATATCGACGATATTTGTCCGAGTCCGGATCGGGCTACAATTGATAAGATATGCTAAGCAAGGCCAGAGGAAGTGACGTTCCAATTTTCAAGTCAATCCGAGTTCGTATGCTCAAGATATCACCGATGGAAAATGGAGGAAACAACCTTGTGTTCGAATCCATTAAGGTCGACTCGATCGTCTTCGAATCCATCCCCTCTCGTCGGCTTCGAATCCATCGTGGGCGCTTACCTTCGAATCGATGATAAAGAAGCCTGCGTTCGAATCCATCAACTATATACTGGTTCGAATCCATCCTTAAGGCTTCGCATCGAATCCATGCAGGCAGAGGAGCTCCGACTCCATTCCAAAGCACCAACGTCATCGATTCGAAGGAGACCAATATTCGACTCCAGTACCTTCGAATCCATTCAGTTGTAGAGACTTTGACTCCCCTTCATAACTGTCTTCGAATCCATCCTGATCGATTCGAACTTACACCTCTTCGAATCCATTTCCTCAAAACCATCGAATCGAAGTAGCGGAGGTCATGGATTCGACCCAGTCAAAGCGGAGTGCAAAGCGGACCGATTCGAAGAAAGCGCACCACGTCACCATCCTCACAAGCAGGAAGATCGATTCGAACGAATCGATTTGAGCAGATCGATTCGAACGACTCCAGAATACGAAAAACACCAACTTGAATTGATCATAACTCGAGTTCTACAAGTCCAAATGCTATGAAATTTTCACAGAAGCTTAAGCACATGATGAAGGATGTACACGCCAAATTTCAGCTCGTTTGGATGATTTCTTGATCGATTCGAACCAAGGGTCGAATCGATCCCAAAGTGGGCCCGGATCTCCAGATTTCGGCCATGTGGGCCCCCTGACGTGCCAGAACTGGTCTCCCCTCATTTTGGGCGAAATACCAGCCTCCCACACCTATAAATAGACCCCCTGGTCATTCAGAAGAGGGGTCGGAGAATTCTAAGTACTGAAGAGCGCCCAGATTCTGCCAGATCTACTCCAGAACACCGCCGCTGCTTTAGATTGACACTTAGCATTGGAATCCAGTTGTATTACGTTGTTAACTACTGTAATCTTCAAGTAATCGAGCAATAAAATCATCAAACTTCATAGTGGACGTAGGCAAAACGCCGAACCACTCTAAATCGCTTGTCTTTGCAATTTACTTTCTGTTATTTGGAGTTTTTGTTAGATAATCCACAGTTTTAATTTTCATCCTGCGCGTTTATCTCTTCAAAGACTTCCGAAGAGTGTTGTGCCCATTTTTGGTACAAACAGCTACTATATAAACATCAGAGTTAGAAATAAAATACAACAGAATATCTCAAATACAATGAAGTCTCCAATCCAAACAGATGACTTCTGTGAACGAATCAACTGGAAAGCTGGAAGCTGAATCAAAGGTTGGATCTCCAAACGAAGCTCCAAACTCCAAAGGTGAGTCTCGAATGCTGTATCACTCAATCTGACCCGAGCGTAAAGCAAAACACAAAACACTCGAGTCAGGATTAACATTCTTATATCAATAAATCCAACTCAAGTGAAATATCAACTGAAATACAAGTAACTTAAAGGATGTTTGGGATAACCATCCTCTAAGGATCTTCAGAACTATCTACAAGGTGGGAATATACACTATAACACCGTGGTCATTTCAATTTAATTTATACTTCGAAACCCAAATATTACTTCATTTCAAATATAACTATTTTCCAAGATAGTATATATATTAATTAATTTATAAAGTAAAGCATTTATAATTTCCTCAAGTCTCATAAATCGATTTAAATTAACTCAAATTCCAAATTCAAATTTATTCAAAGCTCAATTCATCAATTCAATTCAGTTCTAAAGATACCATTTAAATTTTCAATATATTTCAAAGCTTTAATATTCAACATTTTCAAAGTTCAATCTAACAGTTTCATATAGATCTTGATTTAACTGTATTATTATTTAATCAGGGAATATTCACTTAATAAATTCAATATCATTTAACTAGCTTTAAATTTCATTTTCTACTAAATATTTCCTAAAATCTTTTTTTTTAAACAAGGAATATTCATTAAATTATTTAAATCAAACTCTAGTTATAAATCATATCTTAATCCCAATTCCAATAAGTTTAAATTGGTTTAATTAAATAAAATTCTTTATTAAATTCAAATTATCTTCCCAACCTTAACTTATTCAAATTTTTACCAAAATCTATTTTGAAATATAAATTTTATACTTAACATATTATTTGTATTAAATCCATCTTAATTAAATTAAATATCATTATTAAATCTATATATATCATTACCATTTATATATAAATTTTTAAAATCAACATTTGTTGAAACCAAATATTTCTTTCCAAACCATAGAATTCGATTTCAAATATTTATATATATATGGACCAACGGTGTTTGTATATATATTTATCATATGGTTAAGTGATAGGATATTTATCATTTCAATCCGAAATTTAAATATATACGGGTAGATATCATTTCGACCCGTAATCCCAATTTCAATTCAAATGAAAATCGCTTGGGTTTATCATTTCAAACCATAACGATTTTCGCCTATTCTAAAGTCCGTTCGGGTATGTATCATTTCAACCCATAGTGAATTCTATACTTACAGGGAACTTGCAGAGTGATAACAGATAATATAAAATATAACAACAGGCATATATCATTAATATAAATAACAGATACTGGTGTCAGATGTCATAGGTGAATATATACACATAATAGTAATAACAGGCATATAAATACTAGATACTGGTGTCAGATGTCACAGGTGAACATATACAGATAATAGCATATATAACAATTTAATAACTTCAGCATCATATTTTAATTGTCGTTTCAATTGAAATCAAATTTAATAAATACAAGAATGTTAATCATGAGTGATTGCTCACCTTTCGAGGCTAAGATAGATTTGACGAAGAGATGAGCTACGAATCCAAGCACGAATTTCGAAGCAAAGCACGACGAACTCGAGTTCGATGACTAGAGCTGATAGATAAGGAATCGATGAGGACAAGATGGTCAGTTTTGATATAACCTGAATATATACATTATTATTATATTATATATATATATATTGCATTCAATAATAAAATAAATTTGCTTTATTTCAATAAATATAAACTATTACTTTATATAACAAAACCCATATATTAAGTAGAATCCATGTACACATATATACATATAGCTTAGAAATTAGTATCAAATTTTAGACACATTATGTCGAAACCCCTATATAAGAAAAATCAATATTATTATAAGCTTAGTCGAATATAATTAGAAAGCAACAAACTACAGCATAAATTATGCATATACTATAACTAATGTTATAAACTAACACCATATGCATTACTAATTTATATAGTATATCAACAACCTTATTAATAACTTATTATATAAATACTGTAACAGGGGTATATAACTTTAGAACTTTATAAACCATATAAAAAAAATTCCCAAAATAGGACTCATATGCTCCCACTATCAAATAGGATATATATAAATACCACGACATACAGCTTTTGCGCGTAACTTAAGATACCATACAGACCTATGACTTTAAGTTTATCCAACAAACATATATACTTAACTAAAATATACTGTCACCTATACAAGTAGATAATCTATACGTTATATATATAACAAACCAAATATATATATACCCATTGCAAAAGTTAATATATATGAAAGTATATAAAATTGTACAAATCTGTATAGCCTTTATTTCTGATAACCATACACACACTAACATATATTAACTGTTAATATTTATATACAAACATTGTATTATAATAAACAATATATATAGTACCCTAAGTAAAATTTCTCAATACCTTATGAAAATAAAGAAGGTTGCAGTTGCAAGCAGGGCAAGGAGGATGTGAGAGCTTGGGCGCTGAGGCCGTTCAGGAGGGGCTGCGCTCAAAGGTGCTTGGAGATGGGGTGTTGAGGCTCGGATATGGTGGAGGCGGGTACAAGAGATGCGGCCAGGGATGTCGCAAGCTTGTGCGAGGGGATGATGGAGGGAGGCAGCACTCGGCGAACTGAAGATGGTGGCGCAAGGGCGGAAAAATGATGGTGGTTGTTCGGTGGGTTATCAGGTGGAGATGGCTGGCTATGGGGAGAGGAGATGGGGTCCGGTGTTGTTGATCGACTGTGGTGCCCGGGTTAAGGTCTCGGGAAGGGATGCGGAGGCTATGGCGACGTGGTCGGAAGCAAGGGAGAAGAGGAGAGGAAAAAAAAGCAGAGTTGCGGTGGTTGAAAGGTGGGAGAGGTGGAACGCAAATTTCATGGAGGAAAATAATGCGAGCAGAGAGAAAAATAGAAATGGAGGAGATGAGCTACAGAGGTGAAGATAATATAATTTCTCTATGAACGAGATGTTTGCAAATGAACCGGCGAAAACATGGCAAGGAAATAAATAAAAAAAAATTAGAGTAATGGTCACCCTGGATTGAGCTGATTAATCAAAGCAAAATTGATGGTACAGCAACAAAATTGAAACCAAAGAAAGTAACGTTAACGATAGAGTAAATTCCGGAAAAGCATAGGTCACGTTGAAAATAAATGCTACTGGGGAAACGTACCACTTAAAATTAAAGGTAAGAACAACGGTCACAAGCTATGATTTAGCTGAAAATTTAAAGCGGTCCAGCTGTTCGTTCAAAATTTTGAAAAGGCACCGAAGGTAAATGTCGCAATTTGTGGTACCGCTGCAACAGACAATTGATTACTTCCGTCGCGTACCAGACCTCAAAATACAGAAATATACCGTGGAGATCAGCACGACGAGACGATCAAAACAATATACAGATATCAGTGGTACTATCAACCGATCAAAAGTCGATAATCAGTACTAGAAATGCTGCTATTTTGCCAGAATTATGATAAACGGAGCAATAGAAGTCCAAATTTCGCGAAACGAATTTAGCAGTCTGATTCAGAATGCTCTGAATAAATTTTATCCTGTTGACATATTTTGGTTTCGGAAAACTTTTAAATTCACTGTTATTAACCGGTTTGATTTGAACTAAAATTTCACAGGAAAATAAACTTCAATATTATCAGATGAAAATTTACCAGTTGCTATATTAAAATAGACGTATTCCAAATAATAAAATTTTATTTTCAAATTTTATTGTTTAAAATTTCACAAAATTTCAATTAATTTAACAAATAAAATAAATAAAAGTTTAGGGTCGTTACACTCTTCCCCACTCAAAACTTTTCGTCCCCGAAAAGAGAGGAGGTAGGAGAATAGAACATCCAGGCAGAAAAGGTAGGTTAAAAGACAAGATTAAACAATTAATTTGAAACTATATATAAATTTTACTTGAAATATTCATTTGAAAACTTCATTTACAATTCAATTATCTTTAATACTTTAATATCTTCCGAAACCCATTTGTAAAATTTCTTGCTTCCTTTTTAAATACCATTAATGTTTAAATAACACCTTTATAAAGGTATGAAAACTACTTGAAAACAATTATTTACATTATTACTTTTTTTTTCAAAGAAGCTATTTGAAAACATTAAATTCATAATTTATAAATTTATTAATTTATCTCAAGATACTTTTCAAATATTATTAAGAAATCAATAATTATTTAAAAAAAATATAGTCAACAAGGAAAAGAAGGAGGACTTGGAAAAACAGAATATAGGTGAATAAATAGGGTTGAGCAGATAAGGTAGATTCAAAAGAATAGTATCGGGCATGAATAATTAATTCAAACCATAAGGATTTAAATTTCAAATATTGATACAAAATTTCTTTGCTGGAAATACTTTTATATTAAAATATATATATATATATATATATATATATTTATAACGAAACAAATTTCATTTCGAAAATACTTTTATAACTCGATGTTTCAACAAGTTTATCCTTGTTCCTGTAGACTCTGGTAGTGCGTTGATCAGGCGCAAAACTAGAATTCTCCAGGTACTTAGTAGACCTGTTTCAACACCCAGTGAAAATACTGGAAAAACTTTAAAACAGATATGGAAAGTACAATCCAAACAAAAACGAATCAAATCATGGATCGCAGATACACAATGGTTACGCCTGGGTCCCCCAGGAAACATCCGTACCTTTTAAGCATTCACTGCCTTGCGAATTTCGCCATGCAACAAAACGGTGGACCGCAGGATACATAAAAATGGTTACGCCTGGATCCCCCAGGAAACATCCATACCCCTTAAGCAATCTCTGCCTTGCGGATTACGCCACTAACACGACCATGGATCGCAGATACACAATGGTTACGCCTGGATCCCCCAGGAAACATCCATACCTTTTAAGCAATCACTGCCTTACGAATTACGCTATGCAGTCGAGTTCGTAAGACCATGGGTAACGCCATGGAATTCGAAGGACACTCGAGTATCATATCCGGAAAACCAAAAATCAGAGAGAATAATATCGATAGAATGAATCCAAGATGTGGCCACAAATCGGATATCAAGCAGAAGGCACTTTCCATATCTTTACTTCAAAAATATGTATCATATAGTACCTTTCAAATCAATTTCAAATATCATACTTATATAAAGTCCATTATATATAAGATTTCATTTTCAAATCAAATACTTTCCAAAATCAATAGTATATCAAATCACACTTATATAGACTTCAATTATATAAGATTTCACTTTTCAAATTGAGTGCCTTTTCAAATCCATAGTTTTTGAGTCAACATCATACTTATACAAATCAATTTTATATAAGTTCGATAACTCCCAAATCAAGTATTTAGTAACACAAGGTTCTCAAATTTCAATTTGTTTCAATATCAGTTCAATTTCAAAATCATATACAATTTCACCAATTTATTTCTTCTCAAATTAATTATCTTTAGTTTCAAAGTTTCCAAAATAATAGATTTAGAAAATAAATCCAAATTTCCAAATCAATAATTTAAGTCAACCAATTCATTTCCAAAATCAAATGTTTTCAGAATCATCTTATACTTACGTAAGGTCTATCTTATATAAGGATCAAATTTTCCAAAATAAATTTCGCTGTATGAAGAGCCATATGAGATTGAATATCTTTGCTTTTATGGGTTATATATCTTTGTAATTTTAAATTGGAAATTTTCTTTTAGTAAGTAAAGATATTCTAACCCGACAGCTTTCAATTTCAGCGTCAAAATATAACAATGATAATAGAATATAAGATGTACATACGCCATCATTTCACAAAATCACATTTGATCGTTCGCTCGATCACACAAGTTCGCTTTCGAACTAGTATTGTCCATTCGACTTCCCTAATGCGGACTTCGATATGGTTTCTCGACTAGAAGCCATCAGTCTCCTTGCATAGCCATATACTACGATAGAGAATTATAGAATCAAGCCCAAAATCCATATCAAATATTCGCCATCAAGAATCGAATGAAAAATCATAACACGAAATGGTGTAATCCACCTCGAACTTGTGTACTCAAACTTGGATCAAATTAATTATGCGAATAAAACAGCAGACGTACAACTTATATATTTATTCCAACTTGTTAAATATATAGTTTAATAAAGATGTTACTAAGTTAAAACATTTAAACTAAACTTTATCCAAAATATTTTGAAGACCAAATTCTTTTCGAAACATTTCAAATCTAAATTTCATATTAGAAAAATTTAAAATTGCCTTATTCATTTACTTAACAAAACAGTTTCAACTTATTTAAATCATATTACTACAGACCTTAACAAACATACCAAACTTATATACTTTATACTTTTCAAAATTTCTTAGCTTTGAAAAGATAACCTTGATTTGGAAGTGCTCGAACCTTCGAAATAGTTGAAGAAATCATTTTCAAATTCAAGAGTTGGAAATCAACAACAAATCAGTAAATCAATTTTAATAGATAGGGTTATATCAAATCCAAAACTCGAGGAACGAACACCGGCTTACTTCAAATCATTTCAAATATACATATATCTTTCGAATATCAAATCTTACTTCGGAATTTGAAATCAAAATGGTTTCACAAAATCACTCGCATAGCAATGCTATTAAAGTGGCCTTTCCCTCACTCTGAAACTCGAAAATCAATGTCGATGATGCGTGCACTCATCACCGAAATTATTTTCCAGCGACATAAGTGAGTTCTGGACTTCTATTTACTCAAACTTCTTTTGAAATTTCTTCGAAACTCATTAAAAACTTATTAAAATCATTTGAAACATTTCTTATTCGAAAAATACTTCTAAATCATATTATTATTATATATTTCAAAATCTTAAAACCAATTTCAAAACACCGGGGTTCAATTCTCGAATTTCAAAATTTTAAAATCCTTCAGTTATAAATCATTTTTATATAACTCAATTTCTTATATAATTTTTCAAAATTACAAATCCTTTCGAAACCTTAAATTCTTATTTTAAAAGGGTTTATAATCTTTATCAAAAACATTACACTTTTATATATAGAATAAAATCATATTTATCAAGATAATACTTTCGATATATAAAACAACTTCTAAAGTATAAACAAGCCCGATTTTAAAAGGATGATTTAAGAATGGATTTCAAAACAAGGATAGAGATTCAAATTAGAGAACTCTAATCAAACAAAAATTTTGATTCGAGGATAGGCTCGATCGAAGATGAGATAAATAAAATTTCAAAACAGAAGATGGATATACTTATATAAAACGCGGGCGACCTTAACCGGGTCAACCGTGACTTCAAGAATATAATCGATGCAGAAATCTAAGGCAGATCAACATTCGACCGCCAGAGATAGAATTCGGCATAACAAGAGATGACAACATCAAAACCGAGGGATATATAAATCTCCGGTGAATCAATGTCAATTGTAAAGGAGTTCCACTCCTTTACAATCATTCAAAGATTGGCGGGATCGCCTATTCTTATAGAGATCATTCAAAGTGTAGTTATGGGATACTCCAGAATCAAAAGAATACAAATAGGGAGAGACAAGAATGAATTTTGGAACCGCAGGGATGTTCCAAAGTTCAAAGAAAATTCGAGTCAAAATGAAGAGATTCAACTTGAACGAAAGTGATTCTGTAAATAAATTTACAATATATGCTAAGTTTCGCCTAGAGCCAAAGCTCTGATACCAACTGAAACGACCCGTCAATGGGGTAACGCCCACCGTAGCATACAGCAGTACCTGTGTTCTGCCTTTACGGCCAGCCTCTCGACTGCACCAACCCTGCAGGGACATGTAGGAGTAAGAGTCATCCGCTCGCTACCAAACCAAATGCGAGAACCCCCTATCATGCTGCACCCTCTAAGTGCATAGGCAGACACACATGCCAGAATTGAATTGCTCAAAATACCGCGTTGTTAATTTAAATTTGGCAAAACTCAGCATATGCAGTAAATAAATCAATCACAGAATCACAGACACAGAGTAATACAATAATACGCAGTGGAATAGATAAAATAGTAGTTCATGAAGCTACTATATAAACATCAGAGTTAGAAATAAAATACAACAGAATATCTCAAATACAATGAAGTCTCCAATCCAAACAGATGACTTCTGTGAACGAATCAACTGGAAAGCTGGAAGCTGAATCAAAGGTTGGATCTCCAAACGAAGCTCCAAACTCCAAAGGTGAGTCTCGAATGCTGTATCACTCAGTCTGACCCGAGCGTAAAGCAAAACACAAAACACTCGAGTCAGGATTAACATTCTTATATCAATAAATCCAACTCAAGTGAAATATCAACTGAAATACAAGTAACTTAAAGGATGTTTGGGATAACCATCCTCTAAGGATCTTCAGAACTATCTACAAGGTGGGAATATACACTATAACACCGTGGTCATTTCAATTTAATTTATACTTCGAAACCCAAATATTACTTCATTTCAAATATAACTATTTTCCAAGATAGTATATATATTAATTAATTTATAAAGTAAAGCATTTATAATTTCCTCAAGTCTCACAAATCGATTTAAATTAACTCAAATTCCAAATTCAAATTTATTCAAAGCTCAATTCATCAATTCAATTCAGTTCTAAAGATACCATTTAAATTTTCAATATATTTCAAAGCTTTAATATTCAACATTTTCAAAGTTCAATCTAAAAGTTTCATATAGATCTTGATTTAACTGTATTATTATTTAATCAGGGAATATTCACTTAATAAATTCAATATCATTTAACTAGCTTTAAATTTCATTTTCTACTAAATATTTCCTTAAATCTTTTTTTTTAAACAAGGAATATTCATTAAATTATTTAAATCAAACTCTAGTTATAAATCATATCTTAATCCCAATTCCAATAAGTTTAAATTGGTTTAATTAAATAAAATTCTTTATTAAATTCAAATTATCTTCCCAACCTTAACTTATTCAAATTTTTACCAAAATCTATTTTGAAATATAAATTTTATACTTAACATATTATTTGTATTAAATCCATCTTAATTAAATTAAATATCATTATTAAATCTATATATATCATTACCATTTATATATAAAATTTTAAAATCAACATTTGTTGAAACCAAATATTTCTTTCCAAACCATAGAATTCGATTTCAAATATTTATATATATATGGACCAACGGTGTTTGTATATATATTTATCATATGGTTAAGTGATACGGATATTTATCATTTCAATCCGAAATTTAAATATATACGGGTAGATATCATTTCGACCCGTAATCCCAATTTCAATTCAAATGAAAATCGCTTGGGTTTATCATTTCAAACCATAACGATTTTCGCCTATTCTAAAGTCCGTTCGGGTATATATCATTTCAACCCATAGTGAATTCTATACTAACAGGGAACTTGCAGAGTGATAACAGATAATATAAAATATAACAACAGGCATATATCATTAATATAAATAACAGATACTGGTGTCAGATGTCATAGGTAAACATATACACATAATAGTAATAACAGGCATATAAATACTAGATACTGGTGTCAGATGTCACAGGTGAACATATACAGATAATAGCATATATAACAATTTAATAACTTCAGCATCATATTTTAATTGTCGTTTCAATTGAAATCAAATTTAATAAATACAAGAATGTTAATCATGAGTGATTGCTCACCTTTCGAGGCTAAGATAGATTTGACGAAGAGATGAGCTACGAATCCAAGCACGAATTTCGAAGCAAAGCACGACGAACTCGAGTTCGATGACTAGAGCTGATAGATAAGGAATCGATGAGGACAAGATGGTCAGTTTTGATATAACCTGAATATATACATTATTATTATATTATATATATATATATATATTGCATTCAATAATAAAATAAATTTGCTTTATTTCAATAAATATAAACTATTACTTTATATAACAAAACCCATATATTAAGTAGAATCCATGTACACATATATACATATAGCTTAGAAATTAGTATCAAATTTTAGACACATTATGTCGAAACCCCTATATAAGAAAAATCAATATTATTATAAGCTTAGTCGAATATAATTGGAAAGCAACAAACTACAGCATAAATTATGCATATACTATAACTAATGTTATAAACTAACACCATATGCATTACTAATTTATATAGTATATCAACAACCTTATTAATAACTTATTATATAAATACTGTAACAGGGGTATATAACTTTAGAACTTTATAAACCATATAAAAAAATTCCCAAAATAGGACTCATATGCTCCCACTATCAAATAGGATATATATAAATACCACGACATACAGCTTTTGCGCGTAACTTAAGATACCATACAGACCTATGACTTTAAGTCTATCCAACAAACATATATACTTAACTAAAATATACTGTCACCTATACAAGTAGATAATCTATACGTTATATATATAACAAACCAAATATATATATACCCACTGCAAAAGTTAATATATATGAAAGTATATAAAATTGTACAAATCTGTATAGCCTTTATTTCTGATAACCATACACACACTAACATATATTAACTGTTAATATTTATATACAAACATTGTATTATAATAAACAATATATATAGTACCCTAAGTAAAATTTCTCAATAACTTATGAAAATAAAGAAGGTTGCAGTTGCAAGCAGGGCAAGGAGGATGTGAGAGCTTGGGCGCTGAGGCCGTTCAGGAGGGGCTGCGCTCGAAGGTGCTTGGAGATGGGGTGTTGAGGCTCGGATATGGTGGAGGCGGGTACAGGAGATGCGGCCAGGGATGTCGCAAGCTTGCGCGAGGGGATGATGGAGGGAGGCAGCACTCGGCGAACTGAAGATGGTGGCGCAAGGGTGGAAAAATGATGGTGGTTGTTCGGTGGGTTATCAGGTGGAGATGGCTGGCTATGGGGAGAGGAGATGGGGTCCGATGTTGTTGATCGACTGTGGTGCCCGGGTTAAGGTCTCGGGAAGGGATGCGGAGGCTATGGCGACGTGGTCGGAAGCAAGGGAGAAGAGGAGAGAAAAAAAAGCAGAGTTGCGGTGGTTGAAAGGTGGGAGAGGTGGAACGCAAATTTCATGGAGGAAAATAATGCGAGCAGAGAGAAAAATAGAAATGGAGGAGATGAGCTACAGAGGTGAAGATAATATAATTTCTCTATGAACGAGATGTTTGCAAATGAACCGGCGAAAACATGGCAAGGAAATAAATAAAAAAAAAATAGAGTAATGGTCACCCTGGATTGAGCTGATTAATCAAAGCAAAATTGATGGTACAGCAACAAATTTGAAACCAAAGAAAGTAACGTTAACGATAGAGTAAATTCCGGAAAAGCATAGGTCACGTTGAAAATAAATGCTACTGGGGAAACGTACCACTTAAAATTAAAGGTAAGAACAACGGTCACAAGCTATGATTTAGCTGAAAATTTAAAGCGGTCCAGCTGTTCGTTCAAAATTTTGAAAAGGCACCGAAGGTAAATGTCGCGATTTGTGGTACCGCTGCAACAGACAGTTGATTACTTCCGTCGCGTACCAGACCTCAAAATATAGAAATATACCGTGGAGATCAGCACGACGAGACGATCAAAACAATATACAGATATCAGTGGTACTATCAACCGATCAAAAGTCGATAATCAGTACCAGAAATGCTGCTAGTTTGCCAGAATTAAGATAAACGGAGCAATAGAAGTCCAAATTTCGCGAAACGAATTTCGCAGTCTGATTCAGAATGCTCTGAATAAATTTTATCCTGTTGACATATTTTGGTTTCGGAAAACTTTTAAATTCACTGTTATTAACCGGTTTGATTTGAACTAAAATTTCACAGGAAAATAAACTTCAATATTATCAGATGAAAATTTACCAGTTGCTATATTAAAATAGACGTATTCCAAATAATAAATTTTTATTTTCAAATTTTATTGTTTAAAATTTCACAAAATTTCAACTAATTTAACAAATAAAATAAATAAAAGTTTAGGGTCGTTACAGACGCAAGTTGAATAAATGAGTGAATGAGCTATTGGAGAAGGGCTTTACTAGAAGGAGTATTTTGAAGTGGGGAGCATCAGTTGTCTTTTCCACTAAGGTAGATGGTTCTCTAAGGTTTTGCGTCGATTATCAGGAGTTGAATAAGCTAACAAAGAAGAATCGTTACCCTTTGTCCTACATAGACAATCTCTTCGATCAGTTGGTTAGACCAAAGGTGTTCTCACAGCTTGACTTGGCTACCGGATTCCATCAGTTGCATGTGTCTGAGGATAGTATTCAAAAGACTTCTTTTCGTACACCCGACAGACTGTATAAGTGGTTAATCATACCCTTTGAACTGACCAATGCACCCGCCTAATTCATTGATTTAATGAGTCGAGTTTTTACAAGGTTGCTTAACAAGTTCGTGGTGGTGTTTATGGATGACATATTAGTTTATCCGAAAAAACGAGGAGGAGCACAGGTTGTATTTATAAGAAGTGCTCAATACACTCCGTGAGTATAAGTTAAAGGCGAAGTTTTCCAAGTTTAACTTTTGGCAAGAGGAGGTACGCTTTTTGGTACACGTCGTCTCAAAAAAGTGGGTTGGCGGTCGTTCCTAGTAAAGTGCTGTAGTACAGGATAGGCATGTACTGAAAAATGCCATAAAAGTGAGGGGTTTCCTTGGTTTAGCGGGCTACTATACGAAGTTCATTAAGGACTTCACGAAGATCTCTGCCCGTCTGACCCCCCTTATCAAGAAGAGTTTGGTTTTCTCGTGGGATTCAAAGTGTGAGGATGCATTTATTAACCTAAAGGAGGCTTTGACTAGTGCATCTATTCTAGTATTACTCGATGGTAAAAAGGCTTTCATCATATATATCGATGCTTGTAATATGGGGTTAGGCACGGTGTTGATGCAGGAGGGGAGAGTAGTAAGCTATGCTAGTCGACGGTTAAAGGTCTATGAGAGAAACTATCTTACCCATGATCCAAAGTTTGCGGCCATTATCTTGCACTCAAGTCATAGAGACACTATTTATTAGGAGAGTGGTTTGAGCTGTATATGGAATATAAGTCTCCTAAGTATTTATTCTGAGAAGGATGTGAACTTAAGGCAGCAGAGGTGGATGGTTTTTTAGCATCGTATGACTTCGATATCTCATATACTTCGGGCAAGGCAATGTTGTAGCCAATGTCTTGAGTAGGCAGCATGTGGTGTTGAGTCCTTTGTTCTTAGAGTGGAAGCATTTGGAGTTCATTTCGACGCTCGATTTCCGACCATCGTCAGATATCACTCCGGGATTGTTAGCAGCTTTAGATGTGCAATCTACACTTATGGAACGCATTAGGTCAAGTCAAAAGTAAGACAAGGAACTCCTGGACACTTTCTAGAGGGTTAGTAGAGGAGAGAAGTTGAGTCAATTGAGGCGTTATGCCATCGATTCGAAGGGATGGTTACGGGAGATTGCAGGTTATGTGTTCCTCTCATTATGGATTTGATTGACATGGTACTAGTCGAGTCTCATCGTTCTAGGATGACGATTCATCCCATTGGAGACAAAATGTACCATGATATAAAGAGAGTCTTTTATTGGCCTGATATAAAGAAGCATGTGATAAAGTATGTGACCCGATGTATGACTTAGTAAAGGGTATAGGCGGAGAAAAAGAAATCGAGAGAATTGTTGCAGCCGTTGGATATTCCTCAGTGGAAGTGGGAGAGTATTTCTATGGACTTCATCGATGGACAACCTAGGAGTAGGAGAAGGAATGAGAGTATTTAGGTCATAATCGGCCGAATGATCAAATGCATTCACTTTATTCCGATTAGGAGTATGAGGACTGCTAGATCTTTGGTAACACTATATGTGAGAGAGATCGTTATGTTACACGAAATTCCTTCTAGCATCGTTAGTGACCGAGATGCGCTATTCACCAGTGAATTTTGGATGAGTCTACAGAAGGCTTTAGGCACTGACTTAAGTTTGAGTACCGCTTATAACCCACAGACGGATGAAAAGACGAAGAGGGTAAACTGAGTGTTGGAGGACTTGCTTCAGATATGTATCTTGGATTTTGGAGGCTCTTGGAAGGATCACCTGCCTTTAATGGAGTTTACTTATAATAACAGCTATCAAGCAAGTATTGGGATGGCACCGTTCGAGGCATTATATGTGAGATCCAGTAGATCACCGCCGTGTTGGTGAGACACTATAGATAGGATTATTCTTGGACCGGATATGGTGAAGGAGACATCAAAGAAGGTATACTTTATCCGTAGAAGGATGAAACCGCACAGGGTAGGCAGAAGTCTTACGCTGGTAGGAGACGCATAGAGTTAGAGTTTGCAGTGGACAATATGGTTTTTGTGAAGGTCTTGTCACTTACACATGCTATGAGATTTTGTTGTCTGGGAAAGCTAGCACCGAGGTTTGTAGGGCCGTTTTTGATCACTGGTAGAGTTGGGAAGTTATCTTATAAGGTGAAGCTTCCTGAGAAGTTAGTGGGAGTACATGACACTTTCCATGTGTCGCACTTGCAAAAGTGTTTACATGATACCATCGTTGTAGTCGAGCCGAGTCAGCTAGAGGAGGTGGAGGTGGAGAGGGAGTCATTTGTTCATTATGCATCCACTTGTATTCTTTCGCATGGTACAAAGCGACTCCACAACAAAGTTATCAAGCTTGTTAAAGTCCAGTGGGGAGACGATCCAACGAAGAGTATATGGGAGCCTGAGGAGATTATCCGAGCTACCCACCCACTGTTCTTTTTGGTATGTTTCCATTTTAGCTGAATAAATATAGGCTACTTATGTGTTAGGTTCTAGCTTAGTATACCCCATAGGTAAGGACCATTGGATGTTAGGAATAGTTATGAAAGTGTCAATTAGACATGTTTTGGATGATGGATGTTAATGGATGTATTTATTTGTTCTCACACATGTAGGCAAATACATTCTTGAGTTTGCATACACACACACCATGACTTGTTTCATTTCTTTGAGTTATATGCATATGGTTGTTGCATATGGATTGAATGGTTGTGCATATATGTGGAATTCCCATTTTATTTACATGGGATGTTGCATACACTTGGATACATGGCATAAGCACTTGCATTTCAAGAGGTTGACTAGATCAGGAGACTACCTAACCTTTGCACTATTATAGGTTCATATGCATTCCATGCCATCATGTACATATTGCATTAGAAATTTAACCGAGGACAATGGTTGCTAGTGGTCAATGGATGAGTATATGGTTCTAGTTATTGATTTTTGTACGCACAAGTACATTTTTCCTTCCTTGGAGATTTCGAGGGTGAAATACTTTTAAGGGGGGAGAATGTAACACCCCAGAAATTTAAGCAGATATTTAATAAAAGAATTAAATTTAAGTATAACAAGTGTAACAGTGGAATTTTCATAAATGTCCAAATTTGACTATGAAACTTGCACCATTGTGTTCGTAGCGATTTTCTAGACAATTTTCATATATAGTTTTTTTAAATCGGAATTAATATGAGGAAGCTATTAACTTTTTAAAATTTAGAATCGAAAATAATTAAATTTCAAAAGTAATAAACATAGAAAATTAGTTAACCCAAATTAAATAGCGGTCGACACCCTGCGTGCGGTCGGTTGACCTATAGCGGTCGACCGCCCAAGCCCAAGTGATTGATTGGTGGGCTTTCATCGGCTAAAGTTTTCCTAGACCGAATGGCCCGGATTAATTTTATCTTATACTGAACGTATAGATTTGGCTGTATCTTTTTTGGAGCGTTGACTTAAAGTGTATCTTTTGTAAATGGTCCAGATTGAGAGCTATGTCTATAAATACATCGTTAAACCAAACCTAATTCATCATAAAATAAACTGTACCCAAACTCTGACAAATTCTTTTCTCTTTGAACCAAATTTTTTCCAAACAAAAATTAAATTAAAAATCCAAAGGAGAAGAAGAAAAATTAAATCAAATCAAGGGAAGATCTATACCAAATGTAGGTGATTCTAGGCGCTAAATGAAATGGGATAGTTTTTAGAGGTGAGTGGGTTCATTGTTAATTAGATGATTTACATAGAATTAATTTTAGTATACCCTATTTGATCTAGATTTTTAGAAATCTAATTAGAAACACTATTTAATTGAATTGAAAATTTAATAGTTATTATATGAATATGATTCCTCTTTTCTAATCAAGATCTGGCTAATGTTAACCTATAAATTAAGAAACGGATAAATCTAAATATACCTCTTTTTGTCAAGGTTATAAGAATTGATGTTAAACCTAGGATAAATTAATTTACTGCAAAATGAAATTGGATATGAGTTAAGACAGTTATAAATTTAAGATTCACAAACTTGGGTTTACTATAATTGGGGTCTGTGCATGCCAAATAGTAATTAATAATTTACTATAATATAATGGAGGAAGGCAATGGTGAATAAACAAACAAACAATAATCAACAAAAGAAAAAAATAATAAAACTTCACGACTGGTCGACAGGCTCACTTGAGCAGGTCAACCGCTCTAGGAGAAAGCGGTCAATCAAGTGGTGTTTTCTGAGCATAGTATGAACCTTAGCCTAAGGCCTAAGTTAGAAATTAGAATAGTAGTATATTATATATATATATATATTAGTATAAGTAAGGAACTAGTTCCCTATGTGGTGACACGAGGACGTTGATAAATGTTATATATCCACCAGAAGTCGATATTCGACTGGGGCGATTCTATCGCAAATTGCACTAATAGGGGAATCTACGGTGGATGCGTAACACTGATGATGATGGCTGATTGAGTGTGTGGCCCGGTACTAACGGGAGTTCCTTGGTATTCACGGGGACGCAATGTGATGTTGTGTTATTGATGGATCCTAGTGCGGTGCAATAAGACGCATTACATTACCATTGAGGGGTGGACGTCGATGCAATGAAGATGACACTTCGGCGAGTTAGCATTGTGGACTCACCCTCAATGCGTAACTAGGATACGTGTAGTTGTAGTTGTGGAAATGTAGTCCCATGGTGGAAATTGTAGGGAAACCTATATAGGAATAGTTATGTGTAGTCGTGGTTGTGTGAAATGTAGTCCCATGGTGGAAATTTGTAGAAAACCTATGTGGAATAGTTCTAGTAGCTATTAGCCAATCATTATTTGCCTTGAGGTTCGATTAGTTGTTCGACCCTAAGTATGAGCCTGCACAAGTTGTTAATGTAGGTGTGTATTGAACTAAACCCCTTAAGCAAAGAAAACAAGTAATTCACGGACACTAGTAGGACATCCTAGGTCGGATAGAGTATTACTAAAGTCAGTTGCATGTGATAACCATATATTAATGATGTAACTCATTCACCAAACTTTTGTCCGACCCAAGCATTTTCCTTTCTTTCCCCCACCACAGGAGGACAAGGAAGTAGGTGATAGGCCCAGTGATAGTACTTGGAGAGGTGAGCTTGGCATCAGAGTTTCTTTTTATTTTCAATTACTCTCCATGTATTGTTTATCGCATTTAGTATTTTATCAAATTATGTGATGTATTTCTATACACTATGAATTTGACTAGGTATTGTTTTGAGACTGTGTTTTGGATATTTTTTAAGATGACTATTTTCAGTATTTATATTTTTCTGCATCTCCCTGTGAGATATGAAAGTATAGCATATCTTAAATTTTATCCTTGTATCTTTAATCTTTGAAATGAAAAAAAACCCCAAGCGCTCGTACTTCTTGGCACTGACACGAGTCTGAAAGTCACCCTGGCCTTTGTATTGGTATATTGAGAGGTGCTAGTTGTCACATACGAAATCGATAGATTGATCCAAAAGGGATACTTAGGTAGCTATCAAATAGAAAGCAATGAAGAAAGAATCGGGAATCTTTCTCTAGATCTGAATAAAGATCAAGCAGGAAACCCCACCAATCTCATAGCTTCATTCCATGGAGAACCACACTTTGCTGGGAGAGCAAAAAGCGCAGAAGTGGTATGTGTAAGAGGCTAAAACAGAGCAAAGAACCATATTCCATGTGAAGTAGAAGCCTACTTGGACATAGTCTTCACTACTGCTGACACCGCTATGGTGGTATTTCCATATCAACATCCGCTGATAGGTACAGTGCATATCTCAAACTGCACCATAAAGAAAAAAAATTGGATTATGGGAGCTCTGTTTACGTTATTGTCAAATATTCATTTGACAAGATGAAGCTTCCAATGGAAATAATGAAGCCGAGCCCCGAACCAATTTATGGCTTCAATAATACTGCGATTAATCATATCGGGTCAGCACGTCTTCTCGTCACTACTGGGATTGCCCCTCTTCACAAATCATTTTATGCAAGCTTCTTGATCATAGGTCAGCTATCTCCGTACAATGAATTCTTAGGAAGGCCTGCACTAATTGACATGGGGCTGGTGGTTTAGAAAGACTTGCTTATGAAGTTTCATACTCCTGCTATAATAGGATCAATTAGGGGAAACAATTGTTAGCTAGAGAATTGTATAAAGAAAATCTTAATTCTAGCAATAAAATTGTTCAAAACTATTCTGTTATCTCCTCTAATAATTGTGAGTATGATAATGAAAAGGAAATCAAGTCGGTGCCAAGAACTGCATCGGTACAAAGTACTAAGACCGATGTTGAAATAGGTCATTCTACGACCACAACATTAGTAAGGAGGAAAAAGAGGGATTATATGCACTTAATCGACATCGACGAGTATAATTCGATCTATGTGTGGTATTTTTTCAAAGAAGCTTAGAGATAGGATTTCTCCGCCACTTCCCAACCTAATGAGAAAAAAAAGTGAAATGGATCTGAGATTAGGGAGATAAGAAGAGAGTTGAAACCATTAGATGAACTTTAGGATATACAGATAAATCCTACGAAGGTTCTCAAGATAGGAAAAAAATCTCAACACAGAAACCAGAACAGAATTGATAGACTTCCTCAAGAGAAAAGCAAATGTTTTTGCTTGGACACACTCGAACACGGTAGGAATAGATCCAGCTATCATCTTCCATGCACTCAACATCGATCCTAGTGCTCATCCAGTTAGGTAGAAGCGTAGAACTCTAGATCAAGAAAGGTATAACGGTCTGCATGAAGAAGTCAAGAAGCTAAAGGCAAATGGGTTAATTAGGGAAGTTTATTGGCCATAGTGGATCGCTAACCTTGTTCTTGTGAAGAAGTCTGATGGGAAATGGAGATAGACTACACCAATCTCGACAAGCCCTGCCCAAAGGATAGATTTCAACCACTTATAATTAATCAATTGGTGGATGGAACTAGTGAACATGAACTGCTCTCATTCAGGGACGGATACTCAGGTTATAACCAAATAGCTATGTTTGAGCCAGATCAGAAGTATACCGGTTTTGTGACGAATAAAGGCTTATACTGCTACAAGGTTATGTCGTTCAGACTCAAAAGTGCTGGATCGACCTATCAATGATTAGTTAATATGTTGTTCTCAAATCAGATTGGTAAGAACGTCTAAGTATATGTAGACGACGTGCTCGTTAATTCAAAAGCATCACTGAGTCATGTATAAGATTTGGAGGAAACCTTTGCAGTCCTGAGGAAATATAACATGAAGTTAAATTCCTTGAATTTCCCATTCAGCCAGGGAAATTTTTAGGGTACATAGTAAGCGCCCACGACACTGAAGCAAACTCAGAGCAGATTGATGCTATAAGGAAGATGGGAGTCCCAAAAAAGCCAAAGGATATCATGATCCTAAACGGTAGAGTAGCCGCTCTAAGTAGATTAATCTCCAAAGAAACCGACAAATGTATAACGTTCTTTGACCTAGTGAAAAAGAGATGGAATTTCGTGTGGACTAAGGAGTGCAAAATCGCGTTCCAGAATTTGAAGGATCATCTGATAGTACTCCTATCCTATCAAAACCATTAACATGTGAGGACTTATATCTGTAATTAGCTGTAACTGATAAAGTTGTTAATGCTGCAATGGTTCGAGAAGATAAAGGGACCCAAAGGCCTTTATACTTCACAAGGAAGCTCTTGTTCAGGGCACATTTTGTAATGACCCATTATTTTCGATAATTAAAAATAGTAAATTTAATAAGTTTAGTGATGAAATGTTGGAAGAAATAAAAATTTGTGATTTAATAATAAGAATATAACTGGAATAAAATGAAATAGTATTAATTTAAGGTAACTGATAACTACTTTAAATGTAATTCCAATTAATTAAAAGAATTAAAGATTTATGGTTGATATAGGTTGTAAATAAATTCTAGTAATGTATATATTAATGGATAATTAGATTAAAAGAGCAATTGATAATTCAAATGTTGATTAATTAATGAAATAAGGTGTAATTAATTGTAATTGATAATAGTAGTGGGGTAGTAGTAGTTATAACAATTATTTGCGAATAATAAACTTACAAATGATATTAAATGTAGTAATGGTGACAATTGTTATTTGATACCGATTTATTTGAATCAATTGCAATTGAATGTCATTAAATATTACATTAATGTGAGTTAAGACAATAACTGTAAATTATGAGTGTAATAAAAGGAATAGAAATGTTAATCTTATTCATAAGGTAATAATTGATTTAATAAAATAAGGAAACCAAGATACATAAATTAACTAGGATTTTCATACTTCAATTAATGTGAAAAATAAACAAAATTCAATATAATTGGAATATAGAAGTTAATAGAAATAAAAGATGGAAATTGTAGCATATTAGTGAAATAAGATATCTACAAATATTAACTATATTATTATAGTAATAACTGGTTGAATATAAAGATAGAAATCAAATTTAATCAATTTATTGGAATTAAATTATAATTAATTGGATTAATTACAGTTGAAATTGAACACTGTAATTAGTGTGATAACCAACACTAAATTGTTATATAAACTTGTATTAATTCATTGTAATTGTCTAAGTGATTTAAAATGATGAAATTTGTTAATTATCAAATTTGAATGGAAAAGGTGAATTAATTAATTTAATATTAGTTTATTTAATTAACGTGAAAATAACCATTTTGGCTACTGTCTCGGATTTCGACGAAACTAGTTTCCTCGGATCCATAATGGTGAATTATTGTAGGGATTCAAGTTTCGTAACGATCGGACTTGTCGTTTGATCGTACGAGCTCGAAACGCATAGAAACCAATTTAATTGAAATCAATTTGAAATAAGCTGATTTTAAAGCAACTTCTTCATACGATGGAATTTGGACCTGAAACTTGTTCCATTGAGTTTAAAAATATCGAAAACATCTATTTTGATATATGGGATGACCCATTTTCATTTCGGAGACAGAACGTGCTCTTCGGGTCGTTTATCTTTCAACTTTCAAATAAATCTAGTCCATTCATTTCTATTTCTGATCTGTCTATAAATAACCTGTTATAAACACCAGTTATTCCTTATTCCATTTGTCTGTATGTACAATTCTATCTGCTTCTCTCTTTCCAATGGCAGACAAACCAACACCAATTCCAAATTCAATTGCAAATCAAAATCAAATCGAAAAATAAAACTCCTCAAAATATATCGAATTATATATCGATTCGATGCTCTCGACGAGCGCAAACCAAATTTGCAAATTGTTTTTCGATTTGGGTTTCTATGTGGCCGGAATTGGGCGATTAAACCTCGGCGGTTCATCGTGTCACGATTGACTTTGGCCGATCGTCGATTGGAGGGTATGGTTGGGTGGAGATTGGTGATTGGAGTCCATCGGTGTGGTTTGTTTGGCATGTTAATGGTCGGATCGAGGCGATTAATTCATTAGGGTTTCGAAACCTATTGATGGAGGCTGCTGATCTCGTCGTCGTACGAAGACGTGGGGGGTTGTGGATGGGTCGGCCGGTGCGGTAGGGAAAGGCGTAGGCGATGGCGGTGGTTTGAGGCCCTCTGGTGGCCGGAGGCGCGTGGTAGGGGTGGTCAACGCGATCACTAGCTCACGTGTTCTAGAGGGCACGATCGAGTTGCTGTGTAGGTGGTAGAGGATAGTGGTGACGTGGCTGAAAGTGTATGGTCTCTGTTTTAGTATTTTATTTTATCAAATTTAACTTTGAAATGTTCTAATCGACATAACTTTCACATACTAGGTCCGATTCATGCGCGGTTTGATGTGCTGGGATCGTATCAAAATTCCGGACATTTTGACATGGTTTGGACGAATTCTGAGACTGTTTGAATTTGGGCCCTAAATTGGATTCTATTTCGATTTAAAATCGAAGGTGAGTGTTTTAACCCACTCACAACTTCTAAATTATCTTATGTTAGTTAAATTAAATTTATGATGTGATTAGAAATTTATTGATTGGTGTTTGGTATGTTAAATTGTCATTCTGGTTAAATTTGACTTTTATTGCATTTAATCATCGTTTAAATTAATATTGAATTTCAAATTGTCAATTTAATACCTGTTATTGATTATCAGTTATCTATTGATGTTTATTGATTGATTAGGATGATGATTGTGATGGATGTTTGATTGTTGATATTGGGTGATTGGATGTTATGTTTGATTTATATATTGTTATCACTCTGCAAGTTCCCGATGGGTTGAAATGATATATACCCGAACGATCTATAGATTAGGTAAAAATCATTATGAGTTGGAATGATAGACTCGAGCGATTTTATGGATTTTATTTAATTTGGGATTGCGGTTTGAAATGATATATAACCGTAAAAATTTAAATTGCGGATTGAAATGATAAATATCCGTATCACTTGACCCTGGGGTAGAGAATTATATATGGACACCGGATTAGTTAAATTAAATGATTTTGAATCTTTGAAACTTTGAATTCAGTTAACTGGTATTTTGAAATAGAAATTGATTTATATAAACTGAATTATTTTCAATAAACGTAAAAGCTGAAATTGGAATTGATTAATGATTTGTTCAAAGGATTTAAATTGGAATTTCAAAGTGAAGTGGCATAAATAAATGAATCTATCGGAATTGAGTTTTTGAAATGTTTGGATATAACTTTGAAATCTATTTTAAACTATTTCATTAAATTAACTATTTTAATCAAGTTAAACTATTTTAATTTATATTAATCTACTATAACCTATTTAACAATTTAATCTATTTTACCAATTTTAAACTAATGAAATTTATTAATCTATTTTAAATTATTTAATATAATTAAATCTATTTAATCTACTTTAAATCTGTTTCATCTATATAAAGATCTACTTAATATAATTTAAATCTATTAAATCCATATTTAGTCTATTTAAATCATTTTAAAACTAATTAAATCAAATTTATATCTATTTAAACTATTTTACTATTTAAACTATTTTAAATCTATTTAAGCTATTTAAAACTGTATAAACTATTTATAATTACCGAAACTATTTTCCAAAATTTTAGACTGCGTAAAATTGAAGTATTTTTAAATCCTTGATGATGATACAACCTAAGTTGGAATTTGGAATTGATACCTTTTTGTGAAATGACATATTTGAGTAAATATGATGATTTTGAAATGAGAATTTAATTAGCCTATCTTATCGATAATTTCAAAAGCGAATATGATTTTTGAGTGTATATGGTTTGAAAGTGAATAGGATTTCGAAAGAGATATGATTTGAAATTGAATATGATATTTTGATATAAATTGTGAATTGACCGTTTTGAAATGTAAAAGAACCATCCGGTGTGAAATAAGCATTTGGTTGTTAAAGAGACTTCGATCGGATATTGTCATACTCTCTGCCAATACCGAAAACCACTTTAACAACTGTGTACGTGGTGGAGATTCCAGAAATGAAGTAGGATGGTTTGACGAACGATTCTATATGAGGTATTTACATGACCCTGACTCTTGTGAGTCAGCTTGATGTGGCTAAAATCAGGAGCCATGTCGGGTCAAGTGAGGTCATTCCTCCTATCGGGCACACTTCTTTGATACTATATTCTAACTTTGTGATTGATTTGGTGGCCACCCTTGATTTTGATTTGGGAGTTTGTTCCGAGGTGGGCCGTAGTAGCTGCTATGCGTTACCACCAATCCGAATACGCAATTGGTATATCTAGCCTGGCATTGCCTCGAGTGCCTTGTCGCATGCCCTATCGCGTGTTCTACGAGTTTGTTCTGTATCATACCTATGGAGTGCTCTCTGATAGCCTCCAGTTTACGGAGGAGTTACGGTACTGTATAGACTATGGGAATATATAAAATGTGTTAAGGGGGATATAAGTAATGCCTTAACGCTATTTTAATACTTTTACTTTATTGTAGACATATTATAATAGCGTATTGTACTATATAGTAGATAGTTTAATGGATCCTTAGGAGATGTAAATCCCGAACATCTCTTGAGTTACTGCACCCATGTTAGACACTGGATAAGAGATGTCAAACCCCGTAAACATTTCTGATGCTGTTACACTCATATTTACCGTTGATTTAACTTACATAAGATCTTTTAGTTCTGACTCGAGTGTTTTGTCCTTTTAATTCGCTCGGGTCAGCCTGAGCATTTCAGGGTTGAAGACCTTACTTCTGGAGGACGAAGACGAAGATTTGTACTATTATTATTTATGATATGTATTCCACTGCATCATGTTGTTCCGCTGCATTTATTTATTCATTTATTTATTTATTCCTGTTTATGTAACTCTGATTTTTGGTGTTGTAAAAGAATAATCAAATGTATTTATAAACAGCTTCATGAACTGTTATTTGATTATTATATTTTGTCATTCCGCTATAAGATTCTGTATTTGTTTTATTTCTTTCTCTTTTTCTTATTTACCACATAACAATCTGCCGTTTTGAATAGTTTGAGTTTGACATGTATGTCTGCTTAAAACGTCCAAAAAGGCTGGTCGTTAGTGTTGGTATTAGAGCTTAGGTTTAGCGATAACCTTAGCTTTGTGGGGTCTGACTCATATAAAATAGGGTAGTAATATCCTAGAATGAGTCGCTAAGTGTATGTATGAGAGAACGTATTTGGTAGTGTTATAAAAGGTTTTGTATTGTGTTAATTTGTTCTGTTTTATATTTATAAATTCCGGTCGGTGCATAGGACGCTATGACATCGATAGGGATTTCTAAACACTTAATAGGACAGACCGACACAATATTGTTTTGAAATATAGGTAAATGAAATAATTTTGCCTATTTTATATATTTTGTATATAAAATAATAAATTTTATAAATGATATAGTTGGTTGTAATATGTTGTTTGTTAGCTAGAATTTTTTTATAAATATTGATTGGAAATATAGATTTACAAATAAAATGAATATAAATTGAAATTTGAAAACTTAAGTTCTAGGGTTTTTGGAAATTCCTTTCAAATGATTTTGAAATATAATCTTAGCGTTATTTTGGAATAAAATATTTGTTTTCTGGTATAAACATTTCAAAATGATTTGGGGAAATTTTTAAGGAAATTTTTAAAGGAAATAAGTTATGTACTTCCCCCTTTGTCGCTGGAAAATAATTTCGGTGATGAGTGCACGCATCATCAACGTTAATTTTCGAGTTTCGAAGTGGGAAGACTGCTGTAGTAGTTATACTACACATCCATTTGATAAATTAATCTTAATTTTAATTTTTAAAGTTGACGTGATATATATATATATATATGTGTGTGTGTGTGTGTGTGTGTGTGTATACATGTGTAAGTATGAGTATATATATTATTTTAAAATAATTGAAATGAAACCCGGTTGTTTAGTTCTTAAGTTTCTATAAATTAGAAATTGAAATTATTGTAATAAATGAAATCTTGGCTATATAAAAAAATTGGAAACTTCTAAAATAAAAATAAGAAATTTGAAATTTGAAAATCGTAAATAAAATGGAAATGAAAATAAGAAATAGTAACTATTGAACATTTTGTTAACTAAATAAATAAGAGAAACTTGGGTAATATTCAATTGCATTCTAAAAGACATATATATATATATAACTTACCAAAATGTAAAAGTTGTAATGTTAATAAGGATATGTAATAGAATATCATACAAGTAAACTTATGGGAATGAAAGGTTCAATAGAATTATTTCAATAAATAAGAATTCTAATGTTATAAATGGTAATAAACTAAAGTAAATAGTTTGAAATGCTATTAATTAAATGTAATAAAAGTGAATAATATAAGAGAAATGATTATAAACTTAATTTAACATTTAAACTATTTATAATCAGATTGAATAGTAAAGGTGAATACTTTAAGTAAATAATTATAAACTTGAATTAGTATTGAAGCCATTTATATTTAAAATGAATATTATATAGATTGAATGATTATAACTTCAGGGGACATTGGAAATGATTTAGAAATGGAGTTAATATTCAGTAATGCTATATATGGAAGAATAAGTGTGAAAAGGGAAATATCTATTAATGATAACTATAAAGAGACTTACCTAATAATAAATAATATAATAATTGAAATGGAAGTAACTTATGTAAGCAATGAATGTAAAGTAATGAAAAGAAAAATGGTCTTGCATAAATGAATGGAAAATAAAATTTTGAAAGTGATAAATGTAAAGAAATAGAACAAGCACTGTATGACTAAAGGAGAAATGAACTTTTGTAAGTAATAACGAATGTAAATCAACGAAAATAAACATTTTATGAATGAGAAAAGAAAAGTAAATGATGTGAAGAAAAAAGGAAATCAAACAAAAGAGTAAATGTGAAGTAAACTGAAATAAAATGTATACAATACTTCAATAATGAATTCATTTATGATTCAAATAATTAAAATGGATATAACTTGTGTAAGTAAAGAATATGAATTAATGAAATAAGCCTTACATGAATGAATGAAAATTAAAAATTTGTAAGTAATGAACGTGAATTAAAGAAATCATTGTATGAAGAAAAAAATGAACAATAAATGATGTGAAAAGGATAAATAGAGTAAACTTAAAAATGTGTTGAATTCTTTGTTTGTTGGACTTATGGATTGGTTGGGAAAGGATACTTTTATTTGGTATAGAGATGTATAAATAATCTATAAGTTTTATCTACGACTGTTGAGTGTATGGCTTACATCATAGTTTATTTATCATTTTATATGATTAGAAGTTCTGAACCCGAACAAACCATTTGTTTTGATTGCTATGGATGGATGATTGCTCTCTTGGTTGAAAATGATGTTTGTACTATTGTTTGCAAATGATTATTGTTATATTTAGATGATTTGTTTGTTATTGATTGAAACAACTTAAATATTTCTCTTTTATATAATTATTAACCTCTTTGGCTTATATAAGTGAAATACAGGTTTATGGAAGTAATTGCTACTGCTTTTGGTTTCATAAAATAAGCGTTATTTGCCCGACAAATAGGTACGTTCTCGGATTACGGTTTTCTAGCGATATTATATTGTTTTTCCATGGTTTGGGATATATTATTTTGAAAATATTTGAAATATATTGTTATTATTGATATTACTATTTCTCCCAGACCTCTCCGTACAAAGGAGACTCTACCGAAATTTTCTGTGAATTTTGGACTTAGAAAATTTTGTAAAGTGTTTTCCAAACTTTTGTTAACTTTAATATAAAGGATTTAATTGTTATAAATTGATATATTTTATTTAAATTATTTAATTATGTAAATTGATTTTTTTATAAATTTAATATTTTGAATAAGATATATTGATTACTAAAATCCTCCTTTCCCTTCTTTTCCTTTTCGGGGACGAAAGGTTTTGAGTAGGGGAGAGTGTAACGACCCATAATTTTCGATAATTAAAAATAGTATATTTAATAAGTTTAGTGATGAAATGTTGGAAGAAATAAAAATTTGTGATTTAATAATAAGAATATAACTGGAATAAAATGAAATAGTGTTAATTTAAGGTAACTGATAACCGCTTTAAATGTAACTCCAATTAATTAAAAGAATTAAAGAGTTATGGTTGATATAGGTTGTAAATAAATTATAGTAATGTATCTATTAATGGATAATTAGATTAAAAGAGCAATTGATAATTCAAATGTTGATTAATTAATGAAATAAGGTGTAATTAATTATAATTGATAATAGTAGTGGGGTAGTAGTAGTTATAACAATTATTTGCGAATAATAAACTTACAAATGTTATTAAATCTAGTAATGGTGACAATTGTTATTTGATACCAATTTATTTGAATCAATTGCAATTGAATATCATTAAATATTACATTAATGTGAGTTAAGACAATAACTGTAAATTGTGAGTGTAATAAAAGGAATAGAAATGTTAATCTTATTCATAAGGTAATAATTGATTTAATAAAATAAGGAAACCAAGATACATAAATTAACTGTGATTTTCAAACTTCAATTAATGTGAAAAATCGACAAAATTCAATATAATTGGAATATAGTAGTTAATAGAAATAAAAGATGGAAATTGTAGCATATTAGTGAAATAAGATATCTAAAAATGTTAACTACGTTATTATAGTAATAACTGATTGAATATGAAGATAGAAATCAAATTTAATCAATTTATTGGAATTAAATTATAATTAATTGGATTAATTACATTTGAAATTGAACACTGTAATTAGTGTGATAACCAACACTGAATTGTTATATAAACTTGTAATAAGTCATTGTAATTGTCTAAGTGATTTAAAATGATGAAATTTGTTAATTATCAAATTTGAATGGAAAAGGAGAATTAATTAATTTAATATTAGTTTATTTAATTAACGTGAAAATAACCATTTTGGCCACTATCTCAGATTTCGACAAAACTAATTCTGATTCATGCGCGGTTTGATGTGCTGGGATCGTATCGAAATTCCGGACATTTTGACGCTTGTTTGGACGAATTCTGAGACAGTTTGAATTTGGGCCCTAAATTGGATTTTATTTCGATTTAAAATCGAAGGTGAGTGTTTTAACCCACTCACAACTTCTAAATTATCTTATGTTAGTTAAATTAAATTTATGATGTGAACAGAAATTTATTGATTGGTGTTTGGTATGTTAAATTGTCATTCTGGTTAAATTTGACTTTTAGTGCATTTAATCATCGTTTAAATTAATATTGAATTTAAAATTGTCAATTTAATACCTGTTATTGATTATCAGTTATCTATTGATGTTTATTGATTGATTTGGATGATGATTGTGATGGATGTTTGATTGTTGATATTGGGTGATTGGATGTTATGTTTGATTTATATATTATTATCACTCTGCAAGTTCCCGATGGGTTGAAATGATACATACCCGAACAATCTATAGATTAGGTAAAAATCATTATGAGTTGAAATGATAGATTCGTGCGATTTTATGGATTTTATTTAATTCGGGATTGCGGTTTGAAATGATATATAACCATAAAAATTTAAATTGCGGATTGAAATGATAAATATCCGTATAACTTGACCCTATGGTAGAGAATTATATACGGACATCGGATAGTTAAATTAAATGATTTTGAATCTTTGAAATTTTGAATTCAGTTAATTGGTTGTTTGAAATAGAAATAGATTTAAATAAACTGAATTATTTTCGTTAATCCAAACGTAAAAGCTGAAATTGGAATTGATTAATGATTTGTTAGACGGATTTAAATTGGAATTTCAAAGTGAAGTGGCATAAATAAATGAATCTGTCGGAATTGATTTATTGAAATGTTTGGATATAACTTTGAAATCTATTTTAAACTAATTTAAACTATTTCGTTAAATTAACTATTTTAATCAAGTTAAACTATTTTAATTTATATTAATCTATTATAACCTATTTAATCCAATTTAATCTATTTTACCAATTTTAAACTAATGAAATTATTAATCTATTTTAAATCTATTTAATATAATTTAAATCTGTTTAATCTATTTTAAATCTGTTTAATCTATATAAAGATCTACTTAATATAATTTAAATCTATTAAATCCATATTTAGTCTATTTAAATCATTTTAAAACTATTTAAATCAAATTTAAATCTATTTACGCTATTTTACTATTTAAACTATTTTAAATCTATTTAAGCTATTTTAAAACTATATACACTATTTATAATTACTTAAACTATTTTCTAAAATTTCAGACTGCGTAAAATTGAAGTATTTTTAAATCCTTGATGATGATACAACCTAAGTTGGAATTTTGAATTGATACCTTTTTGTGAAATGACATATTTGAGTAAATATGATGATTTTGAAATGAGAATTTAATTAGCCTATCTTATCGATAATTTCAAAAGCGAATATGATTTTTGAAGTGTATATGGTTTGAAAGTGAATTTGATTTCGAAAGAGATATGATTTGAAATTGAATATGATATTTTGATATAAATTGTGAATTGACCTTTTTGAAATGTAAAAGAACCATCCGGTGTGAAATAAGTGTTTGGTTGTTAAAGAGACCAGGATCGGATATTGTCATACTCTCTGCCAATACCGAAAACCACTTTAACAACTGTGTACGTGGTGGAGATTCCAGAAATCAAGTAGGATGGTTTGGCGAACGATTTCTGTATATGGTATTGACGTGACCCTGACTCCCGTGAGTCAGCTTAGATGTTACTAAAACAGGAGCTATACCTTGGCCAAGTGAGGTCATTCCTCCAATTTGACATGCTTCTTCGATACCATATTATGACTTTGTGATGATTTGGTGGCCACACCTTGATTTTGATTATGGGAGTTTGTTCCGAGGTGGGCGGTAGTAGCTGCTATGTGTTACCACCAGTCCGGATACACAATTGGTATATCTACCCTGGCATTGCCTCGAGTTCCTTGTCGCATGTCCTATCAGGCCTTCTACGAGTTTGTTTTGTACCATACCTATGGAGTTCCCTATGATAGCCTCTAGTTTACGGAGGGGTTACAGTACTGTATAGACTATGGGAATATATAAAATGCGTTAAGGGGGATATGGGTAACGCCTTAACGCTATTTTAATACTTTTACTTTACTGTAGACATATTATAATACCTATTGTACTACATAGTAGATAGTTTAATGGATCCTTAGGATATGTGAATCCTGAACATCTCTTGAGTTACTGCACCCACGTTAGACACTGGATAAGAGATGTCAAACCCCGTAAACATCTCTGATGCTGTTACACTCATATTACCATTGATTTAACTTACATAAGATCTTTTTGTAACGACCCGTATTTTTACGGATCGAAACATCGTAAAACTATTGTCATTAGGTCGTAATGTTGTTAAGTCGTCCAGGGTTTAAGTCGTTCGAAGCTTAAGACGAGTAGAAATTAGATCGTGAGCGACTTAAGAGAATGGAGCGACTTAAGGAATTGATCGACTTAAGAAGGATAGGTCGTATAGGGGATAAGTCGTGAGGTGACTTAGGTCGTGAGGTAGGTTAGGTCGATTGGAGCGACCTATAGGGTGTTGGCGACCTAAGGATTGGAGCGACTTAAGGAAAGGCAGCGACCTATAGGAGTTAGCGAGTTAAGGAATGAAGCGGCTTAAGGGGTTAGAGACCTAAGAGTTAGCGAGTTAACAACCCAGTATTTAGCGACCCAATGGTGAGCGACCTAGTGGTGAGCGACCTAGTGGTGAGCGAGTTAGCATAGTTAGGTCGTTAGACGACCTAAGGAGTTAGGTCGTATCCTGGCTAAGTCGGTTAGGTCGTGTGTGTGTTAGGTCGCAAGTTTGTTAAGTCGTAGAAGCGATCGGGGTTAGGTCGCTAGGCTGCATCATTTGATAGGTCGTAGGTCGCGGATGCGCGTAGGTTGTTGGATCTGGTAGGTCGCATGGATGCGCATTTGTTTTAGGTCGTGACATAGTTAGGTCGTGGCTTCTGCTAAGTCGTAGGTCGTAGAGGATTTGGTTTTTAGGTCGTGGGGTTCTTAGGTCGTGGACGACCTAATTCCGAGCTAACGACCTAAAGTGAAATCAGCCTATAAATAGGAGGGTTTTTCTTCATTTTTGAGATCCGGATTTCGAAGCGACGAAGTGCTGCTATTTTGAGAGCTCGACTTCTACACTTCTTCACTTCTTTTCTCCACTTTAATCTTGTGCTTCCATCCATCCAAATCGAAGATCGAATCGAAGATCCAAGAGCTTAGATTGAAGATCTTCATCCATCGTAGAGAGATTTCATCGTTTGAAGCGGATTTGTGATAGATCGAGTTAGATCCTTCGCTGTCCAGATCTGAAGTGTGTTGCTTTTAAGGTGTTTAGGTGATTTGGTGAGTGGTGATTATCTCTCACACGGATCCAAAGGAGTATATCGGATCGTTGGCTTGATTTTGTGTTAAAGTAGTGATTTCCATGCATTTTCTTCAACCTAAGTATAGATCTATTGTTCATGATGATTTGACATCCATTTTACTACATGATAACCTATGCAAGTTCATTCATCAAGATTATAGAGACATTGCTCATGTTTTCATGCTTGTTAGACTTTCGACTCTTTATTTACGAAATTGCCATTATTGTTATAATTGTCTATTTAGATCATGTTTGAATGCTTGATTACTTGGATTAATGTTTGACCTGATTGATTGCTATGCATTAGATGATTGATGATTTGATTTAGACAAGATGGTCTAAGATGATTCAAAAGCTAAGAGAAAGGCTCTTGAATTGGGAAAGCTGCTCATGGCATATGAGATGGATGTTGAAGCTCATATGGATAGATTTGATGATGATGATGTTGTGATGAGGCTTTGTGATGCAAGTCAGACACAAATGTCCCAAGGGATAAGTCGTGACCGACTTAAAATGTTCCAAGGGATAAGTCGTGACCGACTTAAAGAAGTTATGGGTCGTGACCAACTTGTCGAAGTAGAAGGCCTAACTCGTAGCCGACCTAGTGAAACGTTAAGTCGTGACCGACTTGAGGAAACAGGCATGAGTCATCCACGACTTAAGGAAGGCGAAGAGATAAGTCATCCACAACTTAAGACAGAAGCTATAGGTCGTCCACGACCAATGGAACCATGTGAGGGGAAGCGGCGAGTTAATGAATCAACATTGAGTCGTCTACGACCTAACAGTTTAGATGGAAAGAAGTTACGACTTAAGGGGAGCATAAGTCGTTCGGGGTTGATGAGTCGTATACGAGTTAACGATGCGGCTATAAGTCGTCCACGACTTATCAAGAAGCAGAAGTTCCAGCGGTTGAAGGCTTTTAAGTCGGAAGCGGGTTACGAATCATGTTAAGTCGTTAAAGTCTTAAGTCGTAAGTCATCTGCTTCTTATACTGGGTGTACTGTGTTGTATTTCTTAAGTCGTACGTCGTCTGATTCGTATGTCGTCTGTGTGTAAGTCGATGGAATGATGTAGCTAGGTCGTTATCGACCTAAGTGAGTCGTGTACCTTGTAATACTGTTAAGTCGTTGTATGTTGTAAACTGTTGAGTCAGAGTTATTGATATGTCATAAGTCGTGTACTGGGTAAGTCGTAGGTCGGAAGCTATAACTCGTAACCGACTTAGGAGTTGATGTAATTTTGTTGTTTTTTTCGTGTGAGTTGTAAAATACTATAAATAGGCCGGTGGTGCCATTTGTAAAGGTTGTTGATTTTTGAATAAAATTCTCTTTTGTTAGTTTTGTGCTTTCAATTTAAATTGGTAGTTGAGTGTAATCTCCTATCTCCTCTTTCGGTTAATCGAGTGCGCTCGATTCAACGATTGCAGAAGCCGATTCGTGGAATCAAGTGCGCTTGATCAACGCTCGAAGAATTGAAGATCTCTTCTCATGGTATCGTGCGCGATCAACGTGTCAGGGATAGCTAGAATTCGGTATCTTCGGATCAACGAATTTGGGCATTTCAGTATACATCAACTCATCGATTGCTACTTTCATCGATCTACATTGTTTTTGATTAATCCGCTGCGTCAGTTTTGGTATCAGAGCTTGTTCTAGCCAATCATAGCTGGATCGAGACTTGGAGCCTAATCATTTTGGAGTTTTGAAGAGATCAAGTGATAGCCGAGCTTGAAGTGAGAAGCCGAGCTAAGTAGAAGAGTGGGAGATCAAATTTGCATCATTTGGAGAAGTTGTGTTCATCGTGTTCATCGCGAAGTTGCAACAAAGTGGCAGTTTTCGATCCATTTCATTTTGGATCAAAGTTCGAATTGTGTTTGAATTTGAAGAGTTTAGTGAATTTTCAAGTATGCCGCCAAGGAGAGCTAATCGTCACCAAAACGTAGAAGCTTTGTATCGAAGAGAAGAGGCTGATGAGATGGAGCAAAGAATCAATGAAAACTTTAGTGAAAAGCTTAACGAAGGAATTGGACGATTAGAGAAGATGATGTTAGAAATGAATCAAAATTGGAGAAGAGTTTCACCTGAATCTAACCATGGGGGAAGTAGAGTCTCACCTCAATCCAATCGAGAAAGAAGTGTTGACAATGATCAAAGGTGTGGGAGGAACGAGGATGATCATGAACGGAGGAATGTAGATAGAAGGGATGATGGTGGTAGACGTGAAGGTAGTAAAGATGTGGGTGGAAGAGATAGACAACGATATACATCTGATGTTGAAGAGGAGTATGTTGGTGGTAGTGTTCGAGGACAAGGACGAGGAAGGAATCAATCGGAGTACGATCACAAGTGGGAATCTGGGATGAAGAACTGAAATTCCAGAATTCAAAGGTGGTATGCAAGCTGAGGAGTTTTTGGATTGGGTGGCTAATGTTGAAGAAATTTTTGATTTCAAAGAAGTTCCAGAACATCGTAGAGTGAAGTTGGTTGCTACAAGGTTGAGGGGTAGAGCTTTGGCATGGTGGCAGCAAATCAAACTTACACGTGAACGAATGGGGAAGTCAAAAGTTGAATCTTGGGAGAAGATGAAGAAATTGATGAAAGCAACGTTCTTACCTTACAATTATCAATCTCTGATGTATCAACGTTTGCAGAACTTGAGGCAGGGCACAAAGACTGTTAATGATTACGCAGATGAGTTTTATCAACTTATTGCAAGAAATGATATTATGGAAACGGAAGAACAACTGACATCTAGATTCATTGGGGGATTCAGAATGCAGATCCAGGATATGGTGAATATGTTCGATCCAAGATCTGTGGCGGAAGCACATCAGAAAGCGTTGGCTTGGGAGAAGCAAGGGAGGCGTGGAGGTGGTGTGTTTACGAATTCCAGTAATCAAGTGAAGGGTGTTAGTGGAAGTTCTAATGTTTCTAAACCTGTCAGTAAACCAGTGGTTAAGGAGGCTGAGAAGGCAAAGGTTAACAATGGTTTCAAATGTTACAATTGTCAGGATTTGGGTCATAAAAGCAATGAGTGTCCAAAGCCAAAGAAGAGAGCAATGATTGCTGAGGTTGAGGATGAGGATGAAGAAGCTGAATGTTCCAATTCACCACCTGATGAGGAGGAAGAAGAAGTGTCGGGGGACGAAGGTTATAATCTAATGATGAAGAGGTCCTGTTTAACACCAAAGCAAGAGGAGGATTGTAGTTGGTTGAGGAGCAATATTTTTCAGTCAACATGTACCATTCTGGGGAAAGTTTGCAAATTTGTTATTGATGCTGGAAGCTGTGATAATATAATTTCTTCAGAGGCTGTGAGGAAGTTGGCATTGAAGACTGAGAAACATCCGAAACCATACAAGCTAGCTTGGTTGAGGAAAGGTGGGGAGGTGAAAGTTAGTCGAAGGACTTGTGTTAATTTTTCAATTGGGAAGAAATACAAGGACGAAATTTGGTGTGATGTTGTGGACATGGACGTATGCCATTTGTTGTTGGGGAGACCGTGGCAATATGATAGGGCGGTGCAACATGATGGGCGTACCAACAGTTACAGTTTCATGTTTGAAGGCACGAAGATTACTCTCGTTCCCAAGAAGCGTTAACAAGAAGAAAACAAACTGGAGGAGATTGAAGAGCTGAAAACTTTATTAACCTTGAAGGAGTTTGTTAAAGAAGTCAAAGAGGAGCCGGAAGTATTCTTGTTAATTGGGCGTGAGAGCAGTGAAGAAGTTGAAATTCCAGAAGAAGTTAAACCAGTATTGAAAGAATTTGAGGATGTATTTCCAGAGGAGTTGCCAACGGAGTTACCGCCATTGAGGGACATTCAACATCAAATTGATCTAGTTCCAGGAACTGTGTTACCTCACAGACCACACTACAAAATGAGTCCAAAAGAGTATGAGGAGTTGCGAAGGCAGGTGGAAGAATTGCTTGAACGGGGGCGTGTGCAGGAGAGTTTAAGTCCTTGTGCTGTACCAGCTTTGTTAGTACCGAGGAAGGACGGGACGTGGAGAATGTGCATTGACAGTCGAGCATTGAATAAGATTACTGTGAGATATAGATTTCCAATGCCGAGGTTGGATGACTTGCTAGATCAAATAAGCGGAGCTACTATCTTTTCGAAGATTGATTTGAAGAGCGGATATCATCAAATTCGTATCAGACCAGGTGATGAGTGGAAGACAGCTTTTAAAACCAGGGAGGGTCTATACGAATGGTTGGTAATGCCATTTGGCTTATCAAATGCGCCAAGTACATTTATGCGGGTGATGAATCAGATTTTTAGACCATTCATTGGGAAGTTTGTGGTGGTGTATTTCGATGATATTCTGATATATAGTGGGAGTCCAGAGGAACATTTGAATCATCTGAGAGAAGTACTGATGGTACTGCGACAAGAACAATTTTATGCTGCAACGAAGAAGTGCGTGTTCATGACGCATAGTGTTTTATTTCTGGGGTATATTGTATCGGATGGAGGAATACAGGTTGACCAAAGTAAAGTCGAAGCGATTAGAAATTGGCCACAGCCCAAGACGATAACAGAAGTTCAAAGTTTCCATGGGTTGGCTTCATTCTATCGAAGATTTATTCCACATTTTAGTAGTGTGATGGCGCCTGTTACTGATTGTATGAAGGGCAAACAGTTTTCATGGACGGAGGAAGCAGGGGTTGCTTTTGATCGAATCAAAGAACTCTTGACGTCTGCACCAATTCTAGTATTACCAGATTTTCAGCTAGTGTTTGAACTACATACTGATGCATCCAAGGTTGGGATTGGATGAGTGTTGAGTCAGAGGGGACGTCCTATTGCATATTTTAGTGAGAAATTATCAGGAGCGAAGATGAGATACAATACATATGATGTGGAGTTTTATGCTGTGGTGCAAGCTATTAAACACTGGATACATTATCTATTTCAGAAAGAGTTTGTTCTTTACAATGATCATGAGGCATTAAAGCATTTACAAGGGCAAGACAAGATTTCAGCGAGACATGCATCGTGGATTGCATATCTGCAACAGTTTACTTTTGTTGTTAAACACAAGTCAGGGGTGACGAATCGAGTGGCTGATGCTTTGAGTAGAAGGAGTCATTTGTTGACTACACTGAAAGTTGAGGTGACAGGGTTTGATGTGTTGCCAGAATTATTTGACGATGATCCTTATTTTCCGAAGTGTATTGATAAAGTCAAGGAGGGAAAGACGGATGAGTTTATGATGGTAGACGGTTTTCTGTTCAAAGGAAATCGATTATGCATACCTGATTGTAGTTTGAGAATGAAGATTGTAAAAGAGCTACATGAAGAAGGGCATGTTGGGAGAGACCGTACATTACAGTTGATTTCACAATCTTACTTTTGGCCATCGATGAGGAAAGAAGTGGGGAGGTTTGTGGAACGATATCATATCTGTCAGGTTTCGAAAGGAACTGCGACTAATGCTGGTTTATATATGCCGTTACCAGTACCAACTAAACCATGGATTGATGTAAGTATGGATTTTGTGTTGGGATTGCCAAGGACACAGCGGGGAAACGATTCCATTTATGTGGTAGTTGACCAATTTTCGAAAATGGCACATTTTATTGCTTGTAAGAAGACGGCGGATGCTGTTCATGTTGCTCAATTGTTTTTCAAGGAGATCTATCGACTTGATGGATTTCCAGAATCTATTGTGTCGGATAGAGATACTCGATTTCTGAGTCACTTTTGGTTGAGTTTGTGGAAAATGGTGGGAACGAAGCTGAAGTTTAGTAGTGCTTATCATCCGCAAACGGATGGACAGACCGAGGTTGTGAACAGATCATTGGGAAATTTACTGAGGTGTCTTGTGCAAGATAATCGGAAGAGTTGGGATGTGAAGTTATGCCAGGCAGAGTTTGCCCATAATCATGCTGTAAATCGAAGTACTGGGTTCAGTCCATTCCAGATTGTTTATTCTAGTATGCCAAAAGGACCGTTGGATTTGACGGTAGTGCCACAATCAAAGAAGACAGTTAAGAAAGCTGCTGATTTTGTTGATGGATTGGCGGAATGTCATAAAATCGTTCAGGAATGATTGGGGAAAGCAAATGAGAAGTATAAACGATCTGCAGATTTGAAGCGAAGGAGTGTTGAATTTCATGCAGGTGATTTGGTTTATGCAGTGTTAACAAAAGATCGTTTTCCAGTAGGCGCTTATAACAAGTTGAAAGCTAGGAAAATTGGTCCGGTGGAAGTTGTGAAGCGAATTAATGAAAATGCTTATAAATTGAAGCTGCCAGATGATGTGTATACGTCTGACGTATTCAATGTTAAGCATCTCGTACCATATCATGGAGATGAGTTGGTTGTGGAAGATGAGGGTGCAAATTCGAGGATGAATTTTTCTCAACCTAGGGAGGATGATGCAAGTTAGACTCAACTGTCCCAAGGGATAAGTCGTGACCGACTTAAAATGTTCCAAGGGATAAGTCGTGACCGACTTAAAGAAGTTATGGGTCGTGACCAACTTGTCAGAGTAGAAGGCCTAACTCGTAGCCGACCTAGTGAAACGTTAAGTCGTGACCGACTTGAGGAAACAGGCATGAGTCATCCACGACTTAAGGAAGGCGAAGAGATAAGTCATCCACGACTTAAGACAGAAGCTATAGGTCGTCCACGACCAATGGAACCATGTGAGGGGAAGCGGCGAGTTAATGAATCAACATTGAGTCGTCTACGACCTAACAGTTCAGATGGAAAGAAGTTACGACTTAAGGGGAGCATAAGTCGTTCGGGGTTGATGAGTCGTATATGAGTTAACGATGCGGCTATAAGTCGTCCACGACTTATCAAGAAGCAGAAGTTCCAGCGGTTGAAGGCTTTTAAGTCGGAAGCGGGTTACGAATCATGTTAAGTCGTTATAGTCTTAAGTCGTAAGTCATCTGCTTCTTATACTGGGTGTACTGTGTTGTATTTCTTAAGTCGTATGTCGTCTGATTCGTATGTCGTCTGTGTGTAAGTCGATGGAATGATGTAGCTAGGTCGTTACCGACCTAAGTGAGTCGTGTACCTTGTAATACTGTTAAGTCGTTGTATGTTGTAAACTGTTGAGTCAGAGTTATTGATAAGTCGTAAGTCGTGTACTGGGTAAGTCGTAGGTCGGAGGCTATAACTCGTAACCGACTTAGGAGTTGATGTAATTTTGTTGTTTTTTTTCGTGTGAGTTGTAAAATACTATAAATAGGCCGGTGGTGCCATTTGTAAAGGTTGTTGATTTTTGAATAAAATTCTCTTTTGTTAGCTTTGTGCTTTCAATTTAAATTGGTAGTTGAGTGTAATCTCCTATCTCCTCTTTCGGTTAATCGAGTGCGCTCGATTCAACGATTGCAGAAGCCGATTCGCGGAATCAAGTGCGCTTGATCAACGCTCGAAGAATTGAAGATCTCATCTCACGGTATCGTGCGCGATCAACGTGTTAGGGATAGCTAGAATTCGGTATCTTCGGATCAACGAATTTGGGCATTTCAGTATACATCAACTCATCGATTGCTACTTTCATCGATCTACATTGTTTTTGATTAATCCACTGCGTCACTTTGCGAGGATGTGATGAAGCAAGGCAAGATATGAGATAGTCTTGGTCTAATCCAGACGGGATCATTCCAATCAGGTTGATAACTCGGTGAAATGGTTTGAGTTAGAGGATAATGGATCGCTCGAGAGGCGCTTGAGCTAGTATGTAAATAGTCGTCGAGGAGGATGACTAGAAGGCTGAGATCTCATCGTTGTTGAAGGTTCTAGCATGCTCAAAGCAAGAGTACGTTGGGCAGATTCGATAGTCCCTGAAGGCTACTGATTGGTAGTCAAGTACTCTGGGCAGATTCGATAGTCCTAGGCACGGGTCACGACGACGTGCAGAGTTATGTCTAGAACCGGGGTTTCCATTAGCCCTTGACGGACGGCTGAAAGAATGTGTCGGTCATTCAATTAACGGTGATATCGAGGCAATGATAACAGTGATAGCCAGAGTCATGGATGTTTGGTTGTACCGTCATTCGGACTCAAGAGCAGTGTTTTCTGGGTGTTATCTGATCTTGGTTTAGGCCTTGGGGGTTTGTACTTGGAAAACATCGCCCTTGACTCGAGTGATAATTAATTTATTTAAATTGTTTGCTTTGCTATGTTGCTTATGCTTAGTGTGTGTCTGGGGGCTATCACTGTAGAAAGAGGTGGAGTGGGAGGGTTGGATTCCTATTCCTTTTTCCTTTATGCTCTTTTGGTATGTTGTTAGTTAATTTACCGCTCACTAAGACTGTTGTCTGACTCAAGGCTTTATGTTTTAACTCTTATTGCCTTGGGCTGTTCGTCTATTTTGGGACGGGCAGACTAGGTAGCAGGTGACAGGTGCTGTTCTTGCTTTCCACGGTATTGATAACGAAGACGAGCTGGAGGCTTGCATATTACTTCTTTACTATATGTACTGGATGTTCCGCTGCTTTGTATAAATCTCTGAGTGATATGTAGTGAGGCTTGATGTATTGACTATTCAGATGTTTGTATTCAACTATTATGAAGTTTTATATGATGACATTTTACTCTGTGAAGCTTCACTATATATATGTTCTATTGTATTTTATCCATGCGCTGTGAGTTATACGATAGATTCTGCTGTTTTAATTTACCCTGACAATCGTCCATGGCTGCCTGGCACGCTTACAGCACACTATGTCTAGGTTCAGTGCGGGGGTCATGGGCGGTCGTCACATTTGGTATCAGAGCATTGGTTAATCGATTTTACCCAACGCTCACTGACGTAACTACGTATGAGAGACGTAATTGTATTTTGATGGATGATTACTATATATAATATAGTAGCTTAGAAGGATTTGAATTCCTTACGCAGTTGTTTCTCAAGGTGTGCTAATCATTCCTTTTTATAGATATTGAGAATGAGTCGAAGAGGGAGACCAGCTGCTAGGGAAGGCCGTGCTGCTGAGGGGACTGCTGATTATGCAGCTATGTTCGAAGCTATGATGACTTCGATCATGAGAAGGATACCAGTTCCGGGGACAGCAGTTGATGTTGGAGTTCAAGTTCAACCTCCAAAGCCGGTGGATTTTGCTAAGTTGTGTAAGGACTATACTGCTCTTGGAGGAAAGGTTTTCTTGGGGACGGAATCAACCATTGATGTCCAGAGGTGGATAGATGCTTGTAGAAGGATATTTAGTGATTTGGGAATTGAGGATGCGACTAAGAGGAAGTTGGCATCAAGACAGCTTCAAGGGAGAGCTTCGGATTGGTGGAACTCTATCACCATTGATACTCCGGAGGAAGAAATTACTTGGGTGCAATTCCAAGCCAGATTTGAAGCTAAGTTCATTTCTACAGCTCAGAAGTCTGTTCTGTTCAAGAATTTTGTGGAGCTCAAGCAAAATGGAAGACCAGTTCTTGAGTATGTTTCTGAGTTTGAAGCTTTGTCCAAGTATGCCCGGTCATATATTGAATCTTCATACCAGAAGAATGAGAAGTTTGTAACAGGCTTGGACAGTTATCTTGGGAGACAGTTGGTGGATCATTTGGACGATTCATTTGAGAAGCTTGTGGAGAAAGCTCTCAGGCACGAGAATCTGTTTCCTAAGGAAGGACCTGTTGTTGTTGTGACCAAGGAAGAGTTTAAACCACAGCAGGTTGGAAACAAGAAAAGGAAGCAGCAGCAGCAAAAGGGTAAGGAGGAAGACCAGTTCTTGAGTATGTTTCTGAGTTTGAAGCCTTGTCCAAGTATGCCCGGTCGTATATTGAATCTGCTTATCAGAAGAATGAGAAGTTTGTGACAGGCTTGGACAGTTATCTGGGGAGGCAGTTGGTGGATCATTTGGACGATCCATTTGAGAAGCTTGTGGAGAAAGCTCTCAGGCACGAGAATCTGTTTCCTAAGGAAGGATCTGTTGTTGCTGTGACCAAGGAAGAGTCTAAACTACAGCAGGGTGGAAACAAGAAGAGGAAGCAGCAGCAGCAAAAGGGTAAGGATTGCCAGAAGAAGCCGAAGGGCGAAGTGACCTGCTACAATTGTCAGCAGAAGGGCCATTTCTCTAGAGATTGTAAGAATCCGAAGGTGCCAATAAAGTGTCACAACTGTGACAAGCCGGGGCATGTTAGGAAGAATTGTCCAGAACCAAGGAGGGACAAGCAGATTGTGCAAGCTTATGCTTTGGGGGCTGTTCCATCATCTTCGAAAGCTCCTACTGTTGAAGAGAAAGGAAAGAGCGTGGTGGTTCAGGGTACTCTTTCCATTTGTGGTGTTCCAGTTAGAGTATTGTTTGATACTGGGGCATCGCATTCTTTTGTTTGTAGTGAACTTGTAGGCCGGTTGGGTTTAGAACTGGATATCGTTGACAGACCATTGGTTGTGACTAATCCAGTTGGGGGTTCGTCTTGTTTGTGTATGTTATGCCGTGGTCTGATTGTATCGAGTCATGGTTGCTCTTTTGTTTGTGATTGTTTTGTTCTGAACTTTGCGGGGTTCAGAATTATTTTGGGTATGGACTGGCTTAGGAAGTATGCGGCAAAGGTTGATTGTGAAAGGTTGGAGGTGACAGTCGAGAATGTGGAGGGGCGAAAGATTGTGATACGATGTAAGCATGAAGAAGGCGTCTTCATGAGCTTCATGTATTCGCTGGTTGTTCCACGGGATGGACTGTCATCGTTGCCAATCGCGAATGGATTTGAGGATGTCTTTGACGAGGTCAAAGGGTTACCGCCGCATAGAGAGATCGAGTTTCGTATAGATCTAGTTGAAGGAGCCAGACCTGTTGTGATGCCTCTTAGGCGGATGACGCCCAGGGAGCAGCAAGAGTTGAAGGTGCAGGTTGATGACCTTTTACAGAAAGGATTCATTCAGCGTAGTGTGTCCAAATGGGGTGCACCAGTTGTGTTTGCAACCAAGGCTGATGGATCATTGAGATTGTGTGTAGATTATCGTGAGCTGAATAAAGTGACTAAGAAGAACAAGTATCCATTGCCGAGAATAGATGACTTGTTTGATCAGCTTCACGAGGCTAAGGTGTTTTCTCAGATGGATTTGGCAACGGGATTTCACCAGTTGAGAGTGGCTAAGGATAGTGTGCCGAAGACTGCTTTTCGGACACCATCTGGTTTCTTTGAGTGGCTGGTAATGCCGTTTGGATTGACTAATGCACCAGCATATTTTGTGGATCTTATGAATAGAGTGTTCAGAGATCAGTTGAACAAGTTTGTGCTAGTGTTCGTGGATGATATTTTGATTTATTCCAGAACTGAAGAAGAGCACAGGACGCACTTGCGTATTGTTTTGGAAATCTTACGGAAACATCAGCTGAAGGCTAAGTTTTCGAAGTGTCACTTCTGGAAGAGTGAAGTGAGGTTCTTAGGCCATATTATTTCTGGAAATGGGGTAGCGGTTGATCCCGCAAAGGTGGCAGCAATCCAGGATTGGGTTAGACCTAAGAATGCGTCTGATGTGAGAAGTTTTCTTGGATTAGCAGGATATTATCGTCAATTTATCAAGGACTTCTCCAAGATAGCTGCACCATTAACAGGATTGACGAAAAAGAACCAAGTGTTCAGATGGGATGATAAGTGTGAGCAAGCTTTTGGAATCCTGAAAGAGCGATTGAGAGTGCTCCTGTTTTGACTATTCCAAGTGGGAATGATGAGATGGTGGTTTACACCGACGCATGTGGTACTGGACTTGGAGCAGTGCTGATGCAGAAGGATAAAGTTGTTGCGTATGCAAGTCGACAACTGAAGCCGCATGAAAGGAATTATCCGACTCATGATTTGGAGTTGGCGGCGATTGTATTTGCTCTGAAGATGTGGAGACATTATCTATTGGGAGTTCAATTCGAGTTGTTTACGGATCACAAGTCGTTGAAGTATCTTTTCTCCCAAAAGGATTTGAATCTTCGGCAGCAACGATGGCTAGAGTTTTTGGCATCATATGACTTTGGTATAGCCTATACTCCGGGAAAGGGTAACGCAGTAGCAGATGCGTTAAGTCGAAGACATGCAGGATTGGGAGCCATGTTTTTAGAATGGAAGAATCTCGAGTATTTAGCTGGATTTGACTTCAGGCCCAGATGTGAATTGGAACCTGAGATGTTGGCAAACTTATCGACAAGACCGACTCTAGTGGAAAGGATTGGCGAGAGCCAAAAGCGAGACGATAAGCTTGTCAAGATTATCCGTGATTTGGAATATGGATTGGATCCAGAAAAGGATAAAGGATTCGAGGTCGATCGAGAGGGTTGGATTCGAAAACAAGGACGACTAGTTGTTCCCGATATAGATGAATTGAGGAGTGAAGTTCTGAAGGAAAGCCATCACTCGAAGTTGACAATTCATCCAGGTGGAAATAAGATGTATCGGGATATAAAGAGAACCTATTACTGGGAAGGTATGAAGAAGGATGTTGGAAATTTTATTTCCAAGTGTATGAACTGCCAGTTGGTAAAAGCCGAACAGAAGAAGCCAAGTGGATTGCTTCAGCCATTAGAAGTTCCTACATGGAAGTGGGAGCAAGTATCGATGGATTTTATTGATGGGTTACCTAGAACAAGGACGGGAAATGAAGGGATTTGGGTCATCATAGATCGTTTGACTAAGAGTGCAAGATTTATTCCTGTTCGATCGACTAGAACTGCATCAAAGTTGGCTGAGTTGTATGTTAAGTGGATAGCTCGATTCCATGGTATTCCGAAGAGTATAGTGAGCGATCGAGACCCATTGTTCACTAGTGGATTTTGGAAGAGCTTTTAGGAAGTTTTGGGAACCGAGTTGTGTTTGAGTACAGCTTATCACCCCCAAACAGATGGTCAGACCGAGAGAGTCAACCGAGTTTTGAAAGATCTCCTTAGAGCTTGTGTTTTGGATTTCGGAGGATCATGGGAAGATCACCTTCATTTGGTGGAATTTTCGTATAACAACAGCTACCGGTCAATCATTGGTATGGCACCATATGAAGCATTGTATGGAAGACCGTGTAACTCTCCGACATGTTGGTTAGAAACAGGAGAAAAGCTGGTGCTCGGGCCAGAGATGATTCGACAGACTTCGGATTGCATAGAGATCATTCGGCAACGAATGAAGGCAGCCCAAGACCGTTAGAAGAGTTATGCCGATAAGCGTCGTAAGGATTTGGAGTTCGACGTAGGTGATATGATTTTTGTGAAGATTTCTCCTTTGAAGAATGTTATTCGATTCGGGAAGAAAGGGAAATTGACTCCGAGATTTGTTGGACCATTCCCAATCATCGAGCGAATTGGAAAGCTCGCCTACAGATTGGAGTTACCAGAGAAGATGTCGGGTGTGCACAACGTTTTTCACGTATCATATCTACGGAAGTATGTGCACAACTCGAATACAGTGGTTTCTGCTAATAGCTGTGAAGATTTCGAAGTGGATCCAGTCGATAAGAGACCTTGTAAGCCGCTTCGTGTTGTGGAAACCGACACGAAACAGCTTAGGAGGAAGGTAGTTAAGTTGCTCAAGATACAATGGAGTGATGATGATAACGACTGTACATGGGAGGAGGAAGAGAGGATGAAGGCAGCTCATCCTGAACTCTTCGAGGTATGGCCCTAAGGTGTCATGTCATCTAACGAAATTGTAACTTGTTCTAGTTTTAGAATTCTGCATGCTAAGCTAGAATTGGATGCATGGTTTGTTGATTGCTATGGATGGTAGGCGTGCAGAATAGTCTTTGATTGCTCTGTTTGTTTGGAATTTTGGGGGCGAAATTCCTAAGGGGGAGAGAATGTAACGACCCGTATTTTTAAGGATCGAAACATCGTAAAACTATTGTCATTAGGTCGTAATGTTGTTAAGCCGTCTAGGGTTTAAGTCGTTCGAAAGTTAAGACGAGTAGAAATTAGATCGTGAGCGACTTAAGAGAATGGAGCGACTTAAGGAATTGACCGACTTAAGAAGGATAGGTCGTATAGGGGATAAGTCGTGAGGTGACTTAGGTCGTGAGGTAGGTTAGGTCGATTGGAGCGACCTATAGGGTGTTGGCGACCTAAGGATTGGAGCGACTTAAGGAAAGGCAGCGACCTATAGGAGTTAGCGAGTTAAGGAATGAAGCGGCTTAAGGGGTTAGCGACCTAAGAGTTAGCGAGTTAACAACCCAGTATTTAGCGACCTAGTGGTGAGCGACCTAGTGGTGAGCGAGTTAGCATAGTTAGGTCGTTAGACGACCTAAGGAGTTAGGTCGTATCCTGGCTAAGTTGGTTAGGTCATGTGTGTGTTAGGTCGCAAGTTTGTTAAGTCGTAGAAGCGATCGGGGTTAGGTCGCTAGGCTGCATCATTTGATAGGTCGTAGGTTGTTGGATCTGGTAGGTCGCATGGATGCGCATTTGTTTTAGGTCGTGGCTTCTGCTAAGTCGTAGGTCGTAGAGGCTTTGGTTTTTAGGTCGTGGACGACCTAATTCCGAGCTAACGACCTAAAGTGAAATCAGCCTATAAATAGGAGGGTTTTTCTTCATTTTTGAGATCCGGATTTCGAAGCGACGAAGTGCTGCTATTTTGAGATCTCGACTTCTACACTTCTTCACTTCTTTTCTCCACTTTAATCTGGTGCTTCCATCCATCCAAATCGAAGATCGAATCGAAGATCCAAGAGCTTAGATTGAAGATCTTCATCCATCGTAGAGAGATTTCATCGTTTGAAGCGGATTTGTGATAGATCGAGTTAGATCCTTCGCTGTCCGGATCTGAAGTGTGTTGCTTTTAAGGTGTTTAGGTGATTTGGTGAGTGGTGATTATCTCTCACACGGATCCAAAGGAGTATATCGGATCGTTGGCTTGATTTTGTGTTAAAGTAGTGATTTCCATGCATTTTCTTCAACCTAATTATAGATCTATTGTTCATGATGATTTGACATCCATTTTACTACATGATAACCTATGCAAGTTCATTCATCAAGATTATAGAGACATTGCTCATGTTTTCATGCTTGTTAGACTTTCGACTCTTTATTTACGAAATTTCCATTATTGTTATAATTGTCTATTTAGATCATGTTTGAATGCTTGATTACTTGGATTAATGTTTGACCTGATTGATTGCTATGCATTAGATGATTGATGATTTGATTTAGACAAGATGGTCTAAGATGATTCAAAAGCTAAGAGAAAGGCTCTTGAATTGGGAAAGCTGCTCATGGCATATGAGATGGATGTTGAAGCTCATATGGATAGATTTGATGATGATGATGTTGAGATGAGGCTTTGCGAGGATGTGATGAAGCAAGGCAAGATATGAGATAGTCTTGGTCTAATCCAGACGGGATCATTCCAAGCAGGTTGATAACTCGGTGAAATGGTTCGAGTTAGAGGATAATGGATCGCTCGAGAGGCGCTTGAGCTAGTATGGAAATAGTCGTCGAGGAGGATGACTAGAAGGCTGAGATCTCATCGTTGTTGAAGGTTCTAGCATGCTCAAAGCAAGAGTACGTTGGGCAGATTCGATAGTCCCTGAATGCTACTGATTGGTAGTCAAGTACTCTGGGCAGATTCGATAGTCCTAGGCACGGGTCACGACGACGTGCAGAGTTGTGTCTAGAACCGGGGTTTCCATTAGCCCTTGACGGACGGCTGAAAGAATGTGCCGGTCATTCAATTAACGGTGATATCGAGGCAATGATAACAGTGATAGCCAGAGTCATGGATGTTTGGTTGTACCGTCATTCGGACTCAAGAGCAGTGTTTTCTGGGTGCTTATCTGATCTTGGTTTAGGCCTTGGGGGTTTGTACTTGGAAAACATCGCCCTTGACTCGAGTGATAATTACTTTATTTAAATTGTTTGCTTTGCTATGTTGCTTCTGCTTAGTGTGTGTCTGGGGGCTATCACTGTAGAAAGAGGTGGAGTGGGAGGGTTGGATTCCTATTCCTTTTTCCTTTATGTTCTTTTGGTATGTTGTTAGTTAATTTACCGCTCACTAAGACTGTTGTCTGACTCAAGGCTTTATGTTTTAACTCTTATTGCCTTGGGCTGTTCGTCTATTTTGGGACGGGCAGACTAGGTAGCAGGTGACAGGTGCTGTTCTTGCTTTCCACGGTATTGATGACGAAGACGAGCTGGAGGCTTGCATATTACTTCTTTACTATATGTACTGGATGTTCCGCTGCTTTGTATAAATCTCTGAGTGATATGTAGTGAGGCTTGATGTACTGACTATTCAGATGTTTGTATTCAACTATTATGAAGTTTTATATGATGACATTTTACTCTGTGAAGCTTCACTATATATATGTTCTATTGTATTTTATCCATGCGCTGTGAGTTATACGATAGATTCTGCTGTTTTAATTTATCCTGACAATCGTCCATGGCTGCCTGGCACGCTTACAGCACACTATGTCTAGGTTCAGTGCGGGGGTCATGGGTGGTCGTCACATTTTTAGTTCTGACTCGAGTGTTTTGTCCTTTCAATTCGCTCGGGTCAGCCTGAGCATTTCAGGGTTGAAGACCTTATTTCTGGAGGACGAAGACTTGTACTATTATTATTTATGATATGTATTCCACTGCATCATGTTGTTCCGCTGTATTTATTTATTTATTTATTCATGTTTATGTAACTCTGATTTTTGTTGTTGTAAAAGAATAATCAATTGTATTTATAAACAGCTTCATGAACTGTTATTTGATTATTATATTTTGTCATTCCGTTGCAAGATTCTGTATTTGTTTTATTTCTTTCTCTTTTTCTTATTTACTCCATAACAATCTGCCTTTTTGAATGGTTTGAGTTTGACATGTGTGTCTGCTTAAAACGTCCAAAAAGTCTGGTCGTTACACATTTCAACTACTCGGTCATTGAAAAGTTAGCCTACAACCTGCTCCTTATAGTAAGAAAACTGCAGCCCTACTTTTAACCGCATCCCATCAAAGTCCTCACAAGCAAACCACTGAAGCAAATACTGCCGAAGCCGGAGACATCGGGTCGCTTGCTAAAGTGAGCAATGGAGCTGAGTCAATATGATATCTCTTACTGCACAAGAAAAGCAATCAAAGGACAAGCACTAGTATATTTCATCATGAAATGCACGCTATCTACTAAACCACAATCCAAGGAAGAGACGCCCACTCCCCAATTCTGGCAATTATTTGTGGGTGAGGCATCAAATGAACAAGGGTAGGGATCGGAAATGTATTGATCACTCCAGATGAGCAGAATCTATATGGGGCAGTGTAGCTCAAATTTAAAGCTACCAATAATGTGGCGGAATATGAGGCACTCCTCGTAGGCTTAAGGATGGCTCGGGTAATGAAAGTAACCTATATTAAAATTCATAATTGTTTCTAATTACTTGTAAATCAAGTGTAGGGGAATTACAAAATGAAAGTCAATTCCATATAGATCAAATCCCACATTAGAGAATTTCCTATACTAACTCATTGTCTAAACTTACTAGCGCTAAAGTAGTGCACGAAATGAAAACTGTCCCAATAGGACGCCAAGCCGAGCCAAGCATTACTGAGGCCAACTAAATACTGGTCCTGACTAGAGCGCAACAAGCTACAGTCAAAGAAGCTCAAAACCAAGAAACAACTTAAAATCAGGAGCAGACTCCAACTGCACCTATCCCTCAACATATAGAGAAAGAGTCATGGATTAACCCTATCAAACAATTCTTGGTAAGCGAAGTCTTACCTCCAAACAAAAATGAATCTCGTAAAATTAGATATCAGGCTCTATATTTTTGCTTCTTTGATGGCATGTTATACAAAACAGGGTACCCTACCCCTTATCTAGATGTGTTTCTACATAAGAGGGAGTACGAGTCTTGGGCAAAGTACATAAAGGACAGTGCGGAGATCGCCCTTGGAGAAGCTAAGTTAGCAAAGAAAGTGCTAAGACACGGTTACTATTGGCCCACCGTAGTTCAAGATGCACAGTAATATGTAAGAAAATGTGATAGATGCCAAAGATTTTCCAGTATCTTAAGGCTACCTTCCTATGAGCTCATCCTGTTAGCCAGCCTGTGGCCATTTGAGATATAGGCATGGATTTAATAGGACCACTTCCTATGTCTAAACGAGGAGCAAAGTACGCCGTGGTGGTAATAGACTACTTTACCAAGTGAGTAGATGCAGAACCCTTAGCTACAATCACTGCAAAGAAGATAGTCACTTTTGTTGTAAGGATCATAATTACTAGGTTTGGGATTCCCCATAAAATAATTTCTGAGAATAAAGCTCAATTTGAGAGTAAGGAGTTTAAGGAGCTTTGTGAAAGAAATGAGATAATAAAAGTTTCTCTTCTATCGCACACCCACAAGCGAACGAGCAAGTCGAACCAGCAAACAAAACCATTAAGAAATCGCTCAAGAAAAAACTACAAAAAAAGCTAAAGGGAAATGGGAAAGAGTTATCTTTGGTATCGTGGGCTTATAGAACCTCATCTAGACCCCCAACTGGCCACACATCTTTCTCCTTAACCTATGGCTATGAAGCAATGCTCCCAATTGAAAGAAATGTTCCATCACAAAGATTAATAAAATAAGTGGTAGAGCAAAACAAGGAATTAAAGGAAGCTACACTTAATCTTATTTAAGACATAAGAGACGAGGCAGCAGTCTGATCCGCCACATACCGACAAAGGATGGTGAAGAATTTCAATGTTAATCTCAAGGAGAGAAAAATTTGGAAAGGAGATTTGGTACTACGAAGAGTAGTGGCTAACACTAAGGACCCAGCAGGTGGAGCTCTACATCAAAATAAGGATGGTTCGCTGGTTGTGGAAGAAGCCTTATATAATAGAGCCCACCAACTCTCAAGACCTGATATAAATCCGGTTTCAAGAACTTGGAATTCCAAGAATCTCAGGCCTTACTTTGTATAAGTAGTGTTATTTGTATAGCAAAATAACAAGTATTGTAATTATTATGAGAAATAATAATACAATGATGGACGTAGGGATATTAGATAGCCCGAGCCAGTATAAAATCTATGTGTTAATTTACTAACATAGCTATCAATGTTGAGTGCATCACACACGACTCGGCTTTTCAGCCAAACAATTACATTGGACTTAGGGATATTAGACGGCTTGAACTAGTACAAAAAACGATGTACATGGATTAAGTAAGGTTATAAATAAACAACCTGACTTCACAGCCAAAAAATAGTCTGCCCCCAAATAGCAGGCTAGACCATGGCAAGCGCACGAACAAAAGATGAATGCAAGCTGAAAATCAAGCAAAACCAGGCGGACAAAATTAAAAGAAAGTGCAAACAAGCTAAAGCTCACGAGGTACATATACTCATTTACAAGAGAATTCAATCTATACAGTTTCCTTATAGATATTAGAACATCGGAAAAGAATGTTTTCTACAACATATTTTTATAAAAGTGTTCTAAACTACAAATTCCAAAATACTACTACAATCATGGAGTATTAACTCTAAGGAACGCTAGCCAAAGGTCGATCCATTCTAATAGAAAAGTCTTCCTAGGGTCATGTTTGGTACATGTCCATGGATCCATAGGATCCTCCCTTGTCACCACAATGCTTCTTTATTATAGAGAAAACTTAGATCTAGTGCAGGGTAAAAAAATTAAAAACATTTATAGCTCGTTGCAGAAAAATCTGCCCCATCTTACATCTGACATTATCCCTTTTAAGCTTTTCCATAAGATCAACAATTTGATCCTTCTTTAGCGCATCAACAGGTGCTACTGTAATACTTAACGTAACTTGAGCTTCTTGTAGATGATCTTCTAGTTCTTAATGCTTAAATACAGTGGTCTCTCTCATCTTTGCTAAAGTCTTTATTAATTTGGCCTTGTCTTTTTTGAGTCCTTAGAAAAACTACTAAAATATTTATGTGCATCGCTTTCCACCCATTTCTTTGTGTGCATGGGAGCACCTTCAGCCCCGGTCGGTCTAACTACTGCTTGTAATGTTCTACCAATTTTCAAAACTTACCTTGACAATGTAGTTATAACTTCTTTTCCACTCATCTTCCAATACGGCATTCATGCCTGTAAGAGGCGCGAAGGATGCACCCGCGTTGAGTTTTTTAACCACCTTCCCTTCTTCAGCATCCCCCTTTTCTTCATATTATTGACCAGCCTGAAGAGACAAGTTTTTTATGGTTTTTCTTAGTCCTTTGATCCCCACTTCATAAACAACTCCATAAAGTGCTTCACTTTCCTTCATCGCCTTCTACAGCTCAGCCACCTTTGAATTTACAACATCAAGCTCAATGCGCAGTTTGCTACTCAATTGATATTGGCGCTCATGTGTATTCTTAGCTTTCTCAAAATAAGAAAGGGTGTTCTTCAGATCTCTTCCGAGTTTCTCATTGGTAAATGTTAGATGGAGGTTCTCCTCCTTTGAAATTGCAATAGACAGTGTAGCTGCAACCTCAAATTCAGGTATGCTTCAGTCATTCGGGCCATAGTAATAGAAACCAAAGGTGCATTGGATTCGAAGACTATGACTGATTCAGAGGGATGGTCATAAGAAAGGAAAGAAGCAAATTAGTTGATAATCAATGAAATTAATGGGATTTAAATTACGCAAAGTTAAGTTTGGAAAGACGTGTTGCATAAGACAAGTTTTATATGCAGATTGCAATTAATACACTAAATAATAATAATACACAGGATTTACTCCTCATTTAGATTCCTAAGCCTAATCCTAAATCATTCCAAAATAAGGGCTGTCAGGAGGAAAAGAACCACTCTTTGGGACATAGCGTCGGCGGCACAGTACGAAGTCACTAAGTGCTTTCTTTTCTTTAACTACTTGGTTAATTTTGGAAATAAATAGGGTTTCATCTCTATGTTGCACAAATGCCTCATTTAACTCTTTCTCTCACTAGAAAATCGCTGCCGCACTAAGACCAAAGCGACCTACGATTTGAGTATGAAGTTTTTCCATGCTTTCCCTTAGGAGTTTAGTAAAAATTACTTACTTAGAATACTATAAAGAACGGAGGAATGAAACCAACGCTGTTTCCTGGAGATTTGACTAGGCAACTAGTACTCGGCATCCAGTTCAACTCGGCATCAGAGAGTGATCGGCATCAGAGAGTGATCGGCATCAGAGAGTGTCCGGCATCAGAGAGTGTCCGGCATCAGAGAGTGTCCGGCATCAGAGTGTGACCGGCATCAGAGAGTGTCCGGCATCAGAGAGTGACCGGCATCAGAGAGTGTCCGGCATCAGAGAGTGTCCGACATCCAGGAGTGTTCGGCGAAGCGTTTGACATCCAGGAGCACTCGGCATCCCAATGGAACTCGGCGTCAACTGGCACTCGGCGACAACCAATGCTCGGCGCTAGCGTTCGGCATACAATGGTGCTCGACATCGAGACTACTCAGCACACAAGGGTGCTCGGCATCAAGGCTGCTCGGCATACAAGAACGCTCGGCATCGAGACTACTCGGTGTCAAGACTGCTCGGCATAACAGGGTACTCGGCGTCAAGACTGCTCGGCATAACAAGCTACTCGGCGTCAAGGAGAGCACTCGGCAACAACCTATGCTCGGCGTCGACTAGTGTCCGGCATCCCACGGTACTCGGCGTCAGTGGAGCTCGGCGGTAGGATAACTCGGCAACGAGAACGTTCGAACTACATACATTGGTTGGTCAAAAGCTTCAAAGGGAGATACGCTCGGCTTCACTGCAATCACCCCACACTTCCCATACACCAGGAGCACCGTTCGGCATGGGAAGGACCGTTCGGCATGGGAAGGACCGTTCGGCACAGAAGCGTTCGGCGTACCTGGTTCGGCACACAGCACCTGGGCTCGAACGTTCGGCTAACAAGCCCGCTTGGGAAGTCCAGCCCATATTTGCCTATAAATAGAGGGGCAGGGTCACAGTGAAATGGATCCTTTTTTGGAGAGAAAATACGGGGAGACTCTGCCATTTTCAAGACTCATCTTCTCTACTCAAACAACTTCATTCAAGCATTTGATTCACGAATTGTATTTGTAATCAACCATAAAGGAAATCAATAAAGTTGAGCAAAGTGGACGTAGGCAATTACGCCGAACCACTATAAATTTGGTGTTCTTACTTTCTGCACTTGAATTAGGATTGTCTTCTCTGTTTAATTTGCTTTCATCACTTATATCTCTACACAATCTTTCTAAACGAGGTTAGTGACCAATTTTGGTGCTAACACTTTGGTGCTTTCACTGAGAATCGAATTCTCAGACCTCAAGGATCTGCTTTGAAGCTACTGGATTGAGCAAATCCCCCAAAGAAGATCCGACTTACTGATAGAACATCCGCTGATCCTACTCAGAGTTCATACCAATAACTCTAGAATGGCAAGACCACGTACCAGGTCAGCTTCTCTTAATGCGGATGCCCGAGAGACTGCTAGCGTGCAACAAGCAGGACCTAGCAATCAACCAGCAATCCCGAGTGCAGGGATTGCCGCTCAAGAACAGACTCCAGTTGTCACCAGAGTGGAGTTCAACGACTTGATGAGAGAACTTAGGGAAAGCAGGAGACAACTGGGAGAACAGATGCAGGCTAATGCCAACCTGATGGCACAACTCACTCAACAGCAGCAACAGAATGTTGGGGGCAATCCAGCTGCTTATTCCTCTTCTGACAGCTCAACTTCTTCTGATGAGCCACCCAGGCGCAGACGCCGTAAGACTGAAACTGCAAGGGCAGATGCTGCTGTTCGAACAGCAGGAGACCGCGACCAAGCCAGAACTGGAAACTTCCGAACCGGAGTACAGGTGGAGGAGGGAGCTCCAGATCATCAAGATGTTAACAATGTTGAACCTCATGACGCACGATTGGCAGATCGCCAGGAAAGGAGGCATCAGCATGGACAGGCACGTAGAACTGACTCCAACCTCCCAGCTTCCATACAGACACCCGATCTGACAGCCATGATCAGGCAACTGATGAAAGAAAATCAGGGCTTATCAAATGACGATTGGGGAGTGTCAAGAAGTCATACTCCGTTCACGGATGTTGTGTTGCAAGCGTCCTACCCCAAGAAGTTTAGCATGCCAACCATTCCTGCATACGAAGGAAAGACTGACCCCAGACAACATGTAATGAGGTATGAATGGATGATGGATTCAGCCAGAGCAAATGATGCCACCAAGTGTAGGTGCTTTCCGATTACTCTATCTGGGATCGCTACTATGTGGTTCACCCGACTTCCTCCGCGATCCGTATCAAATTTCGAGGAGTTGGCAAAGAAGTTTATTGAGCAATTCAGGATACACACTACACGCCCGAAGGACGTGATGTCTCTGTCAAGTGTAATCCAAAATCCCGGAGAGTCGCTGAAGGAGTACTTACAAAGATTCCACGTTGCGGCAACTGAAGTCAGTAATCCCAACGACCATGCAATTCTAATGGCTGTGATGAGAGGTGTAGATCCGGATTCTGAATTCGGAGATTGGCTGGCAGGAAAACCTCCGACTACGCTAGAGCGTTTCTACTCCAAGGCGCACCAGTTCATAAGAAGAGAGGAAGCTAGGTGGGTACGACGAGACAAGGCACCGGGACCTGCCCAAGAGTCAATTAAGAGCAACATTGCTGTGAAGCAATCTGGAGACAATTAAGGAAAGGTCCAAGTCAACGTCCAGAATAAGCCTGTGCAGCCCAAAGAGTCCGGAGGAAGGAGTCAAGGAAAGAGGAAAGAAGCGGGAAAGTGGAAGTCGAGAATTCCAAGCTACAGCGAGTACACTCCGCTAAACGCCCCGCTTGAGAACATTTACCTATCCACATGCAATACTTTTCAATACAGAAAACCACGTCCGAAAGAATCAACTGAAGAACAGAAACGGACTAGGAAATATTGCCGATTCCATGAAACCTATGGACACAACACGGAAGAATGCAGACACCTGCATGATGCTATCGAGAAATTGATCAGACAAAAGAAGTTGCAAGAATTTGTAAAGGATCCACAGGAAGGAGGACATGGAACGTCCGACCCAGGTCGTGCACCGGCCCCACGTCATCCAGAGGAACCTGCCCGGACTGTTGGAAGACTGGTTATAAATACGATTATCGGCGGACCTCATCCCGCAGATAAGAACTGGCAAGAGATGGAACGATATGCGAGCTCCTTGAAGCATGCAGATTTTGAGTGCTGTTCGAACGTAGAGGACGGGGCCCCTGCTAAGCAGCAGCGCGTGATGACAGACGATATTGTGTTCAGAAATAGAGACGCTGATCAGGTGGAGGCTCCGACCATCGATCCCATGGTCATATCTGCAACAATCGGACCAGCATATGTAAAAAGAATTTTGATTGATTGTGGAAGTTCAGTCAACATCATCTTCAAGAAGGCCTATGATCAGATGAAGCTAGAGACAAAAGACTTGAAACCATCCAAAGCTCGTATCCACGGCTTTAACGGCGCTGCGACTGATGCAGTAGGATATGTCGAGTTACCAGTTGAACTGGGACAAGGCGAACGTCGGAGGGTACGAATTCTACCCTTTGTAGTTTTGGATGTGGACTCTCCGTATAATGTTTTCTTGGGCCGGCCGGCCCTGGCTGAATTCAGGGCGGCACTAGCCCCGTGGTGCTTGACTTTGAAGTTTCCGACTGACAAAGGAGTAGGCATTGTTCACGGTGACCAAGCAGCTGGTCGTTCTTGTTATGTGGCCGAGCTCCGAGAAGCCCACCAGAGGGAGAAAGGAAAGGTTGCGGACAATCCCGTCCGCATCCCCAATACGAATAATTGACAAGTAGTGCCCGAGCCCTGGCTCGGGCATAGTTCTCGGATCTACGGAGATGTAGATCCGAGAGACGACGATGGGAAACCCAGGGAAGAGAAGGCGGCACCGGCTGAATTAACAATTGACATTTCAGTTAGCCGTGACGACCCTTCACGAATACTGAAGATCGGATCACAGTTAGGCCCCGCAATGACAGAAGACCTTAGCGACTTCCTCCGGGCAAACCTTGATGTTTTTGCCTGGACACATTCTGATATGTGTGGGATTTCTCCTGCCATCACCAGTCATATGTTGAACGTAGACCCGAAATACGTCCCAGTCAAGCAAAAGAGGAGAGGAATGGATCCAGAGAGATCCGCCGCTCTTGGAGAGGAGGTGGACAAACTCAAAGCAAATGGGTTCGTCCGCGACGCCCTCTAGCCGGAGTGGGTCTCCAACCCCGTGCTAGTAAAAAAGGCAAATGGGAAATGGAGGACTTGCGTAGATTATTCCGACTTGAACAAAGCATGCCCTAAGGACAGTTTCCCGTTGCCTAGGATCGATCAGTTGGTCGATTCCACAGCAGGACACGAATTATTGTCATTCATGGATGCGTACTCGGGATACAACCAAATCCCAATGCATATTCCGGACCAAGAACACACCAGCTTCGTTACAAATGTCGGGCTGTATTGCTATGTAGTGATGCCCTTTGGATTAAAGAATGCTGGAGCAACTTACCAACGTCTGGTGAATCGAATGTTCAAGGACCAGCTGGGCAAAACCATGGAAGTCTATGTGGATGACATGCTCGTGAAATCACGGCAGTCAAACGACCACATTCAAGACTTAGCTGAAATGTTTAACATACTCAGGTCCTATGGAATGAAGATTAACCCGCTGAAGTGTTCTTTCGGCGTTGCATCAGGGAAGTTTTTAGGATTCATCGTCAACGCTAGGGGAATCGAAGCCAACCCAAAAAAGATCCAAGCCATTCGAGATGTACAAGCGCCCAGGACTATAAAGCAGGTACAGAGCTTGAACGGAAAAGTGGCTGCGCTAAGTCGATTTATATCCTAGGCAACTGACAAGTGCATCCCATTCTTCGACATAATAAAGAAAGGAAAGAGGAATTTTGAATGGACGTCTAGCTGCGAGGAAGCTTTCCAGAACTTGGTAAGGCATCTGGAGAGCCCACCAATGCTATCTAAACCAGTTGACCATGAGATGCTGTACGTTTACTTGGCTATATCCCCTCATGCGATAAGCGCAGCTTTGGTCCGTGAGGAGGATCGAGTCCAGAAGCCGGTATATTATGTTAGCAAGCGTTTAACGGGGGCAGAGAAGAATTACCCTAAAATTGAGAAATTGGCTTATTGCTTGGTGATTGCATCACGCAAGCTGCGCCCGTACTTTCAAGCGCATTCAATCGGCGTTTATACCGATCAACCCCTGAGGCAGGTACTTCAACGACCGGAAACTTCTGGAAGATTGCTAAAATGGAACATCGAGTTGAGCCAATTCGATATCGCGTACCTACCACGGAGAGCTATTCGAGGGCAAGCGTTAGCAGACTTCATCGCTGAATTTACCATACCCACCAAACCGGACGATCACGACATCATTCCCCCCATTCGATGGAAATTATACACTGACGGTGCATCAAATGACCGTTGCTCCGGCGCGGGCGTAGTTCTTATAACTCCGGAAAACCGATCAATCTGTTATGCCCTGAAGCTCGATTTTCCGGCTACGAACAACGAAGCTGAATATGAAGCATTGATCGCTGGCTTGAAGCTTATCAAAGAACTCGGAATCAAATCAGTCGAAATCTTTTGCGACTCGCAGTTAGTGGTTTACCAAGTACGAGGAGACTACCAAGCAAAAGGACGAAAGCTTGCTCCGTACCTCGTTCAGGTCCAGGAACTACTATCAAATCTTGAGCGTTATGACATTTCACACATCCCGCGAGAACAAAACAAAGAAGCCGACTTGTTGGCTAAGTTCGCAAGTACCAACGATGTTCAACAAATGGGATTGTATCCCGTGGAAGTCTTGCATGCCCCGAGTGCGGACGAGATGAAAATCGATCTTGTGTTGGAAACAGAGATCGAGAAGGACTCGTGGATAACCCCATTCAAACTGTACCTGACAACCGGGGCTTTACCAGAAAGGAGAAGCGAAAGACGACAGGTCCTTCGAAAGGTTGCGCGGTACGTAATGCAGGATGGATCCATGTACCGGAAAGGATTCTCAGTCCCATTGTTACGGTGCATCGCTCATGATGAAACAAAGCGAGTCTTGAGGGAAGTCCACGAAGGGGAATGTGGCGACCATACTGGGGGCCAAACGCTAGCAAAGAAGATCCTCCGCTATGGGTATTACTGGCCTACCGTAAACCGGGATGCCGCGGACTACGCAAGAAAATGCGACAAGTGTCAAAGATATGCAAAAATCCCGAGGGCTCCGTCAACGGAACTCACACAAATGATCAGCCCTTGGCCATTCACGATCTGGGGAATCGACATAATCGGCTCTTTGCCTCTATCCAAAGGTGGTGCGAAATACGCGATAGTTGCAGTCGACTATTTCACGAAATGGGCTGAGGCAGAACCTTTGGCCACTATCACCTCTAAGAAAGTCATTAACTTCGTTGTGCGAAACATTATATGCCGCTTTGGCCTTCCACGCACCATCATTACAGACAACGGAACGCAATTCGAAAGTAGAGAGTTCAAAGAGTTCTGTTTAAAGTACGGCATCGAGAAAAAGTTCGCTGCCGTTGCACACCCAAAAGCTAACGGACAAGTCGAGGCCGTTAACAAAATAATCAAGTCCATACTAAAGAAGCGTCTGGAGAAGGTTGGAGGCAAGTGGGTAGATGAACTCCCGACAGCATTATGGGCATATAGAACTACCCACAAGTCCACGACCGGCCACACTCCGTTCGCCTTGGCATACGGCTCTGAAGCCGTAATACCCGTGGAACTTGAAGTTCCATCGCACCGAGTGACATACTATGACCCCAAGACGAACCAAAACCTCTTGCTGGAATCACTGGACTGCATCGACGAAAAGCGTGAAGAAGCTGAGTTAAGGGCGGCGGCGCACAGACATCGAGTCAAGCGCTACTACGATGGCAGAGTCCGCCCAAGAATCTTCGACGTGGGTGATCTCGTTCTGAAACGAGTCTTCCCAGTGCCATCACGCATGAATCCCAGCTGGGAAGGTCCATACGCCATTGAACGGAAGCTTGGAGAAGGAACATTCAAGCTAGCGACCGTTGATGGCGCGACACTCCCCCGAGCATGGAACAGTGAACATTTGCGGCACTATTACATTTAGCATGTTTCCCTTTCTTGTTATAGGCACTATTGTTTTCTGCATGTTTCCATTCAATAATGACTTAGTTTCCTTTTGAAGTTGTAATCGAGCAATTTAGTTGATTTTCATTAATAAAGGCTTGAAGCCACATTTTCTATGAAGTTTCTGTATCTCTTAATTGGATGATAAATTACATTATTCTGTGCGGCGTACAGACTAGTATAAGCGATTTCCAATCTCCAAGTCCCCAGAGTGCGGAGCGGAGTACTCTAAGTCCCCAGAGCGCGGACTAGAGTATAAACGATTTCCAATCTCCGAATCCCCAGAGTGCGGAGCGGAGTACTCTAAGTCCCCAAAGCGCGGACTAGAGTATAAACGATTTCCAATCTCCGAATCCCCAGAGTGCGGAGCGGAGTACTCTAAGTCCCCAGAGCGCGGACTAGAGTATAAATGATTTCCAATCTCCGAATCCCCAGAGTGCGGAGCGGAGTACTCTAAGTCCCCAGAGCGCGGACTAGAGTATAAACGACTTCCAATCTCCGAGTCCCCAGAGTGCGGAGCGGAGTACTCTAAGTCCCCAGAGCGCGGACTAGAGTATAAATGATTTCCAATCTCCGAATCCCCAGAGTGCGGAGCGGAGTACTCTAAGTCCCCAGAGCGCGGACTAGATTATAAACGACTTCCAATCTCCGAGTCCCCAGAGTGCGGAGCGGAGTACTCTAAGTCCCCAGAGCGTGGACTAGATTATAAACGACTTCCAATCTCCGAGTCCCCAGAGTGCGGAGCGGAGTACTCTAAGTCCCCAGAGCGCGGACTAGAGTATAAACGACTTCCAATCTCCGAGTCCCCAGAGTGCGGAGCGGAGTACTCTAAGTCCCCAGAGCGCGGACTAGAGTATAAACGATTTCCAGTCTCCGAATCCCCAGAGTGCGGAGCGGAGTACTCTAAGTCCCCAGAGCACGAACTAGAGTATAAACGATTTCCAATCTCCGAGTCCCCAGAGTGCGGAGCGGAGTACTCTAAGTCCCCAGAGCGCGGACTAGAGTATGAACAGTCTCAAGTCTCCAAGTCCCCGGAGCACAGTGTCAGCAAACCAAATAAAGACAAGAGAATCATTCAAACAAGAAGAAACTAAAATTTTATTCGATAAGTCCAAAATAGGGATACAAGATCACTCCTACAAAATTCAGGCCTATACAAACTACAAGTTATGAAAGATAGAAACTGTTACAAACTTAAGCAAAAACTTGTTGAACAAGTGCATCGATCATTTCTTCGACTTCTTCTTCTTGTCCGCCTTCGGTGTTTCCGACGACTCCTCTCCCTCACGTTTCTTCTTGGACTTTTTGCTTGCTAAAGAGACGGAGTCAGGAGTAGGAGACGGAACATCTAATGGTTTGGACCTGCCCGGGAGAATGATTTTCAAAGGTCTATTCCGCGGGTCAGTAAGTTCCAGGACTTCAGATTCAACTTTGACTTTGACCTTTCTCTTCTCCTCGTCGGCAAGACGATCCTTCATGCTCATCTCTGAAGTATGTTCAGAGGTGCCAGTGATTTTAACTTCGTCGCTTCCTTCGGCAGGAGACGAGGTATCAAGTTTGTCATCGTCAAGCGCCCCGATCACTTGAGCGTCTGGGCCGGGAGTTACCCCTGCGTGAGCAACGTCGCTTGTTTTCCCCGCTTCCTCCTTGGCGTCATCGCTCCTCGGAGTTAGCTCAGTGTCAGAACAACCTGTGAGAAATATAAGAAGTGGGCATTAGAACGAATAACCACTGCTAAAAAATGACGGATCACTTCGACTTCTAGAGAAAGAAGAATCTCCTACCAGGATCAGGTTGGCTGTCGGTGGCGCGCGGGGTTTCACCCTCCAGGATAGGTGACAGCACATGAACGCCGAGCCCGGGATCTTCGGGGTCGTAGCTGGCATGCTGCTCGAATGGATCAAGCGTCGACCGACCAGCCGATTGAGCAGCATAAGGAGCGGCAATGTGAGGAGTAGTAGTGTCGGCCTCTGACGGGCCAGCCTCGTTATTCTTCTCTTTCGAAGGGGAAGAGCCTTTGCCATAGAGAGCCAATGCTACGGATAAATCCGATGGCTCATTCCCCCTCAGGAACTCCTTCACCAGTGCATCCTCGTCGATTTCTTCGGAGCCTGATTCGACTTTCTTGATCTTTATCAGAGTCTCCCATGCCTCAGCCAGGGATTCATGGTAGCCGTCGCCCAAGAATGTTAGGTCGCGGTGCATAAGGACGCGGGCTCCGTACTCGGCGATCAACGGGTCAAACATACTTTTGACTTCTTCCCTGCCGGTCTCTGCGGCCGCCTCCAGGCGAGAATCAAGCTCCTCCTCAGCCATTCTTTTACCCTCCTCACGGGCCTCATCCTTCATTTTCTCGACCCCGGCAAGTTCACCGTCAAGCTTTGCCTTCAGGAGCCGGGTAGCCACAATCTCATCACAATACCGCTGTGATTCTTCCTGAGCGGCTATTTTGTCTTCTTTCTCCTTGGAGAGTTGTTCTTTCAGCTCTTTGACTTGAGTAGCGAGCGCGTCCCTTTCTTTTTGGACAGAGTCTTTTTCTAGGGCAAGGGCGCCGCTGCGCTGAACTGCTTCGTCAAGCTCCTTTTTGTGAGCCACCTCTAAGCGAGTAACTGCCTCGGCAGTATCTTTTGCACCTTGTTCGGCGGCTTCTAGCTTTAACTTATAAGAGGCGAGTTCTTCGTCTTGGAGTTTGATGATTTTCTTATCGCTGTCAGCCTCCAGAGTCAGACGGTCAATCTCGTGTTGACGCTCAACAGATACTTCTGATATCTTCTCCACCAAGTGCACGAATGCGTCATGTTGAACATAGACGTCATTGTTGCATGCAATGGCACTTTGCTTCACGTGCCCAGGAATGTGATGGATGGCCGGGAGGAATTTCAAACCGTCAAAACAAATTTTCGGAAACTTGGCCTTAAGGTCGACCATCTTTTCTGCAACAGTCGGGTCCACGGCGGGAGCAGGAGGAGGAGGCTTAGAGAATTCCGTTCTTTTATGCGGCTCTCGAACTTGCCTCGTACTCGATGAACTGGAATGTTGTTCTCGAGCAGCATCAGACTGATAACCCTTCTGCAAAGACTTCTCTTTATCCGGCTCAGCAGTAGGAGGAAGATCACGGGACTGAGAAGATTGATAGTGCGCTTTCTTGCGGTGAGACGACTCGCGAGGGCGATTGTCCCTATCTTCGTAATCACCTCGGTCCCGGCGTCTGCCTGAACCGGAATCCCGTCCGGAGTGATGAAATATTAAAGACCCCTGAAGGCGATCAAGTCCGTGGGAGCGGCCCATATCACCTGCAAAGAAGGAAGATAACAACGAATTAAGGAGAATTCACGAATTAAAAAGACTTGAAGTATGTTATGGAATGCGCATGTGCGTGTGTGTCCTAAGTGTTCCCCCCGACGGACCCGTTCGTTTGTCTTTGCTAATCGGAGTATTGTCTCTGTGAGCCGGGAGTTGAACTCCTACATTGCCTCTAGCGGGCGAGGAGAATTTGAGAGCTTCAGGATCATCGAACCCGTAATTAAGTATGTCTTCGGGAATAGAGAGGTTCGAGAGACCCCTCAGAGAACTCTCCAGACGCTGCGAAGAAGCCTCTTTTTCAGGAGGGATAGGCGTAGATTTTGAGGTGTCGCCAACTTTCTCTTTCTGAACCGTATATTTCAGCTTTTTCTTTCCCTTCGAAGGGGAGGATGACGTCTCAATGTCCTGAACTTCGATTGCCGGATTCCAAGCAGGACCCACGTTCTCGCCCTGAGTGTCGGGTGCATCATCCTCTCTACGCTCGCCTTCTTCGTGCGCGTCGGGAGCGCGACGCGACGACGGGCCGGCAAGTTTTTTCCCTTTACCAGATGGAGGTCTGGGAATTGTAACACCTTCTGGAAGGCTGACCCGACGATCAGGAGCTAGCAAGCCGAACCCCGACAGCGATTCATTTGAAATGATAGCTCGAATATCTCGATCCTCGGCCGGAAGAGCTCTAATCGCGTCGACAGCATCAGAATATCCTCGGCCTTCCGGACGCGGGTTAATACCTGAAAAGAGGAAATGAAGAGTTAAGAAAAACGTGACTCCCATTAAGTACGAGTAACGGTTCAGCAGAGAGACTTACTGCCTTCAACCCATCTCCTAGCAAAACCAGACGGGCATCGCACATAGAACCATTCCTGTTTGTATAGGGCGAACTTGCTACAGGCCCCTGTCAAGATCTGGCACTTGTGATACGGCTCGAGGAAAATGAAGGAAGGGCTATCTTTCCGTCTCTTGAACATGTAAATGTATCGAATATCACCGGGGGTTGGAGGTCTGGAGAAGACAGCCATGAAGAGTAAGTAAGTCCCATATAGGAACGCATGACCATTCGGGTGCAGCTGCGACGGAGCGATGTCTATATACTGCAGCACATCCCGGAGAAATAGGTTAAACGGAGGCACGCTGCCCATCCAGCACATGAACTTGTTGTAGGCCGTGTACCCGACTGGGGGCAAATGAGGACGGTCGTGTCTCGAAGGAACTAACACGTCAGTAAAGGGAATTCCGTGAATGGAACATATCCGTCGCAGAGCGGCCTCATTGATCCTCGAGGCTTGAGAATCGACCGGATTGTCCAGTAAGATGGTTGACTCCAGAGCATCGGGCGCCAGATTATGAGCGGGAGAGATTGACGGGTTGGAAGCATCTGCGGCTCCTTGCTTTGCTGACGGCCCAGGCCTGTCAGATATGGTGGCAGAACTAGATTTTCCTGACATCCCGAATAAATAATGAACCTGGCTAAATGCTTGAGAAAGCTATACTTGAAAAACGTTGAGCGTTAGAATTAGAAACACGAGTTTTCCCCCCACGTGGTGTGTGAACTAGTGCAAGCAATTGTGTACAGACAATAAGAAGGTTTTTAAGATATAATAATTAGCTTCGAATCATCGCCTTCGAAGACCGTCATCGCTGACCGTCTCAAAAAGCTTGCCTTGAGGTGATTACAGTTCAAGATTCAGAAAACATGTAATTTATGAAGTATCCGGCTTAAGTCTAATTTGAAATTTATATCGTTCGGCATTTAAATGTCGTTCGGCGGTTACATTGTTCGTCCCGAGAAGAGTTCGGTGTGTATCTTGGTTCGGTTGAGTCATTGTCAAGTGTTCGGCATTGAAATTGTTCGGCATATATATGTTTGTTCGGCATTTGAATGTTGTTCGGCTTGAGTTATTGTACGACAATTGTATTGTTCATCCTAAGTATAGTTCGGCACGTATATTGTTCGGCCTAGGTATTTATATTGTTCGGCATTTTTGATGTTCGGCGAATATAATGTTCGGCACGTATATTGTTCGGCCTAGGTATTTATATTGTTCGGCATTTTTGATGTTCGGCGAATATAATGTTCGGCGGTTATATTGTTCGGCAGGTATGTAACTGTTCGGCATTAGTTCGTTTGGCTAAGGCAGTTCTCCGCCCTCGACCATAACTCCGCCCTGCTCTCCCTCCATTTACGACGAACGACAGAGACAAGATCGCCCGGCGAAGGTTACGCCGTTCGACACCCCATCTCCTTTTTTCTTCCAATCTTGATCAGCACAGAGGAGCTAGGTCTAACTACCATGCACCGTTCGGCGACTCCGAACGTGCGAACCACTTCTACTAGTGAACCTAAAGTTGAAGTAATGTAATCGTGGAGGGAATGATACCTAGTTCGACGATCGAGGTTGAGGAAGGATCAACTAGACTTTATATCTGATAGAGTGGCAAGAATTGCAAATCTCTGGGAATAACAGAAGAGAAAGCGTAAAGGGAAAATGGTGGAAGGGCGCCTGGTTATATAGAGGGAGGTAGAAGTCGAAAAGGCCATGACCGGTAGAACCGGTCAAGGTCATAGCGTTCGGCGCATAACGGTTCGGCACTGAAGCATCGCTCGGCAAGGAAGCACCGTTCGAACGCGCATGTCTCGTTCGGCATTTGGAACACGTCCGGCACACATCGATCCCACAAAAGGGGCGTCTCCGTTCGAGGTTAGCCAAGGGTTTAAGACGTGACAAAAAGGTTGCACGGTTCAAAGCGTACCACGTTCGGCCACGCGATACACTTTGGGGGGCAAGTGTTTCCTGGAGATTTGACCAGGCAACTAGTACTCGGCATCCAGTTCAACTCGGCATCAGAGAGTGATCGGCATCAGAGAGTGATCGGCATCAGAGAGTGTCCGGCATCAGAGAGTGTCCGGCATCAGAGAGTGTCCGGCATCAGAGTGTGACCGGCATCAGAGAGTGTCCGGCATCAGAGAGTGACCGGCATCAGAGAGTGTCCGGCATCAGAGAGTGTCCGGCATCCAGGAGTGTCCGGCGAAGCGTTTGACATCCAGGAGCACTCGGCATCCCAATGGAACTCGGCGTCAACTAGCACTCGGCGACAACCAATGCTCGGCGCTAGCGTTCGGCATACAATGGTGCTCGGCATCGAGACTACTCAGCACACAAGGGTGCTCGGCATCAAGGCTGCTCGGCATACAAGAACGCTCGGCATCGAGACTACTCGGTGTCAAGACTGCTCGGCATAACAGGGTACTCGGCGTCAAGACTGCTCGGCATAACAAGCTACTCGGCGTCAAGGAGAGCACTCGGCAACAACCTATGCTCGGCGTCGACTAGTGTCCGGCATTCCACGGTACTCGGCGTCAGTGGAGCTCGGCGGTAGGATAACTCGGCAATGAGAACGTTCGAACTACATACATTGGTTGGTCAAAAGCTTCAAAGGGAGATACGCTCGGCTTCACTGCAATCACCCCACACTTCCCATACACCAGGAGCACCGTTCGGCATGGGAAGGACCGTTCGGCATGGGAAGGACCGTTCGGCACAGAAGCGTTCAGCGTACCTGGTTCGGCACACAGCACCTGGGCTCGAACGTTCGGCTAACAAGCCCGCTTGGGAAGTCCAGCCCATATTTGCCTATAAATAGAGGGGCAGGGTCACAGTGAAATGGATCCTTTTTTGGAGAGAAAATACGGGGAGACTCTGCCATTTTCAAGACTCATCTTCTCTACTCAAACAACTTCATTCAAGCATTTGATTCACGAATTGTATTTGTAATCAACCATAAAGGAAATCAATAAAGTTGAGCAAAGTGGACGTAGGCAATTACGCCGAACCACTATAAATTTGGTGTTCTTACTTTCTGCACTTGAATTAGGATTGTCTTCTCTGTTTAATTTGCTTTCATCACTTATATCTCTACACAATCTTTCTGAACGAGGTTAGTGACCAATTTTGGTGCTAACAAACGCGGTCATTCATAGTGCATTAGAAAAACAGTAAGATAATCAAAGAAACTGGTCATGGAAAGAATAGAAAAGGAGGTTTACTTCATTACATACCAAAAGGTTCGGAAAGCCAAGAAAATAGTGAAATTATTTATAAAGGGTCAAGTGCTTACATGGACTTGGATGATAGAGTGAGCTCAGTCCCCTTAGACGATGCATTTTCATCATCCTACTATAGCAAGATGTCTGAGGAGGCAGAAGGGGAAGCTTTATCCTTAGCCTAGTCGGTCCTATAATAGGAAAGGGCCTCTTTGATTCTTGAAGGGTCCCCTAAGAAGCTAAGATCAACCACGGTAGTGGTATCCTCTCAACTGTAGGTGAAAAATTGGTGCTTAACCACTTTTTACATCTAGAAGAGCACCGGTAAGTAATTTGATTAAGCATATCGACCTAGCTAGCACTTGGGTTGTCCCTTCCAACTCCTTCTCCTTCTCTCCTAAGGCCTTATCTTTTCCTTCCAACTCTTGAACTTTCATCTTTAAAGCCTCATCTGCTGCCTTTGCCTCCCCCTTAGCCCTCTCTGCCTTCTCTTGTTGAACCATAAGCTCTTTAGCTACTCCAGTTTTCTGTGAGGCTACCACAACAAAGATCGCCTCATTCTTAGTAATCTGAACTATGGATAAGACTAGGTCATCCTCGGCTCTTTTTTAAACCTCGGTTGTCAAAGCCCTCATCTATTATATAGAAGACGTAAACGAGATGAGAATTTCTGAAGTAAATTATCATTGAATAAAGAAAGGGAGGAAGACACTTACATAAGCCAAGTCCTGTTGAGCTCGGTAGCAAGTTAAGGGAAAGGGAGTGTAGGAAATAGAAGTGCAACAGGATAAGATTTAGGGGCGGAAGCAATATAAGATAAACCATCCAAAGCAGTACGCCCTACCCTCTAAGCAAGATCGACGACGGGACCCTCGTGTTAAGGCAAGAAGCGAATGCATAGGTCTCGGAAGGACTGAAGAGGTGAGATGGGAAGTGCTTCTAATGAAGGGAGAGAAGGAGGAGGAGGCGCATGAGGTTTCTTGAGAAGTTGATTAGAGGCTTTAACATCATCCTTCTTTCTTTTTTCTCCCTTCTTCTTCTTTGTTGTCTCCAATTTCTTCGATAGGGATCGTCCAAAAAACACATCTAAGAGGTCTCTAGCCATTTTTTCTACATAAAAAAGATTTAAGATCATTAATTATCTTGGCAAAAAATTAGGAAATATAATTTCATCGTTCATCTTATCAAATTATACCGCTAGATTCATCCATACCTAAGGAGAATTTAAAGATAGAGCGAGAGAAGTTATGACAAGTACGTAGAAAGTCATATTTACATAGTAACAACTCAACAAAGGATAACTTTGTTTTCCTACATTCCTCACCCTTACTCAGGATGTCCTTCCTACGAGATACGAACGACCTAGTGGCTTGGTTGGAAAAGATAGGATGATTGGGCTATGGTTGGAAAGAAGAAAGAAAGTTATCTAAATTTGAAATGAAAAAATATCGGTCATTCTATTTCTGGGTCTTTCAGGGAACAGACGTGAGAATCGGTTTATTTGTCTGAGCGTAATAAAACCCATAATCATCCTAGAAGACTTTTGTGAATATCAAATAGAAATTGAAGTTCCTCGCGGGAAGGAGGAGAACGCATAAAGGATGAAAGTAGCGATCAAAATGGAGTAAGAAATTGGGGCAAGTTATATGGGAGCAATGCCAATGGCTGAAAATCATTCATGAAGAATTTGATTGGAAGGAAGATAAAGCCCACATCGGATTTGCTCGAAAATAATAGAAATAAAGCTATGTAGAGATGTATGGATACAATTATGAGATTCAAGCACCCTAGCTACATAACCCTCAAACCGAAAATGATCCAAAATACCCTCTACTCCCCCAGTTCAGTTATTCTAAATGGCAAGGATAAAGGAGAGGTGATCCCCTCAGTAGAAGCAGTATTAATAAAAAATATATTGGATTGACCACTACTAAGATATGGAGGAAGAAAAAACAAGGAAAAGAACATTCTTACTTTTGTTTGAAAGAGAAACTGTTTATTAGAGAAGATGAGGTTTGCAACTAAGGTTTTTGAAAGCACGTAGGGAAATGAAAAACAAGAAGAATACATACTCACCTCGGTTTGAATCTTAGCCATGAAATTAGAATGATAGAAGAGCCCCCAAAACGTCAATCGACAAATGATAAGGGAGATTAACACAAGAATCCATACAGAATTTCTTAGGAGACGAAAAGACTAAAGTGTGCTTTTTCAAAAAATCGGCCAATGAAAAATTGACACGTGTAGTCGGATATTAAATGCAAAATGGCAATAAAGACGTTTTCCATTTTAAAAGAAGAGGGAGAAAAGCAAGAAGTGATGGGTCGTAGGAAAAATATGAAAGCAAAGATAAGTCAACACCGATCTTCAATCGTTGCAGACTTGAGGGACTAGTGTTGCACCCATATTTTCCAAACATATGTAAAGGTGAATTGATGAAAATACGAAACAAAAAGGAAATTTCTCCCACGATGGAAGTTGGACTATGATGAGGAAACAAGGGAAAAAAGGATAGTTCAGATAGTACTGTGCCAAAGTCTTAGGACGGTGACAAAACATAAGGACTGCGTCGTTCCCTTGAGCATGGCGTCAACATCATAATACTCTGTCAGAGTCTTGAGATAGGCACAAAGTATTGGGATTGCTCTGCAATCCTAATACTAACTTTAATTGGTAGAACTATGGCACAATCTTCAGGTATCAAGTATGAAGGTTGTGATGCGGTCCCGAAAGTAGGCTTAAATAAGTTGGAGCTGCAGCACAATCTTTAAGCAAAAGGAAAGCGCCGCAACCTTAAACTAACGTCAAAATGACAAGGATGTTTTGCCATCCTTAAGTTAATCCTTTAGTTGACGTTAAAGCAATAGGTATGTGTCGTAATCTTAAGCTAACATTGAAGTGACAAAATAGCACCGCAATTTTAGGCAACTACCACCCAACAAATACAAGGACTTAAAAGATAGGGCAATGAGGCAAAGTTGCACCCTGTCCATAAGCTAAATTATGCTCCTCAAATACTCGACAGGAGCAGGGTAATAGACCATAATTTCATGATGCAACAAATCATTGAACTGCATACATGCACAGGCAAGGCCGTAATAGAAAACTACCCCCAACAAAGGGGAAAAACAAAGTTATAAGTACTCCAGAACTTCGTAGTCATAAATGGATTATTGAGAACTACATTAACACCCCTGAAGCCGCATAACATGGTTCCAACTCAAACAACGATGAAACACAACACTAGGAGTAGTAAAAGCTAAACTGCGTAGCTCAGTAAATAAGACTATGCCGCCATGCTGAAGTCTAATCATACCACCAAAACCCAACCTAAATTGTTCTAGCAATAATCTGGACTGCAACACTACCCCCATAAAAGCAAAGCTTAATGAGGAAAGTATAATATTGCTCACCCCCACATTCTCAAATAGATAAAAACCCATATCAAGTCATGGCCAACTCAAAATTTGGTTTCCCATTTCAATTTAAGGCTTCCTAGCCAAGTTCAAAATCCATCAACCAAAATTAGAGTTTCTCGCCGAAGACCAAGCTAGCAATCCATACATGGTAAATAAGCAAAACAGATGATTTACACTTGGGATAATCCAAAAGCCAGAATCAAAGGCATGGAAGATGATATAAGTAATCAATGTAATTTTCTATACTATAAAAATATATGACACTATACCAGAAAGGAGGAGGATTTTTGAGTCATTTTCTTTTGAGCACTGAAATCAAAAATTGTACTCTCTACCAATATTGTACTAAAAATGAAAGAAGAAGATTAGGATATTTTCCTCATGGACGTAGGATTCGTTAACATCTGAACCACATAATTTCATTGTGTCATTTATTACTTTCATTACTTTATTTTACTTTTTCTTTCTTCGTTGCTTAAATTGGAATGTATTGCTTTAACAAATTGGATAGAGACCTTTTATAAAATTTGAATATTTCCATTATAATTTTATAAGCATTTCAGCAACATAATTACTTCTTTTAAAAGCAATTTTTAATATTAATTAATCTTGTTGGTTCTTAATCATGAAAGCATTCAGCATCACGGTTATTTTGAAAATACTTTGGCGTTTCTAAGACAAATAATCTCATTAACACAACTGCAATCACATAACATTTTATTTAAGTATTTTCTTATTAATATACTTTAAATTAATTTATGTTTTTATATTATAACATAACAAAGTATATAAAAGAAAAAAACACCTTTCTTACAAAAAAGATTGATTATAGAGTTAGATATATATAATAAATTACATAGTTGCTCCTAGTGTGTTACCACTAACACTCTCAAGAGCGAATGATCTCTCTTGATTTGTTGAGAAAACTCAAGTTCAAGGTTGATATTAAGGCAAAGACCACGGTTAGGAGATGTATATGATACAACCGACAAAGAGTTATCCATCGCTTGCGGGCCTATGGTATTTGGAGCAAACTCAAGGTAAGAATCCCAATGCAACTGAGTCCTAACACTGACTAGATAAATCCAGAGATTTCTATATTTCTCTTAGGATTTTGAGTAATATAAAAACCTAGTGGAAGCCTTATTAGAAAAATGAAATGATTATATTTAACCTTTATAATATTATAAGGACATATGTTATATATGGTTAAAACAATCTACTCTAATAAATTTGAGCAACTAATATAATTGACAAAATTGTTTATCAAAATATACAAATGAACTAAATTAGGATTGAGAAAGAAATATAAAATATATACTTACTAGTAAATATTTTGGCATGTTGTCACTTATAGGACCATGTAAGAGCCAAGTTATACAACTACTGAATACATTTGCACTTCGGTCACTTAAGTGATTATATGCTCAAGGTCGTGTATTGTCATCAATGAGTTTGGAACTCTAAAGCAATACAAGAATATTGATATTTGATCCATATTTGAGCACATACAAAGTTATATGGTGAATAGTCACATTTGTAATATATGAAATCTCAATGAAATTAGTTCAATCGAAATGAGAAAGTAAACTATAGTGCAAGATTGTAACGACCCGTAATTTTCGATGATTAAAAATTATAAATTTAATAAAGTTATGTGATTTAATGTTGGAAGAAATAAAAATGTGTGACTTAATAATAAGAATATAACTGGAACGAAATTAAATTGTATTATTTTAAGGAAATTGATAATGGCTTGGAATGTAATTCCAATTAATTAAAAGGATTAAAGAGTTATAACTGATGTAGATTGTAAATAAATTATAGTAATGTATGTATTAATAGATAATTGGATTAAAAGAGCAATTGATTAATTAAGTATTGATTAATTAATGAAACAATGTGTAATAAATTGTAATTGAATAAAATTAGTATTGTAGTAGTAATTATAACCCTTGTTGTGGATAATAGACTTATAGAATGTGACTAAAGGTTAATGGTGTCAATTACTATATGTTACCTATTTATTTAGCCTGTTAAATTAAATTTGAAATCAATTGCAATTAATTCACTTAATTAGTGCAGTTAATGTAGATTAAATTGATAATTGTAGAATTAGTATAGTGTAAGTTGTTATAACATTATTTGTAAATAATAAACTTACAAATGTTATTAAATATAGAAATGGTGACAATTGTTATTTGTTACCAATTTAATTAATCAATTACAAATAAATGTAAATAAATGTTACATTAACGCGAGTTAAGACAATAACTGCAAATGGTGAATGTAATAAAAGGTATATAAATGTTAATTTTATTTACAAGGCAATAATTGATGTAATAAAAGGAGTGAAACAAAGATAAATTAATTTATAGAGATTTTAAATTATAATAAAGGTGACAAAAATTCAATATAATTGAAATATAGTAGTTAATCCAAATAAAGGATGGAAATTGTAGCATATTAATGAAATAAGATATAAACAAATGTTAACTATGTTATTAGAGTAATAATTAATTGAATAAAAAGATTGAAATCAAAGTAAATCAATTTGTTGGAATTAAATTTTTAATTAATTGGATTTAATTACAGTTGAAATTTATTAGTAAAATAATTATTGTAAAATAATTAACATTGAATTGACATGAAAATTTGTATTACATTATTGTAAATGTCTAAGTAATCAAAAATGATGAAATTTATTAGTTTATAAATATTGAATTGAAAAGTGGTTAATTAATTTAATATTAATTTATTTAATTAACATGAAAAATAACTTACATTTTTCTTAATAATTATCAATTCTATTTGACCTAGTCTGTAAGCTATAAGAATGCAGATTCAATTGCTGATCCGCTACCTCTTTGTCTGGTGTCTTCATCTATTATAATATATACTGAGTTAGTTTCCAGAAGTCAAAAATTAATTATAAACATAGGGGAGTCAAAGACTTAGCTCGTGAAGCAGTTCAAGGAGGACTGGTTTCTTTATGACTTCTTCTTAGAGATCCTGTGAGTACGAAGACATCAATCAGCGACTTCTTTGTCTTCTGAAGCACAAAGATTTCATCTTTTGGAAGACGGAGACTCCTCTAGCTCAGATCTATGGATCTTAAGTCAGTGACTTCTAGAAACCGAAGGTTTTAGAGACTTTGATGTTTTCTCGACTCCATTTTCTGTCTTGCGTCCTAAAACAATGAAATCTGTTGTTAGAATCCTTATAAAGCTAAAAGGTATAACCTTTATGGGATTTGGACACTTATCTGTTGCTGCTAGTTCTCGTGGAGGATCTGATTCTTGGAATAGAGCCTCCTGGTTTTGCTTCTTGCTTAGACGTGGCCTAGATGTAGAAATTGAATCAGATTAGAGTATGAGTTTGTTTACTTCCCCTCGCCGCCATTAGTGTTGCCTTATCTTCTTTTGTTCGAGAGGAGTAAATGAAGTAGTTCTTAAGTGAAGGCTTGCCGTTTTTAACCTAATGAGTAGTCTGGAAGCTTCAAGCGGGTTTTGGGTGTTAGTTTGTTTTGTTTCATTTCGGTTTTGGGCCTTGTTTTAGTTTTAAAGAAGATATCAGGCCTGGTTTGTTTGTATTTCGAGTTTTGTTAAACTTTGTACATTTCTTTGTTTTCTTGGTTATTAATAGAATGTTTGAACCCTTTTTCAAAAAAAAAAATTAACGTGAAAATGGCCATTTTGGCCACTGTCTCGGATTTCGACGAAACAAGTTTCATCGGATCCGTAACAGTGAATTATTGTTTGGTTTCAAGTTTCGTAGTGATCGGACTTTTCATTTGATCATACGGACTCGAAATACGTAGAAATCAATTTAATTAAATTCAATTGAAATCAATTTGAAATGAGATGATTTTAACCTAACTTCTTCATACGATGGAATTAGGACTTGAAACCTATTCCATTGAGTTTAAAACTATCCAAAAAATCTATTTTGATATATAGGATTGCCCATCTTCGTTTCGGGACTGAAACGAGCTTTTCGGGTCGTTTACCGTTCAACTTTCAACTCGATCTAGCCCATTCATTTCTATTTCTAATCTGCCTTTATATAGCCCGTTATAAACCCTAGCTATTTCTTATTCCATTTGTCTGTACGCACAATTCTATCTACTTCTCTCTTTTCAATGGCAGACAAAGCAAAATCAAATTCCAAATTCGATTGCAAACCAAAAATCAAATCAAAATTCAAACCTCTCAAACACTATCATATTATATATCGATTTGAAGCTCTCGATGAGCGCAAGTCAAATCTGCAGTCTGTTTTTTGATTTAGGTTTCGGTGTGGCCAGAATTGGGTGATGAAGTCTTGGTCGTTCGTCGTGTCTTGATCAACCTTATCTGATCGTCGAATCAATGGTATTGTTGTGTAATGACCCACTATTTTGGACCATTCAAATTGACAATAAATCCACACATGTCGGACTTGAATAATTCAAAACAATAGATTGTAAATAAATTTTTTGCAAAAATCAGAATATATAGTAAATAAATCACAGATCACAGACACAGAGTATATAATAATGCAGCGAAAGCAAAGAGATAGTAGTTCATGAAGCTACTATATATATACATCTGAGTTAAACAAGATACAACAGAAGTCTCAATACAATAACCAAGTACAAAGCTGAATACATCACTGGAATCATCTGGATAACTGAAAGCGAAATAGATAGCTGGATCTTCAAGCAAAGCTCCAACTTCGAAGGTGACTCTCAAATGTTGTATCACTCAGTCTGACCTGAGCGTAAAGCAAAACACAAAACACTCGAGTCAGGACATACATACTTATACAATGTAAACCAACTCAAGTGAACTGTAATATAAAGGTACAAGTAACTTAAAGAATGCTTGGGATCGCCCATTCTTTAAGGATCCGTTAAACTATGTACTATGTAGTAATATTCGCTATTATAATAATGTCTAATAATAAAATAAACTTACTTTTAAATAGCATTAAGGCTTTACATTTTCCACCTTAACACGTAATAGTCCTAGTAGTCCATCCAGTATCAGCATACCTCCAGATCGGGAGGCTACCCTAAATACTCCATGGGCTACGGGAGAAAACCAAACTTGTAGTAAAGCTCGCTATGGTAGGTGACACAGCACACAAGGCAATGCTAGGGTAGATATACCAATTACGCACACGGGCTGGTGGAAACGCGTAGCAGCCATTACCGCCCACCTCGGACACACTCCCAAATCAAAATCGAAGATGGCCATCAAATCAATCACAAGGTAAGAGTATAATATCGAAGGAATGTGCCCGATCAGAGGAATGACCTCACTTGGCCCGAGATCGCTCCTGTTTTAGCCACCTTAAGCCAACTCACGGGAGTCGGGTCCACGTTCATACCTCAATAGGATCGTCGCCACCATCCTACTTCATTCTGGAATCTCCACCACGTACACAGTTGTTAAAGTGGTGTTCGGTATCGACAGAGAGTATGTCCATATCCGATCTCGGTCTCTTTAACAACCAATCGTTATTATAACCAGTGGATATTTATTCCAAAAATAGTTTATACTTCAAAAGTCAAAATATCATATCCATTTCAAAATCAAATACGATATCATTTTCCATTTCAAAACCAAATCAGTACGATATCCTTTCATTTCAAAAACCCATAAAATATGATATCGTTTACATTTCAAAAATCAATAAAATATGATACCGTTTCCATTTCAAAAAAAATCAATAAAATGTGATATCATTTAAACAAATCCAAATTTCCAAATCACTGAATATGTCCTTCGATTATTTAAACTTTAATTATTCTTTTAAATCATCTTAAACCAAAACCAGGTTATAAAGTCATATTCTCAAATCTTCAATTTCAATAAGTTTCAAATCAATATATTTAAAGACAAATCTTAATTAAATACAATTTCAATTACATTGTATTAACTTATAACTTCCAAAATGGTTTATATTTAACCTCAAAACTTATTCATTTAAACCATTTAAATTCGATGTCAAATCTTTCAAAATATATTCATTCCCAAATTTCATTCGTTCAATTATAAACTTTCCAAAAACAAATTTCAGTCACAACAGTACTTATAAAATTGTTATGGTAGATATGGTAATATTTCAAAACATTGTCATTTTCAGAACAGCAGCACTTATAAAATGCTGTAGTAGATATTTAGTTTCAAAACAGTTAAGTTTCAGCAACAACAGCACTCATAAAGTGCTACAGTACCTATTTTAGTTATTCCAGAACATAGTTAAATTTCAGAATTGGTAGCATTTAGCAAATACTATCTTAAAACCATGGCATTTAGTAGATGCTACCAATAGAATTCCATATTTTATTATAACATTTCAGAAACATTAAAACTTCAATATTTACCATTTTAAACTTAAAAAAAATCGTATTTCCCGCTCCGAAAAATGTTCATTTGGATATCATTTATCTTATGATTTAATAAAATAAATTTTTATAAATAAATATCCAATTTAATCTATAATTCGTTTATTAAGTCAAAGTACATTTTTTTTAACTTTTTCTTTAACAAATAATCTAACACTTTATTTTTAAAATACCCATTTCACAAATTTGATATTCTTTCAATGAGTCCAACTTAAATTTCCATTTTTAAAAACTAAATTCCAATTATCAAGTTAAGTAATAATCTAAGATACATTTTACCATTTTAAAATCATCATTATTTATTTTACAAATATATCCATTTCATAAAATAAAATATTTTATCATAGTTATTATAACCATCAACTTTTCTTCATAAATCTATTCATTTAGACATCAACTAAACTATGATTTCAGGTAAAGTAAATTTATTACAAAATATCCAATTAAAACTGTATTTCATTTTATCAATTCAAAAGACATTATTTATTATACAAAACATATTCATTTCAGGAAATCCCCTTTTATTAATATTACTAAGTTAGATTTAAGATTCCATATTAAATCGAATTTAATTATTAAGTTATTTATCATAAATGAAATCTTTAAATTACTTAGAACCAATAATAGACTTATAAAATTTTAACTTATAGGAAAAATAAATACACCTTTACAAATTTTAAAGCATTAAATCAAATTAAATTAAAATTTCACATATTTATAATTTCAAAATACATATTAATTTTCAAAAAATATTTAAAATACTTAATAAATTTTTAGGAAAATATTGTTTAAAATTTATCCATGGGTCTGTATAATATTTTCTAACCTAGGATAAGTGATACGGATATGTATCATTTCAATCCGCAATTTAAAAAGAAAAACCGGGTTCTATCATTTCAAACTCGCAATCCCAAGTAAAATCAAATACAATAAAAATCACTCGAGCTTATCATTTCAGCTCATAATGATTTTTCCCTATTCTAAAGTCCGTTCGAGTATGTATCATTTCAACCCATAGTGAAAAGGGAACTTGCAGTGTGAGATACATAAATTAAAATAAACAGTACAGCATAGTATCATATCAAATGATGTAACAAATATATAAGCAGCATTTAACATCATATAATCATATCACAGGCATATATGAACATATTAACATAACATAAAAATTTTCTACAATTCACATGCCATTGTTCCACAATTATAAAAGTACGTATGTCGAGAGTGATAAACTCACCTTCCGAGGCTAGAGAAAGAATAGAATGAGTTGAGTTACGAATCCAAAGCAAAGCTAGATTGAACGCAAATTTGATGACAAAGCTGATATATAGGAATTGACGAAATAAAATCAGAATTGGATCGATGAAGATAAATGATATAATTGAATATATATATGACCATATATAACTATATATATACACAATCATACTCTTTTAAAATTTCAACACATATTAAATTTTATATATCTATATATATATATCAAAATCATTGTTTAAATTAGACATAAAATAAAATCCTTATACACATATATACATATACCATATAACCCAAGTAACTAATATATATATTTGCAAATATAACCTTTAAAACAAAACAGAGTTTGTATAATTATCTCTATATGTATACAGACAATGCATATGCTGACCCAAATATGACATAAATCAAATATATAAAGTTGGGATTTGAATAAACAAACATAGGCAACAGACTGTAACCTATATTATATACACCCATGTACATTAAATCAATATATGTACTGACTCAGTATAACTTATGTATTAAACCCGGTAAGTCCTATATATATAAACAAATATATTTACCAATGTTATACAACTGCAAACTATTGTATATATAAGACTCATATAATATTGCATTTTAAACAAGTCAGCCTATAAATACGGTTGCAAATATATATATATATATATATATATATATATATATTACAATCACTTTAATATATACATACTCGCGCACGTAACTAATATATTACATAAACTTGATACTACTATAAATTATATTATATACTTTGATTTAAATATAGGCCAACCAAAATCGATTATATAGACTCGATATTCATTATAATACATGCAGACCACATATTGAGAACCCATTTTATACGAACACATACCTTTCAAAAGTTTTGCAAACATATATTTATATGTGAACAAACTTAATGTATAAAATGTGCAGGCCCTATATATTAGTATACTCATATATATACGTACGAATCAGGCAAAAGCATTTGAAATACAACTATAATATGATATAGTATGATAAAATCTATTATAATATAGTATAGTTTCAAATAAAACTCATATGTACACGGATATCTGATGAAACTGTATGTGTAAACTGAAAGCTCATAATCCATAGATATGAATACTAACCTATTATATTTTATATCACAAATCGCGTTATAAATACCATCAAACGCATGATATATATACCTCTTACAATTTATATACTTAGTACATAATATACAAAGCAGCTTGCAGAAGCACATACATACCATGCTAAGAAAAATTATATATCATATACGATGCGGAAGTCGGGTGGGTAGGAAGAATGATGGCCTCGGCAGCGGTGGTGAACTACGGCGGATGCTGCATGAGTAGGCTTCGGCCTGGGTTGATTGCAGCGAGTTTGGTTCAGGGGAGGTGTAGAATGCAGGGGATCTCGGGAAGGTGAAGGCTTGGGTATGGCCGAGGCGATGGAGGAAGGTGGAGGTGGAACAACGATTAAGGGAAGTGGCACGTGAGATGTGGGGATAAGGCCGCATGGGTTCAGAGATGTGATAAAATGAGGCAAAGGGAGGAAGGCAGAACGAAAAAATATAGTGGTAAGGAAGGCTCAATCTGACAATAAAATATAAGGTACGAAACATATGGAAAATGTAAAAGCAACCGGCAAAAATAAGAACCGATTGAAAAATGTAAAGTCACGACCATTGATTCCAAGGGATACCAAAAGTTTACGACTATTGGATTTGCACGGTAGAAAATGAATGGTCATGGGAAACAAATGGACTCGAATGGGTACAGATAAGGGTGACCGTTTCGCGGTCTCCGCTGCGTATCAGATCTCATAACACAAAATTGAATATACCGCAGAGATCAGCATGACAAGATGATCAAACGGTATACAGAATTTAGTGGTACGATCATCCAATCAAAATTCGATAATCGGTACCGAAAATGCTGTTATTTTGTCAGAAATAAGATGAACGGAGCAATAGAAGTCCAAATTTTGAAAAACGAAAGATGTCGTCTCACTCAGAAGCGGATTTAGAAATTTTCTATAGAAAAATATTCAGATTTGGAAAACATTTTATTATCATCAACTTTTAACTGATTTAAATTGAAATAGAGTTACACAATAAAATAAACATTCATATTTTCAGATGAAAATTTACCAGTTGCTATGTTTAATTAGATGTATTCCAAATATAAAAAAAATTCCTAATTTTATTATTTAAAGTTTCACCAAAAATTCAATAAATTAAATAAATAAAACCACAAAATTTACGGGTCATTACATGTTGTGTAGAGAGTCAAGCGCGTTGTTCATCGGTGGTGTTCGCTCATCGAATTGACGGCCAAATCGACCAGAAAAATTTGATTAGGGTTTAAGTCATATAGGCGGCGGCTATTCAATTCCTTGGTCGGGGAGGTCGAGAAACCTCGGGAGGCGTGCGCGTTGGCACGGCGATGATAGCGGGGGTCTAATCGTGGGGGTGCGGCCCATTGGCGCGTGCGTTCAGGGTTGAGATGGTGGCGGCTGGAAAATGAGGCAACTAGGGTTACTGTTCATGTGTGTGTTTAGCGGCTAAGGCTCAACTTCGATGGTAATGGTGACGCGATTTGTTTTACTTATTTTACTTCTTTTAGAAATTTTAATCGTATAATGTTCTAACTATCATAACTTTTACGTACGAGGTCGGATCCACGCGCGTTTTTCTCCATTGGGATCGTATCAAAATTCCAGACATTTTGACGTTGGTTTGATTAGATTCTGAGACTACTTGAATTTTGGGCCTAAATTGGATTTTTATTCGATTTAAAATCAAAGGTGAGTGTTTTGAACCACTCACAACTACTAGATTATCTTATGTTAGTTAAATTAAATTTATGATGTGATTGGAAATTTATTGATTGACGTTTGGTATGTTTAAATTGTCATTTTAATTAAATTTGACTTTTAGTGCATTTAATTATCGTCTAATTTAATATTGAATTTAAATCCTCAATTTAATACCTATTATTTATCATCAGTTATCTATTGATGTTTATTAATTGATTTGGATGATGATTGTGATGTATGTTTGATTTGTTGATATTGGACGGCTGGATGTTGTATTTTATATTGTTATAATATTGCAAGTTCCCTATGGGTTGAAATGATACATACCCGAACGATCTATAGATTAGGGTAAAATCATTATGGGTTGAACTGATAGACTCAACCGATTTTATGGATTTCATTTAATTTGGGATTGTGATTTGAAATGATATATAACCATAAAATCTTAAATTGCGGATTGAAATGATAAATATCCGTATCACTTGACCCTAGGGTAGAAAATTATATATGGACACCGGATTGGTTAAGTTAAGTGATTTTTGAACCTTTAAATTTTGAAATCAATTAACTAACATTTTGAAATAGAAATTGATTTATATAAACTGAATTATTTTCGATAATCCAAGTGTTAATGTTGAAATTGGAATTGATTTAATGAATTATTCAAAGGATTTAAATTGGAATTTCAAAGTTGAAGTGTCAAATATAAATGAATTTATTGGAATTGAGTTATTGAAATGTTTGGATATAACTTTGAAATCTATTTGAACTAATTTAAACCATTTTAATTAAATTAACTATTTTAATCGATTTAAACTATTTTAATTTATTCTAATCTATTACAACCTATTTAATACAATCTAACCTATTTTACCTATTTTAAACTAATTAAATCTATTTAATCTATTTTTAATCCATTTAATATAATTTAAATCTATTTGATATATATTTAATCTATTTAAATCATTTTTAAACTAATTAAATCAAATTTAAATCTATTTAAACTATTTTATTATTTAAACTATTTTAAATATATTTTAACTATTTTAAAACTATATAAACTATTTATAATTACCTAAACTATTTTCTAAAATTTCAGACTGTGTGAATTTGAAGTATTTATATCGAAATCCTTGATGATGATACAACCTAAGCTGGAAATTGTAATTGATACTTTTTTGTGAAATGACATATTTGAGTGAATAGGATGATTTTTAAATGAATAATTGATTAACATAACTTATCAATAATTTCCAAGTGAATATGATTTCAAAAGTGAATATGATTTTGAAAGTGAATATGATTTTGGAAGTGAATATGATTTTGGAAGTGAATATGATTTTGAAAGTGAATATAGTTTGAAAGTGAATATGATTTCGAAAGAGATATGATTTGAAATTTAATATGATATTTTGATATAAATTGTGAATTGACCTTTTTGAAATGTAAAAGAACCATCCGGTGTGAAATAAGCGTTTGGTTGTTAAAGAGACCGGGATTGGATATTGTCATACTCTCTGCCAATATCGAAAACCACTTTAACAACTGTGTACGTGGTGGAGATTCCATAAATGGAGTAGGATGGTTTGGCGAACGATTTCTGTATGAGGTATTGACGTGACCCTGACTCCCGTGAGTCAGCTTAGATGTGACTAAAACAGGAGCTATACCTGGGCCAAGTGAGGTCATTCTTCCGATCAGACATGCTTCTTCGATACCATATTATGACTTTGTGATGATTTGGTGACCACCCCTTGATTTTGATTATGGGAGTGTGTTCCGAGGTGGTCGGTAGTAGCTGCTATGTGTTACCACCAGCCCGGTTCTGCAATTGGTAAATCTACCCTAGCATTGCCTCCAGTGTCGTGTTCGCATGCTCTAAAACGCCTTCTACGAGTTTATTTTGTACCGTACCTATGGGGTGTCTTCTGGGTAAACCACTGGTTTGGTGGAGCTTACGGCATTGTATAGACTACGGGAATATAAAAATGTGTTAAGGGGGATATGGGTAACGCCTTAACGCTATTTTAATACTTTACTTTACTGTAGACACTATTATAATAGCGTATTGTACTACATAGTACATAGTTTAATGGATCCTTAGGAGATAGAAATCCCGAACATCTCTTAAGTTATTGCACTCACGTTAGACACTGGATAGGAGATGCCAAACCCCATAAACATCTCTGACGCCATTACACTCATATTTATTTACTGTTGATTTAACTTACATAAGATCTTTTAGTTCTGACTCGAGTGTTTTGTCTTTTCAATTCACCCGAGTCAGTCTGAGCTTTTCAGTTTATCGAAGACTGCTTTCTGGAGGATGAAGACAAAGATTTTGTACTATTATTATTCACTATATTTATTCCACCGCATCATGTTGTTCCGCTGCATTATTTATTTATTTATTCCTTTTTATGTAACTCTGATTTTTGTGTTGTAAAAGAATAATCAAATGTATTTATAAAACAGCTTCATGAACTGTTATTTGATTATTATATTTTGTCATTCTACTGCGAGATTCTGTATTTGTTTTATTTCTTCTCTTTTTCTTATTTACTCCATAACAATTTTCCCTTTTGAATGGTTTGAGTCTGGCATGTGTGTCTGCTTAAAATGTCCAAAAAGGCAGGTCGTTACAAAAATCATGTGTTCAATAAGATTGAATAGAATGAGAACCCTGTTGTGTTAAAAACAATGCTAGACCAAGGACCGAAGACTAAGCTAGGAGTTTGATCATTGAAATGTAAGTTTTGACCAATTTACTTAAGTGTAACCTATTCGATATCCTTAAAATGTTAAGAATGTCTAAATGCATTTTGGTAAAAAAAATTGGTGCAGTCTTTTATTATTGGTTTCCTTTTGAATGGTTTAACAATTTCGAAAGGAAAACGATCTCATAGTGGGTTTAACATAGCCATTGGGATGGAAAGAGTAAATGGTCACGTCTTCTTTATGAAGAGATGTCAGAAATGAGAATTGTTTAAACTACTAGTAAGGAGTTACTATGGAATGAGTTTCTATTCCGAATGCATTTTCACATAAGAACTTGTTTTCAATAAGAGTTATTTCTTTGAGTTTAAGATATTTGATATGAAACCCTGGACTATAAATTAGTTATGATGGATGAAATAAAATGGCATAATAAGTAGTTAAATGGAGCTTCAAATTTCATGCACTATTATTGTAATGGCAAATATAGTGGGAACATACCATATGATACTTATTAGTGAATGCATCAAGTTACGAAAGAATGCTTTTGTATGTATACCGATTATTATTTATGAAATAATAGTTATTTTCAGTATTGATTGGAAATAGATATAGTATTATTTTAATATGAATATTCATTATAAAATAAATCTATTATAATGATAGTATCGGTTTTCATAATAAAAGTGATGCATTAGCTAAAGAAAATACAGAAGTACCTAAATTTTTTTAATTATTTTGGAGATATGGACTAAGCCATGTCTTTGAGAAATAATTCTTTAGTCACATTATTATGAATCATATGGTACTGGTGATTGTATCTTAAACAATTAAGGGAACAACCCCCACTTAGTGGGAGTGATGAAAAAAGTTGACGACTCTTCACATTGATATATAAAGATAAATGCACTCCAAGGTCTAATGATACCAAAACTGATCCGCTTACTTCATTAAATTCACTTATTAATTATCACAATCATGAACATGTGTATTCGATATTCAAGTAGTATGTCTACGATAAGTTTGTAAAATATAAATTGGAAGTAGAAAGCATAATGTGCATAGAAAATAAAACAATTCAATTTAATCAAATAGGTAGTATATTGGAAAGAGTTCCAAAAGTACCTAAAAATAAATAATATTCAATCTCAAAATCACTCCTTCATGCGATACATAATGATGTATCGATAAGGCGTAATCTGACATTGTTGGACAAAGTACGATTGATAGTGAGTGAAGTTGAGCTAAATTCTTTCTATAAGGATATGCACCTAAGATTAAGTGCATATGTTAAATTTAATTTCATCTAAAGAATTGTTTACGAGACATATAAGATAAGAATTTATAAGAAACCCTAATCTTAAAAAGTTTAAAAGGCATGGTTAATTAATTTATGTTATGAACATAAGTTTTGTAAATTCAAAACTAAATAAATTTTATGTAAGAATAAAGACAGTTCATAAAATGTTTCTAAATGCTAATTCCTTCGCACAGAGAAACCATTGTTATTTCAAGAAATAAAACGCTATATGAGTCAAGAGACTGCATGTAAGATTCTCTCGTAAGGTATCTTATGTGGACCGCTGTAACACACCATAAAATAAATAGTAGTTAATTAAAGAGGATTAATAAATAATTATTAATGCTCAAAAATGGAATTTGAGTAAACATTAGAATTTGGCCGTAAGACTTGCACTGCTGTGTTCGTAACAATTTTTGAGCAACTTTCATATATAAAATTTTGCAATCGGAGTTCAAACGAAGAAGTTATTGGCATTTGAAGATTTTGGATCGAAAATAATTAAAAAGAAGTTATGGAAATAAATAATAATTAACACCTGGACCCCACAAGTCAACCCCCCTTTAGGCCAGTCGATGCTAGCGGTCGACCGCCTATGGGAAGCGGTCGACCGTTTCAAGTTGTGGCGGCTAGGGTTGAACCTCGGCCTAACGGCCCAAATTTAATAAATATAAATCTAACGAATCGAAATTGATTCAAGTGCCTATAAATATAGGTCTTGCCTCTCAATTTTCTTCTCATATTTTCTGAAAAGAGCAGTGAAGCTCTGCCATTTTCCCTTCTCCACTATTTCTAGAAATTAAAAGAAATACTATATTATACACACACACATCGGAGAAGGGCGGAAAATAAAAGGGAAGAAGAGAAGGAGTGAATACATTCTGCGAAGAAGGAAAATTCTATAATTATAAATCTATATTCCTTTTAACTCAAATCTCCTCTTAGATCTGTAATTCTAATGGGTATGTATATATTTTGTTATACATATTTCTGGGACAGAAAGGAAAAAGGAGTCAATTAAAGGAATGGATTCGGATTTGAGAAATTTGGAAAGCTAGGAAGGTGTGTGGGAAATTATATAATTTATATATAACACTAAAATTTATATCATTGAATTTATTAGATTATTATGCCTATGCAAGATCTGTTGAATTGTAGGCTTAAAATGAATATATTTAATTGAAACCTCGCCTGCATATTTTATAAGTTTTGTAATTGTGATGGAATGACATAAATACCTTAATATCGAAAGATTGGAAATTAGTCCTCTTAATAATTTAAAGTATAGTGTTGATAAGATTGTGAAGTTTATTCTAGATTTATGTTAATTGGGTTGCAAAATTTGTTTATTAGTCATTTGGAATGCCCTAATTTAACCTGGAATGTAACTTTCTATATTTTAATTTATTAGGAGCATTGTAGGTACAATTTAGTTGTATTTATTTCTGTATAAATTTACATAGGCTATCTAACTTCACAACTATGTATAAAAGTGCATCATTTAAAATAATAACGAATATACCAAAATGAAAGAGATGAGCAAAGTATGGATGTTCTTCTTTATATTTTGCACTGTCTATTTCAATATAAGAAAAGATTATTCCTAATAATTTCAAATGGAGAAAATATCTCACTTTTAGGTGGTTTATGGAAAGTTATAACGGTAATAATTTCCTTCTTGGAAAGGGTAGATCCAATATATTAAAATATGGAAATGAATGTTCTTTGTAGAATGTACATATAAGTGTATATTTTGAAATTCCTAAACGTAGGAATTAGAGAGTTATATATATATATATATATATGTATGTATATGTATGTATGTATGTATGTATGTATGTATGTATGTATGTATGTATGTATGTATGTATTATGTATAACCATGCCTAATAATTAAATATATATATGTACATAAGGTAAATAATAAAGCATAATCAATAAATATACATCAATACTTGCAGTAGGTATGATTAGGACGATTAAATATTAACAACGTAGTAAATCATAAGATTAGGAGGTTGCAATGAAAAAGAGGTAGTAACTCCAACATTTATGAATAATGATTGCAATATTAATGGGCAGTAAATGCACAGTTAATGGGGAGTTACGTAAATCAAATAGGCACATAAATGTGGTTAAGGGGATTAATTGCAGAATTAAATATGACATTTATGGAGGAAACGGAATGGACATAATAAGTCGGATTTGAAATTAATGAAATAAACATAATAAGTTAGATTTGAAATGAATAAATGAATATCATTAGTGATTATCCAATTTGAATAATGATGATCGTTCATTAAGGAAAATTAATTGGGGGTAAAAGAATAAGTGTCATTTAAATGACATAAAAAGGAAATGAAGAATACAGGAAGTAAGTGTATAAGATAGGAATAAGTTTCACATCAAATAAATAAATGAATACTAATAAATAAACTTAGGAGACAATATAATTTATATAGTGGAAATTATATATCCTCAACAATAAGTTTATAACCAACGTTAATTAGTGGGCCTAGCCCAATTTTTAAGTTTAGGATAAATGGCTTGGTTTAGTATGGGTTGGAATGTGAGGTCAATAAAGTTACACAATAGAATTCCGCCCTTCACCTAAAGGCTACCAACAGTTGTGTATACGTACTACTAATGTGGAACATCTCCAACTATAGGACCCGTGGGGAAGAGATATATGTTCACGTATGGGTGTGGGAAAATATACCAAGGGTTCACCTCGGATTTGAAGTATTAAATGTCTCGGTACCTTTAGCGATGTCAAGAGTTTACTTTGGGGTGTAAGATACTAAATGATCGTTGGGTCTGTTTCCTCCTTATTTAAGAAGTTTTAAATAACCTGCGAAAATGCCTAACCAGGAAATGGTGTTTGCTTCATTTCTAACTAGAGGTATTAAGTAACTGGAATTAGTATTTTCCTTGACTTATATTAAGTAAGCCTAAATTGTATTTCGGCTGTTGTAGGTCAGCGGACTATGTCAGTGTTATTTATAGACCGGTATTTAGAAGTAGAGCTAGCATATAAGCTTTGACTTGAGCGGTTGTTAACAAAGACTTGGGTTATGCCCTGATGGATTTTGCTTCCTACTAGTGTAGAATCTTTATAGGACACGCAAAGACCTCAAAGCTTAATCAGTTGAATGTTTGTTGGAGGTGGGCTAGTTAACCCTTAGATAAGTCTTTGAGATGCGTTAGAAATACGACTAATTAATTATAAAGTCGAATATATGGGTCACCGGCCTTCGCGGTTAGGGCCGGTTGACTGGCAATTATGTTACAAGAAGTACGCTTCGAGGTTGAGGTATTAAATAGCTATTGGGTCTGCCTTATTTCTATTTAAGAAGTACTATGTGGCTAGGGTTTCCATTTTGGGTAGTACAACACTTATATATATAAGCATATATATAGTTATAACTTGGAGAAGGTTGGATATATCGTACACACATATGGAATTAAATTGATAAACCATGAATAATAGACATAACACTTAAATAGAAATCAATCGAAATAAATGTTAGTCCTTGAGATGATGGTTTTGATGACTACAACCTTAGGACTTGTTATAAAATATAAATACTAACGTTATGGTTTAGATATATATGTATATGCAGAATATAAACATGCAGGTACCAAGAATGAAGACTGTACAGTATAAAGATACAAGACTGATGAATTTAAAGATCGAAGATATCAAGATTGAAGACTCATGAGTATTAAGAAATCAAGTTATCAAGAGTTCAAGATTTCAAATAGTACAAGATAATGTAGTCGGTCTAGAATTATGTTAAAACTTCTTGAAAGCGCTTACATCTTTATTCGAAATTTATTTGTGGAATGGAATCCACTTCGAGCCTGTTAAAGGGATGGAATCCTAGTGGGATGGAACCCACGACAATATCTAGTGGAACATATAGTGGTTCTATTTTGATATCTACTAATTTTATAAAAATGTTTTTCAAAATATATCTCTTGTTTTTAAAAATATTTTCAAAACTTTCTTTTCAAAAAGACATATCTCTTGTTTGAAATAATTTAGCCTCAAAACTATTTTTATCATTTTTAATATTTTGATTTCAAAATTGTCCTTATTTTTAAACCATCTCTTGTTTTAAATATTTAGCTTTAAAATATTTATATACTCAGATTTTAAATCACTTTATAGATTAAGATTATATATATTAAAATTTATTTTCTGAACTCTTTTATATGTTTAAAAAATATTCAAATATATTTACAAAGTTTAGAAATTGCTTTGACAAATTATAGAAACCAATTTTAATAAGAAAATCAAAACATCAATTTTTCCTTGAGCATGTCGACATTCCTCAACCCCCCATGTCGACAAGGTGTCCGTTATTTTCAAAAGAAGTGTCTATTTGTCGTATCCTTTCACGAATAGATATGGCTGTTGCTCTACTATAAATACCAGTGAATTCTAAACGAATTTTTACCAGATTTTCATTTATTTTCTCTCCTTTTCATCTTCCACATTTATTCTAAAAGAATCCTAAACTATACTCTGCCGAAATACCAAGTGAATCAAACTCAATTATCTCTTGTTTGATTCTCTGACACTCTCTCCATAAGATCTCAGTGCTATTCAGAGTTATAGAATCTTTTGTAAATCAAACTTTTGAGTAAAAGGTGCGGTTGAGCCTTGAAATCAATTGGGTGTGATTGTAGCCCCAAAAATCAATTAGGTGATCTTGTAGCCTGGTTAAATCAAGAGCGTTGCCCTGAACTCGAATACAGGAGGGTGTACCTCGTAGCCTTGAAACTGATGGTGTAATCTGGGAGTTTATTTTTGAAAAGAAATCTATACGATTGTACGGGACTGGATGTAGGGTAACTCCGAACCAGTATCAAATCCTGGTGTGTTCTTTCCTTTACTGCTTTTATTTAGTATTTGCATCTGTGTCTGATTCTGTGATTATATCTGTGTTTGTGAGTTGCATTTGTTAGTTTTTAAATTGAACAAAATTCAAAATGATTAAAAAATACATAAAACACTATTCACCCCCCCTCCCTCTAGTGTTATTCCAGCCTTAAGATCCGTAATCTGCATTTCTCACAATAAACTAGTGTTATGGATAGAGTATGTAATTTTTCAGTAGCTAGAACATTGTTCCGACCACCTCCTCATTACAACCCACATGATAGATTTAGAGGGACATGCCACCAGTGCAAGATGGGAACAGTGAATGGAGAAGTCTCCTCATTTATGCTCGGTACTAATAAGGCAACTAGATATCCCAGGAATAAAATTGATTCCAAGGTAGTAGCTTAGTTAGTCTATATGTTTTATTATATTTTAGTATTATGTTGTGAGTTCGCTCTTTGATATACTTATGTTCATTATAGGTTACCAACACTAATGATCTATACCCTAATGGACATGGGTTTCAATTTAGTCAAAATTCTGGCCTATTAAGGTGCGAGTTGTTACAACCACCCCAAAGGTGTTTGGGACCAACCAATAATAGAAATTAGTGGCAGTACGATGAACTTGGATACGACCCAAAGACTCTGACATGGAAACTTATTGCGTAAGATGAAATAAATTGACCAAGCCTAAAATGGACATAACTCGTTAGAAATCCTATTAAAAATTCTCGTACATTAAAAACAAACTATAAGTTTTTTTATCAATATCGAGAAAAAGAACTATTAGTAATAATAATTTCTCAGTTGTCAATAAGCCATGAAGAGTATAGACTCTACCAGATGGCGTGATGCTATAAATCCAGAATGGATTCCAAGTACATTATCAAAATATGATTTTGATGCTTGTACCCAAAAGGATATGATCCATCGGCCGCAAATTTGTGTTCAAGAAGATTAATGCGGTTGGAATTATATAAAGCAGTATTGTTAGGAAATGACTTTGTTGATTTCAAATGTTGAAATTAGTGAAGCAATTTTGCTAGTCAACATGCTTATGCCCATTCAGATTCTATGTGCAATTATTGCACAATTTGATTTTGATTTTCAGTACATTGATGTTGAAACAAAACTTCTAAATAGTGATTTAGAAGATACTGTTTGCACATAACAACCAAAATGTCTTAATGGAAGTGATAATATGATTTTAATGTTTTGGATATGATCCAAGAATGGATACAACAGTAGGATCTGATAAGCATCAGAGTTGAACAAATATTTTGCCATAAATATCAAATAGTTTGATCTTCCCTCAAAATGCAGAGGAAGAGTGTGTTTGCCAACAAGAATATTAAAAGGTGCTAATATATTTCTAAAACTATAAGTAAACAACAAATGTCTAATTGTTAACAATGTACCCGTGTTAAAATGGATTTAGTATGGTTGTTTAATTATCGATGTAGGATTTGATAGAAACTTTTATGCTTGGTATAAAAGGATGCTGGGAATATCTTAGTTTATATACACAAACACCATATTAAAATGTTAAATATGGAACATACGATGTTGACCCCTTATGCATTGGTAATAGGGATCATCACATATGTTATGTTGTGTGGTGTATTATATCTCATTTACACACTTGTTGTATTAAAGGAATATCAAGTCTAAGGTAAAATCACTAAATGGTTGTTAAAGGTGTTCTTGAGTATATATGAAATACTAGTTAATTTTTTATAAAAACAAAGAATCCCTTATGATGGAGTGTTCGCACTCGAACTTCATAAATGGTATATCAAATATAGTAAGTCAATCCTAAATTCATCCTCAACCTTAGTTAAGGAGCTTTAAGTTGGAAATGCTCCAAACAAGAGGTTGCGGTTAATTCAAACAAAAGGCTAAGTACATTAACTTGAATAGCACCACAATAAAAGTAATGTGTATATATACACAAATTTATGTTGGGCAATGGGTGATACCAAATGTCGAGAATCCTATGACACTACTATTTGATAATAATGGCATGATACAGATCGTGAAAGAATCTAGAATCATAAGAAGTCAAGAAACATACTATAGTACCTAATATTTTAGAGTACCATAATATGGGGGAATAAATTTAAATTAAATGATAAACTAAAATTTACAATGAGATGAATGAAATAAATGAAGAATGCATGGATGTAGAAAGAGGAGTATTGATTTATAAAGCTAGGCTAGAAGGGGTCTTAGCCCAAAGCTCAAAATTAACTCCGTACACCTCCATTCTCTCACTACTCACTAAACAAATCCAAAGAAAACAAATCCCTAAGAAGCAAGGTCTAGGCCGACCATTACCTCCTCAAATTTTCAAAAGAAAACGAGTAAAATAAAAAGTAGAAGAATCCAAACTCTCAACTTCAAGAAGAAGAAAAAGATTAAATCAAGTTTCTTAATCAATGTGAGTAAAAACTAGCTCTAAAACTCACCCTAATACATGTAAATTCGGATTTGTACTTGAATGGGTTTTTTTGGATGATAGAAATTAAGTATGAATGATTAATCATAGTTTGGTTATATTTTGGAATTTAAATTAAATAATTTCACTCAATTTTTAGGGAAATCGTAGATTAATCTTCATCAAATGATTCAAAATTTTAGTATGATGTTCTTAAAGATGAAATAGAGATAAGTTTTTTGTTTCATAATTTTTGGAGTTAATATAAATATTTTATGAATTTTCTAAGTTAAGAAAATGGTTAATTTAGGGTTAATTAATTATTAAAAATAATAAAATTAATTATTTTAGCCTGATTTGTATGATTTAACTTATGATAAAATAGATTTTTGGTGAATTTTTTGGATTTTCCCCATCGTTTTTCGATTTTATATGAATTATCTAGTGGAGGGAAGAATTACTTAATTAATTAGTCATGATAGTTAAAAACTATTGAAAGGTAACTTGCAAAGCTAAGTGAACAACCATGAAAACTTGACAACCAGTGGGATTTGGTGAAAATAAATTGCTTAGTAAGGGAATAAATTAGTTTCAGGATAATTATAATCATGCCATTTGACTTGAGATAACATTTCCAGCGAAAGAAACTAGAGCTTAATAACACACGAAAGCTACTCATGTGCCAACCCATGATGGCACAAACCTACGACCACCTCACCTCATGAAGGCCTGGGATATATTTTGCGATAGCTGTAAGTTTCATACGTGATGGCTCGGGTCTTACCTTATGATGGCTTTGGGAAACTTAACCTATGAATACCTACACATTTTAACTTACAATGGCATTTCAGAAATTCAGACCCACGATGGCACTTGAAGGCATTAGTTTGCGATAGCATGGGACATTGTATCTCACGATGGATTTGGATATGGCATGCAGTGACTTGGTGTTAAATCGCGATGGCTTCGGGACTACCACACGAGGTCTTCAGGGACTTTGGTATGTGATGGCTTAGGAGGGGGTTTAGCTGACGATAGCTATAATATTACAACACACGATAACATTTGTCTTGGCATCATGCGATAGTGTAGCGCTATTAAAAGTGTGATAGCCTAAGGAGTTGATAAAAACACAATGACTATGGGTAGCTAATGCATGACGACTTGACTCAACGTCTGAAGGCTAAGAGATAGACAAAACACAAAAATTAAATACAACTTGAGATAGTTTGGCAAGCTATATTTTCCTAAGTAAAATGTAGTGACAAACCCTAAAAATGAAATGAATTTGGGGAATAATAAGTTTAAAGTAATATAACTTATTTAAAAGAAGAGAATTAAAACTAACTCGGATAAACTTTCTGATGATGACTTATATAATAAGAAATAATAAATGCAACTATAAGGCCTTAGTGGCAATGGGATATCTAAATACGATGATATGATTTGTAACTGGATGAAAAGGCTATGTGGCTACCAAATATTTATTCACGACAATAAATTTGGTAACAATAACGAATAGCCTTAATGGCCGACGTAGGTCTACAAATGATACTACATATATGTAAAATTATAGAATTTATGGATTAAGGCTTGTGTAGTATCCAACTTATATATTCATGACAATAAACGAGATCGGTGAAGTGAGGCTCCCGTAGCGTCCAAACTATATGTTCACGACATTGTATTCGATAAATGAGGAGATAAGGCCCTCGTGGCCACCCAATTGTCTGTTCACTATAAATTTAAGAGAAAATAAGACAAAACACCTAAGTAGGAATCTTAAGTGTGAGTGTAGTTATTGAACTGGGAAGGTAAGACCTAAGTGGCAATTTGGCATGAAATGGCTAAAGAAACTAGTCGAAAATGTGTGAAAAAAATCTCACATTCGTAATGAATTGTTGTTTATTAGTAATGTTCACGTCATGATATGATAAATGTTAATAATGATTTAGATAACGAGGGAAAAACCCATTCTGTGCTCCAGTGGCGTGGTCTCACTATTTTTTGCTCGTAAGGTACAATTTTTTCTCATACTAGACTTTATGTCTTACCGGTGTTTTTATTATTTTCCATAAACTCATGGGTACTCATTTGAGTAGGCTGAGTTTATGGATTAAACAAGTAGCTTTTGAAGGACGAATAAAGATTTCGAAGATGAAGCTGGTGGCTTGCTATTTAAATAAAGATATATTGAGTTTCCACTATTTAAAACCAAAGCTTATAATCGGTTATGTGTGGTGTCGGCATCTTCACATGTCAGATACACACTACTTTATTTATGTTCTATTTATATTTACCCATATGAGGGAACGGTTTGGGTTAAAATAATGTAATGACATTTGTAAAACCTTTTAATGTAATGGGAAAGATATTTAGCTGCTCTGTTTACTTAATGTTATGAGAAAATTTTTATACTGCTCTCACTCTATCGCTTGAAAATAATTCTGGTGATGATTGAAGCATCATTGGTGTTCATTTTTAGGTTTCAAAGTATGGGTTGTTACAACTTGGTATTAGAGCTTAGGTTAGAGAACACCTAAGTAATACAGAGCTAAGTAGAAACTATATAGTATAAAAGAACATATTGGGGAGGGTATACGCTATATATATAACATACTTGTAATCTGAGATAGGTATATATATTTTTTGATATATCTACCCTCTATTATTGCTCTCACTCTCTTTACTTCCATTTCTTGCAAACCCTTGCTTATGTAGAAGGCAAGAATGGATCTACATAATCGACGTCTGACCTTAAGAAGTACGAGAGCAAATCCTAGTAGAGGAGAGGACAATACACAAACCAACACCCAAGGAACGGAGGCAGCCCAGGATGTTCATAAGGAAGCTAGAACTGAAATGTCTGCCCCGACTGTAGGGAATCTAGATATGAATGTGCTTTTTTAGAAATTTTTGGCAAACTTAGTGCAGCAACAAGTACCACCGCTGGCCCAGAATGTACAAAGCGGCCCAATGCAGCTAAAAAGAGAAGATTTTGTTAAGATAAAATATTTACGAAGCCTGGTAGGAGAAACGTTTGATGGGATTCAATAGGCATTGGAGGCTAGTGATTTATTGTTAGTATGTGAAAGGATTTGTGAGGATTTGGGTTTGACTTAGGCTTAGAAAGTGAATCCTGTGTCTAGGCAGTTTAAGGGACTGGAAAGTATTTGGTGGGGAACTACAAGAGTTTAGATTCCTGGGTAAGAAATTACTTGGGAAAGATTTAAGGAGAAATTGAGGAGTAATATATACCCGCTCGGAGTTGTCGGCGATGTTCAGAGAGTTGTGAAGTTGCGGCAAGGAAATATGACCATGCTAGAGTATTTGTAGAGGTTTAATGCATTGTCTATGTATGGAGTTGATCTGATTATGACCCTAAGGAAGAAGGTGGAAAAGTTTATCCTAGGGTTGAGGCCGGGATTAAGTGATAGGACAGCGGCTGATCTGGCACTTCCATTTAATGAAGTGGTGGATATGGCAAGGAGGTATGAGCTAATGTATGTTGGAAGAAGGGGCATGGGGCAGAAAGCTCAAGTTGAGAAGAAAAGGAAGTTTGACCCATACCAGAATGGCAAGAAGGGCCAGAAGCATAAAGGAAAGCCTCATGGAAGAGCAGAAAGGAAGGATTTTATTGATGTAACTTGCTATAATTGTAGGAAGTGGGGGCACTATGAAAATAAGTGTCTAGAGCAGGTGGATCAGTGAAGGTTAAGTGCTTTGTTTGTGATAAGCCTGGGCGCTAGAAGAAAGAATGTCCCGAGTTAAAGCCACCGAAGATTTTATGCTTTGGAAGACCATCGGTCGAGCCAAGCATTAAGGAGTAGGGAAAGATAGTTTTGTTGGGAGGTATGATTTCAATCTCCAGTACTCTCGTTAGAGTTCTCTTTGATACCAGTGCTACCCATTTTTTTATCTCAAAAGATGTGATAGATAAGTTAAAGTCAGAAACTACTTATTTAGAGACGTCTTTATGTATGGTTGATTTAATCGGTGGGTATGCTACTCTAGGATTAAAATGCACTGACCCAATGTTTGAATTATGCGATCATATGTTTGTTTGCGACCCATATGTGTTTGACTTAGTGGGGTACAGGGTAATTTTGTGTATGGATTGGTTAGTGCACAATGACGCTAGGATAATTTATGTTGATCGAGTTATCTCTCTACGGAATCCAAGTGAGGAGAAGAGGATCATGGTAGCATTAGATGTAATGGATGAAAAGTCAAAATTGATGTCGTATGTGATGGAGGAATGGGAGGATGAGATAAGTAGAGTCTTCATAGTCTGGGAGTTCATGGACGTTTTCGAACCAGTAATGGGATTACCGCCAAGAAGGGCGATTGAATTCCGAATAGATTTGATGTCTAGGGAACAACCTGTTAGTAGACCACTAAGCAAAATCACGCCCAAGGAGATGGAAGAATTGAAGAAGCAATTGGTGGAACTTGGGCATAAATGTTCATCAGGTCGAATAGCTCGTCGTGGGGAGAATCCGCGGTATTCGTAAAGAGGTCAGAAGGAACATTAGGAATGTGTATTGATTATTGGTTGAATAAATTAACAGCGAAGAATCATTATATGTTGCCTAGGATAGATGACTAGTTTGACCGGTTGAGTGGAGCTAGAGTATTCTCGTAGCTAGATTTGGCAATGGGATTCCATCAACCGAGGACAGTGTTCCATTGACTAGGTTTAGAACAAGATACAGTCCATGTGAGTGGTTAGTTATACCCTTTGGACTAACCAACACCCCAGCTTTCTTTGTAGATCTTATGAACTGAATCCTTCACGATCAATTGGATTATTTGTGTTGGTCCTCATCGATGATATTTTGGTGTATTCTAAGAATGAGAGGGACTATGCAGTCCATGTTAGATTAGTATTGGAGACATTGAGATGGCATAGTTGAAGGTGAAATTTTCGAAGTGCCACTTTTGAAAATGGGAGGTGAAGCTTCTCGGTGATGTTGTTTTGGAGAATGGATTAGCAGTAGATCCATCAAAGTTAAAGACCATTAACCATTGGAAGAGACCAGCGACAATCATAGAAATAAGGAGTTTCTTGGGCTTAGCTGGCTATCACCGCGGATTCATTAAAGATTTCTTGCATATAGCAGCAACCTTGCTAAGCTGACCAAGAAGAATGAGTAGTTTGTGATGATAGATAGATATGAAGGATCATTTTAGGAGTTGAAGAAGCTATTGACGAATGCTCCTGTCTTGATCGTGCCTAAAGGAAATCAGGAGTAGGTCGTATATACCGATGTAAAAAGGGTGAGTCATAGCTTATGCATTAAGGCAATTGTGGGTGCATCAAGTTAGATATTTGACTCACAATCCAGAGTTGGTACCGGTAGTTTTTGCATTGAAAATTTGGAGACATTACCTTTTGGGAGAGCGATTCAAGTTGTATACGGACCACAAGTCCCTTAAGTATTTATTCTCTTAGAAGGAGCTGAATATGAGGCAATAGAGATGGTTGGAGTTTCTAGTGGCTTATGACTTTGGAATAGAATATAGGTCGAGAAAGGGAAATAAAATTGTTGATTCCTTGAGTAGGAAGCATCAAAATAGAGTCTTGGCCACGATTGAAAAACAGAATATGTTGGAGATGTTAGCCTCTTGTGGAGTACATTATAGGAAGAATACTAGATCAAGTAAGGATCTGGGCATGATGGCAAGTTTGGAGGTACGTCCAGCACTTGTGGATAGAATTGCTGTTAGGCAAAGGGAAGACCCATTATTAGCCGAGAGAATTAGGCAATTGGTGGTGGATGTGGATGTTGAAGATCTAAAAGGATTCAAGATAAACTCGAAGTGATGGCTTAGGAGAAAGGGAGACCGCGTGTTCCGAATAAAGGGAATCTTCTGAGGGAGGTCCTGGAAGAAAGCCATCAATCCAAATTTACGATTCATCCCAAGGACATAAAGATGTATCATGATATGAAGAGAGTATTCTTTTCGGAAGTGATGAAAAGGAATGTCGGTGAATGTGTGAAGAGATGTTTCATTTGTCAGTAAGTAAAAGATGAACATCAGAAGCCGATCAGATTACTTCAACCCATGGAAGTATCGACTTGGAAGTAGTACTTAGTGTCCATGGATTTTATTGACGGGTTGACTAGGTTAAGAGCGGAAAACAAAAATGTTTGGGTGATAGTCGATAGACTAAGAGTTCCCAATTTATCCCGGTAAGGTCAACAAGAACGGCAGCTATTTGGCGAGACTATACATGAAGAACATAGTGAGATCGCATATGATTTCGAACAGTATAGTGAGTATAGAGACCCTTTATTCACCAGTGAGTTCTAGAATGCAGAGTGCATTAGGTACAAATTTGAGCATGAGTACGGCTTATCACCTACAGACTGATGGTGAAACAGAAAGGGTGAACCTTGCAATCGAGGATTTGTTGAGAGCTTATGTTTTGGATTTCGTAGGATTTTAGGAGGATCATTTACATCTGGTAGATTTTGCATATAACAGTTACAAGATGAATATTGGAATGGCCCCGTTTGAGGCACTTTAGGGTAGACCATGTAAGTCACTGGTATGTTGGATGGATATGGGAGATAGACTCGTGTTAGGACCCAATTTGGTAAAAGAGGCTACTGAGAAGGTAGAAGTGCTTCGCGCTAGAATGAAAACGACACAATCAAGGCGGAAGAGTTATGCCGACATGAGGAGAAGAGATCTCGAGTTCGCGGTAGGCGACTATGTGTTTGTGAAGGTATCTCCAATGCAAGGAGTCATGCGCTTCGGAAAGGCTGGGAAATTAGCGCCTAGATATGTAGGATTGTTTCCAGTGATTGGGAGGGTTGGTAAACTCGCATATCGAGTTGAGTTGCTAAGTAGTTTAACGAGTGTGCATAATGTTATTCAGATATCACATTTGAGGATGTATGTGCACGATTCAGTTTCGATAGTGGAATCGAGGGTGGACGAAGATTTTTCTGTAGAACAAGATATGACTTATGTTAGACGACCGAAGGGGATAGTAAGTCGTGATAGGAAAGAGTTATGGAACAATGTCATGAAACTTGACAATATTGATGATTGTACCTGGAAGGTAGAGGATAGGATTAGAAATAACTATCCTGACTTGTTTTGACATATATTATTGAGGCATGTATGTTTTATTGTATAGATTAGCAAAGACACAAGTATGATGATGATGAAATGTTTGCATGTGTTAGCAATGATTGATGAATGATGATTGTTCACATTGGTGGAGAATTGATGTAATTGAGGTACTTTGTACATTGATTTGATGATAGTCTCTATCATGCCTTCAATTTCGAGGACGAAATTCCTATAAGGAGTGGAGACTATAACATCCCGTATTTTGGGGTACCATAATATGAGGAATAAATTTAAATTAATTGATAAACTAAAATTTATTATGAGATGAATTAAATAAATGAAGAATGAAGGGATGAAGAAAGAGCAGTAATGATTATAAAGCTAGGCTGAAGAGGTCTTTGACCAAAGCCCAAAATTAAATAACTCCAAACATCCCCCTTTCTCCTCCATTCTCTCCATACTCACTAAACAAACAAAAGAAAACAAATCCTAAAGAAGCAAGGTCAAGACCAGCTCTCACCTCCTAAAATTTGCAAAAGAAAACAAGTAAAACCAAAAGTAGAAGAATCCAAACTCTTAACTTTAAGAAGAAAAGAAGATTAAATCAAGTTTCTTAATCAAGGTGAGTAAAAACTAGCTCTAAAACTCACCCTAATACATGTAAATTTGGATTTGTGCTTGAATGGGTATTTTTGGATGATAGAAATCATGTATGAATGATTAATCATGGTATGGTCATATCTAGGAATTTAAATTAAATTAATTAGTGTTAACCCACCTTTTGGCAAGGCCGTAGACAGCCGGATTTAACTAAAATCGACTACTCGTTTTTCGAGACTGGAATACGATGGGTTTGAGCCAGCTTGATGGATAGACGATCAGTCATGGATGGTTTGGTGTGTGTCGCTTGATCAAGGTGGCTCGGTCGTACATGGCTCTGTCAAGGAGAGGAGATCATGCATGGTTCAGTCTTGATGGTGTGGATTGGTCTTGATGGTGTGGATCGGTCATGATGGTCGGGATCGGCAGGATGGTGTGGATTGGCATTTGAGTGGGTCGGCATTAGAGTGGATCGGCATTGGAGTGGATCGACATTTGGATGGTTCGGCATTTGCTTTACTCTTGGCTGACTCCAAGGTGGACTCGGGTCGGTATAGGGAAACACCCAGGGTCGCATATTGTTTGGGTTCGGTGTGTTTGCACTACTCAGGGTCGGTCATGGCTTTTCTCCAGGTCGGTAAGTATGGGGTCTGTACAATCTTGCTTCGGGTTATGGAACGAACTACTTCGGGTCACACGTAGGGAAGCTTCGGATCGATAGGAAGAAGACTCCAGGTCGGCTAAAGAGGGTCGGTACTTTGAAGGAGGAGGGTCGGCATTGGGCTGCTCCGAGTCCAAACGTGTTTTGCTTCGAGTCATGGTCGATCGTGCTTCGGGCCAGCTACTATTCTACTTCGAGTCAGGGATGGATTTTCTTTGAGTCACTCCCGGAGCAAGATTGGATCGGCATGCTCGGAGTTTAGGGTCGACCATAATGATGATTTTGGATCGGTTATGGTGTTGATGGGCCCAGACCACTCAGGAAGAACATCAACTAGGATTTTGCCTATAAATACAGCATGTGGGGGTTCAGAAAAGGGATCTCTCTATTCTGTTTTCCTCCTACTTCCCCATTAAGGCTACTCTGCCATTATTGCTTTAAAAACTCTGGATTGTAACTGTAATTGATTCTCATATCAATAAAAAAGGAAATTTCTGGAATGGACGTAGGTCGGAGTTAGCCAAACCACTATAAATCCTATGTTATTACTGCTTTCTTTTTAATTTTCACTTTTCTTCACATTCATACTCTCTACATACATTCTATCTGTGATCTGTGACTGTGATTTGGTGCTTTCATCTGGATTTGGGTGTTAGTGACTGTTACCCGGCTACTTGACCCGGCTACAAAACGACAGTTGCAGAAGTTATAGTTAGCACTAAACAAGATTCTGGCCAAGAAGAGACTGGAGATATAAGGGTTTGATGCAATTGATATGGTTCAGCATGTATGCACGGCTCGGTGAACGCAAGTTGCTTGCTTTGGGCCGACGTACCTTGTTCTTGGGCTTACGTAGGGAGTCCAGCCTATCTTCGTCTATAAATAGATGGGCAGTGGCACAGTTGAGGGGACCTTCTTTTTTGGGAGAACGTTGGGGAGACTCTACCATTTTCAAGACTCTTTCTTTTTTAGTTAAAACTTGTATTCAAGTTGTTGGTGTACGGATTGTATTTGTATTCAATTATTGGAAAAGCAATAAAGATTAAACTCAAAGTGGACGTAGGTAGTTACGCCGAACCACTATAAATTTGGTGCTTATTTATTACAGTTATTATTGCATTCCACTGTGTTATTCCTCAATTTTAATTTACTTTCTTCATTAATCTCTCTACACAAAACTCTCTTTGGGTGTTAGTGACCAATTTTGGTGCTAACATTTTGGTGCTTTCACTGAGAATTGAATTCTCAGCTTGATTGGATCTCATCGTCTACTAGTGGATTTCCCTATTTGCGAGATAGATCCAGTTGTTTACTAGCAAACATCCTATTCTACTCAGATTTGAAAGAAATCTAAAGGAAGTTGATAGCCATAGTTAGAGAAACTAAGTCTACTGCCCCTTGTTTTTGGAAGATTTGATTATGCTAAGTTTCTTGTTTAGAGTTAAGCAAGTGCTTATGCTCATGTGAAAGGGTTGGATTCACTGATATACGCAAGATTTGGGGATTGGATGTTGAGGTTTGCACTCAAGTTGAATGAAGGCCGACTCCCACCCCTCTGAAGGCAATTCAGTCGATCTCTCATATGGCCGAACCCTCACCAAGGCAAGTGCACATATATCGATCGCTCCAAAACCTCTATACGCCGACCGACCCAGTGTATGCCTAGCGGGACTATGCCGAGCGACCCAGTGTATGCCGAGCGGGAGTATGCCGAACGACCCAGTGTATGCTGAGCGGGAGTATGCCGAATGACCCAGTGTATGCCGATCGGGACTATGCCGAGCGACCCATTGTATGCCGAGCGGGAGTACACCGAGCGACCTAGTGTATGCCGAGCGACCCAGTGTATGCCGAGCGAGACTATGCCGAGCGACCTAGTGTATGCCGAGCGGGAGTATGCCGAACGACCCAGTGTATGCCAAGCAGGAGTATGCCGAACGACCCAGTGTATGCCGAGCGGGACTATGCCGAGTGACCTAGTGTATGCTGAGCGGGAGTACACCAAGCAACCCAGTGTATGCCGAGCGACCCAGTGTATGCCGAGCGACCCAGTGTTGATGGGCCCGGACCCAGTGTATGCCAAGCGGGAGTATGCCGAACGACCTAGTGTATGCCGAGCGGGACTATAATGAGCGACCCAGTGTATGCCGAGCGACCCAGTGTATGCCGAGCGGAAGTAAGCCGAGCGACCCAGTGTATGCCGAGCGGGATTATGCCGAACGACCCAGTGTATGCCGAGCGGGACTATGCCGAGCAACCCAGTGTATGCCGAGCGGGAGTACACCGAGCGACCCAGTTTATGCCGAGCGGGAGTATGCCGAGCGACCCAGTGTATGCCGAGCGGGACTATGCCGAACGACCCAGTGTATGCCGAGCGGGAGTATGCCGAACGACCCAGTGTATGCCGAGCGGGACCATGCCGAACGACCCAGTGTATGCCGAGCGGGACCATGCCGAGCGACCCAGTGTATGTCGAGCGGGACCATGCCGAGCGACCCAGTGTATGCCGAGCGGGACCATGCCGAGCGACCCAGTGTAAGCTGAGCGGGACCATGCCGAGCGACCCAATGTATGCCGAGCGGGAGTATGCCGAACGACCCAGTGTATGCCGAGCGGGAGTATGCCGAACGACCCAGTGTATGCCAAGCGGGAGTATGCCGAACGACCCAGTGTATGCCGAGTGGGAGTATGCCGAGCGACCCAGTGTATCCGAGCGAGAGTATGCCGATCGATCCATGCACTGTATACCGATCTCTCTCTCAAAAAACAATCTGATCGGTCCCCATAAAAAAAATTGGGTACGACCCAAGTTTTCGGATAGTGAATTCAAAACTCAACTTAATAAAGGAACATTCTATCCACTCCCTGACATCCCATGATCGACCAGGGCATAAAGGATCTAGCGGTAGCTTATGAACGGCATCAAGGGAATGGACAAGCAACCGCTATTCAAACGGTACTCCCAAAGGTTGGAGAACATAGATGAAATGACTCTAGCAAACGCCAAGATGACTCCAAGCACCATTCTTCGCTGACCCAGCACTTCAAATTTAGTGACTCCAAGCAAACCAATGTTTGGATTTAAGCAATTTATTCCAAATACTAACAAGGATATCATACTGATCGCGTTTGAGGAGAGTCGACCTCCAGATATATTTTGGCAGCTAGTTAGCTGAAGAGCCTCCTATGACTATGGATCGTTTCTTTTACAAAATGAATCAGAACCAAAGTGAGGAGGAGTGGAGCAGACTAGGAAAAATAACAATGCAGGCCTGTCGGCTAAGGACACTGATTCTAGTAGACAAAAACAAGATCTCAAAATTTGACTCATATGCTCTTTGGTAGATTCAATCGATAGCCTCTACTTGGAAGCTCACGACTCAGAGTGGTACTAAAAACCAACATCGAGAGAGTCCACCAAAGTCCAAAGAAAATCAGGGGAATGTTGTATATTCCAAGATGCACACTGATCCTAACACTGGCGATTCAAACACCTCCAAGGTGTGATCGAAAAGCTTTTTTGGAAAAGAAAGCTTCAATAGTACGTGGAACTCTTCTAGAAGGGCGAGCCAGGAACTGCGGATGCCCGTCAATAAAGAACTCTAATTAATAATTGAACCGTTGGTAGTCGACATCCCGCTAGAAGGGGCTAGGGGCAAAGTTGAAAAGCACACAATGCTGCTCCACTTATCAACGAGATTTATACCAATCTTCTTCGGATTATTTCTATTTCAATTTCAATTGTGCTTTAAATTATGACCGACTTAAACTAAACTTCTTCCAAAATTATGTAGGTGACCAAGAACTCAGAGTAGGCCGCCAACCAATCCACGCAAACCTTAATCGGATTTGTGGAGTTTCATCAAGATGAGCATGATTCGATCGCTCATCATCAACCATGTGCCTTTGATTTGGGGCCAAGGACTAGAGATTGAAAAGCTCATCACGGTCAGAGCCCAACACAAAGCCAACAAGACCGACCATCCATTCATCGACCTCCACATTTGCCTTGGAGACCTAAACAAGGCTTGGAATGAATGTGGCCCGATCATCCAATCCTCGGGTCATAAAGTAAAGTTCGATAAAATACATATGCCTCTCATGGAGCTCAGCGATGCTGGGATCTAACTAGAGCGGACATGATTTGATCATCTACACATCAAATCCTACCCTGAACACAAAAGGTGGTTCGAAAGCCTGACTTGAAGTAGCTGTGATAGACTGCCTACTCGTTAACCATCACTCTCAATACATGGACACGACTGCACCGTGAAACATATGCAACTTACTTTGTCTACCCAGTAATCCATCATCCTCGTTTTATGGAAAGAGATACGAAGCAAATTGTGCGAGACTTGATTATCCAACCCCAGCATGGATATGATCCAACCATCTGTGATATACCTCCTTCCTTGACTTGATTGGAAGAGCTATAATCACCAAGCGGACGAGAATCGACCGTCCATTTTTAAAGTTTCACCCTTGATGCTGGGGGCAGAGTCCCATTCCATGAGCAAACGTGGTTTTATCATTCATTCGACAACATTAGCCTCGATACGGTAAATGAAATACAAATCAAACGGGTGGAAATACAACTGCTCTCCATAAAAATCTCTAAGTCCCTGAAGCGGACTAGAGTACTCTGAGTCCCCAGAGCGCGGACTAGAGTATAAACGACTTGAGAAAAATCTCTAAGTCCCTGAAGTGGACTAGAGTACTCTGAGTCCCCAGAGCATGGACTAGAGTATAAACGACTTCAGAAAAGTCTCTATGTCCCTGAAGCGGACTAGAGTACTTTGAGTCCCTAGAGTGCGGACTAGAGTATTAACGACTTCAGAAAAATCTCTAAGTCCCTGAAGCGGACTAGAGTACACGGAGTCCCCAGAGCGCGGACTAGAGTATAAACGACTTGAGAAAAATCTCTATGTCCTTGAAGCGGACTAGTACTCTGAGTCCCTAGAGCACGGACTAGAGTATAAACGACTTCAGAAAAATCTCTAAGTCCCTGAAGTGGACTAGAGTATAAACGACTTCAAAAAAATCTCTAAGTCCCTAAAGCGGACTAGAGTACTCGGAGTCCCCAGAGCGCAGACTAGAGTATAAACGACTTGAGAAAAATCTCTAAGTCCCTGAAGCGGACTAGAGTACTCTGAGTCCCCAGAGCGCGGCCTAGAGTATAAACGACTTTAGAAAAATCTCTAATTCCCTGAAGCGGACTAGAGTACTTTGAGTCCCCGGAGCGCGAACTAGAGTATAAATGACTTGATGAAAATCTCTATGTCCCAAACTGTGGACTAGAGCATAAACCATTCGACAAATCTCTAAGTCCCTAGAGTGTGGACCAACGCATGAACACAAATTGGGCACGAGTCGACCGGGGGAAGAATAACTCTAAGTCACTAGAATGCAGAGTGGCGTATAAACACCGATAAATAGATGAGTGGATTTCGACCGTTCTCTATTCCGCAAACTTCGGCCGGAAATCGACAGGAGGAATATTAACTCGCTAAGGATGGAGTTCGACCATCTGACTTGTGGTTTGGCCAAATCAATGCTGGGGGCAGGAGTACAATTCACTGAAAGCTAAATACGATAGCTTATTATAGCTCTAGCTTGGAGTTATTTACAACTTAAGGCAACGGCTGCAAGGAGGCCTCAATACAGAACCAATCGAAATGACATCTAAAGCTACGGGCGACCGATTATATCATACCTCAAATCGAGGGTCAATATCGATCCTCACCAAGCACATACGAATGTGACCCGAATGTCCCTTGAAAAACTATGACCACTAGAGTGTGGAAAGGAGAGTAAACCATGAAGAATTGGTCATTAATTCTTCAACACCCTCCTTCGATCCGTTAGGAGGAATATGAAACTGGATGAGCATAACCCGACTACACTTGAGCCAACTTTACCCCGAGATCTAGCTACAGAACATGAACCAAAGTGGATGTAGCTGACCGTCCAGTACCCAACTTACGCCCATAAACTGACGAGGCATCGAAGTATTCCCCTTGGAATGAAAAACCATTATACAATCCAGGATAGGCAAGACTCAGCCTCCCATCAACTGACCTGATCCCACGATTCAACGGGAAAGAGAGTAAAGCTAAAGTGGGCATGGCTAGCCTTCCTACTTATCGGTATATGCCCCGGACTTGGGGGCACGAGCAAGAAGGAGGATGAGTGTGAACCGATTATTCACCGATGGACTCTATGTCTTTGGAATTTAGGTGGGAGTATAAACGTAGCTAGGACGAGACTCAACCGTCCTCACAGTACATTTATCAACCCGAGATTGGGAGCAGAAGCGTGATCATCCAAAGACTAGTTGCGATAGCTCAATATTGAAACTTATATATAGTGTTTACAACTATTCAAGGCTACGACTGGAAGGATGCCTGGTGATAGAATCATTAAATCGATGCCTAAGCTCATTGGCAACTGACTATCGACCCGAAGGACGAATAAAATGTCATGAATGCGTTCAATGGAAAGAGCGTTACTCGAATATACAAGCAACTCTAAACTCAATGAAAGATCCAACTATGCAGTTTCATGCAACTCGAGGCTGACCCCTACACGACATTTTCTTCAACATGCTTCTAAGCCTGATCTTTGGCCATTTGCACATAATCGGTCAGAACATTCAGAGTCCTTCACTATCAGACTTAATAACTTATGACAAGACTCTAGGATTCGACCAAAGTAACCATCAACGTTGACCATCCCAACCATATTTCACTTTGAATGTTACCTTAAATAGTTATATCTGAACTCAAAGAATCCGAGATTGCACCTGCTAAACTGACAATCAACATTACAGCCAACCATGGCGACCCTTTCCGGGTGCTGAATATCAGATCACAGCTCAATGCAATGTTGGTAAAAGAATTAGTTGGATTTCTCAGAATAAATGATGATATGTTCCCTTGGACCCATTCTGACATGCATTTGTGATTTCACCGACTATCGTGAGCCATGCATTAAATATTAACCCGAAGCTACAAAAGCTAGCATCATACAATGACCTGAGACGTCTGAAAGACTACTTAAATAGAATATCGAACTAAGCTAATTCGATATCACTTATTTCTCTCGAAGGGCTATCCAAGGATGGAAATTAGTAGACCTCATATCTAAATTCACTACATCAAATGACTGCTCGAAGAGTAGTGGAGAACCAACCAACAAATGGAAAATGTACGCAGATGGAGCATCCAGTGATCAGTGTTATTGGCACAGGAGTCGTGTTAATGAATCTTGAAGAACGATCGATCTGCTACATCCTAAAACTCGGTTCCCGTGTAACAAACAACAATGCTTAGTATGAAGCCTCGACCGCCAGCATCAAATTTGCTAGAGAACTTGGAGTGGAAACTTTACATATCTTTTGTGATTCCTAATTGGTAGCCTGCAAAGTAAGGAAGTTAATCTTGCCAGGGGGCATTGTCTTGCTCCTTATCTCGGTCAATTCCAAGAGTTACTAGCCAACTTCACATATTACATCATTACACACATCCTCAGCGAACGAAATGAAAAGAGTCAAGTCACTGGCCAGGTTGGCCAGTTTCAGGGACACGCAACGGACATACTTTGTTCCAGTTGAAATACATAATATTCCAAGTATTGACGGATGGAGATCGATTAGATCTTGGAGACAGAGCCAGAAAAAGGGTCACGGTCGACTCCCATCAAAGACTATCTACAATGAGGAGTTCTTACTGAACGGAGGAATGGAAAATGATAGATCCTCCTCAAAGCTTCACTCCAAATCATCCAAGAAGAAGTCATGTGTAGAAAGGAGTTTATCCATTCCTATGCCTCGATGTATCACCCATGATGAAATCAAACAAGTCTTCAGAGAAGTTCATGAAGAAAAATGCAGCGATCACACCAAAGGGCAAACCCTGACAAAGAAAATACTCCGTTATGGGTATTACTGGCCAACTGTCAATCGAGATGCAACTGATCATGCTAGACAATGTGACGAGTGCATGATGTTTGCAAAAATTTCGAGAGCCCCGCTGATGGAAATTACTCAAATGGCTAATCCATAGCTATTTGGCACTTAGAGGCATTAGCATCGTCATCTTCTTACCAATCCTAAAGGTGGTGCGAAATACATCATCGTAGCGGTTGATTACTTCACCAAATGGGCAGATGCAGAATTTTTAACCAATACCAAGACTTAGAAAATAATCAACTTCACTGTCCAGTACGTCATCTGTCATTATGACCTTCCACAAACCGTTATAACCAATCATGAAGCTCAATTCAACAACGCTAAATTTGAAAACTTCTACCGTCGGCATCATTTTAAAAAGAGATTTGCGGTATTTGCTCGCCCTCAAGCAAATGGACAAGTTAAAGCTGTGAACAAAATCATAAAGTCTATTCTGAAGAAAGGTTTTGAAAAGGTTATAGGTAAATGGGTAGATGAGCTCCTAATAACTTTATGGGATCGCAGAACTACCCGAGAGTTCGCGACTGGCCATACTCCATTCGCCCTACTTACAACTTCGAGGCCATCATCTACATAGAACTTGAAGTCCCCTCTCATCGAGTGGCTAATTACAACCAATATTTCAAAAATATTGTTTGTACCAAAATTGGGCACAACACTCTTCGGAAGTTTTTGAAGAGATAAAGTGAAGAAATTAAATGGAAAAGGAGGATTATCTAACAAAAACTCCAAATTTCAGATATGAAAGTAATTAAAATGCACGGAGACACAAGAATTTAGAGTGGTTCAGCGTATCGCCTACATCCACTATGAAGTTGATAGCTTTATTGATCTTTCTTTTGTGATTACAATTGATTTCAACAGATTACAGCAAATAACAATGATTTTCAGCAGTGAATTTCGTTGGTCGTAGTAGCAATGGAGTTTGGAACTGGATCTGGCAGAGTCTGGGCATTGGAGAATTCAAAGAAGAAGAAGATCCCTTTTTCTGTATGCCCTGGGGCTCTAATTATAGGTGTAGGAGGCTGATATTTTGCTCAGATCTCGGGAGACCCTCTCTGGCATGTGACTAGGCTCGCGCGCCCAAGCCCGCGAAGTTTCGGTCCGATCCGTGATCGATACGAACGGATTTTGTATCGATCAAGATTGCGTCTGATGGAGTCGAAATTTGGCGTGGACATTCTCTAGCATGCCCATAAGCTTCTGTGAAAATTTCATATCATTTGGACTTGTAGATTAGGAGATATGATCGATACGAATTAGGATCTTTGGTTGGCTGTTTCGTTCGACTCCCTCATTTCGACTCGATCATGTTCAACTCGGTCTTGTTCGAATCGATCACTTCGAATCGATGGCCGCGTGTGATCTGGTGGTGACGTGGTGAGTATTCTTTTTATCTTCACCTTTATTCATATCGATGGTATTGCCTTGCTCGTATCGATAAAGGATGCGCAGTTCGCATCGATGGAGGCTCCTCGGTTCGCATCAATTGTTATGCTCTGTTCGCATCGATGATGTGGCTTAGTTCGTATCGATAAAGGCACTCCACCTAGATGGATTCGAACAAAGGCTTTGTAATGGACACGAAGTGGCGCGTCCTGATGGATTCGAACAAAGGCTCTGTGATGGACACGAAGTGGCGCGTCCTGATGGATTCGAACAAAGGCTCTGTGATGGACACGAAGTGGTCATTGTACGATTGATTCGAACAGTGGCTTCGCCGATGGAGTCGAACTTGATCGATTCGAATTGAGGCTCTTGGACGAATGCGAGGTCCCTGCTGTTCTGATCGATACGAAAGGGATGGATTCGAATAGAGGCTTAGCTAGGGATACGAAAACTGAGTTGTTCCCTTCATTTTGCATCGATCGTAACTTGAGCATATGAACTCGAATTGACTTGAAATTTGGAACGTTGGCTCTCATAGCTTCGCTTGTCGTGTCATATCAATTTTAGCTCGATCCGGACTCGGACAAAATTCGTCGATATCCATAGGGAGCCTGTGTATAACTGATCTCTAAGACGGACCATCATTGGTTACTAGTTAATTCCTTGGTGTCACGACCTTGCCAAAAGGCGGGATAACATTTGCCCCCCAAAGTATGTCTTGTGGAAACATGATGTGCTTTGAAGTGCTGCAATCTTCATTCCGAATAGTTATCGTCTTTTTGATGAAAGCTGTAATCTTCGACTGTTTTTCTTGATAATGTAAATTGTTGACTGTCAACTGCTGTACCCTATATTGTTGCAACTGATTGTTGTACGCTAGTGATTAGCCGTTTGTTGTTGTAATCGTTATCAAACGAGTTCCCAATTCATGTAAATCTGGAATATTGAATATTAGTCCGACATATATGCATATATGTTAATCTGACTCTCGTTGACGTTCATGAGTCGTTGCCAGTTTATCTTATATTGAATTCTGTATCGATCCTCTCCTGAACCGACGTGAAATTCGTTGTAACAATGCTCGATGGTTGTTTTTGAATGTTCCTTCGTAACGATCCTCTCCTGAATCGATGTGAAGGGTCGAACTATTGTCTTTGCATCGATTTTCATTGCATTGATGGATACGAAATGAGCATTTCGAATTGATGGATGTGGGGTTCGATGGATACGAAGCGGTCTTTCGTATCGATGGAGTTAAGATTCGATGGATACGAAATTAACTTTCGTATCGATGGTTACGAACTTTGGTGGAATCCATTTTCGAATCGGCGTGAGCCACTAAAATGGATATGAAACGTGCCTTCGTATCGATGAATATTGACCTCTGGATGCCGTGGTTCGATGGATTCGAACTGCACACTTCATGTCGCCAAACTGGGGATGGACTCAAAGATGATCGATACGAACAGTAGTTTCGTATCGATGGATTGTAGATGGATACGAGCAGTCTGTTCGAATCGATCCTACGGTAACATTTGGTAACTGGTTGAATCCACTAGGAGGTGAATCGTTTCCTCCTTTCAACTTCGAGTCCATATAAATACCATGGACTTAGCCATTTTTCACTTTTCACTTTTTACTTTTGTGCCTTGCTTTCGTATCGCTTCTGAGACTAAGAAAGGAAAACTGCTCGACTTCGAATCGAACCAAAATCTTTAATCCCTTCAACCATTTATCGAAATCAGGTAATCAATTGAAAAAATCCAGTCGTAAAACGATGAGATCCAAATTCTCGTGCCATTCCACTTGAATTCATGTCCGAACATTGTTCGGGGAAGCAGATCATCTGCGAGGTCGAGGAAGGAAACATGAAGTTCGAATCGATCTGGGGAAGAAGAGACATCGGATTCAAAATAATTGGTGGGCGGTCTTTTGGCCACAATCTCATGTTGATCGAGGAAGGGAGTGTCTTACTTCGTGTCGATCCCCAAATCAATATCTTGTATCACTGTCTTGCCTTGGGCTTCGTATCGGTCATGGAACAGTTACCTAGCAACGGCAATTTCGAATCGACGTTGATCGATACGAAATTGACGTTCTATGATCGATACGAAAGTGATGCTCTCTGATCGATTCGAAGTAGATGCTTTTCTGATCGATACGAAGTAACAGGCTCTGATCGATTCGAACTGCGAGCCATGGGATCAATACGAAAATGTCTATGAACGATCGATGCGAACTTGAACACGAATGATCGATACGAACCTGAATGATCGATACGAACTTGAACCTGTATCCCTGATGGATACGAACAACTTTGTGGACCAGTGTGAATTTGTACTTTGACGATCGACAATGAACCTAACTTCGATGATATCGAAAACTCTTATGTATTTTGAACATCTAACTTTGACGAGCTTCATTTTGGCATAATTGGACTTGACCGTTGAACTGCATATTTGATTTCCCTTCGAAGCTTGTCGATGGAACTGCAACTCTAACAAAATTTTAACAAACTTTAACTTGGATTGATTGCTAATAACTGGATGGTACGGTTGTGACGGTCAACGATGACGGTCCTTCCTACAAAATTTCGAAGTCTCGTCGTTTTCCTATTTTCTCCAATTCTGTAGAACTTCTCAAGTGATATACAGTACCGCACTGCACAACACACTCACACACTTTACACTGGGGGATGCACGAGCGTTATTGTCTGTTTAAAAATGATTTTTCATAAGCTAGTTAGTCATGGAACCTTCAAGTTCTCAACAGCAAGAACTTTCGAGTTCAATTCCTTCAACCATCGAGATACTGATCATTGAAGCCGAAGTTATAACTCCAGCTCCGGACGGGCTTCCAGGTGCCCGGTTCATTATGAATCCTTAAGACTCCGTGCCGTCCGGTATTTCTAAAGATATGCTGGGACGGATTTGTTTAAGGCGCGGCTTGTCACTTGATGACATGTTACTGCCTGGGCCAAATGACAGGCCACACGTTCCCCCGGAGGGGTTTACTGCTTTTAACCATCATGCTTGTACGGCGGGAACACTTCCTCCTTTCAATCAATATATAAGGGAGATGTTATCATTCCTTGGAATAGCTCCATCCCAGCTACACCCCAACGGATATGCCCTATTGAATAGCACCTTCATTCTGTTTATGGAGATTCTCTTTCGACCACCAAAGCCGGTCGAGATTAGATATCTATTTAACGTTAAGAGTCGTGGAGACAGCCCTTCTTTAACCTTCTTGGAAGCGGTCAGGAACTACCACATTGTAATGGGCTCCTGGGGAAGGCTAAGTTACTTTAAAACTGAATGGTTCTACGTTCGGTGCCCCCTTGGATTTTCTAGGCGATGGTTGGATAGACGTAAGCGTTACAATTCTTTCTCTTGAATTATCGAGATAGTTATAACCGACCTCGAAACTGACATACTTCTCTTCTTTCACAGCTACATCTCCCGACCTGACGGTGGATACTTCAGAGAGCTAGTTCGGATCCTCCAAGCGGTTCTGGGCGAAGAGAGGCATATCGACTTGGTTCTGACCGACAGAAACTTGAGGATTGTCGGGCTAATTGAACGGAGGTAGAGCATATGGCTGGAAGGGACACTTAGAGTGGTCTCGAAGAACCGGGTGAAGTGCGAAGCACCCGGAGTCATCATAGCCGAAGAAGTTGATCCGGAGAGAATGCCTACCGATAACGAGCTCCAAGCTGGGCCTTCTTCCGATATCCAGGAGGAAGGAGGAAGGAGAAAAGGCAAGGTTGTTTCTCACAAGCGTTCTAAATCCGAGAGATTAAAATCCGTGGTTATGTCCTTGCCCGTCCTGGGGATTAGAATTTCGGAGGCTCCTCCCCCGCCAGTAAAGAATCCTTTTGAAGGGCTTGGTGATATTCCGATTCCGGATTATGTGTCGTCTCAACACGACACTGGGATGGAGGAGCTTGACAATGCTCTTGAGCTGAGCGGGTCGCCTTCTATGAGTGCAGCCGACATTTCCGTTTGGTCGGGGGGTTGCACATGCATACACTTCACTGCACTACATGATTCATAAATGTAAACCGTTCAACTTAAGAAACCACTAACTCTTCCTTCGTTTCTCATTTTCAGGTACGATGTCCGGAAGAGGGTCAATGCTCGGGAATCTTCGCTCGGCCCGAAAGGCTTCTACATATTATGATTCCCGTAGAAGAGACTCAGATAGAGATCGCGATCGCGAGTACTCTAACCAAGATAGTTATGGGCATGACAGGGACAGAGAATACCGACATCGATCTAGATCATGCTCTCCTCCTCTTAGACTTCCATCTCCACCCCCCGTTCTTGTTCCACACCCGCCAGAGCCTCCTCGTCACAGACCATCTTCTCACACTTCTCGATCTGAAACTCATCTCCAGAGAGTTGAGACCATGACCTCCATAATTACAGAGCAGGTCCCGGCTGAGCCCACAGGAGAAGGGGCTATTAAATTGGCTCAGATGAGGAAAGATTTTCCGAACATATGCTTCGATGGCTATGTCTTTCCACCTCACTTAAAGAGAATCCCATCTGGAGTGGAAAACACGATGCATGATTACGTTCATGACATCTACACCCAGTACAGAGAGTGGGTAAAGGCTGCAGAGAAAGCTTCTAAGGTGGCCTTTGAGCGAGCCAAAGCGCTTGAGAAAATGGAGACCGAACTCGCTCAAAGGGACCGGATCATTCAAGTGCTCACTGCTGAGGCCGAGTCTTCTTGGAAATCTGAAATCGAGGCCACCAAAAAAGCTGATGAAGCGAGCGTGGCCATGGAGAGGTTGAGGCATGTTGCCTTGGTGGAGGAGATGGGTCATCGAAATACTACAGTCACCGCCGAACGGGATGCGGCGGTCAAGGAACTCAACGAGCTTAAGGCTAAATTCTCCGACATGGCCAAGGAAAAGGATGATGCGAATAACGCATCCCAAGAGGCGTGCGAACAAGCGGTTCTGCTTAGGGGTGAACGGGATGCGACTGTGGCTAAAGTCCGCAAGGTGGAGACTGAGGTCGAGGAGAAAGTGAAATCGGCCGAGTCCAGGCTAGAGGCTGATATCGAAGACCTTCTCGTTGTTTACAACGCTAACGTGCTAAGGCACAGGGGTCTAGCCTAGCTCGATGATTATCTGACGCATCTATACAACGCCTGGAACTGATTAGTTGAAGAAGAGAAGGAGGCGCATCTGGGTGAGTCTGTGGATGAGTTTGAACCCAAGAATCGCATTCTAAATGAAGATGAAAGGAAGATTCTTCACGAGTCAATGATTCTGCACGAAAAGGAAAGAATCGGCGCCCAGCACTTCTAAGTAGGAGAGGGTTCAGGGGTTGACCATCATGAGGCGAGTCTTGAAGTTCCAACGTGAACCCAGCCCGAATCCTCGTCTGCGGTCGATCCCCAAGCTGTTCCTGCCTGTAATCCGGATCAGCCGCAGATGTCTCCGGTTACAGTGCAAGTTACTGAAGCCGTTCTTCCGCCTACAAGTCAAACTGAGGAAGGTATTCTGAACATTCTGCATATCTGCCATAAGTCGGAATCTTTATCTGAATTAAATTCTGACAGTTCTCTTATTTTTGTCCAGTGATTGATGCTGCACCGGCCATGCCTCCTGCTACTCAAGAATCATATCAGACGCAGGAGGCTATTGTGACCGAAGCAATCATCGTAACTACAACTGCCCCACTTGACGATGCACAGGGAAGCACACTTTTATTTGATGAGCAGCTGATGGAAGAACTCTTTCGCCGTCATGGCGATCCTTTAGCTGACTTATCATTCGTCATGGGTGGAGGCGCTCCTGCTACTAGTTCTACAATGCCAACCACTGATGCCCCTAGCGAGGCTCGAACGGTCACTGAAGAGGAGATGTTCGCACAAATCGACGTTGAAATGGCAGCAGCGACTCATGGTGGCAGTTTTGGAGATGGGATGGCAGCACCGGGACCAGCTCTGCTCAGAATGATATCTCCTAGTGGTACAGTTTTCATCGCCAGCGTGCCTATTCCACCTCCTGCACTTGATCCTGTTCCTCCGACTCCGCCCGCAGGTAGCATTCCTATTCACTCGAGCTCAAAGGAGGATGTCGAGATTATGCCATTGCCTGGAGACCGACCACCAAAAGGCAAAGGCTCAAAGAGGAAAAATAGTGGTGGCTCCAGCGGGTCTACACCGAGAAGGAAGCCGAGGAAGAAGAAAGATTAGACATGCTTTCCCGGTTTATTTTGACTTGCATTTTGTTGGTCGTGTATAGACGCGGGTTCGGCCCCTGCTAGTAGGAATTTTTTGGAACAAACTTGTACACGAATTTCTTTCATAAATAGTAGAAATGAAACTTTTCTTTTTTTAGCTTCTTGTGTATTTGCTTAAGTGTTTCAATGTCTGAAATGCACTTGTAAAGTTTCATCTTCCGAGTCAAGTTTGTCCTTTTGCACCAAGTCTGGAAACTACGGAAATGGTTCGCAACTGGGAAGCGAGTTGAATTTTGACGTCGCACTGCTTCAGTCAATGGTCGATGCTTAAGTCTTGCCCCCCAGTCTCGGGGATGAGTTGTAGAACATCAGTCGGCGATCGCTTCTCACTTATAACATGTTGAGTCTAGTGCCACTGAACGGATGTTTGAGACAGGCGGAGATTGAGCGGTTTATTCACGCTTGTCCGATTGTCGACGATCATATCCGCACTCCGGGGATTCTCATTCGCTCATCGGCGGTTGGTCATGCCGGCTTAAGTTTAAATCATACATCCGCACTTTGGGACTAGGAATTGACATTTATACTCCGACTCGCACTCTGGGAGTTCGGAGTTGATATTTGTACTCCAATCCACGCTCTGGGAACTTGAAGTTGGCGTTTATACTCTATTCCGTACTCTGGGAATCCGGAATTGATGTTTATACTCCGACTCGTACTCTGGGAATCCGGAATTGATGTTTATACTCCGACTCGCACTCTGGGAGTTCGGAGTTGTTATTTATACTCCGACTCGCACTCTGGGTGTTCGGAGTTGTTGTTTATACTCCGTTTCGCACTTTGGGAATTCTGAGTTGATGTTTATACTCCGACTCGCACTCGGGGAGTTCGGAGTTGATGTTTATACTCCGACTCACACTCTGGGAGTTCGGAGTTGATGTTTATACTCCAATTCACGCTCTGGGAATTTGGAGTTGATGTTTATACTCTGACTCGCACTCTGGGAGTTCGGAGTTGATGTTTATACTCCGCTTCGCACTCTGGGAACCCAGAGTTAATGTATCAGGATCATGGATGGTCGGATCACATCCACCCTGAGTTAGCAGGCGAGGTCGTTAGATGGATGGATCCACCCTCCTCAAACTTGGTTCAGATACGGACGAAGTTGTTAGGCGGACGGATCCACCCTCTTCGTAGACGTATTTTTAATACTCCAGTTCGCACTTTGGGAACCGGGAGTTAGGTGTGGGATTGTCGTGTATCAATCCACTTTTGACTTTGTTGTGATGGCTTGTCCCTGAGCTTGGGTTTCACTTAGCGAGTAACCGGTTGCATCATAGTCACTCCCTATTTGAATAAATTCCACCGTATGGTGAAACTTAGCTCTCCGTGCATAGTGATGATCATATGAAGCATTTCAAGTAAATCGCAGCTCTGGCTCGAAGAGATTGCGTTTTATTGCTGAAATAAAAAAATATGGCAAAGTCAGTTGCCTTATTACAAATTCTAATTTCAAAATGCAGAAAAAAATTGCAAAATGGAAAATAAACTGAATGGATAAACATAGCATGTCATGTGTAGTAGCGGCGAAGACTCTCGCTATTCCAGGCTCTTGGCAGAGTAAGACCGTCAACGGTCGATAATTTGAATGTGCCATCCCCGAGCCTTCGTTCAATAACATACGGCCCTTCCCATGTCGGCTTCATATGCGAAGGAACCGGATAGATTCTTTTCAAGACGAGATCGCCTAGTTCAAAGGTTCGCGGACGGACCTTAGCGTTGTACATTCGGGCGACTCGGCTTCGATGTGCGGCTGCCCTCAAATCAGCCTCTTCACGCTTCTCATCTAGTAAATTGAGAGATTCAGCAAGTAGGATAGCATTAGTCTTTGGGTCATAGTACGTCACACGATGAGAAGGTACTTCTTGCTCGACCGGAATAACAGCTTCTGAACCATAAGAAAGAGAGAACGGAGTATGACCGGTCGCGGTCTTGTGGGTTGTTCGGTAAGCCCATAAAGCCATAGGAAGTTCATCGACCCACTTGCCCCCGACCTTTTCCAGTCGTTTCTTCAGAATGGATTTTATAACTTTATTAACTGCTTCGACCTGTCCGTTTGCCTGAGGGTGTGCAACTGCAGAGAATTTCTTTTGGATGTGAAATCGTTTGCAGAAATCTTTAAATTCAGCACTATCGAATTGCGTTCCGTTGTCCGTAATAATGGTGTGTGGGAGACCAAATCGACAGATGATGTTGCGAACTACAAAGTTGATTACTTTCTTCGTCGTTATGGTAGCAAGAGCTTCGGCTTCAGCCCACTTTGTAAAGTAATCAACTGCGACGATGGCGTATTTCGCACCACCTTTTGCCAGAGGTAGAGCACCAATGATGTCGATGCCCCACATTGCAAACGGCCATGGGCTGACCATTTGCGTTATCTCGGTAGGAGGAGCTCGAGGAATTCGAGCATATTTTTGGCACCTATCACATTTCTTTGCATAATCCGACGCATCGCGATTCACGGTCGGCCAGTAATATCCATATCGAAGTATTTTCTTAGCAAGTGCTTGCCCCTCGGTGTGATCGCCACATTCTCCCTCATGCACATCGTGCAATACTCGTTTAATTTCATCGTGAGCGATACACCGGAGTAGAGGGACTGAGTACCCTCTTCTGTACATGATTCTATTCTGGATGGTAAATCGTGAGGCCTTCCGAAGGACTTGTCTCTTTTCACTCCTGCGCTCCGGCAGGGTTCCGTGCTCAATGTAATTTCTGAGTGGAGTCATCCATGAATCCTTTTCGGGGATGGTTTCGCATACCCGGTCTATTTTTGCCCGGTCAATGCTTGGAGAAGCTAGCGTCTCTATGGCAACGAGTCCCATTTGCTGAGCTTCACCTGTGCTGGCTAGCTTTGCCAAGGAATCGGCTTTCTGGTTGCGGTCTCGAGGTATACAATAAATGGCATAATAATCAAACTGATCCAGTACTTCCTGGACTCGAGCTAAGTAAGCAGCCAGCCTTCGATCTCTCGCTTGATATTCTCCACGTACTTGACACACAACTAACTGTGAATCACAATAAATTTCCACAACGATAATTCTCAAATCTATAGCAAGTTTCAATCCAGCCAAGAGGGCTTCATATTTTGCTTCATTATTGGTCGCACGAAAATCGAACTTCAAAGCATAACATATAGATCGGCCTTCGGGAGTTTCAAGTACAACACCAGCGCCCGAACACCGGTCGTTTGATGCACCGTTGGTATAAAGCTTCCAGACGTATTCGGGGGATTTACTGGTTTCGGGCAAGTCCTCTGGAATGGTAAATTCAGCTATGAAATCGGCTTGGACTTGTCCTTGAATGGCTCGCCTTGGGGTGTAAGTAATGTCAAACTGGCTCAGTTCGATGTTCCACTTGAGTAACCTACCAGACGTCTCAGGCCACGAAAGGACCTGTCGTAATGGTTGGTTGGTGTAAACAACAATGGGATGTGCCTGGAAATACGATCGGAGTTTTCTTGATGCAATAACAAGGAAATAAGCCAACTTCTCTAATTTCAGATAATTCCTTTCAGCCCCAGTCAATCGCTTGCTGATGTAGTATACTGGCTTCTATATCCTGTCTTCTTCTCGAACTAAGGCAGCGCTGATAGCGTTTTCTGATACTGCCAAGTATATGTACAACTTCTCATGATCAATAGGCTTTGACAGGATAGGTGGTGTGGACAGATGCTGAACTAGTGCTTGGAAGGCGCCCTCGCACTCTGTGGTCCATTCAAAGTTGCGTTTTCCTTTTCGGATCAGATCGAAGAAGGGAATGCATTTGTCAGTGGATTTTGAAATAAACCTACTCAATGCTGCTACTTTCCCATTGAGACTTTGGACTTGCTTTATAGTATTTGGAGATCAAGATTTCTGATTGCCCAAATCTTTTCAGGATTAGCTTCGATTCCCCGAGCGTTGACGATAAACCCGAGGAATTTTCCGGATGCAACTCCAAAGTGACATTTCAGCGGGTTGAGCTTCATTCTATATTCTCAAAGTATGTTGAACATAGTTTCCAAGTCTTTAACATGGTCAGTGGAAAATCGTGACTTCACAAGCATGTCATCTACATATACTTCCATTGTTTTCCCGATTTGATTGGCAAACATCCGATTAACCAATCGTTGATAAGTAGCCCCGACATTCTTGAGTCCGAATGGCATAACTTTGTAGCAATAAAGTCCCAGATTGGCTACGAAGCTGGTATGTTCTTGATCAGGTAAATGCATCAGTATCTGATTGTAGCCAGAATACGCATCCATGAAGGATAAGAGCTCATGCCCAGTTGTCGAATCTACTAGCTGATCAATTCTGGGAAGAGGGAAATTGTCTTTGGGACAAGCTTTATTCATATCGGAATAGTCGACACATGTTCTCTACTTTCCGTTTCGCTTTCGGACGAGCACAGGATTTGACACCCATTCAGGATATAGTGCATCTCGAATGAACCTGTTCGCTTTAAGCTTTTCTACTTCTTCTTTAAGGGCGGTAGATCTCTCTGTATCCATACCACGCCTTTTCTGTTTGACCGGGACATGCCGCGGGTCAATATTCAAAGTGTGGCTCGCGATGTCTGGCGAGATCCCACACATGTCAGAATGCGTCCAGGCGAATACGTCAAGATTCGCCCGTAGAAATTCAACCAATTCCTCTTGAGTTTGCTGGCTTAGCTGAGACCCAATCTTTATCATTTTTGAATCATCGTCATCGTCAATTGGGACATCAATCGTCAGTTCGGTCGGGGATGCTTGACTTTCTTTAGATTCTTCTTCATCTTCAGTTTCTCTTGGGTCAAGATCCCTTTGGAATTGGCTGGGGTGCCCGGGCCTAGGCCCAGGCATTAATTGTCAATTATCAGCAAAGCGGACGCAGAGAGATTCCTCTACGCCCTTTCCTTTCTCCTTTCTCTACGCCTCCCGCAGCTCTGCGACATAACAGGCTCTTCCAGCAGCATGATCTCCCTGAATGATTCCCACTCCATGATCAGTGGGAAACTTTAAAGTCAAACACCATGGGGCAATGGCTGCCCTAAATTCAGCGATGGCCGGTCGGCCCAGGAAAGCATTATAAGGGGAGTATATGTCCAAAACAATGAACTGCAACATTCGTACTCTCTGACGTTCTCCAACTCCTAACTCTACTGCCAGTTCCACCATTCCAGTGGGTATAGTAGCACTTCCATTGAAACCATGGATTCGAGATTGACAAGGTTTCAAGTCCGTGGCTTCCATTCTCATTTGATCATAAGCTCGCTTAAACAAAATATTCATAGAGCTTCCACTGTCAACTAAGATCCTCTTTATCCAAGCAGGACCTACTTGAGCTAAGATGACCAGTGGATCAATGGTGGAGGCTTCGATTTTATCAGCATCTCTGTTTCTGAACACGATGTCATCGGTCATCGTCTTCTGTTGCTTGGTCAGAGCCCCTTCATCAAAACTACTGTAACACTCGAAGTCCGTATGCCTGATAGAGCTGGCATACGACTCCATTTCCTTCCAGCTTCAGTCTGTTGGATGAGGACCACCACTTATTGTATTAATAACCAACCTCCCGCCTGTACGAGCGGGTTCCTCCTGTCTTTCCGGATTTGGTGCACGATTCTAATTCGATGGGCCCGCACCACCTGATTGCGGCGCCCACACATACTGATCCAACTTCCGCTCACGTATCAGTTTCTCAATGAGATCTTGCAAATGATGACACTCGTTTGTGTTATGGCCATAACTCTCATGGAATCTACAAGACTTCCCAGTCTGAACTTGTCTTTCTGTTGACGGTTTCGGGGCAGGCTTTTTGTATTGCATGGTGTTACAAGTCTGCAAATACACGTTTTCCAATGACGTGTTCAATGGAGTATAGTTATCGTACATGGGAGCTCTACATCGTGGACCACGATTCTGATCTCGCTTCTTGCCTTGATTTCCATTGTCCCTCTGCTGATTCTGTTTATTTTGTATATTCAACTGAACTTTTCCAGAACTATCTCCGGACTGTTTAACGGTGATGTTACTCTGGATTCCTTCGATGTTGGGCCCTGCGTCATCCTGCTTCCTAGACTGTTTCGCATCCTCCCTTATCAAGAATTGGGCTACCTTGGAATAGAAATGGTCCAATGACGCAGGTGGTTTCCCAGCTAACCAATTTCCGAACTCGAAATCAGCATCAATCCCCTTAGTCAATGCTATCAGGATAAAGTTATCATTGGGATAGCTTATTTCTGCACATGCAGCATGAAATCGCTCCAAGTAACGTCTAAGTGTTTCTTCGGGAGCTTGTGTAACACTAGATAGAGTGTTAACATCTTTAGGCCTCGCTACGTGCATACGGAATTGTTCAACAAACTTAGTGGCCATCTGGTCAAAATTAGAAATGGATCGTGGTGGCAAACGAGTAAACCACATGGTAGCAATGCCCTATAGGGAAATGGGGAAACTACGGCATTTTACTGCATCATCAGCTCTGGTAGCATTCATTAGCCACGCGTATTTCAGGATGTGTTGATTGGGATCAGAACTCCCTTCGTAGACTGGCAAAGTTGGCATCCTGAAGCGCCAAGGTGGTTCAGCATATAATATGTCATCGGTGAAAGGGGTATGACTCCGGGAGATTCCCCAGTCGTCATTACTGAGACCCTGACTTTCACAGATCATTTGACGAATCATCGTTGGTATATTCGGCATTCGAATACTGGGAGCATATTGTGCCAAGGTGTGGTCGGGTTCCACAGCGCGAGTCTGGACCGGACATGGTCGACGGTCCGTGCCTCGCCTCCTTGGTTCAAAATTCTCAGGGACATAAGGCTCTAGAGTCTGCTGTCGTTGATTACGTTGAGGATCAGCTTGGTTTCTAGCATCAACTCCTTGTTCGGTAGTGGTGGTAGTAGCAATGTTGCCTGTGACATGGTAAGGGGCAGCACCTCATCGGGATGAAGGTCCTGTATGATGACTAGTGGATGGTCCAGCTCTTGGTTGTCCCAGATTTGAGGCAGGTTGGTGTCTTGTGGCCTGGGTGTAGCTTACATCCAGCCGTGGGCGTGTGGATCTGTGATGACCGTCAGATGAGGCTGAACTCTCTGTGGAAGAATAAGAACCTTGGTATCTTCTGGATCTTCTTCGCCTTTGGCGATTTAACTGGTTGGACAACTCTGTATTGGCGCGCAGTTGTTCAGTAAGTTGTTGTCGACTCTGGGTCAACTCTTGAAGCAGCATCTGAAACTCTTGTCTGGTAACCGGGCCTGATGGATCTGAAGGTTCGGTGGAATCTTGATTGGATGGAGGCAATTGCGCGGGATTTTGTCGGTCCCGTCCTCCTTGATCAGCAGCTGTAGTGGTAGTTCGTGTACTTACCATGGTGAAATGATGAAAGACCTTTCCTAGATCTGATGCAAATCTGAATAGAATGGAAGGGCTTCAAAGTTCTAGATCTGGATCTTCTTCTTGGATTTATGCAATCCGGTATCGATAGGAGATCCAAAGAGTAGGAGAAAAATTGGGTTTTCTCAGTGAAAGCACCAAAGTGTTTGTACCAAAATTGGGCACAACACTCTTCGGAAGTTTTTGAAGAGATAAAGTGAAGAAATTAAATGGAAAAGGAGGATTATCTAACAAAAACTCCAAATTTCAGATATGAAAGTAATTAAAATGCACGGAGACACAGGAATTTAGAGTGGTTCGGCGTATTGCCTACATCCACTATGAATTTGATAGCTTTATTGATCATTCTTTTGTGATTACAATTGATTTCAGCAGGTTACAGCAAATAACAATGATTTTCAGCAGTGAATTTCATTGGTCGCGGCAGCAATGGAGTTTAGAACTTGATCTGGCAGAGTCTGGGCGTTGGAGAATTCAAAGAAGAAGAATATCCCTTTTTCTGTATGCCCTAAGGCTCTATTTATAGGTGTAGGAGGCTGATATTTCACTCAGATCTCGGGAGACCCTCTCTAGCACGTGACTAGGCCCGCGCGCCCAAGCCCGTGAAGTTTCGGTCCGATCCGTGATCGATACGAACGGATTTCTTATCGATCAAGATTGCATCCGATGGAGTCAAAATTTGGCGTGGACATTCTCTAGCATGCCCATAAGCTTCTATGAAAATTTCATATTATTTGAACTTGTAGATTAGGAGATATGATCGATACAAATTAGGATCTTCGGTTGGTTGTTTCGTTCGACTCCCTCATTTCGACTCAATCCTGTTCGACTCGGTCTTGTTCGAATCGATCACTTCGAATCGATGGCCGCTTGTGATCTGATGGTGACGTGGTGAGTATTCCTTGTATCTTCGCCTTTATTCGTATCGATGGTATTGCCTTGCTCGTATCGATAAAAGATGCGCAGTTCGCATCGATGGAGGCTCCTCGGTTCGCATCAATTGTTATGCTCTGTTCGCATCGATGATGTGGCTTAGTTCGTATCGATAAAGGCGCTCCACCTAGATGGATTCGAACAAAGGCTCTATGATGGACATGAAGTGGCGCGTCCTGATGTATTCGAACAAAGGCTCTGTGATGGACACGAAGTGGCGCGTCCTGATGGATTCGAACAAAGGCTCAGTGATGGACACGAAGTGGTCATTGTACGATCGATTCGAACAGTGGCTTCGCCGATGGAGTCGAACTTGATCGATTCGAATTGAGGCTCTTGGAAAAATGTGAGGTCGCTGCTGTTCTGATCGATACGAAAGGGATGGATTCGAATAGAGGCTTAGCTAGGGATACGAAAACTGAGTTGTTCCCTTCATTTTGCATTGATCGTAACTTGAGTATACGAACTCGGATTGACTTGAAATTTGGAACGTTGGCTCTCATAGCTTCGCTTGTCGTGTCATATCAATTTTAGCTCGATTCAGACTCGGACAAAATTCGTCGATATCCATAGGGAGCCTGCGTATAACCGATCTCTAAGACGAACCGTCATTGGTTACTAGTTAATTCCTTGGTGTCACGGCCTTGCCAAAAGGCGGGATAATAAATATATATATATATATATATAAACAAGGAATTGCAATCGAATTCCAATTAAACTAGAAGGAATTGGTGATGACTCACAAACATATTAAACACATCTGGGAGCCAATGGCAAGAACATGTACCTGAAAATGCACATGTATATTCAAAAAAAATTCGACTTCTTGAAATCAACAGAAATTGAATTTTCACTTAAGGTTATTAAGGAAAGACTAGATTAGATAACCGAAGCCTACTAGTCCTGTAGAATCGGATACAGATGACCACTGATGAACTACAATCCTGAATTTATACTATTGGGAATCGACCCAGCGTCATGGCGATCGAAGAAGGATACGACACTTTGGGAGGATAAAATTAAAAGATAATGACTATTCAGGAAACATGATTGAATTTTTTCTGGAGACTCTAACTTGCTTCGATTCAAAGCACGTCATGTATGCAACAAGACGTACTTCGGGGGGCAAATGTTACCTGGCTACTTGGCCCAGCTATAAAGTGACACTTGCAGAAGTTATAGTTAGCACTAGACAAGATTATAACCAAGAAGAGACTGGAAATATATGGGTTTGATGCAATTGATATGGTTCAGCATGTATGCACGGCTCGGTGAACGCAAGTTGCTTGCTTTGGGCCGACGTACCTTGTTCTTGGGCTTACGTAGGGATTCCAGCCTATCTTCGTCTATAAATAGATGGGCAGTGGCACAGTTGAAGGGACTTTCTTTCTTGGGAGAACGCTGGGGAGACTCTGCCATTTTCAAGACTCTTTCTTTTTCAGTTAAAACTTGTATTCAAGTTGTTGGTGTACGGATTGTATCTGTATTCAATTATTGGTAAAGCAATAAAGATTAAACTCAAAGTGGACGTAGGCAGTTACGCCGAACCACTATAAATTTGGTGCTTGTTTCTTACAGTTATTATTGCATTCCACTGTGTTATTCCTCAATTTTAATTTACCTTCTTCATTAATCTCTCTACACAAAACTCTCTTTGGGTGTTAGTGACCAATTTTGGTGCTAACAGTGACCAATTTCGGCGCTAACATTTTGGTGCTTTCACTAAGAATTGAACTCAGGGATTCAGAAGCTTGGATTTTGGATTTAAAGGCTTAGGAAATCGGATTTTGGGAAGCAATGGTTAGGCCATCGACAAGGAGACAAGTGACAGAAAGGAGCAATCAAGAAGGAAGTCAAGAGGCCTCTTCAAGAGCTGGGTCAAATCAGGCATCCATCTACATCACTAGGGATAAGATGCAAATTATGATGGATTCTATGCAGGAGTAGTTAATGAAAAGGCAAGAGGAAATAATGCAGACACTATTCAGACAATTTGGACAGGCAGGAACAGCGGGAGCTTAGGTCTATGGAGCTGGATCAGAAGGATTCAATAGGCAAGCAGATGGAGTGGTTCAGTAGGTGGCAGCACCCAATCACCAAACAACTATCAATCTGGGTGGACCTAGACTAGGGGGCACACCACCAAGTAATGCTGGACCAATCCATGGAGGGATACCAGATGACGCTGCACAGCCCAGCGCCAATAGGAATACAGGAGTGCGTGACGAAGAGTATGTACCGAAATTCCCTCGAGGATTTGGAGGGCAGTTAGGAAATGGAGATGGGGGCAACCCTTGGTAGATAACACTGGATTAGCTGAGATTATCAGACGAAATATTCACGGAGGTCTGACAAACAAGGATTTGGAGGGAGTAAACAAAAGTCTGTTTACCCGTAACATCAGGATAGCTAGGAATCCACCTGATTTCAAGCTACCCACTTTGGAAGCATACAACGGTAAGATGGATCCCACTGACCACTTGATGAGGTACCTAAGGCATATGGATGTGCTGGGGACATCAAAGGAGGTTTTGGCCCGGTGTTCCCCTCTATATTTAACCGATATAGCTGCTATGTGGTTCAGACAGCTGAAGGATGGATCTATTAGAACATGGGCAGAACTGGTGGATAAGTTCTTGAAACGGTTTCGAGTTCACATAAAAAGGCCGAAGAATGTGATGACACCAACGTCAGTTAAGCAGAGGGCGGATGAATCGCTCAGGACTTTCTTAACTCGGTTTAATGCAGCAGTCGCTTCAGTGGATCGGTCGGATCCATCAATAATTCTGATGGTTGCAGTATCTGGAGTCAGGGATAATTCGAATTTCAAAGTATCGTTGATACGGGACCCACCAATGGATCTCGGGGAATTCTTTCATAAAGCTGAGAGATTTCTTCGACAAGAGGATGCATGTTTGGATATGAAGTCAAAGGAAGTAAACATGGTTAAGAATGGAGAACCGTCCAGTGAAAGCTTGGGTAAAGATAAGGATAAAGGGAAGGGGAGCGCTAGGGAGAACCAAAATTCTCCACTTACACAGGACTGAATGAGACATTGGAACCGATATACTTGGACACTCGGGATCGCCTTCCTTATCGAAGTCCGGTAAGGAGGGAACCCTTAGAACGCGAAATGGCATCGGGAATGCACTGTCTCTTTCATGACCTGGATGGGCATGATACTAGCAACTACAGGCATCTAAAGGATATAATCGAGGAGCATATAAGGAATGGTCAGTTGCGGCAATACGTCGAAACTTGAAATGCGGTGGTGGAACAGGAGCAGCCACGGCCTACCTTGAATGATGATGGCGCGAGGACCAGGAATGGTGGTCGATTGGTCATCCACTAATCGTGATGGTTTGGAATAAGTAATAAACTTTGGGCTAACGACTAAGTCTCTCACTCATGTACGGAGACGGAGATAACCCCTAGGCATACTCTGAGACGATGATAAACCGTGATGCTCTAATTTGTGAAATCTGCCTTTTCTTTTTGGCTTGGACACTTGATTTTTCTGGTTTGGTTTTGGAGTTTTGTTTGAACTCCCGGTTTTGCTTGTTTTCTGTTTTGGATTCTAGTTTGGACGTTTGCCTTTTGGTTTGGGTTTTTGATATGGATTTCTGGTTTTTTGGTTCGATTTAGATTTTGGATTGGATTTTGATTGGATTTTGATTGGATTTTCCTCTGGTTTTTGGCTAAAAGGTCATCGGGTATGGATTATGCTCGGCAAGGGTCCAGAGAGATCAGGATTCGGCCTAGGACTTAGGCCCCATATTATCTATCGGTTACAATTTTAGGTCGTCGAGTGCGGACTATGCTCGGCAAGGGTCCGGAGCTACCAGGATTCGGCTTAGGACTTAAGCCCCGGCATTACTTAGCGTTTAGGGACACTGAGCCAGGAACACCATGGCATTACTTAACACAGGTCGCCGAGTGTGGATTATGCTTAGCAAGAACCCGGAGAGGTTACGGACTTGGATATTGGCTATGAACAGTTAAGGATTTGGGCATGGACCCAGAGCGGTCCCGGATTTGGATATCAACCCAGAGAGGTCATGGATGTAGTTATTGGTTATTGGATATGGATGGATTAGAACTCGGTTGTCGGGTTCGGAAGGATGTGGAATTGGATAGGGATTTGGTTATTGGATAGGAATCAGATATCGACCCGAAGAGGTCATGGATTTGGTTATTGGTTATTGGATATGGATGGATAATAACTCGGTTATTAGATTCAGATTTCGGGTTAGGATTTGGACCCGACAGGGTCCTCGATTTGGATTACAAGACCCGGATAGGTCCTAGACTCGGATAAAATGATCCGCAGAGATCATGGATTCGGTTAATGGATTTGAGATGGATTTGGAATGGGATGATGACTTGGAACGGTCGCGGAGTAGACTATCGGATTTGGATGGAATTGCTTGACAATGAATGGAACATGGATTTCAGATATTGGATTTGAGGCTATTCAAAACACACCTTCTAATAGGAAGGCATGTTTTGGGGGGCAAATGTTAAACCGCCTTTTGGCAAGGCCGTAGACTGCCAAATTTAACTAAAATCGACTACTCGTTTGTCGAGACTAGAATACGATGGGTTTGAGCCAGCTTGATGGATAGACAATCAGTCATGGATGGTTCGGTGTAGGTCGCTCGATCAACGTGGCTTGGTCGTACATGGCTCGGTCAAGAAGAGGAGATCATGCATGGTTCGGTCTTGATGGTGTGGATCGGTCATGCTGGTCTGGATCGGCAGGATGGTGTGGATCGGCATTTGAGTGGGTCGGCATTGGAGTGGATCGGTATTGGAGTGGATCGGCATTTGGATGGTTCGGCATTTGCTTTACTCTTGGATGACTCCAAGGTGGACTCGGGTCGGTATAGGGAAACACCCTGGGTCTTCATATTGTCTGGGTTCGGTGTGTTTGCACTACTCAGGGTCGGTCATGGCTTTTCTCTGGGTCAGCAAGTATGGGGTCGGTACAATCTTGCTTCGGGTTATGGAACGAACAACTTCGGGTCACACGTAAGGAAGCTTCGGATCGGTAGGAAGAAGACTTCGGGTCGGTTAAAGGGGGTCGGTGCTTTGAAGGAGTAGGGTCGGCATTAGGCTGCTCCGAGTCCAAACGTGTTTTGCTTCGAGTCATGGTCGATCATGCTTCGGGCTAGCCACTATTCTACTTCGAGTCAGGGATGGATTTTCTTCGAGTCACTCCCGGGGCAAGATTGGATCGGCATGCTCGGAGTTTAGGATCGACCATAATGATTATTTTGGATTGGCTATGGTGTTGATGGGCCTGGACCACTCAGGAAGCCAATCAACTCGGATTTTACCTATAAATACAGCATGTGGGGTTTCAGAAAAGGGATCTCTCCATTCTGTTTTCCTCCTACTTCCCCATTAAGGCTACTCTGCCATTATTGCCTTAAAAACTCTGGATTGTAACTGTAATTGCTTCTCATATCAATAAAAAAAAAAGATTTCTGGAGTGGATGTAGGCCAGAGTTAGCCGAACCACTATAAATCCTGTGTTATTACTGCTTTCTTTTTAATTTTCACTGTTCTTCACATTAATGCTCTCTACATACATTCTATCTGTGATCTGTGACTGTGATTTGGTGCTTTCATCTGGATTTGGGTGTTAGTGACCAATTTCCGCGTTAACATTTAGCTCATGTTTTAGGGAAAATCATGGCTTAATCATCACCAAATGATTCAAAAATTTTATACGATGTTCTTAAAAATGAGATAGAGATGGGTTTTTAAATTCACAATTTTCGGAGTTAATATGAATATTTTATGAATTTTCTAAGTTAAGAAAATAGTTAATTTTAGGTTAATTAATTATAAAATTAATTATTTTAACCTGAAATTTTTATATGAGGTAAAATATGATATAAGATATTTCTAGTGAATTATTGGGATTTTTCCCATCATTTTTCAGTTTTATATGAATTATCCAGTAAAGAGAAGAGTCAGCTAATGAAGGGGAAAATTAATTAATTAATCATGATGGTTAACAAAAATCGGAAATTGATCGGAAAAGCTAAGTTAACAATTAATGAAATCTTGACAACCAAGGGGATTTTGTGAAAAGTTATTGCTTAGTAAGGGAATAAATCAGTTGTTAGGGTAATTACGATCATGCCATTTTACTTGAGATCACATTTCCAATGAAAGCAACCGGAGCTTGATAACACACGAAAGCTAATAATCTGCCAACCCACGATGGCACAAACCCACGACCACCTCACCTCACGAAGGTTTCGGGCATAGTTTGAGATAGCTTTGAGTTTCATACGCGACGGCTCGAGTCTTACCTCATGGTGGCTTCGGGAAACTTAACCCACGAGGACCTACACATTTTGACTTGCGATGGCACTTCGGAAATTCAAGCCCACAATGGCACTTGAAGGCATTAGTTTGCGATAATATGGGACGTTGTATCTCCCGATGGCTTTGGGTTTAGGCATGCGGTGACTTGGTGTTAACCCGCGATGGCTTTAGAACCACCACACGAAGGGCTTTGGGGACTTTGGTATCCGATGGCTTAGGAGGGTGTTTAGCTCATGATAACTATAACATTATAACACACGACAGCATTTATCTTGCCATAATGCGATAGTATAGTGTTATCAAAAGTGCGATAGCCAAGAAAGTTGATAAAATATGATGGCTTTGGGTAGCTAATGCACGACGACTTAACTCAACATTAAAAGGCTAAGAGATAGCCAAAACGCGACAACTAAATACAACTTGAGATAGTTCGGAAAGCTATATTTTCCTAAGTAAAATGTAATGACAAACCCTAAAAATGAAACGACTTCGGGGAATAATAAGTTTAAATTAGTATAACTTATTTAAAAGAAGGAAATTAAAACTAACTTGGATACGCTTTATGATGACAGGTTATATCATAAGAAATGATAAATGTAACTATAAGGCTATAGTGGCAACGAGATGTCTAAACATGACGATATAATTTATAACTTGATGAAAAGGCATGTGTGACTACCAAATGTCTATTCACGATAATAAATTTGGTAATGATAATGAAAGGCCTTAGTGGCAGACGTACATCTACAAGTGATACTACATATAGGTAAAAATATAGAACTTATGGAGTAAGGAATATGTAGCATTTGACTTGTCTATTCACATCGATACACGAGATCGGTAGAGTAAGGCTTTAGTAGCATCTAAACTGTCTATTCACAACATTATATTCGATAAATGAGGATATAAGGCCTTAGTGGCACCTAATTATATTTTCACAATAAATTTAAGAGAATATATGACAGAACACCTAAGTAGGAATCTTAATTGTTGAAAGTAGTTATTGAACTGGGAAGGTAAGGCCTAAGTGGCAATCTGGCACGAAAGGACCAAAGAAAATAATCAAAACCGTGTGAAAAAAAGCTCACATTCATAATGAATTATTGTTTATTAGCAATGTTCGTGTCATGATATGATAAATGTTAATATTGATTGAGATAGTGAGGGGAAAACCTATTCCATGCTTCAGTGGCGTAGTCTTACTATATGTTTGCTTAAAGGGTACAATTTTTGCGCATACCAGACTTTACCCGTGTTTTTGTTATTTCCCATAAAATCATGGGTACTCATTCGAGTAGGCTGAGTTTATGGATTAGACAGGTTGCTTTTGAAGGACAAATAAAGATTCCAAAGACGAAGCTAGAGGCTTGCTATTTAAATAAAGATATTTTGAAATTCCACTGTGTAAAATAAGAGCTTATAATTGGTTATGTGTGGTGTTGGCATTTTTATATGTCAGACACACACTACTCTATTTATGCTCTATTCATATTTACCCCTACGAGAGAACGGTTTGGGTTAAAATAATGTAATGACATTTCTAAAACTTTTTGATGTAATAGGAAAGAAATTTAGCTAATCTGTTTACTTAATGTTGTAGGAAAAATTTTATACCGACTTCACTCTATTGCTTGGAAATAATTTTGGTGATGACTGCAGCATCATCGGCGTCCATTTTCAGGTTTCAAATTGGGGGATGTTACACATAATCCAAAAGTTCCACACGATAAAAGTAGTTTATCAGTGATGGGGAGGTGTTGATTGATAGAGTAGATAATATAACTTTATAGCAGATCCATTTGTTATGGGGCTAACTTCATCAGTTCCAACTAAACTAGTCAAAGGAATGAGATTAAGAATCCATAGTTGGCCCCAAGTGCAAGTGGGAGATTGAGAGAGCTAGTGGTATGCCCTAGAGAAAATTAAATAATTTGTTATATATATCTAACTCTACAATCAATCTTGTTCATAATAAAGGCGTTTGGTTTCTTTTATATCCTCTGTTATATTATGATATAATTAGATAAGTAATTAATTTAAAGTATATTAATTAGAAAATTCTTTAATTAGATGCTGTGTGATTGTAGTTGCAAATAGTTGGAATCGTGAGTGATTAATCACAATATAAAATAACATTTTGTTTTAAATATTCCTGGTCAAGATGTTTCGAGAAAGGATATCGATACATGCAATGAGACCAGAGTATGTAACACTCTCCAAAGTCGGGCAGTGTATTACTCATGGCTGCTAGGATTATCAAAGGGTTATGTACTTATAGTTATTGGATAACTATATAATGATTCGAACAAGAGTTTCCTATTTGTTGATAACAATTAGGTCAAATGAGAAATCTCAGTGTCATGATGTTACACAATTCCCTCGACTTGGGAATATCACGGAACTTCAATATAGATATTCCACTTTGATTATAGTTAAATCAGGGCATAGTAACCATCGAGCGACTGTAGTTGGTTATAAGTTAAAGCATTGGAAGTGAAGTGATATTCAATAGAAAATTAATCTCATTGGTTGTATAATGTTAGTGTAATGGTCAACTCAAAGTCAAAATCTCTAGCCAGAGTAAAACGGTTAATAATAAATATTATTATTGAGACGATGACTTTGTTTATAGACTGATTACGTTGAATATGGATAGTATTGGAGTTTTGATTAGTACCAAACTCAATATATCCTAAAATGATACAGTGTTGACGAAGAGAATATGCATAAATTATTGTCACTATTAGTATCGCTTATGGTGATGTAAAATATATTTTTTACCGAAAAGATCTATAAGCGATAAATTAGACTAAACTATCACACTACTAGCTAAGGTAATGTGTGAACGTTAATATTTAAATTGTTCAATATTAATCGATGATGGAATTCACACCTCTGAGCCACACAACTATACTTGTGAATTCTCCAAAATACCACATGATTTACTTACTTTATAAAGTGTTATAAATTAATTAATATCTAAGAAATATTAATTATTAATGTGTTTTATATTTGGGTGTTATTAATAAGTGGGATAGCTCCTATAAATTTCTTGGATGCTTTTAGTAATTATTTGGATGGATATGTAAATGCTATATGTGCACATATCAATATAGAATATCAATATATATATATATATATATATATATATTTGAACATGCTTTAAATATTAATGATTATTTAAATGGACCCTATGATTTTTGGTCCATGTGGGACCACACATGGTTGGCATGCATAGGTGGAAATGGCCTAGATACTAGTTCTAGATTTAATTTAGAATTAATAAGAAAGGATTTAAAGAGAGGAATGTGGAAAAAGTTTTTATCCTCCCCATAAATACAATAAAAAAACTCCCATATTCATTCAACTTTAATTCTTCTTCCTACTCCTCTCTTTCATGGATGACACTCCTTGCTCATTCCCATAACTATCGAACTCATTTTCACCCAAGTAATATCAAATAAAACTTAATTATAGTGGTTCATTCGATTCTAGCAAAATTGGGTGGTGATTAAAGGTGTCTAAGAGTCAATTCATAAATCAAGGTGTCACGAAGGGCTGAATCTACAAAGGTAAATTCTTATTTTTTTTTATACGTACATATATATTCAAATCTAACCATAATTGATTTATGTAACATATATTTAAATTGCCATTGTATGTTATTAAAATTTAATTTGGTATATATGTTGTTTATAAATAGAATTCAAAAAAAATAATTAAATTTGATCTATTTATTTTGGCAATATATATATATATATAATCATTTATTTTTAGCTATAATTAAAAATGTATACTTATCTAAATTTGATGTTTTGGTTTTAAATCATGATATTTTGGTGTTTACTCAATCAAAGAGATGAATTTGAAATTTATTCTATAAATTATATTCTGATTATTAATTATATACATATATATTTACATAAACTTAATTTATAATTATATGGAAATATGTATGTATGTATGTATGTATATTACATATATTAATATATATATATTTGTTGTTTTATAAATAAAATCAAAATGAAACACATACGTATATAATAAAATTTTGATCTATTTATTTCGGCCATCTATGTATTTGTTAATCATTTTGTACAAATTACAATTTTTGTGGTATTAAATATTTTTATATTAATAATCATTTATTTTTTGCTGTGATTGAATATGGAATATACAAATTACCGTCTAATCTAGATTTAATTAGGATTTTCCAAGAAGGAAGGTGGAAGACCTTTTCATTTTTTCTTAAATACTATTTTTGTGTTTTCTTAGTCAAAGCGATAAAATTGAAATTTATTTCATTAATTGTCCTTGGATTATTATTTATAAACTAAATTTATATACCTATGTATATAACACACACACACACATCTAAACTTTATATATATGGTACCATTAATTTATGTATACATACCATATACATATATTATTGTATATTTAAACATGTGTACATACTTAGGCATTTATAATTTCGGATATGAATTTATACTTATCATATGTATGTGTAAGTATGAAGTATATGTATATACAACGGATATAAATCCCAATATCTATATATATATATAGTTTACACATGTTTATATATCATTATTTCATCATGTTATGTTACGAATATATATGACATACTCAAAATAAATTTCAATAAATTTAATTAATATGATTAGTTAGATAAATATAAAATATTATAAAAAAATATGATTTTACTTTGATATATAGATTGAATCTAATGGTAGTTAATATACTACATAGGCCCATTAGGTTCAAAATATAATTTTTTTTTTAATTCACGCTTTTCACCCGCTGCCAAAACGGACTTCTTTCAACCGAAAGAACCATGTAACATAGTCACACTAAGATTTTCTATTTGGCCTTAGTTATTATCAATCAATAGGAAACTCTCGATCGAGTCATTCTATAGTCATCTAATAACTATAAGTATGTAACTCGTTGGTGCCCCCAATAGCCATGAGTGATATATTGCCCAACATTTGGAGAGTGTTACGTACTCTGGTCTAAATGGATGTATCGATATTATTTTCACGAAACATCTTAATTAGGAATATTTAAAACAAAGTATTTTTGACTTACGATTCAGTACTCACGGTTACAACATTTGTAACTACAAGGTATAATACTTTATTTAAGGATTTTCTATTTATATATTTATATATATTAAAATGATTATTTAATCATTTGTTTATATCAAAATATAATATTGTATATAATAGAAAATAAATAATATATATTAAAATGATTATTTACTCATTTGTTTATATAACAATATAACATTATATATAATAGAAAATAAATAATAAAACATACTTTATTTCAAACGAGATTGGTGTTGGCCTCAAAAATGGCCACCAATACCCAATTAAGTGAAAGCACCAATGTCTAGTCACAGATCTCAAATAATATAGTGTAGAAAATATAAATTGAAGAATAATGAACTTAAAACAAAAAGCAAATAAAGAGAGACATGGATTTATGGTGGTTCGGCTAACTCAGGCCTACGTCCACTCCAAAGATATTTCTTTTATTAGTTTATACTACCAATTAAAGTTACAAATCCATAAAATCCAAGAATAAAATTGGCAGAGTATAGCCCATGTAGAAGATGAAGTGAAGCAGAGCGAAGATCCATTTGCTAGTGTCATGCCTGTTGTATTTATAGATAAAGTCATGCATGGATCGGGCTAAAATTTCTCCAGAAGAAACTCCAGGGCCAAACGACCCGACCCACAAAATTTGGGGTGGATTGCGCACCATAAGGACAATCGGTGCTGATCATTTTGTTGGCTCCTTTTGGCATGTGATCGATATGGTGGGCTCCACTCTTCAATATATTGACATTCCTAAAATTTCATGTGTACTCGACTTGTAGATTTTGAGTTAATAATCGATCATCGTTGATTTGTACTATCAATCCAAGCGATCTGTATCCATATCGATTCATGCCGATCCATAATGAAGATGTTCCATATTCGATCCATATTAGGGATGGATCATAGCCGATCCATTTTGGAGATGGATCATAGCCGATCCATAATGGAGATGTTCCATATTCGATCCATATTGGGGATGGATCATAGCCGATCCATAGTGAAAAACAATTGTACCCGATCATTTTTTCAATTGAAGTGTGAAATTCAAACTTAGCCAATTCCAGAATGTTGTTCGCCTGAATCCGTACGACTATCATCCATAGTCTTGTCTATGATCTTCAATCCTGATAGTCATCCCTCCGGGCTTTCTGCCTTGATGATCATGAAGTCCGTTAGGTTAAATCCGCCTATGTATTGCCTTGCCAAAAAAGTCCGGTTAACACTTTACTCCCCAAAACATGCCTTGCAATAGGAAGTTGTGTTTTGATTGCCATAAATCCAAAATCTGAAGTCCATAATCGATCAATAGCCATATTATCCAATCCGAATCCAATTCGTTGCCAATCCAAATCTATGATCTCTCCGGATCGTTAGTGAAATCCATGACCATTCATAGTCAATATCCAATTTCGAATCTATGATTTTTCCGGGTCATATTATCCAAATCTGTATCCATTGCAAATCCGCGATCTGTCCCAATTGTTTTATCCAAATCCTCGACCTCACCGGGTCGTTAGCCAAATTCGAGACCACTCCAAGTCCATATCCAAATCTGTGATCGCTCCGGGTCCATATCCAAATCCATGGCTATTCGAAGCTGATATCCAAATCCATGACCTCTCCAGGTCCTTGCCAAGCACAATCCAGACTCGCATCCGAGTAAGCCGATACTGTCGCTCTCTGGCGAAGCGACATTTTTTCCTATACTCTGATTCAGTGTTCTTGAACATTAAGTGGCGTCTTGACCTAAGTCCTAAGCCGATCGTGGTCTCTTCGGACCCTTGCCGAGCATAATCCATACTCGACAACTTGAGTAGGCCAATCATGTTGCTCTCCGACGAAGCGACCTACTCCTTGCCAGGCATAATCCATAATTGGCATCATGTTGGATTTTATTCTCCGGCCTTGACTCTTCAATCAAGGACTTAATCCATGTAGGAGTTCATTTTGTCGCTCTCCGATGAAGGGACTCGCACCTACGGCTATCGCCCCATCACTCTGGTCGGGACAATAATCGCGTCCTGTTTTATTTGTTGCAGTAATGCGGATCAAAAATAACCTAACAAATAAGAGTTCATACATCCAAAAATCCAAAAAACTAAAAAAGTCAAAGGATGCCTCTCCGGGTATGATGGTTCATCATCATCTCAGAGCATGCCTAGGGACAGTCCTCGATCTCGTACATGTATAAGTGACTTAGCCGTCTTATTATAGAGTTTATTATTATTATTATGGCCGGAGTCCAGGTCTTGAACTCGGTCCTTACCATCACAATTAGTTGATGAGGAGCCGTGACCTCGATCCAGAGCCATTCATGTTTCCATTCGATGCAGATGGTGGCTGCTCCTATTCCACCGTTCTTTTCTGATTCCTTACGTACCGCAGCAGTATGTCATTCTTGACGTGCTCCTCGATCATATTTTGTAAATTCTTGCATTCATCAGTGGTGTGCCCGTTCAATTCGTGGAGCAGGCAGTACTTTTCAGACATACGCTCCCGCACTGTGGGATCTGTCCTTGCTGGTTTTCGATAGGGGAGTTGTCCCCTAGTGTCCAGATAAATGCGTTCTGGGATTTCCTTCATATCCGAGTAGGAGGAGAACTTCGGCTCTTGCTCTTTCCATCGCCTTTTTGATATGTCATATTCATCATCCACTTTCCGTTTACCCTTATCCTTACTCGAACCTTCTCCAGATGGTCCTTAACTTCTCATAGCATTCACTTTCAGTTTATTAGTTCGTGCGTCCTCCTGCCGCAAGAACCTCTCAACCTCGTTGTAAAATTCCCCGAGATCCATTGGTGGATCCCATTCCAATGCAACCTTGAAATCCGCATCGTTGGCGATTCCAAATACCGCCACCATCAGAACCATCGATTGATGCTGCCGATCCACCGAAGCAACTGCCATATTAAACCGTGTCAGAAAATTCCTCAGAGACTCTTATGTCCTCTGTTTCAGTGCTGCCAATGTCATAAAATTCTCGGGTCTCGTGATGTGGACCCGAACCTGCCTCATTAATCGATTAACTAACTTGCTCCATGTCCTTACTGAACCATTCTCCATATGCCTAAACCATAGCGCAACTAACTCCGTCAAATACAGGGAAAACAATCATGTCATGACTTCCTCTTATGCCCCAGTACATCCATGTGCCGTATATATCTCATCATATTTATAGTTGGGTCCGACTTTCCGCCATATACTTCCAGCATTGGTAGTTTAAACTCCAGTGGATTCCTAGCATTCCTGATATTATGAGCGAATGGACTTATATTTACATCCTCCAGATCCATGTTCACCAATCTTCCACGCACAGCTCGTCTGATCATCTCTGCAAACCTGTCATTGTCATCTAGTGGTAGTCTCCTATCATCATTTCCAAACTGCTCCCCCCCCCCGCGAGTCCACGAGGGAATTTCAGAACGTACTCCATATGGGCATCCAAATTTTGACTTGCACCAAACTACACGGCACCGTCCAACACCGTGCCTGAGATCGATCCAGCCTGACCCGGGGGCATGCTCCTGAGTCTAGATCGATCGGCACTAATCCTTATGTATGGATCGGGGCTGATCGTTCCTTATTGACTGGGAGGTGCTCCCGGCTGCTCCACTTTGTTCCTTAGTTCAACTGCTTCATTTCCACGATCCTGATTCTAGTTTCCAGTGATTCCTGCTACTTTAACTCCTTGATCTAAGTTGTCATTACCTCCTGCTGCTCTATTCCCTTGATTTTGCGCTCCAGTCTGTCCAATCTGTCGGAGTAAATTCTGCATCATCTCCTCCTGTCTTTTCAGCATCCTTTCCTGCATAGCATCCATCATCGTTTCTATTTCATCTCTGGCGATGTAGATAGATGCTTGATTAGCTCCAGCTCCTAAGGAAGCCTCCTGACTCCCTCCATGGTGGCTCCTTTCCGGTAGCACTCTCCTTTTTGATTGTTTCATCGTTTTTCTAAGTCTAAGCTCAAAATCTTTTCCAAACTATGAATCCAAATTCCAAATCCGCGGAGGCTAGCTTTTCAGTGAAAGCACCAAAATGTTGGCATTAAAAATGGCCACCAACACCCAGTTAAGTGAACGAACCAAAATGTCCAGTCACAGATCTCATATAATATAGTGTAGAGAATATAAATTGAAGAATAATAAACTTAAAATAGAAAGCAAATAATGAGAGACACGGATTTATAGTGGTTCGACTAACTCTAGCCTACGTCCACTCCAAAGATTTTTCATTTATTAGTACATACTGCTGATTACAGTTACAAATCCGTGAAACCCAAGAATAAAATTGGCATAGTACAACCTAGGATGAAGTGGAGCAGAGCGAAGATTCCTTTGCTAATGTTATGCCTACTGTATTTATAGGTGAAGCTGTGCATGGATCGAGTTGAAATTTCACCAGAAGAAACTCCAGGACCAAATGACCTGACCAACAAAATTTGGGGTCGATCGCGCACCATAAGAATAATCGATGTTGATCATTTTGTGGCTCCTTTTGGCATGCGATCGATAGGGTGGGCTCCACCCTTCAATATATTGATGTATCCAAAGCTTCATGTGTATTTTAGATTAGGGATACGAACGGTTTTGTTCTGCTTCGAGCCGCATAGCCCAGTTTTGCAATAAAATTGACCCAATTTCAAAAAAAAAGCTTCATGTGTATTCGACTTATAGATTTTGGGTTATTGATCGATCATCGTTGATTTGTACTGTCAATCCAAGCGATCCGTATCCATATCGATTCACGCCGATCCATAATGGAGATGTTCCATATTCGATCCATATTGGAGATGGATCATAGCTGATCTATTTTGGAGATGGATCATAGTCGATCCATAATGGAGATGTTCCATATTCGATCCATATTGGGGATGGATCATAGCCGATCCATAATGAAAAACGATCGTACCCGATCATTTTCTCATTTGAAGTGTGAAATTCATATTTAACGAATTCCAGAATGTTGTTCACCTGAATCCGTATAACTATTGTTCATAATCTTGTCCATGATCAATCTCCAATCCTAGTAACCATCCCTCCGGACTTTCTATCTTGGTGATCATGAAGTCTATTGGGTTAAATCTGCCTATGTATTGCCTTGCCAAAAGGCAGGTTAACAATTGGTTTCAAACTTTGAATTTTTAACAAATTACATAATTGCCCCTAGGGCATATTAAGTGAGTTAAGAATATGCCCTAAGGACAATCCTATAATTTAACTCTATAATAAAATCTCATTTAAAATAAAAGGTGTTTTATTTCTATTTTATACTTGTTATTCTACGATATATTATTTAAGTGGTTATTTTAAGAATATTAAAAAGAAAATCCATATTATTTTGCTCTTGATAATAATAACAAGAAGTTGTAATCATGATAAAATTATCGTAATATAAAATAACATATTATTTGTAATAACCCGTATATAAAAAAATTAAGATTTTACTGATACAAATTAAATTATAATACAAGTTATGAGCTTAAATAAATTTCTATTAATGAAACATGTTTGCAATAATGTAAGGATGATAACAAATGCTAGTGTGTATTTTAATAACATTGGTCTGAGTGAAATTAACAATTGTCTGAATGTAAATTTCCAATTGATTGGAATAATAAATGTTAATAAAGAATAATAAATGTTTCTTCATTAAAGAAGAAATCATATGTTTATTTATTTGAAATGTTTGGTAGCTGAAAGATTGATTGCAGAGACGAGAAACTATTATTTGGTAAGAAATGTATCATTCCTGTTTGTATCCAATAGTGTATAAATATGTTTAAATCACTATTAGATAGGAAATAATTATTCTGTTTCTCATTACATTTATTTTGTCCATTTTGAAATTCTCCTTTGTAAACAATTGAAATTAATGTAATTGAATAATTTCAATTAATGGTAGAGAGGACACCAAATTGTAAATTAATAGGTGTAATTAAACATAGCTTATGTTTTATGAAAATATATGGAAAGTTGATTTAATGAAAAGAACATTTATATCAAATAAAATGAATGCTTCATTTGTGAATGTAGGTTTGATTTCAATAAAATAAAGAATAGATTGATTGATTTAAAGAAAGAAATATATGTATACTTGAATTGTGTTTTAGCATAGAGATGGATTACAAGAGTAGGAAAATAATTTATTTAAGTAAGTTATTTATTACTCTGTTGTATAAACAAATAATTTAAAAGGTGTTTAAATGACTAAAAGAAACAATTATTCTATTTTTCATCCATTTTAGTTGTCTATTTTAAAATTTAACTTCGTAAGTAATTGCAATTAATGTTATTGAAATATTTCAATTAGAAGGGAAGAAAACGTTGATTGCAATTAATAGATTTAATAAAAGAAACACACCTTTTGTGTTAAATAGAAAGGATGTTTCAATGAAAATAAAATATCATTTTGGGTAAACCAAATTGAACGTTTCCATTTTTAAGGTAAGTAATTTTATTTATTATGCATAGATAAAAAAACTAAATGCATACAAATTTGAATATTATTTGAGTTAATGAAGTTAATTTGGTTACGTTTCACAAATTGAATTTCAAAAATGTTGTGCAATGTACATGGTCCCTTCATTTATTTTGTTATTAATTGTTGCATGTACGTTTTAAAATAGTTATCTCATTATTAATACTTGATCCATTCATTTCTCCTTCTGTTTAATAACTGAACCTAGACTTTTAGGTTGTATTTAATTCTTCCCACCACATTTTCGCATACACAAAATTTCGCTTTCCTTTGGTTTGCAAACTTTTCCTGTAACGACCCAGAATTTTTGATAATTGAAATTTGAATATTTAAGTGATCTTAAATATTAATAAGTGGAATTAAGAAGTCGAATAATTTATTTTTCGAATATTGGATTTAATTTGATAATTAAATCGATAAATTAATAATTGAAATTCCAGAAATAATTGAAAATCGAGTTAAAATGATTGAAATTGATTTGGAAAATTTTATTTAATCATACTGGAGTTATAGAAAGGTTATAGAACTTTTAAAATTGAATTTGGAGTTAAATCGTGAAAATTGAATATTTTAATATTTAATTATCGACTGGAAATTAGCCAATTTTCGAACAGTCTCAGAATTGAACGAGACCAGTTCCATTGGATCCGTAATAGTTAGTTATTATCGGATTTCAATTTTCGTATCCATCGAAGTTATCGTTTGACCGTGGCAACTCGAAACGCATCGATATCGTTTTAATTTTAAATCGTCGAGTTAAAATAGTCATTTTTCAAAAAGTCTCGGATTTCGACGAAACTAGTTTCATCGGATCCGTAATGTGATATTATTGCATGGTATCAAATTTCGTAATTTTTGGATGTACCGTTTGTCCGGTACAAATTAAAACGCCTCGAAATCGATTTAAATCGGTTTAATTTAAATCGATCGTTTATTGCCATATCTCACACATACGATCGAATTAGCTTTCGAAACCTGTTCCATTGTGTCCGGAACGCGGGATAAACCCCCGAAATGCCAGTTACAGCGTGTAAATTGGAGTTTGGGAAAACCGGATGAATAGTGTTCGATATTTGCTATAAATAGACGATTAATCACAAAATAAAAGAAAAAATTTATTAGCTAGGGTTTCATCATGTTCGTGGCCGCCATTTCTAAAACCAAAGGCCAGGAATACTCCTCCTTCCTCCCCCAATTACTCCCAATCCTCACATCGATTTGAAAAAGTGTCAACTAGGAAAACGTAGAGTATTGAGAGATCTTTGATTTCATACGGTGATGATGGGTTATCGTCATCATTTGGAGACACGAGATAGCCGCGTTCGTATGCGTTTCACGCACGTCGTACGAGGGGAGGAAGCGATCGGACTTCGTGGGACTCTGGGCGTAGGTGCGGCAGGGAAGGGGCTTCGAGATGGCACGTTTTGATCAGGGTACAACTTGAAGGAGGAGGTGCGGCTAGCTAGGGTTGGGAGGCGGCATGGGTTCGAATTTCACCTGGTAATGTCGCGCGCGTGAAATAGAGGGAGAAGATGAGATACGCGGCCCAGATCTGCTCATTTGAAATCAACGGCCAGATGAAGTTTAGGTTAAATTAAATATAAAAGAAATTGAAATTTAATTGTTTTATAATTCGTGTATGTTTAAAATGATGTATCTTTGTCATACGATATCAGATTTCAACGAGATTTTTTGCGTTGGAACCATCTCGACGAGCTCTACGCAATGCAACTGATTTGGAGTCGTTTGGAGCTAGTTTGAATTTCGGGTAAAATTAAACGCCGTTTAATTTTATTCGAAAATAAACGCTGAAATCAGAATAAAAATCACGGTGAGATCTTCTCACTCAAATGAAAGTGGATTTTCTTTTACAGTTATTGATTGATGATTGATTTGTTTGAATGTGCTATTAGATATGATAGGATATATCTATATATATAGCAATATATACATATTGGCATATGTATATATTGGATTGATTGATTTCCCGCCTCGTATAGCGGATGAGACCCTATTGCGCCGTTAGTAAGCGGATTTTTATAAAACCCATATACCGCGATAATTCCGTACTGGAGCGGAATTGGTATTGTGCTAACATCTTTGGATGCAGGGAAACAGGTTGGAGGGATCCAACTGGATTCCTCAACTGTATTTACTTATTTACAGATATTGATATATATTCTGTTATCATATTGATATATGATATTGACTGTTGTGATGGGCTGATTACTGTTGTTGCATCATCGGATTCAGTTTTAAAATGTAAAAAAAATAATAACGACTTTTACTTAAAAAGGGTTTTTAAAGTGATTTTTGAAAATATACGTTTTATGGAATTTTTGAATCGATTATAAACGTAAAATTTTAAAGTTATAAAAGTTATATTTTTTAGTGAAATATAACCGAAGTGTCGTTTTTGAAATAAAAGTCGATTTATTTATAAAATGGGTTAAGTTGGGATTCTTGAATAACTATAAACGATTGGTATAGAAAGATTTATAAAATTGATATTTTATAAATCAAAATATTGGACTTATAAAACTAATTTTATAAGTGTTAAAAAGAAGTATAAATGAATTTCATAAGTGAATGAAATTAATAGATTTACATTGTGAAGTAAAAAATGAATGAAGTTGTAGAATAAAGGATTTATAAGTAATTAACTTATAAATTAGATTTTTGCCTTTAAATGGAATATTGATCGAATTATCAATAAAGAAGATTTATTAAATTGAAGTTGTTATTAAAATAGAAATAGAATTTATAAACGTGTTTATAAATTCAAAATCAGTTGAATTTGATGAATTAAATATAGAAGATTTTTAAAGAAGATATATTCGCGATTTTGGATAGCGAATTTTTATTGAGATAAAAATGTGTAGAAATGATTGAAATTGGGTTAAGTGAATTATATTCACGATTTTGGACAGTGAATATATTATTAAATAAATGGATTTATTTTTGAAGAAGTGATATTAAAAAATGAAGTTAAACATTTTAAAAATGTTTTAAAGTGTATTATGAATCGAAATCATAGATTTCAACATTTATTGTTGAAATAGACGTTTTCGAGAAATAAGGAAATGGTGGACTATAACACTGTTGTTATAGTAAATGATTTCCGAAAGGAAATGTTTTATATAGTATTGGGATTTATATATCTATCTAAATTTCGAATCCCTATACTAGTGATGTTGAGTCGTCGTAACGATGTTTTACGTAACATTCGTTTTGACTCAACTAAAATGTGTTTAAAGAATGATTTCCTTAAAGAATGAGATATATACTTAATTTTGATTTTAAGTATATCGAATATTTTCTAAGTGTTGAAAATAAATGATTTGTAAATTACTTATTTTTAAATAAGTATGGAAATGCTTTTCCAATATGAAGTGAATTGTTTAGAGATTTTATCTTTTAAAGATAAATTGAAAAGTGAATATTTGAAAAAAAAATTTCAAACGGTTAAGTGTGGAAATTATATATCTAGTAAAGATATTTTTGAAGATAAAATAATTTGGGAAAATTATTTGGAATCTGATGATGTTGCGCATCTTTATTGATAGTTAAATAACCGACTATCAATAATTACCTTTAGATAGGTATTTGTTGTGAATTGGATGAATTTGAATGCCACACTTATTTTTGAATAAGCGCTCACTATTCGGGTTAGCCGGGAAAGGACCATGGGGTCGTATAACCCATTCCGAATATGTGATACGTCGTTATGAATCGCATTTGAAGACCGGTGTTGAAGACCGGATATTTTTGAAAACGGAAGGATTACCGTCGAGTTACTCTACATCGGCTGATCTCCGATTTAGAGGTTTTATCACCCTTAGTGACGGGAAGTCCGGACGTGATTAGAAATTTATCCGGATATGCAAGGGCTTCGTGAGAAATGCCTTCGGTTCTGTTCGATCCCGGAACAGACTTGTATGGATGTGTGTCTGACGTTACACTTTGAGATGTAAAGCTGATTTCTTTCAAATACATTTCTGTTGGTGGCGGAGAATTTATTCTCTTAGCTTAACACCCTTCTTTGAGACGTACGAGCTCAGAGGTTATGTAGTTGAAATTTATCAGCGATATACTCCCAATTTGGTAACGTGGCATACTGAGTGTTGCTGTGAAATGATCAGTGTTTGATCATTTGTGATATGATCATTTGTTTGATCTTATATCTTTGTGATCATAGGTTGATCATTTTGTTTGACCCGAAGCAGGGCTTTTTGAGAAAGCATAGCTTTGTGGACGAGACTTCGTCGAGCCTCACACCCCGGAAATGGTCGAAACAGGAAGGATGCGGCAAGGTTCTAGGGAGTAGCGCCCCTTAGTGTATGTCATTCCTTCTGGATAGAGGTGGTATCATGGTATGGAGCCCAGATACTTAACCTATGTGGTTGCTGCATTATTATCTATGTGGTTTGTTGGAAATCGGGGATCCTCGGGAAGATCGGTTACGATCGGGGGATGGCATACGCGTGTCAGTAGTTACCTACTTTTGCAGAGGTAACCCGGCCTTGTGTTGGCAGAGATCTAACCGTAATGTTAGGTTATTTCTCGGGTCGTCTATTCCAGGGACGTACCCATCGTGGAAAAGGAAGTTCCTTAGCCTGGCCATTTGTTGGAAATCCAAAGAAACAATACGAGCCTTGTACGGTTTTAGTTGTAGAACCTGCCATTTAATATGGTAGCTATAGCAAGCATACTATAATGGTACCTATGATGGCTAAGATTTATATTCTACTTTCGAAATGTTTCTACACTATGCACTAATAATAATATCAAAAAGAATTTGATTTTTTCGTAGTAAGCATCTTTGACTATCATAAGAAGAAATCTCCTCCAAGTCTGCGTTTGCATTGTGTGTGTGGCGGGAGGTCTTATGGTAGTTTCATTTTCCAAAAGCATTGCGAATTGACTTTAAAATTCTTCTGTTTTTTATTTTAAAGAAAAATAACTGTTTTACGATCTCACACCAGTCACCATGACTGACTCGGAGTTTATTGTTCCCTTCTAAACTCTGGGTGCCCACCAATTTCCACACGGGCAGCCTAGAGTTATGTTATCAGGATATTCTGGATATTCTGGAGCTTTGGAGATAAGCTGGATGGCGAGGCGTAGTATTTGTATCTGATAGTATTTATTCCGCTGTGTATTCCGTATGAGGACAAGTTATATAACTGTCTATTGTTGTATATTGACTCTGATGATTGATGTATGTATAAAATGATATAGTTCTTTGTTTTAAAGATTACTGATTTATCTATTATATATTGTTCCGCTGCGATGTGTAAGATTCTGATATTGTTTTCTGTTCTGCTCTTGTATCTGTTGTGGTTTTGTTGTCCTCCTTCTCTTTTTCTTCTATCTTTCTTCTATTTCTTTTTCTTAAACCCTCACTATTGGAGTTTCCGGCACTCGATTGCTCGGCAGTCGATAAAGTGAGTATCGATGTCGAATTTTCGAAAGTCGAAAAATCCGGTATGTGACAAAGTGGTATCAGAGCATATGGTTAAGCGACAGCCCTGCTCTGTTGGGTGTTACTCATTAGAGATAGAGTCAGTAGTACTCTAGAATGAGTTTGAGTGTAATAATAGATATGAGTGCGTATTTGTTAGTAAATATAAAAATTTTTATATTGTGATGATTGGTTTGTTGAGTGGTATATGGATTCTGGTCGGTATTGTCCGTACAACTCTATCGATAGGGATCTCTAAACACTTGAATAGAACAATTCGGCACAATATTGTTTTTAAATAGGGTAAATGAGATAATTTTGCCCAAAACTATTTTTGTATAGGAAAGAAATGTTTTTCTATAAAATACTATAGTATATGGTTGCATGGATGTTAGGAAGTAATAATAGTGAATTATCATCACTAAAATTGAATAAGAAATTGAAATCATAACCCCAAAGTTAAGAGATAAATCCATATACTAATGAAATTTAAAGAATGCAAATTATAAATGTGAATTGTAATTTGAAACGGAATTCCAGAGAAGTATTTGGAAATGTTTTGAAAAGAATTTGAAAATTTTGGAGATTTGGAAAGTTTAAATCTTTTTGAATTTGAAAATGAATTTCAAAGGTTTTGAAAAGTATTTTGGAAAGATGAAAGCTCTAAACTCTTTTAGGTCGCTGGAAAATAACTTCGGTAATGACTGCAGCATCACTGATGTTCATTTTCGGGTTTCCAAAAGAGGAATTGCTGCCAAATTGTTTTAAACGGAAGTTGTTTGAAAAATTTGAGTTTTGTTTTGGAAATTCAAAGGATAATTTGAATTGTTTTCAAAAATGATTTTGAAATGTTGGTAAACTCTGGAAATACTATGTAGAAATATCTATGGAATATTATTAAGTTGATAACTTATACAAATTGGATTTTGATAGAATAAATTTAACTTAAAGGATATGGTTAAATTAATGTAAGTACAAGTGAATCAATTTAATGAAAGTAAATTGAATATTGAAAAATTCATTTCAAATTTGTAAAGTAAAGTATTGAAATAAAATTAGTAACGGAAACTAATTGAAGAAATGACAAATTAATATGGTTTGGAATGAATTAAATTCATATGGAATTTGAAAATCCAGTTTAATATGAGTGGTTATAAACCAAAATGGCAAATTGAAAATAAATTTTGGGAATGAATGAAAGAATAAAACTGGAATTGAAACTGAATGTTGAAAACAAATTTGAATAAAGTGAATTACAATTTGTGATAAATTAGTAAATGAAACTAATTTAAAATGATGCAGTTGTGAATGAAAGATAATTGATAAAATTCAATATTCAGAAGTTAAATAGAATTCAAATTAAATTGGAATTGTGAATTGAATTCAAATGAAATTGAAATGAAAAATTGAACGAAAATAGATATGTAACTTCAATAGTGAAGTAAAAATATATAAGCAGTTATATTGAAAATTTTGTAATTGAATGTACGAAATGGTTTGAATATATGCAACTAGATATTATGGCTAGTAGGATATACAGGTATAAAGGAATTGGAATTTAATTTCGAAGATAAATTTGAATGGCTCGACAAAAGGTAAGTATTTGAATTCGAATATGAGATTTGATGACTTATTTCTCTAGCCGCTTGGCTTTTTCTTTTCTTTTTGAAATCTGAGAGTCCGTAGGGACGTTTTGTAGTCGTGCCGTATTAGCCGCGCAAAGGAGACGCTGGCAAAAATTTTCGGAAATTTAGGGCGTTAGAAAATTTTTGAGAAAATTTTGAAAGTTTAAATTTGAAATTTGAATTTAAATTTGAATTGAAGTAAACAATATTGTTTGGAAACTATGTAAATGTTTAGAAAGTTAGTTGAATAATAACGAATCTTTAGTAGAAGATTTGTTTTGACAAATTTGATAACACTATTGGATGTTGAGAAAAATAGTAGACGAGTTAAGGACCATTTTTCCTAACTTGTAATTTCGAGGACGAAATTCTTTTAAGGGGGGAAGTTTGTAACGACCCAGAATTTTTGATAATTGAAATTTGAATATTTAAGTGATCTTAAATATTAATAAGTGGAATTAAGAAGTCGAATAATTTATTTTTCGAATATTGGATTTAATTTGATAATTAAATCGATAAATTAATAATTGAAATTCCAGAAATAATTGAAAATCGAGTTAAAATGATTGAAATTGATTTGGAAAATTTTATTTAATCATACTGGAGTTATAGAAAGGTTATAGAACTTTTAAAATTGAATTTGGAGTTAAATCGTGAAAATTGAATATTTTAATATTTAATTATCGACTGGAAATTAGCCAATTTTCGAACAGTCTCAGAATTGAACGAGACCAGTTCCATTGGATCCGTAATAGTTAGTTATTATCGGATTTCAATTTTCGTATCCATCGAAGTTATCGTTTGACCGTGGCAACTCGAAACGCATCGATATCGTTTTAATTTTAAATCGTCGAGTTAAAATAGTCATTTTTCAAAAAGTCTTGGATTTCGACGAAACCAGTTTCATCGGATCCATAATGTGATATTATTGCATGGTTTCAAATTTCGTAATTTTTGGATGTACCGTTTGTCCGGTACAAATTAAAACGCCTCGAAATCGATTTAAATCGGTTTAATTTAAATCGATCGTTTATTGCCATATCTCACACATACGATCGAATTAGCTTTCGAAACCTGTTCCATTGTGTCCGGAATGCGGGATAAACCCCAGAAATGCCAGTTACAGCGCGTAAATTGGAGTTTGGGAAAACTGGATGAATAGTGTTCGATATTTGCTATAAATAGACGATTAATCACAAAATAAAAGAAAAAATTTATTAGCTAGGGTTTCATCATGTTCGTGGCCGCCATTTCTAAAACCAAAGGCCAGGAATACTCCTCCTTCCTCCCCCAATTACTCCCAATCCTCACATCGATTTGGAAAAGTGTCAACTAGGAAAACGTAGAGTATTGAGAGATCTTTGATTTCATACGGTGATGATGGGTTATCGTCATCATTTGGAGACACGAGATAGCCGCGTTCGTATGCGTTTCACGCACGTCGTACGAGGGGAGGAAGCGATCGGACTTCGTGGGACTCTGGGCGTAGGTGCGGCAGGGAAGGGGCTTCGAGATGGCACGTTTTGATCAGGGTACAACTTGAAGGAGGAGGTGCGGCTAGCTAGGGTTGGGAGGCGGCATGGGTTCGAATTTCACCTGGTAATGTCGCGCGCGTGAAATAGAGGGAGAAGATGAGATACGCAGCCCAGATCTGCTCATTTGAAATCAACGGCCAGATGAAGTTTAGGTTAAATTAAATATAAAAGAAATTGAAATTTAATTGTTTTATAATTCGTGTATGTTTAAAATGATGTATCTTTGTCATACGATATCAGATTTCGACGAGATTTTTTGCGTTGGAACCATCTCGACGAGCTCTACGCAATGCAACTGATTTGGAGTCGTTTGGAGCTAGTTTGAATTTCGGGTAAAATTAAACGCCGTTTAATTTTATTCGAAAATAAACGCTGAAATCAGAATAAAAATCACGGTGAGATCTTCTCACTCAAATGAAAGTGGATTTTCTTTTACAGTTATTGATTGATGATTGATTTGTTTGAATGTGCTATTAGATATGATAGGATATATCTATATATATAGCAATATATACATATTGGCATATGTATATATTGGATTGATTGATTTCCCGCCTCGTATAGCGGATGAGACCCTATTGCGCCGTTAGTAAGCGGATTTTTATAAAACCCATATACCGCGATAATTCCGTACTGGAGCGGAATTGGTATTGTGCTAACATCTTTGGATGCAGGGAAACAGGTTGGAGGGATCCAACTGGATTCCTCAACTGTATTTACTTATTTACAGATATTGATATATATTCTGTTATCATATTGATATATGATATTGACTGTTGTGATGGACTGATTGGTGTTGTTGCATCATCGGATTCAGTTTTGAAATGTAAAAAAAATAATAACGACTTTTACTTAAAAAGGGTTTTTAAAGTGATTTTTGAAAATATACGTTTTATGGAATTTTTGAATCGATTATAGACGTAAAATTTTAAAGTTATAAAAGTTATAATTTTTAGTGAAATATAACCGAAGTGTCGTTTTTGAAATAAAAGTCGATTTATTTATAAAATGGGTTAAGTTGGGATTCTTGAATAACTATAAACGATTGGTATAGAAAGATTTATAAAATTGATATTTTATAAATCAAAATATTGGACTTATAAAACTAATTTTATAAGTGTTAAAAAGAAGTATAAATGAATTTCATAAGTGAATGAAATTAATAGATTTACATTGTGAAGTAAAAAATGAATGAAGTTGTAGAATAAAGGATTTATAAGTAATTAACTTATAAATTGGATTTTTTCCTTTAAATGGAATATTGATCGAATTATCAATAAAGAAGATTTATTAAATTGAAGTTGTTATTAAAATAGAAATAGAATTTATAAACTTGTTTATAAATTCAAAATCAGTTGAATTTGAGGAATTAATATAGAAGATTTTTAAAGAAGATATATTCGCGATTTTGGATAGCGAATTTTTATTGAGATAAAAATGTGTAGAAATGATTGAAATTGGGTTAAGTGAATTATATTCACGATTTTGGACAGTGAATATATTATTAAATAAATGGATTTATTTTTGAAGAAGTGATATTAAAAAATGAAGTTAAACATTTTAAAAATGTTTTAAAGTGTATTATGAATCGAAATCATAGATTTCAACATTTATTGTTGAAATAGACGTTTTCGAGAAATAAGGAAATGGTGGACTATAACACTGTTGTTATAGTAAATGATTTCCGAAAGGAAATGTTTTATATAGTATTGGGATTTATATATCTATCTAAATTTCGAATCCCTATACTAGTGATGTTGAGTCGTCGTAACGATGTTTTACGTAACATTCGTTTTGACTCAACTAAAATGTGTTTAAAGAATGATTTCCTTAAAGAATGAGATATATACTTAATTTTGATTTTAAGTATATCGAATATTTTCTAAGTGTTGAAAATAAATGATTTGTAAATTACTTATTATTAAATAAGTATGGAAATGCTTTTCCAATATGAAGTGAACTGTTTAGAGATTTTATCTTTTAAAGATAAATTGAAAAGTGAATATTTGAAAATTTGTTTTCAAACGGTTAAGTGTGGAAATTATATATCTAGTAAAGATATTTTTGAAGATAAAATAATTTGGGAAAATTATTTGGAATCTGATGATGTTGCGCATCTTTATTGATAGTTAAATAACCGACTATCAATAATTACCTTTAGATAGGTATTTGTTGTGAATTGGATGAATTTGAATGCCACACTTATTTTTGAATAAGCGCTCACTATTCGGGTTAGCCGGGAAAGGACCATGGGGTCGTATAACCCATTCCGAATATGTGATACGTCGTTATGAATCGCATTTGAAGACCGGTGTTGAAGACCGGATATTTTTGAAAACGGAAGGATTACCGTCGAGTTACTCTGCATCGGCTGATCTCCGATTTAGAGGTTTTATCACCCTTAGTGACGGGAAGTCCGGACGTGATTAGAAATTTATTCGGATATGCAAGGGCTTCGTGAGAAGTGCCTTCGGTTCTGTTCGATCCCGGAACAGACTTGTATGGATGTGTGTCTGACGTTACACTTTGAGATGTAAAGCTGATTTCTTTCAAATACATTTCTGTTGGTGGCGGAGAATTTATTCTCTTAGCTTAACACCCTTCTCTGAGACGTACGAGCTCAGAGGTTATGTAGTTGAAATTTATCAGCGATATACTCCCAATTTGGTAACGTGGCATACTGAGTGTTGCTGTGAAATGATCAGTGTTTGATCATTTGTGATATGATCATTTGTTTGATCTTATATCTTTGTGATCATAGGTTGATCATTTTGTTTGACCCGAAGCAGGGCTTTTTGAGAAAGCGTAGCTTTGTGGACGAGACTTCGTCGAGCCTCACACCCCGGAAATGGTCGAAACAGGAAGGATGCGGCAAGGTTCTAGGGAGTAGCGCCCCTTAGTGTATGTCATTCCTTCTGGATAGAGGTGGTATCATGGTATGGAGCCCAGATACTTAACCTATGTGGTTGCTGCATTATTATCTATGTGGTTTGTTGGAAATCGGGGATCCTCGGGGAGATCGGTTACGATCGGGGGATGGCATACGCGTGTCAGTAGTTACCTACTTTTGCAGAGGTAACCCGGCCTTGTGTTGGCAGAGATCTAACCGTAATGTTAGGTTATTTCTCGGGTCGTCTATTCCAGGGACGTACCCATCGTGGAAAAGGAAGTTCCTTAGCCTGGCCATTTGTTGGAAATCCAAAGAAACAATACGAGCCTTGTACGGTTTTAGTTGTAGAACCTGCCATTTAATATGGTAGCTATAGCAAGCATACTATAATGGTACCTATGCTGGCTAAGATTTATATTCTACTTTCGAAATGTTTCTACACTATGCACTAATAATAATATCAAAAAGAATTTGATTTTTTCGTAGTAAGCATCTTTGACTATCATAAGAAGAAATCTCCTCCAAGTCTGCGTTTGCATTGTGTGTGTGGCGGTAGGTCTTATGGTAGTTTCATTTTCCAAAAGCATTGCGAATTGACTTTAAAATTCTTCTGTTGTTTATTTTAAAGAAAAATAACTGTTTTACGATCTCACACCAGTCACCATGACTGACTCGGAGTTTATTGTTCCCTTCTAAACTCTGGGTGCCCACCAATTTCCACACGGGCAGCCTAGAGTTATGTTATCAGGATATTCTGGATATTCTGGAGCTTTGGAGATAAGCTGGATGGCGAGGCGTAGTATTTGTATCTGATAGTATTTATTCCGCTGTGTATTCCGTATGAGGACAAGTTATATAACTGTCCATTGTTGTATATTGACTCTGATGATTGATGTATGTATAAAATGATATAGTTCTTTGTTTTAAAGATTACTGATTTATCTATTATATATTGTTCCGCTGCGATGTGTAAGATTCTGATATTGTTTTCTGTTCTGCTCTTGTTGTCCTCCTTCTCTTTTTCTTCTATCTTTCTTCTATTTCTTTTTCTTAAACCCTCACTATTGGAGTTTCCGGCACTCGATTGCTCGGCAGTCGATAAAGTGAGTATCGATGTCGAATTTTCGAAAGTCGAAAAATCCGGTATGTGACATTTCCATTCCTACGTACATTTCTTTATGCATTACTAATGCCTAAAGCTTTCAAAATAAAACGTGACATTTATTTTTGTCTCTCCACCTTCATTTCCTAATTATTAAATAACATGCAGGTTATTTCTTTCATTTGCAGTGTATATTTGTGTTCTTTTTTTTGTTAAGTCTTATTGGGTTTGTTTTAGACTAATGGGCTGCTTAGTAAACCAAGAGACCCTAGAAACCCTAAGAGACTTTGGACCTTTTCTTTTCCAACCCATTGACGTTCTATTTTCTATTTGACTAAAACCGAGTACGTACAGAAATTCCTCATTTGAGAAACTTTCTATGTACTCTTCTTATTCTTCTTGCTCAAATCTACAGAAAACTCCAAACCCCAAAACTCCTAAATCACCAAATCAAATTCCATCCTTCCTCCTTCAAAACCCTAGCCTACATATCTCATCTTGCCGCCACCCACCTCCATCACCACCCACAACCCATGGCAGTAACCCATGGTCAAAGCTCTACCTTCCCTCTCCTCTTCTTTCTCCTTTTTCCCTTCTTTTTCCCTTCCCTTTTTCCATCTTTCTTCCCATTATTTCCATGGCTTCCATATTCCACTAAACTACTCCAAATCAAATAATTTTTTTTGAAACCGTGTATAATTTCAATAGGAAAACTTTGTTTTTGAACCATTCTTCCCATTTCGAAAATTTTCTATATCAAAACTCTAATTTTCAAGTCCTTTCTCGGGTCCAGTTTTGGCCGAAAATACCCCATATTGTATCAATCATATCTCCTTCAGGAATGAATCAAATTATGTGATTATTTTTTTCAAATCATTTATTTTTCTAGTGGCTTCAACTTTATCTTAGATCAATTCTTCAAATTCCTTAATTTGCTATGCCAAAAACTCAAATATTTTCGAAGTAGTTTTAAACTCAGATTTTCAACTCAGAAAATACCTCTGTTTGTTTTGACCATAACTTCTTCAAGACAGAAGCTTTTTAATTGATTCTTTTTTTGAAAGTGGATAGAAAAGAATTTTCAATAACTTTCTAGTTAGACACTTTTACAGATTCAGTAATATTCTGATTCGAATATTTTCTTAAAGATGACCTAGTTTCATGTTTGTCCATAGTTTGGATCTTGGGTTGTTTGGAAGTTGGAAGTAGTTGAAACTTGTTATTGATTCGTGTTCGTGTCTAAGCTTTATCGGATTGCTTTGCATTTGGATCTTTGCTAGGAATCTCCATATTGCTTCATTTTTATCATCACCTTCGTTGCCATGAAAGGTGAGCAAACACTCACAACTACTAGATTTTCTTATGTTAGTTAAATTGAATTTATGATGTGATTAGAAATTGATTGGTTGCTGTTTAGTATATTTTAAATTGTCATTCAAGTTAAATCTGACTTTTATTGAGTTTAATTGTCATTTAATTTAATATTGAAATTTAAATTGCCAGTTAAATACCTGTTAATGATAACAAGTAAATTGTTGGTTGTTATTGGTTGATTTCAATGATGATGGTGTTGTATGTTCAATTGTTGATATTTGGGTGATTGAATGGATGTTATTGGTTGATATTTTGGATGATTGGATGTTATTTATGTCTATATCTTCGTTATCCCTACGGTTTGAAATGATACATACCCAAACGATCTTATAGATTAAGGGAAAATCGTTATGGGTTGAAATGATAAACTCGAGCGGTTTTCATTGATTTGGAAATGTTGATTTTTGATACTGGTTGAAATGACATATACCCATATAATTTCTTGAATTTGGACTTTTATTTGAAATTGAATTATTTGAAAGGATTAAGTTGATTCAAACTTCGGATTTGTTTTAATTATATGATTAAGATTGATATTTCGAATTATTTGAAACCCTTTAAATGATTATATTCACGTTGTACACTTGATAGGAGATGAAATCCTATAACATCTATGAAACCATTGCACTAATATTTCTATTTTACTTGTTTTGATTTGACTTACATAAGATATTTTAGTTCTAACTCAAGTGTTTTGTCTTTTCATTACGCTCGGGTCAGTTTGAGCTTTTCAGCGTATTGAAGACTATTTTCTGGAGGACGAAGATGAAAATTCAGTATATTATTGCTACTTATTATTCCACTGCATTCTGTGTTCCGCTGCATTATTTGTTTATTTCTGATGTATGTATAACTCTGATTTGAATTGTAAAAGTGTAATCAAATGTTATTTGTAAAACAGCTTTATGAACTGTTTATTTGATTATTATATTTTGTCGTTCCGCTGCGAGATTATGTGTTTTGTTTTCTTTTTTTCTTTTCTTTTTTCTTATTTACGCCATTAACAATCCTCCCTTTTGAATGGTTTAAGTCTAACATGTGTGGTTTATTGTCTATTTAACCGTCCAAAATAGTGGGTCATTATATTATTTTAAATATTCCTGATCAAGATGTTTGGAGGAAGGATTTCGATGCATCCATTGAGACCACAATGCATAACGCTCTCCAAACGTTGGGAAGTATATCACTCATAACTGTTGGGGGCACCAAGGTGTTATGTTGTCGTAGTTATTAGATAGCTATGGAATGAATCGTCCGAGAGTTTCTTGTTTGTTAATAACAACTAGGTTAAACATGAAATCTCTGGTGATGATGTCGCATGGTTCCCTCGACTTGAGAACACTACAGAACTTCAATGTGAATACTCCACTTTGATTATAGTTAAATCATGGTATGATGATCCATCGAGTGACTATAGTTGGGTCTGAGTTGAAGCATTAGAAGTAAAGCACTTTTTAATAGAGAATTCATCGACATGGTTATATAAGGTTAGTATCATGGTCAATTATAGTCAATTCAAAGTCAAAATCTCTACAAGAGTAATATGGTTAATAATAAATTTTATTGCTGAATTAAGGAATTTGTTTATGGACTAACTGAGTTGATTTAGGATGATATTGGAATTTTGACCAAAATCAAATTCCATAAATTCTAAAGTTATACAGTGTCGACGAAGATAATGTGAGTAAATTATAGTTACCAAAAGGTACCGCTTGACTAAATGTAAAATTGAATTTTACCAAAAGATATGTAAGCGATGAATTTGGCCAAATTGTCAAACCATTAGCTAAGATAACATATGAACATTAATATTTTAATTGTTCAAAATTAATCGTTGACTGAATTCGCACCTCCAAGTCTCCAAAACATATTTGTGAATTCTCTAGAAAAACCACATGTTGATTAATTTATAAAATGTTGCAAATTAACTAAATTAATTAATATTTGAAAAATATTAATTAATATTTAATTTATTTGATGTTTTGGAGTTGTTTGGGATTGTTTGATGCATATATAATAGTTATATTTGTATGGGTTGATATACGATATAAGTGTAACTTTAAACGGGTTTAAATAAACAATAGTTGCTTGAAGGGCTTTACAGAAATTTTGCAACATAATGGTGATAAATGTGGCCAGTCATGGATGTGAAGAGAGATGGGTGGAGTGAGAGAAAATTAAGGGATTACTTAGAGAAGTTTTAATTGAAAGAAAGGGAAATATTTCATTCTCTCAGTTTAAACAAATCCACTAATTTTCTTCCTTTATTCATTCATTTCACTTTCTTTCTCCTCCTTTTTCTTCTTTCCATGACAGAAATTTTCATCATCTCCTTCTAATATAAAATCAACTCTAAAATAAATTGAAGCATTAAATAAATAAATATTACGTGGTTCATCCTTCTCATGCAAATTTGGGTGTAGATTCAAAGATCTAGGTAGAGATTCCAAATCAAAGTTTAACTTATTGCTAGATCTAAAAGGTATATTCTAATTTTAATTGTTTTCCTAGATGTAGCATGTTTATCGCAATTTTATATGTATGTATTATTGCCTCACCTTGCTTTAGAATTAGTAATTCCATTTAAACAATTTTTTGAATGATTTGATTTATTTTAACTTGATAAATTAAGACCAAAATTTAAATATAATTAAAATAATGTTTTGGTTATGGATCTATGTTTTAAAATTACTTATATTATTATTATTATTGAAAGGAAAGGTTCTTTATTAATAAAACGAATAGAACCATACAATAGTCGGATTCACCTCCTTAAAAAACCTTACCATTGTGGCAAGGAAAAAGAGCATGACAATTACTTATATTAATATTCTAAATATATTATAAAATTTAATATTTTAAATGTCACTTTTTGAGTTTTTAAGAGATTGTCGATATCTTGTTTGATTTGTTGTGTGCAATTTCGGTTTTGTAATATTTTGACTGTTCAATATTTTTTGGCTGAGATGATGTGTGTGTGTGTGTTTTATCAATTAATTTAAGTATACATATGTGTGCAAATACACCAAAAAATTTAATATGATATGGATGTTATTTTTTGAACCAATTTGAAATTTTTTGGATTAATCATTTATATTTATATTTTATACTTCTAAGGCATGCTTTAGAAACACTTTTTTCTTTTTTAAAATTTATTTTCAATGAATAATGTAAAATTAAGAAATAACATATACATACAAATAGTGAAATATACATAATGGATATAAATCCCAATATCTACGAATGTACCTATCGACCATGTCATCATTTATTGTTTTTGCTAATTTAACCATATTGTCGTATCATATCATTCCTTATATACTAATTAAATGTTGTATCAATTAAATTTTGCTAAAGAGGAAAGATGGAATCGATCAACGATATCCCCTTTCATCTCTTTCCTTTTGTAGCTTGGTGTGATTACATCTAGATCTAAATTTCATGTTTGTTCCCATCATTTAACACCTATAATTATTGCTTTATGTTTCATATGTTTGTCACACAATTTAAGATATGAATATATTTTATCTATTCAATTCTTTTCAAATTTCACACTTAATTAACATAGATTTAATTTACTTAAAAAACAATATTATTAAAATATGGTTTATTAAATATAACTAGATTGAATCTAGTGAAACCCATTAGACTTCATATGCCCACTATGATCCAAGTAGGCAAAATTTTTAAATCTACCAATTTCTCCCACTATAGACTGGGCCATTTGCTACAATGGTATCAGAGTTCAAATGATCTATGTGGTCTAATTAGCAACTTTAGGGTCATCTAACTATTTGATAAGGTGTCTAAAAATGTAGTGTCTATGCTTGGGGATCAATAATCAAGTATTCTCCCCATCCTAGCTACCGGCCTGGGCCAATGGGTAAAGTGAGTCCAAAAGGTTGGCTCAATCGTAAATGCCTAACTTGATTTTGGCATTGGGCTAATTTTCAAAATTCAGTTTGAAAATTTAAATTGTATTTTAAATTTAAAAGTTAAGTTTAACATATGAGAGGAAAATTTTGTAAAAGTTATAAAACGTTGTCAAATTTTTCAAAATTATTTAGAGCAGTTAAAAAAATTAATTTTGAAATTTTAATTATTTTGATTAATTAAATTAATTAATTTATAATAGTTAACTAATTAACACAGATACAAATATATATATATATATATGAATGTAACTATAATTGTTACAGTTATATATTTATCTTAGATTGGTCTAAGATATATTATATTAAATTTTTGAATTAATTTAAACATTTAATTAAGTTGTTTAATTAAAAAAATTATTAAATAAAATTAATTAAAAGTTAAATAGTTAATATGCATAAAATATCGATATGTATATATATAAACAAACTATAAATGTTACAGTTAATTATTTATCTTAAATAGTTTAAAATGAAAAATATATAATTTCAAAAATCTTATATAAATTAAATTAATTAAATGTGGTTTAATTAATAATATTAAAATTAATAAATGTGATTTGGTTTACATGAGAGTGAAAAGATTTTGTTTTTGATAAATATGTTTTACTAGAACTGGGTCTAGAGAGATTATTATCCATTTGTATTTGAATAGTTCCTTTAGGGGTTTGTATAATATTAGTGATACTATTATTTGTTACTGGTTGTGAAGGAACCGCTCTTTCTATTTTCTAATTTTTTGGAAGTGGAATTTCCTCCCATTTTATTGACCTTCTTGTAGTTATATTAGACTGGCTAAAATTTGTTTCTATTAAAATAGTTTCATTAAAGGTTTATCCACTAATTTACATTGGGGGTTTAGAGTATATAAAGGCTTATAGTAAATTCTATTGCAAATGCACATTACTTGAGATCCTGGAATATAATCATATCCATGGGTCTTAACATTTAAAGTAATAGCTTCTAAAATATTAATATCAGATAAAGAGAGTTGTAAATTAGGATAAACATTAAAATAAATTAGAACATGTTCCAAACTTGACTGTATTAGTCCCAAAAATGAAGATAATATGCATATAAGCCTTCTCAATAATTAGTTTACTATAGGAGACCCTCTCCTATGGATACTTTACTTGAAGAACCAGATTTTATTAGCAATAATATCTACAATGGGAAAAGTATATATGAATGGAATATTGACACATTTAGTGAAAAAAAAATATTTAATGTAGCTCATCGTATGCTAATGTATAGTACAGTTTGCAAAAATAATGGTAATAATGATGTTACTGTTCCAAGAACGATAGTCATTGGTTTTACTGGCCAACTTAAAGGTTGGTTGGATAATTATCTTCTTACATCTCATATAAATAAAATTTACAACACGGTAAAACAAGAAGATGGACAAATGGTCCAAAATCTTGTATATACTTTAATAGTTACCATTCTAGAACATTTACTGGAGAGTATCAGATAATAACGAAAGTATTCGTACACTTTTATAGAATTTAAGATGTAAAACATTAACAGATTTCAGATGTACAAAGATACATTTTTAAACAGAATAATGGAATTACCAAAGAGTAATAGCTCTCATTGGAAATCAAAATTTATTGATGGACTACCCTCCTTATTTGCAAAAAGGATAAGGAAGTCTCTAAGAAAGGATAAAATAAATATTCCTAATGAAAGTTATACTTATGGTAAACTTATTGGAACATGTATCTAAGAAGGTTTATCATTATGTAATGAAATAAAATTAAATCAATAAATAAAATGCCAAAATTTGACTAAAAGAAATCAATTAGGACAGTTTTGCAGTCAATTTGGAATGGATGTTCCAAACATTAAAAAATCTCATAGAAAATATAATAAATTTAAGGATCTTTTCGTAAAAAGAAAAAAATTTATTCTCATAAAAAGTTAGAGCAAAAAGCTCAAAGAAAAGAGGAAATATTAAATAAAAAGAAAAATAAAATCATCAACTATTATAAATGTGGAAAAGTTGGACATTATGCAACTAGATGTAAATTAAAAAAAGAAAATTAATAATTTACAAGATGATAATAAATTAAAAGAAATATTATCAAAACTTCTATTAAACTCTAGTTCTGAAAATGATTCAGAAATAAAATCTGAAAATGATTCAGATTATTCAGTTACTTCTGAAAAACTAGAAGTTCTTAATGAATAATCATCAGAATCTAATGAATGTTACGAACATTGTAGGTAGGGAAAACCCTGTCTAAACCCAATAATAAGTAGTAAAGATGAAAAGAATGAATTTTATAAAATCCTCTCACAATTTCAAGATTTAAATATTAATGCATTAACTAATAATACTATTATGGAATTTTTAAAATTATTTAAAGACTCGGAATTAAGATGGTAGATCAAATGGAAGATATTCCAGAAACAAGCAAAAATAATGAAACACCAACTAAGACATTTCAAAATATTGGTAGTTTTAAAAATCCATATTCTATGAAAGAAGTCATAAACTTTTAAAAGAAAGACAAAGGATTGAATATCCTACTACTATCGAAGATCTTAACAATGAAATTCAAAACCTTAAAAAGAAAATTCAAATCATAAAAAATGAAAATATAATATTTTGATTATAGACTTTCTTTTCTAGAACAGTCAAAAAAAATTATCCCCATTGAAAATAATCAAATAAATTGTTCTCAAATAAAAATTCCAAAACAAGAAGAATTTCTTTCAAAATTAGATATTATTATATCTCAAAAAGGGTTTATTAAAATAACTCTTTTAATTGATAACCATTTTAAAAAGGAATTAACTACGCTTGTAGATAGTGGTGCAGATATAAATGTAATTCAAGAAGGAATAATTTCAACTAGATATTTTCAGAAAACTACTAATTCATTGAGTCATGCAGATGGAGGAAAACTTGATATTAAGTTTAAATTACCACATGGTTATATATGTAAAAATAAAACCTATATTCCTACAAGCTTTTTATTAGTAAAAAATATCACTAATCAAGCCATACTTGGAACACCGTTTATAGATAAAATTTATCCTATAACAAATATTGATAAAAATGGAATAGCAGGTATATATGAAAACTAGCCTATTACTTTTGAATTTACAATAAAACCTTTTACAAAGGTTTTACATGAAATAAAAGATATTCTGACCCAAAAAAACTATCATTCAAATTTTCAAGAATTCATTTCTCTTAATTTAGAAGGAATACTCCAAAATCCAAAATCATAAGAAAAAATTAAAATGATTCATAACAAATTTTCTATGGAAATTTGTAATGATCACCCAAATGCCTTTTGGGATAGAAAGAAACATATTGTTAATCTTCCATATGAAGAAAATTTTGATGAAAAGAAATCCCTACTAAAGCAAGACCATGTCAAATAAATTCTGAATATTTAGTATTGTGCAAAAAGGAAATTGAATCATTACTAAAAAAAGGTTTAATAAGACCATCTCAATCACCTTGGTCCTGTACTGCATTGTTTATAAATAATTATAGTGAACAAGAAAGAGGGATACCTAGATTAGTAAAAAATTACAAACCTCTTAATAAGGTCCTGAAATGGATTAGACATCCAATTCCTAATAAAAAAAGATTTACAGGATAGGCTATATGACTCCATCATATTTTCTAAGTTTGATTTAAAATCTGGTTATTGGCGGATCCAAATTTCAAAATCTAACCAATAAAAAACTACTTTTAATGTCCCAACTGGACATTATGATTGGACAGTAATGCCTTTTGGTTTAAAAAATGCTCCCTCGGAATTTAAAAAAAATAATGAATGACATTTTTATTCCTTGTAGTGAATTTATTATAGTCTATATTGATGATATTCTAGTATTTTCTAAAGATATTGAAACACATTTTAAACACCTAGGTATTTTTAGAAAAATCATTGTTCAAAATGGATTAGTAATATCAAGAGCAAAAATGTCTTTATTTCAAACGAATTATGAGATTTTTAGGCCATGATATTGAAAAAGGAAAAATAATCCCTATAAATAAAAGTATAGAATTTGCTTCAAAATTTCCTGATATAATAACTGATAAAACACAGTTGCAAAGGTTTTTGGGTAGCCTAAATTATATATCCTCTTATTATATTAATTTAGCAGCAGATGCTGCTATCTTATATGATAGATTAAAAAAGAATCCAGGTCCATGGACAAAACAGCATACTCAAGATGTTAAAATAGAAAAGAAAAGGTAAAAAATTTGCCCTTTTTAATGCTTTCAAATCCAAATTGGGAAAAGATGATTGAGACAGATGCGTCAGATATAGGATTTGGTGGAATGTTAAAACAAATGTGTCCAAAAAAAAAATCTTATCAGGTTTCACTCAGGTAAATGGACTAATACTCAAAAGAACTATGCGACCATAACCGAGGAAATTCTTGCCATAGTTAAATGTATTTTAAAATTTTAAGATGATTTATATAATCAAAAATATATTATAAAAACTAATTGTAAATCATTTGAATATATGTTTAATAATGATTTTAAACATGATGTATCAAAAGAGATGTTTACCAGATGGCAAGCTCATCTAGCACCTTTTGATTTTGAAATTCTTTATAAAAAAGGTGAAGAAAATAGTCTTCCTCATTTCTTAACTCGTGAATTTTTATTGGACAATGATACCCAAAGGAAGTGTAATTCCTCCTACAGAGGAAGAGGCAGAGGGAATATCAAGGCTCAACATGGTAATAAAAGGCTAATACTCGGAAATCTTAGTAATTCAAGGAGTAATAACTCTACCGATCCTTTATCTAAAGAATTTCTAGAATTTAAGAAATGGCAAGGGGCAAATAGTCAAACAACTAATAGCCAAACAACATCATCTTTATATGCTAGTATAACTGGCAATGAAGAAAATGAGGAGAATATAACCACATATGCAAAAAATCATCATAAAGAAGTTATACTTCATTTAGACTTCAATGATCTAAAAAGGGAAAACGACCCTAGGAATTTGATGCAAAGATACTGGATACTGCATCATTTACTGTCACAGCTTATAAACAAAAACGATACTATGATGTAATAATAAAAGACTTTGAAACTTGTGAAATAACACATTTTAATGCAGGAGATCCAAATGTTTATAGCTTCAGCAAAATATTCATAAAAAGGCTAATATTGACAGAAGAATGGGGATTATCAAGCCTTAAAGAAAATGAGATGTTCTTGCCTGACAAAAGAACTAGTATCAGGTATAATTACTGGAATTATGTTGATGCATTAAATAAAGTGCTCCTTTATGAAAATAATAAGAAGAAACATTCATGGTTCATCAAGATATGTTCGGAAATTTATAAACATCCTATACCAAATTGGTTTTATGAATGGTGGACAAATTATGGACCACCTATTGATATTCTTCCTGGAAAAATAAAAGAATTGTATTTTGATTGGGTTGTTGCTTCACCCAAAATAAATGAACTGGACCAATACCTAATGATAACAGGATCAGGTCCAATATATTTCTTTATTGAATTTTCCATTACCTGGATATGGAGATGGAAACCAGAAATTGATTATACCAAAAAAGAAATTCCTTTTTTTATATAGGTGTTTCTTTACTAAATTCTGGGATAATAGCATGGGTCAAATATTTGGCCAAGAAATGATAGGAGAGATAAGTAAGAAAATAAAATTTTATCAGGAACAGAAGACATGAAACAACATAAGAAAGCTCCTAGTCCATTCCAGCACATTGCTAGGAAACTAAAAATGCAAAACAATGTGGTCGCGAAAGAAGATATTCTCTATGCCTACATTAAAGAGATGAAGAAAGATATGATAAAGAATCTGGGAAAAGAAGACGCAAAATCTAACACATAGATGGCATCTATAAAGCAAACAATATAGCTGAAGATGATCAATTTTCAGACATGAATGATGAAGATTTTGCCGAAATGTTCGACAAGATTGAAAGGGAGCCCACAATGTGGGATAAGATAAGGCGAAAATGGTTCTAGACCAAAGACAATATTCTTACTAGCAAAAAGACGCACTACTCAGATAATGTAGACACATTTCTTTAATAAAGATAAAAGATTCTCCATTTAGGTTTAACAGATGGCCAAACCTATATCAACTTTAATAAAGTTAGCAATGAATATCGGATTTGTAGAGTCTGAAGTCTAAAGGAAAATTAATTTGAATTCTCAGCTCACATCCGACCTCAGCTATACATAGGAAGGCACTTCATTTGAAGAGGGCAGACTTTATTTCCGTCCATTCTCTTCTCTACTCCAAAACCTTTTGTCGTTATAAGTGTGTAATATTTAAAGTGTAAAATAAGGAAGAATCTACTGCTTCCATTTGTACTGATATCTGAAGACTGCTTCTGATATCTTTTGTAAGTTTTAAATTTGTAATAATATATTGAGTATAGCCTAAATGGCAAGCTAAATTAATTGTGTGTTGAATTACTTCTGTTCTGTATTTATGTTTTTATGTGTTCATGTGTTTAAGTAATACGTAGCAGTACTATAGCAGTATGCTAAAAAAACCTTTTACTTCGTAATTTGTCTTAGTGTACTGCGTTCTAAATTTTTCCTGCGTTTTTAGAAATGGTATCAGAGCCATGGTATGTACATATAGCATCAGAGTAATTCAAAACATACTTAATAAAAATGAATATGATTAGGAAAAGAGATGTTAAAAACAGTATTAAACAAGAATATGAGACAATATTAAAAATGAATATTCTTGTTTAATACTGTTTTTATTACTATTTCACATTCTTAATCATATTCATTTTTATTGAGTATGTTTTGAATTACTCTGATGCTATATGTACATACCACGCCTCTGATGCCATTTCTAAAAACGCTGGCAAAATTTAAAACGCAATACACTAAGACAAATTACGAAGTAAAATGTTGTTTTAGCATACTGTTACAGTATGAACTTTGCTACCATATTTTCAGGACCATACATATTAAACTGAAAATAGCAAAACAAATATGTGGACATTTTACAAGTCAAGTATTGATCTGACAATAATTTCTGGTTTATAAGCCGGTGTAAACAAAGTCCGGAAAATGCCTTATCACAGCTTTGAAATGGACATAAGTACACCACGACCTAGAAGATAGCCAGAAATTACTGTCCTCTAATACTATTCTTAACCCATGAATGATATTTTCAATTTACTATGTATTCCTTAAACACATGAACACACGAAAACATACATACAGAACAGAAGTAATTCGACACACAATTAATTTAGCCTACCATTCAGGCTATACTCAATATATTATTACAAATTTAAAACTTACAAAAAAATTACAAAAGATATCAGAAGCAGTCTTCAGATATCAGCATAAGAGGAAGTAGTAGATTCTTCCTTATTTTACGCACTTTAAATATTACTGTAACGACCCTAAACTTTTAGTGATTTTTATTTGTTAAATTAATTGAAATTTTGTGAAATTTTAAACAATAAAATTTGAAAATAAAAATTTATTATTTGGAATACGTCTATTTTAATATAGCAACTGGTAAATTTTCATCTGATAATATTGAAGTTTATTTTCCTGTGAAATTTTATTTCAAATCAAACCGGTTAATAACAGTGAATTTAAAAGTTTTCCGAAACCAAAATATGTCAACAGGAGAAAATTTATTCAGATCATTCTAAATCAGACTGCGAAATTCGTTTTTCCAAATTTGGACTTCTACTGCTCCGTTTATCTTAATTCTGACAAAATAGCAGCATTTCTGGTACCGATTATTGACTTTTGATCGGATGATCGTACCACTAATATCTGTATACCGTTTGATCGTCTAGTCGAGCTGATTTCTGCGGTATATTTGTTTTTGTGTTCTGAAGTCCGGTACATAACGGAACCCGCGAAACGATACCATATCAGGTACCGCCTTCAATGTCTATTCAAATTTCAAATGGCTGAGATAGATAAGCTACCACTATCATTTATTATTTGCAGTATTCAATGCTGTGACTGTTATTATTCCCTATATCACTTTATAACCGTTGTCCTTTGATTGTCTACCATTGCTTTATTTATTTCTAAATTAAATTGGTAGCGTTCCATTCGTTTGGACTTTCAATATTGTTGTTCATTTTAAACTTTCAACATTTATTTATTCCTGAATTCAAATCAGCTGTCCATTCGTTCCTGAATTATTTTGTTCATGTTCAACTTTGTCTGCACTTCCATTTTTCACGTGAAACACAATCCTCCTTCTCTTTGAAACTACTCCCTTCCCCTTCTTTGCCATAACCAACCACATCCATGGCCATACTCCACTACAAATCCACCTTTCCTTGAACGCTCCGCCTATCACCACTGTTCCCCTCTCACATGCCACAGTCGAACAAATCACCACCCCAACTTCCACCGCAACCCCGTTTCTTCCCCACCACCTCCGAGCTGCAACTCCCCTCCGCCCACGGCCAGCTTGCTCCGCACCACCGCCGTCTTCATCCTCCTCCTACCTCCCACACGAGTTCCGACGTCCCTCTCCTCAGTCTGCACCATCAGCCTACCCGCACATCCACCGACCACCAAGGCTCCGCCTACCCAAACCCGCAAGCATCTCCTAAGCCACTTCGCCTTACACCTTGCAGGCTCCGACCATCCACCTGGCTTGCTCTAACCTCTTCCTCCCTTGAACCACACAAACATAGCTTTCCAGATCCGAAACCCGTAGCCTTCTTCACCCATCCTCTACCTCATCTCCTCCCTTCCAAACCGCCTTCGCGATCTCCCTGCGTACCGACCCCTGGCATCCAGCAACCCTTGGTCTACTTTCTGGCCTTTGCATTTTCGTCATATAAGTAAGTCTGTATATATAAGTTTGCCTATATCTATGTTTCGTTTTAAATATACTGAACTTTCGATTTTTAAATTATATATAGATTTTCGAAATATAATGTATAAGATGGTCGGTATATGTTTGAATATATGCTGCTGTATATAATTGTTAAGAGTTTAGTGATGTCTGATATATGAGTACAATAGGTTGCAGTTGATAATGGTAGTAATCATAATAGTTTATATATAGGCCTGCATATGTTCTGAGATTCGGTCTGCATTCATATATGTGTATGATATATATACAGGTTTTGCCTGTGTCTAGGATAAATTAAATGTTTATAATATATATATTTATTTTGTAAGTTTGTAGAAGTTTATAATAGTTCCATTTGCAATGTTGTTTATAGTAGGATGTGATACGCTAGTTAGAATAGGTTAATTTGGTATGCTAAGTTAAAGTTTATATAGATTTATACTTTATTGAGTTATATGTTTTGTTGAGTTTGGATGTGTTTTAATGTGTATTGATGTGCTTTTGTAAGAAAGTACGTAGTCTATAATATATAAGGAGTTATGTATACTAAAGGGAAGTTGGTCTGTTAGTTCATATAAGCAATGATGTTCTTGGAGAGATATTGATTTTGATATAATATATACATACAGAGTTTGTTACTTTAGTCTATTTAAAATATATAAGGTCTGTTGATATGATATAAATTTATATTGGTTAGATACAATATGTTGTTATAAGTCTAATAGGCTATGTTATTTTTGCTACTTATATAAGGATTTTCGAATTATATTTTTGTAGCCTGTGTATATCAGATTTCGTATCTATAATACATGAGTAGTACTTGTTCACTCTTTAAAGTTTATATTATATATATAATGAAATTTGAATTTTTTTTATATGTGTAGACGTGTTATTTATATGTGTACACATAAAGTGTAAGTTCATATATCTATATAGGCAGACCTGAGCAGCTTATCCTCTGTTACTATAAGAGTATTGTTTTAATATTATTATTTTTCTTCAGTACTGTTTTAATATATTTTTTAAGTATTGTTTAAAAATTATAATATATAATGTCTGTACACATATTAGTTATATTCGTCTGTTGAGTCATTTGCATATGTGTATGTTGAGACAGTTTTGACAATTATGTATACAATGTCTTATAAATATTGGTATGTATTTTTAATAAGGGTAAACATTAGACTTTAAAAATCTTATATATCATTTTCTCATCAATTCCTATTTATCAGCTCTGTTCGTCCAATTCATGCCAATCTCTTCGTTTTGGAAATTCGTTCTTAGATACGCGACCACTTCTAAACTCCTCTAGACTCGAAAGGTGAGTAATCACTCACGATTAACGTTCTTTTATTGATTAAATTTGATTTCAATTGAAACGACAATTGAAATATGCTGCTGTAGTTATTTAAATTGTTATATATGCTATTATCTGTAACTGTTCACCTGTGGGATATGACACCATATCCTATTGTTTATGTTATATTGTTATTGATGATATATGCCTGTTGTTATATTTTATATTATATGTTATCACTCTGCAAGTTCCCTGTTAGTATAGAATTCACTATGGGTTGAAATGATACATACCCGAACGGACTTTAGAATAGGAGAAAATCGTTATGGGTTGAAATGATAGACCCAAGCGATTTTCATTTGAATTGAAATTGGGATTACGGGTTGAAATGATATCTACCCGTATATATTTAAATTACGGGTTGAAATGATAAATATCCGTATCACTTAACCATATGATAGAAATATATACAAACACCGTTGGTCCATATATTTAAATATTTTGAAAATATATTCTATGGAGTTGGGAAGAAAAAAATAATAATTTATATTTCAAAATAGATTTTGGTGATAATTTGAACAAATTAAGGTTGAGAAGATAATTTGAATTTAGTTGAAATTGTATTCATTAAAGAATTTTTATTTAATTAAACCGATTTGAAATTTATTGAAATTGAGATTATGATATGATTTATAACTTGGGTTTGATTTAAATAATTTGATGAATATTTCTTGTTTAAATAAATTTAAGGAAGTATTTAGAAAAATTGAAATTTAGGGCTAGTTAGATGATATTGAATCTATTAAGTGAATATTCCCTGATTAAATAATAATGAAGTTAAATCAAAAGCTATATGAAACTGTTAAATTTAACTTTGAAAATGTTGAATATTAAAGCCTTGAAATATATTGAAAATTTAAATGGTATATTTAGAACTGAATTGAATTGATGAATGGAGCTTGAATAAATTTGAATTTGGAATTTGAAGTTGATTTGAATCGATTTGCGAGACTTGAGAAAATTAAATGCTTTACTTTATAAATTAATTAATATATATACTATATTGGAAAATAGTTATATTTGAAATGAAATGATATTTGGGTTTTGAAGTATAAATTAAATTGAAATGACCACGGTGTTATAATGTATATTTCCACCTTGTAGATAGTTCTGAAGATCCTTAGAGGATGGTTATCCCAAACATCCTTAAGTTACTTGTATTTCAGTTGATATTTCACTTGAGTTGGATTTATTTATATAAGAATGTTAATCCTGACTCAAGTGTTTTGTGTTTTGCTTTACGCTCGGGTCAGACCGAGTGATACAGCATTTGAGATTCACCCTTGAAGTTTGGAGCTTCCTTTGGAGATCCAACTATCGCCTCAGCTTTCAGCTCTTCTAGTTGATTTGTCCAGAGAAGTCATCTGTTGTATTGGAGACTTCACTGCATTTGGGATATTCTGTTGTATTTTATTTCTAACTCTGATGTTTATATAGTAGCTTCATGAACTACTATTTTATCTATTCCGCTGCGTATTATTGTATTACTCTGTGTCTGTGATTTTGTGATTGATTTATTTACTGCATATGCTGAGTTTTGCCAAATTTAAATTAACAATCTGATATTTTGAATTGTTCAAGTCAGACATGTATGGATTTATTGTCGATTTGAATGGTCCAAAATAGCGGGTCGTTACAATTACACTTATTATGGTAGAAGGTTTTGGAGTAGAGAAGAGAATGGATGGAAATGAAGTCTGCCCTCTTCAAATGAAGTGCCTTCCTATATATAATTGAGGCAAGACGTTAGTTGAGAATTCAAATTAGTTTTCCTCTGGACTTCAGAGTGTTCAAATCTAATAGTAATTGCTAACTTTATTAAAGTTGATAGTTGATATAGGTTAGGCATCTGCTAAACCTAAATGGAGAATCTTTTATCTTTATTAGAGCAACGTTTCTACTTTATCAAAGTAGTGTGCCTTTTTTCTGGTAAGAATATTTCCTTTAGTCTAGAACTATTTTCCCTTTATCTTGTCCCACATTGAGGGCCTCCCTTTCAATCTTTTCGAGCATTTCAGCAAAATCTTCATCATTCATGTCTGAAAATTGATAATCTTCAGCTATATTTTTTTCTTTCAAATATACCATCGATGTGTCAGATTTTGCATCTTCTTTTCCTAGATTCTTTATCGGATCTTTCTTCATCTCTTCAATGTAGGCATAGAGAATATCTTCTTTCGTGACCACATTCTTTTGCATTTTTAGTTTCCTAGCAATGTGCTGGAATGGACTAGGAGCTTCCTTATGTTGTTTCATGTTCTCCTGTTCCTGGTAAACTTTTATTTTATTACTTATCTCTACTATCATTTATTGGCCAAATATTTGACCTGTGCTATTATCAACTCTAGTCAATTTATCCCAGAACTCAGTAAAGAAACACCTATATAAACAAGGAATTTCTTTTTCGGTATAACCAATTTCTAGTTTCCATCTCCATATCTAGGTAATGGAAAATTCAATAAAGAAAAATATTGGACATGATCCTGTTATCATTAGATATTGGTCCAGTTCATTTATTTTGGATGAAGCAACAACTAATCAGAATATAATTCTTCATCTCTTCAATGTAGGCATAGAGAATATCTTCATTCGTGACCACATTCTTTTGCATTTTTAACTTCCTAGCAATGTGCTGGAATGGACAAGGAGCTTCCTTATGTTGTTTCATGTTCTCCTATTCCTGATAAACTTTTATTTTCTTACTTATCTCTGCTATCATTTGTTGGCCAAATATTTGACATGTGCTATTATCAACTCTGGTCAATTTATCCCAGAATTTAGTAAACAAACACCTATATAAACGAAGGAATTTCTTTTTCGATATAACCAATTTCTGGTTTTCATCTCCATATCCAGGTAATGGAAAATTCAATAAAGAAATATATTGGACCTGATCCTGTTATCATCAGGTATTGGTCTAGTTCATTTATTTTGGGTGAAGCAACAATGAATCAAAATATAATTCTTTTATTTTTTCAAGAAGAATATCAATAAGTGATCCATAATTTGTCCATCATTCAGAAACCAATTTCGTATAGGACCTTTATAAACTTCCGAACATATCTTGATGAACCATGAATGTTTCTTCTTATTATTTTCATAAAGGAGCACTTTATTTAATGCATCAACATAATCCCAGTAATTATACCTGATGGTAGTTCTTTTATCAGGCAAGAACATCTCCTTTTCTTTATGGGTTGATAATTCTCATTCTTCTGACAGTATTAGTCTTTTATGATTATTTTGCTAAAGCTATAAACATTTGGATCCCCTACATTAAAATGTGTTATTTCATAAGTTTCAAAGGCTTTTATTATTGCCTCATAGTATGCTTTTTGTTTATAAGCTGTGACAGTAAATGATGCCATATTCATGTATTTCTGCATCAAATTACAGGGGTCATTTTCCCTTTTTAGATCGTTGAATTCTAAAAGAAGAATAACTTTTTTATGAGGATTTTTTGCATATATGGTTATGTTCTCCTCATTTTCATCATTTCCAGTTATGCTAGCATATGAAAATGATGTTGTTTGGCTATTAGCTGTTTGATTATTTGCCCTTTACCTTTTCTTAAATTCCAGAAATTCTTTATATAAAGGATCAATGGAGTTATTACTCCATGAATTTCTAGGATTTTCGACTATTACCTTTTATTACCATGTTGAGCAAGGATATTTCCTCTACCTCTTCCTCTACAGAGGAATTACCGCTTCCTCTAGGGATCATTGTCCAGTAAAAATTCACGACTAAAAAAACCTAGAAGACTATTTTCTTCACCTTTTTATAAAGGATTTCAAAATCAAAAGGTGCAAGATGAGCTTGCCATCTGGCAAACATCTATTTTGATACATCATGTTTAAAATCTTTATTAAACATATATTTAGCTTATTTACAATCAGTCTTTATGTAACGACCCGCTATTTTGGACCATTTGCATCCATTATAAGTGTATAGGTAGACACTCATGCCGGAGTTGAATTGCTCAAAATACCGCGTTGTTAATTTAAATTTGGCAAAACTCAGCATATGCAGTAAATAAATCAATCACAGAATCACAGACACAAAGTAATACAATAATACGCAGCGGAATAGATAAAATAGTAGTTCATGAAGCTACTATATAAACATCAGAGTTACAAATAAAATACAACAGAATATCTTGAATACAGTGAAGTCTTTAGTACGAATAGATGACCTCTCTGAACAAATCAACTGGAAAGCCGAAAGCTGAATCAATGGTTGGATCTCCAAATGAAGCTCCAAACTCCAAGGCGAGTCTCAATTGCTGTATCACTCGGTCTGACCCGAGCGTAAAGCAAAACACAAAACACTTGAGTCAGGATTAACATTCTTATACTAATAAATCCAACTCAAGTGAAATACCAACTGAAATACAAGTAACTTAAAGGATGTTTGGGATAACCATCCTCTAAGGATCTTCAGAACTATCTACAAGGTGGAAATATATATTATAACACCGTGGTCATTTCAATTTAATTTATACTTCCAACCAAAATATCATTTTATTTCAAATATATCTATTTCCCAAAATAGTATAGATAGGTTAAATAATTTATAAAGTAAAGTATTTATAATTTCCTCAAGTCTCACAAATCGATTCATATTAACTCAAATTTCAATTTCAAATTTATTCAAAGCTCAATTCATCAATTCAAATCAGTTCTAAATATACCATTTAAATTTCAATATATTTCAAAGCTTTAATATTCAACATTTCAAAGTTAAATTTAACAGTTTCATATTGCACTTGTTTTAACTTTATTCTTATTTGATCAGGGAATATTCACTTAATAAATTCAATATCCTTTAACTAGCCTTAAATTTCATGTTTTACTAAATATTTCCTTAAATTTATTTAAACAAGAAATATTCATTAAATTACTTAAATCAAACCCAAATTATAAATCATACCTTAAATCTCAATTTCAATAAATTTCAAATCGGTTTAATTAAATAAAGTTCTTTATTGAATACAATTTCAACTAAATTCAAATTATCTTTCTAACCTTAACTTATTCAAGTTATTACCAAAATCAAATATATTTTAAATACTCAACATATTATATGTATTTAAATCAGTCATTCCCATTTATATATAATAATTTAAGGCTCAACATTTATTAAAACCATATATTTCTTTCCAAAACCATAGAATTCATTTTTTATTTTTTATTTATATATATGGACCAACGGTGTCTGTATATATTTTTATAATATGGTTAAGTGATACGGATATTTATCATTTCAATCCGTAATTTAAATATATATACGGGTAGATATCATTTCAACCCGTAATCCCAATTCCAATTCAAATGAAAATCGCTTGGGTCTATCATTTCAACCCATAACGGTTTCCTCCTATTCTAAAGTCCGTTCGGGTATGTATCATTTCAACCCATAGTGATTTCTATACTAACAGGGAACTTGCAGAGTGATAACAGATATAGAAATAATGTAACAGACATAGATATATCATCAATAACAATATAATATAACAACGGGATATGGTGTCATATCCCACAGGTGAACAGTTACAGATAATAGCATATTTAACAATTTAAATAACTACAGCAACATATTTCAATTGTCGTTTCAATTGAAATCAAATTTAATAAATAAAAGAACGTTAATCGTGAGTGATTGCTCACCTTTCGAGGTTAGAGGAGTTTGACAACAGAACAAGTTACGAAATCCAAACCAAAGCAAGATGGACACGGTTCGATGATCAAAGCTGATAGATAGGAGTTGACGAAATCAAATTAAAGCTGGATTGATAAAGACCAGTTATATAAGTGAACCATATATAAAATCATACTTTATATTCAAACACATATTAAATTAAACATACATATATATTTTCAAAATTCATTGTTTTAAATAAAACACATAAAATAAACAAATATATCTATACATAGTATAATTTGAAATAATACGTATAATTCAAACTAATATACGAACAAAATCTTATATTTAAAAATTCAAAATCAATGTTCCTAATAGAATTAATATATACTTACTTTAAAATAAATGTATTGTCCCAAAGCAGATCATACACGCATACATGATATACATTTACAGATTGTGACAAGTTATAACCCCTTTGCAACTGTTATTATAAAACATATACACACAGCAACTAGTGTTATTGTTTATGTAAATTTATATAAATTAACAGTATATTATATCCTAAACAAAATGCAAACTCAAAGCAACTAGTGTACCAGGACACACATAAATAGAATAGATATACAATATTTTAAAGTCTCATTAGAAAGTATACTACAGCAGATCCAAGGATACATGCAGACCAACTAACAATATTCTAATACCACTATATATTAAGGTATTAACAGTATAGTACATAACCTATATGCAACCGGGTAATTATATATATAAAATGTAGGAATGTAAAACTTATATATATACATAGACTCAACAAATAATTCAACAAATGCATGCAAGCTGGACATATACGAACGCAGTTAAACAATAACCCATATCGGTATCAAATAATAACCTAACCCATTACATGCATTTTAAAACAATCCTCATGGCATATATATTAAAATAGTACCAAAAGTTTTAAACTAATAAAACCAAGCACTATATGTTATATATTTAAAACAATACTTATAAATTTTTTCTCGACTAAAAGTAAACAGTAAGGTGAATACACCTTTATAACTTTCTAATCTAACAGACTTGAATACAATATGACATATATTTTATAATCACACTTTTATTCTATACTTAAAATATATATGCAGACTCTATGAATGTATACAACAATATAAATATATCAAACTCAAAACCCATATTTTCCAAAAATCACCATTGTTATAAAGAAAGACAGTAAGCAACATTTCAATACATAAACAGCTAACATACTATAAATATATATGACCATAGACTAGGCTTTTAAAACAAAATATATATTACACGGTAACCATTATAAACCTATATATAGTATATTAACAACACTATAATAGCATAGGAAACCATACTATATGTATATTTAAAACTAGCCTATTCATATAACATAACGTATACCCGGATATAAACTATAACACGTATATTGTTTACCTCACAGAGATGCTCGGCCATAGGAGAAACAAGGGCGAAGGTGAAAATTTGTTGGAGATGGCAGATCTGGGTGGAGGAAGCACGGAGATGGAAGGTGATGCGGCAACGTGGAGTGGATGGAAAAGGTGGTGGGTGGTTGCCAAGGCGTGGGTCGGAGTTGGGTCGCACACGGCTGGTGGAGAGACGCAAGGCTGGGCGAAGAAGCTTGATGGCGTTTGGGTTCGTGGATGGGTCGGGAATAGCCGGAGGGTCCGGTGAAGTCGGGGCCAATGGAGGGCGAGGTGGAGGTGTGGCCTCGGTGAGGAGGTCGAGTATAGGTCTCGGAAGTTGGAGGTGATGAGTGTGGAGTTCTGGAGGAAGGAGAAATGTACTTGAGAAGTAGATGAACAGGTACCGAAATATATATGCAACTATTCGTTATTTTACTATTATTTCTATGAACTAATAGGAAGGCAGAAACGAACCAAAATACACATATATATATTTTGTATTTGAACAGAATGAGAAAGCGGAAGAGAAACCGATCACTTTGTAATAAATTGAAATGATGGAAATGGTAACAGCTGGCCATTGATTCTGCAAATAATAAATGCTAGTGGCTGTTTTATTCAACTGTTTGAAATTTGAATGGACACAGTATATCAAAAGTTCAAAATTTGGTGCCGATACGGTTAACCGTTTCACGGATTCCGTTGTCCATCGGATGCCGAAACAAGCAAATGAATATACCATGGAGATCAGCATGACGTGACGATCAAAACGGTATACAAATATTAGTGGTACGATCATCCGATCAAAAGTCGATAATCGGTACCAGAAATGCTGCTATTTTGCCAGAATTAAGATAAACGGAGCAATAGAAGTCAAAATTTGGAAAAACGAATTTCGCAGTCTGATTCAGAATGATCTGAATAAATTTTCTCCTATTGACATATTTTGGTTTCGGAAAACTTTTAAATTCACTGTTATTAACCGGTTTGATTTGAAATGAAATTTTACCGGAAAATAAACTTCAATATTATCAGATGAAAATTTACCAGTTGCTATATTAAAATAGACGTATTCCAAATAATAAATTTTTAATTTCAAATTTTATTGTTTAAAATTTCACAAATTTCCAATTAAATATACTTTTAAAACCATTAAATTTTACGGGTCGTTACACTTTATAATAAATTTTTGATTATATAAATCATCTTGAAATTCTAAAACACGTTTAACTATGGCAAAAATTGGCTATGGTCGCATAGTTCTTTTGACTATTAGTCCATTTACCTGAGTGAAACCTGACAACATATTCTTGTTTTGTTTTTGGACATATTTGTTTTAAAATTTCACCAAATTATATATTTGACACTTTTGTCTCAATTATCTTTTCCCAATTTTGATTTGAAAGCATTAAACAAGGAAATTTTTTTACTTTTTATTATTTTAACAGCTTGAGTACGTTGTTATGTCCATGGACCTGGTTTCTTTTTTAATCTATCATATAAGATAGCAGCATTTGTAGCTAAATTAATATAATAAGAAGATATATAATTTAAGCCACCCAAAAACCTTCGTAACTATGTTTTATCAGTTATTCTATCAGGAAATTTTGAAGCAAATTCTATACTTCTATTTAAATGAATTATTTTTCCTTTTTCAATATTATGGCCTAAAATCTCACATTTGTTTGAAATAAAGACATTTTTTCCCTTGATATTACTAAGCCATTTTGAATAATGATTTTTCTAAAAATATCTAGTTGTTTAAAATGATTTTCAATATCTTTAGAAAATATTAGAATATCATCAATATAAACTATAATAAATTCACTATATGGAATAAAAATATTGTTCATTATTTTTTGAAATTCTGAGGGAGCATATTTTAAACCAAAATGCATTACTGTCCATTCATAATGTCCAGTTGGGACATTAAAAGTAGTTTTGTATTGGTCAGATTATGAAATTTGGATATGCCAATAACCAGATTTTAAATCAAACTTAGAAAACATGATGAAATCATATAGCCTATCCAGTAAATCTTTGTTATTAGGAATTGGATGTCTAATCCATTTCAGGACCTTATTAAGAGGTTTGTAATTTATTACTAACCTAGGTACCCCCTCTTTCTTGTTCACTATGTTTATTTACAAAAAATGCAGTACATGACCAAGGTGATTGAGATGGTCTTATTAAACCTTTTTCTAATAATGATTCAATTTCCTTTTTGCATAATTCTAAATATTCAGAATTCATTTGACATGGTTTTGCTTCAGTAAAGATTTTATTTTCATCAAAACTTTCTTCACATGGAAGATTAACAACATGCTTCTTTCTATCCCAAAAGGCATTTGGATGATCATTATAAATTTCCATAGAAAATTTGTTATGAATCATTTTAATTTTTTCATGTAACTTTGGATTTTAGAGTTTTCCCTCTATATTAGGAGAAATGACTTCTTATTTTAAAAAATTTAAATGATAGGTCTTTTGGGTCAAAAGATAATTTATTTCATGTAAAACCTTTGTTAAAGGTTTAGTTATAAATTCTAAAGTAAAAGGTTTGTCTACATATATACCTGCTATTCCATTTTTATCAATATTTGTTATAAGATAAATTTAATCTATAAACGGTGTTCCAAGTATGACTTGATTGGTGATATTTTTTACTAATAAAAAGTTTATAGGAATACAAGTTTTATTTTTACATATATAAGCATGGGGTAATTTAAACTTAATATCAAGTTTTTCTCCACTGCATGACTCAATGAATTAGTAGTTTTATGAAAATATCTAGTTGAAATTATTCCTCCTTGAATTGCATTAATATATGCACCACTATCTACAATCGCAGTTAATTCCTTTTTAAAATGATTATCAATTAAAAGATTTATTTTGATAAAACATTTTTGAGATATAACAATATCTAATTTTGAAAGAAATTCTTCTTGTTCTGTAATTTTTATTTGAGAACAATTTATTTGATTAGTTTCAATGGGGATAAGTTATTTTGACTGTTCTAGAAAAGAAAGTCTATAATCAAGATTTATATTTTCATTTTTTATGATTTGAATTTCCTTTTTAAGGTTTTGGATTTAATTATTAAGATCTTAGATAGTAGTAGGATATTCAATCCTTTGTCTTTCTCTTAAAAGTTTATGAATTTCATTCATAGAATATGGATTTTTAGAACTACCAATATTTTGAAATGTCTCCGTTAATGTTTCATTATTTTTGCTTGTTTCTGGAATATCTTCCATATGTACATACCATGGCTCTGATACCATTTCTAACAACACTGGAAAATTTTAAAACGCAATACACTAAGATAAATTACGAAGTAAAAGGTTGTTTTAGCATACTGTTACAATACGAACTTTGCTACGGTGTTTTCAGGATCTTCCATATTAAACTAAAAATATCAACACAAATATGGGAACATTTTACAAGTCAAGTATTGATCTGAAAATAATTTCTGATTTATAAGTCAGTGTAAAGAAAGTCCGAAAAACGTCATATCATGGCTTTGAAATGGACATAGGTACACGACTTAGAAGATAGCCAGAAATTATTGTCCTCTAATACTGTTCTTAACCCATGAATGATATTTTCTATTTACTATGTATTCCTTAAACATTCAATTCTAAAAATGCTGGCAAAATTCAAAACGCAATACACTAAGACAAATTATGAAGTAAAAGGTTGTTTTAGCATACTGCTACGGTACGAACTTTACTACAGTCTTTTAAGGATCTTACATATTAAACTGAAAATACCAAAACAAATATGGGGACATTTTACAAGTCAAGTATTGATCTGACAATAATTTTTGGTTTATAAGCCAGTGTAAAGAAAGTCCAAAAGACACCTTATCATGGCTTTGAAATGGACATAAGTACACGACTTAGAAAATAGCCAGAAATTACTGTCCCCTAATACTGGTCTTAACCCATGAATGACATTTTCAATTTACTACGAATTCCTTAAACACATGAACACATGAAAACATAAATACAGAACAGAAGTAATTCAACACACAATTAATTTAGCTTGCTATTTAGGCTATACTCAATATATTATTACAAATTTAAAACTTACAAATAAAAACTTACAAAAGATATCAGAAGCAGTCTTCAGATATCAGCACAAATGAAAGCAGTAGATCCTTCCTTATTTTACACTTTAAATATTACACACTTATAATGATAGAAGGTTTTGGAGTAGAGAAGAGAGTGGATGGAAATGAAGTCTGCCCTCTTCAAATAAAGTGCCTTCCTATATATAACTGAGGCCGGATGTGAGCTGAGAATTCAAATTAGTTATCCTCTGGACTTCAGAGTCTTCAAATCTGATAATTCTTACTAACTTTATTAAAGTTGATATAGGTTAGGTCATCTGTTAAACCTAAATGGAGAATCTTTTATCTTTATTAAAGCAATGTGTCTAGATTATCTGAGTAGTGCGTCTTTTTGCTAGTAAGAATATTGTCTTTGGTCTAGAACCATTTTCGCCTTATCTTATCCCACATTGTGGGCTCCCTTTCAATCTTGTCGAACATTTCGGCAAAATCTTCATCATTCATGTCTGAAAATTGATCATCTTCAGCTATATTGTTTGCTTTATAGATGCCATCTATGTGTTAGATTTTGCGTCTTCTTTTCCCAGATTCTTTATCATATCTTTCTTCATCTCTTTAATGTAGGCATAGAGAATATCTTCTTTCGCGACCACATTATTTTGCATTTTTAGTTTCCTAGCAATGTGCTGGAATGGACTAGGAGCTTTCTTATGTTGTTTCATGTCTTCTGTTCCTGATAAAATTTTATTTTCTTACTTATCTCTACTATCATTTCTTGGCCAAATATTTGACCCATGCTATTATCCCAGAATTTAGTAAAGAAACACCTATATAAAAAAAGGAATTTCTTTTTTGGTATAATCAATTTCTGGTTTCCATCTCCATATCCAGGTAATGGAAAATTCAATAAAGAAATATATTGGACCTGATCCTGTTATCATTAGGTATTGGTCCAGTTCATTTATTTTGGGTGAAGCAACAACCCAATCAAAATACAATTCTTTTATTTTTCCAGGAAGAATATCAATAGGTGGTCCATAATTTGTCCACCATTCATAAAACCAATTTGGGATATTCTGTTGTATTTTATTTCTAACTCTGATGTTTATATAGTAGTTTCATGAACTACTATTTTATCTATTCCGCTGCATATTATTGTATTACTCTGTGTCTGTGATTTTGTGATTGATTTATTTACTGCATATGCTGAGTTATGCCAAATTTAAATTAACAATATGATATTTTGAATTGTTCAAGTCAGACATGTGTGGATTTATTGTCGATTTGAATGGTCCAAAATAGTGGGTCGTTACAATTACACTTATTATGGTAGAAGGTTTTGGAGTAGAGAAGAGAATGGATGGAAATGAAGTCTGCCCTCTTCAAATGAAGTGCCTTCCTATATATAATTGAGGCAAGACGTTAGTTCAGAATTCAAATTAGTTTTCCTCTGGACTTCAGAGTGTTCAAATCTAATAGTTATTGCTAACTTTATTAAAGTTGATAGTTGATATAGGTTAGGCATCTGCTAAACCTAAATGGAGAATCTTTTATCTTTATTAGAGCAACGTTTCTACTTTATCAAAGTAGTGTGCCTTTTTTCTGGTAAGAATATTTCCTTTAGTCTAGAACTATTTTCCCTTTATCTTGTCCCACATTGAGGGCCTCCCTTTCAATCTTTTCGAGCATTTCAGCAAAATCTTCATCATTCATGTCTGAAAATTGATAATCTTCAGCTATATTTTTTTCTTTCAAAGATACCATCGATGTGTCAGATTTTGCATCTTCTTTTCCTAGATTCTTTATCGGATCTTTCTTCATCTCTTCAATGTAGGCATAGAGAATATCTTCTTTCGTGACCACATTCTTTTGCATTTTTAGTTTCCTAGCAATGTGCTGGAATGGACTAGGAGCTTCCTTATGTTGTTTCATGTTCTCCTGTTCCTGGTAAACTTTTATTTTATTACTTATCTCTACTATCATTTATTGGCCAAATATTTGACCTGTGCTATTATCAACTCTAGTCAATTTATCCCAGAACTCAGTAAAGAAACACCTATATAAACAAGGAATTTCTTTTTCGGTATAACCAATTTCTAGTTTCCATCTCCATATCTAGGTAATGGAAAATTCAATAAAGAAAAATATTGGACATGATCCTGTTATCATTAGATATTGGTCCAGTTCATTTATTTTGGATGAAGCAACAACTAATCAGAATATAATTATTCATCTCTTCAATGTAGGCATAGAGAATATCTTCATTCGTGACCACATTCTTTTGCATTTTTAACTTCCTAGCAATGTGCTGGAATGGACAAGGAGCTTCCTTATGTTGTTTCATGTTCTCCTATTCCTGATAAACTTTTATTTTCTTACTTATCTCTGTTATCATTTGTTGGCCAAATATTTGACATGTGCTATTATCAACTCTGGTCAATTTATCCCAGAATTTAGTAAACAAACACCTATATAAACGAAGGAATTTCTTTTTCGATATAACCAATTTCTGGTTTTCATCTCCATATCCAGGTAATGGAAAATTCAATAAAGAAATATATTGGACCTGATCCTGTTATCATCAGGTATTGGTCTAGTTCATTTATTTTGGGCGAAGCAACAATGAATCAAAATATAATTCTTTTATTTTTTCAAGAAGAATATCAATAAGTGATCCATAATTTGTCCATCATTCAGAAACCAATTTCGTATAGGACCTTTATAAACTTCCGAACATATCTTGATGAACCATGAATGTTTCTTCTTATTATTTTCATAAAGGAGCACTTTATTTAATGCATCAACATAATCCAAGTAATTATACCTGATAGTAGTTCTTTTATCAGGCAAGAACATCTCATTTTCTAAAAGGGTTGATAATCCTTATTCTTCTGGCAATATTAGCATTTTTATGATTATTTTGCTAAAGCTATAAACATTTGGATCCCCTGCATTAAAATGTGTTATTTCATAAGTTTCAAAGGCTTTTATTATTGCCTAATAGTATCCTCTTTGTTTATAAGGCGTGACAGTAAATGATGTCGTATCCAGGTATCTTTGTATCAAATTCTAGGGGTCATTTTCCTTTTTTAGATCATTGAATTCTAAAAGAAGTATAACTTCTTTATGAGGATTTTCTGCATATGTGGTTATATTCTCCTCATTTCCTTCATTGTCAGTTATGCTAGCTTATGAAGATGATGTTGTTAGGCTATTAGTTGTTTGACTATTTGCCCCTTGCCTTTTCTTAAATTCCAGAAATTCTTTATATAAAGGATCAGTAGAGTTATTACTCCATGAATTATTAAGATTTTCAGCTATTAGCCTTTTATTACCATGTTGAACCAGGATATTTCCTCTACCTCTTCCTCTATAGGAGAAACTACCCCCTCCTCTGGGGATCATTGTCCTATAAAAATTCACGAGTTTAAAAATCAGAAAGGCTTTTCTTCACCTTTTTATAAAGGATTTCAATTTCAAAAGGTGCTAGATGAGCTTGTCATCTGGCAAACATCTATATTGATACATCATGTTTAAAATCTTTATTAAACATATATTTAGCTGATTTACAATCAGTTTTTATAATAAATTTTTGATTATATAAATCATTTTGAAATTTTAAAACACATTTAACTATAGAAAAAATTTCTTTGACTATGCTCGCATAGTTCTCTTGACTATTAGTCCATTTACCTGAGTGAAACCTGACAAGATATTCTTGTTTTGTTTTGGACATATTTGTTTCAAAATTCCACCAAATCCTATATCTGACGCATCTGTCTCAATTATCTTTTCCCAATTTGGATTTGAAAGCATTAAACAAGGCAAATTTTGTACCTTTTTTTATTATTTTAACAGCTTGAGTATGTTGTTCTGTCCATGGACCTGGATTCTTTTTTAATCTATCATATAAGATAGCAGCATCTGCAGCTAAATTAATATAATAAGAGGATATATAATTTAAGCTACCTAAAAACCTTTGTAACTGTGTTTTATCAGTTATTATATCAGGAAATTTTGAAGCAAATTCTATACTTCTATTTATAGAAATTATTTTTCCTTTTTCAATATTATGGCCTAAAATCTCACATTTGTTTGAAATAAAGTCATTTTTTCTCTCTTGATATTACTAAGCCATTTTGAATAATGAATTTTCTAAAAATATCTAGGCATTTAAAATGTGTTTCAATATCTTTAGAAAATAATAGAATATCATCAATATAAACTATATATGGAATAAAAATATCATTCATTATTTTCTGAAATTCTGAGGGAGCATATTTTAAACCAAAATGCATTACTGTCCATTCATAATGTCCAATTGGGCATTAAAAGCAGTTTTGTATTGGTCAGATTCTGAAATTTGGATCTGCCAATAACCAGATTTTAAATCAAACTTAGAAAACATGATGAAATCATATAGCCTATCCAGTAAGTCTTTGTTATTAGGAATTGGATGTCTAATCCATTTCAGGACCTTATTAAGAGGTTTGTAATTTATTACTAATCTAGGTACCCCTCTTTCTTGTTCACTATGTTTACTTACATAAAATGAAGCACATGACCAAGGTGATTGAGATGGTCTGATTAAACCTTTTTGTAATAATGATTCAATTCCCTTTTTGCATAATTCTAAATATTCAGAATTCATTTGACACGGTTTTGGTTTAGTAGGGATTTTCTTTTCATCAAAATTTTCTTCGTATGGAAGATTAACAATATGGTTCTTTCTATCCCAAAAGACATTTGGATGATCATTACAAATTTCGATAGAAAATTTGTTATGAACCATTTTAATTTTTTCTTGTAATTTTGGATTTTGGAGTTTTCCCTCTATATTAAGAGAAATGACTTCTTGTTTTAGAAAATTTAAATGATAGTTTTTTTGGGTAAAAAATTTTTTTATTTCATGTAAAACCTTAGTAAAAGGTTTAGCTATAAATTCAAAAGTAATAGGCTTGTTTTCATATATGCCTGTTATTCCATTTTTATCAATATTTGTTATAAGATAAATTTCGTCCATAAACGGTGTTCCAAGTATGACTTGGTTAGTGATATATTTTACTAATAAAAAGCTTGTAGGAATACAAGTTTTATTTTTACATATATAAGCATGTGGTAATTTAAACTTAATATCAAGTTTTTCTCCACCTGCATGACTCAATGAATTAGTAGTTTTCTGAAAATATCTAGTTCAAATTGTTCTTTCTTGAATTACATTCATATCTGCACCACTATCTACAAGTAAAATGATTATCAATTAAAAGAGTTATTTTGATAAACCATTTTTGAGATATAACAATATCTAATTTTGAAAGAAATTCTTCTTGCTCTAGAATTTTTATTTAAGAACATTTATTTGATTATTTTCAATGGGGATAAATTTTTTTGACTGTTCTAGAAAAGAAAGTCTGTAATAAAGATTTCTATTTTCATTTTTTATGATTTGAATTTCCTTTTTAAGGTTTTGGATTTCATTATTAAGATCTTCAATGGTAGTAGGATATTCAATCCTTTGTCTTTCTTTTAAAAGTTCATGAACTTCATTCATAGAATATGGATTTTTAGGCCAACCAATATTTTGAAATTTCCCGGTTAATATTTCATTATTTTTTCTTGTTTCTGGAATATCTTTCATTTGATCTGTCATTTTTTATCTTAATTCCAGGTCTTTAACTAATTTTAAAAAATTTATAATATTTTTACTAGTTAATGCATTTATATTTAAATCTTGAAATTATGAGAGGATTTTATAAAATTCATCATTTTCATCTTCGCTGCTTATTATTGGGTTTTAACAGAGTTTTCCCTACCTACAAGGTTCACAACATCCATCGGATTCTGATGATTCCTCATCAAGAACTTTAAGTTTTTCAGAAGTAACTGAATAATCTGAATTATTTTCATATTTTTTTTCTGAATCATTTTCAGAACTAGAGTTTAATAGAAGTTTTGATAATGTTTCTTTTAATTTATTATCATCATGCAAATTATTAATTTCCTTTTTTAATTTACATCTATTTGCATAATGTCCAACTTTTCCACATTTATAATAGTGGATGATTTTATTTTTCATTTTATTTAATATTTCCTCTTTTCTTTGAGCTTTTTGCTCTAATCTGTTTATGAGAATAAAATTTCTTCTTTTTATGAAAAGATTCCTTAAATTAACTATTTTTTCTATGAGAATTTTTAAGTTTGGAACATCTATTTCAAATTGACTACAAAACTGTCCTAATTGATTTCTTTTAGTCAGATTTTGGCATTTTATTTGACGATTTAATTTTATTTCATTACATAATGATAAACCTTCTTGGATACATGTTCCAATAATTTTACCATAAGTATAACTTTCATAAGAAATATTTATTTTATCCTTTCTTAGAGACTTCCTTACCCTTTCTGCAAATAAGGAGGGGAGTCCATCAATAAATTTTTATTTTCAGTGCGAGCTATTACTCTTTGGTAATTCCATTACCCTATTTAAAAATGTATCTTTGTACCATCTGAAATCTGTTAATGTTTTACATCTTAAATTCTGTAAAAGTATAAGAACACTTTCATTAGTATCTGATACTCTTCCAATAAAATGTTCTAGAATGGTAACTACTAAAGTATATACAGCATTTTGAACCATTTGTCCATCTTCTTGTTTTATTGTGTTGTAAATTTCATTTTTATGAGATGTAGGAAGATAATTATCCCAGCAACCTTAAGTTGGCTAGTAAAACCAGCCACTATCATTCTTGCAACAGTTTTATCATTATTACCATTATTTTTGCATAAGATGAGCTACATTAAATATTTGTTTTTCAATAAATGTGCGATGTTCCATTCATATATACTTTTCCCACTGTAGCTATTTTTGCTAATAAAATCTGGTTCTTCAGGTAAAGTATCCATGGGAGAAGATCTCCTATAGTAAAACAATTTTTGAGAAGGCATATATGCATATCTTTCAAGCTTATTTATTTCATTTTGAACTGTTTGGTTAATACTATTTTGTTGAGAAGATTCTTCTTCAAGAGTATTTAATTTGAAATTATCAATTCTTTCGTTTTAAAAAAAATTCTAAGTCAGATTCCGAACACAATTTAAAAATCTTTTCTAATTTCTGATTCTATTTTTAACTTAAAACCTCTAATTTTAGGGGAAGGTTGAAGACTTGAAGTTACAATTACTTCACTTACTTCTTCAGTTGTAATTGAAACGGTAGGTTTTATTTTGTTAATAGCAGAAAATATTTTTTCTATTTTGTTATGTAATGAAGTAATTTTCTCACCAATAACGGCTAAATAAAGATTTGCATAGTTTTGTTGTTTAAATATTTGGTTTATTTGTCTTACAGTAATTTGTAATGTATCATTTTCTAATATTTTAGAAAATACATTAAAACTTGAGTACTTACCATTTTTTCTATTTGAAAAGATTGTTGAGGAGAATATATTGTCTTTAGCGGACTTCCATTTGAAAGTTTATAATCTCTTTCTATTACGGAAATATATTGTTCAATATAATTTGCTGTAAACCAAGGAACAAAGGGAACATTATTTTTTTTCAGATGTAAATTTATAAAATTCATCTTGAAAATATTTCTGTAATTCTTTTGAAAAATATTAAAAAATCATTTCCTAAATGGTTCTCATTTTGGAAGGTTAAACTCAAATTTAATTTTCTGTCTAGCCTGAGAGCAAGGGCTAAAATATATTTTGGTTGTACAGTCCATTAAATAGAAAATTTCATTTCTGATTCGGTTATATCCGCTTCTTGATTGTTGTAAACACCTTTTACAATATCAATTTGTTTGCATATAATTTTTTAACAGGGTTTTCTTATAAAGAACTATCATCAGACAATTTTCTTCCAGTTTCTCTAATTTGAGATGTGGACATTCTTGATAAAGATTCAACAATACAATCAAAACGTGAAATATGAGAGTGAAAAGATTTTGTTTTTGATAAATATGTTTTACTAGAACTGGGTCTAGAGAGATTATTACCCATTTTTATTTGAATAGTTTCTTCAGGGGTTTGTATATATTAGTTATACTATTATTTGTTATTGGTTGTGTAGAAACTGCTCTTTCTATTTTCTAATTTTCTGGAAGAGGAATTTCCTTCCATTTTATTGACCTTCTTGTAGTTATATTAGACTGGCTAAAATTTGTTTCTATTAAAATAATTTCATTTAAAGGTTTATCAACCAATTTACATTGGGGGTTTAGAGTATATAAAGGCTTATAGTAAATTCTATAGCGAATGAACATTACTTTAGATCCTGAAATATAATCATATCCATGGGACTTAACATTTAAAGTAATAGCTTCTAAAATATTAACATTAGATAAAGAGAGTTGTAAATTAGGATAAACATTAAAATAAACTGGATCATGTGCCAAACTTGACTGTATTAGTCCCATTAATGATTTTTTCCAATTTAAATTTCTACCATCTCTTAAAGCAGCTATAAAGCATTCTGGCAGACCTTCAAGGATTAAAAGTTTAAATGCAATTTATATTAAACTTATGTGAATAAATTTGTGTGTTTGCCTATAAGGCTGTAAATCTTATTCACTTAATAGTTTAATAATCATTCCTTCATTATCAAGTGAAATTAATTCTTCTATAGTTTTAACTACTTGTTTTAAATCGAGTCTTTCAAAAGTACCTAATTGGTATATTACCTTAGGTTCAATTTTAAGAATTGACCGTTTATTTAGTAAATCAAAATTTTGAAGAATATTTCATATTCTTGTTTAATATTGTTTTTAACAGTATCTCTTTTCCTAATCATATTCATTTTTATTGAGTACGTATACCATGATTTCATATGTGTTGGACACTTGAACTACGAGGACGTTCTCATTAGAAAACATTATTCCTTAATCGGTATCTGTAACGACCAAACTTTTCGACCCTCAAAAGTCGACATTAATACATCCATGGTCTTCACATGTTACACATCCAAGTGCCGAAAAGATGGATTGTTGGGGTGAAAGAAAAGAAAAGACAGAACAGAGTCTCACAACGTGATGAGTAATCTATAATATACCAATGATCTTTACAAAAGAAAACTGTAATATACATACATCAATCAAAGTAAACTAACATATCATTAGTCTAAACAATAACATGTCCTCACAAATGCTGATAAATACTAATAATAAATACAGCACAAATAAAGATACGTGAATACGTCTTGTAGGCATCCAGGTCGTCTCCTGAAGCTGCAAAGCATCTATAACTAAATTTGAAAAGATGCTCGGACTGACCTAAACATTATAAGAAAATAATGCCTGGATCAGTCTGATAAACCAGCATGAGAAACACTAAATGGATTTTAATGTTACAAAATCTTTCAAAAATAAAGGTATCTCGTAAAACCATGCCGCACATAAAACGGATAGGTTTTTACCCTACAATAACCAAACCATTTATAGCAAATATTTTGATATTATAATAATGTTTAGGGTTTAAAATAAATATTTTACCATAGCCAAAATGGTTACATTAATTATGTTCCAGCATATTAAATATACAACTAAGGCTGTAAAGACACGTATTGGAAATTGGATTCCATCAATGATAAGACTACTAGGGTATTTGCTACAGTACACCTCTAGAAAAATGAATTGAAGTCGAACCTATCGACACCTGCAAATCAAAGCCGGCCTGCCCCTCAACATGACAAGCCAGATTACATCATCCATCGGGCACCAAGGTTGCAAATAGATGTACCAGGCCATGGCCCTACCCTTTTTCATGCGCACACATACCAAAATCCATAAATATCGATCTAGATCGAGGAATGATGCTCCTAGTGGTAGAGAACCACATAGCTCTGAAGCACATCCCTTGTTTTAGTCATTACCAGGCTATGAGGCTTGTGAGGTCACGATTACCTTTTTGCTCTCTTAACAAATCCCATTTGGAATGCTAACACCGCCTTTTAGGCAAAATGCAATGACAGCGTTCATCCATACAAGTTATGAAGGATGTAAACAAACCAAATGCACTACTTCTACTACATCCATTTTGGAATCATCATCAGGATTAGTAGCAAGTAGCCCTTACACTTCAAAGAACTCTATCTTCGATTCCATCATCTTGAACCAATCTCGAACCTCTTCCAAAGCGTAGAACGCGCATATGGTTTGGAGTGGTTATGGTTTCAAGTAATCTCATATAAGTACTCCTCCTGCTTACCGGGCACTCCAAAACCAATTGGCAGATTTTGGTAAACTCAACTTCGGTTCTTCTAGAAATAAATAGACAATACATAAGAGCGGAGATCACCTCCGAACCATTAAAGCGGATGGATTTTCTTATCATTTGTCTGAGAAGATCAAAACGAGTTTATACGTACAATATAGCATCACCGGAGATAATTTTACTATATAATTCCCGTGTTTGTTCTAAATATTTCCAGAGTAATTTCGATCAAGGTTTGATAGTCGATTATTTAACTATTAAATAAACAAGCAATCAAATCAGAGGTTTAATTTCATAAGAAACCAAACATGATTAAACACATAAGTAGTCACTAAGCCTTTTTAATTAATCCTTTCATTAACTAAGATCTCCGTTCAAATATTTATATTAAATACTTTTACAAAAATATATTCACAAACCCTCTCTACTCTTTTCAATACTCGAAAAATATTGATATACTTTTCCCAACTGTATGAGTATACTCACAAAACATTTCATTTTCAATAATTAGAAAAGTTTTTCATATACTTATATTAACAGTATAAGTATATTCACAAAATACTACATTTCCAATATTTAGAAAATATACCCATATACTTAGCTCAACGATATAAGTATATTCATAAACCATTTAGGAAAATTTCCCATTTTACAAAAATCATATTTAATGGTTTAAAAACAAATGTCATTTCAAAACATTATTTGCTATAAACTCAAAACACTATCATTTTGGTGTTAAGTATAGAAAGAATACTTTCCATACCACCATAAGTTAAAATGATCATTTATAAAAATCAAATCTCGTTCCTTTTATAAACAATGCCAACAAACATGATATTGAATTTTTGAAAATTTGGGGTGGCGTCAGCTTCTTGTTCTTTCTCTCAAAATCCTCTTAATTCGCCTTCGATTTGCAACCTTGCTCAAGTGGATACTCTCGATCGAGATTTAAATCGAGTCAATCCTCATCTTCGTTCTTATGCAGAAGTTGTTAAAGTTAAAGATCGATTTCCCAGTAAATCTAAATTCTTGAAGTCAAGCAAAAATTGGATTGATTCTAAAATTAACAAGAATTTCTGCTATAGATGTGGAGATAACAATCACTATTCATCTCAATGCCGAGATCCAATTCGTTGTTTTTCTTACGGAAAATTCGGTCATAAGAAGAACAGGTGTTCGACGATTTCCAATTTTCCTATTTCTTCAGATACTCTTGTTAAGCACGGGTTTCAGTTCGTATTAAAATGCATGTTATTGAAAGGGATTCTTCTCGATTACCTTTGGCAGAGCAGATTTGAGGGAATTAAGTTTCTTGAGGACATGCTTATTCATTTTAATGTTGTTAACTCCCCAAATATTGGTATGGGATACGAAGCAAAATTTGGCAATCCAGAACTTTATTTTGGTAAAGTGGAACTCTCATCTGATCATGATGTCTCTTCGTAGGTGTTGGTTGATCATGGCTTCAAATTTATGCTGAAATTCCTTCTGCTGAAAGGAATCTTATCAGATCATCTCTGGCAGAAAAGAAATGACGGTTTAAAGTTTCTAGAAGATCTTTTAACTCACTTCAATATTGTTAATTCACCAAATATTGGAAAGGGCTATGAAGCCAGATTTGATATCCCAGAGAAATTCAAGTCTACTAATTTTCCAGAGGAAAATCTGGAAATCGTAAATAAGGTGGTTAGAACTGTTTTCGAAAATGAAAGGAGTGAAGGATTATCATCTTTTGATCCCATCTTGTTCGATCCTGACATTGCTTCCTGTAATTCTGTCACAGAGTCAAGGGGTAAGGAGATTGATCTGAACATTGGTTTCATTCAAGCTAAATCCAAAAAAGGTAATCCATTTTCTCATAAAAATTTTGAGATACCTACTTTCAATAGATTTGCGTGTTTGGATATAGAAGCTACCTCAGAAAAGTCTGATAGTTATTTACATACGAGTAAGGAAATTGTTTGTGTTGAACCTGCTGTAGACTGTTTGGGTGGTTACGTGAATGACAATTATCATCAGTCAGGTAAAAGTATTGATCTGGATCTTGTCCTTCAACATATCTCATCAGTTTGTGTTTCAGAGACTAGTAGTAGTTTAGATATGTTCTCTAATCATAATGAGAGTATTGTTAATGAATTGAGTTTGATAGAATTGGAGAAAGATTTGTCTTTGGTTGTTGAATCTAATTTTAGCACTGACAGTTTCGATATTAAATATTGGATTGATGAGTCTTTGGTAGTGCTTGAGGAGTCTTCAATCAGGATGGAGTTTGAGCCAGTATGTGGCAATATGTTGTGGCTGTTAGGAGATTTTCCCGAAAGGTCTTTAACTACAGATATTCTCTTTGATGATGAAAAGGATTTAGTGATGGAAGATCATGTTTTTCTTGAAGAACCTATGTCAGATAATCACTTTGACTCGGCTGTGCATGATGCACAGAGTTCGCAAATCATTGATGCAAAGAATCTGCTCTCGCCAGAAAATAGAATTTTTGTTGTTTGTTCAGATAAGAGGCAGGGTGCTATTGATAGTATGGGAGTAGCTTTGCTGGATCATAAGACAGTGTTTGGTTCAGGGGATTTTAGTGTCAGTTCATCTTTAACTGGGGGAGCGGCTGCTTTGGAGAAGATTGGGGATGACAGTGATTCTTTTCAGTCATTGAAAGATGCTGTCTTTGTTGCTTGTAATTCTGACTCTCTTTCTTCTTCATCGAAGAGAGGTAGACGTAGGAAGGATGTGGCTTCTTATGGTTTTGTTCGTCGTAGTGTTAGGCTACAGGGTTGTAACAACCCGAAGTTTTACAACAATTATTTATCGTCAAATGACGATTAAACCGGTTGTTAATTGCTATTGCAAATTTGAATCAATTGAAATTCTTTTCAGATTTGTATAATTCTTTAATAAAAGTTGGGTTAAAATTCATTAATAAATTGTTGAACGTTGGTGGGTTTTAAAGAAAGAAATTTTTTACCTTGGCCCATGTTGATTTTAGTTGCTGTGACATTATCTCAAACCGTTCCTCTTTTTATTTTCACTCGTTCAATCCCTAAAACCCTAAACGTTCGAAAAGATTAAAAATGGCGGCTCCATTCTTCTCCGTTCGCTCGTCTTCTCCAAATTAGGGCATGCTCATCTCGTCTCGAATTGGGGCTTCGTGATATGTCCATCGCGGGCGATCGTTTTTAGCCGCTCCTCGATTGATCGAGTCGTCTTCACTTCGAATGCTAAGGTGAGTAATTAAATTACTCACATCTTGTTCAATTCGTGAGTTGCCGTGTGTGAACCCCTGTTTTCTAGTTCGTATATTTATGCTTGAATTCGTCCATCGTTTTCTCTGGCCATTCGTATATGCTGTGATTTCTTGGTTGGAATGATATTGATTTTTGTATATACGTGTCGGCTTGAACTTGTGACAATTGATTTTTGATTTCGTGTTTTTCACTGATTTGAATTCGAGCCTAGTGCCTGTCGATGTTTACACTGTTGTACTATATAGGTACATTTGTTCCTATTTGAGTTTGCACTGTCCATTTTCAAGTAGATGTTACTGGTATCCTATTTGATTCATGTTGCATTTACTTGCATACCTGCTCATCATGTAGTTCCCTGTTTTGGGTTTCAAACATGGCTATTTCATTATTGAGGCTGCTGCACATGTGATCCATACTTGCATATATGTGTCAGTTAAGAATGTTAGGTTCATCGTGTAGTATTGGTTGCGAGGTAGTCTGGTTGTACTTGAGTTATTCGATGTGATCTATTTCTTTATGATCAGGCATCATCTAATTGCATGTATATATGAAATCTAATTCCTGTATACTTGATTGGTGCATGTCTACATGGTATATATAGCTCCTGTTGGGTTCACACTAGTTCCTATGTTCATTATGATTGCCTATCACTGGCTTCATCGTGTCTGCACTTTGTTATGCCCTATATACATACCAGTGTGCCTTTGTATATGACTGGTATACTTGTCTTTTTATCTTAAGTCTGTTTCACTGGTGCACTATAGCTTATTCTAGATTGTTGCACCTGCATTGAGCATTTGTTTACGGCTGCAACTTTGTACATCATTCTGGTTTGAAGTCTTTTGTTAGTCCATGTCTGGACATTGGGACTCTTTGGGTTGAAGTTCATTTGCTAGTCCTATTTCAATTAATATAGATATGTATGTGTATATATATTTATATGCATACATGTTTAATTTTATTTGCTCGGCATCGAGTTACATTTTGCGACAATAGGGACTTTGACTTGTTCAGTTCTTTTTCTTGAGTGACTTCACTATGACAAACAGTGTTCGATTCTTCTTTTTAACACTGTAACACTGATGTGGTTGTTTAAATAATTTGAAACTGCACTTGATTTTCATGTGCAAAGAATGGCTCTTTTTGAAACTGAACTTGGATTCCTTTATGACTTCTGACTTGTTTTAGTTTTGGCTCGATTTCTTGTACCTTGGGTATTTTGTCTCTTTGACCATTTGCCTGTAGTTTTCATATATGTACAATTGTTCAGTTTGGATTTCTGTTCATTTGAGCTGGTTCAGGTTGGCACTGAATTCATTTGTCTTGTGATCTATTTTGTTGGTTTTTGATTAATTCATGTTGATTGATGAAATCACACTTGAGTTGAACCCGATTTTGGGGTTTGACCTTGTGATCATTTGTGTCTTTCACTGAGCTTTTGTGTATCTCATGCGATAGTGGCGAGGCTGTACACGCGTGCGTGTACTGCAGCCCTATCAGATTGGACAGTTTTAAATTAATGTTTCGATTTGTTGAATTGTTTCGTTGGTGAATTTCAATGTTTTGGAGTTGTATTCTGATTTGGATTGTTGATTTGTCGTTTAACACTGTTTAGTGTTATATATGCCGTTATCCAATTCTCGTATCAAGAGTTGGATATACGAGATTTCTGTGACTGTCGTCTATTTGATATTTGATTATTATTGCTTCTGTGCATTAATAATTGAGTTTGAATTAGACTGACCCGTGTATTATTTTCCTTTGAATATAATACTCGGGTCAGACCCGAGTTATTTCAGGTTGTAGATTTCCTGCTTTGAGTTGTTGTTCGGGATATGAAGACTTTTTATATCTTCTGGAGTAGTTTTCGTCATTTTTAGAAGTCGTGTCAAATTGTATAGGTTGATATGTATTCATGTATATTAGTTGATAATGTACGTGTATATATAACTTCCAGAGTCGACAGTTGTAGTTGTATCATATGTATTGTGTCAACTATGTTGTAACTGACATCAGTTATATATATATGAGATTCTGTTATTTGTGTTCCGCATTCTTTTTGTATCTGTGTTGTTTTTATATATATTGTCCTAAACTATTATGAACCGTCGTAGTTTGTTTTGTACTAGAATTGGGTATGTCGATGGGAGTAAACAAATAATAAAAGAAAAATAAAAAGTATATACCACTCCTATCGAGATAGCCAATGTTAGTGTAAGGCCAACTACGGATGGTCGCTCCTATCCAGCCTTATTCTTCGTAATAATAGACAGTATTTCTTTTAATACTCTTTGTTATTATGAGCATAGAGGTGGGGCGTCACAGTTGGTATCAGAGCTTGGGGTTTATGGACATAATATAAAACATAACTTGGATGGAACATGTGTTACAACTATTAGATGATGTTTTATTTGCGTTTTGAGTCAAAAACTAAAGTTTTGAAATTTTGGTGGAATTTTTAAATATCTTTATTTAAAAATAAAAAGTGAAATTGTGTTTTGATGATTTGATTAAATGTGTTCCGTTAATCAGAGTGCGCAGCGGAAACAGTGAAACTGTCTTCGCTAAGTACAACTGATAATCTTTTTGATTTAAAGATCAAAATATGAAATTGAAATGCATTTCATTTGTTGTTTACACAGCTGTATTTATTTTGTTTCTTTGGAAATTTCGAATCCGATTTGAGGATTCGATACGATTGCAGTATGTGATTTTGTTGAGATCTTTGCTGATTTTCTTTTATGCTAATCACATGTTGATTACATTTTTGCTGTTTTAAAATTATCTTCATTGAGGATAATAGAGTAATTTCTTTTGTTTATATTGTAGTGTGCGTGCAAATATGAATTGCACGTTACTGCATTAATTTTACGTTGAACCGATGCTTGGTTATGAAACGTATTTTGTTGCCGTTATTTTTATAACGGGATTATTTGTACACCAAGGCTAAATTTTTGAAGCATGGTGTTTTGTGGCATTTTTGATGAATGAAAATTCACTGATATTACATTCTAATGTAAATTGTTTGATGTGTTTTTGACGTTTTAAAATTACTATCGCTTTGACTTCAGTAACAGTCAAATTTTAAAAGTGGAATTTCAAGCGGTTATTCCGCAATGTTGATTTTGAGATTCGTTTTACGATGTTTTGAGAAGTACAATTTCGTTTTTGAAATTGTTACTAATATTGCTGCTTTAATCACGTGATTGGAAAATCGTTTTAAAATGAAAATTGTTTTAACAATTTTTAACAGTTTGCATTTTCAAAAGAACGAGAAAGCGACTTAAACGATTCAGCAAAATCGAGGATTATGACCCCTTTCTTTTACTGATTCGCTTAACTCCGGACTTGTCCAGTTGAGAATGTGAATTGTTATTTTTATAAAATAAATAAAATTGGTTTCAGAAATTTTACAGTTTGCGATTTCAAAAGAATGAGGAAGCGATTTAAACGTTTCAGCAAAATCGAGGACTATGACCCCTTTCTTTTACTGATTCGCTTAATTCCGGACTTGTCCGTTTGAGAATGTAAAGTATATTTTTACAAAATACACAATTTTGCACTTTCAAGGAAACGATGAAGTGATTTAAACGATTTAGCAAAAGTGCGGAGTATGGAACCACACTTTTACTATTTCGGTTAATTCCGGACTCGTTAATTGAATATCTGTTGTTTTGATGATTTTGATGAATTTTGCACTTTCAAGGAAACGATGAAGAGAATCAAACGATTTAGTAAAACACGTGGTATGGGACATGTGCGTTTGCTATTTCGGTTAATTCTGGACTCGTTAATTGAAGTATTTGATGCTTTCGTGTGCTTTCGAGCCACTATGATGGACCTTCGGGTCATATGATGGACCTTCGGGTCAAATACCAGTACTAGACCTTCGGGTCATTTGTTGGACCTTCGGGTCATTTGTTGGGCGCCAAAATTATGTTGAGTACTTGGTAGGCTTCGGCCATTTGTTGATGCACGTGCGGCGAATTAAAAACTCGCCATCTGATGGGATCGATCCAAGCTTTTATGTTGATTTTCTAGTCTTCTTAATTGATTTCTAGATATTTGTTGTTTCCAATTATCTGCAGGTAATTGGATATTTGTTGATATGAGTTCTGATTATCGTTTTTGATAATCGGATATTTGTTGCTTCTAATTATCGCTTGTGATAATTAGATATTTGTTGATATGAGTTCTGATTATCGTTTTTGATAATCGGATATTTGTTGCTTCTAATTATCGCTTGTGATAATTAGATATTTGTTGATATGAGTTCTGATTATCGTTTTTGATAATCGAATATTTGTTGCTTCTAATTATCGCTTGTGATAATTAGATATTTGTTGATATGATTTCTGATTATCATTTTTGATAATCGGATATTTGTTGCTTCTAATTATCGCTTGTGATAATTAGATATTTGTTGATATGAGTTCTGATTATCGTTTTTGATAATCGGATATTTGTTGCTTCTAATTATCGCTTGTGATAATTAGATATTTGTTGATATGAGTTCTGATTATCGTTTTTGATAATCAGATATTTGTTGTTTCTAATTATCGCTTGTGATAATTAGATATTTGTTGATTTGAGATTTAATTATTGCTTTTGGTAATTAAATATTTGCTAATTTTTGAAATTTGATTATCATTTTGATATTCGAATATTTGTTGATTTGAAATTTGATTATCGTTTTTGATAATCGAATATTTGTTGATTTGAAATTTGATTATCGTTTTAGATAATCGAATATTTGTTGATTTGAAATTTGATTATCGTTTTTGATAATCGAATATTTGTTGATTTAAAATTTGATTATCGTTTTTGATAATCGAATATTTGTTGATTTGAAATTTGATTATCGTTTTAGATAATCGAATATTTGTTGATTTGAAATTTGATTATCATTTTTGATAATCGAATATTTGTTGATTTGAAATTTGATTATCGTTTTAGATAATCGAATATTTGTTGATTTGAAATTTGATTATCGTTTTTGATAATCGAATATTTGTTGATTTGAAATTTGATTATCGTTTTTGATAATCGAATATTTGTTGATTTGAAATTTGATTACCGTTGTGGTAATTAGATATGTGCTGATTTGTTTTCTGATTATCGTTTGAGATAATTAGATATTTGATGTTTTGTGATTTTCGTTTTTGATAATTTGACATTTGTTGATTTGTTTTCTGACTATCGTTTAGATAATTGGATGTTTGCTGATTTTATTGATACGAGATTTTCTAGTCTCTAATCGAATCTAGATTATGCTGATTTTATTGAATTGCTGTTTTCTTTCTATCTCTGTTGATAGTTAGAGTTTGCTGATGTGGAGTTTGTTTTTCTAGTTAATTGTTGAATAACTAGATATTGGTAGTTTTGTGAATTGCGGTTTGTGTTTTATAATTATCTTTGTTGATAATTGGATTTTGCTGTCTTCTAATTATCGTATCGATAATTAGATATTGTTGTTTTGTGAATTTCTGTATTTTAATTATCTAGTTGATATTTGAATATCGCTGATGATTGCATTTATTAAGTTTTGTTGTTTTCTGATTATCTATTGATAGTTAGATTTTGTTGAAAATTTGTGAATTTCTTTTATGAAATTAAAAGATTTCTTTGGCATTTGAATACTCGACTTTTATTTTTCTAGCTTAACCAGTTTATGTTAAAAAAAATTGTTATTGACGACTTTAATTATGAAAATTGTGGCGACGCAATTTTTATAAGGAGGGGAGTCTGTAACAACCCGGAGTTTCACAACAATTATTTATCGTCAAATGACGATTAAACCGGTTGTTAATTGCTATTGCAAATTTGAATCGATTGAAATTCTTTTCAGATTTGTATAATTCTTTAATAAAAGTTGGGTTAAAATTCGTTAATAAATTGTTGAACGTTGGTGGGTTTTAAAGAAAGAAATTTTTTACCTTGGCCCATGTTGATTTTAGTTGCTGTGACATTATCTCAAACCGTTCCTCTTTTTATTTTCACTCGTTCAATCCCTAAAACCCTAAACGTTCGAAAAGATTAAAAATGGCGGCTCCATTCTTCTCCGTTCGCTCGTCTTCTCCAAATTAGGGCATGCTCATCTCGTCTCGAATTGGGGCTTCGTGATATGTCCATCGCGGGCGATCGTTTTTAGCCGCTCCTCGATTGATCGAGTCGTCTTCACTTCGAATGCTAAGGTGAGTAATTAAATTACTCACATCTTGTTAAATTCGTGAGTTGCCGTGTGTGAACCCCTGTTTTCTAGTTCGTATATTTATGCTTGAATTCGTCCATCGTTTTCTCTGGTCATTCGTATATGCTGTGATTTCTTGGTTGGAATGATATTGATTTTTGTATATACGTGTCAGCTTGAACTTGTGACAATTGATTTTTGATTTCGTGTTTTTCACTGATTTGAATTCGAGCCTAGTGCCTGTCGATGTTTACACTGCTGTACTATATAGGTACATTTGTTCCTATTTGAGTTTGCACTGTCCATTTTCAAGTAGATGTTACTGGTATCCTATTTGATTCATGTTGCATTTACTTGCATACCTGCTCATCATGTAGTTCCCTGTTTTGGGTTTCAAACATGGCTATTACATTATTGAGGCTGCTGCACATGTGATCCATACTTGCATATATGTGTCAGTTAAGAATGTTAGGTTCATCGTGTAGTATTGGTTGCGAGGTAGTCTGGTTGTACTTGAGTTATTCGATGTGATCTATTTCTTTATGATCAGGCATCATCTAATTGCATGTATATATGAAATCTAATTCATGTATACTTGATTGGTGCATGTCTACATGGTATATATTGCTCCTGTTGGGTTCACACTAGTTCCTATGTTCATTATGATTGCCTATCACTGGCTTCATCGTGTCTGCACTTTGTTATGCCCTATATACATACCAGTGTGCCTTTGTATATGACTGGTATACTTGTCTTTTTCTCTTAAGTCTGTTTCACTGGTGCACTATAGCTTATTCTAGATTGTTGCACCTGCATTGAGCATTTGTTTACGGCTGCAACTTTGTACATCATTCTGGTTTGAAGTCTTTTGTTAGTCCATGTCTGGACATTGGGACTCTTTGGGTTGAAGTTCATTTGCTGGTCCTATTTCAATTAATATAGATATGTATGTGTATATATATTTATATGCATACATGTTTAATTTTATTTGCTCGGCATCGAGTTACATTTTGCGACAATAGGGACTTTGACTTGTTCAGTTCTTTTTCTTGAGTGACTTCACTATGACAAACAGTGTTCGATTCTTCTTTTTAACACTGATGTGGTTGTTTAAATAATTTGAAACTGCACTTGATTTTCATGTGCAAAGAATGGCTCTTTTTGAAACTGAACTTGGATTCCTTTATGACTTCTAACTTGTTTTAGTTTTGGCTCGATTTCTTGTACCTTGGGTATTTTGTCTCTTTGACCATTTGCCTGTAGTTTTCATATATGTACAATTGTTCAGTTTGGATTTCTGTTCATTTGAGCTGGTTCAGGTTGGCACTGAATTCATTTGTCTTGTGATCTATTTTGTTGGTTTTTGATTAATTCATGTTGATTGATGAAATCACACTTGAGTTGAACCCGATTTTGGGGTTTGACCTTGTGATCATTTGTGTCTTTCACTGAGCTTTTGTGTATCTCATGCGATAGTGGCGAGGCTGTACACGCGTGCGTGTACTGCAGCCCTATCAGATTGGACAGTTTTAAATTGATGTTTCGATTTGTTGAATTGTTTCGTTGGTGAATTTCAATGTTTTGGAGTTGTATTCTGATTTGGATTGTTGATTTGTCGTTTAACACTGTTTAGTGTTATATATGCCGTTATCCAATTCTCGTATCAAGAGTTGGATATACGAGATTTCTATGACTGTCGTCTATTTGATATTTGATTATTATTGCTTCTGTGCATTAATAACTGAGTTTGAATTAGACTGACCCGTGTATTATTTTCCTTTGAATATAATACTCGGGTCAGACCCGAGTTATTTCAGGTTGTAGATTTCCCGCTTTGAGTTGTTGTTCGGGATATGAAGACTTTTTATATCTTCTGGAGTAGTTTTCGTCATTTTTAGAAGTCATGTCAAATTGTATAGGTTGATATGTATTCATGTATATTAGTTGATAATGTACGTGTATATATAACTTCCAGAGTCAACAGTTGTAGTTGTATCATATGTATTGTGTCAACTATGTTGTAACTGACATCAGTTATATATATATGAGATTCTGTTATTTGTGTTCCGCATTCTTTTTGTATCTGTGTTGTTTTTATATATATTGTCCTAAACTATTATGAACCGTCGTAGTTTGTTTTGTTCTAGAATTGGGTATGTCGATGGGAGTAAACAAATAATAAAATAAAAATGAAAAGTATATACCACTCCTATCGAGATAGCCAATGTTAGTGTAAGGCCAACTACGGATGGTCGCTCCTATCCAGCCTTATTCTTCGTAATAATAGACAGTATTTCTTTTAATACTCTTTGTTATTATGAGCATAGAGGTGGGGCGTCACAAGGGTAGCCATTCTCTGTCATCAGGTGAGTTTCCTGATTTGAGTACCGTAAGCGGTGCTACAAATTCAGGCTCAGGTACGTTTTCTAGTTTGGGTAGTACTTTTTCTTCTTATGCATTAGGTAATTTGTCTTCTTCTGAATTTAGTCAATTAGCTAGTGACACTTCTTTCATTTTTTCTGATATTGAGGTAGATCGTGAGTATATTAGAAATAAGGAACTTGATAGGGCTAGGTCTATTGGTTCATGAGGATCATTAGTTGGAATATTAGGGGTTTGAATGACCTAAATAAATGTGATAAGGTTAGAATCTTTTTTAAAGACTATTCTATTGACATTGCTCTCCTTCAAGAAACTAAAATTGATTGCCCTGATTTTCGTTTTTATAGAAGACTAGGCGGATATCACTTTAAAAAATGGGTTTTTTTACCATCTAGAGGCTCTTCTGGGGGCTTAATGATTGGTTGGAGGGATAACTATTTTAAATTACTTCAATGCATTTACAAACAACACTCATTACACATTATTCTAGTTAATCTTTCTGATAATTCATTATTAAATATTTCTAATGCGTATGGTCCTAACTCAAAAATAGATAGACGGACCTTATGGAATGAATGCCTTGAGTTTAGATCTCTTGCCCCGGGTTCGTGGATTTTAGGGGGAGATTTTAATGTTACTCGTTTTATAGGGGAGCGTGTCCCACGAGAGGGTGATTTTTCTACTATGGAGGAATTTGACAATTTTATTATTAATTCAAATTTGATTGAAATCCCTCTTTCTAATAGAGTTTTTACTTGGAGTAATAATAGGGAATCTCCCTCCATGGCTCTTCTTGATAGGTTTTTCGTTAGTGATGAAATAGAGGATATATTTCCTATCTGTAGAGTGTCTGGTTTGCCTTATACTTTTTCAGACCATTGTCCAATTATCCTCACTTGTGATCTCCATAGAGCTATTAGTAGATCTTTTAAATTTGAAAAAATGTGGTTTCTAGATCCTAGCTTTTCAAATTTAATTATTAATAAATGGTTGTATATGAGTTTTTATAATATTAAATATAGAGGTAATTCTGCAAAAACTTTTGTTTAAAAACTTAGAGAACTTAGGGTTTTTCTTAAAAATTGGAATAAAAATATTTTTGGTAATATTAAAATTAAAAAAGAAAATATTCTCAATGAGATGTTTAAATTAAACAAAATAGAAGAAACTAGACAGTTAAATATTGGAGAGCGGAATGTTCTCACTAACTTAAAAGAAGAACTTAACTCTATTCTTGAAAAAGAAGAAATTATGTGGAAGCAAAGATCTAGAATCCAATGGATTAATGAAGGTGATAATAATACTAAATTCTTTCATAATATGGCCAATTGTAGAAAGCATAGTAATACTATTAACTCGATTTTAGTTAATAATGTAGAACTAGTTGACCAAAGAGACCTCAATAGGGCTTTCACTGATTATTATAAAGATATTTTTGGCAATAAAAATAAATGTAGAATTAATGTTAGATGGAATGATCTTTATCCGGCTGTCTCCAATATTAATCTTTCTGATTTAGATGTTCCTTTTACTGAAGAAGAAATCCAAAAAGCCATTTTTGATTTACCGGGTGATAAATCCCCAGGTCCGGACGGATTTCCAATTTTCTTCTATAAAACTTTTTGGAATGTTTTAAAATTTGACCTAATTAACATGTTTAATGATTTTTATAACGGAAATCTTCAATTAGGTAGATTTAATTTTGCAAATGTTATTTTATTACACAAAAAAGTAGGTGCTAATAATTTAAAAGATTTTAGACCCATTTCATTGATTAATTGCTCCGTTAAAATTATTTCTAAAGTTTTAGCTAATAGACTTAATACAAAAATGAATGACCTAATTGACTGTTCTCAATCAGCATTCATTAAAGGAAGGAATATCACTGATGGCGTGGCAGTTGTTCAAGAATATATTAATCATTGCTGTAAGAATAACAATACTTGTGCTATTTTAAAATTATATTTCGCTAAAGCTTTTGATTCAGTTGATTGGGATTTTCTTGTAGATATTTTTCATGCTAGAGGCTTTAGTAATAGATGGATTAACTGGATCATGAACTTGCTTAAAACTGGAAACTCTAGTATTATGGTTAATGGTATTTTAGGTAATAAAATTCAGTCTAAGAGAGGTTTAAGGCAAGGGGACCCTCTATCGCCCCTTCTGTTTAACCTAGCTGCTAATGTTTTTGCTAAGATTATTAAAATAGCAGTCAATAATGGTTCTCTGGGTAATATAGGTAATGATATATCGAGTTATGGTGTATCAGTCCTTCAATTTGCAGATGATACCTTGCTTTTTTCCTCTCATCTTCCTAGACACATAATTACTCTTAAGTTTATTCTTTATAGTTTTGAGCTTTTATCGGGTTTAAAAATAAACTTTGATAAAATTTCTGTTTTAGTTTTAAATGATTTTGAGAAAGTTGAAAATTTAGTTGCTAATACATTAAACTGTAAAACTATGAACTTTCCGATTGATTATCTAGGCTTTGTTATTAGACCCACTAAACTTAAACATGATGATTGGTTAATTATCATTGATAAAATCAAAAAAAGGATTTCTAACTGGAATGGAAGACTTCTATTAAGAGCAGGTAGACTAGTTTTAATTAACTCTGTTTTATCAGCTCTCCCAATTTATTGGATGACTATGCATCTTTTTCTTGATTGGGTGATAGATAAAAATAGATAAAATTAGAAGAGATTACCTATGGAGTGGCGATAATTCAAACAGTAGCATCAAATGTCTTGTTAATTGGGAAACCATTTGTAAATTCAAAAAGGATGGTGGTTTAGGAGTCATTAATTTGCGTAATATGAATTTGGCTCTTCTTGGTAAATGGTTATGGAAATTTAGAAATACCAATGACAATGCCACTTGGAAGGAGATTATTTCTAAATATTACTATAATGGTAATAATAATCTTTATCAGATTAGTCCATCGGTTTCTCGTAAGCAATCTTATTTTTGGAAATCCATTTTAAATTGCAGAGAAATTTTTAACTTAGGTATTAATATTATAGTTCACTCAGGTAATAATACATCTTTTTGGCATGATAGTTGGATTTTCGCTACTCCTCTTAGGAATGAGTTTGCAGAATTATATGATATTTGTAACTTCAAATATGCATTTATATCTGAAGTTTTTGATTCTCAAAATGACCCTCCTTGGAATTTTAGTTTTAATAGAATTTTAGTAGGTTCAACTCTTAGACAGCTCAATTTGCTTCATGCTAGACTAAATCTTTATAATATCGATAATGATAATGATTACATGAGTTGGGAATGGGATAAGAGCAAAAAATATTCCACTAATTCATTCTATAGATTTATCAACTTTTCAGGTGTTTCTAACAGTTTTTTTAAGTTTATTTGGAAATCAAATGCTCCTCCTAAATCTAAATTACACATGTGGCTTATTATTCATGGTAAATTAAATACTATAGAATTTTTAAAAAGGAAAAATATTTGTATTGACAATAAATGTTATTTTTGTAATATACATTTAGAAGATATTAATCATATTTACTATGATTGTATGGACACTCATTTTATTCTCATAAATACCCTTAATATTTTTGAATTTAATATAAGTACTAGAATTACAGATTGTGTTTTCTATTGGAATTCTTTTAGATTTAAGTTTAATAAGGATAATAGATACTTGATTGATACTTTATTCACCATATCTAGTTGGTACATTTGGCTTGAAAGAAATCAAAGAATTTTTAATAATAACATTAATCACATTAATAAATTGATATTTTTAATTTCATCTTTCTGCTTAAATTGGATCTCTAATCCTAAATATAAACTAGCCAAAAATAATTTTTTTAAGGAATATCTTAATAAGGTTAGTAATAATTTGAATATTTTCAAACATAACAATAATAATTTTGACATTAATAATATTTATACTAATAATTTTTTAAACTTAAACGTTGATAATTCGGTGTATAATAATCTGCTTTCTATTGTGGGTCCATAAAGGGTATCTTATTAGATTTTTGTTCTAGCATATATGTATATAAATTCTATTTATATACATATATGTGCTTTTTACTAATTTGTTTCCTAGTTTTGTTTCAGGTCTGGATTAGATAGGTTGCTAGTGTCTCTTTTCAGGTTCGCAGGATAGCTTGCGGTTTCGTGCAGGTTTTCAGGATAGCTTTTTCCAGGAGTATTGATTGCATCAGGCGTTATCTTATGATATCTTCAGAGTGGAGTTCTTCCCTATATATCAGTTTCTTCTTCAGATTAGCCTTTTTCCTCAGAGGCAGCTTCATAGAGCCTTCTGTTAGATGGTACAGATTGCTAGCATCTCTGGATTTAGATCCTTTTTTCAGTTTTCCAAGTACTTCTAACACCTCATTATCGGGCGGTGGCCATGCCGGAGCTCGGTATTGGGGTGAAATGGGCGGTGGCTTTGCCGGAGCTCGTTATAGGGGTACCTGATTTTTATTATCAGTTCATTGATATGTCACCTGCCAAGCATGTTGGCAGCACCATATGATGTGTTATATATATATATATATATATATATATAGTTTCATGTGTGCTCTCCTCTGTTATTAGAGGATCACACATTTTTCTCAAAAAAAAAATCTCGTTCCTTTTATAAAATTCCTTTTATATACCTATTATATATTTACAAGTCCTTTTATAAATCTTCAAATTAATTTATAAAAATCCTTTTATAAATCTCTAAAATTATTTATAAAACTCTTTTTATAAATCTCTAAAACTAAATCTCATATACTTATTACAAATCGTCGGTTTCAAGACAGAACCAAATATTTTCCATAAAACGATTATTTCGTATATCACTATAAATTTACAAATATGATATATTATTCAAATTATCAAAATAATATCATTTCCTTTTATAAAATAACTTTTATAAATTTATTCTTTTATTTATAAAATATCATTTATAAAACTATTCTTTCTATACAACATTTTATATAAAACGTTTCACCGGTATTTATTCCAAAATATTGTTATCTTCCTTTAAAACAAAATTACTTTATTATAAAAGATAAATTCCCTTTTTCTTTAAAAATAAACATCCGTTATTATATTAACTTTCTTGAAAAATAAATACTTCACAAAATACTTTTAAACCATTTCCAAAAAAAGTTGGAGTAAAATAAAGAAGTTCCAAAACCATTTCTAAATAAAATATCACAAAAAACTACAAATAGTCGGATTTAAAATCATTCTTTGAATCAAAACAGCAAACCATAGTATTTCAAAATACTAAAATGAGGCCCAGAGCTACCATAGCACTTAACCAATGTTATTATTACCTTTATTACTAAAAAGATTCAATTTTTAACAATATCAATGCCACACCCAATACGGCCAAGCTACCAGCTTCTGGTACTCAACAATTAACAATTGATAGTTAACACATAATTTTTTCAATATTTCTTAATCCACATATTAATTAACTTCGAAAATCATCATTTTACTTTGCAAACACAGAACAATGATTTATTCTTCTCAATAGATGTCTAAAATAATCTGTTCAATTTAATTAAGGTAGAACGGGGTCTTATTCTGCTATAGATATCACAAACGAAGTATAATTAATTTAACCGCGTTATTACGAAAATCAACATAATAATATACAACCACTATTATTTTAAAATTAAATTATACTTTAGTAAAACTATCAACAATTTATACCATAGTGTATTACTCGTCAATAATAGTCTAATGCAAAAATCTACGGGTTAATTGAATTTAAAATGGGTAAGACATTAATTTTCAAAGTTAACAAATTTAGTTTACATAATTTTTAAAACAAATAAAATTATAAGTGCATTCTCACCAAAAAAACGTTCGACGGGCCCACTTCACTACAAACCCGACCCGCTTGCTACGCCCTTCCATCCACAAATTTAAAAATCGCACTCAGAAAAATATAATGCCTCGATAATTCCCCTTCACCGCTGCCTCGGCCATCCATTGTCGCCACCACCCTAGCCACCAGAACCGCAACCCACGCCACTAACTCCAGCTAACACCTCATCCATCTTGATGCACTCAACCGCCACCTACATCACAATCAACGAACCCCAAAAATAAAACAGCCGAAACCCTAAACCTAGCTCGCCACATCACCGTCGCCGCTGCCTCCAACTACACCTCGACTTGAGCTTCCTCTCGGCATCCTCCGTTCCTCCTTTGGTCCACCATGACATCGGAAAAAATTAGATGAATGGAAAACATTCACTAACCAACCACAACCAACTCCGGCCATCTGACACCCTACGACCACCACCAAAAATTGTGTCTCGACAATATGAACCCAATCATACTCTCCGATCTCCATTCCGTAATCATCGAAAATAACCATAATTCGACAACCACTATTATCGGACGATCACCTCCACCATACTCGACGAAACGACATGCAACTATTTTTAGAAAATATTAAGGACCTAAACAAACTACTTTGCAGTTGAAAGTTTTGTCAAAATGTTGATGGTTTGAGAGACAATGATTTTTGAAAGGAAGAGGATGGTATATTTTCCAATTACAGAGCAAGAAAAGAAGAAGAAAGAATAAAAGAAGACAATGAGGAGAAGAGTGATGTGTTGATGTGCACACTTATACACAAAACCAAACGTATTACTTCACACTTAAGCAAATCAATAAAATTCAAGACAACCATCATATTAAAGGAAAATCAAAATTAAGGCTTGTTGAAAAATCTTTGTTTTCGAATTGATTTGGAAATGTTTTGCGATACTACGCTACACAATATCACGTTCGCATACAGACCGCGAACGATAGAAATAAAAATACGATCGCGTATAACAATGTGACATGATCACAAAACAAAATAAAATACACTGGTTATTTTATTCTCCTTTGTTTTCAAAAATACCAACGTTTGTTATAAAATACATCAAATGATAATTTAAATTTTTCCAAGTTAAAAATTATGGAAAAATCATATAAATTCATTTTAAAATATGTCATTAAAATCAAATCGTTTTATTAAGAATGGATTTTCATATCATTTACTAGTGCGAACCCGTGCTACGCACACGGCTATTGTTAAAATATTAGGTAGTAGAATTATGTGATAAAATGAATTATTTTTACAATGTTCTAGCTGTTATTGATATGGAATCATGGTTGATTTGAACATTTCATATAAATAAGTTAGTAAGCCTCCTTTTCTTATCCTATAGTTTTCATCTATCATGTAGTGCAATTTTTTGCACATATCTTGTATGTTTGGATTATGTCTACCTGGGTTAGTTGAACATATATTATTATCACTAAACTGAAAATACAGAAAGTTTAACATCATGCAATAAACTACATAGAAGGCATTAGGATAATCAATAATATTGACATAATAGAATAGAGAACCAAATATTAATGGAGGCTATTATAATATGGTATGCCATATTCTATTTATCTTCTGAAAAATTAGGTAATGTTTACGACATTTCCATACAAAAATTGCATTCATTCATTACATTTATGAGCGTATCTATCTAAAAAGATATCTTTCAATGTATTACTGCTTCATATTCTTCATTTCAGAAATGATTGGCTGGATAATGCATTTGAAGCTTTATTGAATTTGTAAGATCTAGTTAGGAAGCCTGAATGCTTTCTTGCATGGACAATGAATGTGGTCGAGATTGGATGGATTAAAAAGCTGTCTTGGAATCTAACCGGTTCCTGCAACCATAATAGGTTTATAATTTAATTTATTGCAAAGTTTACAATATATGGGTACATTTTAAGATCACTATAAAAATATATCAACAAATAAATAGGCATAAAGAAAGCACCATAAAGTTATGAATAACTATATAAAGCTCTAAAGTTGGTTTGGGATACCATCCCCTTAAGTTAATGACCACGTAAATAAAGCTCTAATAAACTATATATTTCCAAAGGCACTTAATAGAGATGCCATACTCAAAGCATGTCATGCTTGCAAAATTAGACAAAACATGTTAAAATCAACAGAGACGCATCATTTATATACATGTCAACTGATTAAATAAAATAAAATAAAAAACAGTGCAAAAGGCATTCATTCCTTTTGAAACATATGTTTAACATTTTAATCATTTTCTGCATGTTGGACATAAATTAATAGTCACTGAAACTTTTACTTGTGCAGATTGGTCTACAATAACATTGTAAGTGGCTACGTATACAATAGGAGAAAGTCAGTAGATTTGAACAGTAAGGCTGAATCTATTCCTCTAAACTTTAAACCTTGAACTCATTTCATTAAACTAAAAATAAAATAAATTATGCTTCACAAATTAAGAAAGCTTATAAGTCCAAAAAGTGTGAATGTAAATTTGGCATTTTGTATGAACAGTACATGCTGCACTTTTCAACTAACAATCATGATGAAAGATAAAAAACCAAAAAATAAACCTTTTATGGTATGTCTTCTTTGATTTATCAACTGAAATGTTGAAATATATATACAAAAACTTCATGGAAATTCCTCTAAACAAAGTTAAGATATTACATTATTCAGAGAAGCAATTTGAAATGAGCCATTAAAAGCAACCGAGGTCAAAGATGCAGCTTATACCCTCAAATGATAAAAGATATTTATAGGTATAAGAGTTAAATGAGTTTCCTAAGATTATAAATATGGAAAAACTTGGAAATCAAATACAGTTTTATTCCCAATGCTACTTGCGGATTTTATAATTAGAGAAAATCTTGGAATTTAGGCATAATAATTTATATCAAAGTTAAATAGTGTGTTCAAAAAAGAATTACTCGGACAAAAGTAAAAAAATGTGTATTTTCATTCAAATAATAGGCATATTATCATAGACATACAAAAAGACAAATATACATTTATTCAAGCAAAAACGTCATTGATTCTATTGTAAAATTAACATAACAGCTCACAAAATATTAGAGTAAAATTAAGTTTTGTAGTTTAAAACATCCTAAAAGATATGCACGACATAATGATATATTTATAGTTGCTGTATGAATACCAAAATACTCATTGTAATGCGATGACCCAATAAAGAAACTGAGAAATTAAAAGCCAATTTTGATCACAAATAAAGAAAAATAAACGCAACTGCAAAAAACATGGCTTTTCGAAGAAACAACATCAATGTTGGAAAATTCATAGGATTTTAAATGAAATTAATTTCAACCATGTAACTGTTAGTTTTGCAACTTGGACGAACTGAAAAACAATCACATATTGAATACATTTAAAACCATGCTTTAATTTCATTGGCATAATGAAGGTAATATATCATTATGTTTAATCTAGTATTTTTGAAATGATCTGATAATAAATGTACATTTTAGAAAGATTTCCAACTGTTCAAAAGAGATGGAAATCGAGATGACGAAGTTAGTAATTTAACCATCTAGACCTTATGATATGTTGATTCTCATATATATACATGTGTGTGTGTATAATATTTACATATGTGAATTATATCATTGTTTTTGGTAAATAAATTGAATAAAATTTTTGTAATTAAATTGCCAAATTTTCTATTCAGCTTTATTCTAGCACAGCTTATCATAAATTACAAAGTAATTATAATAACATAAGGTGGTACTTAATTTATAATAACGCACTTCTATTTAGTTGTAAATTGAAGCAAATGAATTGTATCAACAACATGCGGACAAAAAATCCTCTATGTTTACCTAAACATCTAAAAGTTTGTGTAAGGCACATATTTTTATTCTTGTTCTTGCAACTTACTACTGAAGAAAATATGTCGTAGTGCGTGTAATTAATTAATTACAATGTGTGATCTTATATTGACCTAGTGTTGTTATTTTAGTGACTTAGGTTGAAAATTAGATAAGAAGATGTATATTTATTTTGTTCTCGCATTAGAGTTATCAGGAAGAAAAGAAAATGAGTGAAGTACCATGAAGCAAAATTAAACCATTAAATAGTATAAAGTGAAGGTAAATCGCTAGAATATCAAATAGTGAAACTGAATGATATAATGAATTACAAAGACACAGGTTCAACAAACTTACACAAATCTTGACTTTTTCTAGTTCGAGAATAGCTCGAGCACATGATGTTTTATTCGTTTGAAGTTGTTCTTTGAACTTGTTTTACTCCAAGGCCAAATTAAGTCCTGAATTTATGCAAATGCTCATTGGTCAGTAGTGGTATTCCATGGAAGACCGGAAAGCCTTTTTCCAAGAATATGCCTTGGTTCTCCATCTTCATTATCAGTCAATTGAAAATTCACCCTCAACAAATAACTAACAACTGCTTACACATATAGAAATAGAGCATTTGATGAAATTCTAAAAAGTTATCAAAAATGCCAATATATTTAAGGGAAAAGAAACCTTCATTTTAAGTTTGAAACCTGGTATAAACCTACTTCAGCATCTCCGCTTTGATAAAATGTAGGGAACTTTTGCAAGCAATCAACATTTAGTAATAGACAGCATGAAGCTTTCCTAAAATTTACCAATTGAATTTGTGCACATTTTTTTCTCGGTAATTTTATTATAGGTTTTGACCACCAAAAATATATATATTTCATTCCTTCTAAAAAATTATCACATTGCTGAGGTTGAGCTACATTTCCATAGTTGCAATTATCACATAAGAAAAGCGTACACATTATGGTGAAATCATGCATGTTATCAGCACAATAGGCGCATGAAATTTGTGTCACCAGTTTCCCTTTTGTTGTATATATGTCTTTTATAATGAAGTTAGCAAAATAATGAACATTTTCAATCTGTTTGTTTTCTTTTTTCCATACTTTTTTATAAACATTTTAGTGTTTACTAAAATAAGTCAAGCAGAATGATCAATCCTTCTCTTTCATTGTAAATCATAAATATACATTAATAAATAATGATGAAATGTGAATTGCATTACCTATTAATAAGAAAATTAGATGGGAGGGAGGTGGATCTTCAATCCTTTGACAAAAACTTGATCTATTTGGATGTGTGTGCGCGATTCCTAAGTTAAGCCATAAACATAAACATTTGGATGTACATCTATTAATTATTACTAAACTGAATCCAATGAGTTATTACTATTAATTATAGATAAAAACTTGATCTGTTTGGATATATATCTTCAATCCTCCATTTAACATGTTTATGTTTCTTCTTTGATTAAAATTTGTCAAAATTCCTATAAAGACTCTGTTTCTTCCCACCATGACAACAAAATTTCATAGCTATTATTTAGCAAGATTACTTAGAAACAATGTTTTAGTCACACTTTTACTATTTTTATTTCATTCTTTCTCAAAGGCCTTTATTTATGTAGTTATGTCTCTAACTTAAACTAATAATGTCTTATTTTTATTGTATATAGGAGAGACCTTTAAAAAATAAAGATAAAACATAGCAAATTTGGTAATAATAACATTGAAATAAACTTCATACCCATCCAAACTCTAGGAAATTCGTTATTTGACTATCTTTACTTTAATACTTCACTTTTGTTCAAGCAATTATTAAAATAACAAATAAAAGCGGTGACTAACATTATTGAACGTATTATGTGTCCTGAACTGACGTTGTATTTCATTTCTATTGCAATCATGACATTTTTAAAATTGAAAACCAAGTACTTGATGCTTTGTACTACAAAAAAGAAAAATAAGTCTTACTTATAGGAGGTGCATGATCCTTGATTCCATAGTGGTCATCAAATTAGTAGCTTAGATTCCATTTTCTTTTTCCTAATCATCATCTTCATACTTGATCAAGCTATCTGCAACTTTAATTCAATATATTTCATAATGAAATCAATTAGATCATTTTGAAAATATCAAATTATAAAATATAATAATGATTTCTGCTTTCAAAGTGCTATTTCCACTATGTATAATATTCTAGTGATCAATTATTTTTTGCACATAATCATATAAGGCTAACAACTGCTTTCACATAAAGAAATGGAGCATTTGATGAAATTCTAAAAAGTTATCAAAATACCAATATATGTAAGGGAAAAGAAATCTTCATTTCAAATTTGAAACCTAGTAAAAACCTACTTCAGCATCTCTGCTTTGATAAAATATTAGGAAATTTTTGCAAGTAATCAGCATTTAGTAATTGACTGCATGAAGCTTTCCTGAAATTTACCAATCGAGTTTGTGCTCATTTTTATCTCGGTAATTTTATTATAGAGGTTTTCACCACCAAAATTATATATATTTCATTCCTTCTACAAAACTACCACATTGCTGAGATTGAGCTACATTCCATAGTTGCAATTATCACATAAGAAAATGTACGCATTATGATGAAATAACACATGTTATCAGCACAGGTACATGAAATTTGTATAACCGGTTTCCTTTGTGTTGTATATATGCTTTTATATTTAAGTTAGCAAAATAATGAATATTTCAATCTGTTTGTTTTCTATTTTGCTTACTTTTTTATAAAACATTTTAGTGTTTACTAAAATAAGTCAAGTAGAATGATCATCCATCCCTTCCATTGTAAATCATAATTATACATTAATAAATTGTGATGAAATGTGAATTGCATTACCCATCAATAAGAAAATTAGATTGGAGGGAGGCAAATCTTCGATCCTTCGATAAAAACTTTATCTGTTTGGATATATATGTGTCTATGTGATTGGAGTGAAGATAATAGAATTATGATGTAAGTTTATGCCTTAATGTAACATAAATTAGAGAACATAAGAAGAAAACTATATAACTAATGCAAGCATATCTACGTGAAATAATAACACTAAACTTTATTTCCAAACTATATCCAAAATAGACTTGTATTTTTGTAGAGTAACTTAAAAAGAAACAATTGAGCTATTTTGTAACTGTTTAAATATATTTAACCAACTGAAATGGCCATATATGCTTCACTATTCCATTGATGAATGTCAACTTACAAAATCAAATATTCAAATGACCATATACCCCCAATAATTTTGGTATTTTGTAAAGGCGTAAAAAAGAAAAAGCACATAAAATTATCAGGAAATTATTGTCAAGGACAAAATTTCTCAGCGTTTTTGCCTCAAGGACAGGCCTTCAATATTTTATCCTGAAGAACAACTTTCTTTAGGTATCATTTTTTAGTCATTGATAGCAGTTTTTAGGTATCAGTTTGTAGTTACCGGTAGCAGTTTTAGCTTGGTAGCAGTTTTGTTATCCTTATGAATAATTTTGAAAAATGTTTGTCCTTATGAATAAATTTTAGGAGAATGTTTGTCCTTGTGGTAAAAATATTGAGATTGTGTCCTTGAGGAAAAAAATATACAAATCTTTGTCCTTTAAATTAATTCCCCCTAAAATTATAGCCAAAATGGATCAAAGATGAGATACATAATTTTTTATGGTGTTAAACATAAATAACGAAAATATGTGAAAATAATTTGAATATCTTCAACCATGGAATCGGTCACATAAGAGGAATGTGGACTGTTGATTTTGCATTCACTTACATAAAAAATAAATTACACCAAATTATCAAAATATTACACTAAAACTGTCAAAGATAACTTTGCTTATGTTAAAAATCAATGTTACAATGTGTGGTTACTAAGTTTAAAAAAATAAAATAACGTAGCCAATTCAATACGTAATTGTGCCAATAAGAAAATAATTTAACCTCCAAAGTATCGGCCACCCATCTTTGAATAACCATATGCAAGCAAATATTTTTTTCTGTAGAACACGGCTATGAGACATGTTAGTGGCAAGCAATTCATGTCCAATATGATGAAAGAAGACAATCAGTAATCAAATGAAATACCATGTACTTAGCAGATTCGGTTTGACTAAAAAAGTATCGAGTACCGTGGGAAAAATAGACCATAGATAGTTTTAAAAAAATAATCTTTGTAAGCCCTATCATCCATGTAACACAGTGGTAGGCTTAGTAAATTCCCACAGCATTGGGCATATTATGACTTAGATATACATTTTGGACATAAAGCAGTTAACTTGACATATATTTGGTTGTGTTAACCTTGTTTTTAAATGCTTTTATAATAGATATGAACAATCAGTATATGATACTCTCGATGTACATAAAACATGATAACTATTAACAAAGAACTGGGTTTCAAGTTGTTTGCCATGAGATCTTACGAAATTAATTCATACATTATTATCAGCTTCATATTTTCTTGTACGGTTAGTTTCAAGTTGTTTGCATACAAATTAAATCAACCAAAATACCCTAAAAGTAACCATAAAATGATAAACATGAAGTAGAAGTGACCCAAAATGAAATGACGGTGACCAATGTTATTATGGTCTTCTAACTACCTTTTGAAAGTAAAATGTTACTTGCATAACTTTCATTTGCAAATATTAAAAATTTCTTTATTCTACTCCAGAAATAGTAGGTTAATATAGTTGAAAAAAACCTTTTAAAAGTAGCAACTACAGTGGATGTTGGAAATGAAAACAATGGAACATATTATGAAAACGAAAATAAGCAGTAAAAAAAGATTTTAGCACTTTGAAGTGCAAAAACTAATATTGAAAAACCAGTACTTTAAAAACCAAGGTGAACTGGAAGGGGTTGGAAATAGTTTTCAAATTTTTTTATCATGTATCAATTTTTTATAAATAGTTTTCTATGTAATTAGAACTTCCACGTATCTACCCAATAGAAGTTTGATGTACCTTTCCTACCAACTAAGCTCGTTTTATTATGATGATTGAGAAGAATTGACTTCGGTAACAGCCATGTACCAAACTTCATTGTTTTATAAGATCCAATTCCTGTTTACACAAATATTTTTTGAATCAAACAAAGAAAAGTATACATTTTAAATATACTGAACAATAAAATGTAAACAATAAGCATTTTCTAATTGCTCTGCGTAATAGCAGTTTTTTGGAATATGCAAAAAAACGGTTGCTGCTTTTTAAAAACATGGATGACTCGTAAGATTTACGTGGTTGATATTATTCTTTCAGCATAATGATAATATAGATTCCCATACCAAGTTCATCCTAAAAAACAATGTCACACAATTTTGGTAGATAAATTGACTAAAAAAACAAAGATATGAACTTTGAGAAGGTAGTGATAACGTTAACTGATGCACATGCAAAAAGAATTATTGAAATTTAAGAGGACGTTAGTATGTTTGCTCAGTTCAAGATAATTATTGCTTGATTGGTTCGATTATTAAGGCATTTGATGTGGGTAGTCATAAACTGTAGAGTCTTTTCAGTATAATGTTGGCGGTTTAGTTTATCGATATAAGATGATAGATCTCAAGATAATCCTTTGCCTTCATATTTTCTAAATTCGATGATTTTGTACAATCAAAATATGTATTTATTGATAGATCTACAATAGTATGCATATTTTTACCAAAGATGATGTATGCAATATCAGCTAATTTATTTGACATATTGAGAAAAAGCACTCATATAATGGACACCATAAAGGGTAAAGTTCAATATGCTAGCTCTAGTTTGCTAGTGTTACATGGAAAATATTTTCAACAGCTTGTTATGTATACACAACCGATCCCGGTATAATAGTAACCTTGAAAACATGTTGCCAAAATTAGTATGCACACATGTTCGTAATGAGCATAACCTCTTTATTAATAGATTGCAAATGGCTGCCAACACCAACCTCGAAATAACTTTCCACCTACTTTGAACCTTATTTAATAGAAATGGTATGATATTAAGATATATATTTTATTAAACAAAATAAATTGGTAAGAGATTATGATAATCATCTAAGAAGGAATAATATATAAAAAAGCGAATTCTGAAAAGTTGCAGCACAGGCAAAGGCTGTATACCCATTAGTATGCTAATTTTGGTCCCCTCTCTAAGTAACCCCATTTCGTTGATCTTGAGAGCATGAACTGAAGCATCAAAGGATGGTTAGACCATCGAGCAACCAGATATAGTATGTAGGCTCAAATCTAACCTTAGCAGTGAGAGGAGGTTCAGTAGCACAAATATGAATCCAATCAAAACATTTGTGCACATGAAACTGTTGGTGACTATGATGTCTAAATGAATATAAATAAGAATTCAGAAGATGCATATGTGGTTGTTGGGTTAGTACAAAGTTAATTGTCTCATTATTCTAAAATATAGAGTTTCCTTTTTATGACATTCTGTTATCTTTGCTATGAGGGTAATGGTGCCATAGTAGCGTTCAATTCATCATAGTCCAAGTTATATTTCTAGTTAACCATTAGCAGGTGCTATACATGAGATCAATTGGAGAATTTCAGTATAGAGGAATAAGCTTTAAAAATAAAGAATAAATGAAGAAAAAAAACCATACCATGAAATCAAAAATCAAACAGAAGTTGATCGCTTGAATGCGAAAAACAAATTTGATTCTCGACTTGTTGCACTCAATATCTACTTCTGAATAATTTTTTAATAAAATATATGAGCATTACTTATCATGTTTTGAAGGCAACAGTAACTTTAAAATCCACTGAAACCCATAATGATTAAACAAACATACAATTTTATAATCCACTTACCAAGCATTACAATCATTTGAACAAATTTAATTGGCTAAGCAACTATAGAAGAATAGCTTGATAAATTCAACCTAATGAAGAAAATGCTTCCAAATTTTCATAGTAAACAAAAAATTGTTTGTTGATTTGAACAATGCAAGGGTGCCGTTGATGGGAAACTGGATATATTAGGCTTTACCAATTTACGAAAAAGCAAGGAAAAAATAGCATGAGAAACTTACCATACTGGCTGCTTGGAATATGTTCATAATCGGCCTGGTAGCATAATCCGAGAGGGAAGCGTAGATGGAACAACGACTTTGGAGATGAAATCATTGAAGGATTCAAATCAGCAAGATGGTCAGCCAATGGAGAGGGCGCTTTCCTGGCAGGAGTAAACTATGGATGAGGTCAATTGCAAATCAGTAGGCGATTGGCCGTCGTTCGAGAGAAGAATCGGGGTTGAATGGGCAGACGACGGCGGTAGGAGGGGAGGTGAAGATCACGGATGGGAGAAGGCACAAATTTGGGGGACGTTAATGTTAGGGTTTGAAGGAGAAGGAAGTGGAGAGCTGTACGAATAAGAAATAAAAAACCGCGACCGTTTATTAACTCAGGGCAAAGTGGAAAAGCGTGTAATTGCTGGAGAGGCGAAGGGGAGGAAAAGGGGAAAAAATTGAAGGGAGCAGCGGCGTGTTTGTTTACGGGAAAGGAGGGGGAAGGAGAGAGAGGAAGTACGTCAAAGAATAGGGTTTAAGATAAGAAAAAGTATAAACGTGACCTTTTGGTTGCCAAATTTCAAGGGGGCATGTGTGAGCTTGAAATTCAACTCACTAATAATAATATAGTATAGATTACATTTAAATCACACTCGAATATTTAAATAAATTAAATATTCAAATTTGAAAAGGTTAAAAATTCTGGGTCATTACATTCTCCCCCCCCAAAAAGAATTCGTCCCCGAAATTTCATCACTATCAAATTCAGAAAGAAATAAACCCACATAAATACTTTACGTTTTCCATAAGCCGACGATGTATATAGATATCCGTACGCAATATCTGATTTGGTCGTTTACTCGAATACACAAACTTCTCTTCCGAACTAGTATCGCTCACCTGACTTCGCTAGTGCGAACTCCGATCAGGCTCCTTGATTAGAAACATCTTTTCTCCTTACATAGTCATATACTATGATAAAAAAACTTTGGTAACATATCAAGAACCCTCACCAAGTGTTCGTCGTCAAGAATCGAGTGATAAATCCTGATTCGAGTCGGTGTACTCAAAGTCATATACTCGAATCTTGGATTAAGAATTATGCGTAGAAATGATCTACGTGCAACTTATGTACTTATTCTTATTGGTTCTTACTTATACCAATTTCCTTTTACTTCCAAAATCATTTATGAAAATATTTAATAAAAACTTAGCTTAATTTTTAACCTGTATAATACCTTACTATATCATGAGAGTATATATACAATATCGGATTTGTTTTACTTAAACAGGATGTTCAACAAATTTAAACTTGCTTTAACTTACTATCTTTCCATTCTAGAGTTACAAAACTTCACTTTTACATTTTCACAAACAATTAAGTTCAACTTCTCAACTAATTCGAAAGTTTTCGACTATCCAAAATCGTCGAAAATTCCATTTCATTTCAACAAATGAAAACTATCAAATGCACAAACCAAACTGTCCTAATAGATAGGATACATGCGTCTATAAAATAACTTAACAGAAAACTTATGAACTAAACACCGGATTTTATTTCAAATCATTTTGAAATAATATGTACTTATAACCTTTTGTATATCAAATCATACTTTCGGAATTTAAAACAAAACTTCTTTTACCAAAACAACTCTATAGAAAATTACTATGGTAGCATCCCCCACTTAGAAACTCAAAAATAAACACGATGATGTACAGTCATCACCATATTTATTTTTCAACGACAGAAGTGAGTTTAGTGCTTTCTATCTCCTTCAAAATCCTTTTTGAAATATTTCTATTCATAAATACTTTTAAAACAATACTATTATTATTTTCCCCAAAACTTTGAAAAGCAATTTTCAAAATACCGAGATTTAAGTTCTCAAATTCTCAATTTAAATCCTTTTTATTTATAGACCATATTTATAAACCATACTTATATAAAATTATTTCACAAATGTATATCTTTGTTTAGATTAAAATACACACTTTTATTAAAATTAAATGTTAATCCAACATTATCACCGACTATCTTATAATCAAACTATGAAACTTAATTCACAAGATGTTTGTATTTAATGTTCCCACAATTACTATCTACTCAATCCCATGTTATAAAAATAGTAAAAATTGCGGATAAACTGGCCGAGTACAACTAATTAAATAATAAATGATAATGATTGAATATTATCATTTCCTAACAAACAAACATATCATAAATTTTTAGAAATTATTCTTTTCTATATAAAATATAATTCTAGATAAAATTATTTCATTTACCAATTTTAAAATAATATTATGTCAGTTTGCCTTCTTCAAGTGTTTAAAATCCCCTGCTGATAACGTTTATCAGGCGCATTGACCATAATTCATAAGCCACTCAACAAATCAATCAACAGAATATAAAAAAAAATTATAACACTAACAAATACGTTCTCTCATATATAATACACTCAAACTCTAGGCGTTACTAACCCTATCTCTATGAGTTTACCCCAACCAAGGCCTAGGTGTTCGCTCAATTTAAGCCTTGATACTACGTGTAACGACAAGCCTTTTTGACCATCAAAAGTCGACACTAATACATCCACGATATTCACGTGCCAAGCATCCGAGTGTTGGAAAAACAGATTGTTGGGATGAAAGAAAAAAAAAGACAAAACATAATCTCACAACGTGACGAGCAATCTATAATATACCAATGCTCTTTACAAAAGAAAACTGTAGTATACATACATCAATCAGAGTAAACTAACGTATCATCAGCTTGGACAGTTATAACAACATGTCCTCACAAATGCTGATAAATACTAACAAGAAACGCAGCAGAAATAAAGATACGTGAATACGTCTTGGAGGCATCCAGCTCTTCTCCTGAAGCTCTAAAGCATCCATAACTAAATTTGGAAATATGCTCGGCCTAACCCGAACATTATATGAAAATAATGTCTGGATCAGTCTGGTAAACCAACCCGAGAAACACAAATCAAATGGATTTTAATCTTATAAAATCTTTTAAAAATAAAGGTATCTCGTAAGACCACGCCGCACATAAACACAGACGAGTTTTTAGCTTACGATAACCAAACCATTTATAAGAAATCTTTCGATATTATAATAATGTCTAAGGTTTAAAATAAATATTTAATCATAGCCGAATGGTTACATTAATTACATTCCAACATATTAAGTATACAACTAAGTCTGTAAAGGCATGCATTGGAAATTGGATTCCATCAATGATAAGGCTACTGGGGTACCGTCTGCCATAATACACCTCTAAAAAAATGTACCGAGGTCGAACGGGGATTTATTATGCTCAATAGATATCCAACCTAATCTATTCAATTTAATTATAGAAGAACGGAGTTTTATTCTGCTAAATAGATATCACAAACGAAGTATAATTAATTTAATCACGTTATTACGTAAATCAACATAATAATATTCAACCAGTATTATTTTATTATTACATTATACTTCATTAAAACTATCAACCATTTATACTATAGTGTTGTACTCGTCAGTACGAGTCTAATGCAAAAATCCGCGGGTTAATCAGATTTAAAATGAGCAAGATATTAATTTTCAAAGTTAACAAACTTTAGTTTATATAAATTTTAAAACAAATAACATTATAAGTGCATTCTCACCAAAACAAACCACCAGGCCCACTTTACTACAAACCTGACCCGCTTACCACACCCTTCCTTCCCCAAATTTAAAAATCACGCTTAGAAAAATCGAACGCCTCGGTTAATTCCACTCGACCGGCCCCTCGATCATCCATTGCCACCACCACCCTAGCCACCAGAACCGCAACCCACGCCTCCGCCTCCAGCCAACACCTCGTCCATCTCAATGCACCCCAACGCCGCCCATATTACAATCAACGAACCTCAAAAATAAAACTACCGAAACCCTAAAGCTAGCTCACCAAATCACCATCGACCACCGAAGTCGTCGCTGCTGCCACCCCCGACTCCGCCTCGACTTGAGCTTCCTCCCGGCACCCTCTATTCCTCCTTAGTCCACCACGATGCCGAAAAAAGTTAAATGAACGAAAAATGTTCACTAAACAACCATGGCCAACTCCGACCACCTGACGCCCTGCGACCACCACCAAAAATCACGTCTCGACGATATGAACCCAACCATACTCTCCGATCTCCATTTCGTGATCGTCGAAAATGACCATAATTCGACAACCATTATCATCGGACGATCCTCGCCACCGTACTCGATGAAATGACAAGTGACTATTTTTAGAAAATACTAGGGACCTAAACAAACAACTTTGCAGTGGAAGTTTTTTCAAATTGTTGATGGTTTAAGAGATAATGATTTTTGAAAGGAGGAGGATGGTATATTTTCCAATTATAGAGCAAGAGAAGAAGAAGAAGCAGAAAGGAAAATGAGGAGAAGAGTGATGTGTTGATGTGCACACTTATACACAAAACCATATGCATTACTTCACACTTAAGCAAATCACCAAAATTCAAGACAGCCATCATATCAAAGGCAGATCAAAATTAAGGCTAGTCGAAAAATCTTTGTTTTTTATTTGAAAAAGTTTTACAGTACTTCGCTATACAATAACACTTTCGCGTACAGATCGCGAACGACAGAAATAAAAATACGATCGTGCGCAACAATGCGACATAATCATAAAACAACAATAAAATTCACTGGTTATTTTATTCTCCTTTGTTTTCAAAAATACCGACGTTTGCAATAAAATAAGTTAAATGATAATTTATATATTTTCCAAGTTAAAAATTATAGAAAACTCCTTTAAATTCATTTAAAAATATGTCGTTACAATCAAGTCATTTTATTAACAATTTATTTTCTTATCATTTATTACATTTGAATCAAATTCGAATATTTAAATAAATTAAATACTCAAATTTGAAACGTTAAAAAATCTAGGTCGTTACAGCATCACTCAATATATGTGTGTGTGCGCGCGTGTGTGGTTATGAATCCTTAATATATAAGTTGTCATATACCATTTATATATTAATAGGTTACTTGCATACTCTTTGGTTGTTGAACAAACTCATGTTATAGATGTTATGTACAATACTATTAATATATTATTAGTTGGGGTAAGATACGTGCACGTATTCATTGAGCAAAATCAAGGTATGTGCATTACACTTAGGCCATCGCAAAATGATGGGTATGAGTGGACAATCTTTTTGGATTTGTTGAGAAAACTTTAGGTCGAGATTGAGATTAGGACAAACACCAGAGGCTAGGAATTGTATATGATACCATTGATAAAATGTTATCTATCACTTACGGGTCTATGATTTGTTGAGCAAACTCAAGGTCGGAATCCAAAGCCAAACGAGTCTTAACACCTACTAGGGAAATCAAAATATTTTTACGCTTTTTTTAAGGTTTTGAGAAACATAAAAAATTTAGCGGTTGCCTTATTAAAAAATGAAATGGTAACATTTAACCATTCTAATAATGGCAAAACATATGTTATGTATTGAAATAATCTACATCAATAAATTTATGGAACCAATATAAATTAATAAAATATTTATCAGTTAAAATATACAAATGAACTACGTTAAGATTGACATAGAAATGGTATACTTGCCAATAAATCTTTGGCATGTCGTCACGTTGAGACCCATGCAAGAGCCAAATTGCACAACTACTAAATACATCCATACCTTAGTTGCTTATGTCTTTATTTATCAGAGAATGTGTATTATCTTCAATGAGTTTTGAACTCTAAAGTGATGTAAGAATATAGATATTTGATCCATATTCGGTCACATATAAATATTAAATGATGAACCGTCGTGATTTGTAATGTACGAAACTTCAATGAAAATTAGATTATTCTAAATGAGCAAGTAAACCATGTGCAAGATGTTGCATTCAATATGATGGATGAGCATGTTGTTGTGTCAAAAGCAACATGGACCAAGAACTACTAGACAGACCTAGGAATTCGATCACTGAAATGTAAGTTTGATCAGTTTCTGTAAAGTGCAACATATTTGATATACCAAATGCACCTTTGTAAAGAGTTTGGTGCGATCTTGTGATAAGGATTTCCTTTGCATGGTTCAACCATTTGGAAAGGAAAGCGAACGTACGAGTGTAGATGTAACTTAGACATAGTTGGAACGAAGAGAGTGAATGGTTACCTCTGCTTCATTTAGAAACATCGAAAAATACTAGTAGATATTTAATATAAGAATAAGAAATGTGATTTCTATTCCAAATGTAATTTCATACATAATTTTTTTATGAGAATTATTTCTACAAGTTCAAGATGTTTAATCTGGAACTCTTAACTGTAAGCTAGTTACATTGGATGAAATAAAATCTTATAATACGTGATTGAATGGAGCTTCGTATTTCATGAGTGATTAACTGTAATGGCAAAATTAGTGGGAGCATACCATATAACACACTTATCAATGAATGGATTAAATTACGAAAGATTGTCTCTGTGTGTACATATATCCTTGTTATATAGCGGAGCTATTAAATACAAATACATCAAAAAAGGAAAAAGCTCAACAGCAAAGCTTCTCTTAAAATAAACACCTGGAGTAGATCAATTATTAAATGATAGTACTAGCATGGAACATGAGGAGAATTAATAAATATGGTAAAATGAAAGATGCTATTAATTTCCTTCGCAAAAATAAGCCAACCCTAGTTGGTTTAATGGAGTACAAACTAGAAATGGGGCATTTTACTATAAGGACAAACTTTGCAATCCAATTAGTTTCTAGGACACACATCCATAGAAATTAATTTTAAGGCCAAAATCAACAGAATAATTATTTTTAAGAACAAAGTCAACAGTCCAACTACTTTCAAGGACATAATTTTATAAAAAAACTACAACAAATAACATCAATATAACACTAAAATGCACCGATATAACACAAATATCATACATAAAGCTGAGAGCACATGAATATAACACTGAAACTGTTTAGACCGCAGAATACACAATAAAACTACATCGAATAGCATAAATATAACACTGAAAGTGCAACAATATAACACCGATATCATGAATATCATACAAAAAGCCGAAAGAGCACCAATATAATACTGATACTGTCAAAACTGCAGAGATATGATACAAACCAAAAATGCAAGCCAAAAATTTGACCATGTTACTGAAACTGAAATCTGCGGAGTTACTGAAACTGAAAACTGCATATAGAAATAAATGGTCATGAACTCTGAAGAAATTTGACAGTACACACCAAAGATGTAAACAAAAATTTGACGGGGTTACATGATATATTTTGTATTTATCCTCTACTATTGCCTAAAATCAGCCAGCAAAAAAGAAGATTAGATGAAGATGCCTTACATAATCTTCTCTTTTGTCCTCTGTGCAAACATAATGCTTCTGATCATAAAGGGATGGGATGATAACTTCTTTTTTCTACACATGCAGAGATGAAACTATAACAAAACAAATAATTAAGGGAATTTAACAAAATATAACGGGATAAAAATTGTTGTCAAAAGTAAGGATGCCCTTTGTGCATTTCCTAAGTTCTTAATCTTGTTAAACATACAAAAATCATTAGAATAAATATTGAGAAAACACGTTTTAAAGTTAAAGAACAAAATTAAAAAGGAAAAAAGAATTAACTTTTCTTGTTTATACACAATTTGCCCTTTTGTTTTGTGTTCTTTTTTGTTTTTTATTTTTGTTTTTTACAGCTGAATACAAAATATGAAGACTGCTTAGTGTTGATAAGTACCTTGCTATGTCTAGTGCAATCTTCATTTGAATATGCCAGGGTAAGTTTGCACCATGAGAAGACCCTGAAAATGTCAAAAAATGCATACAATTTCACATTAAATGAAACACATACTAGATAGAAAAAGAATCAAGTACTTTAAAATGTACCATGAAGTTTCATCTCCAATGATCTGTTGTGCATGAACTCATAAACAATAAGTCGAGCATTTGCATGAACGAAAAAACCAATTAGAGGGATTATGTTTGGATGCTTGATATTGCTAAGCAACATAATCTCATGCTGCAAAATATTCAAAGATACCAACAAATCATACATACATAAAGAAGTTAAATGAACACTACATATGAAAAGAGAAATATACGCACCTCAAATTCTCTCTCACATATCAGATTCTTAATATCAAGCTTCTTCACAGCAGCATAACTACTAAACCCAAACTGAGCTTTGTACAAAACAGCAGCATGGACTCCTTTTGGAAGACAGTTGGTCACGCTAAAATTATCTGTTGCAGCTTCTATTTGTCTATATTATATTCCAGCAATCGTTCCTCCATCTTAGTGGATTAAATCGGTTCAACACAGGACTTGGTTTTGGTCTACCAGATGTATCTAAGAAAATGAAATATAGTTTAAACATTACACGAAACAAAATACATTCTAGTGTAGTTGCTTTAAATTGTTACGGACTTCATAATTGATTCATTGTTCTTATGCCATGGCTGTTAATTCAGCTTCATTGCTACATTTTGTATATTTTCTTGACAAATATATTCGCTGGAAGCAGTATATTTTAAGTTCAAATTTACGTGTAATTATTTAGCCTTTTTTTCCTAAGCTGCAATATTTTTACAAAATCAAAGGGCCTGTTTATATTTTACTGCATTAATTTTGCAAACTGTGAACTTATCTTTTTCAGTGTAGTATTACCGTTTGGATTGACTTAAATAAGCTAACCATTTGTGATTCGCTGATTCTTCTTTCATACAAACTGTTTATATTTTATGGCATTTTCCCACTTGTTAGATATACGTGAATAATCTTAGAAAGAAAATGGCCCATGAGTAAGAATACTAAAAAGTATTCTGTATTTATACTTTAACGAATGGATGGACTTGGATCTTTATATTAAAAAAAATTACAAATAAAATTAAAATCTAATCATGTTCACTTCTTTATAAGTACTCATTTTTTCTATATAAATTCAGATAAGGGTTCAGTAGGTTAATTAAATTGCAATCTTGATCTATGGAGTGAAGCTAAGAGTAAATAAGTCGGGTTAAAGACTAATTCAATAAACTTGCTAAAAGCTTTTACTGCTTATTACATTAGAATCTCATAACAGCTTGAGCAATCAGCATTTCAATCGAGCAATGTACACATGAAAAAAGATAGAGTCAGGAAAATATCCAATAGACTAACAAGAGAAAATCATCAGTCATGCAACTATGGGGTCATTATTAACTATCTACATAGATTGCAATGAACATTTGTTACAGTAGCAGTTGCAGTTGAAAGAATCAAAGCAATTATAATGAGTTTTCACAAGTAGATAATTCACATGTATTTTTCGTTTTAGTTTTTTTGATTAATGTTAATTTCTCACTAATATTCTGAAACTAAATCAAATCACTCATGATTAAAGAAGAAAAAATCAATAATAGAGATGTTTTTGTATTTTTAAACTTTCTCCAAATTTGAAATGGATGTAATAATTTATTGACAACTCCTTGCATATAAATTCAGAAGATCTTCCTACATATAAAAAGAAAAATAAGCACAAAACAAGCACTATAATGTCATGGAGCACGGTTAAATATATGATATAGAATAACACCTTGAACTTGGACTAAAAGTTAGATAATTAAAAATAAAAACTCAAAAAAAATACTTTTTTTCAAATGCAGATCTAGAGCTTACAACTATTGTTAGTGATGGTGCGTACAATGATGCTACCGCGACTGTTGATTTGTGTTGTCCAACAATTTCTCAAAGATGGAGAGGATCGGAGAGAAGAAATTGTTGATGCGGATTAGATCGAGAGAGATCAGGAAGAATCGCCATAGGAATCTAGGGTTTGAAAGGGTTGAGTTGGGTAAACCGGGTCAATAGAGAATTATTCACGGGACAATTGGGTTTTGACCCATTAATAATAAAATGAAACTGGATCAGACCCAACTTGATTATAACTGGGTTAAAAGGGTGGGGTTAAAGGGTGGGGTTGTATTTTGACAGGCCTACACCTAATGAACTCAACAAACATAAGTGGAAAAGATAAACCATATAAATATGTGAACACATAGCATATGACGAATGTGTGCAAAGCGGACTCGCTGAAACAACATGGGGACATTTATCCTACCAATTTATGCACAAGCTTTAGAAATTAAAGGAGAATTTAAAACAATGAAATAGAGTGAGGCACAAAGCAAATGATGAGATAAAGCAGTTATAGGACATATTTGAAGAATTGTTAATAGCAAGTGATGATAAACTAGAAGACATTGAAGCTTATCAAAACATGAGCAAAATAAGAAAGCAATTAAGAGACAGCCTACATATACATCACCAACAACAAAATCAGAAGGAAAAAATTGACTGTTTGCAAGAAGGAGGTATGAATTTAAAGTTCTTTAATGCAAAAATGACTATTAGAAGATATCACGGCAACATACAGGCATTAATATCGGAAAGGGGAGAACTTGTGACAGATTCAGCAAAACTAGAGGAAGAAGCAATATTATATTATACAAATTTGTATAATAGTCAAACAAGCATAACAACAGAATTCCCTCAAGTGCAGTGTAGAAAAAAGTTTAACCAAATTGGAAGAGAATACCTGATAGCTCCCGTGACTAAGACAGAAATAGCACAAGCAGTCCACTCTGTCCATAATAATAAAGCGCCAGGACCTGATGGATTTACTTTGAAGAATTTTAAGCTGCATTGGCATGATATCAAAACTTAGTTAGTTGAAGCAATAAATGAAAATTTTGAAACTGGCATTCTCCCAAAAGGCATAAATCATATTTTCATCACTTTGGTACCCAAAACATTTAAGTCTTTACATATTTCAGACTATAAGCCTATAGCTTGTTGTAACATATTTTATAAAATCATTTCAAAAATATTATATTATAGAATTAAATTTGTATTGCAGCATATAATATCAGAATCACAATCAGCATTTATTCCTGGCGGAAATATTGCGGAGAATATGCTGTTGGCTCATGGACTTTAGAGGAATTTTAAGAAAAAAGGGATTAAAAAAATTCTACATCGAAATCGACTTGCAAAAGGCGCATGACATTGTGAATATATTTTATGTTGTCTCAAATGGGCTTCCTGGAAAAGTGATCAGATTAATTCATCAATGTATAACAATACCAACTTTCTCCATTACGCTTCAAGGAATTCGTAGAGGGTTTATTCTTTCTAACTGGGGACTTGGACAAGGTGATCCACTTTTACTGTACTTATTTTGTATGGCTATGGAGTACCTTTCATTTTAGAGTCTGCAATGTGGAAAAAAGAAATAACCCCAATTTCCAATGTTTGACCGTTCATATCCCACTTATTATTCGCTAACGACTTAATGATTTTTTCATCAGCTAATGTAAGAAGTGCCGAAAAGATAAATTTACCGCTTGAAGATCTAAAGTACATGATGGGACCGAGTATAAATGTGATTAAATCTAAAGTTTATTTCAGTGATGATGCAAAAAAAGGCATTATTCCTAACAGAATGAATATAGGAGGGGAAGAACTACCTACGAAATATCTGGGGGTATCAGCTTCCAAATATTTGCATTACTTCGAGTGTACAACATTATTGTAGAAAATTATAGCAAAATTTCAGGGATGGGAGACGAATTGTCAATGGCGGGAAGGGCGGAACTAACACAGTGTTATTACTCCTATGATCCTATACTGGCTGCTAATCTATTAGATACCAATGGCTACGGCAAGAAAGATTAAAAATTTACGTGCGGACTTTCTGTAGTCTGGCAAGAGTCATAAAATTGCATAGGATACATTATGTAGGCCAAAAAATTAAGGAGGAATTGGAATTAAAAGTATAGAAGAATTGAAAGAAGTCTGTGTTTTAAAATTACTATGGCAATCATTAAATAAGAAAGGTGTATGGTCAAATTGGATGAAATAAAGGTATTTGAAAAACGAAATTTTTTGGACGATGGGTATTGACAATAACATGTCTTGTACAATGAACAATATTTTGAAACAAAGAGAAGTTGGTCAGAAATGTATCACAAGGTAATGATAAATGTGAAAATACATTGATGTGGTTTGATCCTTGGATAAACCACAAAACATTATTTAATACATTCGGCTGGGACAGAGTGGCAATTATGGCAACCCAGGGGCAACAGTAGAAGAAGTTATGGATAATGGGGTACTGCAGACTAAGCACAATACAATTATTCGAGAAGTGCCTAACATACACAATGCAGTTCAGTGTGATGCAGACGGGGATAACAGCTACTGGCTATGGCTAGAAAAAACTATATTTACTTTCAAAGACACATGGGAAGAAACAAGAGGAAAATATCAGCAACCGATATGGAGCAAAGTAATATGGACAGCAACAAACACAAGGAAATTTTATTTCACAGCATACGAAGCAATACAAATAGATTAAACACTATCGACAGATTGAAAAAATTGGGGACTACATTATTAGGATCTTTATGTGTTATGCAGTCAAGAGGGGGGAAACTAGAGATCATCTATTCTTTCTATGTGACTTCTCCAAATATTTATGGACACTCGTCAGATTAAAAAACGTGCTACCACCAGAGAGTTCGTATAAAATAGAAGATGAAGCACAGTCTTTAGCAACTACCTTCCAGAGCAGTAAACTACAGTTCAAGGTAGTAGCAGTGGGCTTTGTTACAGCAATACACGAGATCTGGCAAGAAAGAAACAGAAGAATATTCAAGCGGCCTGCAAGAAACAAGATCGAAATTGCAAAATAATTCAAGAGGAAGTATGTTACCAGTGCCGCAAGGTGAGGATAGGAGCAAGCAGCAACATGCGCGACCGATTGATAGTAGACTGATGGGGCATAGAAGCAATTGATGAAGGATGAAGACGACATGACGGGAAGGAGAAGTAATCGTCTTGAGCTTAAATTGAATAGTAATGCGGTGAAAGAATCAAAGTATTATTGGGCTGCAATATAATGGGTTGAACTGTGTATGTTCAAGTTCAATTTAAATGTAAGGTAAGGGCTGATTGTACAAAACTATCTTAACCAGTGTTGCACTCTTTTTCCTTACTGTTTCGGTAAGGTTTTTTAAGAAGGCGAATTGAATTAACGGTTCTGCAGTCATCAATAAAGAATCATTTTTCAAATACACACATACATACATATACACTAAGTGTTATTTATGAAATACTAACATTTTCTCAGTATTGCCTAAAAATAGATATATTTTTATTTTAATATAAATATTATGAATGTTCATTATAAGATAAATCTATGGTATTTGTTTTCATAACAAAAGTGATGCATTAATTATAGATAATACAGAAGTGTCTAAAACTTTGTGTAGTGATTTTAGAATTATGAACTGAATCATATCTTTGAGAAATAATTGTTAAATCGTACAGTTATAAATCATATGTTACTGGGGAGTTGCATCCCAACCAATTAAGGGCAAAGCACACATACAATGGGAGCAACAAAAGAGTTGGTGACCTTTTCAGACCGATACATATAAATGTTTGGAGTCGAAGGTCTAATGATACCAAAATGTATCCACTTACTTCGTTAAAATTCACTCATAAATTATCATATAATTGAACATGTGTATATGACACACAAGTAGTGTATTTATGATATGTTCATAGAAAATAAAACAGAAGTAGAAAACATAATGTGCAAAAGAAATAAAAGAATTTGATTTGATCTAATAGGTGAGTGTATTGGAAAAGAGTTTCAAATGTACTAAAAACGAATAAGATTCAATTTCGTATGTCACTCATTCCTATGATACATAATGATTTATTTATAAGGAGTAATCTGACTTTGTTGGAAAAAGTACGACTAATGATGAGTGAAGTTTGAGTTAACATCTTTCCGTATGGATGAATACTTAACAGTAAGTACATAAGTTAAATTTAATATCATCTGAAGTATAGTTTACAATATCATATTCATTTAAGATATGAACTGATAACAAATTCCGATCCTAAATGGTTTAAGATGTGTGGTTGTCTAATTTATGTTATGAACATAAGTTCCGTGAACTTAAAATTAAATAGTTTTATACATATATAAATGGCAGTTCATAAAATATTTCTAAATGCCTATTCCATCATACTGAGAAAAAATTGTTATTTGAAACGCCACCTTCATGATCGAAGGAATTTCTTTTAGAAATTAGTGGTTATACAATTGACGTGGATATGATCTAGAGACTCGAACATAGAAACTAATCACATATAACGAAATAAAATAAACCAAGTCTAAAACGGTCATACAACACATTAAAATGTCTAATTATAATTATCATACATTAAAGAAAGAAATGAGTTTCTCATCAATGTAAAGAAAAAGAATTGCCAGCAGTAACACTTTCCTCAATTTCAAATAAGTTATAAAGAGTATAGACTTTGTCATATGACACGATAGTTTAAATCCGAAATGGATTCTACGTACATTATCAAAATACGATTTTGATAGTTGTGCCTGAAGGGTATGATCTATCGACTGTAAGTGTGTCTTCAAGAAGATTAATGCAGTTGAAATTACATAAAGCAATTTAATAGTAAATCACTTCGTCGATTTCAGATGTTGAAATTAGTGATGTAATTTTGCTAGTTAACATGCTCGAAACCATTCATATTTTACATGCAATTATTGCATAATTTGATTTTGAGTTTTAGCACTTTGCTGTTGAAACGGAACTCAAAATAATGATTTAGAAGAGACAGTTTGCACATAACAACCAAAATTGCTCGAAGTCGGTTGGAGCGATAACATGATTTTTATGTTTTGGATACGATCCACAAGAGGATACAACAATAGCGTGTGACAAGCATCAGAGTTGAACAAGTATTTGGACAGGGAAACAAAATAGTTTGGTTTTCAGTGAAAATGTAGAGGAAGCATGAGTCTATAAAAAAGAAAATTAGAGTTGCTAAAAATTTTCTTAAACTTTAAGTAAACAACAAACTTATTATTGTTAACGATGTACCAATGTTAAAATTATTTTTGTTTGGTTGTTTAATCCTCGACATTGGATTTGAAAATGGTACCTTTTATAATCGGTATAAAAGGATGTCGGGACAGTCTCATATGCTATACATAGACACCTCATTAAAATGTTTAATGTAAGGCACATGAGATGGATTCCTTATGCATTGACAATAGAGATTATCACATATGTTTTGTAGTCCATTTTATAACATTTTGCCTAGTACCTACACCGATGAATATCAAATCTGAATTACGATCATTAAATGATAGTTAAGAGTATTCTCGAGAATTTACAAAATATTGGAGAGATGTTTGTAGAAATAATGAACTCCTTATGAAGGGGTATTCTTACTCGAATATCATAAGTGATATCGAGTATAATATGTCAATCCTAAATTCATGTTCAATCTTAGTTAAGGTGCTTTAAGTTGGAATTATTCCCAACAATAGGATATTGTTGATTCAACTAAAAGGCTAAGTACATCGTCTTGAATAATGCATAGCAAAAGCTATATGTATATATAAGGCACAAATTTATAACTGAGCTACGGGTGATTCCAAATGTTGAGAGTTCTACAACTCTGTTTTGTGAAAATAATACCGCGATATGGATCCTAAAAGAACCTAGAGCTCACTAAAAGTTGAGTAACATACTCTGAAATATTCCATATGATAAAGGTTGTTTATCAACGTCATAGAGAGTTGATTGACAGAGTGGATAATTAAGATAATATAGCATATCCATTCAAGTAAGGACTGACTTGATTGGTTTTGAGCAAACTGATCGAAGGGATGTGATTGAGATTCTATAATTGGCTCTAAATGTAGGTGGGAGATTAGGAGAGTTAAGGGTATGATCTAAGGACAATTCGGTAATTTATTGTACATTATTAACTCTACAATAAAATCTCATTTGAAATAAAAAGTATTTGTTTTCTATTTAATGCTTGTAATTTTATGCTATATTAATGGAATAATTAACTTAAGTATATTAGAATAGAAAATCCTTAAATAATATGTCATGTGACAACAATTACAAAGAGTTATGATCATGAGAAAATTATTATAATATAAAATAACATATTATTTTAAATGTTCCTAGTCAAGATGTTTTGAGAGAGGACATTTATACATTCGTTAAGACCAGATTAAGTAACGCTCTTCAAATATTGGACAGTGTATTACTCATGGCTGTCAGGGAGACTAAGGTGTTACGTACTCATAGTTATTGGATAGCTACGGAACAAATCGTCCGAGAGTTTCATGTTGGTTCCTAACAACTAGATCAAATGAGAAATCTCTCTAGGAGATAATGTTGCACAGTTCACTTGACTTGAGAACACTGTAGAAGTTCAATATAAATACTCCACTTTGATTATAGTTAAACCATGACATAGTGATCTATCAAGTGACTATAGTTAGATCTGAGTTTAAGCATTAAAAATATAGCATTGTTCAATAGAGAATTCAACTTCATGGTTGTATGATGTTAGTATCAGGTCAACTATAGTCAACTCACAATCAAAATATCTGACCAGAATAGTAGGTCAATAATAAATGTTATTATTAAACCAATGAGCTTGTTTCTGGACTAACTTAGTTGACTTAAGATAATATTGGAATTTTGACCAAAACCAAATTCCATAAATCCTAAAGTGATATGGTGTAGACAAAGAGAATGTGTGTGAATTATTTGTTACTAAAAGGTAACGCTGAAGAAAATGCAAAACTAGATTTTACCCAAAAGATATGTAAATGATGAATTTAGTTGAACTTGTCACACCATTAGGTAAGGTGATGTGTGAACGTTAATATTTGAATTGTTTAAAGTTATTTGCTGAATTAACTCGCACCTCTGAGTCTCACAACCATATTTGTGAATTCTCCGAAAAACCATGGGATTAAATTCATTTATAAAATGTTATAAATTAATTTAATTAATTAATATTTAAGAAATATTAATTATTATTTAATTTATTTGATGTTTTGGATTTTTTTAGAATCATTTAATGCATATGTAAAGTTATATTCGCACGCGTCGATATACGATATCGGTGAAACTTTAAACGGGTTTAAATAAAGGATAATTGCTTGAAGAGCTTTTTAGAAATTTTGTATCATAAAGGTGACAAACATGGCAGGCCATGGATGTGAAGAGTGAGAGGTGGAGTGAGAGAAAATTAAGAGATTAATTAGGGAAGTTTTAATTGAAAGAAAAGGAAATGTTTCATTCTCTCAATTAAAATAAATACACTAATTTTATTTCCTTCATCCATTTGTTTCATTTTTCTTTCTCCTCCTATTTCTTCTTGCCATGGACAAAATTTTCATTATCTCCTTCTAAAATAAAATCAACTCCAAAATAAATTAAACATCAAATAAATATAAAGGCTACATGGTTCATCCTTCTCCTGCAATGTTGGGTGTAGATTCAAGGATCTATGGAGGGATTCCAAATCAAAGTTTAACTTATTGGCTAGATTTGAAAGTTATATTCTAATTTTAATTATTTTCTTAGATGTAATATGTTTATCCAATTTTATATGTATGTATTATTGCTTTATCTTGATTTAGAACTAATAATTTTCATTCCAACTGCAAGATTTGAAGAAGTTGACGTTGTTGGTGGAGGGAACTAGGGTTCAACATGGGCTATAATCAGCATTCAACATCATTGATGGAGAAACAATTAGGGTTTATAGCAGGCTTTGGTGGTGGTGAAAAGGGTTGGGGGATGGGTGTTCCTAGTGGCAGCGATGCTGGGGAGGAGCGATTTTGGGGACACTACAACAAAAATACCCTATTACAACGTCCTTTTTTACACCGGACATTGGTTGCCCGTTGTAATAGAAGGTTATTACAACGGTCCATTAGCGTCTGTTGTAGAAGATGTCATATATAACGTCCTTTTTACAACGGGCATTGGTTGCCCGTTGTAATAGAATGCTATTACAGCGGTCCATTCAGGCCCGTTGTAATAGATGTCAACTTTACAACGGTCACAAAATGCCCGTTATAATGTATGCCCGTTGTAATAAAATTTTAGCCGGCCCAACTATTATGAAATAATAAAACACTGTCCCCTTTTCTTTTATTCCTTCGGCCGTATCTTTGCTTGTGAAAAATGGCGTTCGTCCTCTTTTCGAAAACTATGGTTTTTTGGGAATTGAGTCGCCACTTCAATTTGTTGTTGATGCTTCAATTTCTTTTCTTCGATCAATTAGATTGCTCGCGGCTTCTTCAATTTAGTCGAGTACTGGTATGTGCTTTTACTTTTCAATTTGCCTATGCTCGACTTGATTGAAACCGAAATGTTCAAATCGATACCCAGTTCATTTTGCAATTCAATTCTCAGAAGAAAGAAGAAAAAAAATCGGTTTGATTTTGGAATTCAATTTAGTCAGTAGTTACACTTTTGAGCTTTCTGCTAATTTTTTTTTCGCCTATTTAATGTTCATCTTACATGAAATATTTATTTCGATCTGAAACTTTATATTTTTAAGTGGTATGATTTTTTTTATAAATATAAATCGCAGGCCTTTGATTGAGTGCTAGAAAGGATAAAGCCACAAAACCAAGTTCGGACGTCACCACTGAGGAAAATAAACGCAAATAGAGGTTAAAATTTTATACTTGATTTCAACTGGATATTTTAATGCTTTTCTGCTGGTTGCATACATATTTTGTACGATAGAAACACTATTTTATATATCAAAAATATGTCATTATATTCTTTCGATAAAGACGTATGGTTAATGGCATTTTGGTCCCCAGATTACTGCTAATCTGTCTCAATACTCATAATTTTCCTTTACTGCAATTCTGCAGATACTATATGTACATATCACAATCGTACCCTGTTACATTACACAAGACTTTCTTTTTTTCCCTGTATATTTTGTATGAATTTAATACAATCAAAACTGCAAGCATAACTTTCGGTGCATTGTATGTAATAGTATTAGGCTGGCAAGCTACTAAATAATTAGATTCTAAGAATTAAGATATCATTCTTTGACGACATCATTTGTTCAAAGTGTTGACTTATTTGCTTTGGTTGAAGTTAAAGTTCGTGTAATTAGGAGAATGAGAATCTTTTTCAATCAAAATTATTTCTTGAGCCCATAACTAATCAACTACTCCATTTTATCTCATACATTTTTTATGGAATAACATAAGAAAAAAAAACTGGACACAAGTTGTTGGCGTAAGAACAGCACAATTGAGCTGGGAATGAGCATGCAAGGAATAATGTGAGCTGCTACTAGTGTGAGTGAGCATGATGCGCGAGTATAGGGATGAATTGAAGACAAGAACAGTACAGACAAAGGGCATGCATACAAGGTATAATGTGCACAGCAGAACTGATGCAGAGCTCGGGCTTCAGATTTGAAAGTAATTGTTGATGTGAGAGGTGTGGGGAGCATGCACGCTGCAGGACAAGGGCATGCACGGCTTCAACTACGGGACACAGTGGACACGTACCTTAAAAGGCAGCATACATGTAATGTATAACTCCAATTAGAATATTCTTGATAAATTATAATTGTATATAAAAATGGCTTGTTATTTATAGTTTCTTAGTAATAATCTTAAGGCCCGACTTGTCACATAACAACATGAGTAGGAGTTTCATTATTTCATATGGGAAAATAAGCTTAATTCAGAGACATGAGCTTTTCAGCAAATTAAAGAACCATTTTATATAAAATGAATATCATCCAGCACTAGATTTTGGTTCAAATATATGGTGACCAAACATAGATGATCTGAACATATATATTGATAGTTATTTTGAATATTTATCATACATAAGCAAGAAGAGGCAAAATAATGTGCCTAGCTACAGCCCACATGCGTGTTGTTGTTGAACATGTTAATCTTAGGTAAATTTGTGAACATACCGTTTTTTTTGTCTCATGAAGATCTTTAACAAATGTTTGGTGTCTAACATTTTTTGTATTGCAGTCGTTCATGTACCCATCAGGAATAAATGATTTCCCAATGACTAATTCCACCCATATCAAGGTGTGTTGACCTTCATATCTTATTTTTTAGCCATCTAAAATTGTCAGCACTAGACGACAGTAACCCCTTATGTGAATTTGTTGGAGCTGATTGTGTAGTAAATCATGAAATTTGGGGAAAAAACACACACAAAAAAAACAAACTTTAATCCATATATTATTTTGATAATTTTACAGGAGGGATTGACTGTGCTAGCAAAGTACAAAAGGCCGTTACTTGTTCATGCAGAGGTAGTGGTGGAGTCTGATTATGGATCTGAACTTCACGACAGTGACTCGGATATTAGATCATATGCAACATACCTTAAAACCAGACCAGCATCATGGTAAACCGAGGGAAAAAAAAAAGCATATACCTTAAGGATTTTTTTTTCTCATTCATTTTTGGCCAAAATTTTAAACTTATAATGGGAACAGAGTAATTTGAAAATAACAAACACTTTATTGTACCATGGAAAAAATTGATCTATATGCACCAATGCTATTTCATATCTTGCATGTATAAAGTGATGTAAAATTTTATTGAAACAATCAAACAATATACATCATCGACGGCTGTTGTTTTTTAGGATGGACACATTGACATGTTGAGTTCTGACCATTCACCGACAGTACCAGAATTAAAACTTTTCAAGGAAGGCGACTTTCTGAAAGCATGGGGTGGAATATCTTCTTTGCAGGTGAACTCTTCACTTCTGATTATTTAACAAAACGTCAAATAATGTTTAAACTGTTGGATATACTTTCATCTGATTTAACCATTGAACCGATAACAACTCTGAAGCTTTTGCAAGTGGTATGTTGGATAAATTGATTGATCAGGTCAAATATTTGATCGAATTTTTTAATGAGAAAAATAATTACAAAATATTATGAAATGAACTTATTTTATTGGTAATATGTTTACTGAACCACATTCTGAAAATTATTCGAAGTTTCATAATGAACCCAGTCATATACCTCTGCAGTATGTTCTTCCTGCAACTTGGACGTATGGGAAGAAATATGGAGTGACATTCAATCAGTTTGTAAAATGGTGGAGCGAGAAGCCATCTAAGCTTGCGGGCCAACAAAATATAAAGGTAAATTATGTTCATGGTTGCTGCTATAGCATTTGCGCTAATGATTTGAATAAAAGCAAACTATGTTAAGGGCAATTGAACTTTCATATACCAAACACTTGAAAGGAGATGGTCACTGTGGAGGCAGTGCGAATGCTGAAAGCAGTGGATTGTGATGGCGATGGAGTAATATTTGGGGGATACTAGTTTTGACTGCAGTTTCTTGGCAGTGGAAGTCTGGAAGTGGTTGTTATGAAACTAGTTGTCATGTGTATATTAGAACTATGTCGATGTAAACTTATCTAACTTTTTGGAATGTGTTGGAATTTTATAACTCTAGCTTTTAGTCTTTTCGTATATGATTTTGTTTGTTTTATGATAATATTTATTACTCGTTAAATTATTCATTATTGGTATGAATGTACTGCATGGATGCTGCTGTAAATTTTTTTAAAATTTGCATTTATTTTGCAACGGTCAGAAACCGTTGCAATTTCATGTATTACAACGGGCATTGCCCGTTGCGAAATCCATATTACAACGGGCATTGCCCGTTGTAAAATATGGTCGACCTATTACAACGAGGCCTAATACAACGGGCGCATGCATGTCCATTGCGAAATCCATATTACAATGGGCATTGCCCGTTGTAAAATGGCTGTTTTGTTGTAGTGGGAGGAGTGGCAATTAGAGGTCGAGGTAAAGGTGACTTGTGGAGGAGAAACAAATTAGGGAAGAAGAATAATATAGTATGTAATGAAACTATCTAGTACATTCTACTACTGGAATTATGTTATAGCATAATTTTTTGTAATTATTGATTTATGGATTTGGAGATGCATATTTTATTTTTTGTGATTTGTAAATTTGTATTAACTTTATTATAGTTGGGTTGTACGATGAATTTATTTATTTGAATATATTTTTTGTTTTGCTAAAACTATTTTGTATGACTTTTTAAATTGATTTGTAAAGGTTATATGAATTATAGTAGCCTTTTCAGATGAATTTATATATGTATCAAGACATAAATCTAGTAGAATTTTGAAATGAATTAGTTATTTTAAAATGCTACCTTGCAGTAAATTTTGTGAATGAACCTAATTTTAAATTGAGTAAATGTATAGCTTAGCTCACAATACTATTTTGTAGCAACATTATGAATTGTAGTAGCTTTCTTATATGAAGTATGTATATGCCAAGTGAAAACATGTTTTTGTAGTAGCATTTTATACTAGTAGTAGCATTTTTAGATAAATTAAATATATGATTAGATCATAAAGTTATTTTGTAGTTTCGTTTTCAATGAAGTATTTGTATATTCTACTTTATAGTAGTATTTTACGATTTTTATGAAGGTTATTTATAACAATTTATTTTATAAACATGATTTATAATATCATTTAATGTTTAATATTTGGTAAATTAATATTATGTGAGTTAAAATTTGTTAATATAATATTTAACATCATGATGCTACCATATAATAACATTTATATTACAGATTTTATAACAACATTATATGTGCTTTGGGATAACATTGAGAAGTTTATGTTATAATGCTACAATGGAGTATCATTTCATTCTTTATTACATGCTTGTTTTCTTTTATGATTTAATGTTATTTATCTCTACTACATAGTTTCACTAGTATTTTTTTTTACATATTTGTTGCAAAGTTCTTTATTTGCATTTTTTGTCAAGCATTTAGTATATTTTTAATTTTATCTAAATATTTTTCTATGATAATACCATGAAGAATCATGTTATACCTACTACATTTAAATAAATTGTTAAAATATTTTTCTATAGATTTATTGTATAGTAGCATTATGTATCTCTTAATTATGTTTTTAAAGACAAAAAGTTCATATAATGATACTATATTGTATCATTTCATATCTTCTACTACACTTTTGCAACATGGTTATTGGCAAGGAAGTAGTGTATAAGGAGGTGACAAAATATCATGGTGAGGTGGAAAACCTAGGTAGTGCACTAGGTTATGAGATAATGTGGCGTGCTTTGATTTGCAACAATTTAGTGTTTCAAAGGTTTATATGGTGGTAAAAGGTGGTGACTTGAGGATGGTGGCTGTTGGTGTGGTCGGGACATTAAGGAGTGGTTGCAGATGAAGTGGTGGAATGAATTGTGGTGGTGTGGTGAGGTGCAAAGGTTGATGATTTCATGAATCAGAGAGGGTGAAATGTGGATTTATTTTGTCTTTCTAACTTACTTCAAAAGTTGGTGGCCTAGACACTAAAAACGAACTTTAGTTTGTCATTTAAACAAAATTCTCCTAAGAAATTTCATAAATTCAAAATTTACTATTTCAGCAAAATTATGTGAAGGACAAACATAAAGTATTTTTTGGCCATAGGGAAAATCACTTTCTTTCTAGAGTAAATGATAAAAAATGAATAATATACCAAACATTCAATTTTTTGTCTCAATATCACATTAAATTAGGGTTCCTATGTTTCAATTCGATGGAGCCTATGTAATGGTGGAGGGGAGCTTCGATCTCAATGGCGATGGATGGACAGTTATAGGTGATAACCACATCACGATATTAGAGATGGATGGTTTTGGCTTTGATGGCGAGGATGACTTTGAAGAGGTCCACTAGAGTTTTGAGATGGATTGATGATGGTAATTTGGAAGTTGGTGTGCTCTGGTGGTGGCGACAACTTGGAAGAAATTGCAATTTATGAATTATAATAGTATATTTAGATAAAGTATGTGTATTTTATCTTACATTGCTATCTTGTAGTAACATTTTATGGATCGCAGTAGAATTTTTTGGAGGTAATTGTGTATACTAGCTCATCAGGCGATTTTGTAGCAGTATTATTATATGGGGTATTTTTATAAATATAAATTCTAACTTCTAGTACTGATCATAAACACCAAATAGATTCGCAAATAAGAACAATGCAAGAAATAGAGAATCAAAATGATGCTAATAGTTCTAAAATGCATGAAGTTCCTTACTTTGAAATCACACCACAGCAACATCTAAATAACATCAATGAGCAACATCACAGGAAGCGACTATGCAAGGCCCTGAATCTGTACCTCCTCGAGAACAATCTCTGTAGGAATAAGCATAAACTAAAGCAAGTAACTTAGAACACTCTATATCAAAACTGGGAACATCAGAAATAAAGACAAAATGAATCACCTTTTGAATTTTAAGTCACTCAATTAACAACTGTAGTAGAAAAACCAACCGATAACAACATGTTAAATCAAATTAAATTAAGAGGAAGGAAACTACTTCTTACCCATAATCAAGAAGTAAATCAGATTCTTCTTAATGGAAATGCTTGTTTGGAATATTGGGGGACTCAATGCTCCTTTTAAATAATTGGATGTTATCAAAAGATCAGAAGTCATTGATTTTCCTTTATAGGACTATTAGAAAATAAATTATCAGTGAACACGACTCCTCAAGTAGCTAGACTAATTAATCTGGACCTGCTGTCTAAATTTGATAATAACGTCCAGTTAAGTAAAAATTTACTACTTTAGGATCCCATCAAATGAAAAGATATAATAATAGAAAAGTCTAATTAGTTTATCACATGTAACTTGCAAAACCCTGGTGGTATGAACACACAGATAGTTGTATATGCACATAATTCATCAGAGAAAAGAAAACAATTATGGGAATACATAAAAGCACAACATTCTCGCATAAATATTCCATGGATATTGGTGGGAGACTTCAATGCCGCTCTCTACAACAATAGAGGAATTAGTGATGGAAACTATAACATTTCAGCTAATATAGATTTCATAGAATGTGTAAAAGTTTAGTGTTTATTAAACCACACTTTTATGGAAATTTCTATACTTGGAGAGGGGAGCTAATTATAGCATTCATAGTAAAATCGATCGTTTATTAATCAAATACGAATGCTACATTAGTTTCCTATCCTTACATGTCCAACTCATAAACCACTCTACTAGTGATCATTCTCCTATTCTATTTAAATTTAAGCCAGATACTATTCCTCTCAAAAGACATCCTTTTAAATAAAATAATGCTGGGTGCATCCAGACATGATCAAAGAAATTGTGCATACTAATTCACAGAAATATTTATATGGAAATCCATATTTTTATTTGATGTAAAAGCTTTAGGCAGTCAAAAATTCACTGAAATAGTGGAAAAATAATAATTGTAATTTCAGCATGAAATGTGAAATTCTAAGAGAGCAGAATCATCAACTATACTTAAACCTTCTTCAGGATCCATCTAATGAAGAATTCCAACAGAAGTATATAGAAGGTATGGACAAGTTAGTAAACGTGTTACATTTTCAAGCAGTACAAAATTTGTAGCAAACAAAAGTTAAAAGGCTCACTTAAGGAAATATAACAAAATAAAGCAACAAAAAAAGTTCATTCCAAATTATCCGAGTCCCAAGACAAAGCAACATAAGCAATATAATTATGGACCAACATAGAAAATTTTCAGTTGCCAATGATCATTTAATCAGGGAAACAACTTTATTTCATTCTGACTTATTTAATGGCACTTCAATTAATGATTGCTTTCTTGAAGTTATATGTAAATAAAATTGAAAGATAATGCAAGAATGGAGCTAGACTAGCCATTTCGAATTGATGAACTTAAAAAAAGAAGTATTCCAAATTGACGATCAATGCAATTTAGGGCCTGATGGTTTTAACTCAAAATTATTCAAGCTACACAAGGATCTCATTAAAGATGATTTGTTAGCAACTAGACCGAGCCCTTTACCTAAGCAGCTAAAGCTGCCGCTTAGGGCCCTAAAAAAAGTAAGGCACCAAAATTGCGAATCGTGATAAAGAAAAAAAACTAACAAGCGCGGAGCACCAACTGTCAACGATTCGACGATGCCTCGTGATTGGCCACGACGGTAGGTGCAGGCGGCGACGACTCCTCGTCCTCGGCATCATCTCTAAATCAATCGACAGTGACCAAGGCCGGTCAATGAAACTAGAAATGAAAAGGTACCGGCATACTACTTTTGTGTGTTCAGTGTTCTAATTCTAAATTTTATTACATAAACAAATTCCTTTTTTTTCAGTTATACTGCTTAAGGGCATCTCCAGTGGGTTACGCACGTAATATTCAGGGTCCTGAATATTACGTGCGTAATCTTGTAGGAGAGCGCACCGGTCTGGCGCCCATTTTATGGGCGCCAGACCATAGGCGCCCATAAAATGGGCGCCTGATGCCAGGCGCCCATTAAATGGGCGCCTAGCATCAGGCGCCCATTTTATGGGCGCCTGAAATGCAGACGCTCATAAAATGAGCGCCTGCCCCCTCCCCTACCCATCCCCTCCCTTTCCTCCCCATTTTTTCTCTACCTTTAATTTTAATTTTTTTTTTAATTAGCAAATCTAAACGAAATGCCGCCGCGTCCAACCAAAATCGCTCGAAGAACGGTTCACAGACATCCAGCGGAGCAAGCTGGACCGTTACATGTTCCGCCGCCACCTGGAGTTTCATCAGACGATCTACGTGTATTACACGAGCTTCCAGATGGTTATCGGCATAGAGCCGAATCCGCTTTGACGACCGTACAGGTATAAATTGCACATTAGTATATTTGATTATTTTTATATGTACATCACATAATCATATTAAATAACTGTTATTCTGTCAAAAATTAATAATTCATAAATTATCTTTAGGACCATTACATTCATTGTCGGGGTAGTTGGGCTAAGTGTATTACCCAGTTTTATGATTCTCTTCCCGGTCCTATTGCTGAGAGGCTACAGGCTAGTCCTTTTGGTCTTTTTTTGTCGATTAGGCCTGTTCAGTCCTTTGATCGACCTCTCATTCAGGCATTAGCTGAGAGGTGGTGGCCCACCACGCATACGTTTCATTTTTCAGATTTTGAGCTTGGTATCACCCCAGTTGATTTCTACGTGTTCACTGGCATTGAGATTGGACGACATGGTCTTCGACCTTTTCCATTTGATGATTTGTACGAGTCCCCCAATCTGTTTACTGTTTTTCTACCATTGATAGATGTTACCTGCGTCAGTAGTGGTTCTGTTAAGTTGACTTACCTGCAGCAGTACATCACCACTTATATAGCTAGAGCCGATATGATGGATGCAGTCACTAGAGCATTTCTGCTGTACTTGTTTGGTTCGACCTTTTTTTCGAACCAAAAAGGTACGGTTCGACTAGGTTATTTAGCATCTCTTGCTAGATTAGACCAGCTACATACTATTGATTGGGGCACAGCGATATTAGGCACCCTTTATACCGCTCTAGATTCATTTGCGCTTGGCGATGTCAAGCAGATGTACGCTTTTTGGTATATTTTGCCGTTATGGTACTACGAGTACACGGCAAACATGCATCCCCGCATACAGGACATGGCTAGTCAGGCTCCTGAGCAGTACTTCCCTAGGATGAGAAGGTGGGAGACTATGCAGTACGTACATCATGTTCCCTTAGGTGTACGGCATGACTTGATGGAGGCTAGGTCACAGCTTGATATGCGTAGTCGAGGTAACATCATTCGTACTCCTTGGGCCTCACATTGGACTCATCTAGCAGATGCAGGTCTTATGGTGGACGACCATCCCATGATGGTTGCGTATTCTCTATCTAGACGTAGGGTTGCTTTGCATACACCTGCATTTATGCCTATGTGGTATTTGGGAGAGAGGTGTGCTTATCAGATTACCGGTGATCGTCGTATACCATATGATCCTTTATCTTGTGAGGACATGTTTGGTAGACATAGGGTGATTGGCGATCATTACTTAGATGCTCTACGACAGGCTGGGTGGGTGGATAGCAGTACTTTCTTCATCGATGGAGACTACGATTCTTATTGGGCCAGAGTAGCACCCCGTAGATTCATCGTACCAGATTATGTTCGTGGGGTCAACTCTGATCATATAGGACCTCACATGGCAGCCGGTAGAGTTCAGGTACCGCAGGTTTCATTTGACCCGATTCCGTCACAGTTCTCGCAGACTCCCATGCAGTTGGAGCCTGATACTACTTTTAGAGCATATGACTTGACAGGTACTATGATTGAGCAGCCTTTAGTCTTTCCAGACCACCCTGAGTTTCCTGGTGTGCCTTCAGTTGGGTTATATCCTCCGTATGAGGTACGTTTGTTGTTTATTGCCCTTTTTCCTTTATTTTATGCTTAGTTTCTTACTATGTCAAATATCATCTTTATGTAGTATGCTGCTAGATTGGACCAGGCCAGAGTTTCACTTGGTGTGTTTCGCGATATGACTCTTGCACATACACACACCATGCATGATATGTACATGCAGCATACACATATGCTAGAGACGCAGATTGATCAGCTGTCAGCTAGACTTGCTATATATGAGCCTTTCGGATCACAGGGCGGAGGTGAAGCTGGTCCCAGTGGGTATGATGCTGGTGGTTTAGGTGAGGATGATGGGGGTGAGGAAGATGATGAGGACGAGGGGGAGGATGGTGAGGATGGTGATGGGGATGACGATGATGATGACGGAGATGATGATGACGGAGATGGGGATGATGATGACGATGACGGAGATGATGGTGATGGTGATGATGGTGATGATGATGACGACGACGACGTTGCATCCCTTTAGTTGTATACCTTTTAGTATATGCATAGCGAACGTTTTATTATATGTTGCAGTTCATATATCTTATGTACTTATGTCATTGTCTGAGTGTTTGTTTATATAATTTCACTTTCTTGGATTTTGGCTAATAATGTTCGAGTATGCTATGAATTATATATGTTTGTGTATGCTGTGAATTATATATGTTTGTGTATACTGTGAATTGTATATGTTTGTGTATACTAGTGACATTAGAATTGAAGACATACGAACATTGATAAAAAACGACACAGTAATAATAGAACATAAATATGAATATACTAGACGTGACGATTAAATTGCAACTCCTGTAAAGAAATTCGAAGACGTCTTATCTCCTGTTCTAGTTCGTTTGCATAGGTTATTCCCCTTGGACATAAAGGATCATCCAACCATTCCGCGTAATTGCAATCATTCGGCCAGAATTGACATATTTGGATTCGACGACCAATATTTTCTCCATCCGCACGTACTACAACTTCAACTCCATACCCACACTGACAACAAACTGGGTACGATTCAACTTCTTGCTCAGTGGGAGGTTGAACTACTTGAACCTGGTTCTCAGGTTGTTCATATGCATGACGAACAACATGGCCAATGAACGGAGTGCGGTATTTTAAATTGTATCGACCGTCATATGTCGAACGTGTATTCTCAAACACATTTTCCGATATTACCTCATTAATAATCTTTGTGTAACGCGTGCATGCCCTAGTAAAGTTTCCGTATGCTGTCCTGACCTCTTGAGCCGTACGTCTAACTTGACAACCCACGTCGTTGTTGTACAGTTCAGCCAGAGTCTCCCAAAAATGAATTACCATTACCTCCTGATTGTCGCACATCTCATCGGTTTGTATGTAGTACTGCATAAGTAACTTCAATTCATGAGACTTAAATGTCATGTTGGACAATGTAGTTTGAATAATGTTAAGTTTTTAAATGATTTCAACAGATAACGATTTGTTAATTTATAGAATGGATGTTGATTCTCTCCACTCAAGAATCTTGACCGGCAGATGAACGTGGCTACAGTATTTGATTTGACTGCACACTGAGTCACCTTCTCTCCACTCAAGAAAGCAGGGAATCTTGACCGGCAGATGAACGTGGCTACAGTATTTGATTTGATTGCGCACTGAGTCACCTGCTCTCCACTCAAGAAAGCAGGGAATCTTGACCGGCAGATGAACGTGGTTACAGTATTTGATTTGACTGCACACTGAGCCACCTTCTCTCCACTCAAGAAAGTAGAGAATCTTCACCGGCAGATGAACGTGGCTACAGTATTTGATTTGACTGCACACTGAGTCACCTGCTCTCCACTCAAGAAAGCAGGGAATCTTGACCGGCAGATGAACGTGGCTACAGTATTTGATTTGACTGCACACTGAGCCACCTTCTCTCCACTCAAGAAAGCAGAGAATCTTCACCGGCAGATGAACGTGGCTACAGTATTTGATTTGACTGCACACTGAGTCACCTTCTCTCCACTCAAGAATTTGTCTATACATATAACCATTTGGATCTCATACTTGTTCAACTCAATTAAGTCTAACAAAACATTCACATATCAAACAACCATCCTCAAATATCAAACAATGTCTGGAAATTTACTAAAAGCTATATTGCTATGCGACAGTGACTCTGACGAAGAAGCGTATGCGTTAGCGCATCAACAAGAGGAGGAGGAACTGATGGAGATATACCGTGAAGCATACGGTTCAACTTCTGGAAAACAAGGCGGTTCAGTTATGGGTCGAAAATATATCAACCGTAACCAGCAAGCATTTCATAAAACACTTATGCAAGATTACTTTGCCCGTGATCCAACTTACGGTCCAGAGATGTTTAGACGACGATTCAGAATGAGTCGTCCATTATTTTTAAGAATTCTCGAAAGTATTCAGCAGAATAATAATTATTTTGTTTACAAGCAAGACGCCGCAAAAAAACAAGGTTTAAGTGGGCATCAAAAGATGACCGCAGCGTTGAGGATGTTAGCGTACGGTACACCCGCCGATGCCCTTGACGACGCATATCGTATTGCAGAGAGTACGGCATTGGAAAACCTAGATCACTTCTGTCAGTCAGTTGTGGACATTTATGGGACTGAATATCTTCGTTCTCCAAACGAGGCAGATGTAGCGCGCTTGCGTGAAATGCATGAAAGCAAAGGCTGGCCTGGAATGCTTGGAAGTCTAGATTGTATGCATTGGGAGTGGAAGAACTGTCCAAAAGCTTTTCATGGAGCATATAACGGTAAAGAAAAAAAACCTACTATCATCTTAGAAGCGGTTGCCTCTAATGATTTGTGGATTTGGCATGCTTTCTTTGGAATGCCAGGTTCTCTTAACGACATAAACGTTGTCGAACGATCTCATTTGTTTAATGATTTAGCGCAAGGTAAGTCAACTCCCTTATCATTTACTCTTGGTCATAATACATATGAGCATGGATACTATCTTGGAGATGGAATTTATCCCAAATGGAGTACGATTGTAAAGACATTTGCAAACCCAATGACGGCAAAACAGAAACAATTTGCTGCAATGCAGGAAGGACAAAGGAAGGACGTAGAAAGGGCGTTTGGGGTCCTTCAAGCAAGGTTTGCAATGGTCAGCAATCCATGTAGATTATGGAAGAGATCAAAAATGGCTGCAATTATGTTCTGCTGTATAATTTTGCATAACATGATCATTGAAGATGAACGCGCTATGGACTATCCCGATTTCGAGTATGATGGGGCAAGACAACCCCCCGAATTGTTTCGCACAGCCACGTTACGAAATGAAGGACAGTACGCAATTCATGTCGATAATCATGAAGTATATCGTAATGCTGCTATTCATAATAGACTGCAAAGGGATTTAATTGAGCATATTTGGAATTCTCATGGAAATCAATAGTTCGGGATGGTGGATCTTTGTTTAATTACATCTGTTTGCCTTTTTATTTCTGTAACGAAGTGTAGAATGCTATAATTTTTATCTTTGTAATATCATTTATGTTTTTTGAAATAAATCTTTATTGATGTCTACATAATGCATCGAAATAAATGACATCCCATTGAATATTTTAAAACTAAAAATAACACATGATTGAAAATATAAACTGACGGTACATGGATATTTAACTGCAATAACTTAAAATATCACATGAATATTTCAACTACATATGTTTTGTTCCCGATCTACTCTCAACAATGCGTTGTTTGTACTCCATCCAATATTGCATTGTAATTGGATCCATTCCGGTGACATCCTTTTCCATTACTAAGGTCTCTTGGCGTTGCCGTTCTAGCTCAAACCGGCCCTTCTCAATCTCGGCCAGTTCTTTTAACACGGCAAGCTTTTCTGCACTCCCCCTTTGACGTTCTGCATTTTCTCTCGCATGTTTTTCATGCATTAGGGCTAAACGAGAATCGATTTGAGATTGAACAGCAATTTTCTTCTTAGCTGCTCGTTGCCCCATCGGTCTAGCATCTTCATCAAATGCGGGTTCTGCTTCTTCGTCTTCGTTATCTGGGCATACATTAGAGTCCATCTGAGAAGAATTGCTTGGGCTAGAATTATAATTAGTTCGTCTTGTTTTTTTCTTGCCCTTCGAGTTCGTCTGAACATCTCTTAAACTTTTTGCAGTGTTTGAGCTCCATTTTTGTTGACTAACAAGCAAGTCGTAGCAGTTTGCAAACTGATAGTAGTGGGGTTTCTTAGTACCATTTTCTCTTGGAAATAATTTCAAGAATTGATCGTTCGCCATTCTCTTCTAAAAAAACAGAAACACAAATTGATATATTAACAAAGTGATCAGAATGAATATAAATTAAAAATAATATTTTTCAAAACGCTACCAATTCAGCTTCGCCACCCATTCCACTTGGATTTGCTGTTCTTATTTTGTGAATCTGCGACTCGTAGAATTGTGTTTGTCGATTAATCTTTCCGAAACGACCGGTGATTGCAGACATTGACCTCGTCTTTTCGACATGCTTTTTATTGTACGCAGTCATGACTTTTGCCCAAAACGCCTCTCCACTTTGGTCATTCCCCTTTACCGAGTCGTTAGAAAAATGACAGTAAATATAACACAAATCCTTATCTTCATCGCCAGACCATGTAGCAGAAGAATGGAAGGACAGAGGGGGAGCGGTTTGGGGATGAACATTTTGAAATGGTTGAGAATCAAAATCCCAGCTATCCATATTCATCGCTTCGGTATATGATTGAAAAGGATGAGACATACTTTCAATATTATGGAATTGAGAATATAATTGTAATAGAAGAAGAGATGTGTGTATTACAATCTGAAAAATAGTCCTATATATATAATGAAATCACAAATATGACCGTTTATAGCCGTTGTAATTTTAAATATGACCGTTTATAGCCGTTGGAGACAAAATATGACCGTTTATAGCCGTTGGGGACAAAATCTGACCGTTTATAGCCGTTGGAGTTTAGAGAATACGATTTTTTGTAGGCGTTGGAGGATTTTTGGCAGGGAGGCGGGAGCGAAATTGGGTTTGGGCTTGGGCGCCCATTTTATGGGCGCCCAAGCCCTGGCGCCCATTTTATGGGCGCCAGAGCTCTGGCGCCCATAAAATGGGCGCCAGGGCTTGGGCGCCCATAAAATGGGCGCCCAAGCCCAGTTCAGGATCCTGAACTGGATCCTGAACATTACCCTTAATATTACAACTGAATTGGGCGACTGGGGGCTTTTTTTTCGCGGATTCAGGATTGAACAAGACCACTGGAGATGCCCTAATACTTTGGCTTTAGATTGAAAACAAATGGATGAGTGAACTTGTAGAGAGTTAGAAGTATAACTACAGCATCCTTATTTTCTATATTTCGCACGAATTTGCAAAAGCTCAAAGTTGCAATATAAGTTTGAAAGAAGAAAAAAACATTTTGTAATGAAGGCATACTTATTGAATGTGTATTTACATCATATACATTATAAGTTGAGATAACACACTGTTAATATAGTCTATAGTGTCAATGACTCAATGTTCACATTGATAATGGTTATAACGTTCTGGATCCTATATTCAAATTATACAAATTATTAATTATGTCAATTAACGTTAAAAAATTTACGATAATTTGATTGAATAACAGTTATGTTAAAAACCTGTTAATGTTGATAATTATACAATTATGTTTAGAAATATAATATTCAATCCTTGATATATTCAAATTATGTCAACTAACCACTAAAAAGAATTTTTACTTTAAATTATCGTTGGAAATATTTTTGATAAATTGTAACTAGTACATTATACATTCATAATTTAAAATGTTTTTGTTATTTTAATAATTATTAATACACATTACCATTTGATGTTTTATAGTGTCTAAAAATACGTAAACAAGAATCTGGACACACTAAAAGGGTTAGAAAAAGAATGGTAGAGGAACTCACTAATTCATAGAAAGGCGTTCATAGTAAATTTTTCATCAAAAATAGTCCAGTAGAAAGTTCGAGTTTGAATGCAGATAATGCCTCCATATTGATGAGAATGATGATAATATTGATGAAGATATTTTAATAAGTGAACATGACAATGAAAATATGAGCAAAGTGGAAGCAAACTTTGATTTATCATCACATATGGAGAATGTTAGTGAAGTGTCAAATGACCCTGGTACATGGAAAAAATTGATCAAGAATTGAGAGACTTGCTGGTTGAAAGAGGTCATTTTAGAGTATTAAAGAATAATGACTCTAATTTTCCAAAAGATGCTATAAATAGACATTTTTCCTCCACGTTATATGTTAAACATTTGCCTGACGGGGATAAACAAGATAGAAAATGGTTGGTATATTCAAATTCAGTTGATAAAGTTTTTTTTTGCTGTAGATTATTCACGAGTCAAACAATGCCTAGTCATCTTGCTAATGAAGGAATCAATGATTAGCGCAATCTTAGTTCTAAGTTGAAACAACATGAAAGTAGTAAAGATCATCTTCTGAATACGAGCAGTTGGCTTGAGTAGGAAACAAGATTGAAAGTCAAAGAAATCATAGACCGGAGTGTAATAGATCAAATAAATAAGGAAAAAGAACGTTGGAAGAAAGTGTGGATAAGAATAATTGTTGTTTTGAAAACACTTGCTTCCAATAATTTAGCATTTCGTGGAACGAACAAAAAGCTTTATGGACAGAATAATGGTCTTTTTTGTAAATTAATTGAAATGATAGCAGAATTTGATCCAGTAATGCAGGAACATGTTCGATGAGTTAAACAAAAGGAAATTCATATACATTACCTTGGACACAAAATTCAAAATGAGTTAATACTCACATTGGCGAATGAAAATAAAAATGAAATTCTTAAGAAAATAAAAAAAGTCAAGTATTTTTTAGTTATATTAGACTGCACTCTATATACTAGTCGTGTTGAACAGATGTCTCTTGTAATAAGATGTGTTAATGTTTCAACTGATCTGGCAAAGGTGGAAGATTTTTTTATTGAATTTTTGGAAGTAGATGATACTACCGGACTTGGACTTTTTAACAAGCTTAAAGAAGTATTAGAAGGTATTAGGCTTGATATTTATGATATCAGAGGACAAGGTTATGATAATGGATCAAATTTGAAATGGAAACATAAAAGGATGCAGCAAATACTATTAGAAATTAATCCAAGAGTTTTCTACACACCTTGTGGTTGTCATAGTCCTAATCTTGTGTTATGTGATATGGCTAAATCATGTCCTAAAGCATTAAACTTTTTTGGGGTGATCCAATGAATATTTAATATATTTTCTTTATCCATACAGAGATGGCAATTAAAGATCATGTATCAAGTTGTACTGTTAAACCATTATCAAACACACGTTGGGAAAGTCATAGTGAAGCGGTAAAATCTATAAGATATCAAAGCGTGGAGATAAGAGATGCTCTAATTTCCTTGTCAAATAGCACCAAAGGTTCTATGCGAAGAGTGAAGCTAGAAGTTTTGTGACAAATGAAATTGAAAATTTTGAATTCTTGTTCGAATTGTGCATTTGGTATGAAATGTTGAAAAATATAAACACTGTTAGGAAGATTCTTCAAACTGAAGATATGTAAATTGATGTTGCTATCGCTAAATCACAAGGGTTAAAGATTTTTTTGAAGATTTCAGAAACATGGGATTTAATTCTACGATGGTCGATGCTAAGAGATAGTTCAAATGTTGGATGTTGAACCTGTGCAGTTAATGCCCCGCTATATCCCCGCTATAACTCCGATATATCTTATAGCGGATTCCTACCGCTGCGATTTTTCCATATATCCCCAACATATAGCCTTTCCGCTTTAATCCCCGCTATTTCCGCTATATCCCGTTATTTCCGCTATATTCCGCTATTTCCGCTATATTTTCTATAAAAAATTGGATTGAAAAATGATATTTATACGCTATAAAAATTATGAAATTAATTAATTTCATTGAATTTTTGATATATGTTTAGAAATGATAATACTCTAATATTCTACTAAATTAAATTAAGTTATATAACAGTTTTACGTTCATTTACAATACATTTGCACATATTTTTATTTAAAATTATTTTTGTATTAATTATAATTCAATTGAATGTTAATTTTTCACATAATTACTATCTATATATTTGTAAAAACAACAAGTATGGGATTTATATGCTATTTTAGAGTAATCCGATATATCCCGCTATATCTTCGCTACATCCCCGCTGTGACTTTTTGCACCTCTACCGCATTGAATCCACCGAGCGCTTTAACTGCACAGTGTTGAACTAGTTTTCCCTCAAAAAAGAATTATTCATAGAAAGAAACAGGTCGATGAAGATGAGAATGTTGAAGAACAGATGCAAACACCGAAAGAGTCTTTTCCGAATCAATTACTTTTTGCAAATTGTGGATAAAGCTTGTGTTTCATTGATGACTCGATTTGAGCAATTCAAAGAATATGATGGTAGGTTTGGCTTCTTATTCGATTTAAAAAAGTTCACTTCTATAGATGATGAGAAACTGAAAGTCATTGTTTAAAACTTGAGGAATATTTGAGACATGATTTGCACTCTGATATTGATGGAAGAGAGCTCTTCTCAAAATTAAAAGTATTGAAAGTTATTTTGCCAAAGGAAAAAACAAAGACAATTGAGTTACTGAATTTCATAAATTCTTGTTCGAGAGAGTTAAATTTTCCTAATGCTTGGATTGCATGTAGAATAATTCTAACTATACCAGTTACAGTTGCCTCGGTCGAAAGAAGTTTTTCAAAGCTAAAGTTTATAAATGATTATCTTCGTTTCACTATGTCAAAATAAAGATTATATGGTTTGGCACTTTTATCGATTGAACAAGATATGGTCAAAGAACTAGAATATGAAAATATTATTAGTAATTTGGCAAGTCAAAAGGCTAGAAAAATGTTTATAAGCAATTAGTATTTATTTAGTTGTATAACTTGAATTACTGTTATGAAATAAGTTATTTTTATTCCTCTACTCGTATTTATAAACAATTAAATTATGTCGGTGATTTAATTAGCGATAATAGTATTAGTTCTGTATTATGGCCTTGGTTTCGCAATTCGCTTTGGGTACCAAAATCCCTAGAACTGGCCCTGTTTGCAGCCATGATAGGTATACAGAAATCAAGAAAATTTATCAAAGAAATTGACCACACGTTCATATGCTTGATTCCAAAAGAGAAAATTCCACAATCAGTTACAGACTATAGGCCAATATCACTCTACAATGTGATATACAAGACATTTGCTAATCTATTAATGCAATAGAATAAAGCATTTGATGAATGATATATAATATTAGCAAACCAATAAGCATTCATTTCAAAAGGAAATATCTCAGAAATTCTTTATTAGCAAATGATATGGTAAGGGGATTTAACAAAATATCATCAAATAACATGCATATTAAATTTGATTTGCATAAAGCATATAATAAAATTATTTGAAGATTTATCTATCATGTTCTTTTATGTATGGGGTTCACTAAAATAATTTCCTAACCTATCGAGTTATGCATTTCTACCCCTACATTTTCATTTTTTTGAATGGTTGTCCTTCTAGTTTTCTCATAAGCAACAATGGATTGAGACAGGGGGATCCATTATCCACTTATCTCTTATTGATTGCAATGGAATTCATGACTATCTTATTTGATATGGAGCAGACTAGAGGCAATATCACTCCAACATACAAAATAGAACTTCTATAACACACTTATTATATACGGATGACATTCTAGTTATCGGAAAAGCATGCAATATAAATTCTAAAGAACTTCATAATATTTTATCAAAGGTAGAACATAATGCAAGTTTAAACATGAGTGAGCAAAAATCCACACTATTTTCAGTAGAGGAGCTAAGAATAAAGAACAAATAAGCAACATTTTAAAAGTCAAAACTAGGAGCCAACCCATCACATATCTAGGTGTTCCTTTATCGACTAATAAGTTAAAAGCCAGAGACGTTGGGCCATAATTGGATGAAATCAACAAAATCATTAGCCATCGGAATAGTAAACTATCGAATGCTAGTGGAAGAATTGAGCTCATCAAGTTAGTTATATATCTTATGGTTAACTATTGGATGCAAAATTTTCAAATTCTCGTATTTATCATACAAAAAATTAATTCCATATTTTCTAATTTTATCCGACAAAGGAAGACACATAAAATGAGTTGAAATGATGTAAATAAAACCAAAGAAGAGGGCGACCTAGGATTAAGAAAACGGAAAGATTTTACTACAAGAAAATTCTTATAAATTATTATGTTGATTTTTATTATCTACCTGTTTATGGGCTTGGTGGAAGAAAAACACACACACACACACACACACACACACACACATATATATATATATATATATATATTGTAATAAGAGGAATTTCTATGTAGTTCAACAAGACAACAATGCATCTTATATTTACGTTCGTATGCCTGGCGCAATGGAAAAGGGATGCCTAGGTTTGGTAACGGACCTAAGTTCGAGTCTTACCTTGCACACACTACTCGTAAAAAATAATACCTGGGGGGTAATAGGTGTCATGAGTTGAAACGGACATGCACAACTTAATTCCTCTCAGGAGTTTACCGGTCCGCCGAGTTCTCCTGAGTATATTAAAAAAATGCAGCTTATATTTGGAAAACATTATCAAATCTAGAAAAACGAGTAAAGGTTAAATAAATAGAGTAATTATTGATGGAAATGATACTAATCACTAGACATGTCCATGGATCAAAGATCATCACAAAATGATATGTTGGGTTGGTAATCAATGGTATTACTTGGTCGTCCCAACAGGAAGTTATCCACTCTCATATCCCAAGGGGAATGTAGAGTTAACTCTTCTCGTTTGCCTTCTTATATTTACCAAACAATTAAGCAAATTAAAATTGATAGTAGTTGCAATAAAGATCATTGGTGGTGGATGCCTGGTAAGAAAGGGAAATTTAATTTTAAATCAACTTGGGATGTAATAAGTGCAAAGAGCACTGAATTGGAGTGGTGTAATCATGTTTGGAACAAATCATGCACTCCTAAAATGTTAATTTGTGCAAGGAAGGATATGTAAATGGTGTAGTGAATCAGGTCTTAAGCATAGCTTATGCAATCATGGTGATGAAATAAGAAGTCACATATTCTTTAATTGCACACATTCCAAAAATCTATAAAGTAATATAAGGGACAACGACATATGATATTGATGATATTTTCGATCAAAATCACCCAAATTTAAGATCACAAGCACGGTTATAAAGACCTAGTTGACATAACAATTACAAATTCAATTTGGCACATCCGGTGTGAATGAAATGATGGAATTTTTAAATCGATTCAAATTTCCTATCAAATTGGGTTGATGCTAATTCTACAAAACAACAAACAACTCCTCAAACAAGCTGGAATTGATAATGGAAAAATTAGTGGTAAGGAATTTATGTTCGCATGGTTTGGACATGAAGAAGCAGAAGCAACATAGATCCATTAGAAATCAAAGGCTTTTGGTCATCATCTATGAAATCACAAGGTCAAGGAGAATATAATAGCAAAGAATATGTCCAATGTGCTATTTGAAGACGGACGTGGAATGTATTTTCTTGCTAAGTTGCTCAGTTTCGACTGCCTTGAAATTTTTTATGGACGATAAGAATGAAGAATTGGTAAAGTGGATAAGTGTGGAGATTTGTACATATATATCTATTGCATTAAAGGAGATAAGTGATGGAACATTATCTTATATTAACTACTATTAATAGTTTGCCTTATATTAGTTATCAGAATGATGTTTTGATTCATTTATGTTAACATGTCGTGTCCACAGCACGAATTTTCCCTAGTTCATATGATGAATAAAATATTCCCCACCATCAAAAGTAATTTTACAGTATCTTTTATCACCTCAATTAAACTCACACAATTTTTTCCATGACTTATGTCGAAGTAGTACTAAGTGAACTGATGTAATGAAAAACTTGCACATAGTATAATATTTGATTTAAAGAGAAACCGATTTAGGGAGAAGACAATTGATGGAAGAAAATTACGAGAGAAGAAATAAAGCATTACTTGAAACTCTAGAAACAACGAAATAAATGAAATAGCAAAATTATAATTATGCAACATGATTGAAAACATAGCATGTTAAAATTATAGAGGTCCCTTTAATATATCACTTTGAATTAGAGGGATGATAGTGTTTTTCATGTCCTTTAACGACTTAAAGAAAATTTGTCTAAATGACAAACTTAATGAAAATAGCCCCAATAACACCAAAATTCAAAATCATCCACTAGAACAGATTAATACCCCAAATTCATCAAAGTATGGAAAATTATTTTTCAAACCTAACATAAATTTTCATTCCAATTGCGAGATTTGAAGTGGTTGACGTCGTTGTAGAAATATTTTTTTATTTTATTTTACTTTATCGTAGTATTATGTGATTCAGGATCTTATACAATAATTTTTGTTACAATACTACCATGTATTATCGTTTCATTCTTCATCACATGTTTGTTTATTTACTACAACCTAATGTTACATTGTGCCGGTGTTTAGTTTCATTTTGTTTTTCACTTGTTTGTTTCGTATGTTTTTTTAGTGTGTTTATTGCATTATTTTTATGTTACATTTTTTTCAAGCATATAATATTACTTCTTTTATACTTTTCTGACTATTTCCTATAATGTTACCATATAGCAACACTTTGTACCTACTACTTTTTTTCTAATAATTTTTTATTATTGCATATTTCAATGGTTCTACGATACAATATCATAAATAAGAAATCGTATAACGATACTGTATTATATCGTTTCCTATCTGCTACTATTTATACAATCGTACAATTAGCTGTAAGCAATATTTGGTTAGAACCGAATTGATCGATCGAACCGGTTTATCTTGGTCGGTTCGGTTTGATTTTTAAACTAAATCGGTTTGAATTCATCCTATAAAATAATTTTTTTTGGTTATCGGTTTAACCGAACTTTTATTGTACTATTTAATTTTATGGTATTATACTAATTTAAATAACTGGTTTAGTGATAAAATACAAAACTTATCTATTAAAAATATGTCAAATTTCGTAATAAACAAAAATGATACCAAATAAAATTCTTCCAAACATAAATTTATGTTTTCCTTTTGGATGAAACAACCATTCGAATAATAACATATTTTTCTAGTTCAGTTAATTCGGTTACCGATCTAAATTAATCGGAATTAATTCGGTTTGGTTTAAAAAAATTTGTTTTTAATTCGATTTGACATTTTTTACCTCAAAACTAACCGAACCGACCGAACGTTAATTCCTACCTACAATTGATGAGAAACTATGAGAAGAGGGACGAAAAAGTAGTGTTGCTTATGGTTGAACAATCAAGGTAGTTTGCCAGATGATAAGAATAGATCGATTTTAGTGTTAAGGTTTCTATTAGAAAAAAGGTATCAGTTGGGACAAGTATGTTGATTGCTAGATGTCGCAACGACCATCTTGCGAATAATTTTAAATGTGCATGTGGTTCGGATTTAAATTAAAAACGTGCTACGGATATAAATTAAAATTGAACACAAGTTTGTTCTTTTAAAAAAGAATTCACTATTTTTATAATTTTAGGGTCCGTTTGGTTTCGTTTTGAGTTTTATGTTTTATGTTTTCAACACACTACAAAATATAAGAAAACACGATAAATTTTTTTACATTCTTAGCCATTACAACGATGGACGGAAAATGGAGGAGTGAAATTGTTTTCCGTCTTTTTGTTATGTCTCAAAACACGAAAAATCAAATAAACTTGTTTTCTATTTTCTATATTAATTTCATTTTTCAAAATTGTGTGTTTTCCAACAATACATAAAAAATGTGCATTTTTGTTTAGAGGAAAACACAAAACTAAAAACAGCAAATCAAACGGTCCTTAGTTTGCGAATTTACTAACCGTTCAAAACACCGGATGTGTATTCTCAAACCAGAATGTTTGCCACTACATTTTTTAAACCGTGGACAAAGGTTGATCATGTGTTAGCTACCACGATGTTAACTCAGCATCCATCTATTTTCATCCTTGCCCATTCCCCATCTAATTCTATCTTCTCCCTCTTCCTCCGTTTTCAAATTCCGCTCCACCCAATTTCAAAATAACTAAATGCAACAGCCTATGCCACCGCCGCCGCCACCTCAACACTCCGCACACCTCAACTCCGACTTCGGCTCCAAAACCCAATTGAAACCCTCCACCAACAACCTCCTAACCCTACTCCGCCTCCGCAAAACCGACGAAGCCTACAGCCTCTACGCTCTCTCCCCCACCCTCCCCGACTCCACTTCACTCTCCCGCCTCGTCGCCCAGCTCTCCTTCCAGAACACCCCCTCCTCCCTCTCCCGCGCCCACTCCATCCTCCTCCGCCTCCAGTCCCTCGACCACCTCCACCTCCTCGACTCCAACTCCCTCTCCATCCTCACCGTTTCCCTCTCCAGATCCAACCTCCCCGCCGCCCTCTCCATCATCACCTACATGCTCTCCTCCCACTCCCTCCCTCACGTCAAAGCCTGGAGCTCCGTCCTCTCCCGTCTCTCCCGCTCTCCCGACCCCGACTCCCTCCTCCTCTCCATCCGCCTCTTCAACTCCATCCTCTCCCGCCTCCGTTCCACCTCTATCCCCACCGACGCCGCCCCCGACACCGGTGCCTTCAACGCCGTCCTGAACGCCTCCTCCAATCTCGGCCACATCGACACCTTCGTAGACCTCTTCCATGGGATGCGCGAATTCAATCTAGTCCCAGACGTCCTCACTTTCAACATACTAATCAAAATCTGTGCTAGAGCAGGCAGGAAGGATCTTCTAGCCTTCGTGCTGGAGGAGATTCTACATAGACAGATCGTGCCTTGTACCACAACTCTGCATTCACTGGTAGCAGGTTATGTTGGGTTCGGAGATCTGAGCACGGCCGAGATCGTGGTGCAGGCCATGAGGGAAGGCAGGGTCGATCTCTGCGCCATCCTTAGAAACTCAATGACCGATCCCTTTGTTCCAGACGGTAGCGCACTCGAGAAGATCGTGAATCCAAGACCGGACGACGAAGCTCCGCTCTTGCCAAAAAAGTATACACCGGATTGTAGACTTTACACAATCCTGATGAAAGGTTACATGAACAAAGGAAGACTGGACGACGTTGTCAGGATGGTTAAGGCAATGAAGAGGGAACCGGATCCCAAGAGCCGCCCGGATCATGTGACCTACACTACCGTGATATCTGCTCTATCGAATGCAGGAGAAATGCAACAGGCGGAAGCTGTTCTCACGGACATGGTTAGTTCAGGTATTGCGCCTAACCGTGTGACTTACAACGTGCTGCTGAAGGGGTACTGTCAGCAGCTGCAGCTGGATAAAGCGAAAGAGTTGATTCAAGAGATGTCGAGTAAAGCGGGGATTGAACCTAATGAAGTGTCCTACAATATAATGATCGATGGATGCATACTGAAAGATGACAGCAAAGGTGCATTGAATTACTTCAATGAAATGCGAGAGCGTGGGATTGCTCCTTCAAAGGTGAGTTACACCACGTTGATGAAAGCATTTGCTCTATCAGGGCAACCAAAGCTTGCTCATAAGGTGTTCGATGAAATGACGAGGGACAAAAGAGTTAAAGTGGATAGAGTTGCGTGGAACATGCTGGTGGAAGGTTATTGTAGGGTAGGTTTAATAGAAGAGGCTAAAAGGATAGTGGAGAGGATGAGGGATAACGGGTTTAGGCCCGATGTGGCAACATACGGAAGCCTGGCTAATGGAATTGCTTTGGCCAGAAAGCCGGGAGAGGCGCTTATTTTATGGAACGAGGTGAAGGAGAGATGTTCTGAGGATCCTCCATTCAAACCGGATGAAGGATTGCTTGATGCTTTGGCGGACGTTTGTGTGAGAGCAGCCTTCTTTAAGAAGGCTTTGGAGGTTGTGGCATGCATGGAGGATAATGGAATATCTCCAAATAAGACCAAGTATAAGAGGATATATGTGGAGATGCATTCGAGGATGTTTACCAGTAAGCATGCTTCTAGAGCCAGGCAGCAACGGAGGAGTGATAGGAAAAGAGCGGCCGAGGCTTTTAAGTTTTGGTTGGGTTTGCCTAATGAGTATTATGGCAGCGAATGGAGGATTGAACCTATCTATGAGGATGGCGATTGAGCGTTTGCTAGTCTTGAAGAATTGTGAAAATGTTCTTTTTCTGGTAAATTGTGGTTATACAATTGGTGTGCACACCGCCTCCTACGTCTATACAGTGTATATGCAAAGTTACAAACTACAGACTGCGAAAGTAAGGTATGGATACGAAGCTGGTATACCTAAATGCATACGTATAGTTTACATGCTTACGTTCTTTGTTCCATCATCCATGACACTGACGTGCATCTTTGATGACGGTTTCAATATTCGGGTCTCATTTCTTGGAGAAAAGCCGCCGGTATTGTTTGACTTTCTGCTTGCAACGTTATAGTACTGTCATACAAGTTAACGTTTGATTGATAAGACTGTTCTGTTAATAAAAATAAACAAATATTAATATGGACTTGAAGAAAAAAAGTAGTTCTAAGTATATAATTTTTATTTTTAAGCTGAAGACTACTTATAATTAGCATTATAAATTTTTTTTACACTATATAAAATGCTAGTTATATCTAACATTATATTCAGTTTTGCATTATATAAAATGCTAGTTATAACTAGTATTGTCTTTCAGTCTAAAAACAAACCTGTTGTCCTTCAACTTAAATTTTTTTCTAAATTTGTCCTTGTGCCTATTTTCCTGTAATAATATCTAAAAGGACAAACTTTCGAACTGGACTAATACATGCTTGGTTCGCGCTTAGTTAGGGCCACATCAGCGTTGGTCTAACCCCAATGTTTTAGGGCAACTATGAGTTGTCAATATGGTAAATTAACATAGGCGTAACTCATAGTTGCATTTAAAAAAATTGTACGATAATTGTAAAAACGCTTATCCATTTTCTTTGCAAATTAATACGGCACAACCATGATCGGTCCCTACAAGAATATAACATAGGTGCAACTCATAGTGCAACATATGTTATAAATTTTTAGGCGCAACTCATAGTTGCGCCTTTAAGATTTGCTGTATAAAAAGAACAACTGACACACTTTTCACCACACTTTCACTTTACCATTCCTTCCTACTTTCCTAAATCCGAACCCAAAGCTCACCAATCACCAAATTCTAATTTATTACTCAAATCCATACAAAATCATCATATTTCTACATCATTAATCTATTAGAATAAAGCTACAACAATCTTTGCAAGTTAATTGACTAAACCCTATTTTGAATCTAGTGTCATTTTGAATTTTCCTATGTTTTTGTGTTGATTTTTAGTTCCATACCTTTCATATTAAGCTAGCCGAACCGATATGGATAATTGGAAGATCGAAGATGATGTATTGGTGAAATATTATGAACAATGGGAAGCTGAATGTGAATTTGTTTTTGAAACTCGGTTTGAAACAGTTCCTCAAAATATTGGTGCTGTTATTGAATCTGGTTTGGAGTATCAGGTTTGTTTAGTTAAACCGAATCAAAGACCAAAGAAACAAATTAGCTGCGAAGGTCGAGTGAGACGACTAGTACATCCAATTTGTCGTTCTGGAGTTATTTGTGAGGTAGTTGTATGTAAGACTCGGACAAATGCAGGGCGTTAGGTTTAGGGATGTGCACAATACCTACATCATATAACTAACCCGAATGGTGTCAAGTGTTGTAGATACTTCAAATGGATAGATCCTCTGTTGACTCCTAGGGGCGTTGAATATGCCATAGAGAAGCAAGCCGAAGTGAGGTGAATGAAAAAGGAAAATAGTAGGCTACGACATCAGATATATCGTCCTTAGTTCCAATTAGAAGACTGATGTGATGGAGTTATGTATTCAGTACTTTTAATGATTGATGCATTACTTAGATGTATTATTTGGTTGTTGTAATGGTTATGTAATGTTTGATGTATTACTTGGTTGTTGTTCGACTTTGCGTATAATGGATATTATGTACAAAAGTTGCGTACAAAATAAATCACAATCATAAAACATAGCAACTCACATCATTGTTCGACAAAACATAACTCTTAATACCAAAGTTGCGTACAAAAAAAATAGAAGTTCTATAATACACGAATGACATAAGTAGTACAAGCAAACAAATTAGTTATTGTTTCCCGCACGTTCTTCTCTTATGACCCAAGTTACCACATTGTCCACATCTGTCCTGTCTTCTATCCCCCGTTTCGTTTATGCCCCTCCTCATTCTTGTGGACCTTGGTTTTCTTGTATTCCTATGTGTAGGCAGCAGTTGTATAGTAGGCCTTCATGTACATTCCAATATCTACTGTTAGACAGTGGACGAAAAAAAGAGGAATAACTATGTTTATAACTCTCTACTGTAAACCACGATGAAATAAGATAACGGCAAGCTCTGTTAGCTTTCCCTCTGTATCATGCATATGCAGCCAAAACATGAGAGTATGAAAAATCGGCAAGAATATGAATATTACATGAACAGTTGTAATTGTTATTGGCAATATTTACTGTGTAGTTACATGCATTTGTGTATGTTACTTGCCATTCCGTCAAGCTGAACCTGTTAACGCTCATACTTCGTGCTTTTGCTACATATTTTTCCATCATTTTTACATACGTTGGCGTGATTACAAATATGTACTCCAGTCCATCAGTACGTCTTCTGTAGAAGTAACTATTAAGGCGATGAAAGGTGCGTGCTACTAATGCCTTCACCGGTAATGATCTTTCACCTTTTAGAACCGCATTTAAACTCTTCGAAGTATGTGCAGTCATTATACATTTTTTTTCATCGTTGTCCTTGTAAAAAGCCCATTGTTCATCCTTCTGTCTGAGATTTATATCAATCCATCTGTCAGCAACTGGACTAACAATTTTTAGTTGCTCTCTTAGTTCCTTGTATGTTACCTAGTCTCTTGCTTTAGCACAAACATGAAATAAGTTATGCAAAATTTTGCTACCAAAGCTTGCCTTTTTGAAGTTTGCTTTCAAATGGCGAATGCAGAAACGATGATGATGGGGTCTTCTCCATTTCTCTTGCAAGGCGGTTGGAATTTCTTTCATTCTATCAGAAATGAATGTAATGCATCTTGCATTTAAAGATGGAATTAAATGTCCCATGCATTAAAAAAACCATCCCCAAGTCTCTGCTGATTCGGTTCGTAAAATAGCAAATGCCAAAGGAAAAAGAGAGTTGTTTACATCAACTCATGTAGCCACAAGCAATGTACCTTGATATCTATCATAAAGATGCGTTCCATCAATAGAAAGAACATGACGACAATGCTTGAAACTTTCTATGCTCGGTCCAGATGCCCAAAAAGCCCCCAAAATTGAACGTCATTTGTATGAATATGATAAACAGTGCCTGGGTTGCTTTTTTGTATTGTATGAAGAAACTATGACAAGTCATTGTATGATGATTCCCAATCGCCAAATATTTTCGACACGGCTTTGCATAGTCCTTTCTAAGCTTTCATGTAGCTTATTTGAATTTTTTTTTTACATATTTGCCATAAGCTCTTGGATAGATTTTGTAGTGTAACTTGGTTCGGTCGAACATATGGAAGCATTTTGGTGCATATGAACTTCGTTGTTGTTTGTTTGTGATTCGAGTTGATGATTGGATTTGAGCATGTGTGATCACCACCTTATTTTTTTATCACCCAACGTCCGCATATCTCTTTTAGAAATAATAGCATGAAGTCGTCATGGGCAATTACCATCAATATCACATATAACAGTGAACTCTCTAGTACGAGTTAACGTTTTTAAATGAAATTGAACACTTTATCGACCGTTCACTTATATGTTTAATTAAAGATTCCTTTGATTTGAAAATCATACCGACTCGAGGACCTTTCTCCACACATTCTAGTCCAAGCATTTCATCGGTATATTGAACTTCTTGCATAATAGATCTTTCCATTATTGTGTCGTTGCATTGGTCGTCCTCTAACGATTATCCATCTTGATATGCTCATTAATGTCATCAACTTCCTCTGGAATATCATCTAACGGAGCTCATTATTAACATTCATAGCATCTATCCATGTATTATCTTCGTCAAGTAAAGCATCGATTTCCATGCTATCCAAATGTGATACATCATTATCAGCATTTCCACCCTTCATGTCTTCGGTTTCAACATCTTCATTTTCTTGTACATATTCGTTTGAATTCTGAGTTGGAATTGATTGCGGATGATATGACATGAAACCATACCCGGGTGACTGCGGTGGATATGACATGAAACCATATCCGGGTGTCTATGTATACAACTTATAAATAAATAAATAATTGTTAACTACATAAATATATAGAACAAGAATGAAAAATACATGAATCACATGAAACCATACCCAGGTGTTTGTGTGTAAACGTTCGGTGGCTGGTACAAATAATATGGGCAATACATTTGACTTGAAGTATTACTCGGTCTAGGTTGGCTTCCATAATCTACGATATGAGCTTGCGGTTCAGTTGTTTGTACCACCCCTCCTTTACGTACAACTTGATTACTTTCATTCCCACGCAAAACATAGAATCGACGTCATTGTTACTGTTCACCTCAATAGCAATCAGACCATCATCCATAACTCATTTACTTATTAACGAGATGTCGAATTCGGTTGAATTAATCTTTGTAGCTTTGTAAATTGTCGTTTTCATCTCAAGATGATTACAACCATTCCTCGATTTAGATCCTTTATGCTTTCCCCCAACATAGGTTGGCCTGCTATTCTCGTCGATGATTAAATCACCATCATAGTGACAAATAATTGGTACGGTTGTCGTAGATCTAGCAAATTTCAAGAAACTAAATTTTGGTTATAGATCTAACAAAATAAGCGGACAAGAGTTTCAAATCTTTACCTCAAATCTAGAAGAAAGTGAAATCTTATGTTGATCTTTGTTGATTTAAACGAATTTGAGTGGCTTTGTTATATTTTTAGTTGAGTCGTAGTAAGAGCAATGGAATTTAGGTTTCTGAAATAAGTTGGAGAAGAAAAGTTAAGTTGAAGTGGAGAAGGGTATAAGGTATTATAAGTTGTTGTTGGGCCAGCAGCAAGCTCATGTACAGGCGCAACTTACAGTTGTGCCTGTTTCTTTGTACGGTAGTGCAACTCAAAGTTACGCTACTGTATATGAATAGAGCGCAACTCAAAGTTTCTCTCTGCTATGAGTTACAGGCGCAACTCATAGTTGCGCCTGTAACCTGCTGCTGTTTAAAAAACAACAGCTCATATATGTTTATATAGGCACATCGACATAATTCAAAACCAACTTATTTCAAGCAAATTGAATTCCACTTAAGCACATCATATGCATTTCATGCAAACCATATATATGAAAACAAGTTTCAAAACCACAACTCAATTAAACAACGTGAATACCTTGTTCTTACATCAAAAAAGTTCAACTTCAAATTCCAATACAAGTTAAAAAAACCCAAAACAATAACCTAGCATGCAACCTACCGTCTAAGGTTCCTATCATACTACAAAATCTCGAAAGTACACCTACCATACTACCTAATCTCTTAAGTTTCTAAATTTGCATGGTGTTTCTTTGTGTTTGGGCCAAAAGTGGTTGAGATGGTCCAACTTCAATTATGTCATGCCTCGGTTGAGTGCCTTGTGAAGATCCAGCCGTGTCTCTCCTACGTCTTCTTTGGTATGTTTGAGCAAAAGCTTCAGGCGGACGAGCCACATAAGGTGGTGGTGGTTCGAGCTTGTGTTGGCCAAGAATCGATTTGATAATTTCTTTGATGTTGAAACACTTACCTTTAACTCGATCTTCATCTCCAGGATCTGCAAGAATATCATCAACATCGTTTGAAATGAGGTATAGTCCTTGAACCTAAAACAAAAGAAGTATTGGCGTAAGTATGTAAAGCTACTTGAACGAGTTAAGAGATGAGAACTTATTTAATTATACCAAGTCACGCTCCACGGGTCCTCGTGGAGCATATCTAGGCAATCTAGTAGACGATTCTTTAAGAACAAATTATCGCATTATATGCCCGTACCAACTGTTGTATTGTTCGATGGTAACTCTTGGTATGCATTCAGCTTATATGTAACGACCCACTTTTTTTTCCATACAATTTAACTGACAATAAACCACACATGTCCATCCCAAATTGAACGGAAAGACAGATAGATAGGGAAAAGAAAGAAGAAAGAAGACAAGAAGAAACCAAGCAACACAGAATCTCACAGCGAAACGAATAATCTATAATATTTAACAAGTCTTTACACAAAAACAAAACTGTAATATATATATATACACACACACAGACATCAATCATAGTATACTAACCTATTTTAGCTCGGATGGTTATAACAACCTGTTCTCACAACTGCTGAATAATACACAACAATATAAGTAACGGAAATATAATCATCTACGTGAATATGTCTCTAGGCCTCCAGCTCCTCTCTCCTGAAGCTCCAAAATATCCAAGTAAACCTGAAAATATGCTTGATCTGACCCGAGCATTATAGGAAAAACAACGCCAGAGTCAGTCTGGTAAAACCAGAGTGAGAACTTAAATCACAAGGAATTTTATTTATTATAACTTTAAAATCCTTTGAAATCAAAGGTATCTCGTAAGACCACGCTGCACATAAACACGGACGGGTTTTTTTACCTTACGATAACCAAAACCTTTTATATCAAAAAATCCAGTGATATTATAATAATGTCTAGAGGTCAAAGTAAAATATTGAAATAGCTGAAATGCTTGCGTCTCACATTTCAACATAGTTGGGCACATTCAAAACCGTACAACGCTTATTGGAGAATGGATTCCATACAATGACTAGGCACTGGGGTACCACCTATCACAGTACACATCTAGAAAATGTACCGAGATCGAACCTATCGATCCCTTCCAACACAAGACCGGCTTACCCCTTACTGGATAGTACCGAATATGTCATCACCCCAGTTGCTTTGCAACCCATTTTATCGCGATCTCATGCACAACCAATCCATAAATATATAGATGTATCTAGAAGGGTGACAACATACCCTAATGGGTGCGACCCACTTAGCCTTGCTGCATCTCCCCTGATTTTCAGTAATTTCCGATTGATGAGGCTTGAGGCTACGATTTACCTTTCAAGAAATTTACACTTAGAATGCTCATTGCCCTCCAATAACAATATGCTGATAGCATTCATCCACACAAGTCCGTTCTAGGTCTGAATGAAACCGAAGGCACTATTCCTACTACATCCATTTTGGAATCACCCCCAGGATTAGTAGCGATTAGCTCTTGCACTTCACATCTCAATCTTCGATTCCATGCTCTTTACGATATTTTTACTTCGAAATGCATTTGTGGGATCGAAGTGGTTTTCGGATAACATATCCGATCCCGGTCTCTTCGAAACAACGTTCGATAATTTTCGGTAAACTCAATCTCAGTTCTCTAGGAAATAAACAGATGAAGATAAGATCGGAGATCACCTCCTAACCGTTGGTGGACGAATTTACTTATCATCGTCCTAGAAGAACGAAACGAGATTATACATACAGTATAGCACCACCGACCGTAACTATATCATATAATTCCCATGTTTCACCTAGATATTTCCAGAGTTACGTTTTGGTCCAGATTTGATAGTCGGTTATTTAACTATCAAATAAACAACCATTAAAACAAAGATTACATTTCCCATAGAAATCACTAAGCCTCATAAATTAATCTCCATTAATTTAAAACCACATTTCAATATACTTGGAAATCAATCCCATATACTTATTCCAACAGGATAAGTATATTCACATACCATTATATTTCGACACTTAGGAAAATACAACCATATACTTGTTTCAATGGTATAAGTATATTTACAAACCATTTCACTTTTCAAAACTTAGAAATTTTCCTTATACTTATACAATGATATACGTATATCCACCAACACTTAGAAAGATTTCTATTTTGAAATCTTATTTTAAATGATCAAATCTATATGTCATTTAAAATGGGGAAAAACCAACACCAATTCCTTTATAAAACATTCCTACAAATTCCAACCCCGTTTATAAAACTTCTCCTTTTCAGATCCTTAAAACTCATTTATAAATTCTTTTATAAATATCTAAAGCCATTTATAACTCCTTCCATATTTAATCCAACTCATTTATAGACTCTTTAAGTCAATCAGGTCCTCTCGATAGACCATAAGTTATTTAAAATAGCTTTAAATAACAAATTACTATTTTAAACATCCTTCTAATTCATTTTAATCAAATCTTATTTAAAATAATACCTTGGAATCTATTTAATAACATATTAAATTAATTTCAAATACTATTATTGTATTAATAAGTTAACTTCAAAACAATACTAATATAATAATTTATTTATTTTTAAAACGTTATTTAAACAATAATTAATAAACTTTAATCTAATATAATAATTAATTAGTCTATAAATATATTTAACTAACTTTAATCAAGGTAATTAACTAACTTTAATTAAAAAGTTAAAGTATAGATAATCATTTAAATAGTTGATTTAAAATACAATTAAAACATTTCTAAATCATAACTAAATGACTTTAAAATAATAATTAAACATTCTTAAACAACACTTAAGAAATAACTTTAAGAACTATATTGATAAACAATTAACTTTGAATTATTATTAAAACAATTATAGATTCTTTTTTAAAAATATTATTAATAAATAATTATCCCTTTTTAAAGTCTTATTACTAAATAAAAATTCTTAAAATAAACTTCAAATTAAAATTTACCTTTTTTTAAATTTTGAAGGAGGCTTAACGATTGTCCTGATACTTATACAAGCTACCATATCAATCAATCTAACTTTTCAAGTTAATAACTGATATTCACATAATTAACGACTAAATAAATAATTTAACAGTTTTACCATCATTGGTTAACATATTACTTATCCAAAGTGGCAGATTAATTTACGATACAAAATAAAATGTTCAAAAACTGTAAAATAGCAGAATGAAGATTTATTCTGCTAATTAATTGCTAAATTAATTTGATTAGAGGAACGTCGTTTTATTCCGCTAACAGGGGTCCAATTAACATATTCAATCCAATTTATTTCGACAGTAATTTATTTGGCCAAATAAACATAAATATTTAAGGTGTATCAATTTTAAATGACGTTATTATACAAATAACGTAATTTAATCCACGTCCGTTTCCATATATCATTAATTTATACTTGTCCACATCTACCAACAAGTTACTCTACAATATTATATTTGTCGATGCGAGTCCAACGCAACAATTCATATGTCAATCGGATTTCAAATGAGCAAGTTATCATGATTCTAAATCAACCCATATATCCATTTTAAGTAAAACATATATATAAATGAGCATTCTCACCTTAAAACAATTCGGGCCATAGTCATTCAGACCCGAAGGAAATTGAAGCCCAGGTGCTTCAATGCATTTGAAATCAACAGTGAGGGCGTAAGTGCAAATTCTTATATAATGTACAATAAACTTCTTGCTTTAAAAATCACTTGCACCTGCACCTTTAACATGCGCGCCTCCTGCTGCTTTCAGACACTCGCTATCCACCAGCTCGACGCTGCTCAAACATACCACCCCCGTTTGCTCCTCACGCCAACCACAACACTCGGCCTCCCCATGAACTCACACCTCGCTTCCCCATGCGCACGACCTTCCCATCGCCTGCACTTTGCTTCCCCCCTCCACAAACATTCGACCCACCCAGCTGCCACCAAGAGCTCCACCTCAGACCTCTTACCCTCTGGACGTCGTCATGCTAGCTTGCCGTTCTATGCACACAACATGCTACCTCCATATTTCCAAGTCATCTTACTTTATTTTTATTTTTTTTTCTCTTTTTTCTTCCCGTGCACGAGACCTCCTCTGTTCATGTTCTTCACTGCCATACACACAACTCTTCGCGACTTACCATGCACTAGTATACACACTATCACCCACACAGACATACATATAAATATGCACACTCTAACTCACATAAGCAAAGGAAAGAAAGGAAGAAGAGAAGGAAGAATGATGCAGCAGGAAAAGAAATGTAAAATTTGTTGTCTCTTTTGACAAGAATATTTGAACGGCAAGGTAAGACAAGAATATTTGAAGATTTTTTCTGCTGTTAAAAATTTGATGTGCTTTTGACTTATTAAAAGAAGATGTTTTGATTTTCTTTTGTGCACTGGATATGAAAAAAGAAAATGAAACGAAAGTGAAAGATGGAAACAAGATAGTGGCAATAATGCGGCTGAGTGTAAATATAAATATAGGCAAAGATTCTTAGCTAAGAAAAATTGAGTATACACATTAAATGCTAATGTGCAGGCAAGTACACAAAAAGATATGTGAAATCTTGTTTTAAATTTTTGTTTTTTAAAAGTAGTTAGTTTACGGTACCCAAACACACAATATCGTGTCCGCGCACGAGCCGTGAACTACAGAAAATGAATTACGATTGTGTGTAGAATTTGAACGCGATCACAAAACAACAATAAAATAAATAAGTTATTAAATTTTATAAAGTTTCAAAAGTACCGACGTTTGCAGCAAAAAACGTCAAACAAAATTTTACTTATTTTCCCAAACTAAAAATTATAGAAAAATTCTATAAATAAATTAAAAATATGTAATATAAAATCTGGTCTAAATTTGAAGTAGAGATTTTATTACAATTTAATTCAAATCCGAATATTTAAATAAATTAAATATTCCAATTCAAAGACCCAAAACTACGGGTCGTTACATTGTACATGTTCCAACTTGTGATTCCATGTAGCTACATAAGTGTTATACAAATCTCTATTCCAACCGTTCGAGAACACTTGCTCGGCTGCATCCGGTATATGCTGATTAAGACCTAATTGCCTCATCACTCTATTCGGATAGTGCGTGGCCACACTTTAAAAGCAAATGATTGGGGTTCTTGAATACCAAGTTTGTTCTCCATCCAAGCAAACTGGCGGAAAATCCTATACATTTTAGGGTGTATGGCGTCCAATCAATATTAACTGCTCCGTAATATCGAGCTTATCGCGATAGAGTGTGGGATAACGGGCTGGGTTATCTCTCCAACGTTTATCTCATGTCCATCTACAATCAATAAATAAAATAATGTGCGAATATTGTACTAAAACATAGAGTTTTCAATATATATTAGTAGCAGTTTTTACCTAGTCCCATAAGGTAATCCAGCAGTGACATTAGCATGAACATTTGGACAACCAGTAGAAATACGCATCCATGACCATACCTGCATATTATCTGTGTAAAAAAAGTCTTTAAAATATTAGTACGATTATAAGTGAAAAATGTTATACCTATAGAAGGGTTAGGCAACTGGCTAACCCGTTCGACTTTCTTAGTGCCACATTATCCAACTCCTTATACAAAGCGCATAAAACTGCGCAACCCCATGAATAATAAGAAATAGTGGCAAATTCATATATCAGGTATAACCATTTGACACTTACTTGACCCTTGGAATGGTTTGGAAAAGACAGGATGCTATAAGAAGCAATATGACAGTCCGTGTGAACTGTTCTAGCTCCTCAGTTGGTGAATCGGGAGTAATGTCCTGGTTAATTATAAGGTCGTTTATCCATTTGATCTTCAATTTTTTTCTATTAACCACCACTTCGGTGGGGGGGGATGGGTGGAATCTCAGCAAGAAAACGGTGACAAACACCATCGATGTCCACATTACCAAAGTAATTCAGAATGGTGCCTTCTATAGAAAGGCCGAGCAAAATAGAAACATCTTGCAAAGTAATTGTCATTTCTCCAACGGAGAAATGAAATGTGCTAGTCTCAGGCCTCTATCTGTCGCATAATGCTATGAGTAAATACCTATCAAACCTGATATACTTTATCTACATGAAATACCAAAAGCCCGCTTGATGAAGAATTGTTGAACTTGATAGTCATCAACCATCTCCATAAGGTCTTCGAAACTCTGGGAATGATCCAGACAGTCGACAGGTTTTACACTCTACAATACAGAGATTATAATGTATAGTTAGTTCAAAACGCTAAAATTCTTCAACTATTTACTATACTTAGCAAATAAAAAAGTTAACCCGCATTAAATCTTCAAAATTTGTCTCGTAATTATCCTATAAATATAAAACACTACCATCGATGGGTCCGCTGTCCGGTTCTGAAAGTTCATGCAAGAAAAATGCAAATGAATAACATCGTTTACAAGCTACGATTGATTGAATGGTAAAAATTGGATTACGACCACCTTGAACTAGCTATTTGACAATGTTTATTGCAAATAGAAACAAATAATACGCAAACTAGAAACTAAAAAAACCTAGGATTTAGACAATACCAAAATCATGTTGTGTTGATGAAGATCCCACTTCCATTATTATAGATTTGTTCTGCTCGAAGATTGGCAAAGAAATTTGTTAGTTTTGAGTGGAATGGGGTTTGGTAAAGATGAGCTCGAGTTGGAATTATGGGGAGCAAAGGGGGGTTTGGGAAGTGATGTGGGAAGTGGGGTTGCTGCTGCTTTTATGTGGATTGTAGGCACAACTCATAGTTACGCCTTTTCAATTATCATACAATTTTTTAAGCGCAATGAATCACGCCTATGTTAATCTACCATAGGTGCAACTCATAGTTGCGCTAAAACGTTGGCAGTTAGACCAAAGCTGATGTGGCTACTGATTGGGAGCAAACCAGTCCTGTTTGGTAATAAGTTTGCAAACTAGATTTGACCACGAAATAGTCTCGAAAATTAGCCCACTTCAAAATTTTGTCCTATCTAAAGTGAAGTAGGTTTTTTTCTTAAAGAATATATCTAAATATATTACTATTAGCATTAGTATACTAAGCGATATAGAGTCGGTTCTGACTTTTATAATGCTTAGTGTGAATTTTCAAATGATGCCAGTTGTTGTAGAAAATTGCTTAACGATATTGAATAAAATTCTTATACATAAGAAACCATACTTTATTTTGAATATAGTTTTCTAGATTAATATTAGATTAGTTGTTGTATAGTTCATGTATCAGTGAAGTACCTAACAGTTTTGAACTAACTTTGCAGACAAAACAAAGATTCAAAGAGCTCTATTCTAATGGAAAAGCTCAACAATAATAATTCATAGTATCAAGAAAATTTACATAAAGGCTTAAAGTATTTCAACTACTAGAAATCATCGATTGCTTCCTTATACCATGAGAAATACTTAAAACTTCGTATATAAGCAAATTAAGATATGGATAACATAGTTATTCGCAGGGAAATGTTATTATAAAAAGAGAGGACATAAAATAGCATTTACTTGAAACAATCAGTACAAGTAAATAGCACATGAAGTGTATGACATACCGTTTTAACTTCTTTGTATCGTGAAAAGTTCATCTAAAATGTTTTCTCTTTGTATTTTTGGAAGCAAAATCTTCAATAGTATCTTCGTATCAGTGGTTTTAAAGATACCTTTTCAACTGAAACATTGTGATATCTAAATGATTCGGTAACCAAAACAGAGAGATTAGATATTTAGTAGTTTCCAAAATTTTAAATAAATCTTACTTTCCTAATTGGAAAATATGATTAATGTAAAACAAAATTTATATTTACAGTAAGATTAAATCGTACGATTTTTTAAACACATTTAACTATAAGTCGAAAAAAATTTAACTTAATTACCTAAGAATAATAATTTTCAAAATTAAGTTAGCATAAATTTTTAGCTAAATTCATTTTCTTCTCCAAATTGCAACCTTTTAAGAATTATAACTCTAAGCATAAGTAAAAATTGTAACTTTTAAAAAAATTGCAATTAACAGTCCTACTAATCTTTAGCTAAATTCATTTTCTTCTCCAAATTCCTAATAGAAAATCGATTATACCTATTTGCACGACAAACACCTCCAATCAAATTATCAATAGTAGATTCAATAGGAAGTAAATGCGATGGAAGTAAAGACATGCATATTTATAGTCGTTCAACAGTAACGGGTGTACATCCACTGTTCATTTTTATTCTTTCTCTTGTGATTCTGTTTTTACAAGAATATTGAGACGAAATACAATAAATTATGACTGAAAATAGAGATCAGAAGCTCGGTTTGGTTATTTCTATAGCATAGAATTTTCAAGCTTCAAAAATTGTCTTCATGAATGACAAATGCTTGAATATTTATAGGGGTGAAGATGTCGTATGGTCTATCTAGAAAGCGATGAAGCTCCTATATAGAGCTTGCCTAAATTGAATATTTTCATATAAAGAAGATATGATCATTAATTTCTTGATATATACAGATTTTATTCCATAAATGGCATGTTTGGTTTGGCTGAGAGTTTTGTCCGGTACTAGTCGGTTTGATGTGGTGCACATGGATGTCTTTTTGGCCAGGTTCCTGCACCATCTCCTTGATTCAGCTCCTGCTACTCTATTTTTCCCCAGTCTTCACAAGACTATGCTCCTGGCCCGTCACCCTTGTTCGGTAGGGTACCAGACATGATTTCCTGTTCAGTACTCGGTACTTTAAGGTACCGAACATGATATTATGTTCAGTACCTTGGGGTACCAGACAGGATATCCTATTCGGTACCTTGGGTACCAAACAAGAGGAGGATTCTAATTTTCTTTCTACTCCTTCGCTCTTCCTATCGTCTTTCTTTTCCTTGCCTTTACCTTGCCTTCCAATTCTTGGTCTCGTGGGTGAAATTGCCTATAACACTTGTCCCTCAACGCTCATCTCCTAAACTATGAGGTAGGCTTTGCTCAGTGTCGTGTTGAATCCCTCAGTAAGTGTACGTCATTCTTTTTGTTCTAGTTGGGTTCAACATGTTACTTACTCGATGGCCAGGTTCATTTCGGTGAGCTATTAGTTTGACGCCCTCGATCTCTCTAGGCTAAATCGATCAAGCACTTTCCTAATGTATTCCTTTAGAGTGAGCCTCAAAATTCTAAGCTTTCTATCTCTTTTGATTTCCATACCCAAAATCTTCATTGCTTTCCCAAGATCTTTTATCTCGAATTCAACTTTTAATTTTAATTTCAAATTATCAATTTCAACATTGTCTTTGGAAGCAATTAACATATCATCCACATGCACGAGCAAGTACACCCAATTATAATTCTTTAAATGCTTGAAATAAATACATGCATCTTTAATAGTATGATTAAAACCAAGTGAAAGTATAAAGAGTCAAACCTCTTGTGTCACTGCCCAGGCGGCTGCTTATGTCCATGAATAGCTATTTATACCAAAAATGGCACAAACACCCAAAGATTGAAAGTAGAGAATTAAGTGAAGAAAGTATATTAATATAAGAAAAAACAAGACATATAAACTTTATAGTGGCTTGGCAAAATGTTGCCTACGTCCACTTAATTTTGTTGCTGATTTGATTGCTATTTACAAGTGCTGTTAGTATGGATCGACGATTATCCATGAAATTACAAGAGGAATAAGTAAATTTGTAAAACTACTTAAAAGGATCCTTCAAAACATCACCCTACTCCTCTATTTATAACTGAAGGTTGTCGAAATCATCTCCACCATGTTCACACCCATATTTTCCACGTTTATGAAGAGAAATGCTAGGAAGATCGTGGCCACATCAGCCATTACCAAGGATCGGTATAGATCCAAGATCAAGGATCGATACCGATCAATATGATTGCTTCATGGATCTCTTCCGTGGCCTTGGGTAGGTGAAATTTGCTTGTACCTTCTTTTTTTCCACCTTATTTGCTTTTCTAGAGGCTTAGTTCTGGAAGGCTTTCTTGGTTAGGCGGTGAAATGCAGTTCTTGGCTTTATGTGCTCATAATGTTCGATGGTAGTTGCTTGTGAACGATCCAACTAAGCTTGAAAAAGGGTTGTGAGCATCTTAGCTTGGTAGTTGATGGGATGGATGATGATTCTGGTGACGTTATGGGATCGGTACTGATCCAATGCTTCTCATGAGATTGGTTCATTTGTTGTTGCTTGTAGATGTAGGGTGTCTAGGCCTTCTTTGGAGATCAACTGCTTTGTTTTGGGCTTGTCCCCTTACTTGCACTTAGCATCTGAGTTTGTTAGTTATCACTCTAGGCTCTCTGCCTTGATAACCTTCGAGTTTGATCGATCAGATTCATACGAATACGGCCTGGTCACAAGGTTGGATAACACTTTCCCACAAAGTGCATCTTGTTTCCAACATGATATGCTTTGAACCGAGATAAATTTAAATTCCTTCATCAAATCCCAATTCACACTTCAAACGGTTGTCATCTTTCCCTTGGACTATTTTAGCAAAGTGTAGCGTCTTTGACCACTCGTTGCGACATTTTGTTCGATTTATGCCTGTTAGCATCTGACATTATAAAAACTGGAGTGTGCTTTTGTAGTTCGTCACTCCAAATCCAGAAGCTTTCAATAGACTTCCTTCTTGGATTCCATAGGTTTGAACCCATTGCCTTGTGATTCTAGTTGTTAAGTGTTGATTATACATGTGAACACGTTTGTAGGTTGGCCATCATGCTTCATATAGTCATATATGTACATACCTGTATACATTCACATACATATGCACACACACGCACGCACACGCACACGCACACACACATATATGAGTTCGGTACTGATCCCTATTCAAGGATAGGTACCGGTCCTAGATTTTGAAAAATAGGCTACGAAGTTGCCTATTTATCTGGGTTCATGGTCATATTACCTGAACCGACCCTTCCTTTCTCTTTACTTTTGCTTAGGTTTAACTTTGAGATTCTAAGTCAAGGTCGCCATTAATAGTTTTCCCTTAGATTAAAGCACATGACTTCGACGTTCCCCCCAAACCATCGCCATCCATAGCCTCGACCTCCTCAGCCTTTAATGCCACTTATCTCCAACATGAACGACTCAAGCTTCCACCTAAACCTTCTATGATCCTTGATCTCTACTTCTCTAGGTAGGCAGTAATGTTAGAGGTCGACTTAACAGAAGTTAACATCACCGACCACATATGGGACGAGGAGGAAGAAGAAGATGGAAAATTACCAAGGTCAAGGTTAGGGATCGGTAACGATCCTACCCTTGGGAAATTTTGCTTAAGCTCTTTTGAAAGAAAAATAGTCGAAGTTTCTCGAGTGAAATCTTCTAAGCATTGTCGTGGGGTTACCGATGTGCTGTCGATGATGCAAAGCCCATTGGGACGGTCAGCGATGACGGTTACTTTAGATAATAAGTAGGCCTTCGAACGAACTGTTGCATTATATCTGAAGCTAACACTTTACACTCACGAATTCACATATTGCACGACACGACACAACACTGTCAATTACCTAATACTTTACCGGGTTTTCATTCTAGCACAAGGGATATAGCCTTTAATATTTCTCATATCACTTATGTGTTGAGTTTTGATAGCCATGGATTGTAGACGTTCCAAGCGTCTCTCCACAATGGTTGCAGGCCCTTCAACTTCCAAGTATGCCAAATCTAATACTGAGTCTAGCTTAACTACAGTTCCCACTATAAGGCGTACTCCGACACCATCCGTATCTCATTCCACTGGTCATCAAGCCAAACAACCTCCCTAAATGATCCTTTCTGGGCCGACAGAAGGTCCTGAAGTGGAGGATGCTTCGGATGTCAGTCGTGGTGATGCGATTATATTGGATGACCCCTTGGATTCTCCTACCTCGAAAATTGATGAAGGGTCCCTTAAAAGGATACGCAAGAGGCATGGCATCCTATTTGAGGAAGTGTTAGGTCCTTCTCCCCATTAGTGGGCACATTTCTCGCCAGCATGGTATACCACATGCAATCGATATATATGCCTGGAAGGGTGTGTTGCACCATTCAATCAATTCATCTACCAAGTTTGCAATTTATGAAGCTATCTCTAGCTTAATTACATCATAATGGCTATGCCTTCTTGAATAGCGTATACGTCATCTTTGCTCGACATCTGAATCACATACCTAGTGACGAGGAAATCTGATACTTGTACAGTTTCAAACATCGAAATGAAAATCCTTTACTCATAGACTTGTAACCTTCTAGAGGTTGTATGATAGTAATGGGCAGTTGGAATAAATTAAGCTACTTCAAGGACAAGTTCTTCTTTGTACGATGCTCACCCGGTTTTGCACAAAGGTAGCTGTCTGGACGTTAGTTACATTCTCATCCTTTCTCATTTGAGATCGCTTCTCTTCGATGAAAATTTGCTGGCTTGCAACTTACTAGAAGAAGGCCATAGCATCGGTCATATATCGATAGCCAGTGATAGCGATAAGGACGACTCTTAATTAGGGAATAATGGTAAGGCTTGAGAAGTTCCCCCAGTCCAAAGTCCTGTAGCCAGAACTGAAGAAGTGCACGAGAATGCTGAGGAAGGTGAAGGTGGCGGAGTAGACCATGATGTTGTTAATATGGGTCATGAGCCTTCTCATGACAATGGGGATGATGACCACAGTTTTCTCTTAAAGCAGCGGCCTAAGATAAGGATTGTCCTGATGCGAACTTCAGCATAGCCCTCGCTACCCACACGGTAGAAAAGACACTTGTCCTTCTTCCTGAGGACATCTATGCTAATTTTGGGCCAATTCCTGATGAGTTTGGTTCTTTCGGCCTAGGCAATATGAGCATCAAGGATATTGACTCCCCTATCCATCTATAGGGTGAATTGTTAACTACCTGCATAAGGGAGATCACCCCTCTCAACAAAATCCAGATCGACGGTCTGTCAGGGGGACACTAGGATACAAACACATGCACGCACTGCACTTTTCTTAGTTTGCATCATACTTTTATCCTGTTAGGGCAAACTCGCCCTTGTTTCATTTGAAGGTTTAATGAAGCACAAATCCATGTATGATTTCTTTAAGTGCCAGACCAGCAGGAACAAGAGGCATAGTTCACGTACACATTATCGTGGTTTAGGTCATGATTCTAATACTAGTAAACGTTCAGGCCGAGACCGAGAGAGCCAAGATAGGAGCTACCGGTCTCATGATTCATCCTCAGGGCACAAGTCTAGATCCAGGTCACCTTTACCTAAAAGTTTGGACAAATTCTCTAACCGACCTGACAACATCCCGCCTGGTGATGTTTCTTGTGCCTTCTCTTTGGCTTCTCTCTCTATACAGAAAACTATGTAGCCTTGCGCACCTTGGCAGTCCGAGCAATCATCTGAACTTATTGCCCCTGACTCTTCTCGTTATAGGGCCAATAAAAGAACTATTCTACCACATGTCATCATGATGGAGAAACAGGTCGCTTCCAATCCTCAAATGGATGCCCTGAAGCATCAATTTCCAAAGAACTACTTTGATGGATTCAAGTTTCCTCCTGACCTAAAGAATATTCCTTAGTATGTCCATGGTCAAATCATAGCCATTGTCAATGATGCTTATGACTGGTACTTTAAACGCAGAAGGATGGTAGAGGTGATTTCCGAATACTCCAAAAGCAGAAAAGTTAAACTCCAAGAATTAAAGCTTGAGGCAGATCAGGACAGGCAAACCATATCTCATCTTGATGAGGAAGTCGCAGGGTTGAAAATGTCATTGAAAGAAGCCAAAGGTAAAGTCGTAGACCTGACTGAATTAGTCAAGTAGGAGAGATAGAGCCTCGAAAAGAAAATTGAGACCGCCCATCACAGGAACCACATTCTATCATCAGAGAACGAGTGTCTAACCAAAGAAGGGGAGGAGCTGGAGAAATAGCTAAAGAAAGAGAAGAAAGAAGAAGCCAATGCTCTTATGGAGGCTCACAACTACTGCAAAGAGTTGGTGGATACCCACCAGGCAAAGGACAAGGCAAAAACTCGTGCCAGGGACGTAGAGAAGAAAATCAAAGCCATTGAGAAGTAGACTAAAGATGAATTCAAGTCGATAATAGTTCACTACAATGCTAACGTGATTAGATTCAGGAACTTGAAATAGCTCGATGACGGTCACACCAGGGCTATGGCCTTGGCATGGGAAGAAATCGTGGATGAAGAGCGGGAGTTCATGGGTGGAGCTCAGGTTAACGTAGAGAAATTAAAACGCGAGTATCTAGACAAGGAGGAGCTTAAAGCACTTAGAGCAAATGATCTCATTCTGCACCTGAAGTTGGCTATTGGGGCTTAAAAAGACCAGTGTGAATGTTCCGGGTCTACTCCCCAAGATGCTACAACAAGCCTCACTTTTGGGCTCCCGGCTGCCTCCATCTCTCCATCTTTACTCAGTATAACCTATATAAGCCTCACCTCTAAAAGACTGTCATGTTATCTTCCATCCTAGAAGGAAATTATAATGGCACCCCAACTCACATTGAATCCAAATCCGATGGAGGTATCTCGCTGACCTCACCCATATTTGAGAAGGCCATATGACACCAGTCGACGTTGCTAATATCTCCTTTTATGTTTCCCAAGTTTTAGGTCCATCTGTAATCGTCACTCTCCATGAGAAAATTTCCTAACTGGGATTGATCCACAGTGGTCGTGTCAGTTTTCGAGACCATCCTGGGTGTTCCAACTGGAGAGACCCCTACCCTTGATGTGCAAATGATCGGCGCTTTGCAGGATGAAGCAACGGGTGATTTATAGGGAACTCAGGTTGATGACGATGTTATTATGATTGGATCTTTGAGGCCTCTCTCCAGGCCTACTATGCAGGAGAAGCTAGCATCCTAGACTCTGCTGACCAAGGAAATCAAGCAGGAGCAGGTTAAATTCATTCATCCTCCTTTGTCTATAGCTTTGCTATACTATCTTTTCCCCAGTCACTCTCTCTGCCCCTAGAGGCACTCAAAGTGTTCATGCCGGACATCGCAAAGCACTCCTTCGAACGACCATGGAAGTTAAGGGAGGAGTAGAAAGAAACCATGGGATCCTGGTGCACTCTCTTTTGGAGAAGGAGCTAAGGGTAAGAAGAAGAGACATAAGCATTAGATGTGGCTATTTTTTTGCCTTCTGTGTATAGCCATTGGATTATCTTTTGCATAGACCAGCTTTGTGCAGGTTTGGCATCGCTTTTTTTTCAATGCCGTGTTAATAAAAACATGTTTTTCTTTTCAAGTTTTATGTCAACTTGTCTAGGTTATGAGTAATGCGCTTATTATTTTTGTTCATGCATGTGCGAACCATTTCTCTATTGTTACTTGGCTAAATTATTAGCCTGCCCTATTTGTCTTTAATTAAGTTCTGTTTGAATTGAAATAGCGATTTGTGTTATGCTATATCTATCACCGAGAGCTTAACAGCTTGGGTTTCCATCTCTGGGTGCCCTTCTTTGATCGTGTCCGACTCTGGTGTCCGATCGAATTTTGATCACTTAAAGCGGTGGTCCGAACATCCCTCTTTGGAATGTTTGCCTCCGATCGTGCATAACTTTGGGCATCAATCAGTGTTGACCACCTAGGGTAGTGATTTAGATATCGCTCGTTAGGATATTTGTTTCCAGCCGCGCCAGATTCCGAGCATCGATTGGAGTTGACCTCCTGGGATGGTGGATTAGTCATACCTCTTCAGGATGTTAGTCTTCGACCATGCCTGACTCCGGGAATTGATCGAGGTTTGTATGAGATCTCACCTAACTCTAGGCAATGATCTTTCAGCTTGTCTTCCTCTGGGTAAGGTGTTGGTATTGTTGTATGAGACCTTGCCTGACTTCGGGCATTGGTGTTTCATCTTGCCATCCTCTAGGAAAGGTATTGGTGCTCAGCCAGACTCCGGGCATGAGATGTTGGGACGAACTGTACGTTCCAACCTCGAATGTTTATACTCTTGCCCCCAAGCCAAGGGTTGAAGGAGTTAATAGGCATCAGTTTTTTGACGATAGGGACAACCTTACTTCAAGGGCCAGATCACGGACCGTAGAAGTTTGGTTGGCACCTATCTCTGGGTACCTACATACCTGCATTATGTATATGCAAATTCATTCATGTTAACCATAATTCATAGTTTATAGTTATTTGGAGATAGAGTCATAGATTCAGGAAGTCATTTTGTTTTATATTCACAGGAAATGGCAGATTCTATCTTGTAACCTCAACATTGATCAAATATTTACAAAGTCAGATTTCAAGTGAAATAGCATTGTACATGTTCGCCATTCCACACCCATGGGAGTGAAATCCCATCAACGGTTTCCAGCTTGAATGTTACACCTCCAAGTTTATGTTCGATCACATACGGGCCTTTCCATCTCGAGCCCATATTTACGAGGCCTACGAAGATACATTTGGAATGAGATCGCCAATTTCAAAGGTCTGGCTCTTGACCTTAGTGTTGTAATATTAAACAACTCATTTCTAGTGCGCGACCGCTCTCAGGTCAACTTCATCATGCTTCTCATCAATCATGTCGAGATACTCCAGTAGGAGTTCACTTGAACGTTCTAAGGTTGTAGTGAGTCATTTGATGAGAAGGTTCCTCAAGTTCAGTAGGAATCATAACCTCTTATCCGTATTCTAGGGAAAATGGAGTGTGACCAGTCGCAGACTGTGGGTCATTCTATAAGCCCAAAGTGCTAATGGTAGTTCATTGACCAACTTGCCTTCGGCCTTCTCTAGTCGCTACTTGAGAATGGATTCAATTATTTTGTTGACAGCTTCTACTTACCCATTCACTAGTGGGTGTGCTACCACTGCAAATCTCTTCCCAATGTGATGTCAACGCCAGAAATCTTTGAACTCGGAGTATCGAATTGGGTTTCGTTACAAAAAATAATCATTTGTCGGACCCCAAACTGACAAATGATGTTTTTGACAACGAAGCTGATCACCTTCTTAGTAGTTATCGTGGTCAGCAGCTCTGCTTCAGTGCACTTCATGAAACAGTCGATAGGAATGATGGCGTACTTCATGCTACCTTTGGACATTGGTTGCACACCAATGATATCGATTTCCCACACTGCAAATAGCCAAGGATCGACCGTCAGCGTAATCTCTATCAGTGGGGCTCTAGGAGTTTTGCGAATCTTTTGGCATTTGTCACACCTTCTTGGTGTAATCAACCGCGTCTCGATTGACGGTCGGCCAGAAGTATCCGTAGTAAAGAACCTTCTTGGACAAGGTCTGTCTCCTAGTGTGGTCACCATAGTTCCCTTCATCCACTTCCATCAGGACCCGCTTGGCTTCATCTTTAGTTACACAGCGAAACAAGGGGACCGAGAATCATTTCCGTTATAACACTTCATCTTGCATGAGGTATCTTGAGGCTTTGTGAAGGAGCTGTCGTCGCTCGTTCTTCCTATCATGAAGGATTCCTCTCTGCAAATAATTCCTGATTGGATTCATCCACGACTCCTTCTCACACTCAGTCTCCAAGATCCAATCGACATCCATATGGTCGATGCTCGGAGCTGATAGGACTTTCACCAGGAGTAGGCCTATGAGTTGTGCATCTCTTGAGCTAGCCAACTTGACTAGCGAATCAGCCTTCGCATTCTTCTCTCTAGGAATATGCGTTACCATGAAATACTCGATATAGTTATGCAACTCGAGGTCTCTGTTCAGATAAGGAGCCAGTCTCTCCCCTTTTGCTTGAAACTCTTTTCTCACCTGACACACCACCAGTTGGGAGTCTAAAAAGATGTGCAAGGTTTTGACCCCCAACTCTTTTGCAATTTTAAGCCCTGGGATCAAAGCTTGACTATACCTCATTATTCGTCATAGGAAAATTGAGTTTTGGGGCGTAACAGATTGAACATTCCTCAGGGGCACCAACACAACACCTGTCCTAGGATAATGCTCGCTAGATGCTCCACCAGTATACATTTTCCACCTGGCATTCCGCTCTCCACTATACTTTGGAGTATCATCCCGAGCAGTGTATTCGGCTATGAAATCTACCAACGCTTGTCCTTGGATTGCTCATCGAGGATGATATGTGATATCGTATTAGCTCAGCTGAATGTTCCATTTTAGTAGCCTTCCAAAGGTCTCAGGTCACATTAAGACCTGTCTCATAGGTCAGTCAATACATTGATCGGATGAGCTTGGAAGTACGAGCAAAGCGTCTGTAACATCCCCTATCTTGAGGCCCAAAGCTAAGCGCTACAGATGCTGCAGTCATTTATAGTACTAACTTCCAGCGATAAAATACGGTAATGTTAACGGTATCCATAATATCAGAAGCACATGAATATGAAACAATATCACAGATTTCAAAAACAACTTTTCTGATTACATTTCATAAAATCATGTTTCATATCCAATTACATAATCCCAAACGTTTCCCAGGCACTGAAAAAATAAAATTATTACAAAATACGCCAAGAGTGACATATGATGATGCCCCCTTGGATGATCAGAGTACTAAATAGACAGAAATTGTCTTAATAAATCACGGTGAAAATACAAACATAACAAATCCTAAATAGCTAACATCAGCCTCCTGCTCGTCTCTGGAAGCTTTATTCGTCCACCTACTAAAACCTGTAAACCTCAACTCTCAACCTACTCAAATCAATTTTGAGCACTCGAGAGTTTAAAGGGAAAAACATAAACTTCGAGTCAGACATAAAGCCTAGTGTGAATAATACTATACATCTCGGTTATCTGATATTAAGTAAAACCACGCCGCTTAACGACACAGGTTATCCTTCACTAATATCCTTTTAAAAACTTATCTTTTGCAAATCAAAATCCTGCAACCAAATTGGTTAAAACAATAATAGCAATATCATGCATGCATATAAATCAGGTAATAAATGGACTATCTGTCCGAACACTATAGTTTTGTTTGGCTAACTACTAACCTTTGGATGACTCGGGCCTACCAGACAAAATAAATAAATAATCTAACTTCTGTTAGACACTCTTCTGGACGGTCTATCCCTAACTTGTCCGAGGGCCAAGTGATCCTAATGGTTTTGCAGGCTCACCAATAAACTATCTTTACTCTGTATATTCCTTTCTGTGTGTAACATCATTTTAGTCTTACCTGGACAAAGTCCTACACACTGGAATTTTGGACTTATATTAGCTAGGGGCTACTAGCTAAAGTATAGGGCGCGACTTCATACCAGTCCCATTTGGTATTCTAATATCTGAGTCATTTACTTAGGGTCAACTACCCCATCAAATTTTCCTTGAAAACATTTCTTTCAAATTGATTTAACCCTTTAAATCATACTTAAACAAGGAAAATATATTCTATCTTTACTCAAATCACTTTGCCATGTTCTATATACTTTACACAAAACATTGTTGATGAACACATTCAAAACCCTTGTTTAAAAGCTTTAAACAACCACTTTCGCAACTATTGAAAGTACCTCTTTCAATATAAGTAAACTACTTTACTTTATTACCTTAGGTCGAAAGGCCAAAACATACCTTTTGAAACTATTTACATTAGACCTTTCGAAAACATTGAAAATACCCTTTCGAAAGCTTTATAAAACCCTTGGACAACCTCTTTTCAAAACACTTTAAACATGCCTTTCGAAAACATTGGAAACCCTCTATTAAACACTAAGGTAAACCTTTTGAAAACATTGGGGAACTACCCCTTCGAAACCTTTATCATATACCTTTCGAAAGCATTAAGTCCTTTACATAAATCAAACCTTTCAAAAGCAGTGGGTTCAATTAAAAACATGTGGAACAACCTTTTAAAACCATTTAAAACCTTCCCTTCGAAACCTTTGGGTTTAACCTTCAAAATCTAAATAGGTCTTAAAAGAACTTAGTCAAAAGCAACACTTCCGAAAGCAATTTCCTAAGCAAAGAAGTGGATGGTGTCGAAACCTATCCCTTCGAAAGCATTGGAGAAGCGCTCTAATTTTAAAACAAAGGGACCCTTTCGAAAGCATTGCTCCGAAAGGTTTGAAAGTTTACGTGTAGTACTAAGGATCGTGTAATATGGATATATGATAATACAGAGTATAGAGATGATATTAATACTATAAATAGTGCGGAATATAAAAGCAGTATAGTAAAATGACACCAGGAATTTTTATACTGGTTCGAACTTCCCGTTCTACGTCCAGTCCCAGAATACCCTCTGGATTTAAACTAAACCCCTCACTTAACCCGGAGGAATAGGTATACGACACCTGAGCAGCCGAACAGGAATTTTCCGCCTCAACAGCCGAAGAGGACTTCAACTTAATACAAATAGTTTGTTGACGAATGTGTTCTGAATAACACTGATTGTCTTTTGATAGTACAACTTTCCTATAATCAAATCCTCAAGAGTATGTATGTGTGTGAAGATTTAGAAGGAAGATAATCACGTAGAATCGAAGTATATGAATTAATTCAAGGATTCTAGTGATATTGAATGAGAATGAATGCTTTTTATTTGCAGAGAATAATAGAGAATAAATTTCAGAATTAAAACATGAATTGGTTGTTGTAGAAGTGAATTGAACATGTTTATATAGTTGTAGAATAGTTACAATCTTTCATGAAGAGTTTCAATCAAAAGTTGTGTCCGTATCTCTTGGATTGAAGGACATTCCTCTTCATGAACAATCGCAACTCTTCAGAAAACTAGCCGTTATGTTCAGGTCGGTTGACCGAGGTTTCTGGTCGGTCAGCTGAGTTTCAAACCCGTACATAGAAAAATGTATATCTGTGCATTTGACACAGAGTCGGTCGACCGAGGTTTCTGGTCGGTCAGCCGACCTGTAGTCAATTGCACAGTACACACTAATTTATGTATATATCAATATAAATCAATTTTTGTGTGTGTGTGACTACTTGAGGAATGATTTTAACAATATTCTAAGACTCAATAAAATAAAATATTCATACTAATCTCTAGATTGTAGTCTTGTCTCCTTTGTAGTGCATAATATATGTTTATTCTCTTTTTGTCGCTTTCGTATAGTATTCTCTTTGTAATTCGTCGTATGATCTCTGAAGCTTGTGTCATGAATCAAAACTCATGAATCAACATTCTCCCCCTTTTTGATTGATGACAATACTTATGTGACGAAGTAGTATATATTATAATTCTCCCCTGAATATATGGCGACTTTTCTGCAAAAAACTTGTTAGCTTTCATATATTTCTCCCCCTTTGTCATCGACAAAAAGGAATACTTACTAGATGTAATATGTAAAAGAAATAGAATACTTGAAATTATGAAATAGCAAGTTATAAAACAATATGATGCATGTATAGATATTCAAAACATAGTAATAAAAGAAACAAGCATTCATACATTGCATCATCACAAATAAGAGTTTTAAGGTAATACTTACTTTTCTCCCCCTTAATCTGTGCTTGCATTGTTTATTTCTGAAAATTGTGTTAGAGCAATATTTTTCTCCCCTTTGTCATTGACGAAAAGGAGAGTTTATATGATAACGAATATTATATTTGTTATAAGTGTTAACAATATAGAACAAAATAATTACTACTTGTAAGGTATCAGAAAACAATGAACATTTAAAGCATGCGATACCCAAGGTTCTTATAATTTCCTAATTTTTAGGGAACCATACCCATTTGGGTGTGGTTGTACCTTTATAAATATAATTTTCATTATTAACTACCATATCAAAATAATTATTAATGCATTTTTCTCTATTTTTCCAATTAACAGGAACCCAAATACTTAGATAATTTTTATTCATATTTTCCGTTAATGATTTTTACTTCTAGAGAAATTATAAACATTATTGGTCATAGCAGTTTTTGAATTTCGATAAAAATTTGATTTCGACTTTACTCGAAATTTAGTAGTAGCACTAACATTTTTATTATACATAAAAGCGTATCTAGTGCTATTTCTATGATTATATTCTAAACTATTTTTATTATGTAAAGGTCTAGAACTAGATAAAATCATGTTTAAATCATTTTGACCTTTATTAAATTTTGTGACTTCAGTGTTGAGTTTATCAAATTTAGCTTTAAAGTCACACTTATTATTTTCAAAAGAAATATTACTATTATTTAAAATATCCATTTTCTCATTTAATTCAGAATTCTCATTTTTTAACGTACCGTTCTCATTTTTGAGAAGGAAATTTTGAGATTCTAAATTATCTAAAGAGGATTGTAATAAATCATTTTGTCTTTTCAAATCAAAATTTTCTTTTGAAAATTTTTCTCTCTCGTTTTCAAATATGGTGTTTTTTTTATCTAGAAAATCTGTAAGAGTTATAAAATTATTCTTTAAATCACCAAGTTGATTTTCTAATTTTAACTTCTCGTTTTTCAATTTCTCATTTTCAAGTTCAACAGATTTCATCTTTTCTAAAATAATAAAATTAAGCTTTGAAATCTTATTGCTTATACTAACTAATTCATTATTATCTTTTACTGAAATTTGTAAATCAGAAAGTACCTTTTTACAGTCCTCATTGGTCGTTGCTCTAATAGTTTCAGGCTTTTTGCTTGGTGTACTTCGACCGGATCTTTTTCTAGCCATTATTCTATGATGTTGTGACGATCGATAGAATACCAGGCTCTGATACCAAATGAAAGTTTATGTGTAGTACTAAGGATCGTGTAATATGGATATATGATAATACAGAGTATAGAGATGATATTAATACTATAAATAGTGCGGAATATAAAAGCAGTATAGTAAAATGACACCAGGAATTTTTATACTGGTTCGAACTTCCCATTCTACGTCCAGTCCCAAAATACCCTCTGGATTTAAACTAAACCCCTCACTTAACCCGGAGGAATAGGTATACGACACCTGAGCAGCCGAACAGGAATTTTCCGCCTCAACAGCCGAAGAGGACTTCAACTTAATACAAATAGTTTGTTGACGAATGTGTTCTGAATAACACTGATTGTCTTTTGATAGTACAACTTTCCTATAATCAAATCCTCAAGAGTATGTATGTGTGTGAAGATTTAGAAGGAAGATAATCACGTAGAATCGAAGTATATGAATTAATTCAAGGATTCTAGTGATATTGAATGAGAATGAATGCTTTTTATTTGCAGAGAATAATAGAGAATAAATTTCAGAATTAAAACATGAATTGGTTGTTGTAGAAGTGAATTGAACATGTTTATATAGTTGTAGAATAGTTACAATCTTTCATGAAGAGTTTCAATCAAAAGTTGTGTCCGTATCTCTTGGATTGAAGGACATTCCTCTTCATGAACAATCGCAACTCTTCAGAAAACTAGCCGTTATGTTCAGGTCGGTTGATCGAGGTTTTTGGTCGGTCAGCTGAGTTTCAAACCCGTACATAGAAAAATGTATATCTGTGCATTTGACACAGAGTCGGTCGACCGAGGTTTCTGGTCGGTCAGCCGACCTGCAGTCAATTGCACAGTACACACTAATTTATGTATATATCAATATAAATCAATTTTTGTGTGTGTGTGACTACTTGAGGAATGATTTTAACAATATTCTAAGACTTAATAAAATAAAATATTCATACTAATCTCTAGATTGTAGTCTTGTCTCCTTTGTAGTGCATAATATACGTTTATTCTCTTTTTGTCGCTTTCGTATAGTATTCTCTTTGTAATTCGTCGTATGATCTCTGAAGCTTGTGTCATGAATCAAAACTCATGAATCAACAAGGTTAGATGCGGCAGCTAGGGGTTTCGACCCCTTCGAAAGCTTCTTTATAAAACAAAGGCACGATTTTTTCGAAATCTTCCTTTAAACATTTGACTAAGTCGAAAGCTATCATATTCGAAAGCATTCTTTTCAAAAGCAAAGTATGCACATTTCCTTTTAAAAACAAAAAAAAGTTTTTTACCCCTTCGGAACCCCAGTTCGACTCTATACCTTTCACCTATCTCCAATCCACTACGTACCAACACTTTTGATACCATCTGTATTGGTTTCGACTAGGATGGAGGCGGAAGTATGAAGTCGAAAGGTAGCTGTTGAAAAGTGGCGGAATAACAAAACCTTATAAAAACTAATTTTCGACTTTAAAAAGTAATATGTTTTCAACTAATATGCTTTGTTTGTCAACATATGATTGGTTGCAAATTTCTTTTTCAAAGTCTTTTCTAAAAGTGCCATCGAAATTCAGAATTAAACAATTTAAAACATTTATAAATTGCTCCTTCTCCTTTTATAAACATATAAAACATTTAACTCCCATACCTTAAATAATTTTATATACTTATTAAAACACTTAGGAAAATTCTACAAAAATTCCCATAAGTCACTTTTTATATATTTTCTAACGTATATAATTTTCTGATCCAAAGCTAATATAAAATAGCCACAATTAATTTTTAAACCCAATCAACCATTTTCTTCACTAGAAAATTCATAATAAATCCACATTAATTCAGAAAATTGTGAAATTTGAAACCCATCTCTAAAATATTATTTCTGACCTTATCTCAAAATCGTAAGGTATTTGGATGTCATTTAATTAGTTTTTCAAGTTAAACTTTATCATAAAATCTATATGAAAAAGCATATATTATCAACAAGCATATATATCCATTTAAACAATCAAACATGGCAAATCATTCGCAAAACAATTCAACTAAAACCAAAAACAATAAAAATAAGAGATGTAACATATTATTCACCTCTAGGTTGTTGTTAAGGAGTTGAGATTTGATCTTGGATTAGGTTGATTAAGCTTCCTTCTTTTGATTTAGCTTTATCTTCCTCTTGCTTTCCCCCTAATGGTGGCCGGCCTCTCTTATGTTTTGATTTTAGTTTGTGAACGTGTAAAATGGAGTGGTGTGTGGGTTTAGGGTATATGAATATAACTTATTCCTACTTTGCCCTTATCTATTTCATTTTAATCCCCTTTTTAGTTCATTGTTTATTAGGCACGGTTACCCTCTATTAACACAAATTTTAATCCCTTAACCATTTACATTTTTTCATTTAACTAATTAAATGTCCTAAATAATGTTAATTAAACTTAGGGTCGTTACAGACTCCCTTCCTTAAAGAATTTCGTCCTCGAAATTACGATAAGGTACACATCAAATCAATCATAAAGGTAAAACATACCATGAAACAAATTAAGATTAGCATCTCTAACCCTGTTCTCAGTTTCCCAAGTACAGTCTCTCTCGTCGTCGCTCCACTGGACCTTAACTAATCTGACTATCTTGTTCCTTAGCCTCTTCTCATATCTCGCGACTATACGAACTGGCTTCCAAACTATAGTCAAATTTGGTTCCATTACTAAGCCTTCTAACACAATTAGTGTTATAGTAGTCTCTGGATCTTGAATACACTTTCTCAGGTGAGAAACATGAAAAACATCGTAAACTCCTACCAAACTGTTCGGTAACTCTACTCTATATTCGAGTTTCCTAATCTTTTCTACAACAGGAAATAGTTCAACGAACCTCGGTGCCAATTTCCCTGATTCCCAAATCGAATTACACCTTCCATCGATGATACCTTGACGAAAACATGATCTCAAACTGAGAACTCTAAGTCTTTCCGTCTCCTATCAGCATAGCTCTTTTGCCTAGATTGAGCTTCCTTCATTCTAGTTCGAATTAACTCAATCTTTTTTGTAGCTTCTCTAACCAAATCCAGACCAAGAACTAACCTATCCCCGGTCTCTAACCAACAAACGAGAGATTCGCATGGCCTTCCATACAAAGCTTCAAACGGTGCCATCCCTATACTAGCCTGATAACTGTTGTTATACGAAAACTCGACTAAGTGTAGATGGTCTTCTCATGATCCTCTAAAATTTAGCACACAAGCTCTTAACAAATATTCTAAAATCTTGTTAACTCTTTCCGTTTGCCCATCTATCTATGGATGGTAAGTGGTACTCATCTTAAGCTTGGTACCCAAAGTCTCCTATAGACTCTTCCAGAACTCGCTAGTGAATAAGGAATCTCTATCGCTTACTATACTACTAGGAATTCCATGCAGTCTAACTATATTCTTCATAAATAACTTAGCTAAAACATGTGCCATCCTGGTTGACTTAACCGGAATGAAATAGGCACTCTTGGTTAACCTGTCCACTATGACCCATATACTTTCATTTCCTCTATTTCATCTTGGTAACCCGTCTATGAAATCCATCGAGACAGAATCCCATTTCCATACTGGAATATCTAAAGTTTGAAGTAACCCACTTGGTTTCTTGTGTTCGGCTTTTACCTGTTGACAGTTCAAACACTGTTTCACCCACAACATACATCTCTCTTCATACCTTCCCAGAAGAAACTTCTTTTCATGTCCTGATACATTTTAGTTCCTCATGGATGAATGGTGAACTTCGAACGATGGCATTCTTCTAAAACTTCCTTCCTAATGTTTCCTACATTTGGAACACATAGTCGTCCTTTCTTCCTCAACCACCCCTTTTGGTCAAGACTGAAATCTTTCAAGTCATCGCACTCTATGTCATCCCTTAACTTTCTAATCCGTTCAACTAATAATGGATCCTCCTTCTACTTAGAAGCAATCTTTTTGATCATCACCGGTCGAACTTCTAAAATGATAACATAGCAGTCTCCTTACTAGATCTAGCTTCAGATCCCCACTATATCTTGCATGTAGTCAACACTTCTAAATCTTTCCACTCAACTATCATTGCCAACACTGCATTTTGATGTCTTTTGTTAAGTGCATCTGCAACCTTATTGCCTTTTCCGGCTGTGTACTCAATACCAAAATCATAAGCGGCTAAAAACTCTAACCATCTCTGCTGTCTCATATTCAAGTCCTTCTGAGAGAATAAATACTTCAGCAACTTATGATCCGTATACAATTCAAATCTCTCTCCCATAAGATAATGTCTCCACACCTTCAACGCATACCACAGCTAATTCCAAATCGTGAGTCGGGTACCTAATCTCATGCGGTTTAAGCTGTCGAGATGCATAGACAATCACTTTACCTCTTTGCATTAACATAGATACTAATCCTGTTCCACATGCATCCATGTACACCACTAAGTCATGATTTACCTCCGGAACAACCAACACAGGTGCATTAGTCGATAAGTGTTTCAACTTCTGGAATGCCTCCTCACACTTATCGGTCTAGACAAACTTCACATCCTTTCGGTTAGCTTGGTCATCGGTGCCGCTATCCGTGAGAAATCCTTAATGAATCTTCGATAATATCCAGTTAATCCAAGAAAACTCTTTATCTCAATCACTGTCTCGTGTCTTTTCCAATTATTCATTGCCTCGACCTTAGTCGGATCTACAGACAACCCTTTCTCTGAGACTACATGACCAAGAAATTTCACTTCCTTCTTCCAGAAATGACACTTCAAAAACTTCGTCTTTAGCTGATGCTGCCTCATCGTCTCAAGCACCATCCTAAGATGAACTTTATGCTCTCTTTCATCTTTAGAGTATATCAATATATCATCTATGAAAACCAACACGTACCTATCCAAGTGCTCTCGGAAAATTAGGTTCATCAAATCTACAAAGAATGCTGACGCATTAGTTACTCCGAACAACACTAATAACCATTTGTACGATCCATATCTGGTTCTAAACGCCATCAAAGGAATACTATCCTCTTCCACTCTAAGCTGATGGAACCCTGTCGCCAAATTCAACTGGGAAAATACTTTGGCTCCACTTAACTGGTCAAACAAATCGTCTATTCTAGGTAATGGATATCGATTCTTTATCGTCTTCTCATTCAACTTAGGATAATCGATACATAACCTTAACGATTCGTCAGGCTTCTTAGCAAACACTACGGTTGCTCCCCAAGGAGAACTGCATGGTCCGATAAAATTCTTACCTTCCAAATCCACCAACTATACCTTTAACTCCCTCATCTCGTTAGGTGTCATTCTGCTTGGTACCAAATCTATCCGAAACTCAATAGCTCATTTCGGTGGCATTCCCACTATGGGTTCAAAGACATCTACGAATTCTCTAACAATGAAAACTCGATTCAACTCCTCTTCTAACTCCACAACAACCAACAAAGCATTAACCTATAAACTAGGGTTTTCTATTGAGTATATAATCCGATCACTATAGTCAGGGTGTCTAAGTGATATTTTCCTATCATGGCAAAATATCCTAGCATCATATTTACTTAACCAATCCATACCGAAAATAATTCTGAACCCTACGAAATCAAACACATGCAAACTGCAAATAAATGTATGACATAACAATTCAAACTCTAGGTGGTTACATCTCATCCCAAGAGTCGCATAACCTTCTATCGGATTTGCAACCCTTAAGGAAGTAACTAGGTATGAGGGTTCTAGGTTAAGCTTATCTATCAAATAATGAGATATAAAAGAATGCGATGCACAAGTATCAAATAGAACGCTAACTGACATACCATGAATTATAAGCGTACCCCCAACACAACCTTTCCTTTATCCTCTGCTATTGGCCTCGAGGTAGCTGGCTCCAATGCAAACACTTTGCCCATTCTATCCTTGGCTAGCTTCTTGCATTGGTTCTTATAATGTCCAATTTGATCACAGTTGAAGCATTTAATGTTCTTCTTCCCGATCACCTTCTTTCCATCTCCTAAGCGACATTTATTTGCGAAATGCCCTTTCTTGTCACATTTATAACAGACAACCTCTGCCATTCCTTTCTTAGCAGCTCCACCCTTCCGAGCTCCTTTGTTGTGGAAAAACTTCCTCTTCTGACTCTGCCATCCTTGAACTTCCTTGGCATGATTTCTTTCAAGAAAAGAAAGCATCTCTTCATTCCTCAAGTCCATCTCAACAACAACAACATTACATGGATCCCTAATATGCCGTAATGTGGCCTTAGCAAGCTCAGGCTTCAGCCCACGAATGAACTTCTCATTCTTCTTAATAACAGTATCAACAGTAGCATAGCCATATCTCGCTAGCTCCTCAAACCTTATCGCGTACTCAAGCTTACTCAAGCATACTCATGTCTCCTTGCTCCAACTCAGTATACTTCCTAAGCAAAGTAGACTTCGCAATCTCCGACATAAATCTCTCCTCAAATCTCCTTTTGAACTTAGCCCGAATCATAGTCTCCTCATTACACTACACCAAATCAGTGATTTTGCAACAGTTTATATCTGTTAATTGCTAACACTTATAAATGCTACAAACTCCTAATAGTAAAAAAATGTTAGGATACCTGAAAAATGTTGGTGAAAATAAATACTTTTCTGAATAAGCTTTGCAACACAAATAAGTGTTATTATAGTAGGTAAAAATGTGAATAATTTATTAACAAGAGGAGTCTTCTGTAAATTAAACATATGGGTTCTCTTCTCACGCTTACCCATTCTCAAACATATTTCGGCCGCATAAAATTTAATTTAGGGTTTCCTTCTCCTCGCCAAAATCAACGTCGATTTCAACTACTTCCTAACATCAACGGCAACTTCATCCCCTTCCCAATATCAAACGCATACTTCAACCACTTCAACATCGATGCCGACTTCAATCACTTTAACATCAACGTCGATGTCGACTTCAACCACTTCGTTGATAGCTTAGGCGGCTGGATTGACATATCGCGAACATTGTTCTTGTGGTAGTTGACTGGATCGATGATTCTGGACTGTATTAGCTAATCAACGTCGATGATTCTGGATTGACATATAATTCTTCAAGCTCGATATCAACAGTAAGTTTCTTTTTCTTTTTGTATTTTATTAGCTTATTTCATATTTGTGAGCGCAATTTTGCCAAGTCTATCGTTGCTTGGTACCGTCATTTGGGTGATTTAGTAAGTATTGAACTTTTAAATACTTAAAATATGCATTGATGTATATTTATTTAAAAGTTGTATCCTAGCTAGAATTGGATTTGAGGTTATTATTTCATTCTATTTTATTATGGGATAGTATTAATTAAATTTTAGGTTTTCTTCTATTTTATATGATTGCTTAATGCATAATTTTGCATTCTAATTATTTTAGTCGATAATTTTAGCTATTGTTTGTACTAATGTGTTTATATAAGTAGGTTTACAATTGATGAATACTTAGTTATTACTTGTACAAGTGGGTTTATAATTGATAACATAAGTCAAATAGATCTTAAGTATGGACATGCAAGTCTAAAAGTTGCTTTGGATCCACTTAGTTCTTACCATTTTCGAAGCGACAGGGGTGCAAGGGAATTGATGACATGGAAATGAATTTAATAAAGCTCAGTGTAGCATGTGGTTAAACTTAGTGATATAAATAGCAATTTGTATAATATGATTTGGGAAGATCTGCAACAATAGACACATATTCTATTATGATACGCATGTTTGAGTAGAACTGGAGCTCAATATAGGCAATTTACAGAAGATTAATATAGGCAATTAATATAATTTGTATAATGTACTTCTAATCATTATGATATCATTTAGAGTTTCTCCCTTAAATTGTCAAATAACAAGAGCACAAATTCTAGAAAGCAATGCCACAAGTTCAATTTCAATTCTCTAATTTGGTTAGGGATTTTAATCTATTTGAATTTTTTTAGAAACTTGCTACTTTATCAATTCTCTAATTTGGTTATTGAGGAATAATATTATTTTGATGAATAACTGCAAATTCCATGGATATAACAATAGAAGATTGGCAGAATACTGCATCTTAGAAAAGTAGTTACTTAATTTTGGACGGACATGTAATGAGGTGCATTTGCTACCATTTTCGTTATCTACATGTATTTGTAATGCTATAGGAAAATTTGGTGGATTTTAGATGAGATCAATCTGACGGGTCAGTCTTCAGTTGCCAATGCTAAGTTAATTTAGTAAAATGTGGTTAGTTTAGGGTTTGTAACTTGGTATGTATAACTTATTCCAGTCCATATGTTTTTGTAGTTAGTTACCTCAGTTTTCATATCACGGTAAGGTTGGTTTTGGGCATATCCTCTTTCTTGTTTTTCAAAGTTACAGGTCTTATATTTTTCCTCTCTATAGATGGTGGATTTTTGAATTAATATACTGATGACGCTTTTTTCAGTAACCTTATCGTCATTATGCATAATATGTTGAACAATGAGATTTACTGTACTTTCCTACCATATATATTTGATTTGTTTTTGAGTTTTGTACTACCTTAATCTCATCATTCGCATCACAGTTTCTTCTTAGTATGCTAAGCTTAATTCAATTATATAAATGGTTTATGATACATGATGAAATTTAAATTGAAGCCAAAGTTTTAAGAGCTGGGAAATCGGTTGGCAAAGACAACAAAAAAATTATGGCACAGGCATGTTATATTAAATATTTAGGTGCATCTTGTAGTCTATAACCATATTCATCTATTTGAAAGTTGCATGCTTGAGTAGAGGACACTCATTATTTTAAAAGTGAATTTTTAACAATTCTAATGAATAGTTGGTGTGTTAATTATTAATATGGTGAACAATTGATTATGAAGATACTTTCACGAAGCTACAAGAAGCATTCAAAAATAAAAAGAACATTATGGATGGAAACAAAAGTGGTGGAAAAGCAAGTGGAAGGATTGCAAAAGGTGGTACAGCTCAAGGAGGGTCTGACATTTATAAGATTGTCAAGGTAGATATGTTTGTAGGTTATATGCGTTCTTTCAACCTTTACTTGTATATTTAAGTACATTTGGAAATATCTATGGGTTATACTAAACAATCATCTGAGCTGAATAGTACTAAATAAGTGTGGGAGAACCGTATTAATTAGCATAAATATGTTGATTAAGAAAAAAAGGAGTAGCAATTAACTTGTAAAATATAATATTTGGCACGTGTTGACTAAATTTTATTTGTCAAATGTGTAAATCAACCGACTCTCTTGGGGATGATAAATCAATACTATGTATTTTCAAAAGTTAACATCATATAATCATAATACAACAACCAAATATTTCAAGTGTGGTTAAGATAATTAATAATTTGAACCAGATACCATATTACTAACTTTAATTATGCCATTAGTTACAGTATGATATAACCTTTTAACCTTGTTCTGCTTATTATTCACATTGCTGCTTGTGACTAGCTAGTTGTCTTTTGCGCCTCATCGTTAATTTTATCATTATATACAGCGGAATTTTGAACGAATTCATATCTCTTTTATATTGCAGATGATCATGGAGCGGCAATTTCAGCCTATTATTATTTTTAGTTTCTGTAGAAGGGAGTGTGAGCAACATGCTATGTCAACGTCCAAACTCGACTTTAACACTGAAGAAGAAAAGGAAGTAGTGGAGGAGGTGTTCGAGAAAGCAAATATTATGCTTGCGTGAGGAAGACAGAATTCTGCCCGCTATTGAATTAATGCTCCCACTTCTTCAATGGGGTATTGATGTACATCATTCTGGGCTTCTGCCTATAATTAAGGAACTGGTGGAGCTTCTCTTCCAAGAAGGTCTAGTAAAAGCACTTTTTGCTACCGAGACAGTAAGTTCACTGCAATTTGTTTTGTCTAAAATACCATTATTGCTGCTTAAATGTCATTTTCCAAGAACATACACTGTTGATATTTTAGACTATTGATTTAATTTCAACTAATAAGATTTATTTTTTTCTAGATACTCTACGTATCTTGATTACTTTATGAAGTTGCAGCTCGAAAATAATTCAATTCTTTGTGTTTTTGCTTCCTTCGGTGTTCTATGGGCTTGAACATGCCAGCAAAAACTGTTGTATTTACATCAGTTAAAAAATGGGATGGTGACAGCAACATATACATTGGGTCAGGAGAATACATCCAGGTAAAAAAGTTATATCAGCACCGAAATAAATATACAGTTTATTAGTAAATCTCTTTTGTTCATTCATCTATCATATCGTAATATGTCCAGATGAGCGGAAGAGCTGGCCATCGTGGTAAGGATGAGCGTGGCATATGTGTGATAATGATTGCTGAGAAGGTATATTATATAGACCCACATATATTTAACATACATGGAAATATGTGCTATCAAAGTTGGTTGGCAAAGTATTATATTAAAATATAAATATGATTGAAATTTGTGATGGAAATATTTTTGTTTTGTTTTTTTGTTTTTGTTTTTGTTTTGTTTTTGTTTATATACTTCAACGTTCTCCCAATATCCAAACAATATTGTCTACTTAGAACAACAAAGACAACCTCACCCACCATAAAATTGCACATATTTCTCCTAACGTATTCTAAGTATTGTTAAAATTATAAAAACTACTGCATCTTCTTCTTTCCTATAATTTTTTAGTTTGTAGGGGTTTTTTAAGTTGATATTTAAAGTTGCTCGAAGATGTTAGATGGAAATGGATACACTCAAAGAATGGTTTTGGGGAAACCAGCTCCTTTGGTCAGTACATTTAGACTGAGCTATTACTCAATATTGAATCTATTGAGTCAGGAAGAGGGTCAATTTACATCTGAACATGTCATCAAACATTCATTTCACATTGTGTTCATGAAGTATTGATACTTCTCATTATGGATTATAGACCAGTATGACATTTCTCATTGTGTTCATGAAGTATTGATACTTCATTGTGTTAGTTTGTTACCAATATCACTGCTCTCATACAGTATTGGTAATGTCAACAATGTCATCTTTCTATATTTTCCACTAACATATTCATAGGGAAATCGACTTCATGAGGGACACGAATCTTCCTTCAAAAGGTTTTCCTCATCCTCTCACTATAACTTTCAAAATTAGTGAACATAATCTAAAAAAATTATATAAATCCTCAAATTCATGTTTGGGCTTCTATTCAACATCTAGCATCTCAGTCACAAATTGGATTAGTTGCGGAGTTGGGATTGTGAGTTACGTGCGAGTGTCAAGTGAGAATTTTTATCTCACAAACCTACGCTAATCAAAAGAATTCATATAGATGAGTTAAGTTGATGTATGAGTGCATCAGGGCATCTGGTTCGACCTTATATATGATGGCCAACTCTGGCCTTTATCGCTTCCCTGCGTGATTATACACACACACACACCATGTTTTCTTTATTTCAAATAATTGCATACTCACTTTCTTTGCATTATCTCACATGTAACATGGTCTTTAAGTAGCATGGTTGTGAATTAGTGCTTGAATATCTTGCTAAGTAAAGGGGTTGTGTGCTGAGTGAGTGAATATATATACGTGTATGTGTGGTGCAACTTAAGGGATAAAGTGGGCTGTTGAGAGTCCATGAGCAATTGTTAAACATGGAATATTGCAAGTTTATTTTTACATTGAACTGGAAACCTATATATGTTAATATATTAAATAAAAGAAGAACTAGATGATACATACATACATACACATATATATTTTCTTATTAACCATGACCTAGTTGCTCCCTTCATGTGCTCTACTTTAGCTTCTTGCACTTTGTTGCATATTTGATTTTATGTGAAGGTCTGCATCCATGTTCTGAGAAGGAGCAGTATGTGTACAATTCACACACACACAGATATATATATATATATACGTGGAGGCGACTATTTAGACATAAAATTAGACACAAATTGCGGGCACAAAAAATCACGGCCGTCAGATATTTTTGTCCTTATATGGGAGGTGGAAATCAAGGGGCAATACAATAGTGCAGATCCATTGTGTCATCAATTGTGTCTACATTTTGTGTCTAAATAGACTTTTCCTATATATATAAGTATTTGTTTTGTAAAATATGCATATTTTATTTTCTTGTTTTTTTATTTTTCCTGTTTGAGTACTTGACTTGTATTAATAAATATATACATTTTAAGGTGCCAGCCCTAATGATATTAACAGTTTATTATTACTAAAAACTATTGTAACATTATATTGGTTTAATCGTGTGTGTTTAATAATATCTTTATTATTGTTGAGTTCTTCCCTATCTTTGTTATCATGCCTACTTTTACTGCTTATTACTAAAAGGACATTTGTTTTTCCATTGTGTGTATCAATATATATGCATGGTTGACCGGGTTCTTGCATGAGTATGTAGGTGTAGTACAATAGAATACGTATGAGTATAAATTGAAAATACACACACACAATCTCTTTCCTTATATTACATGATATATTACAGTTTTAAAGTAACCTTCTAGAGTTGATATGAGATGATTTTTGAGAAACTTCTTTTGGGTATTTCTTTAGTAGCCGCTCCAGTTTATACTTCTGTCTTCATTATCATGCTTAAGTATTCATTTGTGCATCCTTTTATCAAATAAAACTTAGCTGCCATCTTCCTATTTAATGCTTTGAGTTTGTTGCACTCTGGGGTATACTCGATTTAAATTATGGGTTTGTATTTTGGACCATGAGTTAGTGTAAGAATAGGGTGGCTGTATTTATTGTCCATATATATATGTGTTTACATCTATAAATGATATTTAAATTCTCATTTATAAAAAATTAAAATAATTATATGTAGACTCATATATATATAATTGTATGTAATATTTGAGTGTCGGTGTGTATGCACCTCGCAAAGTTGTATGTGCTTCATTCTTTTCTTGCGTGAGTGTGTAGTTGAATGGATGTGCATTGATCCGTGTGTACATATATTGGTATGGTTGCTGCTAAAAGGCGGGTGAATCCTTCCTAAGTAAATTTGGTCCATTCTTACATTGGATTTGTGTAAGTATATAAATATTTGTATGAGTGTGAGACAGTGAGATGTGTGGTGACTGCGTGCATTAATGTTGCGTGAGCTGCTGCATGAAGTAATAGTGAAGTCTGTTTATATTTGTCAAAAATATGTGAGGGTGTGTTTGTGCTCCATCCCTGTGCAACGCTTCGTTACATTTTTTCCCATGAATTGGATATTTGTCAGCTTGCATTCCTAAAGGAATTCCCTAATATAGAGCATGTCAGTTCAATTTATTCTATATTTTATACCATGAAAGCTAAGTCTCAATTAATAGTAATTTTGATGTTTGAATTCTCATTTGACATATTGAATGTAAGCAAGAGGAAGAAAAACGGAAGTTGGAATGTAGCGGTAACGAGGAAGAAAGCACATATGACCTTGACAATGATCCATCTCTAATGTTTTTGGCTCCGATAGAAAGAAAAACTATTGTTAAGAAATTAGCTCCACTTCCTCTACAAAACAAGTAAAGTTGATGCAAGCTTCAAAAGCAATTGCTGATAAGAATAAAAAGGAAGATTTTCGTTAAGGGTCATCGGAACTACAAAACCAAGTGGCAAATCATTAGTAAAACTTTATCTTGTTTTTTGTAATTTGGATATGGTATTGTGGTATTTTGAAATTGAAAAGTTTGTAGCTTATATTATAGTATTATATAAATATGATACTGTTGCATTTGAGATATGAAAGCATTTTAGACTTCATATTGAATTGATATGATGAATTATATATGTGATATGGATATCATAAATAATTAATGAGATATTATATTCATTTGTTTTAAGAATTTAATATTAATTGTGCATAAAATAGGGTAAAAACATAATTTCAATTAGTAAGCATATAAGTGTTACCAATATTTTGGATAACAACGCTTATCTACGTTACAAACCTAAATGATAAGCAAAGCAATTTAAGTGTAACAACACATATATGTGTTGCTAAATAATTATTTTCCAACACTTATAAGCGTTACCGTATATTTCTGTACCAACACTTATAAGTGTTACCGTATATTTCTGTACCAACACTTATAAATGTTACCGTGTATTTGGGTACCAACACTTATAAGTGTTAGTAATACGTATGTTCGTAACAGTTATAAGTGTTACAAATTTGACCGCTCCGTTCCTCACAGTCCATTAATAACACTTAAAAAAGTGTTACTGAAATTATTTGTAACACTTATAAATGTTAGGATTTGCCTGTTTTGGTGTAGTGTTAACTCCGATCGTAACACTATTCCACCAACATAGCGTTGCCCCTTGTAGCTGTCTAGAAGCGAGTCTCCTCTTCTGCTCATCATTGAGCCCCAAATTAGCGAAAATCCTCTCATAATGAAGTAACCAATTCTCCACTTCAATTGCAACTTCAGTACCAATAAACGACTTTCCTCCCAACCGAGCATAATCTTTACTCAAAAAAGCATAGTTATTCACCACCGGAGCTTCTTGATTTCCTCCTCCAGCATTTTCTCCAACTACTCCAACAACAACTCCCGCTTGCATCATGTTTACAAAGAACTGATACATTGCTCCTACGTCGACTTGCAAGACTCTAGCACCCACATTTGCAGCTTGTGCCTGACCTGGGTTCCTCATGTTATTTGGTATGGCATTTCCATTAGTTCTGGCGCTTCCCCCACCATGGTTAACTATTCCATTTCTAGCATCCATATCTACATTCGAGCCTTCGTAAGACAAAGAAGAATAGCCTAGTAGAGATGGGAGTATAGAGATAAAACGTATACTTATATATAACAAATACAAGTACGTTACTATAGTGTTATCCCATACCCCGATCTTTTCTCTAATTCCTTAGGATTATGTTTTCAAAATTATTTTAAGTTTAAAGTTTTCATAAACCTATGCTCTGATACCAAGTTGTAATATCCCCTATCTTGAGGCCCAAAGCTAAGCACTTCAGATGCTGCAGTCATATGTAGTATTAACTTTCGACGATAAAATACAGTAATGTTAATGGTATCCGTAATATCAGAAGCACATAAATATGAAACAAAATCACAGATTTCAAAAACAACTTTTCTGATTACATTTCATACAATCATGTTTCACATCCAATTACATAATCCCAAACGTTTCCCAGGCATTGAAAAAATATAATCATTACAAAATACGCCAAGAGAGAACTATGAAGATGCCCCCTTGGATGATCAGAGTACTAAATAGACAGAAATTGTCTTAATACATTACAACGGAAATAAAAACATAACAACTCCTAAATAGCAAACATCAGCCTCCTGCTCGTCTCCGGAAGCTTTATTTGTCCACATACTAAAACTCGTAAACCTCAACTCTCAACCTACTCAAATCAACTTTGAGCACCTTAGATTTTATGGGGAAAAAATATAAACTTTGAGTTGGACATAAAGCCGGGTGTGAATAATACTATACATCTCGGTTGTTTGATATTAATTGAGACCATGCCGCTTAGCGGAACGGGTAACCTCTCACTAATATCCTTTTAAAAACTTGTCTTTCGCAAATCAAAATCCTACAACCAAACTGGTTAAAACAATAATAGCAATATCATGTATGCATAAAAATCAGGTAATAAATGGACTATCTGTCCAAACATTATAGTTTTGTTTGACTAACTACTAACCTTTGGCTGACTCGGGCCTACCAGACAAAATAAATAAATAATCTAACTTCTGTTAGATACTCTTCTGGACGGTCTGTCCCTAACTTCTTCCAAGGTCAACTGATCCTAATGGTTTTGCGGGCTCACCAGTTACCTATCTTTACTCCATATATTCCTTTCTGTGTGTAACATCATTTAAGTCTTATCTTTGGCAAAGCCCTACACACTGAAATTTTAGACATATATTAGCTAGTGGCTACTAGCTAAAGTATAAGGCGCGACCCCATACCAGTCCCATTTGGTATTCTAATATCTGAGTCATTTACTTAGGGTCAACTACCCCATCAAAATTTCCTTGAAAACATTTCTTTCAAATTGATTTAACCCTTTAAATCATACTTGAACAAGGAAAATATATTTTATGCTTTACTCAAATCACTTTGCCATGTTATATATACTTTACACAAAACATTGATGATGAACACATTCGAAACCCTTGTTTAAAGGCTTTAAACGACCCCTATCGAAACCATTGAAAGTACCCCTTTCGACACATGCAAACTACTTTACCTTATAACCTTAGGCTGAAAGGCCAAAACATACCTTTCGAAACTATTTACAATAGATATTTCGAAAACATTGAAAATAACCTTCCGAAAGCTTTATAAAACCCTTGGACAACCTCTTTTTGAAACACTTTAAACATGCCTTTCAAAAACATTGGAAACTCTCCATTTAAACACTAAGGTAAACCTTTCCAAAACATTGGGGAACTACCACTACGAAACCTTTATCATATACCTTTCAAAAGCATTAAGTCCTTTACATAAATCTAACCTTTCAAAAGCAGCGGGTTCAATTAAAAACATGTGGAACAACCTTTTGAAACCATTTAAAACTTTCCCTTTGAAACCTTAATTAACCTTCAAAATCTAAAAAGGGTCTTAAAAGAACTAAGTCGAAAGCAACACTTTTGAAAGTAACACTTTCGAAAGCAATTTCCTAAGTAAAGAAGTGGATGGTGTCGAAACCTATCCCTTCGAAAGCATTAGAGAAGCGGCACTATTTTTAAAACAAAGGAACCCTTTCGAAAGTAGTGCTCCGAAAGGTTGGATGCGGCAGCTAGGGGTTTCGACTCCTTCGAAAACTTCTTTATAAAACAAAGGCGCAGCCTCTTTTAAAACCTTCCTTTAAACATTTGACTAAGTCGAAAGCTATCTTATTCGAAAGCATTCTATTCGAAAGCAAAGCAGGCACGTTTCCTTTTAAAAGTAAAACAAGGTTTCGACCCCTTCGGAACCCCTATTTCGACTCTATACCTTTCACCTATCTTCAATCCACTACATACCAAGGCTTCTAATACCATGTGTATTGGTTTTGACTAGGATGGAGGCGGAAGTATGAAGTCGAAAGGTAGCTGCCGAAAGTGGCAAAACAACAAAACCTTATATATACTTATTTTTGACTTTAAAAGGTAATTTCTTTTTAACTAACCTGCTTTGTTTATCAACATATGATTGGCTGCTAATTTCATTTTCAAAATTTTTTCTAAAAGTGCCGTCGAAATTCAGAATTAAACAATTTAAAACATTTACAAATTGCCCCTTCTCCTTTTATAAACATATAAAACATTTAAGTCCTATACCTTAAATAATTTTATATATTTATTAAAACACTTAGGAAAATTCTACAAAAATTCCCACATATCACTTTTAATATGTTTTCTAACATATATAATTTTCTGACCCAAAGCTAATAAAAAATAGCCACAATTAATTTTCAAACTCAATCAACCATTTTCTTCCCTAGAAAATTCATAATAAATCCACATTAATTCAAAAAATTATGAAATTTGAAAACCATCTCTAAAATATTATTTCCGACCTTACCTTAAAATCGCAAGGCATTTGGATGTCATTTAATTGGTTTTTCAAGTTAAACTTTATCATAAAATCTATATAAAAAAGCATATATCATCAACAAGCATATATATCCATTTTAACGATCAAACATGGCAAATCATTCACAAAAAAATTCAACTAAAACCAAAAAAATAAAAATATGAGATGTAACATATTATTCACCTTTAGGTTGTTGTTAAGAAGTTGAGATTTGATCTTGGATTAAGTTGATTAAGCTTCCTTCTTTTGATTCTAGCTTTATCTTCTCCTTGCTTTCCCCCTAATGGTGGCCGGCCTCTTTTATGTTTTGATTTTAGTTTGTGAACATGTAAAATGAAGTGGTATGAGGGTTTAGGGTATATGAATATAATTTATTCCTACTTTGCCCTTATTCATTTCCCTTATCTATTTCATTATAATCCCCTTTTTAGTTTATTGTTCATTAGGCACGGCTACCCTCTATTAACAAAAATCTCAATCCCTTAGAAATTTACATTATTTCATTTAATTTAACTAATTAAATGTCCTAAATAATGTTAATTAAAATTAGGGTCATTACAACATCCTCGAAGCGATCAACATGCAGTACGCCAGCTTTTCCAGCTTTGGGTAGTCCCTCTTTGCCCCTGTCAATCATTTGCTAATGTAGTACACCGATCTTTGGATTTGGGACTCCTTATGAACAAGTACGGCGCTCAAAGCATGCACTGACATTGCCAGGTAAACAAACAAGTCTTCATCTTCCAATGGTTTTGATAGGATGCGGTGTCACTCCAAGTGATCTACCAAATCCTGGAAAGCATCTCTGCACTCCTATATCCAAGCAAAGTTCCTTTTTCCTTTTTTAAGGATGTTGAAGAAAGGGATGCACTTATCTGTGACTCATGAAATATACTGTCCCGGTGCAGTAACCTTTCCATCCCGGCTCTAACTTCTTTCATTGAGTTTGGGGCTTAGATGTTCTTCAACGCCTCGATCTTTTCCGGATTAGCTTCTATTCCTGTTAAGTTCACTATGGAACCGAAGAACTTCCTCAATGCGACTCGAAATGAGCCTTTCAAAGGGTTGAGCTTCATTTCATATTTTCAGAGCATACGGAACATCTCCACTAAATCCTCCAGGTGATTAGTCAACTGTCGCAATTTCATCAACATATCATCGAGATACACTTCCATCGAACACCTGATTTTCTCCTTAAACATAGAATTGGCCAGTCTCTAGTATGTTGCTCCTACTTTCATCAAGCCAAAGGACATAACAAGATAACAATATATTCCTAGGTCAGTTATGAAGCTAGTGTGATCCTGGTCTGGGATATTCATTGTAATCTGGTTGTAACCAGAATAAGCATCCATGAACAATAACAGTTCATGCCCGATAGTTGAGTCTACCAATTGATCTATCTTTGGAAGTGGGAAGCTTTCTTTCGAGCATGCCTTTTTCAGATCGGAATAGTCGATGCATGTCCTCCACTTTCCATTGGACTTCTTGACCAGAACTGGATTGGATACCCGTTCAAGGTATATAGCGTCACGGATGAAGCCATTGTCCTTCAGCTTATCCACCTCCTCTTTCGTTGCAACAGATTGCTACGGACTCAGGCTGGGCATTTCTGTTTCACATGAACAAATTTGGGGTTCACATTCAATGTATGGCATGTTATCTCCACATGTCGGAATGCGTCCAAGCGAACACATCCTGGTTCGCCCTGAGAAAACCCATCAACTCTTTCATCATTCTCATGCTGATTTGAGATCCACTCTTCAAGATCCGTGTAGGATCATCCTGACTAACCGGGATGTTGATCATCAACTGCACAGTGTCGCTCTTGCATCCTCTGGTTCCTTCCTTTGGTCCATATCCTTATGGAATTGGTTGTGCTGCCCAAGCCAGGGCTTAGACATTGGTTGATACGCATCCACTCGCTATAACAAAAAACTTACTTTTAGTTGCATTAATTGCTGGCGTTGCAAACCATACGCAATCGTTGGTCAACTTATAATAACGAACAAATAAACGCGGCCAAGTGGTTCCCGCCAATAATTCATGGAAGTTTCCCTTAATTTTCCATGGTCGCTCCTTATATCTTTTAAACACTTAAATTTTTTTGTCCTCCTCGCTCAAATTCTGTGGCCACTCATGTCTCCTTTCTCTCTCGTCTTCCAAATGCCAAATTCCAAATCTAAACCCAAAACCAATTTTCACCTAATCAAACTCTAAATACTACGTCAACCTATCCCTTCAAACTCCTTATAAATTTTCGCATCTTTATTTGTCAACGCGCCCCTAGAGTTCGTCGAAGAGAATGCATCGAATAAACACTAGCGGAGATGAGGGCACAATATTAATGTTCGCCGGAGAGAAGCCATCGAAGGTGAATGGGAAAAGTGGATTAGGGTTTTAGTTTGTGTTATATTTGGTAGCAACGATAATCGCTAGTTGAGGTTCCCTCGTTGCTGAGTAATGTTGCTCGGTCAAATCTGGCTTGCGATTTCTAAATTGTTGATTTCCACTGGCTTGCTTATTTCTGCTAGTTTGTGATTTCCACTTGTTTGTGATTTCTAAATGGTTTCCAAGTTGATTTCCACTGGCTTTTTTTTCTAAGCATAATCAAACCAACTCAGAATGTTAGAGAAAAACTGTATGGTGAAACTGCTTGTGATTTCTAAGCATAATCAAGCATTTCTGGTGTGATTCTTTTCAGTGAAATCATTTAACCAATTCTAATCAATTCCAGGTTTTCAGCATTTTCTTCTATATGCGTTATTATATAGCATTAGTTATTTTAGATTTATTTTAGGAAATTGTATGGTGAAGAGGAGTACTGTCAGCTGGTCAAATTTAATCGTCCTTTACTTCCCAATAGATGATATTTATACTAGACCATAGCTGATTGAATTATGTTTATATCCGAGGTAACTTGCTTTTTATGGTCGATCACATACTGTAGTTCCAAATATACTTGTTGTTTGGTAAAGCTTATGTTTCTATCCTAGGTAACTCGCTTTTTTTGGTTTATCAGATTACTGTTTCATCTTAAAATCTTTGAACATAAAAGGATGAATGTGGGTATTTAGAAACCTTAGTTAAGGGAATATGATTTGGATTTCTCTATGCTAAATATCAAGTATAGAGTTTAACATACTCCTTATGAAAAATATGCTATCTTCCCAATGTTTTAGGATCATCAATGCTAAATAATTGTTGTAGGTCTTTTTGTAAAGAAAAAAATTTAAATTATTAGTGAAAAAAAATTTGAATTATAATTAAAAATAATAGTGTAAGTAAAATGTTTCGAAATATGATATTTTGATTAATTTTTTAAAGCTTATGAGTAATAATATGCATGTCAGGCAAAAATCTTACACTATGGATCTATAAGCATAATCATATATCCATGCAAGTCAGGACATATTGCTGCCACTAAACTTGCTAAGGATGCTGATGATATACTTTTGTAGGATTCAAATTTACGACTTCCGTTGTTGATATTTATTCTAAGTATCTTATGCGCCAACTCAAAGTAATTTGATCCTCTATGTATGTGAGGTATTTTGGAGGTATAACTAATTTACTGTTACTTGGATTCGTCCAATAACATTTTAATTTTTTTATTGACATGAGATTCATGATTATTTCTATTGTGACTTCAAATCATGCCGACTTGATATTGAAGATGGTGGGAAAACATGGAACCAAGATCAAAAAGCTAAATTTAAACACGTTGACATAAGTGGTTACCTACACATCCATGATTATAAATACAGTCAAATAGAAAGTGGACAACAAGGGGTACCATCAAACTAAAAATGATTTCATTTTCTCCCTTCTATAGACTACACACTAAGTATGTATATACGCTCATTTCATTATTAACCCTTGTTTCTCAGTTATTAGTTCAATGCATCATAAAACCTCTTTAGTGTACCTTAAAACAAGCACCTTGTTAATATCTGTCTACCAGAGCAAGACGACTTCAATAATAGGGAAAATTAATGAGAATCCTGTATGGATTAATTGTACCCGTTATAAGATATTTAAATATAAATTTTTGATTTTTGAATCAGATATATGGAGCAAGAGAGAAGTGCCGTGATAATATATAGGTTGCAGCAAAAGGCTTCTACCTTCCAATATAGATCAGTCTTGTCCTTTGAGTCTCGCCTATTTTTTTTGTTACTTATTCTGTATATTTCTCATCATTTCGATTGCACTATGCAAATTGGATATTCCCATTTTGACATGCAATATTTTGGTGTTCATCAACAATTCCAGTCCTGTCAGTATCTTTTAAATAACCATCATTCATTTTTTCAATCATTTCAGATCTGCAAAGCCACTTTTCCATAAGCCATGTTACTAGCAGCTATAATAATTTTAAAAACAAATGCTCTCATTTTAATAGCTCTTTCCATACTAAATTTGAAGGGTGTTACTGAAACTACAAACTAAACTAATATATTTTGTTGAGATTACACCACGTGCACTATGCATGTCATGATGAGGTATGCATACTTTCATTTTCTAACATTACATGGTTGATATATATATATATAATATATATATATATATATATATATATATATATATAAACATTAAAATAGGTAAGTGATGAAGAAATCTCATCTCTTACTGAAGGTGGAGACCCGTACGATGATAGTGTCGTAATAAACTTTACCATCCAAACATGAAATTACTAATTGTTACCGAAGGTCCTGATGGATGCAGAGATTACACTAAGGTGTGTCTACTGTCATCTCCATTTAATTTCACCTACATGTGTATAAGTTGAAATAAGTCATGAGAAAATATTTGTTACTTAAGATTTGTGTGTTTCTAGGTAACTTATTTCCAATGCTAAATGTTCATTGATGTAATCACATTTAGTAGGAAAAGTAATTCAGTGATTCTAATCTGTACATTATATTTGCATATTTCCACAAAAATACATAGAAGCTTGAGTATTAGGAGCAGTTGCACCAAGATAGCAGTTGGCTCGCACCTGAATGCAAGTTAAAGAGAGATGACTTGTTTGTGATGTGGCCAAGAAAATATGAGCTGATATCATTAGGAAACCCTACTAAATGCCTACCTGTTTGTGATGTGGCCAAGGTAATTTTTTGTATGTATACTTATTTCACTATATACCCTGATAAGTCCAACAGTGTCTATAAAAACCTCATGCTTATTTTGGTGTTGTGATCAGTCTCTTGCATACATCTGAATGATTTAACCAGATCTATTTATCTTTTAGGATCATTGTTTGAGTGTGCATTTATAAACATGTTTTGTTTGAGTTGATTAATGACAAAATTTGGCAACAGGGGTTGCTTTGAGTTTCAGAAGAAGGAAACATTGTACTTGATGCAACAGTCGATGATGGCTCGCTGATTAGGTTTTTTATCTACTTATTATCTTGTTTTGTTTCAATCTTGTTTGTGTCAACTGTCAAAGATGTTGCATTGTTCTTATTGGAAACTGCGTTGTAGGGCTCAAATGTACACATAGTAATTTGTCTAATAATTTTGATTCTTTTATCAATTTCTGTAGGGTAGTATAAAATACTATCAATATATGTCTCTATGATTATTTTTATATGTAAAAAAACATTAAAATACCTTTTGTCTCTTTATAAGGTTTGTAGATGCAGCCATCAAAGCATCCAGTGGAACTATATACTTCAACGATGATTCTACCAAATTTGGAGTGTCTGAGTGTCTTTTGGATGTTCTAGAAGTTAGACCTCATGGCAGGCTTGAGCTCTTTGGAATTCTTGGTCTTTACTTGGTGTGGGATTAATTATAATAGAAAGAAAACTTCTTAGCTTTCTTGTTACCTATGTCATATATTATGGTAAACTAACAGGTCTATAACATATTATGATCATGTTAGTATAGGTTTTTAATGGTATATTGTATATAGGTGAATTTATATATTATGTGTAAATATTTAAAAAGCCAAAGACTAGGTTTAATATATTTTGTATCGAATTGTTTTTATATCGTATATTATTATGTGATTAATGTGTTTTTTGGTTGTCTGACTATGATAATTATAAGTGATTGTTGGTTTCATGCCAAAATATGTTAAATATCGCTATATAATATAATATATATTGTGAAGAAAATGAAGTGGACACTGAGCGAGCTACCACAACGATGGAAATCTTCACAAAAAATCAATAATTTTTGGCAGCGTTTAATAAACGCTACCAAAATATATATGGTGGTTGACAAAAAGCTCTATTGCACTTTTTACTAGCCTTTATATAATGCTACAATAAAAAATCTGGCTGCATTTAAAAAATGCTTTAATATGTTGCTTTTCGGTAGCGTTTATGAAAACGCAACAAAATGTGCTGGATTTTTAGTTTCATTTTTTGGTAGTGTTCTTTACAACGCTACCATAAGTTATGGTAGCGTTTTTTGTGCACCATCAAAATAAATTTTGGTGTAGTGAATGAAATGTTGCAGAGAGTCTTCTCCACACATTTTCCCTTCTCACGTCGCTTCACCCCTTTCAACTTCGCGACATAGCACTCACGTCGGAGCCTCTGGTCTCCTGGATAACTCCTACTACATTATATGATTGAAATTTCATCATCAAGCACCACGGGACAATGGCTGCTCAGAAACCAGCTAGGGTCGGTCAGCCTAGAAAAAAATTATAAGAAAAGATATATCTGTTACCCCGCCTTTTGGTCAAGGCCGGGATATCGACAAATTGGCTAAAAAGGATGGATACCTGGATTGAAGATCGATTGAAAACAAGGCTATGATCGATACCGTCAAAATTGGGCCAAGCTCCAATCAAGGTGGGATCGATCAGGAATGATAAACAAGGCTCGGTGAGGCTACCTTTCAAATTTCAGGTCAATCGGAGTTCATACGCTGAAGTTATGGATGGATCAATATTGGTGAAAAATGGTTTCGTATCGATACTTTCGTATCGATCAGTGTGGCGTTTAGTTTGGATCGATCGACATTCATATCGGTACATCTCGTATCGATACAATTCGTATCGATTAGGCGGCTCCAGGATGGTTACAGGTTGATAGATGTGGAATTCGTATCGATATATGCGTATCGATTGGATGGATACGAGGCAATGGTTACAGAGGTTTGGAAGCATATTTCGTAACGATCACTTATTGATCGATACGAAGGACACAGACGGAGGAAGGATGCTGGATGGATACGAAAAGCATTCAGGAGCCATTTCGTATCGATCGCTTTCGTATCGATCGATATGAAGGAACCGGTCAAGGACAGGAGTGCTTAACATGGATCATGGCATAAGACTCGGATCGATGCAAAAGAGATGGATACATAGTTGATGGATAGTAATTGATGGACACGAGCTCATGGATACTAAATCCATCGATACGAAGACTCCAGCCTGCACTTGCAAAGGAAAACTTGGATCGATCATATCTCAAAAACTATACATTGGAATTTCATGAAATTTAGAGAGCAAGGACTTTGCACTATCATATTTCACCATGATCGATCTCAGCTCGATTGGAGCGATTCTTGATCGATACGAAATCGATATGGATCTATCAGGGATCGGTCTCAAACCACCTTGGATCAATTATATGGGCCCACCTACGCATAAGAAAGGGTATTCCGGGATTCATGGCAGATATTTTCAGCTCCACACCTATAAATAGCACCTCCATTACAACTAAAGAGGGATCTTCTTCTTCTCTTTTGGTTAAACTCTGCCATTTTGGTGATTGACGTTCACAGGATTGCAACTGTAATCACAGTATAAAGGAAATAAAAGGATCAATTCAAAGTGGATGTAGGTCGAAGATAGTCGAACCACTATAAAGCTTATGTCTTATCTTACTTTCTTTCATTTTAATTTTGCTATTTCTTTATTTTTACTCTCTACATCATCTGGATCTGAGATCTGTGACTGGATACTAAGGATTTGTGTGTAAACACTAGTGCTTTCATTACATCCGGGGTTTGTGACCATTTTTGGCGCAAACACTTTGGTGCTTTCACTGAGAAAGGCTAGCACCCGCTACATCGGATTTGGAGTTTAGATTTGGAAAGCTAAAGGATCAGATCTAGGAGGAACCATGGTTAGGCAATCAGCTAGGAGGACATTACCAGAAAGGAGCCATCAAGAGGGAAGTTAAGAGGCTTCCTCCGGAGATAGAGCAGATCAGACATCCATCTACATCACAAGGGATGAGATGCAGACTATGATGGATTCCATGCAGGAGCGGTTGCTGAAAAGGCAGGAGGAGATGATGCAGAATCTTCTCAAACAGTTTGGACAGGCTAGGGCAGCAGGAGCTGCAGGAGGTTAGATCCATAGAGTTGGACTAGAAGGACTCAACGGGCCACCAGATGGAGCAGTTTAGCAGGGGGCAGCCCCTAATCAACACACATCTATCAATCTGGACGGATCTAGACTCGAGAGCACACCCCCATGTAATGCTGGACCAATTCACGGAAGAATGCCAGATGACGCTGCACAGCCCGATGCCAACAGGAATACAGGAGTGCATGATGAGGAGTATGTACTAGAATTCCCTCAAGGGCATGGGGGGCAGTTAGGAAATGAAGACGGTGGGCAAATATTGGTGGAAAACACTGGATTGGCTGAAATTATCAGGCGAACTATGAGCGGAGGTCTGACAAACAGAGATCTGGAAGAAGTAAACAGGAGTCCATTTAACCGTAACATCAGGGTAGCTAGGAATCCACCAGAGTTCAAGCTGCCTACTCTAGAAGTATACAATGGTAGGATGGATCCTACCGATCATTTTATGAGGTATACAAGACACATGGAAGTGCTGGGGGGCATCGGAGGAGGTTATGACCCAATGTTTCCCCCTATACTTGACAGATATAGGTGCTATGTGGTTCAAGTAGTTGGAAAATGGATCTATTAGGACATGGATAGAATTGGTGGACAGGTTTTTGAAGCAGTTTCAGGTTCATATCAAAAGGCCGAAAATGTGATGATATTGACGTCGGTGAAACAGAGGACAGGAGAGTCGCTCAGGACTTTCTTAACCCGGTTTAATGCGGCAGTTGCTTCGGTGGATTGGCCGGATCCATCAATGGTTCTAATAGCGGCAGTGTCAGGAGTCAGGGACAACTCAGATTTCAAAATATCATTAATATGGGATCCACCAATGGATCTCAGTGAATTCTTTCTTGAGGCCGAAAGATTCCTTCGATCGGAGGATGCAAGTTTGGATATGAAACCAAAGGAAGTAAACATGGTTAAGGATGGAGGACCGTCCAGGAAAAGCTCGGGTAAGGATAAGAATAAAGGGAGGAGGAAGTCAGATGATGATTCTGGCAGGGCAAGGAAGTGCTGTGGAGAATCAAAATTCTCCACTTACACAGGACTGAATGAGAACTTGGAAAGGATATACATGGAAACTCAAGGCCGCCTTCCTTACCGAAGGCCAACAATGAGGGAACCCTCGGAACATAAGAGGGCATTGGGAAGGCACTGTCTCTTTCATGATGTGGACGGGCATGATACTAACAGCTGTAGGCATCTAAAGGATATAATCGAGGAGCATGTAAGGAGTGGTCAGTTGCAGCAATATGTCGGGACTCGGAATGCAGCAGTGGAACAGGTGCAACCACCGTCTACCTCAAACAACGACGGCACGAGGCCCAGGAATGATGGTCAGTTGGTCATCGACTGATCAGGGTGGTATGGAATAAGTAGCAAACTCTGGGCAGAGGGCTAAGTCACTTACTCATGTACGGGGATGGAAATAGCCCATTGGCATGCTATGAGATGATGATAAACCATGATGCTCTAATTTGTGAAATCTGCCTTTTCTTTCTGGTTTGGTCATTTGCTTTTTTATGGTTTGGTTTTGGAGTTTGGTTTGGACTCTTAGTTTTGTTGGTTTTCTGGTTTGGATTTTGGTTTGGATGCTTGTCTTTTGGTTTGGATCTTGGTTTGGATTTTTGATATGGATTTTTGGTTTTCTGATTTGATCTAGATTTTGGATTGGATTTTGATTGGATTTTGATTGGATTTTTATCTGGTTTTTGGTAAAAAGGTCGTCGGGTATGGATTATGCCTGGCAAGGGGTAAGTCGCTTCGTCCGAACATGGCGAATCGACTTATTCAGGTCGTCGAGTATGGACTATGCTCGGCAAGGGTCTGGAGAGACCAAGATTCGGCCTAGGAATTAGGCCCCATATTATCTATCATTTATTATTTCAGGTCGTCGAGTATGGACTATGCTTAGTAAGGATCCATAGAGACCAAAATTCGACTTAGGACTTAAGCCACGACATTACTTAGCGTTCAGGAACACTAAACCAGGATCATCGTCGATCTAGGACTTATGCCAAGACATTGTTTAGTACAAGTTGTCGATTGTGGGTCACGCTTGGCAAGAACCCGGAGAGGTTATGGATTCTGATATTGGCTATGAGCGGCTAAGGATTTGGGCATGAACCCGGAGTGGTCCCGGATTTGGCTAAGGGCCCGGAGCGGTCCTGAATTTGGATATCGACCGGGAGAGGTCATGGATTTGGTTATTGTTTGCTGGATATGGATGGATTAGAACTCGGTTCAGGTTTAGATGGATATGGAATTGGCTAAGGATTTGGTTATGGATTCGAAATCGGATATCGACTCAGAGCAATCGCAGATTTGGATAAGGATATAGCTATGGCACTTGGATAGAATGGCTTGGTAATGGATTGGATTATAAATCAGATGATATGGCTATGGATGGAATATGGACTTTGGATGTCGGATTTAAAGCTGTTCAAAATACGCCTTCCTACCACAAGGCATGTTTTTGGGGGAAAATGTTACCCCGCCTTTTGGTCAAGACTGGGATATCGAAAAATTAGCTAAAAAGGATGGATATCGGGATTGGAGATCGATTGGAAACAAGGCTATGATCGATACCGTCAAAATTGAGCCAAGCACTAATCAAGGTGGGATCGATCATGAATGATAAACAATGCTTGATGATGCTACCTTTCAAATTTCAAGTTAATCGGAGTTCGTACACTCAAGTTATGGATGGATCAATATTGGTGAAAAATGGTTTTGTATCGATATTTTCATATCGATCATTGTGGCGTTTAGTTTGGATCGATCGACATTCGTATCGGTACATCTCGTATCAATACAATTCGTATCGATTAGGCGACTCCAGGATAGGTACAGGTTGATGGATGTGGACTTCGTATCGATACATGCATATCGATTGGATGGATACGAAGCAATGGTTACAGAGGTTTGGAAGCGTATTTCGTATCGATCACTTTTTGAATGATATGAAGGACATACATGGAGCAAGGATACTGGATGGATATGAAAAGCATTCAGGAGCCATTTCGTATCGATCGCGTTCGTATCGATTGATACGAAGGAACCGGTCAAGGACAGGAGCGCTTAGCATGGATCATGGCACAAGACTCGGATCGATGCAAAAGAGATGGATACATAGTTGATGGATACATAATTGATGGGAACGAGCTGATGGATATGAAATCCATCGAGATGAAGACTCCATCCTGCATTTTCAAAGGAAAACTTGGATCGATCATATCTCAAAAACAATACATTGGAATTTCATGAAATTTGGAGAGCAAGGACTTTGCACTATCATCTTTCACCATGATCGATCTTAGCTCGATTGGAGCGATTCCTGATCGGTATGATATCGATATGGATCGATCAGGGATTGGTCCCAAACCACCTTGGATCGATTATGTGGGTCCACCTATGCATAAGAAAGGGTATTCCGGGATTCGAGGCAGATATTTCTAGCTCCACACCTATAAATAGCACCTCCATTGCAACTAAAGAGGGTTCTTCTTCTTCTTCTTCTTCTCTTTTAGCTAAACTCTTCCATTTTGGTGATTGATGTTCAAAGGATTGTAAATGTAATCGTAGTATAAAGGAAATAAACAGATCAATTCAAAGTGGACGTAGGATGGAGATAGCCGAACCACTATAAATCTTGTGTCTTCACTTACTTTCTTTCATTTTAATTTTGTTATTTATTCATTTTTACTCTCTACATCATCTGCATCTGAGATCTGTGACTAGATACTAAGGATTTTTGTGTAAACACTGGTGCTTCCATTACATCTAGGGTTTGTGACCATTTTTGGTGCAAACAATATCCAACATGACGAAGTCGCAACCCACACTCTCTTGCGGTCACCTTATCCGAACACCATCGGTGGGTCTACACATCTGACAGGTTCCATCGCCATCCTATTAAATCCTTGGATACAACATTTGCCCGGCTTCAAATCCTGACCATCCAAGAGCATTTGATCATAAGTTTTTTTAAACAGTATGTTCACTAAACTGCCATAGTCGACCAAAACTTTCCTCATAGTCGCCGGCCAAATCACGACCAATATTACCAAAGGATCCAACATTGGTGCTTCAACCCTGTCAGCATCCGTGTTCCTAAATATAATATCATCCTGCCCTGAGCTGCTTTGTCAGAGTTCCGTCTTCAACAGCAATGTAACTCTCACTCACAACATGCTTCGGTGTGCTCGCATACCTCTCCATTTCATTCTAGCTCTTCTCAGCTAGATGTAGTCCACCATAAATTATTGAGAATTAATCTTTTCTCAATCCTCCAGGGCTCATCCTCACCAAGCCCGACTTGCCCCCATTGGAATGATGGCTCTTGGGGGTTAGAATTTCCTTGACCAACATCCTATGAGGTTTTGGCAAACTGCTGCAACTTCTTCTTCCTGATCAGGTCTTCGATCACATCATGTAAATGTCTACACTCATTTGTGTTGTGACCGTGTACCTTATGAAATCTATAGTACATACCAGACTTCTTTTCCATTTCAGTCGACTCCCTCGAAGCTGGCTTTTTAAATTGTTCTATACCTTCAATGGCAAGATAGATGTTTTCGATTAAATTGCTCGGTTGGGTGTAACTATTATACTTTGGGAAACTGGGGCGCCTCCTGGAATTTGGCTTTCTATCTCTGGCCTTCTGATCATTCCTTTCCTGGCTACTCTTCTTATTCTCCATATTCACATCAACATTCTCGGAATTCCCTCCGGACTGCTTCACTACAACATTGCTCTGAATTATCTCGGCCGACCGCTGAACATTGACTTTTTTGGCAGTAGTAATTGCCTTTTCCAAGCATAAGAACTAATTCGCCTTCTTATAAAACACATCCGTCGTTGGCGAGGGCTTCATCTTCAGCCATCTCCCGAAATTAGTATCAGGGTAAACCCTCCTTATCAAAGCCATTAATACAATATCTTCCTTCGCATTGCTTACCTTCATAACTACCATATTGAACCTACTTAGAAAATCCTTTAATGACTCTTCTGCATCCTGGAAGAGGTTTGATGGTGACATTAGGTCCTTAGGATGAGTAGCGTGCAAGTGGAATTGCTCAACAAACTTCTGCACTAACTAATGAAAAGACGATATGGATCTTGGTGAAAGCCAGGTGAACCACATCGTCACAATGACCTCAAGAAAAATTGGGAAACAACGACATCTGACAACATCGTTCACTCTAGAAGAACCTATATGGCATTTGTACTTCATCAGAGCTACCTCGGATCCATCCTTCAAATATATGACAACATTGTTGGCATTATAAATCTCTTGGGAGACTCTTCACGTAGTATCTGTTCAGTGAATGGTTTCTAGGTGGGAGAAGAACCCCATGCATCATTACTCTAATGCTGACTTTCGCTCACCAATCGCCTCACTATTTCAGCCAAATACTTCAGCTCTACAGGATCTACTAAATGGCGGTAATCGTGGCTCGCCACGAGTGTTTGGCTTGGCAAATGGTCTTGGTTAGGTTCGCAATACCTAGGTTCTTCTTACTCTAGGAGAACCATTCATCCAATAGTTCTATTAGTTTGGTTTCTATGTGATGGATCGACAACAACCGCCAGATCTTCAATATTCTATCCATCAATAATACAACCAGCCGTACCGCCAACATCATCATCCAAAACATAAACTCGCTCATTCACCAGATCAAAAACATTTGGTCCGGTACCGATCCCTGCTTGGAGTTCAGTACCGATCCTCAGAGTTCGACGATGGCTAGTCTCCAGTCTCTGCTTTGGATTACTAGTTTCCTTTCAGAGCATCTTTTGCTTTCCTTCTCTATGGCTCTGGCCCAATGATGAAGAACAACCAGACTCTGAATCGGAAGGTGTCAACTCTGTTTGTACCAAAAATGGGCACAACACTCTTAGGAAGTTTTTGAAGAGATAAAAGTGAAGAAAGAAAGTTAAAACGGAAGATTATTTAACAAAAACTCCAAATAACAGAAAGTAAATTGCACAGAAAACAACAATTTAGAGTGGTTCGGCGTTTCGCCTACGTCCACTACGAAGATTGATGATTTTATTGCTCGATACTTGAAGATTACAATTTCTTATAATGTAGTACAACTGATTTTATGAGCTAAGTCTGAGTCTAAGGTAGTAGTGGTGATTTGGAGTAAATCCGGCAGAGTCTGAGCGCTCTTTAGCTCTTAGAATTCTCCGACCCCTTTTCTGAATGACCAGGGGCTCTATTTATAGGTGTAGGAGGCTGATATTTCACCTAAATTTTGGGAGACCACTTCTGGCACGTGAGGGGGCCCACATGCCCGCTTTCAGGAAATCCGGGCCCACTTTGGGATCGATTCGAAGTCCATTCGAATTGATCAAGAAAACATCCAATCGAGCTGAAATTTGGTGTGGACATTCTTCAACATGTGCATAAGCTTCTGTGAAAATTTCATAGCATTTGGACTTATAGATCTCGAGTTATGATCGATTCGAATTGGTGTTTCTCGGCAAGCTGGTACGTTCGAATCGATGGTGGCTCGTGGCTTTGTGATGACGTGGAGCGAAACGTTAGCTTTGATCCGCTTCATTCGCCTATTTGATCGAGTCGTCCCGGAGACTTCGCCGCTTTAACTCGATGGATTCGAAGGCACAATTCCCAGATGGATTCGAATAGGAGTTTCGTCGTATCGATCATGACATGCTATGGTTGATCGATACGAAGCTGCTGTAGCAAGATGGATTCGAGCATACCGTTTCCCATGGATTCGAATTGAGGCATTCTGGTGGATACAAGCACATAGTTGTTTATGGATTCGGTGCACAGCTTCATTCGTATCGATCTTGATGGCCTTCAGTCGATCGATACGAACAGGAGGTCGCTGGATGGGTTCGAAGAGGGATGGTTCGATGGATTCGAGAGAACTTTGAGCTGGATGGATTCGAACAAGGGAATGCCGATGGATTCGAAGCAAATAGACGTTGATGGATTCGAACATAGGTTTCACCTATGGATTCGAATTAGGGGGGATCTCCTTCATTTTTCATCGATCATATCTTGAGTATACGAACTCGGATTGACTTGAAACTTGGAACGTTGGCTTCCCTGGCTTTGCTTGTTATGTCTTGCTAATTGTGGCTTGATCCGGACTCGGACAAAATTCATCGATATCCATGACGAGTGACTCCTGGTTTTTAGTCAGTCCCTTGGTATCTCAGCCTTGCCAAAAGGCAGGATAACAAACTCCTTCCTGCTTCTTCTTCAACCACGGGTCAATTCATTCGGTAAATTAATGCTCTCCTGCAATTGTTGCTTCATCTCATCTAGGCTCTCCTACAGCCTGTCATTCATCTACTTCATCACTCAGTCCATCTCAACCCAGCTATCATATCCGACGGGTTTTGAACTTCAGCGACATTTGATTATGCAGCCTCTTCCACAAGCTGAGAGCCAGCATTCTCAACGTCATTTATGGGTCTGGAAGTGTCTCTTCGTAGGGACATAGTTTAGGCTGGTTTTCTGGTAGATTTTATTAAAATATGAGTAGTTTTTGAATGCAAAAACAAAGTAAACGGATCGACCTCTCGGATTAAAGCAATCCAAAAGTGAATGGTTGATCCAAATATCCTGAGATCACGTTCTCAATGAAAAGCACCAAAATGTGTATATCAAAAATGGCACAAATACTTAGATAATGAAATTAGAGAATTAAGTGAAGAAAGTAAATTAAAATGAGAAAAAACAAGACATAAGTTTTATAGTTGTTCGGCTAAATGTTGCCTATATCCACTTAACTTTGTTGCTGGTTTGATTGCTATTTATAAGTGATGTTCTTATGAATCAATGATGATCCCTCAAATTACAATAGGAATATGTGAATTTGTAAAACAACAGAAAATGATCCCTCAAAACATCACCCTACCCCTCTATTTATAGCTGAAGGTCAACAAAATCATCTCCACGGTAAACGCTGGGTAGCCAAGTGCGGAGCGGATAACTGCTGAAAGCATATAAGTAGTAAGCCCACCCCAAGATGAGTGCTCTCCTATTCCGACTTCCCCAGAGCCTTTGGTAGCACAGCCGAGACAGCGATGGGTTCTCTGCCCCTGCGGGGATGGAGTGACAGAAACCATGTTCCCCACGTCCAGGAAGAGAAATGCTAGGAAGATCATGGCCACATCAGCCATTATCGGGGATCGATACCGATCCAAGATCATGGATCAATGTCGATTTACAAGATTGCTTCACGGATCTCCTCCGTGGCCTTAGGTAGGTGCAATTTGCTTGTTCCTTTATTTTTTAACCTTAGTCGCTTTGCTAGATGCTTAGTTTTGGACGGCTTCTTGGTTTGGTAGTGGAATGTAGTTCTTGGCTTCATGTGCTCGTGGTGTTCGATGGTATATGCTTACGAATGATCCAAAAAGCTTAGAAAGGGGTTGTTAGTATCCTAGCTTGGTAGTTTATGGGCATCGGTACTGAACCCTAGTAGGGATGGACATTGATCCAACGTTTCTCATGAGATTTGTTCATGTATTGGTGCTTGTAGATGTAGCATGTGCAGGACTTCTTTGTAGATCAATTGCTATGTTTTGGGCTTGTCCCCTTTGTTGCACTTAGCACTTGAGTTTGTTAGTTATCAGTCCGGCGTTCCGCTTTGATAGCGTTTGTTAACCCGCCTTTTTGCAAGGCAGTATACAGGCGGATTTAACCAACCAGACTTCACGATTATCAAGGCTGGGGAGTATAAAGCGATGATTGTAGGACCCAGAAATTAGGTACAGAATGTTATATGAAGCCAGGATTGAGCGGAGTTAATAGATAAATGACGCAGGATGCTTGAAATATAAAATTGGCTTGGATAAGTTAGAGATCATCATGAATTAGTGGAAGCCTAGGGATCGACATAGCATGGACCGGCATGGAATGGAAGTACCATAGGGCTTGGCATAGCTTTGTAGCATAGGAGGGATCTGCATACCTACATGGAGTAGGAGGGATCGTCGCGCTGCATAGAGGATAGATCGGCATACTCCATAAAGGAAGGATCGACATAGTCAGTTGGATGAAGAGTCAACATGGATGAAGTTATGGAGGGATCGTCATAGGTGATGGCATATGGATCGGCATATATGGTTATCAGAGGGATCGACAAAATATATTGGAACAAGAGGGATCAGCATAGCATTATGGAAAATGAGGGATCAACATGGTGTTATAGAAGAGGAGGGATCGACATGGAGGAAACATAGGATAGCTTGACAAAGGAATGGATCGGCATATCTGGATAATCCAAGAAGGGATCGACATGTATTATAAAACATGAGCATTCTAGCATTTGGAAATCAAAAGCATAAGCTCTAATGGTCCAATCAACATGATATTTGGAGAGTCATCATATATAAGCATGATGAAGCCACTATAGGGATCGCTGTCCCAGAATCAACCAATGGAGGGATCGATACCGATCCCTCTTCATTGGGATTTAGGCCGAGCGACCCTTGTGGTGGGCCCATATGGATAAGGAGGTCCTGTAGCAGAAGTTTCAGAGAGATGGGTGGTCGTCTTCCCTTATAAATACAGCAGGCATGGCTTCAGAAAAAGGATCTTCATTCTGCTTCTCTTGATCTTGTACCTAGGCTATACTCTGCCATTTTTATTCTTGAATTTCACGGATTTGTAACTGTAATCAGCAGTACAAACTAATAAAAAGAAAAATATTTGGAGTGGACGTAGGCCGGAGTTAGCCGAACCGCTATAAATCCGTGTCTCTATTTACTTTCTTTCTAATTGTTTTAATATTGTTATTCATTTATTTCTCTTCATATTTCTATGACTAGATTGGATATCGGTGCTTTCACATAATTGGGTGTTGGTGGTTAATTTTGACGCCAACATTTTGGTGCTTTCACTAAGAAGACTTGCACTTGCTGATTTGGAAGCTTGGATACTTGGATCTAGAAAGAAATGGCTAGGCAATTAACAAGGAGAGTGCTACCGGGAAGGAGTCACCATGGAGGGATTCAGGAGGCTTCCTTAGGAGCTGGAGATAATCAAGCATCTATCTACATCATTAGGGATGAAATGGAAATAATGATGGATGCTATGCAGGAGAGGATGCTAAAAGGGTAGGAGGAGATGATGTAGAATCTACTCCAACAAATCGGACAGGCTGGAGCCATGGGAGCTGCTGAAAGGAAAAACCAAAGAGTTAAGGAGGCAAGAATCACTGGAAATCGAAACCAGGAACATGGAAATGGAGCCAATAGACAAAGGAATGGAACAGAGAAGTCGGCGGCAGTCCCTTGCCAACATAAAGGAATCGACACCAATCCCCAAAGGCTAGGGGGCATGCCCCTGGGTTTGATTGATCGTGATGTTGTAGGACCTGTGATCGACCCCATGGAGCTTGGTGCGAATCAGAATTTGGATGCTCGCCCGGAGGAGTACATTTTAGAATTCCCTCATAGACTCGGGGGGTAGTTTGGGCATGATGATAGGAGACTACCATTGGAAGACAATGACAAGTTTGCGGAGATGATAAAGCGAGCTATGCGTGGAGGACTAGTGAATAGGGATTTGAAGGATGTAAATAGAAGTCCATTCGCTCCAAATATTAGGCAAGCTAGGAATCCATCGGAGTTCAAACTACCAATGCTTAAGACATATGATGGAAAAACGGATCCCGCTGTTCATTTGATGAGATACATGAGACACATTGAACTATTGGGGGCATCAGAGGAAGTCATGGCCCAGTGCTTCCCCTTGTACTTAACGGATATAGCTGCACTATGGTTTAGGCTGTTTGAAAGTGGCTTTATTAGCACATGGACAGAATTGATCGAAAGGTTTATGAGGCAGTTTAGGGTTCACATCTCGAGACCCAAAAATGTGATGAGTTTGGCAACACCGAAACAGAGGACCGGAGAGTCCCTGACGAGTTTCTTAACATGGTTTAATGCCGCAGCAGTATTAGTTGATCATCCAGATCCATCCACGGTTTTGATGGCAGCTGTATCTGGAATTGCCGATGGCACGGAGTTCAAGGATTCACTGGCGCGGGATCAACTTATGGATCTCGGTGAGTTTTATCATGAAGTAGAAAGGTTCCTGTGGTAGGAAGACGCACGAGCAAACAAACCGGAGGTGAATGCTATGCAAAGTGGAGGATCATTAGGAGATGTAAACAAGAATGATAAAGGCAAACGGAAAATGAATGATGGCATTAATGTGTCAAAGAGGCAATGGAGAGAACCAAATTCTCTTCATATATAGATTTGACCGAATCTCTGGAAAGGATTTATTTGGATACTCAAGGATGTCTTCACTATTGAAGGCCGACAAGGCAAGAACCCTCCGAACGTGAGCGAGCATCAGGAAAGCATTGCCTATTCCATGAGCTGGATGGGCACAATACAAATGACTTCAGGCATTTGAAGGATATCATTGAGGAACATGCGACGAATGGTCAGTTACAACAATATATAAGGACTCGGGCTGCGGCGGAAGAACAGGAGCAGTCGCCGTCCACCTCGAACGAAAATGGCACCGGATCAAGGCAACATTGTCAACTTGTCATCAATTGATAGGGATGGCATGGAATAAGTAATAAACTCCACAGTAATAAGGCTAAGTCACTTACACATATACGGGATCGAGGACGGTCCCTAGGCATGCTCTGAGATGATGATGAACCATAGTGCTCAGGTTTTTGAAATTTTGTTTTTTTTATTTGCTTCAAACTTTGGTTTATTGGTTGTATGAAATTTTATTGTATAGACTTAGGGATGCTTAAGTTTGGATTAATGTAATAAATAACACAGGTTACAGTTATGGCCCCGACCGGAGAGACGAGGCAATAACCGCGAGTCACGAGTCCCTTCGCCGGAGAGCGACATGATGGATTCATACACATATTAAGTCCGCGATTGGGAACCGAGGCCGAAGAAGGAACCCCATGGATTAAGCCCTCGAACGGAGAGTCAAGGCTGGAAAATAAAACCCAACAGGTCATCGAGAATGGATTGTGCTTGACAAGGATCCGGAGAGATCAAGGTCGTCGGGTATAGACTATGCCTAGCAAGGGGTAAGCCACTTCGTCGGAGAGCGACAGGATTGGCCTACTCAGGTCGTCGAGTACGGATTGTGCTCGATAAGGATCCGGTGTGATCAAGGAATTGGAATAGGCTAACGACCCGAAAAGGTCTATGGACTTGGATATGGACCCAGAGCGGTCCCAAAATTGGATAAAACAACTCGGAGAGGTCTATGTACTTGGATATGGACCCTGAGCGGTCCCGGATTTGGATAAAACGATCTGGAGAGATCGTGGATTTGGTGAATGAATTTTGAATGGATTCGGAATTGGATGTCGACTCATTACAGTCATGGATTTCAATAGTGACCCGGAGAGATCAAGAAATTGGATTGGCAACAGATTGGATTCTGGCTTGCATAATATGGCAATCAACGAATTATGGACTTCGGATTTTGGATTTACGGCAATTCAAAACACACCTTCCTATCGCAAGGCATGTTTTAAGGGGCAAAGTGTTAACCGGCCTTTTTGCAAGGCAGTATATAGGTGGATTTAACCTAATAGACTTCAGATTATCAAGGCTGGTGAGTACAGAGCGACGGTTGTAGGACCCAAGAGCAGGTATGGATGGTTATATGAAGCCAGGATTGAGCGGAGTTGGTAGATAAACAATGCATGATGCTTGAAATATGAATATTGGCTTGGATAAGTTAGGGATCGACATGACTTAGTGGAAGCTTAGGGATCGATATAGCATGGATCGACATGGAATGGAAGTACCATAGGGCTCGACATAGCTTTGTAGCATAGGAGGGATCGGCATACCTTCATGGAGTAGGAGGGATCGACGCGCTTCATCGAGGATGGATCGGCATACTCCATAAAGGAAGGATAGGCATAGTCAGTGGGATGAAGAGTCAACATGGATGAAGTTATGAAGGGATCGGCATAGGTGATAGCGTATGGATCGGCATGGATGGTTGTCAGAGGGATCGGCATAATATATTGTGTTGGCTCGGTTTTCTGGCAAGCAAAGGAAGAAGGAAGCAAAGGCAAGAAGGGGTATATGGAACAAAATTACCGAACCAGATGCTTGGTTCGGCATTTGCAAAAATTCCGAACCAAACATATGGGCCAGCATGCCGGACCAGATATTTTTTCTGACATCCTATGGTATACCATACCAAGTATCTGGTCCGGCATCCTCAGAGATACCATACCAAATATTTGGTCCGACATTCTCTGATATGCCGGACCAAGTATTTGGTTCAGCACAACACATCCATTAACGGACCAAACATTTGGTTCGGTTTGACAAATATGCCGAATCAAATGTTTGGTCTGGCAAGTAAGATACTCCAGGGTAGGATCATCGAACCAAAGCAAAGAAGAACCACCAGTCTAGGAAAACTCCTAACCCAAATGCCAATCTAACTACTCCCGACTCAAATGCCGAACCAAACTCAGGAAGCTATAACTTCTCCTCCGCACTTCACAACTCCACTCTATAAATACCAGAGCTTATCAACAACAACGGGGACAAATTTTTGGAGAAAAAGAGAGAAAACTCTGCTGAAAATCCATCACTTCGGCTACTTAAAGTTTTTACTCTTCTTGAATATATCTTGTACTTGCAATCAAATCAAAGAGAGAATAATAAGATGGAAAGTGGACGTAGGCATATTCGGTCTGAACCACTATAAAAACTCTATGTTATTTACTTTCCTTATCCGCTTTCCATACTTTGAACTTGTGAACTGTCTCTGCACTTGCTGAAATTCATTCCATTACATGTTGGAACATTTAAAAACCCCAAATAAATCAAATTAAACGAAACTTAATCAAAATTCAAGTTTAGAGGTGTTTGTCCAACTTTTAAGCAAACATTTTTGGTGCTTTCACTGAGAGACGAACCGCGTGGAGAGCTGAACTCTTCTGTCCACCATCCTTCCAAGCCCTAACTCAAGGGTAGAACATGGCTCCCTTTAGGCGCAACACCGATAAGGGTAAGAGCGCGACCATTACCAATACACTCAACCCCATCCAAGAAGATCAAGAAAACCCGGCTATCCACTCTCAACCTCCAGACTCAGCTGTCACCCGAGAGGATTTAGATAGGGTTATGAACGAGATGGCTGACCGCTTCGCTACCCAACAGAAATCTTTTGTGGACCAACTCATGACACGCTTGAGAGGCACGGAGGAAGCCACTCACTACATTGAATCTCGAGGTGAGTCTCAATTCGGAGAGTTGCGTAGATGGAACAGATCCCTTGTAGAAGAAGAACTCAATCAAGAAGGTGAAAGAACTCGAAGCCGAGCCAAAACTCAGCTCGAAGCCGGTCTTGAAAGAGCACCAAGAGCTGGGCCTAGTCAAGGGCGCACCAGTCAAGGACCGACTGTGGCTGACCCTATCATGCTTCGAGCCAACCATTGCCAATCCAGCCTCAACCAAGGTTCCAGGCGCCATCAAAGGGAAGCGCCCACTTCTCCTAGGGCTGCCCCAGAATCAGAGGAGAGGATGACACGCCTCTTCAGGGAATATCTCAAACATGAACAACTCGAAAGAGGGATAGGGGCAAGGGTGTCCAGCCCCTTCACCAGGGATATAGAAGGGACAATCACTCCTCGAGAATGGAAGAAGCCCACTATGGATCCCTACAAAGGCACATCTAACCCAATCATCCACTTGCAGCGCTACACCCAGCACATGCTCATGAATGGAGCAACAGAGGGTGTGCTGTGTAAATGTTTTGCGCTATTCCTGTCTGACATAGCAACCACATGGTTTTGTCGCCTGCCTCATGGCTCCATTAGCTCTTGGGAAATGTTGAAGGAAAATTCATAAGTCAATTCTGAATCCATGTGGAACAGCCCAGAGATGCTTATTCCTTGTCATACGTAAAACAAAAAGCTGGAGAACCGCTACAGCAATATCTTACACGTTTCAACGCTGCCGCAGCAGTAGTACAAAACATGGATGAAAGGCTTACACTGATGGCACTATACGGGGGCATCCACCCCGATTCAAAGCTTGCAAGAAGGTTGACGAAGGAAAAAGCTTTAACTCTTCAGGAATTCTTTCATGAAGCTGGAAAATACATGAGATTGGAAGACACGGTGGCTCACCGACATAGCGAGAAACCCACAGGGGGTTCTAGCGTCCAAGGAAACATGAGTACCCCACCCTGAGGAGGGGGGAGTAAGCCAAACAATGAAGGAAAAAGTAACCATCAAGGCAGCTCAGGAACTGAAAAGAGCAATAAGCGACGATACAGACCTGGACCGAGATCCGATTCATACACTCCTTTAAATGACATTGTGGAGAATATTTACCTGGCTACTCAACACAAATTAAAATACAAACGCCCTCCCTATAAAAAAGAGTCAGAAGCTACAATTAGAACAGGAAAATATTGTCGCTTCCACGAGTCTCACGGGGATAACACCGAAGAATGTCAACATTTGAGGGATCTCATTAAGAAGTACATCCAAAAAAAGAAACCGGAATGGTATGTGCAGCAAAGGCACAACTCTCCTGCTCCAGTCCATAAGGGGCCTGGGCCGAACCCGCAAGGAAACAACAAAGAAGGAGCAGGAATAAGCCGCTCCAACTAGGATAAGATAGTTGTCCATACCATATCGGGAGGCCCACATGTGGCCAACGGAAGTTGGGTCAAGATGGAGAGGTACGGAAAGTCTTTGAAAAATAGGGAAGGATATGTTCATTCCATTACTGAGGGACGCATCACAAAATGAAGAGAAAGGGCCAACATAACCTACAGCGATGAAGATTTGGTTGGAAAGCAGTATCCACATACTGATCCCATGGTTATCTCTGCCTGGATCGGCCCGGCTAAGGTGTTCCACATCTTAGTTGATCCAGGGAGTTCAGTGAATATTTTGTTCAAACATGCCTTCAACAAAATGAAGTTATCAATGAAAGATGTATCCCGGTGCAATAAGCACTTACACGGGTTCACAAGAGAGGCCACGATACCACTAGGAAAATTAGACTTGTTTGTTGAGCTGGGAAGTCACCCCCGATCCATCATCCGAAAGCAAACATTCGTATTGGTAGATGGACACTCTGCTTACAATGCATTTTTAGGAAGGCCTACGTTGTCAGATTTCCAGATAGTCTTGGCCCCATGGTGCCTGAAGATGAAATTCCCAACTGATGATGGAATAGGAGAGGTAGAAGGCGACCAATCACGATTGCTACATGACAGAACTCCGCCAAAACAAAAAGAAAGAAAAGGGTAAGAGCATAGGGGTCGCCCTCTGCCCCAAAACTGCAGAAGCATTATAATCAAAGAAGGCTCCTCCTCTCAAATATACTAGTGACCCTTTTAATGAGTTGGCCCCAGAGATAGAGAGGAGGAGGTCAACGCTGAGCCCATGGAGGCTATGGAAGATGTGATGGTAGACGAACATGACAAAACAAGGCTTTTGAAGATAGGTTCTCAGTTGAACCAGAATCTAAAAATCCAGCTGATAGGATTTCTGCGCAAGAACTTGGATGTATTCACGTGGACCCACGAAGACATGGTGGGAATATCCCTAGAAATAACTTGTCATTCCCTCAATGTTGGCCTAGCCAAAATCCCGATCAAACAAAAGAAAAGAAGCATGGGGATAGAACGGTCGACTGTTCTTAACGAAGAGGTGAAGAACTTGCTCGCCCACGGTTTTATCCGCGAAGCCATTTACCCAAAATGGATCTCCAACCCGGTTTTAGTGAAAAAGCCTAATGGGAAATGGCGGACCTGCATTGACTTCTCTAACCTCAATGATGCTTGCCCCAAAGACTATTTTCCTTTGCCCCGAATCGACCGACTGGTAGACGGAACTGCATGACATGAGTTATTGTCATTCATGGACACATATTCAGGATACAACCAGATCCTCATGCATGTGCCGGATCAAGAACATACTAGCTTCATTACGGATCTCGGCCTATACTGCTACAAGGTCATGCCCTTCGGGCCTAAGAATGCCTGCGCTACCTATCAACATCTAGTTAATAAGATGTTTGAGAAGCAGATTGGCCACTCCATGGAAGTCCATGTCGACAACATGCTTGTCAAATCAAGAAGAGCAATGGATCATTTGAGCCACCTAGACGAGATGTTCCAAATATTACGCAAATACCAAATGAAGTTGAATCCTCTGAAATGCTCTTTCGGGGTGTCGTTGGGTAGATTCTTAGGTTTCATTATGCATGCTAAAGGAATAGAGGCGAATCATGAAAAGATACAAGCTTTGAAAGACGTCGAAATCCCAGCCACGCGGAGGGAAATGCAGAGCCTAAGCGGGAAGGTAGCTGCTCTAAGCAAGTTTATATCCAAGGCCACGGACAAGTGCATCTCATTCTTCGAAGCCCTCAAAAAGGACAAAGGAAAATTTGAATGGACCGATGAGTGCTACTCAGCCTTCCAAAGTTTGCTAGAACACCTGCAGAAGCCTCCAGTACTCCCCATTCTGCTAAATGAAGAAAGCCTCTACCTATACCTAGCTGTATCCTCCCATGCACTAAGTGCCACATTAGTATGAGAAGATGATCATATCCAAAGACCGGTATACTTCATTAGCAAGGGATTCGCGGGGGTAGAAGCAGATACCTAAAGGTCGAAAAATTGGCTTACTGTTTGCTGATAGCATCCAGGAAATTACGACACTACTTTCAATCGCACTCCATTAAAGTTCTAACGGATCAACCTTTGAGGCAAGTCCTACATAAACCGGACATGTCAGGGCAACTGATAAAATGGTGCATTGAGTTAAGCCAGTACGACATTGCCTACCACCAGCGCACCGCAGTTAAGGGACAAGCCTTGGCTAATTTCATAGCTGAGTTCACAATGCGAGACGAGGAGGCGGTGGGGCAGGTGTCATAATAGTCACACCCCGAGGAAGAAAATTAAGCTATGCACTGAGACTAGAGTTCGCTGCAACCAATAACGAAGCTGAATACGAAGCAATAATAGCCGACTTAGAAATCATTAAAGAAATAGGAGTTAAGTCAATATGTATGCATAACAATTCACAGCTAATTGTTAACTAGATCCTTGGAGAATTCCAAACTCGCGAAAAAAAGCTTGCATCCTATCTCAAAAAAGCCAAAACCTCCTTGATGAGCTGGACAACTATGTAATAAAACACATCCCGCGAGGGGAAAATCAAGAGGCGGATGCCCTCGCAAAAGGGGCTAGCATAAGAACTGAACCAATGCCGGGGGCAACCCCCGTCATGAGGCAGTCTGCATCGAGTTTCGAGTGTCTGCAAATCATAGCGATCACAGATTAGGAGGAGACATGGATGACCCCCATCGTCAGGTACTTACAAGAAGGAGCCTTACTATCAGATCGAAACAAGGTCATGAGAATCTTACAGAGGGCTTCCCGCTACACTATCCAGAATGAAATGTTGTACCGCTGTGGCTTTTCCAACCCGCTACTGAGGTGTGTCGCCGGGAACGAAGCAAAAGATATCCTTAACAACATACATCAAGGAAGTTGCGGCGACCACACCGGAGGGCAAACTCTAGCTAGAAAGATCCTGCGTTATGGATACTTTTGGCCTACACTGAACAAGGACACGACCGAGTTTGCTAGGAAATGTGACGAATGCCAAAGATTTGCCAAAATTCCGAGATTGTCACCTACCAGTTTAATCCATATGGTCAGCCCCTGGCCCTTTGCCATCTGGGGAATTGATTTGATCGGAGAATTCCTATGGGTCGAGGAGGAGCAAAATATGCTATAGTAGTAGTGGATTATTTCACCAAATGGGTAGAAATGGAGCCTTTAAACAAAATTTCATCTACCAAAGTGATAAACTTTCTAACACGTAACATCCTGTGCAGGTATGGGGTGTCGTAGAAAATCATATCGGATAACGGACTTCAATTCGACAGTGAAGAATTCTCCAGTTGGTGCCATGAACACGGGATCGCCCGAAGCTTCTTGGCTATAGCATATCCCCAGGCAAATGGGCAAGTCGAAGCAGTTAACAAGGTGTTGAAGATACTAATCAAGAAGAAAATAGAAAAATCCAAGGGGGCATGGGTCGACAAACTGCCTACTGCCTGATGGGCCTACCAAACTTCTTATAAGACCGCAACAGGGCACACGCCGTTCGCATTGGCATACGGAACTGAGGCCATGCTCCCCGTCGAAACAGTCGTCCCCTCACACCGTAGGATACATTACTATCTGGAAGAAAACGAGGAGCTCTTGAACATGTCACTTGACCTGATCGAGGAAAAAAGAAACGACGCCGCCCTCAGAGCCGCCGCCCATAGGCAGAAAGTAGCAAGGCAGTAAAAATCTAAGGTGAAGCCTTGAACGCTGCAAGAAGGAGACTTGGTACTCAAACGAGTCTTCCCATGACCCGGAGCATTATATCCAATTTGGGAGGGGTCGTTTGTTATTCATAAAGATCTTCACAATAGAGCTTACATCTTGTCAACGGTAGATGGAGAGGTGTTTGGGAAAGCATGGAATCTCCAACATCTCCGCCGCTACTTCTCTTGAGTTGTAAAGAAACATGTACTAAAGCAATAAAAGAAAGACAGTGGACATAGGCATATTTCGGCCGAACCACTATAAAAATCTGGTGTCTTGTATTACTTATCTTGTTTAATTGTTCTTCCGTTTAATTATTTTATCTAATGACCATTCCTACTACGAGCAATCACAGATTCTCACCGACAGCAGTGAAAGTAAGATAGCCATGATAAAGGGCATGAAACAAGCCTTGGCAATTCACTACTGACGATCGGCACCCCCAAGCCGGCAATAATGAACCGATCATAAGCCACGAATTAGGCACAAATGATAGCCTAGGTAGTTCATCATTGGCGTTCGGCTTGGCGGCAATTGCGAACCTATTATAAACCCCACGATTAAGGTGTGACCACAGCTAGGGGTAGTTCGCACTTGACGATCGACATTACACACGCCGGCAACGATAAATCGAATAATACTCACGACACGGGCATTAGCCCAAGTAGTTATCGTTCACGATCGGCCTTGAATATAACAATGCTTTTATGGTTCACTGCGTCTCTAAACACTATAACGATTAACTAAGTCGCAAACAGTTCACAAATAGACAGAGCAGACTATAAAAGGCACGCATCACAAAAGTCGTCCCAGATAAACATAAAAAAAACAGAAGTTGAACAATACAACGTTAAATTTTTCTCGTACAAAGCTTATCGCTTATATTTATATACATATGTAGAACGTTCATACATCCACCAAAAATGCATGTAGAAAAGGGAAAAGGAAATCTCCTCGACTAAAAAGGAGGGACATCCTTGCCACTCGGCCCGCTCCCTCCAACCATATCCTTCGAGAGCTCGGATTGCTCGAGAGGCTCGCCTTCCTTTCGCGAAGGCCCAACTTACCCCGAAGACGTCCCTGCATGATGCAAGTAAAAATAATTGTAAGTTTTGCAATCCATAATAGGTAATGGCAGAGCTAAAGTAAAAAGACGAGATACTTGCGGCGACGTGACGTGGATCACCAAGCTCCTCGAGATCCAAGCCGTCCTCATCATCCTCGTCCTTAGCTAGGAACTCATACCCCTTGGCAATGGATTTGGTATCCTTCACCATGAACTGGCTGTTCACCATCCCAACGTCGTACACCCCTTCTTCCTGCGCAACTACAGCCTTGGTCTCCTCGATAAGCCGAGCATGGATCCCTGCCATCACCTGAGGGTAGTCGTCCATCCACTGAAGGTTCCCGTGTTTCCAGAACATGTAATAAGTATCCTTCAGCATCTGGTTGACCGTGTTGCAAAATCGCTGGATTTATCGACCTCGGTCTGGAGAGCCACCACCTTATTCATGTACTATTCCTTATCTCTCCTCAACTAAGCACGCTCCACCTTCAACCTGTCAATCTTAGCTTGATATGAGTCCTTCACATTTTGCTACTTGCCCCGAGACTCCTTTAGCTCGGCTAAGGCCTCTTTCGATTTCTTCACTTTGCCCTTAAGGGAGCGGATTCGCTCCAGATCCTTCTGCCGAGCCTCATCTACTGAACTGATAGCCATGTCAATTTGCTTCTTACATAGGTCGACAGCCTCTTTCGTTACCTCTTCCTTGGCCTTCGTTATCTCGGAGGTGCGGGATGCTTCGACTTCCTCTAGCTTAGCCTCTTTCTACCTGAGGCCTTGCGAAGGTCCTCCATCTCTAGACGCAACCACACATTGGCACTCCCAACTTCTTCACTAGCTTTGGCCAAGCGGGACTGATAATCAATAATGTTTCCAGTCTCATCTGTAATCTAGACCATCCTCGCTGTCAAGTTAGCAAAATACAGAGTCTTCGCCTCATCTAGGATCCGGACCAAGGGATTTCGAAGTTAAAGGAACTCGGTGTCAGGATCTGCCGCACGATGACCTGCATAGTCGGGATTTATATCAGGATGACTCTCAAAGGGATTCCGCATCGACTGCTGATAAGCCATGAAAAAAGGATCAACATTACCCTCTCCCAACTCATTTGGCACTTCGTGCACTTCAAAACCCATCAGAAAGTGACGGGGACGGCGGGAGGAAGTTTGGGAGCCAGGGGAGGTGGCTTCCTTATCCAGGGTCATCGCATGTTTCTGGGACAACTCACGGCTCTCACCCTTATCCGGGCCTGACAGGCTCTCCCTAATATTCTCTTGCATAGTTTTTCATTCCTAAAAAGTCGCCTTGGAAGAAACGGAAGTCATTTTCATCCATTTGAACTGCTCAAGCCGCCTGGAGACTTCATTCCTCTTTGGGTTTCTCCTTTTCCCTGGAATACGGGCAACAACTTTAGATCCAAGAAAGCGAGAAAGCATAAAGAAAATACGAAACACTCAAGACACTAAGACACAACAAGCTACTACAAACCCTTAGGGTAGACTGGATCATATGGCCGGGGCAGGCTCTTACTCAAATAAGGAATACATAGGGATGAGACTCCACTCGAAGGAAGGAGAACACATGGTGACCATACTTCATTGGATTGAGGAGCAGGAGGAGGCTCGGACCCGTCGAAAAACAAAATGTATTCAAGAAGTATCTCAAAATTCGTACAGTAATCAAAAGTACTTAGAGAAAGCCCGAACCCCTTGCCAATTCCTACTCCACCTTATGCTGGGAGAGGCGGTATTCCACCTAGATCACCCGAAGCCACATTCTCCTAGGAAAGATCGACAACAGGAGTCGGCCTTGGGACCGGCTCGGATTGTTCCAACTGCTTGGGCCACTCTCGCACAACCTCGGCATTCTTTAAAGGATCCACGCCCAATCCCTCGCTGCTTATAATATCCACGCCTGGAGATACACGAACATCCCCTTCCGTTGGTTCAGAATTGCTCTCCGATCCTTCCTTCTCTTCACTTTCTACTCCTAAATGAGAACCTCCCTCATCGCTAGGGGAACGAGCATCTCAAATACGCAGATATTTCCCCAAGCGGGGAGGACGAACTGCGCTCTTCTTATGTCTTAGTTTCTTCGGGGCTTCAGCCATACCACCCTCCTCATCTAGGCCCTTACCTTTGTCTCCGTCACCCCTGTCTCCTCCGGCTCCCGCTGCTCTCTCAGTAGAACTTGACCTAATCTTGTACACGGACTGTCTGGGGCCGATCAAGTTGTAGAATCAGAGGGCTACATCACATAGTAAGAATGAGGCTTCCCGCTCGGCCTTTGGGATAGCCAATATTTCCTTGGCTATCTTTTTTAAGACGTCATCCTCCGCCGCCTTCACACAACCTGAAAATTACGGAGCAATAAGAAGCCAAGTTGACAAGAAACTTAGAAAAGATAATACAATAACTTATAGCTAGAAGTAAAAGAATGCTGGGCCACTGTATCATCACGTATAAAGAAATATTCCTTCTTGAACATACTAAACATAGAATATAGATCCAGGATGGGTTTGAATTTGTGGGCCGACTCTAAACTGATAAAAGGACTCCCCTTTCGATAACTCCTCACGTTATACAGGTATCTGATCTCTCTATAGGTGGGGGATCTCTGATACCACTTCATGAATATCAGGTATAAACATGTCAGGATAACATAAGAGTTTGTTTGAAGTTGCATGGGAGCGACCTTCAAATAATCCACAAATCTAGCAATCCAGTTGGTAAGCGGAGGAATCGCGCCGCACATACAATGATACTTGCTATATGCCATATACCCACCTGGAGGAAATCATGCTCTATCATCTGGACCAGGTAATATCATGTCTCGATGATCTATCCCAAATGAAGTAGATATAGAGTTTAGCTTCTCTATCGTCAGCACGTTGGGATAACACTCCGAAGGCCTAACCAGCGGTTGATTAGGAGTATAGCCTTCAACTAAAGAGTAAGAAGAATTGGGTTGCCTAGGAGGATTGATTGGAGTATCAAAAGAAGAGGGACCAGCCCCGACAGGATGTGAAGCCGCAAACTTGGAACGGAGCTCGTGACCAGAAGACATATTCCTGTGCAAGAAAGTAGAAGTCAAGCGTAAGTCCAAAAGAGATACCATTATGAATGGAAATAGAAGCATTCATAGCCTAGCCCAATTAAATCCATATTCCTAAACCTGAGCATCTCAAATTACTTCACCTTTTGGATTGGCATACCAATAAACACCATGCTCGGACCATTTGGTTCGCCATTTTCAATACTCCCAATGCCGAACCAAACACTCTGAGTCACATTACTTGCCAGTGATACAAATGCATCAAGACTGAGCTGTTTAACAGTGCCTGTTGGCTGTTTTCTATTTTAGTTAGTAATAGCTTAATAGCTAGGGCATAGAACATTGAAACTACTGTGACTCCATAGTGACAACCGAATGCATAGGAGTAATCCATGCCATTTCTGCCCATTGAGCAGAAGGCGTGCTATTGGAGATGACCAAGCATACATAAATCAAAATTACCCTCAGATTCCTATTTTCTCTTACGCCTCTCATACTTGAACAAAAACGCACGAATAACTCCAATCTTAATTCTCCTTCACCAAATCCCCACCGCCTTTTTCTTTTCGCTCAATGCAAGATCGAAGTCGCTCATCCTTGCATTAAAGTCTACTAAACATCGAAACCCTGGAACCATAAAGCCAACAATCAAATTTAGGGAAGCTTACCTCAAGTTACGAAGAAGTGAGAACACCAAATTTGAACAGAGAGGACAAGCCCAAATTAGTTTGCAGGTGACCGAGATAGATTAGAAGGATTTTATTAAGGAAATAAAAAGAAGAATAGAAGGGGGAAGGCGGTATTTAAAGAAGAAGGAAGGAGGAAGACGGATGGTCGCAAGTTGTCATTCGATGGTAGGAGCTCAAAACCGGACCGAAACAAAGCATGTCGTGTAGTTACACAACATACTTTCGGGGGCAAGTGTTGGCTCGGTTTTCTGGCAAGCAAAGGAAGAAGGAAGCAAAGGCAAGCAGGGGTATAGGGAACAAAATTACCAAACCAGATGCTTGGTTCAGCATTTGAAAAAATGTCGAACCAAACATATGGGCCGGCATACCGGACCAGATATTTGGTCCGTCATCCTATGGTATACCAGACCAAGTATCCGGTCCAGCATCCTTAGAGATATCGTACCAAATATTTGGTCCAACATCTTTTGATATGTCGAACCAAATATTTGGTCCGGCATTCTCTGATATGCCGTACCAAGTATTTGGTCCGGCACGACACATCCATTACAGGATCAAACATTTGGTCTGGTGTGACAAACATGCCGAATCAAATGTTTGGTCCGGCAAGTAAGATACTCCAAGGCAGGATCACGAACCAAAGCAAAGAAGGACCACCAGTCCAGGCAAACTCCTAACCCAAATGTCGATCCAACTACTCCTGACTCAAATGCCGAACCAAACTCAGGAAGCTATAACTTCTCCTCCACACTTCACAACTCCACTCTAAAATACCAAAGCTTCTCAACAACAACGGGGACAAATTTTTGGAGAAAAAGAGAGAAAACTCTGCTGAAAATCCATCACTTCGGCTACTTAAAGTTTTTACTCTTCTCGAATATATCTTGTACTTGTAATCAAATCAAAGAGAGAATAATAAGATGGTAAGTGGATGTAGGCACATTTGGGCTGAACCACTATAAAAACTCTATGTAATTTACTTTCCTTATACACTTTCCAAACTTTGAACTTGTGAACTGTCTCTGCACTTGCTGAAATTCATTCCATTACGTGTTGGAACATTTAAACACCCCAAATCAATCAAATCAAACGAAACTTAACCAAAAAATCAGGTTTAGAGGTGTTTGTCCCACTTTTGAGCAAACATATTGGAACAAGAGGGATCGACATAGCATTATGGAAAATGAGGGATTGACATGGTGTTATGGAAGAGGAGGGATCGGCGTGGAGGAAACATAGGAGAGCTTGGTAAAGGAATGGATCGGCATATCTGGATAAGCCAAGAAGGGATTGGCATGTATTATAAAACATGAGCATTCTAGCATTTGGCAATCAAAAGTATGAGCTCTAATGATCCAATCAACATGATATTTGGAGAGCCATCGTATATAAGCATGAAGAAGCCACTATTGGGATCACTGCCCCAGAATTAACCAATGGAAGGATCGGTACCGATCCTTCTTTATTCGGATTTGGGCCTAGCGACCCATATGGTGGCCCCATATGGATAAGGAGGTCCTGTAGCCGAAGTTTCAAAGAGATGGGTCGTCGTCTTCCCCTATAAATACAGCAGGCATGGCTTCAGAAAAAAGGATCTTCATTCTGCTTCTCTTCGTCTTCTACCTAGGCTATACACTGCCATTTTTATTCTTGAATTTCATGGATTTGTAACTGTAATCAGCAGTATAAACTAATAAAAAGGAATTTTTTGGAGTGGACGTAGGCCAGAGTTAGCCGAACAACTATAAATTGTGTCTCTATTTACTTTTTTCTTATTGTTTTAATATTGTTATTCATTTATTTCTCTTCATATTTTTGTGACTGGATTGGATATAGGTGCTTTCACATAATTGGGTGTTGGTGGTCAACTTTGACACCAACAACATTCAAGTTCGATTGATCGGATTCGTTTGAATATGGCCTAGGCATGAGGATGGATAACAATAGCTTCTTCAATTTGCAAACCCATTCTTCTTTCCCACTTATATAAAATCCTTATGGCTGCTTCATGTAAATGATCTCCTCTAAGTCACCATGCAAGAAAGCAGTCTTCACATCAAGCTGATCCAACTCCAAGTCATATGTAACAATTATGGCACGCAAAATCTTGATGGAGATATAGGAGCAAAAATCAAATTATACTCCATTCCCTTCCTCTGTGAAAACTCTTTTGCAAATAATCTAGCCTTGTATCTCCACCATCATTCACTTGAACATCCACTTGCAACCTGTGGTTCGGCTTCCCTGAGGTAGTGGTACTAAATCCCAAGTCTTGTTCTACTTCAAAGATAACGACTTCTCTTTCATAGCACAAATCCACTTTGAACTATCACTTGACCTCATGGCATCCTCAAGGTCTAATGCTCATCATGAACCACATATAGGGCATAGTCAAACTGATCATAAGGCTAAGATTTTCATACTACCAATCTCTATACCTATCGGGCGACTTAGTAGTCCTACGACTAGATCGAGTAGGTACAACATCGCCTAATTAAGCTCCTTTCATCCCCACCTTGAACTAAACTTTCTCAAGCTTTATGCACATCACCAACACTACCAGAAGGCTCCTATGGACTACTTTGTGACGTCTCATCAACTGCATCTTTGTTTCTATCAACAAAAGCTATAACTTTATGACTAGGCTGAAATGTGGGAATTTCTTCCATCTCCTTAGGCTTATCAGAATCAGCTGATGTGGTGGATAACTCTTCCTTAGACTTGAACATTACAGACTCATCAAATGTAACATATTTGGAATGGACAGTCTTTCTATCAAAAAGGTTCCAAATACGATAATCTTTGTCTTCATCTATGTATCCTACAAATATGCCTAAGTATGCTCTAGCCTCTAACTTATCATCACCTATATGGTGAACATACATAGGACAACCAAAAATACAAAAAAAACTAAGATACACGGCTTTACCTCCCTTCTTTTCTTTTGAAGTCTTTACATCTATAGCCGAGTACAAAATTTTATTTATGGTGTGTGCTATAGTCGATAAAGCCACAGCCTAAAAGCCTCTATATAAGGCAACTGTCAATCCCAAGTAACGGGCTATCTCAAGTAGAGTTCTTTTTATCCACTCAACAAACCCATCAGATTGCGGATCTCTAATTGTAGTGAAATGTCTCTGTATATCATGTTTCTTATAGAAATCAAGGAACTCCTTAGAAACAAATCCACTACCATTATCATATTATCTAAGCACCTTCAACTTAAAACTAGACAGGTTTTCAACCACCGCATTCCGAGCCTTAAACATCTCAAAGCTTTCTTACTCGACCTTTGTCACATGCACCCAAGTTTTTTGAGAAACGTCATCAAAGAACGAAATAAAATATCCTGCTCCCTTAATGGAAGTAATAGCTCCAGACATCAATATGTACATAATCAAGTATCCTCTCCGATTTATGAAGTCCAACTCCAAAAGATACCTTCATATGCTTTCCCAACGCACACTCTTGGCAGAAATATAACTATTTTTTTTGGCAAAGCCAGCGGGGTTAACTGGGCCCCTACCAGTTTTATTGCAAACTACAATAAAAAGAACTACAGAGGATTAAACAAAAGGTAGAAAAAAAACAGAAAAAAGACACATGAGAATGAAAACAACACAATCATGTCCAAACTTGGATCATAGACTGAGGGAAGTTGCTAGCACAGTTTTTCAAAAGCTTGTAGGTGCGGCACTTGACTTCATTCCATAATTCATTTTCATTTCTTCTAACATTTTCAAAGACTCTGGAATTTCTCTCTCTCCATATCACAGCCATATAAACTTTCAAACAAACTGCCAGTACTCTACCTTTCTCAGTTCTCCACCTTGTTGATTTGTATATAATACTCCACAGAATTATTGTTGTGTGACCAGTCAGATTAGTACCTGTAAGACCACCCATCTTAAATAAGATATGTTGCAAAGCAGGACAATCGAAGTATAAATGTTCAGTTGTTTCTTCTTCAAGTTCACAGTACAAGCACCTAGTAGGACAGGCCATCCCATACTTGTGCAGCAGACTTCTAGTAAGTAAAGCACTGTTAATCACCTTCCACAACATAAGATTATCCTGTGGAACAGAGTCACTTGACCAAATAACTTCATACCAATTTGCTGCAGGCAGAGGAACATTTTCAGTTAGGGATTTGTATACTTCCTTGACAGAGTGAGGTTTGCTGTGCCATTGCACATTATTGCTTTGAACAGCAGTGAAAGTAATTTGTTGAATATTAGACCAAGTTTGCTGTATGACATGGTTACTGCTGTATGGTAACTGAATTTTACCATTATGTAAGAACACAGTAGCATCAGCAGACAAATGAATACCAGATTGGATGATTTGAGTGTAAGAACACAATTTAGATAAGATTAGGCCATTTCTAACCCAAGGTTCATTCCAAAAATTTACAGCAGATCTGGCATTAATTGGATATTGTATCATAGGAAGATAGACTTCTCTGTACTTTAGCAAGCTTCTCCAAGTCCAACTACTCAGTTGTGGGATTTCCATAATCCAGAAATGCCTGTTCTTGATATTGTAATGCCATGTCCATTCTACCCATAAATTACTTCTTCTATTTATGATTGCATCAAATTGTTTACTTATAGCTGCAATGTTCCACTTCCTGACATCTAATACTCCCAGCCCACCAGATTTCAGGGGAGCTTCAAATTTGGAAAATGCACACGGTACAAATTTTCTGTTGTGTATACTTCCTGTCCAAAAGAATCTATTCATTGCTGATCTGACTAGTTGTAGTAACTTAACTGGTAGAATCATAGTTCGTGCCCAGTAAACGATAGATGAGAAGACCACAGATTTTATGAGAACTAGCCTGCCACTTTGTGTTAAGAACCTATTTTCCCAAGCTGACATAACAGAGGTAATTTTATGGTATAATGGATAACAATCATCCTTTGTTATTCTTTTAGTTATTAAAGGTAGACCAAGGTACTTCATGTCATTTTCCATGCTAGAGAATCCAGACTGTTGGTGGAGGTCAGAAGCCAGACCAAAACTGATTCCAGTAACAAGCAATGATGATTTGTTTTGGTTAATAGATAGGCCAGTCATTTTGTTAAAGGTTTGCAAAGCATCCTTAATACCATTCAAAGAAGGCAACTCAGGTTTTGTGAACATCATGACATCATCAGCAAACATGATAGATGTAATATGATGATGAGAACACTTTGGGTGGAACTTTATGATTTTATTGGCATAACTTGTTCTGAGGATGACAGTTAGCACTTCCATGACCAAAAGAAACAAGTATGAAGATAACGGGTCCCCTTGCCTTATTCCTTTACTACCTCTAAAACTGCCAACTGGTCTACCATTTATTACTACAGAGTATGATGGAGTGGATATACAGACATATATCCAAGACACAAAAGTTTTAGGGAAACCCATCACTGCCATGATCCTGACTATTGATTCCCAATGTATTGAATCGTAAGCCTTTGATATATCAATTTTGAGAGCAGCTGCAGGGGGGCCATAACTTTTGCCATAACTTTTGAGTAGTTCTTGAGCCAAGAGGACATTATCAATAATATCCCTGTTAGGTAAAAAAGCTGATTGGTTGTTGGAGACAACAGTTGGAAGCACTGATACTAACCTGGTAGCAAGAATTTTAGATATGCACTTATACACCACATTACAACATGAAATTGGCCTGTAAGAATTAACTGTAGAGGCAGGAGAGCACTTGGGAATAAGAGCTATATTGGTACAGTTGATTTCACCAAGAATTTTGCATTTGTTAAAGAAATTGTGAATAGCCTTGCAAAAATCATTGCCAAGTATACTCCAAGTGGTTATAAAAAAGACTACATTTAAACCATCGGGACCTCCAGATGAATGTTTGTTCATAGAGAAAAGGGTTGACTTGATTTCCTCATCAGTGATTGCCCTTATTAGAGAAGAAGCTTCCAAGTTTGAGATGTTTGGTAGTGCAGTTTTAGATATTAAGTCCAGATCAGGAATAAAGCCATCATGATTACCATATAGCTTAGCAAAATATTGAATGAAAGCAAGGTCAACAGAATCAGGAGTTGAATGGAGAGTGCCTTGCTCATCAGTTATACTATGTATATTTTCTCTAGCTTGCTTTACTTTAATTGAATCATGATAATACTTTGTGTTTTTGTCACCTTCATCAAGCCATTTTTTGTGTAGTTGCTGTCTCTTCATGTTGGCTTCCATATGCAGAGCAGAATTTACTTTCATAAATAATTTCCTCTCCTCATCAGCTGCTTGAACATCAAGAGGGTGTTCCATCATATAGTCCTGCTTTATCTTCAGTTGATGTGTAAGATTTGTAGACAGCAGACCACCATTACCAAAGGTTGATGATGCCCAATGTTTAATAGCTTGCTTAATATTCTTGAGTTTCCTGTAAAACTTAAACATAGGGTTACCAAAGCAATTAAAATCTGCATTAACATGGGAAACTAATACAAGAAAGTGCTCATGCTTAACCCAAGCATTAAAAAATTTGAAACTTCTCTTTTCTCTTCTCAAATGGTTTCCAAGCGTCAGAATTAGAGGGGAGTGGTCAGATAGAATGGGTTGAGGGAGGAAAACAGATAGAGTTGGCCATTGTGAAAGGGCTTGGAAGTTGCAAAAGGCATGGTCAATAGTGGTAAAAGTGCGAACACCACTTCTACTTCTATTATTCCATGAGAACTTGGCTCCTGATTTATTCACTAATAGTAATTCAGAATCAAATACAGATTGGTTGATAGGATCAAGTTCTCTAGGGGTTAAGGGGATGCCACCAAACTTGTCATTATAACCATAACATGTGTTGAAATCACCCATAACCAGCCATGGGTGTGAAGCTTGCCTTAAAGGTGGCAATGTTTTGAGAAAGGCATTCCTTGAGTTGATTGAGTTGTCTGCATACACTATAGTTAAGAAGAAAGAGGTCTGAGTTTGGGAATGAAGCACATGAAAATGAGTGGATTGTCTGGTCAACAGAATGGGAGTAAGAGTTAGTTCAGAGGGGTTAAATATGACTAGAATTCTTCCATATGCAGCAGCATCAAGATTATGTTGAATGGACCAATTAGGATTAATATAGTTGGCTGCTTTTTGGGATAGGGTAAGGTTAAGCTTAGTTTCAAGTAGACCAATAAGACAGATGTTATACTCAGTGATATAATTCTTAACTTGATCAAGTTTCAGGTTGCTATGAGCTCCTCTTAGATTCCATGTTGCTATTTTTGTATGCATATTAAATTATTGAGGTGAGGTGGTGATGTTCCTACTCTGAGCTGACAGAGATTTAGATCTTGTTTGAATCTTCCTAGTTGACTTGTTTGGGGGGGTGGAAGGTTGAGAGTTAGGGTGGGAGTTGGTTGAAGAAGAAGGTTTGGAAAGACTAGGAGGCCATCCAGGGATTTGAATGGAAAATTTGTAATGGGGTTGGGAAGAAGATTGTGATTGAACATCATGCATGGAGGATACTAGTTGTGTTATCTGTGTTTCAAATGATTTGGTCCATATTTTGTCTAGATCTGTAGTAGATGCTCCAGTTGGAACAATTTCTTTTGCAGTTTCATTTCCATTGTGCCTGTTACTTCCACTTTGGTTATTTTCTTCCATATTTGTTGCCAACACTACTTGAGTTGCTGACTGATCCAGTATAACAGTGGTTGTTTGCTTTTCAGTAGTGCTTGTTTTCTCATTAGGTTCTAATTGCTTCTCAGCACATTTTATCTCATCAGTGATTTCACCTTCCTCTTTATCCTGCTCATCAATTATTCCTTGCTCTTCTACATCAGTCTGTAGCAAACCGTACATGTTACTTGTGTTGACAGTTCCAACATGGACATCTCCTTGTGTTACATTTGCTTTATCAATTACCCTGTCTCTTTCAACAGTCCTTTCCTCATGTTGTTTATGTTTTTCACCATGGTTCATCAAGTCAGCTTCTTCAACAACTTCACAATTATTGTTTTTTTTTCCTTTGTACTTGTTAACTTTCTGCCATATTTGTTTCATGTTGCTTTGTTTAACATTGCTTTTCGCCCTTATCATCATATTCCTGCCATCATCATCTTTTTTCTGCTGCTCAGCAATAATACTTTGTTCTACATTCTTTTCATTATCCACCTTTTTGCATTTACTCAGTTGGTGTCCAAACTCCTTGCACACAGTACATATCTCTGGTTTCCATAAGTAAATAACATTAACAACTTGCACCGAACCATTTTGCAATTTAACATCAAACTTATCTGGCAATTCTTGGTTTGGATTGACCTCAACTAAACATTTCGCAAATGAAATACGCTCAAATTTTTCAGTTGAAGCATCCAAACATAGAAGCTTTCCCACTCTTGAAGCTAGCCAATTAATGCCTAAAGGTGACCAAGCATACAATGGTATGTTGGTTAATTTTATCCATACAGGAACAGTTTTAATGCTACTACAGCAGTTGCCAATGTTAACATCCCACGGCTTAACAATAAATAATTTGTTCCTCATCACGACAGGGTCTGCTTCAGAAATTCTGATTCTATCTTCATCGTTTGAGAATTTAAACAAAAACAGGAACCCATCTGATTTAACCGATATCGAGCCACTTAACTTCCATACCTTTTTAAGGTAGTATAGTACAGTAGCATATGGTAATGGGGTATCAAGGAAGAACCCGACCAGATACTCATTCCACATGGCATTTCCAGCTTGTACAACATCGTCTGGTGGGACAATAGCACCACCACTGTAATCCAATTGAATCTCACGAGGAACATACTTCCCAGCGTTATTAGGTTTGGCTTTAAAAAGAGAGTTCCATGTACGTGGTGGAAAAGCATGTGGAACTGGGAGAGGATTAGGAGAAGGTCGAGAGGGGACAGCTGAAGTGGATAAGGGGGAAGCCAACAAGGGGAGAGAGGCCGAAGTAGATGGAAGGCAATGAACAGGAGTAGGTATGGTAGGAACTGACATGGTGATGGTCGAAGCAGGAGGTACGAGTAGGGGTGAAGAAGGACACGGCTGATTTGATGAGGAGGGATGGGACTGATTAGCGGGAAGGATAGAAGGAGAAAGCGCGGTCCCCATTTTTGGAAATATAACTATTTAAATCTTTCTCTTATGATTATTTTCTGTCTGCAAAGCAACTCCAAGCCCTTCTCCAAAATATGACACAATCTGAAATGCCAAATTCTAGTAGCATCCAATGCACAAGAACTTCCACTTCAACACAAGACTCTCCATGCACGGCAGTTCCTTTCAGTAGATACAAATTCTGGAACACACCACCTTACATCAATACTAATGCACCCCTTGAAACTTTCAAACTATCATTCTCAATAGTTACTTTACTTCCCTTGAATGCCAACTGCCCCAAAACGATCAATGACTACCAAAGATCTAAAACATAACATGGACCTATCAAAGTGCGAACCACTCCTTCAAACAACTGAATCTGTATTGTACCATCTCCCATGGCTCTACAACTAGCATTATTCACCATAAGAATCGCACGTTTCTCCTTTCCAACAAAAGAGCTAAAGTGATTCATATTTGAAATCATAAGAAATGACACACCTGAATCAAGCACTCAATAGTTTGTTACATTTGATACTACTACAATCAGCACGTCATCGAATATAGTCTTCTCTAGCATAATTAATAATGATCCATCATCGGTCTTCTTCTTCAAGTCTGGACAATCTCTCTTCTAAAGGTTTGGTTTCTTACAATTATGGCACTTCCCATCTACAGACTTTCCTCTCTAACCATTTTTAGGCTTCCTAGATTTGGAACATCCCCTATGATTCCAACTCTTCTTCTCCTTTCTTTCTATTTCAACAAATAGACCTTAACTACTACTCCATCCTTTACCTTCTCGTCTCCTTAATCTGATCCCCAAGTCTTTAAATAGAAGATTGAACTTCACATCTTCGACTGTTAAATTTTTCTCCCATATACCAGAATGTTAGCAAAACCCGTGTAATGTTTCAAAAGGGAATACAAAGAATCATCGCCTTATGCTCTTCATCCACCTTCAAATCAACAATATTCATTTTCATCAGTGGATCATAAAGAGACTAAGATATGCCTTAACTGAACTACCATCTATCATCTTCATAGTGAAAAATATCTTCAGCAAAATAGGATGGTTTGTTAGTGAGTTCTTCTAGCAAAGATTCTCCGACTTGGTCTAAATTCCTCCAGCAGTGGTTTCACTGCTAATCTCCAAGATAACATTCTCACCCATGGCCAACTACAGAGTAGTAAAAGCCCAATCTTCTATCTCCTCTTCATCATAGTTGAAGTGTCAAACAATACCCAATGAACCATATTCCTTCTTAGAACAACCTTCATCCTTCAATGCCACTTCTCAAAGCCATTATTCCTATTCCACATTTTTATCGCCAACTAAGGTCCTAATGCTACATAAGATCCTCTAACATAGGGTCTTGCTTCAACCGGGGTACCTTCATCTCCTGCCATACGATCTAACACTTTGCTTCAATAACCAAATAGATCTAATACTTGGCTACTAGGGAAAATTCAGAATAACCCCCCAAACGCAATAGAAATAATAGGATCGCACTGATGGTGAGGTAGAAAAAATAGAAAAATAATATCCCTAAATAAGCAATCATGGACCACAAATGCACAAAAAGAAAAGAAAATCACACATAGGATTTATAGTGGTTCTATTATCGCTAGATAGTGTATAACGTTACAAGAAAACCTACCTATAGTTGCACTTGTTGGTAGCATTTGTAGTGTGAATGCAACTAATATTATTTTTACTATTTCCTTTTCTTTTTACGTGTTTATGTTTTATTCAACGCCGCCAAATTTTGCCAACTTCCCGCCAAATACTAAAAAAACTTATCACATTTTTCCATCTCTCCTTCCCAAATCCATTGTTACCCGTACCCTCATTCAAAAAAATACTTCTCGCTTCTGTTGTCATATTTACTCCATCTCGTGCTACTTCTCTCCATAATCTGCTCCCCTCCACTTCATCCATCCGCTTTTCCTTAAATTGCTCCCTTTTACCTCCTTTAGATTTGTTTACTAGCCCTAAATCAAAAATCAAGGTAATCGCCAAAACCCTAATTGGACTGAGATAATTTAATTTTCGTACTATGTTTGCTGTTACTACAAGAAATCTAATTACAATATTTTGCAGTTATCATTCGAGTTGATGATAGAATAAGGAAATGTCTTATGAAATTAATCATGAATTTCGCATTTTTTCTCCAAAGTCTGTGACTTTTCCTTCGATTAATTTTTTTGTTAAGTACTACTGATTTCATTGGAATTTTACATCTAAAGTTAATCAAAGGAAAACTCTTGGGTCAATGAGTTCGTGACGTTTCACAGAACATTTTCTAATTATAATTTTATATCTAAATTTTTGTAAATAGTATAGATTAAATTTTTTCTCAAAAGTCATCGAGTCTTGTTTAGCAACATGCTCTTCCATTTGTTGTGCACTATTTCAGTTTACATCTGAATGTATTGTTGGATGATGGTGTTATGTGATAGTTGATAAGTGAACTATTTTAATATGTTTATTTATCTTCCTATCGATTTTATCTTCTATGCTATGGGTATCTATGCATTAGTCATGCTTGTTTTATATATACATATAGTGTGACACCCAATGTAGATTGCATCTTATATATGTTTAATTAAATTCATTAGGAAGCTCAATGGTCAGATCGGTGGGAGTGTGATTTCATTTGAATTTGTAGGTTTCTATGTTAAATAGTAATCAGGTTGTTAATTTCATTAGGGTTGAAGTTATATAAGTTGCAGATGGGTTATGGATGATTGAGTAGTAGTAGTCATAGGTGGTCTACTTGGTTAAGGAGTTGTGTTTCTAGGCTGGAACTTAGGATATAAGCCTGTAGTATGGTATTCAGTATTTAGGTTGTAGAGAAGAATGTAAATGCTGGGGACGAAGGAAAATACTTGAATTTAATGAGAAATACTGAATTACTTGGGTTTAAGGGGGAATTTTTTTGATTTACTTAAATCTAAGAATTTTTTTACAAATAAATTCAATATAAATTATTTGGATATAAGACTGTCATTATGTAAGCATTAAAACTCAGCCATTATTTTATGTCCAACTCTAAGTTAAATTGCCTATAAAAAAATAGAAGATAGAAATCAATGCCATAGAACTAATACATAGTGCAATTTGTTAATTTCTTCTCAATCATGTCTGTTCCATTTTAAATTTTATTTCACTAACAATTAGCCTGTACTTTCTACATGTTGTATAAATTTGTTGTTTTTGAATATTTTAATATTGAAATTAAGATTTTTTATTGCATTTTAATATTGTGGATTATTCTACATCAAATCATAAATGAGTCTTGAGGAAATCCAAAATTCTTTTCAAAAGGTTACTTTATTTTCGATAGAGAAAAGACATCGAGAAAGATTTTCTGATGCATTCCCTAAGAAGAATATATACATTATTTTAAAGGCTTAGAGATGCTAAAAGAATGTGTTGTGTTAATGTAGTGTGACCTCCTATGATATGAGAACCCGAGCAGCAAGTTGTGGGTAGAGAGAGTACTCTAGGACAGGTTCTCATGCAGGGAATATATCAAAGATGGACTGAGGCCGAACAGGGAAGGCACTCGGGCTTTACGAAGGGACTGAGTTTAATAGGCTAATGCATGAGTTTAACTGCTTTCTTGTGTGAGTGCATTGAAATAGGAGCAAGAAGTTGTGTGTGGGTGCTCTGAATTTAATAATGTCTAATCTATATGAATGTGGGGATTGCAAGAACTAAGGCAGGAGCAAGAAGTTGAGTGGGTGCTTTGAGTTTAATATAGCATGCTGATGAATGCAATAGTGGTTCCATTGTATAGGGACATAATTCAAGACATACACACTACAGAAAAGTGGCATGCATGCAAGGTATAATGGACATAGTAGGACTGAGCCAGAGCTCAAGCTTCAGATTTGAAAGTAGCTATTGATGTGGGAGGTGTGAGGGAGCATGCTCACTACAGGAAAATGGGCATGCATGACTTCAGCTAAAGGGTACATGCATACTGGTATGTATACATGCTGCAATTGTTTGAGCTGTTACCTCATATTTACTTCCATCTTTCTAAGAAGAAGGTAAGCTTGCAACTTCAGCTATGTTGGCAAGAAAATTTTATTTCTTTTATTTTTAATTTTTTACTGTAATGTTAAATAATTATTAAATAACTAGTACGTGGTAATGACAGTGCCAAAATATTTCAACATAAGCCATGTCTTTACTAGCTAGTATTTCCTAGCCATGTTACAAGTTGGGCCCGTATTTTCTTTTCTTAATATAGTTAACTTTATTGACAAAACATAATCCAAGTAAAATGAAATTCATAATAATTGCAAGATTTTTTTATTTTACTAGTAATAATTCAATTCAGTCTTCCTTCTTGGATGATCATGATTTGTATTTCCAATACAACATGTTATTCACCATTTGACTTCACCAAGTGAAGTGTTTGGATATGGGCACATAATTGAATGAGTACAAGGAGTAGATGGATTGCATGGTAGGGTAATGCTATGCATGTCAGAAGAGTCATGCTCAGATTGGTTTGGTAAGAGTAAAAGTGCATTTGATGTTTTAGGAATTAGATGGAGATTGCTTATGGTAGCAGGTTGGTTCATGAAAGTAAGTGCAGAGATTGTGCTTATTATGGTATGCTGTTTATGGGTTTGTGAGGAAGTTTAGGTTTCATGTGTTGTCTTCACATGGAAGTGTGCATGCACATGCATGTGGTAAGAAAGATCAACTGTTTGTAAGGTTATTTAGAATATAGTATAGGTAGCCAAAGTATATTTACATAATAACGTTGATGGGAATGGTTATCCAGATTTAAAAAAACATGTTTGTTACGTAGATGGATCTTCGCAAAGTTGAAGTAGTAGTCAAAGTAATAGGTGAATACAAAACAAATATGCTTATTAAATATTTATTATGGCTTCTCATGACCTTTTTGGGATATACATCTACTTATAGGTCATATATTACGAATGTATATTTACATAATTAACCTTTTGAATTTTGTATTATATGCAAGCAATTAGTTACTTTTGAACTTAAAGATAAAATGTTTCCATATTTTGTATACATATATGCAATTTCAGAGTTTCTTAAAGGAATCAAAGACACACTATCGAAATGCTACTTTGCCAAATTTAAGGTAATCAAATTTGTATGGTCTTTTTAATATCATATGAGTTGGTGCTCAATACAATATATTGCTTCTACATGTTTAATTTAAGTGGTTTACACATGTTTGTGAACTTAATTTATATTTCCATCCTACGGTCTTGATATTTTGTGAATTTTAGCTTTATATTTTCAGTTATCCCACCTGAGGCTAAAAATTTAAGAGGTAACGAGGTTGAGATGATCATTAAATTCAAAATCGCTCTTGGAATTGATGACCCTGATGCTGCTTTAGCTTATATGGAGGTTTTTTTACATGACATATTTATTATTTCCCAAGTTCTTTTCATTTATAAATTTTCAAATACATCTATTCTTTTTGTTTCCTTAAGATGGGAGGCGAATTTTCAGGGAAGGTTAAAAACCAGAGATCAACATGGTGACCTTGAACAACATTGTGTAAGTTTCGTTTACAGGTCATATATTTTTCAGAAAAAATCTAGAAATTTTCTTGATTGTATAGCTTTGAATATCAATTATTTTGTTGCATGGTTCTTTAGATGATCATTTCAATGATTCCAAAATTAGAATATATCTTACATCTGTGTTACATAGTATATCTATACAATGGAACCAAACGATTTAATTAGCTAATTATGATGTATAAGTATTAGAGATACAAAAGTATGTGACCAGGGTTATCTCATATAAGAATTTAGGTATCACTGAAGCGGGTTTAATACCCAGAGAAGCCCACAAAGCTGCCAGGCCCAAATTCACTTTAAATTGTTGTAATAGCCGATTGTTCTTATAAATATCATTGTATTATGTACTAGTTTGTATTATCAAAAGCATTCAATAATAAAATTACAACATTTTTTTCATGGTATCAGAGCCACCCTGCCTAATGCCGATTGTGCCTTGCCAGAATCATCTCAGAATCTGAATTCATCATCGATTGATTGGCTGCACTTAAAGGTCCTCATCAGCATACTCATCATTTGAGAGATCTGTTTCAAGATTCATCCCACATCAAGTCTACCGTGCCAAAGATCACCCAGTCAGAGAAACCTCATCATTCTGGTGATCTGGCTGCATTCTTAATCATCAGAAAAGTCTCAACAAGGCTTTTCATCATCTGATTTCACCCTTATTCTTAGCTACACACAGTTCTTGAACTGTCTGCCTCGCCAAATCCCTGTAATCTCTTACTCTATCATTCAAGAATCAACTTCCAACTCTGTAATTCATTATTATGGCCGATGAAAATGATGCATCCTCGGCATCCTCCAAGACTGATGCAAATGCAACCTCACCAGCAACTGAAATATCCACCATGTCTCTAATTAAATCCAAAGGTCAGATTGTCACCACCCAACTTGATGAAAATAACTATTTGCTTTGGAAATTCCAAGTAGAGACAGTAGTAAGAGGATATGGGATGGAGAGTTTCATCAAAGGGACAGCCTCTGTTCCACCAAGAATGACTGCAGACAAAGATGGCAAACTAATAAACAACAAAGAATACATCTTATATTAAAGGCAAGACAGTTTATTATCATAATGGTTACTATCATCTATAAGCATAGGCCCGTTATCTCAAATAGTTGGCTGTAGTTCATCCTACGAAATATGGACAACTATTGAACAGATTTTCAACTTGCAATCAGCAGCCGGAATCATGCACTATAAAAGACAACTTCAAAATCTCAGAAAAGAAAATCTATCAATGAGGGACTACATATCAAAGATAAAGTCATATTGTGATCTTCTTGATACTGCAGGCCATAAAATATATGAAACTGAGCAGATCTTAACCATTCTGAATGGTTTAGATCAAGATTATGAATCAATGGTTGCAATAATATCATCAAAAGGGACCTTACCAAATCTACAGTATGTTTACTCTACACTACTTGCACATGAAGGAAGAGTGGAGCAAAGAAAAACAAATCAAACAGAATACTCGGTCAACTATGCATTCAAAGGCAGAAATCAAGAAAATCAAGAAAGACAAAATTCAAGAGGAAATCAAAATCAAAATCAAAGAGGAAATCAAAATCAGAGAGGCAGAGGCAGAGGAGGAAGATGGAATAATAATAACAGAGTGATGTGTTAAATTTGTGAAAAAAACAGGTCATTTTGCCAGCAGATGCTATTTCAGATTCAATTCAGAATTCAATGTGAATCAACAACATCAAAATAATCAAAGAAACTTCAATCCAAATGTGAACACTGCACAACTAAATCAGCAATCAAGAAGTCATCAGAGAGTTCAAGAAATCAACAAAGTAACTCAGACAATTTTTACCAGATTAGATGGACTAAGTGGAGAAGAGTGGTACCCAGAATCAGGAGCTACAAATCACATCACCAGTAATATACAGAATCTCAATCTTAGCAATAGAGACTATACAGGTATGCAAACTGTTTATATGAGGGAGATGGTGAAGCTATAAGTATATCTCATGTTGGTAATGGCAGTATTAAAGGTAAGAGACAACTCTACCTTAATAATCTATTAAGAGTTCCTAAGACAAAAAAGAACTTGCTAAGTGTTTCACAGTTTGCTAATGACAACAATGTATACTTTGAGTTTCACCTCGAATTCTGTTTAGTTGAAGACTTACTAAGCCAAGATGTGTTATTATAGGGTAAAATGGACAATGGGCTATACAAATTCACCTCTGACAGGGCAAGAGATAGATATGTTAAAGAAAAGTGGTGCAAAAACATTGAATCTGTAGCTGATAACAATAGAAATGTATTTGATCTATTGCATTGTAAACTGGGTCACCCCAGTGTTAGTATTGTAAAACAAATATTAAGCGATAATGGAATTTCTTTTGAAAATTTATCTACCCCTTATGTTTGCACACACTGTCAACTTGGCAAAAGTCACAAACTACCTTTTACTGATTCTCTTACCAATTACACTTCACCCCTTGAACTTGTTATTGCAGATCAATGAGGGCCTTCCCCAGTAGATACAGACTATGGTTTCAAATATTACCTGTCATTTGTTGATGCTTACTCCAAATTTACCTGGATATATTTTCTCAAAACAAAATCAGAAACTCATAATGCAGTGATTTAGTTTATCACACTGGCAGAAAAGAAGATAAGAACAGCTTAAAGATTATTCAAACAGATGGATGTGCATAATTTAAAAGCCTAAAGGACTACTTTCAAAAGAAAGGAATTATACACAAGACCACTTGCCCACACACTTCAGAATAGAATGGTATAGTTGAAAGAAAGCATAGACATATTGTTGAGACAGGTCTGACTTTACTAGCACAGGGGTCTATGCCTATGAAATTCTGGCCAGATGCATTTGCAACATCAGTATATCTAATTAACAGGTTACCAACCAAGGTATTAAAGCATAAAAGTCCAACAGAATTGCTGCTCAATATAAAACCAGACTATAAAAGTCTAAAGGCATTTGGGTGCTTATGCTTCCCCTGTCTTAGACCCTACAGTACTCACAAACTAAGTCTCAGGTCTGCTCCATGTACTTTTCTAGGCTATGCTAATAATCAAAAAGGCTATAAACGTCTTAGCAATAGTGGTAAGTTATTTATATCCAGACATGTTGTGTTTAATGAAAGAATTTTTCCTTTTGCAGATAAGGAAAATAAACCAACTCAAAAGATTTATAATCCAAGAGTATCAATCCTATCCATACCTGTACTTTTAGATTGGACCACAGAGGAGAAAGATAGGGAGGATCAAGGAACATCTGGATAGCATCTCATTGTATCTGACACTAGATCAGGTCAAAGTGCTACAGACATTCCTGACCACTTCATCCAGTCAATTCAAGGCAACTCCGGCCCTATAGGAAATTCAGAACATGATGAAAATCAGTCATCATGTTCTCAATCATCCGATTAGGCTTACAGAAATCAAGAAGAGATACCTGTCAGAACAGAATATCATATGATCAACGGGAAAAATCGATCCCAACCTTTTAAGAACTAGCTTTGCTCTGACAATGACAGGACGGTCCAACTCACCAAGTCTATAGGAAAATTCGATTCAAATCGTCGGAACGATGGGAAAATCGATCCCTACCGTTTGAGAACCGTGTTGCCCCGGCAATTTCAGGATGGTCCAAAACCACCGAGTCGACGGGGAAAATCAACTCAAAACACCAGTCGATGGGGAAAATTGACCCCAACCTTCCAAGAATTTACATTGCTTCGACAATGTTAGGAAGGTTCAAAGCTACCGAGTCAACGGGGAAAATCTACTCAAATCGTTGGATTGACGGTGAAAATTGATCCTTGGTTTTTAAGTATCGGTGTTACCCCGACAACGTCGAGAAATTCCAAACCATCGAGTCAATTGAAAAATCAAATCAAACCTCTCAGAACTTGGCATCACCTGGAGATAAAAAATAACAAAAATAATTAGGTGATGCCCGAAGATAGGCAATGTCAAGGAGAAGTCCAAGGAGTTTAGCCATTTGTGTACAAGTTTCCAAAGATAGAAACTAGTGCACGACTGAGATCCCAACATTGAACTTGGAAGAATTTGTTATGATGCAAGATGACGATGACGTAACTTTATGATGCCTACAACCAAAATAACATTGCCTGATGATGTCAGCTTTGAAGAATTCAAAAATGCAACCGAGGAATTGTCGACGTTAAAGATATAATGCTTGGAATTAAGTAGAAAACGTCAGTATTTCCCGAAGATAGGAACCAACGAACATATCAAACTGGGGGCAATCGAATGAATTGTTCCAGATATCCAATCTTCCGTTGATGCCTGAATTCAAACATCCAGCCTTGTTAATATGGGCACATACACCAGTACTTGATCGAAATGAATTCACCAAGTCCGAATAGGAACAGCAATGGAGTTGGCTAAAGTCATAATTTTGTTGCAGCAAATAGAGTATTTTCTAATCAAAAATAGAGCTAAGCAACAGAATATACTAAAATAGTTGCAAGAATATTATTTACATGCACAAAGTTGTAGTAAATAAACATATTGCACAGAAATAGAAGAATATAATATAGGAAATTGTAGTGCAAGCAATCATATTGTATACACAGATAGTCAAACATAAGCAGACATAGTACATGAAATGCAAAAAGTATATAGGAGAGATTACTATAGTAAAGCTAATCTTTCATTACTATTAAAATCTTTTATGTGCAGGAGAAATAGTGGAGGCTGTGCCTGCACAATATCAGCCTGTTTCAAACAAAAAAAATACACCCAATCCCGCCAAAAAACAAAAAACCAAATGCTCAACCAGTGAACCATTAAATCTTTATTTCTTGCCGCCTCGGCTACCTTTACCATCCTTACCTGGACAGGTTGTGAGCTTTTTTCTCCCATTGTGTTCCTTACCTGTGGGAGTGCTGCCTTCAGAATGTGTGGACTCTCCTCCAGTAGTAAAACAGAGTCCTCTAGCTCTATCAAGTGACACATCTCCATGCTTTGACTTTCCTGTCTTGATTATAAAAGGAGTAATCCTAGACTGGGTGACTTTGGGCTCTTTCTTTATGTTAAGCATCTTTTGCTCCTTCTTCAGCCTCTCCACCATCGTCTCTTGGTCAGTGGGGTCCGAAGCATCTACAATCTGAATGTCCTCCTCTTAAGAAATAGGAAAATCCTCTAGGCTCTCTCAAGCGGCAATCTTCTCAGAATCAAGACCCAGACCAGAACTGGAAATAGGAACAGATGTAGAAAACCCCATGGAGACAGTGGTTGACGCAGTAAAGATCGCTTTGGTCCCTAAACCATGCATAACTAGAGGCAAAAAAGGCAAGTGAGGTTGACCTACAAGTTGGCAAATAGAGTGATAAAGTTTAATAATGGATTCTCATGAGAACTGAAGCTTGTCGAAGATGGGAGAAACAAGAGATATACCTGTAGTAGGAACCCGTTAGGGTATATGAACTCGCCTTCTTCAGTTCCGTGCTCTCCAAGCTGGACCACAATGGGAGGAACATATTGTTTGTAGAGGATACTCATTAATGAAGCCGGAAGAATGTGAGTAGTCATGGAGAAAAATCCCGTAGAAGCAGGGATGTTGCTGCTAGAGATTTGGAAGCAGATGCTTTGCCTTAACCCGAAGAGCTTGGGCCAGCAAGTTCTTTGACAACATTGGCAGGATGTTTAGTAATGATAACCTTTTCGATGAAAAAAGATTCAATATCTTCAACGTAAAGATACGCGACCATCAGGTCCTCTTTTGGAGAGATTGTCTCCAGCCTCCACAAATCTGTGTAGCACTTCCTCTCAAGCCCTATCATGCACCTTGGGATAGTCGTTGTAACGACCCGCAAGTTTATCAATTTGATAAATTATATTTATTTTATGTATTCAAATATAAGCTTTCTGAAACATTGATTATGATGTTTTGAACAATAATGATGGTAACCTTATTTTGAAAAGGTATTTACAAAAATATAAACTTTGAAGGAATATCGGTAAAATGGTCGAAAATCGTTTTATCAATAAACAACTTTATATTTATCAGAAGTCGTGCAAAAAGCTGGATACATGCACTTATTCATTTAAACATGAATATGAAATAAATAATTATTTTATTTTTGGAAATAAAATGTATTTATGACATCATCAATAATGGCATCGCATTTAATAATTGATTTATGAATTTAAATTGAGATTAATGATTTAATAATTATTACAATTATTCAAATTATTGTTTTTAAATGATAATAATTCATTTTAATTAGTTATGAAGTGATAATAAATCATTTATAATAGTTTTTATAAAGATGTACATTTGATTTGAAATTATAAGGAAAATTGATATCGCTTTATCGATATAACAACACCTTTGGTAAACAATTGCTTTATTTTAATTTATATGGTTTTATAATTCAAATGAGATTGTTTTAATTAGTTAAAAATGACAAGAAATTAGTTTTTATTTTTTTTTTACATTTATATGTAAATTAATTTATAAGTGAAAATGTGACCGGGAATCGGCTTTCCGATTTTCAACGGTTTAACGAACATAATTTGTTCAAAGTTGTTGCAACCTTGTTTATATGTCTTGTGCACATATATAACATACACATGCACACCCTAACATATACATGAACACATATATACATACAAATATACATATACACTTATATATATATATATATTACAAAAGATCTAAGATATTTTCACACTTAAAAAAGCAAACTTCACTTCACTCTCACACACATCAACTCACATACATGGCTACACATATAGTGGGAGGGGTGTTCTACTGTGCAAAGTGATGGAGGAGGAGGGTGTGGTGGTGATGAAATGGTCATGTATATGCACATAAATATCATGATATTTTAGTTCACATTTTTGCCTGTAAATACCACCCTCCACCTTCATTTCATTTGTTCATAAATTCCTAAGCTTCTTCATCTTCTTATACTCGTCTTTAATGGCTTCCTACCATGGGAAAATTAAAAATTAACAAAAAGAAAATAAACTTATATAAGTATATGTACATTTTCAATCCACCTAAAAACAAGGTCAAATCCACTCCTTCCCTCAGTCAAAACCCACGACCACCACCTCCTACCACCAAGGCCAAGCCCACCTTTACTTGCAAGCATAGGCCGTGTAATGACCTAGAATTTTAGTCATTTGAATTTGAAATATTTAATTGATTTTAAATATTGAAAAGTTAATTTTATAAGTTAAATAGATTAAATTTCAAATATAAGGGTTATTTGAATAATTGGAATTGTTTAAATAACCGAATCTTGAATTTAATATGAATAAAAATGATTTTGAAAGTTGATTTAAGTTCTATGTAAATAAGAATGAAGATAGTAAACTTTTGAATTTGAATTAAAGGTGAATAAACTAGTTTTAATAATAATTCATTTTAATTAACGTGTGAAAATAGCCTTCCGGGACACTGTCTCGGATTTGAACAAAACTAGTTCCATTGGATCCGTAATTGTGAATTATTGTATGCTGTCAAATTTCATAGTGATCAGACGTACCATTTGGTCGTGCAAGTTCAAAAGTGTAGAAATCTATTAAAGGAATTTAATTTAATATAATTCGATTTTGAAAGTTAACTTCTGTATATGATGGAATTGGGTCTCGATACTAGTTCCATTGTGTTTGGAATATGGGTATTTCATATAGAATGCTAGGAAGCACGTCTCGATTGGAGTTTGGAATTTTAGAGCGTGAATAGTGTTGGATATTTTTTTTCTATAAAAGGACTTGATGACTTCTCTTTTTCACAAAACCGTAACTAATAAATACAACTACTATCATTTGCTTCTCTAAATCAACAACCATAAATCAATCAAGAGCTAGAAGCAAAATTAGCCAAAACAATATAAATGAAACTTGTAGAGCTCGTTGCCACGAACTCATCTATGGTCGTGGATCGTCGATTGGAGGTATGAGTGGGCATGAATCTAGGCTCGAACGCCGTAGTTTTTTGAAGCTTAATCTCGAGCTATGGGCAGGCGGAGGCGATGTCATAGGGTTTGTAGGGTAACTCAAGGTCGGCACTACCCAAGGCGATAACGCGACGTCGGTTAGTGGCTCACGGTGGTGGTGCAAGGCGGTCAAAGTGTGGACCTAGTTGTGTAAATGCGAACGAAGAAGATGGGGAATTAGGGGAAAACTAATTTTGTGATTAGGTAGCTAAGCGGAGTACTGAACTTAAGCTAATGATTGCAATTATTTTTAAAATTATATTATTTAAGTTGTGAATTCTTATAAAATGTATAACTCTTTCATACGAGGTCCAAATCGAATGCGCTCAGTCGCGTTAGGTTATTATCGACGAATACTACATTATGGAGTTGGATTGGAATAGTTTGGAGCTTATAGGAATTTGTGTTAAAATCATACGTTCATTCGATTTTAATTCAAACCGGACGCTTCAATGATAACTGCAATGAAAGTGAGTTAAACTCACCTCTCTGACTCACTTATATTTTATATAAATGTGGATGTTTTTATTGTTGCTATTTGTGTCTTGTTTGGATGATTTACTATTTATTAGTTGGTTTAGTTTGGATATATTCCTGTCATTGGAGCGGATACGACCCTATTATGTCCCTGTGTAAGAGTAGATGACCCTTTGTATACGATCCCGCCTTGAAGCGGTTGATATATATTATTTGATTATATATACTGTATGTGATGCAGGGGAACAGGTTGGAGGGATCCAACATGATTTCTCACCACCGTTGATTTTTTATTTACACATATTTATATATATGTTGTAATATATGATGTAGGAAGACCAGTTGGATGGATCCAAATGGATTCCTCACCATGTTGATTTTACTTTTCATATACTGTGATATATGATGTGTTGGATGCCATATTTGATGCATGGATGGTTTCCCCTATTAAATGCTATAATAGCACTGGGCCTTATTTTTAGTATTTTGAAATACTATAAAATAACAATTTAGAATTGAAATGATTTTAAAATGATTTTGGAATTTTATATGTTTTAATAATTATTATCGAATTATTAAAAGGGACGAATTTATTTTAAATACATAAAAATGTATGATTTTTGATGTTATAAAATTATAGTTTTGAGAAATACTTTAAATTGAGATTTTTGAATGGTTTATAAAAAGAATTTATAAAAATGATATTTTAGAAATAATGAAATAGATTTATAAATGGAATTCATAAATATATATATAATGGATTTGTAATTCATATTTTGTAAATGAATTTATAAATGGGATTATATAAATAAAAGAGATTTATAAAGAAATGAATTTATAAATAAAGAGATTTTGTAAAAAGAATTTTTATAAAATAAGAAGGAGATTTATAAATATAGTTTTATAAATACAGAAATGATTTATGTTGAGATTTAAATATGGAGTTAATCGTTTTATAAGTGGTTTATCTTTTAGAAGAATATTTTGAAAGTGATATTTCCAAATGAAGTTTAAATGGTCTTTAAAAGTGATTTAAAATTTGTTAGGTGACATAAACATGGATTTCAACGTTTATTTTTGTAATAAATGTTTTCAGAGAAAGTGAGGAAGGCATGGACTATAACACTGTTGTTATAGTAAATGATTTCCGAAAGGAAACGTTTACATAGTATATGGGGTTTATATATATATATATATCTTATACTTGATGTTAATATTCGAGGTGTGTAACTTCTATCTAATTAGAAGTTAAGAATGTTGTTCAATCAAGGTCTGAGAGGTAATGGTACCCAAACTTGAATGGCTTCACTGTTAACTAATAAATAGTTGAAGTTCGACATTGAAGATTAATGTTAAGTATAATTAGTCTAATCCCATACTAGTGTTTTTGGGTTGTCGTAACGATGTTTTACACAACATTTGTTTTGACCCAATAAATTTTGTTTTGACCTTCCATTGTGAAATACACGAATTGATTCTTATGATCGTACTAAAGGCTTAGTGGTATAAGAAGCATTGCATCTTATACTTAACACCCATTTTAAGGCATATGAACTCGGGAGCTGTATGATTATGAAAAAAAATAATTTATTGTGTTTCCAAAATGGTAGTGTTAATAAAATACTTATACCGTTGATATAAGTACATGGAAATGTTTTCCAATATCGAATGATTACAGTGGTTTTGAGAATATATCTTTTGAAAGATAATTTGAAGTAAATATTTGGAAAGTAATTCAATTAATAAAAGATTAATTAAATGTGCTTAGTGACTACTTGTGTGCTAGATTGTATTTTTTGCCATTTTTGTTTCCATGATTTGATGTGGGAACCGATTAGTCGTGCACTTAGTACGAGGCCAACTGAGTAGGCTTAATTATCGTATGATGTTAAGAATGTTGATTCGAGTAGTGTAGAGTGACTATGGTACTCTAATCTACTGAGCTTCCTTCTTGGTCGAAGGATAGCAAGTTGAGAGTTGGAAACGTGATAAGTCCATGAGACTTGGTTTCCTTATGAGGTTGAGGGCCTTTTATCGGTTGTTGGTTCGGAGGGATCGGGATCAAATTTATCCGAAAACTACTTCGGACCAACATGTGCGTTTGAAAGTGTAGAATGGTTGAAGATGATGATTTTTGGAGACGGAGATCTTCATGATGTAGGGCTGCTGGCCACTAGCCCCATAATTTCATATTATATATTTAGTGGCAGTAGTGCTCTGTTATGAAAATCTTCGATGCAAGGACAGCTCGTTACTAATCCTAGGGTTGATTCTCGACATGATGTAGTAGGAGAGTTCCTTTGGTTTGTCCTATTCCTGGACAACTTGTATGGACGAATGTTCGAAATTGCATTTCTAAGAACCACGTACATTTATTTTACAAACGTACATCTGTTGGTGGTGTAGGAGGTAACCCCTCTTATACTTAACACCCTTCTCCAAGACGTACGAGCTCAAAGGTTGTACTTTTGTGAAAATCAATTAGTGTGTTGTTGGAAATGACAATGTGGCATTCAAAGTGGAATATACTATGTGAAAGGTAAACATTACCTTAAGCCTCACACTTGGAAAAAGCTGAAACAGGGTATACCATAAGGCTAAGTGGGTCACTCCTATTAGGGTATGGTCATCACCTTTCTACATTACCCTCTATATTTTGGGTACATTTATGCTTGTGGCCACAGATAGGTCAGGAATGACAAAGGTGATGTCATATTCGGTTCTATTTGCCACTAGATGGGTCTGTGGGTAGGCCGGTCTTTCCAGATGCAAAAGTTTCAAAGTTATTGATCCTCAGTACATTCCTCTAGAAATGTACTATACGGAAGGTAGTTCCTTACCTACCATTGTATGGAAATCCATTCTCCACTAGGTGCCACTATTTTGTTTATAGAACCTACTTTGTAGCTAGTATGCTGGAATTAATCAATGTAACAATTTCGACTATGATTAATATTATTTGTATACTTGACACTTGTATAATATACTAGAATTTGATATGAAATGTTTTGGTTATCGTAAGGTAAAAACTCGTCTATGTTTATGTGCGGCGTGGTCTTACGAGATACCTTTGTTTTTGAAAAGTTTTTTTATAACTTTAGAATTCAATTGGGATGTGTTTTCTCACACTGGTTTACCATACTGATCCGCGCATTGTTCCCTTTCAATGCTTGGGTTAGACCGATCATATTTACAAATTTAGATTTAGTTGCTTTGGAGCTTCAGCGGATGAGCTGGAGGACTTCAGGATGTATTCCGGTATTTGTTTATTTTTCTGCTGCATTAGTTGTTTAAATTATCAGCATTTGTATGGGCATATCATTATAACTGTCCAGGTTGAAGATTAGTTATTTGTGTACTCTGATTTGATGTATGCGTATTACAGTCTCTCTTTTGTAAAGATTATTGATCTACGTTATATATTGTTCCACTGCGTTGTTAGATTCTGTGTTGTTCAGTTTTCTTCTTCTTATTCCCTTCTCTCTTCTTTTTCTTTCTTTCCCACAACTATTCACACCTTTGTTTAGTTTGAGTTGGACATGTGAGGGTTGTCTTCAACTCGAATTGTGCGAATTGGTGATTTGTTATAGGCCAAGCCCATTCAAAGGTCCAAGGCTCGATTCTCTAGGCTTTGATTCGATCGTAGCGAAGCTATAGCAAATTTCTTAAAGTTAGTAACCAATGAAGGTGAGAAACTCTATTTACATTATGATATATTAGATGATATATATGTTTGGTTATGCTTGATTGTGAACCATTTTTGGATATGATAATATGTTTGTTTGGATGTGTAAACAATTCATGTTTAATACACATCGAATATCACAAAGGATATCACTTTCCTTTAATAAATCAAATGGTGTATATGAGATTTTTAAACCTCTAGAAAATGATTTAAACTGGTTTATAAATGTTTTATAAACACTGAAACTCAGTTTGGTGAAGTTTTGACAAGTTATGAAAGTTGAGTCAAAAATAGGTGCGTCGTGTAATGGTAGTTCGCGATTTCTTGCCGTAGAAGTTAAATCCATTTATATGCTGGATTCAAAGTTAGAATTTTTTAGAATAAGGACTTTCTAAACTCTTATAATCATAGTTTTTAGACAAAAGAATTTTTTTTTTAAGATTTCGTTTAGTAGGTTTTGAAATATGAGCAAATCAAGTTGTCAAAATATTCTCGGTTTGGTAGTTCAAAAACTAAAGCGATAAATTATTTAATAATTACATTTTTATTTCCTTAAATATATGGAATAAGTTCTAGAAATATTCAAAAATGTTTTAAAAGAGATTTGAGTTACTAAAATGGATTTTTAAATGAGAGAAAAGTTGTTTTGATCAAATAAACCTTAAAAAGCACTATTCACAGCACTTTTTGCAGCACTTTTAATAACTTTTGAAATATGGCTTTAAACTTGGATATTCTTTCCCAAATCTTTAATAAAGATTTTAAAAGTAATAATTAATTATTTTGAAGATGATTTGGAGGTTTTACAGTTTATTTTAGAAACTTTAAATAAATGATTTAAAGAAAAGATGTTATAATTAAGTGATTTAATCTTTGCTTTAAAAGCCGATGATTAGACTAGATTTTTCTATTCGAGAGATCCGAATGTGAGGTTCTTAAACAAAGGAGATGTTCAGGAGCAACCAGTTCCTTGGCTCACCTAGCCTCTTTCCTGGGCGAGGAATAAATAAGGCTGAAATGTTGGAAACAAGACAAGTATACAAGATTCAAATTTACAAATTTACTTTCAAACAACTTGGATTTTATAGAAATAATCTTCTTATACTTGGTATTATATGCCAAGGAGGGAACCCATAGTATCCATGTGAATTTAAAAGGTGATTTCACCGTTTTTCGATGGATAGTAAAGGTTGAATACATAAATTGATGATGAGTAGAATTAGTATAATTTATATCGACCCTTTTTACTCAATAAGGTTTTGCAATATGATTTATGAGAAATGATTTTGATTTGGTGTAACGACCTGCCTTTTTGGACGTTTTAAGCAGACACACATGTCATACTCAAACCATTCAAAAGGGCAGATTGCTATGGGGAAAAAAAGAAAAGCAGAGAAATAAAGAAAACAAATACAGAATCTCGCAGCGGAATGACAAAACATAATAATCAAATAACAGTTCATGAAGCTGTTTTATAAATACATTTGATTATTCTCTTACAACACAAAATCAGAGTTACAGAAAACAGGAATAAATAAATAAATGCAGCGGAACAACATGATGCGGTGGAATAAATATAAATAAGTAATAATAGTACAAATCTTTGTCTTCATCCTCCAGAAATAAGGTCTTCAACCCTGAAATGCTCAGGCTGACCCAAGCGAATTGAAAAGACAAAACACTCGAGTCAGAACTAAAAGATCTTTTGTAAGTTAAATCAACGGTAAATAAATATGAGTGGAACAACGTTAGAGATGTTTACGGGGTTTGACATCTCCTATCCAGTGTGTAACGTGAGTGCAATAACTTAAAAGATGTTCGGGATTTACATCTCCTAAGGATCCGTTAAACTATCTACTATGTAGTACAATACGCTATTATAATATGTCTACAGTAAAGTAAGGTATTAAAATAGCGTTAAGGCGTTACCTATATCCCCCTTAACACATTTTTATATATTCCCATAGTCTATACAGTACCGTAACTCCTTCGTAAACTGGAGGCTATCAGAGGGCACTCCATAGGTATGGTACAAACCAAACTCATAGAAGGCGCTCTAGGGCATGTGAACACGACACTTGAGGTAATTCCAGGTTAGATATACCAATTGCAAGTCTGGACTGGAGGTAACGCATAGCAGCTACTACCGCCCACCTCGGAACACTCGCCCATAATCAAAATCAAGGGGTGGCTACCAAATCATCACAAAGTCATAATATGGTATCGAAGAAGTATGTCAGATAGGAGGAATGACCTCACTTGGCCTAGCATGGCTCCTGTTTTAGTCCCATCTAAGCCGACTCATGGGAGATAGGGTCATGTAAATACCTTATACAGAATCGTTCGCCAAACCATCCTACTTCATTTCTGAAATCTCCACCACGTACACAGTTGTTAAAGTGGTTTTCGGTATTGGCAGAGAGCATGACAATATCCGATCCCGGTCTCTTTAACAACCAAATGCTTATTTCACACCGGATGGTTCTTTTACATTTCAAAAAAGGTCACCTCACAATTTATATCAAAATATCATATTCAATTTCAAATCATATCTCTTTCGAAATCATATTCACTTTCAAACCATATACACTTCAAAAATCATATTCGCTTTTGAAATTATCGATAATATAGGCTAATTAAATTCTCAGTTCAAAATCATCAAATTTACTCAAATGTGTCATTTCACAAACAGGTATCAATTCCAAATTCCAACTTAGGTTGTATCATCATCAAGGGTTTAAAAATACTTCTATTTGACGCAGTCTGAAATTTTAGAAAATAGTTTAGGTAATTATAAATAGTTTATATAGTTTTAGAATAGCTTAAATAGATTTAAAATAGTTTAAATAGTAAAATAGTTTAAATAGATTTAAATTTGATTTAATTCATTTTAAAATTATTTAAATAGATTAAATATGGATTTAATAGATTTAAATTATATTAAGTAGATCTTTATATAGATTAAATAAATTTAAAATAGATTAAATAGATTTAAATTATGTTAAATAGATTTAAAATAGATTAAATAAATTTAATTAGTTTAAAATTGGTAAAATAGATTTAAATTAGATTAAATAGGTTATAATAGATTGATATAAATAAAAATAGTTTAAATTGATTAAAATAGTTAATTTAATTAAATAGTATAAATTAGTTTAAAATAGATTTCAAAGTTATATCCAATATTTCAATAACTCGATTTTGATAAATTCACTTATATTTGACACCTCAACTTTAAAAATTCAATTTTAAATCCTTTGAATAATTCATTAAATCAATTCCAATTTCAAAAATTACACTTGGGCTTCGAAAATAATTCAGTTTATATAAATCAATTTTTATTTCAAAATACTAGTTGACTGAATTCAAAAATTTTAAAGATTCAAAAATCATTTAATTTAACTAATCCGGTGTCCGTATATAATTTTCTACCCTAGGGTCAAATGGTAGGGTTATTTATCATTTCAATCCGCAATTTAAATTTTTACTGTTATATATCATTTCAAACCACAATCCCGAATTAAATAAAATCCATAAAATCGCTCGAGTTTATCATTTCAACTCATAACAATTTTTCCATAATCTATAGATCGTTCGGGTATGTATCATCAAGCCATAGGGAACTTGTAGAATGATAACAATATATAAATCAAACATAACATCCAATCATCAAATATCAACAACCAAACATCCATCATAATCATCATCCAATTCGACCAATAAATTTCAACAATAGATTATCATTTACAGGTGATTAACTAGCAATTTAAATTCAATAATAAATTCAAATTAAACAATGATTAAATGCAGTAAAAGTCAAATTTACCGAAATAACAATTTAAACATACCAAACATCAATCGATTGATTTCTAATCACATCATAAATTTAATTTAACTAACATAAGATAGTTTAGTAACTGTGAGTGGGTTAAAACACTCACCTTTGATTTTAAATCCAATTAAAATCCAAAATAGGGCCCAAATTCAAACAGTCTCAGAATTCATTCAAACTAGCATCAAAAAGTCCGGGATTTTGATACGATCCTAGCGGAACAAACCACACGTGAATCGGACCTTGTATGCAAAAGTTATGCCAGTTTGAAGTTAGACGATTTAAATTAGAAAAAAATAAAAATAAAGCAAATACACGTCATCACCTTCACTCAGAAACCCACGCTCATGTAGACAACAAAACCTCTCCCCCCGAACTCGCCGTTTACCCCACCTTTGACCACATTCCTCCTCCTCCCTGTACCGCCGTAGGTCATGGCCCCACCACCTAGGAACTCGCCCTGCCTCCTTCTACACGCCGCCAAGGTCCGACACCCTTCAAGAATGAGCCGCCGCCGCTCAATACTAGGGTTTGCCGAACCCTAAGATAATTTTTCGAGTCGATCTGGCTGTTAATATCGCAAACCACCAATGCCGATGAACTTCATTCGCCAATTCCACCCATCCATACCTTCCAATCGACGATCGGTCAAAGTTGATCGTGACGAAATGAACGGCCGTGACTGTTTCGGGCAATTCAGGCCAAACCATGATCCAAATCGGAAAACAAATAACAGATTTGGGTTGTGCTCATCGAGAGCTTCAACACTATATATAATTTGTTAGGGTTTTGAGGAGTTTTATTTTGGAATTGAATTTGAAATTGAATTTGCAATTTGGGGATTAGGATTTTGTAATTGGATTTGGTTCTGCCATTAAGAAGGAGAAGTAGACAGATGAAATGGTATGTACAGACAAATGGAATAAGAATTAGCTAGGGTTTATAACAGGCTATATATAGGCAGATCAGAAATAGAAATGAATGGACTAGATTGATTTGAAAGTTGAACGATAAACGACCCGAAAAACCCGTTCTGTCTCCGGAACGAAAATGGGTCATCCCATATATCAAAATAGATGTTTTCGATAATTTTAAAATCAATGGAACAGGTTTCAAGTCCTAATTCCATCGTATGAAGAAGTTAGCTATAAATCCAGCTTATTTCAAATTGATTTCAATTAAATTGATTTCTACGTGATTCGAGTCCGTACGATCAAACGACAAGTCCGACCGTTACGAAACTAGAAATCCTACAATAATTCACCGTTACAGATCCGTTGAAACTGGTTTCGTCGAAATCCGAGTTAGTGGCCAAAATGGCTATTTTCATGTTAATTAAATAAATTAATATTAACTAATTAATCGCTTTTTAATTCAATATTTAATTAACTAACCATTCTTGTCATTTTTGATTTCATAGACATTTACAATAATTTAAAAAAAATTACATATCAATTTCAGTGTTAAATATTTCACAAATTACAGTGTTCAATTTCAACTGCAATTAAATTCAATTCTTTAAAATTAAATTCCAATAAATTGTTTTAATTTGATTTCAGACCTTTTATTCTAACAATTATTACTCTACAGACATATTTTACATTGTTTATCTTGTTACATTAATATGCTACAACTTCTATCTTTTATTTGTATTAACTACTATATTTCCATTATATTGAAATTTTGTCAATACTTCACATTAATTAAAATTTGAAATCCCAATTAATTTATTTATCCTGGTTTCATTCTTTTATTAAATCAATTATCACCTTATGAATATAATTAATATTTCTATTCATTTTATTACATTCACAATTTCAGTTATTGTCTTAACTCACATAAATGTAACATTTGTTTACATTTAATCGCAATTGATTAAATATATTGGTAACAAACAACAATTGTCGCCATTACTACATTTAATAACATTTGTAAGCTTATTATTTACAAATACTTGTTACAACTATTACTACTCCACTATTATCATCAGTTACAATTAATTACACCTTATTTCATAAATTAATCAATATTTGAATTACTAATTGCTCTTTTAATCCAATTATCCATTAATACATACATTACTATAATTTATTTACAACTTATATCAGTTATAATTCTTTTAATTAATTGGAATTGCATTTTGAGCAATTATCAATTACCTTAAACTAATACTATTTCATTTTATTCCAGTTATATTCTTATTATTAAATCACAAATTTTTATTCCATCCAACATTAATCACAATATCTTATTAAATTAACTATTTTTAATTATCGAAAATTACGGGTCGTTACACTCTTCCCCACTCAAAACTTTTCGTCCTCGAAAAGGAAAAAGAAGGGAAAAGAAGGAATTTAAAATCAATATGTCTTATTCAAAATATTAAATTTATAAGCAATTAATTTCCAAAATTAAATAATTTAAATCAAATATATCAATTTACAACAATTAAATCCTTTTATATTCAGATTCACAAAATTTGGACAGCATTTCACAAAATTTTCTAAGTCCAAAATTCACGGAAAGTTTCGGCAGAGTCTCCTTTGTACGGAGAGGTCTGGGAGAAATAATAATATCGATAATAACAAAATATATCATATTTTCAAAATAATATATCCCAAATAACGGGAAAAACAATATAATATCGCTATAAAACCGTAATCTGAGAACGTACCTTTTTGTCGGGCAAATAACCCTTAATTTACGGAACCAAAGGTAGTAGCTATTGCTTCCATTAACCTGTATTATATAATCCAAAGAGGTTAATAATTAAGTTGTTTCAACTAATCACAACCAAATCAACGCAACATACAATAGTCACCAGCAACAAAACTATACAATCATCACATGCAATCAAGGCAATCAACCATCCATCCATAGCAACCAAAAACAAAGGGTTTGTTCGGGTTCAGAACTTCTAATCATATAAAATGATAAATAAACTATGAAGTAAACCATATACTCAACATTCGTAAATAACTTTATAGATTATTTAGACATCCTACATAATAAAAGTATCTTCTCCCAACCAATCCATAAGTCAAACAAACAAAGAATTCAACACCTTCTTAAGTTTACTCTATTTATCTTTTCACATCATTTATTGTTCATCATTTTTTTCTTCATACAATGATTTTCTTTAATTCATGTTCATTACTTACAAAATTTTAATTTTCATTCATTCATGTAAGGCTTATTTCATTAATTTACATTCTTTTCTTACATAAGTTATATCCATTTCAATTATTTGGTTCATAAATGAATTCATTATTGAAGTATGTATATATTTTATTTCAATTTACTTCACGTTTACAATTTAGTTTGATTTCTTTTTTTTCACATCATTTGCTTTTCTTTTCTCATTTATATAATGTTAATTTTCAGTAATTTACATTCGTTATTACTTGCAAAAGTTCATTTCTTCTTTATTCATATAAGGCCATTTCTTTCATTTTATTACCTTACATTCATTGTTTAAATAAGTTATTTTTATTTCAATTGTTGGATTATACATTATTAGGTAAGTTTCCTTACAATTTAATTTACCATTTATAGATTATTTCTTTTTCACATTCATTCTTCCACATAAAGTATTATTGAATATTAACTCCATTTCTAAATCATTTCCAATGTTTCCTGAAGTTATAATCATTTAATCTATATAGTATTCATTTTAATTATAAATGGCTTCAATATTAATACAAGTCTATAATTATTTACTTACAGTATTCACCTTTTTATTATTCAATCTGATTATAAATAACTAAAATGTTAACTTAAGTTTATAATTATTTTTCTTACATTATTCACTTCTATTACATTGAATTAGTAGCATTTCAAATTATTAACTTAAGTTTATAATAATTTATGACATTAGAATTTCTTATTTATAGAAGTAATTCCATTGAACACTTTCATTTTTTTCCAAGTTCTACTTGTATAATATTCTATTACATATCCTTTTTAACATTTCAACTTTTAATAATTTGGTAAGTTATATATATATATATATATATATGTCTTTTAGAATGAAATAGAAAGTTACACAAGTTTCTCTTATATATTTAGTTAACAAAATTTTCAATAGCTATAATTTATTATTTTCATTTCCATTTTTATTTACAGTTTACAAATTTTCAACTTCTTATTTTTATTTTAGAAGTTCCCAATTATCAATATAGTCAAGATTCCATTCATTACAATAATTTCAATTTCTAATTTATTGAAACTTAAGAACTAAACAACCGGGTTTCCTTTCAGTTATTTAAAATAAAGATATATATAATCATATCTTTTATATATATCAAATCATATTTGGAATTCATAATTAAGATAAATTTATCAAAACAATTGTGCAGTAAAATTACTACAATGGTCTTCCCACTTTGAAACTCGAAAATGAACGTCGATGATGCGTGCACTCATCACCGAAATTATTTTCCAGCGATAGAGAGGGGAGTACAGAACTTATTTCCTTTAAAAATTCTTTTTAAAACATTTCATTCAAATCATCTTGAAATATTTATATCAGAAAATACTTCTAAATAATATTAATATTATATTCCAAAAATTCTTCGAAAGAAATTTTCAAAATCCCAAAACTTAAGTTCTCAAATTCCAATTTATATTCATTTTATTTATAAATTTTATATTTCAATCAATATTTATAAAATTTCTCTACCTAACAAACAACATATTACATCCAACTATATCAATTATAAAATTTATTATTTCATATACAAAATATATAATAGGAAAAAATATTTCATTTACCTATATTCCAAAACAAATATTTTGTCGGTCTGCCTTATTAAGTGTTTAGGAATCCCTATCGATGTCATAGCGTCCTATGCACCGACCATGATTTATAAATACAAAATGGAGAAAATTAACACAATATAAAAACCTTTTATAACACTAACAAATACGCTCTCTCATATATACACTCAGCGACTCATTCTATGGTATTACTACCCTATTTCTAAAGAGTCAGACCCCACGAAGCTAAGGTTATCGCTAAACCAAAGCTCTGATACCAACTGTAACGACCTGCCTTTTTGGATGTTTTAAGCAGACACACATGCCATACTTAAACCATTCAAAAGGGAAGATTATTATGGGGAAAAAAGAAAAGCAGAGAAAGAAAGAAAACAAATACGGAATCTCGCAGCGGAATGACAAAATATAATAATCAAATAACAGTTCATGAAGCTATTTTATAAATACATTTGATTATTCTCTTACAACACAAAATCAGAGTTACAGAAAATAGGAATAAATAAATAAATGCAGCGGAACAACATGATGCAGTGGAATAAATATAAATAAGTAATAATAGTACAAATCTTCGTCTTCGTCCTCCAGAAATAAGGTCTTCAACCCTGAAATGCTCAGGCTGACCCGAGAGAATTGAAAAGACAAAACACTCGAGTCAGAACTAAAAGTTCTTATTTAAGTTAAATCAACGGTAAATAAATATGAGTGGAATGACGTCAGAGATGTTTACGGGGTTTGACATCTCCTATCCAGTGTCTAACGTGAGTGCAATAACTTAAAAGATGTTTGGGATTTACATCTCCTAAGGATCCGTTAAACTATCTACTATGTAGTACAATACGCTATTATAATATGTATACAGTAAAGTTAGGTATTAAAATAGCGTTAAGGCGTTACCCATATCCCCCTTAACACATTTTTATATATTCGCATAGTCTATACAGTACTGTAACTCCTCCGTAAACTACAGGCTATTAGAGGGCACTCCATAGGTATGGTACAAACCAAACTCGTAGAAAGCGCTCTAGGGCATGTAAACACGGCACTCGAGGCAATGCTAGGGTAGATATACCAATTGCGGATTCGGACTGGTGGTAACGCATAACAGCTACTACCACCCACCTCGGAACACACTCCCATAATCAAAATCAAGGGGTGGCCACCAAATCATCACAAAGTCATAATATGGTATCGAAGAAGCATGTGCGATAGGAGGAATGACCTCACTTGGCCCGGCGTGGCTCCTATTTTAGTCCCATCTAAGTTGACTCTTGGGAGTCAGGGTCATGTAAATACCTCATGCAGAATCATTCGCCAAACCATCCTACTTCATTCTGGAATCTCCACCACATACACAGTTGTTAAAGTGGTTTTGGTATTGGCAGAGAGTATGACAATATCCGATCCCAGTCTCTTTAACAACCAAACGCTTATTTCACACCGGATGGTTCTTTTACATTTCAAAAAAGGTCAATTCACAATTTATATCAAAATACCATATTCAATTTCAAATCATATCTCTTTCGAAATCAAATTCACTTTCAAACCATATACACTTCAAAAATCATATTCGCTTTTGAAATTATCGATAAGATAGGCTAATTAAATTCTCATTTAAAATCATCATATTTGCTCAAATGTGTCATTTCACAAAAAAGTATCAATTCCAAATTCCAACTTAGGTTGTATCATCATCAAGGGTTTGAAAATACTTCAATTTTACGTAGTCTGAAATTTTAGAAAATAGTTTAGGTAATTATAAAAAGTTTATATAGTTTTAGAATAGCTTAAATAGATTTAAAATGAAAGAGTGTAAGCTATGGCTAGTTAACACATAGGGTCATGTAATATGGAATATTATAATAGTGCGGAAATATAAACTAGATAATAGTAATAAGATAAGCACACCAGGACTTCTTATACTGGTTCGAACTTCCCGTTCTACGTCCAGTCCCAGACTACACTCTGGATTTAAACTCTATTACCCCTCTCTTAACTCAGAGGAATAGGTATACAACACCTGAGCAGTCGAACAGGATTTTTCCGCCTCAAACAACCGAAGAGGACTTTTACCGCTTGGACAACCGAACAGGACTTCTTACAGATACAAGTAAATAGTTGATGCTTGTGTTCTGAATAACACATATATGTATTTAATAGTACACCCTTCCTATAATCTAATCCTTAGGTATATATTGTGTGTGTGAAGGTATGAAATGAAGATATTTCTTAGAATCGAAGAATATATTCATTAATTCAGAGATTCAAGCAATATATAGATTGTGATTGTTTTTAGATTACAGAGATAGATAGTAGAGAATATAGCAAGAAATCAAAATATAATTCGGTGTTTTGAGAAGTGATTCTAATGTGTTAATATAGTGAACAAATAGTTACAACTATTCACAAAGAGTTTTAACCAAAAGGTGCAGCCATATCTCTTCAATTTGGATCGTAACTCTTCGCAAATAGAAGTGTCTCTTCAGAAAAATAGCTGTTAGAGCCGGTCAGTCGACTGAGCAAAATCGACCAGTCAACTGAATATTCAAAAATAATGTAAAATGGTGTATATCTGTGCACTGAACAGGTTCAGTCGACTGGTCGTTTCCATCAGTCGACTGACCTGGTTGTCAGTGCACAGTTTGCACATATTTTAAAGAATTTGAACTTTAAAACTACTTTGAGTATGTGCAAACTACTTGAGGATAGATTTTAACAGTTATGAACCATATCTAAGACTAAAACTTCAGTAAATAAACATACTATACTTAGATTTGTAGTCTCATCTCATTTGTAGTTTAATAGCTTGCATATCTCATTCTCTTTTTGTCACTTGATCGTATAGTCTCATCGCTTTTTGTCATGAATCAAAATTCATGATTCAACATTCTCCCCCTTTTTGATTGAAGACAACCTGTTTTTGATGATGCTATATATTAAGAATTATAAACAAGAAGTTGTATATTTCTCCCCCTGAATATGTGGCGACATATCTAATCCAGCAAAAATTGGTTAGTCATACAAATTTCTCCCTCTTTGTCATCGACAAAAAGGAAATAAACAACCATATATCATAACAATCACAAACAAACATATATATTTTTTAAAATCTACTGGGCTATTTATACAAGCCCATCAACAATAAAGAAATTAAACGGTACTATAATGTTTTTAAGAAAGTAACTTACTACCACCATCATGAATTACCGTCATTACTCATCAGAGTCTGAATCTGTTTCTTCTTCCTCTTCTTCTCGTGCTGGTTTTTTGCCTCGTGAAGAGCTTTCCATATATTGTCTGCCACCACCAATTCCACTAGTGTCAGAACTTGTATGTTCTTCGGATGTAGACCAAGTAAAATGAGGAGCCGGGCATTTTCCCGGATCACGATGTGAAGGTTCTGCAGTGGTCCAAGAGGAACAAGAGAGTACATCCCATAGAATTCCAAAAAAGCTTTTGATCTTATCAAACTTTCTGTCAATCTTCTTGTCGAGATTCTTAATGCGAGAATCCAAAATTACCTGATTACGTGCAATTAGATCAATGGACTCTCGGGTGCTTTAGGATGGGGTTGTGGTGTGAATTTCATCTCTTCGTTGTTGTGGAGTAGCAGCTTGTTGGCGAGGCCTTGATTGCCATTCTTAGAATGACATGATAGTAAGCTGTCTTGGAGGCAATTTCATTAAACTAATTGTGCAGCTATTTAGAGTTTTAATTGTGGAAGTGTCGGATTCTGGAACTGGAACTTGTAGATTTGTTAGGAGCCGCATAATATATTCGCCATAGTAAATGATGTTCATTCGTCCTTGGTTGAAGGCTAGGAATTTGTCAAGTATAAGCTTAGGCCAATTAATTTGAACATCACCCCAAATTGCATATAAAGCTTTATAATTCTCTTGGTATACAAGCTCATAAAACCCGATACGAGGAAGAATTATGCACATTAAGGCTCGATGCATAGTTTGAGCTGTAGGGCGTAAGATGGTAGATTTTAATTCTATCATGTCGTCCTCCAAAATCTACGACTTACTTCATCTCGTTCGCCTAAAGCAACATTCAAATCTTCTAGTGGAATACCATTTGTTGGTGTTTGAAGAATGTGTCCAATTCTATATAATGACAAGAAGACTTGTTGACAACAAACTAAACTTCATACATAGTTGTCATGGTTTCTTGGATTTTGATGACCCAAATTCAAGTTAGCGTAAAAGAGTTTTACCATTGTATGATTTATCTTGAGATTGTTCTGGTTGTAGTCAAGGAGAGATTCTAGACGACTTCTTCTAGCAAGATCTTGAATTCTATATGCAGCGAAGTCAGGAAATACAACAAATGATCCTTCTAGAAAGAGAGCTTCCTTCATCTTGTTCCATCTTTGGATAGCGGTGGCATCATAAAGCCATTGAGCTATTTGAGTGTCAATAGGTTCAGAGGCTGAGGATGAAGCTTGTCTAGAGCGTTTTGGTGGTCTTGGAGCCATTTGAATGAATAATTGAGTAAAGGAATTTGAAAATTTGGTGGGCTAGGGTTTTGAAAATTTGATGGTAGAAAGTAAAAGTGAGGAGTAAAAGTGAAGAAGATGGGTTATATGGGTAAAAAGTAGGTGAAACAGAAGTTAATAGGCTCAGATAAGCATTCGGTCGACTGGTCATATATGGTCAGTCGACTGATCAATCTCCCAAAACTTCCTGTTTCCAGAGTCATTCGAATGACCAAAATTCATCAGTCAACTGAATGCTCTTTTGCAGCAATATCAGTCTTTCTTTGCCGATGATATAACCTTTTGAATTATCTCCAAAAGTGACTGATCCTCTATTTGAGTAGACAATGTTAGTTAACATGTCCTTATTACCAGTCATGTGTTTTGAGCAACTGCTATCTAAGATCTATTTTCCTCTCTTTTTAAGTGGTACCTGCAAAAAATAAAGATTAAGTTGGTACCCACTTTTCTTTTAGGGTCCTAAGAGTTAGATCTTAGGAAACCAAACCCAAGCGGGTTCAGAATTCCCTTTATGAATATAATTCTTATTTTTATAAACAGTTTCCATAAATGTTTTAATATGTCTATTCCTTATTAAATTGTTATTTTTTTAGGAATCAATATCTTAATAGTTTTAATATCTTTAGAAATTGTCTTCTTAATATCTTTCTTAATTTTGTTTTTAATCTTATTTTTAAACTTCCAGATTTCTTTAGATTTTCAATTTTCTTATACCTGGTCCCATTTTGTTTGAAGTAGACTAAGAATTTTCTATTATTGTAGAAAGATTCTCTCGTCCTTTATTGAAGTTAGAAATATTTTTATTAATATTTTGTAACTTGGTTTTGAGACTTGAATTTTCTAACTCTAATACTTTAGTGTTAGATTTTAAATCATTAATCTCTACTGATAAATCATCATTTTTATTTTTCTGAATTAGTAATTCCTGAGTTATCATAGAAAGTTGAGATGTTAAATTAGAATTAGATGCTCGAGTCATTTCAAGTTCTTCTTCTAGAATTTTCTTTTCATCTCTTAGCATACTAACTTCTAATTCAGATCTATTCAGTTTTCCTTGTAACTCTTTATTTTGCTTTTTAATTTATTTTACTAAGTCTACTAGTTCTGAATTAATTTCTACAAGATCTTCAAAACTTAATTCACTTACACCATCACTTGTAGCCATGAAGCATACATTTGCTTGCTCTGTGTCACTATCGCTGTAACTATTTGATGATGATGAAGAATCTGAGTCATCCCATGTTACTGAAAATGCTTTCTTCTTGAATTTGTCCTTTTTGAATTATTTTTCTTTTTCTCTGGACTACCTTTCTTCATATGACCCTTTTTATGACATTCATAACATTCCATGACAGAGGATGATGGTTTACTGCTATTATTGTTGTTGTTGGAGTTATTTTTGTAACTCCTGAATTTGTTGTTCTTTTTGAGTTTCAAAAACTTTTTGAAATTCTTAGCAATAAGTGCCATATCCTCTTCATCTAAATCCGAATCATTTTTTTCTGCTTGAAATGCTAGATTCTTCTTGTCTTGTGCCTGTACTTTCTTTGCCTGTGAATTCACTTCATATGAGATCAGATTTTCCTATCAATTCTTCTGGTTTCATGGTTGATAAATCATTAGCTTCTTTAATTGCTAAGACTTTTCGTTCCCAATCGTCCGTTAAAGAATTGAGGATTTTTGTAACAATATCAAAATCAGAAATTTTTTCATCTAGTGCCAATAGTGAGTGATATATATCTTGAAATCTAGAGTACATGTCATTTATAGTTTCGTTTGGATTTATTTTGAAATTCTGGAACTGATTTTTCAACATAGAGATTTTGCTTTGTTTGACTTTGTTAGTCTCTTCATGAGTTACTTTTAGAGTTCTCCATATATTATAAGCAGTTTGTACATATACTGACCCTATTAAACTCATTTTTATCTAATGCACAGAATAACATGTTCATAGCTTTAGCATTTGAAGTAGCATCAGTTTTTTGTGCAATAGTCCAAGTTGAAAAGTATTCTGTTGGTATGGTATATTCTTTTTGGGTAATATTCCAAGTTTCAAAACCATTAGCTTGCATATATATTCTCATTCTAGTAGACCAGTAATTATAATTAAGACCATTAAATAGTGGTGGTCGTGCAGTTGACTGTCCTTTAGTGAAACTAGTGTTAATGTTAATGCTAGAGTTGGTGTTATTTTCCATATTACTAAATATATCAAATAACTGTGTTACGGTTATAGGATGTCCTTTCTCTGATACCAAATGAAAGAGTGTAAGCTGTGGCTAGTTAACACTTAGGATCGTGTAATATGGAATATTATAATAGTGCGGAAATATAAACTAGATGATAGATAATAGTAATAAGATAAGCACACCAGGACTTTTTATACTGGTTCGAACTTCCCGTTCTACGTCCAGTCCCAGACTACACTCTGGATTTAAACTCTATAACCCCTCACTTAACCCAGAGGAATAGGTATACAACACTTGAGCAGCCGAACAGGATTTTTCCGCCTCAAACAACCGAAGAGGACTATTATCGCCTGAACAACCGAACATGACTTCTTACAGATACAAGTAAATAGTTGACACTTGTGTTCTGAATAACACAGATATGTCTTTAATAGTACACCCTTCCTATACTCAAATCCTCAAGTATATATTATGTGTGTGAAGATATGAAAGGAAGATATTGCTTAGAATCGAAGAATATATTAATTAATTCAGAGATTCAAGCAATATATAGATTGTGATTGTTTTTAGATTGCAGAGATAGATAGTAGAGAATATAGCAAGAAATCAAAATATAATTCGGTGTTTTGAGAAGTGATTCTAATGTGTTTATATAGTGAACAAATAGTTACAACTATTCACAAAGAGTTTTAACCAAAAGGTGCAGCCATATCTCTTCAATTTGGATCGTAACTCTTCGCAAATAGAAGTGTCTCTTCAGGAAAAATAGCCATTAGAGCCGGTCAGTCGACTGGGCAAAATCGACCAGTAACCTGAATATTCAAAAATAATGTAAAATGGTGCATTTCTATGCACTGAACAGGTTCAGTCGACTGGTCATTTTCGGTCAGTCGACTGACCTTGTTGTCAGTGCATAGTTTGCACATATTGTAAAGAATTTGAACTTTAAAACAACTTTGAGTATGTGCAAACTACTTGAGGATAGATTTTAACAATTATGAACCATATCTAAGACTAAAACTTCAGTAAATATACATACTATAATTAGATTTGTAGTCTCATCTCATTTGTAGTTTAATAGCTTGCATATCTCATTCTCTTTTTGTCGCTTGATCGTATAGTCTCATCGCTTTTTGTCATGAATCAAAACTCATGATTCAACATAAAATAGTATAAATAGTAAAATAGTTTAAATAGATTTAAATTTGATTTAATTAGTTTTAAAATGATTTAAATAGATTAAATATGGATTTAATAGGTTTAAATTATATTAAATAGACCTTTATATAGATTAAATAAATTTAAAATATATTAAATAGATTTAAATTGTTTTAAATAGATTTAAAATATATTAAATAAATTTAATTGGTTTAAAATTGGTAAAATAGATTTAAATTGGATTAAATAGGTTATAATAGATTAATATAAATAAAAATAGTTTAAATTGATTAAAATAGTTTATTTAGTTAAATAGTTTAAATTAGTTTAAAATAGATTTCAAAGTTATATCCAATATTTCAATAACTCGATTCTGATAAATTCAGTTATATTTGACACCTCAACTTTAAAAATTCAATTTTAAATCCTTTAAACAATTCATTAAATCAATTCCAATTTCAACATTTATGCTTGGACTTCGAAAATAATTCAGTTTATATAAATCAATTTCTATTTCAAAATACCAGTTGTGAATTCAAAATTTTTAAAGATTAAAAAATCATTTAATTTAACCAATCCGGTGTCCGTATATAATTTTCTACCCTAGGGTCAAGTGATACAGATATTTATCATTTCAATCCGCAATTTAAATTTTTACGGTTATATATTATTTCAAACCGCAATTCCAAATTAAATAAAATCCATAAAATCGCTCGAGTCTATCATTTCAACCCATAACGATTTTTCCCTAATCTATAGATCGTTCTGGTATGTATCATTTCAACCCGTAGGGAACTTGTAGAATGATAACAATATATAAATCAAACATAACATCCAATCTTCCAATATCAACAACCAAACATCCATCATAATCATTATCCAATTCGACCAATAAATTTCAACAATAGATTATCGTTTACAGGTGATTAACTGGCAATTTAAATTCAATAATAAATTAAATGGCAATTTAATTCAAAATAAATTTAAATTAAATGATGATTAAATGCAGTAAAAGTCAAATTTACCGGAATAACAATTTAAACATACCAAACATCAATCAATTGATTTCTAATCACATAATAAATTTAATTTAACTAACGTAAGATAGTTTAGTAATTGTGAGTGGGTTAAAACACTCACCTTTGATTTTAAATCGAATTAAAATCCAAAATAGAGCCCAATTTCAAACAACCTCAGAATTCATCCAAATAAGGGCTAAAAAGTCCGGAATTTCAATACGATCCCAGCGGAACAAACCACGCGTGAATCGGATGTCGTATGCAAAAGTTATGCCAGTTTGAAGTTAGACGATTTAAATTAGAAAAAAAAACAATAAAGCAAATTCACGTCTTCACCTTCACTCAGAAACCCACACTCATGTAGACAACGAAACCACTCCCCCGAACTCGCCATTGACCCCACCTTTGACCATGCTCCTCCTCCTCCCTATGCCACCTTAGGTCAAGGTGGCACCACCCAAGAACTCGCCCTGCCTCCCTCTACACGCCGCCAAGGTCCGACCCCCCTCAAGAGTGAACCGCCGCCGCCTAATACTAGGGTTTGCCGAACCCTAAGAGAATTTTTTGAGTCGATCTGGCCGTTAATATTGCAAACCACCAACGCCGATGAACTCCATTCGCCAATCGCCACCCATCCATACCCTCCAATCGACGATCGGCCAAAGTTGATCGTGACGAAATGAACGGCCGTGACTGTTTCGGGTAATTCTCGCCAAACCATGGTCCAAATCGAAAAAAAATCACAGATTTAGGATGCGCTCATCGAGAGCTTCAAAACGATATGTAATTTGTTACGATTTTGAGGAGTTTGATTTTGGAATTGAATTTGAATTTGAATTTGCAATTTGGGGATTAAGGTTTTGTAATTGGATTTGGTTCTGCCATTGAGAAGGAGAAGTAGACAAATGAAATGGTACGTATAGACAAATGGAATAAAAATTATCTAGGGTTTATAATGGGATATATATAGGAAAATTGGAAATAGAAATAAATGGACTAGATTGATTTGAAAGTTGAACGATAAACGACCCGAAAAGCTCGTTCTGTCTTCGGAACGAAAATGGGTCATCCTATATATCAAAATAAATGCTTTCGATAATTTTAAAATCAATGGAACAAGTTTCAAATCCTAATTCAATCGTATGAAGAAGTTAGCTATAAATCCAGCTTATTTCAAATTGATTTCAATTAAATTGATTTCTTTGCATTTCGAGTCCGTACAGTCAAACGACAAGTCTGATCGCTACAAAACTAGAAATCCTACAATAATTCACCATTACGGATCCGTTGAAACTGGTTTTGTTGAAATCCGAGTCAGTGGCCAAGATGGCTATTTTCACGTTAATTAAATAAATAAATATTAATTAATTAACCACTTTTTAATTCAATATTTAATTAACTAACCATTCTTGTCATTTTTGATTTCATAGGCATTTACAATAATTTAAACAAATTTACATATCAATTTCAGTGTTGAATATTTCACAAATTACAATGTTCAATTTCAACTGCAATTAAATCCAATTAATTAAAATTAAATTCCAATAAAATTTTTTAATTTGATTTCAGACCTTTTATTCTAACAATTATTACTCTACAGACATATTTTACATTGTTTATCTTGTTACATTAATATGCTACAACTTCCATCTTTTATTTGTATTAACTACTATATTTCCATTATATTGAAATTTTGTCAATACTTCACATTAATTAAAATTTGAAATCCCAATTAATTTATTTATCCTGGTTTCATTCTTTTATTAAATCAATTACCACCTTATGAATATAATTAATATTTCTATTCATTTTATTACATTCACAATTTCAGTTATTGTCTTAACTCACATAAATGTAACATTTGTTTACATTTAATTGCAATTGATTAAATATATTGGTAACAAACAACAATTGTCACCATTACTACATTTAATAACATTTGTAAGTTTATTATTTACAAATAATTGTTACAACTATTACTACTCCACTACTATCATTAGTTACGATTAATTACACCTTATTTCATAAATTAATCAACATTTGAATTACCAATTGCTCTTTTAATCCAATTATCCATTAATACATACATTACTATAATTTATTTACAACCTATATTAGTTATAATTCTTTAATTCTTTTAATTAATTGGAATTGCATTTAGAGCAATTATCAATTACCTTAAACAAATACTATTTCATTTTATTCCAGTTATATTCTTATTATCAAATTACAAATTTTTATTCCTTCCAACATTAATCACAATATCTTATTAAATTAACTATTTTTAATTATCGAAAATTACGGGTCGTTACATTTGGTATTTCCAAAGTTAAAGAAAAGTTTAATGATTCCATATATACAGGAAAAGAATTTGATTTAAAGATTTATATCTCTAAAAGATATTTTATTTGATAAAAGATATTAATAAATGAAATGATAATCACCCTCAAAACTTAACATCTTTTTATCGATGGTTTGTTTGAAGGAACCAGGGTCAGATTTGGGCGATTCCTGTCTGAAAACTACTTCAAACCAATGTACATTCAAAAGTGAAGACATGGAATTATAATAAATTAGCAGATGGGAAGTAGTGCCGCTTATCATTGACCCTCGGGGGAAATTTCTCATATCATATATAGTAGTATCTTTATTTGATCTTCGATGCAAGGGCTGCTAGTTACTAATCTTGGGGGTGAATCCCGAAAGGATGTAGTAGGAGAGTTCTTTCGATTTTCCCTATTCCTGGACAAGTTGTATGGATGAATATTTGACATTACCTTTCTAAAATATACGTACATTGATATTTACAGACGTATATCTGTTTGGTTGTATCAGAGGTAACTCTCCAATAATTAACACCCTTCTCTGAGACATACGAGCTCAGAGGTTGTACATTGTGGAAATCAATAGTGTGTGATGGAATTGCCAATGTGGAATTAAAGTGAAATTGGTGCTATGAGAAAGGTAATCGTTACCTCGAGCCTCATCATCTGGGAATGAAAAAAATAGGGTAGATGCAGCAGGGCTATATGGGTCGCATCCATTAGGATATGGTCATCACTTTCTAGATTACCCTCTATATATCGGGTATGTTTCGTATGCTATGAGAGCTCTCGGATAGGTCGGGAACGACTGGGGTGCTATCATATTCGGTACTATCTACGGTAAAAGTAGGCTGGTTCTGTGTTGGTAGAGGACCATCTGTTGGTGCCTCGGTGCATTTTTCTAGAGATGTACTATCTGAGGTTAGTCCCTTACCTTGTCATTGTATGGAATCCATTCACCAATAAGTACCTTTAGGCTTGATTGTAGAGCCTAGTATGCTGAAATTTAATAATGTAACCATTTCGGCTAAGAATATATATATTTATTTGAAAGGTTTTCAAAGAATGTCAATAAAGATAATATCCCAGATTTTGCATAGCAAATGTTCTAGTTAGCATAAGTTAAAAACCCATTTCGTGTTTATGTGCAGCGTGGTCTTATGAGATACCCTTTGTTTTCCAATACCCGTATTTTTGAATTTCTCACACTAGTCCCATGACTGACCAGGAGATTATTTTATTTTCCCTTAAACTTTAGGTGCCCTATTTTTCCAAGCAGCCAAGTAGTCAGGTATAACTTGGAGCATTGTGATGGAGCTTGAAGACCGGAGCTGAAGATGTTCTTACAGATGGTTCTCCATTTCCATTTCGGCCGCATTAGTTTACTGATTATATTTATCATTTATAAGGACAAAGATTTATAATTGTCCAGGTTGATTTATAAGATAGACTCTGAAAAATGTCTTCAAAATTTCCCCTGTAATGTGTAAGATTCTGTTATGTCTTTATTTTCTTTTTACCCTTTACTATCTGTCCTTCTAGCACTTGATTTTATGGCACATGAATATATAGGATGTATTAGTGTCGATTTTTGAGGGTCGAAAGGGCAGGTCATCACATTTGGTATTAGAGCTTAGGTCGAGCGAACACCTGAGCCTGATAGGGGTAAAGTCATATCAGAGATAGGGTTAGTAATACCCTAGGATGAGTAACTCATTAGAGATAGAGTTAGTAACACCCTAGAATGAGTTGAGCATATTATATATGAGCGCATATTTGTTAATGCTATAAAAAATGATTTTTTTGGAAAATTGGTAAATGAAATATTTTTACCAAGGATTATATTTTGAATATCTTTCAAAGGATATAGTTATTCATGTAGTTAAAGAAACGATAATATTCCATTATTGGCTGATTGGTTATTTGATTTAAATGTATAAATATGAACACCTCGTGAATTTAGTTTCACAATTTGAGTATGTGGTGTTCAATACTAATAATGTTGGTTTAAGATAAATAAATTTTATGAATGCGTTTAATAAGAGATTTATAAATCAGATTTATAAAACGTATTATGTAAAGAGATTTTTGAGAATTTGAATCCTGGTGTTATTGGAAAAGCTTTGAAAAATTTAAAATGATTGGTAGAAGTTTTAATTTAGGAGTAGAGTTTATAAAAGGGAAAGTTTATATTTATAAAAGAGTTTTATGAAGTTAAAATATCTTTTAAGAGAAATGATCTGAAAGTGATATCTAAAGTAATAAAATTGGTATATGAATTCTTAATAAAGTTGATTCAAAATAAAATTTATTTTGAAAAAGGGAGTGTTTTAAGAAATAGGTCCATCTTTTATCATAAAGGAAATACAGTTTTAAAGAAGATATAAATAGTTTAAAACAAATATTTCCAAAATGGTTTAGACAAAAGATTTATAAAAGTAATATTTTATAAATAATGTAATATATTTATAAACGATGTTTTATAAATATTAAAAATGGATTTGTAATTGATATTTTGTAAATAGATTTATAAATGGAATTTTATAAGTAAGGGAGATTTAGAAAGGAATAGATTTGTGAATGGAATTGTTAAATAAAGAGTTTTTTTTAAAAAGGAAGTTATAAAACATGGTTTTATAAGTATAAAAGGGTATATCTTAATGAGTAGAAGATGGTTTTTATAGTGGAGGTACATTTGGTTTTAAAAGTGGTTTAAAATGTGTTAAGTGATAGGAAGACATAGATTTCAACATCATTATTGTAATAAATGTTTTCGAGAAAATGTGGAAGACATAGACTATAACACTATTGTTATAGTAAGTAATTTCCAAAAGAAAATGTTTTATATAGTATATAGGATTTATTCATATCCTATATTTGATGTTAAGATTCAAGGTGGGTAATTTATATCTATTTCAACGTTAAGAACGACGTCCATTCAAGGTCTGAGTGGTAATGATACCCCAACTTGAATGGCTTCATTATTAACTAATAGTTTAAATTCAACATCTAAAATTAATATTAAGTATAATTAATCAGATCCTTATACTAGTGTTTTTGGGTTGTCGTAATGATGTTTTATGCAAAATGCGTTTTGGAAAATATGCATATTTCCTCAATTTTTTTACGGATTTAAGTATATATACGCATTTTCTGAGTGTTGAAACTGAATTGATTTCTTTGGAGAGAAGGTAGAAATTATTATATATAAAGAAGCATCTTTATAAAAATGTTTGAATAAAAGATAAAGATTTTATGAAATGTTTTCATAAATAATTTTGTAAAAGGAATTTGATATAACTAAGCACGTATGGGGTACGTAGATCATTTCGTCACAGGATTCCGATCTAAGATTCGAGTATAGCACTTTGAGGTATTTACACTGGTCCGAAAAGAGATTTATCACTCGATTCTTGATGGTGAACATTGATGAGGGTTTATGTTGAGTACTTGCATTTTCTATCATAGTTGAGAGCTATGTAAGGGAAACGAAGGTTTCCGATCAAGAAACTTTATCAATGTCCGCACTAGAGGATCAAAGAATCGATACTAGTTCGGAAGTAAAGTTGTGTATTCGAATAGGAAATCGAATCAGATATTGCATACGGATGATTTATATACATCACATAGGTTTGTATTTGAAATTTAAAATAATATTTTTACCCATTTTTGGTTATGTGTAATTTCGAGGACGAAATTCTTTTAAGTAGAGAAGTCTGCAATGAACTGCAAATTTATCAATTTGATAAATTATATTTATTTTTAAATATTCAAATATAAGCTTTTTAAAACATAGATTATGATGTTTTGAACAACAATGATGGTAATCTTATTTTGAATAAGTATTTACAAAAATATAAACTCTGAAGGAATAGCGATAAAATGGTTGAAACTCATTTTCATCAATAAATAGCACTATAATTATCAGAAGTCGCACATAGAGCTGGATACATACACTTATTTATCCATTTAAACAAGAATATGAAATAAATTTTTTTTTGGAAATAAAATGTATTTATGAAATCATTAATAATGACATCGTATTTAATAATTGGTTTACGAATTTAAATTGAGATTTGATGATTTAATAATTATTATAATTATTCAAATAATTGTTTTAAATGATAATAATTTATTTTAATTAGTTATGAAGTGATAATAGATCATTTATAATAGTTTTATAAAGATGTATATTTGATTTGAAATTATAAGGAAAATTGATATCGCTTTATCGATATAACAGCAACTTTTGTAAATAATCATTTAATATTAATTTATATGGTTTTATAATTCAAATGAGACCAATTTAATTAGTTAAAAATGATAAAAAAAATCGTTTTCAAATCTTGTTTACATTTATATGTAAATTAATTTATAAGTGAAATGTGATTGGGAATCGGCTTTCCGATTTTCAATGGTTTAACAAATAGAAGTTGTTCAAGTGGCTGCAACCTTGTTTATATGTCTTGTGCACATATATAACATACACATGCACACCCTATCATATACATGAACACATATACATTTATACACTTATATATATATATTACAAAAGATCTAAGATATTTTCACACCTAAAAAGCAAACTTCACTACACTCTTGCACACATCAACTCACACATGTGGCTACACACATGGGGAGGGTGTCCGGCCGTGCATAGTGATGGAGGAGGAGGGTGTGGTGGTGATGAAATGGTGATGTATATGAATATAAATATCATGATATTTTAGTTCACATTTTTTCCTATAAATATCACCCTTCATCTTCACTTCATTTGTTCATAAATTCCTAACCTTCTTTATCTTCTTATACTCCTCTTTAATGGCTTCCTACTTAGAAAAATTAGCAAAAAGAAAATAAATTTATAGAAGTATATATACATTTGCAATCTACTTAAAAACAAGCTTAATTCCACTCCTTCCCTCACTCAAAACCCATGGCAACCACCTCCTACCACCAAGGCCGAGCCCCTCCACTTGCAAGTATAGGCCGAGCCCATTTAAAGGTCCAAGGCTCAGTTCCGTAGGCTTTGATTCGATCATAGCAAAGCTGTAGAAAATTTTCGTAAAGTTAGAAACCAATGAAGATGAGAAACTCTATTTATATTATGATATATTGGATGATATATATGTTTGGTTATGCTTTCTTGTGGTGATTGTGAACCATGTTTGGATATGATAATATGTTTGTTTGGTTGTTTAAACAATTCACGTTTAATACACGTCAAATATCACAAAGGAAATCACTTTCCTTTAATAAATCAAAAGGTGTATATGAGATTTTTAAATCTCTTTAAAATGGTTTATACGTTTTATAAACACTAAATCCAATTTGGTGAAATTTTGACAAGTTATGAAAGGGCGCGTTGCGTAACGGTAGTTCGTGATCTCTCGCCGTAAAAGTTTAGATTATACGATGGATCCGGAGTTGGAATTCTTTAGAATAAGGATTTTCCAAACTTTTATAATCATAGTTTACGAATAAAAGAAAATTATCAAGATTTTATTCACTAGATTTTGAAATATGAGAAAATCAAGTTTTCAAAATAGTCGCGGTTTGGCAGTTCGGAAACCAAAGCGATAAATTCTTTAAAAATGATATTTTTAATTATTTAAAAATATGAAATAAATTCTATAAATATTTTAAATTTTTTTAAAAGAGATTTGAGTTATAAAAATGGATTTCAAAATGATAGAAAAGTTGTTTTGATCAAATAAGCCTTAAAAAGCACTATACGTAGCACTTTTAATAACTTTTGAAATATGGCTTTAAACTTGGGTATTCTTTCTCAAATCTTTTATAAATGTTTTTAAATAAATAATTAAGTATTTGGAAGATGATTTGGAGGTTTTATAATTTATTTTAGAAAGTTTAAATAAATGATTTAAAGAAAAGCTGTTATAATTAAGTGATTTAATCTTGGCTCTAAAAGTCGACGAGTAAACTGGTGTTAACCCAAAAAATGGATCAACACCCTAGATTGAGTGTGAAAGCACCAGCCCTATTTATTAAGGAAAATAAAATAGAAAAAAGCAATAGTATATCGCAAAAAAAGTAAAGGAACAAGGTGATTTTTATAGTGGTTCGGCTGTTAACGAAGTCTGCGTCCACTTTATAACTTTCTATTAACTGACTGCTTCTACAAGTGGAGTTAGATTACAATATGATTGAATCTCCTAAGTTAGATCAAGTCACGAGTGCAAGAGTTCACTGGAGAATCGTAATGAACCCCTAGGTGACCGTTGTGTGGGAGAAGAAGAGTGAAGAATAGTTTCTACAGAGTTTCAACAGCCAGTCCAAAGGATCCTCCTTATGTTGCAGGTAGGATTTTATTTATAGGGGTTGAAGAGCTATTGGGATAGGCCGCTTTGCCAGAGACCTAAACATGACAATACGAAAGCGCTCCAAAAGATTCATACTGATCCAACTTAATGTGATGGATCGCTAGCAATCCATGTACTTAAGGGATTTTTGGATTGCCTCTTTTGCGTTGCATTACTTGCCTTCTATAGATGCTCTCTATGTAATATAGTAACTAGTTGCCTTGTTTTGATGGCGATTCATATACAATTTGCGTTAAACTATGACTGGGATCCGCTGAATGCTCACTTCTTGAACTAGCTTGCCTGAAATGTCATGAAACTTGGCATACATCCCTAGGAAAGATATTGGAACATGTGCTAGAAAATTAGAGGGTCGAAGAGCAAGCATTATGGATCGCTAGCGATCCATAGGTGATGGATCACTAGCGATCCATCAACTTAGCCTTTTTGGACTTCTTTCTTCTTAGGCCCTTCTCTTCATTTTCCTCTAGTCTTCTTGGTTGATCCTTGAGATATTTTGACTGGTCGTAAATGTTCTAGTTCCCTTTGAATTCCATTGGGTTAAAAACTGGGTTAACATTTTCCCCCCAGAGTATGCCTTCATTGGAAGTAAGGCATGCTCTGGAAGTAATTGCTTTTGAGTTCCCATTTAGTAAGGTTCAATCGATCGTGTTTAGGCCATCATGCGAATTTAGCTTTGGCTATCCAGCCATCTGTTGAGTTTTGATGTGAATTGTCATTGCTCTTAACAACGAATCAATTTCAACCCCACAACTTTCTAGATGCTAGCAAACAACACGTGGATCATGCTTGATGAGTTTGGGGAAGACTGGTTGCAATTCTATGGATTGCAAGCGATCCATGGACTTAGCAAAAATTTCAGAGTTTCCTCCTACTTAACCGTGCTCAGGCCGACCTTCTTTCTTTTCATTCTTTCCCTTGGGAACCGAGCTATCTTCCTTTGCGAACCGATCTAATCTTCCTTTGTGAAACGATCCAATCTTTTAACCAAGCCCTAGCTCGCTAACGCCACCGCCTTCGTCGATCTTCACCGCCATAGCTTTCTGCTCTGACCACACTTGCCTTCGCCGTTACCTTGAGCTAACCCCTAGTCCTTAAGTCGCCACCTACTTATATCGCCGCCAATCTTATTCACCCAGATCGCCGCCGACCTTATTTACCTTGGATCGCCAACAACTTGAGATTGACCATATTCGCATTTTGACTGTAGGTGGTTGACATGGATTTTGGCGTTTATTTAATGATTTGGTGATGAAGTTGTGTTGGTGATGGATGCAATGGAGAATTCGAGTTGATTGCGATTTTGTGGAAGAAGAAAGTAAATCAAGTCTTGAATTCTTTACAGAATGAAGCCCAGATTTTTCCCTGGTGCTTGACATGTTTTGCTATCTTCGTCCACAAAGTCAGAATTAACTTGCATCGAGTTACACCATTAATCCGGCACGACATCTGGCGAATTGATTTTGGTTTTTCTAAGAGGTGATAATAGCTTAGGGTAGCGACTCATATGTAGCTCATGCTATTATCATTTACCCAAAAACTAGAATCGACTTATGCTGAGAATTCTCTACTCAATTCAGACCCATTAATCTATAGTTTCTCACTTTGGATTGGTCCTATCATTGCACAATCGGTGTACCTGGAATAGGAAGAGCTTTTCGTGTCACTTCGGATCGTGGATCCGTTATCGATCAATGATCTATAGTTTCTCACTTTGGATTGGTCCTATCATTGCATATTCGGTGTACTTGAAATAGGAAGAGTTTTCCGTGTCGTTTTGGACAGCGGATCCGTTACCAATCGTTGATTGATAACAGGTAAGCGTATGAGAAATAACTTTAATGAATGATACGAAAAGCTCTTTTCTTTCTTCGCTGCGAGTGAACTATCCATAAGGATAGAGAGTTTGTAGTGTTCAGGACACCGAGCCCATCCCACATAGATAACACACTACATTTGCCCCAGTCATTGCTTGAAATCCGATGTGTCGGCATAAATCGATATTTTTCGGAATTCAAGTGTTAAGCGTAAGGGGACTTTTAGTTATAAATAGAATTACCTGACCACGTTAGATACAAGTTCTGTTGTATAAAATGAAGCACCCATGATCCCAACGTAAATCTAGTGGAGTAAGTCCGGCACTATCAAAAGCCGAATCGACATCAGTTATGCTTTCACAAACGATTTCAGTAGCGCCTACTTCTTTAGCATCGCCATCTGAATACAGTCAATTGGTTCCAGTTGATCCGGTTGTAGGTCGAACTCCTCCAAACTTTAGAGTCCTACTCAACCCTCCGGAGAGAGCTTCCTCCGTAATCTCTGCAAAAGTTCTACATAACATTTGTTTACAGCATGGCATTCCGGATGATGACTAACGCCTTCCATCAAAAAATGAGTTTGCACATATGCCACCATTGGGGGTACACTGCTTACCACCGGTACATGTGCTTGAATGGAGCATTGGCCCTCTTCAATCACTTCTTAAGAGAGACTCTTCTTAACTTGGGAATTGCTCCATTTCAGATTTACCCCAATGGATACGCGATTTTGACTTACCTTCATGTTTTATTTATGCAGACATTCTATCGTGCCCTAAGCTTTGATGAGTTGAGATATTTCCTCTTATTCAATAAGATAGACGAACGTCTGTCCCTTGTGATCATCAAGGCTCAAAGAAACCGCAAAATCATGCTGCAGCTTCAAAGTAACCTGTCCCAATTCAAGACCCAACATTTTTTCATTAGGTGTCCTAAGGGATTTAATCGTCTTTGGATGACGATGGGTAAGTCTTCTCTTTTATTCGTTGAGATTTAATATGTTGATGCAAGATTTTAATAGACTGAATACTTCTTGCAGTTATTCCAGGGCCAAACAAAGATCCATCAGTTGATCCCATCTTCCATACTCTGAAGGCCGTAGATGCTAAAGAGTGATCGATCAAGTTTTTACTAATGGATGAGAATTTGTTTCAGTACGGGTTGTTGCATTTCGAGAGATCTGCCGTAGCTGTTGAAGTTCCATCTCCTTCCCATTCTAGGATTCGAAAATGCTCTATTTCTTCATCGCACAACTACGAAGACGGCGATCTACTCGAGGGAGAAGGTCCATCCGGAAAATCAACTGAAGAGATTCATAAAGGAAAAGGTGTTACGGCCGAAGTCATTTGCCCGATTAGGATTCCCGATCCCAGAGGAGGGGGGAGAGGAGTTCAAGTAGCGTGGGGGCAAGGCTGCGGTGATCACGGAAAAGAAGAAGGGTGAAATTGAGAACAGCATCAGCTATTATTCCTCCTCTAATGATGATGAATTTGATGCAAGTTTCAGTGAGGGAAACTTTGAATCATGCGACGAGACTCCGAGAATGAGTCCTATTCTCCAGAATTCGCCTCCCCAAGAGATTCCTACTAAAGATGCTCCCCCAGCAGCCAAACGACTCCATGGTTCTCCACCTATAGAAACATAAATTAGCTTTGTGGACTTGAGCAACGTTTATGTAGACATCGATGAACTCATGGGAGATGATTTCGAGTTTAAGGGATTGTCTTCATGCTCGGTCATGTTGTGTCTAGAGTTAACCTGATTTTCACTGTAGTGGCTTCCCGATCTGGTCTGTGAAGTCCTTTTAGGCCGCCTATGACACGTTACACATTTCATTAGGTTCATGTACACTTACTATGCATTATTTAAGTTTGTTTCCTATCGCTAAAGTTCTTCATTTATTTTTTATATCAGGTACTATGAGAGGTTGTGGATTTTATAAGGACCTTGGACAATTTACTGACGCACAACGCTGGTCAAGATGAACTTCAAGCTGCCATCATCCCCGGGAAACCGAAGAAGAGTAGAAAAGGGGAAAGATTTAGAAGCCGAGATCCATCATCGTGACAACAGGGATCGAAGTAGAGTTCACAGGAGTGATTATGAGAAGAGGAAAACGCCCAACGACCGAGAAGAGCCATCTAAGAAATCAAAGGTAGATTATGGCTCTTATCCTTTCGAGCACCAAGCGTTTGCCCCAGCTCCTGTTGGAGTTGAAGTTCTGACTTCTACTGTTCAAGTCTTCCCATCAACCCAGGCCCCCGTCAACTCACGTGGTGCTTGCTTCTGGTTCTTCATGCCCCCGTAGAAGGCCAGCTTATATTCTTTCGTCTAGTCCACATAAGCTTGAAGCCGCGCTCCCCAGATGGTTTCTAAAGGGAGTTAAATTTGGTCACGGTTGCGCCCGATCCGTAAAGATTCTTATATGCTCCATCTCGAGGCGATTCAAAGCGATTTGGATCAAGCTAAAGGATGGGAGAAGTTATGTAAGCAACTGGCGGACACTAACCGTAACAACTACCAGGAAATTCTTTCCTTCAAATCAGAGAAGGATGATTATGAGAGGATGTAAATGGAACGCGATGCTAGAATCGAGCAATTAGCAAAGGAGAAGGATGTTGCACTCTGAGAGAGTAAGAGCAATGCCAGCTAGCTGAAGGAATTGAAAGAGGCCCACACAAAAATAGAGATCGTGTTTAGAGACGAAATTAAGAAGGCCTACGCTGATGAAGTTAAGCTGAAAAAGGGGCTTGAGATTCGTGATGAAATCATCGAAGCTCAAAAGAAAACTATTGCCAGTCACGACGAAGTTGTTGAAGCTAATAAAAAGACAATCGCTGATTATGCGGGAATGGTAGAGTCCTGTGACAAGACCATTTCTGACCAGGCCCAAATGATTGCTTCGCTTCAGGAAAAATTCACATGGCTCAATGCTGAAAAGACCCAAGTCGAAGTTAAGAAGGCCGCTATGACGGTAGACTACTTAGAGCTGCAGAATACTTTTGAAAGGAAGATGGAGAAGATGGATGACACCATCTTGAATTTCCATGTTAACTCCTTACTGCACCAGGGCAACCCCACCTATTTGGGCCCCAAATTCCCATGTACTCTTGCTGTGGTTTGGGAAGAGGTTCTGGCCCGCTTCTAAGAGAATGAAGATGTATACACCGAGCAAGAGTTGGAGGACGCCTATCTCAATGAGGAGTCGAAGAAGGCTTTAGTAGAGGGATGGGAGATCATTCGGATTGAGTGGGAATAGGAGGCTACTGGTGCTACTGCCACTAAACTAACCAAAGCGCTATCAGAGCCTTTCATTTCCACGCCCGGCGAATCATCAAAGCAGCCTTGTGATCAGTTAGGAACTATTTCATGTTCAACCGGTACTACTTTGCTGTCTGCTCCTTCAGCAGCTGTCTTGGAAGCCTTGGATGGTCTTGGAACTTCACCAAAGATCATGCAGCCATCCAAAGAAGGTGAAGGTGGGGAGTATGAGATTGAAATTCTTGGCCACTCTTCTGATGCAGGTAAACTTCTTGTTTCCCCCGAGTTTGAAAATTTTCAACTCACGCCGCAAGAATAAGACGAATTGAATGCTTTCATTTTTGATCTTATAGGTCTGTCTTCTTTGCCTATTGAACTGCCGATTTCTTCGGTCCCTGGGCCTGCTGCTATTTCGACTGCCTCGGTGCTTGTTTCTATAGCTGCTTCGATCGCTATGCCCATGTTTAGCTCACAACCAGGGCCAAAATCAGGGAAGATTGCTGCATTGAATGGCCTGGATGACCCTTTTGTATCTCTGGAGGGAGATTTAATAGCGACTGACACTCAAGAGCAGGAAGACCAAACCAGCCAGCTAAGTAAAACTAATTAGCAGATAGTGGCCGTTAAGAAGGAAAAGATTGAGGAGAGAAAGCTCCCACATGTCCCGAAAGAGCAAAATTAAGGGGGAGTCTTCCGAGAAGGTCGAAGAACAAGGAGGAGTCTGGGTACGGAGTCGATAATTGATATTTCAGGCAGCGACTCAATTCCTGGCTGGGATTCTAGGAAAAAGAAGAAACTTTCGACCAAAGGTGGGAAGGGGAGCAGTGGAAAGAAACATCGACAGACTCGATTAACAGTGAAGCCGGATACTAGGACATTCTGATTTGTCTAACATGTATTTTGTACAAGTGCAGTGTCTGCGCTTATTACTTTTGTTGTTGTAGCATATGTACTTTTTGTTTTGTTAGCTGATATCGTGTGGGTGCGACCCCCTTATTTTGGACTTTGTATATAAAATGTTATAGGAAATGAAAATATTAATGTTTTAACTGTCACCACTTCTATGTTCTTCCTTGTTTTTCATATATTTAACTTGCTTTTACACTACTTATGTATGCACATGGCACGATTGCTTGTTCTGCAATTTCTATACTTCACATTGTCGTGCCGTATTTTGCAGTATATGATGCCTTTATTACTGTGATTTCACGCATTACGTATGCGATTTTTAACTTTTATAACTATATTCGCTGTGATTTCCATATTCTTTGTTTGGAGAAACAAACTTATGGAGTAGTTTTCCTTTCAACTAAATGTTGGTATGTCTGTGCCTCCTACTTCATAGGGTTATTTTCTTCGAACACTTGACAAATGATCGGTTGATCCGAGCGATTCCTCAGATGTCAATAACCGAACCTACCTTATGGTTCCTATCTTCAGGAACTTGTGACTCGAGCATCTCGACTCGAGGAATTTTACCGGTCAACAATCAGAATTCTTTGTCGATTTTCGGTTGTGCGATGTTACTGGACCCATATCAATTACTTTTGATAGTGGTAATGGATTTTTGTTAGTCCTGCAACAAACGAGTTTCTCGGTGTTGTCGGGACAATACCGATACTTATAAGATCTTAATGGTTTGTCGATGGTGCCGGAGCAACATCGAGTAGTGTTTGCGTGGAATGCATAGCTTTTAGGAGTGCACGGCTTATGAAATGCGTAGCTTTTAAGAGTGTGTGTGGCTTATGGGATCGATATGACCCGTTGATCTGGAATGGTTTGGAATGTTTCAATGTTACCAATCTTCGGGTAACTTGAAGAGTTCGTGCTTCGAGAGCATGGTTCCATGGTTTCGGAAGTGCTACATGGCTTAAGTAATTATATTTACTTGGTTGTGATTCCACAACCCAAGAAGCGGTGCATGACTTATGAAATGCGCGACTTTGATTTGGCCTTCCTGGTGTTGCCGAAGCAACATCGGTTCTTATAAGGCATTGATCGAATTTCGTTGATCCAACGGTTGGATTCGATTTGCTTCCGTCGACTCGGCGGGTAGATGAGGCGCACTTGATCATGGTTCCACTATCTCAAGCAGCGATTGAATGGTTTTAAGTCGATTTGACCTTGTCGATTCAGTAGGTTACTTTTGTGAACACAGTTTTATTGATTTAGAAAGCAAAGAAATTTTATTGATAAAAATTGGGCAAGTTCTACCTATTTACAATTCCTTCGGTATTCCGGGTTGGCTTATTTGCGGAAAATAGGAAATACATAAGATAGTCTTAGATAAAGTAACGATGCAACAATTTGCTATTCCAAGCACGTGGAATTTGGATTCCATCTATAGTTGCTAGCCTGAATGTGCCATCTCCTAGTTTCTGACCGATCACATAGGGCCCTTCCCAATTTGGTTCGAATGTTCCTGGTACAGGTAGACCCTTTTGAGGACAATGTCTCCCACTTCAAAAGTGCGGTTACGGACTATGGAATTGAAAAATCGTGCGACCCTTCTTGGTGAGCAGCAGTCCTTAACTCGGCTTCTTCCCTCTTCTCATCAATCATATCGAGCGACTTGAGTAAGAGCTGTTCTTTTTGTCTTTAATTGAAGTTTTTCATTCGATGAGAAGGGACTTCTAGTTCAACTTGGATTATTGATTCTGAACCATATGCCAGGGCGAACGGGGAGTACCCAGTTGTAGATTTGTGCATTGTCCTACAAGCCCATAGTGCGAGTGGAAGTTCATCAATCCAATTTCCTTTAGCTTTAGTTAGCCGCTTTTTGATGGTGGACTTGATGATCTTGTTCACCGCTTCCACTTGCCCGTTTGCCTGTGGATGTGTAACTGCGGAAAAACTTTTCTCGATTCGAAAGCGTTTGAAAAAGTCTTTGAACTCAACACTTTCGAATTGAGTCCCGTTGTCCGTGATGATTTTTCGTAACACTCCAAACCTACAAATAATGGTTTTAGTGAAAAAATTAATAACTTTCTTTGTGGTGATAGTAGCCAGCGGTTTCGCTTTGGCCAATTTGTTTAAACAATCAACAACTACTATAGCATATTTGGCTCCTCCTTTGGCCATTGTTAATACACCAATATTATCAATTCCCCAAATTGTGAATGGCCACGGGCTGACCATCTGTGTCAGCTCTGTTGAAGGAGTTTTTTTGATCTTACCGAATTTTGGCATTGGTCGCACCGTCTGGCATAATCTGCTGCGTTGTGGTTTACTACTGGCCAAAAATACTCTTATTGGAGGACTTTCTTTGCGAGGGTTTGCCCCCTAGTGTGATCTCCATAGTCGCCTTCATGAACTTCCCTAAGGATTCTTCAGCCTTTGTCATTGGTCACACACCTAAGCAAGGGAGCGGAGAATCCCCTTCGGTAGAGCATCCCATCCTGTAATACAAACCGCAATGCCTTCCGAAGGAGCTTTTTTTGTTGATTCATGTATATAGGAAATGTTCCTTTGAGTAGGTAGTCCTTTATTGGTGTCATCTACGTTTCCGGTTCTTCGATTGTTTCAAAAATCCAATCTATATCCATCTCGTTTATGCTTGGAGCGGTTAAAGTTTCGACTGGGACTAGCCCCAAGGACCGAGCTTCTTCGAAATTGGCCTGTTTGGCTAGATAGTCTGCTTTTGTGTTTTGTTCCCTCTAGATATGAGTTGTGGTGTAATGTTCGATGTCATTCACCAATTCTTGCACTTTAGATAGATACGGGTGAGGTTCTCACCCCGTGCTTGGTATTCGCCTTTCACCTGGCAAACGACTAGCTGAGAGTTGCTGTAGATATGTACGGACTTTATCCCGAGTTCCTTCACAACTTTCAGCCCGGCTATCAATACTTCGTATTCTACTTCTTTATTTATTACGGGAAATTCCAAGCGTAAGGTATATCAAACGGATCGTCCTTCGGGTGTTTCAAGCACTATTCCCACCCTGAGTAGAAGTTGTTAGATGAACCATCCATGAATAACTACCAACATGTTTCCATTTCCAGATCTATTTCTTCTTCGTTATCTCGTATCGTAAAATCGACAGTGAAGTCTGCCAATGCCTGCCCATTGATCGCTCTTCGAGGATCGTAAGTATTTTCATATTGACTCAATTCAATGTTCCATTTGATAAGCCGTCCAGAGGTCTCGGGGTGGTACAACACTTGCTTCAGGGGTTGATCTGTTAGTACTTTAATCGGGTGTGCCTAGAAATACGATCGTAACTTTCTGGATGCAATCAAGAGGCAATACGCCAGTTTTTCCATTTTCGAATAGTTCTTCTCAGCTCTAGTGAATCATTTACTGATGTAATATACAGGTCTCTGGATTTTAGCTTCTTCTCGTACAAGCACGACACTTAATGCATGAGGCAAGGCTACTAAGTAGATAAACAAGTCTTCTCCGTCTATCGGGTTGGACAGGATTGGTGGGTTTTCCATATACCACAACAGCTCTTTGAATGTAGTTTGACTAGTTTGATTCCATTCGAAGTTCTTCTTACCCTTCTTTAGCGCGTCAAAGAATGGTATACATTTGTCGGTTGCTTTTGAGATGAACCGGCGTAGTGCTGCAACTTTTCCATTCAAGCTTTGTAACTCCTTCTTATTCCTTGGAGGCTTGACCTCCTGTAAAGCGATAATTTGCTTGGGACTTGCTTTAATGCCTCTGGCGCTTATAATGAATCCTAAGAACTTTCCAAAGGCTACCCCGAAGTGACATTTAAGTGGATTGAGTTTCATTCCATAGTTGCGGAGTATTTCAAACATTTCGGCGAGGTTGTCCAAGTGATTTGTAGTTATGCGTGATTTAACCAACATATCGTCTACATAAACTTCCATAGTCTTTTTGATCTACCATTTGAACATGCGGTTCACCAGTCATTGGTAGGTTGCCCCAGCATTCTTTAAGTCGAATGACATTACTTTGTAGCGGTATAACCCCAGATCAGTAATGAAACTGGTATTTTCCTTGTCAGGTTCATGCATCGTGATCTAGTTGTACCTCGAGTAAGCATCCACAAAGGATAATAGTTCGTGTCCAATCGTCCCATCCACAAGTTGGTCGATTCTAGGTAGAGGAAAGCTATCTTTTGGGCAAGCTTTGTTTAGGTCTGAATAATCGATACAGGTTCACCATTTTCTATTGGACTTCTAGACTAAGACCGGGTTGGATACCCATTCGGGGTATGTTGCATCGTGGATAAAACTGTTCGCCATTAGCTTATCCACTTCTTCTCTCAACGCTTTGGACCGATTGGGTCCTAGGCTGCCTCTCTTCTACTTTACTGGTGTATACTTGGGATCAATATTAGGTGCGTGGCATGCAATCTTCAACAAAACTCCGCACATATCGGAATGTGCCCAAGCAAATATATTCAGGTTGGCATGAAGAAATTTGATATGTTCCAGCCATATCTTATTTCCAAGATGTGATCCAATTTTCAGGACCCATGTTGGGTCATCCATATCGACTGGGATAGATACCATCAATTCTGCCAGTGCTGCCTGTTCCTCCCCTGAACACTTCTTTCTAGTGTCCAAAGCCTTATCAAATCGGCTATGGTCCCCAAGCTAGGGGCGGCACTTTAGTTGCTATTTGGTAGGTTCATGAATATGGAGAGCTTTCCTCACATTCTTCCTGTTTTCCTTTCTTCTAGACTCGTGTAGTTCTGCGATGTAGCATTCCCTAGCGGCACTTTGGTCCCCTTTGATCACCCAACTCCATTCTCTGTCGAAAACTTCATGGGTAGACACCACAGAGCTAAAGCAATCTTGAAATCTGCCAATGCGGGCTGAACCAAGAAGCATTATAGATGGATATTTCATCTACAATCACAAAGGTTTGGATGAGGACGACTCTTCGGTCACCTTCTCCGAGTTCTATGGGTAAATCAATTATTCCAATGGGTTGCTTAGGTTCACCTGTGAATCCTTGGATCTTCGTTCGGCAAGTGAATACGTCTTTCATACTAATTAACATTTGATAAAATATATGTTTGAAAAGGATTTCAAAGAACTACCACTATCCACCAAAACTCATCGGACCATGGCTGGTTCGATTCCTACTGTCACGACCATGAGGTTAAGGGTCAGAGCTTCTATTCCTTCAGTGTCTTGATTTCGGAACACTTTGTCATCGTTTAGGGTCCTCTGTTGCTTGGCAGGAGTTCCATCTTCGATCACAAAGCATGAATCTTTTGGAGCGTGTCTTATTGAGCTCGCATATCATTCCATTTCTCCCCAACTCTTCTACACAGGATGAGGTCCTCCAAGTATTTTTCCGATAATGAGTCTCTGGTCAATCCATCTGGATCCCTCTTTGCTGGTTCCAGCTTGGTTTCCCCAGTCTCTAGGAGCTTGGAGTGCTACAGGCTAGTCGGGTTTTGTGATTCCACACATACCACTAAAGCTTATTCTCCCAAATCAGCTCTTCAATTAGGTTTTTAAGCAACGACATTCATTCGTGTTGTGACCATGTGTTTCATGAAAGTGGCAGTACTTTTCGAAACACTTTTACTGTTCAGTCGCTTCCATCTTAGGAGGCTTTTTATACTATTCTGTTGCTTGTGTTGCAAGGTAGATGTTCTCTGGAGTATCACTGAGTGGAGTGTAGTCTTTGGGCCTCAAGGCTTTGAATCACTTGCTACTTCCATTTCACTTATTGGAATTTTTGATTCTTCCTTTTTTGATTCCCGTCCGTTCCCACAGTGGTCCCGGAGGTATTGGCATCTTAGTTCACCGCCATACCATTTTACCTAACATGGGTTGGTTATAGGTTAGCTAGTTTTCCTTCTAGCTCCTCCGCCTCTTTCAATCTCAAGTACTGGCTCGCCTTCCGATTAAAGTCCTTCCTGGTGGTTGATTGTTTCATCTTGACCCATTTTTCGGATTCAGTGTCAGGATGAATGGCTCAGACCAGGGCCATGAAGACCATATCTTCATTTGGGTTACTTACTTCAGTAACCGCGATGTTAAAACGACTTATGAAGGATTTCAAAGATTCATTTTGTCCCTGGAATAGGCCCAATAAGGTCATCACGTCTTTCGTTTGTGCCGTGTGTAGCTTAAACTGATCAAGGAACTTTGTTGCTAATTCACCGAAAGTAGAGATGGATTTAGGTGGGAGGCCAGCGAACCACATGGAAGCAATTCCCTCCAGAAGGATTGGAAAACACCTACACCGAACAGCATCCGAGGCATTCGCTCCATCCATGTACCAACTGTACTTGTACAAGTGAGGTTTCAGATCTCTAGTTCCATTGTAGGATGGAATAGTCGGCATAGTGAACTTTTTAGGATATTGTTCATTTAGAATGTCATTGGTAAAGGCAGTCCGGCTTGGAGTAGATCCCCATTCATCATCTCTCTTATTCTTACTTTCATTCATTAGGCGCTTGACCATGTCTGCAATATACGCCTCGAATGTCCGGTAATTCGTGGGTTGGTCGTCGGTGACTATACCAAGTGTTTGATTTTGCAAACGGTCTTGGTAAGTGGGTTGAAGCCTAAGCTCCCCTGTCTTCGATAAAGCCATTCCTTCGGAGTTCCGTTAGCTTGCGGTTGGGCGTATAAGGGCAGTTTGGACCTCTCTGCTTGTATTGAGTATGTTAGTGTTTTCTTTCAACTCGTCATCATCAAGTTGTTCTCCATCTTCAGATTCGGAGAGATCCACTGCTATATCTTCCCATGGAGTTTTCTCCCACAGATTCAAGTCTATGGCCGGCTGCTTTGTAGTTAGTGGAGTGCTTTCATTTCCTTCTATGGTGATTCTCGCAGCCCCACCTACTATTCATTTTTGCTACTTCTTTCTGTTTTACCCGTTCGGGCAAGAAATGGAAGAATTTTCTTGCTCTATGGCTGTCGCGGACTCTGGTATGGTTCTCGGAGCAGTAGGTGATTGCAAGGTCAATAGGGCATTTAATTTTTCCAAAAGAGCTTTTTTGCTATTCTCCATCTTTTGATTGATTTCATCAACCATCTTGTTTAACTCGCCTCTAGCGACAACTTCATGCTGTATAGAGGATCCCGACATCTGATCTCCTGTATTTGCATTGTTAACTTTAACTTGCCAAGGATTGGATTTCTCTCTAGCTATTACAGCTCCTATGGATCTTCATGAAGTAGTTCTCTTTCTTCCTGTTGCCATTGATTCACAACAGACAATTTTCTAAGCAAAGATTGGGGATCTAACTTCTGAACCTGTATGATCTAAAGTAGATAGCTAGATCTGAGCCTGAGTTGGGTTCTCAGTGAAAGCACCAAAATGTTAACCCAAAAAATGGATCAACACCTTGGACTGAGTGTGAAATCACAGCCCTGTTTATCACGGTAGATATAATAGAAAAAGAAATAGTAGATCGTAGAAAAAGTAAAGGAACAAGAAATTTTTTATAGTGGTTCGGCTGTTAACGAAGCCTACGTTTACTGTATAACTTTCTACTAACTGACTGTTGTTTCAAGTGGAGTTAGATTACAATGTGATTGAATCTCCTTAGTCAGATGAAGTCACGAGTGAAAAAGTTCACTGGAGAGTCACAATGAACCCCAGGTGGCCATTGTGTGGGAGGAGAAGAGTGAAGAATAGTGTTTGTAGAGTTTCAGCAGCCAGTCTAAAAGATCCTCTTTATGTTGCAGGTCGGATTATATTTATAGGGGTTAATGAGCTATTGGGCTAGGCCGCTTTTACAGAGACCTAAACATGACAATATGAAAGTGGTCCAAAAGTTTCACAGCGATCCAACTTAATGTGATGGATCGCTAGCGATCCATAGGGCATGAATCGCTAGCGATCCATATACTTAAGAGATTTTTGGATCGCCTCTTTTGAGTTGCATTCCTCGCCTTCTGTAGATGCTCTACATGTAATATTGTAACTAGTTGCCTTGTTTTGATGGTGATTCGTATACAAGTTGCATTGAACTGTGACTGGGATCAGCTGAATGCTCACTTCTTGAACTAGCTTGCTTAAAATATCATAAAACATGGCAGGCATCCCTAGGAAAATATTAAAATATGGTGCAATAAAATTGGAGGGTCTAAGAGCAAGCATTACGGTTCACTAGCGATCCATAGGTGATGGCTCACTAGCGATCCACCAACTTAGCCTTTTTTGACATCTTTCTTCTTGGGTCCTTCTCTTCATTTTCCTCTAGTCTTCTTGGTAATCCTTAAGATGTTTTGACTTGTCATAGACATTCTAGTTCCCTTTGAATTCTATTGGGTTAAAAACTCGGTTAATAGTTGGATTTTTTTATTCGTGAGATTTGGATGTAAGGTACTTAAACTAAGAAGATGTTTAGGAGCAACTAGTGCCCTGGCTAACCTAGCTTCTTTCCTAGGCAAGGAATAGATAATGTCGAAATGTCGAAAACAATACAAGTATAAAAGATTCAAATTTACAAATTTAATTTCATACAACTTGGATTTTATAGAAATAATCTTCTTATACTTGGTATTAAATTCTGAAGTGGGAACCCGTACTATCCATGTGAATTTAAATGTTGATTACACCGTTATTCGACGGATAGTAAATGTTGAATAAGGAAATTGATGTTGAATAGAATTAGTATAATTTCTATCAACCCTTTTTACTCAATAGGTTTTGCAATATGATCTATGAGAAATGATTTTGATTTGGTATTTCCAAAGTTAAACGGAGATTTAATGATTTCGTATATACTGGAAAAGAATATGATTTAAAGATTTATATCTCTAAAAGATATTTTATTTAATAAAAGATAAAAATAAATGAATTTATATTCACCCTCAAAACTTAACATCTTTTTATCGATGATTAGTTGAAAGGAATTTGGGTCGAATTTAGGTGGCTCCTATCCAAAAACCATTTCAAACCAACGTACGTTCGGAAGTGAAGACATGGAACGATAATAAATTAGAAGATAGGATGTAGGGCTGCTTGTCACTGAACCACGAGGGAAATTTCCCGTATCATATATATATATATATATATGGCAGTAGTATCTTTATTTAATCTTCGATACAATGACTGCTCGCTACTAATCTTAAGGGTGACTACCGACAGGATGTAGTAGGAGAGTTCCTTTGGTTTTCCTGTTCCTGGACAACTTGTATAGACGAATGTCTAACATTGCATTTCTAAAATACATGTATATTGATTTTTACAAACATACATCTGTTTGGTGGTATAGGAGGTAACTCTCCTATACTTAACACCCTTTTCTAGGACGTACGAGCTCAGAGGTTTTATATTTATGGAAATCAATAGTGTGTGATGGAATTGGAAATTTAGTATTCAAATAAATGTGAGCTATGAGAAAGGTAATCGTTACCTCGAGCCTCATCACCCAGGAATGACAAAAACAAGATAGATTGGGCAGGGTTATGTGGGTTGCACCCATTATGATACGGTCATCTCCTTTCTAGATTACCCTATATATATCAGGTATGTTGTGTATGCTATAAGAGCTCTCGGATAGGTCAGGAATGACCGGGGTGATGTCATATTCGATACTATCTACGATAAAATTAGGCTGGTTCTGTGTTGGTAGAGGACCATCTTTTGGTGCCTCGGTGCATTTTTCTAGAGATATACTATCGGAAGTTAATCCCTTACCTTGTCATTGTATGGAATCCATTCTCCAATAAATGCCTTCGGACTTTATTTTAGAGCCTAGTATTCTGGAATTTAGTAATCTAACAATTTTATCTAAGATTATATATATTTATTTAAAGATTTTCAAAAAATGCCATTAAAGATAATACCCCTGATTTTGCGTAGCAAATGTTTTGGTTATCATAAGATAAAAACATGTTCCATGTTTATGTGTAGCGTGGCCTTATGAGATACCTTTTGTTTTCCAATACCCATATTTTTGAGTTTCTCTCACCAGTCCCATGACTGACTCGGAGTTTTTTTTTCTTTTTCCTTAAACTCTAGGTGCCTTATTTTTTCGGGCAGCCAAGTAATCAGGTTTAACTTGGAGCATTATGATGGAGCTTGAAGACCGGAGCTGACGATGTTCCTATAGATAGTTCTCTATTTCTATTTCAGCTACATTAGTTTACCGATTGTATTCAACATTTATAAGGATAGAGATTTATAACTGTCCAGCCTGATCTATAAGATAGACTTTGATAAATATATTTAAAATTTCTGCTATAAAGATATATATATTGAAATAATATATGTTATTCCATTCGTGCAAGATTCTATTCTGTCCTTATTTTTTACCCTTTACTATCCATCCTTCCGGCACTTGGTTTTACGGCACGTGAATACTGAAGATGTTTTAGTGTCGATTTCTTAGGTCGAAAGGGCGGGTTGTCAATGTCGTTCTTTAACCATCTCAGATTCTTGAACATGAATACATTAGTACAAAAGTACAGCACGTTGGCATCAAGCTCGACCAAGATCATAGGCTTCTCACTTTGAAGATCTTTGAGTTTTGCTTTGAAATTTCAAGCTCAAAGTCGTTGCCGAGTTTTGCCATAGACAGCTCGTTCACTACCTCAGAGAGTTTCTTCTTTTTGTCAACAAGCTTCTAATTCTTCTCGCAGAGTCTAGTGAGTTCAGCGATTTGCTCAGCAATGATCAAATCCCGAGCCAGGATGGTCTGGTCCTTAGCGGCACATTGCCTTTTCAGCTCAGCACCCTCCTCATATGCGAGCTTTAAATTGTTGCATGTTACCATTTCAGTTTGCTAATGAATGCGCTTCAATTCTATCATCAGATTGTCGATGTTTACTTTTATTTTGCATGCGAGGTCTTTTTTCTTGTAACCTCAAGAAATAATCCTCCCGCTCCTTAACCATTCGCTCGAAGGTAGCTCTCTCGGACTTGAAGGATTGGATGTTCATATAGCTTATCTTGTTAACTTCAGAGAGAGATGTGCACAGTTTCTTCCATTTATACCCTTCGTCATCGCCCTTCTCGATGTTTTTTAGACTTTACATTACCACCTCTTTCGGTGTGTCTAAGTTTTCTTGATCTAACTAGACACCATGTAAAAGGAGAACGGGAAATGCTGCCGACTAGCGTGGAGGACCAACTGGAAGAGTAAATAAGGGAGCAGAGATTCCCTCGAAGGCAAGCGGGAAGGTCATAATCATAGCTTGGAAGACCGGAACTTGCTGGACAGAAGAAGTTTGGGCCTCAGTACGAGGCAGAATAAATGTAGAAGTAGGCCCATGGTGCTCAAAGGAATCTCTAGGGTGTTTAGCAGGGTCACTAGATAGCTCACCTTCAACATCTCTCTTCTTTCTCACCCTCTCTCCCTCCCTTTCCTACTCTCTATCATCCTTACAAGCCTCATTATACTCGCGGTCTGTCCACCTTCTCCTCTCCTCCTCAAATTCATAGTGATGTAGTAGATTTGGATTAGGAGTTTGACTTTTGTGTTCGCTGGCATGGCGGGAGAACTTTTCATAATATCCATGGTCCATGGAACCTGAAACAGAAAGAAAGTGAAGTTCACAGTGAAACTATAAAGCTAGATTAAATGAGAGAATGAGTGTCTATAATCCTAGTGAAGTGGATGCCACCAATGACACCTTAAATACTCTACCAAACGTATTGGCAAGGAATTAAAGTAGGGGTCTCTCTACCTTTGCTTACAAATCCCACTGGCAAAAAAGAGAATTCTAAATGAAAATCCCCCAAAATGTCGCTAATGGTGAAATTGATCTCACCAATGTCACTTAAGCCAATGAATATGTCACCAATGGGGTAGGATCGTGGAAAAATCTCTACTGAAGGCAATGCAAATTAATCTCCAGCCATCTTGGAAGTTTCTACGGTAATTTGTTCCCAACGAGGAGAACTAGGCAGGTCAGGACTCATCCTAGGCATCTCATCGAACGTTTGTGCCCTTCTTCGCTAGCACGATAGTCACTATCACTATCACCGGCATCCTCTTCTCCCTCGACTGCCTCCTTTCCCTCTCTCCTTAGGAATCCCTCATCTTTTTCTAGGATCAGAGACATCCTTACGCCTTCATCTCCACCGCTTGGAATGTCGTCATCGACAGGCCCTACAGTCTCTTTCATCATGGGCCGCTCTGCATGTGCTATACAAAAGGGACCCTCTACTCCCCCCTTAACAATTCTCGTCGGAGTTACAGGTAGGGGAAGAGGAACATGTATAAGCTCTAGAGCTACTTTACACTAGGGACCCAACAACGGCAAATCTATCCTTGTGAAGCGGGCCAAACCGCCTTAGGTTTTCATTGTAAAAAGGAATGCAACGGCACCCCGGTTGGGTCCGACTGCTTTTAAAGCATTGTGTGTCCTCTCATGTTCATCGCTCTCTCCTCAGCCTAGGAAGCCTATGAGGAATCGCATATTAAGTTAGAAACTTAGAAATTCTGATATGGGAGAGATTAGAGAAAAGATATATAAAAGAAATATATATTCAGATAGCCAGAGCTGGTTGAATCCGACCGGGCATCGCACGAAGAAATACTCATGCTTGAAATAAGAACACTTGCTGTGGAGCTTCTCAATCACTTTACATCCCCTTTAGGCTTTGATATCAGATATGATGTGGAATCCTGCCTTTTACTGAATTAAAGGAGATACGTAAGTTCATGAATCTTTAGGGCCGATTGAATCTACTTATGAAGAGGACATACAGCGAGCTCAAAAGAGAATAGCCATTTGGATGAATTTGGAATGGAGCTAGTCCAAGTTCGTATAGCACCATTATAAGGAAAAGTTTGAACAACAGGATAGCACCGCCTAAGCATATGTATCGATTGCATGTTGTGAAGTCTAATAGGGGATTGTGAGCGATTACAGTCATTGTCGATAGACAGATTTCATCCTCACGAACATCGTGTTGAAGACATATGTTTCGTAGCGACCTGGAAGAAAGGATTGAAGGCACCAGCTCTGGCAGGTTGTTCAAAATTCTTAATCTTGGAGGTAGCTGACCCAATATCGGCTCAAATGGAACTATTTAGCTTTGGGATTTAGAAGTTTCAGGATGACGTGGCCCAACAGGAATAGATGGTGAAGCAGGAGTTGTAGAAGACTCGACTTCAGGAGGAGTAGATGTTCCTTTGCCAAACTTAAAATGAGGTGATCAACTAATCATTCTAAATAATAAAACTTGGCATTCAACACTGTCAGGTATGTTTTAATTTGAATAATACACCCGTGAAACCAACACCCGAATCCAAACGATGTCAACGTGTGTTGACCAATCGGATGCTGAGCACTGATTGGGGAAAGTGCACTATGTTAACCCATGTAGCGTGAGTCTAGTGTCCCGTACACCATGAACAGACCATCTTGTGTAGATAGCTAGCTCATGCTAGAAAAATGAGCCACATCGTACTTTGAATTATATTTCAGAACTTACCTGTTATCGATGAGTAATCGATAACGGAGCCGCTGTTCGGAGCAACTCGGAAACCTTTTCTTTTTAGAATCACTAAAAGTGCATAAGAAGGGAAAATGATACAATGGGATCATCTATTAAGTCAGATTTTGGAATAAATCATCACACTAGAACTCAATCAACGATTGGGACTTGGCCATGTTTCGAAGAGAGATTGTTGAACCAGGAGAATAGGACTTGTCTCCGTAACCATGCATTCGATTAGGGAGAAAGCTTAACTTCACACCGGTCAAACATAACCAAAAATGCAGTCATCTCCTTCCAATTGCAATTGACCAAATCCCCATCACCATTGCCATCACGACTATCCTAAAACCAACAATTGCTAACCTAAAGATCATGCGAGATTTGATTGGTGCTAGGTTTTCGGAGTTGATTCGGGGCCGAGTTTGGACGACGATTTATGTGGCGGTGATCGATTCAAGGCAATGGCGAGGCGTGATGGGGGCAATAGCAAGGCAGTAGCGATGCTGGAGATGATCGACGGTGAATGTATCAGCGGTAGAAGATAAGTTGGGCCATGAGAGGTTAGATAGCTTGGAAGTTCAGAAGGCTCGGTGCAAAGCTAAGAATAAAAGTGAATTAATTTTTTTCAAGCATTGAACTGATAGAAGGAAGGAATATAGCTCAGTACCAAGCTAAGAAACTTGGTGCCGCGTTGTTTTCTCTCCCCCTACGTTGTCCAAAAACATAACAGAGAAAGGCTATACTGACTTGAAGCATGAAATGATCTCTAGAGCACAGACCACATCCTCAATACAGAAGAATAAAATTCCAACTATAACTAAACTGAATATTTAAAGGAAGAATCAATCGAGTGATAAAAACATCTCGAAACAATACATGGGCGAACAATAAGAGTTTACAGGATAGTGGCCCAAAAATTGTTTTGATCCAGAGCACGTTTTGTTTTCAATGAAAGCATACTCTGGGGGGCAAGTGTTAACTGGGCTTTAAACCAAGTAGAAGTCAACAAAAGTTAAAATGATAAGACAAAGATGGAATGACTCGAAAACTTGGGAAAGCACTTAGAAGAGCTGGAGAAGTGACTTGGGATATTTTCACTCGATTTGGAGCCGAGCACATAGCTCGGTATCGAGCTATGGTGGGTCGGTACTGACCTATAGTTCTACCCATATTCATCTTCCAAACTCCATACTTCTCATACACTTCTCCAATAGCTCACGATCAAGTGGTTTTTCCAGAGTATGGACAAAACATTCCAATGTTGATGAGAAGAAAGCCAAGAAAGCAGGGTAACTCAAGTAATAGAGGAAAGATTACTAGAATCAACCAAAAGTCAATGAAAAGAGCTTAACCTATCAACTAGAAGATAGAAGAGTAGAGCAAGAGTCGAATTTGGATTTGCACTAACATTTAGAGCTTGGTAAAGAGTTACATAGGTCTATACAGACCTAACTCCTTGGGTCATGGCGCTCTGGTTTCTCTTGTACAACATCGGGCCTTCATCTAGATCTAGTGTAAGCTGTCTTCTAACCCATTATCTATGTTTCCCTATAAATACCAACCTAATTGCAATTAAGGAGGGATCTGGTTTTTTGAAAACTTCATATGCAGAAGCTCTGCCTTTTATTTATCTTCTACCTCCACACAATAGTCACTTAGGTAGCTATTCTTGGTAGTTCTTAGCCATAGAACTTGTCAAACACTTGCACGAATGACCTATACTCTCTTTAATCCTCTATAATCTCATACGAACTCTCTCAAATCAACAATCAATAAAACTATAAAGTGGACATAGACCAGAGATTGTCGAACCATTATAAAAGTCTTGTGTCTCTATACTCTATTTTCTTTTACTTTCAATACTATCTACTAGATCTATGTCATACAGGTTACTTACAACTCAATCTTGGGTATTGTTCCATTTTTGGCATCAATAGTACCTATCCCTAGAATCCTCCCAAATGGTTATCTACCTCATGCATCGCCAAGTTCGGATGTTTATAGCCACATTCATGCAATGTGAGACGGTTCGCAAGTTCGTATCAACTATCGGACAAACACTTAAGTCAAACACTACTGCTCCATCCCTGAACTAAGGAATTCTCTTAGGTCCACGCCCTTACCAATGCAAATGAAACAAGGAAGATGAAGAGATGCACAAACCAACCACACACCAAAGCAAAGTGAAGATCCAAAAGACAAATTCATGGATCGGTATCGATCCCTGGACATGGATTGGTATCAATCCCTGAATGTTGATGACCTAGCAATAATCTAGTTAGTTAAGCTTCCTAGGTTATGGGAAACATGGGTGGAAACATGGCCAAGTGGTTTTCGTTGACCTCTAGCTATAAATAAAAGGGTAGGGGCATAGTTTCGGGGATCTTCTCTGTTTTTTACGAATTATAATATTGCTCTCGTAATTACAAGGATCATCACCGATCCATAAGAACTGCCTTGTAAGAAATCCATAAGGATCGTCAACATAGTTTAAGTGAATGTAAGCAATCAATTAGCCGAACCACTATAATTCTTGTGTGTTTTGTATTTTCTCATTTTTCACTTATTTTCTTCATCTTATTCTCTACTGTTCATTATCTGGGTATTTGTGCAAATTTTGGTGTAAACATTTTGGTGCTTTCATTGAGAATGTATTTCTCGGGATAATTAGATTAGTCATCTACTGTTGGATTGCTTTAATCCACGAGATCGATCTATTTTGCTTTGTTTTGGTAATAAAAAATTATCTAGATTTTAGAAAAATCCGCTGAAGATTAGTTTGCACTATGCCTCCATGTAAAGAACGATCTGCAGCTTCCAAACCTACCCATGTTGTTAGGAATGCTAGTTCTTAACATGTTGAAGGAGTAGCCCAATTGGGTGCTGTTGAAATTCAGAACCCGTCAAATAGAATTATGAGGGTTCAAAAAGACCGTATGACGGAGGGCATGAATGACAAACTCTAGGAGAGTCCCGATGAGAAGAAAATGTAGATGCAAGAGAGTCTTGATTTGTTGAATCAACTTACCCATGGTCGTAGGCGAAGCAAGAAGTAATTGTTGCCTTTTAATTCAAATGAGTAGAGTTCTTCATCGTCCGGGAAAGACACAGGGAAGGAAAATAAAAGATGAAAAGAAAAGAAACAAGTGCTTCAAAGGCGAGATTGGAGACCGATCGAGGGGAAGATTTGAGGATCGATACCGACCACAAGTAAGAATCGGTGCCGAACCATCTATTTGGTTGATGAAGCAGTGGATGTTTTGGATAATGGTGAAGGTGTTAAAACTGGTCATCTTGCTAGTGGCAAGAATGTTGGAGTTCAGGTGGCTGCCGTCAGTCCATCGCATAGAAATCGAAGTGATGGAACTACTGGATAAACGGTTCCCCAAAGTAAGAAGAACCAAAGTATCATGCGACTAACCGAGATAGTTTGCGGGGCCAAACACTCAAGCAAGACTACAATTACCACCATCCCATATATCTCGCAAAGTCAGAGTGCTTGGCCGAGATGGTAAGGAAGTTGATGAATGAAACTCAGCACCGAAGTAATGATGAATTGGGCTTGTCTCCCAACCGAAACATATTCATTGAATAGATATTGCGTGAGGAATATCCTAGAAGGTTTATAGTGCTAATGACGCCCTCCTATAATGGAACGACAGATCTGTGGCAGCACTTGATGAAGTATGATTGGCATATGGATTTAGCCAGAGCGATTAATGCTATCAGATATCGTTGTCTCCCAATCTTTCTCGAAGGTCTTGCGACTATGTAGTTCACTCGACTTCACCGAGATCCATATTGTCTTTCAATCGGTTAGCTAAAAAGTTTGTTGAGCAATTTCGTTTGCATACGACTCGTCCAAGGATGTGATGTCATTATCGAACCTCTTTCAAGATGCAGGAGAGTCATTAAAGGATCTCCTGAGAAATTTAATATGACGGTTACAGAAGTAAGGAATGCAAAAGAGGACATTACATTGATGGCCATGATTAGGGAGGTTCATTCTGATACCGATTTCAGGTGATTGTTGAAGATGAAGTCCCCCCAACATGGATGTTTTTTTACAGGAAGGCGAATCTGTGCTTTTTCTTGGAAGAGGCGAGTACTACCGTTAGGAAAGTTAATGTTGGGCGGTCAGTAGAAGTGGTTCAGGGCAATGTTCCGATGAAGCAGTCTAGAGGGAATTCATAAAATGTCGATGTGAATGTTAAGAACAAAGGCAGTAGTCAAAGAAAGAATGATTAAGGGACTAAAGATAGTAAGCTAGATTCTAAGAGGAGCCCTAGATTCTCAAATACGATAGTTATACACAGCTAAATAACTCGATTGAAAATATATACCTTGCCTTGTAGGATACCTGAGAAATACAAGAAACTGCCTCTAAGGGAGTCATCGGAGAAGTAGAAAATATCTGGCAAGTACTGATATTTTCATGAGACTCACAGTCACAATACAAATGAGTGCAATCACTTGCGTGATGTGATTGAAGACTTGATCAGAAAAAGAAGTTACAGCAGTTTGTTAAAGCCCAACAGGATGGCGGGTGAGGAAGTACCAACCCTTAGGGATAGCCGTTCCAAAGGGGCTAGGCCGGACCTAGTAAAGTTGAGCCTAGGTGGCTTGAAAAATGATTGATCATTAACATAATTTCTGGTGAACCTTATCCGACTGAGAAAAGCTGGAACAAGATGGAAAGGTATGCAAGTTCCCTGAAGCATGTCGTGATTGAGAGTTGTTTTATCATCGAAGATGGAGCTCCTATGAAATAACTCAAGATGACGGAAAATGGGATTGTATTTCGAAATAGGGATGCATACGGGGTTGAAGCACCCACTCTAGTCCGTTGGTGATATCGGCCGTAATTAGGCCGACGACTGTGAGAAAAGTTTCAGTTGACTGTGGCAGTTCAGTGAATATACTGTTTAAGAAGGGTTACGACCAAATGCTGATGGATGGCTAGGATCTAAAGCCGTATAAATCCAGAATTTGAGGATTTAATAAAGAGGTGATAGAGCCTGTGGGATGCATGGACCAACCGGTGGTTCTAGGTTAAGGTGATCGCAAGAGAGTGTGGGTTGTGACCTTTGCGCTGTTGGATATTTTTTCTGCTTATAATGCTTTTTTGGGCCGACTGACCTTGGCTAGCTTTCGAGTGGCCATTCCCTCGTGGTGCTTAACAATGACATTTCCCACAGAAAATAGGGTGGGGGTTATTCAAGAAGATCAGAGTATTGGGATAGAGTGCTACATTGCGGAACTAAAGGAGGTCAAGGGACGCGAGAAGGGAAAAGATATAGAGAAGACTCTCCATGTCAAATCACTGGATGCATAGCAACCATTGCCTAAGCCCTGGCTTGGTTGGCATAGCAGATTTCATAAAGCTATGGATCTAAGGAAAGAGCTAAAGGATGCAAGGGTGGGCCCTGCCGAGTTAATGATCAACATCGGGTCTGTTAGGATGATCCTACTTGGGTCCTGAAGATTGGATCTCATATCAGCATGAGAGTGATGAAGGAATTGACTTGTTTTCTCCAGCCAAACCTGGATGTGTTTTCCTAAACGCATGCTGATATGTGAGCAATATCACCGTAAATAGCATGCCATGCATTGAATGTGAACCCCAAGCATGTACTTGTAAAGCAGATGCATCACAGCCAAGGTCACGAGCGATCCACTGCGTTGAAAGAAGAAGTTAACAAGCTGAAAGAAAACAGCTTCATCTGCGATGCCATATACCCAGAGTGGGTATTAAATCCATTCCAAGTCAAAACGAGCAATGGGAAATAGAGGACGTGCATCAACTATTCGAACCTAAATAAAGCATGTCCAAAGGATAGTTTCCATTACCTAAGATCGATCAACTGGTAGACTCAACCGCTAGACATGAGCTGTTGACATTCATGGATGCCTATTCCGGTTAGAACCAAATTCCAATGCGCATCCCAAATCAGGAATATACCAGTTTCATAATTGACATGGGACTGTATTGCTATCTCATTATGTCGTTCGGCCTAAAGAATGCTAGAGCAATATAATAGAGACTGGTCAATTCCATGTTCAAAGAGAAAGTAAGGCATTCAACGGAAGTGTGTGTAGACGATATGCTTGTAAAGTCGTGACGGTCGACGGACCATGTAGAGTATTTGGCAGAGATGTTTGGCGTACTCTGAAAATATGAAATGAAGCTCAGCCCTCTAAAATGCTTTTTTGGGGTTGCATAAGAAAAGTTCATGGGTTTCATCATGAACCCAAGAGGGATTAAAGCTAATCTAGAGATGATTGATGCTTTGAGGAATGTGGAGGCCCCAAAGACAATAAAGGAGTTGTAGAGCTTGAATGATAACTGCGCTAAGCCGGTTCATTTTAATAGCCATAAACAAATGCATATCATTCTTCGATGTACTCAAGGTCGGGAAAAGAAATTAACTTCGCATGGTCAGAACAATTTTCCACGGTTTCCAACTTGTTGTATACCAGGTAAGGAAGGAATTTCAGGTGAAAGGGGCAAGGCTATCTCCTTACTTAATCAAGGCCCTGGAGTTTCTAGGCTCATGTAGCTCCTTTTTGCTCCTTCCCCATTTCTATGGTCCTTCAAAGGGGTACTATCCGATATTGCATGAGGAACACTCTGAGCACCCCCAAAAGATGGAAGAGGGATTGGGGCAAAGATGATTTATCTAAGCAATGAAATGGATAGAGGAGGAGGGTAATATCCACTTTCTCCTACTTAATTTCTTTAGTTAGGAGCACTTGAGTCTAAAGCATTTCGCTCATGGTAGGCCCTAAAGTAGGAACAGAAGACCCAATTATGCTAATATCCTTTTCGGTTTGGGCTTCTTGCAGATCAGTTGTAGTCTCCACTTGTAGAGCCTGTATCATTTGAGCATCGGGACTAGGAGCTACACCGATTAGGACATCCAAAGATGATTGAGGAGTGGACACAATTATAAACTCGGTTGTTGTGGCTTGTGTGCCAAGCAATGGACCTCCTTCGGAGAAAGAAATGATGGGGGGTCGACCTGAAACTTGGAAAACGTAAAAGCAGATATTAGAGCCGTCAACCAGCGTCATGTGAGTCATCTAAAACACTAGCAAGATTAATAATATACCTCCCGGAGATGCGGTCTCAATGTTGACCGGGTGCCACTAGATCCTCCCTCCAGGATTAGAGATAACATGGACGATTTGGATAATAAAAACTCTTTAGGATTATACTGAGCATCCAACTTATGGACACCGAGACCACTGGAGTTTCAAAAACTGCCCCAGCAGTAGACACTACGGTGGAACCAGGAAGAGGAATAACTTTCTAGGAACTTAATGAGACCGAAGTCAGATCAACAATAACATTTCCTGTAGGATCATGCAGAGTAGACCCAGAGCCCTTAGCTTGATCTGTTGGGGCTTTGGCTGCCAGCTCGGGTGCAAAATGAGCTCATATGTCTTAAGCGCCTCCAAATCCTACTTCACAAGGGGCTCATGCTTCAATCTTTCCACATCAACCATTGCACCACCAGAATGCTCCTACTCATCGTTCATAATCTCTTCCTATGCTAAATCCTGAGCCTAGGTATATCCTTCTTCGAGCCACCTTAAAATTTTGAACTTAACCATGTTAGCATTATAGGAGATGATTATCGGTTTGAATTCATCCTTAATCCGCTTCTTCGTGGCTTTAATTTGGTTATTGATGTCCTTTGCTCGAGCCTTGGTAACATCTTTTGCCTTGTAGCCATCTAGCAATTCATAGCCCAAGGCCTTAGTACGAACCTCGTCTTTTTCCTGCTTCTCCGCCTCTAGCGTGGCATACCAACACGAGTGGTTTGCACCTCATTAGGCAGACGGATAAGGGAACCAATGTCCCTTATCGATGTTGCCCACGTCGTAAGAACCAAACTCATCTAGAATACTAAGGTTCTTGTAAATATCCTCAAAAGGGGGAATGGGAGTTTCCCCTGTCATGGTGGTTGGTGGAGGTTGTGTCGAAGTGCGCATCGGGACAATATTTTTTTAGGTCGATGCTTCAAGAGGAAAGCCTGATCATCATCACCATCGTCATTGAAGGGCTCACGACCCATATTAGCATCATTATTATTTTCTCCACCACTTCCACCTTTCTCGATGTGCTCATGGACTTCACCAATCTCCACAATGGCTTGGAACTTGGGGCACTTCTTAATTATCATCGCCATTCTCCGACGAAGAACTCCCATCATCTTCATCCTAGCTTTGGAAATGTGGCTGTTGCTACAGCCCTGTTCTAAAAGATTATAGGCTCTCAAATTTTCATCAGTGAGAATTGTCCTCATATCCCTTTCTTCAAGTAGAGCTTCATGGAGGGCCAAGAGGGTATTCGCTAAAACAATTCCACTAGGTCTTCTTGAAACATCTAAAAAAGCACGAAGATGGGTGTAAGTGATTAGTGTCACAAAATTTGTATCGTAAAGAAGAGATAAGAGTAGAATTTACGTCCAGACAACCATCTTTGTGTGAGACCAGGCGCACAACGCACAAAAAAGAACCCATCCTTGAAGTAACCCAGCTTGTTTCAAAGGCCTGTTATAATTATGCAAACCTTGGAAGGTTCCAAGTACATGCAAAGGAGACCCTGTTCGATGCATAAAGATGTAGAGATAACGAATCTCCTGTGCATGGTCATGTGATCCATATGGCATATAATAATAATACATATTCCATGTAGAAAGGCATAGCTGTTAAGATGCAGTTAAGCCAGAGCCAGCTTCTAAACTGCAAGACCCTACGAAGGAAGGGACTGGAAGGTGAAACATAGCCTACCATGCGCATGTATCAGTTGCAAGTTGTGTATCCTACAGGAGGAAGATGTGCTCTTTGATGGCGGGACAGAACTGGTACTTCCTCATATGGAATGTCGTGCCTCTTGCATATCCTCCTTAGAGAAACTTCGCCAATTTTCAAGGAGGGAGGGTCCATGGGATCATCTAAGATAACGGCACCAACCCTATCAACATTGGGTGTATCTTCCATTACAGGCCCTTCTACTTTCCCAAAAGGGATCATTTGGAGTGGCTGTTCTACTTGATGACCAGTTGAATGAAGTCTACATGGAGTCGGAGTTTTTCCTGCCATGGGAGCCATAGTGTAGTTGGACACTTTACTAGATTCGATGTACTTAGAAGTCGAAGGACCTATGGCCATTGAGGAGAGACGCGAGGAGCGTCTAAGATCCATAACCATCGAAGCTCAATATAAGTGATATCATGCGCATTAAAAGTGACAATCGTCATGTTGAAAAGAGAGCCCTATAAAATCAATGTACCAAACTCGATAGATATCAACGTGTGTTGATCGATGAAGTCCCACAGATCGACCGGGGGAAACATTGTGCAATTAGAAGATTTGTATAGTGTAAACATTTGAACAAGTGTAGTGCTGGTGCTAAACTTTGTGCAATTCATATTAGATATCCAATAAAAGTGTGATAAATAGTCTGCTCAAAAGTTAACTCAATATCCGAAGTAACGGTCCCAACGGGCCTTGCATCATCGACCATGCATTGGTATTTTCACGGCAACACTCAGGAAGTTTCCACTTGGTGGTTTGAATCATTTGTTTAAAATGCACAAAACCACTCATTTCCCAACTTAAAATTCCCCAAGTGTGGCATCGGAAGTCATTTAGGAAAAATGCATTTAATCACCTGAGTTGCTCAAGTGGAAACCCCTAAGTTTGGGGTCGATGTCGATCCATAAGAGCAAATACGAGAAGCTTTGTTCCTCCTCCTTGAACCATGCATGGTAAATGATGCAAGCGGTGAGCAACTTTGACCTTCGAGATCGACACCACCTGGCTAGAAGGGCCGAAGTCATGGCTTTCGAGAAAATTCAAGTAGGAATTCGAATTGTTCATATAAACTGACCAGTTCCACCTCAGATATGAAGGAGTTTGAGGCTGATGACGTTGTTTGAAGATGCAAGGTGTAGTGGCAAATCAAGGCAAATCTTTAGGCTTAAGATCTTAGATGGAAGCGGTACTGTTAATGGAAAGCTCAAGCTTTAAAGGTTCAGAAAATAGAAATGAAGGAAAGTACAATGATTCGGGGCTTATATTGCTATCGACCTAGAAAGTCGGGAAATTTTTGTAAATTTTTGAAAGTTGGTGTTAACTTGGTTTTTAACCCAACAGAATTCAAAAGGAGTTAGAACATTTAAATTAAGCTAAAACGACTCGAGACTTGATCGAAAGGCCTAAAACCATAAGACAAGGGGCCCTAAGAAGTTTGGACCATTTTTAGTGCAAACACTTCGGATCGGCACCGATCCAAAATATTGCTTTATTGGATCTCCATTCCACTTGTCTTACACTCCTATGTCTCCACTTATCTTATCTACCAAGTTTTGTAACATTCTAAGCATCCAAGTTCAAGAAGTAAAGACTTATCTAATTCAAAGGGCAGATCAGTCAAGCTCATAGATGAATCATTGTCAAAATAAGTCAACAAGCTATGAAAATATATAGAGAGCGTCAAAAAGAATCAAGGAAGATAGCCAAGTAGTTGAAGCATAAAAATTGCTTAACTATTTGGATCGGTACCAATCCAAATAGTTAGCTCCTACACCAACAATGCTCAACTATTTGGATCGCTACCGATCCAAATTATTAGCTCCTATGGCCTCCAAACTTTCCGGGCTCCTTTGCACTGAGTGTAGGCTTGTGGCAAAGTGATTATGGCCCAAGTGCTCTCCAACTCCTATAAATACCATCCTATCTGCAACAGAAAAAGGATCTGCTTCGATCTTTCCTTTGCACTGAGATCCTTTCGGTTGTCTTTAACAACGGTGGCTTGATCTAACTTAGGAAAGAAGAATCATATTGTAATCCAAACTCCTTTATAACAACAGTTGATCAATAAAAGCTATAAAATGGACGTAGGCTTCGTTAACAGGCAAACCACTATAAAAATCTCTTGTCTCTTTACTTTTTCTGTGATTTACTATTGCATTTTCTATTTAATTTGCCTTGATAAAATGGGCTGGTGCTTTTACACTGAAACCAAGGTGTTGATCCATTTTTTGGGTTAACATTTTAGTGCTTTCACTGAGAAATTAATGAATTCAGGCCTAAATCTAGCTCTCCACTTTAAGTCCGTCAGATTCAAAAGCCAGATTCAAAAAATTTGCCCGAATAAAAAGTTAAAACTCTGTCACGATGAAGGAGAAAGACTGATAGGTGTAGAGCTTTGATGCATTATCATATAGCCAGAAACTTACCAAAGAAATGGCGTTCATACATGTGACATATTGTTTTGATTTGGATAAAACGCTGGTAGACAAAAATTACCAATGCAATAAAAAAGAGAAGATCAAACATCTATACTTGGACATTGATTGACAATTCATACAAAACAATCACAAAACCATCATTGAAGATTCATTTGTATCATAACATTATTTCAGCACCAAAATTTATTGATTCTATATTATCGGATATCTTAAAAGAAAAAGTGGGAAAACAATTCATTTTATCAAACTTCTCCTCTATCCCACTACATCTTGTTACAACTTAGGAACCACAAACTTCGGGTACGGTGCATGGTTCATCTCTTTAGAATCATAAGAGGAAATCATAGAGTTACAGTTCTACCATCACAACCAATATCATCAGTTGCATCCTTGTCTCTTTAGCAACCTACCAATCAACCTTCATATCTAGTGTCAAGTTTGTACGATCTCAACTTGACTAAGTTTCGCCAAGGCCTCACTACAAACTAAGGCATAAAGCTTTGGCAAGGCACATCTGGCACAACACACTACTGATCATATCTTCCAATTTGAGGCAGTAAGGATACACTACAACAAAACTTTCTTTTCTTAGAATATGGATACAGCGTTTTTAACTGGGTTGCAATCAAAAACAATAATTTAATGATAAAATACTTAGTCTAACGTTTGTGCACGCTGTGTGAAATTATAGGCGATAATTTATTTCCTTCCCTCAATGTCAATGAACTCCCATTAAACAAAACTTCCCCAAAATTTCAATTCCCCCATCCAAATTAATTATTCCTTACTCCAAAAAATAACTTTTCCCTTCCCACTGCAGTCGATTGGCCTTATTGTGGTCATCTCCATTGCAGGCCCATCCCCATTTGCACTCTTCCCCATCGTCGTTGCAGGCTTGTTAGTGGAAACAACTGTTAGCCTTAGTTCCCGCTGCAGCCAATGGACGCGAATCTGTAGCCATCATCGCCAATTGCCCTTTGTCCTTGAAATTTCAGAGTAAGTTGTAGCCGATTAGCTTTTCCTTTGTTTTCTATTTTGAGATTAAGTTTCAGATATTGTATATATTGCAAGCTCCCATGGTTCCTTATAGCTTTTGATAAATGAATAGTATTTTTTAAAATCCTCCAACTCACTTTTCCACAAACGAAAATCTCTCTAAACTTTCTTACTTCCAAATATTTCATTTTATATCTTTTTGATTACCCGATTTCTTCTTTGAACTTTAAATTTCAACCTTAATTTTTGCCTATGGCATGTAAAAATATGAAACGTAATGCTGGGAGCGACTTGAGAGGTATTATGTAAGATTTATGATCCTTTACGTTTTGATAGGTTAGGTACTATATTTTATTTTCACTTAATTGTTGGAACTTTTTATGTTGCTTCAGTATGATCAGATGCATATCATATATTGAGATGCGTATTTTATTTGTTTGATTTTAGATTAAATTTTATTTTGCTCGTGAGAAAAATTTAAAACTGCCTAGTTGAAAATGAAATGCACTTTAGATAGAAATGCCTCTCTTCTTTAAGTTTGATATCTTTGTGTTTGATGTTCAAATTTTCGTTTATATATACATGAAAGATATTTTCTATTGCTGGTATTTGGATAATTGTCTCCTCCATTGATGCTTGGATTTGTTCAATACTTATATATGGTATATATGAAATAAAACCATCACATATATCCATAGAAAAATTTCATTACTGTCATCAAATGCTTATGTCGTTGACCGATAAATTCACTAATCTTTTACCTATATAATATTAAAAAATAATAGGAGAACATATAAATGAACCTTTGAAAAGTTCTCAATGGATGATGTGGGTGTGAATTGGATGAAAAAAGAATTCTCAAGTTCATGTATTCTCCGCTACTATTTCTTTAATATTGTTATCTTAGATTCTTTACTCGGTACTTTTGATATAAAACAGTAATAAATTAAGTACCTTTTAGATAAAAGGAATTTATATATATCATAGTCTTTTCTTCTATACGGGTTTGCAGTAATTCTCAAAAGTTTATTATTTCCTTAATTTTCATAACAATTTACATTTTGTGTTTGATGAATTGTATTTCAAGCTTTAGGATGAAAATTACAAAAATATTAGCTGCTTGCTCCTTTGCAATACTCTTCTTTTTATAAAGTTATGTCTCTATTTGTTTTCAAATTTGTAATTCTGCTTAATTTCATATTCTAATTTTATAAATTTTTAATTTTATAAATAACATGAGAAGTAATTTTTTCATATTATCATTTTTAAAGCATTGAATCTAATATAGCATTAAAAGAATTACTTTGAACAATCTGCTAGTTAATAGATGGTAATAGCATTGACAATATATGATGGCAAGTATGAATATAGCCTTCGAATAGTCTCTTTTGAGTGGATTAGGATAGACTAGGATGGATTTGTACGACTATGGTTGATGAGTGGTTTTCTTTCGAATAGTATCTTTTATGCTTCCTGTAGCGTTTCGTTTTTCTTGTGCATGTTTGTATTTAGATTTGTTTGGATGTTAGGGATTATATGATGTAAAATTTTCACCATAGACTTTATTCATTGTGATGAAATGATTTTGTTCTTCCAAGTTTGTGCATGCTTATAGTTGGGTTTGGCCTTTAGGAAGACCTTTGTACTTAGTTTCTATACATACAACTTTATAGGTGACGGTATTCTTTTGAAATAATAATCTGGAAAGCTCAAGTACATTTTGCTCAAGAAGAGACTTATATATTTGTTTTATTTCATTAGTTTTGTGATGTCTAATCCCAATAACCCACTCCCACACACGTAACCATTTTTATTTCAAATGGCTAGGATAAAAACTGTCTCATTGTAGTGTTGAAGACTTGGTATTTTTTTAAATTCATTGATTTGAAATTTTGCTGACTAATATACTTTGAATAGTCTAAGACTATTATTGGATTTCAATTCCTTATGCTACATCACAAGAAATGTTTGTTTTGTTAGCATATGCTAACAGCGTGTTTTTTAATGGTTGCCACCTAAAATAATAATTAGGCAGTAAATTTGCTAAAACTTAACGGTGTGTGCTCTATGTACTAAATTTCTTTCCATTCCCTCCATTTCTACATATTGCTAAAAAAACTTCCCCAATTTCAATTTCCCAATCTAAATTTCATTACAGACTTTCAGTTTACTAAATTTTAGTTTCCCAAATCTTCCTCTTTTGAACTAAAAAAATTCATCGCCAAAAGCTTTCATTGCTTTTGTTGTCCCCATTATAATCGTCCTTATTCCAGTCATCCTTGTTGTAGCTTGTCAGTGGAAACAAATCGATAGCCTTCACCGCCGTTAAACCTAGCTCCCGCTGCAGTTATCGGTATTACAACGATGTTTGATTCCAGATTTGCTATTTAGACTTGAGAAAAGCAGATTAAAAAATATGTTTTATTTGGGAAACCATAAAATATTCAATATAGATTCGGTTTCAAAGACCTATTAAACTGAATATTAATAGTAATTCATTATGTTTCAAATAAATACTAGATGATGTGTTTAAATTGATTTAAATTGTATGGCCATTATCAGAGAAAAGAGCCATGCTACAATACATTTGTATTGTATCCATTATTTTGTACACAAGTCAGCTAATACATAGTTTGAGTTAACATGTTCATTTATTTCATAATGAATCAATTAAAGGAAAAAATAACGATGACATCAAATACTTAATTTACGTATAGACTGTGATAGGGTAAACCTTATATGTGAATCAGTAGTCCTAGTATATCTTAGATCCATCATTGACTTTACCTAATCAAAAGGCGTTATCCATTATATATTTGAATATGTGCATCGTTGGTTTAAAAAATAGAATAGGCGTACATCTAGCATCACTATGTGAAGAGGACAGATCTAAGTTAAAAAAAGTTATCATGTTATCATGTTATCAATACTATATTATTATTAGTGAGTTGAATTTCAAGCTCACACAGGCCCCCTTGAAATTTGGCAACTGAACAGTCGCATTTTTAATTTCTTTATATTCCAAACTTTAAAATGTGATAACTTTTTCTACATTGATTGGATTTAAGAATCGTTTTCACTATTAAATCTCAAATTTAATTTGCTTTCTAATGATATCCATTGTTGATAGCTAAAAATAAAATTTTTAAAATCATAATTTTATATAGCAGCTTTAATTGCACAATTATTTTGTGTCACCGATGTGTACCGCGTTTCTGTAACAACATTATTATGATGATCATAAACATTACATAGTAGTTTTACCTAGATTATTATAATGTATTTATTATCTTTTAACATATTTGAAAGGAATATTTTTTTTGAATTATACAATTATGGTTGCCTTTGAATATTGTAACTACATTATGTAATAAAGTAATAATCTTGATTGTGTTTGATAGTATTCAAACTTAGTGCAGTTATAATTTAACCCCATCAAAAAATGGTGTAATAATTTATAAGCATTTTTTGAATTAATTTAACTACGTTAGAATTTTTTTATTGCATTTACTATTAATGATTTTGACTATATTTGATAATTTTATTCAATTTTAAAATAGTTATAAATTAATGAAATTAAGAAAATGCAATTATAATTTACCAGCAAGTTTTGGGTAAATTTAACTATATTTGAAGATTTTTAACCACATTTATGTGATGAAGTAATAAATTTGGCTACATTTCAGGAATTTATTCAATCTTAATACAATTAAAATTTAACTACATTAATAAAATGCAGTTATAATTTAATGACAATTTTGAATTATGCATGGTAGAAATTGAATATTTCAGCTATATTTATGTGAAGCAGTAATAATTTTGGTTGTACACGATGATTTATTCGAGCTTACTGTAGTTAAAATTTAAATGCATTAAGAAAAAGCAGTTATTATTTTGCAGTATTTTTGGAATTAAGCAATTATTGTTTTTGAATATTTTAACTGCATTTGTGTGATGCAATACTAATTTAGCTGTAGTAATAATTTTGTTTGATGTTAACGATAATTATTTAACCGCATTATGAAAATATAATTGAAAAATGAATTTTGATTTTTGATAGCTTGAGATGATTAAATAATGACTTCACATAATTAATGCTTGATTCAACCGTGCAGCTTAGCGTTTAATACATTGCTTCTAGGTTTGATGACATAATTTGGCTAAGTTTACTCAATTTCGTTTACAATTACGATGATCAATAATACAATAAGCATATAAGTTGTTGTATTCGGGCTTAAGGTAGATGCACAGTTTAAGTGCTGGGTCAAAACATGTGTTGTAGTGAGAATAATGTTGATAACCACCTAAAAGAGTTTATTTTTATTTTTGCAGTAAATTCTAAAATCACTTGCACCACCACCGTCGGAAAACTTCTAGAAAACAATTGATGAATGTATCTTTGTATAGATGATTATGTAGTCATAGTTTGATTATTAGATATAGTTAACAGGTCAGACGAGCAGTGAGAGAATTTAGTAATAATACTGCATCAATGACACTTTTGCCTTTTTTGGCTGCAGGTACAAATCCTTCAATGGTTAAAATAATTGACTGATGTAATGCATCTATTAAGGCCAAGAAAACATCACCTATTTGCGCTCAAGCCAATATCATACACGCGTTGCTAGCAGTTATTTCTGAGGCTAAAAAATGAATGGACTTCTCACAATTGTTCTCTTCTGTATGTTTTGGATATTTTCAAATATTGGTTACTGCGACCAGCTGTATGCCGTGTTTCGTACCCTGCATCGACATAGATCAGATTCGGTGAACAATAGTAATTTATATTGGAACCCATGTTATTTTCTTATTGCATCATCATTTCTATTTCAATTGAATCTTCTGTTTTACTACTTTTCCCCTGTACTACATCTGTTGCTTTTTTCTTTTTTCTTTTGCTCCCTTTTTTCAGCCGTTGACAAACACTTTTCTTGACTGTTTACAAATTTCATCCTATTACTATATTTCTCCCCATTGCAAAAAACTTTTGTTACTCTTATTTAATTGAATCGAACTGCACTGTGTCTTTGTGTCTGCAGTTCACAGTGAATACTTCAACTATATCTATGCACATTGAAGCAGTTGTGTAATTGCAAAAGCAACAACATTGGCGTTATATGCCACAGTGAATATATCTATGCATTAGCGGATAAATTTTTAACACATTATCCTCTAAATAGTCTGTGAACTTTAACATATTCACTGTAATTGTTTTGTTCGATTTTAATTGTGATTATCATAACCAAATATATCTATGTATTCTTTATCCTACCAAATTGTTATTCATGATGTAACACTATCGTTCAACAATGTTTTTTCATTACCACCGTATTAAATTTCTTATACATTTGGATATGACCTATGCAACAACAATATTTTTTCAACATCCGTGTGCGAAGCACGGGTTCGCACTAGTACATACATACACACACAACATTCACACACACATATATACATATATACATACATATATATATATATATATATGTGTGTGTGTGTGTGTATAACAATGCTTTAGATTTAAAGAAACAATACTATATCCTCAACTGTCACTTGTATCTTTTCTAATTTCTACTAATTGAAAATGAAAATAGCATGTCATACAACAAGAAACAAACAAATATAAGGAAGAGTATATAACATTGTAGAGTAACTATTTCTCTTTATCAATGTAGAGTATATAACGTTGTAAATTAAATTGTAATGTAGAGTATATAACGTTGTAAATGAAATTTTTGTCTAAACTGTATGTAACATGTGTACATCTAAACTGACTATGAATCAAATTGTTCATATATAACTAAGTAAGTTTGTTATATAATCTAGCTTTGAACTAATAGTGTATATATTATATGAAATGAGTATACAACATTTGCATATAAATATGCACTGTGAAATAACTGAGTATATAACTTCATGTGTTATATACTCTAAATGTGTCACTATGAGTTATAAATGAACTCACTGAGTATATACCATGGAAATATTACAATTCTTTACACATAAAGAAGTGCCCAATGCACATTTGCACCAAACGAATAATTACATGGTCCAAAATTGTTATCCGCATCAATGATATTCCTTTCAATCCCACAAGAACCAGTCCGATATGGTTATTAGCAATACAAAATATGCATATTTTCCACATATTGAGTTCTATTTGCAACACCGGATAAATGTTAGTTGGTAAATGTTGGAAATGAATCAAACTTAGATGGAGTGATTTGTAATATTACATTTTATTTTTACTTTACTTCACGTTGACCCATCCTACGCATTTGTAAGTAAATTAAACCGAGTTTGCAGTAAGTTCAAAGTAGAGTTTGCACTACCAATGCAGACTTTAGTTTGCAACAACAGTTGCCAGTGCAAACTGTAGTTTGTACCGAGTGCAAACTAAAAGTTGCGCTGCCAGTGCAAACTTATTAGCAAAGCTCAAAGCTGGCATTGGTAGTGCAAATAAGCATTTATTTTCTTTTATTTTTACCTGCAAATCTATCCACTATTGTTTTAAGCCTAGTTGGTTGTAAAATGATTTTATTTATATAAGTAGATTAGTTAGTAATATGTGCATATCAATTTTAATTTTGTGGTATACAAAGAGTATCTTGTTGTATAGTATAAGAATTCATAGTTGACATCAAAACATGAACATGCAAAATAGATATTAGTGTTATAATATATGTAGATATAAAAGTGAATATGCTTTTGTGTTTTTCTATTTAGTCCCATATCATGGGATATGTTCAATCTCATGCTCCAATGCCTATATAAAGGAGCCTATGTAATATAATTGAATTAATCAATTCTTATGTAACTGATGTCAGTGTGAATAATATTTTCTCCTCTCTCTCCTCTTTTCTAATGGCTTCTTATCTCCTGTTAGTTTATAACACGTTATCAGCATGATCTCTAAAAAAGAAATTTATAGATCTACAATTGTGATAATCTATAAAATCAGATCTATTCTTTTCCAGATCCAATTATAGATCTCAAAATGGTAAGTCATTTTTCTAATCCGATTGATCTAATCTTCCAAATCATTTTTTCTTTTCTTTTTTTAAGATCTCATTCTATTCTAGATCAACTTCTTCAGATCTGAATCTATTGTCTTATCTTTTAGATTTTATTATATTAGTCTTGTAATTTTATATCTTATATAGATCTAAACTTTAAGATCTCATTCTTATTTTGTTAGTTATTATATTTTAGATCTAATTTTTTTTGTTGCTATTTTTCTGATCTTATTATATTGTAGATCTTAATATCATGCTTATTTTTATGATTTTGAGTTCATTTATTTTGGAATGCATGTTTGAACTTGACAAAATTTGATATTGTTGATTCAAGCAAATTTATTGAATTTGATTGTATTTAGTTTGGGCATGGATTTGAGAAATCAAACATGGTTAGTAAATGGAGTTTTCATTTTGAAAACCTTTTGATTTCATTTAGATTTGAATGAAGGCTTTGAAAATTATTTTGATATATAATTTATATTTCCAGAAGAAATATTTTATTGTTTCTTAGAGAAACAAATATAAAGATAATACGTATCTAGAAGATCATATTAAGTTTAGATCTAACATTGAATTTGATTTAGTACATCTGAAGTGAATTGAAACATTAATAAAAGCTTACATGATAAGCTTAATATCTTCCAATATTTCCTTAAGAAAAATAACAATAAGAATTTAGAACTTGTAGTTTCTATAATGATAAAAGATTGAGTTTCCATAAATCAGTGAATTACAAGTTTCCTCAAAATAAAGAACCAGAAGTTCTAACTAAAAAAAAAAGAGGATCAGAAAATTTAATCGTCAAACAGAAATAGGTTTTGACAACAACCTGAAGTTGTGCAAAGAAATTATTTTAATAGAAGTTGTATAGCTCAAAGTCCAAGACCCGAAGTCTTGAATTATGAAAAGAATTTCTGATAAAGTTGACAAGTTTGAATTCTTATCAGTATTTTTTTTTAAATTTGTCAAAATGTACAAGCTAAAAAAAGGAGAAGTTTACACAAAATTTGAGAACCTGAAGTTCATAACAAATTAATGAACTCGAAGTTCATGAATTAGAAGCCCGAGCTCTATTGAAATTATGTAAAATGATAAGGTTGTGCTTCTTGAAGAAGTTAAAGGAAATTAATAAATCATCATATGAGATAATGATGCTGCATTCAGAAGATTACAAAAAAAACTCCAAATGAGTTATACCTTACCTTAGATCTTCACATTTACATTATATTAACCAAATATCCTGAAGATATTATGTTATATGATATTTCAAACATCACCAGATTGAAAAAGTAACTATTAATTTAGTCTTGGAAAGGGACGTTTTTTATTTGATATGAATTCAAATAACATTTCAATTTATATATTGTAGTCATTTTAAATTATTTTTTCCAATTATTTACTTCCAAATATGGAAAAGTATACATGATCAATTAACAGGTTTTGCGCAATGCAAAGTCTAATTTCATTTTAATGAGTAACTGTATTTTAATTATTCTCTTTGTTGCTTTCTTGTTGATAAATCTATGATAACTCAAACTTGAAGTTTGATAAGTACTATAAAATAATTAGTAGATATGGTTTTTTTTCTAATCATGAAAAAAAAATCCCGATGTTTTGACAAATTACTTCTATGTACATATGGCTAGCTATTTAGTTGTAGAAATACATTTTAACATTCTCTATAATAGGTAATTTATATGCCATACTATTTGTATACACGGATGTGTGTGTATTAATCTCCTAAAGAGATGTTTTAGAGATTTATTTATATTTATATTGCAAAATCCAACATCCCAGAAGAGATTTTATAGGAATTGTATTTTTGTTACATTGCAATTCCTTAAAAGGAAACATTATATTCCCCGAAGGAATATCATATAAAAGTTTCGAAGTAATAACAATAATTTATCCCTAAAAAAAGGGAATTGTATACCAATATTACACTCCAGAAGTAGTGGTTTTATCTTCACATCTTACTTTCATTTGGTGCATCTAATTTTGTTACTGTATTTAAAGTTTGATATGTCATTTCAAAGATAGTTACAACAAAAATCTCTAGTATGGATGTTTTATGTTATTGTAAAGGTAGTAATTATGTAATTTCTACAAAAGAAATATTGTACATTGATATGACATTCCAATAGTGCATATATATCTCTATAAGAGATAAATTCACTCCAGAAGTGGTGATGATAAAATATCCCTAAAAGAGACTAATAAATTAGGAAATAATAACATATCTCTAGAAAAGATTTGTTTATATATTTGGTAATTTTATTAAACCAAATAAATGCATAGAAATTTGATTATGAATGATCCTAATTTAGTTTAGATTAGATCCTAAAAGTTTGAAAGCTATGCAAAATGTATCATATATTTCATTATAATTATATCAAACCTCCCAAATAGGTAAGAAATTAAATTATCTCTACAATATATTGTTCTATGTTCATATGTCTAATTATATCATAAAGGTCATGTTCCTAGTTATTATTTCATAAGAAATATTGCACGCATAATCATTTCTTGAAGAAATATCTTTAAATATTATCCAGAAGAGATAGTCTATATTTCATATCATAATTTTCATGCAAGCTATACATACGGTCTTGTGGAGATCTGTATGTGTAACATTCTAAGTATCTAGAAGATACTTATATTATTATTTTTGCTGCATTTTTTTGCAGAACTCTCAAAAGAGATGTGTAGAAATGTCTATACGCAATTATAAATTATTCTTTGATAAGTAATCATAATTAATGTTCAAAACTGATATTTGAGATATAATTGAGGAATAAAACTTAACAACTTGAAGTTGTGTGTATATTTTGTTCGAACCAGAAGTTCGATATAGTTCCAAACTAAATGTTTTGAACATTATCATGCGGTTTTGACGGATTCACATTGACATTGATTTATAAATAGAAATTAATAGTTTGGATCCTTGTAATAGTTTGTTCTAAAAAAAATCACTAATTCAAATGAGAAAGAATGTGCAAATCTATAATATATATGTAATACGTGGACGCACGTATATATCCATATATGCAGATATTGAACTAACAACCTGAAGTTTGTTATAAGCTCATCTTATAGATTATGCGTAGATATTATTTAGTGATTTAAAATTCAATCAACATAAATGTTGAATGACCTGAAGTCATGTATGTATTCAAATGATCTACACAATAAGTAAATTCCTCTAATTGGCTAGATCAATGAATGAGAACAAACTCTAATAAGAAATATCAATTGAATGCATTTTATCAACTGATAAAAGAATTATCCTCCTGTTATTAATATCTATGGTGTATTTGCTAGTAGAAATATCATAATGAATCAAAATGAGAATCCAAAGATGATTATTATTTAATATGACAATGTTTGTCAACATTGAGGGGGAGGATAAAGAGATACAAGCTCATTTTGATCATCAGTGTTAAATACGTGTTAAAATATACATTGATGCAAAATATTAAGTAACTTGAATAAATTATCAATAATATCCCTAATAGACTTTCTCCAATATAGATTTGAATCCATGAAGGATCAAAATGTATAAACCACATCTGAAATGTGGTTCAAAAGTCAGTTCAAAATATTTTTGGAGTAAGTAATAAAGATGTCAAATAAAAGAGGTGAGTGTTCTTGAAGAAACACTTAAGGATGCTCCGGAAGAGATCCATGACATGATTTTCAAATAACCCTAGAAGTGGTTTAGGTATGATAAATAAAGAGATCTTAATAAATCATATCTAGAACTGACAATAAATAATCATTGATTATAAATTTATAAATAACAAAGCGCTTATGTTTATAAATGGATTAAAGATCCTGTATTAGAGAAAAAACATGATTGGCCATCATGAAATTCTCCTAAATAAGAAATATGGACCTGTAGTCCACAAAATAAAATTAGGAACATGTATATAAAGTGGCAAAAGCACACTAAAATTATTAAAGCACATATAGTATCAACAACATGTTAAGTGCCATAGGCATGTCGTTTTTAGAGATAATTGAATTGATTGAAGAAGTGAAAGTGTTTGAAACACTTAAAATACCCTGAAGGTATAAATATTGTTTAAATCATAATAAACAATGAAACTACACAAATTCTTGAAGAATATAAATAACTTTGGTGGTTATAAAGAAGGTAAAAAAAAACAAGGAGCGTAGATTACAACTTCTTTTAAGTATTGTTGTAATGAAATCTTGATATAATTCATGATGAGTAGATTACTTCCTATTTTTAAGTATTATTGTAATGAAACTCTTAATATCCATTGAAGTGGTAGTTGCGATATGCAAATACTTATTAAGGCATATAAATTCCTGAAGAATATATATAACTTTTATAGTTATAAAGAATACGAAAGACATGAAGTGTAGATTACAACCTTCTTCTAAGTATTGTTGTAATGAAAATCTTGATATACTTCAAGATGAGTATATTACTTCCTGCTTTTTAGTAATGTTGTTGTGAAATTTTTAATACTCATGAAAGATGTATAGTTGCAATACACAAAACTGATTTGAAGCACAAAAATGAAAGCACATGAAGTGTTTTTCATAAAAGTAGCATACAAAATGCATGAAATGCAAACTATATTTGAAAGAAACAATCTTAGAAAATTTGATTGTATTGAATGAAACTATTAATAAATTGTATTATTAATGAGATTCATATTTATGGATCCAAAAGTATCTATAACCAATTTGAGTTATCGAAAGACGAATATGAATTCAGAGGAAATTTTTTAAATCAGGGGGAGCATCCGTAAGTATTTTATAATGCACTCTTTTTCCTTAACTAAGATTTTTCCCACTGGGTTTTATTAGTAAGGTTTTAATGAGGCATTATCTTGATCCAGAAGTATCAACTCCCCAGTAACATTTGAAAAAAAGTTATAATGTACTCTTTTTCCTTGTTTAAGATTTTTCCCACTGGGTTTTGCTTACTAAGGTTTTAACGAGGCATTATCTTGATCTAGAAGAATCAAACGTATTTTCAAGAAATAACATCTCAAATATGTTATTTAAGTTAAAATGTATGTTTATCCTTGACTAAGATTTTTCCCATAGGGTTTTCTTAGTAAGGTTTTTAACGAGGCATTAGTTTGATCTAGAAGTATCAAGCTTCATTTGAAGAAATAAGAAAATAAATATGTCATTGTACTCTTTTTCCTTCACTAAGATTTTTCCCATTTGGGTTTTTCTTAGTAAGGTTTTAATGAGGCATTATTTTGATCCCGAAGTATCAACCTCTTTAAAAGGAATATCATTTTATGATATCTATGATTTCAAGTTGTACTCTTTTCCTGGTTCAAGGTTTTTCCATTAGGTTTTCCTAACAGAGGTTTTTAATGAGGCAACGGACAATATTCATAACGACTGAATGGATGTATGAAAGAAAGATAATAATGAGGTGTTGCAATTATCATGGACGTTTCAAGTGGAACAATTTCTAGCTACCATATGAGCATCCAAGATTTTGAGGATGCATATTCAAGGGGGAGTGTTATAATATATGTAGATATAAAAGTGAATATGATTTTGTGTTTTTCTATTTAGTCCCACATCATGGGATATGTTCAATCTCATGCTCCAATGCCTATATATAAAGGAGCCTATGTAATGTAATTGAATTAATCAATTCTTATGTAACTGATGTCAGTGTGAATAATATTTTCTCCTCTCTCTCCTCTTTTCTAATGGCTTCTTATCTCCTGTTAGTTTATAACAATTAGTATATTTAAAATTGCAATTGTGCTTTCGATTATAGTTTGGAAGTTAGATTTGTTAACTTGCTGAAGGAAATTATCAATTTACTTTTGGATGTTCATTTTTGTTTAGCATTTTCCAAAAAAATAATATAATTTTTTTAAGGTAGAAAGTTGTCAATTCGTATAAGATTTATAGCAATTAATCTTTTACAAAGTTAAATTTATTTAAGATTTTTCACTGAAAAAGTTGATATTTAGTATTGTTAGATAAATTTATAAATTATCGATGTATATAAAAAGATAAGAAATTTATCTAGTCTATCAAGTTATTTATTTATCATTTTTCACTAAAAGAGCCGATATTTTATCTTTTAAGACTTTAACAAAAAACATAACAATACTATAGTTTATTAAGTAATTTATCTTATATCATTTATCTTTTAAATTTAAAGATAAGTAATTATCAACTTATTTAAACCAAATTATCTTGTCTATATAATTCAAACCGAATGTTTTTTCTTTTCAAAAGAGATAATTTAATAGATTATTGTGAAGCAAATTCAGAACAAGATGATATAAGTGTGTCCTCTTTGCACTATTTTCCACTATAGTGACATATTTATGTAACTGCATTGAAAAATAAGGTAATAGTTATGTATCTGCATTGGAAAAAAGATATTACTATAATTGGATAGTTTCATGTGAAGATTCAGTATTTGTCCTTAATAACTATATCATTCATAACGAAAAAACAATTATTTGGTTGTATTAATAAATAAATAATGCAGGCTAGATTGAAATTACTAATGTAGAACTTTGAAGTGCTCAGGCAGTTTACAAATCTAAACATGTTTCTTTATATAAACAAAAGTTTAAAGTTAAATAAGGGATGTTTGTTTTAAGTTTACTTGAGTGTGAGACTTGCATTGTAACATGCACATGCATCTGCTTACATTACTTATATTTTAGCTATTAGTGTATAAACATTTATAGTCAGTCAGACATGGCACAAAGACAATTACTTATATTTTAGCTATTTGTTTTCAAGTAGATTTTCCAATATATATTTGTGTGTTTCCCAGAGGCATCCCTCCCTTTTGTGTGTTTTAAATCTAAAATTTACTATAGCCGTCATGAAAATATGTTTCAACTTTTATATGTATCCATGAAATTGCCTACTGTTTGCATTTTAATGTGCTTCATATATGGCGAATGGAAGTGTTGTTCTATCAGAATATTTACAATATGGAAAGAATTCAAACACAGGAGTAATTTTTTTTTGACTAGCTAATGCAGCATAATTGGTTTTACATATTCAGACACTTCAAGTTGAAAAATGTGTCAGCATAGATACGATTATTAAAAAATTAGCAACACTAAACATTGCAAGTTGCTAAGAAAGGTTAGTAGAGCCCTCCACAAGGTTATCCCATATGAGAAGCGGTGTTGATGTATGGGTAATGAATGTTGTTCCTTTCCTTCAAAGAAACCATTAACTCTTGGTGTGTTATATGACAGAGGTCTTATTGGACTCTACCATGATTGGTATGCTTAGATTTGAACTTCATTTTCTTTCTATTTCTTTAGTAGCTTTATATTGCATCCACACTTTTTATTTGCGTTAGTATACTCATTCCATGGTGCATGTGTCAATCATAATGGTAGGGCATTTGTTTATGATGATGTTGTAACAGAATAATTGATTGGTTGTTGCAGGCATGAGCCTTTTCCAATGTACCCTCGAACCTATGATTTGATCCATGTAGCAGGAATCAACTCCATAAGAGATCCAACAACTGGCAACACTAGGTAATTAAGTAAAAATAAAGTTTATCTGTGCGTATTCTCAATCTTATATTGTAAATAATTAATATACCATAAGTGACCACTGAGTTTGGTTCACATCAGTAATTAAATGAAGTAGATTTTGCTACTTATTCTCAATCATATTTACGACCACAATTGATTGCATGCATAAACTCAGCGCATGCACACAGTACATACCATGTTTGTAACCTCATCGATAGTGGCAATGCGTATATTGTTTAACTAGTTAACTAAGGAGCATGAGTTTATTTCTCCTTAAAGAATATGATAAAAGTTGGGTGCAATGCAGTTTACATTTGAATAATAGTCTTCTTTTAATTTATGTTCAAACTTGACCTTGAAAGTTTCAGATATGTTGTCAGATATGTTGTTTACAGTTTGAGTATTGGAATTTGGAACACACTTTCTTTATCTCTATTTATAGACGATTTGAGAACTGGCAACATCATTTACAAATTAAAGCATGAAATGTATTTTCAAGCTTGAATTAGAAAAATTTCCAAAATTCTCTATACTTCTCCATCACTATCTAATTTGGTCTTAACTAGAAAGAAATGGTTTGCCAAAATGACAATAGTTGAACATATTTTCTCATAATTACACGTTCACTCTCAGTTTCATATTTCTTCTATTTCATGGATAATAGTAAAAACTTAACAAAGAAAATGATTATACATTGCTTCTGCTACATGCTTAATTCATAACAAAATTTAATCTACCCAGCTGTCTTGTTTTGGCAATACATAGGTTAGCCCAAAACTCATGCCATCCTAATACAAATTGGACCTGGATATTTAGCTTAAAAATAAGCATGATAAACAACAGAACACACATATATATATATATAGAGACTTGGCCTTAAATGGGACATGGTTAGTTTTATTTTTATACCAGAGGTAGTATCAACAATATTCAATAGATTGAGAACTAGCTACTTAAATGTTTCAGTCTTTTTACGCCTAATCAAGTACACATAACTAACAAACTTTTACTTTGTAGGTGGATTGATATATTTGATGGAAAAAAGTAGCAATCTGCCGCAACAAGTCATGGGTTCGAAGTTACTTTTGATGTTAACTACATTTTGGTTTGTATGTTGTTATGTATTGCTATTTTAGTCACTAGCCGCGGCTTGTTCTACATTATGGACTTATATGAATTTGATAATTTATGTTTTATTATGTGGTGTTACATTTTGATTAAAAGACGTGATTCTTATAATATGTTGATTATAAAGTGTGTGATTAATATGATATATATGTTCATTTTGAAATATGTGTGTTTATATAAACTGTGTTGCATATAAATTGTGCCTGCATAACGAACTGTAACATGCATATTGATGGGGAATAGTGCGAAATACAAAAGCGTTTTACAAAATGCTCTTAAAGGTTTCTACAACGTTCATTAAATGCTGCTGAATCAGTTCAATAACGTTTTTTAAATGCTGTTGAAACCTTTAACAGCGTTCAAAAAACGCTGAATATTCATCGTGGCAAAACTGGAAACGTTGTAATAAGAAATAACAGCAACGAAAGTCAATGCTATCAAAAGTTAATACAGCTTAATATAACCGCTATGGCATATATTTCTTAACAAAGATGAAATGATATGGGAAGAAATTTTGCTCATCAACAAAACGCTGTAAAATGTATTAATGACATCCAATAAACGCTGTAATTATATTGATTCTACAGCGTTTTTTGTATACTATGGTAGATGTCTGATCTATAATGACATGTTAATATAAAGCGTAGTTAAAAACGCTGCTAAAGCTTTTTATAGCATTTTTAAAACACTGTTAGAGGTGCATTTTGTTGTCGTGATATTCCAATAGCATTAGATCAGGAGATTGAAGAATTTAACAGCACCAAAAATAAATCAAGCTTAAGCATCGAAGATCTCGTTTAAGAAGCAACCTTCGACGTTTAACTCGAGGCAGCAGTTCAAGGCGGAGTTGGGTTTATCTGGATTTCGGCTACGTCACATACATCTTCGGCTTTAATTCAGATCTAGGCTATTTTTTGTTAGCAACATCAACTCCATGCTTTACTCAAGCAAGATCCAACGACGGCTAACAAAACAAAAACACCATCAAGGTCTGACCAACTGGGAGTTTCACAACTCTTTCAACACACAACTTCAAGTTGGACACCACTTCCAAGTTAATGCTATCACCTCAATAACCAGCACAGACTTCATCAATAATCCCTGATCGATATTGACCATATCCATTATTTAATAACTTATTTGTCTAAAAAGATTAATTCCAAATACAATTCGACTGCCAATTTTAACCTTCTTTTGAGCTCAAACGCTGCTACGAACACCAAAAAATCTCACACGCACTCCGTTACTATCGCCTAGAGTGTCACTATCGCTTGGAGAATAATTGCCCAAGGAAAATGATGTGGCAATCCTAAGTGCTCAAAGTCGCTCTACCTTGATTTAAGACATCAGATATCGATTGGACGTGCTTACAATGGGACGTTGTTAATATCGCTACACCGCCCGAGAGTTGAATGCCGTTGTTCTTCCTTGGCCGCAAATCTGAAGTCGCCATTACTAAGTTCCTCCTTGTTGTCACCATCGCCTCAATCCAGACCTTGATGACATGGTTGCGGACAACGGCGAAGTAGGTGCGGTATCGAATTTTGTCTTACGGTTGAAGACTATTAGCAATTTTGTAGAGTCAAGATTTTAGAAAGAGGAGGAATCGAATTGATTTTATAACGAAGTAATTTAGAGTCGAACCGAATTCGAATTGTGTCGAACAAACAAATTAACTGAATTAAAGTAAGTGAATTAAAAAGAGGTATTGGGTAAATATGGTATGGACTTAAAGAACAAGGTACCAAATTAAGCTATATTCACCAAAAGGAAATATGCACCACATTTCAACAACTCGAATCAACGAAATCGCTTTCAAGTATGCCCCATTTATTCGCTGCTTGAACCAGTTTATGGCCACGTTACGCCCTGGCCAACTGACAAAAGGATGGCTATCCAATAACACTCTGACTAGCTAGCTATGAAGGAATGGGGCAGTAATTTAAAGCGATGTCTTCTCATCCATCCTTATCTACTTACCTTTTCCAAATGAGCTTGTTAATCTGCCTTTTGGCAAGGCAGCATACATGAGGATTTAACCTAATCGACTGCATAATTATCGAAGTTGAATTGTTCTGGACTTGGTTCCGATTTGAATGAATGGACGATAAATCACGGATGACAAACATGATTATGAGGCTAGGATATAGCATAGTCGGTGGACAAACAACGCGACATACTTGGAGTATAGATTTTGGAGAAAATGGGTTGCTTAGAGTTTGCTTCGAGTCACCCTCATGTCCACTTTGGGTTTTTGGGAGGCTTACTTCGAGTCAAGCAAGAGCTCGCTTTGGGTCACAAAGGGATCAGCATGTTCACAAGGGATTGGTATTGCTTCGAGTCACTGGAGGGTATACTTCGGTTCAAGGAAGCAGCTACTTGGGTTAGAATCATGGATCGATCAATATTCATATGATCCACGTCAATTTCGTATCCATCAATCTCATATCCATCTACTTTGTATCCATCTACTTCGAACCCATTCCCTTGGTATCCATGTGCTTTATATCGATCCATTCCATACTCACCCACTTCGTATCGATCCCACTCCAGCATGTTTCGTATCGATCAGTCAATTGATCGATACAAAGCAAGGAGATACATATCGATACAATGCCATAAGCCAAGCATTGATACGAAGCCACAAGCCAAGCCTCGATATGAAGGCAATGATGAAGCATCGATACGAAGGCGGGGGTATGATATCGATACAAAGAGCGATACACAGAGTCGATACGAAGAAGGCTTAGTCAACCAAGGGAAGCAGACTACTAGCATGAAAAATGGATCTACACATAATTGTCGCTCCACGTTATCGATATAGGATCAATCAATACGAAGTCGGTCGATACGCAAGGATCGATACGCAGCCTTCAGCCAACCTACAAATGGAATCTTGGATCGATCATAACTCAAAATCTTCAAGTCCAAAGGCTATGAAATTTTCACAAGAGCTTCTCTATTTACTCAGGAGCGTCCATGATCGATCTTGGCTTCATTGGGCCATTTTTGGATCGATACGAATTATATTTGGATCGATCAAGATCGATCCCAAACAACCCCAGATCGATCTGGTGGGCCCATTCACGTATGGGAAGAGGTGTTCCGAGTTTTGGGGCAGATATTTTTCGATCTACTCCTATAAATAACAACTCCATGGCAACTAAAAAGGGATCTTCTTCTTCTTCTTTTTTAGGCGAAACTCTTTCATTTTGGTGATTGACTTCAAAGCATTGTAATTGTAATCAGTGCAAAAGGAATAAAAGGAACAATTGAAAAGTGGACGTAGGCCAGAGACAGCCGAACCACTATAAATCTCATGTCTTTTGTCATTTTCTTCCATTTTAATTTTATTATTTCTTCATTTTTGCTCTCTACATTATCTGGATCTAAGATCTGTGTTTGGATATTGAGGATTTGTGTGTAAACACTGGTGCTTTCACTATTTCTGGAGTTTGTGACCAATTTTGGCACAAACACTTTAGTGCTTCCACGTTGGATCAAACTACGGACCACCAGTTTATAAGAATTTTGGATTTGAAGGCTTAGAAACTTGGGTCTGGGAAGCAATGGCTAAGCAAACAACAAGGAGATAGAGAACATAGAGGAGCCATCATGAAGGAAGTCAGGAGGCTTCCTCAGGAGCTAATCAGACCTCGGTTTTCATCACCAGAGATGAGATGGAGATGATGATGAATGCTATGCAGGAAGGGATGCTAAAAAGAAAGGAGGAAATGATGCAGAACCTACTCCGACAAGTTGGACAAGGTGGAATGCAAAATCAAGAGAATGGAGCAGCAGGAGCAGATAGAGTCCAGAACCAGAGTTAAGGGAACAGAGGAACCAGGATTCAGGATAGAGCAGGTCCATCAAGAACAACCCCTGAGCTAGGGGGCACGCCCCCAAATCATGTTGACTCAATCCCAGGAAGGGTGCCAGGCGGTGCTGTGTAGTTTGGCGTTGATTGGGATATGGATGCTCGTCTAGAAGAGCAGGTTTCAGGATTTCCTCATGAACTCGGGAGGTAGGTTGGAGATAACAGATAGAGGCTACCACTTGATGACAACGATGGGTTAGCAGACATGATTAGATGGGCTATGAGGGGAGGATTGGTGAATAGAGATTTGGAGGACGTGAACAAGAGCCCCTTCACTCCTATGATCAAACAAGCTAGGAATCCGTCGGGTTTCAAACTACCATCGCTGGAGATGTATAATGGGAGAATGGATCCGACCGTTCACTTGACAAGGTACATGAGGCACATGGAGGTACTGGGGGCATTGGAAGAGGTCATGGCGCGATGCTTCCCTTTGTATTTGACGGATATAGCAGCACTTTGGTTCAAATAACCAGAAAGCAGCTCTAATCACACTTGGACGGAGTTGATTGAGTATGAGACAATTTCGGGTCCACATCGTGAGGCCCAAGAATGTGATGATTTAACATTGATGAAATAGTGGAAGGAAGAATCACTTAGGGATTTCTTAACCAGATTCAATGTGGCAGTGGCTTCGGTAGATCGACTCGATTCGTCGAAGGTTTTGATGGCGGTAGTCTCAGGAATTGCGGATAATTCGGATTTCAAGATATCGTTGGAGCGCGATCCACCGATGGATCTCGGGGAGTTTTACCGTGAAGCGGAAAGGATTCTATGGCAGAAAGATGCAAAGGCTGAAAGAGAGGGGAGAGAGGTTGAAGTTTATGTGGTAAAAGGTGGAGGTCCACCCAGGGAGGATTCAAACAAGGATGATAGAGGCAAAAGGAAAATGAATGACAATGGTAACACATTGAAAAGGCAACGAAGGAAATCAAAATTCTCTTCTTACATGGATTTGACTGAAACTTTGGAAAGGATTTATTTGGATACTCGAGGACGCCTCCAGTATCAAAGGCCGGCAAAAAGAGAACCATCTGAATACGAGCATACATCGGGAAAGCATTGCCTATTCCATGAGCTGGATGGGCACAACACGAATGACTACAGGCATTTGAAGGATATCGTTGAGGAGCATGTATGAAATGGTCATCAACAACAATACGTAAGGAATCGAGCTATGACAGTGGAATAGGAGCAGCCACCGCCCACCTCAGACGAAGATGGCAATGGATCTAGGCATCGTCAACTTATTATCAGTTGAATGGTTTTATAGTTCTAAATAAGTAATAAACCCCGAAGTAAGGCGGCTAAGTCACTTACACATGTACGGGATCGAGGACGGTCCCTAGGCATGCTCTGAGATGATGATATACTGTGATACTCGGGTTTATGAAATCTTGTTTTTTCTATTTTCTTTGAACCCTGGTTTCTTTCTTGGTACTAGGGCTATTTGGTTTTCTTGATAGTATGGAATTTTATTTTATCAATTGAACTCTATGTTGATTAGATTTGTATTAATGTAATAAAGAATAAAAGTCCTGCGATTATGGTCCCGACCGGAGAGATGGGTCAATAACCGCAAGTTACGAGTCCTTTCGCCAGAGAGCAAAGGAACAGACTTGAACATGGAATATAAAGTCCTTGACCGGGGAGTTGGGGCTGGAGAATAAATATAAAGTCCTCGATCGAAGAGTCAAGGCCGAAGAATAAATAAAAAGTCCTCGACCGAAGAGTCGAGGCCGAAGAATATAAAGTCCTTGACTGGAGAGTTGAAGCTGGAAAATATAAAGTCCTTGACCGGAGAGTCGGGGTCGGAGAATATAAAGTCCTCGATCGGAAAGTTGAGGCTGGGGAAAAATACCCTGCGGATTAAGTCCTTGACCGGAGAGTTGAGGCCGGAGAAGAAAAACCATGGATAAGCCCTCGACTGGATAGTCGAGGCCGGAGTAGAATAAATGGACCCGGCGAGGTCCCAGGTTTGAATATGGACCCGGCGAGGACTCAGATTTGGATTACAGGATCCGAAGAGGTCCCGGACATGGATAAAATGATCCGGAGAGGTCGTGGATTATGTTATTGGATTTGGAATGAATCTTGGATTGAATATTGACTCGGGACATTCTTGGGTTTTGTTAATGATCCAGAAAAATCAAGGAATTGGTTTGGCAATGGACTAGATTCGAGGTTGGATATGGCGATCGGTGGATTATGGACTTTGAATTTTGGACTTATGGAAATACAAAACACACCTTCCGATTGCAAGGCATGTTTTGGAGGGCAAAGTGTTAACCCGCCTTTTGGTAAGGCATCATACAGGCAGATTTAACCCAATCGACTGCATAATTATCGAAGCTGAATTGTCATGGACTTGGTTCCGATTTGAATGAATGGACGATAAATCACAGATGACAAACATGATTATGAGGCCAGGATATAGCATAGTCGGTTGACAAACAACGCGACATACTTGGAGTATAGAGTTTGGAGAATATGGGTTGCTTTGAGTTTGCTTCGAGTCACCCTCGTGTCCACTTCGGGTTTTCGGGAGGCTTACTTCGAGTCAAGCAAGGGCTCGCTTCGGGTCACAAAGGGATCGACATGTCCACAAGGGATCGATGTTGCTTTGAGTCACTGGAGGGTTTACTTCAGTTCAAGGAAGCAGCTTCTGTGGGTCAGAGTCATGGATCGATCAATATTCATATTATCCACGTTAATTTCATATCCATCAATCTCGTATCCATCTACTTCGAACCCATTCCCTTCGTATCCATGTGCTTCGTATTGATCCATTCCATACTCACCCACTTCGTATTGATCCCGCTCCATCATGTTTCGTATCGATCAGTCAATTGATCGATACAAAGCAAGGAGCTAAGTATCGATACGAAGCTAGGAGCCAAGCATCGATACGACGCCACAAACCAAGCCTCAATAAGAAAGCAATGATGAAGCATCGATACGAAGGCGGGGGTATGATATCGATACAAAGAGCGATACACAGGGTCGATACGAAGTTGGCATGGTCAACCAAGGGAAGCAGTCTACTAGCATGAAAAATGAATCTACACATAATTGTCGCTCCACGTCCTCGATACAGGATCGATCGATACGAAGTCGATCGATATACATGGATCGATACGCAGCCATCAGCCAACCTACAAATCGAATCTTGGATCGATCATAATTCAAAATTTACAAGTCCAAATGCTATGAAATTTCACACACTACAAGAAAAGTAGATTTTTGTAACGCCAATAGATAACGCTTTATTCCATACCGTTATCGTTTATTTTAGTTTGTTTAAGTTATATCTTAATTTGTTTCATTTAAGGGAGAACTGGATACGTAACGCATTCAGGCGGGCTTTTATTTTCCTAGTCGCCAATTCCCTAAATTAATTTACAACCCTTATTCAACTCTTCGTTCCCTTCTTTTTTTCTTCTAAGTATTCAAAATTGAAGAAAAACACAGAGGCTAATCGTAGATAAAAAAAGAAAAAAAATTGAGGGCACAAGGAAGTCTAATTGTGGTATTCGAAGTTGGTTTGTAGCAGGAATTGCCTGCGGTGAGGCGATTGAAGAAGTGGGTGAATTGGGAGGAGGCGATTCGATTTGGGTCGAAGACAATTGTGGTGTTCTGGTGGTCGAGTGTTGGCTGTGGTGGTGGGTTATTGTGGTTGGTTTCGCGTCTGGGAAGTGCAGACTTGATTGGAGCGTAGCGGTTTTAAGTCGCGGTGGCAAGTTGCTACTCGTTAGTTGGTTGCTCGCATTCAAGTGTGGGTTTCAGTTTATGGAGTTGCGGTTGATGTTGTGATTGCAGGTGAAGGGATGATTTGGCGATGCGGTGTGGATTAGGTTCTTGATTTTAGGTGATGAATTGTTTTTTTTTCTTTTTTTAGGAGAGACGGTCAGAGTTTTTGTGGTTTCTATCGTGGTGGTTTTACAGGTGGTTTCGGCTGGATGGTGTTTGGAAGTGTATGGTTTGGCAAGTCAGTGTAGACGCATTAGCAAGGGAGGGTTGTAGACGCAGTAGCTAGTCAGTGAAGTGACGGTCTGGTTTGATAGTGTGGTGTTCGGGGCAGTTTGGTCTTGTCGGAGAGGGGATGATGCAGGCGAGGTATTGGAATATTTGGTGGAAGTTGCTTGACAGCAAGTGATGGTAGTTGATTATGCTGTGGCGATATGATGGTAGCAAGCTTGTATGTAGGAGTTGTAGTGTGGTAGGAGTTGTATTGTTTGCTGTGAGGTTTTTATCGTGGTGAACTTGATGGTTGGAGCTGTTGCTATGTGAACAGAGGTGGGAGGCAAAGTTGGCTGTTTTATGGTGGTTGAAGGATGTCTGTTATGGGCAGTATTGCTGTTTGAAGGAGGTGGTTGTTAATGACTTGGGAAGTTAGGCAGTGTATTTAGAATGGCAGTGTTAATTTTTGTGTATTTGGAATAGCAGTGTATTGTTGTTTGAAGTATTGAAGTGAATGGCTTTGGTAGTGATGTTGTGAACTATCGAAGTTTGGGGCTAGTAGATGTTGTGAATGTCGTAGGCTGACAGTCAGGCAGTTAGTGGAAATGGTAATGTAATGTGGAGGGGATTCGCTGGTGAGTATTGGTGTCCCTGTCAAATTATAATCACCCTAACCCACATCCCTGTCCCTCAGAAACCACCGTTCTAGTGCTTTACGAAAGCTGGAAAAGCAACTTCTTCAGGTCAAAGCATTTGTCTCTAGTCATCACAACCCGTATTTAATGGTCACAAGCCGCCAATTGCCATAGGCATAGCCAATCGTGCTGTTGTTGCAAGCCACTAGCATAGTCGCATCACCTACCATCAAGCAAGTCCCCCATGGCATTCAGGTCATTGCTATGTTGTTTACTACATAATAAGTTCATACTTTTACAATTAAGTCTCTTAAGCACTTCTCTCTCAAACATGACACTTGAAACCTAATATAGAATCTCTCTTTCACATTGATCGAAGGTAATTCAATGAAAAATATATTTATTTAGGTCTGTTTCAAATTTGTATTATGCGATTAATGTTTGATAGATATTTTAGTTTTCTATTTATTGTATGTGAAGTATTTAGGGAATATGATATCATTGGTCGACAATTGATTACCACCAGAAGCGGAGTTAACCAACAATCTTTTGTCCTACAGTTTTATTTCACTGAACTAATGTAAGTATGTTCAGCACAATATGGTTGAGTACAAAATTAAAATACTGTATTACTGAGAAGTAAATTTTATTAAATTTGTTAGAAAAAGTCATAATAGGAATAGGAAGACATGGTATGGTAATTAACAACAAACTTAAGCCATAAATAATTTGAAACCTTCAAGTACAACAACGGCCATACTTATTATAAGTATCAAACACCTATTGACTATTTACACTAAGCATCCGTTAAGAATACTTAATTGAAGCCTCTAAAGTAAATATCAATATAGAGAGTTGCTCCTTGTGGTGCAATTTGATTCCTCCATGTTAAACTGAAAATTAGTTATCGTCTAAATTGTTAGTTAATGAAGTTACTTCATATATATCTTTATCTTCTTGTTTATAAATTCTTCACACTATAGAAAGTTCTGCAAGAGAGTTCGTGAGTAAGAATACTTTCAGCACTCTTGTGGCTACTATGGTATGACATGTTAAATTATATAATAAGTAAATTTCAGACTTACGATTCATTATCATTGATGTATAAACATGAAAAAAACTAAACATAATTATAAACTACAGAATTTTGTTGATTTGGCTGGGAGTGAACGTGCATCCCAAGCATTAATAGCTAGTTTAAGGCTGAAGGAGGGCTGCCATATTAATCGAAGTCTGCTTACTCTAGGAACTGTTATTCGCAAGCTAAGGTTTATTATGAACTTATTTGCAGATTAAGCAATTATTAGCCAAAACTCATGTTTCAAATAGAACGTACCAATGTTGTATGTAATTTTTTGTTTTTGTGATGCAACAAAGGAAGAACTGGATATATTCCATATAGAGACTCAAAACTGACACGCATATTGCAGTCAACACTGAGAGGAAATGCACGAATTGCCATCATATGCGCAATGAGCCCAGCACGATGTCACATAGAGCAATCTAGAAATACACTACAGTTTTCCATTTGTGCTAAAGAAGTGGCAACAAGTGCACAAGTTAATGTGATCATGTCGGATAAGGCATTGATCAAACATTTACAGAAAGAGGTTGCTAGACTTGAGAACGAAATGAAATATACCGGGTTGAGTTCTTTAGCATCTACCTCAGATGCATTCAAGGAGAAAGATGCCCAAATCAAAAAGGTACTCGTAAAATTTACTTTCAAAGTAAAACTATAAAAATTATATTCAGCAACTATTGAATAATTATCACTAGGAGAATGTGTTTGCATATGCTTAGGCCCATACAAAATTTAGGAAGTTAAATGTTAACCTCATACTCCTTTACAATACCCATTTTGTTATTGATTAAGATTAGATAGTGTCTTAGGATAAATAAGTAGTAGAATATTGTTTCACTTTATGCAGTAATTTTACACTAATCCTCCTCACTTAAGAAATATGTTTTTTGCTGGATTGTTTTACACTATTATTAATTTTTTTCTACTCAATTTTGCTAATAGGTGGAGAATAAGATGAAGTCATTGATGAAACAACGTGATCTGGCTCAATCTCGACTTGAAGATTTGCTTAGAACTGTTGCTTATGATCAAGCTTCAGGACCATGGGTACATTAACTTTCTCACTTAATGCACACATTTATTATTTAAATATAAAACTAATACATCTTCCAAATTAAATAAATTTCATTGAGAAAAAGTTGGAGAAAAATAATCTCTATGTTACAACATTGAAAACTGCAAAATCCCACTCAATTTCAATTATGATCTTAGGATATATATATTGTACTTTTACCATAGATTCGTATGTCTCAAAAGTAAAATATGGGATCATTTTTCTATAGTATACCATTTTGAACAACAATATGCTTCATAAACTAAGTAATCACTATCCTTGTTTAGGAGGAATCAAGCCAGTCCTCGATGCCTTGTGCACAACTCTCATTTGACGATACATCACTGTCAGATTCTTCAGTCGTATCTTACCAAAGCCTAGAGTATAGTGTATCACATGTAAATAGTAATTCTAAGTTTTGTGGCAAAGTTGAAGATCAGCAACACAAGATTACGCCTCTCTGTCACTCATCAAAGACTATTGATTTTACTTACTGGGATGAAGAAATTTCTCCCTCGACGTCTCCAGATATTGACATACACTTTAAGGAAGTAAAATGTATCAGAATGATTAAACCAAGCATGATCGAAGTTGATGAATTCATGCCCCTATCAAGCGAAAATATTCATAGTCCTATTGCTGAAAATGAAGAGCCAGTGGAAGTTCAAGTAGTAAATAAACATAATTTTGAAGTAGAAACAGAGGTGAATAATGGACCATTTTATATACAACTAGGCAAATTTTACATGAAATAAAGTTGATAAAAATATTTTATATAACAATGGACCATTTTTAAATCCGTGTTAATGGCTTCTAATTAGTTATTGGCTCTTCTTAGGTTGGGGCAGTGGATTATATTGCTATAGCTAAGAATTACACACTATTTTCATATCTGGAATCCCTATTATGAGTTTGCGAATTCGAGACAAGTTGCTCAGTAGTACATGATACCTCGTATTTGTTCTAGTTTAGTCTTAATTTTTTTTTCTTTCCTTTTTCCGATGTATTTTTATTTTGAAGATTGCCTGAATAATGCTGTGTTATTATACTTCAGGCTAGAAAATTCATCACCCTTATAGATGAGCTATACAATCACCATTGGTGTCTTGTTAGTTTAGCATCTTCCTCAATTTATGATCTTTTTCAAGGAACTGAAGAGGTAACACTTTTTGATTTAGAGAGGTAATATAAGTAAATTCTTTATGGTGTCAAGTGAATTATTTTAAAGACGAATTACTCTTTTTGATTGATGGAGCTAAATGAAAATAATTTTGCCTTCTTCCAGTTTTCGTTTTGAAACCGGGACAGAGGATAGCAGATTTGGAGTGAATTATATGTATCGGGGGTTAGTTGCTAGCAGTTGTTTGATAAATAATATTATGAAAATATAATATAAAAATAGGAAGTTAGTGTATAACTAAAGCCAGTAGGCTCATAAAAAAGGTCGACCATATACATTTATGTATTGGGGGTAGAATTTCTACTATTTTCCTATTTGGAACCGAGGTGTATAACTCTGAAGCTGAGAGCAAAGGAAAATTGTTCCATGTACGTAGAGAGATTGGACATAAGTTCGATTTTAGGCATTTATCTATGTCAATCTTGAAGACCGTGAAACACAAATTTAGCCTAATTTTGTGCACATTTTAGGCTGCATAATAACCATATTTCCATGGAATTTGGCTTCCACAGTCCATGTTAGCGATAAATGATATGGAGTGTGGACAAAATAACATAAGCATTTTAGACAAGTTGAAACAATGTTGACCCTATGTTATTTACATATTTCAAAAGTTGGTAGGTATTGGAGCACATGTCATGCTTAGCCATGCTGATTTCTCCATGCATATTAATTAGTAGGGGGGTTATGTGCATACTTTCAGTTTGGGCGTGCTTTACGACTACTTCATTGTTTCTTTTCCTCTCAAAATGGCTGCGACATCCTTCCTTGTGTTAATCTTCAAGATGGGAGTAACGTAATTTTTAAGAATAGCCAAAAGATGTGTTCTTGTGCGATACAAAAGGCATACACGAAAGGAGTACAAGAAGGAGACACGAAATTGGACAACGAAAGGAGAATGCTTTCTTATATATGAAAGGAAAATATGAAAGAGGCATGGAAAAAGGTATGAAAATGGTAAGAAAGTCAGTTGCATCTGAATTGTTTGAAGCCAACCACCGATTTTTCGATGGTTGGCTCAAACGATACACTTGGTGCATCTCATGGTAGACTTTTTGATGCATCAATGAGAAGCAAATGTGAAAGGAACAAAATATTCACGTGAACGCACTCTTAGTGTACACGCTAATATCATCAACTGTTGTTCTAGAGTTTTGAATTGGAAATGAATGTTATCTTTTGACAAATGACCACTTTTATTTTACTTTTTCTGTTAAAAAAGGAAACAGATTGTCTATAATGTAATATGCTAAGCAGTGAATTTAGATTTGCATCATGGTTGGCAGATGATAGCTTTTTCTGAATAATTGAAGGGCAATATTATACTCAACAATAATACAAAATCACATCATAGTTACAGATCCTCTACATCCCTATACACGTACAAAGACAAAACTGCGGTTTGTTCCTTAGCAATTACCACCTAGTTTTATTACAACGACATGCCCGAACGCTGTTATCATATTCTCTTGAAAAGGACTGAACAATGCATATGATCGAACCACTGCTCCGAACAAGATAATGTTTTCAAAATAGAATGAAAATGGAATAAGAGGGAAGATTGAGTTTTAAGTTTAGCTGTATAAGTTCAAACCTCAAAATCAAATTTAAAGTTGTCAACAAACCTTAAAATATGAATCCTTTAAATCTACGATTTACGATTTGAATTCCATTTTGGTTTAAAGTTTGAACTTTACTATTTACAATATAAATCCAATTTTGAAAACCTCGGGATGGGATGTTGCAGCAAAAGAAAATTATTCTAGAAATTAAACGTCGCCATAACATTCCAATTTATACCCGTCTAGGGTCCAAAGTAGCAAGCATTTTCCATGTTTGGTTCCAAGTTTAAAAGTTCTAAATGTAGGTTTGATTATACCTCATTGGTGGTTAAAATAGTATAATTATACACTCGTGCATTCTTATACTGAACATAATAAATATATTATATTACTAGACTCATACATTATGTAAAATATCATTCTTGTTCAGTTTTTTCTTAGATTAATCAAGCAAGGTACCGACATAAATTTAGGGATGTTTTGACTATGAAGTTTCACTATATTTGTTATCCAATAGTATCGTGCAAGTTATTTAAATAATTTGGTTGATGTGCAGATTGTGAAGGAGATGACAAATGGTGGGGCAGATTACTCTTTTGAATGCATTGGTGATACCAGGGCTGTATTAACTGCATTGCAATCGTGTTGTGATGTAAGTTTCATCCTCTTTTTTCTTTGTTTGTTATCTGTTAATCAAGCAGTCTATTCTTTACAATATTTGCAGGGATGGGGAGTAACTGTAACTTTAGGTGTTCCAAAAGTCAACCCTGAAGTTTCCACTCATTATGCATTACTCCTTTCAGCACGAACATTAAAAGGATCATTATTTGGAGGATGGAAGCCAAAATCTGATCTTCCATCATTAGTAGACAAATACATGAACAAGGTATGCTTCAAGTTATAATACACAGACTTCAGCCATGTTATGTACAATCTACTGACCTATGAGGCCCAAGCAAGTAAATAAATTCTTATATTAATTTGCAATTTGACTATGCTCGCAATTAGGGCCGTGGCAACAAACTAATAAAATCTTCTTCATCCTCATTTGGTAGCAACACCTATATTCGTAACAATGTTTCAAGTTATTGTGGATATTTATAAATTTGGTATGAAATATTATTTAATTTATTTTCCATGTAGGAAATACAAGTTGATGAGCTGGTGACAGATGACTTGCATGAAGAAAGGCTTTGAGCAGTTCAAGTTCTTAGTGATGCATTTGGTACTTGTAGACGTTAACTTTGAACTATGTTATCTTTTGTTATCATGAATATGTATTGAATTTGGTAACTCATGCATTGAACTTATTTTTTATTAGTTGATACTTTATTTTGTTATCATGAATATGCGTTACATTTGCTGATTATTATATTTTTCATTCATACATCGTTCGAATTATTATCTATTTAAAGAAGATTCATTTTTATTGTTATTATTAAAATGTAATGTTGGGGTGCATAAAATATATAATAAAATAAAGCATATCTCCTTAAAAGCATTATAACTATATGACATAATTTATGTGGTTACTGTCAAAGTATATAGCAAACATGCGTTATTGTATCTACACATTTTATAGCGGTATATATGTTGTAAATGGATGTAGAATGTACTATAAACATGTTGATATATAGTGCGAAATAGGCGCTATAGAATAACTATTTTATAGCGGCTATACTTTGTTATAAAGATTCTGTTATTTTCGTTAAGATTGAGATGTTTTATAGTGGTAATAGTGAGCTCCCGTCTTTATGTAACATAGCAGCTAGTTTATGCTATGAAATCATGCTCTTTTATAGCGGTTATTTAGTGTTAGAAATGTGTATTTCTTTTTTATAACATGTCGATATACAGTGTTTATAAAACCGCTATAGTTGTGTTTAATAGTAGTTATATGCTGCTATAAAAGACTGTTTTTCTTGTAGTGACAAGAGCTTCTCTATTTACTCAAGAGCGTCCATGATAAATCTCGGCTTCATTGGGCCATTTTTAGATCGATACGAATTATACTTGGATTGATCATGATCGATCCCAAACGACCCCAGATCAATCTAGTGGGCCCATTCACGTATGAGAAGAGGTGTTCCGAGTTTTGGGGCAGATATTTTTAGATCTACTCCTATAAATAGCAACTCCATGGCAACTAAAAAGGGAGCTTCTTCTTCTTCTTCTTCTTCTTCTTTTCTAGGCAAAACTCTATCATTTTGGTGATTGACTTCAAAGGATTGTAATTGTAATAAGTGCAAAAGGAATAAAAGGAACAATTTAAAAGTGGACGTAGGTCAGAGACAGCCGAAGCACTTTAAATCTCATGACTTTTCTCACTTTCTTCCATTTTAATTTTATTATTTCTTCATTTTTGTTTTCTACATTATCTGGATCTGAGATCTAGGTTTGGATATTGAGGGTTTGTGTGTAAACACTGGTACTTTCACTATTTATGGGGTTTGTGACCAATTTTGGCACAAACAGAGCTTTACTGGGATATTGGGGGCATTACAAACAACATGGCAAAGGAAACACTTCTATGACCCAGACGAATCATGTCGATTCCTCCTTCTAAAAATGAGCATTGTTAGAGTAGCGTCAAGAAGGCTTGTCCGAAGGATCATCGAACAAATAGATCCAACCCGCTAGCCTCCATGAATCGATAAAACTGTGTTCCCATGACCCAAATCCCAAAATTCTTCTTGGAGTCGATAAATTATCGCTTCAAGGCCGTTTGGTCGCCAGATACCCGACCATAAAAACCCTTCACAAACTAAAGCATCGTGAAGGCGAACCGATAAATCAGCGGTCATCTGATCCAAAAACCCTTCACGAACATGAAGGTCCTTCATAAAATAAAGTGTCGTGAAGGCGAACTGGTAGATCAGCGGTCATCTGACCCAAAAACCCCTTCACGAACGTGAAGGTCCTTCATGAACTAAAGCATCATGAAAGCGAACCGGTATATCAGCGGTCATCTGATCTAAAAACCCTTTGCGAATGTAAAGGTCCTTCATAAACTGTAGCATCGAGAAGGCGAACCGTTAGATCAGCGGACATGTGATCCAAAAACCCTTCGCGAGCGTGAAGGTCCTTTATGAACTAAAGTGTCGTGAAGGCGAACCAGTAGATCAGCGGTCATCTGATCCAAAATACCATTCGCGAATGTGAAGGTCCTTCATGAACTAAAGCATTGTGAAGGCGAACCGGTATATCAGCGGTTATCTGATCAAAAAACCCTTTACGAACGTGAAGGTCCTTCATGAACTAAAACGTCGTGATGGCGAACCGGAAGATCAGCGGTCATCTGATCCAAAAAAATCCTTTACAGACTAAAACATCGTTAAGGAGAACTAGAAGATTAGCAGTCATCTGATCCAGAACTCCTCGAAGTCAATGAAATCACGCTCCAGGGCTATGAATTGACAATCACATCAATCACTCTGTAGAATCAATGGAATCACTTCTAACGACCAAAGAACCAAACATTGCTGAATTCCACAGCCTCAAAGTCGCTCAATGAAACTAAACCAAAACTGTACCGACCTTGTGATCAATCAGAGGCCGACTCGAATAAAACCAAGATTCGACATTTGGAAGTACCAAGTACCTCAGATCCCTAATATATAAGTATTCGAAGATAAAGGCTTTCTTAGGCTTTAACCATCTAGAAGACACAGCTGCACCCACTGGACTAGGGGCAACCAGACAAGTTGTGACGAAACCCTGGATAAAGTTCAAGCGCATGAATAGCCCTGCGTTATGAGGGGCACCACATACATTTGAATAGCCACGAGAAAGGCTGAGACTAATCATACCGTAGTTCTATTATGCCCGAACAAAAATTCTGGCATTCTAACAACTGCGGACTAAATAATCTGGCTAGCACAAAAAATGAAATAAGACTGTGTGCTAGTTGAAGACCCATCCTCTGAAGGCAGTTTGGACCAAAAGCCAAGAGTTTTGCCCTAAATTCCCACAGGCTCTTTTCCCATGTCCACCTTCATGCGGTCAGTTGTAGATCTCACAACCATGGTTACCTGATCTATTTGGTCATGCATGTTTTCCTAAAACATGGAAGGATCATCCAAGCCATGGTTACCCGATCCTCTTGAAACCGATGAAACCATGTTCCAACGAAGTCAAATTGTCGGATCGACTGGAAAACTCGATCCTTGTCTTCTAAGAATTGGTGTCGCTCCGGCAGTACCGAGAAGGCCTGAACCATTACATGCATCTATAAGCCATGCACTTTCGAAAGCCGCTTCTCATAAGCCGCACAGACACTGCTTGAAATTGCTCTGGCATCACCAAGAAATCGTTATGGATCGACGGGTCGTATTGATCCTATAAGTCGTGCATATCGTAAGTCGTGCGCTCTCAAAAGCCGTGCATCTCATATGCCCCTCAAACACTATTTTATGTTGCTCTGGCATCATCAATAAACCATTCTGGATCAACGGATCGTATCAATCTCGTAAGCCACACACAATCATAAGTCGCACTCTCGTTAGCCGCGCACTCACATAGATTACGCGTCGCTTCTTGGATTAGTGGAATCACATCCAAGTAACCAAAATCACAATGTGCACATCTCATAAGCCGCACAAACAATACTTGATGCTGCTCTGGCATCAACAATGACTTTTCAACTTTCTCTAAGTGCCGATGTTGCCCCGACAACATTGGGAAACTTGTCTATTGTAGGATTAACAGGGATCAATTCCCACTACCTAAAAGAACCGACATTACTCCAGTAGTGCCACAAAGTTGCTAAGGCAAGAGGTCGGTAAAGAATTCTGATCTTTGACCAAAGTTAATCTACCAAACTGTCTAAAGTCAAGACATTCAAGTCACGAGTTCCTAAAGATTGGAGCTGCGACTCAACTTTAAGTAGGGGCATATGGAGAGCAACCCAGAACATCAAGTCTTGCGTCAAGTGTTCGGAGTAATCAACCCCGTGGACTAGGGGGCACATAACACACTAACACTTGGTCATGACAAAAATCACTCCATGGTTCTGTTACGCTGAATAGAGAATTTTGGAAACCACAACAGAGCTAAGCAGAATAGTACGTTGAATGACTGCTGAATTAAAAGGGAAACTGCTCCAACCTGCTAGATATCGATGTTGCCTTGGCAACATCGAGAACTCTAGACCATTATATCAACATGAAAATCAGACTCCCTAAAATTCATCATCGCTCAGAAATAGGCGATAAAAGGAGGAACTTACCATTGACTAGAGATAGACGACGATGGAAGACATTTCTAGAGTCAAGTCATCCACTACAAGAAAATCTATTATTGGTTGCAATATATAGCAGCGTTTAATAACTAAGTGCAACCATTTGTTAAAATAAAAAATAAAAAATCAACGCCGCTAAAGTGTAATCCCGCCAACATTTTCAGTTGGTGCAAAATCTTTCTCCTTCCCTGCTTTCCTTTTTATTTTTTTGTTAACTCATCTTCAGTTAAAATCAGCAAATGCCTAATTAAACTTCTCTCAACAGGAAACAAAAAATCTCTTAAATATGATTCATAAAAAATACATACCTTCTTCGTCTTCGGCTTTGGGCCTCATCCCATCAGAGTATTCAGTCAACCTACCGCCTTTACAACATCGCTTCACTTCTCAGCCTCCCGTGCCATGCTTCGGTGAGCTTTTTAAAGATTTATTAGTTTTTCAACTTTGTTCAAATTTGATTGATATTAGAATTCAAAACTCGAATTGACAAGGAAGAGGTCAACTTTCTTTCTTTGTTATTCTTTAAATAAATAATTGTTTTGAAACTGCAATCATATGAATACTGGGGTTTAATCGTTAATTATTAATTTGGATTGTCATAATTTGGGAGAATTTATGAAGGATTTTATGAGTATTGTGGAAGGGGTAAAGTCAAAGGTGAGATCATTGATTTGCTGATTTGAATACCGGATGTTTAAAGTAAGTTAAAAGTTTTCAATGTTAATATAAGTATATTTATTTTTTATCAGTCTGTGAAGAACTTTGAGGAAATACAGCAGATGTTTGATGATTTGGTGAGTGGAATGACGATGGATTTCAGCGGTAACGGGTGTCCGGAGCAATCCGATATGGCAAGAGAACCAGAGCCAGTTAGCCGATGATTGATTCCATGGTGGTGTAGAGTAAAGCGATGGATGCCAAATTGGTGCATAATGATTTCAACTTAGCTAGTTTTATATTGATTTCATTCATAGTTACATATTTGATTTTAAGCACTATTTCAAAGCAAGGAGTGATGATAGAAAAAATGCATATCATCTACAAGACAATGGACAATGTTAGTTATACCTGAGATTTGTAGGATAGTTTCTGTAAATTGTTTTCGCCCTCAAATTTATATAAAATGGATTTGCCTGAAGTAGTAGATACTCTATTTCACCAACGTCACTTTTCTAATCAATGTTGTTAAACCCATACCCGTGAGGTTTCTGTAGTGAATGAAAAGAGAGAGAGAGAGTGAATAGTTGGTTTTATTGTTATAATAACTTGAAACATATAGAGAGATGAAAGGGATTATTTGTGTTTTGTAACAAGAAGTACTATTGGAAATATGAAATACTTGTGTTGCTACAAATCACAAGCGAGAACATTTTGAAAACTTTGACTTGGTTTTTCTGGTTTATATTTTTCTTGTTGGCCTTGCATATGAGAATTCTTATTAAACAAATCATGGAACATAATTATGGACTGTTATTTTAAAACTAGGATGATCAGATGTAATGAATGTTTTGTGTATAATTCGATAGCTTGACCAAAGATTTCGCTATAATATGTGTTTGAGCTATGAATACCATGTTTTCTTCTCAAATTTGTTGTTTGTCAATCGAGACTTTAAGGTCCTGGCTATAGTAGTCAATAGTTACAATTTTGGGATTATGCTAATAAAGTTTCTAGATTTTTTTGCATGTACTTAATGTTCATCATACATGAAATATTTATTCCTATACGAAACTTCTATTTTCCCTCTTCAGATATGCATAAAATCTTGCAGTACGTTATAGATTGATACAAAAGATATCCTCTTCATATGTGGAGGTGCCTTTATTGACGTAGAAAATACAATTTCAGAAAAATTATTTCTGCAATCTACACTTCTTTATGCAAATTTTTTTTCACTCATCATTTAAATATAAAATATTCAATCAGGCGACAAAATTCTTCAATCAGTTTTATAGCACCTGTATGTGCAACTATGAGGAGCGGTGGTCTAACAAGTGTCGTTGTAATTTCATCCTTGTTAGAGTCGGTAAGTTCACACAATAGTTATCTTACCAACTCATGTTTATTACCAATAATTTTGTTGTGAGTTTGATAAGGCCGTACACTACAACTTGGTTATGCCTAGGTTGAAAGTGGTGACCTTATTGCATACGTTTAAAATCAGAATTTATTGGGAGGTTCCCGATACTTGTCGGTCTTTCTGCCCTAACTGAGGATCAACTTGTGTAGGAATATTTGAATATTGTCATTACTTGATCACTATACATGAAACACACATTTAGATCACGTGCTTGATTACTTAGTTTGAATAATGTTCACTTTTTCTGATTTTCTTCCTTGTGTTATTATCAAGTTCTAACAAAGCCAGAAATGCGCTTGGAAAACAGTGTAAAACTTGATTTCTCATGAATTATGTAAATAACTGGGAAAGTTTATCCAACTTATGTGATTATTTGTATCCTTCCTTTATTGACAATTGATGTCTTAGTCGATTATGCTAGGTCAAAAAAGATTGAAAAAGGACAAACATTGAATATTTTCTTTTTTGTGACTAGTTTGCGAAAATTGAAACAAAAAAGATGCTCATTCAGATGGTTGAGACTAAGTTGGAGAAGGGAAAATCATAGGGAAGGTATTCAGGATAATTCGAAGGAAAATCTCACTTTTTTGGGTAAATACTTCATCGCATATTTGCTTTAACTGTTAGTCTATCATTTTTGTCACACAAGTGTATGTCTTGGCCATTACGTACATTTCTTATACATGTAATTGCAGTTATGCATTAGGAATAATTTAGACGTCACTTTTCTATTTGTTGAATAAGTAACTTTCGAGATGTTACCATCTTGCTTGATAATCAAGATGACTTCTGCTAGTTGAATTTTAGCAGAATCCCAATTTACAATGAAATTTATCCAACCATAATGTGCACATGTAAAGTTTATAGGTCTACTAAACGTTATAAATAGAGTCATGCATGTTGAGAACTAGGCATAGTTTATAGTTCTATCGAACGATAGAAACATAGTCATGCATGATGAAACCAGGTGGAACAAGGGGCCTTGGTGCAAGAGTATGTGCGTGTGAAGCAGTCGTAGTAGTAGTAGAAGAAGAAGAATCAGACTGAGATTTATCCTCTAAGGGGTTCCCTAACAATGCAGTTAGATCAGAATCATGGTTTTCTTTACAATCAAGACCGCTTTGTTTCTGCGTATCCTGATGTATTTTATGTTGCTCCTTTCTCATTAACTCGAAGGATGCTCTTCTAACCTTTTCCTCCGTAGCTCTATCTTCACTTGATCATTCGGCCGGGGATGTGCAGATTTTAAAATGAAAGGTGATATCATGCGGCTATGGTTAATTTTGTCTGTGAAAGTATACTTAATATGACCAAAGAATTTCTCAATTTCACTACTTCACTTTATATTTCCATGGATGTAATATCATCCTTATTTATCTATATATAATTCCCACTTTCCTACTCACCTAATGTGAAACATCCTAACTATCTCTACCTTAATTCACATCCATTCCATACGTCTTTTCCTGTGTTATGTTGATGTATATATTATTTGGGTGTATATATATCATTTGGGATTTGTTTTATGTCCTTGTGATCTTACATAATATGGCCTTGTTTAAACTTTAATCATGATTGCTTAGGTTTCTTTTGCTAAACCATCACATCTAACACTTTTTTTTTGCATTAATACGTGACTGTTCATTGCTGTGGGAATGATACCATGTTGATTTTCAGCATTATGCTTGAGAGAGTCATGTTTTAGCAGGAATTTTAACTCCATGTATTTGATCCATGAGCTCTTTTCTTAAGTCTCACTTCCTCAAGCTGTCATTCCGGCAGTTGGATTAAAACGCACACCACTGGATGAGAGTTACTTGTTTGGTTGATATATTATCACGGCAGAAATATTTTTTACTATTAAATGGCACGAACTGTACTTATATACTACTCCACTTTTATTATGTTTTCTGGTGTGAGATTATTCTTATCCAGCAAGCTTAAATCCCACACATAAAATGTGTTTAATACAAGACGTACATTTGTTGCTGTTAACATTTCGGTTTTTGCTTTTGCCACATTATGTTTCAGGATGATTGGTGAAATCGAACTGAAGGATGTGTATTTGTTACCTGAATTGGTTCCTGCTCTAATATCCCTTTTAAAGGATGAAGTGTCTGCAGCTACACGACAAGCTATTGCAACATGGACAGTTTTGTGTCAGTGAAGGTTGTTCTTCAGGTAATATCATGTGACATAATTCAGCAAAATGAATTTGACATGTAATATTATTTATATGACACTTTATTAAAGCACATAATTCAAAATTCAATTTTCGCTTGTGATTATTAAAAAATGGTGTTCTTTTTAGTCATTCTTCATTGTCATTATTTTGATGCCTAGCTACGTTGTTTACAAAATAAGTAAATGATAACTTGGTTCACGTTGCTCAATTTTCATTATTTCAAGCAATTAGACTAGTTCCTTTTTGACACTACCTTCTTTCGGATATTAGGTGTTTTCTCAACACATGGTTGCTTCCTTATTGAAGTCAATTGATAGATTTGAATCAGTACTTAGCTAGACATGTCTTCAATAAACATTGTACCAACACTTACATTGAAAGCTTTGTTGGGCTTTAGAAAATATTTATCTTTTAAATATGGATATGTTTCTTTTCAAATTGTCCACATGTTATCTTACTGCCATCGTCAAATTTAGCATTGACAACCTATTATTAACAGCCTTGTGTTCTAAAGTCCATTCTTTTTTATGCCTTGTCCTTTTCATGCAACATTTATAGAAAAATCTCATTATTAGGATTCCACTTAAGGGGAAACCACTCTGCTATTTTGCTTTCATGTATTCAAGGTTTAAACTCTAGCGAAATTGACCACCCTTTGAGAAAATCATGGAAATGGATGCCGGAAATCAAAAACGAAGTGTTTCCAATGGCATTTCAGGTAAATGCTTGTTAATCAGCTCCCATACTTAACCTAAATGAACCGATCTCCATTACTATTGCCAACTGTTTCAAATAACTTGAAAACAACGGAATTAGATTCCACGCTATCATATTCACTGAAGTGTTTGTGCTCCTTTACACACCTGATCCTGATTTTCCTTCAGATATGCCAAATGATGCAGGTAAGAAGATGAATGGAAGTTTTATGTTATGAGATAGTTGCACTAACCAATGTAAACCTATTCAATTTGTTTGTTAGTACCTTTCCTGTTTGACTCTCTCTCTCGTCTTTTCATTATATTCTTTCACCTCAAACATGCAAATCATCAGTAGCTTCCATGTAACAAAATAGAAGTAGGAAAATTTTGGAGATTAGAATTACTAAAAATACCCAAATTTGGTGTACCAGCTAATAAATGTTTGAGGTAGTAAACGTGCATTTGAAGTAAACCACAAATATTTTTCCTTCTGATCTCAGACTGTATTTCAGAATTGGAGCTCAACATATCATGGCTTAAAGGAGGCCATCCTTTGCTTAATGTGGGGGAGTTATCAACAGAAGCTAGCCAGAGCTTAAGGCTAATGCTTGACAAACTTAAGCTTCCTCAAGCCAAATCACTTAGCAATTCACTTAATATCTTGCTTGTAAAAAGGTTTGCATGTTTTCATCATGTAATTTTATCATTTTGATGAACCTTTCTAAAATAAAATTACCTCTGACCTATCTTTGTGTAAAATTTGCATGTTCATGTATTTTTTGTTTATTATTGAACTATTTATTATTACTGTTTAATATAAATTATGGATAAAGTGAATTGAAGAGTGAACGAGCTAGCAGAATGTGAGAAATAGACATAGAAAATCAAAAATATTTAGTGGCATTTATCAAACGCTACGGAAAAAATATAATGGCAGAAAAAAAACGCAACAAAAAAAATATTTCTACGGTGAAATATATATTATGGCATATAATAAATGCAGCTATAAGATTTGGGTTTAAGTTGTAACCCAAACATCACTTTTGGTGGCGTTTCAACATGCTACAACAAAATATTTACGGTGGCATTTTTTTGCCACCGCAATAAGGCACATTATAATGGCATTTACAAAAACGCAACAAAAAATATTGGTTTTTTAGTTGTATGTCGTATGGTGGCGTTCTCTAAAACGCCACCATAAGTTATGGTTGCATTTTTTGGTGCGCCACCAAAAGTACTTTTTGGTGTAGTGATCGACTCACCGGTTTCCAAAGATAGAAGCAGCTGGTCGACTGAGTTCTCAAATCCTAACTTACAAGAATCCATCGTAGCCCAAAGATTGGTAACGTCTGGAGGGAATAACTCGTCTTTTAGCAATCTGACACCGCCCGGGGACAGCGACATCAGGAAGGACGAATCTCGATCATCATAGATTCGTCCTAGCCTGGACTTTAGCCTCGCTTGGTATAATCAACCATGCAAGGACTGATCAGATACCTCGAGTCCTGCTTGTGGAAAACCAACTGTTGTCCAAAGATAGACAACAACAAGGAGAGAACACTTAGAATCGAGAAACTAAACCATTGATTCCCTAAGATTGGAACCAATGAATACGGCGGATATCCGCAACAGTGTTAATGCCCCACTAAAGCATATGGTGTGGAACAAGCAAAGTTAATTATCATAGACTCAAGGCAAGCACTACCAAACTCTTCCAATCCATGGTCACGATGGGAAGAATGCAAGCATACTGGGGGCAATGTAATGACTCGTCCCACAACATCTAATCATTTATAAGTGCTTAGAGTTTAGCACTTGGGAATAACGGGTTCCACTAATGGAAGTCAGTTTGCAACAAAAAATCGATCGGAGGAAATCTGACCCTACACAAACAGGAGTAACCATGGAAATGGTTAAGCAATGACCATGTACCGCCAAAGGGAGCACTTGACAGTTAGAAACAAAGCTAAGTTATGGGCACAGTTGGGACTCTCATCCTTCAAAAATGTGGCGTATCCCAGAGTTAAGCAACGTTGAGAAAGCAACCATATTGGGTTAAAAGTAACCTACTTAACATTATAGGATCGAATGAATGATTCAATCCTAATCTACATGACTTTAACACTACCTAATGACAGGGAGCACTAATAAAAGACTTTTGCATTCCGATTATCGAAGTGCTAGTTTTCGAAGACTGAAACTAGAACCCAATTGGATTAAAGGCACCACCAGATTGATGGGAAAACCGATCCCAACCTCCCGAGTGTAGGTGTTGCCCCAGCAACGTCGAGGCCTTCTCTTATTTCTTAAGTACCAGTGTTGCCCCAGTAATGCCGGGAAACTTTCTATTTCTTAAGTACTGGTGTTGTCGTGGCAACGCCGGGAAAATTTCTATTTCTTAAGTATCGGTGTTGCTTCAGCAATGCAGGGAAAATTTCTAATTCTTAAGTACCAGTGTTGCCCGGGTAACGTCGAGAAACTTTCTGCTTCTTATGTACCGCCTTGGCAATACCGGGAAATTTGTTATTCAATAAGTACCTGTAACGACCCGGTATTTTGGACCATTCAAATCGACAATAATCCACACATGTCAGACTTGAATAATGGAAAATAACAGATTGTAATAAAATTTGGAGCAAATAAAATTATTCACAGAATCACAGACACAGAAATATCAGAATAACTCGCAACGGAATTTAAAATAACCATAGTGGTTCATGAAGCCACTAAAATACATAGTCTCAAATCAAATACTAAATACATAGTCTGAAACCCAATACAGTTCTGAAACAAGTACAATAGAAGTCCCAAATACACAAGTCTCTAAAACAAAAGCTGAAATAAGACAACTGAAACTGAAATAGGTAGATAACTAGATAAGCAGAATCTCCAGCGATTCCTAGCTCCAGAAAAGTGAATCCAAAGTTGTGAATACTCAGGCTGACCCGAGCGTAAAATAAAACACAAACACTCGAGTCAGGATATACATACTTATACAATGTAAACCAACTCAAGTGAACTGTAGTAAAGGTACAAGTAACTTAGAAGATGCTTGGGACCGCCCATCCTCTAAGGATCCGTTAAAATATCTACTATGTAGTACTATTCGCTATTATAATAGTGTCTAAATAAGTAAAGTATAATCATATCGTAAAATAGCGTTAAGGGGATGGAGAACCTTAACGCGGTCGGATCTTAAAATCATAATCGTAGTAAAGCTCGATATGGTAGGTGACACGGCACAACTAGGCAATGCCAGAGTAGATATACCAATTACGCACACGGACTGATGGAGCGCATAGCAGCCACTATCGTCCACCTCGAACAACTTTCCCAAATCGGAGGATGGCCATCTAGTCAAATCACAAGTAAGAGTATAATGTCGAAGAAATGTGTCCGAGAAGAGGTGCTACCCCACTGGTCCGAGATCGCTCCTGTTTTAGCCACCTTATGCCAACTCACGGGAGTTGGGTCCACGTAACATACCTTAAGAACGTCGTCACCATCCTACTTCATTCTGGAATCTCCACCGCGTACACGGTTGTCAAAGTGGTTTTCGGTATCGATAGAGAGTATGTCCATATCCGATCCCGGTCTCTTTGCCAACCAATCGTTATTATAACCCGTGGTTATAGATTTAAAACAAGTTATCAAATATAATACGAATTAAACCATTTAAAATAAAGACATTATTCTTTAAAATCAAATATTAAATTTCCAAAATCTAACCCTTTCGGAGTTCACTTATTCACTTAAAACAATAACGTTAAAATTTCTACTTTCACAGCATTTTTTTAAAGTGCAGCGGTAAGTTATATTTGAAAACAATTTTATTTAGCAAAGACAACATTTATAAATTGCTAAAATAGTTTAGTTTAAACAAACTCATGTTTCAGCCTACTGTAGCTCTTAACAAGTGCTACAGTAACCCTTTTTATTAGTTCAGGTTCAATTTAGTTTCTGCTACAACAGCACTTACCAAGTGCTATCGTAACTTTAGTTCATTTTAGTCTTTTGGTTCACTTATATAATCCACAACACTTAACAAGTGCTACAGATTCTACCTAGTTCAGAACTTATACAATCGTACATTAAAAATGTTCATTTCGATCCTTTAACTAATTTATTTTAAAGAGAAATTTTACAAGTTAAAACCAAAACTTACAAATTTGCTTATTACATTCATTTCAACATTTAAAATTTAACTCCATTTTTCCACCAATTTAAAACTAAATTTTCATTTCAATTTAATTTACTTAAGTTTCCATCTTTTCTTTTAGTCAAAATTTCAAATTTAAGTTTCGTTTTAAAATCAATATTCCTCCATTTATTTATATTTATCACATAGAAAACTATTTCCATTCTAAATAAATCATTTAGAAATTCAATTTAAATCAATTTAATATTATTACCATATTTAAATTATTTAAAGGTATCTAGAAAAATACAGAAAAATAACCATGGGTCTGTATAATATTTTTCTAGCCTAGGTCAAGTGATACGGATACTATATCATTTCAATCCGAAATTTACAAAGAAAAATCCGGGTTTTATCATTTCAAACCCGCAATCCCAAGTAAATAAAATTTTAATTGAAAATCGTCCAGGCCTATCATTTCAGCCCATAACGACCTTCCCTTATTCTAAAGTCCGTTCGGGTATGTATCATTTCAACCCATAGTGATTCTATTCTACAGGGAACTTGCAGTGTGATTTAACTGAATAGAATAACAGTAAAATAGGAACAAAATATAACAGATGATACGATATGCAGTATTAACAATTAACATCCACTATAAATAAATCACAGGTAATTATAACATCATTTATTTATTTATTTATTTCTACACATTCAGTTGCGGTCGTTTCACAATCATATAAGTATGAATATTCGTGTGAGATTTACTCACCTCTACGGAGCTGGAGATTCGATTCAGAAAGAGAAATACGATGTCAATCGAAAGCACGCGGATAGCACGATCAGTCGTTAGCGGATGCGCCAACTAGATTCAAATCAAAAGCACAATAAATGATCAAATCTAAGATTGCACGAATAATGAATTTCAAATGAAGCAAACAACGAAAAAGAAACACGTTGAAAATTGAAAACAATAGCACGACCACCTTTAAAATATAGATTATAACTTTAAAATTTTCAAAGTGAAAACGCATTTTTCTCTAATTCCCTTTTTCCACAACAAAGGCCAGTGGGGAATACAACAACTAAAAATAAAATATGAAGTGAAATTTTGTTCACCATTTTCTTTTCGAACCAGACAGGGGCAAATATAACTTCAAATTTTTCCAAAAGTGACAAAACAATTTTTCATTCTTTTTCAAAACAAAGGTCAGAGGCAATATAGATTTATAACTTCAAAACAAAAAGCTCTGGAAAACTATACTACCAAATACAAGGTGACAAATAACTTTTTCAAATAAGGCTCGGTCTGGCATACTAAATTTTCAAAAAGAATGAAAGTGCCAGAGGTAAATATCTTCAGAATAAAATTGCAGAGGTGACAACAACTTTTTCTCATTTCTTTTTTTTTCAATACAAGGTTAGTGGAAACAAATTTTTGCACTTCACCAATACAAGGCTCGGTCTCGGCCTGGGTTCAAGTCTAGGGAACTGTTGGTGGCGAATGGGTTCGGTGGGGTGGTGGTTGGTATCATGGTGGGTGCTGGTGGGTGGTGGAGGAACGGCAGGTGATCTGGGGTTTGGTTGAAGGCGTGGGGTCGTAGGGGATTGGCGTGGTGGTCTGGCATGTTGTGGTGATGGTCTGGGGTCGGCCTGGTGACGTGGTTGTGGACTGGGTAGGTCGTGGTGGCAGGCGTGGGGTCGTGGTGGGCTGGTCACGGTCTGGAGGGGTTTCGAGGTTTCGGTGGTAGTCTAGGCTGTTGGGGTAGGGTCGTGGTGGTAGAGTTTGTCTCGGTGGATGAGCGAAGGCGTGGGAACTGGCGGTTTTGATCCGGAGTAGGGCTGTGGGTGGTATCGATGGTGAAAGGATGTGAAGGGTGGTGGTATTTGGCGTGGTTGGGGAGGAAGCAAAACAGCCAACAGCCAAAGGAAAATGCAAAATAAAAGAGAAGAATGGGAATAAAACAGCAAGCAGCTTACCTTTTTGGTTGCTCACGAGATTTAAAACAAAAGTTGCAGAGAAGCTTTTGTGAAATGGAGATTTTGAACGCAGGAAAAATGAACAGCTGTCTGTACTTTTGTAGAAAGAAGGCAACCAAAAGTTTTTGAACGGTAGGAGTTAAAGCAATTAAATTATATTCAAGGCTGGAACTAAACGTAAGGAATGCAAAGAGGGAAATGGACTAATTCTCACGTGAACGGTTCAACGCAAGATTTTTGGAATTTTCAAACTGAAATATACAGCTGAAATTTTGTAAAGTCAACGCATAAAAAAAATCAAATGGACAACGGAACAACGAACGTAAAGTGTAACGCCCGAAGTAACGTACAACCGTTACTTGTTTCTTTTATTTATAAATTTAAAAAAAATGTTAACGGTTTCTTAAAAAATATAACGTATCATTTTAAACCAAAATTAAAATAGCTATTATCATTATTAATAAAATTTGATTCTAATATAAAGTTAAGAACAGACATAAATATACGTAACGAAATGTAAAGTTTAAATCTTTCGTTTCACACAACTTACCACACTTTATATTTAAATCAATATTTCAAAATTGAAAATTTTAAATAAAATTTCGTTTAAAAATTTTGGGCTGTTACACTCTCCCCCACTCAAAGCTTTTCGTCCTCGAAAAGGAACGAAGAAGGAAAACAAAGAAAGATAAGACAGAATAGTAAAAGTACCTGAAATAAACAATTCCGGATTCGAAGCACGAATGCTCTCCTCCGTCTCCCAGGTGCAATCCCGTTCATCAGTGCTCCACTGCACTTTGACCAGGTTGATAGATTTTCTTCTTAGCTGCTTCGTACCTCGATCGACGATACGAAGTGGCTTCCTCTCAACAGTCAGATTTGGCTCAATATCCAAACTATCAAGGGAAGAAGGCTGAATAATAAGAGATGGATCATGCAGATAGCGACGAAGATGAGATACGTGAAATACATTGTGTATTCTAGAAAATTTCTCGGGTAAATCCAGACGATAAGCAAGAGAGCCAATTCTTTCCAAAATGCGGAAAGGACCAACAAATCTAGGAGAAAGCTTTCCTCTACGACCAAAACGAATAACATTCCTTAAGGGAGAGACCTTAAGGAAAACCAAATCACCAACAGCAAACTCTAAACTCCGTCTTCGACGATCGGCGTACTTCTTCTGTCTATCTTGAGCAATCCTCATCTTCCTCTTAATCTCTTCAACTCTCTCTGAAGCTTCCAAAACCATCTCAGGACCAAGAACCAAACGATTTCCGGATTCAATCCAACAAGAAGGAGATCTACAAGGTCGTCCGTAAAGAGCAGAAAACAGAGATGTCTCAATACTGGCTTGATAACTATTGTTATAAGTGAATTCGACAAGATGGAGATGATCTTCCCAAGATCCTCCATAATCAAGCACACAAGTACGAAGAAGATCTTCTAAAATCTGATTCACCCTTTCCGTTTGACCGTCGGTCTGTGGATGGTAAGCAGTGCTCAGATTTAGATGAGTACCCAAAGAATCCTGAAAGGCTTTCCAAAATCTACTAGTAAAGATAGGATCACGATCACAAACGATACCGAGAGGAACACCATGGAGACAAACAATCTCCCTCATGTAAATCTCAGACAAACTAGAAGCTGAACGGGTAGACTTGACCGGAATGAAATGAGCTGATTTGGTCAATCTATCCACAATAACCCAGATAATCTCGTTACCCTTCCTAGTCCTCGGTAAACCATCAATGAAATCCATAGAAACTTGTTCCCACTTCCAATTGGGAATCTCCAAAGGCTGCAATAAACCAGGGGTCTTCTGATGATCTGCCTTGACTTGCTGACAAGTCGCACACCTATTAACGAAAATGGAAATATCTCGCTTCATACCTTTCCACCAATATAACTTCTTCATGTCCTGATACATCTTAGTCACGCCTGGATGAATAGAAAGTCTGGACTGATGATTCTCCCGAAGTAACTCCTGTCTCAATCCATCAACATTCGGGACACAAATCCTATTATTAATCCTCAATACACCCTTATAGTCAATCTGAGCTCCATTACCATCAAGACTACTACCTTCAACTCTGCTTCGAACACTCTCCTTAATCAATTTAAGCATCTGATCCTCATCCTGTCTAGCCATAATACGATCCACAAGAGGTGAAGAAACAACCATCTGACACAACAAAGCTTTCTTCCTACTCAAAGCATCTGCCACTACATTAGCTTTTCCCGGTGTATAGTTGATGTCGAGGTCATAAGAGGCAAGGAACTCTAACCACCAAACTTGTCTCTGATTCAAATCCTTCTGAGAGAAAATATACCTCAAAGACTGATGATCTGTGAAAAGCTCGAACTTGGTACCCAACAGATGATGTCTCCAAAGCTTCAAAGCGAAAACAACTGCAAGCAACTCTAGATCATGGGCAGCATAATTTACTTCATGGGTCTTCAACTGTCTACTAGCATAAGCAATCACTCTACCATCCTACATCAGAACAGCTCCCAAACCTTCTCGACAAGCATCAGTGTATACCGTTAATCCCTCATCTCCATTTGGAACGGTAAGAACAGGTGCGGAAGTAAGCTTGTCTTTTAACTCATTGAATGCGGCCTCACACTTATTATTCCAAATAAACTTAGCATTCTTCCGAGTTAAAGCAGTGAGAGGTGCAGCAATCCGAGCGAAATTCTCAATGAATCTCCGGTAATAACCGGCGAGGCCCAGAAAACTACAGATATCAGTAAGAGTCTTAGGAGTTTCCCAATCCTGGACAGAATAGGGAAAAAGAAGGATAATAGAAAAGATAGAGTAAATTGAAATGAAACAATGAAAGAGAAGGAAAGAAAGACTTACATTGATCGCAGCGATCTTGACTGGATCGACTGAAACTCCATTACTAGAGACAATATGCCCGAGAAATCAGACTTCATCTTTCCAGAAATGGCATTTGGAAAATTTAGCTTTTAACTGATGCTTTCGAAGAGTCTCAAGAACAGATTTCAAATGTGACTCATGTTCTTCTTCAGACTTGGAGAAAATGAGGATATCATCCACAAAGACTAGAACAAATTTATTAAGCACATCACGGAAAACACGATTCATCAAGTCAACAAAGAAAGCAGGAGCATTAGTCAAACCAAAAGGCATAACTAACCATTCAAAGAATCCATTCTCAGTACGGAAAGCAGTCTTGGGAATACTTTCCTCGGCAACTCTGAGTTGGTGAAAACCTGTGGCAAGATCAAGCTGAGAGAAAACAGTAGCACCATAAAGCTGATCAAACTTGTCATTGATGCGAGGCATTGGATATCTATTTTTCATAGTGAGCTTGTTCAACTCCCTATAATCAACACACATCCGGAGAGAACCATCGGACTTGGTGACGAAAACCACCGCAGCTCCCCATTCAGAAAAACTAGGTCTGATCAGACCCTTGGAAGATAGGTCCTCAATTTGTTCCCTTAACTCAACCTTCTCGCGGGGTGCCATTCTTCTAGGAGGAAGAACTACAGGTCGAGCTCCAGGAATGAGATCAATGCGGAAATCAATTTCCCGCTTGGGAGGTAAAGCAGTAACTTCCCCAAATAAATCCGGATAGTGATTAACCACCCGAGTCGACTGAAGATCAACAGGAGAAGAATCCAATGAGTAGATAAAGCTACCAGCACAATCATGAGGCAGACTACACTGAATAACCAAAGAATTACCCCGATCATCCTTAAGAGAAACAATTCGGGATTTACAAGAGATATGGGCATCGTGATCCTTTAACCAATCATCTCCAAGCAGCAAATCAAAAGTATCAAAACCAAGAATATAGAAATCACCACTAAAACGATGATCGGAATGGTGGAGTTTCACATGCTTACAAATCTTATTAAGATTTGCGGGACCACCAATAGGATTTGAAACACATAAAGGAACAGAAGCATACTCAGGAGAAAGGAGATGTTCAAACTTGTTACACAGATCATCAGAAATAAAACTATGCGAAGCCCCAGTATCAAATAAAACACGAACAGGGTGATGAAATAAAGTAAAGGTGCCTTGAAGAGTACCTTGATCATTGCTAAGAGCAGGAGTAGGTGCAGCAGGTGATGAAGCAGATGTGACAGCAAATACACCAGATGGCTTTCCCTTCTGATATAAAGGACAGTCCTTCCTAAAATGACCCGGCTGAAGACAAACATGACAAAGATCGTTCCTGGTAAACTGGGGTGGAGGAACAGCAGCACTAACTGATGTAGGGCAACTATTGGCATAGTGTCCCTTCTGGTCACATTTGAAGCAAGTAATGGAGGAAAGATCAATAGGGTGTCTCTGGGAAGGAGCAGATGCTGAAGATCCCAAGCCCGCATGCTTGATCCAATTCTTCTTCTGCTGGTGGAAGTTGGGCTTTCTCTTCTTGGAATTTGCAGAGGAAGATTGTGAGACATGAACACCAGAAGTAGCAGGACCCTTGGAAGTAGGGTTCTCATAGCGAATAGCCATATCTATGAGCTCAGTAAATGTGCCATGAACATGTGAAATAAGGCGATCGTAGAACTCTGGGCGAGCTCCAGAAATGAACTTCTCATTCTTCTTTAGCTGAGTGTCGATAAGACCAGGCCCAAATTTGGAAAGTTCATTGAACTTCCGCTCATATTCAGAAAAAGACATGGTACCCTGCTTGAGGTCCATGAATTCACGGTAAAGCTGAGATTTCCCGGCTTCGGGCATCCATTTTGTCACAAAAGCCTCCCTGGGAAGAAGATACAGAACCGAACTTAAGATAGATTTAAAAGAAAAGGAAATGGGGAAAAAATTCAAGTTAACACAAAGGATACCTGAACTGCTCCCATGAAAGATCACCTTCGTTAGTGTGAGTCGTAATAGACTCCCACCAATCTAAGGCTGACTCTTGCAGCTGCCATGCTGCTAACTGACGCTTCTGGCCATCAGTGATCTCTAGACCAGTAAAAATTCTCTCCAAACTTCGTAGCCATTGCTGGGCTTCGATAATACTTTCTGAACCGGTGAACTTAGTGCCACCGAGCTGAGAGAATTCCTTGCAAAGAACAGTAAAACCTAACGGGTGCAACAGGTGGAGGGACTGGGGCAATACCACGACCCCTACCTCTAGCATTTCCACGATTCATCCTGGAAATAATCAAGAATAAACTTTAGGACAAAGTACAGAGAAGGCAAAGATAAGTTAAGATAAGACACGATAAGATCACCTGGGTAAATATCCTAATAACAAAATTTCTAACAAGGTAGATACGGAAAGAAGGAAGTTTAGAAAAAATTTCTTCTTAAAACAAGAAAACTTTATATCAAAATAATCTTTGAAAAATCGTTTGAGAAATCATTTTAAAATTATTTTATACTTTGAAAATACGTTCACTCACAAGGAAATGATTCTGAGTTTGATTTCACTCATTCTAGGGTATTTATACCCTATCTCTAATGAGTTTTTGCTCCATAGGCTAAGGTTTGCCTAAAACCAAAGCTCTGATACCAAATGTAACGACCCGGTATTTTGGACCATTCAAATCGACAATAATCCACACATGTCAGACTTGAATAATGCAAAATAACAGATTGTAATAAAATTTGGAGCAAATAAAATTATTCACAGAATCACAGACACAGAAATATCAGAATAACTCGCAGTGGAATTTAAAATAACCATAGTGGTTCATGAAGCCACTAAAATACATAGTCTCAAATCAAATACTAAATACATAGTCTGAAACCCAATACAGTTCTGAAACAAGTACAATAGAAGTCCCAAATACACAAGTCTCTAAAACAAAAGCTGAAATAAGACAACTGAAACTGAAATAGGTAGATAACTAGATAAGCAGAATCTCCAGCGATTCCTAGCTCCAGAAAAGTGAATCCCAAGCTGTGAATACTCAGGCTGACCCGAGCGTAAAATAAAACACAAAAACTCGAGTCAGGATATACATACTTATACAATGTAAACCAACTCAAGTGAACTGTAGTAAAGGTACAAGTAACTTAGAAGATGCTTGGGACCGCCCATCCTCTAAGGATCCGTTAAAATATCTACTACGTAGTACTATTCGCTATTATAATAGTGTCTAAATAAGTAAAGTATAATCATATCGGAAAATAGCGTTAAGGGGATGGAGAACCTTAACGCGGTCGGATCTTAAAATCATAATCGTAGTAAAGCTCGATATGGTAGGTGACACGGCACAACTAGGTAATGCCAGGGTAGATATACCAATTTTGCACACGGACTGATGGAGCGCATAGCAGCCACTATCGTCCACCTCGAACAACATTCCCAAATCGGAGGATGGCCATCTAGTCAAATCACAAGTAAGAGTATAATGTCGAAGAAATGTGTCCGAGAAGAGGTGCTACCTCACTGGTCCGAGATCGCTCCTGTTTTAGCCACCTTATGCCAACTCACGGGAGTTGGGTCCACGTAACATACCTTAAGAACGTCGTCACCATCCTACTTCATTCTGGAATCTCCACCGCGTACACGGTTGTCAAAGTGGTTTTCGGTATCGATAGAGCGTATGTCCATATCCGATCCCGGTCTCTTTGCCAACTAATCGTTATTATAACCCGTGGTTATAGTTTAAAACAAGTTATCAAATATACTATGAATTAAACCATTTAAAATAAAGACATTATTCTTTAAAATCAAATATTAAATTTCCAAAATCTAACCCTTTCGGAGTTCACTTATTCACTTAAAACAATAATGTTAAAATTTCTACTTTCACAGCATTTATTTTTAAAAGTGCAGCGGTAAGTTATATTTGAAAACAATTTTATTTAGCAAAGACAACATTTATAAATTGCTAAAATAGTTTAGTTTAAACAAACTCATGTTTCAGCCTACTGTAGCTCTTAACAAGTGCTACAGTAACCCTTTTTATTAGTTCAGGTTCAATGTAGTTTCTGCTACAATAGCACTTACCAAGTGCTATCGTAACTTTAGTTCATTTTAGTCTTTTGGTTCACTTATATAATCCACAACACTTAACAAGTGCTACAGATTCTACCTAGTTCAGAACTTATACAATCGTACATTAAAATGTTCATTTCGATCCTTTAACTAATTTATTTTAAAGAGAAATTTTACAAGTTAAAACCAAAACTTACAAATTTGCTTATTACATTCATTTCAACATTTAAAATTTAACTCCATTTTTCCACCAATTTAAAACTAAATTTTCATTTCAATTTAATTTACTTAAGTTTCCATCTTTTCTTTTAGTCAAATTTCAAATTTAAGTTTCGTTTTAAAATCAATATTCCTCCATTTATTTATATTTATCACATAGAAAACTATTTCTATTCTAAATAAATCATTTAGAAATTCAATTTAAATCAATTTAATATTATTACCATATTTAAATTATTTAAAGGTATCTAGAAAAATACAGAAAAATAACCACGGGTCTGTATAATATTTTTCTAGCCTAGGTCAAGTGATACGGATACTATATCATTTCAATCCGAAATTTACAAAGAAAAATCCGGGTTTTATCATTTCAAACCCGCAATCCCAAGTAAATAAAATTTTAATTGAAAATCGTTCAGGCCTATCATTTCAGCCCATAACGACCTTCCCTTATTCTAAAGTCCGTTCGGGTATGTATCATTTCAACCCATAGTGATTCTATTCTACAGGGAACTTGCAGTGTGATTTAACTGAATAGAATAACAGTAAAATAGGAACAAAATATAACAGATGATACGATATGCAGTATTAACAATTAACATCCACTATAAATAAATCACAGGTAATTATAACATCATTTATTTATTTATTTATTTCTACACATTCAGTTGCGGTCGTTTCACAATCATATAAGTATGAATATTCGTGTGAGATTTACTCACCTCTACGGAGCTGGAGATTCGATTCAGAAAGAGAAATACGATGTCAATCGAAAGCACGCGGATAGCACGATCAGTCGTTAGCGGATGCGCCAACTAGATTCAAATCAAAAGCACAATAAATGATCAAATCTAAGATTGCACGAATAATGAATTTCAAATGAAGCAAACAACGAAAAAGAAACACGTTGAAAATTGAAAACAATAGCACGACCACCTTTAAAATATAGATTATAACTTTAAAATTTTCAAAGTGAAAACGCATTTTTCTCTAATTCCCTTTTTCCACAACAAAGGCCAGTGGGGAATACAACAACTAAAAATAAAATATGAAGTGAAATTTTGTTCACCATTTTCTTTTCGAACTAGACAGGGGCAAATATAACTTCAAATTTTTCCAAAAGTGACAAAACAATTTTTCATTCTTTTTCAAAACAAAGGTCAGAGGCAATATAGATTTATAACTTCAAAACAAAAAGCTCTGGAAAACTATACTACCAAATACAAGGTGACAAATAACTTTTTCAAATAAGGCTCGGTCTGGCATACTAAATCTTCAAAAAGAATGAAAGTGCCAGAGGTAAATATCTTCAGAATAAAATTGCAGAGGTGACAACAACTTTTTCTCATTTCTTTTTTTTTTCAATACAAGGTTAGTGGAAACAAATTTTTGCACTTCACCAATACAAGGCTCGGTCTCGGCCTGGGTTCAAGTCTAGGGAACTGTTGGTGGCGAATGGGTTCGGTGGGGTGGTGGTTGGTATCATGGTGGGTGCTGGTGGGTGGTGGAGGAACGGCAGGTGATCTGGGGTTCGGTTGAAGGCGTGGGGTCGTAGGGGATTGGCGTGGTGGTCTGGCATGTTGTGGTGATGGTTTGGGGTCGGCCTGGTGACGTGGTTGTGGACTGGGTAGGTCGTGGTGGCAGGCGTGGGGTCGTGGTGGGCTGGTCACGGTCTGGAGGGGTTTCGAGGTTTCGGTGGTAGTCTAGGCTGTTGGGGTAGGGTCGTGGTGGTAGAGTTTGTCTCGGTGGATGAGCGAAGGCGTGGGAACTGGCGGTTTCGATCCGGAGTAGGGCTGTGGGTGGTATCGGTGGTGAAAGGATGTGAAGGGTGGTGGTATTTGGCGTGGTTGGGGATGAAGCAAAACAGCCAACAGCCAAAGGAAAATGCAAAATAAAAGAGAAGAATGGGAATAAAACAGCAAGCAGCTTACCTTTTTGGTTGCTCACGAGATTTAAAACAAAAGTTGCAGAGAAGCTTTTGTGAAATGGAGATTTTGAATGCAGGAAAAATGAACAGCTGTCTGTACTTTTGTAGAAAGAAGGCAACCAAAAGTTTTTGAACGGTAGGAGTTAAAGCAATTAAATTATATTCAAGGCTGGAACTAAACGTAAGGAATGCAAAGAGGGAAATGGACTAATTCTCACGTGAACGGTTCAACGCAAGATTTTTGGAATTTTCAAACTGAAATATACAGCTGAAATTTTGTAAAGTCAACGCATAAAAAAAATCAAATGGACAACGGAACAACGAACGTAAAGTGTAACGCCCGAAGTAACGTACAACCGTTACTTGTTTCTTTTATTTATAAATTAAAAAAAATGTTAACGGTTTCTTAAAAAATATAACGTATCATTTTAAACCAAAATTAAAATAGCTATTATCATTGTCAATGAGAAACACTCACCATAGTGAACCATCAATGCACTAACTTCCAGAGATAGAAATTGGTTCTCGACTGAGTTCTACCCTTGTTTTTGGAAAACTACTGTTACCCAAAGATAGGCAATGACAAGAAGACATAACCTTTTATAGGTCAATCAGATTTTTCAACCTGACATCAGAGAAATCAACCACTGCACGAGAATAAAGCTGTGCATAAAGGAAATCCCATGATTGAATCGCTTGTGTGCTAGTTTCTAAGGATGAAAGCTGGTGCACAACCGAATTTTGAGAATTCAACTTAGAAAGAATTTAGATACAGCTAAAAAATAGGCAGCCTCCAAGAAATGTTGCTTAGAACCTAGCAACTAGGTTATCAATTCCCAAAGATAGGGGTTGGCATATGAAAATAACATCCATGACGATGTCAGCAACCAAGAAAAGTACGCATGGCCAAGGATAAGCGGGAACAATCATGGATGGTTAAAAATAAAATCCCCGAACTTCCTCAATTCTAGAATGTGATTGAGAGCTAGATTAGGAGCAATTGACCAATTTGCTCCATACCTTTCCTTCTCTTGCAAGCATCTAAATGCGAGCGTTCGAAATAGCTAATCCCGCAAACATGGATAGGCACACAAATCCTCAGCCCCAACCACGGAGTTGGTTAGATAACAATTTCGTTCTGCTAAATAGACATTTCTAACAGCAAATTGCCAATAAGGGAAATGAAGGATTCAGTTTTCAGAAATTAAACCGTCGCTCAGAGTCTAGTGATAATAAGAAGGATTGATGACCTACCTACAGTCCGACTAGGTCATTTGGTCCCATCTTGCAAGAATGCGCCATTGCCCGAAGGTTGGTGATGCTAAGATGAAACCCCTAGAGTGAGACTATTGACACATTGACTGCTGGGAACAGAAGCAAGAGCTTGATCAAATTCTCAACCCTACCTTCTAGAGTCCCAAGCTATTCTAAGATTTGTAACATCAAAGGAAAATCCACAGGGTTGAGTCATCCGTGTGCAAGTTTCTCGAAGATAGAAACCGATGCATTACCAGGATCTCAACAACAGAATTGGAAGAATTTACCATAGCGAAAGGTGGTGGTGACGCGTCTTTCCAACACATACATCTAGAATAACATTAGATGATGATGTTGACTTGGAGGAATTCAATTGTAGTTAGGAAATAGACATCATTAAAAAATCAAAACTTATAATCAAACAGCAAAGTCCCAAGTTCCCGAAGATAAGAGCTATCTTGTCAATCAAACTAGGGCAATCAAACGTATTTCTTAGGAGACCTAGTCTCTCGAAAATATATGGTCTTAGTACTCAAAGTAATTAGCACTATGGACTGGGGCATAAACACCATCACTTTGTCAAACGAACTCAACTGAGCATAAATAGGAATAGTCACGGAAATTGCTAGACCAAGCTACACAATAGTTTCGACAGAGCTATGTAGTAGAATATGCCCAAATGACTGTAGGAGCAATATTCACATGTATAGAATCGCAATAAACAAGTACGCTGCACATGAACACAAGAGGTGAAGCAGCGAGAAAAAGGAATAGTCGGAATCAAGCAGTTAATCCAATAGTCCCCAAAGGCATAGACTGGTGTGAAGCTCCACAATCGCAAACGTGCCTTGCAATTTAGCCATAATCAACCATCGCAAATAACAAGAACAAAAGGCGAAGCCTAAGCTAAAAAGGATCCTGCTCCCAAAGGGGTGGAGGTTCCTCTACCAGACTAAAGATTTGGTGACCAGAAAATCATTTTCAACAATAAAACTTAGCGTTCAACATTGTCAGGTATGTTTTACTTTGAATAAAATCCCTGTATGACCAATGCCCGAAATCCAAGACAAGACGACGTAAGTCAACCATTCGGGTTCTGAGCATTGACCCGAGCAGGTGCAGTATGTTATCTATGCAAAGTGAGTCCACTATTCCGAGCACCACGAATGGACCATCCTGCATCGATAGGCCACTCACGCTAAGAAAATGAATCATATCTTACTTTAAGATTGTCTTTCTTGGAACTTACCGGTTGTCGATGAGAAATCGATATCAGAACCACTGTCCGAAGCGATGGGGGAAGCTTTTCTTTTCAAGATCATTGAAAGTACAAAAATGGGAAAAGCGGTATGATGGAATCATCCACTACACCCAGTTTGAAATAAATCGTCATGCTAGAAGCCAAAACGACGATAGAAACTTAGCCAAGCCCTCGAAAAGAGACAGTTATAGAAAGAAGGCAATACTTGGCTCTGGAACAACGTACATTCGTTTGAGGCAAACTTAGCTTCACCACCATCCCGGAGTCATCACAAGGAGTTTCTCTACCAAAGTAAAGCATTATATGATCTCCAAGTCGTAGATAGCATTGTTGGTATAGACAGTTGGAATTCCAACTAGAATAAATGGTTAATGGACAACCAACCAAGTAACTAAACAAAAGCAGTAAAAGCAATGGAAGGAATGAAGTGAAAAGGTTCGGCTAATAGAAAGTTTAAGTAAGAACAACTTCTCGAAAAATTTCCAAGTACTCAGATCGGCACCGACCCGAAATTAGTCACTCGAATCATTCCAAACTCCTCCGACACGACCCACTTGATGTTCATATGCATTCTAAAGATATCAAGTCCAGATTGCTTCGTAGTCACAAGCAATGAAGGTCCATACTAAAAGCTGCATAGATAACTGACATATCACAGAAAACTTCTCCAAGTGGTTCGACACAATCATCAAAACTCCTTGAAGCAGAAACCCAGAGATATCCAGTTCCAGAGCATACCTTATTTCCAATTAAAGCGTACTCTGGAAGGCAAATGTTAACCGGGATTTTAACCCAGCGGAATTCAAAAGAAGTTAGAATATTCAGATTATGCTAGAATGACTCAAGACTTGATCGAAAGGCTACAAGACAAAGGACCCTAAGAAGTTTGGACCATTTTTAATGCAAACGTTTTGGATCAATACCGATCCGATTGGATCGGTACTGATCTAAAATATTGCTTTATTGGATCTCCATTCCACTTGTCTTACACTCCTATATCTCCACAAAGCTTATCTACGAAGTTTGGTAACATTCCAAGCATCCAAGTTCAAGAAGTAAAGACTTATCCGATTCAAATGGCGGATCAGTCAAGCACATAGATGAATCATCGTCAAAACAAGTCAACAAGCTATGAAAATATATAGAGAGCATCAAAATGAAACAAGGAAGATAGCCAAGTAGTTGAAGCATAAAAAATGCTTAACTATTTGGATCGGTACCGATCCGATCCGATCCGATTGGATTGGTACCGATCCAAATAGTTAGCTCCTACATAAAAAATGCTCAACTATTTGGATCGGTACCAATCCAATCCAATTGGATCAGTACCGATCCAAATAGTTAGCTCTTATGACCTCCAAACTTTCCGGGCTCCTTCTTTACACAGAGTGCCGGCTTCTGGCAAAGTGACTCTAACCAAATTGCTATCCAACTCGTATAAATACCATCCCATCTGCAATAGAAAAAGAATCTGCTCTGATCTCTGCTAAAGCTCTGCCATTTTTCATCACTCTTCTTCTCCCTCACAATAACCATTAAAGGGCAACTTATATCCTTTTGGTTGTCACTAACAATGGTGGCTTGATCTAACTTAGGGAAGAAGAATCACATTGTAATCCAAACTCCTTTGTAACAGCAGTTGATCAATAAAAGCTATAAAGTGGACGAAGGCTTTGTCAATAGCCAAACCACTATAAAAATCTCTTGTCTCTTTACTTTTTCTACGATTTGCTATTTCTTTTTCAATTTAATTTGCCTTAATAAAAAGGACTGGTGCTTTCACACTCAAACCAGAGTGTGGATCCATTTTTTGGGTTAATAGTTGGGATTGGTATGGATCCCTGATCAAGGATTTGGCATCATTCTTGGGATGGATTGGCTTGATCATTAGGAGGCTTACTTATTTTGTCTTGAAAGAGTAATCACTCTTACCTATTCAGATTCCATAAAGCGACTCAGCTTAGCTATTGGGAACATCATTCAAAGCTTGAGTGGTTCTCCTTTTGCGCTCGAATCTTGAGAAGATGAAGATATTGCCAAAATCCCTATTGTTAGAGACTTTTCAGATATCTTTGAGGCTATCACTGATTTGCCAACATGGTGGGCTATAGAATTTTGAAATGATCTCATTCCCATAGCTCAGTCAATTAATCATCCTCCCCTAAGGATATCTGCTAAGAAGAATGAACAATTGAAATAGCAGTTGACTGAGTTAGAAGCCAAGAATTTTATCTAGTCTAGTAGTTCACCATAGGGCACCACAGTAGTGTTTGTGAAGAAAGTGGATGGTTCCTTTAGGTTGTATATAGACTACCAGAAGCTGAATGATCTCACCATAAAGAATAAATATCCTTTGCCTAGAATTAATGATATGTTCGATCAGTTGAGTGGTGCTAAGTTCTCTTCCTAACCAGACCTTCTATTCAGTTTACATTAGCTCAAAATTATAGAGGATAGTATTCCATTAACAGCTTTTCGAACTTTTTATGGCACTTATGAGTGGCCTGTGATTCCATTTGGGTTCGCGAAAGCGCCTACGTATTTCATAGTTCTAATAAATAGGATTTTCAGGGATTATCTTGATAACTTAATTCTGGTTTCTATTAATGACATCTTTGTTTATTCTAAATCTGAAGTGGAGCATGAGCAACACCTAAAAATGGTTCTAAAGACACTTAGGTAAAATCAGTTGAAAGATAAGTTCTCCAAATGTCATTTTTGGTAGAAGTGGGTAATGTTCTTAGGCCATGTTGTATCAGAGACTGGTATTTCTATAGATCCAGCTAAAGTTGAAGCAATTTAGAATTTGAAGTAGCCCGAGACAGCTACTAAGATTTGTAGTTTTATTGGTTTGGCTAGTTACTATCGAGGCTTTATAAAATATTTCTCAAAGATTATGTTATCTCTCACTAATCTCACTAGGAAGGGAGTAAAGTTTCAAGGGATAGATAGATATGAAGAAGTTTATACTAATGCTTGTGGTTCTAGTTTGGTTGTAGTTCTCATGTAGAGAGGCAATAAGTTGCTTATGCATCTAGGCAATTGAAGCCTAATGAAGTCCGATATACTACACATGACTTAAAGCTTGCTGCCATAGTCTTTGCATTGAAGATATAGTGACATTATTTGCTTGGTGAGAGATTTTTTCTATATACTAATCACAAATCATTTAAATACATGTTCACTTAGAAGGATCTCAATATGAGGCAGCATTGTTGGTTTGAGTTTCTTGCATCTTATGAGTTTGAGACTCAGTACACCCCTAAGAAGGGGAATATAATAGCTGATTCGTTGAGTAGGAAGAATCAGGTGAGTGTTTCTATGATGATAGCTGAGTGGAAGGATCTCGATTTTCACTCTAGGTGTGAGATTTAGGATAGAGACTCTGTTGTTGGTTCGAGTGCAATGCTAGCTTGTTTTGTTGCTCGATCATCTTTGATTGATCGGATTGCTAATACTCAAATGGGAGTTTCGACTATTCTTGCTCTTTTTCAAAGGTTGGAGATTGGAGATGTTAGTGAGGACCTATTTAATACTCTCTTGATTCTTATTATTGCCTGTGGAGAAGAGATAGACTTGTAGTTTCTGATTTGGATGGTCTCTATAAGGAAGTGATGTTGTGCTATAACAATTACCCAGGTAGAAGTAAGATGTATATCGATATGAAGCGTCTTTACTATTAGGAAGGGATGAAGCATGACATTGGAAATTATGTGAAGGGATGCATGACATGTCAGCTTGTTAAAGCTAAACATCAGAGGCCTAGTGGTCCTTTTAGCCATTGGAGGTTCCGATATGGACATGGGACCAATTATTAGTGGATTAGTAGTTTATGGTAGTTCACTTATACAAGCCCTTATATGAATTGTTTATTAATGTTGTGTTTTCATGTGTCTATGGATTTCGTTCATGGCTACCTCGATCTAGAAAGACCATGATAGTGTTTGGGTCGTAGTTGATAACATGACCAAATCGGCATATTACATCGGTGAAGTCAAGTAGGACTACCCCATATTTGGCCAAGCTTTATGCAAAGGAGTAGTGAGACTTTATGGAGTTCACAGTGCCATTGTGTGTGATTGCAGTCCGTTATTTACCAGTGGCTTATGGAAGAGTGTTCAGTTAGCTTTGGTAACGAAGCTAAATTTCAATACTGCATATAATTCATAGACTAATGGTCAAACATAGCGAGTTAATCAGGTATTGGAGGATTTTCTTCGTTCTGGTGTTCTTGCTTTGGCAATAGTTGGGAGGATTATATCTATTTGTACAACACTAGAAAGGAAAAATTGTCATGATTATAAGTGTGAGGAAATAATTTTATCATGGTTATACCCGTTAAAACAGAAGATGCGGGCAAATTTCGTCACACTTTTTGTCGTGGTTATAACCATGACAAAGCATATTTACTTACACTTATAACCATGATAATTTGAAATTTTCTAACGATTAAAACCGTGATAATTTACAAAATTCCCACGGGAAAAGCTATTATAATTTGATATGTTCTAACGGTTATAAACATTATAACCGCAATTTTTCTAATGGTTAAAAATGTTGGAAATTGTATTTAACACTACATTTAATAACGGTTAAAACTATTACAAAAGCCAATACTCTTGTGCATAAACTGCCCCACAACCCATCGCATATACAATCATATAAATTTCATTAGAGTAGCAATATTCCATTACAACCACAAACAATCGATACAACATCAAATATATAGTGAGTAATATTGAGAACAACAACACAATCAATATTTAGAACAACATCAAACATGTATATTTCATACAAACACCCCAAAGGATATTTCATACCAAACACCACAAAGTATTTAACATACCAACATAATATACATAACAACTTTTAAAATACAGCTTCAAAATATAACTATATAGTGATTAGTAACTTACTAATAACGGAAATGATACTTGGACCAAATCACAAAACATCCTCCAACTAGTTCCAATAGCGTGTAATGGCCATTTTGCGGTGCTTCATAAATTGAAGCTTTTGGATCATGAGCATCCTCTACCCAAACTAGTTGTGCCTTCTAGATTTGCATACCCATCCATGTGCTATAAATATGAAAAAGAATATGGTTCATTAATAGTAAGTTTGAAGATGGTTGAAATGATGCCACAGTGGTCATTCCTATGTAGGCAATCCCCTTCGCTAATGGCAGAGAGATTTTTACTGTCAATTTTCAGTTTGAATATGTACTATATTAACTTTTGAATTTTTTTGAATCAATGTAAATCTATGTGAAAGTATTTGTTGAAAATAAGAACTGAATCCGAAAACAAAATGAAACAAAAACTGAAAGTTTTAAATCTTGACAGTACAAAAACAAAATCGATAATATCTTTTGAAATTGTGATACTTGAAGTTGTAAACACTTGAAAGGAAGTTACAAAGAAGTTGGTTAAGAAAATAAGTCAGTCTTAAAAGGGTTACTTTTGCACTTATGGACTATTAAACATCTTGTCCACTATCATCAAACCAATAATCTTAAATGGGTTCTATTATCCACGGTGTCTATTTGTTTGAAAATGAAGTATCAACAATTGCAGATACAGATTTTCAGTTTCAGATTATCACTTTAACTAGAACTACATATACATACATACCTACTTACTTGTCTATAAATCAAGCAAAAGGAAAAAATACTCTAGTTTTACGGTACTAGCATAATGACACTGGAGCAAAGAGTTAAATTTAATGCTTAGTATCCACTCGTGCCCGATCCTTTTTTAGATAAAGGACTATATTTATGTGAACTGGGCATTTTTGTTAGAACCTCGTGGAACACACTGAGAAAAAAATCTAATGATATAATTTTATATGCTAATTATTTCGAAGTATATGATGTTTTAGAGAATGTAATAATCAGCATGCAAATTTATATTCAGTATCTTAAATCTTGCAGATGAAAAGGTAGTTTTCTATGAACTCATGGTGGCGGTAGATAAATTTCCTGTTCAAAAGTACATCACTGATATTTATTTTTGAAATATTAGTTCCTTTGTATGTGTACTATTTAATGAAAGACCATGTTTTAGGATAGGTTTGAACCTAATCTCTTTGTATGTAAATTATATATAAATTGTGTAACAGTTTACATCAAATTTTATAAATTAATTAAAAAAACTTTAAATTTTTGAACCTGTTACAAATTGTTTTGATTACCACAAATTGGTAAATGATAATTGATAATTTTATCCAGTCCAGAATTTCGAACAATAATGTTTATTTCCTTACAGACATTAATATTTACTGTAGTATTAGTATTCTTGTTTTTATAAAACTTTGTTAACCTATTTAATTTTGTTGAACTTAGTTAATTATTATTATTATTAACTTAGTTAATTTTTATCAAACTATAGTTGAGTTTAATATCGAATGGTTGTTATAAGTCCTTAAGATATCTTCTTCTTAACATATGAAATATCTCACGAAAGCAAATTAAACAATCACCAGAACATGTTTTATATGACATAAAAAATTAACAGTTTGTAAATTAAGCATTTAGGTTGATTATAGTATGTGTTTTGAGAATTCATATTTTTTGCTACTTATTTTCTAAATAACTATTTCAAAATGTGATTTTTATAAAAATATATAAAGAGATATAGTTTGTGTTGTGAACAAATGGACTTCGGCTGAGTCGTGTACTTAGTCACTTACTTGAAGACGTTTCGGCATTTTGCTCAGCGGTGCAAAGCAGTCAAACAAACGCCGCCACCTCTAGGATAAAACAGCCTCTCTTTTTTAGTTTTTAGTATTGACCCGTCTGCACAAACGGAATCGACTCAGTTGCACTCAAAAAAGCGACTGCTCGATATTTTGATTTTTGAAGAAAACTGTTTCGTGGAGAAGAAGAAAGGTTTGCAGAAAAAAGAATGTCGTTCTGTTTTTGATTTCGTTTAAAAACCAATTAAATAGGTAGAATACCAAGTCGAACATATTACTAAATCGTGGAGTGACGTTGGCTCAAAATACGGTTTTGAAGTTTTACCGTTTCAAATAAAATAACAGTCAGAAAACGTTTAGTAATTTCGCCCAAAAATATAAGTTCTACACCACAACAAACCCGAGCCCGGCCCGGGTCGAGTCGGTCAATCGGTCGGCGCGCGCGCATGTGTGGTGGTCAAGCATAGTCTCTCTCCTCACAAAAAAGCATCGTTGGGTGCCCAAAGGCTCCAATTTAGCTTCTAAGAATCAAGTATAAATACTTGATTCTTTTATATAGTCCCACAATATGGGATTATTCACATAATAGCCAACACTTATTCATTTTTTAATAATTCACTTAAAAAACTTTAAAACATTTCTAACAATCCCCCACTTGAATATATAAAAAAAAATCGAGCAGCTTCCGAAAACATAAGATTGTGCATAAACAAAGGTGTTTTTCGACTTGAACCATTGCATAGTGGATAAGATTCAGTTTTTACTAGAGTGACACATAGTCTTGAACTCTATTCCTGACATCAAACCACACACAATCTTTCTAGAGTGCAATGAAATAAGCCGATGCATTTATGGCAATGCACGTCTATCCCAGTTTAGTGGATGCTATAAGAATTTTGCCCAAAATTCCATAGAAACGACCACATTTCCACATGCATATAGGTGAGCCTATCAAGAGTACTCCTAAAGGTAGGTACTCCACTCTATATAGAGTATAAATCTCATTAAGAGTTTCTATTAACTCATCCTCTAATCACTTCAGGAATACATGCTTCAAAATATATAAAAATAGCATGTTCAACTCATATCACTTCACAACTTGTTCTTACCCATTGAACCTAGTTCTTGGGATCTCCCGTCATTAGGTCATGTTACCATTGTGCGTGACTCAACTATCTAAGGGCAATAGTCCCATTCTTTTAGAGGTACTAAGGACGTTCTCTCTTGCTAGTCCTTTCGTCAAAGAATCGGCCAAATTCTCATCACTACGTATGTGATCCACTCTAATAGATCCTGAAGAGAGTAGCTCTCTAATAGTTCTATGCTTACGACATATCTATCATCTCTTACCATTTGTAATAACGTGTCTGTACTTTTGCGATAGCCGCGGTACTATCGTAATGGATCAACACAGCCGGTATCGGTTTTTCCCATAAAGGAATCTCAGCTAGCAGATTTCTTAAGTAATCTATTTCTTCACTAGATGTGGCTAGTGCTATCATCTCGGACTCCATAGTGGACTGAGCCAAAATAGTCTATTTCTTAAATTTCCAAGAAACAACTCCACCAGCAATGCTAAAGATATAACCACTAGTTGCTTTTGAATAATCAGATAAAGTATTCCAGTCTACATCGGTGTATCCTTCAAGGACAGCTGGAAACTTTTCATAATGTAACCCAAAGTTCATAGTTCGTTTTAGGTATCTCATGACCCTTTCGATAGCATGCCAGTGCTCTTTACTAGGTCTACTAGTACACCTGCATAATAATCTCACGACGTAGGCAATGTTGGGTCTAGTACAATCAGTAGCATACCGAAGGCTGCCAATGATGCTCGCATAATTAGACTGTTTTACACCTTCACCGGTGTTCTTAAATAGTTTTACACTAGGATCATATGGTGTACATGTAGGTTTACAATCAAAGTAATTGTATTTCTTTAGTATCTTCTCAATGTAAAGAGATTGATCCAAAGAAATTCCCTTTTCTGACCTAGTAATCTTAATTCCAAGGATTACACTCGCTTCACCTAGATCTTTCATATCGAAGTTGGCACTTAACAAATATTTGACATTGTTTATGGCATGAATGTTTGACCCAAAGATAAGTAGATCATCTACATACAGACATATAATAATGCAAATGTCATTCTCAGATTCATAGTAAGTACATTTGTCGCTTTCATTAACTTTAAAACCATGTGAGAGTATTAAGTTATTAAATTTTTCATGCCATTGCTTAAGTGCTTGTTTTAAGTCATATAATGATTTATCTAACTTGCAAACTTTATGTTCTTGACCATGAATTACAAAGCCTTCAGGTTGGTCCTTATAAATTTCCTCTTCTAATTCACCAATTAAAAAAGCAGTTTTAACATCCATTTGGTGTATTATTAAATTATGAATATATGCTAGTGAAATTAGTACTCGAATGGATATAATTATAGTTACAGGTGAAAAAGTGTCAAAAGTCTACATTTTCTCTTTTCTTAAACCCTTTAGCTACTAAACGGGCTTTATATTTATCAACTGTGCCATTATGTTTTAATTTCTTTTTAAGTACCCATTTACAGCCTATAGACTTACAGCCAGGTGGTAAATCTACTAAGTGCCAAGTCTTATTGGATTGCAAAGAATCCATCTCATCATTTATAGCCTCTTGCCAAAAATCAGCATCTAAAGAAGATAAGGCTTCTTGGATGTTTAAAGGATCCTCCTCTATATTAAAAGTGCAAAAATCTGAACCATAATATTTTGTAATTCTTGCTCTTTTACTTCTTTTAGGTTCATTTTCAGAAGATTCTTTATGTTCTGTTCTAATAGGCATAGTGTTACTTGATATGCCCCTACTATTCCTCAATTTAGAAAGAAATCTAAATTCATAAAAATCAGCATCATTAGATTCAATTATATTATGTGTATTCAGATCATAAAATCTATATGCTTTGCTATTAATAGTATAGCCAATAAATACACATTCATATGCTCTATTTGCTAATTTTATTCTCTTAGGGTCAGGTATACGAACATATGCTAAACATCCCCAAGTTCTAAAATAAGACACATTTGGTTTATAATTCCTTAAGATTTCAAAAGGTGAAAATTTTCTTTTTGACTTAGGGATCCTATTCAAAACATAACACACTGTCAATAAGATTTCCCCCCACCAATGTGATGATGCACCATAATTAAGTAAAATAGCAACAACTAATTCAGTTAATGTTCGATTTTTCTTTTTGGCTTTACCATTCATTTCGGGTGAATATGGTGCAGCTCTTTCATGTATTATTCCACGTGAGTTGTAAAAGTCAATAAACAAGCTTGATTGATATTCAGTTCCTCTATCACTACGCAATCTTTTAACTTTCTTATTAGACTGATTTTCAATTTCAGTTATGAAAGATTGAAACATCTCAAATGCATCACTTTATTTTTCATAAGTTATACATAAGTAAAATCAGGGCAATCATCAATGAAAGTGATAAAGTAGCGGTGTCCATTTCTAATCAAAGTGCCATCAAGCTCACATATATCAGAATGAATCGAGTCTAAAGGTTATGATCGTCTAATCACAGATTTATGAGGGGTTTTAGTTATTTTTGCTTGACTATAGAAATCACATTTTTCAAAATCATTTAGTGACATATTAGGAATTTATTATTTCTTTATTAACATGCATAGTCTAGAGTGCCAGATATTAAAATCACACAACATATAAGGAGAAGCACATATTTTATTACATTCAACATTTAGTTTAAACATGACATCAGTTGCATTACCCCTACCCAAAAACATAACATTCCTAGTGATGGTGTACATATTAGCTCCAATAGTCTGTGTAAACCCAGCCTTATTAAGAAGATAATCGAAACAAGATTCTTTCTCATCTCTAAAGTGTGCATGACGTTTTTCAGAATGACGGTCTTTCTTAAGGTAAACTTCAGCTCTACGCTTCCAATCCCAGCAACAATAGTGGTGTGAGAGTCTACCAACAACACTTTCTTGTCCTCGGTCTCCGTGTATGTTTTGAACATAGCACGGTCATAGAAGACATGACGTGTAGCGCCAGTATCTACCCACCAATCCTATGATCCCCCAACAAGGTGAATCTCATTAGAAACCATAGTCGTAAGAGGCTCCTCAGTCAGGTTAGCCTGTGGTGCAGAGCTTGGCCTGTTCCGACACTTGCGTGCCATATGACTTGGTTTTCCACAGTTGTAACAAAGACACAACTGTCCAAAGTCATTCTTTTAGGGTGGTTTCTGTTTGTTGCGGTCCTGATTAAGCTTGCGGTTCTGATTCTTAAAGCTTTTGGGATTCGGTTTCAGAACTGCAGCTTTCTTAGTGTTACCTAAAACAGCAAGCACTTCTTCCTTCATATCCTGTTTATGAGATTCCTCCTCAATACAGAAAATAGTTATTAGACTTTCTAATGAAAATTCCTTAGTTTTATGTCTAGGACTATTCTAAAAATCCTTCCAACTGGAAGGTAATTTATCAATCAAAACTACTACTTGAAACTATTCATCCAAACTCATACCTTCGGAGATGATCTCATGAGCTATTTTCTGAAGCTCATGAGGCTGCATCTCTGCTGACCTGTCATCTATAATCTGATACTTGAGGTAGCGGTTGACGGCAAACTTCTTTGCTCCTACTTCCTCTATATCATACTTTTTCTGCAGCACTTCCCCGATCTCCCTTGATTTTTTGTCAGAGTTGTAGTAGTCATAGAGATTGTCGCTGAGTCTGTTAAGGATGAAGTTCTTGCACAAGTAATCCTGCTCTGACCAGTTCTGCAACTCCTTTAATTTGTCTATCCAAGCTCTCATCTGATCTGCGTCTACTTCATTGGGTTTGTCTAGGAGTTGCAGTTTATCTGCTGTTAGCACAGCGGCTACCTTCCTCATTGTTAGAAAGAACTCCATCTTATGTCTCCAGCCCTTGAAATGGAGGCCCTCGAACCTGAAGGATGCAGTAGACACCATGGGAACCTAGAACAGTGAAGCGGGGGCAGCGACATCCAAATCTACAGCAGACGTCATTGCTGCTGGCGACGTCTTCAATTTGTTGTAAACAAATGAACTTCGGCTGAGTCGTGTACTCGGTCACTGTCTTGAAGACATTTCGGCGTTCTGCTCAATCGTGCAAAGCAATCAAACTAAAGTCGTTGCCTCTAGAATAAAATAACCTCTCTTTTTCTGTATCGACCCGTTTGCACAAACGGAATCGACTCGGTTGTACTCAAAAAAGCGATTGCTCGGTTTTATGATTTTTGAAGAAAACTGTTTCGTAGAGAAGAAGATAGGTTTGTAGAAAAAAGAATGTTGTTCTATTTTTGATTTCCTCTAAAAGCCAATTAAACAGACGGAATACCAAGTCGAACATATTACAGAATCATGGGTTGACGTTGGCTCAAAATACGGATCCGAAGTTTTACCGTTTCAAATAAAACAACGATCAGAAAATGTTTAATAATTTCATCCAAAAATATAAGTGCTACACCACAACAAGCCCAAGCTCGAGCCCGAGCCCGGCCCAGGTCTGGTCGAGTCGGTTGGCCGGCGCACGCGCGCATGTGGTTGTTAAGCATGGTCTCCCTCCTCATAAAAAAAGCATCATTGGGTGCCCAAATGGCCCAATTTAGCTTCTAAGAATCAAGTATAAATACTTGGTTCTTTTCTATAGTCCTACAATGTGGGACTATTCACATAGGAGCCAACATGTGACGACCCGGCTTTCATTGACCAGAAAGTCGTATCGCTAATAAGAAAGAAAGGGATAGAAAGAGAAAAGAAGAGAAGAAAGAAAGAAACAACAACAGAATCTAAACAGCGGAACGAATAAATTATATTAATAACATAAACTATTACATAGTATCATATACAACAACTATCAGAGTTACACAACATATACAACACATACTAGACAGTTATAAACACCTGTCTAGTTTCTACAATATAAGATACAACACAGATAACAATGACTCAGAGATCAACACAGCGGAACTACTATATCTCTATAGCGCTGAAGCCTCCTGCTCCATTGCTCCTCCAGATAACTCGTCAAGGCAAACCTGACTCCCTTGGCTACTCGTAAAAATTTGAGTACCCAAGAGTTTATATAAAACAGAAATAAACACTTGGGTCAGACATGGGTCTGGTGTGAGTAAACGGTTTAAATTGCTTAACTTCAAAACCTTTTGAAAACAAAGGTATCACGTAAGACTTCCCACACATAAACATGGAAAAGTTTTTACCTTACGCTAACCAAAACTTGATAGGAAATCTGGTTATATTATAATAGGTCTAGGGTTTTCAAATAAATATGAAATAGCTGAAATTGTTACATTATTAAATTCCAGCATACATAGGTATACAATCAAGACCGTTATCACTTATTGGAAGTTGGATTTCCATACAATGGCAGGGTTACTGGGGTACCGCCCGTCACAGTACGTGGCCTAGATCACCGTACCGAGGAGTACGCCCGCTCCCCTGCAACACAAAGCCGGAACCATCCCATACTGGATAATTCCGAATAAAATCACCCCACGGTTGTGTACTGCAACCGTACCACTAAGTCGAAAATAGAAAGGGACATCTAGACAGGGATGACCTTACTCTCAGTGGGCGCTACCCACGAAGCCTTGCTGCACCTCCCCTGTTTTAGCCATTCCCGGTTGATGAGGCTTGAGGTCACGATTACCTTTAATCAGAACACATCACTTAGAATGCTCATCTCCCACCCACGCTTCCATTCCCCCAGGTGCGGTAGCCTCCAGTTCACCCACGTCATCGGAACAAGTCGCGATTTCAACCATACCCAAAACCATCCCTAAACCCTAAATTACCATCGATCGATCACCACGACGTAAACTAAAATCATCCACTATTTTTCCAAGATTCTACCATCACCAATCTATCACCAGAAACAATCTCGACTACCAAAAACATCACAGTCACCAGAAATCACTAAAAACCCAAACTCTGGTTAACTAAGAAATTCACTCTTAATACAATTTTAAAAATTATAATTTTTGTTTTAAAAATCTTGTTTTTCAAAGGTGATTCCAGATATGAACTTGAATTAGTATAATTCGATATTTGATTTTTTGATGTTTTACAGGATTCCTACTGTTATTTCACAAAAACAAGCATATTTCAAACCATACTTACTTGTTTCTATTTTTAGTACCTATATTATATTAAAACTAAGCTAATTTATTTTTAAACCAAATCCTAACAATGAATAAATAAAAGGTATGGAATTTGGTAACTAAGTTATCACAACAATCTGGAAACAGAGGCATATATACATAGTTCAACACATACAACAGTATACATCCATATCTATAACATGCACAGTTACTTCATTCACAAATCATATGAAAGCAAATTTAAACTCATTTTAGCTTTTGCAAAGAAGGTTTACTCACCTATTATGTTGAACAGAGAAACTGGAAGTTTTGAACCAGAATTGCTTTGAAACTTCATCTGCTTGTTTTGATTTCTTTTAAATTTGGAAAAGCTCTTGAAAACTTTGCTATGGCCTCAGATTTTCTTGCATGCAAATCTTGAAAATGATTACAGTCTTGAATATTAGTTTTGAAAATGCACTTCCAGGTGAAGAAAGTGTTAAACCTTTTGTTCTTGCATGTTATAAATGAGTTTACAGGCTTGAAAGAACAATGGTTACAGATCTTTGGTTTGGAGAAGATTTCAGATTTTAGTTATATTACAGGCTTGCAAGAACAAAGGGTTACAGGTCTTAGAAATATTACAGATTTGTTTTGAGGAAGGCTACAGGGTTTCAGGTTGTAAATTTGAGAATTAAGCTTTTTGAAGATGAATTCAGGTTTGAGAAATTGTCTGGTTTGAGATGATTTCACTTTGGATCTGAGAAGAATTTCAGCTTTGAGGAGATTTTAGTTTTGGTTTGAGATGTTTTCAGTTTGGTTTGGAGATCATTATTTCGGTTTGAATATTTCTGATTTTGGTTGTCTTTGAGGATGTATGAAATAAAAAAAACAGGAAATGAAAGAGAGGGATAATATTGTCTTATATAAATTCATTTAGATTTGCTTTAAAATTAAAGAAAATAAAATGAACTATGACACTTGTCTCATACCTTAGCTAATTATCTCACACATGTATTTTTCATGTTTAAAAATTTAACACTTGTCATTATCCATTTATATTCTTTTTAAAAAGAGTTTTAAAACTTTTATATTAATTTCTTAATTAATAAATTCATTTCTTAATTAGGAAATGCTTTCCTATATTATAAATAAATGGAAACTTTTAAAATAAAATAAAATAATACCCATTTATATTATAATAAAATCATATATAATATATTTAAGTCAATTTAAAGTGTAAATATACCTTTTGTATTTATTTATTATTAAATAAATACTTTCTAAATTTATATACAAAAATCTCTTCAAGGAAGACAAAAATAAAACAAAAATCTTATTTTAAATAAAAGTCTTGTTCATATATTTTATATCCAAATATATTAAAAAAAATTATCTTTTAAAGATTCAAATTTAAATTCAGATTCAAATTCAAATTTTACTTTTAAAAATCAAATTTATAAAATAACATAATTAAATAATTATCCTTATTATAATTCAATCTATATCATAATTAATACATCACATTATTATTATTTGGTTATTTATATTTGAAATAACAATATTATCAATTAAAATAATTTAAATTAAGAGATTATCACATTTTAAACTTCTCGAAATTCCGGGATATCACATTCCTTCCCCCTTAAAAGAATTTCGTCCTCGAAATTTAAAGCAAAAGATAATCCAAAAGTTTTATTTTATTTTCAAAAATCCAAGCATACACATCAACCATATACTATCAAACAAACAACCATTCATCCAAACAAACAATTCATACAAACAACAATTCTAGCTATCCGAACATAGATCCGGATAAACTACCTAAAATTATCTCGAGTTTCCTAGATTCAGATACTGGGTTACTCGCTCTACTAAATCCAAACTGGTAATTCAATACCGAAGCCAAAACACATATCCTCACAAAAACTCAAAAAGATCTAATATACTCGAAGCTATCTTCCTAGTCTTACCCAATCTTATTTTCTCCCTTTTACTGGAGAAATAACAATGAAGTCTCCAACTTCGAATTCCAAAATTCTCCATCTCTAATCCACAGAACTCTTCTGATGATTCTAGGCTGCCTTCATCCTTCTTGATCAGCTTCACCTTTGCTGATGCTTCTCGAAATAAACAGGACCAAAAACAATCCAATAACGGATCCTCTCAAGATTTACAAAAATCCAGAACACAAACTCTACTCCACAATCATCGGTAGATTCCAAATACTTCTCCTATCCGGAAAAAACAAAACAGATGCTCTCACCAATCTGACCTTCAAAACTTGAAAAGCTTCCTGTAGGAACCCTCTAATCCAAACACTGCAATTTCCGGTTGCTTCCACTCTAGAACAACTACTACCAAGCTTTCGCTGCTCAACTCTGATCTAGATGTCGTCTATGAATTCGAACACAAACTAGATCAACACTCCAGAAGATTTCTGACAACTCTATAACTCCAATATCTACTAGAGATGCCTCAAACTCAAGCAAAAGATTACTCAAGAGAATACTCAATTATCGCAAGTCACTTTTGCGATTCTATCCAGTCCAATATCCAAAAATACTGTTCCTCCTTGATCCATCAGAACAGTCTAGTGCTTGACCAATCCATTTTGAAAAATGAATCTACTCTGCAGCTTCTGAACTCCACTCTAAGAAAAACTGCTAAGCCAAAAGATCTTCCAACAGGAACACAGAACACTTGAGCTACACTGCTGACGCAGATGCCTAAGACTCCTTATCCAAAGCTTCTAGAGAAACTCGGACTTCAAACCAAACACAAACATCATGCTGAACTCAGTCACAACACTGAAGCAGACACACATCCTCAAACTTGCTCCAAAAGAAAACATCGCTGGAGATATCCATAGCCACTGCATCTCATCACGCAGCTACTACTCCTGAGTTACCCAAGATACCATCACTCGCTTCTGTCTAACAGACAGATCCAAACTCTCAAAAATCCGCTCACACGAGCGCGATCAAACTTATACTTCAATGTTGGACTCCGAACCTTAACAGGTTTCCTTCAGAGATCAATGAAATTCTTATACCATATCAAAGTTCACTCGAGACGGTATTAGGTCTACAGTCTCGACAGATATATTTCCAACCTCAAACATCCAAACTCCAACTATTTGTAGTCGTGTTACACACCACTACCTTATCTACCTTTATAACTCATATTGGAAAACCCGAACAGGTAACCCAAAATATAGGTAGAAATAAATATATATATAGTTATATAAAAATTACAAATACGCTCTCTCAAGATAGACACCACTCCAGAGCTTAGGTATTCGCTCAACCAAATGCTCCGATACCAAATGTGACGACCCGGATTTCATTGACCAGAAAGTCGTATCGCTAATAAGAAAGAAAGGGATAGAAAGAGAAAAGAAGAGAAGAAAGAAAGAAACAACAACAGAATCTAAACAGCGGAACGAATAAATTATATTAATAACATAAACTATTACATAGTATCATATACAACAACTATCAGAGTTACACAACATATACAACACATACTAGACAGTTATAAACACCTGTCTAGTTTCTACAATATAAGATACAACACAGATAACAATGACTCAGAGATCAACACAGCGGAACTACTATATCTCTATAGCGCTGAAGCCTCCTGCTCCATTGCTCCTCCAGATAACTCGTCAAGGCAAACCTGACTCCCTTGGCTACTCGTAAAAATTTGAGTACCCAAGAGTTTATATAAAATAGAAATAAACACTTGGGTCAGACATGGGTCTGGTGTGAGTAAACGGTTTAAATTGCTTAACTTCAAAACCTTTTGAAAACAAAGGTATCACGTAAGACTTCCCACACATAAACATGGAAAAGTTTTTACCTTACGCTAACCAAAACTTGATAGGAAATCTGGTTATATTATAATAGGTCTAGGGTTTTCAAATAAATATGAAATAGCTGAAATTGTTACATTATTAAATTCCAGCATACATAGGTATACAATCAAGACCGTTATCACTTATTGGAAGTTGGATTTCCATACAATGGCAGGGCTACTGGGGTACCGCCCGTCACAGTACGTGGCCTAGATCACCGTACCGAGGAGTACGCCCGCTCCCCTGCAACACAAAGCCGGAACCATCCCTTACTGGATAATTCCGAATAAAATCACCCCACGGTTGTGTACTGCAACCGTACCACTAAGTCGAAAATAGAAAGGGACATCTAGACAGGGATGACCTTACTCTCAGTGGGCGCTACCCACGAAGCCTTGCTGCACCTCCCCTGTTTTAGCCATTCCCGGTTGATGAGGCTTGAGGTCACGATTACCTTTAATCAGAACACATCACTTAGAATGCTCATCTCCCACCCACGCTTCCATTCCCCCAGGTGCGGTAGCCTCCAGTTCACCCACGTCATCGGAACAAGTCGTGATTTCAACCATACCCAAAACCATCCCTAAACCCTAAATTACCATCGATCGATCACCACGACGTAAACTAAAATCATCCACTATTTTTCCAAGATTCTACCATCACCAATCTATCACCAGAAACAATCTCGACTACCAAAAACATCACAGTCACCAGAAATCACTAAAAACCCAAACTCTGGTTAACTAAGAAATTCACTCTTAATACAATTTTAAAAATTATAATTTTTGTTTTAAAAATCTTGTTTTTCAAAGGTGATTCCAGATATGAACTTGAATTAGTATAATTCGATATTTGATTTTTTGATGTTTTATAGGATTCCTACTGTTATTTCACAAAAACAAGCATATTTCAAACCATACTTACTTATTTCTATTTTTAGTACCTATATTATATTAAAACTAAGCTAATTTATTTTTAAACCAAATCCTAACAATGAATAAATAAAAGGTATGGAATTTGGTAACTAAGTTATCACAACAATCTGGAAACAGAGGCATATATACATAGTTCAACACATACAACAGTATACATCCATATCTATAACATGCACAGTTACTTCATTCACAAATCATATGAAAGCAAATTTAAACTCATTTTAGCTTTTGCAAAGAAGGTTTACTCACCTATTATGTTGAACAGAGAAACTGGAAGTTTTGAACCAGAATTGCTTTGAAACTTCATCTGCTTGTTTTGATTTCTTTTAAATTTGGAAAAGCTCTTGAAAACTTTGCTATGGCCTCAGATTTTCTTGCATGCAAATCTTGAAAATGATTACAGTCTTGAATATTAGTTTTGAAAATGCACTTCCAGGTGAAGAAAGTGTTAAACCTTTTGTTCTTGCATGTTATAAATGAGTTTACAGGCTTGAAAGAACAATGGTTACAGATCTTTGGTTTGGAGAAGATTTCAGATTTTAGTTATATTACAGGCTTGCAAGAACAAAGGGTTACAGGTCTTAGAAATATTACAGATTTGTTTTGAGGAAGGCTACAGGGTTTCAGGTTGTAAATTTGAGAATTAAGCTTTTTGAAGATGAATTCAGGTTTGAGAAATTGTCTGGTTTGAGATGATTTCACTTTGGGTCTGAGAAGAATTTCAGCTTTGAGGAGATTTTAGTTTTGGTTTGAGATGTTTTCAGTTTGGTTTGGAGATCATTATTTCGGTTTGAATATTTCTGATTTTGGTTGTCTTTGAGGATGTATGAAATAAAAAAAACAAGAAATGAAAGAGAGGGATAATATTGTCTTATATAAATTCATTTAGATTTGCTTTAAAATTAAAGAAAATAAAATGAACTATGACACTTGTCTCATACCTTAGCTAATTATCTCACACATGTATTTTTCATGTTTAAAAATTTAACACTTGTCATTATCCATTTATATTCTTTTTAAAAAGAGTTTTAAAACTTTTATATTAATTTCTTAATTAATAAATTCATTTCTTAATTAGGAAATGCTTTCCTATATTATAAATAAATGGAAACTTTTAAAATAAAATAAAATAATACCCATTTATATTATAATAAAATCATATATAATATATTTAAGTCAATTTAAAGTGTAAATATACCTTTTGTATTTATTTATTATTAAATAAATACTTTCTAAATTTATATACAAAAATCTCTTCAAGGAAGACAAAAATAAAACAAAAATCTTATTTTAAATAAAAGTCTTGTTCATATATTTTATATCCAAATATATTAAAAAAAATTATCTTTTAAAGATTCAAATTTAAATTCAGATTCAAATTCAAATTTTACTTTTAAAAATCAAATTTATAAAATAACATAATTAAATAATTATCCTTATTATAATTCAATCTATATCATAATTAATACATCACATTATTATTATTTGGTTATTTATATTTGAAATAACAATATTATCAATTAAAATAATTTAAATTAAGAGATTATCACATTTTAAACTTCTCGAAATTCCGGGATATCACACAACACTTATTCATTTTTTAATAATTCACTTAAAAAACTTTAAAACATTTCCAAAAATCCCTCACTTGAATTTCAAAAAAAAAATCGAGCAACTTCTGAAAACATAAGATTGTGCATAAACAAATGTATCTTTTGTCTTGAACCATTGCAGAGTGGATAAGGTTTAGTTTTTACTAGAGTGACATGTAGTCTTGACTCTATTTCTGACATCAAACCACACACAATCTTTCTAGAGTGCAATCAAATAAGCCCGTGCATTTATGGCCATGCACGTCTATCCCAGTTTAGTGGACGCTATAAGAATTTTGACCAAAATTCCAAAGAAACGGCCACATTTCCACATCCACATAGGTGAGTCTATCAAGAGTACTCCTGATGGTAGGTACTCCACCCTATATAGAGTATAGATCTCATTAAGAGTTTCTATTAACTCATCCTCTAATCACTTTAGGAGCACATGCTTCAAAATATATAAAAAAATTATGTTCAACTCATATCACTTCACAACTTGTTCTTACCCATTGAACCCAGTTCTTGAGATATCCGGTCATTAAGCGGGTTACCATTGTGCGTGACTCAACAATCTAAGGGCAATAGTCCCATTCTTTTAGAGGTTATAAGGACTTTCTCTCTGGCTAGTCCTTTCATCAAAGGATGGGCCAAATTCTCATCATTGCGTATGTGATCCACTCTAACAGCTCCTGAAGAGAGTAGCTCTCTAACAGTGCTATGCTTACGACGTATCTGTCATCTCTTAACATTGTAATAACGGTTCTGTACTTTTGCGATAGCCGTGGTACTATCGCAATGGATCAACACAACTGGTATCGGTTTTTCCAATAAAGGAATCTCATCTAGCATATTTCTTAAGTAATCTGCTTCTTCACTAGCTGTGGCTAGTGCTATCATCTCAGACTCTATAGTAGATTGAGCCAAAATAGTTTGTTTCTTAGATTTTCAAGAAACAGCCCCATAAAAAATGCTAAAGATATAGCCACTAGTTGCTTTCGAATCATCAGATAAAGTATTCCAGCCTACATCGGTGTATCCTTCAAGGACAGCTGAAAACTTTTCATAATGTAACCCAAGGTTCATAGTTCGTTTTAGGTATCTCATGACTTTTTCGTTAGCATGCCAGTGCTTTATACTAGGTCTACTAGTAAACCTGCATAATAATACCATGACATAGGCAATGTGGGTCTAGTACAATCAGTAGCATACCGAAGGCTGCCAATGATGCTTGCATAATCAGATCGTCTTACACTTTCACTAGTGTTCTTAAATAGTTTTACACTAGGATCATATGGTGTACATGCAGGTTTACAGTCAGAATAATTGTATTTCTTTAGTATCTTCTCAATGTTATGAGATTGATCCAAAGAAATTCCCTTTTTTGACCTAGTAATCTTAATTCCAAGGATTACACTCGCTTCACCTTGATTTTTCATATCGAAGTTGGCACTTAAGAAAGTTTTGACCTTGTTTATTCCATGAAGGTTTGACCTAAAGATAAGTAGATCATCTACATACAGACATATAATAGTGCAAATGTCATTCTCAGATTTATAGTAAATACATTTGTCACTTTCATTAACTTTAAAACCATAAGAGATTATTAAGTTATCAAATTTTTCATGTCATTGCTTAGGTGCTTGTTTTAAGCCATATAATGATTTATTTAACTTGCAAACTTTATGTTCTTGACCATGAATTACAAAGCCTTCAGGTTGGTCCATATAAACTTCATCTTCAAATTCACCATTTAAAAAAGCAGTTTTAACATCCATTTGGTGTAATATTAAATTATGAATAGATGCTAGTGAAATTATTTCTCGAATGGATGTAATTCTAGTTACAGGTGAAAAAGTGTCAAAAAAGTTTACATTTTCTCTTTGCTTAAACCCTTTAGCTACTAACCGGGCTTTATATTTATCAACTGTGCCATTAGATTTTAATTTCTTTTTAAGTACCCATTTACAGCCAATAGACTTACAGCCAGGTGGTAAATCTACTAAGTGCCAAGTCTTATTGGATTGCAAAGAATCCATCTCATTATTTATAGCCTCTTGCCAAAAATCAACATCTAAAGAAGATAATGCTTTTTGGAGGTTTAAAGGATCCTCCTCTATAGTAAAAGTGCAAAAATCTAAACCATAATCTTTTGTAATTCTTGCTCTTTTACTTCTTCTAGGTTCGTTTTTAGAAGGTTCATTATATTCTGTTCTAATAGGCATAGTGTTACTTGATGTGCCCCCACTATTCCTCAATTTAAAAGGAAATCTAAATTCATAAAAATCAGCATCATTAGATTCTATTATATTATGTGTATTCAGATCATAAAATCTTTATGCTTTGCTATTAATAGCATAGCAAATAAATACATGTTCATACGCTCTACTTGCTAATTTTGTTCTCTTAGGGTCGGGTATACGAACATATGCTAAACATCCTCAAGTTCTAAAATAAGACACATTTGGTTTATAATTTCTTAAGATTTCAAAAGGTGAAATTTTTCTTTTTGACTTAGGGATCCTATGCAAAACAAAACACTTGGTCAATAAGATTTCCCCCCACCAATGTGATGATGCACCAGAATTAAGTAAAATAGCAACTACTAATTCAGTTAATGTTCTATTTTTCCTTTCAGCTTTACAATTAATTTCAGGTGAATATAGTGTAGTTCTTCATGTATTATTCCATGTGAGTTGTAAAAGTCAATAAACAATGATTCATATTCAGTTCCTCTATCACTATGCAATCTTTTAACTTTCTTATTAGACTGATTTTCAATTTCAGTTATGAAAGATTTAAACCTCACAAATGCATCACTTTTATTTTTCATAAGGTATACATAAGTAAAATCAGAGCAATCATCAATGAAAGTGATAAAGTAGCGGTGTCCATTTCTAGCCAAAGTGCCATTAAGCTCATATATATCAGAATGAATCAAGTCTAAGGGTTTTGATTCTCTAATCACAAAATTATGTGGGGTTTTAGTTATTTTTGCTTGACTACAAAATCACATTTTTCAAAATCATTTCGTGACATATTAGGAATTATACCTAAGCTACTCATGTTCTTTATTATTCGTTTATTAACATGACATAGTCTAGAGTGCCAGATATTAAAATCACACAACCTATAAGGAGAAGCAGACATTTTATTACATTCAACATTCAGATTAAACATGTCATCAATTGCATAACCCCTACCCACAAACATACCATTCATAGTGATGGTGTACATATCAACCCCAATAGTCTGTGTAAACCCAGCCTTATTAAGAAGATAATTCAAAACAAGATTCTTTCTCATCCCTAGAGTGTGCATGACGTCTTTCAGAATGACGGTCTTTGTAGAGGTAAACTTCAGCTCTACGCTTCCAATCCCAGCAACAATAGTGGTGTGATACTCTCCCAACAATACTTTCTTGTCCTCGGTCTCCGTGTATGTTTTGAACATAGTACGGTCATAGCAGACATGACGTGTCGCGCCATTATCTATCCACCAACCCTCTGATCCCCTAAGAAGGTGAATCTTATTAGAAATCATAGCCGTAAGAGGCTCTTCAGTCACGTTAGCCTGTGGTGCAGAGCTTGGCCTGTTCTGACACTTATGTGCCATATGACCTAGTTTTCCACACTTGTAACAAAGAAACTACTGTCCAGAGTCATTCTTTTGGGGTGGTTTCTGTTTGATGTGGTTCTGATTCTTAAAGCTTTTAGGATTCGGTTTCAGAACTGCTGCTTTCTTAGTGTTGCCTGAAACATCAAGCACTTCTTCCTTCATATCCTGTTTATGAGATTCCTCCTCAAAACAGAGATGGGTAATTAGACTTTCTAATGAAAATTCCTTAGTTTTATGTCTATGATTATTCTTAAAATCCTTCCAACTAGGAGGTAATTTATCAATCAAAACTGCTACTTGAAACTGTTCATCCAAACTCATACCTTCGAAGATGATCTCATGAGCTATTTTCTGAAGCTCATGAGACTTCATCTCTACTAACCTGTCATCTATCATCTGTCATATGATACTTGAGGTAGTGGCTAACAACAAACTTCTTTGCTCCTGCTTCCTCTATATCATACTTTTTCTACAGCGCTTCCCAGATCTTCCTTGCTATTTGTCAGAGTTATAGTAGTCATAAAGATCGTGGCTGAGTCCGTTGAGGATGAAGTTCTTGCATAAGTAATCCTGCTCTGACCATCTCTGCAACTCCTTCGATTTGTTTGTTCAAGCTCTCATCTGATCTACGTCTGCTTCGTTGGGTTTGTCCGGGAGTTGCGGTTTATCTGCTATTAGCACAGCAGCCACCTTCCTCATTGTCAGAAAGAACTCCATTTTCTGTCTCTAGCGCTTGAAATAGAGGCCCTCGAACCTGAAGGGTGCAGCAGACACCGTGAGGACCTGGAACAGCGATGCCGGGGCAGCGACATCCAAATCTGCAGCAGAACTCATTGCTGCTGGCGACGTCTTCAATTTGTTGTAAACAAATGAACTTCGCCTGAGTCGTGTACTCGATCACTGTCTTGGAGATGTTTCGGCGTTCTGCTCAGTGGTGCAAAGCAGTCAAACTAACGTCGTCGCCTCTATGATAAAACAGCCTCTCTTTTTCAATTTTCAGTATCGACCCGTCTGCACAAACGGAATCGACTCAATTGCACTCAAAAAAGCGACTGCTCGGTTATTGATTTTTGAAGAAAACTGTTTCGTGGAGAAGAAGATACACTACAACAAAAATACCATTTCACAACTGCCAAAAACAGTTGTAATAGGTCTATTACAACTGGCACCCGCCAGTCTTTATATCCGCAGTTGTAATAGAGCAGGATTATTTTACAAGAGGTACCTACAGTTGCAAAAGCAGTTGTAAAAAGTATTTTTACAACTGCAAATAGCAGTTGTAAAAAGTCTTTTTACAACTGCAAATAGCAGTTGTAAAAGAGTTATTTACAAGTGCTTTCGGCAGTTGTAAAAGACTTTTTACAACTGCTATTTGCACTTGTATTAAAGTTTATCGCAACAGCCAAAACCAGTTGTTAACTCTTTTGCAACTGTCAGTAGCTGTTGTAATAGAATCTTTTACAACTTTTTTTCACAGTTGTAAAAGACTTATTTAGAACTGTTTACGACAGTTGTAATAAATATTTTAACAACTGTTTTTGCCTACTGTGTTAACATTTTACAATAGTTTATAATAGTTGTAGTAGGATATACTACAAATGATGACAATTGCAACAAATATTTTTAAAACTGCTACAAAATACTATAATTCATCTTTTCACAATTGCTATTAACCATAAATTTCATGATATATAATTAAAACCAATATTTCGTTAATAATAACCACAATCATTCAAATACTTGAAACAATACAAACCATTCACATTCAAAATCAGTTCAAGTTTACACCATTTATGAATTCATAACTTCATTTCAAAACTTAACTAAATCCATAACTTAAATCAGTAAAAGTACATATACGTACTAATCAAAAGAAATAAATTCTTTATGCCAAGCAATAAACGTTCCAACCGCTTGTCCAATCGTATAGATATCTGAAGTAGGCCTAAATAGAAGAGCTTCAGGATCCACCACTGCATCGACCCAAACTTTCCAAGTATCTGCTCCTAGTGGTGCATGATGCACTAAAACAGTAGGGTCGGTAGATGCAATTGTTACTTCTGGGACAACATTCCTTTGCCAACTTAATAATTTGCACTTTCTAGGCTGCTGCTAAAATTATATATTAACACCAGTTTTGACGTTGTTGCTACTCCGATAAGACTGCAAATATAAAGCATTATGGTTGAAAAAAATAAAGCATTATGGTTGAAAAAAATAAAGCATTATGAAAGCATAATCTCCTATTTACAAAAAAGTGCAGCTGTTTGTTTATATATTGTTGCTTGGATCTGTGCAGTGTTGGCAGTTTGAAGATGAGAATTAGCAGCAGCAGCTATATGTTTAGTTCAGGGTGTACTAATAGAAAGTTAACAGTCATGTTATCAAACTATCATCACGTTGACCGTACACAAACATATAATCATTGAATTTTCTGGTCCACAGATGCATTCAAATTGTTAGAGACAAGCACGAACAAGCTGAAATTCAAAGGGATCTCACCAAACTCCAAGTAGCACCTAAAGAATCCAACTCTCTTACCCAGTGTCAAAGGAATGATACACCTATATCGCTCTCTGAACTTAAACAACACAACATTGTAAACCAATCTATTTACTATTCCACACCAGCGGTTTTAGTTGTCTCAACCGCCCAATCAACAGTTCCCTCCACCTGCCATGCCACCGCCACTTCAGTAGTTCAAGCCCATGCCGCCTCCACCTAACATGCCACCTCCTAATATGTAAGTCAATTACACAATATGGATATCTAGCTTGCTGCTTTTTTTAGTGATCACTTTAATCTAGCTTTTAAGTTTTGTTGCATTTTGGAGTTTAGCATGAGAGATCATTATACTAATGCTTGATCTATGTTTCACTGCTGTAGTCTCACTACTACTAAAATAGGTATAAGTCAATAGCCACTTTTGTCATTTTTAATGTTATAAGTCATAATATGTATAATTAAAATTGCCTAATCAAAAATACAATTGATTAGAAGTCGTATCAAGGTAGGTAAACATGAACCATGTCAAATGCTTCAGAAAACCAATATCTTCCACTTGCTTGAAAAGAGTAATAAAAAACTCAAATTCGGGCCAACAATTGAGTTGAGGAGAGATTATATAGATAGTAATAATCAAGTGATACAAATATGTCATAAAACTCCATAAGTTGCGTGCCAAATATTTGTTTATAAAAACTGAGTCATACTTAATATGCGCTAGTATTAAAGAATATAACTAATGCATCATCAAATTCTTTCAAATCTAGATTCATGGCACTAGCATAGAATATACCAGTATAATCTCATAAGATAATGAAATTGTAACGACTCGCTATTTTGCACTATTCGCATCCGCATATGTCGGACTTGAATAATTCAAAATACCAAATTGTTAATTTAAATTTGGCAAAACTGAACATATACAGTAAATAAAATAATCACAGATCACATACACAGAGTAATAAATGCAGCGGAAACAAAAGATAGTAGTTCATGAAGCTACTATATACATATCAGAGTTAAATAAGGTACAGCAGATGTCTCGAATACAATAGTCAAATACAATATCAGAATACATCACTGGAATCAACTGAATATCTGAAAGCTGGATAGATAGCTGGATCTCCAAGCGAAGCTCCAACACCAAAGGTGAGTCTCGAATACTGGTACACTCAGTCTGACCCAAGCGTAAAGCAAAAACACAAGACACTCGAGTCAGGATTAACATTCTTATATCAATAAATCCAACTCAAGTGAAATAACAGTTGAAATACAAGTAACTCAAAGGATGTTTGGAATAACCATCCTTTAAGGATCCGTTAAACTATCTACTATGTAGTAGTGTACGATAAGTAGATAATGCCTATCAGTAATATAAAATATCAAAAGAGTGTTAAGGCGTTACCATTATCCCCCTTAACACATTTTATATAAACGTTATAGTCTATGCAGCACTGTAAACTCCACCGTAAACTAGTGGGATATCAGGGAGTACTCCATAGGTATAACGCAAAACAAATCGTAGTGGTCGCGTATATAGGGATACAAGTATGACAAGGCACATGAGGCAATACCCAAGGTAGTGAAACTACCATTTGCCTGATCCGGACTGGTGAGAACGCATCGCCGCAACGATCGCAACACCACGAAACAACACTCCCAAAATTTCAAGGGTGCACCAATCGATAACAAGTAACGAGTAGTTTACGAAGAAGTGTGTTCGCTCGAGGTAGCTAACCCCATTTGGCCCGGCACGGCTCCTGTTTTAGTCATTTCCAATTTGACACAAGTGTCAAGGCTATCTATTATCGTTCTCTTTCTTCAGTCATCACGTACATCATTCCAATAACTTCATTCTGGATCATACTCCGCATATAGTTATTAAAGTGGTATTCGGTTTAGACAGTGAGTATGTCCCTAACCGATTCCGGTCTCTTTAATAACCTTCGAAATTATTTCACCGATTGGTCGATTAATATATTTCAAAACCAAATCAATTTCAATTTCAATTAGAATTTGTAAACCAACATTCCATTTGTCTTTCTAAAACAATTTCCATAACTTACGTTTGAAAACTTCCAAATTACCATTTCAAAATCTTATAATTCAAATTAAATATTTGATTTAAGACAATTCAAGTATTCATTTAAATTCGTATATAAGTTTCATCCCGAAAACATTTAAATTAATTTAATTCAACATTCAAATCAATTTAAATTCATTGATCGATTTCATTCAATGTTCGTTAAGTAAATATATCCTTCAAAACAATTTCCATTTAACTTCCAATTTATTAAATCAATTATTTAAGTTCAACTCCATTATATCAAAACTTACACATTGCAATAAATTAAATTCATCAAATCCAATTCTTTACATTTCAAGTCTTACATTAATTTCAATAAACACATTTTTATTTCTTGTTAGAGAAATTCAATTTCACTTATTTATTTACTTAGTTACAATTTCAAAGCTCAATTAATAAAGAACTAAATTTCACTAATTCAAGAGGTTCAATTTTATTTAACTATTAAATAATTCAATTTACTTAATTATTAAATAATTTCAAAACTTAATTATTAATAATTCAAATTTTAAAATTACATTCTTTCATCAACTACTATATTAATATTTTGATTCGGATTATTAAATATTAACATTTTCCTTCCATAAAAGTTCAAATTTCAACTTCATTTCAAAACCTTATTATTTATCCAAATAAAATCTTTATTTTATTTTTAAATCAAATTATTGACCAATCGGTTTTTATATTTAATTCTCTATCCTAAGTCAAAGTTTTTATTTTGGGTATTTATCATTTCAACCCGATTCCATTTCAATTCAAAAATCAAAGCATAGCAAAGGGAACTTGCAGTGTGATAACTGGGATGGTGTCAAAGTAAATAAACAAGCAATAACAACAATCCAATAATTTATTCAAATAATCCCAAAATAATCGTATTAATTTACATTGTTGTTTGTGCAAATTATTATAATTATTTCTAGAATCCACACTATCATTTCATGTAAATTAAAGATTATTACATTAATATTAATACGGTTCTTCATTTAATATCTATTATCCAATTTCAAACTACATCAATTTATACACATACATTTAAATGGTTCAAGGTGTGGTTAACACTATTTCTACGTGTCAATTAATCTAACATTTAAATGGGTCATATTATACAAATTTAACAAATCAAATTCAACACATATATCCAATTTAAATTATTAACTATTCTAAATCAAATTCAATTGCATGTTATTTATCACTTTAAACATTAACAATTTAAAGTCCAATGTCAACATCAAACAATCAATCATTTAACAATCAAACAGGATCATCATTTTATAAATAACAGACAATGGTGTCAGATGTCACAGGTGAACTGATACAAGTAAAAACATAAATATAACAGTATAGATAACTAACAGCAGTATATTTCAATTGTCGTTTCAATTGAAATCAAATTTAATAAATAAAAGAACATTAATCGTGAGTGATTGCTCACCTTTCGAGGCTAGAGAGATAGACACTGAAGTTGAGTTACGGATTACAAGCACGAATTCCAAAGTAAGCAAGAATGCAAGAATTCAACGGATAGAGCTGATAACATAAATTGATAAGAACAAATTAAAAATTAGCTTAACATATACCGAAACAAAATAAATATTATATCCATATATCTTTCTATAAAAATAAATATAGAATTTTAAACTCACATTTAAAATAATATGTATATGGATTATCATAAATCAATATAAACTTACTTTGTTATAACATATATATATAAGCAAATATACAAGCTATATATACATAGTATTATATTAAGAACCTATTATATAGGCAACAAATGATATATATATGATCAGTGAAAACTTTATGCATAGCTAACTTATTATATATATATAACTTTTAAATCTAACCTTTGTACTTCTATATAACTATCACAATATATATACATATATAAACTACATTTACAGAACTAGTTTATATATATAAATAGTACGGCTGAAGTAAAAACACATATAGACTGATATGTATATATAAAACACTATCCATTATAAAATCAATATTCATATAACTACTTAAAAGAAAATAAGGCCTTCTATAATATACTATAACTCAAAACTGATATATACATAGTTTATATGAAATATGAGTTATATACACTAAGCGAAATCGTTACAGACATTCAATATATAGCAACTAATATTAGCACAGCACATACCTAACTACAAACATGCAGCCTGTATGAAAACAATGTCCTTTAATATATACTTCCTTTTATAATATTATACATATCTTAAATCAAAATTTACATACTCATATACATGTATTTGCATAAACCAATATATATATATATAACCTCATTCATACAGCAATATGTATTCATTATACTGTATTATATAAGTATGAAAACTGCAAACATTATATACCTAAATAGTATTACCTCTATGAGGAGTATATATCCCAAATATATATTATCTTGTACATATGTAATTATAGATGAAATCAAATATCAAAATATATGTATACTAGACTTATGTAAAACTAACATATAAATAAAACTGTCGTATCAAATATATTTAAACACATATATCACCCTACTTACATAACATAACATAATATATAATATATAAGTAAAATACCTTTGATATATAAAATAGAAACATATATGCATGGCGAAGGAGGTTGAGGCCGGCTCAGCAAAAGCTGGTGGCGGCAGGGCGGTGAGGGGTAGGCCAGTGGTGTGGCAGGAGGGAAGAACGAAGGCGAGAGATAGTGGGTGGTGTCTCGGATGACGTGGCTGTGTTGCATGAGCTGGTGGTAGGCTGACATGGTCGGTGAAGGGACATGCGACGTGGATGAGGATGAGAAGGTGGCTCTGCCGCGCTCAGCAGTGATGCATTCTCGGCTAAAGTAGCAGGTCGAGCAAAAGAAGGTGGCTAAGCTTGAAATGGTGAAGGCTGAAGGTGGGGACAGGCGAGGAGACAGTGATGCATTCACGTGATGATGGTCGGATCTTGGCTCGAATCTTGGCTCGAAGGCAGTGATGCATTTACGTGGAATCTAGAGGAGCGTGGCCGAGTATGATACCGGTACAGGGAACCTAGGCGAGGAGACAGGCTAGGGGCTAGACTGGGGTTGGTTGCGGAGGTGACTAGACGAGGGATTCAAGGCGGAGGAAAGCCATGTGTGCTCGCTGAGACGATGGAAGTTTGGGTTGCGAGCTGGCGATGGAGGGAGGCGCGGTTGGCTAGTTAAGGGGTGAATGCGATGAGAGGGGGAGAGGCAGCAGCTCAACAATTTATGTGCTCCTCATTTTTTTTTATTTTTTTTTATTTTAGAGGAAGTATGGCCGGGATGGAAAGAAAGTTAGCAGGCAAGTTTTTTCGTGAGGGAGGGATAGGAGAGTTTGAGTGAGAAGAACAAAAGCCAGGAAGATGAGGTGAACAGTCACAACAATGTACAAATTTCAAATTCTTGAAAGCACGCAACAGTAAATGAGAAAATGAAGCAACCAATGAACGTTTGAACCAGTGAAAAGCAACAGTTACATCTGATGAAACCAAGAAATAATTAATTTCTAGCCGTTGACAGCTGTTTGCATTGAACATTGAATACATGAAAAGTCACAAATCCAACGGACACAAAACTGGTACCGATACGGTTACCGGTTTCATAGATTCCGCTGTGTACCGAACCTCGAAACACAGAATTAAATATACCATAGAGATCAGCACGACGAGACGATCAAAACGGTATACAGATATCAGTGGTATGATTGAATTATAAAAATTCGAATTTTCTCCTAGCGGAAAATGCAGCAAAAACGCAGAAAAATAAGATCGACGGAGATGAAGAAGTCCGAATTTTGAAAAACAAAAAATGACGTCTTGCTCAGAAGATGATTTAGAATTTTTCTATGTAAAAATATTTAGGTTTTGAAAACATTTTATTTTCATCAGTTTGAACTGATATAAATTGAAATAAAATTACACTAGAAAATAAACTTCCAAATTTTCTGATGAAAATTTACCAGTTGCTATGATTAATTAGACGCATTTCAAATATCAAAATTTTATTTCAAAATTTTATCGTTTAAAATTTCACAAAATTTCAACTAATTACGTTATTAAAACAGTTAAAATTTACTGGTCGTTACACTCTCCCCCACTCAAAACTTTTCGTCCCCGAAAAGGAAGGAGGTAGGAGAATAGAAACAACCAGAAAGAAAATAGATTGGAATACAAGTAAAACAATTAATTTAAACCATATAAACTTCAATTTTAAACAAATTAGTATCCAACATTTTGGTTAAATCCCTTTGAGTTTACTTAAGTTAAATCAATCTATCTATTTCTAAATTCATTATCTTATTATATCTAGTCATCCCCAATTAACAATTTCTAGATCATCAATCTGTATAATCATTTGTTATACTCATATTTTATTCAACCAATTTAATTTTTTATTCCAAATTATTATTAAGTTTATTTCGCTTAATATATCTTATCACATATATTTAAACCATTTAAATTAATTTAAACCATATAAATTTCAATTTAAATTAATTTATATTCAATAATTTATTTTAAATTCAAAGTATTTCGATAAGTTGATCTAATTTCAATTTATTAATTCCTTCAAAACAAATTTATTTGTCTCATATATTAATCAATTTACTTATTATCCTATTGATCTCATTAACATCTTTATAATAAAATTTAAGTGTATAACATTTATTATAACACTCAAATTTTATTTATAAAACATTTTATATTTTATATTATCCAATTACATTTTTAACTTCTGAATAATTTAGGTAAGTTATATTGAAATGCAATTTAGTACTATACAAATAAAATTTTCAAATTCAATTATTTCAAGTTTAAATATTTATCCAAAATTTTTGACTTCGGTTTATAATTGAAATCATCTTTAAATCATAAACTTAAGAATTTAAATCCCCAATTTACTTCAAACAATTTTTGAGATAAATATATATAGTATATATCAGATCAAAATTAAATCTTTATATATATAATAAATCAGGTCATATCACAGAAATTCAAATCAAATTAAATTTCCAAACAAAGTGTAGCAAAGCTACTGAATGGTCTCTTCACTTCGAAACTCGAAAATGAATGTCGATGATGCAGCCGCCATCACCGAAATTATTTTCCAGCGACAAATAGAAGAGCACTGATTTCAACATTTTAAAATTCTTTGAAAACGGTTCCTATTTGAAAATACTTTAAATAATATACATTAAAATTCTTTGGAAACAAATTATAGTCAAAATACCTTTAAATAATGTGCATTTTAAACCTTTTAAACCATAGTTCGAAATCATTGGAAATTAAATTCTCAAATTCTTAATTTAATTTCATTGCAAATTCTAAATCAGTTTATAAACCAAGTTTATAAATTCATTTATCGAACAATAGATGATAATCAAATATTATCATTTCAAACAACGAATTAATTAACCTCTTCTTCTTTTTTTATTCCAGAAAATTTTACTTATATATTTATAATATAATCATACAAAATTATTTCATTTACCAAATTTGAAAACAATATTGTGTCAGTTTGCTCTGCTCAAGTGTTTTGGAAATCCTATCGATAGCGTTGATCAGACGAATCGATCGGAAACCCAAATCAACATCAACAACTCAAACAACACAGCATATATTAAAACATTTATATATATTAGTTTACAAATACATTTCTTTGCTCGACGATACAGGAATGAATTTTCAAAATAAGGATAGGGTTTCAAATTTGATGGACTCAAATCAAAGAGAAATTTGATTCGAAGATAAGTTCGAAACAAAGATATGATGATTAATAACAAAGTAGGAAGATTGATAAATTTATATAAATTGCGGGCAACCTTAACCGGGTCAACCGTGACTTCAAGAATAAGATCAATGTAGAATTCCGAGGCAAATCGACATTGATCTCAAGAGATAGAATTCGGCATAACCAAAGATGTCAGCATCTAAACCGAGGATATATAAATCTCCGGTGAATCGATGCTATCGTAAAAGAGTTTTACCCCTTTACAAATCAATTTGAGATTGGCGGGACCGCCAACTCATTATAAAGTTCATTTGAAGTGGAGTTATGTGATACTCCAGAATTCAGAAGAATACGAATAGTGAGGGACAAGAATGAATTTCGGAACCGTAGGGAATGTTCCAAAATTCAAAGGAATCGAGTCAAAAGGGAGAGATTCAACTCAAATGAAAGTGATTCTGTAAATACATTTACCCTATATGTTAAGTTTTTCCTAGAGCTACCAAAGCTCTGATACCAACTGTAACGACCCGCTATTTTGCACTATTCGCATCCGCACATGTCGGACTTGAATAATTCAAAATACCGAATTGTTAATTTAAATTTGGCAAAACTGAACATATACAGTAAATAAAATAATCACAGATCACATACACAGAGTAATAAATGCAGCGGAAACAAAAGATAGTAGTTCATGAAGCTACTATATACATATTAGAGTTAAATAAGGTACATCAGATGTCTCGAATACAATAGTCAAATACAATATCAGAATACATCACTGGAATCAACTGAATATCTGAAAGCTGGATAGATAGCTGTATCTCCAAGCGAAGCTCCAACACCAAAGGTGAGTCTCGAATACTGGTACACTCAGTCTGACCCGAGCGTAAAGCAAAAACACAAGACACTCGAGTCAGGATTAACATTCTTATATTAATAAATCCAACTCAAGTGAAATAACAATTGAAATACAAGTAACTCAAAGGATGTTTGGAATAACCATCCTTTAAGGATCCGTTAAACTATCTACTATGTAGTAGTGTACGATAAGTAGATAATGCCTATCAGTAATATAAAATATCAAAATAGTGTTAAGGCGTTACCATTATCCCCCTTAACAAATTTTATATAAATGTTATAGTCTATGCAGCACTGTAAACTCCATCGTAAACTAGTGGGATATCAGGGAGTACTCCATAGGTATAACGCAAAACAAATCGTAGTGGTCGCGTATATAGGGATACAAGTATGACAAGGCACATGAGGCAATACCCAAGTTAGTGAAACTACCATTTGCCTGATCCGGACTGGTGAGACCGCATCGCCGCAACGATCGCAACACCACGAAACAACACTCCCAAAATTTCGAGGGTGCACCAATCGATAACAAGTAATGAGTAGTTTGCGAAGAAGTGTGTTCGCTCGAGGTAGCTAACCCCATTTGGCCCGGCACCGCTCCTGTTTTAGTCATTTCCAATTTGACACAAGTGTCAAGGCTATCCATTATCGTTCTCTTTCTTCAGTCATCACGTACATCATTCCAACCACTTCATTCTGGATCATACTCCGCGTATAGTTATTAAAGTGGTATTCGGTTTAGACAGTGAGTATGTCCCTAACCGATTCTGGTCTCTTTAATAACCTTCGAAATTATTTCACCAATTGGTCGATTAATATATTTCAAAACCAAATCAATTTCAATTTCAATTAGAATTTGTAAACCAACATTCCATTTGTCTTTCTAAAACAATTTCCATAACTTACGTTTCAAAACTTCCAAATTATCATTTCAAAATCTTATAATTCAAATCAAATATTTGATTTAAGACAATTCAAGTATTCATTTAAATTCGTATATAAGTTTCATCCCGAAATCATTTAAATTAATTTTATTTAACATTCAAATCAATTTAAATTCATTGATCGATTTCATTCAATGTTCGTTAAGTAAATTTATCCTTCAAAACAATTCCCATTTAACTTCCAATTTATTAAATCAATTATTTAAGTTCAACTCCATTATATCAAAACTTACAAATTGCAATAAATTAAATTCATCAAATCCAATTCTTTACATTTCAAGTCTTACATTAATTTCAATAAACACATTTTTATTTCTTGTTAGAGAAATTCAATTTCACTTATTTATTTACTTAGTTACAATTTCAAAGCTCAATTAATAAAGAACTAAATTTCACTAATTCAAGAGGTTCAATTTTATTTAACTATTAAATAATTCAATTTATTTAATTAATAAATAATTTCAAAACTTAATTATTAATAATTCCAATTTTAAAATTACATTCTTTCATCAACTACTATGTTAATATTTTGATTCAGATTATTAAATATTAACATTTTCCTTCCATAAAAGTTCAAATTTCAACTTCATTTCAAAACCTTATTATTTATCCAAATAAAATCTTTATTTTATTTTTAAATCAAATTATTGACCAATCGGTTTTTATATTTAATTCTCTATCCTAAGTCAAAGTTTTTATTTTGGGTATTTATCATTTCAATTCAAAAATCAAAGCATAGCAATGGGAACTTGAAGTGTGATAACTGGGATGGTGTCAAAGTAAATAAACAAGCAATAACAACAATCCAATAATTTATTCAAATAATCCCGAAATAATCGTATTAATTTACATTGTTGTTTGTGCAAATTAATATAATTATTTCTAGAATCCACACTATCATTTCGTATAGATTAAAGTTTATTACATTAATATTAATACGGTTCTTCATTTAATATCTATTATCCAATTTCAAACTACATCAATTTATACACATACATTTAAATGGTTCAAGGTGTGGTTAACATTATTTCTACGTGTCAATTAATCTAAATTTAAATGGGTCATATTATACAAATTTAACAAATCAAATTCAACACATATATCCAATTTAAATTATTAACTATCCTGAATCAAATTCAATTGCATGTTATTTATCACTTTAAACATTAACAATTTAATGTCCAATGTCAACATCAAACAATCAATCATTTAACAATCAAACTGGATCATCATTGTATAAATAACAGACAATGGTGTCAGATGTCACAGGTGAACTGATACAGGTAAAAACATAAATATAACAGTATAGATAACTGACAGCAGCATATTTCAATTTTCGTTTCAATTGAAATCAAATTTAATAAATAAAAGAACATTAATCGTGAGTGATTGCTCACCTTTCGAGGCTAGAGAGATAGACACTGAAGTTGAGTTACGAATTGCAAGCACGAATTCCAAAGTAAGCAAGAATGCAAGAATTCGACGGATAGAGCTGATAACATAAATTGATAAGAACAAATTAAAAATTAGCTTAACATATACCGAAACAAAATAAATAATATATCCATATATCTTTCTCTAAAAATAAATATAAAATTTTAAACTCACATTTAAAATAATATTTATATGGATTATCATAAATCAATATAAACTTACTTTGTTATAACATATATATATATATATATAAGCAAATATACAAGCTATATATACATAGTATTATATTAAGAACCTATTATATAGGCAACAAACGATATATATATATATGATCAGTGAAAACTTTATGCACAGCTAACTTATTATATATTTATATAACTTTTAAATATAACCTTTGTACTTCTATATAACTATCACAATATATATACATATATAAACTACATTTACACAACTAGTTTATATATATAAATAGTACGGCTGAAGTAAAAACACATATAGACTGATATGTATATATAAAACACTATCCATTATAAAATCAATATTCATATAACTACTTAAAAGAAAATAAGGCCTTCTATAATATACTATAATTCAAAACTGATATATACATAGTTTATATTAAATATGAGTTATATACACTAAGAGAAATCGTTACAGACATTCAATATATAACAACTAATATTAGCACAGCACATACCTAACTACAAACATGCAGCCTGTATGAAAACAATGTCCTTTAATATATACTTCCTTTTATAATATTATGTTAGAACCTCAATTGTTGGATTTTAATGACAACAACTATACAATAATGCCAAAGAATCTCTAAGCTAATTTGCAGGTGCATGAGCATCAAAAAGAGACAAACAAATACTATATGGAGATACAAGAAGAGATATACATGATAGAGACAAGACGAAGGTGACAAACAAAGTATTATTAGTCATGGAATGCCGTGTCTAGAGTTTACAAATGTTAAAATCTTCTCCAAATGGTATACACACATATACATTCATATTTTAAATGAAAAATTAAGTTTTCAAAAATTGCACAAAGCGGGACTCGAACTCGGGTCACTAGTTCAGAAGGCAAATGCTCTAACCATTTGAGCTATGGTAATCTTTTGTTACAGGCTAAATTCAGACGTTTGAATAACTTCATTCAGACGTCTGAATGCTGAAACCTGAATATTGTTTCACAATATTCAGACGTCTGAATGAAAATATTCAGACATCTGAATCAGGTCAAAAATGACCTATTTGCTTTCTGATTTGCACGTGAACGATTTCAGAAGTCTGAATTCTATTTTTCAGACGTCTGAATATCTCCAACTGCTATTTTCTTGAAAAGTCACTTCTCTTCACCGAAGAGATACTCTTTCAAAATCAATGGTTGCACTTGTTCTTTCCAATATAACTTTTCATCTATAGTTGCAAATCTTTATACACTATAAATAGATTACAGAATTCAACAAACAATTCACCGAATCTAATTTTAATATTCTTGAATTCTTATCTATTCTCTATTTTAAAACTGCACTCAAACTGCTTACATTCTCTGATCATTGATCACTCTATCTTCCACTATTCTCAAAGCACACCACACTATATATATATCATAAAAGGAGAAGATTATAGGAAGATTGTACTATCAAGAGACAAATTCGTGTTATTGAGAACACACTGTGTCAAATACCTTCTGTATAAGTTGAAGTCCTGTTCTGATGTTCAGGCAAGTGAAGTCCTCTTCGGTTGCTGAGGCAAAATCCTGTTCTGCTGCTCAGGTCCCTTGTTCGGCTGTTCAAGGGTTGTTGTAAACCTATTCCTCCGGGTTAAGTGAGGATTGTTGTTAGTGAAATTCCAGAAGGAGTCTGGGACTGGACGTAGAACGGGAAGTTCGAACCAGTATAAAAATTCCTGGTGTGCTTGTTTTATTTTATTCATATTACTATATTATCTTAGTTTATTTTCGCATTAGTATAATTCCATATAGCACAATCCCTACCGTATTTTCATTTGGTATCAGAGCCTGGGATTCTAGAGATCGTAACAACATCCTAGAATAAATGGCTATAAAGAGATCTTGTCAAGGCAATAGGAAGAGGAAGAACAATAAAGAAGAATCAAAGGAGCAAACAAGCAAATGCTTTATGGCTACAAGTGATGATGTAAGTGAACTAAGTTTTGAAGATTTGGTTGAAATTAATTCAGAACTAGTGGAATTTGTAAAACAAACTAAAAAGCAAAAAAAGGAGTTACAAGGAAAATTAAATAGATCCGATTAGAAATTAGTATGCTAAGAGATGAAAAGAAAATCCTAGAAAAAGAACTTGAAATATCTCAAGAATCTAATTTAATTTAACATCTCAACTATCTATGATCACTCAGGAATTAGAAATTCAGAAGAATAAAAATGATGATTTATCTGTAGAAATTAATGATTTAAAATCTAACACTAAAGTATTAGAGTTAGAAAAATCTAGTCTCAAAACTAAGTTAGAAGATATTAATAAAAATGATTTATTACAATCATCTTTAGATAATTCAGAATCTCAAATTTTTCTTCTCGAAAATGAGAATTGTGCATTAAAAAGGGAGATTTTTGAATTAAACAAGCAAATTGATATTTTGAAAAACAGTAATATTTCTTTTGAAAATAATAATTGTGACTTTAAAGCTAAATTTGATAAACTTAACACCAAAGTCACAAAATTTAATAAAGGTCAAAACGATTTAAACATGATTTTATGTGATTCTAGACCTTTACATGATAAAAGTTGTTTAGGATATAATAAAACTAATAGTAGAAATAGCACTAGATACGCTTTCATGTATAGTAAAAATGTCAGTGCTAGTACTAAATTTCGAGTAAAATCTAAATCCAATTTTTATAGAAATTCAAATACTGCTATGACCAATAATGTTTATAATTTCTCTAGAAGTACAAAACCATTGACCAAAAATATGAATAAAAATTACCTAAATATTTGGGTTCCTATTAATTGGAAAAATAGAGAAAAATACATTGATGATTATTTTGATATGGTTGTTAATAATGAAAATTATATTTATAAAGGTTCAACCACACCCAAATGGGTATGGTTTCCTAAGATCTAACCCCCCGGACCCTAACATAATAAGTGGGTACCGAAAATGATTATTATTTTATTGCAGGTACTCAGAGAAACATAAGGAAAAGGATAGTTTTTGGAATTTTAAAGAATGTTCCATACGTTTAATAGAATTACGTGCTTACAATGAAATATGGACTTCAGCAAATATGGTAAAATCTATTTTATTTTTCCTTCACAATTAATAATGATTTTATCTCGTTATTTACAAGATATTTTATTTAATTTATTATATTCTCTCATTCTTTTTTATAATGACAAAGGGGGAGAAATTCATATGCATATTAATATGAGGGAGATATTATACTTATGGGGAGATGTTATACTTAGGGGGAGCTTTAAACATATTAATGTTGTTTTTTATATAGAATGAATATTTTTTAAAATTGTATAGTTATCATCATCAAAAAGGGGGAGAATGTTAGAACCTCAATTGTTGGATTTTAATGACAACAACTATACAATTATGCCAAAGAATCTCTAAGCTAATTTGCAGGTGCATGAGCATCAAAAAGAGACAAACAAATACTATATGGAGATACAAGAAGAGATATACATGATAGAGACAAGACGAAGGGTGACAAACAAAGTATTATTAGTCATGGAATGTCGTGTCTAGAGTTTACAAATGTTAAAATCTTCTCCAAATGATTTACACACATATACATTCATATTTTAAGTGAAAAATCAAGTTTTCAAAAATTGCATGAAGCGGGACTCGAACCCGGGTAACTAGTTCAAAAGGCAAATGCTCTAACCATTTGAGCTATGGTAATCTTTTGTTACAGGCTAAATTCAGACGTCTGAATAACTTCATTTAGACGTCTGAATGCTGAAACCTGAATATTGTTTCACAATATTCAGACGTCTGAATGAAAATATTCAGACGTCTGAATCAGGTCAAAAATAACCTATTTGCTTTCTGATTTGCACGTGAACGATTTCAGAAGTCTGACTTCTATTTTTCAGACGTCTGAATATCTCCAACTGCTATTTTCTTGTAAAGTCACTTCTCTTCACCGAAGAGAAACTCTTTCAAAATCAATGGTTGCACTTGTTCTTTCCAATATTACTTTTCATCTATAGTTGCAACTCTTTATACACTATAAATAGATTACAGAATTCAACAAACAATTCACCGAATCTAATTTTAATATTCTTGAATTTTTATCTATTCTCTATTTTAAAACTGCACTCAAACTGCTTACATTCTCTGATCATTGATCACTCTATCTTCCACTATTCTCAAAGCACACCACACTATATATATATCATAAAAGGAGAAGATTATAGGAAGATTGTACTATCAAGAGACAAATTCGTGTTATTGAGAACACACTGTGTCAAATACCTTCTGTATAAGTTGAAGTCCTGTTCTGATGTTCAGGCAAGTGAAGTCCTCTTCGGTTGCTGAGGCAAAATCCTGTTCTGCTGCTCAGGTCCCTTGTTCGGCTGTTCAAGGGTTGTTGTAAACCTATTCCTCCGGGTTAAGTGAGGATTGTTGTTAGTGAAATTCCAGAAGGAGTCTGGGACTGGACGTAGAACGGGAAGTTCGAACCAGTATAAAAATTCCTGGTGTGCTTGTTTTATTTTATTCATATTACTATATTATCTTAGTTTATTTCCGCATTAGTATAATTCCATATAACACAATCCCTACCATATTTTCATATTATACATATCTTAAATCAAAATGTACATACTCATATACATGTATTTGCATAAACCAATATATATATATATATAAAACCTCCTTCATACAACAATATGTATTCATTATACTGTATTATATAAGTATGAAAACTGCAAACATTATATACCTAAATAGTATTACCTCTATGAGGAGTATATATCCCAAATATCTATTATCTTGTACATATGTAATTATAGATGAAATCAAATATCAATTTATATGTATACTAGACTTATGTAAAACTAACATATAAATAAAACTGTCGTATCAAATATATTTAAACACATATATCACCCTACTTACATAACATAACATAATATATAATATATAAGTAAAATACCTTTGATATATAAAATAGAAACATATATGCATGGCGAAGGATGTTGAGGCCGGCTCGGCAAAAGCTGGTGGCGGCAGGGCGGTGAGGGGTAGGCCAGTGGTGTGGTAGGAGGGAAGAACGAAGGCGAGAGATAGTGGGTGGTGTCTCGGATGACGTGGCTGTGTTGCATGAGCTGGTGGTAGGCTGACATGGTCGGTGAAGGGACAGGCGACGTGGATGAGGATGGGAAGGTGGCTCTGCCGCGCTCAGCAGTGATGCATTCTCGGCTAAAGTAGCAGGTCGAGCAAAAGAAGGTGGCTAAGCTTGAAATGGTGAAGGCTGAAGGTGGGGATAGGCTAGGAGACAGTGATGCATTCACGTGATGATGGTCGGATCTTGGCTCGAATCTTGGCTCAAAGGCAGTGATGCATTCACGTGGAATCTAGAGGAGCGTGGTCGAGTATGATACCGATATAGGGAACCTAGGCGAGGAGACAGGCTAGGGGCTAGACTGGGGTTGGTTGCGGAGGTGACTGGACGAGGGATTCAAGGCAGAAGAAGGCTATGCGTGCTCGTTGAGACGATGGAAGTTTGGGTTGCGAGCTGGCGATGGATGGAGGCGCGGTTGGCTAGTTAAGGGGTGAATGCGATGAGAGGGGGAGAGGCAGCAGGCTCAACAATTTATGTGCTCCTCATTTTCATTTTTTTTATTTTTTATTTTAATTTTAGAGGAAGTATGGCCGAGATGGAAAGAAAGTTAGCAGGCAAGTTTTTTCATGAGGGAGGGATGGGAGAGTTTGAGTGAGAAGAACAAAAGCTAGGAAGATGAGGTGAACAGTCACAACAATGTACAAATTTCAAATTCTTGAAAGCACGCAACAGTAAATGAGAAAATGAAGCAACCAATGAACGTTTGAACCAGTGAAAAGCAACAGTCACATCTAATGAAACCAAGAAATAATTAATTTCTAGCCGTTGACAGCTGTTTGCATTGAACATTGAATACATGAAAAGTCACAAATCCAACGGACACAAAACTGGTACCGATACGGTTACCGGTTTCACGGATTCCGCTGTGCACCGAACCTCGAAACACAGAATTGAATATACCATAGAGATCAGCACGACGAGATGATCAAAACGGTATACAGATATCAGTGGTATGATTGAATTATAAAAATTCGAATTTTCTACTAGTGGAAAATGCAGCAAAAACGCAGAAAAATAAGATCGACGGAGTTGAGAACTCCGAATTTTGAAAAACGAAAAATGATGTCGTGCTCAGAAGATGTTTTAGAATTTTTCTATGTAAAAATATTTAGGTTTTGAAAACATTTTATTTTCATCAGTTTTAACTAATATAAATTGAAATAAAATTACACTAGAAAATAAACTTCCAAATTTTCTGATGAAAATTTACCAGTTGCTATGATTAATTAGACGCATTTCAAATATCAAATTTTTATTTCAAAATTTTATCGTTTAAAATTTCACAAAATTTCAACTAATTACGTTATTAAAACTATTAAAATTTACGGGTCGTTACAGAAATTCATTTTTTTTTAAATTCAAGCAGTTAGGAATCATATAGAACTAAATTGATTGACAAATTAACTTCTGCCGAGGTAATTAAATTCGATATTCTTCCAATTAGGCTACTGGGGAAAGTAGAAAAAACAATGCTGGTGGTATTAAGTTCTTTATGGCTATCACGAAGCACATAAGGTGTACAAAGAAAATAATGGCTAGAATTTTCTTAACATCTCGCAGTAGCAGTTGGTTCAATAAAATATGAAACAATATGGCGAAAGAGATCGCTTTATGATTTTTTCACCATTACATATCATTATAAGATAAAATTTATGTACCAACTACCAAGCACCCTATTATACATTTAAACAGTATATATTTGCATACAAAAATTCAAAAACCAATCTACCAAAAATACAACAAATCAGCTTATTATATTAGGATTATAGAAGAAGATTGGTTACATGTCAAATGGAATTAATAAAGTTTCAAGTGTTAACATCAGTATACCTTTAGATGGTCGTTTGGGTTAGGAATGGATCTCTAGCACTCAAAGCTGAAATACGGCAGTCATAGAATTTGCATCAACGATTAATAGTGATACGATTTGTAGACCTGCAGTAAAAGAAAAAAATATTAACAGATCAGAAATATTAACCATTTAGATATGTCAATGCTAAATTAGCAACCCTCAAAGGTATCTTCTTGTCCATTTCACTGATGACCAAATCAAGAATTAAATCAAACATAACTTATTACCGAATGAAACCACCCAATCAATAAAGAAATATTCCTAGTTTTCTCATATGTTCACACAAAAATAAAACAGCTAAAAAACAAAAGTAGTGAAAAAATCAAAACACAACTCAACCAGCAATGACTTGGCGCATACTAATAAATAGATATAAAAAATGATAATAAAAAATATGAAGTAAGATACCATACCTATATCAGCGGCAACAGCGAGCAAATCAGATGGCAGAGAGTTTGGCCCTCCCGGAAGTAAGGATATTGAAGCAATAAGCCACAGAGATAATTGTTATGAATTAGCATAGTTATTTAAATGGGTAGATATAACATGCTATTTGTTGTTTCCAATGGGCAAAACCGGATGAGTTTGGCCATATAACAATAAGACATAGATCGAATATATATATATGTATGTATGTATGTATCTTAGTAAAGTAAGAATTAATTTAGACCAAAACGTTAATTTTCGCTTAAAACATTTCCCAATTCCAACCATCCTACCTCATGCCACCTTATACCTGCATGCACAATTATTTTTAACATCTTAATGGCATCTAGACCTGTCATCTATGAGAAGATTTGCTAAGGTATAGCTACCATGAAAAATCTGATGTGTTAAGATATAAAAGGTACATAAAAGATTATTGTCTACGACGGGACCCGAGGCATGTGGCAGTTTACTTTCTCATGGATACATTAACATTTTCTCTTTGGTTTACTAAATTACATGTAATGCAGTTTGTTTGTCAATATTCGATCAAAGACTTTTTTTTCTTCTCTTCATGTTTTGCTTTGTTTTTTATTTTCATTTCATCGTTACAAGCATAAGGCATTTCAGTTGTTGCGTTCAGTTTTATAAGTGTGTACCATCGTGGAAGTTTGGGAAAATTAATATGCATCACTTTTTTTGGCCTTCTCTGAATGTATAAGAGGAGACCCACTCTCGTTTTTGTCACTAGTTCACCATTCTTTGAATTATATAAAACACAATTTTATTTCCAGTTTAGTTATCCATTTTTCACAAACCTTACCTTAACAAACTACATACATGAAACCAAAACAAAATCTGACATAAATTCTGTAAAAAGATGTACACATCAAGCTAACAAGGTAACATAACATTTTAGTGTTGTGAACAAAACCTTCCATTTAAGCTTTTGCCATACAAAAAAGAAATGTGTAACATAGAGAGAAGCTTGAATTCTTCCTGGGGTCTAGAAGCAGTGAACTAATTTTTAAATTAATAATCCAAGGCAAGAGACATATCTTGGGGTCTACTTAGTAAAACCCAATCAAGATCGTTTTTTTAACACAGCTTGCTCTGCATAGTGCAAAGCATAAAATGCATAGCCTAATGCTGTAAGGCGTAACTATTATTAAATTGTATAATCTACGTGGAAAATTAAATTCGATACTGGAATTTTCGTGTACCAAATTGATTATACTTTCGAGATAAATGTTATTAATGATTTAAAAAAATTAATAATAATAATATGAAATAAAAAATAATTTAAAGAATGATAAAATAAAGTACAGCACAAAAAAAGTGTTCACATAAAATGGTTTTCACAAACTACCGATTTGTTTTCGATGATTTTAAGTTCATTGAAAAGCTATGCAGGTAAAGAGCAATTTTTGTTTGCAATGCAATGAAATTTTTTGAGCTTATTTATGGTTCAACCATGAACTAAATATAATGTATATTGCTGTGTGTGAATTGAAATTTAGTGTTATTTAAAAAATATTAACAGATCATAAATATTAACCATTCAGATATGTCAATGCTGAATTAGCTACCCTCAAAGATATCTTCTTATCCATTTCAAAGATGACCAAATCAAGAATTAAATAAACATAACTTATTACCAAATGAAACCAGCCAATCAATAGAGAAATATTCCTAGTTTTCTCATATGTTCACACAACAATAAAACAGCTAAAAATCAAAAGTAGTGAAACAATCAAAACACAACCCAACCAGCAATGACCTAGCGCATACTAATAAATCGATATAAAAAATGATATAAAAAAATATGAAGTAAGATACCATACCTATATCAGCGGCAACGGCGAGCAAATCAGATGGCAGACAGTTTGGCCCTCCCGGAAGTAAGGATACTGAAGCAAATATGCCACAGAGATAATTGTTATGAATTAGCATAGTCATTTAACTGGGTAGATATAACATGCTATTTGTTGATTCCAATGGGCAAAACTTGATGAGTTTGGCCATATAACAATAAGACATAGATCAAATATATATATATATATATATATATATCTTAATAAAGTAAGAATTAATTTAGACCAAAACGTTAATTTTCGCTTAAAACAATTCCCAATTCCAACCATCCTACTTCATGCCACCTTAGACCTGCATGCACAATTATTTTTAACATCTTAATGGCATCTAGACCTTTCATCTAAGAGAAGATTTGCTAAGGTATAGCTACCATGAAAAATCTGATGTGTTAAGATATAAAAGGTACATAAAAGATTATTGTCTACGACGGAACCTGAGGCATGTGACAGTTACTTTATGTAAATCATTAGCTGCAGGGGGGATCATCTCATGTATGGGATACGTTAACATTTTCTCTTTGGTTTACTAACTTACAACATGTAATGCAGTTTGTTTGTCAATATCCAGTCAAAGACTTTTTTCTTCTCTTCATGTTTTGCTTTGTTTTTTATTTTCATGTCATCGTTACAAGCATTAGGCATTTCAGCTGTTGCGTTCAGTTTTATATGTGTGTACCATCGTGGAAGTTTGGGAAAATTAATATGCATCACTTTTTTTTGGCTTTCTCTGAATGTATAAGAGGAGACCCACTCTCATTTTTGTTACCAGTTCACCATTCTTTGAATTATATAAAACATAATTTTATTTCCAGTTCTAGTTACCCATTTTTCACAGACCTTACCTTAACAAACTACATACATGAAACCAAAAAAAATTGACATAAACTCTGTAAAAAGATGTATACATCAAGCTAACAAGGTAACATAACATTTCAGTGTAGTGAACAAAACCTTCCTTTTAAGCTTTTGCCACACAGAAAAGAAATGTGTAACATAGAGAGAAGCTTGAATTCTTCTCGGGGTCTAGAAGCAGTGAACTGATTTTCAGATTAATAATCTAAGGTAAGAGACATATCGTGGGGGTCTACTTAGTAAAACCCAACCAACAGAGTAGGCTTTGGACTTCTAACACCTCAAGATCATTTTTGTTTTTGAATACAGCTTGCTCTGCATAATGCAAAGCAGAAAATGCACAGCCTGATGTTGTAAGGCGTAACTATTATTAAATTGTATAATCTACGTGGAAAATTAAATTCAATACTGGAATTCTCGTGTTCCAAATTGATTATACTTTCATGACCAATGTTATCAATGATTTAAAAAAATTAACAATAATAATAATATGAAATAAAAAATAATTTAAAGAATGCTAAAATAATGTACAACACAAGAAAGTGTTCACATAAAATGGTTTTCACAAACTACAGATCTGTTTTCGATGATTTTAAATTCATTGAAAAGCTATGCAGGTAGAGAGCAATTTTTGTTTGCAATGCAATGAAATTTTTTGAGCTTATTTATGGTTCAACCATGAACTAAATATAATGTATATTTCTCTGTGTGAATTGAAATTTAGTATTATTTAAAAAATATTAAAAGATCATAAATATTAACCATTCAAATATGTCAATGCTGAATTAGCTTCCCTCAAAGATATCTTCTTGTCCATTTCAAAGATGGCCAAATCAAGAATTAAATCAAACATAACTTATTACCAAATGAAACCACCCAATCAATAGAGAAATATTTCTAGTTTTCTCTATGTTCATACAACAATAAAACAGCTAAAAACCAAAAGTAGTGAAACAATCAAAACACAACCCAACTAGCAATAAACTGGTGAATACTAGTAAATAGATATAAAAAATGATAATAAAAAACATGAAGTAAGATACCATACCTATATCAGCGGCAACGACGAGCAAATCAAATGGTAGAGAGTTGTTGGTTAGCATTTGCAAGAGGGTTAGGGTTAGCATTTGGCAAAGCAGAGTGCGGTTTGGCGGAGAGTGGCTGGTTATCGATGGCGAGCGGGTTGAGCAAGGGCGGCGAGCACAACTCGATGGGGTTAGGGTTTAGGTTTGGGAAATTTTGATGGTGAGTTTTAGTTTACTTATTTAATAAATTTAGCGGCCAACGAAATGTAGGGAGGGAAATTGAAATTTTGATTAAGCTGGGAAGTGATATTTTATTTGTTGAAAAGGCAACAGGCACAAACGGTTGTCATAATTAAACATTTACAACGGGCACAAAAAAAACAGTTGTTATAGACGTATATTATAACTGCTGCACAAATAAAGTTTTTAAAAGTACATTTGTTACAACCGCTGAAAATAAACAGTTGTTAAAAATAACCTATAACAACTATCGGTTTGTGATAGTTGTAAAGTAAAAGTTGTAATATGGCTGTTTTGTTGTAGTGATAGGTTTGTAGAAAAAAGAATGTCGTTCTGTTTTTGGTTTCGTCTAAAAACCAATTAAATAGACGGAATACCAAGTCGAACGTATTACTGAATCGTGGGGTGACGTTGGCTCAAAATACGGATATGATGTTTTACCGTTTCAAATAATATAATGGTTAGAAAACGTTTAATAATTTCGTCCTAAAGTATAAGTCCCGGCCCGGGTCGGCGCGCGCGCGAGGTGGTCAAGAATGATCTCCCTCCTCACAAAAAAAATCATTAGGTGTCCAAAGAGTCCAATTTAGATTTTAAGAATCAAGTATAAATACTTGATTTTTTTCTATAATGCTACAATGTAGGACTATTCACTTAGAAGCCAACACTTATTTAATTTTTAATAATTCATTTAAAAAACTTTAAAACATTTCCAACTGTTTGAGATATCAAAGTTTAGAAATGTAGTTTGAAATATAGCTTGAAATATGATTTTTGAACTTTGAAATAACTTTGAGATAAGATTTTTGAAATATGCATATGATTTCATAGATACACATCGAAGTATTTTTTATAAATTTAAGTATTATTAAGATGAAACAACCATGTTATAAATTCAAATGTGCAGGACATATATGCCATTTATAAATTAAGGTACACATGGTATGCCATTTATAAATTAAGGTACAAATAAATTATAAATTAACATGGCATGCCAAAATTTCAGCTTCAAATTTTACATGTTTATAAATTAAGGTACGCGCAGTCTCTGCTGCTTTGACTTTCAGCTTCAAAGCAGATAAAAATATTTACAGATTGAATAGAATATGGTAGTAGTGGTCAGGGCCGGCCCTAAGATTGGGTTGCCCTAGCCCAAAATTATTTTGGTTGCCCTAAATGAAATTTTTAATTTTTTCATTAATTTTTTTTGTGTTTAAACTTAAGCATGCCATCAAGTAAAAAAGATATAACATACAACGCAATAATTTTCCATACAAAAACCACTAAAACAAGTGGAGTTATATAAAGTTAAATTAACTTCTCATACAAAAACCACTATATAAAGCGGAGAAATACGAAGTTCCATACAAAATATAAAACTTGTTCAAAGAAATATACTTCGCCTTGCATTTTTTGTACCGAATTCTTCAATCAAATTGTCACAATCTAGTTTCTCAAAAAACCCACTTTCAATTGAGATCATTGCTAATCCATTCAATCACTCTTGTGACATGGTCGTTCGAAGATAATTTTTGATTAATTTCAATTTAGAAAAACTTCTCTCCGCCGAAGCAACGGTAACCGAAATTGTTAGTAAAATCCGATAAGCAACCCATGCACATTGAAAACCACCATCATCTACATAAGATTTTATAAAATCAAGAATGTCAACCGACTTAGTTATTTCCTTAGGTAACATACTTTGCAAAGCTCTTAGATTTTGAAATAGATCTTTTCCATAAATATCGCATTGTTGGTTGTGTTTCAAATAACCTTCTAAGCAAATATAATGTTTCATCAACTCATCTTTGCTAATATGCATGAACTTTGCATTTAATAAAAATCCAAAAACTTTATCATAAAGAGTTTAGAGATTGACAAGAATTTAGTGATTTGTTTGTTTTCGCATTAAAGAGTTGAGAGATTGAGCCCACGATTGATGAAGCCATTGCATCGTGACGTTGTTTTACCTTTCGGTTAAAAGCTTCGGAATTTTGATTTCTAAATCTAACCCGATTTTTATCGTCTTCTTTTTTCGACATATTATCTATTAATAAAACATTAAAATATGTATTAGTTTTGCCACATGAAACAATATTTAAAATTAAAATTAAAATTATTTAATATAGTATACAAGAGTTTGTCAGTTAACAAATTGAATAAAACATTAGCAATAAATCCAGTTCTGTTTCAGCCACTAATTTAAAATTAATGAAAATGGTCAATTGCTTTAGTAATATTAGGTTTCAGTAATATTGGGATTCACTAAATTGGATTTCAGCAACATTGGGTTTCACTGTTTCAGCAATATTGGGTTTCAACAATATGAAAACAGTTGGTGCAATTGCAATCTTGTGTCAAAGACTTAAACCCATAGACAGATTACAATAGCTTCAGCAAATCAATATTGGGTTTCACAAAATAAAAGAAAATCAAAATCACCTAACTAGACAAGAAGAGGCAAGAGCAATAGCTTCAGGCTTTCAGCAATATTGGATTCTAGTCTCTGGACAACAACAGGCAGGCGGAGGTAGCAACATGCAGGCGGTAGGAGGAGGCAGGCGACAGCAGCAGGCTTGCGGCAATGGAGTAGACTGTGGATGGAAGCCCTAGGTTCGGTGAATTGATAAGCTGCTGAATCGATTAACGTGATTTTAGATTTGTAATTTTTTTTGGTGGGCTTGGTCAGAAATTTTTTTTTGTTACCCACCCCTAGGTGGGTTGCCCCAGCCCATGGGCTTAGTGGGCTTGCCCCTGGGCCGGCCATGCGCGTATGTTATCTAAATATTTAGTTACAATAATTAAACGAAAAATCAATCGAAGTAATTTATACTATTTATCTTTTAGCATGACTACGGGATTTGATCACAGTTCACTTCCATCATCATTTTATTGTCAATACCTCCCTACAAATACTTCTCTTTTGTACAAAACTAAGCTAATTAAGATAGATAACAAGCTAAACTTGAGATGGATATTAGTAATATCATGATAGTAATCAACAAAAGAAAAGTTATAAAAGAAATAAATTTTGTCGCGACACCGAATTCTAGCTTTCATTCAGGTTGAATTGTTTAGAATTAGGATAGAAGGTTTGGAAACATTTTTAGAAAACAATAAAACTTTAATATGTTAGAAACATGACAAAAGAGAATAGAAAAACTTTATTTTGCTAAATATTGCAAAACATTAGGGTTCGTTTCGTTTCATTTTGTATTTTGAGTTTTGCGTTTTCAACTTGTACTAAGAAATACTAAGAAATAAAAGAAGAATATTTACAATTCTTAGTCATTGCGACGATCAACGGTCAAAGAAAGAGTTTGATTGTTCTCCATGCTTTTGTTTTCTCTTGAAATACAAAAGACAAAATAAACTATTTTCTATTTTACACGTTAATTAATTTAATTTTTCAGAATTATTTGCTTTTCAACAATATATACGATGGACGTACTTTTTTATAGATGAAAACACAAAACTAAAAACGAATAGTCAAACGGGACCTTATCTTTTTATACTTTTCATTCAGTAACCTACTACGAAGAATGTGATCACTTAAATGAGTGATCACATATGTGCTTCCTGGCATGAGAAGTAAATATTAAACTACTATGGTAACTGTTAACAAACATAAGAGACTAGAATATTATATTGATCCATGGTCTGTTTGCTGATTATTTCTCACATATTCTAAATCCAAGTTGAGTTGAGTTTTTTTAAAAGAATTACTCAAAACAAACAAATTTGATTTTTTTTTCTAGTTATCAAAACATTATCACATTTCATACAAATAATAGGCATATATTTATTTACGAATAAACATGAACCAAATTTCAGTTGCAAAACCAATAAAAGAATTTAAAAAAAAATTGAACTAAAATTACACAGAAGAAATTGAAAATTCAAAAATACGTGCAACATAACAATGTATTTTGGAATAGTTTATGATAACATTTTAACATGGCAAGTCCAAACTTATTTTGGGTCCTGGGCAAATTCTTTATTTGGCCCACTATAACATGACAAATATTGTAAGTAGCATACAACGTTTTGTATACATGTTTACAAAAGTAGCATACAACATTTGGTATATATGTTCACATAAGTAGCATACACAACATTTCAACTACAAGAGAAACAACCGTATCATTAATTATACTATCATGTTAAATGTTAGCCATTCTTCCTTATTCTTTCTCAATACATAGAGTGGGGAACACATTTAGTATAAAACAAAGAAACGTGGAACTGGAAATTATTATTGAAAACACGAAATATAAAAAATGTAAACCAATATAGTCTGAATTTTTTTACACTTTTTATGTCTCGAAATCATGTAGATTGATTATTTTCAAGGGGAAATTAATTTAAAAAACAAAAATTTGTATATTTTTCGCCTCAAGGACACGACCTCAATATTTTAGCCACAAGCACAAACATTCTCCTAAATTTTTTTCATAAGGACAAACATTCTTTAAAAATTATTCATAAGGACAAACATTTTTCCAAAACTGCTACCGTACTAAAAACTGATACCAAAAAACTGCTACCGATAACTACAAACTGAAACCTAAAAACTTAAAAACTGCTACCGATAACTACAAACTGATACCTAAAAACTTAAAAACTGATACCTAAAAAAAGTTGTCCTTCAGGCTAAAATACTGAAGGTCTGTCCTTGAGGCTAAAATACTGAGAAATTTTGTCCTTGACAATAATTTCCTGTATTTTCAATTAGTTAATAACTAGGATTGCACCCTGTATAGTTTAACTACAATTTCTTCCAATCACCTCCAAATTAGAGCTCAAGTCATACAATTAATAACATTTTACCTACCATAAAATTTAGTAACTAAAAAAATCATTTCCTATAAACTAAATCTGATATAAATAAGCTAGAATATTTTACCCACGTTTCCATTTTAAAGTTATTTTTTTTTACTAGAACTTTCAATGAACCACTAACTAAAATAGATTACCATCCTTTTTAAATTAGTCAAAACCTGAAATAGCAAAGGTAATTAAAATCAATGTTGAATTCAAATAGAAAAAATGGGCAATGGCCTCATGCGTCATTTCTTGCTTTATCAAAACAATCTTATTCAGATAACAGGCTTACGTAGAAAATTAGAAACTAAGGCTATGTTTGGTTTACCTTTTTAGTTTTGAGTTTTCGTCCATACAAAAATACGCACGACGTGTGTATATTATGAAAAATGACCATTTTAGAAAACGAATTTAACCCACAAAATATAAAACAACTTTTTTTCATTTTTCGTGTTTTGAGAAAAACGGAAGCACGAGCAACAATTCATCCTTCCGTCGTTCCTCCATCCACTTCGTGGTCCCTTCCAATCTTCCGTTCATCCCTTCCGACCTCCCTTCATTCTTCTCATATTTTGTAATTAATGTTGAAAACTCAAAACATAAAATACAAAACAAACCAAACGACCCCTAATTATTTATAAAACAAACAAACATGTAAATAAGAAAAAAAGAGAAATGTTAAGAACTATAAGAAGTCAGAGCTTTTTTAAGACATGAAAGAATATGAAGAGGGTCCAGGTTGAGGAGATGCAAGAATCGTGATGAAATTTAAGTAATGATTTGTCCGTTTTGAGCTAAATTTATCTGTCATTTGGGCTTTTCAACGTTACGTTTTTTTTTCAATTGATACAACACATGATATGGGCACTTTCCAATACCTGGGCGCTAGGCTATTTCCTTGGTTGCCCAGCCTAAGGGCTAGCCTTGCATCTTAACATGAGTTTATGTAAACCTTTTCTCTTACATTTCTTATTAACTGTCCATTTGTTATAATATATGTAAATATAAAAGTGAATAAGCTTTTGTGTTTTTCTATTTAGTCTCACATCATGAGATATATTCAATCTCATACTTCAAGGCCTATATATAAAGGAGCCTATGTAATGTAATCAATCTATATGTAACGGATGCCATAGTGTATAACATTTTCTCCTCTCTCCCTTTTTCTAATGACTTCTTAACTCTTTTTGGTTTATAACACGTTATCGGCACGATCTCTATAAAAAAAGAATTATAGATCTACAATTGTGATAATCTTTGAAATCAGATCTATTCTTTTCCAAATCCAATTATTATAGATTTCAAAACAGTAAATCATTTTTATGATTTGATTGATTTAATCTTCCAAATCATTTTTTCTTTTTCTTTTCTTAGATCTCATTCCATTCTAGATCTACTTCTTCAGATCTGAATCTAGATTTTATATAGATCTAAACTTTGAGATCACATTCTTATTTTGTTAGTAATTATATTTCAGATCTAATTTTTTTGATGTTGCTATTTTCCTGATCTTATTATATTGTAGATCTCAATATCATGCTTATTTTATATTTTTGAGTTCATTTATTTTGGAATGCAAGTTTGAACTTGACAAAATTTGATATTGTTGATTCAAGCAAATTTATTGAATTTAATTGTATTTAGTTTGGACATGGATTTGAGAAATCAAACATGTTTGGTAAATGGAGTTTTCATTTTGAAAACCTTTTGATCTGATTTAGATTTGAATGAAGGCTTTGAAAATTATTTTCATATATGATTTATATTTCCAGAAGAAATATTTTATTGTTTCTTAGAGAAACAAATATAAAAATAATACGTATCTAGAAGATCGTATTAAGTTTAGATCTAACATTGATTTTGATTTAGCACATCTGAAATGAATGGAAACATTAGTAAAAGCTTATATGATAAGCTTAATATCTTCCAATATTTCCTTTAAAAAAAAGGAAAAAGGAAATGTAACAACCCGCATATTTTTCAATTGAATATTTAAATATTTTTATTTAAATATAATATCGTTAATCGGATTAAGGTCCGAAAAGCTACCTTTTGCAAACGGTCGAATTAGGACTCGGGACCACTTCCATTGAGTCCAAAATGGCATTTGCGACTTTTTTGAGTATAAGCTTCGATATGTTTGGAGTAAGTTGAATTTTGCTATTTTCTGTTGGGCTTTTTGGGTTTGGGTTTGACCCAACTCACTCTATAACTTAGTTCAGCCCTCTCCTCTCCTCCTCACTTCATTTCTATTTTCTCAAACTGAAAATGGGGAGAGGAAGGGGAAATTAAAACTCCAAGCCCTAGATCCAATTGCAAACTCCAAATTCTTGGTCCAAATTATAGAAGAAGCTTAGGTAAGCTCCATCTTCATCTTCTCCATCTCTTCTCCTCTTTAATTTCTGAAATTTCCTAAACCCTAACTTAGGAAAATACTTGTTTTGGTCTTAGATTGAAGCTTGTAGAATTGAAGGGAAGAGTGATTGATCTTCTCCTTGTGTTTGTGCTTCTCATCTTTGTTTTTGAGTTAAAAGGTGAGATTTTTGAACTCACATCTAAGCCTATAGCTTTTGTTGTTGTTGGGTAAGAACTCCTAACATCAATTCATGTTCATTTGTGTTCGATTTGGATCGATTTGGTGAATTGCCCAAATTTTGGTTTTGAAATCCAATTTTATGAAAATCTCTTTTATGGATGTTTGAACATGTTTACCGGGATGTATCGAAGAGGCTTTAAGGCCGGGTTGTCATTTGGCATGAGTCCCGAGTCATGGTAGCTCGATTGATCGTCCGGTATAGTTTTGCCCCATTGAGGGGCTAGATTGATTTTGCCCAGGAAGCAGGTTCAGTCGACTAAACCAGTAGGTCAGTCGATTGAACCAGGGGGCAGAAAATGTTCTGCCCCTGTATCGGTCGACTGACCTCTGGGTTCAGTCGATCGACCTTGGGGGACAGATATTCCTGTCCCTGTGTCAGTCGACTGACACTCTGGGTCAGTCGACTGACCTGGAAACATAAAGTTTCCAGGCACTGGTCCAGTCGACTGACCCACTGGTTCAGTCGACTGACCTGCTTGACTCTGCCCAGTTTGATATTTTCTTTGATTTCCAATTTCGATCGATTCGTGTCAATCCGATTAGTTGTTATCTCATTCTTGACCCTGATGATTCCTTTTTGACTTCGTACACGGATTTTTATAAAATGATCTTTTCAAATTGTATTAAAAGCTCGTTTCTCCGATTTATAATTTCTATTTAAAACACACACTTTTGCACTCCGAGCGAAGAGGGAGGAGAATTAAACGATTAGATAAAACGCGTGCTATGAACATGTGCGTTCATCTTTCCAATTAATTCCTAATCTATTCGTTTGACCGTTTTGACCTTCGGGTCTTGTTTACCGATGATATGAGGTGAACTTTGTACTGCTTTGAGTGTGAAATTGGCTAACGGTTAGTAAACCGTTTAGTGCGAACGTGTGGTATGGGACTCACGTTAACATTTTTCGGGTTCCTTTCTGAGAGTTGTGACACATTCCGCTAGTTAGTGGTGTCCATTACTGGGCCTTCGGACCTTCACCACTACGGTTTGTTGCCTTCGGGCTTGAGCCTTCGGGGTTTGTTGCCTTTGGGTATGTTGCCTTCGGATTTGTACCTTCGGTTTTGTGCCTTCGGGTTTGTGCCTTCGGGTTTGTTGCCCTATAGTATCGCTTTTGGAGTTGGTCCATCGTCACCACTCGAGTGATATTGGGTTTTTTGCCTTCGGGTTTGTGGATCCTTGTTATACAGTACTGAGCTCGAGCATCTTTTGTTTCTTTGACAATTATATTTCCCTAGAGTATCGCCTTTCGGGGTAGGTTCTTTGAACCACACGATATATAGCGATTACCTTGTAGAAACTTGTGTTACCTTTATTGGTATTTGTTATTTGCCTTTTGGCTTGATTTGGGATATGACATCCTTGATTTATTCAAGTTGCCTATGATATAAGGCTTGTTATGAATCATCTTATGTTAAATGACTTGGTTATATCTTTTGGAAATATTTGTGGTACTTTATGACTATGTATGTTCATTATCATTTAGTTTATCTAACTGATTTGTTTAGCTAGACTGACCCATGTATCTTATACTCGGGTCAAACCGAGATGTTTCAGGTTAGGTGCATTGGACTTAGCCTATTTTGCTTCCGCATGGACTACTCCGCTAGCTTCTTTTTGTTATAGCTTTTTGTGTAGTCCTTTTTGTCTGTAACTCTGATATATACTCTATTGACTCGTCTGTATATTGTGGTTTGCTTTACCACTTGACATGTATCATTTTGTAAACTCTGTAATGTATCTGTATATGTGTAAATGTATGTGATGATCTTCTGTTCTGTGATGTGTATTACATTTGAATTGTTACATTTGTTCTGATAGATCTTTCAGCTACCTATGGCTTTATGTTAAGTATTTATTGGATATGTCGATCCACTTGAGAAAAATAAATATATGCTACCTTGTCGACGTATTCAGTAGGTAATTAAGGCAAGGCTATAGATGGTCGCTCCTAACCAGCTCGATTCTCCGCATTAGCAGAAGGTGTTACCTTCTAATACTCTTTGCTAATGTGGGTCTCGGAGTGGGGCGTTACAGGAAATAAGAATTGAGAACCTGCAGTTTCTATAATGATAAAAGGTTGAGTTTCCATAAATCAGTGAATTACAAGTTTCCTCAAAATAAAGAACCAGAAGTTCTAACTAAAAAAAAGAGGATCGGAAAATTTAATCGTCAAACAGAAATAGGTTTTGACAACAACCTGAAGTTGTGCAAAGAAATTATTTTAATAGAAGTTGTATAACTCAAAGTCCAAGACCCGAAGTCTTGAATTATGAAAAGACTTTCTGATAAAGTTGACAAGTTCGGATTCTTATCAGTATTTTTTTTAAATTTGTCAAAATGTGCAAGCTAAAAAAAGGAGAAGTTTACACAAAATTTGAGAACCTGAAGTTCATAACAAATTAATGAACTTGAAGTTCATGAATTAGAAGCCCGAAGCTCTATTGAAATTGTGTAAAATGATAAGGTTGTACTTCTTGAAGAAGTTAAAGGAATTAATAAATCATCATATGAGATAATGATGCTACATTCAAGAGATTACAATAATCTCCAAATGAGTTATACCATACCTTATATCTTCACATTTACATTATATTAACCAAATATCCTGAAGATATTATGTTATATGATATTTCAAACATCACCGGATTGAAAAAGTAACTATTAATTTAGTCTTGGAAAGGGATGTTTATTATTTGATATGAATTCAAATAACATTTCAATTTATATATTGTAGTCAGTTTAAATTATTTTTCCCAATTATTTACTTCCAAATATGGAAAAGTATACATGATCAATTAATAGGTTTTGCGCAATGCAAAGTCTAATTTCATTTCAATGAGTAACTGTAATTTAATTATTCTGTTTGTTGCTTTCTTGTTGATAAATCTATGATAACTCAAACTTGAAGTTTGATAAGTACTATAAAATAATTAATAGATCTGGTTTTTTTCTAATCATGAAAAAAAATCCCGATGTTTTGACAAATTACTTCTATGTACATATGGCTAGCTATTTAGTTATAGAAATACATTTTAACATTCTCCATAATAGATAATTTATATGTCATACTATTTATATACACGGATGTGTATGTGTATATAAATCTCCTAAAGAGATTTTTTAGAGATTTATTTATATTTATATTGCAAAATCCAACATCACAGAAGAGATATTATAGGAATTGTATTTTTGTTACATTGCAATTCCTTAAAAGGAAACACTATAGTCCCTGAAGTAATATCATATAAAAGTTTCGAAGTAATAACAATAATTTATCCCTAAAAAAAGGGAATTATATACCAATATTACACTCTAGAAGTAGTGGTTTTATCTTCGCATCTTACTTTCATTTGGTGCATCTAATTTTGTTACTGTGTTTAAAGTTTGATATGTCATTTCAAAGATAGTTACAACAAAATCTCTAGTATGGATGTTTTATGTTATTGTAAAGGTAGTAATTATATAATTTCTACAAAAGAAATATTATACATTGATATGACATTCCAATAGTGCATATATATCTCTATAAGTGATAAATTCACTCCAGAAGTGGTGATAATAAAATATCCCTAAAAGAGACTAATAAATTAGGAAATGATAGCATATCTCTAGAAGAGATTTGTTTATATATTTGGTAATTTTATTAAACCAAATAAATGCATAGAAATTTGATTATGAAGGATCCTAATTTAGTTTAGATTAGATCCTAAAAGTTTGAAAGCTATGCAACGTGTATCATATATTTCATTATAATTATATTAAACCTCCTAAATATGTAAGAAATTAAATTATCTCTAGAATATATTGTTCTATGTTTATATGTCTAATTATATCATAAAGGTCATGTTCCCAGTTATTATTTCATAAGAAATATTACACGCATAATCATTTCTTGAAGAAATATCTTTAAATATTCTCCAGAAGAGATAGGCTATATTTCATATCATAATTTTCATGCCAGCTATACATACAGTCTTGTGGAGATCTATATCTGTAACATTCCAAGTATCCAGAAGATACTCTTATTATTATTTTTGCTGTATTTTTTTTGTATAACTCTCAAAAGAGATGTGTAGAAATGTCTATATGCAATTATAAATTATTCTTTGATAAGTAATCATAATTAATGTTCAAAACTGATATTTGAGATATAATTGAGGAATAAAACTTAACAACTTGAAGTTGTGTGTATATTTTGTTCGAACCAGAAGTTCGATATGGTTCCAAACCAAATGTTTTGAACATTATCATGCGGTTTTGACGGATTCACATTGACATTGATTTATAAATAGAAATTAATAGTTTGGATCCTTGTAATAGATTGTTCTAAAAAATCACTAATTCAAATGAGAAAGAATATGAAAATTTATAATATATGTGTAATACGTGGACACACGTATACATCCATATTTGTAAATATTCAGCTAACAACCTGAAGTTTGTTATAAGCTCGTCTTATAGATTATGCATAAATATTATTTAGTGATTTAAAATTCAATCAACATAAATGTTGAATGATCTGAAGTCATGTATGTATTCAAATTATTTACACAATAAGTAAATTCCTTTAATTGGCTAGGTCAATGAATGAGAACAAACTCTAATAAGAAATATCAATTGAATGCATTTTATCAACTGATAAAAGAATTATCCTCCTATTATTAATATGTATGGTGTATTTGCTAGTAGCAATATCATAATGGATCAAAATGAGAATCCAAATATGATTATTATTTAATGTGACAATGTTTGTCAACATTGAGGGGGAGGATAAAGGGGTATAAGCTCATTTTGATCATTAGTATTAAATATTTGTTAAAATATACAATGATGCAAAATATTAAGTAACTTGAATAAATTATCAATAATATCCCTAGTAGACTTTCTTCAATATAGATTTGAATCCTTGAAGGATCAAAATGTGTAAACCACATTTGAAATGTGGTTCAAAAATTAGTTCAAAATATTTTTTAAGTAAGTAAAAAGATGCCAAATAAAGGAGGTGAGTGTTCTTAAAGAAACACTTAAGGGTGCTCTGTAAGAGATCCATGACATGATTGTCAAATAACCCTATATGTGGTTTAGGTACCTAAAATATGATAAATAAAGAGATCTCAATAAATCATATCTAGAACTGACAATAAATAATCATTGATTATAAATTTATAAATAACAAAGCGCTTATGTTTATAAATGGATTAAAGATCCTGGATTAGAGAAAAACATGATTGGTCATCATGAAATTCTCCTAAATAAGAATTGTGGACCTATAGTCCACAAAATAAAATTAGAAACATGTATATAAAGTGGCAAAAGCACGCTAAAATTATGAAAGCACATATAGTATCAACAACATGTTAAGTGCCATGAGCATGTTGTTTTTAGAGATAATTGAATTGATTGAGGTAGTGAAAGTGTTTGAAACACTTAAAATATCCTAAAGGTATGAATATTGTTTAAATTATACTAAACAATGAAACTGCACAAATTTCTGAAGAATATAAATAACTTTGGTGGTTATAAAGAAGGTAAAGAACAAGGAGCGTAGATTACAACCTCTTTTAAGTATTGTTGTAATGAAAATCTTGATATAATTCATGATGAGTAGATTACTTCCTATTTTTAAGTATTATTGTAATGAAACTCTTAATATTCATTGAAGTGGTAGTTGCGATATGAAAATACTTATTAAACTATACAAATTCCTGAAGAATATATATAACTTTTATAGTTATAAAGAATGCAAAAGACATGAAGTGTAGATTACAACCTTCTTCTAAGTATTGTTGTAATGAAAATCTTGATATACTTCAAGATGAGTAGATTACTTCCTACTTTTTAGTAATGTTGTAATAAAATTTTTAATATTCAAGAAAGATCTATAGCTGCAATACGCAAAACTGATGTGAAGCGCAAAAATGAAAGTACATAAAGTGTTTTTCATAAAAGTAGCTTACAAAATGCATAAAATGCAAATCATATTTGGAATAAACAATCTTAGAAATTTGATTGTGTCTAATGAAACTATTAATAAATTGTATTATCAATGGGATTCATATTTATGGATCCAGAAGTATCTATAACCAATTTGAGTTATCGAAAGATGAATATGAATTCAGAGGAAAATTTTAAATTAGGGGGAGCATCCATAAGTATTTTATAATGCACTCTTTTTCCTTAACTAAGATTTTTCCCACTGGGTTTTTATGAGTAAGGTTTTAATGAGGCATTATCTTGATCTTGAAGTATCGACTCCCCAGTAACATTTGAAAATAAGTTATAATGTACTCTTTTTCCTTATTTAAGATTTTTTCCACTGGGTTTTTCTTACCAAGGTTTTAACGAGGCATTATCTTGATCTAGAAGAATCAAACATATTTTCAAGAAATAACATCTCAAATATGTTTCTTAAGTTAAATTGTATTTTTATCCTTGACTAAGATTTTTCCCATAGGGTTTTTCTTAGTAAGGTTTTAACGAAGCATTAGTTAGATCCAGAAGTATCAAGCTTCATTTGAAGAAATAAGAAAATAAAATATGTCATTGTACTCTTTTTCCTTCACTAAGATTTTTCCCATTGGGTTTTTCTTAGTAAGGTTTTAATGAGGCATTATTTTGATCCCGAAGTATCAAACTCTTTAAAAGGAATATCATTGTATGATATCTATGATTTCAAGTTGCACTCTTTTCCTCGTTCAAGGTTTTACCATTAGGTTTTATTAACAGAAGTTTTTAATGAGGCAACATACAATATTCATAACGACTGAATGGATGTATGAAAGCATGATAATAATGAGGGGGAGCAATTGTCATGGAGGTTTCAAAAGGAACAATTTCTAGCTACCGTATGAGCATCCAAGATTTTGAAGACGCATATTCAAGGGGGAGTGTTATAATATATGTAAATATAAAAGTGAATAAGCTTTTGTGTTTTTCTATTTAGTCCCACATCATGAGATATATTCAATCTCATGCTCCAAGGCCTATATATAAAAGAGCCTATGTAATGTAATCAATCTCTATGTAACGGATGCCATAGTGAATAACATTTTCTCCTCTCTCCCTTTTTCTAATGACTTCTTATCTCTTTGTGGTTTATAACACCATTGAAATGAATATGAATAATCCATAATTTCACATTCATGCTTCTAAATATTGTATACTTTTCTTCGAAGGTACAGGCGAAGGTAAATCTAAAAACTGTTCTTAAATAAATAGTTTACATACTCAAAGCCAATACATTTTGCATAACAAAACTAAAAAAACAAGTGTTGCCAAGATTCGATAAGACACTAAGAACATAACCATTACTATATTATCCAGTGTCACAGACTCTTCAACTTCACACTGACTCATTTACAGCCTTAACAATATATAAATCAATGTCTTCAACTGTGTTTCAATAAGAATACATGAATTACACTTATCACAAAATGACTGAGAGCAATTTGATAACAGTTGTTCAATTTGAAAGCTAAGTGGAAAAAAAACTAAACAATACTACCTGAGTCGAAATTCAAATGGCAATTGGTGAAAATCCAAGTGCAATTAGTGATAATAAAACAAAGAAAAATACCTAAACAAGGGTAGAGGCGGTGCGTTGCCAATACGAGGTGGAGGGGGAGCGTTTTTGTTTGCACCAAAGTTGATCACAAATATTCAACTAATATAATAACACCGTAGATTCAATCATAATTTCTAGACAAAGAATAACTACGCTGATCACAGATTCAATAACAAAAAAGTAAATGAACAAACGAATTTTATAGTGGTTCGGCAATCCCTGGCCTATGTCCACGTCAATAATCTTTGTATTATACTGTAGGATTATAAATATAGTTTGTTTTAGCCTAGAAAATTAATGGAGGATGGAAAGAGAAACAATGAAGAAGAGCCAAAAGAAGATCCTTTACAATGAGCCAATAATCCTATATTTATAGGAGAAGACGTGAAAATATCCAGTTGAAAATCCACGCGCAGAAGACTGAAGTCAAGATGGACCGATCCAAAAAGTTTGGGGCTCACTTGGGCCTTCCCTAGAGATCAGCGTCGATCGTTTTGGTGGGTGCCACGTGGCAAGCTACGATCGGTTGTGGTAGTCCCACTCCACTTCCTCTTCTTGTTTCCATAGTTGTTTGCTTGATTGCCCTGGTATCTATTGAGTTATTGAGAAATCATCGTTGAGTTTAACTGCCAATCCAAGTGATCCATAGCCATAGTGATCCGATCCGATCTGTTTCTAACCATATTGATCTAATCCGACCCCCTACCTAGGGGAAGTGCAAATCCATACTTAGCCATTTCTTGGAGGCTATTTTCTTGAATCCGCTTGACTATCATCCATACCCTTGCTTATAACTGATCTCTGAACCTGTTCATCTCCCTATGCTTCCTGCCTTGATGATCGCAAATCCATTTAGCCAACTCTATGGTATCACGACCTTGCTAAAAGACGGAATAACATTTGCCCCCCAAAACATGCCTTGCGATAGGAATGTGTTTTTTGAATTGCCATAAATCCGAAGTCCATAATCTATTGATAGCCAAACTTCTAATACAAAATCCAATCTTTTACAAAACCAAGTTGTTGTAATCTAGACTGTTCCGAGTCGATAGCCAATTCCAAAACCATTCCCAAATCCTAAGCCTAATCCATATCCATCCAAAGCCAGTAACCAAATCCATGATCTCACCTGATCGTTCGCCAATATCAAGGTCTCTTTGGACCAATAGCCTAATTCATAGTCTATCTGGACCAATCATAGTCTCCGAGCTCTTATTGGATTCCATCCTGTCGCTCATGTCGCTCTCCGATGAAGCAGTAATACTTCCTGCACTTCAGTTCAGTGTCCCTGAACATAAACCAATGTCATGGCCTTCTTAGGCTGATAATGGTTTCTCTGGACCCTTGCTGGACCACACTCACTCTCCGGTGAGAAAGGGACAACAATAAGTAGGCTGATCCTGTTGCTCTCCGATGAAGCAGCCTACTTCTTGCTTCTCTAGTTCCGTCCCTTTGGTCGGAACATAACGCGATCTGCGGGGTATTATTCTCCAGCCTTGATCCCCCAGTCGAGGACTTAATCCATGTACGAGTCCATCCTATCGCTTTCCTGCGAAGGAATTCGCATCTTGCGGTTATTGCACCGTCTCTCTGATCGGGACAACCGCGACCTATTTCATTTATTAGTTTTAAAAGTAGATTTGAGCATTCAAAAAATCCATTCATTAACTTATTAAATTTAAGTTTTTACAACCAAAAAACCAGAAAACCAAAAACCAAAAACAAGGAAAACCAAAAACTACCTCTCAAGGCATGACGATTTGTCGTCATCTAAGAGCATGCCTCAGGACCGACATTGATCCCGTACATGTGTAAGTGACATAGCCGGTTTATTATAGAGTTTATTATTTATTTAGTTCATGCCATTCCGATCAAGAGATGATGATCTGTGACCTCGATCCAAGGCCATTTCCATTTGACGCAGACGGTGGCTACTCTAGTTCCACCACACAGTCCGAGTCCTTATATACTGCGGTAGCCTGCCATCCCTGACATGTTCCTACACCATATCCTTCAAGTGCTTATAATCATTGGTAGTATGCCCATCCAGCTTATGAAATAGGTAGTATTTTCTGATGCATGCTCACGCTCAGTGGGCTCCCTCCTTGCCGGCTTTTGATATGGAAGGTGTCCTCGAGTGTCCAAATAAATCCTTTCCAAAGTCTCGTTCAAATCAGTATAAGAAAAGAACTTTGGTTCTCTCCTTTTCTGCTTTGATCCGTTGAAGCCATCATCCGCTTTTCGCTTTCCTTTGTCCTTGCCCGAACCTTCCCCGAACGGTCCTCCATCCCTCACTACGTTAACATCTTCTCTAGCAGTCTTAGCATCCTCCTACCGCAGGAACCTCTCAACCTCATGATAAAATTCACTAAGATCTATTGATGGATCCTTTTCCAGTGTAACCTTAAAGTCTATGTCATCAGGTATTCCTAATATAGCCGCCATTAAGACCATTGATGGATCCAACCGATCCACTGAAGCAACCGCTGTATTAAACCTTGTTAAGATATTCCTCAGGGACTCTCTTGTCCTTTGATTCGGTATTGTTAATGTCATCACATTGGGTCCCGTGATGTGGACCCGGAATTGCCGCATGAATTTATCAACTAACTTTGTCCAAGTACTGATAGAACCGTTTTCCATTTGCCTAAATCACATTACAACTATATCCACCGAGTACAAGGGAATACATCACGCCGTCACTTCCTCTGATGCCCCCATCACCTTTATATGCCTCACGTACCTCATCAGATGAACAATAGGGTCTGATTTGTTGTCATATACCCCTAGTGTCAGTAGTTTGAAACTCCGATGGATTCCTAGCATTCCTGATATTAGGAGTAAATAGACTCCTATTCACATTTTCTATATCCATGTTCACTAATCCTCCTCTTATAGTTCATCTGATCATTTTGGAAAACTTGTTACTTCCATCCAAAGGTAGCCTCCAATCATCATTTCCAGCCTGCCTCCATCTCTGCGAGGGAATCCTATAACATACTCCTCTGGACATGCATATGCATTTTGATCTACAACAAACTACACAACATCAACCACTGGCCTACCATGAACCGATCCAGCTAAACCAAGGGACATGCAGTCGTGCCATGGGTGATTGATGCCGATCCATATAGGAGGATCGGTGTAGATCCCTTCTGGTTGGCCGGGGACTGACCTGAACTGCGCCGGGGACTGACCTGAACTGCCCCGTTCTGTTCTCACTCCTATTGGCTTCGACTCCATGGTCCTAGTTCTGATTTCCTGTAGCTCTTGTGGCTCCAATTCCTTGATCCGGATTTTTAGCTGCTCCAAATTCTTGGTTTAAATTATCATTAGCTTCTGCTATAGCCTATCTAATTTGCCTAAGGAAATTCTGCATCATCTCTTCTGCCTCCTCTTCATTCGCTCCTACATAGCATTCATCATCGTCTCCATCTCATTCCTAGTGATGTAGACGGAGGGTTGGTTAGCTCTAGCTCCTAAGGAAGCTTCCTGACTTCCCCCATGGTGAATCCTATCCGTAGGTGCTTTCCCTGTAGATTTCCGCACCATTGATCCAAATTCAAGCTGCAAATCGTTTTCCAAATCTACGGGTGCAAGTAACCAAGCTTTGATACCAAAATGTTTGCACCAAAATCGGTCATAAACATTCAACTTATATGATAACACCCCTGATTCAATTACAATTTCCAAACAGAGAATAAATGTGCAGATCACAGATTCAATAAGAAAAAAGTAAATGAACACATGAATTTTATAGTGGTTCGACAAACTCTGGCTTACGTCCACTTCAATAATCATTTTACTATAATGTAGGATTACAAATACAATTTATTTCAACCTTAGAAAATTAATATGGAATGAAAGAGAAATAATGTAGAAGAGCCAAAAGAAGATCCTTTACAATGAGCTAATGATCTTGTGTTTATAGGAGAAGACGTGCAAGTATCAGCTGAAAATCCACACGCAGAAGACCAAAGCCAAAATGGACTGATATAGAGAGTTTGGGGACCACTTGGGCCTTTCTTAGGGATCAGCGCCGATTAGTGGTGGGGGCCACATGGAAAGCTGCGATTGGTTGTGTTGGACCCCTCCATTTCCTCCTCGTGTTTCCATTATTGTTTGCTTGATACCCCTGGTATCTATTGAGTTATCGAGCGATCATCGTTGAGTTGAACTGCCAATCCGAGTGATCCATAGCCATAGTGATTCGATCTGATCCATTCCTAACTATATTGATCCGATCCAATCCCCTGCCTAAGAGAAGTGCAAGTCCATACTTAGCCATTTCTTGGAGGCTATTTGCTTGAATCCCCTTGACTATCATCCTTAGCCTTGCTTATAACTGATCTTTGAACCTGACAATCATCTCTTTGGGCTTCCTGCCTTGATGATTGCAAATCCATTTTGCCAACTTCATGGTATCACGGCCTTGCTAAAAGGCAGGATAACAGTTTCCAATATGAAGCGGAGGTGGAGCTTTGCCAATACGAGGATGAGGCAAAGCCAGAATGAGGCGGTCACCCTAGAAAGGGAATGAGGGATAATGAGAAGGGGAAACATCAAAGCGTTCGAAGTGGGATTAGTAATAATAAATGGTAAGTTATAGTTTTGTCCCCACAACTTCAGTCTATTTACATGATTCCTATAGTTATTAACGGTAATATCTATGGCAATGTATTTCTAATGGAAAAAAATGTAGGCGGCTTGTAACAATTTTAATCATGACAAATTGAAGAAAAAGAAGTGTTACAAAATAGGCTTTTTGTTATTATGTTAGTTGAGTCTGCTTACAATAGCAAGTACTAATCCAGCATCGACATGACACCGTTTAAGGCTCTATAAGATAGAACGTGTCTTTCACCATCTTGTTGGCTTAATACATGAAATAAGTTTATTCATGGACCAGATTCTATTAGGGAGGCTTTTGAGAAGATTGATTTGATTAGGCAGAGGATAAAGGAAGCTCAGGATTGATAGAAGTCTTATGCTGACCGAAGGAGGAAGGAGATCTAGTTGGAGATTGGTGACCTTGTGTTTGTGAAGATATCTCCTCTGATGGGTGTTATGAGGTGTAGTAAGTCGGGAAAGCTTGTAACTCATTTTGTTGATCCATTCCTGATTACTGAGCGCATTAGATAAGTAGGATATCAAGTTTCTCTTCCTGATCAGTTCTTAAGAATTCATGATGTCTTCCATATTTCCTACTTAAGGAAGTGCTTAAGGAGTACTAAGACAGTTTTGGAGCTAAAGGACATTGAGGAACTCGATATCTCTTCGAATTTGACTTATGTGTAGCATCTGATTCATATAGTTGACTCAAAGGTCCGATAGCCTAGGAGTAAGAAGGTCCCATTAGTAAAGGTGCAATGGTCCGAAAACCAGTTGGATAGTACCCAGTAGACCAAAGAGCATATAGCACATACATTCGAGCTATTTCCTGATGCACATGAGCCAGGTATATCTGCTTGCTTATTTTTTTATTTAGTTATTGTTTATTCTGGTAGTTAATAGTGCAATCAAGCTAGAAGTTATTAGCATCGCTATAGATTTTCCTTAAGGAGAAATTGCGAGGTGCAATTTTCTTAAAAGGGAAAGTCTAACAACCTGTTGTTGAGAAGAGATTAAATTGGGATTTTATAATGAGGATTCAATTTTGTAAAAAGGGTTTTAATATTAAAATATTAGTAAATCGAAGTAATTTGGAAAATTTTATGACAAAATATTTTTGTAAAGAAATAAAATAAAATTTTTGATAAATTTTTGTTTTATATATGAGTTTAATATTTAAAAGACTAAAATGGTTTTTTTTAAATATGTTAAAAATGGTTAAATAATTTGTATAAAGTTAAATGTTGAAAATAAATAAGATTAAAAATGTATTTCAAAAGAAAAAAAGAAATTTTATTTCATTTATATTAGGAGTTTTTGATTTTTAAAAATGGGATTAAAATGTAGTAACGATTAAATTAAAATGAGTTAAATATGGAAAATAATATTTCTGTAAAATTATATAATGGGTAAGTAATATAAGTTTAAGAAGGAAATAATTCATAAGTGGGTATTAAAGTTAATTTTGGGCTAAGAAGAAATTAGTAGAATATGAAAATAAGGAAAGAAAAGGAAAAAAATTAACTTGAACCCAAACATGAGACCCAAACCCATAGTTCATGTGTCTAGACTTTTCTTTGCCTTAAAAATTTTCCACTTCATTCATAAAAAAACATCTCCTATATGCTCTTTAGCTCATAAAATTTTCTTAATTTTTTTTTATTAAAACCCTAACTCCCTTCTTAAAAATTTAAAATAAAATAGAAATAAATTTCTATAAATCCCAAATTAAAATTATAATCCTCTCAACACTCTACTACATCTCTAGGGAAGAAGAAGATAAGATGTTGATTGAGCTTGGTTTCATTGGCAATTCACAGTAGAAAAATGAGGAGGAAGATGGAGCATTGAAGGAATTAGTGCTTAGCTAACTTTCGATGAGTGATCTCACTCACATTCTAAATCTAATTCAATGTTATATTGTGTAGTGTGTTAGTCTTGCTCTTGTGTAATGTGTGAAACCCATTTGCTAAAAAATTCATTATTGCACTCTTTCTTGAATGTGTGCTTACATTGGGTAATTGAGTGTATTTGGAAATGATAGGATTAGTGTCTAGGTTCGCACATAAATATGGGTTTAGTCGGAGGAGAAAGTAGCAGAAGAAATGAAGTGTGGAGGAGGTAATTCGAATTAACAAGTGGAAGAAAGCTATGGAAATCACGACACTGGTGCACTTCATACTCCATATTATATGATATCATTACTTGGTAATACTCTTAGGTAGCATGGGTATAAAGTTGAGGTGTTACAAAGACCACATTTGCTTAAGTTTGAAAACTTTGATACCTAAATTTATTTGTATAACAAACCATGAATGTTGACAACTGCACCCTTAGGAAGCCAAATTTGTTTAATAATTTTGTCACACTTCTCATAATCCTGGAACACATTTCTCCTCCTCGTTGTGTTACTAATCGAATGTTCACAATTTGACAATTTTCAAAATCCATGTCCTTTTCTATTATTAGTAAGAAAGTTGATTTCCAAATAAGATGTTAAACGGTTTTTCTTTCGGGGAATTTTTTTGAAAATTAACACGAGATCGTTGACTTTGGATTTTAAAAGATTGTTTCAATTATTAATTTTGAACAACGTCTAATAGCATTTTTATCTTTTCTAAAGCATTTCTCTTTGAGATTTTCGAGCTCCTTTATTTTGGTCTTAATTTAAATCTTTCATTTTCATAAAAGTTGACTTTTTTCAAATTCATGTTTTTCAAAATCTTAGATTTTTTTTCAATCTTATTTTCCAATTCGTGATTTGTATGATTAATTTAAGAGTTTATATTTTTCAAAATCACTTTGTAATTTTCAAGGGTTTTGAAATTTTCTTTCATGTCAATCGGTTCTTTTCCCAAATCCGCATATTTTCTGCATTTTAATTTTCAAACATCTTCAAATTCTCCAACTCCTTTTGTAAAATGTTGTTCTTGTAGATCAACTCTATTTTGCTTTCCTTTAAAATAAAAATAAACCTTTTCTAGCATTTGAAAATTTTCATTCAATCTAATAAAATCTTTCTTGTAATCCAAAACATTTTTCAAATTCAAAATTTTTAGTTTCCTTTGTATATTCAAGCACCTTTTCCAATTTATCAATTACAAAAGTAGATCGGATTTTCACATTTCTTCTCGTTATTTTTTAATTTAAGGTGATCAAAGTTTTAGTTTATTCATGACACATCAGAAACAAATCCTGATACAAAAAATTACTTATCTCATCATCCTTTGAGTCATTGTCATTACCATCTCCACATCATCCTCTTAATCGAATTTTTTATATCATGATAAACAAAGTTCTGCTATTATATCAGCTTTAGAAAGTTCTTCATCATCATTGCCTTTCTCACCGTATTTTCCATCATGAATGTTCAATATTTTATATGCAATTAACAACGAGAGATATGGTTATATTTAGATTTTCAAGTCTAGAGTTAAGAATATTCATCGCATTAGCATTAAATGAAAATTATACCAATCTTCCATATCCCAACCATTTTCAATGATATCACAAATTTAAACAATAATAAATTTTAAATAAAATTCCATTCTATAATTCTAATCTGAAAAATGTAGCAACACCCTGAAAATTTAAGTGAAAAACATAGTAAAAGAATAAAATTTAAACACAACAAGTGAAAAATGGATTTTTTACAGATGTCCGAATTTGCGTATGCAACTTGCATCGATGCATTCGTATTGATTTTCTAGATAATTTTCATATAAAAGACTTTGAAATCAAAGCTAGTATGGAGAAGTTACAAATGTTTCAAAATTTGAAAACAAAATCAATTAATTATATAAATAAGGAAATTAAAATATCTTTAAATAAATAGCTCCATCAGTCCACACGCTTAAGGGGACCGGTCTACCCCTAGCGGTCAACCGCCCCCAAGCATAGTGGTTGACCGGTTGAAGATTCTGATCGAGAATTTCGAGTGGCCAATGGCCCAGATTTAATCTAATATTTTTACTTGGTGACGAAGTCGGTGATTAGCGTACATGTTGAAACCAATGGTTCTCCAAGGGTTGATCAACGATCAATATTAGTTTGCAACCCCTATAAATACACATCTAATGTAAACCCTAATTCATAAAAATTAGTATATTCCACAGAAACTCCTCCAAATTCTTTCCACTCCAAACCTAAATTCTTCAAAAATAAAATAAGGTGAGTGGGTATATTTCTAATGAGATGATTATATGTAGTTAATTTTAAAATACCCTATTTGATCTAGGTTGTTAAAAACTAAATTGGAGAATCATATTGCTTAAATCTGAAATTAAATTATACATCAAGTTGGTATAAAATGGTTAAAATATGAATTGATCTAGGTTAAACCCCATTCTAATCAAGTAGAAATTCCAATAATCTGTTAATATAACTTGATAATATTGATGTTAAACCCTAAATTAAACTGTTGCTGTAAATTCAAACTAAATAAGAGTTTGGATTAATACCGCTTTGATTTCACAAAAACTGTTAAACTTGAAAACTATAAGTTTACTGTTGAGATTTGAGAACAAACAAAATTAAATAGTGATTAATCGAAATCGAACAACATAATTAACCTAAAATTTTCGCCATGATCGGTCGACCACATTAACTAGAGTGTCGACAATAAGCGGTCGACCGCTCCAGGAGCAAGCGATCGATTGATTGGCATTTCTTGAACTTAATCTGAACCTCGGCCTAAGGCCCAGGTTGTAAATAAATTTATTAGTAGTGTGTGTGTATTAGGAGTAGAGAAGCTAGTCCCTATGAGGCGACACTTGGGCGTTGTTGGGCTGTGTTAATGCTTTTTATCCAGCAGGGGTTGATATTCCACTTAGGGTGATTCTATCGCAACCAGCACTTAAATGAGGTTTTACAATGGACGTGCATCACTGACTGATGCCTGATGAAGTGTGCGGCTGGGCACAATGAAAGTTCCTTGGCATTCACGGATACTGATGTGATGTGATGCTGTGTTATTGTTGGATCCCAGTGCATGCAATAAGAGGCATTACGTTACCAATGCATGGTGGACACGGATGCTAACAATGAGACACTTCGACAAGTCGGCATTGTGAGCTCCCCCTTAGTGCATAACGATGGTACGTGTAATCATAGTTGTGGGAAACTTATTCCCATGGTAGAAATTATAGTAAAACCTATGCGGAATAGTTACGCTAGTCATAACATGAGAGATGTAGTCCCGTAAAGGGAATTATAGGATAACCCTATGTTGGAAGAGTTTCATTAGCTATTAGCTCATCATTAGTTATCAATAGGTTCGACTAGTTGTTTAATCCTACGTATGAACTTGCACAAGTAGTTAGTGTAGGTATGTATTGAGTTAAACCCCTGAAGTATATTAAACAAGTAATTCATGAATACCATTAGGAAACCCCAGACACATAGAGTATTATTAAAGTCAACTGCTTCTGATAACCATATATTAGTCATGTATTCATTAACCAGAATTTTGTCTGACCTATCCCATTTCCTTTCTTTTTCCCCACCATAGGGAGGATGGGGGTAGCGGGCGATAGGCCCATGATTAATTTGTGGAGAAGTGAGCTCATCATTGAAGTTGCTTGCAATTTTATTTTAACTATCTATCTTATTAAGTACTTAGCATTTATCAGACTATGTATCATATTTCTATGCACTCTAGATTTGACTACATACTATTTTCTAAGACCATGTTTTGAGATATTTTCTGAGATGGTTATTTTCTATATTTATATTTTGTTACCTTCCGTTGTGGTTCTGAAAGTCCAGTATATCTTAGATCATATATTTATATCTTTAGTCTCTGTAATGTTATAAACACCCAAACAACTTGTGCTTCTCAGCACCGACGCGAGTTCGAAAGTTACCCTTGGCTTTGGATCGTGTGTCAGGAGGTTCGGGTTGTCATAGTTGATATCAGAGCTTAGGTTTGGAATTCCTTAGGGATTAGGGTCATATTGAAAGAAATTTCTAGAATTTTTTTTGTAAAAGAAAGGTTTTTCAAATGTTTTCCACAATGAGTTTTCAAAGTGTGTGTATGTATATATATATATTTATATACAAAAAAAATTCAAAGAGTTTTCCTAAGATTTTATGAGTATAACAAGAACAATGTCATCTTTATTCTAGCTTGTGCTATTTATGGAAAGTTGCTATAAAATTGCTAATTCACAAATAGAAGATGAGCGATCCTATTGGCTCAGCCTTAAGCAACACGGTTGACATTCTAGGCATGAACATCCTGATTTGGTTTTGCTAGTACCTTCAAGCAAGGGAACACGCCGAGTTTAACCCTAATAAAGGACCCATGGAGTGTGCACCAGGTACAGTTCCTTCCCACTCACCTGTCGTCGATTTTCTTAAGCTATGTGAAGGCTGATTCATACATAGATTCGAGGACATGGATTCATACTTGTGAGTGGAATTTTGGATCGATGGGTCTTACTGACGAGGTGAGGAGACATCTTGTTACATGGTATTTATAGGGAAAGGCCCTGAATTGGTGTGATGTAGTTGAGGCGGAGACTGATGGGGGAGAGATCTGTTGGGTAGTTTAGGAGATGTTTTGAGATGAAGTTTCATTCTAAAGCAGAGGACGGGGTGCAGTTAGAGAAGTTTATTCATCTGAAGTAAGACGATTGTCGATGAAAGAGTATGTCAATCAGTTCAAAGAGTTGGCTAGGTTCGGAGTGGAGTTTATTAATGCCCCACACAAAAAGGGCTGTAAAATTTGCTAAAGGGCTGAACCAACCCCTTCAAGGTTTAGCTCTTAGTCATATTCCCATGAGTGCAATGTATGAGGGTTTGGTAGAGATGGCCTTACTGAATAACATCTCCTAGGAGGACGTGTAGGAAGAACCTAAGAACTCTAGAGGAAAAGCGCCACAATAAAAGCAGCTCAAAGGAGGATTGGGACCCAAGGTGAAGATCAAGAAGCAGGATATACATTGTAGGAAGTGTGGCAAGAAGGGGCATTTTGCGAAGGAGTGCAGAGCAGGTAGTTTGCAAATCAAGTGTTACAATTGCAATTAATATGGGCACAAGAGGCGGGAGTTTCTAACACCTCAGAAGACCTCTACCAAGGTAGTTCCAGCTTATGCACTGGATGCAGTTCCTAGCTCGAGTGCACCTCCAGTTGTGGACAAAGGGGAGAAGGTGATGATTGAAGGTGTGTTAGCCCTAATTGGCTTATCCATTCATAATTTATTTGACATGGGGGCATCACAATCTTTTATCTCCAGTGGATTCATATATGAGTTGCACTTAACACTAGTATGGTTACAAACCCTATAGTTATATCAAAACCTGTTAGAGGATCGACTTATCTGTATTTGAATGTAGGGGTTTGAAAATTTTAATTTTGGGGTTGATTTTGATTGCAATGCTATTTGTCTTAGGATATTCTAGGTTTGTGTTGATTTTGGATATGGATTGGATGACGATGTATGGGGCTATCCTAGACTGTGATAAGAAGGTTGTTAGGTTGGGCACTTGTAGTGGACGTAGTTTAGATGTTTATTACGATCCAAAGGTTCAGTTACGTTGAGTTACCTATATTCATTAGACTTATCACATGTTGTGCTAGATTAAGTTTATGTGATTAGAGATTACCCAGATGTCATTTTCAAGGATACTGGTCTCCCACCCCAAAGAGGGATTGAGTTTCGAATTTACCTTATGGAGAACACCAGATCTGTTGCCTTACCCTTAAGGCATATGGTTCTGGGCAAGATACGCGAGATGAACAAGCAAGCGAATGAGCTGCTGGAGAAGGGTTTCATTAGGAGGAGTATTTCAGAGTGGGGAGCACCAGTCATCTTTGCCACCAAGGTGGATGGTTCTATGAGGCTTTCCATCGATTACTGGGAGTTGAATAAGCCGACAAAGAAGAATCGTTACCCATGGCCCCGCATTGATAAACTCTTTGATCAATTGGTTAGAGCAAAGATGTTTTCACAACTCGACTATTGGATTCCACCAGTTGTAGGTAGCTGATGATAGTATTCAGAAGACTCCTTTTTGGATACTCGACGGACTTTATGAACGGTTAGTCTTGCCCATCAGACTAACCAATGCGCCTGCCTATTTTGTTGATCTGATGAGTCGAGTGTTCAAAGGGTTGCTTAATAAGTTCGCTGTGATATTTACGGATAATATTTTGGTCTATTAGAGGAGCGAGGAGGAGCATAGGATGCATTTGGAAGAAGTGCTCAATAGTCTCGTTGGGCAGAGTTGAAGGCGAAGTTTTTTAAATGTCACTTTTGGTGCGAGGAGGTACACTTTTTGTGACACTTTGTCTCGAAAAGTAGGTTAGCGATTGATCTGAGTAAAGTTGCTATAGTTCAGGAATGGCACGTGCCGAAGAATTCCACGAAAGTGAGGAGTTTCCTTGGTTTAGTGGGCTATTGTGGAAAGTTCATTAAGGACTTCACTAAAATATCCGCCCCTCTGAACCGCCTCACCAAGAAGAATTTTTTTTCGTGGGATGCGATGTGTAAGGATGCTTTTATTTAGCTAAAGCAGGAGTTGACTAGTCCACCTATTTTGGTATTACCCGATGGCACGAAGGCATTATCCATAAATACTGATGCTTATAGTACAGTGTTGGGTGTGGTTTTGACATAAGAAGGAAGAGTGGTAAGTTACACTAGTCAACAGTTGAAGAACCATGAGACAAATTATCCTACCCATGATCTAGAGTTGGCAGCCATTGTTTTTGCACTCTAGTCATGGAGACATTATTTTTTAGGAGAGCAGTCACTACGCCATAAATGGCCTACTGCAACACAAAAAAAATGTTGGCTCAGGCCCGAAAAATGTTGCCATAGGTCTATGGCAACACTTTTAGGGTGATGCAATTTTTGCCGTTGCCTTAGACCTCAAAGGCAACATTTTGACTATCTAAGGCAACATAAGTAATATTGTTGCAATAGAACCCTATTTGGGTCTATGGCAACACCCATAGGTATCTGTAGCAACATTCCAAAATGTTGCTATAGATATGAACTTTTTGAATTTGTGGGGCCCACAATATAGAGCATATTTGATTTTTTAATAAAAATAAATATTTATTTAATAAAATGCTATTGCACATAATTTGATATTTAAACAGTAATTTATTTAAATAAATATTTTATTTCAACATTTGAAATAGTACAAATTCCTGACTCCACTATTTTACAATTCAATGATATATAACACTGATATTCACATATACAGATATTCCTCACTACATCACTCAGTTCACTCATTACATATGCAGTTTCAATTTATACAAACACCGACACTGACAAATATATGCCGAGCCGAAGGCGAGCCGAGTGCCGAGCCGAAGGCGAGGCGAGAAGCGGGTCCGGGCGCAGCGCCGGCGGGGGTCCGGGGCACCGCAGTCCCGGTTAGGTCGAACAAGTGGGCACCGCCCGATTCATCCGATTTCGGAAGATCGAGCCTTCTTTGAAACCTGTCTTCAAGCTCATGCACATTTGATTTGTCTCTGTCTTCAAGCTTATATCCAGCTGTCCAGTCTTTAATACCTGTCACATATAATTCAAAAGCAGTAATCTGGAAAATAATATTTAACTCGAACAGAAAATGAAAATATTTTTGTTATATTATTTGCCTCAGGTATTTGGGTTGTTTCTTTTCATAAGTGCATAAGCCAAACATGAATGCAACACATGGATACAAGGCAGTATGGAAGACAGCAAGCAACAGTTCAAGCAAAAATGCACAAAGGAGAAGCCAAGTGCACAAAGTAGTACTCAACACAGCAAGCAACATAACATGACCAAGAAATGCATGTACATGGATGAACATACATGCATCATAAGGCTTGGTACAAGAAACTACTCAAGTGCAACTACTCAAGTGCAAGTTCATACTCAAGTGCAGCCAGATATGTAGACAAGCCAAAAAAACGGACACGGCACAAGGTCAAACCCGAGTCATCGACTGGATTCAACTCAGGGCCAAGCAACCAACAAAACAAACAAGAACCAGGTTCAGCAAAATATAGACAAGCCAGTGCAAGAAACACAGCAGTACACATAGGCAGCCCATCAAGCAAAAACAATGAATGCATCAGGCATGTACAAGAGAAACCTAGGTAGTAACATGATATACAGAGGACTTGGAGCATCAGTTCATGTTAAAGAACAAGGTTAGCATGGTACCAGTTCAGTCCAGACCAAGCAAAACCAACAAAGCTCAACACACATATGTTTGTATTCATCATTGCAATCCAACATACCAGATTTCTTAAAGTCCAACAGAAAGATTAAACACGAGATTATAGGAAATAAAGCCTACAAAAAATCCCAATTCATCATCGGCAAAAGCGTGCGAGTGTAACCAAAATCAAGAATATTCAAGTAAACCAGAAGGCAGAAAACATACCAAATAATATGACATCGCACCCGACGACGAAGTCAAGGCAATTCGAGCAATCAATCAAGGAGAACGAAGGAGCAAGCTACCAGGAACGTTTCTCACACTAGATTCGATCAATCAGAGCATCAAAGCAACTGGAATCGCGTGCCCTAGTTTTCACCGAAACCAATTCGACTACCCCCTGCCACTCTGACATCAGGCCCCAACCACGAAATTGCGACCAAATCAGCAACTCCTTGAACCATCGCAATCCCACAGCCTTACCTCGAATCACCAGAATCGCCAAAAACCTGAACAAAATTGCAAATCCGGAAGTAGTGAGGAAAACTGACGCGAGGCGAAAGAAAATAACGGAAATTGATATGGCCGACAAGGGATAAAATCAAAGCCAGTTATTCTCCAGATCGAAGAAACAAGGAGGAGCGGCGTCATTTTTTTTAAAGTCGGAGGAATAAAAATTAGGGATTGGAAAATTGGGGGTGAGAAACGAAAGCGGATGAGTGAAAAGTAAAGCGGGAAATGGAAATTGGTAAGGTGTGGATCGATGGTGTGAATCGACGGTTGAGATTTTGTTTTAAATGGTGGTGTGGATCGCTGAGGTGTAATTTTTTTTTTAATTTTTTAATCTGATAACATCTATGGTAACACTATATAAAAATGTTGCATCGTGTTACACTTGTTTAGCTAGAGCAACACATTTCTATGGCTAAGGTAACACCAAAAATAATACGTTGCAGTAGGACCAAAATTCTATAGCTATCGCAACATTTTAGCTGGCAACACCTTGCAAAAATGTTGCAGAAGGTCATTTATGGCGTAGTGAGTTTGAGCTGTATATGGATCATAAGTCTTTGAAGTATTTTTTTCCAAAAAGATCCGAATTTAAGGAAACAGAGGTGGATGAAGTTTTTAGCACCATATGATTTCATATCTCATATACTCCAGGCAAGGGTAGTGTGATGATCGATGCCTTGAGTAGGCAGCATGAACTATTAAGTCCATTGTTCTTAGACTGGAAGCACTTGAAGTTCATTTCTATGTTCGACATTCGACCATCGTCGGACATTGTTCCGGGATTGTTACCAGGTTTGGATATTCAACATACACTTATGGATTGCATTGGATTATGTAACAACCCTGATTTTTGAGTTGCTCAAACAAAATAAATAATGACTTAAATTGAAGAAATTAATATATAGAACGAATATTTTTGGGATTTATAAATAAATCAAGTGTTGAGGTGAAACCGAGAATTTAAGGAATTATTGGGTAAATGGGTTTAATGATGTAAATTTCTTATTTTAAAACTTGTTAAGAATGGGTTAGTGTTTTCTAAATATTGTGTAAATTTATTTTGAATAAAAAATAAGTTTAATTGTGTTAAAAGCAATAAAAGTGTTGTATTTGGCTTTTTAGTGAAAATGGATCATTGTCATGTTTTAAATATTAAAAGAAGGTCAAAATAATTATTTAAAATATATTTCTTTCTTTTTAATTAAAAGTGAGAGGTTGAAATATAACTTAGTGTTTTGTGTAAATTTTTAGAAGAAAAACCAATTTAGAAAATAGTGTAAAAAGTTGAGAAAATGATTGTAAAAATGTCTCAATTCTTTTTTTAATTGTTGGGTTTGGGCTTAAATTGAATTTCAGCCCATTTGTGTGTAAAAGGGGTAATTTCCTCTCTTCTGTATTTGACCAAATGAATTATACGTTCATTTCTTCACTTATAGTAAACCAAGAAACCAAGTTTCCTCTTAACCCTAGAAACAAATCCTCCAAATTAAATCCAAGTAAGATTCTAGAAAATCCAGTAAATTAAAGGTAATGTTTCAAACCATATTCTGTTGTTTAAACCGATTTGTTTCAATTTTATAGTATTTAATACTTGTTGTTATTGTTTTAGGTTGAGATACTTTCTAGGGCTTGCTGTTTGAGAATTTAAAGCTATTGCAGTAAACTTTGCTACTAAATTGACGACGAAAGGTGAGTAAACCTCACATCTATCTCTAATTGATTTGCATATTGGAATTATTGGGTGTTGTGATTTTGTTTGGATTATCTTTGATGGGTTGATTGGCTGTATATATTATTGTGAACAAAGATTAGAAACCCTTTAAGGTATTTGGCTGTAAACCCAAATTACCATCTCTTTGATAAACCTTTTGTGATGGGATGATAGTTAGTTGCATGGAAGTTATATTTATGGATTAAAAGTTTGCAAGTACAAGAGCCGGGATTGCTGTAAAGCATGTCAGAGTTGTAAGCGTCGATGGTAGGGAGGACTAATGCTTAGAGCTCATGCACTAGGCATCCCAACAGTCGACCGGTCCATGATGACTGATCGATCGGTCAACACCTGGAATGTGAGTTCCAGGTGCTATCTCCTCCACCCTGTTTCTTGCTTGAGCCTAATTTTGTTTGGTTTGTTTTAATTTGTTTCTTGCATTGTTTAAAGCTAGTTTGTGATGATTTCTTTGCTTATTTCCGGTTGTTTGAATTCTACATTACTGCCCTTGTTTCTATAAAGATCTTACTCTATCTTACTTTACCAAATACATTATTTTGATTGCACCGATTTGCAAAGCTCTTTTCAAAGGAAATTCCTTATATAAAATAAAGTGTTTCTATATATGTATATCTAAAAATATATATTTTGGATAGAAACGATTATGGAAAATATGTATATATAAATACTCATAATTTCAAAGTAGTTGTGAAGCAAGTTTTTATACAGATATAGATACAAACTAAATTATGTTTCTCTACTATATATTATTAGCCTTTTCAAAACTAATATTTCAAATTAGATTTCAAAGCAAAAAAAATTTCTATTCAAAATCACAATCTCAATCAAATGAGAAATCGAATTAAAAGGTTTAGTAAAACAAGTGGTACAGAGCGTTTTGTTTATTTCATTGGTTAATTCTTGGACTTGTTCGATTGAACATTTATTTACACATGAGTGGGATTTATTAACTTATAGTAAATATTCAAGTAAACCCATGTGGTATGGGATGCATGGCCGTTACTCGAATGATTACTATTTGGAGGTACATTACACTTATTAAGTGGTGTTTAATAACTTGCGGTAAATGTTCGAGTAAACTGGTGTGGTATAGGATGCACGATCCTTACTTGAATGATTACTTTTCTGAAGTATATAACACTTATTCTAGCGAGTTTATAGGCTCATCCTTCGGTGATCCATTTATAGGCGGATTAAATGGGTTTCCATGCCCATCTTGTAGTACTTGTTTACAAGCAAGTTATGACTTGCAAAGTGCTCGTCTCTTGTGTTGACTCACGAAGTGCTTGTCATTTATTATAAATTTCGAAGTGTTGGCTATTAGTTTTGACTTGCGAAGTGCTCGTCTCTTGTGTTGACTTGCGAAGTGCCTGTCCTTATTGCTGACTTGCGAGGGGCTTATTTATTAACTTTCGAAGTGCTCGTTTATGATCATTGACTTGTGAAATGCCCGTCTATTGCTTGCTTATATGATGGTGAATTAGATGCTATTATTGTGATGGTTGCTATGATTTTGACGATTGCCATGGATGGGCATAATTTTACTTTGTGTTATGAAGTTTTATAAGGATGTATTATTATGTTTAGTGAAGTACAACATATGGACATTTATATCCTTGATGTTTATGAAAGCTTATTATTATGAACTTACCTTTTATGATAATTAGAGATTGTATAACCCGTTGATTATTTTTATAATACTCGGTTCAGATCGAGACTTGACAGGTACATGGACTTAGTGACCTTGGATGTGAGCTAGCTTAAGAAGTTATATATACGAGGTTACCTATATGCTGATGTATCAGTCGAGTCTAGCTTATATACTAATTGTATATTTGTTTATGTTATAGACTTTTGTAGTCATATATATATTTGAGACCTATCATTGTCTATATATGTAGATGTTTATATATGTGAGTCTAGTGTTTTCATTTTGTGTAGACTCACCATACAGAGGGATATTTGATTTCTGTTGTGATGTGTGATTCTATATTATATATTATATGATATATTGTTCTGTTTTAATTGAGCCAATGTGTTTATTGCTTTGTGCTGAGACTATCTACGTCTATATAGAGTTATGAGGTAAAGGTTGATGTGATAGTGTTAGTCCAAGGAAATAGACATGGATGGTCGCTCTTATCCAGCCATATTCTCTACATTACTTGACAATATTACTTGTGAGAATTGGGTAATATGGGTATAAAGGTGGGGTGGTATGGCTTGGTATCAGATCAGATGTTCAAAACTATATGGAATGTAAGAAACATAAATCTTGGCCTAGACAGACTTATAGTTTCGTCCCTTAGTTATGTCAGGAAAAATTTAGGATTCATTTCCTATTTAAGATATAAATATAAATAATTATTGGGAATAATCATTTGGACGTATTTGTAAAAAAAATTGGATTATTTTACAAATTATTGTTATGAAAGTAATTTTAAAGTTTGGAACTCACTTTTGTCAAAGACTGAGATTTAATGGATAAGAATATATCATGCTTTTGATGGCTTAGTGTTGAGTAGTGGTGTCATGATCTGTTAGTGACTAGAGTTGCGCGGCAGAAGCCAATAGATTGCTTTCCGCTGAGCACTGGAATTGTTTTTTTATATAGGTATGATTGGTTGATGGATGCTAGATTGTTTGAACTTATAAGTAATTGTTTAAAATTAGCACCGAGTGGGAATCATCACTTGAAATTTAGAACCGTACTCAATATTAATTATAAGACTTTGCGATATCTTCAGTAGTGTAGCTACCCTAAAGGATATTGGAAATTTTACATCATATAAAATGAAATATTAATTTATAAGTATAACCAACTAAATACTAAGATAGATGTGCAGTTCGATTGATGTATGCATAGATGAATGGTTGTATTATTAAATTGTTATTAGTAGATTATAGTTTGTATGAATATATAGAGATGGATAAAGAAATTTTTGGAAATTAACTTTGTGTTAAATTGCCCGTTGAGTGCTTTAAGAATTTTGATTGATGGCCTGTTCAACGATATCAGCAGGGATTCCTAAACACTAGGACGAGACAATTGAACATATTATTTTGAGTTATAATTTTTGAAGTATTATAATAATTATGAATGTGTTACAAATAATATTTAAAATGGAAATAAAGTTTTAAGTGATTCAAATATTACTTTAAAATAGAATAAATGTTTTGAAAAATGTATACACACACATATGTAATGAATTTTGAAAGAAAACGTCTTAAAGATAAGAATATTTTAAGAGGTATAATGAACTATATGTTTTATTTGAAGGGAAGCATCATATGAAACTTTGATAATAACATGAAAGTGATTTGACATGAGTTTAAGTATTGCTTGAAAAGACAAAATATATTTTAGAAAATATATATATTATATACATAAATAATGATTTTAAAGGAAGGTATTTTGAAGACGAATAATATTAAAAAAAGAAATATTGTAAGCTATATGTTTATTTTAAAAGAAAATATTATATGGAGTTTTGATAATAATATTAAGCGGTTGATTTGGGATCGAATAATATTATTTGAGAAGATGGAATATTATATGGAAATATATTTTTGGTAAACAAATTTGAGATGAAAATTTTGTCTTCTATGAAAATAATTATCCATATGTAAATATGTGTTTTAAAATTTTGATGGTTTAGAAAATTATAATGAAACTAATAAGGATGCAGGATTTGTATTAATTTTAGATAACGTGTGTAGCCACAAAGCATTATTAATAGCAGAGGTCAGTGGTGAGGCAATGTTGATTTCACGGTCGACATTGCACCCATTTGACTAAGTAATTTGCTATAAATAAATGGCAAGATAATGTCACTATATTTATTTGATGTATGAATTGTGTGTGATGCTTTTAGTTTGTTGTGTGTATCTTATTATGATTTAAACGAATGTTAAACCTTTTTTTATATGAGCTTTAATTTAAAGAAGGTTAAAATAAAAGATGTGAAGTAATTGTGTAAATAAATTTTGGAATTTAAAAATAAGAAATTAATGGAAGAAATTAGAATTTTGTATTTTGATAATTTAAAATCAAATGGATAAATTGTATAAATAAGAATTGGTATAAATAATTACCATAAGAAGTCATCATATTATTTGGAAAATGTAAAATTTGAAGAGTATAATTAGAGAAAAGAATTATCCGGAATTGGATATATATAGTTTAAAAAGCAATTTGGAGTTCTGTTGAAAAATAAAAGTGATGATAAAATAAATCACGTGAATAAAGTATAAGGGTAGAAGTTCATTTCACCTTAAAATGGTTATATTAAAAAGACTCAACTTTGTAGTTATGATTGAAATAGGTGGTTGAATTTGTTAATACTCTAATTTTAAGAACTAAAGAATATTTCAAATTTATGTAGCTTTACAAAATAATAATACTAAGATATAGAAGTTCTTTTGTAAAACAAAGAAAAGGTATATGAGAAATGAGTTTTGAATTTTAGTACAAGGATATCACATATACTAAGATAAATTTTATAATTGTGAAAGGAAGTCTATAAAACGAAGTTTGATAAGATAAATATTTTAGTAGAGAAAATAAAATTCTTTTGGTTTGATTATATATATATATATATGCCACTTTTATTAGAAGTTGGTTTTCCTAGTTTATGAATTTCAAATATAGAAATTTGAATTGAAAGGAATTAAAAAGTTGAGTAATGATTGAATATTTGTAATTTTTCATGTTATGGAAAAATATTTCTTAGAGAAATGATTTTTTTCCAGTAAAACGAATTAAATTGTGAGGTTTTAATACATAAAGTAAGGGAAGTTTTTAAATTATTTCACATCCTTATTCTAAAAGATTAAATAAGTTAAATATCCTTTAAACACCTTAAATATTTAGTGTTCTAAACTATAAAAAGGTGTTATATTATTTTAAAAGATGTGAAATATTTGCTTAAACTTATTTTCGAACTAGAAAATAAGGAAGAATGACATGCTGATTTTTGTAAATTGATATGTCGAGTTAAATTAATATTTTATATTAATGGAGTTTGGTTAAATCTTAAAGAATGAAGAAGAAATTAGAAAATAAAATTTTGAAAATAAATAAATTAGAAGTTTTTCCTTTTGAAAAGTAACTAAAAGATCTTGTAAGTTTAAATGTAAAAGTCTTATCGTAAATTACTTGATTGTTTTGTTACTTTGATGCTTGATTGTTGTGGTGTTAGTGTATATTTTGAAAATGGAAGTACTACTAATAGTTATATACATTTATTATAGACTTTTCTCTGAAATGGAATTGCGAGGACGCAATTTCTTTAAGTGGGGAAGTCTGTAACACCTTGATTTTTGAGTTGCTCAAATAAAATAAATAATGACTTAAATTAAAGAAATTAATACATGGAATGAACATTTTTGGGACCTATAAATAAATCAACCGTTGAGGTGAAATAGAGGATTTAAGGAATTATTAGGTAAATGGAATTTAATGATGTAAATTTATTGTTTTGAAACTTGTCAAAGATTGGGTTAGCGTTTTCTAAATATTGTGTATATTTATTTTAACTAAAAAAATAAGTTTAATTGTCTTAAAAACAATAAAAGTGTTGTATTTGGCTTTTTAGTGAAAATGGATCATTGTCATGTTTCAAATATTAAAAGGAGGTCAAAATAATTAGTAAAATATATTTCTTTCTTTTTAATGAAAAATGAGAGGTTGAAATATAGCTTAGTATTTTGTGTAATTTTTTAGAAGAAAAATAAATTAAAAAATAGTGTAAAAATTCAAGAAAATGAGTGTAAAAATGTTTTAATTCTTTTACTGAATTGTTGGGTTTGCGCTTAAATTGAATTTTAGTCCATTTGTGTATAAGAGAGGTAATTTTCTCTCTTCTGTATTTGACCAAATGAACGATACGTTCATTTCCTCAGTTATAGTAAACTAAGAAACAAGTTTCCTCTTAACCCTAAAAGCAAATCCTTAAAATTAAAACCAAGTAATATTTCAAATCGTATTATATTGTTTAAACCGATTTGTTTCATTCTTTTAGTATTTAATTTTTGTTGTTATTGTTTTGGGTTGAGATACTTTCTAGGGCTTATTGTTTGAGAATTTAAAGCTGTTGTATTTAATTTGTTACTGAATTGAAGAAGAAAGGTGAGTAAACCTCACATCTATCTCTAATTGATTCGTATGTTGGAATTATTTGGTGTTGGATTTTGTTTGGATGATATTTAATGGGTTGATGGACTTTATATATTATTGTAAACCGAGATTAGAAACCCTATGAGATATTAGATTATAAACCAAAATTACCAACTCTTTGATAAACCTTTTGTGATGGGATAATAGTTAATTGCATGCAAGTTATATTTATGGATTGAAATTTTGCAAGTACAAGAGCTGGGATTGCCTGAAAGCATGTCGAAGTTGTGAGCGTCAATGGTAGCGAGGGCTAATGCCCGAAGCTCACGCACCAGGCATCCCACCGGTCGAAGGTCCATGATGATTAGTCGACCGATCAACACCTGGAACGTGATTTCCAGGTGCTATCTCCTCCTCCCTGTTGTCTTTCTTGAGCCCATTTTTGTTTACTTTGTTTTACTTTGATTCTTGTATTGTTTAAAGCTTGTTTGTGATGATTTCCTTGCTCATTTCCAAGTTGTTTAAATCCTACTTTGATGCTCTTGTTTCCATAAAGATCTTACTCAATGTTACTTTACCAAACAAACTATTTTGATTGCATCAATTTGGAAAGCTCATTTCAAAGGAAATACCATTTAGAAAATAAAGTAATTTTTATATGTGTATATCTAAAAATATATATTTTGGATAGAAATGATTTTGTAAAATATGTATATATAAATACTCATAATTTCAAAGTGGTTGTGAAGCAATTTTATATAGATATAGATACAAATTAAAACATGCTTTTCTACTATACATTATTAGCCTTTTTAAACTAATATTTGAAAGTAGATTTCAAGCAAAACTATTTTCCTAAACAAACACATAATCTCACTCGAATAAGAAATCGAATTAAATAGTTTAGTAAAACAAGTAGTATGGAACATTTGTGTTTACTTCATCGATTAATTTTTAGACTTGTTCAACTGTACATTTATTTACACACGAGTATAATTTATTAAATTTTAGTAAATATTCAAGTAAACCCATGTGGTATGGGATGCGCGGTCGTTACTCGAATGATTACTATTTGGAGGTACATTACACTTACTAAGTGGTGTTTACTAATGTGCTGTAAATGTTTTAGTAAACTGGTATGGTATGGGATGCACGGTCCTTACTTGAATGATTACTTTTCTGAAGTATATAACACTTATTCTGGTGAGTTTACAGGATCATCCTTCGGTGACCGTTTTTAGGCAGATTAAATGGGTTTCCAGGCCCATCTCGTAGTACTTGTTTACAGGCGAGTTATGACTTGCAAAGTGCTCGTCTCTTGTGTTGACTCACGAAGTGCTTGTCATTTATTGTAGCTTTCGAAGTGTTGGCTATTAGATTTGACTTGCGAAGTGCTCATCTCTTGTGTTGACTTGCGAAGTGCTCATCTCTTGTGTTGACTTGCGAAGTGCCTGTCCTTATTGTTGACTTGTGAGGGGCTTATTTATTAACTTGCGAAGTGCTCGTCTCTTATGTTGACTTGCGAAGTGTGTGTCCTTACTTGAATGATTACTATTCGAAAGTATATAACAGTTATTCCGACGTGTTTACAGGCTCATCCTTGAGTGATCCGTTTACAGGAGGATTAAATGATTTTTCAGGCCATCCTGTAGTACTTGTTTACAAGCGAGTTATGACTTGCGAAGTGCTTTTCTCCTATGTTGACTCACGAAGTGCTTGTCTGTTATTGTAGCTTGCGAAGGGTTAGCTATTAGTTTTGACTTGCGAAGTGCTTATCCCTTGTAGTGACTTGCGAAGTGTATCTTTATTTTTCGACTTGCGAAGTGCTTATTTATTGGCTTGAGAAGTGCTCATCTATGATGATTAACTTGCGAAGTGCTTGTCTATTGCTTGCTTATATGATTGTGAATGTAGATGCTATTATTGTGATGGTTGTTATGACTATGATGATTGCCATGGATGGGCATAATTGTACTTTGTTTTATGAAGTTTTATAAGGATGTCTTATTATGCATAGTGAAGAAAAATATATGGACATTTATATCCTTGATGTTTATGCAAGCTTATTATAGTGAACTCACCTTTTATGATAATTAGTGATAGTCCGACCCGTTTATTATTTTTATAATACTCGGGTCAGACCGAGACTTGACAAGTACAGGGACTCAATGAACTTGGATGTGAGCTAGCTTAAGAATTTATATATATGATGTTAATTATATGTTGTATCATTCGAGTCAAGCTTATATACTTGTTGTATGTTTATTTAAGTTATAGACTTTTGTAGTCATGTATATTTTAGACCTATCATTGTCTATATCTGTATATATTTATATATGTTAATCTATTGTTTTCTTTTTATGTAGACTCACCCTATAAAGGGATATTTGATGTATTATATTTTCATTGCGATGTGTGATTTTATGTCATATATTATGTGATATATTGTTCTATTCTAATTGAGCCAAAGTGTTTATTACTTTGTGCCGAGACTATTCACGCCTATATATGGAGTTATGGGGTAAAAGTACACGTGATAGTCCTAGCCCAAGGAAATAGACATGGATGGTCGCTCTTATCATGCCTTATTCTCCGTATTACTCGGCAATATTACTTGTAATATTGTTGGGTGATATGGGTGTAAAGGTGGGACGATACAGATCAAGTCAGAAGCAAGATAAAGGTTAGTGGATATTTTTGAGAAACTTGGTAAGGGAGAACAGTCAGATCACTTGATGCATTATGCCATTTAATCGAAGTGAAGGTTATGGAGGGATGGTAGATTGTGTGTTCCTCTTATTATGGATTTGACCGACATGGTACTAGTTGAGTCGGATCGCTTTAGGATGACTATTCATCCCAACGAAGAAAAAATGCATCATGATATGAAGAGAGTCTTTTATTAGCCCAGCATGAAGAAGGATGTGGTAGAGTTTGTAGCTTGATGTATGACTTACTAGAGGGTAAAGGTGGAGTAAAAGAAGCCAAGGAGATTGTTGCAGCCGTTAGATATTTCTCAATGGAAGTGGGAGAGTATTTCTACGGACTTCATAGACTGACTACCTAGCACTAGGAGAGAGTGAGAGTATTTGGGTCATAGTTGACCGACTGACTAAATGTGCTCATTTTATCCCGGCGGGGAGCACGAGAACCGTGGCTTCGTTTACTGCATTATACTTGAGAGAGATTGTTATGTTACACGGATTTCCTTCTAGCATCATTAGAAATCTAGTTTTGCTTTTCACCAGCGAGTTTTGGAGGAGACTACAATAGGCTTTGGGCACCGAGTTGAGCTTGAGTACAACTTATCACCCGTAGACGAATGGACAAATGGAGAGAGTGAACCGGGTATTGGAGGACTTGCTTCAGGTGTGTTTTTCAATTTCAGAGGCTCTTGGGTGGATCACTTGCCAATAGTGAAGTTCACCTATAATAACAGTTATCAAACGAGTATTGGGATGGCACCATTTGAGGCGTTATATGGGAGACCCTATAGATCACCATCGTGTTGGTGGGACACTACGGATATTATTATTCTTAGGCCAGATATGGTAAGGGAAACATCAAAAAAGGTAGACTTAATCTGTAGAAGGATGAAAATCACATAGGACAAGCAAAAATCTTATGCTGACAGGAGACATATGGAGTTGGAGTTCGTAGTGGGCGACATGGTGTTTGTGAAGGTCTCACCGCTTAGGTACGTTATGAGATTTGGTAGTATGGGGAACTAGTATTGAGTTTTTATGACCATTTTTTATTACTGGTAGGATTGGGAAGTTAGCATATAGGGTGAAGCTTCCTAAGAAGTTAGCGGGTCTATATAATGTTTTACATCTATCGCACTTGCAAAAGTTCTTACATGATACCATTGCCATAGTCAAGCTGAGTCAACTAGAGGTGGTGGAAGTAGAGAGGGAGTCACTTGTTCGCCGTGCATCCACTTGTACTCTTGAGCATGATACAAAGCGAATCTGCAACAAGGTTATCATGATTTTTAAAGTTCAGTGGGGAGATAATCTAGGAGAGAGTACATAGGAGCCTGAGGAGAGGTTATGAGCTACCCACCCACAACTCTTTTCTAGTACGTTTCCATTTTTGATAATTAAGTATAGGTCACTTGTCTTTTTTAGGTTCTAGCTTGGTATACCCCGTACGTAGAAACCATTGGATGTTAGAATTGTTGCCAACGTGTCATTAGGACAAGTTTTAGATGATGAATGCTAGTGGATGTATTTTTAAAGTGGTGTAGGTGGTAACTCTCCTACACTTAACACCCTTCTTTGAGACGTATGAACTCAGAGATTGTATATTTGTGGAAATCAATAGTGTGTGATGGAATTAGCAATGTGGCGTTCAAGTGAAATGTGTGCTATAAGAAATGTAATCGTTGCCTCGAGCCTCATCACCCTAGAATGAAAAAAACATGGTAGTGTGACAGGGCTATATGGGTCACACCCATTAGGGTATGGTTATTACATCTTTAGATTACCCTCTATATATTAGGTATGTTGTGTATGCTATGAGAGCTCTCGGATAGGTAGGGAATGACCGAGGTAATGTCATATTTGGTACTGTCTACGGTAAAGGTAGGCCGATTCGGTGTTGGTAGAGGACCCTCTGTTGGTGCCTCGGTGCATTTTTCTAGAGATGCAATGTCGGAAGGTAGTCCCTTACCTTGTCATTGTATGGAGTCCATTCTCTAATACGAGTCTTTACGGTTTTAGTTATAGAACCTAATATGTTGGAATTTAATTAATGTAACAATTTCAGCTAAGATTGTATATATTTATTTGAAAGAGTTTTCAAAGAATGTCATTAAAAATAATATCCCTAATTTTATGTAGCAAATGTTTTGGTTATCATAAGGTAAATACCCATTCCGTGTTTATGTGCGACGTGGTTCTAATGAGATACCCTTTGTTTTCCAATACACGTATTTTTGAGTTCCTCACCCCAATCCCATGACTGACCCAGAGTTTATTTTCTTTTCACTTAAACTCTGGGTGCCCTATTTTTCCAAGCAGCCAAGTGCTCAGGTTTAACTTAGAGCATTGTTGTGGAGCTTGAAGTCTAGAGCTGAAGATGTTCCTGTAGATAGTTCTCCATTTCCATTTCTGTTGCATTAGTTTATTAATTGTATTCAGCATTTATAAGGATAGAGATTTGAAACTATCCAGGCAGATTTATAAGATAGACTCTGATAAATGTATTTAAAATTTCCACTACAAAAATCATATATATTAAAATAATATATGTTATTTCATTCGTGTAAGACTCTGTTCTGTCTTTATTTTCTTTTTGCCCTTTACTATCCATCCTTCCGGCACTTGGTTTTGCGGCACATGAATACCGAGGATGTATTAGTGTCGATTTCTGGGGGTCGAAAGGGCGGGTCGTCACAACTTCAACTACAAAAAGCAGTAAAGTTTTTTGACATCTTATGCTCTAAATAACATAGATGAGCCGATATAGTACACCTTCCTATAATATTCTTCTGAGTTGTGTATTGAGTGTACGTGGAGAAATTAAAAGGTTATGATCACAAGAATTATATTGTGGAATGAGCGTGTGATCAAAAACTTAAAGCAATATAGTGAGCTTGAGAATAAATCAAGATCGAGATGGAAAGAATTGTAAAATCAGTGTATAAACTGTCGAAATGTATTGGTTTATATAAATATCCATCAGTTGCAGTTGTTTATGAAGAGCAGTGATGAAGAGAAAAGGTTGCAGCTATTGATGGAGGGAAGCATCCATTTAGAATTTCAAATAAGAAATAGCCGTTATTTAATTCGGTTGGTTGAATGAATTATAGCAGCCATCTAAAATCTGTTAGAGAGAACCATTTACAAAACAGAAACAAAAAGTGCAATTTTTACTATATTCAGCTGCTGAATTTTGCCACTCAATCGGCTGAATTTGTTGTCCTTCAAAACTTGTGTACGTGCATATATTCAGTCGGCTGAGTGGTCTAATTCAGTTAACCGAATTCTGTTAATTCCTATATTGTGATTTGAAATTGATTTGTGATAAATGTGTTTGGGCGTATACTACCTAGAAGAGATCTTAAAAATATTTTGAACTATAAACTAAGACACTATGACTGATACTACATTGTAGCATCATTTTGATCTTCAATTCATCAGGTTTGTCTCTTTATTTAAATGATATTATTTCCAGTAGAAATGGTTAGTTTATATGATATATACTTGTATAGTTGTCACTATCAAAACATCAAAGTATGAGGTTCTAACAATAAAGATATGATCAATTATGATGTCGGTATATTAGTTGTAGTTTTGTTGTTTTTGAATGAATCGGTGATCTATGATGCTAATATTTATTATGACATAAAAGTTGGATCTGCATATCCTCACTGATGTTCATGTTCCCTAATTTAGAGTTGCTTTAAGTAGATAATGAGTTTGTGATATTATATCGTCTGGTAGCCTTAATCTTAAGTTATAATGATGAATTTGTTGTTATTTCATTAGGGATACCAAAGTTGGTTGTTATACTATTTCTCATTGTGCCTTGAATGAAGACTTTACTTGAATGATGTGGCTGATGAACTGCAACGGTTCTATATGCTTGGTTGGATATCTTGATCTTTACCATCGATCTACAAATATTTTTTTTTTCTTCTCTCTATTGTTTATATTTATTTTATAAAATGTTTAGCTATGTGTATATAGATTGTCAAAGAGCTATAGTTGTTGATTTTATATGCTGAAATATATGAAAGTGGAGATGATAGTAAAGTTGTTATTAATTAGATGTGTGCTTGGTAATGCTAGGAATTGATATGTATATCTAATGCATCTTAAAATGGAAGCTTTGAAATATATAGCAATAGATGAGTTCAACAGTAGAATAAGTGCTGATGGCTTTAAGTTTTGAACAATTCAATCTATTTTATCGTTTAAATTCCAATGAATCTTTGAATTTTTCTAAAAGTTTGAAATATATTATGTGAATATCGCTTGAGAATCTCTTGTTTGAAGTACGTTGTTTAAATGTTTCCGTTTGTATCAGATTATTCTGGTTGAATAGCGAGGCTTGTATTTTGCAACATAAAGTTCAAATGTTGTGCTTAATTTATTGGGCAAATAGTCTTGAACAATTTCAATATGCAGAATTTTTGTTTGAGTTATTCTAAAATGTAGTTTTTTGATTTTGGTTAGTTGTGTCTTAAAGATAAAAATTGTATGATGTCATCAGTTGTATCCTATAAATACATAACACTAAATAAACACATTAAATATAGCGTATGTTTATTAACATCAAATAAAAATTAATTGCAATATCTTACATTTTCTCTCATTTATTAACAACAAACATATGTTAAGATTTACATATAAAATGCAAATGTGATTGATATGTGATATGTGTACATTAAGCATACTATAGATAATAGATGACAAATTGATTGTAGACAAAATTGTGCTTTATTGATTTTTTATACGCGTAACACACTTAGCATTAAAAAATCAAATACAAATATATGTTTGTTATCATCGAAGAAGAAGTATAGTCCATAAGCAGTTGTGTGTGATATAACTGATAAATAGTTATCCATTGTTTGTGGGCCTATGATTTGTTGAGCAAACTCAAGATCAAAGTCCAAGGTAAGCGAGTCTTAAAACTCACTAAAGGAATCAAAAGATTTGTATATTTCTCTTAGGGTTTTAAGGAACGTAAAATCTAGCTGGAGAAAATTAGAAAAATGAAATGAATACATTTAGCATTTCTAATATTGTAAGAATATATGTAATACAAGTTAAAATAGTCAATTTTGATCAATTTGTTTAAGATAAAATGTTTATCAATTAAAATATACAAATGAACTGAATTAATATTGATAAAGAAATATAAAATATACTTACCAATTGTAACGACTCAGAGTTTATATTAATAAAAATTTGAATATTTAATTGATTTTAAATATTAACAAATGAAATTAATAAGTCGAATAATTTAAAAATTCGAATAACTGGATTTAATTGGGTAATTGAATCGATAATTTAATATGTGAAATTCCAGACTTAATTGAAAATTGGGTTTAATGTGATTGAAAATGATTTATAAAGTTATATTAAATCATATTGAAGTTATAGTAATGTTATAGAACTTTTAAAATTGAATTTTAAGTTAATCTGTAAAAATTGAATATTTTAATATTAAATCGACTAGTGAAATTAGCCATTTTTCGAACAGTCTCAGAATTGGACGAAACTAGTTCCATTAGATCCATAATAGTTTGTTATTATTGGATTTCAATTTTCGTAGCAATCGGAGTTATCGTTTGACCGTGGCAGCTCGAAACGCATCGAAATTGTTTTAATATTTATTTGGCGAGTTAAAAATAGTCATTTTTCAAAAAGTCTCGGATTTCGACGAAACCAGTTTTAGCAGATCCATAATGTGATATTATTGTATGGTTTCAAATTTCGTGTCAATTGGATTTACCGTTTGTCCGGGGCAAGCGAAAACGCATCGAAAGGTTTGAATCGGTTTAATTTAAATTTGATCGTTTAATTCCATAACTCACACATATGACCGAATTAGCTCCCGAAACATGTTCCATTGTGTTCGGAACGTGGGGTAAACCTTAGAAACGCCAGCACGCTTCGTTTGGAGTTTGGAAAATTTCGGGTGAATAGTGTTTTGAGAATTTTCTATATAAGGACCTCATTCTTTGTTTTTGCACTCAAGCCCTTGTCTTCAACAGCAGCCGGCCCTAGATTTCAATGGCTGAAAAATTTCGAAACTTCCTCCTCTATTATCTCCAAATCTACAAACAATTAGCAAAAGTCGTCAACTACAAAGTTGTAGAGGACGATGAGAGCTTCAAATCCATACGGAGATGATCGAAAACGGAGCAACCAATCAACGAGAAATCGCGTTCAAAGCTGCTGCATTTTTCACGCATTCCGAGAGTAGGTGGAGGCTGAGCTCAGCCATGTTTGGACCGAAGATAGTTCTTGCTTTGGGCTTCGAAACTCCGGTCTCTGATCGTCTTTAAGCTTTGTATGGAGGGAGCATAATTCGATTCAATAAATGGAGGCTATGGGTTGTATTGGAACGGTGGTGAACGAAGGGGGGAGATGAAGTGGAGGACGGCCAGATCTGGAGATGCAGAAATGAACGGTCCAGATTGTGTTTAGGGTTTGAAATTTAAAAATAAAAAGCTGAAATTGTTATATTATAATTCGTATAACTTTAAAATAACATAACTTTTTGCTACGAGGTCAAAAACACACGAAACCAGTTGCGTTGGAATCGTATGGTCGTGCAATACACAATGGAATTGGAATGGAGTCATTTGGAGCTAGCGAAAATTTTGGGTAAAATTAATCGTCCGTTTAATTTTATTCGAAATAAACGCTGAAACTGAATTGAAATTCACGGTGAGAACTTCTCACTCAATCGAATCTGTTTCGATGTTAATTTTAAATAGTTAGATTTAAAATTGCCTGAATGTATGTTTGAATGATGATTGTTATCTATTGATTGTTAAAATAGACATTATACGCCGTTATTAAGCGGAGGTTATTTATTAAAAACATATACCGCGATAATTTCACATTGAAGTGGAATTGGTATTATATATGTATATAGCAATATATATATTGGAATATATATATATTAGAGTTGTTAATTTTCCCGCATTGTATAGCGGATGAGACCCTATTGCGCTGCATAATTGCGGATAATATTTATTAAACCCATATACCGCGATATTCCGTGCTGGAGCGGAATTCGTATTGTGCTAATGTCTGTGGATGTAGGAAAGCAGGTTGGAGGGATCCGACTGGGTTCCTCACCAATATTTATTTGATTACAGATATTGTGATATTTGTTGATTATCATATGATGATATATGATGTTTGATTGTCGTGATTGATGATTGGTGCTGTTGCATCATCGGATCCATTTTTGAAGTTTAAAAATAATGATTTTGATTTTAAAATGGGATTTTTGAATGATTATGAACGATTTATATAAAAGATGTACAAAATCGATGTTTTATAATTCCAGTATTCTTAATTTATAAAATATCGATTTTGTACATCTTTTATATAAATCGTTCATAATCATTCAAAAATCCCAATTTATAAAATATCGATTTTGTACATCTTTTATATAAACATTTTCTATATTTGGAATCTGATGATGCTGTGCAGACCTATTGATAGTTAAATAACCGACTATCAATAATTACCTTGAATGGGTATTTGTTGTGATTTGCTTGAATTTGAATGCCACGCTTATTTTTGAATAAGCGCTCACTATTCGGGTTAGCCGGGAAAGGACCTTTGGGTCGTATAACCCATTCTGAATATGTGATATGTCGTAATGGATTGCATTTGATGACCGGTGTTGAAGACCGGATATTTTTGAAAACGGAAGGATTACCGTCGAGTTACTCTGCATCGGCTGATCTCCGATATAGAGGTTTTATCACCCTTAGCGACGGGAAGTCTGGACGTGATTTGAAAATTATCCGGATTTGCAAGGGCTTCGTGAGAAGTGCCTTCGGTTCTGTTCGATCCCGGAACAGACTTTTATGGTTGTGTGTCTGACGTTACAAATTGAGATATAAAGCTGGTTTCTATCAAATACATTTCTGTTAGTGGCGGAGAATTTATTCTCTTAGCTTAACACCCTTCTCTGAGACGTACGAGCTCAGAGGTTATGTAGTTGATGGTTACTAGTGATATATTCCCAATTTGGTAACGTGGCATGCTGAGTGTTGCTGTGAAATGATCATTGTTTGATCATTTGTGATATGATCATTTGTTTGATCATTTATCTTTGTGATCATTTCTTTGATCATTTGTTGACCCAAAGCACATCTTTTGTATAAAGCGTGGCTTTGTGGACGAGACTTCGTCGGACCTCACACCCCGGAAATGGTCAAAACATGAAGGATGCAGCAAGGTTATTAGGGGATCGCGCCCCCTTAGTGTATGTCATTCCTTCTGGATAGAGGTGGTATCATGGTATGGAGCCCAGATATTTAACCTATGTTGTTGCTACAAATTTATTACTTTATGGTTGTTGGAAATCGAGGATCCTCGGGAAGATCGGCTACGATCGGGGGATGACATATTCGTGTCAGTAGTTACCCAGTTAGGGGTAACCCGGCCTTGTGTTGGCAGAGATCTAACCGTAATGTTAGGTTATTTCTCAGGTCGTCTTTCTAGAGGCGTACCTATGTGGCAATGGGAAGTTCCTTGGCCTGACCATTTGTTGGAAATCCAAACTCCAATACGAACTTTGTACGATTTTAGTTATAGAACCTATCATTCACTTATGGTGGCGCCCCACTATTTGGATGGTAGCTATAGTAGGCATAAGTGCGAAATGTCTATGCTGGCTAAGATTTATATTATACTTTCGAAATGATCTTTCTACACTATGCACTAATAATAATATCAAAAGGATTTGATTTTGCGTAGTAAGCATCTTTGACTATCATAAGGAGAAATCTCCTCCAATTCTGCGATTGCATTGTGTGTGTGGCGGGAGGCCTTATGGTAGTCTCATTTTCCAAAAGCATTGTGAATTGACTTTAAAATCTTCCTGTTGTTTGTTTTAAAGATAAACTGTTTTAAGTTCTCACACCAGTCACCATGACTGACCTGGAGTTTATTGTTTCCTTCCTAAACTCTGGGTGCCCACCAATTTCCACACAGGCAGTCTAGAGTTAGGTTATCAGGTCATTCTGGATTCGGGATGCTGTGGAGCTTAGTGGCGAGCTGGATGGCGAGACGTACCACTGATATATGATATTATTTATTCCGCTATGTATTCTGTATGAGGACAAGTTTATATAACTGTCCAGTGTTGTATTGTTGTTGTAAACTTTGATGTTGATGTAATGTATAAAATGATATAGTTCTTTGATTTAAAGATTATTCATTTATCTATTATATGTTGTTCCGCTGTGAATGTGAGATTCTGATATTGTTTCTGTTTCTGTGTTTTCTATTGTTTCTTCTTTCTTTTTCTTCTATTTTCTTCTACCTCTTCTTTCTTAAACCCTAAGAATTTGGTTTTCCGGCATTCGATGGCTCGGCAGTCGATACAGTGGACGTATTGATGTCGATATTCGGAAGTCGAAGAATCGGGTCCTTACACCAATAAATCCTTTGGCATGTTGTCACTTTAAGATGCATGCAAGGCTAAATTATACAACTACTATAACATTCGTCCCTCAATCGCTTAATTTTTCATTTTTCCGAACCATGTAATGTTTTTAAGAGTTTTGAACTCTTAAACAATTAATGAATATGGATATTTATCCATTTTCGATCATGTATAAATGTTATACAGTGGACAGCTGCGATTCGTAACGTACAAAACCTTAATGAAATTAATTCATTCGAAATAAGAAAGTAAACCATAATACTAGATTATATATGCAATACGACCGATTGTAGTAAGGATCTTGTTGTGTTAAATGTAGCATAAGACCAAAACCTACAAGATGGACGCAGGAGTTTAATCACTGAATTGTATGTTTGAACAATTAATATAAAGTGTAATTTATTTGATATCCTTAATGTTAATGTTAATCGAATGCATTTTATATGGAATTCGGTGCAATTTTGTAGTAAGAATTTCCTTTAGATAGTACGACCATTTGAAAGGAAAGCGAATGTATGAGAGAATATATAACTTCTGCATAATTGGGATAAGAGTGAATAGTCACATCAACTTCATGAAGAGACATCAGACTTGAGAATCGTGTAAAATACTAGTAGATATTTAATATACAATGAAAAATGCAATTACTATTTCAAATATATTTTTATATATAGAAAATTGTTTTTTTTGAGAATTGTTTATTTGAGTTCAAGATATTTGATCTAAAACTCTCGACTGTAAATGTGACGCCCCACCTCTATACTCATACTAACCAAGGACACTACTGAGTAATGCCGTCAATTAGTATGAAGAATAAGGCTGTTGTGGGGCGACCAACTGTATAATTGAATTTAGCAAGAACCGATATGTTAGATAGTATATCATGCATTTCATTTCAAGAGGAAATCAGACATATCCAATCCAAACTCAAATCTACTACACAGTGGCTATGAGGCCTTCGGAAACAAATATAAAATAAGTATAACACAAATCAATCAGAAATATTCATATCACTAAGGCGAAAACAAATATGAATATAACACATAGAAGTGTACATCAAAGTAGTGGTCATACAAGATCCACTACATCACAAAAGAATAGGTACAAGTGCTAGACAAAAGAATATGTATACATCAAGGAGTCTCTATCTCGAATGTATAAAAACCAAAAACTACTAAGCTAAAGTAGTTAGCCAAAAGTCAAAAGCTAGTCCCTGCTAAGAAGTCAAGTGGAAGCACCTGAAACACCTCGGTCTGACCCGAGTATTATTTAAGAAGAAAAATAATAAACGGATCAGTCTAGCTATAAATATCCGATAAGATAAGATAGGATAAAAGATATGACAAATATATATGATAACAACAAAAATCATACAATATCTCAAGTTTTCTCAAACACCAAAAAGAACGTCATATTCTTTATTATATTCACCAAGTCTCAAATGTTGATAAAGCTTAACCAAGCAAATCACAAATATTGGTGAAACCCAAATTCCAGAAATCATTAATTAGAAATCCAAAATTCACAAAAAAGGGGGAGGCCTATCATAAATGGGAGCATGAAAACTCACTAACACGTGCATCACAAAAGGGACGCTATCCCATGGGTCGCTAACCTATAGAGCCGGGCGACAACGTAGTACAACGGTACGCCCGATGAACCTGAAACTCAAATAAGCCGGAACAACGGCGTAGTACAACGGTACGCCCGATGAACCTGAAACTCAAATAAGCCGTAACAACGACGTAGTACAACGGTACGCCCGCTGAACCGAACTCCATAAAAAGCCATGGGTCGCTAGCCCATAAAATTGAGACGAAACTCCACAAAACGGGGTACAGTCCCCCTCGAGGACTAAGAGACATTGCACATTCCAAGTCTAAATCACAAAATGATCGTCATTGACCAATAAAAGTGTAAAATACACCAGGCTAGTAAATAGATGAGTTTAGCTTCATGTCCCATAACCACTGGCTTAACTTAAATATTTACGAACAAATTGTAGATTTCCACTCGGAAATTGTCACAAGATTTCAATCGAACAAGTCTAAGAATTAACCGACGAAGTAAACGCAAGCGTTTCATACCACTTGTTTTGCTAAGTCGTTTAATTGGATTTCTCGTACGAATGAGGTAAAGGTTTGTATATACTAATAGATTGAAAAACGGTTTTGAAAACAAGCTTTGTATTAAAAGTAAATGTTGAAATCATTTTTGTGAAAGAGTTTGAATATTTACTACTAGTATAGAAACCTTCGTATTTTAAAGTGACAAACCATAGAAACGATTGTAAAAACAATCTATCACCAAAAATTCACATTCGACGATGTGAATCAAAACCATGAAAATCGATATTAAATCCATCAAATGGATATTCCTAAAAATCCATTAAAAGAAGTCATCAAAGTCGGTAATGAATGACATCAACAACCCGGATCAACAAAAAATCGACTATAATGGAATCCACATGAAAATAGGCAGATTAGCCGAAATTAACAGCGTCAGACGTCTGGTGGTTTTCCCAGACGTCTGATCTGTAAGTCTGGAAATTTTCTTCCAGATCGCCCACGCGTTTGGGAAATAAGCTCAAACGTCTGAGCTGTAAGTCTGGAATTTTTATTCCGTAGCTTCAGACGTCTGAGGTGAAGCTCAGGGCACATTTTGCCTAGGCCAATAATGGCCAAATCAACTTCGAAGTAATCGAATGAGCGACGATGGCTTGGGATTTATGCCAAGTGACAACCCAGCCTTATAGACTCATCAATATACTCCAAACAACATGTCCAAACATCCATATGAGGATTTTCATAGATTTTGACTTCAAAATACCAAAAATTGGAAAATTCACCAAACCAATTCAAATCAAAAGCAAATGAACATGAAATAGATGTAAAGAATTCGTACCTAACAACTATCAAAGGTATAGACATAGATGTGAGTTCAGAAACTCACCTTTAAACCCAAATATAGAAATGAGAAGCTCTAAAACAAGCTAAGATTGATTTCTCTTCAACAACACCTCTAGAATCTTCAATCTATTATCAAATAAAATGAATTTCCTAAGTTAGGTTATAGGAATTTCTGAAAATTGAAGAGAGATTGAGATGGAGAAGATGAAGAGGATGCTTACCTAAGCTTCTCTTTGATTTTGGAACTTGGATTTGAATTTCATATTAAACTAGGGTTTAGGAATTTTAATTTCCTATCTTTTCCCTCATTTTTCCCTTTAGCTTGAGTGTTAGGAAATGAGGAGTAGAATGAATGAAGAGTAGAGGAGTTAGGGTATTTGGTAGTAAAGTTTGGGTTCTCTTATTGGGTTAGTGGGCTAGAACCAAACCCAAAGCCCAAATGAAAATACCAAAATCCTAATCAACTCCAAACTTAACGATGTTTATACTCAAAAAAGTTCTAAACGTCGTTTTGAACTCAATGGAAGTGGTCTCAAGCCCAGATTCGACTGTTTACAAAAAGTAACATTTCAGACTTTAAATTCAACAAACGATGCTATATTTAAATAAAGCATTTAAGTATATAATCGTAAAATACGCGGGTTGTTACAGACTCCCGTTCTTAAAGAAATTGCGTCCTCGCAATACTTAAGAAGAAAATAAAAGGTAACAACCACTCTAAGGCATAATGACATAAAAGAAAATTTTGAAGTGAGGAGTTCACCTTATAGAGCACGAGAGAGTAAGTTCGGATGTGTTCGCTCGATGAATTCTCTGGATTCCCAAGAACAATCTTTAGGATTTGCGGACCATTGAACTTTCACAAGCAGAACATCTTTATTACGAAGGCGTTTAACCTCCGTAGCAATGATACGAATAGGATGTTGCTCATAAGTCAAATTAGGTGAAACCTCAATTTCTTCAATAACACCGGGCTCAAGAATAGAATCGGAACCTCTAAGGCATTTCCGTAGTTGAGAAACGTGAGAAACGTCATGAATAGCAGAAAATTGAGCCGGTAATGAAAGGCGATAAGCCACAGAACCAATGCGTTCAGTGACGGGAAATGGGCCAATATATCGAGGTGCTAACTTTCATGATCGACTGAAACGCACAATACCCTTCATAGGTGAAACACTAATAAATACCAAATCTCCCACAGAAAATTCTAAATTTCTTCTTCGGTTATCGGCATAGGATTTTTGTCTACTTTGAGATTCTTTCATCCTATGACGAATAAGGTCAATCTTTTCTGTGGCATCACGAATAAAATCTAGACCTAAAACCAGCTTCTCACCGGCTTCAAGCCAACATGAAGGAGATCGGCATGGCCTTCCGTAGAGTGCCTCAAAAGGTGCCATACCAATACTCGACTGAAAGCTATTATTAAAAGAAAACTCAACAAGAGAAATGTGATCTTCCGAACTTCCACCAAAATCAAGAACACAAGCACGAAGGAGATCTTCAAGAGTTTGATTCACACGCTCCATTTGTCCATCGGAACGAGGATGATAAGCGGTGCTAAAATTAAGCTTCGTACCCAAAGCTTTTTGAAGACCCTTCCAAAATCCACTAGTAAATAATGGATCACGATCGCTAACAATAGAAGTAGGGACTCCATCAAATTTAACAATTTCTTTAGCATAGAATTTGGCCAAAAGAAGTACGATCCGATTGGACCGAATAGGAATAAAATGGGCGGATTTTTTAAGTCTATCTACAATCACCCATAAACTGTCATGACCCGAACGGGAACGGGGAAGACCGTCAATAAAGTCCATGGAAATTTGATCCCACTTCCAAACTGGAATATCCAAAGGTGGCAATAGCCCATCGGGCCTTTGATGCTCGGCCTTTACGAGTTGGCAAGTCATGCAACGCTTAATGAAGTTAGCAGCATTAGATTTTATTCCATCCCAATAATAAATTCGCTTCATGTCCGCGTGCATTTTACTACTACCGGGATGAATGGTAAATTTAGAACGATGAGAATCTTCTAAAATGTCCTTACGAAGATCACTAATATTTGGCATAATAAGTCTACCAAATTTTCGAATTCCCCTACGAGAATCAATTTCAAAGTCTTTCAGACCATCAATATCATTTTTATCCCTACAACTTTGGCTAAGATGAGCCAATTTGGGATCATGCTTTTGAGCTTCAAGAATGCGGTCTAAAAGAGATGGATAAGCCTCAAGGCTACATAAAACAAGAGATGAACATGAATCAGATTCATGATCTCGAATCTCGCAAGTGGACAAAGTCTCGAGACCATTCCATTAAGATATCATCATGGAAACAATTGCTTGTTGCTTACGACTAAGGGCATCGGCAACACGATTTCCCTTTCTGGGAGTATAAAGAATATCAAGATCATAAGATATAAGGAATTCGAGCCAACGTTGTTGACGCAAATTAAGTTCCTTTTGAGAGAACAAATACTTTAAAGATTTATGATCGGTATAGAGAACAAATTTTTCTCCCAAAAGATAATGATGCCAAATTCTAAGGGCGAAAACAGTGGCCGTGAGCTCTAAATCATGAGTGGCATATCTAGTTTCGGCAGGCTTTAATTGCCTAGAAGCATAAGCGATAACACGTTCCCTTTGCATGAGAACAGCTCCCAAACCAACACGACTAGCATCGGTATAAACAATCAAGTCTTGGTTCCCTTCGGGAATTACAAGAATAGGAGCATCGGAAAGGAGTTCTTTTAATTTCTAAAAAGCAGCTTCACATTTGTCTGACCAAATGTACTTAACTCCCTTCTTTGTCAAACTAGTAAGAGGTACGAAAATTTTAGAAAAGTCTTTTACGAACCGACAGTAATAGCCCGCCAATCCAAGAAAGCTACGAATTTCCGTCACACTCTCCGACCTCTTCCAATTTTGAATCGCTTCAACCTTTGAAGGATCCACGGAAATTCCGGATTCAGAAATAATATGCCCTAAAAACTTCACACGAGATTGCCAAAAGTGGCACTTAGAAAATTTTGCTTTTAATTGATTGCTCCTAAGAGTTTCCAACACAATCCGAAGATGTTTTTCATGCTCCTCCTCGGTTTTAGAATAAACAAGAATATCATCAATAAAGATGAGAACAAATCGATCAAGGAAGTCTTTGAAAACTCGATTCCTAAGGTCAACGAAATAAGCTGGAGCATTCGTTAAACCAAATGGCATAACAAGCCATTCATAAGATCCATAACGAGTACGGAACGATGTCAAAGGAATGCTATCTTCTGCAATACGAAGTTGATGAAAACCAGTTGCTAAGTCTAACTATGAAAAGACTGTAGCATCGCTAAGTTGATTGAATAGATCATCAATCCGAGGTAAGGGATATTTATTCTTGATGGTGAGATCATTAAGCTTGCGATAGTCAATGCAAAGCCTAAGTGTACCATCGGATTTCTTCACAAAGATAGCTAAAACTCCCCAAGGAGAGGAACTAGAACGAATAAACTATTTTTCTTCCAATTTGGATAATTGTTTACGCATCTCCTCATTTTCTTTATTAGACATACGATAAGGAGGACGAGTGATAGGTATAGCTCCAGGGATTAGATTAATTCTGAACTCAATTGCTCGCTTAGGTGGTTATCCTAAAACGGGCTCAAATATGTGGGGAAATTCACAAACAACGTAAATGAGGGAAATGACATCTTCCTCATAATCATTATCGTCATCATGTGGATTTAGAGAATATAAGGATGCTACCGAATTGGAATCTGAATCTTTAAGAACAATAGAAATCTTCTTAATAGATTGGGGATGTCGAAGATAGATAGTCCTCTCGGGACATAGGATATGGACTTCATAACGATTAAGCCAATCCATTCCCAAAATCATTCCAAAACCTAAGTAACGCATAACATGCAAATCGACACGGAAAGCATAATCACATAAAATAATCTCGACATCTTTACAAAATAAACCGAGTGTTGTGGATCCCCCAACCGGATTTGCAATTCTCAATAAAGTCATCAAGCCCATAACATTTAAAGACAAAATATCAACAAGTTCCTTTGATATAAAAGAGTGGGATGCACCCGTATCAATAAGAACTCGAATAGGATGATCACGAAACATAATAATGCCTTTAAGGATAGAATAAGAAATACCTTGACCAAGAGAAGTGTTACTAGGGGCTTGCACAACATTCAGCTTTCCCTCTTTCTTGTTTAGAAGTTTGGGACATGAAGATATAAGATGACCCGAACTTTTGCAATAGTGACAATAAAGGGGTTTTGGACACCTATTTGCATAATGGTCCTTAGAACCACAATTGTAGCATTCTCCACTATTAGGGATAAGAGTCTTTGCTACTGAAGTTGCTTGCTTCCCTTTCTTGTTGGGATTAGGTTTGAACTTAATAGGCCTCTTCTTCTTGTTGTTGAAGTTCTATTTGGCACCCAAAACTTCAACATCACTTTCTATATCGGCCTCTTCAAGTCAAAGAGCGATGTCTACAAGCTGATCGAAAGAAACTTCTAGTTTCAGAAGTAAAGCCTTTCTGAGGTTCTTATTCAAACCATAGATAAATCTTTGATTTTTCTTCAATGGGGTATTAATATACTCGACCCCATATTTAGAGAGGGATTCAAAAGATGCGACATAATCTTTCACAGAAGACTCACCTTGAACAAGGTCAATAAAGCGTTGGGCTAAAGTTACTTTTTCAGCTTCCGACACAAACTTTAACTCGAACCTTTCTCGGAATTGCTCCCAAGTAAGATCCGCTTCAATAATTTCTGAAATTAAAAGCTCATACCAATCTAATGCTCTCTCTTGGAGCATGCTAGAAGCCACTTGGAATCGATGTAAATCCACAAGATTCATACGAGAAAAGATGTGATCGCATGTTCTAAGCCAAGCTTGGACTTCTATAACGCTTTTAGAACCCTTGAATGGCCTTCCACCCAAATTGGTATAATCACTACACAAGCGTGCAAACCTAGATTTAGGATGAGTAGACATAGGAATGGGTCCGGTAGCTTGGGCATTCTTTACAAGATCTAAAAGTTGTTGAGCAGACATAAATACGCCATCCTGAGGAGTAGCATTGGATTGACCTATGCTTGGACGGCCAGGTCTAACCATTTCTCTTCTTTAAGAAAGAAATAAAGAAGAGGAAAAATGTTATTCTCAGAATGAATATCAAACAAACTTGATTGATAAAACAAGGCATCATAAAAGAAAATAGGATAGAACAGGTCTTAAGACTCGAATGAAATCCTAAGGCAAGATTCCTATGAGAGAGTTAGGACAATGATCCTTGCTAGATTATTCTACATTATTCCGAAGTTTGGCTCTGATACCAAGATGTGACGCCCCACCTCTATACTCACACTTACCAAGGACACTACCGGGTAATGCCGTCAATTAGTACAAGAATAAGGCTGTTGAGGGGCGACCAACTGTATAATTGAAGTAAGTGAGAACCGATATGTCAGATAGTATATCATGCATTTCATTTCAAGAGGAAATCGGACATATCCAATCCAAACTCAAATCTACTACATAGTGGCTATGAGGCCTTCGAAAACAAATATAAAATAAGTATAACACAAATCAGTCACAGATATTCATATCACTAAGGCGGAAACAGATATGAATATAACACATAGAAGTGTACATCAAAGTAGTGGTCATACAAGATCCACTACATCACAAAAGAATAGGTACAAGTGCTAGACAAAAGAATATGTATACATCAAGGAGTCTCTATCTCAAATGTATAAAAACCAAAAACTACTAAGCTAAAGTAGTTAGCCAAAAGTCAAAAGCTAGTCCCTGCTAAGAAGTCAAGTGAAAGCACCTGAAACACCTCGGTATGACCCGAGTATTATTTAAGAAGAAAAATAATAAAAAGATCAGTCTAGCTATAAATATAAGGTAAGATGAGATATCATAACAGATATGACAAATATATATGATAATAACAAAAAACATACAATATCTCAAATTTTCTCAAACACCAAAAAGAACGTCATATTCTTTATTATATTCACCAAGTCTCAAATGTTGATAAAGCTTATCAAAGCAAATCACAAATATTGGTGAAATCCAAATTCCAGAAATTATCAATTAGAAATTCAGGAATCACAAAAAAAGGGGAGGCCTATCATAAATGGGAGCATGAAAACTCATCAACACGTGTATCACAAACGAGACGCTATCCCATGGGTCGCTAACCCATAGAGCCGGTGCAACGACGTAGTACAACGGTACGCCCGATGAACCTGAAACTCAAATAAGCCGGAACAACGACGTAGTACAATGGTACGTCCGATGAACTTGAAACTCAAATAAGCCAGAACAACGACATAGTACAATGGTACACCCTTTGAACCGAACTCTATAATAAGCCATGGGTCGCTAGCCCATAAAATTGAGACGAAACTCCACAAAACAGGGTACAGTCCCCCTCGAGGACTAAGAGACATTGCACATTGCAAGTCTAAATCACAAAATGATCGTCATTGACCAATAAAAGTGTAAAATACACCAAGCTAGTAAATAGATGAGTTTAGCTTCATGCCCCATAACCACTGGCTTAACTTAAATATTTACAAACAAATTGTAGATTTCTACTCAGAAATTGTCACAAGATTTCAATCGAACAAGTCTAAGAATTAACCGACGAAGTAAACGCAAGCGCATACCACTTGTTTTGCTAAGTCGTTTAATTGGATTTCTTGTACGAATGAGGTAAAGGTTTGTATATACTAATAGATTGAAAAACTGTTTTGAAAACAAGCTTTGTATTAAAAGTGAATGTTGAAATCATTTTTGTGAAAGAGTTTGAATATTTACTACTAGTATAGAAACCTTTGTATTTTAAAGTGACAAACCATAGAAACGATTGTAAAAACAATCTATCACCAAAAAATCACATTCGACAACGTGAATCAAAACCATGAAAATCGATATCAAATCCATCAAATGGATATTCCCAAAAATCTAGAAATAGAAGCCATCAAAGTCGGTAATGAATGACATCAACTACCCGGATCAACAAAAAAATTGATTATAACGAAAATCCACATGATAATAGGCAGATTGGCCGAAATTAACAGCGTCGGACGTTTGGTGGTTTTCCCCAACGTCTGATCTTTAAGTCTGGAAATTTTCTTCCAGATCGCCCAGACGTCTGGGAAATAAGCTCAGACATCTAAGCTGTAAGTTTGGAATTTTTATTCCATAGCTTCAGACGTTTGAGCTTCTTACTAAACGTCTGAGCTGAAGCTCAGGGAACATTTTGCCTAGGCCAATGATGGCAAAATCAACTTCGAAGCAATCGAATGAGCGACGATGGCTTGGGATTTATGCCAAGCGACAACCCTGCCCTATAGACTCATCAATATACTCCAAACAACATATCCAAACATCCATAGGAGGATTTTCATAGATTTTGACTTCAAAATACCAAAAATTGGAAAATTCACCAAACCAATTCAAATCAAAAGCAAATGAACATGAAATAGATGTTAGGAATTCATAGCTAACAACTATCAAAGGTATAGACATAGATATGAGTTCAAAAACTCACCTTTAAACCCAAATATAGAAATGAGAAGCTCTAAAACAAGCTAAGATTGATTTCTCTTCTACAACACCTCTAGAATCTTCAATCTATTATCAAATAAAATGAATTTCCTAAGTTAGGTTATAGGAATTTCTGAAAATTGAGGAGAGATTGAGATGGAGAAGATGAAGAGGAGCTTACCTAAGCTTCTCTTTGATTTTGGAACTTGGATTTGAATTTCCTAATAAACAAGGGTTTAGGAATTTTAATTTCCTATCTTTTCCGCCATTTTTCTCTTTAGCTTGAGTGTTAGGAATTGAGGAGTAGAATGAATGAAGAGTAGAGGAGTTTGGGTATTTGGTAGAGAAGTTTGGATTCTCTTATTGGTTTAGTGGGCTAGAACCAAACCCAAAGCCCAAATGAAAATACCAAAATCCTAATCAACTCCAAACATAATGATGTTTATACTCAAAAAATTTGTAAGTGTCGTTTTGAACTCAATGGAAGTGGTCTCGAGTCTAGATTCGACTGTTTACAAAAAGTAACATTTTATACTTTAAATTCAACAAACGATGCTATATTTAAATAAAGCATTTAAATATATAATCGTAAAATATGCGGGTTGTTACAGTAAACTGGTTACAATGGATGAAATAAAATACCTTAATATATGATAGAATGGAGCTTCGTATTTGCACTATTATAGTTATGATAGAAATAGTGGAACATTCTATATGATACATATTAGTTTATCTTCGTAATTACACCAAGTATTATTTATGAAATAATAACTATTTTTAAGCATTGATCGAAACTCGATATAGTTTTATGTTGAAATGATATTCTTTATAAGATAAATCCATAAAAATGCATTTGTTTTCAAAACAAAAGTGATGCATTAGTTATAGAAAATATAGAAGTATCTAAATTTTTTACAATTGTAACGACCCGAAATTTTGGCCGTTCGTTTTTGAACATTTAATTTATTTTTAAATGTTGAAATTGAACTATTAATTGATTTTGAATATGGAAGAATCAGTGAAATAGTTTAATATTTCAAATATAGCGATTAATTGGATTTGGTAAATATAAATTTAATATTTGAAAATTAGGTAAATATGGGAATCTGGAGTTAAATGGTAATGGAAATGGTTTATAAGTTGATTTTAAACTCTGTTTGAATTAGAGTGGTGGTATTGGACTTTTGAATGGAATTAAAAGTCGATAAATTTAAAATTGGAATTTTATGTATTAATTTAATAGTGAAAATTAATATATGGAAATAATGTAAATACTTGAATTTTTATTTAATATATATCGAAATGATTTCTAATTTGAATATAAATTCTATTTGAATTATAATAGAGTTAGTAAGTTTTAAAAATTGAAAATTTAAACGATTTTGTCGATTTTGAAAATCGCTTGATTTAACCGACGCGTTAAAATAGTCTTTCGGGGGCACAGTCTCAGAATTCCACAAAAACAGTTTCATTGAATCCGTAATAGTGTATTATTATCGGATTTCAAATTTCATAGCGTTTGGAGTTACTATTTGGTCGTACGGGATAGAAACACGTTGAAATAAATATCGAAAATTTAATATTATGATTCAATTTAAAAAGCTATCTTCTACATACGATCAAATTAGGCCCCGAAACATGTTCCATTGTGTTCGGAATAGGGGTAAAACAATATAAACGCTAGGCGGCACGCTTCGTTTGGAGTTCGTTGAAAAAGCACGTTAAATTTGAAAATAATAATAAAATAATATATATACGCTTATATATACGGGCCGAAACAGTAAAACCCTAGTCTCTTAATACGGCCGCCAGTTTTATTTTCAATGGCCGAAACTACACCATCTTTCCCCTTGATTTTCTTCAAATCCGTGAACAATTTGTCGAAAGTTCCAACTAGAGAATAGTAGAGCTAGTCGAGCTCTAACTATCCAACGGTGGATTTTCGATATAGATGCCAGAATTCGCCAAGACGTGATGGTTTAGGGTTTTCGTTCAAGCATGAAATACGAGACGTGGAGGGCGTCGAGTTCAACCGGGTCTCAGCCGTGGGGGGAGCCAGGTGGGGGCGCATCTCGTGGACGTGTTGGATCGACTCCAGGCGTCGAGATGAGGGAGCTTGGGTTGGTCAAAGTCGGCGACGAGTGGTTTCTTGCACATGGAAAGGAGAACGAAGAAGTGGATGAAGGCTATGGCCTTGATTTCCTGGAGAGAATATGATCGGCAGATCTGGGTATTGTTTAAAAAAAATTGAATTTTTTTTATATAAATTTATATCCAAACTTTAAAACTTCGTATCTTTGTCATACGAGGTCGGAATCGGACGAAACAAGCGGCGCCGGAATCGTAGCGACGAACACTACACTGTGGAATAGATCTGGAGTCGATTGGAGATAGCAAAAATTTTAGGTTAAATCGAACGTGTTCAATTTGATTTAAAATTGGAACGTTTGGCGAATTAAAACTCAAGATGAGTTAATCTCACTCAATTTTGGACTGCTGGCTTAATTTTAAATAGTTAAAATTAATAAATGATTGATTGGTTGAATTAATTCATTTTTATCAGTTGAATGCGATATTATATATAGTAGTATATATATATTGGAGTGATTGATATTCCCGCATATATATAGCTGATGAGACCCTATGCGCCCCACATAATAGCGGATGACCCTATATACCGCGATATTCTGCCTCGAAGCAGAATTGGTATTTTTATTGTTGTGCTAACATCTGTGGATGTAGGGAAACAAGTTGGAGGGATCCAACTGGATTCCTCAAAAATATTGAATTTAATTTCATATATAGTGATATATGTTCTGTTGGAATAATCTGTGATAGATTACTGTAGGGTTTATATTGATTGGATGTTATGGTTGTTTGGCCTTGATTTTTGGTATTTTTAAATACCAATAATATATGGTTGAATTTGAAAGGAAAATAAAAAGGGATTTTTGAGGTAAATATTTACGAAGCATTTTGGGTTAATTAATTGGATAAATATGGTTTTGGAATTTGTACTTAACAAATTCGGGTTATTGTAAACATGGATTTTTAGAATAAAAGTATATAAAAGGATTTTTAAATAATAAATCCTTAAATGGTACTTGTTTAAATATAAAAGGTTTTAAAATCGAGATTTTAAATATTTTGGAAGAATAGAAGTTAATTTGGAAATAAGTATAAATTGGTTATATTGGACTCAAGTAAGATTTCCAAATTTACGAATTGAAATTTGAATCGAGGAAATTGGGGTTGTTTTAAAAAGAGGATTTTTAATTATTAACTAGATAACTTTAAAAGTGTTAAAAATGTTCTTGAAATTAGTTATTTAATTATTTTAAATTGTTTAAAGCATATTTAATTATTAATTAGTTACTTTGTAATGATTGTTAAAGATTTATTATTATTTAATAATTAGTCAACATTGTTATGTTTAAAAGATAATTTTTAAATATGAACATGGTTTTGAATAATAACTTTTTATTTAAGTATATTTATCTAGATTAAACTTGGAATTTATTTTCGAATTTACAAGCATTATTAGAGATAATTTTTAAATAAAGTCTTCGGGAAGTAACGGTATACTCGCGTGGTGTAAATCGGAGGCAGTGAGTGCCTGCAGTTAAGATTTGGGTTTCTCTGGGATGGAGACGTAACCATTGAGCTATGATCCATGGTTTGATACTGTAGTGGTACTTTCCATATTATTTTAAAAAGGGGTTTTCAAATATTTTTGAAAAGGATAAATTAGGAATATACTGAATTCGATAAGGTAAGTACAAACTTTGGATAAAGAGATTTAATTTATTTAAAATTTAATTTTAAATAAGTCTTGGTGTTTCTCAGTGAAAATGGAATATTTGATTGAATTGATTGTTTATTTGATAGTTAAATAACAGACTATCAAATTTGGACCTAAATATAACTTTGGGAATATCTAGAAGAAGCATGGGAATTATATGGTACAGTTACCATTCGAGGCGCTATACTGTACGTATAAACACGTTTCGTTCTTCTAGGATGATTATAAGGAAATCTATCCACTAACGGTTAGGAGGTGATCTCCGATCTTATTTCGTCTATTTATTTCCTAAAGAACCGAGGTTGAGTTTAACAGAAATAGCGAACGTTGTTTCGAAGAGACTGGGATCGAATTTGTTATCCGGAAACCACTTCGATCCGGTTTGAACATTTTCGTGTGGAAGACAAGAGCTTGGAGTCGAAGATGGAGCAGTGAAGTGCAAGGGCTAATCGCTACTAATCCTGAGGGTGATTCCAAAATGGATGTAGTAGAAGTAATGCCTTCGGTTTCGTTCGAACCCAGAACGGACTTGTATGGATGAATGCTATAAGTACATTGTCATTGGAGGACAATGAGAATTCTAAGTGATTTTTCCTTGAAAAGGTAATCGTAGCCTTTAGCCTCATCAACCGGGAATGACTGAAAAGCAGGAGAGATGCAGCAAGGCTAAGTGGGTAGCACCCAAGTAGGGTATGTTTATCACCTTTCTAGATACCCTCGGATATTATTACTACCGTTATGGAAGGAGCTCGGAAACGGGTGGGAACACTCGAGGTGATAGCATACTCGGTCTATCCAGGTCAGGGATAGTCCGGTCTTGTGTAGTAGGGGATCCCGACGTGGTCCTTGGTACGTTGTTCTAGACGTGTACTGTGACAGGCGATACCCAGTTCCTAGTCATTCGGATGGAATCCGTTCTCTAATAAGCTCCGTACGGTTTTGATTGTGCCCAACTATGCTGAAACGTGAGATGCAAGCATTTTAGCTATTTGAATAAGTATTTGAACTTAGACACTATGATAATATTAGATGATTTTGATATGAAATGTTTTTGTCATCGTAAGGTAAAAACCGGTCGTGTTTATTTGTGGCGTGGTCTTACGAGACACCTTTGATTTTCAAAGGATTTTGAGAACTTTAATAATTCAAATTGAGTGTGTTTTCTCACGCTGGTTTTCCAGACTGACTTGGGTGTTATTTTATTATAATGCTCTAGTCCCACCGAGTATTTCAGGTTCAGGTTAGGATGCTATGGAGCTCAGGAGACGAGCTGGAGACCGAGACGTATTCTCGTACTTGTTTATTCCGCTGTAGTGTTTTGTTTGAAATTACCAGCAATTGTGAGTGCAGGTTGTTATAACTGTCTAGGCGGGTAATTATTGATTTGTGTACTTTGATGTGAGATGGGTATATTATAGTTTTGACTTGTGTAAATAACTATTTATATTATAGGTTATCTAGTCCGCTGTGAGATTCTGTTTTTGTTTAGTTTCTTTTTCTTCTACCTACTTTCTTGTCCCTCAACAATCTGTCTTTCCGGCACTCGATCGTTCGGCATGTTATACAATGAGCGAATTTATGTCGATTTTCGAAGGTCAAAAGGGCGGGTCGTCACAACAATTGTCTTGGAATTATGGATTAACCATATCTTTGAGGGATACTTCGATAATTCTATGATTATAAATCATGTGGTACTGGTGAATTGTTCTCAAATGATTTAGGAAAAAATACTCACTCGATGGAACCAACGAAGAGTTAGTGAACTCTTCGAATTGATATATATAGATGTATGTAGTTCAAACTGTAATAATATCAAAATAGATTCACTTGCATTATTAACTCATAGATGAATTACCATAGAAATGATCGTGTGTATTTTACACATAAGTAATGTATTATGATAAGTTCATTGAATGTAGAACGGAAGTAGGAAACATAACATATAAAGGAAATAAAAGAATTTATTTGATTGATTATGTGAGTGTATTGGAAAAGATTCCAAAATTATCTAAAAATGAATAAGATTCGATCTCAAATATCAATCTTCCTTATGATACATAATGATGTATGAATAAGGATTTATCAGATTTTGTTGGACAAAGTACTATTGATGACGAGTGAAATTGAGTTAACTTTTTCTATAAGGAAGTCTACTTAAGTCTAAGTAAATCGGTTAAATTTGATTTCATCCAAAGCATAGTTTACAAGACCTATAAGAGTAGAGTTGATAAGAAACCCTATATATCTAGGTCAACGAGTTGACAAGTTATAAGAGTCAAATGGCTACAATTAAAATCTGCTCGTGAGGGATCTTGTATGGATCCTTCCCAAAGAGTATGAGGCTGATTAACATTGGTCGACTAATTTATGTTACGAATATAAGTTTCGTAAACTAAAACTAAATTATTTTTATAAAAGTTATAAAGGTAGTTCATAAAATGTTTATGAATACATATTTTGTTGCACCTAGAAAATATTGTTGTTTTAAGAAATGCCAACTTCACGACGAAGGAATTTATTTTGGAAATATTATGAAATTGATTTTGGTACGATCCAAAGTTAAAACTGATTACAAAATATTAAACGAAATTAATCAAATCTAATGAACATAACACATTTAAATGTCTAATAAGAAGTTTCGAACATTAAAGAAAAGCTATAAATTTCTTACCAATATCGAGAAAAGAATTTCCTTGGTTGTCAATAACCCATAAAGAGTATTGATTTTGTTGTTATATGGCATGATGCGCATATCTGGGATGGATTCCAAGTCCATTATCAAAATATGATTTTCATAGTTGTACTAATAGATTTGTCATTAAAAATGCTTAACTAATTCTGAATTTACTCACAAGACTATCACCCAATATAATTTTTAGTTTTGGTACATACAGTTCGAAATAGGATTTCTAAATTATGATTTCGAATAGATTGTTTGCACATAACAGCCAAAAAATTTCAAAATCAATGGGGTAATATTGTGTTTTTGGGTTTCATATAGGATCAATGAACTGATATGAAAGTACCATTCAATAAGCATCATAATTGAGCAAATATTATTATAGAGAAATCAAACAGTTTGACTTTTAGTCCATATGCAGAGGAAGCATATATGTATAAGAAATAATATAGTAAAGCACTAAGATATTTCTAAACTATAAGTAATCAACAAACCGTTGATTGTTAACAATTTGCCTATGTTAAAAATAGCCTATAGTTTGATTGCTTAATACTAAACTAGGATTTGAAAATGTCATCTTTATAATTAGCATAAAATCATGTTGGTATTGTTCAAACAATATACACAGAGACCATACTAAAATTAGGTTCCTTATGCAATAACAACATGAATTATCATATATTCTACATTGTCTACTATGTAGCTAATCACTTTTGTAATAGGTACATTGAGTAAATACGATATCCTAACAAAGATCACTAAACATCAGTTAAGAGTATTCTCGAGTATTTACAAAATACTAGATAATTTTTTATAGAAAATGATCTCCTTATGAAGGAGTGTTCCGCTTGAAACTTCATAAGTCATGATCAAATATTGTATGTCAATCTCAAATTCATATTCAACCTTAGTTAAGGAGTTTTAAATTGAAATTGTTTCAAACAAACGGTTGGGCTAATAAAATCAATAGACAATGTATATCGCCTTGATTAAGCACAACAATAAAAGCAATGTTTATATATAAATGAATGTAAAAATTTATAACTAAGTAAGGGGTGATTCCTAATATTAAGAATTCCTTGACATTGTTATATGATAATAATATTACTATTTAGATTACAAAAGAAACTAGAGCTTATTAGAAGTCGAAAAACTTACTCTGAAAAGTTCCATATAATAAAGATAGTTTACCAATTTTAGAAAGAGCTGATTGACAAAGTAAACAATTAAAACTATATAACATTCCTATTCATTATGGGAATAACTTGATCAGTTCTGAAAAAACTCATCGAAATAATGGGATGAAGGTTCATAATTGACCCCAAGTGCAAGTGGGGGATTGAGAGAGTTAGGTGTATGCTTTTGGGTTAATTATGTAATCTGTTACATATAGCTAACTCTTTAACCAATCTAGTTTGTAGTGAAGGTATTTGATTTCTATTATATGCATCGTTATATAATAATGTAATTAATTAAATAATTAGGTTAAAATATATTAAATAGAAAACACTTAAATGATTTATCATGTGGTAATAATTATAAAGAGTTGTAATCAAGAGCAAATTATAACAATATAAAATAACATATTATTTTAAATATTCCTGATCAGGATGCTTCGAGAAAGGATATCAATACATCCGTTGAGACCAGAGTAAGAAACGCTCTCTAAATATTGGGCAGTGTATTACTCATAGCTACTAAAGGCACTAAGGGTTATGTACTGATATTTATTAGATTACTATGGAATGACTCATTCGAGAGTTTCCTGTTGGTTAATAAAAACTAGGTCAAATAGAAAATCTCAAAGTGATGATTTTACATAGTTCTCTCAACTTGAGAATACCATCAATCTACAGTGTGGATAATTCACTTAGATTATAGTTAAATCATAGCATAAAGAATATCGAGGGATTACAGTTATGTCTGAGTTGAAGCATTGAAAGTTGTTTATACCAAAATATGGCACAAATACCCAAGAAATTATAGTAGAGAATAAAATGAAGAAGTGTAAATGAATATGAAGTGAAAATGGAACACAAAGAGTTTATAGTGGTTTTGCTAACTGATGCGTACCTTCATTTAGCTTTTCTATTGATTATATAGCTATTTACAACTTCTGTTCTTATGGATCGGTATGGATCCTCGAAATTACAAGAGAATTGCAAGAAATTAATAAACATGCAGAAGGATCCGTCAAAATGACGCCCCAACCTCCTATTTATAGTTGTAGGTCACCTGAAAGTTCTCCTCCATGATCTCCCTCACGTTCTTTACGTCCAACAGTAGTTTATCTCGAGAAAACATGGCCATGTCAGCAATCATGATGGATCGGTACCGATCCACAGGCATGGATCGCTACCGATTTATAAGATTACCTCATGGACCTCTTCCATTGCCTTGTATTGATGCGAGTCATTTTTAGCTTCATGTTTTCCATCTTGATTGCTCTACTAGGATCTTGTTTCTGGGTTGATAAGTTGGATCGGTGGAGGAATAGAGTTTCTAACTTTAAGTGCTTGAGTCATTTGATAGCGAGTTGCATGCGATCGATCCCTTGGAGCTTGGAGTAGGTTACTACCAATAAAAATTGGGAATATAGAGAAAATGGGGCACTTTAGATGAAGTTTTATTAATCGATACTGATCCATAGTGATTGTAATGACTTGTCAATCTGCACAATTCAAACTGGCAATAAACCACACATGTCCAACCCAAATTGAACGGAAAGACAGATAGTTATAGGAAAGAAAGAAGAAAGTAGAAGAGAAGAGAAGAAAAGAAGAAAGAAACTAAAAATAATACATAATCTCATAATCGCAGTGGAATAATATATATTATAATATCAATGATCTTTACAAAAGAGAAACTGTTATATAGATACATCCATCAGAGTATAACAACAATCCACTATCATCGGCCATGACAGTTATAATAGCATGTCCTCACAATTGCTGATGATTTCAACAACAAAGCAGCGGAAAATAAACATATACGTGAATATGACTTGAAGACCTCCAACTCGTCTCCTAAGTTTCCATGCATCCAAAGCAATCTATAAATATGCTCGGTCTGACCCGAGCATTATAATAAAATAACACCCAAGTCAGTCTGGAAAACCAACGTGAGAAAACACACCCAACTGGGATTTTAAGTTATAAAATCCTTTGAAATCAAAAGTATCTCGTAAGGCCACGCTGCACATAAACACGGACAGGTTTTTACCTTACGATAACCAAAATATTTTCTGTAGAAAATCCATTTATATTATAATAATGTCTAGGGGTCAAAGTAAAATATGAATATTGTAACACCACTAATTTTAAATAACATTATTCAAGATATTTAATTACATAAATTAAATAGAATAATGTAATAAGGGATAAGGGGATTGAGATTTGAATAAATTTAAGTGGCTGTGCTTATTAATTTAATTGGGCTAAAGAATGGTTTATCGACTAATTAAATTATGAAAGGGTATAATGGGATTTAGCTACACATAACCTTATCTTTTTATATATATATATAATATGTTTACCCTTAAGCCATTCACACTCATATTCATTTTCACACAAAAATAAAAACGTAAGTAAAGAAGATAAGGCGGCCATTAAAAAGAAAATAAAAAGAGGAAATTCAAAGAAAAAAAAGAGAAAGTAAAAAGTGGAATCAAACTCATCTCAATCCACTTTCCTTATCAAAGATTAAGGTGAATAATAATTTCCATCACTATTTGTTAAATATATGTTTCGGTTTTAAGTTTAAATTCGTATATATAATGTTTGATGATGATATGCTTGAATTATGGGTTGTTTAAATTTAAACAAGATTGTTTAAATAATGGTTCATACAGTTTTAGATCATAACCGTGTGATATTGATGTTTAAATGCTATGGAAAAATTATATGTCATGCAAAACATGATTTTAGAATTGGCTTTCAAGTTTGATAATTTTCCAAGTTTTGGAAAGGTATTATGAATTTTTGAATGAAAATATAGCACGCTGGGTCTATAAATTTATTTTCGAAAATATATTTAGAATTTGGGTTTGAAATTTTAATATGTTAGACAACCTGATCAAAGTAAATTTCTGTGATTTTTGGGAATTTTTCTTAAGTGATTTGATATACAAATTAAATTATTTTGAGAGGAGGACCTAAATGATTTAATTGTATATGAAATGGAAGGTTTTATCTACAAAATTCTAAGCTTGATACTTATCCAAAAATAAAATGGTGGTTATTTTTGAAAAGCATGGAAAAAGTTAAGGCAACCAATAAGAAGTTTACATGTAGGCAGGTTAGTTGATAAAAGTTACTTAAATTGGGCAAAAACTAGTTTTAACCCAGAAAAACAGGTTCCACCTCTATTAAGGGTACCTTTCGCCCCTTACCTTTCGCCTTTAACTAAGTCAAAACCCCATTTAGCTAAAACCGATAAACGGAGTATCATCTAGGTGGTACATAATGGATTGGAGAAAGGCGAAAGGTATGGTATCGAAAGCTAGGCTTCCGATTGAGTCGATACCTATGTTTGTTTTAAAAAGTTAAGCGCGTACTCTGTTTTACTAAGCTTTCGACTTAGTCGATACATATGTTTTCAGAAGGAGTTTTATAATGGCTTTCAAAGGGGTTTCTATGTTTGTTTTAAAAAGAAAAAGAGTTTTCGAAGAAGTTTCTTTAATTATAAATCAATGCTTTTGAAAGAAAGGGTTCTGATACAGTCAAAACCTTGCTGCCGAATTTTTAACTTTCGAAAGTATTGAAGTCATCAATGTCGTCAAAAGGTATTGTTTATTTTAAAGCTATATTAAGCTGCTTCCTAAATTCTTTCGAAAGGGTTATGGGTTTCGAAGGCAATGGTTTCGGAAGGGGTTTCGAAACTATCCTTCAGTATTTTTAATGTATGCTTTTGACTCTATCGAAAGGGATGATTCTGACACCATCATAAATTCCCTAATATTTTTGATGGTAAAGAATGGTTTTGAAAGAGATACTTCCGTTTGTATTTACTTTGACCCAAACGATATTTTTAAAGCTAAACCCAATGATGTCGAAATGGGGACTTTCAATACTTTAGAAAGAGATACTTCTAATGGTTTCAAAGCTATGGTTATAATAATTAATAAGTAACACTTTATTAAATTCGAAAGGTTTCGAAAGAAGGATTTTAAAGTGTTTTAAAAGACGGTAGTCTAATGTTTTGAAAGGAGATATACACTTTTAAAGGAGGCTATCTAGTAAGGTTTAAAGCAAGATTTCGAAGATTTTGAAATTATAGTTTTCAAAAAAAATAACCCAATCTCATTTAAAAGCAAAACCATGGCATATTAACAAACAAAGTATTTTGAAATGGAATTTATGAAGAAGTCTTAATGGGTTAAAAGAATTAACGAAGTTATATTGTTTGCTTCTCCATATATGTATATATTCACTTTGTAATGAATCCAAAACTGTACTTTGGGAAAAGATAGAATAACCAGTTAGGTTGACCTAGTAGTGAATATAAATAAAAGATATATGCAAGGGGCAATAGGTTAACAGTAAGCCCATGAAAACTGTGCCAGGAAAATGATATTGGCAAGGGTCAATAGGTTCATAGGTAGCCCATGAAAACTATGTAAAATTGAAGATGTCAGTTAGACAGGTTTATAGTAAGCCCATGAAAACTATATTCGGATAAGAAAATGAAATACCAACAGATAGTCAATAGGTTCCTTGTCAGCCCATGAAAATTAGGGTAAAAGAAAGATATTGATAGTTAGTCAATAGGTTCCTAGTTAGCCCATGATAACTAGGATAAAAAAATGATATTGAAGTTATCAATAGGTTCATAGTGATACCATGAAAACTATATAATTGGACAAGCAGTTCTTAAATGTTTAACCGATTATTAGTCAGCCAATGAAACTATTAGTTTAATAGTAATCCTAAATACTATAACTATGACAGATAGTCAAATTTGAGATGTAGATCATTATTCATACCAGGCTTTATGTCTGACTTGAAGTTTATGTTTTCCCTTTACACTCTCGGATACTCAATTGATTTTGAGTAGCTTTAGATTTGAGGTTTTCAAGTACCTCATAAGAAGAATAAGCTTCCGTAGTCGTGCAGGAGGCATGTAGTTATTTGAGTTCTCTCTCATATGTTTCCGTTGTGTTTTTTTATTATGGCAAAGTTGTTTATTGCTTATTATATACTCTGATCACCAAGGGGGCATCATCATATGTCGCTCATGGAGTATATTGTAATAATTATATTTCTCTGAACGTGGTTAACGTTGTGGGATTATGTAAAAATAGGTTTTGGAATGGAATGTGAAAGTTGTTTTTAAAATTTTAAACTTTTTCCATATTCATGTGTTTTTGGTATATCAATTTATCTAACTTTACCATATTTGATCGCCGAGGATTAATAACTATGGATGACTGCAGCATCCGTAGCCGTTAGTTTTGGGCCTCCAAGTGGGGCATGTTACAAGCTAGTATCAGAGCATAGGTACATGAAAACTTAAGCAATTCAAACCTAAAATATTTTCAAAACATAATCCATTGAATCAAAAATTTGATCGGGGTTTGGGTTAACGCAATTGTAATGTGCTTGTATTTGATATATATATATGTATATATATAAGTACGTAATTCCCCTTTCTCTTAAATCGTTCTTCTGTATCTTACTAATGCTCATATATAGATTTACGAGAAAGAAGATAGGAAAGCAGGAAACGGAAGAGGAAATCTAGGTGGAAGAGGCACCACAACCGATGAAAATGCTCGACCTAACACCCATAGGAACCAAGGTCGACAGGAAAATGCTAATCAAAATGCGGAAGCCAATGTGAGTGCTGGGAATCTACCAGTAGATGCGGGGATGATGTATCAGTTCCTTTCTAATTTGATGCAAGCAAGAACTGCTGGAGTGGCTGGAAATATTGGAGGAGCAAATCCTATGGTTCCCATTGGGAATAATTATGCCAAGCTAAACTAAGACTACACCAGTTTGGGTGGAAAGCTATTTATGGGAACGGAAGATGCTATAGAAGTGGAGAATTGGCTGTTACACTATGAAAGGATTTTCTCCAATTTGGGTTTTGAAGACGAGCAGAAGAAAAGGTTGGCCTCTAGGCAGTTGTAAGGGTCAGCACATCACTGGTGGAATGGTGTGACTGCCGGAGTTCCAGAAGAAGAGTTGACTTGGGCTGATTTTCGAAGGAGATTCGAACAGAGGTTTATTTCTGAAGTTGCCAAGTCAGCATTGATAAGAAAATTTATGGATTTAGTTTAGGGAGACATGTCAGTTATCGAATATGCAAATAGATTTAATGAGCTATCTCGATATGGATACGCTATTATAGACACTGACATCTGAAGGAATGAAAAGTTCATTCAGGGACTGAGTCCCAAGCTTGCTAGGGCGACCCTGACTCATATCCGTGATCCCTGTAATGTGGTGGTGGAGATGGCCATTTGCCATGAAGAGATGCTTGATATTTATGCTAGAGAGAAGTCAGTTGAATCCCAGGGTCCTTAGGGTAAGAAAAGGAAGTTCTTCAAAAATAAAGGAGCCCAAAAGGGAGATTCAGCCAAGAAGTCAAAAGCTGATTTAGTCTGCTACAAATGTGACAAGAAGGGTCATTTTGCGAACGAGTGCCGGTCAGGCAAGGGGCAGAAGAAGGCTGTGGATAAGAAGCATATTAAGTGCTACAACTGCGATCAAGTTGGGCATTACAAGAAACAGTGTCTAGAGTCAGTTAGGGCAAAACGAGGAAAGGTTTTTGCTATTGGACCACCATCTTCTTCCATACCAACTACAACAGATAAGGGAAAGACTGTGATGGAAGGTACATTTTTGATTCAAAGTATTCCAGTTAGGATACTATTTGATACCCGTGCATCATATTCATTTATATCCCAGAATTTGGTTAATAGGTTATGCTTAGAACCCACTTACCTTATTTCTTCCTTAAGGGTTGCGAAACTAATAGGAGAGTGTGCAACTCTAGGGATAAGATGTGACCAGTTAGAACTTGATTTGTTAGGTCATATGTTTGCATGCAGTCTATATGTTTATGATTTTGTAGATTTCGTGATCATTTTGGGTATGGATTTGTTGGGTAGATATGAGGCTAGGATATTTTGCCACGATGGGGAAATATCATTAAGGCATCCAAATAGTCAGAACTGAATCATCTTCTCAGTAAAGAATTCTGACCAAAGTGTTTGTGCTGTGTTAAGTGCCTTGCAAGCAGCAGAGGAACTAAGTCAGGTTCGAGTTGTAAGGGAGTTTGCAGATGTATTTGAGCCGATCATAGGACTACCACCGAAATGAGCTATTGAGTTTCGGATAGATCTTATGTCCGGAGCTGAACCTGTCAGTAGACCACCTAGCAGGATGACACCGATTGAGATGAAAGAATTGAAGGTGTAGCTAGTGGATCTAAACGGAAGGAATTTTATTAGACCAAGCAGTTCGCCTTGCGGAGCGGCCACAATTTTCGTGAAGAAGCCAGATGGGTCCTTGAGGATGTGCATCGACTACCGTAAGCTGAACGAAAGGATGATTAAGAATAGATATCCTTTGCCACGAATTGACGATCTGTTTGATTAGTTGAGTAGAGCCGGAGTGTTTTCCCAATTAGATTTGGCGACCGGTTTCCATCTGTTGAGAGTGGCAGAGGACAGTATTCCTTTGACAGCATTTCGAACTAGGTATGGTTCGTATGAATGGTTATTGATGCCATTCGGGTTGACGAATGCACCTGCTTTTTTCATGGACTTGATGAACCAAGTTTTCCGAGAGCACTTAGAGAGGTTTGTGTTGGTATTCATAGATGACATTTTGGTGTACTCGAAAGGCGAGAGAGAGTATGAGGATCATCTTAGAGTACTGCTTGAGAAACTGAAGCAGCATTAGTACATGGCAAAATTTTCCAAATGTCATTTTTGGATGAAAGAGGTCAAGTTTCTTGGTCATATAGTTTCGAAGGAAGGTTTGGCGGTGATTCAGTTAAGATCGAAGTTGTCAATAATTGGAAGAGACCAGAGATGGTAACCGAGATTAGAAGTTTTCTTGGAATTGCTAGCTATTACCGGAGAATCATTAGAGATTTTCCACGGATAGCAGCACCTTTAACCAAGTTGACCAGGAAAGATGTGACGTTCATTTGGTATGGCAAATATAAGGAAGGGTTCCTTCAGTTAAACATTTGTTGACAAACGCACCAATGTTAGTTGTTCCAGATGGAAACTAAGGGTTGGTGGTGTACACTAATGCACGTGGAACCGGATTGGGAGCTGTGTTGATGCAGAATACTAAATTCATTGCCTATGCTTCTCGACAACTTAGACCGCACGAGGTAAGATATCCTACTCATGATTTGGAGTTGGCTGCGGTGATCTTCGCATTGAAGATTTGCGGACATTATCTTTTATGGGAGAGATTTGAGCTATACACTGATCATATGTCCTTAAGATATTTATTCTCTCAGAAAGAGTTGAATATGTGACAACAGAAGTGGCTAGAGTTTTTGGTTGCTTATGATTTTGGTATAGAATATACTCCTGGGAAAGGAAATAAGGTAGCGGACGCCCTTAGCAGGAACCTTCAGAATGTGGTGTTAACTATGTTGACAGAATGGAAGGATTTAGAAGTTTTGGCTACGTGTAGGATAAAGTTGAGATCGACTGCTGATTCTAGTAAGATTATTGCTATGTTGGCCTGTTTAGAGGTTCGACCAGTGCTGATCGAGAGGATAGCTTCTAAATAGAAAGAGGTTCTAGAGTTAGCCGAGAAAATTAGAAGACTTGAGGTGGGATTTGAGGTAGATGATCTTAAAGATTTTGGCATCGACCAGAGAGGATGGTTGAGGAAGAAGGGACGATTGTGTGTTCCGAATGTAGAGAACTTGAGAAGAGAAGTTCTAGATGAGTGTTATCGATCCAAGTTTACGATTCATCTTGGGAGAACCAAGATGTATCAAGATATGAAGAGAAGCTTCGATTAGGAAGGCATGAAAAGGTATATTGGCTTGTGGGTTAGCAGTGTGCCAAATATCAACAAGTGAAAGCCGAACACCAGAAACCGAGCGGGTTGCTTTAGCCTTTAGAAATTCTAGTTTGGAAGTGGGATTCTATATCTATGGATTTTATAGACGGGTTGTCAAGGTCGAATAGAAGAAATGAAAGCATATGGGTCATAGTGGACTGATTGACCAAGAGCGCCCATTTGATTTCAGTCAAGTCAACCAGGACGACACCTGTTTTGGCGAAGTTTTTCGTAAAGAATATAGTTAGACTTCATGGAATTCCTAGTGGCATAGTCAGCGATAGAGATGCATTATTCACTAGCGAGTTTTGGAGAAGTCTACAGAGATTATTAGGTACCAAGCTCAAGATGAGTACAGCATATCATCCATTGACGGATGGGTAGACTGAGAGAGTCAATAAGCTACTCGAAGATTTGTTGAGAGCTTGTGTACTAGACTTTGGTGGATCTTGGGAAGATCACCTGCATTTGATTGAGTTTTCCTATAATAATAGTTTCAGACTAGTATAGGAATGGCGCCTTTTGAAGCTTTGTATGGAAGGCCATGCAAATCACCAGCATGTTGGTTAGAGACTGAAGACAGATTAATCTTCGGTCCAGTTTTGGTTAGAGAAGCGTCAGAAAAGATTGAGTTGATCCGAGAATGGATGAAGGAATCTCAATCCAGACAGAAGAGTTACACAGATAAAAGGCTTAACGACCTAGAGTTCTCAGTTGGAGACAAGGTTTTTATTAAGGTATCACCGATGAAGGGAGTGATACGATTAAAAAAGTCAAGCCAGCTGGCGCCGAAATATGTTGGTCCATTAAAAGTTATAGAGAGGATTGGAAAGCTCGCATACAGAGTAGAGTTGCCGAGCAATATGGCAGGTGTCCATAATGTATTTCATGTGTCTCATCTTCGCAAGTATATGCATGATCCAGAGACTACTATTCCTCCAACAGGGTTAGATGAGTTAGTAGCAGAGCCTAATTTAACAGTTGTTAGACAACCAGTTCGGATTGTGGCGAGAGATGAGAAAAGATTGAGGTCCAAGACAGTCAAGTTGGTGAAAGTGTAGTGGAGCGACAACGAGAAGGACTGTACTTGGAGACCGAAGATAGGATTCACGATACTTATCCCGATCCGTTTTAAGAAAATGTATATATTAGATTTATATAGATGCTCACTAGTCAGATATACTAGTATGGTTGTTATGAGTTGTTACAGATATTTGCTATGATTTGTAGTTAATCCTTACTGAATTTCGAGGACGAAATTCTTTAAGGAGGGGAGCTTGTAACACCCCTAATTTTAAATAACATTATTCGGGATATTTAATTAGATAAATTAAATAGAATAATGTAAATGTTAAGTGATAAGGGGATTGAGATTTGAATAAATTTAAGTGGCCGCGTTTATTAATTTAATTGGGCTAAAGAATGGTTTATAGACTAATTAAATCATGAAAGGGTATAATGGGATTTATCTACACCTAACCTTACCTTTTTGTATATATATATATATATATGTTTACCCTTAAACCATTCACACTCATATTCATTTTCTTACAAAAATAAAAACGTAAGTAAAGAAGATAAGGGCGACCATTAAAAAGAAAAGAAGAAGAGGAAATTCAAAGAAACAGAAGAGAAAGTAAAAAGGGGAATCAAACTCATCTCAATCCACTTTCCTTATCAAAGATTAAGGTGAATGATAATTTCCATCACTATTTGTTAAATATATGTTTCGGATTTAAGTTTAAATTCATATATATAATGTTTGATGATGATATGCTTGAATTATGGGTTGTTTAAATTTAAATAAGATTGTTTAAATAATGGTTCATACGGTTTTAGATCAAAACTGTGTGATATTGATGTTTAAATGTCATGGAAAAATTATATGTCATGCAAAACATGATTTTAGAGTTGGGTTTTAAGTTTGATAATTTTCCAAGTTTTGGAAAGGTTATTATGAATTTTTGAATGAAAATATAACACGTTGGGTTTATAAATTTGTTTTAAAAAATATATTGAGAATTTGAGTTTGAAATTTTGATATGTTAAATAACATGATCAAAGTAAATTTCTTTGACTTTTGGGAATTTTTCTTAAGTGATTTGATATACAAATTAAATTATTTTGAGAGGAGGATCTAAATGATTTAATTGTATATGCAATGGATGGTTTTATCTGCAAAATTCTAAGCTTGATACTTATCCAAAAATAAAACGGCGGTTAGTTTTGAAAAGCTTGGGAAAAGTTAAGGCAACCAATAAGAAGTTTACATGTAAGCAGGTTAGTTGATAAAAGTTACTTAAATTGGGCAATAACTAGTTATAACCCAGAAAAACAGGTTCAACCTCTATTAAGGGTACCTTTCGCCCCTTACCTTTCGCCTTTAATTATGCCAAAACCTCATTTAGCTAAAACCAATACACAGGTATCATTTAGGTGGTACCTAGTGAATTGGAGAAAGGCGAAAGGTATGGTGTCGAAAGCCTGGCTTTCGATGGAGTCGATACCTATGTTTGTTTTAAAAAGTCAAGCGACCGTCTTTGTTTTACTAAGCTTTCGACTTAGTCGATACATATGTTTTCGGAAGGAGTTCTATAATGGCTTTCAAAGGGGTTGCCATGTTTGTTTTAAAAAGAAAATGAGGTTTCGAAGGAGTTTTTTAATTATAAATCAATGCTTTCGAAAGAAAGGGTTCCGACATAGTCGAAACCTTGCCGCCGAATTTTTACCTTTCGAGTGTATTAAAGTCATCAATACTGTCGAAAGGTATTGTTTATTTTAAAGCTATATTAAGCCGCTTCCTAAATGCTTTCGAAAGGGTTATGGGTTTCGAAGGCAATGGTTTCGGAAAGGGTTTCGAAGCTATCCTTCAGTATATTTAATGCATGCTTTCGACTCTGTCGAAAGGGACGGTTCCGACACCATCATAAATTCACCAATATTTTTATATGGTAAAGAATGGTTTCGAAAGAGATACTTCCGTTTGTATTTACTTTGACCCAAACGATATTTTTAAAGGTAAACCCAATGATGTCGAAATGGGGACTTTCAATACTTTAGAAAGAGACACTTCTAATGGTTTCAAAGCTATGGTTCTAATAATTAATAAGTAACACTTTATTAATTTAAAAGGTTTCGAAAGAAGGATTTTAAAGTGTTTTAAAAGACAACAGTCTAATGTTTAGAAAGGAGATATACACTTTTGAAGGAGGCTATCCAGTAAGGTTTAAAGCAAGGTTTCGAAGATTTCGAAAGTATAGTTTTCAAAACAAATAATCCAATCTCATTTAAAAGCAAAACCATGGCATATTAACAAACAAATTTTTTTGAAATGGAATTAATAAAGAAATCTTAATGCGTTAAAAGAATTAACCAAGTTATATTTTTTGCTTCTCCATATACGTATATATTCACTTTGTAATGAATCCAAAACCGTACTTTGGGAAAAGGTAGAATAACCAGTTAGGTTGACCTAGAAGTGAATATAAATAAAAGATATTGGCAAAGGCTAATAGGTTAACAGTAAGCCCATGAAAACTGTGTAAAGAAAATTATATTGGCAAGGGCCAACAGGTTCATAGTTAGCCCATGAAACTATGTAAAATTGAAGTTGTCAGTTAGACAGGTTTATAATAAGCCCATGAAAACTATATCCGGATAAGAAAATGAAATATTGGCAGATAATCAATTGGATCCTAGTTAGCCCATGAAAACTAGGGTAAAAGAAAGATATTGACAGTTAGTCAATAGGTTCCTAGTCATCCCATGAAAACTAGGATAAAAGAAATGATATTGAAGTTACCAATAGGTTCAAAGTGATCCCATGAAAACTATATAATTGGACAGGGAGTTATTAAATGTTTAACCGGTTATTAGTCAGCCCATGAAAACTATTAGTTTAATAGTAATCATAAAAACTATAACTATGACAAATAGTCAAATTAGAAGGGGATGGGTAATCTAGAATTGATTTAATTGTTTTGCATATCATCACATAATAATGTTTTGAATTGGTTTAACCATTGTGGATGTCGGAGCATAGAAAATGGTTTATAAAGTTTTACGATACTAGTGAGGGGAAACCCGTTCCGCTAAGCGGCGTGGTCTTACTAGATATCTAAATAATTTGAGATGTAAATTATTATTCATACCAGGCTTTATGTCTGACTCGAAGTTTATATTTTCCCCTTAAACTCCCGGGTACTCAACTGATTTTAAGTAGCTTGAGATTTGAGGTTTTCAGGTACCTCATACGATGAATAAGCTTCCAAAGTCGTGCATGAGGCATGTAGTTATTTGAGTTCTCTCTCATATATTTCCGCTGTGTTGTTTTGCTAAGGCAAAATTGTTTATTATCTATTATATACTCTGATCACCAAGGGGCATCTTCATATGTCGCTCATGGAGTATATTGTAATAATTATATTTCTCTGAACGTGGTTAACATTGTGGGATTATGTAAAAGTGGGTTTTGGAATGGAATGTGAAAGTTGTTTTGAAAATTTTAAACTTTTCCATATCCATGTATTTTTAGTATACGAATTTACCTAACATTACCATATTTGGTCGCAGAGGATTAATAACTATGGATGATTGCAGCATCCGTAGCCATTAATTTTTTGCCTCCAAGTGGGAGATGTTACAAATATAGCTGAAATGCTTGCATCTCACATTTCAGCATAGTTAGGCATAACTAAGTCCGTACGGCGCTTATTTGAGAATGGATTCCATACAATGACTGCACTACCGGGGTACCGCCCATCACGATACATCTCTAGATAAAATAACACCGAGGACCTCACCTGAATCCCCTACCAACACAGGACCGGCCTACCCCTTACTAGATAGTACCGAATATGATCACCCTTCTATTAATGGGCCTCGAAGCATACAAATAAGAGATATTAGCGACTCTAGATAGGGATGATGATACCCTACTTGGGAGTGACCCACTTAGCCCGGCTACATCTCTCCTGTTTTAGTTATTCCCAGTTGATGAGGCTTGAGGCTATGTTTTACCTGTTATATAGCACTTCCTTCTTGGAATGCTAACACTGCCCTCCAAGCAACAATGCAATATCAGCATTCATCCATACAAGTTCGTTATGGGACTAAACGAAACACTTGAGAGGACCATCTTCAAATTCCATCATCTTCAAGACGTCTTCACTTGGAAATGCATTTGGTTGATCAAAGTGGTTTTCGGGTAACATATCTGATCCCGGTCCCTTCGAAATAACATTCGATAATTCCGAGTAAACTCAACCCCGGTTCTTTAGGAAATAAATAGTCAAAGATAAGAGTGGGGATCACCTCCTGACCGTTGGTGGACGGGTTTCCTTATCATAGTCCTTAGAGAACAAAATGAAATTTATACGCACAGTACAACATCATCGGAGATGACTGTGCCATATAACTCATGTGTTTCTCCTAGATATTTCAAAAGTTACGTTCTGGGTCAAATTTCGATAGTCAGTTATTTAACTATCAAATAGCAATCATTAAATCAAGAATTTAAATTCCATAGGGCAAAACAAACATTGGTTAAACACCAAGCAACACTAAGCCTTTTAAACAATCCTTCCATTAACTCCAATTACTTTGTAATATTTGTACCAAAATAGTTTTACAAAGATTCAATCACAACACTTATATTTTCAATATTTGGAAAATGTCCATATACTTATCTCAACGGTATAAGTATATTCACTAACACTGATGTTTACAACCAAATTGGTCACAAACACCCAAGATAGATTTGTGTAGAGAAGTAAATGAAGAAAGTAAAATTGAAACTGAGGAGTAGAATTAACTAACAGACTAATCAAACACAGAAATTTATAGTGGTTCGGCGTTGTATGCCCACGTCCACTTTGAATATTATCTTTATTGATCCACTAATGATATGATTACAGCAGCAAGAAATAGGAAAAACACGATTACAATAAAGACTCAAGTAACCAGCAGCATAAAAGTCCCCTACAATGAACCATGGGGCCTGTATCTGTAGGGAGAGATGATGAGATATTTCGTTGAGATTTCAGCAGAAGGCTCTCTTGGTCCATAGGAGCCCACTATAACGATCGGCATATCTAACTCGACCATCAGGAACGATCGGCCTAAGTTTAGCCAATCCTTTTTCTTGTCTCCAATTTTGGTGTGATTGTTTTTGGAAGGTACCACATGTCTCTTGATGTTGCTTCTGAAGTTTGGAAACGTTCTGACTTGTAACTTAGGAGATATGGATCGATCTTGGTCAAAACTGTTCCTAGAGGGAATTGCTTCTATGTGGTTCACCAGGCTCCCACCTAAATTCTTATCCACTTTTAATGAATTAGCAACAAAATTTATTGATCGGTTTAAGCTTCACACGGCACAACCAAAAGATGTGATGACCTTACCTGGCCTATTCTAGGGATGGAATGAATCTTTGAAATCTTTCATGAGTCGGTTCAACGCCGTGGTGACTGAAGTAATTAATCCAAATGAAGATATGGTCTTCAAGGCCCTGGTTCATGTTATCCATCCCATCACTGAGTTTGGAAAATGTATCAATATGAAACAACCTACCACTATGAAGGACTTTAACTGAAAGGCAAGCTAGTACTTGAGATTGGAAGAGGCGGAGGAGCTAGAAGAGAAACCTGCTAACCTACAACCAATCAATGCTGGCCAGAATGGTATGAAAGCTAACTAAGATGAAAATACCTCTGGGACAACTGCAGTAAACGTGGGGAAGAATGGAAATCAAAAAGGAAGAACTAGAATTCCAGCAAGCAAATCGGAGGTTACAAGCGACTTAAAGGCTTGAGTCCCGAAGACTATACCCTGCTCAATGATACTCCAGAAAACATCTACTTTACAGCACAAGGGACGGAAGAGTACAAGAAGCTGCGTAGAAAGGAAACGATTGAATAGTAGATGCATTCCGTAAAGTAGTGCTGCTTCTATGAAACATATGGTCATAACACGAATGAGTGCCGTTGTTGGTGTCAAAATTGGCCACCAACACCCAATTATAAGTGAAAGCACCAATATCCAGTCAGAGATCATAGATAGAGTAAATGTAGAGAATATAACATGAATAATAACAAAAATTAAAATGAAAGTAAATAAAAAAGACAAGATTTATAGTGGTTTGGCTAACTCCGGCCTAGGTCCACTCCAGAAAAACCCTTTTAATTATACTGAAATTTGATTACAGTTACAATCTGGAATTTCTGAATAAAAATGGCAGAGTAGCTTCTAGGTGGAAGATGAAGAGAAATAAAGTGAAGATCCCCCTTTCTGAAGCCACACCTGCTGTATTTATAGGCGAAACTCCGGCTACAGGGCCTCCTCACCTACATGGGCCCACCATAGCGACCGTCGAGATCAACTCGTCCATCTATGCCGACCTGAAGTTGTTCGTATGCTGACCCGAAGCAAACCTTATGCTGACCCGAAGTAATTCCTGTGATGACCCGAAGTAGATCAACATGCCGACCTAGAGCTGATTCCTTCTTTGCCGACCCAGAGTAGTACCAATGTCGACCCCAAGAAAGTCGTAGGCCGACTCGAAGTGAAATGTATGTCGACCCCAAGCGACTCATCTCTTACCGACCCGACGTTGATACCAATGCTGACCCCAAGTGAAGTCATGACGACCCAAAATAAAACCAATGCCGCCCCAAGTGAAGCAATGTCGATCCAAAGTGAAACCATCTCTGCCGACCCGATGCCATTTCCATACACTGACCCAAAGTCAAGCCTATGCCGACCCGAAGTAGAACCCGAAGCAATACCAATGCCGACCCGAAGCAGGTCATATGCCGACCCCAAGTGACTCAATCAATGCCAACCCGAAGTAGTAACATGCCGACCCCAAGTAGAACCCGAAGTGAACCCTATGTCGACCCGAAGCATGTCATATGCCGACCCCTAGTGACTCAACCAATGCCGACCCAAAGCAACACCATGCCGACCTGAAGTAGAACCCATAGTAAAAACCATGCCGACCCGAAGTAGAACCCGAAGTAAACACCATGCCGACCCAAAGCAGAACCCAAAGTAAACTCGAGCTACGCCTTTCTCCAAGTCCTGCATCATTTATCCATCGACTATGCTTAATCCTAGCTTCATATCCGTAATTGATTATCCATCCATCCATTTGAACAAAACCTACAATATTCCAGCCTCAATAACCGTGAAGTCTATTAGGTTAAATCCGCATGTATGCTGCCTTGCCAAAAGGTGGGTTAACACTTTGCCCCCTAAAACATGCCTTGCGATAGGAAGGCGTGTTTTAAATTGCCTGAAGTCCAACGATGAAACCTGCGGATGACCTGTGAAGAGATCAATAATCTTGACTGATTGTTAATAATGATCGTTCGGGATCGTGTGTTGTTGGAGGCGAGATGTGATCGTTCAAGATCATGTGCCGTTGGAGGCGAGATGTGATCGTTTGAAATCATGTGCCGTTCGAGGTGGAATGTGATCGTTCGAGATCGAGTGCCGTTCGAGGCAAAATGTGATCGTTCGAGATCGGGTGTCATTCGAGGCGAAATTTGATCGTTCGAGATCGGGTGACGTTCGAGACAAAATGTGATCGTTCAAGATCGGGTGCCGTTCGAGGCAAAATGTGATTGTTGGAGATCGAGTGCCATGAGGGAAAATGCAATCTTTCGAGATCGGGTGCCATTTGAGGCAAAATGTGATCGTTCGAGATCGAGTGCCATTCGAGGTGAGATGTGATCGTTCGAGATTGGGTATCATTCGAGGCGAAATGTGATCGTTCGAGATCGGATGTCATTCGAGGTGAAATGTGAGTGTCCAGACGGGACTTGAAATTATAAATGTCAGATTTCACGTTTGAGTGAGTTTCAGAATCATTTGTTATGGCGGTTCACCGCCATCTCAGAGCATGCCTAAGGACCGTTCGCGATCCGTACATGTTTAAGTTACTTAGCCGTTTTGGTGTAGGATTTATTATTAATTATTTAGTTCATGCCATCAAGAGACGACAACCAATGCCCTTAAGCCGGGCTAGCTCTGATTAGGCGGCTGATGGCTACTCCTGTTCCATCATCGCTATCCATTTCCAAACAAAGCCATCCGAATCCATGTCCCCAGTTCCATGGGGAGTCGTGCTGATCCATTCTCCTTGGTCGGGGTTTGCCCCCGGATGATCCAATCCATATCTAAGCCTGCTAATTTTCGCTCCATGTCTTGGGTTCCAATTTCCAGCTATTCCAGCATCCATAAACGGTCTTCGATCATCCTTTTGATCCTACCCTCGAGTCCACAAGGGAATCCCTGGCCATCCTCTTCCAAACGTGAATCTAAGTTCTGATCCATACCAAAATCCATAGCTCCATCCAATATTCATCCAGGAATCAAGTTAACATGACCCGGGGGCATGCCCCCGAGTGAGGAACGATCTCTGGTTGGTCAGGGGCAGCTCCCGGCGACTCCACTCCATCCATCATCCTGCTTGCTTCTTTTTCCTGAATCTGATATTGTATTTCCTCCTCTTTCTTTTGCATCCTTTCATGCATAGCATCCATCATTGTTTTCATCTTGTCCTTGCCCTTCGTCTCCTTGTTGATTTCCTAGACATTGCTACCTAGATCCCAATTCCCAAGCTTCCAAATCCAAGATCCTAACTTCCAGATTTCTACGTGCAAGCCATCTCTCAATGAAAGCACCAAAATGGTGGCGTCAAAATTGGCCACCAACACCCAATTATAAGTGAAAGCACTAATATGCAGTCACAGATCATAGATAGAGTATAGGTAGAGAATATAACATGAAGAATAACCAAATTTAAAATGAAAGCAAGTAAAAAAGACAAGATTTATAGTGGTTCGTCTAACTCCGGCCTACGTAAACTCCAGAAAAATTCTTTTTATTATACTGAAATTTGATTACAGTTACAATCTAGAATTTTTGAATAAAAATAGCAGAGTAGCCTCTAGGTGGAAGATGAAGAGAAACAAAGTGAAGATCCCCCTTTCTAAAGTCACACATGCTGTATTTATAGGCGAAACTCCGGCTATAGGGCCTCTTCACCTACATGGGCCCACCATAGAGACCATCGAGATCAACTCGTCCATCTATGCCGACCTGAAGTTATTCGTATGCTGACCCTAAGCAAACCCTGTGCTGACCTAAACTAATTTCTATGATGACCTAAAGTAGATCCACATGCCGACCTAGAGCTGATTCCATCTTTGCCGACACGGAGTAGTAACAATGCCGAACCTAAGCAAGTCATAAACCGACCCGAAGTGAAATGTATGCCAACCCCAAGCGACTCATCTCTTGCGGACCCGAAGTTGATACCAATGCCGACCCCAAGTGAAGTCATGCCGACCCATAGTGAAACCAATGCCGACCCCAAGCAAGTCATAGGTCGACCTGAGGTGAAATGTATGCCGACCCCAAGCGACTCATCTCTTGCCGACCTGAAGTTGATACCAATGCCGATCCCAAGTGAAGTCATGCCGACCCAAAGTGAAACCAATGTCGACCCCAAGTGAAGCAATGCCGATCCAAAGTGAAACCATCTCTGCCGACCCGATGCCATTTTTATACACCGACCCGAAGTCAAGCTTTTGCTGACCCGAAGTAGAACCCGAAGCAATACCAATGCCGACCCGAAGCAGGTCATATGCTGACCCTAAGTGACTCAGCTAATACCGACCCGAAGTAGTACAATGCTGACCACAAGTAGAACCCAAAGTGAACCCTATGCCGACCCAAAGCAAGTCATATGCCGACCCCAAGTGACTCAACCAATGCCGACCCGAAGCAACACCATGCTGACTCAAAGTAAAACCCGAAGTAAACATCATGCCGTCCTGAAGTAGAACGCGAAGTAAACACCATGCTGACCCGAAGTTGAACCCGAAGTAAACCCAAGCTACGCCTTTCTCCAAGTCCTACATCTTTTATCCATCGACAATGCTTAATCTTGGATTCATATCCATAATTGATTATCCATCCATCCATTTGAACCAAATCCACAATATTCTAGCCTCGATAACCATGAAGTCTATTGGGTTAAATCCGCCTATATGCTGCCTTGACAAAAGGCAGGTTAATAGCCATCACCTAATGAACATAATTGAAGACTTGATTCGGGAAACAAGCTTCCGCAATATGTGAGGAAACCACAAAATCCCGACCAGCCTGCAGCAACCCAAGCTCGTAAAGACCGGAGGAACCAAGCCGGAACCAGCGAAGAGGGATCCAGACGGATCGACTAGACACCAGTGCAGGTATCATTGAATATTGCATGCCACACACTTAATATTGATCGCAAGTATACACCAGTGAAGTAAAAGAGGCGCAACCTGGGACCCAAACGGTCCAGAATGCAAAGATAAAAAGTAGATAAGCTAATGACGAATAGCTTTACCAATGATGCAACCTATCCCAAATGGGTATCTAATCGATCTTCGTCAAGAAGTCCAATGGAAAATGGAAAACTTGTATCTACTACTTAGACCTAAACAAAGCTTTCTTAAAACACAGATTTCCTTTGCCCAGAATTGACCAACTTGTGGATGAGATAGCTGGACATGAATTGCTATCATTTATGGACGCTTACTTAGGATATAACCAGATCATGATGCACTGGCCTGACTAGGAATACACCGGCTTCATCGCTGATCTGGGATTATACCGCTACAAAGTGATGTCATTCTGCTTAAAGTATGCTGGGGCAACCTACCAATGAATAGTAAACTCCATGTTCAAGCATCGGATCAGGAAGACTATGGAAGTCTATGTAGACGATATGTTGGTTAAATCGCGCATAGCCACAAATCACTTGTACAACCTCGCCGAAATGTTTGAAATACTCTGCAAATATAGAATGAAACTCAATCTACTTAAATGTCACTTTGAGGTAGCCTTTGGAAAGTTTGTGGGATTCATTGTAAGCGCCAGAGGCATCGAAGAAAATCTGGAACAAATTACTGCTTTATGGGAAGTCAAGGCCCTAAGGAACAAGCCAGAGTTACAAAGCTTTAATGGAAAGGTTGCAGCACTAAGCCAGTTCATCTCAAAAGCAACCGACAAATGTATACCATTCTTTGATGCACTAAAGAAGGGAAAGAAGAACTTGGAATCAGGCTTGGCAGACTGCCTTTGAAGAGCTGCTACGACATATGGAAACTCCGTCGGTCCTATCCAAGCCGGTAGACGGAGAAGGCTTGTTTATCTACTTAGCTGTCTCACCCCATGCATTAAGTTTTGTGCTCGTACGAGAAGAAGCTAAGGTCCAGCAACCCATATATTACATCAGTGACGATTCACTAGAGCCGAGAAGAACTATCCGAAACTGGAAAAACTAGCATATTGCATCTTGATCGCATCCAGAAAGTTACGACCATACTTCCAGGCACACCCGATAAAAGTACTAACAGATCAACCTTTGAAGCAAGTGTTGTACCGCTCCGAGACCTCTGGATGGTTTATCAAATGGAACATCGAATTAAGTCAATATGAAATCACTTACCATTCTTGAAGGGCGATTAATGATTCATTGCTGAGTTTACAATATGAGATAACAAAGAAGAAATTATTCTAGAAGTGGAGACATGTTGGAAGTTGTTCGTCGATGGTGCATCTAACAACTTCTACTTGGAGGCAGCAGTCGTGCTCGAAATTCCCGAAGGACGATCTATTTTCTATGCCTTAAGCTTAGAATCCCCTGCAACAAACAATGAAGTGGAAAATGAAGCATTGATAGCCAGGCTGAAGGTTGTGATGGAACTCGGGATAAAGTCCATACACATTTATATCGACTCTCAACTAGTTGTCTATCAGGTGAATGGCGAATATCAAACCTGAGGAAAGAACCATGCTCCGTATCTATTTAAAGTGCAGGAATTGCTGAATAATATCGAACATTACACCATAAGTCATATCCTAGGGGAACAAAACAGGAAGGCAGACTATCTAGCCAAACTGGCCTGTTCCGGAGAAGCTCAGTCATTGGGACTAGTCCCAATTAAAACTCTGACCACTCCAAGCATAAGCGAGATGGATATCAATTGGATTTTTAAAACAACTAAAGAACTAGAAACGTGGATGACACAGATTGTGACGACCCTGAATTTTTGACATTGAAAATAAGAATATTTAATTGATTTTAAATATCTGGAAGTTAGTTTAATTTGAAATTCAAATATCAGAATGAATTTGGCAATTTAATTATTGAATTTAATTTATTGCAGTTGGGTAAAAATATTGAATCTTCAATTTTTAAGCTGACTAAAAATATTTTCAAGGCTTAGAAAATTTATATTAATAATACTGAAGGTGATAGAAATTTTGAAATTGAATTTAACAGTGTTTTGTTCAGTTTTGAAATTATATTGTTTAAATCAATATTTAAAAATAGCATTCCGAGGCACAGTCTCGGAATTCGACGAAACTAGTTCCATTGGATCCGTAATAGTGTATTATTATCAGATTTCAAGTTTCGTAGTGATTGGAGTGGTTGTGTGAGCGTACGATATATAAACGCGCTGAAATTTATATTGAAAATTTAATATAATAACTGAGTCCAAAAAGCTATCTTCTCCATACTATCGAATTAGGACTTGGAACCTTTTCCATTGCGTTCGGAATAAGGATATAACATTATAAACGCCTAGCAGCACGTGTTGATAGGAGGCCGAGATTTTTTAGCTACGAATTCAAGTCGATTCAGATTTAAGATTTAAATTCAAGTGTAAATATTTATATTCTGGTCAACATTCCTATCACATCCAAACTTTTCTCCCACTCATCAGTCACTGTAGCAAGTTTATTCAAGCACGTAAAAGATTTCAACACGCAACCCTTCATTTCTAAAAAAAACCTCTGACCAAATCGATTGAAATAAAAACTAAAATAAAGTAAGATGCTCGTTCAATTACAAGTAAATGGCAGCCGAACTCTTTCAATAAAAAAAACCAAACAAAATCCCTAAACAAATTCGAACGAAATCGAATCGTTCGTTGGAACAAAAGGGAAGATCATCGAGGGCAGAGAGCAGGTGATCGCGAGTCATTCTCGCGCTAGCGTGGTGTCGGGGCCGAGGTGGCGTGCGATGCCAATGGGTTGCGGTGGCACTCGGGGATTGGTAGCAGCGTGCGCAAGTGCGTAGCAACCTGGACGCGAATTCGAAATTGACTCGATGACGGCGTGGTGGCTATGGGGCAGCGTAGGCGAGGGCGCGCGTTTGAGCATAGTATCGATGCAGGATCGGTGGCGGGTTCTCGAGTGCTTGTGAGGTCGCGGCGTTCGTTTTGTTGGGGTCGTCGGTCGAGCATGGTGAAGATGGAGTGGCCTGGGTTCGCAAGCATGTTCAAGGTGAGGTATAGCAGTTTTTAATTTTGATAATTTCAAATTTAATTTAAATCTGGAAATACATATATAAAGAAATATTATACAGTAAAGAAATTCTGTAGGTTATTATAGAAAAGTAAATATAAAAATAGATTATCCTTTGTATATTTGTACATGTATATATCCACATGCAGGCTCTAGTTTAAAACAGAAAAAATGGGAGTTTAAAATGGTTGAAAGATTATGTAAAATTTGATTTTTGAATCTATATAAATTAATATTTAAGTAAGAGTTTTAAAGAAAAGAAAATGTTTTGTTAAAAGAAGGAATTAGTTTAAATTAAATTTAGTAAAAGGAAAATTAATTGTTCGATTTATTCGAATATTAATAACTTGTATAATTGTTTATACAAGGTCTAATACAGTGAAGAAATCAAGCTGGAATGGAAATGGGTTGCATGCCTAATAAAGGTGAGATCTTCTCACTCAAATTAAAATAATTGAAATTTCAGTTATTGATTGATTGTTGGATGATAGTATATATGATAGTAGTATATATATTGGTGATTGATTTCCCGCATTATATAGCGGATGATACCCTATGCGCCGCATAATAGCGGATGATATTTTATAAATCCCATATACCGCGATATTCCACCTCGAAGTGAAATGGGTATTTAATTGTTGTGCTAACATCTATGGATGCAGGGAAACAGGTTAGAGGGATCCAACTGGATTCCTCAAATTGTATGAATTTGTTTCATATGTTATGTGATGATTTATTGATAATCTGTGAATGATTATATTAATGATTGAATTTGTTGAAGGGTATAATATAGCCGAATGTATTTTTGGTATCGTTGGATACCAGAATTAAATAAAATTGGATTTTTGAAATTGAAGTAGGAAATTTTAAGTAAATTCCTTTTGAAAGAATTGGGTGAATTTAAAAGAAGGAATTTAAAAGCATAAAGTTGATTTTTGAAATCTTACCGAATTATTTCCAAAATATGGGAAAAGATATTAATAAATGGGTTTTGAATAATATTGTTTAAAAGTTGAAGAATTTATTGAAAATGGAATTTTAAATAATTTGGAAAGAATAAAGGGATTTATTCAAAAAAGGAAATGAATTTTTAGAAATCAATTTGATAATTGATTTTATATTGGAAAATAAATCTTTGGAAAATCAATATGAAAATTGATTGGTGTTTTGAATGAAAATGATTTGGTATTTGGAAATAAACTTAGAAATCAATTTGTAATTGATTTGGTGCTTGAAAAGAAATTAGAAATCAATTTGGAATTTGATTTGGTGTTTGAAAGTGAATATTTGGAAATTTAAATTCACAATGGAATTTACAAAGAAAAAGGGAAATAAATAATATCGGGAATTTTATTCCGCGAGTGAAAAGTGATTTGAAATTGGTTTTCAAAGTGATGGAGTGTGAAAAATATATATCTTATGAAGATATTTTGTAATTTAATAATTTGGAGAAATTATTTAAATTGGATGATTATTGTGAATATTGTTTAATAGTTAAATAACCGACTTTCAATATTTGCCTTAGAAATTGCACTTGAATTTGTTTTTTTAAAACAAGCGCTCATTATTTGGTTTAGCCGGGAGAGGACCTTTGTGTCATATAACCCATTCCGAATAATGATACGACGTTATGGATTTGCAATTGAAGACCGGATTTGTAAGGGCTTCTTCCTTTATCGGACGAAGTGCCTTCGATTCTATTCGAACCCGGAACAGACTTGTATGGTCGTATGTCTGACACTACACTTTGAGATATAAAGCAGATTTCTTTCAAATACATATCTGTTGGTGGCGTATAATTTATTCTCTTAGCTTAACACCCTTCTCTAAGACGTATGAGCTCAGAGGTTATGTAGTTGAAGGTTATCAGTGATATACTCCCAATTTGGTAGTGTGGCATGCTAAGTGCTGCTGTGTGATGATGATCATTCGTTGATCATTCGTGATCAAAGCATGGCTTTTGTGTAAAGCGTAGCTTTGTGGAAGAGACCTCATCGAACCTCACACCCCGGAAATGGTCGAAACAGGAAAGATGCGGCAAGGTTATGAGAGTCGCACCCTTTAGGGTATGTCATTTCCTCCTGGAAAAAGTGGTATCATGGTATTAAGCCCAGATACTTTACCAATGTGGTTACTGCAATCTCATTTACTGTGTGGTGGTTGCTGTGTGATTGAGGGCCCTCGGATAAAGGTCGCAAACGACTGGGGGGTGGCATACTCAAGTAGTAGTTACCTAGTACAGAGGTAACCCAACCTTGTGTTGGCAGAGAGCTGGTTAAGTTCTCGGGACGTCCCTCCAGAGGCGTACCCATGTGGCATAGGAAGTTCCTTAGCCTGACCATTTGTTGGAAAATCCAAAGAAACAATACGAACCTTATACGGTTTTAGTTGTATAACCTGCCATGCAGCATGGCGGTAACCTGCCACAAAACATGGTAGCTATAGTAGGCATACAATAATGGTTGTATGCTGGCTAAGATTAATATTATACTTTCTAAATGTTTTCCACACCAGGCACTAATGATAATATTAAAAAGATTTTGTGTATCAAGCATGTTTGACTATCATAAGGAGAAATCTCCTCCAATTCTGCGTTGGCATTGTGTGTGTGGCGGGAGGCCTTGTGGTAGTTTCACTTTCCAAAAGCATTGCGAATTTCTTTTTAATACCAATAACTGTTTTTAAGATCTCACACCAGTCCCATGACTGAGCTGGAGTTTATTGTTCCCTTTCTAAACTCTGGGTGCCCATAATTTTCCACATGAGCAGCCTAAAGTCAGGTTATCAATTGGATCAGGATGGATTGCTGTGGAAATCTGGAGGCGAGCTGGATGGCGAGACGTATCACTTATATTATTATTCCGCTGTGTATTCGGTTATGAGGACAAGTTTATATAACTGTCCAGTGTTGTGTGTTGTTGTTGTAAACTCTGATGATGTATTGTATAAACAGATATAGTTCTTTGTTATAAAGATTATTCATTCATCTATTATATATTGTTCCGATGCGAATGTGAGATTCTGATATTGTTTCTGTTTCTTTTTCTTTCTTTCTTCTTCTACCTCTTCTTTTTAACCCTGATGGTTCATATTTCCGTTCTTCTTGAGTTGATTTGTTGGAAATTGATGTCAATTTAAGGGGTACGGATTTGCGGGTCTTCACATAGATCAAGGACTACCTGCTCAGAGGAACACTCCCTGTAGACAAGAATCAACAGACTAAGCTCCTTTGAAAGGCATCACAGTTCATAGTACAGGATGGGATACTCTACCAAAAGGGAATCTCTGCCCCTTGCTCAGGTGTTAGACCAACGACGAAGATCAAAGAATCCTCAGGGAAGTTCATGAAGGCAACTGCGAAGATCACATAGGGGGCAACCCTTGTAAAGAAAGTTCTCTGATATGGGTATTTTTGGCCAACATTAAATCGCGATGCAGTAGATTATGCCAAATGGTGCGACCAATGCTAAAGATTCAGCAAGATCAAAAGAACTCCTTCAAAAGAGCTAACACAGATGGTCAACCCATGGCCATTCGCAATATGGGGAATCAATTTGATTGGTGTATTGCTAATAGCCAAAGGAGGAGCCAAATACGCTATCATTGTTGTTGACTACTTCACCAAATGGGCCGAAGCGGAAGCGCTAGCCACTATTACTTCAAAGAAAGTTATTAACTTTGTCACTAAAAACACTATTTGCAGGTTTGGAGTGCCATAAAAAATCAACAAGGGTAACGGGATTCAATTCGAAAGCACTGAGTTCAAAGACTTTTGCAAACGCTTCCGAATCGAGAAAAGCTTTTCTATTGTTGCACATCCATAAGCAAATAGACAAGTGGAAGCAGTGAATAAGATCATCAAGTCCACCATCAAAAGAGGCTAACTAAAGCTAAAGGAAATTGGGTTGATGAACTTCCATTTGCAATATAGGCTTACAGGACAACACACAAATCAACAACCAGGCACTCTCTGTTCGCCCTGGCATATGGTTCAGAAGCAACAAACCCGGTCAAGATAGAAGTCCCTTCGAAGGCAAAACTTCAATCAAAGGCAAAACAAGCAGCTCTTACTCGAGTCACTCAATATGATCGATGAGAAGAGGGAAGAAGCCAAGTCTCATATCAAGTGTTTGGAGTAAATAACCCCGTGAACTAGGGGGTGCCCATACACCAACAGTCAACCAAAGTAGAAAATACTTCTCAGTTCTGTTACTCCAAACAAAGAATTTTGATAGTAATTACGGGACTAAATACAACAATGATGAATAAAAAGAGTGGCATAAGTGCATGAAACATAGATAAGTAGACAAGTGAAGTTACAATCCTAATTTAATCAGTTTTATTACTTATAATGTTTTTCATGTACAACAACAAACAGCGGGGGCCGTACCCATAGAATATCGGCCAAGAATAGAAAAATACAAACACTACTATTACAACAGTAAGAAGAAGTGCAAAGTGCAGACTCTACACTACCAAAAAAGCAACCAAAAAAGTAAAAACTCCACTTCACGAGTACACAAACAAATCATGACTCCTTGTCACTGCTTCCCATGTTGCCTTTCCTACCTCTGATCAGCAACTTCTTAGGCTTCTCCCCTCCTGGTGTGATCTCACTCTCTGAAACATAGCCACTGGCGGACCCTCCTTTGCTTTTGTGCTTGCGAGATCTGTGAGAACTCTTTGACGACCTTTTTTTCTCTTCCACCTTCTCCTTCTTCAACGCTACCATTTGCTGCTCGCTCAATGACTGCTCGGCCTCTTCTTTGACTGTTTGGCTAGCTTGATCCGCCAGCTCCCGTGTATTAGTAGCTGTCAAGCCTTCCTCTTGAGATATAGAGGGGTCATCCAAACCATGCAATGCTACAATTTTCTTGGAGTACGAAATGGGCTGCGAGTCAGATGTAGAGACGACGATTGATGCGATCGGAATGGTAGCATATCCAGCATCGTAACAAGGAGGTAACTCAGTAGAAAGAGATGGCTGATCTATAATATCAGAACAAAGTACGGTTATCTCGACAATTTCATCAGGCGTAAATTGGAAGTCTTGAAGCATGAGAGAGATTAAAAAATTACCTGCTGTTGGGGTTTGTTCATGCCCCATAACTTTGAAGCCTTCGCTGTTGCCCTCCATTGATGGCTGCATAAACATGGGAGAAGTAGAAATGATCCCTTATCAGCACGAAGATGTGAAGACAACTCACCAGGGCCTGAAGAAAAATGCCTGGTTACAGCCTTAGCGGCGACCGCGGTATCAATAGCTTCTCCTTCCCTCTCCTATCTCAAGATTTCCTGGCCCTCCACTAAAGCTTAGCGGGATTCTTTGTTCAGATATGCCTGAACCAACTCCTCTTTGGTATAACCGCCACCCATAACCTGAGGTTGGAATCTCTTCCCAGACTATGGCAAGCTTACGAGGGAACAACGGAGCCAAGTAGCTGAGACTCCCTTGATGTAGCATGGAGTTGACATAAAAGCCCAGAATGGTAGCATACAAGCCTTACATCTTCTTTGCGAAGGCATCTTGAAACTCTAAAAAGCTGGCTTCTATGCTAGCGTTCTCTACCACCAGCTGCTTTTTCTCAACATCCAAAGTTGAAACTTGTTTGCGAAGAGAGACAATTTCTTGAGCATGTTCGGTGATGGTTTTCTTCTGCATCTCAACCATCGTCTCTCTTATCCTCGACTTTTCTTCTAAAGCCACCTCATCAGTGTGGCACTTCTTTATTTCATCTCTAAATAGTTCCTTAAAAAAAGATGCACTTTTGTTCTCTCTCTTGAAGGCATCATCCCTCTGTTTCTTCAGCCTCTCAATCTCCGCGTCACGATTCGCGAGCTACTTCTCATACTCATCTTTTTCGCACTTGAATGAAAGAATTTCTTGGTACTTGATTCGATTAATAGTGAACATCTCTGCATGCATAATTTTTCCCACCCCTCGGCTTGCTCCAAACCGCTCTGAATCGCATGGAGATGGAATGAATAAGATTCGGCACGAATTGACTTCAAATTGGGCTTATCAAACACAACCCTCCTTAAGAACAAGTTAGGGAATGAAACTTTCAGATGCAGGGGGACCATCGGGGAGAATGTAAGGCGCACGCGTAGAAATTGGGAGAGAGGCGGTTATAGCAGCGTTCGTGGAGGATGTCATGACACCGGAAGCAGGAACATTTATCCCAGTCGAAAAAAGAAGCCGTGAAGCGAGTTCTTGCTCTTATCTCTTTTCGGCCTCTTTGAAGGATCTTCCTACTCGGTTAGACTCTTTCTCTTCTCATAGCCACTTCCTCTATCACGGCCTTAATCTCTCTCAGCACGGCGACATTCTTCCGCTTCCCTATCCTTCCTCCTCTTCCACTCCTCATCAGTCTGTTAGGAAATCAATTCTATGGTTTCAATGATAACAACTATACAATGGAAATCGAATGTACATATATATCTATATTTACAGATAGTTGATAGAGTAACATCACCAAAGAGACTAAAGCAACACTCAAGACAAGAATCAAAAGACGTCAAATCAGAAGAGATTGAAGAGAAATAGGATATGCACAAGATGAAGCAACATGCACACTTTCAGACGTCTGAGAGAACAAGCCAGACGTCTGAATGATTCCTCTGGTTCATAGTTCAGAAGCAATCAGACGTCTGGTTACCAACGTCAGGCGTCTGAATGATTCCTCTGGTTCATAATTCAGAAGCAACCAGACGTCTGGTTACCAACATCAGACGTCTGAAAAGTATCCAGGCTTATAACAGATATGAAGACTAGACATCTGAGGTTACTTTCCAGACGTCTGATTCAAGACTCGACTGTGCATTTTCAAAACTCAACTGCCACATTCGAAAAGACACATCCACTTCTCTTTGTCGCAACTCTTCATCACCATCAGAAGCGACTTTACGGAGATTACAACAGATGCAACTATACAAGAAAACTCTTCATCACTATAAATAGCATCAGGAATTCAAGAGAAGAAAACAACCTGACTTACTTACACTCTTATCTCTTGTACTCTGATTTATTCCTGATCTATAAGCAATCAAATACCTGTAATCAATCCTTCCATATATATAGAACTCCTCAATCAGATATTCTCAAGATCAATATATATTGGAAGCACTTTTGTACTCAATAGTCAACATCCGTGTTACATAACACATTCTTGAAAAAGAAACTCTGCTATTGTAAACCTGTTCTTCCGGGTTAAGCGAGGGTTAGTTGAAAGGAAATTCCGAAGAGGAGCTTCGGGACTGGACGTAGGACGGGAGGTCCGAACCAGTATAAAATACCGGTGTGATTATTTTTATTTACTTTGCTACTATCGTTTATAGAGTTATATTATATAGTTAGTTGTTTATACTTGCATATAATCTAGACGATCCACTCATATAGACTTTCAATTGGTATCAAAGCAAGGTTCGTTTAAAAGAACAGTAACATGTTTTTTAAATCATTCTAATATGGCAAGTATTTTTCAAGAAGGACAATCCACAGCACAACCCCCACTTTTTAATGGCTCTAATTATTCATATTGGTCTACACGTATGAGAATTTTTATGGAAGCTAATGGTTTAGAAATTTGGTCAGCCACTCAAGATAAATATGAAGCTCCAACTACTGCTATGAACACATGGACCGATGCACAAAAGACCTTAGCATCAAATAATGCTAAAGCTATGAATGTCCTGTTTTGCTCACTTGACAAAAATGAATTTTCACGTGTCATGTTATGTACTACTGCATTTGATATTTGGCGTACCTTACAAATTACACATGAAGGTACAACAAAGGTCAAACAAACTAAAATTTCAATTTTGCAAAATCAATTTTCATCATTTAAAATGAAACAAAATGAAACTATAGTAGACATGTATTCAAGATTTCAAACTATTCAACATGATCTTATGGCATTAGGAGTTAAGTTTACTGATTTTGATTTAGTTTCTAGAATACTCAACTCTTTAACACCTGATTGGGAAAGAAAAGTATTAGCTATTGAAGAAGCTAATGATCTCTCTACTCTCAAAGTTGAAGAGTTGGTAGGAAATTTGATGTCCTATGAAGCTAATTTGCAGGCACGTAAAGAATTAAATTCGGAGACAAAGAACATAGCATTTCCATCAATAAAGAATGACGACTCAGATTTAGATGAAAATGAGATAGTATTCATTGCCAAAAACTACAATAGATTCAAGAAATTTAGAAAGATGACCAAGTTTCAAAAAGAAGGAAAAACCAACTCAACAAATCTATCTCAAATTAAGTGTTATGAATGTGATCAATACGGACACATGAAGAAGGATTGCCCAAAACTTAACAATGATAAAAAGAAGAGCAAATTTGAAAAACTCAACAAGAAGAAAGCTTTCAAGGTAACGTGGGATGATTCCGATTCTTCATCTTCAGAAAGTGATAGCGATAGTGACGGAGAACAAGCTAATGTGTGTTTTATGGCACAAAAAGATGAGGTATGTCCGAAACTTAGCTATGAAGAATTACTTGAACTTAGCATAGAATTAGATGATAAATTTAGACAAATAAAAAAATTGAACAAAGAATATATAGTAAAAGTAAATAGATTAGAACTTGAAGTAGGAATGTTGAAAGATGAAAAATTATATTGAAGTATGATTGGTTCTTTACTATATTTAACGGCTAGTCGACCAGATATTATGATGAGTGTGTGTCTTTGTGCCCGATTTCAAGCCAAACCAAAAGAATCTCATCTACGATCTGTTAAGCGCATTTTACGTTATTTATCTAGTACTAAAGATTATGGTTTGTTTTATCCTAAAGGATCACCTTTTGAACTTGTCTCATATAGCGATGCGGATTTTGGTGGTTGTAGAACAGACCGTAAGAGTACTAGTGGAACATGTCATTTTATAGGACAATCGTTAGTTTCGTGGTTTAGTAAAAAGCAAAATTGTGTTTCTTTATCTACTTGTGAAGCTGAATACATCTCCGCAGCCCTAGCATGTGCGCAAGTCATATACATGCAACAAACACTAATGGATTTTGGTAAAATCATAAAAAATTCTCCAATATACTGTGACAACACAAGTGCTATAAATTTGTCAAAAAATCCTGTAAATCACTCACGCACAAAACATATAGATATACGACATCATTTCTTACGAGACCATGTTGAAAAAGGGACTATATCTTTAGAATATGTACGTACCGAAAATCAAGTAGCCGACATATTTACAAAACCATTAAACGAACAAATTTTCATAAAACACAGACGAAGTTTAGGAATTTGTTCACTTCAAGATATTGTCTAACGCTTTGATATCTTCCTCTTATATCTCCTTCTTATTATTAGTGCAAATTTTTATATATTCTTTTTGATAATGTCAAAGGGGGAGAAAATATATATATATAAATCTTATCAACAAAACTAAGCACATATTCAGGAGGAGATTTGAAATATATATATAAGTACATTGAATAGTTGTCATCATCAAAAAGGGGGAGATTATTAGGAAATTAATTCTATGGTTTCGATGATAACAACTATACAATGGAAATCGAATGTACATATATATCTATATTTACAGATAGTTGATAGAGTAACATCACCAAAGAGACTAAAGCAACACTCAAGACAAGAATCAAAAGACGTCAAATCAGAAGAGATTGAAGAGAAATAGGATATGCATAAGATGAAGCAACATGCACACTTTCAGACGTCTGAGAGCACAAGCCAGACGTCTGAATGATTCCTCTGGTTCATAGTTCAGAAGCAATCAGACGTTTGGTTACCAACGTCAGACGTCTGAATGATTCCTCTGGTTCATAATTCAGAAGCAACCAAACGTTTGGTTACCAACATCAGACGTCTGAAAAGTATCCAGGCTTATAACAGATATGAAGACCAGACGTCTGAGGTTACTTTCCAGACGTCTGATTCAAGACTCGACTGTGCATTTTCAAAACTCAACTGCCACATTCGAAAAGACACATCCACTTCTCTTTGTCGCAACTCTTCATCACCATCAGAAGCGACTTTACGGAGATTACAACAGATGCAACTATACAAGAAAACTCTTCATCACTATAAATAGCATCAGGAATTCAAGAGAAGAAAACAACCTGACTTACTTACACTCTTATCTCTTGTACTCTGATTTATTCCTGATCTATAAGCAATCAAATACCTGTAATCAATCCTTCCATATATATAGAACTCCTCAATCAGATATTCTCAAGATCAATATATATTGGAAGCACTTTTGTACTCAATAGTCAACATCCATGTTACAGAACACATTCTTGAAAAAGAAACTCTGCTATTGTAAACCTGTTCCTCCGGGTTAAGCGAGGGTTAGTTGAAAGGAAATTCCGAAGAGGAGCTTCGGGACTAGACGTAGGATGGGAGGTCCGAACCAGTATAAAATACCGGTGTGATTATTTTTATTTACTTTGCTACTATCGTTTATAGAGTTATATTATATAGTTAGCTATTTATACTTGCATATAATCTAGACGATCCACTCATATAGACTTTCACAGTCTCCCAGGGAGCATGGTACTTGAAAGAGTGTCTTTGCAAATGTTGAGACTCTAATACTCAATTAGGATCAGTGTAAAAGCAACGAGACATCTGCAGCAAATGATAAAACAGCTTTAGGAAAGAGGCATTTGATGAACTAAAACATCCTAGAAAATAATAGTAATATAAAGTGTGCGATCCTAATGAAGTGTGTGCTGCAGTTTAACGACCTCAGCAGAATACACAAATTAGATCGGTCACCGACTAATGTTAGGACATTGATTCCTGTAGGGATGATCTGAGTAAGCAGGGAAGGCAACCCTTCCGAAGTGAAGTCATCCATCAAGTCAACTATATTCACAAAAATGTCGCCCGTCTCTCCCCAGTCAATATTGGCACCTTCTGACAAAGAGCTGGATATAGGTTCATTCTTAGGAGAAGCTTCTTCAATGGGCTCTTTCAAAGGAGGTAAGGGAGCTTGTTCATGGCTCAACCCAATGGCCTTTTTACCTAAGTTGACGTCATCCTCATAAGTGTCCCGATCTATTTCTTCCTCATTTAGAGGATGCTCCTCATTGATCTCTCCTTTCTCCTTCCCTTCAATCAATGGAGCCTTGCCCTTCCGTTAAATAAACTCTTCTTCTTTCTCTTCTAGGATCGATGACATTTTGAGCAAACGATCGACCCTAACTTGAATTTGGATCTCCTCAGGGGTCTTCTTTGACCCATCGGATTGGTCACTTTCTTCTTTCTCATCATCATCATCATCCTCACTAGAGTCATGGGAAAAGGAAACATAATGGGTCCGGGCTCTAAAGCGAGAAGGAGCGCTGACGAATCCAACAGACCTCCCAAGGTGTAAAAGCCCACATCAGCGAAGATATTCATCTATGAGCAAGAACCTAATTGTGTGCTCCTGAGCATCGACATCTTTCAGGGTGCTAAGAATAGTGCCAAGTGTCGGATCCTTATTAATCTTCAGAAGAACTATAAGGAATATACGATCATTCAGAATACTTGTAGCAATTAAAGGAAATTCCAAGCATGGTGAAAGAGGCTTAACCCTCGTGGTCCATAAACGGGTGAATCCCTTTGGACATTTAGCAAAAAAGAACTGATTCTTGAATGAAGGAACTTTGCTGGAAAGATCCAGTATAAGTTTCTGTGCACATTGCGCCTTGATATAAACAAGTGATGGGTTAGCCTCTCTCTTTTTGAATAATAGAGGATACTACAACTAAGTGAAACTCGGGGCACGATTGAGCGTCCACATGAACAAAATATATAAGCATGTTAGCATGGCATATCCATTTGGAAGAATCGATAATGGGTCCAACCCTACGTTTTGAAGTGTTGCCATTAAGAAATGATTGGATGGGGGCACTACACCATATGTGCACATGTATTGGTGGCAAGCCACATATCCAAAAGGTGGCCTATGAGCAAATTCTCCTCTCGATGGCGAAAGTACGTCGTCCTCTAGGATACCATATTGCGAGCAAATGCTATGCAACATCCTATGTGTAAGGATTGAAGGAACATTCTACGGAGGATCAAGCAAGACTCGGAAGTTAGGAGGAGTGCGATCGACGACGGGACCGACTGGAATCAGGCAACCATATTGACCTGAAGTTATGGAAGCGGTAGATCCAGTTAGGATCGATGATGAGTCTACTTTAGAAAGAGGTTAGTTCCCCTCAACTGATTTGCATCAAGAAAATATGCACATCATTCTATATAAGAAAGCTTGTGTTCAAAATGGTCAGGTACGCCTATTCTTTGAACTATAGACCCTAGCATAGTTGATACTTGAAATCCCGTAGATAATGACGTGTACCATCCACCGATCAGATTCCAAGTATTAACCAGGGGTGTGTGTGATGTGTAATCTAAGTGAGAATGGGTTCGGTTTCCTGAACGCTATGAACAAACCATTCCATGTAGATGGCTCGCTCACACCGAAAAGAGCGATCCATATCACCTGTTAATTTCTTTTCTCTATACTTACCCATTATCGATCAATGATCAATAACGAATCTGCTGTCCTAAGCGACATGAAAAGTCCTTCTTATTCTAGGTATGTCGACTGTGCAATGACCGGACCAATCCAAAGCGAGCGATTATAGATTGATGGGTCCGAATCGAGTAGAGAATTCTTATCATAAGTCGATTTTAGTTCTTTGGAAAGTGATAGCAGCATGAGCTGCATATAAGACCCTACCCTAAGCTATTATCGCCTTCTAGAAAAACAAAAATCGATTTAAAAGACGCTGTGTCAGGATCGATTGTGTAACTCGGTGCAAGTTAATTCTGACTCTATGGATGAAGATAGCAAAACATGTCGAGCACGGGGGCAAGACCCAAGCTTCATTCTGTGAAGAATTCAAGATTCGATCAACTATCTTCTTCCATAATGTCATAATCAGCTCGAATCTTCCACTGTATCTATCACCAGTACAACTTCATCACTAATCGTTAATGTAGTAATACGCCAAAATCTGTTGAGTCAAGATTTTTATAGAGTTTTGATTTCTGACAAAGGGATAAGCCGTGATCGACAAAAAGAAGTTATTCATTGTTTTAAAGAGACACAAAGAGCTCCATACATTAGAGGTTGATTATTTGGTATGTTAGTAGTGTTATTTATGTTAAAATCTATCCTCAAATAATCTCATACCTTCAATCTTTGAATATAAATGTATATATGTATGAGTGCACATTAACTGTGCAGTCTGGGCTAAACCGGTCGACCGGTTTAAAACAAGGCGGTCGACCGTTTCTGCCCAGAATGCACAGATAACGTGCACAAGTGTACATAACGTATATATATTCAAATTCCTGTCTACTGGTCCATTTTGACCTGTCGACCGTTTTCAAACAGAAAGCAACCTTTCGTACAGACACTTCCTTTTCTTCAACGGTTGCTTCTCTTTCTCTTCACCAATGATCATGACCTTTGTTTGTACCTTTTCACAAAGGGTTACAACTGTTTATTTCTTATATAAACATCATGAAATCATTATTCCAATTAACCAATTCTATTATTCTAATCTCTATTCTATTGATCTCTGTCTTGAACTCTCAAACATTTCAATTGCTTATTGAATCATTGAAATTATTTCATATCTTTTGATTCAATTAAGTAATATACTTCCTTCAATCTTCACAAACATCATTCACATACTTTGAGGATAAGATTATAGGAAGGGTGTACTACAAGTGACAAATCAGTGTTATCAAGAGCACAAGTTGTCAACGACAATTGTATTTGTTTTTGTTGAAGTCCTCGGTGTTGTAAGAGGCACGAAATCCCGTTCGGCTGTTCGGGTGTTGTAAACCTGTTCCTCCGGGTGAAGCGAGGTAGTTGGTTGTGAAAATCCAGATAGGAGTCTGGGACTGGACGTAGGACGGGAGGTCCGAACCAGTATAAAAATCCCTGGTGTGATTTTTACAGTTTACTGCATTTACTATTCTATATCTGTGAATTGCTATATAGTTAGTTTATTGAATATTTACTTGTATAGCAATTGTAAAATAACATTCCGCATATATTAGTCCATATTACACGATCCGTAATTAGTGTGCACAAGCATACACACTTTCATTTGGTATCAGAGCACGGTCATCATATAACCGTAAAACCGTTATTTGATATATTCTTGTAATATGGCAAATAACGCAAGTACTAGCTCTAGCACTTACACGGAAGGTCAATCAACACAAAGACCTCCATTCTTTAATGGACTCAACTATAGCTATTGGGCTACACGTATGTCATTTTTCATGCAATCAAATAGCTATGATGCTTGGAATGCTACTCAAAAAGAAATAGTAAATCCAACAACTGAATATTCAGAATGGACAACGGCTGAGAAAACAGCAGCAGCTGTAAATGCAAAGGCAATAAATATGTTGTTTTGTGCATTAGACCAAAATGAATATAACCGTGTTAGTATCTGCACTACTGCATATCAAATTTGGCAAACGCTGAAAACCACTCATGAAGGTACTAACAAGGTTAAACAAGCCAAAATAGCCATGCTGAAGAGTCAGTTTCAAAATTTCAAAATGAAACCGAATGAGACAATCAATGATATGTATTCAAGATTTCAAACTATTCATCATGCACTTATCGGATTAGGGCAAAAATATTCAGATTTTGATGTTGTTTCAACAGTCCTACATTCTCTGACTAGTGAATGGGAAGGAAAAGTATTAGCAATTGAAGAAGCTAATGACCTTTCCATCATGAAGCCAGATGAATTGATAGGAAATTTAAAGTCCTATGAAGCAAATTTGCAGGCTAGAAAAGAACAGAAAGAAGAGAAGAAAAATGTAGCATTTCATGCTGAGAAAGATGAAAATGAATCAGATTCTGAAGATGAAGATTTGGCATTCATTGCAAAAGGATTCAAAAAATTCCTAAAATATCGAAAAGCCAGTCGCTACAACAAAAGGAAACCTGGATCAAGCAAACCATCTTCATCAACTATAGAATGTTTCAACTGTCACAAAAAGGGGCACATGCAGAAGGATTGTCCAGAACAGAAGAAGAAGTCAGAAAATGATAAATTCAAACATAAGAAGGACAAGTCAAAGAAACGAGCCTTCTCAGTAACATGGGATGATTCAGACTCATCCTCATCTGAAAGTGAAAGTGATCAGGAAAATGAACAAGCTAATGTTTGTTTTATGGCAACAGAAGATGAGGTACAAATTCCTACATTTGATGAATTACTTGATATAAATTCTGAGTTGATAGTCAAATATAAAGACATAAAACGTCAATTAAAAGTAGCCAAAGCAGATTTGAGTAGAGTAGAGTTTGAACGAGATATGTTAAAAGACGAGAAGAAAATATTAGAAGAAGAACTTGAAAAACTTCAAGAATCATCATCTAATGTTGACTCTCAATTATCTCTTTTGAGTCAAGAAATTGAAACTCAAAAAGAGAAAAATGATGCTCTCGCTACTGAAAATCATGAGCTTAAGGCAAAAGTCAAAAATCTGGACCTAGAAAAGGCGAGCTTACAAACTAAGTTAGATGATATAACTCAAAATGTTTCTAACTTTAACAAAGGTCGAGAAAATTTGACAAAAATCATTGAAAGTTCACAATCTGTTTCAAATAAACAAGGTTTGGGATATAGGAAACCAGAAACCAAGAAACATCTTGGTAATGGAAGGAAAAAGAAAGTACAAAAGACTGAAACTAAGAAAAATCTTAGTTTATTATATTCCAAACCAAAACCAGTTGTGAAATTTCAGAAGAAAAATGTCAAGACTATCAAAATATGGGTTCCTAAAACAAATAACAATTTGATTAGGAATAAATATATTCAGAATTTCATGAATACTGTACATCTTAATACTAATTATATATATAAAGGGGATACCGGACCCGTATGGGTTTGGACTCCTAAGACCTAACTCTTAGGACCCCATAAAAAGTGGGTACCATGGACTTAATTTTATTTTTTGCAGGTCCCACTTAAGAAAAGAGGAAAGTGGATATTCTGGTTGATACATTCCTATGATTATCTATTACTCCTTTTTGTCGATGACAAAGGGGGAGAAAGTGCTAACAATTATTTGCAGGAATATCTATATATATAAAGAAGTACAGAGAAAATCTCAGGGGGAGATCACATATTCAGGGGGAGATTCAGAACTTTAGATATATGTTGTCATCAATCAAAAAGGGGGAGAATGTTGAGTCAAGATTTTTATAGAGTTTTGATTTCTGACAAAGGGATAAGCCGTGATCGACAAAAAGAAGTTATTCATTGTTTTAAAGAGACACAAAGAGCTCCATACATTAGAGGTTGATTATTTGGTATGTTAGTAGTGTTATTTATGTTAAAATCTATCCTCAAATAATCTCATACCTTCAATCTTTGAATATAAATGTATATATGTATGAGTGCACATTAACTGTGCAGTCTGGGCTAAACCGGTCGACCGGTTTAAAACAAGGCGGTCGACCGTTTCTGCCCAGAATGCACAGATAACGTGCACAAGTGTACATAACGTATATATATTCAAATTCCTGTCTACTGGTCCATTTTGACCTGTCGACCGTTTTCAAACAGAAAGCAACCTTTCGTACAGACACTTCCTTTTCTTCAACGGTTGCTTCTCTTTCTCTTCACCAATGATCATGACCTTTGTTTGTACCTTTTCACAAAGGGTTACAACTGTTTATTTCTTATATAAACATCATGAAATCATTATTCCAATTAACCAATTCTATTATTCTAATCTCTATTCTATTGATCTCTGTCTTGAACTCTCAAACATTTCAATTGCTTATTGAATCATTGAAATTATTTCATATCTTTTGATTCAATTAAGTAATATACTTCCTTCAATCTTCACAAACATCATTCACATACTTTGAGGATAAGATTATAGGAAGGGTGTACTACAAGTGACAAATCAGTGTTATCAAGAGCACAAGTTGTCAACGACAATTGTATTTGTTTTTGTTGAAGTCCTCGGTGTTGTAAGAGGCACGAAATCCCGTTCGGCTGTTCGGGTGTTGTAAACCTGTTCCTCCGGGTGAAGCGAGGTAGTTGGTTGTGAAAATCCAGATAGGAGTCTGGGACTGGACGTAGGACGGGAGGTCCGAACCAGTATAAAAATCCCTGGTGTGATTTTTACAGTTTACTGCATTTACTATTCTATATCTGTGAATTGCTATATAGTTAGTTTATTGAATATTTACTTGTATAGCAATTGTAAAATAACATTCCGCATATATTAGTCCATATTACACGATCCGTAATTAGTGTGCACAAGCATACACACTTTCAAAATCCACATCACTGACATTCAAAATGGAGAAAAGTGACTTGATCTCTGATTTAAGGCAACCCAAACTAGGGTATTAGATGGATCAGATCGGCAACGCTTCGAAACGGAGGAGATCATGATAGTAGGACCTGCTTAGAACGATGGCGGTAGCTCCAGGAAGCGGTGGCTAGTGGCATTGGTGGGGAGATCGACAGCAACAACTCTTAAGTGGATGGAGAGCTTGGTTCGGCAGACTAGGGCTTCAAGAGATCGGATTGGCTGGGGGACAAAGGCTCGGGTTGAATGGAAATGAAGTAAAGTAGGGGGTCGGCTCGTATAAAAAGTAAGAGAAAGGTGAAAAAAATTGTAAAGTACTAGGATTCGTACTGATAAAATCCAATTGGATCGGTACCAACCCAAATTTACTCCTCCGAATGGTCTCAAATTTTCCCTATTTGACCTACTCGATGTTCGTATTCAATCTAGAAATTATCAAGTTGAGATCACTCTGTAATTACGAACAATGGAGATTCACACTAAGGACTAGACAGTTAACCGGTACATCATAGATAGCTTTTCAAGATGGCCGGATACGACAAATGAAACTCCTTAAAACACAAAAGTTAAAAAAATTCAGAGCACACCTTATTTTTAACAGAAGCATACTCTGGGATGCAAATTTTAACCGGGTTTTTAACCCAAAAGAATTCAATCGGAGTTAGAACATTCAGATTAAACCAGAATGACTCGAAACTTGATCGGAAGGTCCAAAAATACAAGACAAAGAACTCCAGGAAGTTTGATTGAAAAATATGCTATCTTTTCAGATCAACACCGATCCGATCCAATTGGATCGGTACTGATCCAAATTGGTAGTTCATGGTGGCCCAAATCCTTTTGCATTGTGACTCTATGCCTCAACCAAGCTCATCCAACAAGTTTGGTAACATTCAAAGCATCCGAGTTTAAGAAGTGAAGGTTCATCTGATTCAGAATACAGTTCAATCTAACCCACAGGAAAATCATCATCAAAACAAGTAACAAACTATGAAATTATACAAAGAGCATCACTATGAAGTAAGAAGCCTGACCAAACAATCAGAGCCAAAAATTGGCTAAGGATTTGGATCGGCACCGATCCAAAAAATTGGCCAATTTTGGCTCCAAACTTTCTAAGCTCTCTCTTTGTAATGACTATAAGCTTCTTGCAAAACAATTCTCGGCCCAAGAGCTTTCCAACCACTATAAATACCATCTCATCTGCAACAGAAGAGGGAGCTGCTCTGATCTCTGCTGAAACTCTACCATTATTTCTTCACTCTTCTTCTCCCTCACAACAGCCACTAAAGGGCAACTGAGATCCCACCAGTTGTCTCTACCGATGGTGGCTTGATCTAAATTAGGAATCACATTGTAATCCAAAGTACTTTGTAATAGCAGTTGATCAATAAAAGCAATAAAGTGGACGTAGGATTCTTTAACGGCCGAACCACTATGATAAAAAAATTTCTCTTTGCTTTTTCTGCGATTTACTATTGGTTTTTCTATTTTATCTACCTTGATAAATAGGGTTGGTGCTTTCACACTCAATCCAGGGTGTTGGCCCATTTTTTGGGTTAACAATATCATTGTTTGTTTACTTTTATATACTTTGTTATATTATGATATAATTATTAAAGTAATTAATTTAAACTATATAATAATAAAATCCTTAAGTAAAATGTTATGTGACTGTAACTGCAAATGGTTGCAATCGTGGGTAATTACACAAAAGTAAAATGACATTTTATTTTGTCAAGATGTTTTGAGAAAAGAATATCAATTCATCCTTTGAGACAAGACCGTGTACCGCTCTCCAAATCTTGGGCAGTATATTACTCATGGATGCCTGAGGCACCAAGCGGTTACATACTTGCTAGTTATCAGATAACTATGGAATGGCTCAACCGAGAGTTCCCTATTAATTGATAACAACTAGATAAAAAAGGAAAGCATATTGAAATGATTCCCTCGACTTGAGAATATTGTGAAACTTTAATATGAATACTCCGCTTTAATTATAGTTAAATCATGGCATGGCTATCCATTAAGCGACTGTAGTTGGGTGTAATATCCCGGAAATTTTAACAATATCAATTTAATAATCTGTTGAATAATTAAATTGATATGGATAATCTTTGATAATAAGATTTGAATTTAATTTAATAATCTGATTAAATTAGTATTAATTGGTAATTTTATCTTTTAAAAGTTAATAAGATATTTTCTATTTGAATATATATATATTTATTTATATATATTGTAAATAGAAGCTTTGGTAAATTGGAAATTTAGATTTAAATTAATATGGACTTTTCAAAGATATTTAAATAAATAATCTTATAGTTTTAAATTACTTTAAGTAAATATTTAATTGTTTAAGAGATATTTTAACTTAAGTTTAAATAAATAAGATTTACAAAAATTGGTTTGTTTTATTTCTTTTAAATATTTCTTGATAATATAATCTCTTGTTTAAATTATAAAATATGTTATTTTCAAATAACAAGTATAATGTATTATTTTTAATATGTATGAATTTTAATGCTAAAAGGAATTGTTATTTTAAATTGAATAAATAGTGTATGTAAATATATATAACTTGACTTTTAAATTGAATCTTAGGATTTAATTTTATTTAAATTTGAATTTAAAGTTTTGAAATTCAAAAGAATATATATTTAAATTGTTTTGGATTTTATAATATTTGTATAAACTTTTATTTATAAATATAATTAGTTTTTGGTTTCTCTTTAAAATAGAATTATATATAGATAAGTGTTTAAATAAATAAGAAAAGGGCTTTTCATTTACTTTTAACTAAATAAAAATAAGATAAATACTTAAAAGACAAGTGTCATTTAACTAATGCCTTGTTTAAACATGTGTAAATAAATGGATTAATCTATGTGACAAGTGTCCTTTTATTTTCTTTTTCTTTTATTTTTATAAAATCATAAATTTACTTATATAAAACATTTGCATTTCTTCAATTCATTCTTTCGAATTTCTTTTTCAAAACCAAGAGAATTCAGATCTTTCCTCTAATTCAAATCTGAAACAAATCAGAGAATCAAATACCTCAATCCAAAAACAAAAGCATGTAAATCTTCTTCAACCAGAAAATCAAACCCCTGTAATTCTTTTCCAAATCAAAGAACAATACCCTGAAACCATTTTTAAATCTGAAGCATGTAATAAAGTCTTCAGCCTGATTTCTATTCAAATCTGAAATTGAAAAGGTCTGCATTCTTTCTTTTCATCTCTGGAAGGAATTTCTTACTGTCTGCATTCATTTTTCAACCTGGAATCAACTATAAAAATCAAAGAGCCTGCTTGCATTCTTTCTTCAATCTGGAAGCCAGCATGCATGTGGTTCAAAGCAGTTTTATGCTCAACAACTCAAGTTTTTAAATCAATGAGGCATGCAAGTTTTAAGTTCAAAAGCTTTTCAAAATAAAGTAGGATCTGTCATCTTTAAACAGGTGAGTAACAGTTTTTATTTATAACTATCTTAAGTAAGTTTAGTTGCTTGAATTCTTCCTGTGATAATCATGTTTGTAGTGATGAAATTCTCTGTAATATGTATAGTTTGGAATGCATGTATGTTTTGATATGTTATTGCCTGTTCTAATATGCCAGTTTTAAAATCCTGATCAAAATAAATTATTTCATGCTCAAATCCTTATGAGGGCTTAAGATTAAACCAAGTATGAGTATATAACATAGATTTTAGTTGAAATTTTATTTAATATAAAATAAAAACTGATATGTCTCTGTAAAGAAATATAACAGAGCAAATATCTTGTAAGTGAAAAATACAAAAGTCTAGATTCATTATTCCAGGAGTATAAGTTGATTTCTTATACTAAAACTCGATTTTTAAAACATAAATCATAATTTTTAGTTTCGAATTGAAGGAGCAGTTCTGTTTTTAGTAAAAAATGAATCTTTGGTAATTTTGTTTATCTCAGTGAAATTGGGATGTTGTATTCTTCAATAAGGGTAGTGGGATGATCAAGGGTATAGGGAAAAAATTTAGAAATCGAATTAAGGCAGTAAGGCAGAATTGATTTAGGTTTGAAATTTTTAAACCTAGTTTTACTGGGTTAGGGGAAGATGATCGAAATGGGATCTGTGGTCGATCGAGTTAAATGAGGATTTGGCAGATGGAAGTTTGGTCGTGGATGAAAGTATGGCCGGAGTTGCTAAATGTCAGATGGTCGGAATCGCGAGCACGAGTGATTGTTGATAGGTTTTGGAGGTGGGCTGTGTTCCAGTTTGGTGATTTGAAGTCTCGATTTCGTTTTCAAATTGTAGTTGTGTTTCTGGGTGGTCAGATGGCTGGAGGAGGTCGAAGTGCACTTGTCGACGATTGAAGTGGAAGCCAGAGCTCAGGCGATCGATGGTGCATGTGCACGACTTGTCTGGTGTCAGCTGTTTTGGGAATAAGGAGGTCTCGAGTTTTATTGCGTGTGAGGATCGAAGTTTTTAGGCATACCACTCGAAGTGTTTTAGTGGAATCTCGAGTATTTTAGTGATGCCAGGTTTTTCAAAATCTGTTGTACCAGGTTTTAGATAACCTGTCTGTTTTTAAATTTAAAAATGGATTTTAAAAATGTAAAATAAGATTTTAAACAAAGTTAAAATAAGATTTCGAAGTATGGACTCAAATTGAATTTATATCTGAGTTTGAGATAAATAAGTTTTATAAATTCAAATGTTTTAATAAGTTTAAATGTTTGTTAAATTTAAATGTTTTGAATTTAAAAAGGGATTTGTTTAAATCTTGTAAAATTTCTTTTATAAGAAAAATATTATTTATCATTTAAAGGTTTTAAATTGATTTTAAAACTTGTTGAAGTTAAATTATAAGTTAATGATTTGTATGCATTTAATTATTAGGGTAATTAAATGGATAATTAATTTATCAAATAAATTAATGAAATAAATAATTACTTAAAAGTAATTAAAGCTTTAATCTTAAAGGTTTAAGATTAATTAATTTTAGAATAATTAACTTGTAATTAAGATTTATTAATTAAATAGGATTTGATTTTTAATTAATAATTAAGATTAATTAATTAGGAATAATTAATTTATAATTAAGGATTATAAATTAGAGTATTAATAAATGGTTAGGAATTAATTAGTAGAGTAATTAAATATTAATTAAGTTATGGTTAACACTTAATTAATTAAATAATTAGAGATTAATAAATTGGTTATTAAGATTTATTAATTTAGAATTAATAATATTAATATAAGTTAATTACTTAAGGAAAGTAATTAAATAATAGTTAATGAAGTCATTAACTATGGATTATTAAATAATTAATTAATAGGATTAATTTAATAGTTAATTAGATTAATTAATTTAAAGATAATCAATTATAGAATTTGTTTAAATGTAATTACTTATTGGAAGTAATTAAGAATTAATTACTTATTGTAATTAATTGAGGTTAATTTGATTTAGTTAAATTAATTAATTAAGTTTAATTAATTTAGAATAATCAAGAGATGATTTGATAATAATTACTTAATGTAATTATTAAGGTAAGTTTATTTAGAGAAGTAAATAATAAGATAATTACTGGAAGTAATTAATTGGATAGTGTTGTATTAATGGAAGTAATTTGAGTTTAATTACTGATGAATTAATCAAGGGATTAATTAAGAAATTAATTAAGGAAGTAATTAATTTAGTTAGTGAAAGTAATTAAGGGTAGTTAATTACTGATTAATGATTAATCAAGGTGGTTAATAAATGTTGTTTAATTAAAGGTTAATTACTTAATGTAATTATTTTAATTAAGTAATTAATAATTAAGTTGTAATTAAGGATCATTAATTAATATAATTAATGATGTAATTAAGATTGGTTAATTAAGTAATAATTAATAAATGAAGTAATTAATCAATGTAATTAATTAAGGATTAATGTAATTAATTATAGTTGATTAAGTTAATTAATTTTAGTTAATTAATTAATGAAGTAATTAAAGGTTAATTACTATAAGTGGTTAAGGATAATTAATTTGAGAAATTAATGGAGGATAAATTACTTGGATGTAATTAAAAGATAATTAATCAAAGATGATTAATTGAAATGAAATATTAGAAGATAATTAATTAATTAAATTGTAATTAATTAATGGTTAAGTAAGCAGGATTTATAAAATGAAGTAATTAATTTAATTCAATTTTAAATTAATTAGAAATGGTATAAATCATTACTTAAGAATGGATGATAATATTGAATGCTTTGCATTGATTGATATCTCTGATGAGATATATGCTGTGTGATATGGATGTTTAGTTGAATTGTGATGATAATATGGATTATCTGATAATGTTGATTATCTATTGTGAATTATCCTTCTATGTGTATAAAGATAATTGAATTGAATTGTTTTAACTTTAAAACAACTTGGCCTTAAAAGATACGCTTTGGATTTCGATGAGACCGGGATCGAGTTTCCGTATACCGGATTTCCAGGTCTGGAGACCCGAATACCACATCGATCCAAATTTACGATAGGTCGTGAATCAAGTGAAGATGAAGATTCAGAGTGCAAGGGTTATTGTCGTTAACTCTGAGGGTGATTCCAAAACGAGTGTAACGAGATAATGCCTTCGGTTTCGTTCGAACCCGGAACGAACTTGTATGGATTGAATGCTTTCAGCACATCGTCAGGTGGACGATGAGCATTCTAAGATAGATGTGTTCTTTTTAAAGGTAATCGTGACCTCAAGCCTCATCAACCGGGAATGGCTAAAACAGGGGAGGTGCAGCAAGGTTAGTGGGTAGCACCCAAGTAGGACAAGGTTACCTCTGTCTAGATGTCCCTTTCTATTTTCGACTTAGTGGTGCGGTTGCTGATCCCAACCGTGAGGTATCTTGTGCGGGAATTATCCAGTAAGGGATGTTCCGACCTTGTGTTGTAGGGGATTGGGAGTGATCCTCGGTACGGTGATCTAGGCCACGTACTGTGACGGGCGGTACCCCGGTAGCCCTGCCATTGTATGGAATCCAAACTCCAATAAGTGCCGTACGTATTAGTTGTGCCCAACTATGTTGAAATGTGAGATGTAAGCATTTCAGCTATTTCTGTATTTTACTTGAAAACCCTAGACCCTATCATAATACAATCGAATTTCCTATCAAATGTTTTGGTTAGCGTAAGGTAAAAACTTACCCATGTTTATTTGTGGGAAGTCTTACGTGATACCTTTTCTTTCAAAAGGTTTTGAAGTTAAACAAGTTTAACCTGTTACTCACACCAGACCCATGTCTGACCCAAGTTGTTTATTTCTGTTTTATAAACTCTTGGGTACTCAAATTTTTACGAGTAGCCAAGGGATTCAGGTTAGCCTTGACGAATTGTGGAGGAGCAATGGAGCAGGAGGCTTCAGCGTTGTAGATATAGATAGTAGTTTCCGCTGTGTTGATCTTGTTTAGATCTTTGTTTGTATTGAGATGTAATAACTAGACAGATGTTTATAACTGTCTAGTATATGATGTGAATCTGTGTAACTCTGATAAGTGTTGTATATGATACTATGTAATATTTATGTGATATAATATATTTGTTTCGTTTCGCTGTGAGATTCTGATATTGTTTAGTTCTTTCTTTCTCTTCTTTTCTCTTTCTATCCCTTTCTTTCTTATTAGCGATACGACTTTCTGGGCATAGAAAGTCGTGGTCGTTACATTGGGCCTAAGTGAGGCTTAGGAAGTGAAGCACTATGCAATAGAGAATTCATCTACTCATCTGGTTAGTATCACGATCAACTATAGCCAGTTCAAAGTCAAAAACTCTAAACAAAGTGGTATGGTTAATAATAAATGTTATTATCAAACCAAGGGCTTTAATTTTAGACTAACCATGTCGAGTGCGGATAATACTAGAATTTTGACTAATACCAAATTCCATATAAAGTGATATAGTTTTGAAGAAGAGAATGTGTGTAAATTATTGTTAATGAATGGCACTGTTTATGATAATACAAAATATTATTTTATTAAAAAGGTCTGGATTAAGCAATGAATTCGACAAATGTCACACCACCAGTTAAGGTGACGTTTCAACATTAATATTTGAATAGTTCAATGTTAATCGCTGATGAATTCAAACTTCTGTGAACACAACTGCATTTGTAAATTCTTTGGAAAACCATACGGTTTAATTATTTTATAAAGTTTATAAATTAATTTATTTAACTAATTTTAATAAATATTAATTATTAATTTATCTGATGTTTTCGGTATTGTTAGTAATTGTTTGGTGTGTATATAAAAGTTATATATGGGTATCGATATACCATATTGATATATATTTAAAAAAGCTTCAAATATATTTATTTTACAAAATGGGCCTTGATATATTTTGGTCCACATGGAATAAGATCATGGCTGGCTAGAAGGAAGAAAGAAGTAATATAGATACTTATTTGGATTCAATTGAGGAATTAAATATGATTTTTTTTTAAAATAGAACGAGAAAGGTTTTCATTCTCTCCACAAAACAAACCTTCCTTACTAATTATTTCATTCAATCTTTCCTCTTTCTACATCCTCTTTCATGGCTGCAACTTCTCTTCTTCTTCTTCTCCCATGGAAGAGATTTTGTCACCCCAAAAAAATTATAAAAAATATAAGTGATTCATTCGATTCTAGAGAGATTTGATGGTGAATCAAGTGTTCTAGGAGACAATTTGCAAATAAAAGTGTTAAAAGGGGCAAGGTCATTTCAGGTTTAAATTCTATTTTATACGATTCATTTATGATGTCCAACCTTGACCCAAAATTGATGTATTTGTAAATATTCCATTGCCCCTTATTTGATTTAATTTAAAATTGTTTATGTATTATCATTTGTAAAACATGAAACCAATTCTTTATACATATTTATGTGAAATAGATCGTTGATGTATGTATGTTTTCGCTACGATAAAATATGTATATACATATGTATAATCCATATATTTTACTTGTTCGAAATAATGAATTTATATTTAAATATTTTGATTTTTCGTAATCATCCTTGTGTTGTTGAAACAATGAAACATACTGAAACATATCGTTTGGTTAAGTTGTTTCTATTTTTTTTATGTTTTCATCGTTAAGTAAAATATATTTGAAATTTAAATTAGAGTTAATTTTGAATTATAATATGTATACACACACATATGTAATGTTTTGATTAATCAATTCTTATCGCAATCTTAATTATGGCAATGTTTTAAAGGTGATTTTGTTTTTATTTATTTATACGATACTATAGATTTCAAATTTTAATGGTAAAAATTAATTATGGATAACTCTGTGTTTACCTTTCCTTTAGAGATTAGATCAATATTTAATTGAAAACTCGAAAAAGAGAATGGTGAAATTATTCAAATATATTACCATTTCCTTTTTCATTTTGAACACTCATTTAACTAGATGTAGATTTATTGTTCACTTATTTCTCTTCTTCTTTAGCACCAAGCCCTCAACTATGTTTGTATATATTTTCTTTTATCTATATATATATATATATTTATTTTGAAGACACATATGTATATATAAATACATCAGTGGCTATATATATATATATATATTAGACAGACATACACAAACATATATATGTATGTATGTATGTCTAAACTATATATATGTTGCTATTAATATATGTATAATAACTATACAAATATATTGTAGTATAATTAATCATATGTATATACTAGGCATTTATATTCCTGATATGTATGAGAATTTTTCACATGTATATGTAAGTTTAATATATATGTATATACAATAGATATAAATCCCAATATCAATATGCGTATATGTGTGTGTGTGTAACGACCCAGGAATTTTAACGGTTTTAGTAACATAATTAACTAAATTTTCATGAAATTTAACATTAAGATTTTAATAATGAAAATTTAATATTTGGTATGCGTCTATTGAAGCATAACAAATGGTAAATTTTTATTGGAAAATATGTAAGTTAGTTCTATTGTGTAATTCTCAATTTCAATTTAAAATCAGTTAAATAGATGAAAATAAAATATTTTCGAAATATGAATATTTTTAAATAATAAAAATGTAGATCATTTTCTGAGTGAGACGTCATATTTCGTTTTGCCAAATTTGGACTGCTCTAGCTCCGTTTATCTTATTTTTGGCATTTTAGCAGCATTTTCGGCAACGAAATATCGACTTTTGATAGGATGATCGTATCTCTCATATCTGTGTACCACTCTATTCGTCACGTCGTGCTGATCTCTGCAGTATATCCATTTGTGCATTTTGGAGTCTGGTACGTGGCGAAATCAGTAAAACGATTAGCCGTATCGGTTCCGTCTTTGAGCCTTTATAGTTTCCTATGTCCTTTCATTTCCCACCGTATAAACCTAACAGCCACTAGCTATTAATATTCTTTGAATTCAACAGTTGACTTTTGCTTTTCCTTGGTTTCAATTTATTATTACTAGTTCTATCCCTTCCTCTTAATTTTTGTGCTGGCTTCTAAAAGTTAAAAATATATAAGTTAATATTTACACTGTTGCTTTTTTTTTCTCGAGATCTACTTGCTCATTTCTTCTTTTGGCCTGAAGCAATCCTCGTCTCTCCTCATTTTTTTGACCGACCTCTCCCAACTCGATCCGCCACTACCCTCATCCCTTGCCCCGTGTCCAGCCGTGCCCACAACCGCCTCTCCCTCTCACACAGTTCCATCGCAACTCGACCAAGCTCAGTCACGTCACCAGCCTGCCCACGTGTCGCCATGCAACCTGCCACCCTTTCCACCTTCAACCGCAACCCATCCCTTTCATCAAGCAACTCGCCCACCACCCGACTGCTCCACCGACCCACTACCACTCTAACCCACTGTCGCCTGCACCTTCACCAAAGCCACCCCACAGTGCTTTCCCTTCCCATTTTCAACCTCGCCCAACCAGTTCTCCAAACCTAGCACCATACTCCCCTGACCGAACTATTCGCCCGCCTTTCCACCCCTTAGCAGCCAGACCCCGCCTGTGATATCCCGGAATTTTGGGCAATATCAATTTAATAATCTGCATTAAAAATTAAATTGATATGATAATAATTGTTAATAAGATTTGAATTTGATTTAATAATCATCTTTTAAATAAATATTTGACTGATAATTTATCTTTTAAAAGCTGATCAATTGTTTTCTATTTATAATGTATATATATATTTGTATATATTGTAAATAGACAAGATCTGTTTTAAAAGTTAATAAATAAAGATATGTTTTCTAATTTTAATATTTTTGGTAATTATAATTTGATTTAATATATATATTTTTTAAGGCTATTTAAAAAAATAACTATATGGTTTAAAATACTTAAGAAAAATATTAATTGTTTTAAATTTATTTTAGTTTAAGTTTGAATTTAAATAAGATTAACAAAAGGGTTGTTTTGTTCTTTTAAGTATATCTTGGTGAAAATAAGTAATGAAGTAATAATCTCTTTTATAAATTATGTTAATTTAATAATGAGTTATTTTTAAAACAATATTAATAATATAATGTCTTTACAAATGGATTTTTAATATAAATAGAAAGTGTTATTTTAAATTTATTTATATATGTATATTTTGGGAGAAACTATGATTTGTAAATTTGAAATGAAGTCTTTCAAAAATGTTAAATAAAATAAACCTTATAAATATTTAATATAAGTATAAAAGGAAATAATAATATATAAATGTAATATTTGATAGTTTAAGTTTTTAAATAAATAGAAAATGCTTAAGGGACAAGTGTTATTGTGATATCTCGGGTTTTTGGGCAATTTAAATTTAATAATCTGTATTGATAATTAAATTGGATTGATAATTTTCCTTATAATTTTAATTTAAATTGGTAATTTAATCCTTTATAAGCTAATAAATATTTAATCTGGCAATATTTAATTTGGTAATATTTATTTATATCATTTCTAATAATTTAAAAATGGATAAAATTTATCTTTCAAAGCTAATAAAAATGAATTCTATTTATAATGTATATATTGATATATGTATTGTGAATAGAGAATCTTTTGTTTAAATAAAAGATGGATTTTCAAATTGTAATATATATGTATGTATATGTTATAATTTGGATTGTTTTGAATTTATTTTAATCTATTGATAATTTATATATGTATGGATTGCGATTTAAAGCTTTGTTTTAAAATTAATATTTTTCAAAGGTTAGTTTAGATTTAATTCAATTGTTCTCAAAATATAAGATAATTGTTTATTTTAAATATGATAGTTTAAATAAAGTTTTATTTTGTATTCTTTAAAGTGTTTAAATTTAAAAGGTTTTAATTTGTTTCTTTTAATAAGTATTAAACTAAAAATGATTTATAAATTTATATATTAAGGTTTAAAATAAACTTTCTTTTTAAATATCTTTTGAATTTAGAAGGTTTGTAAAAATAAATAATATAACATAAGTAAATTAAATTCACATTTCATAAATAATAAAATATAGGTACTTAAACTAAATTGTTTGTAAATAAGTAAATAAAACATGAATTTATATAAAACTATATTTACATAATTAATATAACATAAATACTTTTGTAAATAAGGTTTTAAAACATAATTACTTTTATTAATAAGGGTTTAGACATAATTATGCATTGTTTTAACACTTGTAAACATATAAAAACAAGTTGGACATTTGTAATGCAATAAAATAAAACAAGTGGCAATGTTTTAAATTACTTTCTTTTATATTTTAAATAAATCATAGCTTAATTTATACATACACTTCCTCTCTTCAATCTATTTCCTATTCTCAGCTGAAAAACAAAGTAATTTCCAAGCCTGTAAACAATTTCTCAAAACTAAAATCAATATACTGTAAACATTTTCCAAAAATCAAAAGAAGTAAAATCAATTCAACAGCTAATTTCATCTTCAATCTGGAATCTGCAAACTAGTAGAAGATCAAGCAACTAAATTAGATTCAATTTCAACCTGCAACAAATTCAACTTCATCAGTTCCAAGCATTTAAAATCAGAGATCAAGCATGCAAAGAATTCAAATTGAAAACAAACCTGGGAAAGACATGCTCTCTGTTCTTATTTTAAAGGTGAGTAAATTATTTTAAAAACAGTTCTTAAAAACTGTGATATTGTTTAAATGTTTATAATGAATTGCTATAGAATATGGTTGTATATGTTTCTGATATGGATGCATGTATATATATATATATGAATGATTGTGCATATGGATATAAATGTTTATGTCTGTTTGAATATAGCCTGACTCTGTTATGATATTTGTCCAAACAACAAACAAAAATTCAAATCTCCAAATCGATTTCATATTAACCTTTGATGTTTAAATAAAAGTTGTTTGTTTCAATGTAATGTTAGTTATAAAAATGGTTTCAGGGATTTAAACTTAGTAAATAATTTTTAAAATAGAAATAACAAAGGAATTCACATATATGATAAAAATCAACCAACTTAATTTTTGATTTGAATTGCATGAATGTGTTCGTGATTGAAAATTACGAATTTTAATATGCATATCACAATGTTTAGATTGTTAAATCATGAGAAAATGCCAGTAGAACGGGGTTTGTAATTTAGTCAAAATCTGGTGATCGGAGAATGTTTGGATCTCGAAATCATGGGTGAAGGTAGTTGGAGGCCGGGTGGTCACAGGAAAAATAATGGCAGGGATTTCAGATCATCGTGGAAGTGGAGCGACGAGGGTGTAGGGTTTTCTTCCCAGTTTTGGGTCGATATTTTCTCCAGGAATTTGTGCCGCAGTGAAGGGGCCGGACACGATCGCATATGGGGGATTAACAGCGTGACAATGTGGTGGTTCTTGGGGATGAGTGTCGTGGGTTCCAGTGACGTGATCGTCGGCGACGAAGAGAATTTCGATGATCGGTTTTGTTCCAGTTTTGAGCTCGAATGTTCGTTTTCGATTTAGGGGTTCTGCAGTGTAATTGATGATCGGAATGGTATTGGGTGATGGTCGTCGACTTGTCGAAGGACGGAGTGTTGGTCGGAGGTGGTCTGGTCGAACGTGCACGTGCACGTATGCACGTTTGGGTGTCTGGTTCGATTTCGTTGGGAAGACGAAGGGAACTCAGGAAAGTTATCGTGTAGATTGCGTGATGACTCAAAGTAGACGAGAGGGGTGAAAGACTCGGGAAAGGATAGTGTTTTTGTGGAGTTTACTCGGGTTGATCTGGGTTTTAAACTGAGAGCTTGATTTAAACGAAATGTTTTATTAAGTTTTTAAAATTTAATGTTTAAATTGTTGGTTTAAAGAAACTTTTATATTTTCAGTTATATAAGTAATTTGTAAAATGTTTAAGGTTGTTTGTTTTTCAAAAGTAATTATAAACTAAATTAATTTTGAAATTTAATTTTAAAAGATATGATAATTAAGTTTCAAGGATAAATATCTGTTAAATTTATGAAACAAGTTTGAAAGGGTATTCAAGAATTTAAAGACCAAAATGGAATGTTTAAATTGTTTGTTTAAGTAAATTTTATATTTTGAAATATATAATTGATTTCTAAATGCATTATTTTCAAATAAGGTTAATATTAAAATTTTGAAAACAAAATAGAATAATTTGTCTTTAAAGATTTGATTAATTCAAATAATTAAATTGTGATGATGATTAAGGTTAAATTATTTCATATGAATTTAAGAAATACTTAATTTAAATATGATTTGTTAATAAGTAAAGTTTAAATAAGAATAATGTTTTCATAATTAATTAAGGATTTTTAAATATAGAATTTAATTAATTTTAAATAATTAGTTAATTATTTATTTAATTTTTAAAGAATCACTTAATTATGGATTAATTAAGTGTAATTTCTTAAAGAAGTAATTAATGGTTAATTATTGAATGTAATTACTTATGGAAGTAATTAAAGTTGAAGTATTAATGGATAATCACTAGATGTTATTAATTAAGAATTAATTAATATAATTGTTTTGAAGTTAATTAATTATGGAGTAATTAATTAATTTAAGAATTAAGAATTATTTAATGATGAAATTAATTACTTGTTAAGTAATTAATTAAGAGAGTGATCATCTAATGAAGTAATTAGAGACAATTACTTATGTAAGTAACTAAGGGTTAATTACTTAATTAATTTTAGTTAATCAATTAATGTGATCAAGGAATGTGTTTAATTTAAGATTAATTACCAAATGTAATTAATTAAAAATGTAATTAATTAATAAAGTAATTAATTAAGGATTATTTATTAATGTAATTGAATAATAATTACTTAATGAAATAATTAAAGGTTAATTAATTAGAATAATTAATCAAAGATTAATATAATTAATTAAGATGTTAAGTAATTACAAGATGTTAATTACTGTTTATGATTAATGATTAATTACAAGTTAATTATTTAATTTATTAAAGGGTTAATTAATTAATAAAGATCATTAGTTAATATAATTAATGAAATTAATCAAGGCTGATTAATAAAAGTGATTAATTAAAGTATGATAACTTAATTATAATTAATTGAGGATTAATGCAAATAATTATAGTTAATTAGTTAATTAATTAATGGAAGCAAATGAAGGATCATTAATTATTTAATGATAAGTAATTAAAGGTTAATTACTGTATATGGTTAAGGATAATTACTTGAATGTAATTAAAGCATAATTAATCAAGGAAGATTAATTAAGGAAGATCATTAAGAAATGATTAATAAATTGATCTGTAATAAATCAATGAAGCAGGATTAAGATAATCCAAGTGATTAAAGAATAGTAATTAATTTAATTAAAGGATAATTAAATTGATTAAGAGTTAATCAAACCTGCTTATGGATGATTGATTTATATTGGATTGGTTAATATTAGATGATTGATATTGGGTGATTGGTTGATACTGGATGATTTTTGGTTATGATATCTATGATATGTGTTGCTTTGTGAGATGAATGTTGATATAAATTATCTGTTGTGATAATGTGATTTATCTATCTGTTTATATTATCCTGAATATAAGTTAAATGTTTAAAACCTTTAAACAACTTGGCCTTAAAAGATACGTTTTGGATTTCGATGAGACCAGGATCGGGTTTCCGTATACCGGAATTCCAGGTCTGGAGACCCGAATACCACATCGATCCAAATTAACGATAGGTCGTGAATCTCAAGTGAAGATGAAGATTTAGAGTGCAAGGGTTATTGTCGTTAACTCTGAGGGTGATTCCAAAACGAGTGTAACGAGATAATGCCTTCGGTTTCGTTCGAACCCGGAACGAACTTATATGGATTGAATGCTTTCAGCACATCGTCAGGCGGACGATGAGCATTCTAAGTGATATGTTCTGATTAAAGGTAATCGTAACCTCAAGCCTCATCAACCGGGAATGGCTAAAACAGGGGAGGTGCAGCAAGGCTTCGTGGGTAGCACCCACTGAGAGCAAGATAGATCCCTGTCTAGAGGTCCCTTTTCTTTTATTCGGCTTAGTGTGTGGTTGGTCGCGCCAACTACGGGATTATCTTGTTCGGGATTATCCAGTAAGGGATGGTTCCGGCTTTGTGTTGCAGGGGAGCGGGCGTACTCCTCGGTACGGTGATCTAGGCCACGTACTGTGACGGGCGGTACCCCAGTAGCCCTGCCATTGTATGGAATCCAAACTCCAATAAGTGCCGTACGTATTAGTTGTGCCCAACTACGTTGGAATGTGAGATGTAAGCATTTCAGCTATTTCTGTATTTTACTTGAAAACCCTAGACCCTATTATAATACAATCAGATTTCCTATCAAATGTTTTAGTTAGCGTAAGGTAAAAACTTACCCATGTTTATGTGTGGGAAGTCTTACGTGATACTTTTGTTTCCAAAGGTTTTCAAAGTTAAGCAATCTAACCGTTTACTCACACCAGACCCATGTCTGACCCAAGTGTTTATTTTCTGTTTTATTAAACTCTTGGGTACTCAATATTGTATTGAGTAGTCGAGGGATTCAGGTTAGCTTTGACGAATTCTGGAGGAGATTTGGAGCAGGAGGCTTCACCGTGTAGATATATGATGATTCCGCTGTGTATATGTTGTGTCTGTATCTGTGATACTTGAGTTGTATGAATTAGACAGATGTTTATAACTGTCTAATATGTGTTGTATAAGTTGTGTAACTATGATGTATATGATACTATGTAATATTTTATATGATATATTATATTTCATTCGTTCCGCTGTGAGTTTCTGATGTTGTTGTTCTTTCTTCTTTTCTTTCTTTTCTTTTTCTATCCCTTTCTTTCTTAATTCACGATACGTCTTTCTGGGCATAGAAAGTCGGGTCGTGACAGTTGGTATCAGAGCAGTAGGTTGAGTGAATACCTAGGCTCTGAAGTGGTGTCTATCTTGAGAGCGCGTAATTGTTAGTTATATAAAAATGATTTTATATTGTGTTAATTGATCGGTTGAGTGGTATATGGATTCTGGTCAATACGAGTAGCTAACGTTATTGATAGGGATCTCTAAACACTTGAACCAGGCCAATGGACACAATATTGTTTTAAAGAGGTAGATGAAATAATTTTACCCAGAAATAATTTCTATATAAAAAAAAAATATATCATTTTAAATATATATATTTATGTATTTCTACCTATTTATTGGGTTACCTGTTCGGGTTTTCCAATATAAGTTATAAAGGTAGATAAGGTGGTAGTGTGTGTAACACAATTACCAATAGTTGGAGTTTGAATGTTTGAGGTTGGAAGTATATATCGAGACTGTAAACCCAATATCGTCTCGAGTAAGTTGGTAGTATGGAGTAAGGATGTCTCGGATCTCTGAAGAAAATCCTTTTCAAGATTCGGAGTCCATTATTGGAATGTAAGATTGGTTGAGCTCGGGTGAGCAGATTTTCTAGAGTTGAATCTATCAGTTGTGCAGAAGTAAGTGATGGTAGCTTGGCGACTTCAGGAAGGAGTAGCTGTGTGATAAGACACAGTATCTATGGATGTTCCCGAAGGAGGTGTTCTTTTTGGAGCAAGATTAAGAAGGTATTGGAGGAACAGTTGATGTCTACCGCAGGAAAGACTCGACTGTATAGGAATTCTCTGATATCAAGTAAGAGAGTTTTGTCTATTTTGAAGTATGGGACTAAGGTCGATTAGTTGTTCTTCAGACATGGTCTCATTGTTCCCTTAAGAAGAGTAAGTTATTGGCGATTGGTTTGGAGCCCGAGTTTCTTTTGGATGTCTGCCATCTCGGAGATTCGTTGAGAGGTTTGTTGATGGTTTTAGTTTTGAGAAGCCTTTGGATTAGAAGTTCTTGGTTAGCTGTGATAGCAGTGCAGCTCGGAGTGTTCGGTGTGCTGTCGAGATAAAGTTTGGATGCAACAGTATGGTCCGTTTCTTCGATGGTCCCGGAATCTTTGTGGTTCTTCTATCAGCAGTCCGAGTAGATGGTGAAGTTTTTCTTGAAGGGTTAACCTTGTTTGGAAAAGCTTAAGGCTGTTTTAATTGGTAAAGAGAGAACAGTTTCTTTGGAATCCAAACTTGGTAGGATCGCAAAAGTGACTTGTGATTTGTTTGTTAATTTATCTTGGGCGATCTTTTGTTTGAGATTGAGATTTCTCATGTGGAAGTAGGAGCTACTGAAGTAGTTAGCAAATTTTTCCGGATAATTTTGAGGAAGTAGAGTTTGTCTACATCTGGAGTTGAGTTCCGTATCGACTTGGTTCCAGAAGTGATACCGAAGGTTAGTCTATAGTAGGATGGTTCCTAGAGAGAGAAGAGTTGGTGTGGCAGCTCAGAATTTTTGGAAATGGATTGGTCAGATCTAATTTTCAAGTTTGGATTTCAGCTGATTTTGGAAGGATCATCTTGTTGATAGGATCTAGAGATCATTTTGTTCTTGGTCCAGAATTGTTTCAAGAAGCATCAGCGAAGGTTAAGCTAATCAGGAAGAGATGAGGTAGCCCAGGAATCGTCTAGTGAGTTATGCAGATATGAGACAAGGAGTTTGGAATTCGGAGTGGGAGATTGGAAATTGTTTAAGTTTTCTCCAATTATAAGAGCTATAAGATTTGATAAGTCGGGAAAGTTAACTCAGAAGTATTTTGGGTATTTTGGATTTTCTTGTGTTCTCGAGAGGAGTAGTTCTTTGATCTACAGGATTGAATGGTCAGTTTGGATATCTGGAATTCACTGTATTTCACGTATATCTGAGGGAGTACGTGTATGATTCATCGTTGGTTGTAGAATCTGTAGTTTAGTTGGATTTGGAAGTTGAGCTGGACTTGAGTGTGGTCTGATATTATGTTCAGATTAGTAGATCTAGAGAAATAAGGAAAGCTCTGGATTATGGGGTGTAGTTTGTTTAGTTTCTGTAGAGCGAGTCTCCCGGTGATTTATACTCGGGGAAACTCGAGATAGTATTATGAAGTCTATTCTGATTTATATCAGAATAGTTAGTTAGATTAGATTGTTTGATTGGTTGCTTTGGTTGTTAGAAATTGGATGATATGTATGTGGTTGCTGTTAAAATTAAAAATCTTGGCTGGATTATTAAATTAACTTTGCTTTTAATTTCGAGGACGAAATTATTTTAAGGGGGGAGGAATGTGATATCCCGGGTTTTTGGGCAATTTAAATTTAATAATCTGTATTGATAATTAAATTGGATTGATAATTTTCCTTATAATTTTAATTTAAATTGGTAATTTAATCCTTTATAAGCTAATAAATATTTAATCTGGCAATATTTAATTTGGTAATATTTATTTATATCATTTCTAACAATTTAAAAATGGATAAAATTTATCTTTCAAAGCTAATAAAAATGAATTCTATTTATAATGTATATATTGATATATGTATTGTGAATAGAGAATCTTTTGTTTAAATAAAAGATGGATTTTCAAATTGTAATATATATGTATGTATATGTTATAATTTGGATTGTTTTGAATTTATTTTAATCTATTGATAATTTATATATGTATGGATTGCGATTTAAAGCTTTGTTTTAAAATTAATATTTTTCAAAGGTTAGTTTAGATTTAATTCAATTGTTCTCAAAATATAAGATAATTGTTTATTTTAAATATGATAGTTTAAATAAAGTTTTATTTTGTATTCTTTAAAGTGTTTAAATTTAAAAGGTTTTAATTTGTTTCTTTTAATAAGTATTAAACTAAAAATGATTTATAAATTTATATATTAAGGTTTAAAATAAACTTTCTTTTTAAATATCTTTTGAATTTAGAAGGTTTGTAAAAATAAATAATATAACATAAGTAAATTAAATTCACATTTCATAAATAATAAAATATAGGTACTTAAACTAAATTGTTTGTAAATAAGTAAATAAAACATGAATTTATATAAAACTATATTTACATAATTAATATAACATAAATACTTTTGTAAATAAGGTTTTAAAACATAATTACTTTTATTAATAAGGGTTTAGACATAATTATGCATTGTTTTAACACTTGTAAACATATAAAAACAAGTTGGACATTTGTAATGCAATAAAATAAAACAAGTGGCAATGTTTTAAATTACTTTCTTTTATATTTTAAATAAATCATAGCTTAATTTATACATACACTTCCTCTCTTCAATCTATTTCCTATTCTCAGCTGAAAAACAAAGTAATTTCCAAGCCTGTAAACAATTTCTCAAAACTAAAATCAATATACTGTAAACATTTTCCAAAAATCAAAAGAAGTAAAATCAATTCAACAGCTAATTTCATCTTCAATCTGGAATCTGCAAACTAGTAGAAGATCAAGCAACTAAATTAGATTCAATTTCAACCTGCAACAAATTCAACTTCATCAGTTCCAAGCATTTAAAATCAGAGATCAAGCATGCAAAGAATTCAAATTGAAAACAAACCTGGGAAAGACATGCTCTCTGTTCTTATTTTAAAGGTGAGTAAATTATTTTAAAAACAGTTCTTAAAAACTGTGATATTGTTTAAATGTTTATAATGAATTGCTATAGAATATGGTTGTATATGTTTCTGATATGGATGCATGTATATATATATATATGAATGATTGTGCATATGGATATAAATGTTTATGTCTGTTTGAATATAGCCTGACTCTGTTATGATATTTGTCCAAACAACAAACAAAAATTCAAATCTCCAAATCGATTTCATATTAACCTTTGATGTTTAAATAAAAGTTGTTTGTTTCAATGTAATGTTAGTTATAAAAATGGTTTCAGGGATTTAAACTTAGTAAATAATTTTTAAAATAGAAATAACAAAGGAATTCACATATATGATAAAAATCAACCAACTTAATTTTTGATTTGAATTGCATGAATGTGTTCGTGATTGAAAATTACGAATTTTAATATGCATATCACAATGTTTAGATTGTTAAATCATGAGAAAATGCCAGTAGAACGGGGTTTGTAATTTAGTCAAAATCTGGTGATCGGAGAATGTTTGGATCTCGAAATCATGGGTGAAGGTAGTTGGAGGCCGGGTGGTCACAGGAAAAATAATGGCAGGGATTTCAGATCATCGTGGAAGTGGAGCGACGAGGGTGTAGGGTTTTCTTCCCAGTTTTGGGTCGATATTTTCTCCAGGAATTTGTGCCGCAGTGAAGGAGCCGGACACGATCGCATATGGGGGATTAACAGCGTGACAATGTGGTGGTTCTTGGGGATGAGTGTCGTGGGTTCCAGTGACGTGATCGTCGGCGACGAAGAGAATTTCGATGATCGGTTTTGTTCCAGTTTTGAGCTCGAATGTTCGTTTTCGATTTAGGGGTTCTGCAGTGTAATTGATGATCGGAATGGTATTGGGTGATGGTCGTCGACTTGTCGAAGGACGGAGTGTTGGTCGGAGGTGGTCTGGTCGAACGTGCACGTGCACGTATGCACGTTTGGGTGTCTGGTTCGATTTCGTTGGGAAGACGAAGGGAACTCAGGAAAGTTATCGTGTAGATTGCGTGATGACTCAAAGTAGACGAGAGGGGTGAAAGACTCGGGAAAGGATAGTGTTTTTGTGGAGTTTACTCGGGTTGATCTGGGTTTTAAACTGAGAGCTTGATTTAAACGAAATGTTTTATTAAGTTTTTAAAATTTAATGTTTAAATTGTTGGTTTAAAGAAACTTTTATATTTTCAGTTATATAAGTAATTTGTAAAATGTTTAAGGTTGTTTGTTTTTCAAAAGTAATTATAAACTAAATTAATTTTGAAATTTAATTTTAAAAAGATATGATAATTAAGTTTCAAGGATAAATATCTGTTAAATTTATGAAACAAGTTTGAAAGGGTATTCAAGAATTTAAAGACCAAAATGGAATGTTTAAATTGTTTTGTTTAAGTAAATTTTATATTTTGAAATATATAATTGATTTCTAAATGCATTATTTTCAAATAAGGTTAATATTAAAATTTTGAAAACAAAATAGAATAATTTGTCTTTAAAGATTTGATTAATTCAAATAATTAAATTGTGATGATGATTAAGGTTAAATTATTTCATATGAATTTAAGAAATACTTAATTTAAATATGATTTGTTAATAAGTAAAGTTTAAATAAGAATAATGTTTTCATAATTAATTAAGGATTTTTAAATATAGAATTTAATTAATTTTAAATAATTAGTTAATTATTTATTTAATTTTTAAAGAATCACTTAATTATGGATTAATTAAGTGTAATTTCTTAAAGAAGTAATTAATGGTTAATTATTGAATGTAATTACTTATGGAAGTAATTAAAGTTGAAGTATTAATGGATAATCACTAGATGTTATTAATTAAGAATTAATTAATATAATTGTTTTGAAGTTAATTAATTATGGAGTAATTAATTAATTTAAGAATTAAGAATTATTTAATGATGAAATTAATTACTTGTTAAGTAATTAATTAAGAGAGTGATCATCTAATGAAGTAATTAGAGACAATTACTTATGTAAGTAACTAAGGGTTAATTACTTAATTAATTTTAGTTAATCAATTAATGTGATTAAGGAATGTGTTTAATTTAAGATTAATTACCAAATGTAATTAATTAAAAATGTAATTAATTAATAAAGTAATTAATTAAGGATTATTTATTAATGTAATTGAATAATAATTACTTAATGAAATAATTAAAGGTTAATTAATTAGAATAATTAATCAAAGATTAATATAATTAATTAAGATGTTAAGTAATTACAAGATGTTAATTACTGTTTATGATTAATGATTAATTACAAGTTAATTATTTAATTTATTAAAGGGTTAATTAATTAATAAAGATCATTAGTTAATATAATTAATGAAATTAATCAAGGCTGATTAATAAAAGTGATTAATTAAAGTATGATAACTTAATTATAATTAATTGAGGATTAATGCAAATAATTATAGTTAATTAGTTAATTAATTAATGGAAGCAAATGAAGGATCATTAATTATTTAATGATAAGTAATTAAAGGTTAATTACTGTATATGGTTAAGGATAATTACTTGAATGTAATTAAAGCATAATTAATCAAGGAAGATTAATTAAGGAAGATCATTAAGAAATGATTAATAAATTGATCTGTAATAAATCAATGAAGCAGGATTAAGATAATCCAAGTGATTAAAGAATAGTAATTAATTTAATTAAAGGATAATTAAATTGATTAAGAGTTAATCAAACCTGCTTATGGATGATTGATTTATATTGGATTGGTTAATATTAGATGATTGATATTGGGTGATTGGTTGATACTGGATGATTTTTGGTTATGATATCTATGATATGTGTTGCTTTGTGAGATGAATGTTGATATAAATTATCTGTTGTGATAATGTGATTTATCTATCTGTTTATATTATCCTGAATATAAGTTAAATGTTTTAAACCTTTAAACAACTTGGCCTTAAAAGATACGTTTTGGATTTCGATGAGACCGGGATCGGGTTTCCGTATACCGGAATTCCAGGTCTGGAGACCCGAATACCACATCGATCCAAATTAACGATAGGTCGTGAATCTCAAGTGAAGATGAAGATTTAGAGTGCAAGGGTTATTGTCGTTAACTCTGAGGGTGATTCCAAAACGAGTGTAACGAGATAATGCCTTCGGTTTCGTTCGAACCCGGAACGAACTTATATGGATTGAATGCTTTCAGCACATCGTCAGGCAGACGATGAGCATTCTAAGTGATATGTTCTGATTAAAGGTAATCGTAACCTCAAGCCTCATCAACCGGGAATGGCTAAAACAGGGGAGGTGCAGCAAGGCTTCGTGGGTAGCACCCACTGAGAGCAAGATAGATCCCTGTCTATAGGTCCCTTTTCTTTTATTCGGCTTAGTGTGTGGTTGGTCGCGCCAACTACGGGATTATCTTGTTCGGGATTATCCAGTAAGGGATGGTTCCGGCTTTGTGTTGCAGGGGAGCGGGCGTACTCCTCGGTACGGTGATCTAGGCCACGTACTGTGACGGGCGGTACCCCAGTAGCCCTGCCATTGTATGGAATCCAAACTCCAATAAGTGCCGTACGTATTAGTTGTGCCCAACTACGTTGGAATGTGAGATGTAAGCATTTCAGCTATTTCTGTATTTTACTTGAAAACCCTAGACCCTATTATAATACAATCAGATTTCCTATCAAATGTTTTAGTTAGCGTAAGGTAAAAACTTACCCATGTTTATGTGTGGGAAGTCTTACGTGATACTTTTGTTTCCAAAGGTTTTCAAAGTTAAGCAATCTAACCGTTTACTCACACCAGACCCATGTCTGACCCAAGTGTTTATTTTCTGTTTTATTAAACTCTTGGGTACTCAATATTGTATTGAGTAGTCGAGGGATTCAGGTTAGCTTTGACGAATTCTGGAGGAGATTTGGAGCAGGAGGCTTCACCGTGTAGATATATGATGATTCCGCTGTGTATATGTTGTGTCTGTATCTGTGATACTTGAGTTGTATGAATTAGACAGATGTTTATAACTGTCTAATATGTGTTGTATAAGTTGTGTAACTCTGATGTATATGATACTATGTAATATTTTATATGATATATTATATTTCATTCGTTCCGCTGTGAGTTTCTGATGTTGTTGTTCTTTCTTCTTTTCTTTCTTTTCTTTTTCTATCCCTTTCTTTCTTAATTCACGATACGTCTTTCTGGGCATAGAAAGTCGGGTCGTGACAGTTATCATATTGGAGCTTTATAACATGTGTTAAGTAACAAACCAATACAAGTGACTAAAACAACTTTATAATATACATGAGGTATAGAAACCTGTAAGTAGTATGTAACAAGGCAAGCAAGATGAATGTAGCTTGTAAATAAAGATGTAGGCAAGAATATAAAGTATAAAAACAAATCAGGCAAGAATAAAATATGAAGGCATGAGTAGGCAAGTAAATTATGTGTGTATGTAGCCTGTAAGTAGTAGGCAAGGCAAGAAGTAAAAGAAATATCTATGTACAAAATAAGATATGGATGAAGCATAAGGTACATTAGCATTTAATGCTTCCATTTCTTAACAGCAAACAAGGTCATTCGAAAGTTATAAAATATCATTTCAGCCTCCAATATTTAAAAATCTCTGATCAAAAATAAAATAAAATAAAAGTGTACCAGGCAAATTGCATAACCCTGTAAAACTCTTTTCTATATATATCTTCCCATCTCTGTTTGTTTACAACAGTTCAAACCAGAGAATAATGGCAAGCTTTTTCTTTTTTTACAACTTAAAACATCATACAACAACAAAGGAAAGAAGATTAGGAGGAAGATCAAAGCAAATCATTTCTCAGTTTTTTTAAGTTCAAAGCTGCTTTTCAAACTAGCTGTGCTTTGTCCACCTTCCAAATCAATGGTGAGTAACCTCAATTAAAAACTTAAGTATTTAAAACTTGTTGCAAGGTTAAATCTGGAATAAGTGCGATTTGTATGTATAAATTCTTCTGTGCATATGGATGTTACTTGGGTACATATTGAAGTCTCTGTAACAAATCTATTTTTGTTTCCAGGCTAGAGTTTGATTCAAAAAAATTTATCTCTTGATCTAATAGCTTTCAGGACTTAGAATACAAACAAAAATTGTTTGTTTCATCCTAGTTTAGAGTTTCATTTTTTATTGAGGCTAAAATAATTTTGTATTTACTCTAGGAATCTAGAACAACAGAACAAGATTTGTATAAGTAAAATTTCAAACTTCTAGATTCATAAATTCAGGAACATACATTGAATCCTTGTAACAAAACATGAATTTTAAAACTAAAATCAAAATTTTAAGTGAAGTATTGAATGAGAATTTGGGTGTTGTTTGGCGTATGAATTTTTGGTAATATCTGATGATTCCTTGGCTCATGGTGGTCGGGTTTTCTCGTGGTGATAGAGGAGGCTATGGTGGAGGTGGGAAAAATAGTCGGAGGTGGCCACGGCCACGGTGGCGACAGCGGCAAGCGTTTGAAGTTTGTAAACCTAGTTATTACTATGATTGTTTTGGTCTCGTTCGATCACCAGAGGCGATCGAGCGTTATGGGCTTTTGGGAATTTGTAGAGGGATGATAGGCGAAGCCATGGCCGGTGGTGATGGTTCTCTAGTGGTCGGAGGAGTAGGGGCGAAGTGTTGACAGTTTCGAGAGGGGGGAACTGTTTGTGTTCCAGGTTTGAAATGGAGAACTCGATTTTGATTCGAGTTGTTGTGATGGATTTTGGTGATCGTGATGTCATATGGAGATGGTCGCAGATGGGTGGTAGTTCTGGTCGGTGGTCGGAGATGGCCAGAGCCCCGGTGCACGTGCACCGTGCACTTTGAATTTCTGATGAGATTTTGAGTTTGGGCAGAAATTTTACTCAAGTAAATTGTTTGGTTTACTCGAAGTTGAGAAGGGTTTGACTCGGAGTAGAAAAGTTTGTACTCGAGTCAATTTTATTTGTTACAGGTTTTGTTATAAAACCTATTTGTTTAAATTTTTAAAACAGAAATTGGAATTTAAATACAGATTTTAAACAAAGTTTAAATCTAGTATGAAGTATAGATTCAAAATGACTATGAATCTTATAGTTTTAAATTATTTAAAAGTGGGTTTTCAGGTTTTTAAAACCTGACAGTTTTCAGATTTTAAATTTAATTTAAAATCTGAAACCAGAATTTAAACTGGGTTTAAATTCAAAGTTAAGTTCAGTTTTCAATATAAACATTTAAATCTTGAAGTTTTAAAAAAAAGAATTTGGATTTTAAATCAAGAATTTAAAATCAAGGGTTTAAGGCAAGTCTAAATCAAAGAATTTAAATCAAAGTTAAATTAATAGATTCAAGTTCTTCTTTGAATTCAAATCTGAAATTTTAAATCAGTTTTTAAATCTGAATGTTTTAAAAACAAGTTTAAATTAAATAGTTTTTTTTAAAGGGTAATTAGTTTCCAAACAAATGTTTAAATTTGATTTTGATAAAATCATTCTATTTAAGGATTTTAAATGGAAATTAAATAAATTGTTTAAATTTGAAATTTGCCAGTTAAAATGCAATGTAATTCAAAAAGCTAAATTTTTATCTAAAAATTAAGTAGTTTAATTAAAAGGCTTTTCTTATATAAGTAATAAATGTTTTTTTACATTTCTTTTAAAACTTTATAAATTAATATTTAAATTTGGTTAATGTTAAATGGTAAATCATTTTGAATCTTAAATTCAAAATGGAATTCAAATTTAAATTCAAAGGGGTAATGTTTAAAATACACTTCAATATTTATTAAATCATTTTAAAGGAATAATTTATCTTAGAGATAATTAATATATTGAAGTGAATTACTTAATAAGATAATTAAGGAATGACTTATGTATTTAATTTATAAATTAATAATTTAGATTAATTTATGATTAGAGATTAATTAAGAAGTAAATTAGGAAATGTTATTAGTTAATGAAGATAATTAACTAAGGATTATTTAAATAATTAATTAATGTGATAAATTTTGATAATTAATTAGATTAATTAATTTAGATATTCTATTGTAAATTATTAAGTGTAATTACTTGATAAAAGTAATTAAGAGATTAATTACTTATTGTAATTAATTTTGATAATATGATTAATTTAAGTTAATTAATTTAGTTTAATTAATTTTAAGAAATCATTTGATGATTTGATAAGTGTAATTACCTAGTGTAATTAATGGAGCATAATTACTTAGGGATGTAATTAGAAGATAATTACTTGATGTAATTAATACAAGATGATTTGTAAGTGAAGTAATTTGGGTAATTACTTTTGTAATTAATCAAAGGATTAATTAATGGAGATAATTAATTATGGGATAATTAATTTATCTAATAAGTAATTAAGGATAGTTAATTACTGGTTTGTTATTAATCAAGGGGGAATTAATAATTGGGTTTAATTAAAGATTAAATTACTTAATGTAATTAACTTAAATGAAGTAATTTAATTTAAATATAAATTAGAGATCATTAATTAATATAATTAATGATGTAATTATGAATTGTTTAATTAAGGAATAATTAATAATGAGGTGATTAATTAATGTAATTAATTAAGGATAAATGTAATAATTAAATTTAATTAATAAATGAAGTAATTAAATGTTATTTACTATAAATGATTTAGGATAATAAATTTGTGGAATTAATTTAGGACTAAATTACTTATTATAATTAGAAAATGATTAATCAAAGGTGTTTAATCAAGATGAATATTTAGAGAATAATTAATTAAATTGATCTTTATTTAATTAATGGTTGTATAAGCAGGATTTATAGATGCAGTAATTAATTTAATTTACTTTAAATTAATTAGAGATAGAAGTATTAATTTAATTCATTTTAAATTGATTATAGATTGTGGTTAATAAAGCATTGCTTATGGATGAATGATATTGATATCCCATTGATTGATTGTGATCTCAGATAGGAGATGACTAATATCTATGTGATATGATGCTTGTTTTAAGTATGATAATATTGATTATCTGTTTGAGTTGATAATATGGACTATCTGTTTATGATGATAATGTGATTATCCATTGTTATATTGCGATTTATCTATCTGTGTGTATATAGATAATTGAATTGAATTATTTTAAACTCTAAAACAACTTGGACCTAAAAGATGGCGATTTGGATTTCGATGAGACCGGGATCGGGTTTCCAGATTTGGATATCCGAAAACCACATCGATCCAAATTAACAATAGATCGTGAATCTCAAGTGAAGATGAAGATTCAGAATGCAAGGGTTATTGTCGTTACCTCTGAGGGTGGTTCCAAAATGAGTGTAACGAGATAATGCCTTCGGTTTCGTTCGAACCCGGAACGAACTTGTATGGATTGAATGCTTTCAGAACATCGTCAGGTGAACGATGAGCATTCTAAGAGATGTGTTCTTTAAAGGTAATCGTAGCCTCAAGCCTCATCAATCGGGAATGGCAAAATCAGGGGAGGTGCAGCAAGGTTAGTGGGTAGCACCCAAGTAGGACAAGATTTCCCCTGTCTAGAGGCCCCTTCTTATTATTCGGCTGTGTGGGCAGTTGATTGCAACAACTGCTGGGGTGACTTGTTCGGGAATTATCCAGTAAGGGATGGTTCCGGCCTTGTGTTGCAGGGGACTTAGGGTGGGTCCTTGGTACGGTGATCTAGGCCACGTACTGTGATGGGCGGTACCGCAGTAGCCCTGCCATTGTATGGTATCCAAACTCCAATAAGCGCCGTACGATTTAGTTGTGCCCAACTATGTTGGAACGTGAGATGTAAGCATTCTAGCTATTTCTATATTTTACTTGAAAACCCTAGACCCTATTATAATATCACTGAATTTCCTATCAAATATTTGGTTAGCGTAAGGTAAAATCTTACCCATGTTTATGTGTGGGAAGTCTTACGTGATTCCTTTTGTTTTCAAAGGTTTTTCAATGATAAGCAAATTTAACCTGTTACTCATACCAGACCCATGTCTGACCCGGAGTTTATTTCTGTTTTTCTTAAACTCTCGGGTACTCAAATTTTTACGAGTAGCCAAGGGATTCAGGTTAGCTTTGACGAATTGTGGAGGAGCAATGGAGCAGGAGGCTTCAGCGTTATAGATATATAGTTTTCCGCTGTATTGGTATCTCTGTGTTGAATTTGTGTTGTATCGAGTTGTATTAACTAGACAGGTGTTTATAACTGTCTAGTATGTGATGTAGTATCTGTGTAACTCTGATTGATGTTGTATATTATGTAATACTTATGTGATTAATATAATTTATTCGTTCCGCTGTGAGATTCTAATGTTGTTTAGTTCTTTCTTCTCTATCTTTTCTCTTTTCTATCCCTTTCTTTCTTCATCATGATACGACTTTCTGGTGGTAGAAAGGTCGGGTCGCTAAAGTTGGTATCAGAGCGCTAGGTTGAGTGAATACCAAGGCTCTTAAGTGATTTCTTTCTTGAGAGAGCGTATTTGTATTATATATATATATATATATATATATATATATATATATTCTACCTATTTGTTGGGTTACCTGTTCGGGTTTTCCAATATAAGTTATAAAGGTAGATAGGGTGGTGGTGTGTGTAACACGACTACAAATGGTTGGAGTTTGAATGATTGAGGTTGGAAGTGTATCTATCGAGACTGTAGACCTAATACCGTCTCAAGTGAGCTTTGGGTGGTGTAATGATTTCATCGATCTCTGAAGGAAACCTGTTAAGGTTCAGAATTCATCTTTGAAGTGTAAGTTTGGATGAGCTAGAGTTTGGATCTATCGGTTGGACAAAAGCAAGTGATGTTATCTTGATACCTCTGGATGTAGTAGCTGTGTGATGAGACACAATGACTATGGATGTTTCCGAAGATGTTTCTTTGGAACAAGTTAAGGAGGTATGTCTGCTTCGGTGTTGTGGCTGTGTTCAGCTGGATGTTTCTGTTCGGTTTGTGATCCGAGTTTCTCGAAGTGCTTTGGATTAGAAATTCCTTGGCATTAGTGTCAGCAACGCAGCTCGGAGTGTTCTGTGTGTTGGGAAGGAAGCTTTCTAGCTTAGCAGTGGAGTTCAGAAGCAGCAGAGTGGTTCCGTTTCTTCGTTGGATTGGCTAGTTAAGCGTAAGTTGTTCTGTTTGGTAAAGAGAGAACAGTTTTTCTTTGGAATTAGGCTGGATTAATCGCAAAAGTGACTTGTGATAGCTGAGTGTTCTCTTTTGTTTCAGAGATTTTTTTTCTGGATGTCTTCCGGAAGTCAGAGTTTTGCTAACATCTGAAGATTGAGTTGGGTATTGACTGGATTTCAGAAGTGGCACCGATGGTTCAGCTTAGTTTAGGATGGTTTTTGAGTTTGGGGAGTAGCTCTGGTTTTGGAGGAAACTTCTGAGTTTTATTTTTGGATCTGTTGAACCATATTTTTGGAATGTATTGTCTAGTCTGTGCTTGTGTTCGTCATCAGCATTTTCATCTGCTTAGTCAGAGTTGCGCAGTGGAAGCATTGTGGCAGCTGTTTTAGAGTGGAAGCAACTGGAAGTTGCAGTGTTTTGGATTAGAGAGTTTCTACAGGAAATTTTTCAGGATCTGAGGCCAGATTGGAGTGCATCTGTTTTATCTATTCCGGATATGAGAAGTGAGATCTGTATTCTGATTTTGGAGTAGAGAGGAGTTCTGAGTTTTGGTTGATCTTGGAAAGATCATTTTGTTAGATTGTTTTGGTTCAGTATTGTTCTAAGGGCATCAGCAAGGGTTAAGCTGATCAGTAAGGATGTAGGAGACCCAGGATCGTCCGAAGAATTTTGTGGATAAGAATCGGAGATTTGATTTTGGATAAGTGTTTGATCTTCAGGAGTGAATTGTCAGTTTGGATAATTGGAATTCGTTGTATTTCACGTATCTCGGAGAGAGTACGTGTGAGATCTATCTCTGGTTGTGGAACCAGCAGTTCAGGAGTTTTGGTTATTGAGTCAGACTTGTCTATAGTCTGATATCCTGTCTTGTTTTGTAGATCTAGATGAGTGGTAGCTCTGTAGCTTAGTAGTATTGATTGTTTGGATTCTGCAGAGCGAGTATCCCGGTATTTATACTGGGGAAACTCGAGAAAATTCTATCCAGAAATTTGTCTGGATAGTTAGATTTGTTTGATTGGATGCTATGATTGTTAGCATATGTTTGATGATATATGCTTGTGTTTTAAAAATTAAATCTTTAATTAGATTATTAAATTACCTTTGTTTTAAATTTCGGGGACGAAATTCTTTTAAGGGGGGAGGAATGTGATATCCCGGAATTTTGGGCAATATCAATTTAATAATCTACATTAAAAATTAAATTGATATGATAATAATTGTTAATAAGATTTGAATTTGATTTAATAATCATATTTTAAATAAATATTAGACTGATAATTTATCTTTTTAAAGCTGATCAATTATTTTCTATTTATAATGTATATATATATATATATATTTGTATATATTGTAAATAGACAAGATCTGTTTTAAAAGTTAATAAATAAAGATATGTTTTCTAATTTTAATATTTTTGGTAATTATAATTTGATTTAATATATATATTTTTTAAGGCTATTTAAATAAATAACTGTATGGTTTAAAATACTTAAGAAAAATATTAATTGTTTTAAATTTATTTTAGTTTAAGTTTGAATTTAAATAAGATTAACAAAAGGGTTGTTTTGTTCTTTTAAGTATAGCTTGGTGAAAATAAGTAATGAAGTAATAATCTCTTTTATAAATTATGTTAATTTAATAATGAGTTATTTTTAAAACAATATTAATAATATAATGTCTTTACAAATGGATTTTTAATATAAATAGAAAGTGTTATTTTAAATTTATTTATATATATATATTTTGGGAGAAACTATGATTTGTAAATTTGAAATGAAGTCTTTCAAAAATGTTTAATAAAATAAACCTTATAAATATTTAATATAAGTATAAAAGGAAATAATAATATATAAATGTAATATTTGATAGTTTAAGTTTTTAAATAAATAGAAAATGCTTAAGGGACAAGTGTTATCATATTGGAGCTTTATAACATGTGTTAAGTAACAAACCAATACAAGTGACTAAAAAAACTTTATAATATACATGAGGTATAGAAACCTGTAAGTAGTATGTAACAAGGCAAGCAAGATGAATGTAGCTTGTAAATAAAGATGTACGCAAGAATATAAAGTATAAAAGCAAATCAGGCAAGAATAAAATATGAAGGCATGAGTAGGCAAGTAAATTATGTGTGTATGTAGCCTGTAAGTAGTAGGCAAGGCAAGAAGTAAAAGAAATATCTATGTACAAAATAAGATATGGATGAAGCATAAGGTACATTAGCATTTAATGCTTCCATTTCTTAACAGCAAACAAGGTCATTCGAAAGTTATAAAATATCATTTCAGCCTCCAATATTTAAAAATCTCTGATCAAAAATAAAATAAAATAAAAGTGTACCAGGCAAATTGCATAACCCTGTAAAACTCTTTTCTATATATATCTTCCCATCTCTGTTTGTTTACAACAGTGCAAACCAGAGAATAATGGCAAGCTTTTTCTTTTTTTTTACAACTTAAAACATCATACAACAACAAAGGCAAGAAGATTAGGAGGAAGATCAAAGCAAATCATTTCTCAGTTTTTTTAAGTTCAAAGCTGCTTTTCAAACTAGTTGTGCTCTGTCCATCTTCCCAAATCAATGGTGAATAACCTCAATTAAAAACTTAAGTATTTAAAACTGGTTGCAAGGTTAAATCTGGAATAAGTGTGATTTGTATGTATAAATTCTTCTGTGCATATGGATGTTACTTGGGTACATATTAAAGTCTCTGTAACAAATCTATTTTTGTTTCCAGGCTTGAGTTTGATTCAAAAATTTTATCTCTTGATCTAATAGCTTTCAGGACTTAGAATACAAATAAAAATTGTTTATTTCATCCTAGTTTAGAGTTTCATTTTTATTGAGGCTAAAATAATTTTGTATTTACTCTGGGAATCTAGAACAACAGAACAAGATTTGTATAAGTAAAAATTCAAACTTCTAGATTCATAAATTCAGGAACATACATTGAATCCTTGTAACAAAACATGAATTTTAAAACTAAAATCAAAATTTTAAGTGAAGCATTGAATGAGAATTTGGGTGTTGTTTGGAGTATGAATTTTTGGTAATATCTGATGATTCCTTGGCTTGTGGTGGTCGGGTTTTCTCATGGTGATAGAGGAGGCTATGATGGAGGTGGGAAAAATAGTCGGAGGTGGCCACGACCACGGTGGCGACAGCGGCAAGCGTTTGAAGTTTGTAAACCTAGTTATTGCTATGATTGTGTTTTGGTCTCGTTCGATCACCAGAGGCGATCGAGCATTATGGGCTTTTGGGAATTTGTAGAGGGATGGTAGGCGAAGCCGTGGCCGGTGGTGATGGTTCTCTGGTGGTCGGAGGAGCAGGGGCGAAGTGTTGACAGGTTCGAGAGGGGGGAACTGTTTGTGTTCCAGGTTTGAAATGGAGAACTCGATTTTGATTCGAGTTGTTGTGATGGATTCTGGTGATCGTGATGTCATCTGGAGATGGTCACATATGGGTGGTTGTTCTGGTGGGTGGCCGGAGATGGCCAGAGCCCTGGTGCACGTGCACCGTGACTTTGAATTTCTGATGAGATTTTGAGTTTGGGCAGAAATTTTACTCGAGTAAATTTTTTGGTTTATTCGAAGTTGAGAAGGGTTTGACTCGGAGTAGAAAAGTTTGTACTCGAGTCAATTTTATTTGTTATAGGTTTTGTTATAAAACCTGTCTGTTTAAATTTTTAAAACAGAAATTGGAATTTAAATACAGATTTTAAACAAAGTTTAAATCTAGTATTAAGTATAGATTCAAAATGACTTTGAATCTTATAGTTTTAAATTATTTAAAAGTGGGGTTTTCAGGTTTTTAAAACTTGACAGTTTTCAGATTTTAAATTTAATTTAAAATCTGAAACCAGAATTTAAACTGGGTTTAAATTCAAAGTTAAGTTCAGTTTTCAATATAAACTTTTAAATCTTGAAGTTTTAAAAAAAAGAATTTGGATTTTAAATCAAGAATTTAAAATCAAGGGTTTAAAGCAAGTCTAAATCAAAGAATTTAAATCAAAGTTAAATTAATAGATTCAAGTTCTTCTTTGAATTCAAATCAGAATGTTTTAAAAACAAGTTTAAATTAAATAGTTTTTTTAAAGGGTAATTAGTTTCCAAACAAATGTTTAAATTTGATTTTGATAAAATCCTTCTATTTATGGATTTTAAATGGAAGTTAAATAAATTGTTTAAATTTGAAATTTGCCACTTAAAATGCAATGTAATTCAAAAAGCTAAATTTTTATCTAAAAATTAAGTAGTTAAATTAAAAGGCTTTTCTTATATAAGTAATAAATGTTTTTTTACATTTCTTTTAAAACTTTATAAATTAATATTTAAATTTGGTTAATGTTAAATGGTATATCATTTTGAATCTTAAATTCAAAATGGAATTCAAATTTAAATTCAAAGGGGTAATGTTTAAAATACACTTCAATATTTATTAAATCATTTTAAAGAAATAATTTATCTTAGAGATAATTAAGATATTGAAGTGAATTAATTAATAAGATAATTAAGGAATGACTTATGTATTTAATTTATAAATTAATAATTTAGATTAATTTATGATTAGAGATTAATTAAGAAGTAAATTAGGAAATGTTATTAGTTAATGAAGATAATTAACTAAGGATTATTTAAATAATTAATTAATGTGATAAATTTTGATAATTAATTAGATTAATTAATTTAGATATTCTATTGTAAATTATTAAGTGTAATTACTTGATAAAAGTAATTAAGAGATTAATTACTTATTGTAATTAATTTTGATAATATGATTAATTTAAGTTAATTAATTTAGTTTAATTAATTTAAAGTAATCATTTGATGATTTGATAAGTGTAATTACCTAGTGTAATTAATGGAGCATAATTACTTAGGGATGTAAGTAGAAGATAATTACTTGATGTAATTAATACAAGATGATTTATAAGTGAAGTAATTTGGGTAATTACTTTTGTAATTAAGCAAAGGATTAATTAATGGAGAAAATTAATTATGGGATAATTAATTTATCTTATAAGTAATTAAGGATAGTTAATTACTGGTTTGTTATTAATCAAGGGGGAATTAATAATTGGGTTTAATTAAAGATTAAATTACTTAATGTAATTAACTTAAATGAAGTAATTTAATTTAAATATAAATTAGAGATCATTAATTAATATAATTAATGATGTAATTATGAATTGTTTAATTAAGGAATAATTAATAATGAGGTGATTAATTAATGTAATTAATTAAGGATAAATGTAATTAATTAAATTTAATTAATAAATGAAGTAATTAAATGTTATTTACTATAAATGATTTAGGAAAATAAATTTGTGGAATTAATTTAGCACTAAATTACTTATTGTAATTAGAAAATGATTAATCAAAGGTGTTTAATCAAGATGAATATTTAGAGAATAATTAATTAAATTGATCTTTATTTAATTAATGGTTGTATAAGCAGGATTTATAGATGTAGTAATTAATTTAATTTACTTTAAATTAATTAGAGATAGAAGTATTAATTTAATTCATTTTAAATTGATTATAGATTGTGGTTAATAAATCATTGCTTATGGATGAATGATATTGATATCCCATTGATTGATTGTGATCTCAGATAGGAGATGAATAATATCTATGTGATATAATGCTTGTTTTAAGTATGATAATATTGATTATCTGTTTGAGTTGATAATATGGATTATCTTTTTATGATGATAATGTGATTATCCATTGTTATATTGTGATTTATCTATCTGTGTGTATATAGATAATTGAATTGAATTGTTTTAAACTCTAAAACAACTTGGACCTAAAAGATGGCGATTTGGATTTCGATGAGACTGGGATCGGGTTTCCAGATTTGGATACCCGAAAACCACATCGATCCAAATTAACGATAGGTCATGAATCTCAAGTGAAGATGAAGATTCAGAATGCAAGGGTTATTGTTGTAACGACCCGTATTTTTACGGATCGAAAAGTTTGTCAAAATCTGGAGTTTTTAGTGTTGTTGAGCCATTTCAGATTTTAGGCAGAAAATTTGCTAAGTCCTAAGTCGTTCACGACTTAGTGTAAGTCGTGAGTCGTATAGGACTTAGGGATAGGAGCTACCCAAGGAAATGGCGAGTTAAGGGTTTGGAGATAGGTCGTTTGAACGACTTAAGGGGTAGGCGCGACTTAAGGATAGTGGTGAGTTAAGTTGTTACCGAGTTAAGTGTTTAAGTCGTTGCCAAGTTAAGTCGACTGGGTGAGTTAACGACTTAAGGGATAGACAACCTAAGGAACTGACCGACTTAGGAGAATTGGTGATTTAAGAAAATAGACGACTTAGGGTTGATAAGTCGTAGACGACTTAGGAGTTGGGATATATTCTGCGTTGGAGTTAAGTCTTAAGTCGTAGAGACTTGGGTGGACTGTTGTACTAAGTCGTATCCTCTTAGCTGTTAGGTTGTAACACTGTTAAGTCGTAGGATGTGTTGAGTTGCTAAGTCGTAACCCAGTTAAGTTAGTAAGTCGTAGGGAGTTAAGTCGCGATGGTGCTAAGTCGTTAAGTCGTCCAGGCGACTTAGGAGGGAACGCGTACATGTGTTAGGTCGCGTGTAAGCTTCAGGGGTTAAGTCGCGCAAATGGTTGAGTCGAAGGTCTTAAGTCGTAGGTCGGAATGAGAGATGAGTCGGCAATGACTTATGGAGATAGCCGAGTTACGACTTAGTGAATTTTCAGCTATAAATAGGAAGGGTTTTTCTCACTTTTTGGGATCCAGATTTCGAAGCGACGAAGTGCTGCCATTTTGAGAGCTCGACTTCTACACTTCTTCACTTCTTTTCTCCACTCTAATCTAGTGCTTCCATCCATCCAAGTTGAAGATCAAATTGAAGATTCAAGAGCTTAGATTGAAGATCTACATCCATTGAAGTGAGATTTCATCGTTTGAAGCGGATTCGTGATAGATCAAGCTTGATCCTTCGCTGTCCAGATCTGAAGCGTGTTGGTTTGGGTTTGTTTAGGTGATTTGGTGAGTGGTGATAATCTCTCACACGGATCCAAAGGAGTATATCGGATTGTTGGCTCGGTTTGGTGTTAAAATAGTGATTTTCATGCATTTTCTTCATCCTAAGTGTAGACCCATGTAGATCCATTGTTCATGATGATTTGACAACCATTTTACTAAGTGTTAATCTATGCAAGTTCATTCATCAAGATTGTAGAGATATTTCTCATGATTTCATACTTGTTAGACTTTCAACTCGTTAATTACGAAATTGCCATTATTATGATAATTGTCTACTTAGATCATATTGGAATGCTTGATTGCTTGGATTAATGTTGATTTGATTGATTGTTATGAATTAGATGATTGATGATTTGATTTAGACCGAAGATGATTCAAAAGCTAAGAGAAAGGCTCTTGAATTGGGAAAGCTGCTCGTGGCATATGTAGCGGGATGATGAAGCTCTTATGCATAGATTTGATGATGTGATGTTGAGATGAGGCTTTGCGAGGATGTAATGAAGCGAGGCATCATGTGATGAGACTTGGTCTAATCCAGACGGGATCATTCCAAGCACGTTGGTAACTCGGTGATATGATTCGAGTTAAGGGTAATGGATGCTTGAGAGGCGCTGGAGCTAGTATGGAAATAGTCATCGAGGAGGATGACTAGGAGGCTTGGATAGCATCGTTGTTGAAGGTTCTAGCATGCTCTAAGCAAGAGTACGTTTGGGCAGATTCGATAGTCCCAACGACTAACTGTTGATGGTCGAGTACTCTAGGCAGATTCGATAGTCCTAGGCACGGGCTGCGACGACGTGCGAGAGTTATGTCTAGAACCGGGGTTTCCATTAGCCCTTAATGGACGGCTGAAAGAATGTGCCGGTCATTCAATTAACGGTGATATCGAAGCAATGATAACAGTGATAGCCAGAGTCATGGATGTTTGATTGTATCGTCATTCGGTCTCAAGAGCGGTATTTTCTGGGTGCTTATCTGATCTTGGTTTAGGCCTTGGGGGTTTGTGCTTGGAAAACATCGCCCTTGACTCGAGTGATAATTGCTTTATTTTAAATTGTATGCTCTGCTATGTTCGCTTCTGCTTAGTGTGTGTCTAGGGGCTATCACTGTAGAAAGAGGTTGGAGTGGGAGGGTTGTATTCCTATTCCTTTTCCTTTATGCTCTTTTGGTATGTTGTTAGTTAATTTACTGCTCACTAAGACTGTTGTCTGACTCAAGGTTTTATGTTTTAATTCTTATTGCCTTGGGCTGTTCGTCCATTTTGGGACGGGCAGACTAGGTAGCAGGTAACAGGTGTTGTTCTAGCTTTTCACGGTGCTGACATCGAAGACGAGTTGGTGTATTGCATATTATTTCTTACTATATGTACTGGATGTTCCGCTGCTTTGTATTCTCTGAGTGATATGTAGTGAGGCTTGTTGTATTCAACTATTATGAAGTTTTATATGATGACATTCTATTCTGTGAAGCTTCTCTATATATATATTCTATTGTATTTTGCCTATGCGCTGTGAGTAATACGATAGATTCTGCTGTTTTTAATTTACCCTGACAATCGTCCATGGCTGCCTGGCACACTTTGCAGTGCACTATCTCTAGGTTTAAGTGCAGGGGTCATGGGCGGTCGTCACATTTGGTATCAGAGCATTGGTTAATCGATTTTACCCAACGCTCGCTGACGTAACTACGTATGAGAGACGTAATTGTAATTTGATGGATGATTACTATATATAATATAGTAGCTTAGAAGTAAGATAGTCCTTTATGCAGTTGTTTCTCTAGATGTTCTGATCATTCTTTTTTTTTAGATATTGAGAATGAGTCGAAGAGGGAGACCAGCTGCTAGGGAAGGCCGTGCTACTGAGGGAACTGCTGATTATGCAGCTATGTTCGAAGCTATGATGACTTCGATCATGAGAAGGATACCAGTTCCGGGGACAGCAGTTGATGTTGGAGTTCAAGTCCAAACTCCAAAGCCGGTGGATTTTGCTAAGTTGTGTAAGGACTATACTGCTCTTGGAGGAAAGGTTTTCTTAGGAACAGAATCAACTATTGAGGTCTAGAGGTGGATAGATGCTTGTAGAAGGATTTTTGGTGATTTGGAAATTGAGGATGCAACTAAGAGGAAGTTGGCATCAAGGCAGCTTCAAGGGAGAGCTTCTGATTGGTGGAACTCTATTACCATCAATACTCCAGAAGAAGAAATTACTTGGGAGCAATTCCAAGTCAGATTTGAAGCTAAGTTCATTTCTACCGCTCAGAAGTCTGTTCTGTTCAAGAAGTTTGTAGAGCTCAAGCAGGGAGGAAGACCAGTTCTTGAGTATGTTTCCGAGTTTGAAGCGTTGTCCAAGTATGCCCGGTCATATATTGAGTTTGCATATCAGAAGAATGAGAAGTTTGTGACAGGCTTGGACAGTTATCTTGGGAGACAGTTGGTGGATCATTTGGACGATTCATTTGAGAAGCTTGTGGAGAAAGCTCTCAGGCATGAGAGTCTGTTTCCTAAGGAAGGACCTGTTGTTGCTGTTACCAGGGGAGAATCTAAACCACAGCAGGGTGGAAACCAGAAGAGGAAGCAGCAGCAGCAGAAGGGTAAGGATGGCCAGAAGAAGCCGAAAGGCGAAGTGACCTGCTACAACTGTCAGCAGAAGGGCCATTTCTCTAAGGATTGCAAGAATCCGAAGGCACCGGCGAAGTGCCACAACTGTGACAAGCCAGGGCATTTCAGGAAGAATTGTCCAGAACCGAGAAGGGACAAGCAGATTGTGCAAGCTTATGCTTTGGGAGCTGTTCCGTCGTCTTCAAAAGCTCCTACCGATGAAGAGAAGGGAAAGAGTGTGGTGGTTCAAGGTACTCTTTTCCTACGTAGTGTTCCAGTTAGAGTTCTGTTTGATACTGGGGCGTCGCATTCATTTGTTTGTAGTGAACTCGTAGGCCGGTTAGGTTTGGAACCAGATATTGTTGATAGACCATTGGTTGTGACTAATCCAGTTGGGGGTTCGTCTTGTTTGTGTATGTTATGCCGTGGTCTAGTTGTATCGAGTCATGGTTGCTCTTTTGTTTGTGATTGCTTTGTTCTAAACTTTGCGGGGTTCGGAATTATTTTGGGTATGGACTGGCTTAAGAAGTATGCGGCAAAGGTTGATTGCGAGAGGTTGGAAGTGACAGTCGAGAATGTGGAGGGGCGAAAGGTTGTGATACGATGTAAGCATGAGGAAGGCGTCTTCATGAGCTTCATGTATTCGCTGGTTGTTCCACGGGATGGACTGTCATCGGTGCCAATCGCTAATGGATTCGAGGATGTCTTTGACGAAGTCAAAGGGTTGCCGCCGCATAGAGAGATCGAGTTTCGTATAGATCTAGTTGAAGGAGCCAGACCTATTGTGATGCCTCTTAGGCGGATGGCGCCTAGGGAACAGCATGAGTTGAAGGTGCAAGTTGATGACCTTTTACAGAAAGGATTCATTCGGCGTAGTGTGTCCGAGTGGGGTGCACCAGTTGTGTTCGCAACCAAGGCAGATGGATCGTTGAGATTGTGTGTGGATTATCGTGAGCTGAATAAGGTGACTAAGAAGAACAAGTATCCATTGCCGAGGATAGATGACTTGTTTGATCAGCTTCACGAAGCTAAGGTGTTTTCTCAGATGGATTTGGCAACGGGATTTCACCAGTTGAGAGTAGCTAAGGATAGTGTGCTGAAGACTGCATTTCAGACACCATCTGGTTTCTTTGAGTGGCTGGTAATGCCGTTTGGATTGACTAACGCGCCAGCATATTTTGTGGATCTTATGAATAGAGTGTTCAGAGATCAGTTGAACAAGTTCGTACTTGTGTTCGTGGATGATATTCTGATTTATTCCAGAATGGAAGAAGAGCACAAGACGCACTTGCGTATTATTTTGGAAATCTTGCGGAAACATCAGCCGAAGGCTAAGTTTTCGAAGTGTCACTTCTGGAAGAGTGAAGTGAGGTTCTTAGGCCATGTGATTTCTGGAAGTGGAATAGCGGTTGATCCTGCTAAGGTGGCAGCAATCCAGGATTGGGTTATACCTAAGAATGCATCTGATGTGAGAAGTTTTCTTGGATTAGCAGGATATTATCGACGGTTTATCAAAGACTTCTCCAAGGTGGTTGCACCGTTAACAGGGTTGACGAAGAAGAACCAAGTGTTCAGATGGGATGATAAGTGTGAGCAAGCCTTCAGAATCCTGAAAGAGCGATTGACTAGTGCTCCTGTTTTGACTATTCCAAGTGGGAATGACGAGATGGTGGTTTACACCGACGCATGTGGTACTGGACTTGGAGCAGTGCTAATGCAGAAGGATAAAGTTGTTGCGTATGCAAGTCGACAACTGAAGCCGCATGAAAGGAATTACCCAACTCATGATTTGGAGTTAGCGGCGATTGTATTTGCTCTGAAGATGTGGAGACATTATCTATTGGGAGTTCGATTCGAGTTGTTTACGGATCACAAGTCATTGAAGTATCTTTTCTCCCAAAAGGATTTGAATCTTCGGCAGCAGCGATGGCTAGAGTTTTTGGCATCATATGATTTTGGTATAGCTTATACTCCGGGAAAAGGTAACGCGGTGGCAGATGCGTTAAGTCGAAGACATGCAGGATTGGGAGTCATGTTTTCAGAATGGAAGAATCTCAAGTATTTAGCTGGATTTGACTTCAGGCCTAGATGCGAATTGGAACCTGAGATGTTGGCAAACTTATCGATAAGACCTTCTCTTGTGGAAAGGATTGGCGAGAGCCAAAAGCGAGACGATAAGCTTGTCAAGATTATCCGTGAATTGGAATCTGGATTGGATCCAGAAAAGGATAAAGGATTCGAGGTCGATCGAGAGGGTTGGCTTCGAAAGCAAGGACGACTAGTTGTTCCCGATATAGATGAATTGAGGAGTGAAGTTCTGAAGGAAAGTCATCACTCGAAGTTGACAATTCATCCAGGTGGAAATAAGATGTATCGGGATATGAAGAGAACCTACTACTGGGAAGGTATGAAGAAGGATGTTGGAAATTTTATTTCCAACTATATGAACTGCCAGTTGGTAAAGGCTGAACAGAAGAAGCCAAGTGGATTACTTCAGCCATTAGAAGTTCCTACATGGAAGTGGGAGCAAATATCGATGGACTTTATTGATGGGCTACCTAGAACAAGAACGGGAAATGAAGGGATTTGGGTCATCGTAGATCGTCTGACTAAGAGTGCGAGGTTCATTCCTATTCGATCGACTAGGACCGCATCAAAGTTGGCAGAATTGTATGTTAAGTATATAGTTCGATTCCATGGTATTCCAAAAAGTATAGTGAGCGATCGAGATCCGTTGTTCACTAGTGGATTTTGGAAGAGCTTCCAGGAAGTTTTGGGAACCGAGTTGTGTTTGAGTACAGCTTATCATCCTCAAACAGATGGTCAGACCGAGAGAGTCAACCGAGTTTTGGAAGATCTCCTCAGAGCTTGTGTTTTGGATTTCGGAGGATCGTGGGAAGATCACCTTCATTTGGTGGAGTTTGCATACAACAACAGTTACCAGTCAAGCATTGGTATGGCACCATATGAGGCATTGTATGGAAGACCGTGTAATTCTCCGACATGTTGGTTAGAAATAGGAGAAAGGCTGATGCTTGGGCCAGAGATGATTCGACAGACTTCAGATTGTATAGAGATCATTCGGCAACGAATGAAGGCAGCCCAAGACCGTTAGAAGAGTTATGCCGACAAGCGTCGAAAGGATTTGGAATTCGACGTTGGAGATATGGTTTTTGTGAAGATTTCTCCACTGAAGAATGTTATCCGATTCGGGAAGAAAGGAAAATTGACTCCGAGATTTGTTGGACCATTCCCGATCATCAAGCGAATTGGAAAGCTCGCCTATAGATTGGAGTTACCTGAGAAGATGTCGAGTGTGCACAATGTTTTTCATGTATCATATCTACGGAAGTATGTGCACGACTCGAATACGGTGGTTTCTGCTGATAGCTGTGAAGATTTCGAAGTTGATCCAGTCGATATAAGACCTCGTAAGCCGCTTCGTGTTGTGGAAACCGACACGAAACAGCTTAGGAGAAAGATAGTTAAGTTGCTCAAGATACAATGGAGTGACGATGATAACGACTGTACATGGGAGGTGGAAGAGAGGATGAAAGCAGCTCATCCTGAACTCTTCAAGGTATGGCCCTAAGGTGTCGTATCATCTAACAACGTTGTAACTTGTTCTAGTTTTAGAATTCTGCATGCTAAGCTAGAATTGGATGCATGGTTTGTTGATTGCTATGGATGGTAGGCATGCAGAATAGTCTTTGTTTGATTTGTTTGTTTGGAATTTCGGGGGCGAAATTCCTAAGGGGGAGAGAATGTAACGACCCGTATTTTTACGGATCGAAAAGTTTGTCAAAATCTGGAGTTTTTAGTGTTGTTGAGCCATTTCAGATTTTAGGCAGAAAATTTGCTAAGTCCTAAGTCGTTCACGACTTAGTGTAAGTCGTGAGTCGTATAGGACTTAGGGATAGGAGCTACCCAAGGAAATGGCGAGTTAAGGGTTTGGAGATAGGTCGTTTGAACGACTTAAGGGGTAGGCGCGACTTAAGGATAGTGGTGAGTTAAGTTGTTACCGAGTTAAGTGTTTAAGTCGTTGCCAAGTTAAATCGACTGGGTGAGTTAACGACTTAAGGGATAGACAACCTAAGGAACTGACCGACTTAGGAGAATTGGTGACTTAAGAAAATAGACGACTTAGGGTTGATAAGTCGTAGACGACTTAGGAGTTGGGATATATTCTGCGTTGGAGTTAAGTCTTAAGTCGTAGAGACTTGGGTGGACTGTTGTACTAAGTCGTATCCTCTTAGGTGTTAGGTTGTAACACTGTTAAGTCGTAGGATGTGTTGAGTTGCTAAGTCGTAACCCAGTTAAGTTAGTAAGTCGTAGGGAGTTAAGTCGCGATGGTGCTAAGTCGTTAAGTCGTCCAAGCGACTTAGGAGGGAACGCGTACATGTGTTAGGTCGCATGTAAGCTTCAGGGGTTAAGTCGCGCAAATGGTTGAGTCGAAGGTCTTAAGTCGTAGGTCGGAATGAGAGATGAGTCGGCAACGACTTATGGAGATAGCCGAGTTACGACTTAGTGAATTTTCAGCTATAAATAGGAAGGGTTTTTCTCACTTTTTGGGATCTGGATTTCGAAGCGACGAAGTGCTGCCATTTTGATAGCTCGACTTCTACACTTCTTCACTTCATTTCTCCACTCTAATCTAGTGCTTCCATCCATCCAAGTTGAAGATCAAATTGAAGATTCAAGAGCTTAGATTGAAGATCTACATCCATTGAAGTGAGATTTCATCGTTTGAAGCGGATTCGTGATAGATCAAGCTTGATCCTTCGCTGTACAGATCTGAAGCGTGTTGGTTTGGGTTTGTTTAGGTGATTTGGTGAGTGGTGATTATCTCTCACACGGATCCAAAGGAGTATATCGGATTGTTGGCTCGGTTTGGTGTTAAAATAGTGATTTTCATGCATTTTCTTCATCCTAAGTGTAGACCCATGTAGATCCATTGTTCATGATGATTTGACAACCATTTTACTAAGTGTTAATCTATGCAAGTTCATTCATCAAGATTGTAGAGATATTTCTCATGATTTCATACTTGTTAGACTTTCAACTCGTTAATTACGAAATTGCCATTATTATGATAATTGTCTACTTAGATCATATTGGAATGCTTGATTGCTTGGATTAATGTTGATTTGATTGATTGTTATGAATTAGATGATTGATGATTTGATTTAGACCGAAGATGATTCAAAAGCTAAGAGAAAGGCTCTTGAATTGGGAAAGCTGCTCGTGGCATATGTAGCGGGATGATGAAGCTCTTGTGCATAGATTTGATGATGTGATGTTGAGATGAGGCTTTGCGAGGATGTAATGAAGCGAGGCATCATGTGATGAAGACTTGGTCTAATCCAGAAGGGATCATTCCAAGCACGTTGGTAACTCGGTGATATGATTCGAGTTAAGGGTAATGGATGCTTGAGAGGCGCTTGAGCTAGTATGGAAATAGTCGTCGAGGAGGATGACTAGGAGGCTTGGATAGCATCGTTGTTGAAGGTTCTAGCATGCTCTAAGCAAGAGTACGTTTGGGCAGATTCGATAGTCCCAACGACTAACTATTGATGGTCGAGTACTCTGGGCAGATTCGATAGTCCTAGGCACGGGCTGCGACGACGTGCGAGAGTTATGTCTAGAACCGGGGTTTCCATTAGCCCTTGACGGACGGCTGAAAGAATGTGCCGGTCATTCAATTAACGGTGATATCGAAGCAATGATAACAGTGATAGCCAGAGTCATGGATGTTTGATTGTATCATCATTCGGTCTCAAGAGCGGTATTTTCTGGGTGCTTATCTGATCTTGGTTTAGGCCTTGGGGGTTTGTGCTTGGAAAACATCGCCCTTGACTCGAGTGATAATTGCTTTATTTTAAATTGTATGCTTTGCTATGTTCGCTTCTGCTTAGTGTGTGTCTGGGGGCTATCACTGTAGAAAGAGGTTGGAGTGGGAGGGTTGTATTCCTATTCCTTTTCCTTTATGCTCTTTTGGTATGTTGTTAGTTAATTTACTGCTCACTAAGACTGTTGTCTGACTCAAGGCTTTATGTTTTAATTCTTATTGCCTTGGGATGTTCGTCCATTTTGGGACGGGCAGACTAGGTAGCAGGTGATAGGTGCTGTTCTAGCTTTTCACGGTGCTGACATCGAAGACGAGTTGGTGTATTGCATATTATTTCTTACTATATGTACTGGATGTTCCGCTGCTTTGTATTCTCTGAGTGATATGTAGTGAGGCTTGTTGTATTCAACTATTATGAAGTTTTATATGATGACATTCTATTCTGTGAAGCTTCTCTATATATATATTCTATTGTATTTTGTCTATGCGCTGTGAGTAATACGATAGATTCTGCTGTTTTTAATTTACCCTGACAATCGTCCATGGCTGCCTGGCACACTTTGCAGCGCACTATCTCTAGGTTTAAGTGCAGGGGTCATGGGCGGTCGTCACAATTGTCGTTAACTCTGAGGGTGATTCCAAAATGAGTGTAACGAGATAATGCCTTCGGTTTCGTTCGAACCCGGAACGAACTTGTATGGATTGAATGCTTTCAGAACATCGTCAGGTGGACGATGAGCATTCTAAGAGATGTGTTCTCTAAAGTAATCGTAGCCTCAAGCCTCATCAACCGGGAATGGCTAAAACAGGGGAGGTGCAACAAGGTTAGTGGGTAGCACCCAAGTAGGACAAGATTTCCCCTGTCTAGAGGTCCCTTCTTATTATTCGGCTGTGTGGGCAGTTGATTGCAACAACTGCTGGGGTGTCTTGTTCGGGAATTATCCAGTAAGGGATGGTTCCGGCCTTGTGTTGCAGGGGACTTAGGGTGGGTCCTCGGTACGGAGATCTAGGCCACGTACTGTGACGGGCGGTACCCCAGTAGCCCTGCCATTGTATGGAATCCAAACTCCAATAAGCGCCGTACGATTTAGTTGTGCCCAACTATGTTGGAACGTGAGATGTAAGCATTCCAGCTATTTCTGTATTTTACTTGAAAACCCTAGACCCTATTATAATATCACTGAATTTCCTATCAAATGTTTGGTTAGCGTAAGGTAAAATCTTACCCATGTTTATGTGTGGGAAGTCTTACGTGATACCTTTTGTTTTCAAAGGTTTTTCAAAGTTAAGCAACTTTAACCTGTTACTCATACCAGACCCATGTCTGACCCGGAGTTTATTTCTGTTTTTCTTAAACTCTCGGGTACTCAAATTTTTACGAGTATCCAAGGGATTCAGGTTAGCTTTGACGAATTGTGGAGGAGCAATGGAGCAGGAGGTTTCGGCGTTATAGATATATAGTTTTCCGCTGTATTGGTATCTATGTGTTGTATTTGTGTTGTATCGAGTTGTATTAACTAGACAGGTGTTTATAACTGTCTAGTATGTGATGTAGTATCTGTGTAACTCTGATTGATGTTGTATATTATGTAATACTTATGTGATTAATATAATTTATTCGTTCCGCTGTGAGATTCTGATGTTGTTTAGTTCTTTCTTCTCTATCTTTTCTCTTTTCTATCCCTTTCTTTCTTCATCATGATACGACTTTCTGGTGGTAGAAAGGTCGGGTCGCTACACCGCCTGCCCTCCCTAATCTGCCAACCGATCGCCTCTCTGACCCGATCACCAAACCCCATCTCAACCAATGGCCGCACACAGCCTTCGCCCTGCCTTCGATGCTAACTTGTCCACTTCCATGCCTGCTGTCGGCCTCCTCTCTCCAGAACCACCATTGTCAGCCCACCACCAAGCAAAGCAACCATGCCTGCTCGACTTCCGACAATCCCCTCCCCTCTCCATCCTTGTCAGTTCAACTCTCTTTTATTTTTATTTTATTTTTTCTAAAGGTATATATATATTGTTCAGAGTATTTCATGATATGTTTTGTTAATATCTGAAATGTGTATACTTATATATAATATGTTTTGTAATATGAAATGTATATATTTATATAAAATTTGTTTTGTTAATATTGAGATGTATATATTTATATAATATGTTGTATTTACGTTAATATTAATATCTTGGAAAGTATATGTGTGTGTGTGTATATGTTAATGGTAATGTTTAAAAATGCATTTGAAGAAATTTTGAAATAAATGTATGGATTTTATAAATATTGTGTCTTAATATATAATATGTATATGTAGATTTTTTTAAAATATAATATATATAGATATTTTGATTTTAAATTATATATTTTGTTCATCGATTCAAGTCCTTCATGTTTTGCCTTGTTTGTTGAATTCGTGTTCATCATGCCGTACTTTGGAATTTGTGCTTGGATTGTCGCATCTTGTTCTTGTTATTTCTCTAGCCTCGAAAGGTGAGCAATCACTCACGATTAGCATTCTTATGTTTAGTAAACTGGTTTCACTTGAAATGACGATTGAAATATGTTGTTAAATTTGAATTACTTAGTAATTTGACTGTTAAATATGATATGCCATTTTCTATAATTGTTTACCTATGACATATGGCACCATAAACCTGTTGTATATATTATATTTAAATTTGTTACTAATGATATATGCATGTTGTTGATATGTTATATTATTATCATATTTGTTCTCACTATACAAGTTCCTTGTTAGTTTATAATTCCCTATGGGTTGAAATAATACATACCCGAACGATCTTGTAGATTAGGGAAAAATCGTTATGGGTTGAAATGACAAAACCCAAACGATTTTATTGATTTTGAATTTTTGGATTGCGGGTTGAAATGATATATACCCGTAAATATAAAGTTTAAATTGCGGATTGAAATGATAAATATCCGTATCACTTGACCATAGGATAGAAAACTATATACGGACACCGTTGGTCTATTTTAAATGATTTCCAAATTTTGAAAGGGGAAATATATGTGTTTTAAAAGATAGTGATTATTATATATAATATAAAGATTTTAATTTTAGTATATGTGTAAAATTTAGAATTTTAAAATTATATGTTTTGGATATTTTTAAATTATATGTTAAGTTTTAAAATGTAAATTATAAAATTTTACTTATAACTTTATTATTTTTAAAAATATAAAATAAGATTTAAAATAGATTTAATCTAATAATAATTAATATGATAAAATTTAATAAGAATTTAATTTAACTACTATATATATATAATATGTTTAAAATATTATTTAAATTTATATTAATATTTTGAAAATAGATTTTTGTAATAACTTTAAATAAATAGAGGTTGGAAGATAAATTAAATAAGAATTTATTTATAATTTAATTGAAATTAAATAAGAATTGATATATAATTAAATTTGTTTAGAATTGAATTTAAATAAGGTTTTATGTGAACTTATTGATTTTGAGATTTTGAAAGGTATGATTTTATAACTTGATTTGATAAAAAGTGATTTAATGAATATTGTCAAATTTAAATAAAATTGTAATTGAATATTTAATTTCGATTTAAATTTGAAATATGATATTTTATTTTAATATTTATAACAAGGTGATTAAGAGAATAATTTCAGATTAAATATAACTGAAATTGAATATTTAATGTTGATTTAAATTTGTAATTTTAGAGATTTCATTTGAGGGTTATTAAAATGATTAAGTGAATATTTCAAATTTAAATAAAATTATAGTTGAAATTTTGAAATATAAATGGAATTTGTCAAATTGAGTTATCGTAAATGGTTTGAATATTTAAAACTTAGAAGCCTATTGAATTTTTTTTGAGCAAAATGTGTGATCCTCTAATAAAAGAGGAGATCACACATGAAACTATATATATAAAACATAATATGGTGCTGCCAACATGCTTGGCAGGTGACATATCTATGTACTGATAACAGAGTAAAAAACAGGTACCCCTAAAATGAGCTCCGACAAAGCCACCGCCAATTTCACCCCAATACCGAGCTCCGGCATGGCCACCGTCCGATAATGAGGTGTTAGAAGTACCTGGAAAACTGAAAAAAGGATCTAAATCCAGAGATGATGGAAATCTGCACCATCTAAAAGAAGAAAATCTGAAGCTGCCTCTGAGGAAAAAGGCTAATTTGAAGAAGAAACTGATCCATAAAAAAGAAACTCCGCTCTGAAGACACCATAAAGCTGAATGTAACGCCTGATGCAATCAATACTCGTGGAAAAAGCTATCCTGTACACCTGCACGAAACTGTAAGCTATCCTGCAAACCTGAAAAGAGACTCTAGCAACCTATCTAATCCAGACCTGAAACAAAACTAGGAAACAAATTAGCAAAAGTCACATATATGTATATAAATAGAATTTATATACATATATGTTTGAACAAAAATCTAATAAGTAGAAAAAATAAGCAAAAACCCTTTATGGACCCTTAATAGAAAGCAGATTATTATACACCGAAATATCATCGTTTAAGTTGGAAAAAGTATTAGTATAAATATTATTAATGTCAAAATTATTATTGTTATGTTTGAAAATATTAATATTATTACTAACCTTATTAAGATATTCCTTAAAAAGATTATTTTTGGCTAATTTATATTTAGGATTAGAGATCCAATTTAAGCAAAAAGATGAAATTAAAAATATCAATTTATTAATGTGATTATTGTTATTATTAAAAATTCTTTGATTTCTTTCAAACCAAATGTACCAACTAGAAATAGTGAATAAAGTATTAAGCAAGTATCTATTATTCTTATTAAACTTAACTCTAAAAGAATTCCAATAGAAAACACAATCAATAATTCTAGTACTTATATAAAATTCAAATATGTTAAGGGTATTCATAAGAATAAAATGAGTGTCCATACAATCATAGTAAATATGATTAATATCTTCTAAATGAATATTACAAAAATAACATTTATTATCAATGCAAATATTTTTCCTTTTTAACAATTCTATAGTATTTAATTTACCGTGAATAATAAGCCACATGTGTAATTTAGATTTTGAAGGAGCGTTAGATTTCCAAATAAACTTAAAAAAAACTATTAGTTACACCTGAAAAATTGATAAATCTATAGAATGAATTAGTGGAATATTTCTTGCTCTTATCCCATTCCCAACTAATATAATCATTATCATTATCGATATTTTAAATATTTAATCTAGCATAAAGCAAATTGAGCTGTCTAAGAGTTGAACCTACTAAAATTCTGTTAAAACTAAAATTCCAAGGAGGGTCATTTTCAGAATCAAAAACTTCAGATATAAATGCATATTTGAAGTTACAAATATCATATAAATCTTCAAACTCATTCCTAAGAGGAGTAGCGGAAATCCAACTATCATGCCAAAAAGAAGTATTATTACCAGAGTGAACTATAATATTAATACCTAAATTGAAAATTTCACTACATTTTAAAATGGATTTCCAAAAATAAGATTGCTTACGAAAAACCGATGGACTAATCTGATAAAGATTATTATTACTATTATAATAATATTTAGAAATAATCTCCTTCCAAGTGGCATTATCGTTGGTATCTCTAAATTTCCATAACCATTTACCTAGAAGAGCCAAATTCATATTACGTAAATTAATGACACCTAAACCACCATCCTTTTTGGATTTACAAATAGTTTCCCAATTAACAAGACATTTGATGCTACTGTTTGGATTATCGCCACTCCAAAGGTAATCTCTTCTAATTTTATCTATTTTATCTATCACCCAACCAGGAAAAAGATGCATAGTCATCCAATAAATTGGGAGAGCTGATAAAACCGAATTAATTAAAACCAATCTACCTACTCTAGATAGAAGTCTCCCATTCCAGTTAGAAATCCTTTTTTGATTTTATCAATGATTATTAACCAATCATCCTGTTTAAGTTTAGTGGATCTAATAACAAAACCTAGATATTCAATCGGAAAGTTCATAATTTTACAGTTTAATGTATTAGCAACTAAATTTTCAACTTTCTCGAAATCATTTAAAACTAAAACAGAACTTTTATCAAAGTTTATTTTTAAACCCGGTAAAAGCTCAAAACTATATAGAATAAACTTAAGAGCTATTGAATTTGAAATGGTTTAAATTTGTAGTTCAAACCTAGATTTGAAATCGATAAATTAAAATTGGTTTTAATGTGAATCTGAATTGAGATTGATTTAAATTGAATTTGGAACTAAAAGTTGATTTGAATTGATTTGTAAAATTGGAAGAAACAATTCGAATTTGAAACCATTTTAATATATATATATATATATATATATATTATTTTAATATATATATATATGTATATATATATTATTTTAATATATATACTATTTTAATATATAAACTATTTTAATATATAAACTATTGTGTGATTATGATTATCGGGAATAAAAATGATTTAAAGTAAGTAATGATTTTGAAAGTGATATGATTTTGAAAGCAATATGATTTCGAAAGTGATATGACTTTGAAATGTATATGATATTTCGATATGAATTATGAAATGTTTTAAATATAAAATGACCATGGAGTGAAATAAGCGTTTGGTTGTTAAAGAGACCGGGATCGAATATTGTCATACTCTCTACCAATACTGAAAACTACTTTAACAACTCTGTATGTGCTGGAGATTCAAAAACAAAGTAGGATGGTTTGGCGACGATTCTGTATGAGGTATTAACGCAGCCCTAACTCCCGTGAGTCAGCTTGATGTGACTAAAACAGGAGCCACGCCGGGCCAAGTGAGGTCACACGTCCGATCGAGCATGCTTCTTCGATACCATTCTATTACTTTGTGATTTGATTGGTTGCACCTTTGATTATAGGAGTGTGTCTTGATGTGGGTGGTTGTAGCTGTTATATGTTACCACCAGTCCAGATCCGCAAAACGGTAGTATCCTACCCTGGGCATTGCCTCGCGTGCCTTGTCACATGCCTTATCGCGCCTTCTACGAGTTTGTTTTGTATTGTACCTATGGAGTGCTCCTTGAGTATTCCATCAGTTTGGTGGGGCTTACAATACTTGGATAGACTACGTGAATATATAAAAATGTGTTAAGAGGGATATGGCTAACGCCTTAATGCTATTTTAATAGTTTACTTTACCATGGACATTATATATGTAGCGTATTGTACTATGTATGTAGATAGTTTAACGGATTCTTAGAGGATGGGAATCCCGAACATCCTTTGAGTTACTTTGTATTTCACTTGAGTTGATTTACTGGTATAAGAATGTTAATCCTGACTCGAGTGTTTTGTGTTTTGCTTTATGCTTGGGTCAGACCGAGTGTCAGCATTTGAGACCTATCTTCGGAGCTTGGAGTTTTGCTTGAAGATCTGTCTCTTATCTATTCAGCTTTGCAGTTATCTCAATTTACAGTTGTTTATATTCAGACTTGACGTCTGCTTATGTATTAGGGACTACTCTGTATGTGAGATTTCTGTTGTATCTTGTTTTATACTCTGATGTTGTAGTAGCTTCATAAACTACTATTTATCTATTCCGTTGCTTATTGTTGTATTACTCTATGTCTGTGATTCTGTGATTGATTTTATTTACTGTATATGCTAAGTTTTGCCAAATATAAATTAACAATCTGTTGCTTGAGCAATTCAAGTTCAACATGTGTGGATGATTGTCGATTTGAATGGTTCGAAATACCAACTTGCTTGCGCATCTTTATGTTTTCGTGTAATGTTATTGTAGGAACCAGGCCGGTCTACAGTGGGTAACATAGGTACATTTAAAAAAAATCCCCTATTTGGATCATAGTTGGCCTATGAAGTATAATGGGTTTCACTAGACCCAATTTAGTTACTAAATAAAATCATATTTTATTTTACTTAATTTTATATTTGTTGATTATTGATTAATTCAAGTAAATGTTTAATTTTAAATGTATAGTATATGCAGTCAATGATATAACAATATAACATAATATAATATAAATATGTGTATGACTATATATATTATACTTACATATACAAGTAATAAATTTATATATGTATCTAGAATATAAATGCCTAAGTATGCACATATGTTTGAATATACTACAATTTATGTATATGGTTTTTTACACATATCGATAATAGCTTTTATATGTAGACGTGTGTGTGTGTGTGTATGTATATGTGATATTTTGTTGCTAGTTATATGTATATAACTAAAAACATACACCATCTACAAAATTATGAGAGCAAATTTATATAATAAAATTATATATTTCAAAAAAAGAGAATGTTTGATTAAAAGTGAAGATGGAAATAAAATTTTACATTAGATCCGGATAAATCAAATCAGAACTAAAAAGGAAATAGAATAAAGTAATGTTTTACATTTCCTCCTTTATTAAAGCCAATTAGTAATTAATTAAACACCATATGAAATTCCATGTTTAACCACAAAAAAATATTCAAAATTTAAAATTACAGAATAGAAAATAAACATTAAACATGTAAAAATTAAAAATATTATCATAACTTAATGTATTGTCCCAATGACACAATTAATTCTAAAACATCAGACATATACATATACATAAGTGTGTATAAAGTAAATTAAGATTTAGTTTCAAAACATACATTTGACTAAGCAATGTACTTGAATATATTAATTTAAAACAAATTAACCCGACTTAATGTTTAACTTGATGTTGGTTTACAATTTTGAAAACATAAAGATGAAGTATATGAATATACACACACAGAGATATATATATATATATAATATACATAATTCAATTTAATTAAATATTAAAAAAATTAAATTGTAATAATAAAAGTAAAATTTATTACAACAATTCGAATCTACGTTAACTCATAATCTCTGATCCCACAAACAGGAAAATTAGTTTCAAAACAGAAATTTATTTTAGCTGAATAATTAATTGATTAAAATTGTGATAACAAAAGTAATTTTTATAGAAAATCAAATCTATATTAATTAATGATTTTAGATCTAATCAGAACAATATCAATACAAAAATAAAACAAACTTAAGATTGATTTTGCATTTACTTGACAGTACATCATGAATGAATTTGAAAAGAGGAAATCAAACTTGAAGAGCCTTAACATTTGTAAAACCTTGACCTGTGACTTCTCCTTAGATCTCCAAATTAATCAACACCCAACTTTGCAATAGAAGAATAATCCATCTAGCTTTTAATTTCCTTTGATGTTTTTTGATTTGAAGTTGTGTTTTCCAAGGTAAAATGTTACAACCTTCACCTTCGAACACATTGATCCAAAGCAAAAAAATGGCATTTGAACTCATGTCATGCCAATAAGTATGATCATTGTGTTTTATGGTTTACATGATACAGAGATAAATATAATTTAAAAACATTCTACACTTTTAGATCTCACAATGGAAGGAAATAAAATATAAATACTGAAACTAACCAAAAGTAATATAATTTTAAGATGACCATGGTCCATACAATAGCTAAGAAATAGTCTCTCCAAATATCAATACAAATAAAGTCTGTTTGAAAAATAAATAAGGTACATAGAAGAATTACTTAGTATTTCCATGCACCTTTCCCAAGTCACCCTACTTACTTCCCTATCCTCTTGTAATAAATATAAAATGGAAGAATGGACTGGCTTAGACAAGGTCTGGTGAATGGATTATCTCACTAGTGATATGGTATTGGAAAGTGATTAAATTGCAGTTATAATATGCATAACCTAGGTGTTCATTTATGTTCGTATACTATGTATAAGGAACTTGTTAATTTACACAATACAGGGTAACCATCCCTAACAAGCCTAAATCTAATAACAATTAACGAGAAGTTCCAACCAAAGGCTGGACATCCAGAAACTAAGTAAACCTAGGGACATTCCATGTAACGCATCAAGAATACAGTCTTGATAATAAACCGCCTAACTGTATGTTGAGTTAACATCCTCAACGGTGAACCGCTTAAATCATTCATACACATTGAGGCTATGTCCCTATGCCTGAGCATGCACCAAGTATACAACACCAACAATTCATAGCTTGCCAAAGCATCGAGTAACCTTCATAGTGGTAAACGTATCCTATGGTCTATGTCATTCAACCCGATAGCTTAAAGGGTCGATAAACAATTAGACCCTCCTGTAGGTTCAACTGCTAGGCTGATCGTCATACTATTGCGGCATCTCCATCACTACTTCCCCACTGTTATCACGTCAAACATATGATTGAGTGCGCTATGGTAATGACAGGGCATCTAGTTTCGATATAATCACACGCCTCATTGGGTATCACATTATACACGACATGAAGTGTCAACGTAGGTACATCACCAAGTGTATAATCAATCACACTTGTTGCATAGCACCACATAGTTGTGTGAACTCCTAAAAAGCTAGAGGTAGTGGGAACTGGTTTCCTCGATCCGCCTTACTTAGCCTGCACCAGGTCTAGGTTCAACCTATGCTTGCTTCAGCCACTCTGACGCCTGAATGGCATATTTAGACGACTAACCCTAGTTCAGACATCTAGATTGCTCCAAACATCTGATTATATGTTTAAAATTTTCTCAAGGAATTTAGACATTTGCCCTTTAATTCAAACATTTGACTTTGATTCCAAACATTTGAATATAGGTTCAGACGACTGAATCGTGTTGGATTTGAACCGTTTTCTTTCTACTTCGCACTATTGAAAATTTAAGCATCTGGTTTATAGACCAGATGTGTGACCTGGTATATATCATTGTTTTTTATGTTTTACTTTCATCTCTTCTTTTTTAGGTTTTATTATAATTTTGATTTCATTTTTATTTAAATTTTGGGCAAGTAATTATATATAATTCCTATTATATTCATTTCTAACTTCACGTAGTTTACCAATTTGATTGTATATAGATATTCTCTTATTTATCTACGTATATTTCAAAATTAAAAGAGTCAGATCTAGGTAAAATTAAAAGGTATATGTGTAGGTAAACTTCTATTTTCTTAGACCAATTTAAACCCTCCTTATAAATTCAAATTTGTATAGATTTAAACATGGATTTTTTAATCTACTCTTTTCCCAAGTTTCATCGATTTATATTACCAAAGTCATTACTTAGGGATTTTACAACATATTATTCCAAGTAAACCAATAAATTTAAAGTTTCCAATTCAATTGAAAACATGATTTCAATTTTACAGATATATAAAATAAATTCAATTGCTTTTTTATATCATAAACACATTGTAATAAATCCATTCACCAATTTAGCTTTCCCTTCTCTTTAACCTTGAAATTCCTCTTTGTAAGCATCCTTCCCAGATCTCCATCCTTTGATTTGTTAGCTCTCCCCTTCTCACTTTAATTTAATTTGTTTTATATTTGATTTACAAGTTGGTGATGAATTAGAAAATGTTTAGATCTGAATCTAGATTGAGAAGTTTGTGGGAGGAAGATGAAGATTAATGTTTTTTTAGCAAAAGCTAGGGTGGAAGCTTAGGTTCTATTTATAGGTGAAATTAGGTTCATAAGGCTTAATCTCAAAATCACTAATTATGGAAATGCCATCAAGTCCAATTTTCAACAATTTGAGTCGTTCCATCAAATTCCGCAAGCTATATCTTTTTTGATTGTAAACGGCATTTAGAACGTAATAGAGCAGGTTCTAAAGAAAAATTCCAACTTTTGTGAAAATTTACTATTTTTCCCTTTTATGTAAAATTGCATTTTACCCTTATTAATGTTTTAATTTATAAATAAAATTTTTGAGGTGTTATAGAAATAGAGGCTATGGATTTTGGGAGATAGGAGGAAGAAAATTTTCTATCAAAAATAAATGAAATGATGAATTTTTTTAATGGTAAAGAAGAACCTTTCCCTTTTTCCTTATTAAATTTCCTTATTTAATTCTACTTTAAAATTTATGCAAATCCATTCCGTCATCTCCTTTAATTATTTATTTTTTAAACCCCATTTAAAGTCTGTCTTATAGATAAAATAATGTACGTAGAAGAATGACTGAAAATAATATATCTCCAAGCATGATGCCATCTTCTCCATGGACCATTCCCAAGCCACCTTACTTGCTGCTATGTCCTCTTGTAATAGATATAAACAGGAAAAATGGAGGGGAAAAAGAAGGTCTATGATGGATTTTATAACTAATGCTATGGTGCTAACAAGTAATAAAATTGTAGTCATAATCTACAAAACTTAGGAGTGTTCATTTGTGTTTGTGTACTATGTGTAAGGAATTTGGCAATTTATGCATTACGGGGTAACCATCCCTAACATGCCTAAATCCAATAACAATCAATGGCAATTTCTACCTGATGGTTGGACATCCAAAAACTAAGTAAACCTTGGAATATGCCAAGTAACACATAAAGTATACAATCTCGATAATAAACTGCCTAATTATACGTTCAGTTAACATTCTCAATGGTGAAACACTTAAACCACACATACACACTGAGCATACATCGCAATACCTAAGCATGCACTGAGCAACCTAATAGCTAAAAGGGTCGATAAACAATTTGACTCTTCCGTATGTTCAACCTCCTGGTCGGTTATCATCCCTTGCTATTACAGTTGTCACTATCACCACTTCCCCACTATTACCACATCAACCATGCGACCAAGTGAGCTAGTGTAATGATAAGAACATCTAGTTGCGGTACAATCGCACAACTTATTGATTGTCATGTTATACATGCCATGAAGTGTGAACCTAGGCACATCATTAATTGGAATTGATCTTGCTTATTGCATAGTTCCATACATTTACGTGAACTCCTTAAACGCTCCAGGTAGTAGGCATAAGTTTCTCCGATCCATCTTAGTTGGCCTGCACTAGGCCTAGGATCAACAAAGGCTTACTTTAGCCACTCAGATGTCTAAATGGCATATTCAGACATCTGACCCTAGTTCAGACGTCTGGATTTTGGTTCGGGCGTCTGACTACATATACAAATTTGCTACTTGCAATCTGACGTATGACCTATTATTCATGCATTTGACTTTGATTTTAGGCATTTTAATATTGGTTCAGACATATGAATCATGTCCGATTTGAATTTTTCCTTTTGTTTTGCATTGTTAAAAATTTAAGCGTCTGGTTTCTAGTCCAGACATCTGATCTTGATATAGTTTGTCATTTTTGATCTTTTACTTTTACCTCTACTTTCTACACCTTATTACAAGCTTTGATTCTATTTATGTAAAAAGTTGGCACAAACACCCAAAGATTTATAGTAGAGATTAAAATGAAGAAAAGAAATTTAAATGAGAACAAACAAGAACACATAACAATTGTAGTGGTTCGACTAATCGAGGCCTATGTCCACTTAAACTTTGTTCAAGTTTCTGATGATTTTTTACAAGGCTGTTCTTAGGGATCATTGTCGATTTGTGGAATTATAAGAAGATTACAAGAATTCATTAGACAACCAAAATATCCCCTAAACTATGCTCATACTCCTCTATTTATAGTTGTAGGTTGTCGAGATCCTCTCCATCACGTTCATGTCCACGTTCCCCGCGTCTAGAAGGAGTTGTGTAGAGAAGACCGTGGCCACATTAACAACCTCCAAGGATCGGTACTGATCCATGCTTAGAGATCGGTGCCGATCCACGAAGTTGTCTTCTGGGTCTCTTCTTTGACCTTATGTAAGCTCGACTTGTTTATTCCTTTGTCTTTCCTATTTTGTTTTCTTCATTAGTGTCTTGAACCGGAGTGAACTTCTTGGCTTGAGGATAAGAGGATACAGTTTGACTTGTGCGTTGATGGTAATTGCTGATGTGAACTAGTGAACCATCCTTCATTGCATAAAATTGGTCATGAACACATAACTTGACAACGCGTGAGGTAGATGACCATTTGGGGGGAGTTTTTAGGATCGGTACCGAACCTAGTTCAGGGATCAGTACTGATCCAAACACCTTTGCTTCCTGGCTCTTGAGCTTGTTGTTTGGAAGAGGTAGGTGTGTAGGCATTGCTTGGGGCTTACTTTCCATCTTTGGTATTGACCCATTGATCGTACTTGGTGTCTGAGTTCAGCGGCTATCACTCCGGACTTTCTGATTTTAATAACATATCCGTTTGACCGACCCAAAGCACCTGAGAATGGCCTGGTCATAATGTTGGATAACATTTATATGTGAAGCTTTATTAGTTGTTGATCGTAGATAGTCCGAGCCTCTCTTTGCTACGACAGCAGGTCTATCAACATCAAAATATGCGGAATCTAACATAGAATTTAGTTATACTACATTACACATGGATAAACATACCCCTCAGTCGATCGGGCACAAAGAAGTATAGACCATGGAAATAATTCCTTTTACACCAACTTAAGGTCCCATTGTTGGGACCATCCCTGACGTTGATATGGGCGATGCCATTAATCTGGATGACCCTCAAGGCTCCCCAGTATAAAATGTCAATGAGACATCTCTTCGGAGGATATGTGAGAGACATGGAGGAAGTGTTGGTTCCATCGTGCCGTCAACGGGCGCATCTCCCACAAGTTGGATATAAGGTTTGTAACCGGTATATGTGTATGACTGGCTGCGTTCCACCGTTTAATAACCTAGTCCACTCGATGCTTCAGTTTATGATGCTAGCTCCAGCTCAGTTACATCCAAATAGCTATGCCTTCTTGAACAGTTTGTATATAATTTTTGCCTATCACTTGAACCGAAAGCCCAACGCTTGGGAGGTTTTCTATTTATATAGCTTCAATCACCGAAAAGGATCCCATTTACTTACCTATCTAGAGCCCTCCAATCGTTGTTGAATAGTGATGAACCTCTTGAAAAGGTCAAGCTATTTCAAAGATGTGTTTTTCTTTATTCAACCGTCCATCTGGCTTTGTGTAGAGATGGCTATCTAGATTTAAGTCTTATTCTTATTTCTTTCTCCTGATGTGAATGTCGTCGTGTTGAATATTCATGCAGGTATTTTCTATGGCTGCATATAATTCAAGAAGGCCTGCTGGTGCAACTTTAAAACCATCCTTACATCACTTCATTAAGTACCCCTCGAAGAAAGGTTGATGAGAACACTTCTCACAGACAAGAATCAATTGGCTTATAACTAAATAGAAGAGGGCCATATTGTTAGCCATGTTGTGGAATCTCAAGAGGACACCGAATCCGAGCAAGAGCTTGAAGTTTAAGCCGATGTAGGCGTAGATTAGATAGTGCGCCCAGTCTCGGACATTGTAGTTAATCCTTAGATGGTGCTGGGTACTAATTTAGGTGACGAGGGGTCCGAAGGGCATGATGATGGGAATGACAATTCAAGCCATGGATCCCACAGTGAAGTTGATGGTCATATCCATGTGTCTTCGACCTCTGGTCGGACCAAAATCAGAAATATTCCGCTCGGTTCTTATATTTAGGTGCAGCAAACTTTGACTGAGCTAGAGATGCCTATGACTGTGAATGAGGACCACATAGTTTCTATTGGGAGTATTCCTAGCATCATTCAATCATCTGGCTTAGATGATATCTTCACAAGTGTTGGTTCCCTAATTCATTTGGACACTAACATCCCGTTTATGAGGGCCGGAGAAATTACACCTATTAGCTGCCCAAATAAGCCTGGTTTATGGGGCGTGATTAAGGCTTACTAACACATCATACACCATAATCACACTACATGTCTTATCATTTCTTATTGTCAGTGCTAATTTGTCTTTGTTTTGTTTACAGATACAATGAACTGTAGAGGCATTTATGACACCATCAAAAGCCAAGGGAGCAAACATAGGATACACGGATCTTATGATCGTCCTCATGGCTCCTCTTACGAATCTGATTCAAGGAGGTGCTCGAGTCAGGATTCTACGAGATGAAGCACAAAACATAGGTCCTGCGAGTCATCTTTGCAACCCAGGGGCCGATCACACTTGCCCCGCAGTTTGGACCCATACTCGATGAAACCTGATCTCGTTCCATCTATAGAGGTACCAAGCGCTCCTACTTCAGTCCTTTTTTTGACACAACCGACGTCATCTTCTTATGTGCAGCGTCGCTCTAAGTAACTATTAGGTCTGATCATTTCTGACACTCCTTGTTTAAGGCACAACAAGAGATCAGTTCAAGTAGAGCAATTGATTTTTCCAAATCCTCACATGGATGCATTGAAGAGTACCTTTCTAAGCATCTTTTTCGATGATGTCATGTTCATCCCTAATCCGAAGGGCATCCATCAACATGCTAAAACTGACACTATGGCCTACGTTGATGATGTGTATGGTCAGTTGTAACAACCCGTGATTGCAATTACCAAATAATAAATTAAAATTTTGATTTTTAATTTAATTGGAGCTATTAATGAATTTTTAATGTGGCAAATTTGTTCAAAAGTTAGTTATTTTGAATAAATTAATATTTTGGGCTTAAGTGTAAAATGGAGAATTTAATGGAAATTAATTAGGGTAAATGGAAATTTATAATATTACAAAATTTTATATGTGTAAAATAGTGCAATATTTGAATTGGGAATTTAATTTACAATTTAATTGCAAAAACGGTGATTTTTGGGCAATTTTGACTAAAAGATGTTTTGGAATAATTAGGGGTTAAATTGTAAGTTGGCAAATATTGTGATGTAAAATTTTATAACTATAGCTAAATTATTTTGGTAACATATTTTAAAAATTTTATGGGTAAATAATGTGTAGTTTGTATTTAGAGAAATTAGCTAACTTGAGATAAAAAACATATTCCAAGTCCTAATGGGTATTAGGCCCACTAACCCACTTCCATCAGCCTATAAACCATCTTCTACCCATTTGTTTCAGCCAACATCTCATTCCATCAACCCTTATTCCCTAGAGCAAAACCTAATTAATGGCCTCCATTTGGTAGAAGATCAATTTTCCTCTCCACATAGCTAATCTAGGTTAATACAAGTTAAAAGGTAAAGCAATCCTTCTCTAATCACTCTATAATCTTCATTCTAATTTCTGAAATTAATTTTTAATACATGGTTTTTGGTTTATTTTTGTTATGAAGCCTCTTGATCTCCTCTCTCTAGCTTTTGGAGTGCACATCAAGTGTTTGTGCATATTTTTCTTGCTTGAGAAAGAGGTAATTTTTACTTGAGTAAGCTTGATAAAATTAATAAATTTTTACTTGAGTCTGGGCTTATTGAGCCCAATGTGATTGGCAATAAATATACTTGGAAATCTGGGAAGGAGAAAAATATTCATTGTAAGCTTGATAGAGTGTTAATCAATGACAAATTTTGTAATTCTTTTCCAAATTTCTGTTGTTACTCTATTGAGCAAAATACTAGTGATCATACTCCTTTATTGATAAACTTTTTCCAAAACCAATCTATTACTTATAATAATACTAAGGCTGCTCCTTTCAGATTTAAAAATGGTTGGGTCTTAAACAGTGATTATAATGATATTGTAAAAGATTGTTTTGCTTTTTCTAATAGTGGTTCCTATCAGGCCCAGTTTAGCAAATTTCTTAAAAATACTAAAACCACTATTAAAAATTGGAACAAGGCTAACTCTAATAATAACGACTGTTTAAAGAATTTAAGGGAAGATGGGAAAATTTTACAAAAGCTTGCTGATGATAACCCTGGTAGCACTGAAATTATTGACAAATTCTTTTCTAATCAAGCTAAGCTGTCTCATGAGCTTTATATTAACACTATTAATCACAAACAGAAAGCTAAAGTTGATTGGCTTACTAAGGGGGATGAATGCACCAAATTTTTTCATGCTAAAATGAGTTGCAGAAAACATGTCAACAATATTGGTAAAATCATTGACAGTAAAGGGGAATGCATTAATAGTATTGAAAAAATTGTCAAAGAAGCTATTAATTATTATTCGCATTTATTTTCCTCTGACCATATTGAAACCAGCTTTCCCAATATTGTCTGTAAAAATGTGTTAAAGGATAATGCTTCTGACATTCTGCTTGCTCTTGTTAACATTGATGAGATTAAAGCTATCATTTTTAATGCTGGAGACAATAAAAGCCCTGGCCCAGATGGGTTCAATGCTAAATTTTATAAAGCTCACTGGGATAATATCAAAGATTTTATTTCTAATGTTGTTAATGAATTTATGAATGATGGTAAGTTGCTCAAAAGTTTTAATCATACTTTCATTACCTTAATTCCTAAAAATAAAAATCCATCTTACATTGAAGATTACAGACCTATTTCTTGCTGCAATTTCATTTACAAAATCATTGCTACTATTTTAAGTAATAGAATTAAGCTTTTTCTCCCCTTTTTAATTTCTGAAAATCAATGTGCTTATATTCCTGGCAGATTAATATATGAAAACTCTTTGCTTGCTCATGAAATGGTCAGGAATTTCAATTCTAAAAAGGGGGATAATATGTGTCTTAAAGTGGATCTTCAAAAAGCTTATGATAAAGTTAATAGAAATTTTATTATCCATATCATGAGATGCATGAATTTTCCTGATAAATTTTGTAAGTTAATTTTTGAATGCATAAATTCTCCCACATTCTCGATTTTATTTCAGGGTAAACCTGAGGGTTTTATTAAGAGCTATAGGGGTATTAGACAGGGAGACCCTCTTTCTCCCTATCTTTTTACTTTAGCCATGGAATATTTTTCTATTCTTATTGATATTGAAACTATTAAAAACAACATTTCTCCTATTAATAAAGTTCAGCCTTCCATTACTCACCTGATTTATGCCGATGATCTTATGTTATTCTCTAAAGCTAACAAAGATAATGCTGAGGCCATTAGTGAGATTTTTGAAAAAATGTATAATTTTGCTGGGCTTAAAATTAATGAATTTAAAACAAAAGCTTACTTTAGTAAATACTGCAGACATAAAAATGATGTTCTAGAGGTTCTGAAAGTCAATGAAGGTAATCTTCCTATCAAATATCTAGGACTTCCTTTATCTACCAATCAAATCAAAGATAGTGATTGTGCTTTTCTGATTGATAATATTCAAAGCAAAATGGAAACTTGGTCATGCAAGCTTCTATCCATTGCTGGCAGAATTGAATTAATCAAAACTGTTGTCTATGCTATCATTTTATATTGGTTTCAAACTCACCACATCCCTATTGCTACAATTAAAAAAATTGAGAGCAGATGTGCTGAATTTCTTTGGGGTGGTAAATACCATAAAATTAGTTGGGACAATGTCTGCAAACCTAAAAATGAAGGTGGACTTGGTATCAGAAATCTTAATGATCTCAGTCTTACTTGCAAATTAAAGCTTTTTTGGAGATTTATTAGTGGAGATTCTTTATGGACCAAATGGATGACTTGTAAATATCTCAAAAATGGTAACTTTTGGACAATTTTACCAAAAAATAATCAATCAAATACTTGGAATCAAATTTTAAAATGCAGAGACTTGGGAAAATCTCTTATTCAAAGAAAATTCAAATCTGGTTGTGAAACTAGTCTTTGGTTTGATCCGTGGTTTCAAAATGACTCTTTTATTAATAGAGTGGGTTGGGATAATCTTGTTATTTGTGGTGAAGCTAAAGCTAATGTTAATGTCATAATCAAAAATAATCAATGGCAGCCTCACCTGCACCCAATTACTAATCCTCATAAAAACTTTATTGCTAATATCCCTTTAGACCCTAATGCAGATAGTGATCATTGGGATTGGTTAGCTAGCATCAATGGTAAGTTCTCCTTTAAAAAAACTTGGGAGCATATTAGAAACAAGCAGCCTACTGTAGAGTGGTACAAGTGCATTTGGAACAAAGTGAACAATCCTAAGATGGCTATCTGTACTTATTTTGCTATTAAAAATAGATTGCCAACTCTGGATTTAATCAATAAATGGGGGAGGAATAATCTTTCACTTTGTTCCTTATGCAACTTAGAAAATGAAACTGTCTCTCACTTATTTTTTGAATGCAATTTCAGTTATTACATATGGAGCCAGATAAAAACTAAGATGAATATAAACAATGTTAGCAGCATGGATTTAAAGCAGATTATCATGGACATCTCCAAACATTTCAAAGGAAAATCTCTCGAAAAAGATCTTGCTCATGTTCTGATAACCACAGCTGTTTATCATATTTGGAAAGAGAGAAATAATCGTACTCATAACAAGCTTAAGATGTCCAAAGAACAAAGATGGCTGATTATTGATAATGATAGCAGAATCATTCTTCAGAAATCAAAGAAAAAAGTTAAAGACCAAACCAATTTTGACTTCCTAGCGGATCTGTGGAGCAAAGATGCTGGTTGCAAACATACAGAACGTTATCTCCTCAATCCGAAGGCTCATCAAAATGACTTAAGCTCTCATCAGCAGTCTACTCAGAGAGACAATGAGCTCCAAATCTTCAGGCATCGTAGAGCTGGAGATTATAGCTACAGATCTACAGATCTGGGTCGCGATGACACCAGATCTGTAAATCTTAGCTTGAATAATCAAATCGCTGGTATGAATAATTACGCCAACTCTAGCAAAGATGATAGTAGCATGAGAAGCAAGCTCAATCAAGGGCTTTCTTATTGGGAAAGGGGAGAGAGTAGTGGAAAGGAGAAGACTGAGGAGATATAAGCTCTCGCGTTCGAGATTTTCTGTCGCCATTTTTTTTTTGTGCTTTGTAGCTGATGGTTGTAATGAGTCGGCAACCCTAGTTAGGGTTTATTTGTTATGTGTTTTCGGGTTTGGTTGTTTTATGCCCGTTCCGTTTTCCTGTTTTGATTGTATTGGGCCGGGCCCTTATACCTTCCTTCAAAAAAAAAAAATCGGAATTAAGATTTTCTTGATGTTCTGGAAATCTTATTCTGTAGCCTATAACTTTTATGTTTTGAGCTTTGCCTAGTTTTGTAGTTTGAATGGTCGAAATCACGTTTGTTTGTCGCTGACCTGACAACAAACTACAGGGTTGATAAAATAAAAACTTGAAATTGATTTGGCCATAAGTTACTCGTTTCTTATCCAAATCTAATAATTTTGGATGTTCTGGAAAGCTTAGATTTAGGGCTAAAACTTTCATGTTTTGAGTTTCATGAAATTTCGAAGTTAATTTGGTCAAAACTGTGCATTCTTACTACTGTCCCGAGAGCACAACGACAGTGATATAGAATTTAGATCTGAGAATTGTTTTAGTCATGGAATTTTCATCCCCGATCGGAATTTGACGTTCTTGGTCATTCCGGAAAGCTTAGAAACTAAGCTACAACTTTTATTTTATTTATCTTGTCATAATTGGAAGTTTACTATGCCAAAATTGTGATTTTTCATCTCTGGTCTGTTAGTGCATAGCTACAGGCCTTAGTCTCTTTGCTCCCGTTGTTTTCAGCGCAGAACCCCGACTTTGCGACGCCATCCCGGGCTCGTCCTTTGTCGGATTTAATCGTTTTTGGTCTTGTTAAAAAGATGAAGTCGAGATATTCAACCTTGCAAAGTTTGGCTTAGATCTGGGTGCAGTAGATACTTCGTTTCTATTGCCGAAGTAGCACCCAGAAACTGTTTTACAATAGTGATCATTTTCAGTTATCGTCGGACCAACTTTGAAACATTGTCATTTCTTCGTTTTAAGTCGGAACCGAACGATTCTTGTTGCATATCAAATTAGGAGTACTTTACTACGCTCCTGTAAATTTTCATCAAGATCCGAGTTCATGTGACCCTTCGACCATGTCGTCGAAGTGGGACCTTTGCACTGTTTTGACACAGTAGAGTTTTGTGATTTTTTGTACGACTTTGAGACGACGCCGTTTCTTCGTTTCATGTCGGAATTTCCCGATTCTTTATGAAGTTTGTAGCAGGGATGTTGGACTATATGCCTACCAATTTTCATGCCATTCGAATTCAGTTTGCTAGTCCGAATAATTTTCCGAACTGGGGTTCGCGTCAGTTTTGGACTATTTTCCAACACTTAGAATATTTTCAGTGATTTTCTGGTTTTATCGATTTCTTTGAGATTTGTCTCTGGATTTCGTACACGGGCCTTATAAAAAGGTTTTAAAAGGATTTTTCTCTCCGAAATGGCTTTCGAAATTATTATATAATATTATTTTAATTATTAAATTAATTACTCCATAATAGGAGAGTTTTCAAAGGCCGTTTTAAAGTGATTTCAAACCAATTATAAATCTGTTTTCCGTAATTATTTTCTATAATTAAATCCCACACTCACACTTTAGCACTTCGAGCGAAGTGGAAAAGTGTTTAAACGGTTGGGAAAAACTCCGGCCTATGAAACCGTGTGTATTTCCTTCCGGTTAATCCCAGACCTATGCGATTGATCGTTTTGGCCTTTCGGCCTAGTTAACCGATGACATGAGGTGAACTTTTTACTGCTTTGAGTGTGGAAGCTTACTATTGGTTAGTAAACCATTTAGTGCGAACGTGGGGTATAGGACTAACGTTAACACTTTACGGGTTCCTTGCTAAAAGTTCGTGACACATTCCTTTTATTACCTTTGGGATAGTGTCTTCGGACTGTCTCCCTTAGAGGTATCGTTTTGGCATCTCTACTTAGATAGCCGTTATACATCTGTACTTAGATGTATCGTTTTTGGCATCTCTACATAGATGGCCGTTATACATCTCTACATAGATGTATCGTGTTTGGCATCTCTACTTAGATGGCCTGTTATACATCCCTACTTAGATGTATCGTTTTTGACATCTCTACTTAGATGTTTATGTTTTGGCATTTGTGCTTACGTTATGCCGATGATATGAGGCTTATTATACATCTCTACTTAGATGTTTTTTTTGACATTTGTGACTATGTTATGCCGATGATATGAGGCTTATTATACATCTCTACTTAGATGTTTTGTTTTGACATTTGTGACTATGTTATGCCAATGATACAAGGCTTGCTATACATCTCTACTTAGATGTTTATTTCTTCTCTATGTGAGAGTTTGTGGTCTATAGTACTATGTTATATATCGCCTCATTATCTATCATGTTTATCTCTGTTTATTAACTGATTGTTTGGCTAGCCTGACCCGAGTGTTTTTCGCTCGGGGTCAGACCGAGTTGTTTCAGGTTAGGTCTCTGGACTTAGCTTTCTGTGCTTCCGCTTGGACATTATCTGCTATGCTGATAGATAGCTCTTTATATTTGTCCACTATTTTGATACTCTGATTATTCAGTCTCTTATGTACATATCTTTGACTCACATGTGTGAGCGGTGGCTTTGTGCCCACCTTTTTGATATTTGGATCTGTATTGACGATATATTGTACCTATGTTCTGTGACTGTTCTGTGATGATGATGTTATCATTTAGTATTATGTTTGTTCTGAACCTATTTTCCTTAGTCATTGTAATTTCGTTATAAATATTTATTGGATATGTTGAACCACTTGAAAAAAAAAGCGATACCACATTTCGACGTATTCAGTAGATAGTTATAGCTTGATTACATATGGTCGCTTCCATTATACTCTATTCTCCGTTCCAGCAGACGGTATTACTCCGTAATACTCTTTGTTAGAATGGGTCTCGGAGTGGGGCGTTACGTCTTGGTATCAAAGCCAAGGTTCAGAATTAAGCATAACAAACACAGAACAGAAACGTAGTACAATACGTTATAATACGATCCAAATTGAACATATCCACCTTTAGATAAATAAGTTAGGAATATGTGTAGGAATCTATTATATTCCGTAATATTCCTTAATGAATTATCTAAATTTGAATCATGCTTAACTAAATCTACCGATCATATGTTTAAAGAGTGTCCCAAGCCTCTTTTCTGCCGCTATTGTAAGAAGGAGGGTCATCATTATTCCACTTGTCCTACTGCACCTCCTAGATATGGCAAGCTTAATCCTGCCAAGGCTCCTAAATCTTCAGCTCAGCCTCGAGGTACGCATCCTTCCGTTCTCGAAGATTCTATTTTATTTCATGGTAGATCTTGTAGAGTTCTCTTTGATACGGGTGCCTCTCACTCATTCGTATCAAAGGAACCAATTGATACTTTATCTTTGGATGTTACTTGTTTGGTTTCTTCACTAAGGATTGTGAATCCCATCGACGGATCCACGACCCTTAGCTTGCTTTGTGAGGATATAGATATTGATCTTTGTGGATTTTCTTTCCATGCGAATCTGTACGTTATGGAGTATTTGGGCTTTGACATGATTCTTGGCATGGATTGGCTCGCTCAGTACAACGCCAAAATCATTTGTTCGGAGCGGATATTATTTCTTCATCATCCTGACTCGTCCGCTCCTTTAGCTATTGCTCTTCAGGATGTTGGGATTTCTGATATTACTTTATTTGCTCTTGATTCACGAGATGAGGATGTGGACATATCTCGTATTCCTGTTGTTCGGGATTTCCCCGATATATTCGAGCCAGTATCAGGCCTGCCGCCAAAGCGGGCCATTGAGTTCCGCATCGATCTCATTCCAGGCTCCCACCCAGTTGGGCGTCCTCCCACGAGGATGTCTACTAAAGAGAATGAGGAACTCAGGAAGCAGTTAGTAGAGCTTGAGGCGAAGCAGTTCATTCGGTCCAGTTCTTCGCCATGGGGTGCTGCTGTGGTCTTCGTTAAGAAGCCCGATGGCTCTCTTAGGCTTTGCATTGACTATCGTAAGCTTAATGAGTTGACCATCAGAAATCGTTATCCATTGCCACGGATAGACGATATGTTTGATCAGTTGAGCGGTGCGAAGGTCTTTTGCCAGCTCGACCTTGCCACCGGATTTCATCAGCTCCGAGTTGCGGAAGATAGCATTCCTCTTACCGCTTTCCGCACTCGTTATGGTTCTTTTGAGTGGTTGGTCATGTCATTCGGCTTGACGAACGCACCGGCTTTCTTCGTCGATCTTATGAATCGAGTATTCCGGGAATACATCGATAGATTCGTTTTAGTTTTCATCGACGATATTCTTATTTATTCTAGATCCGAGGCAGAGCATGCTCATCAATTGCGGATCGTCTTGGATACTCTTCGTCAGCATCAGCTTAAGGCCAAGCTCTCCAAGTTCCATTTTTGGATGAGCCAGGTCAAGTTCTTGGGTCATATTGTATCATCTGAGGGTATTTCTGTCGATCCTACCAAGATCGAAGCTATTCAGAATTGGAAGCAGCCCGAGAACGTTCATGATTTTCGCAGCTCCCTTGGTCTGGCGGGTTATTACCGTCGGTTTATCAAGGATTTCTCTCGAGTTGCACTTCCCCTTACGATGCTGACTCGTAAGGGTGTTTGCTTTATTTGGTCTGATAAGTGTGAAGCTTCCTTTCAGCGACTGAAGGAACTTCTCACTCATGCTCATATACTAGTGGTTCCAGAGAGTAACCATGATCTTGTTGTTTACACCGATGCTTGTGGTAGCAGGCTCGGTGCTGTGCTTATGCAGAAGGATCGGGTAGTTGCTTATGCTTCCAAGCAACTGCGTCCGAATGAGGTTAGCTATCCTACTTATGATCTTGAGTTAGCAGCTATCGTCTTTGCCTTGAAGACGTGGCGTCACTTTCTATTAGGCGAACGCTTCATTCTTTACACCGATCACAAGTCGCTGAAGTATCTATTCAGTCAGAGGGATCTCAATATGAGGCAGGAGCGATGGCCTGAGTTTCTCGCCTCATATGATTTAGATATTCAGTATACCCCTGGCAATGGTAATCGTGTTGCAGATGCGCTTAGTCGCAAGCACTCGGTGGTAGTTTCTATGATGATTGCCGAGTGTGATATTCTTGAGACCCTATCTTTGTGTGATATTAGAGATCGAGCTCCATCTTCTGATTCTCCGATCTTATTATTCAGCTTGGAAGCTCGTCCTATCTTATTGGATCGCATTGCCCATGCTCAGCGGCAGGATCCAGACTTATTGCATCTTATTCATCTTCTCGAGTCAGGATCCAGTGATGAGACATTGCTGGATTATTCTCTTGATTTTCATTGGTGTCTTCGTAGGAGGAACCGTATTGTTGTACCATATGATTTATCACTTAGGCGTGACATTCTGGACGAGTGCCATCGCTCTAAATACACTATACATCCCGGTTCGAGTAAGATGTATGCCGATATATGCCGGCTATATTATTGGGAGGGTTTGAAGAGAGATGTTGCAAGTTATGTGAGCGGTTGCATGACTTGTCAACAGATCAAGGCCAAGCATCAGCGTCCATCTGGTCTTCTTCAGCCTCTAGAGATTCCATTATGGAAATGGGATCAGATATCCATGGATTTCATTGACGCTCTACCTCGATCGAGGTCAGGCCATACTTCTATCTGGGTTATTGTTGATCGCTTGACCAAATCGGCTCATTTCATTCCGATTAAGTCCACTCGGACTGCACCTCAGTTGGCCAAGCTCTATGTGAAGGAAGTCGTACGACTTCATGGCATTCCTAGCTCTATCATGTGTGATCGAGACACCATTTTCACTAGTCACTTCTGGAAGTGCCTACAGTTAGCTTTGGGCACAAAGCTGAATCTCTCTACGGCTTATCACCCTCAGACTGACGGTCAGACTGAGAGGGTGAATCGTGTTTTGGAGGATCTTTTGCGCTGTTGTATTCTGGATTTCGGGGGTAGTTGGGAGGATCATTTACCTCTCGTAGAGTTCTCCTACAACAACAGCTATCAGTCTAGTATTGGCATGGCACCTTTCGAGGCTCTATACAGAAGGCCATGTCGCTCTCCTGCTTGTTGGTTAGAATCTGGCAAGAAGCTCATTCTTGGTCCAGATTCAGTTCGGGAATCTTCTGAAAAGATTGTTCTTATCCATCAGAGAATGAGAGAGGCACAGACCGCCAGAAATCCTACGCGGACAACCGTAGGAAGCCTCTTGAGTTCTCCATTGGTGATTTTGTCTTTATTCGTATTTCTCCCATGAAGGGGGTTGTGCGTTTCAGCTCTACAGGGAAATTGGCTCCTCGCTATGTTGGACCATTTCCTATCACGGAACGCATCGACCTCGTTGCTTATCGTGTGGCTCTACCTGCTCACTTTTCTGGAATGCATGACGTATTCCATGTGTCTCAGCTTCGCAAGTGTGTGCGCGATCCTGATTCTATTATTGAGCCACATATCGTGCCTGATTTAGAGATCTCACCTGATTTATCATTGGAGCAGCAACCTCTTCGTGTTCTTAATTCGGAGGTCAGACGCCTTCGCAACAAAGAGGTTCAGCTTGTGAAAATTCAATGGTCACCGAATCCTAAGGACTGCACTTGGGAGACCAGAGAATTTATCGAGCGTTCTTATCCTGGCTTTCTTCCATCTTCTAGTACGGGTGAGAATCTCTATTTGATCTTCTAGCATTTCTTTTGTGGATTAGACGTTATAGACGACGTCCATCTTAAGGAATTGCGGGGACACAATTTTCTTAAGGGGGGGAGTCTGTAACAACCCGTGATTGCAATTACCAAATAATAAATTAAAATTTTGATTTTTAATTTAATTGGAGCTATTAATGAATTTTAAATGTGGCAAATTTGTTCAAAAGTTAGTTATTTTGAATAAATTAATATTTTGGGCTTAAGTGTAAAATGGAGAATTTAATGGAAATTAATTAGGGTAAATGGAAATTTATAATATTGCAAAATTTTATATGTGTAAAATAGTGCAATATTTGAATTGGGAATTTAATTTACAATTTAATTGCAAAAACGGTGATTTTTGGGCAATTTTGACTAAAAGATGTTTTGGAATAATTAGGGGTTAAATTGTAAGTTGGCAAATATTGTGATGTAAAATTTTATAACTATAGCTAAATTATTTTGGTAACATATTTTAAAAATTTTATGGGTAAATAATGTGTAGTTTGTATTTAGAGAAATTAGCTAACTTGAGATAAAAAACATATTCCAAGTCCTAATGGGTATGAGGCCCACTAACCCACTTCCATTAGCCTATAAACCATCTTCTACCCATTTGTTTCAGCCAACATCTCATTCCATCAACCCTTATTCCCTAGAGCAAAACCTAATTAATGGCCTCCATTTGGTAGAAGATCCATTTTCCTCTCCACATAGCTAATCTAGGTTAATACAAGTTAAAAGGTAAAGCAATCCTTCTCTAATCACTCTCTAATCTTCATTCTAATTTCTGAAATTAATTTTTAATATATGGTTTTTGGTTTATTTTTGTTATGAAGCCTCTTGATCTCCTCTCTCTAGCTTTTGGAGTGCACATCAAGTGTTTGTGCATATTTTTCTTGCTTGGGAAAGAGGTAATATATGCTAGCTGAAATTATAATTAGTTTATTGCTGTTAGTAAATTAGGCATATCTCATTCATCTTAAATCGGAATTAAGATTTTCTTGATGTTCTGGAAATCTTATTCTGTAGCCTATAACTTTTATGTTTTGAGCTTTACCTAATTTTGTAGTTTGAATGGTCGAAATCATGTTTGTTTGTCGCTGACCTGACAACAAACTACAGGGTTGATAAAATAAAAACCTGAAATTGATTTGGCCATAAGTTACTCGTTTCTTATCCAAATCTAATAATTTTGGATGTTCTGGAAAGCTTAGATTTAGGGCTAAAACTTTCATGTTTTGAATTTCATGAAATTTCGAAGTTAATTTGGTCAAAACTGTGCATTCTTACTACTGTCCCGAGAGCACAACGACAGTGATATAGAATTTAGATTTGAGAATTGTTTTAGTCATGGAATTTTCATCCCCGATCGGAATTTGACGTTCTTGGTCATTCCGGAAAGCTTAGAAACTAAGCTATAACTTTTATTTTATTTATCTTGTCAGAATTGGAAGTTTACTATGCCAAAATTGTGATTTTTCATCTCTGGTCTGTTAGTGCATAGCTACAGGCCTTAGTCTCTTTGCTCCCGTTGTTTTCAGCGCAGAACCCCGACTTTGCGACGCCATCCCGGGCTCGCCCTTTGTCGGATTTCATTGTTTTTGGTCTTGTTAAAAAGATGAAGTCGAGATCTTCAACCTTGCAAAGTTTGGCTTAGATCTGGGTGCATTAGATACTTCGTTTCTATTGTCGAAGTAGCATCCAGAAACTGTTTTACAATAGTGATCATTTTCAGTTATCGTCGGACCAACTTTGAAACATTGTCATTTCTTCGTTTTAAGTTGGAACCGAACGATTCTTGTTGCATATCAAATTAGGAGTACTTTACTACGCTCCTGTATATTTTCATCAAGATCCGAGTTCATGTGACCCTTCGACCGTGTCGTCGAAGTGGGACCTTTGCACTGTTTTGACACAGTAGAGTTTTGTGATTTTTTATATGACTTTGAGACGACGCCGTTTCTTCGTTTCAAGTCAGAATTGCCCGATTCTTTTTGAAGTTTGGAGCAGGGATGTTGGACTGTATGCCTACCAATTTTCATGCCATTCGGATTTAGTTTGCTTGTCCGAATAATTTTCTGAACTTGGGTTCGCGTCAGTTTTGGACTATTTTCCAACACTTTGAATATTTTCAGTGATTTTCTGGTTTTATCGATTTCTTTGAGATTTGTCTCTGGATTTCGTACACGGGCCTTATAAAAAGGTTTTAAAAGGATTTTTCTCTCCGAAATGGCTTTCGAAATTATTATATAATATTATTTTAATTATTAAATTAATTACTCCATAATAGGAGAGTTTTCAAAGGCCGTTTTAAAGTGATTTCAAACCAATTATAAATCTGTTTTCCGTAATTATTTTCTATAATTAAATCCCACACTCACACTTTAGCACTTCGAGCAAAGTGGAAAGGTGCTTAAACGGTTGGGAAAAACTCCGGCCTATGAAACCGTGTGTATTTCCTTCCGGTTAATCCCAGACCTATTCGATTGATCGTTTTGGCCTTTCAGCCTAGTTTACCGATGACATGAGGTGAACTTTTTACTGCTTTGAGTATGGAAGCTTACTATTGGTTAGTAAACCGTTTAGTGCGAACGTGGGGTATGGGACTAACGTTAACACTTTACGGGTTCCTTGCTAAAAGTTCGTGACACATTCCTTTTATTACCTTTGGGATAGTGTCTTCAGACTGTCTCCCTTAGAGGTATCGTTTTGGCATCTCTACTTAGATGGCCGTTATACATCTCTACTTAGATGTATCGTTTTTAGCATCTCTACATAGATGGCCGTTATACATCTCTACATAGATGTATCGTGTTTGGCATCTCTACTTAGATGGCCTGTTATACATCCCTACTTAGATGTATCGTTTTTGACATCTCTACTTAGATGTTTATGTTTTGGCATTTGTGCTTACGTTATGCCGATGATATGAGGCTTATTATACATCTCTACTTAGATGTTTTGTTTTGACATTTGTGACTATGTTATGCCGATGATATGAGGCTTATTATACATCTCTACTTAGATGTTTTGTTTTGACATTTGTGACTATGTTATGCCAATGATACAAGGCTTGCTATACATCTCTACTTAGATGTTTATTTCTTCTCTATGTGAGAGTTTGTGGTCTATAGTACTATGTTATATATCGCCTCATTATCTATCATGTTTATCTCTGTTTATTAACTGATTATTTGGCTAGCCTGACCCAAGTGTTTTTCGCTCGGGTCAGACCGAGTTGTTTCAGGTTAGGTCTCTGGACTTAGCTTTCTATGCTTCCGCTTGGACATTATCTGCTATGCTGATAGATAGCTCTTTATATTTTTCCACTATTTTGATACTCTGATTATTCAGTCTCTTATGTACATATCTTTGACTCACATGTGTGAGCGGTGGCTTTGTACCCACCTTTTTGATATTTGGATCTGTATTGATGATATATTGTACCTATGTTTTGTGACTGTTCTGTGATGATGATGTTATCATTTAGTATTATGTTTGTTCTGAACCTATTTTCCTTAGCCATTGTAATTTCGTTATAAATATCTATTGGATATGTCGAACCACATGAAAAAAAGCGATACCACATTTCGACGTATTCAGTAGATAGTTATAGCTTGATTACATATGGTCGCTTCCATTATACTCTATTCCCCATTCCAGCAGACGGTATTACTCCGTAATACTCTTTGTTAGAATGGGTCTCGGAGTGGGGCGTTACATCAGTACTTTTAATGGAGATGGCTAGCTGAGGTCATTTCTAAGCGTTCATATAAAAGAAAGGGGAGTCTGATGGAGTGAAGTTAGAAAAAGACCAGGACAAATGCATATCTCTACGCTTGATAAGAAGGTCGAAAAGCTTAATGCATCAATAGCTGAAGCCAAGGACTAAGTGAAGAATTTAACTACATTAGTCGAGGAGAGTGACAGTAACAATAGAAACAGATTGAAGCTGCTCAACATAATAGTTATATTCTATCACAAGAGAACAGACATCTAAAGAAGAAAGCAAAGGAATTGATAAAAATGCTCGAGAATCAGAATAAAGAGAAGGATGACACTATCATCCTAGCCTAGGGATACTACGAGGAGTTGTTGGATTCTCTCAAAGCAAGAGATGATATAGAGGCCCGTGCGAAAGATGTTGAGAAGTAGGTCGAGGCTGTAGAGAAACAGGTTAAGGATAAGCTCGAGCACATGCTTGCCCGTTATAATGCAAATGTCATCAAGTTTAGAAACTTGAAATAACTCGATGAAGGGTATCCCGAGGCTCTAGCCTTATCATGGGAGAATATTATAAGTCAAGAATGAGAGTTGTCTTGTGGGGCCGAGGCCGATGTGGAACAACTGAAACTTGACCTTCTTGATGAAAAGGATCTGGAGGCGCTTAGGGCTGGTGAGCTAATTCTGCATCTCGAATTAACTGTCAAGGCCCAAAAAGATCAAGGTAAGAGCTCTAGGTCTACTCTTCATGACTCCATGGTGAACATTACTACCCCTCTGACTTCTAAGTCACTGTCTACTTAGAATATCACCACTCTTCCGGCTCTACCTCTGTTTCTGCCATCGGGATGGCTTCCAAAATTACGATGGTTTTAGCATCCTTATCGAAGGGTCAGCACAATCCTAATGAACTCTTGCTTCCAAAGTCGTTCATCTTATCTCTCATTATGGTAGGAGGCTCTGGTGGCGTTCCAGCTTATATTGAGTATGCATCTCTTGGACGTACATAATAACCTCGCCCGTGTTTGAGATGGTCCATATGACACCGGTCGATGTCACTAATCTCTATTTTTATGTTTCTCAACTTTCAGGTCAACCCTCAATCTCCCTCTACCCAAAGAGAGCCTAACAACAGGCACACATGCCACTCTAACCGTGTTGGTCATCGTATCTGCCTCGATGCCGATCCTAGCATCGAAAGTTAGCACTTCCCCTAGTGCCGGAGTCGAAATGATTCATGCTTTGAATGAATAAACCAGGGTGTCGATCATGGGGCTCAAGAAGAGGAGGACCTCACCATAACTAGGGCCTCTAATCCTCTCCCAGGGCCTACTATGGGAGAGAGGCTCCAAGCTCAAGTTTTGCTGGCCAGGAAGATCAAGAAAGAGAAATCACTACACCAAAACAGTCATTTGGCAACACTTTTTTTTTCATTTGGCGACACTTATATGGGTTGCATTTTAGTCTCGCTAATAAGTGTCGCTATCCAATATAAGTGTTACTGAAAATAAAAATTTACACTTTTAAATACGATGACACTTATTTTCGTTGTAAGCCTTGGTTTAATTGGAGTTAATTGAAATATACTAGGGCAAAATTGTAATTAAATAACATATCACGCTTAACCCTAACCCTTATTCCTCCTGGCCGCATTTTCCCCAAATCGTTTTAGGATATTTCAATTACACGTTCGATTACCAGGCATACCTCTCCTCTCTACCACCTTCAATCACTTCCATCTCTCTCCCACCCGTGGACCTTCAATAATCCGTCGATGCAATTAACGATGGATCTAGACAGGCGAAACTGCTATTGTAGGAAGCTAAAGTCTGGATCTAAAACGCGCTGCTCTGGTCTGGTTTGAGATGCCTAAGTATTGATGAGTGCTACCGTCGCTTGAAATTTATGCCTCAGCCTCAATAGCTCATCGTCGCCTTATGAAAGTCGCGATGTCGAGTCACGTTTCCCTTTGTTGCCTATGGTTTGTGTCACCGTTAGATGGTCAGAGAACTCGTGGTTGCTTGGTTAGGTGGTTGCATTATTGAAATTGAGATCTCAAACTCTCGGTATGAGCCATTTGGTTTACCTATCTTCCCAACCGCACACGAATTGCTTCAGATACGAGATTACCATCCATAGTTCTATTTCAATCTATTGTTGTATAATTTTATTTACAATGGTATGTCCGTAGCTGTAATAAATTTCAAATCTGATCATCATTATCAATGCCTGACTCAGTTTCATTTGTTTTTGTTTCTGCAGTTCAAACCTAGGGTTTTAATATCTGGGTCATCGGTTGTTACTCAGTAAAGCAGTCGACGCTCTGGTAATTTGATTTACAAAAATGAATTCGAACTATCTGTCACATTACTTGATTGTTATAATCTTGCGATGTATGTTTTTCTAAATGTAGCCTACCGATTTAGCTGTACCATTTCTGGTTTCCAGTATGGATGTTCTTTTTATAATTGTAAAAGCTCCAATACTTGTTTACTGTTACACACTTTTTATAATTATAAATAGCACATTCATAGAAAGCATCACGATAATCATGGTCATATTGAGAATGATGAGTCATGGCATCCAGTAAGTGAAGTTTCGAGAAAAATTGCAGATTGTCAAGAGTATTTTCTTATAAATGGGTATTATAAAAACATTAAATGATACACAATTCGTGATGTTAAACGAATGAAGATAGCAAGATTATTTATCTGTTTAGGTTTATTTGCATTTATTGGAGAAACTGTATAAAAGTTTAAACGATCACACTCGAAAGATGCATTTCAGCTTGCCATTTTCTGTCTTTGCTTACCCAGTTTTCTTGTATGCGTATGTACTTATGTACAATTATATGAATAATTAAATTCAATACTTGTACTTCGAATTTAAGTTTTGAGCTTTACAGTGGAAAATATGTCCTAGCAAATCTGGTTCACATTACAATCCCAACAATGATTTTTCCTTCCACATGAAAAATGGGATGCCATAACTTCAACTATATTCTGGTTTATAATGCTTGCCTTAATTTTACTATCAACTTTTATTTTTGGACCGTCAATGGTACTCAGGTTTTATGTTGTAGCTCACGCTGTAGGTATAATTTAGTTTCTTACAAATTACTTAAAGTCTTAAACTGATCTTTGTTGTTTAGCTATAGTTTCAATGGTGACTGTAACATAATTTAATATCTACTATTAATATTTTAATATTTCTTAGTACTGTTGCAAATCAATGGTTTACTTTTATATTATTTTTCAGCAATAATTTGAATTTAAAAGGGTATTTTGGAAAGTTTCCTTTTTATGTTGTGAAGGCAGTTGGGAAAGTTGTAGAAGGGTTTTACCAGGTGAAGTATTTGCTTTGAAATATATATTGAGGTTTATGATCAATCGTGCATTCAATGTACCGGATAAAAGAGTTGTCCTTGTTCACCCAAAATATCTCCTTCACGGACCTGGACCAGTGACCATGTGTTTGTTGTGTTTGAATAATACATGATTGTGTGTGATTGTGTGGTGCCAACTTGTGCTTCCCTCTGATGCTTGGTATTTCACTGGTATAATTGACAAAGCAAATGTATTTCACTGGTATAACTAAGTATAAATAACACATTTTTAGAGGTACTAAATATAGTTTGTATTACTTTGGAATGGATCAATAGTGTTTTTTTTTCCAGGTATACAACAATCACAATTTGAAATGGATCAACAGGTCAGATCTGGTTTATGGCTCGACACCGCCTCACCCATACACAGTTCTGGCATCATCTGAAATGGAGGCTAACACATTCCAAACTGCATATTTCCTTGGGCTCAGTTCAGCAAACACATCACAGCACCTGGCAGCACCATCAAATACCTTCAGTTCTGTCCGCATCGCTTGAGCTTATCAACTTCACTTCAGAGCACCTCAATCCCTCCGCTGTACCCTAACATTCTCCAATATCCTCTCTTTTTTCTAGGTTCTTGTGTGTTTTGTTTTTGGTTTTGTAATGTGAACTTGCAAGTTTAAGGGTTTAGTCTATATATATATATATATAAATAAATGCAGTCATATTGTGAGGTTTCCTGTATTCTTATTTCTAAGATGTACCTTTGGATTCTGAAATGTATTGTACTTGTTATGAAGTAGTTGACATTGTTATGAAGTAGTTGACTATGAAATTTATGTTGTTATTTGATCATGAATATTGTAAATTTTGGGTTCCTATTGAATGTAGTATAATAATGCTGTTAAAGCGTTATAAGCGTTGGCAATTAAAATATACCAACGCTTATAAGCGTCAGCATAGAAAATTAAACAATGTTGGATGGTTAATTTTCCAACGTTTATAAGCGTTACTAAATAATATACACCAACGTTTATAAGCGTTGGCGAATACAACCTTCCAACGCATATAAGCGTTGGGAAACTAAACTCGCCAATGCTTATAAGCGTTGGCAATAAATTGCGACGCCCCTACAGCGACGCTAATAAGCGTTGCTGAAACTGTTTGCGACAGTTATACTCGTTGGGAATCACCTGTTTTGGTGTAGTGAATATGTTGATTTTCCTCCTCCTTTGTCGATCGTGTTGCCTGGTCAACCTATCTTTGTGCCTCCTAAAACTTCTATGAGTGAACCTGCAAAAGGCCACAAAGGCGAAGAGAGAAGTATGAGGAAACTTGGCGATTTTGGAATGCATTCTTTCGAGGAGAAGAACAAAGAGTCGAAGAGGAGGAAGAAGATATAGTCGTGTCCTCCCTTTTTTTTATCATCTTTTGTTTTGATTCAAATAATTATGTAAATAAGCTGAAGTTGTGCAAGTGCAGCCCTCACTTTTTTCTTAGCAATATGTTAATAAACTTAGACTTGTTTTTTAGTTCAAGCCTTGTGTCAATATGTTCAATTATTGAGAAATGTGTTATTTATTTATTCCTAAATTCATATGAATCATTTCTTCATCATCAGTTATCCAAATCAATAGACTACTTTGCAATCTTTTAGCCGAGTTCTGTTTGACTAGTGATAATGATGAAATTACATTATCTCCATTCTTAGAGAATTATGCTCTAGACGCTTGTCTCTGAGCATCTTTGTTAGGCCAAGGCTTACCTTGGGCCTTGATCGTAATTGGGTGTTCAGAGCGGCGGTCTAATCATTTATTTCATGGACGCTTTCCTCCGATCTTGGCTAACTCCGGGCATTGATCGGGTTTACCACCTAAAATGGTAGTCATGGTGTACATCCCTGAGGTACTTGTGGAAGATCCGCCTAATTCCGGGCATTGATCTTTGAGATCACAATACTTTGGATTAGGATTTTGAGCTTCGCCAAACTTCGAGCGAGAGCTTTGTCACAATGTAAATTATTTAGTTTGCCAACTCCATGCAACTGTTCTTTGGGACAAACTATGTCATTAAACACCCCTTATGTTTCATACCCCAATGTCTAAGTCATGATCGGAGGAGTTATTTGGCATCTACTTCGGATGCTGGAACAATCGCGCTCCTCAAGTCCATTCACAGACCGTAAATTTTGATCGACACCTATCTCCAAGCACCTATAATTATGTATTATATAAGCATGTATCATTCAATCATATTGTTGTTTATAGCGCTGAAATTAGATAATGAGAATGTAAATTCATCAATCCCTAAAACAAATTCATTTCATATTCACAAGCACGGCCAATCATGCCTCTTTACATTGAGATTGACAAAATATGTACAAAGATAGTTCTAAGCAAAATAATGTCATAAATGTTCGTTGTTCCATGCCCTCAAAAGTAAAATTCTTTCCGAAGTCGCTAGCTTGAATGTACCATAGCCAAGCCTGTGTTTGATAGCATATGGACCTTCCCATGTTGGGCCCATGTTCATCAGACTAGGGAAGATTCATTTGAGGATGAGATCGCTGATCTCGAAGGTTCGATTTCTAACCTTTGTGTTGTAATGGTGAGCTACTGATTTCCATTGAGCAGTGGCTCTCAAATCAGCTTCATCATGCTTCTCATCAATCATGTCGATGGACTCGAGCAGGAGTTCCTTATTCCTTTTTGGATCATTGCGGTCATCCGATGAGATTGCACTTTCAAATTCAATTGGATTCATAGCATCTGACCCATAGGCCAACGCAAATAGACCGTAACCATTTTTAGATTTTTGTGTCATTCGACACTCCCAAAGTGGCAGTGGTAATTCATTGAACCACTTGCCTTTTTCCTTGTCAATCGCATCTTCAGAATGGACTTAATGATTTTGTTCACTGCTTCCACCTATCCATTCGCTTGCGAATGTGCAACCATAGAAAATCTTTGTGCTGTCGAATTGTATACCGTTATCGAAATTGATCATTTGTGGGATCCCAAACCGACAAATAATATTTCTAACTATGAAGCTGATCACCTTTTTTGTGGTGATCATGGAAAGAGGTTCCACCTCAGTCCACTTCGTAAAATAATCAACTACCATAATGGCATACCTCACCTTGCCTTTTGTCATCGACAGCACACCCATAATGTCGATTTTCCATACCGTAAACGACCATGGGCTGACCATTTGCTTAATATTTGTAGGTAAGGCTCTAGGAGTTTTGGCAAATCCCTCGCATCAATCACATCTTCTGGTATAATCGGCTACATCTCTGTTGACAGTTGGGCAAAATTATCCATAGCGAAGAACTTTCTTTGCTAATGTTTGCCTCTCGGTGTGATCGCCACATGTTCCTTCATGTACATCCACAAGGATCCTTTTAGCTTCTTTGTTGGCGACACACCGCAGTAGGGGAACGGGGAAACCTCTTTTGTATAATAACTCGTCCTGGAGAAAAAAAAATCGCAGGTCCTGGTGCAACAGTTTCATCCATTCGCTCCTTCTATCTAGAAGGTTCCCTTCATTAAGTACTCCTTAATCAGAGTCATCTATGATTCTTTCTCAAGTACAGCCTCTAAGATCCAATCGACATTAATCTGGTCGATGCTTGGAGCTGACAATACCTCTATTGGAACTAAACACATGAGTTGTGCATTCCTGGTGATAGCCAGCTTCGCTGAAGAATCAGCTTTAGTTTTGTTCTCCCTGGGTTATGCGTTAGTGTGTAATACTCAAAGTTGCTGAGAAGTTTCAGAACTTTCCTCGGATAAGGAGCTAGCCTACCTCCCTATGCTTGGAATTCCATTCTCACCTGGCAGGCTACCAATTAAGAGTCACTGTATATGTGTAAGGCCTAGACTGCCAACTCCCTTGTTATCTTGAGTCCCACGATCAACGCCTCGTATTCGACTTCGTTGTTCATTGTAGGGAATTCAAGCTTCAAGGAATAATAAACCGATCGTTCCTTGGAGGTTACCAAAACTACCCCTACCCCAATGCAATGTTCGTTGGATGCTCCATCTATAAACATTTTCCATTGAGCACTCCGCTCTACATTTTCTTCACTCTTATCATCCTGGGCAGTGAATTCGGCAATGAAATCAGCCAAAGCCAGGCCTTGGATTGCCCACTTGGGATGATATGATATATCATATTGACTCATTTCGATATTCGATTTTAACAATCTTCCAGAAGTCTCAGGTTCTTGCAAGACTTGTCTCATGGGCTGATCGGTCAACACCCTGACGGGATGAGCTTGGAAGTATAGATGGAGCTTCCTCGATGTGATCAACAAGTAATATGCTAGTTTTTCCAGCTTTGGAAAGTTTCTTTCAAATCCTGTTAATCACTTGCTAATGTAATATACTAGCCTTTTGTTCTAGTTTCTTTACATATGAAGGTAGAACTTAAGGCATGTATAGATATTGCCAAATAAATGAATAAACCCCCTCCTACCAAAGGCTTCGACAAAATAGACGACCATTCTAGGTGATCGACCAATGCTTGGAAAGCATCCTTGCATTACTGCATCCAAGCAAAGTTTCTCTTCCCAACTTCGAAGACATTAAAAAATGGTATGCATTTGACCGTAGCTATTGAGATGAGTTGGCGCAATGCTACTACTTTCCCATTCAGACTATGTACCTCTTTAATCATCTTTGGGGCCTCCACATTCCTCAAGGCTTCAATCTTCTCTTGATTGGCTTCAATTCTTCTCGAGTTCATAATAAAACCTAAGAATTTCCTTAACGCAACCTCAAATGAACATTTCAATGGGTTAAGCTTCATCCCATATTTTCAGAGCATGCTAAACATATTTCACAAATTCTCCAAATGGTTCGCCAATCTCCATGACTTCACCAACATATCATCCTTGTAGACCTCCATAAATCATCTAATCTGATCGCAGAACATCGAATTCACCAGTCTTTGGTAGGTATACCTGACGTTTTTCAGACCGAACAACATGACAAGGTAACAATATAGTCCCAAGTCAGTTATGAAGCTTTTATGGTCCTGGTCTAGAATATGCATAGGGATCTGATCGTAGTTGCAGTAGCATCCATGAATGATAGCAATTCGTGACTGGCGGTTGAATCTACCAATTGGTCGATCTTCGGTAGTGGAAAGTTGCCCCTCTGTCATGCTTTATTCAGGTCCAAATAATCAATACACGTCTTCCATTTTCCATTAGATTTCTTGACCAAGATAAGATTGGATACCCACTATATGTATAAAGCGTCATGGATGAAGCCGCTGTCTTTGAGCCTATCTACCTCTTCTTTTAGCGCAACGGATCACTCTGGACCCAAATTATGCCGCTTCTGTTTTACTGGGAGACACCTTGGGTTCAGATTTAACGCATGACACGTTATCTCCGACAATATTCCATACATGTCAAAATGTGTCCAAATAAACGCTTCCATATTTTCCTAGACAAAACCCGTTAACTCCTTTCACATCTTCAAGCCTAACCAAGACCCAATTTTCAGGATTCGTGTAGGATCACCATGTCTAACCAGGATGCAGATCATCAACTCAACAGAGCTTGTAATGATCCCACTGCTATTGTAACAACCCGCACCTTAATAGGCCTACAATTTGACAAAATTGAAACCCAAGTCCATTAAGGCAAAAATCATTATATTTGATACCTACAAATAAGCATGAGCATTATCAGAGATTGATAAAAATCAAAACTCACAGCGGAAACAATAAAAGGATAAGAATACCGACTATGACTACTACCTTAGAATTTATGGTATTCCTTGAATAGCAGATTGTCACATCAACATCAAGCATGAGAAAAAATAAGACTTCTCCGACAACAAAGCACATCCAGCTCCAATGACCTACTCCTCCAAATCTATCCTGTGGGTTGTAATGACGAGGGGGTCAGAAAAATATTCCGGTGACTTGAAAATCTATAAACTATCCACAACATAAATTTATATCGATTGGTTTCCATTTAATAGTTATGCCTATTAAAGTTAGCAATTTCAGCCTAGCCTTCCATTGCACACACGATTACTTACCTACCCCTTCCCAAGGTACAAAATACCGGCGAAGCCTTATCAACTACCCATACTTCCAAACCCATTTTCCACTTAATACTTCTAAAGATGAAGCAATCTTCTATAATCACCACAAAATACTTTTGAAAGAGAAATAGGCAGACTCTGCCATTTAAGACCTCAATCAAGGTAGACCCCGTCATTTAAGAACTTTCCCAAGGTGGTTTTCTAACAATGTTGCCAATGGTCAGTGGGTCCTAGCTATAAATACCTCTAACCACTATTTAAGACTTCCAACATTTAATGTCCAACTATTATCGCATCTATCACCAATAAAATCATAGCCATGTAAGAGATAGTACCCAAGCCACTTAATACCTTTAATAGGGCTTGGTAGACTTCTAACCATTTAATATTTATATTCTAGGCAGGTCCTATGTCATTTAATACATATCCACAAGCAGACTCCTCACTGGTACTATTGTTATTACGGCCTTAGCAATGTGAGAGACTATACCCAAACCACTTAATACCTCATTAATAAGGACTAGGCAGATCCTTTCCCATTTAAGACCTATTTATAGGTAGGCCTTTGTCATTTAATACCTAACACCAAGGCAAACTACTTACTGTTACTATCTAGCCGATATTGCTTGGAATCTCACTAGGTTACTTAATACTTGTTTTTAGTAAAGAGACAAACCCTTTGATTGGTCACTTAATACCTCAAACCTGAAGCAAACCCATCTCGAGATACTCTTAATTATAAACATGGATCTCATTAGGTTACTTCTTTCGGTAGGGAGACGGGCCCTAAAATAGTCACGTAATACCTCAACACTGAAGTAACCCCTTTTAGAGACATCCTTATTTATTTGGAATCTCACTAGGTTACTTAATGCTTCCTTTTAGGAGAGAGGCAGACCTACAATCATTTAGTACCTCAAACTAGAAGCGAACTCCCTTGGTGATATCCCTCACCGCTCCTAATTCCAAATTTAGACCATTTAATACTTTTCAATTATGAAAGCATGTCCAATCTCTCACGTCGTCATTGGTCTTAGATTAGTGATATCTCACACCAGTAGTAAGTGCACCCGACTACTGATAGTCTCAAAGTGAAGGGCAGTCTTCTGTCGAGTGACTCTACTGACCTCGCATTACTAACCTACTAAGTCATCCTAAGTCTTTAGTTATATTATCTTAGGTAGACATTAGACTTGGCCTACTAATTCTATATTTATTTAAGGCAATACGATTTACCTTAAATACTTATCTACCTATAAATACCCTTTTTATGCTCATAAATGCCAATTTGTCCATAAAATCCTAACAGACGTTTCTTGAGACATTTATGTATGATTACTAATTTCAAATTAGTAACCTTTTATATCTATTCAATTTTTATCAGTCCATTTTTAACCATTTGTCCTTATTAATTGTAACTCCCAAATTCATTTCCATTAATTGCCCATTAATTGGAGTTACAGTCCTTTCTTTCCTGTTGATTATTAGCAATTCCTAATTTATTGTCCATTAATAGGAATTAATACATTTCCAAATTCTACCTATTCGCTTTCCAAATTCTACTTTATTAATTGTAACTAGAATATGTTTTCCATATTTAATTTACTAGAATTAAATTCCTTAGGAAGATTTTCCGCTATGATTTCCATAAATTGGTTTTAACATAAAAGGAAAGACTTGCTATTTTTGAAATTATAAGGAATGGATAATTTCTTTTTATTTGGAATAAACAGTGTAAACTATGGAGAACAAATATGTACTTTACACATCTCTTTCTTTTTTGTTTTATTCCTTGTTAAATCAAGCGTTGCCTTCTTGAATCAAAAGTGGAAAAAGTAAAAAAATTATAAAAATCAAATATTCTTTCCACAAATTAAACTATGGAAAATCTACAACTTAACACAAATTTGGGCAATAATCCAAAAATCCTATTTTACACCCAAGTGGGATCTGGAATAGAAAATATACAACATTCCAATTCTAAAATCTTTGGGACTAATTTCTAGATCTAGGTGTAAAAATATTTCAAATTAAGTCTAAAACAAGAATACGTAGGTAATAGTTTTTTTTTGCAAGGCAAGCGAGGTTGGATGGTCTCCTACCACTTTATTAAACACTCGGCGGAACGCTAAAATGTTACAACAAACAAAAACGGAAAATAAATAGAAAACACAGGACACAAACAAACACACATATGCTAGGATATTAATGGAATAACATCCAAATCCCTAGGTCAAAACCAAAGCCAGAAGTCTTCAAATCTTCCTTAATCTCATGATGCAAGTAAGCCTGCAAGTGGCTTCTCGTTTTTCCTTGACCGTTGAATATAATTTCATTTCTCTCCATCCATAAAATAAATATAAATTTCTTCAAGACATACAAGGTGGCCTTCGAAATTGAATCAACCTTTCCTATTTTGGTATATAATCGCATCCATTCATCATCATTGTTCGTCGCATTGGTTGTTCTCCTCAGTATACTATTCACACACTTCCACAACCCACCAATCACCGTGCATTAAAAAAATAAATGAGAAACCTCCTCGTCATGAAGCCTACAGAAGACGCAAGTAATATCTACAACCACCATTCCTCTCACGCGCATTTTACCCATAGTCAGTAAAGCACAATTTAACACTTTCCATAGCATAAAGTTTTCTCTTTTACAGTTGTGCCTATTCCAAACTCTTTTACACCATTTAAAACCCTCCCTCTCATCAGATTTGTTGAGGCAATTATAAACACGTCTTGTATTGAAGCCAGCATTGTCCCCTACCCAATCAATGCTGGAGTTAACATGAGGGATAACTGTAAGAGACTACAGTTGACTCCAAATATGTCTAATTCTCTGATTTGAAGAGTAGGGGAGCTGAATTCTACCATATTGAACATAACTGATTGCCTTAGCATTAGCTCGAATACCAGGCTGAACCATTTCAATATGTGATAAATGCTCACTAAGGATAAAGTCACTTTTGATCCATGGGTCATTCAAGAAGCTGACATCCCCATGCTCATAAACACTGTATTTGATCATAGGTAACACCTCTTGTCTCAACTTGAACAAGCTACGCCAAGTCCAGCTATCATTTGGAGGGATCTGGGCATTCCAGAAAGATTTACCACGCATGATATGGTTAGATGACCATTGAACCCATAAACTATCGGATTTAGTCAAGGAGTTATGCAAGTGCTTAGCCATTGCAGCCTTGTTCCAATAAACAAGATTTTTGATTCCTAAACCACCCTTACCTTTTGAGAAATCTAGCTTTCTAAAAGAGATAGGAGACAAATACTTCACATGAATATTACCTTTCTAGAAAAATCTCATCATTGCACTTCTAATCATGAAGATTAGTTTGACAGGAAGCATGAACGTCCTGGACCAATACACAGATATTGAAAATATGACAGACTTAATAAGTGTTAGCCTACCAGCCTGGATAAGGAACCTATTGCACCATATGTCCAGCCTGCTAGTAATCTTCTTAAAGAGAGGAAGGCATTGATTTTTCATGATTCTAGATGTCACTAAAGGAATACCCAAGTAGTTAGAAGAGGTGTTAGTAGATTGCAAGGAAGTAACCTGATGAATATAATGCCTCAACCCATCATCCACTCCATAAAGCACTATTTCAGACTTGTCCATATTCACTTTAAGGCCAGTAATTTGTTGAAACTGGTCAAGCCCCTCTAAAATAGCCTGAATATTAGGAAGCTCAGCTTTACTAAAGATGACTAAATCGTCAGCAAACATGAGTGACGTTATTTGTGGGTTTTTACACTTCAGATTCAATTTGTAAGTGCCTTTGCTCATTAAGCCACTAAGAACATTATTGAGAACTTCCATAGCAAGTATAAAACGATATGATGACATCGGGTCTCCCTGCCTGATACCTTGTTTAGATTTGACATAACCAACGTTTGAGCCATTTAATTTCATAAAGAATCTAGCAGTGGATATACAAGCATATATCCAAGCTACAAAATGTTTTGGGAAATTCATATGTGCCATAATTCTCACAATAGAGACCCAATGTGAAGAATTATAGGCCTTACTGATGTCAAATTTCATCATTTCCCTAGGCGATAAGTTGGAGGTGTTATAGCCTTTGAGCAATTCATGAGATAATAAAACATTGTCAAGTATGCTACGCTCAAGAAGAAAGGCAGCTTGATTACTTGAGATGATGCTAGGAAGTACAACCTTTAACCTGGTTGCTATAATTTTCAAGATACATTTGTAAATAGAGTTACAGCAAGCAATTAGTCTAAAGGAACTAACCATGGTAGCATTTTAAACTTTTGGAATGAGGGCAAGGGTAGTAGCATTAACAGATTCAGGCAGCTTTGCTTTGAGAAAGAAATTTTTAACTGCCCTGACAATATCATGTTGAACAAAGTCACAGTAAGAGATGTAGAAGCAGGCATTAAAGCCATTGGGGCAAGCACAGGAGGATTGATCCATGGAATGAAACGCAACTTTAATTCCTTCATTGGAAATCTCAAGGCATAAGGAATAAAAGTCGGCATTGGATATCTGCGGGAGAGAGAGATGTTCTAAAGGCGCTCAACATGGCTAAAAATTATTGGCATTACTTAAAAGGTTTTCGAAATATTGCTGGAAGGCAATTTCAATATTATGAGGAGTAGTATGATTATTTCCATGTTGATCAAATACGGAATGGATTATTTCATGAGCATGCTTATCTTTTAAAGATGCATTGAAAAACGTAGTACTTCTATCTCCCTCAATCTCTCATTTCAGCCTTAATTTCTGTTTCAACATAAGCTTTTCATGTTCCAAAGCCTCTGAGTACAATTTTCTTAAGCTTGCCTCAGCCACAGAATACACCGGGTCATTCATATGACTGAGCATATTAGTTTGAACCTCTTCAAGCTTTTCATGCAACATGGCAGAACGTTTGTTACCATTGCCATACTTCTCCTTGGACCAAGCCTTGAGCTTCAATTTGGTTGCTTTTAATTTTTTCTGCAAAATAGACATTGGGTTACCAAAATATCTTTTACACCAAACATATTTTATAATATCAAAGAAATCTGGATCAAAGACCCAAGAATTAAAAATTTTAAAATGAGAATTTCCTCTCATGGAAATCACTCCTACAGATAAGATTTGAGGCAAGTGATCGGAGAGAACTGGGTTAGGGAGGAAGTTATTAAGAGAAGGCCAAGTTGAGAGAGATTTAAGATTGGAAAAAGCAAAGTCAATTTTAGAGAAGGTCCTACTTCCAAGCTGCCTATAATTGTTCCAGGAGTGAGTAGCTCCAGTAGTAGGGATTTCAAGGAGCTCAGCTGCATGAATAACATTGTTCAAAGGCTCAATTTCAGTAAGTGAGAGGGGGGTACCACCTATCCTATCCGAAATACGTAATGAACAATTAAAATCCCCATAGGCAATCCAGGGGTGGGATTCTTGCCGCAAGGCAGGTAAAAGTTCAAACAAAGGAGATCTGGAGGAAGTAGTATTGAAGGCATAGATGAAGGTGAGATAGAAGGTGGAATTGGATGGAACGTGAACAGCGTGGAAGTGAATAAATTGTTCAGTGGTCAGAATAGGAGTAAGGGTGTAAATTGCAGGATTGTGTATAACCATAATATGTCCATACGGTGACTCTGTTAGGTTATGATTGAGGACCCAGTTAGAGTTAATGTAGTTCACAGCTTGCATTGTCAAATCAGCATTAAGCTTGGTTTCAAGTATAGCTAGAAGTATAGCTAGAAGCTGGAGTTGACGATCTTTAATAATTTCTTTACATTGATCTTGCTTGATAACATTTTAAGCACCCCTAATGTTCCAACAACCAAAATTGTGCATCATTGATTAAACAAGTGGGAATTGAGAATGTCATTTTCCCTACATCTAGTAACCACCGTTTTTGTTTCCAGATAATTAGGAATTGAAGCAGTGAGGGGGGAGGATAGTTTAATTTCTTTAGCTTGAGATGGAGGTGGTTTCTTTGCTTGGGAAAAGGTAGGGGAATTGTTGTCAGCAGAGGTCAATTCAGAGTGAGTGTTGTCAGGCGGTAGGAGTGGGACCAGGTGGGATAGCTGGGATATTTTTCCATCCAACAGGAGCTTGAATGTGGCCATAAACAAAAGGACAAAGGACATCGGAATTAGCAAGATCAGGGATAGATTGGGTGTCAGCAGATCTCCCAGAGGAGGTAAGCACTATAGAGTCAAGGTGGTTGATTATAGAAGGGGAGGGGGTCGTGAAGACTAGGTGGTGATGCCAAAGGAGAAAGAAGCGGTTGAGAGAGTGGTAAATTAGATATAGAGGAAGTAGGAAGAATATTGGATTCACCTGCATGTTGTGCATGCATGCATATGTTATTGAGAGCAGGATAATAATTATTATGCCCTTTGCTGCAATATTATACATAGATTCAAAGACATTCCCCTTTTGTTTTCCATTATTGCTGTCATCTTTATTCTTAAAATTTTCACCTTGCACTATGTCACGAACATTGTTAGTATTCAAGCACGTACCAATATTATCTTCAGGATGACCAGCGCAATCTGGACCACGTAAGAGGCTATCCATATTAGTTTGTAAGTTGACTTCATGAGCACCTCTTAATGGATCACTTTCACTGATAATGCAATCCAATAACTCCCCTTCTTTAATTTCTTCCAACGCCTGAAAACTGTTGTTAACACTTACGGCAGATAGTGTAGTACAAACACCTCCCACTTGCATGTTTTCTTCTGGTTCACTTCGAGTCTTTTACCATTATTTTGCATGTAAACTTCAGGATTTTCACCAAACATTTTACTTGAGCCTGTTTCTTTCATATACACACTCCCAATATCTAAGTTTTGGCATACCGCACTGCCAGCTTCGAGCATTTTGAATTTGGCTAAAACACCATCGTCACTGAGATCAAGCACATTACCAGCCATCACTTTAGCGTCCACCGCAACCTCATTTCGTTGCACATTAGTTTTCCCCTGATCATGTTCCTTCTTTAAATTGTTGTTCTCATTTTTTCCAGAGTGCTGAACTATTTTGGTTCTACGTCTTATATTACTTATTTTCCCTTTTGCTATCTTGACAACTTGCCACTTTTGCACCCTCTTCTCTCTGACCATTGTACTTTGCATAATAGGTTTTTTCGTAACATGGCCTTCCTCTTTACTGTTTGCATGCTGCTCCACCTTGCCATCATTGTATTTATTAGCATATTCACACTTTTCAGTACAGTGACCAAATACTTTACAAGTAGTACATATTTCCGGCTTCCATAAGTACCCGACTTCTATTTTTTGGGTACCCCCATCAACAAGTTGCATAGTAAAGCTATCAACTAGATCACAATTTGGATTGACTTCAACCAAGCACTTCGCATATTCGAGTCTATCCATTTGTTCAGTAGACTCATCCATACACAACATACGACCAATTCTACTGGTTAACCAGTTGGCCCCAAGATGTGACCAAGCAAAGATTGGAATATTAAACAATTGAATCCAAACCGGCACTGATTTTATACTCCCATAGATATTACTAATAGCAGGGTCATACGGCTTAATGATAAACAACTTGTTATGCAATATAATCGGATCACCTTGAAAAAATCTATCCTTATCTTCTTGGCAAGATAACAAAAACAAAATGAATAAAACCATCTGATTTTACCTTAATGGAGCCTTTAAGGTGCCAGATCGATTTCAGAGTGTGAAAAACTGTAGAGAAGGACAATGGTTGATCTAAGAAAGAACCGACAAGATACTCACTCCACACAGCAGTACCAGCGTCCACAACATCATGGGAAAACAACATACTTCGCCATCAAAAGCAGATGTTATGTCAACAGGGATGTACTTCCCCGCATTGCGCAGCTTCTTCTTGAAGAGAGAAGTCCATTGATGTTCACGTACCAGAATCAAAGGAAGAGAAGAGGGAGTAGGGGCGGCAGATAGGGATGGGGTGACAGATGGAACATGTGGAAGAGAAGAGCGAGAAGGAGAAGCTAGAAGGTACGATCTGGAAGCCTGAACTGAACATGAAGGCAGTGGGTCTGGTGGTCAGGAATAGGACGGAGTTGATTTGAAAGGATGGGGGGGATGATAAGGGATGGACTCGAAGAAGGTAAGGGTACAGAAGGGGGAGGACTCGAAGCAAAAAAAGGTATAGAAGGGATGGAAGAAGTGACTGCCATTGATGGTTGCGAAATCGTAGGAAATAGTTTTATATACTAATTTAAGCCTATAATTCACAAATAAAATTGATTTAGGCATAAAAATCAAACGCATGCCAACAAAATTGATTTAAAATCATAAAAAAATATAAAATTACCTACTTACTTTTTAAAAAAGATCCAAATCTTCAGATCTGAAGTAAAACCTTAAATTCATCTCCAAATCCTTTTTAATCCAAGAAATATATATAAAGGGTATGTACATATATTAGAATTTCGGATCTGAGAAGAGATTTGGATTTGGAAGAGAAAATAGATACAAATATACAAATGTATATAAATTGCCTAAAATACGCGTATAGTTGATTCTCTTCTCTTCTCTTTTCATTTGATTTCTATTCTTCTCCAATTTGCATGAATATAAATACAAATAGCTTATTTTTATAATTTAGAAAGAAAGTGGAGAAAGAGAAATGGCAGGGCTTCGCTACTGCCTCTAGAAAAAATATGAGAAGAGAAGGGAGGATAAGGCCTGAATTTATAGGCATAAGAATCAACCTCAACTGTATGATTTAAAATATTAAATTTGGGCTATTGCAGCTAGGTTTATTGCAGCCACCTAAAAGTGACTAATCGACTGCCCATAAAGCATAGGTCGACTGTACCCAATGAAAGGTCGGCCATTGAGCTTGGGCAACTAATTAATAAACGTTAATTTATCCAATCGAATTATTTTCGTTCTGAATTTTTTTTCGTCTGTAGCTTCTACGCTTAGACTACGATCACAAAACTCCAAATATTAAAATTGCTTAGAATTTCGCCATGAACGCAATGGTGCAAGTTTCACGGTCAAATTCCATCTTTGCACAAATTCCATTTTTGGAGCCTAATTAATTAACTAACTAAATAATTAAGTAACTAACGCCAAATTACAAGGTATTACAACTATACCTATATTATTAAAGAACATTATAAATAATGTCATCTAATAACATGGATACTACGGCTTGTTAAGGACGATCAAATGCAAATATATCTTTAAACTAACACTACCACGTCATACATACCGTTTTATGGAATATCCGGAACAAAATTTAACATATAGAGTTTCAGTCTAAAGTAATTAGCACACCAGTTTCTCAAAATTAGAACCGTATATCATATAAAACTATAATCATAGATCACGATGGAATAATATACATCATATACAAATACATACTTTGAGTCTAGAAAATATGATACTAAACCCACATAATATACATCTAGTACAAGTCACTATCTTAATTATACATCCCATATACATACACATAATCCTATATGAGGTAAACTGAAAAGTCAAAAATAGTTTATCTCCTAGCTAGCACACTCACCCAAAATGTCTGCATTTCCTAAACCTGAAAAGTCTCGGCCTGACCGGAATATTATACAAAATTATAAACGTGTCACACTATCTTAAAAAAGGGCGAGAACAAAATAAAACACAATGATATATGACATTGTGTATAATTATAGATGTTATAGATATAAAAAGTCATTGGAATATTATAACTAGGAATCGATCTCAAGGTACAGGAATACTTAAATCGCAAAACAAGGATAAATCACTAAGCCTCATAATCCACCTCAAGACAAAGAAATACATAATCACGAAAAACAGAATAAATCAAAAAGCCTCAAATTCCAGAATAAATAATAATATTTCAAAATCCAAGAAAACCTAATCCATACTGATCGTAATGATCGTCAACACCAGTAGCAATGATCATCCACATCAATCGAAATGATCATCCATACCAATCGCAATGATTGTTCATACCGTGGAAAACAAAATCCTAATCCATACCGATCTGATACCAAGGATCGTCCATACCACAAAAGACAAACACCCAACCGATCTTAAGGATCGTCCATAATGATCACAATGATCATCAATACCGATCATAATGATCGTAGAAAACATAGCTCAAAGACCTTATAAGATATAACTCATACCGATCTAGATGATCGTAAAGAAATCCATGAGTATACCTCTTAAGGATTCATTAGCCTGAAATCAGAACACCAAAAGAGAACACACTCTAAGGTCACAAATACTATCACTTCAGTAATCACGAAAGCTTAACCAGAATGTCCCATACCGTTTAGTGAAATTCAAGTATCTACTAGAAATTAGTATGTCTCACTCATTATGGATACAACTGGAAATCCTGAACTATATATTTCCGTAGGATCTATCAGCCTAAAATTCGAAAACCAGAAGAGAATATAACCCTAAAGTGTTAAATACTTTCACAAAGGAAAACACAAGAATTCAACCCAAGCATCCCATACTACTCGGTGAAATTCAAATATTCGTTAATGGGTTAACGAATTCCACTCAAACATTCTATTTAATGAGTTATACCATATTCGATGAAGCATTACTTGAGAGCATTTAGACCAATCAATAATGCTAAGTCGATTATTAGTACTTCTCATATTATAGAATTAAGGCTCTCAAAATTTTATCTCAAGGTCTATTCCAAATCCTTAATAAAAATGAACTACCAAATCTAAGATATATCTCAAGATTTACTAAATAATAAGAAATCGTGTTTTTAGAGAATTATAAAATAGTTTTGAAAGCTATATGTATAAATATTTACACACACACACACACACACACACACACATATATATATATATTCCAACAAGTTTTATTTAAAACTTTTAAACTATCACTTTCCTTTATAAAACCTTTCATTCTAAAATACACTTGTTTTTAAACAAAATTTAGAATTATAACTAATCACTTTATTGTTTTAAAATACTTCCTTTTCTTTTGAGTGCACATATATATATATTAAAACTCAACTTTATTCTGTTAAGATTATGAAAATCAATTATATTAAACCCAAGGCAATTCATTTCCTCTAAAATAATATATATATATATATATATATGTAGACACATACATATATATAAAGATTAAAACTCAACTTGATTTCATAAAGATTATGAACATCAATTATATTAAACTCAAGTAATATTCCAGAATCTCAGGTTGAAAGCATATTAAAGATATCAAAACCATCACTAGAAAGTCACAACAAAAACCATAAATCATCACAAGTTAAGATGACAAACCTAGAGCGAAAAACTTCAAGTTACTACCTAGTAGTCAAATGTTACTAGCATCAGTCGACTGGTACCAATCGAATGGTGGAGCTTACCAATCGACTCCTGGGAGTCGTTTTTAGAGCAGTCTACTCCATGATGAACTTCCAGTCCTCGCCAGGTCATTTCCTACAACCCTAGTACTCAAATACAATTTTAACTCATTCCTAGACCCTAGTTAATGACCTGAACGAATTGTAGATGGCCAAAATCCAAGTGGACAACTTCTCCTTTATATTTCAAGTAATTCAAACAGTTTAAACACGTCAAATAAATCGCAAATTCAATCATATCTAGTCTAAATAGAGATCAATTCAATAATTAAAACACATGCAGCCCTATTAGAGTTGATGAGGATCACTCACCTCTTTTCCTTAATTCAGCAGCAAATATAACACAGCAGTACCAATTTCTCAAAACAGTAAACCCTAAAAACTACCTCAACCCAAACATATCACATATAACAATAAAGATTACACACTGTAAAACTAAAATTGAATAGTCTAAAAGCTAGAATATGTTACAAAATCATTACCTTGATTTTTCTAGATTTTATAAAAATTTATTCTCATTTTAAATTTTCTAATTTGTACTTAGGTTTGAAGAGGAAACTTCTATTTTTATTTCTCTTGAATGGGTTATTGATCAAAATTACTAAATCCAACTATTTTCTTTTCTATTACATTAACAACTTGGTTTTATGAAATAAAATGCTAAATGTTTAAAACAGTATTATAGCCCAACATAGATAAAATAATTTCTCGAAAGGATATTTTATAAGGGAAATTTTTAAATCCTAAGTTCTCTTTTATTTAAAAATAAAAGATTCAAATTAAATAAACAATTTCTTTTCAATTTTGATTCTAAATTCCAAAATTTCAATGCTTTGCAAATACTAAAATTTCTCAATAACAACGCTTTGAATTAATCATTCCAAAATAAAATTATCCTTTATAAAAGAATACTAACTCCGAACTAATGATTTAAATTCTCCAATTTAAATTATTATTTCTTTTATTCAATCAAAACAAAAATCCGAGTTGTTACAGCCTTCCCCCTTAAAGAAATTGCATCCTCGCAATTTCAATTTAGAGAAAAGTTTATAATATATTTTCAAAAATCCATCTTTAGATTCCCTCTTCATTCTTCAAATTTAACCAAATATCACAAGAATAAAAACATTGTTTTAACTTAACAATTCGATTTAAAAAAATTAATATATCATCCTTCCTTATTTTCTAATTTGAAAACATTTTCACACAAATATTTTACATTCTTAGAAATAAGACAACACCTTTTTATAGTCTAGAATACTAAATAACTAAGGGGTTTAAAAGATATTCATCTTATTTAAATCTCTTAGAATAAGAATATGAAATGATTTAAAGATTTCCCCTTATTCCAAATATTTTAACTTTAAAATTCAAAATCTCAATTATTACTCCAAATAATTCTTTCCAAAATTTACATTTATCCAAAGAATATTATAGCTTCTTATGGTAATGATTTATACCACATCTTATATATATAATATATCCCTTAGATTCCAAATCATCAATATATAAGGTTCCAGTTTCTTTTCCAATTAATTTCTTATTTTGAACTTCCAAAATCTATTTACACAATTACTTACATCGTTTTGTTTTAATTTCTTAAAAATTAGGGCTCAAATATATAAAAATTGACATCCATTTAAAGTATAGAATGATATACACAACAAATCAACAATATAACACACAGTTCTTCTTAGCATATATCTAAATAAATTTACATACACAATTTAAATATATCAAATAATTTAGTGATACTACCTTGCTATCTATTTATAGCAAATCGCTTTGTTAATTGGCTGCGATTTTGATTGTGAAAACAACACTTGCTCGCCATTGATCTCTACTATTACTAATGTTCGATGGCTGCACAAGTCATCTAAATCAATACATATAATGCATCATTATAGTTTCAATATAATTTTCTAAGCCAATAATTTTTTTTAAACACATAGATAAATTTTACTCCTAAATTTATTTTCTCCTAAATTTATTTTCCAAAATATAAAAGGGGATCTTTCATAATCTTAAAACTTCCATTCATAACGATTATATCATATTTAACTCAAGTCTATTTAATTTGAAACTTTAGTAACTGTTATCCTGCCTTTTGGCTCGGCTATATTCAGATTGACTAGATAAGTTAGACTCGATGATTATTAAGGCAATCAGTCCAAATAGATGATCCCAAGGTCCAGGAACCAAATATAGACAAGACCACAATATGATGGTCAAACAAGCTTAAAAGTGCAATACCCTAGAATATGCTAAGATGGATCGGTGTTCCACCCTATGTAGGGGATCAGTACCAATCCCTAGGGGTATACCCAAAGTGGATCCCCACTCTTATGGCACTCTGCTCTATCTATATAGAGCCTGATTCAAGTGTTGTTCCAGAATTCCTGTGCATCAATTGGCAATATCCATATATAGTCTAGAGCAAAATATAGCCTTTTGTAGATCCATCATTTGGACTAAAAAACACCTAGGCGACTATGCAAAACAGCATTGGAAACTCAAAGCCGACATCAAGATGAGCTAACACAAGAAGTCGCAGATCCCATACCATTATTTATAGGGATCGGTACCGTTTCCCCTTATAGGGATCAATACCTATCTGCAACCATAAGGGATCTGGGGCGAAGATTTTTTAGGGGACTTTGTTTTCAAGAGTAGATTCTATGGGAGAAGTATTAGTGAGATATTTGGTCGTCTGCCCCTATAAATACATAAGGCATGGTTAATTCGAAGGATCTTATTACACTGCCATTACACTCTTACTCTCTTGTATTTAAAGATCTATTCCGATCGTACTTTCTTGTAATTGCAAAAACGAATGCAAAATTAATAAAATCATTCAAATGGACGTAGGCCAAGATTGCCGAACCACTATGAATTTGTGTGTTCTTATTTTCTATTATATTTCTTATATTTTTCGTTTACTTTCTTCATTTAATATTTACTACTTACTTTCCTGGGTGTTTGTACCATTTTCGGTTCAAACATATTGGTGCTTTCGCTGAGAATTTGAACTTAGGCCATTTGGATCCATCCTCTACTGTTGGATTTCCTATATCCAAGGGATAGATCCAATCTCTCTACCTTTTGATCTACAACTCAGATTTTCGAAGATCTACTAGAAGCTTTTTGCCACGGCCCCACCAAGGAAAGAAACACGTACCATAACAACCAGAGTTCCTTAGTGATGTTGAGAATCAGAATCCCTAACATGGGAATAAAGCTAACAAACTACAACAAATGAAGATTCAGACTCCAGCTGATGTTGTGACCAGAGTGGAGATGGATAGGATGATGAAGGAGATGGAAGTCTAATTCCATGCTAGTTAGTGGGAGATGAATTAAACAATGCAGCAGGGCTTGACGCTGTTGAATGTGCTGACTCAAAAAAGTGGTAGACGAGTAGAAGGGATTCTATCTCAGAGTTAGAGAGTTCTACTTCGTCCGAGCAAAGTCATATGGATAGAAGGTAGAAGTGGACCTAAAATACTATTGGGACATCGTACTAGGGAAAAGAGTTGACCCAGGGCGCATGTTTAGGGATCGGTACCGACTCTAGAGGAAGGAACGGTACCAATCCCCATTACGGTGGGCCCGATGCTCAACACTTGGAAGGTGGCGTGATATGGTCTTCGGACATGCTGCCGATGTTCAGAATGTGGAGTTTTGGACTGCTGCTGACAACACAACTCATGAGAATCAAACAAGGGGACTATTGGATGAATGGATCCATCAGAGTTTGGGGAGCCTAGGTACCAAGTACCTTCCCGAGAGTGTTCGCCAGGTCGGACACTTGGGACAGCACTCGATTACTGCTGTTCAGTTAAACCTGTTGAATCAGACTATTTGGGAGATATGGTTAGGAGATTGGTGAGTGAAAATAAATTCAGAACCAATGATGCATGGGGTACCAATGTGAGTTGGAACCCATTCACAGAGCACATTCTTCATGCAAGATATCCCGAATGATTTAATAAGCCAACGATGTCGCTGTTTAGAGGAACGACGGATCCTAGGCAATACTTATTAAGATATGAATGGCATATGGATTCAGCTAGAGCTTCAGATGCTGTGAAGTGTCGGTGTTTCCCATTTTTCCTAGAGGGGTAGCTACATGTGGTTTACTCGGCTTCTACCAAAGTCTATATCGTCTTTCATTGAGCTGTCGTGAAAATTCATAGAGTAATTCTGCTTATATGATTTATGTCTGAAGCATGTGATGTCACTATACAACATTTATCAAGCGGAAGGAGAGTCGTTGAAGGACATTTTGGATCGATTCCACATGGTAGTAATAGAAGTAACGGATCCTAAGGAAGACACCGTACCGATGGCACTATATAGGGGAGTTCACCCAGACTCAGATTTTGGAGACTGGTTGGAAAGGAAGCAAACGTCGATAATGGAAGTTTTTACATGAAAACCAATGAATATTTACATCGAGAGGATGCGCGGAAGTGTCCACGAAGGACCGTTGCTATAAATTCAGATGAGGTAATACAAAGTATTGTCGTTACAAAGAAAACTGGAGAAAATTCTAGGGATGTAACCGTGAAGGTTGGAAATCAGAATGAAGGTCGAAAACAGAACAATGATAGGGACTAGAACCGTAAGCAAGATAATCAGAATTGTTTTTGAACTCCTAAGTACGACAATTACACTGAACTTAACAACTAAATAATGAACATCTATCTAGCTACTTAGAATACCAAACCATATAGGCTGTCGACTCCCAAGAAGTCAAACGAGATGGAGAGGAAGTTGGGCAAGTTCTAGGGATTCCATCATACTCACGGTCATAATACCAATAAGCGCAGGCACTTACGCGACATGATTGAAGATTTGATTAGAAAAACAAAACTGCAGCAACATGTGAAGGCCCCATAGGGTGGCGGGCAAGGAACTTCTAACCCCCTGGGTCATCTTCCCAGTAGGGGCAAGCTCAGCCCGATGCTAATCCACCCAAGAAACCAGAAAGACGTTTGATAATTAACATAATCATCGGTGGCTCGCATCCTGCTTATAAAAGCTTTATGGAAATGGATAGATACATTAGAGCTATAAAACATGGTAAGAATAAAAGTTACTATGTTTTTGACGATGGAGCCTTGGCGAAACAATCTCGAACCATGACAGATGATATTGTTTTTTAAAATAGGTATGCTGATGGAGTGGAAGCTCCGACGATTGACTCACTCATGATTTCAGCCACGATTGGTCCTGTTGTTGTACGGAAGGTGCTTGTTAACTGCTGCAGTTCAGTCAATATCTTTTTCAAGAAAGCTTATGATCAAATGATGTTGGAAGAAAAAGATTTGAAGTTATGTAAGTTTTAAATATAGGGGTTCAGTAGGATGGCTACTGAAGTCATGGGATTTTTTGAATTACCGGTGCTAATTGGTGAGGGCGACAGCCAGTGAGTATGGGTCGTGCCTTTTTTGTGTTAGATATATATTCTACTAATAATGCATTTTTGGGCTAACCGGCCCTAGATGAATTTAGAGCAGCCATCGCTCCCTGATGTTTAACTATGAAGTTTCCTATAGACATTGCAGTGGGAATTGTGTATGCAGATCAGCTGGTTGGCAGTGAATGCTAGATTGCTAAGCTAAAAGAGGCAAGACAAAAGGAGAAAGGAAAGAGTGTAGAGGGGGCCATCTGCATAAAGGCTTTGGACGCATAGCAACTACTGAGCCCCGACTCGAGTGGACTGGTCGGCTTTATAATGATATGTACCGACGAAAAGAGCTAAAAGGTGGACGAGCAGCTCCCGCCTTATTGACGATCGTTGTTCCAGTCAGAAGGGATGATTCGAGCAGAGTCCTAAAGGTTGGATCTCAGCTCAGTGCTAGTGTGATGAAGGAGTTGGTTGGATTTCTCCAAGCGAACCTGGATGTGTTCGCCTTGACACACTTGGATATGTGTAGAATTTCGCCGGGGATAGTGAGCCATGCATTAAAAATCAATTCCAAATGTGTTCCTATGAAACAGGAATGCCACAGCTTGGGTTCGGAGAGATCCACTGCACTCAAAGAAGAAGTTGATAAGCTGAAGAAAAATGTCTTTATTCATGATGCCTTATACCTGGATTGGGTATCAAACCCCGTCTTGGTGAAAAAAAGAAAATAGGAAGTGAAGGACATGCATCGACTATTCAGACTTGATAAGGCATGCCCGAAGGACAACTTCCCGCTTTCGAGGATAGATCAGATAGTGGACTCGACTGCTGTACATGAGCTACTTTCATTTACGGACACGTACTACGGATATACTCAAGTCCCGATGCACTTCTCGGATTAGGAACACACCAACTTCATTACCGACCATAGACTCTACTACTATCTGGTCATGCCCTTTGGATTAAAGAATGCATAAGCGACTTACCAAAGGCCCATAAACCGGATGTTTGAAGACCAGATTAGATGATCGATGGAAGTTTACAAGGACGACATGCTTGTGAAGTCACGGTATTCGAGACACCACATTGATGATGTGGCAGAGATGTTTGGTGTCCTCCGGTGATACGGGATGAAGCTAAATCCTTTAAAATATTCTTTTGACATTACGTTAGGGATGTTCTTGGGCTTTATTGCCAACTCCAATGGGATTAAAGCCAATCTAGAAAGATCAAGGCTTTGAGAGAGATCGAAGCCCTGAAAACGATCAAGGAGGTCCAAAGCTTAAATGGGAAGGTCGTTGCCTTGAGTTGGTTCATCTCCATAGCCACTGACAAGTGCATCCCCTTCTTCGAAGTGACCAATAGGGAAGAGAAACTTAGAGTGGAATCAAGACTACAAAGACGCATTCCAAGCTTTGGTGAATTACGTGGAGAGACCTCCCATTCTCTCGAAACTGGTGGATAAGGAGGATTTGTTCTTATACCTGGCGGTGTTAGTGCATGCCTTGAGCGTCGCGCTTGTATGTGAGGAATCTCACATCCAGCAGCCGGTCTACTATATCTGCAAGTAATGTGATAAGAGCAGAAAGAAACTATCTGAGATCGAAAAAGCTTGCTTACTTCATATTGATTGCTTCTAGAAACCTCTGACCCTATTTCAAGGCTCATCCGATAAGTGTCATCACTGACCAGCCTTTAAGAAAAGTCTTGCAACAACCTGAGAATTCTGGAAGGCTGTTGAAATGGAATATTGAACCAATTCAATACGATATCATCTATCGCCCTCGTAGAGCAATCTAGGGTCAGACCCTGGAGGATTTCATAGCTGAATTCACTGCACGAGATGATCCTCTGGAGAGCAGTGGAGAAGAAGAAGTTGGATGGAAGATGCACATGGATGATGCATCTATTGATCGATGTTCCGGTGCTGGAGTCGTATTTGTCACTCCAGAAGAACACTCTATTAGTTATGACCTAAAACTTGACTTTTAACGGTGAACAACAAAGTTGAATACAAGGCCCTGATTGCAGGACGCAAAATCGCCAAAAAATAGGAATAAAGACTTTCACACTTCCTAAGACTCCTTGCTAGTAGTATGCCAAGTTCGGAAAGAGTATCAGGTAAAGGTAGAAAGGTTAGCTCCTTATCTAAACCAGGTTTTTAAGCTTCTCGATGACTTTGAATAATACACAATAAAACATATTCCCAGAGACCGTGAAAAGGCCGATCCATTGGCTAAGAAGGCTAGTTTTGGAGGTGCGCAGCTCATGAGCTTGGTTACAAAGGAATTACTTTTAGCTTCGACCATCGACTAGAAGGACATTGATTGGATATTAGAGACTGAACCTAAAAGGGTGTCATAGATGACTCTAATCTTGAATTTTTTACGAAGAGGGATCCTTCCGGAGAGAAGGAACGAACGACAAAAAATCTTTCGTCGAACTTTGAGATACATCATACAAGAAGGATTGTTATACATGAAGGATTTCACTATCCCCATGTATAGCATCTCCCTACTTGGAGGCCCAAAACTAACGGCTATGGATGCTGCAGTCATCCATAGTTATTAATTCTTGGCGACCAAGTACGGCGGTGCTAGATACATTGATACACAGATCATAGAAATATGGAAAAAAAATTAACAATTCAAAAATACATTTCCACATTCCATTCAAAACATTTGATGTTCATTGCATAATCCCGAAAAGTTAACCACGTTCAGCAAAATATAATAATTACACATACGCCAAGAGCGACATATGAAGATGTCCCCTTGGTAGATCAGAGTATATAATAAGGCTAATAAATCTGCCATTACAAACAAAACACACAGCGGAAAAGGATTTCTCTAAATAACTATATGCTTCCTGCACACATCCGGAAGCTTAATTCGTCTAAGAAGAGAACCTGAAAACCCTAAACCTCAAACTACTCAAAATCAATTGAGTACTCGAGAGTTTAAGGGGAAAATAAAAACTTCAAGTCAGACATAAAGCATGGTATGAATAATAATCTAACATCTCAATCCATTTAGATATCTAGTGAGACCACGCCGCTTAGCGGAACGGGCTCACTAGTATCCTAAAACCATTTTAAAACCATATTCTGTGCTCCTACATCCACAATAGTTAAAACATACAATTCAAAATAATTATAATGATATGCATACTTGAAAACAATTTGGATTTCCCATCCTACATTAGTTAGACTAACCATTTAAGTTTCAACTGACTATCCATCTTATAATTTCAAGGACTACCCATCCCATTTTAGACTTTATTTACATCAAAGAGGAACTATCCATCCCACAATCATTTTACTTAAGCTGATGTGAACAGTCCATCTCACATCCCATAGTTTTCCTAGGATGACTATGAACCCTTATTCAATCATATGGAGACTATCCATCCCCTTCATGATGTTGACTATCAATCAACCATCCCATAGTTTTCCTAGGATGACTATGAACCCATCACTTAAAGATACAAAGACTATCCATCCCCAACATGATGTTGACTATCCATCAAACATCCCATTGTTTTCCTAGGATGACTACGAACCCATCACTTAAAGATATGGTGACTATCCATCCCCAACATGATGTTGACTATCCATCAAACATCCTATGCTATCCACATGATTAACCTATTTCCATTAGTATCCCTAATTTAGGTTATATTCATTTATAATTTTCATTGGTATCCCCCCATGTTTGTGTCAAAACATATAAGTGTTGGTATCCCCAACTATTGTGTTAAACTCATTAAACCCACCCAGGTATCCCCAAGGTTAAACAACATTTATTATATAAGGTTACCCACCCTACACATCTAAATCAAGTGTCATATAAACATACCCTTTCGAAAGCATCCCCTTCAAAAGTATAAATCTTGGGTAAAAGAAAACAATTTTACAACCCTTTCGAAAGTATCCCCTTCAAAAGCTTTGCTTTCGGCCCCTTCGAAAGCTTTGCTTTTCGACCCCTTCGAAAGCTTTGCTTTCGACCCATTCGGAAGCATAAAACACATATTTTCAAAACAATGGGCTACGGCCTTTATAATACTTTAAAACACATCTACTGTCGCATATTCAACTCCTTTTGAGAGAATAGGTATCTCAAAGACTTATGATCGGTATACAATTCAAATCTCTCCTCTAAGAGATAATGCCTCCAAATCTTCAAGGCAAAGATCACCGCAGCTAACTCCAAGTCATGAGTAGGATATCCTACTTCGTGCGGTCTAAGCAGCCTAGATGCGTAAGAAATAACTTTGCCCTTCTACATTAATACTGCTACTAATCCAGTCCCACATGCATCGGTGTATACTACCAACCCTTGGATACAATTTGGAACTACTAACACTGGCGCATTGGTTAACACATGGTTTAACTTAAGGAACCCTTCCTCACAATTGTCGAACCAAACAAAATTCACGTCCTTCCTGGTCAACTTAGTCAAAGGCGCTGCTATCTGGGAGAAATCCTTAATGAATCTTCTGTAATAGCTAGCAAGTCCAAGAAAACTCCCGATCTCGGTTACCGTCTCTGGTCTCTTCCAATTATTGACAGCTTCGATATTATTTGGATCGACAGACAATCCCTTCTCTGAAACCACATGACCAAGAAACTTAACCTCTTTCTTCCAAAAATGACACTTGGAAAATTTCACCTTTAGCTGATTCTGCCTCAGCGTCTCCAACACCACTCTAAGATGAATCTCATGCTGCCTTTCATCTTTAGAGTACACCAAAATGTCATCTGTAAATACCAACACGAACCTATCCAAGTGCCCTCGAAATACCCGGTTCATCATATCAACGAAGAAAGCAGGTGCATTCGTCAATCCAAATGGCATCACCAACCAATCATACAAACCATATCTAGTCTGAAATGCCGTCAAAGGAATGTTATCCTCCGCCACTCTCAACTGATGGAACCCCATCGCCAAATCCAATTGGAGAACACTCTGGCTCCACTCAACTGATCAAACAGATTGTCTATTCTCGACAGAGGGTACCTATTCTTGATAGTCCTTTCGTTTAACTTACGATTGTCGATGCACATCACTAACGACCCATCTGGTTTCTTCACGAACACCGCGGCCGCTCCCCATGGTGAACTGCTTGGTTTGATAAAATTCCTTCCCTCAAGATCCACTAGCTGTACCTTCAATTCCTTTATCTCTATCGGTGTCATCCTGGTAGGTGGTCTACTGACAGGTTCAGCTCCTGGCACAAGGTCTATCAAAAACTCAATAGCTCGTTTCGGGGGTAATCAAGTAAATGGTTCAAAGATATCTGCAAATTCCCTTGCCACACGAACCTGACTAAGGTCTTCTCCAACCTCCATGGCATTCAACAAAGCACAAGCAATCTTACTGGAATTCTCTACTGAGAAAATGATTTGGTTATGACTATCTGGGTGCCTCAATGATATTTCTCGATCCTGGCGAAATATCCTAGCTTCATACTTACCCAACCAATCCATACCCAAAATGATCCCAAAATTTACGAAATCAAAGACATACAAACCGCATGCAAACTTATGACCTAACAAATCAAGTTCTAACTTGTCACATCTCATTACAAGAGTTGCATACCCTCCTATTGGATTCGCAACCCTTAAGGAAGTAACAAGGTATGTGGGTTCTATACATAACCTATCTACCAAACATTGAGATATAAATGAATGTGATGCTCTAGTATCAAACAATACCCTAACTAGTATGCTATGAATCAAAAGCATACCATCCATCACAGACTTTCCTTTCTCAGCAGTAGATGGTTTAGAGGATGATGGTTCCAAAGCAAAGACCTTTCCTTTTTCCTGCCTTGGCAGCTTCAGGACACTTGTTCTTGTAATGCCCCATCTGGTTGCAATTATAGCATTTCACATTCTACTTCCCCACAACCAGCCTTCCATCACCTGAACGTCACTCATTACCATAGTGTCCCTTCTTGTCACACTTGTAGCAAACTATATTTGCTTTCCCTTTCTTGGTTGCTCCTCCTTTCTGAGTGCCCTTCTTCTTAAAGAACTTCCTCTTCTTCCCCTTAGGACCATGGGATTCAACTAGCTTCTCTCTAGTTGAAATAGCAAACATCTACTCATGGAGAATGACCCTCCACCACCACATTAGAAAGGATCTCGGATATGGGCCACAGTCATTCTGCCTAAATCTAGCCTCAGCCCTCCAATGAATCTCTCATTCCTTCTGACATCAATCTCAACCAAAACATAACCATATCGAGATAGCTCATCAAACCTAGCAGCATACTCGATCACAGACATATCTCCTTGGATAAGATCCATGAACTTCCTCATCAATGCCGATTTGGCAACCTCATACAAGAACCTCTGCTCAAATCACCTCCTAAAATCAACCCATGTCAGCTCTTCCTTCGGGACTCCGGCTGTCACACTGTTCCACCAATGAAGTGCTAACCCTTGCAACTGTCTAGATGCTAGCCGTCTCTTCTCTCTATCATCCAAGCCAAAATCTGTACATATCATCTCACAACTCAGCAGCCAATTCTCTGCTTTCACATCATCCTCCGTTCCGATAAACAGTTTTCCACCCAGACTAGTATAGTCTCTTCTTAGCTTAGCATAGTTATAACCAGGTAGAACTATAGGATTAACTCCACCAACATTACCACCAGCTCCTGCTTGCAAAAGATTAGCCAACAACTGATACACCATCCCCGCATCTACTGGAGGATTTCCAGCACCAACATTGGCCTCAGCATTTTGATTAGCATTAGCCTGTCGACCTTAGTTTCTCCGAGTATTATGTCGAGCATTTCAATTGGTAGTGGTGCTTCCTCCACCTAGATTTTCTCTTTCGTTTCCTGCTTCCATATCCTCTTTCTCGTAAATCTGCATACGAGCCTTAGTAAGATACAGAAGAACGATCTAACAAGGAAGGGAATATGTACTTAGATATATACCTATATATCAAATACAAGTATGTTACTATAGCGTTAACCTTAACCCCGATCATATTTTCAAATTCATTTGATTATGTTTCAAAAAGCTTTTAGGTTTAACTTTTTTTTAAAGTTCCATAAACCTATGCTCTGATACCAACTTGTAGCATCCTCATACTTGGAGGCCCAAAACTAACGGCTTCGGATGCTACAGTCATCCATAGTTATTAATTCTTGGCGACCAAGTACGGCGGTGCTAGATACATTGATACACAGATCATATAAATATGGGGAAAAAATTTAACAGTTCAAAAATACATTTCCATATTCCATTCAAAACATTTAATGTTCATTACATAATCCCAAAAACGTTAACCACGTTCAACTAAATACAATTTTTACACATACGCCAAGAGCGACATATGAAGGTGCCTCCTTGGTAGATCAGAGTATATAATAAGGCCAATAATTCTGCCTTTACAAACAAAACACACAATGGAAAAGGATTTCTCTAAATAACCATATGCCTCCTGCACGCCTCCAGAAGGTTTATTCGTCTAAGAAGAGAACCAGAAAACCCTAAACCTTAAACTACTCAGAATCAATTGAGTACCCGAGAGTTTAATGGTAAAACAAAAACTTCGAGTCAGACATAAAACCTAGTATGAATAATAATCTAACATCTCAATCCTTTTAGATATCTAGTGAGACCATGCCGCTTAGCGGAACGGGTTTTCCCCACACTAGTATCCTAAAACATTTTTAAAACCATATTCTATGCTCCTACATCCACGATGGTTAAAACATACATTTCAAAATGATTATGATTATATGAATACTTGAAAACAATTAGAATTTCCCATCCTACATTAGTTAGACTAACCATCTAAGTTTCAACTGACTATCCATCTTATAATTTTAAGGACTATCCATCCCATTTTAGACTTTATTTACATCAAAGAGGAACTATCCATCCCACAATCATTTTACTTAAGCTGGTGTGGAGTGTCCATCTCACATCCCATAGTTTTCCTCGAATGACTATGAACCCTTCTTCAATCATATGGAGACTATCCATCCCCTTCATGATGTTGACTATCCATCAACCATCCTATAGTTCTCCTAGGATGACTATGAACCCATCACTTAAAGATATGGAGACTATCAATCCCCAACATGATTTTGACTATCCGTCAAACATCCCATAGATTTCCTAGGATGACTATGAACCCATCACTTAAAGATATGGAGACTATCCATCAAACATCCCATGCTATCGACATGATTAACCTATTTCCATTAGTATCCCTAATTTAGGTTATATTCATTTATAATTTTCATTGGTATCCCCCCATGTTTGTGTCAAAACATATAAGTGTTGGTGTCCCCAACTATTGTGTTAAACTCATTAAACCCACCCCGGTATCCCTAAGGTTAAACAACATTTATTATATAAGGTTACCCACCCTACACATCAAAATCAAGTGTCATATAAACATACCCTTTCAAAAGCATCCCCTTCGAAAGTATAAAGCTTGGGTAAAAGAAAATTTTTTTACAACCCCTTTGAAAGTATCCCCTTCGAAAGCTTTGCTTTCAACCCCTTCGAAGCATAAAACACATATTTTCAAAACAACAGGCTCCAGCCTTTATAATACATTAAAACACCTCTTTCGAAACCTTTCAACCATGTTAAAGTATTATTATATAAGAGTAAAAGAATAGCTTCGAAACCACTTGAAAGTATCCCTTTCGAAAGCATGGAAGGTTACCCTTCGAACCGTTGAAAATCCACCCTTTCGAAAGCATTAGGTTTATACTTAAAATATTATTTTGGGTCAAAGTGAAAATAAGTGAAAGTCTCCCTTTCGAAACCACTCTTTATTTTATAGAATATTGGGAAATTTTGATGGTGAAACCATCCTTTCAAAATCATTGAAATATGTGGGAAAACAATTGAACCTTTCGACAACGTCGAAAGCTTCTACTTTCGACCCCTTCGAAAGCTTTGGGAAGCAGCTTATATTAAGAAAAAACAATTAAACCTTTCGATAACATTGATGCCTTCGATGCCATTGGAAGGTCACATAATCTCAAAAGGGTTTCGACCTGGTCGACAACTACCCCTTCGAAAGCTTTAAACAAAAACTAAGTAACCTCTTCGGAAGCTACTTCATTTAACAAAGGCGGCAGCTCTCTTTCGAAAGCCTCTTTGAAATACTCTTTCAAAAACATAGCTTTCGACCTTGTCAAAAGCTCTTTAAAAACCATAGCTTTCGACTTTGTCGAAAGCTCTTTAAAAACCAATCTTTCAAAAGCATAGCCTTCGACCTTGTCGAAAGCATAGCTTTCGACTGTGTCGAAAGCTCTTTTAAAAATAGGCAAGTGATTTTCTATTCAAACCAAAAATAAACTAAGGAACCAACTCCTTCGAAAGAAACCCTTCGACAACCTACCTTCTACCATTGTCCAATTCACTACATCCCACCCGAATGATATCATGTGCATTGGTTTCGACCTTATTGGTTTTAATGAAGTTGAAAGGTCTAGGTCTAAGTCGAAAGGTTCTTCCGGAAAAGGCGAAACCCCCTTTTTCTGATTAAAAGCTGTTTTTGCCAAATTAAGCAAACTTTTTGCAACAAACTTGCCTACTTGTAAACATCTGATTGGCTTTCACAAACTTTTAACTAATTAGGATAATATTTGCTGCATTTTCTCAGATCTAAAATCAAGTTAACTTTTAACAAATAAGCCCTTCCTCTTATCAAACCAATTAAATAATTTAAGTCCTCCTTTCAAAATAATTTAATTTCCATACTAAATCACTTAGTAAAATCCCAAACAATTATAAAAATTCACTTTAATCATGTTATCTAACACATTAAAATTCTAGACCCAAATTCTTAACATATTTTCCAAAATATATTTACAAACCCAAATAACCATATTTTCCTTTGAAAATTCATAACTAATTCTCCACGGCTTGGAAAATTATGAAAATTGAAACCTAACTCAAAAATCATGTTTTCCATAACATATAATTTTCCCATGGCATTTCAAAATCATTAAATCTCGGCTTTACCATAAAACCGTATATATCTCCTTTAAACTACCATGTTTAAACATATATAAATCATAAATCAAGCATATCATCATTCAATATATCATAAAACAGATTTACGATTAAATCTGAAATCATATGATTATAAAACCAAAATAGAGATGTAGAAATTATTATTCACCTTAGATTGGATAAGGAAATTGAAGTTTGATTGAGATTGATTTCTTCTAGCTTGATCCTAAGCTTTTACTTTGATTTTTCTCTTCTGTTCTTCGTAATGGCCGGCCTTGCTTTCTTCTCACGGCTATAAATTTTGTTTGAGATAAAATGAACATGTATGACTAAGGATAATAGTATAAGGGTGGGAAATATAGGCGGTTGTTTACCCTAATGCCCTTATGTTTAATTACTTAATCATTTATTAGTTCATTTAGTTAAATAAGCACGGCTACTTAATTTATTAATCAATCCTCAATCTCCTTATCTACATTATTCTATTTAATTTACCCAATTAAATGTCCTGAATAATGTTAAACAAAAATTAGGGGTGTTCAGGCTCCCCTCCTTAAAGAATTTCGTTCTTGAAATTTAGTAAGGACTAGAAACAAGCATAACAATCATGCAAACAAAAGCTAGTATGTCCTACTAGCCAATAAGTCTATATAAAACAAATATAGAACATACCCTCATAATAGCCCAGGATAAGTATCCCTAATCATGTCCTTTGTCTCTCAAGTACGGTCCTTCTCGTTGTTGGTCCACTGAACTTTCACCAACTTGACTGCCTTGGATCTTAATCTCCTCTCATCTCTCGCTACAACCCAAACTGGTTGTCTAACAAAAGTCAAATCAGGCTCTACTACCAAATCCTCCAACTCTGTCTGAGGAATAGTAGCCTCTGGATCATGCACAAACTTACGAAGATGAGATACATGGAATACATTATGGACACCTGCCAAACTGCTTAGTAACTCTACTCTATAAGCGAGCTTTCCAATCCTTTCTAAAATCTGGAATGGTCCAACATATCTCGGGGCCAACTTTCCCGACTTTCCGAACCGTACCACGCCCTTCATTGGTGATACTTTAATGAAAACCCTTCTAGGTCTTTAAGCCTCTTATCTGCGTAACTCTTCTGCCTAGATTGAGCTCCTTCATCTGTCCTCAGATTAACTCAATCTTTCCCGAGGCCTCTCTAACGAAATTCAGACCTAAGACTAATATGTCTCCAGTCTCCAACCAACATTCTAGCGATTTGCATGCCTTCCATACAAAGCTTCAAAAGGCACCATTCCTATACTAGTCAGATAACTATTATTATAGGAAAACTCAATCAAATGTAGGTGATCCTCCCACGATCCACCAAAGTCCAATACACAAGCTCTTAATAAATCCTCGAGTACTTTATTGACTCTCTCTGTCTGCCCGTTTGTCTGTGGGTGATATGTTGTACTCATCTTGAGCTTGGTACCTAATACCTCTTGTAGACTCCTCCAAAATTCGCTAGTAAATAGTGCATCTCTATCGTTGACTATGTTGCTAGGAATCTCATGAAGTCTATGTTCTACAGGAACAACTTAGCCAAAACAAGTGTCATTCTTGTTGAATTTACAGGAATGAAATGGGCAATCTTGGTCAACCTGTCCACAATAACCCATATGCTTTCATTTCCTCGATTTGACTTTGGAAACCCGTCTATAAAATCCATCGATATCGAATCCCATTTCCAGACTGGAATATCTAAAGGCTGAAGTAACCCACTTGGCTTCTGATGTTCGGCCTTCACTTGTTGACAATTAACACACTGCCTAACCCACAAGCCAACATCCCTTTTCATGCCTTCCCAATAGAAGCTCCTCTTCATGTTTTGATACATCTTGGTTCCTCCAGGATGAATCGTAAACTTCGATCGATTACATTCCTTTAGAACTTCCCTCCTTAAGTTCTCTACATTTGAAACGCACAAACGTCTCTTCTTTCTCAACCATCCTCTTTGGTCAAGACTGAAATCCTTTAGGTCATCAATCTCTGATCCTACCTCAAGCCTTCTAACCCTTTCAGCTAAAATGGGATCTTCTCTCTGCTTAGAATCTATCCTCTCGATCAATACTGGTCGAACTTCTAAACAAGATAACATGGCAGTACTTTGGCTAGAACTAGCAGTAGATCTCAACTACACACCATAACTGGCTGAAGCTTCTAGATCCTTCCATTCTACCAACATTTCTAACACCACGTTCTGATGTTTTCTACAGAGCGCATCTGCTACCCTATTCCCTTTCCCAGGAGTATATTCTATACCGAAATCATAAGCGACCGAAAACTCCAACCATCTCTACTGTTGCATATTCAACTACTTCTGAGAGAATAGGTATCTCAAAGACTTATGATCGGTATAAAATTCAAATCTCTCCTCCAAGAGATAATGCCTCCAAATCTTCAAGGCAAAGATCACCGCAGCTAACTCCAAGTCATGAGTAGGATATCTTACTTCATGTGGTCTAAGCATCCTAGATGCGTAAGAAATAACTTTGCCCTTCTACATTAATACTGCTTCTAATCCAGTCCCACATGCATCGGTGTATACTACCAACCCTTGGTTACAATTTGGAACTACTAACACTGGCGCATTGGTTAACACATGGTTTAACTTAAGGAACCCTTCCTCATAATTGTAGGACCAAAAACACTTCACGTCCTTCCTGGTCAACTTAGTCAAAGGCGCTGCTATCTGCGAGAAATCCTTAATGAATCTTCTGTAATAGCCAACAAGTCCAAGAAAACTCCCGATCTCGGTTACAGTCTCTGGTCTCTTCTAATTATTGACAGCTTCGATCTTATTTGGATCGACAGACAATCCCTTCTCTGAAACCACATGACCAAGAAACTTAACCTCTTTCTTCCAAAAATGACACTTGGAAAATTTCGCCTTTAGCTGATTCTGCCTCAGCGTCTCCAACACCACTCTAAGATGAATCTCATGCTCCCTTTCATCTTTATAGTACACCAAAATGTCATCTGTAAATACCAACACGAACCTATCCAAGTGCTCTCGAAATACCCGGTTCATCATATCAACGAAGAAAGCAGGTGCATTCGTCAATCCAAATGGCATCACCAACCACTCATACGAACCATATCTAGTCTGAAATGCCGTCAAAGGAATGTTATCCTCCGCCACTCTCAACTGATGGAACCCCATCGCCAAATCAAATTGGAGAACACTCTGGCTCCACTCAACTAATCAAACAGATTTTCTATTCTCGACAAAGGGTACCTATTATTGATCGTCCTTTCGTTTAACTAACGATAGTCGATGCACATCACTAACGACCCATCTGGTTTCTTCATGAACAACGCGGCCGCTCCCCATAGTGAACTGCTTGGTTTGATAAAATTCCTTCCCTCAAGATCCACTAGCTGCACCTTCAATTCCTTTATCTCTATCAGTGTCATCCTGCTAGGTGGTCTACTGACAAGTTCAGCTCCTGGCACAAGGTCTATCCGAAACTCAATAGCTCGTTTCGGGGGTAATCAAGTAACCGGTTCAAAGATATCTGCAAATTCCCTTGCCACACGAACCTGACTAAGGTCTTCTCCAACCTCCAAGGCATTCAACAAAGCACAAACACTCTTACTGGAATTCTCCATTGAGAAAATGATTTGGTTATGACTATCTGGGTGCCTCAATGATATTTCTCGATCCTGGCGAAATATCCTAGCCTCATACTTACCCAACTAATCCATACCCAAAATGATCCCAAAATTTACGAAATCAAAGACATACAAACTGCATGCAAACTTATGACCTAACAAATCAAGTTCTAACTTGTCACATCTCATCCCAAGAGTTGCATACCCTCCTATTGGATTCGCAACCCTTAAGGAAGTAACAAGGTATGCGGGTTCTATACATAACCTATGTAACGACCCGGAAATTTCGATCCCGAAATTTCCAGATAGTTAGAGAAAAAGAAGAAGAGAGAGAAGAAAAAGAAGAAGCAGAAGCACCAAATCACAGAAACCTCACATTATCACAGTTTAAAACAACATATCCTATCGCATAGCATCTCAAATCACATATCAGAGATATCAACTAATCTAAGGCATCCAATATCATTCAATCATTCATAAGCAAGATTAATCACTTCCAAAATTAATTTAATTTATCTTTAATTAAATTAATTACTAATCTTTAATCACTTAGATTATCTTTACTCAACATTAATTAATTACAAACCAATTAATTAATCACCCTTTAAATATCCATCTTAATTAATCATAAACAGTAATTATCGTCCTGTAATTACTTACCTTAATTAATTAACTCCTTAATTAATTATATTAATCCTTTAATTAATTACATCAATTACTACCCATTAAGTAATTCCCTTTAAATTAATTTCATCTTGTAATTATACATTAATTACTTATACTAAGTAATTACCCATATCAATCTCATTAAGTATTCATACTTAATCAACATCAAGATTATCTTTAATTAATTTACAAATTAATTAAATTAAATTAATCACATCCATTTATTATTTACAATTTCAGTAATTTATTCCTTAATTACTCTTAACAAATTAATTAATCTTTAATTACAGATTAATTATTCTTAATAATTAATTAATCTCCAATTACTTTTATTAATTAATCTCCAATTTCTTTCATTAATTAATTACTCTTTTAATTAATTACCTTATCAAGTAACTTTAATTAATCACATTCTTAATTAAAGATAAATTCTTTATCTTCATTATTTACCAAATTTTATCATCGAAAAACATTTAGGGATTAATTACATGATTTAAAAATATATAATTTACTTTAAACAAAACAATTTAATCTTTGAACTTTACTTGTTGATCTTTTCTTTGGAAACTTCCATTTTATTTATTTTAAAAACTTGATTATTTCCTTTTGCTTTAGAAACTTATTAGTTTACAAGAGAAACCCGAGACACACACACAAAATTCCGAGTCAATTCCCGAGCAACTCACGAGTAACTCTCGTATCTTCTTCTTCGAGTCGCACTTCAAATCGCACGAGCACAACACCGAGAAAACTTCATCTTCCCAAACTATCGATCATCCCCAGCTCCAAACGTGCACACACACACGCGCTTGTGCACGTGTCCCACTGCCTCCTGCCGTCGTTGGTCGTCGCGACCATCGCCGATGATCTCTCGATCACACGCGAGCAACAACATGAACCAAGATTGAAGAATACTCGCTCGAATCAAAATACGACCAAACCGAGCCAAAACAGCAGCAGCTCGAACCCATAAACTCCATCGCCGCCGACCATCTCGTCGCCATTTACCATTGCCAACCCCACCACCGAGTCGCCACACCCAAGAACATCAACTCCATCAAAACTGAACGAACTCGATCCATCATTCAAGTCGCAAATGCCATTACCGCACAACCAAAACAGAAGCAACTAAAACCCTAGTTTGATCAGATTCAAACTCCTCGACCATTGGAAAAATTCCACAACATTTTTCCCCTCACCAACAACTCATAAGGAAGCTTCAACCAAGATTCTAGCTCCAATCGTCACGCCCATCAACGGCAAATCACCAAAACCCCCAAAACGTTCAAACCCAGAATTCATACGAATTAACCAACTAAAAATTACCAAATACATATCAAAATTCATAATTTTCCATCATGATTACATGCATGTTATTCAAAATAGAATTTAAGATAGTTAATTTTTTTACCAAAATTTAAGTTTCTCTGTTAAATTTTATTTTAAACATGATTTGTGGTATTTAAAAATCCTGGATCTATCTTATAACCTTCATCATACAATTACAAACCACTTTCATTCAAATACTTAAGCCTAATATGGATTTGATGAGGAGATTTAGGAATTTTGATCTAATGTAAACACTGTAATCATAAACAGAGATGAACCAGATATATCAGACATGCACACCCATATCACCATTCATATATACATGACTTCATATTTACATCATCATGCAAAGCATATTTCACATTATACTTCAAGGATTATCACATGCTAATCAAGATATAACAGATTTAAAAAGTTGTTTACTCACCAGATATGAAGAAACCAGAGAACACTGTTATATTTTGTTTTCCTGGAACATTGTTTTGATCTGGTATTTTGAATCTTGTTGTTTGATTTGAATTCAATATATTAAATTTTCAAAGAAGATTTAAAACCTATCTACCAAACATTGAGATATAAATGAATGTGATGCTCTAGTATCAAACAATACCCAAACTAGTATGCTATGAATCAAAAGTGTACCATCCATCACAGACTTTCCTTTCTCAGCAGTAGATGGTTTAGAGGATGATGGTTCCAAAGCAAAGACCTTTCCTTTTCCTGCCCTGGCAGCTTCAGGACACTTGTTCTTGTAATGCCCCATCTGGTTGCAATTATAGCATTTCACATTCTACTTCCCCACAACCAGCCTTCCATCACCCGAACGTCACTCATTACCATAGTGTCCCTTCTTGTCACACTTGTAGCAAACTATATTTGCTTTCCCTTTCTTGGCTGCTCCTCCTTTCTGAGCGCCCTTCTTCTTAAATAACTTCCTCTTCTTCCCCTTAGGACCATGGGATTCAACTAGCTTCTATCAAGCTGAAATAGCAAGCATCTACTCATGGAGAATGACCCTCCACCACCACATTAGAAGGATCTCGGATATGGGCCACAGTCATTCTGCCTAAATCTAGCCTTAGCCCTCCAATGAATCTCTCATTCCTTCTGACATCAATCTCAACCAAAACATAACCATATCGAGATAGCTCATCAAACCTAGCAGCATACTCGATCACAGACATATCTCCTTGGATAAGATCCATGAACTTCCTCATCAATGCCGATTTGGCAACCTCATACAAGAACCTCTGCTCAAATCACCTCCTAAAATCAACCCTTGTCAGCTCTTCCTTCGGGACTCCGGCTATCACACTGTTCCACCAATGAAGTGCTAACCCTTGCAACTGTCTAGATGCTAGCCGTCTCTTCTCTCTATCATCCAAGCCTAAATCTGTACATATCATCTCACAACTCAGCAGCCAATTCTCTGCTTTCACATCATCCTCCGTTCCGATAAACGGTTTTCCACCCAGACTAGTATAGTCTCTGCTTAGCTTAACATAGTTATAACCAGGTAGAACTACAGGATTAACTCCACCAACATTACCAGCAGCTCCTGCTTGGAAAAGATTAGCCAACAACTGATACACCATCCCCGCATCTACTGGCGGATTTCCAGCACCAACATTGGCCTCAGCATTTTGATTAGCATTAGCCTGTCGACCTTAGTTTCTCCGAGTATTATGTCGAGCATTTCAGTTGGTAGTGGTGCTTCCTCCACCTAGATTTTCTCTTTCGTTTCCTGCTTCTATATCCTCTTTCTCGTAAATCTGCATACGAGCCTTAGTAAGATACAGAAGAACGGTCTAACAAGGAGGGGAATATGTACTTAGATATATACCTATATATCAAATACAAGTATGTTACTATAGCGTTAACCCTTACCCCGATCATATTTTCAAATTCATTTGATTTTGTTTCAAAAAGCTTTTAGGTTTAACTTTTCTTTAAAAGTTCCATAAACCTATGCTCTGATACCAACTTGTAGCATCCTCATATTTGGAGGCTCAAAATTAACGGCTTCGGATGCTGCAGTCATCCATAGTTATTAATTCTTGGCGACCAAGTACGGCGGTGCTAGATACATTGATACACAGATCACAGAAATATGGGAAAAAAATTTAACAGTTCAAAAATACATTTCCAATCAATTGAGTACCCGAGAGTTTAATGGTAAAACAAAAACTTCGAGTCGGACTTAAAGCCTGGTATGAATAATAATCTAACATCTCAATCCTTTTAGATATCTAGTGAGACCATGCCGCTTAGCGGAATGGGTTTTCCCCACACTAGTATCCTAAAACATTTTTAAAACCATATTCTATGCTCCTACATCCACGATGGTTAAAACATACATTTCAAAATAATTATGATTATATGAATACTTGAAAACAATTAGAATTTCCCATCCTACATTAGTTAGACTAACCATCTAAGTTTCAACTGACCATCCATCTTATAATTTTAAGGACTACCCATCCCATTTTAGACTTTATTTACATCAAAGATGAACTATCCATCCCACAATCATTTTACTTAAGATGGTGTGGAGTGTCCATCTCATATCCCATAGTTTTCCTCAAATGACTATGAACCCTTCTTCAATCATATGGAGACTATCCATCCCCTTCATGATGTTGACTATCCATCAACCATCCTATAGTTATCCTAGGATGACTATGAACCCATCACTTAAAGATATGGAGACTATCCGTCCCCAACATGATGTTGACTATCCATCAAACATCCCATAGTTTTTCTAGGATGACTATGAACCCATCACTTAAAGATATGGAGACTATCCATCAAACATCCCATGCTATCCACATGATTAACCTATTTCCATTAGTATCCCTAATTTAGGTTCTATTCATTTATAATTTTCATTGGTATTCCCCATGTTTGTGTCAAAACATATAAGTGTTGGTGTCCCCAACTATTGTGTTAAACTCATTAAACCCACCCTGGTATCCCTAAGGTTAAACAACATTTATTATATAAGGTTACCCACCCTATACATCAAAATCAAGTGTCATATAAAGATACCCTTTTGAAAGCATCCCCTTTGAAAGTATAAAGCTTGGGTAAAAGAAAACAATTTTACAACCCTTTCGAAAGTATCCCCTTCGAAAGCTTTGCTTTGGGCCCCTTCGAAATCTTTGCTTTCGACCCATTCGGAAGCATAAAACACATATTTTCAAAACAACGGGCTACGACCTTTATAATACTTTAAAACACATCTTTCGAAACCTTTTGACCATGTTAAAGTATTATTATATAAGAGTAACAGCATAGCTTCGAAACCACTTGAAAGTATCCCTTTCAAAAGCATTGAAGGTTACCCTTCGAACAATCGAAAATCCACCATTTGGAAAGTATTGGGTTTATACTTAAAATATTAATTTGGGTCAAAGTGAAAATAGGTGAAAGTATCCCTTTCGAAACCACTCTTTATTTTATAAAATATTGGGGAAATTTGATCGTGTTGAAACCATCCTTTCGAAATCATTAAAATATCTAGGAAAATAATTAAACCTTTCGACAACGTCGAAAGCTTCTGCTTTCGACCTCTTCGAAAGCTTTGGGGAAGCGGTGTTTGTACCAAAATTGGGCACAACACTCTTCGGAAATTTTTGAAGAGATAAAGTGAAGAAATTAAAATGGAAAAAGAGGATTATCTAACAAAAACTCCAAAAACAGATGAGAAAAGTAATTAGAACACACAGAAACACAAGGATTTAGAGTGGTTCGGCGTGTTGCCTACATCCACTATGAAGTTGATCGCTTTATTGATGTTTCTTTGATAATTACAATTGGTTTCAGCGGGTTACGACAGATAATGGTGATGTACATCAGTGAAATTCGTCATTGGCAGCAGCTATGGAGTTTAGATCTGGATCCGGCAGAGTTTGGGCGTTGGAGAATTCGAAGAAGAAGAAGATCCTTTTTCTGTATGCCTTGGGCCTCTATTTATAGGTGTAGGAGGCTGATATTTCGCTCAGATCTCGGGAGACACCCTCTGGCACGTGACTAGGCCCGCGTGACCAAGCCCGTGAAGTTTCAGCCCGATCCGTGATCGATACGCACAGATTTCGTATCGATCAAGATTGTGTCCAATGGAGTCGAAATTTGGTGTGGACATTCTTCAGCATGTACGTAAGCTCCTGTGAAAATTTCATAGCTTTTGGACTTGTAGATTAAGAGATATGATCGATACGAAATGGGACTTTTGGTTGGTTGTTTCGTTTGTATCGATTATTTCGACTCGGTGGTTTCGAATCGATGGCGGCAAGTGTTGGCAGGTTGACGTGGCACGCGTCCTTCGCATCGATCTACAGCACACCCGATTCGAATCGATGAAGACAGTCTAGTTCGAATCGATGGATGTTGGCTTGTTCGCATCGATGAAGGTTGCATAGTTCGTATCGATGAGAGCGCCCTGGTTCATATCGACTGTTGTGCTCTTTTTCGCATCGATGGGAGGCGCGCATTTCGTATCGATGGGTGATCGATCGATACGAAGAGAGGCTTTAAGACTAAGCGATGCGAAGCAGATGAAAGTGTTTGTTGCCGATGGATAGGGAGTAGGAATTGGACGATCGAGTCGAACCGTTGCTTCCTAATGGATGCGGATCGATACGAAGTGGTCATTGGCTGAACGAGTCGAAGAGAGCTTGTCGATGGAGTCGAACTCGATCGATTCGAACAACGGCTCTGTGATGGAATCAAACTAGATGGATTCGAACAGCGGCTCTGCGATGGAGTCGAACTCGATAGATTCGAACAGCGGCCAGGCGATGGACTCGAACTCGATCGAGTCGAATAGTGGCCAGTCGATCGAGTCGAAGTAGACCATGACGATCGATTTGAATAATGGCTGGTTTTCGTCCAATCTTACATCGATCGTAACTTGAGCATACGAACTCGGATTGACTTGAAATTTGGAACGTTGACTTTTATGGCTTCCCTTGTCATGTCTTGTCGATTGTAGCTCGATCCAGACTCAGATAAAATTTGTCGATATCCATAGTGAGCCTGTGTATAGCCGATCTCTGAGACGAAGCGTCATTGGTTATTAGTCACTTCTTTGGTGTCACGGCCTTGCCAAAAGGTGGGATAACATTTGCCCCCCAAAGTACATCTTGTGGAAACATGACGTGCTTTGAAATGCTGCGACCTTCATCCTGAATAGCTATCGTCTTTTCGATGAAATTCGTAATCTTCGACTGATTTTCTCGACAATGTAAACTGTTGACTGTCAACTGCTATACCCTGTATTGCTGTAACTGATTGCTATATGCTAGTGATTAGCCGTTTATTGTTGTAATCGTTATCAAATGAGTTTCCAATTCCTGTAAATCCGGAATATTGGACATTAGTCCGTCATATATGCATATATGTTAATCCGACTCTCGCTGACGTTTATACGTTCACGAGTCGTTGTCAGTTTATCCCGTATCAAATTTTGTATCGATCCTCTCCTGAATCGATGTGAGATCTGAATTGTAACAACGCTCGATGGTCGTTTTTGAATGTTCCTTCGTATCGATCCTCTCCTGAATCGGTGTGGAAGGTTAAAACATTGTTTTTGCATCGGTATTCATTGCATTGATGGATACGAAATGAGCATTTCGAATCGATGGATGTGGGGTTCGATGGATTTGAAGCGGTCGTTCGTATCAATGGAGTTCAATGCCTTCAAAACAGCCCCGGCTGTATATTTCGAATTGATGAATCTGATGTTTCTGGATACGAATAGACAATTCGCATCGATGGGTATTGGCTTCTGGGAGCTACGATTTGATGGATTCGAACTGATCGTTCGTATCAATGCTTTGGGGATGGAGTCGAAAGTGGTCAATACGAAGAAGGGCTTCGCATCGATGGATTTGGTGAAGACTTCGTATCGATGCAGAGTCGAGTTTATGGATTCGAACAGCCTGTTTGAATCGATCCCGTGGTGATGCCTTGTAACCGGTTGAATCCATTGGGAGGCGAATCATTTTTTCTTTCAGCTTCGAGTCCATATAAATACCATGGACTTAGCCATTTTTCAATTTTCACTTTTTACTTTTGTGCCTTGCTTTCGTATCGCTTCTGAGACCAAGAAAAGAAAAACTGCTTGACTTCGAATCGAACCAAAATCCTTGATCCCTTCAACCATTTATCGAAATCAGGTAATCAATTGAACAAATACAGTAGTAAAACGATGAGATCCAAATTCTCATGCCATTCCGTTTGAATTCATGTTCGAACATTGTTCGGGGGAGCAGATCATCTATGAGGTTGAAGAAGGAAACATGAAGTTCGAATCGATCTGGGGAAGAAGAGACATCGGATTTGAAACAGTTGGTGGGCAGTCTTTTGGCAACGACTTCGCATTGATCGAGGGAGGAATTTGTCTTGCCTCGTATCGATTCTGATGGGGAATCTCGTATCATTGCTTTGCTTCAAGCTTCGTATCGATCATGGAACAGTCATTTAGCATCGGTTGCTTCGAAATGATCTTGATCGATACGAAGTAGACGACGTTAGATCGATACGAAGCAGATGATATTGGATCGATATGAAGCAGATGATTTCCGATCGATATGAACTATGTGCCATGGGAGCAATACGAAGTTGTCCCTGAACGATCGATGCGAACTTGAACACGAATGATCGATACGAACCTGAATGGTCGATACGAACTTGAACCTATATCCCTGATGGATACGAACAACTTCATGGATCGATGTGAACTTGAACTTTGACGATTGACAATAAACCTAACTTCGATGATATCGAAAACTCTTATGCATTTTGAACATCTAACTCCGACGAGCTTCACTTTGTCAAAATTGGACTTGACCGTTGAACTGCATATTTGATTTCCCTTCGAAGCTCATCGATGGAACTGCAACTCTAACAAAATTTTAACAAACTTTAACTTGGATTGATTGCTAATTTCTGTATGGCACGGTTGTGACGGTCAGCGATGACGGTCATTCCGACTGAATTTTGAAGTCTCGTCGTTTACATGCTTTCTCCGATTCTGTAGAACTTCTCGAATGATATATAGTACTGCACTGCACAACACACTCACACACTTTACACTGGGGGATGCACGAGCGTTATTGTCTGTTTAATAATGATTTTTCATAAGCTAGTTAGTCATGGAACCTTCAAGTTCACTACAGCAGGAACTCCCGAGTTCAATTCCTTCAACCATCGAGATACCGGTTATTGAAGCCGAAGTTATAGACGCAGCTCCGGACGAGCTTCCAGGCGCCCGGTTCATTTGTCGTCCACAAGATTCTGTGCCGTCCGGTATTTCCGAAGATATGCTAGGACGGATTTGTTTAAGGCACGACTTGTTGCTCGACGACGTGCTACTGCCTGGGCCAAATGACATGCCACATGATCCCCCGGAGGGGTTTACTGCTTTTAACCATCACGCTTGTATGGCGGGAACTCTTCCTCCTTTCAATCAATATATAAGGGAGATATTATCATTCCTTGGAATAGCTCCATCCTAGCTACACCCCAACATATACGCTTTGTTGAACGGCACCTTCATTCTGTTTATGGAGATTCTCTTTCGATCGCTAAAGCCGATCGAGATCAGATATCTATTTATAATTAAGAGTCGTGGAGACAACCCTTCTTTCACCTTCTTGGAAGCGGTCAGGAACTGCCAAATTGTAACGGGCTCCTAGGGAAGGCTAAGTTACTTTAAAACCGAATGGTTCTACGTTCGGTGCCCCCAGGGTTTGCTAGGCGATGGTTGGATAGACGTAAGTGTTGCAATTTTTCTTTTGAATTATCGAGATAATTATGAATGACCTCAAAACTGACATACCTCTCTTCTTTCACAACCGCAATCTCCCGACCAGATGGTAGATACTTCAGAGAGCTAATTCGGATCCTCCAAACGGTTTCGGGCAAAGAGAGGTATATCGACTTGGTTCTGACTGATAGAAACTTGAGGACTGTCGGACTGATTGAGCGGAGGCAGAGCATAAGGCTGGAAGGGACACTTAGAGCTGTCTCTAAGAAGCGGGTGAAGCGCAAAGCGCCCGGAGTCGTAATAGCCGAAGAAGTTGATCCGGAGAGAATGCCTACCGATAACGAGCTCCAAGCTGGGCCTCCTTCCGATGTCCAGGATTCAGAGGAAGGAGAAAAGGCAAGGTTGTTGCTCACAAGCGTTCTACATCTGTGAGATTAAAATCTGTGGTTATGTCCTTGCCCGTCCCGGGGGTTAGAATTTCGGAGGCACCTCCCCTACCAATAGAGAATCCTTTTGAAGGGCTTGCTGATATCCCGATTCTGGATTATGTGTCATCTCAACATGACACCGGGATAAAGGAGCCTGACAGTGCTCTTGAGCTGAGTGGGTCGCTTGCTATGAGTGCGGCCGACATTTCGGTTAGTCGGGGGGTTGCACATGCATACACTTCACTGCACTACATGATTCATAACTGTAAATCACCCAACTTAGGAAATCACTAACTTTTCCTTCGTCTCTCATTTTCAGGTACGATGTTTGGAAGAGGATCAATGCTTGGGAATCTTCGCTCGGCCCGTAAAGCTTCTACCTGTTATGATTCCCGTAGAAGAGACTCGGATAGAGACCGCAATCGCGAGTACTCTAACCAAGATAGGTATAGGCGTGACAGGGACAGAGAATACCGACATCGATCTAGATCACGCTCTCCTCCTCTTAAACTTCCATCTCCACCTCCCGTTCTTGTTCCGCACCCGCCAGAGCCTCCTCGTCACAGATCATCTTCTCACACTTCTCGATCTGAAATTCATCTCCAGAGAGTTGAGACCACAGCCTCCATAATTACGGAGTAGGTCCCGGTTGAGCCCACAGGAGAAGGGGCTATTAAATTGTCTCAGCTGAGAAAGGATTTTCCGAACATATGCTTCGATGGCTACGTCTTTCCACCTCACTTAAAGAGAATCCCATCTGGAGTGGAAAACACGATGCATGATTACGTTCATGACATCTACACCCAGTACAGAGAGTGGGTAAAGGCTGTAGAGAAAGCTTCCGAGGTGGCCTTTGAGCGAGCCAAAGCGCTTGAGAAAATGGAGACCAAACTCGCTCAAAGGGACCGGATCATTCAAGTGCTAAATGCCCAGGCTGAGTCTTCTTGGAATTCTGAAATCAAGGCCACCAAAAAAGCTGACGAAGCGACTGTGGCGATGGATAGGTTGAGGCGGACACATGTTGCTTTGGTGGAGGAGATGGGCCACCGGAACACTACAGTCACCGCCGAACGGGATGCGGCTGTTAAGGAACTTAATGAGCTTAAGGCCAAGTTCGTTGGCATGGCTAAAAAAGGATGATGCGAACAACGCGGCCTAGGAGGCATGCAAGCAGGCTGTTCTGCTTAGTGGTGAACGGGATGCGGCTGTGGCTAAAGTCCGCAAGGTGGAGGCTGAGGTCGAGGAGAAAGTTAAGTCGGCCGAGTCTAGGCTAGAGGCTGATATCGAAGATCTTCTCGTTGTCTACAACGCTAATGTGCTGAGGCATAGGGGTCTAGCCTGGCTCGATGATTATCCGGCGCATCTGTATAATGCCTGGGGCCGGTTAGTTAAAGAAGAGAAGGAGGCGCATCAGGGTGAGTCTGTGGATGAGTTTGAACTCGAGAATCGCATTCTGAATGAAGATGAAAGGAAAATTCTCCATGAGTCAATGATTCTGCGCGAAAAAGAAAAGCTCGGCGCCTAGCACTTCAAAGTAGGAGAGGGTTCAGGGGTTGACCATTATGAGACGAGTCTTGAAATTCCAGTGTCAACCCAGCCTGAATCCTCGTCTGCGGTCGACCCCTAACTGTTCCTGCTTACAATCCGGATCAGCCGCAGATGTCTCCGGCCGCAACGCAAGTTACTGAAGCCGCTCTGCCACCTACACATCAAACTGAGGAAGGTATTCTGAACATTCCACACATCCGCATTAAGTCGGAATCTTTATTTGAATTAAATTCTGACAGTTCTCTTATTTTTGTCCAGTGATCGATGCTGCACCGGCCATGCCTCCTACTACTCAAGAATCATATCAGACGTAGGAGGCTATCGTGACCGAAGCGATCACCGTAACTACAACTGCCCCACTTGACGATGCATAGGGAAGCACACTTGTATTTGATGAGCAGCTGATGGAAGAAATCTTTCGCCGTCATGGCGATCCTTTAGCTGATTTGTCATTCGTCATGGGTGGAGGCGCTCCTGCTACTAGTTCTACAATGCCAACCACTGATGCCCCTAGCGAGGCTCGAGCGGTCACTGAAGAGGATATGTTCGCACAAATCGACGCTGAAATGGCAGCAGCGACTCATGGTGGTAGTTTTGGAGGTGGGATAGCAGCACTGGGACCAGCTCCGCTTAGAATGATATCTCATGGTGGTACTGTTTTCATCACCAGTGTGCCCATTCCACCTTCTTCACTTGATCATGTTCCTCCGACTCCGTCCGCAGGAAGCATCCCTATTCACTCAAGCTCGGAGGAGGATGTCGAGATTATGCCATCGCCTGGAGATAGACCACCAAAAGGAAAAGGCTCAAAGAGGAAAAATAGTGGCGGCTCCAGCGGGTCTACACCGAGAAGGAAGCCAAGGAAGAAGAAAGATTAGACATGCTTCCCCAGTTTATTTTGACTTGCATTTTGTTGGTCGTGTATAGATGCGGGTTCGGCCCCTACTAGTAAGAATTTTTTGGAACAAACTTGTACACGAATTTCTTTCATGAATAGTAGAAATGAAACTTTTTCTTTTTGAGCTTCTTTGTGCATTTGTTTAAGTGTTTCAATGTTTGAAATGTACTTGTAAAGTTTCAGCTTCCGAGTCAAGTTTGTCTTTTTGCACCAAGTCTGGAAACTGTGGACATGGTTCGCGACTGGGAAGCGAGTTGAATTTTGACGTCGCATCGCTTCAGTCAATGGTCGATGCTTAAATCCTGCCCCCCAGTCTCGGGGATGAGTCGTGGAACATCAGTCAGTGATTGCTTCTCACTTATAACATGTTGAGTCTAGTGCTACTGAATGGATGTCTGAGACGAGCGGAGATTAAGTGGTTTATTCATGCTTGCCCGATTGTTGACGATCATATCAGCACTCCAGGGATTCTCATTTGTTTATTGGTGGTTGGTCATGCCGGCTTATGTTTAACTCATACGTCCGTGCCCTGGGGACTCGGAATCGACATTTCTAATCCGATTCGCACTCTGGGAGTTCAGAGTTGATATTTATGCTTCAATTCACGCTCTGGGAACTTGAAGTTGATGTTTATACTCCATTTCGCACTCTGGGAATCCGTAGTTATTGTTTATACTCCGTCTCGCACTCTGGGAATCCAAAGTTGATGTTTATACTCCGTCTCGCACTCTGGGAATCCGGAGTTGATGTTTATACTCTGTTTCGCACTCTGGGAATTCGGAGTTGTTGTTTATACTTCATTTCGCACTCTGGGAATCCGGAGTTGATGTTTATACTCTGTTTCGCACTTTGGGAATCCGGATTTGATGTTTATACTCCGTTTCGCACTCTGGGAATCCGGAGTGGATAAGCAGACGGTCAATCACATCTACTGTATATTTTTGGATTCCGCTTGCACTCTGGGAACGAAAGGTGTATCAGGATCATGGATAGTCGGATCACATCCACCCTGAGTTAACAAGTGAGGTCGTTAGATGGAAGGGTCCATCCTCCTCAAACTTGGTGCAGATACGGACGAAGTCGTTAGGTGGATGGATCTACCCTCTTTATAAACATATTTTAGTACTCCAGTTCGCACTCTGGGAATCGGGAGTTAAGTGAGGGATTGTCGTGTATCAATCCGTTTTTTGACTTTGATGTGATGGCTTGTCCCTGAGCTCAGGTTTCACTTAGCGAGTGACCGGTCACATCACAGTCACTCCCTATTTGAATAAATTCCACCGTATGGCGAAACTTAGCTCTCCGTGCATAGTGATGATCATATGAAGCATTTCAAGTAAATCACAGCTCTGGCTCGAAGAGGTTGCATTTTATTGCTGAAACAAGAAAATATGGCAAAGTCAGTTGCCTTATTACAAATTCTAATTTCGAAATGCAGAAACAAATTGCAAAAATGGAAAATAAACTAAACGAGATGACACAGCCTGTTATGTGTAGTAGCGACGAAGACTTTCGCTGTTCCAAGCTCTTGGCAGAGTAAGACCGTCAACGGTCGATAATTTGAATGTGCCATCTCCGGTCGCGCATTTTCGCATCGATGGGAGGCGCGCATTTCGTATCGATGGGTGATCGATCGATATGAAGAGAGCCTTTAAGACTAAGCGATGTGAAGCAGATGAAAGCATTTGTTGCCAATGGATACGGAGTAGGAACTGGACGATCGAGTTGAACCGTTGCTTCCTAATGGATGAGGATCGATACGAAGTGTCATTGGTTGATCGAGTCGAAGAGAGCTTGTCGATGGAGTCGAACTCGATCGATTCGAACAGCGGCTCTGTGATGGAATCGAACTAGATGGATTCGAATAGCGGCTCTGCGATGGAGTCGAACTCGATCGATTCGAACAGCGGCCAGGCGATGGACTCGAACTCGATCGAGTCAAATAGTGGCCAGTCGATCGAGTCGAATATACCATGACGATCGATTCGAATAATGGTTGGTTTTCGTCCAATCTTCCATCGATCGTAACTTGAGCATACGAACTCGGATTGACTTGAAATTTGGAACATTGACTTTTATGGCTTCCCTTGTCATGTCTTGTCGATTGTAGCTCGATCTGGTCTCGGATAAAATTCGTCGATATCCATAGTGAGCCTGTGTATAACCGATCTCTGAGATGAAGCGTCATTGGTTATTAGTCACTTCGTTGGTTTCACGGCCTTGCCAAAAGGCGGGATAACAAGTGGCTTATATTTAAAAAAAACAATTAAACCTTTCGACAACATCGATGCCTTCGATGCTATCGGAATGTCGCATAATCTCAAAAGGGTTTCGACCAAACTTTTGAGGCCTATGATCAGGCCAGTGAAGTCCCTTTTGGTGTCTGGAGATTATTGCCAACCAACTCTTGCCTTCGGATTGAGAGCAAGAGTATAAACTTGAGCTAGACATGACATGATTGTCTGCATGCTAACTCTTGCCTTCGGATTGGGGGCGAGAGTATAAACTAAACGGACATGAGCCGACCGTTCGTTAACCAACTCTTGTCCTCGGACTGGAGGCAAGAGTATAAATCTGAACCGGATGTGACATGACCATCTGCAAACTAACTCTTGCCTTCAAATTAAGGGCAGGAGTATAAACTAAACGTGACATGATATTACCGTCTGTATGCTAACTCTTGCCTTCGTATTAGGGACAGGAGTATAAACCGAAGTGGATGTGATAAGACCATCCAACTCTTAACCTCTTGCCCGAGGTAGGCAAAATAGAAGATCCATACCTGGAGTAAGGTGGGACTTAACTTACAAGCCTTCAATCGAAGCCCAGAGTTAGGCATGATTGGGTGTAAACTTCCTGGATAAGGATATGTTGACTATAACCCTAAGTGGTTGACTTAAACCAGCACCCGGAATTTGGTGCGATCGAAAATTATTATCCTAGAAACGGACACTTAAGTCACTAATCCTAAGTGACTAACCCTAACTAATGCCCAGCGTTTAGCATTTCAGTAGTTATCTTCTGTTCATTAGGACAGTGAAAGGCCGGTGAACTATGAAACGGGCTAAGGACTTAGTCTAAAAACATTCATTAAAAGAAATAAATCGCAAGTACATTGAATGTAAGGCATATTTCTTAAGTATTTAGGAAAATCCGAACAAAGAATTGACGAAGCCAAAAACTTCTATTATTCACATGAAATTCAAAATCTAAGTGCAAGTGTTATCAACATTAGAAACATAAAGCAAAAGCGGGGGAGGAACCCGCACTACACTAGCTGGACAAAACAAAAGCAGGGAACTAGAAAAGTCTAAGTACTGCTATATAATCAGAAGACACAAAGAAGACAAGCAATTACTTCTTGAGCCTCTTCTTTCTTTCCTCTCTTTCTTCTCCATAGAAGAAGGCACGTTGGATCCTTCCGGGTGTTTTCTTGTTCTTCCCCACTTCCTTTTCCCTTGGGTGGAGTGGTTTGAGATGAACCGGTGAGAACACTTTGAGCACATTTAGGAGGAGGAACGGAGGCTGGGGTACTCTACGAGGATCCAATAGGTACACTCTGAGCACTCTTGGACAAAGGAATATAGACTGAAATGTAAATGGTCTGCCCGGGCAAAGCAATGGATAAAGGAGGAGGAATGACTTCAAACCTCTATTGCTTGATCTGTATGGCAATGAGGATATCCGTCTCAAGTTTTTTCCTCAAGTCTGACCATGGTGCGGCCTGATGAAGACTCGAAAACCTTGGTGATAATAACATCTTAACAGGGCTCCCTATAGGTTATCAGCTCCCTCACCTAATAGGGCATCAATCACCCACTCATCAAGGCCAGGATTCTCTTCAGTAGGAGCATTTGGAATCATTTTCGAAGTAGTGACGGTTACTGACTCTGTCACATGCGCTTATTTCCCCGGCTGGGAATCTTTAAGAGATAGCGGAGTAATTGCAGGTTGACCTAAAGCTAGATAAACACAAAACGAGAGATTAGCGACGTTGATCGACGACACGTCGACTCTCTGATATACATGAGAAGCCAAGGTGATACCTTCTTCAGCATGGAGCTATGCATGAGCCGGAGTGCCACCAAAGGCCCACTCTAGAATAGGAGAGAGAGTAGTAGATTTTTGAATCTGAGGCCTCTCCATATCATACGCAGAATCAACGATGGAGTCAGAAGCAGCTTGAGTCCAAAGAGTTTGACTAGCCAAAGCATTGTGCTATGGAGGTCCGGAACCTTCGCCAATTTCCTTTTGCACGGTTGTGGCAAGTTCCTGATGGATAAGGAGCAGGTCGTCATGTAAAATCCTAGGCTCGTCTTTAACCAAGATCTCCTTCTCCAACTGTTCCAAATCCACCTCAGCACCTTGGAGGAATTCTTCTCTTCCATAATGATCCACTTCCAGGCGCACGCAAAGAGTCTGGGATAATCATTTTCAAGACTCTCTAGATTTCTGAATTTGAGCACATTGGCATTGTATTGTGTAAGCAATGGCTCTAACTTCTCCAGAACCCACTCCTCTCCCCGCTGCTCCATGGCTTCAACTTCTCTCTTCGCAACAGCATCAACATCCCTGGCTCGTTCGAGTGGTTTTTCCTTTCTTCTTTTACGGTGATCAACTCGTTGCATGAGTCCTAAGCTATTTGTGTGCTTCGTCTTTTTCCTTTGTCCGACGATCGAGCTCGTTCTTCTGCTCAGTCGCATTCCTTTTGGCAGCATCTTTTTTGAGTACCAACTCACGATTTCGGTGATGCGCCTGCTCGATTTCTTTAAGATGCTTGGATTTTTCAGCTTCAAGCACTTGGTTAGCCTCCTCCGGTTTCATTTCTACGCCTGGGATTTTCTCAAATTCTCGACCTTGGCATCAAGGGTGGCTATGAATCTTTTATTATCAGGCTCAACAAGCTTTTATTTTACGATCTCATGCAACCAATAACTCGAGGCCTTAGAAATCTTCTCAGCAACTCATGCCTACTCGTTATACTGGGAGTGAATGTCGGCCACGCAAGCTATAGTCCTTTCTTGGACTTTCATTGGAACTCTATTTAGGATGGGCATGAACATAAGCCCATCAAAACATATGTTTGGGAGTTGATCCTTGTTTGTACCAAAATTGGGCACAACACTCTTCAGAAGGGTTTGAGGAGATAAAAATGAAGAAAGCAAATGGAAAAAGAGGATTATCTAACAAACACTTCAAAAACATATAAGAAAGTACGCAGAAACACAGAAATTTAGAGTGGTTCGGCGTGTTGCCTACGTCCACTATGAAATTGATGATTTTATTGATGCTTTTTGATGATTATCACTGATTACAACGGATTACAACGAATTATAGTGATGAAATTTGAGTACAACAGCAGCCATGTAGCACAAAAATGTTTTCGGTAGAGTCTGGACGTCAGAGAGCCAAAAAGATCCCTTTTCTGTGAGCTCTGGGGTGCTATTTATAGGCGTAGGATGCAAATATCTCACTCAGATCTCGGGTGACCTCTTCTGGCATGTGGGTAGGCCCACGTGATCGATCCCAAGCGATTTCGACTCGATCTATGATCGATACAAATGAATTTCGTATCGATCAAGATTTGACCTAATCGAGTCGAAACTTGGCATGAACACTCTTCAGGTCATACGTAAGCTCCTGTGAAAATTTGGCAGCATTTGAACTTGTGGACCGTGAGTTATGATCGATACGAATTCGAGCCTTCGGTAAGCTGTTCAGTTTGAATCGACGTACTTCGTATCGACTAGTTCGAATCAATGCAAGTTTGGGCTTCTCGTATGTTGTTTTCTTCGTGTCGATGCTCCTCGTATCGATCTGTTCGAATCAATCCAGGCACGTGCCTGCAAGTTAACATGGCGCTAACTATTCGAATCGATCCATTTTTCATGCCGAGTCGACTGAGTCTTCATTGTGCACGTGCCTTGTTCGTATCGATCAGAACTCGCTCTGTTCGTATCGATCACTCATCTCCGTTCGTATTGATCACTCGTCTCTGTTCGTATCAATCGACTGCACCTCACTTCGTATTGATCCTTTGCATGTCCACTGCGTATCGATGAGAGGTGTTGGTTTCGCATCGATGTAAGGTCAATTGATACGAAGTGTGCATGATACTTGATCGATACGAAATGGACATTAACGTTACAATCAATGGATACGAATTACAATGCTTTTTCATGGGTGTTGATCAGTGGTCGCCTAATGGATACGAACCGAGGTCACCTGATGGATACGAACTGAGATCACTTGATGGATATGAACAGAGGTAAATTGATGGATACGAACTGAGGTCACTTGATGGATACGAAGAACAGGTAATTGATGGATACGAACAAGGTGATCGCTTGAATTGCATCGATCATATCTCGAGCATATGAACTTCGATTGACTTGAAAATTGGAACGTTGGCTTCCATAGCTTTGCTTGTCTCGTCATATCAACTGTAGCTTGATCCGGACTCGGATAAAATTCATCGATATCCATAGTGAGCCTGCGTATAACCGATCTTTGGGATGGACTATCTTTGGTTTCCAGTTAAGTTCCTGGTATCACGGCCTTGCCAAAAGGCAGGATAACAATCCTTAAGTTTAGCCATACGAGTGTCGAGTGTAAGCTGTCTGCTGTATCGACCAAAGTGACAATGTCTCTTTGCCAAGCCTTTGATGAGGAGTCTCGAAACCACCTTTATAATGTCTATGCTCGAAAGACGGACTGGAATTAGATAGCATTGTGGGTTGCACATGTATAGAGGCAGGAGGTGAAGCCGAGAAGTATCAGCTAGTGGAATCTCATCACGACGATCAGGTTGTCTATCCGGACTTTTAGGAGGAGGTGATCTAGATCTAGGCCAGTACTTAAGAGCAGAATCGTGTGAAGAATGATCCCTATCGTAACTACTCATGTCTCGGTCATCCCTGTCACGGCTGGAGCAGTGACTTGAATCATAATCTTGACCGCTCCCTTAGTAGTATGAACTCGACTGGGGCCTTTGTGCTTGATATGCTTTTTCCCTTAGAGATCGATATGTATATTTCCACTTCTCCATAGAATTTACAAAGGAAATAGGAATGAGTTAGATTCGACGAAAACAGACATACGACAAGTGCAAGACAGTGCTATGAAGTGCATGTGCACGTAAGTTCCCTAGTGTCCCCCAACAGACCATGTACTAGAGCCGCCCTAGTGTCCCCCCAACGGACCATGTACTAGAGCCTTACTCATAGGAGTAATCTCTCCTACACTAACAGGAATGGGGTCATCATCAAATCGAAGAGCAGCACCCTTTATGCTCATGTTTCCTATATCAAAGGAACTAAACTTGGTAGGAATTGGTCCCATCTTTGAAAATGTATCTAGAGAAGGAAGAGATGGAGTCAGCTCTGCTGTTGTTACTGGCGGAAGCTGTTTAGAAATTTGCCCTTTACTAAGCTTAACAACGAGCTTCCTCCTGGAAGCAAGTGGTTACTTATTTGAAGACTGCTCATCCATTGGTTCGTGACTTGAATGTACGTCGTTATCGCCAGCCTCATTACTACCGCCTATTATTTCACCTTCCTTGATGTTTCCTTGAGCCTTCTCGACTTCCTGGCAAGGGACCGGGGTCACGTCAGGGCCAACGTGACCTGCTTCACTCTTAGCACTACTACCTATTACTAATTCATCGTTATCACCGGTCAGGCCGATGTTATAACCCTCTTCTAGCAAGTTAAAGACCAAGAGATGTTCATCAGTAATAAGGGTATTAATCTCCCTATCTTCCTCTGGAACGTTCCCAAGTGTTGTAAAGGATTTTTGATAAACATCACCACCGGTTCTCGAAGGAACATCTACATAATTTGGAAAATTGTGTTAATCGAAATTAAACTTAACCAAAGCTTTCACGCTATAGTTTGGAAAAGCACTTATATCCTACAAATCACCATTTTGCAAACCCGTGTGGATAGCACACATAAAACCATTCGATTTTAAAATAGTTAAGCTTATCCTAAGCACAAGTCACAACTTAACAACCACCGACTCGCTCAAGATAAGTGAACAATAGACTTCTATTTCGTCACTTGAAGCTGTAAATAAATTGAATATCTTCATAGGTTGGCTCACGGTTTAAGAATTTAAGGATAACCATGTATGTTCCTTAGAGAAATGAATAACTGTTCGGATGCAGCTGAGCTGGAGCAAGTCTCATAAAATGGAGCAATCGACGAATGAACGGATTGAATGGTGGTACACCCCCAACTAGGAACATATACCTTTTACAGGCAGTAAACCCCTTTGGAGTAAGATGAGCCCTTTGTCATGAGATGGGACCAGTACGTTGTCATATGGGATTCCGTGCTTAATGCAAATTCAACGAAGAGATGCCTAATTAACTTTCAAAGTAGTCGAGTCCGCCGGATCTTCTAAGAATACGGCATCCTCAAGTGTATCAGGAGCTGGCTCTACAATATCATTTGCCCCTAGATTTGGAGATTTAATTAGAACTTGATGTGAGCTTTCAAGTTGTTCTAATTGTTCACCCAGAGTGTATTGAGCAAAAAGTGTCGCTGAACTTGACTCGGCATCTAATTCGACATGTGTGGAAGTTTGATCACAAGTCATTGTAGCTAAACGCTTGGAGCGTCTGAAACCCATAGCTATTAAACTCAGTAGATAATCATGGTTAGATGGATTAACCTACCCCCCCCCCCTCGTGCTAAGTTTTATCTAGTATGGTGTGTGTAGTGCAGCGTTGAACAACAAAAAATTGTGCAATGACGATGACGATATTCGGGAGTTTGACTGAATTGGTCGTCATCGCTGACCGTTCCAACCGGTTTTCACATCAATGTTTGTACATAAGAGTTTAGTCCAAGTTCAGGGATCAACTATTGGCACATAAGGATATGATGTTCGTACTCGAGACATATGCATTCATTAAGGTTCGACTCTAGACATGCATTCATGTGCATTCAAGTTCAAGTCCAAAGTCATACTAATCATTTATGTACGTGCACAAGTTATAGACAAACAAATGTTCATGTCCAAGTCCATATGTAAGTGTACAAGGCAAAAAACACGAAAATTGCCGAAGTATGGGACCAATACCGATCCCATACCTAGGAGATTTTTTCTCCCTTATGCAAATCAAACTCCATCCTCCAACGGCCGATCCCTGAACACATCTCCATCAACATGAAGTGATCCCAAAGTCGAATCCAACCACCAACATGAAATCGCCCCTAAAACTGTGTCTTCTCTACCGTACTCTGACTCACCACTTACCTAAGATCAAAAACTCACCTACGTGTGAAATTGAAATCAAATCAATCTAGGAATCGACCTAGGGTGGATCGGATCTCGAGACTCAAGGGGATTCGACCCAAAAATCTAGGCAATTGCAACGGAGATTGATGGATTTAGATTGTGTACAAGCAACGGAGATGTAGGAGGCGGGGTTCGATCAGGTGGATAATAGTTAAATGGTTAGTTGATATTCTCAATTTCAAACTTTTAATGGCAGCCTTGGTAGTAGGGTTTGGTGAGGGGCAAATGAAGACAAGTGGAAAGAAGGAGTGGTGGTAATGGGTTATATACCCTGGCACAACTCGATATATTTGGGTCCAAAAATGGCTAAGTATAGAATCAGTACCAACCCCCCTATAGGGACCAGTACCGAATCCTACCATGTAAAAAAAAACAACAACAATCTTGTGATTGCATTTCCATAAAACTTAGTGACGACCTATAGGCATGAGCTAATGACAACAGCGTGTACATGAGCATGCAAGCATGTATATGCACTCAACATTCGATTTCCTAAACCGATGAAAATAAAAGTATTACCTGGAACTTTCAGAAAAGGAACCAGTTCTGATAACCGAGGTCTACTAGCTTAATCTATTAGCTCAATGGAACAGAGCATAGACATTTATCAAAAAAATGATTTCCAGTATTTGTAATGTTGGATACCGACCAAAGCGTCACGGCGAACAGCTAGAGATATGACTCTTAGTAAAAGTAACTCTATAGAAAGATAACGACCATTCAAAACACTGAGTGGAATCCTCCGTACGGATTCTTATTTATCTCGATTCGAAGCACATCATGCTAGAAACGCGATGTACTTTAGGAGCAAGTCTTATCTTGCCTTTTAGCTTGGCTATATTCAGATTGACTGGATAAGTTAGACTCGATGATTATCAAGGCATGCGGCCTAGAGAGATGATCCTAGGGTACAAGAACCAAATACAGACAAGACCACAAGTTGGCTGTCGAACAAGCTTAAAAGTGCAATACCCTAGAATACACTAAGTATGGATCGGTGTTCCACCCTATATAGTGGAGCGATACCGATCTCTAAGGGTGCACCCAAAGTGGCCCCAACTCCTATGGCACTCTTCTCTATCTACATAGAGCCCGATTCAAGTGTTATTCCAGAATTACTATGCATCGTATTGGCAATCTCCATATATAGTCTAGAGAAATAATTCAACCTTATGTAGATCCATGTTCGGACTAAAAAACACCTAGTCGACTATGCAAAACAACATTGGAAACTCGAAGCCAACATTAAGACCAGCGAACACAAGAATTCATAGATCCCATACCATTGTTTATAGAGATCAGAACTGATCCCCCTTATAGGGATTGGTATCGATCCCCAACCGTATAGGATCTGGAGGTAAGATTTTTTAGAGGACTTCGTCTTCAGGAGGAGGTTCCGTGGGAGAAATATCAGTGAGATATTTGGTCGTCTACCCCTATGAATGAGAAGGCATGGTTTATTCTAAGGATCATTTTACGCTGCCTTTACACTCTTACTCTCTTTTACTCAAGGATCTATTCCGATCCCACCGTCTTGTAATCACAAAAACAGGTCAGGTGACCAAGATTGTCGAACCACTATAAATTTGTATGTGCTTGTTTTCTATCGGATTTCCTCTATATTTCATTTACTTTCTTCATTTGATCTCTACCACTTACTTTTCTGGGTGTTTGTACCAATATTGGTTCAAACAGTAACTAAATAAATTAATCTAAATCTAATTTCTTTATAAATAATTACCCCATCAATCTCTTTTTATTCATAAAAAGAACTAAAAGTTTTTATCTCATGTTTATCAAACGCTCAAGGATAATTAAAACACTCTAACCATTTATTTTTAAGGAACTCTTAAAAATTTTCAACCAATTCATTAAATTATGAATTAGAATTATCTCATTGTATAAGTAGTATTAAGCCACTAATTATTGTGGTTCACTTTATTACTTACAAAGTTAATTGCATATGCTATCAACAGTGCCTTTCCAAGTCTCTTCGCTTCACACAATTATTTTATGGCTAAAATATTATTACAAAGCATCCCAAAATTATTATTTTTCATGTCAAAACGCCTCGTTAGATGTTTAGGAACTCCTATCGATAACATGGCATTCGATATATTGATTAGAATCCTTAAACATTTTCCGGACAAGTCAACACAAATAAATCGCAAGCTTACTTAGTTATATTTATTTTATCATTACTAACATCCATGCATCCAATATAAATAACACAACCAAGCAATCAATTCCTAACAACTAATCAAACAAAACTAAATAGTCACCCTCAGCGGAACAATTCTATTTCTAAAAGTCTGCTGCGCAACTCTGATCACTCCTAGATCATTTAAATTTTAGACTTATTTAGTAAAATTTTCCCAAATTCTCTGTTAAAAGATAATTGTTTACTTTAATTCATTTCACTCTAATTTTTCTCCTTAAAATTTTTAGAATTAATTTCCCAGTAATCTAAAAATAAATTTCAAAACTTGAAAGGATTTTAACACATCACTTTTCAAAATTTTAATGTCACAAATTTCAACTTATCTAATTAAAATTCTAAATCAAAATAAGTCCTAAATGAGTATCCCAATAATCATTTTTATATTCCTATCCCTATATAGATAATTACTATAACTATTTACGACTCACCCCAGAGGACAGGACTCTAAATCATCTAGGTCATAAGCTATGATATTATATTCTATAATGTTCTGATTCAGCTCTAATACTAAGCTGTAACGACCCCACCACTATACCCATATTATTAAAGAACGTTACAATAATGTCGTCTAATAACACGGAGATATAGCTTGTTAAAGGCAACTAATTGTGAATTTATCTTTAAATTAACACTGACACGTCGTACCTACCATTTTATTGAATATTTGGAACAAAATTTGTCATGTACCATCTTAGTTTAAAGTAATAAACATATTAGTTTCTCAAAATCAAAACAGTACATCATATAAAACAATAATCACAAATCACATCGGAATAATATACATCATATACAAATACATACTGAGAGTCTACAAAATACAATAATAAACCCACATAATATACATCCAATACAAGTCACTATCTCAAATTTCGCATCGCATATACATACACATAATCTTACATGAGATAAACTAAAAAGTCAAAAATAGTTTATCTTCTAACTAGCACACCTACCCAAAATGTCTGCATTTCGTGAACCTAAAAATACTCGGCCCGACCAGAGTATTATATAAAATAATAAACGGGTTAGACTATCTAAAAAAGGGAGAGAACATGGTATAACACAATGTTATATGAAATTATGGATAAATACAGATGTCATAGATATAAATAAGTCATTGGAATAATTTAACTCAGAATCCATCTTAAGATACAAGAATACTTAAGTCACGAAACATAGAATAAATCACAAAACCTCGGAATCCATCTTAAGACATAGGAATAATGAAATCATGAAATAGAGAATAAATCACAAAGCCTCAAATTCTAGAATAAATAATAATATCTCAAAATCAAAGAAAACCTAATCTATACCGATCATAATGATCGTCTATGCCCATCATAATAATCATCCATACCAATTGTAATGATTGTCTATATCATGGAAAACAAAATCCTAATCCATACCGATCTAATACCAAGGATCGTCCATACCATGAAAAATAAAATCCCAACCGATCTCAAGTATCATCCATACCGATCACAATGATCGTCCTACCGATCAAAATGATCGTAGAAAACATAACTCAAAGACCTTAGAAGATATAACTCATACCAATCTAGATAATTGTAAATAAATCCATGAATATACCTCTTAAGGATCTATCAGCCTAAAATCCGAACACCAAAAGAGAACACAATCTAAAGTGCTAAATAATATCACTTTAGTATTCATGAAAGCTTAACTAGAATGTCCCATACCATTTGATGAAATACAAGTATTTACTAGAAGTTAGTACGTCTCACTCATTATAGATACAATTGGAAAACCTGAACTATATATCGCTTAAGGATCTATCAGCCTGAAATCCAAACACCAAAAGAGAATATAAACCTAAAGTTTTAAATACTTTCCAAAAGGAAATCACAAGAATTTAACCAAAGCATCCCCTACTAGCCTGTGAAATTCAAGTATGCGCTAATGGGTTAGTAAATTCCACTCAAACATTCTATTCAATGAGTTATGCAATATTCGATGAAGTAATACTTGAGAGCATTTAAACCAATCAATAAAAATAAGTCGATTATAAGTACTTCTCATATTATAGAATTAAAACTCTAAACTTTTTATCTCAAGGTCTATTCCAAACCCTTAAATAAAAATGAACTACCAAATCCAAGGTTTATCTCAAGATTTATTAAATAATAAGAAATCATATTTTCAGAGAATTATAGTTTTGAAAGAAATATATATATATATATATATATATATATATATATATTCCAACAAGTTTTATTTAAAACTTGTAAACTATCACTTTCCTTTATAAAACCTTTCCTTCTAAAATACACTTGTTTTTAAACCAAATTTAGAGTTATAACTAATCACTTTATTACTTTAAAATACTTCCATTTCTTTTGAATGCACACACACATATATATATATATATATATATATATATATATTAAAACTCAACCTGATTTTACGAAGATTATGAAAATCAATTATACTAAACCTAAGGAAACTTGTTTCCTTTGAAAGCGCGCGCACACACACACACACACACACACACACACACACATATATATATATATATATTAAAACTCAGTAAAACTCAACTTGATTTCATGACGATTATGAAAATCAATTATATTAAAATCAAGGTAATATTCTAGAATCTCAAGTTAAAACCATATAAAAGAAATCAAAACCATCACTAGAAAGTCACAACGTAAACCACAAATCATCCTAAGTCAAGACGACAAATCTAGAGCGAAATACCTCCAGGTTACTAACCAGAATTTGACTGGTTACTACCACCAGTCGACTTCTGGGAGTCGTTTCTAGAGCATTCTACTCCATGACGAACTTCCAGTCATCATTGGGTCATTTTTGATGACCCCAAGTACTATAATACTATTTTAACTCGTTCCTAGACCCTAATTAATGACCTGAACAAATTGGAGATGGCCAAAATCCAAGTGGATGGCATCTCCTTTTTATTTCAACCAATTCAAATAATTCAACACTTTAAACAAATCACAAATTCAATCATATCTAATCCAAACAATGATCAATTCAACAATTAAAAAACATGTTGTCATATTAGAGATAATTGGTGAGGATCACTCACCTCTTTTCCTCAATTCAACAACAAATACAGCACAACAATTCCAATTTCTCAAAACATCAAAGCCTAGCAATTACATCAACCCACATAAATAACAACAAAGATTACACACTATAAAACTAAAACTGAATAGTCTAAAAGCTAGAATAGGTTACAAAATCATTACATTGATTTTTCTGGATTTTCTAGCAATTTATTCCCATTTAAAATTTGCTAATTTTTGCCTAGGTTTGAAGAGGATACTTTATTTGCTTTTCTTTTTCTGTTTTTCAAACTTAGAAAAATGTACGTACAGGTAATAGGATATGAGTAGTAAAACTTCTCATTTAATTTCTCTTAAATGGGATTTGGATCTAAATTACTAAATCCAACTATTCTCTTTTTTATTAAATTAACAACTTAGTTTTATGAAATAAAATGATAAGCGTTTAAAACACTACTATAGCCAAAAATAGATAAAATAATTTCTCAAAAGGATTTAAATACATAAATAACTTATATTCTAAGGGAAATCTATAAATCCTAAATTCTCTTTTATTTAAAAATAAAAGATTCAAATAAACTAAATATTTTCTTTTCAGTTTAGATTTTAAATTCTAAAATATCAATTCTTTGCAAATACAAATATTTATCAATTTCACAATGATTTAGAATTAATCATTCTAAAACAAAATTATTCTTTATAAAAGAATAAAAATTACAAACTAATGATTTAAATTCTCCAATTTAAATCATTATTTATTTTATTTAATCAACTCAAAAGTCCGGGATGTTACAGAGCCGCCCTCGCATCCTCTAGCTCTTTCCTCGGATCTATAGCTTTGTTAAAACTGCTATGCCGACCGAGCCTGGGCTTAGGTGGTGGTTGTTATGCATCCATCGTCTTGATGCATAGTGTCTTCTCTACATCCTTTTCCTTTTCATGTCGCTTTGATTCCTTCAGCTCCAGAAAGTATCATTCATGTCTGACATTCTGGTCCCTCTAAATGACTCCTACCTCCATTGTCTGTGGAAAGTTTCATTGTTAAGAACTACGGACACGAGGGCCACCCAAAAGCTAGCCAGGGACGGTCGGCCCTAGAAAGTGTTGTAAGTAGAAAAATGTCCATCACGATGAAGGACACAACCCGCATTCTCTTATGGTCACCTTCACATAGAACCACCAGTAAATCCACATAGCCCACAGGCTCTATTGTCGCTCCGTTAAACCCCTGAATACAGAACTTACATGGCTTCAGGTCCTAGCCATCCATCAGCATCTGCTCGTAAGCTTTTTTAAACAGAATGTTCTCCGAACTACCACAATCATCTAACACTTTCCTCACTGTCGCCGACCCAATCATGGCCGATATCATCAAAGGACCCAACATAGGTGTTTCGACCCCGTCGGCATCACTATTTCTAAACACAATGTCTTGAGTCATTGTCCTAAGAGTTTTATTGGAGCTCCATCTTTGATGGTAAAACAACTCTCACTCATAGCATGCTTAAAAGAATTCACATATCTCTTTATCTTATTCCAGCTTTTCGCTGCCATATGAGGTCCACCGGAAACTATGTTAATAACCAATCTTTTTCCAAGTTGCTTAGGCTCGTCATCACTAGGCCTAGCCTAATTCCTTTGGGGCAGTTGCCCTTAGGGTTGAATACTGCCTTGCCTACCATCCTACGGGGCTTTCACAAACGGCTGAAGCTTTTTTGGATTAAATCTTCGATCATGTCTCGTAAGAGTTGGAATCCACTGGAGAATCAGAGTGAATCCCTTTGGAGATTGTTGTGAGGGAGAAAGAAGATCCGGTTTATGTTGAAGGTTGGATGGTATTTATAAAGATCGAAGAGCTTCTGGGCTAGGCCTGTTCGCTGACTACTTGCAGATGGACATAGGAAGAGGCTACGGACCTTAGCTCGCGACCTGAGCCAAAACCATGGATCGCTAGCGATCCATAGGTTATGGCTCATGTGCGAGCTAATTGGTTAGCTCCTTTTCATTGCTTCAATGTGCTAGCTCGCTAAGTCTCCTATCCAGTATGAATCGCTGGCGATCCATACACTTAGTATATTTTTTACTGTATCTTCTATGTCTCCTTTACTTCCTTTGTGCCATAGCGATCCACTATCTTGCATGGATCGCTAGCGATCCATAGGGTATGGATCGTTGGCGATCCAAGAACTTAGGCTATTTTTGGAGTCTGAAGTTTAGGATGCTTCCATGACCTTGTATCGTTTTTGTTTGCGTGGTCTCATTGCACGTTGCTTTGTTTTAACGACGATCTACTAGTTGGTTGTGCTTTGGCTGTTGATTGGACTAGACGGACGCTGGTCTCTTGGTTTAGTCATACAAAGTCATTGCTTTAGCCTTTTTGGTTGAGTTTTGAACCATTCTGACTCTATCAAGTCATTCCATATTCTCATGGATCCTGATGGGTTAAAAATCCAAATAACATTTGCCCCCAAGAGTATGCCTTTGTTGAAAACAAGGTGTGCTCTGGAAGTAACTTCTTTTGAGTCTTCATTTTGTGAAATCTAGTTATTGTGTCGAGGTTACCATGCAAATTTGGCTTTGACTGTTGAATTTTTGATGTGAATCGTCAGAGTCCACCTCAAGATGCTGTTCTCAATTGACTGACTTCCGACAGCCGTTCGTTTTTTTATTTCAATATGAATTTCAATTCCTGGTATTGATGATGCAATCTTTGCTCCGTAGTTTACATAAGGGTTTAGGTCGGTAAGTGGATGCGTGACATGGGTTTGGAGTCGACCTATATAGTTTTAACTTAACCGGTGGTGAAGCTAAGTTTTGTCTCGAACGATTGTACGTTGTCCTGGAGCAAAATTTTGCTCTTTGTCCTTAACTTCCCCTTTTCGAGAACTTGGTCAAGTTTCCATCGATGTTTTTGAATTCCATTGCGATGATTTATTCCAAAATCGGATATAGTGGATGATTAAATCATATCGCTCTTCCCGTTTCTGTACTCCAGTGATCCTGAAAAGCAAAGCTTCTCGCATCGCTTCGGATGGCGGCTCCGTTTTCGATCATTGATCGATAACGGGTAAGTGTGGAAGAGATAATTTCATAGGACGATATAGATTGTTTTTCAAATGTAAGCAAGCTATTTGCACTAGATTGTTTGTTTACAATATTTAGGATACTGGACTCTTCTCATGTAGATAACACACTGCATCTGCCCCAGTCATCGCTCAAAACCCGACTGGTGAACATACGTCGATTTCCCTCGGATTCCGGGCGTTGGTTATACGAGGATATTATTTAGAGTATAACATACCTGGCGGGGTTGAATGCCAAGTTTTTTTGTTGAAAATGACTTTTTGGTCGTCCAATCTTTAGCCTGGCGGAGGAACTTCCACTCCTCCAGAAGCTGGGTCCTTCGCAACTTAGGCTTTTCTTATTATTCCTATCATACTGGGATGATTGATTACAGTCAATTACAAGGCACAGTTTCAATCTTTGGAAACTAGCGCATGAGTTATTCGATTGCGATTATCCTTCCTTTGCATTTTTCGAAATTCAACCTGCACACCAGTCTCTGTCTCCTGGGACTATTGGTTTAATTGCTCGATTCCGAACATTGCTTTTTCTTGATGTTGCACCTCTTATGTTCATGTGCAGCATATTCGTTAACTGTAATTCTATACATGAAAGTAATGCTTCTGCGGTCATTTCGGCATATTCCATTTCATAGCTTTGTTCAGAACTATAAAGTAGCTTGGTCTAGCCAGTTCTGTAGCTAATCCCTACTTATGCTCAATTGAGTTCGTTTCAACAAAGTGTTGGTGTAAATGCCTTAGTCCATAGGGCTGAGTACTTAGACAACTGAACCAACATGCTTTGGGAGACTAGGTCTCCTAAATAATAAGTTCGATTGCCCCGGTTTGATTGACACAATAGCTCCTATCTTTGGAAATTAGGGACTTTGTTGCTTGATCCCAAGATCTGATTTTTACAATGATGTCGGTATGTGTTTGCATGAAAAATGGGAAAACACCTCCAAGACGTGGTAGTAGGGCTATGAATACTGGTTGCAGTATACAACTATCGTTTGATGAATTTTAGTTGCGAGTGTATGTGGTAGAAAATCAATAGTTTGCAATAAAGAATAAATAAAGGACTGAAATGTGAAAAGACACAGAATTTATAGTGGTTTGGCCTGAATGTGCCTACATCCACTGTTCCTCTTTTATTATCTCTTTCATATCTGATTACAAGTACAAGCTTTGAATATGAATAAACTTGTTGTTAGGACTAAGAATTTTCACTCTCAAAGTTATCTACCATTGTTGACGAAAGCTTCACTATTTTCCATTCATCCTTTTTTATGATGCCACATGCCTAGTATTTATAGAGTGAGGTTGTGGGGAGAGACAGCTGAGTACATCGCTTATAGGTTTTAGTTCAACTTTTATTCCTTGAAATATGGTTCTGCTATTGTTCCACTACTCTAGGATGCTTGTTGAATACTATTCTGGTAGCTCGCTTCAATCGCCCATCCTAACCCTTAAATCTTGAATACCAGAACAGTTAAGTTCATCCCTACGAGTAAAAAAGGATGGATCCAGCCCCAAAAAGGCTAGACCAAGTATGTCTGCAGAGTCCAGCCCCAAAAGGGCTGGACCAAGTGAGTCCGGTGGGTCCAGCCCTGGAAGGGCAGGACCAAGTGAGGGCGGCCCCGGACCAGGTGGGTCCGGCAATGCCAGACCAGGCTGGTCCGGGAGTGCCGGACCAGGAATCTGGTCTGGCATTTGCCGGACCAGGTGGTCCCTGGTCCGGCAATGCCGGACCAGGTGGGTCTGGTACTTTGCCGGACCAGGGGGTCCAGCCTGGGACTGGACCAGGTGTCCGGTCCTAGATGGCAGGACCTGTGCGGGTCTGGCCCTCCTGGGCCGGACCAGGATGTCCGACACTATGGGGCCGGACCTGTGTGGGTCCGGCCCTCGTAGGCCGGACTAAGCTGTCCAGCCCTTTAGGGCCAGACCTGGGCGGGTCCGGCCCTGCTAGGCCGGACTGTGCTAGGTCCGGCACTACTGGGCCGGACTCTTTTGAGCCGGACCCGTGCGGGTCCAGCCTGGGCTGTCAGCCCCTGTGGGGACGGGAACGTGCGGGTCCGGCTCTGCTGAACTGGATTTGGCGAGTCCGGCCCTGTTGGGTCGGGCTTGTGAGGACCTGATTTTGTAGGGCAGTTTCTTTGCTTGTTTAGGCGGGACCGGGGCCCTGGCAGAAAGCGGTCTTCAAGGTGTTAGTGTCGGACCATGTTAGGAAAATTTAGAATGACCATATCTTTCAAACCGTTATTCGAATTGAGACGCGGTTTGGACCGGTGCTCACATCTTGACCTTGCAAACATTTCTAAGCTTCTTTGAGTCTATTTTGGGACTTTGACAATTTTTCCTCTTACTTTTCATATCCAGTATGCAGTGGGAGAGAATGCCCACAACATTTTCTCCCCAAATTATACTTTCGCGAATGCAAAGTATGCTTTGTTTAATCAAGGGTTGCCTTACCAGTATTGTAGGTGTCATCCTGGTGTTTGATTATCCACGTCTCATCATCGTCCCCAAGATGAGCTTCCTTTCTTTAGATGGATGTGATATTTTGTTTGTCTTGATGAGGACTTGCTGGTCACTTGATGCCGTTTTTAATTATCCTTTATTTGGCAGGGCGGTATTTCTCCTTAGCCTTCCTATTTCTTGCTTCAAGGCCTTGAGTGGTATGTGTACCTGGTGATATTCCCTTCGTGGTATATGCTTTAGGACCCATGATGTGGAATTTCTAGTTCCGACCATCGTATGGCCAGCTTGAGTGAGCACGACCTTACCATTTGATTGGTGAGTTTGTAAATTTCTTCATTAATATTTTCATGCTTGGTCAAGGTCAATTATTGATAGAGTAATAATTTTCCATCAGAGGGTATTTGTATGTACAATATTATGCATAGCGCTATTGAGTGGATGTTGGCTACATCTGACCAAGTTGGGCTAATAGGCTTACGTTCCATCTAGCTCCTCTATTAGCTCTTCCAGGACTTGCCCCAAGGCACATTTGTATAGGATTGTCTTAGCCAATTTCCTTGGTAGTTTGCTTGCTGATGTCTAATGTATCTGTTTGGAGTCGACTACTGGCAAGCATTAATAGGGTAGGCGCTAGGTCTGAGCGAGTGGTCTTGGCTCTTTTGAGCGGAACTTTAGGAAATTTGTCAGCATTGTGAATTAGGAGTCCAATTGCTGGTTTGGTTTATGCCGATTATCGTAGTCAGATGTCTTCGACGTGGAGTGTCTATTGGTGACATTGGCTTGCTTTCTCTACATTGATCAGGTAGAATCAACCTTTCAACTCAAATGTCCTGTTGGATTTGGTGGTAGAGGATCGTCCTATTCTGTTGACTTTACCTACAAGTTTAGGGTCCTTTCGGGCCTAGCAAGGTCAAGGACTTTCATCCTTGCCTTAGAATTAGTTACAGACTATTAATACATTTTTATTTGAAATTTCACCATAGATATGTGTTAGAGTCATCCTATGTGTCCTCGGGATTGATTTATTAGGTAAAGGTGTCAAGACATTTGTGTTAAAATAGACTTTGACATAAATTAATTACGTTTAGAAGGTTAGAGATCAAATCACTTCTACTTTGAGAGGTCATCATCATTCGAAGTGATTCCCTATTAATAAGGTTTAGAGAGTAATTTGGGGAGGGAGACGTGGCAGTCCACAAATACTCATCACATCCTCCAGAGCTCATCCTAGCGACGTTGTCAAAAGTCAGCCGGGAGCGCTCATTATTTGTCTGAGTTTACCCCCAACATAGTGGACTTGGTTGCTTCTCACAACATGCTGCCTTGTATCATGAATGGGTTTTAAACTTGCGAACTTAAGGTTATGATTCCAATGTGCTATTACCAAGTTGAGTGGTAGTGTACATCTGTGCAGTTAATGCCCCGCTATTACCCCGCTATAACCTTGCTATATCTCATAGCGGGTTTCTGCCGCTACGATATTTCCATATAGCCCAAAATATAGCCTTTCCGCTTTAAGCCCCGCTATTTCCGCTATATCCCGTTATTTCCGCTGTTTTCGCTATATCTTCTTTAAAAGAAATGAATTGAAAAATGATATTTATACATTATAAAAATTATGAAATTTATTTATTTAATTGATTTTTTAATATATTTTCAGAAATGAAAATACTCTAATATTCTACTAAATTCAATTATGTTATATAACAGTTTTACGTTTATTTACAGTATATTCGCACATGTTTTTATTTAAATTTATTTATGTACTAATTATAATTCAATTGAATGTTAATTTTTCACTTAATTACCATTTATAAATTTGTAAAAACATTAAGTATGAGTTTTATATGCTATTTTAGAGTCATCCGCTATATCCCACTATATCCTCGCTATATCCCCGCTATGACTTTTTGCACCTTCGCCGCATTGAGTCTACCGAGCGCTTTAACTGCACAAGTGTACATGTATGATCAAGGGGTGAGGTGGTGCTATGCCCCGAAGTATTTTTTATCGAATTTAGCTTATCTTACAAAAGTTATTCATAACTTTCCACTGAGTTTTTTCTCAGGTTCCATAAGTGTGCTCAGCTTTGGGAGAATCCTTACAATTTTTCGAGCGAAGTTAACTGGAAGGGATATTCTAATTCTTGTGGCAATGTTGGAATGACGTTCCGCTATCTTTGACGGAGTTGAGTCGATGCTCCGTTTCCTCTTGTGGAGTTGAAGCGAATAAATGTCCTGCTGTGGTTGGCAGAGTGGAATTCATATTTCTTCCATCTGTATGAATGCCACAAGACTAAAAGAAATTGTTAGAAGCTTCTAGTTTAAGTACAACGAACTATATTCTCCGTTAAGAGGGTCCTTCTAAACTTAAGATTCATGGCACGTAAGCTACTTATCCAGATTATTGATTTTGGTGACATATGGTTTGTCAGCCCAACCCTGTGTTCTAAGGGAGTGTAACTTTTGCGACTACCGTACTTAAGATTTAGAGCCGGGATTCGCACACAGTAACTACCCAGGCCATTATGGCTTGTATCGTGAGTATTATTTGATTTTTACCGTGGCCCAACTAGCGTCGGTGTCGATCGTCAACTACGAACTATTCCTGGCTGTAGCCATGCCTTAATCATGGGATTATTATCGGTTCGCCATTGCCGGCGAGCCAAATGCCAATGATAAACTGCCTAGGCTATAATCATGCCTAATCCGTGGCTTATAGTCGGTTTATCATCGCTGGCTAGGGGCCGATAATCAACAGTGAACTACCCAGGATATTTTTGTACTCTTAGTCATGGTTATCTTGGTTTCACTGCTGCCAGTAAGAACTAGCGATTGATGGCAATAGGAATAATATCAGATGAGTAAAACATCAATTTTTTTAGTGGTTTCGGGTGATACATGCTTTTTACAAGCTGAGAGAAGTAATGGCGAAGATGCTGGAGATTCCTTCCTTTACCAAACACCTTTCCCATCAACTGTCGACGGAATATAAGCTCTGTTGTGGAGATCCTTATGAACAACAAATGGTCCTTTCCAAACTGCGCCTAACACATTCTTTTATCCTTAGAGATTTCGGGGGCGAAATCCCTTAAGGAGGGGAGAATGTAACAACCCGAAATTTAACCCATAATAATTAATTCGTTAATTAATTAAATAATAAACTAACTTTGTAAAATTATCAAAATTGAGCCACGGGAGTTGCACCATTATGTCCGTGGTAACTTTCTGATCAATTTCCATATATAGAACATCAAAATCCGAGCTAATATGAACAAGTTATTAAATAAACAAGAATCGGAAAATAAAAGAAAAAAAATGTATTAGCAAGGTCGACCACTAGGTCGACCTAACCTCACCCTAGGTCGACCGGCCGGTCGACCTGGGTATAACCTTTTGGAATAACCTTTTTAGCAGTTTTATTTACAGTTTTTGGAATAACCTTTTCACTACGATTTTTGGAATAACCTTTGTAGCAGTTTTATTTACAGTTTTTAGAATTATTTTCAGTCTATTTCTTTCTAGCTATTCTTTTTAGTTAATTCTAGTTATTTATATTAATTATAGCTTTTCCATTTATTTACAGTTTATAATTTACAGTATTTTAATTTATTTACTGTTATTTATGCGCTATTTACATCTTCTTCCTACGCTTTGGATTTTCTTCTATTTTCTATTTTCTTTTATTTCTCCTTCTTTTCGCGTATGGATTAGAATAGAATTAACGAGAAATTGGATTAAATTATAAGAATTCTGAAATAACGAAAGATAAGATGTAAATTATAAGACTGTAATAAAATGGAATTAAGACTAAAATTATGCCTAATTATGATATTAATGGATTGAATTAAAGAGATTGGCCTATTTATAATTATGAGATGTAAATATAAAGACTGTAATATAAATGGAATTGGACTGAAATTATGCCTAATTATGATTAGAATTGGACTAATTAATTGGCTTAGTTATAACGTAGAATTATAACTAAAAAAGAGTAAAAGATAAAAGAGCTTATTTTCACACTTAGACCATGGGTTAAGTAATAAGCATGATTATAACGTAGGTTATAATAAGAAAAAGAATAGAATGGAGCTTATTTTAAGCCTAGGGATAAATTAATAGGCGTAGAAAGTAAAAATGATAATAAAGGCTTATTTAAATAATTTATCTAAGTAAATAAGCAAAGATGAAAGTAGGACATGTACCAAATAGCATTCCCTATTAGATAAAATTGTGTCTCACATTAGTCTGAAGTGAGATGAGGGCACGCTTATGCTAAGAATGGTAGTAATTGGTCAAATAGAAGACCAAATCACAGGGGATTTGGATAAGGGGTGCAACTAGATATTGTTAGGATGAAGGGCCAGTACCAGCATCATTACCCCTATTCTCTATGGACACACGGTGATCTCACATTAGCCTGAAGTGAGATGAGGGGCACGCTTATGCTGGAAGTTGGAGGTAATAAGAAGACCTAATAGGTGGAGTAGAAGGTAGCATGGGCATGGTGGCAGTGATGCGTGCGACTTCCATTCGTGTGCTCAGTAACAGCTATGAGTTCCAAGCGCTTAGTATGAGTGTCTTTCGTAGACACCATTACCTTCTGTGTAGGGAGCTATATATGTCGTCCGGATTCACAGTGGTTGCTCTGTGCATCTTTCATAGATACCATTGGCTGATGTGTAGGGAGTTATATAGCGGCTGGTCCACGGTAAGGTCTATGGAGTAGCAGGTCGATCAAAAATGGTAGAATTAGGGTTACATCCTAACTATAGGATTAGGAATCAACCTAATCAAAGCAGAAATCAAGGGCAAGTGCAAGCAATCAAAGTTAACCTATCTTATAAATTAAGCAATATTTAATTGTACTTATTTCCAGTTTATCCCTTTGATATTTCCTTGGTTATCCTTATTTATGCTAGAACAGTTGTAGAGTCTACTACTTTTATCTTGCTTAAAGACTCTAGTAATTACTATCATTCACCAGACTTTTAGTCTGACCCACTCCTCTATTTCCCCCTTCCCCCTAGACAATCTAGGGAGAGGACAGTAGATTGCAGTTGCTTGGAGATTTCTTGGAGGAGTTTGCTACCTTGTATTTCTTTTCTTTCGGCTTTAGTTCTTTCTATGTACTGGCTTATTATGAGGGATATTATGTACTCTAGTTTTTGAGACTATGAGTTTTTGTTTCATGAGACATAACGGTTTTTTAGACATGTATGTGGTATTAGGTATTTGACTTATTTATGAAGCAATTATGAAGCTTTGTTTTAATTAAGTTATTATTTTAAGTTTCCGCTATTTTTATCTATATTTGTCTTGTGAATCTTAGTCTCTGTTAGTTCTAGTTATACCTAAAAAGCACCACGCCTTTTATTGTGTCCTTTTGGGTATATTAAGGGGTGTGGGGGTGTTTCACTTGGTATAAGAGCCTAAGGTTACAGGATTCCTAATAATTTATTTTAAAAGTAAAGTATTTTCCAAAATAACTTGTTTTAAAAGTATTTTTCAGAAAAGAACTCTTAAAAATAGTTTTTAAGTATAAAATAGTTTTTATAAAAATCCGCTCAAACTCTAGTTCAACCTTCTTTCGATTCTTTCGAGCCTAAGTTTCCTTTTCTTTGCATAGTATGGATGATTGGTTCCGTAGAGCTACGGTACCGGAGGTGCAAGGGCAAGCGCCCAATACAACACCGGTAGGTGGAAATCCCTTTAATCCACCTACACTAGCCGATGTTTCTAAGCTATGCAAGGACTTCACTAGCATAGGGGGCAGAACGTTTTCTGGCACGAAGGATTTCAAGGAGACACAAGCTAGGTTGGAAGATATGGAGCGAAAGTTTAGGCGGTCAGGTTTGGAGGACCAATAGAGTGGTCAACCTATAACTTGGCAGTTGGAAGAAGAGCTTAAGGCAGTTCCTACAAGCTCTAAGAAGCCATGGTGGAAGGGCAAGAAGGATAAGAGGAAAAGGGAAGACCTCTAGAAGCGAATCAAGAAAAGTGGGAGATTTAATTGTTGTAGAATGACTGGTCATTATGCAAGAGACTACAAGAGAGAGAAGGTGAAGGAGTGTTACAACTGTGAACAACCTGGTCATCTTAGTAAGTTTTGTCCTCAAAAGACGGGGCAGGGAGCGAGTGCACCTGCAGTGTAGATATAGGCTTTGGATGCAACACCTTCCAGCAGCGGACCGGATCGAGGTAGGAAAATTTGGTTTCTATTTCTGATTTACCATTCAGACTCTTTTCGATCCTAGAGCATCACACTCTTTCATCTCTAGTTCTTTGGTAGATTGTTTGCACTTAGACATCTCTTTAGTAGTAGACCTCATTGTTGTTTCAAACCCTATAGGAGGATCGGAACACTTGAATATGGTTTGTAGGGGTTTGAAAATTTATATCCTAGGCGTAGAATTTGACCATGATGCCTATATTTTTGGATTTTTGGGGTATGGAATGATTTTGGGAATAGATTGGCTATCCACATATGGAGCTATATTAGATTGCGAGAGGAGAGTCGTTTGATTAGAGACATGCATCGGTAGGTCTCTCGAGATTTCTTGCGACCCGCAAGAGTCAGTTATGTTGAGCTTCCTTTATTTCCTCGATTCATCATCATTAGAGTAAGATTCGGTTCCTATCATCAGAGATTTTTCCGGAATCTTTGAGGAGGTTAGGGGACTACCCCCCTAAGAGAGAGATTGACTTCAGGATTTATTTGGCTAGCCAGTAGCATTACACGTAGGGCATATGGCGCCTAAGGAAAGGAAGGGATTGAGCAAGCATATCCGTGAGTTTTGGAGAAAGGTTGCATAAGAAGAAACACATCAGACTAGGGAGCGCCAGTCGTCTTTTCTACCAAAGCAGGTGGTTCTCTTCGACTTTTCATTGACTATAGAGAATTGGATAAGCTCACAAAGAATAACCATTATCCACTCTCTAGGATAGATGATCTTTTGGACAAGTTAGTAGGCTCTTCGTTATTCTCCCAGCTTGATTTAGCCACTGGATTTCCAGCTTAGGGTTGTTGATGATAACATTGATAAGACCGCATTTAGGACACTAGACGGATTCTTTGAGTAGTTAGTCATGACTTTTGGGCTAACCAATGTCCCAGCCTATTCTATAAATTTGATGAACCGTGTTTTTAGAGATGTCCTAAAATAAAGTTCTTGGTGGTGTTCGTGGTCGACATTTTTGTGTTTTCCAAGAAGTATGGAAGAGCATGTTATTCATCTGAAGGAGGTTCTTTGTATGCTTCGTGTTCGTCAGTTGAGAGTAGAGTTCTTGAAGTATCACTTTTGAAGTGCGTTTATTGGGGCATGGAGAATGTATACACATGGTAGATATTTAAGAAATGGTTTTGTACATTTAGGATTGGGATTATGGAAATCCAAAGGGAGGTAGGCAAAGGTTAGAGATGCACAATAAAATTCAGTAGATAAGCAGAGAAGAAAGTCCATGTCTAGGTAATTGCAGAAATTATAATTGTCTCGAACAAGTAGATTTGACGGTGATGCCTTAGAATAAATATGAGTATACAAGAGGAATAGGAGTAAAAGCCTTTAGTTTAGGAAAAGTACTCCGAGGGTAGTAAGTAGGAAGACCCACTTTATGCTAAGCCTAATAAAATAAAAAATTTGTAATTTAAAAAGTTGAAAAAAAAATCAATTGTTGGAATTAAAAAATTTCATTGTTAATATTTTCTTTCAGAAAATAAACATGGGGTTTTTGAAGAATGGTATGAAATTTAAGTTGGTTTTTATATAATGAAAAATTGTAATTCTTTTTGAAGAATTATGGAGTATGTATATATAACTCACTAGTTTCATTATAAGTAAACAAAGATTTTAACCATAAAAATCTAGAGTGTATCAAGTATCGAAAATGTAGATTACAACTTTTATTGTTGTAATAAATGTTTTCGTGGAAAATAAGTGGGGCATAGGCTATAACATAATTGTTATAGTAAGCGATTCTCAAGAGAAATACATAGATATATGAGATTTATTGGTATTTATTTAATTAAATCCATACACTAGTATTTTTTTTGGGTGTAGTAACGGTGTTTTACGCAATATCCGTTTTAACCCAGTAAATATGTATTTTAAAAGGTAATTTCTAAGTATAGAAACAAAATGGTTTGTGAAGTACACTTATTATTAATAAGTATAAGGAAGTGTTTTTGCAGTTATAGAAATATTAAAACAGTTTTGAAGATGAGTTTTTCTGAAAGGAAAATGTGTAAGTTGGATATTAGAAAATATTTATCATTGAAGAATATAATTTAAACATATTTTAATCGATTGGAATGAAAAGAATAATGGTATGATTTTCTATGAAACCAATAAAAATGTTTTGTGCAAGTTACAAGGAATACATGAAAGAGATATACAAGGTATGAAAAGCACCATATTTTGTATAGCCTATTTCAAAAAATATAAAATAAGTTCCTTGTAATTTCACATAATCATGAAATTCTCTTTTAAAAGGTTCATAGAAGATTTTGGCGTTAATAACTTCTCATAAGAGAAAGTAGTTCCAATACATTAAGATATGAGACTGTTAGGTGTAATAAGAAGCTGTTTTGAAAACACATAAAGGATATTTTAAAGATATTTTAAGAGAAAATGGTTTTGTGAAAAAAGCAAATAAGTTTTTGAAATGAAAAACTTAATAAAAGTAAAATTTAAAAATTCAAACTTTTATAGAAAACTGTAAAAAGTCTTTAAAAGAAAGAGAGATATAAGTTTTAGACTTAAAAATTTGGAAGTTTTTCCTCCTAGGTTTGGGAAATAATATTAAGTGACCAAGTATTTTTGAAATTAATAAAAACTGAAAAGATAACACTTTTAAAGACAAAGATTTTGGGATTTGATGTTTTAAAATTTTTAGAAACCTTAGTTTTTAAAACAAGGTGATAAATACCAAACCAAACTCTTAAATATGGAGTAGATAAGAATCATTTCCTAGGAGTAACGAAAAAGGTGAAGGAGATAGCAGCAATTACTTTTAGAAGTAATAATGGAAGTTTCCGTATAGTGTATATGATACTAGTAAGAACCTAGGAATGCCGATTCATGAAGAACAGTAAAATGAAATTAGTAGGATAGTAAGACAAGCATGGTTGAGAATGAATATTCTTGATTTTGGAAGAACTTAGGAAAAGCATCTTTCTTTAGTGGAATTCATATGGTAGTAGTTTTCAAGCTAGCATTGGAATGGCACCTTTTGAAGCTCTTTTTGAGAAGGTCGTGTAAGACGTCTTCATGTTGGTTGGAGTCTACGGAAAGGTTGCTTCTTGGTTCCGACATGGTTAGAAAGATTTTAGAGAAGGCTAATTTGATTAGGAGAAAATTCAGATCTCATATCCATGTCTCTTTGATAATAGGTTTTAGAATTTCCTTTTTTCATCTTTAGTTTTGAATAGGTTCTTTCCTTTATAATCCTTTGGGAGGGTAGAACTTAGGATTTAACCTATGGATGGTAGGATTTGATGTAAACATGCTAATGGAACATATTATGAATGATGTATGCTAGTGATTGCTAGTGTTTGCTAGTGGATGCTATGGACGCATATAGGTACACTAGGCACTATTATTCTTTAGGGATCGGCCTAATTAGGACACTAGAGCATATGCATATGGATGTGTGTGCATTTTTACTTTATTTCCACGGTTGCCATAAATGGATGTTTATCACATGATTGTTGCATTTGGGTGATGATTGTAGCACGCATATAGAACTATCAGTTATCATTAGGAAATGTTTGCATTCATTTGGATACATGGCACAGGCATGATTGCATAAAAGGAGGTCAACTGAATCAGTGGACCGCCTAATCTTTTGCATTAGATAGGAACATTTACATTGCACTAATTGCATAAGTATCATAAAATTTCATTACAAAAACTTAAGGACAATGGATGAATGGTTGATGATTGAGTAGATGGTTGTAGAATTGGATGAAAACATTTAGCACATTCTTTTATCCTTAGAGATTTCGGGGATAAAATCCCTTAAGGAGGGGAGAATGTAACAACCCAAAATTTAACCCATAATAATTAATTCATTAATTAATTAAATAATAAAATAACTTTGTGAAATTATCAGAATTGAGCTACGGGAGTTGCACCATTGTGTCCATGGTAATTTTCTGTTCAATTTCCATATATAGAACGTCAGAATCCGAGCTAATATGAACAAGTTATTAAAGAAACAAGAATCGGAAAATAAAAGAAAAAAAATGTATTGGCTAGGTCGACCACCAAGTCGACCTAACCTCACCCTAGGTCGGCCGGCCGGTCGACCTGGCGGTCAACCCGCCTTAGAAATTGGACGAAGGAAAATTCCTTCATCCAGTAACATTTATTAGCCTATTTTCTACGCGTTTTGCATTCTTAACTCAATCTGGTCCTTCCATTCTTGCATCTGATGGCTCCTATTCAGCCTATGACGTGATTGCATCCTATTAAATCCCCAAATCCAATGGTCCGAGATCCACTTCTACTCATATAAATATACCTCTAGACCTAACACTTTTTCTCATTCTAGGTTTTCTCAAATTGGGTTCACCTTTCTAGGAAGGACCCTAAACGGAATAATTATTCCAAAGGAGAAAATCGTTATATATTAAATTATTTTACAACTCCAAGTGGATCCAGGAAGACCAAAGGAAGAGCTTAGGACCGAAGGTGAGTGATTGCAATTATTTTAAGATTTCTTTAAGTAATTTAAAATAATAAGGTTTCCAATAGTTGTAGTTTTACTACGATTTTTGGAATAACATTTTTAGCAGTTTTATTTACAGTTTTTAAAATTATTTTCAGTCTATTTCCTTCTAGCTATTCTTTTCAGTTAATTCTAGTTATTTCTGTTAATTATAGCTTTTCCATTTATTTACAGTATTTTAATTTATTTACTGTTATTTATGCGCTATTTACATCTTCTTCCTATGCTTTGGATTTTCTTCTATTTTCAATTTTCTTTTATTTCTCCTTCTTTTTCACATATAGATTAGAATTGAATTAACACGAAATTGGATTAAATTAAAAGAATTCTGAAAAACGAAAGATAAGATGTAAATTATAAACACTGTGATAAATTGGAATTAAGACTAAAATTATGCCTAGTTATGATATTAATTGCACTGAATTAAAGAGATTGGCCAATTTATAATTATAATATGTAAATTATAAAGACTGTAATATAAATGTAAGTGGACTGAAATTATGCCTAATTATGATTAGAATTGGACTAATTAATTGGACTAATTAATTGGCTTAGTTATAACATAGAATTATAACTAAAAAAGAGTAAAAGATGAAAGAGCTTATTTTCACACTTAGACCTTGGGTTAAGTAATAAGCATGATTATAACATAGGTTATAATAAGAAAAAGAATAGAATGGGGCTTATTTTAAGACTAGGGATAAATTAATAAGCGTAGAAAGTAAAAATGATAATAAAGGCTTATTTAAATAATTTATCTAAGTTAATAAGCAAAGATGAAAGTAGGACATATACCAAATAGCATTCCCTATAAGATAAAACGGTGTCTCATATTAGTCTGAAGTGAGATGAGGGCATGCTTATGCTATGAATGGTAGTAATTGGTCAAATAAAAGTCCAAATCACGGGGGATTTGTGTATGGGGCGCAACTAGATATTGTTTAGATGAAGGACCAGTACCAACAGCATTTCCCTTATTTTGTATGGACACACGGTGATCTCACATTAGCCTGAAGTGAGATGAGGGGCACGCTTATGCTGGAAGTTGGAGGTAATAAGAAGACCTAATAGATGGAGCAAAAGGTAGCATGGGCATGGTGGCACTGACGCGTGCAACTTCCATTCGGGTGCTCAGCAATAGCTATGAGTTCCAAGCGCTTAGTATGGGTGTCTTTCGTAGACACCATTGCCTTCTGTGTGGGAGCTATATATGTCGTTCGGATCCACAGTGGTTGCTCTGTGCATCTTTCGTGGATACCATTGGCTACTGTGTAGGGATTTATATAGCGACTGGTCCATAGTAAGGTCTATGGAGTAGCAGGTCGATCAAAAAGGGTAGAATTAGGGTTTCATCCTAATTACAGGATTAGGAATTCTGCCTAATCAAAGCAGAAATCAAGGATAAGTGCAAGCAATCAAAGTTAACCTATCTTATAAATTGAGCAATATTTAATCGTACTTATTTCCAGTTTATCTCTTTCTTATTTCCTTGGTTACCCTTATTTATGCTAGAAATGTTGTAGAGTCTATTACTTTTATCTTGCTTGAAGAGTCTAGTTATTACTATCATTCACCAGACTTTTAGTCTGACCCACTCCTCTATTTCCCCCTTAGGCAATCAAGGGAGAGGACGGTAGATTGCAATTACTTGGAGATTTCTAGGAGGAGTTTGCTACCTTGTATTTCTTTTCTTTCAACTTTTGTTCTTTCTATGTACTGGCTTATTATGAGGGATGTTATATACTCTGATTTTTTAGACTATGAGTTTTTGTTTCATGAGACATCCTGGATTTTTAGACATGTATGTGGTATTTAGTATTTGATTTTTTTATGAAGCAATTATGAAGCTTTGTTTTAATTAAGTTATTATTTTAAGTTTCCACTGTTTTTATCTATATTTGTCTTGTGAATCTTAGTCTTTGTTAGTTCTAGTTATACCTACAATGCACCATGCCTTTTAATGTGTCATTTTAGGTATATTAAGGGGTGTGGGGTGTTTCACCCCTAGTGTGCATCCTGCTATCTTTACTCCTTGATCAATTTGAATTGTGTTTTCTAATTATTGAATCATGATGGAGTTGTAAAGCTAGTATCTTGATTGGTGACTGCAATGTCCTAGCGGTTTACTATATATATTGCTAATTCGTGTTGAATTGTGATATGAGGAGTAGTTGTGGTGGTTCTGGATATCTCTCACCTTTCTGCTACAGGCCAAGTATGTTGGAGTTTCTGGAGCTCGGTCTTTCAAAGCCTTTCTGTATAAACTATTATGTTATCCAAGTTCTCTACAGATGTTGTCTCCGTCGCTTCCTCTTCCTTGCCCTTTGAGGTAACACCGGACTCAAATGGATGGCTTCTCTCTGATCATTGATCATTCGAGCAATGGAGGCAGAGAGTTGTAGCTCTTTCATTTTTCCATAGCATTTGTACTACAAGCTATGCTAGCTTCCTTGAGCGACCATCTATCTAAACTCCTGACAGTGATGTTTTCTCATCTTTATGTGCCTTCCTGACCCAATGGAGAGGTCATGCATAGTTGTAGGGGCTAGTTTAATTTCTTTTCTTTACTTCATGTAGCGTGTAAGCACCCTCAAGTCGATCAGCACATGCAATGGATTTACGAATCCTTCCTTCACCTTTTTCCAAGGATGGACATTCAAGAGTAGATGGTAGAGCCCTGCAATAGCTTAAGATTGATTAGAATGAAAGAAAAGTAACTATATAGTATCTCCTTTGTGCCCCCCGTTTTATCAGCAAGTGTGGAGATCTTGGCCAGCATCTAGTGGGCCAGGTTAGCCCCTTATAAAGTTTTGTAGTGGGCACTCAAAAAATTTTGTCTTCCTAGAGGGTGGACCAGTAACTTTTGGTCTTACCTCGTTCTCTTTTCATATTTTTCGAACATATCCCTAGGCAAGGAGAGCTATTGACATTATTTGAGTTATGTTTGGTATGCGCTAGATTGGTGATGCCTTCGCGCATGATAGGAGTGACGAAGTGTCTTGCTTGTCATATCTAGACTATGAGTATTCAATCATCATGACTTCGGTCTTCAAGTTGTGATATTTTGATCCATCAGTGGGATCACAATTGTAGTACTTTGATTTGATGTTGGATGGAAAATGGTTGTGCTTGGGGTTCATTTGGTTATGTGGAATGCCCCATGTGTTCTTTAGACTGGGACTTTCCTTGTATTATGACGTTGAGATCAAATACTTCTGTCTACCCTAAGCGTGTCAAGTGTTTATCCACTAAAGCTTTATGTTGAGCAGCGAAGTGTTTACTAATTTCAATCACAACCATGTCGAATTTACATCCGATAATTTTTAGCACTGGGAGGTTATTAGACAAGTCTTCCTACTTTTTCATATCCGGATAGTTGTTACATTCTTTACAGCGGAGTTCTTTGACTTTAGGTGGCACATCGGGAAGTTGTTTTCCTTCCCTTCCTAGAGAGTTTGTACTTTTCGAGAGAGATAATTCAATTTTCGGGAAGGATTGGGAGGTTCTATAGCTTCGAAGGGTTGATGGTCCAACTCTTAAAATAAAGAGAGAATCTTGAGATAGGAGGTATAGCCTCTCAATCTGAGAAATGGTGATTACAAACTGGAAAAAAGAAAAAGATTAAAACTCTAATTTCAAAGAGATAATGATTTTAGATCAGGGGAAAGGATTTCAATTTTTCGGGGAGAAAAGGATTTTCATAGAACCGTAATTTTATATTTTACTTGGGTAATAGAGTCCTCTTATAGAAAAGAGGAAGATAATTTTTTTATGTTAAAGAAGCAATGCTTCCGGATGAAAAGAGAATAAGATTTGATTTGAGATCTGAAAAATAACTAAGTGTTTCTTTTGGTCAAAATAGTGTTTTTTTAACTGAAATGAGAAAAGAAGATAGAACAATTTTAGATCTAAGAAATAAATACATGTTTCTTTTTGGTTGAGAAACAGTGTTTGTAGATCTGAAATAAGAGAAAAGAAAGATAGAATTTTTTATCTTCAAGGAATAGTGATTGCAGATCTAAAAAAAGAAATAGATTTTTCTAAAGTAACGGTTTCAGATCTGGAAGGTATAGAGTATTTTAATCCAAGAAATAATGATCTCAAAATGGGAAAGTAAGAAAAAGAGAATCTCTCACGCCAATTAGACAGTGACGTTAGATCTGAAAAGAAAAAGGTATAAATTTTATTAAAAAATGCAATTTCAGATCTCAAGACTAGAAATAGGTTTTCTTTTGTGAAAGAAAATAATGATCCAGATCTAAACAGAGGGAAAAGGGGTTTCTTATGCCAAGAAACCATGTTTTTGGATTCCAAAACAGAAAAGAGAGGTGGCTTGATTTTAGATCCAAAGAATGGGTACATATTTCTTTTTGGTCACGGGACATGTGTTTGTGGATCGGGAATAGTAAAAGTAATATCTAAGGATTTAAGATCTAAGAGATGACTTTTTTTTGCTAATAAACAGTGGCTGTGGATAGGAAAAGTAGGATCTAAAAAGCGAAAAAGAGAATTTCTCTATGTAGTAAAATGGATGTGCAGATCTGAAGAGAAAATGAGGATTTTTTGTTTTATGTAAAACAGTTAGGGTAGATCTGAAAAGAAACATAGATTTTAGATCTTAGAAAAGGGGAGAGAGATTCTTAAGAACAGAAACGATAATCTCGAGTCAAAAGATTAGAAATAGTAGGTATCAAAATAAAAGGAAAAGTAAGAAAGGGAGAATTTTCTTTTAAAAAAGGAAAGTTCAGCTCTCAGTGAAAGCACCAAAAATGTTTGCATGAAAAATGAGCAAACACCTCCAAGACGTGGTAGTAAGGCTATGAATACAAGTTGCAGTATACAACTACCATTTGATGAATTTTAGTTGCGAGTGTATGTGGTAGAAAATCAATAGTTTGCAATAAAGAATAAATAAAGGACTGAAATGTGAAAAGACACAGAATTTACAGTGGTTCGACCTGAATGTGCCTACATTCACTGTTCCTCTTTTATTATCTCTTTCATATCTGCTCACAGGTAAAAGCTTTGAATATGAATAAACATGTTGTTAGGACTAAGAATTTTATCTCTCAAAGTTGTCTGCCATTGTTGATGGTAGCTTCACTATTTTCCATCCATCCTTCTTTATGACGCTACATGCTTAGTATTTACAGAGTGAGGTTGTGGGGAGAGGCAGCTGAGTACATGGCTTATAGGTTTTGGGTCAACCTTTCTTCCCTTGAAATATGGTTCTGCTATTGTTCCACTGCTCTGGGATGCTTGTTGAATTCTATTCTGGTAGCTCGCTTCAATCGCCCATTCTGACCCTTAAATCTTGAATACCGGAACAATTAAGTTCATCCCTATGAGTAAAAATATAAGGATGGATCCAGCCCCAAAAAAGCTGGACCAAGTATGTCTACTGGGTCCGGCCCCAGAAGGGCTCGACCAAGTGAGTCCGGTGGGTCTAGCCCTGAAAGGGCAGGACCAAGTGGGGGCGACCCTGGACCAGGTGGGTCCATCCTGGGGCCGGACCAGGTGGGTCCGGCCCTAGGTGCCGGACCAGGTGGTCCCTGGTCCGGTAGGGCCGGACTAGTAAGCTGGTCCGGAAGTGCCGGACCAGGTGGGTCCGGCACTGTGCTGGACCAGGTGGTCCCTGGTCCGGTAGTGCCAGACCAGGTGGTCCCGGCTACTCCGGTAGTGCCGGACCAGGTGGTCCCGGCTAGTCCGGCAGTGCCGGACCAAGTGGGTCCGGCACTGTGCAGGGCCAGGTCTTGTCCGGCAGGGTCTGACCTGGGACCAGACCAGGTGTCCGGTCCCAGAGGGCCGGACCTATGTGGGTCCGGCCCTCTTGGGCCGGACCAGGATGTCCGTCCATATGGGGTCGGACCTGAGTGGGTCCGGCCCTTGTAGACCGGGCCTGGGCGGGTCCGTCCCTACTAGGCCAGGCTTTTTGGCCCGGCCCTGCTGGGCCGGACTCAGTTGGGCCGGACCGGTATGGGTCTGGCCTGTGCTGTCAGCCCCTACGGGTCCGGCTCTACTAGGCTGGATTTGGTGAGTCCGGCCCTATTGGGCCAGGCTTTGCTAGGCCTGTGCTGACCTGATTTTGTAGGACAGTTTCTTTGCTGGTTTAGGCGGGACCAGACCCTGGCAGAAAGCGGTCTTCGAGGCTTTATTGTCGGACTGTGTTAGGAAAATCTTAGAATGATCATATCTTTCAAACCGTTATTCGGATTGAGATACGGTTCGGACCGGTGCTTACATCTTAACCTTGCAAACATTTCTATGCTGCTCTGAGTCTATTTCAAGACTTTGACAATTTTTCCTCTGACTTTCATATCCACTATGCACTGGGCGAGAATTCCCACAACGGTATGTATTAGAAAAATGTGTTTCCGGCATCTTTTGCTAAAATAAATTCTTCCGAGTACGGCGTTGAGATCTTAATCATGTGTTGGTTTCTATCTTCATAGACTCATGTACATATGACTCAAACCTATGGATTTTCCTTGATGTTGTGGACCTTCGGATAACGTAAGATTCTAGAAGGTAGGATTAAAGAGTCGATCAAGCTTTTGCTTCTATTTCCAAAAGTCGATGTATCTATAGTTTCATTCTGGGAGTTTCTTCTTTGCATCATCAAACTTCGGATAATGGCATATTCCTGCAAGTTGGAATCAAATGATCTAGTTAGACCGTAAGTAGGTCATCGATACTTCTCGTCATCGCCAGACTATGAGCGAAGGTTGACTTCTGAATGTTAAATCCTTCATTTCCTCAGTTGGCGATTTTGTTGTAGAATGCTCTGTATTATGATAAAGAACTGTGATCTAACCAACCTCACGGTTATTCATGTTTAGACTTTGAAACATTTCTTTCGATCAAGTATGTGTGTGTCTATCCCTTCTTGAGGGACTAGCTATTTCGAATGCCTGTATTTGGGCGATTGTGAGAGATGGAGATCTTTGGTGTGAATTGCTCAATTGCCGCCAGTCTGGCTCTTAACCCCATTCTGTAATTGAGGAAGTTCGAGGATTTTATTTTCGACCTTCCATGATTGTTCCCGTCTATCCTTGGCCATGCATGCTTTTCTTGGTTGTTGACATCGTCATCGAATTTTTGTTCATATGTCAACTCCTGTCTTTGTGAATTGATAACCTAGCTACTTGGTCCTGAACAACATCTCCTCGAGGCTGCCTATTTTTTGGCTGTATCTAAATTCTTTTTAAGCTGAATTTTTGAAATTCAATTTCCAACATCTTTCATCCTTGAAAATTAGCACATGAGCAACTCAATCCTGGGATTTCCTTTCTACGTAGCTCTATTCCCGTGTAGTGGCCGATTCCTATGATGTCAGGTTGAACCATCTGGCTGGCCTATGAAAGGATATGTCTTCTGGTCATTGCCTATCATCGGGCAACAGTAGTTTTTAGAAAACAGGGGTAGAAACTTAGTTGAGGTCTAACATCTATCTCCGGAAACTAGCGCATCAATGGGTCACTACAATGAGTCTTTCTCATCAGCCTTGTAGATTAAAGTTTTCCTAGCATTGCCGGGGCAATACTAGTACTTCGTGAGTAGAAAGTTTCCCAGAGCTGCTGGGGCAACACCGGTACTTATGAAATAGAAAATTTTCCCAGCGTTGGCAGTGCAACACCGGTACTTGAAAGATAAAAGAAGGCCTTGGTGTTTCTGAGGGAATACCGACACTCAAGAGTTTGGGATCAATTTTCCCCATTGATTCAGTGGTACTTTCAGTCCAGTTGGGTATTAATTTCGGTCTTCATAAAATAGCACTTCGATGATTGGATTGTAGAAGTATTTTCTTAGTGCTGCCTAACTTCAGGTAGTGTTAAAGTCAAGTTGGTAAGGATTGGATCATTCATCCGATCCTGTAGAGTTGAGTAGATTCCTTTTAACCCAATGTGGTTGTTTTGTCAATGTTGCTTAAATCTGGGATATGCCACATTCTGGAAGGGTGAGAGTCCCAGGCGTTTTGTTGCCTAGCTTTGTTTAACTGTCAAGTATTACCCTTAGAGATGCAAGGCTATTGCTTAACCAATTTCATAATTATTCTTATTCGTGAAAAATCGAACTCGTCCAACCGGTTTTTGTTATGATCTGATGACTATTAGCAGAATCCTTCATTTCTAGGTCTCAAACTCTAGGTTCTTATAGAAAATTTGAAATTGTGTTTTTCTTAAGTCCCAGACACCTAACCTTGCTTGTTTCAGGCCATATGCATTATGCTGGACTAATAGCATTGTTGCGGATATCAACCTTATTCGTTGGTTCGAGAATCAATTGTTTAGCTGCTCGATTTTGAGCGTTCTTTCCTTGCCATTGTTTGTCTTCGGATAACAACTAGTTTTTTGCAAGTTAGGGTTTGAGACCTTATTCGAGCACCTACTTCTATCTTTGGAAGCCACTGGGTCGATGACTTGATTCTGGAAATGTCTTCCATCATTACCTATCTCTGGTCGTCGGTAAGTTCCTCCTTTTATCCCTATTTCCGAGCGATGATGAACTTTAAGGAGTTCGATTTTCTTGTTGATATGATGGTCTGGAGTTCCCGATGTTGCTGAGGCAATATCGATGTCTATTAGGGTTGAGCAGTTTCCTTTTAATTTTTACATTCGTCCAGCATACTATACTGCTTAGTATTGTTGCGATTGCTGAAATTCTCTGTTCAGCATAACAGAACCATGAAGTGATTTTTGGTCCCAACCAAGTGTTAGTGTGGTATGTGTCGCCGGTCCACGGGGCTGATTACTCTGAATACTTGATGCGAGACTTGATGTTCTAGGCGGCTCTCTGGATGCCCTTCGTCATAGTTCTATCACAGCTCCTATCTTTGGGAGCTCGTGATTTGAATGTCTCAACTTTAGACATTTTGGTCAAGGATCGGAATTCTTTGTTGAAATATTGGTTTGGGGACTTTGTGGCATTGCCGGAGCAATGTTGGTCCTTTTGGGTGGTAGGGATCGGTCCCTGTTAATCCTAAAATAAACAAGTTTTCTGGTGTTTTCAAGACAACACTGATACATAGAGAATTTTGACGGTCCGGTGATGATGCCGGAGCGACATTAGGCAATTTTTGTGTAGCTTAAGAGACGCGTAGTTGAAGGGAGTGCGCGGCTCACGAGACGCATGGCTTCGGCTAGTGCATGGCTTTTGGGAGGCGCGGCTTATGGGAGTGCACGACTTGTGGGATCGATACGACCCGTTGATCCGAAACGGTTTGGAACTTCTCGACGTTGCCAATCTTTGGGTAACATAAGGAGTTCATGCTTCAAGAACGTGGTTCCATGGCTCAAGAAGTGATGCGCGAGGGTATGGGTCTTCCTGATATTGCCGGAGCAACACCAGTTCTCAGAAGGCAGGAGAAAAACATGATTTTAGAGTTGGGTTTTGAGTTTGAAAATTTTCCAAGTTATGGAAAGATTATTTTCAATTTTTGAATGAAGATATAGCACGTTGGTTTGATAATTTATTTAGGAAAAATATATTAAGAATTTGAGTCTGAAATTTTGATATGTTAGATAACATGATCACAGTGAATTTCTGTGATTTTTGGGAATTTTTCTTATGTGATTTGATATACAAAATAAATTATTTTGAGAAGAGAATCGAAATGATTTACGTGTAAATTAAAAGGAAGGTTTTATCTGCAAAAGTTTAAGTTTGATACTTATCCAAAATAAAAAAAGGCGGTTAGTTTTGAAAAGCATGGGAAAAGTTAAAGCAACCAATAAGAAGTTTACATGTAGGCAGGTTAGTTGATAAAAGTTACTTAAATTGGGCATTAACTAGTTTTAACCCAGAAAAACAGGTTTCGCCTCAATTCAGAATACCTTTCGCCCCTTTCCTTTTGCCTTCGACTATGTTAAAACCCCGTTAAGCTAAATTCAATACACAGGGTATCATCTAGGTGATACATAGTGGATTGGAGAAAGACGAAAGGTATGGTGTTGAAAGCATAGCTTCCGATGGGGTCGTGACCTCAGTTTGTTTTAGAAAGATAAGCACCAGCCTTTGTTTTACTAAGCTTTCGACTTAGTCAATACGTATGTTTTCGAAAGGAGTTTTATAATGGCTTTCAAAGGAGTTCCTTTAATTATAAATCAATGTTTTTGAAAGAAGGGGTTCCAACCTTGTCGAAGCCCTACTGTCGATTCTTTTTCCATTCGAGTGTATTGAAGTCATCAATGTTGTCGAAAGGTATTGTTTGTTTTAAAGCCATATTAAGCCACTTTCTAAATGCTTTCGAAAGGGTTATGGGTTTCGAAGGCAATGACTTCGAAAGGGGTTTCGAAGCTATCCTTCAATATTTTAAATGTATGCTTTCAACTCTGTCGAAAGGGATGGTTTCGACGCCATCATAAATTTTCCAATATTTTTATATGGTAAAGAATGGTTTCGAAAGAGATACTTTCATTTATATATTTACTTGAACCAAAATGATATTTTAAAGGTAAACCCAATGATGTCGAATGGGGGACTTTCAATGCTTTAGAAAGAGATACTTCCAATGGTTTCGAAGCTATACTTCTAATATTTAATAAGTAGCACTTTATTATATTCAAAAGGTTTCGATAGAAGGATTTTAAAGTGATTTTAAAAACAGAAGCCTAATGTTTTAAAAAGAGATATATAATTTCGAAGGAGGCTATCCAGTGAGGTTGAAAGCAAGGTTTCGAAGGTTTCGAAGGTTTCGAAAGTATAGTTTTCAAAATAAATAAACAATTCTCATTTAAATGAAAAACCATGGCATATTAATAAAAAAAGTATTTTGAAATAGAATTTTTGAAGAAGTCTTATGGGTTAAAGGAATTATCCTAGTTATATTGTTTGCTTTTTCATATATGTATATATTCACATTGAAATGAACCCAAAACGTCACCTTAGGGAAGGGCGGAATAACCAGTTAGGTTGACCCAGTAGTGAATATAAAATAAGGATATTGGAAGGGGCCAATAGGTACACAGTAAGCCCATGATAACTGTGTAAGGGAAAAGATATTGGCAGGGGCCAATAGGTTCATAGTTAGCCCACGAAAACTATGTAAAATTAAAGATGTAAGTTAGATAGGTTTATAGTTATCCCATGAAAACTATATTTGGATAATAAAATGAAATATTGGTAGATAGTCACTAGGTTCCTAGTCAGCCCATGAAAACTAGATTAAAAGAAAGATATTGATAGTTATTCAATAGGCTCCTAGTCAGCCCATGAAATCTAGGATAAATGAAATGATATTGGAATTACCAGTAGGTTCATGGTGATCCCATCAAAACTATATAATTGGACAAGGAATCCTTAAAGGTTTAATCGGTTATTAGTCAGCCCATTAAAACTATTAGGTTAATAGTAATCCTAGAAACTATAATTATGACAGATAGTCAAAATGAATGGGGATGGGTAATCCAGAATTGATTCAATTGTTTAGCATATCATCACATAATAATGTCTTGAATTAAATTCACCATTGTGGATGCAGGGGCATAAAAAATGGTTTATAAAAGCTTTTAAGATACTAGTGAGGGGAAACTCATTCCGCTAAGCGGTGTGGTCTCACTAGATATCTAAATTATTTGAGATGGTATATTATTATTCATACCAGGCTTTATCTCTAATTCGAAGTTTATGTTTTCCCCTTAAACTCTCATGTACTCAATTGATTTTGAGTAGCTTGAGATTTGAGGTTTTTAGGTACCTTTTAAGACGAATAAACTTCTAGAGTCATGCAGGAGGTATGTAGTTATTTGAGTTCTTTCTCACGTGATTCCGCTATGTTATTTTGGTAAGGCAAAGTTGTTTATTGCCTATTATACTCTCTGATCACCAAGGGGGCATCTTCATATGTCGCTCTTAGAGTATATTGTAATAATTATATTTCTTTGAACGTGGTTAACATTGTGGGATTAGGTAATGAATGCTGAAATGAATTTTTGGAATGGACTTTGAAAGTTGTTTTAAATTTTTTCCATATCCATGTGTTATTGGTATATCAATTTATCTAACATTACCGTATTTGGTCGCCGAGGATTAATAACTATGGATGACTACAGCATCCATTGCCGTTAGTTTTGGGCCTCCAAGTGGGGGATGTTACAAGTTGGTATCAGAGCGTAAGTTTATGAAAATTTGTGTAATTAAAACCTAAAAGATTTTCAAAATATAATCCAATGAATCATAAATTTGATCGGGGTTTTGGTAAATGCAATTGTAACGTAGTTGTATTTGATATATATAGGTATATATATATAAGTACGTATTCTCCATTTCTCTTAGACCGTTCTTCTGTATCTTACTAAGGCTTATATACTGATTTACGAGAAAGAAGATATGGAAGCAGGAAACGGAATAGGAAATCTAGGTGGAGGAAGCACCACAACTGATGGAAATTCTCGACCTAACACCCGGAGGAACCAAGTTCGACAGGCTAACGCTAATCAAAATGCGGAAGCCAATATGAATGCTAGAAATCCGCCAGTATATGCGGGGATGATGTATCATTCCTTGCTAATTTGATGCAAGCAGGAACTGCTGGAGTGGCTGGAAAAATTGGAGGAGCAAATCCTATGGTTCCCATTGGGAATAATTATGCCAAGCTAAACAAAGACTACACCATTTTGGGTGGAAAGCCGTTTATAGGAACGGAAGATGCTATAGAAGTGGAGAATTGGTTGTTACACTGTGAAAGGATTTTCTCCGATTTGGATTTAGAAGATGAGAATAAGAGAAGGTTGGCCTCTAGGTAGTTGCAAGGGTCAGCACTTCACTGGTGGAATGGCGTGGCTGCCGGAGTTCCAGAGGAAGAGTAAACTTGGGCTGATTTTCGAAGGAGATTCGAACAGAGGTTTATTTTTGAAGTTGCCAAGTCAGCATTAATGAGAAAATTTATCGATTTAGTTTAGGGAGACATGTCAGTTATCGAGTACGCAAATAGATTTGATGAGTTATCTTGATATGGATATGCTATTATAGAAACTGAGATCAAAAGGAATGAAATGTTCATTCGAGGATTGAGGCCCGAACTTGCTAGGGCAAACCTGACTCATATTCGTGATCCTTGTAATATGGTGGTGGAGATGGTCATTTGCCATGAAGAGATGCTTGATATTTGTGCTAGAGAAAAGCCATTTGAATCCCTGGGTCCTAAGGGTAAGAAGAGGAATTTCTTTAAAAAGAAAGGAGCCTAGAAGGGAGATTTAGCCAAGAAGTCAAAAACTGATTTAGTCTGCTAAAAATGTGACAAGAAGGGTCATTTTGCGAACGAGTGTCGGTCAGGCAAGAGGCAGAAGAAGACTGTGGATAAGAAGCGTATTAAGTGCTACAACTGCGATCAAGTTGGACATTACAAGAACCAGTGTCCAGAGCCAGTTATGGCAGAAAAAGGATTTTTGCTATTAGACCACCGTCTTCTTCCAGACCAACTACAGTAGATGTGGGAAAGACTGTGATGGAAGGTACATTTTTGATTCAAAGTATTCCAGTTAGGATACTGTTTGATACCGGTGCATCACATTCATTTATATCCCAAAATCTGGTTAGTAGGTTATGCTTAGAACCGACGTACCTTGTTTCTTTCTTAAGGGTTGCGAATCCAATAGGAGGGTATGCAACTCTAGGGATAAAATGTGACCAGTTAGAACTTGATTTGTTAGGTCATATGTTTGCATGCAGTCTATATGTTTATAATTTCGTAGATTTCGGTATCATTTTGGGTATGGATTGGTTGGGTAGATATGAGGCTAGGATATTTTGCCAGGATAGGGAAATATCACTAAGGCATCCAAATAGTTTGAACCGAATCATCTTCTCAATAGAGAATTCTGACCGAAGTGTTTGTACTATGTTAAGTGCCTTGGAAGTAGCGGAGGAGCTAAGTCAGGTTCGAGTTGCAAGAGAGTTTGTAGATGTATTTGAGCCGATCACAGGACTACAACCTAAACGAGCTATTGAGTTCCAGATAGATCTTATGCCAGGAGCTTAACCTGTCAGTAGACCACCTAGCAGGATGACAACGACTGAGATGAAAGAATTTGAGGTGCAGCTTGTGGATCTAGAAGGAAGGAATTTTATTAGAGCAAGCAGTTTGCCTTGGGGAGCGGCCGCGGTTTTTGTGAAAACGCCAGATGGGTCGTTAAGGATGTGCATTGATCGCAAGCTGAACGAAAGGATGATCAAGAATAGGTAACCTTTATCGTGGATTGACGATCTGTTTGATCAGTTGAGTGGAGCCAAAGTGTTTTCCCAATTTGATTTGGCAACGGGGTTCCATCAGTTGAGAGTGGCCAAGGATAGTATTCCTTTGACAGCATTCTAACTAGGTATGGTTCGTATGAGTGGTTAGTGATGCTATTCGGATTGACGAATGCACCTGCTTTCTTCGTAGACTTGATGAACCGGATTTTCCGAGAACACTTGGATAGGTTCATGTTGGTATTCATAGATGACATTTTAGTGTACTTGAAAGATGAGAGAGAGCATGAGGATCATCTGAGAGTAGTGCTTGAGATGCGAAGGCAGCATCAGCAAAAGAGAAGTTTTCTAAATGTCATTTTTGGAAGAAGTAGGTCAAGTTTCTTGGTCATGTAGTTTCGAAGGAAGGTTTGGCAGTAGATCTAGTTAAGATCGAAGCTGTCAATAATTAGAGGAGACCAGAGACAATAATCGAGATCAAAAGTTTTCTCGGACTTGCTTACTATTACCGAAGATTTAGCAAAAATATTTCGCGAATAGCAGCACCTTTGACTAAGTTGACCAGGAAGGATGTGAAGTTTATTTGGTCTAACAAATGTGAGTAAGGGTTCCTTAAGTTAAAACAATTATTGACCAACGCGCAAGTGTTAGTTGTTCCAAATGGAAACTAAGGGTTTGTAGTGTACACTGATGCATGTGGAATAGGATTGGGAGCTGTGTTGATGCAGAATGGTAAAGTTATTGCTTACGCTTCTCGACAGCTTCGACCACACGAGGTGAGATAATACTCTTGATTTGGAGTTGGCTGCGGTGATCTTCGCATTGAAGATTTGGAGACATTATCTTTTAGAGGAGAGGTTTGAGCTATACAACGATCATAAGTCCTTTAGATATTTATTTTCTCAGAAAAAGTTGAATATACGACATCATAGGTGCCTGGAATTTTTGGCTGCTTATGATTTTGGTATAGAATATACTCTTGGGAAAGGAAATAAGGTAGCGGATGCCCTTAGCAGGAAACATCAAAATATGATGTTAACTATGTTGGCAGAATGGAAGGATTTAGAATTTTTAGCTACGTGTAGTATATATCGAGATCGACTGCTGATTCTAGTCAGAGTACTGCTATGTTGGCCTGTTTAGAGGTTCGACCAGTGCTGATTGAGAGGATAGCTTCTAAACAGAAAGAGGACCTAGAGTTAGCCGAGAAAATTAGAAGACTCGAGGTGGGATCCGAGACCTTTGATCTTAAAGTTTTTGGCATCGACCAGAGAGGATGGTTAAGGAAGAAGGGATGATTGTGTGTTCCGAATGTAGGGAACTTGAGAAGAGAAGTTCTAGATGAGTGTTTGCACAAAAAATGGACAAACACCTCAAAGTTGTATGATTTAGTAGATCTTATGTTGTTCTTAGCGATTTGAGTGATTTATGCAAATATATGAAAAGCAGGGGCTAAACTGTAAAAAGACACGCAAATTTATAGTGGTTCAGCCAGAATGTGCCTACGTCCACTTTATATGTTATTTCTCTTCTCTTCTTTTGATTACAAGTACAAAGCTTTGATACAAGTAAAATAAAGTTGTTTGTTTGAAAGTTCCTTCCGTGCTTGAGCTCTCAAAACTTGTCCCCATTGTTGTACCCCTGCCCCTCTATTTATAGAGTGAGGCTGGGGGTATGGGTCTAGGATGTGTACAGTTGCTGATGGGCCTAGGCTGACATGATCTGGCCTGGTACGTCTTGGTTCGGCATCGCTTGGTTCGGAGATGGTTGGAGTGTAGAGTGGACCGGTTGTAGGTGATCCGGTGCTACGTGGTAGAACCTTGGTCTGGTTTGGGGTATGGTCCGGTAGGAGCTTGAATAGTGAGTTGTTGGTCCGGTGGGAGTATGGATCGGTAGGCTTGGTTCGGCATTGAGATGGGATGCATGTTGGTCCGGTGAGGCTTGGTCCGGTATTGAGGTGTTGGACCGATGAGGATTGGTTCGGCATTGAGACGAATGGACCGGTGGGCTTGGTTCGGTCGCGAGTGGGATATGCGTTGGTGGGAGTTCGATGAGGCAGGACCTGGTCCGGTGGTGTTGATCCGGCTGAAACATACCCAACACTTGCCCCCCAAAGTAGGGCATGTGCATGCATATGGCGTGCTTTGTTTTTGGTTGTCTATCCTAGACAATCCCATCCGGTCTCAGAAACGAACCGGTGGTCCGGCTATCTTTCCTTTCCTCTATAAGTAGGGGCTCCGTACCCTTGTTGTTTCTTTACCGATCGAAAAGTGCCGAGCCAAATTCTCAACACCGAATCATTTGTAGTGCCGAACTAGGCTAGTTTTGCCGGATCAGGTGAGGCCTTCTTTCCTCGCCGAATGACTATTAAGGTTTATACTACCGAATGAGCCTTTCGAAAATGCCGAATGGATTTTTGAAAGTGCCGAATGGGCAAGTACCGGATGGAACCGATGACTTTAAATGCCGAATGGACATGAGAAACTACCGAATGACCTTGAGAATTTTGCACTTACTTTACCGAATGACAACGGGAGTTTGAGCATTTTGATTTTATGAGTGAAATTCCATATTATATACTTACTTGTTTACATCCTTTGTTCTAACAATATGCTTTTCCGGTGTTGTAGATAAATGTCTCGAAAAGCAGAAACCCGCTCAGATAAAAAGAAGTCCCAGGGCGAAGGAGAAACTTCCTCAGTGCCCCCTGTTCAGCCAGGTCCGGAACGTCATGGATCTACCCCAAGATCACTAGTGGACGGGTACGGCCCTCAGGAGCTTCTGAACTCCCCGCCCGATTGCTTTCCTAGCTCCCTCAAGGAGGAGCAGCTTGATGTCATTTCCCGATCTTTTGGAATTGATAGGGCGCACTTGCTGTTGCCAGGGAGAGAAGTTATGCCGTACGATCCTCCTGAAGGGTACGTCGCCTATAGCAGATACCACTGCATGTGTGGTGCCATTCCTCCTCTTAACGCTTGGATAGCCAGCTTCCTCACATATCTAAAGGTGGCCCCCTTCCAGCTTCAACCCAACTCCTATGCTATATTGGTGAGCCTCTTCGTCATTTTCCAAAGGAAGTATGGTCGTGCTCCTTCCAACCGGGAGATCCGGTATCTATATAATCTGAGGGGCTATAAGAAGGGGTCCCCAAACATTAGCTTGGAGTCAGCTGTGACCTTCAAGCCGGTCTTGGATTTGTATTCTAAATTCAGCATGTTCAAGAAGGAGTGGTTCTTTGTCAGGGACGACTCCGTTTCAATTCGGCGCTTTACTTCTGGATGTAAGTTGATGCTTTTACTTATAATTTCCATTCCGATTGCGATGCTTCTTCTCATACTTTCTCATTTTTTGCTAGTGACAGGTGGCTTTGCGATTGTGGAGACTGACCGCTTGGTCCAGACGGCGGCTGAGATAGAAGCTATTCTCGAGAAATATAGATCATCTGCCTACCTGATCAGAAACGCAACCCTTCTGGAGTATAACTTAATCCTTCCACAGCAGTCAGTAGTCAAGCTGAGGGAAACGGCGGAGGAGAGGGCGGCTGCTCAGGCTAAGGGAGGTGTCACGGTAGAGAGTAGCAAGAGGAAACCTTTCACAAAACCTCCAGCCGTCGGCGGTAAGAAACTTAAGAAGTCGGACGGTCCCTCCCCCAGCAATTGTCCACTTACCCAAGAGGAGGAAGACACAGAGGAGGAAAGAGGCGAGAGTGGAGGTGACCGGGAAGGTGGTGATGGCATCGGGGCCTTTCTTCCTGGGCAAGCGGGTGAGATTCAGGAGTGGACGGATGATGTATTCCACCAAGCTTTTGAGGGGCTGGACGGGGAACCGGCTTTGATAGAGAAAACTGGGAAAGCTGACAAGGCTGGAACTGGCGCAAGCGAGCCTCCTCAGACTATTCCAGCCAAGATGGCTCCGACGACTCAAGGTGAACTTTTGATTCCTGCGGGCTCCATTTATGATAGGGACTTAGGAATATTTTATGACCCGCTCCCATCCTGGAATGAAATCCAGGACTTATTGCAGTATCCTACTCCTCCCCAGGGTTTGTACAACCACAGATGTGTTTCCTTTCTTTTTATCTTTTAATTTGCCGTGTTTTCTCGAATTATAGATCAATGTATGCTTGTGACACTTTTTCTTCATATCAGGAGCAGGTAAAACGGCCAAGGCCTCAGATCTTCGGCACAGGCTTGAACAGTACAAGCTCTCCAAAGCTTCCGCCAAGCCGAAGACTCCGACTCACCGTTCCGGGGATGTAGTCGACTACCGTCCTCTTCTTGGGGTTATTGAAGAGGGTATTCAGAAGAGAAAGAGGAGTCATCCCTTATCCAAACCTTCACTCGGTCCCCAGCCCCTAATTCAGCCCGTTCATGATATCACAGAGGAGGGTACTGAGTTCGCACTCTCTCCGCACCTGTCTGGAAACCCGACCGTTATTCAGATTGATCGTCCTGACTTGGCTCGTAATCCATTCGCGGGTCATCCTGATTTGGATCCAAGTTCCCATGATGTTACTTTTGACGAGGTTACTGGCGAGCACCTTCTTCCCCGCAATCCCATGGTACGGGTGCTTGATGAGGCTAAGTCTTTAGATCTCGATCTACTTACTACCCGGATAGTTACCATGGGAGACGAGGCCAAGGCTAATATTGATCGGGTGGCGGAGGAGACTAGGAAGCTAATGGGGCATCATGCCCGGCTGGTTAAGGCTGGAGAGGAAATTGGGAGTACCAACATCCGATTACGGTTGATGGTTTCGGACCAGGCGAAACAGCTTGCTGATCAAGCTATTCAGATTTCCCAGCATGAGGCTGCCTCCGGGCGGCTGAGGAAGGCTATGGAGGAGGCTAGTAAGGCGGAGCTGCGGAAGATGGAGGCTGTCTGTAAGGAGCAGATAAATATGGCCATCTCGACAGTGGATGAGGTTCGGAGGGCGGATCTCGAGCGGGTAGAGGAGATGTCGGGGAAGCTTGAAGCCGCAGAGCTTGCTCAAGTTAGGCTGAAGGAGGAGATGGAGGTGATGCGGAGGTCCCTTCAGGCTGACTGCTCGAGATACCGATTGGAGAGAGATGCCGCCGTTGAAAGGTTGTCGGCTTCCGAGGCCCGGATGAGGGAGTTTGAGGAGAATGAGGGGATGATGGACGAAATGCTCCAGGACATGTACTTCCGAACCTGGAAGCAGGGCAACCTATCCTGGATGGATGATTATCCTAGGGTCATGGCCAAGATCTATCTTCGGGCTCTGGAGGAGGCTAAGGCTGATGCAGATAGAGATGGTGGTGTAGCTTTCAGCATGGATGTGGTCACTGCTCAGTTTGCCAAGGAGGAGAAGATAGCGATGAAGGAGGGTATGCGGTTGCTTGCTGCTGAGGAGGCAGGTGTGCAAGTTGAGGATGATGACCAGGATGGCCAAGAAGCAGGTGCTGGTAAGTCTTCCTTTCTTAGTCTCCCCATTAACCTGGTTGCTTATCGCTAATGAATCCTTTCTTTGACTGGACAGGTGGTCAACATGACAAGGATAAAACTTCAACGCAACCGGCTCCTTGATTAGACCTGGAAAAAACTCTTTTTGTGGACTTGACAGGGTTGTATATGTTAATCTTAAAACAGTAAAGTGACTCTTAGGTTGTAATATTTTGCCACTTGTAATAAATAGCCTTATTTTTGACGTGTAATTCTTTAACTTAAGCTGATTTTGTTGTCTTTTGAATGTTTTTGCTATTTTGACATGTTGCCTAAGAAATATAGCTATGCATATTCTTGTAATTAAATTGCGTTTGATGTCAGGTTCTTGTTTAAAACATAATTTCATGACTTGCAATGTTAGCGTGTGGTGTGAACGAATTATAGTCATGTATTTTAAATTATAGTCATGTATTTGTACACAAAAAAAGAAAATACCGCCCTTCGTGTTCTAATTGTAGATGGTAGTTTTGAATATCTTGTATAACCGAGCCTGGAACGCAGCTGAATGCCCTGCCATCCAATTATGAGTCCCTACACCCATTGGCGAGTATCTCCTACTCTGTATCCTGTACTTCAAGAATGGTTACAGAGGATAGGAGAAAAGTTTTTCAAGTAAAATTGAAATATGTGAAAAAGTAAAACTTCCAATCACGGAAGGCCTTCGATGTGCTTAAGTTCGTGGCAAACGGGTTTTGTAGTCACTTTCCCTAGCTGTGGGTCTTGGAGACATTTGTCACCCATCTTACGCCTCCGCGGGGAGTTAATTCTTTTTTACCACAGCCGCACTTAAGACACATCGGAGCCAAGATCGCGCACAGTAACTACCCGAGCCATTCTGGCCCGTAATCGTGGGTATTATTCGATTTATTGTGGCCGGCTAGCGTGGGTGCCGATCGTCAACTGTGAACTGCCCCTGGCTGGCCACACCTTATGTTGGGGCTTATAGTCGGTTCACAGTTGCCGGCGAGCCTAACGCCGTAATGAGCTGCCTCGGCTATAGTCGGCCTTCTCGGTGGCTTATAATCGGCTCATTACAGTTGGCTTTGAGGGCCGTCGCGAGCAATGAGTTAACCCGCAGCAGAGGGATGCCGGAGCAAAAGTGTCTCATTGGCGAGGGCATAGATTCGCATAGTACCTGCTAGGTCTTGTCCAGGTGGAGTTGCGTTGTGGAGTGCTTTGAATAGAAATGCTATATGCTCAGAATTTTGTTCAACAGAAAAGGATAAAGTTAACAAGCAGCCAAGATACAAAGGAACAAGTTAAAAAAGAGATAAGGTTTTTTAAAGTGGTTCGGCACGAAAAGGCCTACGTCCACTGATTCTCTTTGTTAATTCACTTCATATGGGCAATACAAGTTAAGAAAAGTATCGACGGAGGTGTTGGATGTTCCATGCCCTCTGAAACACCTCTCCGTCCACTGTTGACAAAATATAGGCTCCGTTGTGGAGATCTTTATGAATTTCATATGGTCCATCCCAGATTGGGTCTAGTGCTCCGGGACGAGGGAAGATTCGCTTGAGGACAAGATCCCCTTCTTGTAAGGTACGATGCTTGACTTTGGAGTTGTAGTGTGCCGCCACTTTTTGTTTGTGGGCTGCTGCTTTAAGGACTGCATCATTTCTTCTCTCCTCAATTAGATCCAAAGACATGTGAAGGAGTTCTTCATTCTCTTCTGGGTTATAGTGGATTCTACGGTGGGAAGGCACAATGGTTTCAACTAGGAGCATAGCCTCCGATCCGTATGCCAAAGTGAAAGGAGTGTGCCCTGTTGATGTTCTGAAAGATGTGCGATAGGCCCATAGTGCCGTAGGGAGTTCATCCACCCAAGCGCCCTTTGACTTTTCGAGCTTCTTTTTTATTAGAGTTTTCAGAATTTTGTTGACGGCTTCGACTTGTCCATTTGCTTGGGGGTACGCTACGGATGAGAAGCTCTTGTGAATTCCGTGCCCTTGGCACCAGTTGGCGAATTCCTCGCTGTCAAACTGAAGTCCATTGTCTGATATGATTTTGAGTGGGACTCCATACCTGCACAGAACATTTTTGATCAAGAAGTTAATAACTTTTGCTAAAGATACTTTATTCAGAGGTTCCGCTTCCACCCATTTGGTGAAATAGTCGACTGCTACTATAGCATATTTTGCCCCGCCTCGGCCCATTGGTAGCTCGCCGATTAAGTCAATTCCCCATATTGCGAAGGGCCAAGGGCTGGTCATTTGAGTAATCTCAGTTGTTGGTAGCCGCGGAATCTTAGCAAATTTTTGGCATCTGTCACACTTTTTGACGAAATCTAAGGCGTCCTTGCTTAAGGTAGGCCAGAAATATCCGTATCGGAGTATCTTTTTTGCTAACGTTTGCCCTCCGGTGTGATCTCCGCAGCTTCCCTGATGGATGTTGGATAAGATTTCCTTGGCTTCTCTCCCAGCGACACACCTTAATAACGGGTTAGAGAAACCGCGCCGATAGAGGATGTCTTCTTGTATTGTGTAGCGGGATGCTTTCCTCAAGATTTTCTTAACTTCGTTACGCCCGTTGGGTAGTGTGCCACTTTGTAGGTAGTCTCGGATGGGAGTCATCCAAGTTGCTTCTTCGGTTGCAGCTACCAGATTCACTTGTTCAAAACTTAGGGCCAGTTGCTTTGAGATGGTTACCGCCCTGAAGATGGTGATGTCTCTCACACTTGCTTGTTTCGCCAATCCGTCGGCCTCTTGGTTCTCTTCCCGAGGGATGTGTTTGACTAAGTAGTGGTCCAGCCGGCTGAGAAGTAACTTGGTCTTCTTTAGATATGCTATGAGTCGTTCTTCTCGAGCTTGGAATTTTCCTAGTATTTGATTAACAATAAGGTGAGAATCGCTATGAAGACACAAAGAATTAGCTCCGATTTCGATGGCAATTTCTAGTCCGGCTATCACTGCTTCATATTCTGCATCGTTATTGGTGGCAGCGAACTCCAATCTTATAGCATAGTGCAGTTTGTTTCCCCTGGGAGTGATTATTACCACACCTGCCCCCGAGCCTTGTTCGTTAGATGCACCGTCCACAAAGAGATTCCACTTGATATCTTCTGTTATTTCCAATTGCTCCTTATCCTCGTTGGTAGTGAATTCTGCAATGAAATCGGCCATGGCTTGTCCCTTGATGGCGGTGCGAGGGTGATAGGTGATATCATATTGACTCAGCTCAATGCACCATTTAAGTAGTCGCCCGGAAGTATCGGGACGATGGAGTACCTGCCTCAGTGGTTGATCGGTCAGAACTTTGATGGAATGGGACTTGAAGTAGTGACGTAGTTTCCGTGAAGTGATTAGTAAACAGTATGCTAACTTCTCAAGTTTAGGATATCTAATTTCTGCCCCAGTAAACCTTTTGCTGACGAAGTAAACTGGCCGTTGCGTGCAGTTGTCTTCCCTTACCAAGGCAGTGCTTAGGGCGTGAGATGACACAGCGAGGTATAGGTATAATTCTTCTCCTTCGCTTGGAGTTGAGAGTACCGGTGGTTTCTGGAGGTGTTCGATTAAGTGAAGGAAAGCGGTCAGGCATTCGCCAGTCCATTCGAACTTTCCCTTGTCTTTCTTTAGGGCTTCAAAAAAGGGGATGCACTTGTCCGTCGCCTTGGAGATGAATCGGCTTAGAGCGGCCACTTTTCCATTCAAACTTTGCATTTCCTTCCGAGTGGAAGGTATCTTGATATCCCTTAGCGCTCGGACTTGTTCAGGGTTTGCTTCTATCCCTCTAGCATGAACGATGAATCCTAAGAACTTTCCTGATGATACTCCGAAGGAGCATTTTAGTGGATTCAACTTCATTCTATATTGTCGAAGTACTTGAAACATCTTGCCTAGGTGGCTTACGTGATCTTTGGCTTTCCTTGACTTTACCAGCATGTCATCCACATATACTTCCATAGTTTGTCCTATTAGCCCCGCAAACATCTTGTTGACGAGGCGTTGGTAGGTGGCTCCTGCATTTTTAAGTCCGAAAGGCATTACCTTATAGCAGTATAAACCTCGGTCGGTGATGAAACTAGTGTGGTCTTGGTCGGGAGCATGCATAGGAATTTGATTATATCCTGAGTATGCATCCATAAAAGATAGGAGTTCGTGCCCGGCTGTGCTGTCTACAAGTTGGTCGATTCTGGGAAGTGGGAAGCAATCCTTTGGGCAGGCGTCGTTTAGGTTGGAAAAGTCAATGCAGGTTCGCCACTTCCCATTAGCCTTTTTTACCAGCACCGGGTTGGCGATCCATTCTGGGTAGATAGCTTCTCGTATGAAGTCATTGGCGAGTAGGTTTTTTACTTCTTCATCGAGGGCTGCTGATCGCTCTGCCCCCATACTTCTCTTTCTTTGTTTTACAGGCGCCTTGGTAGGATCAATGTTTAATACGTGGCATGCTATGTCGGGGGAGATTCCGGTCATGTCAGCGTGTGACCAAGCGAATACATCCAAGTTGTGGCGGAGAAAATCGGTGAGTTGTTCCTTCAATTCGGCTTTTAGTTGGGACCCAATTCTCAATAGTCTATTTGATTCGTGCTTGTCTACAGATATAAACTCCATAGCCTCTACAGGCTCGACGGTGGCCTCCTCCTCTTTGTCCCTAGGGTCTAATTCATTGAACGGGTCGCTGGTATATCGAAGAGGAGGGGCTTTTTTTAGTTGCTATGCCTCTAGACTTTTTGTGCAGAGGGCAATCTCTACACCCTTCCCTTTATCCTTCCTGTGGTTGTTGCGAAGTTCAGTCACATAGCAGTCTCGAGCAACGTCCTGGTCTCCTTCCACTTCCCCTACTCCATTGTTTGTTGGGAATTTCATTTTTAGGCACCATGGGGCTAAGACAATTTGGAAGTCAGACAAGGATGGCCTTCCTAAGAAGGCGTTGTAGGCCGACTGGTTTTCTATTAGCACAAACGTCTGTTTCCGTACAACGGAGCGGGGATGGCTTCCAATCTCAACAAAGAGGTCCAGTTGCCCGAGGGGCATCTTCGCATCTCCAGTGAAGCCGTGTAGTGGTTTATCGCAGGGGGAACATCCTTCATTGATAGCTTCATTTTGTCGAATGTGTGTTTGAACAGGATGTTTACCGAGCTTCCAGTGTCCACCAGGATTCGGTAAACTTCGGCGGGACCAAGTCGGGCAGAGATGACCATGGGATCCATGTGAGGGTACTGCCTTCCTTCTAGGTCACGCTTACCGAACGTGATGTCATTACTTTCTTTCCGCTTCGGGTGGCGCTATTCTATAACCGAATTGACGTAGTCTTTATTGTCTCTAAGCGACTTTCTGTATCTTTCCATCTCTTTCCAGCTTCTGTCTGCGATGTGTGGCCCTCCTGAGATGGTATGGACCACTATCTTTTCTTGACTAGAGCTGCTAGCATTGCGGTTTCCTCTGTCGGCCCCCGGTGAGGGTAGCCTTGGGTGTTCATTGGCAGGAGCTGGGGTCCTGTCCTGACCTTTTACATAACGTTCCAGTTTCTTTCTTCTGATGTGTTCCTCAATCAGATCTCGGAGATGATGGCATTCGTTGGTATCATGCCCGTGAGATTCGTGGAAGCGGCAGAACTTTCCAGACTTCTGTGCGTTATCTGATTCCTTCTTGTATGGTGGGCGTTTGTATCTAACTTCGCCTTGGGTGGCAAGGAAGATATTTTCGACGGTCTCGTTCAAAGGAGTGTAAGTGTCGAATCTTGGTCCTGGCCGATATAGGCGCTTTTCTCCCTTCTTGCCCCCAGCATTGTCTCTGGAATCATTTCTTCGAACGTCCCTTGCCACAGCAGGGGCGTTGCCATGGGTCGTCTTATTTTGCTGTCCTAACTGCCCCTCAACGGCAGCATCCTCAAGCCTCATGTATTTCCCGGCTTCATGGAAGAAATCGGGTAAGGTAGCTGGTTTTTCTTTTGTCAACCTTCTAGCGAATTTGGTGTCCGGATGCACACCACTGCAGAGGGCCATTAGGATAAGCTTCTCATCGGCATCTTGGACTGCGGCTGCTGCGGCGTTGAATCTGGTTAGGTATTGCTGCAGCTTCTCTCCAGGTTTCTGTTTGACGCTGGATAAGGAATAAGCGTCCTTAGGTTGCTCCACATGAATGCGGAACTGACTGATAAAATTTTCTTTCAACATCTCCCACGAGCTGATGGATCCCTGGGGTAGATGACAGAACCAGGAGGTAGCAAGATCTGCTAAGAAGAGCGGAAAGAATTTGCACAGTACTCCCTCTGTCGCCCCACTCATGAGCATATGCTGCGTGTACCTCTTTAAGTGTACAACGGGATCGGAGGTTCCTTTGTAGGGTTCCATTGTTGGCATCTTCCATTCTCGGGGGGTGATAGCAATTTCGATACTGTGGGCGAAAGGGCTGGTTACCCTAGCGCCTATCCCTCGATCTCTTTGCTCCCGTTGGACACACTCTCTGAATAAGCGTGCCATCCTTTCATCAGAACTTGGAGCAGATAGAAATGAGTTTGGTTCTGTTCTGTGGGATTGATTCCGTCCAGATGACCTATAGGGATGGTATCGTCTATCATTCCTCATATTTTCTAGTGGCTGCCTTTGATCTTCTGGGAGCATGCTCGGGTCAGCTACAGTTGGCCCTTGCATTGATCTCCCCCTGCTGGGTTCTGACCTAAGCACTTCCTCGGGTCCAACTTCGGGTTGGACTCTAGCTCGGCCCCGTTCACTGGCGTTTCTGTGGTTAGGCAGCATGACAGGCTCAGCTACAGTTGACCTTTGCCCGGTACCTCCCCCGTTGGGTTCGGTACCAAACGTTTCCTCAGGCCTAACTTCGGGCTGTGCTCGGTCTCGGCTCCTACCATGGCTACTTCTGCCGTTAGCTCCTTCGAAGAAGGAAGATCTTTGTTGTCTCTGAGATCCTCCAGACTGGGACTCGCCCCATGATTCAGTGTTGCGGTTGGATTCTTCAGCGTCCCTTAAGCGTGACATGAGATGGTCCACCAAGGCTTCCTGCTGGGACGTGAAGCGGTTAGTTACTTCAATCACGACTCTGTCCAGATCTGTTCTAGTAATTGTTGCAGGCTGTTCTGTGGCAGGAGTGGTTGGGTTAGCCTGTTCTTCATTTGTTACTATTGCTGGAGGAGGACGATTTACTTGATTCGTGACAGCTGGATCTGGAAGACTGCTGGATGCGATGTTTTTTCCTTTGTTAACATCTTTTCTTTGTTTGGGAGGCATGTTTTCCAAGTGGCAGACGATGCTGTTAGGAAAACTTGTTAAGCGGATGAAGCTGAAGCTTCGAGCTTCTAGCTTTCAGTGAAAGCACCAAAAATGTTTGCACAAAAAATGGACAAACACCTCAAAGTTGTATGATTTAGTAGATCTTATGTTGTTCTTAGCGATTTGAGTGATTTATGCAAATATATGAAAAGCAGGGGCTAAACTGTAAAAAGACACGCAAATTTATAGTGGTTCAGCCAGAATGTGCCAACGTCCACTTTATATGTTATTTCTCTTCTCTTCTTTTGATTACAAGTACAAAGCTTTGATACAAGTAAAAGAAAGTTGTTTGTTTGAAAGTTCCTTCCGTGCTTGAGCTCTCAAAACTTGTCCCTATTGTCGTACCCCTGCCCCTCTATTTATAGAGTGAGGCTGGGGGTATGGGTCTAGGATGTGTACAGTTGCTGATGGGCCTGGGCTGACATGATCTGGCCTGGTACGTCTTGGTTCGGCATCGCTTGGTTCAGAGATGGTTGGAGTGTAGAGTGGACCGGTTGTAGGTGATCCGGTGCTACGTGGTAGAACCTTGGTCCGGTTTGGGGTATGGTCCAGTAGGAGCTTGAATAGTGAGTTGTTGGTCCGGTGGGAGTATGGATCGGTAGGCTTGGTTCGGCATTGAGATGGGATGCATGTTGGTCCGGTGAGGCTTGGTCCGGTATTGAGGTGTTGGACCGGTGAGGATTGGTTCGGCATTGAGACGAATGGACCGGTGGGCTTGGTTCGGTCGCGAGTGGGATATGCGTTGGTGGGAGTTCGATGAGGCAGGACCTGGTCCGGTGGTGTTGATCCGGCTGAAACATACCCAACAATGAGTGTCATCGATCCAAGTTTACGATTCATCCTGGGGGAACCAAGATGTATCAAGATATGAAGAGAAGCTTCTATTGGGAAGGCATGAAGAGGGATGTTGGCTTGTGGGTTAGACAATGTACTAACTGTCAACAAGTGAAAGCTGAACACCAAAAGCCGAGTGGGTTGCTTCAGCCTTTAATGATTCCAGTTTGGAAGTGGGATTCTATATCCATGGATTTTTTAGACGGGTTGCCAAGGTCGAACAAAGGAAATGAAAGCATATGGGTCATAGTGGATAGATTGACCAAGGAGGCCCATTTCATTCCAGTCAAGTCAACTAGGACGGCACCTGTTTGCGCCAAAAACGGTCACAAACCCCAAGTATCGTGAAAGCACCAGTGTATGAATATAAAATCCATAATACTCAAACACAAATCTCAGATCTAAGCTAGCAACAAACAGCAATCCAGAAACAATGAACAGTGACACACAATTTATAGTGGTTCGGCTATCTCCGGCCTACGTCCACTTCAAGGTTTTTATCTTTTATTAATGTTCTTTGCTGATTACAAATGATTACAGCAGATGCAATGAGTGAATTCGAGTATAACAGCAGTGGAAAGAAGTAGAATTGAATCCGGCAGAGTCTGGACGTTGAAAGGCCAAAAAAGATCCCCTTTCTGTAGGCTTCAGGGGGCTATTTATAGGTGTAGGAGGCTGAGATCGCGCCCAAACTTCGGGAGACTTCTTCTGGCACGTGAGGGGGCCCACGCGACCGACCCCACCAAGTTTCGACTCAATCTGCAATCGATACGAAGCAATTTTGTATCCATCAAGAAATGATCCAATCGAGCTGAAACTTGGCAGGATTGTTCTTTACCTTGTATGCAAGCTTCTGTGAAAATTTCATTGCATTTGGATCAATGGTTCGTGAGATATGATCGATACAAGATTGTATTTTTGTGTGCACTGTCGCGTTCTAATCCATGGATTCGTATCGATCCCTTCCGAATCCATGGATTCGTATCGATCCCTTGCTCGTTCCAAGATCGAAGTCTACTTCAATGCGTTTCTCTCTGTAACGATACGAATAGCATGACCACGGATCGATTCGTGCCCCATCGATTCGGTGATGATCGATTCGAAGTCGTCAGCTCCCGATGGATTCGAACTAAACAAAACATGGTGGGTTCGAATAGACTGAGGCGGTGTAATTCGATCGATACGAATTTGATGGATTCGAATAGACCACCACTTCAGATCCCCGATGGATACGAATCTGATGGATTCAAATGGATCACCACCTTGACTCTATGATGGATATGAACATCATATTTCTTTTAACTTGTATCGATCATATCTCCCCCATACGAACTCCGATTAACCTGAAATTTGAAACGCTGGCTTCCATGGCTTTGCTTGTCATGTCTTGTCAATTGCAGCCCAATCCGGACTCGGACAAAATTCATCGATATCCATGGTTATCCTGAAATGCATAGTTGATATTCATGACTAGTTATTATTGATTTTCAGTTAATTTTTGGGTATCTCAGCTTTGCCAAAAGGTGGGATAACACTTTGCCCCCCAAAATATGCCTTTTGGTAAAAGGTGTGTTTTGATCAGTCTCAAATCGAACGTAGTGAGTTCATGTTTTATTCAAATCTTATGGTATTTTCAATCGAGTTCATGGCTGTTCGAAGCCAAATCATTATCCACTTCTTCTCGTGGAAGTTAAGAATGAAACTCCGTAGTCTCTCCGGACAACCAACGGTTACTCCGGACCCTTGCTAAGCCCGTCCCAGACTTGGCGATTGAATAGAAAGATCCTATTGCACTCCGGCGTTGCTTCCTATCCCTTGCACTCTGGCCCCGGTTAGGGCGTAAAGCGATGTCTTGGTCGTTCTGGACTGATTGTAGCCTCTCCAGGCTCCTGCTGGATCCCATCCTATCACACTCCGGTGAAGGGGAAACAACGTTAGGTGAGTCAATCCTGTCGCTCTCCGGCGAAGCGACTCACTTCTTGCACTCCGGTTCAGTGTATCTGAACATTAAGCGATGTCATGGCCTAAATCGTGGGCCGATCATAGCCTCTCCGGGATCTTATTGAATCCCGATCCAATCACTCTCCGGTGAATGGGAAACGACGTTAAGTGAGTTGATCCTGTCGCTCTCCGGCGAAGCAACCCACTTCTTGCACTCTGGACCCTGTCTCTTCGGGTAGGGTCATAAAGCGATCATTTTAATATTGGTATTTAATACTCATCCTTTAACTCTCTGGTCAAAGGTTTATTTCAAGGAATTCAAGTTTATTTATTAAATTCAGGTCCTAGATGTTCAATCTCAAACATCAGGAAAAAAACTAAACATTGCCTCTCCGGGCAGACCGATCTATCTCCATCTCAGAGCATGCCTAGGGATCTCTTTGGTTCCCGTACATGAGTAAGTGGAGTAGCCGTTTATTCTAAAAACAAATCTAATGAAATTATTTGACCAAAGTTCAAATCCTGAACTTGGCCCTTGCCATCTTAATCAGTTGATGACGAGTCGTGATCCTGATCCAAGATTGTTTCTGTTAGGTGGAGGCGGTAGTTGTTCAGGACTTACCGCCGCTGCCTGTTCTCTAACATATTGTGGCAGTCTACCACTCCTGGAATGTTCTTCCACCTCATCCTTTAGATGGCGGCATTCGTCGGTTGTGTGCCCATCCAGCTCATGGAATAGGCAATATTTTCCGGTTCTACGCTCCCGCTCTGTGGGATCTCTCCTGGGTGGTTTTCGATAGGGGAGTTGCCCCCGAGTTTCAGTGTAAATTCGTTCCAGGCTTGCCGCCAAATCTGTGTATTGCCTGAGTCTGGGCTCTCGGAATTTCTTCCGTTTATCAGGACCATCATGTGCGTCATCCTACTTTCTCTTTCCTTTGTCCGCCTTAGGCTGTTCCCTGGCGGTTCCTTCGCCTTGTACAGCGTTTATTTCCTGCCTCTCGGCTCGTGATTCTTCTAATCGAATGAATCTTTCAGCTTCATGGTAAAACTCTCCAAGATCTTGCGGTGGGTCTCTCGTTAAAGAATCTTTGAATTCGGTGCCTTCTCCAACTCCTGCCACTGCTGCCATCAAAATCATCGATGGATCCGGGCGATCTACAAAAGCCACCGTTGCATTAAATCGTAGCAGAAAATATTTTATGGACTCTCCGGTCCTTTGTTTTATCGATGCCAAAGTCATCACACTCTTGGGTCGTGTCACGTGGACCCTAAACTGTCTCATGAAGCAATCTACAAGCTCGCCCCATGTTCTGATCGATCCAGTTTCTAATTACCTGAACCAAAGTGCAGCCAAATATGACAAGTATAGAGGGAAGCATCGAGCCATCACTTCCTCGGATGCCCCCAACACTTCCATGTGCCTGATGTATCGAGTAATATGCATCGTTGGATCTGACTTCCCATCATAAGGATCCAGCATAGGAAGTTTAAACTTTGGAGGGTTCCTTGCATTCCTGATATTCGGAGTGAACGGACTCCGACTGACTTCTTCCAACCCTCCGCTAGACAATCCTCCTCTCATGAGTCGTCGCACTAACCCAGCCATCTTTTCATCCCCATCCTGGGGTTGCCCTCTTGGTCTTGAAGGGTATTCTGGTACGTACTCTTCATGTGGCCCGTTAGCATCAGCGTTGGCTCCAGCTTGTTGAGCTCTATCTGTAGGCCTTCCATCATCAGATCCTAAGGGTCTGCCCCCAAGTCCCTGTTGATGGTCTTCTGGATCTGCATTCTGACCTTGAACCTGACCTTCATTGGTTTCCGCAATCCTGACTCCTTGTCCCGCACTTGCAGCTGCTGTGGTTGGTCCAACATTTTGCACATTTGCTGCCCTCGTCTGCTCGAAGAAATTCTACAGCATCTCTTGCTGAGTCTTCATCATCCTTTCTTGCAATGAATTTGCTATAGCTTCCATTTCATCTCTGGTGATGTAAATCGAAGCTTGTCCTTGTCCAGCACTAGAGGATGCCTCTTGACTTCCTCCCTGTTGGCTTCTCTCAGCTCTTTGTCTTGTTTGTCGAGTCATTGTCGAGTCAATCTGAATCCTTCAAACTTTCAAATCTAAACTTTTGAATCTGGTGTAGCGGGTGCTAGTTCTTCTCAGTGAAAGCACCAAAGTGTTTGCGCCAAAAACGGTCACAAACCCCAAGTATCGTGAAAGCACCAGTGTATGAATATAAAATCTGCAATACTCAAACACAAATCTCAGATCTAAGCTAGCAACAAACAACAATCCAGAAACAATGAACAGTGACACACAATTTATAGTGGTTCGGCTATCTCCGGCCTACATCCACTTCAAGGTTTTTATCTTTTATTGATGTTCTTTGCTGATTACAAATGATTACAGCAGATACAATGAGTGAATTCGAGTATAACAGCAATGGAAAGAAGTAGAATTGAATCCGGCAAAGTCTGGACGTTGAAAGGCCAAAAAAGATCCCCTTTCTGTAGGCTTCATTGGGCTATTTATAGGTGTAGGAGGCTGAGATCGCGCCCAAACTTCGGGAGACTTCTTCTGGCACGTGAGGGGGGCCACGCGACCGACCCCACCAAGTTTTGACTCGATCTGCAATCGATACGAAGCAATTTCGTATCCATCAAGAAATGATCCAATCGAGCTGAAACTTGGTAGGATTGTTCTTTACCTTGTATGCAAGCTTCTATGAAAATTTCATTGCATTTGGATCAATGGTTCGTGAGATATGATCAATACAAGATTGTATTTTCGTGTGCACTGTCGCGTTCGAATCCATGGATTCGTATCCATCGCTTTCGAATCGATCTGGACACGTGAGCGCGCAGTGACGTGGTGCGAGATGCTCGGGTCGATCCGATCCTTGTGGCGCATTGACTGGGCATTCGTGCCTTGCTTGTTCCAAGATCGAAGTCTAATTCAATGCGTTTCTCTCTGGAACGATACGAATAAAATGGATAGCATGACCACGGATCGATTTGTGCCCCATCGATTTGGTGATGATTGATTCGAAGTCGTCAGCTCCTGATGGATTCGAACTATACAAAACATGGTGGGTTCGAATAGACTGAGGCGGTGTAATTCGATCGATATGAATTTGATAGATTCGAATAGACCACCACTTCAGATCCGCGATGGATACGAATCTGATGGATTCGAATGGATCACCACCTTGACTCTATGATGGATACGAACATCATATTTCTTTTAACTTGTATCGATCATATCTTCCCCATACGAACTCCGATTAACCTAAAAGTTGAAACGATGGCTTCCATGGCTTTGCTTGTCATGTCTTGTCAATTGCAGCCCGATCCGGACTCGGACAAAATTCATCGATATCCATGGTTATCCTGAAATGCATAGTTGATATTCATGACTAGTTATTATTGATTTTCAGTTAATTTTTGTGTATCTCAGCTTTGCCAAAAGGTGGGATAACAGCACCTGTTTTGGCAAAGTTGTTCGTGAAGAACATATTTAGACTTTATGGAATTCCTAGTGACATAGTCAGTGATAGAGATGCATTATTCACTAGCAATTTTTGGAGAAATCTACAGAGAGTATTAGGTACCAAGCTCAAGATGAGTATATCATATCACCCACAGGCAGATGGGTAGACTGAGAGAGTTAATAAGGTACTCGAAGATTTGTTAAGAGCTTGTATACTAGACTTTGGTGGATCTTGGGAAGATCACCTGCATTTGATTGAGTTTTCCTATAATAATAGTTTTCAGACTAGTATAGGAATGACGCCTTTTGAAGCTTTGTATGGAAGGCCATGCTCGACAGCATGTTGGTTAGAGACTGGAGACAGATTAGTCTTAGGTCCAGATATGGTTAGAGAGGCGTCAAAGAAGATAGAGTTGATCCGAGATCGGATGAAGGAAGTTTAGTCTAGATAGAAGAGTTATGCAGATAAAAGGCGTAAAGACCTAGAGTTCTCAGTTGGAAACAAGATTTTTATTAAGGTATCACCGATAAAGGGAGTGATACGATTCGGAAAGTCAAGGAAGCTGGCACCGAAATATGTTGGTCCATTCCAGATTATTGAAAGGATTGGAAAGCTCGCATACATAGTAGAATTGCCGAGAAATATGGCAAGTGTCCATAATGTATTTCATGTGTCTCATCTTCGCAAGTGTGTGCATGATCTAGAGAATACTATTTCTCCAACAGGATTAGATGAGTTAGTAGTAGAGCCTAATTTGATAATTGTTATACAACCAGTTCAGGTTGTGACAAGAGATGAGAAAAGAATGAGGTCTAAGACAGTCAAGTTGGTGAAAGTGTAGTGGAGCGACAACAAAAAGGACTATACTTGGGAGACCGAAGACAAGATTAGAGACAGTTACCATGATATGTTTTAAGAATATGTCTATATTAGATTTATATAGGCGATCACTAGTCAGATAGACTAGTATGGTTGTTATGAGTTGTTACAGATATTTGCTATCATTTGTAGTTAATCCTTAATGAATTTCGAAGACGAAATTCTTTAAGGAGGGGAGCCTATAACACACTTAATTTTAAATAACATTATTCAGGATATTTACTTAGATAAATTAAATAGAATAATGTAAATGTTAAGTGATAAGGGGATTGATATTTGAATAAATATAAGTGGTCGTACTTATTAATTTAATTGGGCTAAAGAATGGTTTATAAACAAATTAAATTATGAAAGGGTATAATGGGATTTAGTTACATATAACCTTATCTTTATATATATATATATATATATATATATATATATATATGTTTACCCTTAAAACCATTCACACTCATATTCATTTTCTCATATAACAAATTAAATCCGTTTTCCTTATCAAAGATTAAGGTGAATGATAATTTCTATCTCTATTTGTCAAATATATGTTTTGGATTTAAGTTTAAATTCATATATATGATGTTTGACGATGATATGCGTAAATTATGGTTTGTTTAAATCTAAACAAGATTGTTTAAATAATGGTTCAACGGTTTTAGATCAAAACCTTGTGATATTGATGTTTAAATGTCATGGAAAAATTTTATGTCATGCAAAACATGATTTTACAGTTGGGTTTCAAGTTTGAAAATTTTCCAAGCTATGGAAAGATTATTTTGAATTTTTGAATGAAGATATTGCACATTGGTTTAATAATTTATTTCAGAAAATTATATTGAGAATTTGGGCATGAAATTTTGATACGTTAGATAACATGATCACAATAAATTTCTATGATATTTGGGAATTTTTCTTAAGTGATTTGATATACAAAATAAATTATTTTGAGAAGAGGATTAAAATGATTTACGTGTAAATTAAAAGGAAGGTTTTATCTACAAAAGTTTAAGTTTGATACTTATCCAAAATAAAAAAAGGCGGTTAGTTTTGAAAAGAGTGGGAAAAGTTAAAGCAAACAATAAGAAGTTTACATGTAGGCAGGTTAGTTGATAAAAGTTACCTAAATTGGGCATTAACTAGTTTTAACCTAGAAAAACAGGTTTCGCCTCTATTCAGAGTACCTTTGGCCCCTTTCCATTCGCCTTCGACTATGTCGAAACCCCATTAAGCTAAATTCAATACACAGGTTATCATCTAGGAGATACGTAGTGGATTAGAGAAAGACAAAAGGTATGGTGTCGAAAGCATAACTTCTGATGGGGTCGTTACCTCAATTTGTTTTAAAAAGATAAGCGCCTGCCTTTGTTTTACTAAGCTTTTGACTTAGTTGATACATATGTTTACGAAAGGAGTTTTATAATGGCTTTTGAAGGAGTTCCTTTAATTAAAAATCAATGTTTTCGAAAGAAGGGGTTCCGACCTAGTCGAAGCCCTACCGTCGATTCTTTTGCCTTTCGAGTGTATTGAAGTCATCAATGCGGTTGAAAGGTATTGTTTGTTTTAAAGCCATATTAAGCCGCTTTCTAAATGCTTTTGAAAGGGTTATGGGTTTTGAAGGCAATGGTTTCGAAAGGGGTTTCAAATCTATCCTTCAATATTTTAAATGTATGCTTTCGACTCTGTCGAAAGGGATGGTTTCGACGCCAACATAAATTTCCCAATATTTTTATATGGTAAAGAATGGTTTCAAAAGTGATACTTTCGTTTATATATTTACTTGAACCCTAATGATATTTTTAAAGGTAAACCCAATGATGTCGAAAGGGGGACTTTCAATTCTTTAGGAAGAGATACTTCCAATGGTTTCGAAGCTATGCTTCTGATATTTAATAAGTAACACTTTATTATATTCGAAAGGTTTCGAAAGAAGGCTTTTAAAGTGTTTTTAAAAACAGAAGCCTAATGTTTCGAAAAGAGATATATGCTTTCGAAGGAGGCTATCCAGTGAGGTCGAAAGCAAGGTTTTGAAGGTTTCGAAAGTATAGTTTTCAAAATAAATACCCCAATCTCATTTAAAGGCAAAACCATGGCATATTAATCAACAAAGTATTTTGAAATAGAATTTTTGAACAAGTCTTATGGGTTAAAGGAATTATCCTAGTTATATTGTTTGCTTCTTCATATATGTATATATTCACATTGAAATGAAACAAAAACGGCACCTTAGGGAAGGGCAGAATAACCAGTTAGGTTGACCCGGTAGTGAATATAAAATGAAGATATTAGGAGGGGCCAATAGGTTCACAATAAGCCCATGAAAACTGTGTAAGAGAAAAGATATTGGCAGGGGCCAATAGGTTCATAGTTAGCCTATGAAAACTGTGTATAGTTAAAGATGTCAGTTAGACAGGTTTATAGTTAGCCCATGAAAACTATATTCGGACAAGAAATTAAAATATTGACAGATAGTCAATAGGTTCCTAGTCAGCCATGAAAACTAGGGTAAAAGAAAGATATTGATAGTTAGTCAATAGGCTCCTAGTCAAACCATGAAAACTAGGATAAAAGAAATGATATTAGAATTACCAATAGGTTCATAGTGATCTCATCAAAACTATATAATTGGACAGGGAGTCTTTAAAAGTTTAACCAGTTATTCGTCAGCCCATAAAAACTATTATGTTAATAGTAATCCTAGAAACTATAATTATGACAGATAGTCAAAATGAATGGGGAGGGGTAATCTAGAGTTGATTCAATTGTTTAGCATATCATCACATATTAGTGTTTTAAATTAAATTAACCATTGTGGATGTAGGGGCACAGAAAATGGTTTTTAAGAGTTTTTAAGCACTAGTGAGGGGAAACCCGTTCCGCTAAGCGATGTGGTCTCACTAGATATCTAAATGATTTGAGATGGTATATTATTATTCATACCAGGCTTTATCTCTGACTCGAAGTTTATTTTTTCCCCTTAAACTCTCAAGTACTCAATTGATTTTGAGTAGCTTGAGATTTGAGGTTTTTAGGTACCTCTTAAGATGAATAAATTTCCAGAGTCATGCAGGAGGCATGTAGTTATTTGAGTTCTTTCTCATGTGATTCCACTGTGTTATTTTGTTAAGGAAAAGTTGTTTATTGCCTATTATACTCTCTGATCACCAAGGGGGCATTTTCATATGTTGCTCTTGGAGTGTATTGTAATAAATGTATTTCTCTGAACGTGGTTAACGTTGTGGGATTATGTAAAGAATGTTGAAATGAGTTTTTGGAATGGACTATGAAAGTTGTTTTGTAATTTTTAAACTTTTTCCATATCCATGTGTTTCTAATATATCAATTTATCTAACATTACCGTATTTGGTCGCCGAGTATTAATAACTATGGATGACTGCAGCATCCGTAGCCGTTAGTTTAGGCCTCCAAGTGGGGGATGTTACAGTAGCCATTGTCATTGCACTCAATTCATGGAGGCATTACCTTTTAGGGGAGCGGTTTGAGCATTACACAGATGGCAGGTCTTTGAGGTATTTCTTCTCTGGAAGGACTTGAATTTAAGGCAACAAAGGTAGATGGAGTTTTGGGCATCGTACGATTTCGATATCTCATATACTCCAAGCAAGGGTAATATAGTGGTCGATGCCTTGAGTATACATCATGTAGTGTTGAATCCTTTATTCTTGGTGTGGAGGCATTTGGAATTCATCGATACTTTTGATTTCTGACCATCAACAGATATTACTTTGTGAATGTTTGTAGCCTTAGATGTGCAGCCTACACTTATGGAATGTATGGGATCCAATTGGAAGCAAGAAAAAGAGATAGTAGATATTTTTGAGAGACTTGATAGAGGAGAGAAGTCGAGTCATTTGAGACATTATGCAATTGACTCGAAGGGATGGTTATAGAGGGACGGTAGTGTAACGACCTGCCTTTTCGACCATCAAAAGTCAACACCAACTACATCCACGGTGTTCAAATGTCGAACATCCAATCGCAGGAAAGGCAGATTTTTAGGCTAAGTAGAAAGAAAAGAAAAGAAAAGAACAAGAAAAAACAGAATCTCACAGCAGAAACGACAACATATAATATAACAAAGGCCGTATAAACTGCCACTCCAAAATACATAGCACATAAGAGTTAAAACAAATCCCATCAGCCGGAAAGTTATAAATTTTTTGACCTTACAATTACTAATAGGTATATATAATACAGCGGAAAAATAAAATACTACGATAGGTGAACTTTCAGCTCTACTCCATGAGCTCCATGTCCCAGCAACAGCAGCGTGAAAAATACTCGGTCTGACCCGAGCATTATAATAAAATAACACACGGATCAGTCTAGAAAAATAGAGTAAGAAAACTCAGGTAATAAGGTGAATAATTAATAATTCTATGAGACCACACTGCTAAACGCGGAATGGGTTTTCACCTCACAAGAAAACATCCATATAAGAAGAAACGGGAAACAATTAAAACAACAATCCAAACAAGAAAAGATGTACACATGTAAGATCAAAAATCCAAACCTAAAGAATGGATACAAATAATTAAACATCGAGAGTCACTCTAGTCACTTCTCGATACAATTAAGAAAAACAATCCAAAAGATTTGGAATGAATAACAAGGAAAGGAATTTTCCAACAAATGACTAGGAGAGTGCTCCCCCTCTAAAAGTATACCCCTATAAATATACTTAAGAACTACGATGGCTCTCAGGAGCTCCAAGTCGGACCTCGCCAATGGTTACCAAGAATCCAAGTATTTCACATCTCTGAAGCATACAACAGAATCTAATCCAGATGTGAAGACACCCTCATGGAAATAATCCCACATAACTTGGTCTTCACTCGTGCTTTGGTTTTAGTCATTTTCGACAAAGGATGGCAATACTTAAATGAGCAATAAATTTCTTGGGTTGACGAAACTCAATGAAAAAAGATTAATTCCAAGGTTCGAATCGAAACAAGGAAAATGAATTTATCCTACAAAAAAGGAGGTTACTCCCCCCTACACCTAAAGTATACCTCTAGATAAAATATACTTGATAGCCCGCATCACGCGCAACACTCTTGGGAAATTCGAAGCTGGACCCAGTTAAATCCACCGACATCCGAATATACTCACATCAATGCATGCATGCTAAAGACTTCAACAGATAAATGTGATTATGCCCTAATGGGTGCGACCCACATGGCTTGGTTTCCACTCGCGCTTTTATTTTAGGTTCCACAATGTTGGATGCCAATGCTCAAAACGAGCAACAAATCGTCTTAAAAGGATGAAGCACAACAATGACTAGGAGGGTGCACCCCCTTACCCACGCTTTGGTTTTAGTCATTTTCAACAAAGGATGTCAAAGCTTAAAAGAGCAACACATCGTCTTAGTGTGACGAAATACATAGAAGATAGCAGAATCAAAATCATTAGTCCATAAATCAACTATCAGGAATAACAAAGTGATTTGTGTATGGGAATCAAATCGCATACACTTACCACCAATAAATGAATCAAACTTTTAAAATATTTGATTCATACTTGTGCTTGATTTTCACATTATCATTATCTATAAAACACTTTAAAAATACTCTTTGGAATACTCTTTTAAAAGGGCTAAACATAATCCAAAATGTACTAAAACAGGGGTAAAAACAAATGTCTTTAAAACACTATTTACTGTAAACCCAAAACACTTTACACTTAGCTTTATATTTATACAATTTCTTTTAAAAGATTTTTCCCATTTGTAAACCAGCATTTATTAATTTAAAACAACACATATTATCTAAAAGGATAATAAATTAATTTAAATACCTTTATAAATTTAAAACAATATTAATTTGCCCCAAAGGATAATTTATATACAACTTTAAAATCTTTTTAATAAATCAATCAATTATCTTTAAACACTTTTGTGAAATTAATTATTTAAATTCAAAACATTTTTATTGAATCAAGTAACTTTAAAACACTTTTATTAAATCGGTTATTTTACTTTAAACTGTTTTATTAAATCGGTTAATTAACTTTTAAAATGCCATTAATTAAAATAATTAATTAAATCCAAATATCATTAACTAAATGGATTAAATAAATTCAAACATCATTAATTATAATTAGTAATTAAATCCAAATATCATTAACTAAAATGATTAATTAGATCCAAACATCATTAATTAAAATGATTAACTAAATTTAAAACATCATTAATTAAAATTATTAATCAAATTGAAATATCATTAATTTAAAATGATTCATTAAATTCAAATCTCATTAATTAAAATTATTAATTAATTTTAAATATCATTAATTAAAATGATTTATTAAATTCTAACATCAATAATTAAAATGATTGATTAAATTAAAATATCATTAACCAAAATGATTAATGAATTTTACACATCTATTTTGTGAAAATATAAGCTCAAGTTCAACACACAAAGGTTTAGCAAGACAATATTCAATAAGTGACAACATAGCGAAAAATTTCTATATCGACACTTAAACAATCCAAATGACTGTCACAATTATTCCAGCTAAACATCAATATAAGCAATAAAAGAATATAAATAAGATGTAGATAAAAGTAAATAAATAATAACGAGAAACCCCTTTAGGCCTCTCTACAAATGTCCCTTGTGAATCACAGATATGTATGTATATTTTTAAAGTGTTTCATAGCGACCTATTCACTACAAAAGCACTCCGACTTCTCCATTTTGTCCCTTGCAGTAAAATGGTTATTTATGCCATCCGTTACTAGGCAGGAACAAACAACAATATATAATTATACGAATTACCTATAAATTAGATAAATGTCATCCATTTTTCAAAATGAAAATCCAACCAAACAATGAATCAACAACAATCTAAACAAACATCCAAGCATTTAACAATAATTTATAGCATCACAGTTATTTTATAGTTAAATTCTAAGTGAGTAAACTCATCGAAATTCCAGCAGATGCATTTGTGTTCTGGTTTGGTCTAAAATCGAATGTTATTCGATTTTAGCACATAATTCCACTAACAAATTCAACGAATCCAACTCCAATGCGAGGATAACATTCCTATGAGCATAACGTAATTGACCGCATTTGACTTGGAACTTGTATTGGAGAGTTATTCGATTTATAAGTAATTAGATTAAACGAAATAATTAATTATATAATTAACTAATCTAACCACCTAATTAGCATATAAATCCTTCTTCCCCCTAGCTTAAGCATGCATGCACAGATGCCTAACACTACCCATCAATGGTCGATCCAAACTAACCCCCTTTCTTCGTTGATTCTCAATGAAGTCGTCCCAGACGAATTAAAATCAACTCCTCTTTGTGAGTACATTGCATTACCCACCACCTTGCCACGTCCACGGTCCCACAGCAGATTGCGATTTCTGCCCTAGCACATGCTGCGCCTAATGACATGTATCACGACAGTGGATCGGAGTTCCTCCGGTTGCCATCAAACGACTCTACTTCATATGAAATCCACTTTGGCACCCTACGTTTCGCCAATCGTCACCGTAAGCTCCACCCCGAACAAACCCTAGGTCGACTGCCTAAACATCGGACATGGTGAAACACGATTTCATGCTCTCATTTAGGTATGAAATGGAAGCCTACACCACTACAGGTTCGATGAATTGATTTAGGAGATTTTTAGTAAAGTGTAAGGCTTGATTTTTAATTTTGAAGATGGAGGCTAATTTTCAGGTTCTTGATTCTATTACAGGGAATAGTAAAATAAAAGAAGGAGGGGACAAAAATGAAAAATGAAAAATGGGAATGTTGAATTGTCAAGAGAGAAAAAGCATGATGGAATTGCAGTACTTGTAAACCAAATTCTCACTACTTTACCCACAAGAAAATCAAATGCTCTCAAGTTAAACTAAGATTCTAAGTTAGCCAACACTTGTAAGCAACATATCAAATCAGTGCCATAATTTTTTTTTTGAATTTGATTTGAATATTTAAAGTTTTTTGAAAAGAGAGTTTCATGGTACTCCACTACGTAGGATTTCGTTCATGTATAAATCATAAATGACGAAAATAAAATATGACCGTGCACCAAAATGAGAAAAGTCACAAATTAGTAATAAAATACACAGATTATTTAAATTCTATGAAATTCCAAAAATACCACCATTTGGTGTAGAATACACTAAACGATAATTTAAATATTTTCAAAATTAAAAATTATGGAAAAATTGAATAAATTTAATTAAAAATACGTCAATAGAAATCGAGCCGTTATAATTAAAATAAATTTTCTTATTATTTATTTGAACCATTTATTACCACAAATAAATTTACAAAATCAATTTACCGGTATTATTTATAATTCACAAGGAGTTAAGTAAGAACATATTATCAATTAAATTAACATTCAATTATCAATCCCGTTATATAAATCATTATTCAAATATTAAATTCACATATTCAAATATTCTAAATATTCTCTACATTTGAATTCAAGTTTAAAACCTTAAAAACCAATTATTCAAATACTTAAATTTAAATAAATATTTAAATTCAATGACCAAAATCCCAAGTCATTACATTTTCTCCCCTTAATAGAATTTCGTAACCAAAATTCCAAAGGTAGGAAAACAGCCTCCAAACCATTGAACTTTTCAAAATCAATTAGTCGAAACTTGTTATCAAATTTTAAGTCCTTTAAAATTACGGAAAATTTCGGCAGCGTCTCCTTTGCGTGGCTCGATCGAAAAAACTACAAATTGCCAGTACGGGCCCAAATCAATCAAATGAAAACAAAAGCTAAGTGGCCTCCTATATCTGGGAATAAAATCATCAATCAATCCCAATTTCTAAATCTACTACGTACCTTTTTGCATTTGACTTATATTTTTGCAAGCAACTTATTATCTCAATGTAACGGCAGGTGCATAGGAAACCAAATAGCAATCTCTTGGTTACCTGTATTTACATAATCCAAAAGAGTGTTAGGCTGACAAAAGAGCAATATGACACTACAACAAAACAGCCATTTTACAACGGGCAATGCCCGTTGTAATATGGATTTCGCAACGGGCATGAGCCCGTTGTATTAGGCCTCGTTGTAATAGGTCGACCATATTTTACAACGGGCAATGCCCGTTGTAATTCATCTTTTTACAACGGACAATGCCCGTTGTAATATACCTTTTTACAACGGGCAATGCCCGTTGTAATACATTATAAATTTTTAACAGCAAGCATATGATAAAAGAGCAACAACACATTATTCTACCAAATACAATCTGAATTAGAAGAGTAATTTATATAATTTAAGAAGGCAATGCTGACACAGCACACAACACTAAACAATTTGTAGCATAAAAGTAGTCACACCATAAACCATTGTTTAAGAATGTCTGCTACAATTAAATTTTGAAAGTACAATAAAACATTTAACAAATTACAAACTGGAACTTCATGAAGGCACCAACAACAACAAAGTCAATGAATATATCACAATTTTGGGATAAAAGCATAAAAGATTAATAAATGTCGATAATCACATCAAGAGCAGCATCCACCAGATTGAGATGTTGCACCAGCTTGACCAGTCGATCCGCCTTGCATCCCACCATATCCAACTTTTATTCCATATGACTGTAAATTATACAAACATCTATACTCAATTAAAATCCTTGGAAAAACTTCGACCAATTAACCATTGGATATGCATGTTCAGAAACTGTTTTAAAGTTAGTTTATCTACTTGTGTTCCTAAGTTACTTCTTCAAACAACCATAAAGAAGATTATTTACCTCAGATACCACAAACATGTATACATATGATTAAGTAAACTTTTTGTTTGGAAAGAGTTCAAGTTAATGTTTCCAATATTGCAGCAAGTAATGACAAACCTCATTTGAAACATCAAAAACTCCATCATGAATCTTCTTGTAAATTGTTGATGCTGTGCTAATGAACGCCTGAAACATACAATAAACATACAAAAATAGTGAATTCAAAGTTAACCAATTTAACTTACATGTTCAACCAAGTTATAAACAGTGTGACAAAGTAAATTTACCTCTTCGACGTTCTGAGCAGTTTTGGTTGATGCTTCCATAAATATTAACCCATTCTCTTTAGCAAATTTCTCTCCTTCTTCATAGCTAACAGCTCTTCTGTGAGCTAAGTCGCTCTTGTTTCCGATAAGCATGATTGTCATATTGGCATTAGCATGCTGCCTTGCATCTTCTAACCACCCAGCAAGATGATTAAATGTTTCTCTCCTGATATTAGTTAGAAATTTGCATGAGAAGGCTATATACCATATGAACCAGAGCTTCCTTAGTAAAAGAAACATATAGTGGTTGTTTATAAGCATATAGAAGATAAATAATAAACACATTTGCTATGATAATATCTTCCTCTTTAGCCTTTTGTATTCATTAACAGCACGTAATATATTTTACCTAATAAACATAACACTTTCACCTAACTATATTTTATGCATATTTGAATCAAGACCATTCAGTATATAAACAAACCCAACTAACAATGAGTCTCTGAAACCAACCAGTAGCTCAAATCAGGAATGAAATGAAAAATCTACTCCAATTTTAGTAGATTGAAAGCACTAGCCTCGTTTTATTTACAAACCTACATTTTAACTACAAATATAAGACGAATTAATCAGATAATTCTACAAACCCCAAATTTCATATATGCCTTTCGATCCTACAGCTGGATTTCAAATGAAAAGTTAAAATTAGTATATGAACGACCTATCAAGGTACACAATCTAATAAAAAAAATAACATACTCGATTGATCAGAAATCATCACGGAGATGAGATTTCCAGTAGCAAAGCGAAAAAATACGAGATATTTGAGTTAGCGAGTTCAATCAATTTTTATCACCTACCGAGACGACAACTTATAAGCAGCTTATGATTCTTGAATCCTGTAACTTCACTTCTTTAATACAACAGTTTTTTGCCTTATTTGTCTCTTACATGCTTAATTACCGCCTATACAACATGTGCCTACCTTAATCAAAACACGCCCGAAGTATAGACATTGAATCTTTATGGGTCAAATTCGTATGCTAGATTAAAACAGAATCAACATATGATTTCATTGAAATAAATTCAGAATCGCCTCTAATACACACGATGACAGATCCAAGTCAAAAGTCGATTACAGGAGTCTTTGGATCAACATGAAAATAATCACTAAACCGATAGCAGGAACAATCAGTACATGATTTTGGAAGTTTAAACTCAGTTGCTTACCAGATCCCTTACTCGATTGATGGAGATGAATCGGCATAAGATGTTAGAAATTGGAGAAGCGATTTCACCATTGACGCATCTCTCATTTCTCTAAATCTCGATCTGCATCGGCATAATATTTGGATTGTAGGCGATTTCAGACTTGACATAAAAGGAAGGATACAGAAGATCCTCCGAATTGTTGAAATACAAACGCCCGGTCCATGGGAGAGCAATAATTTGGCGTTAGGCACAGTATCCAAGCATGGCACTATCTCCATATTCGACACGAATGAAAGCTCGAGCATCTCCAGATCAACGGCCATGAGTGAGCATAAAATATAAAGAGAGTGGGTGAAGACATTATTTTTGGAAATGAACTTTTATTGAGTTTTGATTTTGATCTGGATTTGGATCTGGAGGCTTGTGAAGGAAGATGTTACGGTGGGATATATTTGGATCTGGATGTGTTGGAGAAGAGTTATTACAACGGGCACGTGGAGGGAAAAAATTCCACTATTGGAGCCAAAATTTTGTAGTCGATCTATTACAACGGGCATTTGCTGAATGTTGTAAAATATACTTCTATTACAACGGGCAGAAGCTGACCGTTGTAATATCTCTCTATTACAACGGGCAAATAATGCAAGTTGTAAGAGGGGCGTTGGACAGAGCATCTATTACAACGGTCCTAAAATGACCGTTGTAATAGTCGTCTATTACAATGGGCAGAATATGCCCGTTGTAAAAATGACGTTGTAATAGGCTATTTATGTTGTAGTGTGATGTAACAAATAATAATGATGCAACTCTACATGCAAAAACTAGCCTGATATAAATCTACATGCAACTCTTGGGTGGTATAAAGTCACACGCAACCAACGTAACACAACAAGCACATGCAACCAAATTACAGAGGATATCCTATAATAAAATAATATGCATCCAATTATTTCAAAAGATAAATTTAGAATTTATTGCTCGGGATTTTATATTCAAAATATACTTTCAAATTTCTCCAAAGAGAAATAAATCAAAATCAAAATCAAAATCAATTATGACAAGGAGGGGGTTCTCTAACTAAAATCAAACAACATGGAGCGTCCAGTAGTATTCTCATTCCTCCTAAACAACAACTAGACAAAACATTTTTTCCCAAAAGCACCAGGATTTAAGTCCTAACAAACAACAATTTATAAACCATAGTCTATAAAATAACACTATCAATAAAATCAAATCAAATCAATCAAATTCCGTAAAGGAATAAACTCACACTATAAATCAATCAAATTCCATAAGGAAAAATCTAACACTTAACATTATTATAAAATGTTAAGTGACAAACAATCAAATCTCAGCTTAGGTTCAAAAACTTTCTTGATCGTCCAAGGATATAGATAATTCGCTAAGCGCAACATTTTGCTCATCAGCCTTTGGTTATTGCTTAGAAGAACATCCAAGCTCCTAGACAAAATTTGAAAGCCAATATCAAAATTCTCCTAAGTCACCCAAAGCATACAAATATATTTATTAGCTTCTTAGCTACACCATTTTTTTTTCTAAATCGCTTAGATTTTTCATTTATTATTCTATTCAATACTGACATGATTTATAAACTATTGCATAAATTTTTCATCTAAGATTATAAATAATTTAAAAAAATCATTTCTTTATAAAACATCAAATAAAACTTACTCCATTTTATTTACTTGTATAATAACCTTCCAGATCCTAAGAGTATATACAAAACACCAATTTTATTTTGCTTTTCAAAATTTAGATGGAGATCTAATCAAAATATGGTTCTTTTAAAATCGATTCAAACTTTCAACCTCTTTAATTTAAAGTGTTATAATGAAATATGTCTATGGAATGACCTAAAAACAATAAATAGTTTATGCTACTTAGACTTCTAACAATAACTACGATTTTAATAAAGCAATGTCTATTATAACCTCCCTATCAAATTTAACTAATTTTAAAATTTGAGTCAAAATTTCTCTTTTCTATCTAAGAGTTTAAATTTTCATTTATCAAATTATTATTCAAAATAACTTTTATTTTAAATCAGTTTCCTTTAAGGAAACATAAGACTAATTGCCCGATTTTTTTAATTTCAAATTTCCTTTTTGAAAACATTTCACAAATATTTCTATATGAAATAACTTCAACAATTTATTTATTAAAACCCACTTTAGGTTCGTTTGGATTTGAAATCATTTCGATCACACAATAATAAAGAGAATAATTTACTAAATGCCCCGCAATGTTCGCCTAAGCAAACATCCAATCGTCACTTAGAAGATTATTCAGATTACCACAAATCTAATTGAGACGATTTCCTCTAAATTATCCCAAAGAAAATGCATTCCACTTAAAATTTCTCTTCTAAAATATCTATATTTTAGAAATACTTTCAAGTGGTACTACTATATAATTTTCAAGAACCTTTTGAAATTATTTCAAACGACTCCAGGATTTAAATTTTCAAAACTCTTTTCAAGTGGTACTACTATAGAATTCGCCTTTAAATTAAATTATCTCATATTATAACAATTCTCCTTTATTATAATAAAATTTGCTTGAATATTTATTATCTAGATTTCCTAACTTACCATTTAGATTTTATTAAACAACTTTTACTAAAATGTTTTACAAAGACGACTTTTAACTTACATTTTCTCCGGACACCTTATAGTCAAATCATGAAACTTAATTCATAAGGGTTCGTTTTAATGTTCTTACAATTATCAAACAATAGTCAATACTCTTAAATTATCCGAGCACAATAAATCAAACAATAATGATAATAAATAAATACTATCATTTTAAACAAACACACCATAATAACTATATAAGTTTTGAAAGTTATTCCTTTATATGTATAAAATATATAACCCAAGGTAAATATTTCATTTATCAAATTTTCAAAAATCATTATCATGTCTATTTGTGTAACAACCCTGGTTTGGAGATTACCTGTCAATATTAAATTATGATGATAATTATAATTTAATATTGTGATTAAAATTAAATTAGAAATTTTATATTTTTTATTTGGAATAAACAATGAAATTGGAATCAAATTGTGAAAATAAACTTTAGAACTTTATTTTTTTTTTGGGTTGATAATAAGTGGAAACTGATTTTTATTTTAGAAAAATGCAATAATTATGTAATTGTTGCCAATTCTTCTATTTATGATTTTTAAGAGAAGTAATTAATTTTTTAAAGGTGTTTTATTTTAATAAAAAGATGGGAATTGGTTTTGAAAAATATGTTTTGACTTTAAATTATGTTTGGAAATAGTTTGAAATATTATTCTAAGTGAGAAAATAAATTTTGTGGATTTTTAGAAGTTAAAAACATGGTTTTATTCATTTATTTGTGTAAATAGTGCATTTTTGTAAATTAGAGATTTTAATAATAAAAATGGTTTTAAAATATAAATTAATCTTTTTATATGAAAGAAAATGTTTAATTTTATGTGTATACTAGTTTTCATAATTTTCTTGTGTAATACTTGTGAGAAAATGAATTTTTGTTTTTGTGTATATATGATTTATACACATATTTTAAGTGTTGTTTAATAGACATTAGGCCATTTTATTTTCTATTTGGGTCCAAATGGCCCATTAGCCTTAGCCAGTAATGAGAAAAGAAGGAAATGCTTTACATGTACGTTCATATCCTAGCCTTACTTCTTCTTTCTCTCAAGCATTTACAGTAAAAAGAAAAGCTTCATTTTTCTTCAGCCAAACTTTCAAATTCAAAGCTTTTTCTGATAAATTGCTATTCTTTTCAAATTTAGAGAGAATTAGAAAGGAAATCTCACTCTAAACCTAATTATTTCATCAAAATCCTAAATTGAGAAGTAGGTTTTCTAATTTACTGTGTCTTCTTTTTGCATGCACTGTTTTTAAGTTTTCCATGTTATTGGAAGCTCTTATCTCCTCCAAGCTTCAATCTTTTGACTTAAATTCAAGGTTTGATCATCTCTAGCAGCAGGTGAGTATCAATCTCACAAAAGCTAGCTCATGCAATGCCAAAAATCGCAAGTTGATATCAAAAATTTGCTAAAACAATTCGTTTTTGAACTATTTTGATTTTCTTTGCAAACTATCTTGAGTTGCAACTTTGTGTAGTCATATCTCTCTATTCCGGCAATGAAATACTGCCGAATTTTTTTTACAGACCATATTTCGTAGTTTAAGCATACCAAATTTGTCACATACCGTCATTTTCGACTTTCGAAAATTCGACATCGATACTCACTTTATCGACCGTCGAACAATCGAGTGCCGGAAAATCCAATAGTGAGGGTTTTAGAAAGAAGAAAAAGTAGAAGAAGAAGATAGAAGAAAAAGAAAGAAGAACAACAACAGAACAAGAGCAGAAACAGAAACAGAAAACAATATCAGAATCTCACATACCGCAGCGGAACAATATAAAATAGATAAACACTAGTTTTTAAAACAAAGAACTATATCATTTTATACATTCATCAATCATCAGAGTCAATATACAACAATGGACAGTTATATAACTTGTCCTTATACAGAATACACAGCGGAATAAATATATCAGATACAAATACTACGTCTCGCCATCCAGCTTATCTCCAAAGCTCCAGAATATCCAGAATATCCTGATAATATAACTCTAGGCTGCCCGTGTGGAAATTTATGGGCACCCAGAGTTTAGAAGGGAACAATAAAATCCGAGTCAGTCATGGTGACTGGTGTGAGATCGTAAAACAGTTATTCTTTAAAATAAACAACAGAGAATTTTAAAGTCAATTCGCAATGCTTTTGGAAAATGAAACTACCATAAGACCTCCCACCACACACATAATGCAAACGCAGACTTGGAGGAGATTTCTTCTTATGATAGTCAAAGATGCTTACTACGCAAAAATCAAATTCTTTTTGATATTATTATTAGTGCATAGTGTAGAAATCATTTCGAAAGTATAATATTAATCTTAGCCAACATACGACCAGTATCGTATGCCTACTATAGCTACCATCTAAACAGTGGTGACCACCGTACGTAAATGGCAGGTTCTACAACTAATACCGTACAAGGTGCGTATTGGAGTTTGGATTTCCAACAAATGGTCAGGCTAAGGAACTTCCTATCCACGATGGGTACGTCCCTGGAATAGACGACCCGAGAACCTAACCGGATCTCTGCCAACACAAGGCCGGGTTACCTCTGCAAAAATAGGTAACTACTGACACGCGTATGCCATCCCCCGATCGTAACCGATCTTCCCGAGGATCCCCGATTTCCAACAAACCACATAGATAATAATGCAGCAACCACATAGGTTAAGTATCTGGGCTCCATACCATGATACCACCTCTATCCAGAAGGAATGACATACACTAAGGGGCGCTACTCCCTAGAACCTTGCCGCATCCTTCCTGTTTCGACCATTTTCGGGGTGTGAGGCTCGACGAAGTCTCGTCCACAAAGCTACGCTTTCTACAAAAAGCCCTGCTTCGGGTCAAACAAAATGATCAACCTATGATCACAAAGATATAAGATCAAACAAATGATCATATCGCAAATGATCAAACACTGATCACTTCACAGCAACACTCAGTATGCCACGTTACCAAATTGGGATATATCGCTGATAAATTTCAACTACATAACCTCTGAGCTCGTACGTCTCAGAGAAGGGTGTTAAGCTAAGAGAATAAATTCTCCGCCACCAACAGAAATGTATTTGAAAGGAATCAGCTTTATATCTCAAATTGTAACGTCAGACACACAATCCATACAAGTCTGTTCCGGGATCGAACAGAACCGAAGGCACTTCTCACGAAGCCCTTGCATTTCCGGATAATTTTCTAATCACGTCCGGACTTCCCGTCACTAAGGGTGATAAAACCTCTAAATCGAAGATCAGTCGATGTAGAGTAACTCGACGGTAATCCTTCCGTTTTCAAAAATATCCGGTCTTCAACACCGGTCTTCAAATGCAATTCATAACGACGTATCACATATTCGGAATGGGTTATACGACCCCATGGTCCTTTCCCGGCTAACCCGAATAGTGAGCGATTATTTAAAATAAGTGTGGCATTCAATTCATCCAATTCACAACAAATATCATTCAAGGTAATTATTGATAGTCGGTTATTTAACTATCAATAAAGATGCGCAACATCATCAGATTCCAAATAATTTTCCCAAATTATTTTATCTTCAAAAATATCTTTACTAGATATAAAATTTCCACACTTTAAAAATAAGTCAACGTTTGTTTTTAAAACAAATTCACATTCCATTTATAAATTCCATAGTGAATTTATATTTTCAAAATATCTACAGATATACGATTTTTGAATCGATGTCAATATTCACTTTCGATTTATCTTTACAAAGATAAATCTCAAAACGTTCATTTCATATTGGAAAAGTAATTCCATACTTATTTAATAATAAGTATTTCACAAATCTTTTATTTTCAACACTTGGAAAATATTCGATATACTTAAATCAATATTAAGTATATATTTCATTCTTTAAGGAAATCATTTACTTTGACAACATTTATTTGAGTCAAAACGAATGCTACGTAAAACATCGTTACGACGACTCAAAATCACTAGTATAGGGATTCAGATTTTAAGATAGATATATAAATCCCAATACTACATAAAACATTTCCTTTCGGAAATCATTTACTATAACAACAGTGTTATAGTCCACCATTTCCTTAAATTTCTCGAAAACGTCTATTTCAACAACAAGTGTTGAAATCTATGCTTTCGATATTTAACACATTTTAAAACATCTTTAAAATGTTTAACTTCGTTCTAAAGTATCACTTCTTCAAAAAAAATGAATCCATTTTATTCAATAATACATTCACCGTCCAAAATCGTGAATATATCTTTTTTTATAATCTTCTATATTCAATTTATCAAATTCAATTGATTTTTTTTTTTCAAACTATTTAGAAATCCAATTTTAATTAAATTCTTCAATTTAAAAATCACTATTATACGAAATTCATTTATTTAACATCTTCACTTTATTCTGGAAATTATTCAATACGATTATAAAAATTTACTTTTTATACTTTAAAAATTCCTTTCTTCAAAATTTCTTCAATTTCAAAAATTGATTCACTTAGAAATTTTCTACTTGAATTTCAAAAATTCAATTTCGTTTATCTTTGGAATCCAATGATGTAAAACATCCATTCAGCTAAATTTTAGCTTTCAAACAATTTCCAGATATCAATATGATTAATAGCATCACTATAATCATTCACAGATTCATATCACAAAAGAAATAAATTCAATCAATGTGAGGGGTCCAGTTGGATCCCTCCAACCTGTTTCCCTGCATCCAAAGACGTTAGCACAATACCAATTCCGCTCCAGTACGGAATTATCGTGGTATATGGGTTTTATAAAAATCCGCTTACTAACGGCGCAATAGGGTCTCATCCGCTATACGAGGCGGGAAATCATCAATCCAATATATACATATGCCAATATGTATATATTGCTATATATATAGATATATCCTATCATATCTAATATCACATCCAATAGCAATCATATCAATCAATAACTGCAATACAAATTTAAATCTGAGTGAGGAGATCTCACCTTTGATTTTTATTTTGCAATCCATTTCCATTTTTTGATCATTTCTTCACGGTTTAACCTTGTATAAATATTTATACAATTCATTAATATTCGAATAAATTGACAATAAATTATCGTCTATTAATTTTCTTCAAACCAATTCTTTAATTTTTTATCAAATGATTTATTTTAAACAAATTCTCTATTAACTATTTAGATATACTGAACACTTCATTACTATTTCCTTTTAATAAATTGATTTCATAAGAAAATTTAAATTCAAAATTTATTCTCCTTTAACAAAATTTATTCTAACAAATTATTTTATTCCAACAAATTTTCCTTTCACCTAAATAAATTAAATTTAAACTGAATTTCTATAAATTTTAAACAGATTACTTTTAACAATTTTATCTAAGTAGAATTAAATTTTAAAACTAAATTTACTTTAAAATAAATTTCCTACAACTACTTAGCCTACTGTAAAAATTTAAATACTGGGTTCACATTTTTTTTTTCTATATGCATGAATAAATCAAATAAAGAAAATACCTTACTGTGAAAATCGAATCCAGATCGAAATCCAGACGAACCCTAGCCTCACCACTGCTCGCGTCGCCATCGCGACTTCGTCGCTCACCCTACAGGCAAATGCCGATCATAATCGATCTCCCCTTCGACGACGACGCCATCGAGTTCGAGCGAGACACCCAACACACTGCGCTGCCCTCTTCACTAGAGGCTCTTCTTCGATCGAACAATCGATTTGATCTGAGATGTAAGAAAGCTCGATCGAACTGTTGCATCGACGCACTCCAAGTCGTCTCGTGCATCCTCCTTCCACCGAGTTCCCATGGCCAGACGAATTTCTCGCGAATTCGTTTCCCCCTGATCGAACGTATTCGATCGAAGCAGAGAAGCTCCTGTAGTTTTCCATTGAATCGAACCCAGCTTCGACCTGTCGTCACCCATACGCGACAATTTCTCGCGAACCCCACTGTCGAGTCAATGCTCAACGAACTGCCGTCGTGCCTACGAATTCAAGAACTGCCTCGACCACCACGAATCGCCTGAACGCCTCCACGATTGAATTCGAGTTTGATTTATTTAAAATAGAAGAAGTAGCCATTTATGTTTTTAAACGAAAGAAAGTTTTGTTTGACTTCAAAGAGAGGGGGAAAAGAGCTTCGTATATTTGCAGAAGGGAGGGCTGTGGGTTTGACAGAGAGATTCGTGGGTGGTATGGGTTAAAAGTATGGGTTAGGGTATGGTATTTACTTTTATTTTAAAAAAATAATTTTCAAATATCCCATACCGTATAACTAAAAATCTCGAACCCCAATTCCAGCGTGCTGCCAGGCGTCCCTAATGTTTATCCCCTATTCCGAATGCGTTGGAAAATGTTTCGAGTTCAAAATCGATCGTATGGAGAAGATAGCATTTTAAATCAAGCAATTTCAATTTAAATTTCGGTACGTTTGCTTGTCGTACGATCACACGACAACTTCAAATATTACGAAATTTGAAATCCGATAATAATACAATATTCCGGATCAAATGGAACTGGTTTTGTCGAATTCCGAGACTGTGCCTCGGACGGCTATTTTTAAATATCGACTGAACGATATAATTTTCAAAACTGAACAAATAACTGTAAACTTCAATTCTGAAGCTTCTATTATCTTCAGTATCATCAATATAAATATTAAAAGCTTTTCGAAATATTTTTCTTCAACTTTAAATTGAAGATTTAAATTTTTATTCAACATCAATAGATTAAATTTTATAATTTAATCGCCAAATTCAAATTTAAATCGGGGATTCAAATTAAATTATCATTCAAATATTTAAAATTAATTAAATATTTTCAATTTAATTTGTTCAAAATTCTGGGTCGTTACAAAATTTCATGTCATTTCGACCTATATAGCTTATAGAAATATGCTACTGAACTTTGATTCGGGGCATGTTTTTGCCCAGATTTTTACTGTGAAAACACTGTCTGGATTCAACTTTGAGACATCATTACATTCTCGCTGCTTATTCAAATTGCATGATTCTTTTTCCAGCTTAAATTATGAGTGTTAAATTTATGAATACCAAATTTCAGGTCATTTCAACCTATATAGCTTATAGAAATATGCTGCCGAACTTTGATTCGGAGCATGTTTTTGCCCAGATTTTTACAGTGAAATCACTGCCAGGTTTCAACTTTGAGACATCATAACCTTCTCATACCTTGTCTAAATTGCATGATTATTTTTGCAGTTTAAAGTATTGCTATTAAGATTAACGTATGTTAAATTCCAAGTCATTCCAACTTCTCTAGCCTATAGAAACGTGCTGTCAAACTTTGAATTGGAGCATGTTTTGCTCCAGCTGTTGACAGTGAAATCTGGCTGCGAGTCCAACTTTGAGAGATCATATCTCACTCATTTCTTGTCTGATTATATCCATTCTTTTTTTTATTTAAAGTAGAGTTGTTGAACTCTATGCGTGAAAAATTTCAAGGCTTTTAAACCTTTGTAACTAGTTGAAAATTTGCTTGGAACTTTGATTCGGAGCATGTTTTGCTCCAGCTAAGAATTTATAAATTTTACATGAATTTTATTTTGATGTTGTTTTTTGATCGGCTTGATCCTAAGATGGAAAAGCCAATATTACCCCTTATCCATATTTCGAATTGGTGTGTTTTTTTAGAGATTTTTGTATGACGATTTTATGAATAATTTCATTAAATTTCTGTTGATTTTTGTTGTTTCTTTGCTCGTGATTTCTAAACCGTTTTCGGAAGATTTTTTTAGCTTTCGAAATAAATATTTTACAATATTTATAATTAATTTAAAGCTATTAAAATTATACATTTTCTATAATAAGAGAATTTCAAAAGTTATTTTCCAAACGATTTCGAAAATAGTTTTAAAAGCTTGTTTTCTATAATAAATTATTTTTTATATAAAAATACATGTTTTTTACTTTTTGGACGTATGAGAAAGAGAATTAAACGAAAACCTCTTGAGTATATAGTTTTGAGTTGATAATTGAGATTTATAATTCCAATTATAGGAATTATTTGAGTTAGTCAATATTTGGTGAATTGAGAGGTTCGAGATCTCCTATTATAGGGGTAATAATCGATGAGAACCACTTATATATGTTGTTTTACTCGCCGATGAGACGAGACGAGTCTTGAGATGAGATTTCCCTTTTCGGGAATTATGGGTTATGAGAAACCACTATGAGATTTATTTGCACTTGTCGATGATACGAGGCAAGATATATGAGTATTCTGAGATTTCTGAGGTTTGAGATTTTATTTTTATGATGTGGAGTTAACTACCAGTTAGTAAACTGTTTAGTGCGAACGTGTGGTATGCGATGCACGTTAACACTTTTCGGGTTCCTTTCCGAGAGTTTGTGACACATCCACGGGTATGCCAGTGCTATAGACCATCGGATCATCTGAGTTATATGACTTTGGTCACCACGAGTTATGTGACTTCAATCACCACGAGTTATGTGACTTCGGTAACCATGAGTATGACCTTCGGGTCCACGAGTTAGGTACCTAAATTTATAAATATCACCGGACAAGAGTTTAGCACGTGCAGCATTGCTTCGGCATTGTAATCGGGGATCTAGCCAATCCTGGTTTTCTAGGTTTTTTGAGTTTTCTGAATTTTCTGTTTGATTATGATTTCTCCATTTTAAGATGTCTTATTACATCGATAGCCTAGTGCTATATGAGATGTTATATATATGGTGATTTCATTTATGATGTTTTGAACTCTTATTGGGTTCCTTGAGTTATGAGTTTTGACAGTTTCGTGATTTTGAAGAATATTCTGGGTTTTGCCATTTTGGCAAGTTGAGTTTGAGTTTTAAATATATATATTTATACCCATGAGATGAGGCATAATTGAGTTTGGAGATCCTTCTATATTTGAGATATTTATTGTCATTCCATGGCATTCGAAGATTTTGTTTATGCCGATGAGATGAGGCATATTTGCGTTTTGGGATTATCCTATTTGAGAATATTTTTATGTTTGCATTTTAGGCGAGAGTTTGTATTGATATTTCTTCTATTCAGGAGATATGGTTCATAAAAACCGTTAATGTTATTTTAGAGATTTCACCAATTATATGAGGCAAATATGATGTTTAATTGAGTTTTATCATTAGAGTTTCTTCCTAGAGATTTCATATTCTTAAGTGTATTTAGTCCACTTGAGATATGAACTCTTACATCTTGTTATTTCTACTTATTCAAGAAGAATGACCATCCCTTTCTTAAATAAAGGGGTATCATGCTCTTGGTGGGGCTTCCTCTTATACGAGAGGATACTTTACCCTTCCTTATGCTTCACATTATCTATTATCCTTATTAACTGAGGTTTTAGCTAGACTGACCTGTGTATTTTATACTCGGGTCAGACTGAGTTTGTTTCAGGTTAAGCTTTTACCTTTGCACTTATTATGGCTTGAAGCTTCCGCGTGACTTCTTCTTAACACTATTTGTGACTCTAGTCTTTTTAGAGTTGTATCTTGAGTTGTACATTCATTTGACTTGTGTATATAGAGTGGTCCTCATACCACTTTGATGTATCATTTGTATTATATTAAGATGTATCATTGTATATGTATATCTATTCGCTATTCTGCGATGCGATGTTCATCTAGTTATTGTATTTTGTTTTGACAGATCCGTTAACCACCTATAGTTTTTTATTAAGTATTTATTGGATATGTCGATCCACTTGAGTTAGGAAAACAATATATATAGAATTTGTCTACGTATTCAATAGATATTTAAGACAAGACTATAGATGGTCGCTCCTAACCAGCCCTATTCTCCGCATTAGCAGACAGAATTACCTAGTAATTCTCTTTGTTAATGTGGGTCTCAGGGTGGGGCGTCATAGTTTGGTATCAGAGCAAGGTTCAGAACAAAATATAATAAACACAGAACGGAGGCATATACAACGATACATCCAAATACAGTACGAGTGTTACAAATCCCTTCATCTTTATGTCCTTAGTTTTCCCTCCATTCTTTGAAATAGATAATTTGGGATATGTATAGGAATATATGTATTCCGTAGTATACCATAATTATATATGATGCCTTATCTTAGGAGTAATCCATTGGGGTTATTCCATTTGAGCCTTCTTCGATACGGGTGCTTGATACTCATCCGTATCAGAGGAATTTGTTGATGATCTTTGATGTGCTTATCTTGTGAATTCTTTGAGAATTACGAATCTTATTGAGGGGATCCACAATATGTGGCTTGGCGTATGAGGGTTTTGGGATTTGTACCTTGTATCTTATCCTTTTGTGCGATTAGCATGCTATTTCCTATCTGGAGTTTGGAGAGATTTTGATGGAATGGCTTGCATTTTTATCAAGCCACATTTTGTGATTTGTAGGATCCTATATTTAGGTATCCTAATTTAGTTGGTTTGTTGTTCTTATTCTTTGGAATATTGATGATGATTCTGAAGTCTCTACATTCACTCTTGAGTTTCGAGATATTGATGATATATCTCAAATTCCAGTCATGATGACTATGTTGATTTCTGGCAGTCCGTTCGGGTTTGTCACCCCATCGGGCAATCGAGTGTTGTATTGACCTCGGTTCTAGTTCTTAGTTTTTTCGGTCAATCTTCCATGGGAATGTCCACTAAAGAAATGAGGTAATTATTTGGATTTATTCGTCATTTGTCATTCCTGTTTTTTTTGGATATCCTCCTTGGATACTCATTTGTTGATATGCTTTGTGACATTACTTCACTCGAAGTAATGATTTAGTGTGGGTGTCCCTTCTTCTCATTGAGAAGGAATTTTGCCATTATTTATCTATCTCATAAATTTCTTTTAATCTCTTGAGTGGCGCTACGGTCATTCCTTAGCTCGACCCTACATCGATTTTCATGAGCTACGAGTCACGAAGGATAGCGTGGTTCTTACCGCATTCCGTACTCGTGTGATTCTTCTAAGTAGTTCGTCATACCGTTTGAAATGACGATTGCTCTAGTCCATTTATTCCATTTTATGAATCGGGTATATCTCGATGAATTCTTTAAGCGTTTTTTATTTTGGTATAAGTTAAATTGAGTTTCTAAATCTTTCAAATTAAAGTTATGTTTTAAGAGAAATAAAATTTGTTTTGAGATAAATAAAGAATATTTTGAGTATTATATGAATAATTTCTTTTATATAAAATGAATTTTTGTGTGTTGGGTCGTCCATCGAGTGTTTAAGAATTCTGGTCGATGTGCCTGATCAACATTATCAATAGGAATTTGCTAAACGGTATGTTGAGACAATCAGATACGATAAATTGTGTTTTAATAAGATTGAGTTGGAAATTAATATCATGAGATTTAGAATTAAATGTTTTTATTTTTGAATGGCTTATGAAAATTGTTTTAGAAATTTTTGAAAGTAAGGTTTTTAAAATTTTATTTTAATAAGAGTTGATGTGGACTTAGAAAAATTCTTTTGAAAATCAAATTTTGTAAAATGAGGGTATATGAGTTTAAATTTGTTCCTTATTTTGTGATGCTATACCAAAGAGTTTCAAGATTTTCAAGTAAAGGAAATTGAGAGTATGATTTTAAAAGTGATGCATTTTAAAACATTAAGAATTTTTGAGTTAATATTTATCTTTTTGAAAAATATTGGTTCCTTATGCTTCTCTTGCCTTAGTGCAATGGTCTAACGACTTGCATTTTGCGGTCGTTGAGGTTGGGGGCCCTTGAAGAAACAACCTCTTTTTGATTTTTTTCTAAATTTCTGGTTGTTATTCTCTCGTCGATGTTGCTTTTTTCGTATTGACACACGAAAAGTTAGGTCGATGATCGCCTTATTGATTAGAGTTTTGGGTAAAGATGAGCTAAATCCCGACTCTATTCGATAAATTTCTGAGAAATCAATCTCATTCGATTGATTCTTGGATAGCATTTTTGCTTTTGTATTCTTATTCGAAGGTGAGACGCCTTCGAAATCATTAGGTGTTGCTCGGAAAAATTCTATAGTCCTCTAATCCCGACATATATGTTCGGGAAAATCATAGAATTTGTCGAGCAATTTTATCTTAGTCTTCTTTCGTCTTTAGTGGAAGTGAGGAGTTTTGATCTCGTGCTTGTCTATCTTTCCTTTGAGTGATGAAATAATTATGTTGAGTACACTCTTCTCTAGAAATTGCGAGGATGCAATTTTGTTAAGGGGGGAGTCTGTAACAACCCTGGTTTGGAGATTACCTGTCAATATTAAATTATAATGATAATTATAATTTATTATTGTGATTAAAATTAAATTGGAAATTTTATATTGTTTATTTGGAATAAACAATGAAATTGGAATCAAATTGTGAAAATAAACTTTAAAACTTTATTTTATTTTGTTTGGGTTGATAATAAGTGGAAAATGATTTTTATTTTAGAAAAATTGTAACAACCCGGTATTTTGAACCATTCGCATCCTCACATGTCGGACTTGAATTGCTCGAAAACAACAGATTGTTAATTTATATTTGGCAAAACTAAGCATATACAGTAAAAAAATCAATCACAGAATCACAGACACAGAGTAATATAATAATAAGCAGCGGAATAGATAAATAGTAGTTCATGAAGCTACTATATAAACAACAGAGTTTGAAATAAAATACAACAGAATATCTCAAATACAATGTAGTCTTGAATACAAACAGATGACAAGTCTGAACAGAACAACTGGATAGCTGAAAGCTGAATAGATATATATGGATCTCCAAGTGAAGCTCCAACTCCAAAGGTGAGTCTCGAATGCTGTGACACTCAGTCTGACCTGAGCATAAAGCAAAATGCAAAACACTCGAGTCAGGATTAACATTCTTATATTAATAAATTCAACTCAAGTTAAATGTCAACTGAAATACAAGTAACTTAAAGGATGTTTGGGATTTCCATCCTCTAAGGATCCGTGGAACTATCTACTATGTAGTAATATACGCTATTATAATGTCTATAGTAAAGTAAAAGTATTAAAATAACGTTAAGACGTTACCCAGATCCCCCTTAACATATTTTATATATTCCCATAGTCTATACAACGCCGTACGCTCCACCAAACCGATGGTTTACACAGAGGACACCACATAGGTACGGTACAAAACAAACTCGTAGAAGGCGCGATAAGGCATGCGACAAGGCACTCGAGGCAATGCCAGGGTAAATATACCATTTGCACTCCCGTACTGGTGGTAACGCATAGCAGCTACTACCGCCCACCTCGTGACACACTCCCAAATCAAAGGGTGCATCGAATCAAATCACAAAAGCAATAGAATGGTATCGAAGAAATGTGCCCGATCGGAGGAATGACCTCACTTGGCCCGGTATATCTCCGATTTTAGCCACATCAAGCTGACTCACGGTAGTCAGGGATACGTAAATACCATACAGAATCGTCACCAAACCATCCTCCTTCATTCTGGAATCTCCACCACATACATAGTTGTTAAAGTGGTTTTCGATATTGACAGAGAGTATGACAATATCCGATCTCAGTCTCTTTAACAACCAAACGCTTATTTCACACCGTGGTCATTTTATAATTTAAATAGTTTATACTTCATATCAAAATATCATATTTATTTCAAAAACCATATCAATTAAATGTCATTATTCACTTTAAACAATATTCATTTCCAGAATCGTAACACTTTAAAAATTATAACACTTTGAAATCATAACACTTTTGAAACCACAACACTTTGGAAATTATAACACTTTTGAAGTCATAACACTTTTGAAATCATAACAGCTTTGAAATCACCAGTTTAGATATTGAAAATAGTATATAAATATTAAAATGGTTATAAATTAAAATAGTTTATATATTAAAATAATTTATATCATAAAAATAGTTTCCTACAATTTCACAAATCGATTCAAATCAGCATAAATTCCAAAATTCAATTTAAATCAATCCTTGTTCACACTTTCAATTTAAAGGGTTAAAGATTCAATTCAAAATCTTAATAAACCATTTTAATCTTTATCAATTTCGAATCTAGGTTTGAACTATCTCTTCAATTCCAATAAGGTTCAAGTTAAAATATTCATACATTTTTATTATAAATTTCACTTATATTTCAACATTGAACTTTAATTTCATTCAAATTGGAAAGTATTCACTTAATCTTTTTTACCATTTATTAAAATCCCAATTTATAAATTTAAATCAATATTAAATATTCACTCTCAATTTTTATTTAAAGTTGAGAATATTCATTTAATCACTTTTCCTCAAATCAAGTTATAAATCATACCTTTCAAATCTCTAATCAATAAGTCCAAATAAATTCTTATTTAAATTCAATTATTAACCAATTTAAATTCCAAGTCAACATTAATTTATCTTCCCAACTTTTATTATTAAAGTTAATAAAAAATCTATTTTAAAAATATTAATATAAATTTAAATAATTACTTAAACATATTTTATTAAATTAAATCTTATTATTAAGTTTATTTTGTATTACATCTATTTTAATATATTTTAAAATAGTAAAATTATAAGTAAAATCTTAAAAATTTTATTTCAAAACTAACTTATAGATTTAAAATTTTCAAAACATATATTTTTAAAAAATCTAAAATTTAGACATATAAAAAATAACCTTTATACATATTATATTTTAAAAATCAATATTTATTAAAAGCCATATATTTCCTTTCAAAACTCTGGAAATCATTTTCAAAATATAGACCAACGGTGTCCGTATATAATTTTCTATCCTATGGTCAAGTGATACGAATATTTATCATTTCATTCCGCAATTTAAATGTCTACGGGTACATATTATTTCAACCCGCAATCCCAAAAATTTAAAACAATGAAAATCGCTTGGGTTTATCATTTCAACCTATAACGATTTTCTTTTATTCTACAAAATCGTTCAGGTATGTATCATTTCAACCCATAGGGAATTCTATACTAATAGGGAACTTGTAGAGTGAAAACAGTTATGATAATGATATAACATATCAATAACAGACATTTATCATCAGTAACAAATAAAATATATTATAAATAACAAATCATGGTGTCAGATATCATAGGTGCATAGTTACAGATAGTAGCATATCATGTACAGCAATTATATAATTAACAGTTCAATTTAGTAGCATATTTCAATTGTCGTTTCAAATGAAATCAAATTTAATAAATATAAGGATGTTAATCGTGAGTGATTACTCAACTTTTGAGGCTAGAGAGGATAGACAATGAAATTGAGTTAAGAATCCAAGCACGAATTCCAAAGCAAAGCAAGATTGGAACGAATTCGACGGATAGAGCTGATAACATAAATCGATGAGAACAAATCAAAATTAGTTTAACATAAACTGAAACAAAAATAAATATTATATCCATATATCTCTCTAATAATTAATATAAAATTTTAAACTCATATTTAAATTAATATATATATTTCTAAAGAGAAGATCCAAATATCAATATTTATTATAAAATCAATATAAATATATATATATATATAACTTATATAAATATGTAAACAAATGTTTTATATCCATATCCAAACAAAACATACTACAAAAACTTTTTATATAAAACCACTTACACATTGAAACTTTATATATACAATTTTGGAAATCAATATGTATTCATGCAGACTGCCAACAAACATACTTTATATGATATATATACAACTGACGTGAAATATACTTACTATCATATTATGTAATTACTATGCAAAATATATACTTAGTATAAATATGTAGACTGACATATGTATACAAAACAAACATCAAACTAAATAAAATTTACATATATAAACTGATATAAATTAACATATAATAAACTATAACACATATCTTATAACACATAACTATCATATATATGCAGACAGCAATCACATATGACTTATATAACTTAATATATGTACAAAACTGTTTTGAAACCAAATGATATATAATTTACACAAATATATAGATTTTTACCTAACATATATATATACACACACTAAATGTATGTGTGCAGGTAGTATTATGAACAAACCATATGTAATGAAACAGGTGACAGCATGTATAGATATATATAATATAAGATAAACACTTATATAAACTTTTATATATACAGAACATACATATATATATATACCTCAACAAGAAAGAATGTTCGGTCGCAAGAGATGAGCAAGGTGGGTGGAAATCATGTGGAGGGCGGCTGCAGGTGCGGGTTTGGCGACTCGCATGGCTGCTTCAGCCATAGCTTCGGGAAGAGGGTGGTTGTCGGCTGGTGGGGATTGCTTGGTCTCGGCTATGAGGTGGGAAAGCGTGGAAAGGAAGAAGAGTAGTTGGGATGGTCGGGTTGGAGCAAGTCAAGGTCGGGAGATGGAAGTGGGCGAGGCCAAGTGGAAAAAGAGGACGAGAGGGGAAGGAGAGAGGGGATGGCTTTGCAAAGAAGACAAGCAGGTGGTTTTGATTAAACAGAAAATGAAGATGAACAGTTTCTAAATCTTGGAACCAAAATATGGAACAACATGCTGATGTGTTTTGAAAAACATGACAGGAGAAGCATGCATGAGCTCTGCATATTTATATCAACGCTTGCTTCTATTTTTCACAATGATAAATATGCAAACTAGAAGGAAGGAAGGCTTTGATTTTTTTTCCAGTGACAGACGAAAAGCAGGAGAAAAAAAATAGAGATTGAAAGCAACAATCAATGATAAATGGAATCTAGGGAATAGAAATCATCACGCAAGTTGAATTAGGAGAAATAAATGTTAATGACTATTGGTTATCACGGGTGGCCAGTTGAGAGGTCACAAGCAACCAAGAGTATAAAAAATTAGGTACTGATACGGTTAGCTGTATCGCGGTTTCGCCGCGTACCGGACACCGAAACACACATACGAATATGTTATAGAGATCAATACGACGAGACGATCAAAACGGTATACAGATATCTGTGATACGATTATCCTATCAAAAGTCGAAAATCGGTACCTAAAATGCTGCTAAAACGCTGGAATTTAGATAAACGGAGCAATAGCAGTCCGAATTTGGCGAAACGAAATATGTCGTCTCACTCAGAAGATGATTTACAAATTTATTGTACAAAAATATTCAGGTTTGGAAAACATTTTATTTTCATCAGATATTAACTGATTTAAATTATATAAAATTACACAAGAAAATAAACTTCCATATTATCCGATGAAAATTTACCGTTTGCTATGTTTATATTGACGTATTTCAAATATCAAATTTTTATATCCAAATTCAATTATTTAAAATTTCACAAAAATTCAGTTTAATTACGTTATTAAAACCTTTAAAATTTTACGGGTCGTTACAAAAATGCAATAATTATGTAATTATTGCCAATTCTTCTATTTATGATTTTTAAGAGAAGTAATTGATTTTTAAAGGTGGTTTATTTTAATAAAAAGATGGGAATTGGTTTGAAAAATATGTTTTGGCTTTAAATTATATTTGGAAATTGTTTGAAATATTTTTATAAGTGAGAAAATAAATTTTGTGGGTTTTTAGAAGTTAAAAACATGGTTTTATTCATTTATTTGTGTAAATAGTGCATTTTTGTAAATTAGGGATTTTAATAATAAAAATGTTTTAAAAATATAAATTAATCTTCTTATATGATATAAAATGTTTCATTTTATGTGTATACAAGTTTTCATAATTTTCTTGTGTAAAACTTGTGAGAAAATGAATTTTTGCTTTTGTGTATATGTGATTTATACACATATTTTAAGTGTTGTTTAATAAACATTAGGCCATTTTATTTTATATTTGGGTCCAAATGGCCCATTAGCCTTAGCCAGTAATGAGAAAAGAAGGAAATGCTTTACCTGTACGTTCATATCCTAGTCTTGCTTCTTCTTCCTCTCAAGCATTTACAGTAGAAGGAAAAGCTTCATTTTTTTCAACCAAACTTTCAAATTCCAAGCTTTTTCTGATAAATTGCTGTTCTTTTCAAATTTAGAGAGAATTAGAAAGTTAATCTCATTGCAAACCTAACTATTTCATCAAAATCCAAAATTGAGAAGTAGGTTTTCTAATTTACTGTGTCTTCTTTTTGCATGCACTGTTTTTAAGTTTTCTAGGTTATTGGAAGCTCTTATCTCCTCCAAGTTTCAATCTTTTGACTTAAATTCGAGGTTTGATCATCTCTAGAAGCAGGTGAGTATCGATCTCGCAAAATCTAGCTCATGCAATGCCAAAAATCGCAAGTTGAAATCAAAAATTTGCTAAAAAATCGTTTTTGAACTATTTTGATTTTCTTTGCAAACTGTCTTGAGTTGCAACTTTGTGCAGTCATATCTCTCTATTCCGGCAACGAAATGCTGGCGGATTTTCTTTTTTTTATACACCATGTTTTGTAGTATAAGCATACCAAATTTCATGTCATTTCGACCTATATAGCTTATAGAAATATGCTGCCGAACTTTGATTCGGAGCATGTTTTTGCCCATGTTTTTACAGTGAAAACACTGCCTGAGTTCAACTTTAAGACATCATAACATTCTCGCAGCTTGTTTAAATTGCGTGATTCTTTTTCCAGTTTAAATTATGAGTGTTAAAATTTATGGATACCAAATTTCAGTTCATTTCAACCTATATAGCTTATAGAAATCTGCTGCCGAAATTTTATTCGGAGCTTGTTTTTGCCCAGATTTTTACAGTGAAATCACTGCTAGGGTTCAACTTGAGACATCATAACTTTCTCATACCTTGTCTAAATTGCGTGATTATTTTTGCAATTTAAAGTATAGTTATTGAGATTTACGTATGTTAAATTTCAGGTCATTCAGACCTCTATAGCCTATAGAAACGTGCTGTCAAACTTTGAATTGGAGCATGTTTTGCTCCAGCCGTTGATAATGAAATCTGGCTGCGATTCAAATTTTGAGAGATGATATCTCTCTCGTTTCTTATCCGGTTGTATCCGTTCTTTTTTAATTAAAGTAGAGTTGTTGAACTCTATGCCTGCAAAATTTCAAGGCTTTTAAACCTTTGTAACTAGTTGAAAATTTGCTTGGAACTTTGAATCGGAGCATGTTTTGCTCCAGTTGAGAATTTATAAATTGTTTTACATGGATTTTATTTTGATGTTGTTTTTTGATCGGCTTGATCCTAAGATGGAAGACCCATTATTACCCCTTATCCATATTTCGGATTAGTGAGTTTTTTTTTAGAGATTTTTGTATGACGATTTTATGAATAATTTCACTGAATTTCTGTTGATTTTTGTTGCTTCTTTGCACGTGCTTTCTAAACTGTTTTCGTAATATTTTTTTTTAACTTTTGAAATAAATATTTTACAATATTTATAATTAATTTAAAGCTATTAAAATTATACATTTTTTATAATAAGAGAATTTCAAAAGTTATTTTCCAAACGATTTCGAAAATAGTTTTAAAAGCTTGTTTTCTATAATAAATTATTTTTTATATAAAAATACGTGTTTTTGCACTTTTCGGACGTATGAGAAAGTGAATTAAACGATTTAGTAAAACACGTGGTATGGGACACGTGGGTTTACTTTTTTTGTTAATTCTGGACTTGTACGATCGAAACCTCTTGAGTATATGGTTTTGAGTTGATAATTGAGATTTATAATTCCATTATAGGAATTATCTGAGTAAGTCAATATTTGGCGAATCGAGAGGTTCGAGATCTCCTATTATAGGGGTAATAATCGATGAGAACCACTTATATATGTTGTTTTACTCGCCGATGAGACGAGACGAGTCTTGAGATGAGATTTCCCTTTTCGGGAATTATGGGTTATGAGAAACCACTATGAGATTTATTTGCACTTGCCGATGATACGAGGCAAGATATATGAGTATTCTGAGATTTTTGAGGTTTGAGATTTTATTTTTATGATGTGGAGTTAACTACCAGTTAGTAAACCGTTTATTGCGAGCGTGTGGTATGGGACGCACGTTAACACTTTTCGGGTTCCTTTCCGAGAGTTTGTGACACATCCACGAGTATGCCAGTGCTATAGACCTTCGGATCATCTGAGTTATGTGACTTCGGTCACCACGAGTTATGTGACTTCGGTCACCACGAGTTATGTGACTTCGGTCACCACGAGTATGACCTTCAGGTCCACGAGTTAGGTAACTAAATTTATAAATAGCACTGGACAAGAGTTTTGCACGTGCAGCATTGCTTCGGCATTGCAATCGGGGATTTGGCTAATCCGGGTTTTTCGAGTTTTCTGAATTTTCTGTTTTATTATGATTTCACCATTTTAAGACGTTTTATTATATCGATAGCCTAGTGTTATATGAGATTTTATATATATAGTGATTTCATTTATGATATTTTGAACTTCTATTGGGTTCCTTGATTATGAGTTTTGATGGTTTCATGATTTTGAAGAATATTCTAGGTTTTGCCATTTTGGCAAGTTGAGTTTGAATTTTACATATATATATTTATACCGATGAGATGAGGCATAATTGAGTTTGGATATCCATCTATATTTGAGATATTTATTTTCATTCCATGGCATTCGAAGATTTTGTTTTTGCCGATGAGATGAGGCATATTTGAGTTTTGGGATTATCCTATTTGAGAATTATTTTATGTTTGTCATTTTAGGCGAGAGTTTGTATTGATATTTCTTCTATTCAAGAGATATGGTTCATCGAAACCGTTAATGTTATTTTAGAGATTTCGCCAATGATATGAGGCAAATATGTTATTTAATTGTGTTTTATCATTAGAGTTTCTTCTTAACGATTTCATATTCTTAAGTGTATTTAGTCCACTTGAGATATGAACTCTTACATCTTGTAATTTCTTCTTATTCAAGAAGAATGATCATCCCTTTCTTAAATAAAGGGGTATCATGCTCTTGGTGGGGCTTCCTCTTGTAAGAGAGGATACTTTACCCTTCCTTATCTTTACCTTATCTATTATCCTTATTAAACTGAGGTTTTAGCTAGGCCGACCCATGTATTTTATACTTGGGTCAGACCGAGTTTGTTTTAGGTTAAGCTTTTTACCTTTGGACTTAGTATGGCTTGAAGCTTCCGCGTGACTTCTTCTTAACACTATTTGTGACTCTAGTCTTTTTAGAGTTGTATTTTGAGTTGTACATTCATTTGACTTGTGTATATAGAGTGGTCCTCATACCACTTTGATGTATCATTTGTATTATATTGAGATGTATCATTGTATTTGTGTATATGTATATATGTTCGTTGTTCTGCGATGCGATGTTCATTTAGTTATTGTATTTTGTTTTGATGGATCTGTTAGCCACTTATAGTTTTGTATTATGTATTTATTGGATATGTCGATCCACTTGAGTTAGGAAAAAAATATAGCATTTGTCGACGTATTCAATAGATATTGAAGACAAGACTATAGATGGTTGTTCCTAACCAGCCCTATTCTCCACATTACTAGACAGAATTACCTAGTAATTCTCTTTGTTAATGTGGGTCTTAGGGTGGGGTATCACAGTTTGCCTTGTTCAAGTGTTTAGAAATCTCTATCGACAACGTGGCATCACACGCCTCGACCAGAATCCATAGACAACTTAATAGACCTTTTAACATAATACGTTTTTAAACAATAACAAATACGCTTTTGAATATATAATACTCTCAAACTCATTCTAGGGTGTCACTTAGCCTATCTCCAATAAGCCATACCCTACCAAAGCCAAGGTTCTTGCTTAATCTTCAGCTCTGATACCAAGTGTAACGACCTGCCTTTCCGACCATCGAAAGTCGACACCAAATACATCCACGGTATTCAAATGTCGAACATCCAATCGTTGAAGCTGCAGATTGTTACGGTAAGTAAAAGGAACAGCAATGAAAAGAATAGGGAAAAACAGAATCTCACAGCGGAAACGATAACATATAATATAACTAAGGCAGTATAAACTGCCACTCCAAAATACAAAGCACATCAGAGTTAAAACAAATCCCATCAACTGGACAGTTATAAATTTTTTGACCTTACAATTGCTTATAGGTATATATAGTACAGCAGAGAAATAAAATACTATGATAGGTGAACATCCAGCTCTATTCCATGAGCTCCATGTCCCACCAACGGCAACCTGAAAAAAATACTTGGTCCGACCTGAGCATTATAATAAAATAACACCTAGATCCGTCTGGAAAAACAACATGAGAAAACTCGGGTAATAAGGTGAATAATTAATAATTCTGTGAGACCACGCCACTAAACGTGGAACGGGTTTTACCTCACAAGAAAACTTCCACATATGAAGAAACGGGAAACAATTAAAATAACAATAAAAAGAAGAAATAATGAACACATGTAAGATCAAAAATCCAAACCTAAAGAATGGAGACAAATAAATAAATATTAAGAGTCACTCTAGCCGCTTCTCGATGTAATGAAGAAAAACAATCCAAAAGAATTGGAATCATCACAAGGGAAAGGAATTTTCCAACAAATGCCTAGAAGGTTGCTCCCCCCTTACCGAAAGTATAACCCTATAAATATACTTAAGAACTATGATGGCTCTTAGGAACTCCAAGCCAGACCCCGCCAACGGTTACTGAGAATCTGAGTATTCACATCTCTGAAGCATACAACAAAATCTAATCTAGAGTAGATGTGAAGACACCCTAATGGGAATAATCCTACATAACTTGGCCCCCACCCACACTTGGTTTTAGTCATTTCTGACAGAGGATAGCAACACTTAAATGAGCAAAAAATCATCTTGGATTGACCAAACCTAAAGAGGAAAAGATTAATTCCAACTTCGAATCAAAACAAGGAAAATGAACTTATCCAACATAACTAGGAAGGTGCTCATCCCTACACTGAAAGTATACCTCTAAAAAAAATATACTTGAGAGCCCATGCCTCATGCGAAACACTCTCAAGAACTTCCAAGCCAGACCCAGTTAAATCCACAAAAATCCAAATATACTCACATCAATGCATGCATGCTATCGACTTTACTGGATAAATGTGAATATACCCTAATGGGTGCGATCTACATCGCTTGGCTCTCACTTGCTCTTTGGTTTTAGTTTCCACGGTGTTGGATGCCAATGCTCAAAACGAGCGACAAATCATCTTAGAATGACGAAGCACAATAATGACTAGGAGGGTGCATCCCCCTTACCCACACTTTGGTTTTTGTCATTTTCGACAAAGGGCATCAAAGCTCAAAAGTGCAACACATCATCTTAGAGTGACGAAATACACAGTAGATAGCAGAATCGAAATTAATAGTCGATAAATCAACTATCGGGAATAACAAAGTGATTTGTGTATTGGAATCAAATTGCATACACTTACCACCAATAAATGAATCAAAATTTTAAAATATTTGATTAACACTTGTGGTTGATTTTCACATTTCCATTATTTGTAAACACTTTAAAAATACTCTTTGGAATACTCTTTTAAAAGGGCTAATTATAACACTAAATGTATTAAAACAAGGATAAAAAACAAATGTCTTTATAACACTTTTTACTGTAAACCCAAAACACTTTAAACATAGCTTTATTTTAAAAAAAAATCTTTTAAAAGATTTTCTCATTTATAACCAACATTTATAAATTTAAAACAACATTTATTTTCCCAAAGGATAACAAATCAATTTAAATACCTCTATAAATTTAAAACAATGTTAATTTGTCCCAAAGGATAACTTATATGCAACTTTAAAATCTTTTTAATAAATCAATCAATTATCTTTAAACACTTTTTTCAAATTGGTTAACTAACTTTAAAACATTTTTATTAAATCAATTAAGTAATTTTAAAACACTTTCATTAAATTAGTTAATTTACTTTACCTCTTTTATTAAATCGGTTAATTAACTTTTAAAACACCATTAATTTAAATTATTAATTAAATCCAAATATCATTAAATAAATGGATTAATTAAATTCAAACATCATTCATTAAAATTAGTAATTAAATCCAAATATCATTAATTAAAATGATTAAATAGATCCAGACATCATTAATTAAATGATTAATTAAACTCAAATATCATTTATTTAAAATGATTAACTAAATTGAAATCTCAATAATTAAAATAATTAATTAATTTTAAATATCATTAGTAAAAATAATTTATTAAATTCAAACATCATTAATTACAACGGTTGAATAAATTCAAAATATCATTAACCAAAATAATTAATGAGTTTTAGACATCTATTTTGTGGAAATACAAGCTTAAGTTCAAAATACAAAGGTTTAGGGAGATGATATTCAATAAGTTACGATATAGTGAAAAATCGCTATATCGACACTTAAACAATCCAAATAGACTGTCATAATTATTTCAGCTAAACATCAACATAAGCAAAAAGGGAATATAAATAAGATCCAGATAACAGTAAATAAATAATGACAAGAAACCCCTTTGGGCCTATCTATAAATATCCAATGTAAGTCACACATATGTATGTGTATTTTTCGAAGTGTTCCGTAGCAACCTATTCACTACGGAAGCACTCCGACTACTCCTTTTTGTCCTCTGCAACAAAATGATTATTTATGTCATCTGTTACAAGGCAGGAACAAACAATAATATATAATTATATGAATTCCTTTTAAATCAGATAATACGTCATCCGTTTTTCAAAACTAATCAAACCAAATAATCAATCAAACAACAATCTAAACTAACATCTAAGCATTTATAAATAATTTATAGCATCACGGATATTTTATAGTTAAATTCTAAGTGAGTAAACTCATCGAAATTCTAGCGGAAGCTTTCGCATTCTGATTTGGTTTAAAATCGAACGTCATTCGATTTTAACACTAAATTCCACTAACTTCAAATTCAATTAATCCAATTCCAATGCGAAGATAACATTCTTACAAGCACAATCGACTGACCACATTCGATTTGGACCTTGTATGGGAGAGTTATTCGATTTATAAGTAATTGGATTAAACTAATTAATTATATAATTAACTAATCTAATCACCTAATTAGCATATAAATCCTTCTTCCCCCTAGTTTAAGCATGCATGCATAGATACTTGACACTACCCATCAATGGTCGATCCAAATTACCCCCCTTTCTTCCTTGATTCTCAATGAAATAGCCGCAAATGAATTGAAATCAACTCCTCTTCACGAGTACATCGCATTCCCCACCACCTTGCCACGTTCGCAATCCCCCAGCAGATTGCAACTCCTGCCCTGGCACACGCTGCACCCAATGATGCGAATCACAATAGTGGACCAGAGCTCCTCCAGTTGCTATCAAATGACTCCACTTCATACGAAATCTACTTTGGTGCCCTGTGTTTCGCCGAGTGTGACCCTAACTCCACCTCGACCAAACCCTAGGTCAACTATCTAAATGTTGGACATGGTGAATGTAAAGATCCTGGACTCAGCCTTCGAAAATCGGCACCCGTACTTCACTTGTACTCAAATTCCGTAGATTCAAATGCCGAATCTGGCTCCTCGGAGCTTATAACACAGTAAGTATAATAACACAGCGGAATAAAGAAATGGATAATATCATATACAACTCCAATGAATACAATATCCAGAATGATATACAACAATGATATCAATATGATACAACAATATCAGAGATAAATAATGATAGAGCGGAAATAACAGAAGTGATACTCCAAGTGATCCGATAAAGAGAATGAGACCAACAACTCCAACATCAAGCTTGAACCATCATCACGGGTGCACAAAGATAAGCAAGTGCAGTGACATCTCCAAAAACTGAACTAGCTCTAGATAATCTACTAAACCTGACTATCTAAAAAACCCAACTCTAGACTGCCCGTGTGGAAAATTGTGGGCACCCAGAGTTTAGGACGGGAACAATAAACTCCGAGTCAGTCATGGGACTGGTGTGAGTAACAAAAACAGTTTATCTTTAAACAAACCACAAAGGAATTTTAAACATTGAAATCCGCAATGGTTTTTGGAAAATGAAACTACCATAAGGCCTCCTGCCACACACATAATGCAAACGCAGAATTGGAGGAGATTTCTCCTTATGATAGTCAAAAATGCTTACTACGCAATCATTCGATATTATTACTATTAGTGCATAGTGTAGAAAACCATTTCGAAAGTATAATATTAATCTTAGCCAACATACAACCATTAGTGTATGCCTACTATAGCTACTATGTTCAATAGCAGGTTACCGCCACATTCCATAGCAGGTTATACAACTAAAACCGTACAAGGTTCGTATTGTTTCTTTGGATTTTCCAACAAATGGTCAGGCTAAGGAACTTCCTACTACCACATGGGTACGCCTCTGGAGGGACGTCCCGAGAACCTACCCGGCTCTCTGCCAACACAAGGCCGGGTTACCTCTGTAACTAGGTAACTACTACTTGAGTATGCCACCCCCCGGTCGTTTGCGACCTTTATCCGAGGCGCCTCAATCACACAGCAACAATCACACAGTAAATGAGATTGGAGCAACCACACAGGTAAATATCTGGGCTCCATACCATAATATCACCTTTTTCCAAAAGGAAATGACATACCCTAAAGGGAGCGACCCTCATAACCTTGCCGCATCTTTCCTGTTTCGACCATTTCCGGTTTGTGAGGCTCGATGAGGCCTCGTCCACAAAGCTACGCTTTTTCACAAAGCCATGCTTTGATCAACAAATGATCAGCAACACATAGCAACACTTAGCATGCCACACTACCAAATTGGGAGTATATCACTGATAACCTTCAACTACATAACCTCTGAGCTCGTACGTCTCAGAGAAGGGTGTTAAGCTAAGAGAATAAATCTTCGCCACCAAATAGAAATGTATTTGAAAGAAATCGGCTTTATATCTCAAAGTGTAATGTCAGACATACAACCATACAAGTCTGTTCCAGGTTCGAACAGAACTGAAGGCACTTCCTAAGAAGCCCTTGCAATCCGGGTATTCACAATTCCGACCGGACTTCCCATCACTTAAGGAATCTCTATACTGGGGCCACTTGGTGCAGAGACAATCGATAGGTTATCCTATCGTTTTCACAAATACCCGGTCTTCACCACCAGTCTTCAAATGCTATCCATTTACGTCGTATCACTATTCGAAATGGGTTATATGACACAAAGTCCTCTCCCGGCTAAACCGAATAGTGAGCGCAATATTTAAAAACATATGTATATTGGGATTTCAATTAAGTCACAACTTATTACCTAAAACTTTTCTTCAAATGGTTTAAACACATTACTATTTTAATCTTTTACACAAAAAGATTCATCTCACAAAGTTCACTCAGTTTCACAAAGATCTATTCATTGATTTTTCAAATCGATTTCCATTTCAATTTTGATTAACTCGTCCAATCTTTAAAACAAAGATTTAATTGATAGCTTTCAAAACAATTCCATTTCGACCTTTTATACAAAAGGTACACCTTTCCGATTCCAAAACAAAGTTCAACAATCTTTCACAAAGATTTATTCATAACTCGGAAAACCATTTTCATTTCAAACTTGAAATTCTTTTGACACAAATTGGAAATTCATTCCTTATATGAAAGCTTATATTATATGAAAACAAATAGTTTTCATTTCGGAAAATCTGATTCTTTTATACGAGTTAAAGTCCTTGGGTTAAATTCAAATTCTCAAAACCATACTTTTAAAATGGTTTAAATTCATATAAACACATTTATAACATCTTAACCATAATTTACAAACATGGAATTCAATTCCAAATTTTGAATTCAAATTAAATTATTTAAATTGGAGACTTTACCAAGTTATTCAAAATAACTTTATTCTCAAAACTCCTTTTCAACAGCTTTAACATTTAACCCAAATCTATTTCCAAAATCAATTGAAATTAAAATTTAAATTTCAAAAACATTAAATTTAAATCATTTGTGACTTAACCGATTTCCACGTGCAATCCATATTTGTGTGTGTAAAAGTGTGGTCCAGGGGTTTTAACACAATAGTGCAACATCATTCAATCATCACAGATTCCATGTTAATACCCTAGGTACTGATTTTGATGATAACAACCACATAAATATTACTACTAACGTATCTCCGAGTTATGCAGTCATATCAGATATATTATGGAGACATTTACAGAGATAATCAAGAATACAGTGGGAAGCAAATGAATTATAGAAGAAGGTTAATCAGAGCAATTGAAGAACAAAACCAAATTAGAGAAGAATGCTGAAGGATAAAGGTGCTTGAAGTGATGAGGAGTTGGTTGAACCTAAGAATATCTTGTTAAAGATCTCTTGGCAATTATACTTGAAGATCATCAACCATTGACCTCAACCGAATCACAAAAATCCATAAATATAAGGTAATTTGAAATGCTGAAAATTCACAACACTTATTAGTGTTGTTGTTCATTTTGCAACATACCCATGTCGACATACTAGGTAGGGGGATGTCGACATGCTAGCCATTTTTCAGAATTTCAAATTTCAAATGAAGAGACATTTCCCTCCACCTCTTCACTAAAAGACACGTCTCTTCAACCATTATATAAAGGCCTCTGAAAACGAATTTTAACATCAAGAATTCTCATTTTCTCTTACTCCTTCTTCTCTAAACATTTGCAAAAGAAATCCATTGCATACTCTTCAAATCTCCTTGCAAATCGATACTATTTCACTCAAATTCTTCACTGATTTGCAAGCCACACAATATCTGAGAGTTGTACTTGAATTCACATCATTCTCTCTCTGATTTCATCCTATTCCTCAAAGAATTCAAAAATATATTGCCATTGGAGGTCTATAGGATCATTGTATCGAATCTGCAAGAATCTGTATTGAAGATACGACTACTTGCCATAGTTTGTTATTGGTGATAAGGAGAAGGTGTTCTTGTAGCCTTGGAAATCAAGAGGGTGTGTCTTATAGCCCGTGAAACCAAGATTGTAAAGGTGTTCTTGCCACCCGTGGAAAGCAAGCAGTTATAGTGGAATTCTGCACGATATAGTGCAGGACTGGATGTAGGATTGGTTAATCCGAACCAGTATAAAAATCCGGGTGTTATTTACATTACTGCATTTTACTTTATTACTTACTTATTCTTTTATTACTTCTTTATATTCATAAGTAAGTAGTTAATACACATTTCACCACTTCTAGTGTCTGAATAGCCTTAAGATCCAACATTGTGTTGTAGACACTTCAGTTTCTAACAATTGGTATCAGAGCATTGGTTTTCAAAAATTCATAACTTGGTTTTTGAAAAGTATACATGGCTAATGACACTAGTAATACATTTTTTAACACCTTTGTAGAAGGGCAATCTACTACTAGACCCCCTCTATTTGATGGCACTAGTTATGCATATTGGGCTTGTAGGATGAAATGTTATTTGCAGTCTAATGGTTTGGATATTTGGAACATTACCCAAATAGAGTACATAGAGCCTCAAACTGAATATTCAAAATGGACACTAGACCAAAAGACACAAGCACTTAATAACTCTAAGGCCATGAACATTTTATTTTGCTCCTTAGATAGAAATGAATTTAATCGAGTGTCTATTTGTAATTCTGCCTATGAAATTTGGAGAACACTGCAAGTCACACATGAAGGCACCGGTAAAGTAAAACAAACAAAGATATCTATGCTAACTAACCAGTTTCAACTCTTTCAAATGAAACCAAATGAGTCTATTTCTGATATGTATTCTAGGTTTCAAGATATAGTACATGCCCTAATATCATTAGGAAAGAAAATTACTGAAGAAGACCAAGTCAGAAAGATCTTGAATTCACTTCCTAGTGAATGGGATCAGAAGACTCTGGCAATTGAAGAAGCCAATGATATTAGTATTATGAAATTAGAAGATATAATTGGTAACCTAATGTCTTATGAAGTAAAGTTGCAGATTAGAAAAGAGAATAAGGCAAATGAGAAGAAATCACTAGCACTCAATGCTATGATCGACACAGATGAACCAAATGATGATGCTATTGATGATGATATCGAGTTTATGACCAAGAAGTTCAAGAAATTCTTGAAGTATTGGATAAAAAACAAACTTCGAAAAACTAACAACAATAATTGTAGAAATAGAAATGTTGTTAAGTGTTTCGAATGTGATAAACCCGGTCATTTGAAAAGAGACTGTCCCAAACTGATGAAATCAAAATCAAACACTTTCAATAAGGAGAGGAAACAGGCATTCAATGCAAAATGGGATGATTCGGATACATCATCAAGTGATAGTGATTCAGAAACAGAAAATGTCAACATGTGCTTCATGGCAAAGGATGACCAGGTATGGAATTTTAATAAAGAAATTACTAATGTTTTGAATGATATGAATCAGGGATATAAAATACTTAGGAAAGAGTACAACAATAGTATGGCAGAGATAGATAGATTAAAAATATTTAATGGAAGGTTAATTAAAGAAAAACAATGTCTAGAAGATGAAATTGAAAGACTTAATAGGTATAATGATGAAAAGGATTTGACGCTTGGAAGTTTTGAAAAACTAAAAAGTGAAAATGAGTCCTTAAAATCAGAAAATCTTTCAATGAAGTCACAGATCACTGATCTGAATGACAAAATAATATCTCTAGACAATGTTATTCTTAACCGTAATAAGGATTTTGACAAAATGAAAACTGATGTTGATAAATTTAACAAAGGGAAGAATAATCTAGAAAAATTATTATCTGCATCTAAACACACTAGGAATAAACATGGACTTGGATACACCCCTAAGGCTAAATCAAAGAAAAATAGTATTGAAAATACTAAGTTTGTTAAGGCTACAAAGTTCAAACCAAAACCTAGGAAACTAAAGTTAAAACCTCCAGATAGATTCATTAATTTATGGGTTCCAAAAAGGTTGGATGATACTGAAAAAGAAAAATATATTGATAATTTTATTAGTAAGGTTCATTCATCTAATGATTATATTTTGAGAGGACGTTCAAACTCTTCATGGGTTTGGCATCCTAAAACTTAACCCCCATGGACCCCAAAATAAAAAGGGTACCAGTGTGCATACTTTATAATTTTTCAGGTACCAAACAATATATACCAGATAGCGGATGCTCAAAGCATATGACAAGAAATCTATTAAACTTTGGATAAATATGAAAAGGATTTGTTATTGGCATCGGCAAAGTCGGTAACTCTAAAACTCATCTTATTATTTGATAAGTTTATTTCATGTTTTGAATTGATTTGGTTTCCCCTCAAGTGTTTTATTTATATGTATTTATCTCTATATACAAACTCTACATATTGTCTAGCAGTGATTTAAGCGACTCTTTTTTTACCCTTTTTGTTGATGACAAAGGGGGAGAAAAGGTATAAATATACTAGGCAATATGATAGGGGGAGTGCATAGAGTTAGGGGGAGTCAAATATTAAAATATTATATTTTATCTCTTAAATATTTAAATGGTTGTCATCATCAAAAAGGGGGAGATTGTTAATACCCTAGGTATTGATTTTGATGATAACAACCACATAAATATTACTACTAACGTATCTCTGAGTTATGCAGTCATATCAGATATATCATGGAGACATTTACAGAGATAATCAAGAATACAGTGGGAAGAAAATGAATTATAGAAGAAGGTTAATCAGAGCAATTGAAGAACAAAACCAAATTAGAGAAGAATGCTAAAGGATAAAGGTGCTTGAAGTGATGAGGAGTTGGTTGAACCTTAGAATATCTTGTTAAAGATCTCTTGGCAGTTATACTTGAAGATCATCAACCATTGACCTCAACCGAATCACAAAAATCCATAAATATAAGGTAATTTGAAATGCTGAAAATTCGCAACACTTATTAGTGTTGCTGTTCATTTTGCAACATACCCATATCGACATACTAGGTAGGGGGATGTCGACATGCTAGCCATTTTTCAGAATTTCAAATTTCAAATGAAGAGACATTTCCCTCCACCTCTTCACCAAAAGACATGTCTCTTCAACCACTATATAAAGGCCTCTAAAAACGAATTTTAACATCAAGAATTCTCATTTTCTCTTACTCCTTCTTCTCCAAACATTTGCAAAAGAAATCCATTGCATACTCTTCAAATCTCCTTGCAAATCGATACTATTTCACTCAAATTCTTCACTGATTTGCAAGCCACACAATATCTGAGAGTTGTACTTGAATTCACATCATTCTCTCTCTGATTTCATCCTATTCCTCAAAGAATTCAAAGATATGTTTCCATTGGAGGTCTATAGGATCATTGTACCGAATCTGCAAGAATCTGTATTGAAGATACGACTACTTGCCATAGTTTGTTATTGGTGATAAGGAGAAGGTGTTCTTGTATCCTTGGAAATCAAGAGGGTGTGCCTTGTAGCCCGTGAAACCAAGATTGTAAAGGTGTTCTTGCCACCCGTGGAAAGCAAGCGGTTATAGTGGAATTCTGCACGATATAGTGCAGGACTGGATGTAGGATTGGTTAATCTGAACCAATATAAAAATCCGGGTGTTACTTACATTACTGCATTTTACTTTATTACTTACTTATTCTTTGATTACTTCTTTATATTCATAAGTAAGTAGTTAATACACATTTCACCACTTCTAGTGTCTGAATAGGCTTAAGATCCAACATTGTGTTGTAGACACTCCAGTTTCTAACATTCCAAATACAAAAATATAGTTGATAAGCGGTATAAACTATAACGCTTATCGTTCATTCACAGATTCATAGATAATATACAAGTGTATCACAAATAAACGAATAATTATACACAGCCCAATCCATAGAACAAAATATCACAGATCAGATAGGACAATCAATACAAGGCATCTCAGACAATACAATCATTCACAAATAAGGTCGAGCACTCACAAATCATTTATAAGTAGGATTAATTAATTGTTTAATCCTAAGTAATTCAATTTATTTCTAATTAAATTAATTGCTTATGAATTGGTTATCCAATCCTGATTAATTAATTACAAATCACTTGATATAAATTAATTAATCAATTTTCTTAATTAATCAGTATTACTTAATCACTTTCATAATTTAATTAGCTTTCAATAAATTAATTATTCTTAAATTGATTACCTAAATTTAATTCATCACATCATCCTTAAATTAATTTATTACTTAAACGCTTGACTAATCAACTTTAATCATTAATTGATATCTAATTAATAATTTTAATTACTATTTAATAAATCTTTAAACCTTAATTACTTACTTTAAACCTTTAATTACTTATTTAATTAATCCATTAAATAAATAAATTATTCATTTTGATTAACTGAATAATAAATGAGTTATAAATCAATCAATCTTCATTAAATTTAAGGTGAAACTCATTCTGATATTTACAAATATGTTTGAAAACTTTTATTCTCAACTTAACTTTTTAAATTTCATTTTTTTTTATCCAAGTTTAAAAATGAAATTTATTTATCTTTAATAAAGTTTAAACAAATTTTAAAATCCTTTAAATTACTTGTTGAAGTAATATATATACATTTTTTTAACAATTTAAATTTAAAACTTTATTTATTCACAAACTAAATTTCAGACAAACTTGAATTTATTATTTAGACTTTGATTTAAAACTTAGTTTAAATCTCGGTTTATAAGTTTAAATTCAATTTTTAAATTTTTAAAACAAGACAGGTTGAAACCTGTAACACACTTCCTACCCGAGCCACACCAGGATTTACTTCGAGACCAACATTAGAGCACTTCGAGTAGCACCCAAGAAAACTCGCATTCGATCCCTGCACACACACCCGACCTCACAACTTCCAGACCAAAGCATCGTGCACATGCACGTGATCGCCGACACACTCCAGTCATCGCCACTACGTCGAGCAAATCGATAATCACCAACAACCCATAGTCCGACCATCAGAACGCAACCAACTACTCGAATTCGAGATAGCATACAAGGAAACGAAACCTGGAAAATAATGGAACAACTCCGACCAAACTTGGCAACGAACCATTCTCGACGCCTCGACCACCGGAGAAGTTGAAATTCTGACCAACGACTCGTCGACATTCCCTCGACCATTACCCAAAAGCTCGACACACTCGATCAACTGACGATGACGAATGAATCAAAAATTTAAATGTCGATAAAAATTAGGTCTACAGACCTTACGAGCTCGCCGCCGACGCCATAGAGGACTATCGTCCTTCCTGTCATTTTTGCCGAACACTCTGAACCTTCACCTAACTCTAGCCAAAATTCCAACCATCCCAATGCTTGTGGCCATCAGAATTTGTCCAGAATCCCAAAAACAGTGCCACCCCGATATTTACTTCATTTTAAATCTAAAGATTTTGATTTCGATCTTAAAAATCATATTTTTAGTTTAGAGTTTCATTTTATATTCCTGAATTGCTAAATTAACATACTTTAATTTTACACAAAACCACATTGTCCTGTTCAAGCTTGGTTTCCAGACAAATTCTTATTTTATTTTCACTTAAATGAATTTTTAAAACTAAATCTCAAAATCAAACAAACAAATCATGTATGAATCCTAGGTACCAACAATAAGTAGATCAAGAGATATTGGATTCTTTGGCTTAGTATCTAAGTTTGAGTTAAGAACAAGCAGAAGCAAATTCAACAACCAGTGTCCATCTATCCCTTCCTATATACATATACAGAACTCCACCAGTAAGTATATATTCACACAAACACATTCATTATTTGCAACCAGAATCTCAGTTAAAATTTTTAAAGAAAGGGGTTACTCACAGTGGTTTTCCAGAAGAAATGAAACAGAGCTTTTTAATGAATCAGGCCATGAATAGCTAGCTGAAATCTTGCTTGTTTGAATTGATTTAGTTGTCGTTGTAGTATCATATCTTCTTACTTGTTTGAATTTTAACTTTTATGTTGTTTTCAGGTTGCTATATTTTTTTCTCAGGTTAATGAACGAACTGTGATGAAATGTGATATGTAGAAATGAGTTTACAGAAAATATATTTTGTTGTACCAGATGATTATGTGTTGTACAATAAGCTCAGAGATTTTTTTTCTTCCTTTGTGGCTGATAAGATTTGCATTTATTACTTTGTCTTGCTTTACAAGTTTATTCTTATCTTTTATATGTTTTGTTCATAACCATTTATTTTTGTTCCTTGTTTACTTCCGGGTTTACATGTTTACATTTCAGCTTGTACATGAATATAATTTATTTGTTTTGCTTGTTGACTATGCAGTTCTGTTTGGTGGCTGATATGATAACATAGTGTACTAGAGATATTGGTATTAATTATCATTGTCTTCCTATGCAAGCTTCCTAGATATTTTTTTTCTTTTTATAAGCCTCCATATATATTTTTGTTTTCATATTTGAATGTGTATGTTTTGTTTCTTCATTTGGTAAGTGTTCATGAATATGTATTTGTTTGCTTTCTTTTTGCTTTGTCTTTTTGACTTACACTTTGCCTTTACAATATTACTTTATAATATAATTAAATTTCTATTTTTTTTTAATATTTTGTTTAAATTTATCTATGTGTTTTACTTTGTATTTTATAATATATCTTATATATTTGTATTCCTATTTTTTTATATCAAATATTTGTTCCTAACTTTGTTTTATTTTTCTTTTATTTTTTGTAGTCTATTTGTATTACATTATTTTGTATAAAACTATATAATTTATTTTTGAAATATAGATGAATTTCTATATTTTATTTTGTTGTTAAAATTTTTAGCAAATGTTCTACTTTCTATTTTTATTATAATTTATCTTATATTTATTTATATTTCTAGTTTAAATATTTATTATTATTATTTTACTTTAATATTTATTGTTTATATTTATTTTATAAATTCAAATCATTATTAACCATCAATTCTAAGTTTAAATCATTTATTTATTTCCTTGTGTCCAAAGTCTATAATTTTATAATTATTTTCAAACCATTTATTTAAGATTTAAATTCATTTGATTTAACACAATTTACTGGAACTCGAGGGAAACTCGCATCAATCTACAATTAATTTTAAAATTTTAATTCAAAAATTCAATTAATTATCAATTTAAATTAAATAAAAATTCGGGGTCGTTATAGTGAAACATGATTGCATGCTCTAATTTCAATATGAAATGGAAGCCTACACCACTACGAATTCGATGAATCGGGTTAGGGGAGTTTTAGTGGAATGTATGACTTGATTTTTAATTTTGAAGGCAAAGGCTAATTTTCGGATTCTTGATTTTATTATAGGGATACTAAAATAAAAGAAGTAGGGCACAAAAATGAAAAATAGTAATGTTGAATTGTTAAAAGACAAAGAGTATGATGGAATTGCCATATTTGTAAACCAAATGCTCTCAAGTTAAACCAAGATTCTAAGTTATCCAACACTTGTAAGCAATATATCAATTCACCGTTAAATTTTGGTTTTCGAATTTGATTTGATTATTTAAATTTTTTTGAAAAGTGGGTTTCGTGATACTTCGCTACATAGAATTTCGTTCGCATATGAACCGCGAATGATGGAAATAAAAATATGATCGTGCACCAATATGCGACACGGTCATAAATCTGTAATAAAATACATAGATTATTTAATTCTGTAAAATTCCAAAAATACCACCATTTGGTGTAAATACGTTAAACGATCATTTAAATATTTTCCATGGATAAATCGAAAAAATTTAATTGAAAATACTTCGAAAAAATCGAGACGTTATAATTAAAATAAATTTTCTTATTATTTATTTGAACCATTTATTACTGGAAATAAATGTACAAAATGAATTTACCGATATTCTTTATAATTCACAAGGAGTTAAATAAGACCATTTTATCAATTAAATCAACATTCAATTATCAATCTCGTTATTTAAATCACTATTCAAATATTAAATTCACAAATTCAAATATTCTAAATAATCTCAATATTTGAATTCATGTTTAAAACCTTAAAAACCAATTATTCAAATATTTAAAATTAATTAATATTTAAGTTCAATGACCAAAATCCTAGGTTTTTATAGGTAGACTATGTGTTCCTCTTATTATGAAGTTAATTGATATGGCATTAGCCAGTCTCATCATTCGAGGATGACCATTCATTCCGACATTGATAAAAATGTACCATGACATGAAGAGAGACTTTCATTATCGGGGATGAAGAGGCATGTGGCAGAGTATGTAGCCCGATGTATGACTTGTCCGAGAGTAAAGGAGGAGTAGAAGAAGCTAGGAGGATTGTTGCAGCAATTAGATATTCCTCAATGGAAGTGGAAAAGTATTTCTATAGATTTTATCGATGGACTACCGAGGAGTAGGAGAGAGAATGAGAGTATTTGGGTCATAGTTGATCAGTTGACCAAATGCACTCATTTTATCCCGGTTAGGAGTACGAGGATGATGGTGTCGTTAGCGACTCTATGCGTGAGAGAGATAGTTAGGTTGCATGGAGTTGCTACTAGTATCATTAGTGATCGAGATTCGCTTTTTGCCAATGTGTTTTTGAGGAGTCTACATGAGGCTTTGGAAACCAAGTTGAGCTTGAGTATCACTTATCGCCCATAGACAGACGAGTAGATGGTGGGAGTGAATGAAATTTTATAGGACTTACTTAGGTTATGTATCTTGGACTTTGGAGGCTCTTTGGAGGATCATTTACCACTGGTGGAGTTTACCTATAATAATAGCTATCAAACGAGCATTGGGATGAACCATTGGAGGCTATATATGGTAGACCTTGTTGACCACTGTCATGTTGGTGGGACACTACAGATAGGATTATTCTTGATCGAACATGGTGAAGAAGACATCAAATAAAGTAGACTTGATCCGTAGGAGGATGAAAATCGCATAAGATAGGCAGAAATCTTATGCTGATATGAGGCGTATGGAGTTAGAGTTCGCAGTGGACGACATGTTGTTTGTGATGGTTTCACCGCTTAGGCACTTCATGAGATTTGGTTGTTTGGTTAAGATAGCACTGAGGTTCGTAGGACCTTTTCCTCTTACGGAGAGGATAAGGAAGTTGGCGTATAGAGTAGAGCTTCTTGAGAAGTTGGCGGGAGTACATGATGTTTTCCATGTGTCGCACTTTCGAAAGTGCTTGCATGATTCGGCTATCATAGTTAAGCCAAGTCAACTAAAGGAGGTGGAGGTAGAGAAGGAGTCACTTGTTCGCCGTGCACCCACTCATTTTCTTGAGCATGGTACAAAGCAACTAAGCAATAAAGAAATCAAACTTGTTAAGGTCCAATGGGGAAACGATCCAACAGAGAGTACATGGGAGCTAGAATAGAGGATCCAAGCTACCCACCCACAACTCTTTTCTGGTACATTTCCAATTTAAATTTAAGGTTTATATTGATTATGCATTAGGGCTTAGTGAGGTATACCCTTTAGGTAGATACCATTGGATGCTAGGAATGGTTGTAAACATGTCAATAGGACATGTTATGGATGACAGATGATAATGGATGTATGGCTTGGACTGTGCTTTTTACACATGTAAGACAGTATATCCTTTAGGTGGTACATACATTCACGTTATCTCTTAATTATTATTTAGCTTGTTAGATATTATGCATATGATTCTTGGTTGTTGTTTATCTTATTGATTATTATGCACATGGATGTTGCATATGGATTGGTTGGTTGCACATACATGTAAATTGCAAGTATACTTACTTATGATGTTGCATACATTTTGGATTCATGGCATGAGCACTTGCATGATAGGAGGTCGATTAGATTAGGAGACCGCTTGCTTTTTGCATTAATATAGGTTCACGTGCATTTCACTATGCATATATACACATACTACATTAGAAAAATTACTAAGGACAATGATTGCCCATCGATGATGGATGAGTAGATGGTTATAGCTATTTTCTATTGCATGTACAATTATATTTTTCCGTCCTTTGAGATTTCGGGGATGAAATCCTTTTAAGGGGAGAGAACGAAACACACCAAAAATTTAAGCAGAATATTTTATAAGAAAAATTAATTTAAATAAAACAAGGGGCAAAATGAACTTTTCATAGACTTCCAAATTTGACTATGAAACTTGCACCATCGCATTCGTAGTGATTTTCTAGTCAACTTTCATATATAACACTTCGAAATCGAAGTTAGTACAGAGAAGTTACGAACATTTGAAAAAATTGAAAATAGAATAATATTTAAAATTAAAAACTTATCAAATTTACACTATAGTGGGTCAACCCTTAGGGTCTGATGGTCAACCGGTAGCAGTCGACCCACAGACATCGGCGGTCTACCATTTGCATTAAAAGTTGGGAATTCTAGAGCGTGATCGAACGACTGTGATCGACCGAAATATTTACCTTTGTGCACAAGTTTTATATGCGTACGAGATGAAACAGAGATCCTCTAAAGTAAATCCAACGCTCTGATTCAGTCCCTAACCTCTATAAATTAACGCCTAAGCTAATCGTAATTTTATTTGAAAATTTATGGTACTGAAACTTTGCCAAAATTTCTTCTCTCCACTTAAAAACATTCTTTAAAATAAATTAAAATCAAAGTAAGGGCGCACTACTAATCGAATCTAGAAGAGGACAAGCTTATGGGCGGCGATCCTACGATGGAGCATAGGTTATTAAAGCTTGGGTTCGAGGTGAGTGGGAACAAGTTTAATAAGATGATTATTATAGTTAATTTTTATCTATTCTATTTGATCTAGAATGTTAGAAATTAAACTGTAAACTATAAACCCTAATTGTAAAACCTAAAAATTGAACTAGAAATTGAAATTGGTGTAAATTGATAAATCTGATTCTAACCTAATTTGAACCCCTTTGTTATTGAATGAAAACCCTAAAGTTTGGTTAACCCCGAATTGAACTAGTATAATTAATTTGCTAAAATCTGTGAATTTGAAACCAATAAAAAGTAGGGTAACACTCTGAAGACTGGTCACTGCTTAGGGTTCATTGTGTAAATCAAATTAACAAATAATTAAAAATCGAATCGCTAAAAAAATTAGAAACCCTAAATATTCTTACATGACCAGGCAACCGTTCACCTCGAGTGGTCAACAACTAGTTATCGACCGATAGGGTGTAGCGGTCGACCGGTGAAGGCCTGAAATGCAGAATCTGAAGGTAAAACAGTTTTGATTTACTCCTAAAGGTATGGTTTCATATACAAAAGGATACATGCATATTATTATTATTATTTCAAAATGATTAGAAATAAAACCATATGTCTAGTTCTTAAGTTTATGTTAAGTTATTTTATGGACATATGTATCCTATGCATTAGAGTAGTTTGGTTTATGCATCTCATTATGATATGTTGTTTGGTAGTTTTCATTTATTGAAATGAAATGGAATTTTCGGCGATTTTGGACAGTCGGAAACTTCCCAATCAGTTGAGAAATTAAAGCTAAGTGTTTTATGAAAATATAAGAAAATAAGTTTTTGTAACTTATAAATTTGAGAAGATAGTAGGTTAAAAAAAATTGTTAAACATCCTGGTTAAGTAAAACAAATCGGGTACTATATATACTCTTAGGACGTAGTGGATTATTATACGAATATAAACTTAAGTCTTGAATGTTTATAATGTAAGTAATGTGTTATGAAAAGGTTCATAAATGATTTTAATATTCAATAAAAACTACAAGTATAGATGAATGTGATTAAAATGAAAAATAATTGGTATAGTTAAGAAACCAATGGGATAAATACGTAAGTTGTACGTAGAACATTTTATTTGCATAACTATTCTTGATATAGATTCGAGTACATGATTCTGAGGTGATTTACATTGATTCGAACAAGGATTTTCACACAATTCCTGATGGTGAACACTAGATACGGATTTTTGATATGATTTTGAAATTTGCTATGATAGTATATGGCTATGTAAGGAGAACAAAGGTTTCTAATAAAGGAATCTAATCGAAATCCACACTAGGAAACCGAGTGAGCGATACTAGTTTGGAGGAGAAGTTTATGTGATCGAGCAAGTGATCGAATTTGATATTGCGTATGGATGACATATGCACATCGTACGAGCTTTAAAATATTATATGCCTCTTTTATTAAAATGCAAGTTATATGGTTTGAGGGCATGTTGATGTGTAATGATTGTTATATATGATTTAGCATGTTTGGATTCATGTTATGATGGATGAGTTGTTGTATTGTTTCTATTGTTGTATTTAACTCTCTTTTGGGTCATATAAGTAAAATCAGGTGCATGGAAGCAAAGGCAAGCTTACTGCTTTTGGTTTCATGAGTAGAGTTTGATTTGGTTGACAAATTGGTATGTGTTTATTGCTTAACTACGTGTTTGCTATGTATCATACACACTCTATAAGGTATATCATAAGTATATATTGTTATTGTGTTGTACCCAGATATGGGCTTGTATTGATATTGTGATTTTTTCGGACCTAGCCACGCAAAAGAGATGTTGCTGAAATTCTCCGTAATATAAGAGACTTTAAGAATTTTATTACTCATTTCAACTAATTGTTTTGAAAGTCTAAAGGTGAGAGTACATTTTCTTTTGTTGGGAATTACGAGGACGAAATTCAATTAAGGGGAAAGAATGTAACAACCTATAATTTTTAACGTTTTGAATGAGAATATTTAATTTATTTAAATATTCGAATTTGATTCGAATTTAATAATATAAGAAAATCAATTTTTAATAAACCGACTTGATTTTTGATGATGTATTTGTTTCAATTTATAGGATTTTTCCTTAAGTTTAAACTTGAAATATATTTAAATTAGCGTTTGATATATTTTTTAGAAAATGTTGGTATTTTTGAAATTTCACAAAATATGATAACTGGTGTGATTTACTGTTGTTTTGTGATCGTGTTGCATTGTTGTGTGCGATTGTATTTTTATTTCTATCATTCGCGATTCGTACGCAAAAGGGATATTGTGTAGCGAAGTGCCAGAAATTGTAAAATAAACATCACCCCACACTTAGAATATTCTCCATCTTTTTCACTTTTCCCTCTTTCCATTTTGATTTTATTTCTTTTCTTTTACTGTAAATAAAGAAAATCAACCCCACAACCAACGGTCGACGTCGCTCCAGCCACTAGAGGCTTTTTCCGACATCGACCCTAAAGAAGAAAATGCACATGGGAGCTAGGCGAGTACATCTACCAGAGGGATTGACGTGGACCGAGGCGATGCAATCAAAAATTGACTACGATGGTGGTAGGTATTCGTCCTTTTGGCAACGGCGTTGTTCTCCATGTGGCAGCAGTGAAGCAAAAAGGTCGGGGTAGGTAAGGGCTTTGATATGATGGATTTTGGGGGCCCTCATTCGACGGTTGAGGTGTCAAACTGGAGTTGACTAAAGGAGACCATCCGAGCTCATTCTCGAGCTATAACCGACAGGTAAAGGTGAACTTGGCGACGATGGACTCATCTTGGTCGGGGCTCCGATCTAGAAGGTGTGGCGGTCTCTAGAGCACCGTGGCGGCACTGGAGGGGTTTTGAATGGAGGCGACCTGAGTTTGGGTTGAGGGAAAATGGTAATAAAGGATTGGGGAAGATAATTTTAATTGGTAATTAGTAATTTAATTAAATAATTAATGAATTTGATTAATTTCAAAATTTATAAAATCAATAACTTCTTCATACGAGATCCAATCGAGACGTGGTCTTTTGCATTGTGCTTGTAGGAGCATTATCTACCCACTGGAGTTGATTTCGTCAAGTATGGAATAAGTAGAATTTTTAGTTAAACTCAGCATTCGATTTTAGACTATTAAGGAACGCGTAAGCGTCAGTTGGAATTTTGGTAAGTTAACTCACCTTTGAATAAACTCTATATGATATTTGTATAGATATTTTATTTTTTGCTTGCTTGGATGATCTATTTTGTTAAGTTTGGTTGAATTCCGCTTTGAAAAGCGAACGACATATAAAATGAAATACAAGGAATTTTTAGAGGGATTCTGATTCCTCACCACTATTGATTTTAATTTCATTTATATACTTATTGTATAAATTGTTGAATGTTAAAATACTGGATGTGGCATTAATATATGTTAAAAGTTGAAGTTTTTAGCGATAAAGATAGTAGTAGCATTGGTTAAGTGTTATGGTAGCTATTGGCCTCATTATAGTATTTTAGAAATACTATTATATTGCTGTTTTGATTCGGAAATGGTTTTGATTTGGAGAATGGTTTTGAATGTCCTTTTTTTTTACGGTATTTTGTTTCGAAATAGTTTTTGAATTTCTCTATTTTACTTCAACGTTTTTAGTAGTCTCTTTTAATTTATATAAAAATGCTTTAAAAGTATTTCGAGAAGTATTTATTTTATAGAGAAGTTAATATAATAACTGATGCTTATTTTAAAGGAAATGGGGAATTTATCTTTTATAACAAAGAGATTCCGTTTTAAAAGAAGATAGAAATATTTTAGAATAAGTATTTGTGAAATGATTTATATAAAATATGGTGTAGAAAGATAGATTTATAAATGGTATTTTATAAATAAAAGAATAGATTTATAAATTCTATTTTATGAAAAGGAAAATGATACTATTTTGATAAATTGGAGTAATAAATCACATTTGTGAATTTATAGTGATATATGCAATGATCATTTTATGGAAAGTATTCTTTTCATACTTAACACTAGATTCCAAGGTATGGAAACTCCTCCATATCTTGAGAATTAAGAATGTATGTCGAGGCAAGGATAGTTTTCTAACTTGTCCAATTTCATTTTTAATCAAGGGATAGTACTATTTGTAATCATAAAGTGGTGGTAAGTATTATTGGTCTATTTCCATACGATCTATCTACTTACACCAAAGGAAAGTGTTTATGGTTTATTGTTGTCAATGTTTTAAATAATATTTGTTTTAACCCAAATAAGTACTGCTTTGAATGTGAAATCTTTCTTTAGATTTTGTGAATATACTTATACCATTGAGATAAGTGTATGGTCACATTTTCTAAGTATTGAAAGTGTAGTGGTTTGTGAGTATACTTATATCAATAAGATAAGTATATGGATATTTTTACAAGTAGTGAAAGAGTATAAATGAGTAATGAATGAATAATATACTTGTGTATATCTTTTGTAAAACTATTTTAATACAAGAATTTACTAAGTGATTTTTAATTAATGAAAATATTAATTAAAGAGGCCTAGTGGTTGCTTATGTTCTTAACCATGCTTAGTTTTCATATGAAGTAAAATTTCTGATTGGATTGATTGTTTATTTGATAGTTAAATAACCGATTATCAAAGCTTGTCTAGGTTTGAAAACTATCGATCATTGGTTTGGAGAGACCGGGATCGGATAAGCATGAGTCATCCGTAAACCACTTCGAACCGGCCTAAGCGTTCGAATTGGAGACATCCTGAAGATGATGGAAATTGAAGATGAAATTCTTTGAAGTGCAAGGGCTACTTGCTACTAATCCTGAGGATGTAGTAAAAGTAGTGTCTTTTGTTTGTTCATATCCTGAACAACTTATGTGGATGAATGCTGGCATTAGATTATTGCTTAGTGTAGGATCTAGATTAACCCTAGAGGGGGGGTGAATAGGGTTATCGCAAATTTTCTCAAATTAAACGCGGAAGTAAACAGCAGATAAATAAATATGCAGTAAAGTAAATCACACACAGAATTTACCCAGCTTCGGCAACCCCTGCCTACTGCTGCATTCCCAGATTTCTATTAGAGTTAAACAGTATCCCGCTTACAAACACTCTGACAGACTCGCAGACACTCGCTCCCGCTCACAAACACTCCTACAGACTCGCACACCCTGCTCCGCCTATAGAGTTTCGTTTACTCGCAAACTCTGCTCCCGCCTATAGAGCTTTGCAAACTCGCAGCCTCCCTGCTCACTGAACTAACCCTAACTAGACAATCTGACAACACCTAAACCCTAGGTGGTGATTCACTCTGACTGGACTTTGACAATACAAACTGAAAATACAAAATACAGTTTGAACCCCAGGGCAAAATATAGATTGACAGTTTAAAACACTTTTGCCCTCAAATGAATTTGGCCTAAAACTAGATCAATAAAACCTGGCCCAAAATTTAAATAAAACTTTAAAACCCTATTTTAAAATTAACCCCTAATCAAACAAACTTAAACTCTAATTAATTTATCCCCTTATAGGCCGGCCCCTTTATTTCATTATTCAACCCGATCTCTTCTTTGTTTTTCTCTGAAGATAAAAAATGGCGACTCTTCCTTTGATTAAATTAGGGCTTGCAATTTTTCTTGCTGTCTGGAGCTTCGTGCTTCTCGATTGCCTTGAGATGATCTCGTCTTTGCTTGCTTGTGGAGGCTTACGATCTGATTTGGGGCTTCGTTCCCCTTTATGCTCGGCTTGGCTCGAGATTTTGATCTGTGCTTGACAAAATTTGGGGTCGTCGACGTTTGTTGATTTGCCTTTTCCTCTGTTGATCGGCCGACTTCTCGAGCTAGCTTCGGCTACTTCTTTTCGTTGCTTATGGAATTAGTTATTCTCTGACTTGCTTCGGCCTTGCGCTCGTTCGCAGCTGCTCCTTAGGGTTTCTGAAATCTCTCGATTTCAGGTATGTTGTTCTCTCGATTTGAACTTGAATATTTCTGCTTTGTTGTTGGTGATGATTGGTTTTTCTCTGATTTTCACCACACCTGTCAATGATGATTTGGGTCTTCTATTTATAGAGTCTGATTTGATATTACGTGATCTTCACGTTGTTGAGACTTTCCCTTTTTATGCTCCGATATATTTGGGAATTACTTTCGATTCACGGCTTTGTTTTGAACGTGCGATTTTTGATTTTTATTCCATAAACTTTCCAAAAATAATTTTTGACCGTTTCTCTGATTTTTAAAGAAAAAAAACTTCCTGTTTTCAAACACATGATTTCGGCATTGACAATTTTCTTCTCTGACCTTCTGCCTGTTTATCTGTGATACTTTCCTCTGTGACTTCAAATTGTCTGACCATTTTTAAATTCGTATATTTTCATAAACACTAAGTGATAGTCACGGCTTTGACATTGTCGTGATACTCACTGTTTCATGTTATCACTTCTTGGTCTCTGCCTTCACCTGTGTTCATTTCAGTTGAACTGCAATTCATATTATGTTGTGCATGTTGTATCTTGTGCTCATCTCTGACTTCATGTATGAACTGTTGCATTTTTGTTGTTGATGCGTTGACCTTGCATTTGAATCTTTGATCTTGAGTCACTGATTTTCACAATGTATTTTAATCTGATCCCTTTGTCACTTTGATGCATTCATTCCAGTATGCATTGATGCTAGTTTGTTTGTTGACTATGGGCTTGATGAGTTTGTTTGTGATGTTGTCACTGTTTTGTACTTGTCTTGTTGAACTTGATTGCTTCTGCTTTGTTGTTGTTGCACATTCACCTGCTAGTCGAGCTTGCATGTTGCCTGATGTATTTGACTTGAGTTGATGGACTGCTGCACTCATGTAGATATCTACTGACTTGAGATTTGGTTCTATACTTTGGCATTTGGTCTGGATGTTGTTTCTCGACTTTGCATAGTTCAGTAGCACTCTTGCTTTTGTTTTGAGCTGAACTTGATTGTCAGTGTTCATGGCTTGATTTTGATCGAGACTATTTGCACTTGTGTTGAATCTAACTTTGATTTGACCTTGTGCACTCGAGTTGGCGAGGCAGTGCACACGTGCATACGTGTGTACTGCAGCCACTCGTAATTCCCTGTCCCTGATATAAATACTGATATGCACAGATACTACACAATCAAAGATGATGACGTTTAACCCATATATCTGAGACAGTTTTAAAAACAAATTTTATATTGTTGCAAATTAAATTTGTTTCTGTTCAGATTACTGCTGTAGATTGTCAATTATACAGGTACACTGGAAACAGGACAGATACTGGAACTGGACAGTGCAAATGCAGACAAACAACTAAGTGTATGAGTGATGTAGTGAGGATTGTGACTGTAAAATCAAATTGTGATGTATTCAGAAATTGTACAGTTATAGTGAGTCAGAATTTGTACCATTCAAAATATGTAATAAAAGATTGCTTGAATAAAATTTCAGTTTTAATTCAAATTCTGTGTTGATAAAATTTCTGTTATTTCTGTATATATATAATCTGTAAACACATCTAAAATACGATATATATAGTTTGTTATCATCAAACACTAAACACACATCAAACACTTAGAGGGCAGTGTTAGTGTTCCAAGTGGGAATTGGTAAGAGGAGAAAGGTAAAAACGTAGCCTCACAAGTCTCACACCTCAGAATGACTAAAACAGAGGATATGCAGCAGAGCTATGTGGTTCGCTACCATTAGGAGCATCATTCCTCGATCTAGATCGATATTTATGGTTTTGGTATATGTGTGCACGAAAAAGGGTGGGGTTGTGGCCTGGTGCAATGTTTGTCGCCTTTGTGTCCGAGGGATGATGTAATCTAGTATGCCATGTTAGAGGGGCAGGCCGGCTCTGTGTTGGCAGGGGTTGAAAGGTTTCGACCTCGGTACATTTTTTAGAGGTGTACTATGGCAAGTGGTACGTCGGTGCCTTGTCATTGTGTGGAATCCAATCTCCAATACGTGCCTTATAGTTTTAGTTGTAGAACCTAGTACGGTTGAATGTAATTATGAATAACCATTCCAGATATGTTCTATATTTATTTTCAACCTTAAACATTATTATAACATCACTGGATTTTCTAATAAAAAGGGTTTGGTTATCGTAAGGTAATAACCCATCCATGTTTATGTGCGGCATGATCTTACGAGATACCTTTATTTTGAAGGGTTTTATAACATTAAAATCCATATGATGTATGTTTCTCACGTTGGTTTACCAGACTGATGCAGGCGTTATTTTCTTATAATGCTCGGGTCAGCTCGAGCATATTTCCAGATTTAGTTATGGATGCTTTGGAGCGTCAGGAGACGAGTTGGATGCCTCCAAGACATATTCACGTATATTTTATTTCCACTGTATTTCATGTATTGTATTTATCAGCATTTGCGAGGATAGGTTGCTATAACTGTCTAGGCTGATGATATGTTAGTTTACTCTGATTGATGTATGTATAATAATCTTTCTTTTTGTAAAAGATATATTTTATATTATATGTTACTTGTCATGATGTGAGATTATTTTCTATCTTTTCTTTTCTTTCACCTCAGCAATTTGTCATTCCGACACTTGTATGTTCAGCACATGAATACTGTGGATGTATTCGGGTCAACTTTTGAGGATCGAAATGGTCAGTCGTTACATAAAGAACAGAAATTCTAAACAAGTGCTAGTTTTTTAATAAAAGTAATGAATCAGAATGGTCATGTGCAGTATCATCTACCAGGACAAGACTTAAGGCATTATTATTTCTATTTTTAACAACAATTCTCTCCGTTAAGACATCAATACGAAATTTACTTTGTTAAGAAACTCTTTAAAATGTTGTTTAGCTAATTTATAGTTAGGGTTTGAAATCTAATTAAAACAAAAAAAGCGACATTATAGGTCAAAATATACGTTGCAATAGTATTATTATAATTGAAGAATTGATTTCGATCGAACTTAGTTAATTTTTATAAACTTAATTAACGAAGTTAATTTTTATAAACTTAACAACGAGGTTAATCTTTATAAACTTAGTTAATTTATTGCTTTTATTATTATATAAGTTCAGTTAGTTTTATTTTTATATAACTTATTAAACGAAATTAATTTTTATAAACTTAGTCAATTTATTATTATTATTATTCCATAAATTTAGTTAAATTTTATAAATATTAGTTAACTTGGTTAATTTATTATTATTATTATTAGTATATATTATTATTATAAACTTAGTTAATTTTTATAAAACTTATAGTTAATTTATTATTATTATTATTTATCACTGTTATAAATTTAGTTAATTTTTACAAGCTTATTTGATTTTTGTATAACTTAATAAACGAAATTAAATTTTATAATTTTATTTAATTTATTATTATTATAAAAATTTAGTTATTTTCTTTCAAAACTTAGTTAACTTAGTTAATTTATTATTATTACTGGTATATATTATTATTACTATAAACTTAGTCAATTTTTATCAAACTTATAGTTAATTTATTATTATTATCACTATTACAAATTTAGTTAATTTTTATAAGCTTGTTTAATTTTGTACAACTTAATAAACAAAATTAAATTTTATAATCTTAGTTAATTTATTATTATTATTATCATCATCATATAAATTTAGTTAACTTTTATAAAACTTAGTTAACTTGGTAAATTTGTTATTATTATTTTTGGTATATATTATTATTATAAGCTTGGTTAATTTTTATTTAATTTATTATTAATTTTTTATTATTAATTTATTTGTTAGTATCACTATTATAAATTTAGTAAGTGTATATAAAACTTATGATTTTTTTTCTGTTGTTAATATTATTATAATAAAATTAGTTAATTTGCATAACCATTAGTTAAATTATTATTATTATCAACTTAGTCAATTTTGTTAGCTTATTTAATTTTTACATAACTTAATAAACGAAGTTAATTTTATAATCTTAGATAATTTTATTATTATTATTATATAAATTTAGTTAATTTTTATAAAACTTAGCTAACTGGTTAATATTTTATAATTTATTATTACCAGTATTATTAGTACTATTATTATTATAAACTTAGTTAATTTTTATAGAACTTCTAGTTAATTTATTATTATTATAAACATAGTTAATGTTTATAAAACATAGTTAGCTTGGTTAATACTTTATAATTTATGATCATCATCATCATCATTGTCATTATTATTATTATCATTATCTTTATTATTACTTTGTTAACTTGGTTAACTTTTTATAATTCATAAGTATTATTATTAGTAGTATTAGTATTATTTGAACTTGGTTAATTGTTATGAAACTTAGTTAATTTTTATAAACTGTTTATTTATTGTTATTATTGCTATCATGATTATTGTTATTGTTGTCGTTATTAGTATAGGTATTATTGTTGTTGTTGTTGTTGTTGTTGTTATAAACTTGGTTAATTTTCATAAACATTGATTGAATTATTATTATCAGCTTTGTTAATTTTTATACTTCTTTAATTTTTATGAAACTTAATTAGCGAAGTTAATTTTTATAATCTTAGTTAATTTATGTTGATTATTAATATTATTATTATATAAATTTATTTAATTTTTATAAAATTTCGTTAATTTAGTTAATATTTTATAACTTATTATTCTTATTATAAATTTAGTTAATATTTACAAATCTTATAGTTAATTTATTATTATTTTTGTTAGCAAAGCTAGCCAGCTTTATAGTGGGCCATGCCACTATATGAATAAATGAAAAACGGGTGTTCTACACATGCACATAATAGCTATGATGGTTTTATATTGGCCATACCACAAAATAATAAAATAACAGTAAAGGAGTTAGGCAGCATGCCTAAAATACTAACTACAATGACTAACCCCCTCAGAGGAGGAGGAGTTAGAACAATCATTGGCAGAGTCAGGACCAATGAACAAGCACATAACCAGAGAAAACCTGAACCAAGTTAGGAGCAAAGCTGATGGAAGCGTCGGTGTATATGAATTTCCTATCCCAAGTGATGTCTCAAAACAAATTCTTTTTCACTTCTCCTATGTCACCCACTCTAGTTAGGGTGGTCAGACCCTCACCCTCAATGTGATTGAAAAGACACCTACTCTCACCATCATCATCACTGATCATCACTAACAAACTTGTGAAAATCATCACACACAAGAGAATATCTCATATCGAAAGGGACATGAATCCAAGACTTCTTACTGGAGTTCCAAATAATAGAGTCAAAAGGTGGCACAATAATCAAAGAGATAGTGCCATCAACCTCCCCAAGATCGATAAGAAGAGCAGGAATGTCGGGAGGAGCTATCTGGGAAGGAGAGGCAATTAGAACAGGGTGAAATTTCGGGATCCACTTTATGACCGAGGAATGGGGAAGTGGGTCCTATTAGCAAAGGGAATAGGATCATCAACAGGCCGAAGAGAACAAGCATCAGAGAGATGGCCAAAAGACTGAAAAGTTGTGCAAATATCGGGTTTCCAACTGTATCGAACAACAACCTCAGCATCATAACCCTCAGCAATTCTGACTTTAAGCATAGCAAGCAACGGCTTCTTGGGAGAGATCTCGATCAGTGCTTTGGCTTACAACAAACCCTTCTTGGCAACTGTGTTAGAATCAAAACAAATCACCTTGCCAACTAGGCCAGGAAGCTAGTCAAACCCAATAATGGATTGAAAAATAGATGGGATGTGTGAAAAATGCGCCCATATAGGAAGAGATAAAACTTGTCCCTTTACCTTACCCATAGACGGGCTTTAAGAAGTGATAATGAAAGGCTTACCGTTTATGAGAATCAGATCAGCTTCTAGAACACGTTGTCTTTCCTTACTTCTCGAGAATTTGAAATAAAACAAGTCATTATCAAAATGCACACTAAGGCCACCTCTAGGTTTCCGAACTTGTCCACAATGCTCTTTAACCACATGATATGTCGGGTTAGTGTCCAAGAAAAAACCGACCAAATAGTCAGACCAATAATCTATTTCGGCTTGCAAAACCTTGGCCGGAGGAACCATCACTTCATTACCTCAAAATTTTCGTACTCCAGCTAAGTTATTATATATATATATATAAACTTAGTCAATTCTTATAAAACTTAGTAAACTTGGTTAATATTTTGTAAATTATTATTAGTATTATAATAATTATAAACTTAATTAATATTCACAAACTTAATTAGTATTCAAAAGAACTTCGCAAACTAGGCATCATTAACCATAAAATCCTATTTCATGTAGGTTATGCAAACAAAAGATTAATTATTATTATTTTTGTTATTTTTCTAAATTTATTATTATTATTAGTGTTCTTATTACTATTTTAAACTTAGTTGATTTGGTAAATATTTATAATTTATTATTGTTGTTGTTGTTGTTACTCTAAACTTATTTAATTTTTCATAAACTTATTTAATTTATTATTATTATAAAATTAGTTAATGTTTATAAACTTATTTAATTTTTATAAAACTTAGTTAACTTGGTTTACTTTAAATTTTATTATTATTATTATTATATAGTGGAAATTAGTTAATTTTTATAAAACTTAGTTAATTTGGTTAATATTTTATAATTATTACATACTGGTTCTTCACACGTGCATAATATATATACATGAAGAAACATAATTATTACATACTAGTTTCATGCCTAGGCCTAAACAAGCTCTATGTATAATTTCCTTTTCTTATATGCCAATACTTAAAAAGGTAGATTTTTGTACACATAAAAATAGTAAACATAAACAAAAAGGACAACTACTTATTCGAAGTAAATAAATGAATCAACTTGTTAAAGAAAAAACAAACACGTAGACATAGACAATGAAAGAAATTTATAAGATTCTAAATGCCAGAAAAATTATACCTTGCCTTTGAGTTGTTCCTATTAATTCCAACTGCATTGATAGGTGTTGCATCATGTTAGGATGATGGACAGTCTAAAGAAATATAAGCATATAAAAAATTAAATGTAAATTATAAAGTTTTGATTATGTTATATAACAACTTAATAGTTATCTTTAACTAGAATAGAAATTTTACCTTCATTTTTTGTTTGAACAGTCTTTTAAAAGCCCCTTTTAGCAGTTTTAGTTGATCGAGGGAAATAACTAAGAGAAAGAATTGAAGGATCTTTAATTCCTATGGGCCTAATTTCAGCTCTAGCTTCTTATTCCATAGAAGGAAGCTCTTGTCTTAATCTCTTCTAATTCTTTGACTCACTTTGCAATAATGGTTTCAACTGAAATCACTCATATTCTCCTATCACTTTTTGGCTCTAGTTTAAAGTCGTGGTGCATCTCCCCTTCGTGTATACTACCAAGAAGATTGAATTCTTAAACTTTGGCATGGAAAATATATTATGACGATCAACCATTTCTAAAAGCTAAAAAAGTGACAAACACCATCAAAATACGCATGTGCACTAATCTCAGATATTAAAAATAGTAGACCATTGGTTATACAAATTAAAATCTTAAATCAATATGGACAAAAGGCAAAAACATCACAAGGTAATTTCAATTAAAATATCCAGATATCTCAATAAGTCATACAAGGCATAATAAAATAAATCAACACATTTATCTTTCTATACATCAATTATTATTCAATTTATAAGCCAATACAACAATAGTATAGGAAGAATAATTTAACTAGACAACTTGTAGATGTTTTCTACATTCATACCACTTTTTCTCTCCTTTTCTTCTACCGCAAACTTTAAAAATGGAGGGAAAAGAAAAAAATGTTCAACTACGTTTGCACTGCGCCTAACCCAATATACTTTGACAATAGGCTCGAGAGCTATTACATAGGAAAAGACTATCTACGTACCCTTTTGGGATCAAGCTCGCATAGTTCAGTTTCCTACTCTTCTCTTACAACAAGTACTTGTTAGCACACAACATTGCACAATAATAGTATCCATGCAACTAACATAAAGCAGAAAATAGTATATTCTACTCAACCATCACAATCAATCATCATAAATACGTGGTAAAAATAATAATGACAACACACAACCATTAAACATCACATTCAATAATACTCATTGTCAAACCAAACATCAAATAAACCAACCACAACGAATATACACACATATGTACTAATTAACCATCACTGGTAGCACAATATCAATAGTAAAAATGCAAGTATAAACCCAACAAAAGTGTATTGTCCGCTCCATATTAGCAATACAACATAAAATTCATCAAATATGTATTAACTACCCCATATTTGTAATACAAACATCAAATTCATTATATGTGTACTAACTACTCCATATTAGTACCACAAACAACAAATTCATCAAATTAAATGTGTATTAACTACCTCGTATTAATAATACAACATCGATGTCATCTCTACAAGACAAACATACTTGATAACTTAAACCAATAATTAACACATATATTACAACAATCAAAATACAGTATTCATACCCATTATTTCCACATAAGAGTAAAACTATTTCATTATTGTGTAACAACCGCACCTTAATAGACCCGAATTTCGACTGAATCGAAACCCATGTCCATTAGAAAATGGATTTTTGGTTTTGGTACATGTAACAAACATAAGTATATCATAGATCGATCAATATAACTTCACATCAGAATGGATGTTATAATAAAACGTAAATACTGACAAAGGTTGCTACCTTGGAATCAATAGAATTCCTTAGATATCTAATTGCCTTGTTAGCATCGAGCAAGAAAAACAAGACTTCTCCATCTATCTCGCTTCTTATTCTAGTAATGTAACATCCCCCATTTGGAGGTCCAAAACTAACAGCTACGAATGCTGCAGTCATCCATAGTTATTAATTCTCGGTGACCAAATACGGTAATATTAGATACATTGATATAACAGAAACACGTGGATATGAAATTTTTTAAACTCAACTTAAAACAAATTTCTCATTTCACTTCAAATCACATTTCAAATTCTTTACATAATCCCAATGCATGAACCACGTTTAGAAAATATAATTATTACAAAATACGCCAAGAGCGACATATGAAGATGCCCCCTTGGATGATCAGAATCTAAATATAGGCAATTTAACAAATTTGCCATTACATACAAACACAGCGGAAATCAAACAGAAAGAACTCTAATAGCTAGCTTGCCTCCTGCACGTCTTCGGAAGCTTATTTGTCTAAAGGAGAACCTGAAAACCTTAACTCTCAAACTACTCAAAATTAATTAAGCATCCGAGAGTTTAAGGGGAAACATAAACTTCGAGTCAGACAAAAAGCCTGGTTTAAATATTAACCTACCATCTCAAACCATATAGATAACTTGTGAGACCATGCCGCTTAGCGGAATGAGTTTTCCCCTCACTAGTATCTTAACCAAAATTTATAATAACCATATACTGTGCACCTGCATTCACAATGGTTAAAACATAACAGTTTAAAATATATCATGATGATATGCAAACATGCAATATATTCTCGATTTCCCATCCCCATTCATTTGACTATCTATCTCGGTTATAGTTTCTAGGGTCACTACTAACCTATTAGTTTTCGTGGGCTAACTAATAACTTGTCTAAAATCTTACGGACTATTTGTCTGATTTCATAGTTTTCATGGGATCACTAAGAACCTATTGGCCCCTACCAATAACTTCATCCATTCATGGGTTCTCCCTGAACCTATTGGAATCTCCAATAACTTCTCTCATGTCATAGTTTTCATGGGTTGACTATGAACCTATTGATCTACATCAATAACTTAATCCGGATATAGTTTTCATGGGATCACTACGAACCTATTGGCCCCTGCCAATAACGCTTTCAAACATAGTTTTTGTGGATTTACTATAAACCTGCCTAAACTGACAACACTTTAATCAATCTTTGGGCATTCTATGTTCTGGTCTACCAGACCTCTGGATGCAACTCTACTCATATAGGAGTTAACTCAATATATATTCACTACTGGATCAACCTAACCAGTTATTCTGCCTTTAACTCCCCAAAATACAGTTATGGGTTATTTCTAAAGTGAATATGTTTATAAAAGAAGCACACATGATAACTAATCATACCGTCATAACACAACCATCCATGGTTTAATATCGTTGTAATCATTTTCAAATGAAACATGGTTAGTACCTTTAACCTATTATCTTTAGCAAGGAAAGCTTCTTCAAAAAACCCAAAGTAAAATGCCATTTCAACACTCTTTTATGTTGCCATGGGTTTTTCTTTAAAAATGAGATTGGGTTCCTTGTTTTGAAAACTAAGGCTTTCAAAACCTTAGACCTTATCCTTCAAAACCATTAAAATATATCCTTTGAAGGTATTCAAACCTTCTTTTCAAAACACTAAATTATATGCCTTTTGAAACACTCAAATCATCTCTTTCGAAAGCATCAAAACCTTCCTTTTGAAACCATTAAAACATCCTTTTGAAAGTGTTTAAACCTATCTTTCAAAACCTTTTAGTCCAAGTAGGATTTATACAAGCATAGCTTCGAAACCATTTGAAAGTATGTCTTTCAAAATCTTTGGGTTTAGCCTTAAATATAACTTTTAAGTCAAAATGAACATAGGCAAAAGTAACCCGTTCGAAAATCTTAATCACCAAGTAAAAGCATTTGAGGAAACATATGGCTTTGAAACCACTCTTTCAAAAGTAATAATCTTTAAGTGAAATAATAGGGACAAGGATAGCTTCGAAACGTTCTTTCGAAACCATTTCCTTCGAAACCTTTAATATAAGTGACTACATCGACCCTTTCAAAAGCATTGGAACAAGGCTTCTATATTAATAAGACAAAAGCTTCCCTTTCGATCTCATTATTATAAGGCTATAAAGAAAAGCAGTCTTAAACCCATTCGAAAGGTTTGAAGGCGGCAGCTAGGTTTCGACTTGGTTCGAGAGCAGCTACCCTTTCTAAAGCTCCTTTTTAAAACTTAATACGCGGCAACTCAATCGAAAGCTAGTATTAAAACAAAGGCGGCAACCTTGTCGAAAGCTCCTTTTCTAAAACAAAGGAAAGTTTGACTGTTTTGAAAGCTAATACAACCCCTTCGAAGGCATCCTTTATATACAGAAGTAACTTTTAAAATTTATAAATAGCTTCTACCCCTTCGAAGGCAAGGTTTCAACATCGTTCCTTCCACCTTTCTCTAATGCACTACGTATCAATTGCTTGGTACCATGTGCTTTGGTTTCGAATAGGTTCATGGGCGAAGGAATGGTATCGAAAGCTTCTGATGGAAGCAGCGAAGTAGTAAATTTAAGCAAAACTGTTTTATAGCCTTTTATAGTAATTACTTTTCAACTAACTTGCCTTATTTGTCAAAATATGGTTGGTTGCCAAATTCTTTACCAAAAATCTTTTTTTAGAAAGGCTGCCGAATTCATCAAATTATTTACTAATAAGCCCTTCTCCTTTACAAAACAATTAAAACATCTAAGTTCCTTATCTTAAATAATTTATTCTCCATAGTAAATTACTTAGGAAAAATCCACAAAAATCATCTTAATTCACTTTTAATATGTTTTCCAACATATATAAATTTCGGACCCAAAATACTTTATATAATTGCTGAAATAAATTTTAAATCCAAATTATCTATTTCTTCCATTCAAAATTCATAATAAATTATCCATAACTTGGATAATTATGAAAATTTACACCCATCTCCAAAATAATGTTTTACATAACATATTAAGTCCTCAGGACATTCGAAACCCAATATTTATGATTTTAACCTTAAAATCGAATCAAACCTTTTTCAAACATACTTGTTTAAATCAAACATGACATATAATCAAAGCATATCATCATTCAAATCATCCAAACGGTTTTAAATTTTGAACTCGAAATCAAAATGTTCAATAAAACATAATGATATGGTTTAGATTATTATTCACCTTGTTTTCGATAAGGAACTTGAGATTTAATCTTGCTTGAATCCTTAGCTTTTAGTTGATTTTGATCCTCTTTTCACTTAGGGTTGTGGCCGACCTTAGTTCTCCGGGGCTTTTGTATTTAATTTATGAACGCATGAAATGAAAAATGGAATAAGGGTTTAGGGGTTATGGGATTATGGTATATGGCTATTTCCCACAATACCCTTGCCTTATTCTCTTGTATAGTTAGCTTATAAAACCATTTCATAAATCCATTCTTTTGATTTTATTTAGTTAAGCACGGCCTCTATTTAGTTTTCAAATCTCAATCCCCTTATCACTCTAGTGTTTACATTATTCTATTTAATCTATCTAATTAAATTTCCTGAATAATGTTATTTAAAATTAGGGGTGTTACAAGTAACCCATCTGTCCAATCTATCATATGGGTTGTAATGAGGTGGGGTCAGAACAATGTTCTGGTGATTGGAAAATTACATACTTTACCCATAACACTAATCAATGCCGATTGATTTCGATTCAAGTGTTATGTCTATTATTTACAGCTAATCCATTAAATTTTATGTGTGCGTACGATATGTGTAACATCCCCCTATTTGGAGGCCCAAAACTAATGGCTACGGATGCTGCAGTCATCCATAGTTATTAATCCTCGATGACCAAACACGGCGATATTAGATACATTGATACACAGAAACACAAGAATATGGAAAAAAAATTAAACGACAAATTCCACATTCCACTTCAAAATATTCCAAATTTATTACATAATCCCAATTCGCAGACCATGTTTAGATAACATATAATTATTACAAAATACATCAAGAGTGACATCTGAAGATGCCCCCTTGGTAGATCAGATTATATAGATAGGCAAGAAAACAATTTGCCTTTACAAACAAAACACACAGCGGAAATAAAAGAACCCTAATAACAAGTTTGCATCCTATACGTCCTTGGAAGCTTTATTCGTCTGAAGAACACCTGGAAACCTTAACTCTCAACCTACTCAAAATCAATTGAGTACCCGAGAGTTTAAGGAGAAAGCAAAAACTTCGAGTCAGACATAAAGCCCGGTATGAATAATAATTTACCATCTCGGACCATTTAGATATCTAGTGAGACCACATCGCGTAGCGGAACAGGTTTTCCCCGCACTAGTATCCTAAAACATTTATAAAACCACATACAGTGCTCTTGCATCCACAATGGTTAAAACATAGCATTTCAAAACATTATGATGATATGCAAAATAAATAAATCAATTCTGCATTACCCATCCCCATTCATTCTGAATATCTGTCTCAATTATAGTTTCAAGGGTTACTATTAACCTGTTAAATGTTAAGAACTATCTGTCCAATTACATAGTTTTCATGGGATCACTAAGAACCTATTGGTAACTTCAATATCTTATTTCATATCCTAGTTTTCATGGGCTAACTAGGAACCTATTGGCTGACTGCCAATATCTTAATCCGAATATAGTTTTCATGGGCTAACTACAAACCTACAAGCCCCTACCAGTATCAAATCATAGTTTTCATGGGCTGACCATGAACCTATTGGCCCCTACCAATATCATACAGTTTTTATGTGCTTATTGTAAACCTATTGGCCCCTACCAATATCTTTCATTAAGAATTTAACATCCATTAAGTTATATTCACTACTGGGTCAACATAACTGGTTATTCTTCCCTTTCCCCAAAATACAGTTTTGGGTTAATAACAATGTGAATAATATTTCCAAAATCTTTATTTATGCCATGATTATTACTTTAAATTGAGATTGGGTTTATGTTTTAAAACCATAAAAACATCTCTTTCGAAACCTCTAGATAACCTCCTTCAAAAGCAAAGACTTCTTTTCAAAACATTGTATACATACCTTTCTAAGCCCTTAGTAAACATTCTCTTTTGAAACCTATTATACCTTTCGATGGTATCAAATCATCTTTTTAAAATATAGAGTTTCGAAACAAATGAAAGTACCCCTTTTGAAAGTATTGGGTTTACTCTTTAAAAACATCATTTTGGTCAAAATGGTTATATACGAAAGTATCTCTTTCGAAACCAACAAAAATTAGTTTGGGGAAAATTTGATGGTGTCGGAACCATCTAGTCGAAAGCAAAACCTTTAGAACAAAAACTTTGAAGGACAGAGTCAAAACCCCTTTCGACTCCATCACCTTCGAAACCCTCAACCCCTTCGAAAGCATTCGGGAAAAAGGCCTAGGTTAAAACAAAAGCAACCCCTTCGACAACATAGATGACTTCAATGCAGTCGAAATGGGAATTAGCGGCTTAGTTTCGACTTGGTCGAAACCAGTCCTTTTAAAAGCTCTTATTCAAGGAAAAAGGTACCCCTTCGAAAGCTAATACTTTAACATAATATGACAACCTACTTCGAAAGCTAATTATAAAACCCTTTCGAAAACATATGTTTCGACTATGTCGAAAGCTTTAAGTAAAACAAGGCAAGACTTTAACTTTTGAAAACAAAGCAGGGTTTCGACTCCATTGGAAGCTACCCTTTCGACACCAAGACTTTCGCCTTTCTTCCAATCCACTACATACCATCTAAGTGATACCTTGTGTATTGGTTTCGACTACATGGGTTTCGATTATGTTGGTTTCGACTGGGATGAGATGGAATCAATACTTATAGAGGTGGGATGCCTTTTTCTAATTTAAAGGCTGAAATATAGCAACTTTTAGTAATTACTTTTTAACAACTTGCCTATTTGTAAATTATTGATTGGCTGCCATAAAAATTTTTCAAATACTTTACATTTGAAACTGTCGCATTTATATCAGGTTAAAACGATTAAAAATGTAACGTTTAAGCCCTTCCATATACAAAAACCAATTATTTCAAAAAAGTCCTTCTTTTAAAATAATTTATTTTCCTTAGTAAATCAATTAGGAAAAATCCCCAAAAATCACAGAAATTCAATTTCATCATGTAATCAAACATATTAAAACTTTAGACCTAATTTCTTCCTGAAATTCCGGAAATAAATTTTAAACCCAATTATATCATATTTTTCAATAAAAATTCATAATAAAATTTCCATAGCTTGGAAAATTCTGAAAATTAAAATCCATCTCCAAAATCATGTTTAATTAACATAAAATTTTTCCATGGCAATCGAAAATCATATATTCTCGGTTTTACATCAAAACCGTGCAAATTCATGTACGTATGAATTAAAATAAATCAACATAATATAACCCAAGCATATCATCATCCATTTTATCACAAAAACGAATTTAAATCATAAATCTGAATCCATATAATCAGAAAAAAATAGAGATGGTGTAAGATTATTATTCACCTTAAACTTGATAAGGAATTTGGATTTGTTGTTGATTCATCCTCCCTAGCTTTTGATTCTTAGCTTTAGATTAAAATTCCTCTTTTCCTCCTTGATCATAGCTGGCTATCTTAGGGTTATTTGCATTTGTTTTAATTTGAGAAATAAAATGAACGTGAATGGACAAAGGCAATTGTATAGCCGTGAATATAAAGTGCGGCTATTTTTACTAATAAAGCCTTATGTAAGTTAATTGTTTTATAAACCAATTTTAAGCCCATTTATCTAATTAAATTTCCTATATAATGTTATCAAAAATTAGAGATGTTACAATATGTCCAACCTAACCTTCTCCAAGGCATAATTTTATATCTGTGTGTATGTATGTGTGTGCGCCTATATACATGTATAACTAAACGATGTACTACCCGAAAACCCCGGCCACTTAGTACTTCTTAAATAGGGAGGAGGTAGACCCAACAACCATTAAATACCACAATCCATGAAGCGGGCCCTTCGCAATGTAAACACTAGTCAATCGGTTCTAGCTACATAGACTGATGACTCCTATATATGACTTTATAATTTATAATTTGATTGGCGTATAATTAACACATCTCAAAGAATCATGTGAGGGTTAACTAGCTTACCTCCAAAAACAAACATCTAACTAACTAACTTTGGGGTCTATGCATATCCCATACGGATTTTACACTTGTAGAAAATGAAATCCATCAGGGCATAAACCGAGCCTTTGCTACCGACCGCTCAGGACCGCTGGTAATCATAGCTTATATGCCAGCCCTACTACTAAATACCGGTCCAACAAAATACTAACATAGCCCGCCGACCTTCCTCATATGACATCCCGTTTAGACTAACCTAATGTAAGTCAAGGAAAATGCCCATTCTAGTCACTTAATACCTCTTATTAGAAATGAAGTAGACCTCATTTCCTTAAAAGTACTAGGCCATTTAATACTTCAAATCTAAGGCGAACCATTGGTATATTTTCTTCTACCTATCTGCAACACATATCCCTTTACATCGAGTCTTATGTTTGGAGACGTCCCACAGCAGTAGTAAGTATACACAACTGTTGGTAGCCTCTAGGTGAAGTGCAGACTTGTATTGTGTAACTCTACTTACCTCGCATCCCAACCCACTAAACCAAACCAATTATCCTAAGCCTAAATATTTGGCTAGGCCCACAAATTCACTCTTATCCTAAGCGTATAATTAAGGCTATATAATTTCCCATTATGAAAATTATAATGCCTTTCAGAATTAGTTCCTATTTTATCTGCTTATTTATTATATTCCATAAATGTCAGTTGACCGTAGTAAATGGTCATTATTATTCTAATTGGACAATTTCTAACAACATTTATTTACCCATTTCGAAATCCACCTATTATGCCTATTCGATTTCCCCATAATTGCCATATTAAATTCTATAATTAGTCCCATTAACACATTTAAGTCCCTATTTAATTCCTTTAACTCCTTATTTACTGCATATTTATTGCCCTATTAATTTTGGAATTACAATTTCTTTTCCATCTATACCTCCTAATCATATAATTTAATATGATATTAATGACTAATATGAATATCATCGTAAATTACACTATATTTTTATTTTTAATTAGTAAGCGCAGTTATACGTACATATATTTTCCTATTTCAAACTATTAATTCCCATGCTTAGAACATTAATTTGCAAATTTCAATTTATTAGAGCTATCCTTTCCAAAAAGGATAATCGTTATAATCTTCCATAAATTACCTAAAATGGAGCTTTTACTCCATTTGAAATTATAAGGAATTATCTCTTTTATTTTATTGAAATAGACAGTGTAAACTACGGAGAAGAATATCCGTACTTTACACATCTCTTTCCTTTTTGGTATATTCCTTGTTATTTCAAATGACATATTTTTTTATACATTTTTGGAATTAGATTATTTATGGAAATTACATGGAAATAGATATGTTAAATTATAACCCGCTCCCAATAAATTAAAGCATGGAAATTGACATTCCAAGTCAAGTAGGGTCACTTAATTTACAACCTAATTATAAATCTTGAATAAACTTTATAACTTTACAAGCATTCTATAATAATAAATATTTGTGACTAATTTCAAATTTCCAAATTAGGTTGTACATACTATTGCTATTCCAATTAATAATTTTATAGAATATGTAGGAAATAATCCAATGCTTTTGTTTTAAACCTATAACTCATCAGATCTTATACAGGCATAATAATTAAATAAAATTCAACAATATAAATTTCAATGTTTAACATAAATTATATTATTTCCCACTCACCTTTCTAGCATTCCAAGTCTCCAAAATCTGAATCCATTCCTTTACTTGACTCCTTTTCTATTCTGACACAAAAGAATATGTATAACAAGATATACATACTATTAGAATTACAGATCTGAGAAGAGGTTTGGGGTTATGGGGAATATAGATTTATAGTTATAAAATCTTACCTTTTTCTTTTGCAACGTTTATTCTCTTCTTCTACTCTTCTCCTTTATTTTCTACCCTTCTCTGATTTTTTTGTGTGTATTATTTTATAATTTCTAGAAGTAGTGGAGAATAGAAAATGGCAGAGCTTCGCTACTTTAATTAGAAAATATGAGAAGAAAAGTGAAGGGCTGAGCCTGTATTTATAGGCGCTTGAATCAATCCTAACTATTAGATTAAAATAATTAAATTCGGACCGTTTGGCCAAGGTTCAAATCCTAGCCACCACCCCTCGATTGGTCGACTGCCCAAGCGGTCGACCGCTAGCGGTCGATAAGCTCAAGTAAGGGGTGGATTGGTGAGGTCTTGCAATTATTTTATTTCCTTTTCTCATTTTTAATTATTTTCATTTTGGAAACTTTGAACTTTGATAACTTCTTCGTTTGAGCTCTGATCTTAAAACTCCAAATATGAAAGTTGCTTCGAAAATCGCCATAAACACAATGGTGAAAGTTTCGTGGCTAAATTCTTATGTATGCTTGAATTTCATTTTTGGAGTTTTATTAATTATTTATTAATTATCATTAATTTGTATGGGATGTTACATTCTCCCCCTTAAAAGAATTTCATTTTCAACATTCCCCAAAGGTTGAATCATGTAATATAGTGTACAACCAATCTAAGTTATCCAACCAATTAGTGTACAACTAATTTTGCAACCAAACATGTACAAATGCACGGTGTATCACAACATATAATACATGTGTGCAGAATGAATCTAAATCGACGCCTATTATATGAATGCATTCTTTTAAAGACATTTTTAAAAAAATGACGCAAATAACCTAGATACGCTGACGGTTCTATATGTATGCAAGTTACCAAAAACCAAAAATTCTTTTTCACACAATCATTTTCACACTCCTGCGAGTAGTAGTATGGTTCAACCAATTTTGCATCCAATCTTTGCCATCCAATACCAAACACGCAATTTCTAACATCCAAAAGTTTTGAAAAGATAAATTTCTAAATCTGTACTCCTATGTCGAAAAAGGAATTTAGATGGAAAATTTCACATGTCCACCATACTTTTAGGTACCTATTCAGTTGTACTTTGGAACCTTCTGTTTTCCCCCACAACTTTTCCAAGTACAATTTGCACAAGGTGGTTTATTTTTGGACGTTAAAAAGTAATTATCCTAGGCCCAAGTATATGTTTACTATCAATAAATTATGGAAATAGAAATTCTAAAGCTAAAACAACTTTTTCCCTTGTTATTATCTATGTTTTGTATATTGTCGCCCTTGTTGGACAGTAAAATTCATATTCAGTAACACGTTGATCCACCCTATGTTAAGCATGTGGCATTCGAATATATGAAATTCTCTTGTTTTCTCTAAAACATTTTCCCCCTTTCAATCAAATTTGTAAAATAATTTGAAAATTCGAGTTCCCAAAAGCATTTAAACACCATTTTCTTTACAAAAGCACTTGAAAAAAAATTTCCAAAAATTTTCGAACCCAAATTCTCATAAGCATTTAAACACAAATTTTTTTTTCAAAACATTTGCCCCTTCATTCTTAGAAAAAATCAAGCCAAATCTTAACATAGTCGGGACTCAGTCAATGAGTTAATGCATATGATTGACCCTAGTATTGTGCGGTTAATCCTAGATTTAGGGAACCTTTCTTTTTTCTTCTAAGCAATGACATACAAACCTATTTATAAATTTTAGCTTTTAAGGTGCATGGATAATGACCCATTATTTCGCAACAGCCCTTCCCAGTCCTCCGTATGCTAAAATTTAATTTTCCCAAAATTCTAAATTTTTGGGAGCTAAGCATTCTTTATTTCTAGCTACTCACTTAATTTCCTAATTTATTTTATAAACTTCCAGTCTTACCTATATTTTATCACTAGTTAAGTGTCCTTATGATATTTCCATTTTTACACTATTTACTAATAAATATATATAGTGGTCAAAGCCCATCCAAACCATAAACACAGAAATAAAACAAGAAGATATCTCATATCATATCGTATGCTTTTCCTATATCCAAAGGGAGACAACTAGGGATTATAACCTAAAAACGTAAAAGAAATCATTACTGGAAGCTTCCATTCATCATCAACTGGTTTTAATGGCCCTAACATTACTTACTAAATTAAGATGGACATTTCTAGTATGTCATTCAACTATAATCTGCATGTCTTAACTTACCTCCTTGGCACCCAATAAATAAGGTCCATCCATTACTTATATCATCACACCTTATTATGGGATAAATTGTGCATTCCCACACCATAGTGGGTAAGTAATACGAATGTGCACATTTAGAATAACTCATTATAAAATTGGTCTGGTGAAATAACTTTCCTACCACCTATCTTATCTTCTTTAACCTTGAGTCAACCAACATCCTTTATGTTTGTTTTCCAATTTATTACTCTCTTCTCCAACCATACTACTATCTTCTCTCAATCATAATATATTGATAGTATTCTCAAACTTTGGTTTCTACCTTCATTATCATTGATCTTTCATGTAAGTGTATCATAAGACTCGCAAAACTGTACCTTGATATCATTCCACATTCCTTTAGGTGTTCTTCTTATGGATTTTACACATCTCTAATCAAACATTCCTAGGTTTCATTCCAATATTCCTTATTTTCAACAGGGATTCATTATTGTTACCCTACGAGCATTTGTAGCAATTTTATTCCTAGCCTTGACCTTTACCCCATCCGACCTAGGCAGTTACCTCTATCTACTCCATATCAAAAATTGGTTTGGTTTTTCACAACTCTTTAAAAAAAACTTCATAGTTATGAAGTACTTAATCCAAAAAATTTATCATTGAAAATATAAATTAGAAACCTTTTCAAAAAATTGCTTGGTTTCCCAAAAGAAGCCATGAAAAAATTCCCTTTTCAAGGACCTTCTACAACAGAAAATTACTTCATTTAAAAGTAGGATTTTGTTAACTAAAAACATGTACATCCTTGTTATTCAGACAACATTTTATATGTCGTCTGATTTAAGTTATCAATTTTTTTAGTTTTGACTCCATCTGTTCCCTCTCAATTAATTCGTGGCTGCTTTGTTTGTTTACCCTTTTATATTTTTGTCCCCCTTTTTATTTTTATTACCATTTTAAATCTTTTTGTCGTCTAAATAAATCTAGCATCTTCTGGAAATAGGGTTTCATCCCCTTTGAAATTCATTCGAATCATCTTGCTCCTTTCATTCCTTGTTGATTGCGTGCTTCGATTTCATGGCTATTGATGGTTGCAGCTCCTTGTTGAGTGTTCTTCGATTGATATTACTATGATTTTTGCCCCTTTTGATTTATATTTTTCTCAACTTCGATTATCCTGCCAATGATGAATTGGGTTCTTTATATAGGAATTAATTTCCTATATTTTCATATATATGATGAGATTTGAATTTCAAAGTATTTGCTTGGCCATCTGTTCCCTTTCAATTTCTGCCCCTTTCGATTTTGCAATTATCTCGACTTGATTTTCCTATGATGATTTGTGTGTTTATGTGACAATGAACAAAACTTGGCTGAAGTGCACTGACCAACATGTTTTGGTCAAGTACATAAATGTTTTGAGATATATGTGTTGTGATGGTGAAAACTTTGGTTGCTACTTTATTAGTTCATGTCTGAGTTAGTGGATGTTTTGAACTTCCATGTATATACATACATACATATGTATGTATATATGTGTGAATGTCCTTTTGATTCCTGTTTCTTTGATTCTTGCACCTTACAATTTCATTTCAATTTCATTGTATGATTTTGGGAAGTTAAGTTCGACTTTGACCACTTCATTTTTTCACTGGTTTCCCCTTGCTTGTTTTGATGCCTCTTGCGCTTGTGATTCTTTCACTTATCTGTTAGTGTTTTCCTTTAATTGAAATGAAATGTTTTGCCTAATGTTTGACATTGAGTGATATACTTGTTGCCTTTCTACTCACTATGTACATATATACATGTATATACATAAGTGTATATCTGTATGTATGTTTTCAAATACACTTTAATGTTTTCATATGTTTCTATGTTTCCATACCTGTCAAAACTGTCCCTAGAATTTCTATATAGGAGTAGAATGTTTTCATATGTCCCATGTTTATCTGCTCCTATGTTTTCATATACTATGTCACTTGTTTCTCCTTGTTGCTTTGAGCTAAACCATTTTGATTTGATCTTGTTGCAGCACACTTTGATTCCAATATCGTCCATGTATTTACATCCATACATATGTATGTATATATGTGTGAATGTTTGTGGCACTGCCTTGTTTTAATTTGTTTGTGAACCATTTTAAGCTTGAACTAGTTTTCTTTGAGCTGAACCGTTTTGAATTTCTTGAACCAATTTGAGCTGAACTATTTGTTGAATTGCTTTGAGCTGGTTTGAGCTTGAACCATTTATACTTACTATGTACATATATATAAACTGGTTTGAGCTTAAACCATTTGAGATGAACCAATTGTTGAATTGCTTTGAACAGAACCATTTTGAGTTGATCTTGTTTTGAGTTGCCTTGAGCTGCTCCTATGTGCACTGGCACTTAAGTCTTGCTTTTCCTATACTATCCCTTGTTTATTTGTATGTATGTTTTCATATACACTTTAATGTTTTCATATGTTCCTATGCTTTCATATGTTTCCATACCTATCGAAACTGTCTTTAGAATTTATATATAGGAGCATAATATTTCGATTATCCCTTATTTATCTGCTCCTATGTTTTCATGTACACTGTCACTTGCTTCTCCTTGTTGCTTTGAGCTGAACCATTTTGAGTTGATCTTGTTGCAGTGCACTTTGATTCCAATATCATCCATGTATATACATACATACATATGTATGTATATATATATATGTGAATGTTGGTGGTTGATCTATACTTGTACATTGCTTTGCTGACTGAATGTTTATGACACTGCCTTGTTTTAATTTTTGGCATTTGTTGTTTGTGGCAATGCCTTGTTGCATTGTTGGCCTTTTCCAAGTACTTGCACACTGCCTTGTTCAAGGTAGTGAACACTGCCTTGTTAAGGCAGTGCCAGTACACTGCCTTGACATTGGTTGAATCACTTTCATGTGCTTTGGTTTCTTGTTTGTGCACTTTGATACTTGCGTTGGCACTTGTTGTTTTGCCTGAGCTTGTTTATATACACTATGATTTCTTGTTACACTTTCAATTACAAATCTTGTTCCAATTCAGTTCTTATATATATACTTGTATATGTTACTTGGCATTCTAGCCCGACTATATTGAACTAATTACACGAGTTAGATCCGACTTCCATCAAGACCGATGAATCCAAAATGACGATTGTGAGGCCCAAAAGTCAAGTACAGATAATTATATGGAGTCAGAATTGAATGGATTTGATGGATGTACAATGTAGGATGCTTAAAGCATGAAATATGGCTCAATGAATGGAAGGGTTCTGCATAGATTGGCTCATCAGAAGGGATCGGTATACTCAATTGGGAGGGGTCGGCATGCATCATAGTCCAAGTGCATTCTTGCATACTACAATCAATATCTCAAGGTTTACAAGTCCAAAACATATGGAATTTGGAGAGAAAGCTATACGGACCCTAAGGAACCTACCCTAGGGATCGCATGTCGCAAGGGCAAAGTTGGAGGGATTGGCAAGTATCCCTTGGAAGGGATCGGTAGAGAACAGTGCACAAGCTATATTAAATCAAAGATCAGGCAATAACTCGAGTCCCAATGGTCCAAATGACATGAAAATTAGAGGCTAAACATATTATAGCATGGAGAAGCCACCATTAGGATCTCTACCCAAAAATTGACCAATGAAGGGATCGGTAACGGTCCCTCCACATTGGGGATTGGGCCCAGTGATCCTTCTAGTGGGCCCATATGGATTCGAAGGTCCTTCTGTCGAATTTTCAGAGAGATTGGTGGTCGTCTTCACCTATAATTTATGGCCTAATAGGGCATTGAGGATCTTTACGTTGCTGATTACTCTAGACTTTACTGTAATCAAGTGTTTGTTATTCCTTACTGCTGTAGTCAGATTTATAAGTGATCAATAAAGGATAATCTTCAAAGTGGATGTAGGCATACAATGTCGAACCACTATAATCCCTGGGTCTCTGATTATTGCTCTTTGTTTGTTATTAGCGTAATCATTTCCTTTGTTTAATTTTATTTTTCTTCATTTACTCTTTATAAAATATATTCTTGGGTGTTTGTGACCAATTTAGTTGCAAAATTTTTGGTGCTTTCACTGAGGAACCTTGATTCTCAACATGCTAGGATCCCTTTGTTGCTACTGAATTGGATAAATCCCCCAAAGGAGATCTGCAGTTATCTTCAAAATGTTGCTAATACTACTCGGATTTGTGGAAACCTAAGCAAGGCTATTAAGAATGGTGAGACAAACTAGATCTACTTCTCAGAACGTGGAAGGAAATGAGAATACTAGCATTCAGCAAGGAGACCCAAGAATCAACCAACAAATGTGAATGCAGATACCTCCAATGTTATAGAAAAGCTAATTTAAGAAAGGAAATTACAATAGTTTGTGAAAGCCCCGTAGGATGGCGAGCTGGGGGCATCTAACCCCAACCGAGGACAAGCGCCGTGTAGGGCAAAGGAGCCTGCGCGGACTAGTAGAAGACTGGTAATAAATACGATAGTCAGAGGAGCGCACCCAGCAGATAAGAGTTGGCAAGAAATGGAGCACTATGCTAGTGTGATTAGGCATGTGGATTTTGAATTCTATTCAATACAGAAAATGGAGCTCCAGCAAAACAACAACGTACGATGGCGGATGATATTGTGTTTAGGAATAGAGATGCAGATAAGGTAGACAATGGGTTTATGCACAACGCCTTCTATACTAAATGGGTATATAATCCTGTACTTGTGAAAAAAGTGAATGGAAAATAGAGAACATGCATTGATTATCCAAATTTGAATAAGGCGTGTCCAAAAGACAGTTTTCCTCTTCCGACGATCGACCAACTGGTGGATTCAATCGCGGGACAAGAGTTGCTGTCTTTTATGGATGCGTACTCGGGATATAACCAAATCCAGATGCATATTCCCGATCAGGAGCACACCAGTTTCATTACCGATTTTGGATTGTAGTGTTATGTAGTAATGCCATTTGGACTAAAAAATGCGAGAGTGGCTTATCAACGCCATAGTCAATAAGATGTTTAAAGATCAGATTGGAAATATGATGGAAGTGTATCTGGATGATATGCTCATGAAGTCACGACGATCAAACGACCACATTAGAGACTTGGCAGAAATGTTCGACTTCTTTCGATATTACAAGATGAAAATTAATCCTTTGAAGTGTTTGTAAAGACCCCTCGTCTTGTCAAAGCTGGTGGATCATGATGATCTGTACATTTATTTGGCCGTATCGGCACACGCTATAAGTGCCACATTGCTTCGTGAGAAGGATCGAATCTAGAGGCTGGTGTATTATGTCAGCAAACGATTGACGGGAGCTGAAAGGAACTATCCGAAAATAGAGAAACATGCATACTGCTTACTGATGGCATCATAAAAGCTTCATCCATACTTCTAGGCACATCTGATCAATGATTACATCGACCAGCCGTTACGACAGGTTCTATAGTGATATGAGATGTCTGGAAGGTTACTCAAGTGGAATATCAAGCTCAGTCAATTCGATATTACTTATCTCCCTCGGATGGCTATCCAGGGTCAGGCATTGGTAGATTTTATAGCAGAGTTTACTACGCAGGATGATTTTTCGAAAGGCAGCGAAATCCCTACCATACTGCGGAAATTGTATACTGATGGAGCATATAATGATCATTGTTCTAGAGTTTTATGACTCTTGAGGATCGATCAATCTGTTATTCTTTAAAGCTTGTTTTTCCAACGACAAACAACAAAGATGGGTATGAAGCTCTAATTGCTGGACTTAAACTCGCTAGAGAACTCGGAATAAAATCTCTTGAAATATTTTGCAATTTGCAGTTGGTAGTGTACCAAGTCAAGGGAGATTATTAGGCTAAGGGACAATGGCTTGCCCTATACCTTACCCAAGTCCAAGAGTTATTGGTAGAATTTGAGCACTATGACATTTCACATATTCCATGGGATCGAAAAAGAGAGGCTGATTCATTGGCAAAGTTTGCTAGCACCGGCGACGCACAGTAGATGGGCTTGGTTTCGGTCAAAGTATTAAATGCCCCAGGTATAATCATGATAGAAATTGACCAGACACTGGAAGCGGAGCTCGAGAGAGAATCGTGGATGACTCCAATCGAAGACTATTTGCTACACAGAGTCCTACCAGATAAAAGAAATGAAAAGCGACAAGTCCTTCGTATAGCTTTGCGGTATGTCATGCAAGAAGGAATTATGTATAGAAAAGGTTTTTCAGCCCCTCTACTCCGGTGTGTCACTCATGATGAGATAAAACGTGTTCTAAAAGAAGTTCATGAAGGGGAATGTGGCGATCGCATTAGGTGGCAAACTTTGGCGAAGAAAATACTCTGTTACGGGTATTATTCGCCAACCATAAATTGAGATGCCGCTGACTATGTAAGACAATATGATAAGTGCCAGATATATGAAAATTTCCAAGAGCTCCGCCAACGGAAATCACGCAAATGGTTAGCCAATAGCTGTTTACCTTGTAGGGTATAGACATTATAGGTTCCTTGCTGATCTCTAAAGGTAGCACAAAGTACGCTATCATTGCATTTGATTACTTCACCAAATGGCCCAAAGCAGAACCTCTAGCCACGATCACAACCAAGAAAGTAATCAACTTTATTGTCTGAAAGATCGTATGTTGTTTCGGCCTTCCGCGAACTATTGTAACAGATAATGATACTCAATTCGACAGTCTTAAATCTAAAGACTTCTGTTGGAGGTATCATATTGAAAAGATATTTACGATGGTCGCTCACCCTCGGGAAAATGGACAGGTTGAAGTTGTAAACAAAATCATAAAGTCTATTCTTAAGAAGTGTTTGAAGAAGGCTAGAGGCAGGTGGGTGGATGAACTCCCTACAACATTGTGGGCTTACAGAACCACCCACAAGTCCGCGACTGGCCATACTCCATTCTCCCTTGCTTACGGTTCCAAAGCCATTATTCTTGTTGAGCTTGAAGTTCCTTCTCATCGAGTGACTTACTACGATCCCAAAACAAATAAAGATCTCCTCTTGGAATCTCTAATTTTATAGATGAGAAGCGCGAGGAAGCCGATCTGAGGGTAGTTGCGCATCAACATTGAGTCGCCCGATATTACAACATTAAAGTCCGACCTAGAACCTTTGAAATCGGCGATCTCGTTCTAAAAAGGGTTTTTCCTACCCCATCGCACATGAATCCAATCTAGGAAGGACCATATGTCATTGAACAGAGGCTTGGAGAGAGAACTTTCAAGCTAGCGACTTTCAAGGGCATCACACTTCCAAAGGCGTGGAATAACGAGCATCTACGACGTTATTTCACTTGGTTCATTTCCTTTTCGATTCAGTTGTAATTACTTTAAGGATTTGGTTTAGAATTTGATTTTCCAGATGTGTAATAAGACAGTTTATGTTATTCTATTTCATTTAATGAATAAAGTTTCGGACTTCCTTTATATATATGTTTGCTGTATCATTATGCATTAGTTACATAGCGAAACCGATTGATGTCGATATGTATGAACAGGTGTTCATCGACGAAATTTCTATCGAGTTAGAAAACCGTCGAAAATTTTTGAAATAAATTTAACCGCAAGCGCACGGCGTACTATTGAAGTACGTGGCGAGTACGGGTCGATCCGCAGAAAATTGATGATTTTAAAAATCTATTCAATCAAATTAAACCAAAGTCGAGTGAAGGTTAAGCTAGAGAATTAGAAAATTAGCTAACTAACTAAAAGAAAAGAGATGCAAATATAAGAGTTAAATGACAATTTAGAGAATAAATCCACTCTCTAGATCATGTAGTTCAACACGTATGAAATCACAATCTCTCTTTTTTGGTCATTAGTGCTTTAATTGATGTGTTTATCATAAGTATGGCATAAGCTATTGATTAGCCAACATAAACCATCAAACTATAACACACCCCTTAAACCACTTACTATCTTTCATGAAATTTAACAATGAAAATGAAAATGAAATCTATTTTAAGTATGGCCTATTAACTATTGATTAGAAATATAGACCATCAAAATTTAATTTCAAATCACTTTCCTATGCCATAATCATATTTTGATGAAGATCCATTTGTGTTAGTGATTGTTTAAGCATAGCCTATTTGGTGTCAACAATATAAGCTATCAAATTCAAAGCAATAACAACAAATAAAACACTTCACTGATCATCATTAAGCACAAAAAGAGAGCATGAATTAACAAATAGTTGAAGCTACATAATTAAAGAGCTTCATTACCCCTAAATTGAAGGGGTTTAGCCTCTCATATTTGTCATTTGATTAACAAATGTTGCTTGCAACATGAAAGCAAAAAAGAAGGCAAAATGAAAGATAAATGAAAGAAAACTATTCTAATTTCATAAAAGAAAATCTACACTACTAGCATGAAAGGAAATGAACATGTAATTAATAGGAAACAATAATTACATTGTATAAAAAAAAGGAAAGTTACATGAAGTAGAAATGGCTAAACTAAACTAAACTAAAGAGTGACTAAGGAAAAGCAAGTTACATGAAGATATGGGGTATTTATACAAGTGTTAAACCCTAATTCATATTTTTGGGGAATGCCCAAATTGCCCTTGAGAAAGTGTGGAGGCCAAGTAATCATTAGCTTCTACTAATCATCATTTAAGTGTACATGAAGCCATTAATTCCATAAGCATGTGCATTAGCCTCTAATTTGTACATGAAGAAAGGTGGGTAGGTGGGGTCCTCTATTATCATGCCTTTGAATTATTTCCATCTTCATTCCTTTATCTTCACTCTTGTGCATGCATATATCTTCATGAAACCACTTGTATATGAATTTAAATTCCTATAAAATAATATAGAAATTTTCAATTAAATTTTAGAAAATTAATATATGCACAAAAATGACCATTTTGCCCTTGGATGAAGATGAATATGTGAAAATTTGACATAATTTGAATTTTGGTTTAAACAAGTTAAAATACCCAATATGATCATTTATTTAATTTAAATAGATTAAATACAGTGGTAAAAATATGCACATTTACGTGCACATCAACAGACTCCCAGAGTTTGAAATCAATCAATTGTGCTAGTTCCCCATGGGACTAACAATATGAGCTTAGTCCACTTGTTCATTTGATAACTCCCATTCATAATCCAACAGACAGGATACACAATGAGGAATAAAAGTGGCTCGACCGTTTGATGATCAAATAAATCCTGCCAAACTATAGAACCGAAGTGAAATGAGAGCGATCGTGACATGGCCTATCGCTCGCTAAATCAAACCCCGAACCCTGGGGACAAATCAATCAATTAAGGAGAGTATTATCCGACTGCCCTCCAAATAACTCTAAGTGCCCTGAGTGCGGACCGGAGTATAAACATAATTCGAGCGTGAATTGACTACCTGCAAAATAACTCTAAGTCCCCAAAGTGCGGAACGGAGTATAAACATAAATCTGGCGTGAATCGACCACTCGCAAAATATTTCTTAGTCCCCAGAGTGCGGATCGGAGTAAAAACGTAGATGGTGTGTGAATTGACTACCGCAAAATAACTCTTAGTCCCCAGAGTGCGGACTAGAGTATAAACATAAATCGGGTGTGATTCGACCACCCATCAACTAACTCTTATCCCCAAAGTGCGGATATGAGCATAAACAGATAGTTGAATGAGGTTCGACCATTTACTATTCCGTGAACTCTGGCCTAAAACTGGCAAGAGGAGTATAAACTCGTTAAGGATGGAGTTCGACCATCCAACGTCTAACCCTACTAACCTAAGACCAGGGACAGGAGTATAATAACTCAAAAAAACCGATGAATTCAACGGCGTTACACTAAGGCTCGAGCCTAGCATTTGATACGACTTAAGGCCACGACCACATGGAGGCCTTGGGATAGAGCTAGTGGATTTTTACCAGAATTAATGAACAACGAATTACAAGTACATTAAATGGAAAGTAATAGTTCAACTACTGTGATAAAAATTCACACGAAAGCTCAATATAAAACAAAAACTTTTATTTACATGATGGTTTCAAGATTGTGGTACAAGTTATTTCAAAAAACCAAGAATCATACCCGAACAACCGCAACTAATAAAAGAAACGACGAACAAATAGCTATGCAAACTATGTACACACCGAGCCGAAGTGACGGCTATTTCTTCGACCTCCTCTCCTTTTTGGATTTTTCGAGAGTGGTGCCACTTGAGCTCCCAGTGTTTCTCTTCTTGGATTCTTTGCCACCTTTTGCAGGAGAGCTTACAAAGGTAGGAGGGAGTTCACTGGCAATCGACCCGCCAGGTGGAATAACTTATAGTGCCATAAGATGTGGAACGTCGATGTCCACCTCAGTAGGCTCAGCTTTAGCCTTTTACTCCAGCAACTCCTCCTTCTCAATACGCTCTTTTAAGATAATCTCATTAGTGTGTTCGGAGGCGTCGGTAATCACAACATCGTTGAATTCATCCACTGGGAGCGGATCGTCAACATTATCATTGTCAAGAGCTTCGATGACTTAGGCATGGGGCCCCGGTACATTTGTGGCCACCAGAATTTCTGTTAGTTTCTCTTGTTGCTCTACAGTAGCATTGCATTTAGGAGTTTTGATCGGGACCTAGAAGACCTGCAAATTTGTTAAAACAAGGAGATAAGCCTAAAACCATTGGGCGAGAAAAACAAAACCTCTCATAAATTGGAGAGTAAAGTAGAAAACTCGTATCCGGCTAGCTCTTGGCGGTAGCTGGGGTGCCCCTTCCAAAATAGGGGACAGCACTTTGGATTGATAACCGGGCTTATCTGGATCATAGCCCAAGTCCTGCTCCGGGCTAAAGGAAACCGATGCTCCAGCCACTTGGGAAGAAGAGGGACCCTTAGGATCGGCCTCCGAGGATCGAGCGATATGTTCTCCTTTGTTAGAAGGCACAGAAACGTTACAGTATTGCGGCAGCCAGATCTAGGGGTTCATTTCTATGAAGCATCTCTCGCACTAATTTTTCTTCATCAAATTCAACTCCCCCCAACTCCCTCTTTTTCATCTCAATGATGTGCTCCTAGGCTTCAGCAAGTGATTCAAGATAACCTTCGCCAAGAAAACTCAAGTCACAGTGGATGAGGCTTTGGCATTATATTCGATGATCAATGGATCAAATAAATCCTTGATTTCGTTCCGACCGGACTCTTTAGCATCTTCTACTCGGGTTTCAATTTCTCCCATCATCTCCTTGCGGCCTTCCTCTTGTGCCTCCTTTTGAAGAGCTTCAATTTTAGCGAATTGCTCATTAAGTTTAATTTTCAGGCTCCGGGCTTTGACGGCCTCTTTGTAGTACCTTTGCTATTCTTCTTAAGCCTCAATTTTCTCTTCCCTTTCTTTCTTGAGAAGCTCATCAAGTTCCTCAATGCGGTAGGCTAAGACATCTATTTCCTTTTGCGAGGAAAATTTTTCTAGAACAAGTGCCCTACTGCAATCGAGGGCAGCATCGAGTTCTTTCTTATGGGAAGCTTCTAAACGGATCACTGCCTCTGATGTTACCTTGGCACTTTTCTCTACCTCGGTAAGTTTTGTTGTCAATTCCGACAGTTCGTCATTTTGGTGTTTGATTATGTCTTTATCATGTATCACCTCTAGCTTGAGACGATCTATTTCATATTGCCGCTTGATTGACAGTTTAGAGATTTTTTCCGCTAAGTGTTGAAACGATTCATGCTGCACGAACACGTCATTAACGCATACGAGAGAACTTGCCTTGGCGTGCCCTTGGATCATATGTACTATGGGAAGGAAATTTTAGTCCATCGAAATGGATTTTAGGAAATTTAAGTCCACTATAGAAGTGTCATAAGCCGCGACCGACAAGGATGGATCGAAAGCGGAAATTGGATGCTTGCTCGATCTACGGTCGTGAATTCGCTTAGAGCTTGAAGAACAAGAGTGTTGCTTATGTGATGTGGTGATTTGAGGGCCGCGGTAGGGAGGCTAGTCTCTGCTATAAGTAGGAAAATTAGATCGATCTCCTTGGCGAGATGTCAAAGATTGGGATTTGTGCTTGGAAGAGGAGGATACCCTTGAATGATAGCTTTTTTCCCGTCCGTCGTCTTTTTCCCTACGCATGCCATACTCCGAGTCGCGGCTAAATCGATGATATATTGAAGAACCTCTTAAGCGATCGAAGGCCCAGGACTGAGTCATTGTACCTGGAAAGACCAAATGAGAACATGTGAGCAACTATTATGCAAAGGATTAATGAAGAGCGTGTAGTAAAGTGCACGTGATCGTGAGTGTCCTAGTGTTCCCCCGACAGACCGGTGGATGTAGCTTTGCTTATGGGTGTTCTCTCTCCTTTATCAGTAGGATGAATGCCTTCATTGCTCCTAGTAGAAGAATTGAGCCCTTCAATATTGATATTTAGAAAGTCATACGTCATATATCGTCGGGAATTTAGAGATTCAAAAATCCCTTAAGTGAACTTTACAAGTGTTGAGAAGATGATACTTCTTCAATAGGAGTGATGACGAATTCTGGATATGTGGCAGTTTTGTTTCTACGAAGTATATATGCCAGCTTTTTCTTTCTCTTGGTTGGTGTTTAAAATTGCATGCCTTGTTGCGGTTTAGCAACAGGCACCTTGCCTAGGCCTGCATTGGCATCGCTGGGTTTATTAGCCTGGGAATCCCTAATCTCACTTTCTTCAATATCATCTCGAGTCCATTCGGTTGGGGGCACGACAGGATCGATGGCATCCTTTTCTTGCTCTGTGAATTTTCTAGGCAATGCTGCACTTCCGGGGAGCCTAAAACTTCGACACTCGTCGGTAACAAGAAGTTTGATGTCCCTATCTTCGACAAGGTTAGCGCAAATAGCAGTAACCGATCTTGAGACACTAACGCCTTCAAGACGTGGGTGGACAGCTGTAGGAATCCCGGATGTTAATAGATTCAAAAATATGTCTTGGATTAACGGACTTAAGAATGAAATGAAAGTAACACCTACGTCCTTCCAACCATCGCCTCGCGAAGCCAAGTGGACATCGAACATAGAACCACTCGAGCTTAAATAGAGAGAGTTTATTCCAAGTTCCTGTTAGGACTTGAAAATTAGTCGAAGGTTCGAGAAAAATGTAGGAAGGAATTCAGGACCGTCGTTTAAAGTTGAAAATGAATCTTATGTCCTCGGGAGTTAGCGGATGAAATAGAATGCTCATGAAAAGCAAAAAGGTTCCATGTAGGAAAGCGTAACTCTTCGGATGGAATTGAGTGGGAGCTATTTTAAGATATCTCAATAACTCTCGAATAAACGAATTAAAGTGCGGTACGCATCCAGCCCAGCACATAAATTTGTTACACGTCGTGTACCCCTCCAGAGGCAAGTGAGGCATGTCGTTTATTGAAGGAACCAAAACGTCTACAAATGGAATTCCATGTATGGAACACAGCCGGCGAAGGGAAGCCTCACCAATTCGGGAGGCTTGAGAATCTATCGGATTATCTATATGAATGGTACCCTCTACTGCATCTGGTACAGGACTTATATCCTCCACCGGGAGGACCGAAACATCTGAGAAAAGGTCGATCGGCAGGCCAGAAACTTCTGCTTATTCTGCTTGATGACTAGGAGAGAGCCTGCCGGATATAGTCGCACAACTTGATTTTGCTTAAGGATCGATGGATGCATGACCGGTTTGGAAGACATACCAACTACACGCTCTGAGCGTCTAGAGCCCATATTAGCTATACTCAGTAGATAATCGAGGTTAGAAAAGTTTACCTGTTCCCCCCGTGTTAAGTGTAAGCTAGTGCAGTGATGAAGTGTGTAACAGAAATAAACATCTTAAATTCAGAAGATGAAGTTAAATGATGAAACTTTGAGTTCGACCAGAGTGGCCGTCATCGTTGATCGTCACTACTAGCAAGAAGATTTATCGGTTGTGAAAGCTTTGGGATCGACTATCGGCATGTCAAAGTGTAAACTTTGTCGTTGAAGTCCATATGCAAGTTTTTAGTATACGTTGAAAGTTCCAAGGATTTGATTGTTCAATCTCGAGTTAAAAGTGAGTATACAAGTTTAATTGTTCTTCATCATCTTATATCCAAGTTCGCTAAGGTGAACTAGTGATGATTATCCAAGCAAGTATAGTTGGATCAAATTGTAACTTTAAACAAAAGTTCCTTATGTCGATCCCTATAGTAATGTCGATCCCTATGTTCATGCCAACCCATAATTTTATACCGATCCCTATGGATACACCGATCCCATTCCTAAAGCCTCATGACTGATCCCTCTCTTTGACCTAATCATGCTGATCCCTTTACTACCACATATTCCATCGACCCCTCTTTCACAGCAAACGTTACCAAACCCAAAACATGTCGATCCCTTCATTCTGTCTTATTAGGGATCGCATATGTCATCTTTTAAACTTAACCCATCGAACATATGTGCGGAGAGGTCAGCATAGGTCAAAATATCCAACACCGATCCTTCCTTCATTATGTCTTCTTCCTCTTGTTTTTCCTCCCTTCTTCCTTCCCCTTACTTATTCTGCCGAACCCTATTCACCAATGATTCATTTCCACCAGGCCGCTTCGATTGCTATGTCATCGCGGCCTCGAACGCCATCATAATCGCTAACAACATGAAATCCAGTACCTCATCATATAATTGGAAGTTATAGTTCGAAAATTTACCTATGTGAATGTTTGAGTTAAAATGGGGGAGAGTGTTTGGGGATGTTCAAATTAGAAGAGAAGAGGAAACGAGTTTTTGGGACAGGTTGGATCGCGGATGGATTTAAGGCTCAAGGTTGGAAAGTTCATTTTCATGGATTGAGAGCGAGGGTTCGGTGCAAAGGCGAATGTCGAGAAAATGAAATAAGTGATAGTAAAGGGATGGAAAGTTGCTTTATATATATAGATATATATATATATATATACGAGGGTTCGGCCCAAGCCCTTGGCATATAGGGTGGAAAGAGGGATCGGCATGAAAGCTCACCGATCCCTGTTAGCATGGACCCAAAAAAGGGGTCGGCATACATATATGCCGACCCCTACAAAAGCCGTAATAAAAAAAGAGGGATCTTTTATATGCATGCTGATCCCAACAAATAAAAAAATGATGATGAAGAATGAATAATAAATAATAAATAAATGAATTTGAATGAATGAAATAATGATTATGACGGTTCGGCTATAAGTATGTGCACAAACAAATGTTGGCATAGAAATTATTGAAAGCATGTACATACAAAATGTTGGGAAATTTGGCAATGACCTGTGAATGTGCGAGCTTGTCCAGGAACCAACAATAAAAACATGTATATGAGCAAGCATGTGTATGACCTAAAAGATCAATTTTTGAAATCGACAGAAATTGAAGTCAAACTTGAAACTTTCCAGTTCGAGGCTAGACCAGATAACAAAAGCTTTTTAGTCTCGCAGAACTGGACTTATATATATATCAATTGATGAAATATAGCATTGGATTTATATTATTGGAAATCGACCAAGTGTCTTGACAATCAATAAAGAATTCGACACCTTAAAAAAGTGATCCCATAAAGGAATAGCAACAGTTCAGAAATCTAGATGGATCTCATTCTCAATGATTCAAAGCACGTCATGTTAATCACAAGACGTACTTTGGAGGGCAAGTGTTACCCGGCATTCTAGCCCAACTATATTGAACTAATTGCACGAGTTAGATCTGAGTGCCATCAAGGTCGATGATTCCAGAATGATGATTGTGGGGATCGAAAGTCAAGTACAGATGATTATATGGAGTTAGAATTGAATGGATTTGATGAATGTACAATGTAGGATGCTCAAAGCATGGAATATGGCTCAATGAATGGAAGGGTATGGCATAGATTGGCTGATCAGAAGGGATCGGTATACCCAATTGAGAGTGGTCGGTAGGCTCTACTAAAGAGGGGTTGGCATGCATCAAAGTCCAAGTGCATTCTTGCATACTACAATCAATATCTCAAGGTTTACAAGTCCAAAGCATATGAAATTTGGAGGGCAAGGTATATGGACCCTAGGGAACCTACCCTAGGGATTGCATGTCCCAAGGACAAAGTTGGAGGGATCAACAAGTATCCCTTGGAAGGGATCGACAGAGAGTAATTAACAAGTTATATTAAATCAAAGATCAAGTAATAACTCGATTTCCTGTGGTCCAAATGACATGAAAATTGGAGGCTAAACATATTTTAGCATGGAGAAGCCACCGTAGGGATCGCCGCCCAAAAGTCAATATTGGGGATTGGGCCTAGCGATCCCTCTAGCGGGCCCATGTGGATTAGACGGTCCTTTAGCTGAAGTTTCAGAGATTGGTGGTCGTCTTCACCTATAAATACTAGCCTAATGGGTCATTCTAAGGATCTTTACGCTGCTTATTACTCTAGACTTTATTATAATCAAGTGTTTGCTATTCCTTACTGATGTAATTAGGTTTATAAGTGATAAATAAAAGATAATCTTCAAAGTAAACATAGGCATACAACGATGAACCACTATAAATCCTTGTGTCTCTGATTATTGCTCTTTATATGTTATTCGCTCAATCATTTCCTCGATTTAATTTTATTTTTCTTTATTTACTTCTCGACAAAATCTATTGTTGAGTGTTTGTGACCAATATAGTTGCAAACATACTTGTATGTACTTGTATATACTTATGGACACTCGAGCTTGTATATACTTGCTTCAACACTGTGATTTCTTGTTTTGCCTGAGCACTTGTTGTTTGATGCATATGTATATGTATACACATATACATACATATATATGTGTGTGTGTGTGTATGTATATATGTACATGCTCACTTTACTGATATATACTTGCTACCTATAGCATGAAATGCTTGTCATGCTTGTACCATTATACATGCTTCATGTGTGCATTTTTTGGTGTTCCTTATTAATGCCTTTACCTGAACCATTTTGACTTTCTGGAACATTTTGATTTGAACTTATTTTGAGTTGCCTTGAGTTGTTCCTATGTGCACTGCAGTTTTTCCTGAGCTTGTTTATGTGTACTTGAATTTATATTTATGTGAACTGTAGTTCTGAACATTATTTACACTGTAGTTTTGCCCTGAATTCTTACCAAGTTGTCTTGTTTGTATTTCCTAGATGTGTAAGTGTGCATTTCATGTATATACGTACATACATATGTATGTATAGATGTGTGAATGTGCAAGTGTGCATTTCTTGGTTTTAGTATTCTGGTTGTATTATCTCACACTTGAATTGCATATATTCCCGGTTTGAGTATTCTGGTGTTTCACCTGTTGGTGCACTTGTTTTGAACTTGAATTGCAGAAACTTGTTTTGAACTTGAATTGTTGAAACTTGTTTTATGATATGTGCACCTAAGTTGAGCCCGAGGAGGCTTGGGCTTGACCTTGTGCACATTTGCACTATGTTGAGCCTTCGAACTTGACCTTTGCAACAATTTGTGATGTTTAATCAATGCTCGGTCATGTGATATTCACTGTGATACACTGTGCATATCATAAATTGTCTGTGCATATATATATATATATATATATATATATATATATTTGTCCCTGTCTAAATAATGAAGAGAAAACAAACTCATAAGCTGAGGCAATATTAATATTCAATACAATTTCATTTTTGCAATTTGGGTTTGTTTCCTTTTCCATTTTACTGCGTTGTTTATTTGATAGGTAAAAGTGATGTCTGGACACAAGCTAAAGCAAACAAATCAAGATCAACATCAAAAACAAACTCATGTGGGTAAAGAAAATGTTATATAGGAGAGTGTAGAGAAATGTTGTATTTATGAGAGTGCTAGTGAAAGTTGTATTTGAAAATGTAAGTAGAGTAATAGTGAAAGTTGTATTGTATTTGAAATTGATTTGAAATAAAAAAATTAAATAAAATATTTGAATTTCATTCTGTGAACAAATATTTATATTAGTCAATATTTAAATGTTGTCTAATAGGAATTTGAAAAAGGATACTATAATAGCAGACAACATTTGATTTTTTTTGGTTGTGCTAGTGCATATCAGACAAAAGGGAATCTCTGTGGTATGATGTGCAATGAGACGGCACGGGATTTAACGACAGATAGGTATTTAATCAGACAACAGAACATATATGTCGTGTGATTTGTTTTTTCCCATAGTGAGTGTACAACCAATTTGCTGCCAAACGTATACAAGTGCATGGTGTATCACAACATATAGTGCATGTATGCAGAATGATTCTAAATCGGCACCTCCTATATGAATGCAGTCCTTTAAAAACCATTTTTGAAAATATAATTTAAACAACCATGATATACTGGCAGTTCTATATGTATGCAAGTTTTCAAAAATTATTTTTCACATAATAATTTCCACAGAACTATGAGTAGGAGTATGGTTCAACCAATTTTGTATCTAATCCCTAGCATCCAATACTTAACACACAATTTGTATTATACAAAATTTATGAAATGATAGACTTCTAAATATGTACTCGTATGCCGAAAAAGGAATTTAGGTGGAAAATTTCACATTTCCACCATTCATTTCAGTACTTACTTCGTTACTTTGGAACCTTTTCTTTTGCCCTCAAAAGGTTTCCAAATTTTCCAAGTACATTTTGGAAAAGGAGGATTGTTTTTGGATGTTAAAATGAAATTATCCTAAGCACAATTTTTTGTTTATTATCAACAAGGCATGGAAATAGACATTTCAAAGCTAAAATAGCTTTTTCACTTGTTATTATCTATGTTTTGCATATTGTCACCCATGTCGGACTATAAAATATTCATATTCACCAACACATTGACCCAGCATATGTTAAGCATGTGGCATTTGAAAACGAGAAATTATCTAGTTTTCTTTAAAACAGTTTTCCCCTTTCAATCAAATTTGTAAAATAGTTTGAAAAATCGAATTCTCAAAAGCATTTAAACACCATTTTAATTTTTAAAAAGACACTCTATGGGTCTGGGATAAACCAAGCAGTAGTTTTAGGTGTCTAGTTAGTTGGGATTGGGTTTGTAAATGTAAAGAGGAGGAAGAATTTGGAATAATTAATCTACATAACCTCAACGTTTCGTTGTTAGCGAAATGGTTATGGAAATTCAAATGTACTAACGATAAACCTAATGTGGAAAGTGCTAATTTCTAACCAATTTTATGATGGCTCTCATAACCTACACCAATTAAAATGTAACAATTAGAAAAAAAAAATCAAACTTTTGGAAATCAAGTGTAAAAGGTTTGAACATTTTTAAAGTAGGGATTAGTAACATTGTAGAGTCGGGGAATAATACATCCTTCTGGCATGATTGTAGGATCTCCGGTAATCCTCCGAAGGTAGAATTGGCTGACCTGTATGACAGTTGCAATTTGAAGAACGCTTCAACTTCAAAAGTCTATAGACCCAATACGAACATTCCCCGGGTGTTTAGCTTGAATTGCTCATTAGAAGGGACTATCTTCTACCAGTTAGCTATGTAATTTGTGTCAAATTAGAAGTAAACAATATTGATGATAACGAAGATATTAAAAGTTGCTGTTGGGATAGATGTGACAACTTTACATCCAATTCATTATACAAATTTATAAATATCTCATTAGTTAAATCAAATAATTATAAATGTATGTAGAAACTGAGTGCACCCCCTAAATCTAAGTTACCTATGTGAAAAAATTTACATGGGAAACTTTAAACTATTGAACTTTTTAAAAAGATGAATGTGTATATCGATAAAAAGTGCATTTTATGCAACACGAACCTAGAAACAGCTGCACAGTTGTACTATGATTGTCAATTTACCAAGTTCATAGTTATTCGGATTCTTAGAATTTTGGAATTTAATATATCATTTATAATTCTTGATTGCGGGTCTTGTTGGGATAGGTCGACACTATATTTTAACCGTGATCGACGATTCTTACAAGAGACTATTTTCACTATCGTTGCAAGGCATGGTTGGTTTGAAAGAAATCAATGATACTTCAACAAGAGTAGTAATTCTACAACTACAGATAACTCGACATACAAAGCTGCTTTATTTTGTTGTAATTGAATTTTGAGTGATACCTATAAATTATTCTTGTGCATGCACATAAATTTTTCTTGAAATATTAGATTTAATCGGTTAAAAAATAGAAACATCAGTTTATACAGCAATGATGAAAGTCAAGAACAGAAGAAGAAAAATATGGACTATGGACTATTTTGTTTTAACTAAGTAGCATGGACCTAATAATTTCCGTAATAACATAAAAAACTGAATTTGAAATCAAAGTCTTAACCTTGTCAAGAAATATCATCTAATTAATTATTAATGATGAGCAGAAAAAGATTCGTGTCAAAGTTATCCAATTCAACACAGAAAACCCATCTTATTCCTCATCACTTTCTAGAGGGAAAAAACAGCAGGAAAAAAATCAAGCCTATCAGATCCTATGAACTAGGGTTCTGCATTGTTTCTACGGTTTATGAAATCAGAAGTAGAAGTAGGTCTTCTATCTTGATGGATGGAGCTGTCTTAGATAAAAGATATGCATGGTATTAAGATTTGGCATGCATACAGATGAATATATTTGTAGGTGCGTCTGGTTCCACCCTGATAGACAGAGGGAGAAGCTCTTGAGAGTGGGTATTTAGTGCCCTAATAGGGTAAATGTTCATGTGGGTACGTGAATATCTCAGCCCCTTTCTTGAACTTGCTCGATACCTCTATAGTCAACCATTATGCAATATACCATCTAATCAATGATGTATACAGTATGCACTAATTTATTTAAAATATATAATGGTGTGAATTTAGTGTTTCAAGTAAAAGACATATTTGCACAGAAATCGTTGATCAGTCATATATAGGTAGTAGGATGCATTGCCCACTACGGTGAATTGTAACGCAGAAGTTTTGTGTATGCATGGTGAGTTATACATTACCGTAGTGTAATGTATTTTGTGATTGATGTTTGATGCAAGTATGTTACCACGTTTCATTTATGTTGTTTGATGCAGACATGCAGTAATACACTATGGCACATTTCAACTTAATAAGTATAATTTTGCCAGTAATAAGAGGACTAGTGGCACAATACTTATGGAGATGTGCACCCGCTAGCGGCAAGTATTTTGTATCTATGTTGTCGAAGTATGTTGAAATTCGAAGTCGATTTTGACCACCTAAACAGTGTCGGAAATGGCTCGAAACGAAGTTAGCTAGGTCTAGACGATACGGTTAAGATGGCGCTGACGGCTAGTTATTTAGAGTTACGGATTGAAAGATAGAGCATTTTTAGTACTACTCTCGCCCAAGCACGCTTAACTTCGGAGTTCTGATGGGATCCGGTGCTTTAGTGCTGGTATGATCGCACCCGTAAGAAAGTGGATTGGAAGATTACTAATGCAGCAGTGCGAAAGCGTAGAACGGTTTCAACAGCGTTTAAAAATGCCAATATAAAATCGAGCGAAACGGACAAATAATTTAGGGGAAAAAAGGAACGGAAAGAAGGCAACGTCGAGGAATCGAATATAAAAACGGATGGAAGGAAAAAAAAAAGAAATTAAAGTTAAAGGGGGACTGCGAACGAGAAGAAGCAAAAAGGAGTGCAACACGAGGACTTCCCAGGAGGTCACCCATCCTAGTACTACTCTCGCCCAAGCACGCTTAACTTCGGAGTTCTGATGGGATCCGGTGCTTTAGTGCTGGTATGATCGCACCCGTAAGAAAGTGGATTGGAAGATTACTAATGCAGCAGTGCGAAAGCGTAGAACGGTTTCAACAGCGTTTAAAAATGCCAATATAAAATCGAGCGAAACGGACAAATAATTTAGGGGAAAAAAGGAACGGAAAGAAGGCAACGTCGAGGAATCGAATATAAAAACGGATGGAAGGAAAAAAAAAAGAAATTAAAGTTAAAGGGGGACTGCGAACGAGAAGAAGCAAAAAGGAGTGCAACACGAGGACTTCCCAGGAGGTCACCCATCCTAGTACTACTCTCGCCCAAGCACGCTTAACTTCGGAGTTCTGATGGGATCCGGTGCTTTAGTGCTGGTATGATCGCACCCGTAAGAAAGTGGATTGGAAGATTACTAATGCAGCAGTGCGAAAGCGTAGAACGGTTTCAACAGCGTTTAAAAATGCCAATATAAAATCGAGCGAAACGGACAAATAATTTAGGGGAAAAAAGGAACGGAAAGAAGGCAACGTCGAGGAATCGAATATAAAAACGGATGGAAGGAAAAAAAAAAGAAATTAAAGTTAAAGGGGGACTGCGAACGAGAAGAAGCAAAAAGGAGTGCAACACGAGGACTTCCCAGGAGGTCACCCATCCTAGTACTACTCTCGCCCAAGCACGCTTAACTTCGGAGTTCTGATGGGATCCGGTGCTTTAGTGCTGGTATGATCGCACCCGTAAGAAAGTGGATTGGAAGATTACTAATGCAGCAGTGCGAAAGCGTAGAACGGTTTCAACAGCGTTTAAAAATGCCAATATAAAATCGAGCGAAACGGACAAATAATTTAGGGGAAAAAAGGAACGGAAAGAAGGCAACGTCGAGGAATCGAATATAAAAACGGATGGAAGGAAAAAAAAAAGAAATTAAAGTTAAAGGGGGACTGCGAACGAGAAGAAGCAAAAAGGAGTGCAACACGAGGACTTCCCAGGAGGTCACCCATCCTAGTACTACTCTCGCCCAAGCACGCTTAACTTCGGAGTTCTGATGGGATCCGGTGCTTTAGTGCTGGTATGATCGCACCCGTAAGAAAGTGGATTGGAAGATTACTAATGCAGCAGTGCGAAAGCGTAGAACGGTTTCAACAGCGTTTAAAAATGCCAATATAAAATCGAGCGAAACGGACAAATAATTTAGGGGAAAAAAGGAACGGAAAGAAGGCAACGTCGAGGAATCGAATATAAAAACGGATGGAAGGAAAAAAAAAAGAAATTAAAGTTAAAGGGGGACTGCGAACGAGAAGAAGCAAAAAGGAGTGCAACACGAGGACTTCCCAGGAGGTCACCCATCCTAGTACTACTCTCGCCCAAGCACGCTTAACTTCGGAGTTCTGATGGGATCCGGTGCTTTAGTGCTGGTATGATCGCACCCGTAAGAAAGTGGATTGGAAGATTACTAATGCAGCAGTGCGAAAGCGTAGAACGGTTTCAACAGCGTTTAAAAATGCCAATATAAAATCGAGCGAAACGGACAAATAATTTAGGGGAAAAAAGGAACGGAAAGAAGGCAACGTCGAGGAATCGAATATAAAAACGGATGGAAGGAAAAAAAAAAGAAATTAAAGTTAAAGGGGGACTGCGAACGAGAAGAAGCAAAAAGGAGTGCAACACGAGGACTTCCCAGGAGGTCACCCATCCTAGTACTACTCTCGCCCAAGCACGCTTAACTTCGGAGTTCTGATGGGATCCGGTGCTTTAGTGCTGGTATGATCGCACTCGTAAGAAAGTGGATTGGAAGATTACTAATGCAGCAGTGCGAAAGCGTAGAACGGTTTCAACAGCGTTTAAAAATGCCAATATAAAATCGAGCGAAACGGACAAATAATTTAGGGGAAAAAAGGAACGGAAAGAAGGCAACGTCGAGGAATCGAATATAAAAACGGATGGAAGGAAAAAAAAAAGAAATTAAAGTTAAAGGGGGACTGCGAACGAGAAGAAGCAAAAAGGAGTGCAACACGAGGACTTCCCAGGAGGTCACCCATCCTAGTACTACTCTCGCCCAAGCACGCTTAACTTCGGAGTTCTGATGGGATCCGGTGCTTTAGTGCTGGTATGATCGCACCCGTAAGAAAGTGGATTGGAAGATTACTAATGCAGCAGTGCGAAAGCGTAGAACGGTTTCAACAGCGTTTAAAAATGCCAATATAAAATCGAGCGAAACGGACAAATAATTTAGGGGAAAAAAGGAACGGAAAGAAGGCAACGTCGAGGAATCGAATATAAAAACGGATGGAAGGAAAAAAAAAAGAAATTAAAGTTAAAGGGGGACTGCGAACGAGAAGAAGCAAAAAGGAGTGCAACACGAGGACTTCCCAGGAGGTCACCCATCCTAGTACTACTCTCGCCCAAGCACGCTTAACTTCGGAGTTCTGATGGGATCCGGTGCTTTAGTGCTGGTATGATCGCACCCGTAAGAAAGTGGATTGGAAGATTACTAATGCAGCAGTGCGAAAGCGTAGAACGGTTTCAACAGCGTTTAAAAATGCCAATATAAAATCGAGCGAAACGGACAAATAATTTAGGGGAAAAAAGGAACGGAAAGAAGGCAACGTCGAGGAATCGAATATAAAAACGGATGGAAGGAAAAAAAAAAGAAATTAAAGTTAAAGGGGGACTGCGAACGAGAAGAAGCAAAAAGGAGTGCAACACGAGGACTTCCCAGGAGGTCACCCATCCTAGTACTACTCTCGCCCAAGCACGCTTAACTTCGGAGTTCTGATGGGATCCGGTGCTTTAGTGCTGGTATGATCGCACCCGTAAGAAAGTGGATTGGAAGATTACTAATGCAGCAGTGCGAAAGCGTAGAACGGTTTCAACAGCGTTTAAAAATGCCAATATAAAATCGAGCGAAACGGACAAATAATTTAGGGGAAAAAAGGAACGGAAAGAAGGCAACGTCGAGGAATCGAATATAAAAACGGATGGAAGGAAAAAAAAAAGAAATTAAAGTTAAAGGGGGACTGCGAACGAGAAGAAGCAAAAAGGAGTGCAACACGAGGACTTCCCAGGAGGTCACCCATCCTAGTACTACTCTCGCCCAAGCACGCTTAACTTCGGAGTTCTGATGGGATCCGGTGCTTTAGTGCTGGTATGATCGCACCCGTAAGAAAGTGGATTGGAAGATTACTAATGCAGCAGTGCGAAAGCGTAGAACGGTTTCAACAGCGTTTAAAAATGCCAATATAAAATCGAGCGAAACGGACAAATAATTTAGGGGAAAAAAGGAACGGAAAGAAGGCAACGTCGAGGAATCGAATATAAAAACGGATGGAAGGAAAAAAAAAAGAAATTAAAGTTAAAGGGGGACTGCGAACGAGAAGAAGCAAAAAGGAGTGCAACACGAGGACTTCCCAGGAGGTCACCCATCCTAGTACTACTCTCGCCCAAGCACGCTTAACTTCGGAGTTCTGATGGGATCCGGTGCTTTAGTGCTGGTATGATCGCACCCGTAAGAAAGTGGATTGGAAGATTACTAATGCAGCAGTGCGAAAGCGTAGAACGGTTTCAACAGCGTTTAAAAATGCCAATATAAAATCGAGCGAAACGGACAAATAATTTAGGGGAAAAAAGGAACGGAAAGAAGGCAACGTCGAGGAATCGAATATAAAAACGGATGGAAGGAAAAAAAAAAGAAATTAAAGTTAAAGGGGGACTGCGAACGAGAAGAAGCAAAAAGGAGTGCAACACGAGGACTTCCCAGGAGGTCACCCATCCTAGTACTACTCTCGCCCAAGCACGCTTAACTTCGGAGTTCTGATGGGATCCGGTGCTTTAGTGCTGGTATGATCGCACCCGTAAGAAAGTGGATTGGAAGATTACTAATGCAGCAGTGCGAAAGCGTAGAACGGTTTCAACAGCGTTTAAAAATGCCAATATAAAATCGAGCGAAACGGACAAATAATTTAGGGGAAAAAAGGAACGGAAAGAAGGCAACGTCGAGGAATCGAATATAAAAACGGATGGAAGGAAAAAAAAAAGAAATTAAAGTTAAAGGGGGACTGCGAACGAGAAGAAGCAAAAAGGAGTGCAACACGAGGACTTCCCAGGAGGTCACCCATCCTAGTACTACTCTCGCCCAAGCACGCTTAACTTCGGAGTTCTGATGGGATCCGGTGCTTTAGTGCTGGTATGATCGCACCCGTAAGAAAGTGGATTGGAAGATTACTAATGCAGCAGTGCGAAAGCGTAGAACGGTTTCAACAGCGTTTAAAAATGCCAATATAAAATCGAGCGAAACGGACAAATAATTTAGGGGAAAAAAGGAACGGAAAGAAGGCAACGTCGAGGAATCGAATATAAAAACGGATGGAAGGAAAAAAAAAAGAAATTAAAGTTAAAGGGGGACTGCGAACGAGAAGAAGCAAAAAGGAGTGCAACACGAGGACTTCCCAGGAGGTCACCCATCCTAGTACTACTCTCGCCCAAGCACGCTTAACTTCGGAGTTCTGATGGGATCCGGTGCTTTAGTGCTGGTATGATCGCACCCGTAAGAAAGTGGATTGGAAGATTACTAATGCAGCAGTGCGAAAGCGTAGAACGGTTTCAACAGCGTTTAAAAATGCCAATATAAAATCGAGCGAAACGGACAAATAATTTAGGGGAAAAAAGGAACGGAAAGAAGGCAACGTCGAGGAATCGAATATAAAAACGGATGGAAGGAAAAAAAAAAGAAATTAAAGTTAAAGGGGGACTGCGAACGAGAAGAAGCAAAAAGGAGTGCAACACGAGGACTTCCCAGGAGGTCACCCATCCTAGTACTACTCTCGCCCAAGCACGCTTAACTTCGGAGTTCTGATGGGATCCGGTGCTTTAGTGCTGGTATGATCGCACCCGTAAGAAAGTGGATTGGAAGATTACTAATGCAGCAGTGCGAAAGCGTAGAACGGTTTCAACAGCGTTTAAAAATGCCAATATAAAATCGAGCGAAACGGACAAATAATTTAGGGGAAAAAAGGAACGGAAAGAAGGCAACGTCGAGGAATCGAATATAAAAACGGATGGAAGGAAAAAAAAAAGAAATTAAAGTTAAAGGGGGACTGCGAACGAGAAGAAGCAAAAAGGAGTGCAACACGAGGACTTCCCAGGAGGTCACCCATCCTAGTACTACTCTCGCCCAAGCACGCTTAACTTCGGAGTTCTGATGGGATCCGGTGCTTTAGTGCTGGTATGATCGCACCCGTAAGAAAGTGGATTGGAAGATTACTAATGCAGCAGTGCGAAAGCGTAGAACGGTTTCAACAGCGTTTAAAAATGCCAATATAAAATCGAGCGAAACGGACAAATAATTTAGGGGAAAAAAGGAACGGAAAGAAGGCAACGTCGAGGAATCGAATATAAAAACGGATGGAAGGAAAAAAAAAAGAAATTAAAGTTAAAGGGGGACTGCGAACGAGAAGAAGCAAAAAGGAGTGCAACACGAGGACTTCCCAGGAGGTCACCCATCCTAGTACTACTCTCGCCCAAGCACGCTTAACTTCGGAGTTCTGATGGGATCCGGTGCTTTAGTGCTGGTATGATCGCACCCGTAAGAAAGTGGATTGGAAGATTACTAATGCAGCAGTGCGAAAGCGTAGAACGGTTTCAACAGCGTTTAAAAATGCCAATATAAAATCGAGCGAAACGGACAAATAATTTAGGGGAAAAAAGGAACGGAAAGAAGGCAACGTCGAGGAATCGAATATAAAAACGGATGGAAGGAAAAAAAAAAGAAATTAAAGTTAAAGGGGGACTGCGAACGAGAAGAAGCAAAAAGGAGTGCAACACGAGGACTTCCCAGGAGGTCACCCATCCTAGTACTACTCTCGCCCAAGCACGCTTAACTTCGGAGTTCTGATGGGATCCGGTGCTTTAGTGCTGGTATGATCGCACCCGTAAGAAAGTGGATTGGAAGATTACTAATGCAGCAGTGCGAAAGCGTAGAACGGTTTCAACAGCGTTTAAAAATGCCAATATAAAATCGAGCGAAACGGACAAATAATTTAGGGGAAAAAAGGAACGGAAAGAAGGCAACGTCGAGGAATCGAATATAAAAACGGATGGAAGGAAAAAAAAAAGAAATTAAAGTTAAAGGGGGACTGCGAACGAGAAGAAGCAAAAAGGAGTGCAACACGAGGACTTCCCAGGAGGTCACCCATCCTAGTACTACTCTCGCCCAAGCACGCTTAACTTCGGAGTTCTGATGGGATCCGGTGCTTTAGTGCTGGTATGATCGCACCCGTAAGAAAGTGGATTGGAAGATTACTAATGCAGCAGTGCGAAAGCGTAGAACGGTTTCAACAGCGTTTAAAAATGCCAATATAAAATCGAGCGAAACGGACAAATAATTTAGGGGAAAAAAGGAACGGAAAGAAGGCAACGTCGAGGAATCGAATATAAAAACGGATGGAAGGAAAAAAAAAAGAAATTAAAGTTAAAGGGGGACTGCGAACGAGAAGAAGCAAAAAGGAGTGCAACACGAGGACTTCCCAGGAGGTCACCCATCCTAGTACTACTCTCGCCCAAGCACGCTTAACTTCGGAGTTCTGATGGGATCCGGTGCTTTAGTGCTGGTATGATCGCACCCGTAAGAAAGTGGATTGGAAGATTACTAATGCAGCAGTGCGAAAGCGTAGAACGGTTTCAACAGCGTTTAAAAATGCCAATATAAAATCGAGCGAAACGGACAAATAATTTAGGGGAAAAAAGGAACGGAAAGAAGGCAACGTCGAGGAATCGAATATAAAAACGGATGGAAGGAAAAAAAAAAGAAATTAAAGTTAAAGGGGGACTGCGAACGAGAAGAAGCAAAAAGGAGTGCAACACGAGGACTTCCCAGGAGGTCACCCATCCTAGTACTACTCTCGCCCAAGCACGCTTAACTTCGGAGTTCTGATGGGATCCGGTGCTTTAGTGCTGGTATGATCGCACCCGTAAGAAAGTGGATTGGAAGATTACTAATGCAGCAGTGCGAAAGCGTAGAACGGTTTCAACAGCGTTTAAAAATGCCAATATAAAATCGAGCGAAACGGACAAATAATTTAGGGGAAAAAAGGAACGGAAAGAAGGCAACGTCGAGGAATCGAATATAAAAACGGATGGAAGGAAAAAAAAAAGAAATTAAAGTTAAAGGGGGACTGCGAACGAGAAGAAGCAAAAAGGAGTGCAACACGAGGACTTCCCAGGAGGTCACCCATCCTAGTACTACTCTCGCCCAAGCACGCTTAACTTCGGAGTTCTGATGGGATCCGGTGCTTTAGTGCTGGTATGATCGCACCCGTAAGAAAGTGGATTGGAAGATTACTAATGCAGCAGTGCGAAAGCGTAGAACGGTTTCAACAGCGTTTAAAAATGCCAATATAAAATCGAGCGAAACGGACAAATAATTTAGGGGAAAAAAGGAACGGAAAGAAGGCAACGTCGAGGAATCGAATATAAAAACGGATGGAAGGAAAAAAAAAAGAAATTAAAGTTAAAGGGGGACTGCGAACGAGAAGAAGCAAAAAGGAGTGCAACACGAGGACTTCCCAGGAGGTCACCCATCCTAGTACTACTCTCGCCCAAGCACGCTTAACTTCGGAGTTCTGATGGGATCCGGTGCTTTAGTGCTGGTATGATCGCACCCGTAAGAAAGTGGATTGGAAGATTACTAATGCAGCAGTGCGAAAGCGTAGAACGGTTTCAACAGCGTTTAAAAATGCCAATATAAAATCGAGCGAAACGGACAAATAATTTAGGGGAAAAAAGGAACGGAAAGAAGGCAACGTCGAGGAATCGAATATAAAAACGGATGGAAGGAAAAAAAAAAGAAATTAAAGTTAAAGGGGGACTGCGAACGAGAAGAAGCAAAAAGGAGTGCAACACGAGGACTTCCCAGGAGGTCACCCATCCTAGTACTACTCTCGCCCAAGCACGCTTAACTTCGGAGTTCTGATGGGATCCGGTGCTTTAGTGCTGGTATGATCGCACCCGTAAGAAAGTGGATTGGAAGATTACTAATGCAGCAGTGCGAAAGCGTAGAACGGTTTCAACAGCGTTTAAAAATGCCAATATAAAATCGAGCGAAACGGACAAATAATTTAGGGGAAAAAAGGAACGGAAAGAAGGCAACGTCGAGGAATCGAATATAAAAACGGATGGAAGGAAAAAAAAAAGAAATTAAAGTTAAAGGGGGACTGCGAACGAGAAGAAGCAAAAAGGAGTGCAACACGAGGACTTCCCAGGAGGTCACCCATCCTAGTACTACTCTCGCCCAAGCACGCTTAACTTCGGAGTTCTGATGGGATCCGGTGCTTTAGTGCTGGTATGATCGCACCCGTAAGAAAGTGGATTGGAAGATTACTAATGCAGCAGTGCGAAAGCGTAGAACGGTTTCAACAGCGTTTAAAAATGCCAATATAAAATCGAGCGAAACGGACAAATAATTTAGGGGAAAAAAGGAACGGAAAGAAGGCAACGTCGAGGAATCGAATATAAAAACGGATGGAAGGAAAAAAAAAAGAAATTAAAGTTAAAGGGGGACTGCGAACGAGAAGAAGCAAAAAGGAGTGCAACACGAGGACTTCCCAGGAGGTCACCCATCCTAGTACTACTCTCGCCCAAGCACGCTTAACTTCGGAGTTCTGATGGGATCCGGTGCTTTAGTGCTGGTATGATCGCACCCGTAAGAAAGTGGATTGGAAGATTACTAATGCAGCAGTGCGAAAGCGTAGAACGGTTTCAACAGCGTTTAAAAATGCCAATATAAAATCGAGCGAAACGGACAAATAATTTAGGGGAAAAAAGGAACGGAAAGAAGGCAACGTCGAGGAATCGAATATAAAAACGGATGGAAGGAAAAAAAAAAGAAATTAAAGTTAAAGGGGGACTGCGAACGAGAAGAAGCAAAAAGGAGTGCAACACGAGGACTTCCCAGGAGGTCACCCATCCTAGTACTACTCTCGCCCAAGCACGCTTAACTTCGGAGTTCTGATGGGATCCGGTGCTTTAGTGCTGGTATGATCGCACCCGTAAGAAAGTGGATTGGAAGATTACTAATGCAGCAGTGCGAAAGCGTAGAACGGTTTCAACAGCGTTTAAAAATGCCAATATAAAATCGAGCGAAACGGACAAATAATTTAGGGGAAAAAAGGAACGGAAAGAAGGCAACGTCGAGGAATCGAATATAAAAACGGATGGAAGGAAAAAAAAAAGAAATTAAAGTTAAAGGGGGACTGCGAACGAGAAGAAGCAAAAAGGAGTGCAACACGAGGACTTCCCAGGAGGTCACCCATCCTAGTACTACTCTCGCCCAAGCACGCTTAACTTCGGAGTTCTGATGGGATCCGGTGCTTTAGTGCTGGTATGATCGCACCCGTAAGAAAGTGGATTGGAAGATTACTAATGCAGCAGTGCGAAAGCGTAGAACGGTTTCAACAGCGTTTAAAAATGCCAATATAAAATCGAGCGAAACGGACAAATAATTTAGGGGAAAAAAGGAACGGAAAGAAGGCAACGTCGAGGAATCGAATATAAAAACGGATGGAAGGAAAAAAAAAAGAAATTAAAGTTAAAGGGGGACTGCGAACGAGAAGAAGCAAAAAGGAGTGCAACACGAGGACTTCCCAGGAGGTCACCCATCCTAGTACTACTCTCGCCCAAGCACGCTTAACTTCGGAGTTCTGATGGGATCCGGTGCTTTAGTGCTGGTATGATCGCACCCGTAAGAAAGTGGATTGGAAGATTACTAATGCAGCAGTGCGAAAGCGTAGAACGGTTTCAACAGCGTTTAAAAATGCCAATATAAAATCGAGCGAAACGGACAAATAATTTAGGGGAAAAAAGGAACGGAAAGAAGGCAACGTCGAGGAATCGAATATAAAAACGGATGGAAGGAAAAAAAAAAGAAATTAAAGTTAAAGGGGGACTGCGAACGAGAAGAAGCAAAAAGGAGTGCAACACGAGGACTTCCCAGGAGGTCACCCATCCTAGTACTACTCTCGCCCAAGCACGCTTAACTTCGGAGTTCTGATGGGATCCGGTGCTTTAGTGCTGGTATGATCGCACCCGTAAGAAAGTGGATTGGAAGATTACTAATGCAGCAGTGCGAAAGCGTAGAACGGTTTCAACAGCGTTTAAAAATGCCAATATAAAATCGAGCGAAACGGACAAATAATTTAGGGGAAAAAAGGAACGGAAAGAAGGCAACGTCGAGGAATCGAATATAAAAACGGATGGAAGGAAAAAAAAAAGAAATTAAAGTTAAAGGGGGACTGCGAACGAGAAGAAGCAAAAAGGAGTGCAACACGAGGACTTCCCAGGAGGTCACCCATCCTAGTACTACTCTCGCCCAAGCACGCTTAACTTCGGAGTTCTGATGGGATCCGGTGCTTTAGTGCTGGTATGATCGCACCCGTAAGAAAGTGGATTGGAAGATTACTAATGCAGCAGTGCGAAAGCGTAGAACGGTTTCAACAGCGTTTAAAAATGCCAATATAAAATCGAGCGAAACGGACAAATAATTTAGGGGAAAAAAGGAACGGAAAGAAGGCAACGTCGAGGAATCGAATATAAAAACGGATGGAAGGAAAAAAAAAAGAAATTAAAGTTAAAGGGGGACTGCGAACGAGAAGAAGCAAAAAGGAGTGCAACACGAGGACTTCCCAGGAGGTCACCCATCCTAGTACTACTCTCGCCCAAGCACGCTTAACTTCGGAGTTCTGATGGGATCCGGTGCTTTAGTGCTGGTATGATCGCACCCGTAAGAAAGTGGATTGGAAGATTACTAATGCAGCAGTGCGAAAGCGTAGAACGGTTTCAACAGCGTTTAAAAATGCCAATATAAAATCGAGCGAAACGGACAAATAATTTAGGGGAAAAAAGGAACGGAAAGAAGGCAACGTCGAGGAATCGAATATAAAAACGGATGGAAGGAAAAAAAAAAGAAATTAAAGTTAAAGGGGGACTGCGAACGAGAAGAAGCAAAAAGGAGTGCAACACGAGGACTTCCCAGGAGGTCACCCATCCTAGTACTACTCTCGCCCAAGCACGCTTAACTTCGGAGTTCTGATGGGATCCGGTGCTTTAGTGCTGGTATGATCGCACCCGTAAGAAAGTGGATTGGAAGATTACTAATGCAGCAGTGCGAAAGCGTAGAACGGTTTCAACAGCGTTTAAAAATGCCAATATAAAATCGAGCGAAACGGACAAATAATTTAGGGGAAAAAAGGAACGGAAAGAAGGCAACGTCGAGGAATCGAATATAAAAACGGATGGAAGGAAAAAAAAAAGAAATTAAAGTTAAAGGGGGACTGCGAACGAGAAGAAGCAAAAAGGAGTGCAACACGAGGACTTCCCAGGAGGTCACCCATCCTAGTACTACTCTCGCCCAAGCACGCTTAACTTCGGAGTTCTGATGGGATCCGGTGCTTTAGTGCTGGTATGATCGCACCCGTAAGAAAGTGGATTGGAAGATTACTAATGCAGCAGTGCGAAAGCGTAGAACGGTTTCAACAGCGTTTAAAAATGCCAATATAAAATCGAGCGAAACGGACAAATAATTTAGGGGAAAAAAGGAACGGAAAGAAGGCAACGTCGAGGAATCGAATATAAAAACGGATGGAAGGAAAAAAAAAAGAAATTAAAGTTAAAGGGGGACTGCGAACGAGAAGAAGCAAAAAGGAGTGCAACACGAGGACTTCCCAGGAGGTCACCCATCCTAGTACTACTCTCGCCCAAGCACGCTTAACTTCGGAGTTCTGATGGGATCCGGTGCTTTAGTGCTGGTATGATCGCACCCGTAAGAAAGTGGATTGGAAGATTACTAATGCAGCAGTGCGAAAGCGTAGAACGGTTTCAACAGCGTTTAAAAATGCCAATATAAAATCGAGCGAAACGGACAAATAATTTAGGGGAAAAAAGGAACGGAAAGAAGGCAACGTCGAGGAATCGAATATAAAAACGGATGGAAGGAAAAAAAAAAGAAATTAAAGTTAAAGGGGGACTGCGAACGAGAAGAAGCAAAAAGGAGTGCAACACGAGGACTTCCCAGGAGGTCACCCATCCTAGTACTACTCTCGCCCAAGCACGCTTAACTTCGGAGTTCTGATGGGATCCGGTGCTTTAGTGCTGGTATGATCGCACCCGTAAGAAAGTGGATTGGAAGATTACTAATGCAGCAGTGCGAAAGCGTAGAACGGTTTCAACAGCGTTTAAAAATGCCAATATAAAATCGAGCGAAACGGACAAATAATTTAGGGGAAAAAAGGAACGGAAAGAAGGCAACGTCGAGGAATCGAATATAAAAACGGATGGAAGGAAAAAAAAAAGAAATTAAAGTTAAAGGGGGACTGCGAACGAGAAGAAGCAAAAAGGAGTGCAACACGAGGACTTCCCAGGAGGTCACCCATCCTAGTACTACTCTCGCCCAAGCACGCTTAACTTCGGAGTTCTGATGGGATCCGGTGCTTTAGTGCTGGTATGATCGCACCCGTAAGAAAGTGGATTGGAAGATTACTAATGCAGCAGTGCGAAAGCGTAGAACGGTTTCAACAGCGTTTAAAAATGCCAATATAAAATCGAGCGAAACGGACAAATAATTTAGGGGAAAAAAGGAACGGAAAGAAGGCAACGTCGAGGAATCGAATATAAAAACGGATGGAAGGAAAAAAAAAAGAAATTAAAGTTAAAGGGGGACTGCGAACGAGAAGAAGCAAAAAGGAGTGCAACACGAGGACTTCCCAGGAGGTCACCCATCCTAGTACTACTCTCGCCCAAGCACGCTTAACTTCGGAGTTCTGATGGGATCCGGTGCTTTAGTGCTGGTATGATCGCACCCGTAAGAAAGTGGATTGGAAGATTACTAATGCAGCAGTGCGAAAGCGTAGAACGGTTTCAACAGCGTTTAAAAATGCCAATATAAAATCGAGCGAAACGGACAAATAATTTAGGGGAAAAAAGGAACGGAAAGAAGGCAACGTCGAGGAATCGAATATAAAAACGGATGGAAGGAAAAAAAAAAGAAATTAAAGTTAAAGGGGGACTGCGAACGAGAAGAAGCAAAAAGGAGTGCAACACGAGGACTTCCCAGGAGGTCACCCATCCTAGTACTACTCTCGCCCAAGCACGCTTAACTTCGGAGTTCTGATGGGATCCGGTGCTTTAGTGCTGGTATGATCGCACCCGTAAGAAAGTGGATTGGAAGATTACTAATGCAGCAGTGCGAAAGCGTAGAACGGTTTCAACAGCGTTTAAAAATGCCAATATAAAATCGAGCGAAACGGACAAATAATTTAGGGGAAAAAAGGAACGGAAAGAAGGCAACGTCGAGGAATCGAATATAAAAACGGATGGAAGGAAAAAAAAAAGAAATTAAAGTTAAAGGGGGACTGCGAACGAGAAGAAGCAAAAAGGAGTGCAACACGAGGACTTCCCAGGAGGTCACCCATCCTAGTACTACTCTCGCCCAAGCACGCTTAACTTCGGAGTTCTGATGGGATCCGGTGCTTTAGTGCTGGTATGATCGCACCCGTAAGAAAGTGGATTGGAAGATTACTAATGCAGCAGTGCGAAAGCGTAGAACGGTTTCAACAGCGTTTAAAAATGCCAATATAAAATCGAGCGAAACGGACAAATAATTTAGGGGAAAAAAGGAACGGAAAGAAGGCAACGTCGAGGAATCGAATATAAAAACGGATGGAAGGAAAAAAAAAAGAAATTAAAGTTAAAGGGGGACTGCGAACGAGAAGAAGCAAAAAGGAGTGCAACACGAGGACTTCCCAGGAGGTCACCCATCCTAGTACTACTCTCGCCCAAGCACGCTTAACTTCGGAGTTCTGATGGGATCCGGTGCTTTAGTGCTGGTATGATCGCACCCGTAAGAAAGTGGATTGGAAGATTACTAATGCAGCAGTGCGAAAGCGTAGAACGGTTTCAACAGCGTTTAAAAATGCCAATATAAAATCGAGCGAAACGGACAAATAATTTAGGGGAAAAAAGGAACGGAAAGAAGGCAACGTCGAGGAATCGAATATAAAAACGGATGGAAGGAAAAAAAAAAGAAATTAAAGTTAAAGGGGGACTGCGAACGAGAAGAAGCAAAAAGGAGTGCAACACGAGGACTTCCCAGGAGGTCACCCATCCTAGTACTACTCTCGCCCAAGCACGCTTAACTTCGGAGTTCTGATGGGATCCGGTGCTTTAGTGCTGGTATGATCGCACCCGTAAGAAAGTGGATTGGAAGATTACTAATGCAGCAGTGCGAAAGCGTAGAACGGTTTCAACAGCGTTTAAAAATGCCAATATAAAATCGAGCGAAACGGACAAATAATTTAGGGGAAAAAAGGAACGGAAAGAAGGCAACGTCGAGGAATCGAATATAAAAACGGATGGAAGGAAAAAAAAAAGAAATTAAAGTTAAAGGGGGACTGCGAACGAGAAGAAGCAAAAAGGAGTGCAACACGAGGACTTCCCAGGAGGTCACCCATCCTAGTACTACTCTCGCCCAAGCACGCTTTAACTTCGGAGTTCTGATGGGATCCGGTGCTTTAGTGCTGGTATGATCGCACCCGTAAGAAAGTGGATTGGAAGATTACTAATGCAGCAGTGCGAAAGCGTAGAACGGTTTCAACAG